>JARCFY010000015.1:50000000-54925000 GCA_029233225.1 Lepidodactylus listeri | reverse complement strand
TCTTTCTCTCCCCCCCCCCCCAATGCATCAAGCATAATCTCGGCGTACAAAGCGCGCTTGGTTCTTGGCGCCTTCCGCCTCCAGATCCCCAAATTCTAGAGAGGAGAAAGCCGGAACCCCATTGCAGGGCTTAAAAATTACACCATATTCCTAAGGAGAATGGTACCTTTACTCCCCCAGCGAAATACCCTCTCCCCCCCCCCCTTCAAAAAGAAAAAGAGTCCAAAGCACATTAACGGGTTATCCCTACCTCGCACTGCTGGTTAATACCCTTGTAAAGTCCCACATGGTCTATAAACTTGGATTTTACAACTGGCATTCCATTTTAGCTCGAGAAAACTTTGAACTAGGCCTCCAGTTTCATTGTGTCGCAGCCCCAGCAAAAGCCAGAGAAGGGGAGGGTGGAATGGGGAAGAGGGGGGAGCAGAGGGGGAAGTGAGAGCGTGTGGGTGGGAGGGGGGGAAAGAGCTGGAAGAAAGCTAAGCTAAGACACCCTGATTTGTTTACTATTTACTGCGGAAGTCTTTTTAGATGGCCAGACGGGGGTAATTAAGGGAGGGGAAAAATTAAGCTGTTTAGGGCTGCAGTCTTTATTACAATGTCTAGACTTGTCGCCCCCTTTGTCCAGACAAACCGCCGCAGTTAGGGGATATTTAAGTGGGCTTTTTGACCTGGCCGATATGCACCTTATTGCGCCTAGGTCTAAGTTCGGCCCAACCCTAGAGAGGTTTCCAGAGCCCTTATTTCACGAGAGGCGGATGTCTCTGAACGACCAGCCATGTTATCCACAAACCCCCCCCCCCCCCCCGCCCAAGATCTCCCACTGTATACCCACCACCGTGTGTGGGATGGTCGGTCCCACGTTGCTTGGAAAGGTTGCTTTGGAAGCCAGCAGATCTACCTTAAGGTCCCGCTGGCTCCCAACCATTCTTGCCTACTTGGGACAACACCCACCAAAGGACCGTCCATTCTGAGAAGATACCTGGATTAGGCCTTGCCTGCTCCATCCGAGGAAGAGCGAAGGGCGCATATAGGCCCGAGATCGCCAATGTCTCAATTTAAAAAATAAAGAAGAAGAAGAAGGGGAAGAAAAGGGGGGGGAGATGGAAGGGGGAGGGAAATGGAGAAGGGGTGGGGGAGAAAGCAGACAGTTGCCATCCAGAAGGTCTAATCTTATCCCCGCATCTCATGTAATGAGAAACACTCCTGTTAACATCACCCCTTTCAGATAATATCATGGCGAGACGGAAGACGGATCTATCAAGGCTAAAGTCTCTCACTTCAACCCCCCCCCCCCGGTTTCTTGCAAACTAAGCACATTTTTGAGGGTTTCCTCACTGCTGACAAATCAAACCAAAGAAGACAACATCAAAGAGTGCTCATTGAACAGGATACTACTTTTTTAAACCGTGGGGAAATACAATACAAGTAAAAAGTTGCCTTGCCCGTGGACGGGAACATAATTTGGTTGCAGCTTGTCCCTTCGCCCTGAAACATCCCTGAGACATCAGATGTGAGTCACACAAATATGCATCAGGCGCCAAGGGGGACCTACACACAACCCACACACACTAGTTTTTAAAAGTTGAATCCAAGTTAAAGCACTGAAAGAAGGCATCTTCTTATGTATTTCTGTCCCTCGGAAAGCTCATCGGGTTTCTGACACGGAGGGAAGCGTGCGTGCGGGGCTTATTGAGTACACCTAAAACAGCGCTTCTATCCTGTGTCCGGGAGTTGAACTTGTTTTGTTTAAAAGAAGGATTTAAGTACTTGACTTTGCATTTGCACATTGGGGGGGGGGGGGGAGAACTCCCGTATCCTTGACATTACAGAAATTTCGACTTGAGGGCTCGTCCCGTCCGAGGCGTGCTCCTTCACCACCCTTTGAGTGTCTTTGCTATATTGCTCATTAAGGCCCCCCCCTTAGCATATTGCAATAGGATGTGGGGGGGGGAGGGGAGAAAGAGGAAAAAAAATAAAAGGAGTAAGTATATTGGGGAAACAGACAAAGACATCTGGAGCCAAGCACAGAAATGTATTATTGGGCCAAGAAATTCCTATAAATTTAAATGCGATGATGAAAACAATGAACTCCACAACAAATGTCTAGTTAAACACAGAAGGTTCGTATTAATTTGGCCCATATATTTTATATATATATGTGTGTCTGTGTGTGTGTGTGTGTATAGACACACACACACACACACACATATACACACACATACATATATATAAATAAAATATAGACACACACACATAGCATTCTGTATTTAAAATTCTATAGAAAAGTCCATACCGCATTGACCGCAATGAGTTTTTTTAAAGAGGGAAATACTAATAAAATGGTCAAATAAAATCATGATGTAGAACAGCTTGAAATGTCTTTATTTGCCACAGAATTTCACAGAGTTTCCCGGGATTCACTCCTTTTACATACACAAAGATTTAATTTTTTTTTTTTATAATTGCGAATGTTGTTCTTGGTGGTGGTGTTGATCTTGCCGCTGATGTTGGTCTCACGTGGAGAGCGAAGAAAATAATGCATTTTACATACTATTTCAGAGACAGTTATTGCAAATTTATTGTCGTCCATTCCCCCTCCTCCCTGCCCATCCCCCACCCCTACCCTGCCCCCAGATGCAAAAAAATAAAATAGAAATAGAAATAAAAATCCGGGACTGCATGGAATATGAACATATAAAAGATACAATGAAAATCACACCATGAGAGTGATACGGATTCCTGGAATACTTTAAATAAGTTTTCAAACGAACAACAGTCCTTGGCATGTACAGCAATGGAACTCTGAATGGAGAGCTCTCTCTCTCTCTCTCTCTGTGCGTGTGTGTGCGTGCGTGTGTGCGTGTGTGCGTGTGTGTGCACAGGTGAACACGTGTGGGTAGATCCACATACACACATCTGTCAGCATGCACCCTCACACAACACCCTCCTCCCAGTGAAAGACAGGGAGTCTTTGGGGGGCGCTTTTGCGTAGCCAGATCATCAACCTGGACATGAGGAACCGCGAGGTTCAGGATACAGCGCTGTGGCTTCTTCCATCGAACATGGACTGGCGACGAGGCAGAAGAAGGAAAAATAATAATTAAAAAAAACCATATTTCCGATTCTTCGAGACTAAAAGTTAAATTAAAAAAGAATGCAGTTCATACGAGTCTTCAAGTCCTTTCAACGTTTAGGTCATGAGGGAGGGAGGGGGAAAAGCTTGTGTGACTCCTTATTGTGGTTAAGCCGACCAGGTCCCACATATTACAAAGATAAGGAAGGAAAAGGCTCAAAACTCTCGAGGGTCGCTGGTCGCCTCCCACAGTCAAAGCTGGGCTTGCAGCGCTCCTTCCTCATACACAGAATACTTCAACAAGCAAGAGAAGCATTTGTTAATTTTTTTTTTTAACAAAATAGGTTCACAATAAGGGATTTCCAGAGAAATACTGCAGGCGGTCTCTGCTTAGTTTTTTTTCTTTCATCCTTCTGTTCTGAAACCAAATTTTAACCTGTCGGTCGGTGAGATTCAACATCCTGGACAGCTGCAGCCTTTTCTCTTTGTTGATGTAGACGTTGAAGAAAAACTCTCTCTCGAGCTCTCGGATTTGGAATTTCGAATAGGGACACCGCTTCTTTCTCGTGCGGGGGGTACCTTTGGGAGGAGGAGGAGGAGAAGAAGAAGAGAGGGGAGAAAATACAGCCAGGACGGAATGAAAGTGACCCAGCCAACGGAAGAACAAATGCTCATCATCTTCCTGCCCCCCCCCCATCACAGTTCCCTACACACGCAGATACACACACGCATCTGGAAGCACAGCCTTTGCCCTGTGCAGGATCTTAGCAGGCGTGTATAGCACAGCCAGGAAGACCGTTGTCCCTGTTAAGTTTGGAATATAGGAGCTTGGCGGGGGCGGGGGGGGGGGGGGAACGACCCTGCTTTCTAAGCTTGAACCCTGGCTATTGCAGCCACCAACAATGGCTGCTGGGGAGGGTGAGGGATCCACCGCAGCAGTGGGGAAGCGAGACGTTCAAAGGGCCAATCTGCAGACCACCCCCCTCCCCTCTCGAGTCAGCATGAGCAATGTTACAGCTATAGGAACCGGGCATTCTGTTCTGCAGAAGTTTTTGATTAAGGGGAATGGCACCCTCCACAGACAGCCGCACACACAGAGACACAAATTATATATATATATATATCTCAAAGCAACAGATCTGAACAGTGGAAAAAGAAGTTCGCCCAGGAACAGAAATGCTGTATGTCTGCCTGCCTGCCTGTCCTTCCATCCATGCATCCAGTTATCGACTGAGCAGTGCCTATGGCACAGAACGCTTCATTCAAGTATGAATGGAAAGGAACGGACTTCATCAGGGAACACTTGCCAGACCAGTTGCTTTGATTCAGATTTTTAAACCCCTCCCAAAACAACAACCCCCAAGCACTTACATTCCTCCCCCCCCCAAAAAAAAGTACCTTTAACAACAAGATAACGTTAAAAGTAAACCCAGAAATCCCGTTTAGAAAAGCAATTGCAGTCTTATAGGAGGGAAACAAAGCACCGTCCGCAGAGACCACGGAAACGTTGTCTCCCCCTCCCCAGGAAAACACACTGATTTCAATCTAGACACACATTCTGAATTAAATTTATAGATATAGATAGATGTAGGTATAGAGGTGTCCCTCCCCCCCCCTCGGCATGCACCTCTTAGAGCCTCCTCGAGAGGACAGGAAGCGCGAGCTTGTGTTCTGCCCAATTGCCTTTTACCCCCTCCGAAGCCCGGGACCGAATCCTTTTAAAATGCTCGTGTAAGTTCATGATCAAAGTTAATATTTGTCACCATGGCGCGCTTTTAAAAATTTCACAGACTCCGGAGATACTGTGTCTGCCGCCTAACATCTCCATTCTCCCCTCCAAGAGCCTTTCCCATCGTAAAAATCCTTCCTCGTTGCAAGAAAGAGCTTTGTAGGTTATAATAAAATCCTTTGAATGCTTATAAAACTCCACATAAAATCTGACCGACAAAACAGCGGGCTAGTCCCTTAACCTTTCCCATTTACTGCTCTGCTCTGCTCGCTCGCTCTCCGCTACCTACTCGCACTGCCGCTCTTGCTGCCTTCCTTATTGACAGAGGAGGAAGAGGCTGAGGAGCCCGGGTTGGTGTTCTCCTCTTCGTCTTCCGGGTCTACGCCTTGGTCGCCGCGGGATGACAGCGCGCCGGGCTGGGAGTCGGTCTCCAGCTTGCCCTCGCCCTTCTGCAAGCAGGGCTCCGGCGGGGTCTCGGTGGCGCAGTAGGCGTTCTCGAAGAAGCGGTCGAAGCCCTGCGGGAGGACGCTGTTCTTGTTCATGCTGGAGTAGAAGCCCGTGGACGCCGGGTGGTTGGCGCTGGGGTGGTGGTGGTGGCTGTAGGCGCTCTCGTTTTTCATTAGCATTTCGGTCATGGTGGAAGGCGGGAGGCACTCGCGGTGCATCAGCTCCTCCGCCGAGTAGCACGAGGCGTAATTGCTTCTATGGTGCCATTTATTGGAAGGGTCCAGCCCGTAGGAAACCTCTCGCACGGGCTGCACTTGCGAGAGGTTGGTGGAGTAAGGGTAGGAGATTTGGCGAGAGGGGGCCTGTGGCAGGAAAGATGACACAGTCGAAAATTCTGGGACGTAATAGGTGCAGCTGGGGAGGTAGAGGTTGGAAGCGCAACCTGCCCGCTCGCCAAAGTCGGCGCTCCGCTCTTTGCGCGACTGCGAGCAGAAGTTTCCCAGGTTGACTGAGTTAAACATCTTTCTTCCTTTTCTCGCTCCTATAGATAGATGTTTTGGATCCGAGGTGCAGAGGGGGAAAAATTTGGGAAGGCGAGATGACGCGCGATCCGTCTTAGTCGCTCTCTCCAGGACACGTGATCCAAAGTAGATATTGTCATATATCAGTTTGGAGCACTTAGAGGCGTAGGAGTGGTTCACTTAGGTAAGATTCTCAGAGGTTCAAACGATTGGTTTCAAAACACCGCAGAAACATTATGAAAATCAATCGCAGATTTGTATTCATTTTCTTCCAGGCACCCCCGCCCCCCCCCCCCCAAGCATTCAAAGCAGGCTGCGAGAGGATGGCTTGTGAACTTCTCTCTCTCTCTCTCTCTCTCTCCTATTTGGATTTTGCTTTCAGTGGTTCAGGAGGATTCGGAAATGGGTATGAGGTGGGGGTAGCTCAGGGGTGGGGGAAATAAGGGAGGGTCTAAGGGAATGTGTTAACTGTATTCCCCCCCCCTTCACTTTCCCCCCCTTCCTTTCCATGCTAGTCACATTTTAGGCGTGATCAGGCATATTCTATTTCTTCTTCTTCTTTTTTAAAAAAGCGATCCAACTTATGAAGCCCGGGGGAATGGATAAAGATTCTTCTGTAAGTTTTCCAACATTTCTCAAGCTCTCATTTTAATAAGGAGGATCCGTCTCCGCGGGGGGGGGGGGGGGGAGGCTTTGAAACAGATAGACAGACAGACGGACGGACAGACAGACAGATACCAGTTAGCAAGTTTCTAACATTTATTGGTGAACTAGATCCCTCCATATGTATCTCAGGTATGCAGAAACCTTATCTGCTCAAGATAATGCCCCCTTCTGCAGCAATGCCAAATGGCACAGTAAACTTTTAACTTTTGAGGTCATCTAAGCCAAAACTTGAACCCATTGAGGCCTGGCGTTGCGATTTTGGAATATTCAAATTAGGATAGATACAAACCAGGACGCAGACTGAAACCCATGAATTAAGTCAAGGACTGCTAAATATTCGAAAGCTCCCTTAACATTTGGTTAAATATTTATTATGTAAGAGTAGTATATTGAATATTTAATGCAGCTGTTTATTGTCAATCAATGTACCTTCTCAATGCCTAGCGACCTTTAGCCTGCCGGCTAAATTAACAAAAAAGGTGGGGAAATGTGGAGGAAATTAAGACATTTTTTAAAAAAATTGTCCTTGCATTTAGTGCTTTTTGAGGGTGTCCCCCCCTCCCCAAATCTGGCCAAGTTTAGAGTTGGAAGAAGGATTCCCCATGTGACGTCCTGGCAATTGTTAACCTAAAGTTTATTCTTCTAAGTAGAATCTGTAAATCCAGGCTTGGCAAGGGATTTCAAGAATCCAGACCGTTGTTAGACTGCTTGCGTGTCCTTGGAAGCATCTTTAACTGGGTGTGTGTGCTTACAAACCTTTATCTTTTAGATTATCCTGAGCACACCAACTAGCTCAGCAAAGAGGCTTTGCTTCTGGAAAGAATGCCACCCGTTTGATGGTGGTGGTGGTGGTGGTGGTAATAATAATAATAATAATAATAATAATAATAATAATAATAATAATTGCATCTCACACTTCTGTTGCATCTTTGCACCTATCTCTGTCTTCTCACTCTGGACTTTTTAAATTTTATTATAAAATATTTCTCACTTCTTTCTATCACACCGTTCTGTGAAAGGATTGGGGGGGGGACCTTTGCTTTGTTTACAATAGAACCCTCCCGCCTGAACCTTCCTCTCTGGCTCCAATGCTGGACAGTTTAAGAGCCCCATAACTAAATTCACACAGCATCAGGAGGGCAAAATGACTTTACTGGTGATATCCTGTCAATTCGTGTTGCAGTAAATTAACCTCCTAAGAACAAATAACAAAGCTCAGAAACATAACAGACTGCTATACAGCAAATACGCGGGGAGCCGGGACTATTTGGGGACGTTATGGCTCGTGCCAAGAATTTCCTTTGGAAAACTCTGAAGATGTCTTAAAAAAAAATCCATTGCAGTCCCAGGAAGGCAAGGAACCAAAGAAGTCGGAGGATCTGCGACGACCTCATTCGCCCCATCTCTTTAAAGAAAAATAATTGTGTTGGAAATATAGGTAGCTCATGTGCCTTTTAAATCAGCAGGTAGTGTCTAAACAGCAGGTAGCATTTGGTTTGCAGGCAAGATAACGATAATAGTCGTAAGCGTCTTTCAAACGCCCCGGGAAAGGAGAGGATGTCTACGCAGAGCAAAAGAGAACATGAAATTAATCAGTCAGGTGCTTTGAAAAAAAGTTCATGAGGATCCCAAGGAATGGGCGGAAGGAAGATCAAAACCTTTAAAAAAAAAACACACCATGTGTCTTGGGGAAGACGCAAGGGCGGGGGAGGGAGACACTTGGCGTTGCAATCTTGCTTTGCAGACGCACAGTGGATCCTCTGGAATATAATTGGTTTTTAATGGATTCGTGAGAGATCCTCCAGGCAATACCAAGTCGAAAGATGGCGGCTCCATCGTTTTACCCCGGACTCCAATAAAATAACCAACCTAAACTTGGGATTTTCTTTTCACTAGGTCCAGAGGGATGAGGTGGCCGTGGCTGTTTGGAACCCTCTCCCTGGGGGTCGGAGCCTCCCAAACCATGTGCAGATAATACTCTCGATGATCACGATTTCCAGCTCTTCTGTCCTTTGCAAACACACCTCAGTGCAATGGCAAAGAGGAAGGAACCCCGCGGGGGGGGGGGGGGGGGGATGCTAGAAAGATGGGCTATGCCATCTCCCCTGCTTTTTACGAGCTGGATGTTGTTTTTGGACCAAACTTTTAATTAAACTGTCAGGCAGCCTTCAACTTGCCCTTTTACGAAGCAATATTAGTACGAATTACGATAATAAAGATATTCTTTACCAGGGTCATTATTCCCCCCCCCTTTCCCTCCCAAGTCTTTGGAACCTGCCCGGGTGGTGAAGAATCCAACACGTTTGCAATGATATTGGGCGGGGGTGGGGTGGGGGGAGAGATGCGTGTGGAGAGGACAGAAAGATGCTCCGGTCCAGCATCCATTGTAGACTGCCTTCACCCCCCTCCCCAGAATCCCTTCTCAGTCTTATTCGGCTTGTCTGGTGACAAACAGAAGGGGTTGCGGCCGAAAGCCTGTGGGGTCTAACCCGCAGGATCCCTCTCCTCTAGGTGTGCCAATCATTTATTGCTCTTAATAGGTAGATATAAGCCAAAGCAAGCTTCGGTGCCGCTGTGCTTTTTTAAAGTCCGGTTTAAAGGCTAGGATTTGTCGGCTTCCTGCGAAGAAGCACAGAGAAGACAGCTGTGGAGCCACAGCACTTGAATTTGAACCACCAAAGTCAATTCCCTGCCTACCATAAAACAGAAGAATGAAGGCTGGAAGTCTCACATTCCTTTTGGTCTCTGCTTTTTTTTTTTTTTTAAAGAAGGCCAATGAGTACAAGGCAAATAAACCGTAAGGTCTGCTAAGATCTTTAATCGTTGATAGATTTCATTTTCTCAGCCAAGAATGACAGTGGTGTGTGTTTTCAATGGCTTTTTAAAAAACGGAACGAGAGAAAAAAATAGGAATACTTATAAGTAATAGTTATAGTAGTGGCAACAAAAACAATAGTTGTAGTAGTAATAATACCAACAATAGTACTGACACTGGACTCAAATCTAACAGTACTAATAATAGCCATTAGACTTATTATGAGTCGTAGTATTAAAACGTTCCAAGAAAGGAGTGCGGAAAGAGTTCTCAGAGCTGTCCCTACGGTGAGGTGACTTCGTTTTAAAAGGGGAAGGAAGGAAGGAAGGAAGGAAGGAAGGAAGGAAGGAAAGGAAGGAAGGAAGGAAGGAAGGAAGGAAGGAAGGAAGGAAGAAAGAAAGAAAGAAAGAAAGAAAGAAAGAAAGAAAGAAAGAAAGAAAGAAAGAAAGCCACACTAGAAGAGCAAAGGAAACAACTACGCAGCAGAACAGGCGACCGGATTACGTCAATTGTCAAACAGGGCTTCAGTTGTGTAATTAGACATATTCCTGGAGCGTGTGGCTCTCCAAGTGTATTGCAGCACTACTTCGCACCGTTTTGCAAAGTTAATACATAAAATAATTATTAATCTCCATCCCATGCTGCTAGATCACTTGCTTGAGACAACAACGGGGACAGAGTATATCCTACAATGTGGAGGGCGGGGGAGAGAAGGGAGCAAAATATCTTATTCGGGCAAAATTTTCTACGGAAACATCCTTTCTTTGTGGCTAAAAAAAATTGAACTTCCAAAGAACCCTGCTCCTTTACATCTCTGGTGGACTTGGCCAAAGCAATACAACCACACAGGGTTTTGTGTACTAGAGGAGACTGAACTTTGTAGAAAGTCCAAGTTGGAGTTGCATGGCAATAAACATTCACCATCAGTGAACTAGTTTATCTGCTCCGTTATCAAGTTGAGAAAGCAAATGATGTTAAAATGAGATTAATTTGGGGGGACTGAACGTCTGAACACGTGTCTTCGGAAATCTTTGTGAAGAACTGTCCCTTAGGTTTTTACACGTAGATTATCACGTCCCATAAGATTCTCTGCACATCTCTCACGAGACGCTGTATAGGGTGACTTCAGGAATAAAAGTTTTTATCATTTAGTGTATGCCTAAATAAGCGGATGTATTCGGTTAACGGGTAAAGTAACGTGTTCGATTAGAGTGTATTTTCCTCCAATCTCCTTGTGGTTTTCTTGTCTTGTTGGCCTGTGGATGGGAGCAACAATGAAGGAGGTGCGGAAAAGCCACCCCAATTTTTTTCAAGTACCCACGTTTCCGTGCCTTGGTTTGGTTAAATAGCCCCAAACTTCTGGCGCCTGTGACCTACCCGTCTAGCCCATGCATCTGAATGAACTTCCTTGGAGGTAAACACGCATTGATTCCCATGCCAACGTGCTCGGGATCGCCGCCTATAAATGACATGGCCCTGTCGTATTTGGTACAACAGCAATGCGATTACTTCCTAAGGACAAATAAAATACCTCGATAGCATTTAAATCAAACCAATGGGTACTGTGGACCTTAGGCCAGTAAAGCAGATTATCCTCGGCGGCCTGTGTGTTCAGGAAATCCGGGGCCAGAGACAATAGCTACAAGTAAGAAGCCCTTAGAAAATATTATTGTCCCCCAATGGCAAAGATAAATTTAATTGGATATAAGCCAGCCTACTAAAGACGACTTCATAAGCTGCGAAGGATTCAAAGCGGGGGGAAAGGGGCTTCAGATCTTCCACAGACCAGGGCTGCAAGTTCAAAATCATGTGGACCCAATAAAGATAAAAGCTGATAAGCTGTATTGCTTCCCAGCCACACGCAAAGTAAACACGGCGCGTCGCCACTGCTCCCATGGCTGTCCCGAGTCCCGATTCGAGATCCGACACAGAACTCTTCTCTGGCCAAGACTGGTGTAACATAAACCGCCAGAATGGTGCGGATCGCCAGTGATGCTTGGCTCATTGGAAGGGATAATAAAGCGGAGCCAGTTTTCAGAGGCTCTGGTCCAATCCGCCTTTACTTCAGAGTAAGACCGACAAAACTCAGGGAGGCGAGACCGGCAGGCCCAGCCCAGCTAAGTTTACTTGGAAGTAAATTATCCCACCCCGTTCCTTGGGGCTTGCTTCCGAGGAGACTTACATAGGTTTTGCAGCTTTGCTTCCACAGGAACAAGTTCTTCTGGTCGTCTCCATGATAATGTCTATGACTTGTCAGGCCAATGAGTGGACAATCAGTGGAGAATAATGAACTCGATTAAGTATCTACAACCCCCCCCCCCCCCACGAGTGTGTGTGTGTGCGTGTGTGTACCTAAGTATGTGCATGCTCTCTAGCTGAAATTATAGTAATCTATGACTGATTCATTGACTGATAGACAGGACAGATAGGATGTAACATATGTTTGTTCATTAGACTTTGCCAAGTTCACTAGACTTTGCCAATGGACATATGGCTTATTTTGCTTTTTCAAAGGAAAGGAGAAGGCAATTTTCGGAGCCCGGGTCAGTTTTTAAGAAATTATAAGCGCATTGTGTTGCATAAAATTCAAAGAGGGCCGTTCATAGCCCAACATATAAACCTAACGGGGGGGGGGGGCTCTTTAAAAGCAACAAACATTCTAAATCATATCCATATAAAACACACAACAGACTTGCATGTATTCAGAAGCTTTTATTTCCCGCAGAGGAACTCTGACAAACGCTAGAGCGGATATAAAGTTCCCATCTTTCCCCTATGAAAAGGCTGTTTCCTACCCGAGCCCTGTTTATTATCAAATATCTGGTCACGCACAATATAAAATCGCATGTGAAGGCAAATCGTACACAATGAGGAGTCGCCTGTGTGAGTGAGGTTCCTCCAAAAGGTTTATGGAAGACCCATTTAATTTCGGTTGTGTAAACTGAAGAACTTTTTTAAAGCGCGCACGCAGGCACACACACACACACAACCTCGATACCTACATATCTTTCATTTCAGCCGGCAGGCAGCTTTATTCTCAACAGGCACGCCATGATCAAAGTAAAATCTCAAGGTTTTTACGGGGGGGTGGGGGGAGAAATATCTTCCCCAGCTTTCTTCTTCCCTCTCCCCAACGTGAGCCAGTCGTGCTGGAAACAGCTCCACTACCCACATTATCAGGCTAATATTTTTCTTTTTCTTTTCTTTTCGTTTTTTTTTTAAAGAATGCCTGAAATAGTCATGTGGTGACAGTCCGGCAACCACAGAGCCCACCTACAAGGACTGCACATTACTTCGGAGCGCCTTTGGGCAAGGCTAGGAAAGATCAGTCCCTTTGTTTGCATGGGAGGCTGTGCGCCTGCGCACGGCCGAGTATCTGTTTCTTTGGCTAGGGATGAGTTCCTGGATTATAAACAAACACAGACCACTGGAAATAATTTAAAACACCCCCCCTTGCACTATATCTTTAGAAATTAAGGAAGTATTGGGGAGTCACCTGCGAATGGGTTTTCAAATTCACTCCACGATGTCATTTTACCTACAACGCCCAAAGACCCCTTTTGGGGGGATAATAGTTTAAATCAGGGCTTCTTTTCTTTTCTTTTCTTTTCTGGGATAGAGGTAGATGATCTCAGGTGTCCCCTTCCTTTCTCTGAACCAACCCAGGACAGTACCTGATCCTGTCCCCTAAAACACACTTTAGACGTGTGTCTCTGGTATCCAGCCTCGGTTCACTTCTCATATTGTACGTGCCTTGGACAGGCTTCCTTGAAAACCCGAATGAAAATCTTTTTTAATGAACTGGATGGGTTCAAAACTGACGAGAACAAAAGACATATTGGGGCACGATCCGAACAAATTTAGGCGCTTTTAAGCCCAATTGACGGCCACGGGAGAATTAAGAACCACTTAACCGCCCCCCCATCAATTGGACTCCAAAGTGACTATCTTTGACCGCATCATGCCATTAGCTAGTCCGCTGTCTGCCAACTGAATATTTTCACTTTTGCTCCCTGTTTTACTAAACGAATCCTTCCTTCCTTCCTTCCTTCCTTCCTTCCTTCCTTCCTTCCTTCCTTCCTTCCTTCCTTCCTCCCTCCCTCCCCCCACCCCCAAATATAAAGTTTAGACCCAGAGCATTTCTAGAGCACTCAAGTTTCTGATCCTACAGGAGTCTAAACGTTTCAAGAAATTAATTAGATAAGAAGAGCCCGCTTGCGGGGAGGGCGGGATATAAATGCGAAAAAATAATAAATAAATAAATAAATAAGAGGCGAAAGCGTCCCCTGTACAGCGTTGCTCCCCCCCCCCTCCATCCTACTCTTCTTCTTCTTCAGTGCTAAGGGCACGATCCTAAACCTCTTTACTGAGAAGCAAGTCCCCGTGCATTCAAGCAAGGGTGCATAGGAGTGCACCCGGCTGACATTTCTATTATTATGTAGCTAACACAGCACGCAGGTGACATCTGAAAGGAAATACGACAAAAAATAACCTTGGAGGTAAGACTGAGAAGAAGAGAACTGTCGGGGCACTTTGTTTTGATTTGGGGGGGGGGATCATCTTTCTGCTCTGCTTGCTGTCCCACAGGGCAAAGGAATGGGAAAATCTCTCCTGTTTTCTGTCCCACATACAGGTCTCAAATAAACACAGTTCTAATTGGAAATTTCAAAACGAGAAGCTAAAAAGGCACATCTGGCATTTGTCTGAGAGAACACACACATACACACACCGTATAGATTAAGTGGCTTTAGAAAACTGTCATATTGGGAGATCTGCTCACTTCTCTAATGGACTAGGATCCAGATAGTTGTCATTTCCCTGGCCGTTTCCCCACAATAATCTCATTTCCAACATAAGAGCATTTAGTCACAGGCGCTATGCAGACATCAGGAAAATAGACACCGCTGTCTTCGAGGCTCCTCCACCGTGTACAGCGCAGGAAGGCCCGACAATCCAGTCTTTGCGCTTTCGTTCCCCTGATGTCTGCAAGGCGGAGGGTTGGATGTTTTATTTATGTATTGGTAATATTTCTTGGAGAGGAAGTCAAAAGGATTTCCATGCAAATTGCTCTCAAGGAAGTGATCGCGGGCTCCCCCTCCCCTTTGTTTGTTTGTTTCTGGGAATTGTTTTCTTCTTCTTCTTTCTGTTTTTTTTAAGGATGGCAGCCCCAGTGAAGACAGCTAAAAGAGGGGAAGAAGCGACTTTCATTTCGAAAGTTAGGGGAGAGGGGGCCCGACCACGACCGGATGGCCACATTCTGCTTTGCAGTAACAGATTTTTAAAACTTTCCTAATCTGTTTAAATCTACCCTCCCGCGCACCGCGCACCCCCAGCTGTATGGCTGTTTTGAGAATCTGGGTTCTTTTGCAACCGGCCTAGAACAGCTTCGCCACTAGAAAGAAGGGGGGCGCTCTCTTGGGTAAAAGGACGTCCTCTCCATTCTCTCTCTCTCTCCCCCCCCCCCCCAAAAGCCCAGCTTTTATCCCAGTCGCGATATTACCTTGTTGGCTATGTGCTCAAACGGCCACCCACCTTCCCCGGTTCTCCTTCCCCCGACCTACTGGCAGATCTCACAACGAAAGGACACAAACGACCGGGCCATCTTGTCCTCGGATCGTTAGCGCGTTGTGACGACCGACGTCTGTATGCGCGTGTGCGTGTTTACAAGGACGGTACGTGCGCACACACCCTATCCGTACACACACATACACACACAGACCTAGAGGCATAAAGACTTCCAAGAACCTCCCGCTTCCTCGCCCCCCCCCCCCCCGTCTATTTCTTTTTCTTATTAATCTCTGCCTCTCTCCCCCCTCTCCTCTCCCCTCCCGCCCTCCTTTACTTGAGGATTGCCCGTTTCAGACTCCTTTAAGACTGGGGAAATCTAAAGCCGCCCTCCCCAAACCCATTCCCCCCCCCCCCCAGTCCTTACCGAGAGAACTTCATTGTTTTCTGGAGGAAACAGTAATGCCGAGACATTAAAACGCCTAATTGGACTTTTCTTTATGATGTTTAATTTCCTCCGCGGCAGACGTGCTCGCGTATCGTTGCAAGAGAGCTCGTTTGAAGTCTGCAGCCCCCCCCAAAAAAAAGTGGGGGTGGGGGGGAGAGGAGGGGAAAAGTTTCCAAGCAGCAGCAGTCGTCGGGAGGAGATCTGGTCTCGTTCCCACACCGTTCCCCCCCCCTTCCACACACCCCCTTTCCTCTTCATCTCGGTCTCTGCACGGAGATACCCCCCCCAGTCTCCCCCAATAAGCGCGGCGCGGGGGCAGGGCCGGGCAAGCGACAAAACGGCCAAGACGCCGGCTATGTTTACGGTGCCTCCGAACCAGCCGCTGGTCATTTCGCCCCATTGCGACAGACCCTGGAAAATGGAGGACTGCCGAATACCATATAAGGTAGGATGCTAACTTGACCTTCACTTTGTAATGGCGGCCCCCGCCCACCCAGACAGACAGTTGTAAACAGAAGTCACCCGACACACACGCACACGCACAAAGAGAGGGAGAGATTAGCACCGGCCGGGCAAGGTCTCACTGAATTGCTAAGATCTTTGGCTGATTTTTTTTTTAAAAAAAGCTGCCGGCAAACGAGGTATAATATTCTCTAGACTCCAGCAAGGGGGAAGGGGGTAGGGTGACTGGGAGAAGAAAGAGGGTGGGGGGATTCATCGCTGGAAACCCACAAAGGTTCGCCCCCCCCATCTTTAGCTTGCCATATTCAAGGGCTATTGAGTTTGTCGGAGGGAGCTGTTGTTGCTGTTGAATGTGGCCTTGGGAGGGGGGGGGGTTGAGGGTGGCTGGTGGGGGGCGGTTGGCTGTGAAGAGCGCTTCCTTTAATGAAATTATCTGTCCGCATTCGAACAGCCGGCTCTTCTTTTATGTCGTCTAATGACGACCGCAGGTCAGGTTTCCTCGTAGCCTAAAACCAATAGGTCGTGTTTTGTAAAAAATAAAATAAAATTGGTGATTTCTTGGCCTTGATTGTGATCCCTAGAAAGTTTTCCTGTGCACTCAAGAGACCACCGAAAAGTATTCGAAGAAACTTAGGTCGTGTTTTATTTAATGGAAGGCGAAGGGATGTCCTCAGTCACTCGCCATGTGTGCGGCGGCCAATTAAGAAACAGTTTTTTGTGTTTTTTTAAAAAAAGAATGTTTTACAAGATAAGCCACGGCATGTGTTTCCCATTTTGCTGAGTTTATTTTGGAACTGATTATATTCGGGCCTGTCTTAGATAAGGAAACCCTGGAGGGAGACCTAATTGTTAAGGTGGGGAGTCCAAGCCTTGTGTGTGCGTGTGCGTGCGCGAGTGAGGGGGGGCACTAAGGGAGGGACGAGAGAGAGAGAGAGAGAATCCTTCAGCAGTGTATTACACAATTTACTATGTATTTCCCCCCTGCTGAATAACTGTGCAACTTAGAAAGGTAGGGGATGTAGGGGACCCAAATGCACGAGTGAATGAGATCCAACTCCTCGCGTGTAAACCGTTTTGCTCCCCTGAGACCAAAAATGCAGAGACGTCCTAACTCCGAACTTAAATTTCCCTGGGATCAACCGCACTTCCTTCTCAGTATCCAGGCGTCGGCGGGGGTTGTTGGGAGCCCTGAGTTCTTGCACCTAGTTCAGAGGGTCCAGCAGCTTTAAAAACAACAGCTCACCGGTTTCAGGAACGGGGTTTGGTCCATATAATTTCAATAGATGCATAATTATGAAAGGCACAATGCAGTCGAAGACAATTAATTTCAGGGGGGGGGAGAGATCCAGGAGGTGTGTAACTCTTCTCTTGGCATGAAGGGAACTTAAACATAATTCGTGACCTCGGTGGTTCAGGAACATGAGGGTGGGGAGGACTTTTGGATATCGTTGGAACTCTTACCGTTATTTATGTGTATTCTTGGGGGAATGTGTAGTAATTTGTCTGTTTCTGAGCTGTGTGTTCCTGGATGGACAGATAGACATTCAGGTAGATACCCACAGAGATACTTAGATATAGACA
This sequence comes from Lepidodactylus listeri, assembly GCA_029233225.1. Lineage (NCBI taxonomy): Eukaryota > Metazoa > Chordata > Lepidosauria > Squamata > Gekkonidae > Lepidodactylus > Lepidodactylus listeri. Next base: position 54,907,750 of record JARCFY010000015.1, on the reverse strand, counting down.
AGAAAATGCAAGGAGAGCTCTGCTAGAGGGGACCAAACCTCCATCTGGAGAAACAGAGATGTGGACAGATAAACACCCACGTAGGTATGTTTGTGCAGCCAAGAATTGCGTTCATGTGGACCGAGTGAGCATGTTTAGATCTCGGTGAACACGGGCATCTCTTCCCACATCTTGGCAGGCCGGGGGCGACTTTCAGGTCAAAGCTGCCCGTTCCCACTGATCTCAGTGGAAGCTGTTGAGTGATGCCTGTGTCAAAAATGCCCTTTATTGGGCGGCCAGCTATTAGGATTAGTGTGTCAGGGTTTGAAACTGGCTTCCAGCCGAGTAGCCTGTGTGTTCCCATGGCTCATAGTTTACATGCAAGAAAACCGAGTTGTAGATAATAGACATGTGAAAGTTTCAGAGGGCAGAAGGGTTGGTCTGCGGATAGACCAGTTAGAGTCGAGTCCAGTCGCACCTTCCAGACCAACAAGATTTTGCAGGATAGAAGCTTCCGCGAGTCACCGCTCCCTTCCTCAAGATACAGGAAATGCATATAGAGTTAAGGGCTATTTCCACTTTGAACAGGACTTCTGCCTTGCAGGATCTTAAAGGTACCTTTGCCGTCAAGCGGGGCTTTGTTGATTTTTGCAAGCTATTAAGATGGTTAGATGCCATGCCCTTCCACTGAACTGGAGGCGGGGGTGGGGAAAAACTCTCATCGATTTTGATGATAAGACTGAACAGCACCCCTTGCACATTAGTAAGATCCTGTCATTCCCTCCCCCCCCCCCAGCCTCTTTCATGTAATGATACTAGCGATACTGATAATAATCGCATTAAAACCCCTCTCATACCCTCATAACAGATTAACAGTTCTTCATCACAATGAAATGAATTTACACATGCCCTGTAATTATCGTATCATCTCCATTTTAAACATATGTTTTGGAGAAGGTAAGATCCTGGAAGCAACAGAACGATTCCCCCCACCCCACCCCGGCTTTTGTGGGAGGTGAATGTTGGCGAGGATTCTGAAAAGATTCCCAGGTGTGGTCTAGGCTCGTTTTATAACAACAGAGAACGCCTTCTCATCATCATAGGCAAGGCTAAAATATATACCAGAGTCTTGCTATTATTATTATTATTATTATTATTATTATTATTATTATTATTATTATTACCACCACCGCAGCCACCGCCACCGCAAACAAACAGCCTAGGGGGGGGAATACTAGTTTCATTTTGGGCCTAGGAGAACAATAGTTTTCTGAATTTTGGCCTTGCCATGAAAGGAGAGATATTTCCGAAGCCATTCCTTAATTATAGAATGGGGCTCTTAATAATGGAATGGCTCTTTGGTTTCTAAATATAGGACACGATCCTCCAACCCCAGCTCAGCACTGTCTCTCGCGCTTCTGCAAGCAAAGATGGATACGATGGGCAGCAAATACCACTGTTTGGGGGGGGGGGGGGTGAGAGATGTAAACAGCTGTTTGTGGTTAAGCCCCTGTCCATATCTAAGCATTTTTAAAAAAAGGAGAACTGTAATTTCATGACTAAACTCATCTAGGGAACCTTTGGAACTCCAAAGTAGCTGGATCGAGCCCAGGGTCCGTAGGTCTGCTTCCAGTGTGAGATGCGCATGCATAAACAACTTTAATAGGAGAGCGGTGCTTTTAAAAAACTGGGGGGGGGGTATTAATGAGTTCAGCCAGTTGAGATAATCACTCCGCGAATAGGCCTGGTCCATAGGAACATCCTAGTTCTCCCTGCTCCTTGAAGGAATACAAACGGGCCGATCTTTTCTTTAATCTTTCTGATCCTTTTCATCTTTATTATCACTCTTGTTAACAACACCGGCGAGGCTTGATACATATATCTCGTTTAAATGCAGTCAGCCACGGAGCCACGGCAGTCGGTTGCTACAGAGATATTAATTAATTTATCCCCCACCCCGGTAAAATATTGCAGTGTCTTCTTGCTACCTACCAAGGCATATAAAAATCATTTTTTTGCCACTTCTGCAGTTCATTAGGCTTTACCTATAAGTTTCCATTCGAAATGATTTGCTTTAAAACTAATTACTCGTATTCTAGTTCAGTCCCCCTCCAATCCTCGGGCGTGAGAAGGATTCAAAGGTGGCGGGGGTAGCATATGTTGGTAAACATTACTAATTATTCCCACTCTGTCCTGATCGTGTATTTATGAACCGACCCTTATAAAAAAGTGGGGGGGGGTGATGGTGGAGAGAAAATACTCTGTTTAAAAAGAAGGGTGCGCTGGCATTATTGATGGGGATGGCGCATGTTGCTTGATAAAGCGTCAGATCGCCAGGGACAGTGGGAGATGCTCATGTGTCAATGGGGAGATGCTCGTGTACTAATGGGGAAGGGACGTTTTATAGTTACTTTCTCGGAGATTCCCACTTTGAGAATTCAAGGGTGGATTCCGCTCGGATAACGTGAAGTTCTTGTTGTTGCCGCCTCTTTCCTAATGAAGTGGCAAAACCGTGCCCCCAAACCGTGCCTTGCCCCCCACCCAACGGGGCTCAAGGTTCATCCGGAAGGACTGTTTTCGGCCCAAGTATGAAGGAACTTTTAAAGCTCTCCTAATGGCCTCCGCCTAAGCAAACGGACTTGGCTCCGGTATCCGGTTGATAGAACCCTCCTTTCCCGAGCCAGGGTGCTTGGGATGGAGGGGGCAAGGAGGGAATTGGCCCGAATATGGGAAAGGATGGCCGCAGGTCCAGTTTCCCAGGAGGAGGCAACACACGGGCAAGGCCTTAGCTCTTCCGTGTCCAGGATTGTTTGGGATGGTCGTAAGGAAAGGTAGGCCTTGTCTCCCCAAGTCTAACTGGACGGTTAGCGTTATTGTTACTGAGGGCAAAAGACTAAACCCTTTTAGGTCCTATTGATCTTAATAAGAACGTTCGGTGCAATTTATCCCGCTCCGGTGAATTAGATTTATAACGGCTTAATTTATTCTGCTGCCAGATTTTTTAAATCGATTATTGTTCTACAGCTCTATCAATACGAAATTGAGGGCTTTTCAGTTCTTCGGATTGCAGTTGCCGAGTTCTGAACACCGGCTTAACTCTTCTTTTGGAATCTAGAGGACTTCAATGAGCTTAATTTGGGGAGAGGGATTGTGCCCATTTCTATATTGGGGCTCTTTTGGGACTGTATATTACTACTACAACAGCTATTACTACTACTACTACTAATAGTAATAATAACGATGATGTTGGAAACATTGTCCCCAAAATAGGTGCAATTTGTATACAAGAAACCACGCTTAGTCACAAATGCCTGACCGATTGACCCTTTCATAACGGAATTTCATTTGGATTGCTTTTCGCCCAGCGATTTATTTTCTCTTATTTTATTTCTGGTTTTCTCCACAGCCTTCCGGGAGTTTCCAAAATACCAAAGGAAAAGCATGGGGATGCCTGCATGGGGGGTGGGGGTTTGGGGCTGGGGGGTGAAGCGGGCTCCAGACGCGGGGAGGATGAAGGCCAAGGCGATCCGAGAGACAGACAGACAGCGCTGGCGCAGAGCCTCCGTGAAGTCCAAGACCAAGGCTCGCCGACCCCCAAGCGAGGGACCATTTGTCACAAAGGAAGACGTCCGGTCTGGCCGGGAAGGACGAGGCACAAGATTTCAATTGTTTTATCTGCTTCCAAATAGCGCTGATTATGAATTCGCAGGGAGTAGCCGTGTGGAATTTATTTCAGGGGCTAAGTTTACCGAAATGTAAGATGGATACAGGGACGGAGGGATCCAGAGGAGACAGACGGGTGAGATGGCCAGAGACGCGTTCACAAAGATAGATAAGTCGCTCTTGTGTATGTTCTACATTTGCCTAGATACGTGAAGAGGCGTTTAAAAATTCATATCTATATCTATAGATATTTATAGATACAGACATACTTATTCATAGATATGTACGCACACACACATCTGTGTGTATCCAAATCTATATCTGTAAATATATACATACGTGTCTGTCTGTCTATTCATATATATACACTAATTACTAATGTTTCCTTCTTGATGGTTCAGAGAAAGCCGCGATCCTGCTTGACAGTAAGTGACACTGGAATCCGTGTAAATCTGTTGAGTGCAATAAAAGGAGAGGAAAATTTTTCTTTCTTTCTTTCTTTCTTTCTTTCTTTCTTTCTTTCTTTCTTTCTTTCTTTCTTTCTTTCTTTCTTTCTTTCTTTCTTTCTTTCTTTCTTTCTTTCTTCCTTCTGCAATCCTGTGTGCACTGGCGAGATTTACTTTTCGAATAAACTTGCTCAGGATCGGCTTGGGAACCAGCGGTAAACATTGGTTTCTTTGTGTTTACGTCTGTGCTTGAGATGGGGCTTGTCTCCCTGACCTGAAAGAGGGGAGCACCCTAAGTATCTCTTTCGGGGGCTTCAAGGGAGAGTTGGGGATCACTTCAGCTTCCGTGCTGTACAGTCGCTCTTGCACCACCCTTCTGCCCTGAACAATGGGCATTAAATACATTTGTTCAACTTCGAGGAGTGAATTCCATATTTCCCCCCCTTCCAACCCTAGGAAACGCATAAAAACACCCCCCCCCCCTCCAGCTCTTCTTGCGGTCTGTGCGAAAACCGCGAAGATATGAATTATCTTCGGCCCGAATGAAGAAGGGGTTTGCAGGGATGCATATTTCCCGTTATTTTTGCCATAATTTGCACCGCTGAAATACAGCTTAACAGGGAGGTCTTCCCCCTCCCCGCTGAAGGCGGAATTATTCTTTGCACTTGGAGAGATTGGGGCGGGGGGAGATCTACTTCCCGCTTCCTAATGAATGCATTTTAAAAGCCCTGGCTATGAAATACACCCCTATATATATAAAAAAAGAAGAGGCAAACCAAGGCACAATACGCACTTTTACAGGGAACGACAATTTGTTCGAGCCACTCACTGGTAATAAATAAGTTTTATCTGTCTGGGCGAGTGCTCGAGCCTCCTTGGAAGCGCGCATTCCCTCTTCAAGGTGAACCGATCCACAATTTTCTACACAATTTATACCGCTATATACAATTCAGACCTGTTGGCCACCGTCCAGAGTCCTTCTCATGGCTATGAACCCTTTCGCACCGCTCACGTTATAACCAACTTCCCGTGAGCGCCTCCGCGGGAACGAAAGCCTGTATTTGGACGGCTACCCTTTCTAAATAAAATAACACCCCCCCACACACACACCCATGAGTCGGAATCCAGAGTCAGGCGAAGTCAAGGGCGAGTCTCCAGTTGATATTGAGGGTTGTGAATGACTCCTCTGGCGAGCCCCGGAGCTCAACATATAGAGAGGGATCCTCCAGCCCTGGCTAGATTCTCAAGGAAGAGAACACAGCTGATATACAGATGGTTTGGGCGCCTGTCTGCTTTGGAAATCCCACAAAGTGGAGTGAAACAGGTTCCCAGGTAGTATATGAAACAGGTTCCCAGGTAGTATATGCAGCTGCCCACCATAACACTTCACTTCAAAGCACTTAAGGGGCATTATCTCAGTAATCCTTACAACAGCCCTGTAGAGTAGGCTTCTAGTAGGATCTACACATGGGGGCAGTGTTCCCTCTAAGCTGAGTTAGTGTGAGTTAGCTCACAGTTTTTTAGCCTCCGGCTCACACATTTTTGCCTTTGCTCAGGGAGGATGGCTCCAGAGCAGACTAATTTATGCAGTGGCCAAATGGCTCGCTCACAACTTTAATGCCAGTAGCTCATGAAGTAGAATTTTTGCTCACAAGACTCCACAGCTTAGAGGGAGCATTGCAGGGGCATGGGCTGATACTGAGTGGCTTGACTATGGCCACTGAGAAGACTTTGTGGCAGAGGCAGGGGAGGGAACTCTCAGTCCAACTCGCTTTTGGAATAAAGCGCCTTCTGCCCCGTACTTGGGAGTAACAGTGCAATCTTATGCAGAGTTATCCCAGTCTGATCCCATTGATTTCAGTGGGCTTAGACAGGAGTAACTTCAGCCTAGGACTGTAGTGCAGCTTTTAATGCTAAATCCTAACGGTGCAACCCTAAACACACTTACTCAGAAGTAAAGGCACTCAGCATTGTACAAGAAGGAACTAAGACTGAGGGGAAGTCATGAAAATCCATAGCTGGAGAGAAACACAGCACGGTCCTGAGCACAGTTACACCCTTCTAAGCCCATTGACTCTAGTGGATTTACAAGGGTATAACTTCATTTAGGACTACACTAAAAAGCCTCTGCTTCTGTAAAACTCCATAAGGTTGGATCCTTAGTTTTGAAACCAATGGAGTTCTCCTTCCTTTAACGTTTGCAGGATCCGAGTCTCATTGTCTGGAGAGTTAAATTACACTTAGGTTAGGCTCACACTTAGGAATGCGTTGCTGGATCAAACTCTCACCAAAAGCTGTTAGGCTTAAATCCAGTACTTGAGTGAAGCAGTATCAAGCTTCAGATACTCAGAAATAGGTTACAGAAGTAGGTACAGACGCCTGAACCAAAGGGGTGGGGAGAAGAAAGAAAAGAAAAAACAAGCTTGACTTCAAGAACTGACCTAATCCTGTTGTTACTCCCTGAGCTTCCCCATCGCCGGAGAACGTCCTATGGGTTTCCTTTTTCCAACTCCCCTTATTTCTTAGGGCCCTTAGCTGGAAGGGTTGAGAGTGTAGAATAAACATCTAGGATCTAAATACGGGTGGTGGCGAATTCAGTGGAGCACCCTTGGTGGACTGGCACAGGAGCCTGGAGTATCCCTTTTATTTTTTTCCCTCACATGCATGTATTTTTAATACCTAAAGGCAAAAAGGAAATCCCAGTGTCTGTGAGGACGAGCCGTTCGGCCTGTCTGAGATTTTCCAGGCGTTTTTAATACCGGCGAGGTTGGAAGCTGGAACACAGCGAAGCAAAACTCTAGGTGCGTCTTGTACGCGTCAATATGATATTTGTTCAGAAGAGGGCGTTGCGCGGGGGGAGGAGGAGGAGGAGGAGGGACAGAGGGGAGAAGCACCGTATGTTAAATCAGCGATTAGGTTCGTGCATTACCTTTCTTTCCCGTCCTGTCCGGGTCCAGGTTTTCCAATCAGCGAGTCACCTTTTCTAACATCCAGGTGAAGAGGAAAGGAGGAGGGAAAGATAAGAGAGGCACCTCTTCCCCCCCCTCCCCCCATCTAGGCACATTCTATGAAAAATGCTATATCCGGATCTGTTGTGTCTTGGTTTGCCTTTAGGAGGCAAACCCCCCCCCCTCCAGCACCCCCCCCCCCTCCAGTTAACGATCTTTTAAAGGGTTCTTGGGCGTGTGGGGAGTATTAGTGCATTGCTTTAGCTTCCGCTAAAGGTTAGGGTTGATCCGAAGACCTGAAAGATGAACAAAGGGGCCGCATCGTCTTTTCAAAAGAGAGCGAAAGGAAGGAAGGAAGGAAAGGAAAGGAGGAAGGAAAAGAAAAGCCCAAATCGAATTTTTTAAATTCATTCCATTTTACCTCTTAGAAATCACCTAGTTCCCCCCCCCCCTTAAAGGAGGAATTGAATATGAGAACTGATCGGGATCAATCCTAGCAATTCGAAGCATTTATTTAAAGCGCTGTAAGCTTCATGTGAGCATGAGTGCGTTTGTGTGTTTTAATGGGGGGGGGGAGAGTCGATTTAAAAAGTACCTCTAAAAGAAACACCCTGATAATTCTTGTCTTTCAGAGGGCACAAAATCGGCAGTCAGTTTATAATCAACTCCGCCCCTCCCCCCCTTTTGGTTCCAATTAATGCTATAGTCATGCATATTCCCATTAAAACACTAAAATCTGAGATTAATATACTGTTCTGATTTCCTCGGGATTTTTTAATTATATGTATCATGGTTCTCTGGTGATATCTCTCCCGTTTTACAAGGTATTTTAGACATCCATTTAATTTTTTTTTAAAAAAAGACAACAAGCAAACATGATCTATATGCCTCCTGTTTTCACTGCCTTATTTTATTTTTATTTTACTTTGTGTCTTCCTCTTTTTATTAACCTTGCTGGTTCTTCCTAATTCAACACCCTTAGCAGTAAATCGCCAACTAGAGGTTTGAGCCATTTTATTTATTATCAGAAATCACATAATAATACATTCAATTTATCATCCTCATCCTCATCATCCTCATCATTAGTGTGAAACGACTTTTTACATGACTATATAAAGCCGGGGATACGTGCTATGACAGACAGTTGCATAGGCCCTACACAGAATAGCTTGAGGTAAGAAACATTACATATGGACTATATTGAGAACGATGCATATTTAACAACGGCAGGAAAACTAGACTAGGGAATAACAAGCAGAGAACCGAGCCACAGACAACGAGAGAACTAACACAAGACGAACAGAAGTCACACGGAATAATACTTTAAAGCAATTTGAAAGAGAATATTGCATATATTTCATTTTTTTTTTAAAAAAAAGAACGTATCATATTTCCCCCCCTCCCTTTCCGATCATTGAAGTGGCAGCTGAGAATCGTCTCCATCGCACCCAGTTGCCCAGACAAGGAGACAATTCTCGAGTATTATATAGACTCTTGCTGGTGGTTTGTGTATTGTATTTCAAAGCGAAGCAATCTTCCCCCCACCCCCCTTCACTGTAGACAGAAATTGCTCTCGGCAGGTAAAATATTAACAAGGCAGTCTCTCTTCTTTCTCTCCCCCGCCCCACACCTTTCCCACTTGACGGGATTTAAATCCAACATCGCGTTATGGCATTGCCCCATAAACCCAAGATAAACCAACCAAAAAGGGGGAAAAAGAACTCCCAGTGAGTAACATGTCACAGGTTCATAAGAGGAGGCGACAGTAGTGGGGGACTGGGGACCATGAAGCTGAATCAGGTACAATATTCTACACACATACTTCAGTGGCTAGTAATTCTGATCGAAAATGCCTCTTTCTCCGCCTCTTTACAATACAAACCTGGGTGATAATACTGTTGTGACTTAGTGCTGTTTAGGCGATTTGGAAAGAAATTCTGTCCAAAGGTGGCGGCGGCGGCGGGGGGGGGGGGGGGATTTCACTCTTGAATAATGACGGCCTGAAAACCCCTCCCACGTACATACACTGCTTTGCTCCATTGCACATAACTGAAACACATAGATATACATTTGTATTTATTGCACAGCGTTGTGATTGGCTATTTTTTTAAAGGAACGTGGGGGGGGTGCGTGTGTGAGGAGTCTTCCTATTCAGAGGGACACGAATGGGAGAGTCTATTTCGAAAGGGGTGGGTTGTTTCTCCACCCCCCCCCCCCCCCGTGGAAGGGAGATATTGGGGGCCCTTCTGGATATTGGTGGTGGAGTAGGGTGAAGGAATGTTGACGTAGGCACGGGAACCCGATCTAGAGAAGAGGCTGCGAGGAAGGGGGGCGGGAAGGAAGGCGAGATGGAGGCGCTGCGAGGCTTCGACGGCATCCTCTGGAGCTCATCAAGGCCAAGCCTTCCTGCCACCGGTCATGACCATGAACGCCGGGCCCGGGAGCCACGTGGTGACAATTGTGCCTTGCCCAGAAACCCTTGCCTTTGTCATAAAATTAATCCCCCCTGATATAAAACGAATGAAGCAGAGCGTGTAAGCAGCGAGAAGGCAGTGCCATACTTCGCGGCCCCTCACACCCAGCCTAGCTCTAGTGGGCTACACCATTCTTCCCCAAGACTATTGCAATAACTTAAAAAAAAAAATCTGAAATATGAACCATGAAGAATTGAGCGGGCGTACGTCCTGGCCCCGATCCCCCCCTTGAATATCCACTGGAACAGCATCTCCAGTAAAACGTTTAGAGCTGGGTCGTCGTCGTCCCCCCAATTACCCTGTCCAGCTCCTTTCGCCCCGCCGCCCCATCACCTTTCTCCCCCTGTCTCCAACGAGGGAGTGGGATCACCGAAGAGTTTTGGGGAAGCGCAAGAGGCCGTCAGGAAACCAAAGGGTTATTTTTCTCCCGTCCAGGAAACCGTACCATGTGTGCAAACAGAACAGATGATCGACAAGAGGACTTTCTCCCCTAGCCCCCCCTCCCATCCTGCCCTCCGGGCTGCCCTGGAAGGGGAAAGTGCGAGGAGGTCTGCTGCGTAAGAAGGATGGAAATGACCGTCTATCCCCAGAAGTCGTATGCGGTGTGTATGGGGGAAATAAGGCGACACACCCCATAAATGTTCACAGCCGGCAGCTGCTGCCTATGAAGAATCAGGAATGAAAATAAAGTACGTGTGTTGATACACACACACACACACACACACACACACACACGGGCACGCACAAATACTCCCAAACACATATGGATAATTTTCTATTGAATTCTCAAAGTACATCAGCCGCTGTTTTTAAAAAATTCGCCTGTAAATTCAAGGTCTAACTAAACACGAGAGGCGTTAAGAGGGAGAGGAGGGGGAAAATCCCTATTCCTTCATTTCGAAAATGGCAATCATTAAGAAAGCATTAATGCTCGAAGATATCTCTCTCTTAGAAGGGGGGAAGCTATTAATAGCTTAATGAGCTCCAAGGGGGCAGCCACTACAGTTAATGTATAAAAGGGGCATCACCCCCCTCCCTTCGCGCCACCATGTAGATCATCAATAAACACAATAGTATAATAAGCAGCACAAATACTCCTTCGGTGGAGCTATTATCAAAACTCAAATTGAAATGGTTGGTTAGTGTTGGGGGGGGGGGGGGATTGTAGAGGAAAGGAGCCCCCGCAGGCCACCTGCCTAACTCGGATCAGAGAAAGCTCTATCTGACAAGGCTCAGTTTGACCAACAGAGGTAAATGTCTTCCTTGTGTGCGTTCTCTCCGACTCGATGGGATTTGTGTTATGCAGCCCCACATCCGAGGCGTGTTTCCTCGAAAACCCAGTCCCAGCGGGTCCCAGAGAGCTTCCCTCCCAAGGAAGGTGTCCACCAGATTGTGAGCTTCCCCAGCCAGCTTGTGGAACGGGAATGTGCCAGAGTCGACATTCCAACCCTCACACTTGACTTTTCTGCAGCAGGGCCCCTCGGTAGCACCAGTCTCTGAAGATTTCCTAAACCCATCCAGTTCCATCACTACACAGCTGATATCTGCGCACACGCAGGCACACACACACACACACATCCGTGCACATCTTTCGGACGTTCACTGATATTTATCGCCTCGTTCCTCATCGGGATCCGCTTGGCAAAATAAACTACGGGCCAAACATAAAACACCGGCTCGCCTTTCTGCATCAAGAAAGGCTTCGGTTGATTTAAGACGAATGCCACATCCACTTAAGCGGTTACTCCGGAGAATGAAAAATCCCAGCGCACTAAACCGATCACACGCTAAGCAGGACAGCGACTTTCCTTCCAAGCAGCCCTCTTTTCGCAGAGGTCCCCGGGCTCACCTACCAAGGAAGGAAGCCCAAAGCTTGAAAAACAGCAAGGAAGCCTTGTTGCTCGGAGGGGGTAGCCTACCTGTGAATGCTTACACGCGCGCGAACAACCACCCAAAAAGGGGGGGGGGGGAAGAGGAATTGTCGTCGGACTCAACTTCACATTCAGATCACTGCTGACCAACCTTGAACAATAGAAATCCGGGCTGATTGATGGAGGGGGCTTCTTATTCCCATTGGGTCTTTCCCAACAGGTCTAGGAGTAGAGGAGAAGCATTTTCTCACACACCCTCGGCCTCTCTCTCTTTCTCGCCCGCCCACCCACTCAAACACACTCACATCTATGTCTGCGGCTGGATGTTTCCTAAAGGATACCGATTCTTGTTTAAAAAAGAAGAAAATAATAATATAACAATCATCTAAACTGGCTATTCAGAGACCAGATCAGGTTTTCAGAAGTCCCCGGGACCATCGACTGTGACCAAGGCTAGAGAGTTCTCTGCGGTGGTTCCCCAACGTGGACTTGTCTGAACTTCTTCTTTTCTTTTAAAAGAAAGAAAGGGCTTGCTCTCTCAGGAGGAGTCTTTTCTTTTTCATTCGCCGGTTCTGGAACCAGATCTTCACCTGCTGGTCGCTCAGATTTAACCGATCTGAGAGCTCCCTTCTTCTTTGGCGAGTAATGAATTCATTGACCATAACTCCCTTCCAGCTCCGCGAGCTGCAGTTTGAGTAGGGTTTTCGCTTTTTCCGTGACCTTGTGTGCATCGGGTACCAGGGCGCACCTAAAGAACAGCGTGACGGACAGGGGAGTTAACACGTGGGGAGCAAGAGAGAGAGACAGACAGACAGACAGAGAGAGAAAGAGAGCCTGTTTCAAAAATGGGAATTCTTTCCCTCCTCCCTTTTCATTGCCACTACTTGAATAAATGCCCCGCATAGACAACAGAAAGACGTGCTTCAGCCCCAAGAGAAAGGAGGGAGAAAGAATCCCTGCATCTCAGTTTTAGATCTCAAGATTTAGAGGTTTCATGCCAGGCATCCCACACTAGCGTAGGCTGGAAACGCAGGGGATGAACCACAGGGAAAACGCCGTAGAAATGAGTGTCCCCAGCAAGCTAGAGAACGGCTCAGCAGTTCGGTTTGGGGCTCGCCAATCTGGAGAGGATGGACCGGGGAGGCTCAGCCATAGAGTCCCTGAGCTAGCGATATCTACAGGCGCTTTACCAGGAACAGACGCCAGCTGGTCCTTCTGGAAGTGTCGCTCTACAGAAGAAGAGCAGACGCGTAGCGGAAGCTTATCGGAGGGATTTTGTTTTTAATGGCGCCACAGTCTTAGGCGGAGGCAATTTTTTTTTTAAAAAAAGGGAGCTTCCAGGATTTTGCACGGGAAACGACCGGGTTCGGGGAAGAGGTGGGCAGACACGATCTCTCCCCCCGCGGGGGGGGGGGAATAAAGAAAGGAGTTTTACATGGGACTTGGCCTCCTCTTCACAAAGCTGCTTCACCTGAGATGTCTAATGTGATCGGGTCTAGCCTTCCCTAGAGCACTCTCTTGAAGTTTCCACCACCCATCCCAGCAAGCCAAGGCTTCCTCCAGCCACTCGGCCGCGAAACCCCCCTCATATCAGTCCCCATTTCCTTCTCTTTCTTGTTTTTTAGTCAGCCTGGCGTCAATCATGCAGCCGGTGGGGGTGGGGAAAAAATCGTCTGGAAGTGCTTGCTGGTGAGAATGGGGGAAAGTAGGCTGGGGAGGAGGGGGGGGGGGAGAGGGAGAGAAGAGAACGGGGATCTGTCTATCTGGCCCATCGCGATCTCCTCTTTTATGGGATATTTACATGTTTATAGGCTTTTCTTTTAAAAGAAGCACCACCTAATAAAGCGCGAGGCATTTGAGTGCTACCCCTAGCGGCCTCGGCACAAATCGGCATGCTTCGACCCGGCTGCTAATTTCATGGAATTTATAACAGCAAGAGCGGCGAGCGGGCTTTGCAAGCGGGAGAGAGACACAGACAGAAAGAAAGAGAGAGAGAGAAGTCAAGAAGAGGCATAGCATACATCGGCTTTTCTTTTCCCCACCCGCACACGCACACCAGCACCCCCCGCCCCCCAGACACACATTTCCTGGTCGCCCCAGTGCTTACCCCCAGCGGAAAGATTGCTTCCTTGGTTGAGAGGGGAGATCAGGGTGGACGGCTCGCTGGCGGCGCCCTTATTCCCTTCATTGAGTAAGGAGGAGCTGGAGTCTGACTCTAAGGACTGCAAGAAGGGGGGTCGTGGGACACCGCCTCGGCAGCCGGGTAGTCAAATTTGCCGAAATTGCCGCTCATTCCATTGGGGATCCCGGCCTCGAGGGGCATCAAGGCAGAGTCCCTAACCCTCTCTTCCCTCTTGAGGGGGGCGTTCTCGGAGCACGCCTCCCTATAGTAGCACTTGCTCTCTTCCACTCTAGCTAGGTCGCAGGCTCGGCTGAAGGAAGGGTTAATGGACACGGGGCTGCTGAGATAGGGCTGGGGGTATCCGTTGCACGGCTCGGAGGATGCCCAGGGCAAAGAGCAGACATTGTCCCTTCTTGGGTAGGAGAGAGACGGTAAGCCGGGCAGCTGTCCTCCGGAGGCTCGGAAATTGGGGAAATAGAAGGTGTCTCCCGTATGGATGTTCACCAACGGTCCCACAAACCCAGGATTAAGGAGATTATGTTCGCCCATTTCCGCGGGCCTGACCGAGAGCTTCTAGTTTATTGCTATCTGACATTAAACATAGTTAAACCTAAAGGTCCGCCCGATTGGTCCGGAGGGGTCACGTGGGCGCCAAGTTGCGTTGGAGGAGAAAAGGGTGCCACCCACCCTCCGCAATTTGAGACAAAACAAAACATTAAGTTCTGCCTTTCGGGTTTTTTTATATGCTTTTTAAAAAAAATCATAAAACATTTTATAAAATAAAACAACGGGCTTTAAGCACTGACCTGAGAAACCCGGAGTATTGTAAATCCCCCCCCCCCCTTAAAGGCATGACACCCCGCGTCACCCCCCCCCCCCCCCCAGCTGCGTTCAGGGTCCCTTCAACAGCTGGCAAAATTAAGCCATTTTCTCATTAATTAGCTCCTTTATTAACTAAAACAGTCGAAAATTTACAATATCTCCCAATAAATTACTATTAGATATTGTGTCATATAAAGTTTACAGGGTCTTTAAGGAGACGAATGAGTCTAACCGCAACAGGCTCATATTTACAGACGACGGGGTGGAAGAATTCTAAAATATTGCAGAACCCTTTCCACCCTTAACGAGGGGTTTAGTCTCTCCCCCCACCCTCCAGACCTCTGTTTATTTGTTTATTTAAAAAGCAAATAAACAGCCTTTGGATTCAGGACCTTTGGTGCTTTTTGCCTGCGAAAATTTAAATATAGTCTATGCCAAGACTTCTGGCTTATAAAACGAGAGAGAAAGAATAATCCTTCTGCCGAAATATTTTAACAAAGGAAAATGGGAGGGGGGGGTCCCCTCCTTTCCCTCACCTGTTATATAACGTGAATGGACATTCAATTAGTACTGGTTTAAAGCTATATTAAATCGGCTGTCTAGAATGCTCTGATCTGATGGGGGGGGGGAGAATACCCCCGAAAGGGCTGGTTCTGTCGGAGAGATAACTCTTGGGGGCGTCCTCCGCAGCAAGCAGATACTCTTCGAGTCCAAGCTCTAGGAAGAGAACCTTAAAAGGGAATCCGGATTTAGGGGAGAGTCGAAGCTGGCTGCTTTTGGAGAACAAAGGGGGACGGGGATCTCTCGCGGAGGAAAGAAAAATGCAGGGCTTAATATACAGATATATATATATTTAGAGGGGGGTGACATTGGAGGATTTCTCTCCACTTCTGACACTGGAGGACTTGACGGGCAAATTACCGTAAATATTCATGTATAGGTTAAAAACTGATTTGCGGGATGACTCGTAAAATAATAAAAAAATTAAAAAAGAACCGTCCGCCACCCCGGACATTCCAGTTCAGATCCAAAATGGAAATGCCCATTTCTTCTTTTCCTTCTTTTAAGAAAAGCCACTTTGGGGCGCAAAAATCCCAACTCCTGAAAGTCCACGAAATAGACCAAAGCGGGCTTCCTTTATATTGAACGCTTACTCCCGGCTCCGGACACGCTGGCTACTTTGGTTCTCCCAGCCGTGCAGGAAGGGGAAAAGAAAAATCACGTGTTAATAAAATAAACACTTTCCTTTCTTGCGTCTATTAAAGGGGCAGTTTCTTAATATTCCAAAGTCGCTTTCCACGTGCCCCTTTCCTCTTACCTATATGCAATTCGGCATCTTGCTCGGCACATCCTTCGATGTGCGATCTCTGCGTCCAGCTAAACACGGTCAATCCGTGTTTATTTAAGGTTCGTGCGTTTTTATTTTAAAAACCGAGGCTATTCCAGGTGCGACTGAGCAGTTCCTGGAGCTCCACGATTTAAATGGAGAATAATTCAGGTCCCTTTCCGCCAGGGAGTAAACAATTTTATAGCCTAACAAGCATGTGATTGCTGGAGACAGCATATAAATTGGCTTTTTTTAAAAAGCAAAATAAATAAAAGATTATCCGTTATGGTCTTTCCGGGCAATATGCTCCATAAGGCGTTGCTTTGGAGGCTTCGGTGGCTTTGTTCTGTCGTGGATCCTGGAGGAGTAATTCAAGCTCGAGAGATGTTACTTCTTGTTACATAGCGTCTACAGTAACAACAGTAACAACCGAGCGAAGACGAGGAGAATAGCGGAAGACATACTGGATCTGCCAGGAGGGGACAGACCTGCCCCCAGTCTAAGCCCACTGGTTTCAGTGGAAGAGTTTGATCGCGCTGCTAGCTCGCATCTACATAACTACATGAGCTTTTCTTAAGGAAAGGAAAACCGCACATTGCTAGTGTTGCTAGAGAAACACTTTCACCCTGAGAAAAAAGCTGCGATTCCCAATATCATCTATCGATCCCTTGTCTAAGGATACAATACCAGACCCCATAACGTCCATTGTCCTCAATGAGATTCTTAAGCTCCAATTCTAGCCACCCTTTCCTGGGAGTCAGCCCCATTGAATAACACGGGGCTTACTTCCGAGTAGGCTCGCGCCTTGAAACAGCTTCGCTTGAGGCAGGATCGCAGCTGCAATGAGGTTCTTTAACATGCACCCTAAGTCATAAATACATTTCTGGGTACCTTAATAGAATATCTCCTCACTCCCCCCCCCCCTTTTTTTTTTGCAAGAGAAGACCGCTCCTACTGCAAAACGTTAGGTGGCAAGTCCAAGAGACGAAGAGAAATAGAAATCCATTGATGTTTAAATGTCCCATGTTTCTGTGGGGGATGTGTTACCAGTACAGACGCCGGTTTAGGTGGGGGAAAATATTCTAATGATTAAGTCTTAGCAATAAAAAATTAAAAAAAATTAAAAATCTACCCCGCTTACCGTTGCAAGAGAATGTAATTACTTTACTGTAGTCCTTAAAATAAAACATTGTAAAGACTCGGCTAAGCCTTCCTCATGAATATTTGATACCGCTTATTTTAAAGAGAGAGAGAGAGAGAGAGAGAGAGAGAGAGAGAGAGAGAGAGAGAGATGCCTTTGGAGGGAAAGTATAGATCAGATTTACCAACAAAAAAAAAGTCGGGGGGGGGGGGGTGCCGATATTTTCAGAGGAACCCAAACCATACATTTGAATGTCCAGATCGGATGTATTGATGTTAAAAAAAAATCTTCCTGCCGAAGAATCCTACAAAACCGCCACCAGTTGGGATGTGTGTGTGGGGTTTTTTTTTTAAATCAGGGTTTCTGGCTGGGAATCAGGCCCGGGGTTATGTTAAATGCAGGTAGAATACGGTCTTTTCTTTTCTTTTTCTTTAACCCTCTGCCATTCATCATGTGTAATCTTTGCAGCCTCCCCGTCTTTGGTTTAAGAAAAGGGTTCCTTTCCATATTTCTGCGAAAAGCGTCCAAACCCCCCCACATTCAATAGAAGCGGCTATGAAAAGGGCCACGCAGAGAGAAAGTCTAATAGGAGCCGAGATGGCGCTTCAGCCAGTTCAAGGTCACTGTCTAGTGTATTAAATGGGCTCTACATCTTATGCAAATGACTGTCTTGAAAGAACACCAGCTCCTGCCAGAGAAAGAAGAAGAAGAAGAAAGCCCCTCGCTAGGCGACACTTCGCCCTGGCTCTTGTGTTCCCTAAATGCTATCTCCCGCACCTCCAACTTCAATAAAGTCAACTTTCTTTCTCAGGATTCTAACCCTTTCCCTCTCTGATATTAATTGATCTCTCCCTGGTTTGAGCAATCAGCCTCCAACAATCACAACCCTTAGCAATTGTTTTAACTTTTTCCTCTTCTTTAAAAAGCAACCCCCCCACACACATAGACATATTTCAAAAAGAGACACTGTGTAGAATCCACCCCAAGTTATTAAATCACAACATCACATTAAAAAATCACTTAGAAAAACATATCAGCTGGGCGCAAAATTACAACTGAACTTCAACTTCTGGTGGAAAATTCCTTTCCGCAACATAAAAAATGTAGTGTATTCTTTTCTTTTCTTTTCTTTTCTTTTTTAAACACTCAGTTGGGACGTCGGAAATTCTCTGTGGTAAGTATGTTGCCCTGGCAAAACTTTCCTTCTTGATTTTTTAAAAAGCTGCAACTAACTTTGTCCTGAAAATGCACTTATTTTGTTGCAGTCCTCGGAAATTTCCCCTATGAGAATAAAGGGGGGGGGGGCAAGGTCTCTGTTAAAAGAGCAGCTTGAGCTATAAGTTGGGATATAACTACTAAAACCCACGGATATTGTGTTTTTTTCTAACGACTTGGAGTATGGAAATTGAATAAGCAGTTGGATAGTTCTTATGGGGAGGACAATGCATAGAAACGACAAGATGGAATACGGGCAGAAAAAGTAATTGCAGAGAGCACCAAACCTTCTGGAAGGTGGTGGGGAACCTCTGCTAATATTCCAGGATTCGTCTGCACTGTTTCTGCGAAATGGACGTTGGTTTTGCATGGGCTCTGATAAGATGACCAGTTGGAGAGAATCTGCCCGAGTTCCTCTGTGCACGGAAGAGTTAAATGCTTATGATGCAGCTACATTTTCCCCAACACCGCCAGCAGAGGCTGTCATTCTCCTGCTGGATTTATGTAAACCGGTGGCTGCATCTTCAGCAAAGCAAAGGTAGATCTCTCAGAAAGGGGGAAACAATAGTGGGTTAGGGGTTTTGTAGGGTGGAGGTGAACAGGGTACTTGCTTTATCCTGCTTTTTATAGGGGAAGAAATCCACTAAAGAGCCTTCCAGGAAACCTGCCATTGATTTCGGGTTTACTTCCGAGTAGAGGGCTTTGCACCCCCTTCTCCAACAGTTTCCTCCAAATGCATCCTTTAGAAAATAAGACAGGAAAGTAAGGGATTCCGTTTCATAGCCATGTGAGGGAATTCACGGGACAGAACCCCCTCTATACAACCCACCCTGTCTGGTCTGACATGATCAAAACCTTGTTACACACGCCTGGTTATACATATATTCAATTCCACCTGAAGTATAGTGTAAATCTTCCCCGATCTGTCTGTTTCTAGAGTTATTGGGGGTGGGGGTGGGAGGTGGGTTTACCAAGGAGTATGAAAGAAAGCATCCATTTAGCAACTTACCTCAGCCTATAACTCTGGGGTGTGAAGCCAGCTCTTCTCTTCCGTCATATAAATAGAAACTTTCAAAAAAGACAAAATCTTCAAGTGTAAGTGATACATCATAACTAGGAAAAAAGGGAAAATGGCGGAAAGAGGAGGCGCCTGTTCCTATAAAAGACCATAGTTAAGGAGTTATTCAAAGCCCTTGATACAAAAGAAAAGAAAAGGCTAAAACCTGGGAAGCTTCCTTTTCATGCCTTTATTGTTGGTCATTAGGCCGCCTGTCTAGACTTGAAATGACACCTTGTTTATCTGTAAACAGAGGCCAGGGACACTTGGAGATGGCCAGCTCCTGACTGGTTCCTAGAAGATCAAGGCCTTGTGGATTTTTAAGGCAGGAAGCTGGTGATGTCAAGGTCAAATAGGCCGCATAGTCATGGTCAAGGCTAGCCCCAGAAGTGACGTCAGGCCCGACACCAGCAAACTAGGGAGCAGTGAGTCCTCCTCATCAAATGGTGGAAATGCCACTAGAATGGGATGAGGACAGGACTTCTGTGTAAATCTGTTTACGAGCGGGGTTGAAAGGGAAGGGAAATCAAGGCCGTGTCTGAAATCCGCTGCCAAGAAAAGAAAGATGGTGCAGCTCTCTTGCAAAGGGGCTCCAGACCCTCACTACTTCTGCGATATCCGGATTCTTCGCTGGCATGCGTGGCTTGGTCCACCCAAGCTTCAGTATTTATCTACGAGTTCCTATCTTGTATCTTCTTTCGAACCAAGTCCGTGTCCCCAAAACCTTTAGACGCTCCAAGGCTCCTTTTATGATCACAGGTGCTTGTTAAAGTATAACGAAGGAAGTAGGGCAAGAGAATGTCCACTTTATACAGGCATGAGAAATGTACAGCAATAGTGAGAAGTGATTTAAGAAAGTTCTACAATGTGATGCAAAAATGCTTACATGTCACCCATCCGTCGTATTTTCTCTGTAATAGTGGAAAATAGCTGGTTAGCTAGATACTGTACAATTTATTCATCTGCATAAACTAACCACCTCATTAGACGTCTACGTTCCACTGAAGACAATGGCCAATCTACCATTCATACAAATAATCCCTTAAAATAAAAACACCCTTGTTTCAACCGATGGAATGGTTTCTGAACTCCATCATTGTTCTTAGGGTCGCTTTCCTGAGCAAGTGTCCCTTGAGATGTAAGCTCCAGTGGAACTGAGAAGTCCTGTTGGCACCTCTCGAATTAGCACTGAGGAACTTTGTAGTGCAAGCTCACCATGGGATTATTTCTGGTGCCACTGGACTCGAACTTTGTTCTGATGCTTCAGACCAACGCGGCTACCCACCTGAATATACTTTCTGGTGGCCACTTCTGGTCAGTAGGTATATATAACATGGTTATAAGTGGCCAAACGTTTTACAAAACGGGACCCCACCAAAAAATCCAGGGAAAACAGTCGTTGCATTCCTATCCGAAACTCACAGGAGTGCCACAGAGGGGACTAAATTCAAGGAAATGTTTTCCCCCAAGGGGTGTGTGTGCGTGTGTGTGTGTGAAATTTCAATAAATATAGGGGGCAGCGACACACTAATATGTACAGGAAAATTCCAAGGAGTGCGATAGCAATGCTACAAAATGGTATGGAAGAGTATAGCTCCCTCCGCCAGTGATTATCATCAGGAATGCCAGTGGATCAACAGGGCTGCTTGAGAACTGGGTTGGATCAAACTGATTATAGCCCAGGTCTGAGTGGAGAAATAAAAAGAGATTTGCCACCACATCAAACTGCACCATGCTGGACCTGTAAACGGTTCTGCGTGGTCTTTTGAGGGCAACCAAAGCTAGCGTCGACTAAGAATTGAGGTCGTTCGTTTGCTGAGTGCGAGGCCCAGACCTGAGTTTGGGTTAAATAGTTTCCCCCGAAGTCCAGAATATCAGTAGCGGTGAAAGAAATGGTTCCAAGACTGCAATTGAGCATCTGGATCCTCCACCCCGCTACACTGGACCAGCAGAACTCTCCCCAGCACCACCGTTTTTCAGCAGAAGAAAAGTGCACAGCAATCCGTGGGACTTTCTCCCAGCAGAAAGTCGCCCGAGGTAACAAAACTGTGCACGCTGATTTAGGACTAAATAGCATCGAACCTGCTTAGGACTGCAAGATTCGAGTCCAGTAGCACCTTAAAGACCAATAAGATTTCCAGGGAACCAGCTTTCCGAAGGATTGGGATTGCACAGGATTGCGCTGCAATTGCACACGAAAGTTTACCCTTGGAATAAAACTTTTTTGGTCTTAAAGGTGCCATTGGACTCACTTTGTTCTGCTGCTTCAGATCAACAGGGCTGCCCGCCTGAATCTATCCTCAACTCAAAGTTAGCCATTCAGTGGGATTTACGAGCACACCTCTATGGAATTTAGAAGCAGACAGTATGCCGGGTTGGGTGTAAGCGGTTTCTAGCTTCACCTGACCCACTGAAGAAACTTCGGGATTTACTAAACTGCGCCTGAAAAAGATCTCTTGAACACTGAATGGTGTCCCCTCCCCCCCTTTAGAGGTTGTCATACAGTCACATCCAACATCTTTTTTTTTTAAACTGCCGTTCTCTCCATTTATGATACAAATCGGCTGGCTCCTAGGAAACTTGGTGGGAATGCACAACTTTCTACTGGGAAAAAAACAGAACTTGTACGCTGCTCGAATTTAAGAGGATTTACAACCTGTTCCAACTTGGATTGAAAGCTGTATTAATCGGACTGAAGCCAAAATGGCGTAACGTCTCAATATCTTGGCTTAAAGGGGCTGTGAATCCGGCTGATACACCTTCGACGCCGGTCGCATTTGGGTGACTTTAATAGAGCTGCATCCCAAGGCAATGCGTCTTGGATTGCAGCCTAGCATCCGGACCCAAAACGCCCGTACGTGGAAGGGTGCTTTACGGAAATCAGCTGGTGTAACATGCTATCTAGGATCGGCCTGTTCGTCCCACTGAATTCTGTAGGCTTGTTTCAAACTCAAATACTTTGAGTTCACCCAATAGGGAATCCGCCCCAAAGAGCGCACCTTTGGTTCCTGTCCCTTACACTAGAGGAGTCAATATGCAGTATTTGGAAGCAAGTTCCTCTTTAAAAAAAACAAAAACCTATGGGACTTGCTTGTAAACAGTGGACGCGATTCAGCGTAAGTCTGACTGTTATTGACGGAGTTTCAATGGCATTTCTCTTTTTCTCTGCCTGAAATGTTTAGATCAACGTTGTTCGAGACACAGCACAGTTGGTGGGGAGATGGGAATACAAACACTCCTCCTTCATTGCATGGAGAGGCCTTTCTACAAGAAAGCATCACCCATGCAAGAAGTGCTATAATCCATCTGAAGAGTCATGAGTTCTATCTTCAGGAGACTTGAGCGTTGGATAGAAGGAGATCTATAGATCTCTCAATGGTTGCCTGAACACATATTCAGAGTTTCGACTTATTTTCAACTTCTTCCTTAGTTTATAACCCCGCCCCTCCAGATCAGTTTGCACCTTGTATTGCATTTCTACCCCAAGCCATAATTTTAGACGAGGCAGTTTTGGCGAGGGGTGAGATGTCTCCTTAGCGCCTCAGCGATGAATACCTAGGCAACGAAAAAGCTAGGCGGGTTTCACAAGGTCGAAAAAGCATCCAGAACAGCAAATGTGATAATACTGAACCCAAGCTTGATAATGTGAACTTAGGGAGGAGACATAAGAATTTAACCAAATCTTTTGTTTTTTTCTTGGCCTGTAGGGAATATTCCATTAAAACGGTCGATTGTTCGACTAATAATCCATCCCTTATTGAGTATTTGAAATGATTTTATTCCAAGATTCTGGTCATTGCTGGATGGTAGTGGTAGTATGCATACAACCCTCAGGAGACTAGCTGACTTAATGCTTTTAGTTTTGTACGCACCTCCGTGAAAGTAAATCCCATTGATACCACCGGACTTTCTTGCTAGTAAGGAGATATTGGCTGGGATCACCCACACTCCAGGTGGCAGCCATGTTGGTCTGACGCAGCAAGGCAAATTTAGAGCCCAGTAGCACCTTTAAGACCAGCAAAGGTTTATTCAGGGTATGAGCCCATACCTTGAATAAACCTTTGTAGGTCTTAAAGGTGCCACTGGACTCTAAGGCTGCTCACACACACTAAATAATCAATTTTCAATTCACTTTCAATGCACTTTCCAATTGGATTGTGCCAGTTCACACAGTAAAATTCAGTTGGAAAGTGCACTGAAAGTGGATTGAAAGTGGATTATTTAGTGTGTGCGACTGCAGCCTAAATTTGTTCCACTAAATAATCCACTTTCAATGCATTTTCCAACTGGATCCTACTGTGTGATGTGGCAAAATCCAGTTGGAAAGTGCAGTGAAAGGGGATTGAAAGTGGTTTTGTTAGTATGTGTGATCACAGCCTTAGTCTAGAGTGCAACAAGATGATAATGAAGCATCTAACAGCCAGCCACAGTTCAAATTCTTTGAGCAGAGCTCATCCTATAACAACACTCTACTTGCAAGTGAATCCCACTCAAGTCCATAGGGTCACCTGCCAAGTAAATACGTTCAGGATCGGGGCAGTAGGTGGCTGATTAAGGGACCATGGCCCACCTATGTGCCTGTGTGGACTAGAGGCCACGATCCAGCAGACTTAGAGGTGCTTATCTCCCTGTCTGTTGGTCCGCCCACTCTGTCTACGTTCTCAGGACGGGTTGTGAGGAAAGCTGGTGAGTGACTCCCTACTCTCAAGGTGTTCAAAAAACAACACTGGTTTAGGCTTACATCGCTTTCAAAGCCTTTCGCCGCTGACAATTTACGATGCAATTAATTGGAGCAAATATTAAGGAAGAGCGGTGTTGCCTAAGGAAACAAAACGACGGCAACAAAGTTTAAAGGCTCTCCGGATTTTAAGGAAGCGGCTTTAAACTGGGGAAGGAACTGTGGGTTTCGTTCCCGAGCGCGAATTAACAAAAAGGCAGGCTTCGGGTAATCAGAAGGTGGACCGCTTCGGGATAGGGACCTGTGGAGACCAACCCTATTCGCGTGACTACTCGGGAGGCAGCCTTGCTTAAGTCAAAGGGAGCTCACTGCTGAAGGGGTCCGTCACAGGCTGCAGTACCTCAGCATGCTGCTTCCCGGAAAGTAAGGTTCAGCGAATTGGGTTGACTCTGGGGTAAGGGGCCACAGGATCGCTGCAGCAGACTAAACTGAAGTTTTGAGTAAAAACTGGGCTCTTTCTTTTTCTCGGGGGGAGGGGGTGGAGTGGGGTGGAGACCAATGCTCCCTGTAAGCTGTGGAGTCTTGGGAGCAAAAATTCTACTTTGTGAGAGCTCCTGGCATTAAAGTTACCAGCGAGCGATTTGGCTGCTGCATAAATTAGTTTGCTCTGGAGCCATCCTTCCTGAACTAAGACAAAAAAAGTGAGAGCTGGAGGCTAAAAAACTGTGAGCTAGCTCACACTAACCCAGCTTAGAGGGAACAATGAGGGAAACATAGAAAAAGGGTCCTGTGGTTCACAGGTCTTCGGTGAGAGGAATTCAAGTGCCGAAACCGTGTGCCCCAGTGCTGCCCGCGTCTCCGAGAGGTGCTCTAAGGAGTCCAGCTGGCACTCCTTCCCTCGCCGCCTCTGCACTCCCCATTTGGAGCCAACCTCCCAAGCCTGCTCCTCGGACCGCCTCCCCTGACCATCCTTCCAACAGCCGCCTAACCTCAGCGCTTTCTCCCTGCCTTCCATCGCACTCCATTCTCAGCCTTCCCCACCCCCTCACCCCTCTGTAACCTAGAAGCCGGAGCGAAGGAATCGGGACCAATTCTGCAAGCTCCGTCCCTAAGCAAAAGGTGACCTGGGTGGAAACCGACATGCGCAAGCCATCCACTTTGTTCCAGGGAAGGACTTCCAAAGGTCAGCGTGTCAGAACTGCAAGCGTCCTCGGCTTGCAACACGTCTCCTGGAAGTAAGCCCCTTAGAATCGTGCGGGACTTACTTCCGAGTCGACCTCTCATTCCCTTTGGTCTACGATCAAGCGCGACCAGGTTTTGCGGATCGGGTCTGCCTCAACGCCCGACCACCCCCCCCCCCCCGCCCCGCTTAAAAGGTTTCGACCAGAACAAAGCAGCCCGCCTGCTTCCACCTTGACTATGGAGAAAGCGTCTATAATCGCCAACTCTCCAGTTCTCCCAGGCAAAAAAAGCAAGCAAGCAAACAAAAAACAAACACCGATATTTATTTTTAAGAAATGTATTCTGCATTCAGTACATATCATTCGGACACCACATTATATACATATACAAGACATTCCTCCCTTTTTCTTAAAAAAAACCCCCCCAACGGATCGCTTTAACATGGCGAAAGAACACTCACTGCTCTTAATATGATATAGAAAAAAAATAATAACAAACGGAACTATCGAGCACTTTCCATACTGTCGATGGAGAATAAAACATTCCAGTTCTATGGCGGAAAACCCCCCCACAAAGAACAATAATAACAACAAATCAACCCCAGTGAGAACATGTTCCAGAGAAAAAAGACCAAAAAAAAAAAAAAAAAAAAACAGGGGCACGATCCATCCAGAGTTAAGCATGATTAAATCCTATTTCTGCCAGTGGAAGAGCCAAGCGCATCGCCTGAGCCTCTCCCACCGAAATCCAGTGGACTCGGAAGTGGTTATCTTTGGCTGGATCCTGCCTTTGGAATTCCACCGCCAGTCGCTTTAAACTCAGGACGACTGGCAACACGAGTGGCCCGTGTGCTTGAAGTGAACAGAAATCAAGGAAAACGACGACGACAAAAAATAATAATAATCTCACGATAGCAGCCTCATTTTTCTTTTTCTTTTTCTTTTTAGGTCCACCGTAAAGAAACAAAAGTGAAATCTAGGGCATCTTTATTGAACCGCTGTGAATACGTTCTTCATATATATATATATATATATATATTAGTATTTATATATATATTTTTATATAATTTTTTTACAATAGAAACAACCAGAGGCGGTGGGGAGGGAATCTTTGATCGGTGGTAAGGGGAGACGGTGGGGGGACAGCGCTATCAAAGACCACTCCGAATCCCAAAGATCACAAATCTACATACGACTTTCTCTCGCGCTCTCTTTCCCCCTCATTCAATGGGCACTGGAAGATATATATAAAGGGGGGGGGGGATGTTTCAGAAGGACGACCGGATTCACAGTTAAAGACGGCAGTACATGGACAGAAAGAATAAGCCAAAGACGGCGATTAATTCTTCTTCTTTTGGCTTCCCTCTCGGTTTTTTTTAAATAATCAATTAATTATCAAAGAGTTCGAATGCATGTTCTCATTTATACAAATTTCTCCGATAAATATTTGCATTTGCTTTTCCCACCTCTCCCCTTTGCGTGTGTGTTTGAGTGTGTGTGTGTATGTGTGTTTTGCTTGCCTCCCGAAAAGATCTCTTTTGTCAGGTCGCGTGGAGGTGAGGTGTCTTAGATTTGCTAACCACTTTCTTCTCTTTCACACGGCGGTTCTGAAACCAAATGGTAACCTGGCGCTCGGAAAGGTTAGTGGTTGCCGAAATCCTTCTCCGCTTCTCTTTGGTAATGAACTTGCTGGCGGCGTACTCCTTTTCTAATTCTTTCAGCTGGATTTTCGTATAGGGGACTCGTTTCTTTCGGCCCCTACGGTAGCTGCTCACTTCGGGCTGGAGGGGGACCACATCTGTAAAGGTGAGGAGAACAGGAAAGAGAGACGGGAGAGAAAGAGCAGGAGAGAGAGAGAGAGAGAACAGAAAGAAAAAAGAGAAGAATGGAGAAAGAGAGAGAGAAAAGAGAGCCTGTTATATACTGTAGAATCTTTGAATAACTGAACAATGTCTCTTCCGGACATTATGAAAAGGAGATCAAGAGGAGAAAACAAACCGGGGGGGGGGGGATGAAGGAAAATGAAAAGGCTGAGGAAAGAGGGGAGAGGGAAGGGGAAAGGTAGTAGAAGAAGAAAACTACAGAGAGGGGAAAAGGAACGGAAAGGCCTGGCGTGGAAGGAGGGTGTCTAAGCAGAGTATTAATATATTAGCATGGGGTTAGTGCTGCTATTCCAGGCCGGATTTGTCCAGGACAGCTATAAAGAAGGAGCACCAAGTCACGGACGAGGCATCTCGCAAGCCCAGCGCCCCTAATGGCGAGCTCCAAAATTAGTCAGAATGGGAGACAGAGATCTACCGGCCTTCACCTCCTCACCCCCCCCCCACCCCCTTTCTAAAGCATCCGAGGGTATTTTAATCGGTCCGCATTAGATACTAATCCCCCTGCTGTCTTGGGCGAGGGGATGGATTTGGGGAATCGGCTTTGGAGATGGTTCCCCAGCTCTTCGGAAGAGCAACCCTGTGTGTGCCCTTGTGCGTGTGTGTGCGTGAGCGCGGTTTATACGCGTCCTAGACGCTCTTCCCTGACTGATCTATGCCACAGAAAGACCATCCGGTTGGAGGGACCTTGGACGGCTCTGGTCGCGTCTTTTTTCTCACGGATGGTAGACGCATTACAAAAAAAAAAAGGCTACCTATCTTGGGGATCGTTGCTTGCCTGAAAGCGCCCCCGCTGTTAAGAAATTCGACCTACCCGCCCCCACCCTCGGTCCAAGAACGGGCTGGAGAATCAATGAATTCTCATCGTCCTTAATGCATGGAGTCTTTCTCCTTAATAGTCCCCTATGCTAAGTCTTGTCCACGGCCACTTTCTCCATGATTGACTGTAATCCCTCGCGCATCAGACCCCTCCTCCTCCCTCCCTCCTCTCTGAGCTTCCTGAGTTTCTGGAGAGCCAACATGAAGGCTTATCACTCCAGAAGAAATTTTCTAAAAATCGTAAGAGAGACACCGGATGGTGGGTGGGTGGGTGTGTGAATCCTACAGCCGCAAAGAGAACCTATCTTGAAACGGTCGTTCTGGTTACCCTGTTTCCTAACAGGTGAGCGAAACCATCTCTGGTGGCTTTTGAAGACTTCTCGTCTCCCTGCTCCTTTGGGTTTAGGAAGGCTGTACAGATCTTTCCTAGGGTTTCTGTTAAGGCCCAAGCCTGGTGTGCAAAGGACGATTTTTTTTTGTGTGGTCCTGACACATACCCAAAAACACTTCCAATGACCGATTCTGAGCTAGGAATCCAAATCCCCTATAATATAATAGGGCTCTACGAAAACGGGAGCAGAGTCAAGAGGGCGAGGGCAGTGGAGGCGGAGGTAGGGTCACGGGCAACCCATGTGCTCCCCACCTTCCTTCAGAACAACAGCACCTCGCCGAGTCCCCTTTTCAGCCCAAGCTGACTCCAATCCAGGCGAGACGAGGGTACCTCCGGGGGGAGAAAGGGGATTCCTCGCCACACCGGAGCTCCGGGTAGCGAGCACAAGAACGGCCCCGACCGTCCCCGAGGGATCGTCCCTGCTTTCTTAGAGCAGCATTTTTTACCAAGAACCACCCTCACTCGCCTTCCCAGCGGCCGACAAACCCTGCAAAACCTAGATAGGCCTCCTTTTCCTCCTCCTTCTCCTGGCTAAATTCCTCTTCCTATAGGGAGGGGAAAACCCATCATGCAACGCTCAGGCATTGTTGGCAAGCGCTGTCCTATCTGATAGGACGTCCCCCATTCCTGTATCCCGAAGCCAATTCATTATAGACATATATATATATATATATTTGCGCCCTCCTGGGCTACTTTATCTTAACGTTTTCGCCCCGACCATTAAGAGGGCCCTCCTACTTGACTGCCAGGTGGAGACCCCGAGAGCAAAGGGACACCTCGCCTTGATCTTTCATCTCAGCTTCCCGAGCTCCCCCCCCCCCCACGCTGCCGCAAGCCCTTAGCAATAAGCTCAGCCCAAGCGCTCCTGCGTTTTCAGGGTTACCGTCAGGCTGTCAGTCATCCGAGATTTCTAACCCAAGGCAAAAAAGCATCGCCCTATTTTCTCTCCCCTCTCCCGCTCCCCCACTCCTCTTACAAGATTCATTTGTTAGATCCATGTCACTTGACAGCCACTTCTGTAATTGCAATATGATTTACTGTACCTTCTAGAAACACCCCAGCC
Organism: Lepidodactylus listeri; assembly: GCA_029233225.1. Classification (NCBI taxonomy): domain Eukaryota; kingdom Metazoa; phylum Chordata; class Lepidosauria; order Squamata; family Gekkonidae; genus Lepidodactylus; species Lepidodactylus listeri. The sequence goes on along the minus strand of JARCFY010000015.1, from coordinate 54,878,673 downwards.
TTTCTAGCGGGGGTGGGGAGGGGGAGGAGGGGGAGGGAGAGAGAGAGAGAGAGAGAGTCACTAACTCTCGCTGCGTTCAGAAATGTGGGGTTTAATTTTTTAATTTTTTTTTTAAAAGCGAAAGCGAAGATAGAGATCAAGCCAAGTGAGCCAGCACAGGGAGGGAGGGAGGGGAGAAACAGAAAATGCACACAGGCATCGCTACTGGCAAACTGGCTATGAAAGCACCCTGGATTTCCAAGGTATGTTTGCTGGATTGGCAACCCGGTTGCTTCACCTTCGTCCCCGTACGTGCCCAAGCAAGCGCTCCGAAGCCAATTTTACCTGGGCGGTTAGGTTCCAGCCTCTACACGCGAACATGCCGGATTGGAGGGGGGGGGAGAAAGAGAGAGAGGGAGGAGAAGCAGAAGTGGAGCTCCGAGGTGCCTACCTGGGAAAGGCGATTTCCAGAGGTGGCTCGACTGGGACTGCTCTTTCGAGCAATAGACCTGCCCCGTCCCAGCCATTGGACAGAGCCCAGTGCTGGTATCCTTCCATGGGAAGCAGCGCGTCGTGCCTTGGCTCTGGGTGCCCACTGATACCTGGAACCACTGATACGTCCAAATAACCAGGGACCGCCTGGTAGGAGCTGGCAAAGCTCGGGTAAAAAGCGAACTCTTTGGCCCTTGAGGATAGTTCTTCGCTGGGGAGGGAGCCGCTGGGCTCGGGGTATTTCTCGGCCGGATGGTAGGAGCAAGGCTTCTGTTGCAAGTTCACGTTGTGGGAATGGGACAAGCGGCATCCGTAGTAGCTGCCTCCAAAGGGATAGCCATAGCCCAGGGTGGCGTTGGACGAGGCTGGCGGAGCCGGGCACTGCCGGGCGGCATCTGGCGCAGGTATATCCGTGTAGACAGAGCCCTGGTGAGTCCCAATGGTGCTGGAATGACGACCCAAGACCGGGTGAGTGATTAAATCCCTGCAGTGGCTCGCTGGGCAGTTCCACCTAGCCCTTCCATGGCTGGGATTTTATTCTGGTTATTTTCATTCGGGTTCTCCTCATACACGTACATGAAGGTATCCGCCCAGCGTGGATGCAAGATCAGTGAAGTCGTCATAGCATGGTCTGCTGCCCGAGCTTTTTAAAACTCGACTTCCCAAAGAGAGACACCTAATTTCCCCAACATATTGTTTACGCGGGAGCATGCGCAGAGCCGGCGAGATGGGTCCGCTTCATTAAGAAATCCGTCGGGCCACGTGACCTGTAAATAGCACTCGCAGCGGCTCGCCCGGGCACGTGACCCTCCGGCGGCCCAATCGCCGTCTCCCTGTTGGCTTCGGGCAGGGAAGGGGGAGCTCCCATTGGCTGCCTCGCTGCAACAGAAACAGAAATCCTTAAAGGCGAAAGGAGACACCCATTGATTGTAAAGATCGTGAGGAAATAAATAAGGGGGGGTGGAGGGGCTCAATATTTGGCCGACACAAAGAGCTTGGGGTTTGCCATGACAGAATTCTTGCCGCTTTGGGGGCGGGAATCCTCATAGTTAACGATATAGCTAAAGATCTGGAATATTTTAAATTTCTTGCTATTTTTTAATTTTTTAAAACCTTATTCTATCATTATTTTACAATTGTTGAGTCTAACTGTGTTTTCTCATTAAAATGGCTACGGGACGACGTACTTGATTTATGAACATGGGCTGGCGCAGGAAGCAAATCTAGTCATTTTCATAAATAAGGCGAATGGTTATCAGAGAAGGTAGTATATAGAAGCCCATTGATCTGAGGGGGGGGGGGAGAAGAAGAGATAATAGGACTAGACGCACCGAAATGGGGAGACATCCAGTGTTCCCGAAGAGTCTTAGAATCCGACTGTCTGGCTTCAGCGGCTGTGGGGGGGGGGGGGTGGAGATGGCTTTTTGTTTTAATTTCTCAGCTCTGCTCTTGCCTCGCTCCCCCCCCCCCCCGCACTTTCTGTTTCTGGGAATCAAGTATTGGATCTTACGGGAAGTAAAGAATCTGGACATTTATCGCCCAGGAAATTGATTTTGTCTCAGTCTCTTTCGGTCTCATAATCTCAAGAGTGAATGGAGAGATTCATATGAGTTCGCTTAAAATATGTGTGTGTGTGCTTGTGTGTGTCAACGGATACGTTTGTTCCATACAATTCTATATGTATTTTCAAGTCTCTCATTTTTCTTCCCCACCAAAGGAAGTCTTTGAAATCTTTTAATCCCTTGTTGGTTTCCTGGAGAGGATTTTCTCTTTATTCGCGTTCAGTTTTCAACCACCCAGTGCTAAGGTCTTAAGGGGGGGAGGGCGGGAGGAGAAAGGGAAAATTACCATCACATCTGAAGAGTGTAATAGATGCATCCCAAAAACGTTGCAACATTTTTATGGGGTTTTGTTCCTTGTATGAGTCCAGCCCAATAATGCTTAATCTTTCGTGCTCAACCAACTGGGGATGTTTTAAAGGGACTGGTTGTGATTATATTATGATATTATGTTATTAATGTTTAATACTTGAGTAGTAAATATCGCAGCAACAATGCCTGCCGCTGAACGGTTGGGGTAGATATAAATGGTCTCGGGGTTGATTTGTGTGCGTGTAAAAGACAATAAATGCAACTCACTTTCTACAACCTAAAGAGGATTCAAGACGGATGGGTTATAATTAAACAGAAGAATCGCAAACTCCTCTGCCGGAGATTGATGGCCGCGCTGCACATCCCATACACACATGCATGCACCAACGCGTGCGGGGATGGAAGCGGTTGTCTGCGTTTATTTACTTGCGAGGAGGTTGGTTCCCCCCCCCCCCCCCCGCAATCTCTGACTCATAATTTCGGTCTTGATGCAGACAAATCCATTCGAAAGGAGGTGGAATTGATATGGGGATATCAAAGAGGCTGTCTTGGGTTGTTCATCTACCTCCCCCTGGGCCACCAAATCAGGGAAGGTATTTTTAAATAAAGAAATGCAGCCAAAAGTGTGGTTAGGAAGGATGAAATAATCTAAGGAAATTACGAGGGGTGAGGGAGAGGGTTTCCTGCTGGCCACCGTGCAAGCAGGCAAAGCCTAATCCTATGCATATTTATTCATAACTATGTCCCATGAAATCCAATGGGATTTTTCTTTCGAATAGGTCTGCATCAGATTGCGGTTTTAGACGGCTGAAATCCCTTTGGAGTCAAGGAAGTCCCCATGCAGCGAGAGTCGCCTCAGTGATCAAAATGGTTACTAAACAACTGTGAATGTCTGGGGGGGAAGTTGTCCAGAGCACCCCCCCAATGACTCCATTGCGATCCGCAATAGATTCCGAGCGATCAAACCGGGAAGACAGGTGAAAGTCCAAGGTTTTGTTGTTGAAAGCGGCCAAGAGGCAGACGGGATTCACACAGCATAGGTGCTCAATCGAGATTTATTCTCCGAACTGGACCGAACCGCTACCCACCACACTGGGATTTGTTACCACACTGAAATCTTCAATGAGAATTTTAAAGAATATCTATCTATCCCAAATGGTTCCTTTCCTGTCTACCGTAGCTTTTAGCACCTCCAAGGTCTTTAGGGCTTGCCGCCATCAAAATGCCTTAGCCCAAGCGGAAACTTGAAAATCCAGCCCATTCCCCAGCAAAGAGAGCCATCTCAATAAAAATAAAAATAAAAAGGGCTATCAGTTCTGCCGACCTTAGCCAACCTTCTTTTATCTCGGAAACGGGATCGCCAAAGGGATCGACGAGTTTAAAGCAAGCTTCCCGGGTAAAGTTTTCGCCCACAGCCTCCAACCGCCAAATCAGCCGAAGTCCAAGGTCAAGGCAAAATAGACAAACCGGCTCCCGGTTAGTGTCTAGACAGAAAAGAATGAACTTCACAGGCAGCGTCTAAGTGGCTGGGAAGCCCTTGAATCCGGCCGTGGCTAAGGATGGAAGGAAGGAAATGGTCCCCACTTAAAAAAAAAATCACTTCAATTCTTTAAAACAAAAGGACAGGGATTCTTTAATTTGCAACATGCAGTTTGATAGCAACAACCCAACCCGAGATGCTTCGGTAGGTTTCAGTGTCCTGTCTAGGCATTTCCCCCCTTGTCCAGACATCCTTCATTAAAAATACTTGGGGATACGTGGGCAATTGACTACTACACCAAGCCTGCATGTGGGGCAGGGGGAGGGATACAGGCATCAAACAACTGGACCTCTAGTTTGGATGATGGCACTTGGAGGGGGAGAACTGGACCATCTCTGGTGGCTTCTGACAAAGGATTCTCTCTTCTCTTCTTTCTGAAGAGCATTTTGGGGTTGCCCATCGGAAATCTGGGAATGCAGAGATGGTTGGTGAGAGGCACAATCGGTATGGGGAAACCAGAGGAGCAGCCTGGCTTTGAATGTCTGCCCAGCAAATTAGATCTGCTTTGAAACACTGGAGGTGATTTCCTCCCCCCTCCTCTTTTAAAGGTGCGCATCCTGAGTAAAACGGACAAAAGTAGTAAATAAGAAGAGCAGCCCAGATCTTCCCCAGGTTTATGTAAGACCATTTACAATTCCTATTTCCATGAAATATAGATTTAATTAAAATTGGGATTTTACAGTTTCCATTTACTGGGGCCCATTGGCGAGAGGAAAATTAGGAAAACATCGGCGGAAGGGAGGGGAAAAAAGAAAGAAAACACATCGGAGAGAATCTTTTCCCATTTCATGCTCAGGGAAATTAACTTTTCTCTTTAAATTCTGATTTGCACAATTGCGAAAATAAATAAGGACAAGAGAATCTGGCTCTTTGTTAGGAAATGCAATATTTTAAAAGCTGGGGAAAGGGGGGGGGGAGAGATGCATTTCTTAACCACCAGGTTTATTTCGGGGCCTGGCGTCGCTCTTCATTTATCTGCCTTGACTTAAGCAGCTTTTCATTTCATAAATTGCTTCGCAGTATCTCATTTAAACGGGCTGATCTGGCCAAGATATGGGAGCGGTGGATTGATAGCGCGAGTCAATTCGAGTGGGTTAATTAACTTAAGAATGCGTAAGGAGCACCCTGCAGAATCGGTTTACTACCACTGAAGTAACGCAGGACACTATTTTTTAAATTGGGGGTGGGAGTCAGAAATAATAACAGACACTGGTTTCTTGGAATATATCAGAATCTGGTGTTTGCTGCTGCAATTGCCCCCGAGGAATGAATCCATCTCCTCTTCCTCAGGGTAGATTGCAGTTACATTGACATCCGGCTTTATAGACACCATCTTCTGCGAGGACAATAGGGAGGAAAATTGTAAGGGCGCTGAAAGTAACCCATCCCTTGGAAAGGAAAAAACCAGAAAATGTCCTACAGCTCTAACCCGTGCACGTTTACTTGAAAATAATTCTCATTGTTCCATAGGGCTTACTCTGAAGCGCCTTAACACTCGTGGATTTCCCTGGCATTCATTTTTCAAGTAGATCTGCTGTGAATGAGTGAAGATGCCTAGCTCCGTCTCAGTGGAAAATATGTCTAACATGGGCAGGAATGGTGCTTTAATATATATATATATATACCTAACTTCCAGATTGGAAAAGAGGGAGAAGAACAAGGGGATGGAAGAGGTGAAGAATCCTCTCTGAAGACAGTCGACCAGTTCCACCACCGCCACCCCACCATCTTTCTCCATAACAGCCAAGATTGAAGATACCGCTGCCCATGTTCTAAGGTTCTACGGGCACGATCGCTTATTAGTTCCTTGGTATTTTGATCTGAAGTCTGTGCTCAGAATAGGCACAGGAGACAGTTCTTTAAAAACAGGAAAGGAAAGTCCCTCAATTTATTATTTTTCTTAAAAAAGAGAAGCCGAGTGCCACCTCTGAACAATGTTCAAGAATTCATCATACTGCCCCCTCCTTTGGGGCTGCAGTATAGTTGTAGGGGGAGAAAAACGAAAGGCTACAGGGCTTATTTTTCCAGCGTATTATAAGGGAACTTGTGATAACTGGAGGGACTTCACAGCCTGTGGGAAAATAAATAACGATTTTCCAGGGAGTACAGTATTACTATGTAAACCAAAGGCTGGGGAAACCGGCCTCAAGTGATCCCACATCAAGGCACGAATTTATTTCCTTCAGCATTCCTTTCACGCTAGGAGCCGATTTTGGAATTTTATCCAAAGATAAAAGAAATATGCTTAAAATAAATATATGTAGTTGCACCTAAGTTTGGTTCTGCCCGGACCAGTCAATAACCTGCTGTTTATAAACAGTGGAGTCTTGAATATATGAACTGGGAGCAGAACTTTTTTGAAGGATAGAACTTAATTCATCACCCCGGTGACACCAAGGGATAATTTCATACGAGTTGGGTCACATAAACAGTCCCCACCCACCCCCCAACCTTCCAAAATCTAGGCAGAGATATGTTAACACGGTTCACCGCTAACCAAGGGAGTTCCAAGCTGCTGAAGTTAACATTTTATATGCAATAGAACAACTGCAGTAGTTCTTTGTGTATCCAAATATATTTATAACTTCCTAAATATACCCATCTGGTGTACTGAAACCTCACAAAATAGATGGTGATTTATATAAAGTGTGTGTTGTTATTCCAGAGCCTAAAGAAATATTGCTGTGTTTTTTTTAAAAAAAGAGAAACACATAGAGACGCTTCCCCGCATTTCGCTGCTTATGGTTTCTTAGACGTTTTAATCCTTTCTGTCTTTCAGTCCTTTGGTGGGTCCACCTTTGAAAACAGGGTCCATAAACATGATGTCACTTTGTTCCTTTGAAAACTATCCCTGCCTATGCCACTGTACACACTCTATGCTGGATTCCTCCCTACATGAAACTCTCCCTCCCCCCCCATGTCAACAAGAAAACCTTTGGGATGTACATGTCACTGGAAAATCCCTATCATAAATAAACACATCGGTTTGGAAAGGAACACTCGAATTCCATCAACAAGCTGGGCAGGAAATAAAGGTTTTGAGCCCCCCAGGGAACAGAGAATGCCTAGTATGAAAAAAAAAGTATAAGAATGAACAGCATATAACTTTACCCACTGGAATATAACGCTGGCCAAGAAAGTGTAACTTTGCAGCTCATGTGGTTGCCACTGGGCCCACTTTCTTTCCTTCACTTCCTGGCTTTCTTCTGTATCTATGTGTAACGAAATAGACTCTTTCTATGTTTTGTCCAAACTTGTTTTGTACCAAGCTAAACTTTTGCAAATTCTCATTCTGGAGAAAATTAACGGTCATGGTTCCTTCACTGCCGAGCTGAATGAGTGTAATTGTCCCAGGACTTTTGGCCTCTTTCCAAGGTATAAAGGAACCGTAGACTAACTTGATACGTTCATTCTTGAAAGCCATTGAAAGAGCTGTGCATGCAGAAACCCCCCTATGTCTTTCTCTCCCGCCCCCTCTCTGTAGGCATACATCGCTAATGAAAACAGCAAGGTGAAATATCCACAACACTATCATCCCCAAGTCGTTTTCCAAATTCACCATAATGCACCTTCCTGGGATTTCTTGGACCTATACATCCTAAGAAGATCTCAGAGCATCTAAGCTTCAGACCAAAGGTTGCCTCCCAGGCTGATGAAGATTCTTGGGAAAGCCGTGTCGCGCTTCCTCTGTTCCCTCCACGTGTTAGGACCGATAGCTACCGGCAGACATAAGAGCTGCTTCCAGTAATGGCTGGCTGATCGCGATGTTGGCCTTTCTTGGGCACGGATTTCTTCTCCAGTTGCAGCATTTCAGGGTCTTGGAGGCCTGGAGCGACCTAGCGTTTCCTAGGGGCCAGGTCCTCTGGTTCACCCGCTCATTGTCGCCCTGGGCACGGCAAGGGGAAGGAGGTTCCTGCAGAGGAGAGACCCACTTTAATTGTTTGTCCAAGTCATAACAAGGTGGGAGGTTCAGTTTTGCGGGTAAACCTTTCATATCGTTATTACTTAGGCTGCAACACCAGGATGGAGATATTGGCTTCCAGCCCTTTCCCCTCTCTCTGTCCCGTAACCCCCCCCCCCCCACACACACTCTTTGAACTTCTATGCCGCGGAGACAATTCCACGCCGAGCTCTTTCTAACTCCCCACCACCACCTCAGCAATCCTGGAAATGAACCCTCTCTGGGGTTTGTTTTTTTTAAAGGAGCAGACCCCCCCCCCCCAAGACCTTCATATCTCCCTTACGCCTTCCTTTCATGTGGCTTCCTTCTGTGGTCCCCGCAGCCCAACTGTTTCTGACCATCTTCCTTGCCTACCCACACCGGGTTGAAAAAAATAAATGTAAAAAATACCTCTTTCTGTCACAGGCTCTGACACATCACAACATAATCTGACGCTCCGTCCAGCTGGCTGGGGAAATGCCGTCGTTCGCGGCGACTGAATGGAGGCACTCAGCGGCTGGGACACCAGAGGTCAACTGGCCCCTTCATTAGAGCGTGGCCCCCTTCCTCCGAACCGGGGGTATTCGCATCTTTCCACTCTGTTCCAACGCACATTACCCCCCTCTCCACGCACACACATACACCATACACTCTTTCTCTCTGTAGGCATGGATCTGAAGAACAAAAGACTGGGGGGGGGGGCTTGTTCCAGAAAGTAGGGTTTGCGGGGGGGGGGGGGGGCGTCGTCTCTGTGTGTGCGTCTGTGTGCGTCTGTGTGTCCCTTTTAACCATGCTCAGTTCCGACAAACTGCCCTGCGATGCTTTTACACCCTTTTTAAAAAAGAACAGAGCCCTTCGCCCCTCAGGAAATGATTCAGAGGCAGACAAATACTAATAATAATAAAGAAAACCTCCAGTTTTAGTGCTCTGTCTGGTCGGAAGTCCAAGTTCATTTCCAAGTTAAAAGGGGCAGCGGCAGGCTTCACAATGAGAAGAAGGGGGCCCGTTTGGCCGGGGTTGTTTGTGTCAACAAACTGGTATCTTCTCAGAGATATTTATCGCTCGGCATCAGTTGGGCCCCGAGGGTCTTCAGAGGCCACTGAAGGGAAGCCAGAGGGCTTTTATGTTCCCCTTCCTCTCTCTAGGAGTTCTCACTCCGGTTTATTTATTTATTTTTCAATGGCAATTGCTTAATAATAATAATAATGATAATAATAATAATAGCAGCAGCAACAACCTCAGCTTTAAGCGTGCTGATGTCATCACCATGGACATCTCCAAGAAAAAGAAATCTGGGATGTTATCAACAGGCCTCTGTAAGGAAATCAGAAAGTTGTACTCATATTATATGAGTCATACAGCATTCCGACAGGAAGTGTATTCGAGGTATGTAACAATTCTTTCTTTGTTTTTTCTCCCCCCCCCTTTTCCAAATTGCACCCCCCCCCCCTCCACCTAATCTATGGTTTTATAAAGTTCAGTGCCCCAGGCTGCCTTGACCTGAGTTCAGGGGAAGATCTCCGGCTCTTGGTTCCTTCCAAGTAGAGGGTCTAAGAATTTGCTGAAGTGGGGTGGGGGTGGCTGGGAGGGAGGGGAAGTCTATTTTTAATACGCGAGGTGACTATACCGGCGTCAAAATACAGGCCAAAAAAAAAAAGTTCCTTTCTGTTTAATGACAAAACCGGGTGTCATGTTAGTTCGGAGCGTAAAAACTGGTGGAGATATACAGCTGCCTCGAGGCACAGGGGAATGTACAATATATGAACAACTGTACCTTGTAAATTAAAATTTTAAAACAAGATAACTGGAGATCAAACGGGGAGTTTTATTTGGGTGAGAAGGAGACCTAAAGATGACGTCCTAAAGACACTTTCTAGGGATTAAGTCCCACTGAATAACACTGGACATACTTCTGAGTAGCCTTGTTTAGGATTGCTCCCTTAGTCTTCAACTTTCCCCGGTATCCTGAAAGGTTCGTATGGGCTTAGGTAAGGCAGAACTTTCTGAGTCTCGACGGGAGAACTTCTAAGTAGGTCTACCCAGACGTTAATCCTGTTTTATTCCAAGGGATTTACTTCCAGCACAGTATTCTTTGGATTACAGCTTTATGGAGCAACCCTAACAGAGCTGCGCCGTTCTAAACTCATTGATTCCTATGGTTTTAGGAGGGTTTAAATCTGTTAAGGATCACAGTATAAAAGAAAAAGGAAACTAGTGCTTTAAACGTCCATAGTGCCCCCCCCCACTTTTCAGATTGAGCAACAATTTATGGTGAAACTGATACCCAGACTGCTCCGTGAGGCTCTATCACAGGCAAAGTAATTGGCTGTATGCCCTCCGCTGTTATTTGCTGGGGTTTATTTTGCTTTCTTCCTGCCATTCTCCTTCTGATGACAAATGCATTTTGGCTTTTTAATCATAGGGTTGCGTCACATCCTGGCGTACTGAGGGGGCACGGGACGGGGTGGGTTAAAGACAAACAGGCACCTTTTCCTTCCTTGAAGGCACGAAATATTCCGGAGCATAAAGGCAGCGAGTCTATCGCCGACTGCAGTTTGCTCTCTCCCATCCCGGGTGCACAGCCCATCCACACGCGCGCCCTCCCTCCCTCCGCCTACCCGTCTTCATTGATGTGGACTTCAGGGTGCAGTTCTGGAGAGGAGCCCCTTTCCCCCTCCCCTCTCCAGGGCGATTGTTTATTATGGGTGCATAAGATGTCCGGCTCCTTCTCCAAGTTCGTGTCAAAAACTCTGCCAAAGTCTTCTCCGGTGAATTCTGCCTACGGTTTGTTCTTGTTCGTGGGAGTTGCGGCCGAAGGAGGACTCGTAAGACCAAGCTGAATTTCCCTTAACCCAACGCCTTTGGCGCCCCTCATGAAGTCATAGCGCTTGCACAACTACATTTCATCACAGGGAACGGAAAGGGACCCCCTCCACACACACACTTCAAGGCACACGTGCAGGGCTGAAGGAACCTGCCATTTCCCTCGGAACCGTGTCCTTCTCCGGCAAACCCCAGGGCCCGCCAGATTCTGTTCTACAGCGAGTGGCTTGAACGCTATCCTTTCCCTGTTCTCTGTAAGCGGCAGAAAGTCTTGCTGTGTCGCTCGTGACTCAGCACCAGCCCTTGGTCCCTTGAAGTGAAATCCTGTTCCTGCCAAAACCCAATGGCCAGTACCATAATGGGCACGGAACCTTCGATCTGCAGCCTCAGAGAACGGGAAGAATGGAAACTGCACTCAGGGTGTGTGGGTGAAATAGACAGGCAGAGAAATCTGAAGCAAGTCTCATGGATTTCAGGTGGCGTTTGCTTCTGAGTCACTCCATTAGGATTCGCGCGCTCTCTGTGTGTTTGTGTCCCTCCCTAAGATGGACCAAGTACACTGACCTGCCTTTCCTTCATAGGGCTTCATTCACAGAGATGCCGAAAACTACAGCGCAGGGCAGACACAAACCCCAGTGTTTAGGGGTTGATGGATTCCTCTGCAAAGATCGGGCAGGCACACTCTGCTAGGCACCACATGAGCTGGAACAACATGTCAAAGAATGGGGTGTGTGCCTATGGGGAGAATGCAGTTGAAACACACCGTGCTGTTCCTGCAGATCACCTTCTTCTCCTTCTCCAGTCTCCCCCCCTCCCCCCTCCCCTTTCCACGCTCTGCAGCATTTGTTGTCAGCCACTGAGCCGTGCAACAGGAATTCACGCTGTAATGCACACCAGCAGAGGTATGAATTATTTACAGTTACAGCATTTCCAGCCGCAGTCCCCACATATGTTAGATGTTAGAGGGTCTGAAATGTTCTTAATACCTGGCTGGCAGAAGTGCAGGTTCCCCAGCTTGGTTATCTTGCCGGCTTAAAAAAAGTTATGGGGTCTTGGCATCAATCCCGACCGCGAAAACAACGTTCCTACGAGTTATTTTAATTTAAGGAGAAGTCATGCATTCCTTCTGTGGAGTATGGGATTTGAAGACGGGATTTCTGATAGCGAAATTCGACTCCGCGTGACTAGTGTGGCGGGTCAGCAGCTCTCCTCTCCTTCCTTGGCACCCTGTCTATGTATATTTAAAGACGTGGAATACTTATACTTTGTTTCGGATTTCTGTAAACCTATCATTTATCAGATGTTTATTCTGTTGATTTCACTGATTTACATTGTGTAATCCGCCTTGGGGCTCAATAAGAAAGGCGAACCATTAAAAATAAAATAAATAAAATAAACATATCTACATATACGCAGAATGCAGCAGATTCCTTTTATCTGTAATGTTTAACCGTAGGTTTATGGGCCATCAACTTCAAGAATTCTGCTGTAGCTGTCCGAATCTTAACATCGTTTAGAAGGTCTCGACAGGGATACTGTTTAAGCCACCTGCCTCTTTCTCAGTCTTCATGCACGTCTGTAATTTTATTTTAATGTACAGTATTTGTACCCCGCCTCTCTGGCATGACTGATCCATGGAGGGTTACTGACTACTTACCAGTCCATCAGTCAATCCAGCCAATCCCATGTATACCTTCTGTCCACTCTCGGGAGCTATTTTCTCGAATAGTTTTGAAAACTCACACTGCTTTAAGGAAGCAGGGAAATTTAAGCCGAAGTAGTTCTAAAAGGCTTGGAGATCAGCAGCAGGTTATGGGTAGTCATTTACAGTTGTGTGGTCATTTACAGTATTTATATACCGCTTTTGCTAACTATTCTAACGTGTGTAGAATGTCGATAAGTAGATACAAGTGCACAGGCACACGCAACCTGAAAGTAAATAAAAAAACAAGCTACAAATGTATATGTTGTGGGTGTGTAACCAGTCAACTCACCCCAGACACAATAGTTTAACATTCGTAATGAAATAAGACACAGCTGTGAAGCTTCCAAGATCCTAAACACGCCGAAACCCGACCTATAAAAATGGTTAAACGTTTTTTTCAGGCGCCGGCCCTGGACAATGCTGGGATCCGTTCAGCTTGTGCGCTTGTCAATCCTGTTGCATTGCGCAGAGCTTCCTTTGGGCCTGCGCGTCTTGAAACCAAAACCCGCTGGAGTCCGTGGGAATCGTGCCCAGTTACACTCGTGGGTGTTAGAGACCTGGCCTAACAGGTTTGATCGCGCAAGAGCGGAGCTGTTGGCAACGGTCTGCTGCATCGGCTCCAGCAGGCGCCTGCCTTTAAAAGTCATCCAGGGACGCCACACATCCGAGCTACGCTCAGAAACAAATCCCCACAGCTTCAGAGGGACTTCCTAGCTAGCCAGGGCTCTTAGAAGTGCAGAAACCAGGCTAGGATCCTCTGCACCGGAGGGAGTCCCACTGAAGCTCATTCTGGAAAGAAGACCAGTAGGATTAAAAGGCATCTCTCCCGGCAATTCCTTCCACTGCATCTCCCCACGTCCCTTCCCTGGCTCTCCCGTCGATGGTGATACCTCCTGGTTTCTGATTTGTGTCCTTGTGGTTGCCGCTCCATTCGATTCGTGTCTAGGATGAAGTCTAGGGTTTACACCATTTTTGAGGCCAAACAGCTTGTGCCGAAAGAGTCAATCAATCAATCAACCTACCAACCACCCAATCCAATCCAATTGCTGCTCGTTGGACCACCCTCATGAACAGGAACGCACAATCAGATAAAACAAGACAATCAGGAGACTCTTTAAATACGCTGTGTTGTAACCCCCGCCAGATATTTGGCCGCCTGTGCGGTCACTCGGTTTTCTACGTCTCTTAGTAACTAAGGAAGTTTCTCATCCGAGGAGTCAAATTGAGTTTGATTTAAATTCTGAAAATATAGGAAAATCTAATACTATATGGTCAATAGACTCTCCTGCATCTGAACCACAGAAGCTATCAGAAAACGGTGTACCTTGGTATTGTCCCAATGCGTTCAGGCGCCAATGCATTCAACCGTGCTAACCTAAATGTCCTCCTATCCCTCGGTATGGCCAGCACAAAAGACATAACCATGTGTTTTAGTCTCTACCTTTGGGGGAAGAAGTGTCCCATTTTGGCCAGACCCTGCTAGTTCTTCGGTGCCTTGCTCTGGCCTGCCTGGCCAGCTCCGGTGCCCTCACGCCAGGGATCATTTCAGAGCGGATCCCATTCATCCCCCAGGAAAACACTAAAGCCAGCTATTCCACTTTAGAATAGGGGCTATGGCACGGAAGAAAGAGTACCTCTGTATTCCTAAAATAGGCCCCACTGGAACTCCCATTTATGCTTGTGGATTTTTTTTGTTTTAATTATTTAATCTCTCATTTAACATCTGGGGTGGGGTGGGGGAAGGGACAAGGATCTCCTTGTATTCTTTTACTTGCTTAATTAAGAGCTGCAGATAACTCAAGGCCCTGGCACTCCCTGAGCTGTGGCCTTTAGGCCGCTGGTGTCAATGGATTTGCTCGGCTTTTTACACCGAAACAGGTAAAAGTCGACCCGTTTCGAGTGTTTAATTGGGCCGCGTTTCACTGTAAACAAATAAATTAAAATGTACTTAACCTTATCCATCTGTAGGACGCTCCGCTCCCTCCTCTTTTCCTCCGCCCCCCACCCCTTCGCTTAGGTTGTTAGAATACTTCCCTCTCTAAATAGTTCCCCCCGGAGTAGCAAGCAAAGACATTACAGAGTGTCTTTTAAACAGAAGGGGGGGAGGGAAGAGCTCTTATTATGGAAAACGTGCATCCAGCCTGTGTAACTCTATTAAAGTAATAATAATAACGCTCCTAATAAAACCCATCCAATGAAATAGTGGACCTTCAGGGATTTGCATAGGGAGAGAAGGAAGGAAGGTCTCAATGCAAAGCGAGGGGGATAGGAGTTAAAAGGGAATGATGCTACCTCGTGGAAAGCATTTTACAAGTCCATCCCTGCTAGAGCTGCACTAGAAGCGCCTGGGCGGCCGGAGGCCATTGGCTGGCCCGGGAGGAAGGTTCCAAGCGTAGGCTCTAGTCAAGGCGACGTCCTGCCTGTGTTCATCCGGATCTACGTCCCTCACGTTTCCTCGGGACTTCACTTGCCAAGCGATATCTTTGTCACGGCAGCTGTAGGCCTGTAGGTCCGTCTGAGGTGCGGCCCTCAGTCTTCACCCTGGTTTAGGTGACCATTTAGAAGGTTTGAGGGAAGACACCCTCTTCTATTTCCATTGTATTCAGTAGCCTTAGAATGGCCTGACTCTGTTTGGGATTCCATTGCAAGCTTCCCAAGCTGAGGCCGCTTGTCTTCTTGAGATGCCCTCAGCCTGTCACGGGAGGTTCCAAGAGCCTCAGCTCAGCCCGAGAGACGGGGTGCAGCTTGGTTCAGAGGGGAGCATTTAAGCGGTCGTCCCACTTTTCTGTGTTCTGATTTTGGTGAGGTTAAACTAAGATCATTCAGGAGATGGGGGCGAGTGGATGTGTTCTTAGCCTTTGCAGAGCCGTGGCTTCTTCCACAGGCTCCCTCTCATGCTTCGGCCTTCGCCTTGACTCCTTTTGTGGAGACGGAAGGAGGAAACCAGCAATCGCCGCCAGCAGGTTCTGGGGGGCCGCTCCGAACTTTCGTGGCGCAGATCGGTTCGCCCGACTCGTTTGCAAAGCTGAGCGGAGTGTTGCACGAAGAAGATCTCTCTCCCGTGGTGACCTTCGGGCCTTCCAACACGCAGCCCGGTAGCAAAACAAAGCAGCTGGGGCTGCAACTACCTTCGGACGACGGGCGAATGGAAAGGCAGAGCCCTTCCAACGCCATGGATAGGAGGTCTTCCACAACCGTCCAGCCTAAATAGACTGCAGTCCTTTGGCAAACTGGGCTGCGGACCGGTTTGCCAGTCTTGCAACAGAACCACATCTGGAACATGGGCCCTTAGAGTAGATATCAGGCCGTTTCGGGGGATCAGATGTTTACAGTTCGCTTGGCTTTTGGCCGCTTCTGTTCCATTGAACTCTTGCACTTGTTTCTCTTTCTGAGAATCGAGGGGGTGGCTTACAGGTCCCCTCGGAGAATCTCTCCCTCTCTTTCCCCATTTCAATAATTCATCAATGCGCAGCTGTGTCGTGGGGGGCACTTGGAGCGCCTTGCTACGCTCTGCAAACTTGGTCCCGAGGAATCGTGATGCAACCGGGGTGGGGTGGGGCTGGGCTGCTTCTCTCAGGGTCACACGCAAGTCATTCGAGTTTGGTTTTCTCACTGCAGAGTGTTTCACGCCTCCGGGAGTCGAAGTGTTACACGCATGGCTTCGGAAGGCGATGGAAAGGCAAGTAGGAGCCCACCGCCAGGGAAAAAAAAATAACTGGAAGACAATCCAAGCGAATGAAGACACGGGTTGCACTCTTATGCACGCCCATTTGAACAAACCCCCCAGAATTCAAAGGGAATTACTTCCCAGTAAACATGGATAGGATTCAGTCGGATCTCAGGTTTCTTTTTAAATAAGCCTTTGTTTTGTAAATCCGTAGTATTCTTGCCCCCCCCCCCATTTAATCTTATGATGATTTGCTTTATTAAAAACCAACCAACCAACTTCTTTCCTGTGCTAAATCTTACAACAGCTAAAAACTCGGCCCTTTTTTTTGGTTCAGAGAAGTCTGAATCACGCGAAAATGTATACCCGCAGGCCCCGAAGAACGGACATCCAAGATTTTCTTGGAGTGTTTCCAAACCAAACAGTCCTTTGGGCTAAAATGCTGGTGTGCTCTTCCCTCGATTTCATCCTGGATTCCCCCACCCAGCCCTCAGAGGCAGAATTTTGTAAGTTTACTTGCTAATAGTGAATGCACAGACCAAGCCGGAAAACACATAGAGACCCAGCATCCTAAGCCTCGTTACCTGGGAGGAAGTCCTGTAGCTTTTCAGATGTTTCCTCGGAAGTGTTAGATTCGAGTCCAATAAGGCCTTCGAGACCAACAAGAGTTTCAAAGTATTGCCAGCCATAGAGATGACTTGTACTCTGTCCCTCTGTCGCGCACCGCGGGCTTGCTAAGCCTTTTATCTGCTCCTAGTCTAACAACAAGGAGTCCTATGGCACCTTCGTCAGATCCCGTTTTCAAGATTCTGTAGCTGGTCGGGCGGAATTCGCTCAGGCGTATAACGCTGCAATTTATTTCTACAAGGCGAAAAAGAAGAAGAAAAGATTAAGCTAAATTAAACGCCAATTGACTGCAGTCATTAAAAGGCAGTCTCCAAATGTAATCAAGACGCCGCCAAGGGTCTAGCTGCCCTGAACGTTCTAAATATACAACCCTAATCCGATTGTATCCTTTATTGAATGTCCTCTCCTGCCCGTCATATTGACTCGCTCTGTGTAACCCGCCTTGAGTCCAAGTGAGAAAGGCGGACTACAAATAAGGTAAATAAAAAAAATAAATTAAAAAAAAATTGTGGAAGAAGAAGTTGGTTTTATACCCCACTTTTCACTACCCGAAGGAATCTCAAAGTGACCTACAATCAACCTTCCCTTCTCTTTCTGATTCTTTCTTTCCTTCCCCTCGCCACAACAGACACCCTGTGAGGTAGGTGGGTCTGAAAGTGCTCTGAAAGAACTGCTCTTGAGAGAACAGCTCTGAGAGAACTGTGACTGACCCAAGGTCACACCAGCAGCTGTATGTAGAGGAGGAGTGAGGAATCAAACTCGGTTCTCCCTTAGAGTCCACCACTCTTAACCACTACATCAGGCTGGCTCTTATCGGGCAAAATTAGCTCTTTGACAGGGAGGGGCTGCTTAGCCAGAGTGCTGGAGAGAGCAAGATCTTCACTCGGCTGTGCAGCTCACTGGCGACACAATTCCAAGCAAAGCTGCGCCGTTCTCAATATCAACAGACAAATAGTGCAATCCTCAGAACACTGTCGTAGATGTAAACCCCACTGAATAGACCACCTGAGTAAGATTCTGAGTCCACCTTCTTAGGACTGCTCTCTTAGAAGGGTGTAATTCTGCTTAAGCTTGCTCTGCAAATGACTTTGGACTGGTCACTATCTCTCTGCCTGGCCTGCCTTGCAAGATTGTTGTGAAGGGAGAACACATGCTGGAGGAGGAACGGGTTAAAATATCACACAGACAGAGAGATTTCTCCACTAAAAATCAACGGGACGCCCAAATGGTAAACAAGGATTGAATTATAAAGGAGGGGGGAGCCGAACAATGCTCCCTCTATACTGTTGAGTCTTGTGAGCAAAAATTCTTCTTTGAGAGCTACTGGCATTAAAGTTGCCAGCGAGCGATTTCACTACTGCATGAATTAGTTTGCTCTGGAGCCACCCTTCCCGAGCCCAGGCAAAAATGTGTGAGCTGGAAGCGAAAAAACTTTGAGCTAGCTCACACTAACTCAGTTTAGAGGGAACACTGGGGGCGAATATTCCGACTATCCTAAATGACTGAGGAAAATATACACTTTTACATCCCTCCAGAATTTCTTCGGCCATAATACAGGACATTTTGGTCAGGATAAGCAGAGGAGGGGATCAGAAATGAAATCCTAGAGACATTTACTCGGAGGTAAATTCCACTGAGAGGGAGGGAAAGTTGCATGGTAAAAGCCCGATCTCATCAGATCTCGGAAGGTCAGCCCTGTCGGTGTTTGGAAGGGAGGCCACTAAGGAAGACTGCAGTGGAAGGCGAAGGCAACCCGCCTCTCTGCTTCTCAGAAGGTTTATTCCGTATCTTTCCCTTTCCCTAGATTCATATGCAACATTTAAATGAACGGCTTGTGTTCTCCCAGAAGGACATGTAGATTTCCTTGGCAGCTGGTGAGACTGATATCATCAGTCGAAGTGAACTTAATCCAGTCCTGCTAAATTCACATGGCTTTTAAAACCAGCCGAAGGCTGCCTGTATGGTGTCCCATCGTTTTTAGTTAACAGAAAGACTATTCAAAAATTAAACTTTGCCAAATAAATAAGGCATTGGGGGGGGGGGGGGGGGAGAGACCACACTGACATGCCATCAGGGAAAGAGGGGCTGAAGCCCTGTGTGTATAGCTTTTTACATCGACACCAATTTCCAGGGAACTTCTTTTTAGAGGAGGGAGGAGAGAATTTAATAAAATGAAGTACTATTAATTGCTTTACAACCCTGATCCTTAAAGCATCAGTTGGTTGGAAGCAGATGAATGGAACTTACTTGCCACAAATGTTCTCAGGATCACAAAGTTTCTAATTTCACCAAGATATATATGTTTTTTTTAAACAGGTAAAGCTCTCGGATCAGGCACTTGGCAACACTACTAAGGTTTCTAATGACTGTTTTGGCTTTCTGCCATTAACTTTGATCTGAAACTCAAGGATGTTACCCTTTAGAAAAGGCATCTTGTCTACCTGGCACTGAAAGGGGATGACAGAGAGGGAGAAAGAGATGAAGGGTGCTGAGGTGGTCATGGTGGCAGCAGGAGGTGAAAGATGTTAGAATAATAGTGAAGGTTTTTTCCAGAGCAGGAGAAGAGCTTGGGGGGGGGGGGGGGCTCATGGAATATGCCTTGCTGTTTGAAGGGCAGGTTGGCATAGTGGCAAGGAGGTTGCAACTGGTTTGACAGTTCTCTGCTTTCCTACACTCATCTGATCTGGCCATGCTGTTCCATGCTTCTGTAACCTTACAGTTGCATTACTGCAATGCGCTCCACATAAGGCTGCCCTTGAGACAATACAGAAACTACAACTGGTTCAGAATGTGGCAGCCAAACTACTGTCAGGGGCTAGTCGCTGGGATCATACATTACTAATTTTGAAAAAGTTACAGTGGCTACCAGTCCATTTCCAAGTTCTATTTGAGGCACCATTTCCAAGTTCTATTCAAGGAACCCTGAAAAAACGTAACCATCTGAGACACGCATTTGAAGGACCATGTCCTTCTATATGCAACTGTGCATGGACTACAATCTTCAGGCAGCCATTGTTGGCTATCCCATCACTTAGAGTGGCCTATCTGGCATCAACCAGAGCCAGGCCTTTTCCATTGTGGCTCCTGGTTTGTAGAATGGGCACCCTAAAGAGGTGAGGGGAGTCCCCTCCTTGGAGATCTTCAGGAGGTGCTGCAAGCCTTGTTTGTTTGCCATGGCATTTGAGGGGGGGTTGAATGGCAGGCATCTGATAAGGGAGGGAGAGAGGAAGATGATTTGGAAACACCCCCCCTTTGAACTGAAAATGTTTTCAACTATTATTGTAAGCCACCTTGAACCACAGGGAAAGGCAGGGTACAAATGCTTGGATAAATAAAATAAAGTGAATAAAAATGACGTGGCAGAGAGGAGAACATTTTAAACAAATAAGGTCCAGTCAAATAAATGTAACCAGCAAAAATGACGGCTTCAAGAGGGAATTAGATAAACATACAGAGCAGAGGTCCATCAGTGGCTGTTAGCCACAAGGTAGAGATAGGGACTCTCAGTCTGGGGCAAGTGATGCACTGTATTCTTGGTATTTGGAGGGGGCAACGGTGGGAGGGCTTCTGGTGTCCTGGCCCCACTGATGGACCTCCTGAGGGCACCTGGTGTTTTTGGCCACTGTGTGACAGAGTGTTGGATTGGATGGGCCATTGGCCTGATCCAACATTGGCTTCTCTTATGTTCTAATGTTAAAGAAACTCACAAATATTAACTGTCCTGATCCTAAAGGTTTACACGGAAGGAAGAAATTCTTATTAAAATCAGAAAGATTGAGATCCTGAGAACATTTATGTGATGTAAGTTCTGTTGATTCTCTTCCAACAAACTGAGGTGCTACTGATCAGGTTTGTGAGAGCTGGCTCACACATATATGTCCATCAGATAGTGATAGTAGTATCCGCTGATGGACTTGCATGTATGAATGAACCATAATGGATCAAATATATAGAGAAATTTCCTAGTATCACTAAAAATACAGTTCTTTTTCGTATACACACTGGTTCACTGATTCACACATGCATACACAGAACTGTATTTCCCATTTCATGATGACTCAGGGATGCCTGTATGAACTGATATCACTGAAAAGAATATCATATGAAAAGAAGTGAGAGTAAATTTCTGTCTGTAATGTTTGATCTGTGATGGCTCATTCGCACATGCAAGTCAGCTCTTGATGCTGTATGCATTAAATGATGAATGCACATGTGTGAACATGCTCTTAGATGCAAATTATCAGGTTCTGCCTTTGTAAGACGCCCTGAGCCTGTTCGCGGGGAGGGCGGGGTATAAAATCGAACAAATAAATAAATAAATAAAATATAATGATATACATCCATGAAGTTCAAAACTGGGAAAGTGGCTGAATTTCACTGGAAACAATATCACAAACAATACTGTTAGCTATGTAGGTGAATAGAGTAGCAGAAATATATTATGGTGCCTTGTTGTCTTTTGTCCTAATTTACTGGAAACATGACTTAGCAAAGAATACTGATCTTTGTTGGGTTCTCTGTAAGCCTGCAAAATATTTAGGTACATTAGGTTGGAATTAATGCTACAGCAGTATGTCAGTCAACCACTGGTTCCATCGGTTGCAATGCTTGTAAATGCAAAGCTGCTTAACGTGATATCTTACTCAAGCATTGAGTTCAGACACAGAGATGAACTAATCAGGGGTTTGAGTCAAATCTAAACAATCAGTAACTATCAGTTTGATCACTGTAAGTTTGTCTAATGATTATGTTGATCTGGGCATCTCTGATCTAAGGCGTTACTGCTCCAAATATACAGTCTCTAGAAAGCCAACCACTATGATATGTTTATGAAAGCAATTCTTGAATTTGTCTCCATCATCCATGATGAAGAAATAAAACCTGGTGTGAAACTAATAGGAGAAGGTTTGATCTTCCATGGTGCTATCGAAGTCTAAGGGAAAAGAAATGGGCTATAGCCTGGAACACAAAGTTCAGAGAGGACGGAAAGCTATCCAGCCTGGACACCACTGCAACAGGTTCCTGAGATGCTCATCCATGTCACAGGCTTAGTTCTCTCCCTGGTGATAAATATGTGACTAGGCTGTGCCACTTCAGATTTTGCAATGGTGGTGGTGGAAAGTGCCATCAAGTCACAGTTGACTTATGGAAGTCTCTCATGGGGTTTTCAAGGCAAGAGAAGTTCCGTGGTGGTTTGCCACTGCCTGCCTCTCTGTAGCAACCCTGGACTTCCTTAGTGGCCTCCCATCTGACCATGGCTGACCCTGCTTAGCTTCTGAGACCTGACCAGGCTAGCCTGGGCTAGCCAGGTCAGAGAGACTTTGCTATGCTCTTCTATTTAAACATGCCCTGTACATACAAAACTTGCATGTTAGAGGCAAAACTAGACTGAAACATTTCTCCCTGTTCTGCATGTAGGAAATTGTTTTATAAGGAGGAGAGTTACATCATTTGAACTCCCTTGTGTCCTCTGAAGTAGTACAACCCAGACACAGTTTTGCCATTTCAATGAGATGAGCATTTTGCTAGTCAAACACAATCAAGACAAAAAAAGAAGGGAACAGCTCATAGGAGAAGGTTCATGTGACACAATGCAGAATAGGTAGATTTTCTTCCATGCATGGTTATCTCCTTGAATGGGATGCATCTCCTTGTCTTAATCTGGGAGCTACCCTCTGACCCCTCTTTCTCGCTTTGTCCTCTCACTCACTGCACATGGCCTTCCATGGAGACACATGTCTCTGCAGGTCTCTCCTGTAGATATAATGCCCTCATATTCCTATCCCACACACATGATACCAGACAAACTGGCTATTTGTGATAGGGAGACTACTCTTTAGATTATGCTTCTTTCTCTCCTTTTGACTACTACTTGAATTTGAACTGGATCTACTTGAATAAATGTAAGTTTTTACTTTTTTGCAACATACTTCTTGGGAGATTTATTTACTGCACTCAGTATCTTGTTTCTATGACTGGGCAAAACTCTGCTGTATTAAACAAATATCCCTATAAGATTATGGGTTTCCAGAGTGAATTTTAAAGTTAAAAAAGAATTTTTCTTATTTGATTGTGTTTCTCTGGCTTGAGCATTTATAAGGCTTCACTGCCTGCTGGCAAGAACCAAAGACCCTGGGAATTTGCTTAACAGCTGGTCCCAACCTCTGAGTGCAGAAAGGAAACTTTTTTTCCTCTCTCTTTTCCTTTTGCACTACTAATATGGCACAACAATATGCAATTCTGGAGATATTTAGCAGATATAATTTCAAAGTGTGGTTTTTTAGAACTGAGCATCAGCTCAAGGAGGAAAAAGCTAGTTTTTCATCAACTGCTCCATGACTTTCAGGGCCTGAAAATGAGATCACAAAATGAGTGATTGCAGATAGTAAAGTACAACATCTGATTATTAGTACACTAGCTAATTCCCAATTGAAGTACATAAAATGGACAAGAAACTGCAAAAGGGATAACTGAAGCCATAAGAAAGGTCTGTGGAAAGCAAGACAAGGCCAGCAAGATTTCTTTATTTAGATAAGTTTTCTCAATTAGGCTACAAGAAAGTGGAAATGCAGAAACTCATATAGAAACATTATTAAATCCAGTTGATAAGCTTGCAGCTGTTGGTAAAGTACTAGATGAAGATTTACAAATTGGACTGCTTCTGATTTTCCTGCTTGAACACAAAAGCAAGTATGGCTCAGTTACGTGGTCTGAGAGGACAGGTCAAGCGGGGCAGTAACTAAGCCAACTGAACACAGCCCAGCAGCCCAACCCCAAAGACAAAAGAAATGTCCCTCACTGCTTCAGTTGTAACAAGGCAGGTCATTTTCAGAGGTAGTGTTTGTTCAGTAGAACTGCAAATGCTGGCACCAGCAAGAAACCTCACACTCTAACACAGAGACAGAAGGATTTCTCCCAAAGAAAGCAGTTTAATTATTATGTATCTCATTTTGCCTAAGTGAATGAAAATCACAAGCCTTGGCTAATTGATAGTGGTGCTTCCATATGTATGACATCAGATATTAATTTGTTTGATGAACTGGACACAAATGCTTCAGGAAAAGTGTGCCTAGCTAATGGAAATCCAGTAGACATACAAGTAAAAGAAGAAGTTACACTAAATTGCCAAATAGGTGATGGAAGAACTGAAATTGCTGCAGAAGACGTTTTATACATTCCTGATTTAAAGGCAAATTTGCTAAGCCAGCCCACACTCTCAGAAAAAGGATTTGCCAATCACTTTGAGAATAACGTACGTACTGTCTCGTGCCAAGGTGAGTTATATTCCACAGTGCTCTCAGAAATGGAGTCTTTGAGCTAGACTGCCAAGAACCAAAGGCCTGTACAGCAAGACAACTGCTGACCAAAGTCCCTAGAGCTTTGACACAGGAAATTTGCTCATCATGACCCAGAAGCCATCTTGAAACTATAAACAAAGGACTTGGTAACAGGTATCAATATAAGTGAGTGTGCCAATGGTAATCAATTGTGTGTAAGTTGTATAAAGGAAAAGGCAACTCAGCCTTCTATTCCCAAAGTCAGAGGTGTTCTAAGCAACCACTTGAGTGAATTCACACTGCCATGTGTGAACCTGTCAAACCAGCATCAACCAGAAATAATACATCTATTATCTTTTATTGATGATTTTTCAAGATATACTGTGTGTTATTTGCCGAAGGAATAATTGCAAACTGAGCGGAAGCTGAGAGACTACATTGCCATGGTTCCTAACAAGTCGAATAGGAAACCCCAAGCCATTCAGTCTGACCATGGTGGTGAGTACCTGTCTGGATTGGTACAAGCATTCCTAAGGAAACATGGAATCCAGCACAGACTTACTGTACCCCACACACCAAAACAGAACAGGATTGCTGAGTGCAAGAATAACTCTGTAATGGACATGGTCAGGTGCATGCGAATTGACTCAGACCTTCTCTACAGGCACGGGGGAGGAGCTGCAGTGGCTGCAGTTTACCTGCAAAACAAATTGCCAGCCAAAGCCAAGGAGAAAATTCCTATGAGTTATGGCGTAATGGAAAGTCTAGCACAGAACACATTAGGGTTTTTGGATCCAAGGCCTGTGCTCATATACCAAAAGAAAAGAAAACGTCGTTGTAGGCTATTCTCCAGAGAGAAAAGGATATAGAATTCTAGACCAAAGCACTAACCAGATTAGTGCAGTTTGATGAGTGACTAAGGAACAACCAGACTGCTACAACAGATTACTATCCAGAAGGAGATGGTAACAGCAACCAGCTCCTGGTGTATCACCCAAAGCCAATGGAGGCAGTCACTGTGCAGACACAAACAGGTGGTCAACCAGAAAAGAGGTGAAGGCAGAAGTTCCTGAACCAACTGGTGAGCCAGAAGAGCCAGAGACCACTGCAAAGGCAGACAAGACCCTGGACCTTAGATGCTCATCACGGGCCAACAAGGGAGTTCCAGCTGACAAACTGGCCTACTTTGCAAGCGCATCACTACTATATGAACCAACATCATGGGCTGAATTACAGTGCATACCTGAACCAGAAGCAAGCAAATGGAGGAAAGCGACACAAGAAGAAATGGATGCACTGCATAAGAACAAGATATGGACTCTCACCGAACCACCTAAGGGTAAGAATGCCATTGGGTATAAGTGGGTCCTTAAGGCTAAGCAGGATGCAAACAGTGCCATTGAGAGATACAAAGCCAGACTAGTGGCAAAAGGATTCTCTCAGATTTATGGATCAGATTGTGACCAAACTTTGCACCAGTTGCAAAATATTCCACAATTAGGATGCCGCTAAGCATTGCAGCTTCCAGAAACATGCAAACTGAACACTTAGACATTAGGGCTGCGGCCACACGGGCCTTAAATGCGGGAGGAAGGGCAATTTCCTCCCGCATTTAAAGGGGCCAACCAGACGGCCGGCCCCTATTCCCGTGCCGAAGCTGGCTCCAATGCGGGTTCCTCCCGCATTTTCCGACCCCCGGGAAAATCAAGTATTTTCCCGGGCGTTGCGGGAGGAAACTGCATTGGAGGTATCTGGACAGCCCTCTCTCGCAAGCATTGCAAGAGCAGGGCTGTCCAGATAGCCCCGCCGGCCATTTCCCCCCCCCCCTTTTACACTTGGGCGCACGGCTATCCATGCGCTCAAGTGTAAAAGGGGGGGGGGAAACCCGACTTACCAAGGTGGATGGCGGGTTGGAGGCCGCCACCGCCACTTGCAGTTCTGCTGGGGGCGCCTCTGCCGCCTCCGCCGCCTCAGCTGCTGTCTCTTCAGTGGCGGCCGCGACCGCCACCACCTTTCCGCCGCCGCGGCTTCTTCAGCTGCCTCCGCTTCCGCCGCGGCCTCCGCCGCCTCCGCTGCGGCTGCGGCCGCCGATCCCAATGCAGCAGGGGTTGGGATGTTTAGACATCCCAACCCGCTGTTGAAAAAAGCGGCCCCTTTAAATCCGGGAGCCCTCCCGGATTTAAAGGGGCCGTGTGACCGCGGCCTAAGAGTGCCTTTTCACATAGTGAACCTGAGGAAGAATTATACATGAAACAGCCACCAGGGACATCTAGTCTGTAAACTTCAAAAGGGCCTTCATGGGCTTAAACAAGCTGCAAAAGTGTGGTCAGATAAACTGACCAAGATGCTACTTGATGAAGGCTTCAGACAAGGCAAAGCTGACCCCTGTCTTTACAGCAGACACGGAGATGGAAGTTGGGTATTTATTCTGACCTATGTTGATCATTGACCATGAAAATCAAAATGACTGTGCTGAGATCATATCCTGACTAAACAAGGAAGTAGAAGTCAAACACCTAGGCACTGCTAACTTTTACCTGGGAATTCAGGTGGTATGAGAACCAGATGGAAGTTATCTTCTTAGTCAAAAGCAGAAGATACTGGAAGTATTGCAAAGCCTGGGCCTGGAAGGTGTTGATCCAATGCTCACACCAATGGAATAAGGCTTCTACAAGGAAAAGGTACCCGATGAACCACTGCCAGACAACAATAACTACCAAGCTGCCATAGGCAAGCTTCTCTCCTTAGCGATGACAGCAACAGCTGTAAGTATATTATCCAGAAGGGTTAGCACAAAGGATTGGACTGCAGTTAAAAGGGTAATGCAGTACTTAAAGGGTACTGTACACTTTAAACTGAGACTGCCAACAACTAACAATCCCTCATTGTTTGGATATGCTGATGAAGACTGGGCTGGAGAAAGATCAGGCCTAAGGTCCATAAGCGGTTATGTTTTTTTCTATGGGGGTGGTGCTATAAGTTGGGGAAGTCATAAACAAATTGTTGCCCACTCATTTACTGAAGCAGAATTTGTATCTGCCTCTGAAGCGTGTTGAGAATTAGAATGGCTTATAATGTTACTGGAGGATTTTAGTATTAAGGAACCTTTGCCAGTTCAACTGCTAGAGGATAACCAGAGTTGCCAAGCCCTCTCTCTTTCAGAAAGGAACAGTGCATGGACAAAGCACATTGGAATCAGGAACCAGTACGGGAGGGTGCTGCAGGGACAAGGCATTGTCAAGCTACATGATTGTCCCACTGAGAAAATGACAATGGACATATTTGCCAAACTGCTACCAAGAGACAAATACCAAGGCCTGCGGGACAAGCTGAATACCATGAACCTCAGTGGCCTACAGAGTCAAGAGGGAGTGTTGGCGTGAGCGACTCAGCATGCTTGGACATTGGGGGGGAGGGTGCTGCATCACTTTGATTGTGTATAGGCATAGGCATCAACTTCAGGGGGGCTGGGGAGCTGGAGTCCCCCCCAACTTTTCCAGGAAGCGCTGAGCCTCCCCCGGAGACAATGGCCTGTGATGTCTCTGGCCCAGCCCCAGCCCGCCCCCCCCCCCCCCGGGAAATTGGAAAGTCTACGCCCTTGTGTATAGGTGTTATCTCTTTGAAGGGGTGCCTCTCTTTGACTTAACTTGGGAACTGCCCTCTGACCCCTCCTCTCACTTTGTCCTTTCTCTCTCTGCACATGGCCTTCCATGGAGAAACATGTCATTGTTGGTCTTGGTCTCTCCCATAAAGAAGAAGAAGAAGAAGAAGAAGAAGAAGAGATTGGATTTATATCCCGCCCTTCACTCACTTAAGAGTCTCAGAGCGGCTTACAAACTCCTTTCCCCTCCCCTCCCCACAACAGACACCCTGTGAGGTAGGTGGGGCTGAGAGAATTCTTTCCCAAGCTGTCCTTGAGGGAACAGCTGGTCCAGAGCGATGGCTTGCCCAAGGTCATCCAGCCAGGTGCAAGTGGAGGAGTGGGGAATCAAACCTGGATCTCCCAGATTAGAGTCTGCGCACTTAACCACTACACCAGACAATGCCCTCATACCCCCCCCCCCCCAATGCCAAACAAGCTGGCCATTTGTGACTGGGAAAGTTCTCTTTAGATCAGGCTTCTTTTGACTGCAACCTGAATGTGAACTGGATCTACTTGAGTTACATCCTTGGAAACCCATTGACATCAATAGCTTGGAATGGTGTGACTCGGCTTAAGAATGCATTGCAATTGAACTAGTCTTGGAGGGCTCTTTGTGGTATTTGCTGCAAGTAAGTGGTGGTGAGAAGTGCTGTGGCAGTTTTTCACAAGAGCTTATTTTATGTTTTTTTCTTATTTACATACATATCCTTCCTCCCCCATCTCTATTATTTTGGATAGATAGAACTTACATGTTCTTGTCTGCCGTTCAATCATCTTATGTTATTTTTTAGGGCAGGGGTGGCAAACATAAGGCCTGGGAGGTGGAACTGGCCCATCCAGGGCTATTATGTGGCCTGTGAGGAGCTGGTGCAAAGGAGGGAACAGGAGGCTGCTTGGGGGTGGGTGGGTAGAGCCACTCCAATTGCGGTTTCAGCACGGCAGAGCAATCTCATCTGCAGCACTCAAGCAGAACCCCTTCACTTCAGGGACTGTTAAGCTGGGAGCCACTGCAGCTGCATTCATACCTCTCCACTCAGCCTGCAGCTCTGGGGTTGCTGTCCTGGATGGCCTCAGAGATCAGCATTTGGACATAGGGTGTGTGTGTGCAGACAATCCTCTGTTGGGGCATGGGAGCATATGCCCAGCTGGCTCTCCAGTCTACCCATGCAGGTTTTCCTCTGCACCCCCCTCCCAGTCCATGGGGCCTTGCAGTGAGGACACACCAACTTGAAGCTTACCAGCTGCTGTCCTTTATACAGTTTATATCTCCAGTACCTGGCATTACGATTGATGGCACACATGGTCCAACCCAACAAAGTGACATTTATGTCTGATCTGGCCCTCATAACAAAAGCGTTCAACACCTCTGTTTTAGGGACTTTGCTTGTTATGCTTAGGGAATTTGCAACTGGTGGAGTTTAACTCCCTGACTTTCCTTTCGTGTACCCCCCCCCTCCATCCCAGCTGCTGCTTTGATAGTGCTGACCTTGAGAAGAGCAGCTGCGTTCTCTAAGATGTAACTTCCACTTTATTTTAAGGTAAAATGAGTTAGGATTAGATAGGATTAATGCATTAACCTATTTTAAGGTTGTGCTGTAACCCATTTAACATCAACTTTTAAAGTTTCAATTTTAAACTCCTTTTAACCCATTCAATTTTACGACTTTCATCTTGCCATAATTTCATTTTAACTGTTTCCAGTAGTTTTATTTTCTTAACTATTCTTAAACTAATTTCAATTGTTTTATTTTCTTTCAGCTATTTTTTTAAACTATTTTAGGATGTTCAGTAGTGGAGCTTACTTTAAATCAATTATAGAGACAGGAACCAGAGAAATAGAATTTATATTAAGTTTTAGACTGAAGGTCCTCTATGAGTCCTGAATTTTAGCATTCAAGTATTAACTGTATTGACTGTTTTAATTTGACTACACCTGCTAAAGAATGTTTTATTATAAGATAAAGGAAGAGGGAGTAAAGTGGGAGGGGTTGGGGGCAGAAAGGGGAAGAAGAAAAGTGTCACACTTACTGTTCTATATTTTATCCCTGTACTGTTGTCCGGTGGTTATGATGATGACCTAACATGTACCTTCGGGTTACCTTCTTCCAGGGCTTATTTTGTAGCAGGAGCTCCTCTGCATATTAGGCCACTCACCCCTGATGTAGCCAATCCTCCAAGAGCTTACAGTAGCCCCTGTAAGAAGAGCTCTGTAACCTCTTGGAGGATTGGCTGGCTACATTAGAGGTGTGTGGCCTAATATGCAAAGGAGCTCCTGCTACAAAATGAGTCCTGCCTTCTTCTATAAGACAATCTCTGGAGAAGGTTTCAGAGGTAGCCATGCTGGTCTGCAGCATAAATTTGAGTCAAGGAGCACCTTAAAGACCAACAAGAGTTTCAGGGTACAAGCTTTCAACGGTCAAATCTCCATTTTGTGTCTGACAAAGGGATCTCTGACTCTGAAAAGCTTATACCTTGAAACCCCTGTTGGTCTCTAAGGTGCTGCTGGACTCAAATCCAACTGCTCTTTGGCGGAGGGATTCCCACAGGATTGGATTCAATCAGCTTTTCCATTGGTGGGAAAGAGAGGAGAGGTCCTTTGTCCACCAGAAAAAGGCCATGCTGGTCATCTCAAGAACCGCATGTACAAAAGCCACATGGGAAGAGGGCTGTCCTAAGAAGGCAAATTGAGTGAAAAAGCTGGGTGGATCCTACCCACAGCGTTACCTGCTATGTATCTTCAGCATGATAGCCATACAGCTTTCCAGAGATGGATAAGTCATGCCAAGAAAACCTGGTTCCTGAAAAAGATTAGCTGAAAACTAAGCAAGGCCTACTAAATGAATTTCACTCCTTGGCTGGAACAAGAGACGATCCCTCAAAGGAATGGAGGATAAGGCAACCTAGCTGGAGGGCGTCTGGGCTGTTGGACACCTTATATCCAGTGAGCTAGAAACTTGCAGTCAAATATTTAAGGTACACCTGCCTATCATAGCCAGGCTTCCATCCAGCATACTCCCTCCCACTCTGCCTTCAGAAGCTGAGCAGGAACGTTATGAGGGTCTATTTGTCAGACTGGCCTGGATGGGGCCTCTTTTTGGCCTGCTTCAAGCTGCCATGCTGGAGATGGGTAAGAGGTCTACAGGGCTAGTTAGGCCATAGCTAGACTGGCCAAATGATGTAAGTTACAATAATGTAAGAAGAGAAATTTAATGAGCACCCTGAGGCTTTTAAGGATGATGAGTCTACTCAAGCTAATAAGTTATTGTCTCTTATGACCAGAGGTGTAACTCTAGCTGCTGCACTGTGTGAAAGGAAGAGGATGAGATTTGGAACCTCCAGGCACTGGATTTGGTACAGGCAATGAAAGGAGAGGTATTGTAGGGTTAGCTGCACTGAGTTTGGAGCCAGGGTGGGGTTGCCAATAAACAGGCAGTTTTTTTGGATTTTCCACATCATATGCATCTGATGAAGTGAGAGCTGATTCACAAAAGTTTGGTTGGTCTCAAAGGTGCCGCTTGATTTCTTTTTAACTTTAGGGATGCCTGTTAGAGTTAGCCCACACAGGGTGGATAAAGAAGCACACTAAAATTATTAAATGTTTAATTAGTTCCAACATTTAATAAACCTGGTTCAGCCCACGTATCTCTCTTCATTTTGGGGTGCTAGGATAAACCATTTCAAGAGGCTGTTTTATATGGGTTTTCTTTTTCTTTTTTTTAGACCATCCAAAGTATTAAATCCTGGGGATTTCTGATGAAAAGTTGAAATCAAACATTTACTTGGGTGAATAAACAGCTGCCTCTTATCAGTGCTGCTGTAATAAGCCGCCCTGTGACAGTTATGGCTTATTTCAGTGAAGCAGGGCATTACATAACTTCCCATTCCTGCTGAGGCCATAGCTACCAAGTGCCACATCTTTCCTGGCACCGTTAAGTCCCAAAGATCTCTACAGAAGGCTTCCTCTGATGGTCTCCATTGCTTGTTCAGTAGCATGTAGATAACCACCTACTTTTAATGACAATAACTGCCTGTATGTCTGTCAATTGCTTGAAGTGGCATTGTCACTGACACATCTCACTGCTAGACTTGTAGGCATGTTCATTACATGACTTGCAAGAGAGGAATCTGGACCAGTTTGATGTAGTGGTTAGGAACATGGACTCTAATTTGGGAGAACCTGGTTTGATTCCCCACTCCTCTCCATGCACCTGCTGGTGTGACCTTGGGTCAGCCATAAATTCTTTCAGAGCTGTTATCTCAAGAGAAGTTCTCAAAATAGCTCTCTCAGCCCCACCTACCTCACAGGGTGTCTGTTGTGGGGAGGGAAGGGAAAGGGATTGTAAGCCTCTCTGAGACTCCTTTGGGTAGTGAAGGGCGGGGTACAAATCCAATCTCATCAAGGGAATGCTCCAAATATGCATTTCTATATGAAAAAGTCTATGTGATCTTTTGATTTTATTCTGTAGACATCGAGGGAATCAGGTGCAGATATGTAGTATTCTAGAAGAATATCTATGTTGGTCTGTTGTTTGAAAAAGCAGCAAGAGTCTTGTGGTACTTTGGAGGGTACTGAATCTATTATGACATGAACTTTCACGATCTATTTCACCTGATGAATAAAGTGGACAGTGAAGATGTGGCACATTATATTACACAGGCCTCTAATTACAGCTGTAAGTTTGTTGACTTCTAGTGAATGACTCTTATTAACTTCAATTGACGGATGGATATATTGCATTCCTTCAGCTGATTTATTTATGCATTGCATATTGGCAAGGTGTTTCTTTAATCTTTTAATGTCAATTTGTGTTTTATTGTTACAGTTACATCCTCCCCTCCATAGAAAGCTCAGAGAACCTTAACTGGATATCCTCATCTTTTTCCTCGCATGAACTTAGTGAAATAATATAGGCAGAAAGAGAAAGACTAAGCCATAACAGCCCAGTCGTCTTCATGGCTTAGCATATATTTAACCACAGGTCTGCCTGGTCCATGTCTAGCTCTCTAGCCATTTACATAAGAGAAGCCAATGCTGGATCAAGCCAATGGCCCATCCAGTCCAACACTCACTATACCCCCTCTTCCCAAACAAGACCCATCTGTTGACAATATCCAGTACTTCTACCATTTACTTCATGAAACTGATGCAGTAGGTTCTCACCTATGTTCATGCTGACCTCACTTGCTTGCTTTTATGGTGCCACCGGACGCTCTGAAAAGTGTCTCCGACCACGTCCACACTTTCACTTTTGTCGCTCATTTCTCCCTATTGCTTTGGGTCCCCCCCCTTTTCCACGTGTGTTTTGCTCCCTATGGGACTACTAGGGAGAGCAAAACACATTGGGGGGGACAGGACGACATGAAGCAATAGGGAGAAATGAGTGACAAAAGTGACAGTGTGGACGTGGCCTCCCTGTCCCAGATTCCAGAGTGATTTACATGGTTTGTAATTGAAGAAATCAAAACTGGATTCTACTATACTGGAATTAAAGCTAGCCATATGAGAATATCAAGCTGTTCCTATTATATTCAGTTGGGAGGAAATTTGTAGGGATTGTATTCAATATCTGAGGGATCCTCCCTCCTGGATTTTAGGCAGACAGAAGCATGCATCTGTCTTCTTCTTCTTCTTTTGCCATCAAGTTGCTGCCAACTTATGGCAACCCCATAGTATTTTCAGGACAAGAGATGTTCAGAGGTGGTTTGCCATTGCCTGCCTCTCTGCAGAGACCCTGGACTTCCTTGGTGGTCTCCCACCCAAATACTGACCAGGGTTGACCCTACTTAGCTTCTGTGATCTGACAAGATCAGGATAGCCTAGGCTATCTAGGTCAGAGCTGTGTATAGACAATTAAAATTCTTATGTACAGAATGGGCATGGGAAGGTGTGAATTGACGTATGTCCAAGCTTTCCTCACCTTTGGTGGGACAGTCAAGCAGGGGGTGAGATGGGGCACTTTTTAAATGGACTATGTAGGTGAAGGGAACTAAACCATACACACTCCCAACTATTACTTCATTCCGTTTCTTTTACATTCTTCTCTCAGTTGGGCTGACTTCAGGTATGGAAACCTGGCTGGGAGAAATTATGCTTCAAACAGCAGGCTGTGGTGAGGTGAGACACTTTACCATCACCTACCTCTTCCATGTCATGTGTGTATTTTGCTTTTTAGTATCAGAGGTAGAGGGAGTCTTAAATCTTAAGCCTCTGTTTCCCATGAGTCTTCAGGATAGAAGAGACTCCAGGAAAATCACAAAATTAGAAAACAAAACAAAAGAAGAAACTAGCACATACCATAAACAAAGCAAAAACTGGACTTCATAATTATACAATAGTTCAGTAAAAGCAAGATAATACATACAATAAACAGTGCAATAAACGACAGTAAACTTTGCAAATATACAAAGGACTAGTAAGACAGAAGTGTTCTTTAATTTTCCCTTTTGAAACGCAATTTCCCCCCGCTTAAAGCATAACTGGGGGGGGGGGGGGAGTCTCAATCAGAGATGAGACTACATATGACAACTCAACTATTATGGAGCATGGCAGATCCATCTTCAAGCTGTTACTGACTTAAGATAACCTGATGATGCAATCCCCAGTTATGAATTTGGTCGGTCTTGGCATGCTGGGTCAATAGTTGATTTGTAATGTGGTGTTCTTGAAGATGCCTTTAAAGAGATGACGATGTCCACCAGATCTATATGTCTGGCTCAGTATTCAAACGTTTGATAGGAATGTGTAGTCCAAACTTTACAAATCGTGATCAGACTCAAAATCATGCTCCATTTGTAAATATTGGCAATGCTCTGAATCAACATAAAATTATTGGCAATATGAACAGGAAGAAGAGTAGAATAGAGGCTCTAGCAGAGGAAAGAGATATTCTTCTTCATGTATAAAGACATCAGGGGTCAGTAAGCCTTATTTAAACTTAACCAAAGGGCACGTCACACAGGTCAGGGGGGTTAACTCTACCTCCATCCCACATCTTCAGTACTTAAAGCATCCCTCCATCCAGGCTCTGATTTGGGAAATCAGCTGGACTGGGAAGGAAATGTTTTTGGTTTTTTTTGAGGGGGGAAGCACAACAAGATGAAGTATGGGGAGAATCATGATGTGAGTCTTCTTACCAGTGTGCTCCATTATTCTTTAAAAAAACAAAAGGCCTCCCTTAGGTGCACTTGAGGATCTCAGGAGGAAAGGTGGGAAATGTTCACAAACACAACCATTTGTTTCTGTGTGCCCACTCTGCAAGCGAGAACTTTAATTGCCCCTTGAAAGGGGAGGTTTTCTCTTGTCTCCCTGAAATTTGGAAGGCAGGATTTATGTTGGCTTGTTTGTGTGCAAGTTGTACCTGGGGAAAGGAATACTTAGATAAGTTTCAGGAGGTAGCCATGTAGTAGTTGATGAGCTAGATTCAAGCCCAGGAGTTAAGGGCTTTAAGGAGCTTCTGGACTTGAATCTAGGGACTTCTGGACTCGAATCTAGCTCTCATAAAAGAGTGCTCCCCATCAAAAACACATAAAAGACTCGCATCTAGCTCACATCTAAGGGGCTTCTGGGCTATATCTAGCTCACATAAAAGAGTGTTCCCCATTGAAAACAATGAACTTGACTCCAGGATTGATTTCTTAAAGCAGCTAGCCTTGCTCTTGATAACAATGAACCAAGCTGTAGACTGAAAATCAGACATAATGGTCTGATTCTGAATCCAACTTCTTTCCAATCTGTGCATTTCTTGTATTTGATTATATGTCCTTCATATTGTGAGAGCAGTGGTTAGAACAACCGGCTAGATCTGGGAAACCCAGGTTTGAGTCATGCTGGGTGACCTTGGGCCAGTCACACACTCTCAGCCTAATCTATCTCATAGGGTGGTTGGGAGGATGAAATGGAGGGCAGGACAATGATGTAAGCTGCTTTGGGTCCCTGGAGGAAGGTGGTATTTAAACAAAGTGCATAAATAAATACCATGTCAGAGATAGACATAGTTTCAGAGGGTAGCCATGGGTTTGTTTGTTTGGTATTTCTTTGTATTTTTTATGTGTGCATGTGAGTATGTGTGCACCTGGAAGTCAGGGTGACCTCTGGTGACTGACCCCTACTGGGGGCCTGGAGCATATTTAGAGAGGTGGCTGAATAAAGCCTGCCCCTGCCTCCTGACTGCTGGTATTCTAAAGCGATCTCCCATCCAAACACTTGCCAGAGTCGACCCTGATTAGCTTCTGAAATCTAATGAGATTGGGCTTGCCTGGGCTGTCCAGGTCAAGGCTAGAGGGTAGCCATGTTGATCTATAGTAGAAGAGACATATTTGAGTCCAGGGACACCTTAGAAACCAACAAGACTGTCAGGGTGTAAGCTTTTGAGAGTCAAAGTTCCCTTCATCAGATGCCCATATCTGATGAAGGGAACTTTGGCTGTTGAAAGCTTATGACCCCAAAGTCTTGTTGGTCTTTAAACAGCTGAGAATGTCATGCGTAGTTTTACTGGATCATCTGATGGTGCCGTAACTGACCTTCGAATTAGTGATTTCATGGCTGAAATAGTGCAAGAAACTAACTGTGAACCAGTAAGACCACGATTCAAGTCTCTCCTTGACAATGAACATAAGTCACCATCTATCTTTCTCTCTGTCTCTGATCTCTATTAGCAATGCCCACGTCAGAGAGTTGTGTCCTTAATCAGCTTCTGTTTGTAGTACAAGACACTGATCAGATGTTTGAGTAGTTTCTTTTGAGAATGTAAGGCACAGCTTTTCTGCATAGTTCATAGGATAAGTGGATCATGGAGAATTCTTAATTCTCAGTCCTTTAGGTATAATGTCGAAGTGTTTGCATTTTGTAAGAAAGGAAATATCAGTCTGTACCTGTGCAAGTTTCTTTGTAAGGTTGATGGAGTTCCATTCCATGCAGCTTAATGCAGTGCCTTCCATGGAGATAGATCCAAGGTGCCTGGCTGTCCACCTGGATCTCTCTGTCAGCAATATATTAGATTCCTGATCTATTTTGCAAAGTTGTTTTCAAGATGGCTGACAACATTGTGTGTGGAGGATTTTGATTTCCAAAGTGCTTTATACATTATACTCTCTTATTAAGACAGCTTGAGCCAGGGACTTCCAAACTTATGGTTCTTGGCCACGACACCCAGCTTCTTTTGTACCGGTTCTCACCAGAAGGCAGATCCTCCGCAGGACGTAGATTGGCTGGACATTGCAATGCTGTTTCCTACTGTCTGGATCTGGTGGTCAGCTTCTGTTTTGGGATGCTGCTGACTTCATGTTCCCCTTTACAGGCACATTTTAGATTAAGTGCTATGGAACAATGGACACGGGGAAAATGAATAACCGAGTGGCTGATATTAAACATCTGCCTTCCCCTACTCACAGGTCTTTCAGGAAAATACACACACCTTTTCAATTCTGGCTCAACATTTTCCACATGTCTTTCACAGTGGGAATAACCCCAGAAGCACTCCCGTGGAGGAAAGTTTTACATCAGAAGAGACACTTGTAAACCAGGGTGATATTTCGCTCATGGATATGAGGGAGAAAGCCAGGGGAGAGTTTTAGCATTACTGTCGAGCTAGGATTAGCCAAAGACCTGACAAATTTATGCTTTTCTATTGACTGTAGAAAGGTAGGGCACCAGGGAGTTCTAGAATGCATCTTGGGCTGAGATCCACTTGCTTTCACAGTTCCACATGACTCTGAGAAACATGTGCTTCAGGTTTATGGTTTGTCATCTCCTCTCTCACAGAAATGAATGTGCACCTGAGAGACGAAGGGAATCATTTGGCAAGCACCTGTCCAGCAAACTGTTCTCCTTTACAGCTTTCATAACGTCCATTTCTACACTACAGGCTTTGCATAGCATGCCACCCTTGGTATGAAACATGAAACTGATACGCACACAGTTTTATACACCAGCTACACAAGCAAGGGAACTGATATTCACAAAGGCATTAAGAGATTTTCTTTAATGCCTGTCAGTTTTTATCAAAACATCCATACAGAAACATCACCCATACTTCACAAATATAGATATGATGACAGGCACTTTAGGGGGAAAAAAATTTCTCCCTGAAAAATGGCAATCTGGGGACTCCTGGAATGAGCACAGCCTCGGAAGACTCCGAATTTACAATATCGTCCATTGGTACAGCATGATGTAATCTTTCCATACAGTGTTCCTCAAACTGATGGATGTCTTCCAGGTGGGAAAATGGCAGAAGATGTTCCACCAACCGCTGCCATAAAGTTCAGTCCAAGAATGCTGTAAAAATGGCGAAGAATCCTTTCTATTTTAATAAGCTCCAAGTGTCCTTTTGCCTAAACTGTGCTGATGTGATCAAAGGGAACTGAGTTCTTCATGTGAATCAAATTGCTAATTAACCCAGGGACGCCTTGAATCCTGTTCTGAATCCATTTGCCAGCTAAACTTTCTGAGACTATCAGATGAGAACAATCCCCAGGTCTGTTCAGTTTGGCACTAAAAAATTTGAATGCCTGCTGAACAGGTTTTCCAAAACTGCATGTGCAAAAATAGTGCCAGATCAAACAGATCAGCAGCCGTTAGCATTGCTAAGGACTTCTTAGATCAGGGTTCCCCTGTGTGGTGTGCCTGTGGGCGCCATGACACCCGCCAGTACCTCCTTCGGCCCCCACCGATCTATTTAGAAAGTGGGTGGGCCATTGCAAGGCCGGGCTTGTTACTGCACTTTCTTTAGTCAGTCTGTGATTCCATTACAGCTTCAGGCTTTCCTCCTTCCCAGGAAGTGTGAAACGGAAGGTATGCCATTCCAGCTCCACATCCTTTGGCAGTTATTTTGAATGGTGTTCATGGCTGGCCCCATGGGGTTTTCAAGGCAAGAGATGTTCAAAAGTGGTTTGCCATCGTCTACCTCTGTATTGTGACTCTGGTATTCCTTGGTAGTCTCCCATCCAAATAATGACCAGGGCCAACCCTGCTTAGCTTCCAAGATTTGATGAGACTGGGCTATTCAAGTGCACGCTCTCTCTCTCTCTCTCTCTGTGTAAAGTGCAGCTGTCAACTTATGACGACCAGTGTGTCCTCTAAGCTGAGTTAGTGTGAGCTAGCTCACAATTTATTAGCCTACAGCTCATAGATTTTTGTCTTGGCTCAGGAAGGATGGCTCCACAGCAAACTATTTACCTAGTAGCCAAATCGCTCACTCAGAACTTTAATGCTAGTGGCTCACAAAGTAGAATTTTCACTCACAAGACTCCACAGCTTAGAGGGAGCATTGATGGTGACCCTGTAGGGTTTTCAAGGCAAGAGATGTTCAGGGATGGTTTGCCATTACCTGCCTCTGCATAGCAAGCTTGGACTTTCTTGGTGGTCTCCCATCCAAGTACTAGCCAGGGCTGACCCAATTTAGCTTCTGAGATCTGAGGAGATCAGGCTAGCCTGGGCCATCCAGGTCAGGGCTTTCTACCCCCCTCAAAATTCCCAATGTGCCCACAAACTCAGGAAGGTTAGGGACCCCTGACTTAAATGCCAAACAGTAGGATTTTTTTAAAAAAACCTTGCATTTATTTATAATTGAGTTATATTATCTGTGACTGATTTAATTTTCGATTTCAGTAAACAGGCTGTCAAGCAGAGCAGTGGCACAGAAAAGTTGGCTTGGGGGGAGACTCAGTTGAGTTGTGTGAGACCATGGATGCACAACTTTAGTTAGTCTTGGAGGTGCCCCTGGACTCAAACTTAGGCCGAGGACAGATTGGCAGTCTCGGCCGCTCTGCCTCTGCTTCAGAAGCGGAGGCAGAGCGGCCGTTCAGATGGACACATCGCATCCGGCGCCGCGCTCCTCCCACACCAGTGCGCCGCGCGTGGGCAGGGGCAGCCGCATGGCGTCCGCCCGCCGCTGCAGGAAGCCGCCTGCAGCCTGAACGCTGCGGGCGGCTTCCTTCCGGCGGCGTGCAAACGCCGCGCCGCGGGGGAAATTCCCCCCACCCCAGTCTGCCGCACCGCGGAGGCGCAGCAGACTGGCAGTCTGTCTTCAGCCTCAGTTCTCACATCTGTTTGTTAATTCTTGTATTTGTATGCTAATCTACTGCCATTCACAGATCTTACCAAACCCCCCATATGTAATGGTTGAGGAAATTCTGTTTCATTGTATCTGAAGAAGCGTGCTTGCACATGCAATCTCATACCTTGAATAAAACTTCATTTTTTATTTTTATTTATTTATTTATTTATCTGTATATTTATAATATACTGGACTCAAACTTTGGTCTTTCCAGAGAGACAGGCAGACTCTGTGTGGACTCTGTGCTTCTAAGAAAGGCAGAAACGCCTGGATGATTCAAACATGGCTGTGCTCTAATAGAAAAGGTCCAGCTGAGGCCCAAGGAGTGGCTCAGAAATGACAGGAAAATGGCTCTGTGGTTGGGAAAGGTGGCCCTGCACTGCAGGGTTGTTTTTCTCCTCTGTAGACATCACACAAAGGCTGCACCTTCCCCCACTATGAATCCCAAGCAAGTGGCCATAAAGAACTTTGGTTCCCTTATACTTCTGTTCTGATTCAAAGTTTGGTTCAGGATTCAAATGCGGCCTGCTTGTGAGTTAAATTGCCCTTCTCTCCTCCAACAACCTTGTGCCGATGGGTTAGGCTCAAAATGAGTGACTGGCCCAAGGTCAGCCAGCAAATGTTTATGGCAGCCTAGAGATTAGAACCTGGGTCTCCCAAATCCCAGTCCAGCTCTACACTACACTATGCTGGCTTGCAAGGATAAGGAGGCATTTGAGAGGAAAGAAACGACAATGTTCCCCCCAGCAAATCTTCCAGTTGGTCATCTGTGATTATTAAAATAATGAAGTCCTGACATGGTCTTTACGAATATGTTCCATTAAGAAGGTTGTAGCCTGTAATGTATTTAATCGGCAAATCAATCAGCATAAACTTTGGATGATTAACTAGATGAGTACAGTTTCAATTGGTCAGGACGCCTTTTTAACCAGTGGGGCCGTGAGTTAAAAACCTGTTTAGGGGCATATCATTCTCCTACCCACAGGCATTATTTATTTGAAACTTTATTAGCCTGCCTTGCTAGCTCAAGGCGGATTCCAATGTAAATAATAATGAAATGCAATAAAATGCATTGAAACCATTCGTTCAAAATCAATAATTTAAAACTACCAGTAGGCAGAAGAATGAATCAAATTCCATCATAAATAAAGCTGTCCTCCGCTGCCTCCTAAAGATTGCGAGTGAGGGGGCCAGGCACACCTCCCTGGGGAGGCTGATCTATAGCCATGGGGCTGCCACTGAAAAGGCCCTGTGGTGTACTGACCAGATGAGCTCCTTTGGTCAATGGGACAGTCAAGAGGGCCTCTCCTTATAATCTTAGTTGCTGGGCAGGATCTTATAGGAGAAGATGATCCTTCAGATACCCAAGCCCCAAGCCATGTCAGGCTTTAAAGGCCAAAACCATCACTCCCTCCCAATATAGTGCCCATTTATAAAAAATTCCTGCATCAAGGAAGCTTATACTATAAAATCTGACCTGGGGGGGATAGGATGGGGAAAATATGTGCATATATAGGATGGGGAATATATATATATGTGTGTGTGTGTGTGTGTGTGTGTGTGTATCTATATGGAATTTGTACTAACTAATCAAAATGTGAACCCTGACCTGATAGTCCAGGCTAGCCCGATCTCGTCAGATCCAAGAAGCTAAGCAGGGTTGACTCTGGCCAGTATTTGGATGGGAGACTGCCAAGGAAGTCCAGGGACTCTACGCAGAGGAATGCAATGGCAAACTACCTTTGAACATCTCTTGCATTGAAAACTCTACAGGGTCGCTCTAAGTAAGCTGTGACTTGACGGCACCTTCTGCCTATCAAAATGTCCTGTTCATTGATATAGTTATTATAGTCCATCCAACTTGAAAAGTCAGTAATAGTTGATCACATTTAGGGCTTTGGCTGTCACTCTGGTGCCTGGCCTTCTGCCTTTGAGTTCATCAGTGGGATGACAGAGTTACTCGGCAGATATTTAGTTGACATGGATTCTTTCTAGTCCATAGAGTTACACACCGATTGTGCCACTGTAGAGCACTAAGGCATAGTGTTCGGGGTGTTACCTTAGTAGCTTGTTGGCTGTGATTTGAGTCTGCATATGCTGAGGCTACTGTTTGCTTGCTTCTCTGTTCTCTTCGATGCAGTGCAGTGCATGGAATTGCAGGGCAAATACTTCACTTTCTGTCACGTAAGCTAGGGGAGAATACAGCAAATACAGCAAAGCTAGGGGAGAATACAGCAAAGA
Source organism: Lepidodactylus listeri (assembly GCA_029233225.1). Classification (NCBI taxonomy): domain Eukaryota; kingdom Metazoa; phylum Chordata; class Lepidosauria; order Squamata; family Gekkonidae; genus Lepidodactylus; species Lepidodactylus listeri. Next base: position 54,836,812 of record JARCFY010000015.1, on the reverse strand, counting down.
AAAATTACCCACCCACCCCTCAGTAATAGGCAGTGCAATTCCTGGAGCAGACACCCAACAGTGCATCCCATGAAGTTGATGGGCAATAGATTCAGGACAGACAAAAGGACACAGTTCTTTACTCAAAGGGTAGGTACATTGTGAAATTCACTGCCAGTGGACATAATGATGGCCACAAGCAGAGATGGCTGTGAAAGGGGATTAGCCAAATTCATGGAGGGGCGGCCCATCAATGGCTAGCTACTAGCCATGTTGACTGAAAGGATCCTCCATACATAGAGGAAGCAAGACTCAGAATACCAGCACCAGGAGGCATCATCAGGGGAAGGCCTCAGTCTCTAGGCCCTTTGTGGCCCTCCAGACTATCTGGTTGGCTGCTATGTGAAACAGGCTGCTGGACGAGATGGGCCATTGGTCTGCTCTCACAGGGTTCTTTATGCTCCCTGGCAAAGCGAGGCACAAGTTTTGCTTGTATAAACTGGCATGCAGGAACACTGTGCTGTTGAATAGGGATTGGAAGCCAATGCTCTCCACCTTCGCTCCAGGGTTCCAGGCAGTGTCTAATGTACCAGCTCCTCTCCTTCAGGTGTGTACACTGGAATCAGTGACAGTAGCCCAAGAGAAAGACAGGTAGACTGAAGGCCAAACCAGAGGAGATGCAAGAGATAGTGATGAGAATCCGAGATACCTTGACGCTTTTAATTCTCCTTAAAAGCAGCTGTAGGGGAAATGGGGGGGATACAATTTTCCCCATGTCTGCTATTAGCAAACTGCTCTTAGTTAATTAAATGAAGAGCCAGACTAGATATTATGAGGTTTGTATGTATCCTCGTGTGCAAAGGAGACAGATGATAGAGAGAGGGCTGTTGTTAAGTGTGTAAGTGAGAAGAGTGAAACACTATCCCATTCTGTCCCTCATCACATTATATTCTGGTGCTTATTTTTTTCCCTCTCCTAGCCTGGTTCTTGTACTAGAAGGGGGCCCAGTTTGGAGCAAGGTCTACTCGAAAGTAAGTCCAATGTTATTCAACTGGGTATACCCCTAAAAAAGTGTCCTTAGGACTGCAGCCTTTGTTCAAGTGTAAGTTATCTTACTGTTCGCAATGTACCTATTAAATGGTTATATTAATCTCAGTGTATATGTATTTGCATCTCATCAACCGAGTCACCCATTTCGGTTCCTTCAAAAGCAGATTATCACTCAGCTGGAAATGCCTTGACCAGCTGATGGCTGTTAACAACATAAATTTATTATTTCCTGAAACACGCTTACAAGTTTCATATTTAGATGTAGATGTTCCCTTAGCAGCCAAAGTCACTGGTGACAAACGTGCTCCAAGCTTGTTGGTGTCTCTAGCATGTACAAATTCCAGAACTTCTGTTTATTTGTCTGCTATAATATAACATCTGCCTGCAAATGATCAAAGGGTTAGCATAGACTACTTTAAGTTGTTACACAGCATTAAAACTCTGTAAGGGTCTGACTCAGCGTAAGGATCCGCCATCTCTCCCCATGACTAAATAGTGTTTATTTGTTTAAATTATTTGAATCCCGCTTTTTGAATCAGAGGGGTCCATAGCATGACTTACAACAAGTTACAACCAAAACAACAACAATACTTTATTAAAAGAAACCCAAGAAATCATTAAACCAACTGGAAAAAATAAATCTAATAAATACCAGCCAATATAAAGGGGGTGGGGAATCAAAACTCAAACACCAGCCTTAAAAGATAAATTAATCGCTGGCACAGGAGTCTCTGGGGTAGGCTTGAAGTGTCTTACCTCATTTCTCCATAGTCAGGGACAGAGGGTGGTGCTATGAAAGAGGTTGTCAACTAGGCACCCACTAGCAATGCTCCCTCTAAGCTGTGGAGTTTTGTGAGCAAAAACTCTATTTTGTGAGCTGCCGGATTTAAAGTTATGAGTGAGCGATTGGGCTGCTGCATAATTTAGTTTGCTCTGGAGCCATCCTTCCTGAGCTGAGACAAAAATGTGTGAGCCAGAGGCTAAAAAACCGTGAGCTAGCTCACACAAACTCAGCTTAGAGGGAACATTGCCCACTAGTATGTGGGATTCTTCAGGGGACAATCCTCCCTCCTATATTTAACATCTATATGTGCCCCTTTGCCCAACTGGTGTGGAGCTTTGGAATGGGATGTCAACAGTACGCTGATAACACCCATCTGTTGATGGGTGGCTGGTCAGATACTGCCCCAGTGAACCTGGCTGAGGGTTTGGAAGCTATGGTGGGATGCTTTAAGCAGAGCCAGCTGAAGCCTGCAAAGACAGAGGTCCTGTGGCTGGGAAGGAAGGATTCAGGGTTGGGGTGCCAACTCCCAGCTCTTGATGGTGTGCCCTTGACACCGGCATCAACCGTCAAGAGCTTGGGTGTGATTCTGGATGCCTCCTTATCAGTGGAGGCCCAGTCACAAATGTTTCCAGACTAGCATTTTACCAGCTGCGCCAGGTCCGGCAAGTGGCCCCCTACCTGTCTCGCCCTGACCTAGCTACAGTAATCCATGCAACAGTCACCTCCAGATTGGACTACTGTCACTCACTCTACGTAGGGCTATCCTTGAGACTGACCCGGAAACTCCCACTGATCCAGAATGCAGCAGTGCGGGTCCTCACGGGAACTCTGCGTATGGCATATATCCAGACTGTGCTCTGTGAGCTGCACTGGCTGCCGGTGGAGTACCGGATCATGTTCAAGGTTATGGTATTGACCTTTAAGGTCCTTAATGGTCAGGGATCCACATATCTTCTGGTATACCCCCCAAAGAGCATTACGCTCAGCGGGTAAGAACTTGCTGGTGGTCCCCGGCCCGAGAGACATCCAGCTGTCCTCAACCAGGGCCAGGGCATTCTCCCAGCCTGGTGGAACTCTCTGCCAAATCACACCTGGGCCCTGAGCAACTTAATGCAGTTCCACAGAGCATGCAAGGCAGGGATGTTCCACTAGGCATTTGGTTGAGGACAGCGATGTCATTCCATCCGGCTGGCACTCCTGTTTCTCCTGCCTCCCCCTCCACGAAGCAGTGGCATGTCTTTTTGGCAGTTCCATCGCCATCTCACTGGATATAGATTATCTTCTGCTGTATCACAGTATGGATTTAAATATGATTCATTACATATATGTATATGTTTTTATACTGATGTGCACTGCCCTGGGCCCTGTCTTACAGGGAAGGGTGGTTTTACAAATTGAATGTAAATAAATAATAATAAATTAATATACAAGCCCTTTCTGCCTGTTATCCAACACAATGTTTCTCAGCCTATGGGTCAAGACCTAAAAGTGAGTCATGAAGCCTCTGGAAGTAGGTCATGGGCCAGTCCTCCCTAATGGCCACCCCTGCCCTGATTGCTCTCTCTTGCATTTTGGAAACCAAGATCTGACTTTGGAAACAGTATCTTCCATGTCATACTTTAGTTGGTATATTTCTTCACTGCATATACATGTTAATCAGTAAAATGTGTCCTGTTGGTTACTAGAGTGAGTTTAGAAGAAGAAGAAGAAGAGTCTCAGAGCAGCTTACAATCTCCTTTCCCTTCCCCTCCCCACAACAGACACCCTGTGAGGTAGGTGGGGCTGAGAGAGATCTCTTGAGAACTGCCGTTGAGAGAACAGCTCTGAAAGAACTTAAGACTGACCCAAGATTGTACCAGCAGCTGCATGTGGAGGAGTGGGGACTCAAACCCGGTTCTCCCAGATTAGAGTCCACACTCTTAACTGCTACACTGAACTGGCTCTCTCTAGAATCTTAGGGGAGATTAGAGATAGTAATGAAGAAGGTGTTCAAAGGCTGGAATGTAGCCCCCCATGTGCAAAGACTGTATATGTCAGAATGCCACTTGCTTGGGGTTCATAGTGGAGGCAGCTGCCCCCTTCGTGCGATGCTTGTTGGCTTTCTCAAAAACATCTGGTTGGCCACTATGGAAGATGGAATCCTGAACTAGTTGGCTGCCAAAGTCACAGTTTGCCCAGGGCACTGAAAAACCTGGGTGGGTCACCATACCAAGTTAATTTGGACTTGTAGGTCACCGTATCCAAGAGGAAGGGAACCGCTGATCTAGCCGCACAGCAGGATAGAGCCAAACGGTTTTAGGAAGGGAACTGTACAGCCTTAGAAATGACCAGACTTTGGAAGTACCCAGCAAACCTCCAGTAATGGGATCATACAGAGTAGAGCCTCTGTAGAGGACCTAAGAGGACAGGTAAATATATTCAGGGCAACACAATTGTGGTGGTATCTTGCTAAAACTTGAAGTAACTCTGTATGGGGGTCTGGAGCTCTACAGATTTTCTCTTCTGTTACCATCATTACACACCTCAAGGAGAAGTATTTATTCCCTCATGTCATAGAACTGGTAAGCAAAAGGATGTCCCATGGGGCTATGAATGTACCGAACGGCATTGTACACTTACAATTGGAGTAAAGTCTATAAATGTACACTGGGCCCTAAGGAAATAGTGAGAACAAAGCCAGACACTGATGATCCCTGTTCTTTGAGGTCTTGGACTCCATTCTCATCATATAATTAGCACATAGCCTAGGACAACAAATAAGAAAAACTTTTGACTTATGGGCCCTGTCACTTTAAAATTTGTACTTTTGCCTCAGTGTGTTTTGTGCAGAGAGTGTAATTTACAACTATTATGTGTAAATGAGATTCAACAGAAAGGAATCTTCTATACAGGCAAGTTAATAACTATGCAAGGGTATTAATCCCAGCCAAAGAAGCCATGACAAAATCTTACTGCACTTAAGACAGGAAGACAAGTGACAGTGGCAGTTGCTAAAAACAAGCCAGACCTGGAGAAAAGATTGCAGGAACTCTAGTTTCTCTCGACCTCTTCACTGGGAAGATGTAGAAAATAAAAAAGCATATGTCACATGGAAGGAGAACTTTGAGGGTAACTCGTAACTCTACTATGTCTTGTAGCCCGACAGCCAAGTAAAGTAGTCTGTCTCCAAGATCAGATGCATGAGGATAGTGTTGGAAACAGAATACTGATGAACCTTGATCTAATCTAGCCAAGGCTGTTCAAAAAATGTTCATATGGGGAAGTGACTGTGTAATGAATCCAGGAGAATAGCTGTGTTGATCAGCTGCATCAACACCAAACCAAGGTCTAGCGACAAGACTTTCTTCCAGCACAAACTTTCATGAAGCAGAGACCATTTAGACAGACATTAGACTGACTCCACAGCCACTTCTGACATAAACTAATTTAGCAAATCTAGAGAAATGGCTGGTTACTGCGGTTGCGAATGTACTTTTCATGCTTACATTTGAATTTTACATAATTACATCTCACTGGGTTCTTCCAGCATTTCATGGCTCTTTAACCCTTCCTTCCACAGTAACCCTTTACAGGTATTACGTCTCCCATTACCTACTAGGAGAGAGTGCTATATGATAAACACAATCATTTTTAAAGAAATTAATTGAAACAGCTCAAACAACAAACACCAAAAATTAAAAGTCAATATGTTAAGAAATGACACCTATAAATATAGACCAGTGATATAGAAAGTACGTCAAATATAATACATTTGACAATTATAATATTTCCAATTTAAACACTAGCTGACACAAAGTCATTTTGTCTGGAATGCATGTTTTGTGGTTTCAGTGTGTGGGAACACATACCACTGAAAACCCAAGCTTAGAGTAGCATGCACCACAGATGGAAAGACATGTGCGTAGCTCCTTTCAGACCAAATGGAGATCATGCTTACTGGGACTATGTATAGCCCCTTCCTGGTACATGTGAGAGGAGCATCACAAACTTAACACCTGAACAGGATAACTTTATACAAAAAGGTCAGCTAGTGAGAACCCACTTAATTTATTCATTTTAAAAATTTACATTGTTTATAGTCCACCTTTCTCACAAGGGCTCAAGGTGGAATACACAGAGTGAATCAGTACAATTGACCAAATGGGACATTCACTCACCAAGATTTGAAAAGTCTGGAACCCCCAGAAGCATAGCCTAAGTATTGACACGACACAGTAAATTGTACAGAGGCTACATAATAGGACCCTACGTTACAGTACGCTATGCACGACAGTATAGACCACAGTCCCAATCATACACTCTGCAGCAACAATGGTCACTTCAGGGTCTCGATAGGTCATTGCACATTTGATTGCTCCTCAAGGGACAAAAATCTGCTCACAGACACCCCCCCCCCCCGTCCCAGTATTTCAGGGAGAAAGCCAGGCTGAGCCCTTCTTCACCTTGATATGCTAAGCCCCTTTTTGCCACATGCAGGGTGCTGGCAAAATGCAACCTCCCACGTGCAACCTGGATAGTCCACAGCATTGTTGTCATCTGATTCTGAGGGATACATAAACTGATCTTGGACCTGGTCCCTGTAGGGCAAGCTTTCTGTGTGGTTGGAGTCCTGCACTGAGCATTTTAAGCAGTGTTCATGTGCTCAGGAGCTGTTTATTTCCACCCCTCATCATCATTTCAATCTGCTTAGCATAAACGATGTCCTGACCTGGAGGGCCCAGGCTAGCCTGATCCCATTAGCTCTTGCAAGCTAAGCGGGGTTGGCCCTGGTTAATACTTGGATGGGAGACCACTGAGGAAGTAGGTCACTGTGCAGGGACTGTACAGGGTAACCATAAATTTGCTACAATTAGACAGCACTTTCCACCACCGGCATACAAATACAATAGCATGACTGTGTGAGACAGGAATCTCTGATTTTACATAAATTTGGGCTGAGAAATGAATATATTTTACCAGTCACAGAGGGCCCCAGAGCTTCAGAAGGAGGGGAGATCCAAAATTTGGATCGAAAATTCTGAGGGCTTGAAACACTCTGGAAATCTGGGGCCAGGCTAGGTTCCACTAGGGAATAGTCGCTAAGTACCTGTTCTAATCAAGCGTTTTAAATAATATATTCTTCTGGCTGTGAGGGGTTCCTAGAAGGACTCTTTCTGAGCCTGTGTGATGTCGTGGTTAGAGGGAGGGAAATCCAGGACCAGATCCTTGCTTGCCATGAAGCTAACTAGGTGACCTTGGCCCAGTCATGCTCAATCAGCCTAACCTACCTGGCAAGACTATTGTGAAGATAGTGGAGGCAGGATGGACCACGTATAAAGCCCCAAGTTCCTTGGAAGAAGAATGGGATTTTAATGAACTAAATTAATAAAACTCTGGGAGCCCTGGACGGCTCCAGTGGGCTTTAAAACACAGTCTCTTCTCAAGTCTTCATGACATTTGGCTCTTCTCTGGATCTTACCATGGTTATTAGCTACTTTCAGGAATGAAATGGTGTTTTTATATAGAAAATGAAATGGTGTTTTATACAGTTTTAAAGAGAACAGAAAATTATGTAAGGAAGAGAGAGAGACAGAGAGACAGAGAGACTGTTTCTCACAAGGTGTATATCTATTTCCCTTTGTCCTGTTGATGTTTCTGGCCAAACAGGTTTGGGAAATAAATTAATTAATAACACGGGATCTGCAAAACCTGTTTAGTCAGTGAAAATAAAATGTGCACCATGATCAGTGCTCTCTCTTTGAAACTGCCTCTCACTGTTATATAAAAAACTTGGAAGTGTCTCAACTTAGTTAAAGGAGAAATATTCAAAATAAATAATTTTTAAAGAACATCTGTGCCCCAGTGTCTGCACTATACATTCAAATCAGTCCCTCCAAATCAGTTCCTCCACATTCAGTATTCTCTCCTTGCAAGACAGGCAAGATTTTTAAAAAGACTTCCTGTGATGTCCCATGTTTCATACGCTCTTCTTTATTGAAACGTTCAGAACATTTAACAGTGTAGTCCTCAGGAGAGGTCCACCTTTCTAAGCCCATGTACTTCAGTGAGGGGTTTAGCTCTGCAACACTGCAAATAGTTTCTGACCAAAGTTGCATAGTTTTCGTAGCAGAACTCCTTTAGATTCTCTGCATTTATTTGGCGAATAAGGTGGGCCCAGCAGTTTTATAACTGGGATGTGAACTGATTCTGGACAAGCAGAAGCAGATTTTCATGGCATGAGACAGGGTGATGATGGAGAAGGGTGTTTTAGAAATCATTTGTCTTTCTTTTAGCATCACCAATCCTGGGACTTCCATTTGAACCAAATCCCACTAAAAATCCAGAGTTAAAATAATTGACAGTTTTGAATGCTTCCTCCATAAATGGCTGTATTGACGGGGAAAGTTTATTTTCAAGAAAACAAATAAAAGGGGAAAGAAAAGGTTCTATCCCATCATGAGCTGAAGCAGATGAGCAATAAAATCAGCCAACACCATCTCTCTCCTACTCCCCCTCACACTCCCTTTTATAGGGAGAATGCTGACATTAGCAAGTCTTTGGAACAGGCCTCCAAGGGGGCCAAATAATCCGAGATAAATATTGGCTAGAATTCCCCCCCCCCAAATGTTGCACTTGAAAATGACCAAAAGTCAGCACAGTAGGCTAAAAGCTGGAGAATCTGTCCCTTGGAGAGCAAAGAGGGCCTGGTGTGGGAAGACAACCAGCCTGTAGGTCCTGGCGGGCACACTGCGTCCTGTATCAACCCAGCTCTGGATCCAGTGGAAACTCTTTTTCTCTTCACCGGAGACTCGGGAAAAGGCCAGGACAGCTGGCAGTGAAGATCTGGGGTGGTGGGAGAATATGTTAAAGCTCCTTCCACGGTGAGGTGGGAAGCCTGAACTGGAGATTGGCGGCCATGTCTGTTTCAGCCTCCTGGAACCTATGAAGGATTTACAGTTTGTCCAACTCGCTCAGCTCTGGGAGAGGCTGCGGATTCCACCGGCCTGGGCAAATTAATCCCCCCGTATCTGCGAGGGGGAAGGCCTCCTCCTCCTCCTCTTCTTCATCACATTTGAACTGACTGCTTGGCACCCGCTTGCTTTGCCGGCGCTGACTCCAGAGGGCTGGCGGCCCGAGTCCCCTGCAGCCAAAATAAACAGGGAGTCGTGTGGCACTGAAAGACCGACAAGGTTTTGTTCCAGGATGAGCTTTCGCGGAGTGGAATTCCTTTCCTCCGACTGCTGAAGCGTTGCAGGTTATACTTTGTGTTGGAACTTTCCAGGCGCCGTAGCTACTGGGGGGTGGGTGGGTATTGCATCTCTCTCTTTCTCTCTCTCTCTCTCTCTCCCCCATCCCCATTTGGCAAAAGATCTCCTTTCTGGGGCCAACCAGTCGGTCAGAATGCGACCTTTTTAAGACAACCTGCGCGTGTGTATAAAAACCGGTGTCTTAAAAGAAAAAGGGGAATAAACGGATGGCGGCTCCTCATTATAAACGCACAGTCATGAATACATTGCTTCTGTATTACAAAATTATTCGTGCGCGCCTATTCATTGCACATGTGTGCGCATTTATACGTACATAGCACTTTCAAGAAGCAAGCCTTGTCTTCCACATTTGGGAACGGAACATACTTGCCCGGCCCCGTACCCCCCCCCCCCCCCTCGGCGCGGTAGAGACCTTGGAGCAGATTTCGAGCTTGGTCGTTGTGGAACAGAACTGTCATTTCACTGAATCTCTCCATTGCTCCTTCATCAAGAATGTGGAAGGGTTGCAAAAGGCCTTGTGATCCTAGGCAGACAGATAATCAGACCGATATCCTTCTCTGTTTGTGGGAAGAGCAGTTAGGCAATGCCCAAATCTTATTACGGTCCCATCACACAGCTCAGTTCTTTGCATGTTTACTTAGAAGTAAGTCCTATTCAATTCGGTGGGACTTCTTTCCCTGGAACTATGTATGGGAGTGCGAGAACTACTTTCTCAGGAGAGTTCTATTAATGGCAATGAAACTTCACCGGCTAGGACATGCACCCAGCGGCACTGACCTAGGATTTGTAGCAATTTGTAAGGCTAGCTTTGAAAAAGTCCCCTTCCGAGCAGTGAGACCTCAAACGTATTTACTGGGAAGCATCAGCTGAAGTGACGGTAAGCAAATAAAAGTGTGTTAAACTGGAAATAAACTTGTTGCTCCAAGGTTCTCATCTCATGACCGCGATCTTTATATCACTTACTTCTGGAGCTCTTCTGTTAAAGGACACCCCACCCCCTTATCAGTTTTATATTCCTTTTAAGATTTTTGCCCTGTGCACGATCGACTTCAATTGCCCTGGTAATATTGCAGAAAGGCAGTTTATTATTTCTTTTTTTTTTAATCACATAATTGATAGCTGTCCAGAATATCTATATGTTCACCCCATTTCGATCAATTAAACATAACACATAGATGCAAAATCCAGACGCACTGGAATTACACTGGAGGAGATCAGTTGCCCAGCCAAAACTAAGCAGTGGAACGTTTCATAGATTTCAATGCGCTGGGAACGTGCTGGAATCTTTCCTGCCGTGCTCAAAGTACATATTTTTGGCTGGACTTTAGACCACCGGGCAGATCTTGAGCTTTGGATCACGTCGATTTTTTTTTAAAATGTTGGCTTAGATGGCTGAAAAATTACAACAGAAACACAATTTTCACATAATGCGAAAAGTATTTTGTTTTGTTTTTAAAAAACATACAACTTGAAATATGTTGGTAAATGTGATGTTGTCAGTGGATGTGTTTGAAGCTTAGTGCAGCGTAAATAAGTGTGCGTTTAAGTTCTGGAAAATCCGTTAAAGAACAGAACTATTGACCATAACTTCCCCTTGTGAATGAATCCAGGGTTACGATTTAGCTTAATTCTTGCTATTTTCCAAAACTTTCCATTTTTTTTGATGGATGGACGGGTTGAGGGATGGACAGACAGACGGACAGAAGGATCCCCCCATGCATTAAAATCAACGGGACTTCTGACACTGAAATAGTATTTGGGGTGTTTATGTTTTGGAAACAGGAGTGCAAATATCCAGTGAAATCAGTGTGTAGTCCTGTAGTTTTTACAGAGGTCCTCTTTCGTGTAATTAGTTCAGTCGAGTACAGGATAGCGTACGCTAAGATAGAGGACTCCATCATCCGTATATCGAAAATTTCTAATGCCTTTTAAAACCCCTCCACTTAAATTATAATAATTTGTCCAAATTATAACGTTGCTTTCTACAGCATTCAAGTCGCACATCCGTAAAATGTTGAATAGTGATATAAATTGTATGTTTTAAAATGAAAGAACACAGTTCCGTAAAGTATGGCTCTTGGAGAGGGGGAAAACCGGGGGGGGGGGGGGCTGATTTATTTTGTAGATTTTTTTTTTTAAAAAAGCTCTTTTTGGTATTTCCAGTCCATATCTTTTTTTAAAGCATCGTTTTTCTTAGTTCTCATCCACAACATAATGCTAGCTGAACTTTTGCTGGGACACTGTCTAACTGGAAAAGCATTTCAGGTCAATCAAAAGTCTTTCACTTAATCCTTTTGATGATTAGAGGTTTCTCCTTCTTCTGCCGATCTCTCCCCCGCCTCCGTCTATTCTAGTAAGCAAAAGGCGACAACATTTTAGAGGGAAGCCAAATCTGATCCACATCGATGGGAAAAAGGCATAAGGGGGAGGGGGAGTTATTACTTTGCTTTTTAAAAAGCGCCGGATTTTGCTTGAATTGAGATGTTAACGTTGCGGGTTAGAAAGCTACAAACCTCTGACCTGGCGCATAGGCGATCCTTAGCATATTTACTTGAAAGTAAATGTGTTTAAATTGCAGTTTCACGCCGAACTACTAGGGAAAACAATGTCACAATATGATTTTGGGTTCCATCGTACAGTGAGCTCCTTTTCTTTCTCGGCCTCCGCTGCCCCCCCCACCCCCCGGAGGAATTTTCGAAACTGAGACGCTTTCTTTTGGGAAATGGAAACACGTTATCATGTTGCCAGGATTTAAGGTCTTGTTTTTAAGAAAGCTTGTTAATTACAAAGGAAAGGCGCTAGGCACGTGTTCCTTCGCTTAGATCAACTGCATCTTCACTTAGATCAACTGCAAGCGCCAGGCACGTGTTCCTTCACTTAGATCAACTGCATCTGAATGGGCTAACTCGGCCCTCTGCCCAACCCTTTCATAACAGAGATGTACAAACTAGATTTCCCAGGGAAGTTCGTGTTTTTACACCCACCCTCGCCTCTGTATGCACCTGGTGAAGCGGGAGATCGCTTACGAAAGAGAACCCGGTTATGGTTCCTATTCATACCTAAGGTGGTGAAAACAGGGGCAGTGGCGATTCCGATCAAGACGGGTAGCTGTGTTAGTCTGTCTGCAGCAGCAGTAGAAAAGAGCAAGAGTCCAGGAGCACCTTAAAGATTAACAAAATTTGTGGCAGGGGAGGAGCTTTCGTGAGTCACTGCTCACTTCTTCTGAACTTTTCTAGTGGGGATCTAGGGCGTGTGCAGAGTCAATGCTCTCAGGATGCCGTCCTGTGCTCTCTGGCATTCCATCGAACACAGTGGGGCTTACTCCCGAGTCGAAAATGCGCAGAAAATCAAAAATACCTGGTACAAATTGCTTAGGGACATTAAAAACAACAGCAGCAGGAGAGTGTTTACATTTCTCCCATCCGTGTGTTGGAGAAGTGTAACAGCGTTTGAGTCCAGTGGCACCTTGAAGACCGACAAAGAAGTCCATCAGTGGCTATTAGTCACGAAGTATAGATAGGAACTTTCAGTCTGGGGCAAGTGATGCTCTGTATTCTTGGTGCTTGGGGGGGGGGGGGGACAGTGGGAGGGCTTCTAGTGTCCTGCCCCCACCGCTGGACCTTCTGAGGGCACCTGGTGTTTTTGGCCACTGTGTGACAGAGTATTGGACTGGATGGGCCACTAGCCTGATCCAACATTGGCTTTTCTTATGTTCTTATTCAAAGTGTAAGCTTCCGTGTGCAAAGCACACTTAAAAAAGAGTGGGAAGAAGGGCAAATACGACAATAACTCATCAAAGGTGGCACCCTGGGCAGGAATACTTCGCTGCAATAAGCTAGTGGGGATGCCAAGTGCTATCAAGATCTCAAGATCTTCTTCCCTTCCTTCTCCCCAGTTGTCCTCCCATCCATTCCTCGATTTCCAAACACACCCTCCTGATATGAGCCAACAGTGCCGTTGCCTGCATTGCAAATAGCCTTGCAGCGCGATCCTGTTTACTATTGGGTGAAAGTAAACCTTCTAATCTAAATCAACCTGCGTCGGATTGAGCTCCTCAAGCGATACGATCTAGGGAGAGTGACACTCTTCTAAGCCCATTGACTTCAATGGATTCGGAAGAGAATAAGCCTACTTAGAGTCGTGTTGTTGAACACCTAACTGTTTTATTCTGTTGTGCCATTGTGCCCATTGTTGCATTCAAGCTCGGGCGGGCCTCTGCCTGGCCTGAGGACGAGACTGAGGAAAAGGGGACAGTTCAGAGTAATCCTGGTATCAGTAGACGTCGAAACGGCTTCACTGGAGCCAACAGCGTTCCTTGGTGACGTTAAGTCTTTTGGGGTTGACCAAGGACAGCGTTCGGCCGAAGACGGTGTCCAAAAGCCAGCATTCCCCTATCGTGAGTCTGGGATCTCTTCGGAAGGAAAGAAGTCAGAAAGAAGTGCAGGGCCAACGGTAGCCAATGGCGCCGCTTTTCATGAGAGTCGCTGAAATGAGGCGCCCCCGGGACTGGAGAGGGTCTTGCGGAGGTTCCATTCGAGCAAGGCCGCTGGGGAAGACGACAGTCCTCGAGCCCCATTTCTCTAGCTGACAAAAGCGAGCGTACCTGTTTTCAAATACAGTGTTGTCTCTCCCCCACCCCAGCTTCGCAGTTTAATTTAGAATATATCCAAAAGGTTTTGAGCCCAGCCATGAATTCCTCCCCCTTCCAAATGTTTTGCTCCCCGCCTTCCGCAATGCAACCTGAAATAGCTACCCTCGGTATTTGGAACCTGGGGTTCTTCTGGAGCCAGTGTTGTTTTCGGGGGGTTTTCGGAGTGGAGAAAAAAAATACTGCGGGTATTCTCCTCCATGAGGCGTTTTAGAGCGGCCCGGGCATTCTTGTGGCCCTGCCCCAGCTCGGGTGCAGCTGAAGTGCCGGGCAGCGAAGGTCTGAGCTCCGAAGATTCTCCCATCCTCGCTGTATTTATGGCTGATGATCGGTCCTTCCAAAATACCGTAGAGGATCTTTGGTTTTCGCTCAACTGCCCGAAAGGGGATTGACATGGATAGGTGACGCTTCCAATAGCATTCCTTTGGGGAGATCACGTGACCCACCATGCCGACCGATAATGTTTCGGTCCATCATGTATTCGCAGTACAGTAACAGCTGATTCATGGCGATCTCGCAGGGTTTTCAAGGCTAGACGTTCAGAGGTGGTTTACCACCACCTGCCTTTGCACAGAAACCCTGGTAGTCCTGGGTGGTCTCCCATCCAAGTACTAACCAGGGCCAACCCTGCTTAGCTTCCCAGATCTGAAGAGGATGGATCGATAGACATAGGATGACATAGACACAGGGCCGGTGCTACCATTAGGCCAAGTTAGGCCACCGCCTAGGGCGCAGACCTCAGAGGAGTGCAGAAATTGACAATCAGTGCCTCTCCAACCGGCCACAGGCTCTCACACTCACTCAATCACCAGCCCCGGCTCTCCCATGCTTTTCCTCCTCCAGAAAGCCACAGCAACTGCAGCAGCAGCAGCTCCCTTCAGCTTTGCCTCGCACCCTGCCTGCCCAAGCCCCCACAATTTTTTTAAAAATTACCAGGGTCAAGTTTTGTGCTTTTAATTTTCCCTAGAATTCATCTGTTTTTGATAATTGGTTAGCAGTTGGGGGGGGGGGGCACGCGCAAGTAGTTAGCCTTGCCTAGGGCGCAAAAATGCCTGGCACCAGCCCGGCATAGACATAGGATGGGTTGATAGACAGACAATAGATAGATTGATATTTGTTTTTTAACCCGCCTTTTTCACTGAGACGCTGTAATCCTAATACTGTAATCCTAATACATCCTAATATAATCCTAATACTGTTGCATTGTCTATAATTTGCCTTGAGTCTCAGTGAGAAAGGCAGGTTACAAAACAAATATCTATCCATCTGTCCGTCCTATGATCTGGATAGTGGGTCGAGGGTGTGATCTCCCTGGAAGTGAGTGTAGGTCTCTCTGTGTGTAAAGTCCCATAGGGGTTTTGTTGGTTATTCTTGGTAAAAATATATTTAAGCAGAGGAAAATTGTTAAGCATCAGCAGAGTATAGACTGAGAGACTGAGTCCATGTGTATTTAAAAGGTAAAAGTTTACTATAAACCTAACATGGGAAAAGGTAATCGGGATGTAAAATAACAACAGAGCTAGATTCTACATCTTTACAGCTAGAGAGCTAAAGTGAAAGAAGTGATGGCGTCTCCCTCCTAAGCAAGAACAAGGGCTGGAAGGAGAAACCATAAAATGCTAAATAGCTAGTACATGGTTTCCAATCAGAGAGTGAAGGCTCAAACAAAGTTTCCCGGGCTAACTGTTGTGTAGACAGATTGGTTACAAATAAACATGTGACTTCCTATTGACTAATACAAACAACATTAACCCTGTAAATCCACTGAAGTGTTTTAAACTTGTTACACCCAACAGATCCCCCACTCCTCCACATGTAGCTGCTGGATGACCTTGGGCAAGCCATAGTTCTGTCAGAACTGTTCTCTCAGGAGCAGTTCTCAAAAGAGCTTTCTCAGCCCCACCTTCCTCACAGGCTGTCTGTTGTGGGGAGGGGGAGGGAAAGGAGATTGTAAAGGGCTCTGAGACTCCGAGTGAAGGGCGGGGTATAAATTCAATCTCTCCTCCTCCTCCTCTTCCTTGCATATAAAACCCATTCCAGTTCTGACTCTTCTTTGCATTCTATCTCTCACTGACATCCATCTCTCCTGGCAAGAATGGCGCTGTGGCCTCAAAGGGGCTTTTCCAGTGTCATGGGCACAAACCATCTCGCAATAAACCGGCAATCCCAGCATCCTGGCCCTCATCTCTTTCCAATGCACAGGCAACCAAGAATACCCCCCCCCCCCCGCTCTTGGAAATTAATCCACTTTTGTGGTTTTTGCAAAGGCAAGGAGGAATCCTGCTTTCTGAAAGGCGATTCTCGCGATGCGTGCGGCTTTCGTGCTGCAGTGTTTATTTAATTGCTTACCAGACTTCATGTTATCCGAATAAATTGCATCTTTGGCTGCGATTCCCTGGCCAGTTCTGGTTCCTTTCCACCAGACGTTTACAGAAGCCACAGTGTAAAACCAGGCGGTTTTAAAAAACTATATTGTTGTTATTATTTCCAACCTCCAGCAGGAGAAGAAATAGGGCTTTCAGATGTCTTCTCTCTCTCTCTCTCTCTCTTTGCTCTGGGTGAGAAAGTCTTAATTCATAGAGTACAGGAGTTTGAATATTACCCTTGGAAGTGCTGCTATGGCTGCTTTGCATGGTTACCTACACATAAAACTCCACTGATACTATGATACCGTGTTTGGAAAATTCCTACAGAGAGTTGCTTGGCTATCAATACAGTTTCCAGCTGGACTTCAAGAAACTTTGATATGAAGACAATACACTGCATCAGGAAGGAAGGAAGGAAGGGAGGGAGGGAGGGAGGGAGGGAGGGAGGAAGGAAGGTAGGTAGGTAGGTTATGTTTGATTGTTACAGTTTCCCATTCCTAAAATTCCCATTTTAGGAATTGCAGCTTGATGAAGCTTCTCCATTCAAGATCCGAACTGCAGCTCCCAGAAGTCCATAGCAATGTGATTTCAAGAACTTGCGAGGGAATGTTTGATTAAAACCAACTGCAAGGATACCCGCTCCCTCCACACATGCACAAAAGAGAAAGAAAAGCGAAAGGCCAACCGGCATCCAAATTCCATGTAGAGAGTACAATTCATGGAGGTCATTAATTCATCGGGTCACCAAAAGTTGGAAGCGACTTGAGGGCACTTCTCCCTCTCTCTCTCTCTCTCTCTCTCTCTCTCTCTCACACACACACACACACAACCTCCATAAAGCTACAAACTCTCAGGGGCTTGAGTGGGCTCGGTTTTCTCCCCTCAATTGACTCTCAACAATTTTCAGTCTTCTGTGCCTCCTGGAGCCTGTTCAGCTCTCCTCAGTCTCTTTGGGGGGTTTCTTTTCTTTTCTTTTCTTTTAAAAAATTTGCTAAGGCCTATAGCTAAGATGACTATACTTTGGTCACATTATGAATCAACAGAAAAGACAATAATGCTAGGGAAAGTGGAAGACAGCAGGAAAAGTGGAAAACTCAACAGGAGATGGTTGGGCTCAATTGAGGAAGCCGCAGCCCTCTGTTTGCAAGACCTAAGCAAGGCTGTCAACAGTAGGATGTTCTAGAGGTCATTAACGTTGGAAGAGAAGGCCAAGACTCAGCCTCCAAGGGGGGGGGGGGGGTTTGCAAACAAGTCAGTGAGATAGACAGGAAGATTGTGGGTTTTCTTCCCATTTTACTCTCCTGTCACTGTCCCTTTGAAGTAGACTGACAGATCTCAGGGAAATTGCCTCTCTTCCTTCCATTCCCTCTCTCACCCCCACCACACCCTTCTCTCCCATGCAGGCATGATGGAGGCTGGATGCTTCTTTGCATCCAGACCCATCCAAGGTAGTTTAGGTTAGTACACACACACACACACACTCTTTATTTTTGCATTTGTGTAAGTGTGTGTGTGCTGGTGCCTGGAAATCATGGAGACCTCTGGTGAGTCCTACTGAGGCATGGAGGAGGTTCAGAAAAGTAGCTTGATAGCCTGCCTCTGGCCTCCCAGCCTTGGTATTCTCTGGAAGTCTCCCATCCAAGTACTTGCCAGGGTCCTCCCTGCTTAGCTTCTGAGATCTGAAAAGATTGGGTTTGCCTGGGCTATCCAGGTCAGGGCAGTTCTGTCTCTGTCTCTTAAGCTTCACTATCTAGAATGTAGTTTTGAAATAAAAGGACCATTATTAGTCTTGAAACTGTAAAGTGTCTCTGTGTAACTTTGTAAGGAACATAGATTCAGGTGAGTCGCCATGTCTGAAGGCATAAAACAAAGTTTAAGTCCAGTGGTACATTTAAGACTAACGAAGTTTAATTCTAGGTATAAGGTTTCATGTGCATGCACACTTCTTCAGATAAGGAACAGTTAGAGTCACAAAGGCCTCTGCTACTTGCTCCCGGTTGAAAGTCCTCCTAAGTGATACAGACATGCAAGGAAGATGGGAGGAGCAGTTCTGCCTTTTGTTATTTTTGTTGTACCTCCCCCCACTGGAATCCTGTTTGATAAACATTAAACTAGGTGCTCCTTTCCTCTTTCTGAATATGTGGGTTTCCAGAACCACAGAGACAGGACATAGGAGGGAATTGCTCCAGAGGGTTGTATTCTCACATGTGTTTTCAATGCTGGATGACCACAGTCATGCAAAATGCAGTAGGTCTACTAATCAGAACACAATGGATAGTAAACAGGACACAGTCTATTGCACAGTGTATATGTATATACAAGCTCGGGGGGTAGGCGCAAGTAATCTGGAGAAAGGTACAGCTTAGAAATCCCACCCCACCTCCCAAAATCACAGACTGTATTAAAAAAGAATTATGGACTATGTATACCCTGACCTGGATGCAGCCCCATAGCCAGGAGTTCTTTCATGGGGGGGGGGGGATTTAAAGTCCTTAGGGGGCAGTGGCTTATTAAATAAAAGTTAAGCCTACTAAAGTTAATTGAATCACCAGTTTGGTATAGTGGTTAGGAGCACGGACTCTAATCTGGGAGAACTGGGTTTGATTCCATCCCCACTCTTCCATATGCAGCTGCTGGTGTGACCTTGGGTCAGTTACAAGTTATTTCAGAGCAGTTCTCTCACGAGCAGTTCTCAAAGAGCTCTCTCGGCCCCACGTACCTCACAGGGAGTCTGTTGTGGGGAGGGGAAGGGAAGGCGATTCTAAGCTGCTCTGAGTGAAGGATGGGGTATAAATCCAATCTCTTTTTTAATTTAATTTAATTAGAGATGGACTGTGATGCAGAGGAGGTAGGCTACTGGCCTGCAAGCGCCTAACACCCCCCACATACCCAACTGACCTGCACCGCTTGGTGGTGAGAAGACAAGGCTGGGGCAGCGCAGAGGAGGCAGGCAGGCAGACAGGACAATGCCCAGGTTTCCTGCTCCCTCCTGGGCATGAGAGCCGAGCTTCTCTACCACCTCTGGCTTGGCCGTGCTTGGGCCCTGAAGCTGCCTTCATCGTCCTCTGGCTTGCTGCCTTCCCACCATCACTGCCTCACCCCTGGAAAAGTTTGCAGGAGGCACTGGGCCAGCCAGCTCAGGGAGTGCTCGGTGTGGGGGTGCTCACAGCCACGGGCTTTGCTCGAGGGGGATTGCGCACCAGGCCCAAGCTTCTCCCCCACCTCAAGCTCGACCGCTGGGGCCAGGCGTTGGCGATCGACAGCTTCAGGCTGGTGCCGCTGCTTAAACAAGATTGGAGAACTGAAGATCACAGAAGATTGTGGTGGGGGCACTGCAGATATGAAAGGGGGCGCCACCCCATGTGCCCCACTGCTGGCTATAGCCCTTCCTGGATGACTCAAGTGAGCCCGATCTGGTCAGATTACCGAAGCTAAGCCAGTTCAGCCCTGGTTAGTTCTTGGATGGGAGACTACCAAGGAAGTCCAGGGTTCTCTGTTCAGAGACAGGCAATGGCAAATCACCTCTGTCCGTCTCTTGCCTTGAAAACTGTACAGGGTCACCATGCATTGGCTGCAACTGGATGGCAGTGTCCACCACCTCCGTATACTTTATATAATATTTATGCACCAATTGTAGTTAGTTGAAGTTGCTTTCTGACTCTGGCTTCCGCTATGGAATTCCTAAAAGAGGAGTAGAAGTTTCCAGGTACTGCAGGCTTGTTTCTCCCACCTGGAGTTGCCCCGGCATTGGTTCTTTCCTGTGCAGAGGACCAGAGCATCATTTCTGTGGCCCTGGTGCAAACATACAGCCAGGCCCATAGCCAGGATTTTGTTGCTTGTGGGGCCATTTTTTTTTTCTGGTGGGACAGCCATTATTTTTCTGTCTGCACACAACTGTACTTTTAACTAATAATAAAGACAACAATAGTAATAATAAAGACCAGTTGTTTATCACTGTTTCTGTTTTATCACAAAGATGCTTTACAGGAACTGGTTACCATTCCAGTTTTTAAATACCATGCGCTGTAACACTTTCTGACACCTGAATACAGGGGGTGCTTTAAAAATCTCCTCCATAAAATCTTCTGGCAGATTGAAGAAGGGAAGGTGAATACACTCTTTATTGTCCCCCCCCCCCCGACTGTCATTCTAACATCACCCAGAAATCATCCCTTTAACCCAGACATGAAATCCCCTCAGGGTGTCACCTAGGGATGCCAGCCTCCATGTGGGAACTGGGGATCCCCTGGAATTTCAGTTCATCTCCAGACTACAGAGATCAGTTCCCCCATGAGAAAATGGAGGCTTTGGACACTATCAGCATTGTACCTCACTGATGTCCCTCCCCTTCCTCAAA
Organism: Lepidodactylus listeri; assembly: GCA_029233225.1. NCBI lineage: Eukaryota > Metazoa > Chordata > Lepidosauria > Squamata > Gekkonidae > Lepidodactylus > Lepidodactylus listeri. The sequence continues at coordinate 54,816,381 of JARCFY010000015.1, read as the reverse complement.
CCCCGCCCTCTTCAGGCTCCTTCCCAAATCTCCTGGAGTTTCCCAACCTGTAAAATACAGCCCTTCTGGCTCTGCTCCCACAAACACCATCTCATCGCACAACTCAGTCTAAGGAGCCATGAAAGAAAAAAAGAAATCTGTTTCATTTGCTTACTTCGTTTGTATCCCGACTTTCTCCTCAGTGGGGCCCCAAAGCTGCTCACATCGTTCTCCTCTCCTCTCTTTTATCCTCTCAACAAGGTAGGTGAGAAGGAGACAGTATGACTGGCCTAAAGTCAGGTTAGGTTGGGCCAGTCACACATTTTCAGCCTCACCTACCTCTTAGGGTTGTTGTGGTGACAAAAGGGATCAGGAAAGAAGGATGTCCGCTGCTTTGGGTCCCCATGAGGGACAGAGGTGGGGCATAAATGGAGCACAGTAAAATAAAATAAAAAACATAAAAGTACAATTTAGATAGAACAAATTCAGAGTCCAGAGTGGCACGTGTAAGACCAACCAAGGTTTATTCAAGGTATGAGCTTTCGTGTGCATGCACACGTTTTTCAAATCCAATGGAATGGGTGGTAAGGTTCAGACATATAGACGGGCTGAACAGCAACTAAACTAAGCGGATCCCCCACCCCCACCCCCAGAAGGTTCTGGGCTGGTCTTCGATTGCATATGTGGGTATTTTATTGATAGGTGATTGACTGCCAGCCAGCTAGTCAGACAGACAGATCTCTCAAGAACCCTTGACCAGCGTCATGTAGCCTTAGGGTGAATATGCCACTGTGACCGAACCATGACAGACCCTGCACCACAGACAGACCTTTCCCACCATCTCCTGTCCCCTGCCTCCAGCTGAGCCAATTCATACGTGCAGTGATACCAAAGGCTTGTTCACGCTTCCCATACTTGTATGTGATTTGAGATCGCTACCAAACAGGACAAAATCCACACAGGGAAAGTGCTCCCTGCCTCTGGATCATCTCTTGGTGTCCCTCTCTGGAGCAGTGGCCAGTCCAGCGGTCGTCGCAGGGTGAAGGAGGAGGTGTTGCCATCTTGGGTCAGTTTCACCCACCAGGGAAACCTGAGGAGCACGAACTCCTGGGCAAACTCTTGCCAGAGCAAGTTCAGGGCAACTTTTGCTTCTCGGTTTGGAGCCAAGGGTCTAGGTATTCCCCTTCGGAATCGCGCCTTTTTACTCAACTATAGTGAATACTTTTATATTTCCTTTTTACTTAACGTCTCGCCAGGCGCGAGGCTGTCTCCTCTCCCCCCTCCCCCCGGCAAAAGCTGGTTGCAGCTTTTATTTTACTCCTCAGTTTGGGCTATAATTAATTTTTAAGTATCTTTTTATTCCCGCCCCCTGCTGGGAAATGGCTCTAGTTTAGCCCTATATACTCCCCCCTCTTCTTTCTCTCTCGATCTGGAGCGGCGGTTCAATAAATAACTTTAATGAGGATGGTTTAATTGCTCTTGGATGCGGACTGTAGATGCGATGTTTGACTGAATTATTTCCTCGCGAGGAGAGTCTGAAGTTTACTTTTCATGTTGGGCTTTCTATCCCAGCTGCCAAGACTGTCTTCATAAATATTATTTTTAAGTGCGTGTGTTGGGGGGGGGGGGGGGGGCAGGGCGGAGGGCCGTTTGAAAGGTATTTATTTCATTTCCCTTCCCCCTTGTTTACCCCCCCCCCCTTGCTACGGAAGGATGTACGCCCTGAGAATTTATTTCACTTTAAAGTTTGCTTTCCAAATCCTGGGACTCTTTATCAACAATCGCCACCTTTATCTTCTTGGGGTGTTTGTCCCCCCCCCCCTTTAAATCACTCCCCCCGCCCAATTTTAAGTTCCACGTAAATTCAACAAAATAAAGATGTCAGCCGGGGAGTCTTAACCAGCCCGGCCGGCTGAGTAACAGCTCTCTCGATATGACAAAGATGTGGGTTATGAGCCGGCGCTGGCCATCCATTTGAGAGAGACAGAGACAGAGGAAAGCTCCCGGCTGGCTTGGAAGAGGGAGGCTAGCTGGGAAATTGATGGCTCGGAGGGACCTGTTATTATTAATAAGAAAACGTCGCCAGCCTGGTGAGTAATCGTGAAAAGGGCTTTTTGAGTGGCGGGTTCTGAAATGAGTTACAACTTTCCCACGGGACGCTGACACTAGAGTGGGAAGGAAGGAAGGAATATTACTGCAGTGCACTTACATGACGCCACTGTATACTGAATCGGATCCGTGGTCCGTCAAGGTCAGTCTTGCCTACTCAGACTGGCAGCCGCTCTCCAGGGTCTCAGGCAGAGGTCTATCACATCATCTGCTGGCAGAAGTTTTAACTGGAGATACCGGGAATTGAACCTGGGACCTTCTTCATGCCGAGCAGATGCGCTAGCACAAGGCCTCTAATTAAGCTCAGTTGGTTGTCAGGAAATTTGTTTCGAGGTCCTTCTTGAGTTGGCCTACAAGGGACAGAGTGGAGGATGATGATTCACAGTTAGATATTTGACTGGTAGAGCATGGTGTTCTGCAACTGAAGATCTAGGCAAGTTCTTGGAAATGGCAGGCGTAACTTCGCAGTATTCTTGCTGTTCTAAGCAACACTGCCTTCTGGAGCTGAGCTGGTGTTATTCGCTCAGTGCCCCAAATATCCAGCTGTTTCTTGAGATTTGTAGGCCCTGCTCCAAGGGCTCCAATGACAACCGGCAGGATGCTTTCCAGAGACGCTCTAACTCTCTTGGTAGGTCTTGGTATTTTGTGATCTGACTTCTCCAGTTCTTTCCCCCCTATTCTGCTGTCGCCTGGGACTGCAATGTTAATGATCCAAACCCTATTTCTCATTATTAATTATTATTGTTAATAATAATATTATTTATAGTTCGCCTTTTTCACTCAGACTCAAGGTGGATTATACAGAGTGAGTCAATACAATCGACGAATGGGACATTCAATAAACAAGGCAATAAGATTCGGGTTGTAGAACCAACCAGAAGCCTAAAAACAGAAATGAAGCAAAGCATAAGTATTAACATGACACATTAAATGATGCAAAATTCGGTGGAAGTATCCTGGTTTCAACAAGCTATACACAGTAGTATAGACTGCCGTCCTTAATTATTTTTCGAAGTAACTTTCTGAACCATGTAGTACAGTGCAAGTAGTACAGTGGTTGCATGAGAGGGGGGGAAGCCCTCTTGAAAAATGCAGTTTTGCCAAGTTTGGGAAAGCCATGAAAGTGGGAGCGTTCCTGACCTTCTCAGGCAGGCCGCCCAAGAAAGGAGAAATCCCAGCTAATACCAGGGATTAACTGACCAGCAACACGGCCTGGTTTAAGGACATAAGGAGAGGGCCATGCTGGATCAGACCGCAAAGTTCAGACCATGTTCAAACAAAACAATGGCTGACAAGCTGCCTCTATGAAGCCTAGGAACAGAAAGTCTCCAGCAGCATCCAACCACCTGTGGTCCCCAGCAACTGATATGAAGAGGCAATACTGCCCCTGGTACCGAAGGGAGTAGATAGCCATTATGACTGGTAGCCACTGATAGCCCCGTCCTCCACCAATGTGTCCATCCATTCCCCCTTTAAAGCCGTCCAAGCTGGCGGCCATCACCACCACCTCCTGTGGTAGCCACTTCCACAATTTACCTATGCGCTCAGCGAGGAAGTACTTCCTTTTGTCTGTCCTGAACCTCCCACTCTTCAGTTTCATTGGATGAACCGGGGCTCTAGTATTATGGGAGAGGTGAGTAAAGCGTCTCCCTTTCCACGCCATGCACAATTTTATAGACTTCTACCATGTCTCTCCTTACAGCCCTAATGGCCAACGCAAGATCAGAATCTCTAGGAAGAAGGGCACGTCTAAATGGTCAGTGGCCGTGGTCTTTAACCATTCGGATGGTTGAGTTAAGGGTCCCTACGGGGGACCTTATGTGCAGGCCCTTAGAGACAGCCCTTAAAGGACTCGTCCTCATGATATTGAAAAGTGGTGGTCAGTTGCTATTATTTTTAACATCACTATCGGGTGGTGCTGCTAAAACGAAACAAGCTAGAGGGAATGTGGCCCCCTACCTTGCGGAATGGCCCGCCTGAGGCATTCAGGAAGGCTCTCACTCGCCTGGATTTCAGAAAACTCTGCAAGCTGGATTGTTCAAGAGGGCTTTCCTTTGCAGGCAATAGGGTAGCACTGTACAAAATGATTCACAAAGTTACTTGGGCAAACTATTGGGTAAATTTTGCATCATTTAATGTGTCATGCTTTGCTTCATTTCTGTTTTTAAATGTCTGGTTGGTTCTACAACTCATATCGTGTGTCACTGTTTATTGCCTGCTGTTGATTGTATTGACTGGCTCCTTGTAATCCGCCTTGCCCCAGCGAGAAAGACGGATTATAAATAAACGTAAATAGATAAATAAACAGATTCGTATGTAAGTAAATAAATAAATAGACTTCTGGCTCAGGAAGCACTTCTCCCCCTTGTTCCTTGGTTAAGGCTGCTGTATCCCTTCTCTCTGGCGCTTTGTTATGATGGAAGAATTCCTTGCTATCTCCCTCTCCAGTTATCAACAGGGTAAGGTTCCCTCCCCCAGCCCGGTTTGTGGTAATAGGGTTACAGTTGCGTTCAGATCCACCAAGCAAGATCAGTGAATTCCCAGTAATATTTAGAGGGGGCTGGGCAAAACAGTCCGTGGAATGAAGGACAGTTAATTAGCTAATGAAACGGACAGGCCTGACTAAGGCGAAAGAGACGAGTTTAGGAAATCAACCTACTGTCAGATTCTGAATCAACAGAACGGGGCCCAGTCGCAGTTCCCCAAAGAAGCCAGGCATTCTGAGGGCTCTGTGGATGAGGGCAACAAAGAGAGCCTCTCTCCTTTCGTCTCTCCCGCCCCCCATCGCAGGTCCCAGTCCCTCTGTTTATTCCCAGTCCAGGGAGTTTGCTGGGACATCCAGACTGCTCCAAACAGCCGGAGGAGGCGGTGGTTTTTATCGTAAAATGCGAGCCGGCTTCTGAGCCAAGCGACCATTGAGTCACCCTGTGGCTTGGCTCCGCGTTGACTCTACTTGGCGAGGGCTCTCGGCTGCCTTCGCGGAAACAAATTGCTGCGCCTCTCTGCCAGCTCCGTCCGTCCGGCTGCTCCGACGGTTTCCAAAGAGGGCCTCCCCCCCCCCCCGCCCGCCCACCCTCCTTTGCAGCACCAGACGGAGGGACACAAAGATGGTGGGGGAGTGGAAAGAGGCCGAGTTCGAGGCTCTGCCGTGGGACACGGGCCGCTGGCTCACAGGGCAGTAGACCCGGGGACTACACCTAGGATAGTCGGGCGATTTCCCATTTTGGGCCGCGTGTGTAACTCGAACACAGAACCCCTTTTAAGCGTTTGAAACAACAGGGGGGCCCTTCCGCATTCTCATTTCTGTCACTCGTTTGTCCCTATTGCTTTGGGTTCCCTCGTCCCCCCCTTTCCACATGTGTTTTGCTCCCTCTGGGACTGCTAGAGAGAGCAAAATACATTGGGGGGGGGGGGGATCCTGAAGCAACAGGAGCGCACAAGTGATGAAAGTCAGAATGCGAAAAAAGAGCCCAGGGTCTTGAGCAAGTGAGCTAGGCAGAGGATATTCGCGGCAGCAAGCCGCCAGCCTATCAAAACCAACCAACCAACCACGTGCGTCCTGACGATTGTTCTGCCCCAGGCGGCGAGGGGTGGTGGTATCTATCTATCTATCTATCTATCTATCTATCTATCTATCTATCTATCTATCTATCTATCTATCTATCTATCTATCTATCTATCGCACTTTCCTCCCGTCCCACTGGTCTCAAAGATACGCACCATTCAAACAAAAGCACATTCATCTAAATCCAGAAAAAGATAATCGTTTCAGGTGGGGTAGCCGCGTTGATTAATTTGCGGTAGAAAAGCAAAATTCGAGTTCAGTAGAACCTGAAAGACCAATAACATCCCCCCGGGTATAAGCTTTCTTTGCTCCTTTTGTCAGGTACCTCCTTCAAGTATCTGCAGAAGGAAGCTTTGACTCTCCGAAGTCTGTGCCCGGAAAATCTTGTTGGTCTTCAAGGTCCCACTGCTCTGGAATATTGCAGAAATGCAATAGAAATAGAAAGACTGGAAAAAAGCAAGACACAACTCATTGCCCATACTATTGTCTGATCTCCATTTAAGGGTCTGTCGGGAAAATTCTGCTGAGCTTCCGGAATCTTTGCCAGGCTGGGCCACAGACTTTTCACACACACTAAATAATGCACCTTCAATGCATTTTGCTACTGAATTTTACTGTGTGAAATGGCAAGATCCAGCTGCAAACCGTAGCTGAAGTGGATTGAAACTGAATTACTTAGCTTGTGTGAAAGCGCCAGAAAGACCAAGCAGGGTTCTTGCTGCCTTGAGAGCGCACAAGCAGGAGAAAAGCACCAAAGCGTCATCCGGAACTGAGGTCCCACGGCTGGCTAAGAACAGGAGGAGCTATTCGCCCAGCGGTGAAGTGCCTCCCATCACATCTCACCCCCCCCCCCCCCAAGTCACTGGTGGCCCAAGACTGTCTGTTCTCCTATCCCCGGCCCACCTGCAATGTATTGACATTGGCCTGCTTTAGTTGCAACACAAATTCCTTGGGACGTTTTCATCTCGCGGGAGCGTTCGAAAGCACAAGGCGGCGAACACAACACTGTCCGTCCCATATCTTTAGCCCACCCTAACTCAAAGGAGCTCCGTCCCATCGGGTATAGGCAGAGTCCTCTCCTTCCGTGGCGTCTTCACAACAACCACGGGAAGTCGGTGGATCTGATGATACTTTGGCCCAAGGTCACCCAGTGAGCTTCACGGCTGGGTGAGGGATCTGAACTCGGACCCCTCCTTTAAGACGAGCCTGCTATTCACTGCAAGCGTTCTAATGCAATACAGGTAAAATAAGCTATCAAGATAATCATAACATAAAGAATTGTAACCCTACCATCAGCAGTATGCCTAGGTGGTGGTGGGGGAAAGCATATATACTCATCTTGGAAGAGAGTGAAGTCAAAATATTTATTTATTTCCTTCACTTATACCCTCATTTCCCCTTCAGTGGGGGACTCAAGGCAGCTTACATCATTCTCCCCTCCTTCCTTTTATGCTCACAGCCCTGTGCGGGAAGTCAGGCTGCCAAGGTCACCCACCAAGCTCCATGGCAGAAAGGGGATTCGAACCCGAGTCTCTCAGATCCTAGTCCAAGCGCCTCACCACGTTGGCTCTCATATATGACTATTATGAAGTTTGGGCAATTGCATCGAGCAGATGTTGAGCCAATAAAGAATGTGTTAATCTTAGAAAGACAATACAGTCCCCACTGAGGAGAAATGAATAAAATAAACGAAGTAAATGAAGTAAACTCAGCGCTGGAAATTATTCGGCAAGGGACTGAGAAAAAAATATATAGCAACTGTCATACCTCCATGTCAGTTTAAGATACGGCTGTCGCGTTTAGAATTAGGCGTTGGGAGAAGTTCTGACTGCCTCCTTCTCCAACCATTACGCAAAGGATGAAGGGAGAGTCAGGTGGGTTAGCCGTGTTGGTCTGAAGCAGCAGAGCAAAGTTTGAGTCCAGCGGCACCTTAAAGACCCAGAAAGGTTTATTCTGGAGAAGGGTGAGCGCGCACAAAAGCTTATTCCCAGAATAAACCTTTGTGGGTCTTAAAGGTGTCACTGGACTCAAACTTTGCAAAGGATGAAGAGACAGATAAGGGTCAGGTAAGGACAAAGGGAAATTATGAGAGGTCTTGAGCGTTTAGCGGCTTAGAAGCGAAAAAAATGAGGATATGAGAAAGAGAGCTTTGTAACATAGCGTATGGAGGGGGACCAAGGAAAATTGGATGCTTGTGGTTTAGTACAAGAACTAAGGTGTGTGGGGCGGACGGTCACCCAATGCAATTCTTTGACAATGCGATTCTAATTGTCCAACGGAAGCATTTCTTCACCCAACTCGTGACACAACTCAGCGTCACAAGTGTTGTTCCTTTAAGTTTGCGTATTTCCTTCTGAGAAAGGATTGCGTTTAGGCTGCATAACTGATTACTTTTAATGGAGGGCTGATTCATCAAGAGCGAGGCCGAGCCTGTATGTTCAGAGGCAGTCTACTCTGACTCCCAAATGCTTAGGGTTGCCAGCTCCAAGTTGGGAGATACCTGGAGATTTTGGAGGTGGAGCCTGAGGAGGGCGGGGTTTGGAAAGGGGAGGGACTTCAACTGGGCAGTAATACTATACAGGCCCACCTGCCCAAGTGGCCATTTTCTCCAGGTGAACTGATTTCTGTTGCCTGGCGATCACTTGTAATCCCAGGAGATCTCCAGCCACCACTTGGAGGTTGGTAACCCTACAGATGCTGGGAGTAAACTCTCAGGTCTTGGCCTCACCCTCCCAGAGATTTACAGGTGAAGACTGGCTGTTGGTGGAAACAGAATGTTGAAGGAGATGGACAAGTCAGTTCAGGCCCAGAAACTGATCCAGAGAGTCCAGACAAGAAATCCTTACTTTCTGAAGGAGAATAAACTCAGAGGCTATAGTCAAGCATCTGTTCCTTATCTTGTGTGTATTGCTTCTGCTGGGGGGGGGGGGGGAGAACTGATCGGGAGGACCCCCTCCCCCTCGCCTTGCGGAAGCTGAAAGATGCAAACAGGTTTTCCCTCCGACCCTGGGCAAGCCAGCGCCTTTTGACATGGTAACCGTTCCCTCGCACTGGGCGCTTCGGACACACACGCACACGGGAGCACGCACAGAGACCGCCTTGTGTCGAGGAGCGGTTCTGTTTTGCTGGTTTTTCTCTCCTCATATATATACACACATATAAAAAGCCTCGAAAACAAATCCCGAGGAGCTGGAAACAAAAGGGGCCTTGAAGGAAGCGTAAGGCCCCAGGGGCGGCTGGGCTGGGAAGGTAGCCCATTTGGCAAAGGGGTCGGCCGCTGAAAAGGGAGCGGGGCCCGGAGCCAGGATTTTTCCCTTTGTTGCCACTGGATGCAGCTGTGGAGACCACTGGTACAGTATTTTGTGGAATAAGGCCGCACATGAAATTCCAGCAGAGAGAATGAGGTCTGGAAGGATATCCCCTTTTACCACCATCTATATAATAGAAGGTTGGGGGCAAGAGGAGGGTGCCTAATAATAATAATAATAATAATAATAATAATAATAATAATAATAATCTATCCTCTCATCTCAAAAAGGAGTAACATTTCCCCATGGGAAATAATCAGATTTGAACGCTCATTCCCGAGGGGTCACCCTGGATGCGTTTCACAGAATTACATTTCATAATTCCTGCATATCATACATTTGTTTATTTCTTTTGTTTTATTTTTAATTTTATTTTGTACTCCATTTTTTTAACTCCATAAACTCCATTTGTACTCCACGTCTTTCCCTGCAGGGAGCCAAAGTGTCTTACTGTTGGGTGTAGCAAGTTAGAACACTTCAGTGTATCTACTGGGTTGCTCTTGTTCTGTATTGGTCGTAGTAAGTCACATGTTTGTTTGTAACCAATCTGTGTACACAACAGTTTGCCCGGGAAACTTTGTTAGGACCCTAACTCCCTGATTGGAAACCATATACTAAGTATTTGCATTTTATGGTTCCTTCTCTCTGCCTTTGTTCTTGTTCAGAGAGGAAACGCCATCTCTCTTGCTGTTTGGATTTCTAGCTGTAAAGATGTAGAATCTAGCTCTGTGGTTATTTTGTATCCTGTTTACCTTTTCCCATGATAGGTGTATAGTAAACTTTTACCTTTTAAATACACATGGACTCAGACTCTTAACCTCTACTAAAATTATGCTTATTTTTCTCTGCTGGGATATATTCCTAACAGGAATAACCAACACTTACAACACGCTTCCTGACTCCCTTTTGTCCCCGCAACAACAACCCTGTGATGCGTTGGGACAGTCAGGCATCCCTCCACTCCTTCGGCCCTCAAGGCTAGTCTGAGAGGAGTTTGCCATTCCGGGCATGTGGTCAAAGAAAGCAAAACTGCTCTCTGAGGTAGGTTTGGCTGAGAGTATGTGACTTGCCCAGAGTCACCCAGCTCGCTCCCGTGGTAAAGCGGGGATTCGAACCTGGGTCTCCCAGGTCCTGGTCCAAGGCTCCAACTCCTTCACTATCCCACCCTGCCTTCCTCCCCAACGGGGAATCAAAGTGGCTGACATTGTTCTCCACTCCTCCATTTCATCCTCACAACAACCCTGTGAGCAGTGTTCCCTCTAAGCTGAGTTAGTGTGAGCTATCTCATAGTTTTTTAGCCTTCGGCTCACACATTTTTGTCTGAGCTCAGAAACGATGTCTCCAGAGCAAATTAATTTATGCGGTGGGCAAATCGCTCACTCACAACTTTAATGCCAGTAGCTCACGAAGTAGAATTTTTGCTCACAAGACCCCACAGCTTAGAGGGGGCATTGCCTGTGAGAGGTAGTTTTCCTTTTGGAAAAGAGACCACATAGTCCGAGTTTATGAAATTATGCCCAGGCTAGAGAGAGTGGCCAGAGAAAACTTTCTCTCTCCCAAAATACTAGAGGGCATCCAGTGAACTTGATGGTAAGTAGATTTAGGAGGGACCGAATGGACTGGCTCTTGGGCTTGGAAACGGAGATGAGCACCGCAACCCTAGAGCCGGATTCGACCGGCTTTCGAGCAAGGGAAACCTTTCCCTTTTTAAAAGGAAATACTTCTTGATCCAAGGAGGGATCGAAGTGTGGAATTGGCTGTCAGAGGGTGTAGTGATGGCCACAGGCACAGGCGGCTTGAACAGGGGATTCGCCAGGCTCCTGGCGGAGAGGACTGTCAGTGGTTACCAGCCACGGTGGTGACCAAAGGGAACCTCCACGTTCAGAGGCACTAAACCTCGGAACCCCAGTGCCAGGAGGCAACCTCAGGGGAAGGCCTCGGCCGCAGTGCCCTGTTGTTGGCTGGCTCTTCAGAGGAACTGGTTGGCCACGGTGCGAGGCAGGATGCTGGACTAGATGGACTACTGATCTAACCCAGCTGGGCTGTTCTTGCATTCTTATGCAGGATAGGCCAATCCGATCCCAAGGTCCAACCAGCCCAAGGTCACCCAGCAAACTTCCACGGCAGAGTGGGGACTCCAGCCTGTGGCCACACTCTGACCTCTACCCCACATCATAGCGCCTTAAAGCCCAGTGTCCCTTTTCCCAGGATCTCAGATCTAATTTCCTGGCGAGTGAGGAAACCCGCCCCCCCCCCCGTATGTACCCGTCGAAGTGGGCTCAAGTTTTATGCTTGGGGGTGCCCCAAGATTCCAGCTTTGAATCGTGATTAGTCATTAGAGCGGTAGCGGGAGTAAAGAAAGGCAAATAATCCAGCCTGGCTGGATCATGCCCCTAAGTAAGCAGTCAGTGCCACAGGTGATCGGATTGGTTCGCATGCCTCCCCCCCCCCCCGGGGTTATCTGAGAAAGAGAGAGAGACACACACAGAAAGAGAGACAGAGCGAGCGAGCGAGAGAACAACCCATTTCCATAAAATTCAGCGCGGTCACAAACGGTCAAGGATTAAAAGGAGTAATATACATGGGTTGGGATATATAAAAAAATTACAGTCATACAAAACCAGCCTATAAATTTAAAATTCCGGTCTAGAGTTTGAACAGCCGCCTCTAAATTGCTCCATGAACCAAAAATAAAAATAAAAAATTCCCTGAAACTGGTCGCTGGGGTCAGGCAGCGCCTGAGCTCTGGGCCATACGAATAAGTGAATACATCGCGATGGGTGGGACCTCCCCTCCCCCCTTTCGCTCTGCCCCCCTCCCCTGATCTCCTCTTGACAGCTTCTCTGTGCCCTTGACAGCAAATATTTTGCAAGTGAAACTTTTCCTGGCACGGAGAACAAGTGCTGGGGAAGAAGTTTCATTTCTGCCTTTCCATTGCTCCATTGCTGCCTGTCAGGCAATTGTGAAAGGAACCAGGATCCTTGCCAGAAAAAAAGGGGGTGAAAACTATTGGCAGGCTCTCCTTCTCTCCCGCTCCTGGCCCGGCGCTGCCTGCTAAGCTTTCGCCGAAAAGCCGCTTTCTTTTTTTTAACCTACGGGACCTGGGACCGCTGCTCCGAAGTCCGGAGCGTGACGTCACAGTTGTTTCCAGGCAGGCGGGTGACGTCATGTCTGGTCTGGTCTGATCGTGCCACTTGCCCGGGGAAAGCAGGAAAAGCAAGCGGCTGGAGGATGGCAGCCTAGTCCTGCTGCGCCCAAGACTGGAAAGTCATTTCCCTTGCCTGGAATCGACTGGATCCCATAAATGGATCTTTTCCTGAAAGGTTAGCTCGACTCGGGGGGGGGGATACTATTCATCCTTGGGGGGGGGGTCTCAATCCGTTTTAACTATTCCTCTCCCCTACCTCTGTTGCCTCCTACACCCCTCGCTCAGTTTAGACTGCAAGCTCCTCTGGGCAGGGATCTCTCGTTTGCCTGGGTGGCTATATAAGCAAAGTAGAAATAACACAGTATAGTATAGCATAGTAAGGTATAGTGTAGTATAATATAGTGTGTGTTGTACACTTATTACCCAAATAATAATGAACTGGCTGTTTAGGTGGGGTGGTGCTGGGAATGGAAAGTGCAGCCAAATCAGGGCTGACTTATGGCGACCCCATGGGGTTTTTCAAGGCAGGAGATGTGCAGAGGTGGCTTGCCAGTGACGGACTCCGTGTCATAACCCTGGTATTCCTTGGTGCTCTCCCATCCAAATACTGCCGAGGGCCGACCCTGCTTAGCTTCTGAGAGCTGATGAGATCGGGCTAGCCTGGGCTACCCAGGTGGAGTATCTGTTTCGAATTAGGAAGCTTCCCAGGGGTAAACGTGTAAATTTAGTCCCCTTTGGCCATGTGTGCTTGCTATGGACTCTTAGTGCGTGCTAGCAGTGTTGATTCTGGAACCAAGGGGCACAGTGATCCTTCACTGAGTGAAGGTTTATTCGGGGCTTTAACACATTCCAGACATTTCTACTGGCTGGTCGTGTTGTTTGGAGCGGAATGGGCTATTCAAGGGTGCCGTCATCAGCTCTTCTACTTGGAAGTGAAGTCTCATTGAAACCAACGGGGCTCAGTCCCCAGGATAAGGCTGAGTTGTCAAGAAGTCACCTGAAACAACCTTCCCTGGAATCTTAAAGAAGACAATTCGTTTTACAGGACACGAACGTTCGAGGGGCTTGTTCACACGTGCGTGTCCAACTTATAGAGCGGTTGGGTTGCGGGTGCCTCAAAGGAGAGGCTGCCTCGGCTCAAACTTAGCCATACCCTCAGATCCGGAAGTGGACGGATTTCTCCAAATCCCAGATCTGTGCGAGCGCCTTACGGTCCCCTTCCCAAACGCGATGTTCCTTATTTTTACTCCATGTGTCACGGGGCTGAACCCTATCCCTGAGAAACAGGTTCTGAAGCTACACCGTGCAAGGGCCTCAGCTCTCCAAGAGCCTGCAGTTGCTGGAGATCGCGGAATGATCTCTGGGCAAGGCCTCATGCTCCCTGTTTGCCTTTACTTTGGTAGCGGAAAGCGCCACCAAGTCCAGCCGATTTATGGCGATCTGGTAGGGATTTCAAGGCAAGAGACGTTTGGAGGTGGTTGGCCATTGCCATTTGCCAACCTCATTGTAGCAGTACTAGACTGGGCCTCCCATCCGCATACCCTGCTGAGCTTCCGAGGTCTGACGAGATCGGGTTATCCCGGGTCATCTCATCCAGGTCAAGGCTGCCTTTACTGATCTATCTTGTTGTCTTTAAAACCAGTGCTGCGGGGAGGCTAGAGTATTGGTTAGGACTGGGGAAACTTGCGTTCAAATCCCCTCTCAGTCACTCATTGAGCTGACCGTGGGCCGCTCGGTCTAACGTACCTCAAATAGAAGAACGAAGTGTGAGTCCAGTTATAAGCTTTCGTGTGCACGCACTCTTCTTCAGATATAGTGCATGTGCAGGAAAGCTTATACCCTGAATAAAACTTGGTTGGTCTTAAAGGTGCCACTGAAGAAGAAGAAGAGAGGATTCATACCCGCCCTTCACTACCCAAAGGAGTCTCAGAGTGGTTTACAATCCCTTCCCTCTCCCCTCCCCTCAACAGACAGCCTGTGAGGTAGGTGGGGCTGAGAGAGCTCTTTCCAGAGCTGTCCTTGAGAGAACAGCTCTGACAGAACTACGGCTTGCCCAAGGTCAGGCCAGCAGCTGCATGTGGAGGAGTGGGGAATCAAAACCGGTTCTCCCAGATTAGAATCCGCATCCCTAACCACTACACCAAGCTGAACTCACATTTTGTTCTGCTGCTCCAGACCGACTGAATCAGACCCTGCGTAGGTTCCGAGATCTGATGAGATCGGGCTAGCCTGCCTGGGCTATCCCGGTCAGGACAATGGAAGTTCTACTGGCAGCGTCAACCTTGACATACTCTGAATACTTGCGCTAGGAGGCAAATATCAGGGGAGGCCTCGGCCTCCGTGCCCTGTCCTGCTGTGTGACACTGGATGCTGGACTAGCTGGACCTCTGCTGGTCTGATCCCGCCGGGCTCTTCTTGTGTTCTCTTGATTTCACGTTCTCTTTATCTGGTCAACAAAACCGGAAGTTGATCCTGCAAAGGTTGATTCTGTGGCTGGTTGGCTATAGAGGCATGCAGCGCCCGCAGCGCAGACAGCAGGGCTGGTTTCTGTCTCCCGAGAAGGTGCCCACCTGAATGGCAACAGAGGAGGAGAGAGCGGTGGGGGAGGGGGAGAAGGCCAAAAACGCAGCGGAAACGCCGATGCCGTCGCACATCTGTTGGCGGAGTTCCTACAGGAAGCCAGGGCCCAAGGGGCAACCCGAGAGCCTGAGAACCGGGAAAACCGGATCGGGAATGTGCAAAAGGCTGCGCTTCGCGATCCGAAGGGGGGGGGGGGGGGAACGGACGGACGGATTCGTTCCTATTACCGAATCTCTTATGCTGCATTCGTTTGGACTGATTATGCACCCCGAGGATGTTGTTCTCCTTTGCTTGTGGGACAAAAAAGTTTCTCTCCCCCCCCCCCCCCCAGTCTGTTTTCTGGAAGGCTCCCATCCTTGATCCTTGTCAGCAATGGTCCTCCTAATCTGAGGAGTCTTGTGAGCAAAAGTTCTACTTTGTGAGAGCTGCTGGCATGAAAGTTGTGAGTGGCTCCTGCATAAAGTTGTTTGCCAAAGTTGTGGCTCCTGCATAAATCAGTTTGCTCCGGAGCCATCCTTCCTGAGCGAAGACAAAAATGTGTGAGTCGGAGGCTAAAAAATTGTGAGCTAGCTCACACTAACTCAGCTTCGAGGGAACAGCAATGTCAGGGGCTGGGCCGCTTTCCGGCAAGACCCGGTTCTCCCTGCGCCCTCCCCCGTGAGATTATTTTCACGCTTTATAGCCGTGGAAATATTTAAAAAGTTTAAAATAATAAATAAAATGGCGTCTCTGGCTGGTGGAGTTACTGTGGCGGGGCGGAATCCAGAAAAAGACCCTATTTTGTCTGGATTTCCGGGAGCGGAGCAATAACCTTGCTCTGCTGAAAGGAATTAATGTCATGCTTTTAATTAACGACGTTGGGGGGGGGGAGTTGGGTTAGGGGGGGAAACTGGGTCTCCCCCTTTAAAAAAAATCAGTCTGACATCAGTCTACAATAAATCCGCTTTATGGTCGCCAGTCAATGAAATACACATTGGCTTCTGAAGCAATCGAAATACAAAAGCGACGAGATTCAAAGTAGGAACCATAAAAAAGTTACAGATGCCGGGAAGCGGCAGACAATCTGGACGGGGGGAGGCGGGCGGGGGGAGGCGGAGGCGAGGGTGTCGGGGCGGACTGTGGTGGCGACTGTCCTCCGCGGTTCGGGGGAGAGAATGCGATCGGTGACGTCAGCGCCCTTTCAGACAGTTGCAAATGCCTCCTTTTCAAAGGCCGGCCCAGGAATGCCGCCGCGGAGTCGTCGGGCTGGAGGGGGGGGGGGGGGCGCAGAGTCGCTCCTCCAGCCACAACACTCTCGTTTGCGCCCGACAGACGACCGTGATGACGGAGCACCGTAAACTCAAGACCGCCACATATTTAGACTTCAGGGAGTGGGGGGTGTCTATCTCAAAGTGAGCTCAGATTTTGGAGCGTTGTTATCTGTCGCGTTGTCTTCGGATGAACGCAAATCCCCATTTAGAAACGACTGGTGTATTACCCCCACCCCCACCCCACGACCCAGGCTAGCCCGTGGTGTTCAGATCTTGGAAGCCAAGCAGGGTGGGCCCTGGTTAGTAGTACTTGGATGGGAGCGATGCTGGGGAGTCTTGTGAGCAAAAATCCTACTTGGTGAGCTACTGGCATTATAGTTGTGAGCAAGTGACTTAGCTACTGCACAAACCAGTTTGCTCTGGAGCCATCCTTCTTGAGTGAAGACAAAAATGTGTGAGACGGAGGTGAGCTAGCTCACGCTAACTCAGCTTAGAGGGAACACTGCTTGGGTGGGAGACCTCCAAAGCAGTCAAGGGTCGTTAGGCAGAGGCAGGCAATAGCAAACCACCTCAGTTAGTCTCTTGCCTTGAAACCCCCACAGAGTCTTCATAGATAGGCTGCGACTTGATGGCACTTCACACACACACACACACACACACACACACACACAAACACACACACACTTTGTCACAAGCCCTTGACCTGGATAGCTCAAGCTAACCAGATCTCCGAAGCAAAACAGGGCTGTTAGTATTTAGATGGGAGATCATCAGAGACTATTAGGGGCAAGCCAATAGCAAGACACCTCTGAAGTCTCTTGCCTTGACAACCTAATGGGTTGCCATATGTCGACTGCAACTCATCACAGGGCACAAGACACAACCATTGTATGCAAAAACCTGCTGTGATTCTCTTCACTCCTTCTCCGGACAATAGAGATGACCCCTTTGTCAAATGGTCACAGGGCCCAAACATAATTTCTCTGGGCCTAGAACAAAATTATAACACCAGTCCCACAAGTGGAAGTGGCCGTGGTTCATTACTAGAGCATCTGTTTGGCATGCAGAAGGTTCCAGTTTAATCCCCGGCATCTCCAATTAAACAGGACCAGACAGAAGGTGATGTGGAAGACCTCAGCCTGAGACCCGGGAGAGCTGCTGCCAGTCTGAGTAGACAATACTGACCTTGATGGACCAATGCTCCGATTCAGTATAAGGCAGCTTCATGTATGTTCATGTGTGTATGTTCATGTGTGTGTGTTCATCTCATTCAGCTTCATAAGTTATGACAGAAAGGTATAAGACAATGCAATAAAAGCCAGATGATACCTACAATAACAGGATATCAACAGAAATCATTGCCGTGGACTACAGACTTATTCCCATATGGAGATGTCCTTCTGGATTGTTCCATTTTACTGCAATTCTAATTCCATTTTAAGAACATGTGTGTTTTGCACATTGTATTCTGCAGGCCTGTTTTTCCCAGCAGCACTGATAGCCTAAACTAACCTGATTTGTCACAGCTCAAAAGCTAAACAGGGTCAGTACCTAGGTGGGAGACAACCAAAGAAAACCGGGGCTACTATGCAGAGGAAAGCAATGGCAAACCACATCTGCTCATCTCTTGCCTTGAAAATGCCATGAGATGAAACTTCATGTGGTCACCATGAGTCATTTGTGACTCAACAGCCCGCTTTACGTTTAACTTTCGTCCAGAAGCAATATTTTCTTTTTCATGTGGACACATATGCAGGAGACATAATAAATCTGCAGAGATGGTCAGTCTGCATTCTACCATGCATCTGAAATACATACAGTAAAATCCTTCATACCACTTGCCAGGATGATAAATATATCCCAAGGGAAGGCACTCCCTTTGAGGGCATTTCAGTTATCAGTATAGGTTCAAAGACTTTTATGCACTTATACCATCATATTTGACAGGTAGTGTCAATAGTGTACTCAGCACCATAGTAATCACCAGAACATACAATTGGAAATTTATTAATCAAGATACAGGCAAAAAACCCACCCATTTAATAGTAAGTGCTTTGAATCCAAACAGAACTATTTCCTACATTTGGAAGCAGTTGTAATTTGATCCTTATTCTAGTGCCTTGCTGTTTGGTTTAACTTTCTTAGGCACAAACAGTGGAAGTGAAAGGTGAGAGTGATACATATACCTGACAGGGACTCGGTTCCATCAGAATAGTTACTAAATTATGTCACCAAACAGGATCATCAGCATTTCCCCTTTCTGCCAATCATTGTACCCTCTTGATGGTGCTGGGAAGACATTCTTATATATTTAAAACCCAGTTTTACTACTTATTTAAATATGTTTATTCAGGTTTTCTCCCACCCCATTTTCTCCCATCCAGACTATGATACTTACAGTCAGCCAGGCTGGGAGAAGAAAGTGGAAAGAAATGTAATGCACATCTCCCTTGTGCTCACATTTAACAATCCTGGAGGGGGTGGGAGAAGCTCATTCATGTGCTAGTTCACACACCACCCTATGTTCACTCTGCGAGGGAGAATTTAAATTGCCTGCAAAAAAAAAGAAAAGAAAAAAGGAAGCCCTTCTCCAATTTCCCTGAGATTTGAAGAATCCCTTGGGTGGGCAGCACATTCCCTGATAACTTGGTTCTAATTGGATGCTGGGGTGAACCTAAATCTGAATTGTGATTCACATCCCCCAAAGTCACACTAACATCCACTCTATATTTTACATTGTGATCAATATACACAAATTTGCCCCGGTGGCCTGATCATGCATATATTTTATGAACGTTCACTGCATTTTTATGGAAAACACTGCTAGCAAAGAGCAAGACAGAAACATCAAGCTTATCATCTTAACTACAGCTGTTCATAGAATCACAGAATCATAGAATCATAGCGTTGAAGGGACCTCCAGCGTCATTTAGTTCAACCCCCTGCACAATGCAAGGAATTCACAAATACTCCTCCCCTACATCCCCGGTGACCCATGCTCCATGCCCAGAAGATGGAACCCCTCCCCCTCCAGGATCACTGGTCAAACTGGCCTGGAGAAAAATTGCTGCCTGATCTCAAAGTGGTGATCAGCATTTCCCTGAGCGTGTAAGAAAGGGCCACGAGAACTAAGCACTGAGGCAACCCTTCCTGTCCTCCCTCTCATGATCTGCCTAAGTTCACACAATCAGCATTGTTGTCACATGGCCATCTAGCATCTGTTTGAAAACCTCCAGAGAAGGAGAGCCCACCACCTCCTGAGGAAGCCTGTTCCACTGAGGAACCGCTCAGACTATCAGGAAGTCCTTCCTAATGTTTAGCCAAAATCTCTTTTGACTTAATTTCAACCCATTGATTCTGGTCCGACTTTCTTGGGCAACAGAAACCAACTCTGCACCATCTTCTATATGGCAGCCCTTTAAGTACTTGAAGATAGTTATCACATCACCTCTCTGGCCCTGTCCACACTGTCACTTTTGTCACTCATTTCTCCCTATTGCTTTGGGTTCCTCCCCCTTTTCCACATGTGTTTTGCTCCCTCTGGGACTACTAGAGAGAACAAAACATATGGGGGGTGGGGGAACCTGAAGCAATAGGGAGAAATGAGCGACAAAAGTGACAGTGTGGACGGGGCCTCAGTCTTCTGCTCTCCAGGTTAAGCATACCCAGCTCCTTCAGCCTTTCCTCTTAGGACTTGGTCTCCAAAGCCCTCACCATCTTCGTTGCCCTCCAGCTTGTCTACATCCTTCTTAAATTGTGGTGCCCAAAACTGAACAGAGTACTCTAGGTGAGGTCTAACCAGTGCAGAGTAGAGCTCTGACAAATGGACACACATGATGCAGGACACACATGTTTCTTAAAGGAGCCAATCAATATATGATTGATGGAGCATCATCCAGTGGCTGAAACACATGATGGGTCTCATATAGGCTGGTTAAGCGCCAAAGTGTTTGTGTGCGTAAGTGTATATGAGAGAGACATGGAGAAGGGGAAAGATGATGCAGAGATGGAAAGGTGCATTTATGTGGAAGGTAACAATGTAATAAAATTATTTATTATCCACATTAGCATTATCAGTTACCCCATAGAACTATCCAGCATTCAAAGCATTATGCAATTTTATGTGTTAATTGATCAATGTCATGGGCGTGGTGAGTGTGTTATGAAACAGGGAAATCATAGATGGCTTGCCATATGAGTAAATGTGTAGATTGATTGCTTAATTGGGTACAGAAGGTAAATTCTGGCATTGTTGGAACAGCCTGAGAATAATTTTGTCTGGAATAGGCTCTCTGGTTTCTGTAGAGCACCGATAGACCAGCCAGCCTCAATATCATAACCAGAATTTGTAAGCATATGGCTGAAAAATCCCAAGGATACTTTCCTGGGAGCAAGTCTCATAGAATAACATGGGCCTTACTTCTGTATAGACCTGCTTACAATTGCCCCCTATGTTATAGGGAGGAGGAAACATAGAATTGGACAGTACTATTGAGGCTAGCAAGTCATGTCTCATGCATCTGCTGAAGTAGGTTCTTGCCTATGAAGTTTTATGCCACAATAAATGTGTACAAACATGCATCAACTCTAAAAACTAGTACACTTCTGGAATTTGCCAGAAGTAGAAAGACAATCAATGGTAAAGACAATGGACTCTCCATCCCAGTGATGAAAGCAAGTTAAGGTTATCTGAGGACTCTGTTCCATGCAGTCTTAACTCTATGTGCATTGCTGCAGTATAGCTGATTCCTGTGCAAAATAATAACACCAGAAACATAAAGATAGATTCAGGTGGATCATGTTGGTCTGAAGCAGCAGAACAAAGTTTGAGTCCTGTGGCATCTTTAAGACCAACAAAGCTTCATTCAAGGTATAAGCTTTCATGTATCTGAAGAAGTGAGCTTGCACACAAAAGCTTATACCTTGAATAAAACTTTGTTGGGGTTTTTTTGTCTTCATAAATCAAATTCAGCAAAATAATTTCTATAAAATAAAACAGCAAATATTTAAATAGTATAGTGTGGGCTGCATCTGTTTTGCAGGGGTATTTGGTTTTGGCAGGTTCCAAAACAATTGCACACCTTCAAGTTACTAATTTTAATTTAAATACATTATTTCCTGATGTGTTTCTTGAAGTCTTTAACCAAATGCTTACTCTGGAATAGAGAGAGATCTCAGATCTGCATTTGACTAACCAGTAGTTTTTCTTTGAATAGTCAAATCCTGTGTCTAAGGTTAAGATTTATTTTATAATGGATAAAGAGCTAGGACAATTCTTGCTTTCAAGTAGAGTTGTGAACGAGCAGGAAACCAGCAAGTTAACTTGGTGCAGTGGCACTCACAAGTATTGTGTGATTTTGTTGACTTCTGTTTCACTCTGCAATGCAGTAGAAAGGAAAGTGTTAGAAGTTTATCAAATAAGCTCTACCAAAGAAACAAAACAAGCACACCAAATACAGTCCGTTATGTCCCAGACATCCTGGCATAGCAAAAAATTGCATATTAGTTTTAATTATTTTAATTTCCTATCACTGAAAACTAAGTGTTTTGTATCCCACCTAGAGACAGAACTGTTGAAAACATTAGATGTAAGGGACACGTGTGCGTCTGAAAACCACCTGTTTGTCATGTTGTCCAACTCTCCCCTCCCATTTAATAGAATCATAACATCGTAGAATCATAGAGTTGGAAGGGACCACCAGGGTCATCTAGTCCAGCCCCTGTACCATGGCCACAAGATGGCAAAAAACCCTCTAGGATCCCTGGATCTAGATGTCGGAAGGCTCTGAAAAACATGGTTGTTGCCTTTGGATAACTGTAATTTCCCCCCCCCCCCTCACTGGCTACACTAACCTGGTGTGAAAACTTTGTTGGTCTTAAAGGTTCCACTGGACTCAAACTAGAAATTAGACTTATTCCCACACTAGCTCTGTCCCAGTGTCTTGTTGGAATGATGCTCAGTGATATGGAGCCTGGGAACAGAATCCTTCCACATGACCCAAAGGTTTCCAAACACTTTCGGGCAAAATGGAAAAGAACCATGCTGCAGTATTTCCCATAGCTCTAGAGGTAATATAGAAAGGGTAGCTATTTGATTCATACCATTTGCTTGAAATGGCAATCAAACAATGGCCAGTGCATGTGTTAAAGCACTGATGGGAGGGAGAAACTATGCCTGGAAGCCTTCTTACTCAGATACCTGGCATCCTATTTCCAGGCATGAAAGTACACTATGCTTACTCAGTGTGTCATAGCAAGTCATGCTCTCTTACGCATTATTCATGCACCTTCACTGTCTCCCATGCACACCCACAAGTATATGCATTCCAGTCTTGAATGCCTGTACATCATTTTGCATCTGTCTATAAAAATCAATGCTCATTTCGACACCAGCTAAGGAAGACACAAAGAGACGACTGTTTTATGTATTCATACATTCCCAAAGAGTGCATATTCATGAGGTCAGACACAGAGTGTACCTGGCGTGGAAATGAATTGGATGCGACATCAATACTCAACATTAACAAAAATGTCCTTTCCCTTCAAACACATTAAAAGATAATCACCATCATTATTACTGCGGAACCATTAATGTGGAGTACAAGGTCTCTTCCCCAAGGAGCTTACAATCTAAAATGTGATATACGGTAGAGAAAGAAGGTGAAAAAGGGAAGAATGTGCCATTCATTCCAGTTACCCATGCTTAGTCTTACTTCCACTGCAGTACAATGACTCATCTTCTACGGATAAGGCAGATTCTGAGTGAAACACTGGCATCACACAGTTGTTCTCAGAAGTAGTTCCAGGTATAAGGTGCAGTAAAAGAGAGAAGAGGCAGACTTTGGAGGGAGCAGACATGAAGGTGCCTTATACTGACTCAGACCATCAGTCCCTCAAAGTCAGTATTGTCTGACTGGCAGCAGCAGCTCTCTAGGGTTTCAGGAAGAGACCTACATCCTATTCCTTTTAACTGGAGATGCCAGGGATTGAACCTGGGACATCTGCATTCTGCATACAAAGCAGAGGCTCTTCTACTGAGCCACAGCACCTCCCAAGAAAGCTTCAGGTGGCTGGAGTGGTGGAGACAGAGCAGCAAAACCCTTGAAATGTTAAAATATTCAAGAGGGACATTTTCATTTTTAAAGACCATAAGGAAGGCATCCCTCCTGCTCTCAGAAAGTGGGAGCTGATGTTTGTGTTTGTGAGAAGCGGCACACACATTCCCCCCAAATGGGTCTTTGAATGTCAACATCACACAAAACATTTCATATCAACTTCACCTTTCACATAACACCTTTGAAAAAGAACCACTAACTTCCTTCCCCCCTTGCAGTTGACTTTGCAAACTGGAGGGATGACTCAGCAAATCCTACTACATTATTTCAGTATCTCGAGCTTCAGAATGGAACTCTGCAGACCCCGTGACTGGCTCCTTAGGTAGCGAAATAAGGAACTGCAGAGTCACAAGGGATGGTCTGAGACTTCTAAACTAAGAGCCAAAACATGATCCATTCCATTTAGTCAGATCACCATTAGCTTTAGTAGGAGCAGGACTGCAGCCAAAGTGAATTAAAGTCAGCTGAAGGGGCATGGCTGTTTTTGATGTTGCAGGAGTTTTGTCCTTCTGTTTTTGTCTTTCTTTCTTCTTCCCTAAATTCTTAAAATGTGATGAATGACTTTGTGTGTTATCAGTGCTGTCAAGTCACTTTCAACTTATGATGGCCCCATGAATTAACCACCTCCCAAATGTCCTATTGTTTAACAGCCTTGCTTGTGTCTTGCAAAATGAAGGCCGTGGTGGCCTCCTTGACTGAGTCAATCCATCTCATGTCGGTCTTCCTCTTTTCCTGCTGCCTTCAACTTTCCCTAGTGTTAATGACTTTTCCAGTGACTCTTGTCTCCTCATGATGTGTCAAAAGTATGATAACCTCTGTTTAGTCATTTTAGCTTCGACGGAGAGTTCAGGATTGATTTGATCTAGAATCCGCTTATTTGTCTTTTTGGCAGCCCATGATATCTGTAAAACTCTCATCCAACACCACTTAATGAGTCAACTTTCTACCTCTCAGCTTTCCGCACTGTCCAACTTTCTCACTCATACATAGTCATGGAGAATACTATTCTAAGAGGTATCTTGATCGTGGTCACCAGCAACACATACTTACACACAGGGCTCTTTTTGTAGAAAAAGCCCAGCAGGAACTCATTAGCATATTAGGCCACACCCCTGACAGCACAGCTCATTTAACATATTAGGCCACACCCAATGTTCCCAGAAGTCTGGTCATCCAGCCACATACACCTTTTGCTTCTTATTCTGTTTACCTTGTTGTCAAAACAGTTTTGACAAAACCAATAAAAACATTATTTTCTGTTGCATCTATACAAAATCTTGCCTGAACCAATATCTTATATCCAGCCATTATTCCCACACTGGATTGGAATCAATTCCTAAAGGTTAGGTTCCCGTGGAAATCAGCTTGCCTTCCTGCAGAACTAGTACGCTGAATATGAATTTTTAGGGTTGCCAACCTACAGGTGGGGTCTGGAGATCTCCTGGAATTACAACTGAGGTCCAAACTACAGATATCAGGTCAATGGCTGCTTTGGAAAGTGGAGTCCATGGCATTATGCCTTGCTTAGGTCCCTCCTTCCCCTACCCCCCCCTCCACTTCCAAATCTCCAGGGATTTCCTCAACCTGGAGTTGGCAACCCTAGTTCACTGGCAGAACAACGCTAGGAGCCAGTTTGGTGTAGTGTTTAAGTGCGCAGACTCTAATCTGGGAGAACCGGGTTTGATTCCTCACTCCCCCCCTTGCACCTGCTAGATGACCTGGGCAAGCCATAGCTCTGTATCAGCTGTTGTCTCAGAGCTCTCTCAGCCGCACCTACCTCACAGGGTAGGGGAGGGGAAGGGAAAGGAGTTTGTAAGATGCTCTGAGACTCCCTTGGGTAGTGAAGGGCAGGGTATAAATCCAATCTTTTCTTCTTCTAGGTTTGTGGATGCACTGGACGGGAGTAGTTTGTGGACTATTTTATTCAAGGTACAAAATTTTATTCAAGGTATAAGATTTCATGTGCCACCCACACTTCTTCAGATGGAAGATGTGTGCATGCACACAAAAGCTTATACCTTGGATGAAACTTTGGACTCCAATTTTGTTCTGCTGCTTCAGACCAACACGGCTACCCACCTGAATTATTATACTATAATACTTTTTACAAGCAATTACGTACCAGTGGAGTGGTTACCATGCAGAGTCTGTCCCACAGGTAAAATTATCCTGTGAACAGGTGGTCTTCACCACATAAAAGTATCACTACCATCACAAGATCACCAATCATTGGAAGTCAACTCCTCAGAAGCAGAAATCTCTCTTATTAGGAGGTTTAAGAACATCAACTTTGCTGGCCCACTAAAGGCAGATGTCAGCCCAGTGGCAGGAGAAGAGGGACAATCATCTCCATCAGAAACTCTGCCCACTTTTTAAATTTCACAAAACAGGCAATCTCCAAAGTGCTGCTGACCATGCTCATTTTTAGTTACATTTCTGTTTTTCTGCAGATGTCCCCCAAAGTCCCCCATGCAACAGTCAAGTGTTCTGCCAACACACACAACAATGAAGCTACTTTTTCAGATGTTTTCTCTTGCATGGCAGTAAGCACCAAACCACTTTAATACAGACTTTAGACTTTAATACAGACTTTAGACTTTGCAAGACATTCCCAACAAGACACAACAATGAACTCAGGCTTCAAATGTATTTTTCTTAACCAGAACATGCCATGAGAAAATGAAAGAGATGCTCAAAAATTAAAGATATTGTCAAAAGCAGCATTTCCTGGGCTCTCTGCTTTTTTGCACCCCCCCTTTTCAATAATTTTTATAATAAAACACAAAGAACAAAATGAAACAAACAAAGAAAGAGAGAGAGAGGTGGGAGAGAGAGAGAGAGAATGAAAGAAAGAAAGAAAGAAAGAAATGTAGGGGAGAGAGAGAAAAAGAAGGAAGGAAGGAAGGAAGGAAGGAAGGAAGGAAATAGATAGATAGATAGATAGATAGATAGATAGATAGATAGATAGATAGATAGATAGGGGAGAGAGACAAAGGAAGGAAGCAGGAAAGGAAAGTGGAAGAGAGAGAGAGAAAGGAAGGGGGAGGGAGAGAGAGAAAGAGAGAAAGGTGGGGACAGAGAGAGAGAGAGATGAGAGAGAGGAAGGAAGGAAGGTGGAGGAGAGAGAGAGAGAGAAAGGAAGGGGGGAGAGAGAGAAAGAATGAAAGAAAGGTGGGGACAGAGAGAGAGAGAGAAAGACAGACAGAAAGAAAGACAGAAAGAAAGAAAGACAGGGGGGGGGAAGAGAAAAGGAAAAGAGATGGAGGAGGCACTTACTGGAGCAGAGAGAGTGAGGTGAAGTCAGCAAGCCAAATGCAGAGCCAGGCCTTTCAGTGCAAAGAGCCTAGCCCCCTGCTTAATCTCTGGGCTGGGCTTTCTCCTGCTGGCTCACTGTACTTAAAGGGAAAGCACCCCCTGGGGCTTTTTCCTGGCTATCTGCAGGAACTTTTCCTTTAAGTGTAAACAGCTCAGGCCCGGCAGGGAGGGGGTGGGGCAGGCTTGGACACCAGCCGGAACGGCATTCCGGTGCATTCCTGCTGAAAAAGAGCCCTGCTTACACATACTTACATTTAAGGATCTTTTCTAGCTCCTGTATGCCTGCTCCTCCTAGTTTCAATCTCTTTCTGATTTGTTGGTTTCAGTCTCTCTTTTGGCTGATGATCGAGCCAAGGAATAGAACATCTTTAATGATTTTGATTTATTCATTGTCAATGTTAAAGCTGTGTAATTCCCCAGTAGTCATTACTTTCATCTTCTTGATATTCAGTTGTAATCCTGCTTTGGCGCTTTCTGCTTTAATCTTCATCAGTAAGTGTTTCAAGTCTTCAATATGTTCTGCCAGGATTGTGGTGTCATCTGTATAATCTCAAATTGGGTTTTTTTTGGTGTTTTGGGGGGGCATTTTTCATGTGTATGTGTGTGTGCACCTGTGAGTGTGTGTACACCTGGAAGTCATGGCAACCTCTGGTGACTGACCTTTACTGGGTTCCTGGAGGATATTCAGAGAGCTGAATAAAGACTGTCCCCACCTCCTGACTGTTGGTATTCAAGGAGGTCACCCACCCAAGTACTTTCCAGAGTTAACCCTGCTTAGCTTCCGAGATCTAATGAGATCAGGCTTGCCTGGGCTGTCCAAATCAGGGCTATAATCTCAAATTGTTGAGGTTTCTTCCACCAATTCTTGCTCCACCTTCATCAAAATCTAATCCAGCTTTCCTTAGGATAATTTTCTGCATATAGATTGAACAGATAGGAAGATAAAATACATCCTTGTCTGACACATTTGCCAATTGGGAAGCCGTATTCTGTCCTAACAGTAGCCTCTTGTCCAGAGTACAGGTTGTATATCCAATCAATCAGATGTTCTAGCAGACCCATTTCTTTAAAAACCAACCATAGCCCTTTTATGATTCAAACAGTCAAAAGCTTTGCTGTAATCTATGAAACACAAGCTGATTTTCTTCTGACATTCTCTCATATGGTCCAGTAACCAAAGTCAATTTGCCATATGATATTTAGTACCTCTTCCTTTTCTGAATCCAGCTTGAACATCTGGCATTTCTTGTTCCATATACATTAACTTTGTTGTAAGATTGTGAGCATCAGTTGACTTGCATGAGAAATTAATGTGAATGTCCAATAGTTGCTGCAGTATTTGATGTTTTCTTTTTTAGAACTGGCATGTAGATCGAGCATTTCCAGTCTGTGTTCCATACTTGTTGGAATACTCTTGTTAAGATTTTGATGGACTCCATTTCTATGGCTTGAAGTAGTTATCCGAATATCTCATCTACTCTGGGTGACTTGTTTCTCTCAATTGCTTTGAATGCAGCTTTCACTTAACTTTCTAAAATTGCAGGTTTTTCTTCAAAATATGATTTTTTGAAGGAATCTGTTGTCCTTTCTTCTTTTCTGTATAGCTCATAGATTAAAGGAAAGTGAATAGGACTCTGGTGCTTTCTTTCCCACTGACACTGGGAGAGTCAAGTCTGTTAGTCTCCAGAAAAACCACTTTTGGTCTGAAAGACTTTTACTTCCATTTCCTTAACCCCTCAGATCTCAGGCTGACAGCAGAAGCCAAATATGGAGCACAGAATTTGAATTTTACAAATAGGCTATCAATACTCTAACCATCCTGCCTCTCCGAAGAGTTTTTGTGTAGCTGTGCCCAAAACATTTTATCATTCCAGATTAAACTGACCTGGAATTAGGGCTTTTTTTCTGGGGGAACGTGCCAGAACAGAGTTCCAGAACCTCTTCAACAAAATTCTTTTATAAATATTTAAAAGTTCATGAGTTATCAGTATACAAATTAAAAACTTCATTTCCCTCTTGAGTGTTACAGCACTTTTGGTTGCCATTCATTGGTTCCCAACCAGTATGGCTTGCTAGGAGCCCCACAAACACGTATGCAAAATACAAGGGGGGAAAAAACCATTTTAAGCAATCTGTCTGAAAACCGGATTGAGTTGCCCCATGTTCCACTGCAGAATGCACAAACAAAAGTCTTACATGTGCCGAGTGCTAATGGTTTTTGTACAATCAGTTCTTACTGGTTTAAAGCTCTCGTTTTGTTCTTTTGTGATCTCTAATGTACTGAGCTTCACACCAAATAAGGAGTCACTCCTTTTGTTGTGGGAAAAAAATTCATTTTTGGAATGATGTATGTAGGATTAGGAATATTTGTATGAAGCAAATGGGATTTAAGAGTGGGGGGGGAGGAGTGAAAGAGAAATGAAACGCTAAGGGTTGTCGAGGAGTACATAAAAGGAGGGCGCCTCTCTACAACCCGTGAACCCTCAAGCACACGAAACAAACAAGAAACAGTGAAGATGGAGCACCTTTTCTGACCACATTCAGAATGTCTGACATTTAGAATGTAGATGAGTTTATTTTCCCTCCTTCCTTGGAACTGCATAAGCAAGGGTGGAGGAGTTGAGAACAGAAAAAGAGAACAATTGTCGAGCAGCCAACAGGACCCCACGCATGGCTGGTGACCTGAGTTTAGTGTTGTAGGTCATAAATTCTCCAGGTAGCTTTAGTGGACTGCAAGCACTAAGACCCAGCAGGGTTATAGAGGTTAGAGTGTCAGACTAGGAATTGGGAGACCCAGGTTTGAATCCCCCACTCGGCCTTGGAAGCTTACTGGGAAACCTCAGACCGATCACATACACTGCGTAAGAACTGCTGCTGTTGGGGTGGGAATATGAAATTTGTGCCATTCTTCCTCCCCCACCCCAGAAAGATTATACCTTTCTTTTTTTTGTTTCAGGCCTTGGGCAGAACTCAGTGTCCTTTACCTTAGTCTGCAGTTTCATTAACCCCCCTCCTAAAACCTGAATAGCAGATTTAATTTCTGGCCCAGACACATTTATTTGGGTGGATGGTTCAGCTGGCTTCCAGGATCTCCTTCAATACCACCAGTAAATGGCTTAGATGCTCCTCTTGTGTTTCACCACACACTACTCCAACATCCAGATAAGGAGACTCCTCAACCCCACTAAATACCAAGACCATCAACCTCTGAAAGGTTGCTGTCACTCCATACGAAGGGCTCTGCCATCCACTCAACAGCGTGGTACCTCTGATGTTCCTCCTGATACTATGATAACTTCAAAGTTTGTAGTGTTCACTGGGGATGGGTCCCTTTTAGGCAGTGTTAATCCTAAAGGCAAATGGGGATTCTCAGTGCAACACTTTCCTGAGAGGAGGCCCCGCTGAAGAAAATGGGACTAACTTCTGAGTCGACTTGCTAAGCTTACTCCTCTAATCTCCTTCAGTCACTACCAGTAGTTTTGAGCTTTATAACTCTCCAAGATTTTTATTTTCTGAGGCTGGTTTCCCTTCTCTTAAAGCCCTTAACTCTTCTTCACCCCACCTTCCCTCAGTTTCAGAGGGCAGCCAGGCTGGTTTGCAGTAGAACAGCTAGATTTGAGTCCAGTAGCCCCTTAGGGGCCAACAAGATTTTGGAGGGTATGATGAGCTTCCAAGAGTCAATCCTCCTCCCTTCATGAAATCTGACAAAGGGAGCATTGACTCTCAAGAGCTCATACTCTCCAAAATCTTGTTGGTCTCCAAGGTCCTACTGGACTCGAATCTAGCTGTTCAGCTTTCCTCCGTTGCTTTAGCCCGTTGTTTCTGAGTTTCCAAGAAGACTCTAGAACTGTGTGTTTTGCTAAATGAAAGGGATTTATCTGGGCCCATAGCCAGGATTTTGTGGCTTGCGGGGCAAAAATATTTCTGGTGGTGCCGCCATTATTTTTCTGCCTGTCTCTAAACAATTGTGCTTTTAAGTAACAATAAAGACAACAATACCAATAATAAATTAAATGCAGCACAAACACCCCCCACAACAGCCACCCAAGAGAGAAATGAAATGCAAAAACACCCCCACCCTTCCCCTGCCTAAAGTACTGAAATCCCTTCCCATTTTCAGAAGGAAATCTTGTGGGGCTGACCCTTTAAGGAAGGGGGCAGAGCCCCCAATATCCCAGCTGTAGCTATGGGCCAGGATTTACCTCTGTTCCTTCCTTCCTTAGTTAGGCAGAACAGTTCCAGGTATTCCCTCCCAGTATCATCTTCTAGCTATCCTTTAAGGTACAGTCTTTCCTATGAGTGCCTCTCCCATCTGATACCGATTATTGAGGATGTCCTGAAGTTTGTGAGAATTAAAATCAATCAGACACTGTATAGTAAAAAAAGATTATATTAAACTGCCTAATAGAAGGGGAATATCTTTCTTTTCCTATGCCCGCCAGGTTTATCCTCTTTCCATGATCTGCTGGTTCTAAGCTAGGGGGTAGGCCTACATCAACTTCCTGAATCATGAAGACTGTGATGTAGCAAGCACCAGGCTGGGTTTCATTTCAAGTCGACCCAAGGCTAACTTGGCTATGCCACACCATCCTTGCATCTCCATGCAGTGACCGGAGGATAAATGCTGCAGCGTGCATTTAATGTACTGGAAGAATTGTCGTCCCATAATCACTATTGATCATGAGCGGCGGCTCTTCCAGATCACACTGTTCTGGATGAATTAGTACGAATTTGTGCATCCAGCCTTAACACATCTCTGAAGTACCTTCTTTACCTGAACTGAAATGGATTACTATAGAGCAGGGAGGACTGTCTTGTACATTGCTGGAGCCGTGGGCCATA
The DNA here is from genome assembly GCA_029233225.1 of Lepidodactylus listeri. Lineage (NCBI taxonomy): Eukaryota > Metazoa > Chordata > Lepidosauria > Squamata > Gekkonidae > Lepidodactylus > Lepidodactylus listeri. The sequence goes on along the minus strand of JARCFY010000015.1, from coordinate 54,785,170 downwards.
GATGATGGGCCATGGGCCAGAAACTGGGCTTTGCAGTACAGTCTGATTTCATTTTTCACATCTCATCTTTTCTTGGGAAAGATGAGAACCAGCATTTCTCATGTGTAATAGGGTTGTACAGGTGGAGTCCAGAACTGGTCTACTGGTTGCCAGGTGACTCTTAAGAAAACTAATCTAAGTATTTAAAGATCCTGGAACTCTAGAAGCTGTAAATTAGGGTTTTTTTTAAAAAAAAAATTGCCAAAATATTGCTCACTTGGAAAGCCCCAGACCTAAATAATTCAGATGTAGGAACATGTGTGTGTGTGTGTGTGTTCCCAGTGGAGCGAAGGAACCATTTTATCACCCATCGGACGAAAGACAACACTGAAAATGCAAAACATGGTGACAACCGCGATTCCTTTCTTTTTATATGCTAGGTGTTGCTACATTGCAGACAACATTTCAGAGCCATAAATGCTTGTGAATGCATCAAAAGAAAGTTACAAGGAGGAACCGACAATTATTGTCTAGAAAAACAGCTCAATCAGAGGAAGTGGAAAGCCGGCAAGTTCACTTTCCTCCTCTCATTTCTCTTCGTTATGTTCTCTGCTCCTCCCCCTGATCTCTCCCCCCAGCAACCTTCCACCTTTCTTTCTAATAAATTACCAGCTATACTGTTAAACACTTTACTGGCAACCTTTAAGAGCAGCCTGACCCCTCAATCCCTAATGTTACGCAATTGGGGAAAGGTATTTTTAAACAGTGTACACTAACTGTATTGATTTTGTGTGTGTGTGAACTTGGAGATGAATGATAAAACCAGATAGCTGCAGTGATTTGTGGCCTCTGGTACATCAAGAATTCTCTTTCAGAGAGGATCAGACTGGTACTCAGTCGCCATGAGTTGAAGACAATTCACAGTTCTTTGGTGTGTTAATAATATCTATGTAATATACTGCCCTTATCTGGATGCCCAGGCTAGCCCAGTTTTGTCAGATCTTGGAAGCCATGCAGGGTCAGCCCTGTCTAGAAGAGAAGAGATTGGATTTATACCCCGCTTGTCACTACCCAAGGGAGTCTCAGAGTGGCTTACAGACTCCTTTCCCTTTCCCTCCCCACAACAGACACCCTGTGAAGTAGGTGGGGCTGACAGAGCTCTGACAGAAGCTGCTCTTTTTCAAAAACAGCCGTGCCAGAACTATGGCTTGCCCAAGGTCATCCAGCAGGTACAAGTGGAAGAGTGGGGAATCAAATCTGGTTCTCCCAGATTAGAGTCCGCACATTTAACCACTACACCAAACTAGTACTTGGATGGGAGACCACCAAGGTATACCAGGGTCAAGGGATGGAGGCAGGCAATGGCAAATCCCTTCTGTTTCTCTCTTGCCTTGAAAATCCTGCAGGACACATTAAGTTGGCTGCAACTTGACAGTGCTTTCCACCTCAGTGTAATGTATTTTTTTTATCCCACTCTTCCTAGAGAGAACTCTGGGGAACTTGAAAGAGAGAGAAGGGCAGTGGTGGTGAAGGGAAGGAAAATATTCCCCCTCCCCCCCCCTCCCGGCAACAATCCTGAGAGATATTTACACTGACAGAAAGAGATTGGCTGAAGGTCATGGCAAAGTTGATCCCACATCTTTCAGAGTCCAACTAGGCATTAACTCTGACACCAGTCAGCAGGATTGCCAGCCTCCAGGTCATGGTTGGAGATCTCCTGGGATTACAGCTCCTCTCCAGACTACAGAGATCATCCCTGCCCTGAGAAAATGGCTGCTTTGGAAGGTGGATTCTATGGCATTATACCCAGTTGAGGTCCCTTCCCTCTCCAAACCTTGCCCTCCCCAGGCTCCACCTCCAAAATCTCCAGGTATTTCCCAAAGGGTTCCCATTACCCAACAGTGCTCTTTTCACAGACAGATGTGCAGCCCCATAGCAGGACAAATAGGGGCCCAGCAGAGTCATCTTGGCTCAAGAAAACAGCACGGGAGGGAAGGCTGCAGCTCCTTGTTTCCCTGCTCCACTCTCCTGGGCCAAATCCCTCCCCAGTCTGCTTGGGAAGGTTAGTTCCTCAAGGTCATGTTGGTCTGGAAACGGTCAGGTACTTTTATAACAGAAGAGTTTGCAGGATCAAGCAAAAAGCTGTGGCAGAAACACTGATGACCTTGAGTATGTTTGGGTATAGACTGGGTTTTCTTTGAAAATTCCTCCTTGGATATCTACTCGTATGCATTGGGGGTAGTTAAAATCCCACAGTCCCTCTTCTGTATTTTTTTGGAGGGGGGGGGGGAAACCTGTACACTGGAGTCGTGATTGCATAGTTCTGTCAGTCCCTTCTCCAACATGAGAGAAAATTGTATAACGCCTCAAGGGATATGATGATGTGGTAGATTTCTATGTGTGTGTGTGTTATATAGGTCTCACCCAACTCTGCACGTCAGTGGCCTACAAGATTATCCCAGGCATGAAAAGCTCTCATTATTTCTAAATGTTCAGTGTCTTGATTACAGGTTAGGTAATTACAGTTGCCTAGTTTGCAGTTGGAGCTTGGTGGGTCAGAGTTTTTGAGGTTGCAGCACGACACATAGTTTCTGAAGAACAGAACGGGAGGAGCGATCTGTCTCTGGTTGAGAGACAGTGTGTGTGTGCTGTGTGTGTGTGTGTTTGGTGCCTCACTAGGCCTTCCTTGCAAAGAACATAAATCACATTAGGAATTTGTAAATCAATCCTTTCCCAAGCCCTGTAGCCTAAAAATGGTTGAGGACGATGATTGAAAAGACTTTGCTTCATAGACAAAATGCAAGTTGGAGGGGAGGACTCCCCCACCCCGTTTAAGATTAAATTTAAGAGAAGACTTGATTATTTAAAAGCCCTGCATGAATAAAAGGGAAGGAACAGGGTACAAGGACAGATGTTAAAAGGAGGCTAGCAGAGAGCCTTGTAAACCCCATGAATGTTCTTCACAGCTACAATGAAAACACACACGCACACGCACACATTCCCATAATGTACTAAAAACTTCTGCCGTCTTGTATTGTATTTAATGCTGTCTAAAAGAAGCTATGAACTTGAGCTTGGAAAGTCCAGCGGTTCCGGTATTCAATATAATAACACTCGCGACCGTGGCTATATTCTAGAACTGCTCCGGAGATCTGATTCTGGGAATGTACCAACCCGTGTTTGGGAATCCCACAATTGCTTCTTAAGGCACTGATTAATTAAGTTTTTGTTATGTGGGAGTCCTGATCACCTCCTCCCTCTTCTATTCATCTCTGTTCTCCACCCACACCTTTAAAAATGCCCAGACACTCGATTCTGTGAGTGGCTCCTCAAATGGCCATACCAGTGTTCTTTTCGTTTTTGTTTCCCTTGCAAAAGTGGTTTCAAAGTATCTTAAGGTAGTTTTACCATATTTTATGTTACACTATTTATACATGGTGGGACAAGAGGTATCTGGCTTGGGCGCACCATATTGTTGCTGCAGTTGTTACAGCTGCTGCTGCTGCTACTACTGCTACTACTAAATAGTAGGATTACTAATAGCACTACTAGCCAGGGGCGTCGACTTTCTAAATCCCCGGGGGGGGCAGGGGCTCTCTCGTGCGCGCGCGCTTTGCGCGCGCGCACGGGACCATGTCCCTGCCGCTCTTCCCCCCCCCCCCCGCCCAGGGAGGCAGCACCCTGAAAGCCCTGCAGAGTGGGCATGAGGGCAGAGGGACTCCCACCCTGGCTGTGTGCCTGCAGGGGCTCCCCAGAGGTCATCTATCTCCGAAGGGGCTGGTGGACTCCTCCTCGGGCTCTTGGCTGCTGCTCCGGACCAACTGACCTGGCGGCCCGTCTGAACCGGCCTCCCCGGGAGGGCCCCCGCTTGGGCGCAGGGAAGGGGGACCCCACCGGCCTGGAGGCGGCTGGCGGGAGGGAGGGAGGGGGGGGGGGCAGAGGGACGCCCAGCAGTCCCGGCCTGGAGGAGAGCCGCCCGCTCGCCCGCCCGCCCCCATCCCCAGCCCCGCACCTGGCGCGTCCTCCTGCTGGGGCTGCTGGCTCGGGCGGCTCCTGGGCGAGGAGGGTCCCGGGCCGCCCCCGCCCGCCCTGCCCCCCCTCCCAGCGCCGCCCCCATCTCGCGGGCAGAGCGGCCGGCACGGCCGGCCCCGAAGACCCCCCCCCGCCGCCGCCGCGGCCGCCGCGCCCGTCCATGGCCCCCGCCGACCTCCCACCCCTCCACCCACCCTCCGAAGGCCCCAGTTTGTACGGCGGGGGGAGACTTGGCCCGGGAGTTGCCGCCTCCGCCTCCGGAGGGGCCCCCCTCCCGACCCCGCAGCCGAGACCCCCCCCCCGCCCCCCCCGGGACCATGTCCCTGCCGCTCTTCCCCCCCCCCCGGGAGGCAGACCCGCGGTGGCGGCAGCCAGCTGGCCGGCTGACTGCCGCCCGAGCGAAGCGCGCACACGCGCGCCTATGTCCCTGCCGCTCCGTCCCCCCCCCCCCGGCCCGGGGAGGCAGACTGGCGGCAGCGGCAGCAGCCAGCTGGCCAGCTGACTGCCGCCTGAGCGAAGCGCGCGTGCTTCGCGCGCCTATATCCCTGCCGCTCCGTCCCCCCCCCCCCAGCCCGGGGAGGCAGACCCGCGGCAGCAGCCAGCTGGCTGCTGGGCGAGCATTTTGCCGGGGGTGGCTGAGCCCCCCCCGGGAAATTTCGGGGGAGGCTCGAGCCCTCGAGCCCCCCCGTAGTTGACGCCCATGCTACTAGCATTACTACTACTGCGGCTAATAATAATGGTAATAAGGATATATGACTATTGCTGTCTGTTTTAAGCATATATAATTCATGGCTATATTAATTTCATGCGTAATGCCACGGACTGCCCTGAATGCAATGTGTGCCCTACTGATGTCAATGACAAATGGCTGAATGCTTTTAACAGATTGGGATTGTACCTTTTTAATGGACATTAGCAAAACACTCTTGGTCGTCTGTTTTCTAAATTAAAAAGTCCCAGACTCTTCAGCCTTTCCTCATAGGGAAGGAGCTCCAGCCCCCTAATCATCTTGGCTGCCCTCCTCTGTACTTTTTCCACCTCTGCAATGCCCCTTCTGAGATACAGTGACCAGAACTGAACACAAGATTCCAAATGTGGCCTCACCATAGATCTATATAGATCTATACAGGGGCATTGTAGCATTAGCTGTGTTATTTTCATACCCTTTCCTAATCATCCACAGCACAGAGTTTGCCCTTTTCACTGCTGTGGCACACTGGGTTGACACTTGAACTATCCACTACAACCCTCAGGTCTCTTTCCCTGGCTCAGCAAGTTCAGACCCCATCAGCATATATACTTGAAGCTGTAATTTTTGTTTCAATGTGCATCACTTTACACTTACAGTGAACTTCATTTTCCACGCTGTTGCCCATCTACCCAAAAGTGGAGAACTTTGTGGAACTCTTCACAGCTGATCTTGGTTTTCACCATCCTGAATAACTTGGCCCCTGCACTGCTTATCCCCAGTTCCAAATCATTTATGAACAAATTAAGTAGCACCAGTCCCAATACCGATCCTCGTGGGACCCCATTTCTTACTTCTGTCTATTATAGGAACCACCCATGTATTTCTATTCTTTGCTCCCTGTCATTTAACCAATTTTCAGTCCATTAGAGGACCCATCATCTTATCCCATGACAATGTTCCAAACATACTCAGGAGTATTTGGTGAAGTACTTTGTCAAAGGCCTTTTGAAAGTCCGCGTATATAATGTCTACTGGGTCACCATTATCTACATGCTTGTTCACTTTCTTAAACAATTCCACAAGATTGGTGACCCAGCACATCCCTTTGCAGGAGCCATACTGATTTTCCCTCAGCAGGATTTGATTGTCTATGTGCCTAATAATGGGCAGTCTTTAGGCTTACTAGCCTGTAATTTCCTGGTTCTCCTTGGGACCTCTTCTTAAAAATCGGTATAACATTTGCTCTTCTCCAGTTTTCTGACAGAGTGGCTGATTTTAGTGACAAATCACATATGTGGATTAGTACAGGGGTGGCCAACCTTGCTTAACGTAAGAGCCACATAGAATAAACGTAAGAGCCACATAGAGATGTCTGAGAGCCGCAAGACAGGAACAAATATCACACACACGTTTTTACTTTTAAAAATATGCAAATTTGCTTTTTATTAACGTTAAATGGGACTGCCAAAAATAAAAACAAATGAGGAAAACCGGTTATAAGAAAGAGAGAGAGAGAAACTAGGAAAGCAAATAGATGGGAGGGAGGAGGGAAGGAAGGAAGGAAGGGAGAAAGAGAGAAAAAGCATGCCTCCCCTTTGCTTCCCCAGCCGCCCTGCCAGGAGCCACACAATGTGTGTGAAAGAGCCGCATGTGGCTCCCGAGCCACAGGTTGGCCACCCCTGGATTAGTAGATCAACAATCTCACATTTGAGTTCCCTAAGAACTCTTGAGTCAGTGTATACAACAGTACCTGGAGACCTACTGGCTTTTAATTTCCCCAAGAGGTGTAAAACTTCACCTCTCATCTCATCAATTTGACTTCAGAATCCCTTCCCAAAAATAGTGGATGGAGGGTGATTCTGCATCTAGCATTCGCTCCACCTTTTCTCAACACAAAGGTGCAGCTCAAAACCACATTCAAATACCTCAGAGCAAGCCGTACTGACTGCAAAGTCACCCTGAGTGGCCATAACTCTATGCAGAAAGTACCATAAAACCCGATGATCAAAGAAAGTGAAAGTGGCATGCAGTGTAGAGTGTACCACAAAATCTGATCAATAAAAGTGAAGGCAGCATGCAATGCAGAGGGGAATTTCTGCTCCAACATAGGTTTCATAAAACAACGAAGGAAAAAGCCAATGCAGAATCACCTGGAGGGGAAACCTTAGAAGCTGAGTTTTTTGGTATATTTTCACCACACATGAAACTGAGTCCTGACCTGCCCCACCTATCAATGTCAATATACCATGGGCTTTGTTGGCACAGATCAGTGCTTCATAAATCCTTAGAAGAGACGCAAGGTAAAGTTCTTTCTGGACTGTACCATTTCAGGCTGCAAGCTTATTATTATGGTTACATATTCCTCCATATAGGAAAAAAACTCACCTTCCTCGCAAAAGAAAACTAACATGTCAGAGAAAGTGCTCTTTAGCCTCATGATTCATCCAAAGGATATTTTGAAAACATTCAAACACAAAACTCACACTAGCAGTTTAACATGGGGGGGGGGGTTGTTGTATCAATTTTGCACGTCTTTCCATATTTGAGTCAGCTCAGCACAGACTATTGCAAGAAGGAGGAAAAGTAGCTGGCTGTGTGGATTTCAGGCATGCTCAAACTCCCGCTGGTTTGGCTCACATTCGGTCCTGCAGTCACAAACAAGGAATTGATTGTTCAACAGCATATTCACTTGTTCATCAGCCTGTTCCTGGCTGTTCAGCAGAGTGGCTAACCATCTTCCTTCCTGGCAGTGCAAGTCAGTGCAACTAGATTTTTGTGCATGCACATTCTCACAAAGCCCAGTGGTTGTACTCCCCCCCCCCCACTGCACCACTGCTCCATTCAGCAGAACAGTGTTTAAATAGATGGTAAATTTGATCACAAATCATATATATCAGTCCCAAATAAATGGTTGGGAGGGAAGGGAGCGTGGTATAGCCTGATCTCATTAGATCTCAGAAACTATGGCTGCGATCATACACACAATTAGAACTGACATAGGCGTGAAGGCTGGGCAGATTTAATGGGAGCGATCAGACAATAACATCTGGGAAGCACCCTGCAGCCGTCGGTAACCCGTTTTGCTCTGTCACAGAAGCGGAGTTAGAAGTTACTGGGGAAAATCTGGTAGTAAAGAAGTTGCAACAGGCCATGGGCAGACCTTCCCATGTCTGATCACTCCAGTGTGCTCTCATGTTGCCAGGATGGTCTGATCAGGCCATCCCAACTCCATGCCGTTGTTTTCCCCTCCTTCGCAGTCACACTCCATAGGGAGTCCTCAGTGCGGGGGTGAGATTCATCGATCCCCCGTTTAAGCACATGGGGAAAAAACAGCAGACAGACACACACACACATAAACGACTCACCCACAGTTGCATCTGATCACCCACTGATGGACTGCGCCCACAGCTTCAAAGGGAGGTGTGATTGTGCAACTGTGGGTCAAATTCCTCAGGAGGAAATAGCCTCCCCCCTCCCTTTATCTCGTGTGTGTGACCGCAGCCTAAGCAGGGTCAGCTCTGCTAAGTACTTGGATGGGAGACCTGCAAGGAAAACTGCAGAGGAAGGCAGTGGCCAACCACCTCTGCTTCTCAACTTGCCTTGAAAGCTCCTTACAGGGGTCCCCATAAGTCAGCTATGATAAACACAAATAAATGCTTTGCTAGAAAAAAATTCTACAGCTCAGCGTTTGTCTAATTAATCTCTTTTGATCAGCAACTTTTTAATATGTGTGCAGTTTGGAAAACAGCAGATACGAACAAGTTTAGTAGGAATTCAAGTAGTTTGGTGCTGAACTGAAGAGACCAGGCCAGGTGATCAGACAAGTATGTCACACACACTTGCTGTGAAATTCAAAGCACCCCTAATTGATTTGGGTGGTGGGAGAAGTGGGAAGAAAAAAAGTTTTCTATACCTGGGGAAATGGGCCTTTTATGCCATGGTTTCCATTGCAGCCTTGTAGCCCACTCTAGCTTGATCTTGGTAGAGCTGGGTAGCTTAAGCAGGGTTGGCCATGGTTAGTAGTTGGATGGCAGAACCCCAAGGAAGACTGGGGTTGCTGTGCAGAGGGAGGCAATGCCAAACCACCTCTGAACATCCCTGGCCTTGAAAACCCCATGAATTGGATATAGAAACATGTAAGGTCATTCCCCCCCATCCCAATTAAGATGGTTGTTCAACAGATTCTCCCTCCCCCTCTCTTCCTCTCTTCCTCTCTTCCTCTCTTCCCCTCCCCCCCCTCCCCCCCCTCCCCCCCTCCCTCCCTCCCTCCCTCCGTCTGTCTGTCCGTCTATCTATCTATCTATCTATCTATCTATCTATCTATCTATCTATCATCTACCCACCTACCTACCTACCTACCTACCTACCTACGTGGGTCTGTACATATGTCTGGGAACTCTCTCTCTCACATTCACTTTTATATTGCCTTTTCCTCAGGAAACAAAGTTGGTTCTCTTTTCCTCCATTTGGTTTTCATAGTGACCTCAAGAAGCAGGTTAGGCTGAGTGCCTGGCTGAAGGTTACTCAGTGAGTTCCATGGCTGAGAAGGGCATTAAAGCCAGGTTTCTCTGGTCATAGTGCGTCACTCTAACCCTGACATCACATTGGCTGTCTCCTGCAGCTGCTGCTGCAACTGCTAATGAAGTTAACCAAACGTCTCCAATACACATCAAACGATACAGTTACCCAACCATCATCAATACAAATAAAACAATATTGTTCTATTAAAAACAACTGTCGACACTATTCATAAAATCAGCACAGTGTCAATTAAATGACTCGGTAAAGAGAACTGCTTTATGGCATTTCTTAAATGTCAGGACCCGCTGGCTTGCTTTGGCAGAGAATCCCACAGTGCTGGAACCACCACCAAGAAAGCTCCACGGCAAAGTCTTCACAGAGACACCATACTATATTGGACTTGCAAGCAGAGCCGGCTGGGCGGATTTCAGCAGCGGAGAGGGTGTATAGGAGGAGAGGCACTCCTCTAATGAAAAAAGCCACATGTGGCTTTATAGGTCAAAACCAGTGGTTTGAATGGTGCCCAGAAACCAGCTGCTGCAGCAGCAGTTGCCAAGATCGAGGTATATATTTTCATGAAGGCTGTCCTACATCGACGTGATGATTGTGGGTAGACTTTTCAGTCCAAATCCTATGTATGCAGCTAAATGAGGCAGTAGAGAGGAATGTATTTCTTCAGAATGTAGTAGGATGGGTGCATGTGGCTATGCTATTCTTTGAACACTTCTCTTATATACGTGTGTGTGTGTAAAGTACCATCAAGGTGCAGCCGACTTTTGGCAACCCTGCAGGGTTTTCAAGGTAAGAGACAAACACAGGTGGTTTGCCACTGGCTGCTTGGACTTCCTTGGCAGTCTCCCATCCAATTGCTAACCCGGGCTAACCTTACATAGCTTCTGAGATCTGCCGAGATCAGTTTCTAGCTCAGGCCACTCCTTGCTGTGCTACTTTTCTGTCTGCAGGGATTTTTCTTTTACACTGGGGAGCATTCAGAAATGTGATCCCTCGTCCTCCCTCTAAGGCAGTACAGTCCTTTCCACCATCTCCTTCTGCTGCCTCTGAAGATCGTTGCACTATAGTGGTACCTAGGGTTGCCACCCTCCAGGCTGGGGAGGCAGTCCTCAGATGGGCAGCACTTTTCTCTACCTCCAGGTAGAGTTGAGCTCAGTAAAAGGTGCTGGTCTTGCAGGAAGCTCCTAGTGCTGCAGGAATGTGCTCCATCTATAGTGGAAGACTACCCTCTAAATTCAGTGCAAATGGTAGCAAGGCTTGAGATCCAAGCCAATTTATTGCATGAACAAGTAAAAACTAAGGCCTAGTGCTTAGGAACTAAGGTGGTAAATCTGCGTGGAGACCATACTACCTCAGACTGCAAGTTGAGAGAAGCTCATTTGATGGAAGGCTCCTCCCAACACTAGGGTTGCCAGATCTCCCAACTAGGGTTGCCAGGTCCCTTTGTTGTGCTGGCGGGGAGATCTGAGGGGCATTCTGGAGGTGGTTGGGGATACCACACGATGTGCTGATGTCACCCGGACGTTGGGGCAATGCTCTGATTTTTGGGCAAAACTCTATGGTAAAAACAGCCTCAAAACATAGTTTTGTTCCAGCACATTGGGCATGGCATCGGGGGAAATTTCCTCCCACTGGCCAGCTGTCTGGTAGTGGGTAGGAGCCCACAAAAGTGGGGGATCCCCCACTAGGGTTGCCAGGTCTTAACTAGCAGCCTGTGGGGAAATTCTGCCTCTTCTCCAGGATCTTCCCCAGAAGTAATGTCATCCAGTTGGGGATGGTGGGGGTGGGGGTGCTGCTCTAGTTTTTGGGCAAAACTCTATGGGGTTTTTTGCCCTCAAAACCATAGAGTTTGCCAAAAAACTACAGTGGTGCCCCTGATGTCCCCGATGTGATGCTATCACTTCCAGGTGATGTCATCATGACAGGCATATCTCAGGGTGATGTGCCTGTTCAGGGGTGGGGCTTCCCCTGCTGACCAGCTGGCCAGTGGCAGGCTGGAGCCCCAGAAATTGGGGGAACTCTGGACTGGGGTCTGGCAACCCTATCCCTGCCCCCTCCTGGGGAATATTATCCTTATGGGAGTCCTCCCCTGCAACCCTGTCTGGGAATTGCCAGAAACTTACCATAGAATTTCTGACAATTCCTAAAAAGGCATGAGGTCACTTCCTAGCACCCCTTATGTCTCCACCTCCCTGGCTCCTGCTTGCTAGGCCACGCCTGGCAACCCCAAGGTGCACACACACCCAGAGAAAAGTAGTATGCCCAAGAGAAGTCTGTTTTTGTGTCTTAAGATAGTCAGCTTGCAGAAAAGCCTCTTCCTAGACATTTACAGAGCAATCCTAAGCAAAGTTACATGCTTCTAAGCCCATTGACCTCAACTGACTTAGATGGACCTAACTCTGCTAGCCATCCCAGCAGGAGAACTTGGGGGCAGGGACAAGGTGTTCAGCATAGAGCCCAATGCACAGCGTCACTTCCAGCAGGAGACCAGAAGTGACATCACCATGTTGGCGCAATGTTCTAGAATTAAGCCAAAACTAAATGAATCCTAGAGAGTTGCACTGATGTGATGGTGTTGCTTCCAGTTTTGCAGTGGAAGTGATGTCACATGTCAGCATGACCCCCCCACACTCCATTCCCCCGCCCTGAGCACCAGCAGGGAATGGGGGACCAAGGATGGGTGTGTCAGCTTCCCTTAGGATTGTGCTGTTACTTTCCTATGTGCAAAGGGAGCTCTCTGAAGCGGTACAGTCAAGAAACAGACACAGCTGCCAAGAGCGCAATCCTAAGCAGGTCTATTCAGAATTCAATTTAAGTCTGTTCACTGTGGTTTATGCCCAGGAAAATATTCTTCAGCTTCCACTGTCAGTTGTTCTTTGTGACATCTAAGCCTCTGGGAGGCAGTTAAACCAAAGCCCTCATGAGAGAGGGAGTTTTGAGGTGGGATCTGAAGGGAAAAGAGGGAGAGATAGAACCTCAAGCATGTTCAGAGAGGGAGTACTCTGTGTCTGGACTCAGGAGCAGCAGAGAGGAATAGATCGAGTTATATTAGAGAGCTGGACACGTTCAAGTGACGGAGGGTGATAGAGTTGTCAGGGCAGTGGTCACATGAAACAAGACTGTGGATAGTTTTGCAGAGGTATGTGCTGCTGGGCCCCATTCAAGGTGCTGGTTTTAACCTATAAAGCCCTACACAGCAGAAACTGCTATGGTTGCCAACTCTACGGTGAGAATTTCTCGGAGATCTGGGGCAGATCCTGAGGAGGGCAGAGTTTGGGGAGGGGAGAGAGCTCCAAAAGGATCTAATCCCATAGTCCACCCTCAGAAGTTACCATTTTCTCCAGGGGAACTGATGCCTGTAGTATGGAGAGCCATTGCAATTCTGGGAGAACGCCAGCTCCCACCTGGAGGATGGTAACCCTACAGCCTCTCTCAGGATTGTATCCATAGGAGGGCTTGTGTGTGTGTCTGGTCTGTTCAAAGAGATGTTAGCTCCTACTCATGAATTTTCAGCTTCATTTAAGATTAAATTTCTAGCTCTTTTACTCGAGGGCTTTAATGGAAAAAAAAATCATGTAGGTAGTTTTTCTGTCGAATTACTCAATAAGAAATAAAGCTACTCTTGCCTTCCAGTGTTCTGTTCAATGACTGCAAAAGATGCTGGGATAACTATCAAGCTCTAGGCACGTATTTTTAATTTTCATAAAATTAAAATTTAATTTATTAATCTGTAATACAATTATGTAACATTACAAATATTAGACTACCTATATTTAGGTTCAGGCTGTTCCACCCCACCCCATTTAATCCTCTTAGGACAGCACTTTTGACTGTGGGACTGAGGAGCTCTCCTTCTACCAGCTCTTCTGCAATCTTCATTCACCTGTTTTGACCAGTTACTATCCAGCTGCCCATGTGGTTATTGGGAGGAGGGTCTTTACAGCCATCGTCTCAAAGCTCTCAAAGAACTTCTCCCTTTGGTTCGGAGGAATCATTCTTCTGCTTGCTTTTGGTAAGAGTTGTAGAACTTTCATTGGGCCTTTGGGATATCCCCCCAGAGCAGGGGTCCCCATCCTTTTTGAGCCTGTGGGCACCTTTGGAATTCTGACATGGGCTGTGACCACACAAGCTACATAATCCACTTCCAATCCACGTTCCAACTGGATTTTGCCAGTTCACACAGTAAAATAAAATAGGAAAGTGCACTGAAAGTGGATTGAAAGTGGATTATTTAGTGTGTGTGATCTCAGCCAGGGAGTGGTTGGCACAGCCCCAAAATGGTTGCCACAGGAGGTGGAACCAGCTACAAAATAGTTGCCCCAGCTTATGTTCAGTTACACAGTGAAGACCCTTACTCATTCTGTCCTCACTGGAGCAATTCAACAGGGGTGGATTCAGAGGTAGAAATGGCCTTGAAATATTGGCCCTTCGCCATGGTTCAACCCCCCCTCCCCCAGTGAATGGAGAAGAGGGAAGGAGAAGGCTTGCCTTGGGCTGCCATCTGGGACTACCATTTACCATGGCAGACCCAAACACTGTGGACAGGACAGTGACAAGGCTGCTTTTGGTGCCTTTCCACCTCTGGTGCCCTAGATGATTGCCTGGGTGTGCCTAATGGATGAGTCAGCCCTGCTGGTGTCAAAACTTTGGGAAGGAATCACTGAGAGCCAGGAACAGAAAATCTAAGCCAGGCATCGGAAGATATATTGCAGAGACAAACAAGGCAATGGTCAGAGCCCTGAAGGAATCCTCACCTCCACCATGTTCTGACCTCACCTCAGCATCTTACTGCTCATCATGTGTGCAAATGGAGGCAGGAGGCATGGCACTCTGGCTCTCTGTGAACAAGTACTAGCAGCAGATTCTTCCAAAAGGCAGGAAAGGGGGAATAGTGGCTCTGCAGGGACTTGTGACCCAGCAAGTGGAGCTCCATGACCACCCAACTTAGGGTCTTCTTGAACCATGGGATGAAGACCACCGCCTAAGACAAGTGTTTTTGACTGGATTTATGACTTGGATAGCCCAGGCTAGTCCAATCTTAGGAGCTAAGCAGGGTCAGCCCCAGTTAGTGTTTGAAGTAGAGACCACCAAGGAAGTCCAGGACTGCTATGCAGAGGCAGGCCTTGGCAAACCATCTCTGATCGTCTCTTGCCTTGAAAACCCTACGGGGTCGCCATAAGTCAGCTGTGACTCGATGGCAAGAAAAAAGGGGGGTATTTTTAATCTTATGCCATTTTACTATTGCGGTCAAGGGAGCTACTCCTATCTGCTGGGGCCACCTACCTGCTGTTATATGCCCCCTTGAAACACATGTTGGAAAACATGTTAAAAGGAAAAGAATCTCAGTGTTCTGCTGCCTGTTCTGCTGCTAGATACCTCTCCCCTTTGTAGCTGATCCAGCACCAATAGAGCCATTACTTCCTAGTGATCTTGGATCTTTGTTGCGACTCCCCATTATCTTTTAGTGAACTGAGTCCAAACACTGTGTAGCAAAGGCATGTCCATCTCACCTCATGTTCATCTCAGAATACACTGCAGAAAACCCATATGGGTGCTGAGATAGTATTGCAGGCAACTTGGTGGGGGGGGGGACTTCTCAATTCCCACAACTCAGCTGTTGCAAACCAAGAGGCCATAAATCTGATCCCTTTATGTGCCGCTGTTTAAAATGGTTTCCAGTCAGTCAGTAACACCGATCCATGGGCAAACGTGAGCATGATTTGCTTTTTGCAAATTCAGGTGAAGCTTAGCGATGTGGCAGCAATTGAATTCAGGCATGGACAGAAGTGGAATTCCTCTCCTTTCCCTACACACCAAAAACAAGAACCTAGGGAAAATATTCACCTTTACAACAACTGGAAAACAGAAAATATGCATGCATTTTTTTTAACAAAAAAAATTTCTCTCTCAGCAGGTATTTTAATACCCCACTTGGCAGATCTGGAACGCTATAAATTATCCACTAACACTATGAAAGAATGCACCCAAGCAAGAAAGATCAATGAACAATGTTGATCATTAAGAGGGGGGAAGGTTGTACATGAAACCTCTAAAAATGTTAACACTGAATTTATCATTGTCATGTGTCTCTCCCCCTCCACCGCCATTATTTACAGGGTCTCACCGGCCTTCTTGACAAATACTTAATCACATAGTAAAACTATTCTTAGAAAAGGACCACTTTAACAACATTCAGGTTGGTGCAGGGAAGAGAGAAGGGCTGGAGTTACCTCACTGAAGGCTCCCCAGTGAAAAATAGAACATTTATAGTTCTAGAAAAGTAGCATGTCAGGGCAGTTTAGAAGGGACGAGCACGAACCAGCTCATAAACGAAAATTTGTGATGAATTTTGGCTGGTTCGTGGTTTGCAAAGTCAAGTTTGTGGCAGGTCAGCCGGCATGAACTTCTCATGGAGGTTTGTGCCAGTTTGGAGGGGAGACATTTCCAGACAGACTGTCTCCGCTCAATCAAAATGTTTACATAACTTCAAAGCAACAATTTGGAGGGCATGTAGAGGAACATCTGCAGGAAGTCCCCTGTAACTTCAATGCCTCTAGCTTCCGAGATCTGACATGATCAGTTTAACAGGTTTACTGTTTTAAAAAATATTTCCCTGTGTCTTTCTTGACACAGAAATCACATCTACCATGTGGATCACATCTACCATGGATCACATCTACCATGGATCACATTTGGATCACATCTACCATGTAGAATTATTTATAATTTTTTCTCAAATAAAGTCCAATTTTTGAAACAATAATAGTCAATTTTCAATGCCTGTCAAAATTATCACTGGAGGCAATTTTCTGTGGGGAGGGCATAGATGGGTTGGAGGCTCTTTCTCTTCCCCTGAAGACAAGCCCCCGATGGCCACCGCCTGCCCAGTCTTACCAATGGGCTGGTCTCCAGGAAGGCTGCCTTGAGCTCCTGCAGCTTGGCCTGCAGGTGGCTCTTGTAGAGCTGCTTGATGGCTGAGATGACCAGAGTGACCAGCCGCAAATAGCTGGCATAGCACAGTGCAAAGAACGTCAGTGTACCACAGTGCCACATGGCCTGATGGTGCAACCAGGCACTGGGAAGGCCAAACACTGCCCCACCCCAGCTCCAGCCAGCGCACTGTGAGTGAGCCTCTTAGGTGGCAGCGGTGGGGCTGCCAGGGCACTGGGGGGTCTGCTTGCAGGTAGTGGGGGAATGCACCTGGCTGGGGATGGCCATGAGACTTGCCATGTGGGCCACCTCCTGGAGGAGAAGAGGGGGGACCAGGAGAGGAGGCGAGGGGCTGGGCACAGTTGTGAGGGGGCATCACCCCCAGGGCTCCTGGTAGCTACAGGCCTGCACCAACCTCACAGGGAATCTCTGGCTGACTCTCTTCTATCTGCCCTCCATGTTTGGTGAGGATTGGATTTACAGGTGGCCATTTCCCCAGAAAGAACTTTCTTGGGAGCACCTTCTTTGTGGAGGTCATAACTTGAGCACTGTAAATCCAGTCCTCACCATACTTGGAGGGCAAGTAAAGGAGAGTCAGCTGGAGTTTGGTGTCTCTAGCATGCTGGGAAGGGATTCTACTGCCTCACGAACCTCACAAACCAAATCCATTCATGAGGCAGCTAAAAGTTCATGACAGTCTGTGGCTCGCAAACGGGGCATGCCATGAACCACGAACTGAACCAAACTGCATTTTCCCAGTTCATACCCATCCCTAATTTAGAAACGTCCCCCTTACATCTAATTTTTTATGTGGAAGGAGTTTTTAGCAAGGGGTAGCTTTCAGTTGTGGAACCCCCAACCTAGTGTTGTCATCTCTGGGTTGGGAAATACCTGGAAATCTTTTTTTGGGGGGGGGGGAGCTTGGGGAGGGGAGGAACCTCCGCATGGTATAATGCCATAAAGACCACATGTCGAAGCAGCTAGTTTCTCCAGGGGAACTAATCTTTGTTTTCTGGAATTCAATTGTAAATAGAGGGAGATCTTCAGGTGCCACCTGGAGGTTGGCATCCATACCCTACCCCATAACCTAAGGTGCTACAATCCAGCAATCGTGTTAACCATGGGAAAGGCTGATTTATTGCAGCATAGCCTTTGGTAGAACAGAGCTCATTTTTTCAAATATACAAATAAACTTATGGTTAGAATAAAATCTTGTCAATCTGGAAGGAACGATTAGACTCCTATTTATTTTGCCACAACAGACTAAAAGGGCAACCCCTCTGGAACTATTACCTCAGCTACAGTCACTGGGAGCTGGAGAGGGGGTGGCCCATCAAGTTTTTGCTTCTCTTCCCTTCAAGGCAAAAATGGTGCTGAAGCAGATTTGTGGTGACAGAAGGTGGAGAGATGAGCTATTTCAGTAAGCAAGCACATCTACTGAATCACACAAACTCTCTGCAGGTAACCACAGCAAGGTGATTTATGAAGCCTATGCCATGGCTGTGTGGGAGCTCATAGTTAGGGTAAGCCACCTCTTCTCCCCTAGGTGACCATTCCTCAGTGGTAGGGCCCTCCTTGGACCTGGTCAATAAAGCCACTTCTTGGACACCTGGTTGAAGAACTGAGAAATCAGCTGTGGGTTCTCTTCCCATGTATCCTCATTTGATCTCTTCTGACAATCATGTGACTGAAGAGGTGAAGGGCAAGGAACTCAGAGAAAAGGCCTCTCTCCGAGTTCCACATCTTCACTGGAGAGCTCCAACTAGATCTTTGCTTTGTTGGTGAGGATGGAGAGGAATGAGCTGAACACCAGCAACCCTATCACCTATTTTAAAATGCCCACCTTTCTCCATCCTCACGAACCTCACAAACCAAATCAGTTCATGAGGCGGCTAAAGGTTCATGACAGTCCATGGTTCATGAACGGGGCATGCCATGAACCATGAACTGAACCAAACCACATTTTTCCGGTTCATGCTCATCCCTAGTTTAAAACCTTTCCTCTTACATCTAATTTTCTACGTGGAAGGAGTTTTTAGCAAGGGGTAGCTTTCAGTTGTGGAACCCCCAACCTAGCGTTACCAGCTCTGGGTTGGGAAATACCTGGAAATTGTTCATGAGGCAGGGTTCTCCTATGTGGATAGCCACAACAGAAAAACAGTGGATAAAACAAACTTTAAAACAATCAATATTAAATGTATTTAAACCATCATTAAAAAACTCTAATCTAAAAATACCTTGGGCCCACTGAGTAGGATATTCCCTCTTTTCTCAAGGCTCAGGCTGCCCCCAGACTTCTCCAGAATTACTCTGTCTTGCAGCCTCACTGAAAAGCCAGGACAGTAGAAGCCTCCTTGATCAGGAAGGATATTCCACAAGCAAGGGGTATCTATTATTGTATGAAGACAGCAGTCCTAAGAAGGTCTACTAAGAATCCTACTCAGGTCTGTTCAATGGAGCTTACCCGTAGATAAGTGTTCTTAGGATTGCAATGTCAGTATGGTTTGATAGAATAATATGTATATAGGTGCATCATGCCATCAAGTCACACTGACTTATGGCAAGCCCAGCAAGGAGAAGGAGAGATGGCTGACCAGTGCCTTTCTCTGCAGAACTTTCCTTGGTGGTCCCCATCCAAGTATCAGCCCAGCTTAGCTTCCAAGATCTGACACAATCAAGCTATACCATTCCTCCTTCCCTCCCACAAAATATATACAATACTTATATGGAGTGTGTGTGTACCCAGATTGACATACACTCGTATATACACTTACATATAGATGTAAGCTGAAGATTGCTTTTGAAATGCTTGGTAATTATGCTCCATAGCCATGAATGTGCAATTAGTTAAAACCTTTGACAACCAGGAAGTATAGGTAAATAGTCATCTTATGGATGTCCTTCCTCATAACTGGGGTAGTTATACCTGCAACCTCCTTGATAGATATTTCTATAATTGTTTTATAACTGGCAGATGATGATGTTAGGGACTCCACCATAACCCTTTAGCATTTTGTTCCACTGCCCAATTGTTCATACAGATGGAAGAATCAAATTAATATAATGAGACTATTATTGTTTCAAAAATTGGACTTTATCTGAGAAAAAATTATAAATAATTCTACATGGTAGATGTGATCCAAATGTGATCCATGGTAGATGTGATCCATGGTAGATGTGATCCACATCTACCTCATGGTAGATGTGATTTCTGTGTCAAGAAAGACACAGGAAAATATTTTTTAAAACAGTAAACCTGTTAAACTGATCATGTCAGATCTCAGAAGTTAAGCACGTTGGCCCTGGCTAGTATTTGGATGGGAGACCTCCAAGGAATACCAGGGTCATGACATGGAGGTAGGCAATGGCAAACCACCTCTGAATGTCTCTTGCCTTGAAAATCCTACAGAGATACCATCAGTCAACTACGACTTGGGAGCACTTTCCACCAAACCTTTTAAATATATTACGTATTTATTTTTAAATATATCCCACTTTTCTTCTGTAATATCATTCAAAGGAGCTTACAACTTCAGTTTGTAAGCTATAAGAACTATAAACAATAAAGAACAATAAAATGCTTTAAAAGGATTTAGCAGTATAAAAGTAGCAGCAACAGCAAAAAACCCCAAAAACCAACAACAGAGCTATTGACAGAGTGTTGAATTATTAACGGGCAAACAGGATACGCCTTGCCTGGAACCCAAAAGATAATGATGATACTAGGAAAATTTGCTGGTAGAATGTGTTCAGCAGGTGCCACCACAGAAGAGACCCTGTCTCTGGCAGCCGTTCAGCTAAAGGCACCTGGAGAAGGGGTCTCATTTGGAAATCTCATTGATCATAGGTTTAAATGAGAGGTGGCAGTCCTTCAAATACCTTAATCTCAAAACATATACGGCTCTGTAGATTAAAAGCAGCGTTCGGAATTGATCCTGGAAACAAATGGAAAGCCAGGTGAAGTTCTGAGATATTTTAAGCACCAGTCTCTATATAACACTTTTTAAATTTGCAAGCACAATACAGTTCTGCCCTAAACTGGATAGCCCAGGTTACCCTGATCTCTTCAGATCTTGGGAGCTAAGCAGAGCCAGCCTTGGTTAGTACTTGGATGGAGGACCACCAAGGGAGTCCAGGGTTGCTACACAGAGGCAGGTGATGGCAAACCACCCATGGTCATCTCTCACCTTGAAATTCCAGGGGGTTGCCATAATTTGGCTGAGACTTGACTGCAGTTTCCACTACTTGAAGAAAGCTGAGGTCTCTCCATCCTCCAGCCATTCACTCCAGGAAAGCAAAAGGCTCCCTGGTATGAGCTCCCTTTTGGTATCAGAGACTGAATGGAGAAAAAAGAGCCCTGAAAAAATAAAGAATGTAGTGGGCAGTCATGATTTAGACCCTCTCATCTATCTTGCACCAGCACCTCTTAGGTCCTTTCCGCACTAGGCCTTAAATCCTGGTTCAGTCCTGTCCCCGAAATTACATTCTACACTACATGCAAGTTCACCCCTGTAATTATCTCAGAGTATTTTCTGTGTCCACATTACATTGAGGTCACCCTGGTTTCACCCCACACTTTTCCTTAGATAAATGGATGCTGTTATAACCAGGGATAAATGCAAGGTATTGTGTCGCAAGTTGAACTCTGATAAAACTAGAGATGAAATCCAAATGTCAAGCCCCTCCCTCCCCATGAACAGGAGAAACCCGGGTTTCAACAGAAGGGATAGTTTCCATCAGTTATAATTCAAGCCTTAGATACCAGGACTGGGAAAGACCATTCAATAATTTAAATATTTGTTTATTTATATCTTTTGATGGAGAGGGGTTTACTTTCTGTTAAAAATGTTCAAGGTGATTTCAACTCAAAATAATGCAGATTTCATATCAAGAAGACAATCTAAAACAACGATGAAATACAATAAAAGAGGCAATTTAAAGCAGCAGATAAAACCTCATTGTAAAACAAATCAATTCAGATGCAAAACTTCAGATATAAACAGCAGATAAAAGACTATAAAACTTACCAGATGACTGGATGAGATACTATTAAGGGGGGTGGGATTCATTATACTAATCACTGTGCCTAGGTAAATAACAACAATTGGTACCTGAAAGATAACCAGTTGTAGGCAAACAATTATATTTATTGGCATAAATCCAAGTAGTTCAGCTAAACAGTGTGACAGGTTAATCCAATATATAATGCCACTAGGAAACTAATCAGAGCTATCAACTCCAGCAGTGCAACGATAATTTATATTAGGTGGACTGCTGTCCCATTGATTAATTGCCCTTCTAAAAATGTATACAATAAATTATACAGATTAAGAATCTAGAAATTTGCAGGAAACCGTTCAGCCTGTGTAGATCCCTTAAGGCTAAATGGGATGTCGACACAATAACAAGTGGGCTTTTAAAATGTAACACTTCATTAGAGTTCTTAAAACAAGCGAAATATGAGGTATGGTTATGGTGGAAAGTGCCATCAAGTTGTGGCTGACTAATGGCACTCCATACACTTTTCAAGGCAAGAGACAACTACCAATAATTTGCCATTGCCTGCCTCTGTGTTTGTCAAGATGGGTAGCCATGTTAGTCTGCCTGTAGCAGTAGAAAAGAGAAAGAGTCCAGTAGCACTGTACAGACTAACAAAATTTGTGGTAGGGTATGAGCTTTTGAGAGTCACTGCTCACTTCTTCAGATACAGCTAGAATGTGAATCCATCTGTCCTATATATCAGAAAGGGGAGTGATTTCAGATGCCAAATGACATTAGCAGGCAAATGACAATAGCAAGTGAGACTGGATTTGGTATGATAAACAGAAAAGTAGTAGGTGTGGAGAAATCATAATTGATAATGAGAAAGGAAATCTAGGTCTCAGTTCAGTCCAGGTGGATGCATTGTCTTGAGCTTCATTATCAGCTGGAATTCAGCAGTCTCTCTAATCTCCCTTTGAAATTCCTTTGTAAGAGAACTGCTACTTTTCGATCAGTAACTGAATGTCCTGGAAGGTTAAAAGGTTAAAATGTTCCCCATTGGTTTTTGAATGTTGTGGTTTCTGATGTCAGACTTCTGTCCATTAATTCTTTGTCAAAGGGACTGGCCTGTTTGTCCAGTGTAGAGGATGGAACATCATTGTTGGCATGTGATGGCATAAATCACATTAGAGAATCACATTAGAAACCACAAAAACCAGTGTGTGTGGGGGGCATTTTAACCTTCCAGGACATTCAGTTGCTGATCTAAAAGTAGCAGTTCTCTTACAAAGGAGCTTCAAAGGGAGATTAGAAAGACAAACTGCTGAATCGCAACTGATAACGAAGTTCAAGACAATGCATCCACCTGGTCTGAATAGAGACTTAGGTTTCCTGTCTCATTACCAATGCTGATTTCTCCACACCTTCTATCTCTCTGCATATCACACCTAATCCAATCACACTTGCTATTGTCATTTGCCTGCTATTGTCCATTGCCTGCTAATGTCATTTAGCATTGGAAATCACTCCACTTTCCAATATATTTTATTTATTTGTTTGTTTGTTAGATTTCTAGGCCACTCTTCCCGCTGTTGCAGGCCCAGAGCAGCTTAGAAGACTTGGACATGCCAAGATTCATAAAACAATAAATACAATAAGACTTAAAACAGATTAAAACATTATAAACATAAAATGTTCAGTACAGTACAGTACAGTTAAGTACAATTAAGTTAAATGGTGAACTATCTGCCCCAATGCTTCACGGCCCCAATGACAATAACATTGTCAAGGAGCCAGATGGTATTCACTGGGCCTCTTGTTGATGGCAATAACATGAGGGAAAAGATGTGGGGAGGGTGGCCCCTATTCAAAAGCCTGGCGGAAGAGCTCTGTCTTACAGGCCCTGAGGAACTGCATCAGGTCCCGCATGGCCCTGGTCTCTTCCGGGAGCTCGTTCCACCAGGAAGGGGCCACCACTGAAAAGGCTCCCCCCTGGTGGCAGTGAGCCTGGCTTCTCTGGGGCCTGGTACAACAAGGCAATGTTGGGCCCCAGACCGTAGTGCTCCCTGGGGTATGTACGGGGAAAGGCAGTCCCGCAGGTAGGTCGGACCCAGACCATTTAGGGCTTTAAAGGCAAGTACCAGCACTTTGAAGCGAATTCGGTACGCTATAGGCAGCCAGTGCAGTGCCGCAAGCGCCTTTCCAATATACAGATGGACTCACATTCTAGCTGTATCTGAAGTGAGCAGTGACTCACAAAAGCTCATACCCTACCACAAATTTTGTTAGTTTTTAAGGTACTACTGGACTCTTTTTCTTTTGTACTGCCTCTGTTTAGCAACTCTGTTCTTCCTTGGTGGCCTCCCATCCAAATACTAACCGGGACCAACCCAGCTTAGCTTCCAAGATCTGGTGAGCTGGGGCCAT
The DNA here is from genome assembly GCA_029233225.1 of Lepidodactylus listeri. Classification (NCBI taxonomy): domain Eukaryota; kingdom Metazoa; phylum Chordata; class Lepidosauria; order Squamata; family Gekkonidae; genus Lepidodactylus; species Lepidodactylus listeri. The sequence goes on along the minus strand of JARCFY010000015.1, from coordinate 54,761,598 downwards.
CCGGGTCATGGCATATATGTCTTACATATCTGAGATGACTTTTGGAGTCAGATTTCTCATTTAGGTACCTGAGCATGGTGAGAAATGTCTCAACAGTTGCATCACTCAGCAGTGTAATCCTAAACAGAGTTGCAGTCTCCTAAACCCATTGCCTTCAGTGGACTTAGAATGGTGCAACTCTGCTTCGGACCACACTGTCAACGAGCCGAACCATTTTTGAAAAGCTGCTGTGTCTGCAATGAAATCCTCACCATCAATTATCCACGGAGAGGCATCAAGCGTCACCCTTGTTATGGTAAATGCAGGTCAATTGCTTGAAGAAGCAATTTGCTAGGCGTGGAACAGACTAGTGGAAAGAGGAGTAGGACAGGTAGGGTCCCCCTGACACAAAGATATGTGTAGCAAAGCTACGTCTTCATGATATTTGAAACATTCTGTGTGAGCAGCCAGTGAGGCAGGTCCACCCTCTGTTGCTGCCACTGCAACACTAAAAACGTATCAGCGAGATGTCCAAGTTAGGGCTCCTAATTGATAAAAGCATCTTGTGAGGAATACAGCAAAAGCTCTGCCAGAACAAATCAAAAGCCCACCTAACCCAGCACTCTATTTTTAGCAGTGGCCAGGAGATGTCTCCTGGAAGTCCAAAACTGGGGAGTAAAAAGACAATTCGTTCTTACATTTCGCAAGCATCTGATATTCAAAGGCCTCTGAAACTAAAGATTGCATGCTACTGAGGGGCTGCGGCTCAGTGGAAGACCACGTGCTTGGCATGCAGCAAAATCCCAGGTTCAGTCCCCAGCACTTCCGATCAAAGGACCAGGTAACAGATTTGAAAGACTTCTTCCTGGAGGGCCAGCAGCAGTCACAGTACACAGTCCAGAACTGTAACAGGTTACTTACATGCCAGATGAAAATATCTGTTCCAACATATATGATGATTTCTTGGAAAAATACTCCAGAATGGCATTCAGGTGAGGACTCCTATGAGGGGTTCTGGGTGACTGGCAGTGCAATGCTAAGCAGAGTTACACCCTTCTCAACCAACTGACTTGAATGGACTTAGAAGGGTGTAACTCTGTTTGGGATTGCACTGTGGAAGGGTCAACACTAAGGCCAATAGACCACCTGGGAAACTGGAAGAAACCATCATGTGAGGCATAACTGAAACAAGGGGCAGAGCAGACCATGTTGCGTGTGTGACAGTGCTGTGGAAGCAAAGCTGTACCCTGGTGTCTTGTGAAATCTGCCAGCCATAAGGGGCAACCCCTTTTCAATGGTGAGATTCACTTCTGACTCCCAGCATTGAGAAGATACCATCACCATACATGGTGAGATAAAGCTGAGAGGTAGGAGCAAGGAACAGGCAGAAAGGGACTCCCAGCCCAGCGCAGCAAACATCCTTTGATTCCCTGCACTCAGACCACTTTCCATGTCTACTGAGGCCTGAGGGGAAGGAGCTTCCAACCGTGAGATATCATATATCCTGTTCGTTTCTCCCATGCAACATCCCATCTACACCTCCTTGGGAGTTTTGCCCTACCATAGGGGGAAAAGGTGTTTTCATCATTGCACAACTGAGGCAAACCATTTTGTAAAAGCAGCTGTATCGGCAACAGAATCTTCACCATCTCTGATACACTGCAGTGCTGAAAATACAACTAGAAGGTGTGCTATGCACAGATGCCCACCTGCCTGGCTACCAGTGATCAGGTCTTTCTGTATGTTGTGATTCTGATGGAGCCCAGCAAAAACCCAGCATGTGACATTAGACACTGAATCCCACCTTCTAAGAGTCTTAGCTTTCACTTCAAAAAAAGGGGGTTTTGCCCTTAAGATGCTGAAGATATGTCTGCTAAAATCTCAGAGGTCAAAGAAATGATGGAATAAGACACCCAGTGGTTGGTGCTCTAGTGCTCCATACATCTCTTTGATCGGCCACAACTAGCAAAACCAGAACAAAATTTGTGTACAGTAGTGAATACTGTAGAATAAATCATGCCAAATAAGAAAACTGATCTCAGTTTGCTCAGTGTGCATAATTTAGGCAGGTTGCAGAATTCACTCATTTTTGGCTGACTGCCTAAATAATTATTTTATTTTATTTTGTAGTGCTCACAGCCCTGATTAACTGTTGATCCAAGATTGGAAGACTGCTTCTATGGAACGCCTTTTAGAGCAGAGCCTTAACTAGGTTGTGATCCCAGCTTTGAGGGGGGGGGGGAATACTGAATGCTTTTCCATGGATAATGTGCTTCTGTGTATCAGAATCTTTTGCTAAATGGAGCGAGATGAGGATGGATATTGAGGGCAGAACATTTGCCAAGAAGGAAAATATATATATATCACCGATGAACTCATCCCAGAGTATATCTGATCTTGCTGCCCAGTTGTCAGCACCTGTTAAATATCTAGGGAAGAAGAGTTGCTTACAATGTCTCGGCTAATTTCCCAAATGATATTTTGCCAAGCTGTAATTTTCCAGCAGCTCCTATAAAACTGTACATGCCTGCCTACTTCGGACGGGATGCCTCACGCCGTTTGCTCTGAATTGCAAAATGAGGACTTCTGATTTTGCCAGTTAAAACTTGCATGCCATGGATGCATAGCAAATTACTGAAACCAAATCTCTTTCTTTGAGGCTGTGGTCCTGTGCACACTTGGAAGCAAAGTCCCATTGGGATCCACAGGAATTCATTTTTATGTATAGAAACAAGCAGTTAGCCTGCAATCTGGTATATGTTTTATCTGGAATGAGCCTCACTGATTTCAGTAGAACTTATAGACACATAAATATGTGTGGAGTTGGGCACAGAACCAATTTTTAAGAATTAATTACTGATCCTCAGCTTTTCTTGTCCATTCTTAAACTTTTTCCCTCCTTCCAACCTTGTATGTCCGAGAGTGTGATCACACTGGCGGCTTGGTGCAATATGGCGCCACCTCTAATTGTACCGATTTAAAATGTTGCGGGGCATATTATTCAGACAGCTCACCCTGCTGTGGGTTACCTATGCAGCTGTCCCGTGGTCAAGCATCCACATTACTGCAGCGCCTCAACCATGGAGTACACTGCCAGGTTGTTTTTCAAAAGGCAGGTGGGCACATGCGTGCGCATATGTGCTCAGGGCTCATTTTGTAGCAAGAGCTCCTTTGCATATTAGGCCACACATCCCTAATGTAGCCAATCTTCCAAGAGCTTACAGAGCTCTTCTTACAGGGGGTACTGTAAGCTTTTGGAGGATTGGCTACATCAGGGGTGTGTGGCCTAATATGCAAAGGAGCTCCTGCTACGAAATGAGCCCTCATGTGCTCATGTGTGTGCATATGCATTCATGTGCACATGCACTCATGCACATATAGGTAAACACTTTAAAAAACACTAAACTGGAAAAACTTTTTTAAAGGATTTGAAGGTTCAGACTGCCAATCTGTTTTGTGACCGCTCCCTCGTGTTCAGACATCTGGCCATGCACAGTGAATGTGTGGGAAACCAAAAACACTACTTGTGATGTGGTGCCTTTTTAACCCAGCTCCAAGTCATCCTACGGTGGGGTGAGTATGCCTGGGGAACACCTGACAGATGTGGCTCTGTGACTGTGCCCATTTAATCCAGAGGGGAGGTGTGGCTATGTCGTGTGATCACACCCCAAGATCTTCTCTGACCTTCCTCCTTGGATCTCACATTGCTGTCAGAAAACTCAGCATGCCAAAGATGGAAGTTCATATCTCCACCCTTCCAAGTCTTCTCATATGCTCTCAATACGAATGGGCAACATCACTGTTCACCCAGAAGAATTAGCCCAGAAGCTGTATTTCTTAGTCTCGCTTTTGCTTTCAATATCCAGTCCGTCATTTGCCGAGTCATATTGCATCTCCCTTTATCTCTAACTTTGACTCTTTCTTTTGGATCTCTGTCCTGCTCTGTTGAACCTTGGTCCAGCTCGCCTTTATCGAGCAGTTGCTGTTACAGTCAGGCAACTATCTCATCACCCTCACCGTATTATTTCTTTTTTAAAATCCATGCACTGTCTTCTTCCCTGCTCCCCAATCCAGCACAAATCTCTGGTCCTTACTTTCAAAGCCACCCATCACCTTGTCCTACTTCCACCTCTTTGTTCTCATATCCCAGGAATCCCTGTCCGTGGCATCTGATTCTCAGGCTCCATCACCCTCAACCATCCAGAGGCCTCCTGCTTTCTCAAAAGACCATGCTCATTTCCCCCGGCCTCCCTCATCCTTGGAACTTTCCCCCAGAACCTTACGCATTCCTCCTCAAAATCAACCTTGTACATTAAGTCCTTTGGCTCAGCTCTGTAGTACTTCTTAGCTACTGAAAGTAACCCTAAGAATGCATTACAGAATGCATGTGTGTCTGTTAAGTGCCGTCAAGCCACTTCTGACTCACGGCGACCCTGTAAATGAATGACCTCCAAAACATCCTATTGTTAACTAGTTGGCTCAGATCTTGCAAACGTCCTTGTTCAAGTCCATCCATCTCATGTTGGGTCTTTTCCTTTTCTGCTGCCTTCAACTTTTCCTATCATTATTGCCTCTTCCAGTGAGTCTTGTCTTCTTATAAAGTGACCAAATTACAATCGCCTCAAGTTTAGTTATTTTAGCTCCTAGGGAGTGTTTGGGCTTGCTTTGATCTAGAACCCAATGGTTTGTCTTTTTAGTGGTCCACAGTATCCATAAAACTCTTTTCCAACACCTAGGGTTGCCAGCCTCCAGGTGGGGCCTAGGGATCTCCTGCTTTTACAGCTGATCTCCAGCTGAGAGAGATCAGCTCCCCTGGAGAAAATGGTTACTTTGGAGGGTGGACTCTATGGCATTGTACCATGCTGAGGCCCCTCCTCTCCCCAAACCCTGCCCTCTCCTGGCTTCACCCCCAAAGTCTCCAGTATTTTCCAACCCAGACCTGGCAACCCTACCAACATCACATTTCAAATGAAACAAATTTCTTCCTGTAAGCATTATTCATTGTCCAGTTTTCAGATCTATACAGAACAACGGGGAATACTACGGCATGAATTAACTTGATTGTGGTCACCAGCAGCACATCCTTAGGATTCTCTTCTAGCTCCATGTCTGCCCTTGCAATTCTCAAATGCCTTCTGACTTCTTGGTTGCAGTCTCTTTTCGGGTTGATGATGGAGCTAAGGAACAGAACAGAACAGAATGCATACCTGTCCCTTGTTTGTTCTCGCTTCCACCTTCCTTTCTCTTGCTCATATTTGAGAGTGCAGCCTCCTCGGGACAAGGACCTCACATCTCATACTTTGTAATCTGGCTTTTGCACTGTTTATTGGATTTTGGGGGGAATCGGTTTTAAACTTTGTAATCCCCCTTCAGTCTCAGTGAAAAAGATGGACTATGAACAAAGTAAACAAAACTAATTCGCAAGCACGTTGATGGTGTTGCACTAAAAGCAATAACGCTAATTAATCAGCAGCTCTTTTCTGTGCTCACTCAAGAGTCATCTCCATTCAGTGCAGTGGGACTTACATCCAGGTAAAAATATATAGGATGGGGATCAAGATGGCCAGTGTATTAACAATCCTTTTTCTTTCTTTTTTCTTTTTTGGTTTTGAAGCCAAATGTTCCCCTAAAATACCATCTCCTTGCAGATAATGCCTCAGTGATTACTCTTGGTCTGATCATCCTTCAAAGTTTATTACTCCATGGGTTCAATTCATCCCTGCTTAAATGAGCATAAATCTCCAGCAATCTGATCTATTACTGTTCTGTATCCTGCTGATGTGCCTCTTCTTACTACTGTGCTTGACGATACAGGGGTCAACAAGAACTTGGCCCTGAAATCACATAAATTTCATCTACACACAGTATTTATTGTTCTAAAGTAGCAGTTATGGAATGATCCAATACTCATAAAATAAAACAGGTGCAAGACAAATTCTATTGTGGAAACAGGTATGGACTTTTGCAATCTCCATAGAGGTGCTTGGGCTTTAAACCTCCATCCCCCCAAAAAAACTATACTACCAAATATCAAGTTTTAAAAGTATGAGAGCTGGTGGGTAATGCAATAAGCCAACTCCACAGTACAGCCTGAGTTGTGTTGGGAATATCTGCCGAGTGGCCTTAGGTATATTGCTATTCCAGTTCTCAGAACCTATTGTGCAATTTGAAGATAATACTAATTTCCCTTGAAGGGCAGTTGGTAAGAATGACTGTGAAATGTTTTGAATGCTTGACATTTTCTCTGTAGATGTCAACTGTTTGTTGTAGTTATTAAGTTGATTGGTTTATTTGGGTGGAGGTATAACATGCATGTGGAGAACTGAAAAACAACAACAACCACCTTGCATCCATGTTTATAAAAGAAATCCTAAGGTCACTCTTGTACTTTAGTTTATCAGGTTAACTGATCAGAATCTTTTGTCTGGGGCATGTGGGGCGGCACCCCCTTTTGATTCTGTAGTACCCCCAGCCCAACAGCGGTGGACACACCTTCCAGGCACCGGGACGTATGTCTGAAGGTGTCGTGGCATTCCCAGCTCCCCACACTGGACGCCAACTGGAGGATGGCCAATTTTCCAGCCAAACTCAGCAAAGTCAGGCTACCATTTTCTCTGCTACCATTCTTTTTTATCTGGATTGTAAGAAGCATTTTAGCCTAGCTGTGTGCCAGGTTGGATGTGGTAAGTGAATATGGAAAACAAAACCCTCAGCATTTTAATAGGCTTTTAAAGTTTTCATTTTTCATATAATTATACACACAGTTATAACAATGGAAACATGTCTACATATTCAGATTAGAGAAAGCACAACCAAGCAGCCATTTCCAGCATCATATTTAATTTGCTATAATGTGATTTCCTGCAGTGCTCTGAATCTTTCAACCAGTGTCTGGTTTGTAAATCTTTTTTTTTAATGTGTGATGTTTTAGACCATAAAGAAAGCCTTGTTGGATCAAACTGATAGTCCATCTAGTCATGCAGCCACAAATGCCTCTGAAATCCCAGAAGCAGAGAATGAAGTTTACAGACCATTTTTTGTTCCCAGCAAATGCTCTTCAAAGATACACTGTGCAGGGCCATGGAAGTTCAATTTAGCTGACATGGCTGATAGACAGTGCTAGATCCCTTGTAACTGCAGTCTATGAATCAGTCGTGTCCTTTAAAGTCTATGGTGATTTATTTCACTACAATGTAACATGAACTCTTTGGATAAAATCTGGCCAGATGGTTGAAACAAGACATAAGGAGTCGTCCATCATTTAGTTTTCATAACCAGCCTAGGGATTATCCATAAAGCGTATAATACTTTTTAAAGCCTACACACACGCACAAACCCCTTTCCCTTGGTCACAGTTTGCCTCGTTTTAACTGATCTCCCATCCTTCCATTAGCACAACTTTGCTTCCCTCTTCCCCATGATGTGTGACATACTTTATGGATGGTCCCTTACCCCTGAAATGCAGGGAACACTATAGGACTTTAAAAGCCTGCAGAGATTCTGCTGGAGTGCTTGGTTGCTGAACTATTCTACCACTGCAAAAAAGAAAACTGTACAGAACAAGAAAAACAATAAAAGTCAACATGACAAATCAGCGGGCTTGCAATTCTTTAACTACAGAGTACAGTAAACTGCAATATTCATCATAGTCATTCTTTGGATTTGATCAAATGCACAAGGCAGAAGACCGATTTTCCAGTCCCTTTGCTTCCGTTGGGAAAGCTGAAAAGAGATTTTGCCCACAGTCCTAACACTTTTCCTGGGAGTAAGCTCTAGCAAGTAAAATGGGACTGACTTCTGGGGAGGCCTGCTTAGAACTGCTCCCCAAGAGAATTTCAAAGGGTAGCCATTTTATTTGTATAAAAGGACTAAGAGGTTAGGTCTCAGTCAACTCTGGGCAGATTAGTTTTTTTGGGTTCCATAAGACTCCTGTTGCCGATGGTGTCAGATTTTGGAAGCTAAGCAAGGCTGACCCTGGCTAGTACTGGGATGGGAGACCACCAGGCCTGCTACACAAAGGCAGGCAGTGGCCGGTCACCTCTGGACATCTCTGCCTTGAAAACCCTACAGGGTCACCATATGCTGACTGCAACTTGACAGCATTTTTCTTTTCCTCCTCCATCACCGCCCCCACCAAGACTCCTGTTATTTTAATCACCTAGTTTGTATTGGCTGCCAAGATGGGGGAGAGGAAGTTGGGGGAAAGTTCCGTTAAACCGGTGCTGTGGATTTTTACACTTGTTCTCGGATGTAATTGCCATGTTTTATTGCCTCTATATATATCACTAAATTTGTATGATTGATAGTTAGGGCTCAAGGCTAGGGCAATAAAGGTTATGCTATTGATCTTTGATGAAACATAGATCAATACATTTCCTATATCTGAGTTCTCTTTCAGCCTGAAAAGGATGTTTTTAAAGACAGAGTTAATGGACTTTGGAAGATGATATTTTTGTAAACAGGGACGGAAGTCCAAGGAGAAAGGATTTCCCAAGGTACAATGGCTTCTTTTTCAAAAATCTTACTCATATTGAAGACTTAGTAGCATTGACTTGCATTCCTTCCTCCCACATTCTTGGGGCTTGTTTTAAATTGCAGTGACCAAACATATACACACACACCATTTTTTTAAGAAGGCTATATCCCATAAAACAGATAAGCATTCTGCATTAATTAAATTAAAAGCCTGGTTTAATAACTCATTGCTCTCAGTTTACAAAGTACCCAATAGGATTGCCAAAGGACCAGAAAATAGTGGCCAGGACTGCTGCTGTACTTTTAATAGCAGCTTGACATGAAGAAACTAGCTTGGTGAGAAGTGTTCTAAAGTGCTCAGGTCTGGAGGTCAAGCTGCCATTTAAAGGCATAGGAACAGGGGTTAGTAACAAAGCTGGCACTCCTACCAATGGGTTTCAGCTGGGATGTTCCATTATAAAGTGATGCCAAGGATCTTCTTTATATGGGGTTGGCAAATGCCTGAAGAAAACACAATGTCCTGTCCCTTTAATAGAAGATAATAGGATGTTATTCACTGGTGGAAAGTGATCTCAAGTCACAGCTCAGTTATGGTGACCCTGGTAGGGTTTTCAAAGCAAGAGATGAACAAAGGTGGCTTACCGGCCAGCAGTAACCACCCTGGACATATTTTTGTCATACCACATTTTGTCATACCACATCTGTGCAGTGAAGACCCACCACATGCACCTGATGAAGTGCACGGTAGTCTATGCTAGAACGAAATCATGTTAATCTTTTAGAGGTTACTTTACTCCTGTTCATAATTGCTATGGGTACAGGAACATTATACCTGGTGACACTCTGGTCTTAAACAAAGTTTCCAAATAATATAGAAATTCAAACTTTGAGAACTTTGGCTGAGTTCTGGTACAGGTTCATAGTTAGCAGTATGAGATAGAAAGTCTTTTTCAATCTATGTCTCGGGCATGTGTTCAAAAGGGGGTCTGATGGCTATGTTGGCCTGCTTCGCAAGATTGTTACAGAGATGACGAAGATGATGTGTATAAAGTGCTTGGAACACTTTATAGTGTACTAATTAATTGTTTATTATGCATTACTGCAGAGCAGCCATGTACTGTATGCCCTCTTGTTTTATGAACTTACCTTAGAGCAATCACAGAGATATATGATCTTTCCAAGGATATGGAAGCAGGGGACCTGTTAGCTATTTACGAAGGCAGAAGGCTTCATAGGGTTTTACTCTTCAATGGATAGGTATTAGTGACCCATTAGTGGTCATATCTGGGCCTTCAATGGGATTGCATTGGCAGAGTTTTCTTATTTCTTTAGGATTTTCTAAAGAGAAGGGAAAAGATGGAGGGGGTAGACAGAAAGATGGCAGGAGAAAAACTGAGGGAAAGGGAGATGTGGCAAAAAGCTACAAGTCTGCAGTCGATGGCTAGTCTGAAAATGGTGACTTCGGACACCTTCACAGATATTTCCTTTGAGTGTGTTTGCCTGCACGAGGAGTTCTCTTTTTGTGCCTACAATTAGCTTGAATGATTACCCCCCAGACCTCAAGTCACTTACACAGAAAGAAAATTCTGTTGAAACTCATAGGGCAGTAATCCCCAAAATGGCACCCATAAGCACTATGGTGTACAATGATGCATTTGCTTCCTCAACAAAGCATCTTTTCCTCTAAACGAAGAGCTAATCCTGGCTGTCCTCCACCTCAGTGGAGCAGGAAATAGTTCACGAAAACCTAGAAGGCCTCACTTCTGTGCCTGCAGAGAACATTCATACAGAAACAACTGCCTCCATCACTGGAGGGTGCTCAGCTTGCAAGCTCCCAACATTTTGTAATTGGCCCCATCATTCCATGGCAGCCATTTTATGATTGCCCTCTGTGGCAGCCATTTTGTTATAGTGCCCGCTTTTAACATTCCCATAGGGCCTGTAGGCTGAACAAAAATGGGGACCTCTTGCATGGGAGATCCTTCTACCCAACTCTGTTTGAAAACTGGGCTGCTCACTTCTCAACAACTAAATCAGTGGAGAGTCTCTGAACAGGAATCCTAGAAGAGGCTAGGATTTGTCTTCAGTACAACTGGCAGGATCCGTCCCATTCTTCATGCAAGGCTGCATTGCTGCCGTTTTCGAATGAGCTTGGATGTGCAGAAAGTTTGAGCACTTGAAAAAAAAAAAAGAGGACAATTACATACTGGATTCCTCTCTCTCCCAATAAATCACCATCAAAGGTTCTCCCACGTCAGTCGAACACATGTACTTACAAGACTTATGTGTGTTTGAAGCTAATAAAAAAACCCTGATTCAAGTATAGGTTGGTCTTATTCATGCAACAAGCTTGTGGGTGCCACCAGATTCTGCATATGAAGGAAGGAGGACAGGGAAAGAGATCTCAAGAGCATAGAACCCAACGCAAATCCACATTAGTTGTCTTTGCAAGAAGGGTACTCCAACCTTGGCCTGAGCGGGTCCAGACACTACCACCCCGTGCTTCCCTATCCCACACTGGATTTCAGAAACATGATTCAGCTTTCCTTCAGTCCAGCTACCACACCGCAACTATAATCCAAGAGCTTTAATGACACCTTGGGCTCAAGGTACCAATTAGGCATGTTGGGATAAGAACAGCCTTCAGGTGGTTCAGCCCATGGAGGTGAGACTACACTTAAGCACACACACACAGAGACATACACACAAACACACTCAATAAAGAGAAAGCTCTCAGTTTGGGGAATCTCTTTGAACTGCCCTGGCAATTGCTGTTGCAATCAGGCTTACTTACCTGGCTGGTGTTTAATCTTCTTATGGGTTGCCCCGGTGCTGATACAACAGTTTCGATAAGGGGTGGGAAGTGGGAGAAGAGCAAGGATGAAACTTTGGGAAACGAGCGTCGCCTCTATGAATGTTTGTGCAGTTGCTGACTGCTTATTTATTCTTGTTTATTTTAGTATGATACATTGGCCAGAGCTGTAGACTTAAGTGTATTGAAATGGTGGTTCATTCCTAGCCGCGCTCAAACAAAAGTATTCGAGAATCTACCCAGTAAGATGACATTATGATTACAGGAAGATCCCAGCTTTCCATTGCAAAACTCGAGGATGCTTACTTGGGGTTCTTAAAAGATCTTCTTCCCAGCCTCTGACCAACCTCAGACCTGTTTAGCTTTGGCAAAGGGATTGTTATCATCTGCCGGGGGCATCCAAGTATTTTTCAATAGCTGGTGGCATGCATATGCTGGCTGCAGGGATTGTATTTATTTATTTATTGGATTGGAGCCGCCCTGAGCCAGCATAGCGGGGAGGGCAGGGTATAAATAGAACAAACAAATAAATAAATTTGCTAGACCGCCCTTTCCTACAAGAAGGGCTCAGGGCGGCTTACAACAAAATAGCATACAAAGCCTAAATTTAAAACTAAGCTAAAACAAACCAATAAATACCAATAGATAAAACAGTATATATACAATATACAGGATGGGGGGGGGGGGGGGGAATTCCAGGTCCCCAGCCTCCCCAGGGGAGGGGTTACGGGGGATGAGGAAATATATGAGACTGCCAGAGGGTGCCCTGCTGTGGTCCTCAACTGAAGGCCTGGTGGAACATCTCTGACTCACGTGCTCTGCAGAAAGGTAACAACTCCCATAGAGCTTGGGTGTCTTCTTTTATGGAGACCAATGGTGAGGTATAGCTTGCTAGCTACTTAAAAAAAGTCAATATACAAAAGTAGTCTAAAAAAGAAAAAAACCCAATTTAATCAGCTTTATTCATACAAAGGGCACAGTGACAGGCATAGTGCTAGCCATCGATCAATTAGACATCACATTATTTAAGGCCAATTGCAATGTCCTTTTTTGGCCAGTACTTCTTCAGAATCCCCCAGTGTCACAATATAATTGTAGTTACTTATTTACTTCAAGAAGAAGAAGAGGAGGAGGAGGAGGAGGAGATTGGATTTATACCCCACCCTTCACTCAGAGTCTCAGAGTGGCTTACAAACTCCTTGCCCTTCCCCTCCCCACAACAGACACCCTGTGAGCAATGCTCCCTCTAAGCTGTGGAGTCTTGTGAGCAAAAATTCTAGTTTGTGAGCTACTGGCATTACAGTTGTGAGTGAGTGATTTGGCTATGGCATGAATTAGTTTGCTCTGGAGCCATCCTTCCTGAGCTGAGACAAAAACGTGTGAGCCAGAGGCTAAAAAACTGTGAGCTAGCTCACACTAACTCAGCTTAGAGGGAACACTGCCTGTGAGGTAGGTGGGGCTGAGAGAGCCAGTTTGGCGTAGTGGTTAAGTGCACGGACTCTAATCTGGGAGAACCGGGTTTGATTCCCCACTCCTCCACTTGCACCTGCTGGATGACCTTGGGCAAGCCATAGCTCTGTACCAGCTGTTCTTTCAAGGACAGCTTGGGAAAGAGCTCTCTCAGCCCCACCTACCTCACAGGGTGTCTGTTGTGGGGAAGGGAAAGGAGTTTGTAAGCCGCTCTGAGACTACAAGTGAGTGAAGGGCGGGATATAAATCCAATCTCTTCTTCTTCTTTTGAGGACTGCCCTTTCAAGGACAGCTCTTGTCAGAACTATGGCTTGCCCAAGGTCGTCCAGCAGCTGCAAGTGGAGGAGTGAGGAATCAAACCCAGTTCTCCCAGAATAGAGTCCACGCACTTAACCACTACACCAAACTAGAACTTGCCTTTCTCTCCAGTGGGGACCCAAAGAGACTTACACCATTCTCCTCTCCTCCATTTTAATCCTCACAACAACCCTGTGAGATAGGTTAGGCTGAGAGGGCATGAATGGCCTGAGGTCACCCAGGAAGCTTCCATGGCAGATTGGGGATTCAAACCTGGATCTTTCGGATCGTTATCTGACACTCTAAGCACTACACCACACTACCAATTGACTGTTCATCCTTTGTCTCCTAGATGCTACTCCAGCACTCTTAACCACCATACCATACTGTTGGAAGAGAAGGCCGAGACACTGTCTCAAGCCTCAGCTTCCAAGGAGGGGTGGTAAACAAGTCAGTGAGATAGGCAAACTATGGGTTTTCTTCCTGTTTACTCTTTTGCCTCTGTCCCTTTGATGTAGACTGATAGATTACAGGGAAATGGCCTTCCATCCTTCCATTCTGCCCTCTCACACTCTCTCTTCTCTTGTACACACAACAAAGAAGGAGCACACTGCTCTCTTCTTTGTCCCAATGGATGTAGGATATACCCCTCTGGATCTGCGTCCATCCAAGGTAGTTTAGATTAGTTCTATCTCCATCTCTAAGCTTCACTATCTAGAATGTAGATCCTAACTGAAACTGAAAAAGTGTCTGTGTGGAACTTTGCAACTCTGCTAGCACAACTGAGAACCAAGGGCTTCTACTGTGCATAGCCTACTGCACTCTGCTAAGTGAGAGATGGAATAATGGACTAACTAACCAGTCACTCCCAAGGCCTATTGACTCTCTAACTGTAACAGAATTAAACTTGAACAGCTCAAAACAATTTTTGCTAAAAATCTCAGGTGGGACACCTCGCTCCCTGGGGTCCAGTGGGTCATACATATTGGATGCCCATGTCAACCATAGCCTGGATGATACTACACTGGAGGTGTATCACAGGAGGTGGTGGTGTCTACAAGCATGGATGGCTTCAAGAGGGAATTGGATAAACATATGGAGCAGAGGTCCATCCGTGGCTATTACCCACAAGGTATAGACAGGAATTCTCAGCCTGGGGCAAGTGATGCTCTGTATTCTTGGCGCTGGGGGGATGCAATAGTGGGAGGGCTTCTAGTGTCCTGGCCCCACTGGTGGACCTCCTGATGACACCTGTGTGACAGAGGGTTAGACTGGATGGACCATTGGCCTGATCCAACATTGGCTTCTCTTATGTTCTTATGTCATTGCAATTCATATAGAGCTTTACAGATCGGCCTCATCAAACATCATTTACTAGTCACAATTTTTAATTGCTGATGATGTCACTGGTGGCAGTTGGGAAGCTAAAAAAGGTGTATGAGAGAGAGACAGAGGGACAAGCGGAGATGACTTAGGGAGGCGAGAATAACTGAGATGGTGCATCATTTCTTCATGGCTTACATGCCTAGAAAAATCATTTAGTTCTTTTAATTTATTATACATTTGGTGCAACGTGGCTTTCCCCTTCTCCAGTTGATCCTCACTACAACCCTGCGAGGTAGGGTAGGCTCAGACAGCATCTGGTTCACCCAGTAAGTTTTGTTTGACAAACTTAGGTCTGCAACCATTAGCAGTCTAATTGTTATACAAGGCTGACTCTGGCAGAGGGAGTTGTGTTTCCCCTTTGAATACTCCTATGAGATATTTCCATTATTGGGTGGGGGATTTAGGCCAAGGGTAAAGTAACTTGACCAAGGTCACATGGTCAAGCCATGACAAAAGTTGGACGTCAGGCCCCAATCTGTCCTATGGAAACTCCATTCACTAACTACTTCAGTAGGGAAAAGCTGTTGCCTTCCTGCCATCTGGGACCACAGAGCATATATTCCAGAGAATTTGATAGAAAAAGGCTTAGGAAAAACAGAGATTTAAAAAAAAGGAAAATAGAGGTTTTTATTGTAAAAAAAACACCTTTCAACATACAAACTAAGAAAACATTTTCAACATTTCTACATTCACGATACACAATACAAAATATAAAATACGACACAAATAGCCAATTACAAATCCAATATCAAAGTCTTACAGTGCACCAATTCACGAATTCCGTAATTCAATATTAACAAGATTAACTACTTTAACCACTTTTGTAACATTAATAATAATATTAATAACATCAATGATAATATTGATAACATTAATTTCATCAACACCATTAATAGAAAAAGGCTTGAGCACAGGTCATAAATGTGTCAAGGTTAGTTAGGCTGGGTTTCGTGCCAGAATTGTTAGATTCTGTGGTGGGACCATCCCCCTTTCCATCTGGTTATAAATAATTCTCCCAGGAATCACTCTAGTTATAAGACTACCCCCCACTGAGGTACAGATTAACACCCCATGAAAACCATCACTGATGATGGTTCCAGGCAGAACAAGGTTGTGTAGATGAAAGTCTGTAGGGAGGGGCTGTGGTTCAGTGGAAGAGCATCTGCTTGGCATGCAGAAGGTCCAAGGTTCAACCCCGGACATCTCCAAGGAAAAGGATCAGGTAGCGGGTGATTGTGAAAAACCTCAGCCTGGGACCCTGGAGAGCTGCTGCCAGTCTGAGTAGACAATGCTAACCTTGATGGACCACAGGTCTGATTCAGTAAAAGGCAGTTTCGTGTGTCCACGTGTCCAAGAGGCGTTCACCTGACAGTTAAACTGCCACTTGTATATGTGTTCCTCTGGGCAAAAGATAAGATTCTCTAAGAGCAGATGCGGAGGGGAGGGGAGTGCATGCAGAATTGGGCTGCTGAATAGGAAATAAGGACATGAAAAACTTGACTAAAGAGTGATTTAAACAGAAACTAAAAGAGAGATGGGGGAGGGGGGAACGGAATGAGTCAGCTATGGAAGGAATATTCCACAGTGGGCACGTCTATTAACAAGGTGCTTGCTAGCCACTTTTTAAACAGTCTAAGAAAGGGCGCCATTCTTCCAAGGCGCCGAAGCCTCAGCAGGTCTACTCATAAGTAAGTCCCATTCTATTCCGTGGTGGTCACTCGCAGGAAAGTGTTTTCAGGGTTTTTAGGCGTGGGGGTAGGGTGTCTCTGCCTTCTTCTTAGCGTCTGGTCTTTCTGCAAAGAAAGGGGATCGAGCTACATGTTTTATGACGCAAGCCCCCCGCCCCATCTGTTAAAGAAAACTGGGGCATGGAGAATTCTCTTGCTGCCTTTTCGACCTCCCTGCATTCCCCCCAAGCTACTTAAAAAAATATATATCAAGCATTGACCAAAAACTCATTAAGAGTTAAAAAGTAACCACAGACGCCCAGAAATGCATATGCACGTACACCTCTAAAAACAACATAAATATATTTGTTTAAAATTCCCCTCATATCTTTTTAAGGAACAATAGCTGCAAGTCACAAGCCACAGCGGGGCGGTTTGAAGTCCCACGGATGTCAGTTGGAAGAGTTAAGACCAATCTACTCTGCTCTACTCTAAGCAGTGGAGTCTTGTGAGCAAAAATTCTACTTCGTGAGCTACTGGCATTCAAGTTGTGAGCGAGCGGTTTGGCTGCTGCATAAATGAGTTTGCTCTGGAGCCCCCTTTCCGGGGCGAGGACAAAAATGTGTGAGCCAGAGGCTAAAAAATCTGTGAGCTAGCTCACACTACTTCAGCTTAGAGGGAACACTGGTTAAGACCACTCTTAATTATCCCCCTCCCCGTCTTTGAAATCGAACGGATTAAAAAGTGTCCTGCCAGTAACTGAACCGGGCATGTCCATTTCAGAGTACCGCGCGCTAAATTGTGACCGGGAGAATCGGACTCTGTTTCAAAGTATGCTCGCGGTCTTAAGACCTTGCTTCTCCATGATGGTTCAAAAGCAATTTTCTACAGAGGGAGGGAGGGAGGGAGAGGGAGAGAGAGGGGTTTTTTTTTTAAAGAAATGACTAAACTTTCTAATATGTTCTTTCCTTTAAGCAAACGGACTGTTCATAGGCTGTATACATTATATTATATTATATATATTTTTATTCCTCCCTCTAAGGACCTCGGGACTGTATAGACTATTTCCCGCTCTTACTTACTCTTTGACCTCTCCTGGATGATCAGATCTCAGAAGCTAAACAGAGTCTGCCCTGGCTAGTATTTGGAAGGGAGACCTCCGCGAAATACCAGGGTCGTGAGCAGAGTCAGGCAACGGCCAACCACCTCTGAAGGTCTCTTGCCTTGAAAACCCCACGGGGCCTCCCCGTAAGTCATCTGCTGTGACTTGACGGCACTTTCCACCATTGCTTACATTTTACCGTCACAACAACCCCGCGCAGTAGGATCTGCCGGTTGGTGACTAGAGTGACTAGAGACTCCATGCTCAGCAAGTGAGTTTCGTGACTGCGGCCGTTTAAACCCGGGTTTCTGCAGCTCAGTCCACTAACCAGAAGCTACACCAGTGTACGTGGCTGGCTCCCGCCTCTGCTGAAATCCCTCCGGTAGGAGACCAGCCAGTCAGGTAACTGCTGAATGTTGGGCGCCCCTTTCAACTTCCCCCCTCTCCTTAATGGAACTCATGAAGCTGCTCAGACCCATCAGTCCATCTACTGTCCACTCAGACTGGCAGCGGTTCTCCAGGGTCTCAGGCAGAGGTCTTTCCCAGTCCCATCCATCACTTACTGCCGGATCGGATCCTTCAACTGGAGATGCGGGGGGCGGTGTTGAACCTCCTGCGCTCTTCTGCCCGCCCGGCAGAGGCTCTGCCACTGGAGCCTGAAGAATAGCGGCGTGTATATTGAACTTTCTACCGTTCTTAAGCCTGTTTTGTTTTTAACGTTCTTTCTTTCTTGTTTTATTGTGTTCTCTCTCCATTGTCAATCGCCTGGCGCGTCTGACGGAGAAAGGCGGCAGGCGCATTCTTGGACCAATAAACTGCCCACATCAGCTCTTGGAGGGGAGGCGTTGCTTTAGGGGGTGTCCCTAGGCATGTCCATAGAATGCTGCAAAGCGCTTTTGAAGCGTCAGCTAACGAGGATATTACCTACCATATTTCAACAGGGTCTATCGGTGGCTTCGCTCTCTTGAATGCCCTTTTTGTCCACTGATAAAAGGCGCTTCCAAATTGACTGGCGGTGCAATGGATTTAGACTGGAGGCTGAAATCCTATGTTCTCTTTATTTGGGAGTAAGCCCCGTTGAAGTCAGAGGGGCTTACTTCCGAGTAAATGTACATAGGATCGCGCTATCCCCCCCCCCCCCGTCACACGGGGTATATGGGAATATGGACAGTTAGAATATCTCAGCATACTCTAAAAATTAGCGATATTAACTTCTACAGAAGAAACGCCCATTTCAGAAACCGGGAAGAAATGGCTATTCCAGAAAGCGAAATGCCATTAAAAAGAAAGAAAGAAATTACTTCGAGTGGAGGGTATTTTAAAGACCATGAATTGTGTTTCTTTATCACAAGAACTCAGGGCAAGAAGCAGCATAGGAATGTGGTGTTGTGTCAGGATCAGGGTGTCCTGGGTTCGAATCCCCATGTTACAATGAGATCCTAGGCAATGTCCCTTGAGGGACTGAAATCAATAGCCCCAGAAGCTGCAACAAACAGTCACGAAGCCCGCTAGGAGAGCGAGCCGAAGCTGGTCTACTCGGAAATAAGTCTTGTTCTTCAGCGGGGCTTACTCCCAGGAAAACGTCCTTTAGCGCCTGTGTGACTTAGAGCCAGTTACTGTCTCTTCAGCTGACCTACCTCGCAGGGCTGTTGTGAGGATTAAACGGGTGGGGGGAACCATCTACGGTGCCTTGCAGGTGTGTGGGGGGAAGGTCTTAAAAAAAAACACTAAACCACCGTAGGTGGATGATGGACCAACTGGGGAGGGGGGGAGTAATAAGTAGGGAGCGACTTTCGATGAGAAGAACCTCTTTGCACCTCCTGAAGCGCAGACGAGGAAGTCACTTGTGAAGAAATAAGCAATTAGAATGAGGATTCTGCTTGGCTGTTTGTAAAGAGCCCGCCGCGCTGGGGGCCTGCCGTTTTACCGTCCGCATATGCGAATATTTTATTTATGGGTGGTGGTGGGGAAGCGGAAAAGGAGCCAGTCAAAGTTCAGGACTTTTCCTATAGACTCCCATGGAAAAGAGTGGTCTGTGCATTAAATATAGAGATCATGAAATCAATGGGAACCGACAATGTTCAGCTTGGGCATGTCGTGCCTAAATATGAAGATGGATAGTTGCCTCCGATGGCGCGCCTGGCACTGCCGCCTCCCCTTCAGCGCCTTCCTTTTCCCTCTCCCCCCCCCGCCCCGCCCCCCTCATCTTTGCTCCCTGAGCACTTTCCTTTCCCCCCTCCTCCCGCCCTCTTCTCAAATTCTTCCTCGCTTGCCCTTCTTTTGTGGTGGTTTAATACTCTGAGAACGCGGCGGCGCGAGGGAAAAGGGCTGACTCACTTCTCAGGGGTCAGAAACTCCTGTTAATGCCAATGGCAAAGCTCCTTTTTAAAAAGGTATCTTGTTAATGGAACAGGATCTTGCTTCAAAGGTCTGCGAGGTTTTCAAAAGGTGTGGCTGAGATCGATGCAAACTTTTCACTGGGAGGGGGCGTTATCTGTGGTTTTTTTTTTTTAATCAGCCTACCTATCATCACCACCATCATCACCTCCACCACCAGCATCACGAAGAAGAAGAAGAGTCACAGTCAGGTATTTGACTGGGGCTGCGGTCACACATAAATAACCCACTTTCAATCCACTTTTAGTGCACTTTGCAACTGGATTTTTGTTGTGTGAACTGGCAAAATCCAGTTGGAAAGTGCATTGAAAGTGGACTGAAAGTGGGTTATTACTGTGTGTGACCGCAGCCTGGTAGATGGTGTTCTGCAATTCGAGATCTAGCCAAGTTCTTGGGAACTGCAGACGAGATTCCTGCTCTTCCAAGCAACAACGGTCTTCTGGACGCTGAGCAAATAACACCAGCTCAGCTCCAGAACAAGGTGTTATTTGCTCAGTGCCCAGAATGTCCAGGTGTTTCTTGAGACTTCTAGGTATTGCTCCAAGGACTTCAATCCCCCCCCCCTCCTCCTCCTCCTCCTCCTCTTCTTCTTCTTCTTCTTCCTCCTGCTCCCCCCCCTCTCCCCCACAGCCGTTTAAACTTCCCCCTCCCACCATAAGACGGACAGGCTCCATGCAAGTTTTTTTAATGTGTCCAAAAATTTGTTCTTCCTTCTTCTTCCACTCCTCCCCGCTCCGCAGCCCCATAAAACCAAACTTCTGTTTTAAGTTTTCGGCAAGAGAAAGGATTCTCGGAAACCGGCCGGTGTTAAAAAATGCTTTTAACTTCCCTTAGTGAAAATCAGCAGCCCAATTAAAGTCCCCCCCCCCCCCTTCTAAAAATTTCATTACTGGAGGCTGTGTTTTTTTTTAGTGTATATCAGCAAGAATTTTACTAGCTAATGTGGTTTTAGAGCTCTGGCTTTGGCATCTGTTATAAACTGTATGTTATTATTATTGAGCACAATTAAAAATAAGCAAACAACCAGACCGCTTAAATCCCCTTGAAATCGGCGAAATAAAGCGAAATTTCAGTGCACCTTTCTTCGGATTTCGCCCCTTAAAGACCAAAGCTCAGTTCGATGCCCAGGAAGTAATTGACCAGTTGGAGTCAATCCGGTTTACTTTCGAGTAAACATGCACAGGATCGGCCTATGAGTCTGCCATCCCGTGGCCCATTACTTTGCCCTTTGTGGGTCTCTAGCCTATTTCCCATAATCCAGGAAATAAGTTCTGTGGGAGTCAATGACCCTTGCCTGTTTACCCAGATGTAAGACGACGAATCGTATCCGACGTAGGGTGACCCCTTCCTCCGGCTTTCCAGGCAGGATGAGGCGGTTCGCCATTGCCTCCTTCGGTGTAGCAACCCGTCTTCCTCAGCAGTGTCGCGTCCAAGTACTTTTTTGGACCTGGGTTTCCTGTTTCATGTACAGTCCGCTTTTCTCACTGGGGCTCAGGGCGGATTACACGGTTTAAAACAATGCAATAAGAACAGGATAATACAATGAAAAACGGTGCAGTCATTAAGGCTGTATAATGCAAACAATGCGGAGAGACCGGATCGCAAAGTGAAGGACAGGGCACTCCGGAACAGCAGAGAACCTACAGGAGAAACTCAATGAGCTGCTTAGAATTCCACAGACGTTACGCCCTCTTCCCTTTACAAAGGAATGGGATATAGAAATGTGTAGGGACATTTTCCCCATCCCAATTGAGGTGGCAGTTAAACAGATTCTCTCTCTCTCTCCTGTCAATCAATTTCCTATATGTCAATTCTGCCATAAATTCAGACACCCCCCCCCCCCCCGTTTAAAGGGTTGTGGACCTGCCTGTTCAAGCCCTAACAGCTCGTTGTACCCATTTATAGACTCTTTAAGCATTTTGATGTTTCAAGTGTTTGGATTGTTGCGCCAATTAATAATTCTTGTAAACCGCCTCGAGTGTGAGGTAGGGTGGGACAGACCTGTTGGCATTCACTCGTTGCTCCTTACCTCAAAGTAAACCCTGTGAACATCGAGTGGAGTTACTTTCGAGTAAATCTGCCTAGGAACGGACCCTAAATCCAGGACCTACCGAGCCCAGTGCAACCAGAAGCTGGAACCCTGACCTTGGCTGCGGCCACACATACGAAGTAATCCACTTTCAATCCACTTTCAGTGCACTTTCCAATTGGATTTTTACTGTCCGATTGAAAGTGGCTTATTTAGGGTGTGGGACTGCAGCCCTTGTTTTACTCAGAAGGACATTCCAAAGATTTCAGTGGGACGTCCCCCCCCCCCTTCCGTCCCCCCGTGAAGCGTCTCTAGGATTGCAACCTTACTTTAGTATCGGTTGCCTGGCTACATTTCTATCGGTGCAACCCTAAACGTGTTTCTACAGAAGAAAGTTCCATTTTATCCAGTGTTTCCAAGTCCCGGGGATTTACTGATCATTTACCTTATTTAACAGCCCGCCTTTCTCACAGGGACTCAAGGCGGATTACACATAGCGAGCCAGTGCAATCACAAAAAATGGAACATTCAATAACCAAAATGCGTCAAGATTTTAGAAGTCTGGGGCCACCAGAAAGTACTGAGGCATAGCCTAAGTATTCATATTGCACATTAAGGGGTTTTAGGAATTCAGGCTCAATCTCCTTCCTGCCAATGCACCAGAGACACTTCTACTTCTGTGTAAAAACACCGGGATCAGTTAAGAGCTGCGTCTCTGCCTCCGAGTGCCAGGCAGTGAACTCCTTTGAACGCCTAACAAACCAGGAGTCCGGCGGCACTCTCCAGTCTAACGCCCTTCCTTCCAGCCGGAGCTTCGGTGAGTCAGCGCTGGCTTGAGCTCATCTTTCCCAGTCGCCGGGCTTCGAAGCGTTTTTCCCGGCGCGGGACATTACAGGGACTACGAAGCACAAAAGAAGAAAGCCTAGACTGGTTCGGATTCGGTCCTCTGTCTTGGTCTTTGCCACACCGGCAGCTGCCGAGCTCTCGCCTGACTTTGAAAACAGCCCTTTCGCTTCACCCAAAATACAGCCGAGGCAAGACCTTACAAGAACTTCTCTCCCCTCCTCCCGCCCGTACTGCAATTATTATTTTTTAAAGCGTCTGGGGTTTATTGATCTATTCGGTGAGCGCATCAGCTCTCTGTTTGTTTAGCTCTGTCTAGACAGGAAAATCACTTTATACGGATCCTATTACTGGATCTCTTGAGTCTCGACTGTTTCTTGCTCTTTCTGCATCGACGACACGTTTTCAGCAGGCTGCCTGCTTTAGGAGGCGGGGGAGGTTTTGGGGATAACTGGGCCGGAAACTTTTTATTCCTCCCGAGGAGAACCCTCTTGATCGGTTGGAAAACCAATCATGAGTGAGTGGTTAGAGGAGCGAATTTAGAGGGACCTGGATTCAGATTCCCATTCTGGCGTGAAACTCATCTTGGATCAGTTACCGACTCTCAGCCTGTCTAACAGGACTGCTGCGAGGATAAAATGGGGGGGGGGGCATGGACCCGCCCCCTCTTTGGGAAAAGAGCAGAATAAAAATCAAACAAATGGGGGTTTTTTTGTTCCCAGGAACTGCATTTAGAACTTCAAAGTCTGATAGCTAGACCAACACCGATTAGCAGCCTTTCTCCTTCTCACAAGGCGGAATACAATACAAAGAAAACGTTACAAAAACACAATAAAGAAAACAATTATAAAACCCATAAAAAGGTCACAGTTTTATTAGTGTTGTTAATACTGCTTCTAACAGGTTAGCACTTCTGGATATTTAGACCTGTTTTTTTCTCTCTCTCCACAAAGCAACTTAGATCATCCTTCTCTCCTCCTTCGTTCTATCCTCACAACAACCCTGTGAGGCAGGTTAAGCTGAAAGAGAGTGACTGCCCTAGGGTCACCCAGCAAGGTTGAAAGGACCAAGTGGTAGGTAATGTGAAAGACCTGTCTGCCTGAGACCCTGGAGAGCTACTGCCAGTCAAAGTAGACAATGCTGACCTTGATGGACCAATGGTCTGATTCAGTATATAGCTGCGGTCACACACCCTAAATAATCCACTTTCAATGCACTTTCCAACTCGATTTTGCCAGTTCACAACAGTAAAATCCAGTTGGAAAGTGCACTGAAAGTGGACCGAAAGTGGGTTATTTAGTGTGTGTGAATGCAGTCTAAGGTTCCAGGGCAAAATGGGGATTAGAACCTGGGTCTTCCAGATCGTAGTCTGCCCACGCGAACCACTGCACCGCACTACTGGTTTAAGCTCTTCACCCGTATGATCTGATTGGTCCTTGCTTCAGCCCTGTAAGGTAGGCGTTTTATCCATACGGAGGGAATGAAGCTATTGCTTCACATGCTCCTGACCAAAGGCACCATTTGAACCAGGGACGATCCAAGTGAACTCGGGCTGCCATCCTATGCACGTTCACTTGGAAGTAAGTGCGCACAACACCGTGGGCCTTATCCCTCCGAGGAAACATGGCTAAACTTTGGCTGTCCATTTTATAATCTGCACAGAAATCAATCAGATTTAAACTGCGACCCTATATACGATTAAACCAGGACTGCAATGAAACAGGAGTCCAGTGGCGCCGTCAACAGTATTTATTCCAGCCTGAGTCAGAGCTCACTTCCTCAGAGAAACGCCATTCAGTAAAGTGGGGCTTACTTTTGAGTAAAGATTTGCATTTCAAACCTAACGCATCTATCGCCACAGCTTGACCCCAGAAGCAGCCTGAACACCCGCAGCGAGTTTTTGGACCACGAGACAAAGAACTGATTGTTTTTCCTTCGGCGGCGAAATGGCCAGCCCGATTCGCTGGTTTCTGGGACTCGGGCAAGAGCAACCGGCGAGATTGAGGGTGTGCGTTGGGGGGGGGGGGGAGAGATTTCCAGGCACAGGAGGAGCCCAGGAGAGAAAACTGACCCCGAAAGCAAGTTTATTGCCGCCTCAAGCGAAACCAGAACCGAAGGCAACGTCTGGTAGAGGAGTCCGGCAGCAACTTGAAGACGAGCAATGTTTATTTCAGCGGGAGCTTTCGTGCGTCAGACCTCGCGTCTTCAGATCCCATAGAGAACGGCCGCGAAATCGTCAAGGAGACACGGGGGCCCCTTTTCAGACGTGACGAGAACTCTGGGAAGCGCCTCTTTCCCACCGATCCATTCCCGCGTAAAAGTTGGCAGAAAAGCAGGACCCCTTTGTTATCTGAGGACACTTCCAAGTCTGTTCATATCAGTGTGGAGGAGTTGAGAACCTCCGGAGACCTCCTCCTTTGAGACCCTGGAGAGGCAATCCGATCCCCCAGGGCAAGTCAGCCGTAGATTTACCGTGAAGGAAGTCCCATTGGGACCCAGGGAAATAGAATCAGGGCGTCCGGAGCTTCAGTGGGATTTACTCCTGAGTAAATGAGCAGCCTTAAAGAGAGTTTATGGGTTCCTCGCCCAGATTCCCTTCCCTTCTCCTCTTTTTAATACGCCTCTTACGTTTCCCCCCCTGTTAATTTAAGTGGGCGAGCTGTGCATAGTTAATATGTGTATATGAGCATGAGACTTCGCTTGCCGGCAGCGCGGTGGTCTTTTGCTCGTAAGAACTGTGGTCTTTGGCAAGTCCCACTTTTAAAAGAAACCCAAAACTACAGCGCTGGGAAAGCTCTCTGCCTGTGAGTTACATAGTCGGTTCCTGCTGTGTAATTTTTGCTTTTGTTTAATGTGTCACCGTAATACTCATGCTTTGCTTCACCTCTGGCGGCAGCCAGATTTCTACAAGCCAAACCCTACTGCGCTGCCTATTGCGTGTTCTACCCCGTTGATGGTACTGATTTATTCTGTGTAATCCGCCTTGAGTCCCAATGAGAAAAGTGGGCTATTACAGAACATAAACAAAACAATAATTAAATAAACCGAGGAAAGACAGGCCATTTGTAAACAGACGGATTCTTCTTCTTCTTAGTTTTTTTCTTTTACTGTAGATGAATTATACCTCCGTTACAAGGGCGAATAAAGCACATAGCGATACAGAAAGCGGTTAAAGTGTGAAATCATTTTATTACCTTTCTGTCTAGAATGCCTGACTGGTGGATTAAAATACTTTCCAAACAGACACTAATAAACAGTATATGTAGCATATTCAGGCCTATGTGAATTGATCGCTTCTCCCAAACTTTTCTTTTAAAAATAAAGAAGAAAAAATCGGTACAGTTTCTTAAGTGTAAGCGCCATCGAAGTGGGTGGGGTTTCTTTTTGAGTAAACACGCATAAGATCAGGCTGCGCATGCCTCCCCGCCCAAGAGACGAGACTCTGAAGTTGGTTCCTCGCTGTTCCTTATTCGCCGGGCACCTATAAGGCACTGGAACCCAATTTCAGTCTGGTCATGAAGAGGAAAGACTTTCCAAAAGACGGGCAGGCTTCTACTCTGGCGAACCTCCAAGGGTCAGTTGAACTCTCCCACTAACACCCATAACGTCACCCCCCCCCCCAATGAAATACTACCTCTAGCTTTTTTTTCTTTTTGGTATTTCAGTTATTTCATTTCTGCCCCGCCTTTCTCCCAATGAGGGTCCAAAAAGCCTTACATCTTCCTCTTCCATTGTATCCCCCAACAACCCTGTGAGGCAGGCTCGGCTGAGAGAGTGTGGTCCGCGGTCACCCAGCCAGCTTTCATGGCAGAGTGATGACTCGAACGCGGGTCTCCCAGGTCTTAGTCCGACGCTCTAACAACTACACCACACTCTTGCTCAGTAACATGCCTCTTTTTCTTCTTGTGGTTCTTAAACCCAACTTAAAGGCACCAGACCAGGTATTCGTGGACTTCTGTGACGACAATGCGTCGCTTTTCGAGCCCTTCGGGAGCCCCTTCGGCTACACAGGGTCCCGCTGGCTGCCTGGAAAAGCGTTCTGCAGCCGCACTGGGGGCGGGAAGGCGAGAATGGAGCCAGCGGTTGCCCTCGGGGGGGAAACTGGAGGACGCCTTGTTCCGCAGCCCACTCAGCGCGGGTGAAACCCCGCTCTGTTCTGCGGGCAGGTTGCGCAATGCCTGTTTGAACAGATGTCCGACCCGGAGCTCTAGGGGGTTTCTCTCCCTGCCCACGCTCTACCCCCCTCCCTACCCGAAGCTACCGACACTCGTGCGCCTCCTGACCACAAGCGATGCAATCCTAAAAAGTGTTAGACCCTGCGAAATCTACTGAGATCAATGGGCCTGGAAAGACGTGACCCTGTTTAGGATTGCACTGTAACGGCGCCATCCTATGCAGACTCGCCTGGGAGTTCATTCCCGCAATGCGACTTTCCCCTAGGGAAACATAACACTGGCCGCCATATCCCATTGAAAGCGGCGGGATTTTTAAAATTATTTAGTTAATTAATTAATTAATTAGACTTTTTTTTGTACTCCGCCTTTCTCCCCAATGGGGACCCAAGGCGGCTTACTTACACCGTTCTCCTATCCTCTTCTGTCATGGCCGATTTTTTTTAGATCCACTGGTGCGTATAGGCTATGGGACATACCAAGCTTCAGCAGTATTAGAGTCAGGCTGCGATCCTTAAGTAGGCGCCAAGTTTCACTAAACGAAGAGGGACTTTCGTGGAACCACAGGGCCGATCCGTTCGACGTTAAGCGCTTGGTAGCGCCCCCCCCCCCCCGCTTCTTTACACAGAAGCAAACCCTACTGACGTCAGTGGCACTCAACCCAAGCACAGAAAGATATAAGGATACGGCCTTCTTAAAGTCCCACAGATGCCATGGGAAGGGCTGTGCTGAGGCATCTTAACTACATTTACTTGGAAGTAAATCCCACTCCAGACGGGTCTCCTCCTCCAACGAAGTCGCAGTTTTTGCAGCAAATCTGCGACCCTGCTCTAAATCCAAGCAGTCAGTGGGTTCAGAAATGTGAAACTTTGTTTAGGATTGCACAGTTTAAATAAGTTTCACTTTCTTTGTTGAAAGTAATGGGGCTCCCAAGGGCTTGTCTTTGGCAGGATCGTGCCTTAACGTACAGCTCGCCACGTCCAGACTCCAGGAGCACCTTCGAGACCAACAAGATTTCCGGGGTATAAACTCTGCGGAGGGAGCGTCGACTCTGCAAAGGTTTGTACCCTAAAAATCGTGTTGGTGACGGTCTCAAAGGTGCTCCTAATCTAGGGGTTCTATTGCAAACCGACACGGCTAATCCTCTGACACGGCCTGAATGACGTCATCGCCTTATTGGTGATGCCAAAAGACCCCAAATCGACAATACTTTTTGGGGGCGTTCTTGGAAATAAAACCCAGTTCGTCCCCCTCCTCTGAAAGGGATTGCCAGAGAGGGGTGGAAAGCTGGTCCTCTTTCCTCTTCGGCTAGGCATAAACCAAGAGATGACTTTTCTTGTCCGTTCCATAAAAAACCAATGAAAAACACTCCGCGGCTCTTCCAAAGCGAGTCAAAGCCAAGTGTTTATTCAGATCCCTTCCCCCAGTCCGATCTCAAAGGCTCCAGAGAGATGACCTACTAGCGTCGCGTCTTTCATTCCTCCCTCAAGCCTGCCCAAAAATTAATCTCAGAGTTACCAGCTCTGGGTTGGGAAATACCTGGAGATTTTGGGGGGGGGGGTGGAGCCTGAGGAGGGGGGGGGTTCAGGAGGGGAGGCACCTCTGCAGCCTATAATGCCATGGAGTCCTCCCTCCAAAGCAGCCATTTTCTCTAGGGCAACTGAGCTTGGCTGTCTGGAGATCAACTGCAATAGTGAGAGAGCTCCAGGGGCCACCTAGAGGTTGGTAACCTAGATTGTTTACGGGGGCGAAGAGTCCATGCTACACGGACCTTAACCAAAACAATGTGCACTCCAGCATAGTTTATGCAATGGAGGAAGAGTGCTACGGAACCGGGGGGGGGGGGGGGGGAGGCCGCTAAGCAGTGGTTCTCACTTTCTTTTCTTCAGCCTCCAGGCGACAGCTGTCTTGCGGGAAGGAGGTTGCCGGGAACGATCCTGTTGGAACCGCTTTTGATCGCAATGCTCCTGGCTCTTCTCTGCGAGGCTGCAATCCCACAAACCTCTTCGCGTTAAATCCCACTCGCGGCAAACCTTGCACAAGAACAAGCTGTCAAGTGTGTTTAGATCTGCGTTTAGCTTCAGCCCCCACCTCCTAAACACCTCCTTTAATCTCGATCTCGCTTCGGGCTTTAAAAAAAAAATTATATAAACCCAGACTTCCTCCAACGAGCTCAGGTCATAACACGGTTTGGGGGCTGAAAAGAATTTAAAGCCACACTGCTGGTCACAGACCAAGCATTAGCTTTCAGCAACAGCCTTTAAAACTCCGCCTAAATCGCATCCAATCACATGCCAGTACGTCACTTCCTCTTCCTCCGCGGAGTGGTTCCAGTTTAGGGTTGACGGGTGTTGCTAGTACGTCTACGCAATGTTCCTGAACGTTGTTGATTAGTTTTTGCTAGATGCTTGCTTCGAATATATTCTAGCTCTCTAATACTCTGGAGTGAGGATGAGGCCTCCTTGTTGTGTTTAAAAGCCGTTCATAAAGGCTGGCACAGTAGAGGGGTAAAAACAAGGGGTCCCCAACATGGTGCCTGCGGACGCCGTGGCGTCAACAGACTCCTTTTCTGGTGCCCGCTAAGTGCTTTTTAGAAAGTAGGTGGGGCTTTTGCTCAACAGGGTTTCTGATTGGGTGTGAATAATACAAGACATCCTTTTAAACCGGCTTCTGCCTGAAATGGTGAAAGTCTGCTATGAGAGCTATGAATGATCCCGCACCCTGATATTTTGCGGTTGGGTTGGCTCCGCCTCCTGCAGCAGCCGTTTTGTGATTCTGAATATGTGTCTGAATATCAAGGATATCCACAGGCTCAAAAAGGTGAGGAGCCCTGGGTTAGAAATTCAGACTAAGGTCTTGGAGACCTAGGCTTGAATTCCCACTCTGCTACAGCAGCTGACTGGGTGACAAGCATTTGTTGTGAGGATAAAACTGGAGTGGAGGACAATATTGTAAACTACTATGGGTTTACTGTAGGGAGAAAAGTAGGGTATATAGAGTCAAATAATATCTGGAGAGTCAGAATGCTCTAGAAATGGCTTCCACCACAGCACACTTCCTGCTTTTCTGCATATAGCAATAGATCAAGATGGGTAGCCATGTTAGTCTTTCTGTAGTAGTAGAGAAGAGCAAGAGTCCAGTAGCACCATGAAGACTAACAAAATATGTGGAAGGGTAGGAGCTTTCGTGAGTCATGAATCTGAGTAAGTGAGCAGTGACTCACAAAAGTTCATACCCTGCCACTTATTTTGTTAGCCTTTAAGGTGCTACTGGACTCTTGCTCTTTAATACATATAGCAAGTTTGTTGTGTGACATAGGGTTGCCAGCTCAGGGCTGGGAAATATCTGGAGATTTGGGGGGGGGTGGAGCCTGAGGGGGAGGGTTAAGGGGCTTCAGCAGGGCATAATACCACAGAGTCCTCCTTCCAAAACTGCCATTTTCTCCAGGTGAACTGATCTTGGTCATCTGGAGATGAATTGTAATAGCGGGAGAGCTCAAGGTGCAACCTGGAGGTTGACAACCGTATAATATGAGGAAGTATTTAAGATTCAATATTACTGCCAAGGGAGGGCTATACTGTGTGACTGTTTTATCAGTGATCAGCCCAGACCTTTTAAAACTCCTCCACCCAAATGTACTCCTCCTTCACACCCAGAGATAGTGACCAATTAATATATTAAAGATTATTTTGTTTGGAGTGCTCCCATCCCCTTAGTCCTACTGATTTCAGTGGAAGGAAGAGAAAGTGCTGTCAGCAAGATTTGGACGGGATTAGTCATACTGTTGGAGAATCCATTGAATGAGATGGGCGAAGAAGCAGCAACATCAAACTAGATGGATGGCCCTTGAGCTGAAACAGAGAAAAGGATAAGCAGGGGTCATTTTGAGCAGGAGCTCGGGGGGAGTGCAACTCCGGGAGTTGGTGCCAGCCCCCCCCCCCGCAGGGGAATGCCTTCTTGTGTCATGGCTGCAGCAAAATGACCCCGTCCCCTGGAAAGGTCCTTGTTCCTCCGACCAGCCTTCTGAAGGCTTCAGCCACAACTGAAGCTATCCTCCCAGAATAGTGGTATTTCTGAGGCTTGGATTAGTAGCTGTCCCCTCTCTGCCAGCTCTGTCTGTCTGTCTGTCTGTCTCTCCCCTTTCTTTCTTGCCTTCTGACATACTTCCCGTGATGTCAGGTGGTATAGCATATGCAAATAAGTTATGCTAATAAGTTATGCTAATGAGCTCCTGCACCTCTTTTTCTACGAAATGACCCCTGATAAGAAGAGATGTATTTGTTTATTCATAGCCCTCCTTTCTCATTGATGCTCATTGGTTTACCCAGTGTAAATCGGCGCAGTGAATAGAATAAGACTTTTGCTAAGCGAGTAGATTATCAGGTGGATAGCCGTGTTGGTCTGAAGCAGCAGAACAAAGTTCAAGTCCTGTGGCACCTTTAAGACCACCAAAGTTTTATTCAAGGTGTGTGCAGGCACACGAAAGCTTATACTTTGAATAAAGCTTTGCTGGTCTTAAAGGTGCCACTGGACAAGCAAGTAACAAGACTAGGATTACAGAAGTCTGAAGTAATGCATAAGTATCAAATATGACATGTTAACAATGCTCTGAAGTGGAATTAGATATGTAGAAAGCAGTGTAGTAAGGACAAGTTGATATATATGGCAAACAGGTAGTGTTGCTCACACATGCATTCCCTTTTATTAAAGCACCATCTTGAACCACTGCATTATATTGTATACTTATTGCCTTTATAGGAGGGAAAGTAGCATGGTATAGTTCAGTCTTGTCAGATTTTGGAAGCTAAGCAGAGTCAGTACTTGGAAGGGAAACCACCAAGGAAGACTCTGAAGAGGAAGGCAATGTCAAACCACCTCTGCTTCTCACTAGCCTTGAAAGCCCCAGGCTAGTATTGCCATAAACCATCTTGGATCTGATGGCACTTTATACGCAGGCACATTGCCTTTTAAAAAATGCCCTCCCAAACAGTTCTATTTTACAGAGTTTGTGGGATGCCAGCAGTGTGGGAGCCATCCTGACCTTCTCAGACAGGCCACTCCTTCCACAAGTGGGGGCCTCAACAATGAATTCAGGTCTGTGGGTGGTTGTTGATCTTGCCCATTTGCAAGGTGGTACTTGCCAGCTGAGCAAAAACATTGTAGTAGAAAATAGGGGGAGAGGCAGTCCTATAGATGTGAGAGTCCAATGCCATGAAGGGCTTTGTATTTGATAGCCAATCCCTGATGGGCAGCCTATCTCCTGAGGCATTTTGTGTCAACTGGAGTCTTTGAGTTGACTTCATGGGCAGGCCTATGCAAAGTGCATAACAGTAGTCTAGCCATGGCATGGATCCAGGTGGCCAGACTGGCCAAGTCTAGGTAGGGGGCAATTTTCTCTCCTAAACAGAGTTTCAAGAAAGCATTTTGTTCAACTTAAATTTCATCTTAAATGTGCTTCTCCAGAAGTAATGTTGGATCTAGTATAACTGCTAGGCGCTTAACAGAGTCAGCAAGCATCAGCCGGGCTCCATTGAAAGTGAGAAGCACTGTGTCCTTCAGAACCTCAACATTTGCCTCCATCTTGTAAGGATTCCATATCAATTGACACAGCCTTCGCAGCTATATGAAACTCAGATCCAAGCCATTACTTGCTAAATTTCTTCTCCAAGCCTCTCACCTTATCCTTAGACCTCTTTCCCTAGGCCAGTGATCCCCATTATGGCACCTACAGATGGTTTCCTGTATCCATTTGGCTCTTCACAAAACATCTGTTCCTAAAAGCAAAGTGCTATCCTGGGCTTTCCTCCACTTTGCTGGAGTAGGAGTTTCTTCAGAAGAACCCAGGTGGCATCACCTTTGAGTCTGCAGGAACCATCCACTGGGAATAGGGTTGCCAGGTGAGGCTGACAAGTGGGCGGGGGACTAAGCAGGAGGCTCTGGGAGTGGGGAGGGAGGCTCCAGGAGAGGGAACGCTGAAGCGAGTTCCAGGTGAGCTGCTGTCGCATTTCAAGGGACCACGTTCCTTTTAAATGCTTTCCCTCCATTAGAAATAATGGAGGATGGGGTACCTTCTTTTGGGGCTCATAGAATTGGATTCAGTCTTTTTGAAACTTCGGGTGGGAGTTGATGAGAGGCACCAGCAGCTGTGCTGAAAATTTGGTGCCTCTAACTAAAAAAAAACACAGCCTCCCCATGCCTCAGATACCTATGGATCGATTCTCCATTATATCCTACGAAGAATAAGGCCCATTGTGGAAATAAATACAATGGGCTCTAAAAAGAGGCTCTGGGAGAGTGCCAAGGTATTGGCCACTCAGCGTCAATTTGCTGTGGTGACCTCAACAGGGTAAAATGACACAGAGTCTGCCAGTTTTCTCTAGAGGAACTGACCTCTGCTACCTGAACAGCAGTTGTGATTCTGAGTGATCTCCAGACCCCACCTGGAGATTGGCAACAATGGCTCCCCAGGCAGAAATGGCTGGTTTGGAGGGTGAAGTCTATGGCATTGTACCGGTCTGAGGTTCCACCCTTCCTCAAACCTCACCCTCTCCAGGATCCACCCCTCAAATATCCAGGAATTTCCCAACCTGGAGTTGGCAACCCTATCTCCTTCCCAGCCAAGCATCAACCTACTTTTATTCCCCCCCCCCCCCACTCTTCAGCTTTCCCTGCAGCCTCTACTGTGCTCTGAAGCCCTGACTGCCACGTCACCTTGGCTGTCATGGGGGGCCATCTCAGCAGGGTATAAGGACACAGAGTCCACCATTTTCTCCAGGGGAACTGACCTCTTCCTTCTGGAGAGCAGTGGTAATTCTGCGTGATATCCAGCCCTCACCTGGAGATTGGCAGCAATAGTTCCCCAGGAGGAAAAGTACAGTCTTTCTCTGCAATGGGGACCAAAGCAGCTTACATCATTCTCCTCTCCCCCTTTTGACTTGCACAACAACCCTATGAGGTAAGATTAGGCTGAAAATCTGTGACTGGTCAAAAATCTCCCAGTCAGCTTCCACACCAAGAACCTGGGTCTAGCAGACCCTGCTCTGAAGCACTGACTGCTATGTCTAGTGTAGCCAACCTCCAGGTGGAGCCTGAAGATCGCCAGGTATCACAACTGAACTCCAGACAACAGATCTCTTCCCCCCCCCCCCCAAGAAAATAACTGTTTTGAAAGGTGGGCTCTATGACATTCTGTTCAGCTGAGGCCTCTTCCCTCCCCAAACCCTGGCTTCCACAGACTCTACCAGAAACTCTCCAGGAATCTCCCTACTTGGAGCTGGCCACCCTAGTCAGGACTGACCCCAGTGAGTTTTCTTCCAAAGACCAAAATAGGTGTGGAAAGGGCCTTTTACTGACAGAACCAAGCCTGGTTGCCTAGCAACCAGGGGCGTAGAGTTTTAAAATCCTGGGGTGGGGTGTGGGCTCTTGCGTGCACGCACACTTTGCACACGCGCACGCCGAGACCATATCCCCGTGCCATAGAGTTTCGGGGTGATTGCTAGAGCGTCACCCCGGCAATGTGCCCAGCGTGATGGCATCACTTCCGGGTGACGCCAGCATGCTGGGCATTTGCCCAGCTGGCCCCTGGACGAACAGAGGGATGGACGAAGGCAGGAGTGGCCAGGCCGGGGGGGGAAGAGGCGCCGGCTGGCCAGTGGGTGAGCCTAGGAAGGGCCCGGGAAGGCGTGGCGGGGAGGTGCGTTGGCGGGTGCTCTATTTTGCCGGGGGGTTTCAGTCCCCCCCAGGAAATTTCGGGGGTGGCTCGAGCCCTTGAGCCCCCCTGTAGTTGACGCCTATGCCAGCAACAGGCACTGAGGGGAAAGTAGGGTCCCCAGCTCTGAGTAGGAAAGTACCTGGAGATTTGGGTGGTGGATTCTGTGGAGGGCAACATTTGCAGGGGACCAGAAGGACTCAGTAGGAATTTCCCAACCTGGAGCTGGCGAACCTAGTCATGACTGGACCCAATGAGTTCCTCACAAAGGCGTGGAAAGGGTTTCGTTCCTTTGTCTTTTTACTGATAGAACCAAGCTTGGTTGCCTACCAACAGCCACTGAGGGAACAGTTAGTCCCACAGAGGAGCCAAGCAGGCAAAGTGTCTTTATCAGGAGAGAGCGTATTCTGACAAGGAACAGTGGCTGAAGTGGGAGTGAGGGGGGAAGAGGAGCAGACCCAGCAGCCGGCCAATGGCATGTGAGTACTTTTGAGTAGTGGCTGATGGGCCAATGGCTGATGGAGTGCACTGTGGGTGGGACTCAGGCAACGCAGCCAGTGGATAGGAACAGCTTCTGAGTGACATGTCATGGAGCCAACTGATTTAGGAGCATGTGGAATGTTCAGAAAGTGCCACCCCACTACTCAATTATATTTAAGGAAAGATGGGGACTGATCTACATAGGGTGTAATGCAACATCCAGCCGCTATTTCCCCCACTTTCTGATAGCCCTGAAGCAGGAGGAGGGACTCCAAACCAGGGCATCCCCTGTCCCTAGTTAGGGGATTGGCAACCCTAACTGAGACTGGGAAGCAGCTGCTTCCCCCTTGCAACCTCCCAATGTTTTGTGATTGGTTCCAGCACTCTGTGGCAACCAGTTCTGTGCAGTGGTTAGGAGTGCAAACTCTAATCTGGGAGAACTGGGTTCGATTCCCCACTCCTCCACATGCAGCTGCTGGTGTGACCTTGGGTCAGTCACAAGTTCTTTCATAGCTGTTCTCTCATGAGCAGTTCTCGAAAGAGCTCTCTCAGCCCCACTTAGCTCACAGGGTGTCTGTTGTGAGGAGGGGAAGGGGTTCTAAGCCACTTTGAGACTCCGAGTGAAGGGTGGGATATAAATCCAATTTCCTTCTCCTTCCTTCTTTTTGTGGCACCTTCTCCCTCCGTGGCACCATGTCCCTCTCCTCAAAGTTCCCACAGGGCCCATAGGCCCAACAAGATTGGGTGCCCTTGCCCTAACCCAGGGGTGGCCAGACTTGCTTAACACAAGGGCCACACAGAATAAATGTCAGATGTTTGAGAGTTGCATGACATGAACAAATATTACAGACATGTTTTTATTGGAAAATATGCAAATTTGCTTTTTATTAACATTAAATGAGAGGGCCAAAAATAAAAAACAAAAGGGGTAAAAATAGATATTGATAATGATATTTATTTGTTCAATCATATTTGTAGGCTGGGGGGCTTTGAGAATGCATTTAAAGTTGCTTTCTTTCTCTGCTCCCCCCTGCCTCCAGCCTACCCAGGAAGGGGAACACTGGCAGGGGAAGGGAAGACTGATTGGGGAGGCATGCCTCCCCTTCACTTCCCCAGCTGCCCTGCCAGGAGCCACACAGTGTTCCCTCTAAGCTGAGTTAGTGTGAGCTAGCTCACAGTTTTTTAGCCTCCAGTTCACACATTTTTGTCTGAGCTCAGGAAGGATGGCTCCAGAGCAAACTAATTTATGCAGCAGCCACATCGCTTGCTCACAATTTTAATGCCGGTAGCTCACAAAGTAGAATTTTTACTCACAAGACTCTACAGCTTAGAGGAAGCATTGCACACAATATGTGTGAAACAGCTGCATGTGGCTCCTGAGCCACAGTTTTGCCACCCCTGCCCTAACCTAAGTCGATGAGCACTAGGACTACAGGGCAGGGGCACACACCGGAGGGTAGGAGCAGCTTTAGTTCTTAGTGAGCAACTGGATAAAACTCTGTGTGTATATCTCCCCCATAAATCTACACATCTAAAGACATAAAAGCTGAAAATTCTGGGAACAGACCTGTAACATACCTCACTGGGCTAGGCCCCATAAGTCTCACCCACCCCCAGTTGAATGTTGGGTAGAGGAGGGAAAAGATTTGATATCTAGCAGAGGATGAATGGATTGTCCTATTCCATCTGGTTCTGGAAGCAACACGCCCACATCAAACAAACCATTATGTGTAAGAGGGGGCGGGGGAGTTGTATGGGTAGAGACCTAAGGCCCACAGTCATTCCTTTCCTCCAGAGACTTGATGCTTTCGTGGATTTCACAGGCTTGTGGTTGATCGCCACAGACATTAAGGAGAAGAAATGGGAAGCGGGGGGGGGGGGGGGAAGGAATCAGTCCCATGAATCAGTCTTATTGTGGGCCCCTGTGGCTCAGAAGCATTCTGGGCTGTGCTTGCGGCCTTCAGCAGCCCACAAAATGGCTATGTTTTCAGCCATATGATGTCTGTTTATCTGTGCGAGGAAAGCTCTGAGATATACGCCGCACAAACACAGTAAATAACAAGGCCGAGGCAAACTGGGAAAGCATTGCTGCTGTGACAAGTTGCCTGTCTTTACTGGGTAGTGTGCCAGATATGATTGCAGTTCCCGGGCTGTGTTTAACTCTCCAAGATTAGGAGGGGGGTGGAAGTGGTGGGGAGGGAGAGAGAGAGGGGGGGGGGGAGAGAGAGAGAGAGAGAACCCAGCAGCAGCTGAAATTCCAGCAAGACTTCAAGGCTGTAAATATGTGGCTTTACCACCCAAGGACTTTCCTCTTGGTTTCGACACC
Source organism: Lepidodactylus listeri (assembly GCA_029233225.1). Taxonomy (NCBI): domain Eukaryota; kingdom Metazoa; phylum Chordata; class Lepidosauria; order Squamata; family Gekkonidae; genus Lepidodactylus; species Lepidodactylus listeri. Next base: position 54,724,455 of record JARCFY010000015.1, on the reverse strand, counting down.
AGTGATAAAGGAGCCATTGTACAAGGAACTGTGGGAGATGGCATGTGTATGGAGCACATGTGCCCCATTGTTCCAGGAGCATCCTAGATCTCCTGCTGCTGCTATTCAAATTAATAATGGACCTTTAACATGAATGGATGTACATTTCCCACCCTTTCCATTCATTATGCAGTTCTGTTCAGTCATACTGTGTTATTTGCTAACTAGATGGACATATATGGTCATTACACTACTTCATTCACATACATATACATGATAGAGAGAGAGAAATAACTTGATTTCTTATCATTTGGACTACTCCACTTTTGATGCCTCTTGCCCAGCTACACAAACGGGCTCCCTTTTTATTGTATTGCCTGGAAGGATTAAGTCTTTCTGGCTGTGACTGGCTGAACTGTGCTGATGTCACAGTAGGCAGGGCCGGCAGCAGGTTCCATTTGCTGCTGCTGATCAAGTAGATTATAGCCAGGGAGAAGCAGGGATGAAAGTTTCAGGTGGGTAGTGGTGTTAGTATGTCGTTGTAGAACAAAATTTGAGCCCGGTAGTACCTTAAAGACCAGTAATACTTTCTAGTAGATAAGCTTTTGTGAGTTAAAAACTTGACAGATTTTGTCAGATACCAGGGATGAGGGTTACCAACCTCCAGATGGGGCCTGGAGTTCTGGAATTATGATATATCCAGACTAAGGAGGTCAGTTCCCCTGGAAGCAATGGCAGCTTTGGAGCGTGATCTCTAGGGCATCACTCCCTACGGAACTGCTTCTCCTTCCCAAACTCTGTCCTCTCCAGGCATTGTCACCAAATCTCCAGGAATTTTTCCAGGCCTGAACTGGCAACTCCGGCAGAGGTAGAATTCAGGACGGACACTTATGGACCTGTCCTACCAACTGCTTTAAGGGACAGATCCAGCCCACTTAGTTATTGTGGGATCTCATTTAACATTTGACATGCTAAGTTCTCAGTACTTCCCTTTTACTTGAGCTAGGTTAACATAAAACAATAGAAATATTTCAAAAATTAAATTTCGTTTTTTTGTTTTTTTTTTTAAAAAATACTCACACACAGACCCGGGGGTGGGGGGGGGTGTTATCTACCTTCTCCTTCTTGTGTTCCACCCCTGGGGGCAAGTGGAGCAGAAGGGCCTATGCAAGAAAGTGAAACAGAGGTCAAAGGAAGGTGTACTCTAAAATAATGAGAGGGAAAGGAGGAGTCTGTAAGAAAAATGGAAAACTCAGAGAGGGAATTGAGAGAAACGTGTGATTTGACATAATCAGCCTGTCACAGAACACCTTACTGATCTGGAAGCGCTGTTCCACTGTGGGACTTCCAAGAGGCTGAGACACTCAACAGCTGTCCCAGGTTTCCTCCTGGTTGTGCATTACTTTCCTGAACCCACCCAACTCCTGGAGGGGTTTCTTCCTTCTCTCTGGGTATCAATGCTGCCACCAGCTGGTTGCTTGGAGTATTTCCTAATATGATGGCCAGCAGTCCTAGCACTCTGCCTACATTGCCTTTTATAGGCGCCCTTATGCACCCTCATCTCCATGTGTTTGCTCCAATTATCCTTCACATGGACAGCTTACCACACCTTTACACTCCTAGGGATCTAGCAATCTATTCACCAAACAGTTCCTTTCTCCTCATACTCTTTTAGCAAAGTATTCAAGTAAGGCTTATTGTAGTTGCAGAGAACAAACTTCCAGTGTTCGAGATAATAAGAAATGTATTAAAAATAAAATGGCCACACACATACTCTGCACAGCAACACATCAAGCAAGGTTACAAAGTAAAGGTGCATGCACACAGTCTTCTGTCCCTTTGCTAAACATACACTGACCGTTGTTATCCTAGGGTAGGCTCTTTAATCTTAAAATCACACAGCATTCTTATCAGTCATCCATTACCTTGAGTCTTTATCCATGCTGTCTGCCCTTTGTTAGCTCCATGTAGTAATGGCAGCCATCAAGATGGAGCCCAGGTGTGAGAGTGTCTTCCTGCAAGTTATTTCCAGAACAGACTTCCTAAAATGGACCCCATTTCTCTTGAGTCTAGGGAATTTTAACTCTTCTGTCAGCCTACCTCTTCTTGAGTCAATCCTTCTCTTCTGTCCTTTCCAGAAAGAGATACAATCTAGCATTTAGCATCCCCAAATCCCTGTTAGCTCCTAGGTGTCACTTTCCTGTCAGGGTGTGAGACGGCCCTTTAATTGTTCTTCACAGGCTGGAAGCATTTGCATAGCAAAGCCTTAAGTACTGGTTACTTGTGAGAGCCATCAAGGGGATGGGGGTGTTCATGAGCAATTAAGAGGTCTTCTGTTTCCTATCCTTGTACTGACAGAGAAAATTGTTGGAATGAATGTGAGGGTTTTGTAGCCCCCAAACTGTTAATAGTGTAATATATGCCCATAGTGGAGGGCATTTCCTCACACAGCCCAATAGCGTTAGCAGGATTCTTGATGAAAATTACTGTGTTTGGCACAGATGAGGGGAATTGCCATCAAATCGCGTCTTATGGAGACCCCACAGGGTTTTCAAGGTAAGAGCCGAACAGAGGTAGTTTGCTATTGCCTGCCTTTGCACCATGACCTTGGACTTCCTTGGTGGTCTTCCATCCAAATACTAACCAGGGCGAACCCTGTTTAGCTTCTGAGATCTGGTGAGATCAGGCTAGCCTGGGACATCCGGGTTAAGGTGTGGCTGGCATTGGGGGGCATTACATTTGTATCTGGGGTGATTAGTGGGTGGTTGCTTTACACATGCAAATCACCTCTAGATCACACATTAGAAGACTGATGAACATGCATATGTGATATAGTTCTAACAGAAGAGAATGTGTTTGAAGAATGCCAGAGATAGACTCCCGTGTTGTTTTTAAACCTCCTTTATTTAGCACCCCATTTCATTTTTATCCCATCCTTTCTCTAAGAGTAGAATACATAATTGTGTGCCCCCACCCCATATTATCTTTAAAACAATGCTGAGAGTTACATTAGGATGAGAAATTGTAACTAGTGATATACAATATCTGGATATTTTGAAGCCGTGGGGAGCAATGTTCCCTCTAAGCTGTGAGCAAAAATTCTACTTTGTGAGCTACTGGCATTAAAGTTGTGGGTGAGGGATTTGGCTACTGCATAAATGAGTTTGCTCTGAAGCCATCCTTCCTGAACTAAGAAAAAAATGTGTGATCCGGTGGCTAAAAAACTGTGAGCTAGCTCACACTGTCTCAGCTTAGAGGAAATACTGGTGGGGAGGGGAACATTTTCCCCCGAATAAAAGGCCCTGCAGAAATTTTGAGAAAACTTGAAATATATACTAGACTTACTTTCTTATCAATCCAAAATGTATTTTATTGCTTTAAAAAACCATTTTAAACTTCCTTTATATATACTATTGGGCATATTTATGAAAATTAAAATTATAAATGCCTTGGTCTTCTACAAGCAAGAAAGAGGAGAGAGAGAGAGATCTGCAAATTGCTGTGCATACCCTGCTACCTTAGCACATGTGCATTAGCTTTTGCCATCTGTGAAGCAGGAAATAATAGAAGTGGATAATACAAAATATAAATGTTGTAGTAAACAAAATAAATTGTATGATTTGGACAGAGCAAATCTCATAAACTCATCATAGCCCTCCAGCATATTTGGATATCAAGTTAAGCTTTATAACACTGACAACATTGAACGCTTCAGTAATGTATTTTCATCATTCACATTCTAACATATTAGTAGTGGATAAAGTTAGTCACATTTAAACATTAAATACGTCCTTGAAAATACATCGTAAGGAATTATCATTCCTCAGTACTGTAGATTATCTCATATAACAATCTTGATAGTACTCCTTTTGCATGAGACAAACTTTGCCTTAAAAAGCATTTCAGTCATTCCAAAAGAGAAAATATTGCCTAGGAGACTTTTTTCAGTGCTCTCCCAACTCTCCAGTTGTACTGTCAGAAAACTGAGACAAGACCTGAGGGGAAAATGGTTTTCTTCCTATTTTTTCAAGCCTTCAGATCTCCAAGTGTGACTTGCCCAAGGTCATCCAGAAAAGATGAAGAATTGGTTTTTAAAACCCTGCTTTCCTCTACCTTAAGGAGGCTCAAAGTAGCTTACAATCTCCTTCCCCTCCTCTCTCCCCACAACAGACACCTTGTGAGGTAGGTGGGAGAGACTCCTCAACGAACTGTGATTGGGCCACGGTCACCCAGCAGGCTACATGTGGAGGAGGAGTGGAGAATCAAACCCAGTTCTCCAGGTTACAGTCCACCACTCTTAACCCTTACACTACGCTGTCTCTCAGCCATTTCAACTTCGGTTTCCAAGGTCCACTCCAGTAGTCTAACAACCACATTAGATTGTTTCAGTTCATCATCACAAATGTGTCTTCAACATGTTTGGGGCCAGTTGGAAACTGCATATACACTGCTGTGTAACTGACCTCTTAAATCTCAGGGATCTTTAAAGAACTTTTTTTGAAACTTTTAATGGTCAAGAATATTTTTTCTACAAAAGTGACTTTGTTGATGTAATACACACATTAGAAGAGTTCCTCCCCACATTTTGTGACTGGAGGACCAAACAAAGCCTTGGCGAGAAACAAAAGAGGAAAAGAAGGATTTTGTAAAAACTCAAAGAATTCACCAGTTTGTCCCAAGCAAAATTAAGATTTGTGTAGATAGAGAGCCAGCGTGGTGTAGTCGTTACGAGATCTAGGATCTGGGAGAATCAGGTTTGAATGCCCACTCTGCTATGGAAGCTTTCTGGGTGATCTTGGGCCAGACACACACACTCAGCCTCACTAACCTCACTGGGTGAAGATAAAACAGAGGAGAGGGGAATGATGTTAGCAACTTTGGGTCCACACCAGTGTTCCCTCTAAGCTGAGTTAGTATGAGCTAGCTCAGTTTTTTAGCCTCTGGCTCACACATTTTTTTCTTAGCTCAGAAAGGATGGCTCCAGAGCAAACTAATTTACGCAGCAGGCAAATTGCTCACTCACAACTTTAATGCCAGTAGCTCACAAAGTAGAATTTTTGCTCACAAGACTCCACAGCTTTGAGGGAGCATTGGACTCCCCACCAGGGAGAAAGGCAGGGTACAAATGAAGTAAATAAAAAAATAAAATAAAACTTGACAAACTAGTGGTCTGATAGTAGAGGTGCCTTATACTGACCAGTAGTGTTTCCTTACGAATGTGAGATGGGTTGTAAAACAGCATGGAAAATATTCAAATGGGTCTACTGAAAGATCTTCTTTTAATATATCCCGTAGTATGTTTGCCTGCAAAAATCCAGACAAACATGCTTACCTGACAATATTGTAATACTGGCCAGAATGAGCCCTTCTTTTGCATAAGCGTTTTGTATTTTGTGTGGAACCGGAGTTCCCGACCCTATACAGATCTTTCTGATGGAATAACTCATGTCTTTGCTGGAGCCGCTCTTGGTGACATCACAGAATGGTCACAATGAATCTTGTACATGAGCAGATGAAGCTGCCTTACACCGTGGATCACTGGTTTAACTCAGGATTAGCTGCGCTGGCAACGGCTACTCAGGGTCCCAGGCAGGGTTCTTCAATTCTGTTACACTTAAGTCCTTGTGACTGAAGATACCAGGGATTCAGTCTAGGACTTCAGGCATGAAAAGAGGGTGTCCTGCCTGTGAGGTATGATACTGTTTCAATTTAAGTCCCCTCGAAAATATAAGAACAGCGTGCTTCACTGTAGGTATGGAATGCCTTTCTGGGTGTAGACATGTCTGCAGGCTGTCCGGGCAAGCTGAAATTATCATTCATGAATCACATGAGCACAGTGGCAAGCGACAACAATGTTCCCTCCACCTAAAAGTTACAACACTACTTCAAACAAAATATTTAAAACACCTTAGAAAGGTTCAGTAAACACCAGCTGAAATGAGTCAGCGAGAGCCATCGTCGTGTAGAGGAAAATCCCATCTGTAGGTATACCGTGAGACTTAATTGCATATAACTGCCCAATGAATTATGGCCTCTGTGTCAGAGATGTGCAGTCAAAATTTTACGTAGCAAAGTCTGACTCAAAACATACTCATGCGTTAATACTGGAAGGGCTCTGAACCGGATCAGGAAAATTCCCACCATTTCTGAATTGTCAGAAACCGTCAACTATTCATACACCTTTCTGTCTTGGTCAGTTTCCCTGACAGCAGGAGGCAGGATGGGCAGCAAGTGGGAAGAGTAAGGGTGCTGATACGTTTTGTCAGGTCCTTTATCCTACCAGAACAGCTTGCCAGGGTTCCGGCCGCATGTTTATTTACGCAAGTGTTTTACCTCCACTTTTCTCCCACTCTGGGGACTCTAAACAGCTTGCGAAATGCAATACACAAAACAAATTATAGTTTAAGTACAGTCGTACAACCCAACAGGCCTCCAATACATCCTGGAAGCAAGTGATAAACTGCATGGCCATCCTGGGCTGTTTCTGGTTTCGATCGCTATGCTTCCTACAGGGCAGGGCATGGTTGCAAGCCATGGATTAAAGAGTCAAAAGGGCTAAGCTATGAGCTTCTTGGCTCTTGCCAAAGGCTGGTACCTCTGACCACACTGAGGCTTTAAACCACCTATGGAAAAGAGAGAGAGAGAGAAATGTTCGGTCCTGTTCAGCTGACTTGGAAGTAAGCAATACCTCCTCACTTCCTTCATCTCAGTGCACATTTCTCAAGCACCATTTCCACTTTTCATTGTATCATCAATGGCTTTAATAAGGGTTGCAGTCACAAACACTAAGGTCAAATCTACATCTGACTTTCCCACTGGAATCATTCTAGTTTCAAAAAAACAAACAAAAACATCTATACCTGTTTCTAGTTTCAAACCATACTTGTTCTAGTTTAAAAATTACTGTTTACATTCGTTAATTGCCCTCCTGTGGTCAAGCTAGCATTATACTGCTTTAAACAAATCCTGTTGCTTAGTACTCTTCAGACCCAGGGAGTGAAATTTGAAACCAGCGTGAAATGAGCGTAGGAAAAGACAGCGGTCAAACTACTTCAGAGGGGAGGTGTAAATTGGGCCTAAATAATCCACTTTCAGTGCGCTTTCCAACTGGATTTTACTCTGTGAACCGGCAAAATCCAGTTGGAAAGTGCACTGAAAGTGGATTGAAAGTGGATTATTTTTGTGTGTGACTGCAGCCTTTCTGGTTCTGTTGCAGGCTGCAGTTAATGGAGAATATACTCACCTCATGTGAGGTTGAATTGGTAGAGCATATGTTTCTCGGTTGCCCATTCTGCAGAGAGGCTTGTCTTAAAATTATTACCCCATTAGTTGATAGGATACCTGGTCACATTAATACAAACAAAGCAAGGGTTCGCTGGCTTCTATCAGATAAGAATGCAGAGATTACACATTCAGTTGCTGAGTTCCTGTGTATTGACTCTTAGATTGTGGGAGTCGCATTTTAAAAGTTTTTAAATTTAGATTTTTATTCTGTGTATTACCTCTGTTTTTCTCCCTCTTTCTCATATTATGTTTATATTGTATGCTGGTCTTAAGACTGCTATATTAATAAAACTGAACTAAACTGCCCCTTCGTATGTGATTAGGGACTTTTGGCCAATGAAAAGTCAGTTACTTATTCAAATGAGTTTTAATTGTTTAATAAAATGTGAATATCTTTGCTTATGGCTAATGGGGGGCATTGTTTATAGATGGTGGAGGTATGTGCTTCTAGGGGAGCCATTTCAGAAGAGGCATTCCCTTTATGTATGAGAGAAGGGGGAATGCCTCTTTCAAGGCGTTCCTGTTGTGACCCACTTTTTGTTTTAAAAAAGAGCTTATATGAAATTTAATTAACACTTTAAACATATGTTGCTTGATTAATCTGGAGGTCATTTTTTTCAGCGCTCAAAAGGCTTTTTAATTGATTTGCCTAACTAATTAATCAGCTGAACTTAGGAGCCCTACTTGTGGTTAATTACTCTTCCCCGCCAAATGACTGAATTTTCCTTTCGATCTGTCCAGATCCTCCTTCCAGCAATTACTTCAGTGTTGTGCTTCCCTCTGCTGAATTAAAGACCTCTGAAGATAATGAATGGCTGTAGCTGAAAAGCAAGTAAAAATCGGAGGCCCGGCTGCAAATTGTAGCCCAGCGTAAAGCTGTAGAAGGAACTGAGGGCGAAGTAAATCAGAGCAAGCCAGCTTTAAAGTGGACGTGAATCATGCAGAGAATTTCATCACCTTTAAGGCTCCCATTTAATTAGACCAATGAAACTCAGCATGAGATGCTTTTCTGAATCTGATCTCCGTTACCTTGGTAGCTAAGAAGGTTCAAGGCAGATAAAATAAAACGTATTATCCGATGGAATTCATTACTGCAAGATGTGAAGACAGGCACCAGCCTTTACAAAAAGGGGCTAGATCATTTCATTCATTCTTCCTGAAGAAGCCTGAAGAAGGCAGAGTTTGGGATGGGACTTGGGAGAGACCTCAGCAGGGTGTAAAGCTGTGGAGTTTACTCTCTGAAACTGCCATTTTCTCCAGGAGAACTGATCTGTCATCTGGAGATCAATTATAATTCTGGGAGATCTCCAGGACCCACTTGTAGGCTGGCAAGCCTAGATTAGGCAGTTGGGGACAGGACCTTCTTGGTGATGGCACCAAAATTCTGAAACTTTGTCTCCAGAGAGACCAATCCCCTTCAGTTGCAGTCTCCCACCAGCGGAAGACCTTTTGTTGTTGTTTCATCTGCCATTCCCTCAGTGATCCCTCCTTCTTGCCCTATGTTTAAATTGTTCTATTTAATGCTTTTTGTATGTTTTCTTCACCTTGGTTTTAGTTGTTTTAATTATGTGTTTTTATTTGGTTTAAATGGTTTCTAAGACATGTTTACATTCTATATGTTTTAATCTGTTAGCTGCCATGGTGGCCCTCATGAGTGCGGAAACATGAGTGTAAATTATGTAAATAAAATAAATGAAACCTTCATGCACAGGGCAGTATACCTCTCTGAACAAGATGCTTAGGATAAACTATAGGAGACAGCCATCATTGCCTTTAGGTTGTTCTTGTGGATTTATGCAGAAAACAGAATGCTAGATTAGATAGAGAGGGCTGATGACCTGGAGAGCCCCTCCACCACTAGAGCCATGCCAGCCCCAAGCAAAGGGTGCCCTTGCCTTGTGTGAAGCAGGTGGCAGTCACCACCACAAGGCTGAAGCCTGAGCTACATGAAGGGCAGGCAACAGCTACTGTCACCACAAACCAATGGCCCATGCCAGGTGGGTAAGGATTCCTCTAAGCTGTGTTAGGGGGTGCTAGCTCACAAAATTATAACTGGCAGTGCAGGGATAACTGCTTTCAGCGCACAAGGTGTTTTTGCCTCCATCAGAAACAATGGGGGATTGGGGGCACCTTCGCCTGAGGCCCATAGAATTGGACCCCCTGGTCCAATCTTTTTGAAACTTGGGGGAAGGGGGGGGGGTTGAGGAGAGGGACCCGCAGTTATGGTGCAAATTTGGTGCCTCTACCTAAAAAAACAGCCCCACTGAGCCCCAGATACCCCTGGATTGATTCTCCACTTTCGCCTATGGGGCCCATTGATTATAATGGTCCCCATAGGCTACAATGGAGTCGGGAATTTTTCCCCCCACACCTGTATTATGCTTCTCAGTATGATTTGTGAGCTGCCTTGAGTCACAGGGGAAAGTGGGATATAAATATTTGAATAAATAAGTAGCTTGGGCAGGTTGATAACATTAAGCAACTTCCTGTTTATTAGGTTAAGCAGGGTTTTGACAGTGATTGTTTCTCCTCTGGTATACTTGACCTGTAATGCTGGTTGTCATATTTCACTAAAAACCACAAAGAAGACTGCAAGATTCCCCCCCCCCCCCAAAAAAAATGCTGGTATGTTTTCTAGGGCTCAGCACAGGGTGACGGTCCGAGGCCAAGACTACCAATATACTGGAAAGGGGTGGGCAGACCTGTTCTCCGGAGACCATGTCTCCCATGGGTAGACCTGTTCTCTGGAGGACAGGTCTACCAATATAGCAGAAAGGGGTGGGTGAAATTTGACTTGATTCTGTTTTCTGTTATAATGTTTAAATTAGTCTTAAAATAGTTTAAATATAATTTAAAAGGATTTATTCTGAGATTTTTACAAGGTTATCAAAGTAATCCTCAAAAAAACCTAATTTAAGTGATAGTCAAATGTAGACTTGCTCACAACTTTAATACTACTTTTTTTTGCTCATTAGGTAGAATTTCTGCTCACAATGCTTGGAACTTAGAGGTAGCTTTAGTAAGGAATTATTCAGCCTGGATAAATCCTGTGAGGCAAATGAGATGTCCAGCCAAGCCACATGAGGCTGGTGGGCTAGCTTTTTCTCTGTCCTTCCTTCCGCCTTTGAGAGCCAAGGGTGGGGCCCTTTTCTTGGGCCCCTTCTCCCGTATCTGTCCCTGAATAGGCATTATCAGCCCCCAACCCTCTTCCAAGCCCCAAAACCATCACAGTCCAATTAAACAGCCATTTCATAATGTCTTGCTCTCCACTTTTTGGGTATGTGCCCAGTCCATTTGAGACGACAGTGCTTTTGCCCATTGGCTTTAGAACGCTCAGGACTTAAGCCAAGAGACCCATTTACAAATGAATGTTTGACATCATCTTTAATTGATGTCACTCAAGCACCTGATCTATTAATTATTTTATTTTATGTAATAGTCATTAAGAAAATCTCTTATCTTAGTCATCATTATAGACAAAAGAAGCCCCTCCAATTAAAATGAAATTAAAATTATTTTCCAAATATATAAGAAAAGCAATCGTTGAGAAGTGGTGAAGTTCTGTAACAGTCTGAAATGGTAACCAGCTATTTATATATAAAATCAAAACATACTGAAACTTTTCATAACGTCCTTGCTGTTTCAGCTGGCTCTCGCTTTGAAGTCAGACATGACATATGATACCATGCCCACACAGTAGATGGCTGGATGGCCACTGAATTGTGCCAATATTTGTGATGGATTACTCTCCACAATTCTCCCTGTAATGTGAATAATATAGCTGAGTATTCGATTGATATACTGTTAATTATTTGAATTTTTCCTGAAAATGGAACCCAAGAAACTGCCCTATACTGAGTTAGATCCAGATGGTCAGCCATGTTGGTCTGAAGCAGTTGAACAAATTTAGAGTCCAATGGCACCTTTAAGACCAACAAAGGCTTATTCAAGGTATGAGCTTTTGTGTGGTCTTAAATGTGCCACTGGATTCTAAATTTGCTATACTGAGTTAGATCATTGGTCTATCTATTTAATTTATTCAGTTTATGTTTCTTATAGTCCACCTTTCTCAGGGGGACTCAAGGAGGATTACACAGAGTGAGTGAGCACAATTGACAAAATGGGACATTCAATAACCTGTGCATAAGGATTTTAAAAGTCTGGAATCCCCAGGAAGAACTGAAGCATTGCATAAGTATTACCTTGACACATTAAGCAGTATAGAAATTACATAAATAGGATTCTACTGACAAAAAAGCAGTATAGAACACAGTCCCAATCATTTATTCAAGTACATTTGTGAACCATTTTGTGCAGTGGAACCATATTACCTGCACAGAAAAGCCCTCTGGAATAATTCAGTTTTGCATAGTTTCCAGAAAGCCAGGAGACTGTGGGCACATGTACGGGCAGTTGCTGATTTCTCCCATGTGCAGGTTGGCACCTGCAGAAGCCTCTGCTGACATGAGCAGAGCATAGAGAAACAGGTGGTCCCACAAATAAGAGGGGCCAAGACCATGAAGGACTTTGTATGTGATAGCCCAAAGGTGTCAAACTCATTTGTTATGAGGGTTGGATCTGACATAAATGTGGTTTGTCGGGCCGGGCCATATGCACCATAAAATGTAACGCCAGGTACTGGAGATATAAGCTGTATAAAGGACAGGACAGCTCCGAGTTGCTGTATCCTCACTGCAAGGCCCCATGGGCTGGGAGGGGTTGCAGAGGAAAAACACATGGGTGGACTGGAAGCCCAGTGGTGCAGCACTGGGCAGATGCTCCCATGCTACGTGACTGCTGCAGACGAGGTTGTTCTGCCATGCTGAAGCCATAATTGGAGTGGCTCCATCAACTCCCCTCCCTGAGGTGTCTTCTGTTCCCTCCCTTACACCAGTTGCTCACAGACCACATAAGAGTCCTAAATGAGCCGGTTCTGGGCCTCAGACCTTACGTTTGACACCTCTGTGATACCCAATACCTGAGCCCAGTAACAGAGAGGCAGTCAATGGAGTCTGTTCTGACAGCCAGCAGCTTTCCACAGTACGATTTTTCATATCACTTACTATTCCATCCTTCTGTATGGATAGTTTTAGAATTTATTCACTTCATTTATAACCTGCCATTTCCTCCAAATGGAGAGTCAAGTGCTTTACATCATTTTCCTGTCCTGTAGATTAGGCTGAGACTCAGAGTATAGGTTAGGCTCAGGAAAGGAACTAAAAACAAATCAGCCCGTATCATAATGCCCCTGTGTAAACCGATAGTGCCGCCTCCTTTGGAATACTGTGTGCAGTTCTGGTCCCTGTGCCTCAAAAAAGATAGCATTGGGAAAAATGCAGAAAAGGGCAACTAAAATGATTAAGGGGATGGAACACTTTCCCAATTAAGAAAGGTTAAAGAGGTTAGGGTTCTTTAGCTTGGAGAAACAATGACTGAGGGATGACATGATAGAGGTTTACAAATGCATGGGATAGAGAAGGTACAGAAAGAAGTACTTTTCTCCCTTTCTTACAATACAAGAACTCATGGGCACTCAATGAAATTAATGAGCAGTAGGCTTAGAACAAAAAAAAGGAAATACTTCTTCACCCAAAGAGTAATTAACATGTGGAATTCAGTGCTGCAGGAAGTGGCGGCGTCTTCAAGCGTAGACAGCTTCAAGAGGGGATTAGGTAAACATATGGAGCAGCAGAGGTCCATCAGTGGTTATTAGCTGCAAGATATGGATGGAACACTCTGTCTGGGGCAAGTGATGCTTTGTATTCTTGGTGCTTGGGGGGCCACAGTGGGAGGGCTTCTGGAGTTGTGGCTGTGCTGGTGAACCTCCTGATGACACCTGGGTTTGGGCCACTGGGTGACCGAGAGTGCAGGACTGAATGGGCCATTGGCCTGATCCAACATGGCTTCTCTTATGTTCTTCAGTTTTTATGACTGGTCCAAAGTCATCCAACAAGCTTTCATGGAAGAGTGGGGATTCAAACCTGGGTTTCTCATATCCTAGTCTGACACTAGCGACTACACCACACACTGGATGGAACCTGGATTGAACTGGAAAGCTTCTGCATGCAAAACAGTTCATCTACCACTCAGTCACAGCCCCTCCCTGGTGAATATTTGATATTAAGTGAATGACATTTGACAAATATTTGATATTATTCTGTTTGTCATTCCAGTGATGGTTGATATTTGGAAGCTGGCATGGTCTTCTGATGAGTATGTTTGACAGCATCATGAGATTTTTTATACGACAGATTCCAGAATTAAAATTCTCAAGAGATGCCAAGAAGTATAGAACATGTTTAACTGAATTTTGAATTTCAAGGGAAAAGAATTCCCAAAGTCAATTTCTGCACAATTCTGTGTTTTTTGTACTCCATAAAGCTGGAGTAGCACCCCAAAATCACCAAGATCAGGCTGTGACAGATCTAATAAACTGGAAGGTGGAGGCAATCAGAAGTGAAGAAAGCTCTGTAAAGATCTAAACAAACATACAGGTCATACCACGAGAGATGGTCCTTCAGATATGTGGGTCTCAGACTGTGTAAAACTTTAAAGGTGATAACCAGCACCTTGAATTGAACAGGGAAACACAGTGATAACCAATGGAGATGTCTTAAAACAGAGTAACAAGGATCAGGCAAACACTGTTAAAATTCTGTCTTTTCTCTTTTTTTTTTTGCAGTGTAGGCCCAATCTGCATCTAGCATTTGCTCCGTTGTTTTACCAAACCCACACTGGAACAGAAAAAGACGCAGCTCAAAACCACATTCAAATACCCCGAGCCAACATACTGACTGCAGAGCCACTCCTGAATGGTCATAAAATAGCCATAAGCAGAGAGTTTCATAAAAAGGAGATATCAAAGGCAATGAAAGTGGCGAGCAGTGCGGAGGGGAATTTCTGTTCCAACGTGGGTGTGGTAAAACAGCAGAGCAAATGCTAGATGCAGATTGGACCATAATCTTGCATACAAGAAGAGTGGTCCTTAGGGAGGGAGGACCATCTTGCTTCCATTGCATCGTTGTCCTCTTTGTAACTTTTTACATCATAAGAACTGATTCATTCATTCATTTTCATCACAAATTATCAATAATGGATTACTATACTGTTGAGGACCGGGAGCAGAATGTATAAACTGATCCTGTCGAAAAGCATTTTATATGAAATGATATGAAAATACTGGCTTGAATCCTACCACTTCACTGAGCAAAATTTGAAGCTTTTCTCCAGCCTAAGGCAGCTTCCTCCAGCTTAAGCAGACTTTCCTCCAATGGTTCCTTAGACCAGAGGAACTTTAGGCTGGTTAAAGTATATCATTCACACATGCAAGTCTCCTTATAAATGCTGCAGAGATCAAGGATGTGTTTTTGAGCCTGGCCATAGTATCCTTTGGACTGAATGCATCTCCGATCCAGGCAGATGCTTGAGAAGACTGAGGAAGGTTCTGAACCATGACGTTCCTTTTAATAGGATGAACTGCTGTAATACCTCTAGCAGTTAAGTTGTGACCCGTGTTCACTTTAGTTACCTTATCTGATTCCAGCTTCCTTTAAAAAAACTGAAAAAAATATTACTGGTTCACCCATGCATGCACATATCTTGATGCCTCATTGCTTGGTCACTGGCCATTTGATTATTCTTAGCCAAATAAGTAAATTATTTCCACTGTAAAGTGAATTGGCATCAGGCAATATGCAAGTCTGGTGCTCACCGAGGGTGGCCAATTCACATGTGAAAGGCATCTCTTGATGCTATAGTCAATAACTGATGGGCATTAGTCTCCAGTGATGTATTTTTTACTTAGTGATGAAAACAGATGCTAATTTGTAATTTAGATGACCCCAGATCTCTGCTTCTAAAACTGAGACCAAATTATGTCTGTCTGTCTGTCTGTATGTGCCATCAAGTCGCAACTGATTTGTGGTGACCCCAGCAAGAGGCTTTTCAAGGCAAGTGAGAAGCTGAGGTGGTTTGCCATTGCCTTCCTCCGAAGAGCCATCCCTTGGTGGTCCACCATCCAAGTACCAACCCCATGTAACTTCTGAGATCTGACAAGATTGGGCTGTACCATAATATTCCACATCCCAGTGTTCCCTCTAAGATGAGTTAGTGTGAGCTAGCTCACAGTTTTTTAGCCTCTGGCTCACACATTTTTGTCTCCACTCAGGAAAGATGGCTTCAGACAAACTAATTTATGCAATAGCCAGATTGCTCGCTCACAACTTTAATGCCAGTAGCTCACAAAGTAGAATTTTTGCTCACAAGATTCTGCAGCTTAGAGGGAACATCACACCAAATTACAAGGAAACGAATTCTACAATCCCCCCCCCCCCCCAATGGTCTCAATATTCTGACTGATTTCCCACAAAGCGCTGCTCCGGCATCATTCTTCCCTTTGCCTTGACTGCGTGCTTGAATCTCCCACACGCCACATTTTGACCCACGGCTTCTCTCGAATTCCCCCGTGGCTTCAGTGATCCTCAAAAAACAGGATCACTGAAGCCGCGGGGGAATTCGGGAGAAGCTGTGGGTCAAAATGTGGCGTGTGGGAGATTCAAGCACCCAGTCGGGGCAAAGGGAAGAACGATGCCGGAGTAGTGCCTCGTGGGAAATCGGTCCCTCCTTTTAGGATCGATATGTAGCTGATCCTCCACAGTGGTTGTAGTTCTATATTGCTCTCACATGCATTTACTCTCTCTCATCAAAAGCACTGGAATTAGGACTGACACCACTGTAATTTCATGCCATAATTCTTTCCTTTTTTTTCATGGATCGCTTTTAAAGTACCCTCCATTGGAGTATATTTTAGAATTCTCCCCTCTTGTGGGTAAACTGCTGCCATCAGGATTGTCATTGGGTGCTGATGGATTTCAGAGTGATGCCCCATCAAGGTTAGCTGTGAAATATGCAGAGGTCCAACAAATAAGTAATTATGGAGCAGCCATGGCCATGCCAGCCTCTATCCATCACAGTAGCTGGTCTGATGTACGTTAAGAATGTAAAAGATGCTGTGTATTATTCAACAATACTGTAGCTGGGTGGTTTTGGTGTTCCACTTTTGAGGAAGAAGAAGAGAAGAAATTAGATTTACATCCCGCCCTTCACTTGGAGTCTCAGAGCGGCTTACAAACTCTTTTCCCTTCCCCTCCCCACAACAGACACCCTGTGAGGTAGGTGGGGGTGAGAGAGCTCTGACAGACACTGCTCTTTCAAGGACAGCTCTGACAGAACTATGGCTTGCCCAAGGTCATCCAACAGCTGCAAGTGGAGGAGTGGGGAATCAAACCCGGTTCTCCCAGATTAGAGTCTGTGCACTTAACCTTTACACCAAACTGGCACCAAACTATGCAAGGCAATATGGCAACTGGAAGCTGGTGGGGCCATCAAATGGATACACAAGTGGCAAAACATGTTTTTTTTTTGAAGAGGAATGATAAACGTTTATATTTGGACTTTTCACTGTTTGAGGAATTTCACATGGACTATTTCCAAAGGTGGACCAATAGGATTGTTTGTGTATCTGGACCGTGTATTTTTGAATTTCTGACTATCATATTGTGTTTTTGATAAAGTACACTATTTATATAGGTTCAGAGTATCAGACTCGTTGACTGTTGAATATTTTTCAGTATTTATGCATCTTTTGTATTTTTTGTATAACTTACTATGGTGGAATTAGCTGGATAACAACCTCCATGAAGTATCCACATAATACCATGATGGCCCTGGAAATACAAGTTACCTGCTCCCCTGGCCTTATGGGCAAAATGATAAGTGTGAGAATTCACTTGAACAAAACAAACAAACAAACTGGAGTTGGGCTCCACCAGGTGGTGGCTAGTTAGACCACACGTGCTCCAGGAAACCCCTCCAACTATGCCAGTGCGACTCAGCGGATAACCAGGGTCACCATCAAATGGTTGCATTTCTCACGTTCCGCGAGCCACAAAAGGTACTGCCTCAAAAGGTACTGCATCAGTATCCATGGCTTTTCTGCGTGGAAGATTAGATTCAAAAACAGCATGCAAATATTACCAAAAGATGGAATCTTCTGAGATTGTATTAGAAGCATAATATCCCAAGCCATCCTGATAAAGATAGCACGTGATAATTAGAAGCCTGTCTGTTTTGTTATCCTATTACAGTCTGTTTTGATTGTATAGTTCACGGACTCAAGGAATCCATCCACTGAGATGTTTTTTTTCTGAGCACACAACACTGAAATGGTTGGGAGCCAGAGTGAGATCACTGGCATGACCAAGTCGCCTTCAGAGCATCTTCTTCCAGATGTGTCAAGGAAAGCACCCAAGCTCCAAATAGACCACTGCGTGGTGCAGTGGTTAAGAGCAGCAGACTCTCATCTGGAGAACAAAGTTTGATTCCCCACGCCTCCACATGAAACCAGCTGGGTGACCTTGGGCCAGTCACACAGTTCTCTCAGAACTGTTCTCTCAAGAGCAGTTCTTTCAGAGGTCTCTCAGCCCCATCTACCTCTCAGGGTGTCTGTTGTGGGGAGAGGAAGGGAAGGAGATTGTAAGCTGCTCTGAGACTCCAAGTGAAGGGTGGGGTATAAATCCAATCTCCTCCTCCTCCTCCTCTTCCTGAGAGATGTCAGCTCTTGAAAGAGAATCCAGGGTCACTAAATAATGTGTTCTTTCTGACATTATAGAAGTTGACCAACCCTGTGCTAGATGTTAGGACAATTCTGTCATTTTTCACTTTTGTATCATAGTTGGTTTATTAAATATTTTTTTTAATTAACAGAGACAGTTTTTGAGACAGAATATGATTGTGATGATAATGATCATTTACAAAGCACTTTGAAGTGGAAATGTGGCTTAATAACTGAAAACGAAGACCGAGAACTTCCCAGGAACCAGGCTCACCACTGACTAGCTAGTGAGGTAGGGGGAAAAAATCATAGGAAGGGTAGCAGAGAGAGGTCTTGGGAGAACAGAGGGGCTTTCTAGAGCACTTTAAACCAGCACCCATGAAGATTTGTAAATATCCCGAGGCAAGGCATTTCAGAGATAATGGGCAGCAATAAAAGTGAAAAATAGCAGGTGAGATATTTTTGTACATCAGAAGTAGCCTCACAGAAAGAATGGAGAAGATGATGAAGGAGGATTGGCAATTAGTAAGTACAAGGCTGGCCTAGCCATTTTATGTATTCTTTGACTACTACTTCTTTGCTGTCAAGTCACAGCTGATTTATGGCAACCCTGCAGGGTTTTCAAGGCAAGAGATGTTCAGAGGTGGTTTGCCATTGCCTGCCTCTGCATAGCCACCCTAGACTTCGTTGGTGTTCTCCCATCCAAATACCAACCAGGGCCGAGCCTGCTTCGCGTCCAAGATCTAACAACACAACAAGGGAGGAGGGCCAATTACAACTAGTGGGGAGTGCTAATCAACACAAAAAAAGTCTTCGCCTCAGGGTGGAAGTCAACAATAAAGGGATCAAGAAGTGTAGCCATGATCATCTGTCTGTAGCAGTAGAAAAGAGCAAGAATCCAGTAGCACCTTAAAGACTAAAAAATATGTGGCAGGGTAGGAGCTTTTGTGAGTCATCACTACCCACTTCTTCAGAGATTCACAAATGAAATGGTAGGAAAAAGTGAGAGAATTAGCATGTTCGTAGACCAACAAAGTATTAACAAAGTCGGCATGGTATAATGGTTAAGAGCGGTGGACTCTAATCTAGAGAAATGGGTTTGATTCCCCACTCCTCCACGTGAAGCCTGCTGGGTGACCTTGAGCCAGTCACAGTTCTCTCAGAACTCTCTCAGCCCCACAAGATGCCTGTTGTGGGGAGAGGAAGGGAAATGTGATTCTAAGCCACTCTGAGACACATGAGGTCCGCTGGGTGACCTTTGGCCAGTCACAGTTCTCTCAGAACTCTCTCAGCCCCACAAGGTGCCTGTTGTGGGGAGAGGAAGGGAAAGGTGATTCCAAGCTGCTCTGAGACACATGAGGCCTGCTGGGTGACCTTGGGTCAGCCACAGTTCTCTCAGAATTCTCTCAGCCCCACCTACCTCACAAAGTGCCTGTTTTGGGGAGAGGATGGCAAGGCAATTGTAAGCTTCTTTGAGACTCCTCAGGGTAGAGAAAAAGAAGGTATAAAAACCTACTCTTCTTGTTCATTTGCATGAAGCCTGCTGGGTGACCTTGGGTCAGTCACAGTTCTCTCAGAGCTCTCTCAGCCCCACCTACCTCGCAAGGTGCCTGTTGTGGGGAGAGGAATGGAATGCAACTGTAAGCTGCTTTGAGACCCCTTCAGGTTAAGAAAAGTGTGGTATAAAAACTAACTCTTCTTCTTCTTCTTTTATAAGGATAAGGAAGCCAATGTAGAACAGAAAGACAGGAGAAAAGGGAACAGTTGCAGAATAAGGTGCCAGAGAAAAATGCAGCCAAGCAGCAGAATTAAAAACAGAAGCTAAAGATAAGAAATTAGAAGGCCAAATTGAAGAGAGCAGGGCTTTCTCTGTGGTGGCGCCATGGTCTCTCACACCTAATGGGCAGCACCATCCTGGGCTTGTCTACTCCACAGTAAAGACCAATGGAGCTTACTGCCACAGGATCAACGCACACTTTAGCACCAAAAGACACATGATGAAAATCGAGTAAATGGTAAATGGTACATGCGTGCAGACCTCGTTTGGATGGGGCTCAGGCAGGGATTTAACTCTTCAGTCTCCACTGGTTGTTTCTGAACTCTCCATGCACAGCGTATTAGAGATGAGTCCTTTAAAAGACCGTCTTTTTTCCTCCAGAGAGTTAATAAAAGCATGGGTAAATCTGATTTTGCCCCTTGGAGTTAAGCAGTGACTGAAGGGATAAATCCTCTCTGCCTCTTGTGCAGAGGCCCCACCTGAATCACAGCTGCAACCCCCCCCCCCCCCCCCCCCGGGATCGTTTATTTGCAGACTGATGCAGAGCTGTGATCTTTATCAGGGCTGCTGGTGACCACTGAGCAATCCTAAGCAAGTCTGTTAGGAAGTCAGTCCCGTTTTATGCAATGAGGCTTACTCTCAGGGAAGCATTCCTGGGATTCCAGCTGTGATCTAAATGGTTCTGGTGAATGCCGAAAGCGTTTTTATTCCAGGAATTGTATGGACCAATCCGAAAGGTGATTTCAGTATACTAATTTCATGTGACTTTGTGGACTGAGTAGTTCCCTCCCCCTTCCCCGTGATCCTGGGTTTTGTGTTTTGTAACCTGTCTTGGGTCAGTTCTTCTTGGAAAGAGGCAGGGTAGCAATTGAACAGATCCGCCAATCAAAATGTATTGCATCAGTTGAGAGATATAAGAGATATATTAGAAGCTAAAATGCACAGTATTTAAGGATTTGACAGTACATATGCAAGGGCTGTCAAGCTGCAACTGACTTCTGGCGACTCGAGCAACGGGCTGTCAACGGGAGTGAGAATCAGAGGCGCTTGGCCATTGCCTTCCTCTGCAGAGTCTGTGTCGGTGGTCTCCCATCCAAGCGACAGCCCTGCTTAGCTGTTGAGATCTGACAAGATCAGGCTGTACCATGCTGCCTTCCTTCCCAGATTTAACAGCAGCAGAAATGAAGCAGCAAACCAGAATATACTGAGTCAAAGCAAACTCCCAGTTTGTGAACTTGTGAAGAAGGAGGGCGAGAAACAGACCCAGGGAGAACATCGGAGGTTAGACTCATAGAATCATAGAGTTGGAAGGGATTTCCACGTCATCTAGCCCAACCTCCTGCACAATGCAGGAAATTCACACATACCTCCCCCTCTGCACCTGCAGAGACCACTGTTCCATGTCCAGAAGATGACAAAAAACCTCCAGGATCCCCGGCCAAACTAGCCTGGAGAAAAATTGCTTCCTGACCCCAAAGTGGCAATCAGCATTTCCCTGGGCATGTAAGAAAAGGCCACAAGAACTAAGCACTGAGGCAGCCCTTCCTGCCTTCCCTCTCATGATCTGCCTACGTTCACGAAATCCGCATTGCTGTCAGATGGCCACCCAGCCTCTGTTTGAAAACCTCCAAAGAAGGAGAGCCCACCACCTCCCAAGGAAGCCTATTCCACTGAGGAACCGCTCTAACTCTCAAGTGTGCTCCTCCAAAATGTTCTCCACCAGTTCTTTTGCCCCTCAGCTTCCACTTGTCATACACTGAGGTGCCATAGAATAATTGTGACTTTCCCCTCATTCGATGGGATATGCATTTAATGAGTCATAACCTCTTTGCTCTCCTAAGCAAAGCAGCCTTTGCTTCCCCGTTGGCTCCTCAAATGAGTTTTTCTAGAGTGGCCCCAGAACAAAAGAAATGAGAGGACAAATCTTCCAAGCCTGGAGAAATAGGGTTGCTACTAAGCTGAATCAGGGAGCCTGGAAAGTAGAAGGAGGTTTTTTAGCTTTCTAAAAACAAATATTTGCAGAGGGAGAATACCATGCGAACAGCCGAGGATTTCTTAGACTGGAGGGGCCCATTCCCCGAAGACAAGAATTGCTGGCAAGTGGCTTGAAAAGTGCCTGTTTCAGAGCAGCCCTTCCCTCGCTACAAGCAAAGTTAGAGCAATTATTAAACTGCTGTTGGGAGACAGGAGGAAGGTAGTGGGGGGGGGGGGAGTCATCAACAACCTAGAGAGCTCAGCCCTGCTGCAAGAAGGTGATTTTCCCCCCCTCCTCCACTGAGTCTGTTCAGCACATCTGGTTCCCTGAGATGATACATCATGCTGGCTCCACAAGCTATAATCAGACGTTTCAGGGTGTGTAGCTGGGCACCAGCTATGTGCTGAGATAAGCACCGTGCATTCTTCTTGCTCTAGAAGGCAAAGAGGCCCAAAACAGTAGGAGGAAGCCAAGGTAGGCTTGAGAGATGGCCCAAGGAGCAATCGTCCAGTTAAAAAAAGATGATCCCTCGTTCAAAGGCGGGGACCTTCTTCTTTCCCAGTTGTTCTCAACCAGATACATCAGGACAAATGAGAGAGGATTTGGGAAGGTAATTATTCTTCTCGCCCCCCCCTTTCCTCCTGAAAAAAATACACACCAAGTAAGTGTTAATGGCGTTGTCTTGAAAAGGTGATGCTTGTCAGAAATAAATCATCTCTTGCCTTTTAGCTGCAGCGATAATTACATAGTGCCTTACTATCTGCACAAACTGTCAAGGGAAATATATTGTGAGTGAAAAAATAAATAAATATCTCTCCCTCCAGCCCTCAGAGCTGGCTAGCCGGGAGACGCTAAGGTGTCTCGATGCAATTGGTACAAAAGAACTTTGTCTGGATTTATGGGAAGACAGGAACGGTGTGGTGTTAGTTTCATGTCCTTTCTTGTCCACCGGGAGACATTTAATGCAATTGTTTAATTCTAATGGTGGTTTTTTAAAAAAAATTCAAAGAGATATTCAAAAAGCCTCGAGGACTAAGAAACATAAGGAATTTTTTTCTCCAGGGACAAAGATAAATAGGACAAAACCCTAAACTAAAAACTGCAAACATGTATTGCACTAGTATTATTTTTTGTTGCTTTGTTTTTACTAGTTATACAAAAGCTTACGCAATATTAACTTTGCAACATGCTTTACGATACTTATTGTAGCTCCCTTCACAACAGATGTGTAAAGCAACTCCCCATTGTTGAGAAGGGACCAGACAACACTGAGTAATTGTTGAGAAAGGGATCTGACAACACTAAGACCTGCCTAAGGCCATGCAATGGGCTGACTGGGTTTCTGTTTGGAGTGCAAATGAGTAAGGCTACCTTACCAATTTCAGGTGGGGACTGGAGTTCACAACATTCAAAAACCAGTGGAGGAATGTTCTAACCTTCCAGGACGTTCAGTTGCTGACCTAAGAGTAGCTGTTCTCTTACAAAGGAATTTCAAAGGGAGAGTAGAAAACAAACTACTGAATTGCAACTGATAATGAAGCTCAAGACAATATATCCACCTGGACTTAATCGAGACCTTGGGTTCCTATCTCACCAATTCTGATTTATCCTGCCTACTACCCCTTTGCATATCACACCTAATCCAGTCACGCCTGCTATCATCATTTGCCCGCTAGTATAATTTGTCATCTGAAATCATTCCACTTTCCAATATACAGGACAGATGGGCTCACATTCTAGCTGTATATGAAGAAGTGAGTTGTGACTCACAAAAGCTCATAAAAAGGTTCAGGTGTGTATCTGTAAGCTGCAAACCTACTTTTGATCTATTGACATTCACCACAGAAATATCAGGCACAGAGTTCTGAGTCTAGGACCCAGGGGAAAACATGAAATGGTCGAGCAACTGAGAGAGTCTGGCAAAGCAAACTATGGTGCAGCAGCAGCAACAGAACTGGAAGCAGGAGATGGCCAGTTCCAGGGCGGGCCTTAGCACTTAGAGGAGAAAAAACTCTTGCAGTCTACTTGGTGGTTTGTTTGTTTTTTAGTAAAATAGGACAACCTATTTGTTGTTGTTTGCTTGGTTTTTGCTAAAAAGCAACCAAGGGGGAAGGCCTTAGTTTGCATCAGGCGCTTCAGTGTGAGCAAGCAGGGCTCATACTCTTTCCCATTGCACCATCTTCCTTACTTTAAACACATAAACAGCAGTCAAGCAATCCATATTTTCCCCCAAAGAGACAAATAGCAGCATTGCAGCAACTTCAGACTTCAAAACTGGACCCCAACAACTGTTTTTAAATTAATTATTAAAAAATTAAAGACATCAAAAGACTTCAGAACAATAATCACTGATCCCCCTTGTAAAGAGGACCCAGATTCTCCCTCATCATGTACCTTTCATATTTTGTATGGTTGGGTCCTTAGTTTGCCTGGGTGCTTTATCTTTCTTTGGAGTGGGAAAGCATTTGCCTCTGTCCCCAATAGTCAGTCCGTGGCAGTGCTACTTGCCTGCCTTCCAGCGAGCACAAGCAATACATTTATCTCTCTCCCCTGTAGGTATTTCTAATTACTTTGTCTGATCTTTTTGTTGTTACATTTCTACTCTTATAAAAGTTGTAACATTGATAGGCTCACTCAGTTAATTATTGTCTTATCTTGCAAAATTAGATTACATCTTTGTGCAATATGCTTAATATGCACACACACAATATACATACATAGGTTGCAACATGTGTAATCTATGTATGCACAGACATATTCATAGAAATATAGATAAGCATATATTGCATTTGCTGTTTCATGTTGACATGAAACTGCTGGAGGAGATGTTTCTCCAAGTGTCCATTGTAATTTCATGTCATATACTGGCTGCAATCCCAAAAGGCCTGTGCATGAGCAGGAAAAAAGGGAAACACTGAAACATGCATGCACGGGTTCCCAGTTCTCTCCCCCACCCCATGGTATCTCCTCATGCTATGTCATATGCAGCTTGAATGTGCAAGGGGCTACAGAAGGTGTAATATTTTTGGGTCTACAGATAAGACTACCAGAATGAAGAATGGCTTATTTTATAAAGTGCCTTCAAGTTGCAGCTGACTTCCGGCAAAGAGCTTTCAAGGCAAGTGAGAAGCAGAGGGGTTTGCCATTGCTTTCCTCTGCAGAGTCATCCTTGGAGGTCTCCCTTCCGACTATAGCACTACTTAGCTTCCAAGATGTGATGAGATTGGGCTACACTATGCCACCTTCTCTCCCAAATAATGGCTTAACGCAACTTTAATATGTTTAATATACCTTCGGGACCGCCTCTCTCAGTATGCCCCCAGCAGAAGAGCATTACACTCTGGCAGGAAAAACCTCCTGGTGGTGGTTCCTGGCCCAAGAGAGGTCCAGTTGTCCTCAACCAGGGCCAGAGCTTTTTCAACCCTGGCCCCCACCTGGTGGAACTCTTTGCCAGAGAACCTCTGCGCCCTGTGGGATCTATTACCTTTATGCAGGGCTCGTAAGGCAGAGGTGTTCCGCCAGGCCTATGGCCGAGGACAGCGACTGGACAGCAACTAATCTGGCCCTCTCCTACCTCCCATCTCCCTTCACCCTACCCGCTTTGGAGGCTACGGGGAAGCTGCAATTTTTACGGGAGTTCTGCCACCTTGGAACGGTCTTTTATATATTGATTGTAAGGTATTTTATTATGGTTTTAACTTGATCTAAATTGTCTGTTGTTTCTATCTTGTTGTAAACCACCCTGCCTGCAGGGAAGGGTGGTCTAGAAGTCTAAACAAACAAACAAACAAACAATAAATAAAATAAAATAAAAGGTAGAATACTTAAAACATCTTATAAAGCTTTATCTGAGCCTTGTTCTAGAACAAACTGAGGTAATGTGATCTTAGGACCAGAATGGAAATTGTGTGTGTGTGTATGTGTGTGTGAAGTGCCCTCAAGTTGCAGCTGACTTATGGTGACCTTGCTGGGTTTTCAAGGGAAGTGATTAACCCGAGGAGGTTTGCCATTGCCTTCCTCTAGTTTGCAAATTAGGAGTTTCTTAATACTATAAAATGTCAGGGAATGTCTCTGAATTGTAAATTCTGGTACTACTGTCCTCCCCCTTAACTATTACATGATAATAAAAATAAAATAAATACATAAAGCAGTAATAAGTAGTACATATTTAAATTACATAGTGAAAACGTATTATGTATAAAAACAGTCCTCATCAGTTAATATAGCACATTACAAGGTCTTAATCATCCATTAATACATCTCTGTTAATTGTTATGGAGGTTTGGTGTGTCTTGTTGAATGCTTCAACATTGGCCCATTAGATTTATTTAATGGGCCCTCTTAGGGTATAGCTCCTATTGATGGTTACACATTCCTCTTGATTACATGTATTATATAACTGACATTGGAACCAGTGTCTTCAGAGAGCTCTGGGGTGTAGCTCATGTCTCATGACTGTGATGACACAACAGGTTTCCACTGGCAGGCAGCTCACCTTGGATATGACTGTTCCACAATTGCCCCTTTGGATCCCACATACAAGTGAATTGATTTCTTATGCAAGTTTAGTCCCCTAGTTTAAGGTCTGTAAAATCAGAAATTCTCTTGCTAAAATAATACTCTTTGTTTTACCTTCTGAATTCCTTTCATCCTCCACAGAAGTTCATTTTTAGACTTCAGTAAAGCATTGGTTTGGAAGTGATTAGTTCTATTTCATGTTCCCATTAAAAGTTGAGCAGATGAGCAAATATCCTCTAAGGGCATGCACATGGAAATCAGCAGAGGCTTCAGTCCAAACGACACGTCATGCTTTGCATGAGTTCACCAGGGGAACTTGCAACTATACTGCACCTACGTTGAATGCATGTACAGTCCTATGATGGGTTGATAATGCACCCCTGTGCCATTTTGGTTCAGGAAAATACCACAGGGAGGAAGTCCGGAACTGTACTCATCAGAATCAGGACCCTGAAGGGCTTTTACACTGGGAATTCACAGATGAAGTACAGCTGCCGGTCCCTGTTGCGAACTCCTGCAAAACATAATGTGTAGATTGACCCTTATACAGCTCACCGCTGCTATCTGAAGCTTTCATCATCAGAGTTTTGATGGTCTTTCTAAAGAGGTCTCTCTGGAAGTCCATTCAACTGAAGAAAGCTTGTGTTTGATATAGAATACTGAAATCCCAGTCTTTGGCAAACTGACTGAATTCTGCCCTGGGAAATCATGGGGTATTGTTGCTTACAGATGCCAAGTCAATGTCAAACTTTAGTCTAAGTTTCCCACCAGGTATCTGCAATACCCCTTATAACGACATCACTGAAGGCGATTGTAACATGTCCTTATTTTCCAAAGTTCCTGCTATTCATCAGTACTTAGACTGGCTTTCTTGTTTCCTTTGGGTAGATCTTTCACAGTTCCCTTGACTTCTGATTCTAGAAGTGCAGTAAACAAATGGCCAGCAGTTTAATGTGATCTTAGGGCCAGGCCAGTCCCTTAACACCGTAAAAGGTAAGGGAATGTCTCTGAAGGAGGCAGTAAAATCTCAGTGCACATGTGAAACATCAACTTTTGGAACTCATCCATTGTATCTGCATATACATATTAATCTTTATGGGGCCTTATATGTCAAATGTTTCATTTGGAATGATTTCCTAATTGCATGTTATTATAGAAATATTAAGTGGAGTATATTATCTGCATGAGATTCCCATTTGTTTATAAGAGATGCATATTGATTTCTCTTTGATATATTACCTCCATGATTGCAAAATTTTCTTGAAAATCTTGTTGATGAATTCAGTATTTCTTAGTGGAGGGAATTCAGTTCAGCAGATCAATATAGTGTTCCTTTTCTGTGCGTACATTGCTCTGAAAAAAGTGTGATGAGAGTTGCATACCATTATTTATTTTGCACATGGAGAAATGCCCGCATACATATTAAAAAATGCAAGGGCAGCAACTTCTGCAATCCATGTTTTGCATTTAGTTCATACCAGAGGATCAGTTGAACAGAAACAAGTGCTTATATTCTCTCTCTTCCCGCCCACCCCCCCTGGAGCTGTGCTGTGGAAATCCATCAAACTAAGTATTTTTACTGTCTGTTTCATTTCTTGTTCTGAGCACAGAGAAAGGCAGCACTTAGTTCTTCAGTGTAATCCTGAGGAACTGCCCTCGGATGAAGTCCTGAGGCATATGCTTGTTGGATGACATTGTGGGAGTGTGTCATGTGACCAGCAACCATTGTGTGTCAGCATAAATTATCACATAGGATTGCCTGCTTTGGGGTGGCAAATACCTGGAGATTGGGGGGGGGTGAAGCCTGGTGAGGGCAGAGTTTGGGGAGGGGAGGGACCTCAGTGGGGTATCGTGCTATAGAGTCCACCTTCCAAAGAGGCCATTTTCTTGGGTGGAGCTGATCTCGTTCACCTGGAGACCAGTTGTAATTCCTGATCTCCAGTCACCACCATTTCATGGAGGACATAGGCTTGTCTTTTCCCTCAGCCTTCAGAGTTAATACTGGAATGACGATTCAATACATAGAGAGAAGTAAACCAGAGGAACAAATGATCTGCTGATGCAAAGGTGTTGATGAGCAAGGGTGGTGTTATAACTAGAAAGGGGGGGGGATCTTATGTTCATTTTTGAATGCCAAATGTAACATTGTGTTTGCGTACCACTATATTGCTGCATAAAGTATTTTAAAAGAATATTTATAAGAATTTTCCTATTATGAAATACAATATTGTGTTACTATTAGATTGTAAAGTGACATTAAGTTACAGAGTTGTCCAGAGATTACTGAAATTGAACAGAGGGTTGCCAGCTCTGAGTTGGAAAATCCTGGAGATTATAGGGGTGGAGCCTGGGGAGGACACTTTGGGGAGGGGAGGGATCTCAGCAGGGTATAATGCCATAAAGTCCACCTTCCAAAACAGCAATTTTCTCCAGGGGAACAGATCTCTATAACTTGGAGATCAGTCATCTCCAGCTACCCCCTGGAGTAGGGCTGCCAAGTCATACTCACAGACTGGCGGGGGGGAGTCCTTCGCCGCCCGGGAGCCTCCCTGACGTGCGCGCTTTGCGCGCGCGCCCGGTGACGTCACCCGGAAGTGACGTCACCACGTTGGAGACGTTGCCAGAGCATCGCCCTGGCAACATCTCCAACGTGGTGACGTCACTTCCGGGTGACGACTTCCCCAGCATAGTGACGTCACCCGGAAGTGACGTCACTATGCTGGGGAAGTCGTCCACCCTGGACGACTTCGTGGGTGGGGTTCCCCCCGCTGGCCGAATGCCGGCCAGCGGATCGGGAACCCCTATAGCGGGGGATCCCCCGCCCCCTGGGCTGACTTGGCAACCCTACCCTGGAGGTTTAGTTTAACATGATAATAAATCTAAAGTGCTACTATGTCCCCACATGCAGATCTCAAAAAATTGTAAAGGGGACCTCCTGATATTAGGATTAATGTTTCTGCAAAGACAGGGGAGCCTCCAGGTCTGCAGAAATATTTAAAAGGGTGTATTAAATAAACACAATATACCTTAAAAGCTCTCAGATCCCACAACACTACGTTGCAAAATCCTGGCTCCCATCTTGGACTGCCAAGGCCATCTCACACAATATTGCCTAGGAAACCCAAAATGGCAATCAAAATTTTGCAAGGTAGTAGAGTGAGATTTCAATGCTTTTAAACTATTTTGTATTTTACTTAATCCTTTTTGGAGGTGAGGAGGTATGGAAGCAGGCAAGGGTGTAGACATTCCAGTTTCTGGGGGGCTGGGCCAGAGGCATTGCTGAGTTAGGTCCTTAAAAGAACTGGGGGCCCAGCGACATCATAAGGAGGGGCCTCCATTGCCACTATCTATGGAGTAGGGGCCATGGGGGAATTAGGGAGGGCCCCTAGAAATGGGGGCAGGCACCCCCGGGCACCCCCCAACAACGCCCCTGGGCTGGGCCAAACTTAGGAAAATGTGAGAGTTGGCCTGTGGTTATAATGGTATCTCAGCGATTTCCTGCTGTGTCCTGTTTTTGAAATTCACTTTTAGGTTAGTCGGTTTAAGATCTGCAAATATACATTCCATGTGCATAGATGTTCATTTAAAGGAGTCTTGTTCCTGCCTTATTCATAAGGGTTATTTTGTACTGAAATTTACTAAATTATGGCATCACACATGCCTTCAGGGGCGTCGAGTTTTTAAATTCCGGGGGGGGGGGGGGCTCTTGCGCGTGCCTGCTGGGAACATGTTGCCACCGCAACCTCCCCCCCCCCCCGACAACTCCTGCTTCCATCCTTCCAGGGGCCAGCTGGGCATTTGCTTAGGTGGCCCCTGGACGGACGGAGGGAGGGATGGAGTGGCTGGGCCGGGGGAGGGGGGGGAGAGAGAGACGGCAGCGGCCCTAGGAAGGGCTGGGGAGGCGTGGCAGAGGGCGCTCTGTTTCCCCGGGGGGGGCTCAGTCCCCCCCGGGATATTTCAGGGGTGGCTCGAGCTCTTGAGCCCCCCTGTAGTTGACACCTTTGCATGCCTTCATTTGATAAATGTATGGCTGAAGTCTCTGAGCCAGGGCAGAATACAAAACCGTTGCTGGACCCTCAATTTCTGAGCAATGCAGAGTTCAGAGTAGTAGCAATCTTCCTCTCACTTTAAATTCATATCCTAGCAGTGAGCACAAGTGCATTTTGAGGCAATTCAGAACAGGGCCCATAGCCATGACCCCAAAGAAAACTCACAGTTATGCCACCTAGGATTGTATATACCTTGCTTTCTTAGCACTTTGCTTAAAAACTCCACCTTAAAAACACAGACATTCAGAACAAATTATTAATAAAATCACATAATTAAGTTTATGGGAAATGACGGCATTCCTGTGCATGGTTAATTTCTCCTGTTTAGGTTCAACTTGTAAAACATTTGGCTTCAACAGCTGAGATACAATTTAACTTTTAATTAACAATGTAAAATGTCTTATCGTTTACATTTTAAAAATGACAGTAAAATCAAATATTCTCCCAGTCCCCTATTACCCCTTCTCCTGCTTCCACAACCATCCTCTCCTGCCATATCTCACCTGTTCTTCCCAATTTCCCTTCACCTTCCCACCCCAATAGTTTGCGTGTGTTGCTATGATTAGTGGCAAACCTATACAGATTGCCTCCTCTAAGTATAACCCACTTGTTAAGATGTAACAATTAAAAAAAAAAACACCAAACCTTGTACTTAGATATGAAAATTAGGAT
This sequence comes from Lepidodactylus listeri, assembly GCA_029233225.1. Classification (NCBI taxonomy): domain Eukaryota; kingdom Metazoa; phylum Chordata; class Lepidosauria; order Squamata; family Gekkonidae; genus Lepidodactylus; species Lepidodactylus listeri. The sequence continues at coordinate 54,693,589 of JARCFY010000015.1, read as the reverse complement.
TTTATACAAGCATAACAGAAATGGATAAAGTATTGTTACATACTGATGATAAATTGATTAATAATTGTATATATTGATTTGGAAGATAAAACAGAAGAAGAAGAAGAAGAAGAAGAAGAAGAAGAAGAAGAAGAAGAAGAGATTGGATTTATACCCCGCCCTTCACTCATTTGGAGTCTCAGAGCGGCTTACAAACTCCTTTCCCTTTCCCTCCCCACAACAGATACCCTGTGAGGTAGGTGGGGCTGAGAGAGCTCTTTCCAGAGCTGTCCTTGAGAGAACAGCTGTGCCAGAACTATGGCTTGCCCAAGGTCATCCAGCAGGTGTAAGTGGAAGAGTGGGGAATCAAACCCGGTTCTCCCAGATTAGAGTCTGCGCACTTAACCACTACACCAAACTGGCTGTCTACTACCAAACAGGATGAAGTAGTTAAAATTGTATGGTTAAATGGGTCCAAAACTTGGGACACAACACTAATTTAGAACAATGGCAAAAAGTATGGAAAACCAGCATAAAAATTACTAAAGCAATGTCTCATAAGGAAAATGTCTATAAAATGTTTTATAGATGGTATATGACACCAGACAAACTAGCTAGGATATATCCTGAATTGTCCAATGATTGTTGGAAATGTCATAATAATGTGGGTTCATTTTTCCATATGAGGTGGACTTGTGAGAAAGTAAAAAAAAAATACTGGTCCCAGATACATGAACTGTTACAAAAAGTGTTAAAAAATACTGTGCCGTATATACCAGAATTGTTTTTGTTAAACATAACACCAGAAAACTATAAAAGACAAGACTTTTATATTACTATACATATTGTAACAGCAGCAAGAATGATATATGCAAAATACTGCAGAAGGAGTGACGTTCCTACAAAAGAAGAAGTTATTATTAAAATATTGGAAACTGCTGAGATGGACAGTTTGACTATGATATTAAGAGGAAACAACAAAGATTTTCCAAAATATATGGTCAAGGTTTTACCAGTGGTTAGAAGACAGTAAAGTGTGAATCCTTGGATATTTCTAACCGAATTTAAAAAACCAAGAAACATAGACTTAAGGTATATAGTAAATTTATAAGGTGAAAAGGTCGATTTTTAAATTAGAATATGAGGTCAAAGACATTGTTAGGAAAGTACTGTTGTGTTTGTTGTTGTTTGTCATGAAATAAAAAAAATTATTTTAAAAAACCCTGTACATAAATGACACTGAATGAATTGGTTCTAATTGATGTTCTTTGAACGAACTTATTACCTATATATATTGTATAAATGAAATGCTGTTACCTGCCCTGAGCCCACTTGTGGGAAGGATGGGCTATAAACATGAACAATAAATAAATAAATAAATAATAATCTATTTCCTGAGAGATCTGTTTATGTCCATGAAGAAGAGCCATGTGATTGAGCCTTGCCTGTCTTGTGCGTGACTGGAGAAAGATCTTTATTCTATGAAGACAGGAGAATGAACTTTCTGAGGTACAGGAGGAAACTGGTATGGTAAGCTCTATTCTGATAAATTTAGCTAATTCTGGTAGTTAGCTGATGCAGACATTTTTCTTGTTCTCCACTGAATAGATCAATCACATCACAAAGAGCTAGAAGTGTAACTTTCTGCTGCCTTGCAATATCTAAAAACGTATCCCGATGAAGCTGTAGTCAGGCAGCATCCAAGACAGTTTTGTAAAAGTTTAGAATGTATGTACTGTCATCCTCTCCCATAGCAAACTTTTCAATTTTGCTCATGTGTTGGGACACATCTGAGGGAAAGCGATTGTGTAAACTGCTGCAGATATTATCACTGATTTCATAGAAGATTTTCCCGTAGAAATCCTTAAGAGATTGAAACTGGTGAGGATCACACCCAGCGTCAACATGTCGCGCAGTCTTTCTGCACCTAGGAACAGTCACTAAATCAAAGTCTTTTGCTGTCAACCAATGTCCCCTCTAAGCTGTGGAGTCTTGTGAGCAAAAATTCTACTTTGTGAGCTACTGGCATTAAAGTTGTGAGCAAGCGATTTGGCTACTGCATAAATCAGTTTGCTCTGGAGCCAGGGGTCATTTCGAGCTGGAGCTCGGGGGAGCGCAGCTCCGGGAGTTGGTACCAGCCTCCCTGCCCTGCGGGGGAATGCCTGCTTGTGTCATGGCTGCAGCAAAATGACCCTGTCCCCTGGAAAGGTCCTTGTTCCTCCAACCAGCCTTCTGAAGGCTTCAGCCACTACTGAAGCTATCCTCCCAGAATAGTGGTATTTCTGAGGCTCGGATTAGTAGCCGTCCCCTCTCTGCCAGCTCTTTCTTTCTTTCTTTCTTTCTTTCTTTCTTTCTTTCTTTCTTTCTTTCTTTCTTTCTTTCTTTCTTTCTTTCTTTCCTTCCTTCCTTCCTTCCTTCCTTCCTTCCTTCCTTCCTTCCTTCCTTCCTTCCTTCTGACATACTTCCAGTGATGTCAGGGGGTGTGGCATATGCAAATGTTATGCTAATGAGCTCCTGCACCTCTTTTTCTATGAAATGACCCCTGTCTGGAGCCATCCTTCCTGAGCTAAGACAAAAATGTGTGAGCTGGAGGCTAAAAAAACTGTGAGCTAGCTCATACTAACTCAGCTTAGAGGGAACACTGGTCATGACTGTCTGTGACCAGAACTGTTCAAAGTTGTTTTGCCTGCAGTTGCTTTGTACTCTCCTTTGCAGAAGCAAGAAGTTCTGCTTGATGGAACTGTAGGTTACTTTGCTGAAGATCTGTGTGCTTAATGTGTCCAAACGACCAAACATAAGCAGCAATAACTGTAACATGAAGTAAGAAGCAAATCTCAACAAGCTTCGTGCATATCCACCTGCTTTTGCCCCAGGATCTCCTCTCTCCTCAGAAGATATATTCTCAAAGGACTGAATCAACTGAATTGGAAGCCACTGACTGTAAGGAAGCTGCTCTAACTGTCCACCTAGTGGGGCAAAATGTCTCAGATTCATGTTCTTCTGCCTGCTGAAAGCGTTTAAACAAAGCAAGACGTTTTGGAGAAATTTCCACAAAGGTGATCATGTCAGAGAACTCACTCAGGAAATTTCTACACACAGTAACATTTTCTAACACGTCTTGTACCACTAAGTTCACAGCCTGTGCAAAACAGTGAACATACAGTGCTCTTGATTGCTCAGCCTTTACAAGAACCTGTTCTCCACTAAGATGTCCAGCAACATTCGATGCTCCATCATAGCATTGGCCATGACATCTGTCAAGAGGCAGATCAAAGCGACAGAGTACATCTTTCAAAATAGAAAAGAGAGTTTTAGCAGTGGTGGATTCAGTTTCATAAAATCCAAAAAAGAATTCCTCCACTGACATATCCTCTATAGCAGTGTGGAAGCAAAATGAAACCTGTCATTGTGTGGTGATATCTCTAGTCCCATCAACAATTCCACTGTAATAAGCAACCACTGTAATCTTTCTCACTGCTGTATGCAGAATGTTGTGACCCATGATCTCAAGCATGTTGTTGACAATGGTAGGTGAAATACATTTGTACGTTGTACGATTCAACCACAATTTCAGCCGTGGAATATATTCAGCATGTAGCAGCAAGAGCTGTTTCAGGTTTGACTTTTCCTCATCATAATTGCATATAGCACGGCCCCGACAGGCAAAATACCTTACTGATGATAAAAATGATCAGCGGTGTTTTTCTAGCATCTTGCATTTGCTTCTGCTGGCCTTCTGAAAGCTTGCTATGTACATTTACCCCTGCTTTAACTGAGGCTACAGCTTGGACATCTGCACGGTGCAAGTTAGAATTCTGAGGGCTGTGAAAAGACTGAATGGAGCCTTCTTCCGGCTTGAGAAGCCATTTTGAACAAAAGCTTCACGTGCATCCTTGTCTCTTGACGCGTTTGGAAGAGGAACATTCATGTCATTTGCTGCTAAGCGACAGATGCCACAATATGCTTTTTTTGTTGCCACATCATAAGACAGCCATCAAAAGGTTCTTTTCCAAGTTATCTCGGTACTGTCGCCCTGGCTTTTGCTTCACATTACTGCAGGATGTTGTAGGTGTACAAGAGGAATCTTCAGCCTCAGAAAGGACTGTCCTCTTTCTAATTACAAATCTATCCAGGGCAAATTGAATGGAATGGTGCCCTGAAGACAATTCAAAGGAACATATCAGGATTCTGAAGGAGGAAAAATTACATATAAAAACTAGGAGAGGGGTTAGGGTTGCCAACCTCCAGGTGGGGCCTGGGGATCCCCTGCTTTTACAACTGATCTCCAGCTGACAGAGATCAGTTCCCCTGGAGAAAATGGCTGCTTTGAAGGGTGGCCTCTATGGCACTGTACTATGTTGAGGCCCCTCCCCTCCCCAAACCCCACCCTCTCCTGGCTCCACCCCCAAAGTCCCCAGGTGTTTTCCAACCCAGACTTGGCAACCCTCTGAGAGGTGGCCATGTTAATCGTAGCATCAGAGAACAGAGATTTATAACCTGATCCTGAAGGGGGTCAAGGTTTGGAATAATACAAAAACAAACTTACCTAAACATAAAATTAATTTGTACCAGGGGTCATTTTGTAGAAAAGGAGGCGCAGGAGCTCATTAGCATAACTTATTTGCATATACCACACCCCCTGACATCACCAGAAGTGTCAAAAGGCAACACCCACCACTCAGGCTCCACCCCAAAAATCTCCAGGTATTTCCCAACTCAGAGCTGACGAGCCAGCTTTACACTTTGAGTAAAGACACTTTAGGTTCCCTTTGCTCTTGCTGGGAAGCCGCCCTACAACAAGCATGAAAATACAGATCAAGTTAGTATGCTTTTGCTTTTTTCCACAGCACATTGCCTTATGTGCCCACTCCTGGGCTTGTTATTCCCGGAACGGCGTTCCTGCATGTTTTTGCTTGAAATGAAATGACCCCTGGTTTGTCCAATTCAACTATGATTTCAGCCATGGAATATTTTCAGCCTCTGATCTGCATCCCCGTCCCAATCTTGTTCATGCAGATGGGCTTTCTCATTGCTTCTGAGAGACAGCACCGGCACCCAGGCTGCCATTTTAGGAACTGTCCTTTTCTTCAATAGATATCATCTCACCATTTAAAAATAAAATGGAAACTGAAAGAAGAGCTTAGGAGTGGCTGAAGCAGCCCCCCCCCCCCCAAGAAAAAAATAACAGTTCTTAATCAAGGATATAAAGGCCCCTCCCACAGAACAGCCGCAGTAAGTAAACAAAACAAGCAATTTCAGCCAGGACACATAAGCCCAGCCCTTCCCCAGTGTTCCATTTCCAAAATACAGTGTAATGATAACATAACTGAAAAGTTTTTTTTTTTTGAAAAAAGAGACTCACTATTTCCCCAAATGTAAATATAGGGTTGCCAGCCTCCAGGAGGTGGCTGGAGATCTCCCACTATTACAAGTGCTCTCCAGGTGACAGAGATGAGATCACCTGGAGAAAATGGCTGGGTTTCCAGTGAACATGGCTGCTCACTAGAAGCACTCAATGCTTTATCTCTGCCCCACTGAGGATGTTTTGCTATAAACATTGGAGGAAGGGCTTTGAAAGGTGGGCTCAGCTGGATTTTTTCCAGAATAGCTCTGATAACAACAAGATCTTGGGGGAAAGGGAGGCATAACTGCCAGTAAGAGCAGACCTTTCACAATTTCTTCTTTGGACCGTTCCCAGCTTTCCTATACCCTCCCTTATTATTATTAGGTCTTATCCTCCCACTTTTTGTTTTATTCCCCTTCTGGAGTACAACAAGAAAGCTATAAATAAAGTAGTTTAATGAAATACTATTCCTCCCCCCTCCCATTTTGTTTCATTTTCATACTATGAGGACTCATGTTATCCTATAAGGGAATTTTTTTTCTTTGAGTGGCAACGTAAAGAACCCATAAATCCTTTTGAACTGAGGGGCACAGAATTAGATTAATGAGGCTGCTATCTTCAGCTAAAGTTTGCAACATAAACCTGGAGAAAATGGCTACTTTGGATGGTGGACTCTATGGCATTATATTACATTGAAGTCCCTCCCCTCCCCAAACCCCACCCTCCTCAGGCTCCACCCCCCAAATCTTCAGTTATTTTTCAACCCAGAACTGGCAACCCTATGTAAATAGGAACCAAGCAAGTATGTTGGGCCCAACAACGGGTGGAGCCTGTTATGTCTTGTTGGTTATGGTGCTTTGCGTTGTCAGGGTTCTGGTAGTTCAATCCCCTCAATCTTATTGGCTGCCTAATAAAGACTCCTTTGGAGCCAGCCAGGGTTAAGGGCAAAGCTACTTTGTGTAGGCCATAAGCAAAAGTCTTTTAAGGCAGTGTATAAATTATTTTTTTATGTATAAAAATTTATTGTTATAAATATAAACAGAACAAAAAATCATAAAATAAAAACTATATCACGATTGTAATAACATCAAAAGGAAACAAAGCGTAAACATATAATATAATTAACAATAGGGTTGCCAGCCTCCAGGTGGGGCCTGGGGATCTCCCGCTTTTACAACTGATCTCCAGCTGACAGAGATAAGCTCCCCTGGAGAAAATTGCTGCTTTGGTGGGTAGACTCTATGGCATTGTGCTCTGCTGGGGCCCCTCCCCTCCCCAAACCCCGCCCTCTCCTGGCTCCACCCCCAAAGTCCCCAGGTATTTCCCAACCCAGACTTGGCAACCCTAATTAACATTGATATTGTAAATGGTAAACATCATCTGATAATAGCAACCATTTTTTTTTACGATGTCTTCTTGTAATAAAAAATTATCTGTCTTCCCCTTCTGCCTCTGTTTTGTTGCCAAGTTACTACTAACGGATTGTGATCTTCAAAGGTTTTTGGTTGTATCTTTCCACTCTCTAGATTAATAACTACGTTTTTTGATATCCAGCACATATCAATCCTTGAATATGTTTGGTGTCTGTCAGAAAAGAAAGTATAGTTTCTAGTATTTGGATTTTTGATCCTCCAAGCATCTTCCAATTTTAACATTTCCATATAATTAAACACATTTTTGGGAGGTTTGCCTCGTTTGGGGTTTTTCACCTGTTTTTTTTTTTTAATCTATTACCCCATTTATGTCTCTAAAGATCATTAGCTCTCCTTCTTGAAAATCTAAAATGGATCAGAAAACAGTTTCATAAAATTTCTCTTTTATTGTTTGGGGCATATATTGTTGTTCGTGTGTAAATCTTGCCTTCCAGGAGCCTGATTTTCAAAATCATATGTCTTCCTTCAGAGTCCCTTAATTCTTCTGTGACTTTTATTTGTAAATTGTTTATATAAACCATGATGCCTTTTTAATTATAAATTCTTAATAAACACACAAACACATACTAGCAAACAGGAACAAAGCCCCAAAGAATCATGGAAATTGTAATATGATACAAGAAGAAGGGTGGGCAGTTCTGTGCTTCAGCTGCCATCCATTGTAATTGAGTCCCTCATGTGAGTTTGTCGATATTGCCTGATATTGGTTGCCTGGGGGAGGCTTAGCCCCCTGGCCAAATCTGGGGGAGGTGGCTTGAACCCCTCAACCCCCTCAAAGTTTATACCTATGGGCAGGGCTTTTTTTTGTAGAAAAAGCCCAGCAGGAACTCATTTGCATAATAGGCCACACCCAACACCAGAAACTCATTAGCATATTAGGCCACACCCCTGACAGCACAGCTCATTAGCATATTAAGGGGCCTGGGAAAGCACAGGGCAAGCATGGAAGCTTGCCTCTCCCCCCCCGAGCTTCTCTGCCCCACTTCAGCATTAGCTTTCTAGTCTCCTACCCTCCCCCCCAACCAGATGGCCAGGGAAAGGTGCTGCTGAAGTGCCTGGGATCAGGGGGGCATGGGTAAATGTCTTTCTCTCCCTCCCCCAGATCAGGGAGGGAAAGAAAGGCATTTTCAAGGTGCCTGGATTCCCTGCCTGCCCTTTTCCAGCTGGACATGTCAACTAGAGAAGGGAAGGCAGAGAGAGGCTTTTCCTTGTCAAATTCACTCTCAGCTGACTGGCAGGGAGTGATATTGACAAGGAAATCAGGATGGGCTCCCCAGAGGGAAAGAGAGCATTTTAACATGCTGCCTTTCCCTCTTATGTGTAATGTGGGGGAGGGCAGCATGCTCTGTAGCCACACATACCAGAAGTTTTGGTTGTAGGCGTGGCCAACTCAGGAGCCAGCCGGAACTCCGTTCCTGTGCGTTCCTGCCCAAAAATAGCCCTGCCTATGGGCAGGAGTTGGCAGGGCCGGCTCTATCACTAGGCCAACTAGGCGGCCGCCTACGGGCGCAGCTGGCAAACGGGGCGACGGAGAGACTGTGAGAGACTCAAACCAGGAGATAGTGTGCTTTATGCAAACCATGATTTACCATTATGTCTGAATACAGGTTTCCATCCAGGCTAAGAACCAAACTTGGCCTTGGGCCAATGCAGATAGACTTGTAGGCGCTGCAGCCAGCCGGTGCAGGTGGCTGCCGGTGGGGCTGGAGAGCTTGTGAGCCCAGGCAGGCGGGTAGGCACTGGGGCCAGGGGGGGAGTGTCCCTTGTGGGTGGGTCTCCGGCGGTGGAGAGGGCAGCTCTGCAGTGTGTGTGTGTGGGCACTACAAGGCAGCCTCGCCAGGGGGGGGCGCCACAAGGTAGCCTCGCCTAGTGCGCAAAAAACCCTGCGGCCGGCCCTGGGAGTTGGGGAAGGGGGAGAGGCTGGGGCTACAAGCGGGAAGGGGAGAGGCTTCACAGGGTGTCAGAGAGGAAGGAGAACTGGGATGAGACAGCAGGGGAAAGGTAACCACTGAGCAGAGAAAAGGGCTTTGAACCAACAATGTGGAGAGAGTGAAAGCAGGGGGCAGCAAGGGGAAAGAGTGTACGTTTCGGAAATAAGGGTGAAGCAAGAGGAAGGATATAAAAAGCTGGGGGTGGCAAAGGGAGGAGGGGTGGGATCATGCAGGGAGGTGGGCCAGCAGGACAATGGGATTTCCACTCGCCTGCAATTCTTTTCAGGACCCCCCAGTTTTTAAGGCAAGCTGTAGTGGAAGATTGTTTAGTTGTACAATGTTACGTTCTTTCACCATAACGGAAACTTCTGGTATAGAACATTTTTTTGCAAGATTTAACTGAAAAATAATATGGTTCCACAATGAAAAATAATATGGTTCCACAATACAAATATATAACGAGAACATTGGAACTGCTCAGCTGGACAACGCCGCTGTATTATAAAGCAGATTTGTACGATTGCCACATGGCACACACTATTAAAAATACTTGTGGTACACCAGTTTGTAACTGTATATTTCATTACAATACATGATGTATAGAAATGTGTGATCTGGCTGCAACATCTATCATCCCACTGATCTCCGGGGTTGATTTGGCTGGTCCGGCTTCCTCGGTGGGCATCCCCTTCTTCCCGCACCGTTCCATGTCCATCTCTCCCAAAGCTGCATACTCTGTGGAAGAGGCTGACTATCCCAGATAGAAAGAGTGCACTGATCTTTGGTCAAAGGTATATGATACAGCTGTGGGAGATGTTGGTGTAGCGGTTAGAGCGTCTAGCTTGGGGCCAATCCCAGTTTTTCAGCTTAACCCAGTGCCTGTCATACTTTGAGAAGAGACCCAAAAGTGGACTGTGACTCTCTTGCAGATGATGCATGAGTCTAGCTGGGAGAGGTTTCCTAGGTGGTGAATGAGGGTTTGTCTCTGCATTTTGTGTGAAATGGCCATGAAATATAACCTGCAGCCTAGAACTGTTATTATATTTCTAAATACGAAACATGAAAAATAAAATACAAACTCGTGCAGTGTTTACAACTGCCTGTACACGTGGCCTTCTCCACTGTGGCCCCCACCTTGAGGAATGGCCGGCATGAGGCGGTCAGGAAGGCTCCTGCTCTCCTGGCTTTCCGCAAACTATGCAGAACTGAACTATTCAAAGGGGCTTTGCAAGGGGGCTATGCAAAACTGAACTATTCAAAGGCTGTTGGGCAGCACACGACTATTAGAAAAATTATTAGGGTCTGTGGTCTATAATACTGTGTATAGCTTGTTGAAACTATGGAGTTCTATGTCATTTAATGTGTCATGTTAATACTTACGCTTTGCTTCCATTCTGCTTTTAGACTTCTGTTTGGTTTTACAACCCCAGTCCCATTGCGTTGATTATTGAATGTCCCATCCATTGATTGTATTGACTCACTCTGTGTAATCTGGGGCAGTGCTCATCTCTGTTTCCAAACCGAAGAGCCAGTGCTGTCCAAAGACTTTTCTGTGGTCATGTGGCTGGCATGATTAGACACCGAGGCACATGGAATGCTGTTACCTTCCCGCCGAAGCGGTACCTGTTTATCTACTTGCAATTTCTTGTTTTCGAACTGTTAGGTTGACAGGAGCTGTGGCCAGAGACGGGAGCTCATTCTGTCACACAGCACACGGGTCTCGAACTGCTGAACTACAGGCCTTCCGGGTCTGCAGCTCAGCATCTTAACCTCCGTGTTTTATACTGGGGAGGGGAAAAGTAGCTTGGAGTTATTTTGACAGCATCCCTTCCCAGTACTGTAAGTTTGGAAGTGGGTCCCAGTCCCACTTCAAAGGGTTTGAAAACCTAAGCTAACTCACAGGGTGATTTGGAAGATGAAATTAAGGAGCATATATGCCCCCCCCCCCGAGGTTCTCAGTGGAAAGCTGGGATAAAAACAGAATCATTTGCATAATAAGTTTGTAAAAAGCACATTACATTGAAATTCCATTTACTTCAGGAAAGCTGGACTGAACTTTCTGAAGAGTACTTTTGGCACTCAAAACTACTGGCACAGAAAAAGAAACATCCTTTCTGCTGCAGAATTTGTGTGTGTGTGTGTGTGTGTGTGTGTGGCAGGGAGAGGGAATCACAAGTTATATTTTTTAAGCTTTGGGGAAATCTTCCTTGTTGCAAAGAAAACCTCCCACATTTTCTGCCATTCATACAGCTATAAAGGTTTCTACTCCAACAAATGTATGTGGACTTTCCTTGGAGTAAAAGAGACTAGAGAATGGAAAGGGCTTGGGGGGCGGGGACAGTGCTGCCAAAAATATAGGAGAAGGTGCCCCACTTTGATAATGCCCCGTTCCACAGCAGCCACTGACACCTTCTGCTTCGATGGGGATTCTGGCTTGCCTAGAGTGATGGTATCAAAGCTGCTGTGAAGCGTCAGAAAGGGGGGGACGACACCAAAACCAAACCTGTTCTTCTGGGCTGATTACCATAGAATGCTGAAGAATTGCATGGTGGGATACAGTGGGAGAAAAGAGTCTGTCATCACCCCATCCACACTTCTTTAATGCCAATAAGAAGGCGTACAACATTGCAAAACATTAGGTCTTCCAAAAGCTCTGTCTCATCTGCCAGAATAGATATTATAGACTGGAACACATACATATGCATGCTTCAACACATGCTAAAGTAGTTCTGTTTGTGCATGCTGGGCTGGCATGTAGGGCAAAACTGGTCCCACAGGCACCTCTTTCTACTGTGCTGGCTGTCACACCCACTCCACTGGCCCTGATCCTAGACCAGGCCTCCCCAACCTTTTTGACCCTGTGGGCTGACAAAAGGTGGGGGGCGCAACCACAAACAGCTGCCTCAGGAGGTGAAGCCAACCACAAAGTGGCTGCTGCAGGGGTGCAGCCACACACACACGAGGAAGGTGAAGTGCAGGGGGGTAATTTAAAACAATACAGTAAGAAAGAGGAATGTTGGAGAAAAAAAACAACAACATGGTGGCAGCTGCCCCTAAGGCAACATTGTTTTAATCTGCACAGCCAACCAGATCTCCAGCGGCCAACCAGAAGCCTTTCTGAGTAAGAGCCCCACTTAACCCCACCCAGGAAAGGAGTCAGCAGGCAACACAGCACCCACAGACACCACACTGGGGACCTCTGTTCTAGACCCTAATGGGAAATTCACAGTTTTTTAGCCTCTGGCTCACACATTTTGGTCTTCACTCAGGAAGGATGGCTCCAGCGCAAACTAATTTATGCAGCAGCCAAATCGCTCGCTCACACCTTTAATGCCAGTAGCTTATAAAATAGAATTCTTGCTCATAAGACTCCACAGCTTAGAGGGACCATTGCCCATGAGACAGTGTTTGGTGGGCCTCAGCCAGGAAACAGAGGCGAGCCCATTTTGCTCGAGGGAGAATGACTCTGCTCCTTGCTCACAATTTTCAGAATTCCTCCACCTTTGCTTCATCCCTGATTCAACTGGCTGCGAAGAGTGGCGGATGCTGTTCCTAGTTATTAGGTGGAGCCAGATGAAGTGTCACAGGAGAAAGCTCATACCTGCCGCTCATGCCTTTACTTGCCAGAGCAAGCGCCTGGGCTACACAAGGATTGCCAGCAATGGGCAAAACAGCTCAGATTTGGGGCACAGCAAAGAGGAGCTTGAGCAACGAGGGTGTGGCCTCACTGGAGAGTGAAGTGCTGCACAAGAGTTTCTCCCCAGTTCCGGTTATCCAGCCAGAAGCCCTCAGCTCTTTCTGCAAATGTCTTTGTTTGTCTGTGTTTTTGCAGAATTCTGGTCGCATTTCTGCAGCAGACAAATTGCTGGTACTCCAGTCATCATCTTGTGCTGTGACCCCCAACCCTTGCCAAAGCATCAATTGCTGCAGTGACTGTTCTGAGGGAAGGTGCTGTACAGCCACTATGGGCGTATATTGGGTGGCAGGGAGGGGCAGTGGCTCAGAGGCAGAGCATTCGCTAGGCATTGGTGTGCAGAAGGTCCCAAGTTCAGTCCCCAGCATCTACAGCTAAGGGAACAGGTAGTACTAGGCAATGCTGCCTCTAAGCTGTGGAGTCTTGTGAGCAAAAATCCTACGTTGTGAGCGACTGGCATTGAAGTTGTGAATGAGCGATTTGGCTGCTGCATAAATTAGTTTGCTCTGGAGCCATCCTTCCTGAGCTGAGACAAAAATGTGTGAGCTGGAGGCTGAACAACTGTGAGCTAGCTCACACTAACTCAGCTTAGAGGGAACACTGGTACTAGGTAATGTGAAAAGATCTCTCGCCCATCTAAGTAGACAATACTGAAGGACCAATGGTCTGATTCGGTATAAGGCAGCTTTGTGTGTTCGTGTGCCCATAATATGATGACAGAGACAAAAATAATTATGAGAAAGGCAATGTCATCAGTGTGCATAGGACCATAGAGAGCAGGATGAGCAAAAGAGAGAGGATCAAGGACCACTCAACTTGTTTCACTCTCCGGGTTATTGTGAGCCTAACTTTCACTGTAAATGAGGACGTGCCAAGCTGGACAGGTCACTCTAGCCTTTGGAATGTCTCTGTCCTTTTTGTGTGTCTACAGCAAGAGGCTATCACTAATTGCTATATAGCCATCGCTTGGTATTCAGATATTCTTTGTAATGTTAATACCCACTTGCTGTGGGCAGTGGCTAGAAAGGTTCTCTAATGGCTGCCACCACTCTGGTATGGGTCTCCTTAGAAAGGTCCAGGGCACTCACCCTACCCCTTTATACACTCCTTTTCCAGTAGGTTTCTCCTTATAAGTGACCGCATGAAGCATGAGGACCCAGGCAGAGTAACAAACTTTTTATTAAAGAGATTTAACAACAACTGTAATTCAATAACATGTAGGAAAAATGTGCACATTAAAGATAGGTAAACCAGCAAAATAAGAAATCCTAACATGTCTGCAGGGGTCATTTCGAGCAGGAGCTCAGGGGAGCTCAGTCCCGGGAGTTGGTGCCAGCCCCCCCCCCCCCCCCCCCGCAGGAGAATGCCTGCTTGTGTCCTGGCTGCAGCAAAATGATCCCGTCCCCTGGAAAGGTCCTTGTTCCTCCGACCAGCCTTCTGAAGGCTTCAGCCACCACTGAAGCTATCCTCCCAGAATAGTGGTATTTCTGAGGCTTGGATTAGTAGCTGTCCTCTCTCTGCCAGCTCTTTCTTTCTTTCTTTCTTTCTTTCTTTCTTTCTTTCTTTCTTTCTTTCTTTCTTTCTTTCTTTCTTTCTTTCTTTCCTTCCTTCCTTCCTTCCTTCCTTCCTACCTTCCTACCTTCCTTCCTTCCTTCCTTCCTTCCTTCCTTCCTTCTGACATACTTCCAGTGATGTCAGGGGGTGTGGCATATGCAAATGTTATGCTAATGAGCTCCTGCACCTCTTTTTCTATGAAATGACCCCTGTCTGGAGCCATCCTTCCTGAGCTAAGACAAAAATGTGTGAGCTGGAGGCTAAAAAAACTGTGAGCTAGCTCATACTAACTCAGCTTAGAGGGAACACTGGTCATGACTGTCTGTGACCAGAACTGTTCAAAGTTGTTTTGCCTGCAGTTGCTTTGTACTCTCCTTTGCAGAAGCAAGAAGTTCTGCTTGATGGAACTGTAGGTTACTTTGCTGAAGATATGTGTGCTTAATGTGTCCAAACGACCAAACATAAGCAGCAATAACTGTAACATGAAGTAAGAAGCAAATCTCAACAAGCTTCGTGCATATCCACCTGCTTTTGCCCCAGGATCTCCTCTCTCCTCAGAAGATATATTCTCAAAGGACTGAATCAACTGAATTGGAAGCCACTGACTGTAAGGAAGCTGCTCTAACTGTCCACCTAGTGGAAGCTGCTCTAACTGTCCACCTTTCTTTCTTTCTTTCTTTCTTTCTTTCTTTCTTTCTTTCTTTCTTTCTTTCTTTCTTTCTTTCTTTCTTTCTTTCTTTCTTTCTTTCTTTCTTTCTTTCTTTCTCCTCCTTCCTTTCCTTCTTTCCGTTTCTTCCTTCCTTCCTTTCTCTCTCTCTCTCTCTCTTTCTCTCTCTCGCTTGCCTTCTGACATACTTCCGGTGATGTCAGGTGGTGTAGCATATACAAATAAGTTATGCTAATAAGTTATGCTAATGAGCTCCTGCACCTCTTTTTCTACGAAATGACCCCTGCATGTCTGACTGTACTGTCCCTAGCCTTCTCTAGGCCTTTGGCCTCAAGCTGACTCACCCCTTTTGGATGAGGGATCCCTCCACTTGCAGCAGCTTCCCACCAGCTCTGCTTCCTAAGAGTGGACCGCCTTCCACTTTGGGCAAGGCCTTTTATCTCTTCTTCCCAGGCAACACTCTCTACTATTCTACTGCCAATCACAGGGTGCAAAGGTTAGCCAATCACTGGGAAATGTAGGCCCTGATAGCTACTCTAGTTAGGGTTGCCAGGTCCCCTCCTTGCTTTCGTGGGGGTAATTGGGGGGTGTTCCAGGTGTGGACGGGGATGTCCCAAGCCCCACCTCCAAGGGCAATCTCTTGCCCGGCCACCCCCGCCCTCCCCTCTTGCCCAATTTAAAGGGCCTCAGCTGGTTGACGGGGACCACGTGACTCGCCAACCAGCTGGACGGCCCTTTAAATCCAGCAGGAGGGAGGGGGAGGTCGTGGGTGCAGCCTCCATTTGTAAAAAGAGCCTTTAAAGGACCCTTTAATTTTGATTTACCCAGATTTTGATTCTGTTGACAATGTTGATTCGATTGACAATGTTGTACTGCTAAATATGAATGAATGTAATTTTCTTCCCCAGAGATGGGACTTCCAGTTTGGAACTGAATGGATTAGTCTTGGACTCAGCAGTCCTATTAATTGTCATCAGGGCCAAGCTTTAATTAAGTAATCAGCTGAAACGATCAAGTCAAGCTCTTCTTAATTAAATGTTATAGTGTGGAGGGTATCATTTGGAAGCAACAGGTAATTTTATGACGTTCCCTTGCTGATATGGGTGTGAATTCAGAGACAGGCTTTGACGGGCAAAAGCACTGCATCCCTTCACTTTCTCTCTCCTTGCTGGTTTTAGCTTTGCCTAGGCGATAGCTAGGTGTAGCCCTGCCGCTGTTGCTTGGTGAATTTTATTGACATCTGCCAAGCTTGTTTTAATGGATACTTGCTCATTAATGCTGCTAAATTGTTTGGATGTATTTTATTTGCACCACTGTTGACTCGGGTGATTACAGCCTCATTTTATGCTGCCGTTTGACTTTAACTTATTGACTTTAATGTGTCGCTTTTATTGGTATACTCATTGTTTACTGGTTTTAGTGTATTTTTATGCACCCTCTCTTTCTGCGAGTTGTAAAAATTCCAAGGCCTCTACTTCCTGGATCAGTTCCCTTTGAATAGGGTTGCCAGCTCTGGGTTGGGAAATACTTGGAGATTTTGGGAGTGGAGCCTGAAGAGGGCAGGGTTTGGGAGGGGTGGGACTTCAGTTGATACAATGTCATACAGTCCACCTTTCAAAGTGGCCATTTCCTCCATGTGAACTAACCTCTGTCACCTGGAGATCAGTTGTAATCCCAGGAGATCTCCAGCTACCACCTGGAGGTTGGCAATCCTATCTTTGGAGGCGAGATCTCTGGAGACGTATGGCATTCTTGTAGCATCTGCTGTATTTACAAATGCAGAGGAAGAGCACAGATGCAGGAGAAAAGAGTCTACTAAAGGTTCCCAGAGGGAGAAATGCTGCAGCCCTGGGGAACTGCATCCAGCACACAGCAGTGCTTCTGCTTTTCTCTCTGGCTGCGTACAGAGGACACATTCAGCTGGCACTGTGCATGAACATGGCTTGTTGCCACATTCCCATGGAGCAAGATGAAGAAACTCTCATTAAATCCAACCTCTGGTTACCTGCAACATGTGAATGCAGACATCTGGGATAAACCAGGTTTTTAAACCACAGTCAGAACTCTGGTTTATTGAGAGCGAATACCTATTAGCAAGCTGTATGCCTGTATTTATATGTCACAGGTAACTGGAAGGTGTTTTAAACAAGGATTCCTGCATTGTGCTCCCCACAAGAAGAGGAATCAGGGTAATGCATGGCATAGGATTAGTTAAGGGCGACATCCTCCATCTCTTCCAAAATTTAAACCTACGATTTCTTTAAATGGACACAAACCATCTCTAAGTGGGTTTGCCAGATCCTCCCTGGCCACTGGTGGGGGGTTGGAAGGTAAGGTTGCCAGCTCCCAGTTGGGAAACTCCTGGAGATTTGGGGGTGGAGCCCAGGGAAGGACAGGGACCTTAGTGGGGTACAATGCCATAGAGTCCTCCTTCCAAAACATCCATTTGCTGCAGGGGAACGGATCTCTATAGTCCAGAGATGAGCTGTAATTCTGGAGGATCCCCAGGTGCCACCTGGGGGCTTGCATCCCTAAGCAGTGACCATCTCCTAACAATTAACAACCACTGAGGAACACTAACATTAGAACAGTCCCTGATAGGGATGGGCATGAACCTCATCACGAACCTAATTTCATGATGAACATCACCGGTTCGTAGTTTGCAAACTGGAGGTTCGTGCCCATCCCTATCCACAACCCTCCCACAACCCTCCACATGGTTTTGGAGGTTGGTGGGGTTCATGGTGGGAAGTGGTGGTGTGGGAAATGAGAAGGATTGCTGAATAGGCTTGCAAACCATTTCGGTGATCCCTCTTGCTCCCCCTCGCTTCCAAGCATTCCCTTTAAATGGCTTTTGCAAGCTGCATACAAGTGAAGTCCAAGCATCCAGATCATCTTCTGGGTGAACTCGCCAATTGGACTTCATTCATTTGGACTTTGGACTTGTGGTGCTCACTTGCAAAAGCAATTTAAAAGGAACATTCCCTTTAAATGGCTTTTGTCAGATCTCCCCCCACCCCCTCCGTTTTGCTAGCCTTGGGGAGCCACCGCCAGCAGAAAGGAGGGTGGGTGTGAGATTGTGCCAGTAGATGTAGTCTATAACAGGTCTCCCTAAACAGAAAGTCCTTTATTTGCAGAAAAGATCTTGTTGATCAAATGCACATCTTCTATTAGTAATGCCCAAGCATAGGAATACAACTACAATTATACTTGATATGAAATAAGCCCCCCTAAACATCCACCAATCAATTGGGAGAATTATTGGCACCCAAATATACTGGCCCACTTGTTCCCAAGGAAAGCGCGGTAAATTAGGTTCCCAGGCAAATACACTGTTAGGGTTTTTGGGGGCGGAAGTTCCCAAGGAAAAATTAAGCAAAGGAGCACATAGCACCTGTGAATAATATAACACATAGCAGGAGGCTTTCAGCTCAAGGCCATGAGCTAGGGAGAAGCGAAAGAGAGATAAGAGTGAAGAAAAGCTAATGAGCAGCAAGCATGTGCAGAGCGAGCAAGAAGCGCATTCCCGCGGTGGGAGTCACTCCACCGATGTCAGCTCCCGTCCGGGACCTAGAGGAGTTGGTATGGAACTGGAAACAAAGGCAATGTTCATTGACCATCAGAATAGGCGATAGAAACCTTAGGCTTTGGTAAATGACATGAGTGCAACAGAATCATTGATAACAATAGTCAACAGGAAACCTTGGCGGTGCTAACTGACAGAGGGAAGATCTCAGATGTTTCCCCGAACCAAACCAGTTCGTTAAACAGTGAGGTTCGTGAAGGCACATGGTTCATGTGACCTCATGAACCACGGACCAAGACAATCCTCCATTTCCCCAGTTCGTGCCCATGCCTAGTCCCTGACTCTCACCAGTTGTGACCTAAGGTCAAGTCCATAGTATCAGAGTCATTTGCAGTAATTAGAGAACAAATCCACAAAACTATTGTAATTGTTTATGCTAGTTTTTGCATGCTGATATATAGACACAAAGACACATATAAATATGAATTTTGAATAAATGCATACATGCATACATACATACATATATTTATATATATATATATATATACAGAGAGAGAGAAGGGTTGCTATCAACCACTGGTTGAGGTACTCAGTTTCACCACACTGAGTAACTTGCTGGGGATTTCCCCAATCTCTATGGTTGGGGAAATTCCTAGAGCATCTCTTGACACAGTGAGCTTGTTTCCTGGTCTTCACCCAGAAGAGATGTCACCATGTTGCATGATGCTCCCCCTATTGCCCTGCCCCCAAAAGCTCTTGTGGGAAATTCTGAAAGAGAGAAGAAGAAGAAGAGATTGGATTTATACCCCACCCTTCACTCCCTTGGAGTCTCATAGCGGCTTACAAACTCCTTTCCCTTCCCCACCCCACAACAGACACCCTGTGAGGTAGGTGGGGCTGAGAGAGCTTTTTCCCAAGCTGTCCTTGAGAGAACAGCTGTGACAGAACTATGGCTTGCCCAAGATCATCCAGCCAGGTGCAAGTGGAGGAGTGGGGAATCAAACCCGGTTCTCCCAGATTAGAGTCCGCGCACTTAACCACTACACCAAAAGAAAGCGAGAGAGGCAATAAATAAATCAAATAATCAGGGTGCCTTGTAAGTTGCCTTGCAGAGAAGCCACTTTGCTTTAACTCTTATTCCATTTCTGTCCTGCTCTTCATTCCTTCAGGGAGCTCAGAGTAGTAAATATGGCTCCTCTTTCCTCCATTTTATCCTCACAAATAGGCAGGCTGGGAGAGAGTCACTGGTCCACAGTCACCCAGTGAGTTTTCTGACAGAAGGGGGATTTGAACTCTGATTTCCCCAGTCTTGGTCCAGCCTCAACATCATCCTGCTTATCTGACCTAGAGCTGCCAACAGGCCTGGAGGAAAATGTCTTATCCCTTTAGCAGAGGCTTAACATTTGGGAAGAATGGGTAATGGAAGCTTTTCACAGCATGGAGGTCAATAACCGTGCCTGGTAAATAACATCCCACTCGGCATCTGCTAAAGGGGCAGGGCATTTTTTACCCTCCCTAATCTGAACTGTTCTTGATGAGGAAGCATCACTGGCCTTGGATGCTTATATCCAAGACAAACAAGTCACCTGCTGCCAGTGGGAAATGGGTGGTATGTCCTGCTCGAAGCCTGGTCTGTGGTTGTGCTGCTGCAGTTCAGCTAGCCTCCCTCATGTGCTGGCTGTCAGTCCTGAATCATGAGATAAGAAAAGAGACCTCTTCCGCCCCCCATTTTCACCGCATGAGGCAAGGCGGGATACGGCCTAGAGTCTGGAAAGCAGAGAAATGTTTCCACTTTAATTGCACGTCTAAGTCAATATGAGCACAGCGAGCATCTGGTGTTCTAATTAATCCCCGCTCATTTGCCTGGAATGTACTTAACTCAAAAACTGCTGGACCCCTCTGCGAAGCCACTCTGATGGATCAGGGCAGTAAAGCATCTCTCTTTTCCCCCCAGGGTTATGGATCAAGGGAATGAGTGACAGCTGATAGTCAATGCTCAAGACTTGATTTGTTCCAAGTGCTCTACCAGCCTTTTTCATTCACTCCTCCCTACAGCTTCCCATTGTCTGTGTATCTGCCTGTCTTTTTATTGCTCAGGATAGTTGCATGAAACCCATTCCCTGCTGTTCCCCCTTCCCACTCCAAGTCATAATCCACTGTTTGTGATATTATAGTTTCCATGGCAACCACTCGAGATACCACAGAGGGCTGTGATGGCTTCAGGTAGAAGGTTGGAGAGAGGCAGCTGGCGAGAAAGAAAGAAAGAAAGAAAGAAAGAAAGAAAGAAAGAAAGAAAGAAAGAAAGAAAGAAAGAAAGAAAGAAAGAAAGAAGATCCATTGAATTTTTTCCCTCCTAAGCAACGAAACATGGCCATTGTGAGAAAGTGCTTCTGGGGAGCAGAATCAAAGAGGCAGAAGGGAGGTGGAGAGAAAGGGATTTGATGTCCTTCATCATATGAGATACCAGGAAAATATTTACTTGGCTGATCTGGAATCACAAAATACACCGCACGAAAAGGAGGCGGAGGGAATGTGTGCTCTGGACCAAGAGACTGAAGAAGTCTTTGAAATATATCAGATTTTGCCTGGGAAGAGGGGCTGAGGCTTGGTGCTGGAGCATTTGCTTTGTATACAGAAGGTCCCATCCCAGGTTCATCTCCAGTTGAAAGGATCAAGTAGTAGGTGATGGGAAAGACCTCACCATGAAATCCTGGAGAGTCTGAGACTGCTGCCAGTCTGAGTAGACAACACTGACTTTGATAGATGGATGGTCAGATTCAGTGTAAGGCAACTTCAGCTTTTCAAAAGGGAATGCTGGTCTCCTGAGGCAAATGGCTAGATATGCATTAGGAAGTCATCCAGTGGTTCAGGAGGGAAAAAGGCTGCAAATAGAACAGTCCTGAGGTCCAGCTACATATTACAGTGCTGTGGGAGCACAACATGAGCACTTTGCATTACACATGTGATGGAGGTTATATATCTTCCTGACTTACACCATTTATTTTCTGGTTTCTGTGGTTGAACATTAGGATGGTTCGAGGATGCAAAAACTGTGTGGAGGGGAAGCTAATGCCAATGGTGTGACACCACCTCCAGTGTTCCCAGTAGTCAGGGCTATTTTTGGGCAGGAACGCACAGGAACAGAGTTCCGGCTGGCTTCTGAGTTGGCCACGCCCACAGCCTCCCTCCCTCAGCACCTGGGGAAGCCGATCCAGAAACTGCCTGCCTTCCCTCCAGTTCCACATGTGCCCTGCAAGCCGCGGGGCACCTGGAGAAGCCAATCCTGGGAGGGAGCTGCACTGTCAGGGGTGTGGCCTAAAATGCTAATGAGCATCTGCTGTTGGGTGTGACCTATTGTGCTAATGAGTTCCTGCTGGGTTTTATCGACAAAAAAAAGCTCTGCCAATAGTGATGTCAAGCTGTCACCTGCTTTTCTGGTGCTTTTCACGACTGTGTCATGCTGACGCAGTGATGTGTCTGGTTTGCACTGAAAGTGTCCTCACACCAGAAGTGATATTGCATTGGCATCGCAATGCCATTTGTTGCAACTGTGGTGCTCTGCATCCCCCAAGGGTTGCCCAGTGCTGCCAACCCTGTTAAGGCTACAACTTTTAGGGCATGAAGATCTTGTAGAATTCTAACTAATCTCCAGAATAAAGAGATCCACCTCCCTGGAAGAGACGGCTGATTTGGGAAGAGGAAATGTCTGTCCCAGAGTGACATCACATCCCTCCCCAAACTCTTCTAACCCCAGGCACTGCCTCCAGATCTCCAGGAATTTCCCATGCTGGAGTTGGCATCCCTGGCAATGGTGTTAAAAATTCATTATTTATTTATTTATTCATTCATCTATTCGATTTATATCCCGCCCTCCCCACCTTCCGGCAGGCATTAAACAACCAGACAATGGCCCTGATCCAGATCTAGCCACAGGCGTCTTGTCAAGCATAAACACTGGTTGTCCCAGACGAGCATACACGTCTCCCAGTCAAATAAAATGATCAACCAACTCAGTGGAACTCATGTGTGCATTTCAGTGTGGATGGAAATGCACAATTTACAGAGCAATCCTATGGTCTGTTCAGTGGGCTTTACTCCTAGGGAAGTGTTCTGAGGATTGCACGATGCATGCATTAGTTTCTAAATGTGATACGTGAGTGGAAAAACTGCTTCTTTGTGTAAATCTCCCTTCCGGGATTAGAGTGCATGTCTTCAAATGAAAAAAGAAATGCAAACCCCAGCGCCTCTCTTTTAAGATGCAAAAGAGTGATCTGTTTTTCCATCCAAGGCACACCTACAGTAATTAGCAAAATGGAAATGACTGGCTGTTTGATGGCTATGATTCACACTTCTATTTAAGCACGACAGCTGGAGGAACGTAGAGTGCACCTCTGGTTCTTTGAGATGGACAACTATTGGAACTAGCAAGAGAATATAAATCTCCCCAGAGGTAAACTTCATGAAAAAGAGCTTTATCAGCAGAGATTTAAGAATAGGTTGGGCTAAATGTTTGCGTGGGCATAAGCTTCTATATAAATGAAAAAAGCTTATCATTTATGCAGCTTGGATAAGACTTCATATGTCTTCTGTGTTTTAGCAATATGGGTTCATATATAGCCCAGGCTAGCCCGATCTCATCAGATCTTAGAAGTTAGTGTTGGACCTGGCTTGTATTTGGATGGGAGACCACCGAGGAATACCAGGGTCATCATGTGGAGGAAGGCAATGGCAAACTACCTTTGAATGTCTCTTGCCTTGAAAATCCTATGGGGCTGCCATAAGTCAGCTGTGACTTGATGGCACTTTCCACCACCACCACCATTCATCATATATTGGTCTTCATGGAAATTATTTCTGTTTGTAAAGCCTAGTACCAAGTCTACTCCCAAGTACAGATCCCATCTGATCCCAGCACCTTATCTGCTTCAGTCTGGATCATCTTCCCCTCTGCTAGCCTGCCTGTCATAGATAACATAACGGTAGATTTGCAGGTGGGAGGAAGGAGGGCATGCAAGGAGCATTAGTTTTAGGCAGTCTGGCTGAATGGATTGATTGGATGGGTTACTGGGGGAGGGGGGGCTTGCTCGAATCATGTATAACTTCAGGACCGGCGCCAAAAACATTAGTTCTTAGCATGGAACATCTTAAGGCCTCAATAAACTTATCACTGCCAAGGGAGTGTTGTTGAGAGCACATTTGTCCAAGAGTCTGACGAGGAGGTCAGATAGTTCCAGCTCCCAAATTGGATGACTGGTCTGTCTGCAGGAATCCAGAAGTTAGCCATTCCAGATGACATTCTAGTTGGTTAGATCTTTCCCACTGAGTAATGTTTTGTCTCATGGGAAAAAACAGAAGTGTCAGACTAGGATTTAGCAAACCTGGGTTCAAATCCCCACATTTCCATGAAGTTCACTGGGTTCCCTTGGGTTAGTCATACGCTATTGGTCTGACCTACATCACAGTGTGTTTAATGAGGGTAAAAAAGGGGATGGGATCTCCATGTACATCCCAAAGTCCTTGGGGAAGGGGTTGGATACAAATGTAGCATAAGTAGATATATAGACAGAACAAAAGGAAGGTGTGTGCTATCATCTGATATACATTGAGTACAAATTCTGCTCAAGTTCCCAAAGGGACACAGTTCTCAAACCTCACTTTTTAGGTAATCCAGACTGGTCTTCATGTTCTCTATGGTGCAAGCATAGACAGGGATGTGTAAATAGTATTATCAGTGAATTTTACTTAAAACTGTTAGTTTACTGACTTCCTGCTAGTTAGTTAGACGGTTAGACTTCTCTCTCTCTCTCTCTCTCTCTCTCTCCCCCCTCTTTCTTACAAAGTTTGTTCACTTCTTAATAAACAACTTTATTCTTTAAACAGCTTGTGCTCTGCTTTACTGCATACCTACACTCTGCCAACACAAAAAAGTTTGTTAACTAAAAAGATTAGCAATGGAGGAACATCACAGAGTTCTTGCTGAAGAGCTTGGAGGGGACATAAAATTAAAACTGAATACTGCTTCTCAGCAGGAGCAGGAAGGAGACATAACTGAGCCAATCAGGAGACAGGATGGAGAGTATTTGATAATAGCAAGAAGTCCCTATTCTCACTATGTTAACTAGTTGTCCCCTCCACTGCCCCCTGCAGGATGTTCTTGTCCTCTTCCCATCCATGCACAATAGACCTTGCATATTCCAACATTTTGATCCAAGCTAGAATCTAATACCTATGAAAAGAGAAAAAATCTCTGTAGCTAAACCTGCTTTGTCTGTGATTCCCCAACAAGCAGCTGGCCAAATTGTTGCAGTTCACCCTCTCTCTCTCTCTCTCTCACACACACACACACATGCACACACACACACAACTTCCCCTGGGAAATCTCAGAAAGCCAGTATCACTCCCCCAAATTTTTGGCCACATCCCACCATCCTGTTCTGCAGAGAAATACATGCCTTGAAAATTACTGCTAATCAGATCCTTGTGTACAACAGCCCCTGGTTTTGTGCAGGATGTGGAAAATAGCTCCCCTACAGGATGAATATCTCAGCAATGAAGCTCTGAGGCCATTTCTGCTGGTGGGAGGGGAGGTGGGACTCTGCGACCACTACCCACCCCCACTAGGGTCCCAAAGCATCCTTTGACCTGTTGTTAAAAAAAAAAGAGATCGGAAATGGGGAAAGCACAAACTCCACAGTGTTGTGGGCTGTATGAAATATGGCATCTCCAGGGAACACTGCTCAATCTTGTCAGCCTGTAAAATGGAAATCTTGCAAACAACTTTGCAGCGTCCTTCCAAGATGGGTTGCTGCACAGTGCCATTCCTCCCAGGGTTGTAATTTAAGTGCTCCGAGGGATCTGAGTCCCTTGCCGGAATTGCCAGTGCTCTGCATGCTACAAATAATATTCTGCTTTTTCCATCTGTGACTAGATTTATGGCCCGGCAGCCCCTCTCCGGTTTAGGCCCATCTTCGAGAGTGGATGCTGGAATGCAGCTCATGTGATATTTTCCTAAACGTCCCTGTAGTACCATGAAATCTAGTTATAAAGAAAACAAGGACATGTTTTAACAATAAAACCAATGTGCATGATCTAATTAAATGGCATAATAAAATTAGGAAATAAATGCACAAAGCATGAAAACCTGTTCCTTGAAAAGTGAATCAAATGAGCTCCTTTAAAGAGAGAGAGAGAGAGGGAGAGGGAGAGAGAGGGAGGGAGAGGGAGGGAGGGAGAGAGAGAGAGAATGTTGCTTGAATAGGAAGCTGCGGGATCTTCATTCACTCACCGGCACAGCAGTGGTGGCAGTCGGCATTGCTCATGTTTTGGTTCTTCCTCCCACTGGGGAGAAATTAAAAAACCAACAGGCACAGAAAGAACTCCCATGCTGGAAAAATGATTTTGCAAGGCAGGCTAAATAAAGGTAGTTAAGGAAAAATATAAAGGGGTGTGTGAAAGAAGTCTGGAAACTGTTGACTCAAGGAGGACAGAAACAAACCATCACAAAGATCCGCTTGGCACAGCAATGCCTTCAAGGGGATCCAGCCCATGAGAGGGTACAAACAATGGGTTGGATCCTATGGGTTGGATTCTATGACCCTTGGACTCTTGAAAACTTAAGAGAGCCAGTTTGGTGTAGTAGTTAAGTGCACAGCCTCTAATCTGGGAGAACCAGGTTTGATTCCCACTCCTCCACTTGCATCTGCTGGATGACCTTGGGTAAGCCACAGGTCTGTCAGAGCTGTTCTCTCTGAGCAGTTCTTGAAAGAGCTCTCTCAGCCCCACCTACCTCACAGGGTGTCTTTTGTGGGGAGGGAAAGGGAAAGGAGTTTGTAAGCCACTCTGAGACTCCCAGTGAAGAGCGGGGTATCAATCCAATCTCTTCTTCTTCTCTTCTTCTTCATGGTCTTTTGATTCCATATTCCCAATGAGGATACCACTTATCTGACCCTCCTCCTCCTTCCCTGAAAACCTTGTTGGTCTCTGAGGTGCTACTGAACTCAAATCAACCTTTTTCGCCAAGTCTTTTTCCAACAGAAGACTTCCTTTTGCAAAGACAGATTTTTTTGACATCTGAAGAAGCTGTTCTCCATCAGAAAAGGTCATTCTCCATTGAAGGAAATCTTCCTCCGTTGAAGGAACTTTTAATAGAAGTAAGTCACAGGGTTACACTTAGTGGAAGAATTGTGTAAGGTCCAATGGCCCATTTGCAGGTTTCTTCAGTAGCTGTTTCAATATCATGGAACAGTCTTCTAGGGGACATTGAAAGATTGATTTTGAAGGGGTTGTAAGACTGAACTTTTTGGAAGGGCTTTTGAATCAGAGGATGTGTGTGTCACTTCATGTTCTGGCTTGGAAGCTCAACTAGTTGGGCTTCATAGAAATTTCCTGTTGCTGGTTATTTTAGTGGGATTTTAATAAAAATCGTTTGTTACTCTGCCTGGGTCCTCATGCCTTATAAGGGGAAACCTGTTCGAAAAGAGTGTAAAAAGGGGCTAGGGTGGATGCCCTGGGGCTTCCCGAGGAGACCCATACCAGGGTGGTGGCAACCATTCGAGAACCTTTCTAGCTGCTGCCTGTGACAGAGGCCTTGAAAGAGAGGATGAGCTGGGATTTTAAAGGATATTTACTTGCCAAAATCATATGATACACAAACAGCCAGTTTACATTCAGAGGAGTACAGATCCCTGTACACTATTGCCAGTTTGCACACTCCGAAAAAGCACGTGGTACAACCCTCCTGTGACTGCACCACTTCAGAATTTGGGTGGCAAGACTGGACATTATCCCATCCCAGAAAGTACTTTGCTACTTTGTTCATGCCAGCTCCATCCTCACACCCACTCAGGGCTATACTAGACGTGAGGGTGTCTTCATGGCTGCCATAATGATGCCACCATCATTTTAAAGTCTGAGGCCCTCTTGTCCCCCCCCCCCAAATGTCTTATCAATTGCTGAAATGGCCACACAGATACACCCTGTGGCTGTTTTAGCACTTGAAAAGGTGCCGGGGGGGGCAGAGAAGGGTGGTTGCAGCATGGCAGACAGAAAAGGGCCAGATTGGAATTTATCAATGAGAGGAACAAAGGAATCAAGCAAAACTGCATTCTGTCAAAATAAATGCAAGTCGACAACAAGGCAAGCAAAAAGAGAGTATGAAGAACAGACTGCTAAAAACAGTAAGAAAAACAACAACCATTCTTTAAATAGATCAGAAGTAGAAAACTGGCCACAAAGGAGGTTGGGCCACTGAATGACAAATGAGTGAAAGGATTACTTAAGGTAGATGGGAGAGAAACCGAATGTAATCTTTGTGTTAGTTTTCAGCATGGAAAACGATACCCTCACTAGAGTCACTGTTTTTGGGAAGGCTGTCTGATGAACTGAGTCAAATTGTGGCGATGAGAGAAAGTTCTAATGGACAAATTAAGAACTCTAGATACACCCATAATCCCCAAGGGTTCTTAACTCAAATGTCAAATAGTTGATATTCTAACCAGTATATGAAGCTTTATGCTAAAACTGGCCTCCCTACTGTAGACAATGCCCCAGTGGGGGATCTTTGACTGGCTTAAGCCAGTTAGTCACACTAACAGGCAGGAGGCACAGTAGCAAGATGAAAGAAAGCTTTATTAATAAAGGGAACCCTCTCAGCTCAGTGTCAAGCTGAAGAGCTCAACTGAGTAACATTGGGTTACGTCTTTTATACCCTCATGACATCAACCTCCCATATGACATCAAGACCTCCCATATGACATCAACCAGGCACACTCAGTTGAGTTTTCTTTGTTTGAGATATGAAGCATGCGTAGTCGTAATCTCTTTGTTCTCCTTGTCCCTTGCATACAAGAACCATGTCTACCAGTGACAAAACGTTTCAGATTTTGTTTCAAAGTCATGTTCCCAGACATTTAGATATCAATTAGTGAACAAAGCATTACACTAAGTTCTCATGTACAAAACAAGTTTTCAACACCTTGCCAAATATGGCTTCTGATAAAAAATGTTGCTACTGGCTTCACTACTGTCTGGGCCTGATCATCAGACATTGCAAAATTATATTCACTGTCAGGAGGGGCTGCCCACCCTGGCCCCCCTGCCTGGCCAGCACCCTGGGGGAGAGACAGAAGACCCCCGCAACACCACTGGAGCCCTGGAGCCCACACTTCTGCCCATACCTCAGGGCTGAGCCTGCATCCAGCCGAAGGAACAGCTGTCCTGCAAGGCGGCTGGTACCAACCGAAGCCCCATGAGCAGCTTACACCAAGATTTGACGGCGGGCCAGTGCCCCTTCCCGACCGACCAGCTTGGGGCACACCAGCAGCACAGGGAGGACAGGCTGGGGAAGGCCACCACAGACCGCGATGACGGCTTGACCGAGGGAAGGAGGGGTGGGTCTACTTGGGGGCAGCTGGAGGGTTGGCCGGCCCCATGATTCACCTGTTGTAGGGCGGGGCATGATCTGTTAATGGAAATAAAGAAAGGAAGCAGCAGATGAACTGGGGAGGAGGATATCACAGGCAAATTCTAAAGTCCCAATATTACAGGGTCTTCATTGAACTAATGAGCTCTGTTTAGGAGAGTGGGAAGGGCACAAGTCTCTACTGCCCAAAAACTTCTTCAGACTCCCAGCTCATAAAACATACAGTTTATTAAGACGATAAAACAAATAGGGGGAGTTTGGGATAAAATAGACAATAGACCAAACCCTACTTATCTAGCTAACTACAGACATGCAGTGGGAGGTTCTTGCTTCCTGGAAATGCAATTCCCTCTTGCCTGGTGTTTAGCTTTGGGCTTGGTTTACAACTTGGACCACGCCTCCCAAAGCTTGTTGCCACCAGCCTGGTTCCAAGCGTCCAAGGAATTTCCTTCGGTTCTTCTGCACAGCCCAGACTTACTTGCTTGCAGATACTTGCTATAATGCGAGCAGTCCCTGCACCCGGACAATACCTCACGGCGAGCAGTTCAGGAAGATTCTTGCCACAACCTCTGGCTCCCTCACGGCCTTGTGCAGCCTTCCTGGCATTCGTCAAGCTGTCAGAAACTCCGGTTTCCTTGCTCCTTCAAACACGTGGACGTGTGCATCTTCAGATGAGTTCATGAATGAATAGAAAGAGATTCCTTCTGCCTCTAGGACTGGATTCTTATTCTTAGCTTCCCCAATCCCCGTCCTAGGCTAATTAAGGATTGCTGCCTTGACCCAGCTGTTTCCCATATACTTGGATTACAGAATGTACGGATTCTGATTACACTTACAGGCTCTTATCAGGAATGATTCTGTAAGTCAGTATCTCTGGCATGACAGAGGAGACTGGGGCTTATGTGGCTCAGGGCATGGTGTGAAGGACACCGACAGGAGATGAAGGGAGAACTGGCCAGAGCTGTATGCCGAATGTAAGTCTAAGACCCCGAACCTGTCAACGTGAACCCAGGACCCTGAAAGAAGCCCTGGTAGGGTAACCGCCAGTGAGGTAACTGACCGGTCGACCCAAGCATCTGAGGTTCATTCTGACACCGAATCCACCTTCCAGGGTTGTGCTGCACGCTACAAATGGAAACCCCCTGAAAACCTGGGTAAAGAGCAATACTTTTGGTCTGGCCCCTGAAAGAGTTGGGATAGGCAAATGGGGAGTTCCAGGTAGGCATGAAACTACCTACATCCCTCAGTTCCTCCTTTGTAAAATATGGATCACCAGTGTCTACCTTATTGATGGGCTTGTCCCAAGCAAGACTCTGTTTGGGCAGATTGGATCAAAGTGGGTGCTGAGCTCAAGGCCAGTGTGCGCCCATGGCTCAGCATCAGCAGGGAAAAGATGATCTATGACATCACAAGATGGGCAAGCAGTCTATTGTGACATCAGAGCTGGGAGTCCTGGCAAGCTCCTAGGAAGGAGGGGGAAGGTCTCTGGTTGGTTACTGTGGGAAACAGGATGCTGGATTAGAGCCAGAAGGATATTTCTTAACATTCGTGTGGTACAGATCCCCAAAGGCTTTTGAATATGCAGATCGGTTCTTGGGCTGGGATCATATGCACAATTAGGCCCAACATAGGTGCGAATGCTGAGCAGATTTAAAGGGTGCAATCAGACAACGACATTTAGGAAGTGCCCCGCAGCCATCAGCAACCCATTCTGCTCCGCTGCAGAAGCAGAGTTAAAAGACACCAAAGAAAAAACGGTAGTAAACGGGTTGCGATGAGCCACAGACAGACTTTCCCATGTCTGATCACTCCAGTGCACTCTCATGGCACCGGGATGGTCTGACCAGGCCACCCCGACTCCGTGCTGTTGTTTCCCCTCCCCCCCTCGCAGTATGTGCATCATCACAAACTCCATAGGGAGCCCTCGGTGCGGAGGTGCAATTCATTGATCCCTCATTTAAGTGCATGGGGGGGGGGAGACTCACCCACAGTTTTGTCTGATCACACACTGACAGACTGCGCCCACAGCTTCAAAGGGAATTGTGATCATGCAACTGTGGGTCAAATTCCTCTGGAGGAAATAGCCTTGCTTCCCCCCATTTTTTCTGGCGCGTGTGACCACAACCTTGGTCTTCCTTTGAAAGCACAACCTGAAAAGCAGATGGAAAGTGTAAAAAAAAAATAAAAATAAAAGATGGACCTTGCAGTATTAATAGTGCGAAGTAATAGTAACCAGTGCCTGTAGTAAGGCGTGTTAATGCTGCGGGAGTACTGAAAACAGAGCCATTGCTGAAATATGAATGAACACAATTTTCTCACCCCAGAGGTGTGGCTTGCAATTTGGAACTGAATGGATTAGTCTGAGACTCAGCAGTCTTATTACTTGTCACTAGGGCCTAAGCTTTAATTAAGTAATCAGCGCAAATGATTGAGTCAAGCTCTTCCTAATCAAATGTTATTGTAGAGGGTATCATTTGTGAGCAACTGGGAGTTTTATGATGTTCCCTTGCTGATATGGGTGTGAATTCAGAGACAGGCTTTGAAGGGCAAAGGCATTTCTTCCTTCACTTTCTTTCTCCTTGCTGGTTTTAGCTTTGCCTGGGCAATAGCTCAGTATAGCCTTGCCACTTAACCTGGCAGGGCCATGGGTCAGTGGGACACACATCTGTTTGGAATGCAGAAGGTCATAGGTTCAATCCCAGCATCTTCAGTGAAAAGTACCAGGTGATGTGAAAGATCTCAGCCTGAGACTCTGGAGAGCAGCTGCCAATCAGAAGTTGACCAGTGGTCCCAATGCCCGTGGTGACTACCGTTCCCACCAGTGTATTTCCTGGAATATAATTATTTCCCCAAACTCTTCTCTTGATAAACAAACAGCCAGTCTTGGCTTCCCTCCATCTACAGAGCTCATAGGAAACATCACCTTTTGGTCTGAAGGGGGTGCTCATTTGGAAAAAGCTGTTCCTATCATAAAACGGAACCTTTAGCTGGACGGTCCAGGCTAGCCTGATCTCATCAGACCTCGAAAACTAAGCAGGGATTTGGAAAATCACCAAAGGAGTCCAGGATTGCTATGCAGGCAATGGCAAACCATCTCCATAGATTTCTTGCCTTGAAAACCCAAGGAGGGGCCGTGGCTCAGTGGAAGAGCCTCTGCTGGGCATGCAGAAGACCTCAGATTCAATCCTCGGCACCTCCAGTTGAAAAGATCAGTTAACAGGTTATGTGAAAGACATCAGTCTGAGACCCTGGAAAGCTGATGCTAGTCAGAGTAGATGATACTGACCTTGATGGACTGATGGTCTGATTTAGTATAAGACAGCTTCAGATGCGTGCCAACCTCCAGGTGGCACCTGGAGATGTTCCACTAATACAATTGATCTCCAAGTGACTGAGATTAGTTCCCCCGAAGAAAATGGCTGCTTTGGAGGGAAGATACTGTGGCATAATACCCCACAGAGGTCCTTCCCCTCCCCAGGCTCCACTGTCTCCAGGTTCCACTCCTAAAATCTTCAGGAATTTCCCAGCTGGGAGTAGGTAGGGGGTAATGGATACTATAGAGGGTAGCCACTAAAGACAGCCTGTCCTCCCTTCGACCAGTGTCTGCTTTTGCTTATCAAAATGTAAGTTATCTCCTTTTATTCAAGCCGAAACAAACCATGGGTCTATCTAGTCAAGTCCAGCATTCTGTTTCAAAGGGGGGCCAAAGATGAACTGTGAAGCTCACAGGTAGACCATGAAAGCAACAGTCATTTGCCACTGGACATCCCATAGGGTGGATATTTAAAAACATATGAAGCTGCTTATACTGAGTCAGACAGTTGGTCTGCCAAGGTTAGTATTTTCTACTCTGACTGGCAGTGGCTCTTTTACTTCACTTCCTACCTATCCTTTTACCTGGAGATGCCAGGCATTGAACCTGGGACATTCTGCATACACAGTAGGTGGTCTACCACTAACCCAAAGCCCCAGAGCCAGTTTGGTGTAGTGGTTAAGTGTGCAAACTCTAATCTGGGAGAACAGGGTTTGATTCCCCACTCCTCCATATGCAGCTGCTGGATGACCTTGGGCAAGCCATAGTTCTGTCAGAGCTGTTCCCTCAAGGACAATTCTGGAAAGAGTTCTCTCAGCCCCACCTACCTCACAGGGTGTCTGTTGTGGGGAGGGGAAGGGAAAAGGAGTTTGTAAGCCGCTCTGAGACTCTGAGTGAAGGGTGGGGTATAAATCCAATCTCCTCCTCCTCCTCCTTTCAGATGTCCATTGCTTTTTTATGTTAGGGGATCATACCTCTCTTTCCAAAGGGAGTCACATCTTAATTTGTGACCATATTTGTTTCCCATATTTGTGGTGGAAACAACTATGGTCCCTATACACAGTTATCATTGCGTACACAATCAGGTGGACTGAGGGTGCCATTCAGTGTTAGAGTGTCGAACTAGGAAAGACCTGTTCTCAGATCCCCACTCTTCCATGAAACTCTTTTGGGCCTGTCACTTTCACAGGTAAACCTTGTGTGCCGTTAAGTCACAACCAACATGGCAAACCCAGCATGGGGCTTTCATGGCAAGTGAGAAGCACAGGTGGTATGCCATTGCCTTCCTCTGTGGAGCCTTCCTTGGTGGTTTCCCATCCAAGGACTGACCCTGCTAAGCTTCCAAGATTTGGCAAGAGTGGGCTATCCCATGCCACTGTCCCTCCTGTAAGACATGCAGAATTAATGAATAATTCTATTGACCCTGTGGATGTGTTTTATGGGTGCTTCCAGCCAACATCAGGTGCTCATTTTGCTTCTGCAAAAATCTATACTGATATACGATAAAGCAGCCAGTCGGATCAGGCTGTGGCCACCAGGCTGCAGGGATACAAGGCTCGCCAGAGGTCATTCCCTTATAAGTTAGGTAGGAGATAATTTTTGCCAGAAAAACAAATCTTGATGGCTGTTTATTCAATCTGTAATTAAAAAATAAATCTTCCCAGTGATGGGGATACCACAACTTCTCCAGGGAATGTTATCCACTTCTTATAGCTGCACACTCCCTTCCACAGCTGACCAAAGTGAAATCTGGAGCCAAAAGTGTGTGTGTGTGTGGGGGGGGGGAGATAATAGTGACTAGGCTGCACAGAGAAATATATAAATATTCAGGATAAACCTTTCTTCCAATGATCGTGGCTTTGCAAGATCCTTTTCCACTGTGTGATTTCTGAAGAAATGACAAGTGAGTGGAAGGAGGGAGTGGATTGGCATGGGGTACCCATGAGGGCTTTGAGACCTGCCACAGCCGGTTTTTAACTTTGCACTCTGTTTTATCCCTTCGACACTTGCAATAAAATTGGAGCATCCTCCCCCTCCCCTTTTTCTGCTGTTTATTTCCATCTGTCAGCCCGCCAATCAATCACTCCCACTCTGTCCCTTGGAAAAGTACACATTTCGACTTGCATAACCCAGTGGTGTTAAATAATTAAGCTGTAGCACATTGTAAAATACCCCAAAAAGAGAGTGATGCAGCTTACAGCTGGAGGATAAAATCATTTGGCGGCATTTGACAGGATCAAATATCCTGTCTGGCAAGAGGCAGAAAGTCACAGGATGGACAGCATCCATAGTGGCTGCTAGAAGGGTTTCAGCCAGGCCTCTCTGGAATTGCAGTTTCTCAATCTTCCTCTATGGTTTGTTCTCATCGAAGGTCAAGGTTAAAGAGCCCTCTAGGTTTTCTTCTTGTGAAAGCACTTTTGGAAGGATGTGTAAAAGAAATAGGCTAAGTTTTAAAAAGAATGCTAATGGCAAGTATTAAACTAAGAACATAAAGAAAACCCTGCTGAATCAGACCAGTGGTCCATCTAGTCCAGCATCCTGTCTCACACAGTGAGCAGGGGTTCCCAGCTTGGTATCCATGGGCACCATGGCACCAACTGACACCTTTTTTCGTGCCCACCATGTGTTTTTGGAAAGTGAGCTTTTGCATGTGACTGAAGGTAAGCTGTGGCAGCCATTTTGTGGCTGTCTCTGTCTCCTGTAGCTGCCATTTGGTGGCAGCCATTTTGTGCCTGTGCTCACCACACTGTATCAGAAATCCAGTTGTGCCTGCAGACACAATTGAGGACCCCTGCTCCAGAGGCCCAAATATAATTGATACAGAAGACTATCAATCATCCATTTATCTATTCATCGTCTATCAATCATCTATCTATCTATCTATCTGTCTGTCTGTCTGTCTGTCTGTCTGTCTGTCTAATCATCTGTCTAGTAGGAAGGATTTCATTGCTTTTCCTCCTGTGAATTATAGAATAGCTGAATGCTTTTGCCTTCTCCTTTGAGACTGAAGGGACTTAGCAGCAGGTTTGTACTGTGGTTAGAGGGGCGGCCTGGCGCAGCGGCACGCAGAAGCCCCCCCCCCCCCGGGCACTTTCAAAACTCTACACCCCTGGGAGTATATATTTTGTTAATGGAGACCACCATGAAGTTTTTGACTGATTTCCACAAGCAGCTGTGCTGCTGTCGCTCTTTCATTTGCCCCGGTTGCGTTGGTCA
Source organism: Lepidodactylus listeri (assembly GCA_029233225.1). Lineage (NCBI taxonomy): Eukaryota > Metazoa > Chordata > Lepidosauria > Squamata > Gekkonidae > Lepidodactylus > Lepidodactylus listeri. The sequence continues at coordinate 54,658,512 of JARCFY010000015.1, read as the reverse complement.
ATTTCACACTATTCACCCTGTGGCCACATTTTGACCTGCATCTCCTCCCGATTTCCCCCATGTCTTCTCGCTCCTCGTGTTTTGAGACTTAAAAGACACAGGGGGAATCGGGGGGGGGGAGCTGTGGGTCAAAATTCGGCTGCAAATTGAAATTGAAAGTGTGAAATTGACCAATGCAACCAGGGCAAATGGAAGAGCAACGGCGGCACAGCTGCTTGTGGGAAATCAGTCTTTATCTCTTGCCCCCTGTGTGGGTGATTGTTTTTGTTATTTTTCTGGACTGGTTTGTAAATTTTAGTTGTGGGCTGGTATTTTGCTGGCATTTAATTGATGATTTGATATATTTTGAATTAATATTGTAAGATGCCCTGAAAGTCTTTTGAGGCTGAGAGATGGGATATACATTTTAAAAATAAATTAGTATTTGATTGCTAGGATCAATAGAGAAGTACTCCTGGCAGCCATTCAACAAAAATACCATTCGTTTGCACTGGAGGTTTGCCCAGACTAATTTTTTTCTAAGAATCTTTCCACACAATTATTTTATTCCCCCCCATTAGCATATTTACAATGAAATCTCAAAAACACTTTTCAGTGCCCCATTGAATAGCAGGGTTTATAAATAAATAAATAAATAAATAAATAAATAAATAAATAAATAAGGGTTGACAACTCTGACTTATGAAATTCATGGAGGTTTGGGGGAAGTGTCTGTGGAGAGGGGATTGTAGGGAAGATTTCACCTAGAATGGGTGGCCGAACTGTGGCTTGGGAGCCACACATGGCTCTTTCACAGATATTTTGCGGCTCCTGCCAGGGTGGCTGGGGAAGCGAAGCGAAGGCATGCCTCCCCTATCAGTCTTCCCTTCCCCAGCCAGTGTTCCCCTCCCAACCCTGGATTTAACTTTAAATGCATTCTTAAAGCCTCCCCCCAATGCCAGCCAGCTTGGAGAAGGCATTTTTTCTTTAAATCCCTTTTCCAAGAGGAGCGGGTGGGGGGTGGCTTGGAGGATGCATTTAAAGTTTTCTTTCCACCTCTCCCTCCCTCCCTCCCTCCCCCGTCTATTTGCTTTCTTTCCACCTTTCTTTCTCTTTTTCTCTTTCTCCTGTCTTTTCTTTCTCTCTTCCTTCCTTCCCCTACCCTCCCTCCCCCAACTATTTGCTTAGTTTCTCTTTCTCTCCACCTCTCTCTCTCCACCTCTCTTTCTCCACTTCTCTCTCCACCTCTCCCCCCTCCCTATCCCTCTCTGTGACAAATAAATATCATTAGCAAACAAATAAATATCATTGGACAAATAAATATCATCATCAATATCTGTTTTTACCCTTTTTGTTTTTTATTTTTGGCAGTCCATTTAATGTTAATAAAAAGCAAATTTGCATATTTTCCAATAAAAACATTTATAATATTTGTTCGTGTCTTGTGGCTCTTAAACATCTGACTTTTACTCTATATGGCTCTGACATTAAACAAGTTTGGCCACCCTTGCCCTAGAATCTATGGTAGACCATATTGGAAAAAACAATGTCTGATGTACAAAGAAGAAGAAAAGAGGACCTGCAGGGGGCAGCAAGAAGACAATTCGATAGGATACTGAGGTCAGCACCTTCTCTCCTGTCAAGTGTCATTCCCTTTGGCCACTTCCGCACTACCACTTTGTCACTCGTTTTTCCCTATTGCTTTGGGTTCCCCCACCCCCTTTCCACATGTGTTTTGCTCCCTCTGGGACTACTGTCTCTATATTGCTACTCTTAGGGCAATTTCCCCCTTCTCCTCACAAGTGCCACACTTAGTCTTACCCTCTTTCTCAGCTAGATATGTAGTTAGGAGCCTGTCTCTGTCTCTCTTCTTTCCTATCAAGTATGTTAATTCCTCAACAAACCTTTACCTGCTGTTTAATCAGGTTGTGTACTGTTGCTGTGTTAATTACTCCGCCAACATACCATTGAGTCTGACCTCTGAAGCTGTCACTTTCTGCAGGGGAACTGGTCTCTGTAGTATGGTGATAATTTGTTATTCTGGGAGAACTGCAGGCCTCACTGGATGTTGGAAACCCTATGAAGTAGCCCTGAGTAGGATTATGGATAGACTTGCTTAGGATTGTTTCTTTAAATATGGCTTCTGTAAGGGTAAAGACCGAAGGAATAAATTAAAGGCTTAACTGGAAAAGAGTGAGGCTTGAGGAAGGAGTAGAGAAGTGTGAATGCAGAAGAACCAGGAATGTGTAGTAGAAAGTTGCAGGCATTAAAAGACACAAAGGGAAAATTAAGGTTGTTAAGGGGAAAGGAACACCTTAGCAACATATGACATACTTTGACAAATGATTTTTTATTTTTTTGTATTCTTGCATTTGTGTGTGTGTGTGCCTGTGCCTGTGCCTGTGCCTGTGCCTGGAAGTCATGGGGACCTCTGGCGACTCCTACTGGGGCATGGAGGGCATTCAGAGAAGTGGCTTGATAGCCTGCCTCTGCTTCCCAGCCCTGGTATTCTCTGGAGGTCTCCCATGATCCAAGTCCTTGCCATAGTTGGCCTTGCTTAGATTCCAAGATCTGATGAGATCCGGCTTGCCTGGGCTATCCAGGTCAGGGCTGTACTTTGCCAAATGAGACCGGCAGTCCGTGCAGTCCAGCACACAGAGGACAACCAAGCAAAGAGTGACAGAGCTGCAGGAGCATATGAAGTGCTAAAGTATAATTTAAAAACAACAGTCTTGTGGTTCAGCATATAAATACTTAATCCCCATATAAAGATAAATGTCTGTTTACATAAATACAAATTTAAAAGTACATATTGTCTCCATATGCAAGAACCAAATACCAAACACGTTTCGGCACTTTGCCTTCCTTGGTGGTATAGGTCAAACTGAGCACTCCATTAATTTACAATAACATACAGAAAACTGCCCATATGCAGAATGGACCTGAAATCGAGGAAAAAATGAGAAATAATTATTTATATGTCTGATAAGAAACAAAATTTATTTAAACTTTAGAAATACATGGAGCTAGTATAGCTACCTTGCTCACACTAAGATGTTCACCCATGGAGTAAGTGGTATCAGATTTTCCTGTGATACAACACGGGCAGCTCATCAAGATGCAAAATATTTCCTTTGCCCATGGATCTAAATGTATTTATTTATTGTATGGCAGTTACACACATGAAGCATATCATAATATAAAATATGTAACCAAGAAGATACAACAGTTATGCAGACAGATTGGGCAATCCCCCTAAATACGAATATCTAGTTTTTTAATCCATTCAGTTGCAGCTGGGGTGAGTACAAAGAGCTCCGCCACATCTCCCTAGAAAGCACAATGTTCACAAACATGTGACAGGAACTGAGGTGCAATTCTAGCTCGCCTCCTCATGGTGCACCATGGGGAATGCTAAAGAGTAGGAACCAGGCTGGAACTTCTGGCTGCCAGACAATCATAAGATCTTCTGGTTACACTATACACATGGATCTAAAATACACATAAAACATATAACTCAGCAATTGCACATTTTAAGTCTCATTATTTTAGAAAAAAGGGTCTGTGGCTAATTGGGGGAAAAAATAGTGCAGCATTTACCTTCTTAGGTCCAATCATAAATGTTCATAGTGATCAGGTACAACTGGAAAAGAATCAGAATCAAAGTAATCCACCCCACCCCCTGGAATATATGGAAATTGTGGAGGTGGGGGAAATGTGATGCCGCAGAAAAAAAATGATGCAGAGGTAACCAGCAACATCTGAGAGAGGGAAATTGTATCAGCCTATTTGAACACCTCAGTTCCAAAAAGCAGCCAAGGACATCAAACACACAGCCAACCAGTTTCTTCATTCAAACCTCTTGGCCCCAGAATATTCAGTGCGGTTGAATTTCCAATAGACTGTTTTGTCAGGGCTTAAATAGGGATGCCAGCCTCCAGATGGGGCCTGGAGATCCCCCTGCATTACAACTCATCTCCAGACTACAGAGATCAGTCCCTTTGGATAAAATAGATGTTTTGGAGGGTGGACTCTGCGGCCTTCTACGCCTCTGATGTCTCTGCCCCCCCCCTAGCTTTATCCCCAAATCTCCAGTAGTTTTCCATTCTGGATTTGGGCACCCTATCCCCCAGCTGGTGGCTGTGGGGAGGGGAACTTGGCAACCCTAACAGGGCTAAGTTGTAACTACCTGGCCTTCTTAAATTTCCCAGATATTTTCGGTGGCAGCAATGTGGGACAGATGGATTAATTTAACTAGTGTAATGTGGCTAGGAGTCCCACAGCCTGGTCAAAGGTGCAAAAATGAGCTGCAGAGAGCACATAATATATTTATTAAAATGATGTTCAATTATGTCATGTTTTGCTTGCAGTATGGAGCAACTGGGCAGATTTTCAAGTTAGTAGATTAATCTTTCAGACCACGTAATGCCCAGATTCATTACCGTCACCACAAAGGTTGATTTATGGCAGCTACAACTATGTGTGTCAGGAGTTCTGTTGGTTGAACAAAACCCTAGAATCTGAGCTTTTAAAAATCTGTCTGGGTAGGAAAACTCTAGAAACATGATGGAGGGTCAGAACAATTCTTCACCCAATGATTGTGTCTCACCTCATGCAGGGGCATAGAGTTTTGTATTCATGGGGGGGGGTGGGGGCTCTTGTGCATGCGTGCGCGCAAAGCGCATGCTGCAACGGTGTCCCCGCTGTTGCTGCCGCTGCTGCCCCCCCCCTGGCCCGGCTGGCCGGCCAGCTTTCCTGAACCCACTGGCTCCCTCCTTCCTTCCTGGGGCCCCAGTGTGATGATGTCACCCGGAAGTGACATCATCATGCCGGGTATGTTGCTGGGGCGCTGCTCTGGCAATCGCCCCAAAACTCTATGGTGCCAGGTGACATCATCATGCCAGGAGGGAGGGAGCCAGTGGGTTCAGGGAGGGGAGCCAGCCGGCCAGCCAGGCAATTCTTGTGGTGGCGGGGGTGGCAGTGGCAACCGGGGGGTGGGTGGGCGGGCCTGCCTGCCTGCCTGCCTGCCTAACACCCCCTGGGAAACTTCGGGGTGGCCTGAGCCCCCAAGCCCCCCCCCCCATAGTTGATGCCTATGACCTCATGTGAGAATTTTTAAGGATGTATCCACTAGTGAGATGTCCTCCTTCCTTCTCCCCTGGGTTGTTGTCTTTTGGCACAGCTGTTCTTGAAAAAGAGCAGTTTCTGTCAGAGCTCTCTCAGCCCCACCTACCTCACAGGGTGTCTGTTGTGGGGAGGGGAAGGGAAAGGAGTTTGTAAGCCACTCTGAGACTCCCTTGGGTAGTGAAGGCAGAGTATAAATCCAATCTCCTCCTCCTCCTCCTCTTCTTCTCCCCCAAAATGTCCATGCTTATTCATCAGTCACTTCAATGAGATTGTCATTAGGTTTCCTTAGATCAGTATCTGTCATAGCATTCATTTTGCACTGCTAAGTATTACCAGGAAGAGAGAGAGGAGAAGGAGAAGGAGAAACAGGTTCAGTGACTTTGGTAGTACTTATGTGTAGGGAAGGGCAAAAACTGGGAAAATGTGGTTCGGTTCATGGTTCATGGTGTGCCCAGACCACAAATCACTACAAACTTTTAAGAGCTAAACAAACTGCTTCTGTTCATGAAGTTTGTGATGCAGTAGAAAGCCCTCCCCTCCCTGGTGTGCTAGAGACACCAAACTTGTGGTGGCCCCCAGGAAAGTGCTGTCTGGGGAAATGACAGGCACAGGTTCAGGAGGTTCAAGTGTGTATAGAATTGATCCTGTGCAAGCTAGAGACACCAAACTCACAGAGGATCTCTGGCTGACTTTCCTTTGCCTGTGCTTTGAGTTTGGTGAGGTTTGGATTTACAGGGTCCAAGTTACAGCCCTACAAAGGTGTCCTCATCGTTCATTGTTTCCAATGGAGATAAAAAGTAGCAAGAGAGAGAGAGAGAGAGAAAGAGAGAGAGAGAGAGAGAGAGAAAGCAAGGGCAATAGGAGCCCAGCAGGACAGAATAGAAATCCCAGAGAATCTCTGCAGTAGAAACTGAAGGTTGGGGGCATTTTTGCATGCCCAGCAGAACCAGTGACACTGTGGCAGTGCAAACCCAACAAGACTAAAGTCAGACTAGAGAATCTCAGCAGAAGAAACTCAAGGTGGGGGATTTTTGCATGCTCAGCAGAACCAGTGACACTGTGGCAGTGCAAACCCAACAGGACTAAGGTCAAACTAGAGAATCTCAGCAGAAGAAACTAAATGGGGGGATTTTTGCAAGCCCAGCAGAACCCAGTGCCATTGTGGCAATACCAGCTCAACTCCAAGTTGGGGGGGGGGGGGTGCAAGGCCTGCAGAAGGGATGTACTAAAAGGAATGACAGGATTGTCCATTGGAAACAATGTAAGAGGTCTGAAGTTCCACTGGAGATAATGGAAGCCAGGAATGTCAATTGACTCACATGGGCTCCATTGAAATACATTACAACACAAAATAATTGCAATGAAAATGTGGGGTGGATTTTCAATTAATGTCTCTGGGCCCAGATAAAGTGCTCTGGGACTGGAATAAATTGGTGTGCTACCTGGAGCCCTGGCATCCCCCCTGGTGGAAAAAATCCTGGCTCTGGGACTGGAATGACAGTCTTCCAAGTGAAATGACAGCCGCCAAAGTCTTCTTGGGCTGGAATGATAGCCCCCCAGAGTGGACTGACAGCTATTGGGAGTAGCAGAACTGTTTTGGGCAGGAATGATATATTACAGAGTGGAATGACAGCTGCTGGGAGCAGACAAAGTGTTCTGGGACTGGAGTGACAGCCCCCAGAGTAGAATGACAGTCCCTGGGAGTAGCAGAAGTCTTCTGGGACTGGAATGACTGCCCCCAGGCTGGAATGATAACCTCATGTCAGCTCATACAGATAGTTATTTTCATGGAATCCCCTCTAAACTTCCAGTTCAGTTCTAGAGTGTGGTGCTGTACTGAAAGGTGGAGAAAGCAGAAATGATCATAGACCAAATCTGTGCTAGCTCACAGTATGTGGTCTTGTAGACTGATCTAAGATTGTGGAGATTGTGTGAGCTGAGTTATGTTGGGGCTGACCCCCATCACTGTAATTTATTGCTGTTGGAAAAATGCAGCGATGGGGATGGAAATGGCTGCCTCTTCTGTATACCATGATTCACAACCAAATAACCTTTCTTCCTGTGATTCCATAGAGGGATGTGATAGTGCGAAGCATCCCTATCTGTAAAATAGAAATATCCAGGACCTCACTTCCAGGATTGTTGTGAGCAATGCTCCCTCTAAGCTGTGGAGTCTTGTGAGCAAAAATTCTACTTTGTGAGCTACTGGCATTAAAGTTGTGAGAGAGCAATTTGGCTACTGCATAAAGTACGTAAGAACATAAGAGAAGCCAATGTTGGATCAGGCCAATGGCCCATTGAGTCCAACACTCTGTCACACAGTGGCCAAAAGTACCAGGTGCCACCAGGAGGACCACCACTGGGGCCAGGACACTAGAAGCCCTCCCACTGTTGCCCCCCCCAGCACACAGAGCATCACTTGCCCCAGAGTTCCTATCTATACCTTGTGGCTAATAGCCACTGATGGATCTCTGGAGCCATCCTTCCTGAGCTAAGATAAAAATTTGTGAGCCTAGAAGCTAAAAAACGATGACCGATTTCCCACAAAGCACTGCCCCGGCGTCGTTCTTCTGGTTTCCCTGATTGCCTGCTTCAATTTCACACTATTTGCCATGGGGCACATTTTGACCCCCGGCTCTGCCCGATTTCCCCCGCGGCTTCAGTGATCCCGTTTTTTGAGGATCACTGAAGCTGCGGATGAAACTGGAGGAAATCGGGCGGAGCCACAGGTCAAAATGCACCCCACAGCAAATAGTGGGAAATTCAAGCAGGCAATTGGGGCAAAGGGAAGAACGACGCCGGGGCAGCGCCTTGTGGAAAATTGGTCTGTGAGCTAGCTCACACTGTCTAAGCTTAGAGAGAACACTGGCTGTGAGAATGTATGCGTTAATGATTTTTAAGCACTTTCCCCATTTAAGATGGAAGACAATTATCAATGCTATGTAGAGTTTATTCCCAGCATTTTGTGCAGGCTGTATTTTACACATAGTATGGATCTGACTGCCTGTTTCCAAGGAGTAACCAAAGGAGGGTCTTCATGCTTCCACTTGTGGGCTTCCCAGAAGTATCCAGATACCAGGCTCTGTTGGGAAAGAATGCTGGACTACATATATTTTTGCTTTGATCCAGCAAATGTTCTTCTTATGTTCTTGCGCATTTATGCTCACAACAAAGCTGTAAGGTTGGCCAGTATACCCATACTTATAGGAGGGCAGGATTAAGCAAAAGGAAATAGCAGCAGCTTGCCCAGGGGACTTCCTGTTCTAGAGACCTTTTCTGCTGCATCCCTCCCTGGACCCTGTTTTTTTTTTTTAAACTTAAGGGCATGGCATGCATTATTATTCACAGCTGTAGTTTACATGTAGCGAACACAGATAAATTTATTTTGAAATCACTTTTTTATGGGTCTATTGAACTATTTGTCACATTATTTATACGTTAATGCGATTGATCCCTCTGGATATCCCACCATCTAATAAATAATGTGACAAATCATTAAGCAGGGTGATAAAATCAAGCCATTTAAAAATACATCAACCTGTGTTGCCTTCATGTAAAATGAGCTCTGGGGGACTATCAGAAAGATGTACAGAACTTGGTGAAACTCCTTGGATTATCGAGTCGCACAGACTGGAGGGAACAGGTGGGTTTAAGCTTAATGGTTAGTGGGGTTGTTTTTTTTTTTTTAAAAAAAAAAGTACAATAGGCTCAAAAGACTGATCCCATCGCTGGTTCTCCTGGAGTGCTGAGATACGGGAATTCCTTCCCATAGCCTACCTGGCCAAATGTCACCAGGCCTCTCCATCCATGGCCAGGCCAGCCAATCAGTAGAAAGAGAAGGAGAGAGAGAAAGAACAAAGTCCATTCCACCTGCCTGTACAGACCATTGTGACCTGGTGCAGGGCCAATTCTCAAGCTTGGGGTGACACAGTGTGGAAGATACACACATACCAAAGGAGCTCTGGTTATTCCTAGGCATCATCAGCATGGTGTGGTATTGGTCTGGATCACAAGTGGCTCTTCCATGGGTGCTCATGGAGTATAATTTTCTTGCATCTCTCACAGGAGCCCAAAATGCTCCAGACTTTGGGTAGAGAACATTGTAGGCTCCAACAGGGGGTAGGAAAACTGTACTCATCAAGCATAAATCCAAGCACTTGTGGAAATTCACCCCCCCCCCCCCGGCCCATGCTAGCTAGGTCTGTGGCAATGCTTCAAAGGCTTGGCTCAGACCCAGAGGGCAGCAGTGCAAATGGGTACATGATCTTGCTTGGGGTGACAAGATACCTTGAATCAGCCATACCGGCCCTCTCTTCCTTCAAGCTCCACCAGATGCCAATCATCCTGCAGAAGGAGAGGGTCTCTCCAGTGGCAGATGTTAAATAGACTAGCAAGTACCTATCTGGCTGTTTGCCAATGCAGTCAAATGGGGTCAACTGTAACCAACTAGAGAGCAGGGTTTTTTAGGCTGTCAAGAATGGGATTAAATTAGTATATATAGGCAAATGCCCTGAGCTGGATGGCCCAGGATAGCCTGATCTTGTCAGATATCAGATGCTAAGTGGGGTCAGCCTTGGTTAGTACTTGGATGGGACACCACCAAGGAAGCCCAGGGTCACTACACAGAGGCAGGCAATAACAAACCATTTCTGAACAGCCCTTGCCTTGAAAACCTTGTGGGGTCACCATAAATCAGCTGCGACTTGATGACACTTTCTACCACCGCTTAGGCAAATGGGATAGGAAAAACCTGCAACTGTTGTGGACTCATTTGCAAAGCTGTCCTATTTAAATCAATTGTCATAGGATACCAAATACAGATGTCACCTTTCAGTAGGTATGTGCTGATGCAGGGCACGCAGAGAGCAAGCAGAGAATATCAGGTATTCGTCACTGAAATCAGTGAATGACAATTTGGGTAGCAAATTCATTTTAGCTGTAGCCCAAGAAATGGTACAATCCCTTTATCCACTTCCTAGTAGACTAGTCGTGGCAATTTGGCTCCACTAAAGTTTCTGGACAGTTTTCAAAGGCCGTTCCATGTGTGCCAAGTATTGGAGGGAAAATAAGTTCTCAGAAAGAGAAAGAATGCAAACACAGGCCATATGAATGTGCTGCTGTGGCCAAAATAAATGTTTCTCGAAACGGTAACTTACTGGAGCAGTGCTGCCTGCCATTTATTTTGCACTGAAACAATAAGGATCAGGATCATAATTCTAAAATACGTGCCAAGTGGGGCTGCCTGTGTGTTATCTGGGGTTAGCAAATGAGACCGTATCACACCTGTGTTGAAGCAACCTCCTTGTTGCCTATTTGTTTCCAAGTTCAATTTGAAGTGTTGGTTTTTACCCATGCAATGGTAACTCCCAGGCTTGATTGCTGTAACTTGCTCACCCTTGTGGCTGATCTGGACACTCCAGCTGGTGCAAATTGCAATGGCGCGCCTGCTGACTGCAACGTCAGTGCGGGCACAGCCGGTGCTCTGCCAATTGCACTGGCTACCAGTCGAGTACCAGATTCACTTCACGGTGCTGGTTATGACCTTTAAAGCCCTATGCAGCCTGGGACCGACATATCTAAGGGACCACCTCTCTCCATATATGCCCCAGAGAGCCTTGCACTCCACCATCATCAGCTGGTTGTCCCCAGCCCAAGGAACGTTCACTTAGCCTCTGCCAGGGCTTTTTCTGCCCTGGACCCATCCTGGTGGAACATGCTCCCAATTGAGATCAGGGCCCTGCAAGACCTAGAACAGTTTTGCAGGGCCTGCAAAAGGCAGCTGTTCCGCCAGGCCTCTGGGTGAGGCAGGGGGCATCCACTAATTGGCCTCCCAGCCGCAGTTGCTGCAGTTTCTGCTCCTGATAGGCTGCTACTGATAAGATCTTCGTAGCTCGGCTGCAGCCCAATTGTTCCCAGTTTTAGGATTGCTGAATATTTAATTGTGGCTGTGCCCATCTCTTAACTGTTTTAACTGTTTTTATTGCTTCGTATTTACTTCTAATTGCTTATTGCTTGTAATTTATTGTCGTAACCTGCCCTGAGCCAGCTCACAGGGAAGACGGGATGTAAATCTAAATAAATGAATAAAACCTCTATAAGTGCCCACAGACTCAGAAAAGTTGGGGACCCCTGTATCATGAAATAATGTTTGGATTCTAATACGGGTTTTAAAATGTTCTGGCTACTGTTTATGAGGGGTTTTTTTTTTTGTGAGCAGTCCCTTTGGGAGATAGTTAAAATACATTCCTAATAAATTCCATGTATTGAGGCTATTGCTGTTGAATACTGGCCATATATGTGTGATCGTTGATGGGGGGGGGGGAAATTAAAAGAGATTTTTAAAAAACCACACAAGGAAAGCATAACTTGCAAATCCTTCCATATTACATAGCGGGTTAAAATGATGACCTGTGAATTCTGTGGGGAAAAAAGATTGCATCTCCCCCAGACTGAGGCAACTGGTAAAAGCCCAAACGCTCACAGCACATGTTCAAAGTAACTGCATCTGCATTGGTGCAGAGAAAATTACAGGTCTAGGCACGCAGAACAAAGCACTGTTTGGTGCAACGGGGGATATAGAGAATGAGACTCTATTTTCTGAGAGACGACCGAGATCTTATGAGAAAACACGAAGTCCTGCTTGCTCCGTGTTTCTTTCTCCCTGGTAACATGGGGTTTAATGCAACATTTCATGCTGTGTGCTTCCCTTCTTATGACACATGGAGATGGCTGTCAGAAACTGCAGAGGGAATGGTGCAGGACTGTGATATCATGCCACGCACAATATTATTCTACGTTTTACTGGAAAGATTGGAGAAAGCACCAAGGAACACTAGGTCCATCTTGAACAGGGGTCTCAGTACAGAGCCACAATTTAATCCTTTAAGACAGAAAAGCATATCTTTCCATTCAATTTCAGGATGCAATTAATTTTTTCCCCCCATTAAATCTAGAAAATTCCACTTTGATTTATTAAAGACAAGTTGCCTCCTGAGGGAGGTTTTCCTGGCGCCATCTTTTAAGTCTTCAGAGAGATCTGTTCTGGTTGCTTCAGCCTTTGGGGGTTCTTTTCAGTGTCTCCTCCCAAGCATAAGGGCTTCTGACTGTTATGTAAGCCGTGCTGTCACTTGAATGAATAGGGATGCTGCCTGGGCTCGCTGCCAGCTCCCGGAATTGTGGGAGCCATACACAGACTGAGCAAATCGTAACCTGGCATCCTTTAGCACTGCAGAAGAGGCTTGAGTGCAGTTTCCACTCGCACTTACTTTTGAGTAGACTGAATCTTTTGGCAGATTATAGGGTTGCCAGCTTCCAGGTAGGGCCTGGGGATCTCCTGCTTTTACAACTGATCTCCAGCTGACAGAGATCAGCTCCCCCGGAGAAAATGGCTGCTTTGAAGGGTGGACTCTGTGGCATTGTACCCTGCTGAGGCCCCTCCCCAAACCCCTCCCTCTCCCAGATCCACCCCCAAAGTCTCCAGGTGTTTTCCAAACCAGACCTAGCAACCCTCGCAGATTGTCAGGTAGGATGAAGGGGTGCAGAAATCTTGCACCCAACAATTGTGCCCTGAAAATGCCCTGCATTGGCTGCCCTCCCATCATGAATTTGGCCCTGGGTTTGGAGTGAAGCTAGGGAAAAGCAACTATAAAACAACTGCTGCAGATGAGATTGTTCTGTTGTGCTGAAGCCACAATGGAGTGGCTCTGCCCACTCCCCCCCCCCCAGTACTTCCTCCCTTGCATCTGTTGCTTGTGGGCCACGTAAGAGCCCTGGATGGGCTGGATCCGGCCCCTGGGCCTTATGTTTGACACCCCTGTGCTATACAGTTTGGCAACTATGTCCAGCAAACTTATTGGACGGTACTTCTGAGGGTCTGCTTTAGTCCCCCTTTTGAACACTGGAACTACAGTACTCAGGTTCCACCCCAAGGGGGAAACACCTGTTGAATTCACCTGGGTGAATAACTTAGCTAGAGTGGGTGCCCATCAATCAGAAAAGAGCTTGAACAACTCTGAGGGAATCAAATCCTCACCAGGGGACTTAACAGTAGGAAGTGATGAGATAAGACATCTGATCTCAGGCTCAATGACATGAGGCCACTGTGGCAGAGTGGATAAATCATGGAAAGGTTTCTGCCTCGATACCTCGTTCTCCAGAACAGAAGAAGCCCTAAATACTTGGATAAAATGGACATGCCAGGCTTTCGCTGAAATTTGGGCTTCCAACAAAAGAGGAGGTCTACCTAACATAAAAGAAACAAGTTCCCAAAACCGTGCCTCCCTCTTCTCTTGGACTGCCAAATCCTAATTCCTACCACTGTAATTTAGCATGGTCAAACTACTTCTGTCTAAGAAGTTTCTTCGGGGCTGACCTTAATGAGATAAAATGGTTTATAGATGTTCCTTTCTTACAGTGGCGGATCTGTCAGTTGTAGTGGACTAACTCTTTCCTGGCAGTTCTGCAGTCTTGATCGAACCACCCGCTATTAAAATGAGCTGTAGTTTTGAGGGGTCTGTCATTAGAGAGCAGAGGTTTAAGAAGATGTACTATGCCTTCAAAGTGCTTAATAGCATTAGAGCCATCCTGCATTAGTCAAGGGAGGTGAGGATAAGACACCCAGCTGTTACCTTGAGAATTTTGAACTGGGAACATATGGGTCTCCTGTACAGAACTTAACTGATAACTCCTTTGTCCCAGATCAAGTGGCCTCCTTTAAAAATGGATGTATTTTTGTGAATTTAGAGGGGGGACTAGAAACAATAGAGAAATCCAATTGATAGTTAAATTTGCTGTCTTGGAACCTGATGGGGTGGGGGAACAAACTACATGATGCTAAATTTTTCTGTTCCTGTGTAGATTTGATATTTTATGTTTACAGGAAACATGGGCGCAGGAGTCCGGCACTCCTATCCTTCAGGGCTAATACCAACTGTTAAAACCTATACAAAATGTTGAGGTAGTGGGGGGTTTGGTGGTATCTGTTTCAATTGATCCAAATGTAGATGTCCAGTCCTTGGAAAATGGGTCCCAGGCAGTGTTCCCTTTAAGCTGAGTTAGTGTGAGCTAGCTCACAGTTTTTCAGCCTCTGGCTCACACATTTTTGTCTTAGCTCAGGAAGGAGGGCTCCGAGTTCAGAGTAAACTGATTTATGCAGTAGCCAAATCGCTGGCTCACAACTTTAATGTCAGTAGCTTCCAAAGCAGATTTTTTGCTCACAAGACTCCACAGCTTAGAGGGAGCATTGGTCCCAGGACTATATCCAGATCCTACTGATCCAAGGTTGATGTATTGGTTCTCTTCTTTGTGTCAATGTCTATATTCCTCCCAAACTCCTAAAATCTCAGGGTATGGAGATAGTCTGGGGCCTTTTGTCTACCACCTTTGAAACTTTTTCCCACTGATTCCCTAACTCCCACCTTGTCCTGTGTGGGGACTTTAATGCTAGAATAGGCCCAGGCTTTTCTGGCACTCTGGCCAGTAGGATTACCAGCTCTGAGAGGGGAAATACCTGGAGATTTGGGGGGTGGAGCCTAGGAAGGGGAGGGTTTGGGGAGGGGAGGGACCTCTGCAAGGTATAATGCCATAGAATCCACCCTCCAAAGTAGCCATTTTCTCCAGGGGAACTTATCTTGGACGTCTGGAGACTTATCCTAATAGCGGGAGATCTCCAGGTGCCACCTGAAGGTTGGCAACCCTACTGTCCAGTGTTAATAGCTGGGCTGTTTAGCAAACCTGTCTTTTGGATCGGCTGTCACAGGACTCAACCATGAACAAGCCAGGCATAAGATCACTAGGAGATCAACGTCAGCTGCTTTGGGTTCCCTTTGAGGAGAAAGGTGGGGATATAAATGAAGTCAATTAAATAAAATAAAACAATTAAAGAATAAGTACAACTGCAGGCAACTGCTAAAACCTGCACTGCTGTAACATTGGAGCTGGCCCTCAGAGGCTCCAGGGCAGCGGCTTGTGGATGCTAGACATTACTAGCAGCTCCCTGTGAAGCTTCCAAGATGACTCACTTTCCCAAACCTGTTTGGCTGTATAGCTGCGCTTCTAGGGCAGTCCCAAGCACAGTTACACCCTTTGGAGCCAGGCGACTTCAGTGGACTAAGAAGGGCATAACTCTGCTTAGAATGGCACTGCTAATGACATGCCTAGAAGTCACTGCTTTCACTGTGTAAGCTTTCCTCAACACCAACAGCGTGAAAGGCTGCCCAAGTCATAGCAAGATTCAAAGGCTTCCTTGAGGATAGGGTTGAGAGTCATCTGCAAAAAGTGCATTCAAAGAGCATTTGTTGTGGTTACATTATCATCCAGTACCTTCCCACCCATAATTTAAACTCATTATTGCAAGTCCTATCCTCTGCTGCCAACAGGAACAGCTCCCTGCACTTTGTGAAAGGCCTTCAAATACTTAAAGAGAGCCATCATGTCCCCCTTCAGTCCCCTTTTCTCCAGAATTAACATTTCCAAGTCCCTCAACCTTTTGTCATAGGGTTTGGTCTCCAGGCCCTGATCTTCCTCATTGCTCTCCTCTGTACCCACTCCATTCTGTCCACATCCTTTTTGAAGTGAGGCCTCTAGAACTGCACACCATACTCCAGGTGCGGCCTGACCGATGCGACCAGTGGGACCATGACATCCACTTCTTCTCCATTTCCATCTCCACTTCCTCCTCCTCCTCCTTTAGCAAAGATTAGTGAATTTCAGTTTTTTGTTTTTGAGCCATTGTGCCACAGTAAGTTTTGTGGTCCACCACCAAGGTAAAAAGTCACCTTTCTCCCATGATGATGGGGAGTGTGTGTGTGTGCTGCCCTTTTCCTTCTCTAAATGGAAACACCATTTTTCCTGAGCTGGGAATGTCTGTGTGAAAGTCATTTTTTCACCACCCCCAAAAAGACACTGTTCAAGATTCTGCAGAAAGTATTTTCAGATCGTCTGAAGGAAAAACAATCACTGCACAATTTTTTTTGCTATTTTTGAACATTTCCACTGTTTCCCCATGCTGACTGTCAGTGAAGGTATTTGCAAATGTTGGCAAAGCGAACGGAGTCTTGATTTCCTTCATGTTTCTAACATTAAACCGGTATTTATCTTGGAAAGCGACATGGGTTCTGTGTACACAGTAATCATGACTGACCCGATCACTATGTAAATGACTTGCAGCTTAGCAGAAAGCGTCAGAAAAGCAAGTATTTATTGGGAGTCCAAAATAATCACTAGGGGAGGTATTCAGCTGGGTGTCTGCTTGTCCCCTCCCACTACGGTCAACCTAAGGGAAACAATATGACAAAAAACAAGAAGACTGTAAGTCTGCTTTTGGAACTTCCTTCTGCATGGGGAGCTTTCCAAGTATGAACCTAACATAGCAAAATCCTTAGGTTGGGACTATAGCACCTCAAATAACCATGCCATATGAAAACAGAGGTGGTACAGACCTCACCACAAGAACTTTAATGTTTCAAGCACATTTCACTTTGCACATGGCTGGTCAGAAGCCAGACCTCAAAACCATCCCAACACATACCCATTTCACCTTCCATCACAGAATCCAGTCTGGAAATGCACGGGGCTTGGTTTCTCCCCTTCTAGACTGGAAATGGTGTTATGTTTCTCTATTTTGTTCTCCTTGCTTTGAGAATAAGGTCCTGATGGATTGACAGTACAGTTTTGCAGGGGTGATATATGTTTTATTTACAGTCTTAAATGTATACACTATCAGGCAGCCAGGATGTATTTCTTTTCCTTAAAAGAAATGAATGAAGGCTAAGCACTTGTAAGCACTTTATTTGCTTATAGTTAGGTGGATCCTACCCCATCCAACCAATCCACCGAGGAAAGTTTATTTATGTATGTATTTATTAAAATATTTATACTCCACCTTTCCTCTTGGCTTACATTTAAACTCCTTCTCCAATTAGGGTTGCCAGACCTCCACTGGTGGTGGGGAAATCCTCGCTTTTGCAGGGTGCTTCCCCAACCCAACTGTCCCAAAAGGTGATGTGATGATGTCACCCAGAAGTCTGCGGCCAATGTTGTGCAGTGATGCTCTAGTTTTTGGGCATAACTCTATGGTAAAATCGGCTACAAACCGCAGAGTTTTGCCCCAAAACTAGAGGGTCACCCCCGACGTTGACAACATGATTACATCACTTCCAGGTGATGTCATTATGCCACACATGCTTTGTGAGCACGGCAGAAGATCCCAGAAGGGAGCAATGATCCCCCCCACTGGCTGCCAAGTAAGACCTGGCAACCCTAACTCCAATGCTGAGGAGCCTTACGCTAACTTAAATCTCCTTAGGCAGGATGAAAGCCATGTGGAAGACAGTTGGATATACCTCCTCCTCCTTCTTCATCATCTTCTTTTTCTTTGTTTTCTTCTTCTTCTAATCAACATCATTACCATTCCCACCACCACCACCCTCATTGTCATAGTGATCATCATTCAAGAGATGGGCTGAAGGCACATGATGTAGAAACCCTGCAGAGCTTAAACAGGTCAGGGCCTGGTCATTTTCGGGGTAAGAGACCTGCAGGGATGCGCCTGAAACCTTGAGTTTCATCATGAAACAGAATTAAGATTAAGGCTATATAAGGTAAAAACAAGGGGACTTTAAAAGTTTGAGGGATGTGAAGAGATAGTGAGAAAGAAACGAAGGCAGAATAATTTAAAGAAACCACAACAGGCCAGTAAGAAAGAGATGACTTGAACCACACAGGGATGAAACCAGTGAATTCTAGTGTGTGCGAATAAGACAGGATATTAGCGTGATTCAGTATTAAAAGCGGAACATTTCAGAATCGGTGGAAGAAGAAGATGGGGAAATTCCATGAGATTTCTTCCACGGAAGAGGATGCACAGGTAAGGTCCAGGACAGGAGGAAGATGAACAAAGGTAAGAGGTACATTAAAAGAGTAAAATAATTCCTGCTAAAACAATGTATTCAAAAGCCTAACTGATATTGTACAAGCAGAAGGACCCACGATACTCGCTGGGGTGGGGAGAAGGAGGTCCACATCGAGGAGGAGGAAGCACCCGCAGGCGAGCCTTCTCCCCTGCCCCCCGGCACCGATGGCAAGGTCTGGGCCTGCCAATCTTTCCCCCCACAGGCACTGACGGCAAGGCCCAGGCCCACCAATCTCCCCACCATGGGCACTGGTGGTGAGGCCTGAGTGTCTCTCAGCTGCCAGGCTTGCTAATCTTCCCCCCACAGGCACTGGTGAGGCCTGAGCAGCTCTCAGCCACCGGGCTCACCGATCTCTCCCCTCCCACGGGCACTGGTGGTGAGGCCTGAGTGTCTCTCAGCTGCCAGGCTCGCTGATCTCCCCCCCCCCCCATGGGCACTGGCGGTGAGGCCTCAGTGGCTCTCAGCCACCAGCCTCACTGATCTCTGCCCCCCAAGGGCACCGGCGGCGAGTCCTCAGTGGCTCTTAGCTGCCAGGCCTGCCAATCTCTCCCCACCCCCAGCACTGGTGGTGAGGCCTCAGAAGCTCCCAGCCACTGGCCTGCAACAGTTCCCAGTGCGTTCTCTGCACATGTGCAGGGAATGCTCTTTTACTTTGGAGGGGATTTAAATATCCCCCGTATAGTTTTTTTAAGTTATCAGATTTTTCTGAACACCTGGGGAGCCCCCCAAGTGCGCAAGAAAATCTCTTTGCCCCCTAGGTGCCCCTGATGTGCGGTTTTAGATATCCACACTCAGGGGGTGCCTTAACTATTAGATATATAGATGTGTAATATGCACCAGAGCTGCAGTGGCTCAAGAGGTTAAGATGCTGAACTGCAGACCGAAAGGTCGGTAGTTCAGCAGTTCGAGACCCAAGTGCCATGTGACGGAGTGAGCTCCCATCTCTGGCCCCAGCTCCTGCCAACCTAGCAGTTTGAAAGCAAGAAATTACAAGTAGATAAATAGATACCACTTCGGTGGGAAGGTAACAGTATTGCGTATGCCTCAGCGTCTAATCATGCTGGCCACAGGACCATGGAAACATCTTTGGACAGCGCTGGCTCTTCGGCTTGGAAACATATGAGTACCGTATCCCTAGAGTCGTATTCGACTGGCTTTCGAGCAAGGGAAACCTTTACTTAATATGCACCGGTGCACTTCTGGTGATGTTCTGGAGTGAGACAAAGAGGCACAGAGTATCAACTGTGGGGGTCATATCAGGCGATTCAAAATTTTTGTGCAGAGATTAGTAAACTAGTTAGACTTCTTATAAGGTCCAAGACCAAACTTGCACAGGCAGGTCTTTCCCCCGCTGAGCGGTCTAACATTTGTCTATTGTAACATTCCACTTAAAAAATTGCTGGGCAGTGGAAAACTAAGGATCCCTGGAATACAGACAGGAGGTAACAAACAAATATGGCACCTGGCATTCATAAAGAAATGAATGTTTCCACTGTAATTATCTTGAGATCTTGAAAAATCAGCTCTTGAAAATAAACAGTGTTCATTTGTTTTGTTTGTGAGTAAAGATCCATATGCCATTAGAGCGCCTTCATGTTATATATCATTTGTTATACATCATTTTGATAAGATTCTGAGATTATGTAAGGGTTATACCAAAGCTTCTGTTTGTTTTTTAATGTTTTCTGAAGTTGTATTATATTCCATTTGGTCTTGATGTCATTATATAACATGGTGGCATATCAACATAGTCTATGCTTTTTCTTGTATCAATATACATTATATGTTTGCCTTTTTGAGTTTGAGATATCTTAAAAAGATTCATTGAATGACATTTTGAAGAAGAAACAGGAAGGGAAGGAGATGGAATAAAAATATAGAAATGGCACTAAAAATTATTTTCAATTATTTATTTATATTATGCTTTCCCCAAAGTGTTGGATTAGCAGGGGATGCAGCCACTAGGAGCTTTGCACCAGAGAGGTTCAGCACCAGAAACGAAGCCAGTTATGACCCGAGACAATCAAAGCCCAAAAGGATTAGGACAAAGCAAGAAAATAAGAGGAAGGAAGCATAGCAATCGATGGAATGATAGAGCACAGAACAAAAATTTGGCAGCCAGAGAATCTGAAGACTGGAAGAGAAGACAGGAGGAAAGATTATGAGAGATGAAAACAGAGAGCTGACTGAGATCTGAAAACAGAAGCTCTTGATAAGTTTTTGAAACCTGGAGAAGTGGAAGATGAGAGATTAGAGTGAACAAGACAGTGCTCTCGCGTATGAAAAGAGTCAAGAGTGAGTGCTTTCGCACATACTAAACAATGCAGTTTCAATCCAGCGACTCTTTGCAAGTGGATTTTGCCATTTCACACAGGAAAATCCAGTTGCAAAGTACATTGAAAGTGGATTGAAGGTGCATTATTTTGTGTGTGAAAGTGCCCATAGGGTTGTGAAGACATAGCCAAGTCTACAATAAGAGGGGCCTTGCTCCATCAGACCAATGGTTTGATATCCCGTTCCAACTAATGGTGCATGGAGGCCAGGGCCTCATGTTGCTTCTACACTGGTATTCAGAGGTTTGCTTCCTCTAAATGTGGAGGTTCCCGTCAATAAACATGGCTGGTATCTGTTGCTGGACTTGTGAATCTACATAATGCCCTTTGAAAGCCAGGGGTCATTTCGTAGAAAAAGAGGTGCAGGAGCTCATTAGCATAACTCATTTGCATATGCCAGACCCCCTAACATACCGGAAGTGTGTCAGAAGGCAACACCCACCCCTCAGGCTCCACTCCACAGGTGAGTGAAACTGACCTGCTCTTCCTCCATTCCCTTCCCCATCCAATACTTTGTGCAATAAAAATAAGCGTAAAGAACACACCCTCATTCTCTTCCTGCTCCCTTGAAACCACCAGGTTTCAAGTAGACTTGAGACACCCAGGACATGTGCACCAACCATCCCTTCCCCTTCCCCTCCCCACAACAAGACATCCTGTGAGGTAGGTGGGGCTGAGAGAGGTCTTTTGAGAACTGCTCATGAGAGAACTTGTGACTGGCTCAAGGTCACACCACCAGCTGCATGTGGAGGAGTGGGGAATCAAACCCGGTTCTCCCAGACTAGAGTACAACTCCTGACCACTACACCAAACTGATGGGGTGGAAGCTGCTGAAGGGTTGGTGAAATTTCTCCAGTATTTATGTGCCATGTGCCCAGATAAAAAATGGTGTACTTAGAAAATTTACATGCCACCTTGAGCAAGTCTCTGGAAAAGCAGCACACAGTCATAAAAGGAACAATGAAAAAATTATCAATATTAAAACAAAACATTAAAAACAATAAAGACCCTAGCAGGGCTTTCCCTGGGGCGCTGCGCCTCTGCACTGCTCGGGGAAGCCAAGGAGGGGGGTGGGGCTTGGTCATGTGTCCGCCCCCTGGGCTCCTCACTCCCGGAGCTGCGCTCCTGTGCGCGCCCGCTCCAACGGACCCCTGTTGAAAGCCAAATACACTAGTAGCCATGATGAGGTCCACTAGCAGTGACATCCATTGCTAACGGAAAAGAGGGATGAATATGTTTCAGAAAAGTAAAAAGGCATAAAAGACAGTAAGATAAAGGGGAGGCTAGAGAAGAGCCAGAACCAGTTCTCAGTCTCTGGAGCAGAGCTCAAACGAAGCTGGGAAAGTCCCTGCCCAGTTATTCTATCTCTCATCTTGTGCTCTATTTTCGCTCTGATCATTGTCCACTGAATATTTAGCAAATTCATTTACTGCTGGAACAAGATGTCCTTATCAGCGCCTTGGCATGATTAGGAGAAGCAGGGCACATTTCTCAAGAGTGGAGCTGCAGGGGACCTTCGTGCAAGAGCATTGGCCCTGAACTCTGCAGGTTGACTGATCTCCTTTTTCTGGAAAACAGAGACAGCAGAAAAGTTGGGGGGAATCAAAGACCCTAGCAACTTGCATTTACTTGAGCAAGCAAAATACACATCACTACATCACTACAATGGGAGAGATAGGTCAGTGTCTGTAGATGAAGGACTTGCATATTGCACAAATGTTTTGGATGGCAATGTGCCTAGCCACACATTGCACTGCTGGCCTGCACACTGCACTGCATTGCACTGAACCATCAGGGAAGACAGTGCTGTGCCATACCTTTGCCCACATTGCTGCAATGTCCCTAAATGCACTACTACTGTTTCCCCAGAGTGGAAAGAACTGAAGGGACATCCTTGAGGTGGGGTTGAGCTTGTAAATTACTGCTTGGTGACCACAGCCAACCAGAACCAAGGTGATCCTAACTTCATAGCCTCATCTTTGGTTCTGTATCTTGGACATGTCAGGGTATGCCTGAACACTGGAACACTTCCTTTCTATTGCTAGATCTGCTAGTAAAGTGGCTGGTCCTCATCAAAATAATGAAAGCAACACAATAAGACTGCTTATAGGCAAGGGAGGAATCTACATATTTAGAGGATTCCTCAGATAGGCCGAAAAAAATTGATGTTGTAAGGAGGGGTACCAGAAAGTACTGATGAAGACTAATATGCTACATAAAGGATGGGATGTACGAATCAGCTGAGACTTTATAAAGGGAAAGGGTGGGGGGAGAGTTGGGAAACTAGCCTACTGAAGATCCTTATGACAAACTGCAGGATCCTGAAGGGGAAGTAGGGGAAATAACAACTTTCGAACCTCGCTGGTGAAAGCAGGCCTATGTTCTGACACTCCATTTATCTCACACATATGAGGAAGCCCACATCACTTCCCTTCAGCCATCCCATGTTGAAGTCCTCACTTGCCCCTGGCACTTATAAATGATGTAATGTGTTTGCCTCGCACAACAACAAGATGGTTATTATCCTAATAGTTATAATCAGCATCAGACAATTATCTTAATAATACATTCCCTTGTTCCAAAGATATTTTCAAAATAGTCTTGTTTCATTATGCTGCATTGGGGAGGGGATGGCGCAGCAAAGCATAAGGCCATTTCTTCCAATTGCCTCATTGGTCTAGCCAACAAGATCAGACTGGGTGAAAGGCACATGGTTTGAGACTTGACATGGCTAAGGCAGGGGCTGGCCATCTTCTTTCTTCCTGGGGGCCACACTGTTCTCCAGATACTAGCCTAAAAGCCAAAATTGCCACCTGTCGTGGAACAGCCCCACTGACCTGCAAGTCCCATTTTGGCTCTTTAATGCATCTAAGGCACTCAGTGGTCATCCTGAGTCTCTACCTGCAGGTGTTGCTCTCCCTAGTCCATCTGACTCTCAAAGGGGTTTTCTTGCACTTCTCCTTTGATACACTGCCACCAGCCATTTAGTTTCAGAAACTGCCACCATAAGGGTCAGCATTCCTAGCTTCTTTTCCACATTGCCATTTAAAGGTTTTGCCTAGTAGCCACATCTCTTGCTATCCAACAACTTGTTTCCATGGGTACGGCTTACTACACTTGACCCCTCCTGAGAAAATAGTGATCTAGCAACCAATTACCTCCCTTCCCCTGACACCTGTTTTAGATAGCATGTCTGAAAGGTGAAGAGCTACTACTAGCATTAAAAATAGAAAATATTCATTGAAAAAGAAAAGTACATCCGTATACCCTTCACAGCAGCACACTGAGCAAGGTATACAAGAAAAGGTGCAAACACACAATGCTCTGTCCCTCAGCATGTCCTAACTTGTCCTAGCTGGTCTTATTCTAAGGTAGGCTTTTAAAACTCCAAAGTTTCAGCATTCTAAAAGCTTCCCATTATGTCATCTTTGACTGGGCTGCCTTCCTTTTTTCTTCTCTAAGTAGTAATGGCTGCCATCCAAAAAGGAGCCCAATATGACAGCCCCTTCCTGCAAGCTATCCTCAGCTGGAATCAGCCAAAATGGATGCCACTTCCTCCAAGCCAAGGGAATTATATCTCCTCTGCCCACACATTTGTGAGCTAAATCTTCCCTTCCTGAGGTCTCCAGTAAGATACCATCTAGTTTTCCACATTCCAAGTCTCTGTTATCTTCTAAGTTTCAGATTCCAGATATGGTATGAGCTGGCCATTTCATTGTCTTCTGCTGGGAGACCCATTTGCATTTATAATGGTTGAACAGCTGGGTGCTCGACAAAGCAATTGACTGGATTGGCAGTATTTCAGTCAACTTTCCCCTTCCCACCTGTCTTCTACCAATAGAAAAAAACTTTTAAAATCAAATGTGAGGTTTTTGCAAACCTCAAACTTTGAAATATTAGGATGTATTTTCTGCCACTCTCACAGCAGCACAACTGCATGTACTGTAAGAGAATTGAAAGTGAGAAAGTCTTCCCTTGAATTACTCCCCATAGTGTACACTCTTTGATGGCTAAGTCTCCCTCTACTCAAACAGGACTTGCAGGTTTTTGGAGTGAAAAGGAGGAAAACTTGCAAAACCTGTTTACAAGTGAGGAATGTGGGATGACTATACAAACCAAGAGCAGCAACACCTTTCTCCAAATCTCCTTCAACTCTCTGAAAAAATATTGCTTGTTGACAGCCCAAGGCTGTTGCTTTACATCTGTTGGCTGCACATCCATTGCCTTGGAGATAGAACTAAAGTTCTGTATGTACTGTTTCTTTACCTGATATGGTGAAAATGAGCATTCAAAAGATATGATAACTCTTGGCCCTGAAGGCTCTTGTAGATATGCCACTACTGGCAGAAAAGAGGAGCAAACTAGTATTGTAGGTCACTCCATAAAGCCTCATGGGGACATTAGCATTGGTTAAAAAAAACACATTTTGTGGTGTTGGCACAAAAAAACACATGCCTGAAGGGAGCCCTAAACTAGAAGCCACATTTTAAAAAAGAAAAGTAAACAAAGCCCCAAAATATATACTTTTGGATACCTCAGCATATTTTTGGAGGCAGCTTCAGATTGTGGTTTGGAACATTCAGAACAGTGCCACCACAGAAGAAAATTATTTCCTTTTGGCATTTTTTGGCAAGGCAAAAATATACCCTCAGTTAGGAGTGCTCAAACACCCACCAGTTTGGCTTACATCCTGCTTGCCAGTTGTAAGCAGGGAGCCAGTTTTTGGACAGGCTGCTTGCAAGCTCAAACCTGTTCATCGGGTTACTTTTCACATATTCAAACACTTTGGTACAGTGCAATTGGCACTATTTCCTATATGTGCATTCTTGCATGGCCCAACAGTTGTCCTAGTTTTTCCTCTGCCATGCAGCCCTGTCATGGTCACATGCTACTCAGCAACCAATCGTATAAATAAACAGGGAGTAATTTAGACTGCAATCACACTTTTGAGTTGGATTTTGCCAGTTCACACAGTAAAAATCCAGTTGGAAAGTGCATTGAAAGTGGGTTGGAAGTGGATTATTTTGTGTGTATGATCACAGCCTTAGTCAGTCAGTGATTATACAAACCATATGTAACAGTTAATATGTTGAACTAGGAGATGCCAGTTTGAATCCCCACTCTGCCATGGTAGTTATCTGGGTGACCGTAGGCCAGTCTCACATTCTCATCCCAGCCTACCTCTAAGAGTTGTTGTGCGGATAAAATGAAGGAGAGGCGAATGCTGTTAGCTGCTTTGGCTTCCCATTGTGGAGAAAAGTGGGTTATAAATGAAGCAAATAAATATAAATAAAGTAAATAATTTCTTTCAAAATCTTACTTTTTGTTATTTGCTTACATCTGCATTACAGGTGAGGTGTTGTTCTTTTTGGTGGATGCACATTTTCACACAGTCTTATTGGAGTGATAGCACCCCCCTCATACATCATTTAAGTACCTGTCCTGAACATCCACAACCTTGGAAGAAGAACTGATTTCACCTGCTATGCAGATGCAAAAGAGGCTTGCAAGACAGAAAGGAATGAGAGTGAAAGACTGCAATGAAATAACAGCCATAAACCTGTTCAACAGCTGTTTCAAGCAGACAGCTGCAAGACAAGGACATCTGAGGTTTGGTTCATGAGTGACTGTGGCAGTTGAACCCAGTATGTTACCTGCAAACCTGTTCACTGCAAAATTTGTGGCATCCCTACCCTAAATTCAGCAATGACCTACAAAAGGAATGCAAAACATAAAACTGGTGTGTATATTAGGTCTTTTATGGGGCCATATGTAGCTTCTCACTTTGATCTGGATGGCCCAAGGTGGCCTGATCTCATCAGAAGCTAAGCAGGGTCGGGCCTGGTTAGTATGTGGATGGGAGACCACCAAGGGGTTGCTACACAAAGGCAGGCAATGGCAAACTACCTCTGAACATCTCTTGCCTTGAAAACCCTTTGGGGTGACCATAAGTTGGCTGTAACTTGACAGCCCTTTCCACTAACACCACCATGTGGCCCGTTGCACATTTTCCCCGTTACCTTGAAATCACCACATTCCCTGCCACCATTACCAAGCAAGAAGCCAGTTGTAAACAGAAGACAATCCATTTCAGATGAGCATAGCCTCTTGGCAATTGCTGGGTGACAAATTTGGCCCTCCAATGCATTTGGCAGCCTGGTTTATAATAGTCCCTTCCTAAATACTCTCACAGTCATCTAGCAGTTATTAGTGATAGGTGCTAGATTCCTTGACTTTGTGGGAAGGCGCCGTGGCCCAGTAGTAGAACACCTGCTTGGCATACAGAAGGTCCCAGGTTCAATCCCTGACATCTCCAGTTAAAAGGACCAGCTTGTAGGATATGTGAAAGACCTCTGTTTGAAACCCAGGAGAGTCGCTGCCAGTCTGAATAGACAATACTGACTTTGATGGACCAATGGTCAGTTTCAGTATAAGGCAGTTTTGTGTGTTCCTCATTTGTGTGTGTGCTGAACATCTGTTCTGTATGCAGAAAACCTCATGGCATCCTGCTGTGCTTGGAGACGGGACGGAAATGGCAGGTCCCATCATTTTCTCTTGTTTACAAAGGTTAGCACCTGATCTCATTGTTCATAGGGAAATCAACTCGCTCAAACAGAGGTTCATGTAGATCAGCAATACTGGGTATGGTTGGCACCTCCACCACAGTGTAGAATCAAAATTGGTGGATGTTCCCATCCCTCTTGCTCTGCAGATGGGGACTGCACTGCAACATAAGGTGTCTAAAGACAGTCCATGTAAGTTTCCCTCATATATTGTTCATTTGATTAGCATTTGTTAGATTTCCTATAAATGGGACAGGGTCACAGTTTTAACATATATGAAAAAAATAGCCAGTTTTAAAAATATTGCAAGCCCTTCTGCAGGTGCCAACCTGCAAAAGAGCAAAATCACAAGAACTTCCCATATGTTGTTGAAGCCCCAACCTTATGGAACGGCCTTCCTGAGGAGGAGGAGGAGGTTAGATTTATACCCTGCCCTTCACCACCCAAAGAAGTCTCAGAGTGACTTACAACCTCCCTTCCCTCTCCCCTCCCCACAACAGACACCCTGTGAGGTAGGTGGGGCTGAGAGAGCTCTTGAGAACTGTCCTTGAGAGAACAGCTGGTACAGAGCTATGGCTTGCCCAAGGTCATCCAGCAGTTCATGTGGAGGAGTGAGGAATCAAACCCGGTTCTCCCAGATTGGAGTCCACACTTCTGGCTCTCACTACACAAAACTGGCTCCCGCTGTCCTGGCTTCCTGTGAACTATGCAAAACTGAATTATTCAGGAGGGCTTTTCTATGCCAGCAATAGTGTAGCACTGTAGAAAAGGCTTCACAAAGTTATTTGGACAAATTATTGGGGACTGTGGCTGTACTACTGGGTATAGTTTGTTGATGGTTGGATCCTATTGTGTAATTCTGCATCTTTTAACATGTCCTGTTATTACTTATGCTTTGCTTCAGTTCCTTTTTTTAAACTTCTGGTTGGTTCTACAACCACAGATGGCACATATCAGTCCAGTGCTGCACCAGCTACACTGGCTCCCAGTGGAATACTGAGTCAAGTTCAAGGTTTTGGTATTGACCTACAAGGCCTTGCGCGATCAGGGTCCAGAGACACGCATATCTACGGGACTGTCTCCTCCATTACGTCCCTGGAAGAGCATTACGCTCTTCAGATAACAACTTGCTGGTGGTCCCTGGCCCTAAAGCTGTCTGGCTGTCCTCGACCAGGGCCAGGGTCTTTTCAGTCCTCGCCCCAACTTGGTGGAACTCTCTGCCAAATTCCATCAGGGTCCTGTGGAACCTTATGCAATTCTGAGGGCCTCTAAGACAGAGGTATTCTGCCAGGCCTTTGGTTGAGGACAGCAATGGTTTCCATCATAGCTGGCACCCTTTCTGCTTCAGCTGCTTTTCATATCTGTTTTACCCTCTTCCCCCCTGCCAGTGAAGCAGCCAGCAGTCCGAAATGGGACAAATTAATATATGCCATCTTCCTGTTTGAAAGGTCTTATGTTTTGTTTTATCTTGATGTTTTATGAATGATGTCCATCGCCCAGAGCTCTGCACTGCAGGGATTGGGCAATGAACAAATTTAATAAATAAATAAATAAACCCCAATCCAAATTTGTTGTTTATTGAATGTCCCATCTTGTTGATTGTATTGACTCATTCTGTTTAGTCTACCTAGAGTCCCAGTGAGAAAGGCGGACTATAACTAATGCCAATGAATAAATACATTGCGCTCTGCTTAGTAATCCAGTATTGTGGCATTGTTGCCTGGTATATTATATTGGCTTGTAATTTGCTTTGAGTCACACTCAGAATGAGAAAGGCTGACCAAAAATGAAGCAAATAAATCTATACATTTCCATTGGCACTCAAGGCAGTTGACAAAATTACCATTGAGCAAACAGTTTACCAATGAGTTCAGAGCAGTTCAGAACCAAGTCATAGCAAATAGGAGAATCCACATGTGGAAGATGCACCATGCAGTGAGTTGTGCATGATTTTCTCTTGGCTGATAAACCCAAGAAGATATTTAGGACTGCAGCTGAAAAGTGAAGATTCATGAAAACGAATCCTACTTGTTGTATTAACCTAAGTATCAGGACAGGGCGTAGACTTTCCAATTTCCGGGGGGGGGGGGGGGCTGGGGCTGGGCCAGAGACATTACAGGCCATTGTCTCCGGGGGAGGCTCAGCATGTCCTGGAAAACTTTTTGGGGGAAGGCCTCCAGCTCCCCAGCCCCCCTGGAGTTGACGCCTATGGTATCAGGGCTTATCAAATATGTAGCCAGACACAAATGTTACATTTGGGCAGTTCAAAATTTCAGGGATTTTGCATTGGTGCTGACCAATTCCCAGTTCTGAGGATTTTCTCCCACTCAGGCTGCAGTCACTAACTAATCCACTTTCCATGCAGTTTCCAGCTGGATTTTGTCAGTTCACACAGTAAAATTCAGTTTGGAAGTGCACTGAAAGTGGATTATTTAGTGTGTGTGACCACAGCCTCAGTATAGGTGTCCAAATGTCACCAAATGTGACTCTAAGCAATAACACGTAAGTATGCACACAAAGAAAATTGCCTGGTGCGTTGTAGCACAGTGTGCTGTGTGTTCAGATTATAAGCACACATCCCCATGTGCTGTTAAGCCCTGCAGTGTTTGGGAGCCAGGGCAGCACTAGAGGTGGAGAAAATGCATGCATCTTCCCATGCTGCTGCCAGCCCAGCACCAGCAAGTTACAAAAAGCCTCAGAGGCTTACCTGGTGGCCAGTGGAGTGCTTCCCACATTCCTGTGCCGGTGGTCTCTTAGAACTGGGGCTAGCCCAAAGCAGGAGGGGAAAACGAGCTTCCTCTTGTGTTGCACTCCCACTGCTTGGGACAGCCAAATGAACTGTTAATAGATATTACATGTTAATATATTAGCAGTGCCAAAAATGCAAAAAAACCCAAAACCTAGTTGCCGCAGCTCTTGCAATCCTTTGGATGAGGAACACTTCAAACACACCAAACCGTCTCACCTTCTAGTTGCACACTGTGTACCTCGCATAAGACCTGTACAGTACATGGCATTCTTTCTAATGCCATTCGGCTTTTCTCATGCTGGCTTTCTTTGATGAAAGCGGTGGTTTGGTACTGATCAGGGCTAATGACTGTTCCACAGGGAGATCTGACCTAGACCATGAGAACAACAAACACCCTCAGGATTGCATGGTTTCAGTGGTGGGTTGTGGGATGCAATGTTCCTTTTCAAAAGAGAAACCTTGCACATCAACACATGAGTACCAGGTGTTATTTTATGACTGAGCCAATCATGATCAGACTGGTTTGCTGAGACAGGCAGTGGCTCTCTGGAGTCTCAGGCTGAGGTCTTTCATAACACCTCCATCTTGATCTTTGTGAACTGGAGAGGCTGGGGACTGAAACTGGAACCTTCAGTTCCAGTTCAGTGTAGTGGTTAAGAGCACAGATTCTAATCTGGGAGAACTGGGTTTGATTCCCCATTCCTCCACATGCAGCTGTTGGTGTGACCTTGGGTCACTTACAAGTTGTTTCAGAGCTGTTCTCTCACAAGCAGTTCTCAAAAGAGCTCTCTCAGCCCCACCTACCTCACAGGGTATCTGTTGAGGGGAGGGGAAAGGAAAGGAGACTGTAAGCCACTCTGAGACTCCAAGTTAAGGTCAGGCTATAAATCCAATCTCCTCCTCCTCCTCCTGTTCAGTTTAGTTCAGTTCAATTTATTGTAATTAGCCATTGGGCATTACAAAATTGCAAAACTCTCAGCAATAAAAATACAGATTATGAACAAGCTATAGGTTAATATCAAAATATACAGAAGTACCGAAAGACAATAACAAAACATGACTAATTTAATACAATAACCTAGATAATGCCCCTTCCTGGTGCCACCTTGGAATGTATATTCTTTGCAGCAAGGGCAAATAATGAAACTTTGTAAGAAACATATGCATCAGTGTCAGATAACGAAATTGAGATTTGATCCTCAACTGGATATACACTAAGACCAGATAAAATACCTGCTAAAAATTCAGCCCTTGGACTGAAGTACAGTGGGCAAAAGAGGATATAGTACTCAAGTACATGGGTGCCACAAAGACAGAGATGATGGGCCAATGGAGTTTGATTAAAGCAGCCCTCCAAAATTGCTGTTGGCATTGATCGAAACTGTAGGGAAGTAAAGGATGCTCTAAGTACGTATCTGGAGATATTGACTCCTACTTCTACTGCTGCCAAGAAGATGCTGTACCACTGAGCCATGACACCCCCCCCCCCT
Source organism: Lepidodactylus listeri (assembly GCA_029233225.1). Classification (NCBI taxonomy): domain Eukaryota; kingdom Metazoa; phylum Chordata; class Lepidosauria; order Squamata; family Gekkonidae; genus Lepidodactylus; species Lepidodactylus listeri. The sequence goes on along the minus strand of JARCFY010000015.1, from coordinate 54,627,360 downwards.
TCAAGGAGAAGTCTGAGCTAGAATCTGGCCACAGGTAGCTGTCTACAGGCAGGGAATGATTTATTCAGAAACATGTAATCCCTCCTGCACTTTGAAATAGGAAAGTCCTGAGAAACATGCTTTCTCTATGCATGTAGATCAGCTCCCAAGCTGCAGCATGCAAAGGAAGGCAGGGTCAGCCCCAAACAAAGGTCAAACAAAGCTTGGAGTCAAGAGTTGGAAGTGGGAGGTTAGACAAGCTGGACTGGGCAAGGCTGCCAATGGAGGGCAGGAAGGAAGCTGGGAGCAGAAGAAGAAGCTGGGAGCAGAAGAAGTGCCACCCTAAGCTCACTTATTCGCTTCTAAGACCATTTAAAGCAGTGGGCTTAGAAGGGTTTCACTGTTAGCATCATGTCACCATGTTAAGGAAGAAGCGACCTGAAACAACAATGTGGTATGAGACGGGTGGATGCATATCACCTACACATGGATGACACATCCTCCACTCTCTGCTTGCTCTGCCCACCAGCACTTCCCATGGCAGTGGTGGTGGGAATTGGCAGGAAAATCAAAGTCATGCCAATGACACAATGTAACTTGCAGTGAATAACCAGAAGTGGTGTCACCACAGCAGTGTGAGCTTCTGGGATTCACCCAAAACTCTCTGATAAACCCCTAGAGCATCACACTGACACCGTGATGTCACTTCTGGTTATTTGCTGCAAGTAATGTCATGCCATTAGTGGGATGTCTCTCCCCTCATCCCCATTGCCGCTCTCTAGCACTGCTTGCCAGCCAGTGGCTGGCTACCTGGCACCATCTGACTTCAGACCAGCAGATCTCAGGGCCATAACCACACAATAATTTCCCCCTGGGTCTAGTCAGCATCCATGGACTGGGAAATCTGTGCTTCCCAGGTGTGTGTGGGCTTGAACTGGATGTATTTATTTAATTGGATTTGCTAGGACACTCCTCCCTACAAATAGGGCTCAGGGCAGCTTACAAAAAAGTAACATACCAGTTCTCAAGTTAAAATATAATTTAAAATCAACCACTAAATAACACTAGATAAAAGCAGCAAACATATACATTACAAGGTGTCAGAAAGGATTTCAGCTCCCCAGCCTCCCTGTGGGGGTGGGGTTACAAGTGATGATAGTGCCAAAAAGTGCCCCGTTGATGTTCTCAACCAAAGGTCCAGCGGAACATCTCTGCCTTGCATGCCCTGCGAAAAGGTTTTGACCTTTAAAGCCCTATATGGTCGGGGGCCTGCCTACCTGAGGGACCGCCTTTCCCCATATGTTCCCCAGAGAGCACTGAGGTCAGGGTTGCATAATCGCCTGACTCTTCCCAGTCCAAAAGATGCCAGACTGGCCGTCACCAGGGCCAGGGCCTTCTCAGTAGCAGCTCCACACTGGTGGAATGAGCTCCCAGAAGACATCAGGGCCCTGCAGGACTTTTTACAGTTCAGCAGGGCCTGTAAAACGGAGCTCTTCCACCAGGCTTTTGATTAGGAGCTGCCACTAATGAATGAGCTATTCAAATCTGAATCATTATGGCCCTTGCTACTGGCATTAAGACTTATGGATACTGGTCTTGCTGCACTGGACCATCATTCAGCAATCACCATCTGTATTTAACTGCACTTTGTATTTATTTTGTTTGTTTATGGAAATTTTATAGTAAATTTTGTATTGCATTTTGCATCTGTGTTTTGTTGTATTTTAACCTGCTATACGCTGCCTTGAACCTGCTGTAAAGGCAAGCTGGGATATAAATCGAAACAAAGAAACAAATAAACTAGCTCCCACAGGGCACAGATGTCTCCTGGCAGAGAGTTCCACCAGGCAGGGGCCAGGACTGAAAAAGCCCTGGCCCTGGTTGAGGACAGCCGGACTTCTCCCGGGCCAGGGACCACCAGGAGGTTCTTGTTCCCTGAGCATAACCCTCTTCCAGGGGCATACTGGGAGAGGCAGTCCCAAAGGTATGTAGGTCCCTGACCACTAAGGGCCCTGAAGGTCAAAACCAGAACCTTGAACCTGATGTGGTGCTCCACTGTGATACAGAGGAAGAGGGTACTCAGCCTTCCCCCATGCCATTTTCCTGACCTGAAATGGCCTCAGGGAGCTCAGGGGTCCCCAACCTTTTTGAGCCTGCAGGCACCTTAGGAATTCTGACACTGGATGGTAGGTGCCACCAGAAAATGGCTTCCACAAGAGGTGGAGCCAATGATAAAATGTCAGGGAGTGAAGTCATGTACAACTCCAAGGAGATGGCAGGACAACATCACCCTGGTTCCACAGGCCAAACCTTCTGTTGCCGCTACTCTCCAGGAGCATGTAGATGCCGCCAATACGGCTATGTTAGTCGTTTTTAAATGTTGTGTATTTATGATTTTAAATTGTAAACCACTTCGGTGTTTATGTTTATGTTGTGAGCCGCCTTGAGCCAGTTCGCTGGAAAGGCGGGATAGAAATGCAATAAATAATAATAATAATAAAAAAGAGTCACACTTCAACGTTTCAGGCAGAAGGCCTTTTTAACAAGATGCCTTTTAAAATGAAAATATGTTTTAAAATGCTTACTCGCATTCCCACAGCTTATCTTCAGTCATACAATGAAGATCCGTGTGCTGTGGTTGCAGCTGCTGCAGAAGCAACTTTTAAAAAATTTGCATAGCCAATCAGATCTCCAAAGGCTAATCAGAGGCCCTGCTCTGCAACAACGCCACCTAGCTGCACCCACTTTCTAAAAACGCTTGGTGGGCACTAGGGAAAGTGTCTGCAGGTACCAAGGTGGGGAGCCCTATGAGAGCCATTCAGTATCCATATAGGTTGCCAAGTCTGGGTTGGAAAATACCTGGAGACTTTGGGGGCGGATCCAGGAGAGGGCAGAGTTTGGGGAGGAGAGAAGCCTCAGCATGGTACAATGCCATAGAGTCCACCCTTCAAAGCAGCCATTTTCTCCAGGGGAGCTGATCTCTCTCAGCTGGAGATCAGTTGTAAAAGCAGGAGATCCCCAGGCCGCACCTGGACGCTGGCAACCCTATATCCATAACTTTCCCCAGCAGGGCAAACAGCTGGTTCCTGAACCATTTCACATTGGGGAAAAGGTCTGGGAAGTGGGGCTGAAGCCCTCTTTCCTTCTGCACTGTGGGCCCAGCCCAGATCAGGCAACATGTGTGTCTAGGAAGCAAGGAAGACCACATATATTGACGGGACTCAGAGACATATCTGGGGGAAGTGTATCATGTACTTAGGCCCTCACTCAGTGACAGCAGCCAGGACAGGCCTCCCAGGCAGGGAATCACCTCCCCCAAGCCCCAGTTTGCCATTCTAAGAAACTGAGGAGTAAGAGAAAAATGGCCTCCACAGAGTAGTGGGGAGGGCAGCCACTTCTTCTACCCACCTCCACCCACTCCAGTCACAAGCAGAAATGGGGCATGTTTGAGTTAGGGTTGCCAGGTCTGGGTTAGAAAATAACTGGAAATGTTGGGGAGGGATCCAGGAGAGGGTGGGGTTTGGGGAGGGGCCTCAGCATGGTACAATGCCATAGAGTCCACCCTTCAAAGCAGCCATTTTCTCCAGGGGACCTGATCTCTGTCAGCTGGAGGTCCGTTATAAAAGTGGGAGATCCCCAGGCCCCACCTGGTAACTGGCCACCCTAGTTTGAGTGGCACAAAATTCCCCTTGACGGCCTGAATGGAAGTTCTTGTGTCATCGGCTCACACGTGGGAGGACTTCGTAGCTTGTAAAGAGTACCCACCAGCGCTGGTCAAGACAGGATGCAAGAAAGTCACCCTTTGTCCCTCCAGCATCACTGGAAAAGAGCTGTGTTGGAGGGTGAGCCATGCTGGGGTAAAGAATAGGACCATAATTTTTTTTGGGGGGGGGAGGGTATCATGCAGACTGAGGAGAAGAAGAGGGTCCTCTCACACAGGTACCCTGTGTCCATGAGCTCCAGGGTTGCCAGCATCCTGTAGGGAAAAAAATGTCCTGTCCCTTTAAAGGAGGCTCAATAGGATGTTCATCACCCAAAGGGTGATTGACACATGGAATTCACTGCCACAGGAGGTGGCGGCGGCTACAAGCATGGAGGGCTTCAAGAGGGAATTAGATAAACATATGGAGCAGAGGTCCATCTATTAGCCACAAGGTATAGATAGGAACTCTCAGTCAGGAGCAAGTGATGCTCTGTATTCTTGGTGCTTGGGGGAAGGGGGCAACAGTGGGAGGGCTTCTCGTGTCCTGGCCCCACTGCTGGACCTCCTGATGGCACCTGGTATTTTTGGCCACTGTGTGACAGTGTTGGACTGGATGAGCCATTGGCCCGATCCAACATTGGCTTCTCTTATGTTTGTTTGTTTGTTTATATATTTATTTATTTATTTATTGTTCACATTTTTATGCCACCTTTCCAAACAGCTGGCTCAGTAGATGTTATTTACCTCCATCCCACCAGAAGCTGAAGATGCCCAGTTCCACGCATTAGTAAAGTAAAGGTAAAGGTTTCCCTTGCTCGAAAGCCAGTCGAATCTGACTCTAGGGGGTGGTGCTCATCTCCGTTTCCAAGCCGAAGAGCCTGTGCTGTCCAAAGACATTTCCATGGTCATATGGCCGGCAAGACTAGACGCCAGAGTGCACAGAACGCTGTTACCTTCCCATCAAAGTGGTACCTATTTATCTACATGCAATTTCTTGCTTTCAAACTGCTAGGCTGGCAGGAGCTGAGACCAGAGATGGGAGCTCACGCTGTCACGCGGTACTTGGGTCTTGAACTGCCGAACTACCGATCTTCTGGTCTGCAGTTCAGCATCCATGCATTAGACCTCTCTTAAAGCAACAGGACATTTCTTCCCCATGTTTCTGGCAACTCAAGGCCCACCAGAACCTGCAGTGAGTCCTGGCTTATGATAATATGTATCCCAATCTGCACAGCCTCCCTCTGCCCCTTCAGGCTATGCTTATAGACGTGGCATGAGCTCAGCCTAGAGGAACAGAAAAGTCTTTTCTTTCTAGTTTAGAAAAAAGAAAACAGAGAAAGAAAACTGACAGTTCACTTTATCATCTCGGGTGGTTCCAGCCCATTTTCTCCCCCCCCCCCATGCAAAGCAGAGAGAGGCTTGGCGGCGGACAGCCAGAGCTAACACAATACAACTGCGGAAAATATGCCTGCCATCAATTGCCTCCATGCATGGGAAAACAAGAATCTGCTCTCTTGACACCAGACCTGTAGGGGAATCGCAAAACATATACACCGCCGAGGGTTTGCTTGTCTCCAGACTCATCCAACCACACGTTTATGGGCCGAAAGGGAATCCTTAAGACAACACCAAGTAGCATTATAAACATGCAAACTCGTAAGAAGCAACCAGGTGCAATTTTAACCAGCATGTGAAAGCAGTCGCACTATCATTTTTCCTTCCAACACACAGAACCGGGCTGTACAAATAATTGGCCATAAATAAAGTGAAAAGTTATATACGGCCTCCTCGAGGGCAAGGCTATGCCGCTATAAATGTGAAGCGACTCTCAGAGATCACGGGGGTGGAAAGAAGGCTGTCAGCCATGCTAAAACTTCAAGCAGAGATCTTTGCCGGGGGGGGGGGGGGGGGTAGGGAGAGAAATATCCCAAGTCTTCCTTTGCTAATAATGTGGCTGATGACAGCTCTTAGGAGGCTGTGCAGTTCTGACATCTGCTGGAGAGAATCTGAGCTGCTGGGTTTTGTGTTGGGAACCCATCACCGTAAGGAAGGGGGATTCTCGGGTTCCACCAGCGAGGAGCAGCCAATGGGAATTCTCCTCTCCCCTCGGGGCTGTGCTGCTCTGCAATTCTGCATGCAAGCAAATGCCATTTTCTGCCCCTGTATGGGGGGGGGGATGCAAAAAGGCAAACCTCAGAACACTTCCTTGTTTCATAACTGGAGAAGCTACTGGGTTCTTTGCTTTGTCGACAGAAACCTTTTCTCCCTGCAGAAGAAGATGCTAAATAAGGAGAGGGAAGAAGGATAGTGGAAAAGTGTATTTATTTCTTTAACTGGATATTTATTCCTTGCTTCTTCCCAAAGGGGACCCAAAGCACCTTACAACATCATTCTCCCTTCCTTATTTTATCCTCCCAACTGCAATCCTGTGAAGCAGTTTAGGCAGAGAGAGGGAATGGTTCAAGGTCATCCAGGGAGCTTCCACAACAGAGTGGTACTTTGAAGCTGGGCCTCCCAGATCCCATTTGCTTACAAGATTGGTCACAAGTAGGGATGAAGAGCTGATCACTGTGGCAACTGAAGAGGTCCACCCCTTTCCTGTCCCAGGAATCCTTAGCCAAATATTGTTTTCAAAATAAATGTCAACTCATTCCCTGTTTTTCCCTTCAAAGCCATGAGGACTAGAAACTTGGGCTGTAGTCACACATGCCAGATGAAGCGGAGGAGAAGCAAGGCTATCTCCTCTGGAGGAATTTGACACGCAGTTGTGAGATCACACATCCCTTTGTAGCTGCGGTCTCAGCCTGTCATTGTGTGATCAGACGCAACTGCGGGTGAGTCGTGGGGTTTTTTTGCTGTCTGTTTACCATGCGCATAAATGAGGAATCACACCTCTGCACTGAGGGCTCCCTATGGAGTATGTGATGATGTGCATACTGTGAAGAGGGGGGAACTGGCACCAAGCCAGGATGGCATGATCACACCATCTCACTGGCATGAGAGAGTGCTTGTGTGATCAGACAGAGGAAAGTCTGTCCGTGGCCTGTCAGAACCCATTAGAGCTGGTCTTTCCCTGGTGTCTTTTAACTCCGCTTCTGTGGCAGAGCAGCACAGGTTGCCGACGACTACAGGACGCTTCCCAGATGTTCCTGTCTGATCGCACCCTTTAGATCAGTCAGGCATTCGCAGCTATGTCAGATCTAAAGGTGCATGTGATTGCAGCCTTGATTCTTCTTTTAAATGATAGCTGATGGTTCCAGGATTCTACCCAAGCTTCCGGATTTCTTACAGGGATATGCCATTTCTGTGGTCATTTTCATTACCTTCAATGCATTCCAACTCATTATTCCATGCATCTGCATGACCCCCTCCTCTCTGCACTGCTGTGGTGGCTCCAGATTTCAAGTTATAGCAGCTGGCCAGCCAGGTGGGGGGGGGGGGAAATCTCGCTCTCCCAAAGTCAGGTAACCCAGGGATCACCTGGACCAGGGACTATATTTCTGGATGCACTGTGGGTACACTCCCTCCGGCATCCATGGAAGCAGGATAGAAGTTCCCTTCCTGCCTCCTCCTTGCTGGCTGGCCACCTAAGTAACTAGTGCCATGTCCACTTATTTAAACCACAAGCCTCGGGCTGCTGTTACAAAAGCCATAATCCTCCACTTGCACCTGCTGGATGACCTTGGGCAAGCCATAGCTCTGTACCAGCTGTTCTCTCAAGGAAATTTGTCTCAGAGGTCTCTCAGCCCCACCTACCTCACAGGGTGTCTGTTGTGGGTAGGGGAAGGGAAAGGAGTTTGTAAGCTGCTCTGAGACTCCTTTGGGTAGTGAAGGGCGGGGTATAAATCCAATCTCTTCTCTTCCCTTCATACATATCTTAGTGAATCCGGCTGATGGGGAGGGAGAAGAGGAGGAGGAAGGACAGAGTCTCCATAAAACATGGCATGCACAAATGGATAAATGACATTTGTCCATCCAAGGTTTTCCCCATTTGTTTGTATCAGTATTAAGAAATCATCTCAGAGGGCAGCCATGGTGATCTGCAGTAAAAGAGCTAGATTCGAGTCCAGCAGCACCTGAAAGACCAACAAGGTTTCCCACCAGGTATGAGCTTTCAAGGGTCAAAGCTCTCTTTCTCAGATAACTTGTGTCAGACAAAGAGAGCTTTAACTCTCAAAAGCACACACCTCGAAAATCCTGTTGGTTTCTAAGGTGCTACTGGGTTCAAATCCAGCTCATGAAAAAATGAAGAGTTTTTTCCTGAGGTTTCTCTCCATTCATTTGGTGAAGAATGTACATCTCTAATTTCTTTGGTATCTTTTGGCCATTTGACAGCAATACTGGTTCTGTGAACTTGGGCAGATCGTGAGAGGGAGGACAGGAAGGGCTGCTTCCAATGCTCCCTCTAAGTAGCTTTGTGAGCTACTGGCATTAAAGTTATGAGCGAGCAATTTGGCTACTGCATAAATTTGTTTGCCCTGCATAAATTTGTTTGCATCCTTCCTGAGCTAAAACAAAAATGTGTGAGCCGGCGGCTAAAAAAATCTGTGAGCTAGCTCACACCAACTCAGCTTAGAGGAAAGTGGTTGCCTCAGTGCTTAGCTCTTGTGGCCCTCTCTTACACAGCCATGGAAATGCTGATCACCACTTTGGGGTCAGGAAACAATTTTTCTTCTGGGAGTGATATAGGGGTCACTGGGTGCGTGGGGGGGGGGAAAGTATTTGTGAATGTCCTGCATTGTGCAGGGGATTGGACTAGATGACCCTGGAGGTCCCTTCCAACTCTATGACTCTATGTTTCCTGATAGGCAGACAGGCTCAAGTGGCCGGTGTTTTAAGAGGCATTAAAAATCCCATTTAGCCTTCATAGGTTGCACAACCATGTAGCTGATGGGGTGGGGGCTATGGCTCAGTGGTAGAGAATCTGCTTGGCATGCAGAAGGTCCCATGTTCAATCCCCGGCATCTCCAGTTAAAATCACCTGAGACCGTGGAGAGCTGCTCCTACTCAGTGTAGACTGTGTTGACCTCAAGAGATGAGTGTCCTATGCAGAGTCTCTCTGTTCTTGCAGATACCCAGGGCTGAGCTTGGTTGGTCTTGGGGGTGCCACTGGACTCAAGCTTCGGTCTCATATTGGTTTGTTAGCTCTCATATTTCTGTGCTAATTTGCTGCCCTTCATTGATCTCACCAGCCCGCCTTGATATAATCTCAGCTTTACTTATGCATCTTGGCTTTGACTGGCCCTTCCTGACTGCTCCCCCCCCCCCCCCATCTTCCTGTATGTAGTGCTTGGGGAAATTCTGTTTCACTGTATATGAGAAAGTATTCATGCACATGAAAGCTCATACATCGAATAAGGTGCCACTGGACTCAAACTTTGGTCTGAATCTGTGTAAGGCAGCTTCATATGGATACCTTATTTGGGGAGAGGCCATGATTCGGTGGTAGAACATCTACTCGGCATGACAAAAGTTTCAGATTTTATTTAATAGTATCACCATTTAAAAGTAGCAGGTTGCAGGTGATACCAAAGACCTCTATCTGAAACCCTGGAGAGCCGCTACCAGTGAGAGTGGACAACACAGACTTTGATAGGCCCAAGGTCGGACTCAACAGGCAGCATCAGTCGTTTACCCTTTTCTAAATGAACTAAGAAATACCCCCAAACTACCCTTTTCTAAATGAACTAAGAAATACTTGTGATAGTGAGGGTGGATTCACACCAAGCCTGAAGGTTTGTTTTTTGTGGATGAGAAGAATCTCACAGCAATTTTGTCTTACAAAAGCCAGAGAGCTAACACGGAACTGCAAACTCCTTTTTGATAGCTGCCAGTCACATATATGGCGGTTGAAGAGTCGACTATGTTTGGCCGGCCAAGGCTGGTTCCAAGTTTCCAATAGCTGACATAGGATGAGTATCTGTTTTCTGGATTTCTGATGAGGCTCTGTGGTAGGTGGGTATGGCTTTACATGTCTCAGCTTGCCGAGAAACACTTCTGCTGCTTCTAAATAAGATGTGGTTTAGAGGCATGAGGCCTAAATGACCTTCCTGTTTGGCTGGGGGTGGGGGTGGAGAGAGTCAGTAGTGTTGAACTCCAAAGCAATATAAACAAAGTGATGTTCAGGGCAATCCTCTGCAGTCAGACTGGAATAACTCTGCGTCGGTTTGCATGTTCTTTGAATTTGCCTCAGCCTCTGAAATCTGCTGCTTGTCAACAAGTTTTGTTGCTGATTTTGAATCCTCGGACAGCTCCAAGACTTACCCATCAGGGCTAAGACCAAAGCGGACCATTCTGAGGTGGAAATAATCATGTAGCCTGAATGTACTCCAGAGATCATGTATTAGCCTGGGAATATATCCAAGTGGTTGGCAAGCCCAAAAATCTTTTGGGCGGGACACAGGATCACATGCCAGATTTCTGATGCCGGAGACATAACTGTGCTGGGAATTGTGGGAGAATTATTCTTTCCCGTGCTAAGACTGATTGCAAAGGAATTTGATACTTTCTAGACAACTCATTATGCTAAAACCATGGCTTTATCCCCTTCTACAAATGAGAGACTACACTGCTGACTCCTTTCTCATGGCAAAACTATTTCTACAGGTGGAGAACAAGTATGTTGGAGTGAAAACTGGGTTATTTATAACCCTTCTCCCTGACATCTAGTTTTCACTCAGAGAGAGAGAGAGAGAGAGAACATCAATCCCATCCAGATCGTTGCTTCTTAAACAACATATTTTGCTTCTTTGTTTTCTTTGGTGGAATTGTGAAGTCATCACCTCTGCTTCTTCCAGGAATATGAAGAAGCTGATCTGAAAAACCTCCCCACACACGAATAAGAATTTAGAATATTGTAAGAGGTAACATTATAAGCCGAAGAATAGATGCTTTCGAATTATGGTGCTGGAGAAGACTCTTGAGAGTCCCTTGGACTGCAAGGAGATCAGATCAGTCAATCCTAAAAGAAATCACCCTGACTGTTCCCTGGAAGGTCAGATCCTGAAGCTGAAGCTCAAATACTTTGGCCACCAAATGAGAAGGGAACGCTCACTGGAGAAGACCCTGATGCTGGGAAGGACTGAAGGTAAAAGAAGGGGACAGCAAAGGATGAGATGGTTAGACCATGTTATTGATGCAGTGAACATGAAATTGGGCAACCTTCGGAGCACAGTGGAAGACAGGAGGACCTGGCGTGATGTGGTCCATGGGGTCGCGAAGAGTCACTCGACTGTGCGACTGAACAACAAAAAAGAGGGGAAACTGTGAGGACTCACTGAGGATGAGAAGTCCCCTCTCTGCCCTCCTGCCTTCACCCTCCCTTCTGTCTCTGCCTCTGTTTTTTCTCCCTCCCCACACTGGCTTTCTCCCCTCCCCCAAGTCAGGTTCCATCTTTGTTTGTCCTAGCCCCTCCTCCAGTTGCACTTTCCCTTGCTGCCACCTGCCTGCTCACAGACTCCTTGCCCGCCCCCACTTCAGCTCTGCTTCCCTCCCTTCACCTGCACTGCATCCTCATCCTTCTTGTGGTTGCTGTCATGCCCTGTGCCATTTTGGGCTAGTATAACAACCCAGTATGTCACCCAAATGCTAGTTTGGGTGTGTGTGTGTGTGTCTGCACTTGCCATTTGGAAAAAAAGTTTTTCCACACCCATAATTTTTTTTAAAAAAATTAAATCTGATTCCCCCCCCCCCCCCCCCACAAACCTAGGAGTTCCCCTATGTTTGCAAAAGTATAAATTGTAGCTGGAACAGAATCTCTTCTGTAAGGTTTTTGATCCTCACAGTTGATACCTGAGCATCTTGGGAAACCAGTTTTTTAGACCCCACTGACTTGCTCCCCAAAAAACAAAGAGCTAAGCCCTGCTCTGTTGAACATAAGTATGTTGCACTGCACAAGAATCGCATTTCATTTACTTAGGGTATTTCCCTGCACTAAAAAGCATTTTTATGTTGAAATTTGGGATTTCATGGTGAGCTTTTCCCCCTTCACACACAAAAGAGATTTATTTTTCTATCAATTTTTCACTTTCTGTATTACCTTTGTTATTTGGTTCATTTTGGTTTATTTTTCTCAGCCTTTTTGTTGACCTAATTCCTTTAGGCTTGGATCTTTTTCACTTCACTCTTTTCTTGTTTTTCATATTTGGGGAATTGTGTTTTTAGTTCTTCAAGGCACATAAAAATTTTGATGAACAGCCTCCTTACTAGATCAGAAGGTGCCAATATTTAGGATCTCTCTCTCTCTCTCTCTCTCTGTTTTTGCTGTCAAGTCACAGCTGAGCTGACTTATGACAACCCTGTGGGGTTTTCAAGGCAAGAGACATTCAGAGGTAATTTGCTATTGCCTGCCTCTGCATAGCAACCCTGGACTTCCTTGGAAGTTTCCCAACAAATACTAACTAGGGCTGACCCTGTTTAGCTCCTGAGCTCTGACAAGATCAGGTTAGCTTGGGCTATCCAGGCTATCCAGATCAGGGGTTTAGGTGCTATAAATTTAGCCATAGTCTTAATGTTATGATTTTATTGTTTTATATTCTATTTAAAAATGTAATAGTTTTTCACTTTCTGTATTAATTTTGGTATTTGGTTCATTTTCGTTTGTTTTTCTCTGCCTTTTGGCTAACTACTAGATTTTTTTCCCTGGCATATACAGACAAATTAGAACAGGATAGCTGGCAAACCTGGAGTTAGATACAGCCAACTGTTCCACCTGAGAAAAAGAGGGGGCGTCTCTTTGGCCACCAAGAAAACTCTGCTGCATGTCATGGGACTTGCATGGACAAATGACCTGGGGGACAGGGGAGAATTTAGGTGAGATGGAGCAAAAAAGCTGACTGAATCCAAGCACTTATCTTTTTGCAGCAACCATTCTGCCATCAGTTAGGGAACAGGCTTGTTTCTCATAGGGATGAGTTGCCAACCCCTGAGTTTAAATCAAGGCAGGCCAAGTAAGGTGAATACCCATCCAAGCCCTTTCAACTTCTACTTATAAAGGCCGATGCTTTTAATAGAGCTGAGCCGTCGCCTGCATAGTGGGGCGGGGGGGGGGGAGTGCTTGCACCCTCTGCAAAAAGGGTGAATTCAGCAGCCTTCAGAAGTACACAACGTGTTTGAAGGAAGCCACATGTCACTAATACAGTACAGATGTTCCCCAGCTGTTTCCCCCTTTGCGGCCTTTTTTCTTCCCCCACCATCACGTTGATTTCATTTTTTCCCCTTTCTCCCTCACATCCTTGAAACATTTTTTTAAAATACAACCCCCCCCCTCAAAAAAAAAAAAAAAGCTTTCAAGATTTTACACCAGAGCAATATTCAGCTTTTATAGGTCACTTTTCTCATCCGTTGCCCAACCTGCACAGTCGCCAGCAAGATGGAATCTCTCCAGACTTTGCTAGCTGGGGCTACGGAAACCTGGGCAAGAGGGGCCCTCCTGGACAGATAAACTGGGAATAAAGGTGAGGGCAGAGATTTGGGGCTCAGGACCCATCTCCTATTCCCAACCGACCTTTCAGTTTTCCAGATTCTTTCCCCATCCTTTTCTTTTTGTCATCGTTACAGCTGACATATGGCAACTCTGTAGGGTTTTCAAGGCAAGAGACATTCGGAGGTGTTTTGCCATTGCTTGCCTGTATGTAGCAACCCTGGTCTTCTTTGGTGGGCTCCCATTCCCAAATACTGATCCTGCTTACCTTCTGCACTCTGACAAGAGAGGGCCACCTTGGGCTATCAGTAGGGGTGCCAGCTCTGGGTTAGGAAATGGAGATTTGGTGGGTGGAGCCTGAGGAGGGTGGAGTTTGGGGACAGGAGGGACTTCATCACCACAGAGTCCACTTTCCAAAGTGGCCATTTTCTCAAGGTGAACTGATCTTTATTGCCTGGAGATGAGTTGTAATTGCGGGAGAACTCCAGCTACCACCTAGAGGTCTGCAACCCTAGTTATCAGGCTACTACTGTCTACAGGGGTCATTTCGTAGAAAAAGAGGTGCAGGAGCTCATTAGCATAACTCATTTGCATATGCCACACCCCCTAACATGCCGGAAGTGTGTCAGAAGGCAACACCCACCCCTCAGGCTCCACTCCACAGGTGAGTGAAACTGACTTGCTCTTCCTCCATTCCCTTCCCCATCCAATACTTGGTGCAATAGAAATAAACGTAAAGAACAGACCCTCATTCTCTTCTTGCTCCCTTGAAACCACCAGGTTTCAAGTAGACTTGAGATACCCAGGACATGTGCACCACCCATCCCTTCCCCTTCCCATCCCCACAACAAGACACCCTGTGAGGTAGGTGGGGCTGAGAGAGGTCTTTTGAGAACTGCTCATGAGAGAACAGCTCTGAGAGAACTTGTGAATGGCCCAAGGTCACACCAGCAGCTGATTATGGAGGGGTGGGGAATCAAACCCTGTTCTCTCAGATTAGAGTCCAACTCCTGACCACTACACCAAACTGATGGGGTGGAAGCTGCTGAAGGGTTGGTGAAATTTCTCCAGTACTTATGTGCCATGTGCCCAGATAAAAAATGGTATACTTAGAAAATGTATATGCCACCTTGAGCAAGTCTCTGGAAAAGCAGCACACAGTCATAAAAGGAACAATGATAAAATTATCAATATTAAAACAAAACATTAAAAACAATAAAGACCCTAGCAGGGCTTTCCCCGGAGCGCTGTGCCTGTGCACTGCTCGGGGAAGCCGAGGAGGGGGCGGGGCTTGGTCATGTGCCCGCCCCCTGGGCTCCTCACTCCCGGAGCTGTGCTCCTGTGCGCTCCCGCTCCAATGGACCCCTGACTGTCTAGTATAATTGTATGCCATCACGTCATGACTAACGGCAACCTCAAGACCATGGGGTTTTGAAGGGAAGAGATGTTCTGAAGTGGTTTGCCATTGTCTGCTTCTGCGTGGCAACCCTGGAATTCCTTGGTGGTCTCCAAATACTGACCAGGGCCAACCCTGCTTAGCTTTCAAGATCTGATGAAGTCAGGCTAGCCTGGGCTATCCAGGTCAGGGCTTCCTCATCCATACAACAATGCAGACCTGCTTCCACAGAGACAGAAGATAAAAATTGTAGACAGGCTGCATGAACTCTGCCCTACAGCATCAGGCCTCAGCTAAATTCATCCACTTCGGTCAGGTTCCCTGGAGAGGTGGCGTAAATGTTTTCTAAATAAATTCTAAATAGATCACCCAGCAACCTTTCCATAGCAGCCTGGGGATCTAAACAGCTAAATCCATCTGCTCCAGTTGTCCTTATTTCCTAGAATGGACAACTGTGCCCCCTGCTAACTTTGTTTTTGTATGTTGTCATGGCAAGCCGTTTCTTGCATCCATTTCCTTTGTTGGTTCAGTTGATTTACTTGTTTCTTTTATAGTACATTTATTCACCTGCACCCCGCTCCCCCCCCCCCCCCGCCAGTGGGGACTCAAAGCAACTTAAAACAACATTCTTTTTTCTTCTTTTTTAAATAAATTTTTATTGATTTTTCCCTATAACTACAACTATAACGCTACAATCTAAGCTACATATACCTTATACAGAGAGTATTTTTGCTTAATACTACCTTATTACATAATATACTTATGAAGCATTTAGAACCTTGGATAAATTTCAATTACTTTGTTACTGCTACTATAAAAAATATCAAAACTATTTGGCAGATACGCCCACCTAGAGAAATACGGTTAATTAAACAATTTGTAATACATAAGTGCAATGCTTAATAAAACAGTTTAATCACTATTTCTTCTTTCGTCCTCTTCTTGTCTTAACAGTCTCAACTACTTTTGGAGCTGCAGCTCCTTTTTCCGAGTCAGACACTTCTTCACTCTTTGAGCTATCAAATCCATACATGCTTTCTTTCGAGGCCAGTGAACCATCTGAGTCTCTCCCAGTTTTCTGCTCTTTGCTTTTTTCCAGAAATTTTTTCGCTTGTTGAACAGAGTCAATCTTATACTTCTTATCTTTGATGCTGAAGCATAGTCCTTCCGGAGTATTCCAACGATAGATGATAGACTCAGACTGGAGCCAAGATGTCAATTTTCCATAGGCTTTCCTTCTTTTCCTTATTTCAAATGGGATATCCTTCATCACTTTTACTTCTTCTCCCAAGATCTTCAGAGCTGCTTTGTTTGTGGTCCTAAGCACCACATCTCTTGTAGTTTTTTTGGAGAACCTTATCATAATTTCACCAGGCAGGCTTTTCTTTTTAGTGTAATCTGGATAGGTTCTGTAAACCATATCCATATCGCTTTTTATATCCGCTGCTTTCATGCCTGTCACTGGTTCAAGTGCTTCACTTATCAAATTTTTAAGGTCTTCTCCTGTGTTTTCTGGCACATTCTGAAGTCTTAGAAAAAATTCGATCTCTCCATTTGTAATTTCAAAAGCTGATCGTGGTGGAAGGCCTTTTCCTTCTCTGCCTTTTGTAGTCTTACGTCTTGGTTTTTTACTGAAGTTTTTACTTCCAGAAGTTCTCGCTGCAGCTTCTCTGTGGATTTATTCGACTCTTTTAGTTCTAGCTGCATTTTGTCCATCTTAACGTTGAGAGCTGTCATTTGGTCCACTAGAGGTCGCAATAACGAGGAGAACACCGCACTCATCTCCGTGGTATCAACCTTTGAACTCGGAGCTGTACTTCCTAGTTTGGGGGAAGGTTTCGGTTTCCCCGTCATTGTTGAGGCTACGCTCTTTGTTTATAGATAGATAAGATGAACGAAAGGAGCAAATTTTCAAACAGCACTTATGTCCTTCTAAAGTTTATGTCTCCAAGTGAGCGATGCTGCCATCTAGCAAGGCGGATGGGCTTTTATTTCTGCAGTAACACCACGTAAAGAGTCTCGTAAGTACGCTAGTCCCGGAGGGGGGGGGTTCACTCCTCCCGCCGTCTTCCCGCTATGTTCTGCTTTTCTTACTTCAGACACACGTTTTCTCCATGCGTAACTGTCAGTTCCAGCCTCATTGCTTTGCACTCTCTGCTGCTTCACGGATTTGCGCTTTCAGCCATACGGCTCCCACGGCGGGGGAACCTATGGGGGTGATGAAAAGGGATCTCGATCCCTCGATCGCCACCGTAGGGAGAGATCCCCTTTGTGCCACCCCAGGCAGAGCCCCCTCACTGGGGTCTCTGGGGGCTCGGCACCAGTCCAGAGCCCCTTCTTCCCGCCGGGTACGGATCACGCTCCCCGCAGTTGCGGAGGAGAGCGTCCGCCATTATCGCAAGTCTTGCCGGAAGTCCTTAAAACAACATTCTTGCACCTTCCATTTTATCCTCCCAACTGCCCCTTGAGGCTAAGATAGAGTGACTGGCCAAAGGTCACCCACAAGCTTCCATGGCAGAGTGGGCATTTGAACCTGGTCTCCCATATCTTACTATGGCGCTTTAAAATGCTACCCTGGATCCCCCAGCATGGTGCCTGAGAGTGCCATGGTACCCGCAGACACCATTTCTGGTGCCCACCGAGTGTGTTTAGAAAGTGGGTGGTGCTCATTTCCAGCAGGGCTTCTGAACTGGCCTTGAACTACTTCGTCCAGCAAGGCGGGCTATAAATGGAAACAAACAAACAAAAAATTGGCCATTGGCAATGTAATTGGCAGTGCAGATTATGTTCAGGTGGGATTGCTGTGCTACACCATGCCGGCTCTTACACCATTTATACACAATTGGCACAACCCCCCCTCCAATTTTAATGATTCTATTGAATTCTATTTCTATTGAATTCCATTAATATGGCTGAGAAAAAATAACTGTACTTCTATTGAATTCCATTAATATGGCTTTCTATTTCTATTGAATTCCATTAATATGGCTGAGAAAAAATAACTGTACTTTCATTTCAAGCAAGGATGACAACTATAAGAAATGGGAATTTTTGAATCAAAACAGTACAGTTGTGCAATTTAGCAGTGTCCCTTTTTGTCACCCTTTTCTGTCCCTGTTTTTGCCTTCGGGAGATGCTTTGGGGAAATTTTCCAGAGGGAGAGATCTATAGGGGTTTGTTGCAGAACAAAATAAAACAGGGGTCTTGTGGTACCTTGAAACATTAACAAGATTTTATTGCATTCTAAAGCTTTCATGGATTGGCATTTGCAAATCCTCACTAAGCAGGGTTGGCATTTGTCAGGGTTTTGTTCCTTTCCTAGACCCTCTCCAGGTTAAATCTAGCCACACATACATACCAATTTGTGTGCATGAACATTTAGACACTACACTGTACATAGCCTGCCATTTCACAACCATTGGATTATAAGGTATATTTTGAACAGCCCTGACATATTGTCAGGCTGCTGGGTGTTTCTAATACACATATAACCCAAACAATAAACAAGTTTTAAGCAGGAGATAGGCTATAGCAGAGAAAAATAAATACAGCATAGAACGGAATCTTTAGCATTGTGACTGGGGAAAGGCTGTGGCTCACTGGCAGAGCATCTGCTTGGCATGCAGAAGGTCCCAGGTTCAATCACTGGCATCTCCATTTAAAAGCATCCAGAAGATGTTGATGTGAAAGACCTCTCTGTCTGAGACCCTGGAGAGCCACTGCCAGTCTGAGTAGACAAGACTGAACTTGATGGACCAAGAGTCTGATTCAGTAGAAGGCAGCTGCATGGAAGGGATGCTCAGGCGCAGGTATTCTCTGGTGTGAGGATACAAGTTTGTCCTTAATTTCATCTGTGAAATGTTGGACAGTGTGTAAATTGTATAAATAGTTAAGGGCTTTTCAACACAGAGCAAAGCACTACCTTATCCATGGCCCAAAAGAAGGAAGGAACCAGGTCCAAACAAATTCCCTTTCTTGTGGTTGAGGCCAAAGGGTCCTACCATTTGCCCATTTTCTCTTTACAGCATATGACAGATATGCAATAGGTTCAGCTTTCTCCAATGTGGAGCTTTACTGTTGAATGAATGGCCATCACATAGCACTCAAAGGTGCAAAAACCCTGTCAGCAACATGTTGTCTCAGCCTACACAGAGTTCCCTTCTTTCCACGCTGGAAGAACACATACAGTGTCCATACACTTGGATTCAGAAAGGGAAAGCATTAGTCACAGAGAGCACAACTTTTGATTAAGCCAGCCTAAACATAAACACTTCCCATTTTGCTAATCAGCCCTGGGAATACTGGTAGTTGTACAGGCACAGTAAGCCAAATATTGCTTGTAACACAGATGACTTTTAGAAGCAAAGTGGGATGGGGCAGGCAATAAAAACAGGAAGGCTAATTTGGCTCAGGTTTAGTTGTACAGGCTTGTCTTGGTGTTTGAACGCCAATGGGGCAGGAGGGAAAAGCACAGTTGAGGGAGGTCAGAGATATCTGGGTTCCCAGGATATGTTGCTGCATCATTCTCTCGAGCATTTCCATCCTGACCTGGCTACAGAGGTGTCCACCTCGCCTAGTAATTACAAGGGTCATGTGAAGGACTGAAGGTAGAGCACGCAGAGGTGATTTAATCGGATGGAATTTTCCATTCAGACATCACCAGACTTGGTGGCTGCTGTGGGGTGGGTGTGAAAAGAGCTGATGTCTCAGGTCAGCCACAAATATAGAAACGCAGCATTGGGTGGGGCTCAGAGGGTCACTGAGTTGAGCCTCCTGCACCAGACCTAAACCCTTCTACACAACAGCAAGTCGATCTGGCCTCTCCTTAAAAGTCCCTCAAGAAGGATATTCCATAGCCTTCACGGGCAACTTGTTCCACTGTTCAACTGACGACAATTTAAAAAATGTTCAGCCTCACCCTGTGCTGTTGCAATCTACCCATGCGTGCTGTTTTCTGCTTTTAAAGGGAGGGAAGGGTTTTTTCTGTTTTTTTCCCTCATGGTTTTCTTGAAAGCATTCGAAACCTATTTGTATTGCCTCCTCTTTTGTCTTGCTTCTAAAAACGACTGGCTTCTTTAACTATTTCATACGGCTGCACTGAACATTCTTCTATTTGGATTGTTCAAGCTGAAAAGATAGTGACTTCCCAAGGGCTGGAATAGAAATATTTCTTGAAATGACATTGGTTTGTGAGGAATATTCACCTTTTTTTGGACCCTATGAATACCTGGTGCAGGGGGAGGGAAAACAATGAGGGATGCCTGGGCCTCTATGTCTTATTTGTTGGCCCTCCAGGGTAACTGGTTGGCCAGTGTGTGAAACAGGATGCTGGACTAGATAGATGGTTGGTATGATCCAGCAGGGCAGCTCTTATGTTCTTATAGATATAATTTTTGCCATGGTTTTCCCTATTTGCTGCTGCCTCAACATCATTTCCCCTATAAGTTAACAATTTCTTCTTTCTTCCTCAAATTTAATATGTCACAAACATCTCCAGGGTATCAGAAATCACACAATGGATGAGACGACATTTTGTTATACAAACCAGTCAGATTTGGGTATATGCTTATGTCAGTAAGGACAAAAGAAGTCAATTGCAAGCGAGGCCAATCACAGCCAATCACAGAAGACACAGTTAACAAGATGAGGTTATTATGCTACATAGCCAATCATATGTGGCTATGTAATGATGTTACTGGCGGCCAAGTAAGCATATTCAGTGATCAGGAGCAAGAGAAGGCAATGTAAATAAACAGGAGGGCATTTTTTGCAATTGCTGCTGAAAATCTACTGAAAACATGGAGTCTTCCAAAAATGTTTCTGAGAAACAGCAACTACATTTATCTCAACCTCAGTGTTTCTGAGTATAAGATTTAAATCACCTTTGAGCACTTCTCCCGCTATTTGTGTTACCTTCATGTGGAAAAGAAAGCAGAAAAGGGCATTTTAATGGAAATAAGCATTCTAGTAAATGAAAATTTAAAATTCTTATTACAAAGACAGAAGAAAATAATAAAACACTGAGGCAAAATCTGCTTTATATTTCATGTGTGAACATTACCTTTGCTACTCACATTCGGGTCTCCTCTCCCCCTCCCCCAATAATCTTGAGTTGATTTTTTCCACTTCATCCTGAACTAGATTTGCCATTGGCCCACCACAGGCAGGAGATCTCCCACACTCAGCTCCCATTGCCTGCCAGCACTATGGGGGCTGGCAGGAGGAAAAACAAAAAACAAAAACTTGCCTTCAGGTGACAGTGTTGTGCCACACCCCTCTAGGCATCACTGGAAAGTCTATGGCTTTCTGACAACACCACCCATGCCCTCACCCATCTCTTGACTCACACTGGTCATTAGCCACTGGCGGGCAATCCTACCCGTAATGGTAGTTCCACCTCTAAAAACAGGATGCTGTGTGATATGGAGTTGCAGTATTAGCTACTTGGTAACTAAAACAACAACAGACAATGGTACATTGCATATTTAGTAGTCAAGTACTCTGCTCATTACTTGTATGAAGCTATATTAGTATAGGATTCAAAGTCAACAAGCTGGGGTCCACAAGGACTTGCAGGAAGGATCTCTTCCCTGTGCATACCCACTTTCCCTCCCTCCCTCCCCCCTAGGGTTGTCAGGTCTGGGTTGGAAAATACCTGAAGACTCTGGGGGTGAAGCCAGGAGAGAGCGGGGTTTGGGGAGGGGAGGGGCCTCAGCATAGTACAATGCAATAGAGTCCATCTTCCAAAGCAGCCATTTTCCCCAGGGGAGCTGATTTCTGTCAGCTGGGGATCAGTTGTAAAAGCAGGAGATCCCCAGGCCCCACCTGGAGGCTGGCAACCCTACTCCCCCCCTTACAGCTTTCACATGCTCTCCTTTCCCTACTTCCTTCTCTTCCTCTGACACCCTTCTCCCCCTCAATCCATTTTTCTTTCTTCCTCTCTTCACTCTGGCTTTCCCTCTCTTCTCTTCTCTTCTCTTCTCTTCTCTTCTCTTCTCTTCTCTTCTCTTCTCTTCTCTTCCTCCTTCTTGTCTTGCCTGCCTTCTCACTCCTCCTTTCCCTCCCAACTCACCTCAGCATTCAAAATGAAACTGCAGCAGCCATTTTGGATTACCTAGGCAATTCCAAATGGCTGCCAGATCTTCATGAGGTAATCTGGCAAAAATCCTGATATTTTAAAACTTTTAATTTTTTTTAATCTCCTACTTTATTTATTTATTTTGCAAACTTTGGCGTTCCCACTGATTTAAAGAAAAGTCTTCTGTTTCTGTACCTGCGCAGGGCTATTTTTGGGCAGGAACGCATAGGAATGGAGTTCTGGCTGGCTTCTGAGTTGGCCACGCCTACAGCCTCCCCCCCCCCCCGCCCGGGTTCCCCAGGCGTCTCACAAGCCACGGGTCACCTGGGAAAGCGGATCCTGGGAGGGAGCTGTGCTGTCAGGGGTGTGGCCTAATAAGCTAATAAGTTTCTGCTGTTAAGTGTGGCCTATTACG
The DNA here is from genome assembly GCA_029233225.1 of Lepidodactylus listeri. Lineage (NCBI taxonomy): Eukaryota > Metazoa > Chordata > Lepidosauria > Squamata > Gekkonidae > Lepidodactylus > Lepidodactylus listeri. Next base: position 54,605,368 of record JARCFY010000015.1, on the reverse strand, counting down.
CTAATGAGTTCCTGCTGGGTTTTTTCTACAAAAAAAGCCCTGTACCTGCGCCATCTGAGCCACACTCTGGGGACAGTTTCAAAACTGGATATATGGATTATGGATGGAAACCATACATAATATGGTGAATTTTCAAAATATGTATTTTCCTCCTTCTCTGTCCCTCCATTTATATACATACTCTGAGCAAGACCACTTACTTATCAACCAAAATGTCCAAAAAACATGGGCTGGCAGTTACTGGACAGAACACTGATTTCCCATGAAACAGGAAGCAAATGTTCATGAAGTAGAAGAATATTCATAATTGTGGGATTTATTTGTTTTGTTAAAACATTTATATCCTGTCTTTCCTCTTGGTTGAACAAATTGCTACAGATGGCCGAGGTGAATTGCCTTGTTGATATTCAGGATGGTGACTCCTAGATTTAGGAGTGAGCTCCCAACAACTGCTTTGACTTGCCATTCTCTGGTCTCTGGTAATAAACACATTGCATAATCTATCATGCCAAATTTGACTTTAAAAAGACAGATCATTTTTCTTTACATAAAGCAACATAAAACTTTACACAACATAAAACATTACGCAACATGAAGGCATAGATTTATCTTTACGAGGTTATTAATTTGTTTACTTTATTTATGCCATGCCTTTCTCCACAATGGGAACCAACTTGCTTTATTCCCTCCTCATCCATTTTACCCTCACAACAACCCTGTGAGGTAGACTGGGCTGAAAGAGTGTGAGTGTCCCAAGGTCACCAAGCAACTTTCATGACAGAGCAGGGATTCAGATCTGGTTTTCCAATATCTTTGTCTGACTCTGTAAATTCTACACCACACTGGTCCTTGGTGTTGTACAATTCAATGTGTTTGGTTTAGATTTCATTTGAATTCAAGCAAACTTAAAAAGAGGAACTTACTCTAGATGAAACTTTTTAAAATATATATTTTTATCCATTCTTTCAGAGGGGGCTTCTGTGCTTGAGCAATGTGGAATTAATTTTCAGTGTTTTAGATGCTGTGCTATTGCAGACCCTCAAAAACCAGGGCTGACATGGCTGGCAGAGAATCAAAACTCAATCCACTAAAATACTGCAGTCCTTTCATTGTTTAGCCAGTCGTCCTTAGAAGGTCTATATTTGGGTTTCATCCCTTTTCTCTGAATCATAGAGCCAAGCCACAAGTAATGCTGGGGGATCCATGTTCAGATTGCTTGACATGTAATGCATCTGCTGTGCTGCATTAAGTGTTCCCTCATGCCCCATTTCCACAAGTAAAAATGCACCCCGGAAAGCTGCTTTTTGCCCCAAGAGAAAACGTTCCTTTGGGACTGCCTCTCCCGGCATGTCCCCCAAAGGGCATTAAGACCAGTAGATAAGAACCTTCTGGTGGTTCCCAGCTCAAAGATATCCAGCTGGCCTCAATCAGGGCCAGGGCCTTTTCTGCCGTGGCCCCAGCCTGGTGGAACTCTCTGCCAAGTGACATCCATGCCCTGTCTGACATATTAAAGTTCTGCAGGGCATGGAAGGTGGAGATGTTCCTCCAAACGTTTGGTTGAGGCCAGCGACAGTTCTTTACATCTGCCCGGCACCCTCCCTCCCTCATGACGGAATGTTCACCCTGCTATCTGAATATTTTAAATATTGTGTTTTTTACCGTTTTAACTTATTTTACATTGTAACAAACCAAATTGTTGTGACCCGCCCTGACCCCTGCACAAGCAGGGAAGGGCGGTCAAAAAAACAAATAAATCTAATTTAATAAATAAATAAATAGATAGATGCCCATGTTGTGCCAGTCTTTTCCCCCTCCCTGAGCCTTGAAGCAACTGGGGTGTGGGGCACTTCTGATAGAGAAAATAATGCAAGGAGAAGTTGAGCCCCTATCCCCAGCACCATTGCCCTGATCCCTATGACTCCTCTAAGCAGATTCAAGTCTGGTAGCACCTAAAGACCAAGAAGATTTTTGGAATATAAGCTTTTGAGAGTACAAACTCCATTGGTCAGATACCTCGTCCAAGCAGTTGCTGCTTTTTGTAGCTCAACTGCATGCCTAGTGATCCAAACACAGTTCTACAGCATCACGTGCAACCTGGAGCCTAATATATGATATGCTGGGAGTTCTATTTCTGACTCACTAACCAACTGTGTGGGTGCCCAAATTAGGGTTGCCAGCCTTGAGGTGGGTTTCGGAAAACTCCTGGAATTGCAGCTGATCTCCAGATGATAGAGATTAGTTCCCCCGGAGAAAGTGACTACTTTGGAGGGCAGACTATGGCATTAAACTCTAACAACTGGGTACCCACAAGAAACTTGCAGGAAGGGTGAATTCTATCCTCCCACCTTTGCTTCCTTCTGTCTCCCCCTTCTCTAACAATCTTCGCCCTCTCTTTCTTCCCCACCACGCCCCTTCCCTGTCAAGCTCCCCACTCTATCCCTTGCTGTATCAATTTTACCCCATCTCTCTCTCTCTCTCAATCTCAATCTCTTGTGTGGGTCAGATATATACATGAGATTGCTCCCCTCCCCAAACTCCGCCCTCCCCAACCTCCACCCCCCCCCCCCCCGAATCTCCAGGAATTTCCCAACCTGGAGTTGATAATCTGAGGCCCAATTCAGATTGGGACTGTGGCCCAAATGGAGGAGGGGGCTTTTAAACCTGCCCCAAACATCACTTTCCCAACCCAAAATGGCTTTTGAAAAACACACACATGTGTGTATTTTCACAAGAAGGCAAACAGCATTCCACCAAGGCTGCTTTTGACCGGGAAAATAGCACTCTCCCTTTGCACCGTGGTCCCAGTCAGAAATGCGGCCCTGCATGACAGGTGAGTTTTTTAAAAAAAATGTTGGGAACTGTACACATGGAACTCCCAACATGTTGAATTTCACTGTATATTTTTCTACCTATCAAAGCAACCTCCAGGCCATGGTTTGAAAGCAAATGAAGTAGACTTTGCACAGCTCTGGGTTTGGTTAGTGCCTGGGCAGGTAGGGTTGCCAACCTTCCAGATGGCAGCTGGAGATCTTCCAGAATTAGAACTGATCTCTAGATTACATAAATTACTTGTTTTTTATTATTTATTTATCTAACACATTTATTTAATTCTGCAGAAAATGGCTGCTTTGGAAGATGGACTGTGTGGCTTTATACTCTGCTGAGTTCCCGCCCCAACCTTAGATCCCCACATATTTCTGAATCTGGCATTGGCAGCCCTATGGACAGGAGACTACTTGGGAATCTTAAATATGAAGGTTTGGTTTATATGGAAGAAAGCAGGATTAAAATGTAGTCCATATAATAATAAATGCATTCTTCATATAATGCTGTCCCACCCCACCCCCTTTTTTGTAGGTAAGGGCAGTTTGGGTTTATATACAACTTTGCTGAGAATCCTCCTCAATAGAAGTGTTGGCTAGACTGTGGGTGTCCGTCACAGAATATGATACTTTGTCATTTTTAAACCATCTTGGAAGAAGTACCAATATGTTGAAAGTTCTATTCCTGTTTTTAACTCACCAAGTGCGTAGGGACCCAAATTAGGTTTAGCAGCCTCAAGGTGGGTCCTGGAGTTCTCCTGGAATTACAACTAATTTCAAGACTATGGATCAGTTCCCCTGCAGGAAATGGCTGCTGTGTGGGGGGAGTGCTGACTCTATGATATACCATAGAGCCTAGGAAAAACTGAAGTCCTGGTGATGTTACATCCCAGCTGACACCCTTCCCCAAATTCTGCCCTCCATATGAACCACCCCAAATCTCTAGGAACATTCCCAGTCAGAGTTGGCAAAACTAACTCACCTTATCAGTCAGTCAGTCACCTTTATTGGCATGTACACTCACCTTATCATGGTGCCATTTAATCCTCCTCCCTTAAAAAAAAAGTTCTGATAGTTCCATTAAAGAAAGACATTGAGTCAGATCTTGCCAAACATTTCCACTGAAGGAAGAGAGAGAGTTTTGCTGACTTGCCCCACCCACTGCAGACATTCCTGACCATTTATGCTTTTTTGGGATGTCTCCCCCTCCCCCAGGAACAGGATTTTGGAGAGCACTTTATGCTGCAGCAAGAGTGGGCAGGTGAGAAATTTGCACTCTGCTGATATCCATCTTTCCGTCAGAGGAACTGTTTGGCAGGACAGAAACCATAAAGCTGTCTTGGTAAGATTTCTTTGATTTTTGCTTTCAACCCAAAGTTGTTTCACAGCTATTAAGACAGAACATGGATTAGATTTCCTGCCCAAAGCTGGGAAACTTTATACTTTGAGCAAGTACTCTGCATTATAAAGGGGGAGGATAAAATTCAGCACCAAAACTGCCCCAAATTTACACCACCCCACAAAGTGGATTTGTGTGTGTCACCTGATACATGAGGCCTGAGCTCCTCATAAAATACTTGATGCAAAACTGGCTTCTTTGCTTCCAGCTGGTGAGCAGAACATGAGCTGAACCGGTGGGTATTTGAGCACTCCTGGTTTGACGGTTTGATAAATCCCCCCAACCCAGAATGCCTAGGCTAGCCCGATCTTGTCAGATCTCTGAAGCTATGCATGGTCAGCCCCAGCTAGCAGTTGGATGGGAGACCTCCAAGGAATATGAGGGTCATGGCACAGAGGCAGGCAATTGCAAACCGCCTCTAAATGTCTCTTGCCTCAAAAACCCTATGGGGTTACCGTAAGTCAGCTGTGACTTGATAGGAAAAACAACAACAAAATTTGATGGATAAATTGAAGCAGGCAGACAAGCAATGGTTGATGTGAGTAAAAAAAAATGGGCTGTCTGGGGATGGTTTTTCATAGGTCCTTTGATTCTTTGAGCCAAACTCTGTTTAGAATAAACACCAAAGGCTTGTTGAAATCAGACACAAGAATGCCAGATCTCTTGCGTCACCAGGTAAAGATGGTTTTGTCTGGGGAGGCATTCCCTGGCAGCTGAGCAATGGCTTTATTAAACACTGCTGCTGTTGTGCGGATGCTTTTAATTTATGCTGTTGTTAGACCAGGTGGGTGTTGATTTTACGACATTGGTTTAATGCACTGATTGTTTTGTATTGTGATGATAGTGTTTTTTATGATATTTTATGGATTTTATGGTGTGTACATGGCTCCAGGTGCCATTTTTTTGGCAGAGAATGCAAAGTGTACGTTTTAATGAACAAATAAAATAAATATTCCCAGGATGCCGAACTTTGCATCCAGTATCAAACTCCGCTGTCTGCGCAGCACAGTTGCAAAAGGGGTTGAATTTATACATGATGTTGACAGATTCCTGGCCCAGCCTGCCTTTGAAAATCACCAGGGAAGGAAGTGGTACATTATCCTGCAATCTAAGGATACATTTTTACACAGTTGCCAAAGAGCATTACAGGTTTCTCGGCACTTGTATTGCTAGTTGGAAGGGGAATGACAGGTTCAACTAGGGTAGTGCATGCTTAGTTTCCCTCCGTGGTCCAGATTCAGGATCTGCATGCATGGAGCCAGTTGAAAAATAGATCCTGGTGGTCAGCTGATTGGGAGGGGAATCAAGGGCCCCTCCCACCTCTTCCTTCCTGACTGACAGGGTGTCAGGACCAACCAGCTCCCTGCACCTGTCAGAGGGAACCTTCACGAAAGAAGAATGGAAGCCTAACAAACTCCAGTCTATGCTAGGGCCAGCAGGACTCAATACCTTCTGGTGGGGATCCTGAAACACCAGTGATGGAAGACACCTTGGACGCTGCTGTATTCAGGGACTCCAATACATTTATATTGATTTATAATTTCAATTGATATACCACCCTTCTCTAAATTCACAGTTTTCAGGGCAGGGTATTATACAATTTAAAATCCAAGAGATAAAAATGGAAAAAAACAACATCAGATGGTGTCAAAAACAAATTTTCAGATTGCATCACTGTCTTGCAGTGAGCGAGAGAAGGCACGGTGGGGGAGGGAAAGGGAGTGCCAGATACAGTAGCCCCCATGCTGTCCTCAGTCAAAAGCCTTTCGCCAACTGCATCAGGAGGAAAGACACTGTTATTTCTTGATAAAGCATAGAACTGGCTGGATTAATATTTAGGGTTCCAGTGATATGGAGATGTGCTACTGATTTTGAGGCTGAAGAAGACAGGCTGCAACGAGAAAGAAACCTTTCTAGGAATCTTGTCAGCGGTCTTTTTGGCAGATTATTAATCTATGAATGAAGGTCAACTATTCTGTGTTTGTATGGAATGAAATTTGTGACAAGGCCAGTATTGGTCCTGGATAGTTGATTCACTTGTATGTAGCAACATTGTGAAACAGTGGAAGCAGTGGAAGCATCACTGAAGGCAGAGCATTTTGCTTGCCACTTGTGTATTTATGGAATATATGGAACATATTTGGAAGCTGTTGCAAGATTGTGATGTCATAATAAGAAATACAATAATTCACTTTTAACGTAAAAATTGGACTTAACTGCATATTAATTGAGGTGAACAACTTATATACAGTATTCATCTTGTGGTCTCAACCAAAAGCCTGGCAGGACATCTCTGCCTTGCACGCCCTGTCGACCTGCACCAGGTCTTGCAGGACACAGATGTTATTTGGAAGAGAGTTCCACCAGGTAGGAGCCGGGGCTGAAAAAGACCTGGAACCACCAGTAAGTTGTTCTCAGCAGAGTGTAAAGCTCTTTGGGGGACATACCAGAGGAGGCGGTCCCTGAGATACATGGGTCGCTGACCGTTCAAGGCCTTAAAGGTCAGTACCAGAACCTTGAACCTTACCTGGTACTCTACTGGGAGCCAGTGTGGCTGGTGCAGCACAGGTTGAATGTATATTGTCTATGGCATTCCCATCAAGACCCATGCTGCTGCATTCTGGACCAGTTGGAGTTTCTGGATCAATCTCAAGGGCAGGCCAGCCAGTGTTCCTTCTAAACTGAGTTAGTGTGAGCTAGCTCACAGTTTTTTAGCCTCCAGCTCACACATTTTTATCTTAGCTCAGGAAGGATGGCTCCAGAGCGAACTAATTTATGCAGTAGCCAAATTGCTCACTCGCAACTTTAATGCCAGTAGCTCACAAAGTAGAATTTTTGCTTACAAGACTCCACAACTTAGAGGGAGCATAGCCAGCATAGAGCAAGTTACAGTAATCCAGTCTGGAGGTGACTGTTGCATGAATTACTGTGGCCAAGTCAGGGCAAGACAGGGAAGGAGCCAGTTGCTTCACCTGGCACAGCTGGTAAAATGCCAGCTTGGCAACCTATACACCTTGCCCTATGATTCAGCTTCTGATATTGAGCTCTAGCCACCCGCCCAATAACCCCTGGATCCCAGGAACATCATTGGTGGTGAACCTGGAAAGAAGAAGGCAGAAAATTCCCTGGTAACATGGTGCCTTCTCTCCACCAAGCTCTGTCCATCAGCAGAAGAATGTTAGTGCTTCCAGGATCAGGGCCTCCACTGGTGCACCAGGAAGAGTATCAGCCTTGCTATTCCCAACCACACACCCCACATCCCACTTCATTGTTGCCTGCAAGCTGCTGAGGCTATATTTCTGGTGCCCAGATCCATGTTCGTTGTCCCTCGCTGTTCCAGCAACTGTGTGCCAAAACACCTTCTAGCTACCTTTTCCTGCTGGACAGCTCCCCTGTCTTGTTCACTAGCCCACTCGTTTATTGTGTTGGTAGATGTAGGGTGTGGGATCTTAGCTTCAAAAATAAATAATAGGACCTATGCATGCAGCCCCATTTGATCCATTGGATTGGAGTGAGGATATCCTCCCCTTGGTGGAAGGGAGTAGGAATTTCAACAGAGGGAAGTAGAAATGGAAGATACCTATAGCACGAGTAAGTAAGGAACCAACACAGAATGTGCAAGAAGCAAGGATCAGAAGTGCAAAGAATATCAAATCTCCATCCTAAAACAAGGAATAAGTGCCTAAGTGAAGAGGAGCAACAATGTACCATCTAAAAAATATGTATGGTATCAGATTAATCTAATTTCTGTTTCAATCCAGGCAAACCTTCAGTTTTTAGAGGTCTGTAATAACTGTGATAATGACAAACACAACAGAGTAGCTGCAGAAGCAGAGACTGAAACTGATAATTACAGCTCAGAAACTTACCTTCCATTTGAGATGATGCTTACTTTTTACCAATTCTCTTCTGGATTTGATTGTGAATGGTCTGCTGGAACCGGATGAAGGGACTTGCAGATCTGCCTCCGGGAAGGATTTCTTGAGTTCATGAAAGCTGATTTACATATCTGGGTTTCCTTATGTCTTCTCATCTTGTTTGATGCTACACCCAAATTGGGGGGGAGTAATGTGTGAAGACCAACCTAGTGATGATGCCATCTCTGTATGCCAGCAATCTCATTCACAGCACGTATCATGCAGGCCATTTTCCCATTCATTGTCCCTATGGCATTCTACTGTTTTAACCAGACCTTTATCTTAAGCTGCCCTAAAGTTCTGCCCGAGATGGCAGGGCCCCACCACACAGTTCAATGTAACTCCATTAACTAGAGCCTTATAGACCCTCATCATCACAGAGATGTTTTACAGCTCCATGTCCATGAAAATATAGGACAGCACACAGTAAGATAGACTGGAATGGCTCCAGATGTGGCAGAATAAAGTTGTCCTCAGTTTTAGAACATGTTCCTTGTTTCAGGCAGATAATCCAAACATACTTGCTTGCGATGGTATAATTCCATCTCCTCATCTGGAAAAACAAAGGTGCATTCCAACACAGTTGACCAAGGAAGGTTTCCCAAAAATATTCACTTTACAAGGAGTTATGTTCTTTGGCTTGGTCTCAAGGGGGCACAGCCCTCCCCATTCTTCTCTGCCCTTTTGACATGTCTTCCAAAGAGGGAAATGGAAAAAACTGAACAATATTTCATCTCCGATCTTCCACTTCACGGCCAAGAAAGACAAAACAGTCGTCCGTGTGCCTAGGCCAAGAGTACAGAACATTATAAAATCCTTTCAACCTTTTAAAAAGTTTGTTTTTATAAGTCACTGTGGGTTCTCCAGGCCCAATTCCCCCCCTTTCCCCTTCCCCTTTAAAGAACCGCAAAAAGAGCCTCACAATTGAAAAGAAACAGAGAGCCGTTATTTTTTCTAACACAAATTCCCTTTCTTGTGACTTGGAGTCCAAAAAGATCTGATCCTTCCAGTCCCATTGGACTTTTCCTAAGTTTCTTCTTACAGAACACATTAAGGTACAGCCACATACCTCTAGAATTACACCACGAGACACAACAATTAGAGATTGGTGTTGGTAATTAACTCTCCAAACTCAGCCTGCACCACTACAGGCCTTGTTTATTCAAGCCTGTGCAGAAAAAAAATGGATAGAGAGGTATTACGCCTCATGCAACATGTTGCTCAAGCAACTAAGAATTTAGCTCATGCTGTTCAGTGCACCAAGGGAGTTCTCTCCCTAATTCCCTGGCCACATAAAACTATTAAAGGCTGGCTTGGGAAATCTCTCTTCACCATACATGAATCTGGGTGTTCACCCATTATCCCAATGCTCTAACAAACTGTACTTTTCCTGCCAGTCGTAGTCAGCACCTAACTGGTTGTTATGGGTTGGTCCTAATTATTATCTGGCCATATCAAGCAATGTGGAGCAGATTTTTAAAAAGGAATTCAAATTCCTGCTTATCCTCTTATGGTCACTAGCAAATCCTGTATTATTTAGATATTTGCAGATGTCCACAAGAACAGAAGAAGAGTCCTGCTGGATCAGACCAGTGATCCATCTAGTCCAGCATCCTATTTCACACAACAGTTAACCAATTGCCATGGGGAGACAACAAATGGAGTGTAGAGGCCGAGGTCCTCTTCCAGTGTTGCATCCTAGCACTGGGCTTTAAAGGTTTACTGCCTCTGAATAAGGAGGTTCCTTTAACTGATGGACTTTTCCTCCTTGAATATGTCTAACCCTTTTTAAAGCCATCCGTGCTTGTAGCCAACACTGCATCTACTGGCAGCAAATCCCACAATTTAACTACTTGTTGAATAAAGAAGTGTTTTCTTTTGTTTGTGCTGTATTTATTGCCCATCAACTTCATTGGGTGTCCTCTGGTTCTAGTATTATGGGAGAGGGAGAAATAACTCCCTGTATCCTGACCTGGCTAGCCCAGGCTAGCCCAATCTCATCAGACCCCGGAAGCTAAGCAGGGTCGGCCCTGGCTGGTATTTGGATGGGAGCCCTCCAAGGAATACCAGGGTCATGACACAGAGGCAGACAATGGCAGACTACCTCTGAAATGCCTCTTGCCTTGAAAACCCCACGGGGTCACCATGAGTTAGTTGTAGCTCAACAGCAATGTCAAAAATCCATTTTCTCCACCGCTCTCTACACATTTCTATCACATCTCCCTTTAGACATCATTTTCTTCTAAAAGAAAAAGGCTCAGACTCTTCAGCCTTTCCCAATAGGAAAGGTACTCCAACTGCTTGATCTTCTTATAGCAAAAGCCTGTTCTGTGGAGGCAAAGCTAGCTTATAAGGTTTCTCCAGTTATGCCTTCTATTAATAGGACAGCCGAAGGCAAATGACCAAGCCCTGCCTGCCCCAGAGGCTCATGCCCAATCAGTCTGTGGGGTCTGGGACAAACACACCCTTGGCAACCAAAGGGACGGGAACAAAATACTTCCGATACACGAGTGGACCACAGCACTCCCACAATTCATCATTCTGTCTTCATGTGCGGCTAGCTTGTTTTGTGCTGGTGTCTGTTATGAAGGAAACTCCATATCCTCCCTCCTTTGAGAGCGAGATGTAGAAATCTCCCTTTTCCCGCATTTTCCATTAGCATGGCTAAGTGGGATTCAGATTTCAGTCTTCTGTCTTAAGTGGGAGTGGTGTAACCATCTTTAGCTCTACTTCATGGCTGCCATTTTGAGGGATACTTGTACGAATGTGCAGGCTTTTATAATAATCTTCATGCCTTGGGCTGCCTGAATGCCATATTTCAGATTTATGCTAACAGCTTCGACACCCATGTTAGTCAAGGAGAAAGTAAACGACTGGTGCCCACACATTTGAATATGTATTTGGTTGTGTATACATATATAGGCAGGAAAGGACTCATTAGCCAGATGGATAGAGGAGGCGTTAAAATAGATGTTTTAACTACACTCTAATATCCCGGTAGACAAACTATTTGTTTTTGCAGTTTATTCCCTTTCATTCCCACACTGCATAAAAGCCTTCTGTGTATGTTATTACGGACATGATCGACAGAGTTATAGCTGGCACTGTAAAAAAAGTAATTACAAATTATGAAGAACGAATACGGTTGTTACAACATTTGAATGAGGTGCCCCAGTGATGTGTCTTGCAAAGATTTAAAGCCTTGTTCTTTATTTTCTCCATCCGTCCATCCATCCTTGTTAATATGTACATAAAAGGTAAAGCACTAGCATATGCCATTAAAATGGCCCTGGCAAATGAGACCTGCCACAGTTGACACTGTGGCCTACTGGAGCTCAGAGTGTGAGATAACATAGTATTGTTTTAACTGGCTGGAGGCAAGCGAACGTGAGCGTAAATGGATTATCAGTCTTTTACAGTATCGATATCAAGAGAAGAGATTCTTCTCAGTGCAATGCTTTAGGAACTATTTAATGATCCTAACTGAGTAACAATTAGGGGTGCTTGAATACCCGCTGTTTGCTGGTGGCAAACAGGGAACCAATCACTTGAAAATCGTTTTGGCAGTTTGTGAACAGTTAGGGCCTGTTGGTCAGGTTCTTTTTCAAGTATTCAGTACAGTGCCGTGCCGAGCAATCAGTGGCATTTCAGGCACGTGCATTCTCACAGAACCTGACCACAGTCCTATTTATCCCCTCCCCCACAGATTTGTTGTTGTTGCTGCCCGCTGCTCAGTGAACAATAGCATAAATAGCTGGCTCACGCTGGCTAGGTGGGATATAAATCCCCAAAATAAATAAATAAAATAATATAAATAAATAAATAAATAAATAGCCAGTCAGTCAGTGATTATAAAAACTCATTTTAAAAAAAGTCTTACTATTTAGTGTTTATTTAAAGCTGTATAGCACAGCTTCACTGGATCTCACCAGAGCATGGAAGCTAAACAAAGTTGGGCTTGGTAAGTACTTGGGTGGGAGACCACCAAAGGAGTCAGGGGTTGCTATGCAGAGGCAGGCCAGGGCAAACCACCTCTGAATGTTTCTTGCCTCAAGGGAACTCTGTAAGTCAGCTGTGACTCGATGGCAAACCATTGTTGTTGATGATGATGATGACGCATCCACATTTTTACACAGCCTTGTAGGAGGAATAGTTCCTTACTCACAACTTTTAATGACCTAACCCAACCATTGACAACTCTGCTGAGCAGAACTGATCTTGCCTACTCTACAGATGCAAAAGCCCCCATGAGGGCAGAGGATAAAACTCCAGACTGCCATTTCTCCTTCTCATTTTTTAGAAGAACTACACAATGATGTGTAAGCAGAGACTCATTCTAGGCAACAGTTATTTTAAATAATTCTCCCCAAACCAGTAAAAATAGCAAGACCCTAGAACAAGCCATGGTGGAGATTCTGAAATCACACTACTTCATGTAGATCTTCAGAGGCAGAAAAGTCTATCCATCACATTTTTTATCCCCATCCTTCCTCTAAGGAGCTTGAGGAACATGGTTCTCACCTCTCCCATTTTACCATCACTGCAACCCAACAAGGTAGATTAGGCTGGAAGACAAGAGACTACCTTGAGGTCACCTACTAAGCGTCACTGCAGAGTAGTAATATGAACCTGGCTTTTCCAAGTAGTTAACACTCTTACTACGACAACATGCTGGAAAAAGGAGGAGACTAAGAAGCTGAATAGGTACCATCCAAATGTTATTTGGTTGCAACGTCTGCTGCTACACACAGCTTTCGATTTCGATTTTCCACTGCTATCTTCAACTTTTCATCACTCTGAATGGCAAAGTGACATGGGGGGGGGCAGGGAGGGGAAAGAATAACCTAGCAAATACATGCCTCACAGGGACTACGGGTGTGCATTCAGCTTTGCTGAATGGAGTAAATACCTGAAAAATACCTTAGCAATATTTTTCAGGTATTTGTTCAGCCAAATCAGAGTCTCTAATCTGATTCGGCTGCTGATGAGGTGTTCCCGAATAAAAGCCGATCTTATTCAACAGTTATTCGGGTGCCCAACCCCAAATCAGTGGACTGAAATTGACCTGCTCTCCCTTCCCTTCCTTTCCCCAGATGGCTCTCTGCAGTGGCTGGTTGGGGCAGGGAAGACAGATCAGGGATTCATCTTTAAATGCCTCCCCAGACTGTATTCGCTTTCATCCCCAGATGGCCTGCCATGGTGGGGACTCCGCTGGGTTGATCAGTTGAAGTGGGACAGCCCAGCAAAGCCTGCAAAACAGCTGATCCGTCAGGGAGAGGTCTTCCTGTGGGCTCAGCTGGGGCTCTGCTTGGTTGCCCAGTTGAAGCCAGACAGCTCAGCAGAGCCTGTAGAACAGCTGATTGACAGTCCAGGAGAGCCTTCAAAGCCTTCCCTTCATTTCCCTGGGCACCCTGCTGCTGCAGCACACCTGGGGAAGCTGATCCTGGGAGGGAAGACAGTTTAAACTACATTTCCTTCGCTTCCCCTGGTGCCCTGCAGCCATGGGGTGCCTGGGAAGGCTGAGGCTTGAAGGGAACCTTGGGTTCCCCTGGTGCCCCGAAGCTTCAGAGTGCATGGGAATCAGATCCTGGGAGGCATGGGGGCTGAGGAAGGGAAGGGGTATTTAAACATGCCTTCCTGCCCAGTCTTACCTTCTCTGGCTGCCCAGCTGCTTTCACTGGTCAATTTCACTCCCCAGCTGATGAGGGGGAAGTGAAACTGACCAGAGGTAGGGTGGCTGGGGAAGGAAAGGCTCCAGTTCCATTGTACTCTGTGGGACTTTCCCAGATATATAGGTTCTGCAATGCCAATTTTTCCTGAACCCCAATATCATACCAATATGTTTAGGCAAGGGTTAACCGAAACCCAGAATATACCAATTTTTGTGTGTGCACACCCCTAACAGGGACCTTGTCCAAGCGAAACACTTAGCCTATATTCATGCCAAAATGAGCATTCCTACATACAGCAAGCATTTCCCCAATCATTACTAGGGTTGCCAGCTCCAGGTTGGGAAATACTTGGAGATTTTGGGGGTGAAGCCTGAGGAGGGTGAGGTTTGGAAAGGGGAGGGACTTTAATGGGACATAATGCCATCGTGTCCACCTTCTGAAGCAGCCGTTTTCTCCAGGTGAACTGATATCCATCTCCTGGAGATCAGTTGTAATCCCATGAAATCTCCAGCCACTAACTGGATTGTGGCAATCTTAAATTGCATTAATTTAGGTGTTTGGGAGCCCTTTCTCCACAGGACATCTTTGCCTTAGTTATTCTGTGCTATAGGGGGTTTCTATATGTTAGGCAGGGGCAAAGTTTTATTAAGGGGGGATACAAGCAGAGGCCCATATTTTGCCCTGTCCCATCAGTAGCTGAATAAAATTTCTATGAATGCCCCTATTATATATTTCCAGGATCTTAAACCTGAAATTTTGCCCTAATGGGGTGCTTTCATACGATGTTCTGAATGATCCTTTCTGATGGGAAACACAACTGTGTTCACAGTTTTAAATGTCATGTCTTCATTATGGGATGCTAGAAATCAGTCTGTTGTATATGGGTCTATGTATGTGACTATGAGCAAAAGCCTATGAGAAGGAATCTCAGATTTTGAATTTTGCACGAGGAAATCCACATTCGGTATTTGAGAAGCCACCGAAGTTTGCAAGAGATTTTGCAAAACATCCAGGCTTCAGTTTTAGCCGCAGTGCTCTCTGAGCAAAGGAAAGGTGGTTTCTCCCTGTCTGATACTGCACCTCTGCCAGACAGCACAGCCTCAGCCCTGGAAGCAACAGGCCTCTTTCGGTCTTTATGTCTGGCCAATCTACAGTAATCCTATTCATTGTATGTGTTTTATTGCTCTATAAAAAAGGTGGAGACCTTTCCAGTTCAGCTTGTCAAAGAGGGGAGGGGGGGTGTTAGAATTCTATTGAGATTAATGGATAGAACAGAAAATAAAAGCAAAGAAAGCTCCCGTGTGAAAGGTATGAGTTTAGGTAAACGGCTGTATGCCCTCTGAAACCCGAGATGTTCTAACTACTGCACACCACTCCCTTTTCAAAGCCAAAGAGAAAGAGATGGGGAGACAGATCAGGAGTCCTGGTATCTTAGTAGAAATCAAAGAAGCCTAAACTTACAGTTGGAAATACAACCCATATGCCCATTTGCACATGGATATGAATTGTGTGTGATCCCCCCCTGCATGCCCTGCTGCATGGAGTCATCAGCTGCATGAGCGATTAGCTCCACATGGGCATATACATGTACCTGTATGAGCTGTGCAATTGTAGATGCACACAAAAAAAGTCAAAGAGCAGGGGCCAGGGGTGCTGCGGAGGTGCCTGTTTACACTATCCACACATCTGGGAAGGTACAAGCAATGAAACTACTGAATTTCACAGATCCACTGTTTCACTGTTTTCTTTTCTTTTGCGCCATTCGCACCTGTGTGCATTATTGTACTGTCTCCTTGTGGCAGATATCTCCCCTATTCAATATGCACAATTCGAATGCTATTTTCGCACCAGGGGGTTGCAGGTGGTACACAAATGGCATATGATGGTGGTACAAGAAACATAGAAAGTAGGACAGTTAGATTCAAGTCCAGTAGCAACTTAGAGGCTGCGGTCACAGTGGAGGCTTGCCGTGATCTGGGAGCACCTCTAATTGTACTAGTTTAAGGCATAGGTGTCAGCTTCATGGAGGCTAGGGAGCTGGAGCTCCCCCGAACTTTTCCAGGAGGTGCTGAGCCTCCACCGGAGACAATGGACTGTGATGTCTCTGGCCCAGCCCCAGCCCCCCCCCCCCAAGGAAATTGGAAAATCTACACCTTTGGTTTAAGGTGTTGCGGGGTTGACCAACCAGACAGAACACCTTGGGGCCATTTCACTGCACACTCCTCTGGTGGCCAGGCATTCAAATTACTGCAGTGCCTCAGCCATAGAGTGTGCTGCCCAGTCATTTTTGTTTCAATCTAGGTGGGTGCAGGTCCAGGTGCGCTCATGCACATATGCGCATTTAGGCAGCAACTTTTAAAAAACAGTGGCAGAAATGGATCTGCAAGTTCAGATGTCCCTTCCAGGTTCCTTTAATGGCAGGAGAGCATTCAGATGTCCAGGAAAGCAGAGTGGAAGCACTGGCATCTATAAACACCAGACTTTCCCTGGTGCCTGATTACTCTGCTTCCAAAGTGGGGAACCATCGGGTGCCAATGACTGGGGCACGGAAGGCAGATGTTACTGTCTGATCGTGCTCTTTAAATCTGCAAAGGTAACACTACTATAACATGGTTATGTGACCGCTGCCAGAGCCCAACAAGATTTTGAGGGTATAAAGTTTTGAGAGTCAAAGCTCCCTTCGTCAGACATGAATAGGAATGGAGATCTGAGTCTTTTTTTATCGCGGTCGGCTTACATCCTGAAACTCTTGCTGGCCTCTAAGGTGCTATGAACTCAACTGTTCTGCTTCAGACCAGCACAGCTACCCTCTGATACAAAGTAGGGATACTGGTATCTGTAAGGCTCTTAGTGACAATGTACAGAAATGAGAGGAAGGGCCATATTTATACATTTCTCCCTGTAAACCTGTTGGGGCCTCTGCACACTTCCCGATGGGCATGTGGGGCTTGCTGACTGTCTGAATCAGGCCGCAGTATCTGAGGCAGGACAGAAGATCAACCTCTGTCTCTGAGATCTGATAGCCCATTTGGATCTGCACGTTCGAAATGATGTTTGAACTGCCCCCAAACTCCCAACCGCGACCTCTAAGTGCCAAGCCCTTCTCCTCTTCGAATCATGAGACCCAACCAAGAGCCGCAAACAAGACTGGGTAGGGTTGACTGCCAGCATTATAGTGTTGTACTTAACAAATACCATTCCGCACCATCGAAAGCCATGCAACAGTGCTTGCTTAAGCAGAGCCCACCCTGTTTACATAGTTGCAATACATGATGAGCTGCAATTCCATTTTCTCCAATCAGAGATATAATCTGATTCTGAATACAGAGATGAGGAACTGTGAAGTGACCTATGATGGAAGACTAAGGTTGCCAACCTCCAGGTGGTAGCTGGAGATCTCCTGGGACTACGGCTGATCTCCAGGAAACAGAGATCTGTTCCACTGGAAAAAATGGCCACTTAGGAAGGTGGACACTAGGCATTATACCCCATTGAAGTCCCTCCCCTCCCCTCCCCAAGCCCTGCCCTCATTAGGCTCCACCCCCCAAAAAAATCTTCAGGTGTTTCCGAACATAGAGCTGGCATCCCTATGGACCATGTTAGATTTTGCAGACATGCTACATGGAAAATGTTTTCATGCAGGAAAATATTTCTAGAGAGCTGATTTTGTAAGATTGACTATAATAAGGCCAGACTGTATCTGCGGTCAGCTGGGAGATCTTAGTCACACTTTTTCAATTTTTCAGAACACGAAACAACTCTCTAGATTTTTCTAACAGCACTAACTAGCTGGGTTTTTTTGTTTTGTTTTGTTTTAAAAAGAAACATTTATTTACAGAGTGGGACAGAGTTTGTCATTCACTCACTTACTCACTGGATAACTTGCTTCTGTGGCTAAAAATCCATGCGAAATTTATAAAGACAGTAAGAAAGAAAGAATGTTTCACATACTGCAAATTCTTTGAAGCGTCTTTTATGGCTTAGAGAAGTTACATGAAATGTTTTTTGTGGCTATATTTACTACTGCATTTTAGTTCTTTTAACTCATGTTCTTTATATTTTTAAGCTTTGTTTGTTATGGCTTAAATACTGAGTGTTAATCATTAAGTAGGAAATAGCGCTAAACCCACATGTAGATCATCCCCACGAGATTCGTGCGTTGTGTGGTGGACGAATGTGTGCTATCATCACACAATCCACACATAGGTTTCACAGCCATTCCCACAACAAAGCCTTTTTCTATCACGGAACATCTGTAACATGTGAAACAAACCTCTAATTATTACAAAAGAACCCAGGAGTCCTGGCAAGCATATTTACCCTCTATTTTCTGTGCTCTTCAGTGCTTGCAAAGGAAACCATCTTCAGAAACAGGATATCCCACAAAAAGCTTGTCTTCTCAAACTGGGAATAGTACCAGGACAATCTGTGGCCTCCTCTGCTGGTCTAACCACTAAACCATGCTTCCACACTTTTGTGTGTGTGTGTAGGGGGGAGAGATTTACTTCTTCTGAGTAGCTGCCTGGGCTTGGAGGCCCGTTCTAATGAGAGTCAAGGAAGCGACTCACTCTATCTGTTAATAGGCTGGGGTTCTTGTATTAGTCAGGTTGACTGGCATTGATAACTCTGCCATGTACCGATTTCTGGTTTTATTGCTCATTGTAACTCACGCCGGAGGAAAGGAGACAGAGAGCAGTGTATCAATAATGTACGGAGATATGGCCTGTGCCAATTGTTCAGTGCTCTTCACAAAAGAACATCATTTTCTCAGCCCTACAGGCAGGCTGGCTTCCACCCAGGCACCTGGATATCTTTATCTTAATATGCATAACTACTGATACGATTATTGGCCATAAAATTTCCCAGCCCTTTGTTAGAGGAGGGAAGGCAGAAGACAGCGTGTGCATGTAATAGACTCAGCTTCCAGCAAGTGACTCAGGGCTCCCTTTCAGCCAATTTGCTGTGTTTATGGCTCACCATTGGATCGGCCGCGTGGCCCTTTGTTCATGCATCACACAAGGCAGAATAAACAGACCAGAGTCAGATATGCTTTTGGAAGGCTTGTTACTTGGTCTTTAATGTCCGATCAGTTATCTTGTCTTTTTCAAGACCCTGACCTGGATAGCCCAGGCTAGCCCAGTCTCTCCAGATCTCAGAAGCTAAGCAGAGTCAGCTCTGGCAAGTGCTTGGAGGGGAGACCTCCAAGGAATACCAGGGTTGTGATGTGGAGGCAGGCAATGGCAAACCACCTCTGAAGTCTCTTGCCTTGAAAACCCTGTGGGGTTGCTATAACTGACCTGATGGTAAGACAGCAACAGCTTAGAGTTGCCAAATTTTGTGGGCAAAAATGTTGGCATAGGCAGCTGGGTGAGCTGTTTGGCCAACAGGACACTTCCCCTGCATAGCATTGCACAGTGCAGTACAAATGGCATAAGGCCGCTATCCTCCAGGTGGGGCCTGGAGTCCCCCCAGATTGACAACTGATCTGTAGGCTACCAATATCCCTTCCCCTGGAGGAAATGTATGGAATCACATCTCTTCTGAATTCTTTCTTATCCTCAAACTCTGCCCTCCTCAGGTTTCACTCCAGCCCTCCAGGAATTTCCCAGGCCAATGTATTACCCAAAAAGGCAGTCTCCTAATTAGTTGGGGGAATTAACTTAAAGGAGACAGAATGAGAGGGGGTTACTAGGATTCTCCATCTGTGTTTACAGGGATTTTTCCCTTAAGAGAACTGTCAAAATAAACCAGGCAAATGTTCAACCGGAAAGGGTTTTTTTTAAATTCAAGAACAGAAAGAATAAAACAAAATACACACAATAAACACACAGAGAGAGCTAGCTAAGAGAAATTCAGGAAGGAAAAGGGAGAGCGATTTTAGGGAAGGGTGATAATTACCAGTCTTGAAGAAGGCCCATGGAAGCAGCAAAACAGTCAGCGTTTTGTGAAATGAGAGAGCCCAACAAAGTGGGGGTGCATGCGGAAGATCTAAGACACATGCACACACTGCTGGAAAGCAGGGTGCACCTGTTATAGGGCAAAACGTACCCTTGGGCAGGTATGATGCCTTTGCCAAAGAAACAATAACTTAATGGAATCTTTTGAGATAGACAAAGATCCAGGAGAAGCTTGATGACCCTGCAAGTAATGGGCAGGAAGGGCTAATGGGTTAGGTGAATAGAATTAAGTGTCGATTAACTGCCACTTAATTAAGTGGGCGCAGGGGGGGTAAGGTAGGGTATTGATGGGATTAGTCCAAAAAGTGAGTCAGTAGGTTCTGGGAGACCCGTTGTCCTAAATTATGCATTTCTCTGGGGTGTGGAGGGGGGCAATAGACAGGCAGCCGCTCTTACTCACATTTCTAAACTACTTGCCCAGGCTTGTTCCAGACTATGGCATCCATTTTGTGTCCTTTTGGGGCCAGGCAGTGTCTTGCATTTATGATTTTGGAGGTGATTTTAAGACTGCTGCTTTATGGTTCTTTTACCTATAAACTGCCCCTCTGCAAGAGGAGGGGGTTCGACTGCTAACAACTGTTGGTAGTGGCAGCATTTCACATGTTCACCAGACGAGAATCTTACTCTCTCCTCTCCCCTCATGAGAGATGTCATTTAGGGTTGCCAGCTCCGGGTTTGGAAGCACCTGAAGATTTAAGAATGGAGCCTGGGAAAGTGGGCCTTTGGGAGGGGAGTGACCTTGGTAGGGTATAATGCCATGCAGTCCACCTTCCAAATCAGCCAGGAGAAGTGGAATAAATGTTTTAAATAAATAAATAAGCAAACAAACGAACAATTTATGTCATCTGGAGATCAACAGTAATTCCAGATCTCCAGCCCCCACCTGAAGGTTGGCCACCCTAGATACCATAACTATTCACATCCTCCCCATCAATGCTCCCTCTAAGCTGTGGAGTCTGGTGAGCAAAAATTCTACCATGAGAGCTACCAGCATAAAAGTTGTGAGTGAGTGATTTGGCTGCTGCATAAATGTGTTTGCTCTGGAGCCATCCTTCCTGAGCTAAGACAAAAACGTGTGAGATGGAGGCTAAGAAACTGGGAGCTAGCTCACATGAACTCAGCTTAGAGGGAACGCTGCTCTCCATGTCTTTGCCCTCCCTCCCAGACTCACTGTAGCCACCCACCAGTTACCTGAAACCAACTACAGTGAGGCAGCGTGAGCCAAGGCTTGACCTCTGAGCAGCTGTCGCCATGGAGCATAGCATGCTTGCTTGATGAGCCTGCCCACCATAAAGGTTCACAGCATCCTTTGTGTTAAGATCTTCAGGCTAACACATTAGCACAGCATGGCCAATGGCTCCTGGTTACTCTTAGCGTTCTCCTGGATGCTCTTAGTGCTCATCTGCAGGGAGTTTTCACACAGGGGAACATTAAGAATGTGCACTCCCCTCCTGCAGCCTGAAATGGAACAGTCCAGGCTACCAACTTAGAATTTTAGCACCTCATTTGGATCATATGTGAACGGTGGCATGAGTTGCCAACACTGCCTTGGCAAATGCTGGGAGATTTGGGGGGCTGTGCCTGGAGGGGACAGAATTCGGTGAGGATGTGATGTCAGTTCTGGCCCAGGAGAGTTGCCAAGTTCCCACTGAGGCAGGGGATCTCTCACCCCCAGCGAGCCCTTCCCACGGCTGCTCAGCTGGCTGGTAGCAAGCGGAAAGGGCGATCACCAACATCCTGACAGGCTGATGTCATTTGTTGCACAACCAGAAGTGCCATCAGCTCATCCCCAGTGACACTCTAGCATTTGTCTGAATGCTAGAGTGTT
Organism: Lepidodactylus listeri; assembly: GCA_029233225.1. NCBI lineage: Eukaryota > Metazoa > Chordata > Lepidosauria > Squamata > Gekkonidae > Lepidodactylus > Lepidodactylus listeri. The sequence continues at coordinate 54,583,773 of JARCFY010000015.1, read as the reverse complement.
GGCAGTGAGGCACCTCCCAACAGTTAGTCTCCAGCCAGCTGCCAACTTCATGCTGCTAACCATACTTCTGGGTGATGCTCTATGCTGCCTCACCTGGTCTCTGCCATAGAGACTAGGGGGATTCCTAGAGCGCCACTATGTGGAGGCCATTTCCCCTTCTCCTCAGTTCCTTGGAGGCAGGAAATTGGGGCTGAGGGCCAGTAATTCACCCACCGTTGGTAAATAGGATGTTTAGGCTTGAGATGGCAGAGCCCTGGGCAGGTAGGACAGGGCTGGACCACTTCAACCTACAAGTTTGGGATGCCCAAACAGAACTCTGCAAATAGAACAGAAACACAGCGGAGAGAAATGTCCTACCCAATCTCTTTGCTTGCTGTGATGGTTTCCGTCTTGCAGGGAGTTCATAAGATCCAGAATGCTATCCTCCACATACATTCCAAAGAGCTACATTCCATTCACACACCCACACACTCAAGGTTCTCTGCCACCTGGTTCCTCTGCATACCTGAACCAGGCCTTAGAGAAGGTGCCCATGACACCATAGTGCCCATGGGTGTCATGGCACCGCCGATACCTTTTCTGGTGTCTGCTAAAAGTTTTTAGGAATTGGTGGGGCCAGGTAGGGCGTTGCCTAGCAAGGCTTCTGGTCAGCCACTGGAGATCTGATTGGTTGTACAGATTTTAAAAAATGTTGTTTTGGCAGCAGGATCTGCACTGTATTACTGAAATTAAGATGTGGCAATCATTTTGTGGCTGATTCCACCTCCTGAGGCAACCATTTTGTGGCAGTCATTTTGTTGCTGTGCCCACCATGCCAGGTCGGAATTCCAGGTGTGTCTGCAGGCTCAAAATGGCTGGAGACCCCTAACTTAAATCTGGGGGAAGCTGGGAATTCCAACAGCAGAACACATTTATAGAAACTTCATGTTTAGGTAGGTATGCTCCCTCTAAGCTGTGGAGTCTTGTGGGCAAAAATTCTAACTTGTGAGCTACTGGCATTAAAGTTGTGAGTGAGTGATTTGACTACTGCATAAATTAGTTGGCTCTGGAGCCATCCTTCCTGAGCAAAGACAAAAAGGGGTGAGCCAGAGGCTAAAAAACTGAGCTAACTCACTCTAACTCAGCTTAGAGGGAAGGGAACACTGGTAGGTAGATGGGTAGGTAAATCGATAAGAATTTGGTATTGTTTCTGTATACCAGAGAATATATTTTATTCCCTTTCTGCTGTTTCCAGAAACAAAACAACGTTTTGAACTGTATCCTCACCATTACTCTCCAAGTCGTCAGAATGAAAGTAGATCCATTTTAATTTCGTTACAGACTTAGCGAAGAAGTTGTGTCCAGGGAGGTAGGAGAAACTTGGTTTCAAATATCCATTTTCCTGGCAGTGGAATAACGGCCCCTGGAGACCACTTTAAAATCGGCCAGGTGGTACCCCTAGCTGGGAAGCAGGAGGATGATTTCAGCAGCGGTTTCCCTGAATATGAGGGGTGGAGTGGATCAAGTTCCCAGATGGCCTTTATCTTAAATTCCCTCTTTCTAAAATAGACGGTCGCTGCTTCAAAGCAGTATAGGGAGATGAGGTTGCTCAGGTTAAATAACACAGCGCGGCCTAGAAATTATTTCAGCCTGCCACGCCCAAGTCCCAGTCATCCTCTACAGAGGACAGTGACTATTTCTAAGTGTAGTTGAAAGCCAGTTGGGGTAGTGTTTCATTTATCCATGGCACTACATAAAATCTGCCGTGACCTGAATGGCCCAGGCTAGGCTGACCTCATCAGGTCTCAGAAGCTAAGCAGGGTCAGCCCTAGTTAGTATTTGGATGGGAGACCACCAAAAAGAAGTGCAGGGTTGCTATGCAGTGGCAGGCAATGGCAAACCACCTCTGAACATCTCTTGTCTTGAAAACCTTACAGAGTCGCCGTGAATTGGCTGTGTCTTGATGGCATTTTCCACCACCGTTACTGCACAAAAGCTATTGCAACTCCAGAGTATCCTCAGGAACAAAAATGTCTGACAGTCTTTTGGAGATGTATCTCCAGGTTTGAAATTCAAAAGGGTAAACCACACACACTCTCCACATGCCAACAGACTCACTATCTAGCTTTGTATCTTCAGGTGAAGGCAGACGTCCAATGAAAATAAGACCTTCAGCAGGGATCCCCAGCTTTGTAGAGCCTGTGAGCATTATTGGAATACTGAGAACAGTTAGTGGTTGCCACGGTGGGAGAGGGATGCAGCTGAGTTCACAATGGTTGCCGTGGGGGCTGGAGTCAATCATAAAATGGTAGCAGGGTCCAAGCCAAGTGTTTACCTATGATGAAGGCAGCTGTTTCTGAACAGGTGTTCCCTGCAGACACAAAAATGATGCCTCCTGGCTTTCTCTGGAGCTTCTCTTGCTGCTCTGAAATGGTGGAAATCAGGATTGGTTCTTTGCTTTGAGGAAGAAGGAAGTGGGCATCAGGAAATACATTGGTGGGTGCCATGGCACCCATGAACACCACAGTGGGGATCACTGGCTTTACAGCGTATTTGGTAATCATGATTTCTTCCCGCCTTCTCTACAATGGCAAGACCTGCATTCCAGCAAATCAGCTTTGGCTGTAGCCTTGCAGAACCAGTCAGTTTAGAGTTCAGCTTTGGAGAGGAAGCCATTTCCACTAGACAAAGTTGGCCTTGGATTCCCACTTGCGCCATCCAGACCCAGCCAACCCAGACTTCGTACGAATACAGTTCATACAGTTTGCTGTCAGCATGAATAGGCAAGTCATTGGCTGCCTCTGTGTGTCATTCACTTCATTTACCTTCTTCCGAGGACCTCAGGGCAACACACATGCCTCCGCTATTTTCCTTCTTCACAATAATCCTGTGAGGTGGGTTAGTCTAAAAGATAGTGACTTGCCTAGAGTTGCACATCCCTTTAGTAAAGGGACTCACTGAGCATATAGCCACACATATGGTTACCAGTGATGGGTTGGAAATACTTGGAGATTTTGGGGGTGGAGCACAGGGAGGGGAGAGACCTCAACAGGGTATGATGCCATAGAGCCCACCCTCCAAAGCAGCCCTTTTCTCCAGGGAAACTGGTATCAGTAGTCTGGAGATCAATTGTAGTACTGGAAGATCTCCAGGACCCACTTGGAGGTTGGCAAGCCTAGCCACAAACCAGAAGCACCTTAGCCAGCTTGCTGGGGGCCCTAAAGAAACCAAGCCCCCCAGATTTATGTCTCCCCCCTTAGCTCCTTCTCTCTGCACTCTGTGCAGGCTTTTTCCTTTGGCTGTCATCTTTAAAGGGCTGTTGTTAATCTAATGATAGCTCTTTTGAAGTTTTTGAAGGGCTGTCACTTAGAGGAGGGCAGTGTTCCCTCTAAGCTGAGTTAGTGTGAACTAGCTCACAGTTTTTTTAGCCTCCGGCTCACACATTTTTGCCTTGTCTCAGGAAGGATGGCTCCAGTTGCACTATTATGTTTGACAGAGCAAGTGCTCTCATGAACAGCTCTGCGAGATCAGTTCAAAGGTCCATCTTGCCAAGTAATCTGTTTCCAGCCGCTGCCTGCCTCTGGGTAATTCGCAAGCAGGATGTGAATGTTTGAGCTTTCTCCCTCCCCCAGGTTCATCTCCAGCATCTGATCCACCAGAGTAGGTCTGACTCGAACAAGGAGGTTCCAATTAAATTATTATGGCTAATAATCACTGAGAAATATATCTCCCTTATGTCTTTGTCTAGTCCTCTCTCCACTTAATTTCACCTAAAGGCCATCAGTGCATCTTCTGGCAGCAAGTCCTGTAAGTTAATTATGGGGTTGTGTGAAGGAGTGCTCTCTCTTGTCTGTCTTGAACGACTGCCAGTCAGTTTCATTGGTGACCTCAAGTTCTGGTATGTATGGTGGGAAAATTGGTACCACACCCATTCAGTGGATGCAAGCTGAGAACACGCCAAATGGCTACCTCCCAAGTAGTCGTAGAATTACATGTAATCTCCGGTTGAGACCCCCCCAACATCCTGGGAGGTAATTCCACTTTCCAACAGGAGCCCCTTTGTCCAAAACAAGGTCTTCAGATAGTGTGTGAGTCATTTGCCTTTTGAATCATCCATCCCCGTAATTGACTAGGGGGACTGCAGAAAGATCTCTGCAGCCCAAGCGTTTGTCTTAACCAAAGAGTCACTATGCTATGCTGTGCACCCTATTTCTGGTGGACCTTCTCTCTTTGAACCGAGATGCTATGAATTTCACCACAAATATGTTCAACCGTTGAACTTACCGCGTCAATCAGACACGAACTGGTTACTCTGTCTGTTCAGTCGAGGCCGAACAGCTGTGAAAGCCCGCTGGACAAGTCGGCATGGGTTTTTCTTTTTGCAGAACTGCACATGCACAAAGACTCTGCCGTTCCAGACTGATTTGCAGCTGTTAACATCACCGAGGGCTACCCTGACAAACACAAAAGGGTAGGGTTTTTGTTGCAGCATTTGTTTATGACTGATTTATATGATTTGTGATGAATTTAGTTGTCTATTTAAACGGTTTTCTGGTGAGCGGAGCAGTTATGCAGCAAGGATGGAGGGGGGTAGTAGAACTCAATCAGGCGGTGTGAGAAGGCACATAATACACACAAATCCGGTTTCGCTATACTGCATGGTTAGGAAGGAATACGCTGAAGTAACCTGCCCTGACTTGGATGGCCCAGGCTAGTCCAATCTTGTCAGATCTCAGAAGTTAAGCAAGGTCAGAACTTGGAAGGGAGACCACCAAGGAAGACTCTGCAGAGGAAGACAATGGCAAGCCATCTCTGGTTCTCACTTGCCTTGAAAGCGTCTTGCTGGGGTCAACATAAGTCGGCTTACAGTGCTTTACACACACACACAAACACACAACTTGTATTGAGGGGTTCTCTTAAAATGTAAGAACATAAGAACGTAAGAGAAGCCAACGCTGGATCAGGCCAGTGGCCCATCCAGTCCAACACTCTGTCACACAGTGGCCAAAAACACCAGGTGCCTTCAGAAGGTCCAGCAGTGGGGGCAGGACACAAGAAGCCCTCCCACTGTTGCCCCCCCCCCAAAGCACCAAGAATACAGAGCATCACTTGCCCCAGACTGAGAGCTCCTATCTATACTTTGTGGCTAATAACCACTGATGGACCTCTGCTCCATATGTTTATCTAATTCCCCCTTGAAGCTGTCCATGCTTGTAGCTGCCGCCACCACCTCCTGTGGCAGTGAATTCCACGTGTTAATCACTCTTCGGGTGAAGAAGTACTTCCTTTTATCTGTTCTAACCCGACTCCTCAGCAATTTCATGGAGTGCCCATGAGTTCTTGTATTGTGAGAAAGGGAGAAAATGACTTCTTTCTCTACCTGCTCTGTCCCATGCATAATCATATAAACCTCGATCATGTCACCCCTCAGCCGTCATTTCTCCAAGCTAAAGAGCCCCAAGCGCTTCAACCTTTCTTCACAGGGAAAGTGTTCCAACCCTTTGAGCATTCTAGTTGCCCCTTTCTGCACTGTACTTCCAGTGAATCACACACACACACACACACACACCGGTTTTCTCCAAGATCTGTCTGGGAGAGAAAAACTCACTTCAAGGCTTTTCCTGTAGAAAAGCAGGCAGTTTTATTTATGAATGAATTCATTCTGTTCAGTACCTAGCTGGCATCCTGAGCAGATACAGAGTTCATCCTTTATAGGAAAATACAAAACAAGGAGGACAGGCTCCAGTAATTCAAAGGACAGTCTAAACTCCTTTCTCAGACATAATTCCTCCACCTCCACCCCACTCCCCGTTTACAGAACATTTTGAATTTCTGGGAAGGGCAAAAAGGGAAAAGAATCCTCCTACAATTTGAAAAGGAGATAAGGGAGTTGCCACACTGTGACCATGAAATAGTTGCCTGAAGTTCATGGGGGGGTTAATTAAGAGATCTTCTGCAAGGGCAAAAGAAAGAACAGTCACATTAATAAAATATTAAAACGTAATCAATCAACCTCACATTCAAGAATCAAAACTATGTGAGGATACTGGATCCTTATGCAGCATTTTAATAATGAACCAAATTTCTCTAACACCTGCCCTGACCTGAACGGCCCAGGCTAGCTCCATCTTGAAAGCCAAGCAGGGTTGGCCCTGGTCAGTATTTGGATGGCCAGAGTCACTACGCAGAGGCAAACCACTTCTGAACATCTCTTGCCTTGAAAACCCCACAGAGTCGCCATAAGTCAGCTGTGACTTGACAGCACTTTCCACCAGTAACCTGCTTAAAGTCTCAAATGGACTGATGAACACTCAAACGGATCACTGAAAAATCAGTTCCATGTTTACCACCAGGGAACAGGACATGAGCGGAACTGATGAGTTTTGAGCACCTCTAGAATGAGCCCAGACAGTCTGTCTCAATAGGTTATTCCCTGCCATGCACAAAGTGTTTGTGTCAATTGTGCTGTTTGGTGTAGTGGTTAGAAGTGCAGACTCTAATCTGGGAGAATTGGGTTTCAGTCCCCACTCCTCCACATGAAGCTGCTGGTGTGACATTGGGTCAGTCACAAGTTCTCTCGGAGTTGTTCTCTTAGGAGCAGTCCTCGAAAGAGCTCTCTCAGCCCCACCTACCTCACAGGGTGTCTGTTGTGGGGAGGGGAAGGGAAAGGAGATTGTAAGCCGCTCTGAGACTCCTTTGGGTAGTGAAGGGCGAGTTATAAATCCAATTTCTTCTTCTTCTTCTTCTTCTTCTTCCCAACTGTCTTCTGCATTAGGTTTGATTAAAAATAGCAGGCAGGCAATAATCCGGGGGGGGGGGGGTACTCAATCACCCGCCAATTTGGCTTACATCCTGCTTGCAAGTAGCTCGCGGGAGCTGAATGTTTGCCACACTATTCGTCTGCATCCACACAGCTTGAATATGTCTGGCTACAGAAAAAAGACAGGCACAGTTACTGATTTGTCGCAGCTGCCAGTCCTCCCCGCTGTGTCTGCAACCGCCTCCTCAATCTCCAACTTAAAGGTACATCCTTGGAAGAAGAAAAAAGTTTGATATTTTTGCAATTAACTGTCCTGGTTCTCTGCCTGCCTTAGGACCACATTAGTCATTGTTTGTCAATAGGCCATGAACCTAGGGGACAAATCTTACGGTCAGATCTTGCAGTTGTGATAAGATGCCAGACTGTGCAGCAGTGAAAATCTGGCAATATCTCTAAAGCTAGCCTTATAAAGGATGCAGCTGATTGCATCGATGGGTGCAAAGCAGGAGAACTGTAAGCGATTCTGTACCCAACAACCAGGTCATTTGAATGATCTGGTGGTGGCTGCTTCCATATAGAGATGATTCTCTGTGTAGCCATTGTCTCTGATGTAAATGGAGAAGCGTTCACAGTGGCAACAGTGCATCCGCATAGCAGGCTTTCCTGCATGTTCTCTGCCTCGGCCCCATGTGGTCACTGCCACCCCCAAAGGACTTTTAAAAAAAAAAAATGGAATTGCTATTATCACTATTGGTTATATAATGATCCATTGCCATAATCTATTAGTTCTCAGTTTTCATTTTTAAACATCCCTAACTTTACTTTCCCCCTTATAACTCCACAATGAAAAGTACTGGGAATTTACTTTAAAAAAATGAAAGCTGGGAACTCACAGAACATGACAATAGATTGGTATGACTTTATTGCACCATACAGATTTAGTAATTACTGATTTTTTTAAAGTGCCCTAGTTTGAGTGGCTGGAGAAATGGTGGTCCACAGAATCTGAAACAAGGAAAATGGTACCAATATGGGTAAGACTTACAAAAATGCACATTCTCCAATCTACATGGTGTCAAGAGATTATTTGACTGTGATCTTTCCAAAAAGATCATACCAAACCAGGTATGTGAAAGACTGATTGATTGATTGATTGATTAAATTCGACTTTCAGGCGTCTCTCCCCCTGAAAAACAGGGCTCAGGGCGGCATATAACAGTGATTAAATTACAATCTTATAAAAGATTTCAAAATTAAATTAATACATAAAATACAATTTACAGCAGGCAAAGCCCATCTGATGGCAATAATTTCTGGAATATCATTGCCTCGTAGAGGAGGGAGGCGGGGAAGAAAGAGGAGGAAGAGTGCCAGGCTAGATGGAAGACGGTTGCTGTCCTCAACTGAAAGCCTGGCGGAACATCTCTGCCTTATATGCCCTGCAGAATGGCAACAAGTACCGCAGGGCACAGATGTTATTCAGCAGAGAGTTCCACCAGGTAGGGGCCACAGAAAGCCCTGGCCTTAGTTGAGTACAGCCAGATGTTTCTGGGGCTGGGGACCACCTGGAAGTTCTTATCTCCAGAGTGTAAAGCTCTTCTGGGGATGTACCAGGAGAGGCAGTCCCGAATGTACATGGGTCCCAGGCCATTAAGGGCTTTAAAGGTTAACACCAGAACCACAAATTGGAGGGGGAAAGGCAAAAGCTGGATAAATAAAGGATGATATCATATAGATGCTCCTGAAAATCCAAGGCAGAGCAAAACAGCCACGTAGAAAGAGCCTGTGTTGACCTAGGGGGATATCTGCCTTCTTTTCCAGTGACTGGCAAGACTGAAATTACTGACTGCGAGCAGCTATTTATAAGTCTGTCTTGTTGACAACGACCCTACCTAGCTATGACTCTGTAAGGCTAGCGGTGCCCGCACAGATCCAAAGCTGCTCAGCACCATGTTCAGGGTGATCAACAGTGAGGTGGTGATCCAGCGTGGCAGCCTGATTTGCATGTACATGGCATGTTTGACTAAGGTAGATTTAACTTTCACACATGTATGTTGCCACTCGGTGTTGTAGGGTGTCAGCAGACTAAAATAGTTTTTCAGTTTGCCTTCTGTGGCATTTAGGCAGTCAACACCCTGACCTGGGTGGGCCCAGGCTAGCCCCATCTCATCAGATCCTGGAAGCTAAACAAGGCTGGCCCGGTCAGAACTCGGATGGGAGACCACCAAAGAAGTCCAGGATTGCTGCTGGCAATGGGAAACCACCTCTGTTAGTCTCTTGACCTGAGTAGTATATTCTCAATGCAAACCAGAAAATGAGAAGTGTGTGCTTTTGTGTCTATGGTCTACACATTTTCTAGAGCCCGTGTGGTGTAGTGGTTAGGGTGTTGGGCTAAAATCGGGGAGACTCAGGTTCAAATCCCCATGATGCCATGCAAACTCAGTGACCCTGGTCCAGTCACTTTCTCTCGCAGGACTATTGGTGTGAGAATAACATGCAGGAGGGAAGAGCTATGTTGTAAGCTCCTTTAAGTCCCCACTGGGGAGAAAGGTAAAGGTTTAAAGGTAAAAGTTTTACCTTGCTCGAAAGCCAGTCGAATCTGACTCTAGGGGGCAGTGATCATCTCCATTTCCAAGCCAAAGAACCAGCATTGTCTGAGGATGTTTCCATGGTCATGTGGCTAGCATGACTAGATGCCGAGGCACACAGAACACTGTTACCTTCCTACCAAAGCGTTCCTACCTAGTTATCTACTTGCAATTTTTGTTTTGAACTGCTAGATTGGCAGAAGCTGGGGCCAGAGATTGGAACTCGCTCCGTCACATAGCGCTCAGGTCTCAAACTGCTGAACTACCAGCCTTCCGGTCTGTAGCTCAGTGTCTGAGCACGGTATAAATATTGAAACAAATAAATGAAATTTCCATCCAAATTGTGCCCCAAACCTCAGAGCAATCTCTGTTCAGTGGTAAGAATAGACCCTGGCATTTCTACGTAACCAAGTTCCACTCATTTTTTGTTGTTGTTTGTGTGTGAGCTGCAACACAGCAGAAAGCTTTCTGGTGCATCACCAACTTTAGCACTCACTCAATGTCCATGTTAAAGTGTAGCCGTTTTCTAGACTGCTTCCTCTTTTGAGACATACAGCAAATCTCTCAAGCCCAGGTGCATAGGGTTGTTTCAGTGGGCATCAGTCCCTTGATCCAAAATACAGCCAGGAAGGGATTCTTCAGTGGATGTGCCCAGAGCGCACATTCCTAAGATGAGCATTTCGGAGCTGAGCCAGAAGCCCCCAGAACCGCATCAGAATGAGACCCTCATGCAGTGTCTGCATTTGTCACATCTGCAAAACAAATGAGAAAGCCTGAATGTACATTCCGTTCAACAATGGACCTCTACTGCATTGTTCAGAAACAACAAATGACAAAGTATATTGTTAGCCTGACGTGAAAACACCTCTAGTCTTCTGCACTGGGATGGACAGCCTAAAGGAGCATTATCAGGTCAAATCTATACTGTGCAATTCCACAATGCTAGAGTGATGCATTTTCTTCTTTGGGAAAGATCAATTAAAAGCCCCACATTTGGAATCCATCTGTTTGCGGACAGAAGGGTTTGAATGGGAATAGATTTTCTGTTTCAGGGGAGAAAAATAGCAAGAGAGAGAGAAGAAGAAGCAGAAAACGCCAGTCAGTGAGGAGGAAGTAGACACAAAGAGCCCGACTTTGTCTGAGGCTTCTGGTGCTCTTCTTAGGAAGCTGTTCTCTCTCCATCTAGTGATCATAACACGCATAGCAGGACACCAGAGGCAGACGACAAAGAAATACAGACACGCCGCATCAGTGGGAGACTTCAGGGCCAGACGATCCACCCGACGGTGGTAAAGCTTTTCCTAGACCTTCAAGTGGATGCAGAGGCTACATGTCCAAATGCTCCCCCATGCAACCTCCTCTTTCTGCAAAAACAAACAAACAAAAATCACTAGTATTGCAGTAACAGCAACAGGCTGAGGCATCAGCCCAGTGAACAGGTAGCAGAAAATCTGAACATGCTAGACATTTGTTGGGTTGAGAGAAAATCCTCCCAGTAGCTCTCTTTCACCACCTGCCAAATGAAGTGGCTTTGGCACAAATTTATCACAGCTCTAGTCTCCTCTTGCCCTCTCCATCAGACCATGGAGACAGTCGGAGGAAACGTATTGGTTATCTCACTTTGCCAGTCACTGCCCTGATACATTTTGCTCACTTCACACCAGACGCCGGGGGAAATCGGAAGCACCAAGAATGACTCACGAGGCTTCTGTTTCCCAAACCTGATGGAGATCAGAGAAAACACTCAACCCCTCAGTTCTCTGCACATCTCCGAGGATTCAAAGGCTGGAAGTCCATACGTTGCTGTATTCACCAAATGAGAGATCATCTCCACTGTCCCAGTCAAGTCTTCAGCAATACCCTAGAGACATGGGGGGGACAGGAGAGAGAGAGGTCCCCTGCGCAGAGGCTCAGAAGCATTTTGAGAATATTTGTACTCTATCAGATTTTTCCAGGATCCTGCGCATAATCAGCACAGTGATGGTGCTCGCACGGTAGGCCTGTCGCCAGACTCAAGGTGCTGACAAATGCGCAGTTTGTCGGATTTGGAGTTAGCCACGTTTTAATGTTTGTGGCTCAGTGGTAGAGAAGTCAGAGACTCTGAAAAGTAACCTGGGCAAAACACAGTTCTGGGACCCTTCTAATCCCTGCCCCCACATAGTACTTACTTAGGTACACACTATACTGACATAATAAATGCCTTACATAATGCACTGAGTAGTAGTTAATGATGGTAAATTGATTAATATATATGAACGGTGATTCATTTGCTAGGCAAATTAGCTTTCTCTATGACTATCTAAATCATTCCCCTGAAGGTCAAAGGTGAAAGGGTTATCAACTCTTGGTTAGGAAATTCCTAGAGAATTGGGGGTGAAGCCTGTGAAGGGCAGCATTTGGAGAGGGGAAGGGACTCAGCAGGGTATAATGCCATAGATGGCATAGAATTCACCCTCCAAACCAGTCATTTTCTCCAAATATTTCACAACCCAGAACTGGCAACCCTAGTTATGACTTGACAGCACTTAACGCATGTATAATATGAGACCCTAAACAGGAGCTTAGGTCCATTCTGCATCTAGCATTTGCTCTGTTGTTTTCCCAAACCTACACTGGAACAGAAAAAGATGCAGCTCAAAACCACATTCAAATACCCCAGGCCAATGTTGTACTGACTGCAGAGTCACCCCTGAATGGCCATAAAACGGCCATAAATCTATGCAGACAGTGCCATAAAACCAAGGGATCAAAGGAAGTGAAACCGGCATGCAGTGTGGAAGCCACAATAAAATCCGACAATCGAAGAATGTGAAAGTGGCATGCAATGCAGAGGGGAATTTCTGTTTCAGTGTGGGTTTGGTAAAACAGCGGAGCGAATGCTAGATGCAGACTGGGCCTTACTTAGCTTGCACATAAAGCAATCACTGCAACTGAGAGTGTGTGATGCAAGTCTGGAAGTCCCCGGTTCAAATGTTACCTTAGCCTCCAAACCCATCAGCAGCATGATGGTAACAATAATAAACGCTGCACAAGTACAGACGGTGGTGGCATTTGTTCCTGCGAATGCAGTCAAAGCAGCTTCTTCCCAACTGCGACTCCTTCATCTCTAAAATGCAAGTCAAAACAATTTAGCTCAGCAGTTTGTTTGTTTTTGTGTGTGACAACTGGGAAACCCTAATTCTGAAACAAAATTAAAAATGTGTTCCTAGATTTTGTTCTGGCTAAATATCTGAGTGCGATCCTCAATTGTTCTGACAGAAATGAGAATTTTCTTCTCATTTTAGCCAGGAGGTGAACATATGGTCATAAGTAGCACTGCAGTCTTTTTACAAGACAGAACATTCACAGCACATATCTATCATATTTCTGGGTGATTCACACTTTTCAGCTCTTTGGAGACAGCCCAAATTGTCATAATGAACTATTCATATGATGGTTTCCATTCCATCACATCTGCAGATCATAAGTCACGTTTGGAACTCTATCAAGGATGTGGTATGTCATGATCCAGGGTCGTGTTTAAAAGATCACATGTCTGATTCACCATGTGGTGATGTCAGCTTGGGTTGACTTCACACATTAAGCAAAATCCACAACAGACTGGATCAATTAGTCTTTTGTAGCTTCATGTGATCTGGATCCAGGTAGAAAGTTCTCTCTAGTTTTGTGAGTTATGATCAGAGGGGATTTCTCTGAGCCATTTGACAAACATGATGGCAGAACAATGTGTTTCCATCATGTTGAAAGATTTAACAAAATGAGTGCACTACAGACATCATAGAATCATAGAATCATAGCGTTGGAAGGGACCTCCAGGGTCATCTAGTCCAACCCCCTGCACAATGCAGGAAATTCACAAATACCTCCCACACACACACACCCAGTGACTGCGTTCCATGCCCAGAAGATGACAAAAAAACCTTCCAGGATCTCCAGCCAAACTGGCCTGGAGAAAAATTGCTTCCTGACCCCAAAGTGGTGACCAGCATTTCCCTGGGCGTGTAAGAAAGGGCCACAAGAACTAAGCACTGGTGCAACCCTTCCTGCCCTCCCTCTCATGGCTCATCAGCGTACTGACTGGTAGACATCTACACTGCCAGCCAATCAAACATGGCATGGTGTTTGATAAGGACCTGGTAAAACTGGGTTTGAATCCCTGCTCTACCATGGAAACTCAAGGGGTGGCCTTGGGCTCATCACAATCTGTCAGCCTAACCTACCTCACAAGATTGTTGCTGTGAGCATTGAATGGAAGAGGGGAGAACAGTGTGAGAAACCACTTTGGGTCCAAGCTGGGGAGAAAAATGGGAGACAGATTTTTAAAAATAAGCATCATGGGGGATCACATCACAACTGGTTAGTGCATAAAGAGAGAGAAACTTAATAAGATGCAAATGAATTCCAGGGAAATTTCATCAGAACTAATCAACAACCTGACATTTTCAATAAGTTTGTACATGTATTACAGCCAGTGTGATGTAGCGGTTAAAGTGTCGGACTAGGATCTGGGAAATCCGGATTCAGCTCCCCACTTGTGCCATGGGAGCTTGCTGGGTGACCTTGGGCCAGTCAAACACTCTCAGCCTAACCTACCTCACAGGGTTGTTGTGAGGATAAAATGGAGGAGAGAATGACATAAGCCACTTTGGGTCCCCACTGAAGTGAAAGGCGAGATATAAAGTTTCTAAAAACCCTGAAAACCTGGGTTTGGTGTGTGTTTGGTTTTCCCCAGGACCTATACAGTATGCCATTCTAGATGATGCTTTGGTGTAGCTGGCCAGTTTGGTGTAGTGGTTAAGAGTGCATGGACTCTGATCTGGGAGAGCCAGGTTTGATTCCCCACTCCTTCACATGCAGCTGTTGGAGTGACCTTGGGTCAGGCACAGTTCTCTCAGAGCTGTTCTCTTACGGGCAGCCCTTGAAAGAGCTCTCTCAGCCCCACCTAACTCACAGGGTGTCTGTTGTGGGGAGGGGAAGGGAAAGGAGATTGTGAATCGCTTTGAGACTTCAAGTGAAGGGTGGGGTATAAATCCAATTTCCTCCTCCTCCTCCTTCATCATCATCACTGCAATGTTTGATCAAGCAACTCAGAGCTTACATAGGGCTCCCCAGTGGTCTGATATGGGGTTTACATTTTTTTTTGGTTAGTTGGCTAGATTTATAGCCTGCTCTATCAGTTTACAGCAGTTTTTTCCCCAAATGCATTTCTGTCTCCAGATGAAATAATTTACCATCATTTTATATAAACCGGGGGACCTCAGTTCAGTCCCCAATGTGATGGGAGATGGTATCATTGGACCTCTGCCCAGGTGGTAGAGAGAGCTTCCCAGTTCCCACCTAGATCTTAGAACAACCTCTTCTTCTCCAGCAAAAACAATGGGAGCCATCAAAATACATATGGGCTCAATCCCAGGTGCTGTGGTGATGGTGTTCAGAGTTCTGCCCAGGGGGTAAATGGAATTTCATGGCCAGATCCTGGAAATCTACTTAATGTCTTAATTTTAGCACTCGAGCCATATTACATTTCTGTAGATCATTCTGTGCAGAAAATGACCATGAAAGCACACAAAGACAATATTCCAAATCTCTCCGGAAAAAAATGTGCCTTATGCTATTGAGCCTGTTCCCGGCTTATGAAATCATTGTGCAACTGCCAGATGCCCGGGACTCTGTTCCCTTGCTCAGATCTATGTTGTTGACACTCCCATCAGATTCTGCAAGAGCTGGAAAGCGCCAGGCGAGCGTATTTCAGCAGCACAGCTTTCGTTCCAGAAGTCTTTCCAAAACATGTCATAATCGCTTGGAAGGGAGAAGAAGGATGTGAGGATTCTAATGGTTTTTCTTCCCCTCTTCATTTTAATCCAGTAGCAATTAGCAAAACAAGAGGCATGCTAGAATTATGTACTTTTTGCGGAATTGTTCCCTGTTTGATTCCCCCCCCCCCTTGTCGCTTGTCTAATTAGAGTCAGCTAAGAAGCTGACATTTCTGCATAATTATGGCATCTGATTGCTTTCATATTCCTTTCTTAAAGCATCAAGAGCCAAAGACTCTGGGTTTGGGGCCTGTTGCAGGTTGGAGAAAGGATGAGTGTGGTTTGTGGAGCAAGTGAGAAATCCCAAGGAAGTCTACTTAGAATTAGAACCCATTTTATTCCATGGGGCTTTCTCTTGGGAAAGTGTTTTTAGGACTGTACCCCTCGATCAGTAGAGTGTAGAGGGAATGAACTGGTGGTTTCTCTGGGTAGAGGAAAGGGATTAGAAAGGCTGAAGAAAGGGCTAACAAAGTCTGTTTATAACCCACCTGGAGTCAAGCTGCCTGCCTTCTTGAAGCCCCGCTGTTAAACTGGGAAAACTGAGATATGGATATTCTTAGAAACCTGCAACACAAAGCCAGTGGGTCCAAGTCAGGTCAGTTCAGGCCAGTGTGGGGCCCGCCCAACAGCCTGCTAGAGTTGGGAAGTGCCTGGAAATTTGGGGGCAGTGCCTGGGCAGGAAGGGCTGTGTTGGGAGAATGGGGGTAGGGTTGCCAGCATCCAGGTGGTGGCTGGAGACCTCTCTCTGTTACAACTGATCTCCAGGCAACAGAAAGCAGTTCACCTGGAGAAAATGGCCCCTTTGGAAGGTGGAATTTCTGCTGTTACACCCTACTGAAGTGCCTTCCCTTCCCAAACCCACCTTCCTCAGGCTCCAGCACCCAAACCTCCATGAACTTCACAGCCTGCAGTGGCACCCCTTTGGGTGGGGAGTGGGGAGATCAGCAGGGATGTGATATCAGTGTAGGATTTAAGTTTCTCCTATACTCTGTGGCATACTACACAGCCTGCCCTCCAAAGCTAACATTTTCTCCAGGGGTGTTGAATCATTGATCTCTGCAGTCTGGAGAGCAGTTAATTCTAGTCCCATCTTGAGGCTGGTGACACTACAGATTTCAGGAACCCTTCAGCTAGGTTAGTCCTGGGAATAAGCCTGTTGCCGCAGCATCTAATGATGTCATCTCTGGATGATGGATGGATGTGCCATCAAGTTGCAACTGAGTTATAGTGACCCCAGAGTGGGGGTTTCAAGGCAAAGGAGAAACAGAAGTGGTTTGGCTTTGCCTTCCTTGGCAGAGTCTTCCTTGGTGGCTTCCCATCCAAGCACTGCCCCTGCTTAGCTTAGGGTTGCCAGTCCCCAGCTGGCAACTTTTGTGGGCTCCTCCCCGCCGCCAGCCAGGGGGCTGGAGGGAGGAAATCCCCCCACCAAAGAGCATGTCACCTGGAAGTGACATAGGCATGTCAGTGACATTGGGGGGGGGGTGACACTCTAGTTTTTGGACTCGAAGGTTTGATGTCAGTTTTACCATAGGGTTTTGCCCCAAAATCAGAGCATCGCCCCCAGTGGGCCTACCCAGAAGTGATGTGGGCACATGTGCAATGTCACTTCTGGTGATGTCGGCATGTCAGGGGCGACACTTCCAGCTCCCGGAGCATTTGCCCTATCCCCCCACCAACAAATCAAAGGGACCTGGCAACCCTAGCTTAGCTTCTGAGATCTGGCGGGATCAGGTTATACTGTGCTGCCTTCCCTCCCTTCCTCTCTGGAAGGTGGGGCTGAAACACAACTTTGCTATACCTAAGGCGAGGAGGACACCATGGGCAGGCTTTCCATGGCAAACAATAATAAAATTGTAGAGTTGGAAGGGATCTCCACGGTCATTTAGGTTTGCAGTAGGGTGCAGTGAAAGACTAAGCATTGGAGGAATGCATACTTGGGGGGGGGGGGGGTCTGCTGCCTCTAAGTTTCCTGGTAGGGCTGCTAAACTCTAGGTGGGGCTTGGAGATATCCTGGAACTACAGCCAATCTCCAGATGACAGAGACCAGTTCCCCTGGAGCAAACGGTAGCTTCATAGTATTATACCCCATTGTGCTTCCTCCCTTCTCCAAACTCCACCTTCCCCAGGCTCCAATCCTCCAATCTCCAGGAATTTCCCAACAAGGAGTTGGCAACACTACTGTCTGGGCCCTTTTAACATTAAATGTAACCTGCATTGCTTCCACACAAAGGTTTGGCTCTGGTTTGGCATTCGGGCTGGAATGGGTTGTTTTAAGCATATCCACATGACAGTGTCCTCTAAGCAGGGCTTTTTTACTGGAGGAACGTGCCAGAACAGAGTTCCGGAACCTCTTTGACAAAATTCTTTTTAAAATGTTTAAAAGCTCATGAA
Organism: Lepidodactylus listeri; assembly: GCA_029233225.1. Taxonomy (NCBI): domain Eukaryota; kingdom Metazoa; phylum Chordata; class Lepidosauria; order Squamata; family Gekkonidae; genus Lepidodactylus; species Lepidodactylus listeri. The sequence continues at coordinate 54,566,242 of JARCFY010000015.1, read as the reverse complement.
TTTTCGGTATACAGATTGAAAACTTTATTTCCTTCTTGAGAGTTCAGGCACCTCTTTTTCCAAAAAAGGGAAGAAAGAAGAAGAAGCCCTGCATACAGACCACTGTCTAAAGTAGACATTTCCTCCAGGGGAACTGATGTCTGTAGTCTGGAGAGCAGTTGTAATTCTGGAAGAGCTCCAGGTCCCACCTGGAGGCTGGCTACCATATTTGGGATCACACAACTTGTGACACATTGGCTGCATTGTGTCATTCCCCCACTTAACTTATTCCAGTTTTCTATCCATCCAGTTACAACTGCCCTACAACCTACTACCAGCCTCTAATTATCTCACCTTCCAGGTTGTCCACTGGTTTGCTCCAGTCTTTCCAAAGCCTGGCTCGATATGATCATTAGGGAAAGAATAACGATCCAAGGACATGTGCTCATCATACGGACAGGAAGGTGGGCATTTTGGAAGCTCCTGCTCACAAATATGCCATTTTCCTTGCACCAGCTCATTTCGGCTACCATTTGCTATAGTGATATAGCAATTATTGATGCTGTTTAAAGCCTTCTGGTGGTGGAGGAAGAGGGAAATTGTAACAATGGGAAGCTGAGGCAGGGAGAGTTTGCAGGAACCTGCCATGGAGATATCCCTCTGCTGCTCATGTCCTAGCATGTGCCTTCTGTATTGCCCTGCCCGTGATTGGCCCTGCCCATGATTGGCCGCTATAGCAGGGGGAGGCCGCTATAGCAGGGGGAGGGAAATAGCATTATGATATCATACTGCTGGTCTATGGTCATCATAAACTACTGCTACTACATTACGACATTGGTACACAATTTGTACTAGATGTTAGTTGTACTACATATTATGGGAGGAGAGTCAGGACTTGACATAGGCATACCGTTTTCAGAGGCAGTGCCATGTTTATCTCAATGTGCCCATCTGTTTTGTGGCTCTGACCATACTTGGGCTGAGGGTTGGCCATCAGGAGCGTTGTTTGGGAGGCTGAAAGACAGGAAGACCCATGCAATACTGTCTGTGACTTTCAGAACCCCTGCTGTACGCTATATATACTAAAGCAAGCAAAGTGAGAGAAGGCCTAGAATCCGAGAAGAGGGTGAAGCCAGGCTTTGTCAAGCATGCACAGAGCAAGATGCAACAAGCAAAGTTGAAGCCTGATAATTGCCCATTACGAGCAGTGACAGCATTCCACTACCCACATATTGTGAAGGCAGAAATCATCAACAGCCCTGGGAGAACCTCGGCAGATTCTGTTGCCAAGTATCTGAAGACAAGTTCATATAGATTCTCAGAACCCCTTCTTTCACAACCCTTCAAAAGGCCCTGGGTTCATTCTTTTTAAAGCAGTCAAAGCCAACAGAGGACTCTCCGTATAATCTCAAGAACCACTCCCAGCTTCAGAGAAAATTCCATACAGGTGAGGAATACTGAGCCACTCAGGACCATGGAGATGGCAGATGGATAGGCTTGCCAACCTCCAGGCACCTGAGCCCTGCTTGCCAGGGAAAGAAGAAGAAGAGGAGGAGGAGATTGGATTTATACCCCGCCCTTCACTCAGAGCAGTTTACAATCTCCTTTCCCTTCCCCTCCCTACAACAGACACCCTTTGAGGTAGGTGGGGCTAAGAGCTCTTTTGAGAACTGCTCATAGGAAAACAGCTCTGAGACAACTTGTAACTGACCCAAGGTCACACCAGCAGCTGCATGTGGAGGAGTGGGGGATCAAACCTGGTTCTCCCAGATTAGAGTCCATGCTCCTAACCACGACATCAAACTGGAGTGGGATGAAAGTCTACCAAGTAGATAAATAAATATCCCACTATTACAATTGATCTCCAGACAACCAAGATCAGTCCTCATGGAGAAAATGGATGCTTTGGAGTGTAGACTCTATAGCATTATACCCTCCTGAAGTCCCTCCCCTCCACAAACCCCACCCTCCCCAGGTTCGCCCCCCAAAATCCCCAGGTGTTTCCCATACCTACAGGTCGAGTTTAGTGGCTAGCTTTTTAGGTCCTGGGTTTTGATCGAGAAGGCCTTACAGGCCTCTAAACTCCTTTTGCCTTTTTCTTGCCGAGACTGTCAAGAGGTAATCTAATAATTAAAGAAGGGCAGAGGAATCTCATAATGTTTCAAAAGATGATTTTGTACCTGCAGAGCCTGAGGCATTACCTCCTAGCTGAATTCCCTTCTGGAATAAACTGGAAGGACCGTTTCATCTTAATGAAAATCTAGTTATCGATGGGGGGAAGAAAGAATACAGATATCAACCCTTGGGCTCTCTGCAGTGCTTAGAGTAGCTGGAAGAATCATGACCCAAATCAGGAAAGGAAGAATGATTGCCAGCAGCGCCTTCAGCAAACTGCTTTTATTTGAAGCGGGAACACCCATAGACATGAGTGAGACTGACCCTCTTTCCCGGTGCCTCCATACCTTTTCAATTTAGAAAAATGTTCCTTGTCCTTATGGCCAAGAGTTCAGAACCTTTATATGGCATTGGACAAGATGTAATTTCCTTGTTTATCTTCTAGACAGAGTTGGAAAAACCTTGATCAGTGCTTAAAAATAAACATGCAAGTCCTTTACAGTTTGGGAAACGGTGTCCAGTAAAATGTCAGAAACTTATAAGATTCTGGGTCATGCTTTTGGTGAATGTGGCTTCTTCCCCTTACAGGGGTCTGCAAACCTGTGACTCAAGAGACAAATGTGTCTTAGTATGGCTCTTAAAGAAAATGAAAAGTTTAAGGTAAGGTAAGTCAGAGAGGTAGGTGGGATGCTAGAATAATCAGCATTGAAAAGGGGATGTCAGAAAAAGATTATTATGGAAATAAAAGACTTCTTATAGATGCAGTGGGGAAATGCTCTCCACCCAAGAATTCACCACAATGATTCAATTATTGTGACTGCTCTGAGTCCACAAGCAGAAACCCAACTGCAAACTGCAAACAGCTGGCAGAAAGGAAGGATCCATCAAGCTCCAAGCTTGGAGCACACAAACCCCTTGATTATGCTAATGACCCTGCCAAAGCAAGACAACAGTTTACCATCCACTCTGCTACAGTAACAGAGATGCTATAATAACAGAGATGCTAACACCCTGCTACAATAGGAGAGGTGGAAACAGCCAAATTGATAGAACTTCTTCTCTTCCTTGAGGGGCTGAAAGATCCAAATGTCCCAAGGGAGGGTGGGAAATAAGACTCTCCCGAAGATAAATGATAAATTCTCAGGAAACGAGGAAGAAGCTCCTTCTTCTACAGATCATGGCCAGGGAGCCACAAGCATGGGAAAACGAAACCTTCACCTAGGGACTCCATCTTGTCCACATGGCAAGGAGTAAGAGACAATGGAAAGAAGTCCCAACCAAGAGAACTAAGGTGATGCTGGACTTCAACCTACTGGAAGTTCAAGTAATGCTATTATGTCCTATTTAAACATCAGTTATGATAAATAACAAGTATATGGAAGGAGGATTGTGTGTTTTCACCTTTTCTTTGTTCCCTTGCTCAGCCAGAATGCACAAGTAGACCATGTGTACTCTTTTTATTCATTTATTAAACTTATGTAACCCTTGGTGGCTTGGAGCCTGATCTCTGGGAACACAACATGCATATTCGGTCTTGCTGTTTATTGGAAGTGCAGGAATGGGGAGGGGCAGCATCTACGCTTACCATCCCTGGAACACAGTAGTTCAAAATTGCAAGGCTGTGGTCGATTGCCCCCCATGCTAGCTTGTGGAGCAATACAGGCAGGTGCAGCAACTAGGCAGAGCCTTCAAATGGCAATGTAAGTACAGAGTGCTAAAAACATGACTTCATTTTGCAGGAGATATTCTCTGAGTCACTGATGGCAGCCAGTAAGACCAGTTTGTTTTTGGCACCCCCTTGGAGCAACAGGAAGAAGTGGCATCACCAACTGGAGATTTGGGATAGCCATTGGGTTTCTCCAGTCTCCCAGGGACCAACCAGAAGGAACAGGCAAGGGCTTGCAAGTCCATTCCTTCACAGATGCTTTACAGAAAGGGAAATTATAGAGACGTGTAATTACCAGTAATCCAAGTGTGCAGATTTAAACCAGCACACCAAAACAATAACACAGGGTTCTCCTGTGTATATTGCGTAGGCTTAAGGCTGCAGCTGAAAGAGACGTACCATTAAAGGAAAGGAAAAGACTTATTGTCAGACCTCAGGGGTACCACTTTCTAGCAAAGGACTCACAACACCCAGTGCTTGGGCTGTAGAAACTTTATGGATTATAAGCCAGTATGTCAATATTCAGTGTTTTTTCAATTGTATATATTCAGTTTTGCAAATGAGCTTTCTTACACTGGCTCTGTGTATCACTTGTTCTGAATTTTGACTGTCTTGACAATCTTGAATTATAAAAGGTTTCTGCCCTCTGCCTTAAACCCTTCCCTCTTGGGGTTAAAGTCTGGGGCATCTTTAGGCTGGGATTGGGCTCTATGCCACTCATCCCCATCCAGGTTCCAAACATGGATGGATGGGACTAGTGGCTCTTTACTGAGGCCCAAGGATCTGGGTGGATGAGCCTGGGATGCATGCCCATGAGCATCATCCTATCCTGTTCATGTTATTTCAGAAAAAAAATAGGCATTTTTCTTTCATGGTTCATGCAATTGTACACTAAAGGTCAGATTTCTTGATCTACTCATTTACTTCATTTATAGCTCACCATTCCTGCTGAGCTTCAAGGAGGATTGCAAAATACAGAAGACAATTCAACCAGACAGTATAAGATATCCAACAAACACTGTTTTAGCAGTAGGACAACAGAATTGTAAAGCAATGCAAACACAAACAATAAACTTGTCTAAGGCGTGACATAGCATAATGTAACCTTCCCATCTCCCAGTGACACTTAAGTACACAAGGATATGCTTCTTCACTCAAAGAGTAATGAACATGTGGAATTCACGGCCACAGGATGTAGTGACGGCCGCCAGTTTAGTAGCCTTTATGAGGATTAAGCAGATTCTTGGAGAAGTCCATTGATGACTGATAGCGGCAGTGACAAAAATGGAACCTCCAGTGTTCAAAAGCAGAAAACCATTGCATACCAGTGCTAGGATGCAACCTCTGGGGATGTCCTTGGCCTCTGGCCCCTGCTTCCAGGCTTTCCAGGAGCATCTGGTTGACATCTTCTTCACCCAAAGAGTGATTAACACATGGAATTAACTGCCACAGGAGGTGGTGGCGGCTACAACGCAAGGTTCTCTCTAAGCTGTGGAGTCCTGTGAGCAAAAATTCTACTTTGTGAGCTACTGGCATTAAAGTTGTGAGCAAACAATTTGACTACTGCATAAATTAGTTTGTTCTGGAGCCATCCTTCCTGAGCCAAGACAAAAATCTGTGAGCCAGAAGCTAAAAAACTGTGAGCTAGTTCACACTAACTCAGCTTAGAGGGAACACTGGCTACAAGCATGGACAGCTTCAAGAGGGAATTGGATAAACATATGGAGCAGAGGTCCATCAGTGGCTATTAGCCACAAGGTATAAATAGGAACTCTCGGTCTGGGGCAAGTGATGCTCTGAATTCTTGGTGCTGGGGGGGGGCAACAGTGGGAGGGCTCCTAGTGTCCTGGCCCCACTGCTGGACCTCCTGAGGGCATGTGGTGTTTTTGGCCACTGTGTGTCACAGAGTGTTGGACTGGATGGGCCACTGGCCTGATCCAACATTGGCTTCTCTTATGTTCTTACTATGTGAAATGGGATACTGGACAAGGTGGATGATTGGCCTAATCCAGCACATCTTGCCCTGACAACCTTATGGCTCTGCCTAGATGCATCCTGAGTCTGTCCTGAAGAATGTTCCAGAGGGCAGCCACATTGTTCTGCAGTAGACCAGTTAGATCGGAGTCTGGGAGCACCTTTGAGACCAACAAGAGTTTCAAGGTATGAACTCTCAAGAGCCAAAGCTCCCTTCGTCAGACAAGAGTCGATACGTAGATATCTGAGTCCTTTTATCCTGGTCAGAAGGTGGGAGGGGTGTTGTGAAGAATGCTTGTACAGGATGCAAAGCTACAGTGCATGTTGTATTCAGTCTGATTAGGGCAGAGGGGAAATACTCTAGGGCAGAAAATTTATAAATGTAGTGAGATAAGAATCCTGCGTCCCTAGTGCGTGGGGGGAGGGTTCCCATTGTTCTGGCTCAGATGACTTGGGGGGGTATTTTGGGGGTATTTTTATATGTGTGTGTGTGTGTGCATGCATGCATGTGTGTGCATCTGGAAGTCCTGGTGACTTCTGATGACTGACTCCTACTGGGGGCCTGGAGGATATTCAGAGAGGTGGCTGAATAAAGCCTGCCCCTGCCTCCCAACTGCTGGTATTCCAAGGAGGTCTCCCATCCAAGTACTTGCCAGAGTCGACCCTGCTTAGCTTCTGAGATCTGATGAGATCAGGCTTACCTGGGCTATCCAGGTCAGGGTCAGATGACTTTTTTTTTAAAAAAACAAAAAAAACAAAACTGCTTTGCTCCCCACCTTGCACTTCTGGCAGCTGTGCCAAAAGATAAATGCCTGTTCATCCCAGCAAAAGTTCTGATTGGGTTTCTGGCACCCAGGATTTAAACACACGGAAAGGAAATTTACAGGCCAGCAGATGCCCCGTGAGCCATCCTCCTTTCTTGGTTCTCAGCATAGCCCGCTGTCTCCCCCACTCACCTTGCCTCCCTTCTTTGCCTTTCTTTCCAAGGATGCAGAGCACACATCCATCTCCCTTCCCCTCCCCTGTGAAAGTATGAGCACGGAACATAGCAATTACAGAACAATGATGCGCTTGTGCTCTGTCTCTCACTCGCCCTCCCGCCCGCCTTTCCTTCCTCCGCTCTGCAAAGGCCGCTGGGAAAATTGCACCTGGCAAATTTTATGACTCAGAGTTATCTCTCCTCTCTCCCTCACTTTAATGGCGAGCCTCTCCCAAGGAATGTTTGCCTCGCGTCAGAGAGACCAGAGCGAAATAAAGGGAAAGAACTGATGGATAGAGTCAGATGATGTACAGTGTGGCATGCAGCCCCTCCCTCTCCCTGAAATTCTGAAATCAGAGAGCACAGATTTTTATACAACAGCAATCCTCAGCAGTAGGTTTGCCAAACTCTAGGTGAGGTCCAGAGATCTCCCAGTATTCTATATTCTTGGTGCTTGGGGGGGGAGGGGGGCAACAGTGGGAGGGATTCTAGTGTCCTGGCCCCACTGGCGGACCTCCTGAGGGTACCTGGTGTTTTTGACCACTGTGTGACAGAGTGTTGGACCAGATGGGGTATTGGCCTGATCCGACATTGGCTTCTCTTATGTTCTTATGTTCTTAACTGATTTCCAGGCTACAGGGGTCTCCCAGAATCACAACTGATCTCCGGACCACTCTTTTCCTGGAGAAAATGGCTGCTTTGGAAGGTGGACTTTATGGCATTATACCCTGCTGAGGTCCCTCTGCTTCCTAAACCTTACTTTTCCTGGGCTCCACCCCCAAATATCCAGGAATTTTCAAACCCGGAACTGGCAAACCTATTAAGCAGGTCTACTCAGAATCTTACATAGTTCCATTCAACGGGGCTTACTTCCAGGAAAATGTTCTTAGGGTTACATTCTTAATTATTCACACTGGCTGAACTAAAAGTGTCCTAAATGTCTGATTGATTAGAATGTTTTATTCCGATGGCTTTTTAGTTAGATGGCTGAACTGAATGTACCCAGCCATTTTCTTTAGGAGACAGAGGTCAGTTTTCAGGATTTTTTTCCCCACCACCCCCTCATGTTGGCTCATGGTCAGATAAAAACAAATGGGGCTTCTTGCCTGATGTGGAAACGCTTTGTCTTGACTACACCATTTATTTGCTTAGTTTTAAATCATTCCCCAGCCTACCTTTCCTCAACAGATAGGGTTGCAAACCTTCAGGCTGGGGGCTGGAGATATCCCAAAATTACAACTGATCTCCAGAGTACATACGTTGATTATTTATATTGACTGATCTATTTAAAAACATTTATTCCACTTCTCCTGGAGAAAACGGCTGCTTCAGAAGGTGGACTGCAAGGCGTTACGCCCTGCCGAGGTCCCTTCCCTCTCCTCTTCCAGGCTCCACCCTCAAATTGCCAGGTATTTCCCAACCTGGAGTTGGCAACCGGATCAACAGAGCCCAGTGTGGCTAAAGGAGATTTGATTTAAAACTCCCACTTTAAAATCTGCACAGTGCCATATGAAACAACAGCCCAAATGTCAGTGATGCGTACAGCCATCACACAAACATGATGTTTGAAACATCCCTCTGAAATAATCCCCCTAAAAACTGGAGGCAGACACCTTTCAAACCTTCCTGGGGGAGTTCATTCTAAACAGTGGCGCAGAAACAGCACCAGCATTGGTTTGAGTCATGGTCAATTCACTCCCAGGGACCCAGCTGCCGGGGGGGGGGGGGGGGATGTCCTCTGCCTTGAACTGAGGCTTAGTGGGATATTATTTACCAGGTGATGCTATTTACATCCATGCCATAAATATAGGGCTGCAAGTCCTCCTGCTATGGTGGGAGGTCTCCTGCTGGCAGTCCCCTTTACCCGCTGCTTCTCTGAGTGGCAGAGGGAGGGGGGAAACAATGATGAAGAAGAAGAGATTGGATTTATACCCCACCCATCACTACCCAAAGGAGTCTCAGAGCGGCTTACAAACTCCTTTCCCTTCCTCTCCCCACAACAGAGACCCAGTGAGGTAGGTGGGGCTGAGAGAGCTCTGTCAGAAACTGCTCAGTGTCAATAATGTCATTGACACTGCTACATCAGTTCTGGGCAGTACCTGGAAGTGACATATAGTAGATCTAGGAATTGCAAGAAACTCTCTGGCAAAACCATCCAGTTTCCAGCAGCCCTGTAGCCAGAATTTTTTTTTGGGGGGGGAGCAAATTGGGGCAGCTCCGTCCACATGGCTGGCTGCTCGCTCACTCTGACAGCAGCCTGAGCCATGGGGGGACATAAGCTCAGGCTCCCATTGGAGGGGCAACCGCCACGGAACTTCAACAGGTCTTTCTGCTTCCACTGCTGGCTTCTCAAACTTTGTGAAACCAGCTGCAGAAGCAGAAAGACCCGGCAAAGCTGCCCCTCTCCCTCCCCTCCTGCTCAGCCACAGCCAGAAGCAGGAAGACACGATGAGGCCATACAGTGACCACAGCCGAGCAGGAGGGCAGGGACTGAAGCATGGCCTTGCCGGGTCTTCCTGCTTCCACAGCCGGATTCTCAGACTTTGAGAAGCCTGCTGCAGAAACAAGAAGACCTGGCAATGCCACCCCTCTCCCTCCCCTTAGTGGGCTGGGCATAGTCATGGGGGGCAGCGCCCTCATCACCCACCCCCACCCCCGGCTATAGGCCTGGTTTCCAGCAATTCCTCTAGCCACCCTACGTCACTTCTGGGTTTTGCCCGGAAGTGTTCTTGTGACATTGGTGAGGTCACTGAACCATTGACATCACTGCCCCCGTGTCCCCACCCCCAACCCTCTCGCCGGTCACCAGGCTCAGTCAGGCCACCTTGCATAAATAGCTTCAGCTGTCCATTTCCTCTTACTCCGCTTCTTTTATTTCCAGGCTGGTTGGCAACCACAACCAGTCCACTAGAGAGCACATTCAGCTGCATCATAACATTCGCTCAGCACCAGTGTGTCTTTCCCCATCTTGGAACCATATTTAAGACAGCAGGGGGCCCCTTCCGTGTGCTTTCTCCGTCAAGCCTTCTCCCACGCAAATTCCTGCTTCCCTGTCTTCCACGGGGTACCATCTTCAGCTTTCAAAGGAGAGTGGAGGGCATTTGAGAAACACTGTCTTCTTCCTCACACGAAATCCACCCCCCCCATCAGTCATATTTAAGTGGGTATGAAAGGGGGGGGATACCATTATCCTCTTTGAGTTACCCACGGCACAGTCATGTAGCTTAACGTGACCGCCTCTGAGTTACCGTCTGCAGTCGGTAAGAAGAGAGGCAGCAATTTTTAAACAAAAGACAGCACTGGAGCAGCAGGCTGGAACAAAAGAGATCAGCTTTCAGGGGTATTTCGGTTATCCCCGCCCCCTCAGGCCCCCTTTTCACACCGAAAATATTTGCGTTTTGCCCAGCCCAGTTTAAAGCACAGTTTGAGACTATGTCTAGAAGCCAATTTCATATGTTGATGTGCCGTTAACTACCATTAGCAACATTCACTTTGATGCAGATGCAACAGTTGCTGTGGGGGAGCACGTTGGGGGGCATGTGCCAGTGTCACTTCCTACATCATTTCGCCCGGCCCTAGAGAACCCCAATGACAAGCCCCTCCTTTTGACCATGTGCTGCCCTCTGCCTGCCTTGAAAGGCTTTTCCATGGAGCAGCTGAGCTGTCTCCTTCAGGTGCTGAATGGGGTAGCTTCTTGACGTTTGGCTGTTGGGGTGCACAGCAGGATCCAAGGTCTCAGCCAGGAAGGAGTACCGGGAGTCAGCCCTGGGGGAGGACTTGGAGCCAGGCCTTCTGGAAAGTACTGGAGTTGGAGACCGGTAGCAGTGAAATCAGCAAGCATGTTTATTTCCAGTCCAGAAGAAGCATACATGACAGAGGTCAGGGGGCCTGCTTATATCCACAGGTAAGCCGCACCCCTGACCTCGCCCAAACAAGGTAATTGGATAAGTTTTCCACCAGAGGCTATCATAGGACTATTTGAATATCCTAAGCCTCTGATAGGGGGACATTTAGGATCCTAGCGTACTATTGTTCTCCGGCCCCAAGCTCAGGGCTTAGCTGGGCCATGTGCTCTGCAGGAGCCGTGTGACCACTGCTATTACATACATTACACCTTCCTTAAGGGTGCTCTGCAAACAGGCCTGTAGCTAGGTGGGGGTGAGGGGGTCTTCCTGCTTCTCGCTGCAGGAAGGGGAGGAAGAGGGGCTTTGAGAAATTGGCTGCAGAAACAGGAAGATCTGGCAAGGCTGTGCGGAGGCCACCCCCTCCCCTACTCAGCCACAGCTTCAAACTTTGCCCATGCAAAAATGAGGGGGCCTTGCCTGCACCGGGGGATGTCTGGATGTGCTGGGGGCATCTGAGGGGGGGGGAGTGGGTCTGGAATTAGGGGGGCCAATCCCCCCCACAGATGCCCCCCCTAATTCCATGCTAGCTAAGGACCTGAGATGCAATGCAAACTGTAGTTAGCACTGAGAGGGAAAAGGGCAGGACTGAGAGCCTGAGCAGTGGAGCAGAAGCAAGGAGCAGTGGGGAAGCACACAAGTATGAGAAGCACCTTGAGAGAACAGCTCTGAAAGGACTCATGACTAGCCCAAGGCACACCAGCAGCTGCATGTGGAAGAGTGGGGACTCAAACCCGGTTCTCCCAGATTAGAGTCTGTGCTCCTAGCCACTACCCCAAACTGGCATTTTGGTTACCATAGAGATTTGGACAAAATGCTACAGCATCGTCATGCAACGTGCCTTGCATGATGACGTCACTTCCATATGATGTCACCATGGTAGGGGTCTGTTTGGGGGTGGGGTTTGTTTGGGGATTGGAGCTCCTGAAATCCGGTGAAACCCCACCCTGACCAGGGGTCTAGCAACCCTATTCAGGGCAGTTCTTCAAGGGTAGAGCTGCAAAGGACATTGCTTATGCAGGCAGAAGTTCAGCAATGAGAAGCTGTGGAGAAGAATCTGGAGGAGCTGAGTGTAATCTAACTAAGTACAAAAGATACTGTCTTATCTACCTATCAGGGCTCTTGTATGTAGAACCCTTGGAAAACACTGTATAAAGGTTAAGCATTGTGTTCTGATATGACCAACGTAACAGGTTTTGTTAGTTCTGGGAGCAAATTGAATAATGATCGTGAGAGAAGGAAATAAAAGAACTCATCAAATGCACGCGTAGCTACTACCAATTAATCCATACAGCTTTTTCGAATGAACAAGTGCCGGAGGTATGGAAAATAGTATCTGGAAAAGTCTAATATACCTATAGGCACCTTTGAGGAATTGAAAAAGCGATCTCTAGCAGATTGGAGACGGGGGGTGGGAGGAATGGGCAACTACAGATAACCAAGATAATCTTGCAGAAGTGAGACTAGGCTAAGTCCCATGCCATTGCTTCCAGTGAGCTATAACCAAACAGTTTCATACTATTGGGCTTTCATCAAGATGGCATGGCGACTTAGATCTGAACTCCAGTTTTCACTGTAGGTTCAAAACAGATTAGGGATGCCAGCCTCCAGGTATAATTCCTGGAATTACAGCTCATCTCCAGATTACAAAAATCAGTTTCCCTGGAGAAAATTCATAATAGAGCCATGCAGGGAGGGAAAGGGGGATTCAACCCTTCAACCCATTGCTTGGTTTTGCTACTCAAAACCACGCTTATGCATTTATGACTACTTCGAAGGGGAAAAGATTGGTATTTGTAAAGAGCTGTCTTGTTTCTTTTAAAATGCTAATAACAAAACACACAAGGTTGCCAGGCCTCTCACTATGGTGGAAGGCTTCCTGCCAGTGCTACTGTTAGCCTCTATGCCAGTCTATACCTGGAAGTGACAACCAGTAGCTCTAGGAATTGCTGGAAGCTTAAGTTGCCACTATGAGTCAAAACTAATGCGATAAAGGTCACCGATCTCTGTTCATCTATAAAAGACATACTGAAGGGGCATGCAACCTGATTTAGATTGGGGCCATGTCAGGAGAAAAGAGGCAGTTTAACTCTTGAACCCTACTTGGTGTGTGCTTCCTGACAACTAGTAGGAAGGTTTGGAGGTAGGGACATGGGGCGGGGGGGGTGGTCAGTGATGTTGGGTAGCTCTAGGAATTGCTGGAAAGACTATGGAAATTATGTAAATTAATCTGTATCATTGCTTTCAATGAGACATCATCAAAGCTGAGCCTTGAAGCATGGATAAAGCTGAGCCTTGAAGCATACATAATGATTTTTGCAATTCAGATTACTCATATTCTTATATTTTTCTGCTTTTTTAATGGGTTTTTATATTCAGATTAGGGCTTAGTAAAGGCCTATTAAATAGTAAGGCCTCTCCTCAGTAGGCTGATGCCAGAAAAGTGTCTAGCTGTCGGGTGTTTCTTTTCTTTGTTTTTTCTTTAGCAGATTTTCAGTGTAGTAATGCTAATACAGCAGAAGGTAGGTTTTTCAATAGAAGTATTCACTTGAAGTGCAGAGTTCATGGGCTTAGTTGTTTGGGGTAAAACTCTGCAGTGTCTGGGTCAAGAAGGGTTTTTAGTTTTATATCAGAAAGCAGCAACATTTGTTTGGGTGTGTAGAATCCTTGGTTATTATTATTAAGGTTAGGTTAGGTAAACATTTATGATATTATGTAGTTACACCTTTTTTCTGTAACTGACCAATAAATGTATGCCTGCTCAAGTGATGCTCTGCCCATTTGTAACCAATTATGATTTCTGTACATTATCTTTCAAAGTATGTCATTCTGGGTATAAAACTTCGTGTACTTCCTGATCTTGCTCAGAAAGCAATTTTTGAAAGGCTAATGTGGCCTGTTTTCTTAGTATTTCTTGCAATAAATACTAAATGAACCTTCCTCCTCATTGTGACTTCAATTTAATTCTGTTGGAAATTTTATGTGTGTAACAGCCTCGCACCACACCTTTGAATAAGACATAATGGCAACTGCATTGCACTTGTAACACTGTTTTGAACCAGACTCAGCTTCAAGTGGTATCCCATGACTGGAGTGTATCCATTTATTTTTCTTTCTGTCTCTAGAAAATTATGCAAACAAAAAACCCCACACCAACTGAAATAAAAGAATTTAGAACAGGGACGGCATGAGCTGCGAGCATCTAGATCTTAGGTCATTTCTCTGAAAGCCATGGGATGCAGATGGGATCATGATAAATTCAAGCTTTTATTCTTTTTTTAAAAAAAAATGAATGCTTTTCTTTCACTCTGACTGCTGAGATACCTTTGAAAATATGATGGCAAATTCTCCAAAGAATCAGAAACAAGACGGCACATATAAAGAAGCTCAGATATAACAGTTAACATTTATATAAAGAAGCATCTAAACATATAAACACAACATTTAAATACTCCCCTAGTACATATACCAATGTTTTAACAAGAACCAGACCATCTTTTTTCACTTTTAAGAGCACCTGTTAAGTACAACCACACCAATAAATAGACCCAATTACTAACCCATAGGGATGGTGAGAATCGGCGTGGGCCCTCAGATGAAGATTCCGTCTGGGAAACCCTTACACCACTCAGACCCAGCCCAAATACCAATGAAAATGACTCGCTCAGTTCTGTGGAGCCCCAAGATGATCCGAGCCCCCCTCCCAGCCTCTCAGTGGACCATGGAGTCCTCCCAGGAATCACAACTGATCTCCAGATACAGAGATCAATCTCCCTAGAGGAAATGGTAACTCTGGAGGGTAGTGTCTATGGTATCACCAATACTCCTTCTAAGCTGTGGAGTCTTGTGAGCAACGATTCTACTTTATGAGCTACTAGCATTAAAGTTGGAAGCAAGCGACTTGGAGCAAGCCTAAATTAGTTTGCTCTGAAACCACCGTTCCTGAACTAAGACAAAAATGTGTGAGCCGGAGGCTATAAAACTGTGAGCCAGCTCACACTAACTCAGCTTAGAGGGAACACTGGCTATCACATCAGTGTTGAGCTCCTTCCTCTCCCCAGACCTCACTTTCCCCAGTTTCCACCCCCAAATCTGCAGGAATTCCCTAGACCAGATTTGGCAGCCCTGCTAAACCACCACTTTGAGACCAATCCTAAACAGAGTGACACCTTTCTAAGCCTGTAGGTGTCAATGGACTTAGAAAGGCTTAACTCCACTTAGGATTGTACTGTTTGTTTGCTTCTTTGCTACCTGCTCCTATAGAGTTTCCAGCTTCCAGGTGGGGCCTGGGGATCTCCCGCTTTTACAACTGATCTCCAGCTGACAGAGATCAGCTCCCCTGGAGTAAATGGCTGCTTTGGAGGGTGGACTCTGTGGCATTGTACCATGCTGAGGCCCCTCCCCTCCCCAAACCCCACCTTCTCCTGGCTCCACCCCCAAAGTCCCCAGGTATTTTCCAACCCGGACTTGGCAACCCTATGCCCATATGTTCATATCAGTCACCATTTGTGGTTCAACAAAGGCCTAAAAGGGCAGCCAATGGGGGGGAGAACCAGGTCTTTGTTTTCAAAAACGACCCACCCGGTTGCAGAGAAGAAACAGTTATTTACCGGAGGCTGTCAAATGAATGGCTATTGGCAAATCTGATTTAATAAGAATCTTGCAGAAACGTGCAGCTGAGCAATCAATGTGCATCTATTATGAACAATTCACGGTGAATCAAATTAATTTCCTTTCATGAGACAATGGGAGAGGAAAGGGAAAGCAGTGGATCTACGCAGTCTTTAATTAAAGCATATTTTTGGTACGGTTCTGTGTTTTATTTATCTTTGTAACATTTTTAGCTAGCCTCCTTTGGAAGCATTTTAGAGGGCGATGGCAATAAAACCACATGAGACACAACACATACAAAACAACAGCCATCACTACAAAATAAATAAAAATATAGAGCATCTAAAGCCAAAAGCCTGCATTGGCTAAATAAAATGCACAGCGGAACAAAAAAGAAATGTCTTCAACTGCTTTTGGAAAGTGATGCAGTCGGGTACACAATTGACTCAAAGGGTTTGTCACGGGATCAACGAGCAAGGAATCGATGACGGGCAGAGAAGAAATCACACGTGACGTGTTGCCCTGTGCTCTGTTCAGGGACGCTGTTGAACTCTCAGGTTGTCTTGCCAGATTTCAGGGGGGCAATAAAGAGGTCCTGATCGGACTAAGAAAGGCCAGATGGTATAAAGAGGCCTTGGACATCGACACCACCTCCAGGATAACAACAGTTCTCCAGGTGACAGAGATCAGTTCACCTGGAGAAAATGGCCACTTTGGAAGGTGGACTCTGTGGTATTACACTCCACTGTGGCATTACACTCCCTTCCCCTTCCCAAACCCTGTCCTCCTCAACCTTCACCCTTGAGTTTGGTGTAGTGGTTAAGAGCGTGGACTCTAATCTGGAAGAACCGGGTTTGATTCCCCGTTTCTCCACATGCAGCTGCTGGTGTGACCTTGGGTCAGTCATACATTCTTTCAGAGCTGTTCTCTCAAGAGCAGTTCTCTCAGAACTCTCTCTCAGCCCCACCTATCTCACACAGGGTGTCTGTTGTGGGGAGGGGAAGGGAAAGGAGATTGTAAGCCACTCTGAGATTCCTTCAGGTAGTGAAGGGAGGGATCTAAATCCAATCTCTTCTTCTTCTTCTTCTTCTTCCAAACCTCCAGATATTTCCCAGCTCGGAGCTGGCAACTGTAGTAGTGATTGTTGTAATTTAGAGACACGTCCTTAAGGGAACATGGAGGATGGGAGTTTACAGAGGATCTCTACTGGTTAGGAAGAAGGAGCTTAATTTATTGCAGACCCTTCAACCTAGGAGTGGGAAATTCGGTACCTTTCCATGTTAATACCTGACCACTCCCATTTCAAGAGATCAACCTTAAGTCCCATGTACTGTCCATACATACTGTATGTTTTATGCTATTCCTGTTGCATAGCTAAATTTTGTAATCCACCTTGAGCCTGAGCAAGAAAGGTGGACTACAAATAAAGGTAATAATGAATATAAATATAAGCATCTAAGGCCTTTAGGCATCCTGCATTAGGCTGACTTGCATCCTTTCTCCCACTCCCTTACCCCTAGCATGTAAAAGTAGTGCAAATGCCTCCTAGCATTTAAATGCAAGACTAAAACATTCTGTTTACCAGGCTTTTAATTTAAGTTTTTCCCCACTTTTGTAGTTGTCTGTTTATGGATCACGCCTGGCCTGTGTGATGCTTTTATGTAGGGTTGCCAAGTCCTACCTTGGCTGGGAGTGGGGGGACTCCATCCATCGCTGGGATACTTCTTGCGCGCGCGCAAAGTGCGCACTCCACAATAGCGTCACCCGGAAGTGACATAATCGCGTTGGGCGCACTGGGGGCAGGACTTCCCAAATTTGAGGGGAAACCATAGAGTTTCCCCTCGAATTGTAGAGCGTCCCCCCCGAAACGTGCCTGACGTGATCACGCTGGGCACGTTTTCAGAGCCCAGCAATTTGGGGGCGGAGTTCTCCCCGGCGGCCCAATCCGGACCAGCGGAAAACAGGGTGCCGGAGCAGGGGATTCTCCACCCCCCGGGGGGACTTGGGAACCCTACTTTTATGACTGGCTCTAAAGATGGTTTTTTGCTACCTTGATGCTGCTTTGATACTGTTTTAAGACTGTTTTCATTGGTAGATCGAGAGAGTTTTATTGCTGGAAGGGCTGGCACTATTATGTGGTATTATTGGATTTTGAATTTGTTTTTACTATTTTATTATTAGCGGCTAGGGTTGCCAGGCTCCAGGTAGGGCCTGAGGATCTCCCACTTTTACAGCTGATCTCCAGCTGACAGAGATCAGCTCCCCTGGAGAAAATGGATGCTTTGAAAGGTGGACTCTATGGCATTGTACCATGCTGAGGCCCCTCCCCTCCTCCAATCCCACCCTCTCCTGGATCCACCCCCAAAGTCTCCAGGTATTTTCCAACCCAGACCTGGCAACCCTATTAGCAGCCTCAAGTGGGTCTCCAGAGAGGCGGCATGAAACTCTTGCAAATGAATGTCTGAAAGTGTTTCACATTGGCCTGGTGGGAGCATGGGGTTTGAAGAAGAAGAAGAGATTGGATTTATATCCCACCCTTCACTCACTTGGAGTCTCAGAGCGGCTTACAAACTCCTTTCTCTTCCCCTCCCCACAACAGACACCCTGTGAGGTAGGTGGGACTGAGAGAACTCTGACAGAAACTGCTCTTTTTCTAGAACAGCTGTGCCAGAACTACGGCTTGCCCAAGGTCATCCAGCAGGTGGAAGTGGAGGAGTGGAGAATCAAACCCAGTTCTCTCAGATTAGAGTCCGCGCACTTAACTACATGGCCCTTTGAGTGCCTGATGGTGCATCTATATGTTTATCCCACAGGGGCAAACAGTAGCACTATTGGGCTATTTCAGATTTGCAAAAAACCCATCTTCCTGTGCTACATAATCCCATGTATCTGCTAGGGGTGCCAACTCTGGATTGGGAAATCCCTGGAGTTTTTTTTTTTGGGGGGGGAGCCTGGTGAGAGTGGGGTTTGAGGAAGCAAGGGACCTCAGCATGGTATAATGCCACTGAGTGCCCCCCTACAAAACAGTCGTTTTTTCCAGGAGTACTGATCTCTGTCACCTGGAGATCAGTTGTAATCCTAGGAAATCTCTAGTTACCACCTGGAGGCTGGTAACACCAGTGTCTGCTTTTTTAAAGGATCAAAACTACTAGAGAGGAGGGATGCCCTCCAGTTCGGCTCACCATCTTACCACCAGTTACAAACCTGGAGTTGATGGTCCATTGATGAGTTCACTGTTCGTGAGCAGTTTGAGCCTGTTGGGCTACTTTCCTTCTAACAGCACAGTACATAGCAATCAGCAATGTTTTATGCCAGTACATTGTCACAGAAACTGATGGCAGTCCTGCTCTCCTCCTCCCCCTGCCTCAGAGACCTCTTGACACGGCACAGCACTTCACAATGTATAAATAAATAATAAGCATGTCAGTCAATAAGCAATTATTAGTAAAGCCTTACCTTTAAAACCTTACCATTTGGCATTCACACAAGTCTATGTTATTGTTATTTCATTCCTGCTCATTTTTGTACAGCCTTGTGGGGACATAAGGCCTTCCTTGGATCATTAGTCTCCCAATGTGAATGTCCATTACCCTGAGTAGAACCTGCTGCACAGAGGCCAAAGCCCCCACAAGGCAGAGGAAGGAAATGACATTATCAGAAGGAAAGAAGAGTCCACCACCACAGGCACTGCGCAGGTGCGAAGCTCTTCGACAGCGGTTCCAGCTGGACAATGGGCAGCAGAGCAGATTGGCCTTCAATGTGAAGGGGAGTGTGGCTGCCGAACAATGTATGTTTGACTATCCAGCATGCTTGCTGCAAAATTTGCGGCATCTCTGCTTAAGAGTCCATTCATGGAAGCTCCAAGTGTCTTGGGTAGTTTGATCCTCAGGATTCATTTTCATTAGTGGATTAAATTGGTGAGCATATCTGGACAGTATCACTTCAGACTCCAAGCTCACATGATTCAACCAATGCACCCACCCTCCCTCCCTCTCTCCCGCCCTCTATCATCTATAGGGCTGCCAACCTCCAGATGGGGCCTGGGGATCTCCTGCTTTTACAACTGATCTCCAGCTGACAGAGATCAGCTCCCCTGGAGAAAATGGTTGCTTTGGAGGGTGGACTCTACGGCATTCTACCATGCTGAGGCCCCTCCCCTCTCCAAACCCTCCCCTCTCCTGGCTCCACCCCCAAAGTCTCCAGGTATTTTCCAACCCAGACCTGGCAACCCTAATAATCTATCTGCCTATCTATAACATTTTTTAATTCCACCCTTCTTCCAAGGAACTATGGTTGCCAATTCCTGGTTGGGAAGTTCCTGGAGATTTGGGAGTGGAGCCTGGGGAGGCTGGGGTTTAAGGAGGGGAGAGAGCTCAGCAGAGATGTGAGGCCATACCGTCCACCCTCCAAAGCTGCCATTTCCTCCAGCAGACCTGATCTCTGTAGTCTCAAGATCAGTTGAAATTCTGCAAGCTCTCCAAGCCCTACCTGGAGGTTGGCAACCCTACAAGGAGCTTGGAGCTGCATGCATGATTCCTTCCTCCTCAGTGACGAAATGTTACTACACACACACACATGCACACACAAAGCCCCCACAGAGACCAGGTAGATGTCAAGAAGAAGAGAAAATCCAGCTAGATGACCTTGATCATATCATATTGTTAAATACTGGGTTCCATGGATGGTCTGACACCAAGCCTAGTGATCAGCTCTGCTTTATTAGTGATTCAGCCAGAACAAAATGCAAAGACCCAGGGAAATGGCCCTGTTTAAATAGCATGCAAACCCCATCCACTTCCCAAACAACTACTAATGACAGGCCATTGTCAGAACCATTAATTCCTCACTGGCCACTTCCAGAGTCCTGTTGGGCTATTGTTCTAGAGCTCCAAGCTCAGCCAGTCTCTGGTAGAAACAGTCCTGGAATGTTCCAGTCCCGATGCATAACACAGATACAAAGACTGTTATCCTTCTCTATCACATGGGGATTCAGATGAGAACAGTAACAAAGAGAGAAGGGAGAGTGACTGATTATACAAGAATGTGGGAGCAGTTTTTGGACCGCTGATCACATCCTATGGCCCCAGTGACCTTGGTGAGCCCACTCACATGGGCCATACGGATGCCACTAGCCTGTAGCCATCAGTCAAGAATTTTCCTGTTGGGCACAGCAAGAAATTTTCTGGAAAATGCACCCTGAAGAGATAAAGCAGTCAGTGGTTTATGTGACGCTTCTCACACACAGTGCAACTTTTCTTTCCCCCCCTCTCTCTCCCAGAGAAGCCTTACAAGACTGTGCTCACTTGCTTGCCCAGGGCAAGTCATATTTTCTTTTGATGGGCAAATAAAATATAATTAGTTTTTTTACATCATCATCATTATGCTAAGGGTGAGCAAGGAGATTTTGAGCCAGAAAAAATTCTCATGAGGGTTTTGCAAGGCTGTTAATGACTCTCGGGCGCTTGGGAACATGCCTCTCAGACACTCATTTATTCAGATGTTTTTGACAGATCTATAGAACTATAGATTGGGGGGGGGTAGGAGTTGCTAAGGAATCACTGTGGATTGGTGCAGAAACAGGTCTTGTCTCGTTCATCCTCAGGGACAACGCAATTGCGCTCTAATATATATGTGAAGAAAACCAAGGTTTGGGGGGGGGATTATTTCTGGGGTTTTTTGTCTTCTATCATCATCCTTGTTAATGTTTATTTGATACCCCCCCTCAATTCTAAATCAGAAATGCACACATACACAGCCAGATCCAAATGAGAGAGAGAGAGAAGAAGGGAGAGAAGAGGAGATTGAATTTATACCCCACCCTTCACTACCTGAAGGAGTCTCAGAGCGGCTTACAATCTCCTTTCCCTTCCCCTCCCCACAACAGACACCCTATGCGCTAGGTGGGGCTGAGAGAGCTCTTTCAAGAACTGCCCTTGAGAGAACAGTTCTGAAAGAAGTTATGACTGACCCAAGGTCACCTTGGATCATTCACAAGTTCTCTCAGAGCTGTTCTCTCAAGAATGGTCCTCAAAAGAGCTCTCTCAGGCCCACCTACCTCACAGGGTGTCTGTTGTGGGGCGGGGAAGGGAAAAGAGATTGTAAGCTGCTCTGAGACTCCGAGTGAAGGGTGGGGTATAAATCCAATCATCTCCTCCTCCTCCTCCTCCTCCTCCATCACCACCACCACAAGAAAAGCTGGTTGAATCCAATAATCATGTGGATTAAGATAACATGCGTATGTGAGCTGGACAGTGCCGCCTCCTTAAATGACGCCACAGCCCACAACATCCTCTGGTCTGACCAGCAACATCTAGGTTTGCATTATTTAACCATAGCCTACATACAGTGAAGACAAGCGCAGACCCATCCTTTCCCAGACTGCCGGTGCCAAGCCAACTCAGTGATGATTCATCTCTTCTGCGTTTGGCACGGGCTCAGGATACCCTCTGACACTTTTATCCGTCCCTGTTTGCTCCATCCAATCTGGCACAGCTGCAGATGAATTTTGTGCACAGGGGGGGGAAAAATTAATCTGCCATTTCCCATCACAGATGGAAATGTATTTCCACAAATATGAGAAACTTCATCAATCAATAACCGATTGGTAGCTTCTTAGACTTTGATATAAAGTCACACAGCTATCATGTTATCAATCAATCTAACAAATCCTTTGGCTCTCAGATCTTTCAGTTTCTGAGAATCATGTGCTTGTCGCTGTGTCTCATGGTGAAGAAACACCGTGCTTACCAACCTTCAGGCTGTTTTGGGAGATCTGAGATACATCCAAACCTTATGAATATTTATGTACTTAAAAGTAAATGGGGATTACGCCGAAGTGTATACATGACTGCATCCTCAGCCAAATGCCCCAGGCGATTACCTGCTCTTAAGGTTAATGTGACCTTAGATTGCCTGTTGTGCGGCTGGCTTGACACCCGGTGCTTGTTACAATAGAAACTGTCAATGTAAATAAACTTCCACCCAAAAGCTAGAGATAATATAACTGTGGACAGGAAAGTGGCACAATACAGTCTGATGTCATCAGATCTGAGAAGCTAAGCAGGGTTAGTACTTGAATGGGAGACTACCAATGAAGGCCCTGCAGAGGAAGGCAATAGCAAACTACCTCTGCTTCTGACTTGCCTTGGAAGCCTATTGCTGGGTTTACCATAAGTGGGTGGTCACTTGACAGCAGATATGTCCGTGATATAACCATGACAATGAATGGCCTCCGCAGAATTTGGTCTAATAGATTTACGTTTGCTGCTCCTCTAAGAAGTGCAGACCAGGTCACATGGCTCTCCATTTTATCCTCACAAACATCCTGTGAAGTAGGTTGGGTTGAGAATATGTGGCTGGCCCACAGGTCACACAATGAGTGTCATTGTAATGCGGAGATGTGAATATGGGTCCCCCAGATCCATATCCAAAGCTCTTACACTAAACTGTCTCTCCATTCCAGTCTTCCTAAACCAGAACTTTATGTCCACTAGTTTCTTCTTCTGTCAATTCATGTGCAGAAGTTTGCAGATCTTGGGGAGGGGGGTTGCCTATAACACCTTCTCAGCATCCATACCAATCACTATCCTTTCATCCATATAAGAACACCATCTGGGACTTCTTTTTAACTTGGTTTTCTTTAATTTGTCATTCTATTTTTGTTATATTTGAATATTTAATGTTTGCATATTTGTTTTATGGCTTTGTGCCTCTGCTGTACATTGCCCAGAACCCGGCACAAGCTGAGATGGGGCAATTAATAAATCAAATTATTATTATTATTGTTGTAGTTGCTGTTGTTGTTGCTGTTGATGATGATGATGATGATGATGATGATGATGATACCTATACATACTGTACATATACCCCATTGATCTACCGGAGCCTAACTAGATGAAATGCTGGAAGATCTCAAGCATTTTTAATAGTAAACAACCACCATGTTCCTTCCCCAATGTCCTCTCCCCAAAGAAAGAAGAGAATTAAATCTTCCTTGTCCATCCTAGACTCAAACCAACACTCTTGAATTGTTCTTTATTACACAGGGAAATAGCACCTCTGGGGCGGAGACTGACAGTGATTTGGAAAGGGTTAAGCCTTCCTATTCCTGCTCATGGCCCTGACCCAAATTAGAGTCCCCTATAGCTGATGTACTGCATTTTTAAAAAATGCAGGAGATCCCTGAACACTTTCCCTGCTGAGTCAGACTATTCATCAGACTATCAAGGTTAATGGCTATTAGCCACAACGCATAGGTGGAATACTATGGCTGCGGTCACACTGAAGGCTTGGCGGGATCTGACAGTGCCTCAGTTTGTGGGGGTTTAAATCATCGCAGGAAGGGGTGACCAGACAGTATACCCTGAAGTGGCCTCACTGCATGCTCGCCCCATGGTTGACCATTCAGATTATTGCTGCGGGGCAACCACCGAGTGGGTGGGTAGGTGTCTTCTTTTTTAAAATTTGTCTTTTGCATATGCGCATAACTGCTTATTCGAAGCACTGCTCCATTTTGACAGCTGGAGGAAGCTGCCTCCTCCTCTGAAAAAGCTCATCTTTTCAGTTAACTCCTTCCCCACCCTGTGTGCTGCAAAGCTGTAGGCAGAGGAACTGGCATGAAAAAAGACAAAGGAGGCTCCTTAGCCTGCCTTTCTCTCCCCCCCTTTCCCACCTCAGAGGACAGCTGTAAACTAGCTGGTGTGCATGAAGATGCAGTTATGCATACATCGCTAACTGACTAAAAAAAACAAGGAGCAAAAATGGAACAGTGTGATCGGACTTCCCAACTGGGTTGAGCTCTCACCAGGGGAGTTCAGATATCCAGAAATGTGGGGTGAAAGCACTGATATCCGTAAACACTGGACTTTCCCTGGTGCCTGATTACTCTGCTTCCAAAATGGGGCAGAACGAAGTGACAATGACTGGGGCACAGAAGGCAGATGTTGCTGTCTGATCATGCTCTTTAAATCTGCAAAGGTACCACAATGATATCACCACAAACTGCTCATGTGACCATAACTTATGTCTGAGACAATGATGCTCTGTATTCTTGGTGCTTGGTAGGCAGCAGTGGGAAGGCTTCTGGCCCTGCTGGAGGACCTCATGATGGCACCTGGTTTTTGGCCATTTTGTGACACAGACTGGATGGGCTATTGGCCTGAACCAACTTGGCTTCTCTTATGTTCTAATGTTCTTAAGTTCAGTGTTATCTACTCTGACTAGCAACAGCTTTCCAGGGTCTCAGGTAGAGATCCTTCATGTCTCCTGTTACATGATCCTTTGAACTAAGGATGCTGTGGATTGAACCTGGGACCTTCAACAATGCAGAACATTGTTGCAGAACAAATGCTCTGCCGCTGAACCACAAGCCCTTCCCTTCCATGGATTTCTCAATGCCATAGATTGCCCTGGTCTCCCACAAAAGCTGGTTGCTTAAGAGGCATGAGAAAAGTGTTACATTAGCTGCAACACATCTTCACCAATCTCTAGATCAATGCGAAGGTGGTATTATGAAGGCTAAACTTCTTCTCTCATATATCTGACTTTGTTTACATGCAGTGTGAGCAGTAATGTCACATCAACAAAGCTTAGGCAGTGGCACTGCCATGACACCGGGTGTCATAATGTGAGGGAGTGTTTCAATTAAGGAGGGAATGTGATGATGCTAAATGTGCATTCTGCCTCGAAGCCACAGCCCCTTATTGTTAACATGAAACTGGGGGGAACTTACTGGGATCTGGAACAACGCAATGTGCCTATGTTACCCAGGAGCCAGAAATAAATGCAATGTGCCTAAGTCACCCGGAAGTGACATAGGCACATTGATGACACCAGGAGGGGAACGACACAGAGGAATTCACAGAGGGGAAGTGAATTCTACCATAGAGTTTTCTCCAAAAACCAGAGCGTTGCCCCCGTCAGCAATGTGCCTATGTCACTTCTGGCATATGTAGGCATATTGTTTTTATTTCTGCCTTCTTGCCTACTGGGGGGGAGGTAATTCTCCCCTGCCAACCAGCTGGCTGGCACTGGGGGAGTGCTGAAAACTGGGGGATCCCCCATGCACTGGGGGGGACCTGGCAACCCTAGTTCATCTAACTCAGTACTCTGACTGTCAACAGCTCTCCAGGCACTCTGGAAGAGCAAGACCATTCCCAGCACTTGTTACCTGAGATCTTCTTCATTGGAGATGCTGGAGGCTGCAAAGCAGGTGCTCTGCCACTGAGCTGCCACCACTGCACAAGGATTTTCACTGTGTGACTGAAGTTAAGCTGTGGCAGTCATTTGGGGATGGTTCAGTTTCCTCTGGCAGCCATTTTGTGGCTGCACCCACCATGCCATGTCAGCATTCCAAAGGTGCCCATGGGCTCAGAAATATTGGGGACCCCTGATCTGGGAGAAGCAGAAGTCCTAGAGTTGACATCACATCCCTGCTGAGCTCCCATACCTCTCCCAAACTCCACCATCCCTAAGCAGTGCTCCCCAGATCTCCCACGTGTTTCCCAAGCTGGAGGTAGCAACCCTAGAGAACTTACCTCCATCTAGAAAATCTTTAGTGGTAGAGGGATGCTCTTCAAAGGGTAAAACACCTGGAAACCACAAACATCTGCTGCCAGGCTGCACAAAGGATGCTTGATTACTTCTGAACTCTGGAATGCTTATTCCCTACATCAGATAGGAATGTTCCTGTTCAAATTTACCAGGAAAATGAAGACGTATTTAAAGCATTAGTGTGCAGTCCACTATAGACAAAAAGCCGGTAAAAGGAGTAGAAATAGAGGAGAGTCAACTAAGAAGGTGCAGAATTCTTCATGAAGAGAAAAAATGTTACCTGAAATGCAACAATTCGTGACTGGGATCTGTAACCCATTCATCCCACTTGTTTCAGGTATCCCTAGCATGGGGACCAGCAACTGGAGCCGGTGGGCAGAATCTGTTCTGCAGAAGGTCATCAGCTGGCCAAAGGATGCCGGCTGTGCTGCCATGAGCATGCCCAGTCTATGGCAAGCCATGTTAACTTACGACAGTCATAGACAGGTAGCTTTTCAGCTGGTGATCAGCTGAATTCAGTAAGCTAAGGGTTAAGTGTGGAAGAGAAGAAATGATGGTTAAACAGGAAGAATCATCTAAGTAGCTGCTAAGATATGGTTGCCAATCTCCAGGTGGGGTCTGGAGATCTTCTTGAATTACAACTGATTTCCAGACTACAGACATCAGTTCATCTGGAGAAAATGGCAGCTTTGGAGGGTGCCTTTTGTGGCATTATACACTGCTGAGGTCCCTCATCTCCTCAAACCCTGTCCTCCCCAGGCTCCACCAGGAACTTCCCAACTCAGAGTTGGCAGCTCTATGATGACCAAGTGCATACACAGATACGTGCTGCTGCATGCACAGCTCCTCTCCGGATATCTCTTAGGTAAGATACTGGGGGAGCCACCTTAAGCCGATCTGCTCAGGACGGAGTCCCATTTGATTCAATGGAAAGTGTTCCTAGGAGATTTGGGTTTGTAACTTTAGGGTTACTATCAGTCTTGGCAAATGTCACAGGCTGTGGAGAGAAGCGATAACTTTCCCCGCCCGTGCTGTTTCTCTGACCTCAGTTATCCCATCTTCAGAGCTAAATAGTTTTTGCCATGAGAGGAAACATGCAAGTACTTGGATACAATCAATTCAGAAAGACTGAGACAGAATTCTGGGAGGGGAAATACTGTGGAGTATCTGTACATTTAATCATTTCAATTTCATAATATAATAATAACAACAAGCTAATAATCACTAAGCTACTGTTTAAATTATTACTTAAAATATTATTAATAATATTTTACAGATTTAACAAATCTGCAAATGTAATAATAATCTGTAAATGTAACCCACCTCATCCTGAATCACAATAGCTGTCGCCTTAATTCCCCAGTTGTTCTGCAGTAGCAAAATGAAATAGGAATCAAGCAGTTCTCTAAAACTTTTATTCTAACATAAGCTTTTGTAAGCCAGAGCTCACTTGATTATTTATTTATTTAGATTTATATCCCGCCCTCCCCGCATAGGAGGCTCCGGGCGGGTTCCATCAGTTTTAGTAAACAATATACAATCTACAAAAATTAAAACAGTTAAAACACCAATAAAATACAGGAACATTCATCTGGTGCAAGTTCTAGTTAAAGCCTCACAGATGTCATCTCTTTCAAGATTTCCTCCTTAGATGGTAATACAGTTCTGACCCACAGAGGGGAGGCCCAGTAGAGAGAGGGAGGGATGTCCGTCACCCTAGTTAAAAGCCTGGCAGAAGAGCTCTGTTTTGCAGGCCCTGTGGAACTGTAAAAGGCCCTGCAGGGCCCTGATCTCATATGGGAGCTCAGATACATGGAGTATGCATTCACCCTTAACAGTTAGCACTTAGGGTTACAAGCAATAGACAGGTGGGTGTAGGGAGATGTTAAAGAGATAGGCCACTTTGAAACAGCAACCACTTAAAAAGAAATTAATCCATCCATAGTAGGCACCTACCACTCCTAACTACAGATTGATGAGCAGGGTGGGATAACTATAAAATCTAATTAGGAAAACATAGAATGTGAAACATGATATGCAGAACAAACTAACATCTGTAAAGGGTGGGTCATGCTGAGCTATTAACGCCTACAGTGAGTGAGGAAACCCAAGCCTTTGTTGTATCACATTAGCTTCAAAAAATATCTGATAAATTTTGCATCTTCCAGGTGGCTTCTGGTATCTACCATGTATAGTATTTAATTCCACATATGTACAAATGCATGCTACTTGTTAAGTAGTGGGTTCCATGGATGACCCCAAGTCTAGTGATCAGCTCTACTTTATTAGTGATTTCAGCAAGGAGAAGAAAGACAAAAATCCCAGGCAGAAGCTTGGTTTTTAAGCATGCACAAACCACACCCCGAACACACTCCACTCCCAAGGACAGGCTATTTACATGACACTGTTTCTCTATTGGTCCATTCTAGGATCCTAGCCAACTATTGTTTGTGGACGCAAGCTCAACCTGACCTCAGGGCTAGTTTAGGGTTGACTCATCCTTAGTACACAACACTAATTAACACCATAAGAACATAAGAGGTATCCTGTGATCCAATGGTCCATCTAGTCTAGTATCCTGTCTCAGATATCAGACAACCAGTTGCTCTGGAAGGCCACCGATAGGGCATAGAGGACAATGCTGCCTCCTAGAACTGATATTCATACTGCCTCTGGACAAGATGCTTCCCTTTAGTCATGTTGGCTAGTAGCTATTGATGGGGCCCTTGTTTTCTGTTCATCTGTCTCATCCCCTTTGAAACTCTTCTTATGCTTCAAGCCATCCCTAAGTCCAATTCATTGAGTGGTTGTTGTTGTTTTTTAATCCTGGCACTTTGGGGGTCCTCAGTGGCTTACCATTAAAAACATCAAAAGAGAAATAACAAACCATGGAAATAAAATATTAAAAAATACAAATAGGTTCACAATAAACTGCAAAAGCCATCAGCTCTATAGCAAAGCTCAGTTGCCCAAGACCAACTGGCTTTGCTTTGACACTCAGCAATCCAGTGCCCCTTAGCAAGAAAAGAATTCTATAACCTCAGGACAGCTACCCCAGAGGCCCTCCTCTGTCCCATACTAACTTCTGTCAGTGATAAGAGCATAAGCACAACCCAGACCGATTTCCCACAGCCGCTGCTCCACCTCCACTCTTCCTTTTGCCCCGATCGTGTCAATTTCTCAGTATTTGCTGCGTGGCCGCATTTTGCCTCACAGCTTCGCCCAGTCTCCGCCGTGTCTACTTGATCCTGTTTTTGAGGATCGAGTAGATGCAGCAGAAATTGGGCGAAGCTGCGGGGCAAAATGTGGCTGCATAGCATAAGAACATAAGAGAAGCCAATGTTGGATCAGGCCAGTGGCCCATCCAGTCCAACACTCTGTCACACAGCGGACAAAAACACCAGGTACCCTCAGGAGGTCCAGCAGTGGGGCCAGGACACTAGGAGCCCTCCCACTGTTGCCCCCCCAAGCACCAAGAATACAGAGCATCACTTGCCCCAGACTGAGAATTCCTATCTATACTTTGTGGCTAACAGCCACTGATGGACCTCTGCTCTGGTTTGGTGAGATCTCAGTAGAATCATTGATAAAGTGGTGGCAAGCTCATGAGTGACAATCAGGATATGAACTGAACTCAAAGGAGTTTGAGCATCCCTTTTTTCAACTGAGCAACCTTAGAGCACAGAAAGGATCTTCTTAGGACTGCTGGCCTCTGAGATACGAAAGCCTCAGGCAGTCGAGGGAGAGTTGAAAGATCAACACACCAGAACTTTGAATTCCTCCAGAAAGCCAACAGGAAGCCATGCAACTGCTGCAGAACTAGCTAAACATGCTCCTCCTTCCCCACACTTGGGAGAAGAGGGAAGGACAGCAGCATTCTGCACCCTCTTAGGTTTTTGGTAGAAGCATGACATCAGACAATTCTCATGGCACGGGTGGAGGCTACAAGAGCTTGAAACCCCAGAAAAGAGTACAAGCAGCAAAACAGCTGTAACTGACAAAGGGGACAGCCGGCCACAGCCAGCCCATGACCCAAATTATGCCCCCAGGTATTTCCAGCAAGAGGCTGAGAGAGAGGGTGCTACTGAAAGAGGACTTGCAGTCCATCGGCAATATCTCACTCTTTGTTCCAGAGTAGGGATCCTTGTTTATGTAAGAACCCAATAAAAAGACATTTGAACAAAGCTTGAGTGAACTGTGTTACTATTATTAAATTAAAGATAGGGTGGATGCCATAGCACACCTCTTGCATGGCTGAAACTAGCTTGTGATGTGGGGGGGGGGGGGAATCACCAAGACATGAGTCATGACCTCATTCTCAGTGGAACATCATTGAGCATATTGGTTCCAAGGAGGGTGAAATCTCAAATCATGACTTCTAAGGAGCCAGTTAACACCTTCTGTCCACATCCAGAGGGACCAGAGAGGGAATTTCCCATGAATTTCTTACATGTCCCTGCGTGTTAGGTCTAAGATATAGGAGAGAGGTATGCGTATACCACATTATCATGTTTTATCCTGCCCTTCCTCCAATGAACTCAAGGCAATGTGCAAGGTTTTCCCACTTCCACTGTTACCGCCAGGGTGGTTTGAGCCAGTGCATGTGGCTTCGGTGTTCTGCATCCAACTATCTACACTTTTATCTCACCGTATTGCAAAGAACTTTCAGAGTGGCCCTCCCTTCTTCTTGGGGAGGGGCTGTATTCAGTGGTAGAGCACTTGCTTGACATGCAGAAGGTCCCAGATTCAATCTCCGGCATCTCCAGTGAAAAGGACCAGGTAGTAGGTGATGTGAAAGACCACTGCCAATCTGAGTAGAGAATACTGACAATAATGGACCGGTATAAGGCAGCTTCACATTTGTTCATGTATGTAGCCTCACAACAACCCAGGTTAGGCAGAGAGAGTAAGAGTCCAAGATCACTCAGGCTCATTCTGCATCTAGCATTCCCTCTGCTGTTTTACCAAACCCACACTGGAACAGAAATTCCCTTCTACATGGCATGCTACTTTCACTTTCCTTGATTGTTGGATTTTATTGTGGCTTCCACACTGCAAGCCGGTTTCACTTCCTTTGATCTCTCGGTTTTATGGAACTGTCTGCATAGATTTATGGGCGTTTTATGGCCATTCAGGGGTGACTCTGCAGTCAGTACGGCATCAGCCTGGGGTATCTGAATGTGGTTTTGAGTCGCATCTTTTTCTGTTCCAGTGTGACTTTGGTAAAACAACAGAGGGAATGCTAAATGCAGAATGGGCCTCAATGAGCTTCATGGCAGAGGAGGCATCTGAACTTGAATCTCCCAGATCTCAGTCCAATATTCTAACCACTCTGGAAGCAAAATGTGATGCTTCCCAGCCATCCATCCCGTCCAAAGTTGAACAAATTATGAAAATTACCAAATACGTGCACATTTGTGTAATATGTAGCAAATGAAACAAGTCACAGAATTCAGCATTTTTTGGCATAAATTTGGGCTGGGTGGCTTTTGTTTCGCTCTTTTGCACATATTACACAAAATCCCAGATTTTCACTTCTCCTCTCACCCTCTTTATTGGCATCTCCAAGGTGCTCATTACTATAGTATCTATTTGAGTATTTTAAGTTTTTTTTATGGTTCCATTTTATTGCTTTCCTCCAAGTAAAAAGCAAAAAGGGGGGGGGGGGGGGGGGAAGGACAAAAAGACAAAAAGTACATCCCATGACCAGTTCGCCTGAAGGGATATGATATAAAACACAGAACAATTTGTCATTTACAGCAGGAAATAAAAATGAAATATTAAAGGGACACTGCCAACTTAAAAATCATTCTCCTGTCTGAAATTGTTTTACCTGCTTTTGTAACAAGAAATACTTCGGGTAGTTCTAACAGAAAGACACTGTCAGAAAAAAAAGGGGGGCCTTTCTCTGCTTGTTTGTTTCAGGGCTCTGACAGCCGGAGCGTAGCGCTGTTAATTTTTGCAGCTTCCCACTCTCTCTCCTAAGCATTCAATTGAGTTTTCTTGTTGTTTTGGCTATTTTTTTTTTTCACACTATCTCTAGAGAAGGAACAGAAAGCTGAAATTGGTATTGGTGGTTGTAAAAGCACAAAACTAGCAGAAGAATTCAGAGACATCTGGGAAGCCTTAACAGACCCTTTAAAACCCCAAACACCCTCCCATTTTCCCTCCTTTTTTTTTTAATGAGCCAGACATCAAGTTGTTTTTGCATCCCTGAATGTAGAATCTACTACCACAGCACAAGACAATTGATATGGGAAAGTCTGCAGGAATGCAGCCTCTCATTTTTGTTTCCGGAAAGACTGACAAACTAGGGAGACTATAAATGAGAACACATTTGGAGTGTAACAAGGCCTAATGAAACTACCAGGGAATGGAACTTTGTGTAAGGCTGATTTGGAAATCCTCAATCATGTCCACGTGGCCTTTACTCCAGTAATTTTGTGAAGATCAACAAGACCTAAGAAAATTATTAGGGAATGGGGATTCTGTAACTCTTTGAGGAGGGGACGTAGCTCAGAGGACATCTCATCTAGGTTAGTGTTGCCGCTTGTAGCTCAGACATGGATGTAGATCTTGCCATTATATCCAATGACAAAGAAGCTCTTCTTACCTGCTCCACAAGGCTGTTCAACACACTAAAAACGCCACACCGTTCTTGCTTTATCGAGAAATAAGTAAATAGAAGCTCCACTTCTTATCCTTATCAAGCTATCTAAATCACTGGATGCTACACAAGACACAGCAATCCTGGCTTCTCCTGCCTGTTCCCTTCCTGATCTTGTTTTCAGATCTTTCTACCACTTACAAGTAGGTCTCCAGGTGTTCTCGAATTGGATTAGTGGAGGGGCTGTGGCTCAGTGGAAGCACATCTGCTTGGCATGCAGAAGGTCCCAGGTTCAATCCCCAGTTCAACCCCCGGTATCCCCAGTTGAAAGGGTCAGGTAATAGTTATAAGACCTCCACCTGAGAGCCTGGACAGTGGCTGCTAGTCAAAATAGGCACTGCCTGAGGAGGGTGGAGTTTGTGCAGGGAAAGAGAGCTTAGACCTTAGAGACTAGCCAGGCAGACAACAGAACAGGAGTATATAACATCGGCAACTGGCAGGTGGTAGGAGATCCTTGAATTCTCCCTTTGTCTGATCAACAGAACAGCTCCTTTCACTTGATGCACACCAGCTTTCAACTCCAGCCATGGAACTGGAGATCCTAAAAATCTAATTTAGACAGACTGACCCAACCCTATGAGTAGGGGCCATTTTATATTTTCAAAATGACCCTCTCCCCCCCCTTTTTTTTTTAAAAAGGAAGCTATCTCATTTCACATTTCTGACTTAATGACCGATACTGCACCACTCCATTTAGCAAAGTTTGAAACCTTCCCTGAATCTAAGGCTGTGGTTATACTGGCGGCTTGGCACGATATGGTGCCACCTCTAATTGTACCGGTTTAAAGTGCAGCGGGACATACCATCCAGACAGCACACTCTGCTGTGGGTTACCCATGCAGACATCCCGTGGTCAAGCATCCACATTACTGCAGCACCTCGGCCATGGAGCGCACTGTTCAGAAATTTTGCAAAATGCATGCACACACATATGCCCACATGCACTCTTGCTCATATAGGCAATTAAAAAAAAAAAACATCCCTAGCAGCAGGCATGGATCTGCAGGTTCGGACTGCTAAGTCCATTCTGTGGGTGCTCCCCCGCATCCAGACATCTGCCCACGTACAATGAATGCACTGGGAACCAAAATAAACCACTTGTGATGTGGTGCCTTTTTAACCCAATTCCAAGTCATCCTATGACAGGATGAGTATGCCAGGGGAATGCCTGACAGATGTGGCTGTGTAACTTTGATCCGGAGGGGAGGGGTGGCTACATCAAGCCGAACTGCTCATGTGATCACAGCCTAAGAAGACTTCCTACGTGGCTCTTCCACCATAGGAAGAGCTGCTTAAGTTAGAGGAAGTCTCCTTATGCTCAAAGAAGGCTTTGAACTTTGTTGAGTGGAGTGGAAGGATAACAGCCATTGCCACAAAAAGCAGAGCTTCTCACTTTGGGAGTACCCCTGGATACAGCTTTACTCCTAGAAGCACATGTGACAAATGTGGCTAGTGGTGTTTTTGACCAGTGTGTCTTGTTCAACAGCATCACTTTCATTCTGTCTTGAAGAATAGTTTATTGGCGAGTGATATACATGTCTTGGTAACTTCCAGGCAATGTTTTTGTAGTGCAGCACCTTTCAAGAACCTTTGAAAATGTCACTTGGTCCCTAAAGAACATGTAACACAGCAGTCCCTTGTTGAGGCTATGGTAATTTTAAGAAACAGTAGTGGAAGACACTACAAAATGGATTCCAGGGGAGGCAGCTACTGAAGGATGAGAGGTCCCAAGCTAACCTTCCTCCTGTTTTGAGGTCAACTGTTTCTGAATGGGCACTACCTGTAGACCCAAAGGTGATGCCTCCCAAGTTCCTCAGAAGTACCTCTTGTTCCCATGAGCAGGAATGCCAGGATTCGGTCTTTGCTTTGGGGAAGAGGTATTTTGGGGGAGAAGCAAGTTGACACTACGAAATACATTGGTGGTAACTATGGTGCCCATGGGGTACCACTGTTGGGGATCTGATGTACCGTCTATTTCAAAATTTCTCAGTTGGTCCCCAGTTAGTTTCTGGGAATAATTCTGTTGGCAGGCTTGAGTGCAACAATTTCAAGTGAGCCAGCTTGGTGTAGAGAGAGTCAGTTTAATGTACTGGTTAGGAGCACAGACTCCAATCTGGGAGAACCAGGTTTGATTCCCCACTCTTCCACTTGCAGCTGCTGGTGTGACCTTGGGTCAGTCACAAGTCCTTTCAGAGCTGTTCTCTCAGGACCAGTCCTCGAAAGAGCTCTCTGAGCCCACCTACCTCACAGGGTGTCTGTTGTGGGGAGGGGAAGGGAACAGAGATTGTAAACTGCTCTGAGACTACTTCAGGTAGTGAAGGGCAGGGTATGTAAACTTAGGGTACAAAATGTTGGAATGGAAAGCCATGAGGCTGAATGCAGAGCCTTTTAAACCAGCTGGGCAGACCTGCGTGAAAACCCACTCAGTGAGGTCCACTGGCTGGGACCCCCCCTCCCCAGCCATGTCAGTCTGAGCCTGATGGGCCAGGCCAGAAAGGGAGGAAGGCTGGGGAGGGAACACACCGCACCTGAAGCCACCCATGGCTGTTAGGCAGCTATTCCACTGGGCTCTGCCCGACGGAAGACCATCTCCTCACCCCCTTCCCTCTCAGGTCTGAAAACAAGCCCTGAGTTGAGTTGTGGGACCCTAGCTTGCAGTTCCAGTGCTAAGAGGCAAGGGGAAGGAGAGGTGACCCCATGACATGACCACACGACAACCACATACCACATTTGGATTGAAAATGGCCACAGCTGAATAGCTTACAGCAGCTGCAAGAGGCTCAGCACAGCATGAAGCAAACAGAACAACACAAGGCTGACCCACCCACTGGCCAAAGGACACCAGCCCACCCCAGCCTGCCTGCTATGGGGAAAGAGTGGGAGGCCATGGGATGGCAGGATGCTGGATTCCACATGGGGGGACAGCCAATCTCCCTCCCCCCCTCTTCCTCTTTTTCCTTAGTGGAACCATTCTATAAATAGAAATCTACCTCTTGGTTCTATTATTTCACTCATACAATCAGTGTTAATGTTTTTAAGCCTGTACATTAGCAAAGAGATTTGTCAAGCCCTCGTTGTAGGAATACGTTAGAAGTAGTCTCAGTGAACCTAACTATAAAGGCTTAATTCTAATTATCTCAGCTAAAGTAGAAGGACTAACAAGATGACCTTTCCAAGGCACAGTTTGTCTGACTCACATGAACCATTATAATGGCATTTTTAGCAGGGGTCCTTTTGTAGAAAAAGAGGTGCAGGAGCTCATTAGCATAACTCATTAGCATTACTTATTTGCATATGCTACACCACCTGACATCACCAGAAGAAGTATGTCAGAAGGCAAGAAAGAAAGAAGAGAGAGAGAAGGAAGGAAGGAAGGAAGGAAGGAAGGAAGGAAGGAAGGAAGGAAGGAAGGAAGGAAGGAAGGAAGGAAGAAAGAAAGAAAGAAAGAAAGAAAGAAAGAAAGAAAGAAAGAAAGAAAGAAAGAAAGAAAGAAAGAAAGAAAGAAAGAAAGCCTAGAAGGCTGGTCGGAGGAACAAGGACCTTTCCAGGGGAAGGGGTCATTTCGCTGCAGCCATGACACAAGCAGGCATTCCCCCGCTGTGGGGGGGCTGGCATCAACTCCCGGAGCTGCGCTCCCCCAAGCTCCTGCTCAAAAGGACCCCTGATTTTTAGAATGGAGAGGTTTTTAATTCCTTGGTCTTAGAATCTGAAAAGAGCCAATCATTGAAAAAAACAGTAATATAGAAAGAATATAGATATTATAAGCAAGGGACCCACAAAGCTTGTGAGGAACATCTTATTTTCCCCTTCCCCCCATAGTTTCGCCCCTTTTCCTGCTTCCTAATTTCCTTCCTTCCTACCCACCATCCAACCTATCTTTATCTGCCTCTCTTGTCTTCAGCTTTCCCTTCCCCTGACAGCCTTTCCCAGGGAAAACTCTGACCAAGTTATGTGGTGCCAGTCACTGGAGTGGGTTCTGTTGCTTGGTGCCAGAAGGCCTGGGCACAGTTGCACAATAGGAAATCTGCAAAGACCTGTGGGGGGCACCTTCCCTTCCCCTGTACTCCCCTCCCCATTTCCTCTTTCCCTTCCCCTGGCAGCCCCCATAACCTCAGCTTTCCCTGCTTCCTTCTCTCCTTCCTACCCACCAATCAGCGTAGCTTTATTCTGCCCCCACCTTCAGCTATATTTATTATTGTTCATTTATATCACACCATTCTCCACAATGGGGACCCAAATCAGCTTATATAAATCTCTGTTTTATCTGCACAACAATCCTGTGAGGTAAGTTAGGCTGAGAGTATGTGACCTACTCAAAGTCACCCTGTGAACACCATTGCAGAGTGGGGATTCAAACCTGGGTCTCTAGATCCTAGTCTAGAACTCTAGCCATTACACCACACTAGCTTTCACGGGGTGGCTGCTGTTGAATAATAGCAAGCAGCCAGGCCTGTGTGAGTCATGCAAGCAGTGTGGTAGCAAGGGGTTGCTGCCTGCTGCCAGGCCTGACACCAATGAGCCCTCCTTAAAGACCAGAACAGCCTTGGAAAGGGCCCTGCGCCTTCCCCCTGCCTTTTACTGACAGAAACCAAGGCTTGGAGGCTGGAAATACTGTTGTGCTTTCCTAGCCAGGGCTACTGTCAGCATTAGTTTCTTAAGGCTACAGGCACTGCTTCTATCGTTTTGATGGGTTTTAAACACCCACCATGTTTGTTTGTTTTTAGATTTTAATTTTTTTCCCTGCAAACCTGGAGCTTTTCTCAGTCTTCAGTCTTCAGACTTCAGTCTCTGGATTTAAGTATTCACAGACGGGGGCAGGTTGAGAATTATACATATTGATGTGAGCAGCATCTACATGTTTACATTAGTGACATACAATATTGTTAAGATTACAGAATCAAATAGCCAAGTAAATTGGAGCTGCCACATTCAGAGGGTTTGGGTAAGGTTAGCTGTGGGTGAGGAGTGTGCGTGGCTACGTGGACTGGTAGCAAAGAAGGAACATGTTAGAGCTGGAGATTAACAGTTCAAATGGGCAGTGAGAAATACCCTTTGGGCTAGAACTACAGAGACAGACCAAGATTCTCAAATCCCCACTGTATTATAATGCTCACTGGGTGACATTGGCCAACAACAAAGAACAGAATCCACATAATACCTTATATTAGGACCAATCAACATGACACAAAACAATGTGCAAGCTTTCAGCTCCACTAGAACTCTTTACCGAGCTGGATGTTACAAGAATAAAAAAGGGTAGAGGGGAAGAAAATGTCTCAGGCTATGACCTGATCATGCCAGCATCCTGTGCGTAATGCCAACATCAAACCCAGTTAGCTGTAAACAAGTTCTATGTTGGGGGACAGTGGGCCGCTCATTCCCTCTCTGCCTAACCAACCTCAGAGAGCCAGTTTGGTGTAGTGGCTAGGAGTGCAGACTCTAATCTGGGAGAACCGGGTTTAATTCCCCAATCCTCCACATGCAGCTGCTGGTGTGACCTTTGGCCAGTCATAAGTTCTTTCAGAGCTGTTTTCTCAGGAGCAGTTCTCTCAGAACTCTCTGAGCCCCACCTTCCTCACAGGGTGTCTGTTGTGGGGAGGGGGAGGAAAAGGAGATTGTAAACCGCTCTGAGACTCTCTTGGGTAGTGACAGGTGGGATATAAATCTCTTCTTCTTCTTCTTCTTCTTCTCCTCCTCCTCCTCCTCCTCAGTGGGGAACATATTTGCTACCCTGAGCTCCTTGAAGGAAGGGTGGGATTTTTTAAAAAGCGACAACGCCAATGGGGCATTATTGGACAATACATGCAGGGTCAACAGAATATACCTCCAGCGTGATCCTATGCAGGCTTAACTATGTTACTAGCCCTGCACAGAGTTGCACTGTGTTCTCACGGCTGACTGCAATAACTCATAAACATGAACTCTAAAGGCAGATTCCATTTATATCACCAATAAGTCATTGTTTTCCTCGATCTGGCACTTATAAAATGACTACAAGAGGAATAGAGTAGTAAACTCGGCTATTACGCAGAGCCCTGCCAAGTCTGGGACCCTGATTTACTGCTCGTCAAAAATTAAAGTCTACAACTAGGAAAGCAAAGAGTAAGCATAAATTAGTATCATTCTTAATGCACAGATGTAACGTGGCAGATTCGTTATGCTTAAGATATCCTTTGATGTACAAGAGTGTGTTCGGGTAGCCTCTGCTACCTCTGGAGACAAAGTGGGGTATTAACATTTTAAATTAATTAATTAATTAAGCCAGTGATATTTTATACACAGAAACTTCAGCTTTACTCATATAAAGGCATTATTTTTGGCTTGAATGATAGAGGATGTCAGGGCCAAGGGAGGGAAGGTGGCATGGTATAGCCCAATCTTGTCAGATCTCGGAAGCTAAGCAGGGTCAGTACTTGGAAGGGAGACCACCAAGGAAGGCTCTGCAGAGGGAGGCATTGGCAAACCACCTCTGCTTCTCTCGTGCCTGGAAAGCCCCAGGGCCAAAGTAGAAATGCTCAAATTATTGGGATAGCTTTGCACGCCACCAAGGTTCACAGGGTTCAGCTTGTCCCGTAGGCCTTGGTATTTGCCTCTTGGTAGCAGTTTGGCAAATATGTCCACTGTCATTTTCTCAGGGAGACAGTCATGTAGCTTGACAATGCCTTGTCCCTTATGTACTGGTTCCTAATTCCACAATGTGCTTTGTCCACGTGCTGTTCCTTTCTGAAAAAGAGAAAGCTATACAACTCTGGTTATTCTCTAGCAGTTGAACTGGATTTGTAGGTTCAGACTGCCAAATCCATTCTATGTGTGCTCTGCCACGTTCAGACATCTGGCCATGTGCAATGAATGTGTGGGGGAACCAAAAACACCACTTGTGATGTGGTGCCTTTTTAACCCAGCTATGACGGGATGAGTACACTGGGGAAACGCATTGAACAGATCCCAGAGGAGGACCGGGACACATACACACATACCCCGCCATGGAAGGCCATGTGAAGTGAGTGAGAGGATAAAGTGAGGAAGAGAGAGGAGAGGGTCAGAGAGCAGCTCCCAGGTGAAGACAGAGGCATCCCATTCAAGGAGATAACACCTCTACACACTGAGTGATGTAGCACCCCACAATGTCCAGGCATGCTGAGCGCTCACTCCAACACAAACACCCACAGATTTGGCCAGCATCCTGTTCACTGGTTGTGAACAGAAGCCAGATTTTGTCATGATCAGTTCAATAGTTCATTGATCTGTTTGTGGGTGTTCAGCAGGTTTTTTTTCATTGTATTCTTTACTAACCATGCAGTACAGGGCAACTGGCTTTTTGCGCATGCATGTTCTCGCATGTCCTGATTGAGTTCTCCTATCACCACCACCCCTTGCTGCACAACTGCTCCGCTCAGCAGAAATGGCTTAAATAGACAATTAGATGACTCACAGATCACATCAATCAGTCATCAAAAAAAAATGCTGTGTTTTAATAAACTCCAACTCTTTGGTGTACATTTAAGTAGTCCTTAGTGACACTAATGGCTACCAATCAGTTTGAATCCACACAGTCTTTGCTCATTCACAGGGCTGGGAAAACCTGACACAAAAACCAGTTCGGCAAGCACTCCTAGCTGTTTGACACAAACCAAACAAACTGAATGGTCTGCTCACATCAGACCGCTGCCTTTGAACTTGGTAAGTTTGACAGCTGTATGAGTTCACAGCGAAATCTGCAGCATTTCTAGGCCAAAGCCGATGGGAGATCCATGCTATTTGGCTTGTGGTGGTGGTGGGGAAACATATGGAGAAATGTGTATTTTCTCAACACCTCCAGGGAGCTGATTTACATCTGGAAAAGGAGTAGGGGAGAGACTTAACTCCCCCTTGTCCAGTGTGGTCCTGATCCAGGTCATGTCCGCCCATACAAGCACACACACAAAGAGAATGAAAAGACAGGAGATCTCATCAACTGAGGCTCCAAACTCTTGCCTAGTTTGGCCCCTAAGTCATTGAGATGACAATTTTAAAACCTGCAGATGGACAAGGAGAAGTTGTACAGAACAAAAACCGCTATTGGCCATTGAATCCTTTGAATCCTAACCACCCACCCCGACATAAAGATGTCAACTTTCCTCTATTTCAGCATCCCACGATCTATCTCTAACAGAGCAGTCCTAAGCAGAGTTGTACCCCTTCTAAATCTGTTGAAGTCAGTGGGCTCAGATGTGGTGCAACTCTGTTTTGGATTGCACTTCGAATGTTTCGTTATAAATACCTGGCACCAGGATTTGTGGTAGCAGACATGGGAAGCGGCTTTTGCCTCCGCTCAGGACACCGAGGGATTACTTAAAAGTCAGGATTGTTAAAACTCCCAAGTATTGCTATCTTCTCCTGCCCGCTGAAGTAAATCCAGATTTAGGCCTAGGTTTATTAGCTGCTAAAATTATGGAGGATTCCTATGGCTATGATAGGAAGTGCAGTAACCGCCAAGCTGGGCTCCATTTTAGTAGACAGTTTAAAACACCTAATAAATGGTATACAGTTTACAGGATTTCCTTCACCCATCAATTAAACAAAGTCATCGTTGCAGAGAGGCAGCGGAAGGAGACTTTTCCCTCCTCTGCTTCAGTGCCTGCTCTCAAAGGGACTGTGAGATTTCCCTTATGGGGCGATTCTGCACCTAGCATTCGTTCCACATTTTCACAGCTGGGAGGGGAAAGTACAATTCAAAACCACATTCAAATACCTCGGGGCAATGCCGTATTGACTGCAAAGTCACCCCTGAACAGTTGTACATCTATGCAGAAGGTACCATAAAACCCGATGTCCAAAGAAAGCGAAAGCGGCATGCAGTGTGGAGGGTACCACAAAATCTGATGATCAAAGAAAGTGAGAGCAGCATGCAATGCAGAGGGGAATTTCTGTTCCAATGTGGGTTTCCTAAAACAATGGAGGGAAAAGTCAGTGCAGAATTGCCCATGGTTCATGGAATGTGCTTCATCAACATGTAATAACAGGGCGATTGTAACTGGATGGATGGATAGAAAACTGCATGGATAGAAAACAGGGTGATTGTAACTGGATTGTAAATGGCGATTGTAACTGGATGGATAGAAAACTAGAAGAAGCAAAGTGGGGGAACGACACAATGCAGCCACTGTACCACAAGTTGTGTGATCCCACACAGGATAACCAGCCTCCAGGTAGGACCTGGAGCTCTTCCAGAATTACAGCTGATCTCCAGACTACAGATGTCAGTTCCCCTGGAGGAAACGTCTACTTTGGACAGTGGACTGCATGCGGGGCTTTTTGTTTGGAAAAAGAGGTGCCAGAACTCTCAAGAGGGAAATGAAGTTTTCAATCTGTATACTGAAAACTCACGAACTTTTAAACATTTTTAAAAGAATTTTGCTGAAGAGGTTCCAGAACTTCGTTCCGGCGTGTTCCCCCGGAAAAAAGCCCTGGCTGTATGGAATTGCACCATGCTGAGGGGTCTCCCCTCCCCCAAACCCCACCCTCCCCAGGCTCCACCCCACAAATCTCCAAGGAGTTCCCCATCCGGAGTTGGCAACCCTGATCCCAAAGGAGCTTTCAGCACCTCTGTCAAGCGGCAAAGCTCTTTTCAAAGTGATGCCAGCTTCAAAAGCTGCTAAATGAAAACAGCCAAACTGTCCAAAATTCCATTGGGCTGGCTGGTAGTCGTCTCTTGCCTGAGTCCAAGCAGGATCTTTGGCTTCTAGCCATAGAGAGTTGCTAAGGAAATTAGCTTGCAGCTTACCCAGCTATGTTTCTAAGGAAGGACAGAAATTTTGCAAAGCGCAGTCTCAAAATGAATCCTGAACAATTCATGCTCACAATAGATACAAGGTGTGGTTCTCACGGGTCATTTCCGTTCATGGCAGGCGTTGTCACTGGTGGAAGAGATCTTCTTTGCTGCTCTGCCTACAGCCCAAAAGACCCCAAAAACGCTGCTCCCAGGAAACCCCCAGGAACAGTAGGAGAGGGGAATCAGAGGCTTAGGGCAAGAGGGGAAAATCAATGAAAATCCTGCCCCCTTCTATTTGCAAAAATCCTTTACAGGATATCTTTATTATGTAATTTGGGGGTACACATCTCAGATGACAAGTCACTAATGAACCTGGCAGCTGAAATAAATTGAATGTCATAGCCGGGCCGGGGGGGGGGGATTGAATATCCTGGCTTTCTTGGGTCTAAGGAAGAGACCAGTTCATGGTGGGAGAAGCTTTTGGGTAGGGTTACCAGCTCTGAATTGGGAAATATATGGAGATTTTGAGGGTGGAGCCTGAGGAGGGTGGGGCTTGGGGGGGGA
This sequence comes from Lepidodactylus listeri, assembly GCA_029233225.1. Lineage (NCBI taxonomy): Eukaryota > Metazoa > Chordata > Lepidosauria > Squamata > Gekkonidae > Lepidodactylus > Lepidodactylus listeri. Next base: position 54,523,483 of record JARCFY010000015.1, on the reverse strand, counting down.
TTTCAATGTGGTATGATGCAACAGAGTCCACTTTCCAAAGCGGCCATTTTCTCCAGGTGAACAGAATTCTGTCTCCCTAAGGTCAGTTGTAATAGTGGGAGATCTCCAGCCAGTGGGTTTTTTTGGTGGGGGAGAAGCAGTGTATGAAGCAACAAGAAACAAAAATAACACTGCGCGATAATCCGATCGTTGTTATAAATGGATGTAATGAAACTAAAAAAACAGTTAAATTATATTAAAATTGTGTACTGTATTATTTGTGTTTGTGAGTGAACCTTCTAAATATTAATATTACATTAATACAAATGAGCCCAACTATTATTACAAATCTTTTCAAAACAAATACAATGCTAATGCAATGAAACCAAGACAGGCATCCGTGGAAAAGCAGACCTTCGTAATCCTGCCAGTTACCAATTAGAGCAGCCTCCAACCTCACAAATCTATCTAGTGAAGTCAGTTTCCAAGTAAACTGAGCCATGAGTAGGGTCAATAATCTGAGTTGTAAAGTGAGTTTAATAAGCTGAGTTGTAAGTTGAGCTGATGAGAAGCCTAGGTCTGCTGCAGTTTCCGTCAACTCCTCATCAGAGAATCTTAAATGTCAGCGTTTCTCATAAGGACAATCCCATTAGAGCTGGAACCCAAAGTGAATTGCTTGTATCCTAGCCAGTCCAGTAGCTTGCAAGAATGAAAAACATTTCTCCACGCTTTCAGTGGTTGGCAAAGGGCTCTGGACGTGGACGACCCTAATGTTGGGCACATCCGAATTCTTAAAGGTGCCAGAATTGCCTGAGGTATTTTGGCACTTTAGGTACAATTTGGGACATCTGACTATCTCATCTGAACACTGAAATGGGTCTGAAAAAATAGATCCCCCCAGTCTAGCATCTGGTCCCTGTATTTCTGGCATTTGCCAACAACTTTAACTTAGGATTTCTATCTGGACCACTTGTTTATGCTTTGTTTTCTGTGCATGCCACCCATTGTCCATCAGAGCCATTAGCTGGCCTGCATTCTTATCTTCCTTTTTTTTTTTTTGAACCAATAGGGCTCTCTTGAGTCCAGATAACAGGCCAAATGCACAGCTAAGGTTGCCAGCTCTGGGCTGGGAAAATCCCTGGAGATTTGGGGGATGGAGCCTGAAGTGGGCGGGGTTTAGGGAGGGGAGGGACTTCAGTGGGGTATAATGCCACAGAACCCACCTTCCAAAGTGACAATTTTCTCCAGGCAAACTGAGTTCTATAGCCCTGAGATCAGTTGTAATAACGGGAGAGGTCCAGCCAGCCACCACTTGAAGGTTGGCAACCCAATGCACAGCGAATATTCTGTTCAGTCCGCTCCTGACTTTCCTCATTTTACCCAATGAAGTAAACCACAGCTATGACACATAGGGTTGCCAGCTCTGAGTTGGGAAATTCCTGGAGATTTTGGAGGCAGAGCCTGGGGAGGGCAGGGTTTGGAGATGGAAAGGACCTCAGAGGGGCATAATGCCATACAGTCCACCTTCCAGCAGCCATTCTTTCCAGGGGAACTGATCTCTGATATCTGGAGACCACTTGTAATTCCAGGAGATCTCCAGACATCACATGGAGGTTGGCAACCCTATAATGACTGACGTGCATACTAAATCAATAAATGTGGTAAATTAGGCTGCCCAGATTAGTGCAACTGGCACATGGTGAACTTACCCTTTACCGAACCTCTTGAGTCTTTTTCTGAAGAAAGAAGGGCTGTGGTGGGTCTTGAATGGCTGTTGCATCACAGAAGGGAAATGACGGGAGGAAGGGGGGAGCCATGTTGAGACCAGGCACGGACAGATCAGATGACTTCTGGAGCTGCTATGATTATAAGAGAAAGGATGAAGACTGAAACCTGGAATCTTCCTCCTCTTCTATAATAACAGAACCTGAGAACTCGGATGCTCTGAAACAAGGATCTCAAAAACATAATCTGAACTGGCAGAATGGTTATACATTGTTTTATGCCCTCAAATAAGTTCATTGTCAAAAATCTGGTAGTGCTTAAGCCCAATTCACCATCTGCTTATCTGCTGATGTCTGGTGTGGTGGGTCATCTCAAACTACATCTTTGGCACTGGGCATCAAGAAAACACCTCCTCCTTGGCTCTGGAATCCATGAGTTCAGTCCAGTGCCTGTAGAAGGATAGGACCACTCAGGGGACTGTAGGAGGGGACTGTAGGAGAGTGAGACACCAAGACGAAGTGTGGTTAGTCTCTTTAGTAGCTGGTTAGTTTAATAGCTGACAGGTGGGTTAGGGAGGAAACTCCCCAGCAAGCAGATCTTTAGTTGCTGGAGGACCGTAGGAGCATTGGGCACTGTTTTCTGTGCAGGGTGGGGTAGATGAAGCCAGTGGTAATGTTGGCCAGATGTGGAGCCAGCATAGGGTTGCCAGGTCCTCCCTGGCCACCAGTGGGGGATGTGGGGATAGTGTTGCCAGATCCAGGTTGGAAAACTTCTGGAGATTTGGGGATGGAGCCTGGGGAGGGCAGAAACCTCAATGGGGTACAATGCCATACAGTCCAACCTCCAAAGCAGCCATTTTCTCAATGGGAACTGATCTCTGTAGTCTGGAGATGAGCTGTAATTCCAGGGGATCCCCAGGCCCCACCTGGAGGCTGGCATCCTTGTTTTGCCCAAAATGCTGGCAAGCCACTTGCTGGCAGCAACTTGCACTAAAATTATGGCTGTTTGTAAAAAAAAAATGATGGCTATTTGACCTGCCTCTATAACCGTTATTGCAATTCTGAGTTGTTTAAAAACAACCACGCTGCACGCTTATAAAATATATTGCACTGCAGTTTTGCGATTACCGGTAAATCTTTAATGTCTTGAAGCAAGGGCTTTGAAATCTTGCCGAGAAGCTGCATGCCCCTCTTGGAAGTCCTGCTCTGACTGTACTCTGGGATGCTGTAACCAAAAGGGTTAACCCTCAAAACCCGCATAAATGTCTGATTAGAGGCAGTTTATTCCCACTTAACCCAATGCCGCGTCTCCAAGGTAGGCTTATCTGCCTGGGAGAGGCCCCAGGAGATGGGACGGTGTTGTGTTTCTTGTTTGCGGGCAGATAACGATCATTTTATCACCGTGCAACCCTAAACAGGGACCATAAATCACCTCCATCAGATAGAGCAGGTGGATTTACACCCACACCTTTGAGAAAGGTGCATCGCCTGGATAATGTTCAGCATGTGGAAAACGGTTCAGCGTCCTTTGTTCTTTATTTGCTTAATCTCTCCCAAGAGACATGTGAGGCTCAGTCTGGGCACCCTTACCAAACATGGAATGAATGAGGCGGCTCTCCCACCTGCAAGGTATTTGGAGGCAGCTTCTTTCCATCATTCTTCATGGGCACTAAGGAGCTCCTGGGGAGGAGGCTGGCGTCAGATGGTGTGTGTGTGTGTGTGTGTGTGTGTGTGTGTGTGTGTGTGTGTGTGTGTGTGAGAAAAACCAAGATTAGCATTTGAAGTGAGGGTGAGTCATTGGAAAGGTGAATCCTTTGGCTGAATCTTTTAGAAATCTCAGCATGGTTCAGATTGAACTGTTTCAGACTGAAGGAATGAAGTGCAACCCTTTCTGATGTCATTCCAGGGGCTCAGGGTGGTTTTACTGATTCCGGGGGCCCAGAATCACTGCCACTCCTCTGCTGCCCCCTAGGGTTACCAACTCCAGGTTGGGAAATTCCTGGAGATTTGGGGGTGGAGCTTGAGAAAGGTAGAATCTGGGAGGGGAGGGACTTCAGTGGGGTATAACGCCATACCACCCACCCTTTAAAGCAGCCATTTTTTCCAAGGCGAGTTGCCAACACTGGGTTAAGAAACACTTATAGATTTCGGGGGGGAGCCTGATGATGAGGGTGAGATTTGGGGAGGGAAGGGAGGGACTTCAATGGGGTAGAATGCCATAGAGTCCATCTGCTAAAGTGGCCATTTTCTCCGGGTGATCTCTGCAGCCTGGACATCAGTTGTAATCCCAGGAGATCTCCAGCCAACACCTGAAGGTTGGCAACCAAATCTCAAGATCAGCTGTACTCCTAGGAGATATCCAGGTCCCACCTGGTGGCTGGCAACCCTATGTCCTGTGCTGGAGTCAAGTAAGGAGTGAACTTTGCCCTATGTGACAAGGGTGGAAGCCCCTACTGCCCCCAAGACCCCCAGAAGCCAGTCGCCCAAGCCCCAGGTGGCTTGGGGGCAAGCAGCAGCAGGACCCTGCTCTTCTTTTGTCTCCCCCGCTCCTTCTGGGGGGGCAGAGCTGTGGGTGCTGGGGTCCTCTGCCAGTATGGGCCAGACACTCTCTTGCCCATTGGTTGAGACAAGCTCCTGCAAGGGCCAATATTTGGAGAAGAGATTCCTCAGTTGGAGAGCACGCAACGCAGGAAAGAATATTGGTCCAATGTTTACCAGTCTGAATAGGCTTCCGATTAGTTTGCATTGCCTCTTCACGTCCGCGATGGCAGCCCTCCTTACAACACTCCTTTAAAGTAGGCCATCACTTTTCTCCAAACATGGAGGATGAGGGAGCTGAAGCTAAAAGTGGAATCCTAAGAATGCTGCTTCTTGGAAGGAAGCCCCATTAAATAGTCTTCAGCAGGACTGTGAGTAGACCTGGTCCAGCTTGCACTGTCTAGTGAGTCTGTGGCAGAGGTAAAATATAAACCAAGGGGGATCCTCCCAAATCAGAGCTGACTCTCTTCACCACTACAGTTCACCAGCTCCTATACATGGCCTGTGGGTGATAGTTTACTGCATTCGACAGATCGTTGGTCTGATCCAGAGAGGCAACTTGTGTATTCTCAGATCTCACTGACTCCCTCCTGTTCTTCCCTTGTAATAAACAAGAGATGTATTCTTGACCCAGTTACACCTTAAGAAGCTCAGGTCATTGTATTCTATTCAATACCTTGTTCTTACTTGGTTGTTACATTAAGTGTAATGTATTAATACGTACTCGTGAAGGAGCTGGGATGCTACTCAGTAGGGTGTTGAGAACAATTGTTAATGCTACAATTATTACTGACATCCTGTTATAATTAATGATCAATTGATCCCTTGGCTCGAACCTTGCTCTGTTAATGCCTGTCTGCCTCCCAGTCACCCACTCCAGCCTGTATCTCCTATCCAAGTGCCTTCCTTTGCCATGATTAGGCCCTGTGGCACTGGGATCAATGACTTCTCCAAAGTGGCACCCTGAATGTGGAACAGCCTTCCCAATGTGGCCCAACATGATCTTCTTTATCATCATCATTTAGACATTAGATTAATTTTTCCTTCTGGTTTCTAAGGTTTGAATTGTTGGGGGGGGGAGTATGTTTAGAGGCTTTTTGAAGTGCTATTGATTCTTCAAATACATTCCATATTAAATGTGTTAGATTTCATGCTGCTGGCTTTTTGATCATTTTAATGTTTTTTTTTTCATTGGTTGCAAAGTTCTGGGCTTTCCCTTTAGCATTGCTTTGAGCGCCTGGAGAAAGATGGTTCATAAATCTGATATATATTGTTGCCTATTGCCTGGTGTCTAAACCAACACCTTGCAAGTCTCTGTGTTTGGATTTCATGTTGTTTCCTATAAAAGGACCACCAATGGCCTGAGAAAAGTCATTTGGGACAGCCTGTCTCCCACATTCTGTGGGGCTACTTAAAAAGACTTGTGTGTCCTGAGAACTGGAAAAGCTCAGGCCAGGCAATTCATATCACCACCAGGGAGGGCTGCCAACTCCATCATGGGAAATTCTTGAGATTTGGGGGCTGTGCCTGGGCAAGGTGGAATTTGGGAAGAAGAGAGAGCTTGGGGGTGATATCACTCTAGGACTTCTCTTTCCTAGTCTCTATGGTACATCATAGACTTCACCCTCCAAAAGTGCTATTTCCTGCAGTCTAGAGATAAGTTGTAATTCCAGGAGAACTCCAGGCCCCACCCTGAGGTTGGTAACTCTACCACCAGCTAGGGTTGCCAGCCTCCAGGTGGGGCCTGGGGATCTCCTGCTTTTACAACTGATCTCCAGCTGACAGAGATCAGCTCCCCTGGAGAAAATGGCTGTTTTGAAGGGTGGACTCCTATGGCAGTGTATCATGCTGAGGCCCCTCCCCTCCCCAAACCCCGTCCTCTCCTGGCTCCACCCCCAAAGTCTCCTACCACCAGCTCCTGAAGAAATCACCAGTTGGCTGAGTCAGTTGAGGCAGCTTCTCCTTCCCAACTTTCTCGTGGCTACTGTAAGATCCCGGCATAATTTTAAATTTAATTTTTTTTAACCTTCTATTATTTGCATTGTATGTAACAAGTTAGACGATGTTATATTAGATTAGTATTGTATTTTATTCGTAATACATTGTTATTTCTACTAATGCTTAATTTTTTCATTCATATTTTTAATATTTTTATACGTCTTATATTTCACTTATTTATTTTTATGTTTATTCTTACTTTTCTCTGTGGTTGATGTTGCTTTGAGTTGTGAATCTAGTCATGAACCGTAATATTAAATATGTATGTACTGTAAGATCTGTAAACCCTTGAAAAGCAGGCATAAGAAAAACTCCATGACAAGGAGGCCATGCTATCAGCACCTGAAGGTCCACTAATGGTCTCTGAGGGTCCAGCTCAGGCAGACCCCTCTCCAAGCTTCTTAGACCAGGGAAGTTCATACCATCAGCTTCTCAAGGAATTCACCAGGAGCCAGAGGTCATTTCTACTGTGTATTGCTTGCCTTGCAATATTTGAAATGGTGAACCCAGCTTGAGTGCCTGAACAAAAAGTTGGTATATAAATGCGGTACGTAAATTTATAAATACCAATTTAGATTTGTCTTGGAGGCAGCACTGATATGGTACTCCGAGGGATCCAGCTTCCGCTTTCGGTGAATGGGTTCATCCCCTGAGCTGCCTACTCTGTGGCAATGAATGGACACTCCTTCAAGCCCCTCTTTTGTGCCCCAACTCTAGACAGCTTTAAGTCGAACAAGCTTTTTATTGAGACCATCATTGCTGACATCTTTGTGCACTGAGTCACCACAAATGCATCTTCCAAGTGCCATGAATCCTGTTTCCTTGACAGCAGACTGGAGGTGTAATTCCCATAAAGAAGTGAACCTTTGTTCCAGGGAATGCAACCACATTGCCAAATCATGTTGAAAGAGGACATGAGAAGTTACATAGCCCGGTCCAGGCACATCAACAGGGGAAATACACAAGGTGGAGACCTTCCCCGAGGACACTTCCATGCAGGTTTCTGGCAGCGTGCAAATTCCCCAAACTGGTGGGGATGACTTATTAAAAGAAGCTGGAAGAACCACATGCAGATTGCAAGACCAGTTTGGAAGATCACATTTTGCTCAGACGACAAAAAGTTGGCTTTGTGCCACTAGACAAGAAAGTTCCAAAACTGTGTGCTGGGGGACAGTTGCATGCTGCAAGAGAAACTTTAAAGAAATAAATGGATTACATGATTTTATGGGCTCCTGTGAACCCAAGGTATCCACTCACAAAGGAGATCTTCCAATGTTTCTCTGCATGATTTACTGTTCTGGTCTTGCCTCCTTCTAGTCAGTTTTTGAAGGAAGGCAGGACTTTGCTTTAATCCTCCGATCACTTTCAATGCTGGGAAGTAACAGAATTGCCTACTTGTGTCCTGGATATCAGAAATTAGGGAAACACTATATTATACATTATACTACATTACATTATACCCTGAATGGGAGACCACGAAGGATGTCCAGGGCTGCTATGAGAGGCAGGCAATGGCAAACCACCTCTGTTCATCTCTTGCCTTGAAACATAACATAAGACCATAACATAAGAAGAGGTCAGCTGGATCAGACTAGTGGTCCATCTAGTCCAGCATCCTGTCTCACACAATGACCAACCAGGACAAACAGGAGTACCCCCATGAGGGGTCATGATAAGTTGGCTCTTACTTGATGAGACTTCCCACCACCACCACATTGCCACATTTTAATGCAGACTCACAGTATAAAGTATTGCTATAAGCCACTGATGCTCAGGTGCATGGGGGTGCTATGGTGCTTACCAATGTGTTTCCCGGTGGTTGCTTGCTTCTTGAGTCTTACGGATAAAACCCAAAGGATCTTGAATGGAAGAGAGAAAATCAGAAAGCTTCAGATTGCTCTCTATGGACTGACTGGCTAACAAAATCCTGAGCTCATCCCATATAAGCTTCAGTTGTGCCCCCTTGGCTTGGCCATAGATGCAGATTTTCTAATGTCTCTGGTCTTGGAAAGTGGTTGTCTTCATGCAAGAAGCAAATCCTCCCTTTTCTTTGGAAACTGAAAGCAAAGAGCATCTCTTTCCTCATGGAAACTCCCCCCCCCATCCTATCTTTCCTCCAACCTAGTGGAGCAAGTGATGTTTCAGAAGGGTTCGAGAGTAACCACTTCTTCCTTTACAGGAAGTGTTCATTCAGCATCAACTGCCTCCATTGTCAGAAAATGCTTGGCTTGGAACCTTCCTGTGATAGCCATTTTGATAGCCTATGACAGATTTTATTGATAGCCTGGGACAGCCACCTATGAGAGCCATTTTGTGGTAGCACTTTTCTCAGAATTTCCAAAGTACCAAAAGGCTCAACAACAACAAGAAGAAGAAGAGATTGGATTTATACCCCACCCTTCACTACCCAAAGGAGTATCAGAGGAGCTTACAATCTCCTTTCTCTTCCAGTTCCCACAACAGACACCCTGTGAGGTAGGTGGGACTGAGAGAGCTCTCTCAAGAACTGCCCTTGAAAGAACAGCTCTGAAAGAACTTATGACTGATCCAAGGTCACACCAGTACCTGCACATGGAGGAATTCAGGATCAAACCCAGTTCTCCCAGATTAGGGTCCGTGCTTCTAACCACTACACCAAACTGGCTCTCAAGGGGACATGAAAAGCTGAGAACCTCTATTGTATGAATTCTCTCTGGCTATGGAAAATTACTTTTTCTTCAAGTTCTTAGAGCTTCTTCAATAGGCATTCATGGCTAGAATATGGGTTGTTGAAATTAGTACTGATGGCTGGTGGCTACCAGCTACAGGACACACCTTGAGTTGGATCCAACCAGCTTTTCTGATGGGGAAAGGAAGTGGAGCTTAGCCAAGCTTACCCACCTCACCTGTCTTTTTCCTAAATCCTTACCCCCTATGAGCTCTAGTTGCTTAATTAAATGCACATAAGCACGCTGATGATAATAATAGTGGGGATGGTGGAAGGATGCAGATTAATTGAAGGAAACAAAAGCTGTGGCCCATGCACTGTACAGTGCTAGGGTTGCCAGGTCCCCCCTAGCCACTGTTGAGAGATGGGGAGAGAAGGATGCCAGATCCAGGTTGGGAAAATCCTGGAGCCTTTGGGAAGGGGTCTGGGGAGGGCAGGGACCAGTGCAGTACAATGCCAAAGATTCCACCCTCCAAAGCATCCATTTTCTTCATTGAAACTCATCTCTATAGTCTACACTGTAGCTGTAATTCCAGTGGATCCCCAGGTCCCACCTGAAGCATGGCATCCCTATGCTGAGAAATCAACAGGAATAATGGAGAATTAGTAATCCATCTGTTCCATTTCAGAAACAAGACTCCAAAATTTGTAACTTCAGAAACTCAATGAGGAGAGTTTGGGAAGCACCGAGAAACTGACCCTATAAAGGTTCCTCTTCAAACTTGCAGTTACTAATGGAAGTGGAGAGCCTGAAACCATATTTCCTTACTTGGTTCTGCTCTGGTTGCGCCACTTCTAATTACTTTGCTTCCCTGGATGCTGTTAGGTTAGATTCCATTACACCTGATTTTTTTTTTGCAAGGAGAACTGGAATGTTCTCTAGTGTTTACTAATGCACAGAACAAAGTACATGTGCACACTTACACACTGCAGAGAAAGAATCTGGAGGGAGTCATACATATAAGTTTGGGCATTTCACAGTGTTTTACCAACATGTAGGTCCGTGTCAGTGCTGTCTAGAGGTGGGGGCGGGGAGGTGCAAATTAACCAAATGAATGAAAAGTTGCAGCAAATGTCACATTCTCAGGTTCCAGAATTAGATTTTAGAAATTTTCCCAGTTAAAACATGCTGCAGGTTGGAGACTTTTAGGGTAATATTGTACTTATTTTTCTGAGGTTCTACCTGGGTGGTTCCAACTTTGAGGGTGGGGTGGGTGGGCAGAGAGTTCCCAGGGGCTACCTTCCCACCCACTCACCCATGTGCCTCACTTCCCGCTTGTGCATCCTTCCCCTGCACTGCTCAGAAGCCCTCCCGCTGCCCATGCTCACAGCCATCTGCACTGCCTGCAGCCCCTTCCATGATGGTACTAGGCAGTGTGTGCAGCTGAACATATGGGTAGCAAAGCCCTGACAAGTTAGTTGGCAAAGAAATGGCATGTTGGGGGTTGGCAGCAGTGGACCCGACCATAAGCCCTGGGTCCCAGCCACTGCCCCACCTGAGGGTATATCGACTCAGTCCCTTGATTCTATTTTCATTGCAGATGTTGCCATTGTCAGATGCACAATAGGAAACTGGAGAAACCAGCTCATCTCTAACTGTTTTTAAAATCAGACTCTCAGAGGAAGCCTGGGTTCCTCTCAACAAATGCAGTGACCAAGTATTTTCTGAACAGTGGTACCACCAAAGTCCAAACATAGTGGGCTCACAGCTTGGCCAAAACTCCTCTGCAGAAGATAACTTGTACACATGAAGCTGCCTTATCAGACCATTAGTCCATCAGACTATTAGTCTATCCAGGGGTGATTTCGAGCAGGAGCTCGGGGGAGCTCAGCTCCGGGAGTTGGTGCCAGCACCCCCCCCCAGCGGGGGAGTGCCTGCTTGTGTCATGGCTGCAGCAAAATGACCCCATCCCCTGGAAAGGTCCTTGTTCCTCTGACCGGCCTTCTGAAGGCTTCAGCCACCACTGAATCTATCCTCCCAGAATAGTGGTATTTCTGAGGCTTGGATTCGTAGCTGTCCCCTCTCTGCCAGCTCTCTCTCTCTCCTTTCTTTCTTGCCTTCTGACATACTACCGGCGATGTCAGGTGGTGTAGCATATGCAAATAATTTATGCTAATGAGTTAAGCCAATGAGCTCCTGCACCTCTTTTTCTACGAAATGACCCCTGAGTCTATCAAGGTCAGTATTGTCTACTCAGACTGGTAGCAGCTCTCCTGGGTCTAATACTGAGATCCTTCACATCACCCATAACCTGATCCTTATACTGGAGATGTCAGGGATCTAACCTTGGACTTTCTGCATGCCAAGCAGATGCTCTGCCATTGAGCCATCAACTGCCCCCCCCTTGTTTTTATTGTGAATTATGACTTCATTTACAAATAAAAATAAGATTTATTCTGAGAAGCTTTTATGCCTCTCCAATCACCCCTTACCCTGATCTGGATGGCCCAGGCTTGCTTTATCTTGCCAGATCTCAGAAGCTAAGCAGGGCTGGCCCTGGTCAATATTTGGATGGGAGACCACCAAGGAAGTCAAGGGTTGCTACACAGAGGCAGGCAATGGCAAACCACCTCTGAATGTCTCTTGCCTTCAAACTGAAAACCCTACAGGGTCGCTGTTAGTCGACTGCAACTTAACTGCACTTTCCCCCACCAGTCAGCATTCAAGCTTTAATGCTTTTAATGCTTTAAATACACAAAATAAGATAAAGATTCACCCAAGCAGGCATTCAAAGCTGGCAGTCACTGCTGGCATGTCCTACTTTTACTCCTCCTCACCTTCTCTGAGAATCTCTTCTGATTGCAGAAACTGACTTGAGCTTTGTAAATGGGAATGTAATTTACAGAACCGTAAAATTCTGAGTCTTGCAATTCAATCACCGTCAAGGCCAGGGAAATTATGTTTGATATGCCCAAAGGCCTTCTAACTCAACAGTTGGGGGAGCAGTGGGAGGAAGAGAAATATTCATCCTGAACTGCAAACTAGCCAACCAACAGAAAAATTTGCCAAGCCAACTAATAATTTTAAGAATCCCTCATGACATTTGAGGCAACAATCAGTTTTGTGGGAGGAACTGGGGGGAGATAGATAAGTCAAGCCATTTTTTAAAAAATCCAAACCTCTACAAAGCTCCATCACATGAACACATGAAGCTGCCTAATACCGAATCAGACCCTTGGTCCATCAAAGTCAGTATTTTCTACTCAGACTGACAGTGGCTCTCCAGGGTCTCACGCAGAGGTCTTTCACATCACCTACTGCCCAGGTAGCTCAATCTCGTCAGATCTCAGAAGCAAAGCAGGGTTGGTCCTGCTTAGTATTTGGATGGGAGACCACCAAGCAAGTCCACGGTCATGATGCAATGGCAAACCACTTCTCTTCATTTCTTGCCTTGAAAACCCTACAGGATCACCATAAGTTAACTGTGCCTTGACAGCACTTTCCACCACCACCACTGCGTGGTCATTTTAACTGGAGACACTGGAGACTGAACCTGGGACCTTCTACACACAAAGCAGATGCTCCAGCACGGAGCCACAGTCCCTTCCAGTGCACCCAGACTACAATTGTCTAAGCAACAATGGGAGAATATTCACGTACAGAAGAAAGAGAGCCAATTTAGAACATACAGCAGCCTTCTTTCCCTTAGCACTCTCAGATGCTGCTCAAAATTGGTGGCCCAATTTCTATTCAAGCCGCAGGGAGTTCACCCATCACTGGTTCTAAATTGGGTTGGCCAGCATTGACAAGCAGCCCCGAAGGACTGTTGTCATAAAAGCCATCAGGAAAATGTTATAGATTTTTCATTGCTTCTTATTCCTAGAAGGTAATTTCAAGAGAAGATTGAAAATAACCCAATAAGGTAAAGGATTTGGGTAATTACTTGCAGAGGGGGGAAAGGGGGTGTTCATTAAAAAAAATCTGTGTTTTCAGCAAAGATATACAATGCCACTAGACAGAGCCACAGCATCCCAGGCAGTTCATTCTATGCTATACAGCCACCTGGATGAGCATCCGTCTTAGTCTCTTGCTTCTGCCCTCAAGAAACCTAACCTCCACATCAAAGAAAATCTGGATTTGGGATAACTGTGCAGTAAATAACACTGATGCAGAAAATAGCTTGTTTGCTTCCTTTTGTGTCTTTGCAAAAATCTGCATGCTTGGCAAAGGGAGGTTTGTTAGCAAGAAGAGGGAGAGAAGCCCGTGTCTTTGTAAGAAGCGGAGCTTGAAAACATGAATAAACTATGGGACAAAAGATCTTGATGCCTGAATTGCAGTATGTCGATAGCTCTTGTGCTGTGTTAGTGACCTAATTAGGGGTGTGCTGGGATGCATCAGATATAACCCAGGTGAGGGTGCAATGCATCACACTGAAATGCAGTCTGACATTTCTTTGGCGCCTTGCATTTGCTTACAAAGGGGCTCAGTTTCCAGATGAAAAGGATTTTCTCCTCTTCTGTGCCTTTCTGTTAGAGTTCCCAACGCTGCCTAGGCAAATGCCAGGAGACTTGGGGGGGCAATGACTGGGTGTAGAGGAATTTGGGAAGGGTTTAATGTTATTTCTCAGTAATGCTCTAGGAATTTCCCCAAATCTCTATGGTAAAGACCACAGGGATCCAGAAACTTCCTAGAGCACCACTGTGGAGGCCATATTTTTTCTCCTGCTCCTCAGTTTCTTGACTCTAGGTGACTGGGCTTTGGGACAGGGAATTTCCTACTGGACCCAGGCAACTGGGAAGCCTACTTTCTAGGTGACAGACAAGGCTATTTTGGGGCAGGAACGCACAGGAATAGAGTTCCGGCTGGCTCCTGAGTTGGCCATACCCATCAGGAACTCATTAGCATAATAGGCCACACCCAACAGCAGAAACTCATTAGGATTGGCTACATGAGGGGTATGTGGCCTAACAAGCAAATTAATTCCTGCTACAAAAAAAGCCCTGGGTTTTGACAACAAACAAGGTAAACAGAATAAGAAGCAAAAGGTGGGTGTGGCTGGATAACCACACTTCTGGTAATATGGGGGTGTGGCCTAATATGTTAATAAGCTGTGCTGTCAGTGGTGCGGCCTAATATGCTAATGAGTTTCTGCTGTTGGGTGTGGCCTATTATGCTAATGAGTTCCTGCTGGGCTTTTTCTACAAAAAAAGCCATGGTGACAGAACAGCAAAATGGTTTTCTTTTGCACTTTTTATGACTTAAACATCTCCATGCATGTTTTGCAGGCCCTGCCCTCCTCTCTGGCCTTTGCGAGTCGCAGGTCCTGACCCTCTTGCTATGGCACCTGGATTAGCTCCTCCCTCCTGACTGAGGCAGCAACTTGCTGTCATGCTGTAGCCTGGCTTGTTGCCCAGACAACCCTTGGCTTGTGGCCCTGGGGGATCTTGTTGGCTGGTGTGTTGGGGCCATCCATGGCTGGGAATGCCGTGGAATAGGAATCCCCAGCATTACCGAAGAGGTTAACATTTTTGAATATTTGAGAACAGATAGTAGGCAGCACACCAAAATGGCTTCCATGGGAGGGGCCAGTCACAAAATTGTTGCCATGGAGACAGGCTCCAATTACATACTCTTGAAATATTCCACGAAATGTGAGGAGACTGCAACCTAACCATCTTCCTAGGGTGTTTAAAGATGAATGTTCCCCTCAGACACCAAGATGATGCCTCCTGAACTCTTCTGAAGCACTTCCTATGCCAATAAAGCTGAGGGAAGCCAGGACTGGCTTTGAGGAAGGGACATCTGGGGAAAGAAACAAGTGGGTACCAAGAAATACATTGTTGGGCACCATGATGCCCACAGGTACTGCTTTGAGGATTGTTGTCATGGACCAGGTCTGCAATGGAGCTGTCCGACTGGGTGATCTTTAGTCAGGGATCTCTGTCACTCCATATACATTCTCCTGTCTGCATTGATTCCACAGGACCTGTATGAGCACAATGAGTATTTAGACATATATCCTTAAACCCCTTACCTCATGTTAATTACCAAGTGTCTCTATGGGGTGTGCATGAGGAAGTACCAACCAATGGGGAGCAGATATCAATGCCCTGGAAAGGACAACCAGCACTTAGGGAGGGAGATAAAGGAGGTTGGCTGGTAGTTGGAAACCAGCCAGCCAGAAAGGGGAGGCCAGTCAGCCAGGAAGGAGAAGCCAGCCAGCCAGGCAGCTTGGAGGAGCAGCCAGTGGATGGCAGATGGAGAGAAGAAGATATGCCAAATGCCACCATTCATGGAGGTGGTGGCACCGAATGAAGCTGGGGGGGGGGGGAGGACTGGAGGGAAGGGCAGGATCACCCGCTGGTACCAAAAGATTAAGATTTTGCCTGTCTTTCCTGATACGTTAATATCCCTTGGCCGTGTCTGTCTACCCATCTGTCCTTCCTCTTCTGTGCCTTCTCTTTTCTGTTTGGGTGTGTATGCATAAATGCCTTGGAGGAAGGAGCAGGGGAGAGAGGCACTGAGTTTGTGTATGACTGTGCCTTTCCCTTGCCATTGTGACACCAATTTCATCTGATCTGCCTTCATCTTGGGAATGATATACTTCCATGCTATTTGAACTTCTGAAACAACAGAGGAGGGAGGGGGTGTCTGGGTGTGCATGCACACGCTGGGGGAACCTTATCCCATAATAAGTTGCAAGGGAGGGTGATTAGGACACAGGCGCCACTGTGTGCGGTTCAGACAAAGACATGACAGGAGATGAATGTCAGTGAAGCAATCTGCTCTTAGTAAATCACGGGTGCTTCTTGCTCAGGAGCTGGTGAACAGGGGCGGCAGGTGCAGCCCACGAGGAGACAATGTCTCGGAATGTGCCTCGTTAACACTGACCTGAACGAAATCTGTTCCCTGAGCATGAGAATGGAGAGATCCAGACAGATCCCAGTTTGCACGATAGTGACAGGGGGCAGCCATTCTTTTATTGGGTTAAATGTAAAACTAAAATCATTTGCCATTGAAGCATAGAAGCCTTTTCATATTATCCTCAATTCTCCATCTTTCTCCATTAAGGGGGAAATACTGTTCAAACAAATTACAAAGATGATATGACTCCAATGGTAACAAGAGAGAGAAATTTTACGTAGAAAAATAGAAGCACGCCTTACATGACATAGTCATGTAGGTCCATTAACTTCAAAAAAGGGTAATTTGCTACAGCTCCAAGCCCAGGTAAGAGAGAGAAGAAGAAGAGAGGTCCCACATGATAAAACAGAAGGTAATCCATGGCCAAAGAGGCTCAGCATCTAACCGATAAGAGGGTGGGGCCAACTGCCAGGTGTACCTGAGAGCAAATTCTCTTAAACCTTTCCCTCCCAGATCCTCTTGCAGGGGGAGAGCTAGGGCTCAGGGGTAGACTATCTGCTTGGCATGCAGAAGGTCCCAGGTTCAATCCCCAGCATCTCCAGTTAAAAAGAATCTGGCAATAGGTGAAGTGAAAGACCTCTACATCAAACCCCAGAGAGCCACTGCCAGTCTGAGTAGATCCTCTTGCATGCAGAGTAAGAGACCGATTCCGCAAAAGCAGTTGTTCCGCCCTCGGTCTTCCGTTTCTCCCGTAGTATGGCTCAATTTCCCACTATTTGCTGCATGGCTGCATTTTGACCCCCCAGTTGGGGGTAGATGCGGGTCAAAATGCAGCCGCGCAGCAAATAATGGGAAATTGAGCAGTGCAACTGCGAAAAATGGGAGACCGAGGGTGGAACAACTGCTTTTGCTGAATCAGTCACATGTCACAATATCCAACACCCCTTCTTAATGTCACATGCAAGAGTTCTCAAGTTTCAGCTTTTGAACAATACTCCATCTCTATTACACCCTTCTTAGTTAGTTCTGTGCTTTCTGCATTTCATACAGACCAGTTCCTCTACTGCCTATCACTTGCTGTTGCTTATCTCTGGTACCATTCTGGCTTCCATGTTCCCTTTTATCTACCACTTCTCTTTAAACACTAAGGAGGCTTCTGGGCAGTTCTAAGAGAATTCTTGGCTTTGATGTCAGCAGTGGAAGTTTCTCCACCCAACTCTGCAGATCGCCATAATTAAATCAACACCTTTCCTAATGACCGTATAATTAATCCTTTTGTCAATAATCAGACCTTCCTTGCACTCTTGTCACCTAGCCTGGCCATGTCTCTCCACCCACACTTTCTCTTTTGGAAAGTGCGTGGGTGGATAAAACGGCCAGGTCTTGTTTTTAAACGAAGAATCCATTGCTATTATCATTAAGAAAAGTGTTGCTTTAATGACAGTGCTTTCCTAACGCTAGATTTTTCCATGTTGTGATTCATGCCTGGTTCTTGCAAGAATAGTAGGGTTGCCAGCTTCAGGGAATCAACACCCTCCTTTAGGGTTGCCAACTCTGGGTTGGGAAATTCCTGGAGACTTGGGGGATGGAGCCTGGAGCAGCAGGGGAATGGAGTGGGGAGGGACATCAGTGGGGTATAACACCATATATTTCATCTTCCAAGCAGCCATTTTCTCCAGGGGAACTGGTCTCTTTTATCTGAATAGTTGTAATTCCAGGAGATCTCCAGCCACCCACTGTTTGCAGTGCTACAGCCCACATAAAATTTCATCAAGAACTAGGCCTCGAGATCAAACCAGAGGGGATGTGTTAGGGTTGCCAACCCCAGGTGGGGGCTGGAGATCTCTTGGAATTACAGCTCCTCTGTAGACTACACAAATTGCTTATTAATACATTAATTAAGATTTATTCCTCTTCTCCTGGAGAAAATAGCTGCTTTGGAAGGTGGACTGCATGGCATTATACCCTACTGAAGTCCCTCCATTCCTTAAATCCCACGCTCTCAGGCTCCATTGTCAAATCTCTAGGTGTTTCCGAACCTGGAGTTGGCAGCCCTAGGAGATGCTAAACTAAAAGATCCCTATTCAGATCGTCCCAGGGATTTTCAAAAGTAACCTGCAGCTGCAGGGAGCGGGGCTGATTCAGATCACTGTCATGGGGTTGGAGAGAGTAATAATCATTTCCCTTAATAGTTTAGCTGCATAAAAACAGACCTTCCTTCCCTATGCTATTATTAGCTCTGGAAAGGAAGCGATAGGCCAAGCAAAGGTCCCAGTCTGTTTTTTCCCCTCCTCCAGAGCTAAACGTCCCAGAGGGTCAGTTTCATTTGGTGGAACTATATGTCAGCCAGGAAAGAGGGAGTTAAAGCCTCTCTTCCCCTGCATTGCAGCCTCAATCCAAATTTGGGAAGAGACATGGCTGCAATTTACCTTTCAAAACACTTGCAAGTTTGACTGCAGATAGAGCGGCCATTTCATAGAATCATAGAGTTGGAAGGACCTCCAGGGTCATCTAGTCCAACCTCCTACACAATGCAGGCATTACATCCTGCTTGCAGTGTGCAGATCCCCTCTGGCATTCTCCATCCCCACCAGCACTCAATAGACTGGCAAGAGCAAGGGGTGGGAACAGTGTTGCACAACATCAGGATGTCACTTCCAGCTGTAAACAGACATGACATTGCCACAACATAACAACATTTTACCATAGAGATTGGGGAAATCCTAGAGCTCCACCACATCCCAGTGACACACCTTCCAGGTTCCTAGCTGAAAGTGAGGTTGTTACATTGTGCAAAGCTTTTCTGAAGTCTTTGCCCCTCTTCAGTGCTCCTGCCACAACTCGGAGCTAGGCTGGCAACCCTATAGGGTTGCAAACTTGAGCCTGGGAAATTCATTGAGATTTGGGGGAGTGGAGCCTTGGGAGGGCAGGGTTTGGGGAGGGGAGGGACCTCCGTGGGATACAATGCCATGGAGTCCACCTTCTAAAGCAGCCATTTCCCCCAGGGAAAGTGATCTCTGTCGTCTGGAGATGAGCTGTAATTTCAGGAGATCTCCAGACCCCAACTGGTGGTTAATCGTAAGAAGGAGGGAGGCTACAGAAAAAAGACCAATGAAATCAAAAATAAAAGTGTAGCCAAAGCACACTAAATAAATGCAACAATGATTATCTAGAAAGCAGTCAATAATAATGTCAAATTTATATATATATTATTGTAGAATCACAAACATAATAAAGAACAATTATCAAAAAGTGGGTGGTAACAAACTCAAACCCACAATAAGTCATGGCATATCTCAAAAGCAGTAGACTTCCTTCATAAATAGAACAAGCTCACAAAGGAAAAAAATATAAATATCACATGTCCTTGAATTGAAGTCCAGACATCTGAATATTGTGGCTTGTAGTAAATAAGATCCGTTTCAAGTAGAAACTACACGGTTCCGGATAATATGATCAGCGTTTCAGATCTATTCCTTCATCTGGTAATTCAGGCAAGTCTTCATTAACATACAGTGAAAACAGTGTCACATCTGGCTTGGCCTACAGTCTTCAGCTGTGGTTTGGATCAGCTGTTGTATGCTGGCAATACTAGTGTCCATCTGCACCGTGTTGTAAGGTGCTTCCATTGTACATCTGTGCTAGATACCATTCAAACTCCAAGACCACAATCACTCTGCTTCCTATGACTGTTTTTTTCTTGACCTATTAGCTTCTCAGCACTTGTAACAAATGACTGGTTTGCTAAAGCAGGAGCTCAACTTTTGCATACGTGTGATCCATACCTCCAGTGAAGATGTGACAAATCAGGAACCGCTCTGATGAGCAGGGACACAGAACCAGGGCTCCATGGTAGAGCTCCAGCTTTTCAAGCACAAGGTGGCAGTATCTCCAGTTCCATGACTCGAGTAGGAGGGGATGTGAAGGTGTTCTACCTGAGACCCCACCCACCCACCCTCTGCACTGCAAAGGCAAGGCGAGGTAGCACCCATCCTCCTATTCCATACATACACATCAAGGCATGGGAGAGAGGGGTGGGGCGGCTGAGAGAGTTCTGTGAAAACTGTGACTGGGCCAAGATCACCCAGCAGGCTTCATATGGAGGAAGCAGGGAATCAAGCCCAGTTCTCTTGATTAGAGTCCACCGCTCTTCACCACCCCACCACACTGGCTCTCTCTATGGGGAGTTCTCTCTTCTCCCTAAACCCTGACCTCCCCAGTAGGGTTGCCAGCCTCCAGGTGGGGCCTGGAGATCTCCCGCTTTTACAACTGATCCCCAGTTGACAGAGATCAGCTCCCCTGAAGAAAATGGTGCTCTGAAGGGTAGATTCTATGGCTTCGTACCATGCTGAGGCCCCTCCCCTCCCCTCCCCTCCCCAAACCCTTTCCCCTCCCAGATCCACCCCCAAATTCTCCAGGTATTTCCCAGCCCAGAGCTGGCATCCTTAAAATGCTAAAGAGTTTCATGTTTGGAATTCATAAGTGGTTTTTTTGTGTTTTCCTTTGTAAACAGCTGCTGCCCAAGGGGCCTATGAATCTATGGCAAGGGGGGAAGGCACCTTTCCCCCTTGGGCTGTTTTCCAAACCTGACACAGCTGCATGGAGTCCCTTAGTACGTTTGGGGAAGTCAGGCAGGCAACGTATCAAGTGCCTGACTCCTGTGCAGTCCTTTCCCTCTTGATGCGGAGCTTCCTTGTGACATCAAGAAGAAATCCAATCAAGGCTGCCGTGTTCTGCCCCATGACAGGTGCGACCTTGGAGAAAAAGGAATCAAAGCTCTGTCTCTTCTTCTTCTTTGGGGAGGGTGTTCAGCTTCCGTTTCCTAAGTTGCTCCTTGGGCATATCAATTGCAGCTTTTCCAGTGAAATGGAGGAAATGCAGATTTCTGCCGTTGCCATAGGAACCGGCCTCTCCTGCTTTCTAACTGGGCTGCCTAACGACCCATCCCAAGCAAGGAGACAGCTTTGGATCAATTATTGATCGGCACAGCAGCGCTCTTGGGGTCATCTCTGGAAAGAGAACTCCGCAGGGCAGATTGTACAGCTTGCGGAGACCCAAGAAAGACATCTTAGCATTGCGGGGGGGACGGGGGGGGACACATGTGAAGTTTGATTCTGTCCTCGATCTGTAACTTTGTGGAAAGTCAATCAGCTTTCATAAGAATTGCATATGAGAGCCTGTTCCTTTTTTCTTGTTAGTTTTTGCTATCAATTCCAAAAGGAATTGGTATTGGGTTTTTTACATGGTTTTATTTCATTATTGCTTCTTCCATTGTTGTTTCATTTTCAATGGAAGTCAACCCCTCCCCCAATTTCCTCAGTAGGGTTGCCAAGTGGGCGGGGAGTCCTTGCTGGTCCGGGAGTGTTCTGGTGTGTGCACAAAGCATGCACGCCACAATGACATCACCTGGAAGTGACATCATCCCATTGGGCACGTTGGGGCAAGACCTCTGTAATTCGAGGGAAAACTATAGTTTCCCCTCAAATTATAGAGCATCCCCCCCCCGAAACGTGCCCAACACGATGACGTCACCTCTGGGTGACGTCATCGCGCCGGGCACATCTCCTCAGCCCAGCAATTTGGCGGTGGGGTTCCCCCCAGCGGTTCAATTCGGGCCAGCAGGGAGCGGGCTGATTGAGTGGGGGTTTCCCCACCCACCGGGGGGACCTGATTACCCTATTCCTCAGGTCTGTGTCTTCATGATTTTTCATCCAAACTAGACAAACTCAGGGAGTAGTAGTATCCCCTAAGGACTAGGGTTGCCACTTGCCATCTCTGGTTGGGAAATACCTGGAGATTTTTGGGGGGTGAAGCCTGGGGTGGGCAGGGCTTGGGGAGGGGAGGGACTTCAGTGGGTTCTAATGCCACCGAGTCTACCCTCCGAAGTGACCCTTTTCTCCCGGTGAACGGATCTCTGTCACCTAGAAATCAGTTGTAATCTTTCATTTAATTTACTGATTTAGATTTCTATCCCGCCCTTCCCGCAAGCAGGCTCAGGGCAGATTACAACAATAATTGACAATAAGTGATTAAAAATATATATTAAGTAATAGAACAATTAAGAGATGGGCATAGCAGCAATTCAATATTCAGCAGTCCTAAAACTGGGAACAATTGGGCCGCAGCCCAAAGCTATAAAGATCGTATCAGGAGAAGCAACTGCAGCAACTGCAGCAGGGAGGCCAATTGATGGAGGTCAATTCATCCCAGGAGATCTCCAGCTGCCACCTGGAGACTGGCAACTCTACCAAGGACTTACTAGGCTTACACCTAGGGTTGGCAACTCTGGGTTGGAAAATTCCAGGAGATTTGGGAGTGGGGCCTTGTGAGGGCAGGGTTTAGGTATCGAAGGGCCCCAAATGCCATACAGGTGGGTCAAATGCCATACAGTCCACCCTTCAAAGCAGCCATTTTCTCCAGAGAAATTGATCTCTGTTGGCTGGGGACAGGGCCGGCTCCAGTACAGTAGGTGAGGCTGCTTTCTGGTGCACTTCCTCAGCAGCTGCCAAGGTGCCCTTGCATAGATCCCGGCTGGCTCCTGTGTCCCGAGGGTCACTTCTCATTCTCCCCCCCACAAGCCTTTCTCTTGGGGTGCTCCAGGCCTCCCAGACAGCACTTGAACATGCAAGCAGCAGCTGGCCAGTTTCCAGTCCCATTTCCCCTCTGGCACCAATCGCAGCCCCGTTGGGGACTTGGGTGACATTGTCAGCCCCTTTGGGCAGGGCGCTGGGTGGAGAAGACTGCAGTGAGGACAGCTCTCTCTCGAGGCTTCGGGAAAGCTGCATGGTGCACCCCCCACCCTGTCGGGAAACTTCTGCGACTCTTCTGCCTTTGGCGAGGAAAAGCCACTTCAGACATCACAGGAAACCTCCCCCTCCCTTTTGCATTCCCCAGAGAAGAGCCAAACAGTGCTGCTAAATTGCTGGGGGGGGAGGCACTCCGGCCAGCAAAGGAAGTGCCCTGGGGTCCTTCGCTTCCTGTGCGGGGTGAGGAGGGAGATGAGGTTGGCTGGCCAAGGGAAAGGGAGCCCACCCACCAGCAGGACACATGGCCCAGGGCACAAGGTGAGCAAGGGGAGGGGAGGGGAAAGCGGGGCGGGGCGGGGCAGCAGGTCAGCCAGAGTGGCACTCTCATCGAGCTGGCGTCCTAGGCAACGGTCTAAAATTTGTCAGTGATGGGCCGGCCCGGCCTGGGGATGAGTAGTAACTCCAGGAGATTGCCAGGCCCCACCTGGAAGTTAGCAACGCTACTACCACCAATGAGAAAATGCTTTAAAGTTAAAGGTGGGGTTTGGACACTGAGTGCAGTAATGAGCACAGAGTTAGAAATTCTAGAGTAACACATGTTTCTAATTTGGTTTTGGGAAACCCACTGATCTCTGCCTGCTCAGTCTCCTCCATCTCCTCTTCCCCTCCTCCGCTGGAGCATCACCATGCAGGCAGCAGTGGCTGTAGCAGGCCACTGTCCACTCAATAGGGAAGCACAGGAAAGGCTGTAGCTCAGTGGTAGGGTATCTGCTTGGTATAGAGATGGTCCCACATTCAATTCCAGGCATCTCCCGTTGAAAGGACCAGGTAGTAGGTGATGTGAAAGACCTCCACCTGAGACCCTGAAGAGTCGCTGCCAGTCTGAGCAGACCATGCTGACCCTGATGGACTGATGATCTGAGTCAGAATAGGGCAGACAGCTCTGTTGTTCACTCGCTGAGCCAAGCAGTTAGGGCTGCTAGGATCAGCTGCACCTGTTCCCAACCAAAGGGAGAAAGCAGGTGAGCGAGGGGTGGTAGATGCTGCTTCTAGGGATGGGGTGGCTGCTCAGCCGCCCAGGCAGATGAGCAAGAACCAAGAGCAATGAGGAGGTGTCCCCACCATTTGCTTGCCAGCCATCTCTTTCTGGGCCATCATCCTGCCTGCCAAGGATCCCCCCCCAGACCTGGAATTGACCCTGGCCGTTGTTACCTATCATATGCATATAGTTAAAGGCCTCTTCTAAGATCAATCTCTCAGATGCATCTGCATCTTTATTCCTGTGTGCTGAGAGGAGTTGGAGCAGATTGCATTGCAGTTATATGACCTCACGGTTATGTGTTCCTGTCTCTGTTTTCAATCCGTTGCAATCCAATCAATTCTGGCTCTGATTTCAATCAATGAACCTCCCGGCTCTGTTTCTCAGTTCTGTCTTACTATTTCTCCAATACAAAGCAGAAGTAATTTCGTCTACCCGCGTATCATTTCAGCCGTTGCTCTGCCTCTCCCACAGCATTGACATTTCGAGCAATAGAGTTGATTCACACACGCACACTTGGAAAACATTTTATTCTAGTTATTAACACAGGCAGTTCATTCTCTCTTCCTCATCTCTGCTCCTCCCAAAAAAACCCCCAAGAAACATTCAACTTGATATTTTCTAAATCAGTTTCAATATGAGAAGAAGTTTTCGGAATGGTATTTCACATACATGGCTTATGCAGATTCTAGGATCGGACTCCCTTGTTACATTGAGAGTGGCGAGCAATAGATGTTTTAAGTGTTCACAACCACAAATATTATGCAGAAACGTTTGCATGGGAACCAAGACCAAAGCTCCCTGCTGGAGGTACTCTTGGTGGCAAATTGAGAATTGATGTACTTTAATAAACTATGTATTGTATATATTTAGCAGAGTAAAAAGTAATGCAGCACACATATGTAAGTAGCTCAGGGCTTGTTTTGTAGAAAAAGCCCAGCAGGAACTCGTTAGCATAATAGGCCACACCCAACAGCAGAAACTCATTAGCATATTAGGCCACACCACTGACAGCACAGCTTATTAGCATATTAGGCCACACACCCATGTTACCAGAAGAGTGGTCATCCAGCCACACCCACCTTTTGCTTCTTATTCTGTTTACCTAGCTGGTGGAACGAGCTCCCGGAGGAGATCAGGGCCCTGCGGGACCTGAAGCAGTTCCGCAGGGCCTGTAAGACGGAGCTCTTCCACCAGGCATTTGAACAGGGGCCACCGCCTCTCTGTCCCCCCCCCCGTTACCATCTAGTGATTACCAACGTGCGACCCATATTACCAACTAGTCGCTGATGACCCTGAGCGCTCCCAATATTAGTATGTATAATAACATCAGATTTTATGCCATCAATAGCATTGAGCACTTTAATAATTGTATTATTTAATTAATGACTAATTTTAACTGTTTTAATTGTTTTTATTGTGAACGTGGTTCACCTAATTATGTAAGCCGCTCTGAGCCTACTGTGTGGGGAGAGCGGCCTAGAAATCAAAATAAATAAATAAATACATAAATAAATAAATACCTTGTTTGTTGTCAAAATCCAGGGCTTTTTTTGTAGCAGGAATTAATTTGCATGTTAGGCCACATACCCCTCATGTAGCCAATCCTAATGAGTTTCTGCTGTTGGGTGTGGCCTAATATGCTAATGAGTTCTTGCTGGGTGTGGCCAATTCAGGAGCCAGCCGGAACTCCGTTCCTGTGCATTCCTGCCCAAAAATAGCCCTGAATTAGGTTAAGATAAAGTTTACTAAAAATTAGGAGAGGGTACATGGAACAGGTAGGGGCTGCAGTGGCTCAAGTGGTTTAGACACTGAACTGCACTCCAGAAGGTCGGCAGTTCAGCGGTTCAAGACCCTAGTGCTGCATGACGGAGTGAGCTCTGGTTCCAGCTCCTGCCAACCTAGCAGTTCGAAAGCAAGAAATTGCAAGCCTCGGCATCTAGTCATGCTGGCCACATGACCACAGAAACGTCTTTGAACAGTGCTGGCTCTTCGGCTTGGAAACTGAGATGAGCACTGCATCCCTAGAGTCGTATTCAACAGGTTTTCGAGCAAGGGAAACCTTTATCTTTACTACATGGAATAGAAGACAACAACATCCTATCTATCCATCTTGTCTACATCTCAGATCAGACTCCTGGGGTACGTGTGGGAACAAAGGAGAGAAAGTTTCCCCCAAAGCCCCTACGTGACAAACTACAGGTAGCATCCTCAATAGCTGATCTTAAGACCATCTCATTAGGAATAATACTTCCCTCTTCTCTGGCAGGATATATGTGCCTAACATCTAATTGGTTCTAAGCTAATTAACTAACATTTGCATACACAAAGGAAAAAACTTGCATATCCCAACACTATGGACAATTTATGTCCTGTATAAATCTATAAAATGCCCTATAGTCAGAGCCTGACATCTATAAGTGGCTACCAGCCATGGTGACTGAGAGAAGCCTCCGTATTCAGAGGCACCAAGCCTCAGAATCCCAGAGCCAGGAGGCAATGTCAGGGGAAGGTCTCAGCCTCTACACATTGTTTATTGGCCCTCCAGTGGAACTGGTTGGCTGCTATGACAGCAGGATGCTGCACTAGATGGACCATTGGTCCATCAGACCATTGGTCTGATCCAGCAGGGCTCTTCTTATGTTCTTATGACGGGGAAGGGAGATGGGTACCCTTTACTAGAATCAAGCATCAAGGTAAAAGTTATCAACAAAGCTAATGAAATAATCAGATGTTGAGAACAGAGGAAGGAATGGGAGCAAATCAACTAAAATCCTGAGGGAAAAAGAAACCTTTAATCTGATGTCTGAACTGGAAAGGCTAAGTGTCAGGAAGAACTCTGCAAGGAGACAGCTCGAGGGATGAGGTGCTACCAAGGAAGCTGGGGGCGGGACAACCCTGGTCACCTATTCCACCTTTTCTCACGTTGTAGAGCTACAGAAATAAATACTTCCAAACTACAAACTTCCATCTTTTGCCATGTGTGTTGTGCTGTCAAATCACTTCTGACTTATGGTGATCCTATGAATCAATGACCTCCAAAATGTCCTATGGTTAACAGCCTTGCTCAGGTCTTGCAATCTGAGGGCCATGGTTTCCAATATGGAGTCCATCCATTTCATGCTGGGTCTTCCTCTTTTCCTGTTGCCTTCAATTTTTCGTAGCATTATTGTCTTTTCTGGTAATCTTCTCTAGTCTTTTCTCTAGTCTTCTTATAATGTGACCAAAGTATGATAGCCTCAGTGTGGTCGTTTTGGCATCTAGGGAGAGTTTGGGCTTGCTTTGATCTAGAACCCACTGATTTGTCTTTTTGGTGGTCCGCAGTATCCATAAAACTCTCCTTCACCACATTTCAAATGACTCAGCTCTCTGTCAGCTTTCTTCATCATCCAACTTTCACATGCATAGTAATGCAGGGGTCATTTCGTAGAAAAAGAGGTGCAGGGGTTCATTAGCATAACTCATTAGCATAACTTATTTGCATATGCCACACCCCCTGACATCACCAGAAGTGTGTCAGAAGGCAACACCCACCACTCAGGCTCCACCCCAAAAATCTCCAGGTATTTCCCAACTCAGAGCTGGTGAGCCAGCTTTACACTAAAGACACTTTAGGTTTCCTTTGTTCTTGCAGGGAAGCTACCCTACAACAAGCATAAAAATACAGATCAAGTTAGTATGCTTTTGCTTTTTTCCACAGCGCATCACCATATGTGCCCACTCCTGGGCTTGCTATTCCCGGAACGGCGTTCCTGTGCGTTCCTGCTCAAAATGACCCTTGGGGAATACTGTGGTATGAATGATCTTGATCTTGGTTGCTGGGATCTTGGTTGCCTTACACTTAAGAATCTTCTCCAGCTCCTTCATGGCTGCCCTTTCCAGTCTCAATCTCCTTCTGATTTTTTGGTTGCAGTCTCCCTTTTGGTTGATGATGGAAATGAAGAACAGATTATCTTCAACAATTTCCATTTCTCCATCTTTCAGAGGCCTTTAAAACAGAGCCCCAGAGTGGCATACAATCAGAGCGACACATGCTGAGATAGCCACTTTGCTATGAGGAGCACTGGGTTCAGTTACTCTTGCTCAGCCTAACCTATCTCACAAGGCTGTTGTGAGGATGAAACAGGGCAACCCTCAAGAAGAGAAGAGAAGAAAAGAGAAGAGATTGGATTTATACCCCACCCTTCACTCGGAGTCTCAGAGCGGCTTACAAACTCCTTTTCCCATCCCCTCCCCACAACAGACACCCTGTGAGGTAGGTGGGGCTGAGAGAGCTCTTTCCAGAGCTGCCCTTGAGAGAACAGTTCTGACAGAACTACAGCTTGCCCAAGGTCATCCAGCAGGTGTAATTGGAGGAGTGGGGAATCAAACCCAGTTCTCCCAGATTAGAGTCCATGCACTTAACCACTACACCAAACTGGCTCTCAAGATAGTCCTTAGAGTTCTCCTGGGATTACAATTGTTCTTCAGTCTACAGATCCTAGGAGGAAATGGCAATTTCAGAGGGAGGACTCTCTGGATGAGCACTCTCCCTTATGACCTCCAGCCCTTTCCCTGAACTCCAGCTTCCCCTGTCCCCCACTCCAAGAATTTCCTCAAATGTCCCCAAAGTAAAATTTTGATAACAAGTATAACTGTATTAAAATGTCATCATTTAGAACAGGGGTGGCCAACCTGTGGCTCGGGAGCCACATGCGGCTCTTTCACACATATTGTGCGGCTCCTGGCAGGGCGGCTGGGGAAGCAAAGGGGAGGCATGCTTTTTCTCTCTTTCTCCCTTCCTTCCTTCCCTCCTCCCTCCCATCTATTTGCTTTCCTAGTTTCTCTCTCTCTCTTTCTTATAACTGGTTTTCCTTGTTTGTTTTTATTTTTGGCAGTCCCATTTAACGTTAATAAAAAGCAAATTTGCATATTTTTAAAAATAAAAACGTGTGTGTGATATTTGTTCCTGTCTTGCGGCTCTCAGACATCTCTATGTGGCTCTTACGTTTATTCTATGTGGCTCTTATGTTAAGCAAGGTTGGCCACCCCTGATTTAGAAGGAAGAGGAGGAGGAGGAGATGATGATGACGGTGATGATTGGATTTATACTTTGTCCTTCACTACCTGAAGGAGTCTCAGAGTGGCTTACAATCTCCCTCCCCTTCCCCTCCCCACAACAGACACTCTGTGAGGTAATTGATTCAAAGCTAGATGATTAATTGGCCAATAACCATAACAGGAACTCATATAAACAAAGAGTGTCTCTGAGCATGTGCAGAGTTCCCCCCCCCCGCCTCATAAGATATATTGATGGCCATAAAATCGCACAGCTTCCCCCTTCTCCCGCTGCATGTCATTTCCTCTGTGCTGGCAACTAGATGGGAGGATGAAATCCTGGCAGTTCTGATACCAGCACTCCCTTAACTGGAGCAGGGTTTCTTTTTTGTCTGGGCTGTGTTGAGAGCAGATGAAACCTAGGTCATCAATCACTGCTCCCTTGTCATGAAGAACATCTGACGGTATCACCATTTGTAGGATTATTCTTTTATCTGGAGTAAAAGCTTTTTCTCTTTTCTTCTTTGTTTTTTTCTCCTAATAACACTCAGGACTCTGGATGTTGCTGATTTAATGACCCATAATGGAAATAAAAATCAAGCTATTTTAATGGCTTTCCTTCTCTTTCACGTATTCATTTTTAGCAGAATGTGGTATCTATTTGCCTGTCTTTCCTTGGTCTGGCAGGTGGAAATAATCTCATTTCCTAGCACACTACCTCTAGCTAAGAGCAGGGAAATGGGAGGAGGGCGGAGAGAAGCATGCAGGTTTGGAGTGGTGGGGCAGGAGGGAAATGCCGAGTGAACAGGAGCTTTCAAGAAGTATTGTGAGCTTCTGCTTTAAATTTTCTGCATGTTGTTATATAGAGATTCAGAAACACTTGGGGGTTCACACCTAGTGTGGCCCTGAGGAGGTCACGTCATACATCAAATGCAAGCAGGAAACTGGACAGGGTGGCACTTGCCTGAATGGCATCCATTGACGTTGTGACATCACTTCCCGATGCATAACCAGAAGTGACATCAGCACGTCTATGGTAAAAACTATAGAGTTTGGGATGAATTACAGAGCGTCCCTGATGTCACCTCTGATTACACAATGGGAAGTCATGCTGTGGTGTCAACAGGCACCACATTTCTCCACTTATGTTGTGTATCAATATCGCAGTCACCATGTGCTTGCGTAATGGCGACTGCCACGTGGACATTCACACATGGCCTGAATCTACCTGAGCTTCGGCCAGATAGAACAATAGCTGGTTGGATCCTAAACGACCACCAATCCTGAGCCTAGGTTTCCCCTGGGGGACCTATGAACTGTAACCACCATCTTAAGGTCCTATTGGGACATCTGGGCGAGGTCGGGGGTGTGCCTCCGACTGGAATAAAAGAGGGATCTGAGCCCGGGGTTTTCATGTTCCATATTGTCCCGCAATAAACTACAATGCTGATTTTGCTGTTACCGGCCTCCCGACTCCAGTACTTTTTACCTTATTTTTCTCCCACCCTTCCTGTGGAGTGGGGGGGGGGGCACAGATGATTGGTGAGAGGTTACTTACCAAAGCGGGTGACCTGGCCTGCTTGAAAGCAAGGAAAGAAGTTCTAAAATTGGACAGCTTCTTCTTACAATGGGAGATCTGGCACGTACGTCTATGGTGTACGGTTGCCAACTAGCCTGGGGATGGTGGGGATTGGGAAGGGGAAGGACCTCAACTAGAGTTATCACCCTTTCAGGTGAGGCCTGCAGATCTCTCAGAATTACAACTGCTCTCCAGACTACAGGGATCAATCCTACTGGAGAAAATTGCAGCTTTGGAGGACAGAGTCCATGGAATTATACCCTGCTGAGGTCCTCCCCCTTCCCAAACCACACCCTCCTGAGGCTCCACCACCCAAGCCGCCAGCTGTTTTATAAGCAGGAGCTGGCCACCCTAACCTCAACAGGGTATAACACTCTTCAAAGAAGCCATTTCCTCTGGAGGAACTGACCTCCAGGACACAGCTAGAGGCTGGCAACCCAGCTACAGTGGCTCATAGCTCTATAGTGGTGTAGTGGTTAAGTGTGCAGACTCTAATCTGGGAGAACTGGGTTTGATTCCCCACTCCTCCACTTGCACCTGCTGGATGACCTTGGGCAAGCGATAGCTCTGTCAGAGCTGTTCTCTCAAGGACAGTTGTCTCAGAGCTCTTTCAGCCCCACCTACCTTACAGGATGTCTGTTGTGGGAAGGGGAAGGAGTTTGTAAGCCGCTTTGAGACTCCTTCAGGTAGTGAAGGGCGGGGTATAAATCCAATCTCTTCTTCTCTTCATCTTCTATAACAAAGGCTTCCAAATTGAGGCATCTTGGGGTTCCTCAACACTTTTCCAAAAGCCCCTTAATGGCAGCTTATGCACTTTTACCGATATGCAGGGGTCCGTTGGGGCCGGAGCGAGGCGGAGCAAAGCTCTGCCAGCTCAGGACTGGCCAGCAAAGCAGCCGTGGGCTGAATCAGATTCTCTAATCTGATTCAGCTCGCTGCCGAATTGCTGCCGAAATTCGGCAGCAACTTTAAAAGCCACTGGAGGGGAGGGGTTTTGAGAGAGAGGCTCCAAACTTGCAGGGTAGCTGCTGGGGCCTCTCCTCGAAATGCCCACCAAGTTTCAAGAAGATTGGACTAGGGGGTCCAATTCTACAGGCCCCAAACAGGTTGCCCCCATTCCTTCCATTGTTCTCTATGGTAGGAAAAAAGTTAACATTTTTTCCCTCCATAGAGAACAATGGAGGGGATGGGACAATCTGTTTGGGGGCCCATAGAATTGGACCCCGTGGTCCAATCTTCTTAGTGGGTATTTCGAGGAGAGGCCCCAGCAGCTACCCTGCAAGTTTGGAGCCTCTCCCTCAAACCCCCTTTCCTCCAGCCCCTCATATACCCTATGAGTTTTTGCCATTGATTTCAATGGCCCATAGGGTATAATGGGGCTGAAACTGACATTCCCTTTCTGACACGCTTCTGGTGATGTCAGGAGGCGTGGCATATGCTAATGAGTTATGCTAATGAGTTATGCTAATGAGCTCCTGCACCTCTTTTTCTACGAAAGGACCCCTGCCGATATGTGATTGCCATGTGTCAGCTGTGTTCTAGGACACATTTATCTGTTGCACGTGGACAACAGCTAGAGCCAATAGTCTTGGCCACTGCTCAGGATGAATGGAATACATCCAAGAAAGTGCCCCAAATTCTCTGCCATGCTGCCAGCACCAATGCGCAAGCGTTGCTCATACGATTAATCAACAGGGTTCCCCGCATAAAGAATGACTGAAAACCATTTGAAATATTGAATCAAATATTTTCATGAAATGACAAATATTTATTTCAGTAATTTATTATCCCCCTCCCCACCCCCCACCCCAATGCCAAGGCTTTGTATCTGAAGACGGCAAAGGGAAGAAAAACCTGGCCTTGGTGTTATACAGCTGGCAGCCTTGGTCTCTGATTCTTCTCCCTGCCCAAATATTGCCTGTCAAATGTTTAAGGTAGATTTCCACTGCTTAACAAGTGTTGGTTGCAGCCACTTGAGTGAAATAATCCGGAGGGGAAGTGAGGCTATTTTGCCCCAGTGCTATTTGCCCCACAGTTTATTATTTATTTATTTATTATTTTACATTTATACCCCGCCCTCCCCGCGAACGGGCTCAGGGCGGCTTACAAGGGCACTTAGTGCCAAATTCAATACATCATAAAATTGCAATAAAACATTAAAACCACACAACACCACAATAGTAAAAGAGTTCAGTATAAAATATAAAGTGCTTCCAGTGATATTCAGTATGCAGATGGCTTCCCCCCAGGGTTAGAGTCCGGCTCCCAGACCGCCTGGCCTGGGCTGTTTCCAGGGCTGGCCTGCCTTGCGATGGTACTGGCAATAATAGATGGCACTAACGGTGGTGGCTCCTAACCAAAAGCCTGGTGGAAGAGCTCCGTTTTACAGGCCCTGCGGAACTGCATAAGGTCCCACAGGGCCCTGATCTCCCCCAGGAGCTCATTCCACGGGATTAGATGATATTTGAAAGCACATCCCCACCATGTGTTATAGTGGACCACTTCAGAAAGCATGCGAGCAGGGTAGATGCACTCTGCGTTTCCATCCCTCCCCCTATTCTTCCCCCTCCCTCCCTGGCTTCCCAATTTGCTTCTCCACCATCAGAGATTCCAGGAGAAGAAAAAAGCAACAGAACCGTGTTCCAGAGCAATGCCAGGCCATGTGATTCTTTAATCAGCAGACCCTTCCAAAAACATCAGATTACGAGAAGCGGCTCTCCTCATAAACAGCAAATCGGGGAGAGGAGAGGCGAGGAGGGAGCAACTGGATCTGGAGTCTGGCTGCTTCTCGGAAATGCCTCCTGAGCTGTTGCAAAAAGAGAGAGAGAGAGAGAAAGAAAGGCCCTGCTCGGAATCTAAGTTAACTGCTCTGTACTGTCTGGTCCGTTTATGAACCTGCTATTTCCTGATGAGAGAACCAATGGCTGTAAAATTTTACAGCCGCTCCCTCGCCCTGCCCACATGACGGCATTTGGGGGTTGATGGGGACCCACATATATGGGTGGCGAATTATTTTGTTCTCCAGAAAAGGGGCCAAAGATGGAGGGCAGAGCGGAAGAAGCGCAGGCTGCAATTAATGTATCAGCTGCTTGCGAAAGCGTCTGGCTCGGCCGGCCAAATAAACTCCCTCCTTCAAGGTGGATCATTCACCTGGCTTTTATAAGGCATTGATTTTCCTATCAATCTTCTTTAAGGCCTCCTAGATTCTTCTGGGTTGCTGCTTTCCAAATTGTCATTCACTTTCCGCTGCGATGCAGAGAAATGTATGGGTGCCGTGGTTGCCCAGGCAACCGTAACCATGGAATCCATTACCAGGAGCATCCAGGCCGAGTTTCTGCCTCCCCCCCACTCCATCACCACCATAGAGCACCGCAACCCCTCTCCCCACTTGCCCTCCCACCTGCTCTCAGGCAAGCACCCAGTTTCCCCTCTCAAGAGATATAAAGGGGTTTGAAGCCTGGCGATATTATTCAGGGGCCACAGGATTCATGCTTTAATTCCTTTATGGATGCATAAACCTGACTTACATCCCCGTTCCAGTCCCCGCACATTACCAGGCTCACAAAATGTAGCCGAACAGGGAATGCTTCAGTTCTTTTTCAGCACAGCCGAGCCTGACTCGAGGCTGGAATGCTGAGGCAATGCTTATAGATCTGCAGTTTTAAGGATGCTCATGGGCTGACTGTCTACAGACGCAGCTGAAGGCAGAACCCGCCACAGCTTAGATATGAGGGAGAGCTGTGTGCAATTGAGCCCTGCAGCCAGAATTGAACCAGATCGCTCACATAGCCGATGCACACCTGAATGGCTTGATCAATGCACAGTGCACAGAAAGAATATGAACTCTGGCATGCTTCACGCTATGCCCACCCAAAACAAAACTAAAAATTATCGGTGTACAAGCTAAAGAACTAGATGGTATTGGATTGCAGTGTCGTAAAGGGCCTAGCACCTCCGCTGGAGCGGGCCCTGTAAAAGTGGACATGTGATTGTCACCAACTGGGTGAGTATTTCACCCTCCTGTTAATGAAGTAGGAAGCCTGGAAATGAGTACTTGTCACCTTTAGAAACCCGAGAAGAAAGGAAAGACCTTGGCTTTGAATTTCAAGAGTGTTCTTGAATGGGCCCATGGAGGGGCTTGACAACTCTTGGGCAGACAGTAAAGAGAGAGATGCCAAAATACTGTTAGGTGGAGGGGAAAGCAGCCGACAAAGACAGAGGGCAATGGCATAAAATCAAATTTGACTCTGGTAATTTATGATAGTAATATATTTAATAGATTTCCTGTTCCATCTTAAAGACATTTGCTGGGATCATTGGAGCTTCTTTTCAAATGGATTCAATCACGTGCCCTTCCCATAAGAAGTCCTGGGGCATCTTAAAGACTAACAACATCAACCTCCGCTCTGACTCATAAAAACTCATGCTGGAATAAGTGTTGTTAGTCTTTACACGTCACGGGATGTCTGCTTTATTTTGCTGTAATGGACTAACGTGGCTGCCCTCCTGATACTTTCCATAATAAACATATTCCACCTTGCTTAAATACACAGAATTTGTTTCCTTTGGGGGAGGCTAAATGGCATTGACTACATCTGTGACCGTGACACATAGAGGGTCAATCTATTCTGCAAACGTGTTCTTCCATGTGTGTGTGTGACAAAGTTAGCTTGATGGAAAAGTGCCTGCAGGTAACAAACGTATGATCTAGCAGCAGTGGCTTCCAACCTTTTCTGTACGGTGACCCACAAGTTGAAAATTTGTTAGCCTGATTGCCTTTAGTTATTATTAATATTGGGGAAGTTATGATGCTATAAGTATAGCAATCAGCACTAGGGAGCGATCACCTATGTATACAGAAGTCCCACTTCCTCCAGAAGTACCAGAAATGGATGCAGAGACCAGTTCCAATTAGAAATGGTTTCTTTACTGGGGAAAATCTTCACTCACAAACCATACACAGTCTCACATGCAATTACACAGAACTAGGAAAAACAGATAGATAAAAGACGTTTGCATTAGCACGTAAAACGTTGGTATCCACATCAAGGACAATAATTATTCGTCGGGCAAGATGGCGCATCTCAGTAGAAAAATGATGACAAAAAGGGATTAGGGAACATGTCCTGAGCTGGCAAAGACATGTGAAAACTCTGGTTGCACAACCAAGAGTCTTACAGGACAGGGTAGGATTCAGGATAGAAAAGTAAGAGAGCAAACACGCTCCTGGTTGTCCTCTTTTATTAGGGGGCTCTGAGGGAGGGCTTGACTGGACACCTCCCTTGAGACCACCCCTTGGTGGTCCGCTCCAAAAGTCCTTCTGCAATGGGGAGGGGGCTTAAGGAGTTGGGCAATGTTAAACTCTACCTGAACTGTGACAGAGACACCTGGAGGGCCGATGTGATTCATCGGTCAAACCCTTTGTTTAGCTGATTGCTCTTATTGTATCAGGGATGCAGAACCAGTTTCATAGCTGGCCGATTCTATTGTTCATGGAAGGTGGGAAAGAGTCTTTTGTGCCCTCGTAGCGGAGAAGGTTGGGGAAGGGGTTTCCTGCATGATGAAGAAGTGCTTCTCTAGTGGCATCTGGAAGCACATGTTCAAACCACAATGGTGAGTGGCTGTTTCTGTGTGAGTATCTGTGTTAAGGGATGTCTCTGGGAGCTGGCGACTTCGGGAACCACTGGCACACCATATCAGGCATTGTGGTGCTTAGAATATCAGGCTGGTATTGTGATCTGGTCACATTTGCATCTCAGTCCCTCTTACACATTTAGCAATACAGTCCATTATTAACACTTATAGACCTTTACGTCTATAAGAGCGCATAAGCGCCTTGCAGGGCAACAACCCATCCAAGGTTGGCCCAAGGTTTTTTGGTGTCTTAGGCAAACTATAGCCTTGGCACTCATCTAGTTCAGTGTTCCATGTTCTACAGTGACCACCAACCAGATGTTTTTGAGAAAGCAACAAACTGAAACATGGATGGATTAGTCTGCTGGAATCCCAAAGTCTAGGGTTGCCAGCACATGCACGCACGCACCCATGGAGGTGGGGAATCCTCCACCACCAGGCCCCACACTCTCTGGTGCCAATCTGCTGGCTGGAGACTTAGCAGGAAAGGGAGAAAGGCCCAGGCTATGTCACCAGCAACATGGCGACATGCTGGAAGTGACATCATCATGTCAGTGCCATCACAGAGACACTCTGGTATTTGGGCAAAAACTCTATGGTAGAAGCCATTTTTACCATATTTTGTCCTAATAAGCATGATATCACAGCATGATGACATCACTTCAAGTACATGTTGGAAGTGATGCTGCCATGTCACCAGCAATGTCACTGGGGCCTCCCTCTCGCTCCCAGTAAGTCTCCCATCCCCTGCCAGTTTCCAGGAGAGACCTGGCAAGCCTACCAAAGCCAGATGTTGATGAAAGTTTTGATAGTGGAAGGAACAAGGTAAAGTGGGGACAAGAATGAGGTCAGAACCGAAGTTCCCTCAGGGTTCAGTAAGCCTCTGGACCAGGTGAAGGGAGGAACCTCCAGGCTTTGGTTCATGGGCATCTTCTTAGTATTTCTCCTAGTCTACAAAAGTTCTAATGCCAGATGTGTTCTCAGCCACCGGCTCTTCTTTTGCTGGGTTAAAAAGTACTAGATATGCTGTCCCTGATTTGTGGACAAATATTCTAACTCTGCAACTCAAGCATTCACTTGAGAATGTAGGGTTGTCCTAACTACCCTTCTTTTCATAACTTCATCCCATGTTCCTCAAAAAAGAAACCAGTTTTTATTGTTCTCAAACTTCATATCAACATGTACGCTATGTATTTGTAGCATCTGTATTCATGTGGTGTTCTGTGTGAAATGATGTCCTGTAATTTCACCCGTGCAGTGTGCACCACAATGTAATGCATGTGCATTAACAATCTGTCCGCTCCATATTCTAAGCACCACAAACCTTATGCTGCTCTGCAGCCCTAATATACAAAATACGTACTGGGAAGTGCACATGTACAAGAAAGACTCTGCTGAATTCTAACATTGTCCCCAAATTTCTGCATGCCGCAGTTTTGGATGGGTGGAACTCACAGTAATTTCCATGACATGGGATGGCTGTTACCTTAGATCATTTTCAGCTCCTGCCAGCGCTCATATCATTCCGTGAATTGTGATCCCACACATTATACACACATGCTAACTGTAGAGGAATAAGAATCCAAAATCAATACAGCTACTATCAAGGAAATAAAAGATTGTCTAGTCTGAGGAAATAAACAAGAGTTCAGTAAAAGAGGGGTTGTAGGCAGTGTTCCCTCTAAGCTGAGTTAGTGTGAGCTAGCTCACAGTTTTTTAGCCTCAGGCTCATACGTTTCTGTCTTAGCTCAGGAAGGATGGCTCCAGAGCAACCTGATTTATGCAGTATCCAAATTGCTCACTCACAACTTTAATGCCAGTAGCTCTCACAAAGTAGAATTGTTGCTCACAAGACTCCACAGCTTAGAGGGAGCATTGGTTGTAGGCAGCACTAGGGGAAGGAGTGTTTGCAAGGAGGAGAACCTGAAAGTGGAGGAAGTCTCTCAGAGGATGGAAGAAACTATATGCTATTGGTAGGAAGGGATACAGAGTTGCCGGATTTCACATATTGATTTAAAATAACTGGGGATGCCAGCCTCCAGGTGGGGCATGGGGATCCCCCGGAAATACAGCTCATCTTCAGACTGCAGAGATCAGTTCTCCTGGAGAAAATGGATGCTTTGGAGGGTGGACTCTATGGCATTGTACCCCACTGAGGTCCCTGTCCTCCCCAGGCTCCACCCCCAAATCTCTAGGAGTTGCCCAACCTGAAACTGGCAACCCTACCCCCCCACCCCCCACCGGCAGCCCTGGGGGACCTGGCCACCCTAAAAACAACCAAACAAATCTTTGAGGCCATGCACACAAGGGTTTAGTTTGTTTTACTGCTGAAGCATTGCACAGTCAGGAGGAAACAGAAGTAAAACTGGGGTTTCGCATGGAACTTAATAGAGCACTTGACTTCCCATAAACATCCATCTCCATGGGTAAGATATGTCCATCGAGAACAATCCAATTCAGCAAATACTCCACTTCCGGCAGTTTTCTTTCAGCTTCTTTCTTTTCAGCTGAATCAATTCCTTCCTGTTCTTGTGGCTGACAGGTTCTCTCATGGCATTCACGAATCACTGCCTAATTATCAGTCTTTGTTCTCTTCGGGAGTTAGAGGGGCTTAAGTAGCTTTTCACTTTGTAGTCATTCAGAGTCACTGCTTATTATAATGTTATTTTGGTGATAGTCAGTTCAACTATAAATGCACATAAGTAAGAGCAACAGAAACTGTATTTTGACCCATAGAACACAGTCGTCAATACCAATACAGTATCACATACAAATAACAAAGTTTCAATTGCCAACACACAAATCAGTACATTTAGATGTAACAAACATGATAAAAGGAATAATAACACCAACAATGTGGAGATATAAATTTACAGTGGACGGTAACAGCGAAACAGCGAGACAAGGTCCTGGTATAACTCCCTTGTTTCTTAAACGTTCTTCCTCAGTCGCTGCAAAACCCCAAATTGAAAGTAAAACATATGGTGTAATACAGTGGGCAACCTGCTCATGCTTACACATTAACAAACCCAAGTATTTTGGAGTGTACTGACTCACCTAATTCTGTATTGTGTGGAATGATGAAATGACAATTATGAAAAAAAAAAAAAGTAAATAGTGGCCATGAAGCAGGAGGGAAAGTGTGTTACTACTACCCCCCCCACACACACACACACAACAAGAGCTGATAATTTACAGTTGATTCATGAGTTGATTCATGAGTGATTCATGAGTGAGAGACATAATGAATTAAGCATGAAGGAAGAAAATTTAAAGGGTCAGTACCCTTGAAAATCCTCAATAATGCCTTTTACCTGTCCACACTGGACAGCTTGGTGTTGGAACTATGTTTTTGTTGTAAAACACTGAGACAAATATGGATTGGAGGGGAATAGAAAAACAACACATCAAGCACTGGAATGGAACTACTAGCATCACCACATCATCAGATCCTTGGTAAAACTTGAATAATGAAATTGTAGACAAAATGGCTAGGGTGGAAACAGCCTCTGGCTATATCTCTCTAAATAGGAATGTAGCCAAGACAAAGTGTAAAAACATGCAAGCTAAACTTGATGAACTTCATACTTTGCGAAGAAAACCTTGGAGAAACTTTGCTTGGACAAACACAAAAGCATGTCTTTGTCATCTGTGATGAATGAAGCTCCGCTCCGCACAGAGATGTCTCCCTTTGTTGTAAGATCTTGTCTTCATTCTCTCTGCTGATGCTGCTCTTGCCCACATCAATCAGCAGGTGACACTCATATGATAATAGTCCCCCTGATAGCGCATACTAATTAATAATGTGGAATATATGCTCGGAAAGGTGACAGTCTGAACTATACCATCATGACTTTCTTTTAATGGTCCCCTTAAACTGCCTGTTCTGAGCCTCCAGTGACTTGGCCAAGGGAGGTGGGAGTTGGCTGGTGCTTTATAAATAAAAATTATGCTTAATTGTGATGACCTTTTCAATGTTTTGTAATAGAGCTGGCTCGGCCATTGCTAATGCCACATGCTTACAGCAGCAGAAACCTCTAAGGAAGGAAGAAACCTCCCTGCAGGCCTGTTACAGTGCACGTGTCCATAAAGGGTATTCTTGCCCTTTTCTTCTCCAATGCAATCCACTGCCAATGCCAGCTTGTTAGATCAGACGGACAGACTATGGAGGTGCTCCGCCTCTGCAGTTTCTCCCGTTCTTCATGAAAACAAAACCAAAGGAACAGGAATGGTTGCCAATCCCAGGTTGGGAAATAACTGGAGATCTGTGGATGGAGCCTAGGGTTGCCAAGTGCAGGTTGGAAAATACCTGGGGACTTTGGGGGTGGAGCCAGGAGAAAGTGGGGTTTGGGGAGGGGAGGGGCCTCAGCATGGTACAATGCCATAGAGTCCACCCTTCAAAGCAGCCATTTTCTCCAGGGGAGCTGACCTCTGTCACCTGGGGATCAGTTGTAAAAGCAGGAGATCCCCAGGCCCCACCTGGAGGCTGGCAAGCATAGTGGAGCCTGGGGAGGGCAGAGTGAGAACTTTGCAGCCAGGGAAGGGTAGAGGCCTCAGCTGAATATGCCATAGAGTCAGAAGTTAGCACTCAGCCACCTACTTCTGCTTGGCTGTTAAAGACCTCACTATATGTTTGCATCACCTTCCCTTTTCATGCTTGCTACCAAAGAAACAGACATGCTTGGTTGAGTACTCTAGGTGAGTAGGGTTTAACAGTTGCCTCCTCCCACACTGATCTCAGTTATTATGTGTAGGGGTACCAACTCCAGGTTCAGAAATCCCTGGAGTTTTGAGTGTGGAGCCAGGGTGAGCGGGATTTAGAAAGGGTTGGGACCTCAATAGGATACAATGCCATGCAGATCACCTTCCAAAGCCATTTTCTCCAGAAATGAAATAAATGTTTTTTATGTAGCCATGACGAATTGACCTCCAAATGCAGGATGCTTAGTGCATCAAATGCAGACAGCTGGGAGATTAAGTGTTAATGTCTCACTGTGACACACAGTTTGATTGACAGACTGCTGCCTGCATGCACCCCCCCCCTTCTGATTGGTCAGTGCCATCTGAGGAGAACTTTAAGAGCAGCTGGGTGCTGAGTTGGAAGGGATCAGGGTCATCTAGTCCAACCCCCTGCACAATGCAGGAAATTCACAGATACCTCCCCCCGCACCCCTAGTGGCCCCTGTTCCTTGCCCAGAAACTGACAAAAAACCTCCAGGATCCCTAGCCAAACTGGCCTGGAGAAAAACTGCTTCCTGGCCCCAAAGTGGTGATCAGCATTTCCCTGGGCATGTAAGAAAGGGCCACGAGAACTAAGCACTGATGCAACCCTTCCTGCCCTCCCTCTCATGTCAGTAGCCAGACAGTTGGAGTTGGTGTGTCTGTCAGAGGGAATCAGTTCTAAAGTAAAGGGACAGAACTCCTGGCACTTACTGAATACTACCAGAAACTGAGGAAAAGTTTAAACCCGTTTATTTACAGTGTTAAGAACTGAGGATCAGGTTTGGCAGGAGAGATTGGTCAGTAGGTTGAAACTGCCAGTCTAGCCAAATGGAAAAAG
Source organism: Lepidodactylus listeri (assembly GCA_029233225.1). Lineage (NCBI taxonomy): Eukaryota > Metazoa > Chordata > Lepidosauria > Squamata > Gekkonidae > Lepidodactylus > Lepidodactylus listeri. The sequence continues at coordinate 54,482,137 of JARCFY010000015.1, read as the reverse complement.
AATATTGCTTCTAGGAAATTGAGAATATTTCCTACTCAGCCATTTATTTATATTTATTTATTTATCACATTCACTTTTACCCCACCCTCCCCGCCAAAGTGGGCTCAGAACAGCTTACATAACCAATAAAACCATACATTTCGATATAACATACATTGGGTTCATCTCTGAAAAGTGGGTTCATCTCTGAAAGGATATAACATACACTGGGTTCATCTCTGAAAAGTGGGTTCATCTCTGTTTGTGAAAGAGAAAATGGTATGAGACACCTTCAGAGTCAAAAGGAACACTATAATATCACAGGGAGGGAAATAAATACAGGAAGAAAGTGCTTGCCTCCGGGAAACTACGTTAGTTAAATGAACCTATATGAAGACACATTATTGCTGCGAAGAAATCTCTGACAAAAAAAATATCTCACTGTTAAGTACCGAGCATTTATGAAAATAAGCGCCAACAATAGTCTGTTAAAAACATTATAACCTGTAAATACAATGAAATTTACCTCAGCTATCTCATCCCCTGCCTATCCCTAACACAGCTATGCCTGTTAAATAAAACCGTTGTTTCATATTGAACTGTACGACTTCTCAAGCACCATCTTCAATAAAGGGATTTAACAAGAGGGCTCCTGCTTTCCCACAGAAAGCTCCCTGGGCTGGGCTAAAATCTGAATTATATTCTGTAGACAGGGTGGGACAAAGGCTGCGGTTGGATGTGCCATTTGGCGCTATTCCATTTGTTGGTATTTGGCACAGAGTTGCTCGATCACACACCCCAGTATAATCCATTTCACTATGGGCACAGCCCATCACTGCACAGTTAGCATGTTTGGGTGAGTGGGGGGATTGTCTTTTTCTGTGCATGTGCATACATACGGGATCGAACCCCTGCACAAAGAGTTCTCCATGGACTGATTATGCAGTTATGCACATATTGCTAAGCGGGGGGGGGGGGGAGGGGGAAATGGCGCTGAGTCAGGATGGACTCATTAAGTTAGGATGGACTCACTCAGGCAGCCTGAGTGTGCGCTTGGGTGATCAGACTAGGGAAAAATCAGTCTGTAGCCCGTCAGCAAGTGTTAGGACCAGACTTTCCCCGATGTCTTTTAACTCCATTTCTGCTGACGACTGTAGGACCTTTCCAAGATGGTGCAGTCTGATCATGCCCTTTAGATTCATCAGGCATTCACAGCTAAGTCAGATCTAAAGACACATCTGACCGCAGCCAGAAAGTCTTTTATAAACCACATTAATTTATATGCTACTAGAGGCTGCTCAGTCACAGCAGGGAACTAAAAAGAATTTTGGTGGGAAAATCTGCCTTGCAGTAAAACAAGCAGCAGGGGTCCGTCATAGTAGTCTGGAGACTGTTTGTAATTCCATGAGATCTCTAGGCCCCACCTGGAGGTTAGCAACCCCAGTTATGTGCCACGGGGTGATGGGCACAAGCATCCTGGTTTTTACTTATCCCATCCAACTGCCAGTTGCTTTGTTAGTCCCACGTCGCTGCAGTTGCTGGATTTCTCCAGGGGTTGGTGGAGAGGTAGCTAACAACAACTGACTTCCAACCCTGATTGCACAAGCATGCTCCTAATTTAAACTCTCATTACAGTCTATGCACAGCTGGTTTGAATTTATAGAGCCATTACTTCCAATAGTGGTAGAACAATAACAGCACCAAGGCAGACTGCAAGCTTACCAGAACACACAATCAGATAGAGGCCATGACTGTCTCTTTCTCTTCTCTAGACATGTTTGATTTAACACTTTTGGCTCAGCTCTGATTGCTCAGATTATATTCTTGGAACATATTTAGTGGCTGTAAAAGTACCCAGGACATCAGGTTTAGTTTACTTCTTGGGCATCTCCTTCTACCACACTATGGTTGCCACCGACAGGCAGGGCTATTTTTGGGCAGGAACGCACAGGAACGGAGTACCGGCTGGCTCCTGAGTTGGCCACACCCAGCAGGAACTCATTAGCATAATAGGCCACACCCAACAGCAGGAACTCATTAGGATTGGTTACATTCGGGGTATGTGGCCTAACATGCAAATTAATTCCTGCAACAAAAAAAGCCCTGGGTTTTGACAACAAACAAGGTAAACAGAATAAGAAGCAAAAGGTGGGTGTGGTTGGATGACCACTTCTCTGCTAACATGGGGGTGTGGCCTAATATGCTAATAAGCTGTGCTGTCAGTGGTGTGGCCTAATATGCTAGTAAGTTTCTGCTGTTGGGTGTGGCCTATTATGCTAACAAGTTCCTGCTGGGCTTTTTCTACAAAAAAAGCCCTGACGACAGGTGATAGGGGGATAGTAGAGTAGCCAGATCTAGGTTGGGAAACTACTGGAGATTTGGGGATGGAAACTGGGGAGAACAGGGACCTCAGTGGGGCACAATGCCATAGAGTCCACCCTCCAAAACATCCATTTTCTCCAGGGAAACTGATCTCTGTACTCTGGAGAGGAGCTGTAATCCTGGGGGATGCCCAGGTCCGACCTGGAGGTCCTACGCCAGACAGGCTTTGGGTTCCCCCTTCCAAGCATTTCCCTACAGAACCACTTGCCACTCCCAGCAGCATGGCTGCTCCTGGAACCTATTGGGCATGATGCTTTTCTTTTGAAGTATTCCTCCCTTGGTATTGTCCTACGGTTGCCAGCCAGCATGCCTGACCTTTGCTCTGACAGCTGAAGTGGTTTGCTTGGCAGCGGTCACTCTTGTCCTGAGCCCGCAGCAAACAGCAAGGTTAGGGACCACTGGACAAGGGAAATTAGGGCCATCTCTGGGCCTGACAGCATGAAACATCCATACACATGTAACATAACCCTGGTGACTACTTTAATTACAGATAAGCAACTTCAGGAAGGGGTGGAGTAGAGACTTTTCCGCTCCAGGTTGCATCCATGATGCTTTGCGCTGTGTGCCATTCCAAACCTGTACTGTCATTGCAAGCATGGGTTTAGAATAGGAAATAGCTGGGAAATACCTGGAGATTTTGAGGATGGATCCTGAGGAGGGTAGGGTTTGGGGAGGGGAGAGACTTCAATGGGGTATAATGCAATAGAGTCCACTTTCCAAAGCAGCCATTTTCTCCTGGTGAACTGATCTCTGTCACTCGGAGATCAGTTGTAATAGTGGGAGGTCTCCAGCCACCACCTGGAGGTTGGCAACCCTAATTTAGAGATTCACTGAGCAGGGGGAGAGGCTGCAGGGGAGGAATGTGCAACACAGAAGCAGCAGGCAGGGAATGCATCAAGTGTCTTCTTTTGCAAAGCCTGGGAGAAAAAGCTACCGAACCTTTAGAAGACACGTTTACATGTAATATGCTGTTCTTCTTTCATGATGCCTTCTGGAGGGCACTTGGCAGAAAACTCGTAGGGTTGCCAGGTCCCTCCTGGCTACTGGCTGGGGACGGAGGGTATAGAGTTGCTAGATCCACACTGGGAAACTCCTGGAGATTAGGTGATGGAGCCTGGGGAGGACAGGGACCTCAGCAGGGTACCATGCCATAGAGTCCACCCTCCAAAGCATCCCTTTTTTCTCCTGGAGAACTGATCTCTGTAGTCTGGAGATCAGCTGTAATTCCATGAGATCCCCAGGTCCCACTTGGAGGCTGGCACCCCTAAGCGACACAGACTTTTCAGTGGTAGCACCAAAGTGGGGAACATTTCTTGTGCTTTTCTCCCTCCTTCTGAAGGGCTCTCTTGCATAGCTGAAGAAAACATTCCTGTTTCTACAGGTTTTTTTTTAAAGGGTTACATTTTCAGCTAACCGATTTAATGCTCCATTTTTATTTATTTTATTTTGTTGTTTATGTGGCTGCTGAAAGATTTATGGCAGAGCAGTGTGATTTTAATAGGCATCTTGCTGCTAATTGCTTTTTTGATATTGTTATGATAGATTGCATTGTTGGTGGTGCTTTATGGTTATGCACCACTTTGTTAATTTTTATGGAAAAGAAGTGTAGAAATGTTTGGAAATAATTAAACAAATGTGAATAATTTGACATTTATTCCCACTCCCTCTTGGATGCACACCTGAACATGATAAGGTGGTCTGTGTGTGTTAGCGAAGCTGAGAGCAATACCATAAGGGATCTAAATTCCTAGCAGAGTCATTCAAGGCAGATGGTTCACGGCTGACATGCCAGACTATGATGCATCCAATCCATTCGCCACATCAGCAGGAAAGAACAGGCAGTTCCAGTGGTGATAGGGCAGGCGAATCCTTGAAGTGTAGCTACTGGACAGAAGCAGTAATGGAAGGTGGCACTGGTAGAGGATCTTTTGTAGACAATGGCAGTGCCACCTCAGCTAACCCTGGTTAGTATCAATGGTAAACCACTTCTGACTAACTCTTACCTTGAAAACCCTATGATGAGCTAGATCAGCAGAGTTGCAACAGAGTTGTGCAACAGCGGAATCAGCTGCCTAGAGAGGTGGTGAGCTCCCCCTCATTGGCAGTCTTTGGGCAGTGATAAATGCTTGTCAGGGGTGTTCTAGGCTGATCCTGCACTGAGCAGGGGGTTGGACTAGATGGCCTGTATGCCCTTTTTCAGCTCTGTGATTAAATGGTTCTGTGATCAAATCAAGCTGGAATGCTCCCTAGAAGCTAAAATGTCTAAACCAAGGTTATCGTACTTTGGTCACATTATGAGAAAACAAGAGTCACTGGAAAAGACAATAACGCTAAGAAAAGTTGGAGGCAGCAGGAAGAAGGAACACCCAAAAGGAGATGGATTGACTCAACCATGGAAGCCACAGCCCTTAGTCTTCAAGACCTGAGAATGGTTAACAAACAAACAAAGTAATAGAAGCTGCAAAAGGTAAGAAGGATTCCTTTAAGCAATGGAAAACTAGTCTCAGTGTGGGTGATAAAAGGGAACACAGGCTGTGGCAAATAAAATGCAAGTCTGTGATCAGGCAGGCAAAAGGGTATATGAGGAGCATATCGCAAAAAACATAAAGACCAACAATAAAACTTTCTTCAAATACATTAGAAGTAGGAAACCAGCCAGGGAAGCAGTGGGGCCCTTGGATGACCAAGGGGTAAAAGGTGTACTGAAGGATGATAGGGAAATGGCTGAGAAGCTGAATGCATTTTTTTGCCTCTGTCTTCATTGTGGAAGATGAGAAGTGCTTGCCCACTCCAGAACCACTGATTTGGGGAGAGGTGTTGAAAGACCTGAATCAGATTGAGGTGACAAGAGAGGAGGTCCTACGACTGATAGACAACTTAAAAACAAGTAAATCACCAGGCCCACATGGCATAAATCCAAGAGTTCTGAAAGAACTCGAATGTTACACTTGTGGATCTCCTGACAAAAATATGTAATCTTTCATTAAAATCTGCCTCCATTCCTGAGGACTGGAAGGGAGCGAATGTCACTCCCATCTTTAAAAAGTGTTCCAGAGGCGGTCCAGGAAATTACAGGCCAGTCAGTCTGACGTCAATATTGGGTAAGTTGGTGGAAACTGTTATTAAGGAAAAAATTAGTAGGCACATTGATGAACAAAATCTATTGAGGAAGACTCAGCATGGGTTCTGTAAGGGAAGATCTTGTCTCACTAACCTGTAAGTGTTCTTTGAGGGAGTAAACAAACATGTGGACAAGGGGGACCCAACAGATGTTGTTTACCTTGACTTACAGAAAGCTTTTGATAAAGTTCCTCATCAAAGGCTCCTAAGTAAGCTCAATAGTCATGGGATAAAAGGACAAGTCCTTTTGTGGATCAAAAACTGGCTAATAAAAAGGAAACAGAGAGTGAGTATAAATGGGCAATTTTCTCAGTGGAGGAAGGTAAGCAGTGGGGTACCGCAGGGATCAGTACTCAGTCCGATAACTTGTTTATTAATGATTTGGAGTTGGGAGTAAGCAGTGAAGTGGCTAAATTTGCAGATGTCACAAAGTTGTTCAGGATGCACCTAGGATGATTGAGTTTCAATCCCCTTTCTGCCAAGGAAGCTCACCAGGTGACCCTGGGCTTGTCACAATCTCTCAGACTAACCTATTCTGCAAGGTTGTTGTTGTGAGGATAAAGTGGAGGAAAATAGAACAATGTGATCAGCTGCTTTGGGTCCTAATCAGCGAGAAAAATCGGGCTTTTTTTAAAAGACCTACTCAGAAGAAAGACATATTGTGTTTGTATTGGACTTATAATACATTGGATTGGACTTAAAATACAATGTATTTGTACTGGGCTTACAATACATCGTATTGGACTTACTCCCAGGGAAGGTCTTCAGGATTGCAGCAAAAATTGTTCAACATAATGCAATGGGTTGAATCCAGTGGGAAAGATTTCCGCCACCGAAATAGCATTCTCTCACCTGCCCTTTCTTCATACATCCTAGAGGGCTCCCCGAATGCTGCCTCTGGGGGACAGAGGATCTCCAGGAACAGCATGAGAGGTGAATTTGCAACAGACAGAAGGTCTTAGTAAAAATCTATTAGTGGAAATCTACCACTAGGTTCCACCCAATGGTACAATCTACTCAAATCCAGACATTACCATTGAGATGTGCAATACTCTCCCCCATTCACAGATATGTTTGTCTTTCATATGTACTCAGGACATCTTTGAGACACTTAGTCACAGAGCCAGATGTGCATTTTTGCAATGTATATCCAATTCAACGTTTAATATCAAATGCAGGCTATTTATTTATTCATTTGATCTGATTTTTGACTCACCCTCCCCTGTTACTGCAGGCCTCAGGGTGAGTAACAACAGATTTATAATACGATCATATACCAAAACAATTTAAAACATAAGCCATAACAGTCAGATGGCACAATTAAAACAATTTAAAACATAAATCGCAACAGTCAGATGGCACATAAACAATGCAATCTCATTGCGGGGAAGCTTTGACCACATCAAAAGCTGGGGGGAAAGTCCACAAGAGAAGCAGGATGAAGGCCCATTTGGGGGAGTTGTTTTTCAGCTCAGTCTGGAGTAGGGTTCCCAGACCCCCAGTCTGGGTGGAGATCCCCCAATGTGGGGTGCTTCTGCCCAGTGGCAGTCAGCTGACCAGTGGGAGAAACCCCGCACTCAAACAACAATGTTGCATGGTGACATCTTTAATGCAATGACATCATGCAGCAGTGATGTCATCATGTTGGCAAAGTCATGCAGCAATGCTATCCTTTTTGGGCAAGCCAAATTTTAACCATAGAGTTTGTCCCCAAAGCAGAGTGTCGCCATGTAATGTTGCTCATAGGTGTCAACTACGGGGGGCCTCGAGGGCTCGAGCCACCCCCGAAATTTCCCGGAAAACGGAGCGCCCACCGCCGCGCCTCCCCGGGCCCTTCCTAGGGCCGCTGCAGCCGCCATCTCTCTCTCCCCCCCCGCGCTGCCTCCGTCCCTTCCTCTCTCTGTCCGTCCACGGGCCAGCTAAGCAAATGCCCAGCTGGCCCCTGGACAGATGGAGGGAGGGACGGAAGCAGGAGTGGCCAGGCCGGGGGGGGAGGGGAGGCAGCGGTGGCGGGGACATGGTCTCTCTCTCCCCCCCTGTCTCCATCCCTCCCTCCCTCCCTCTGTCCAGGGGCCAGCTAAGCAAATGCCCAGCTGGCCTCTGGACGGATGGAGGGAGGGACAGAAGCAGGAGTGGCCAGTCTGGGGGGGGGGGGGGAGGCAGCGGCGGCGGGGACATGGTCCCAGCGTGCATATGCGCAAGAGCCCCCCCCCCCGGATTTTAAAACTCGACGCCCCTGGTGTCACTGACACAATGACTTCTTGATGTGACGTCATCATGTTGGGGACATCACTACCCACTCCAGGACTGCCCCCCCAAATCCCCCCACTGGCATGACGATTGCACCTGGCAACACTAATCAGGACCCTTGGCCATAGGCCTGGTGGAACAGCTCTGTTTTACAGGCCCTGCAGAACTGTAAAAGATCTCACAGGGTCCAAATCTCAGCTGGAAGAGTGTTCCACCACCAGGCCGGGGCAGGGGCCGAGAAAGCTCTGGCTCTGGTCGAGGCTAATTGGATGCTTCTTGGTCCAGGAGCCACTAAAAGATCTTTATCCTGTGAGTGTAGAGCTCTTAGGGGGGTATACCAGGAAGAGGAGGTTACCAACCGTTTGAATGTGCTCCATTCAAAATCAAAGGCCTCTTTCTAACCAGGGTGATGCAGACCTAAATGCAATAAAAGGCTTTGTTATCCAGTGCTTGATTACCCAGAATGCTCAATTCACCAGCATCAGTTCACCAGAGTTATTCAGCTGTCCACTTCTGTGACAGCCATCCACCAGCAGGCAAAGACTTCTTTGTTTTGTCTCACAGTCCCTCAACGATTCCCTCCTTCCTATCCTCTCTTTTAATTACTCTTTTATGTATTTTTAGGATGTATTTCAGTTTTGGTTTGAATTGTTTTTAGGAATTTATGTTATGTTTGTATAATGTTTTATTTTAACTGTTATCCGCCTTGGCGGCCCTCATGGGGCAGAAAGGCAGCTTCCAGATGCTGTGAATAAAAAAGAATAGTCTGCCGATGGTGTGGCAACGCCAAGTCACTGCTTCTCTTTTTCAAGAGGTCTTCTACTAGATCCATTTAGGGTCAAAAATGACAAGTAAATCCTCTTTTATAGATGTGGTTAGTTGGGGGCAGGTGATCAATAGCATTGCCAGCTCTGGATGGGGAAATACCTGGGGGTTTTGGAGGTGACACCTGGGGAGGGTGGGGTTTGGGGAGGTGAGGGACCTCAGCAGGGTACAATGCCCACAGAGTCCACCCTCCAAAGCAGCCATTTTCTCCAGGGGAACTGATCTCTGTTATCTGGGTATCAGTTGTAATAGCGGGAGATCTCCAGCCCCCACCTGGAGGTAGGCAACCCAAGTGATCAATGGTTTGGGCCCTGTCCAACGTTTGCACTTGGGCCACTGGATGTGTGCAATTTGTGGCTTTGAGGTGCAGCGCGAGCTGTTTTTTTTGTCCTCCCCTGTTGCATTACAACGACACGACATTGATCCATCATTGAGTGGTTAACATTTTTTGTGGGGCCAATGTATTGCGGGTGGCGTGGTGGTGTGGACACAATTTTTGCAGGGGTTACATGTGTTGTGTTGCAAGTGTTGCATGTTCCCCCTCCATTTCCCATCCCTTTCCCACCCTCCATTTCCCCTCCAACCCTGGCGCAAGCTTTTTTTTCTTTTCGCGGGCATTTCCAAATGGCGAAAGTGATAACGTGATGCAGTAATGGCGGCATGGAGGTCCTCCTCCTACGTTAAAAAGGGGGGGAGGGGAGGGTGCATGATGTACTTTCCCAGGAATTATGAAATACCTTGGCCAATCATGACTTTGTTGTGTCACGACGTCATAACGAAACTCCGCCTACATTTTTTAAAAAAGTGGGGGGAGATGGCCGGGGGCTCAAGATTCAGGGCAAGGACAGATGCAGAAATGAAGAACCGGCATCAACCCGGGTCAGATTCCTATAATGCGGAAACACGCACACTGATTCGGACCAACTAAACCCAGGAGGAAAGGGAAGCAAAGCACTTATGCAGAATCAGCCTAGGTCTATCGGACGCCTTGGGAAATAGATCAATCTATAAACAAGAACCGAGATCTTGATGGTTTTCAAATGGTCTCATTATAAAGTCCTTAAAACGTTAAACGAAAAGGACTTGTTCTATTTCCCAGAGGGGACCTGCATGTTCTCACTCAGGGCTGCATGCTGGGAGTGCCCAGCTCGAGCTTTGCCAGACTAGCACAGAACCAAATGTCAGTTGCTGACCTTTAAAGACAGGAGTCTTAATTTTCACTCGTGGTGGGAATAAATAATTTTGTAGCATCTTGGCTAACTTTTTTTTCTTGGTCACTGACATCAGGATTAGTTCCCACTCACTATTTCTCAGCCTGCCCCCCCCAAAAAAGAACAACAATATTGACCGACAAATAGGAATACTTCCAGGCTGCAGATATCTTATTTGGTCAACACCTTTTGTGTATGGGCTGGCTCATCTCCCTCCCCTTTTCCCCCTGCTCTGTTCAGTCACAAATTCCTGGCATCCCTCCTTCCGCCCTCCTATGGAGACAGACAGGGGTAGCCAGAGGGGAGTCACTCATGGGGGTAATGTTAAGTGAGACAGACAGTTCCTATAGATGCTGGTGCCTCTGTAGTGAGTTGGGGAAGGGGAATATTTGTGTTTACTTCCTTTTAGTGCTGACACGGTCTGGGGGAACAGGCAGTGTGAGTCAAGGTCCTTTTACTGGAAGAGCTTCAGGAGGTGACTCAAATCCTTTCTTCTCCTAATCATGGTGGAAGGGGAGGGTTCATGCTCAGGGAATTGGAGAGACAGGACTGTAACACAATCCCCCATCCCTTGCACATTTGCTGAGCTCATTGCTGAGAAACAGACAGAGGGTTTTCAGCCACTGGGGCAATGCAGAGGCTTCATTTCCCACTCTCCTTCCGTCCAGACAGGGACCAGTCATACCCCAGAGGGTTGTGACGTCCAGCTATCCCAGGCATGGAGCCAGGCAGGGGCACTCAAGAAGTGTCTCTCTTGGGTCAGAAATGGGCAAGACGAGAATCTTCTGTTAGAATAAAAACCACATCTTCCTTCCTGTGAAAGAGAGCCTGTGAGAGTCCAGATAACCCTATCATCAATCAGTCAAGGAGTCAAAGCTTTTGTATCTCAAAGATGGCAAGCAACCTTAATATTTTTTTTAATTGTTAGAAATAAAACTTTTATCATATTGTTATTTAGAGTTGCCAGCTCTGAGTTGGGGGAAACCTGGAGATTTTGGGAATGGAGCCTGAGATGGGTGGCATTTGGGGAAGGGAGGGATTTCAGCGGGGTATAATGCCACAAAGTGGCCATTTTCTCCAGGTGAACTGATTTCTGTCACCTGGAGATCAGTTGTAATAGTGGGAGATCTCCAGCCACCATCTGGAGGTTGGCAATCCTAGCCACATTCTATAAGCCGTTTGGTTATTTTAAAGCTGTACGGAGCCATGGATATTCAGTCCTATTTTCTGCACACTGTGGTTGCAATTAGTAATAGTCTTGTCACTTGCCAACTATCATTGTGTTTTATTTCTGTTGCAATGTAACAATTCCTTCTTGGTCAAGTCCTACCTGCCACTGGGGAGGGGGAAAATGCATGTGTCATAGGAATGGTTTTCCTAAGTAAACTTGTGCAGCATGGTTAATTTGTCCTTGTGCCATTTAATCTAGGGTCAACAGATGATGTGTGATAGCCGGTCCCTGGCGGATTTCTGCATTCCCCTCCACAATCACCTAATGTGGTAACAGTGACAGCATGACTGTGGAGAACACCCCACCCCCCTCTGAGTTTTAAAAGTGTGTGTGGGGGGGTCCTCTCTGGAAGTGGCAGGGAGCCGGCTCAATTGCCTGTTAGATTACATCTGTACACATGTTAATAGCCCTGGTAGGAAAACCAGCTGAGGAATTTGGTGCCAGGAAGTGTCCAGGAGATTCCTGGAGATTTCCCAGAATTCTTTCCAGGAGGGCTCCCAGGATGCACCTGGGTGGACCAGGCCAACTGGTGGAGGGAGTGATGTAAAGTGGGTGGAGACAGGGAAACTTCCTTTCAAGGGGAGGTTTCGCTCTCTTCCTTGGAATGCTGCGCTGGGGACAACTTTGAGCGCTGGTCTGCAAGCAGGTAGCCTTTTTTTCTGACCATGCGGTCTCCCAGGTAGTGGGACATAGGTAGGAACCTTGTCACTTTTTAAAGTCATTAGTACCTGCCCTATTTTAACATCAGTTAGGTTATGTCTAGAACAGGGAAAGCGGACTGTTTTTATGACCAATTTTCCTTTGCAATCCATTTGCTGATCTAGTGGTGTGCATAAGTATGCTTGTAAATATTTTCTTTCCTTTTATTTAATTTTTTTTAATTTCACCTTAGCAAGCATACGACAGACACATATTGTGCATTCTATAGGCAAACCTATAAATCTGCAATTACCAAGAACTGAACAAAGGAACAAATAGCATTGCAGAAATAATTAATCTGATAATACTGACAGTTCAAAAATGTGCTAATATACTATAATGTTGCTTTGACTGCACCACTTCTTTTAATGTGTCATTGCGCATCAAGTATTAGAACCCTTTTGATACTGAGAATGGTTCTCTGTGCCACAACAGATCTCCAGGATTCCGGATGTGCTATCTTGAAAGGGGTTCCCGGCCAGTTGGCAAGCAGCTATTTCCCCAGAGGTGCCAAAGGCAGCACTCTGTCCCCATGGTAACCAGGTGCTGAGTAGCAGGAGACATCTTAGGCAAGGCCTCTGCGCTTTGAAGGGGAGCTGAAGGTCCTGATCCTTTCAGTGGGAAATCCCTGTATTGATCAGGCGGTGGCTGCAGTTCCTGGAGAGTAAAGAGGAAAAGCCCCCCCCCCCCCGGGAGTTGGCAACCCCCAAGGAGGGCAAGGCAGAATGGGGCCTGCCGGCTAGAGTGGGCATGTTCTGCCACAGTGATAATAGGCAACGTTGTGGCCATTGGCTGGAGCATAGGGATGTGTTGAATATTCATCTGGATTTTTTAATTTTAAGGGCAAAGGTATTGTAATGTTTCCCAAAGAAAATTTTAATAACGAGAATGTCTTAGGGTCTTTTCTCCCTCTGGTTAGCTCTTCGGCATTGCCATTTTTGTCACTCGTTTGGCCCTATTGTCCCTATTGCTTTGGGTCTGTCCATCCCCCGTCCCCCATTCCACATGTGTTTTGGTCCCTCTGGGACTACTAGAGAGAGTAAAACACATTGGGTGGAAAAACCCTGAAGCAATAGGGACACACAAGTGATGAAAATCAGAATGTGGAAGAGCCCATCATCCTGACTGGAATGGTCTTAAAGGCGACCCTCGCCAATGAGGGACAATGAGGGACAATGAGGGACCCTCGCCAATGAGGGACAATGCGGTAGTAAATGGGGCATTGCCATGCAGGTATGCAGCAATCGGATCAGTGATTTGGACTGTCCATCTGTTTCCTTGTGCCTGCACTCGATGGCCAACGGACATCACTAAGGGCAAACTAGGCGTTAAGAAGCTTTGCCCTCATTCTCGGGGGACGAATACTTTTTGGAAAATGGATGGAGTGCTCTTCATTCAACACAACCCTGCTGCAGCTCTGTCACACACTCGAATTAACAAAGATAAACTGATACTCCCAGTCATAAAAAAATGCATGAGCTCATCCTGAGATACAGCCATTTATGAAGCCCTTCATCATCTCAGACTGAGGCTCAGTTACCTGATAAGGACTCAGGCCTTTAGTAGGCTCTCAACAGGGCTTCCAGGTCTCCCCTGCTGCTGGTAGGGTGTGGGGGGTAAGGTTGCCAGGCCCAGGTTGGGCAACGCTTGGAGATTTGAAGGTAGACACTGGAGAGGACAGGAACCTCAGTGGGGTACACTGCCATAGAGTCCACTCCCGAAGCATCTATTTGATCTAGGGAAACTAAACTCTGTAGTCTCGAATTAAGCTGTAATTCCAGGGGATCCCCAGGTCCAACTGGAGGCTGGCATCCCTAGCTCTGAATGTGAGGCCCACTTGGCAAAGACTGAGCACTACCACCAAGTTCTGCCAAAGGAAGGGACCTGAACTGAATTCTCCTAAAGCTATAGCCAGTGCAGGTCACATGGATGCATGAGCAGATGAAGCTGCCTCATACTGTATCAGACTACTGGTCCACAAAGGTCAGTTTCACCTACTGCCTGACCCATTCAACTGGAGATGCTGGAGACTGAACCTGGGGCCTTCTGCATGCCAAGCAGAGGCTCCACCACTGAGCCACAGCCCTTCCCTATTCATATGCTATTCACTTATGATCACTGTAAAAGCTTTTGGGTCGAGCTTGCTCGTGGGTCTGAGCAACTGAAGACCCTGCAGCAGCTCTCCCCATGTCCCAACACAGGCTTGCCTTGTTTTGCCCCCCTCCCCCCCCCCCTCCAATCTTGACAGGAACTAGATCTGAAAGCTCCACCACTGAATTAGGTCATGGTACAAAACTCCCTCTCGGCCCATACCATGCAAAATCAAATAATACAAGCTTCCCTCCGAAGCACATGTCCCATTGGAATTGACTGCTGCAGTGAGAAAACAGCATGCAAGGGGAAACCAAAGCCCTTTGGGGCAACCAAGGGACAGGCCAGAAGTCTCCTGGGGCCACATTCCTTTGTCAGCGAGATGACAACCCCCCCCCCCCCAAAAAAGTCTCATTCATCTGCAGATGTTCACATCACTTAAAATCTGGTTTTAAGCAACAGAAGCAAAGCCACTTCCAGGCTTGGCAGCTGACTTATCTCAGCAGGCGTAAGACAGACCGACTTTAGGGATTTGTAAATGGGAATGGGTTTCTCTCTCTGCATTTTATTACTCTAATGATCATAGATCGACAAAAAAAAAATGTTTTCAAAAGTAAAATAAATCAATCCCCCTTTTAACCCTAAACACTCAACATCCACAGCATGTACAATAGGCACATCCAGACATTCTGCATGTACCACCAGTCCATAACTCAAGTGGCGCCAGGAGGGGTGTTTAGCACAAGGCAGGAAGAGGTTAAAAAGGGCCAGGCCACTGGAAGGTAGAGAACACTGCCCTCTTCTGGAAAAACAGTGGAACTCTTCAGCTATCTATCATGCACCATTAATTCTGACTTAAAGGACTTAATTGTTGTGATAGCGTTACTAGGAAATTTAGGGACAATGCCATACACAATGGGCTAGCAAGGTTTCACTTCCGGGTCAAAGGATATAACAGGGTTGTAAGTCTCACCAGCAAAATCTTGAGAACCATTCATGAGACAGAAAACTGTTTTCAGCATGAGGTTCATGATTCAAAATTCTTGCAAGTGCTATGTTTTCATGTTCCTATTGTCTTCTGTCAGCTGGTTGAATGTCATGCCAGAACACCCAGGAAGGACCTGTGGCTCAGTGGCAGAGCATCTGGTCTGCATGAAGAAGGCTCCAGATTCAATCCTGGGCATCCCCAGCAAGGAAAGGATTAAGTCATGTAGAAGACCTCTATCTGACACAATGGAGAGCCACTGCCAGTCAGAGCAGAAAATGCCAACTCTGACAGATCAACTGTCTGACTTAGTAGAAGTCATGTGTTTAAGGAGAGGTATGAGTTATGGATTCCACCATTACTATGGAATTGCATCCCCTGTGCATACAACGGACTGCTGATCTAGAGCACAGGGAGTGACAAGGAATACGATTGGTATATGACTGGAATTATGAAATGGGCTGATAGCTGGAATAAATGTTCACTGCCATGCTGTGGGCCCCAATTTGATTCTCAAATAACTTTTTTTATCTTTCTACTAATAATGATATCATCATGTAGGCAATCAGATTTGAAAAGAGTTGGGTTTTAGATCCTGCTTTTCTCTCCCCGAAGGAGTCTCAGAGCAGCTTCCAATTGCCTTCCCTTCCTTTCCTCACAACAGACACGTTGTGAGGTAGGTGGGGCTGAGTAAGCTCTGAGAGAACCTGTGACTGGCCCAAGGCCACCCACCTGGTTGCATGTGGAGGAGGAGTGGGGAATCAAACCTGGTTCTCCAGATTAAAGTCCGCTGCACTTAACCACTACACCAAACTGGCTCTCATTTGGCGATGTGATGACATCAGTGAAGTAGGTTGCCATTCCCCCTTGATAGCACTGTATCCTACTGAAATCACTCAACAGGCTCTGCCCCCCCCCCAACCCAGAGATGGCAACCCTTCTCTGAAGCAGGTTTCTTTTTTAACCTTTGTGACATCATCAGCTAGTCGAATCCAGTTGTCTGTGTAATGTCATCTATTGTTACCAGGAAAAAGAAAAGAGGCTTGAAAGCAAAGGCTCTACAATCAACAGCCAAATGAATGCTAATGAAGCAGGGACAGTCCAACAGCTAGGCAAATCTAGGCAGTTGCCTCGGGCACTTAATTTTGAGGGGTGCCAAAAAAAGAAAAAGACAAGAGGAGCCTCCTCTTGACTTGAAGAGAAGATTGTCAGTTTGGCTTCTCGAATCTCCATATCCATTGACTCTGCCCTTCTATAGCTGCCATAATGGAACATGGAGGATTTGTGAAGAGCTCATTTATTTTTATTTTATGCCCTGTTCACTTTGAATGCCCAGTAATTATAATGTTCATTCCAGAGTTCTCGCTTTCTTGTCCCATTTCTCCTGTCTCATTAACGTTTGCTGGAGAACCTTCTGTTCAACCCAGACTGTTTCAACTGTTCTATAACTACAGAGCTTTCAGAAATTAACAAAACACTTACAGTGTCACATCCAGTAGCGCAGTCAACTGTTGATTAGATTGTTTTAGACATGGCACCAATTCACAAATGGTGTCAGCTTTATTGCAGCTCCGCTGTTAGTACAAATGTACATATCCACACGTATCTGTTATGCCCTGGAGCACCGTGAAAGAGGCCCAGAAGAGCCACACCACCAGCTGATTGGAGGCAGCATCATTAAAATGTTGATAGAAATGTTTTTTAATTGTATGTCTTTTTGCACAAATCAGCAAATCTATAAGAAGCACTCATATGCCTCAGACTTTCTAGTGCCTGTTGATATGCAAACTGGAGAAACCCGTTTCCCGGCTTGCTTTCTCCAATCACTGCCTTAATTAAGACACAAATCCAGAAGCAGTTAGGAGATGCCCCATCAACATAGCCGCCATGTCCCCCCCACAGCATTATTCCACGTATTACCTGTAGAGCTGTATGCCCTCCTTCATGCCTTTTTATTTTCTCACATTGCCGTGAACCTTTCTTGTTTTGCCCATTTTCAGTGCTGGTGATCCCAACTGATTTATTTCTTTAGTAGCAATTTTTCTTCTGTGACATGGTTCAGCCATTTTCTCATTATTTTCCTACAAGTGATGCAGAAATAACGTTGACCACTGTTGCAAACTGAACAGGCAAAATCTGGCACAAGGAGACACGGAAATATAGCATGGAAATTGTTAGCCCACTACACAATGGAAATGTAGATTTAAGAAGCAGTGGGGGGAAGCAAAAGTGGAAAGATTTTCCAGTCAAAACAATGAGAGTTACAAAATTGCACCGTATCTCAAATGACGTGTTGTCCAATACGCCTTTTGCAAGGCACAGCTGAGTGACAAACAGCTGCGGACAGTCCCAGCTGGCTGGCATGTGCACTGACCGTCCCAGGTGTTGTCCTTTCTTGCGTGCATGCACCTTTTTTTGTTTCCAGCTGTATGTTAAAAATGTGTAAAGGCAGCTTTGTCAGTTAGCCTCTTCAGCTTCACACACACATGTTTGGAATACTTTAAAACTTGGGTGTCAAAGGATCTAAGGTTTGCCATCTTCTGGCTGCTTCCTGACTCTTTGTCTTTAGATGCAAGGTGATCTGGACCAGTTAATTTGCCTTCTAAAGAGTCAGCTCATTGCTCCATCTATTCTCATTGTGGTTTCTCCAGCTGGTACCAGCTCTCCTGGGAAGGGGTCTCTCCCATCCCTGCTACATGGGATCCTTTGGTGAGTTATTATTTAAAATACTTATATCCTGCCTTCTTGTCAGCAATGATCTCCCAGGTGGCTAACAATTAATGTCACGCAATAGAAGAATTAATTAAATGATTAATTGATTTGATTTATATCCTGCCCCACCACGCAAGCAGGCTCTGGGTGGCTCACAACACATAACAATTTAAAAGATTAAAACATAATATAATAAAAGATCCAAATTCACATCCATGCATAAATCACGAGATGGCGATAAAACAGTTAAAGAGCTCTCTGAAAGTTATTTAATTCCGGTATTGATAATATTTCTAAAAAAACAGGTTATCAACCCCAAGATATAAAACTACACAACTGAGGAGTGACAGGTCTATACATACCTTACATGAACAAATTGTAGGATAATTCATATTTAGGGTTACCATATTTTGAAAAGCAAAAAAGAGGATGTATTTTCCGAATGACTACTTCAAACAAGTAATCACTATGACAAATCTCATTTTAAATACCCCTGCTATGTAAACTGATAATTGCTACTAACTAGGAATATTCCTTCCAAATCTTTCAACCCAAAAAGAGGACATTTTCATCAGTTTTTTAAAAAAAGAGCTCAGAAGAGGTCGGACACACAAAAAAGGACATGTCCTCTAAAAAGAGAACATCTGGTAACCCTATTCATACTGTTATAATCCTTTGATAATCCTTTGTGTGCATCAAAAAATCCAGAAGAAGATTTGACTGAAGAAGATCAGAAGATCGGACTTTCTGACCAAACGTACCAAAAATCCATTCCACATAGTAAAACCTTTAAATACATAATAAAACCACACAATCAACAATATTTCAAAGCTAGCATGAAACCAAATGACAAAAAAAAATAACAATTTAAAAAGACTTTTAGAAGTCTTAGTACTGCAAACAGAAGAAGTGAAGAGATTGGATTTACACCCCGCCCTTCACTACAGAAGGAGTCTCACAGCACCTTATAATCTCCTTTCCCTTCCCCTCCCCAGATCAGACACCCTGTGAGGTGGGGCTGAGAGACCTCTCTGGAGAACTGCCCTTGAGCGAACAGCTCTGAAAAAACTTGACTGACCCAAGGTCACACTAGCAGCTGCATGTGGAAGAGTGGGGAATCAAACCTGGTTCTCCCAGATTAGAGTCCAGGCGCCTAACCACTACACCAAACATTTGTTCCCTGATCAGCCAGGTTGGACCAGAAGCAGTGTACTGTAGGTGGGAGTCTCATGGCTACAGCCTAATGTACTCCCCAGAAAATATAGGAGGGTGGAAAGGGGAGCTGATAATAGAATGCCCCTCCCCCTGCAGGAGAAGACATAGCCTAGAAACATCTGCTGACTTGGTCCTATCAAGCTATCAAGAAGAGGAATGGCCCAAAAGTGAAAAGGAACCTCTGTCTGAGGCCATGTGGCACTTTCTCCCCTACCCCAAGAACAGTAGCGCTGAAGGGATGGGAGAAGTATATGAATTCCTTGGACCATTGTCAGCTTCCTAAACAACTGACAAGTCTTCAGATACTACCAAAGGGGGAAGCTCTTCAACCTAGGTCTCAAACACTGGAGCTTTTAGACACTGACCAAAGGCTGTTGCTGTGCACACTACTTCAATGGGATCAAAATAACTGTAAGCAAATACAACATAACTGGAAATCATAATTGCAACTTCCAAGGATTCAAAGCATGTGCTCTACCTCCGTGCAATGGGCCCTCTTAAATATTTATTTTTAAATAATATTGGGGGAAATAATGTAAAAACTAAAAACAGAACTAACTTTCATAGCCTTGCTGAAGTTCATTATCCATGATATTCAGCAAAGGTGGACACAGATGTATTGCCAATGGGAATGATGGAGGCCGTTTCGTTGCTTTCAAAACCTAGTATTTTATTCTGATTTTTTGGCCGCGCACAGTTTTGGCTTGTGTGGGGAGTGGTCATGGGCAGCTCTGACCTCACAAGAACTCACCTTCTACAAGTCCCCAATTTTCTTTAAAACATTTTTGCAAGTGGAGGGGTTGAACAAAGTGAAGGATAAAGGTATAAGGATTTTTAAAAATGGAAAAAGACAAGTAGCCCATTTGAAATATGAAGGAACAGCCAGGTCTATAGTTGAACCAGCATTTAATCCATTGATATCTGCAATGGTCATGCGGGTTGGGATGCCAGCCTCACACTATGGGAAACAAATTCAGTGTAA
The DNA here is from genome assembly GCA_029233225.1 of Lepidodactylus listeri. Lineage (NCBI taxonomy): Eukaryota > Metazoa > Chordata > Lepidosauria > Squamata > Gekkonidae > Lepidodactylus > Lepidodactylus listeri. Next base: position 54,462,455 of record JARCFY010000015.1, on the reverse strand, counting down.
TTTCTCATATTATTATGTCTCTTTTCTCATTTAAAAAGACCACAATAAAAATGCAGGCTTGGATTCAAACTAGTATTTCTGTGGGTCCAAGGATTTCCACTTGCACGGCATGATTTCCCTCCCCCCTTTCCCCTTCCATGATGGCCCCAAATGCTCCCTGAAATCCCGTTCCCGGGGGTCCTGTTTCTCAAGAACAGGATTTGGAAGGCATTTTGGACTACCACAGGCTGGGGATGAAGTTAGAAAGTCACATTTTATAGGCGGAAATCCTTGTGCCCCCCAAAGTGCTAGTCTGGATCCAAGCTCTATTCTAAATATCAACATTTCACTGCTCTGTGGCAGCCATTTTGGAGGCTGATTTTTTTTAAAAAAAATAATCTGCTGCTTGTATCCAGATTTTCCTAACTGTATGGAACCATCGGAGATCAGCTTGGTTAACAATCTAAAAAAGAGAAATATAAGCACTGGGGACATCCATTGGTTCAGGAGAATGTTTTCCGGTAGGAGGATCACCAAGCTGATGCCCAAGATGTTGTAACGAAATGAGGTACAGGAAGGCACAGACAGATGACAGCTTGTGTCAGTTTGACACCATAGTGGGTCATAAAACCAGAAATTCAGCCGGAGCATTGAATCATCTTCTTAGTTTTATGTTTTATTGATAAAGACATTTACATTTTACAATGTAAGAAAAAATAGAAAAACGTACAAAAACACATAATTATCCCCATATAAAAAAAGAAAGAGGCTGAAGATTGTACAAATATACCCTACATTCATCCTTTCCCTCTAATCTAGCTATCATTAAATAGCAATGCCTAGCTGCACACGGCCATTAAATTATCCAATTCATTCAATAAAATGGACAATGCTTGCCAATCTTCTCCAGCAAACATGGCTATTAATATAAAAACAAATGTGGATGTTGGGGAAATCTTGTGTTTCTCTAGAACATTTTAAAAAGACAGCTGCGCCTCTTAAAAACTATCCCTTTTCTCTCCCCTCCCATTTACTGCCCTGATCTAGTACGATAGTTTCCCCATTTTTCCAGACTTCTCAGATCTACATGATGTGCGGCTGCCTGAAAGCAGCAGCCCTACATCACGTTCTCGTTTCCCTTTCCATTACGTATTGAGCAACTTTACTTGTGTTTTGTTTACTTGTGTCATTACCATGTGTGTTTACCTGCCTCCATGCCATATAATTAGCTACCTTGAGTGAGGTGAGGAAAATACTTGATGTAATGATGTCAGGCCTTCTGGTTAGTTGCACTACACATTGTGAAACAGGGGGAATGAAGAGCTTAACTCAGAGCTTCCATTTCCCAGTGTTTCTTCGAAGTTCATGTAGTTCTGCTCTGATTAGCAGGGAACTCCTTTTTTCATTTCCTACTAACTACTTATCTGGCTTCTACTGACAAGTAAATTTACCAATTTTATGTCTGTAGATGACAGACGGGAGAGAGAGAGAGAGAGAGAGAGAGAGAGAGAGTCTATCCTACCAGCAAACTTAAGTGCCTTACTGTCACGAGTTTTCCTCAAGAAGCCTGGGGACTGTAGTTTGTTGAGGTGCTGAAAAGTCTAAAACAGACAGGTTCCCTGAGAAGAAGGAATGATTATTAAACCAGTTTAAGCTTTCAGTGTGGGTTTGCCCTGAGAGAACCCTGATGGAGTTTGATAGCCCAACAGGATCCTTCTTTGAAGCACAACTTTCAGCACTCAGATAATGTCTAACAGATTGTTCCTGGTGCCTTTGAAGGCCTTCTGAAGAGTAAAAAGATGATATCTAAAACATTCCTCAGTAACTGTGTGCAGTGGAGCTGCTAGAGTTCTTTGATGCTGACTTAACACCAGACTTCTGGCTCATATGCAAATCATGCCCTATCATCTCCTCAGCATGTTGGCCTGCCTTGTTCACGAAGCAAGTGGAGATCATCGCTTGAGCTGTCTTCGCTCAGCTGTGGTGAGTTCACCTTGTAACAGACACATAAAAATATTCGTGTGAAGTACCCCCTAAGCACATAACATGATGTCCCTCCTCGTGTGCTGTGGGGCTTAGAAATAACAAGCTCTGAGGGCCAGCCTAGATGTCACAGTCACTATGTGAAGGTCAATTTAAACAACTTCTATATCATGAATGCTTCACATGGTGGAGCGCCTAAACCTTGTCAGGACATACAAACAGCCACCATTTTCACCTCATGTCCTGGTCTCCATCTGGAAACAGGGAGCTGATTGGTTGACAGACTGTTTATTTGTGGGTTCAGCTGGATTCTCCACCATATTCCTTCCCAAGAACGCGACTGAACACAATCCAGCTTTCCACACATGCACATTCTTACCTAGCCTGATGGAGCTCTACACCACCCAGTTCTTATTGCTGCATTGCTCCAGTCAGCAGAAAGTTGTCTAAATAGACCATTAAATCTGTCACAAATCATACAAACCAGTCATAAATAAATACTGTTGCCATTTTTAAATCATCCTTTAGGAGCATTGCATTTTTCCCCAGAGCCTCGTGGAGGTACAGAAACATGGGTTGCCCCCATAGTGGCAGTGGTGGAATCAAAACTCCATGCGTATTACGTGCCATCAAGTCACTTCTGACTTATGGTAAACCTATGAATTAAAGTCCTTCAAAACAGGGAAGGGAAGAGCTGTGGCTCAGTAGAAGAGCCTCTGCTTTGCATGCGGAAGGTCCCAGGTTCAGTTCCTGGCATCTCCAGTTAGAAAAGACCAGGCAGTAGGTGATGAGAAAGACCTCTCCCCGAGACCCTGGAAATCCACTGCCCATCTGTGTAGACAGTACTGACCTTGATGGGTCAATGGTCTGATTCAGTATGCAGCTTCATGTGTGTGTGTTCAGAGAATCATAGAGTTGGAAGGGACTTCCAGGGTCATCTAGTCCAACCCCCTGCACAATGCAGGAAATTAACAAATACCTCCCCCAACCCCCCACCCCCAGTAATCCTTGTCCCATGCCCAGAAGATGACAAAAAAAACCTCCAGGATCCCCAGCCAAACTCGCCTGGAGAAAAATTGCTTCCTGACCCCAAAGTAGTGATCAGTATTTCCTTGGGCATGAATGAAAGGGCCACAAGAACTAAGCACTGAGGCAGCCCTTCCTTTGGGCATTCCTTCATGTGTGTGTTCATATGGAGATCCAGTCTGGTGTAGTGGTTAGGAGTGTGGACTCCAACCTGGGAGAACCAGGTTTGATTCCCCACTCCTCGACATGCAGCTGCTGGTGTGACCTTGGGTCGATCACAAGTTCTTTCAGAGCTGTTCTCTCAAGGGCAGCTCTTGAAAGAGCTCTGTCAGCCCCACCTACCTCACAGAGTGTCAATTGTGAGGAGGGGAAGGGGAAGGAGATTGTAAGGTGCTCTGAGACTCCAAGTGAAGGGTGGGGTATAAATCCAATCTCTTCTTCTTCTATGTGTGTTCCTTCATGTGTGTATTCAAAACATTGTATCATTAACAGCCTTGCTCGGGTCTTGTAAACGGAGGACTGTGGCTTCCTTGAGGGAGTCAATCCACCTCATGCTGAGTCATCCTCTTTCCTAGTCTTTTGCCAGTGAGTCTTGTCTTCTCATGATGTGGCGACAGTATGACAGCTTCAGTTTGGTTATTTCAGCTGCTCAAAGCTTCAGGCTTGATTTGCTCTAGAACCCACCGACCTGCTGTTTTTGACAGTCTGTGGCATCCATAAAACTGTCCTCCAACATCACGTTTCAAATGACAAAAACTCTGTATATCAGGACAACCCATGTCGTTCGTGACTCTGCATACAGATATGCCTGGAGAAGTCCCCCCACAGAGAGTATTTTAGCCACGTCGCATGATAATGCATGGGCCAGTCGTGACACTGAAAAGAGCTAAACGGGCTGAAGAGCTTACTACAGATGCTCTTTTATTGCCATCAAGTCACAGCTGACTTATACTAACCCTGTGGGGTTTTCAAGGCAAGAGACGTTCAGAGGTGGTTTGCCATTGCCTGCCTCTGGGTGGCGACCCTGGTACCCCTTGGTGGTCTCCCATCCAAATACTGACCAGGGCCAACCCTGCTTTGCTTCCAAGATCTGACGAGATCACGCTAGCCTGGGCCATCCAGGTCAGAGCGCATGTGCTTACATCTGGCCCAAACTGATCCCTCCCAGTCAAGTTTCTAGAGTCCTCTTAGGTCAGGTTTTGCTAAGTTTGGTCCGGAGCTGAGAAAACAATGCCTCTATGGACCTTTCCACACTAGACCTTAAATCCTTGTTCAACCCTGTCCCCGAACTTACATTCTACACTACACGCGAGTTCACCCCTGTAATCATCTCAGGGTATTTTTTTTGTTTCCACATTACATTGAGGTCACCCCAGTTTCGCCTCACACTTGTCCTGGGATAAACAGATGCTGTTATAACCAGGGATAAATGCAAGGTATTGTGTCGCAAGTTGAACTCTGATAAAACCAGGGATGAGATCCAGGTGCGGAAAGGACCTTAATCCTCATCTGACTGACCCACAGTCTGCCCATGGTATACTGGAGGAACCCTCATATCAGGCAAGATCGTTACTCCACAGTTATTATACCCTTTTCTCAGACAACTTACTAGCATGGATTTTCTCTAGTCCATTGGTCCTACCTGTAGGCCAACAGGTCCAGGAGAAGGCCAGATATGGGTCTCTCAGGCCGGTGGACCTTTGTAAAATCTGATGTAAGAACTCTGCCTAACAGTAGTCCTTTCTGTGCTGGTCTGTATCCACAGTTTCATTCCCTTCTCAGATCCCTCTCCTATGTGTTAGTCTTGTCTTGGACACATATCCTTGGCAGCCATGCTGCAGTGCCAACCTCCCCATGTTCCTTCCTGCTATTCAGGGATGGCCATTCTTGCCATGGAGGAGTCAACTGAGCAGTGCCATGCCTCCCATCCTGCCTTTCCAGTCCAATGTAAAAACTGGAGAAAGCCGGTAGTTACACTGGGTACTCTGAGGACCTAGGGAGGACCATAGTTGGCTCATAAACGCTCTGCAGATGATGACAGATTGCCACGGCGGCAATATGGATGACCAGTGGGGACCACTCAGGTCACCTTGATAAGCAACCACTCGCTTATTAGGATGGTTTTACTTGTTGCATATAAAGGTTTGCTGTTTTATTCCTCCTCTCAGAAGGCATCATTATTCTTTCCTGGGGGCATCATAAAGTCAATGAGCAGTTTATCTCCCGTCTATCCTGCAGACGTTAATTGAAGAAGCATCTCAAGTCTCTCTCTTCCTCCCCCTTCCAGCCATCTCTATGTTAGAAGTGTTGTCTCCGATCATTAAAGGTCCAGTTGCCTGGAAATGCTAGGAAAAGAGCACAGTACTCAGGGCCAGATCAAGACATGCTGAGGCCCTAAGCCTCATCGTGTTTGAGAGGGCCCATAAAAAGGTAAAAGGTAAAGGTTTCCCTTCCTCGAATGCAGTCAAATCTGACTCCAGGGGGCGGTGCTTATCTCCATTTCCAAGCTGAAGACCCAGCGCTGTCCAAAGACTTTTTTCCGTGGTCATGACTAGATGCCAAGGCACACGGAATGCTGCTATCTTCCCATCGAAGCGGTACCTATTTATCTACTTGCAGTTTCTTGCTTTCGAACTGCTAGGCTGGCAGAAACTGGGGCCAGAGACAGGAGCTCATGCCGTCATGTGGCACTCGGGTCTCAAACTGCCGATCTACCCACCTTAAGAGGCCCCATAGTATTACCCCCAAAAAGCACTAATAAAGCAGAGTGATTGTTTTGTAATTAGAGGCCCCTTTGCAATCTGAGACCCTAATGTGTCACTTAGGGAGGGAAGGTAGTCTGGTATAGCACAATCCCATCTCAGAAACTAAGCAGGGTTGATTCTTGGATGGGAGACCTCCAAGGAAGGATCTGCAGAGGAAGGCTAATGGCAAGTCACCTCTGCTTCTCACTTACCTTGAAAGCCGCCTTGTTGGAGTCAGTTATAACCCCCCCACACACACACCCACACACCCACACACTGAGCTGGCTCTGGACTCGGAAGCCTCCAAGGAGCCTGAGTAGCCAGAGGCATGGCCTGGGGAAGAACAGGAATCTTTGGAAGACCTTCCTTTTGCTTTTGGCCCATCTGCTACAGAACTGGTCCTTTTCAAACCAGCAGAGTGAGATTCTCCCAAACTTGCCTCTGAGGAGCCCACAGAAGGAGCTTCTCTGCTAGAACTTCCCTCCATCCTTCCAGGTCCTGGGGCAACTAAGGTCCTCAAGCCCACCTGTTGATGCTCAAGCCTTGCTATCCAAGCCCAAGGGCACTAACCGCTTGAGGAAGGACAGCTTGCACTTGCAACTTGACAGCACTTACAGACAAGAAGTGTAGCTTGCTAAGCTTACGGTATAAATCTTGCTCTGATGAGTCTTCTGAACTTCAGGCTTCTCGCTCATTTTGCAGCCGTCAAACACCACTACCCTCCCCTCCAAAGGTGGGAACAGAAGCTAAGGACATGGCACCCACATGCCATTCCTCTAACCACTAGACTCTCAGTGCCTGGAAGCAGATTTCAGGAGGAAGAGGCAAGCTTTAGCGAGGTCCAAAGACCTGCTTTAGGATATATTCAGCATAATATTTGTTTGCAGCCACAGTATAGGCAGCAATGTTACCAATGCAGGGCAAATCCCAAACATTTTTAAAAGCAAACCCTGGGATTCCCCCCCCCCCCCAAAAAAAAGCATAAGGATTTGTACCTTTGGTATGCCATCAATTTGTTTCCATGCTTTAAACAATACAAATCTATAGTGCAATCCTAAGCAGATATACATCCTTCTAAAGCTCATTGATTTCAATGGATTTACCAGCACCATTGCAAAATTCTTCTGGATGTTCTGCAGCTTGTGCAGATCTAACAAAGCCTTTTGCAGAAACCTGCGTGGCAGAGATTGGGCCCATCACTCCTAGCCCTGTGCAGAGTCGTGGGAGCAATATCACGGAGGCCAAACCACGTCAGGCAGGCCAAAGCCTCCAGGCACCAGTGTTGGTTGGTGACATCATTGGAATACACCAGCATTTTAAAGGCCCGGAAGAGGGGGGAAATGGCCATGTCTGGTGTTCCGAACCATTTGCCAGCAGAGAATTAACAGGGCTCATGCACTGCTACAATGAATCCCTGGAACCAGCCATCCTCCGTAATTGCACGGTGGCTTTCACGGTTGTTCATTTCTCAAACTTTTATTTGCCTATGAAAATCCTCTTTAACAAGCATGGCATCTGATCTCTTTGATGCATTTTACGCTAGCCACCACCCTCTAAGGAGCTCAGGTCCTCCTCTCATGTACACACAATAACACAGTATGAGCTGTATCTGAAGAAGTGAGCATTGACTCACGAACGCTCATACCCGCCACATGTTGTGTTAGTCTTTAAGGTGGACTCTTGCTCTTTTCTACTGCTACAGAAAGACAAACACGACTACCCAGCTTGACACAATAACCCCGTTTGGTTGGTCAAGCTGAAAGAAGGTAACTGGCTCAAGGCCATCCAGTAAATTTCATGGCTGAGATGGAATTTGAGCCCTGGAACTCCAGCCCCTCCCTGACCTGGTGGGCCAAGCTAGCCCGATCTCATCAAATCTTGGAGGCTAAGCAGGGGCAGCCCTGGTTAGTACTGAAATGGGAGACCACTACGGAAGTCCAAGGTTGCTAGGCAGAAGCCGGCAATGGCAATGGCCACCCACCTCTGTTCGTCTCTTGCCTTGAAAACTCTACAAAGTTGGCATAAGTCAGCTGCAACACGATGACACTTTTCACCACCACCACTTCCAGGTCCTAGTGTGACATTCAAAACACTATGCCACACTAGTTGTTGCCTTTCTTGCATCACTTTATGAACAAATATGGTACCCGGTTTGTGAGAAACGCTTTGCAGTTTCCAACCCTGGAGACACAGTTGTAGTGGTTGGTGTACGGTTTGGTGCCAGTGGTTAAGTTTGGTGTAGCGGTTTGGTGTAGTGGTTAAGTGTGCGGACTCTAATCTGGGAGAACTGGGTTTGATTCCCCACTCCTCCACTTGCACCTGGCTGGATGACCTTGGGCAAGCCATAGCTCTGTACCAGCTGTTCTCTCAAGGACAGTTGTCTCAGAGCTCTCTCAGCCCCACCTACCTCACAGGGGGTCTGTTGTGGGGAGGGGGAGGGAAAAGGAGTTTGTAAGCCGCTCTGAGACTCCAAGTGAATGAAGGGTGGGATATAAATCCAATCTCTTCTTCTTCTTCTTGAGCTACTTTGTCACCTCACTGCCTCCATGTTTCATCTTTACAGTTCATTTTCCTAAAATCTGGTTAATTGGTGGTGGGCCCTATTTAACCTTGTATGAATGAGTCACATTGATTCATTAACATGACACGAATGGACAGGTTTTTATTCCCCCCCCCCTTTTTTTTTTCACAAAAAAGACTTTTTAAATGAACCTACAAGCATTATGTAAGACAATTTCCTGGAATCTATGTACAATGATGCACTTTGTGTAAAGGCCAAGGGAACTTCAGTGCCTAAATCTAAACTGTGGCATTCAAAAAGCGACAGATGTCTGCTATTCTTGATTAGCATGAACCAGTTTACCTTTGTCATGATTGGGTTTGTCATCATCAACTAGGAAACAGCAGGTCAGATTTTTACTCTTGAGGAAGGTCAAGCAGGGGCATAGAGTTTTAAAACTCCCAGGGAGCGGGCGTGGACTCTTCCGCGCGCGCGTGCAAAGCGCGCCCGCCGGGACCATGTCCCCGCTGCTGCCGCCGCCTTCCCCCCCACGCCTGACCGCTCCTGCTTCCATCCCTCCCTCTGTCCATCCAGGGGCCAGCTGGGCATTTGCTTAGCTGGCCCCTGGATGGACGGACGGAGGGTCGGAGTGGCCAGGCTGGGGGGGGAGAGAGAGGCAGCGGCGGCCCTAGGAAGGGCCAAGGGAGGCGCAGCGGAGGACGCACCGTTTTCCCGGGGGGGCTCAGTCCCCCCCGGGAAATTTCGGGGGTGGCTCGAGCCCTCGAGCCCCCCCGTAGTTGACGCAAATGAGGTCAAGGAACCCATAGATGCTTCAGGAAACAAGGTAAACCAGCTTCATGAAGGGCACTGCATGCAGCCTCTTGGAGTGGAAATCCACCGGCCTCACGAAGAAAACTTGCACTGGTACAAACTTGCATGTATTGCATCTCACTCCGGGTTGACCTTCTATGCTCCTTTGTTATAGTAGTTTTCACATTGACTCTGGGTGAGGGGATGTTCTGCCTTTGGCTATGCCGCTATCATGGCACTTCAGGCGCGTTTCTTGCTCTGCACCTTAGATTGTGTGGGTTATTTAGTGTTTACTGCCACTTTTTCTTGTTCCCATCTGTTATGCAAATAGAAAGGGAGGGAAATAGCTAGAACTGGAGAACCACAAATGAAGGGGGGCTTTAGAAAGATCAGTCAAGATCCCCTTTTGAATCTGCACCTTCAGGGTTTGATATGATTTTGTAAACAAAGGGCTGATCTACATGTTCAGGAAAATCACATGGCAGAGTCCTTAATGGGACTAAACAATCACCAAGTGCCAGAGCAGAAGATTGTGTCCTGATTAATTCCTCTGCTATGATGGAAAATTCCCTGCAGATAGAGGAAAAAGAACATCAGACGTGACCAGAATCTCTCTCTGCCGGGGTGTTACTTCTCTACCTATGATGAGTATTTTTTCTACAAAGCAAATTATTCAAGCATGCCATTCCCCCCACCCACACTCCAAAATGGCATACTCTCTAATCAGCTCTTCTACATTACTTTGCTTATTGTGTTGCCCCAGAATATGTCTTTTGCATAAGACCCTTCCGTATGACTGAATTCCGAAAGCTGAAAGCAGCCTTCATAACAGCATGGAAAAAGGGAAGGCTCTGTTAACAGCTGGAAGAGGAGACAAAGCCAAGATTTTGGTCCCTTTGGAGGCAGGCCAGTGTGAATTCTGGCCTCTCTGGAGTTTGGCAGGCAGATGAGACTGTCTGCGAAGCATTTAACTGTTTGTTGGGTTCCCAGTGAAGAAAGTGTTGCTTTTTGCTAAAATAGTCTCTCTCTCTCTCTCTCTCTCTCTCTCTCTCTCTCACACACACACACACACACACACCACACACACACACACAGAAATGATCACCCATCTGCAAATTCCAACCACTTGTGAAGTATTTGCAGAGCAAGTGTTCCAGAGATGTCCATTATGCTTCGATCTGCTGCTAAATTCCATAAACTGGGTGGAGAATTCTAAGATTTAAAGTCAACTGATACGGAAACTGTTATGATATGCTAGGGGCCCTTTGGAGCCTTTCCTGAGATGCAAACAGGGTAGCCCTCGCTTCTTAGAGTTGCCACAGCCTAGCAAATAGACTAGAAGGGGATAGTGTCAGCTAGGTAGTGGTAGGAAAGCCAGGAATTTGGTAGGCCTGAACAGAGTCCCATGAGCAGTGATACTGGTCAATTATGCCGATGACCTGCATCTGTATACCAGACCTGAGCTACCAATCTTTTCTTTTTCCTTCAAGTTACAGATGAGTTATGATGACCCCACAGCATTTTCAAGACAAGAGTTATTCAGAGGTGGTTTGTATAGGTAGCCTAAATGGACTTCCTTGATGGTCTCCCATCCAAGTACTAACCAGGACTGATTCTGCTTAGCTTCTGATATCTGATGAGATCTCCAGGTCAAGGGAATTAGTTGTCATATAATAAATAAAGAGGTTAGATCCACTGCCAGCAGAAGTCCTATACCACCCCACCCCCCCAGAATGTAGATTCCCAGGGTCACAAGACTCGCATGGATTAATAGCCAGATGGGTTGGGGGGCTGCAACAGGGAGAAAGAAAGATGCAGAATCAACATCTCCTCCCTCTTTTGTCAGTGCGCCTCTGCTGATGAAAGGCCAGAAGGACAATTTCGCCCCTTCCTTCTGCCTGCTGCAGCTCCAACCCACCTGACCCTGCATTAGAAGGGGATGCAAATAGGTCTGCTTTCCTTCCATTGCTGGTCATTAGGATCCAACCCATAGTCGAACCTAATATATGTACAGGGATAAAGGCAGAATATTCAAAATGCAAACTGCTGGTAGATATTAGCGTCTTCTAAATTCCCTGGCAACAGCTCTACAGCACATACAAACCAGTTCTCAGAAATGTGTTTTAGGAGCAGATGGCTGCTCTGCTAGAGCTCCATTGAATCATCCCTGACACGAAGTAGTCCACTGCCAGGGCAGAGAGACCTAGGACAAAGACACCATGTATCCCACAGTGATTCCTTGTGGTCCTCTAGCTCATAAACAGCAAGCTGTTTCAAAACATGTCTGGTCGGAGTGACCTCTGCCGGATTGCCTAGAGGAAAGGAGATTCCTGTTACGAAGCCATTGTTGTGGCTTCTCGTCACTTCCACCAAAGCAGACCATTCATGGTCCAAAGCGGGTCAACACAACCTTAACCCAATAGACCTTTGCATCAGCCAGAGAACTCAAGGAAGTCCCTGTTGGCCGAGCAGGAGGGGGGTGGCTCCTGGGCACAGATCCTTCTCCCTCGTCAGCCAGAAGAAGGTGACGTCCAAGCCAAGAGGGAACTGGAAGTTCTTACCTCTGAGCCAAAAGTAGAACAGCCCAGTTTCTGTTAGTTCAGACAAAGGAAAGCAGCTGGAATGTGCCTGATTTTGCTTGCCTGACCTTGCAAAAACCAGTGTGTAATTTAAACATCACTTCTCAAGATATTTCTTCCATGTGTTTCTTCCACAATCCCTGACTTCCTCGCCTGAGTCAAGGAAGCAAGCAAGTGTGCCATGTGTCAGGTGAGGCCGGAGGGGTCATCCTACTGCTTGGCAAGCCCTCCTTTGACTTCTGTCGCATCAGATGAAAGATATCTGTTCAGGGTGAGAGATGGGAAGCCTACTGTCATTACTTTCACCTGTCTGCCTGCTTTTTTATCTGCCTGTATCAGTCTTTGTGTATGGCTGGATGGTTTTCCAGCTGCCTATATGTCTGTCTGTGTGTGTCTCTGTCTATCTATACATCTTTCTGTCTCTTTGTTTGCCTTCATCTATTGGACAGTTTGCCTGGCTCTCTGTCCTTATCTTCCTGTGTGTCTTTCTGTTTGTCTACCAGGCTGACTTTCTGTTTACCTGTTGGCCTGCCTTTCTGGCTTTCTACTTTTCCCCTTTCTGTCTGTCTTGTTAGTCTGCCTATGATTATAAAAAATTAAAAAAATTATACTGGTTTTACTGTTGTTTATTAATACTGGTTCTAAATTATGTAATGTTCTGCATTGCTGTTAGCTGTTATATGCCATTTAACTGGTTTTAAATAATATTATTGTTGTCAGTCATGTTTTTCTACACTGTAGCAGTAGAAAAGAGCAAGAGTACAGTAGCACTTTATTATTAAAGACTGACATGATTTGTGGCAGGGTATGAGCTTTCGTGAGTTAGTGCTCACTTCTTCAGATATAGCTAGAGCGTGAGTCCATCTCTCCTTATATCTTGGAGAGTGGAGTGAAAGATCTAATTCTACACTTGACCTAATTGATCTAATTCTGCACTGTGGTTAACCATCTCAAGCGGCATTTCCTGTGGACAGATGGGGTATAAATTTGAAAAATAAAAAAAATGCAGGGCGTGTGTGTGTGTGTGTGTGCGCGCGCGCGCGCATGCGTGCTATTCACCAGAATGGTGTACTATCCAGCACCTTTGGGGGGGCTGTCCAGGGTTTCCAGCTTCAGGTTGGGAAATACCTGGAAATTTGGGGGGTGGAGCCTGAGGAGGGCAGGTTTGGGGAGGAAAGGGATTTCAGTGGAGAATAATGCCACAGAGTCCACGTTCCAAAGCGGCCATTTTCTCAAGGTGGACTGACCTCTGTCGCCTGGGATCAATTGAAACCTCAGGAGATCTCCAGCTACCATCTGGAAGCTGGCAACCCTAGGGTTCCCTAAAGTCCTGAGGGAAGAATTTGTGGAAATTAGCACAATCTTAGATATGATTACTGGCACCGGGGGGCGGAGGGGGGGGTTGTCTCCCAAGTCCTGAGTGGGGAATCTATGGAAATCTGCAACCTTATATATCAGTACTGGGACCTTTTATTTTATTTTAATACAAAAACAAAAACAGTGTGTGCAGATATACTACACAGATGCTACAATGCTCCCTCTAAGCTGTGGAGTCTTGTAAGCAAAAATTCTACTTTGTGAGCTACCAGCATTAAAGTTGAGAGTGAGCGATTCAGCTGCTGCATACGTTAGTTTGCTCTGGAGCCATCCTTCCTGAGCTAATTTATTTATTTATTTATTATTTGAATTTATATCCCGCCTAGTCAGCCGTAGCCGACTCAAGGTGGCTTACAGAAATTAAAACATCACAATATAATTTATATTAAGACAAAAGCTAAGACAAAAAGGTGTGAGCCGGAGGCTAAAAAACTGTGAGCCAGTTCACACTAACTCAGCTTAGAGGGAACACTGCATGCATAGGGCTGCCAAGTGCCGGCGACTTACCGGCGAGCGGGAGTTGTTCTCCCCCCGGGAGCTCATCTTCACGGCGACGTAATGACGTCACCCAGAGGTGACGTCATTACACAGGGGAAGTCGTCCTCACCGGACAACTTCTGAGGCGGGGTTCCCCCCGCCGGCCGAATGCCGGCCGGCGGATCGGATCCCCCGCCCCCCAGGCTGACTTGGCAGCCCTATGCATGCAACATATTTTAGGTACAGAAACGATGCACAGGGTCAGTCCCAAGAATAAATATAACACAAGAGAAGGTTTAAAGCAGAACAGCCATGAATCGCCTGCACCACCCAAACGGCCCATCAGCAACACTTCTTTCCCACAGCTGCTACCCTGAAGGCCATATTGTATCGCTAATGGAGGGAGGGTGGAAGAGATGGAGGCAGGGACCCATCCACAGATATCTGTCCCTCCCCTCCCCATCCTGGTCCTTGTCTGGGGGTAAGAAGCTGCCACGGAGGCATTACTAACAAGAGTGTGGCCCAGCTCCATGTCTTTCTGCGCTCCGGTCCGTGCCCTCCCTGCTGCTCAGCTCTTTGACTAGTGGCCTGGCTTTCTGCTTCTAGGTTCACATACGGCCTGGAACGCTCCCCAATTATCCGTGGAAAATACCAGCTCGCGCATAAAGAGACAGCAATAATATTTTATTTGTGCTTTTTTATGATACAAGCTCTTGAAAGCAGTCCTGGCAAAGGGAGGCAAAAGTGATATATTATCATCTAATAAAGCAATTGAACATGACAGCTTTTAAGGAAGATCTGAGATGGGATCTAGTTACGGGTCTTCTGAGTGTAAGGGGGAGGGGGGAGGGAGCAAAGAGTAGAAGTGGAAGGGAAAAGAAAGGCAGGTGGGGAAGAGGAACCAGGGCACGTAAACACACTGTTAGTGTGCAGAGGTGCTCGGCTTTCTGTTATTTTAACCAAGTCATAAATGTAGTTTATAGCCTTGCAAACAACATAAAGAGGACAGTGTTCCCAGCTAATCCTTCAAAACTATTACAGGGCTTTAGAAACACATAAAATATATGTGCACACGCACACACAAAAACAAGCAAATGCACAAACAAGGTGCAGTCATTGGGTATGCACAGAGAAGCTCGTACATGTTTTACATGTTTGTTTGCAGAATACATGGGAAGACATTTTGTAGTGTGAGCCCAGGTGGGCATAGACCCTTCTAAGCACCTTGACTTCAAGGCTGTAACTCTGCTTGGGACTCCACAGTCCAGTATACATTGTCATGGGGTCTTCTCCACATAGAGTTGCTAGCTCTGAATTGGGAAGTTCTTGGGGGTGGAGCCTTAGGGAGGGGGGGTTAAGGAGGGGAGGGACCTCAGCAGGGTGTAATGTTATAGAGTCTACCCTCCAAAGCAGCCATTTTCTCTAGCGGAACTGATCTCTGGAGTTCAGTTGTAATTCCGGGAGATCTCCAGGACCCATCTAGAGGCTGGCAAACCTCCTCACAAACCCCTGATTCCCTGTGATCCAGCTGACCCCTCACCTCTCTGCAATGCAAATGGGGATTACAGTGAGGCCAATAAAAACTTCACTGGCTGGAGTTCACAGTGATACATCCCTTTTGATTTAGGCCTGTAAATGTGTGGAACCTGCAGAATGGGCCACCAAGGAAATTCAAAATGCTGGCAAACAAAGGGCCACGATGAGATAATGAATGGACCATGAACAAGGGAATCTTTCCTTGGGTGGGGACAGTTGCCTGTAACCAAGACAGACAATAGAATCTTCAGGCTTCCGATGATGTTTCCCAACTCAGTTTTGAATGGGTCTCACGAGAATGAAGAGGCCATGGTGGCTCAGAGGTTAAGACACTCTGCTGTAGACCAGAACATTGGTAGTTCGGCAGTTCGAGACCTGAGTGCCATGTGATGGAGTGACCTCCTGTCTCTGGCCCCAGCTCCTGCCAATCTAGCAGTCTGAAAGCAAGACATTGCAAGTAGATAAATAGGTACCACTTTTGTGGGAAGGTAACTGCGTTCCGTGCGCCTCGGCATCTAGTCATGCCGGCCACATGACCACAGAGAAGTCTTCAGACAGTGCTGGCTTTTCGGCTTGGAAATGGAGATGAGCATCACCCCCTAGAGTCGGATTCCACTGGCTTTCGAGGAAGGGGGATACCTTTACCATTAGCTTTTACACAAGAGCTAATCCGGACCCAGTTTACATTTGTGCAGTCAAGTCACAACCTACTTATGAGGACCCCAGCAAGGGGCTTTCAAGGCAAGTGAGCAAGCAAAGGTGGTTTGCCACTGGCTTCCTCTACAGAGCCTTCCTTGGTGGTCTCCCATCCATGTACCAATCCTGCTTAGCTTCCAAGACTGGATAAGATCAAGTTATACCATGCCACCTTCCCTCCTTTGGCTGAATTTAAGTCAGCACATTTTAAGATCAGGCCCACTCTCAACTCCTCGGTCCCAGTCCCCGTGTTATTGTTGGGGAACATAGTCAAGCTTCTCCTCCTGCCTTCAATCCTGGAGTAGGCCCCCAGCTCTTCTGCCCTCCTTTCTCCAAAACATATGTATGGGCTGAGATGGGATATGCAGGCACTGTGTCATTGGGTACCAAGACCTTTGGGCTCTTTCTGCCAAGTAAATTTTGGTGGGAAAGGGATGGCTGTGGAGATGGAGGAGATTGGGGTTGGAGGGGAACTGAGCTTGTACAAGCTGAGCTCGAACTTTGGAGAGGGTTGAGGACAGCTTGTAATTAGCCTGGTAGTAATGGACGAAGGAAACACTCTGATTCTAAGCTTTGGCTGCATTACTACTTTTAGATATCGATGACTATAGGTAAGATGCACCATCTTGTCAAGCTTTGCATGTTTAAGAAAAACCCTGATGGATCAGAACAAAGAGTTTTCTGTTGTAACCAACCAGATGATCCTGGGAAGCCCACAAGAAAGGAAGACAACAGGTCCTCCCTGGGGTTCATTTAATCATCATGGCTAATAGCTCTGTCTTCCATTTTAAAGCCACCTAAGGCAATAACTTTGGAGGAATTATGCTGCATCAGTGGGCAGATTCTTCTCTATGCTTAATAATCTGGTCTTCAATCCTGCTTTCCATCAGTTTACTGGGAACGAATGTAACGCTACATCGCCTGTCATTTCCTGGATTCTTATATTCCATTTACTCCTCTTTTGCTCCAGTTTGTACCACGTCGCACTTCCTTGCACTGAACTTCGTAATCCGTTTATCCTGCTCTTAGAGCACTGTTATCTGCTTTTCTGCATTGTTTGACATTTCATGTCTAAGACTTGTCTTGCACTGTTTCAAAAGCTTGTTATCCTGATCCTGTTGCCTTGCTTATTAGATGTCTCATGATGTTTGATTGCATGGATTTACACCGTGTAATCCACTTTGAGTCTCAGCAAGAAAGGCAGGCAACACACACATACATACTACATACATACATTTGTTGTGTTGTTGCCCACTCACCTATCTTGGAGAGATCCTCCTGCAGCTCTTCACAATCTATCTTGGTTTCTACCATCCTAAGTAATTTAGCATCATCTGTACTGTTCATCCCCAATTCCAAATCAGTTCTGAATAAAACAAGTCATGCTGGTCCCCATACCAATCTTTGTGGGACCCATAGGCAGTGTTCCCTCTAAGCTGAGTTAGTGTGAGCTAGCTCACAGGTTTTTAGCCTCCGGCTCACACATTTTTGTCGTAGCCCAGGAAGGATGTCTCCAGAGCAAACTAATTTAGGCTGTAGCCAAATTGCTCACTCACAACTTTAATGCCGGTAGCTCACAAAGTAGAATTTTAGCTCACAAGACTCTACAGCTTAGAGGGAGCATTGCCCATAGGTGTCAACTTCAGGGGGGCTGGGGAGCTGGAGCCCCCCCCCCCCGAACTTTTCCAAGACATGCTGAGCCTCCCCTGGAGACAATGGCCTGTAATGTCTCTGGCCCAGCCCCAGCCCCAGCCCCCCACCTGGGAAATTGGAAAGTCTACACCCTTGGTGGGACCCTGCTGCTCACTTCCTTTCGTGGCGAGGACTGTCCATTCATATTTACTCTCTTTGTGATTCAGGTTGTCTCCTGTTTTCTGGCACAGCTGCCATACCTTTTACAGGTTATAACAGACAGAAATTCAGCAGGTCAAGCTTCCACTGACAACTGAAGCTTACTGCTGGGCAAAACTTAACCTTACCGAGCTTCTGCCTACCACCGAGTAGATAAGAGCACAGGAGCAGAAAATGTTCACATGATGATGTAATCAAGTGGATAGGCTGCAGCTTCCATTCATTCCTTCTGCTCTGTTTGCAGCTACATATATCATGAGCACTGCTTTATTATTTGTTTGTTGATGAGACAGATATATTTTATTACAACTGTCTGGAGGGAAGGTCCTGTGTGTTGCAAGTACTTGGAAGGCCTGGCTCCCAAGTGTTAGTTGGGTTACATTTGATCTTTTTCCCCTGCGGGGGGGTTTGTTTTTTTTTCCTGGCAAGGCTCTCGTGCTTTTAACAACAGCATGATCAACCCCATCAGAAACTGAGCAGAGAGATTCTATGAAGGGAGGAAGTTCCATCAGTTGCATTTTTGCCTGTTATGCAGATTTTGAAGACACAGGAGCCTTGTTGGAAGAAAAGGGTGATAATCCTAATTTGGGAGTTCTTAACTCCCGTCTCTGGTCCCAGCTCCTGCCAGCCTAGCAGTTCGAAAGCAAGAAGTTGCAAGTAGTTAAATAGGTTCCACTTCGGTGGGAAGGTAACAGCGTTCCGTGCACCTCGGCGTTTAGTCATGCCGGCCACATGACTGCAGAAACGTCTCTGGACAGCACTGGCTCTTCAGTTTGGGAACAGAGATGAGCACCGCATCCCTAGAGTCATACTTGAC
Source organism: Lepidodactylus listeri (assembly GCA_029233225.1). Lineage (NCBI taxonomy): Eukaryota > Metazoa > Chordata > Lepidosauria > Squamata > Gekkonidae > Lepidodactylus > Lepidodactylus listeri. The sequence goes on along the minus strand of JARCFY010000015.1, from coordinate 54,444,080 downwards.
TGGCTTTTGAGCAAGGGAAATCTTTACCTTTACCTAATGTAATGAATTTCCGTCCTATTCCCTGCCATTTAAGCTGAGACTTAGAATGGAGGATAGGACAGACACACAAAGTCAGAATCACTGTATTCCCTGGGTTCAAAGTTGTCTTTTGGGTGGCCTGACTATATAGCCGATAGGCCAAACCACAATGATATTTTTTTTGGCAAGTGGGGTCTGGATTCCACAGATGCAACACGCTTTCCCCACGGCTTCCCCCCATAGCTGCAGGGATTTTTTAAAATCATCAGGAGCCTGATTAGTTGGGGGGTCCCCTCATTGCCATAGTTCTGAGCTGAATTAGGCTCCCAACAGTTTTGGTTTTTTTAATGAACTGGGAAACCCAGATCCAACTCCCCCCAAAACGCATTGTGTAGTTTGGCCCTGTATTCCCTGTGCATGACCTTTTACACATGTTTCTCACAATGAAACACATACAAACACTCAGCTCAGTAGCTTCCATTTTGATATCCATCTCTATGGCAGTTCTTTATACCCTGCAAAAAGATAGAAGCTTATAGATTTATGATCTGTGCCTGTTCCAAGATAACTCTGTACTTGGAAACAGCTTTATATTTCCCACATTCTGATTGGCCAGAAGGGAATTAAAGCCTTGCAGCTGATGGATGCTTCGCCTAATTTCAGGAGGCAACTGAGCTGGAACCTGTTCACGAGCATGCCCGAGCATAAGATAACTGATTTCATTTTGCATAGGTGGCTGTCTCTTACATTTTTAAACAAAGGAGTCCAAAAATTGCTTTTGGGGTCTGGATCTGAAACTTCAGAACAACTAGGAAGAGGTGCTACATATTCAGGCAATATGGGAGTAAATAATAATTATACAGAGGCTGTTTTCCTGCATTACCTGCAAATCCTCTGCAGATCTTCCACTGGTATCCCATTCATGCAGATGGGGAAGCCCTCCAGCTGTGCATTTGAAGAATACAATTTGGACAATCAATCGAGATGGATCCTGGACAAAAGCTTCTGGATAATTTCTCATTCTTGTACAGTATTTTTAATGTCCACAGCAGTCCCAGGTCACTAGACTTTGTGCAGACCATTCCTGAATAGCATGTGGCCCAAATGGTTCGAAGATCACCTTGTGCAGTGTGGTACCCTCACCAAAAAGCAACATTTATGGGCAGAAAGCCCAAGCTAGCCCAATCACATCAGATCTTGGAAGCTAAGCAGAGCTGGCCCTGGTCAGTACTTGGATAGGAGATCACCAAGAAAGTCCAGGGTTGCTATGCAGATGCAGGCAGTAGTAAACCACCTCTGAACATCTCTTGATCCTATGGGGTCACCATAAGTTGGCTGTGACTTGAAGGCCAGTTTCTCAGCTTTCCCAGTTTAGGACACAGGCCAGTAGAGATCCTGAGCAGGTCATCTTGCAATCTGATTGCTTTGGAGAGGTGAGTCTCTGAGGGCTTCCAGCATCAAAACCTCTACAGGTGGTGGCAGTTCATAACCTGGAATCTGCAATGGCAGCTGGCTCTGGGCATCACCATTAACTACAGTTCTTCCAGGCTGATAGGCTAGTGTGTCATCATGGGCAATATATAAAAGACTCCATTACTGCAGATGAGGGCCCCATGCCAGACACCTTACCATCTGAGATACGGCCCGGGGCTTACTCCTGGGAAAGGGCTCTTAAGTCACATGATTATATAATGGAGTTGATATAGTGCTTAAGTGTTCTGTGATTGGCTGCAGACTTAATTGGTACCCTAAGCTGCACTGTAGCAATGTCATTTCAGGTGGTTGGCTGCACTGGTCTGCCATAGAAAAGCAAGATTTCAGTCTGGTCACACCTTAGAGACTATCAAGGTTTCTACAGTATAAGCTTTCAACAGTCAAAACTCCCTTCATCGTTGCAGGAAAGGGGGGAAAGGGTGGAAAGGGTATTTTTCACTCCTATTTAATTCAATGAGAGTGTTTATACTTCTACCACCACTAGAGTCGCCAATGTCCAGGTGGCACCTGGAGATCTCCTGCTATTATGATTGATCTCCAGGCAACCAACATCAATTCCCTTGGAGAAAATGGCTGCTTTGGAGGGTGGACTCTGTGACATACCCTGTCAAGGTCCCTCCACTCCCCAAACTTTGCCCTGTCCAGGCTCCATCCCCCAAACTTCCAGATATATCCCAACTAAGGTTGCCAGCCTCCAGGTGGGGCCTGGGGAATCTCCCACTTTTACAACTGATCTCCAACTGACAGAGATTAGCTCCCCTGGAGAAAATGGCAGCTTTGAAGAGTGGACTCTATGGCATTGTACCACTCTGAGGCCCCTCCCCAAACCCAGCCCTCTCCTGGATCCACCCCCAAAGTCTCCAGGTATTTTCCAACCCAGTGCTGGCAACCCTAACCACCATGCTCACTGATGTAACACTGGGTCCATTTTGGTGCCTATCCTGGCACAGTGTTGCCATGGCATTACAACAGCTTAGTTCCATGTTACCCTGGCATAGGGATTTCATCGCCATGCTGAGTGGTTTCCAGAAAGACTTTAGGATTTCACCCTCAGTTACCCTGAACCTTTATGATTGGAGAGAAGCCTAGACAATCTCACAAGGCACCTTCTAGGCCTTTCAATCTATGACCCTGCAGTACAACGTGTATGTATCAAAGGGAAGGAGAGATCTCTGGAGTAGTATTTTTTTTTAAGGGAACTGCTCGTGTTAAACATCTCATTGCCTTCTTCAAGCCTCACCCAACCAGCGACAGATTAATATCGGATGAAAAATGGTTTTTCACGTCCTCAGCCATAAACTTCCTGAGAAGAAACTTCAGGGAGGCCTTGCGAGTCCTGATTACAAGGTGAACGCAAATAAATATCAGAGAATATTCCAGGCAGATTCTTCCAAAGACTCCCTCCTCCTCAAACATGCCACAATGCACGATTGAAAGTAAACCTATCTGCCAACAAACCCCATCATTACACATAGACTTGCCAACCTCCAGGTGGGGCCTGGAAACCTCCCAGAATTACATCTCCAGACTACAGAGAACAGTCCCCCTGGAGAAAATGGCTGCTTCAGAGGGTGGAGTCTGTGACATTGCACTCAGCTGAGGTCCGGCTCCCCTTCCCAGGCTCTACCCTGAAATGTCCAGGAATTTCCCAAACCAGAGCTTGCAACCCTACCTGCATCCTGTTGAATATTCAGTATAATCTCACACATGTTTGCATTCAGACTGCTTCAGGCAGGATTGCCAACTCTGTGTGTGGAAATAGTTGGAGATTTTGGAGGTGGAGCCTGGGGAGGGCAGGATTTAGGGAGGGGAAGGGCTTCAGCAGGGTACAATGCCACAGAGCCCAACCTCCGAAGCAGCCATTTCCTCCAGGTGAACTCAGCTCTGTTGCCTGGAGATCAATTATGATAGCAGGAGATCTCCAGGCCCCACTGAGAGGTTGGCAACTTTAACTCCAGGAGTGAGCCATGCAGTGCATGTTTGTTTATGTGGCACGCAATTCTGCTTCTGCCAGTTGTAGTTATATTACAAGCACATTGTGTATGACAACAAAACATTCAGGCAATGCCTACTGGAATCTCAGAAGGAAGGGGGTGTAATTAAGGTTCTGATTGGTCACAGCAGGGGGTTCCAACATAGTGCCCAAGGGTGTCATGGTGCACACGGACACCTTTTCTGGCAGCCATCAATTTTTTTAGAAAGTGGGTGGGGCCAGGTCAGGCACTTGCCCAGCAGGGCTGTTGACTGGCCACTGGTCTATGCGGTACAGAGAACTACTGACAGCATCTTAAGTTATAAAGTTTTTATTAAAAAGAAAACGTTCACAAGCATACTTTTAGCATAGCACCAGATTGAGCAAGGAATTCGAAAAGAAATGAGTCCTCTGTCCCTCTCTCTACACATGCGTGGTACTTTAAGGGGGGAAAAGGCACAGCAAACACTAGAGTTTATAGGAACTCCTCCACCTAAATATTCTTCAAGATTATGAATGTATTTTTATTCTGTAAGTATATTGATTTCAATAATTTTATTGTAAAAAAGATTATGAATGTAGACATCAGAATGTTTTGGTGATACTGGACTAGATCATGTCTATACTCTGTGCGCAGAAATACAGTTTCCCTGCCTCCGCCTTCCCAAAGCATCCCCAAATGCCCCCAGAAATGCTCCTTCTAGGGAGGGGGGACAGGAGATCCCTGGGAGCAACATGAAGGCAACATTGGAGGGTTGCCATGAGAGGGATGAACTGTCCCATGCTTTTGTGTGAACATCTTTTCAACAGGATCCAACCTATTCTTTGAAACATAGCTGAATAGTCACAGATACTCTGATGTCTATATTTAACCCCATTTATAGATTATTTCATTGTTTAATATCTGCCAGCTGAAGTCTGGCAGTTGGTGTGATGGTGTACAGCTTATGGCACTACTGATTTACAGATATTCAATCGGATCTTACATGATGATTTCCTGGGGAACGCTCTTTCCGTAAATGTCTGCCATCATGGAACTTTTTGCATGCTGCAAAGAATTCTGGGGAACATACTCCCTTCATGCATGGCACTTGGAGCATCACCCATCATAAACTGAAAGCTTGTTTTGGAACATACCAACTGTTCCAACTGTCAGAATCTGCTAATTCAGACATAGTAATCCTGCCTGTACCCTCTGTGTTACTCTATGTTTTATTCTGTGTTTGTAACTGCCATGTTATACTGCTTGACCAGGCCTGGAGTTTGTAGCAATTAAAGTGGGAGGGTGACATCTGTAATGTATGAGAACAAGAAGGCCTCTCACATCGCTGCCTCCGCATTCCATCCGCCCCGGCTGGGACTTCAAGGGAGGATACCTCTCATCTCTTATCACATGCAAAAACCTTGAGGCCATTGATTGTTATGTGAACTGGTAACATCTGAGGGGTCTGGTTTGGGAAGGAAATTTACAGCTTGACACCTCACTTTCTTTCCTGTGAGAACCAAACGGTCAGAATTCCTTTTTGCCCGCCAATTTTCCCCTATAGTGATTGGCTACCTATGGGTAATTCAAACTCCTTGGAATGGTATAATAGACCTGCCTGTATTATCTGTTTCATCTCTGACAATAATCCGAGAAGCTGTACTAATGTAGAGATTGGAAATAAAGAACTTTGGTTAACCCACCAAGATCTGATCCTTGACTACTTTGAGCAGAACTCTCACACCAACCCAGCTCTGGACTGCAGGTGAAGACTGATGGTGGAGAGAAAGAGTTCTTTGGGGGGAGTTTCTCTACTACTGCCTATCCCATACTCAGCAGCTTTCATTGAGGTAAGGTGGCTTGGTAGAGTCTAGCTAAGCAGGGTCAGCCCTGGTTACTGCTTTGATGGGCATCCTCCAAGGAAGACTGCAGAGGAAAGCAATAGCAGACCACCTATGCTTCTCACTTGCCTTGAGAGCCCCTTACTAGGTTGTCATAAATCGGCTGCAACTCGACAACCCTTTACTCACACACAACCAGCTCTCAAAGAACACAGTTTTTAAAACTGCTGGTGGGTTGTAGTGGCAATCTTTGATGATTGCTATGCAACTCTGTTTAATATCTGATTGCTGACGCACTGATGTTGATTGCTGTTGGACAGCACACAAAAATAGACAACATTCAGTGTTTTCAGCATTTAAACACTGACAGCTTATGAGTTTTCAAAGGCTGGTCAAAATCGAAGCAACAAGAGATGAGAACATTTTGAACAGAAGGATAGTTTAAATAGGAGCTTCGCTCTGATTTTGAGGAGCCAATATATTAATGACCTTCTGTACATTAATTTTATTAATATATATTTTTGCTGGATGTTCAGTTATAACCTGGATGTACATTTTAGTAGTATATTTATGGCAGATCTGTATTTTATCCTTAGCTATTTTTTTTTAATCTGGTCTATGACAACATTTTGAAAGTATTCCAATGCTGAGGGTTTTTTTAAAAAAAAATCACATTCAAAATGTGAATTTCAGTTTCGGAATTGGAAGTGTCTCATTCAAGATTGGCAAATGTGGCATTTGCCCAACATTTATTTGCAGTACAATCCTAATTATGTACAGAAGTAAGTCCAGCTGAGTTCAGTGGGACCTACTCTCTAGTAAGTGTGTTTAGGAGGATCTGTTCTGAAAGGCTTTCAGCTAATTTGATGCTCACCAAAATAAGCTGGGTTGTTGTAGCTAAATGCCATGCTCCTTAGATGTCATGCTCCTTGGTTAGGCTGTTGCCGAGAAATTATTTACGCTATATTACAAAGTAGCACTTTAATGCCATTATGGTTTATTATCTCCTTATTATTGTATTTTGATATTTGATTTTAATTGCTGTTGCACAGTATGAAAGCCATATTTTGAGTTAGCTGGCAGGATATCAATTTTAGAATAAATAGAAATAAACACACACCGTCCTGGTAATAACAAATACAGCGGAGAAGCACGCTCACATTGCAATCTTAAACGGAGTTAAGCTCTTCTGGCCCTATTGAAGACAAGGGATTTAGAAGGATGTAACTCTATTTAGGATTGCACACTGTAACTTCCTTCCCGGTTAACCATGTAGGTGGTTTTAATGGCACATTTTAATGGAAGGGTTTAATGGTTTGGACAGTTTAATTACGTTTTTTATTATTTTATAAAAGCTGCCATGGGGATCTTTCTGGATTCAAAGGCAAGGTAGAAAGGAAGGAAGTAAATAAATGCTTCTGTTTTAAACCATGTGTGAGAGTTTTCAGTCATGAAAGACTGGAGAGGAGCTGTAGATCAGTGGTAAAGCACCCGCCTGGCATACAGAAGGTCCCCAATTCAATTTCCAGTTAAAGGGAATCTTGTCCCGCATATGTGGCAGGGATTAGGATCAGGACCATGGTGCGCTTAGAGCTTTAGACTTCCTCCTGGCTCCCTTTTCTCCCCCTGAAACAGTCCTAACTGATCCTAACGGAGCACTGCACATGCTTTAGGGCTGTCAATTCTGGGTTGGGAAATACCTGGAGATTTTTGGAGTGGAGCCGGAGGAGGGCGAGGTTTGGGGAGGGGAGAGACCTCAGCAGGGTATGATGCCATAGAGTCCACCTTCCAAAGTAGCCATTTTATCCAGGGCAATTGATCTCTGTCACCTGGAGGTCAATTGCAATACCAGGAGATCTCCAGCCACCACTTGGAAGCTGGCAGTCCAAAATGAGAAGAATCCATTATTCATGTGTGACTGTGCTATTTTAGCACAGGGTGGGGACCCCACACCCAGCCTGTGTACACCATAATGTGTGAAGTGTTGGGAAGGACCTGTGTCTGCATAAGACTTGCTTCCAGTCAGAGGTACCTTCTGTTGGGAAATTTGGTAGGGCAGCAGAATTCTCAAAGGCTTACAACACAGCAGAGCCATCTGGTCAGTGTGTGTGCCAGCAAGAAAACAAAGGTACTCAGAGCCTCAAACTAATAAGATTCTTTATTATAGGAACTCCATTTTTAGACAGGAAAGGGTAAGGATAGGATCCTAATCTATACTAACTAACTAGGATGGATGGAGATGTATGTCCTGCTCTCATGCTGCCAAGAGGGAGAAGGGCGGAGTGGTGTGGGGAGAGAAGGTGTCAGGTCAGAATGAAGGAAGTTCCCCTAAGAGTAGCAATCTACACATCAAAGGGAGAGCATGCACAGGCCTCCTTCTCATTCATATGAAAGAAAAAGAGGAGAGACGCTGCTGCAGTCACTTTAAAGGGAAGGATAAGAAAGTGATTACAGCAGCACTAAAAAGAAGGGCAGAGAGCTACTTTTAGTTGCTCTGAGTGACTGGTCACTCCTGAGCACCCACCTTGTACATGTTGCACGAATAGTAAACTGTGAGGAAGCAATGCGACGTCCAGACACTGCAAATAATTCCAGCATGTGCCATTTTCCTCACCATTCTACCTAACCCAATATAGTCCTCCTAACAAGTTAGGAGTATTAACTGGTTTTTTTAGTTACCATAATCAAGTGAATTATATTCTTTGGTATAAAAAAGCAAAATCTCAAAAACACATTGTTTGTTTGTTGTTCCTTCTTAGAATGGCACCCGGTCTGGATATTTGCAGAGAGCAATGATGAATACAGAGCAATGATGAATAATCTCCTCTTTTCCTTTAGGCACCTTGTTCTGGGGGTAATTCACCCTCCCTGTTAGAACCATAAAACAAAGTTATAGAGCATTCACTGTTTGGAAGGGGTTTAGAATAAGGATTCCAAAATGATTTATGGAGGGCAGGCACAAAAGCGGAGCAGCTCCAAAGAGGCTCTGAGGGTTCTGCTGGTCTGTAGTCTGCCCTGGTCGGACCAGCTGCAAGTTGCAGGGTGGGTGTCATGCCCTCCTTTCCACCCCCACCCCTGCATGTGCATCCTTCTCCTGCTGGCAAGCCCTCCTACCATCCATGTTCAGTTGCCTGTACCATCTGCCATTGCCACCAGGAATGCCACTACTGTGCACCAGCCGCATGCCCTTCCTCAGTGACTCTGGGCAGTTGGGAGCATGGGTACAGACAGGTGAGAGGAGAGGTGTGTGGTGGGGGTCAGTGGCCATGGGCCCCACCATAGGTCATGGGCCCTGGCAGCTATCCCACCTCAAGGTATGCTGATGCCTGCCCTGGTGCATCTGGTATTTCTGAGCCTTCATGAAGCAGTACATGCAGGTTTAGGTGCAGATGTGGGAGAACCAGTTTCAAGTCTCGGCTCACCCATGCAAAACTCTAAGGATAGCCTTGAACAAGTCACTTTCTCTTTCCACCTATCTTACCTTATAAGACTGTTATGAGGCCAAAATGACAAAAGCAATCTTATATGTACCATTCATGCTACAAATAGTTCCGAGGCAGCACTGCCTACATTGCTTTCCTGTGGATGACAAAGCCCTGGATAGAATCTTACAGTGTCTTTATAATATCTCTATATCTAATTCTGAGCCTGGCCTTCCAGTGAGGATCGAAAGATCGTCATATTAGGGCCAGGTACGTAAAGGGAAGGTGATTCCATAAATCTGTAAGGGAAACCCAGTTTTGCAGAAAAAGCTTACTTAACAAAGAGATAAGATAAAAAATAAATAAAAGTTTTAAAATATTGAGATCTCACAAGATGACTTCAGAAGATCTCGGCAGCTATTTTGGGGTTGCCTAAGCAACTGCTGGCAACATCACCAGTGTTGACTGTGATTGCCTTAGGACTCCAAAATGGCAGCTGCAATTTCATTTTGAAACTTCAGAGGGATGAGTGGGGAACAAATAACAGACAGGCAGGAAAGACAAGATCAGAGGGAGAGACCAAAGCCAGCATGGAGGGAGGGAGGGAAGAAAGAAAAATGAAGCAGAGGGGGAGGATGAGGGCTGGAGGAAAGGAAGGAAGCAGGGACAGGGGAGAAGCTGGAGGGGAAGGGAAAGCTGAGGAAGGGAAAGCTGAGAGAGTGTGGGGAGGAGGGACAAGCAGTAGGGATGAGATTCCTACCACCTCCTGTACCCCAATTCCTCAAATGTTCCCTGCTTGTATGCTATATTCACAAAACTGCAAATTGAGAACAGGCAGAACTAAAGAAGCATTCATTAAAGGCTGCAGATCTATCTCACATCAGATACCAAGATAGACAAGGATCCTATATCCCAAGGTATTTAACTTTCAGCCAACTTATAACTCTCTGTCTCTCTCACTCTCTCTCTCTGCTCTAATATCTCAACAGCAGTTTATTCACAAATTGCCCCGCCTCCCCTCAGCTTGGAGATCTTCTCCAAGTTCTGATAGGGATCTCAATCAAGAGTATCTCCTAACCATCAGGAAACCTCTGCAGCCATTAAAGAACATTAACATTATTTTTGTCTAAGGTAGTGGCTCCCATCAGGGACTAGTAGATGAACCATAGTGCTAGTCTTATTTATAGTAAGCTTGCAACTAAGGTTGCTAACTCTGGGTTGAGGAATACCAGGAGATTTGGGGGGGGGGGGGGTGGAGACTGTGAAGGACAAAGTTTGGGAGGGGAGAGATCACAGAAAGATATCAAGCCATAGAGTCCACCCTCCAAAGCAGCCATTTTCTCCAGGGGAACTGATCTCATTCAGTGCAGCAGCAGGGAGAAAATGAGGGAGGCGAAACAGTATCCTGCAACAGTGAAAAATTACTTCTGGCTCCGCAACTGGAAGTGATGACCTCTCATCACAGGATGTCCACCAGAAAGTTTCAAGTGAATCCTAGAGCATCTGGCAATGTGGTGATGCCACTTTCAGTTAAGGAGCCAGAAGTGGCATTGCAAAGGTGTGGGACACCATTAACGCTGGGATGCCATCCCCCAGGTGGGACCTGGGGATCCCCCGGAATGACAGCTCATCTCCAGACTACAGAGATTAGTTCTCCTGGAGAAAATGGATGCTTTGGAAGGTGGATGGTATGGCGTGGTACCCCACTGAAGTTCCTGTCCTCCCCAGACTCAGTCCCCAAATCTCCAGGAGTTTCCCAACCTGGATCTGGCAACCCTACCCTTCCATCCCCCGCCAGTAGCCAGGGGAACCTACCAGTCACCCTACCTCCTGGTCTGCCTCTGGTTTTACCAGACCAGGATGTTTTCAGTCAAGTTTTGTGTGAAAAGAGGGGGGAGTGTGTGAGCAAAGCTATAAAGCTTGTGTTTGTGTGTGATGTTGAATCGCAGGGTGTGGGGTTTTTTGTATCTCCTGAAAGCAGTCAACTTAACACAACCAGAGCTCCTGAAAATATTGAGGAGAAAATATTCTAAAGGTGCATATCTTTTCCCTGGTCTTTGTAATGGAGTTCAGATCCACAGAAGATGCACTTTGATATGGCTCCAACTTCTGGGGCATACACAGCACTCATTGCCCCTTGTACTTCTCCCCAGTAAATGGCTCTGCTCTGGGCTTCAGGCCACGTGCTGACAGGTGTGAAGGGCAACCTGGTGACAAAGCCTCCCTCTCCAGCATCGGAGAAATGCAATGGCAAATTATGTTGGGAGAGGAGGAGAAGGGAGGACGGATTTCACATGCTTGTTTTCCAGTCTAATTATGTGCATCTTCATTTAATAAATGAATTAGTTGCCTTTTGATTTTAAAAAAGCCCCTAAAGTGATTTATTGGGGAAAAAAACAATTCATTAATTTAATGTTCTTATGCTTCATCAGCCTCAGGTGTAAACACTGGCTGTGAAATGATCAGGGAGATGCATCCGTCTGGCTTCTTGAATAGGGGAGAAGTCATGGAGACACCTGAATTCTTTTCACTGGCCTCTGGTGGAATGGCTTGCCAACCTGGCTCCTCCAAAAGATGGCAGAAAGTGAACACACATGAAGCTTGCATTAGTCAGACCATTTATCTGCAGAGGGTGGCATTCTTTCCGACAGCAGCTCTTTCACTCAAGCAGAGGCTGTTCATACCACTTACAACCTGATCCTTTTAATGGGAGACATCAGGGATGGGATCCTCTGATCTACTGCGTGAGGGTGGATGCTTTACCACAGAGCCATCATTCATCCTCAAGCACAAATTTTCTCTGTCCCCATTGCATTTGGACATACTTTTAAGCAGGGCTCTTTTTGGGCAGGAACGCACAGGAATGGAGTTCCGGCTGGCTTCTGAGTTGACCATGCCTACAGCTTCCTCCCCCCCTTCGGGTTCTCACACGCCTTGCAAGCTGTGGGGTGCCTGGGGAAGCCAAGCCAATCTAGGGAGGGAAGGCAGTTTAAACTGCCTCCCCCCCCCCCTCGGGTTCCCCGGGCACTCTGCAAGCTGCGGGGCACCTGGGGAAGCCAATCCTGGAAGGGAGCTGTGCTGTCAGGGGGTGTGGCCTATTATGCTAATGAGTTCCTGCTGGGCTTCTACAAAATAGGATCGTGTTAGCCGTGACTGCTACAGCAAGTGCAGTGAAGTGATCAAGAGTGACAGACTAGGATCTAGGACACCCAAGTTCGAATCCCACTCTGCCTTGGAGGGCGGGGTGTACATTACATAGAATAATAAAATACCACCACAGTGGGAGATCACCCACAGACAAATTAATGCACCTCTAATGCCTGCTTTGCGAGGACGGCGGGATACAAATCCAAAAAATAAATAAATAAATATTATGTTCAGACCCAGTATACCTCTGAATGCCAGTTTCCTTATGAGAACTAGAGAACTGTGGTGGTTTGTCTGTGATATCATCTGTTTATTTGAAAGATACACCTTGAGCCTGGGGTAGGGAAGCTGGACAGCACTCATCTTTAAAGCCAAGATACCTAAGATATGCAAAGTAAAATCGTGTATATTAAAATTACAGAATGCAAGATTGCATTGATGTATAGTAAGACTGCAGACTAGTATCAAGAATAATCTACAAACAGTATGCCGGATTGTACAATACACTTATCTGGGCTTACAGCAACAGTGTGCTTCAAAATGGACTCAGTGTATGTTTGTTAAGTGTCATCAAGTTGCTTCCAACTTTTGACAAGTCTTTGAACCAATGACCTCCAAAACATCCTATGGTTAACAGCCTTGCTCACGTCTTGCAAACTGAGGGTCATGGCTTTCCTGATGGAGTCAGTCCATCTCATGTTGGGTCTCCCTCTTTTCCTGCGGCCTTCAGCTTTTCCTAGCATTATTTTCTTTTCCTGTGAGTCTTGTCCTCATGATATGACTGAAGTACAATAGCCTCAGTTTAGATATTTCAGCTTCTAGGGAGAGTTCACCCTTGATTTGATTTAGAACCGACTTATTTGTCTTTTTGGCAATCCACGGGACAGTGCAATAATGTGCACAACGCAGTCTCTTTTGTAGCATGAGCAAGAGATCAATTTTTTCCAGTACTCAAGAGGGGAGCAGTCAGTTTGGCCACTGCATGAGTCTTACATGTGAACATACAGACCAATACTACAATTCCCATGAATCATTAAGGCAGGCCTCAATAGCAGATCATTTTGGACATAGATGTCTCATTGTTTGTACACTCATCATGGAGTAGACTCTGTGAAATGAATACAACTGACTGTCTTACTGAAGCATCAGATGGGACCAGGGTGAATAATTTAACTAAGCACATTTTCCTATGACCTTTGGTACAGACTTTTTAATTTTCTGTAATCTGATTGCATGGTATGGTATGTTCCCTCTCAATAACTAGCAGCCACTGATGGCAATCATAAGCCATCAATGCTCATTTAAGCAACCATCATCAAGCCATCAGCACCCATTCAAAGAAGCTCTTACCAAGACAGAAAGGTCATTTCCTTACTTTGCACAGCCATAATACTTTTCATCTCCAATATTTCTTTTCTGCCTTTCCACCTAAGTTTCTCTTTTCCTCTTCAGCTCAGTAACCAAGACCTACATGTTTCCCCCCCATGTCTACACAACTCAAAGGCAAGTTTTCCTTCTCATGTATTTTGAAATACAACTTTTGGTTCTTTAATTTCCTTTGCTCTTCTTGTCTCAAACTAGCTTAGGACACAACATCAAATAAAAGTAAATTACAGGATTCAGCATGCAATTTTCCTTGTTTCAGCTCTGCTGACTCCTGGAGTTTTCCACTTTCTCCCATCAAATCTCTTGACCATTATTGGTCTATGAAACAAGGCAGCCAAATAGCTTTCCCTTCGCAGTTCGCTTAGCATCTACTAATTCGCCTTTGCTTTAATGAGTCACATGATGACATCCCATTTTGGTTATTCCGAATCATGTCGTTACATGGACTAATTAAGCAATAAGACACAACAGGGCATGGATTTATTGTGCAATATTTTACGCCTAGGTGTGTTTTCACCCCACTTGGGTGTGAAAGATTACACAATAATTCCGGCATCAAAAGCTGTGATCACAATTATAGAACCTGATATCTAATTTTTAAATATTTTAAACGGAGGGGGCATGCAAGAGTGGTGTGGGGGGGGGTATTTTTGCAAAAATGAAAATAAAAAAGAATAATCTTTGTGAATAGTTTTCCAAAACAAAAAACCCTGAGTCCACAGAGGAGACTATAGTCAGATGATAGATACATGAGTTTTGAAGGATGGCCCTCATAATTTGGTGGTTATATTTTACGGTTGCCAGGTCCCTTACTTCTGCTGGCGGTGGGCTTTGGGGAGCATTCCAGGAGGTGGGGGGATGTTGCACAATATCCCTGATGCAATTACATCACCTGGAAGTGACATCATTGCACTGGAAATGTCACATGGGGATGCTCTAGTATTTAGGTGAAACTCTATGGTTTTTCATTCTCAAAACCATAGAGTTTGCCCAAATACCAGTGCCTCCTGTGCAACATTTCTGGTGTGATGACGTCACTCCCAAGTGGAAGCCCTCTCCAAATCGGAGGACTCCCTGCACGGACCGGCGGGAGGGGGGTCAGGATTCCTATTATATTTTTATATCCAGTTCAATATAATATCTATTAACAGACACTGAGAATCCTGAATTCAAGAGATCCCACATTCTGAAGGCCACATTCCTCTGGCTTGATGAAATTCTTCAGTCTGGATCCTATACCCTCTTTCCATTCCTCTTCACCCATCATGGAGATGGTCCTCCAAAGTGGAGCACATTCCTTCTGAACCAGGCATTTTCTGGCTCCTTGAAAGACACTGATCTTTTACGAACAAAAGCATGTAGCACCAGAGGGACATGCACTCTTCAGTAAGAGAACAGCCTCTGATTCTTTTATAACCAGAAACATGAGTTAGATCTGCATCAAATTTCTCAGATAGGTGAACTGATAAATTTTGATGAGTATTCCAGAAAGGAAGGATCAGTTCTCTTGGATGGATGGCCAGCCAGCAATGTTGCAAGAGGGGATTCGGATGTTGCTGTGAAGCTGCAGTTGTCAATCTGAGTGGCTCATAAGATTTTCCTTCCTTGGGGGGGAACCCAGAGCAACTTCAGCCACATCATGTAGTAGGTCCTTCATGGGAGGACTAGGTAGAGTCATTAGGTGGATGTAGAGGTTCCAGTGACATTGTAATCCAGGTGGGATGGGTGCCTCAAGATCTGATGACGTAGAGGGGAGGAGAATGACATCCCCAGCCTCATTATTCTTCTGCAGGAGCCGTGGATTCACTGGGATAACTCAACCCAAAGGTCTTTATAACAGGAGAGGGATCACTGAATAATGCACTTGCCCTTGGGGATGCTTTTTCAGTGCTTATAGGAGTTGGAATTGAAGCCTTAGTTAAGTCTGCACTGGGGCTTCTCTCAGTAGAGTCACAGAGCAGAACTGAGCTGGGTTGGCATTGGTTTTGGTGCTCTATTGGGCTTGGAGCCTTGGATTGCTCTTGGTTGTCTGCCTCACTGGGAGGAGTAAATTAACTGGCCCAGCTGTGGAGTGAAGATTCTGTAAAGGATTTTTTAAAATTGTCCAAAGTGGGAGGGCTTCTAGTGTCCTGGCCCCACTGGTGGACATCCTGATGGCACCTGGTATATTTGGACACTGTATGACAAAGTGTTGGACTGGATGGGCCATTGGCCTGATCCAACATTGGCTTCTCTTATGTTCTTATGCTTGCTAGAAATAGTCTCTCCTAAGAAATTAGAGTTGTGGGGGAGTGTTTGAGCTGGTGGCGCTTTGTTATTTGCACCGGCAGAAGCTGCTGATGCAAGGTCAGAGGACTCGGATACTGTGGGTACGCTTTTAGGAAGAAGTGGGTGGGCCATCTCATCTGTGAAAATCTATGGGCGGAAATTTCAGAAGAGGAAACAAATCTCTGCATTTTTAGTAACATCAGAGGGATGGTTGAGCAGCTAAAGGTTAAAAGTAATCTCGTCCCACAGAGGTTATTAGGGAGTCTCTCAGTTTTTATGAGGTCGATGAGGTGTTTTTCTGTGCGTAAGAGCTGGCTCAGGGAGTGAAGGATGTCTCTTTTATTTGCCCAGCGACCTCGATTTAAATGGTTAGAAGAGATGCACAATACAACTTGATTTGTTTGGAGGCAGAGCGTGGTGCCAGCTTTCCCCCTTCTGAGTATCTCTTTCCCCTGGGAAGATAGTTGGGAGTTCAAGCTTCTTTGAGTTTAAGTTTAAATTGGAGGTCTGGGGGCTTATCTCAGAGATATCTGAAGCTTCACTCCCTCGTGAAAGATGGCATATTTTCTCATTAAGTGCACTGAACTCATTGTTCAGTGTGTCAAACCAGTCAAGTTTATTCAAGTTTAACAGTCTGTGGGCCGTACACTATAAAACAAATTTAAAAATTAAAAATCGCAGTAAAACAAAAGTTTGCAGCTTTTGCAGAGTGCTACTCAGAAGTAATCTTAATCCTGATGTGTCTAACTGAAAGAAGACAAGCATCACTTATAGAGAAGCTGCCTAAACGGGACTGGAACTCCCTCCAAAAATTTGCTGTACGAAAATGCTTCCCGTTCCATCTGGGAATTAAGTACCCCACCCAATGTGATCTGCCTCGCTATCTTCATACAATAACAAAAACAAAATACACCGTGGAGAGCACAAATGACTCAAGGTCAAATAACACTCAAGTGCTACTTAAAGGCATATATCTCAAATACAAATGATGAAAGAATCACGCATAGAGATTAGAATGCAAATCTTTTAGTATGATCCACATAGGCTTAATACTTGTTAAAGAACTGAGGCTTTGGAACACAAGTGCAGCCTTCCTGCAGACCTAAAATTTTGGAAACTAAGAAGCAGTTAAGAATAGAACAGTTGTTTTCCAGGACTGCGTACACCCCATTTACTGGTCTTGCTGTAGGAAGGCTTCTTTGTGTATACCTGCACTTGTGTATTTGTTCCAAAGCCTCAGTTCTTTAACAAGTATTAAGTCTACGTGGATCATACTAAAAGATTTACATTCTAATCTCTGTGCGTGATTCTTTCATCATTCGTATTTGAGACATATGCCTTTAAGTAGCGCTTGAGTGTTATTTGACCTTGAGTCATTTGTGCGCTCCACGGTGTATTTTGTTTTTGTTATTGTATTCATTATCTCTGTGGTCCCATTGTATTTAGTATTCGCTATCTTAATATGCTGGCAGTTCCAAAATTGAGGCGGTCATATATGATCCCTCGTGGCAATGCACTGCCAACAGCCCAGATGAAGAACGGCTTCCTGAAGACACCTCCTGATCAGCGCTTTTATGACTGCCCTTTGGCAGTGGTTGATTCATTGCCCCATACCTTTTTCTGCTATCCAAAGTATGCTACAGCCAGAGAGAGTGTGTCAAGCTTATTCGAAATATAATTAAGCTTTTGAAAGATAGCTATTACTGTGGCAGGGATCACCGATGAACTTCAGCAAGAAGTCTTTTGGAAGATACATGCCTGGCTCCTCACCCTCAAAAGGAATTCCTTCACTATGAGGGGGAGCCAGCTGGAAGCCTGTATTCCCTGTTGTATTAGGGAATTATCTCCATTGGATGGATGGTGATCTGGCAATAGATGTTTTAATGGCCCCTCCTCTATATTCAGTGTGTTAAACTTATTTGGAGAGGAATAGGAAGAAATGCCACTGACTAGCTCGTTCAGTAACAGGTCATCAATGTGCAACTGTTTGGCCAACTTGAGAGGTGTGAAGCCGAATACCTTCTTGGTTGCTTTTTCTTCCCCGTTTTGGCTCTGTGTGTCTTTCAGAGGGAGTGGGAGTTATAGAGCTCTCGAAGGCACAGCCGCTGTATTGTCCAGAAGCTAAACAATCCAGCCAATAATTGGAAAGTGCAAAGGAGTCCAAAATCTGGTGGTTCAGATCCAATTAGGCCAAATAAAGCCTACTACTAGAAAGGTGTTAAAAAGCACAGCTAAAGCTGAGTCTATGGAGCGACTGAAGGACGATGTCTCTCCATCACCATCTTACACCCCTGCTAACAGAAGAATCAGCATGTCTGTCCATCTGTCCATTTGTGGCAGACTTAACTCATCAGAAACTAAAGCTGGGAGACCCAAAATTGGCCACCCTCTTTGGGGTGATCATGGATGTTCCAGGACCAAAAATAAAAGACATCAGAGAATCCCGGCCCAGACTATCTCCAGACATGCCCACGGGCTCGTCAGGAAATAATGCTACATGTCTGAAAACTGGCCACCAACCCCAGAATGATGATGAAAGTTGCAATGCCAAAACTGAAAGGAATCAGAATATCATGGGCCAGGTTGTCTTCATCACAGGCAACATGTTGTAAGAGGAAGACGAGCTCCTGAGTCAGCACTGAAGGTGCCAGAGAAGGCAATAGATGTAATACATGCGCATCACTCCCCTTCCAGACCTGCACTACTCATCTGGATCCAAAGCAAGCCCCGATGGCATTGCTCTGGGCCTCAGCTGGGTTCCATGATGGTTCCTGCTTGGAATGTCAAAGTACCATGAGATGCCTCTGGCTGAGAAGAATTTTTCCCTACCCAGGCTTAAAGAGCCTCCGTCAGTCACAATACAGTGCAATGATCTGCCTTGGTATACAGAGACTATAGACCACCTTATACAATTTTGTGATCAATGGAACTATCCCCAGAGTTCTTTGGATTATGCCCACCCTGGTTAGATATCAGCTTCCTACTGAATCCTAGGTGGCATCTCTTTTGTTAGCAGATTCTGATCCAGAAATAACTCGATCTGTTGCCAGATGTTTGACAATATAGATTTCTTTGAAATGCTATTACAATGATATCTTTGACTTTTAATGGGGGAATTGTATAGTATTTTATCTTGCCATGTGTTCTATTTTATTCTGTTGCATTCGTTTTATGCTCCTTTGGTCAAATTTGATTATTTATAAAAGGAAAGGTATAAGGCAGCTTTGCAAACATATGTTTATACGTATGTATGTCTGCACGCATGATGGGGGGGATCTTTCTGTCCATGCTTTTCTGCTTACTAGACTGTTCATCATATTTGGTGCCGTGCCCAGCATGAAGTTGATGGGGTTAGAGATCTGTGGGAGTAGAGATGAATTAGAAAGTTATTTCACCATGAAGGCCCTTATTCTTAAATCCAGCCTGCTACAGAAGGAGGAGGAGGAGGAGGTTGGATTCATACCCCACCCTTCACTACCCGAAGAAGTCTCAGAGCGGCTTACAATCTCCTTCCCTTCCCCTCCTCACAACAGACACTCTATGAGGTAGGTGGCGCTGAGAGAGCTGTCTTGAGAACTGGCCTCGAAAGAACAGCTCTGAAAGAACTGATGACTGACCCAAAGCCACACCAGCAGCTGCATGTGGAGGAGTAGGGAACAAATCCGGTTCTCCCAGAGTCTGTGCTCCCAACCACTACACCAAACTGGCTCTCAAACTGGACAGCTGCTAACTTTGAAATGAGTGGAATTTGCATGAAGACTTACTTTGTACATTAGCATAAGTTCTGGACAGATCATAGCTCCTTGTCTGAGTCTGAAAATATCAGCCGGCAATTCCTTCCTGCTCCATCCTGGCTCTGCTTCCTCCAAGTGGCACTTGGTGGTATCTGATTTAACCTGCTGTGGTGGGGCTGGGGCTGGGCTGGGCTCGGCCACCAGCCAAATTCTTGGATGACAGAAGCCTCTGTGGACATCTGTTACAACAATTGCACGAGAAACTCATGAGGGAACCTGATGATTCTCTCATTTGCCCCCATTCAACTTCACATTCATTCTCTGACTCAGATAGTCAAACGTCACTGGCTCCTTCATGTCAGGGATAAGCCAAGAAGACTCATGAATTACCCATGGAGTCAGACCACCAGTGGGCTATGAGGAATCTTTGGAGCAGACAAACAGCTCAGGCCAGCGCCACAAGGGACTGGTGTTATGCTGAGAAGCCTGAAGCGTATTTTAGGTCGGGAAACACGACATGAGGGTTAGTAGAAGTCATTACATACCAGGAAGAGGGGCACAATTCTTCTGCAGTTCATGAGATTTGGCTGCAAAAATGTACACATTGTTTAAATTGTTGACCTGTTGTATCTTAGCAGGCTCAAAGAAGCATACAACTCCCCCCCAAAAAAATATCAATGTATTACAGTCTTTTATGTTTTTAATCTTGCCAGGGGTTTGGGGCGGAAATCATAGTTCTCCCTTCCATTTTGTCCTCCAAAACACCCTATGAGACCTGACTGGCTCAACATCACTCAGCGAGCTTCCATGGTAGAGTGGAGATCTGAATGTGAGTTTCTCCAATCCTAATCAGACACTCTAACCCTGGGGGTGTCAAACATAAGGCCCAGGGGCCAGAACTGGCCCATCCAGGATTCTTATGCGGCCCACAAACAACTAGTGCAAGGGAGGGAACAGGAGGCTGCTCAGGGGGAGCAGGTGGAGCCACTCTGATTGTGGCTTCAGCATGGCAGAACCATCTCACCTGCAGCAGCCAAGTGGCATGGGAGCATCTACCCCATGCTGCAGTGTTGGCTCTCCAGTCCGCCCATGTGGGTTTTCCTTTGCACCCCCCTCCCAGCCCATGGAGCCTTGCAGTGAGGATACACCAACTCAGAGCTTACCAGCTGCTGTCCTTTACACAATTTCTATCTCTACTACCTGGCAGTTTATATCACCACTACCTGGTTTTATGGCACATGTGGCCCGGCCCAACAAAGTGACATGTATGTCAGGTCCAGCTTTCATAAGGAATGAGTTCGGCACCTCTGCTCTAACCACTGCACCGCACTGCGTCTCAGCACTTGCATCCCAGCACTTGCATGCCATGCTTGCTTCCATGGCAGAGTGGGGATCTCAGTCAACATCCCCCAGGTTTAAGTGAGGCACTCTTAACCATGAGAACACCTGACTGTAAAAACAGACATGCTCGGATGCCAACTGCCTGCTAACTCACGCTTCACCTCCAAAAGGTGTTCCAAAAGAAGCGAGTTCATAACTGAGATGGCAACTGCCAAGAACAGGGGTCCCCGACGTGGTGCCCAGGGGCACCATGGAACCCACTGCCACCATTCAAAGGCAGTTCCGTGTCAGGCACAGTCCTGTAGTCAAGGCGGCATGTCGCTAAGGCATGAGTAAGCACAACGAGATCTGTCTTGGAAAGGAGACCGCCAGCAAACCAGCTGAAGCTGTTCAAAAGCACTTCTGCCCACCGCTACCATCTGGCCACCCCTATCAGGAGCAGTGCTGACACCCGTAAGCAGCCCCAAAAGGTAGAGTTGAGTTTTATGTATGCGTGAATAAACAGACTTGGGTATCTGCCCAGTTGGTTTAATATTTAAGGCACAGCAGCAGGATAATAATGGGCAGCCTGAGAAACAAGGGACCAGATCCTAACAGGCCAACTATCGCTGAGCGTCTCTGCAGACAGCTCAGTGCCAGAAGAAGCCTGATAGAAAAGAAGAGAATCCAGTGGCTTGAAGAATGTGCGCTGGCACTTTCCCCAGTCTTTAGAGGCAAGAGGGAACAAAGCAAGCGGGAACTTGATTGAAAATTTAACAAGTTGGACAGCATCTCTGGTAGAATTGTCAGGCTTTATTAGGCTCGTTTTGCACTGTAGCAGATTAGTGCTCCTGAGTTACAACTGAGCAAGGTAAGAAAGAGATGGGAAATAACAAAAACTTTTTTTTATTATATAGCAGCTGCTCGGAAGCCTGCTGGGAAATGTAGTTTTCAGAAAGCGGCATGGCATTTGCATCTGAACACAGGGAGGGATGAATCCAAGAATTTAGAGACAGATTAAGAGAGGTTAATAGTGTGGACCATCGTAAACAGTAAGAGAATTGCATAAGGAGAGTGTTATGGTCAGCCACAGTCAAAGGCCCCAGAAACAGGAGGGAAGGAAGAGACTGGCTGTTGAAGAAGGAAAGCAAGGAATTATGTTACTGTTGGGATATCTGGTTAATATAGCAGAGTTTTGCCCAGCCATAAGAGTGTGATACTGAGCGCAGTAAATAAATCTCCAGAAGTATATTGCCAAAAAAAAAGGGTAGACTTACATTTATTCAAGTAGATCCAGTTCACATTCAGGTTGCAGTCAAAAGAGAGAGAAGCCCAATCTAAAGAGTTCTTTCTCTCATCCTGTGTATGGGAGTATGAGGGCATTGTGTCTACAGGCAAGACAGGTGTCTCCATGGAAAGCCATGTTAAGCGATGGAGAGGACAAAGTGAGTGAGAGGAGGAATCATAAGGCAGCTCCCAGATTAAGACAAAGAGAGGCATCCCATTCAAGGAGACAACACCTATACACACTTAGAGTGATGTAGCTGCCCCCAAATTTCAGACAAGCTGAGTCGCTCACTCCAAAAGTTGCATAGGGTTGCCAGACATGCATTGGTAACTCATGTCAGTCAGGGTGAGGGGTGCAGGGACATGGGGGGTAGTGTCAGCAATGGCATGGTGTCACTTCCAGGGAAAACCAAGAAGTAAGTCACACCTCTGTAGAATTTGCCGGAATCTCTTTGGTGAAACCATAGAAATGTTTCCTGCTATTCCTAGAGCAGACTGACATCACTTCCAGGTTTTCCCTGGAAGTGATGTCACACTGTTACTGATGGAAGGTTGTTTTTGTTGGTTCGTTCACATTGCTTTACTCCCACCAGCTGCAGAAGTGGTGGCAGAAAAAAGGAGCCAGAGATCCCTCCCCCAGAGGCAAAATAGCATCAATGAGTCACAAGCTGGCTATGGAGGTGCCAGTCAACCAGATCTCAGCAGCAATAATTGCCCATGAGCAGGAGGGTGCCTGTCTGCCCTACAAGCAAAAGCCTACTCATGAGTAATAGTTATGATGTTGTAAGTAGGCTTGCCAAGCTCCAAATGGGTTGTGGAGATCTCCCAGAATAATGACTAATCTCCAGACTCCGGAGATGGTAACCACTGAAGTGACCCAATGTGATTAGAATGATTATACAAACAATGGCAGATTGGCCAGAAGGCCACTGAGAAAAGTCCTAGTGGGCTAGGGTTGCCACCTCCAGGTTGGGAAATACCTGGAGACTGGAGGGGGGGGGAGTCTGAGGAGGGTGGAGTCTGAGGAGGGAAGGGACTTCAACAGGGTATAATGCCACAGAGCCCACCTTCCACATCAGCCATTTTCTCCAGGTGAACTGATCTCTGTCACCTAGAGATCAGTTGTAATAGCAGGAAGTCTCCAGCCATCATCTGGAGGTTGGCAACTTGATACTGAGCCAGTGGCTTGGGAGGCTGCCCTGACCCTGCCAGGGCACAATCCATTGCCACCACAAGCTGGCAGCCCTTACCCCACAGGGATCAGAGAAGGAGGCATCTGGCCTGGCCTCAGCATGGGGAGGTACATCCCTGGCCTAGCCTCACCCCCATGCAGCAGTGGAGACACCTGGCCAAACCACACATGATGTAGGGCTGGGGTTGCCAGGCCCGGACTGGCAACCAGCAGACCAAGCAGAGCAGGAACATGAGGGGTAGTAAAACCATAACATTTTTCACTAGGGTTGCCAAGTCCTACCTTCTTCGGGAGCGGGGGGAGTCCATTCTTCTCACGCGCGCGCTGCAATTACATCACCCGGAAGTGATGTCATCACGTTGGGCATGTTGGGGGCGGAACCTCAGTAATTCGAGGGAAAACCATAGAGTTTTCCCTCGAATTACAGAGCGCCCCCCCTGCCGAAACATGCCCGACACAATGACGTCAACTCCAGGTGATGTCATTGCGCCGGGCACGTCCCCTCAGCCGAGCAGTTTGGGGGTGGGGTTCCCGCCAGTGGCCCAATCCCAGCAGGCGGGCAATGGGCCACTGGAGCGGGGTTTTCCCCACCCCCCGGAGGGACTTGGCAACCCTGTTTTTGATAATTCCTAGAGAGAACTGGTGTCACTTCCAAGTTTCCCCTGGAAGTGACATCATGCTGTCAGCAATGGCAATTTTTTTAAACATTTATTCTTTCTCCTGTCAGCTGCCAGGGTGCCAGTGGGCAAGGTCAGGGCCATAGCCAGGATTCTCTTTTTTACTTCAAGGGGTATTAAATGAGTCGGGGGGCACTGTTGTCAGGAGCAACAAGAGAGTAAAAGTTTTAAAAAGTGACAAGAGAGAGAAGACTGGAGCAGGGAGCAGACATGCCCTGTGGTGCGCCTCATCTGCAGCCAGCCAGAGGTACACTGCTGGCAGGCAGGGCAGAGTGACGGCATGAGAAAAATAAAATAAACTAGCTGGATGGTAAGTCAGGAAGCCTGGGCAGTAAGTTGGGGGGGGGGGGTTCTGAGATGCCCCATGATAGCTATGGGCCTGAGAGAGGAAGGCCAGCTGGGGGCAGGAGAGCTCCCACCCACAGTGGGCACATGGCAACCCTATAACAGGGCTGGCTGGGCAGGCTTTTTTTCCCCTCCCTCCCTCTCTCCTTTGGAGGAGCGGGACCCGGGCAGGGCCCTTTTCCAGGGCCCTTTTTTCCCAAATTCCCTCCCAGTCTGCCCAGGCCTAAGTTAGGATGAAAAACAGATCTTCTAAATTAGGTGACAGTCCTTTGAACGTACCTTCTCTGTTCTGGAAGCCAGGGCCTCAAGAGTGCAGCAATTATGCACTGGAACGGCTTCCACCACACTTTAGAAATGTCTGTCTGTCTGTCTTCACCCTTAAATTAGTGACATAATTTATTCTTCGGGGAAGGGAGAGCTTCAAGGCAGTCAGCGAGACCTGCTGTCTGCAACCCAGGCAGCCGACTTCACCCTCACCAGAGTAAGCTACCTTTTCCGAGAGGTGACACGCTCCACTCGAAACATGCTATCCCCTTGAGGCAGTGCCACCAAGAGCTCCTGTATCAAAATATGTGGGAGAGGAGCTGTAAATAACCTAGACGCGCTGACAGACCCACTGCCTTTTGGGGGGGGGGGGTTTACCCTCCCCCAAAATATACTTGTGTCATAGCTGAGAAATTCAGTCACTACTGGGACCAATTTTAATTTTGGGGTGTCTTTATTTATTTGTGGGGGCCCCTGTAAGGCACGGGAGTTGTTTAGGCTTATATTTTGTTGGCTCTGCTGGTGGGAAAGGGTTTTAAGTTTAGTAGGATCCAGCCTTGCAAGTCGCTGGAAGCAATCTGCTTGCAGCTGAGAGATTTCATAATGGTGGCACATCGGTCCTTGCAAACCACCCTAATCTTTTCACAAGCCAGGAGGGTTAATTAGGTAGTTGAATCCTTATCTTATCAGCTGGCTGCCTTAGGGCAGAGAAGGGACATACAAAAAGGGAGGCACTGTTCTTACTCACTCATTAGGCTTCGCAGGGTGGGGCCGGCTACACTTTGCGCTGAAATGAGCCCGATTCTCTCAAACCTGATAATGGATTTGATGTCACCTCCGGGTGATGTCATTGTGCCAGGCACATGGGGCATGGCAAGGCTGTTCAGGGTCAGGACTCCCCCCACCAGCCAGCTGGCCGCTGGCAGATTGGGGGCCCTGAAATTGGGGGAAAACCCGGCCCCATCAGGGAGATGGCAACCCTATCTGGAGGGTGGACTCTATGGCTTTGTACCCCGCTGAGGTCCCTGTCCTCCCCAGGCTCCAGCTCCAGCTCTCCAGGAGTTTCCCTCCCATGATCTGGTAACCCTACCCTCCACTCCCCACCAGTGGTACCTGGCCACCCTACATGCTCCACCATGACATCTCCACTCATGTCAACACCAGTTTCTGCAGGTGGCAGCCTGCAATTGGGCAAAATCAACAACTGTCTGCACATGTGTGTTCTCCATTGTGGCTCCCACCTTGTGGAATGAACTGCCTGAGGAGATCAGGAAAGCTCCCCATCCCCTGGCCTTCTGCTAACTATGCTAAACCCAGCTATTCAAGAGGGCTTTTCGACACAGGTAAGAAGGCTGCACGGTACAAGATGGTAACCTTCTTGGATAAATGATGGGGACTTGTAGCATATTGTAAGAAGGATACTATTAAGTAATTTCGGGACCACTTAGTCTGTCATGTTGATACTTATGCTAGGCTCCCGTTCTTTCTGGTGGGTTCCAGTCTTCTAATATCCTAATGCATTAATTATTGAATATCCCATTTTGTTGATCGTACCAACTCTCTCGATATAATCTGCCTTGACTCCATGTGACAAATGCGGACTATAAAATTTAAATAACGTAAATAAATAAGTAAAATGATATGGTGGCACAAGAGGGTCCCTTCTTTCAACTTCTGACGGTTTCTGCTTTCAACTTCTGTCTCCTAGTTCTGTTCCACGTTAACTTCGTCACACGGTGGCAGGAAGAAAGTCAGCAAGCAGTATTCTCTGTTTTGTTTGCAAAATTTCAGAGCTGATCTGAGATCAGCAGCTTTTGATTCCATGACACACAGACATTCTGAGAACATGGCAGTACTAGGGCATTGATGTGGCTAAGCTGCAAATAGCCCATCTAGAGCAGGGGTCCCTGACATGGTGCCTGTGGCGCCATTGTGCCTGCTGACACTGTTCCAGGCACCCCCCAAGTGTTTTTAGAAAGAGGGCGGGGCCAGGTGGACCTTTTGCCCAACAAGGCTTCTGATTGGCCACTGGAGATTTGGTGGGCTGATTAAGGTTGCCAACCTGGAGCTCTCCCACTATTACAACTGATCTCTGGGCAACACTCCCTCTAGAGAAAATGATTGCTTTGGGGCTGGACTCCATAGCATTATCCCTGCTGAGGTCCCTCCCCTCCCCAAACCCTGCCCTCCCCAGACTCCATCCCCCAAATCCCCAGGTATTTCCTAGCCCCGAGCTGGCAACCCTATCGGCTGTGCAGATTTTTAAAAAACATTGCTTTGCCGGCAGCTGCCACCACAGAAAGAGGGTTTTCATTGGGTGAGTTAAGGTAAACCGTGGAGGCCCTTTTTGTGGCTGGCTTTGCCTCCTGTGGCAGCCATTTTCTGGC
The DNA here is from genome assembly GCA_029233225.1 of Lepidodactylus listeri. Lineage (NCBI taxonomy): Eukaryota > Metazoa > Chordata > Lepidosauria > Squamata > Gekkonidae > Lepidodactylus > Lepidodactylus listeri. Next base: position 54,417,343 of record JARCFY010000015.1, on the reverse strand, counting down.
AGCCTCCTTCTGGCTGCCCATACTACACTGGGCCAGAATTCCAAAGGTGCCCACAGATGACCTGATGTTTTTGGCCATTGTGTGACAGCATGTTGGACTGGATGGGCCACTGGCCTGATCCAACACTGGCTACTCTTATGTTCTTATGACCTGATCTAGAAAACATTTCCAGTGTGAACCACAGTTTTAAATGGGCACTATCCAAAATCTGTTGGACTGGATCCCGCGTCTCCCTTCCACCAAGTCTTCCTCCAACAGAAAAAGGTTTCCTTCAGCAAAGAAAGACTGTCCCCCATCAGAAGAAGCTTTCCCCATCAGAAAAAGTCATTCTCCCTTGAAGGAATTTTTTTGAGCAGACAGTCATTGGAAGGGTGTCCTAGGATCCAACCCTGATGTCCACTGTGCTCATTACATGTCTTCCATACCATCAACATTCTCTTCACAGTTAAAATCCAGTTGGAAGCTATTTAAAGGCAGTAAAATCAGGACTGCTGAGTGGAAATGTTTTTTAAGGAGAGAAACACTCTGGTGGTAATTAGACCCCAGGAATTCATTGTCACAGGGTGCCACTGATTCTTATCAGTTAGCAATAATTAACCAGGATACAGATTACAAAATTATCTAGAGTTAGCCTCGTAACTATTGAGTAGTGCTACATGTTTTAAGAAGCACTTAGAACCACTGCTTACACCTCTGGAGCAGATTCGCCCACAGCTGCCTACCACATCTAAAGGTGATACTTGGCTAACATGGATTCTGCCATGTACAATTCAGAGAATGCTGCTGAACCTTTTGAAAGCTATTTTGTGTCTGCTGGGGAATTCACTGTGGACACAGTCCAGTTAGTTGCATATTAATGTGAAAGGAGCAACAAAACTGAACCCACCAACTACACAACAGCTACCGGTGTTGATGAAACAAGCATTCCAAACTCCTTCTGGAGTAGTAGGCAGCCGCACAGTAGCTTTTTTGCTATACTAGTTGGTTGATCTCTGGGCCTTATTAAGAAGAAGAAGAGGAGGAGGAGGAGGAAGAAGAAGAAAAAGAGATTGGATTTATACCCCGCCCTTCACTACCCGAAGGAGTATGAGAGCAGCTTACAATCCCTTTCCCTTCCCCTCCCCACAACAGACACCCTGTGAGGTAGGTGGGGCTGAGAGACCTCTTTTGAGAACTCCCCTTAAGAGAACAGTTCTGAAAGAACTTATGACTGACCCAAGGTTACATCAGCAGCTGCATGTGGAGGAGTGGGGAATCACACCCAGTTCTCCCAGATTAGAGTCCATACGCCTAACCACTACACCAAACTAGTGTATTAAGAGATGGATCTGGCATCCTGGTGAGCCAGGTCATTCCGGATCCGGGAGGGAGAGATAACTGAAGCATAAATGTATTTGTGTGTTTGTTTTTAAGTACCCAGTCTGCCATGTCCTTGCCAGAGACATTTGTGAGTGGCATGGAGTGTGAAAAATGGGGTGGGGTGGGGGGAAGTTGAACAAAGATGCTAACTACTAAAACTTCCATTATCCTTCCCTTAATTGTGTATCTGCTAAACAATGAGTATGGCTGAAAGCTGGTTCTCTGCATGCATGCAGAGATCCCTGATGAATGAATGGCTGGTGAATACTTGACCTAATGCAGTGATGGTGAACCTTTTAGAGACCGAGTGCCCAAACTGCAACCCAAAACCTACTTATTTATCGCAAAGTGCCAACACAGCAATTTAACCTGAATACTGAGGTTTTCGTTTTAGAAAAAACAACTCATAACATTAACATTTTCTGTTTTAAAAGAAAAACACAATAACAGAGCTTTCAACGATACAAACAACTTTTTATTGAAAGGTAAAAGTTTGCATTTGGCATGCTTTTGAACAATTAATGTGATTTTTGCTGTCCAATCTTGCGAACTCTGTGCTGGGGCGATGCCGTGCGTGCCCACAGAGAGGGCTCTGAGTGCCACCTCTGGCACACGTGCCATAGGTTTGCCACCACTGACCTAATGCTTGATAAATGAATTACATATTCGTAACTGGGAGTGCGTATTCCAAAATGCCAAAGCTGAATATATATATATATATATATATATATATATATATATATATATATATATATATAGTTGCTGATTTTCTGGAATAGTTACACAAATATGGGATTCTAGACATTATAAAAAAAAAAACAGCATACACAAATACCCGCCAAAAGTAGCTTCTCATGTTTGGGTGTTTATCAGCAGCAGCAGGTGCTTGCTTTTCTTTGATTCTCCCAGTTTCCCAGGCAGTGGCCCAGGGAAGGTGGCTTCTGGTCAGCACAAGCCAGGCAGAGGCCAGGCAGAGCTGCAATTCTGGCTTGCACCATCTTCTTCCCTCCCTCTGCTTCCCACCCTCCCTTGTGGGGGCAGGGCCCTTTTCCCCCCTCTGCAAGTAGGATGGCTGGGGGTACCTTGTTCAGGGGCCTGTAGAATTGGATTCCTTAGTCCAATTCTCTTGAAACTTGAGTGGGCTTTAGTGCACAGGCAGCTCTAGTGCTCTGACAATTTTGGTGTTACTGGCTTGAAAAACAACTACTTGACACTCACCCCAGGCCCCCGTAGGAATTAATGATAGAGCTGTGGTTCTCCTTCCTTCTCAACAGACGCAAATAGACCACAAGGAGGAAGAATGGCAAACATAGAATTTTCAATGGAAAGGCAAAACAATTGCCAGTCAGTCAATCACTATAAAAGTAGGAAAATGAAATGGATGCAGATAGGGGTTTTTTTTAATGGCAGTGGCTGGCGTGCACATGCAGACACACACACACCCGTAAGAAGCACACCCCCATAAGAATTGGAATTCTAATTGAACCAGTTTGTGCAATTTTCAGGGGGCCAAAAATATATATATTTTCTCAGAGTACACCCCTATTCACAATTGGCAATTACGACATCATTTGAACCATCAGGAGTTCAAGCATCTAACAGCCTGGAGATCTGGGGAGGGGTCGTGGTTCTGTGGCAGAGCCTCTGCTCAGCACGCAGAAGGTCCCAGGTTCAAGCCCTGGCATCTCCAGTTAAAGAGACCAGCTAGTAGGTGATGTGAAAGTCCTCAGGCTGAGACGCTGCAGAGCTGCTGCCAGTCTGAGTAGACACTACTGCACCTTGATGGACTAATGGTCTGATTCAGTATAAGTTAGCTCCATATATGTTCAAGTATGTATCAGTTGTCATTCCAGGTGATCTCCAGGTACCCCGTGGGGGTTGGCAAGCCTAGAGGGGACTGCAACTCTAATTTGGGTGAATGCCATAAAGAGGGTAGGTAGAGTTGTATACTGCTAAAGTATATATTGCCTTGTCTTTTTTTAAAAAAATCAGACAACACTCCCCTCCCCCCACCCTTGGTATACTGGCTTGGAAGAGTTTGGTCAAGTTTCATGATTAAATTGGCATATTTTAAAAGATCTGTACAATATTAGTCAGCTGATAAGTTTATAGGGAAATGGATTTGATTGACTGATTATCTTGACATGAGTTTTGGGGGATAATGTTAAATCTTTTTGCGTGTTCTTGTGAAGATTGCTCCCCCACCCCCCCCCAATCAAGACAGCCAACTTATTGGTGACCCTGTAGGGCAGGGGTGGCCAAACTTGCTCAGCGTAAGAGCCACATAGAATAAATGCCAGATGTTTGAGAGCTGCAAGACATGAACAAACACACACACATTTTTATTTTTAAAATATGCAAAAATATTTTTATTTTTAAAATATGCAAAAATATTAACATTAAATGAGACTGCCAGAAATAAAAACAAAAAGGTGTAAAAACAGATATTGATGATGATATTTATTTGTCCAATATTTATTTGTTTGCTAATGATATTTATGTGTCTAAAACAGAGAGAGGTGGAAAGAACAAGAAACACAGAGAGAGAAACAAAGAAAGCAAATAGATGGATGGGGGGGGTGCGAGGGAGGGAGAAAAAGTAGGCCTCCCCTTCGCTTCCCCAGCTGCCCTGCCGGGAGCCGCACAATATGTATGAAAAAGCCACATGTGGCTCCCAAGCTGCAGTTTGGCCACCCCTGTTATAGGGGTTTCAGGACAAGAGAGACTTGGGGGGTGGTTTGCCATTGCCTGCCTCTGCACAGCAACAGCCCTGGGCTTCCTTGGTGGTCTCCCATCCAAGCACCAACCAGGGCTGACCCTGCTTAGTTTCCAAGATCTGACAAGATCAGACTATTTTGGGCTATCCAGGTCAGGGAAGAATGTCATACATAAAGAAAAATGCCCTTTAATTATAGAGACTGTACAAATTATTTTGTAGAACACAGGGATAAAACATTGTTCTGTATTTGTATTTACCGCTATATTCTTGTACTGAGTTTATAATTTTTTCAAAGGGATAAATGTGAAAGAAACAAATTCTGTGGCGGTTCTTATCTGGATAGACCGTTGCAAAGGATGGGAGGAAAATAATGCATTTTTGTTCCTATACATGCACATGCATTTTCCTAATGTAGGAATGCCAGGGTTTCAGAAGGTCTCTCAAAAATAAGGACAAAACAGACTAACAGGGGTCAGGTACCAGAAAACTGGGTCTGTACCCAGCGAATAGGGACAAGTGTGGTAGGCTTGCCAGCTCTGGTTTGGGATACTCCAGGAGATTTGGGGGGTGGAGCCTGTGGAGGGGAGGATTTGGGGGTGGAGCCTGTGGAGGGGAGGGACCTCAGCAGGCCATAATGCCATAGAGTCCACCCTCCGAAGCAGACATTTTCTCCAGGGGAGCTGATCTTGGTTGTCTGCAGATCAACTGTAATAGCAAGAAATCTCCAGCCAACCTTTACTAGGAGAGAAAAATGCAACTGGCTCATAACCAGGTGAACACATTCGGGAGGCCTCGGTGTACATGTCAAGGTAAAGGGGACCAGGTTTCTTCGATGAAGTTCCCTTCCCCTGTGCAGGGCCGGTCCCAGGTTTTTTTACAAACTAGGAGAGGCTACCTTCTGGCGCCCACCCCCGTGTGCCCCCCCCCCCCATTTTTCAAACATAAATGCATTTTAACAACTCTATGCAGACTACTAGTCTCCACTCAAGCACATGCTTAGCTAGGGTTGCCAACTCTGGGCTGGGGAATTCCGGGAGATTGGGGGGGAGGCACTGCCTTGTAAGCTGAGTTGAGAAGGCAGCGCTACTTGGCGGGGCTCGGTGGCGAGGCCAAGCGCGGCACCCTCCAGGCAGGACCCCAGCCAGCCAGCTGCGAGCAGAAGTTTTTTGGGGGGAGGGGGAGAAGTCTGTGCCCAGCTGTGCTCTGCAGGCAACTTTCCATTCTGGGGGTGCCACTGTGCCTGCCCAGGTGCCCGAGTTGCATGCGGAGAGGCAAGGGCGGACTTGTTGGGAGTCTCTCTCTCTCATTCCGCCGCCCCATTTGCCAGCTGCACCCCTAGGCGGGTGCCTAGTTGGCCTAGTGAGAGAGCCGGCCCTGCCCCTGTGCTCAGAGACAAGTCTGAGTTTGATTGCTGAAGCCCTGCCCAGAAGCTGTCCATAATGCGGAACCTACAAAGAGCAGTGCGAGAGCGTTCCTCCTTTGCGAATCCAGCGGCTTGGGCATTCACTGGGAAACCCTTCCCGGACCCTGGGCTCCAGCCATGCAGAAATCAAAGCGGCCGGCTCCGTGAGTCACCAGCAGACCTTGCGCAAAGGGGGCGGGAAGGCGGTTGCATAAGCGAGAGAGACAGCAGGATGGACATAAATCAACCAGCTTTGACCTCCTGTAAGGAGTCTCCAGTGGCTGAGGCAAAAATTAAAAAATGTCAGTGCCTCGTTAAAAGCTACAGAGACCCTCTAATAGGCCATCATTAGATCTTAGAGGCCTGTGGAGTCGCGCCATTAAAAATGTGGTAATGTTCTTCCCTTCTGCTTTCATTAAAGTGGTGCGGGCGGGGGTGGGGGGACGAGGACAAGGCAGAGACACACATTGGCACGAGGAACCAGTTTGAGCCAAATGATGCTCTGTACATGTGTCTGGATATCCCAGGGTGCCGGTAATATCCCTGCCATGCTCTTGATATTGTCTCCCCTTTGTCCAAGCAGCATGCCATCAAACCTAGCATTTAGCTGAGTAAGTTTCTTAACAGAGAAGAAGAGAGTATATGACACCATTTACAGGTAGCAGCAGCTATTGCAGCCATATGGGCTGCTGTTTCTGGCTGCCAGGGCTGCTGAGAAGGGGAGACTCAGGGTACAAAATTCTGGATGCCCTGGTCCAGGGAGTAGGGCTGACAGCCTCCAGATGGTACTTGGAGATCTGCTATTACAACTGATCTCCAAACAGCCAAGACCAGTTTCTCTGGAGAAAATAGCTGCTTTGAAAGGTGGACTTTATGGCATTGTACCCTGCTGAGGTCCCTCTCCTCCCCAATAAAGGTTTCCCTCGCTCAAAAGCCAGTCGAATCCGACTCTTGGGGGCAGTGCTCATCTCCCTTTCCAAGCCGAAGAGCCAGCGCTGTCCAAAGACATTTCCATGGTCAGGTGGCCGGCATGACTAGATGCCGAGGCGCACAGAATACTGTTACCTTCCCACCGAAGCAGTACCTATTTATCTACTTGCAATTTCTTGCTTTCCAACTGCTAGGTTGGCAGGAGCTGGGACCAGAAACGGGAGCTCACTCCGTCACGCGGCACTCGGGTCTTGAACTACCGAACTGCCAATCTTCTGGTCTGCAGTTCAGTGTCTTAACCACTGAGCCATCGCAGTGCTCCCCAATACTCTGCCCCAAAAACTCCAGGTATTTCCCAACCCAGAGCTGGCAGGCAAAGTGCCACTAAAGACAGCTGATACCTAGTATGGTGATCTGAGCCAAGTTCTTGAGAGCTTGCATGCTCCTGGCCACCAGAGGAGGCAATGAGCAGACCTTGGTCAAGATTGGGTAGAGCTGCCAACTCCAAGTTGAGAAATTCCTGGAAATTTGGGGATGGGCCTGGGGAAGAGGGGGTTGGGAGGCAGTGGATCTCAGCAGGATATAATGCCAGAGTGATATAAGTCCACCATCCAAAACAGCCATTTTTTCCAGGGTAACTGGTCAATGTAGTCTGGAGATCAGTTGTAACTTCAGGAGCTCTCCAGGCCCCACCTGGAGGCTGGCCATTCTGGGGTGGAAGCATAGTCTTCTTGATCCCGAGTCTTTTTTGAATGCAAAACAGATGCTCTGTCACTGAACCACAACCCTTTCTGAATGGTTAGTAGTAGCAGCATGTCTTGAAAGCCCATGCTGTAAAGACCGTTCATTGTGAATGTTTTAGTACACAATATATGTGACCTTAGACTTCTGGGAGCTTACCTACACTAGTTTATCTTTAAACTCTCACCTCTGCTGTTTTCTGTGACAGAAGTCGCCTAGTACGGATAAATGTGTGCAAGGATCTCTGTCCTGTAACTGCACGGAGCTTCACAATTGCTTGTGCAAGCACACTCAGATCAGGACATTACCCAAGATTCAATGCACAGACTAACCATCCGTCATGCAGTTAGGTCAGTTTAGATTCTGGAGTTAATGGTCTGATAGCCTGCCCATGCCCTTTAAATGACAATATATACTTTGAAAGTGAAGCTGCAGCTGGCTGTTGGGCCCTTCCAGAGTGGTACATCATAGAGTGGTTGAATATTGCAGTAGGATTTGGGATACAATTGCCAATTCCAGGTTGGGAAACACCTGGAGATTTGGGAGGTGGAGCCTGAGGAGGGAAGGGTTTGTTGAGGGGAGGGACTTCAGTGGGGCGTAATGCCATACAGTCCACCTTCTAAAGCCACCATTTTCTCCAGGTGAACTGATCTCTGATGCTTGGAGATCAGTTGTAACAGTAGGAGATCTCTAGCTACCACTTGGAAGCTAGCAACACTACCTATGATCCTGGGCCCTGGACTTAACTGGCTGCCAGCAGGGGGCTCCACCCTGAGTTCCTGAAGCTTCTGGTGTGTGCACGAAGCAAGTGTGCTGTGATGATGTCACCTGGAAGCAGGGGTCATTTCACAGAAAAAGAGGTGCAGGACCTCATTAGCATAACTCATTAGCATAACTTATTTGCATATATTACACCCCCTGACATCACCAGAAGTATGTCAGAAGGCAAGAAAGAGAGAGAGAGAGAGAGCTGGCAGAGAGGGGACCGCTACTAATCCAAGCCTCAGACATACCACTATTCTGGGAGGATGGCTTCAGTAGTGGCTGAAGCCTTCAGAAAGCTGGTCGGAGGAACAAGGACCTTTCCAGGGGACGGGGTCATTTTGCTGCAGCCATGACACAAGCAGGCACTCCCCTGCAGGGGGGGGGGGCTGGCACCAACTCCCGGGACTGAGCTCCCCCGAGCTCCTGCTCAAAATGACCCCTGCCTGGAAGTGACATCATTGTGCCAGGCACATCATGCAGGGATGCTCTAGAATTTTGCCAAAAACTCTGTGGTCACCATCGTATTCTTAGCCAAATGCTAGCGTGTCCCTGGTGTGACATGCCCTGCGCAATGACATCACTTCTGGGTGCTATCATCATGCCAGGCATGTCGGGTGCAACGGGGCTCTTCGGGGGCAGGGCTCCCCACACCAGCCAGCTGGCCAGCAGCAGATTGGGGGCCCTGAAAGTAGGAGAACCCCTGCTCCCATCAGAGGGATGGCAACCCTACCTGGACTTCCACTCCAAAGTCCTGCCCTGGAGGCTCACACATTACATGTACTTGAGACTGCAAAGCAGAACTGCCATTAAAAAAGGAATATTTCAAAATCTTGGACTCATCCAGTCTGCCAGGAAAACACAGCAACGGTCACAGCTCTTTCCCATTATAAAATGCTGAGTTCTAGGCATAGTGATTCAGCTCAGATCTTTATTAGATTAACATCAAGAATGAAGATAAAACTAAATTTATCGTTCTTAAATTTTCTAACACAATCCATTCTTTTATCCATACCAGTGCCGCCGCCTTATAGTACAACTCCCAGTTTGGTACATTGAAGCCGCCTCTCTCTTTCCTACCTTGTAATATTTTCCATCTTATTCTTGGTCTCTTATTACTCCAGATAAATTGTCTACAAACTTTATCTAAATCTTTAAAGAATTCCTTATTTCTTAGTATAGGTAAATTTTGAGCAAGAAACAAAAATCTGGGAAGGATATTCATCTTCACAGTGGCAATTTTCCCCATAAAAGATAAATTCAAATCTTTCCATTTTCGCAAATCTTTTATAATGTCTATATATAACTTCTTATAATTATCCTCCTTCAATGTAATAGTTTTATTGGATATAATTATCCCTAAATATTTGACCTTTTTTACTATTTCTATATTAGTTACTTCCTGCAGTTTATTTATTTGTTGTTTTGTGCAATTTTTTGTTATAATTTTCGTTTTCTGAAAGTTAATTTTAAGATCTGCCACTACTCCATACTCTTGTATCGTTTCGATAAGATATGGTGTTGATTTTATTGGATTTTCTAGAATAAATGCCAGATCATCAGTTGGCTGAAAAGGGCAACTATATACAACTTCTGAACTACACCTCCAGGTCCCATTGGTGGGTTTAAACTTCCCACTAAAGTTCCTATTGGTGCCCTGTCGTGAGTTTAGCATCCTTGGCCCCTATTGTTCCCTGGAGCCAAGGTCAGGTTGATTCTCGCTGGTGCCTAGTGGTGGTCAGCGAACATAACACCCACGTTCTCCTCTACCCCTCCCAGCAGACTTTTCTGACTCGGGCTTGTGGGACCCTCCTGGGCAAACACCTGCCTGTCTTGCCACTTCCATCCACACAGCCCCACAACCAAGGGACCTGGCAACTGGAGGCAAAAGGCCAAGGAACATGGCAAAAGGGAAACCCCACCCCATGAAAGGTAAACATTCTACCCACAGTAGAGTTGGCAAAGCATTGTGGATGGGCAGCCAGGATTTTTTTCCCCACCCCAGCTTCTGCCAGGCCACTCTCCCTCCCAGCTTCTACAGCCAGCCAGGAAGCAGGCAAGCGAGCAGCAGCCCTGCCCAGAAGCCCAGAGAGAATTTGGTTTTGGCCAAGGGAAACCCAGCCTGCTCTGTAGAGATCCCTCCCTGCTCCTCGACTCTTTTAAGAGCTTTAAGGACCTTTCCCTTTGGTTGCAGCCACCCAGACCTCACCCCCCTTTCATCAGTTTGATACCAGCATGACCATCAGACAGGGCTGGCTGGGTAACTTGGGCCAGGGGTAGGAATCAAGTCAGTTGCTTTAGCTCTTAAACAAATGCAAAGCACGATTCCACTAACAACATCTCTAACAGGTATATAGGCTATAAAAATCAGGGTGGAGACTCCGAGAAAAAATATATAAACAGAGAACGTTTTCTAACCTAACTTGGAAACTACAGAAATGGCATGTGCCTTCCCTGTACCCTCTGGAGGAAACTGATGGGGCCATGGTCAGTGATGCTCTCTGGTTGTCATGTATGCGCGCACACAGAGGAAAAGAAAGAACAGTGCCTTTTCAGTTCTCTACCCACCACCACCCACCCACACACACACACACACACATACACCTATGCAGAAGGTCCTGCCCAGTCTGAGTTCTGGAATCCTGACTACTGGATTCTGCCAGAATTCAGTAACAAATTGTCAGTGATACTCGCATCCAAGGGATTTGTTATTCTGCAAGATGCAAAAACATATAGGTCCAAAACTCATTAGGTTTTCCCAGCCTATCTCTCTCTACAAACACTAGTTCTTCTCCATAAATGCCAACCCTTTGTAAGATAAAATGGCTTCTCCTGCTCTCATCCATGACTGTGGCTAAGTTGGCAATTCCTGAATGGATGTAGTTTTTATTAAAGAAGTCCTTTCCCCAAAGGAGTGGGAGAAAAAAAATGGCTTCTATGGCGATGCTCTAGGAATTTTCCCCTAGTCTCTATGGTACTCACCACTGAGATTAGGTGAAATTCCTAGAGCATCATCCAGAATTGGTATCACATCTTCCCCAAACTCCACTTTCCTCAGGCACCACACCCAAAATCTTTTGGCCTTTGCCTTGGCAGTGTTGGAAACCCTAAAATGTGGAGATTATTACAGCTAGAGGACTGAACACATAGGTACTTCAGCTCTGCATGCCTAAACTATCTTTCTGTGACAAGTGTGCATATCACTTCCCACCTTCAAACTGATTAAGAAAGAGCAACAGTGAGAAAACATGACATCAACCACATGTCAAATTCTCAAACATGGATCCAAACAATCTAATGGCCCAAAGGATTCTGGGAAATTAGACACAAGCAGGCATGGGGTATACAGAGTTGGGATCCAGACTAGGGACATTATGAGGCCACAAAGTCCAATTTAGTTATAGTTATAGTTAGTTATAGGTTAGGAAGCAATAAGGTCCATCCTGACTTGGAACCCTGGTTGGAAAGAGAAAGATCCCAGTGGTTTCCATGTTAGTCCCAAATTTTCTTTTCAACTGAACATACCAAATGGCCTTGCAGGGAGTCAGTCCATCCATACATTCATCTCAGTACAGCCTACTATAACTTAAGGTTGCCAGGTTTGGGCTGGAAAATACCTGGAGACTTTGCGGGTAGATACAGGAGAGGGTGGGGTTTGGGGAGGGGAGGGGCCTAAGGTGTTGGAGAAATGAGCATGTAATGCAAGGCCTGAGAAATTCAGTCATTATAGGGTTAACTATGCAACTTGTTTGTTTACCTATGTTAGCCTGGAAGTGATACCTGGCAGCTGGCCAATTATCTGTAAACCCGGGAAAACTAAAGGTGTACTGTCTTGCTAATTGGTCAATGATATCAGGTGTTTCCTTTCAGGGGTCAAGAAGAAGGAGAGATCCTCCATTGCAATCTCTCACTCTCTATCAGTATGTCTTAGTGTGAAGACGGAGCACAATGCAGCTCCTTAGAAAGCATGTTTTGTTTATTTGTAGCTAATCCCGTTTACCTTTTCCCTTTAGTAATAAACTTCTTTTAAACCAAAAGAAGCAATCTCTTCTTTCCAGAAAAGCAAGATTCATTACTCTGATTTTTCTGATTATTGGACAAAAGTCCTAACAAATGGTAGCAGAGAGGATGGTTCTTAACAGATGGTTCTTCTCTTCTAAAAAGCTTTCTGGATTGATTGAGAAAGAGAAATAGGGAATAAGAGCTAGAGGCTTGGATTTTTAAAACGACCACTTTTTTTCCTTCCTGCTCTCAGAGCAATCTTGCAGCCAGAAAGGCCCAACCCTGTTTCCTTGCTGATCAGGGGAAAACCTATGCTGGATTGTAGTTTGCCAGGAGCAAAGGATCTTTTTTGACTGGATTAATTTTTGCCTGCTGTAAGTGGAGCTGAGCCTTGGAGCACCTGAGAGACGCTGCTGCCGGGAGTACAAAGGAAGACGAGGCAAAGGAGCTTTTGAACTTCGCGCTGCTGCTTCTGCTCCAGAGAAAGGAAAGATTAACCCTGCCAGCTCCTGGAGAAGTAGATGACTGAGCCAGAACCTGTGCTTCTACCTCAAATCCAAAGGGACGTGAGTAAAAAAGAAAATGGCTTTTAATGCCCCATCCCAGGAAATGCCAAATCTCAGACTTACAAAGGCTAACTATCAGTGGTGGGAGGAGTATTTGAAGAGTCGCCTGCAGACTCACAATGCCCTTCAAGTATTAACAACTGAAAATCCTCCAGAAACTGACCCTGATAAGACACAATTCCTTATGATGGATGGTTTTGCTAAAGCCCTGATTTTAGGGAGTATTACCTACACAGAGGTACCAGGATTAAGAGGGCTAGCCACGTCCAGATTGATGCTTCAAAAGCTAAAAGACAAATTTGATAAACACAGCAAGAGTAAAATCTATTCCCTTAAGGGAAAGATTTTTGATTTCAGGATGAAGGAGGGAGACTGCCTTCCCAAAGAGATGGACAAATTAATGGGCATTTACACACAGCTTAAAGACCTGAATGAAGCACCCTCTGATACAGATATGATTTCTTCAATTCTTAAGGGTCTGCCTAGCTCCTATAAGTCTGTAACCAGTATGATTAGACTGAAAGATGATCTGACTTTAGAAGGTCTTTTGTCTGCACTAACTGAGGAATATGATTCTAGAAATTTGAAAGAAAGTTTGTCTGATGAGATGTCTGTTTTGAGTCTAAAGCATGGACAGAGATTTAAAAGGAAAATAGAGTGTTTTATATGTGGGAAAAATCATCTTGCAAAGTACTGCTCTTCTAAGTATGCACCTAATAATGAGCCCCAAGAACAAAGAGCCACAGGAGCACATGGTTCCAGTAACAAAGAACCAGCCAGTGGAAGGGGAAGCCATTATGGGAGGAGCAGAGGTCACGTTTCACACACACAGCACAGAGGAAAGAAGTTTGCAGCACAGACACAGAGCAAAGGCAATGCTTTTAGGATCACTGATGATTTTAACACAGATGATAAGAAAATATTTTTAATCGATTCTGGCGCTTGTACACATGTGTGTAGAGAAAAAGCCTGGTTTAGTAACATAGATGTTGAAAACAAACCAAGAATTTACCAAGCTAACAGGGAATTATTGAATGTACAAGGCGTTGGGACTGTAAAATTACAATTGTATACTACAGATTATCAATTAATTGAAGTTGAATTGCAAAATACAGCTTATGTGCCTGAAGCTGTTGAGAACTTAATTTCAACAAAAAGCCTTATGAATACTGGCCATATTGTAGTGCTCAAACCAGAGCAAGGAAGCAAGGTCTCTACCATGGATGGAGAGCTTGAATTTAAAGTGGAAGAGAAAAATGGCTTTCATTACTTTGTAGCTTGTGATGATGAGGAGACAGAAACTTTTGATGTTGATCCTGATGAGGAAATTGAGACTGTTGATAAGGAGCAGATTTGCCAAACTACCAGTGATGCTAAATGTAAACATGAAAAATGTATGTATTCATGGCATATTAAAATGGGTCATAGAAATTTGAAATCTGTTGAGCAGTTGTTAAAGCAATGTGGAATACCTGTTGTGCATTGTGAAAAGAGTGAAACTAGATGTGAGACATGCCTCAGAGCAAAGGGAGATGCCCCAAGTTATTCTGGGAAAACTCCAGCGCAAAATCAAGAATTTTTGGAAACTGTATACAGTGATCTTGTTGGGCCTTTACCTGCATCCCTAGGTGGGAACAAATATTTTGTGACTTTCACAGAGAATAAAACAAAATACACTTATGTGTATATGCTGAGAAGTAAGGATGAAACACTGCATAGATTTAAAAATTATGTGGCTATTGTTAAAAATAAATTTGGCAAAGCACCTCAGAGCTTACTCACAGATGGAGGTGGTGAATATTGTAATGCTGAATTCAAACAATTTCTACAAGAGCAAGGAATTCAACATAAAGTATCCATTGCCTATTCACCCCAGCAAAATGGAGCTTCTGAGAGATTAAATAGAACACTGCAAGGGATGTGCAGAGCTATGCTGATGCATTCTGGACTGCCAAATGGTTTATGGGCAGAAGCCCTGAACACAGCAGTGTACTTACACAACAGATTACCCTCAAAGATTATTGGAACCTCACCTTTTCAGGCTTGGTTTGGAAGACAGCCTGGTCTAAGGCATATCAAAGCTTTTGGCGCAAAAGGGTATGCACACATACCAAAGGAAAAGAGGGGAAAGCTTGATTCCAGATCTGAAACTGGACTTATTGTAGGCTATCCTGTTGGTGGGAAAGGGTACAGGATATACAATCCCCAAACCCACACAGTAGAAGAACGCAATGTTGTTTTTATTGATGAGACTGTATTGCCTAGTGTTTCCACTGCAGCTGATCCAAAGATGCCTGGGACTGCACCTGATGAGTTCGTTGCTTGGCTACCTGTAGTGACTGCTGGGGAACTGGCTGGGGAACTGGCAAGTGAAGCAGCAGGTCCACCTTCTGAGGAAACTATTGAAACAGAAGGGGAAGCAGGGGCCACACCAGAGGAAGCGGCTCAACCCACGGCAGAACCCACACCCGGTGTGAGGCGATCAGAAAGGAGCACTAAGGGACAACCTCCAATGAAGTATGGATTTTGTGAACTTGTGCAACCTGCAAAGGAGCCCAAGAACTGGAAGGAAGTTTGCAACTTACCTGCGAGTGAAAGAGGCAGATGGCTTGAAGCAATGGAACAGGAGCTGCTATCCATTAGCGAAAAAGAGGCCTGGACTCTCACTCAACTACCTCAAGGCAGAAACCCTGTTGGATGTAAATGGGTCTTCAAAATAAAGCACAAGGAAGATGGAACTGTGGAGCTATACAAAGCACGCCTAGTAGCTAAAGGCTACTCACAGCAATATGGGACTGACTATTTTGAAACTTTTGCTCCAGTTACTGACCAAGCAACATTCAGAACACTTCTAAGTGTTGCAGCATCTAGGAACATGATAGTAGAGCAT
This sequence comes from Lepidodactylus listeri, assembly GCA_029233225.1. Classification (NCBI taxonomy): domain Eukaryota; kingdom Metazoa; phylum Chordata; class Lepidosauria; order Squamata; family Gekkonidae; genus Lepidodactylus; species Lepidodactylus listeri. The sequence goes on along the minus strand of JARCFY010000015.1, from coordinate 54,401,972 downwards.
CTTGATGTAAAGACTGCTTTTCTCAATGGAGAACTATCTGAGGAGATCTACATGGAACAACCTGAAGGTTTCAAGGTCAAAGGTCAAGAAAACTACGTCTACAAACTTAATAAAGGACTCTATGGCCTAAAGCAAGGCGCAAAGGCCTGGTATGACAAACTTACTGAACTTTTAAAGAAGCAAGGCTTCAAGCAAGGGAAAGCTGAACCTTGTCTGTACACTAGAATCAGAAATGGACAATACCAGTATGTTCTTGTTTACGTTGACGACTTGATCGTGGCTTGTCAAAACAGAGGAGACATCAAAGCAATAGCTGATGGACTGAATAAGGAAGTGGAAGTCAAACAGCTAGGAGATGTTCAACAATACCTCGGAATGCAAATTGAGAGACTCGAGGATGGAACTTTTCTTTTATGCCAGAAAAGAAAGATTATGGACTTTATAGAATCTGTTGGCATGAAGAACTGCAAAGCTTCAACAATCCCACTTGAACCTGGATATCTGAAGGAGAAGGACGGCACACCACTAAAGGACATAGGAGGATACAGAGAGGCTGTCAGAAAGCTCTTGTACCTGAGCAAATCAACGCGTCCAGATATTACAGCGGCAGTTGGATTTCTAAGCAGAAAAGTAAGTTCGCCAAATCATCATGATTGGAGCGCAATAAAGAAGATGGCACGTTACCTAAGAGGAACAATGGACTTAAAACTGAAAATTGCACCAACTGAACAACCAAGACTAGTCGGCTACATGGATGCCAGTTGGGGAGAAGAGATGAACAACTACAAGTCTACCAGTGGATACCTATTCTTTTATGGAGATGGACTGATAGACTGGACTAGTAGAAAGCAAACTGTTGTAGCGCAATCCACAGCAGAAGCTGAGTGCATTTCAGCAGCAAGTGCCTGCAGCAGACTTGAATGGATCTTTGAGATGTTGAAAGATTTTGGAATAATTGAACCTGTACCTATACTTATGTTAGAGGATAATCAAGCTTGTATAACTATATGTAAGGAAGAGAGCACGACTGCTAGAAGTAGATCTATTGGTATTAAATGTGCATTAGTTAAAGATTTGTACCAGAAAAGGTTGATAGAGATTAAGCATTGTCGTACAGAAGGTGGCTGATATTCTGACTAAGCCACTGACCAAAGACAAGTTTGAAAGACTTCGTGAAATGTTGAATATGCTTGATGCTAATGTTGAATAATGTTTTGTGTATGCATGTATAATGACTTGCATTTCAGGTCTTGAGAAGGGGTGTTGGAGAAATGAGCATGTAATGCAAGGCCTGAGAAATTCAGTCATTATAGGGTTAACTATGCAACTTGTTTGTTTACCTATGTTAGCCTGGAAGTGATACCTGGCAGCTGGCCAATTATCTGTAAACCCGGGAAAACTAAAGGTGTACTGTCTTGCTAATTGGTCAATGATATCAGGTGTTTCCTTTCAGGGGTCAAGAAGAAGGAGAGATCCTCCATTGCAATCTCTCACTCTCTATCAGTATGTCTTAGTGTGAAGACGGAGCACAATGCAGCTCCTTAGAAAGCATGTTTTGTTTATTTGTAGCTAATCCCGTTTACCTTTTCCCTTTAGTAATAAACTTCTTTTAAACCAAAAGAAGCAATCTCTTCTTTCCAGAAAAGCAAGATTCATTACTCTGATTTTTCTGATTATTGGACAAAAGTCCTAACATAAGGATGGTACAATGCCATAGAGTTCACCCTTCAAAGCAGCCATTTTCTCCAGGGGAGCTGATCTCTCTCAGCTGGAGATCAGTTGTAAAAGCGGGAGATCTCCAGGCCCCACCTGGAGGCTGGCAACTTTACTATAATTAGCAGCAACTCTTCAGGGGGCCAAACTACACAACACATTTTTGGCAAGCGAAGCTGTATGATGTTTTTTATCTCGCTTTCCCTGCAGCCACACAGCAGCTATGGGGAATGTAATTTTAAAAGTTGCTGGGAGCTTCATTTTGCTTGGAACTGCAGCATGGAGGGAGGGAGGGCGGGCTCCTGCTTCCCCTCTACACACCATTTCCCTGAGCCAAAATGGCCCCAGAGAGACATACAGACCCCTCCCCCCGCATGCCACAGGGCCAAGCCAAATAGGGCTGCTGCCGATTTTTAAAATGCTATTCCCTGCAACTGCTGTGTGCCTCTGGTGAAACACAGCCAGGTCTGGACTCCCCAGATCCAACTCGCCAAACAATCTGTCCCAGGGACTCAGGCAGAGAAAGGCCTTTCACAGCACCTGCTCTCTGAGATCCATTAGGTGGGGATGCCAGAGACTGAACCTGGGATCTTCTGTGTGCAAAAGATGTTCCTCTGTGCCTGAGTCACTAGCCCTCCATGCACGTTCATGCGTATGGGAATGCAAATGAGCCACAAATGCATCCAAACCCTTTTGTGGATATTTGTCCATTGCAGAGCTGGAGTCTCTTGGCCAAGAGGTTGTTCAGTTCATCTGATGACAGTGACTCAGCACTGAAAGGCCAGGAAGGGGGAGGGAGGGTGTATGCATCCCTCCGAGTTGGGCAGACAGGCTGGCACCAGTGCACAAGAGACGCTCCCCACTGATCGGAAACACTGGTATTATAACAGATGCCTCATTGTTGCCCACCCTGTGATTCTGCTACTTGATGGCCTTTAGGCAGACCTGGGTGTGTCTTTCCTGGTGGGGTTAACCCTGAACGTGCCAAAGAAGAGCATAGCAAGTTCTAGAGCGACCCACTGTACAAACAAAAGAAGTAACCATTTAGGAGCAGGGGGAAACTATTTTGCGCCAGTGCCAAAATTAGAAAGCTAGAACGAAGACCAATCAATATATACCACATGTTTCATAAAGCACAGGTGATACATGGCATGGGTTTGTCAATTGCATGAAATGGAGTGTGGCACGTGAATGGCATTCTGTCCCATATTCTCCTTTATCATAAGGTTCCAGGAGCAGGGAGAAGAGATGCTTGGTGGCTATTTGGGGTGGCAACCGCTTCTTTCCTGTAATCCGCAGTTATTTTCTAAGATGGTAAGGAAAATTATCTGTTTGATCTGAGCAAAGAGGGCTAGATGCTGTGCTTTAAGACCCCACTTTTGGCCTGAAACAAGAAAAACTCCTTAATTTCCAGTGTGATTAGGACTGCACTATCTCAGTGTCTGAAAAGCACGTGTATTGACCCTATGATAGTTTACTCCTTCATGCTTTCACAGAGTCTCTAGTTCTGTAAAATGTGCAGAGGATTTATGGGGGAAGAGGAAGAGAAGAGATGCTGCAAGGAGTATAAGTTTGTCATGTGGAGCTGGATGTTTCCGAAATCAGCTTCCATTTTGTTCACAGGGCAAGTCTGGAAAGAGGTACTTTTCTCCCTTTCTCACAATACAAGAACTCATGGGCACTCAATGAAATTGCTGAGCAGTTGGGTTAGAACAGATAAAAGGAAGGACTTCTTCACCTAAAGAGTGATTAACACATGGAATTCTCTGCCACAGGAGGTGGTGGCGGCTATAAGCATGGACGGCTTCAAGAGGGAATTGGATAAACATATGGAGCAGAGGTCCATCAGTGGCTATTAGCCACAAGGTATAGATAGGAAATATGGGGCAAGTGATGCTCTGTATTCTTGGTGCTGGGGGTGGGAGGGGCAACAGTGGGAGAGCTTCTAGTGTCCTAGCCCCACTACTGGACCTCCTGATGGCACCTGATATTTATGGGTACTGTGTGACAGAGTGTTGGACTGGATGGGCCATTGGCCTGATCCAACATTGGCTTCTCTTATGTTCTTCTTACATTTGAACACATGAAGCTGTCTGACACTGAGTCAGTCCATTGGTCTATCATGGCCAGTGCCACCAACTCAGACTGGCAGGGACTCTCAGTCACTCAGCCTGCTACCTGATCCTTTTAAACAGCGGTGCTTGGGATTGAACCTGGGTCCTTCTGCATCCAAAGCTAGTGCTGTGCCAGTGAGCCACAGCCTCTCCTCCAAAGCAGCAGCCTTGGGATACCTAAAGGATCTGGGCTGCTGTCATTCCCACCTTCTAAGCAAGGTCAGCTGACCAGAGCACCAGTCTGTTAGAGTGGTTAGAGTGACTGACTGGGATCTGAGAGACCCAGGTTGGAATCCCCCCTCTGCCTGAACGCTTACTGGCCAGTCTCTGTGTCTCAGCCTAGTCTACTTCACAGGGTTGTTGTTGTTAGAATACAATGCAGGTGGGAAGGACAATGTTGTACGCTGCACCGGGTCCCCATTGGGAAGAAAAGGTGGGTTCTACGTAATAAACACAATATAACTGGTGTCCGCAGATCCCCCTCTCTCCCCATATTCTTCCATTCACTGCCAGGAAGAATGCAAATAAACATCATTTGACCTGAAAGCTGGTATTGTAGTGGATGCAACAGTAATTTCATAAGCTATCATAAGAATGCAGGTGATGAGTCTACCACAGCGAGAATAGCAACGACTGCCAGAAACGGCACTCATCCTAAATGCCGCAGAGTTCAGTGCCCTAGAGGGAAATGCAAAGTACTGGGGGGGGGGCATGTGCATACTGCAAAAATATTAATTAAAAATGAATTTCGGTGGCTGGTATAAAGGTCACCTTCTCCGCACTGTGCTTCCCTCCCTTGTCCTGCAGCCGAATCCAAACAATGAGATTCCCATCTTGCAGATATCCCCCCCCCTCCCCACAGCAGCTGGGGTCCACGCTTCCCTTCCCCAAAGCTTCAAGGAACTCCCAGCAAGCAGCATATAGCATTCGGTGCCGGGAAATCAGTCACAGTCTGTCCTTTCCTGTTTGTGCACACTCACTGTTTGTCTCCCGGCGATCCAAAACCCTGTCTAGCCTTTCCCGGAGAAGGAGCGCGGCTCGGTAGAGAGCGGATAACTGAAGCACCAGTGCCCTCTACGTTCCTTCGGCAAAATGACAGGCTTTTCCAAAGCTCTCCTGTGTTCCACCATCCCCCCTTCCTCTCCTGCATCTAAGGCAGTTTCCTTCCCCAAAATGCCAGATCCTTGGGCATCTGCAGGTCACAAAGCCTCAAGGCAGGCCTTTCCTTCCTACCTGGAGTGCCCAGGCGAATTTGGCACTCCAAACTCCGTGCTGTCACCTGCGGACCGAAGCTAGATCTCACCATGCTTTCAGTGAAATCTCTTTGGAGAAGGGGCGTCTCTGCCACCAGACCATATTGACAGGGAAGGAGCCCCAGGAAGGTGACCAGGTATGGGGGGCAGGTCCGATGTACCTTTAACAGTGGTGTAGAATAAGTCAGGTATAGCTGGACATGCAAAAGTGAGGAAAGGGTGCTTTATCCGCTGCAGTTCCTTCATCTACATAACTGTGAAAGTTATGAGTCCGTCATTGGAGCCTGAAGCTCACATGACAGAGGGGCGGCAGGCGTGGGGGGAGACAGGCCCCTTCTCTTTCGTAACAGTTCCCTCAGCTATTGTTTTTAGAAGCCTGCAGGGGGGTCAAGAGTTGGCCTTCCTGGCTGTATCCAGGGCTGGAGGGTCAGGCTGTGAGGCTTATGGGTTTCGGGGGGGGGGGGGGGGGGGCTGTACCTTCCCGCCCTCCTTAAGTCAAGCATTATGGGAATCCTTTGCTCTCGGTTAAAAAACTATTCTTTATTTTAAAAAATCAACACAGCTGTTAACACAAAATCATTCCCCCCAAAAAAGTGAAATGGGTTTGGGACTGTGAGGGCCATGACTGAAAGAAGGATTTTATCTTCAGATGCATTGTACATTTTTTGTTAAGTGCCCTTGTGGGAAAAGACATTTTAGGGGTAAATATACTGGATAGAAAGGGAATGTGGAAAGCAGCTTGGGAAGAGAAGAGATGGAGGAGGGAAAGGGAAGGGAAGATTCTTAGGGAGGGGTTCCCAGCACTACTGTGACCTCTGGCCTCCAACACTCCTATTGCTTGATTTTGGACTACGCCATTGGGATAGTTTAGGGCTGCAACTACAGCGCTGTGTACCTCACACAGGCACATCAGCTAGTTAGTGGGCGAGGTCTGGGGTCAACGCAAACCGCTTTTTCCATGCCAGGTGGTGTAAGTACTAGAGAGAAGCTCAGAAACTGGGACTACATTTGTCCTGCCACATCTTCTTTAGGAAGTATGGGTCGTCCCCCCCTTCTTTGGCTAAACGGGTCCAGTAAAATGCAGATGCTTTTACTCCAGAGCCTCAAACTAGAAAACATGAAGGAACCTGGTTCTCCATAGCTGCATCCATATGCAGTTGAATATTGTTCTATAGCAACCATTTACTATAGGATTTTCCTGGGTGAACAAGACAATCCAGGAGTTGAATGATGGTTCCAGTGAAACAATAGTGCAATGTTCATCAGTGTGTGGATTTTGGTTGCCACTTACCTGGTGCTGGTGGGGGTTCTCCGGGTGACCCTCCTTGTCCTCCACTCTCATTCAGTGGAGTGGCATAGGGAAATTTGGGGGCGGGAACATAATCAATGCTGGAATGTCACTTCCTGTTTTGGAACAGAAGTGATATCATGGCACTCTAGGAATTTTCAAATCTCTATGTTGAAAACCACAGAGATTTGGGAACCCTAGAGTAAGATGACATAACTTCCTGTTTCAGGACCTTAAGGATGCACTCGGCATTTCCTAATTTCAATGGTGATTAGAAAATTCCTAGAGCATTGTGCCATCACAGGAAGTGACATTCTAGTCATTTCTGTTCTCCCGCAGTGCTCCTGGGGATTCTAGCCAAGGACTGGCAACCCTAGGGGGGTGCAATCAGGGGCTTTAGATATAAGTCCACTAGGAGTGGCCCAACCTTATAGGTGAACAAGGCAGTCACCTAGGCTGCTGGATTTTAAGGAGGGAAATGATTTTCTTCTATCTACATATTTAGAGTAATGTAATTTAATATCACAGAACCCTATAGGTGGAGAAGCCTGGGGAGGTGCAGCTGGTCTCAGAGGCCAATGGGGGCTACGGCTCAGTGGAAGAGCCTCTGCTCTGCATGCAGTAAATCCCAGGTCCAATCCTTGGCATCGCCGATTAAAAGGTCAAGGCAGTAGGTGATGTGAAAGACCTCTTGCCTGAGACCCTGGAGAGCTGCTGCTAGTCTGAGTAGACATTACTAACACTTCATTGATTGGATCCCTATGGCAACTTGAAGGGAAAACACACTTCACATTCTAAGAGTGCTTTTATTATTGTGATTCAGTATAATAGGTTGTTCCCCAGCATAGAACTGTCTTCTGTTGGTGATAGAACCAGGGCACGTAATAGAACTTGGAATCTGGAAAGTAACTAACCAACCTAAAATAAGCAGGAATACGATAAGTGTTTTGAGCATGTCACTCACAGGTAGGGTTGCCAAACTCCAGGTGGGGGGGGGGGGTGGAGGGCTTCTGGATTTTCAGCTGACCTCCACATGATAGAGATCAGTTCCCCTAGAGAAAATGGCTGTTTTGGAGGGTGGACTCTATGGCACTCTACCCTGTTGTGGTCCCTCCCCTCCCCAAATCCCACCCTCCCCAGCCTCCACCCCTAGATCTCCTGGAGTTTCCCATTCTGGTATTGATAACACAGTACACAGAAGACTCTGGAGGCTGTTCACCAGGTCACTATCCATGGATTCTGTCATATACATTAAGCCCCTCCCCCATCATCACAACCTTGCCATGTTCTGCTCTCAACTGTCTAAATAAACACTCTGGAGAGAAACTGATTTAATTTCATCTGCTGTACAGATGCAAATGCAGCCACAAGGCAGAAGGAAATGAAATTCCACCATCATAACTACTGCACATCTGCAGGCTGCAGGCTTTTTGTGTCCTAGACAAGGCAGCCTGGGCACACCCTAACTCAGCAACTGGCTGATTAGCTTGAGGCTCACTTGCCTGCTGATGCAGCAGGTGAAAGTGAGGGTGAATTCCATCCAGATCTGGAAGTAACTCCACTTCTTGGCAATGTTCTATGAACCCCCCCCCCCCCCAAAAAGACCATAGAGACCATAGAGATCTGGGGGTTCTTCAGAAGTTCCAGCCAGCCAGGGCACTGGCAGTGGCGTGGAGGGTGCCACCCATCCTCTGGCCCTAACCTAGGCCCCCCTAGTTGGTGGGCCACCTCTGCCACCAAGCTGCTTAGCACGGTGCTCAAGTCTGATGGCAAACAACAAAGGTGAGATGAACTGATCCAAGGCTCATTCCATTAATGATCCTGGTTTGTTCACCTCCTGGATGTATTCACTGCAAAATTCTCAGCATGTCTAGTCTGCATGCAAAGTAGGCGCTCTATCTTAGGATAGGAATTCGGGGGGGGGGGGTTGTCATGGGGGTGCTGTCAAGTGCCAAGGAAACCCCTGCAAGTGACGCCTCTGTAGGACTTGCTAGAAACTCTATGGTAAAGCCTATGAAGATTCCTAAAGCAAGCTGACATCATATCCAGGTTTTCCCCAGAAGTGACATCACACTCTATTGCCCACCTTTTTTTTAACCCTATATTGCTTCTGACAGCCACAGCAGCGGCAGCAGGAAGCGAGAGCCAAGGGTGGGAACCTGGGAACCTTCTTACAGAGCTATGACTCTGCTTTTACTGAATGCTCCAGTCTCAGCTAGACCTTATATCGTCTATACTGAAGACCTGAGCAATGTTACCACAGTGGCATTCGAAAAGAGACTCTCCAGAGCCACAGATGTTGGAACTACGGTTAACTGATTTGTAGAACTGTACAAGAATCAACAAGTTCTATCTCCAGAGCTCATATTCTGCACATGTATGCTTTGCCTCAATTTACTCTCCATCCAAGAAAGTAGGTTTAAGATGTTAAGATTCGTGTGAAACAAACAGTCCCCAAAAAGCTAGTATGTGGGACAAAGCTCACCCCACCCCTCACAAATGCCCTTTCTGTGCACCATTTTTCAAGGGGTGCTACTAGCAGCAGTGAAATACAGAGTACAGATTGATTTGGATTTAGCTAATGCATTTCTGTCCTGTTGTGGTAGCTCAGAGCTCCAGGTGTATGTCCCAAAGAAGGCAAGAAAGAACTTCCCAAAGTCATCTCCAGTCTTCTCACAAATCCAGTGAGTAAGGATGCCAGCCTTCAGGTGGGACCTGGGGATCCACTGGAATTACAGCTCATCTTTAGACTACAGATATTGGTTCCTCTGGAGAAAACGGATGCTTTGGGGGGTGGAATGTATGGCATTGTACCCCACTGAGGTCCCTGTCCTCCCCAGGCTCCATCCCCAAATCTGCAGGAGTTCCCCTCCCATGATCTGGCAACCCTACCCCCCATCCCCCACCAGTGGCCAGGGGAAACCTGGCAACTCTACCAGTGGGTTGACTCCTGCAGATCCTTTTCCTGGAGCCTGTTGCATCGGGAAAGTCTCTTCGTAGGGGGAAAGTAATATTGCCAGCAGAATGAGTCTGAAGATCCAGCCTGAAAGTCTGTTTGTTTTTCATTCCCTGTCGTGGAATGCTAGGGCTGACACTTCAGATGGGTCTGGTTCCTTCCTGAAGAATCAGGGTTCATCAAGGGAGGTTTGGGGCTATTGCCAAAACATGCTCTCAGTTATCAGATTGCAAGGCAGACAAGTGTGCCAGATCAGTTCCTCCTAGCAAGAGAGCCAGGCTGAAGCACCGAAATGGGGCATAAAACACAGCTGGAGTGGTAAGCGTGTGTGTATATAATGCCAGGGTAATTGTATACAAGCAGACCCCATAAAGGCAATGCATGCAAAGAAGAGGAGAAAACAGGGGTGGCAGAGCAAAGGAATTGGGAGCCAACCAGATGCTCACAAGCAGGTAGGTTTGCCAGCCTCCAGGCGTTAGCTGGAGATCTCCTAGTATTACATCTGATCTGCAGACTACAGAGATCAATTTCACTGGAGTAAATGGCAGCTTTGGAGGGTGGACTCTGTGGCATTGTACCCCACTGAGGTCCCTCAACTCTCCAAACCCCACCCTCCCCAGGCTCCACCACCACCCCAAATCTCCAGGACTTTCCCAACCCAAAGCTGGCAATCCTACAAGCATGGCTTGAAGGAAACATCCACCCCTGTTACTGGTCCCTAGCACTGAGATATACTGCCTCTGTAAATGGAGAATCCATTTTGCTAACACTTTAAACTGCTTGTAGATATATAGGAATGCATGTATATATGGATGTGAACATATGGATGCTGTTTTGTATTTATTTTAGAGGAGAAGCTGGAGCTCTATAAAAAAAAGTGTGCCCACTCTGCAGAAATTCTGTCTGCACTATTGCACCTTTAAACACACACAGAAAAAATGTGAAATATATTAAAGCTGATCCAGGCCAGACTGGCCCAGGAATCCTGGAGGTTTTTTGCCTTTTTTTGGGTCACCAAGGCGGGGGGCGGGGGGGAGGTTAGTTGTGCATTTCCTGCATTGTGCAGGGGGTTGGGCTAGATGACCCTTGAAGTCCCTTTCAGATAGATGATAGACAGACAGATAGGCAGATAGACAGATGGACGGACAGATGGATGGATGGAAGGACAGACAGACAGACAGATATTACTGGTTTTGTTATTGTCATAAAGTATAGTTCTTGACTGCTAAAAAAAATGCAACCGATTCAATGACTTTCCCTGGCTTTACTCCTCTGAGAACAAAGGCTATGGCAGCTGACACTTGTCTCCCAAGCAGTTAGGCCCAGTCCAGAAAAACATCCCAGATTTGTACATAAACCCAGAGCAGCTGCCTGCCCTCCAGCAGGGCACATGTGTAGCAGAGGCTTGCCTCCCAGCTGTGCACAGACACTGTTATGGACACTGCGATCCAGCTGTGTGCAGTGAGGGACTTTGTCCTCCAGCGATATGTGTGTGCATGTGCTCAGACCCAGAGATCCTGCAGTACAGCTGTGCTGCCAAGCATCCTGCATTCCAGCCATGCACAAGCACCAGCAACACCTCTGGGCTCCAGCTGTGCACGGGCACCATCTGAAAATCTCACGCTGCAGCTGTGCACACCCATTCCCATCTGACTCTTTGGAGCCCCCGATTTTGCATCCATCTCTTGGCATATGATTTGTGCCAGGACTGTGGGCCATGGAGGGATGATATAATTTGCTATCAGGTTCTGAGAACAAAGGATGAGAAAATGAGGCGATGCAGTCTCATTTGCGAGCTCGAGCTCGCGGCAACAACCCGGCAAGGAGACCTGGCGTGGTTCACAAACGGCTCACGGTGTTCAGGAGAGGGGATCAATTCTCCCTGAGCTCCTGAGACAATCTATTACACTAACAACCAGAGGTCATGAGTTCAGGGGCTAAACAAGAATCTTTAAACCCACTTCACTGTCTCACACCTTTGATGAGGCTCCCCTCTGCCAAGCTGTAGCCGATGTGGGATCTATTAAGGCTACCGTCCATAAAAACCAGATGCGGGGGGGGGGGGGGGAGCACTTTTTAAAAGGATTTGGGAATAGGTTTCAATGAAAAATGACATGTACCAAGATGGAACCTCCTGGAGGAATGTTGGAAACGCTTCCCCCTCCTTTTTCGCAGACGTTCCTGGGGTTGCCAGCCTCCAGGAGGCACCCAGAGATTTCCCCCTGTTACAATGGATTTCCAGATGACCAAGATCAGTTCCCCCGGAGAAAATGGCTGCTTTGGAGGGTGAATCCTACTGTCCTGAGATCTTTCCCCTCCCTCCCCAGTCTCCAGCCCTAACATCTCCCAACCCAGAGCTGGCAACCCTAGACATTCCTGAGATATTTCTTCTGAGCAGTAACCTTCCTGTTCACCTGGATACTTTCCTGTCTGCAAATTTCAGTAAAAATGTCAAGCTTAGCTCTGATCAATTCACTTGAGGGCAGAGAGAGTTTTTTCACCACCTTCAAATTCCTCCTGGATCATCCAGGGTTGATGGAAGTTAAATGGCATCCAGGAAGTACTGTCACTTTAAGGCCAAGTCCCACCAGATGTCCAGGGGGAAAGGCATGTGACAGGGAACTGGAGGGAAGCTCAGTGCGGTCTAGGGATCATTTCAGGTTTGTCATCCTTTCTCTTTGGATTCGAAAATCCTAGTTTTGCCTTGCCCTTGTGCAAAGTCATTTATTTAATTTATACCCCACCTTTCTCCCCAATGGGAAGCCAAAGTGGTTTACATCATTTTTCTGTCCTCCAATTTATTCTCACAACAACCCTATGAGGTAGGTTAGGCTAAGAACATGTGACTGGCCCAAGATCACGCAGCAAGCTTCCATGGCAGATTTGGGGTTCAATTACCCCTTCAGGCTTTCCTTTTCCCTCGGAGGTATGGGGGGTATCCCATTTAGCTCCACCTTCTGTGGCAGCCATTTTGGGTATGGCTTCACCTTCTGTGGCAGCCATTTTGAGGTGGCACTGACCGCCCCCGCTCTAAATTCCAAAGGTATCTGCAGGCTCGAAAAGGTTCTCAACCCAGTTGAATCAAGCTTAAGATTCTTAACTTCCATGCCATTTTTTCACACCGAACGTTTCCTATTAGGTGCACAGTTTTCGGCATTAGCGGTGTCAATAAATCAGAAAGTATGTATATGCATGCACGTATGTAAATGTATGCATAAATGAGGGACGTTGTATGAATCATTCCATGTAAACGGGATATAAAAACTGAACAGCTTGTGTGCACAATAAAACAAATGCACTAAAGCAACAGCGAAAGTGAAGGAATGAAACCACTGGCACAGGTAGAAATGAAGATGACCAGAAATGAAGTACGGAATGGTTGCTCAGGCCGCTTCTTGAGCAACCAGATTTCCTTACAGTTTGGCAAATGTTTTGTAGCTCAGAAGGAATTTCTGTATCCACCTCCATTTCCCCCTTTCACCAAAATCTGGGAGCAGCCCCATTTTGTACATAACCATACCTGTTTTGAACACACAAACATATGAAGCTGCCTGATACTGATCCAGATCACTTGTCTGTCAGGGTTAGTATGGTCTCCTCTGCCTGGCAGCAGCTCTCCGGGGTCTTAAATGCAGCCTGGGACCTTCCACATGTGGCTGAGTGGAAGAGCCTCTGCTTGGCGTGCAGAAGGTCCCAGGTTCAATCCCTGGCATCTCCAGTCAAAAGGACCAGGCAATAGGTGATGTGAAGGACCTCTTGCCTGAGACCCTGGAGAGCCACTGCCAGTCTGAGCAGACAATACTGACTTTGATGGACTGATGGTCTGGTTCAGTATACGGCAGCTTCATATAGCCATATATCCATACGAGGCAGAGCCATTGCTGTACAGATTTACAAGTGAACACTGTTTGTTTGTTTGTTTGCAACTCTCAAAGTCAAGTTTCAAGCTCAGATTTCGACGTCAAGATCCAGTTGGTGAACTCTGTGGGAGCGTTCAGACGCGCAGATTTGAGCCGGTTCGAAACGCTTTGAGCCGGCTCAAATCTGCGCGTTCAGACAGTCACAGCTGCCTCCCGTCCCCAGCCGTCACCTACCGGACCAAATGCCGTCTCGAAGCGTCGCATTTTTGAGACCAGGTCCCAAGGTGGTTTCTCCTGTCCTCTTCCGGCTCAAGCCGCCTTCTCCCCATGTGATCACAGAGCCGTCGCCAAGTTACTTCCAAGTCTTTAAGGCCCCCCCCCCCCCCCCGTGGAAGCCTCTGGCTTCCGCTTTTTGACCGCCATTTTATTTTTACCGTCGGCGATATGCGCATGAGTGCTTCTACACCTTTCCAAAAAATAAATCTTTTAAAAAATGGCCACTACTTCTCCATTCCGGATGTCACGGAGACCTGTTTCGGGATAAAAGTTTAAAGGGAAGTGTTCTCTCAGCGCAAGGAAGTCACAGAGCTTGGGTGAGTGAGAGGCTTTGCTCTCCTGCTTTTGCGCATGCGCTAGAGTGTATTTTTGGGTGATTGCTTATGTGCATGCGCAAGCAGCAAAAAAAATTAAAAAGCCCAACGTACGCTCCTATGTAGACGCCAGGGAGCTGCTTGCGTGCACTTTGCACCAGCCCGGAGTGGGGCATTTCGAGCCGGCTCCAGCCGGCTCCAGCACCCGTCTGAATGCACCCTGTGTGTGTGTGTGTGTGTGTGTGTGTGTGTCAGCGTTTTCTTTAAGCTCTAGAAATCAATCCCATGGATTCATAAGGTTGTAATTGGAATACAAGCCAAAATCAAAAGGCAGGAAATCTCTCCAGCAAGATTTGAAGCTGGAGGCAGGACTTTGAACTGCAACTGGGAACGGGAGCAGAGAGGCAGTCCAGGAAGCAGAGAAACAAATGGGTCAAAGAAGTGGCTATCAGCATGAGAAAATAGGATTAGGCAAAGTTCCAGAGCTGAGCTATCCAAATCCACAGGAACCAATCAAAGACTTCAGAGGCAGGTTCACCTAGGGGGGAGGAGGAGGAGGAGGCTTAATACCCTGCCCTTCACTCAGAGTCTCAGAGCAGTTTACAATCTCCTTCCCTTCCTCTCCCCCACAACAGACACCCTGTGAGGTAGGTGGGGCTGAGAGAGTTCTGACAGAAACTGTTCTTGAGAGAACAGCCCTGAGAGAACTGCATCTGACCCAAGGTCCCCCAGCTGGCTGCATGTGGAGGAGCGGGGAATCAAACCCAGTCTCCAGATTAGAGTCCACCACTTCTAACCGCTACACCAAACTGGAAACCAACTGCTGTATACCACACCCGAAATCCCGCAAGAAGTCATCTCCAGCTTTCCATGATATGGGTTCAAGGCTGTGTGATGCTGCCCCATTTGATGAAGAACATCCAGCCAAAGGGTACTTTTACTCTTTTGGAATTAAAACCAATACAGGACGTCCAAAAACAACCCCGCACAATACCTCTTATTAAGGACCAATCAAAAGGATACAAGGCCATGTGCATACATTCAGGTTCCCCAGAACTTTTCTACAGGCAGCATGTTTTTAAAAAGGGGGCAGGCACTTTACACACACACAAACCTTTTCAAAACTATGTATGAAGTACTCAGACCAGGTAGGGAAAATGCTCACATATACTTCTCTGTAGACTGGAAATCTCTGGAGATCGGCAGCTCTAGCCTATGGTAAACTGAGATCATGTTGGTAAAGTCAACTTTATATTGTGATACGATCGGCTAATATTAAACATGAATTCCTACACAATGTACATTGACTATAAATGCAAATACATCTCCCTGCCCTTTGGTGTCACCACTTAAATTGCCATTACTGTTGCTGGGGAAACCTTAGAGGTATCCACACCTTTCCCCTTTTTTTTTTAGCAAGAAAACAGCAGGGGAGGAAAGGATTGAAAAGTCCCCCTCCCTTCTTTCTCCCCCACATCTTATTCTCCTTGAAGACGCAGGCCCCAGTTGCTGTGTTCGGAAAAGCAAAAGACCGCCTTCCAGACTGAACACGGGAGAAAATGTTAACAGATCGTTTGACCTTCAATGGGCCACTCTTGTGTGAAATTCCCGCGGAGGCAGAAAACTCCCTAGCGCTTGAAAACTCCCGAGTGCTTCAGGCGCAGCAAAGGCAGGGGCTGGATGGCTTTGGAGGAGGATCCAGTGGAGTCTTTGGAGCTAGAAAAACCGGCCATAAATCTGGACTCGACCGGAGGGCAGGAAGAGAAGACACTCCCCTCCTCACTGGCAGTGACAAGAGCAGTAAAAGCCAACCTGCAAGGAAATGTTGTTGTTGTGAGGGTTTTTGATTTTTTTTAACTTAAATGAGGACTTGTTGAAAGAAGAACATGAAGTTTTCAGCATACCTGGGCCTAGGATGAAAAATACACCGGTGAGGGGGAAACCCCGAGATGAGTTTGTACTTGAGCAGGTGATTTACAAAAAGGTGGCATGGCTGCGCCATTTTCTTGCAAGCAATCCCTTAACTCCCAATAATGGGTCCAGTGAACCTCGGGGGGGGGGGGGTACTTTCTGCCTTAAGTCCACACAGCAGCAAGATACTTAAAGGTAAAGATAAAGGTTTCCCCTTGCTCGAAAGCCAGTTGAATCTGATTCTAGGAGACAGTGCTCATCTCCATTTCTGTGTTCATATGGTCATATGGCCAGCATGGCTAAACGCTGAGGCGCACGGAACGTTGTTGCCTTCCCACCGAAGTGGTACCTATTCATCTACTTGCAATTTCTTGCTTTCAAACTGCTAGGTTGCAGGAACTGGGGACAGAGACGGGAGCCCACTCTGTCATGCGGCACTCGAGTCTCGAACTGCCAAACTAGGAACCTTCCGGTCTGCAGCTCAGCATCTTAACCTCTGAGCCATTGCGGCCCTAGCAAGATACTAGGACTGTATAATTCTTGACATTTGTGTATTCCCTTGTGGTGGTTTATTTTGTTTTTATTTATTTAATGCATTTAAATAGGGGGGGGACCCAAAGCAAGGGGGACCCAAAGCAGCTTACAGTATTCTCCCTTCCTCTATTTTATCCTCACAACAACCCTGTGAGGTAGGTTAGGCTGACAGTGTGTGACTGGCCCAAGGTCCCCCAGCAAGCTTCCATGGTACAAGTGGGGATTCGAACCCAGATATTAGTCCGACACTTTTAACCACTACACCACACTGGCTCTCTGAGTTTAGTTAAAAAGCTGACTCCTGTCCTCTCCCCCAGGCAGAGTGGTTTATAGCACTCTCCTCCAAAGTTTTCCTAACTTCCTCCATTTTTATCATTCTGCTTTCTGAATATTTTGCTAGGCGCTGTGGTAGATGCTGCCAATGGCTTCCAATCTAACCAAACAAAACACTAAAGGACGGAGAAATGAGATGAGAGAGACGCAATTAAAACTTTTTAAAAATGTAAAAGGCCAGAAAGGGGAATTCTTCTGGATTGCCAGATGTAGAGGGTGCTGTCAAGAGAGAAAGATCAAAGCAGAGAGGAAGGTTTTTGAGAAGTTTCTTGGAAGAGGAAAACGTAGCAACAGAGTGCGTGTGAGAAGGGAGGGCATTCCCTCTGGAAAGGGACATCCTAGGTCTGCAAATCATTTTGGAAGTAAAACGGAAACCATCCAGTGCTTCCCAAACTCTGCTCCTTTTTAGAAGCATGTTGCAAACTGTCAGCAAACACTGTCAGTGCAAAAGCAATGCATGATGGCACTTGAGAGCCAAAGTAGACATGACGATGTCCACATGTCTCATCCATGGGTGCCGCCACCATCTTCAAGCCTCATGAGGCAATTTAAAAATGCTGTGCAGTGGGGCCAAGCCCGGATACAGCCTGCAACATGGTGGGCTGAGGTGCTGGTTCCCCCTCCCCCCCCCTCCGCACACAGCTACTTTCTCAAGTGCTGAAATGCCCACACCTTCCCCCCCCCCACACACACACACATACCCACAGCATTTTTAAATCACCCTATTAGGCTTTAGAATGGTGGCAGCATCCCTGGGTCAGATCCGTGGAGGGGGTCATGTCCAGTTTGGCCCTGAGCTAATTTAGGAACTGGGCCAAGTCCTCCAGACTGTATGTACCATGTCAGTGTCTCTGTTGTCAAAACTCCTTCTGGCTCTCCTCCGGCTTTGACCATGTCCTGGGATGCAACACTACCTCATCCCTTTACTTGAGTCTGAGAAAAAAATTCCCACTAGGCTTGATTCTAACCTGTCTCAATCCACAACTCTCCCCTTCTGTCCTAGTTTGGGTTCCCACAAAGAAAAAAAGTCAGTTTGGTATCCCCCAAAGTCCTGCCACTTCTGTTCTCTCCCTGAACCTTGCTCCTCTTCCATTTTCTGCTATGGTTCCTGTTCTTAATCTTCCAACCCATAGTGTTAACTGCACACTTGCATTACCAAGTTCATGACAGATTCCACAACTCACAGCGGGCTCCATCATCCTGTCTCACCTTTTTGTTGGGGCTGGCACCTGCGCAACAGGTGAGATGGTGTGGACCCTGGCACCTCTTCCTACTGATCTACATTTCCCAGGTTTTTGTTTGGTTTCAGCTGCGGTACAGCAGAAAGCTAGCTGGCCCACCACCAACTTTGCCATTATGCTACATTAATGTTCCAGCTGACTGGCCATAACTCCATCAAGCCAGTGTCCCACTAGCCACAGGACTGTCGTGAATGGTTTGCCACTCACAGTTGAGCTGGAAGGCTAATTCCATTCCATCGAGAGAAATGTGCCTCTGAGCAATGGCAATGCTTGCAGTGTTGGGCCGGAAACTGGTGGCAATTGTCAATGGGTTATTTTAAAAAAATACTTGCATTCTGAAGAGAGTCTTATGGCATTCAACACCTAAGATGTGATCCAAATAAACACAAACCAGAGTAGTTTCAATTCTGCATTGCTGCAAGAACACATCTCTTTCCCCTCCTCTCCATCTTCCTGCAATTCTTGGACAACCAAAAGTTCTCCTCCACAACCCCCCACCCCCCCCAGCCCCTGGTAATAAACCCAGACAGACAGACTGTGAAACAAGGTTTCAGTCACAACTGCAATGACCCTTGCCACAGGGAACAAGGCTCCTTTAAGATTCAAGACCCACTTCCACTATCCTTGGTGCTAAATAATTCACAGGTGTGTTAAATGCCTAATTTCCCATTAACTGTTAATGTGACCACAGAAAGGAAATCAAAGTGGTAAATCTGGCTGGGTGCTTGAGCACAGAATATATGGACGGCAAGGAGATATAAACCTACCAGAGAGACGGATAATGGAAGAGCTCAGGGCACCAGAGAAGATGGAAAACAACCTGCATGGGCTAGGATTACCATCTTTATGCTCAGAGATATCTCCCTCTTCCTTCAAAAAAACCCCACAGAGCATCTCCAGACTCCAAAGTTAACCTAGCCGACCGCTCCCCAAAGAAATCCTAGGAATGGTCATTGTTTGAGCATGGCCTGGAAAGGGAGGAAGGCTGGGAAGCTCCTTTGCCAGCTAAATAGGATCTGGGTTCGGCTTGTGTTCCTCCTTATTTGCAGGTATTTGGTCTGGGCATGGTTAGAGGCACCAGGCTTTGATGCAGGTGCTCTGGTGCTGAGCCCCATACCTTTGCAGTCTTCACTGAGCCAGCCCGGTGGATTCAGGATGAGCCAAGGAACTGAAGTGGTCATATATATATATATATATATATATATATATATATATATATATATATATATATATATATATATAACATTATTTTTGCTTTGTTTAGATTATATTTCTGTTTCTTTGTAAACCACTCTGAATCCTTGGTGGAGAGAAATGTGAGATAGAAATGCCTAAACAGAAAAATCTCAGTTAACGTCCCCAAGCTCCTTGTCCCAGAATTCTTTGAGGAAAAGCTATGATAATTGGTGGTGGTAGAAAGTATGGTCAAGTCACAGCTGACTTACGGTGACTCCATGATAATTAAAGTAGCGTAAATTATTTTTTATTATTATTATTTGGATTTTTACCCCGCCTAGCCAGCAAGGCCGGCTCTAGGGCTGATTTTCTTTGTGAAGATTTTCAGAGCATTTAAAAACATGTCCCTTTTTATGATTTTTCAACCTGAGGAAATGTTTGCCTGTTTATGTACATTGCCCCCACTCACACTCATTTGCACATGACTTTATTTGCCCTCAGTGACCTAAATATGATTGATCACCTAGGAATGTAGAGTCATTCACATACACCGTAGGCTCCCTGACTGGCTAGGATCATCCATGTGACATCATGGAACGTGGCAAAAGCAAAATAATGTCACTGAATAGAATTTTTTTAAGGAAACCACTCACATAATCTTTGTTTTCAGGAAATACTCCACCAAACCCCGACCTGGATAGCCCAGGCTAGCCTGATCCTGTCAGATCTCGGAAGCTAAGCAGGTTCGGCCTTGGCTAGTATTTGGAAGGGTAACCTCCAAGGAATACCAGGGGTGTGATGCAGAGGCAGGCAATGACAAACCACCTCTGAAACGTGTCTTGCCTTAAAAACAAGTCTAACTTGCCACCTAATGGTGCATAAGGGTAAAGAGTTAGAACTTCTGGATGCCAGACAGTCTTAGGA
Source organism: Lepidodactylus listeri (assembly GCA_029233225.1). Classification (NCBI taxonomy): domain Eukaryota; kingdom Metazoa; phylum Chordata; class Lepidosauria; order Squamata; family Gekkonidae; genus Lepidodactylus; species Lepidodactylus listeri. The sequence goes on along the minus strand of JARCFY010000015.1, from coordinate 54,382,079 downwards.
TCTCCTGGCTATTCTATAGCTACACACAGTTATTTTTTTAAAAAATTGAAAAGTATAGCCAAAGAATATCTGTGTAGCTGTTTATCTATATACTATGGACCTATTGCCTCTGCAAATAAACTGTGTGGAACTGGAGAATATTCACTGCAGACCAACAGAAAATCTTTAAAGGCTGATAGTTTAGCTAGGGGCCCTGCCCTGGGTAGCCCAGGCCAGCCCGATCTTGTCATCTCAGGAGCTAAGCAGGGTCAGCCTTGCTTAGTGCTTTGATAGGAGTCTACCAAGGAAGTCTACGTTTGGTTTGCAGGAGCAGACGATGGCAAACCACCTCTTTGCTTGCCTAGAAAACCCTGTGGGCACCACAAGTCACCACCCATTTATTTTTATTTATTTATTTATTCAATTTATATCCCATCCTCCCGACCTTTCGGCGGGCTCAGACAGGGACACAAGTATGGGAACTACCTTTCCACTGCAGAATAGTGATTGGAAGACAACCAAGGACAATGCAAGTATTGCCTTGTGCAGAGATCATTAATGACTTTCCTAGACCCAAATCTGAGGTGTGTTCCTTGGCACCTGTGAGGTTTCCCCTCAGCTGTACTCAGGGCTCATTTCGTAGCAGGAGCTCCTCTGCATATTAGGCCACACACCCCTGATGTAGCCAATCCTCCAAGAGCTTACAGTAGCCCCGTAAGAAGAGCTCTGTAAGCTCTTGGAGGATTGGCTACATTAGGGGAGTACTGTACCATTAGGAAGGCATGGTTGAAGCTACCTGCCAAGCAGCCGCAAAGAGGCTGATGAACAGACAAATGGCCTGTTGAAAAACCAGCTTCCTGTTCACAAATGGCAAACAGGATGAGAGCTGATCCGGTAGCTGTTCCAGCATCCCAAGTAGAAACCCGAGCCTACTGACCACCATAAGCAGGGCTCATTCCCCGCAACTGGGGAGGTACCCAGGGTGCCTTTCCAAGCACTGAGGTTTGGGCCCATTGTGAATGCAAGTTGCGTTTCTGCTCCTTAGCAGAGCCTTCAGCCTTCTCTTCCAGGCCGAGTCCCGCTTAACGCACGAGAACCATTCATTACCCTTCTCTTTATGCAACTGAATGCACTGAACGCTCAGCCTCAGAGTCCATTAATTGCTAATTAATCTCTCTCCTCCACATCTTCCAACTACTAGCTATTCACTCTCCCTCTGTCTGGCGAAGAGCTGCTGGGCGGCCAGAAATCAGCTTGCATTGGAAGCAAGGGATTCCCCCGGGCATCTTGCCTGGCAGGTAAAGTCTTTGACCCTTCACTGGAGATGCTGACAGCTCGGGACAAGTGTCTCAATAAACACCGGCAATATTAATAGCCTTTCTGTCCTAACCTACCACCTCCCTGTCGCCAAGAGGATGAGGCCTTAAGGCCAATGGCTGAAATTACTGTCTAATAAACGGTGCAATTTTTAAAATGCTTCTATTATTATCCCAACAGTGGTGGTAAAAATGGATACAGCCAAAAGATCTTTCCCTGAGATCTTAAAAATTCCAGCATTGACACACACACACCCCCATATTGTGACCAGGCACCTGTAGGATGCTACCTAGGCGGCCATGTGGACATGAGTCAGCACTGCCCTCTGCTGGTTGGGATCAGAAAGACTGTTCTGAGTCAAAAGCCCTATCCCGGAATATTAGGTGGAGGAGAATCCTTTTCAGTATTGGGGGGCTTAGCTCTTGGAGAAGAGACATCCAAACTTTGGGTACCCAGACGTTTCTTACAGCTTGGAAGATCATAGATGGGTGGACTACACGAGATCCAAGATCTCGTAAATGCTGTGATTCTTCGCTATATATTCTCTGCCATGTGCAACACTTCCCATTGATGTTGGGTATTGGTATTTTGAATTAGCTGGCCCTGCTTCCCAAAGGAATCTTCCATGGTTTCACTTTTTACTTCTAAATTTGTACAGAGCGGTGTGCCTGCATGGTTTGCAACAGTGTTTAGTACAATCATGCTTTGTTCCCCACTTCTATGTTACATATGTATTGATAGAATAATAATAAACTGCGATCAAGTTGCAACCAATATGGCAACCCCTCATGAAGTTTTCAAGGGAAGAGATGGATAGAGGTGGCTTGCCATTGCCTTCCTCTGCACTCTTCTCTTCCTTGGTGGTCTCCCATCCAAATACTGACCATGGCCAACCCTGCTTAGCTTCCAAGCTCTGATAAACTCAAGATTAGTCTGGGCTACTCAAACTGCTATAACACTGCACAAAAGCAGTGACATGCATGCCTTGGGTTGGATCCTGCCACCGGCTCCATTCAGTCTTTTCCCATTCTTCTCTTCAACCATCCCATGTTGCTTTTGTCCAGAGGTTTCATGATCTCCAGCATAGTCTTTTCATGGGCCAAAAGGGGTCCCTCGTCCCCCTTTCAATGGTGGAAATGCTAACAGGATACAGCCCATTAAGACTGTTTTTCATGAGCGGCTTAACTAATGTGCAGGGTATGCTTTTGTCAGCAAAACAATACACGAGAAGAAGCTTGGAGCCCTCATAAGTACAATCACATCGAGTTTGCTTTTTTGCAGTATTATGTCAGCGTAGGGATGTGCATGCAAGGAGATCAAGTCAGCCAATCCTAGAGGAAATCAACCCTGACTGTTCCCTGGAAGGCCAGATACTGAAGCTGAAGCTCAAATACTTTGGCCACCAAATGAGGAGGGAGCACTCACTGGGAAAGACTGAAGGTCAAAGAAGAAGGGGACAGCAAAGGATGAGATGGTTAGACAGTGTTATCCATGCAACAAACATGAAAATAAGCGAACTCCGGAGGACAGCGGAAGACAAGAGGGCCTGGCGTGATGTGGTCCATGGGGTCGCGAAGAGTTGGACTCGACTGTGCGACTGAACAACAACAACAAGGGATGTGCAATGGCATAGTATAGCCCGATCTCATCAGATCTCGGAAACTAAGCAGGGTCAGAACTTCGATGGGAGACCACCAAGGAAGACTTGGCAGAGGAAAGCAATGGAAAACCACTTCTGCTTAAATCACTGACTGTGAAAAGCCAATGGGGTCTTTATAGCACTTTTACACACACCCGTGTCAGTGCAAGGGGGGAGGGCAGGAGGAGAGGATGCAAATGACCTGAAGGAACCAGCAATCCAATGCTGCAGCAAACCCTGCAAGACCCAATTCTTGGATGAATTTCAGTTTCTCCCACCCAAAATGGAATTTAGCAGCAGTGAAACATGGCATGCAGCAGATTTCCAGAACGATGAACAGAACGGGGGGGGGGGGGGGGGGGATCTACTCATCCCTGCACAGTAAGTGGGAAATAAAGTCCTCTTCTTTGCACTAGACATCCACGGCATTTCCGTAATGATCCCACATTGTAGCCCCAGTCTATTAAGGAAAGAGCAATCTCAATTAATCATTTAATTCTTAATAAAGTATTTATAAATGTCACCTCCATTCCTGCTGTCATCCAAGCCCAGAAACTGAGTGGTTTTCTTTTTTCTTCTCTTTTTCTTTTCTATTTTTTCCAATATAACATTTCCTTGCAACCAGAGGAGAATAGGTTGGCATATTACTGCCCATAGGAGGGAGAAGGGGCTTTTGCATAGGGAGGAGAATGAGAAAGAAGAGCTTTAGAGGCTGGGGATTCTAGGAGGAAAGTGACAGGCAGGACTATACTCTGCAGGCAGAAGTATATACTGGAGCGCACGTGCGTCCAAAAGAAAGCGGATATCTGCAACCTGCAGATAACACTGGATATCTTTGTGTTGGGATGTTTGCGAGTTCTCTTCCTGTTTGTCATGAAAGCATTTCCTGTTTGTTATGCATGCGAGTTTCAAGTTAGAGATCCAATAGAATTGTCTACACATTTTTTCCCACTAGAACAAGGTGACTGATTGCCTAATTAGTGTTGGGATTCTCCAATCAGATAAGCAACAGTTCAGGGATGAGCCAAGGGAGAGAGCATATAGGGTTTCAGTTTATTGCTCTTCGTTCTACTCCTAGAAGTTTCCTCTGAGTCACGAGTTCAGTCCTTAGAAAAGAGTTTTATTTTACCTGTGTTCTCCAAGTAAAGGGAAAGGGAAAGGTTTCCCTTGCTCGAAAGCCAGTCGAATCCAACTCTAGGGGGCGGTGCTTTTCTCCATTTTCAAGCTGAAGAGCCAGTGCTGTCCAAAGACTTCTCCGTGGTCATGTGGCCGGCATGACTAAATGCCGCGGCACATGGAACGCTGTTACCTTCCCACCAAAGCGGTACCTATTTATCTACTTGCAGTTTCTTGTTTTCGAACTGCTAGCTTGAAGGAGCTGGGGCCAGAGACGGGAGCTCACTCCGTCACACAGCACTCGGGTCTTGAACTGTCAAGCTACCGATCTTCTGGTCTGCAACTCAGCCTCTTAACCTCTGTGCCACTGCTGCCCTGTGTTCTCCAAGTACCCTTTACTTAACCTTTAGTAAAAAGTTTTTTTTTTCTCGAGACAAATACACATGTGTCTGGCTGCTTTAACTTAACTCTGCAATTTTTTAATCTCAGTGCCTAACACTTTGCAGTAGAACAGGCAATCACAACTGGACTGTCTTGTCCACACCAAAAAACTCAGTTGTAAACGACTGCTGTAGTGCAATGGCATAGCCCAATATCCAGCAATGTGTGGGTACAGCCCAAGAGGGTCTTCTTTGGCAGAGGGACGGGCTACTTCATCCAAGGACCCCCCAGTGTGATGTCCGTGGGCACCTGGGCTCCCACTGGCACCTGTCCTTCTGCCGACCAAGTCTTTTTAGAAAGTGGGTGGGGCTAGGAGGGCTTTTGCTCAGCAAGGCTTCTGACTGGCCATTGGAGATTTGATTGATTGTGCAGATTTTGAAAAACATTGCTTTGGCAGCAGCTGCCACCACAGCACAAGGATCTTCCATGTGTGACTGAAGGTAACATGCGGCAGCTGTTTTGTGCCTGGCTCCGCCTCCTGCGGCAGCCATTTTGTGGCTGCACCTACCACACTGTGTCAGAATTCCAAAGATGCCTGCAGAAAGGCTCAAAGGGGGTGGGGACTCCTGGCTGAATTGTTTTCCCTCCCACTTTTCTTCTGTGCCAAATGCTCTCTGTCCAGAAACTTCCCATCTGCAAGGTTAGAATAGTAGAATCACAGAGTGGGAAGAGGCCATCCAGGCCATCTAGTCCAACCTCCTGCTCAATGCAGGATCAGCCTAGAGCAGGGGTGGGCAATTGTTTAGGCTCGGGGGCCACTTTGTGGGAGCGGAGGTTAGCGGAGGGCCGCACCTTTTAAAATGATTGCATTCATTAGTTACCTTTGCACTTCAGAAAAGGTATAAATTGTATCATAAAAATCAATAAATATAAATTAAATAAAATAGTGGTAGTTTTATTCAATTTATTTATTATGCTAATTTCATATCATCTATAGCTGCAAGCACATTTAATTTTAGAATCAGTTTAATGAGAGAAATGTACCCTATCACACTTTTCTACAACTATATTGAAATCAGGAGTGAGATTGCTTGTTGAGATTCTCATCACAGCCTGCAAGTTAATGTCTGTCAAAGAGCATCTATATTTACTCTTGTTGATCTTCATGCAAGAAAAACTTTGCTCACAAATATATGTAGACCCAAATATAGAGAACATTTTCCCAGCAAATTTCTTCATACATGGAATTTTTTCAGCAGACAAAGATTTGTAAAAGTCAGCTAATGTCACAGCATTAAACATTTCTTTCACAGTGTGATCTGACTGCATGTCAATAAGTTCAAGCTGCAGCTCCTCAGGTGCTGTATCAATATCAGCAGTGATGGGATAAGAGAGCAAACTGAATTTAGGCTCAATTTTCTTGAAGTCCTGGAATCTTCTTGGCGGGCCGCAAAAAACTCTGTGGTGGGCCGCATGTGGCCCCCGAGCCGCCATTTGCCCACCCCTGGCCTAGAGCATCCCTGGCAAGGGTTTGTCCAGCCGCTGCTCAAAGACTGCCAGTGGGGGAGAGCCCACCATCTCCCTAGGCAGCCAATTCCACTGCTGCACAACTCTCACTGTAAAAAAAGTTTGTCTTAATATCCAGCCGGTACCTTCCCGTGCTTAATTGAAACTCATTATCAAATCATAGAGTTGGAAGGGACCTCCAGGGTCATCAACCCCCTGCACAATGCAGGAAATTCACAAATACCTCCACCTCCACACCCTCAGTGACTGCTGTTCCATGCCCAGAAGATGACAAAAAACCTTCAGGATCTCCAGCCAAACCGGAGAAAAATTGCTTCCTGACCCCAAAGTGGTGATCAGCCTTTCCCTGGGCGTGTAAGAAAGGGCCACAAAAACTAAGCACTGAGGCAACCCCTCCTGCCTTCCCTCTCATGATTTGCCTAAGTTCATAGAATCAGAATTGCTGAACACAGAATTATTGTGAGTCCTCTCCTCTGCTGCCAAAAGAAACAGCTCCCTGCCCTCCTCTAAGTGACAGCCTTTCAAGTACTTAAAGAGAGCCATCATGTCCCCCCTCAACCTCCTCTTCTCCAGACAAAACATTCCCAAGTCCTTCAGCCTTTCTTCATCGGGCTTGGTCTCCAGGCCCCCGATCATCCTTGTCGCTCTACTCTGCACCCGCTCCATTCTGTCCATCACATTGACACAGACTAGAGACTTCCCAAGCTGGCAAGGAGGTACTGTTATATCAGAAGCCCCCTGATATCCAAACAAAGGGTGGTCAGAACTGGCTGCTTTACTTTCTATGACATAAAGGTCTTAAAAGGCTGTAAGGTGGGACCGGCCACCTGTGCAACTCAAGCTGGAGATACGGTTGACTAATTTGGAAAGGAACTAGAAAGGAAACAAACACCCCCTCCTCTCCCAGTGAGATGTGCAACCAGGTCTGTCGCCTCTTCACCCGGTAAATTACGGACAGTGCAGTTATTCACCGTGTCAGTGGAGCAAAACAAATAGGCCATCAAGGCGCTTATTATGATCACATTATGAACGCTGTAACATTAGTCCTGAGACGATTAATCTCTGGGTAATCGACACATGAAAAAGAGGGTGGGATTGTGCCCACTGCCCAGACTTCGCATGTTGGTTGATTTATCTGCACTGAGCTGATAGGAATGTAGCTTGCACACAAGTGGATGCCATGGAGATGTTTGGATGGATGGATGTGCATTGCAGAGGGGCCAGCAGTAGTATGACATCTGCAGTGCATTAATTCTGCACAGAACAGGCACTTGCATGAACATCTGAAGACAAATTGGTCCGGCCCATTCTCCTGTTTAAGAAGATAAGGCCTGATCTCCTGAGAGAAATGCAGAGAGAGAGACTGCATCCAGGCATCACAATAAACTAGGGTTTGATCAGCCCCTGATGACTTGTGACGTCTGAATGCAAAAAATTCAACCAGTCAGGGATTTCTCAGTCAGCGCCAAATGGGATTGTAAACGAGGGATTGTACCTTGTTTTAAAACAGTTTCTACTGACTGCAGTTTGCTGACCTGTCTGATTTTTCAAACCACTGCTTGTCCAGTGACACCACCCTTTGCAGCCAGCTGGTGACAGAAATGGCAATTTTGCAAAAGATGCCCTCCCAGCAAGGAGCAGGGGAACTAGGCAAGCTGGGATTTGTTGCCAGAGGTACTGTGAACTTCGCAGTGAACATGTTCTGCCGGTGAATGTACCATTTTTAACAGCCGGGATCACTCACGAACCAAACCACTGATGTCCTTGCCCTCAAGGAGGCTGGTTTGTGACACTGAAGTTCTATTTCCTTCTGCCTTCTGGCCAGATCTGCCTTTCCCAGTAGATGAAATTGATTCTCCCTACAGTCAAGGACAGTTGGGGCAGGGAATGAAAGGATGGGGGGAGGGAAACTATGGGGTTTTTCAGACTGCAGCCACCTTTTGCGTTTCCACGTGTGTTGGGCCACTTCTGAAGATCATCAGTGGGTTTGTTCAGACTTCCACTCAGGAGTTCCATCTGTTCTGGGATTCTGGGGTTTTGTTGCAGAGTAATTTTTTTTCCCACATGCGTTGAAGTGTTTGAGTATTTCAGCAGCCTTCCTCACTCCGCCTTCTTTACATGAAAGTAACCCCATTTACTCTTGTGTAAAGCGCAGTAGCTGAAGCAAAAAAGATAATTTATCTGCACCACTGGCTTCAGGATTGGAGAGGGGGACATGATCCTGGCTTTCTCAGGCTGGAGAGAGAGGCAGAGAGAGGAGACCCAAGAGAGAGAGAGAGAGAGAGCTGGGCGCTCACAAGACAGAGCAAAGAAGAAGGTGCCCCAACTCAGGCACCTTCAATTGCTAAAACGTTTCACCACCGAGATGCCAAAAAATTTTTTTATAAACACCCATACTAGCCTGCCCTTCCAGGGTGGATTTTGGCGGGCTGGTGGGTTGTGTCAGAAATTGCTGATGCAAAAAAATTAGTTCCGATTACAGAGCGGAGGCTTTGTTGTGAATATATTTTGTTGTATTTTTTAATGTGCAGGAGAAACCAGTTTTATTAGGAATGGGGGAACACAGGGAAGATTGCATGCTGGGGATGTTTACGGAGTTATCTGAACACGAGGAAACACATGGTAGCCTCAGGTAACACGAGTGGATCTTTAAGACAATGTGAAAGATGCCAAAGACTCCCATCAGACTGCACAAAGGCATACATGTGTGAAATGTCAATCATACAGCCTTAGATGAACCACCAAATGGTAAGACTTTTTAAAAAAAAGTATTTGTTTATCATCACTAGCTAACTGATTGGCCCACCCTTTATTTAAATGATTGGCTGTCAAGTGGTGCAAAGGGACCAAAATTCTGTGGATTAGGAGAAACGAGGATTCCCATCAGGCTGCATGAGAATCCACAAGCATGAAGTGCTGGTGACTGCATTGGAGTGGATTGTCTAAATAAAAATAGTCAGCTGAACAGGCTCAAGCTGCAAAAAAACAGCACCTTGCTCACAGGTAGGAAATGACTCAAGCCAGCAGATGTATTAGCATCCCTATTCGTTACTTATATCTGTGCTTCCATCTGTCATCGCTTGACCGAGCCATCATAAGAACATAAGAGAAGCCAATGTTGGATCAGGCCAGTGGCCCATCCAGTCACACAGTGGCCAAAAACACCAGGTGCCCTCAGGAAGTCCAGCAGTGGGGGCCAGGGCACTAGAAGCCCTCCCACTGTTGCCCCCGCCCCCCAAGCACCAAGAATACAGAGCATCACTTGCCCCAGACTGAGAGTTCCTATCTATACTTTGTGGCTAATAGCCACTGATGGACTTCTGTTCTATATGTTTATCTAATTCCCTCTTGAAGCCGTCCATACTTGTAGCCGCCGCAACCTCCTGTGGCAGTGAATTCCATGTGTTAATCACTCTTTGGATGAAGAAGTACTTCCTTTTATCTGTTCTAACCTGACTGCTCAGCAATTTCATTGAGTGCCCATGAATTCTTGTATTGTGAGAAAGGGAGAAAAGTACTTCTTTCGCTACCTGCTCTATCCCATGCATGATCTTATAAACCTCGATCATGTCACCCCTCAGCTGTCATTTCTCTAAGCTAAAGAGCCCCAAGCGCTTCAACCTTTCTTTATAGGGAAAGGGTTCAAACCCTTTTATTATTCTAGTTGCCCTTTTCTGCACTTTTTTCAATGCTATAATATTTTTTTTGAGGTGTGGCGAACAGAACTGTACACAGTAGTCCAAATGAGGTTGCGCCATCGATTTATACAAGGGCATTATGACACTGGCTGATTTGTTTTCAGGTCCCTTTCTAATCACCCCCAGCATAGTGTTGGCCTTTTTTTCATTGCAGTCACTCACTGTCTCGACATTTTCATTGAGTTTATACTACGACTCCAAGATCTCTCTCTTGGTCAGTTTCTACCAGTTCGGACCCCATCAACGTGTATTTATAGTTAGGATTTTTGGCTCCAATGTGCATCAACTATCATTCTAGTTGCCCTTTTCTGTACTTTTTCCAATGCTATAATATATTTTTTGAGGTGTGACGACCAGACAGTAGTCCAAATGAGGTCGCACTATCGATTTATACAAGGGCATTATGATACTGGCTGATTTGTTTTCAGTTCCCTTCCTAATCACCCCCAGCATAGCGTTGGCTATGCTGATGATCTTTGGATGATCGTTCATCATGATGTCTGAATGCAGCCAGAGAGAGACAGTGATAACCCTGTAAAGGCATATTTAAACCAACTAGGAATCAACCCTGTCTTAGACTAACCTTCCTAGCCTTTCTGCCTTCAGTGAGAGTCAGGCCCAGAGCCACGTTGGGGCTTTCAGGGGCAGATGCCCCACCCCAAATTTGCCCTGCTCTTCCCAGCCACCTGCCCCTGGGAGCCTGTAGTGGCTGCGGTGCACAAGAGGAGCCATAGGGACTCTGCCACATCAGCTGCCCCCCCCCCCCGAACCAAGCAGGTGAGTGGACACTGGGGCAGCCTGGCATTGGCTCTGGGAAGACAGCTGTGGGGCAGCGAGAACACGGTGTTAACAGGGCTCATTCCAGAGTCAACTGACCCAAACTGAGCTGCTGTCCAGACCAACTTGAACCAGCCTTGCCAAGGAAAATCCTCCCTGCCCCCAAACCGACTGGATGTTTATGGAGAGCCTGCTGGGAGTTGTCGTCCCAGCACCTGGAGGGGGCCAGCCAGCCAGGGAGTGAGCAAGCAGCAGACTACCCACCCATTCAAATGCCACCTTGGTGCAGGGAAAGATCTGCAAGAAGGAGGAGGGGGAGGAGGTTGGTGGCCCCTAAACACAGCATTTCTCATTGAACTTTAACATTTCTGTTACAGCATTTCTAGCTGTCATCTCAGTTCAGATTTGATCCCACCCTCCTCCCACATGGATGTCCACTGGATGTGCTTTAATGATCTAAAAGGGGCTTTGAAAAATGCTAGTAAAAAAAAAAGAGGGCTTCTTAATGGTTTACAACACAGTGAGATGGTGGTCTGACCTTCCTGAAATCATCACATTTGGTCTGAAAAGGACAGTGTAGAATTCTGCCCCCCGTCCTTCCAAAATGGCACCACTGTGTTCACCTAGTGCATGAAGAACAATTTGGAAAAGACACTAAGACTTCATCAACTGGAACTGAGCAATGGTGTGCAAACTTTCAGCTCTTGCTGGTGACAAATGTGTTAGGTAAGCCATTTACCTACAGGAGCCGTCATCCATCAGGAGAGAAAAGGCATAGTCATTTTGAGCAGGTTTATTGTATACAATAGCTCTGGGGAAAGCTGCCATGTAACCATGGTGTAGAGAGCAAGCAAAAGGGTTTTTTTTAGAAAATCAAGCCATTTTCATAAAATTGGGTGGCTCAAGGACTTGGTAGAATACCTTAAACAGAACTTTGTTGATCTTCTGGCTCTCCTCCGGCTTTGACAATGTCCTGGGATGCAACACCACCTCATCCCTGCACCTGATTCTGGGGGGGGAGGGGGGGGGGGAATCCCACTGGGCTTGATTCTAACCTGTCTCAATCCACAGCTCTCCCCTTCTGTCCTAGTTTGGGTTCTCACAGTGTTTTGATTTACCTCCATTCCATTAAAGCCTTCCACTGTCCATTTCCATTCATTAATGGGACATTCTATTAAAGGGATAGTACATCCCTTCCCCCAGCCTGTTGGCAAACCTGTTCAGAGTATCCTGGCACCTCTTGAATTCTGATGCACCAGAAAGCTTCCTGAAATGCCTACTGGGTTCAGATGACTCTCTTCTAAAGAGACATAGGCTGTGGTCAGACGTGCAGCTTGATCCATTGTGGCCATTCCTCTATCTGATCCAGGATTTTTTGTAACAGAAGAATTCTGATCAGACTCACCCCCTTAACACTCTTCAAAGCGCTTTCACCCCATCCTTGAGCGATCAGGCGCAGCAGCCAGCGAGTGGGGCCATTGGCCATTTTGTTGACAAAAGAACATAAGAGAAGCCAATATTGGATCAGGCCAATGGCCCATCCAGTCCAACACTCTGTCACACAGCGGCCAAAAACACCAGGTACCCTCAGGAGGTCCAGCAGTGGGGCCACGATACTAGAAGCCCTCCCACTGTTGCCCCCCCTCAAGCACCAAGAATACAGAGCATCACTTGCCCCAGACTGAGAGTTCCTATCTATACCTTGTGGCTAATAGCCACTGATGGTCCTCTGCTCCATATGTTTATCTAATTCCCTCTTGAAGCCATCCATGCCTGTAGCCGTCGTAACCTCCTGTGGCAGTGAATTCCATGTGTTAATCACTCTTTGGGTGAAGAAGTACTTCCTTTTATCTGTTCTAACCTGACTGCTCAGCAATTTCATTGAGTGCCCATGAATTCTTGTATTGTGAGAAAGGGAGAAAAGTACTTCTTTCGCTACCTGCTCTATCCCATGCATAATCTTATAAACCTTGATCATGTCACCCCTCAGCTGTCATTTCTCTAAGCTAAAGAGCCCCAAGCACTTCAGCCTTTCTTCATAGGGAAAGGGTTCCAACCTTTTATTATTCTAGTTGCTCTTTTCTGCACTTTTTCCAATGCTATATTTTTTTTTAGGTGTGGCGAACAGAACTGTACACAGTAGCCCAAATGAGGTTGCGCCATCGATTTATACAAGGGCATTATGACACTGGCTGATTTGTTTTCAGTTCCCTTCCTAATCACCCCCAGCATAGTGTTGGCCTTTTTTTCATTGCAGTCACACACTGTCTCGACATTTTCATTGAGTTTATACTACGACTCCAAGATCTCTCTCTTGGTCAGTTTCTACCAGTTCGGACCCCATCAACGTGTATTTATAGTTAGGATTTTTGGCTCCAATGTGCATCACTTTGCACTTGGCCACATTGAACCCCATTTGCCACATTGATGTCCACTCGCCCATCCTCAACAGATCCCTTTGGAGTGCCTCACAATCCTCCCTGGTTCTCACCACCCTGAACAACTTCGTGTCACCTGCAAATTTAGCCACTTCACTGCTTACCCCCAACTCCAAATCATTAACAAACAAGTTAAAAAGCATCGGATCAAGTACTGATCCCTGCAGTACCCCACTGCTTACCTCCCTCCACTGAAAAAATTGCCCATTTATACTCACTCTCTGTTTCCTTTTAATTAGCCAGTTTTTGATCTACAAAAGGACTTGTCCTTTTATCCCATGACTATTGAGCTTACTTAGGATCCTTTGATGAGGAACTTTATCAAAAGCTTTCTGGAAGTCAAGGTAAACAACATGTTGAGTCCATGTGGCACAGGCAAAGTAGAAACAATCAAACATACTTTGCTTGGGTGTAGTCTTACAAAGAAATACGAGCCAAATTTATTCAACCTATACTGGCAAAATATATGGGCCTCCTGGACTCTGAATTAAGGAATATACTTCTGGCAGATTCTAACCCTCAAGTTACTCTTGCTTGCTCCAGATCTTTGGCTGCAGCCTCTAGAATCCGCAAAGATTATATAAAGAAGTGATAAAATGTCCTTTAGGCTTTGCACCTTTTTTTCTTCTTCTTTTAAATACTTCTTTCTTAAGTCTTTGTACATTTTATTATAATATTCCCATACAAATGGCTGTGCCCTTTCTGTATTTTATGTAAACTAGTTTGCTTCAATCTATGCTGGCCATGGACTGTAATAATAATAAACTAAACCAAGCCATTTTGTTGTTGTTGTTGTTGTTTGTCCTTTGAGTATGCACATAAGCGCTGATTCACCCAACCAATACAGTATTGTTTACTTTAATGGGCACAGCATTTTCAGGATCTCAAACAGAGAAAAAACATTTCTTGGAATTTTGAGATCCCTTAACTGCAGATGTCAAGGTTTGTATCTGGGCAGCCAAGCTGCAGGGAAATTCAGGGAGACAACATTCCATGGCCCCGGGAAGTTGGACCATTCACTCTACCTCTGAATAATTCCATAATACCACACCTTCCTGTAAACACATCCTCCTTGCTCTAATTTCTGTACTGAAACAAGTACGACACTGAACCTGAGATCTCTTTCTGGAAAGGAGATGGCATTGTTCTCTAGTTTTGTAATCCAGTTTTATTGTGTGCTCTGTTCTGGAGCAGGAAATGGTTATAATTGCATTGTTGTGAGTTGTGTAACCCGGCTCGAGTCTCAGAAAGAAAGGCAGATTTTAAAAGGAGGGTGGTGTTTTTAGAAAGGTGGTAGAGATGTGGGGAAATGGGATTCTGCAGGAAGGGCATTGTCTGTAAAGGTAATCACGTTCTCATTTTAGATGCCGGTGATTTGGGGGGTGAGCAGGGCTTTTTTCCTGGGGGAACGTGCTGGAACAGAGTTCTGGAACCTCTTCGCCAAAACGTTTAAAAGCTCATGAGTTTTCAGTATACGGATTGAGAACTTCATTTCCCTCTTGAGAGTTCCAGCACCTCTTTTTCCAAAAAAAAAAAAGCCCGGGGGGGGGGGGGGGGCAGTATACTTTTCCTGGCCCGGCATCATTTACTGGATGTATTCCATTCTTGTGAAATCCAGTTTATTGGATCCTTGTTCTGCAATTGTGAAATCCATTTTATGAAATGTATTACGGCTGTGTCTTTGTTTCGCCATTCTTTCATTGCATGATCTAGCGTTAGCACCTGCATTATACTGTCTTGATTGAATTGTCATTCGCATGTCTGTAATCCACCTTGAACCTCAACAAGAAAGGCAGGGGTTGCCAACTCTGGGCTTAGAAATTCCTAGAGATTTGGGGCGGGGCCAGGGAGGGACCCCCTTAGGGTATAATACCGTAACGTCCACCCTTCAGAGCTGCCATTTTCTCCAGGGGGATTGATCACTGAAGCTGAGAGATCAGTTGTAATTCCATGAGATATCCAGGCCCCACCTGGAAGTTGGCAACCCTAAGACAGGGGGGGGCAAATGAAGTAAATAAATACATAATACCTGCATACTTTGATTGCCAACCTCCAAATGATCCAGGGTTTTTTTGTAGCAGAGAATTTTGATCAGACTCACCCCCTTAACCCTCCTCACCCCATGTTTGCCCCATCCTTGATCAATCAGACACAGCAGCCAGAGAGGTGGGGTAGTCTGGCAGCTTTTAAAAAATAATTTGTCTTCCGAGCATGAGGATAAGCACTTATGAGAATCAGCGCTTCAAACCCTTGGCAGAATGGTGGCAGCTGGTGGCCAATGGGATTGCTGGAGGAGGCTGCTGGGAAATGGAGTCCAGTATGAGGGAACAAACTCCTGATCAGGGAGCCCCTTATCCACTACACTGGCGATCAGCCCCCAGGCCCTTCACAGATCAGTGCACCACAACCAGGTTCCTCTGATTGTGAATCCAAACAGGGATGTTTAGTTCAGGGACAGGTGCATTACTTTGGTGTCCTAAGAAAATTGCCTTGGTACTATACTCTGGTAAGACTCAAGGAGGAAAACAAATACACGGGGACTTACAAAGGGCTATAATGACTTTGGTGGGGATGGCCAAAGCACCAGGGTAGAGGGAGAAGGAACTAAGCTGAGGTGACCTGATCCAAATTTAGATGAAAAAAGGGGGGGGGGATTGGAAGACAGGGCGCTACTCCACAGTCCAGGAAAACTGCAAACCCTAACAAGCCTGTCAACACAGCAGACTCCTATACTAGCTTTAAAGAGACACTCTGATCAACCCAAGATGGGAAACAGTTGAGGGAACAAACCACATGTCACTCCCTTGTGTTCTAAAGAACCTCACAGCTATTTGCAGAGACTCGTGGGCTAATAGATGCGGCTGAATGACACGGGCTGAAGAGGTGAAAAAAGGAAAAAAATTCCAACCCTGATAGATATACACACATGCACGCACACACACTCTACCGAGAGTTTCACTGGGGAAGTTTCCCTAAGTCTGCACTCCGAGACGTGTGCAGAATGCTCAGAGGTGCAGGGTATTGCCCTCAAGAGCCACCATTAATCTGTTATCTAAAGAAGTAGTCTCTTATTTAATTGGGGGAATTAGCTTTTAAGGAGAAAGAGCAAGAGGCAGGTAACTGTGATTTCCACCAATGTTTATGGGGATTATTCTTTTAGACAATTCTCAAAATAAACCAGGCCAGTGTTCACCCAGAAAGCTTTTTATTAAAAGATAATAAAAGGATAAAACATGCATACAAACACACTGAAAACACATACAAGGCTAGCTAAGAGGAAATCAGGGAGGAGTGGGAATAGTTGAGGGGAAAAGGGCTATAATTACCAGGTCTTGCTGAGGTCCATGGAAGCAGCAACAAAATGGCCAGCATTTCACGGGGAGAAGAAACCCATAAAGTGGGGATGCATATTGCTGGTACCAGAAACACACAAACACACACACTGCTATGGAGCAGTTATAGCAGGCTATGCTGACGTGCTTGCCCCAAAAACAATAGCTTGATTGGTTTTTCACAGATGGACAATGGTTTGGGAGAGGTTTGATGGGTTTACTTGGGGTGAGCTATAGGTGTTAATGGCTGCTTTGAGTACCAGATGAGAAAAGTTACCATGTTAGTGTTAATGGTTGCATAATTAGGATAAATGGGTCAGGGGAAGTGAGAGTGGGCATGTGACAAGATTAGTTCAAGTTGAGGTAATAGATTCCTGGGAACCCCTTTCTCCTGAGGTATGCATCTCCCTAGGGTGGGGAGGAGATCTTAGCAGATCAGCTGCTCTTTCTCACACTTTCTAAATTATATGTCCAGACCTGTCTTTGGCTGGCTGGCATTCTCTGGCTGGCACCCATTTTGTTTCCTTTTAAGCCAGGCCGTGCCTTACACTCTGACCCCTGGCTTGGAATCATTTTTATGTCATTTTGGGCCAGGCAGTGTACTGCATATTGATATTTGAGCTGATATATCTGTATGTGCTGGGGAGGGTGTTTATGGTTTTCTGCCTATAAACTGACCCTCAGCGTAAGGAGGGGGTCTGCCTGCTAACAGAATATCCCCAGCCAAACTCAGCAGCCCTAACGTATGCCCACATACATCCATGCATGCATGCAACGAAGTCACAGCTCTCCCCCCTTACAGACCCCTTGCCGGCTTGTGGGAGCTGAGGACCCAAAACCACAGACGAGGCTCTTCCAGACCCAGAGTTCCTCAGACTTCAAAAAGAAAAAAGCTTTAAAAAGCAAAGTCACTCCACGACAGGGAATGACAGGACCCTGGGAAAAGGGAAGGACCCAGAATCGAAAAGTGGCAATTGCTCAAGCTGGTGAGAACGGCGATCAGGTGCATGACGCTGGGCAATGGCTTGCTGCTTCTCTCAACCTCTCCCACCTCCAGCCAGGATCATGTCCCCCCTCCCGTGGGTGTGCATTCCCTCTCTACCTGGGCAGAACCTGAGAGTGGGGCTGGGGGGAGAGAAGCGATCAGAATGATTGATGGATAAATGCATGTCAATTGCCCAATGCATTTCAATTTTTTTTTAAAAAAACTTCACAGGAGCAAATCATCTTGGTGTATTTCCCCCCCTAATAAAATAGAAAAGGACACACCAACATCCTTTGTCCCTGAATAATTTTCTGAAAAACTGAAATGCGCTGGGGCAGGAGACACGTATCATTATTTTTTAGTACTCGTCTGCAGCTTCATGCCTCTCTCCTTGTTCTTTTTTTTCTGAACGTGGGTGGCTGGCCAGGAGAAATTCAGACCTAAGCTTTGCACAATTTTTTTAAAAAAGGTTAAGGTCGGCAAGGCCTTTGTGGAACCACGTTGCTATCTGTCCTATTTCCTTCCAAGAGTGTCTCTTCACACAGCCACCTCCTTGAAAGCAGCCAATTCCTGTCTGCCTTGGTCTTTTCCCTGCAGCCTAAAAAAACAGAAAATTACCACTGTCTTCCACAGGGAGGTGCCGACCGCAAGTTATCTGGCTATGCCACCGTTGAATTCGGTGAAGGTTTATCTTCTTTATGGGCTAGATGGCTCTGAGCTAGGGTTGCCACAGCAACCAGATGTTCAAAGGCTTGAAAAGGCAGGGGAGAAGGTGGATGAAAGAGAGAGAAAGGCTTTCAAAGCCAGCCAAGCCCTATGTTTGACAAAAGATGAGGAATACATTGTAAGAGGCAACAGCCTTTGCAAAGATGGTCCCTGGCTTCAGAAACAAAACAGCCGGCACCGAGAATCGACCAGTGCAGTTCAGTTCAAAGGTATTTTGAGGTTGTTTGCTCAAAACTTAGTTCTGACCAGAAAATAACTATTCCAGCCTGATGCGGTGCCTTCATCAGTCACTTGATCTGCAGAAATCAGCCAGTAAAGCTTTCCTCAGCGTGGAAGCAGAATATGCCTTCTCTTCTGCTAATGGGTGATTCCGCACTAGACCTTAATCGGGGGTGTCAAACATAAGGCCTGGGGGCTGGAACCGGCTCATCCAGGGCTCTTATGTGGCCCGTGAACAACTAGTGCTGGGGAGGGAACGGGAGACTGGGGGGGAGTGGGCGGAGCCACTACAATTGTGGCTTCCGCATAGCAGAACAACCTCATCTGCAGCAGTAAAGCAGCATGGGAGCGTCTGCCCAGTGCTGCACCACTGGCTTCCAGTCTGCCCATATGGGTTATCCTTTGCACCCCCCTTCCAGCCCATGGGGCCTTGCAGTGAGGAGACACCAACTTAGAGCTAGCCAGCCTACTCTCCTTTATATCTCCAGTACCTGGCATTACATTTTATGGCATACATGACCTTGGCCGGGCCCAACAAAGTGACCATTTATGCCGGATCTGGCCCTCATAACAAATGAGTTGGACACCTCTGCCTTAAATCCTGGTTCAACCCTGTCCCCGAACTTACATTCTACACTACACTCAAGTTCACCCCTGTAATTATCTTGGGGTATATTTTTTTGTTTCCACATTACATTGAGGCCACCCCGATTTTGCCCCACACTTGTCCCAGGATAAGCGGATGCTGTTATAACCAGGGATAAATGCAAGGCATTGTGTCACGAGTTGAACTTTGATAAAACCAGGGATGAGATCCAGGTGCAGAAAGAAGAATGTCTGCAGACCAAAGAGGCTGTGAAAGACGCAATGGTTGATAAAAGCATGGATAATTTTGACTTCTGGATTAGGCTGACATCTTTCTGTACTAGCTCTGCTTCTGGACTTTAACATGCAGCAACTGGGCAGGTGAAAGTTTTGGCCTGGATTCAGTGATGGGATGCTGGGCTCTGGTGAAAGGGACAGGAGGAGTGGCTGGTAAAAATATTGGCAAAACCCAACTTCTGTTGAGAAATCATGGGTGGATAACTGGCCATTTAACTTACAGGGAAATTTCCCAGCCGGCCATTGCCAGTGGGCCAGCACAAGCAGATACAAGCTCACCATCTCTCTCTCCCATACAACCTCCAATTGGGGGAAGGAAGCAGTGGGCGAGCTAATGCTGACTGTTGGTGCTGCTGAGCTGAGTGGTCCCTGCTGCACTGGCATGTAGCTCCACGAGCCACTTAGTTTGGCCTGCTGCAAAAGCCATTTCCAGTTCCCAGTCTGCTCATCTTCTACATCAGGGGTCCCCTAGTGTTTCTGGGAAATGGGCAGGGCCAGATGGGGCTTTTACCCAGGAATGCTTCTGACTGGTCATTGGTCATTGGGGATTTGAGTGGCTCTGCAGGTTTTTAAAGATACTGCTTTGGCAGCAGCTGCCAACACAGCACAAAGATCTTTACTATGTTACTGAAGGTAAGCTGGCTATGCCTCCCACAGCAGCTGCTTTGTGGCAGCCATTTTGTGGATACAGCTAGGGTTGCCAGCTCCAGGTTGTGAAACACCTAAAGATTTGGGGGGTGGAGCCTGGTGAGGGCGGGGTTTGGGGAGGGGAAGGACTTCAATTGGGTATAATGCCATAGAGTCCACCTTCCAAAGCAGCCGTTTTCTGCAGGTGAGCAGATCTCTATTGCCTGGAGATCAGCAGTACCATTTTCGACTGCCACAATCTTTCATGAGCCAAGCCTCAGATCTCCTTGCCTCGCCATCATGAATGAACATGCATGCAGCTGTCTTATACCAAATCAGACCATCGTTCCATCAAGGTCAGTATTATCTCCCCAGACTGGCAGCAGCACTCCAGTGGCTTGGGTAGAGGTCTTTCACAACACCTGTTGCCTGGTCCTTTTTTAACTGGAGATGCTGGGGATTGAACCTGGGACCTTCTGTGTCCAAAGCTGATGCTCTTCCACTGAGTCACAGCCTCTTCCCTAATCCAGTTTGAGGACACCTGAAGATCTACTTGTAAGTGATAGGAAGAGTAGACAACAAGATCAGAAAAGGAATAGGCAGGAGAAGCCAGGTTTTCTGTGTCTTCTGTGGCATCCAGTGATTTTAGATAGCCAAATAAGAATAAGAAGTAGCGATTCTGTTTACTTATTCCTCGGTAAAGCAAGGACGGTATGACCCTTTCAGTGTGTTGAATGGCCTTGTGGAGCAGGTAGGAAGAGCTTCTTTGTCACTGGATGTAATGACAAGAGATGCATCCATGTCTGAGCTATAAGCAGCAACACTAACCTAGATGGGATGTCCTGAAAGGTTCCTGTGGAGACACTCCCATTCTGCCTTACCTATATCAGCAAATATCCTGGAGCTAGTCTTGATCGCAATGACTCAGAGTCTACTCTTGCAGCAACAGGATGTGCAACGTCAATCCATGCAGAGTTTGGTGTATTGCACAGGGGTCTTTGCGCACCAGACTCTAGACAATGCACTCGCATTGAAAGTCAGTGGTTATCCTCAGGGGTTTCCTGAATACCAGGGCTCAGTTCTGCTACCTTCAAAGTAGTGATTAAAAAAAGAAGTGGGACTCTGGGCATTAGCAAAAGGCCTTCTTTCACATACTGACCTCATTTGGTGACAAGATCTCCAGGTTAAGAAGCCACTTCTGTCCTGAGGAGGACTGTACCACACCGATCCTAGGGTTGCCAACCTCCAAGTGGCACCTGGAGATCTCTTGCTATTACAATTCATCTCCAAACAATCAAGGTCAGTTCCCCTGGAAAAAAGGGCTGCTCTGCTTGGACGGGTGGATTGTGTGGCTTCGTACACTGAGGTCCCTCCCCTCCCCAGAACCCTGCCCTCCCCAAGATCCACCCCAAAAATCTCCAGGTATTTCCCAACCCAGAGCTGGCAATCTTTTGGTTGATCTGCAGCATTTTGTACCCCCCCCCCCCAAGTATACAAGTTAAACCCTCTTTGGCCTCAGAGCCAGTTTGGTGTAGTGGTTAGGAGTGTGGATTCTAATTTGAGAGAACTGGGTTTGATTCCTCACTCCTCCACATGCAGCTGCTCAGAGCTGTTCTCGAAAGAGCAGTTCTCAAAAGAGCTCTCTCAGCCCCACCTACCTCGCAGGGTGTCTGTTGTGGGGAGGGGAAGGGAAAGGAATTTGTAAGCCACTCTGAGACTCCTTCAGACAGTAAAGGGTAGAGTTACCAGCCTCCAGGTGGGGCCTGGAGATCTCCTGCTTTTACAACTGATCTCCAGCTGACAGAAATCAGCTCCACTGAAGAAAATGGCAGCTTTGAAGGGTGGACTCTATGGCATTGCACCATGCTGAGGCCCCTCCCCTCTTCAAACCCCACCCTCTCTGGGATCCACCCCCAAAGTCTCCAGGTATTTTCCAACTCAGACTTGGCAACCCTAGTGAAGGGCGGGGTATAAATCCAGTCTCCTCCTCCTCCTCCTCCTCCTCCTCCTCCTCCTCTTCTTCTTCCTCTTCTTCTTCTTCTTCCCTTCCTGAAAAAAATATTAGTGTGGAAGCTAAGAAGGGAATAGTTGCCAAGCCTGAGTTTGGGGCCTGGAGTGGGGCCTGGAGTTCTCGCAGAATTACAACTGATCTCCGGACTACAGAGATCAGGTCCCCTGAAGAAACTGGCGGTTTCAGAGGGCAAAATCTATTGGTATACTATAGATTCCAAGTGAAATCCCTCCCCAAATTTCCCCTTCCCCAGGCACAGCCTCCAAATCGCCAGAAAGTTCCCAGGCAGAGTTGGCAACCCTCAGCGGAAAAACCATTTAGGATTGCGGAGCTAAGCAGAGCAGAGCTCCACCAGCCCAGGAGTGGGCACTAGGGCAGCCACAGGCCGAATCAGATTCTCTGATCTGATTCGTCTCTCCACCGAACTGCTGTCGAAATTCGGTGGCGGCTTTAAAAGTGGCTGGAGGGGAGGGGGTTTGAGGGAGAGGCTCCAAACTTGCAGGGTAGCTGCTGGGGCCTCTCCCCGAAATACCCACAAGGTTTCAAGAAGGTTGGACCATGGAGTCCAATTCTATGGGTCCCCAAACAGATTGCCCCATCCCCTCCATTGTTCTCTATGGTGGGGGAAAATGTTACTTTTTTCCCACCATAGAGAACAATGGAGGGAATGGGGGCAACCTGTTTGGGGGCCTGTAGAATTGGACCCCTTGGTCCAATCATCTTGAAACTTGGTGGGTATTTCGGAAAGAGGCTCCAGCAGCTACCCTGCAAGTTTGGAGTCTCTCCCTCAAACCCTGTCTTCTCCAGCCCCTCAGACACCCTATGAGTTTTTGCTATTTACTTCAATGGCCCATAGGGTATAATGGGGCTGAAACTGACATTCGGCCGGTGATGTCAGGGGGCGTGGCATATGCTAATGAGTTATGCTAATGAGCTCCTGCACCTCTTTTTCTACAAAATGTCCCCTGTCACCAACAATAGCCCAATGGTTCCTTAGAGAGTCGCAGAACCACATTTCACAACAGCAGGATCACAACAGCAACACGAAAGTTATCTGGGAGAATAATTACATTTTCTCAGTTACAACTAAATACTGCTCAGGAAACGGAAGCCTCTGCCACAGAAATGCTACCTTCGGAGAAAGGTGTGCCTTAAACAAGAAATGGTGTATTTAATGGACGCAACAGAGACCAGATAAGGCTGTGCCACAGATGTTCACTGAGGTGTCACATCGCTCTTTGGCAGCAAGCAACGCGATTGCTCCTGTCGATAACACTCAACACAAGATCACATCAGGCAGTTCCAATTAACACAGCCTGACTCGAGTCAAATTTGAACTAGAAATACCAAGGAAGAAAGGCAAAAACCTTGTTGGTCCAGAATATAAATTAGCTCAGGGCCACCTTTCCCGTGTCCTTCAGGTCAGAGCTGACCTTAGTTTATATTATTTGCATTAAAACAGGAGTTGCGGCTGTCCAGTTCCCATCTTATAACTTTTAACTCCCCAGTTGTAGGGGCATGCGGAGAGAAAAAGGAAATGAAACGATCTCTCGCACACACTCCGCACCCACCCCAGCCTCTCAGGAAATTGAGGATTCAGTCCACGCATTACCTCCCTCACCCTGGGCTCCAGCATACAAGCATGGAGGGGGGGGGGCGTTGGTTGCCATGGCAACAGAGGAGAAAGGCTGGGGTCTCTGTTTCCAATTTAATATCCAATAAGCCTTAATGTGCAGTTTATGAAACATGTTGAGGGGAAGAATAGGGGGTGGGCCCAGATCCTAGAAACTGAACAGCAGGACAAGAAATTTTCTCTAAGGCATGTTGCAGCAGCAAAGATTTGAAACTGAACCTCTAGTAACTGTGCGCATCATGATTTTAAGATTCCTAGCATGGCTTTGGGCATTCGGTTAATGCAAGGGGAACTGGTGTGGTCTATATTGTTGTGCATCTCTCAGTTCTGCACATTCCGCTACAGAAAGAATTACAGTCTGCCCCATTATCAGGCGCTTATGCACTGCCAGATTTGTATGCTATGCGGGTATTTCACACTGGATTAAAATGTGGGGGAACAGGAAGCACAACGCACTTGCAGTTCCTGTTCCTTCCACGTGGTTGTAACTTGCAAAGCCACGCTACAGTCCAATCACTTACAAGTACAGGCTTCTTAGAATCATAGAGCTGTAAGGGACTTCCAGGATCAATTAGTCCAGAGGTGTCAAACTCATATGTTATGAGGGCCGGCTCTGACATAAATGAGACCGGGCCGGGCCGTGTGTGTCATAAAATGTAATGCCAGGTAGCGGAGATATAAACTTTATAAAGGACACAGAAAAACACAATTAAAGATTTTTTAAAACTTTAAATAAAACATACTTAAAACACTAGCACTCTTGCAATATTTTGTCTATTTAACAGTCTCTGATAACTGACACCTCTTGTTCTGAATTATTGCATCAAAATGTCTGTGCTGCAGCAATCCTGAGAATGCTGTTCAGGTGTGTATCTGTAAGCTGCAAACCTACTTTTGATTTATTGAAATTCATTACAGAAATCTCATGCTCAGTGTTCTGAGCCTAGGACCCAAGGGAAAACATGAAATGGCTGGGCATTGAGATCTTTTGTACATAAGTTCTGCCATGTGCTGGTCAAGAACATGAGAAGGCATCCTGACACAGACTGAGGGCTGTTTGTTTGTCTACAAAACTATAGTCTTCCCCAGAGAAATAACTACAGCTTGCTACACAGGAAATGTGCTGGGTGAACTTGGTCTGGACACAAACTCTCAACCTAATCCACCTCACTGGCTTCTTGTTATTCCTCCTCTAAAATAGTTCACATTGCTTTCTTACTGAGAAAGACTGGATCATGAGGGCATGAACGCAGTGAAAAGGGGGAGGGAACCCAGTTGCACCCAAGAGAGTCCTGGCATAAGGAGCCCAACAAAACACACACACACACACACACCATGAGTCCAACAGAATACATACATACACACTGTAGCAAGGCATACAAAAGCTCATACCTTCAACAAAACTTTGTTGGTCTTAAAGGTGCCTGGTATTTTTGCTGTGCAATTGAGACAGCCCAGCAAAGCAAGCTCTCCCTTGTTCCCTCCCTGCCTGCCTCTCTTCAGGGAGGACCCTCAGCCACTGGAAGGAAAGAAAAATTTCCCTTTGTCTCCTGTATACGATTGCAGCAGCCTACAAGCCATATAGGAGCTCTGGCTGGTTCCCTCCCACCCCCTGGGAGAAGGAGGGGGAGTAGCCTCAGCCAGTGCTTTATCAGACTTAGCTGCACAGGACAGACTTGCCTATCTATCTCTCCTGTGCGATTGAGAGAGTCTGGTAAAATAAACTGTGATGTAGCAGCAACAGAATTGGAAAAGGAAGCAGGAAACAGCCAGGGCCTTGTGGACCAGATTGCAGCCCTCCAAGGCCCTGACCCAGCTCCCGGGCTGCATGTTTGACACCTCTGATCTAGTCCAACCCCTTCACAATGCAGGAAATTCACAAATACCTCCCCCCCACACACACCCAGTGACCCCTATTCCACACCCACCAAAGAGGATGACAAGTTGAGAATATTGGTCTTTCCTTCAGGCAAGGAGATGTTCCCACTCCTTTGCCTCACCAAGGCTCCTTTCTCTTCTGGGAGGATAAAGGACACTAAGGGGTAAGTCATAGGGTTGCCAACCTCTGGGTAGGCCCTGGAGATCTGCCAGAATTACAACTGATCTCCAGACTACACAGATCAGTTTTCCTGGAGATAATGGCTGGTTAGGAGGGCACTCTATGGCACTGAGGGCCCAACTCCCTTTGCTCTCCAGGCTTCACCCCCAAAATCTCCAGGAATTTCCCAACCTGGAGTTGGCAACCCTAATTTCTGTGGAGGCCTGTTCTCTAAACAGTCCACTTTTTTGAGCCCTGCCATACTGACAGTGCTAATTTTTAGGCCTCTATGTTTATTTGTTTATTTATTATATTCAGCTTTTATTCCTCCTATTCCTTGACAGGGCTCAGAGCGGTGTACAACAAAACCAAAATTATATCATACAGTTTAAAATGAAATCCCATAATAGCAAAATCTCATGATAGCAATGTAGTTTAAAAAGCAGATGGCGGTCAAAGTTCCAGTTGTGTGACCACCTTACTCTTACTCTTTTCTATTTAAATTATCGTAGTTATATGTAAATATAGGTTATAACATGCAACTTTTGTCCTCTTTTGTTTTTAGGGCTTTTGCCCCCTTTTGTGGCTCTCTGTAGAAAGCCACCCTACCAAAGGAACCCATGGTCCTTCCCTGCACCGGGAGTATATAACTTGCAATATTGGAAAATCCAGGTAATATCTGTAGTGTACTTAGTGCCAAAACTTGCAGAGGGAAATCATCAGCAGAACTTCTGGCTCTAAAGGCTTCTCAGTGGAAGCCATGTTGACAAGGTCACTGTTGATTTGGGCCTACATTATAGCTTGGAGTGCTGAATTACGAGGGTTACAGTGTTCCCTCTAAGCTGAGTCAGTGTGAGCTAGCTCACAGTGTTTTAGCCTCCGGCTCACCCATTTTTGTCTGAGCTCAAGAAGGATGGCTCCAGAGCAAACTAATTTATGCAGTAGGCAAGTTGCTCGCTCACAACTTTAATGCCAGTAGCTCTCACAAAGTAATTTTTTTGCTCACAAGACTCCGCAGCTTAGAGGGAGCATTGGTTGCCAAGCCCAGGTGACTTCCAGGAGCTTGGTGGAGTGGAGATATGGGGGGCACCAGCATTTTTACTCTATAGTTAAACCACAGTGTCTCCAGCAATTGATAGAGCAACACAGTGTCACTTCCAGGTTTTCCCCAGAAGTGATATCATGCCATGGAACTCAGAGCAGCAGTGGGCAACAAGCATTGTCAGCAGAAGGTTTCTCACCACAGTGGAAAACCTACTAACCCTACCTGTGTCACACCACATCTATCTAGAAGAGCATGGTTGCCAATCTCCAGGTGTTGGAAGGCGTTCTCTCATAGTTATCACTAATCTTCAGACCTCAAGAGGTCAGTTCACCTGAATAAAATGGTTGCTTTGGAGGAAGGTGAGTTCTATGGCATTATACCCTGCTGAAGTCCCTCCCAAAACCCTTAGCTTCCTAGGCTTCACCCCCTAAATTTCCAGGAATTTCCCAGCCTGGAGTTTGCAATCCTACGAGGAGTTCGAGAGAAGGAATGCTTCTTCTTAGATGGCAGTTGCTATTCTTGGATTTTTTAAAAAATGGTGCTTGAGTTATCAGATGCACCTTTTTAATCAATCAGAAGATTCTGAATCTATTAATCTGTATTATTCATTGACTGATGTTTACTCTCCTAATAGCAAAGTCTGTTTTTGAACCCGTTGTTAGGGAATTTCTCTGTACCGGTGTACAATATGGTAACAAATTAAAGCACAACACAGAATCAACAATCTGTAAAAAAGGAAATTGCCACATTGTAAAAAGTGTTCTTTTTTAATTGTATTACATGCTTGACAGTCTTCAAAACACTTTAAAGCTATTAATTCTAAGAGCTCCAGTTTTACTTCACTGAAATAATTCAGCTTCCTCATCCACACGTAGTGTCATGGAATCCCCATGAACATTCTAAGTGATAAAGCACAAAGGGGCCTGAGGATAAGAGAATGAGCTGTTGGGAATGTACAAGCGAAGCAGGAAGTCACCAGTATTTCAGTGGTGGTGATCAACCAGTTAGAGTGATTAGCAAGCAGGATGCTCAAGTGTCCATATATGTGTGGAAAGGCTGTTAAGCAGGCAAATGGATATAGTATATATATATATATATATATGAATTAGGAGAGAGCAGAAAAGGGCTTACAGATAAAAAAAATCATATCTACAAATTTCTGCAGGTCTCCGAGTATAAAATCAGAATACCCACTCTCACTGAAGTTTAACAGCCACACTGGCTTAAATTGAAGATCTGTCTTCTAAACCAGACTGTCAATACTGTATACATTACTGACAGCTTATATGTACCGCTAATTTATATAATGGCAATACGCTACTTTCTATATTATTTTCTATCCCTTTCTTATTTGCCCTGAATAGATATGCAAATAAATGATATTTGATTTATTTTAGTGTTGTTTTTTTAAAATTCTTTTTGTTTTCATTAGTAGATCTGGGTGTTTCTTTTTAAATGGAAAACAAACTGCAGGTTTTCCTAGCTGATTAGGAATAAGAAATAGCTCTCAGTTACGGTACTAGGATTCCAAGGACTGCTAACAATCCCAGGAGCTGTGGGAATGGGGACGGCAAGCATCACGTGACACTAGGAATTCCTCCAATCTCTATGGTAATGGCTATAGAGATTGGGGAAATTCCTAGAGCATCAAGGACATATCAACCAGAAATGTTGTCTCCATGTTTGCAACATCATTTTCCCTCTCCTGTTTTCTCCCATTGTGAGAGTGGATGAAATGAGAGCAGGTGAGACCCAGGAGAAGCAGGTGGTTGCCTTCCATGGTGGACAACGTGGTAAGCCTAGACCATACCCATCACCAAATGAATTCTCCCAGCCCAATTCAGGAAGGGTCCCCATTTAATAGGCAAATAGGTAGTAGAGAGTACACAGATAAAGGAAACTAACAGTGCCATCCTAAGCAGAGTTACAACCTTCAAGGTCTGTTTGTCAATAGGTTTAGAAGGGTTTAACTCTGCTAAACCTCCCCCCATACATACAGACACCCCTTTTCTTACTGGGCTCAGTTGATTCCAGCAAGCGTTAACCTCTGCCTCTCTTTCCCCACCATCAACCCCATCTACCAGTCTCGCTTTCAGCAAGTTCACCTTCAAGCAAGATGTCCGCCACTACCAAGCTCGCAGGCCCACCCAAGATACAGCATAATGTAGAAGTAGACTGACTGCTTATGTAGAATCAAGAAATCCCTCCTTTAGTCATTGGGGCAGTGCAACAATGGGGGGGATGGGAATGTGTACTCCTGTGGACAAAATCATCTTCAGTGGGAATGCTTGCTAACTCTTCTGGCTGGAGGATGACTCAGATTATCGACTGTCTTATTCTTACTACCCTTCTCACTTCCCATTCCTTGCTTTGTACAACTGTGAAAAGCAGGCAACAAGTGCCATTTTTCTACAGCAAGGGTCCCCATGGCGCCTGTTGACACCTTTCTTGGTGCCCCCCAAGTGTCTTTAGAAGGGGGGGCAGGTGGAGGCTTTTGCCCAGCAAGGTTTCTAATTGGCCATTGGAAATTGGTTGTACAGATTTTAAAAAGTTGCTTTGGCAGCAGCTGCCATCTCAACACAAAGATCTTCACTGTGTGACTAAAAGCATATACAAGAAAACATTTCTAAACAATATGCTGGTTTTAAAGGCACAGTATTAAACAGAGCTTTGGCTTGAAATATTGAAGGATTACTATCAAGAGTTATGCATTACCTCACTCCCTCACGTTTTGCTGTTGGTTCTGCCTCTTCTGGCAGCCATTTTGTGATTGTGCCCATGACCTTGTGCCAAAATTCAATAGGTGTCCATAGGATCCAAAAAGTTAGAGATCCCTCTAGAGATTAGAGACAGCCTCTACGGATTCCAGGGATTGTGAAATGTTGGTATTTGAGCAATCAGATTCATTATATGAAAAATGTTCAAGAACAGAAGGATTTTGTTCAGGTTTTGATTAGTTAATTTCTTGAATGCACATCACCAATACCTAATATTCCAGCTAACCTTGTGACTTCTGTGATGCTTTATGCTGATGTTTCCATGGAGCTGGCTACAGCAGCTCCAAGACACCTCTTGACTGGTCCCAGTTAAGTCAGGCTCCGAATGTATGTAAATATGTTTGTGAGTTATTCCTCCTCCCACTGCCATCCCTTTGCCCTTATCCACAATGAATTGCATCTGCCATTGCTTCCCCCGATTCCGACCAGCGTTATGAGAACCGCCTGCTTTATGCCTCAAAATGCATTTATCCTGGGCGATGGAGTTTAGAGCATGCACATAAAATGATTAATTTATATGCTTAGAGCAAATACATTCAATATTTATGTGTATAGTAACTGTAATTGTACAGAAGCCAGCTTAATTATAATAAATAAATGTTACTTATTATTACGGTTATTCCCAGGACTCTGGAGTGCGATTAGAACAGGAAACAACTGCGGATTCGTTGTTAGTTTCTTAAGGGAGAGGGGTTATTTTTTTGTGTGGCTTGTTTTACATTTATATTGGGGAAGAGGGGAGGCTGGTTCACCGTAATTGTTTTCACAGGGAGAAGTTTTTACCACAGCGCGTTGATTGTAGCACAACTTAATACTCACCATTTTTGACTGTGGAATCAGATCTCTGACCAAGCCATGATCAGTTCAGGTTCTGTGGGAACAAGGGCTGCGGTCACACACGCTAAATAATCCACTTCCAATCCACTTTCAGTGCACTTCCCAAGTGGATTTTTACTGTGTGAACTGGCAAAATCCAGTTGGAAAGTGCATTGAAAGTGGATTGTTGTGTGTGTGTGACCGCAGCCAAGGTTGCCAATTCCAGCTTGGGAAATGCTTGGAGATTTGGAGGCAGTGCCTGGAGAGGGCAGGGTTTAGGGAGGAGAAGGTGCTCAGCGGGGCTATGATGTCACTCTAGAACATCAGTTTTTCCTAGACTCTGTAGTGTACCATAGAGTCCACCCTCCAAAGTTGCCCATTCCTCCAAGGGAATGTCTGTAGTTTGGAGATTCAGGGTTAACTCTAGGCCCAACCTTGTGGTTGGTAACCCTACATGGAAGTATGACTGATGATTTGAGTGTCTGTATTATATGGTCCTGCAGTTGCACAAGATGCAGATTCAGAATCTTAATCATTTCCAAAATGATTTTTTTAACTACTGGAAATGGTCATCAGCTTAATGATAGTCAGTGCTAAATTCAGTGCCCATTGTCTATGATGAAAGCATGTCAAATAACAGAGCTGATGGAGACTTTACTCTTCCTGAGACCCTGGAAAGCTGATGCAGGTCAAAATAAACAATACAGCACTGGATGTATTGGCCAGACTCAATAGAAAGTAAGAGAGGAATCGTGGCTCAGTCGTAGAGCATTTACTTTTTATGTGGAAGGTCATAGGTTCAATCCCCAGCAACTCCAATTTAGAAGGATACAGCACTAGATAATGTGAAAGATTTCCACCAGAGACCTTGGAGAGCTACGGACAGTCAGAGTACACAATATACTGACCTTAATATGGCAATAGCATCTTCAATAGGTACCTTTGTATACACAAAATGTGTAGGCAATGCCTGTTGGAATCTCATAAACCAAACTTAAGGGGGAGGATAGCTGAGTTTAATTCATATTCATTACTGCTCCTTCTCCTTCTGTGCGACTTGCAGAAACAGGGATACATTTGGCAGCATAAGCGCAGATGATATTTCACACAAACGTATGCAGGCTACAGAATGTGGTTTTTCTTGGCAGAGAATCGGGGTCCTCTTGGTACACAATTTTGTTCTCTTCCTCTCTCTCTGTCTCTCTCTCTCTTTCCCTCTTGAAGTGCTGAACACACTGAATGCTGGCCATAAACTCTTGATCTAATGAATGATGATCATAAGAAAGATGCCTTCTCGCCTTGGCAAGCCACTCCGGTGCCTAATCACCTGTTCGAAATATCTGTGCTTTGCTTCTCATTTGAATTAGTCCAGATTTAACAGCCTGTTCCTGCATCTTCCTCTGTCCTCCGTCTGCCTGATTAAAAGTCTTTTAGCGCCTAATGCTCTCTCCCATAGTGACACTTCTGAAAGATAAACATGGCACCTGGTAACATTCATTTCCAGAAGCTAAACAGACAGAGATGCTCCAGGCGCATGTGCTCAGAGCTTTGAGGGGAGGATCAGAAAGGTTCATTCGGCACACGGAATCTGTAACAAGAAGCAAAATGCCATTTTAAAGCCTGACAGGGAATGCAGGAAACATGCACGAAGGTGTGAACTCTCTTTCTCTAAGGTTCTCCCTTAACTTCTCCAGTAGTACTCTGCGTATTAATATTCATATTTTAAAACTCGGACTGCACCAAATAGCCTCCTCTTTTGATTGTCTGGTTAAAAAAGCAGAGGTTTTAATGGGGATGGAATAATTCACACTTTGGTCAGGAGAACATGTATTGTTTTTCTTTGCTTCTTTAGTGCTGATATGTCCCATAGCTGCAGCTACCGTTTTCATACCCACTCCTACACCAGCTGCTGTTCTTTTCACCTCCCAGATTAGTGACCCAGATGATCCTTCACCCAACAAGGGTGCATTATGTAGTGAACAGGATGACATCACAGCTCTGTGCAGCCAATCAAATTTGGTTATGTTGATAATGCAGCAACTGAGGGTGATGGCAGTGCTTCCTGGATTCGTTATTGCGATCTCTTGTAACGAATGTTACGGTGTTCCCTGGCCAATGAGATTTGTCTACATGATGACTTGAGGGCCAGTGAAATCAAGCGAGACTGATGACCAGGTGAATGAATTCTACATTGTTAATAAAGTAAAGATTTTTGAAATGTGAAAATATTTGCAAAATCTATGCATAGCTTCAAGTAAGCTCTACTGAAAACCTTTCAGTTTGGTAGTGGTTAGGAGTGCAGACTCTAATCTGGGAGAACCGGGTTTGAGTCCTCATTTTTCCACATGCAGCTGCTGGTGTGACCTTGAGTCAGCTACAAGTTCTTTTAGAGCTGTTCGCTCACGAGCTGTTCTCGAAAGAGCTGTCTCAGACCCACCTACCTCACAGGCAACGTTCCCCCTAAGCTGTGGAGACTTGTGAGCAAAAATTCTACTTTGTGAGCTACTGGCATTAAAGTTGTGACCAAGCGATTTGGCTGCTGCATAAATTAGTTTGCTCTGGAGGCATCCTTCCTGAGCTAAGACAAAAATGTGTGAGAGCTGGAGGCTAAAAAACTGTGACCTAGCTCACACTAACTCAGTTTAGAGG
This sequence comes from Lepidodactylus listeri, assembly GCA_029233225.1. Lineage (NCBI taxonomy): Eukaryota > Metazoa > Chordata > Lepidosauria > Squamata > Gekkonidae > Lepidodactylus > Lepidodactylus listeri. The sequence continues at coordinate 54,349,467 of JARCFY010000015.1, read as the reverse complement.
GAACATTGCAGGGTGTCTGTCATGGGGAGGGGAAGGGAAAGGAGAATGTAAACTGCTCTGAGACTGCTTCAGGTAGTGAAGGACAGGGTATAAATCCAATCTCTTTTTTTTTGTTCTTCATTTGTTAACTATTGTGTTCTTTTCATAGTTGACAAAGTCAAGTTCGTTACTAGCAGAATCACATGGAAGTTCTTTTTGGACTGAAGCATTTTGGACCACAGGTCAGGGATTGTGTCTATGAATGTTTTCTCATACCAAAACAGTTTGCTGACATAGTAAACCAGCACATCAGGAATTGGCTAGGCTAGAATCTTGCGTCTTGGTATGCTGGGGGGGGGGGGGGGGGGGGTTAGACATACTGAGAACATTCAAAGATGAGATTTCCTCCAGCAATCTGCAGCGAAACTGTTCAGAGAAAACTGTTCAGAAACTGTACCTTGTAATTCTGCTGAAGGTGTGGAACAGTCGCTGCAGTGACTCTGGACAATAGTTTTCCAGATTGTTGGTTTAGATAATTAACACAAGCCTGAAGTACAGAAAAGGGTACAAAATACCTGCAGGGGGAGTGGCTGCTACTGACCGAGTAATTGCCCCATCTGTGATTTGACCAGATAGGGATACTCAAGGGACCAATGTCCCTTAATCAATGCCCATTAATCAGATGTATACTCAACCCCATCCAGAGCTGCCAAGTAGAGTTAATCTTGGGTAGAGTTTCATTCTGCCTAATGAAGAATTCTGTGTAATTCAAAAAACTGGCGCACTGTACCCTACCATATATACAGTGAACAATAGGTACCTCCTTAACTTTCCTTGTGTCTCTTGTAATTAAGAAACAGAGAAGTCTAGACTGATTGTGTTCATTGTTGTTGCATTTGGTTTTGAAAAACAAAGGCTCGATTGTATGTTTCATGCATATTCACTGTTGTTCTGGAGTGGGACCTCACAGTGCAATCCTAAACTGAGTCACACCTTTCTAAATCTGTTGAAGTTAATGGTTTTAGAAGGGTGTAACTCTTTTCAGGGCTGCACTGCTGAACGGCTGGATTACGATTATAGTTACAAGCAACTTCGAAGGATCGAAAAGATTATGTAGGTCAGTGGTACTAACTTTGTGGCTCCACCAGCAGAGTTTTTGATAGCTTTTATGCTGCTTATGTCTAACGGCTGGTGTTTTTAATGTCTTTTATCCTGTGGTTTTAATTGCAAGCCGCCTCAAGAAGGACTCTGAAGAAGCAGTATAGAAAGAGTCTAAATAATAAATAAATGCCTACTTAATGTCCTATGTACCATCACACCTTTAGGGTTGCCAGGTCTGGGTTGGGAAACTCCTGGAGCTTTGGGGGATGGATCCTGGGGAAAGCAAAGTTTGAGGAGAGGAGGGACCTCAGCAGGGTATAATGTCATTCAGTTCACCTTCCAAAGTTGCTCCAGGGGAACTGATCTCCTTGGTCTGGAGATCAGTTGTAATTCCGATAGATCTCCAGCCACCACCTGGAAGTTGGCAGGCCCACCCACCCATCCACCAAAGACACAGAGAGAGAGAGAGAGAGAGAGAGTAATCTCAGGTTTAACTATTAATACAAACAGATCTCTCTCTCTCTCTCTCTCCCCCCCCCCCCCCCCCGTCACTGTGGAACCTTAGCCAGTCTTTTTCTGAATCTGGGGAGAGGAAGGGCTTCCGTCTCAGTCTTCCTGCCCCCTCTTCAGCATGAGGTGCCAGGGCTCAGAGGACAAAGATGGATAGCTAAGCTGCCCAGAGGAAAGTTAGCTGGCTGTGGAGGGAGGCGACTACAATCCCCATGATCCCACTGTGGCCAGCTTGTTCTTTTCCCAGGTGGCTGCCATGTGATGATGCTTCTTGCTCTTTTTTTTCTCTGTAGCCAGCTTGTTCTCTTCCTGACAGCCCACCTGAGTGCTGGGATGAGAGAGGAGAGGCTGCAGATACGAGTGGAGGGACTCTTGGAGATAGGGTTGCCAGCTCGGGGTTGGGAAATACTTGGAGATCTTGGGGGTGGAGCCTAAGGAGGGAGGGGTTTGGGGAGGGAGGGGTCTCAATGAGGAACAATGTCTTAGATTCCACTTTCCAAAGTGGCCATTTTCTCCAGGTGAATTGATCTCTGTCACCTGGAGATCAGTTGTAATCAATGCTCCCTCTAAGCTGTGGAGTCCTGTGAGCAAAACTTCTACTTTGTGAGCTACTGGCATTAAAGTTGTGAGTGAGTGATTAGGCTCCTGCATAAATTGGTTTGCTCTGGAGCCATCCCCTTCCTGAGCCAAGACAAAAATCTGTGAGCTGAAGGCTAAAAAACTGTGAGCTAGCTCACGCTAACTCAGCTTAGAGGGAACACTGGTTGTAATCCCAAGAGATCTCCAGCCACCACTTGGAAGTTGGCAGCCATAGGTAGAGAGGATGGTCCCTTTATCCCTGGCACAAAGCCCACAGTTCAGGGAAACTCGCAGCTTACCTGTCCTCCAAGCCTTCCAGCAGCAGCTCTTTCAAGGTGGGAACCACCTGCCCACCATAAGCCCTACCAAATAATGGCCTTGCTCACTTCCCTGGTAGAGGGCAGGGAGAGGCATAATGGGGGATGGCACTCAAAAGAGCCACAGCTGGCATGTCAAAGAGCTACTGAATATCACTGATATGAGTGAAAGTAGCAAAAACCAGTCAGCTAGCTGTCTTTAACCGTTTACTTCTCCTTATTTGCAGACAGTAAAATAAAACTTCACTGTTTTGTATTTGCTGCATGTTCTCATATGTCTCTGCATAAACGCATGGGCAGAACACTGGCTTGGGGGGGGGGGGCGTGTTCATCACTGCTCTGCAAGTCTTGCAGTTTTAGGCCTTTAGGAACCTGCACAACACTCTAGGGCCAATGTGGGGAATGAGCATCCACCAGCATACCAGCATACCAGCATATCATCAGCCAAGGTCGGACACAGGTGGAATGGCTTTGGGCGGAAGTGCACCCCTTGGCTGAGCGTGCTCCATAACTAGATGGTTTTGCATTCCTGTTCGTGACCAGATGCTTTCATATCATGAAGATTTGCTCCTCCCAAGAAGCTGTACTGCACCAGCAAGCAGAGTTGCCAGCTGTCTGGAGGAAAAAAGTCTTTTAATTAAAAAAATTAAATACAATGTATTAAATACAATGCAAAAATACATGTAGTCACAAAAAAACAGGCAAAGGAAAGAAGTAATAACACTTATGCGGTGATAGGAAGGTAAGTAACATATTAATACTATTAAGGGCATTAAGCCAGATCATGACCCCCTCATGAGACAGTCAACAACCAAACACTCAGAAATGAATCCAGTCCTGATAGTGTATATTAGATGGAATAATCTCATTCTCAGCTAAATATTGCAGTATTAGGAGCCAGGTATCTACAAAGGTGCTATTTGTGTCATCACAGGAGTGGGGGTTTAGACCATCAGCAATCTTTCCCATCACAAATTATGTCCATAGTTTATCAAACCATGGTTCTATAGCTGGTGCTGGGGAAAAGTCTTATCCCTTTAATAGAGGCTTAATGCGGTGTTATTTTCCTCCACACCATGGAAAGCTTCAGCTGCCCATTTTTACACATGAAGTCTGTATTAAATGGACATGACATTTTCTTCTCCAGTCCTGCTGGCAACCCTACCAGCAAGACCATGTAACAGCCAACACAGACCATTCACACCAATTTCCCCTGGTTATGCCATGGCTGTTATTGTGCTTTAGTCTGTGATCCAACCACAGCAAGCATTTAGCTTCCTGGAATCTGGAGTATATGCTCTCTAACTAGGGTTGCCACTTACCAGGCAGTGGTGGGAATTCTGCTTTTGGTGGCAGCCCTCTTGCTGCTTTCCTCTGGGCAGCAAGAGGGAAATTGGGGGGGAAACAACATTATGTGCATCACAATGTCATTTCCAACAAAAAAACCCCAGAAGTGACATCACAGCCACCCTGAAACGCTCTAGGAATTCCCCATACCATAGAGATATGAGAGAGGTAAAATACCATAGAGATCTGAGAATTCCTAGAATGTTGCAGGATGGCCATGACATCACCTCTGAGTTTTCACTGTAAGCTATGTTGTGGCGCATGCAATACTGACTTTTCAAGGGATCTGTCCCCCAAAAGCTTCTGTTTATGATTCCTCAGGACCAAAGAAAGTGTGTGAGGCCACAGACCAGGGACCTTGCAAGGATGCAGACATGCCTAAAACCTGTAACATGGCTAGCAAGAGGAAGTGTGTATCTGAGGAAGTGTGCATGCACATGGAAGCTTATACCTTGAATAAAACTTTGTTGGTCTTAAAGGTGCCACTGGGCTCAAACTTTATTCAGCAAGATTTTGTGTATACCTAAAATAGGCATAAGAGAACTTCCCAAGTGGATACGGTTGCATCCATTGAACTACTGATGGCAACTCACCCTTGATGAATTACTGTTTTCTGTAGGATTAATAGAGGCGTAGGACACCTTTCCAGAGACAGGCCTTGTCCACAAAGCACTGTTCCAGCAAACTTTCCTAAGTTTTAACTTCCCTCAGGAAATAATAGGTGTGTTTGTAATGTCTGCCTGCCTGCACAAACATGTAATGATAAAATTTACAATTCAGAGACATTCCCTTATAGTTTACCATGTTCAGGAACTGGTAATTTGTTGACTTGCCCTAATATCACACAACCTTACTTTGTTCTGGAGCCGGGCTTCGGATCTTCTGTACAACAGCCATCCTAAGCAGGTCTACTCAGAATCCTACTCAGGTCTATTCAATGGTGCTTACTCTAGGGTTGCCAGAACCCCGGTCTGGCTAGGAGATTCCCCGGTCTTCGGGGCTCCAATCCACTGCCAGCCAGCTGGCTGGCAGAGGAAGCCCCACCCCCAAACAGGGATATCATGATGACATCACCCGGAAGTGACATCATTGCGTTGCTGACGTCGGGGGGGTGGTCTAGTTTTTAGACAAATTCTATGGTTTTGAGAGCAAAAAACCATAAAGTTTTGCCCGAAAACTAGAGCATCAACCACCATCACCACCCCGACATTGGCAATGTGATTACATCGCTTCCAGAAGATCCAAATCAGCAGCCTGGAGCCCCCCGCCAGGAGCAAGGTAGGACCCGGCAACCCTAGTTCACTCCCAGGAAAATGTACTTAAGTCTGCACTGTTAGCTGATGTTCGTATTAAAGTTGTATTAAGACATTCCTCATTCCGTAAACCTAAAAAAATTAGTGTATGAGGAAAGAAAAACAGAAAGAGAGAATAAAGGAATTCCACCTCAATCTCTTCTTCAGGCAGCAATTAATTTTTAAAAGGAGTAGTTGCAGGCCTGAAACCTATCCAGAGGTCATGCCCTCTGACCTGGAACCATTTCCCTTTAATCCTACTTGTCTGAGATTAGCAGCAGTCACTTGGGAATCAGAAATGAAGGCTTTCTTCATATACTCAAAATCCTTGTTGCTCTTTTAATTACAGTTCACACCAGGCTTCTTTTTCCCCTTAATGTGCAACTAGGCACAAATGTGCAGATCTAGGGCAAAAATATGTGCTATTCCAAAAGAATATTGGTGCCATTCAAAAATGCAAACCATGCAAAAGTTATTTTATCTTAGGTGATGTAAAAAGTGATGGATGGCTTTGTGAAAAATGACATCAGTAGTCCACGCTCCCGTACAATCTCAGGCCTTCGGCAGGCAAACTGTACAGCATGGATCCCCAATGTTGTAGTGCTTGTGGGAAACCCTTGGTATCATGAGATGGATGGAGACCATCGTCAGCTGGGCAGTGGTAGGCTGGTCCCACTGCCCAGCTGATCGACATCGGAATAAGAAGGGAGGAGCTTTTCCCAGCCAGGACCTGCTCCAAAATGGCCATGCCCAGTTTCCTCTAGTGGCATCCCCACTGAACTCCCTCCCTTGGCTGACCCCATCCTCCTCCGGCCCCACTACTCTCAAATCTCCAGGAATTTCTGAAGCCAGAGATGGCAGTGCGAACACTATGGCATGGTCAAGTGAGCCATCAAGTCACAACCAGCACTGTGAGCCCCATTGCGCAGCTTTCAAGGCAAGTGACTAACAAGAGGTGGTTGGCCATGGCCTGCCTCTGTGTAGCAGCCCTGGACTTCCTTTTGCCCTCCAAGCCAAGTACTAACCAGAGCTGACCCTACGTAGCCCCTGAGATCTGACCAGAAGGTGCCGTGCGGCATTCTCACACAGCTCAGCCTGCCAGGCCCTGCAATCTCACCAGCGCCGTAAGTAGGCTGAGAAATATGGGGAGAGGAAATGTCTAGCAGGGGATTCTTTATTTTTTTCCCCTCCCTTGCCTTTTAATAATGAGGTTTCTCCACGGAGACAGCATGAAATTGGCTGAAGACGTAATGATTCTTCACAACCTCAAGGCGGGTGGCCATCCACCAGGGAGCCGTGCTCTCCTCATTTAGCTTGTTTATTGTTCAGGCCTAATTAAAATGTTACACTATCCTGCCTTTTACATCTTATTCCCAGCTAATGAATTCACCGCCGACTCGGAGCAATTTTAATAAAACGGCTCGGCGCAAGCGGACGGGTCGGGAGGGGGAGTTTGGGGAGGGGGGGGTGTGGAATAGAAAAAGGAAGAATGAAACAGCAATTATACAAGATAAGCATTAGATACTTGGATCGGAATTACCTCCCGGAGCAATCGGGAGACTGCCCGCCGTGCCGCTGCCATAAATACGTTGCAATCCATTTTATGATAATTGAAGTCATAACTGCGGCTTTTGGAGGTGGGTGTGAATTTTTTTTTTCACCCATGCAGATTAAAAAAAAAACATCAAGAGAGATTTGGCCATTAAAGAGAGAGAGAGAGAGAGAGAGAGAGAGCTTCTAGCCCACCAAGCACATGCTTCCTCCCTCCTTTCCCAGGTCCATATGGAGGCAGCATATGGTGCTAGAGAGAAGGGGGAGGCTTTGGGGAAGGTGGCTTGTTTGGACGGACATGGAATCAAAGCACCAAGGAGGGAGCAGCATTAGAAGGCCACGCCTTGGCACAGGCGATAGGGGTTCTTGCTTTGACTTTGTCCAAGTGAAGCGCTGATGACCATGAGTCATTGGTTCTTTCCACACTTGGATCTCATCCCCGGTTTTATTAGAGTCCAACACGCAACACAATATCTTGCATTTATCCCTGGTTAAAACAGCATCCATTTATCCCAGGACAAGTGTGGAGCGAAACCGGGGTGACCTCAATGTAATGTGGAAACAAGAAGTACCCCAAGATAATTACAGGGATGAACGTGAGTGTAAAGTAGAATGTAAAAATACCCCGAGATAATTACAGGGGTGAATTCGAGTGTAGTGTAGAATGTAAAAATACCCTGAGATAATTATAGGGGTGAACTCAAGTGTAGTGTAGAATGTACGTTTGGGGACAGAGTTGAACCAGGATTTAAGGTCTAGTGCAGAAAGGACCATTGTCTTGTATGACAGGGCAGCACCAAGGATTCCTGGATGGGGAGGTTTTCTTGGATCCTTTCCAGTCTGGTTTCAGACACAGGTATGGGACTGAAACAGACCTGGTTGCCCTGGTAGATAACCTGTTGCATGAGGGGGTAGGGGCAGTGTTCCCTCTAAGCTGAGTTAATGTGAGCTAGCTCACAGTTTTCTAGCCTTTGGATCACACATTTTTACCTTGGCTCAGGGAGGATGGCTCCAGAGAAAATTAATCTATGCAGCAGCCAAATTGGTCACTCACAACTTTAATGCCAGTAGTTCACAAAGTAGAATTTTTGCTCACAAGACCCCACAGCTTAGAGGGAGTACTGGATAAGGGGAGTGCAAACCTGCTGACCCTCCTGGACCTGTTAAATACTGGGTTCCAAGGATGAGCAGACCTCAAGTTTAGTGATCAGCTCAGTTTATTAGTGATTCAGCAGATACAAGACAAAGCTCCAGGGCAACAGCCCTGTTTAAATAGCATGCAAACACCACCCCCAACTCCCAACGATAGGCTATTTACATAACATTAATTCCAGAGTCCTGGTGGGCTATAGTTCTAGAGCTCCAAGCTCAGCCCGTCTCTGGTAGACAGTCCTGGGATGTTCCAGCCCCAATACATAACAACCTCGCAGCAGCTTTCAATACCATTGATCGAAAAAGAGGAGGAGGAGGAGATGGGGGAGACTGAATTTATACCCTGCCCTTCACTACCCAAAAGAGTCTCAGAGGGGCTTACAAACTCCTTTCCCTTCCCCTCCCCACAACAGACACCCTGTGAGGTAAGTGGGGCTGAGAGAGCTCTTTCCAGAACTGCTCTTTTTCAAGAGCAGCTGTGTAAGAACTATGGTTTGCCCAAGATCATCCAGCAGGTGCAGGTGGAGGAGTGGGGAATCAGATTAGCGTCCGCACCCTTAACTGCTACAAACTGGCTCCTTCTAGACCACCTTTCAGGGTTATGATTGGTCTGGGAGGCACTCTTCTGTGGTGGTTTCGGTCCTACCAGGAAGGTGGGTTTCAAGTGGTGGTGTGGGGGACTGCTGCTTGGCCCCTTAGCCCCTGGCCTGTGGGTCCTGCATGGCTCTACTTGTTCTTGGTGTTCTTAAATGTCTCCATTAAACTGCAGGGGGAGGTCATCCAGAGATTTTGAGCTGCGCTGTCCCCAAAATACAGATGATAGCTCTTGTCGTGCACTTCCAGCAGATTCCAAGGAGGCTGTGGAAAGTGTGAACCAGTCCTTGGAGGCAGTTTGGGGGTAGATGAGGGCCAATAAGCTGAAACTGAATTCTGACCAAACAGAGGTGCTACTGGTTGGCGGAAGGGATCTGTTCTGGATGGGAAACAGGTTTTTATCTTGGGGGTGGCCACTGGGCTCGAGCCTTCTGTGGCAGCAGTGGCCAGAGGTGGTTTTCACCAGCTTTGGCTGGTGAGGGAGCAGCTGCCTTTCCTGGCCAAAAAATGATCTTGGCACTGTGGAACATGTCCCAGTAAATGTTTTAAATGAAATAAATAATAAATAATAAAATATGTCTGGGACTTGATTGGCTCGCAGTCATAACTATCACATGCCAAGAGTAGCCTTCTTCATTCCGCAGGTTTTGTTGCCAACACCACTTCCATCCAAAGAAAGAGCAGTTGTGTTCTACCAGGTATCACTGATATTAGCCGTTTTCGGTCGTTACATTTTTGGTGCGCCTACCTTGAATATTGGGGGAAGCACACTACCCGTGATCCTTCCTGAAAGGCACTGTCGCCATCTTGAGTGAACAGAAGAATGCATGCATTTCAAGCATCATGTGCCCGCAACAAACCTGGGTTTCTGATTGCATGTGTTGAAGCTGTAAGATACACTCACTGCTGTATTCACACAAAATGACAATCACACCTATCCAAGCATGCTGTCTTGCTACTCGGGATAGGAGGGCCAAAAGTATAACTGAGAGGGGCAACTACTGTCAGGACTCAGTTAGGAATGTGGGAAAACTCAGCCACCATCTTGAGAAATGTCATTAAACTTATCGGATTTGGACCACCCTTGAATTATTTCACCTGAGAAGGAACCCTCAAATTGGTCCCAGGTTTTGTTTTAGGTGAAATGTTGCGTCAGCTTAGGGATGTGTAAAATCCCACCAAATTTTTTTGCCGATTTCATCAAAACTGGCTTTTTCTAATGTTTTGCATTAGCTCCCCCCCCCCCCCCAATGTATTAAAATGTTCTTTCAGGCCATTTTTAAGTGATAGCTGCAGTTCCAGTGCTACTTATCTCTGGTCACTAGAATCCCTGGTTGAAAATACGACACTAATCACACACATACACCAACATACACACACCTAGCTGAGACAGAAGATGTTTCAAGCCAACGATAGTAAAAATAAGACTACCATAATTTCCTTTGGGAAATTTAGGTCTGTTGATAACTCAGTGGTTATCACCCACCCACCCCCCAGTACTTAACACAGTTCTACTGATCTTAAGCAGACCTTCAGAAATTTTGACTGGACTATTCACCTCTTTTTATTTAAATTATTTATTTACAACCCTATGCCCTGTCTCATTTATGCCTTATGATGGTGGCTTGCAATGGGTTTCAAAATTAGTACTGATTGGTAAGACAGTAAAATACAAGGATTAATCATCAAAACAACAGTCAAAGATCCTAAATACGAGGGGGAGGATCTAAATTATTTAATACTGCCTGCAAAAATACTTAAAAATCAGTTAGCAATGCTATTAATATCTTTTTTAATCCCCCCAAAAGGACAGTTTCTTGCTTCCTGTTTCAAATAGGTAAAAAGGACATCATTTTGAACCTGCAGCACAGATGGGGTGGGCAAAAGATAGTGTGTGTGTGTGTTTGAGAGAGAGAGAGAGAGAGAGAGAGAGATGGTGTGTTGGTTGTAGAGTTACCAATCTCCAGGTAGGGCCTGGATTTCTCATGGAATTAGAGACCACTCTGGCTCAGCCCACTCATTTTCCAGCTGTAGGAACTGAAAGTAAATATACTGCACTGCCCACTTTAAATGTTATTGCTTTAATATTGTTATTTATTGTTTAATTGACTTATTGTAAGGTTGTATTAAATTTATTGTGTTGAGCCACCCTGAGCCCGCTTGCAGGAATAGCGGGATATAAATCAAAATAGTAAACAAACAAATGAATAAATAAATAAACATTATAATTGATCTCCAGATTACAGAGAGAGTTTTCTTGGAGGAAATGACAGCTTTGAAGGGTGGACTTGATGGCATCACTCTTTCACCCAGGACCACTGGAAATCACCTACCCACCCCCTCAGCTGGTAGTTGTTTGGGTTTGGGGTGGGGGCAGGGATGTCTGCTGGAGAAAACAGATAGGTATGTGTAACCTTTCCCTGGCAGGTGAAAACAAAATCAGTTTAAAGATGAAGATGACGTTGATACCAGGTAAGTCGGTGGAAACTGTTATTAAGGGAAAAATTAGTAGGCATGCTGTTGAACAAAATCTATTGAGGAAGACTCAGCATGGGTTCTGCAAGGGAAGATCTTGTCTCACTAACCTGTTAGTGTTCTTTGAGGGAGAAAACAAACATGTGGACAAGAGGGACCCAATAGATGTTGTTTACCTTGACTTCCAGAAAGCTTTTGATAAAATTCCTCATCAAAGGCTCCTAAGTAAGCTCATTAGTCATGGGATAAAAGGACAATTCCTTTTGTGGATCAAAAACTGGCTAATTAAAAGGAAACAGAGAGTGAATATAAATGGGCAATTTTCTCAGTGGAGGGAGGTATGCAGTGGGGTTTCACAGGGATCAGTACTGGGTCTGATGCTTTTTAATTTGTTTGTTGATGATTGGAGTTGGGAGTAAGCAGTGAAGTGGCTAAATTTGCAGATGACACGAAGTTATTCATGGTGGTAAGAACCAGGGAGGATTGTGAAGCACTCCAGAGGGATCTGTCAAGGATGGGCGAGTGGGCATCAACGTGGCAAATGGGGTTCAGTGTGGCCAAGTGCAAAGTGATGCACATTGGAGTAAAAAATCCTAACTATAAATACACGTTGATGGGGTCCAAACTGGCAGAGACTGGTCAAGAGAGAGACCTTGGAGTCATAGTAGATGACTCAATGAAAATGTCGAGACACTACGACTCCAATGAAAAAGGCCAATGCTATGCTGGGGGTTATTAGGAAGGGAACTGAAAACAAATCAGCCAGTATCATAATGCCCCTGTATAAATCGATGGTGCAACCTCATTTGGAGTACTACGTATAGTTCTGGTCGCCATACCTCAAAAAAGATATTATAGCATTGGAAAAAGTGCAGAAAAGGGCAACTAGAATGATAAAAGGGTTGGAACACTTTCCCTATGAAGAAAGGTTGAAGCGCTTGGGGCTCTTTAGCCTGGAGAAATGATGGTTGAGGAGTGACATGATCAAGGTTTATAAGATTGTGCATGGGATAGAGCAGGTAGAGAAAGAAGTACTTTTCTCCCTTTCTCACAATACAAGAATTTGTGGGCACTCCATGAAATTGCGGGTTAGAACAGATAAAAGGAAGTACTTCTTCGCCCAAAGAGTGATTAACACATGGAATTCACTGCCACAGGAGGTGGTGGTGGCTACAAGCATGGACGGCTTCAAGAGGGAATTAGATAAACACAAGTGGAGACCTGCAAGAATAGTTATCCCATTCTTCACACCTTTGCTTCCTTCCTTCTCCCCCTAGTACCTCTCTCACACTCTTTCTCCCTTCTGCCCCCTTTCCTTACTTTCTCTCTTTCCTCCATGTATGTTGCTTCCTCTCTCTTTCTGACCCGTCATCATTCTTTGTTTTTCTGCCTCCCCACCTCATCACTCTTTCTCTCTCTTTCTGCCCCCCCTCCATCACTCTGTCTTTTTGCCCCCATCACTCTCCCAGCCTCCTGCCTGCTTCCTCTCCCCCCACAGCAGCAGTGGCAGTGCTCTGGGAATCACAATGGATCTCCCAGCTGCAGAGATCAATTCACCTTAGAGCTGCCAGCTCCAGGTTGGAGATTTGGAGATTTGGGGGTAGAGCCTTGGGACAGTGAGGCTTGGGGAGGCAAGCAGCCTCAGCAACCCTCCAAAGCAGACATTTTATCCAGGGGAACTGATCTCTGTCACCTGGACAACAGTTGTAATTCTGGGTGCTCTCCAGCCCTTGTCTGGAGGCTGGCAATGGTAGTTTAAGTGAAGGAAATGGCTGGTTTGGAGGGTGGAGTCTATGGCATTATACTGGTCTGTAGTCCCTCCTCAAATCCCACCCTCCCCAGGCTCCACCCCTCAAATGTCCAGGAATTTCCCAACCTGGAGTTAGCAACCCTATTTCCTTCCCACCCAACAGCCAACCTACCTTTATCTGTCTTCAGCTTTCCATCTTCACCCCCCTCCCCCACAGCCTCTACCAAGGAAAATTACAGTCTTTCTCCACAGTGGGGACTAAAGCAGCTTACATTATTATTTCCTCTTTGTTATCTGCACAACAACCCTGTGAGGTTGGTTAGGCTGAAAGTATGTGACTGGTCCAAAATCTCCCAGTCAGCTTCCACTGCAAGATGGGGATCTGAACCTGGGTCACGCAGATCCCAATCTGAAGCTCTAACTGTTACATCACAATGGCTTTCATAGGGTGACTGCTGACGAACAGTAGCAAAGCAGCTGGGCCTAATTAAGGGTGCTTTCACACACCCTAAATAATACACTTTTAATCCACTTTCAACGCACTTTGCCAGTGGATTTTGTGGTGTGAAATGGCAAAATCCACTTGCAAATGGTTGCTGAAGCGGATTAAAACTGCATTATTTAGCATGTGTGAAAGCGACCAATGTCATGCAAATCAGGTGGTATCAAGTCACACAGAGGGTGCTGCCTAGAGATGCCAGCCTCCAGGTGGGAACTGGGGATCCCCTGGAATTACTGCTGATCTCCAGACTACAGAGATAACTTTCCATGGAGAAAATAGAAGCTTTGGAGGGTGGAGTTTATGGCATTGTACCTCACTGAGGTCCCTGTCCTCCCCAGGCTCCAGCCCCAAATCTCCAGGAGTTTCCCAGCCTGGATCTGGATCTGCTGCCAGCTGCCGGGGGGGGGGGGGGGGGTACTTGGCAACCCTAGACTGCTGCCAGTAAAAACCCTGACTTTTACTGAGAGAAACAGTTAGAACCTTCCCCTGAACATTCTAATCTCTCACAGTTGATGCCTGGAGTTGATGCCATTTCAAAAGGTATTGGGGGGAATTCAACAGTCCCTGAAGTTTTAAAAAAACTTTTTGAATTTTTCTTTAGCCCGAGGAAGGCCCCTATTTAGGAAAAGCTGTTGGGGGACAGTGAGCTCTCTTTTGGCAGATATAAGTATCCACACAGGAAAAAAAACTCTGGGAATTAGTATATAGATATGGAGCAGAGGTCCATCAGTGGCTATTAGCCACAAAGTATAGATAGGAACTCTCAGTCTGGGGCAGGGATGCTCTGTATTCTTGGTGCTTGAGGGGGGGCAACAGTGTGGGAGGGCTTCTAGCATCCTGGCCCCAGTGCTGAACCTCCTGAGGGCACCTGGTGTTTTTGGCCACTGTGTGACAGAGTGTTGGACTGGATGGGCCACTGGCCTGATTCAACATTTGCTTCTCTTATGTTCTTATGTTCAGTAATGCAACAGCCTAATTTGAAAGGGTTAAAAAGATCATGCGTTTGCATTGGAATCCAGATCTCCAGGGTCCTAGTCCAGGACTCTGTCTATTATGACACACTGTATGTATCTATAAACCGAATGCTATGCTCAGTTGATTACATATTAGAGCTTCCACTATACCAGGCTTCACTGAATTTCATATTTACTGATTTCTTCCAAACGCCCCCACAACACAGGACAAAAGCACTATGTTCCGTAGCTGCATCACAGCTATGGCGATGTGCTTAAAGGAATTCCATGTATTTTGAGACCGGCAAGAGCCCTTCCACTCATTCTGAGATGGTATCAAGGACCCTGAAACCAAACCAAAGATCCAAGGGTACAGAGCATAATTTCCAAGCAAGCAGAAGCAAACCCCTGTATTGCAAGCACACTCTGAGCATCATATTGCCAAGCCTGTGTATGTAATGGTTGCGTAGTGGTTAAGAGTGTCGGACTAGGATCTGGGAGACCCAGGTTTGAATCCCCACTCTTGCCATGGAAGCTTGCTGGGGTGACTTTGGGCCACTCACACCCGCTCAGCCTAACTTACCTCACAGGGTTGTTGTGAGGATAAAATGGAGAAGCAGAGATTGCTGTGACCTGCCTTCGGTCCTCATTTGGGAGAAAGGCAGGGTATACATGAATTAGAGAAATAAGCCATGTGGGCTTTTCTGCATGGGTTTATTTAATCAGTTCTGGCTCCACACTTCTTCAGTTTATACCCTGATTTCTGCATCCATTTCTTTTTTTTTCTTTTTTCTTCTTGCATTTTGTGCGTGTGCCCGTGCCCATGCATGAAAGTTGTGGTGACCTCTGGAGACTCCTACTGGGGCACAGAAGATGTTCAGAGAAGTGGCTTGATAACCTATCTCTGGCCTCCCAACCTTGGTATTCTTTGGAGGTCTCCCATCCAAATGCTTGCCAGGGTCAGTCCTGCTTAGCTTCCAAAATCTGACGAGATCAGGCTTGCCTGGGCTATCCAAGTCAGGATTTCCACATGCATTTCTGTGCTTTTAGTTTTCACTGCATTTTTGGGATTTTTTTCAATCCCCCCTCCCCCCCCCCCCCCCCCCGCATTTTCTAATACCACTTTTACCCCAATCTTTTTCTGGAAGCGGATTCTTTTTTTTTTCTTTTTTTTAAATATATTTTTTATTGAACTTTTTCAAGAACATAACATTTTAATATAGAATACAGATTTTTTTTGCAAGCAAATTGACTGATAGTACGTACATTTAATTAATAAATGTATATTAATAAATTACATCTTTGCTGGAAGCTGATTCTGAGTCGCCCTTTCCCTCATGCATAATATTTCTGTCCGGTTTTCTTTGTCCCACCCACTGCCACCCACCTGCAGCCTACTCTTTTGAGGATTGGACTGTCGTTACCATCAAACCACTCCCTCTTCTTCCCCCCCAATGGAGACGAGTGTTGTTGTTTTTTAAGGCACTAAAGTATTGATTATACTAAGGCACTGTTGCAATGACAGGTTAAACAGGTTCTCTGAATTCCCAGCTTTCATTTATTTAAAAAAGTCAGTCTCTATCGCCTTCCCTTGCAGAGTTGTAAAGAAAAAAGGTTATCTCCATGAGAGAAAGGGCCAGAGTCTTAAAGTTGTGGGGGCTTCTTATGTGTTGGGCCTTCAATGGTATATCGATATATTGATATTTTAGGACCTTTTCAAAAATATAGCCACCATATTGATATATCAATATAAGCAGGGCTATTTTGGGGCAGGAACGCACAGGAACGGAGTTCCAGCTGGCTCCTGAGTTGGCCACACCCAACAACAGAGCTCATTAGCATAATAGGCCGCACCCAAAAGCAGAAACTCATTAGGACTGGCTACATTCAGGGTATGTGGCCTAACATGCAAATTAATTCCTGCTACAAAAAAGCCCTGGGTTTTGACAACAAACAAGGTAAACAGAATAAGAAGCAAAAGGTGGGTGTGGCTGGATGACCACTCTTCTGGTAACATGGGGGTGTGGTCTAATATGCTAATAAGCTGTGCTGTGAGTGGTGTGGCCTAATATGCTAATGAGTTTCTGCTGTTGGGTGTGGCGTATAATTCTAACAAGCTCCTGCTGGGCTTTTTCTACAGAAAATCCCTGAATAAAAGCATGTGCAAAAATTAAAAGGGGGTGTCGTGACGCTACTGATAACATCGTCAATGACAGCAGCATGAAGGTCCTGGTTATTCAAGGCATATGCAGAAGAAAATAAACCGACTCCACGACTTTGAAAATGCAAAGGGAAGGTAGATGAGCGGAAGAACCATGTCCAGACTTATTCCAATGCTTGTGGTTTGCCTACCAAGGAAATCAGGAGTAATTCGAGCATATAGGAAAACCTGCAAATGGGATTACAAATTCAATCAGAGCTACACATGCAGCAGAATCACCAGGTGTTCCTTTTCATGGAAAGTACCATTTCTTTTTTTCATTGTGTGTGTGCATGCTCATGTGTGCAAACGTGTGCCTGGAAGTCATGGTTGACTTCTGCAGACCCCTAGTGGGGCTTGGACATTTCAGAGAGGTGGCTTGCTGTTGCCTGCCTCTGCATTCCAGCCCTGGTATTCCTTGGAGGTCTCCCTTCCAAGTACTTGCCAGGGTCGGCCCTGCTTAGCTTCCGAGATCTGACGAGATCAGGCTTGCCTGGGCTATCCAGGTTAGGGTGGAATGTACCCTTTCTGATTGCCGATGAGAATACTGTCACACATAAAAACACTCCTGGGACATCGACAGGGAGAAAATTGGGATCTCTGACTTGATGGTTTTCTATGGGTGCAGGGAGTCAGGAGTGATTCAGCTCTGCTACATCCCGAGATTCTTCGGTAGGGCTCTTAGCCTTTTAGTCAGGGATTGAAAGAGGCTGTAGGTGAGATATCCCTGAGAGATGAAGGCCTGGATGTTTGGTTGAGACAGAAAACAAAATGCTAGCAAGAATATTCTGTGGAATTAGATTTGGACACTTTTTCGTAGTGCTGCTGGGCTAATAGACCTTTTGTGGAAGGATAAAGATTAGATATTATCTGGGCCTGGAGAATAAGTGTTTAGAAATCTTGCCAAGCAAAGAGGTCAGACTGGATGCTATTGCTCAGTGGTTCCAGATTTTAGTGCAGTGCGGTGATATTCAAGATTCTTTATAGAATGACTACCAAATAGTACTGTCAACCTCAGTGCTGTTGCTCTAGTGAGTTAGAGTCAATATGTTGCAGTGATCAGCAAGATAGACTTCATTAAGGAGACCCGAGTTCAGATTCTGGCAAAGCTCACTGGATGACTTTAGGGTATTCATGATTAGCTTTAGCTACCTTCTTTTTGTAACATACACATACACACACCCTTTCTGCTGGGTATTTAAACAGACCTGATGGGTGTGCACTTCTGTACATCTGAGGAAGTAAGCTATGAGTCTGTGAAAGTTCATGCTGAAATTAATTTTGTTCTTTTTTAAAGGTGGCGCTGGATTTCTGTATAATTTATCAGAGAAGTGAATTCTCTTTTCGAAGGCTGCTGAGAACACTGCATCGTGAGTTTCAGATCATGTGCATAATCAAAGATGTTCATCCCATCATCCCCTGTGGCACTAACCCTAGTCACAAGTTACAATTACAGTGCACAAACTGTACAAAAGAGAATTATTCTGGAAGGCATTTTTATAAAGGTAAAGGTTTCCCTTGCTCGAAAGGCAGTCAAATCTGACTCTAGGGGGTGGTGCTCATCTCCATTTCCAAGCCATAGAGCCAGCACTGTCTGAAGACTTCTCTGTGGTCATGTGGCTAGCATGACTAGACGCCAACGCACATGGAACACTGTTACCTTCCCACTGAGGTAGTACCTATTTA
Source organism: Lepidodactylus listeri (assembly GCA_029233225.1). NCBI lineage: Eukaryota > Metazoa > Chordata > Lepidosauria > Squamata > Gekkonidae > Lepidodactylus > Lepidodactylus listeri. The sequence continues at coordinate 54,331,479 of JARCFY010000015.1, read as the reverse complement.
TCTGCTTGCAATTTCTTGCTTTTGAACTGCTAGGCTGGCAGGAGCTGAAGCCAGAGACAGGAGCTCACTCCGTCACGTTGCACTCAGGTCTCAAAATGCTGAGCTACTGATCTTCTGGTCTGCAACTTGGTGTCTTAACATCTGAGCCACCACAGCCTATAACGGAGTAATTCGGGAAGCTGTTTTAACAAAGGTAATTGGGCTATGGGAGGAGGGGGAGGGGAGGAGGAGGAGAAGAAGAAGAATTGGATTTATACCCCACCCTTCACTTGGAGTCTCAGAGCGGCTTACAACCTCCCTTCCTCTCCGCACAACAGACACCCTGTGAGGTAGGTGGGGCTGAGAGAGCTCTTTCAAGGACCGCTCTTGAGAGAACAACTCTGAGAGAACTGTGACTGACCCAAGGTCACCCAGCTGGCTGCATGTGGAGAAGTGGGGAATCATACCCCATTCTCCAGATTAGTCCATCACTCTTAACCACTGCACCAAGCTATCTACTGTGTATAGCAGCCTTTGAGGGCCTATGGGCACTTTTGGAATTATGACACTGGGTAGCTGCCACAAAATGGCTGCTCTAGCTTACCTTCAGTCACACAGTGCTGTGGTGGCAGCTGGTGCCAAAGAAATGTTTTTAAAAATCTACACAGCCAATCAAATCTCCAGTAGCCAGTCAGAAGCCCTGCTGGGCAAAAGCCCCATCTGGCCCTGCCCACTTTCTAAAAACACTTGGCGGGTTCCAGGAAAGCTGTTGGCAGGCAAATGATCAAATGTTAGTGGAATGAACTCATTCTTTTAAGTGGGTACCCAATCCTGGCATCCCAGCCTCAAATAGAGAGCCAGTGTGGGTAGTTATACAGAGTTGGACTAGAATCGGAGGTTCAAATCCCCGCTCTGCCATGGAAGCTTGCTGGGTGACCTTGGGCCAGTCACACACTCTCAGTCTAACCCACCTCACAGGGTTGTTGTGAGGATAAAAATTAAGGCAAGGATACCAATGTAAGCCATTTGGGGGGTGGGGAAATGGAGTGTAAATGATGTTAATAAATAAACAAATCCCCAGAAGCTGAAAACAATGGTTTGCATACAATTTATCTCAACAGCAGTCATATTCCTCCGTTCCCAACGTGAGTCGTTTTAAAAGACCCATGGGCTCATCTTACTGTTAGGGTATGCCAGCTCATGTGACCAGTATCTGGCCAACATCCCCCTAACTGAGACGCATCCCACAACAGTATCTGTTTCTCTCCTCCCAATGGCCCTCTACCAACTTTCCCAGTGGTAAACAACAGCCACACATGAACGTGAAAAGTGGAGCTGTCCGGCACTTTGGTCCTGCATCTTCCTTTACGTTCTGTGGGCAGCACCACAGTCACACCAGATCACACTGGTAACTGTGAAGCTCTGAAGAGCAAGGTGGTGCTGTCTTTGTTGCAGGGCCGGACCCCCCACTCCTAGAGAGGTAGATTGTCAATGCCAGTCGATGTTCACTTCCAGCCCCCAAGCCACTGTCTGACAAATACAGGTGTATCCCCTACCATCGCCCCCACCACCATCGCTGACCTTGCGATGGAAGGCCTTTCACAGCTGCACAGAAGGGGGAATTTTGGCTAGAGCCACTTTTCTCCCTCACCAAGCACCGTGGCAACCTGCACTGGCTAAATTTCATTCTCTGAAGCTATTATTAAAGGTACAGGAGCCCTGTCTTTTATGTCTTTGGGATGTCTGCCAAGGGGGGGGGGGGGTCCAAATTGGAGGGTTGCATTAGGTACATCTCTCCCACACCCCTTTTTTATTCTCTTTCTTCCCCTCCCTCCGTCTCTCTCCTTCTTCTAGTTTCCTCTCTGAAATCTTCCTGCAGATGCTGGCAGCCCCAGCAGCTGGGAGCTTGTGTGCCTCCGTGTGTGTGTGTGTGTGTGTGTGTGTGTGTGTGTGTGTGTGTGTGTGTGTGTGTGGAGTGCACGCCTTTGTGCTGGGATGATTGATGCTGACACTATAACAGCAGACACACTGCAGTCCATCACTGCAGTCCCCCTGATTAAAATTCTGCTCCGGCCCCGACTGCAGCACTCCACAAATGGAATATTCTACATAATTTCCGAAAATGCTTCTTTTTATCACCCATTTCTCCTCTATCAGATGACACCCAGATTGATGGGAGATGACTCGTCTGACATCTCCCCGGTTTTACAGGCCCAGATTTACCACCCCCCTTAACCGCTTTATTGCCAGCGATCCAAACCGACTGCTAATGTTCTCCGGGTGCCGGTGCAGGTGTTGACTTGGGGGGAGGGGGGAGGGTTAGAAGCAGATTGGGGGGAGAGCAAAATGGGGAGGAGGAGGAGGAGGAAGGCAACAGAAAGGGCCACTGTAACTGAACTGGGGAGCACTGGTTTAATGGGGAGGAGGGAGGAAGCGAGGCAGAGCTCTAAAACCAAACCACCAGCTGCCCATTTTTTTAACAACAAAAGGAGACGAAATGGAAATATCACCACCAGGATGATCCCTTAGCTCTCTCCCTTCCTTTCACCTCCCCTGGATGCCTCGAGGCTTTTATTATGACCCAAGCATGGCTGTCTGTCTCTCCAAGGGACCTCTGTCTCATCTACGGCATTTTCCCCATTTTCACCCAAAGTGCTTGGCAAATTTTCTCTGCTGTAACCATCGCAGGCACACACATATTGGCCACCTCCTTCCTCGTTCCCCCACCCGCCTGGAGCGGCTTCTAGAAGAGAAAGAAGGGACTGTGTTCTGCCACACGGTGTCCTTTTCAGAGTTCAGGTCACCCACTGTTTAGGATATGGACAGGTCTTCCCTCCACCACAATCTTGATCACAAATGTAGCTGAAAGGGGTGTGAACTGGGACAGTGTTTGGTAGGGGCTTCAGCTCCTCATTTCCCTTGTAGTCATTAAGAATCAGCCCCATTCCTCTCAGCACTGGTTCCAGTCCCTTGGCCACACCAGGTGCAATAGACTGTCGGGTTAGTATGGCAGAACATGACGGATCGCTTTTTGTACATCGTGATTTATGATGGCATCAGGGGAGATGTTTGTAGGGTTGCCAACTCCAGGTTGGAAAATTCCTGGTGATTTGGGGGCGGAGCCTAGGGATGGTGGAGTTTGGGGACAGGCTCAGCAGGGATAAGATGCCATAGAGTCCACCTTCTGAAGTTGCCATTTTCTCCAGGGGAACTGAGCTCGTGATCCGTTGTAATTCTGGGAGAATTCCAGGCCCTTCCTGGAGGTTGGCAACCCCTGTTAACTATCTCCTAGGATGGTTGAGCTCAAAAAGGGGCCTTAAGTAAGCCTAGTGTAGTGGTTAACATGTTGAACTAGGCTCTGGGAGATTCAGGTTCAAATCCCCATTCAGTTATGAAGTTTGCTGTGTGACCTTGGGCCAATTGGTCTCTCTCAGACTATACCTCACAATACCACCACAATACCTCAGTATCTTATACCCTGCCCTTCACTACCTGAAGGAGTCTCAGAGCAGCTTACAATCTCCTTTCCCTTCCCCCCCCCCCCCACAACAGGCACCATGTGAGGTAAGTGGGGCTGAGAGAGCTCTGAGAGAACTGCTCGTGAGAGAACAGCTCTGAGAGACCTTGTAACTGACCCAGTGTCACACCAGCAGCTGCATGTGGAGGAGTGGGGAACCAAACCCGGTTCTCCCAGATCAGAGTCCATGCTCCTAACCACTACACCAAACTAGCTCTCAAACTAGGCAGTGCCAGTTTCTCCCATAGCTGGAGGGGCGCTAAGCCAACCCTCCCATGGCATGGTGGGATCAGCTGAGGCATAAAGCCAGGGCCTCCCCATTGCCAGGTATGGGAAGTGTGGTACCACACCTGGCTGAGGCACTCAATCAGTCAATGGGTGGAGTCTGCCCTGTCACCGGGTCCAGAAGGCATAGTGACGTCACAAGCCATGGCCCCAATCATAGCCATGCCATACCTGGGCACTCAGGTGCTGAGTGGGACATTCCCCCACTGACAGATCCAAGATGCATGACATTGCCACAAGCTGCAGCCTGAGGACCAGTCATGCCTCACCACGCCAAGGCACTTGCCCAGTTACTGGGTCCTGGAGGCACCTGCGTGTGCACTAATCATATTCTATCATTCCTATGCATGTGCTCATACTCATGCTAAAAGCACTATTTCCTTCCACATAATCAAAGGTTCCAAAGTGATTCATCAGAAGGATGATGAACCAGTTAATTTCTTGCATCACATATTAATTATATGGATTTTTAATTGGAGCTTGACTCTCCTGTGAAAGGGTTTTTGGAGGGTTCTTTGACTACGTATATACATTAATTGAGCCAAACAATGCCTTTAGTGCTCATTTCGTGAACAAGAGATTGTTCCTCTGTTTGGTTCGGTCCAGAAGGTCTCAAGTACAAGCAGAATTTGGCTTATTCACTGGAAGGAGATGATGGGCGAGAGACCTCAAATGTGCTGAATCTGAAGTTGTGGGTGCTTATGGCTTCTGCACATGGAATGGTGGGCAGATTCCCTTTTCCCCAGTCTAATGAAATGTCACCTATTTCCCGAAGGTATCTTGCTCTCATAATTTAACTCCTCGTTCTGAAAAATTTAATAGCATCTCTTAAAAGCAGGTTTCTATCCACTCTGACTTCAGAGATATTCTTGATATTGGAAATTGATATCTCAGGCTTGGAGAAAGGAACAGGGTGCTGGACAGAATTTCCAGAAATCATATGAAGAGGTTTAGTATCCTGCTAAATTTGATCATCTTTATTTTAAAATGGTTATTGACTGGGTTTATTTTAATTTTTTTTTTAAGTAAAAACAAAAGGAATCTAGCTAAAACAGATTCTGCTAGGAAACTGTGCATTCTTCTGTAAGTTCACAACTTTTCACAAATTCACGGATCATGTTGCTTCTGTTCACTGGGGAATGCCTGACTGTTGCTGTTCTACTTTCTGAACATCTTGCCCATAGTGTAGGGCCATAAGTTTCATTAGAGCAAACATGTCCTTTGTTCTTCTAATCTGGTCTTTTCCAGGGATTCTTTCAATTTCCAGCATTTAGCAAATATGAGTCTTGACATTGTTATAAAAGTAAACCATTATATGAGGCCATTTTCATGGAATAGTAGCCACATAGCTAAGTAACAATAATTCAGTTTAACTTGAAATTCCGTACCTGAGCTCCACTGAAAGTTTATCAACAACCATTCCCCCCCAAAATGCTTTGCCCTCACACAATGCCACCAAAGATACTGAAATCTCAAGTCTGGAGGAAGGAATAGGGTGTTGGACAGAATTTCCAGCAATCATTGAAGGGGATTCAGTGCCCGACCAAGCTAGGTTTTTCTTTGTTTTAAATCCTTTATTGATTTGGTTTTAATACTGTAACTTTAAAATTTGGCAAGCTACTTTGAGCCACTGAAAAAGCAGTGTGTGTGTATGTGTGTGTGTGTGTGTGTGTGTGTATAATATATATATATATATATATATATATATATATATATATATATATATAGAACATGGAAGGCTTAGAATTCAGCTTTAGTGCGTCCAGAAATTGAAGTTACATTGCTGTAGAAGTATGATTTAAAAAAGAAAAAGCCCAACCTAGCATTTGGAAAATTCAGGATATACAGACTTTGCCATGTCCTGTTACATAGGGAGGGGGGGGGGTATTCAATTAAATTCTCCCTAGATTTCTGTTCAGTGCTAACATATTAGAGCAGAGTAACCTGAAGCTTTACTCTTTAAAAGTGAAGCACTCCAAATGTACCCAACGTATGGAAGAGATTTTTTTTGCTGTCAAGTCACAATCGACATGGCAATGCCATAGGGTTTTTAAAACAAGAGACATTCAAAGGTGGTTGGCCCTTGCCTGCCTCTGGACTTCCTTAGTGGTCTCCCATCAAAATACTGACTGGGGCCAACCCTGCCTAGCTTCGGAAATCTGATGAGATCAGGCTAGCCTGGGCTATCCAGGTCAGGGCATTGAAGAAGAGAAGAGGATGGGATACAGAGCTGTGGTCTCCTACTTTGAAGGGGGTGGTCTTGCAGTTCCTCCTCTTCCTCCTGCACCCCACCAAACTGTGGTAACACTTTTAAATTGTCTGGCCAGGAGATGGTGGATTAATTCTGTTGAGGGCTATCAGCCATGACAGCAAAATGAAATCTTCTACATCCCCCAGTGACCAGATGCGGGGTGCAAGCAACATGCTGTCTCCATTTTCTTCTGCTTGTAAGCTTCTCACATGCATTTGATGGACCACTCTTGAAACAGTGCAGGCCTCGATGGTCCATTGATCTTCTCCAACAAATATAGTAACTATGTTCTGTGTTCCTAGATCTGTTCCTTGGCTAGACTACAATCCCTGGTGGCTCCCTGCACCCAACTCTGATGTAGTCTTCCATTGGAGACTGAAATCCTGCAAAAGCTGCACTAAATCAAAAGTGATTTATGACTATCAGAAATAGGTTCAGATTCAGTAATGGTTCATCAGTGCTCAGTATCCTGTGGGGCTGAGTCTGTGCATGGTGGCTCCAGCTGTGGTTGGAAGGAGTACCTGAAAAGGGTATTAATATACCCTGCAAAGAAATGGTGAATCACATCAGTTGTTTGTAATCATATAGTTTGCTACAATATCTTTGGTGTGCCAACACAGATTACTACAAAATGGATGAAAAAATCCTTCAGGAAGGTGCTCAGGTAGATAATCCCAATGAACTCCTTTCTGTCCTTACCATACTCCTCTCCAGAACTTGTCCCAGAACCAATCCAGCAGTGATGCCTCTGATAATCTATTTACTTATTTATTTATTTACTTTCTAAACCACCCTCCCCCAAAAGGGCTCAGGGCAGTGGACAGCAAAGATTAAAACATACAGTGCTTCGTTAAAACATTAAAACAATCAATACTTAATTAGATTAAAACCAGTAACAAACTATCTCCAGATGGTGTTTAGTAGTAGATTTCTTCCTCCATGGGGTGGGGTCACAGGCTGGATGAGATGGGAAAACCATTGCTGTCCTTAACCATAGGCGCGGTGGAACATCTATGTCTCGCATGCCCTTTGGAACTATACTCGGATCCTTGGGGCATGGATGTCTCCAGGCAGAGAGTTCCAGCAGGCAGGAGGCCGAAAAGGCCCTGGCTCTGGTCGAGGACAGCCAGACTTCTTTTGGACCAGGGATCACCAGCAAGTTCTGATCTTGCGAGTGCAAGGCTCTTCAGGGGACATGCTAGAAAAGGCGGTCCTGCAGTTACGTTGCCCCCAGACCGTTTAGGGCAGAGGTGTCAAACTCATTTGTTACGAGGGCCAGATCTGACATAAATGTCACTGTTGGGCCGGGCCATGTGTGCCATAAATTGTAATGCCAGGTGCGGGAGATATAAACTTTATAAAGAACAAAGGAAACCCAATTAACAATATTATTTTTTGCTCAAAATACAAACAAACGAAATTGATTCCTAGCAGTAAAAGCCAGTAAATGTATTTAATCATATGCAAGACTAAGTTTTTTTTTCCCCAAAGGATACCATAAAAGGGAGAGTACCTTACATTTCCATACATACCAGTTGCTTGCAGGCCTGAAAAAAGTCATGGACGGGCCGCTTCTGGCTCCCGGGCCTTATATTTGATACCCCTGGTTTAGGGCCTTAAAGAATAAAACCAAAACCTTGACGCGGATCTGGTGTTCAACTGAGAGCCAGTGTAGCTAGCAGAGCACCGGTTGAATATGTGCTGACATGGGATGCCTGTAAGCAACTGCACTGCTGCATTCTGAACCAGCTGAAGTTCCAGCTTCAAGGGTAGCCCTACGTAAAGTGAGTTACAGTAATCTACCATTGAGGTGACCATTGTGTGGATCACTGTGGCTAGGTCAGAGTGTGAGAGGTAGGGGGCCAGTTGCCTAACTTGGTGCAGTTGGACAAACGCCAGCCTAGCAATGTTTGCAATCTGGGCCTCCATAGATATGGAGCCAGATATGGAGGCATCCAGAAGCACACCCAAGCTCTTGACAGCTGGTTCCAGTATCAGTGGCATATCGTCAAGAACTGGAAGTTGTCATCACACCCTCAGGTGGCCCTACCCAACTACAGGACCTCTATCTTCGAAGGATTCAGTTTCAGCCAGCTCTGTCAGAGCCATCCAACCATGGCCTCCAATCCCTCGGCCAGATTTGATGGGACGGTTCCAGGCTGGCCATCTATCAACACATACAGCAGGATGTCATCAGTGTACTGAACCATCATCACATACTTAAGGACCCTGATGACCTTTAAATATGCTGGGCAGAGTATAACAGGAGGATCACTTCTTTGAGGGGGAAAGGGAGTTCCGAGTCTCTGAGCTTGGGAAGAGCAGCTCAGATGCTTTGAGGGGTGAGCCTGAATCAGTCCACGCCACATGAGGCCATCTGCTATCTCAAGGAGATGGTAGGGGGCCTAATCAGAGGACATTCAACAACTCAATGTACAAGGCCGGTGGCAGCATACCCTGAAATGGGCAGCTGCCAAGACCCACTGCTGCTGACCCCCATTCACCCATCCACTCATTTGCAGTGCTCCATCACCTGTGCTTTCAGATGCATGTATTGCCCAGTGCCACCAGGGAATGGGATGCAGCTGGTACAGGACACCGTGGGTGTGGGCAGTGGGAGGACTCATGAGCAGATAGCAGGACACACAGGTAGGTGAAAGGCATGTGAGTAGATGGGAAGGAAGGGGAGTATAAAGCAGAAGGCCTGGTGGTGGGCAGAGGATGGGAGGGGGGCCTTGGGGACACTCTGCCTACATCCTCCAAAAACCTGGAATCAACCCTGCCAGTGTACACCTCCAAGCTAAAGCCTTATTCCCTTAAAATGCCATGAACTTGCCCTTGGGGGACAGGTATTTGACAGCAATACAGTCCTGCTCAAAGATTATTGGCGGGGGGGAGGGGGTTGGAGTTTTGAGATATGTCAGAACAACAACTGCTTTCCTCTGGAGCTCTCCGTGGTCCTGAAAGGCTAACTTTGCTACCTACCTCCACTGCTGCATAATCTTCGTTGACCACTGAAAACTTTTTCCACCCTTGCTTATTGGTCTGTGGGATCACAGCCTGTCCAAAACAGGGCAGGATAATAAACTTTGGGCATGACACTTGATAACAGTACGTTTCCATTGTGATGCAATTTGCATCATGCAAAGTCCCAAAGTTTGCATTGGCAGAGCAACCCCACAAGTTACAGGGGCACAAAATCCCCTCATGTCAAATCCTACATGTTTCATGGCCAGTGCTGCAGTTAGCAATCAGTTAATTCATCACCCAGTTCTAAGGATTGTACATGTATACAAATTGCACATTATACAGACAGCACAGAGATGGAATCACACACATTGGTGCGGAGGGTAGAACTACATTCATCCTGGGCTGGTTGTACCCCTGCAGTGGGGCATCGAAGTCAGCCTGTCCCCTGGGCACAATAAATCCTGTCTTTGCCCTTTTGCCACTGCGGCAAGGAATGACGCGATTCCTGGGGGCAGAAGCAATGAGGTGGAATCAAGCACGGGGGAAAATTAGGCTGAATCTTCTGGAATGGCTCCCCAATGGGATGAGTTGCCTTCCAGTATCACTGAAACCACCTTGCATGAGACATTAAAACAATAGAGTTGTACCAGGGGCCCTGGGGCTGGGAGGGGGGGGGGCGTGGAGAAGAGACAAGGTGTCCGAGTCACTCAGAGGATCAGCGAGACAGGGATGTGCAACCACCTCGGAAATCAGAGTACTAAAAGAGAGAAAGAAAGTGCTCCCCCGCAGGCAATGAGAGAGGCATGGTGTGAAGGGCACCAAGGAGGGAAGGCACAGAAAAGGAAAGACAGCTAGACTAAGCGATCGCAAGGCCGGCACCAGAGGATACAGCAACATGAAGGACTGGAGTGGATGAGTGCCTGGGTTTTTTGTTTGATGGGCGTCAAATCCCTAACACTCTCCTTTTCTGGGGTTCATAATCATATCCTGAAAACACCCATCTAGAAGTCCAGAAGTGGGTTTGTTTCATTCCCTGATCAAGGCAACAATGAAGAAATTATATCATAGCTGCCCCCCCATGATGCTGTAGGAATTCACCCAATCTTTATAGTAAAGACCAAAGAGATTGGGAGAAATTCCTAGAGCATCGCAGAGACCATTACAGTCACTCAGAAGTGATGTCTCAGTGTCCACGCCATCACCCCCTTCATTTTTTCTCCACTTCTAAAGCACAGTGGTAATTGAAGTCAGTGCTGGGTGTTTGCTTGCTGTGGGAAGGCAAATGGTAAGCCAATTGCTACCTGAGATCCTTTAAATGGAGTTCTCAGGGATGGAAACTGGGACCTTCTGCATGCAAAGCAGGTCTTCTACACTGAAGTATGTCTCCTCCAGCTTCTTGAATTAGAACATCCTGGACAATAAGCTCAGTCCTTTCCTTTTATAAAGCCACATTAAACTAAACAGATACAGTAGGGCAAAGAGGACTTCACCGGTAGGACTATTAGGGAAACTAAGTTATCTTGCCAAAGAAAGGAGACAAAGAGGAAGTTTGTCCCAGACTACTCTGGTTTCACAAAACAACAAAATAATTTAGTTTGGGTTGAGTTTTGTCTAGTGGTACGCGAAATTTCTGTTTCCAGTTCTCTAACCTGATCTCTCAATTTAACACTTTGGGTTTGAAATGCTATTCTTTCAACCGTGTCAGTTGCTCGGGGTGGGGGGGGGGGCAATATGGCCTGGGTTTTGAACTCCTAATGCTACCTACGTAGTCTCACACACAGGTACTTACGTCTCACTGCACCATGGGCTTTCCAGGTACTTATGTCTCACTGCACCATGGGCTTTCCAGTGTTAAAGCAGTACGAACGTTTCACAGGCATGTGCGTTTCACAGTTTGGCTTTGGTAACATAAGGATTGGTGGGGTTATGGGAATGTGGTGCAAAAAAATAAGGACAGAATGCCAATGTCTGGAATGAAGGTGTTAATACAGATATTACAATAATACATCAGGTCATGTCATACTTACGTCAAGGATCTGTCAAGAAATAAAGCTTCCTTGTCATGTGAATTACTGAAAAGCACAGAGGGATTTGGCATGGCTCGAGAATTTATGGAACAGGGATTGAAGAATATTCTATCAAATACCAGGGTCCAGGGTCCAGGGTTTGGTTTGTTTGTTTATTTACTTGCACATGCTAGAAAGCAAGTCTAAGCCTGGCATCCCCTTTGTTGTTGGTGTTAAAGGAGACGATTCAGAAGTCATACCCGCCATGCCAACCAAGAGGAAGGAACTGCTATGCTTTCAAACCATTTCCACTTCTGGTTATCACCCAGACACAGGCAAGACACAAAGATACCACAGTTATCTGTAGGGGTAGTACACTGGGGGTCAAGTAGTAGTTTCACTGTTACCAAGTTCTTGTCAGCTATGAACTCGGGGGGTGTTCTTAGGTAAGCCACTGCTTCTTGGCCTTCGCCTTCAGTCTGCCATCTGCAGATCATGGCCCACTTTGCATGGCTGTTGGATGCTATACTAAAATAAAGTTGGCAGTAGAAATACGTGTGTGGGAAAGAAAAGGCACGGGTCTGCTTTTGCGAGCAGTAGTGCAGTGCGTACAGTAACACCCAATGCTTTAATATAATAACATGAATAGTGCACAACTGAATGTACAACAGATGGGTCACGTGGTTTTGTTTAATTTGGTTTTGAAAGCGAATCTGAAATAAATACTTTGCGATCATCACCTCCCTCTTTCTACAATGGCCCCGTGAGGCAAGTCGCTGTTATTCACATTTTGAAGATCACATTTGCACCCTAAATAACTCTTCTCTTCCCACTGAATTTTCACATGTGAGGCAGGCTAGGCAGACAAACTGACTGGCCCAAAGTCTCCCAGGGAGACAGAAATTTGGCAACAAGTTTCCCCATTCCTAGTCCGACACAGGAACCTCTGTACCACATGGGGTCTCATCTGATTTGCACACTAGGGATGAGTAAGATAAAGGGCCCACCCAGGCCTTTCAGTCAAGCCAGAGTGCCGCCATCTTGGTTTATTTATTTTATGTATTTATTTATTTTCACATTTTTACCCCGCCCTCCCCGCAAGCGGGCTCAGGGCGGCTTACAAAGTGGCACAGCGCCAGGTTAAAAACACAGTTAAAACAGTTCAAAACATCATTATAACAGTACATAAGTTTCAATAAAGTGCTCGCAGTGATGGTAATCGGCTTATATCCAGATGGCGTCCTGCAATTTCTCTTTGTGACCTAGTGTGGATTCCTTCGGGCCAGCCCTCATCTCCGATGGTAATGGGGATGGTTGATGGTAGGTGGGTGGTGGGTGGTGGCGGCTCCTAATCAAAGGCCTGGCGGAAGAGCGCTGTCTTGCAGGCTCTGCGGTTGTGAACATCTTTGACTTGGTGATACCTGCAAGCGACAGTGCCCTCAGAGCTGTGACCATTTGATTAAACGTGATGGCATGTTTCTAGGGGACATTTGGGGTTGGATCCTGGGGAAGGTGGGGTTTGGACAGGGGGAGGGACCTCATCAGGATATAGTGCCATAGAGACCACCCAACAATGCAGTCATCGCTCTGTAGTCTGCAGATCTGTTGAAATTCTGGGAGATCTCCAGGCCCCACCCGGAGGTTGGCAAGCCTATGATATCCCACCCCTCCACTAGGTAACATTTGGTACTTTCCTCCATCTCAGGGAGCCTTCCTCCCACCTAAGCTGATTAATGTACAGAATAATTAATCTCCCCCCAGTCAGTCTCCTTACTCTGTATGTTGGTCTTAAGACTGTAAGAATAAAATAAATGAATAAACCTCTCAGTCTCACTAATCCCTCTTGCTTAGTTAGGTGTTTGGTCTCTCTGTGGAACAAGCAGCTCCTCCCTTGGGTGCAGTCTGAGATCTTCACAAGAGAAAGTACTTTTGTTCTTAACTATCACTCTCTATATAGACCCAGCAGAACAGGGTACTGGTGGTGATACAGAGAACTAGGGAAATAAAAGGTTAAAAAGCATCCTGTCTAAATGACACTGATTACGGAGTTACCTTGGCATTCATTTCCAAGAAAGGAACATAAGCCAACAGAAACAACACACGAAAGCATGACTCACAGAAACTCATAATGAAATGAATGCAGGAAGTCTTTAAGGTGCCACCGAACTTCTGTTTTGTTTTGATACAACAGACTAACCAGGCTACCCCAGAGGAACTTCCTTGATCCTAAAGTAACCTACCACCCAATAGTGATTTGTTAGGGGAACAGTTATGAGAGGAGCAAAAGATCTACCTTCCCCACCCCCTCCACCTTTTAATATGTCACATGCAATGCTCCCTCTAAGCTGTGGAGTCTCGTGAGCAAAAATTCTACTTTGTGAGCTATTGGCATTAAAGCTGTGAGCGAGCAATTTGGCTACTGCATAAACCAGTTTGCTCTGGAGCCATCCTTCCTGGGCTAAGACAAATCTGTGTGAGCCAGAGGCTAAAAAACTGTGAGCTGGCTCACACTAACTCAGCTTAGAGGGAACACTGGTCACATGCTTTACCTTTTGTACAAGGCTGCAGTGCTAAGGCTGCCAGATCTGCTGTAGGAAATTCCTGGAGATCTGGGGTCAGATCCTGGGGAAGGCAGAAGAGGGGATCAGACTCTTCAATCTTCTTCCACTGCAGTTGCTCCCACTCTTCTTACTCTCTGCAGACGACCCATGATGCTGAAAGACACGCCCATCACTTTCCCATCAGCTTCAGCAGCCAGGTTTTAAAAAATAATTTAAACACATAAATACACACCTGCAAAACTAGGTAGTCATCAGCAAAAAATGGTGGCCAACTCTAACTTGGAAAATTCCTGGAGAATTGGGGAAAGCACCTCGGGAGGGAGCTCAGCGGAAAGGCGAAATCACTCTAGAGGTTTCCTCATAGAATGTATGGGCCCATCAGAGCTACCATTTTCTCCAGGGGAACTGATCTCTGTAGTCTGGCGATACCCTGTTGAAGTCCCTCCCCTTCCCAAATCCCAGTTTAAGGATTCCAGACTCCAGGTGGGAGTAACCAGGGGATGCCCCAGAATCACAACTCATCTCCAGACTACAGCAATCAGTTCCCCTGGAGGAAATGGCTGCTTTGGAGGGTGGACTCTCTGGCATGGTACCCCGCTGAGGGCCCTGTCCTCCCCACTCTCCATCCCCCAAATCTCCAGGAGTTTCCCAACCTAGATCTGGCAACCCTACCCCCTCACTCACCCACCGACCCCACTGGTGGCTAAGGGGGACCTGGCAACCCTACCCCACCTTTCCCAGGCTTCACCTCCAAACAGGGTTGCCAAATCTGGGTCAGGAAATTCCTGGAGAGACCCGGGTTTGTGGAGGGAAAGGGCCTCAGTGGGATATAATGCCATCGAGTCCACCTTGCAAAGCAGAGCCTGGGGATGGCAGAGTCCGGGGAGGGGAAGGAGTTCAGGAGGGATGTGATGCCATAGAGACCACCCCGCAAAGCCGCCATAAGAACATAAGAGAAGCCAATGTTGGATCAGGCCAGTGGCCCATCCAGTCCAACACTCTGTCACACAGTGGCCAAAAATATCAGGTGCCCTCAGGAGGTCCACCAGTGGGGCCAGGACACTAGAAGCCCTCCCACTGTTGCCTCCCCCTCCCCCAGCACCAAGAATACAGTGCATCACTTGCCCCAGACCGAGAGATCCTATCTATACCTTGTGACCATTTTCTCCAGGGGAACTGATCTCTGTCCTTTGGAGGTCAGCTGTAATTCCAGGAGATCCCCAGGCCCCACCTGGAGGTTGGCAACCCCACCTCCAAATTTCTAGGCATTTCTCAACCTGGCATTTGCATCCCTTTTGGGAGAGCAGTTGTAATTTCAGATCCCCAGGCCCCACCTTGAGGCTGGTAGCCCAAGGGCCCTGGGGGAGAGACGCTGAAGGGAAGACGTCTGGTCTCCCACTCCAAGCAGTAAAGTTGGTGGGTATGGTTTATGAGGGCAGAGCATTCCAGAGAGTATTCAGGTCTGCAAGGTCAATATCTTTTGAGGCGGCCCTGGTAACAGCTTCCATTTTAGGCCTTGGAAGTCAGTGAGCATCGCCGTCCTTTCTCTCTCTCCTTCTCTCTCTCTGTCATTCCTACCCACCCATTGATGAAGTGGGCAAGAGAAATGGCACTGAATTAAGCCTGTCGTAAATAGACAAAAAATTAACTCCAGCCTCCCCTCACACCACCTTTGATTATGTCGCCCGAGGAATTGGCAGGAACTCTCAGGCAGCGAAGCCAGCCAAGGGCCAGCAGGGAAGCAACCGCCTTCGCTTCGAAGCAGTGAATTACAGCCCACCCCAGGAAACCAGGAATGGAAGGTAGCAGGGGTGGGGTAGCCAGAGGAACTGCAGTCACACTCAGAAGAGCTGCTAGGCCTCCTGGTGGAATTAGGGTCAGACAAGGTTTGTCGGAATTACAACATCGCCAGCTGTGTTTGGGAGAAGGGCAGAGAGGGTTACAAATAAGGCCTGCTGCATTAGTGACAATAAGGCAGGAATTGTGGACTCCCTTTCCTTTTCCTTTTGGATTAATTAGACTACAGGCTGGGATGGGGGGCTGTCAAATCCAGGCCCGACTCAGGCACGTTCACGGTTTTGCCTAAGCGTTCTCTTCTTTTCTTTTCTGCAGACGCTCCATCCGGAGAGAAAGGCATTTGGGGATGAGCCCTGATTTACTCCGCCGGTGGCAGGTTGCAGATAATGTGGCAGCTGCAGATTTATAGCTGCAATGATTTTTGTGACTCAGAGGAGGCAGAGGACGGAGCTTGTGGGGTGTATTAGGGGGTGAACTGGCTGGAAACGCATGCCTGACAAGGGACCGATTGTTCAATCGGCGGGTGTGCATTTCATACTGACACAAACATGCGCAATTCTCATCTCTGGGATGAGCAACAGTTCAGCTGTGATTAGCGGAGGGAGGAGGAAGAGGGTTGGAATTATACGAAACTGGAGGGGGGGGGGAAGAAGAACACAACAGCTGTGTTGTTCAGATGGGAAGGTGGACAGACGTCTAGGTTGGGGCAAGGGGGGAATCCAGTTTTTAAATTCGGGTCGCCATGAATCATTGTTTGATTTACGATCATGGCTCCAAATCTTATCTTTTAGAAGGGGAAGGAAACAGGTCTAGGGTCTTTGCTTCCCTGACATTAACTTTCCGCCACTGGGGAAAAAACTGATAGTGTTTATGAATCAGATCAGTTTGGAGTAAGAGCATGTATACTTTTCACATTACATAGAATTCTTCATCTGAAGTTGTTTTAGTTTCATCTGTCAGTGGAGCAAAACCAGCTGCCACAGCCCCTTTTCTCCCATTGCCTTTTTTGCAAATAATTGCATCCATGTTTAGCACCTGAAATTAATGTAATGTGTGGTTTAGTGGGTTGTAATCAAGAGGGATCAGTGGATCTCATAAGCGTTCCATTTCTGGGAGCCCAGAGAAAAAAAATCTAAAAATGTAGAGTCAGTTTGGTTTAGTGGTTAGGAACGCAGACTCTAATCTGAGAGAACCGGGTTTGATTCCCCACTCCACATGCAGCTGCTGGTATGACCTTGGGTCAGTCATAAGTTCTTTCAGAGCTGTTCTTTCAAGGGCAGTTCTCAAGAGAGCTCTCTCAGCCCCACCTACCTCACAGAGTGTTTGTTGTGGGAAGGGAAGGGAAAGGGATTGTAAGCCACTCTGAGACTCCTTCGGGTAGTGAAGGGCGAGGTATAAATCCAATCTCTTCTTCTTCTAAAAGGTCATTACTAATTTGGAGGTGGGCTGTGGCACAGGGATGGAGCATCTGCTCGACACACAGAAGGTCCCAGGTTCAATCCATGGCATCTGCAGCTAAAAGGATCAGGTCGTAGGTGATGTGAAAAGCCTCTGCCTGAGACTCTGAAGAGCTGCTGCCAGTCTTAGTAGACAGCAGCCAATGCTCCCTCTAAGCTGTGGAGTCTTGTGAACAAAAATGGTACTTTGTGAGCTACTAGCATTAAAGTTGTGAGCAAGTAATTTGGCTGCTGCATAAATTAGTTTGCTCTGGGGCCGCCCTTCCTGAGCTAAGACAAAAAATGTGTGAGTGGGAGGCTAAAAAACTGTGAGCTAGCTCACACTAACTCATCTTAGAGGGAACACTGGATAGCCCTGACTTTGATCAGCCAATATTCTGATTCAGTATAAGGTAGCTTCGTCTGTTCATGTATACTGGAGTGCAATAACCAACAACAGTGGTTATACTGCAAGATCCGCACTCAGACTGATTTCACACAAGCCGCTGCCCCTTCCATTTCCCCCAATTGTACATGTCAATTTCCCATTATGTGCTCTGCGGCCACATTTTGACCCGCGGCTTCAACCGATTTCCTTCACGTCTTTGCGATCCTATTTTTTTGAGGATCTAGAAGACACGGAGGAGATCAGGTGAAGCTGCGGGTCAAAATGTGGTCATGGAGCACATAATGGGAAACTGACTCATGCAATGGGGGGGAAGGGAAGAGCGGGGGCGGAGCAGTGGCTTGTGTGAAATCGGTCTCAGTGTGCTATCTTTTGTTGCCAGTGTGTTTGTGAATTGCCATTTCTAGGCACACCGGCTTTTAAAGGTAATATTGCAAGGGTCTTGCATTGCTATAAAAGAACTGGCAACCTGACTGCAGCACCTGTATCCAGGAACTGGGGGGGGGGGGGGGGGGGAGAGATAAATGCTTAAGATGCTTCAGGGCACATCCTGTCTTTATGCAAAATTGCAAAAAAGCTGAATACAGTGTGGTAGACAATGTTATGTAACGTATTATGTAATTTCGATAAAACAGTTTTAATGTGGCAGGCAGCAAACGTCCACCAACTTGTTCTCAAGCCAGGAAAATACACACCAAGTCCCCACCCCAGTCAAGGACATCTGGACCAAACTGCCCTTGAGTCAAGGAATTAAATCCCTCTTGCTTCCCTCTGTGACAGCCCTGGGTTGCAGCCTTGACAACTCTTGCCTATGGTTGCCTACCTCCAGGTGAGGCCTGCAGATGTCCTGGAATTACAACTCATATCCAGACTACTGAGATCAGTTCCGTTGGAGAAAAATGGCTGCTTTGGAAGGCGGACTCTATGGCATTATGCCCCCTGGAGGTCCCTTCCCTCCCCAAAGGCCGCCTTTCCCAAGATCCAGCCCCAGGTCTCCAGGAATTTCCAAGCCATCATTGATTGTAAGCCGCTCTGAGACTCCTTTGGATAGTGAAGGGCGGGATATATATCCAATCTTTTCTTCTTCTTTTTTCTCCTGCATCAGTCTGATCAGCCCCTGATAATCCTGTTCTACAGAGGGGCAACTGAGGCTGAATGACTTGGCCCCCAGACTAGATGGTGATCCCACAGCAGAGGGCGAACATCATTTGGCAGTTTCCCTGTTCCAAGGCTCTATCTGCTAGGCCGCATTCCCTGAAGGGGCGAAATTCCTAAAATGCATTTATTTTTGAAAAATGGTGGGCGCACGGGGGGGTTGGGGGGGCAGAAGGTATCCTTGCCTAGTGTGCAAAAAGACCTGGGGCCGGCCCTCCAGGGACCCTTACTAGACCACTTCCTTTTCTCTATTGCCTTAGATACAAGTAGGGACAGCAAGCATTTTTGGAGTGCCTAGGGTGAGAAATCCAAATAATGCCCTACTTTCACCATAAAGAGAGCCTGTTTGGCATAGTGGTTAGGAGCACGGACTAATCTGGGAGAAGCAGGTTTGATTCCCCACTCCTCCACTTGCACCTGCTAGTGTGACACTGGGTCAGTCATAAGTTCTTTCAGAGCTGTTCTCTCAAGGGCAGTTCTCAGAAGAGCTCTCTCAGCCCCACCTACCTCACAGGGTGTCTGTTGTGGGAGGGGAAGGGAAAGGAGATTGTAAGCTGCTCTGAGACTCCAAGTGAAGGGCAGGGTATAAATCCAATCTCCTCCTCCTCCTCCTCCTCTTCTTCTAAAACCATAACAAGAAATTACTGAACGGGCAATTTGCCACCCTTTAAAAGAGCCCAATTTCTGCCAACATAGCTGCCTCCTTTTCCCTGGCTGCCGCCAAGGGATGTTCCTGCTTACATTGGCTTTTGGTATATGAACGTGTGTGTATGTGTGTGTGTGTGTGTGTGTGTGCTGGTGTTTAATGGTATCACTGCTACTTCTACAACAGTCTCTTCTGTGCTGGGTTTTTCCTGGTGGTTTTTACTCATTGTCAAATTGTGCGTATAGACATAGAATCATGGAAGGGACCTCTGGGCCATCTAGTCCAACTCCCTGCACAATGCAGGAAATTCACAAATACCTCCCCCCCCCCACACACACACACACAGGGCCTTTTCAGACTGGCCAGTTGCCTCTCAGTTCCTCCTCATTTCCCCCTCTGCGACTCCTCCTGAGCAAACCTGCCATTTTCGCACTATAGCAATCTGCTCCTCTCCCCCCCCCCCGAAGTTTTCTGTTCCCATTTGGGTTGCTTCGATGCTCTCTGTGCCCGCCCCTTGCATTTCCCCTCCCCTTTCCTCCCCTTCCTCCCCCCCAGCTCCTCCCTCATTCCCCGCTTTTCTTTTCTTTTTTTAAATGCATGCGTGGTAACGTTATAACGTCATAGTGCAATGATGACCATGCATCACCTGCCTTCCTCTTCCCAGAATTCATCAAGTCCCTCCTCAGTATTCAAATTTTCCCGCCGTTCTGGGTTGGTGCAAAACGATTGGCGGGCTACAAGGAGGACCCCCCCCCCATGGGTGGATTCTCCGATGGGAACTGAAATGTCGTGTGCTTAACCCAATCAAGGCAACAAAATGGAGGATGGGCAACATGGCGTCAGCTGGCCCGTGTAAAGTAAAAAAAAAAAAAATTACATAAATGGTGGTGGTGGTGGTGGCGGCAGCTGAGGAGGAGCAGCATGACACGCAGAGCAGTCTCCCCGCTCCGCAGGAATAGTTATAGCCCCTTGAAAACAGTTCAATCCATTTCTGTGACTTTTCTGCAAAGAAGCGCGCCCAGCCTGCTCTGCAGGGGCTGCCAATAAACAGCAAATTAACCCCCCCATAGTAGATGTGAACGTGTGTTTATTATATAAAGACAACAATTGTGCCGTCTTCCCTTGCTGCATCAAAATTTCATTATGATGTTATAACGTTATAAGGGCCTTTTTAAAAAAAAAAAAAAAAGGAGGGGGGGAAATGTTGCTTCAGGATCGTGGGACCGCACACAGGGAGCGGAAAGGAAGGCAAGTTTCCCCAGCCCACCCGCCCGCTTGCCGCGGCTTCTCCACGGATTGCTAGAGGAAAGCATCCACCACCAGCTCTGCACGGGCTGTTGCCGGGGAAGCCCAAACAAAGGGCAGCAGTTACCGGGGAGCAAGCACATGGAGCTCTCGGGCCAATGGCGCCCGGCTCCTGCTCCCAAGAAATGGCAAATCCACCTCGCCAACGCAGTCCCTGTGCTGCGATCTTGCCTCCCTGCCTCCTTATTTCGATATAACGTTAGGAGGGCTCGTTTCAAAAAAAAAAAAAATCAAGAAACGCCCACCGCGGGGCGGGCAAGATGGAGGGCGGGCGAGTGGGTGTGTTCTCATCTAGGTTTCTCCAACGGAGTAAACAGGAAACACCGCCAGGAACAGGATTTTCTTGCTCCAGGGATACTCCTGAGCAGTGCGGTGAAACTCCGGAGGAGTTTGTGAGCGCGGAGCAACTGATGTGAAACTGACCAGAAACTCTGGTGCTCACTCCGGTGCTCGCCCCGGAAAAAAGCCAGTGCGAAAACGCCCACAGTGACCGCTATTCCATGCCCAGAAGATGACAAAAAACTGGCCTGGAGAACAATTTCTTCCTGACCCCAAAGTGGCAATTGGCATTTCCCTGGTTGTATAAGAAAGGGCCACGAGAACTAAGCACTGAGGCAACCCTTCCTGCCCTCTTTCTCACAATCTGCCCAAGTTCACAGAACCAGCCTTGCTGTCAGATGGCCATCTAGCTTCTGTCTGAAAACCTTCAAGGAAAGAGGCCTTAGATGCTGTATCACCTGGGGGATATCTATATCAGCAGCCTTCAGGACTTTTGAGCCTGCAGGCACCTTTGGAATTCAGACACAGCATGGTGGGTGCAGCAGCCACAGAAAGCCTGCCACAAAATGGCTGCTGCAGGAGGTGGAGCCAGCCACAAAGTGGCTGCCAGAGCTTACCTTCAGTTGCTATGGAGACAACTGCTGCCAAACCAGCATTTTTTTTAAAAAACTGCATAACCCATCAGATCTCCAATAGTCAGTTAGAAGCCTTGCTGGGCAGAAGCCCCCACCCCCACCACCCCCTTTCTAAAAACACTTGACAGACACCAGAAAAGTTATTGGGGGCACCATGGTGCCCCTGGGCGCCACGTTGGGGACCCCTGTTCTACAAAAAAGTAGTTCACCAGTCTGGGAAAAAACCTAAAAGAAATAGAAATAACAACTGAATAAGCACTGGACTCTGAACACATGCAAAGTGCCTTTCCTTCACCTTAGGGTAGCCACAGCAATGCTCTTGGGAAGGACCCTACTTCCAGGCAACTCTGAGCCCTGGCACTTCTCATTTTAGAAGTGAGCCCCAGTACCTGAAGTTCATTTCCCACCCACGACTGGCCGGTGCGTGGGCCAGCAGAATACCTTGATGGAGCTGCGGGGAGGCAGCAACAGGACTCCCGGAGGAAGGAGTGGGAATCCGTTTAATAGTCCTGGCGACGAGGGTGAGCAATAAAGTCCAAGGCAATTCTCCATGGCTCAGTTACCTGCTTCATTTATTCGCCTTCTCCCTCTGATCGATGCCGACGGATTTTATTTTTAAACAGGAGAGGAGACATGGTAAGACTGCAAAGTGCCCGCCAATAGTAAGTGGGGCGGGGGGGGGAAGGAGGCCTTGCAGGAAACCTGGGCTTGGGTTAGGCAGCCTTCTCAGCAGGAGCTTCAGGCATTTCCTATATCTTGCAGACCCCAACTCCAACTCAGAGTGAAAGTCAGGCCTTCTGTTTAACCAACTCCAAACGCCTTTTGAGTCCTGTTCCAAAGGGAATGGAGGGGGGTGCGTGGCGGCTGTGGTCAGGAGAGGGCTGTGTGGTGTGCTGCCCTGCTGGAGGTGTAATGGGAGGTGTAATAAAGAGTGGCCCAGAAACAAATCATGTCAGCGTCTCAGACCAGCCAGGCGTCATCCAACCACTACTGGTCAGAGCCAAGCAGCTCCAGTGGGGCTGCCAGAACTACTGAGGCTTGCCTCAGCGTGTTTCATCAGAAAGCAGCCCCATTTTTTGGTAAATGGAGCATCCAGCCCGATAAAGTGTTCTACAGAACTCAAAAACTTACTCCTGTTTTGTGATGCACATAAGGTTTGATCAAGTTCATTGCTCCGTGCTGCAAGAGGGTTGATGGCTCGCAACAGGAAGGAAGGAGTGGGATCCTTGAGGGAACAAAAACATCTTCCCAACAACCCTGTAAGGTAGGCTAGGATGAGTGAGTGTAACTGGCCCAAGGTCACACAGTCAGCTTCGTGGCTGAGGAATAGGGTTGCTAGGTCTGGGTTGGAAAATACCTGAAGACTTTGGAGGGTGGGGCCAGGAGAAGGTGGGGTTTGGGGAGGCGAGGGGAGGGGTCTCAGCATGGTACAATGCCATAGAGTCCACCCTCCAAAGCAGCCTTTTTCTCCAGGGGAGCTGATCTGTCAGCTGGAGATCAGTTGTAAAAGCAGGAGATCCCCAGGCCCCACCTAGAGGCTAGCAAGGCTACTGAGCAAAGAGTGGAACCCAGGTCTAATCTGACACTCGAGCCCATGTCTTTCCTGCCTTATATGAATTCTTCTCCATAAAAACAGATCAGGAAATAACGCAGAGTTTGTGTGGCTCAATGTCCCCAAATCCAGTTCAAAGCTGCAGAGCTGTCCTAAGCAGAGCTATACTCGTCTACGCCTAGGGTACGGCTGCCAGGTCCCCCCTGGCCACCAGCAGGGGATGAGGAGGGAGCATGGCCAGATCCAGCTTGGAAAACTCCTGGCAATTGGTGGGTCGAGCCTGGGGTGGATAAGAACCTCAGTGGGGACCGTACGATGCCATAGACCCCCCCCCCCCAAAGCACCCATTTTCTCCAGAGATGAGCTGTAATTCCAGGGAATCCCCAGGTCCCGCCTGGAAGCTGGCATCCCTAGCCTATAGGCTTCAATGGAAGGGCTTGTGCCCGTCATTCCAGCCGCCTTCCCTTTGCAGGAATCTGATTTGTATCCCAGCCACTTTAATTGCGATTCTCCCCTCTTTCTCTCTCCCTCTCTGCATTTTTCTCTTTCTTTCCACCCACAAATTAAGCTGACATCAAGTCCTGGTGCCCGGACAAGCTGTATGACAGAAAGAGAATTCTCCTCCCTCTCTCTTCCGTTCCCGGGGAAGAAGATTTAGACAAATGACACACCAAGTGCTTCCACGCCGCATCCTCTTTGCAGATTCCAATGCAAATCCACAAGGTCAAAGCCATTACGGGTGTTATTAAAAACATAAATGTTGCAGAGTGAAGAGCAAAAAAAAGAAAAGGAAGGCAGGAGGGAGAGACATGCACAGGAAAAAAGATGGTGGGGGGCGACGGAAGGGGGGCAAGGCTGGTAATTGTACCTGCTTCTCCCCCCCCCCCCCCCACACACACACACTTGTCAAGCTTCATAGGGTACTGAATGCCGTGATTTCAAGACATACACAGAACATTGCCTTTTAATTTAAGCCGTTAAGGTCAGTGGCAGCAAATGGAGCAGAGTTTTAAATTACAAAAAGGGAGGGGACACAGAAAGTATTGCGGGCTGCGGGGGGGGGGGGGCGAGGAAGGTAAGCTGAGCTGGAGTAAAATACCAAAAGGGAGAAAGAGCCAATGCCCTTAAGGGTTTCCGGCCTGCTCTCTCCCAGAGGCTGCCCTGCTTGTTCAGAACAACGGCTCAGAGATCCGGGTAGGTGTGGGCTGGGAGGGAGCATTGCCAGCACCGGGCTGAGAAATTCCGGGAAATTTGGGGGTGGAGCCTGGGGAGGGTGGGGTTTGGGGAGGGGAGGGACCTTGGCAGGGTATAATACAGCCCACCCTCCAAACAGCCATTTTCTCCCGGGGGACTGATCTCTGCAGGCTGGAGATCAGTTGTAAATCTGGAGATCTTCAGGCCCCTCCAGAGGAACTTTAGAAAACTATTCAAGGGCCAGAAGTTAAAAACATCAGTAGGTATAGACAGAACTACACATGTTTATTTCAGAAACATACAAAAACCTTGCAGGGGCCCAAGTAAAGTGTCATAAAAGAATCAAAGTGACAAATGCACAAAAACATGGCCTGACGTGTTTCACCCCACAAGAACCTTCTTCAGAGGTCGAATAGTACAGAAGACAACATGCAACAAGCCCCTGTTACACTTGTAAGGCAGCGAACAATTGCTCTAGGACAAACAATTGAATGTTTCAATCTGGAATTAAATGACACACACTCACAAAAATCGTCTGTGGGGTCGCAAAGGTATCTGGCCTGGACATCTCCAGCCACCTCCTGGAGGTTGGCAACTCTAGGCAAGATGCTTCATGTTTCCCTGTCTCCCTGCCTCTTAATTGGTTACTGCTGGGAGGAGGGAAGCTAAGTGGCTACGTGGGGCATATAGTGTCAGAGTACCAGAACTGAGGGGGCCCAGATTTGAGGAGTAGCCATGGTTCAGTGGTAGATCATCTGCTTTGCATGCATAAGGTCCCAGGTTCAATCCCTGGCATCTCCAGCTTAAGCAGAGTTGCCAACCTCCAGGTGGTGGGATGGAGATCTGGAATTATGACCAATCTCCAGGTGACAGATACTAGTTCTCCTGGAGAAAATGGCCACTTTGGATGGTGGGCTCTATGGCGTTATACCCCATTGAAGTCCCTCCCCTCCCAAAACCCTGCCCTCCTCAGGCTCCACCCCCAAAATCTCCAGGTATTTTCCCAACCCAGAGCCGGCAACCCTAAGCGTAAATGATTAAGTGATCAGTTGTTTGAAAGATCTTAAAGAGTCAGGTAGAGTTCAAAAGACTGAACATGATAGACCAATCGTAAGGCAGCTTCATGTATTCAGGTGGATTCAAATCCACCCTCTGTCATGGAGCTCCTCGGACCTGTCAGTCATTCTCTCTCATCTGGACCTACCTCATGAGGATAGAACAAGACACACTGTTCTGAGCTTCTTGGAAGAAAGGTGAGATATGAATGAGAGAGAGAGAGAGGCAAGGATGCCACCTCCCAAGTCTCCTTGAAATGTTACCATAGAGGCATGTTGGCTTACTAGGCCCCAGGGCAGAGGCCTATCCCCCGCTGCCAGGCCCTGCCCCACAGCCACTGATCAACTGACCAGCAGGGGGAGACACCTGGAGAAAGAGAAAGGCTCAGGCCTGGTCGCCAGTGTTGCACAGG
Organism: Lepidodactylus listeri; assembly: GCA_029233225.1. Lineage (NCBI taxonomy): Eukaryota > Metazoa > Chordata > Lepidosauria > Squamata > Gekkonidae > Lepidodactylus > Lepidodactylus listeri. The sequence goes on along the minus strand of JARCFY010000015.1, from coordinate 54,306,037 downwards.
AAGTATGTTATCACACCAGCAACATCAAAGTGATGCCCTGGTATTTGGACAAAAACTCTGTGGCAGAAGCCAGTTTTACAACCGAGCTTTTGCTCAAATACCAAAGCGTCACCTGGACACCACTGATATGATGACATCACTTCCTGTGTAATGCCTGGGCCTTTTTCTTTCTCCAGGTAAGTCCCTCCCACCCCACCCCCTGCCGCTTGCCTGGAGGGACCAAGCAACCCGAGAGGCATGGGAGGAAATGCTGATCAGCGGCAGCTGCCCATTCCTCACAATGAGCAGTTGGGCCTCACAAATCAGGTCGTGGAATTAGAAACAGACAGATTGTAGATGACGAACAATGCATTTGTATTTAAAGTGCACAGTGTGTCTGCACAACAGAGATGAATCTATTAAGGGAAAAGTAGAAAGCGGAGAACCGAAACCACCGAGACAAAATATTAATGAACACAAAAAAGAAATGAAATAGAGAACAACCACTCACCCCTAAAGACCATGCTGCAGTTTGCAACTTTGGGTAAACGCACCTAACAAAGGACTCCAGCCTTCCTGCTGCAGAGTAGGAGAGCGCTCGGCCAGCATGGAAATCATTACAATTTTCTCCTGAAGGATTCCCAGAATGGCAGCGAAATCTGAGGTACCAGCCTTGACAAAGCTGTCCTTTGATTTTGTTTCCTTTTTAATTAGTATCCTATGCGTAATGACTGGGGGGAATGCACAATCAATTTTTTTGGGTAATCTAAAAGACATAAAATGGTGCCGGTACCTGAAGGGTAGGAGTTGTTTCATTTGCCACTAATGGCAACGCAAGCGCTGCCCATTAAGTGCCTGTTTGACCTAGGCAGCCTGGCGTTGTTGCCTGAATTGTCCCTGAAGTCAAATTTGATGTGAACTTGCTGGTTTCTCTTCAAGCAAAAATGTCCAAAGGATTTTGAGGGGAGCAAAAAAAAAAAATTAGTTTTGATAATGCTGAGGAAACTTTGGAAGGAAGGGTTCTCCCAAGGAAACAAATTTCATATAGGGATCTCTGCAGCAATATGAACTATCCAGGGGGGAGAACTGCATTTTCCAAAATATAGATTATCCAGCACCTGGAAAAGATTGATGCCCATACAACACCATTGCAGTCTGGAGAGTAGAGATGTAGAATGTGTTCAACAAGCTGGTAACGAATGCACACCCTTATTTGCTCAAGAGACCATGTTGAAAGGCCAGAACTACTGGATATTGTAACTCTGTCTGCAAGAGGATCTGGGAGGGAAAGGGTTAAGAGAATTCTCTCGCTCAGGTACACTCAGCAGTTGGCCCCACCCTCTCATCCAAGGGTGTCAAACTTACCGCCCGTGGGCCGGAACTGAACCATCCAGAGCTCTTATCCAGCCCACGAGCAACTGATCACTGCCTTTATTGCCAGGTGGACAGAGGCTGCGCATTATGTCCCTCTATACGATCCCAGTGCTAATGAGGAACAGGAAATGGAAGTGAGAGGGTGGGCATCGGGGAGATACTGTAAGGAAATTCTGTAAAAGTGGTTTTTAAAAAAAAATTATTGCTTTTATTCTAAAATCTACACAGAAATCAAAAGGGAGGGGTAAACTACAAACTACAAGAGAAAGAAAAGAAACCACTAAAAACCCAATTAGCAGTGGTCATGCAATGCAAAAGTCGCTTAGTAAAATACATCACTCACTAACGTTTGGATATGTTGAAGGTGATATATAAAATTTCAGTCATAATCAAAAACCCAACTATATATTTATCCAAAAATCCAACTGTATTTTAACTATATAAAGAACATCTAAGTAAATTGCTCAAATTAGTAAAGTTCAGACTTTAGAGATACAACGTTTAAAGTTTTTCTTTCTTATTTCTAAGTTCATATCCTCGTCTGGTATCAGGGGTTTTAGGGGCAGCCGCCCCAAGTTCAGGATCTGATTCTTCTTCAGTTGATGTTGATGATAGTTCCTCCTTGCTTCCCAGGGCGTTTTCTTCTTCCAACGTGTTGACATCCTTTGCTGCTGATCCTGGCTTGTCTGTCTGCGGAAACTGCTCCAAAAATGTGTTTGCCGTTGCTTGGCTCTGCAAATAAAACCCGGCCACCTTTGGTGGTCTCCTATCCAAACACTAACCAGGGTTTACCCTGCTTAGCTTCTTGGATCTGATGAGATCAGGTTAGGCTGGGCTATCCAGGTCAGGGCCAAGAACCTTTACGGTGAGGAAAGCTCCATCCAGACTTCCTATCACTTCTTCTGATCATGATCTCAACATGCCAAGGGCTTCTACCCTTCAGCACAGATCCAGGTATTTAGGACCAGTCACTCAATACAGATAAATCACTGCTCTTTCGACAGTACCTGCTGCGATATACTGGTGATGGCAGAGTGCTGGGGTGAACACCCCTGAAGTGCTGTTGATTTCAGAGAGAGTCTATTGACCTAAGTGCAATTGTGCCTGTTCAAAATGGTCTGTGGATTGTTCTGTCCCACTCGCAGACCTGCAGCCACCCCGCCTTCAGTGGGATTTATGAGCTGGCAAATGGTTTTGCAATTACAGCCTAAATGGATGTTCAAAGTTAGCTGAAGATCATCGGAAGGCAATGAAGGGTGCAGACTTGGGAAGGCTTGGGGGCCCTCTGATTTTCGTTCCCAAATTGCAACTCTGTTGACTTTAATTGCACAGATTTGATTCATTTCCCTACAAATGGGGATAGATCCAGGTTCAGAGGCATTTTCTGAGTGTCAGAGGCTGTAAGCTTTCATTCCCCTTTCCCATGACATTACCAGTAAGAGACAGCAAAGACACACGGAGCTCTCCTGGGCAAGATGTTTGGTGGAAACTAATCTGCAGAGCCGGCGACATGGGGTCGGCACCCTCGGGCAGTTACTAAAGACCCCCTCTCTCCAAGAGGTTACCTTCCTCGATCACTCTTCAGCCCTCAGAGTTTCCCCTAGAACTCACTCCCAGGCAGTGGCCAGGATTGGGGCCCTAGTCCCTGGATCGGGCTCTCCCCTCCCCTTTTCCATCTTGACCAATAGGGGTGGGGAAGGGTCAGCTCAGCCACTGCCCCTAGTCCTCATGAGTGGTGGTCTAAGAGAGTGGATGGGGCTGTGGCCAAGTGGCAGAGCATCTGCTCTGCATGAAGAAAGTCCCAGCTTCGATCTCTGGCACCTCCAATTAGAAGGATTAGGATGAGGTCCCTGTCAGGCATTTATCAGCTGAGCCACTCTATCTTATTGTGGCTCCGGGGCACTGGAATTTCTCCTCTTGCCCACATGCACACACAAACACTCACACACACACCTACCTACCTCCTTAAATGCCTTGGATGCTGTTTCAGAGATGTCTACCATGTCTCACTGGCCCCATGGGAAGCATAGTCCTCAGGATGCCTGCATCTTAATATGTCATACTGGGACTACATTTCCCAAAGTGCACCATGCCACAGCACATCCCATCCATCCGGAAGAGTGGCCAAGGAGCCAGAGGAAAGGGGGTGGGGGGGGTGGGGGGGGGGGTGAGATGCTCCTTTTCTGTCTTCCTGCTCACCAATCCGTTGCCTCCCGTTTCATCAATCCCAAGCCCGATACAGTTGCTCATAGCATAAAAGACATCATAAAAGGGTAGGAGGAGTTAGAGAATCTCTCCTCCTCCCATCGACCTCCTTGAACTCTCTAAACCACACTGCCGGGCTCCAGAGCAACATAGCAAACTAATTCAGGTGGGGTGGCCGTGTTGGTCTGAAGCAGCAGAAAAGAGTTGACGCCAGTGGCACCTTTAAGACCAACAGGGTTTCACTGAAGGTGTAAGCTTTTGTGTGCATGCACACTTCCTGAGACACACTGAAACAAAATTTCTTCAAGCCTTACATACAGGAAGATTGGGGGTGGAAACCTCAGGAAGGACCAGTCAGAGTTAAGGTGCATGTGAAGCTGAGATTGGATCAAGGCGGCAAGATCGAAGAATGGCAGCAGATGAGCACACAAATGTGAGAGCTAACAAACAGGTGTGAGAACGAAGCTTGAGTCCAGCGGACCCCTAATAACAAACTAATGGCATTTGTCCATACATTGTTCTTCCCCCATTAATTTTCATTCTTCAAATGAATGAATGGAGATTTTTTTTCCAGGTCATTGTTTAATTGAAAAAGGAATACACTGTTTAATTGGATACATTGGAAAAGGCAGCTGATGAGGTAGCTGAGAAGGAGGAGGAGGAGGAGGAGGGGACTAGATTTATACCCCGCCCTTCACCAACCGAAGGAGTCTCTAAGCAGTTTACAATCTCCTTTCCCTTCCTCTCCCCACAGCAGGCACCCTATGAGGTAGGTGAGGCTGAGCGAGCTCTTTCGAGGACTGCCCTTGAGAGAACAGCTCTGAAAGAACTTGTGACTGACCCAAGGTCACACCAGCAGCTGCATGTGAAGGAGAGGGGAACCAAACCTGGTTCTCCCAGGTTAGAGTCTCCACCCCTAACCACTACACCAGACTGGCTCTCCACCCAGCTACCTCCTCTTTGTTAAGCCGGGCGTACCCACAAACATGGGGGTAGCTGCTGACTTGCTGTATGCAGCACCCAGTGTACATTACTCTCTCATCATGTGGCCACATATCTTTTGCAATAGTCTGTACAATACATTCAGTCGTGTGAGCCAATCTTAGCAGACCCCAATACTTTGAGATCCGAATGTCTCCGTGACTTCCCCAGTCTCTGACCACCACCACCCAACGTTCAGACTTTGCCGGCAACTTTGCAGAACCCTGGCCTTTGAACGGCAGGCCGGATTCGATGCTCCTTCCATTATCATTGTCAGTCTGGAGTGTCTCCACCAAAATCAATGAAGTGTGTCTGAATCAGCACCACCATAACTCAGGAGCACAGACCTGGCTCTTTGCCTCCACCAGGAGCTATTATAGCCGTGTTGACAGTTTAACAATCATATTGAAAACAAAATAAATGCCCTGTCCTGCCTGGAACCTAATCAGTGTTAAGATGCTACAGTAATAAGCACTTTATAAATGCCTGCAAATAGACACAGAGAAAGATCTATGCACCTGAGGATGATTAAAACAGAAGGGAGTTTAAAAACTTTCCCCTTCAGACATGGTGTTTTGCTTTGACAATCGACTTGTCAGTTTCAGTTTTGTTCCTAGTCAATTTCGCAGGAGAGATTTCAAGCCCTGCTGAATTGTATATAAATGAGTGAGGCTGTTAAGTTTCTCATGGCAGTTTCTGGCCCCAAATGCTCTGGGAGACAGATTCCCAATGGGTAGATCATGTTAACTAGGGCTGAGTCAAAGGGGGAGGGGGAGAACAATGCTCTTCTCAAACTTTTGGTACCCAGGCATAGCCTTCTCTATTCTGGCAAGGTTTTTACTACTCTGAGAAAAAGGCACAAAATGTTCGGCGATTCAAAACAGAGGCAGTTCTACTGATCCAGACTCATAAGAACACAAGAAGAGCCCTGCTGGATCAGACCAGCGGTCCATCTAGCCCAGCATCCTGTCTCATACAGTGGCCAATCGGTCCCTCTGGAGGTCCAACAATATGGAGGGATTCCTCCATGAATCTTATCTAACTCCCTTTTAAAGCTGTCTGTGCCTGTGGCCGCTGCTACATCCTTTGGCAATGAATTCCACATTTTCATCATTCTCTGTGTTAAGAAGCATTTCCTTTTGTCCATCCTGAACCTCCTGCCCATCAGCTTCATTGGATGCCCTTGAGTTCTGGTATTTTGGAAGATGGAGAAAAAGTTCTCTTTCTCAACTCTCTCCACCTCATGCGTAATGTTATAAACCTCTGTCATGTTCCCCTTAGTGGTCTTGTGTCCAACTGACAAGTCCCATATGCTTCAGCCTTTCCTCATAGGGAAGGTGCTCTCGCCCTCTTAATCATCTTGGGTGTCCTCTTCTGTAGTTTGATCCAGGCTCGTGGCCCCCTCTGTCAGCTGGCACTGCTTGTGCTCAGTGGTTAGGAGGGGTCCCCATTTGATGATTGCCAGGGCAGCGGCTCTCTTTGCTAGAAAATGGATATTGAGTGGGATAGGTTGCAAGGAAGCCAAAAATGAAGCATGAATCTTGCTTATCCACTCCAAATTTCACAAGCATTGGGGGTGGGGGGATAAAATAATACTCCTCCTAGCTGGGCAACTGAATGAGCAATCCTAAACAGGTCTACTCTGAAGTAAGTTCCCTATTAGTCAATAAGCCAGTTTGGTGTGGTGGTTAAGAGCGCGGACTCTAATCTGGGAGAACTAGGTTTGATTCCCCAGCTCCGCCTCTCCCATGCTCCAATCTCTGGAGTAGTGGTTAAGCCAGTTTGGTGCAGTAGTTAAGAGCCTGGATTCTAATCTGAGAGAACTGGGTTTGAGTCCCAACTCCTCCGCATGCAGCTGCTGGAGTGACCTTGGATCACTCACAAGTTCTCTCAGAGCTGTTTTCTCAAGGGCATCCCTCGAAAGAGCTCTCTCAGCCCCACCTACCTCACAGGGTGTCTGTTGTGGGGAGGGGAAGGAAAAGGATATTGTAAGCCACTCCAAGTGAAGGGCAGGGTATAAATCCAATCTCTTCTTGTTGTAGTAGGATTGCAGCTTGAGTCTTGTCATGACTGTGGTCTTACGGCATCTTCAGCCATAAGGAGAACAGCCAAAAAGCTGATCAATCACATGTACTTTTTTTATGCTTCCAGGCAAAGTGTAAAGGGGTAGCTTGTATCACTGCTCTGTTTTGATACATGACTTTGAGTGTCACTCAGTTAGAATTGTGGAAAGTGCACATTCAGTGCTCAAGGCACACATCTACCTTTCCCCCATTTTTCATCCTATGAAATTCTCTGAAGTTCTTTTTAGTTTGAGCTACTTTTCCTTTTGACCTTCCTGTGTAATGTGTGCATTAATTCAACTTGCTTGAGATCTTGAGGCTGGTTTGCCAAATTATTAAATCATGCTGGGCCTTCTGGGAAGCGAAAACCTCTTTACGTTGCCCCTTTGTTTGTAGAAGATTACAGTTAGGCAGATATGTTTAATTTGTAGAGAGATGTTTTTGTGTGGTTTGTTTCCAATTAGCACACAGAGAACCCTACCTTCTGAAGCAAAGTCTAAAATAAATTATCCCTGAACCCTTTACAGTGCTGTATCCCATGATCAGAACAGCACCCTATTTGGGGTCCATGAACCTCATCCAGATATTTCTGCTTTGCCACATCTGGGATGATTTCCCAAGTACCTCGGTCCCTTTATTCAGCAAACATCATATCAGTGCTTCACTGTTCTGGGAACCACTAATGCTGGAGCATGTATTTATCACTCAACATGGGATTTTTCCATTTGCTGCAGTAGCAGAAGTCCTGCAGCCATCCAAAAAGATATGGATAGGATAGGATAGGATAGGATAGGATAGGATAGGATAGGATAGGATAGGATAGGACCGATCCTGCCTGGGCATCCACAATGAGTTTCCAGAGATATTTCAGATGATATCAGATTTTGAAAGAATAGATTTGTGTGTTAAAATCTGCTTGCTTGATCCTCACCTGAATAGCCCAGGCAAACCTGATCTTGTCAGCTCTCAGAAGCTAAGCAGGGTCAACTCTGGCAAGTATTTGGATGGGAGACTTCCTTGGAATACCTGCAGTTGAGAGGCGGGGGCAGGTTTTATTCAGCCACCTGACTATCCTCCAGGTCCCCAGTTGGGGTCAGTCACCAGAGGTCTCCATGACTTCCAGGCGCACACACTCACATGCACATGTGAAAAATACAAAAAAATATCCCCAAAATCTGCTTGCTGGAATATATGAGGAAGAGGAGGAGGAGATTGGATTTATACCCCGCCCTTCACTACCCAAAGGCATCTCAGAGGGGTTTACAATCCCCTTTCCCTTCCCCTCCCTACAACAGACACCCTGTGAGGTAGGTGGGGCTGAGAGAACTCTCTCGAAAACTGCCCTTGAGAGAACAGCTCTGACAGAACTATGGCTTGCCCAAGGTCATCCAGCAGCTGCAAGTGGAGACATGGGGAATCAAACCCGGTTCTCCCAGATTAGAATCTGCACTCTTAACCACTACACCAAACTGCCTGTCTCTCTAGAGAGAGAGAGAGATCTTCCAGATCTCCATAACTGGAGCCTCCACAGAACTGTCTGTTGACAAGACTGGCTCAGTAGGAAACATCCTGTGAAATAAATTATTGTCCATTGTTTCTTCCTATTGTAGCCCTCTTGGGGCCCAGCTACTCTTTACAACATCCTTGGAATGTGTCCAGGTCTCCCACAAGGACTTCCAATCAGGTGTTGCAAGCTCCCTCACTGGGAACCGAACAGCCTAGCATGCAAGGACCTGATTCAGAGCGGGACCACGGGACAGGCTGCTTATGTCATCCTTTCTGACCTGAAATAGCCTGGGGGATCCTATTGGCCCATTTGATGCTCAAAGTGTACTGATAGGCACCAAGGAGCAAGCTCTAGGGGTTTTTCCCCCCAATGCAGATTTCTGTAACCTTCAAAAGGCCGTCAACAAACCTTCAAAACTTTCAAGAGAGGTTTGCTTTTCAGAGCAGTGAAAGTGCTTTCAGAGAGGGTCTGCTATTCATGGCATACTCAATGTCTTTGTCCCAGTCTTGCCTCTCATCAAACAGGTTTTTCAGGTTTGAGAAACAATGAACAATTAAAAAAAATTGAGGGTCCTGTTTGACCAGAGGTGAAAGCGGGAGGTGTGTACAGACTGCAAGCAGTGATTCCTTTTTCAGCCAGCCTTCAGCCCACTCAGAGTACTATAATCTGTCTCCAGCCAAACTGATTGCTGCATAACAAGCATCCTCCTTAAGCTACTAGCCATCTGCTCTGCACCAAAACGGAGCTTTCAGAATTTAAAACCTTGGGTTTTGCATTATGTAATTCATGAGAGAGCCCACTAGGTGGCAGTAAGGGGCTCTCTTTTTTATCCGTTCAGGAATCTTTATTTAAAAGACAGTCTTGGAATTATTTGGGCCCTGTTGCTGAGGTCAGGTGCAGGGCATGAGCCTTCTTTCCCATCCCTTTGCTATTTCTTTGTTTGTAGAAACATTTCTCAATGTTCATTTTCTGTAGGCATCAGTTCCCTACCTCATCTGCCTGCAATCACAACCTGTAGGAAAACTCATTTTCTGTAATACTTCAGCAGGATGTCAGACAAACCCCATTCATACAGTTATTATTAATGGTCCTGCCTGCATGCTCCAGGCACGTCCACGTGAACAAGTTTGAGATGACTGGCTCTGTGAATCGGAGATGCTACCACCTGCAGTCTATATCAGGGATGAGAAAACATTCCGTGTTTTCTTTCTTTCTCCATTTTTACTTTGGTCTATGGTTTCAGCTCCTTCTTGCAGCTGTTTGATTGCAGACTTGTTGTTTCACATGTCATGTTGTGTGGGTTTTAGATTCAGTTTATTCAGTTTATAAATACAGTGTCTTGATATGTCTAATATACAAAGAATGCCCCAACACTGATGAGCCAATCATATCGCAAAAGGCATGCACTGTACGGGGAAGATTCAGTGCAACAGAGTATGAAATGGCATAACAGTATGGAGTCAATTGGCCCAAGGAAGAAGCAAAAACAAATCAGGAATTTTCAAATGGAAGCAGTGCAAACCTCCAAGGGGGGGCTAAAGATCTCCCAGAATTCCAACTGCTTTCCAGATGGAAAAACATCTTTTCCTCTAGAAAAACAGCTACTTTGGAGGATGGGATCTATGGCATCATATTCTTTCCCTTCCCCCAGCCCTGCCCTGCCCCCCCACCCAGCTCCATCCCAAATCTCCAGGAATTGGCAACCCGAAGCAAAAGGGATTAAAAAATCCAAAATCATCCGTGTGCTGAGCTTTCAAGTGTCATTTTAATTGGCAGGTGGTTCAACAGTGCAGGAAACCGAGTGACCGCTGTATCAAGAAGGCCACAGCAGTGCTAAACTGGAGGCACCTTTCAATGAGCTACTTGCTATTCCAGTGTTCCTTGGGATATTTCCAGATGTCCCATTTTGCGGGTGATTGATTGGCACTCAGAATCACAACATGACTCACCCACAAGCCTCCCATTCAACTACAGGAAGGAAGATGGATCTTTTTTTCTATCCCTTTTGGCTCACACAAGTGAGAAGGATCCGTGTGGAGAGAAAGAAAGATCTGAAACATGATTGTCAGCTTGAAACACTTCTGTAATGAGGCACTTCCTGTTTCGGAGGGGGGCTTAGCTGCTCCTATTGTTCTATAGTCTTAATGTATCATCCCACTAGCATCCCCCACTGGTGGGCAGGAGGGACCTGGCAACCCTAATCGGTGCTTTCTGCTGGTATGAAAAGCTACGCTCTTAAGAAAAGGGGCATAGCGCTGCCAACTCCAGCTTGGGGAAATTCCTGGAGCAAAGTGAAAATGGCTTGCCTGGAGGGTAGCAGCCTTAGGCCTCACCTTGAGGCTGGTACCCCAAAGGGGGATGGGTGCTTTTAACAGCAGCTTGAAACGCTACCATTAAGCAAGCCATCTGTTTTCTTAGGAAAGAGATAGTGATAGGAGAGGCTTCCCATCTCTGCCAGGATTTTGTTCACAGTGGAGAAGCAGGACCAGTTTTTAAAAACTGGCAACTCTAGCAGCACGGAGTGAACGGGCAGAGAGCCTCCTGTTCACCTGCTCTTCAGTAAAATGGCGTCTGAAACCACTCTGGGGCAATCCACTCATTTGCCCCCTCTAAGAGCACCTCGGGACCACATGGGGCCACAATGGGCTCCAGACTAGGTCACACCACCACAGAACAGAGGGGACTTTGGGGTGAAACTGAGGCTGTATACGGGGACTGCTTACGTGGCTAAGGCCGCCAACTCTTGAAAGGCACATAACTGGCAAGGGGGAGGGGTCCACCCACCCACCATACACTTGCTGCACTTGTTGCCAACTCTGGGTTGAGAAATACCTGGAGATTTTGGGGGTGGAGCCTGGGGAGGGTGGGGTTTGGAGAGAGGAGGAACCTCATCAGGGTACAGTGCCATAGAGTCCACCCTCCTGGGGAGATCAACTGAACTAGCGGGAGGTCTCCAGGTACCACCTGGAGGTTGTCAACCCTATAAAAAGCCCAAGGTGCAAGCCAGCCTGAGATGGGAGATGGGGGAAAGCAGGAAGACTGCACAGAGATGAAGATTCACAGGCCCAACCACAAACAAACAAATGAATCAATGCCAGCTTTTCTCCTGTTTGTCCCTTTATAAGGGGGAAAAACCACATTGGGTGGCCAACCAGAAAGGGGGGTGGGGGTGGGGAACCCAGTGACACTGATGGAGAACAGACCAGTCTGCAAAAAGGTAGCCGACAAAGTCATGCTAGTTTGGACAGCGCATAAACCAGAACCTTCCCACTGTTCAGAAGAGGCCGTGCATGTCCAGATCTAACCGAGGTCCATCTGATACGACATCCCATTTCCGAGCAGGGAAGCTCCACCAACTCCATTCACACCCTGCTTGAGAGCGGGGAGCTCTCCCTCTCCGTCCAATCCCTCCAAGGACAGTGGTTTTCTGGCCAAGGGCCCAACCCTGTTCATCGTGCCCCGCTCCTCACGGGTAGCATGGCACAGAGAAGTGCAAGACGGGAGTCCAACGTGACGCCTTCCTCACAGACCCACTGCTACTGCCCGACACATTCTCCTCACCTGCCGGTGGCCACATTCCCAGCACTCCTCGTTTCCAGTGGTGACCAACCCGTGGGCTCCAGATGCTTGCAAGCAGGGCGTGAAGATGGCAATGGCCTCCCCTTCCCCAAGGCATACTGCCACAATCTAGGGAGGATCCGTTTAGCTTCTGTGCACTTTCTCTGCACATCTCTATGCAAAGGGAGACTGCAGTGGCCTCCCATGCTGGCAGCAGTTCCATTCGGGTTGGCGGGGTGGGCAGGAAGGCTCTGCCGGCGAGCTAAACAAGGCCCCCTTCCCCAGCCCCGGAGACCCACAATTATTCAAGAAGCACACACTTCCAGAAGGCAGGGTTACGGAGAGGCCACGGCATGCCGATAAGCCATGATATACAGTGCGGCTGATAAGAAATGCTGTCCTTAATTGGCCTAGATTGCCTGTATCATCGCTCGCCGAGATGAGCGTTGCCGTGTTTTTACATGCCGCTGTAACACGCTGTCTGCTTTCGCCCGCACGACCCTAAATCAGCTCAGAAATATGCACACGGCCCATCAGCTGCTCCCTGGACTGTCAGGCATCTTGCTCCGCCGCAGTGCTGGGGGTAGGGAGCAGAGCACAGTGCCTGCCAGTGTTCCCTCTAAGCTGAGTTAGTGTGAGCTAGCTCACAGTTTTTTAGCCTCCAGCTCACCCATTTTTGTCTTCGCTCAGGAAGGATGGCACCAGAGCAAACTAATTTATACAGTAGCCAAATTGCTCACTCTCAGCTCTAATGCCAGTAGCTTTCACAAAGTAGAATTTTTGCTCACAGGACTCATAGCTTAGAGGGAGCATTGGTGCCTGCCAAAGTGTGTGAGGAAGGATAGAAAGGTGGAGGGAGAGCAGAGGCAAAAGGCAGTCGCTGCCAATGAGCCAGTGTGGCGTACTGGTTAGAGTATTGGACTAGGATCTGGGAGGTCCAGGTTCAAATCCCTGCTCCTGCCACGAAAGTTTGCTGGGCAACCTTGGGCCAGTCACACACTCTCAGCCTTACCTACCTCACAGGGTTGTTGTGAGGAGAAAAAAATGGAGGAGTGGAGACTGGTTTCAGCTGCCTTGGAGTCCCACTGGGGAAGAAGGCAGGGTATAAATGAAGTACATTAAGTATATGTGAAAGGAAAGAGGAGAAGCGGGGGAGGAAGAAGGATGGGGTGGGGAGGAGGATGAAGACGGAGAGGGCTGAAGTGAGGCAGGGGCTTGGGAGCAGACAGAGGGAGAAGTTTTCTTCTGCCTGTTCTTACGAGCGACAGTCCCTCAGTGTCAGCCCATGGCTCTTGGTGTATATCAGTCTGTCTCTGAGCTAGTCTGGCTGGGAGGCTATATTATTAGCGGGGTCCCCAACAGGGTGGCCCATGGGTGCCCACCCAACAGCTTTCTCAGTGTACCCAGCAAATGTTTTTATAAAGTGAGCCCCTGGCCAGGCCAGGTGGGGCTTTTGTCGAGGAAGGCTTCTGATCAGCCGTTGGAGATTTGATTGACTGTGCAGATTTTTTGCTTTGGCAGCCACTGCCACCATGGCATAAGAATCTTCATGGTGTGACAGGAAGTAAGCTGTGGCAGCCATTTTGTGGCTGGTCCCACCTCCTATGGCAGCCATTTTGTGGCAGCGCCCACCATACTATGCCAGAATTTCAAAGAGCCTGCTGGCTCAAAAAGGATGGGAACCCCTACTGTGTTGGGTCTGTCGGCTCATCCAATTGCCTCTATGTAAAAAGGACATCCTGGTTTTTCTTGTCCTGTCCCTGATAAATATAATCAGGGTTCTTTTCTCTCTGCCTAGCCTTTCCTGGAAAGATTTTGAGAAGGCCTTGTCAATTACTAAGATTTGTTTGATTGGTTTGATTCAGGGTTTCAGCTCCCTCCCCAGTTTTTATAGGAGTTAATCTCAGAATAGGCCAGTGCCACTTGATTTTAGCATCAAAGGATGGCATCTCAGTGTGAATCCAGATGGGCAATCTCATGTCCAATCCCCCGCACCACTTTCATTTCATCCCGCACCACTATGTGTGTTTTTGTTTTCGATGGAGTCAGGTCACACATAGAGCACAGATGAATCAAGTGATGTCCATGCGTGCATGCATGAATCAGGCTGTGAAGCAGGTAATCTCCCCTCGTCTAGGAATTCGAGCCTTTTGGCCTGTTTTTCAACTTCATTGGCAACATGGGATATGTCTTGTTGGAAGGGTTACGGAGATACAGGACGAGCCGCAACTGGAACACTCTGTACATGCATTGCTAATAATATCAATAATAAAGTACAAGGCTGAAATGAACTGAGTTTATTAGCTTCGGGATCAATAGACTGCAAACCAAGCTGATGTCCCGGAGTTAATGAAAGCATCTTCATTTACCGCATGTGCCATGCTTTCAGGCCAGCATGGTGCAGTGGTTCGAATGTCAGACTCGGATCTGGGAGACCCAGGTTCGAATCTCTGCCCTCCCGTGGAAGCTCAGCGACCTTGGGATAGTTACTCTCTCTCTCTGAGCCTCACCTCCTTTGCTGTTCTGCAAATAGAATGGAAGAGGGGAGAGCAGTGCTGTCACCTGCAGGGAGAAAAGCAAGGCATAAACGTCTAAAATAAATACACACCTCTGCCAATGGTTCCATTTTTGTAAGGGCGGGAAAACTTGAGCTTGCCCTGGCTGGCAGTGCCCGTTGTTTTCTCACGTTGGGCATCCTGGTCTGGATCACATGGATGATTCATTCACGATTCAACATAAGCAGCACTGAGAGTCGTTTTGCATCTGTGGAGTTTGTGGTATTTATCACAGCAGCTGGCCGGGTAACTGCTGTTAGCACAATTTACTGGCTTGCTTGGATTACGTATGCCCCAGAGTCCTCATGGACGGGTCATGCACCATTTAAAAACAGCTAAAATTTTCATTTATGGGCTGGGGGGGGGGGGTTGTCAGTGCCGTAAGCGGCATTCACCATGGCGGTGCATGCTTGGAACTTATGGGCTCGGTCTCCAGAATCCAGGTGGCAGAGCAATAATGCTCAAAATATTTGCGATCCAGTTTAGAACATGGAACATGGACCCAGCTGTTTTCGAGATGTCGGCAAGAAAATTGGGCAAGTTTAGAGAGAGGAACTGTATGGCTCCTCATCTCGGTCAGCACCACCCCAGCAGTTAGGGTTGTCAGCTCTGGGTGGGGAAATAGCTGGAGATTTGGGGGGTGAACGTAAGAACATAAGAGAAGCCAATTTTGGATCAGGCCAGTGGCCCATCCAGTCCAACACTCTGTCACACAGTGGCCAAAAACACCAGGCGCCCTCAGGAGGTCCAGCAGTAGGGCCAGGACACTAGAAGCCCTCCCACTGTTGCCCCCCCCCCCAAAGCACCAAGAATACAGAGCATCACTTGCCCCAGACTGAGAGTTCCTATCTGTACCTTGTGGCTAATAGCCACTGATGGAACTCTGCTCCATATGTTTATCCAGTTCCCTCCATCCATGCTGTCCATGCTTGTACTCGCCATCACCTCCTGTGGCAGTGAATTCCATGTATTAATCACTCTTTGGGTGAAGAAGTACTTCCTTTTATCTGTTCTAACCCAACTGCTCAGCAATTTCATGGAGTGCCCCTGAGTTCTTGTATTGTGAGAAAAGGAGAAAAGTACCTCCTTCTCTACCTGCTCTATCCCATGCATAATCTTATAAACCTCAATCATGTCACCCCTCAGCCGTCGTTTCTCCAAGCTAAAGAGCCCCAAGCGCTTCTTCTTCTTCATAGGGAAAGTGTTCCAACCCTTTTATTATTCTAGTTGCCCTTTTCTGCACTTTTTCCAATGCTATAATATCTTTTTTGAAGGTGGAACCTGGGGAGGGGAGGGTTTGGGGAGGGGAGGGACTTCAGCAGAGTACAATACCACAGAGTCCACCCTCTGAAGCAGCCATTTCCTTCAGGAGAACTGATCTCTATTGCCTGGAAAGCAACTATTATAGCAGGGGATCTCCAGGCACCACCTGGAGTTTGGCATCCCTATCAGCAGTGAAACGGGGACACAGATAGCTGATGGACAGCAGAACACACTCACAAAAAACCCCACTTGTATTACAATTTTGAGCTATTCTGTTTGATAACAAGCATAACTTTTTGAGTGCTTGTGGATGCTGCTTGCAATGCGTGATCAGATTGTAAATCAAGCAGTACATAAGAACATAAGAGAAGCCAATGCTGGATCAGGCTATAATATCTTTTTTGAGGTGTGGTTCCAGAACTGTACACAGTACTCCAAATGAGGTCGCACCATCGATTTATACAGGGGCATTATGACACTGGCTGATTTGTTTTCAGTTCCCTTCCTAATAACCCCCAGCATCACACTGGCCTTTTTCACTGCAGCTGCACACTGTCTCGACATTTTCATTGAGTTATCTACTACGACTCCAAGATCTCTAAGTAAACCACTTAAACATCACTGCATGCCTTGTCTTTTCCGCAGTTTTGTAGGTTAGCATAGGTTAACAGCCAAGAAAGGCTACCAGGTTTTCTGCATCAGGCAAGGGGTTGTAAAATGGGAGTATAATCAATACATCATTCTTGTCCCTTTCGCTAGAAGTACTCTAGTGTGTTGTTGCCCATAACACCTAGCCAGGATAATGCCATTTATAGCATATATTCTTTTCTTTCATGCAACTGCACAACAAGAAAATAGTAGAGTATGTGGGGTAGATTTGTCCTCAAAAAGTCCAGGGAACTACTGTTACCTGGGAAAACTGAGGAAATTGCATACTTCTGCCCCCTGCAGGTGGCTCTGAGGATGTCACGTGCAATCTTCAAGAATAACAGAAGAATGAAAGGACGTGGAGAGCTCCATTTCTGTTCTTGTCTGACTAAGGCAGTGTTTTTCAACCTTTTTCGAGCTAAGGCACATTTCTTTCATTGAAAAAATCCCGCAGCACACCTGACAATATCTCATGGCACAGTGGTTGAAAAACACTGAAATACAAGATAAATGGGTCATTAGTTGCCTCAGCTCAAGTATTAACTATGACAGTATTACAAATACGCGTAATAGCCACTCAACTTGAAATCGTAAGTTACAGATCCAAAGTGTAATGGCTCCTTCCCATAACATTGACCTGAGTTTCAGAAGAAATATAATGTGGATGTATTTTAATACTGCGATTCTGCTAAAGTTTTTCAAATAGAGAGTTTAAACTCTTACTCTTATGTGAACGGCATTCCGCTGACCATAAGTGATTTGAAGAGAAACACAGTACACCCATTCTTCGCTGAGGGACAGTTACTGATTTGAACCCCACCCTGACAGAAACAGCTAGCTGTTACCATCAAACATATTCATGTTTACTGGAATGTCTTGGTGCAAATCACCCCCCCCCACACACACACACACACACACACAACCCAGGAGCCAGGCATTGGAAGAAACCAGCTTACTCTGCTGGAGGAGTGAATGCCCTTGGTACCGAATGTTCCTGTCCTCTGTATTAACATCCACAGGTCTAGCATGACTCTGATTCAGCACACGAGTCCTCCTCATTCATTTAAAACCATCTGCCATGCGCGAGCCTGCCTCCGGCCCCCACGAACTAGATGCCGCTCGAGTCCGCCGCCTCGCCCTGCTCATTCTCCAACACGCAGGCGGGCATCACCCAACTGCCGCCGCTGACACACGGCTTGGAGGCGGCCAACATCAGCGCCAGGGCCAGAGACGGAAAAAGAGCAGCCATGAAGCAGGACCTGCGGAGGCCCACCTCCACCTTCCGGGCTGAGAGGCCACGCAGAAGAAGACAGCCCTCACCTGGAAAGGCTCAGCTGCCCCCTCCGAGGCTCGTGGGGGGGCGGCGCAGACGAGCCAGGGCGTTGGCTCCATCACGGCCAAGTGGAGGCTGTGACGGCGGGGCCCGTGAGGGGCTCCGTGCGTCTCCTGAGGAGGACCCCCCTTCTCCTCCTCCTCCTCCCCCCCAGCCACTCACCGCTTTCATGGCCACGGCCATGGGCGTCAACTACGGGGGGGCTCGAGGGCTTGAGCCCCCCCCGGGAAAATGGAGCGCCCAGTGGCCAGTCAGCCGGCCGTCGCCGCCTCTCCTTCCCCCCCACCCCCGGCCTGCCCTCCTGCCTCCCTAGGGCGGGGGGGGGAGGCATCTGCGCCACCCCCGCACGCCCCGAGCGCGAGGCGGAGCGGGAGCCGGGGGCCCGCAAGGGCGACGCACCGGCCGCCGGCGCCTGAGGTCTCGGGCAGAAAGCCATAAAGGGGGCAGCAGTGTGGGGCCAGAAGGAGAAAGGCACATGCACCGACCTAGAGAAAGAGAGAGTGAGAGACCAGACCAGACCAGACCAGAAGGCGGCGGGAGAAGCGGGCATTTATTTCCTGGCTTTAGCAAAAGTCTTGCGATGCGCAGGCAAACGCGGCTGCTTTAACCTCCAGCCAGATGTTGCAGCCCCCAGCGCATCCGTGGGAAAAGCATCCGTGCCATTGGTGGGCGTCTCGGTGGGGCGGGGCCGGCGGGCACCACCTCGGCTGCTGCGAATGGGAGGCGTCTGTGAAGAGGCGGGGCAGAAAGGGGAGGGGGGCGGGACCAACAAGCCCGAAAAAGTTTTCACCGCTTCACGGGTGTGGCAGCGCGCTGGCTTCGCTTGCCCTCGCCCCTTCTCCTCCCCGGCGCTCTGGAAAGGCCCTTCCCTGGTGCTGAGCCCGGTCAAAAGCCCGTTTGCAAAGGGGTTTGGTGGTGGCGCTTATCACCTCGTGTTCCCGCCGCGCCCCCCCAACTCCCCGTCCCGAGTGCCTCTCCGGAAAGGACAAGGAGCGCAAACTGCAGCTCTCCACTGCGTCGTCCGGCCTTCTACCAACTCTCCGGACTGTCTGTCAGTGTCTGTCACTGAGTGGGGAAATGGAGGGAGGGGGGCGGGGAGCGCGGCGGGCAGGCGGGTGGGCCCGGCCTGGGGGAGGGAAGCGGTGGTGGCAGCGGCTCCCTGGGGGGGGAGCGGCGGGGACATGGTCCCAAGCGTGCGCGCACGAGGGAGCCCCCGCCCCCCCCCCGGGGATTTAAAAAGTCTACGCCCCTGGCCACGGCCATGTCGTATCTCTCCGCCTTCTCGGCCAGGCGGGCTCGCTGCAGCAGCTGCTCCCGGTCGCTCATGGCTGCTGCCTCCATCGTGGCGCTGGCAGGTCAGGTGGGCGAACAGACAGAGCCCCTCGGCACTCTCCCTCCCTCCCTCGAGTCCTCACAAGGCCAAGGGGAATTGCGCCTCAACGGCGGCTCCCTCCTACCTCAGGCCGGCCACAGAGCGTGCGAGCGGAATCAGCGAGAGCACGCCACTGTTCTTTCTCACATGCACAAACGCGTCCCGGAAGGTCAGCCCGGAAGGCACATTTCTTTCATTGAAAAAATCCCGCGGCACACCTGACAATATCTCGCGGCACACCAGTGTGCCACGGCACAGTGGTTGAAAAACACTGGACTAAGGGACTCAGCTCAGACTCTTGTTTACTTCTAAGGTGCTATCAAACTTATTTGGTTGGTTGGTTGGTTGGTTGGTTGGTTGGTTGGTTTTCTGTTCCACTCTCTCCCCACTATTGTGGGGCTCAAAGTGGATCACAAAATATAATAGACAGTTAAAATACAATTAATATTAATTTAACCAATTCAAATATTTACAATCAGATGGCATATAATAGTACTATCACTGTCCCAGGGGAAGAAAAAAGGGGGGTAGAAGGCAGGCAGAGCTGTATAAAATAACTCTCTTGGTCTCACCCATATGCTTGGCAACACAACTCTTTTACAGGCTCTGCAGAAGTGAACCAGGTCCCACAGGGCCCAGATCTCACTCGGAAGCGCATTCCACCAAGTTGGAGCTACCACTGAAAAGGCTCTAGCTCTCATTGAAGCCAGGAAGATATTCTTTGGGCCCAGGACCATCAGTGTGTTATTACTTAAAGAGTGTGGTGCTCTTTGGAGTGTATTCCAGGAAAGGCAGTCCTGAAGATCTGTCGGTCCCAGACTGTGAAGGGCTTCGAAGGTTGAAAGGAATGGCTTGAGCTTGACCCGGTATTCAATCTGGCATCAGTGTAGCTGACAGAGCACCAGCTGGATACGGGCTCTAACAGACCTGAGTCTAAACAACTGGTGAAATCGAGAATACTTTTTCTTGCATTGCTTTCATCAGACAAGAGAAACAATGAAGAAAATGACCATGGAGTACATACTCATGGTCAAGGGGAAAGAGGAGGAATCTTGTAAGAGAGCCACCACCTGATAACATCAGCACATAAGACAAGAAGGGATAGTCCAAATCCAGGAGGGGAGTCATTCTCTATGGGGGAGGAAATGAGAAGTTGGTTTTTCTCTTGTTGGAGTTGTATCCCCTGGTTACACACAAGGTAGTGCTTTCTGCACTTGCAGCCAGAAAAAGTTAGATCCAAGGCTGTTTTTAGTGCTGTCTAACACAGAGCTACAAAACTGGTAGCATAGCTTCTATGATCTTAAAACCTTGATTGTTTTATTGGTTGAAATATTATACAGTTTTATTTTGAAGGCTTTGTTTTTAGAACAGTACTTCTGAACCTTAAATTTATACTATGTATATTTTATATTGTCGTAACGGCCAACGGCCATATATAATAAACTTACCTTACCTTACCTATGGGGGAAGAAATGGTAGAATGAGACCAAAAAATGCATTTCAGATAGAATGCATCTGTTTACAGAAACGCAGGAAGGTGGAATAATGGTTATAAACTTTATCCACATCAATCGATTTTAAAACCTGATAACTGAAACCTGCATTTCTGCCACTCACACCTGCACATCAACCGTGAGAGAAAAGTCCAAAAGCGCTATAAACAGCAACTCCAAAGCTGGTCTCAGTGATGGCTGAGTTCTGTATTAGCTGTGCTGTGCACAGAAACCCCGAGGTTCCATCAGGCTGTGAAATAATTCTAGGCCATGTATGCTAATTGATATTCTTTTGCATGCATAACTTTAATAGCATCTTCATGAAATCAGAGCTTAGTGTTCACTGCTCAGCTGTTGGATGAGAGATCAAGATGGGTAGCCCTGTTAGTCTATCTGTAGCAGCAGAAAAGAGCAAGAGCCCAGTAGCAAAAGACTAACAAAACATCTGGCAAGGTATTATTTTTAGATATCTGGAGAAGTGAGCAGTGACTCAGGAAAGCTCATACCCTGCCACATATTTTGTTAGTCTTCATGCAGCCACTGGACTCTTGCTCCTTTCTACTGCTGGAAGAGTAGTGGGCTTGGGGCTTCTTCTCAAATCCTACATTATATATTTACATGGTTTCTAGGAATGCTAGAAATGCGAGGGAGGGGCTGTGGTTTAGTGAACAAGCCTCTGCTTTGCATGCAGAAGGTCCTGGGTTTGAAACCTCCTGACTCACCTGATGTCCTTTGAATGGAGAAAAGAATAGTAAACAAATGTGTCCTTCTCTTTTTCTCAAAGCTACCTTTCAATCAGGAAGGGAGAGGGGAGTCCGGGGGCGGGGGTCACAAGCATTTGTGTCAGGCTCTGAAGATAAGATCTTTGGCCTTTATTTTCTGTGACTGACGTTTAAGATACCAGGACACCACTGACAGTATTGACCCAAGTTAAGTCTGTTGAGAATTGCAGCTCAAATCTCACAGAGGGAAAAGGAAAAGAAACAGATGATGCTTATTTGCAAATGTTAGTGTACTAGTGTGTGCTTGTGTAAGATCACCGGTTCCCCAATGCTGAGCAAAATGGACCTGTCAAGGGATGGCCAGGCTGCAGCTTTCCTGTTGGATAGCGTGTGTGCATTAGAGATGCCTAAACAGCTGCCGGTTCAGTTCATGTTCTGCTCACCTCTTGTAAGTAGGGAGGTGATTATTCATTGGGTGGTTTGGCTGGTAGGGAGGAGCTCAAGTTTGTCTGGTAGGTGACATTCTGTATATCCAAACAGTACTCTCCTCTGGATGGCCTCGGTAGCCCAGTCTTGTCAGATGTCAGAAGCTAAGCAGGGTCAGCCCTGGTTAGTATTTGGATGGGAGACCACCAAGGAAGTCCAGGGCTGCTACGGGAGAGGCTGGAAATGGCAAACCACCTCTGAATGTCTCTTGCCTTGCAAACCCTATGGGGTCACCATAAATTGGATGCTACTTGATGGCCCTTTCTACCACCATGTATTCCAACAGTAAATTCATACACTTTAATTAACAGCATTTTAGGCAAGTGCATTCTCTCACAGCCCAACGAGGGTCTTATTTCTCCCTCTCCAACCTGTCATCTCTGCATGATGCTTGGCAGTTAGTTGTTTAAATACAGACAGCAATCCGGTCCATCAGCCAGTGATTATAAACACTATTTTGTTTGTCTAAAGTTTTGCTTTTCATGTAAGTGTTTTATCAACGTTATTTCATGCACACACATTTTCACGTAACCTTCTGTGAGTCATAGTGTTGTCCTCCACATAAGTTAGGTGACCATCTATGACCCTAGAAGAGAATCAGTTTCATCTACTGCACAGAGACAGAAGCAACCATAAGGCACAACAAAGCAAAAATCCACTGGCACAGAAACCTCAAAGCTGTTCAGCGACTGCTTGGCCGGGAAGCTGAGAGACAAGGAGATCCAAGATTCAGCTCCTGAGTGTTTGCAGCTGTCAGAGACAGTGAGTTTGCCTGCCAAGTATACCTGCGGTAAAGTTCTGCGATTTCATTCATGCATGGTTGCAGCTGTTGAAAATGGTGTGTTCACCTGTCGAATATGTTTGCAGTGAAGGGACTGAGAATAAAATGGCCAGTATTGTAATGCCCCTGTCTATATAGATCTATGGCGCGGCCGCATTTGGAATGCTGTGTACAGTTTTGGTCCCCATATCTCAAAAAGGACATTGCAGAGCTGGAGAGAGTGCAGAGGAGGGTGTAATGATTTCATGTTTTGGTGTGTGTGTTTCTTTAAATGTTTAGTGTGAGTGCAATAATGTAAGTAGAATGATAGAGGGAGACAAGTGTGATGTGACTGGCTGGTGACTGAGAGTCTGGGAAGAGAGATGTCTCGGATTAAGGGTTCTTGAAGAGACGAGTGTGGAGTTTGTGAGAGAATCTGTATGGCAGAAAAAGCAGTCTGAGTCTATTCTATGTGACTAAGACAAACAGTTGAGCCTGTGTGGCTATGAACAAAACAGTTTAGCCTGTGTGGCTATGAGAGAGAGAGTTTAGCCTGAGTGGCTATGAGAAAGACAATTTAGACTGAGTATCTAAGCCTGTCAGAGTTGAGTTTTGGTGTTTGAAAGACTGTATGTGACACCAAGCTTTGTCAGTTATATTTTCTTTCTTCAACACCAGTTCAAAAATACCCAGAAACCTATTTTGTTCTTTTATAAATAAATCATTATCCCAGAAATCAGAACAGTCCATCCTCAGGGCCACACAGTCCTCTGAAGCACCCAGACACTGGGTCATTCTACCAAAATAGAGAGATTTGGAATTTTTAATTCCTGGTGGCAGTAGAAATCTACTTTCATGTACACAGAGTATGTAAAAAAGGAGAAATGGTCTCCCCAGTTAGCGAGGACGTCACAGAGGGCAACCAAGATGATTAGAGGGTCGGAGCACTTTCCCTATGAGGAAAGGCTGTAGGGTCTGGGACTTTTCAGTTTAGAAAAGAAACAACTGGGGGGGCATGATAGAGGTTTATAAAATTATGAATGGGGTGAAGAGAGCTGACTCTCCCAAAATCCTAGAACACAAGGGCATCCAATGAAGCTGATAGACAGTAGGTTCAGGATAGACAAGAGGAAAT
This sequence comes from Lepidodactylus listeri, assembly GCA_029233225.1. NCBI lineage: Eukaryota > Metazoa > Chordata > Lepidosauria > Squamata > Gekkonidae > Lepidodactylus > Lepidodactylus listeri. The sequence continues at coordinate 54,282,603 of JARCFY010000015.1, read as the reverse complement.
ACCACTTTACACAGAGAGCAATGAAAATGTGGAATTCGCTGCCAGAGGATATAGTAATGGCCACAGGAATAAACAGCTTTAAAAGGGGATTAAATAGTTTCATGGAGGACATGTTTATCAATGGCTACTAGCCATGGTGACTGAGGGGAACCTTCATATCCGGAGGCACTAATCCTCTGAATTCCAGAGCCAGGAGGCAACATCAGGGGAAGGCCTCAGTCTCAATGCCCTGTTGTTGGCCAGCCAGAAGAACTGGTTGGCCATGGTGTAAGACAAGATGCTGGACTAGATGGACTATTGGCCTGATATAGCAGGACTTTTCTCATGTTCTTATGTAGTATCTCTATTTAGATATTTCCCCCTTTCCTTCTGCTCAGCTTAATTCATTACTTCCTGTTCCCTCACCACCCCCAACATTCATGAATCAATGGTTAATTATCACTGCTTGTGGGGAGGGGGGGAGGGATTAAGAATTACTTTTCATTTTGCCGGCAAAGCTATTCTCATAATTTTTTTCTAATAAACCTTACACTGCAATTACAAAAAAATGAACTTATAATTAACAACTGATTCATGAATGCCACGCTGCCTGTGTAAAGAACAGGAAGTCATTTGTTAGGTGGCAAAACAAAAGAACAAATGGGAGAAGTGGAAGTTTTGCTAAGCACGACTTACTTCTGAGTAAACATTTGGTAGGATCTTGCCCATGGGGATTTCTATTTATGATAACATCTTTTGGGATTATCTGGTACTTGATATTTATGTAGAAAACTGTATTAAGGAGTGTGGGATCTCAGTTTCAGTGCTGCTTCCAGATTATTTTGGGGAAGCACCCATGAACGACATTGGCTGCGGTCAAATTGGAGCCTTGGTGTGATATGATGGCACCTCTAAGTAATTACTGTAGAGCCTCAACCACAGAGCATGTTGTCCCTTTTTAAAATATGGCTGGCATGTGCCTAGGTGCTTAAGTGCACATAGCCAAGACTTGGGGGGGGGGGACCACTCAGAAACTGATCTGACCATTCCCCATCCGGTTTGCATGTGTGGCAGGACGTTCAGACATGGGAAAAGCGGCGTGGAAGTGCACGCCATTTGGAAACCACCAGATATCCTCTGGTGGCTATTTAATCCGTATCCAATTTGTCATAAAACAGGGTGAGTACAACTGGGGAACGGCTGCCAGATGTGGCTGTGTAGCCAAGCCCATTTAATCGGTACAGGAAGCACAACTATATCGGGCCAAACTGCCTGTCTGCCCACAGCCACTGTCTACTTAGACTGTCAGCAGCTTCCCAGGGTCTCAGGTGGAGGTTTCTCATATCACCTACTTCTAGTTGCCAGATTCCCCTTGTCCATCGGCAGGGGAGGGAGTAGGGTTGCCAGCTCCAGGTTAGGAAACACCTGGAGATTGGGGAATGGAGCCTGGGGAGGGCAGGGACCTTAGAATGCCATAGAGTCCACCCTCCAAAGCATCCATTTTATCAAGGGGGAACTGATCTCTGTAATCTGGAGATGAGCCATAATTCCAGGGGATCCCCAGGTCCCACCTGGAGGCTGGCATCCCTACCTGCTTCCTGATCCTTTGAAACTGGAGATGCCAGGGGATTGAATTTAGGACCTTCTGCATGCAAAGCAGATGCTCTGCCACTGAGCCACTGTTTCTCCCAAATGCTTCAGAAACACAAAATAACCTTCATGTAGATGGTCTGAGGCTGTGGTCACACACACTAAATATTCCACTTTCAATCTACTTTCCAGCTGGATTTTGCCAGTTCACACAGTAAAAATCCAGTTGGAAAGTGCACTGAAAGTGAATTGAAAGTGGATTATTTAGTGTGTGTGACCGCAGCCTGAGTCAAGTTTTTTGTAAGGCTTAGATACTATATGGGAAGAACTTTTAAAAAACTTTTATCAGTTGTATTATACGTTGTTAATGGGGCATGCAGTGAGGAAACAAGAATGGCAAGTTGGTTGGAAAGAGGGAGTGTGACTTTATTGCTGGTTATAATAACAGCACACACTCTTCCTTTATTAAACAATGTGTTTGACTAACAATGAAGGCCTTCTGTTACTGGCCAGCGGAGTCTGCTTGAAATACGGTGGCAAGCAACAATGAAAGAAAACCATCTGGTGAACTTATTACCTCCATAAAGCCAAAGTCACTTAATAGGACATTCCAAAAGAGTCATTGTGCATTACCAGGGACCGAAGATGCGCTACCAGATTTATCCAGGTGTGAAAGAAATGTGAACATGCCTATATAATGTACATATGTTGTAGCTGTCACAGGCCAGAGTGACATAGGTGATTCATGCAATGCAAGTGGAGCCTAAGGCTGCGGTCACACAGTCATTTTGATCGGGTTCACCACTGTTCCCTCTTGCATTTAAAATTGCTGATCAGAGGCCCGTATCTGTCTACCACACCAAGGTGCGGGCTGGAGATCTCCCGCTTTTACAACTTATCTGCAGCTCAGAGATCAACTCCCCTGGAGAAAATGGATGTTTTGAAGGGTGGACTGGTTGAGAGCCAGTTTGGTGTAGTGGTTAAGTGTGTGTACTCTAATCTGGGAGAACTGGGTTTGATTCCCTACTCCTCCACTTGCACCTGCTGGATGACCTTGGGCAAGCCATAGCTCTGTACCAGCTGTTCTCTCAAGGACAGTTGCCTCAGAGCTCTCTCAGCCCCACCTACCTCACAGGGTGTCTGTTGTGGGGAGGGGGAGGGAAAGGAGTTTGTAAGCCGCTCTGAGACTCAAGTGAATGAAGGGCAGGATATAAATCCAATCTCTTCTTCTCTTCTTCTTCTGGACTCTATGGCATTGTACCCTGCTGAGACCTCTCCCCTCCCCAAACCCTGCCCTCTCCCAGATTCACCACCAAAGTCTCCAGGTATTTTCCAACCCAGACCTGGCAACCCTAGAAGTGGGATCACTCATGCAATCCTCCTGGTTCCTTAGCAAGTTTTCCAGCACCTGGAAAATCAAGTACTTTCCGGGTATTTGTGCTTTGAATCCGCAGTTTTGCCAATCTGGACAGCCATCTCTCGCAATGATAGCAGTCAGGTCGTCTGAACGTCCTTCTCACGATGTTGGGTTATTTTAAGCTCTCACCATTGTGCTCATGAGCAATCCTGCGTTGAATAAATTCAATGTATAAATGTTCAAGCACACATATAAACTCCAGTGCTCAGTTTTATGTAGCCAGTTAATTTTGTTCACTGTTCCGGGGTTCACTGCCCACCACTTGGGCAGCGCAGCTATCTGGACATTGCCCGGAGCCTCGTCACGCAATGCAGGTGGTTCGGGGAGGGATGTGTGATCATCCCAACCCGGGGAAAAATATTCCCGATCAAACCTATAGTGAGAACAAATCAAGATAAGCTTGATATTGAACAAGGGCACTGAAAACAAGCACCAGAGTGGGATATCAGGCAGACGGAAGGAGTCCAAGAATAAAAGACCTTGCACGGTGGTTGCTGCCATTTCAGGGAAAGAGTAATGCAGGGTTCCCCAACATACATATAATTTCATCTATTTATCCTTATTAAAGAAACAAACACATTTTAAAGACTGGAGCAAAACTGAACTGGACATTCCTGAGGGCAGGGCACTGAGTTGGCGATGTCACAGATGCTAGCCATTTGATATCCATCATAGATCATTTTTTGCTTCTAGAAACTGAATCATCCTACTGGAGAGCCAGCGTGGCGTAGTGGTTAGAGTGTTGGACTAGGATCTCAGAGACACAGGTTGGACTCCCCAGTCTGCCTTGGAAGCCTGCTGGGTGACCTTGGACCAGTTGCGCACTCTCACCCTAACCTACCTCACAGGGTTGTTGTGAGGATAAAACAGAGGAGAGGAGAATGATGTAAGCTGTTTTGGTGGGGAGAAAGGCAGGATATAAATAAAGTAAATAAAAACAAAACAAATTTATAAAACTGAGGTGCCCTGGGAAAAGGAAAAGGTATGTTTGCACTGTATGCCGTGAGGATGCTTCCAAGCCACACCTTTCCTATTATCCGTAAATACTTCCTTTGGGTCCATCCAATGGCTTTCTCCCACTTCCTGCCCAGTGGTCCTATATATAGCCAGCTACCTGGCGGTGCCCTTAAAAGGACTCGCCGTGCCAATGACTCCTGGTCTCACTGACCTTCTGATATCCTTTTCAAAACTTCAGTTCCGAAGTAAAGCACTTCCCAGAGGAAGTCTGCAATCAAACTGCTGAGCAGAACTGAAACGCATGAGGCTTTTTATATTCATGAATCAAATTCAGGAATTCATTTCCTTTGATGAATGCCCACATTTTGAATCTGGGAACCTTTGAGAACCTCCACAGACTCCAGCAGGCGTCAAATCATCAGTTGATTTACAGTTTGTGAACTCACTCTTTGTAATTTGTTATTTCTCTATTTATATGCTGCGCAGCCGACACAACCCACTTGCTTTGGCATTCGAAGGCACCATCTCCAAAAAGGTGAAAATCGCAAAAAATTACGGTTGCAGAGGGTGAACCTGCAGCCAAGAATTAATGATCACAGCAAGGAAAACTGGCTAAAGTCACCAAGTTCATTCAGCACTTCCATTCTTTCTAACATTTCAACAGTGAGGTTAATTAGATCGGTACCTAGGGCAGATTCACATGACCAACTTCCTTCTTTGTGGTATCTAAATAGCTTTACACAATACAACTTTCTCTGTTTTCTCTGTTTGCCATATAATTAGCAGATCCCATAGCACAGAAAAACAGAGTGTGGCCATGCCTTGCTGTTAGGGTTGCCAGCTTCAGGTTGGGAAATACTTGGAGATTTTGGGGGGGTGGAGCCTGAGGAGGGGGGGGTTGAGGAGGGGAGGGACTTCAGTGGGTATGATGCCATAGAGTCCGCCTTCCAGAGCAGCCATTTTCTCCAGGGGAACTGATCTCTGTCTCATGGAGATCAGTTGTAATCCCAGGAGATCTCCAGCCACCACCTGGAGGTTGGCAACTCTAGTTTATGGGACTATGTTTTAGCTACAGTGGGGTTCCCCAAGTGGTGCCCATGGGCACCATGGCCCCCACCAACGCCTCTCCTGGCCAAGTGTTTTTAGAAAGTGGGTGGGACCAGATGGGCCTTCTGCTGAGCAGGGCTTCTGGTTGGCCACTGGAGACCTGATTGGCTGTGCAGATTAAAATAATGTTCCTTTGGTGGCAGCTAACACCACAGTGGTGTTTTTATTCTCTCTGTTAATCCTTCCTCATGTATTTCTTAAAATTATTTCTCCTATCCCCTACACTGGGGGTTCGTGTGTGTGTGTGTGTGTGTGAGAGAGAGACAGAGAGAGACACTCCACCTCCTGTGGTGGCCATTTTGCAGCTGGTCCACCTCCCATGGCAACTATGTTGTGGTTGCACCCACTGTACTGTGTCAGAATTCCAGAGGTGGCTAGGGTTGCCAAGTCTGGGTTGGGAAATACCTGGAGACTTTGGGGGTGGAGCCAGGAGAGGGCGAGGTTTGGGGAGAGGAGGGGCCTCAGCACGGTACAATGCCATAGAGTCCACCCTTCAAAGCAGCCATTTTCTCCAGGGGAGCTGATCTCTCTCAGCTGGAGATCAGCTGTAAAAGCAGGGGATCCCCAGGCCCCACCTGGAGCCTGGCAACCCTAGAGGTGGCCCACAGACTCAGAATGATTGGTGGCCCCTGATCTCCACCACCTTTAGAAGCCAGCTTAGAGATGCTTGTACACCCACTGGTTCGCCCACATTCTGTTCACCGGTCACAAACAGGAAGCCAGTGTTACATCTTTTGGGTGTTCTCAAGCAGTTCACACCTTATGCATTGTGTTACTTTTGTGCACTGAAACAGTTACAGTACACTGCAATCTGCAGCAACCTGTCACACATCCATATTCAAGAAGAAGAAGAAGAATTCATATTCATAGAATCAGAGTTGGAAGGGAACTCCAGGGTCATCTAGTCCAACCCCCTGCACAATGCAGGAAACTCACAAATACCTCCCCCTCCACACCCCCAGTGACCACTGTTCCACACCAAGATGACAAAAAAACTCCAGGATCTCCAGCCAAACTAGCCTGGAGAAAAAATGCTTCCTGACCCCAAAGTGGTGATAATCAGCATTTCCCTGGGCGTGTAAGAAGGGCCATGAGAACTAAGCTCTGAGGCAACCCTTCCTGCCCACCCTCTTGCGATCTGCCTAAGTTCACACAATCAGCATTGCTGTCAGATGGCCATCTAGCCTCTGTTTGAAAACCTCCAAAGGAGCCCACCACCTCCCAAGGAAGCCTGTTCCACTGAGGAACCGCTCTAACTGTCAGGAAGTTCTTCCTAATGTTTAGCCGAAAACTCTTCTGATTTAACTTCAACCCATTGGTTCTGGTCCGACCTTCTGGGGCAACAGAAAACAACTCCGTACCATCCTCTATGGGACAGCCCTTCTCATGGAGTGTGATGAGAGTTCGGGTTTCCCCCTCCCCCATACACCCATCCTCACTGTGTGCTGCACAGCAGCCAATCATATAAATAAATAGTGAGTGTATCAGTCAGTCATTTTCAACAATCTCTCCCAATTCCCCAATCTCTCCCAGTTCCCCCCTTGCTACAGCTTCCATCCTACATGGCTTTTGTACATGTAGGACTCAAGATCCTCACTCTATCCTTTTAAGGGACGAACAGCTCCCTGCATCACCAGTGGAAAGCGTAAATGGCTCCCACTCTCCAGATTTTTCAAAAAGTCTTACCATTTGACACTCCTTTGAATCTGTATTCTTGGGGTTCTTTTGGGCATGCATATTTTGTGCATAGCCTTATGAGAGGTGTAGTTCCCTCCTACAGGGTGGAGCTATGGCTCAGTGGTTGAGCAGCGACTAGACATGCAGAAGAACCCAGGTTCAATCCCCGGCATCTCCATTTTAAAGGACCGGGCAGTAGGGGATGAGGAAGACCTCTGCCTGAGACACTGGAGAGCCACTGCCAGTCAAAGTAAACAATACAGACCTTGATGGACCAATGAGTCTCATTCAGTATAAGGCAACTTGTCGTGCTCAGTTATGTGAGTCAGCCGTCAATGGTCCTGGGGGATAATTGGTTTCACCAACAGAAGTGCCTGCAAAGCCAGGAAATCAATCTCCACTATCTCAGCTCCAGTGCAGCTGCAAAGCTCTTCAATAGCCGTTCAACTCAGATGGCAGAGGCCATCAAAACCAATCCAAGGCTCAGCTCACAAGTGATTGTGGTTGCTGAGCACAACATGTTCACCTGCCTAATATGCTTACTGCAAAGCTCTCCACATTCCTAAGCCAAATGGCATATGACAGGAACTCGGGAGGATGCCCCCAACCCGTTGCTGAGCATCCACCCATCCAGGAAGAGATACTGATGCCTTGTATTTGTGCAACATCTGCCTTGTGCTCATTAGAGACACAAACCAGGACCTTCATGGCCTGATGCAGAGACTTAGCTTAGTAAGCTACCTGGAAACTTTAGCCTCAAAGTCAGAGAAGGAAACAGGAACGCGATGCAAGTGGTGTTCCCTCTAAGCTGAGTTAGTGTGAGCCAGCTCACAGTTTTTTAGCCTCCAGCTCAACACATTTTTGTCTTGGCTCAGGAAGGATGGCTCCAACAAACTAATTTATGCAGCAGCCAAATTCATGCCACTAACTCGCTCACAACTTTAATGCCAGTAGCTCACAAAGCAGAATTTTTGCTCACAAGACGCTTAGAGGGAGCATTGGCTGCAAGCAGTATGAAGCCAGTGTGAAGCCTCCAGGTTGGCCAAACATGGTATAAAAACTAACAGCGCAATGCCTTCTGCTCTCCATAATTCAGCTGCCTTAGTTAATGTTGAGGATCCTGGACTAGAAAATATGTTTGGATACAGCTACCCTTTGCCCTGAGCCTGGCCCTTGGGGCAAATAGGATAGCTCTGGATGACTGGATGAGCAAAGCAAGAAAGGGGAAGCAGGACAGATGGGAAGAAGTGGCCCAACTGATGTACCCTCTTGCAGGAGGAGAAGGGCAGCATGGCAGCCAAGTACCAGCAGCATGGAGGAAAGAAAGCAGGTAGTCAGGAGGGCCCAATACTTCGTCAAGGACCCAAACAAGGAACCATATTAGGTTGTGGATCCAATGAAGTAGTCTGCTGGGCAACAAAAGTTCATGCCATGGGTGAGGTGTGCCAAAGGACTCCTGCATGCTAATGTTTGTTGGTGGAAATATCTGTCTGGAGAATCTAACGTCATTTGGGAAGGACACACGATTAGGTACATGGAAAAGTCACCCAGTGTCCCTCAGAGCAGCTACTGATGCCAGATACGGCAAAGGAGGCTCTGCTGGTCAGAGGCAGAAATAACCCTGGGGTTTACCTTGTCTGCAAGTGGTGCCCAGCGAATCCCTGTAAAAAAAATGTTGAGAAGGATATCTCCTGGAACCATGTTTTAGGGAACAGAAGCATACTGCCCTGGCCTTTTCCTAGCTGTCCCCACTAGGTAACAGGGTTATGAATTCAGGGCTTGGGAAATTCCCGGAGATTCAAGGGTGGTGTCTCGAGGAGACAGTTGTGGAGAGTGTTGGACGTTCCAGGTGCCATGTCTCTGCCTCAGTTCCAGACTTTGTGGCAAGAGAGAGTAGATAGCTAGATAGGCACACTGACCTTTCCTCCCTGTGTTTACTCTTCTGCCACTGTCCCCTTTGAAGTGTAGATTGTGTTCGCAGGGACAATTTCCTTCCTTCCAGTTCTCTCTCTCAGACAGAGCTCCCCCTTCTCCCTGTCCTGAGGAAGATGGCCCTCTCACCATCTGCTTCCATCCTTAGCTAGTAAGTTAGTACTCTTTTCTATCCAAAAGTATACTTCTCAAATAAAGAGAGAAGTATTTCTCTATTAAACTTGCAATGTGGCTCTGTGCAGTTTTGTAAGCTGAGTAACCTGGTGACGAGACGCTCCTGCATTTGTAGTTTATTTAAGCCCTCAGCTAACTAGTGGGAACTGGACTAACCATACCAGTTAACCCCAACAGAGAGAGCTCAGTGGTGATGTGATGCCACAGTGTCTGCCCTCCAAAGCTGACGTTTCCTCCAGGGGAACGCTAGATCCCATCTGGAGGCTGGCAACCCCCCAGGCAAGGAAAACAAGCACGCATTTCCAAGGTGTTCACCTGAAGGTGGAACTAGATTTTATCTCCACAAATGCATGGCTGCAGCCCAGCAATTGCTGAGAGAAGAGGGCCTGCAAGAGCAAAGAGCCCTCACAGGGGAGGACTGGCAAGGGAGGAGGAAAGAATAGCTTTGCCGTGCCTTTAGGTCGCCCCATGCCACCTTGGAGGCCATTTTCCTCTCAGCTTGGTTCATTTCTAGTTCCAGAGCTTGGCTGAGGGTGGGGAAAGGGCTAAGCATTTCCCTGGCATCTGTCAATTCTACTTTGAATTATATTCATTATTCACATGAGATACTCAAGCCATTTTTTCCAATAGAAAACACATTTTTTTGCCTGTAACTTTTCCTCCCTCCCCAACCAACTGGGTTTTATAAGTTTTTCTAGTTGGTCTCTAAGGCCTCGGGTGTCGAATACATTCTGTTACTAGATCCAGGTCTGACATAAATGTCAGTTTATCGGGCCAGACTGTGCATGCCATAAAATGTAATGCCAGGTACTGGAGATATAAACTTTTTAAAGATCACAGGGAAACCTGATTAAGCAATTGATTCCTAGCAGTAAAATCGATTTACTGGGGAACCCACCAAAGCCTGGCTCTCCCAGATCCTCCCACCCCCAGTTCTCATCCCTCCTGCGTTTCCCATAAAAGTGGCGGGGCCGAGGGGAAGGCCTGACAGAGAGCCTGTTTCCAAAACCTCCAGGGGGTGGTTTTTGTCCTCCTGTGACCCCTTTTCCTTCATGGGCTGTGAACAGCACCAGTTGCTTGTGGGCTGGATAAGAGTCCTGGATGGGCCAGCTCCGGCCCATGGGGCATACGTTTGACACCCCTGTGTTACTGGTCTCAAATCTAGCTGTTCTACGGGAGATCAACACAACTAATCCCTGAAATTATTTTCACTAGTTAATATTGCAAGGCAAATCTGAACATTTTTGCAGGATATGTTATTAGCTTTCTGCCCAGGGCATTTTGCAGCAACTCCAAGCTGGTGGGGTCTGGACAAAAGCTAGAGTTTATGTGGGCCAGTGGGAAAGGTGGTCGATGTGTATTTCAAAGAGATGGGCTCTGAGCCTTGCTCAGACTGTTGACAGCGTGAGAAATACATTAGATTTATCATAATACTTCTAACTGTAATGGCTTCCATCGATGCCTCCCGGGACTGTGATTGACAGTACACAAGAATTCTCAACACCCCCAAGAAGCTTCTTTCTATGGCCTGGCGCACTTCTCTGGCTTGTGATGGACTCCTAGGCTTCTGCAAACACATTCTGGTTTCACTCTTCAGTCCCCACATAGTATCCAGTGAAGCATGCAGTGGTAGGGACAGGCTTCTCTGTTGTTAACAGATCTGGAGTGATGTTCCAGGGTACACTTTCATTCCAGTTTCAGAAGCTTTAACTTTCTATGGAACTCCACTACTGACTGCTTGTGGTCTGATTCCTCTGGCCTGTGGCAGGGGATGCGGGGGTAGGGTTGCCAGATCAAGGTTGAGAAACTCCTGGAGATTTGGGGATGGAGCATGGGGGGCGGGCAGGGACCTTACTGAATACAATGCCATAGAGTCTAGCCTCCAAAGCATCCAATTTATCCAGGGGAACTGATCTCTGTAGTCTGGAGATGAGCTGCAATTGCAGGGGATTCCCCAGGTCCCACCTGGAGGCTGGCACCCCTACTGGACTTTGCACTCACAAGATGCTCAGATGAACTGATATTGCCATGAGGACATCATGAGGACTTCGGGACCATTTCCTCTCCCCAAACCTCAAGGAGATCAAACATCTCCAGGTGTCTCGTGGAGACAACCCAACCACTGCTGCTCTGGTTGGAAGAAATAAGATAAGCAATGAAACCTAAAAAGAAGAAGCAAGGTCACCCATGAGAACAACCAGTGTTACAGAGCAAAAAAATTAAAATATGGTGGTCGCAAGCAGAAAAGAAGCAGCAAGGAACACAAGGGAAGGAACTGATGAGGTCAGGAGGCTCCAACGGGGACACTAGAGGCATGACTAAGGGACATTCCTCCAGGGGCCACATCACAGCTGATGGCACAGGATGCTTTCCTAGGAAACAGTGGGACAGGAGCACTAGGATTTTTCATGTGCTTGTATTGCCATCCTGCATTTAGCAGAGAGAACTGTAAACAATGAGCTCTTCAAAAACACAAAATAATTACCAACAAAGCCATCTGGACTCCCCAGAATAAGCAAGTAGATGAATGGCGACTTCTGCCAAAGGAAGGGGCCAGTTCAAACAATCCCCCAGTTTGAGATCCCAGTTCTGCTCCTGCAGAACTACACATCCCAGGGCTTCCTAGAGAGGAGGAGGGAATGGCTATTAAGCCAAGTTAAGGCTGTAGTCCAGCCAATGCTCCCTCTAAGCTGTGGAGTCTTGTGAGCAAAATGTACACTTTGTGAGCTACTGGCATTACAGTTGCAAGTGAGTGATCTGGCTACTGCATAAATTAGTTTGTTTTGAAGCCATCCTTCATGAGCTAAGACAAAAATCTGTGAGCTGGAGGCTAAAAAACTGTGAGTTAGCTCACACTAACTCAGCTTAGAGGGAACACTGCTCCAGAGCCATCCTTCCTGAACTAAGACAAAATGTGTGAGCTGGAGGCTAAAAAACTGTGAGCTAGCTCATCCTAACTTAGCTTAGAGTGAACACCGAGTCCAGCGATGCACACAAACTTGTAGCGTGACTCCTTTGGGGTGTGTATTTTTGGAAGCCACTAGCTGTGTTTGAAAGAAAGGCTGATGTGAATTCAAAAAAATCAATACATTATATATTTTTTTAAAAAAATAGAATAAATGTCCTGGCTGCAATTTATGGTCTATAAAAGGTCCTGGGACTCTACAACCCATCTCTCATGCAATGATGGGTGACTTTGTTGGTTTGAGAAGTTACGACATTTCCTATGAAGCAGCAGCAAGTCCTATTTCCTGCAAGGCAGACAGGTCTCCTTTCATTGAATGTCCTTTTCATTTAATGAATGGATGTTTCAGCACATCAAGGAAGCCTATTCATAGCTAAGGGGAAATGTGTTTCAAAAATTATTGAGAATTCATGAAACAGGAAAAATTTTGCATATCTCATCCCTGTTGTTTCAACCTGAAAATTCCTGATGTCGTTTTGTTTATTTGAACCTGTGATTCTTCATTTTCCAGCCATTTTTAGGATCTTTAAGTACTGAGATTCAGGAGACGATGAATCACAACAAGGCTTTTATTCTAAACATCACTCAGCTCCAAGACGGCTCCAGCAGAGTGGCACCCAAACTTATATGTTCTCAACAGTGAACTATATACAATGTAATGATATACGCAAAGTCTCATTGGACCTAAGCCGGGCTCTATGATTGGCTCCCTGGGGTGGCTTCAGGACCAATGGTTTGTCTTTATTGTGCAGCCAATCAGAACGAGGAAATAACAAATCCATGGCCAAACCAAACTACACAAAATGAACTCAAAACATAACACTTTGCATGGATTTCCCCCCCATCAGTTTTCCCCATGCATTTTCAGTGTGGATGGGGGTCAATAGATCAGCCTTATACATGTATTGTACACATAAATGACATACACTGTATATATGACTATCATATAAATTGCATATAAAGAGGCATACATGGTTCAAATAAATCTACCGTACCAAGATGCAGTGAACTGACAAAAATATAAATGAATATAAAAAAGAAAATAGGGAACATTCATTTATCCCCATCACAAAATGAAGGACCAGTGGACAATGGAGGATAGGGTTTTTTTGTTTTTAAAAACACTGAACTAGGTATCTATCTGCTCCTGCAAAACAATTGTTTCAGAGAAATACACAGCCTGCAAAGAATGTTTTTTAACACCTATAAGGTGCCAACAAATTTTTCCAGGGTATAAGCTTCATGAACTCTGATGTGAATATCCCAGGCTAGCCTGATCTGCCAAGATTGGCCCTGGTCAATATTTGGATGGGAGACCACCAGTGTTTCCTCTAAGCTGAGTTAGTGTGAGCTAGCTCAGTTTAGCCTCTGACTCACAGGCCGATTTCGCACTGGCCAGTTGCTTCTAGTTCTCTCCAGAATTTCCCCTTCCAGTTTCCTTTGGAGTATTTTCTTCATTTTCCCACTTGGAACCTCAGCCCTATCAATATAGTGTGACAAAAGGTTTTCTCCAAAAAAATTTAGAAACTCCCACAATGGGGCGGCCTTGATGAAAGGCAGGCGAGTGGGCGTGTTTTCATTTTGGGTTCTCCCCTGGAGCAAACAGGAAAATCCTCTAAAAACAGGATTTGTTTGCTCCAGGGAAACGCTGGTGCAGCAGGGTGATACTCCAGAGCAAAACGTGAGCCCAGAGCAACTGGTGTGAAATCAACCAGAAGCTCCGGTGCAAGCATTAGGGCAAACCTGGGCCAAACACTAATGTGAAATCGGCCACACATTTTTGCCTTAACTCAGAAAGGATGGCTCCAGAGCAAACTAACTTGTGCAGTAGCCAAATCGCTCTCTCACAATTTTAATGCCAGTAGCTCACAAAGTAGAATTTTTGCTCATAACACTCCACAGCTTAGAGGGAGCACTGGAGAGCACCAAGGAATACCAGAGTCACAGAGCGGGCAATGACAAAACACCTCTGAATGTCTCTTGCCGTGAAAATCCTATGGGGTTGCCATAAGTCAGCAAAAAAAAAAAAGTGCTTAATGAGTCAAAGTGCACCATCGGATATCTCATAAAAGCTTAAACCATGGAAAACGTCCATCTTTTGGGTACTACTGGTATTTTGTCCTACTACTACTGACTAACATAGCTGCCCACTTGAAACTATGGTTTTTTTAAAAAAAAAATCATAGAGTAAGAAACATAATGAAGGCACATCAAATACCTAGTGGGTGCCTATCAAACCTACAGAACCACATTTTGGGAAGAATATCTGCTTTACCCAGATCTAAGATCACTATTAGCACTAGGATTACCATTCAGCTGGGACCAGCCTCAAATACTTTTGCATTCTGGGCTAAATCCCACCGCTGGGCCCAGTAGACCTTGCATTCCTCCATCTGAAACCACTTCCTCAATGACACCATTTACAAACACTATCCAGAACACATGTCAGGCAGCCAGTACTTCTCCCCTGGGCTTGCTTTTTGTCCTGAAATCAAAAGTGACCCCAAGGTGGTTGTCCAGCAACGGCAGAATCCTGATCACTCTAAGGCAGTTGTTTTCCTAACAAATGGGTTATCTCCTAGATTTGGAAGGGCAACCAGAAGTAATGGATTATAGGCTCCTCATACATATAGTAGTGGTATAGATGTGGGATGTTTTCAAAAGATACTGCTTGGGAAAGTAGATATAGGGTTGCCAGGTCACACAACCCAGAGTCGCATCCTGTTTCTTGAACGGCCTCAATGAAGGCATCCTACTCCTCATTCGACCCAACTGCCCCATCCTCACCACTCACTAACTGGGGAAGAGATGTTGTCCCACAGCTGCAGGAGAGCAAGATAGGCTACAGGAGCCGGGTCTATTAAAGAGAAAGCCCACCTCTCTGGGCTGTAACCTGGCAAGCAAGCCTGGCTCTCCATGCCAAACTTTGGAATCATTCCCAAAGCAGTGGTGGTAGAAAGTGCAATCAAGTCACAGCTGACTTACAGTAACTTCTCACAGCGATTTCAGGGGAAGAGACACTAGGAGGCAGTTTGTCATTGCCTGCTTTCATGTCATGACCCTGGAATTCTTTGGGGGTCTCCCATCCAAATACTAACCAGGTCTGACCCTGCTTAGCTTCTGAGATAGCCTGGGCTACCCAGATCAGGACCTCTCTAGCAGTAGTTGGTGGAAAATAAACTTGACCCAGCTTCTTTGTTTAGGGTTGAGTGTCATTCTGCCATATGTGGTTGTTTTATCTCCTTCCAAAGCTTAGCCTCAAAGCAAGGCAAGGGGCAGTTTTTCACTGGCTAATGTTTACGCCACAATATATGTAAATAAGCAATGACCTGGGGGGAAGGGCAAGTGGGATTCCTTTTGAAAGGGAGCAGCCCTAGACCTCCTTGGTAGACTCAGATCTGGTAATATCAAAGCTGGTTTTGTCCTTCTCCATTCCTGGCCTGCTCCCCACCCACCCACCCACCCACGAACATGACTTGACCTGGTCCTTCTGTAAATGGGAAACACACAGTTTTTACCCAAATGCAAACCCACACCTTTCCTGCTCTTCCCTCTCAGAAGGAGATAGGAGACTGCGTCTGCTAAAACTTTTATTTCCCAGCTTGTTTCTGTGACTCCCCCCCCCCCCTTTGCTCTTGTCTTTCTCTCCCATCACCACCACCCCCCTCCGCCCGCCGCTCTTCCTCTCTCCCCCTCCCCTCTCCTCTAGTTGGGCACTGTAATGCGGATCCGGTTTTCAGGTCATGTTTTCTGTAATAACCTTTAATGCAGCTGGCTGGGGTCCAAATTGTTGCTATGGTGCCGTGCGTGTAACTGATCAGATGGACTATGAAGTGTTAAGCTGCCCCGGGGGTGCACTCCCACATAAAGCTATCATTAATTTCTCTGAATTACACCAATTCCGGGACATTCTTTATGGACAGATAGTGAGGGAGACAGTTATATGACAGGACTTGCTGTGCTAAGCAGATGTGCCTGCTTTTCTGCTATTCTATGAATACTAAATGACTGCTCTGGAGAGCCTACATTACGGCCTGCTTTACTGCCAGACAGGAAAATGGCCGACCACGTGCCTCCCTGCCAAAATGGGGGAAGGGCAGGGGCGCTAGAGGAGTCGGCTGGCTTTTGGCTGCCCATTCCCACCAACTTGAGGGAAGCTTTCAGGAGGGGGGAAGAGGTAAAGCAGGGTTTATCATGTCATTTGTCCCCCCCCCCCCCCCACTCCCTGAGGAACTTAACAGGCCTGGGTTGTCTGCATATGTTAAGTCACTGAAAGGCAGACAAATATGAAAATTGCACAGCAAAGCTCTTTCTTCTTCTTTTTTAAGGACAGGTGGCCAAAAACAAACCTGTCAGGCCTGTTGAAAATAGAACAAGAACTCATTCTGGGACATTGACTAAAAGGAAGGGACTGCATTTCTCTTCCCACAAAATTTCACTTTTCTTCCATATAATATTCCTCTGACTCCATCCCTGAAACCACTATATTTTTACTGGAAGAGGTGAGCTGTCACAGGGAGGGATTGGGAAGGTTTTAAGCCTCCTCATACCCAGCTGGGGTTGCCAACACACCTGAAGTTCTCCCAGAATTACAGCTAATCTCCATACTACAGAGATTTGTTCCCTAGGAGAAAATGGCAGCTTCAGATATCCTATATCATAGATTCTAGGTGAAATCTGTCCCCAAATTCTCTCCTCCACAGGCACCATCCCCAAATCTCCAGGAATTTCCCAGGATGGGCTTGATGATCCAATTTCACCCAATACTCAAAGTGAGGGTGTGACAGAAAAGGGCAACTTCGTATAGATGCCAGCCTCCAGGTGGGACCTGGGGATCCCCTGGAATTACACCTCATTTCCAAACTACAAAGATCAGCTCCACGAGAGAAAATGGATGCTCTGAGGGTGGACTCTATGGCACTATATCCCACTGGGGTCCCTGTCCTCCCCAGGTACCACCCCCAAATCCCCAGGAGTTTCCTAACATGGATCTGGCAATCTTATCCCCCTATCCCAACCTTATCCCCCCATCCCCCTAAGGGCAAGGGCAGAATACTTCAGAAGTTTAAGAGTTCTTAGACTGGGGCACACAACATCTTCAGCAAGAGTGTCCAAAAAAAAAAGCTTTCAGCATCCATAAAGATATTTTTGTGTTGGCAAAGAAGGGGGGCAGAGGTGAAGGTTGTGCTCAGAGCAAACTGAACCCTTACAGGACTGCCAGAATATCATAGGCTTGCCTTAGTCTTCTGCTCAGAGAACCGGTCTTGCGTTCCCAGCAAAATATTCAGCCATGCTGCTGTTTGGCATGTTCAGGAGGTGCTGTGGCTCAGTGGTAGAGCACCTACTTGGCATGCAGAAGGTCCCAGGTTCAATCCCTGGCATCTCCAGTTAAACAACCAGGCAATAGGTGATGTGAAAGACCTCTACCGGAGACCTTGGAGGGCCACTACCAGTCTGAGTAGACAATACTGACTTTGATGGATCAAAGGTTTGATTCATTATAAGGCAGCTTCATGTGTTCATGAGTGCCAGAGGTGTTTGAAGGATCACTGAAGGATTCACAGGGGAAGGGGTGGGTTTTTTCCCATTAAAGGAAAAGGGGTAGTCAACAGCAACCACAAGAGTTCTTTTCTTCTCCCGTGTCCAAGCAATGGTCCTCAACAGAGGAAGGCATAGAGCTATGACTTTGCCCTGCAGACAAAAATCTGGGAATAAAAATACTCAGATCCTGGATAGCAGGAAAGGATGGCCAGAAAGAGCTAACAGAAGTGGCACTCAGTGGAGATATATTTAGGCTACAAGCATATATCAGCTTTAGATCACTTTTAACTGTCATGGTTTCCCCTACCCACAAAGAATCCTGGCTATAGCGTTATTTGGTAAGCATGCTGAGTATTCTCTGTTAGGGATGCCAGGTCCCCTTTCATCCATGGAATGATGTTTAACCCGGTTCAAGCAGGCATAATTGGTGGACAGTGCTGTCAAGTCACTGCCGACTTATGGCAACTCTGTAGGGTTTTCACGGCAAGAGGTGAACAGAGGTGGTTTGCCATGGCCTGCCTCTGCGTAGCAACCCCGGACTTTCTTGGTGGTCTCCTATCCAAGTACTAACCAGGGCTGATCTTGATTAGCTTCTGAGATCTAACAAGATTGGGCTAACCTGAGCAATCCAGGTCAAGGCATAATTAAAGGTAAAGGTTTCCCTTGCTCAAAAGCTAGTCAAATTAGGACTTCCTAATTATCACTTTGATCCTCAGAACATTCCAAATAGCACCAAAATTACTGTGCTATCAGTAGGAAGATTATGGGAAACTGCTCATCAAAACATGTCAATGTTCCTTCTTCGTCATGGATCTTAGCTTTCCAGAAAATCTAAAAGGCAAAACCCTAACAATATATTATCTGGACGCAAATCTTACCCTAATATAGGAGGTGAGCTGGACTGGGGCAGAGTGCAGAACGCCCCCTGAGGAAGAAGAGATGTTGGACTTCCTTGTGCAACTTACCTAAGGCCCTTGAACCCATCAAGCCCACCAACTTTCCTTCCAGAATTCTACCCACAGTTCTGTGCAAAGTAAAAATTCATAGCTAGCTTGGGGGTTCCTGCATGGGCAAAAGATCAGAAGGCTTTTGACTTGAGCAAAGCAAAAAAGAACTTGCATGACTTCTCGTGGTGTTCCTATACATTCCTAGTTTCCAGCAAGCTGCCATTGAGCCAGTTTTCAATCAGTCCTTGGTGGACTTTTTAACAACATAAACCTTACAACATCCAGGGGAAAACAAGTAATTTTAAATTCTGTACCTAATTAAGTCATTTCACATAATCAAATGATTGTATGTCCCCAGGGTTGTGGGCATTAAAATATTTCTATGGTTTCCATTTACGAGTGGCCCTGTGTGGATCTAGGCCTCCCATGTCACCCCTGCCTCTAAGAAGTGACCCTCTGTCATCTGGGTTAGAGCAGAGAAATCCTGGGTTATCCATGTTATTTGCTGGACCACACATACTCTAGCAAAGCCTGGAGCTGAACCTCAGTAGACCCATCTCTGGTGGGTCTTGAACCTGTAACAGATGCATAGGGTTGCCAGCTCTGGGCTGGGAAATTCCTAGAGATTGGGCGGGGTAGGACCTGGGGAGGGGGGGGGGCTTGGGGAGAGGAGGGACTTCACTGGGTATGATGCCATAGAGTCCATCTTCCAGAGCAGCCATTTTCTCCAGGGGAACTGATCTCTGTTGCATGGAGATCAGTTGTAATTTTACCACCTAGAGAGTGGCGACACGGCGCATTACTTTCTACGTACCAGTACCAGAGGAGGATGTATACCTAATATTGAGCAGCCCATAGAACAGTAGCTATTTTGGCAATCAAACACAATTCTTGTTAATACACACTGAGTTCAGAAATTACGAGAATGATGTAGTATTGGGAAACTAAATTTGTATGGCACACTGACAAATATACATAGTTGGGGGCAGGGGCGTAGACTTTTCTGAAGTCTGGGGGGGGCGGGGGCACCCCCCCGGAAAACCTACCGCCAGCCTCCGCGGCCCTTCCGAGGCTCACCAGCCGGTGCTGCTGGTGCCTTTCCCTCCCCCTCCGCCCTGGCCACTCCCTCCCTCACCCCTAAAAGAGGAAGAGGGAGAGATAAGGAGGGAGGGATAGCCAGGCCGAGGGGGGGGGGAGAGGCACCAGCTGGCAAGCCTCAGAAGGGCCCGGAAGGCGCGGCGGCAAGGCGCCGGCGGCAGGCGCGACGTTTTCCCGGGGGGGGCTCAGTCCCCCCCAGGAAATTTCGAGGGTGGCTCGAGCCCTCGAGCCCCCCGTAGTTTACGCCGGTGGTTGGGGGTATTCAAGAGTGAAAACATGCGTGTTAATAGTTGAGAGGACAATATGCCTTTTGCCATTTAGACTTCAAAAATGGTGGCTACCCAATCCTATGGGAGCAGGCTGTTTATCCCATTTGTTCTCTAGCCTGTGAAGAGCAACTACACTGCCGCTTAACAAGGGCCCAGCATCAACACCTCTGGATCTGATACAAACTGATAATAGAGGTCCTCTTTCCCAATCCCATCCCATGCATACAGCATCATGCATCTTGGAGAAAAAAAAATTACATTTTATTTCACATTTACACCACACAGGCTGGCAGCTCAGCCCTAAAGCTAGGGTTCCTTGCTCTTCCCAGGGAAATCCCTGGTGACATGGGGGTGGAGACTGGGGGGAAATGCAGTTTAGAGAGGGTGGTACTTCAGCAGGTATAATGCCATGGAGTCCCCCCTACTAATCATCCACTTTCTCCTGGGGAACTGATCTCTGTAGGCTGGAGATCTTGTAATTCCAGGAGATCTCCAGGCCCCACCAGGAGACTGGCAAACATGCCTAAAGCCCCAGTGAAGGCTATATGTGTGCTTAGGGTTAACAACCTCCAGATGAGGCCTGGAGTCCTCCTGGAATGCTTAAGCCATGAACCTAACATAAATAGGGTTCCCAGCCTCGAGGTGGGGCCTGGGGATCTCCCGCTTTTACAACTGATCTCTAGCTGATAGAGATCAGTTTCTCTGGAGAAAATGGCTGCTTTGAAGGGTGGACTCTATGGCATTGTACCATGCTGAGGCCCCTCCCCTCCCCAAACCCTGCCCTCTCCTGGCTCCACCCCCCAAAGTCTCCAGGTATTTTCCAATCCAGACCAGGCAACCCTAAACATAAAACATGTCTCCTGTTTTTATTTAGTGAGTGCAGTAAAAGAGAGGGTCTGTGAAAGGAAGTCAGGATTATTCCTAGCTTGAAAAGTTAGAGACAAGATTTAAAAAAACCTCCCCAGATAGAGAAAGAGAAAGAGGTGACTCACATCTGTTTTCCAAGTGTCAGGGAACTCTTTTACCCTGAAAAGCTTTAAGTGGTTTATGTGGATTTCCCTGTTGATATCCCATCCAATGATAGTTCAAGCCCAAAAAAAGTCTTAGTGTTAACAGTACTTCAGCTACCTGGCTTGCCAACTCCAGTGTGGGCAATTCCTGGAGATTTGGGGGGTGGAGCCTTTGGATGAGGGAACTGGGAGGGATGGCATCTAGAATTTATGTTAGGCTCCCCTCTGAAGCTGCTGTTTTCTCTGGGGACAGATCTCTGTCGCCTGGAGGTCACTTGTAATTCCAGGAAAACTCCAGGCCCCACCTGGCAGTTGGCAATCGTATCCAACAGATACAAACCAACCATTAGGCTTGGCTTCAACCACCATTTTTGTTTGGGACAAAAGAAAAAGATCATCTTGCGAGTTATGTGATTTAGCCCTTAGGTAAAACAGGTTGAAATACCTGCTCCAGCCTCATAAAATATATCTATTCGGAGTCTCTATTTCACTAGTACTCAAGCTATTCAGGACCTTAAATGTGCAGCTTTTGACAGCTTGCATCCACTCCTGACTGTAACTTTTAGTTAGAGATGCTATGTGAGGTGACCTCATTGCTCTCAGCATGTCCCCCCCCACCTCGTCCTCATGGTAGCCAGTGAAGTAGAACTGGGGCAGGTAAACGTTGAGCATAATTACATCACATTCTGTGTCTCAGGGAAGAAGGAGGAGGAGGAGGAGGATTTATAGCCCACCCTTTATTTGGCATCTCAGAGCGGCCTACAATCTCCTTCCCTTCCCCTCACCACAACAGACACCCTGTGAGGGAGGTGGGGCTGAGGGAGCTCTGAGAGAACTGCTCTTGAGAAAACAGCTCTGAGAGAACTGTGACTGACCCAGGGTCACCCAGCTGGCTGCACCTTGAGGAGGAATAGGGAATCAAACCTGGTTCTCCAGGTTCTCTTAACCACTATACAAAACTGGCTAAGCTAAACGTTACCTGGCAAACATGGGAGCCAGCAGCAGCTTTGCATTCATCTTTTTACCCAAACCAGTGGGAATATCTCTTTTTGTCCTTTTGGCTAAAAAAGATGGTTCTGTGTGGGTACGTTATTGGGGAGGGAAGGGGACAGGAAATTACAAAATAATTTTTTATTGTCCCCGCCTTTAAAAAAAAACCCTGCTTTCCTATGAAGCAAACCAGTTTGGCGGGGGGGGGTTCCCTTAAAGGAGCAAGAGAAACCTTCACCTGTTCCCCTCCCCTCTCTCAAATAAGGAAGAAAACAATTAAAATTTCGTAAAAGAGCCTTCATGAGTCCCCGAGCTCCATTCAAAGTCATCAGGTCTCTGCCGCCGAAAGTCTGCCATGCACGGAGACTTATATATAGCTGGTAATTTACGCAAAGCAAGTCAGCAGATGGTTCGGCAATTTAGCAATTACCGGGTGTTAGAACATGTAGATCTCGGCTTTATGTAGAATTTTATTATTCCTAATTGTCTCACCTTTTTTGCTTTGCCTTTTTTTTTTTTTTAAATGTTTTAAATAATTCTTGTGGCTTTCTTTCTCCGGTGCTTCTCCAGTCCAGAGGTTGGCTGATGATGCCCCAATTGCATCTCCCTGTTCTGAAATCACCAGGGGAATCCTTGTTTGTCTGAGTGGGTGAAAGGGGGCATTTAGTTACAAGGTTTTGGTGTGTTTTTTTCAATTTGTCCTTAAGGATAAGTCACGTTAAAGGTGTAATCGTAAAAAATAATTGCCAGGCATAAAGCTTTCGTGAAAATGTTGTGCCCATTACAAACTGTCGTTGCTTTCTTATGAGGCTCCTGTGGCACCGTACGCTAATGTGCTCAGCGATTCGCCTCGGGAGAGACTGGGTTCAAATCCTGGGTAAGGTCACTCGTGAAACGAGCCCACAGGGCCTCAGCATCGCTGCCGTAGAGGGCATTTGGCGGCTGCTTTTTAACAGCCCAGCTCCTTAGTAATTGGAAGGAGGATGGTCTATTTAGTTACTGCAAAGAAGACTGGGAAGGGAGACCCAAGAGAGCTTTAATGTAGCTGCTGGTGAACTTGTTATGTGTCTGCCAACGCAGCTAGAAATTCAGGAGCAGAGAGAAAGGGGGAGACAACCTTATGAGTTGGAAGCATGTTGGGCCATGGCTGCTGTCCCATTTTAAGGAATATCCTACTCTTCTATGCACCCTATGGCGGATTGTTCCAACACTGCATCAGAGGAATTGGGACCATAATTATGTCAGCTTTTGGCAGAGGTGCTAGCCTCGCTCCTTGGACTTGAACCTGCTTGTCTTGCAGAGGTTCCCCAGATAAGATGCTAAATTGGTTGTCAATAAACTCTGCTTGGAGTGGGGAGCACCTATCGATGGTGGCCATTTACCTAAAGGAAGCCATGTCCAGATCAAGCATTGGATCCTTTAGGTAATGGATGTGTAAGCCCTGGTTCTACCAGCAGTTAGGGAGAAAGTATGTGTGTGAGAGAGAGAGAGCATTCCACTGTTCCTTGATCTGGGCCAGTTCTGAGCCAATTTATTTTGTTGTTAATTCTTAGTGAATATTGACAATCAGGGACCCAGGCTGACGTCAAGGATGACATACAGGATGAGCAGTGAGATTAACATGGTTAAAGGACACATCTTTCCTCCTTTTATAATGTTAATAGCACAGTGGGAGAGGCAGTTTGAAATGGGGAGGCTGTGGAAGTTGAAGGATTAAACTCCCTCTCTCTTTATTGCATGGCCCCAAGACAAACTGAGGTCACACATGCCTAGGGCTTTTTTTTTTTTTTTAAGGTGCTGGAACTCTCAAGGGGGAAATGAAGTTTTCAATCTGTATACTAAAACTTTGAAACATTTTAAAAAGAATTTTGTCAAGAGGTTCCAGAACTCCTTACCAGCACATTCCCCCCCCAAAAAAAGCCCTGCACACGGCTGTAGTTTGAATTTATTGATCGATAAAGAGATGTGATCTTTGTCTTGTGTGTTTCTAACCTTAAAAAGCCAATGATAGCCAGGGCTCCTAGTTCAAATGCGTTGCTGGCCCATGGAGTCAGATGCTACACCCTAACCATAGCCTTGTTCCCTGTGAAATGACTAGAAAGATGCCCAAATTGTGAAAGAAGGACTAGAGTGAAATGCAATAGATTTAGGGTTTGGGGTGGCTGCTAAGCAAGAACCAGGATCAGGAGGGACTTGCAAGCAACCTCCAGATATTTTCTTTACTTAAGTGCAGCCATGGGGCAGGGCATTCTGTTTCAAACTGAACTGATGCTACAGTGGGAGAGAAATTATTCTTAACACTTTTCTTAGGGACCATTTTGCTGAAGAAAGTTGCCCTGTTTGTTTTCTGTCAGCAGGAGAAAAGAAAAGCATAGCCCATATTTTTGCCTCCAACAGCAGAAAATTTCCTGAGGAGCAAAAAGTTCCTGACGAGTGCTTTCCCTATCCCCCAAGCAGTAGGGGGCCAATTAGTGTTTTCAGTGGAGATGCAATGAGACACCAGGTACCTTCCTGCAATTAGCATGACCAGTCCAAGTACTGCATTATTCTAGAGCAACACTATGGAAATGTGTCTGTGTTTTAAGGTTGTGCTCACACTGGAAGCTTGATGTGATCTGACAGCACTTCTATTTGTAGCGGTTTACATCGTTGTGGGAAGGGGTGACCAGACAGCTCACCCTGAACTGGCCTCACTGCGCACTCGCCCCGTGGTCAACTATTCAGATTATTGCTGCGAGGCAACCATGGAGTGGGTAGTTTGGTGGCTTCTTTTTTTAAAAAATCGTCTTTTGCGTATGCGCATAACCGCTTGTTCGAAGCACCTCTCCATTTTGACAGCTCCCCCTCTGAAAAAAACTCATCTTTTCAATTAACCCGTTCCCCAACCTGTGTGCTGCAAAGCTGTGGGCAGAGGAACTGGCATGAAAAAAGACAAAGGAGGCTTCTCAGTCTGACCTTCCCTTCCGCCCTTTCTCGCCTCAGAGGACAGTTGAAAGCTGAAAGCTTGCTGGTGTGCACAAAAATGCAGTTATGCACATATCTCTGACTAAAAAAACAAGGAGCAAAAACAGAACAGAGCCATCAGACTTCCCAAATGGGTTAAGCTTGCACCAGGGGAGTTCAGACATCTGGAAATGTGGGATGAAAGTGCTGGTATCCATAAACACCGGACTTTCCTCGGTGCCTGATTACTCCACTTCCTAAGTGGGGCAGAACATGGTGGCAATGACTGGGGCATAGAAGGCAGATGTTGCTGTCTGATCATGCTCTTTAAATCTGCAAAGGCACCACAATGATATCAGCACAAATTGTTTGTGTGACCGCAGTAGTATTGTGCTATTCTTGACCATGCACCAGAAACATTTTTTAAAGGTAGCCAGAGAATCACGACAGTGTAATGACAACAGTGGGGAGGGGGCTGTGTGTGGATGCAATCCACATCTGATGTGAAAGGAAAGCTGCAGTTCACACAGGTTAGAAAAAAAACAGATTACCGTGTTGGATGGAATCTCTGTCGCAAGTGTGAACTGAGCAACAATCACACTGGCTACGTGGCCACCATGGAAAAACTCCCTCATGCAGAGTTAGCCCAGCCAGATCCCTCAGATCCTGTACTCTAACCACTCTATCATGCTGCCCCCACCAAGTAAGTGCAACCATTTTTCTTGTGTCTTGTCCAGTTTGGCCCTGAAGATCACATTCTTGAAGGTGAGCTCTGCTTTCTGCCCAGGCTAGGAAAGCCAGGGGTAACAAGGAAACTGAAATATCCCTTGAGGCGCAAGGGCTTGTGAGTTTAACCAGAGCTCTCTGCAAAGCCACAAGCCTTGATGTTTGACAGTGAATGGCTGAAGTGCAATCATGTTCTTTTTAATAAACTTCATGGCAGGAGAAGCGGGAAGAAGACACAGCAAGGTCACTCGGTAATGTCGCTTTCACAACATCAGCATACACCAGAGAGTCTGAGCAACGGATGCAGCTGTTTTAATGGAACAATCAACAGAAGCATATGTACAATTTAAATAAATAATGGCTGCGCTACAAGTTTCGACTGCTAAGAAGGGCTGCTCGTACTTAAGTAGAAAATGATTCTACTTCGTAAAGTTCATAATACCATCCTTTGGGAAAATGGAGTACTTGTCCTAAAGCTGAAGTCATCTTATAATGAGTTGGGCCACTAGCCTATCTAGCTCCAGATTATCTACTCTGAAGAGCAGTAGCTATTCAGAGTGAGGAAGGGTCTTTCTCACCACCTAACTTGAAGTGCTAGAGACTGAAGGTAGAACCTTTCACATGCAAAGTTACCCCACATTCTGGAGAGCCAGTTTGGTGTAGTGGCTAAGAGCGTGGACTCTAATCTGGGAGAAATGGGTTTGATTCCCCACTCCTCCACATGCAGCTGCTGGGTGACCTTGGGTCAGTCACAAGTTCCTTCAGAACTATTCTCTCAAGAGCAGTTCTTGGAAGAGCTCTCTCAGCCCCACCTACCTCACAGGGTGCCTGTTGTGGGGTGGGGAAGGGAAAGGAGATTGTAAGCCACTCCAAGGTAGTGGTCACACAGTCATTTTGATCGGGTTTCACTATTGTTCCCAATTGCATGTGTGATCATCCCAACCCGCAAAAAAATATCCCCAGTCAAATATACAGCGGGAACAAATCATGATAAGCTTGCTGTGTGACCACAGCCTGAGACTCCACTTGAAGGCCGGGGTATAAATCCAGTCTCTTCTCTTCTTCTTCCCTGAACTTTATTATTTTTTCCTTTTTCCTCCCCTAACCACAGACAAATTGGGAAAGGCTATGCTGTTCTGAGGTCACCCAGCAAGCTTCAGGGCAGAGTGGAGGTTTGAACTCAGGTCTCCCCAGACATTACCAGCACCCTAGCCAGGATAACTCACTGGCTCACACTGAATGATAGATGAAATCACCACTAGCAGCAGCCCTAGTGCATATTTGAGCTAAGTCTTTTAGGAGCTTTGCCCCAGGTTTGGTTTCTGTGTGCCAAAACCCACATATATGAACACATGAACCCGCCTTCTACTGAAGACTTGGTCCATCTAGTCCATCAAAGTCAGTACTGTCTGCTCATACTGGCAGTGACTTTCCAAGCTCTCAGGCAGAGGTCTTTCACATCACCTACTGTCAGATCTTTTCACTGGAGAAATAATACTTGTTCAGCTGAGAAACGTTTGGAGTATGAGATGCATAGTTTGCCCTTTTTTTTTTTACTGCAACATCTCTCCCCCTACCCAATTCTTTCTGCTATTTTCAACATTTTAGTATTAATCTGTCTACTGATTGACAGTTTGTACATCCAATGAAGTGAGTTCTGATTCATGAATCAGAATAAATGTTGTTAGTCCTTCAGGTCCCAATGGACTCCAGTTATATGGTGAGAGTCTTAAACTGTCCAACATTTATTTATCGCTCACATTTTTTATCCCTCACTTTCTTCAAGGAGATCAGAACAACATACATGATACATACATGATAGTCACTTTACTCTTACAACAGCCCTGCGAGGAAAGTTAGTCTGACAGAGGATGATTGTAATTAGGGAAGTTCTTATATGTCAAAAGAGGTCATTGCTAGTCACAGATACCTTGCCAAACGTGTTTTAGATAACAAGTGCTGGCCCAGGGCAAGATGGTTTCCATGATCTCCTGCTGTAAAATACTTACCAAGTGCATATTTGTCCTACCCTTTCTTCAAGAAGGTTGGAGCAGCGTATCTGCTGTTTCCTCCCTCTCTTTATCCTCACAACAGCCCTATTAGGTTGATTAAGGTGAGAAAGAGTAACTGGCCACCAAGGTTCACTTCAGGTTGGGGGTGTTAAACCTCAAGTCTCCCAGATCCTAGTCTGACATACTATCTGCTATAGCAATCTGTACATCAGTTTCTCCTGTCTTTGCTGTTAAAACTAGGGATGGTTCACTGTTCAGCTCACAATCTGTTCGCCAGTCATGAATAGGTTGCCAACTTTTCATTAAACAATTTGGCTGTTCGCAAACAGTTTGAGCCTGCTCATCAGGTTATGTTGCATCACTACGGTACAGTGCAATCAGCCGTGTTTCATGCATGTGTATTTTCATGCAGTCCAATGAGAGTGCAACCACCCCCTCTCCAGACCACTGGTCTGCCAGCCAGTTTGCATAAATAGTGAACAAATTAATTTGTCAGGCAGCAATGATAAAATTACACTGCATTTTTGAAAAATCTTACAGCTTAGTGTTCTTTCAATTCCATGTTATCATGGAAGGCATAGTTTCCTCACATCATTTAATGACCCAGCCAGAACATGTGTGGCCCTGGGTAGAATTATCTCATGAAAGAATCATCTTTCCAGGAATCTTGCAACTCATGGGGCTGAGAGAGCTCTCTCGAGAACTGTATTTGAGAGAACAGCTTTGAAAGAACTTGTGACTGATCCAAGGTCGCACCAGCAGTTGCATGTGAAGGAGTGGGGAATCAAACCCTGGGGAACTGATCTCTGTAGTCTGGAGATGAGCTGTAATTCCAGAAGTTCTCCTGTCCCCACCTGGATATCTGCAACCCTATAAAACGTGTAGTTTTCTACTGTCTATAGCTTGGCTTATTTGCTTGAGTCCTCCGGAATGGTTTGTTCTGCAGGGATCTTCTTCTGAACCGTGTTTGACCTTCACTTAGGGTTGCCAACTCTGAGTAGGAAGACTTGGGGGATGGAGCCTGAGAAAGGCAGGATTTGGGGAGGGGAGGGACTTCAATGGGGTATAATGCCATAGAAGAAGAAGATGAGTTGGTTTTTATACCCCACTTTTCTCTACCCTAAGGAGTCGCAAAGCAGTTTACAACTGCCTTCCTTTCCTCTCTCCACAACAGTCACCTTGTAAGGTAGGTGGGGCTGAGAAAGTTCTGAGAGAGCTGTGAATGGCCCAAGGTCACCCAGCAGGCTTCAGATGGAGGAGTGGGGCATCAAACCCAGTTCTCCAGATTAGAGTCCGCTGCTCTTAACCAGTATACCACACTGGGTCTCTAGAGTCCACCTTCCAAAGCAGCCATTTTCTCCAGGTGATCTCATCTCTGTCGCCTGGAGATCAGTTGTAATAGTAGGAGATCTCCAGCCACCACCTGGAGTCTGGCAACCCTACCTCCACTTTGTGTACTAAACTGTACTGTTTAAACTGGGGACAGGGGAAGTATGCTAGTGTGTGCTGAGCACATCAGGGTGGAATAGGAAGGTCCTCTTATTTTAGCATTGTTTCTCTGATAAGAATACTCTCTCTGACAAACTTCTGGGTCTCTCTGATGTGGGAGAAGATTGATGGAAGAACTTTGCATGGCTGTAGATTGATAGGGCCAGTTCCAGGAAAACAATTGGAGGTTGAAGACTTGGGCTCAGCTCAGAGCCTTGCTCTCTGGTCTCCACTGCACAGATTTAATTGCTCCAGCTGGCAAAGAGGTGCCAGATGGGCAAGGCTGAGAACCTTTCTTCCATGGTTTATGCTGAAGCAAGACCTCCCCGATCTGAGCTGCCAAGACTCAGTTCTTTGCCCCTTGACTCCCTGTGACAGATGGAATGGTCCTTTCCAAGGCTGGTCATCTCTTTGCCAGGATCAGAAAGCCATTAACCCCCCAAAAAGCACCAAGATTTCATTTCTCCAGATGGCAAAGCGCTGCCAGCTGGGCAAGGCCAGCAACCTTGTCTCAGATTTATGGCTCTTAGGGCAAGATTCTTCCTCTCTCAGCTGCCCCGAATCTAAGCTGCCAAGAGCTGGTACTTTGCCCCTTGGCTTCCTCTGACAGACAGAGCAGGTCTTCCTGAATATGACTTCAGCAAATGCCAGAATCTTAATGTGTGTGTGGGGGGGGGGGTTAAAAAAACCCACCTTATTCTTGAAATAGATCTATTGAGAAAAAGGAGAAACTGAGATTGAGTAAAACTTTGCTAAAAGGGAGTGCTGCAGGCAGCCACCTGTGGGTTCCGGGAATGGAGTTCTTTGCATACCATTGGGACCGAGCATGGACAAGAATGGCAAATGGACACATGCATGCATTTTGACCGAGGCTGTGCTACACCAGTTCCCCTCCATCTCCACCCTTCGCGAAGCAGAAGCAGTCGACTCTAGTGTGCATGACAAAGATATACAGAGCTTAGGTACAGTTTACTGAGCAGGCAGTAGCACAGGGCAAAACAGGCAGGCAGGAGTGTACCTTTGTACCCTAGCTAAGGTCATGAGACTTTCTGCTCTTCTCCAGCAGTGCAGCAAGTAACTCACGCCTGCGCCACATGTCACACAGCTCACTTGGCCATCCCTGCCGCAGAATAACTGTGGTGAAGGAGAGCGTACGATGGTTCCCTTAAAAATGTAATCCAAAGTTCCTTTTTTTGATGGTGACCCCATAGGGTTTTCAAGGCAAGTGACCTTCACAGGTGGATTGCCATGGCCTGCCTCTGCATAGCAACCCTGGTATTACTTGACGGTCTCCCATCCAAATAGTGACAAAGCCAACCCTGCTTAGCTTCTGCGATCTGACATAGTCGGGCTAGTCTGAGCTATCCAGAGTCCCTTGTAGGGTTGCCAGCTCCAGGTTGTGAAATACCTGGAGAATTGGGGGGTGGAGCCTAAGGAGGGCGGGGTTGAGGAATGGAGGGACTTCAGTGGGGTAATACCATAGAGTCCAGCCTCCAAAGCTGCCATTGTCTCCAGATGCACCGATCTCTGTTCCATGGAGATCCACTGTAATCCCAGAAGATCTCCAGCCACCACCTGGAGGTTGGCAAGCCTAGTTCCTTGGGCCAAGTTTAATGGCTGCCATAGTGAGAAGGCTGAGCATTTGACCCGGCCTTGCAGGAACAGGTTAGAACTCGATAATGTTGGCAATGGCAACTAAAAGATTATGGTTGCTGTGCTAATGATTCTTCATTTCTTTAGTGCTTCTCAAAATACTTCACAATTCTCAGCCAGTTCTCGCCACAATTCTATAGGCAGCCTATATGTGTCACGCAGAGGTGACATTAGCCTTAAAGTTCACCCTCCTCAGGCATTGCCCCCTCCAATATCTCAACATTTGTTGTGGCAGTGTTGAAATCCCTAGCTCCACCAGCAAGTCCAGTGATCCCCAGATAAGGCTGCCAACCTCCAGGTGGGGCCTTGAGATCTGACCAGTTACAACTCATCTTCAGTCTATGAAAACCAGTTCTCCTGGAGAAAAAAGCAGCTTTGGAGGGTGCAGTCTATGGCAGAGGTCCCTCCCCTCTCCAAATACCCCCCCTCCCCAGGCTCCACTCCCAAATCTCCAGGAATTTCCCAACCTAGATTTAGCAACACTACCTCTTGCTCTTAAATCTTGCTTGGTGAAGGCCATAACCTGGAAAGGCATCAAGCCAAGGAAAAGACCTATATTCAGAATAATCCTGAGCTCTCCCAATTGTTTTCATTTATAGACTACATTCCTACTAATTCACTCAAGGTAGTGTACTTGTAAAAATACCTCTTGAATATCGACTTGTATTTAAAATGTGAATACAGTGAATATCTTATGCCTGTGCTTTATTGTTCTGCTGTCTAATACTGGTTGTCCTGCTACCAGTGTGATTTATTGCAGGGGGTTCTTGTATAGACTTTTGTAGGGGGTTTTAAAACTTTGCACAAATCCTTAGGTTAT
This sequence comes from Lepidodactylus listeri, assembly GCA_029233225.1. Taxonomy (NCBI): domain Eukaryota; kingdom Metazoa; phylum Chordata; class Lepidosauria; order Squamata; family Gekkonidae; genus Lepidodactylus; species Lepidodactylus listeri. Next base: position 54,251,308 of record JARCFY010000015.1, on the reverse strand, counting down.
TGTCAAGAAAGGCAACTGAGAGTTTTATTTAGAAATTAAATTAATAAATAGACAAAGCTGCTGTTTTTAATTTGAATTATAGGAAGGTATATAACATTCTGATGAATTCCAGATTTTCCTCAGTCTGTGAATTAGGGTTCTCCAGCCTCCTGCTATGATAGATCGTCCATTGGCAACCCTTGTTACCCACTGACACTCCAAGCACCAGCAGGAGAAATAAAATTTAAATGCCAGTATCACACATAGAAGAGGAGAGAAGAGATTGGATTTATGTCCTACCGTTCACTACCCAAAGGAGTCTCAGAGTGGCTTACAATCTCCATTCCCTTCCCCTCCCCGCAACAGGCACCCTGTGAGGTATTTGGGGCTGAGAGAGCTCTCTCAAGGACTGTCTTTGAGAGAACAGCTTTGAACGAACTTATGACTGATCCAAGGTCGCACCAGCAGCTGCATGTGAAGGAGTGGGGAATCAAACCCGGTTCTCCCAGATTAGAGTCTGCACTCCTAACCACTACACCAAACTGACAGGAAAACCTAGAAGTGGTGTCATGTTGCTCTAGGAATCACCAGAAACTCTCTGGTTTTACCATAGACTTTCGGGGGATTCCTAGACCAATGTGATGTCACTTCTGGTTTTTCCTGGAAGTGATATCATGGCGCAAGCAACACCATATGCCCTTACTCTCCACCCCTCAAGCTTCCACTAGTTGTCAGGAATGGCCTGAAAATCCTACTATGAATAGATGCCTTTTTCAAAATAATATTACTGGTCACCATTTTTACCACAGGTTCTTCCTTTCTATTTTCCACAACAACAACAACAAATTTAAAACCTTGTTATTTGAATATGCATAGCGTCAACAAGCAAAGCGCAGAAAGAAATCTTCTGTTTTTAATGGTATCTCTTCCGAAACGAAACTAGGACAGCTGGCCACCAGCCAGCCAACTTCAGCATCCACTCTACGCTTCCAGTGAGGGCTGAGGAGCAGGCTGTCTCCAGATAATTAGCGTGTTCACCGCAGTGGAGAGTCATTACCCGCCACAGCGATTCTACAATAACATGCAGAGTCCCAGCGACAGTAGCCACCACACTTGTGCTGCTATTATTCAGTCAGTGGCTTGCTTAATCACCGGCTGCTCACACCACATGGAAAGCACCAGGGGCACAGAAGGACTCTGATCTAGAAATGTGGTTCTTAAGGAAAACACCCCAAGCACAGCCTGGCAAAAACAGAAGATCAGGCACTGGACAGGAAGGATCTGTCGGTTCCACACTCATCTTCATTTTCACAGACACCCCAAGTGTACCGACAGCAATTTGGGGTCACAATCAGAATACCCCCAAGTATTTTTGGATCTTATGCATGCTTACTGACATCCTACTGGTTTTTTGGAGGTCTCCTTTCCAAGTACTTGCCGGGGTCAGCCCTGCTTACCCTCCAAGATCTGACAAAATTGAGTTGCCTGGGCTAACCAGGTCAGGGCCGGGTGTCCTGCTGATTTTGCTGTATGGAGCCGCAAGTAATGCACAGGGGAAAGTGGGCAAATCCATGAAAGCTTGTGCCACAATCTGTCTTTAAGATGCCACAAAGACTTTAGTAGCTTGTTTTGTCCTGCAAAAACAGGAACAAAAGCCATGTAATACCTTTTCGTGGACCGACCACATGAGCACAAAACGCCATTCAAGCTTTCAGGTCCACCAGGACTCTTTTTCTTCAGCCTTGATGTTACGAGATTCAAAAAGGTAGAAGGATGAAAAGCAGATCTCTCAGGGAATGGGGCAGAGGTCTGATCTAGCTGGCTTCCTCAATGAGACATCAGCAGGATATAAACTTAGCTTTATTGCTGTGGTGTAGGGTTACAGCACCCTGATGTGGATAGCCCAGATCTCGGAAGTTAAGCGGCGTCAGCCCTGGTCAGTATATGGATGGTAGACCGCCAAGAAATACCAGGATTATGCCACAGAGGCAGGCAATGGCAAAATCACTTCTGAACATCTCTTGCCTTGAAAACCCCACCAGGGTCCATAAATCAGCTGCGACTTGAGGACAAAAAATCCAGGGGGGGTTATAGCATGTATTCTGGGGAGTTTTGTTCAATAGGCTAACAGTGCAACCCTATGCAGAGTTACTCCAGACTAAGGTCAGTTCTGGAAATTGTAAACCGTTAGTACAGTCACTTCCACACGGACAGTTTCCTGATTGTACGCTCATTGCTGTGGATAGAAGAAGAGATTGGATTTATACCCCACCCTTCACTACCCAAGGGAGTCTCAGAGCGGCTTACAAACTCCTTTCCCCTCCCCTCCCCACAACAGACACCCTGTGAGGTAGGTGGGGCTGAGAGAGCTCTGAGACAATTGTCCTTGAGAGAACAGCTGATACAGAGCTATGGCTTGCCCAAGGTCATCCAGCTGGTACAAGTGGAGGAGTGGGGAATCAAACCCGGTTCTCCCAGATTAGAGTTTGTGCACTTAACCACTACACCAAACTGGCTCTTAGAGAGGTATGATAGAGAGGTATGTGCAGTGACAACTGAACATCCATGCAAGGGTATTATCTATGGTATCACCTGCTTCCCCTCCCCTGGTGCCATTATTCAACACCAGAGTGCTTTTAGCCAACTTTTTAAAAAATCAATAGTAGGTATTTGCCCCCTTCCCATTTACATAGTGAACAAGGCTGCTTTGACTCTGGTTTTTCCAGAAACATAAGTTCAAACTGATGCCACAGAATGTGATGGAAAGAGCTCAAGTGGATTTTTTAGAATTTCATTTTATTTCATTTATACATTTACTTCATTTTACCCAATGGAGACCCAACGTGTGTTACCACAATCTCCATTTTATCTTCACAACATCCCTGTGAGATTGTTTAGGCTGAAAGTGTATGACTGGTTCAAGGTCACCCAGTGAGCTCCTATGGCAGCATGGGTATTCGAACCTGGATTTTCCAGACCATCCTCCAATACTGTAACCCAGGAGTCCCCAATCTTTTTGAGCCTGCAGGCACATCTGAAATTCTGACATGGCGTGGTGGGTGTAACAACAAAACGGCTGCCACAAAATGGCTGCCTCAGGAGGCAGAGCCAGCCGCAAAATGGCTGCCTCAGCTTAACTTCAGTCACACAGATCCTTGTGCTGTGGTGTAGGGTTGCCAAGTCCTACCTTAGTTGCAGCTAGGGTTGCCCCGCTTTTACAACTGATCCCCAGCTGACAAAGATCAGCTCCCCTGGAGAAAATGGCTGCTTTGGAGGTGGACTCTATGGCATTGTGCCATGCTGAGGCCCATTTCCTCCCAAAACCCCACCCTCTCCTGGCTCCACCCCCAAAGTCCCCAGGTATTTTCCAAGCAAGACCTAGCAACCCTAGCTGCAGCGGGGGGGGGGGGGAGTCCCGGCTGTCTCTGGGAGTGCGCCACTATGACATTACTTGGAAGTGGCGTCATCGTGTTGGGCATGTTGGGGGTGGAACCACTATCATTCAAGGGAAAACCATAGAGTTTTCCCTTGAATGATAGAGTGTCCCCCCCGCAATGCGCCCGACAGGATGATGTCACCTCCGGGTGATGTCATCATGCCAGGCACGTCTCTGCAATCCCGGCAATTTCAGGGTGGGGTTCCCCCTGGCAGCCCGATCCAGGCCAGCGGGTAAGGGACCCATTGAGTGGGGGTTTCCCCACCCCCCAGGGGGACCTGGCAACCCTACTGTGGTGGCAGCTGCTGCCAAAGCAACATTTTTTAAAAACCTGCACAGCAAATCAAATCTCCAATAGAAGAAGAAGAAGAGATTGGATTTATACCCCACCCTTCACTCAGAGTCTCAGAGCGGCTTACAAACTCCTTTCCCTTCCCCTCCCCAAAACAGACACCCTGTGAGGTAGGCAGGGCTGAGAGAGCTCTGACAGAAACTGCTCTTTTCAAGAGCACCTCGGACAGAACTATGGCTTGCTCAAGATCATCCAGCAGCTGCAAGTGGATGAGTGGGGAATCAAACCCAGTTATCCCAGTAGAGTCCACCCACTTAACCACTACACCAAACTGCCTCCTAGTCAATAGGCGATCAGTCAATAGTCAATCAGAAGCCTTGTTGGGCAAAAGCCCTACCTGGCCCCACTTCCTAAAAACACTTAGTGGGTGCCAGAAATGGTGTTGGCGGGGCCCCATAGTGCCCATGGGCTCAGTGTTGGGGACCCCTCTTCTAACCACTACACATGGAAAGAGCACGGCTGGAGGATAACGTCGTGTGGTTGATCCAAAGAACCTTGCTCCAGAAGGCAGACTGGATTGGAGAAATTCCTATGTGTGAGGGCAGCTCAGACGGACATTCTCGCTTAGATTATCCCCTGCTCTTCTTCCAGGAAGCTCAGAGCCTCTGACAAGAAGGCCAGGCCAATTTAGCCTCAGCTGTAAAACTGCATCATGGGCCCGCAGAGTATGTTCTAGGCTCCTTCCCCCAATCCACGCTGGAAGCAAAATCAATACATCTCAGACCCATAACCAGCTTCATTCATATCAGATTATTAAAGAACTATTAAAAGCCAAAACATTTAAGATGCCTTTTTATTGTCATCTTTTATTTAGTGGTTTATTTGTTCTGATTTATCTCCCACTCAGGGCAGCCAGCAGCAGTTCTGAGCTGTGCATATAGGGCCATGTCCCCGAAAAGTCTCACAAGGACAATAAACCATATAAATGGACCCAGAAGGGGGGGAAAGAATTTTTATAATGATGTAGTCGATTTTTAAAAGGTCTCTCACACACGGGACTATGTAAAAAACAGACTTTTGTCCCACCACATTTATAAATCTAGATAAATGTACCGGGGTTTATCTTCTCTGTAACTTGTGTTAATTATGTGGCACAAAAAAGTTGAGCTTTATCATAAGAAATCAGCTCGTCTTGAGCACCTCAGCTCTTGCAAAGTTTAACTTGCTTTCTCTCTGTTGCCAATGAAGGAAAGCAGTTTGAGACCACTGGGACAGATGCTTCTCAGCAGGGGTCATTTTGTAGAAAAAGAGGTGCAGGAGCTCACTAGCATGCCTATTAGCATAACTCATTAGCATATGCCACGCCCCCTGACATCACCGGCCAAATGTCAGTTTCAGCCCCATTATACCCTATGGGCCATTGAAGTCAATGGCAAAAACTTATAGGATATATGAGGGGCTGGAGGAGAGGGGGTTTGACAGAGAGGCTCCAAACTTGCAGGGTAGCTGCTGAGGCCTCTCCCTGAAATATCGACCAAGTTTCAAGAATATTGGACCACGGGGTCCAATTCTATGGGCCCCAAAACAGGTTGCCCCATCCCTTTCATTGTTCTCTATGGTGGGAAAAAACATTACTTCTTTCCCACCTTAGAAAACAATGGAGGGAATGGGGGCAACCTGTTTGGGGGCCCGTAGAATTAAACCCCCTGGTCCAAACTTCTTGAAACTTGGTGGGTATTTCAGGGAGAGGCCCCAGCAGCTACTCTGTAAATTTGGATTCTCTCCCTCAAATCCCCTCTCCTCCAGCCGCTTTTAAAGCCGCCACCGAATTTTGGCGGCAATTCAGCGGCGGGCCAAATCAGATCAGAGAATCTGATTCAGCCCGTGGCTACTCTAGTGTGCACTCCTGGGCTGGCAGAGCTCAGCTCCGCCTCACTCCGGCCCAAAATGACCCCTGCTTCTCAGTATGAGGTAAGTGCTTCTGAACAGACTTGGGCCTTTGCTGAGAGAACAGCTAGCTTTTCCTCTCCGTAAACAAGTCATTTTTTACCTTCCAGCAGGGATCATTTCGTTAAAAAAAAGGTGCAGGAGCTCATTAGCATACCTATTAGCATAACTCTTTAGCATATGCCACGCCCCCTGACATCACCAGCCGAATGTCAGTTTCAGCCCCATTATACCCTATGGGCCATTGAAGTCAATGGCAAAAACTCATAGGGTATATGAGGGGCTGGAGGAGAGGCAGTTTGAGGGAGAGACTCCAATCTTGCCGGGTAGCTGCTGGGGCCTCTCCCTGAAATACCCACCAAGTTTCAAGAATATTGGACCACGGGGTTCAATTCTACGGGGCCCCAAATAGGTTGCCCCATCCCCTCCATTGTTCTCTATGGAGGGAAAAAACGTTACTTTTTTCCCACCATAGAGAACAATGTAGGGAATGGGGGCAACCTGTTTGGGAGCCCGTAGAACTGGACCCCGTGGTCCAATCGTCTTGAAACTTGGTGGGTATTTGGGGGAGAGGTTCCAGCAGCTACCCTGTAAGTTTGGAATCTCTCCCTCAAACCCCCTCCCCTCCAGCTGCTTTTAAAGCTGCTGTCGAATTTAGGCGGCAATTCGGCGGCGGGCCGAATCAGATCAGAGAATCTGATTCGGCCCATGGCTGCCCTAATGCCCACTCCTGGGCTGGCAGAGAACCGCTCCACCTCGCTTCGGCCCCAAATGACCCCTGCCTTCCAGTATAAGGTTGCCTTCTCCAGGCTGAGAAAGTTATGGAGATTTGAGGGTAGAGGCTGGGAAGGGACCTCAGCAGTGTACAATGTCATAGGGTCTCCACCCAAAGCAGCCATTTTCTCCAGGGGGATTGATCTCTGTAGGAAGGAGGAGGAGGAGTTGGATTTGTACCCTGTCCTTCACTCAAAGTCTCAGAGCAGCTTACAATCTCCTTCCCTTCCTCTCCCCACAACAGGCACCCTGTGAGGTAGGTGGGGTTGAGAGAGCTCTCTCGAGAGCTGTCCTTGAGAGAACAGCTCTGCAAGAACTTGTGACTGACCCAAGATCACCCAGCAGCTCCATGCCGAGAAGTGGGGAATCAAACCTAGCTCTCCCAGATTAGAGTCGGCACAATTAACCACTACACCAAACAATCTGGAGATCAGTTGTAATTCCAGGAGAACTCCAGGCCCCACCTGAATGTTGGCAACCCTCCCTGAGATGTAGCACCAACAAGCCACTCCTGACAAAAAAGATCAAAGCTCCCTTCAGTCCTACTTTGGGTTCAAGGTGAAAATTCAAACTGCCATCTGCTGCAGAGATTTCCCATGGCCCCCAAATCTCAGTGTGGTGCATTGTTTTGTTTTTGGGTTCACACGGTTTGGTCTTTAGTTTGATGGAATCTGTAGCACTGAACATTCCACCTGTGACCCTGACTGTCCCACCAGATCACATGCGTGTTTGCACAGTCTCATTCCAGTCATCACCGTCAGTTCTGCCCCAGCAGTAAGGCCTGGCTCATGACCCAGGTCCCATCTGGCTTTCGCAACACTCGCACAGCCCAGCCAAAACAGGCTGCGACCGGCCCGTCTGCTCAGGCCAGCTGCCGCAACCAAAAGTGTGCCAGCAACTTGGAAACCTTTAAAAGTTTCACGCAACTGTCTCCAGTGAAGCCAACCAGGCATATATGCAGACAACAGCCTGTATCCTACCACTCTTCTGAGCAAAGTTTGAAACCTTCCTCCAACTTAGGGCGGCCTGTAACCTGCCTGTGGCAGGCAACCTCGCACCCCCACCCACTTTCAGACAATCAAGAGGTGGGAGAAAATAGGAGCCAGAAGAAATGATGGTGCGGAAACCGTGATGTCTCTTCAGTCACTGCATCTATGATGCTCTAAGAACTCCCACCTCTCAATCTGTACAGTCTGTACCATAGAGATTGGGGAAATTCCTAGAGTGCCCCTGACATGATGACATCAATTCCAGGTCATCACCCAGAAGCAGGGTTCTTCCAGTGGGCAACCTCCAGCAAAAACTCCCCATCTCCTACCCTTCTAAGCATCAACTGATGCTGGAACATCACTTCTGGTTTCAGAACAGGAAGTGACATCATGATGCTCGAGGAATTTTCAGCATATGGTAACCACAGATAGCTGGAAATTCCTAGAGTGATGTGATGTCCTGTCACAAAACCAAAAGTTATATTTCTCCCTCCCCACATTCCACCCCACTAAAGCTCCTTCGGTTGTTGGCTCATAGCTGGCAACCCTGCTCCAGCATAAGGAGCCTTCCTGCAATTTAAGTTGCACCTTCCACTGGAAGAAGCTCGAGGAAGACTCCTTTGAATGGAGAAAGTTGCTCCAGCCGAAGCTCAGATACATGTCAGTGGTTGCGTTCAGACAGCTCTTTTGAGCCATGCCAGGCACGAGTGCCTCGTGGATTTAAAGGGCATGTCCAGATAGCAACATCTGGGGAACGTGCCGCTTCCATGATCAGCCCGTCAATCCCCATCAGGGAGCCGTACTTAAAAGAAATTGGTGAAAGTCCGGTCCTAAGCTTGCTGACAGGCCGATGGCAGACTTTCCCCCATCTGGTCGTTCCACTAGCATGCAATCAGCCTGTAGGGATGGTCTCCAGACCAGGGGAAACTCTATGGTTTTCCCTCAACTGTCAGTGTCCAGCCCCCCAACGTGCCCGACGCGATCATGTCACTTCTGGGTGACGTCATCGTGGTGTGTGCACCAAGCGCACATGCTGAAGAAACCAGGCTACAGAGCTCAGGTCCCCTGGAGAAAATGGGTGCTTTGGAGAGTGAGCCCTATGGCATTGTACCCATTTCCCTGTCGTCTACAGGCTTCATCCCCAAACCTCCAGGAGTTTTCAACCTGGATCTGGCAACCCTACCCCCTATCTCCCACCAGTGGGCAGGGGTACCTGGCAACACTACCAGTGAAAGGGGTAAGACTCAGTTAAGATTTATTTATTTAATTCATTTATTTCCCTAGGCGGCTTACATAATCCTCCTCTCCTCCATTTTCATCCTCACAACAACCCTTTGAGGGAAGTCAGGCTGCGAGACTGTGCCTGGCCCAAGGTCACTCACTCAGTGAGCTTTCATATAAATATGAAAATATAAATTTTATATAAATCCAATCTCTTCTTCTTCTTCTTCTTCTTCTTCTTCTACCCCACAATGAATCCTTGGTCTCACTCCGCAAACTCATTCTGATTTTTGCCTTACCACTGTCATCTCCAGTACCTGGCACATTTATCGCTTCCATATTTCCAGTTTGCAATACTTAGCAGCAAAGACTCTTCTTCTCATCATCTTCCAAATAAGCTAAAATATCTGCCCACGATGAAAGGATCACAGGCAAGGAAGAACAAATACATACAGAGAAGGAAATGTCCCAGCAAGGACTTAAGTCACCCTGTCATGCAAAAGCCATCAATGTAGATATTTTAATGTCTAACAACCTCAGAGCAGAATCAGACCTTACAAGAGGGCTAATGCCAATCTATGTCCTTTCTCCTTCTTTGACCCTTTTAGTTTCAAACAATGTATAATGCACCATCAATGTACTGTGCAATGTGCCATCCATGCACAGGGCAATGATGTTATGTCACACATGTGAAACTAGACATGGAGTTCTGCTTTCCCAGACTTCCCTAAGAATTTAGATGGCTAACCTGGTACTAAGCTCCACCATGAATTCCATCCCCAGATTCATTAAAGGTGTCCTGTGTCCTACCATTCAGCTGAGCAACATTTGAAGCCATCCTCCTACCTTCCTTCAACGTAAGTGCCTCTTTCTGCAAGGGAAAAAACCACTTAAGCTGGAAGGGAGCCTGAAGGAATCTCCTGTAACCTCAGGCAGGATAACACCAATGACACCAGTGCTGTACTATCCTGTTATTTATTATTTACTTCCTTTATACCCAGCCTTCCTCCCCAAAGGGGATCCAGAATGGCTTATATTGTTCCCTTGTCCTCAGTTTATCCTCACAACAACTTCATAAACTAGGTTAGGCCGAGTGTGTGTGAGTAAGTCACCCAGCACGCTTTCATGGCAGAGTAAGCATTTGAACCTGGGTCCTTGTACATACTTGGAGCCTCTGAATCACTGTTATGATGTATGCCATCAGTGTCCCTGGTATTTTACACAGGAGGATTAGCAAATGACTGACAAGCACATTTTTTTCCTGCCCAGTCAGGGGTGCTGGCCTCCAGCTGGGACCTGGGGGTTACCCAGAATTGCAGCTCATCTCCAGATAGGGTTGCCAAGTCTGGGTTGGAAAATACCTGGGGACTTTGGGGGTGTAGCCAGGAGAGGGTGGGGTTTGGGGAGGGGTCGGGGAGGGGCCTCAGCATGGTACAATGCTATAGAGTTCACCCTTCAGAGCAGCCATTTTCTCCAGGGGAGCTGATCTCTGTCAGCTGGAGATCAGTTGTAAAAGCGGGAGATCCCCAAGCCCCACCTGGAGGCTGGCAACCCTATCTCCAGACTACAGAGGTCAGTTCCCCTGGAGAGAATGGATGCTTTGGAGGGTGGACTCTATGGCATTGTAGCCCAGTGAGGTCCCTATCCCCCCCCAGGCTCCACCCCCAAATCTCTAGGAGTTTCCCAAACTGGATCTGGCAACCCTACCCCCCCATCCCCTGCCAGTGGCCAGGGGGACCTAGCAACCCTAGTGAGCAGGACGGGGATTTGAACCCCGATCTCTCAGATCTTAGTCTGACATTCAAACCACCACCTGGAAATGGCTCAGCCAGTCCAGTCCCTGCCAATGCTCCCTCTAAGCTGTGGAGTCTTGTGAGCAAAAATTCTACTTTGTGAGCTACTGGTGTTAAAGTTGTGAGCAAGCAATAGGGTTGCCAAGTCCGGGATGGGAAATACCTGGGGACTTTGGGGGTGGAGCCAGGAGAAGGTGGGGTTTGGGGAGGGGAGGGGCCTCAGCATGGTACAACGCCATATAGTCCACCCTCCAAAGCAGCCATTTTCTCCAGGGGAACTGATCTCTGATAGCTGGAGACAAGTTGTAAAAGTGGGAGATCCCCAGGCCCCACCTGGAGGCTGGCAACCCTAGCAAGCGATTTGGCTACTGCATAAATTAAGTTTGCTCTGGAGCCATCCTTCCTGAGCTAAGACAAAAATGTGTGAGCCAGAGGCTAAAAAACTGTGAGAGAGGGAAGGGAGAACAAAGGTGCTGGGACACAAACATGAGCAAGTCATGAACTAGTTGTTTGCAACAAATATTCTTCTGATAGCAGCCCTACCCTTTTGGATTTCTACCTTCCTTCTCAGCTGAAGGGCAAGAACACCAAAAGGCTTGTCTCGGTACCAAGATAAAGGAAGGAAAGTATATATATATATATATGCATCAAAAACTTCCTGGCGAAATGTTCTTCTGGGGAGCAGGTTCCCTTTAATCCCATTGACTGGCAGGCTGGAAGAGAAGAGGAGCAGGCTGGCGCGACGAGATGGGCTGGCACTCAGCACGGGACTGGCCAGAGAGAACGCTGAGCCAACAGCCCCTTCTGTTCGTTTAGTGCCAGGCCTGGCGTTGGAGGCACTAATGAGTGAGGCAAACGAGCCAGCCGGATCAAAAACTTAATTAGGTCCCTATCAAGCAGTGGTCTCTGCTTTTTAGCACTGCGCGGCGTCACCGTCCTCCAAACGGCAGCCCAATCTGCGGCAAGCTGGGGGGACTGATATTTTTATGTCCGACTAACAATGCTCTCGGCCCCAGCCCGCCCATGCACCTCCTTCATACCCAGGAACACGCGCGCATTTGTGCACTCTCATCCCACGAACGTGCCCTCCATGCTAGTAAGAAAGCTGCTGACACGGGACTCTGCGGGCTCTTAAAGCACTCTCTCAAGGTACTTCAATTCCTGCTTAAAACCCAACAAGGCTCTTGTTGCTTTTTACAGTAGGAAGCCCCAAGTACCTATAAAAGCAAAGGCGGGTAGAGTCGGCAATTTCTTCTTTCCGTCTTTTTTGTTTCATTGCACAAAGTGGTTCTATGAACATTGGGATGATTCTGGCCTAGCACATGAGCAAGGTAAGGGTTGCCATTCCCCAGGTCGGGCCTGGAGAGCTCCCAGAATCACAATCAAAAATCTCCAGGTATTTCCCAAGCGAGAGCTGACAGCCCTAGGGCTACTATCCAGTGAAGCTCGGGGCAAGAGAGCATGCAAGGCCAAAAGCTACACCGTCTCTCACCACATCCTGTCTTGTCTTATTGCAGGAAATACGTGTTTTAATGCTGCTATTCCCCAAGGTCCCTATGTGAATGCTTCCCCCATCAGTCCGTGTGGCAGACAGGAAGAGTGCGGCACCAGTGAGCTTGAATACCAAAGTCACGACTGTCTACTCTGATTGGCAGTGGCTCTCCAGGGTCTCAGGCAGAGGTCTTTCACATTACCTGCTTCCGGAGCCTTTAAAGTGGAGACGCCAGGGACTGAACCTGGGACCTTCTCCATGGAAAGCTTCCAGGGCTGAGTGTACTAAGTTGGCATGGGGGGTGGGGAATCAAGATGCTGCATCAAAATAACCCAAATAAGGCAGCAAGAAAGATTTACTGCCAGAATGGACCCAAATTATGTAAGCGTGCATGATTTTAATGTTCATAAATCTGTGCTTTTAAAATATATAGAGAAATGACCTATTTACCAGCTTGTCTTAGTCACAGAGAGCTAAAGAAAGTGCTTCTGATCACAGTAAATTATATCTAGCTGTTCCTTTGGCTTCCGAAAATATATTTTCAAGCATATCTTCGCTAGAAAAAGGGATGCTGAGATTCTTAGGGAGCTAAATTCCACATCCAGTAACACAACCTGAGACTTTTCTGCACTTCCACGGAATCACAGCATGCCTGTGTATGTTTGTTTGTTTGTTTGTATTAAATTATTTAAATATTTTATATATTTGTGTGCTAAGTGCCATCAACTTCCTTCCTTCCAACCTATGGCGAACTTATGACCTCCACTACATCCTATCATTAGCAGCCTTGCTCAGGTCTTGCCAACTGTGGGCTGTGGCCTCCTTGACTGAGTCAATCCATCTCAGGCTGGGTCTTCCACTTTTCTTGCTGCCTGCAGTTTTTCCTAGCATGCTGTTTTAAGGTCAATGGTTCGATATCTGCTGCCTTGCAAACCGTATCTAGAACTGTGCTGGTGGAGAACTCATCTTGAATCTGACAGATCATGTGATAGAGCTCATTGTCAGACCTATGTAGCGGTGGTGACAGCAGCTAAGAAATGTTACTTATCTGCTGCTATTGCATCAGCTAGTTCACAACCGTCTCCGGTGTTTAAAGAAACATGGCACCATCTGTGTTAAGCACTCTCAGGTCACTTTCAACTTATGGCAACTCTGTGAAATAACTAGGGATGGGCACAAACCAACTAACGAACTAAAATTTGTGATGAATTTTGGCTGGTTCATGATTTGCGAAGTGAATGTTCATGGTAGGTCAACCAGCACAAACTTTTCACAAACTTTCAAGCTGTTGTATGGAGGTTTGCGCTGGTTCGTGAATGGAAACATTTCCAGATAGACCATCTCTGCTCAGTCTAAATGTTTACCAAACTTCAAAGCAACAACTTGGAGGGCATGTAGGGAAGCATCTGGGGGAGGTCCCTTGCTACTTTGATGTCTGTAGCTTGCACAGGATCCATTCTATACACTCCTGAACCATTTGAGCCTGCACCTGTTAAAACGACCGCCTGTCAAAGACAGTTGTCTCAGAGCTCTCTCAGCCCCACCTACCTCACAGGGTGTCTGTTGTGGGGAGGGGAAGGGAAAGGAGTTTGTAAGCCGCTCTGAGACTCCATGTGAGTGAAGGGCCGGATATAAATCCAATCTCTTCTTCTTCTTCTGGGTCATACTCAACCTAGCATTATTGCTTGGAGAAAAACGCTTTCTACCAGTTTAGCCTACCTCAAGAAATGGCCACCTGGATCCATGCCATAGTGACATCAAGACTAGACTACTGATATGCACTGTACATTGGTTTCCCCTCAAAACCAGTTCAGAAACTCCAGTTGGTCCAGAATGCCACAGCTCAGCTGTTATGGGGAGCTAGGCAGAGCACACATAGTACTCCCATTCTGCAGTCACGCCACTGGCTGTCCATCAGCTGCAGGCCTCAATGTAAAGTATTAGCTATTGTATACAAAGCCCTTCATGGTCTTGGACCCTCATATCTGTGAGACCACCTCTTCCTCTATGCTCTGGCATGACAGCTTAACTCATCTGGGCAGGGCCTTCTGCTGGTGCCAGCCTGAATATGGACAAAATCAACAACTGTTCATACACGTGGTCTTCTCTGTTGGGGCCTCCAGTTTGTGAAATGGCCAGCCTGAGGAGATCAGGAAGGTTTCCACTCTGCTGGCTCTCTGTAAACAATGCAGAACTGAAGTAATCAAGAGGGCCTTTCGGCGTAGACAATACAGCAGCATGGCACAAAATGATCTGCAAAATTACTTGGACAAATTATTAGGGACTGTGGTCTATAATACTGTGTATAGTTTGCTAGAACCAGGATCCTGCTATGAATTCTGCATAATTTAATGTGTCATGTTAATGCTTTTTTATTATTTATTTATTTAGATTTATTAGGCCACCCTTCCCTGCAAGCAGGGCTCAGGGTGGCTTACAACAGAACAAACCCAGTAAATAATGCCGTCATTGCTTCAGTTGTTTTTTAAACTTCTGGTTGGTTCTACAGTCCAAATCCTATTTCATTGTTTATTGAATATCCCATCATGTTGATTTTATTGACTCACTTTGGGTAATCCGCCTTGAGTCCCAGTGAGAAGGGGGGCATGAATAATGTAAATAACTAGATAAAAAGCTGCTCCTGTTAGATCAAAACAGCACCACGCAAGAACTCCAGGCTAGTTAAAATGAGCTGTGCAAAACTTGTATTCCTACTTCAAACAGGCCCTGGCAAGTCCAGACTCTCTTGCAAGCTAAATTTTGCTAAATGTGGGAGAATTGTGCAGCAATTTTGAGAATGGGGTAGGATGTTACAGCATCTGGAGGCAAGTTTAGAAGCAAGCCTCTCCTGTATTCAGAGCCATCCTAAGCAGATCTACTTAGACTCCAGTCAAGTCTAGTCATGGGGCCCCAAGAAACAGTCCTTATGATTACATTTATTATATAGGGTTGCCAACCTCCAGGTGGTTACAAATTATGAGATATCATGTATAAATAAATAAAATCATGTACTGAGATCAAGGCAGCTTTGCAAACAAGTGATTTCTTTATTCTGCTCAGAACACAGCTAACACAGAGAATGTGCCAACTATATACAGTTTGAACCAGGAAAACCACACCTTCCGGAACAATAACATCCAATCACTGTTTGGGACCAATGGGAATTGTTCCTGCCGAAGGTCAGAGTCTCTCCAGATTGGTCTGTTCACAACAGCATCCAATCCGGTTGCATATTTTAGGATGCTGGCAGTCCATGGAGCTGTGACCAAAGCTCATGCTACCAGTTATGCATTTAACCCAAGACGTAACATCATGGGAAAAGCTGAACAACCCCGGATGTGCTAGTAATAGAAGACGAGAAATTATGTGACTTTGACTGTTGAGAGGAGAGATTGCCACATAGAACTTTGAATGGATGAAGAATTGACAATTAGAAGTTCAGAGTGACTATATGGACAGTTATTTGACCTAAGCACTTTGTTCATCATGGAGGAATTATATGTACTGTGAAAATCTATTACTGTCAAGAATCTTTATCGTAAATACATTTAAAAATTCATAGAATAATATCTTAGTAATTATATCATGGCTGTTTGTCTAGTTTGTATTGGTTGTTCAGCTTCCAGGTGGTGGCTGGAGATCCCTCCAGAATTATCTACAGGTTACACAGACCAGTCCCTTGGAGACAATGACTGCTTTGGAAGATAAACTCTACGGCCTTCCACCCCACTGAGGTCCCTCCCTTCCCCAAACCATAAGGTTAAAGGTAAAGGTTTCCCTTGTTCGGAAGCCAGTCAAATGCAACTCTAGGGGGCGGTGCTCATCTCCGTTTCCAAGCCGAAGAGCCAGCATTGTCCGAAGACTTTTCATGGTCATGTGGTCGGTATGACTAAATGCCAAGACGCACAGAATGCTGTTACCTTCCCACAAAAGTGGAACCTATTTATCTACTTGCAATTGTTTTTGAACTGCTAGGTTGGCAGGAGCTGGGGCTAGAGATGAGAGCTCACTCCGTCACGCGGCACTCGGGTCTCAAGCTGCCGAGCTACCAATCTTCTGGTCTGCAGCTCAGTGTCTTAACCTCTGAGCCACTGCAGACCCCCCCCCCCCAACTATGCCCCCTCAAAATCTCCAGGAATTTTCCAACCCAGAGCTGGCAACCCTAGGTGGTAGCATTGCACCCTTTATGGCCTTCATAACATTTACCCTTGCCTGTTACATCCTTGCAAAGACTGGACTTTGCAAGGATGTAACATGAAATGCCACTGATTTCCTTCCGGTGTATATCTTGTATGTGTACTTTTCTCACTGTTTGCACCTATTTAAGACTGTGCGTCTACTTTTCTGTGCATAAGAACGCCTGTTTCTCTTTCTGCAACAACTACTTTCCCTCTGGTCTATACATACTGTACGAGATCAGCGAGTGCGTGTCCTAGTAGGCACGCATTTCCCGTTTGGACGTTTATATGCAAGTAACGTGCATCCCCCCCCCCCCCCCCCCCAGTTGCAGTTCGGTGCCCTTTTTGCATCGCTGTTTGTTCTATGTTCTTCCGTGCAACTTGCATTTCAAGTAGACGGCTGCTTAGCAAATTGGTTCTATTACTTTAGAAGCACCCAACTCAAGGCCAAGGCCCTGGCTACAGAAAGCCGCCCCAGGGTATTGGATTCCCCACCTCAGAAACTTGAACCCCCTGTGAATTATTTAATCTCCTTCCATTTAACAACTTCCATCACCCAAAGCCAATGCCGCTCCCTGGGACTTGGAGTCTCTCGAGCACCATTTTCCCTTGCAGCTCTCATGCTTTGAAACTACTCCACCCAGAACCTCCGCCGACCGCCCCTGCCTCGCGCGGCTCTTTGGGAGATGCAGTCTCCCCGAGACGCTCCTGCTCAGGGGCGGCGGCGGCGAGAGAACTACAATCCCCGGCAGCGCTTGCTCACCGGCCTGTCTCCGCCTCCCTCAGCTGGCTTGGGAGCTGTTATTGTTGATGCAAAAAGGTTAGTGGAACAGCTGGTTGCTCTCTGGGTAAGAGACGTTTTCTGTATTGGGGAGGGTAAAGGGGGCACTTTTGCTTCTTCTTCCTTCTCCTCTCCTTTTTTGGCCGTTGCTCGGATGGAGAGGGAAGGAGAGGATTTGGGGAGGGGTGCATTTGGTGGAGGAACCCCCCTTTCTTTCCTTCTGTATCCAACACTTGCTTCCAATACTGTGAGCAAAGGACGGGGGGAGTGAGCGTGGCCTGGACCCCCCCCCCCCCCCCTCAAAGAAGTGGGCTGAAAGTTTGCATTGATTCCCTGCTTTAGGAGGGGAGAGAAAGGAAAACTCTGTGTGTAAAACAGGCTTCAGTAGGCCTTGAACTCCGAGCTGGCAGTCCAGAAGCGGTGAAGGTAGAGAAGAGCAATCGTTAGTTGAGGCTCTGTAGTGCCCTTTAAAAGAATCAGCTCTTCCCTGGAATTTGGTGATCCTATTACCTCTGAACTCCCCCAACAGCCTGCTACAGTCCACACACAGACTTCCGAAGTCGTTTTGAGACCTTGTCCATCCTTTCTCTCTCTTTTCCTGCCTGCCACTCCTTAACCTGTCCTACTGTGGGATATTTCTTCGACCTGGGGCATTCCAGAAGTATATAACTAACAATAAGGTGTAAGGACTGGGGGGAGACTGGGTTTGTGTTTACGTGAGAAGGAGCGTGAAGCTTTTGGCTTCTGAAAACAAGATTCCATTGTCTGTTTTGGCTTCCAGCCGTGGAGCTCGAACCCTGATGCAGAGAGAGAGAGAGAGAGAGAGAGAGAGAGAAATGCTTTTAAAGAGGACTCTTAGCTTTTCCTAAGGCATTGCTCACTGCCTCTTCATAAACCAGGACAATGCGTTCCTTGCGCAAGGCTCGTACCAGGCCACAGAGATGCACACGCTCTTTAATCCATCTCACATCTCTGCCACTTAGATCCGATCGCTGGTTTGTTTTGCCCTATCCCGCACGGGCACGTCTGGGTTCTTTCAGGATATCTCGACTGGCACTCCATTTGGGAAGTACAGCCCAGCGTTTTCTCTCAAATGCTCCCAGGGGGCAAAAAAGAATTTGGCTTGAGCAGCTGAAGTAGTCAGAGTGTTGTTGTAACATGCAGCTTGGCTCTGCCCGGGTCACCCTCACAGAGCATTTTGGGATAAGAAGCTTGCCTTGGCGGCAGCATGTAGATTAACAAGTTATCTAGTGCAAGGCCCATTGTGTAAGATTTCATAATGGGCTGTAAGTATTGCGGAGAAAACTAATCCTGGAAAGTTGACTTTAAGGGGTCATGGAGAGATCTGCAGAGCACCCATCTACGCTGGGGTGAGAGGCCCTTTGCTTCTCCAGGAAAACTGTCTGACTCAGTTCTTTGATCTTTAATCCACCCTCAATAGTTGCATTGCTGGATCAGACTATACCAGTGCATCTGTCTGGTGTCGGCCAGATGTTTGTAGTATGGCACGGAAGTCACAGCTGTCCTGCTCTCTGTCCCCAGCATTTGCTACTCAGAAGCAGTGTTCCCTCTAAGCTGAGTTATTGTGAGCTAGCTCAGTTCTTTAGCCTCTGGCTCACACATTTTTGCTTTAGATCAGGAAGGGTGGCTCCAGAGCAAACTAATTTTTTCATCAGCCAAATCGCTCACTCACAACTTTAATGCCAGTAGCTCACACAGTAGAATTTTTGCTTACAAGACTCCACAGCTTAGAGGAAGTATTGCTCAGAAGTGTTGCTGCCTCTTCATTTGGAAGTTCCATTCTGCTTTTACAGTTTTTTAAATTTATGTGTACCTTGCTTTCCTCTCCAATGGGGTTAGCTTTCCTCTCCAGTCGGAGAACCCTAAGCAGCCTCCAATGTTGTTCTGGCCTCTTCCCTTTTATCCTCACAGCAACCACCCTGTGAGGCAGGTCAAGCTGAAAGAGAGTGCATGACCCAGGGTCAACTAGCAAGCTTCCATAGCAGAGTGGGAGTTGAACTCAGGTCTCTCAGATCTTAGTCTGACACTCCTAAAACTACTCCACACTCACTAAAACAGTTAATAGTCTATCCTACAGTAATTTGTCTAATCCTTGCTTAAAGCCTTCTGAGGCAGTTGCTCACACTGTTTTAATTATAGTAATACTTCACATTTCTGTGAAGTAAAGCTCTCAAACGCTGGGAGTGCTTTACTTACATTATCTTGGTTCCATCTGAACAATAACCCTGCTAAGTAGGGCAGTATTATCACTATATCTAATGGTAAAAAAACTAGTCCCTCTGTAGATGATAAAAGTTATCAAACCAGTCTGCTTACAGATAAGGAAGAGGTCGCTACATCCAAAGTGTGCAAAATAGTACAACTTTGTAAATCAACCCACAAAGGGGGGGAGGGTGATTCAAAATTATCAGAACTCAAAACTCTCCAGAAAGGATGAAATACTGAAAGCTGAGAGTCATTTAAAAGAGGAAAGGAGAAATCAGCCAACTTGAGCCCCTGATAGCAGAGAAAGCTTTGGGGCGAGGCAGATTTTGAGTAACTGAATTTCCAAATTGTTTCCCTCTCCTTTGATTTACTTTTGGGCCTCCTGACTCTCAAAGCAGAAAATCCGGCCAGCCACAAACAAGGTGATGGACTATAGGCATTGTGGAGATTTACTCATTTATTCATTTGTACCCCGCATTTCTCTGTAGGGAACCCAAAGGGGCTTTCATTGCTCTCTTCCATTTTATCTGTGTAGCAATTCTGTGCAGTAGGTTAGGCTGAGAAGCGTAACTGACGCAAGGTCACCTAGCTGATTTCCCTGATATGCAGAAAAAATGTAAATTAAAATGTAATTTTTCCCCCAGAGGCCAAAAAAGGTCAGATGAAGACTGAGCATGATCCTAGAACGTGGGAAGTAGAGAGCAGCTGAGTGTCAATCCAAGGGGGGTAGAAGGAAATCGGCCTGACTGAGGCCCAGGCAGCCTAGAGAATCACTGAGGTGAGGGAAATTCTGGGTTGTTTCCCCTTCCCATGATTCCACATCCCCCCCCCCCCCCCCAGCTTGGTAACCCTGTATTGCAGAGGCAAAGAGCCTTACCTTAAGCCACTAGGCCGTTTCGTGGAAGAGGTGAGAGTCAAACCAGGATCTTCCGGCTTCGTAATTCAGTCATTGAGTCATTCCACCACACCCACTCTCACGTTAACCGGTCACGTTACCAAATCGTGTTCTGCAGAATCTGGCCCATGGTCTGCAAGCCCATGGTCTGCAAGCATGTGATAGAGCAATCTGGCAGAAGCTAAATAGCTCTAGTTCTACTTATTTCCTGAACAGGGAGGTAGGTAGCTGAGGACCCCCGACTTATAGCACACCACACCGATTTCCATGCAGTAAAGGCAGAATATATAGTAACTAAAGAAGTCATTGTCTTTTAAAAGATACTTTCTGCTACGATGAGAGCTAGAAGCTTTTAACAACTATTTCAGCAAAAGAACCTATGTTGTTGAAACGGGCTGCGTTGCAGCAGTGACCCTTCCTGGACTAGACATTCCCTTGAATGAGATGTGTAAGAGGATGATTACTGAGTATTATATTTATTTTTATTTACGTTATTAAATAGTACATCTTTCTCACTTGGACTCAAGGCAGATGACGGTGGGATCGTCTGAATTCCCAGTAGTTGTTTTTGGAGTTTCAAGACTGAACTTGCTAAGTGCTCACCATCCTGTGGCTCTGTGAGTGTGTCTTTGTGGGTGAGTGTGTGTTCAGGTGCTGGGTAACTTTCCCTATACAAATTCCAAAAGCAGGTTCCCTCTGCTGCAGTGATTTCCTCTTCCTAGCTTCTGAAGAAGTGAGCTCTGACTCATGCTGAAACAAATGCTAGTCTTCAAGGTGCCAGTCAACTTGTATTTTTATCCTCCAAGCTGCATTCCAGTGTGGGCGACTCCTTTGCAACCTTTCCTTGTTGACTGCACACGCTCTTTTGTTTCTTGCTTTTCTAACTTTAGGCTGGTATGAATTTCGGCCTCAGTTCAGCTGCCATGTGAGTGAATATACTGCTGCCGTGCTGTGGTTTGGACAGCATCCTAAAGATGCTGCCTGGTGAAAAAACACACATTAGAAGAGAAACCTCATTTGTTTATTTCCTGTAGATTAACCACATGGTTTTTCAGCCTTTCTGCTGATGTGCATGCCACCAAGCTCTGCTAAGAATGATGCTGTGTATCCTAGAAAGGTCATGAATGGACTACCCTGGCTGTTCCCCTGTGCATGCACAAAGTGTGTCGTAGAATGCATTTGGCTGCATGTCATTTTGAGGATGCTGCAGTACACCATTTTAACAAAAATAAATAAACTGCAAGAGAAATTCAGTAGCAGTGAGCAATGCTCCCTCTAAGCTGTGGAGTTTTGTGAGCAAAAATTCTACTTTGTGAACGAGTGATTTGGCTACTGCATAGATTGGTTTGCGTTGGAGCCATCCTTCCTGAGCTAAGACAAAAAAGTGTGCACTAGCTCACGCTAACTCAGCTTAGAGGGAACACTGGTGATGAGCAAGCTCTCTTTGGGGAACCTTACTTCATCGAACAATCCTGGATGAACCTTTGAAAAGTTCTCACTTTCTAAGATGTGATTGGAGGTTGTACAGCAAGCTACTGGTTCTAAGGTTAGCAGAGCAGCATTTTGGGTCTTCAAGAGAAGGGCCCTGTAGTGAAAATGGGCAGGGAAGAAAAGCCCAGGAAATTCAGTATGGTGTGTACTAGCTATATCAGGG
Source organism: Lepidodactylus listeri (assembly GCA_029233225.1). NCBI lineage: Eukaryota > Metazoa > Chordata > Lepidosauria > Squamata > Gekkonidae > Lepidodactylus > Lepidodactylus listeri. Next base: position 54,229,651 of record JARCFY010000015.1, on the reverse strand, counting down.
CTCTGGAGCCTATGGCACTACAGCCAAATGTGGCTGAGTATCTTTGAGGGGGGAAATGAGATCTTTACATTCATGCATATTGGCAGGGTATGTGGGATGCTGGAATGTTTGAAGGGAACTGCAGGCAAAGATTTGTATGGGATTAAAGGGCTACCTAGAGGTGCTTTACAGAAAGGGAAATGAAAGAGGCGAACGATTGCCAGTAATCCAAATGCAAACCATGTGCAGATTTATGCCACTGTCCCAAAACAATTGCTCAGGGCATACCTGTGTATATTTACTACTTGCTGTGAGACCTCGTGGGTGCCACTTTCTAATAAAAGGACTCGCAGCAACCATGCTTGGGCTGTAGAACTTGTCATGGAACCAACATTGTCAATTTTCAGTGAAATTCAGTTGTATTGCTCCAGCTGTGCAAATGGGCTTTTTTATGCTGGCTCCTTGTTGATCCCTCTCAATTTTGACTTTGGCTCTTTAATTGTAAAGTGTTTTCAGATCTCTGAGCTAGTCAGTTCACCCACACGCCTTCACTGATCTGAGTGCTATTTATAGGAGTTATATTAAAACATGAAACCCAATTTCATTACCGCCAAGGCCCTTCCAGTTCCCAGAACTTGGCAGTGAGCTGCACCAAAGCACTGAAAGCATGAGGTGGGAGACCCAGATTCAAATCTTGGCCTGTTCATCCATGAAGCTTGCAGGCTGGCACCTGGCACAGGTTGCTTGCAACCTGTCTTCTCACAGTGGTGTTGTGAAAGAAAAAGACGAGGATGGCACAGCTGCCTGTATGCTGAAGGTGCCACAGAAATAGTTATGGAGAAATGTAACAGATAATTATAACACTGAAGTGAGAAACCTGTCTGGGTGTGACAGCTCTTTTTACTGCGCCTCCCACGGGCCAGAAGTCTGCGTTGTTGGAAGTGTTGTCGTGCCTTTTGAGTAAAGGGGAAAGATTGATCGGCTTCTGGGAACTCCCTTCTGGGGTATTAGCAGATTTTTAACCCCTCCTTCTCCATGAAGTTCAAGGTGATGTGCATAGTTCTCCGCTCCCCCATTTCAGCCTTGTGACAATTCCGTGTGGCTAAGGGAGCGTGCTTAGCCCAAGATCACCCAATGAACTCTGTGGAGGCTTTGAACTCAGTTCTCCACCCTCATAACACAGCACGCTAGCCACTGTACAACACTGCCTCTCACATGATGCCGCCTCACTCCCCTTCCTTCTTTAAAATCCATCTGTGATTCTTCCGGCTTAACTTCTTGCTTTTACCAGAATAGAATCTGTGGGTCTGTTTCATGTTTATCCTGTTCATCCTGAATCCTCCCCTGGGTTGTCTGTTCCCGTGGTCATACTTCATCAGTTTGTCCACCTAGTGTGTTTTTTCCCCACGCTTCCTCTAGGGTGCTCAGAGCAGTCTACGTCTTTTGCCTTTTATCCTCACAACAGCCCTGTGAGGTAGGTTAGGCTCAGAGAGAGAGACTGGCCCAAAGTCACCCAGTGAGTTTCATAGCAGAGTTGGGATTTTAATCAGGGCCTTCAAAGTACTGCACTCTAACCACTGCTCCTCACTGGCTTTCACTGGTTCTCTTTCTCTCTCCCTGACTTTAGATTGCAGCCTCTTTGGGGCAAAGACCATGTAAACTGATGGTGCTGCATCGCTATACCGCATTAAGAATGATGAATCTTGTCCTTGTTGTTTTGGGTATACGACTTGCAAGGATTAAGTAGGTGATGCTCCTGTATAGCACATGACTGTGTGGCCCTCTCTCTTGGCCTCCTTCCATTTTTCACTGCCTGCGCACTCTTATGACATGTTGTGGTTTAATCATATCTCCCTTTCGACCCAGAACCCTCCTAGCTTTGCAAAAAGAAAAAAGAAAAAGAGGAAAGTATCAAATTCAGAACAAAGTATGCAGATCGAGCAACCTGAAGCACTGTCAGCAGATTTTATTGATTTGCTCAGTCTATTTTGATCATATGTGTTTTGGATCTCTTTTTTATTGTTGTCATAACAGGGTATGACATAGGCCAGGTGTGGCCAGACTGCGGCTCGAGAGCCACGCTTTTTCACACATATTGTGTGGCTCCTGACAGGGCAGCTGGGGAAGTGAAAGGAAGGCATGCCTCCCCGATCAGTCTTCTCTTCCCCAGCCAGGGTTCCCCTCCCTGGGTAGACTTGAGATGTGGGGGGAGAGAAGAGAAAGAAAGTTTAACTTTAAATGCATTCTTAAAGACACCTCCCCCTTTGCTGAAAGGCTTGGAGAAGGCATTTGTCTCTTTAAATCCCTTCTCCAAGCCAGCCAGCTTGGAGTGAGGGGGTCTTGGAAGATGTATTTAAAGTTAAAGTTGCTTTCTTTCCACCTCTCCCTCCCTCCCAGCTATCTGTTTGCTTTCATTCCACCTGCCTTCTTTCTTTCTCTCTTTCTTGCCTCCCTCCCCATCTAAAGTTAAATATCATCACCAATATCTGTTTTTACCCCTTTTGTTTTTTATTTTTGGCAGTCTTATTTAATGTTAATAAAAAGCAAATTCGCATATTTTTCAATTTAAAAAGTGGTTATATTTGTTCACGTCTTGCGGCTCTCAAACATCTGACATTTATTCTATGTGGCTTTTACATTAAGCGAGACTGGCCACCATTGGCATAGGCAGTCTGTAGTTGCAATAAACATGTTCAGAAAAGGAGGCTGAGCAAAGAATTCCACATCCTGCAAATCTTGGCGTTATTCTATATTTTTCTAAAGCAGGTGTTTGTGAAGGTTAAGACAGGCAGACAATTAAATAGTGTCATCGGTGTAGATGGGGCTTTGCAGATTAAAAAAAAAGTCCCTCCCTAGACTGAGATAGTTTACAAACTAAATTTGGCCAGTGGGGAGATAACAAGGGGAAAGGGAGGGGAAACAGGTAGGGACAAAGGGATGGGTGTGAAGAAATGCAGTTTGAACAAATTTGAGAGCCAGTGTGATGTAATGGTTAATCTCGGTGGAGGATGTGGGGGATGCAGGTTCAAGTCCCCACTCTGCCATGAAAGCTTGTCGGGTGATCCTGGGCCAGTCATACCCTCTTAGGCTAACCTACCTCACAGGGTTGTTGTGAGATTTAAAGGGAGGAGAGGAGAACCATGTAATCCCCCACTTGGGAGAACAGTAGGGTATAAACAAAGTGTTTTTTTTTAATTGTTTGTGTTTTAGTTTGGGAGTGAGGACAAAGGGCTGCATCCAATCAGCCTTTCTGTTGGTGAAACAGAATGGAAGGATCTTGTTTGACTCCCAGAAAAGCTTATGCTGAGAGTCATGGAGCCTGCATGCGTAATATGGGCTGTAGTGTGGAAAGGAATTGGGTGCAGATGAGTGAAAAAGCTGTCTGGATCCAGCCCAATATATTTTATTTTTTGTTACATTACATTTTTATCCTGCCCTTTTTCCATTGTGACACTGAAGCTGGCATATGTAAAAGTCCTAGTCAGTTTCCCTTCCAGGCAGGGGCCAGACCTACCTAGCTTGGGCAAAGTTGCTGTATTCAGTGTAGTGTCCTGGCTGGATGCTGTTAAACTAGGATCCAGGAGACCTGGATTCAGATCCTCATGGAGCACTCTGGGTGATGGCCTTGGGCTTCACACTCTTTCTCAGCCTAACCTACCTTGCAGGATTGTTCTGAGGGTAAAATGAGACAGGAAGAAGCTCTTTGCAGGAAGAGAGGGTCAAAAATGTGATAGATGGCAGGTGCCCTCCCACTGTCTTTCAAGAGATGGGCTTGTACATTTTTGGGAATACCTACCGAAATATTACTCAGTAGTACTGGAGTTTAATTGTACTGTCTGTATCTTATTATGTACTGATGTATATTTATTTTATGTATTGTTAAAGGTACATGTTGTACAGCACCCTGAGTCCTGCTTGTGGGAAATGGAATGGGATAGAAATTAAATGTTGTTGTTGTTGTTGTTTGGACTATAGGCACCATTGGTAGCTTGTCTTCCCTTCCTTTGATAACAGAAATAGAATAAAATATGTAAAAAAAATCAGGAATGTTACAATGTTATCATGCAGCTTTTTAGAAATTACAATATTCAACTTTTTGTGGAGCAGGGTATTTAGTGCCCAGCTCTGGGTATAGGGCTGCCAACCTCTGGGTGGGGCCTGGAGATCTTCCAGAATTACACCTGATTTCTGGCTTCAGAGATCAGGTCCCCTGGAGAAAATGGCTGCTTTGGGGGGTGGGTACAATGCCATTGTACCCTACTGAGGTCCCTCCTTTCTGAAAATCCTGACTTTCCCAGGCTTCACCCAAAATCTTCAGGAATTTCCCAACCCAGAGTTGGCAACCAACCTGGCTGTGGCCCATACCCAACCTCACATGACACGGAGGCCCTGCAATGCTACCCGAATCTGGGCTAAAGTCCTGAGGTGTGTTTGTCCATCAAGAGACTTTTCTTGGCAACCGAGTTTGCCTTTGTGCTGGAAAGCCAGCATCTACAGAGCTGCAGTTTCCAGGCATCATCTCAACCCTTCCTTGACCCTCAACTTTCCCTTCTTTGCTTTGCAGCATAAGGCAGCCAAGATGGAAGAACTGCAGTCCCACGCTAGTGTGGCTTTCCTAAATGTGGCTCCAAACTATGTGCCCCACACCAAGGTGGAATGTCACTACAACCTTCCCCCGGGTATGAAACCTTCAGCCAGAGACTGGATCGGGATCTTCAAGGTACAGCAACTGGGGAGAAAATTTCTAGCGAGGGTGCAAAACTGGACTCTGGGTCTGTTTTGTCTTTGCATGCTGTCTAAAGCCCCTTTGCTTCCATCTACTATTATCACTTTTGGATCTGACAGTGCATAACAAGGAAGAAGAGGCTTCCATTACATCGATGATATACCTTTAGCAGACCTGGTCTACTCTTGCAGCAGAATGGACTGTACTGCTTCTGACTGCACCTGGGGGTTTGCGTTCTGAATGCTGTCCTATTATATTTAAAGGTTCTTTGGAAGTAAGAACTTAATACAGAAGAGAGTTGAGAGAACCGGATTAGGCTCTTTCTTTCTGGTGTCATAGGGGGGTTGGGTTTATTTATTTATTTTTAAATTACAGGAACTTTTTACAAGAGGAGCATTAAAAAGTGGTATCCCCCACTTGGTTCAATCCATTCTTCCTCTTCACTCTGAGGCATGTGTAGACTAGGTCTGGAGTCTTGAAGGACAGAAGAGAAGGAAGCACTTCCTTCACAGAAGACGATGCAAGGCTGTTCTTCTAAGAATGAGCTAGGTGGTTCCCTTTTCCTGTCACAAGTGCAGGGAATCTAGGGATGAGCTCTGGGGTGCAGTTCAGTGGGATTTCCATCCTTATTCTAATAACTGGGGAAGTGCTTCCTATCCCATAGTCAATATTGTGGAACAGCTGGATTTTTCATGAAGACTGAGAACTTGAGAAAGTTGTCTTCGGGATGCCCATTAATTGTCCTTTTGCCTTAGTATTGACATAAATGTGGAATGTTGCTTGATTGGTCACTTCGGCCTGATATAGATATACAACAGAATGAGGCGGTATGCTGAAGCTCTTCAGACTGCAAGTTGGTGATAACATTAAAATGACAAGCCTCCCTATAAGCAGAAAACTAGCATAACAGGGTGCGGATGGAGTTAGAATCTTCTTCCCTGAGTTGTTAGGTTTTTACTGGTGGGAAGTTTCGGGGATAGAGAAGCATTTATTCAGAAGCCAAACTGGCACCTCTGCCTACATATGTAAAAGGTCCCAGCTCTGGATTCTCTGTATTGATTCTTCTAGATGTGGAGACCAGGCCTAAACCAAGGGGAGCTGGGAGGCTTTGGGCAACCCAGATCATTTCTCTGTAAGGTTATGTTCGTTGTTATGGGCTTATGACTCCAGTCCAGATTCCTGCCATAGTGGGGAAGACAAACTGCAAGCCAGAGCAGAGGTAAAACAGATGCAACAGAAGAAGACGAATCTCTGCCCTCCTCTGTTGTCTTGTGCCTCCTGCCTCATCATGTGATGCGATGATTTTAGCGACGTGCTTAGGAGGGTCTTCCGAGATTCTCTCTTCCCCTTCTGTCTCTCAGGTGGAAGCCTCTTCAGTCCGTGATTACTATACCTTTGTGTGGTGCACCCTGCCAGACGGGGGATCTTCTGCGGGAGCCCTTCTTCACTGCAGCGTCCAGTTCCAAGGTGGGTGTGCCAGGAGGACCCTAGATGGAGGCTCCCAATTGACATTAGAATTGAGGTTTTCAAAATCAGGTGGAAAGTGGACTCAGGAAATAAAGAGCAAGGCAGATGGAACTGAGCAGAGATAGGGGATATAGACTCCTGCTTTGGTTTAAGGGAGATGGCCGGCTTGACCACTTTTTAAACCTGCACACATAAGTTATACAAACATGCACACATATTACATTCACATTAGGCAAAAGCTATTTTCTTGGATGAGCTACGAAATATTCCCCTCCGCACACTCTCAGTCATTGGTTGAGCTGTTGTGATGTCACAGAATATTCATGGCCCTTCCAATTAGTGAGAAATGTTAGCTTTTTAATGAAAATGGTCTTCATGGCTTCGTAACATAAATGATGATGGTGTCATTAAACCATTATTAGTCAGTTTTATTTACATAAATCGCCAAAATAGATAAGCACCTTCATCTTGTTTACAGCCAGCTACCTGCCAAAGCCAGGCCCCCAGCAATACCAGTTCCGCTATGTGGATCGCCGTGGTGAAGTTCGTGGCCAAAGCTCCCCTTTCCAGTTCAGCGAGCCACGACCTATGGATGAGCTTGTCACCCTGGAGGAGGCGAGCGATGACGGTGGGGGCACAGATATGCTGTTGGTGGTCCCCAAGGCCACTCTGCTAGAGGTAACATACTCCCAAGACAGGTTCACAAATAGTATCTTAAACCACCAGTCCTGGCCCAGACCTGATCTTTGGTTTGCTCCTTCTCCAAATGTTCAGCATAGGAGATCTTTCACTGTATAGATGGGTTGTAGACTGGAGAAAATAGGAAGTCTTTGCCCCCATGAGGTAACTCCTTCATTGCTCCCATTCCAATATGCAGAAAAGGCCCTGTGAGTATTCAGAGCTTGAGCCTTTTGACCTGAGGCCTAGTCTGAGGACTTGTGTGTTCATCCCTCAGGGCCCTCTTACAAGCAACAAATGGAAAAGAGATATGTCATACTAGCTCCTGCAAGATATGTCATACCGGCAGGCAGGTTTGAAGCCTCTTGACTGGCCAGGTGTATATACTAAAAGCCTGGCCTTCTGCCCAACCTAGACATGAAAACATAAGAGGTGCCCCACTGGATTAGACCAGTGGTCCATCTAGTCCAGCATCCTGCCTCATACAGAAGACAACAAATTGCCAATAAACAGGGCGCAGGGGCCAAGGCCTTCCCCTGCTGTTGCTTTCACTTAGAAGTTCATTGTCTCTGGAGTATCCCTTTAGTCACCACAGCTAGTAGCCATTGATGGACCTGTTCTCCATGAATATAATTACAGAAGAAGAGGGTCAGCAGCAGGATCTTCTGTCATTTCCTTAGCACTTCCTCCCTTTCAGGCATCAGCTGAAAAGACCCTGGAATAGAGCCAGTGCACCATCCTCTGCTCTAGGCGTGGCCAACAGCCATGGCCTGCTCCTGGCAAGAACATGGGACAGTCCTCCCTGAACCGTACCCCTTCAGACTGCAGGGTGGGAATTGCACCTTTGGCACCATAGAGACAGTCTTCCTACGTGCAGACAGTGAATATGTCTGGGAGAAGATTAGGCTCAATATCTTCTCCTGAACATGCTCTTTGTTTTCCTTTAGTGTGTGTAGGGGAGTATTCGAAGATGAGAGCCCTCCACCCAGCAAGGGCCATACCGTGTGCTTTTACACCAAAATCGCAGGAACATTACAATGAACTCTGTAAAATGTGTTCACGGACAGGTCTCAGTGCTCTTTGTCCTTTCCCCCCTGGCAGACTCAGCTGGAGGCAAGCCGGCAGGAGCAAGGAGCCCTGCTGAGGGAGTCGTGCCGCCTGAAGGATGAGGTCCAGGAACTGAGAAGCCGCGTGGATGAGCTCGAAGCAGCCCTCAGTTCACTGCGTGATGAACACACCAAGCTGGCCAGACAGTACAAGGCAAGGGAGGAGCGTGGTGGGTGGGTTGGTCGGTGGACAGGCTCTGAACTGCCAGCCCTGGCCCCTTTCCTTCGAGTGCTCGTGAAGGAACTGTAGCCAGTTCTGTTACCATGGCCCAAGCAGACACCCTCAGAAAGGGCTAAGCTGGCCATGTAGTCATGTCCAAAGTTGGATTGCAGGCAGCTAGACCTCTCCCTTCCTTGACTCCCCTTTTCTAGCATGCCACCCCCTTGTGTGTGCGCGCACACCCTCCCAGAGGAGATGGTGGAGCATGCCTCTTCACATTCCTTTAAATTCCATCAGTATTGCCAGGGTTAATTGGACCACTTTGTTCCTCCCCCACACAAAATGGGAGATCAGCTACATCCCAGGGATCTTTGAGGTAATCTGTTTCCATTGAGAGCAGTTGGGCCAAGCATCTTGGGGGAGATGCTCTACTGCAGTGTTCCCCAACATGGCGCCCAAGGCCTCTGCCAACAAATTTCCTGGTGCCCATTTGCTTCTTCCCCAAAGTTTTTCCTCCACCTCACTAGAGCGTGAGAACTCAGAAACAACTGACTTCATAGGAGGAGGAGGCTTGTGTTGCAGCTTCCTGCCATTTTGTGATTGGCCCCTGTATCCCATAACAGCCATTTTCTGAGCTTATGGCAGCCATTTTGTGGTGGTGACCATTCCCTGTTCTCAGAATTCTAGAAACACGCACAGGCTCAACAAGATTGGTCACCCCTGCCCTAACATGTCAGCCCTTCCGTCTGTCTGTCAGGTCCTCCTTGTGTCTTGTCCAGAGATCCCCATACTTACAAGCATCACTTACTTTGTCGACAGCTGTGTAAGCATCAACATGGACCCCCAGTTACAGCCCTTGGCTTCTTTCTGCTAGGCTGACTGGTGTTCAACAGTCAAAGTTTGGACTCCTCCCTGACCCAGGGTGTTTTCACACAAGGAATTCCGTACTCTTACATCCCTTATCCAGCCCTACCCCTAACCAAACCTGACAGATGTGATTCTTCTGAGTAATCTGGAGCTGCTGTAGGTCAGTTATTGACATGACTTCATCACACCCTTATGACCTGAAGCACCTGAGGTGATCACCCCAGGTCAGGTCTGGATCCATATGAACAGTGTCTGATAGGGGGATACTCAGGAGCAAGAGTGTTCGGTACTGTTCACACAAGAATCCCTTGCCCCACTTCTTCCTCAGAGGGAGAATCAAGGCCAGTGAAGTCTTATGTGGATGTCCCAGAGTACACCTCTGCTTTTAGAAGAGAGAGATGGCCAGGAGAAATTTCCTTGTCCTTGGGGTTATCTCTCTGCATTATCTTAAACTCCCTTCTCCTCCTACTTGCTGTTTTATCTTCTTCGGAAGTGATGGAAAAGAGTGAAACTAATCTCAGCCAGCCAGGGGAAGGTGGTGTTTGACCAGTAACTTCCTCACCACCTTGAGAAACTCTTGCCTTTTCTCCCCTGGGGATGGTTTAGGCAAACTTCTTTATAAAGAGAGCCATAGATTACAATTAGGGCTTTCAACTCCTTAAAGAATTTGTAGTTGATTGACAGGGCTATACTGAATGTTCTCCATATTTGTTTTTTAGATGAAGCTAGCTACATGAGAGTGAGGAGCTTTTGTCCCCAAATATTTGCAGAAATTTGTTTTCTTGAATGACATCAGTTTCCTTTTGCTGTGGTTCAGCACCTCATTTCCCCTAGCAGGTGCCTCTTTCTCCTTTCCTAGAGAGCCAGTGTGGTATAGTGGTTAAAGTATCAGATTAGAGTCTGGGGGACCTGCATTTTAATCTGCCCTGACACTTGCTATGTGACCTTGAGCCAGCCACAGTCTTTCAGCCTTTCAGTCTACCTCACAAGATGGTTGTGTTATAGAGGAGGAAGAGGGGGAAATTACACACATCACTCAGAGCTCCTTTAAGGAAAGACAAGATAGATGAAATCTTCAGTTATATAAGGTCTTGCTGTCTTGTTAGCTACTTAGAACTTCAGTTTCCTTCTGTCATGGGGAGCAGGTAGAAAGGTTCTCTAGTGGCTGCCACCACTCTGGTATGGGTCTGCTCAGGAGGGCCCAGAGCACCCACCCTCCCCCTTTGGTGTAGTGGTTAAATGTGCAGACTCTGATCTGGGAGAACCAGGTTTGATTCCCCACTCCTCCACTTGCAGCTGCTGGATGACCTTGGGCAAGCCATAGTTTTGTCAGAGCTGTTCTTGAAAAAGAGCAGTTTCTATCAAGAGCTCTCTCAGCCCCACCAACCTCACAGAGTGTCTGTTGTGGGGAAGGGAAGAGAAAGGAGTTTGTAAGCCACTCCGAGACTTCAAGTGAAGGGCAGGGTATGGATCCAATCTCTTCTCTTCTTCTTCATTATACACTCCTTTTCCAGTAGGTTTCCCCTTATAAGTTTCCAAATGAGGCATGAGGACCCAGGCAGAGTAACAAACTATTTTTATTAAAGAGATTTAACAACCATCGTAGTTCAGTTACGTGTAGGAAAAAATGAGTACAGTAAATGACTGTACTGTCCCTAGCCTTCTCCAGGTCTTTGGCCTCAAGCTGACTCACCTCTTTAGGATGAGGGATCCCTCCACTTGCAGCAGCTTCCCACCAGCTCTGCTTCCTAAGAGTGGACCGCCTTCCACTTTGGGCAAAGCCTTTTATCACTTCTCCCCAGGCAACAACCTCTACTATTCTACTGGTGTAAGTTTTCCCTCCATATCCCCTGTTAACCAATCACAGGGTTCAGAGGGAACCTGGAAAATGTAGGCTTGATAGCTACTCTAATACAGGCTTCCCTGGAGCCACTAGGCCTCCCTAGAGCCGGTAGGCCACACTACTATAGGCCTAGGATTATGACAGTAAGTTTTTGGCTCTCGAGCCAGAGTTTGCAGGACATTCTCCTTTTGCATCGATGGAATCCAGGCTTGTAGATACTGTTTCCTCTCCATGCTTAGAGAGAATGTATTTTGTGCCATAAATATACATTGTTAGCAACATTCCTTTTGTGCTGTGGAGATTATTCATTCTTCACTGCCTCCTCCGCCAGGAATTATCAAATTCTTACGAGGAAGTGTCCAAGCAGAAAGAGACCCTGAGCCTTCAAGAAACGGAGCACTTGGCTCGGATCCGAGAACTAGAGGGCGATATCCAGGCAATGGGTGAGAAGATGCTGCAGAGGGAGACGGAACTTGACAGGTGAGGGTCCATAGCTGGGAAGAACCCCAAGAGAAGCCCTACAGATTATACGAATATGCCAGAATTCATAAATATGGAGTTCTTTCATTACGGCCCATCCTTTTCACTGACTGTGGTCCAGTTACTAGAAAGAGGCAGAAGTTCCCAAGCCACTAATTCCCAAGCCAACTCTTGTGTTTAATTCTACCCCCAAAAAAAGAAAAAATGCTGGAGAAAGCCATTATACTCTTCCTTCATGCTTCCAGAATAGCCATTCTGTGGCATAGCATTTTGGGTACTCTGGCCCTGAAACGGGGGTGAGAGAGGGAGATTCCATCTTGCTAGTCCTCATCAGCCAGACTCATCCACTGTCATCTCGGGGGGAGGTGGTCCTCCTGAGGTTAAAAACCTCATATCTCTTTACAAGCATTTAATTGTTTCAGCTGTTTCCACTTGCTCACCATTTGAGGTCATTCATGGCTTGTCATGCCACTCAGCAGTCCCACCCACTACAGACAGACCTCATCAGTAGTTACTGAATCACCAAAGCTCTATCATCTGTACTGCTAGAGCCTGAAGCATCCTAGAATTAGTCAAGTACAAGAGTACAGCTGATTTCAGAGGACCTGTGTCCATGTCTGAGCCAATGTAACCTAGCTCTGTCATCAACCCCCTAAACAAACCTACTTACCTGCAGCCAACAATAACAGCTCCCACACTGTTCTTTAAAATTGATCCTCACCCGCCAACAAAGGTGATCTTGTCATAAGAGATCAACAGGTTTCTCAGCCTCATGGGTCTCTGTCAATATGCCAGATTTTGTTGGGGAAAGTTCATTAAAATTCCATATGACAGTGTTTCCTCTAAGCTGAGTTAATGTGAGCTAGCTCACAGTTTTTTAGCCTCCGGATCACACATTTGTTGTCTTAGCTCGTGAAGGAGGGCTTTGGAGCAGATTAATTTATGCAGTAGCCAAATCACTCGCTCACGACGTTAATGCCAGTGGCTCAGAAAGTAGAATTTATGCTCACAAGACTCCACAGCTTAGAGGGATCATTGCTGTGTGGTATTCCTTGTGCTTTGGAGCACAACAAACACTCTTCTGAAGCATCAGCTTGGGCCCAGGTCCAGGAAGCCTCAGGTTGCCTGCTCTGTTTTTAGAAAGCAGGATGCAGTGAATGAAGGGCTCACAGAAGCCAGTTTCTAATAGCGCCTCAACTCATTCTGGAGAGGAAAGAAAGCAGGCCTCTCGATCCATGACGCTATTCCCTCTTCCCCTCAGGGTGAAGGACACCGTCACATCTCTCCTGTGTGAGCAAGAACAGATTCACAATCAGCTCAAAGAGGAAAATGCTGAGAAGGAGCAGTACCAGGTGAGGGTGGACAGGAAAGTAGTTTGAGGAGGAAGTACAGATGCCAGGACAAAACTGGAGCCAGCCGGGCAGTACAGTGCTGGCTGACTGACCGTTCCTCTCTCCCCAAGGTGAAGCTGCAGGCCTCGGAGGAGGAGAGCCGCAGCTTGGCTTCTGACCTGCTGGAAGCCAAGACCCTTCACGGCGAGAGGGTCTCGCAGACTCTGCTGCTGAAGGAGGACATCAACAAGTTGCAGCAGAAGCTAGCCACTGCTAATCGTCGCACTGTAAGTACCTGCCCCCGGCACCCCACTAACACGTGAGAATGGCCTTGCTGGATGAGAACCATAGTCCATCTCATCCAGTTCTCCAGTCATTTGTTTGTTTGTTTGTGTCATTTACGCCCCACTTGATCTTCTGCTTAGGCCCTAAAGCAGCTTACAGCATTCTCCCTTCCTCCATTTTATCCTCACAACAATTCTGTGAGGGAAGTTAGGCTGAGATTGTGTGGCTGGCCCAAGGTCACCCACCAGGCTTTAACCCAGATGTCTCAAACTCATTGGTCACGAGGGCCGGACCTGACATAAATGTCACTTTGTCAGGCCAGGCCATGTGTGCCATAAAATGTAATGCCAGGTACCGGAGACATAAACTGTATAAAGGACAGCAGCTGGTCAGCTCTGATTTGGTGTCTCCTCGCTGCAAAGCCTCATGGGCTGGAAGAGGGGTGCAAAGGAAAACCATGTGGGTAGACTAGAGAGCCAGAGGTGCAGCAGTGGGCAGACGCTCCCACGCTGCTTGCCTGCTGCAGAGGAGGTTGTTCCGCCATGCTGAAGCCACAATCGGAGTGGTTCTGTTCAGATCTGTCTGGTATTCTACATAGGAAAGAGACAAGAGCCTGAAGACCAGGCACTGAAACATTATTTTTCTCTCCCCCTTCTCTTTAAAACATCCAGTCTGGGGAAGAGTTCTAGAGAAAACTCAAAAAAGTTGCACACAGTTTTTGACTGCTACGGCTGGCCCTAATAAAATGCATTGCACAGCTCTTGGTTGGGGGTTTTGCTTTCGACCGACATGGCTACCTGCTGCTTATGTTTTGCCCACCATCGCGAAATGGCCCCCAGTCAACCTGTCCTCTGTGGAATCGGCCTGATCTTTTCCGAGGAAACTGTCTGATTTCGGGGTCCAGTGATTACACCACCTCCCAGCTTTATTGCTCAGCCTCCCCCCAGGAGGAAAGGAGGCCAGGCAGTGAGATAATGGATGCAGAGCTCTTCAAAATACTGAAATCTAAATGTGAAATGGGCTGGTAATGGTGGCAAGCTTGGAGTCAAACTTCAAAGTGCCCTTCCTGATTCTGAAATGGGAGTTGAGCAATTAGACCACAGAATCAGGATGCTTCTTGGTCTCGGGGGGGCTTGTCAGATGCCAGCACTCCTGCATTTTATTGGGAGATACAGAAAAGAAGTCAGATACCAGTTGGCGTAGGCTGCCTAATGCACAGCCAGTTCGGTGCAGTGAATAGAGTGCTGGACTTGGGAGACCCAGGTTCAAATCTCAGTTTTGCTTGAAGCTTGCTGGGGTGACCTTGAACCAGTCATTCTCTCCCAGTTTTCCCTAGCTCTTGGGGCTGTAGTGAAGTTAAAATGGGGAACAGAGAATCGTGTACATTGCTTTGAGCTCCTTGGCGGGAGGGCGTGATGAAAATGGGCTTGGTAGTAGCACTGTTTGTGATCACAGTGGTTCCCGGCTGCCTGGCATCACACTGGAGCTCCCATGACGCCTTGTGCATGACCTGCCATTCCCTCTCTTAGGCTCCTTCACCCCCTTCCTCCCTCTCCGTCTTTTCCAGTCACAGATGGACGGCTTGTGTGAGCAGCTTCGCTCCACGCAGGACATCCTGGCGGCCAGCCAGCAGAAGGTGGCACTATTGGGGGAAGAGTTGGCCAGTGCCGCCTCCATCCGGGACCGTACCATCTCTGATCTGCACAAGAGCCGCCTGGAAGCTGCGGAGATCAACATCAAGCTGGCCGACATGACCCTCAAGTGGAAAGAGGGCAAAGGGCAGTGGTGGAAGGAAAAGGCCACCCTGTTGCAGAACATGGAGGTTTGTGAGCAAGAGAGGGAGGGATGTGCTCTGTCTGCTTGGCAACTGGTGATGTGCCCTGTGTCCAGCAGGACAGGTATCCCTTGTGCAGAGGACTGTGATTTTAGGAAGTAGAGTGCCGAGAATGAAGCAAAGGGAACACTGCATGCTCTGGAGTGGTTGTTGATTCTCTGTGCAACATTCAAGTATGAGATGAAATTTTAATCAATTTTGCATGGAGAAAGAACGAATTTTCCAATTGGATGGTGGGTTTCAACGCTTCATGTTTGTCTAAGGCAGGGGTCCCCCACATGGTGTCCGTGGGCACACCACGGCACCTGTCGACACCTTCTCTGGTGCCCACCAAATGTTTTTAGAAGGTGGGTGGGCCCAGGTGGGGCTTTTGCCCAGCA
The DNA here is from genome assembly GCA_029233225.1 of Lepidodactylus listeri. Taxonomy (NCBI): domain Eukaryota; kingdom Metazoa; phylum Chordata; class Lepidosauria; order Squamata; family Gekkonidae; genus Lepidodactylus; species Lepidodactylus listeri. Next base: position 54,214,515 of record JARCFY010000015.1, on the reverse strand, counting down.
AGGTTTCTGACTGGCCGTTGAATATTTGATTGACGGTGCAGATTTTTTTCAATGTTGGTTTGGCAGCAGCTGCTACCACTGCACAAGGGTCTTTGCTGTGAGACTGAAGGTAAGCTGCAGCAGCCGTTTTGTGGCTGGCTGCACCTCCTGCGGCAGCATTTGGGGGCTGTGCCCACCACCCTGTGTCAGAATTCCAAAGGTGCCCATAGGTTCAAAAAAGTTTGGGGCCCCTGGTCTAAGGCCGCTGTGGTTTTGAAGATTAAACAGTGCAAAAATATTTTTGGAAACTCAGCATTCTTATCTTTTTTAAGCACCTTAATCGTTCTCCCAAGTTACACAGCTGTATGAGTGACCCTTATCCAGTGTCCTCCTCCAGATAGGCTAAAAGAATCCCAATTTTACTCATAAGGAGTAGGAGGGAAATCACTGCCCCTCATTGCGAGGCTGGCCACAGTTATGGTGGGGAGGCAAATTTCCCCCACTCCTTTGAACTTAACCATTCATTGACTTCCTCTGTGATGCTGGCAGGTAGAGAAGGACAAGATCCTGAAACTGAGTGCTGAAGTGCTGCGCCTCGAGAAGATCCTGCAAGAAGAGCGGGCACAGTGCCAGGTCTTGCGCGTGGAGCTGGCACGAGAGCGTGACTCGAGTCTGGTAAATGAAAGCTGTTGGGAGAGGGGATCCCGTTGACTGGCCAGGGTGGGACAAAATTAACAATGGAGGTGGGCAGACTGGTTGTTTCCCCCGCTGTGTTCTGCCATCCATTGTGTTCTGCCAACTTCCCTATTAAGGAACTGAAGCAATACAGGAGGCATTGCTAGCAGTAGTAGCCTAGATTCCCTGCATTAGGATGTGGCAGTTGTATATTCAGCTTCACAACAGGCTTTCTCCCTGTCAAGCCCTGGCTTCCCTGTGTCCATGGTTGGAGGGTTGTGCTGCTCCAGGGCATGATTTCTTCTTGGAGAACAGTGGGCGCGGCCTCAGAACACTGTGGCGGGGCGGGGGGGGGATTGTAACTCACCTAGTTTCCACTCTGTCACCCCCAGACCCTATTTCATGGGAGACTGCTCTCTGGCGCCCTCCAAGTTTCATAGAGTCATGGGTTCTTCCTCCCCAGCTGATCCCTCTGCTTCCGTTTAAATCCCCTGTCCCCAGCCCAGCTCCTCCCTCCTTACCTGATCCCTTCTCCCCATCATGAGGGAGAGGCTAAAGGGCTTTCCTGATCCTGAATCCCAACACCTGCACCCAACCCCTCCCCTTTTTGGCCTCCTCAGCATCGGGGCAGGTGGGTCGCCCATCCTGCTCCACCTCCCTTACCGGCGCCGACTCCACGAGGCAGGAGGCAAGGTTGGAGGTCAGGAGCCCCTCTTTCCTTTCCCTCCTTTCAGCCGTCCTGCTGCCGTCTGATCCCGGGTGGGTCCCGTCTGTCTTCGTCTGCTGCCTCTTTCTATTCCTGGCTCGGCCTGACTTGCTCTCTGCGGGTGTGTCCTTGCTGTCTCACCCTCCTGCCCCCCCCCTGCATGCTTGCGGTCAAGCTGGCCCCCCATCGTGGCTTTAAGGCCAGGGCTGCCAGATCCAGGTCAGCCCCCGGACACTCCTCAGCCATGCACACTCCTTGCTTCATATACTTTTAGATGCAAACTCTTGCTTTACTCCATCAGGTGCAGGTCTCTGAGAGCCACCGGGAGTTGCGTGAGCTCCGGGCTGCTCTGCAGGTTGCCCAGAAGGAGAAGGAGCATCTGCAGGCCGAAAAGCAGGTTGGTGGGTAGGGTCAAGGGTCCAAAAGGAATCAGCATCCATGAGTTTGGGGAAGGGGAAAATGTTGATCCCCATGAGCAGAGTCTGAGCAGAGAAGACTGACCTGGGAATACCTGGCAGTGTCAGAGAGGGAGGGTCTTTGACAGAAAGGTGGGTGGGGCTGTGAGACGGGTCAGATGCTCTTCAGAATCTAGAGTGGCGTAGCTTTTCTAGGAGCCGATGCTAACTTTTCGGCCGTTCCCTGCCCTCAGGAGTTGCTGACATACATACGGCGCCTTGAAGAGCGTCTGGAGAAGGTAGCCGATGAGAAATGGAGCGAGTCGCTTCTAGACGATGAAGAGGACATGGCACAGAATGCTCATGGTCAGTGTCCCCACCACTGGCTCTATTACCCATCATGCATCAAGTGCCCAGTTCTACTTTCTTTAAAAAAAAAATTCAATTTTCAATCATTATATTCGAATTTTCTCCCTAAAGGGAACCAAAGTGGTTTACAACCGGGCGGGGGGGGGGGGGGGGGGGAGTCACAATATAAATAAACCAATAAACAAAGTAAACCATGACAGCTAACAATTAAAACATGCATAATAAAAAAGCATCATAAAACCAGAGCTGGAAATACATAGATAAAACAAAACAGCAGCAAATTAATGCATAAAGACCTCAGGGGCAAGAAATTATGATGTAAGAGCATTTGAATCTGCTGTCTGGGAAGATTAATTTCATATGTGCTTCATGGCACTGCTTGTTCACCAGATAAACAAAAAAAAATTGAGGAACAGATAAAACCTATTGCAAGAATATATATAATCCTAGAAAACAATTATGCTTTAATAACTACACGAGACATATATAGATCATAAAGCAGGCAAAGATAAAATATCATATGGGCCAAAACAAGAATTAAAAAAAACATATAAAACTTGTTTCTACTGAACAGTCTTCTTTAGTGGTTTCTAAAAGTGGTATTGCTTCAGAAAAGTGCACATATTATTAAAAATTAATAAAATATCAGGAGTGTAAACACAATATCAATATTACAATGGATAGTTGGGAGTTAAGCCCCTTCAAGAACTCTTTTAAGGCCTTGTTTTGGAAAACCAAAATATACTGTTTCTACTGAATAATATACTTGCAAGCTCCTTAAGATTCCATCTATTGATAGTAGGTAAAGTTGGCCAAAAAAATCCATTCAAAACAACAGTGGAATTAATTCTGGAGCAATTGTCCTGAAGGCGCTGAAATTGCACACACATATTCTGAGTGCCACCAGTCCAAAAAGGCCCATGTTGAAAATAATGCAGTGAGTCTATGCAGGTACAGTCCCTAAAGGATCTCAGTGTTGATAAACCAAAACATGATTATTTATCTGTCATATTGGTTGTAGGTTTCTTTCCCCTTCTTTCCCATGTGTTCTTGTGCTTCAGTTCTACATTGGAGGGGCCATAGCCATGGCTCAGTGGCAGAGTCTCTTCTTGGCATGCAGAAGGTCCCAAGTTCAGACCCTGGCATCTCCAGTTAAAAGGATCAGGCAGTGGGTGATATGAAAGACCCTGGAGTGCCACTGCCAGTCTGAGTAGACAATACTTACAATGCTGGACTGACGGTCTGGTTCAGGATAAGGCAGCTGCATATTTGTTCATGTCTGTGTTCATACCCCTTGCAGGCTCCCTGGACTCCCCACTGTCCGACTCGGAGGACGAGTGCCCTGAGGACATGCGCCTGCCTGCCCAGCTCGGCTCCTACAGCCTGTGTGACAACCGAGCAGCTACGACCACTCCACCCTGTGCCCATGAACAGGCTCATGCTGTGGTGATCAGCCAACCTGCACCCATTGCAGGTCAGATCAAACAGCCACCTGAGGACTCCAGTTCTGACTCGGTGAGACCCTTGGGAGACAATAAGTGTTCACTGGATGGCTCCGTGTCCCCCTTTGCAGCAAAAGAATGTGGGGTTGTGTGATTCAGTGAGGACAGACAGGTAGGCAACGAGGGTAGACAGGTAGCCTTTCAGAAGAACTGTAAGCCCTACTTGAGTGATTCCCCAGCATGGTGCCTGCAGAAAGCCAGTCCTTACCTTCTTCCATCTCACTGGAGCAGAAGATGCTTCAGAAGACCACTTTGTATCTGCAGGGACCTCCTCGTTCAGAAACAGCTGTCTCCATCACAAGAGGATGATTAGCTTGGAAATTTCCAATGTTTATGGTGGTATCCACCCATGTTCTCAAAATTCCAAACATGCCCACCAGTTCAATAACGTTGGAGATTTCTGCCCTACCTGTTCCTGGAAAGAATGGAAACTGACCAATCCAGATTATTTATAAATGGTCATGTGGGATGAGAACCATCTCCTCCCAGACTTTGGGTCTAAAAATGACTAGCCAGATGCACATGGGAAGCTCATGTCCCCAAACCAGTTTGGTGTAGTAGTTAAGAGCAGTGGACTCTCATCTGAAGAACCAGGTTTGATTCCCCACTCCTCCACAGAAGCCAGCTGGGTGACCTTGGGTCAGTCACAGTTCTCTCAGAGTTGTTCTCTCAAGAGCAGTTCTCAAAAGAGCTCTCTCAGCCCCACCTACCTCACAGGATGTTGTGGGGAGAAGAAGAGAGATTGTAAGCTGCTCTGAAACTTCAAGTGAAGGGTAGGGCTTCTTCACAGGGCACAGTGTTTCATAGCCATCCTCCAGCATCTTGCAATAAGGGGTATACTCCCTCTGGATGTGGAAGTTCCATTTTTAGCAATTGTGAGGAAATAGCCACTGACGGACCAGCTTCCCTATTGCCTACTACTCTTTTTTAAGGCCATCGGAGTCCTATGTCTTGCAGAGATGAAACTCCTCAGTTAAATTATGCATTGTATCAGAAAGCACTGCTGAGCCTACCCCAGTTGCATTCGGAGGATCCTGAGTTCTAGTGCTTTGAGAAAGGGAGAGAAAAGAGTGATTATTTACAAAATTTGTACCCTGCCTTTTTGCCCCATTAGAGCAACCAAGGCAGCTTTCTATTCACTCGGTCCACGTAAGAGCACAGAATTCTGTTGTGTTCCCCATTCCCGTTCTGTGGCTACCAGTTAGGTTTTTGTTTTCCAAATGACAGAGAGGGATCGAAAGCCCACCTTTCCAGGCAAGGCCAGCAGGGTGTGAAGCTTGTGATAGCTTTCCCCTGTCGCGTTTAGCCCCAGCATCAGGAATTGGGGTATACGGCCTCTGGCTACAGGGGTCCCATTTAGCCTTCACAGCAGAAAGCTCTTGATAGTCCTCCAAAAACGTGTGCCTTTTAAAGCCCTCAAGGCTGTAGCCTTTACTAGTAGTAAGGAATTACGCTTTTGTTGTAAATATCAGGGACTCCTCCTGTCGGTCCTGGCACTTGGCCGCTTCTTGCGCACTAAATGAGAAGCTGAGCAAGCCTGGGTCACAGTGCCGTGGGTTGGCTTAGCAGGTGTGTGCCCTTTAAAGCCCTATATGGTCAGGGGCCAGCCTACCTAAGGGACCACCTTTCCCCATATATACCCCAGAGAGCACTGCAGTCAGGCACTCAACACCGCCTGACCCTCCCTGGCCCTAGAGAGGCCAGATTGGTGACCACCAGGTCCAGGGCTTTCTCAGTGGTGGCTCCTCACTGGTGGAACGAACTCCCGAAGAACATCAGGGCCCTGCGGGACCTTCTGCAGTTCCGCAGGGCCTGCAAGACGGAGCTCTTCCACCAGGCCTTTAATTAGGAGCCGCCACTGGGGGAAATGGCCCCTGGAAAACTGGCTGATTTAATTTTCCAGCCCAGGAAATCGGCTGATGGAAACCTCCTGGCCTGGGACACTTAAGCTGCTCCACTCTGTGGGATGTTCTGTACTGCCGCTATCTGTGGTTCTCATTGTGTTAATTTTATGTAGATGGATTTTAGTCTTAACTTACGTATGGATGTGATTTTAACTGTTGTTAGCCGGGATATAAATTTAAATAAATAAGTAGACAGGAAAGGGGGCAGGGCACTTGCTGGGGCTGAGTTGCAGCCAATGTCAGACCTGCTTTGGACAACTTCTCCTGTTGCATGTTAGGAGGCTGAGGATGAGAAGGCCGTGCTGATGGCAGCTGTGCAGAGCGGTGGCGAGGAGGCCAGTCTGCTCCTCCCCGAGCTGGGCAGTGGCTTCTACGAGGTGGCCAGGTGAGGAGAGATGGGAGGCTCCAGATCGGTTCCCCTTTCCTTTGAATCACACTTCCCGGTGGCAGAAAGGGAGACTCACTGGGTGCTGCAGCTGTAGCCCCTGCTGCAATTCTTCCGATGCTGGTAACATCTGGAATCGCCCTGACTTGGATGGCCCCGGCTAGCCCAATCTCAGAAGCTTAGCGGGGTCTGGTTAGTACGTGGATGGGAGACCACCAAGGAAGTCCAGGGTCGCTACGCAGAGGCAGGCAATGGCAAAACCACCTCTGTCAGTCTGTTGCCTTGAAAACCCCGCTGCGGTCGTGTCGAACTCCTTTGTTACGAGGGCCGGATCTGCCATAAATATCACTTTGCCAGGCCAGGCCATGTGTGCCATAAAATGTAATGCCAGGCACGAGAAAGATAAACTTTATAAAGGGCACAGGCAAACCCAATTAACAATATTATTTTTTACTCAAAATACAAACAGGCTTAGAACATTAACGTTCTTACAGTATTTCCTTCAAGTATCTCCCTGATGCCCACCCTCCCCCTTCCACCACTCATTACGCATTAGCCCTGGGACACTTTGCAGGGACATCCTGCACACCCTCTGTCATCTGGCAATAAAGGCAATGGCCAGGTGCTTGTGGGCCACATAAAAGCCCTGGACGGGCCAGTTCCGGCCCATGGGCCATATGTTTGACACCCTTGATCTACTGGGTCGCGTTAAATCAGCTTGCCCTGACCTGGATAGCCCGGGCCAACCCAGTCTCATCAGATGTCAGAAGCTAAGCGGAGTCGGTCCTGGTCAGTACTTGGATGGGAGCCCGCCATGGAAGTCCACGGATGCTACACAGAGGCAGGCCATGGCCAGCCACCTCCTTTTTTCTCTTTTCTTGAAAACCCTATGGGGTGTCCATAATTCGGCTGTGAGCTGATGGTACCATCCAGCACCAACCGAATTTATCATCCCATGAATCTCGTTTAAAAGAAATGTAGAACAAGCGTCTGGACCTTTCACTTTCAAGGATGGGCAAGAATGCATGGGAGCCCTTCCTCTGCAGCCAAGGATTTGCCTCATTATATTCACTTTCAGTTGTATCCTGCTTTTGTTGCTAACAGGGGCCATAAGCAGCTTACAGTGTAGAAAAGAAAGACCCCCAAACAAACAGGAAATAGGGAGAAGTCTTCTTATCACTTAGACCCCCCCCCCACACACACACACACACACACACACACACACACACGGTTGATGGATCTTCCACCCCATTTCTCAGCCATTGGCAGTCCTCCCCCCCCCCTGCTCATTCATGACCTTATCAGTGCCTATTATGTCCTGTGCTTGACTTGATGGGTCTCATCTGCATTAACACTATGGCTTGATTCAGTCCTGGCTCTTACTAAACACGGTGTCGAGGTCACCTCCACCAACCAACCTAGTCCAGCCAGAAACTGCTGTCCCAAATTCAAGCACAGGGCCTGGGATTTATGGAGGCACCTTTTTTCTGTTCTCTCCTCATGCAGCGGACTGACAGCGCGGCAGATGTCGGAATCGGGGCCCTGCGGGATGGGTGCATCTCCCCTGGACCTGCCCTCGCCATCGCTCTGGAAGGAGTGCCCCATCTGCCACGAGCGCTTTCCGCCTGAGAGTGGCAAGGAAACCCTGGAGACGCATGTTGATGGGCACTTCTTTTTTAACACTCATGACCCCTTCCCTTTTGAGTGACTCCATTTCCTCCCCCGTCCTGTTGTGTCCCCGTTGGCTTCCCCTCTCCCACTTCAATGGGACCCAGGCTGTGTATCTTCTCCCTTCCATGGAGAGTCTTGTGAGATGGATACTATGCCCCTGCTGGGTGGCATCAGGTGCCAGGGGGCAAGAAAGGGAGGTGTCTTCTTCCTGGGGCTTTCTCCAAAGCAGTGTAGTCAGCCAGTTTGCATTGGGAGGCACAAAGTTAACCACCTCACACACACACATACACACACACACACACACACACACACACACACACATTAAAACAAAATTGGGCAGAGAGCTCAGAATTTTGCTTGTAGGCTTCCTTTCACCTCTTGTACCTGTTTCAGGGCATGCATACACAGAGGACCTGTTCACACCACTGGTTACCCTGTGATGTCCTGAGTTTGAAAAAGAGCTGGCCGTCCTGGGCAAGACCAATGGGCTCTTGACTCTCCACTCACTCATCCTGGAGTAAGCTTTTACATAACGGTCACGCGAACAACAGCTACCTTTATGGGTGAAGTTTACAGTTCAGTGGAGGAACACCATGGCCACAACCGAGAGAGTATAACTGAAGAACGCTCGGGGGTTCCACATATATAGGAGTTTTTAACTTGAGATAACCACATCTTTGCACTGCCGTACTACATACACTCGACTCACCATTTCATAGAAGCGTGATCATCTTATCATCCTACATAGCTCACGTGGGGTTGGAGGAGAACTCCGAGATTTATACAAGCATCACATTACCGATGGCCAGATAGTCCAGGGCCAGATAGTCCATAGCCTCAGGTGGACACACAGAGATACATATTTTGCATTTCTCACTTGTAGACTTTACTGTTCCACTACTTGACAGTGTCAAATCACAACTCCACTGAATCACATTTGAAACTAAACATTTAAGAATTTGCACTGGCCGGGGGTGGGGGGGGGGTTAATCAAACGTTACCCTCCGTCCTTCTCGGGCTTCAGTGTGGTCTTTGTAGTAGCCAGGACAAAGTGTGCCACAGGAGAGGTGTAGAAATGCAGTCAGGGATGGCTTAAGGAGATGGGGAAGAAGTATTTGAGGAGAGAGAGCCAAGGACAAGGGGGGGGGGGGGGGTTGCCAGCAATGCTCCCTCTAAGCTGTGGAGGCTTGTGAACAAAAATTCTACTTTGTGAGCTACTGGCATTGAAGTTGTGACTTGAGCGGGCAATTTGGCTACTGCATAAATTAGTTTGCTCTGGTGCCATCCTTCCTCAACTAAAACAAAAATGTGTGCCGGAGGCTAAAAAACGGTGAACTAGCTCACACTAACTCAGCTTAGAGGGAACACTGGCTGCATGGGTCACAAGGTCTCACACTGTTGATGTGCCACATCAGCTGGGTCTCCCATCTTATTCCCTGCAAGTTTTCCCACACAGGGACAAGTGTGTCATTTCCTGATGCTTCTGTAGCTGCCAAGACAGTGCAGAGGCAACAGGGCTTCCACAGGGCAGGTTTCCCCTTTCTCAGGTACCCCAGCAGTGGCCATTCCACCTCCCCCAGGTCACCTTGGCTTTATCAGTATTTTTTTTTAATCTGCGCATGAATATTGTTATATCAGGTTCTCTTAACTCCCAGCTGTCACTTTCTTAAAAGTCTCCAGCCCCTTTCATTGTGGATGTAGGGCCTTTCCCTTTGTACCTCCACAATGAAAAGTGCTAGAGAGTTACTTTTTCTTTAAAAAAGAAGAAAAAGAAGTTGGCAACTCAGGGAACCTGTTGCACATCTTATACTGTCGTATTGATATAACAATATTCAGTTGCTGGTTTAAAAAGCAAAGAACCGCACACACGCACACCGGAGGCAGGAAGGAGAAATGGGTGCTGTGGGGAAAATGACTGCCAGGAGGACAAGACAAGGAAAATCGCACATGGCTAGTCATCCAGGCTTTAGTGTGACATGTCCCAAAGCTTTGCAATAAAGTGAGTTGGGGAAAGATTGGGGGAAAGCCAGGGAAACCCTGGGAGGTGCAGAAATATACCACAGTGTTATAGAGAAGCAGGTAAAAAAACTGCTTCCTACCAGCATAGGACCCGGAGCAAATAACCTGAGTGGAAATGGTCCCAGTTGGAAAACTACAGAGTAACTGCCAGCCCATGATCTCATATTCATGATCACAATGACTAGAAAACCCTCATTTCCCAGGTTCTTAAAAAGAGTAGGAAAATCCATCCTTTTAGTTGTATCGATGGTGAATTTAAAAAGGCCAAAGGTGTGTTAACAGTTGAACGACATGTATGAAATGGGGGGGAGGCTTTGAGCCTTGGCTATGGACGCAAGCAACAAGCACGCCCAGATCGCTAAAGTTTTCTGTAGCCTTGGCACAGATCTTAAGCTGCTTGCTTGCTGATACTGAAAGGGGGAAGATGGGCTGTGCCCTCACAAGGAGAGCACTCAGAACTAAAGCAGGTCAGCAGGTGCCCCCCATGCCACATCCGAGTTGTACCAACTCAGACTGCAAGTAGGAGATCAAAGTAGGTTGAATGCACCCCTGCCGAAATGCTCCGTTCCTGTTCTTGGCTAGGAGGTCAAGAAGAGTTTCAGCAAAAATGGTAATAATTTTTTAAAAATCAGAAAAACAGAAGAAGAGTGTCAGGCACCCAGGCAAGCCTGATCTCGTCAGATCTCAGAAGCTAAGCAAGGTCAGCCCTGGCAAGTACTCGGAAGGGAGACCTCCAAGGAATACCAGGGCTGGGATGCAGAGGCAGGCAATAGCCACCTCTCTGAAATGTCCTAGCCCCTAGGGGCCGCCAGAAGTCACCCATGACTTCCAGGCATACACACACAAATACACACAAAATACCAAAAAAAAAAAAAAGTTTCAGGCTAGCCTCCCCCCCACTTCCAAGATTCTAGTTTTGTGCATGTAGAGAGTATTTTACATGTGGCAGCATTCACATGTCTGATTGCCCCTGCTGCACCCAACCGGTAGAGCCCAGCAGCGGAAGCGTCAGGTGAGGCTTCTGTGGATTGATCTTGAAATGCAGAATATGTGAGTAGAAAGCAAACTAAGAGATGGAAACGAATGAATGTGGGTATTTATTGCTTTAGCTACAGGCCCTTACATCAGCGCAAAGAAAAAGCCCCAAGGATTTTATTGCTTACATTTATATATTATATGGCATTGTTTCTCTCCCCCCCCCCACCCCCGCCCCCTCATAATAACAGTTAAGGCTACCAGGCTCACAGGCACGTAAATTAGAATAAAGCAGAGAAGAACTTCTAATAAAACCACCTCCGGCACAGCTCAGCGATGCCAGGGGCAAACATACAAATCCTCAGAGAGATGAAAAAGAAAAAACACAATCAGTATCTTTCCCTAAATGGAGTTGTTATCTTTGCATAAAGGATTAAAATATGAGCAAGCCAAAGTTATTTAATAGTAACTCAGTATTCTTGAAACAGAATGAGGAGTTCCTAATGTGGGGAAAGTCAGGACAAACCTAGAAATTGTGGTGTCCACAGGTCGGACCCATAGATACTGTAATGTCTAGGCTGACCCTCATTCCTTGCCTAACAAGGAATTTAAAAGGCCATGGTGGCATGTTTTTTAAGATTAAAATGTAGGTCCTCCCCAGGACTGGTCTGGATCAGAGTGGTGTGTGTTCTCCAATACACTCCCCCCCCCCCCAAAGCCCCACACATTCTACCCTCCCCGCAAGAATCAGCAAGGCAAATAATGTACTTTTGCATAAGCAGTGAAATAGTTCTGTGCGCAAAATAAACAATGGCAAAGAATCAGTGTTTTAGGGTTGGGGGGGGCTAATTTGGGATTTCCCAAGAGAATCCCATGTCACATTAATGACCAATTGGGTTGTATCCTTCTGTTACACTTGGCAAAGCATGGAACTATCTTCCAGTGCAAGGCATCAGTTGGAAGTAGCTCTTCTTCCAGAGAAAATGTCAGATCCCATCTGAAATGTCTGGCTGTACAAGGAAGGAATGGTTTCTGCCAGTCCCCCCCCGCTCCCACTTTCCCCCAATTTATTCCTGGGGTCCCCCAAAGCAGCATTTTGATGGGGTGGCATTTTTGGCCAGCAGTGAAAAGATACAGGTGTGTAGCTCATATGGGGAGACAACCTATTCATTGTAGCGCGAGGTTTCACAGCACCAAACCAGAACAGGCTCTTTGGGGAATTAGCAGAGGAGGTCATAGGGTTGAAGTCAAGTCTCTAGAGACAGGGGCAGGAGGTAGTAGCAAACATAGATGGAAGTCAAAGAGTTGTGAACAATTCTCCCACTCCCCAGGACCCCATCCCTCAGATGCTTCAGTTCCCGGGATGTGGAATCCTATCCTGGGAGCAGCTGATGACCCGGGTACACAAACAACCCTGCTGTGATGACCCTTGTAGTATGGTTCCAGTTCTAATATTGAGGAAGCCCCAAACAGTTACTTGGTATGTTTGGGTTTCCGCAGTAGCAGCTTGAATGTTACTTGTGTAGCCACCAGTCTGTACACATCTGATGCACGTAGGGCATACGGGGTCTCCTGTGTGCCCACCAGATATCTTATCGGGGCAATAGGAAACTACCAGGAGCAGTGTGAGGGCTGTCCTACAGTACCTCATTTCTAACTGAAAGGTTATTCTATAGTTTCTTCTGCCTCAGACGAAGCATAGGAGCAATAGTGGAGATGCCATCTTGAGTGCGGCCTGCATGTCCATAATTATTTGATAGGGGACTGATAGTGCACCCATGATGATCCTCTAACTTCCCAGCCTGGCTCCCATTGTTGGGGGATTGTCCAGTAGCTGTTCGACACACGCAGCAGAACCGCGTGCTGCAGGCAGGACTGTTCCATGCAAACGGGGGACCGTTTCTTTGATAGGCCCCCCCATGGAATGTAAAAGTTCTCCCTCGTGCACAGAGATCAGAGCGTGTCAGGGAAGGAAGGGTTCTGCGCCACCCTTCCCTGATGGTAAAATGTGTGGAGAGTCTGGGTTTCTGTGTAGGGGAGAATTCAGATATACAATACTCCCTTGGCTGCCTATGTGGTACAGTCCAAGAAAAGCAATCACACGCTTCTGCTGCATGGGTGGATGAACTCAAACTGGTGAGGACCCATGATGACTTTTCCCATAGTGGCCACTGAGTCACATTTGTTCAGCGAGAACTCCCGGTCCATCAGGGCAAAGGTCGGCAAATTTGCCCCCCTCCCCCCCCCCCCACCAGTCACTGTTCCTTAAGTAGACTTGGGTATTCCCCCGATTTGGTTTCTAACTAGGCTTTTCTCCATGCTTTCTGCTGCCACCTCCTCCGCTTGCTACGTGACAACCAGCTGTCGCATGCCGTCTTCCTCTCACTGCGACGCAAACCCCCAGCCACCCACCCAGTGCTGAGTTCCCTCACCGTGTTGGTTTTATTAAATCGTCTGCATTTTAGTTCCCCCTGTATATACCCCACTGCTTCTCCCCCACCCCACCCCCCGCCATGTTTATTCCCCTGCTTTGCAGTTGCTTTCTAATAATGTTTTTTTGCTTGCAAATGACTTTTCTCCTGCCTCTTGGCATCCTCCACCAGGCCCTGGGAAAAGAATGCAAGGCCCACATGCAGCCATGGCAACAGAGAGGGAAAGAGAGAAACGACTCTCTCGCGACTGTGCCTTTTTTTTTGAAGAGGCTCTGTAACGCCTCCACTCACGTGCGCGGGAACCCTTTTCTTTCTTCATCATCGTGTGCTGCATTCGTGGTTGTGAGTTTCTCTTCTGCTTCCTGTCATACTGATTATTCTTCCTTGGGGGGAAAAATGTTTTGTTTTGGGTTTTTTTAAACTGGGTATGATAGTCAATGGCTAAAGCTCAAAGCAATAACCCCCTGATCTTGACATATGACCCCAAGTCTATGTATAGGGTGTATATAATATATATATATATTTATATTTATATGACATGTTGCAGCTATTCTAATAAAATCCGGTCTCTTCGCAAGAGCCCGCCTGCGTGTCTGTTGAATTGTAATGACAGGTAAGTGTGTGATGTCTTCCAGCAGGATTTATGGAGAAAATCTCTCTCCGTGTATCAAGGAAATCTCTTGTGAGGAGGATGGCCATGATTATGATGATGATGATCTAGCATGCAGTGCCCATAAATGAGCTGGGAACTGGGCCAAACAGAAATATTCAATAGTACTGGAAAATTTTATGAAGCTGACACAGGAATTGTGCATCAGCCCTCCTCTGGCATCCAGATGGACCTCTGTCAGACTCCAAATTGCCAAAGGTTGCAGGTAGCTGCACTGGGCCACAGCAAGAGCCAAGAACAAAATCCAGCTTTTTACTAAAACTGACTAAAATAGCACAAAGCAGTGTGCAAGTTTTTAGCATAAGAGAAGCCATGTTGGATCAAGCCAATGGCCCATCCAGTCCAGCAATCTGGATCAAGCAATGTTGGATCAAGCAATGGCCCACACGGTACCCAAAACCCAGGTGTCATCAGGTCCACCAGTGGGGCCAGAACTCCAGAAGCCTTCCCACTGTTGCCCCCAAGCACCAAGAATAGAGTGCATCACTTGCCCCAGACTGAGAGTTCCTATCTATATAGACCTTGTGGCTGATAGCCACTGATGGACCTCTGCTCCGTATGTTTATCCAATCCCCTCTTGAAGCTGTCTATGATTGTAGCTGCCACCACTTCCTGCAGCAGTGAGTTCCCCAGAGTGCTCTAGAACTCTTCATCAGGTGGGTTACTAAAAACGGGGGGGGGATGTTTCAGGCCCTTTATCTGCATCCTGTGTAGAAAAAAGTGGGTATTCGATTAGGGTTGCCAACCTCCAGGTGGTACCTGGAGATTGACCATTATTTCAATTGTTTTCTAGGCAATAGAGATCAGTTCCCCCTGAGGAAATGGCTGCTTTGGAGAGTGGAATCTATAATATTGGGCCATGCTGAAGTCCCTCCCCTCCCTACTCAGGCTCCACCCCCAAAATCTCCAGGTATTTCCCCACCCAGAGCTGGCAACCCTAGTTTGAATAGATAGTGGTCCTAGTATCAGGCATCACCTCTGGCCGGCAAGGAAGAAGGGTCCCTCCACTGGTTACCCCCAGCTGAAAATATAAAAACCACCAGTTAACGTATGTCTCTTAAGCAGAATGCAGAATGCAGAGGTACTCTAGAAGGCTGAGAGCATAAGGGAAATGTGTTTGTCATTCTCTTAGTGATACTGGAGATTGATTTTCAGTTGATGCACCCAATTACCAGTAGCACCAAGGGGAAGCATTGCCAGAAATCTGCAGATATCCTGTTTGGGAGAGTGTTGACTGGGCAAACACCTCGAAAGCCCTTTGTAAACAATACTGTAGACGTTTGGCATACGTTTCCTTTATAATACCTAAAAAGCATTGGCAGCACATCATCACACAGCTTCATTCTTGTACCAGAAGGAAATCAGGACAAAGGCTGGAACTGTGGAGCAATGATCTCCCATGATCTCTATAGGTGGCTATTTTTGACAACTGGGAGACTTCCAGCACCAAGCTCAGTCCTGGCTGACCCTTTGGCTGTCAGCCACGTGAACACATGAAGCTGCCTTCAACTGGATCAGATCACTGGTCAAGCAAGGTCAGTGTTGTCCGCAGTGATAGGCAGGGGCTCAAGGTCTCAGGTGCAGAGGTCTTCCATATCACCTACTATCTGATGGCAGGGGATTGGCAATTCCAGGAATTGATCTTGGCACCTTCTGCCTGCAAAGCAGTTGCTCTACTGCTGATTCATGGCCCCTCCTCTATGGCCCAATTCCCAGCTTGCTTTTTAGGGTTGCCAGGTCCTAGCTGGCAGGGGGATCCTTGGTCCTTTCTGGGATCTTCTGCTGCGTACACAAAGCATGTGCAGCATGATGACATCATCACGTCGCCGGTGTTGGGAGTGACGCTCTAGTTTGGGGGCAAAACTCTATGGTTAGTAGCTGGTGGTTTTACCATAGAGTTTTGCCAAAAAAAAAACAAACTAGAGAGTTGGCGACATGATGGCATCACTTCTGGGTGATATCACACCACCTTTTGGGCCAGTGGGAGGCACTTGTGACCGCCCCATCCAAGCCACTCCATCTGAGGCTCAGGAAATGGGTTTCTGGGGATGACTCCCACCCCCCTTACACAGGGTGAGGGCACCTCTTGCTTGGCCCTGGTAGAGGGTGTATCGTGTACTGGGTTCGATGCATGGAAGCCGGACTAGGATGTAGTGATCAGCATAGATTTATTGAGTACACAACAAGCATGCAATACTGGCCGAGATGGCCAACTATATACAATTCCTAGGACACACCCCAAAAGTCCTATTGGTGGGTTTGAATTTCCCGCCAGAGTTCTTATTGGAGGGCTAGTGGTGGTCTAGGATCCTTGACCCCTATTGTCTCTCGGAGTCAAGCTCTGACTGTATGCTGCTGGTGCCCAGTGGCGGTCAGCGGACATAACAGGGTGCCAGTGGATCTGAGGCCCTGTCCTGGACTTTTGCCCAAGGCACCCAAACTATTAAAATATAAAAGTCTCCTCCTGCACCCATCATGTTTTAAGCCTTAATTAGGCAGATTTGGTGTCCATTGGGGGTTTTGTTTGTTTTTAAGGTGGCCGTCACACTCAGTGTCTGGCAACTTTTGCCATCACATTAGCTCCAGCATGATCTTGTGGCAGTGAGTTCCACCGTCTGCACCACTGCACAAAAAAGGCCATCTGGATTGCTGTGCTGGCCCTGGCCTTTTTCAGAGAGAGAAAACCCTTGCTCATTCCTGGCCTCCTCCGTCCACTGCAAACCTTCTCGCAAAGCCCAAACTCACACTGGGGGAAACCAGCATCCCTGGGAAAGAGGGAACCGCTTCCCTGTTCCAGCACTAGAGCAGATAACGACAAAATCAATTTTTATCACCCTTGGCTTTTATGGACCCTTTAAAATATAACAGCAAATCATTGAGGAATTCATTATGCCCCCCCTCCCTTTCTCTCCCCGTGTGTGTACGTCTCGGGTGTCTGTGTGTGTAATTTTATTTAATTAGAAATGTAAAATACAAAAGAGCCTCAGGCATGTGAAGATGGACAGGCGGAGTGGCGCTGAGTGCTGGCCCAATGAGGCCGGATTTACGGCCGTACCGATGGAGGCTTTGCCCTTGTACAGCCAATAGTAATGGAGTGTTGCAATCCAAGTCTTAAGCGCAATGGGTGACCTGGGATCTATAGATCATTAATACAACCTGACTCACGGCTGCTGCAATTATCCGGGGTGAATAAGATGGAAGCGTGGCGGAGGGGGAGGGGCCGCCGGCTGCAAAGAGGCAAGAGCAGCTGGGCTGTGCAGGGCTCAGAGGGGCCGAGGGAGTCAGTTTCGGTGCTGGGCTGGGGGAGAGGTAAAGAGCAAAATGGACCTAGGAAAGACTGGGGGTGCCAGCCCTGCAAAATGTCCTGGATCTGCCAGTAATAATCATAATGGGGAAGGGACTTCAACTCCTCTTGCTCATCAGGAATGGAGACGCTGAGCTTGCCAGCCACTTTGTAGCCTGAGAACTCCAGTCAGCTCCAGTTTCCTGCTGCTCCATCCCAGTATGCCAGATGCTGTCAGGCACACCCAGGCCCTGCCAGTGTTTTCAATATAGATACTTTGCACCGTTCCCCCTTCACCGATCCAGTTCTGCATTATTTCCGCATCTCCTTTGCTCTGCCTGTGCATCGCTGTCCTGCCCCTTCTCCAGAGAGGTAAGAATAGTATACATGGGCCCCCACACGCCATTTTAGCCCTGTAACCACCTGTGAGGTAGGTCACATGGAGGGTGAAAGGTCCAAGGGAGCTTCATTGGTGTACCAGTCCTTGGGTCACTAGGGTTGCCAGCTCCAGGCTGGGAAATTCCTGGAGATTTGGGGGTGGAGTTTGGAGAGGGAGGGGAGGAGCCTCAGCTGGACATAACACCACAGAGTCCAGCTTTCAAATGTTATCCTGTGGTATGGTGGAGCTTTTATCTACATCATTTTAATTAGCTAGACCTGGCTGTGTGACGGGAGCCAGGGCAGTTAAGGATGTGTGAGCATGCTCACCTTTTGTCTTTCCTGTTTGAACTGAACTGCTGCTCATCAAGTGTTTAGCAAAGAAGTGAGATCAGGGGTCTTCAACAACCCAACTCTATTGGTGTAAGTTCAGCTTTTTCTAAATATGTACTGTCATGACTGTGGTTCGGCACCCATTTCCACACTGGTATATGGCCTAGGGTTGTCAGCTCTGGGTGATGAAATATCTGGAGATTTGGGGGGGGGGGAGCCTGGGGAGGGGAGGTTTGGGGGAGGGGCCTCATCAGGGTACAATACCATCGAGTCCACCCTCCAAAGCAGCCATTGCCTCCAGGGGAACTTATCTCTGTCACCAGGAGATCAATTGTAATAGTGGGAGATCTCCAGGCCCCACCTTGAGGCTGGCAGCCTTAGTTGCACGCCAAGGCCTGTTTTGTGTGGGTATGGCCCCCTGCTAGGTCAGGATAATCCATCACACATGAACACACTTTATAGTGAGTCAGAAAACTGGTCTATCAAGGTCAGCATAGTCTGCTCTGGCTGGTGGCAGCTCCCCAGGGCCTCAAGTGAAAATCCTTCCCGATACCCACCACTTGACCCTTTAAACTGGCATTGCTGGGTATTGAACCTGAGACCTTCCACTTGCAAAACTGGGTGTCCTTAGGCCAGTCACTTTCCCTTAGCCTAACCCACCTCACAAGGTTGTTTTGAGGATACCGTCGGGGAAGACCACTGGGATCCCAAGGTTGGTATTGCCTTCTCTGAGTGGCAGCAGCTCTCCAGGGTCTTTGGTAGAGGTCTTTAACGTCGCTTACTACCTGAAACTTAAAACTGGAGGTGCTGGGGATCGAACCTGGGACCTTCCGCATGCAAAGCCATTTTGCCCCCAGTTCCGCACTTCTGCCCTTCGTTTATTAAAATAAAACCTACCGAAAGCAACTGACAAAAAACCAGAACAAATACGAGAAACCGAACTTCATCGTCTGGCCCCCCACCCACCCATGTGCTACTCATTCTAATGCCCATTGATTTTCATGGGTTTTAGCAAGTGTAGCTCGTTGTTTGTGGCCACACATTAAACAGTAAAAACAGAGCGACAGCAACATCCATAAGTTAAGCGTCGCCCTTATGGTTGATGACCTTATGGATGACCTTATACAGAATGAATTGGAAGGCCTTGTGAACCGGAGTAATAGAAATGGAATGAAATTCAATAGTGCAAAGTGTAAGGTCATTTGTCCTTTGTTTATTGTCTGTCTTCAAACACAGCGGGGGGGGGGGGGGAGATCCCTGGTGCAATTCTAGCAGCTGCATCCCCTTCATGCCTTATCTGCATTATGAGAAAAATAATAGTGGCCTACCCTATAAGGGGGGAGGGAAGGCAACATGGTGTAGCCCAGTCTCGTCAGATCTCAGAAGCTGAGCAGGGTTAGTACTGGGAATGAAGACCTCCAAGGAAGACTCTGCCGAGGAAAGCAATGGCAAACCACCTCTGCTTAATCACTTGCCTGGAAAATCCCCTGGGGTCACAATAAGTTGGCTGTGACTCAATGGCACTTTACACACACACACACATCCTATAAAAGTGGACTGTAAGTACTACTGAAGAAGTGTGCATGAAGTGACTTGAGAGTAAGTGTGGCATAATGGTTAGAATGTTGGACTAGGATCCATGAAACGCAGGTTCAAATCCCCACTCTTCCATGGAAGCTTGCTGGGTGATCATGGGCCAGTCACAAACTCTCAGCCCAACCTACCCATATTTGTTTGTTTGTTTGTTATTTCAATTTTTACCCTGCACTCCCCGCCGAAGCAGGCTCAGCTTAGTAGTTGAGATTATTCTTTTCAGGGCCATGATCAGGTCAGGGAATTAAAGGGGGGGGGGAACAGCACCTCCCCTTTTATTTGCCATCAAATCACATCTGACTCGTGGCAACCCCTAGTGGAGTTCTCAAGGCAGGAAACATTCAGAGGTGTTTTGCCATTGCCTGCCTCTGTGTCGCAACCCTGTTGGTCTCCCATTTGTTTGTTTGTTTAATTTGTATCCTGCCCTCCCTGCCGAGGCAGGCTCAGGGCAGCTTACATGGAATGTATAAAACAGCTCAAACAAAAACTGAGTAAAATAACGATACAGTTATAAAACATAATATAAAGTGCTAGTGCGATTTGTATCAAGATGGCGGGCATTAGCAGCATCCACAGGCAACAGCCAGCTAACATCAGAGTCAGGGTTATATTAGGCTGTTAATAATGATGTTAATATTGGGGCCAGGGCCTCAGTTTCTTGGGTGCGGTTCCCTAATCGAAGGCCTGGTGGAAGAGCTCCGTCTTGCAAGCCCTGCAGAACTGTAAAAGGTCCCATCCAAGTACTAGCCAAGGCCAACCCAACTTAGCTTCCAAGATCTGACCAGATCAGGCCAACCTTGGTTATCCAGATCAGGGTGCGCTTCCCATAAAGCTATGCAAAAATCCACCTGTGAAATAGCACCGGTAACATGGACAATACAATGCACTGTAAAACTTTTTTTGGTGAGTGAGTGTGTGCGCGTGTGCGTGCGCACGCGCACCTGGAAGTCATGATTGACTTCTAGCGACCCCTAATGGGGCGTGGACATTTCAGAAAGGTGGTTTGCTATTGCCTGCCTCTGTGTCCTGGCCCTGGTATTCCTTGGAGATCTCCTTTCCAAGTATTTGCCAGGGTTGCCTCTGCTTAGCTTCCAAGATCTCATGAGATCAGTCTTGCCTGGGCTATCCAGGTCAGGGCAACTTTAGGACTTTTTAATAAACACATGATTTATCATTGCCAGGAGTTTGGTTTGCTCACTGTTTATATGATTGGCTGCTGAGCGGCATGCAGGCAACAACAACAGGTCTGTCGGAGAGGGCGGGGAAGGTAGGACTCCAGTTGAGCTGTGTGTAAATATGCACGTGTGAATCACTCTCAATTACACTGCACCATCTGAATATGTGAAAAGTAACCTAATGTGCAGGCTTGAACTGTTCATGAACAGCCAAACTGGGGGACAAAATATCGGCTCCATGTTTGCAAACTGAGTAATAGACTGTGAGCTGAACCTGCGGGTGCTGGTGCATTCTTGCTCACAATGCAGTTTAAACTACAGTCCCTTGGAGAAGAAGCAAAAAACCTCACCGTTTGCAACACAATTTTTATGAAGGAAACCATATTTTGTTTTTGAAAGGTCTAGTGCCTCAGACGTATATTCATACATTTATTTTGCTGTTGTAGAGATGCTGCCCTGACTTGGATGACCCAAGCTAGCCCGATCTCATCAGATCTCAAAAGCTAAGCAGGGTTGGCCCTGGTCAGTATTTGGCTATTAAGGAATTACCATTAAGGAATACCAGGGTGGCTACGCAGAGGCAGGCAATGGCAAACCAGCTTGTTTGTCTCTTTCCTTGAACACCTCTGGGGTTGCCATAAGTCAGCTGGGATCTGATGTCGAAAGAAAGTGAAGATCCTACATCAGAGGGCAGAAAACCAGCATTTGCTGTGAACATAGAAATTTTTCACATGCAGGGAATTGTAGACAGACCCCACGCAAAAACAAAGTGGTGATGGAAAGTGCCATCAAGTTACAGCCAAGTCATGGTGCCCCCATAGTTTTCAAGGCAAGAGACAAACAGAGGTGGTTTGCCATTGCCTGCCTCTGCGGAGCAACCCTGGACTTCCATCAAAGTACTAACCAGGGTGGACCCTACTTAGCTTCCGAGATCTGGTGAGATTGGGCTAACCATTTAGGTCACAGTGAAACAAAGTACTACAGCCAAAAATATATGAACTTCACTTCCATTATATACACTGCTGCCACTTGCAGTTAGAATAGTGTCTCCCCCTTTGCCTACGTCTTTGAGCTTCTGAGTTGCTCTTTTCACTATTGTTGTAATGGCAGATGGAGTGAAGGCTTGGAGGCAAGGACCATTCAGCATACAGCTTGGCTTCCTTACCTGAGATATCTGGAATGGCTGCTTATGTTGCTATGTGCTTGCTCTCTGATCGTTGCACATACTCCTATAGGATGACATATGAGCAGATGGTCCTGAATGGATAGCATTTGGATCTACTCCTGCTCTGTAGATCTGTGCTAGCTGCGACATGAAATACCCATCCCGACTTATCTAAAAATCAGTTCCTCCACAGGGCATATTTGGAATTACTCCCATAGGGAAATATGCCCAAGAGATACACACTTTCTTCTGGGGATAGAGGAAGTCTTGGGTATTTTCCAACATGGCTCAGTTTCTCAAACCTGAAGTTAGCTTCCCACAGACCTCAATAAGCAGACACCCTATCTGAGACATCCTGTCTAACTGTGGCTCAGTGGTAGGGCATCTGCTTGGTATGCAGGAGGTCCCCTGTGCAATTCCTGGCATTTCCATTTGAAGGATCTGGCTGGTGGCAGGTGAGGTGAAAGACCTCTGCCTGAGACCCTGGAGAGCCACTGCCAGTCTGAGTAGACAATATTGTCTTTGACGGACCAAGGGTCTGGTTCAGGATGAGGTGGATCCGTGTGTTCCTGTGAGGAGCAGAAAGCATGCTCCCTCAAGGGCTTGATCAGTGTAGCCCCATGTCCAGTGCTGACCCCATCCACTAGACTCACCTAGGTGATCATCATCTAGGGCATCAGGCATGGAGGGGTGACAGCCAGTCCTCTCGCCCCCACCCGCCCATAGCCTTGTGGTCTGCCAGGGTACACAGCAACCCCAGGAGGTGCCCCAGGCCCTAGTGGGTGGTCACCAGGGGGGCAACTCCTTCTCTCCCTCCATCACAGGAGCAAGCCTGGCCCTCTTCCTATTGCCCTCACCCCTCCACTGGTTTTGGTAAGGGGGTGGCAAGAAGGGTGGGGCTGCCTCGCCTCACCACTTGGGTGTCTTGCTTCTCTGCCAGATGTGGGGGAAGGAGGGCAGGCAGCACCATGCCACCTCTGCACCACTACATTGGGGGGGGACCATGGGGGTGCCCCCTCACCTCACCAAATCTGTGCCTTGCTCTGCTGCCCGGTGGATACTGCCTCATGACCTCCGCACAGTGGAGATAGCAGGTGCTGCCTCATATCCTCTGCACCTGGCTGCCATTTGTGGAGGAAGAGGGCAGGCCAGGTTTCCCCGCCTCCCTGTGGTGGGACGGGAGTAGGGTTGCCAGCTCTGGGTGGATCCTGAGGAGGGCAGAGTTTGGGGAGGGGAGGGACTTCAGTGGGGTATAATGCCACAGAGCCCACCTCCCAAAGAGGCCTTTTTCTCCAGGTGGACAGATCTGTGTTGCCTGGCGATTGGTTGTGATCCCAGGAGATCTCCAGCCACCATCTGGAAGCTGGCAACCCTAGCGATGTGTGGCTAAAAGAGCAGGCATCTTCCTGCTTCTCGGTGGTGGGACAGGAGAAGGAGGGTGAAGGGCAGCTTGCATGCTGTAGTCTAAGGTGTCTCAAAAGCCTCCTGCTAGCCCTGCCATTGTCCCTCAAATGTAGTGGTTAAATGCACGGACTCTAATCTGGGAGAACGGGGTTTGATTCCCCACTTCTCCACATGCAGGTGCTCGCAGGATCTTGGGTCAATCACAAGTTCTTTCAGAGCTGTTCTCTCAAGTGCAGTTCTCAAAAGAGCTCTCTCAGCCCCACTTACCTCACAGGGTGTCTGTTATGGGGAGGGGGAGGGAAAGGAGATTGTAAGCCGCTCTGAGACTCCGAGTGAAGGGCGGAGTATAAATCCAATCTCTTCTCTTCTTCTTCTTCTCTTTAAAAATCTCCCCTTCAGCACTGAATGGCAAGCCAAACCTGCTTTGCTCTGTGATTCTTCCCTTTCGGCCGGAACCCCACCTTCTACCCTACGGGGTCCCTGCTCCTCACCCCCCAGTGCAGCCGTATGCCGAGTAACTCTGTTCTAAGCCTGTTGAAATCAAGGTGCTAAAATCTGGAGTCCCACCATGTAGAATTGCACTGTAAGCCTCCTCTCTTTCTCTGCCCCCAGCCCTCACCTCTCCATGGCGACTCAAAGGCCCCTGACTCCACCCTCCATGTGTTTTTGTGTTATTTTCCTCACTCAGCGGTGTTGTCTCAGGTGGGAGGGAACAGCTGCGAAAAGAGAGGATATACGATGTCGTCAGTGCCCTGTGACACCCCTATTTGTCAGGGGAGCAGAGAAACACTTTGCCTGGGTGATGAAAAAGCTTTTCTAATGAGGGTTGATCAATATCGCTCCCGCTGCACCATCCATCAGGGGCGGTTAGGAGCTGGCGTGTCCATTCCTGACTTCACTCCTGCTGTTGGGGGAGGTGGGGGTGTTGCAGGGTGGGGGAGGGAAGAGGTGCTGGGGCCTGGGAACAGGGGCTGTTAGCCATCCCTGAGCCAAGACAAGCCAGTCCTATGCAGATCCTTGGGTGGAGAGGTGTGCCAAGAGATTGATGGGCCTGCAGACACTGCTGCCTCCATTAGCCAGGGCGCATGCGCTCTGCCTTAAACAAACAGCGTTGTAAATCAGGTCTAGGAGAGGCAGCCCTCTGCAGCCCTGAGAGGCTCAGGAAGGCCTTGCTTCCTCCAAACCAGGCTTCCAGGGAATCTGACATTTCCTCCAACACCGTGCTCAGCAGAACTAGGCTATGAAAGTGCACCATGCACTCTGTGCAGAGACCACCACATCATTCCAGTGAATAATGAGGCATTAGATTCAAAAGTCAGCATTTTTCAACCTCTCGGGTTTTTTTTTTAAACAAGATAATCAAGTTTAGAATAAAAGAAACGTTCTGTATAAATGGAAATGGCAGAGAATGGGAAAGAGCGGCTTAATTCACCACATTCATTTAGACTGTAAAACTTAGCGTGGGATATATGTTCTGAATGCATCTTTGTGGCACCTTAAAGGCTTACGCTATTTTATTCCAGCATAAATGTTTATGCACTAGAGCTTGCTTGGTCTGTTGCTAAATAGCAGGTCCTCTGATGAAGTGGGCTCCAGTCCAGGCAGTGTTATGCTAGGTTAAAAACTTGACCATCTTTAAGGTGCCAGAAGACTTCTGTTTGTTTCTGCTGTGACAAACTAACCCAATGACCCCTCTGGAAAAGACTGGCTCATACCAACCTGAATGTTGTCCTGGCTTTCTCCATTAGCGGCCCTGTAGTTGCAAAGAGGAGGGCACTCTGCAATGCACCTTTTCTCATGCCTAGGGTGCTATAACATGGCAAGCTGCACTTACTGAAAATCCCTTCTCTGTTACAGGACCCCAAATGCCCTGCTATGAAGCTAAACTAAGTCCACTGAAGCTTTTCAGGGGCTTAGGACTGCATGTTCTGGCAACATTCTGTAAGCTATATAAAAGACAGTGGGATATAGTGATTAGTACTGAATTAACTGTAAAAAAAATTGACTTGGAAGGACAGAAGCTTTATGCAGTATCCTCGATCCTCCATGTTTCCTGGTTAAGGGAAAATGCTGTTCAAACAAATGACTAGGGATGGGCACGAACCAGCTCACGAACTAAGGTCTGTGATGGATTTTAGCTGGTTTGTGCTTCACAAAGTTAAGTTCATGGCGGTCAACCAGCACAAACTTTCCACAAACTTTCAAGATGCTTGTAGAGGTTCATGCTGGTTTGTGAGCTGATACGTTTTCAGACAGACTGTCTCCACTCAATCTAAATGTTTACTGAACTTCAAAGCAACATCTTGGAGGGCATGTAGAGGAGCATCCAGGGGAGTTCCCCTGTGACTTTGATGTCTCTAACTCGCACAGGATCCATTCTATACACTCCTGAACTTGTGCCTGTCAAAATGACCACCTACAGTCATTTTGACAGATGCAGGTTCAGGAGGTACAGGAGTGTATAAAACAGAGCCTGTGCAAGCCACCTTATAAACTGGTTCAGTTTGTGAGGTAGTAGAATGCCCCCCAGTGTGCTAGAGACACGAAACTCACAGGAGACTTCCGGCTAACTCTCTTCAACCTGACCTCCAAGTTTGGTATATCTTGCTTGCACAGGATCCGTTCTATACACTCCTGAACCTGCACCTGTCAAAATTTGACCATCATTTTGACAGGTGCAGGTTCAGGTGGTTCAGGAGTGCTTAGAATGGATCCTATGCTAAAAAGTAATCTGATTGTACTATGTTTAACCACAAGTGCAAAAGTTTCATCAAAGTCCTGACCAAATTTTTGTGAGAAGCCTTTAG
This sequence comes from Lepidodactylus listeri, assembly GCA_029233225.1. Lineage (NCBI taxonomy): Eukaryota > Metazoa > Chordata > Lepidosauria > Squamata > Gekkonidae > Lepidodactylus > Lepidodactylus listeri. The sequence goes on along the minus strand of JARCFY010000015.1, from coordinate 54,188,695 downwards.
CAACTAATCTTGCTTTGTAGTGTTCCACACTTCCATCTGCATTTTGCTTGACCTTAAACACCATTAGCATCCAATAAGATTCTTTCCTGGTGGTAACTTCGTCAAGGTCCATATTTTATTTTTGTGTAGAGCATCAATCTCCTCTTGCGTTGCCTTCTTCTAGCTATTGGCTTTGGTTGTTGGCATCTGTTCTACTTCCTTCCAGGTAGAAGGTTCAGATGGTAACACTGAACTTGTGAGGTAGGACATACATGAGGCTGATGTGCCTTTGTTCTGTTGCAGTGAGCATTGGAGGTGTGGTCCTGGATTTTCATCTGTCACAGAGATGTCTAGTCCACCTGTCTTCTCATTCTCACTCACTTCCTCTTCCTGTGTTATACTTCTCTGAATCTCTGGGGCAATTGCTTCAGAATCTGCTGTCTCAGGTTCTGTGTCTTGTTCTAATGTTTCATCATTGCACACTGAATCAAGGTCCAAGAGCCGGTACTGATCATCTGTCTTTTCTGAGTCACATGATGCAATCCCTTCTCTACTGGCTCTGCTTCAACCAAAGTGAATCACATACCTGACGTAGACTTCACCTGTTTCTGGGTTCAGCACTCTATACCCCTTACTTCCAGAATCGTATCCCACAAAAACACTTTCTCTGGGATCTAGTTTTTGTCTTTTCTCCTTGAGCTCCAACACAAAGGCCTAGGTGCCAAATATTCTAATGTGCCCCATATCTGGCACCTTGCCATGCCATATTTTGTAAAGTGTATGTGTGCTCCCTTTCGTGGGCACTCTGTTCGGGGGATAGTTTGCAGTCAAGATTGCTTCACCACACCATTTATTGGGTGGGCCTACATCCATGAGCTTGCATTTGCAAGTAAAGATCTCAGTTTCCTTTCAGCAGTGCCATTCTGCTCAGGTATAAAGCTCACCGACTTCCTGTGCATCTGCCAAGAAGGTTTATGCGGGATGTGATATAAACTCACCACCGTTATCCATCTGTAACATTTGAGGCTTTCTTCTAAACTTCTTAGAAACCATAGTGATGTACCTCTTGACGAATTTGTGATGTACCTCTTGACGAACTCCTTTGCCTCCACAGATATGCAACTGAGTACCTTGAAAAATCATCCAGAAAGGTTAAAAGGTATCAATTTCCACCATTTGATGTTACACATACTGGTCCAAGGACATCACTAGGAATGAATTCTAATGGCTTGCTACTACGTTTCATGGTTAGGGTGGAAACAAGAAACTAACTCCTTTGGCTATTATACAACATGCACATTTGCTTATGTCCTCAGTGTCACATGGCTTTACCTTAATGCCTTTGGCAAGGCTCTTGTCCTGAAGGTGTAGGCTTTCAGTTACGATGTCCTCGGTGTCTGCGTGACAGTTCCAGGCTCTCTTCGTCTTTCCTTTCATGTGCCAGGTGTACCCAGAGGTCCGTTGGGGCCGGAGCAAGGCGGAGCAAAGCTCCGCCAGCTCAGGACTGGCCAGTAGGGCAGCCATGGGCTGAATCAGATTCTCTAATCTGATTCAGCTCGTCGTGGAATTGCTGCTGAAATTCAGTGGCAACTTTAAAAGCCACTGGAGGGGAGGGGGTTTGAGGGAGAGGCTCCAAACTTGCAGGGTAGCTGCTGGAACCTCTCCTCAAAATGCCCACCAAGTTTCAAAAAGATTGGACCAGGGGGTCCAATTCTACGGGCCCCCAAACAGGTTGCCCCCATTCTCTCCATTGTTCTCTATGGTAGGAAAAAAGTTAACATTTTTTCCCTCCATAGAGAACAATGGAGGGGATGGGACAGCCCCTCATATACCCTATGAGTTTTTGCCATTGATTTCAATGGCCCATAGGGTATAATGGGGCTGAAACTGACATTCCCTTTCTGACACACTTCTGGTGATGTCAGGGGACGTGGCATATGCTAATGTGTTATGCTAATGAGTTATGCTAATGAGCTCCTGCACCTCTTTTTCTACGAAAGGACCCCTGGGTGTACCTGTTCACCTGCAAGACTCAATTCATATATTTTTCCCTTTTTGGTTGCCTTGTGCATATACAAGATCGTCTTTGCCAATAGTACATTTCTTATTTCCAAAATATATGTCAAAGCCTCAATAAACAACAGCTTGATTTGGGTTTCTACAGGACATCTCCAGCTTCATTTAGGAAATTTTTGTGAGGTGTGCCACAGCATGAAGTGCCAGCACCTATCCCTTGAATCTGTATGCCTTCACCATTAGCAGTTTTTTATGTCTCCTTTCTGGCTTTCATTAACATTGTCAAAGGAATCTTTGCAGTATATGCTGTGTGACTAGATGCTCCACTGTCTATTAGCTGCTTATTCTCTTTTGATTCTGATTTAGCATCATCGTAAACAAGGCTTCTCTGGTCACTTAGCAAAAAACTTTTTCCTTTGTATGCATCATTAGGGCCATCATGCTTTTGATTTTTAAAATTTCCTCTCTGTTTATTTATAGCTTGTCTGTTGTTCCTGTGTGTCTTAGAAAAACTACTGTTACCTGGTGGCTCTCTACCGTCCTTTGCAAAGTAACCCCGTTGGTTGCAATTAAAGAAACTCAGCGATTGGTTTTTCTCCTTTTCTCTAGGTGAGACTTGCACTCTCAAGTTCTTTCTAGAAATGTAACTTGAGCCATTCAGTGATTCAAATTCAATAAGCCATTTTGAGCATTCCTCCAGCAATTCTTTTAGGGCCTGGTTGAAAGTTTTTGCATTTTTCTTTTGGCTTTGACTCTGCATGCTCACAAATGCAGAAAGATCTTCCCCCAAAGTCTCAATCATAAAATTCGCCTTTTGTTCATCAGTTAGATTAAAGCCACAAATTGCTAGATTCTCAGACACCTGCCTCAATTCAGATATATATTTTTCACTATTTTCCCTGTTACGTACCCTTGTTTTACAAAGTTTTCTTATCCATACTCCTTGTGATTTAATACTAGTAAACCCAAAAGACCCTTCTAGACTCTTAAGCATTTCTTTTGCTGTCTGGGAATTTTCAAACATAAAAGTCTCATTGTTATCCAGTGATCCCATAATAATGTTCTTGGCAATCCCATTTTTTAATTATCCAAGAGTCCAGTTTCTTGCCTTTCTCTTGTTGGTTTTTCTTCCTCTAGGAATCCAGCAGCTCCTTTTGCTTCAAGGAGTGTATGATATCTTTTAAGGCAGCGTATATAATTCTCAACAGTAAGTTTTGGGATCTCCAAATATCTGCTTGATTCAGCCATCCTTATCACAGCAATGTGGAGAACAATGGAGAATTTTAAAATATCAAATAACAAGGGGGTCTGCTAATCAAAGATTTTAAATTATTTATAAACATTAAGCTTAATCTAAGCTTCTGATAGACTCCAGGCCCATAACCTATTGGGTTAAATGTAAAAAATATATATAATTTGACTTGGAAGCACAGAAGCTTTATGCAGTAGCCCCGATTCTCCACGTTTCCCATTTAAGGGGAAATGTTCAAACAAAATTACAAAGGTGATCTGACTCCAATGGTAACAAGAGAAAGAAATTTTTACATACAAAAATAGAAGCACATCTTACATGACATATTCATGTAGGTACATTTAACTTCTTGTGAACAGATTAACTTCAAAAAAAGGTTATCTTGCTACAGCTCCAAGCCCAAGTAGGAGAGAGAAGTCCTATATAAGATGAAAGAAGGCAAGCAATAGCCGAAGAAACTCAGCATCTAATTGATGAGAGGATGGGACCAACTACCAAATGTACTTAAGTGAAAGAATTCCCTTAACTCTTTGCCTCCCACATCCTCTTGTATGCAGAGTTATAATATACAACAATTAGACTGTTGGACTAGGACCTGTGAGACCCAGGTTCAAATCCCAACTCTGCCATGGAAGCTTGCTGAGTGACCTGGGCCCAGTCACACACTCTCAGCCTAACCTCCCTTACTGGTAGGGTTGCCAGGTCCAGGTTGGGAAACACCTAAAGGTTTTGGAGATGGAGTGAGGTTTAGAGAGGGGAGGGACCCCAGTGGTGTACAATACCTTAGTGTCCATCTTCCAAAGTGGCCATTTTTTCCCAGGTGAACTGATTTCTATTGCCTGGAGATCAGTTGTAATAGCAGGAGATCTCCAGCCACCACCTGGAGGTTGGCAATCCTACCTGCTGGGTTGTTGTGCTTATGAAATGGAGGCAAGGAGAATGGTGTGGTAAGCTGCTTTGGGTCTTCATTGGGAGAAAGGCAGACTATAAATAACATAGACAGACAGACAGACAGACAGATCACTGTGAAGCCCAAGGGCCTATTCCTTGAGGCTGCTCCTTTCTTTCTCTTCTCTGTGCATATTCCCCAATTTCCCTCAGTTCAATATAGTAACCAGGGAGGTCCAGTTAGGACTGCCATGAATAAGTATTGGAGAGCCAGTTTTCCCTGCTGATTTGTTGGGCGGGGGGCTTACAGAAGTAGGCATATTATGTCATTTCCCCACCACCATCACATATTTGGGGTGGGCCTGAGTGGTGTGGGATGAGTCACAGGGAATCTTGTCCAGGGATCCAAATCAGGCCTCTAGTCAGGCCTGCATCCAGTTGTTAACTAAGTCCTGGTCATAATGGTTGTGTCCCTCTTACATGCTCAGTGAGCAGACGTAATTGACAGGCTTTCTGGGTATATCTACCCTACAGTTTCATAGGTATTCTCTCTCCTGAGGGATCCCTGAGTTCACTCAAAGAGATTCTTTGCCACCACAAACTACAAGTCCCAGGATTCTTTGAGGTGCAGCTATGGCTACCTGTTCAACAGTTATAAAGGCAGCATACATTAGCCTTGTAGGAAGTGGTGTTTAAGAAGAGGAGGAAATAATCTGACTAGTTTTGTCCTGTAGTATCTTTCAACCACAGCAGATTGGCATTTGGTGAATATGATTATTTCAGGCCAGGTTCACAGAATGTAGTGTTCACACACTTTGCTTATGGCAATTTCCAGAGTCAATAAACATTTTGGACATGTTGTATCCTGCAGTTCTCCTGGCTTAGAGGCTGGATCTACACTTGCAGTCGCAGAATGGGGTAGCAGAATGCTGAGCTGGTAGAGTGGACCGTACCACTTCAGACTGTCAGTGGGAAATATCTCTAATACACACATAAACATATACATGACATTCTCTAAAATGAAAACAGGAGAGTGATTTTAGCCCAGCTCTTTGTAGGGAGTTTGTTCTTGACACAGGGGAGAATTCAAAAATGTGATCCTCCACCTATAATCTGAAGTGGTACAGTCTATTCACCATCTCAGAATTCTGCTGTCTCATTCTGCTCCATGGATAGGCCAGGCCTTATGCCTCAGAGGTGGAGTGCCTTGATTGGTGCTCAATAGTAATTCTTGGCAATTATAACATGTGAACATATGAAGTTGCCATATATCAAGTCAGACCACTAGACCATCTAGTTCAGTATTACCTATTCCAGTAAACTTTAAAGGTGAGCAGTTCTGCTTAGCTCAGCATGAATTAAATAAATAGGCAGCTGCCATGCCTGGCAACCAGCAGGAAGTTCTGGGGTGGGAACATGGGGGGACACAATGTTGTCTGTGCCGCTATGTCACTTTCTGGGAAACCCCAGAAGTGAGATGGGGTAGCTCTAGGAATTGCCAGAAACTCTATGGCAAACTATACAGTGACATAACAATACAGACAACACTAACATTTAAAAAAAAATTATCCTGATGCTGCTCCAAGCTGCTGTTGGGAGACTTCCCAGCATAGCAGGAGGCCCAGCAGCCCTAGTAACCAATAATATAAATTACATATAAATAAGCACTTTTTAAAAAAAAATCCCAACACCTGGAGTTTACTGAAGTAGTCCTTTAGTGATGTGAATGGTTGCTGATCTTTTTGGATCAGTGGTATTTCCATGCATGCACACTTTTGCAAAAACAAACAAACAAACAAAACCCTAATGTTTAGCAAGCATGCAGGTTATTTGGTACCAAACCAAACAGATCCAGTGATTGGCTCATGTCTGATTATGACAGTCAAATACACTCAGTTCATTGATCAAACATGTTTGTCACGAAATTCACAGCATTCTTCATTCTATCTAAAATGTAATTCCCTAATCACTGTTTTTCCCCATGGAGTTGTACACATTTGAGTATGTGCCCCCCCCCCCCCAATTTCCATCTCTCCATCATGTAGGGAAGTGTCTGTTTAGTCTCTTCTAATAAATGTGGAGTGCAATAGCTCTCTTACCAGATTCCTCCTCCATTTCCATGGCCCCAGGCATCTGCCTCAAGATCCTTTCCTTCCCTGACACCGCCCCCCTCCCCATTTTGGTCTCCTTTGAAACTGACAAGATTGTGGGGAAGCCTTGTCAGTTTCACGAGCTCTGATGTGTTAGGAGTTTTCTTCCTTCAAAAAGACAGGCCTGTGCACCAGTGCTTGCCAAGTACTGGGAGCCAGTTTGGTGTAGTGGTTAAGTGCGCGGACTCTAATCTGGGAGAACCGGGTTTGATTCCCCACTCCTCCACTTGCACCTGGCTGGATGACCTTGGGCAAGCCATAGCTCTGTACCAGCTGTTCCCTCAAGGACAGCTTGGGAAAGAGTTCTCTCAGCCCCACCTACCTCACAGGGTGTCTGTTGTGGGGAGGGGAAGGGAAAGGAGTTTGTAAGCCTCTCTGAGACTCCAAGTGAGTGAAGGGCGGGGTATAAATCTAATCTCTTCTTCTTCTTCTTCTTCTTCTTCTTCTTCTAATACTTTCATTTAAAAAAAAAATAACCCAGGAGCTCTGGAGAAAATTGACAAGGCTTTGCGGGACCTTGCAAGTTTCACCAGAGCTAAGAGAGGTTGAAAAGAAATAGATCTGTAAGTAGATTAAGTTCCAATGAACATTCTAGTGTAAAATTAATTTGTCTGTTACCTTCTAATCAAAACACCATGATAATCGGACATGCCCATAATGTATGTGTTAAACTAGCTTTTGGCTGCCTAACATTTCCACCTCCTGAGTGATAAACACAAGTTAAAGAATCTACTAGATATTTACTAGGCATCCCATAATTGTTAGCAATGAGCTTTTTTCTGTATATATGGCACAATCTGGTTTATGTCAGGCCTGTGTACCAGATTTTCCACTGTTTTCTGTTAAGTGTCATTTTGTTTAATGTCATCTTGTAACTATTTCTTAATAAACTAAACTGGGGAGGTGCGTGGATCTGTGAAACTGAGGCAGCTGTACCCCGCAGAGTCAATTTCACCAGATGGGAATAGAGAGGGAGGACTGAAGCCCTATTGGTGAAATTTAGAACGCTTTCCCTTCAATCCATGTCAATTTCACATAAAACTGGGATTGATTGGAGACAGTTAAGGAAATTGATAGGTTAAATTCCATTCTGATATTGTGATTAGTTGCTACTGATAAATTTAACCTTTATGCACTTGCCTCATCCATGCTAGTGTGTGATAGCGATTCACTATTAGTGAATTCCATGCATTCATTATGTGCTAAGAAGCCTTCCTTATATTGGCCCTGGGGTTACTTCCAATCAGGTTCATTGTGAACAGTGCAAGAGTGTTCCATGCTGATGACACAGCTGTAAATAATTTGTGAGCATAAATCGGGCGGGGGGGTGCATTTAATAATATTTGATTGGGCTACTTAGTTGAGACTGCAATCCTGTCGTATTTTTTACACCACCTTGAATCCCATGATGGGAGAAAGGTAGGATATGAATGTAATAAATAAATTTACTAGGCAGTTAAGGCCCATTGAAATCAGCAGATTTACTTTTGAATGAACATATGCAGAACAGGAAGAATGGGAGGGGGGATCTTCACAAGTTGAAACACTCTAATACAGGGGTGGCCAAACTAAGGCTCGAGAGCCACATGCGGCTCTTTCACACATATTGTGCAGCTCCTGGCAAAGTGGCTGGGGAAGTAAAGGGGAGGCATGCCTCCCCAACCGGTCTTCCCCTCCCCTCCCTTGGTGGGGGGGGGGGCAGAGAAAAAAAAAGCAACTTTAACTTTAAATGCGTTCTCAAAGCCCCCCTTCTGGCCGGCTTGGAGAAAGCATTTGTCCCTTTAAAGATCATTATCAATATTTGTTTTCACTCCTTTTGTTTTTATTTCTGGCAATCTTATTTAATGTTAATGTTAATAAAAAGCCAATTTGCATGTTTTCCAATAAAAACATGCATGTAATATTAGTTCATGTCTTGTGGCTCTCAGACATCTGATGTTTCTTCTATGTGGCTCTTACGTTAAACAAGTTTGGCCACCCCTGCTCTAATATATACTTTAATTCAATTGACTGGAGAGGCAGGGGGAATCTTTTGTACACTTATTTCTGAGTGCAGAATACAGATGGGAGATCACAAGCTCAAGGATGAGAAACACTGCTGTAACAATAACAACACCGTTCTATGTTTTGTACAGCGCCCAGCACCATCTCTGAATAAATAAATTCAGCAGGGAGAAACATAAGCATACACCTAAAGCCAAGAAGAGCAGGGGAGATAGATTTCAAACCAGAACTGTACCATTACTCATTTTTTATCTGTAGCAGGTTAACAGTCTAAAGAAAAAAAGATAAAATACATAGATTCTCCAGGGAGTCCAATGTCCAGTAGAACTAATACGTTGATTGAAAATACAGTATATTAACCGTGTGTGTGTGTACAGAAATGGACAGACAGATATATGGGCAGGGGGTACCATTTAGGGAGGAAGAAAGGCAGTTGCATACATCACCTTTACATATGGCTCATGTAACTATTCCTCCAGAGGGCCAATTTCTCTAGTTGTGAGATTGACAAAGTAACCACAACAAATACCATTACATTGTGCTGTGTTTTGTGTTGTGTGCTTTCTCATTCTAGGCGTGTTTACTCAGAAGGCAGTCCCATTGAGTTCATGTCCTTCCTCCTAATATGTGTGCGTAGGATTACATCCTTAATCCTAAATATATCCAAAATCTATCCTGGATTTTGCCCCCACCCCTCACCCCCGGACAAACACTGAAATATCTTCCCTTGTCTTCAGAACGGCATACCTTTATGGGCTGGACATACATACACATGATAAATAAAATATACACCGTTAGACACACACATACACATATGGGAGGTGGGGATTTTCAGGCCTAGCTGTTATCCCCCCCAAACACACACCTTGTGCATTCATCACACCAGGAAAATATAGAGACCAGGGGAGGTGTGCCACAAACGAGCCCCTTTTAATGAGGGAGACTTTATTTGTTCCCGAGATGGAGCATCCGGTAGTTACGGCTGTGACTTTTATGAGGAACTCAGCAGTCGTAATAAGCCGGCAGCATTCGCTCCCTCTTTTTTCTTTTCTTTTTTTTAAGCCAGCAATAACCCAAGGGGGTTTTTTCTTTCCTAAGCAAAGATTTTTATTTTCCCGACCAACAGAACTACCTGCGACCCACTCATCAAGAATGCCTTCTGTTGTTGTTTTTTAAATCTCCCCGGCTTGCAAAATTGCATCCATACCATCCAATCTTGTGTGTGTGTGTGTGTGTGTGTGTGTGTGTGTGTGTGTGTGTGCACATGCACACACACAAACTGTGAACTTTGGGTACTTCCTCAGCACTCCCTTCCCTTCCCCAAAATGCATTTGAAGAAGCAAAGAGCGGGTGCCCTGTCTCTGCACCTTCCTTTCCCCTTCCCTTTGGTCTCTCCAGATCCCATTTATCTTCTGCCTTATAGGCTGGTGGTGAGTCCTTTTTATTACAGGCCTGGCGGAGTCCTCCTTGTTAGATTGAATTACATGATTCACTGTTTGATGGTGCTTTTCTATTACCTTATAAATTTTGTTTATTCCTTTCCTGACCCTTTATTCACAGCCTGGGATTTCTCACAAGATACAAAATAAATTTATAAACAAATCAATTAAATATTTCTTCACAATTTGTCAGCCCTCCTCCACAAAAGACACACAATATTGCCAAGAGTTATGGCCCGCGTGGCAACGCAGTGCAGCTCCCACCAGCCAAAGGAGCGGGGTGGGGGGCGCGGAGGAGAGAGGAGGAGAAAAGGCGAGAGAAAGCAAAGCCACTGCAGTTTCCGCTGCCTTCGTTGCCAGGCAAGCCTGGGTCCTCTTGGTTGCGCCACGGCTGCCATTTTGCTGAGTCAGTAGGCCCAAGCCAGATCCCTCATAGAGTTGTCAGGGGTCGGACCTCACAGGAAGTACTGTCATGCATTTAAAGACACGTATCTTAGCAGGCATATCATTATCCCAGCTATAATCTCCTTTTTGATATTTTTTTGTATTTGTGTGTGTGTATGTCTGTGCGCATGTGTGCACGCGCACCTGGAAGTCATGGTGACCCCTGGTGACTGACCCCTACTGGGGCCTGGAGGATATTCAGAGAGGTGGCTGAATAGAGCCTGCCCCCGCCCCCTAACTGCTGGTATTCCAAGGAGGTCTCCCATCCAAGTACTTGCTAGAGTCGACCCTGCTTAGCTTCCGAGATCTGAGGTGATTGGGCTTCCATGGGCTATCCAGGTTAGGGCAGCTACAATCATTTTTAAGCCTTAATTTGGATAGTCCAGGATAGCCCAATCTCCTCAAATCTCAGAAGCTAAGTAGGGTTGGCCCTGGCTAGCATTTGGAGGGGAGACCTCCAAGAAATATCAGGGTCATCATGACATGGAGGCAGGCAATGGCAAACCACCTCTTGCCTTGAAAACCCTACAGGGTCATCTTAAATCGGCTGTGATTTGGCGGCGCACACACACGCACAATCATGTTTAACAGGACTGCAAAATTATTTAGAGAGAGAGGAGCAGAATGGTTAGAGTATTGTTTTAGGGCTGGCAATATCCAGGTTCAATTCCCCACACAGCTATGAAGCTCAAGACCAAACTAGACATGACATTTTCTAACAAGAAGGGTTGGTGTCACCCCGACCTGATTCACATTCCCCTCAGTCATTCCCCACGAGGAAAACAATGCCACTTTAATGTGATTTTAAAATGTTATGCGGGCCTAATCCTGATTGGACCTGCAGCACAGCGCTCTTGACCCCTCTAGGGTTGCCAGCTCCAAGTTGGGAAATAGCTGGAGATTTTGTGAATGTAGACTGAGGAGGGCAGGGTTTGGGGAGGGACTTCAGTGGGGTACAATGCCATAGAGCCCACCTTCCAAAGCAGCCATTTTCTCCAGGGAAACTGATCTCTGTCACCTGGAGATCAATTGTGATAGCAGCAGATTTCCAGCCACTACCTAGAGGTTGGCAACCCTACCCACCTGCCACTTCACATGCTGAAACAGCTGGGGGGACAGCTATTTTGACACACGGCCATGCATGGGGGCAATAAGAGCACCTCAGCCCACTGCACCTCAGTCTCCCTGGTGGTCCAAGTCTTATCTGCTATACCATGCTACGTCTCTACATTAGCTTAGTAATCTGTAAAAAAAAAAGCCTTATCAGGGAGGTCAGTGTAAAATTCATATATTATATAACACCAAGGTTGAGTCTGGGGTTCTCACCCTCTGTAATAGTCAGACATGGGTCGTAGTTTCTCCTCAGTTCCTATGCTTGCAGTGCCTGACTCGGATCAGAACCATGTGGAACTGAGAAAACACAACCCATGTCTGACTAGGGTTGCCAGCCTCCAGGTGGGGCCTAGGGATCCCCAGCTTTTACAACTGATCTCCAGCTGACAGAAATCAGCTCCCCTGGAGAAAATGGCTGCTTTTAAGGGTGGGCTCTATGGCATTGTACCATGCTGAGGCCCCTCCTCTTCCCTAACCCCACCTTCCTCAGGCTCTACCCCCAAAGTCTCCAGGTATTTCCCAAACCAGACTTGGCAACCCTATGTCTGACTATTATATACAGTGGGGACCCCCCAACCCAACCCCAGTACACCTTGTGGAGAAATGTCCAACACTCCAGGATTCGCATCAGAGTTACAATAATTGGATCTGAATCTGTACTCTTTACACGGTCAAAGGGCCTTTCTACAGGTTAACAGCTGGCAATGGGAAATCTATGGGAGAATCAGTCAGTTTCCCAGGGACAGGGCAGACAACTCAGTGCCATAGATATACTGTTAGCTATGGCAGGAGGAAGAACAACAGTTACCAGCCAACACCTCGCCAGAGAATCACACTTAAAAAAGAGAGATCTGGGACCCCACAGCAGGATTATACCTCTTCCTTTTGAACAGGAAGGGATGGGGGCAATAAGTGGTATTTGAGCCACGAGGAAGAGTCAGATAAGAGGTTATAAAATCTCTGGGCACAGAGACAAAGATCTCTTTTTAGTTCTACTTCATTCTGCTCCTAATCTCTATCCACATGAGCGATTAAGCATTGGATGCCATTTGAGCACAGCTAGCTGAACAAAGGGTAGAAAACGCAGCCCTTGGAAACTGAGGTAATGGATGACTTCTAAACACTGCAATTTCAAAAATAACATTTTTTGTTGGTTTTTATTGGCTTTTAATGATGTATTATACAATACTGTTGTAAACTGCCCTGAGCCCTGTCCTTCGAGGGAGGGTGATTTAAAAATTGAATTAAACAAACAAATAAATAATAAGTAGCCTATGCTTGGTCTAATAATCTCATAGGGTATGTAGGAAAGTAAGAAAAAAGGATTTGACTTTTCATTTTGATCCTTACTGAGTTTGCTGTGTAAACAGACCATGGGCCAGCTTGGATAACAGTATCAAGCTACTTTATAATTTGAAGGCTGGTAGCCTGACTTCTATCCCCCACCTTATCAGATCTTGAAAGCTAAGCAGGGTCACCTCTGGTTAGTACTTGGATGGGAGACCACCAAGGAAGTACAGTGTTGCTATGCAGAAGCAGGCAATGATAAACCACCTCTGTACATCTCATGCCTTGGAAACTTTCTGGGGTTGCCATAAGTTGGCTGTGAGTTGATACCACTTTCCACTGCCACCAGCCTAACCTCTGGACCTATATACACGTAAACAGCAGCATAAGAGAACATAAGAACATAAGAGAAGACATGTTGGATCAGATCAATGGCCCATACAGTCCAATACTCTGTGTCACTCAATAGCCAAAACCCAGGTGCCATCAGGAGGTCCACCAGTGGGGCCAGAACTCCAGAAGCCCTCCCACTGTTGCCCCCAAAGCACCAAGAATACAGAGCATCATTGCCCCAGACACAGAGTTCCATCTATATCTTGTAGCTAAATAAATGACCTAATTCAGTCACACTTATCCTGAAGGCACAAGGAGAGGGGGCAGCTGTAGAACTCTTCATCTCTGGAGTGTGTAAGTATGCATACTGGTCCTCATAGTAACTGGCCAGTGTAAAACAGGAAACAAGGTGTGAAGAAATGCATTTTTTCCTGGGAGATTTGAATGGAGCAAAACCTCCACTTTGTGTTTTTAAACTTTTTTCCCCCTCTGGGCAGAGAACAGGCTGGAAAGGAGAAAGTCAGTCAATGGCTTTCCAGGCTCACCTCAGCATTCTTAAGAAATGCTAATAGGTCTAGCTAGAGACACTGGGATGGCCAAGCTCCCCCCTTCTCTCCCCGCTTCAAGCAGGGAACAAAAATTTCGAGGAATGAAATGCTAGAGGAAATATCTAGACTTTTCAAGAAAAGCTTCTTTGATCTGAGTTGATCGTGTCAGTGGGAGAAGAAACTGATATGACAAAAACTTCTTGCAACAGAAGGTCCAGATGCTGAGTCCATGAGCAGACACAGACCTCTCCACTGAAGGAGGCAGCGATTGACCATGAGGTGTCCCAGAGAGCTACAGAAAGCTTCAAGGTAATAACAACTCTGTAGAGATAACGTCCTAAGTTTGTCCTATTTTAACATCTGAGAGGGGCAGCAAATTGTGTTTTACCTATTTCTTTTGTGTCCCTTGCTCGAGCTGATGCTGTATGATTCTAAACATTTTTTAAATAAATATTTTATAACGTTTGATGCTGGTAGTGGTTCTCTGTACCACATAGACCTCTACTGTCTTGAACATGCTATTTTTAAAGGAGCACCTGGGGAAGGCAGGCAGTTGGCCAGTGGCTATTCCTCCAGGGGCACACAAGGCCATAAACTGTCCCCATGATGACCCGATGCTGGGCAGTTGGAAACACAGAGGCAAGGCCTCAGAACTTAGAAGGGAAGCTGGGAGCCCTGACCCTCCCAGTGGGCAATTCTGTACAAAGTTCATGTGGTGGTGACAGGCTATTGGAGAGAAAGAAAAGCCTCTCCAAGTGTTGGGAAAACTTTGGAGGGCAGGGTGAAATAGGGCTTGCAGACCAGAGCAGGCACATTCCACCACAGAAGATTTTTAAAAAGGCAAAAAGCCTTTAAGATAGGCCCATAGTAGCTATAGTGGGGCATTTTGGGACCCTGCCCCCTTAATTAAAAGCCCCATCCCCACAAATAGCCATGCCAGAAACCTTATTTTTAAAAGTTTACTGCCACTCTTTTGAGGCCACCCTGTGCTGTCGCTGCGACTGCTACTTTCTCCATGGAGCTGCTTCAGCAGCCTCATCCCACCCTCACCCCCCCACACACACACACACACTGGGTCTTGACTTCGGACCCAGCACTGCTGTCTCCACTATAGCCACCATGGAACACCACCAATGTGGTTGGGTTATACTCTTGCACTGCTTGAAGGAGAGACCCCCCCACACTGCCTGCTGCTGGTGGTGGCCAGTGTGAGAGTGCCGTGGCTTGCCCTTGGGCTTTCCTCTCCCTACACCTTGTGTCTCCCCTGCCTTGTACCCAGACATGAATGAAACGTCAACTTTTAAGCCTCAGGGCTCCTCCGGGTGGCTATAACAAACATGTTTAACTAAGAATCCTAAACAGAAGGGACCAGGGGAAAGGGGAGAACTCTGATCGAGTGCAGCCACACTCCCTGAGAAAATTAGAACTTACCTTTCAACACTGTGTTTTGGTTGGGGATGCGGCATTAAGGGGTTATGCTAGAAGCTTTGTGATATAAAGGTCTCCTCACTGAGCAGATCAGTGCCTGTCCGTCTCCCTGCAGAAACCAGAGAAGCTAATTACTTGCCTGAAGGTGTCACTTCAGTGAAATTGAGGCCCCGTCCACACTGTCACTTTTGTCGCTCATTTCTCCCTATTGCTTCAGGTTCCCCCACCCCCATATGTTTTGTTCTCTCTAGTAGTCCCAGAGGGAGCAAAACACATGTGGAAAAGGGGGAGGAACCCAAAGCAATAGGGAGAAATGAGCAGCAAAAGTGACAGTGTGGACGGGGCCAATGCTACCTATTCTTGATTCAGTGGTAGGGGCTATACAGGGCAGAGATGTGACACCCTTTGTGGTTAGAGTGTTTACAATCTTGCATTAGATTTGGGGGGGGGGAGAACTAGGCAGAGTGACAAGTTGAGAGATAGGGAGAGTGAGGCTGACGGGTGAGTATTTCAGAATTGGTCTCACAGTAGAAACAGGAGAGATCTCAGGCAGGGCTGGCATGTTTGCATGATCATTTGTCGACCCCCATCCCCCTCAAATGTCTTCACAACGACCCTGTGAGATAGGTCAGGCTGAAAAAAACAGTGATTGGCCTAAAGTAACCCCATGAGTTGCATGCAGATGCTTTGCACAGAGTGGACTGTCTAATTTTACTTTCTCATTCCCATTCCTCTCAGTCTCTCCTACCATAATTTCCACCCATATGTACTGTGTCCTCCATTCTGACACCAGATTTGCAGTGTGGTTTTTAAAATAATATATATTAAATGCTCAGTCTGCAAGCAAGGAAGGAAGGATAATGTGTCAAAACAAAAGAGTCAAAAAAAAAAGGCATGTAAGACCTTTCATTTTTATTAAGATATGTAGAGAAATGCATCTTGTTTTGAAGAAGGGTTGGACACAACCCCCTCCTCTACTTTTGAAACTTTTCATCTTTCCTAGCAGATAGCCTGGCTAGCCCAGGCTAGCTTGATTTCATCAGATCTTGGCAGCTAAGCAAGGCTGGCCGTGGTTAATATTTGGATGAGAAGCCACCAAGGAATAACAGAGCGCTACATAGAGGCAGGCAATGGCAAACTGCCTCTGAAAGTCTCTTGCCTTGAAAACCCTATGAAGCAGCCATCAGTAACTATGACTCAATAGCAAAAAAAAAAAAAAAAAGCAGACGACAGGCAGGAAGTCTGTAGCTTCCAAGTATTTCCCAAGTACCAACCATTAAAGCTTTGGAAATCCTAATGGACATCCTGGCCAGAGACAGTGAACAGGGCAGCTCACACCAGAGACTTGGGGGTGCAAGGTTGTATCTTCCTGGTGGTTGCAAGAAAGGATTATTTGATGTACAAGAAGTGGGGAAAGAGAAGAGATAAAACCTCTTGGCAGTGATGGAAAGGGGCCATTTTTATTTTTTATTTTTTGCCAAGGGCCATTTTTGCAGGTCTGTATGGGCTGATTTCATCTAGATGGCCGCCATTGCCATGGACAGTATACAAAGTAGACCTGCTTTGATAACGACTTCAAGGTAACGGCTATGTTTTTAGCAAACTTATATGTTAAAGACCAACTAGGGCATGTATAGAGATGAGAGACAGAGGAACTGCAAGTTTGCACCTTTTCTTGGTATTCCTTGCTCAGTCCAGTGCTATGCAGACAGTATATGCGGAATTTTTAACTTTTAATAAATTCTTTAATATTCTGAATGTTGGTCGTTGTTCTTCATACCATTTATACCTCCATTGTATGAGCCTGCTATTCAAAACAGAGGCCAGGGGAAGGAGGTGGTCAGGAGTGTACAAATGTGGTAAGCCGTCCCCCGGGTAACCAGTCACTGGGTAGTGGGAGACGCATTACCTTGGTGGTCTCCTAACCAAATACTAACCAGGGCCAGCCCTGCTTAGCTTCCAAGATCTGATTAAACTGGGCTGGCCTGGGGCATCCAAGTCAGGGCCATGACTCCTTTACCACTCAACAGCATCAATCTATGAAAGCATTTATTTTACCCAGTTATCCCATTTTTATCCTCAGTGGGGACCGAAAGTGGCTTACAACATTCTCCTTTTCTTTATTTTATCCTCTCAACAACCCTGTGAGGTAGGTTAGGCTGAGAGTGTGTGACCAGCCCAAGGTCATCCAGCAAGCTTCCGTGGCAGAGTGGGGATTTGAACCTGGGTCTCTAAGACCCTAATCTGACACTCAAACCACTACACCACACTGGATGTACCTGATACACAGCTTCCTTGTCATGTGAATTATCCCTCCATTCTATGGGGAAAGACCACTGACTTTGTTCACAAACCCTGATGGCTGTCAAATGTCAAGTTGCTTCTTCTCTGGTTACGACTGGGCTGTTCTCTTCCTTTGAGGAGCGCAAATTTACATTCTCATTGCAACTATTACCACTGTTACAATGCACTGCAACACACAAAACTGGCTGCACAGTGGTCAGTCCAAAGAAGGAAGGAACACCTTTTTCATGTAAAACACGTGAGCTTATTGGTCGGTGTTACTAGGCTTTTCTAAAGATTTTTATATTTAAACCCGATGTGCACTGCCTTTTAATGTTGCACGTCACCTAAATCCTCCAGGCAGAAGAATGAGTCATAAATACTATCAATCAAGGAAGTCAGGAAAATTGCAAAGAGGTCTCTGGGTTGGAAAACTGACTGATGTGTGTAGGCAGCCTATTAAATAGCCTGGGAGCCCTAATGCTATAGCGTTATTAACATCAGACTGGTGCTCAGATGGGAGACAACGGCAAGCTTTCTTAAAGAAGAGAGGGGCACAAGGAAAATAAACCAGAATGGGTTAGTGTTTTTATAAATAAGTGTCAATACTCTGATAAAGTGAAGGAGATTCCATTGGAAGAAAGATATTGCAAATCATTTATCCAGAGATCACTTGCTAGTAGGGCTGCCAACCTCCAGGAGGCATCTGGAGATCTCCCACTATTACAAGTGATCTCCTGATGACCAAGATCAGTTCCCTTGGAGAAAATGGCTGCTCTGGAGAATAGATTCCATGGCATTACCAATAACAAAATTTAAATAGATCTTTAATAAAACAGTGCACTTTAAAAGTTTATTAAAAACAAAGTGGGCCTTTAGGCCATAGAGGTTACACACTGTGCAGTACACATGGCATATAACATGTCTGGTCCAATTTCATTGGTTTATTGGTTTCAGTGCTACTAAGTATATACTTCATTGTATGGTGTGTGTACTGAAAAATGTGTGAGACGGATTGCACAGAAAAGCAGGTTTTAAAATGCTGCTTGGGACAGAGAGTCAAGGAGGTTATGAGTTACTCTTCCCTGAGATAAGAACTTATGTGATTGGCTTCTCTACTCGTTCTCTGATTGGCCAACATTAGCTGAGAGAGGAAATAAAACAGCTGATCTGGCAGGGAAAGTTTCTTTCGCCTTTTGGTCTTTGTCTGAAATCTAACATCTGGCTCAGTAGTCAGAGGGTTTGGCTTCTAAGGGAAGAGACTTTGGAAGTCAGTGATCTCTGTTGGGAATTGTCAGAAAAGTACTTCTATAGAAAAAGGGCCCCATTGTCTTAAATATATTAGAACTACTCTGAGGGAGAATTTAGATTCTCAGTCAAGAAAGCTACAAAACAGCTTTATACACACAACGGATACTGGAGAAGGATCTGGCAGAAGGTCTGGGTAGTTAGAGAAAACTCCCATACAAGCCAAACAGTAAAAGGAGTTATTGCTTCTAATTGACAAGGAGAATAATTTCCTGCCAGTGAAAGAGGTGGGAAGAGAACCCTGGTCTATGATAAAGGGGAGAAACCTAGATACCTCAGGAGTTAGTGAAAAATATCTAAAGGGGAAACCTAGATTTCTGAAGGGAGAAACCTAGACGCACTAAGACAATGCTATCCTGTAAGAAACTGTATTCAAGATTCTGCGTAACAGCTGAAATATATAATAAGCAAAAACCTCTCAATGAAAAGAACTTGAAACTCTGAAAATAAGCTACAACAACGCTCTTGTTGGTTCAAAAACTTCAACTCTCTCTCTCTGTGTATGTATGTATATGTATATGTATATATATGTGTGTGCATGTATATATATATATAAAAGTTTTACCTCAGCAACCTCTATATCTTGAATCCTCATATATTCCCTGCCTGTTTATTATAATCTTTATTCTGTTTTAGAATGTTAATTTGGCCTTTGGCATGCCATTTTATGAGGGTATTTTAAAACAAGACAGCCCATGTATTCCTTCTAGTTCCTGTGCTGTGTGATCATAAGCCTAAACTAATATCTGTGACAGGGTGGGGCAGTAAAAGCTATAAAATAAAGAAGAAATACATACTACTGAGGGGCAGCTCAGTCACTGAGGAGAACTAAAAATATTTTTTGAGGGAAAATCTGCCTGGGTGTTGGGAAAGAGATAGGGGTTTGTCATAGTGTGCTACTAAGAGTTTACTGTATTGTATGTAATGAGAGCCAGTGTGGTGTAGTGGTTAAGAGTGGCGGGCTCTAATCTGGAGAACCAGGTTTGATTCCCTACTCCTCCTCCACATGAAAGCCAGCTGGGTGACCTTGGGCCAGTTACAGTTCTCTCAGAGCTATCTCAGCCCCACCTACCTCACAGGGTGTCTGTTGTAGGGAGAGGAAGAGATGGATTCTTCAATTGTGTGCTGCACAGCGTGTGACCTCTTAACCTAAAGGCTCATTTTTGTTTTTAATGAACTTTTAAAGTGTACTGTATGATTAAAGATATATTTTGTTTATTTTTTAATCTATGCTCGTAACCTCAACTATTTAGGTATCCAGTTCCATTTTTGGGTTGGGAATCTGCCCATTCTTTGGTGTTGCTTTCTATGGCATTATATCATACTGAGGTCCCTCCCCAGACTCCATCCCCCCAAAAAATACCTTCTAGGTATTTCTCAACTCAGAGCTAGTAATCCTACTTGCCAGGGATGCCATGGTAAGGGTAGCAGCTGTTTTCTGAGACACTAAGTTTAGAGGAGGGGAGGTGGGCATGGTTTAGCGCAATCTCATCAGATCTCAGAAGCTAAGCAGGGTTTGTGCTTGGATGGGAGACCATCAAGGAAGTCTCTGCAGGGGAAGACAAAGGCAAACCATCTCTTCTCACTTGCCTTGTCCCAGTTCCCAAATCTATCTCTATCTCTATCTCTCTCTCTCTCTCTCTCACACACACACACACACACACACACACAGTGCCAAATTCTGCTGCAAGAAAAGACATGGGGAGAAGCAAGATTCTCTCAAGGCACTGAAACCCAGTCACTGGCTACATATCTTACTGCTCTGACTTCCGCAGTTCTGCCCTCATCCCACGCCCCAGACTTACAAACTGATCTTTGTTGACATCAGTGGTGTAATGGGTACAGTGTCGGACTATCCAGGAGACCCAGGCTCCAATCTCCACAACCTCTCAGCCTCCCCTACCTCACAGGGTTGTTGTGGGGATAAAATGGAGGATGGGAGAACGATGTAAGCCCCTTTGGGTCCCCACTGAGGAGAAAAGTGGGATATAAACGAGATAAATAAGGATTAGAAACTGACTAAATGGAGGTATTCTGTGGTGGATCTTGTTCTCCGTACCAAATTCCTCATTGGTGGGATGTTACTTACAGAATGTTGGAACAGATATCGCCCTGCTTTCAGGCAGCCTTTAGGGAACGTTGCTTCCTCTCACTGAGTTGCAGCTTGCCATGCAGGGCCGACATTCTCATACGCTGAAGTGGGGCAGCCATCAAAGCCCAGAGCTTCCATTGGGGCCCTGTGCTGCTGACCCCTGTCCCTATCCCACACCTCCCCTGCCACCTGTCTGCATGCTCTTACCCATCTGTTTGCTTGCAGTGGAGCCAGCACGGTGTAGTGGTTAAGAGCAACAGATTCTAATACGGAGGACCAGATTTGATTCCACGCTCCTCCACAAGAAGCCAGTTGGGTGACCTTGGGCCAGTTGCAGCTCTTTCAGAGCTCTCTCAGCCCCTAAAAACAAGTCTACCTTCCACTGCACAATACTAAGAGCTAGAACTTGTGATCGCCAGGCAATGCTAGGATCTCCTGGCTATTCTACACACAATGCCATATGATGTTTTTGGTTTGTTTGCAGTGCTCCTAGTTGCCCAGTATCACTGGGGAAAGGCATGTGTTGCACAGTTTTGATGCTGCTGGCCATGGCAACAGAGTTCCCAGTTGCATGCACTGGCCAGTGCTAGGGTTGCCAAGTCTGGGTTGGAAAATACCTGGGGACTTTGGGGGTGGAGCCAGGAGAAGGTGGGGTTGGGGGAGGGGAGGGGCCTCAGCATGGTACAATGCCATAGGAGTCCACGCTTCAAAGCAGCCATTTTCTCCAGGGGAGCTGGTCTCTGCCAGCTGGGGATCAGTTGTAAAAGCGGGAGATCCCCAGGCCCCACCTGGAGGCTGGCAACCCTAGCCAGTGCAGTCAAGGAAAGAGAGTGCATGAGGTGCAGAAAACTGATCATGGGCAGGGGGAGGGCTTACAAGTGGGAGAAAGTGGAGGCACACAGATGTGGGTGTGGAAAGGTATGAGGAGGGGCCTGGGGGTGGGCAAATGGCCCCCCTATACACTGCCTCCCCAAGCCCCTCAAAACATTCTGTTGCCATGCAAAGTTGGAAAAAGAAGTTTTACTTAACACAGTTCTCCTTGGGCATGATGTTGCGCAAGAGCTCCTGTAAGATCAAGAACTGGTTTCTCATTTCCACTCAAGTCTAACATATACAAAAATCAAAAGACCGTTTGATGCAGTCAATGCAGCCCTATTTGGAAATGCAATATAAGATTTGATCAAAGAAGGTCCTGACAGGGATGGGCCCTGAAATAGCTTGTGCTGACTCTTGCAGATGTGGAAACGCCAGGCAGCATACCAACAAGTGGCCATAGTGCATCGGCTCCTTGCGATGACTTTCTTGAGTTTACACTTGTGCAAGAGCACGCCTTATAAAGAGCTCTTGCACAAGCAGAAATGTTCCATGGGAAGCAATTCGACGTTACAATGTGCCCCTTTGCTCTTATTAAATTGCCTTTCTTTCACAGTCATCTTCAGGCCATATCGTCTAGGCTTAGTGCTGATCAACAAATGCCTATTTGTTTTGTTTATAAATGTTATGATGACCAGGGCAGCAAATCAGGGCAGGACCTAGATTTTCCTGCTGGAATTCTATGCTGTTCAGGGTGGAAAGCAATGATTTATGGCCACTGTTCAAGTTAATTGTGGTCATCTCATAGAGTCAAGGACATCTCCAAGCTTTATTCTGGCAAGCCACGGATGGAATGTAAAGAGTTTTCTGCAGGGTTTTAAAGGATGCAAATAGCTCTCCAGGACCAAGCCCTGGAGACTCTTTTCTG
Organism: Lepidodactylus listeri; assembly: GCA_029233225.1. Taxonomy (NCBI): domain Eukaryota; kingdom Metazoa; phylum Chordata; class Lepidosauria; order Squamata; family Gekkonidae; genus Lepidodactylus; species Lepidodactylus listeri. The sequence continues at coordinate 54,166,390 of JARCFY010000015.1, read as the reverse complement.
TGCCAAGATTAACCCTGGAATGTGCAGTATGTAACACACAAGCATCTTCAAGAGTGTACAGATTGCCTTTTCCTGGTCCCCAAACATTGCTGAAAATGAACAATGAAGAAGTGCGCATGCACACAAAAGCTTATAACCAGAATTAAACTCTGTTGTTCTTAAAGGTGCCAAGTGGATCCAAACTTTGTTCTGCTACCTTGAAAAAGAGTTAATGCTGAAATTGGCTTATGAAGAAGAAATCAAACATAAGAGGTTTTTTTAAGAGAGTTAGGCTGCGATCACATGCACAATTAGCCCCGACGTAAGCACTAATGCAGGGCAGGTTTAAAGTGCGTGATCAGATACGAACATCTGGGAAGGGTCCCACAGCCAGCAGCAACCCGTGTTGCTCTGCCGCAGAAGTGGAGTAAACAGGCACCGGGGAAAGTCCAGTAGCGAATGGGTTGCTATGGGCCATGGGCAGACTTTCCCACATCTAATTGCTCTAGCGCTCTCTCATGGTGTCAGGATGGTCTGATCAGGCCATCCCGACTTCGTGCCATGCCATTGGCTTTTCCCCCTTCTCAGTATGCGCATCATTGCACACTCCATAGGGAGCCCTCAGGGCTGAGGTGCAAATCATCCCCTCATTTAAGCACACTGGAAACAAATGGCAAAACCCCCGACTCACCCGCGGTTGCATCTGATCCCACATAGCAGGCTGCACCCACAGTTTAAAAAAACTGTGTGATCACGCAACTGCGGGTCAACGTCCGCCGGAAGAAATAGCCTCTCTTCCCCCCCCCCCACTTTATCTTGCATGTGTGACCACAACCTTAATTAGTTTCTTATATTTTGCATGACAAAAACCTTGAAAACATGTTTGAACAGAGACAGTAGTGGGATGGGGTATTCAACAACAGTAACTTTTTGTTTGTTGAGCAGAAACCCCCCCCCCCAATCTTTTCCTTCCTTGTAGGCTAATTTTAAGCTCTAATATTTTACAAATAAGGTAAAGGTTTCCCTTGCATGAAAGCCAGTCAAATCCGACTCTAGGGGGCAGTGCTCATCTCCGTTTCCAAGCTGAAAAGCCAGCGCTGTCCAGAGATTTTTCCCATGGTCATGTGGCCAGCATGACTAAACACCAAGGCACACAGAACACATGGAACTCAAGACCCGAGTGCCACATGACAGAGTGAGCTCCCATCTCTGGCCCCAGCTCCTGCCAACCTAGCAGTTCGGAAACAAGAAATTGCAAGTAGATAAGTAGGTAACGCTTCGGTGGGAAGGTAACAGCGTTTACAAATAAACTGCTGCCTGATACCCTGTTGGGGCTCACTGAATACTTAAAAATCCAATGCTGGTGACCCCTTTCTGAGATGAAAGTTCAGCTTGTGGATCTAGGGCGTACACAGCCTCTTTCTAATCTTCCTACGGCATCCTGGACTCTTTGACGCCTAGAATTTTGACCAGGGCATGTGAGAACCTTCGCAGGCAGCAGTGAGGGAGAAAAGAAGCCTGTCAGAGTTTGACAGGGCTCAGGTGATCTACAGTATTCCTCCAAATTTATCTGCATGCAGCAGGGGGCCATTGGGATGAATTATAACAGCTTTACAATCACCTTCCTCCAGTCCTGGTACCAGGAGTAATTCCCCCGGCCGCCATTTTACCAAGGGGTACAAGACACATTTGACACCTGAGACCATTCCTAACGGCTGTGCCAATCCCTTCCCAACTGCCCCGCTGGGCCTGTTCAATCTCAGCCACGTGCCAAGGTTTCTGAGCACGCCGGGTGTTGTAGAAAACCACCAAGCAACATTAATAATGGATTATTATAGCAACATGGGGGGGGGGGATTACATCCAGAAATACTAGGGCACCGTTTGCAAGCGGATATTGCCTCTGTCCATTGATAGAGGGTGTCAGGGTTAACCAGCCACAGCCAAGACTAAGCTTGTAAGACACGAAACAAAGGAGCAGGGACTTGGCAACCCTATTCTCATTTCTCTTGGCTCTCTGCCCTGTTGTGTTCAAAGAACATCTTGCCTGGCTTCTCTTACTATTTCTTGGATCCGTTTCTTGCTGGCATTTGAAATGTGTTCCAAACATCTGGACTTCAAGGTGATGTGAACAGGGTTCTCAGGAGGTCTTGCACTGATCAGGAACCAGACCTGCTTAGCTTCAGTACTATTTCCCCTTCTTCACTGCGGCACCCTCAAAGAGATCTACAACATGATGCCTGTGGGTACTGTGGTGCCCATCAATGTGCTTCCTGTTGTCCACTTCCTTCTTCTCCAAACAAAACTTTTCACCCAAATCAAAGAGCCAATACTGGCTTTCCTCCACCACACTGGAAGAGCTTCAGAAGACCCTGGGACTAGGGTTTCCAAACTGAAGGTGGGGCCTAGAGTTGTCCCAGAATAGGGTTGTCAGGTCCAAATGATAAGCCGGCAGGCGATTTACCGGGACACTCCAGGAGAGGGGAGGGAAGAAGTACTCCATGGTTTTTTACTTTCAGGAACAAGCAAATGAGTGCCAGAAAACACCATAGTGCCTATGGGCACCACATTGGGGAATCACTGCTCTAGAGATTAGGGTTTATGTCATCGTTTGCCCAATCTAGAATCAAGAGTCTCCATAAGCTACATAGGCAGAAAGCTTCCTCTCGGGTTCCCCATGGAGGAGATAACTCTGTAAGGGTAAGAGCTCCCTGATGGGGTCATCTGCTCTAGTGGGTTTTGCCTGAGACTCCCACCAGCTTTCTTTCCAGCATATCACCTGCTCAGGTGTTTGCAGCAACGGCACAGCTTCCCTACCCTGTCCTTGACAAGTGCATCGTCACTTCTAGGCTAGCCCACCTGTTCTGGTGTTCTTAGATGAGGGGGGAAGCAGAAGTGTTGCACCAGCATCACATACAGCAAAAAAACCCAGAAAATGATATCACAGTGTCAGGGATAATACTGTAGGATTCACCAAAACTCTAAGTTGTAACCCTAGTCTTGGGCAACTCATACAGTGCTTGACCCAACCTGATGACATCACTTAATTTTGTTTTGCCCAAAGTGATGTCCTGCACCTATACAAGGCCAGCATGCCTGTCCCTGCCCCCCCCCCCACAGCAGTGGCTATAAACAACAGAGCTGCTTGCTTAGATGCAGCACAATTAGCCCTAACATACGCGAGAATGCTGGGCGGATTTTAAGGGCATGATCAAACGTGAACATCTGGGAAGCGTCCGGCAGCAACCTGTGTTGCTCCGCTGCAGAGATGGAGTAAACAGGCACCAGGGAAAGTCCGGTAGCAAAAGGAGTTGCTATAGGCCGCGGATGGACTTTCCCCTGTCTGATCGCTCCAGCGCGCTCTCATGACGTCCCCCTTCACAGTATGCGCATCATCACGCACTCCATAGGGAGCCCTCAATGCGAAGGCGCGATTCATTGATTCTTTGTTTAAGCACATCGGAAACAAACAGCAAAAGAAAAACCAACTCACCTGTGGTTGCGTCTGATCACACAGTGGCGGGCTATGCCCACAGCTTTAAAAGACTGTGTGATCACACAACTGCAGGTCAAATTCCTCCAGAGGGAATAGCCTCACTCCCCCCCCCCTTTTATCTGGTGTGTGTGACTGCAACCAGAGATCAGTTCCCCTGGAGAAAATGGATCATCTGGAAGATGGACTCTATGGCAATGTACCCCACTGAGGTCCCTCCCCATCCCCAAATCTCCAGGAATTTCCCAACCTGGATCTGGCAACCCTACCCCCTCCATCCCCCACCAGTGGCCAGCAGGGACTTGGCAACCCTATTCTCATTTCTCTTGGCTCTCTGCCCTGTTGTGTTCAAAGAACATCTTGCCTGGCTTCTCTTACTATTTCTTGGATCCGTTTCTTGCTGGCATACCTACCCCTACCTCCTAGTAGTATTACAACCTTTTTTATAACATTGCACACTGACACCTATAATACTTTGTGAAACCGGAATAAAAACCATGTAGCACATCTGCAGGTGTCTCACTGGGGAACGTTTCTGCAGGAAGTCCCCATGGAGTGTTCCTTGAAGGACCCCATTGGAGGCTTTCCATCTAAAATAGAGTGCATCATGCAGCATGATGAAATAATTGTGAGACTGTGTGAGAAATGGCTGCACTGCTTGTGCTTTGTGGGGGGGGGGGGTTGCTGTAGGGAAGAACTAGATGAGATTCTTGGCAGAATGATTTGGTGACAGAAGGAAACAGCACTGCAAATGTCTATTAGTGTGGTGACAAAAGAGGAATGATGCAGTGCATTTTATAAAATTTGTGTTTTGGCTTGCAGGAGTTGGGTCTTTCCTCTACGATATATTTAACCCATGAATATCTGTGAACACCAGAACCACGTCGCACACGACACATGACTTAAACATGGCCACGCACCATTCCTTCCTGAAAATGACATAATCCAAGTTATCAGATACTTAATCTTGGTGTATTGGTCCAATAGCCGTTGAAATGTGTTTGTAGCTTTATGTAAGCCAAATGGCATTTTGAAAAGCTGGTAGGTATCTGATTCTGAAACTGTAAGAAAGTCAGGAGTCTGTCAAAAAGCCAGGTCTCATAGCCACAAAGGAGAATCAAAGCAAGACTAAGTATTAGGAGAAACTTCCTAACAGTAAGATTTCTGGTGGACTCTCCTTCCCTGGAGAGTCAAATATCTGTCAAATGTTTAACTGCTGAAGACTGGGAAAGGAGGGTGAACCTTGGTGAAAGGCAAGTCTAGTAACAAAACATAATGCAATGGGTCCAAAAGAAAAAGAATGGGACAAAAGAGAGAGTGTGACTGGCCGGGGTAGGGAGCAGGGGACAGGGACTAAGAAAACAAACCATGGACCAGGAGCCCTTCAGGATGTAGCATATGAAGTTCAAGTCTGTGATTCCAAACCACTCTTGAGTGGGTTTTAAACTCAGACCAGCTATATTTCAAGCATCACGGTTTTTCTACCATAAATAGCTTTATTGGTTGGTTTTTGACAGGTACAATTTTTCCAGTCACTATTGGACTGTGACGTGACAAGCCAGAGCTCACGGAACTGAACAAACCCCCTCATCTACACAGCTGTTGAAGGCACAAGAATCCTAATGCTGGAAACTTGGTCCGTCCTTACTTTATACTTAGAAAGCCCAGAGTATTGTAATGGGTTACAGTGTTGATCTAGGAGGACTAGGGAGATCTCGTTCCAGATTCCTGCTCAGCCATGGGACCAGTCAGCCTGTCTCAAACAAACTTATAGGGTTGCAATGAGGAAGGAAGCGTTGTGCATGCTACTTTCAGTTCCTTGCAGGAAAGGTGGGATAAAAAGATAAGTACAGCACACTAAATATAGCTCTCTTATGTGAGTTAGGGTTTGACACAATCGCATATACGTGTCAAATCCTAACCCAGAGTGTTCCAATATTGTTAAGCCTACAGGCACTTTTGTAATTTCTGAGAAAAGTGAGCATCACCACAAAATTGCTGCCAGGGGCCAAGGCCAATCACAAAATGGCTGCCCACAGGGTAGGGCCAATCATAGCATTAGGAGGTTCCAAGCCAATTGCTCTCCTATGATGGCAGCAACAGGTTCTGAAAAATACTGTTATTTCCTGATATTCCCATTTCCCAGTACTGATATGGTATTCAGATTCAGGAAATATTCAGGAAACCTGAATTTTTCTCAGCTCCATTATACCCTGTGGGGAGAATCATTCTGGGGGTATCTAGGACGTGAAACTCCATGGTTTGCAGAAGGCATTTAAAGGGACTGTAATCCCTTTAAATGCCCTTTACGTTCGTCTATTCAGAGGTCCCAAAAATCACAAATATTTTCAGGATTTTTGGGGTTTGGCCATTTCCAATAGACAAACAGTATCCATAATCTATATCCAGCATAATCAATACCCAAAAAATAATGATAAGGTATTTTCTGGGTATTTTTTCGGCTCAGAATTAGTCGAATGTGCATCCCTAGATAGGCCTCTGAGTACGTACAAAGCACCAATGCTTCCAGAAACCATTCTTCTTACTCTTTGGCACGATTGTAATATTCCTAAATGTTGAAGGGATCTGATTTCTATTCTGTTGACAGCAGCAAAGCTAGTGTTGGCATCAAGATGGAAGGATAAGCGAATTCCTACAGTTACTCAATGGATCAATAAATTATGGGACTTCTTTGTAATGGCTAAAATTTCTGACCAAATTCTTCTCTCAGACTCACCGACTTATTATTCAAATTTTGCAGAACAATGGTTTCCAGTCCTATCTTACTTTACTACTAAAAATGGTTCACATATAAAAAACCCTAGGAATAAATATTACAATTTGTTTGCTTATTTCTAACTCTTATCTTGGCCAAATTCTATTGGCTGTGGCTTCGTTTTGCATTACTATTGTAAACTGCTTACCTTATGCGTCATCTTATTGTACTTGTTCCTATTACATATTATTATTCTTGTACCATGCTCTTGCAGTATATTCTATATATTTGTAGTGATAGTTTATGTCATGTTGCTTTAAAAAAAAAAAAGATAGGCCTCTGGGGGGGGGAGAATGCCAGCCCCCCACCAACCCGCATTTCATGCTCCCTAGGAACTAAAGAGCAGGAAAAAATGGACTCCAGTTAGTGATACTCTAGGAATTTTCCTTAGACTCTATAGCAAAGACCATGGAGACAGCCTAGAGCATCCCTTGGAAGTGGCATCACATCCTTCATAAACTCTGCTCCCCCTCAGTGTGGGGGTTTTATGCCATCAAGTGGCAGCTGACTTATGGCAACCCCTCAAGGCAAGAGACATTCAGAGGTGGTTTGTCATTGTCTACCTCTGCACAGCGACTATGATATTCCTTAGTGGTCTTTCATCCAAACCCTACCTTGGGCCAACCCTGCTTAGCTTCTGAGATATGTTGAGATCTGGCTAGTCTGGGCTATACAGGTCAGGCCCTTACCTCCCCCCCCCCCCCCCCCAAAAAAAAATCTTGCAGCATTTGCCAAGGTAGTGTTGGGAGCACTAACTGGAGAAAGCTGAAGACAGAATCTGTGGACATTCAATGACCTCAAGTTGCCTGCCTCCAGGTTAGATTGCTGCCCCATTCTTGGGTTAAGAAGGGATACTCCACTAGCCCATCTTGGAGATACTGAGCTTTGGACTGTCAGGTCAACATCTGCCTTCCTTGGAAGTTCTCCCAGCTCCTGCTTAGCTCAGTCCTCACCTTGTAACTTGGAGCCTGCTCCTTGGTTCTATTACTGGATGATTCCCACTGAACGTCAATCCCTTCTAGGGTTGCGAACTTCCAGGAGATTTGGGGGGGGGGGGGGGGGTTGGGGAGGGAGAGACCTCAGTGGGCTGTAATCCCATAGAGTCCACCTTCCAAGTAGCCAGTTCCTCTGGGGAAACTGATCTCTTTCACCTGGAGACCAGTTGTGATTCCTGGAGCTCTCCAGCCACCACCTGAAGACTGGCAACCATAATCCCTTCTAAAATCTTGCTTAGCACCTTGTGGGCTCACAGCTGTGTGGAAATGGGAAAACACAGCTACTGATGTCACACATATACATCTCTGTGCAGATGTGCACTCTCAGGCACATAAAACATGTTTTCCCAAATCCCCAGATATTTCTCTGTGCGTCTGTGTTTTCCACACATACCCAGTTCCTGCTTCAGCAGACACTGGTCAACCCACCCCTAAATACCCACACTTAAGTATACACACCTGTCTCTATTACAGGGCGACATGCATCTGATATATACCTATCTCAAATCCATACATGAGCACACACATACAAGTGGGGGGAAAATGGAGCAGGGCTCTTTAAATCAGTCGGCTGTGACACAGCCCTCACTCCATGGCCGGGCTCTTCCCCCCCACCACCCCAGTGCTATAATATATAGCAGGCCCTGAATGCATTCCAGTAAAATCGGCCATAATGGATGGGCACTATTTCAATCGCGGCTCCTCTTTATTGATTTTCCTTTAATGAAAGTTAATTATAACAATGATTTAATTAATAGAATGTCTCTCTTCCTTTATTGCTTCCCGCATTAGGACTATTAATAAATATGACCCAGACTGACAGCAGCATGAATCACAGCCGCGGAGTCCCGTCCGAGGGCCGCGCCTCCATCCCCCCCGTAGCTCCCAGCCCATAAAATTTACAAGGGTGGGAGGGTTAATAATACGGGAATTATTATCAAACTTTTACATTCTTAAGTAGGTTTATGAAATCGTCTGTTGAGTTATGTCTAATGGCATCTGGGATAGCCGGGCAGGGAGGCCAGAGTTTGTGTGTGTGTGTGTGTGTGTGTGTGTGTGCGTGTTTAAAAGACATCCTACCTTCTTGGAAAGATGGTACATAGGAATTAGAGGTTGTTTTACGACAGGCGCTCACAAATTTGTCATTAGGCAGACCTTCCTGGGGCTATTCCCATCAAAAACTGCTTTCTGACTTTGCAGCATATGTTTAAAGCTAGTACGCATCATTATCATTTTTTTAAAAAATACTTAAGCGCTTTAGAAATAAAGGCTGTCTCAGATCCCACCTAGTACAAGAAGGGGGATTGTTTTCGCAGCTGCTTCCCCTCCCACAGCAGCTCAGGATGCCCCTTCCCCAAAAATGTTGCTCTTAGGGAATTACTCAAGGGACTCAGAGGTCTCCCGTGGGAGAGGGGGAGATGTGAAAATAGCCCCTCCCATTGCGGCCATGGAAATTCCAGGTGGGATCCAACCAGGGTGTTGTGATGCGCAGCGGCTCTCTGTCCCACTGTCACATATAGTGAGTCCAGCAGATTTACACCTTGCCTCATTATTTATTGGTCACATTTATATTACTCCCTGTCCCCAAACAGACCAGTCAGGAATAGTCAAGAATTAAGCTTGCGGTTGTTCCTGAACCTGTTTGTGTGTGCCCAGGCGCCCGCATGCATATGAAATTCAGTCTCATGTGCTGTGTCCAGAGGAGGGAGTTCAACCAAATCAACAAAGGAAGCCTTTTAACAACAGGCTCGAGGGGATTGTGTGACGCCCCTCCTCTAAAAGCAGTTTGGGTGACTGCAAGTACAGAAGTCTCTGCTTCTCCTCTTGATAACAGAACCCACCCACCCTTTTCTTTTCTTTTTTTACTGGGGGGGGGGGTGGTTCTGGTCTTCTTGGCTTATTCTCAATTGACAGTAAGGATGCACACTGATGTGGGAATAAACCCCACTGAACTCAGTGGGACTTACTTCTGTGTGCATGAGCAGAGAGTCGGACTGCATCTTCAAGTCAAGCAATGAAGTGCCCTCTGCTCCCAGGCTCTGACCTTGAGCCCAAATCTATTTTTCTGAGCACGCGGCAGTTCGAAGTTCTGTTCCAGCTGTCGGCTGCCTATCCTATTTATATTCACAGGTGGCTGCGATCACTTTCGATGGCGGGCAAGAATACGTCTCCCTCGCTCTCTAGGGACCGGGGCATGTCTTTTGTGCATGGAATCTCTCCGTTCCGGAAAGAATAGAAGCATTATCTGAACTGAAGAGCAGGGGCAAATGGGATGCCATCTCTGATTCCTCTGCGACTTCTTTCAAAACTTGAGAAATGCTGTTTCTAATAAAAGCCAAATGAGGCAGGGTACGGCACGGTATGATTTCTTGGCAGCTAGTCATCTGCTTTCTTTTTTTCTGTTTTCCATTATGCTGTCCCCCATGTTGTTTGCCGCCGAGCACATAGTGGTCTGGTGTAGACCGTCTCTGAACATGAAGCTTTGACTTAGCTATTGTGATAACCAGTTCTACCCTCTAGAAATCCCTCTCTGAAAAAGAAAGCAGTATGAACAAACTGCAGTTGTGTCATGATGTGGTAATGAATCTTGTGTGTATTGTGGAAAGATCCTATGGTCTGTCCCTCTGCCCCAATTACAGATGCATTTCTTCTTTTGTGTCTTTCACCTGTGCACCCACTGACCTGGACACCCTGTTTTGTTTCATGTCGCAGAAGCTGAATCTGGTTACTGCACAATTTCAGACTCCAGCTAGCTCACAAATTGATCAAAGTATGCAGAGTATGCTGTGGTGGCTTAGTGTTTAAGACACTGAACTGCAGACTGGAAGGTCAGTAGCTCAGCAGTTCGAGACCCAAGTTTTGCGTGATGGAGTGAGCTCCCGTCTCTGGCCCCAGCTCCTGCCAACCTAGCAGTTCAAAAGCAAGAAATTGCAAGTAGATAAATAGGTACCGCTTTGGTGGGAAGGTAACAGCGTTCCATGCACCTTGGCGTCTAGTCATGTTGGCCACATGACCATGGAAAAAGTCTTTGGACAGCACTGGCTCTTCGGCTTGGAAACGGAAATGAGCACCCGCCCCCTAGAGTCAGAGTCGACTGGCCTTTGAGCAAGGGAAACCTTTACCTTTACCTTATGCGGACATACTCAAGAAGGGACAAAATGGCTGAATGCTTGCTGTGCATGCAGAAGGTCTCACATTCTCAGTCCAGGTTCAAAAGAGGTGGCGTGACTGGGACAGGGTTGTCTGCTCCAGGTTAGGAAATTCCCAGAGATTTGGGAGAAAAGCCTGGGGAAGGCGGGGTTCGGGAAGGGGTGGGATCTCAACAGGGTATAATGCCATATCGTCCACTCTCCAGAGTAGCTCTTGTCTCTGCAGAACTGATCTCTGTAGTCTGAAGGTGAGTTGTAATTCCAGGGGATCTCCAGGGCCCTATTTTGAGGCTGGCAACCCGAGGCTGGGATATAACCTTTCCTAGAGAGGACTTGGGGAGTCACAGTCAGAGTAGATTAGTATTCCATGATGTGGCACCACTTCTTTCTTCCACAAAGCAGAAAGCCAATCGCAATGTTCGCAAAGCAGAAAGCCAATTGCAATGTTCGCAAAGCAGAAAGCCAATCGCAATGTTCCGCTGCCTGCTGAAGTAGGCAGTGCTTCGGAAGAGGCAAGGAAGCATCACCTTTGTGATTTCCCCAGGCACCACCCATTCAGAAACAGCTCCCATCATGGGAGGACACTTGGCTTTGGGACCTCCCACCATTCTGTGTCCCAGCTAGGCTTGCTAATTCTAGCTTGGGAAATTCCTGGAGATGGGAGTGGTGCCCAGGGGAGGCAGAGTTTGGGAGATTAGTGGGGGTACGATGCCCCAGAGTCTGCCCTCCAAAGCTGAGGTTTTCCGCAGGGTTACTGATCTCTGAAGTCTGGAGATCAACTGGAACTCCAGGAGCCCTCCAGGGCCTCCACTGGCTTTGGCAACCTTAGTCCCAGCCTCCATGGCAGTCAACTACAACAACAATCACCTTGTTGGCATTGCAGATTAAAGAAAAACAAACAAGAGGAAACTGAAATCCTAATACATATCTCTCCTTTTCGAAGCCAGGTACAGAACAATTGCCTCCATTTCAATCATTACGGCACTTTGGGTGGAAAGAAAATAGAAGGACTTATGTTCATCAGGTTGGCCTATTAGATCCAATAATAACCGATATAAATACCTTTACGAGCATCAGAACAGTAGGTAAAGTGCAAAAGGACATGTTCAATACTTTCTACTTCATTCCTGCCACAGTTGCATACCCTTTGTGCGTATGGAATATTTTGAAACCACCCATGAAGTACTGCAGAAGGCAGTACATTAAAACGGGCTAGCATATAAACTCTGCACATAAGCAGATCGAAGAGGCAAGAGAAATTTGTTGTTAGCGAACCAATAGGAGAAATCCCTAACCCCAGGGGAGAACCTCTACCACAGGCATGACTACTCAGTTCTTGTAACTCAATATCCAAGAGTCTTGCTTTGATTAAAACAAAGGCTGGTTTTTCTGACAGAGACAACAATTCTTCAAAACTGATCGCAATTACAGCAATCTTCTTTTCTATATATGTTAATCATGAGGAAGACTGGAACTCAGCCAAAACTTGGGAAACGAGACAATTAGGATTAGCTTTGAAGTGTAGATTTAACCAAAATTTGAATGTTATAATCCACGCTTTGGTCTCAAGGAATCTTTGATTGGTTTCCAGACAGATAGCCACATAGGAAACACATGCAGGGAGGCCTAAGATTTTCCAGAGAAAGTTAGATTGGCAGTCATTTTGTGCTGGCAGCCATGGCTTTTTCTCAAAATTTCAGAAGTGCCCACAGGCTCAGGAACGATGGAGAGCTCTTGATACAGACCATCCCGGGCTAGGTAGGCCAATAGTCATATAGTCAATAGTCATGCATTTATATGTTCAACCAGGTGAGTATTTTAAAAAGGAAACCAAATCTAAGCCCCACAGTTTCAGGAGGAGGAAGTGAGGGAAATGTGCAAATAATAAAGGGGGGGGGGGGTGATCAGGGCTGTTTTGGTGACGATACTGTCCTGGCCTGGATAGCCCAGGATAGCCCAATCTCGTCAGATCTCTGAAACTAAGCAGGGCCGGCCCTGGCTAGTCTTTGGATGGGAGTCCTCCAAGGAAGACCAGGGCTGGGACGCAGAGGCAGGCAAAGGCAAACCACCTCTGTTCGTCTCTTGCCTTGAAAACCCTATGGGGTCACCACTTTCTACCATCGCTCACAGGGAACTGTGTACCAGCACCTTTTGGGGGGCTCTCCCAAGCCCTGATTCTCATGTGCTGGCCTGCCCCACTCAGTGAGAGAAAGAGAGAGCATGAATTCCCTAGTGGTGATCAGCAGAGGAAGGGGGGAACTCAGTGCAACCTTATATATGAACATTGGCATCGGGGGGGGAGCACTGGAAATGTGAAATTAAATGCAACAAATTTTCTGGTCTGGGAACCATATTGGGCAGGACTGTACGTACCTTGTGCTGAAAATAAATATAGCATTCTGCATCAAAATTAACCCAAATTCTGTAGCACAAAAGAGTTTGACTTCTGTTTCTATTATGCAAATATGTGTGATTTTTCTTTATTTTGCATAATTTAACAGTTTTGTCTGATCCTGGGAAGGGGCAAGGAACTATAGAGCACACCACTGCAGATCTTATTCAGCAGCTCTTTGGCACTACAGCCTCTGTTTCAATCTTTTCTGCGCAACTGTGAGGTCAAGGCATTTGCTCTCTTTTTAAAAGCAGAGATTCTCGGAAATTCAAGTTGTGTGGCTCTTCTGTGCTCTTATAGAATCATAGCATCTACACTGCCTACCACAACTACACAAAATACTTCCTCGGTACCTCCCCAAGTCAGGTCTACAAACGTATTCTGGGAGTTCCACCCATCCCAGATGCATGCAGGGCCAATTTGGACTGGGACCACAGAGCAGGGGAACAAGGGGCTTCAGCCACCCCCCTTGCCATCCTTCCTGTTGTGAAATGGATCCCCCCCCCCCCCCATTTTGCCATCAAGTCACAGCCGACTTCTGGCAACCCAGTAAGGTTTTCAAGGCAAGAGACATTCAGAGGTGGTTGGCCATTGCCTGGCTTTGGGTAGCAACCTTGGATTTCCTTGATGGTCTCCTGTCCAAATACTAGCCAAGGCTGATGCTGCTCAGCTTCCAAGATCTGACAAGATCAGGCTAGCTTGAGTCATCCAGGTCAGAGTTAGAATGGCCCTGGGAAACCACTATTCACCCTGTTGGAGAAAGTGTGCTGATAGGTTACGTGTTAAGTTTCCCCAAGGGGACAGACATCAAGCAGCTCTCTGGGACTTCAGATGAGGAAAACGGCAGCCTTGGCAGGGAGGAGTCTAAAGCGCCTTGTCTCCATCCTCCATGCTAGCCCAATCCCATCAGATCTTGGAACCTAAACAGGATCGGCCCTGACTAGTATTTGGAAGGGTGACCTCCAAGGAATACCAGGGTTGTGACACAGAGGCAGGCAATGGCAAACCACCTCTGAAACATCTCTTGCCTGAAAAACCAATCTAGCTCACCCCTAATGGTGCATAACGCCAAAAGAGCTAGTACTTCTGGCTGCCAGACAATCTTAGGATCTCCTGGCTATTCTACACACAATGCCATATGATAATTAATTAATTCTGTCCCTCACAGTCCTGATCCAAATTGGGCCCACGTGCACCTGGGAAGCATGGTAGTCCAAGAACTGGACTGTTGACCTGACTCAGGGACATACCTGCAAAAAGTCTATTGTGCAAATTATGGCCAAGGTAGGCTCATAAAGGAATAATTGGCATGGAGACTCTGCAGCCGGTGGGTGAAAGAATGTGACAGTCTGCCAGCACGGCTGAAAACTGCGGAACCCCATTCATTTCAAAGTGAAGAAATCAGACTGTCTGGATGCTGCAGCTGTTTGGCAATTAGGCTTTGAGTAACAAGCTAGACAGAGGGAAAATGTTTCCCATACATGAGCTGGGTAGTGGGATTTTTAAAAGTAAGGGAAGTCTGGGCTACTAGCTGGGAGCAGGCAGGTCTCCATGATATTAGACGGAGGGGCAGGGGCCATGGCTCAGCAGCAGAGCATCTGCTTGGCACGGAGAAGGTCTGAGGTTCAATCCCTGATGGCACTGAGTCAAAGGATCAAGCAGTTGGCGATGTGAAAGCCTGAGACCCTGGAGAGCTGCTGCCAGTTAGAGTAGACAATACCGACCTTGGTAGACCAAGGCACTGGGCAGCTTCATGTTCTTGTGTTGAGAGGCAGGAGACATTGAGAGGGGGTCAGGGATGGCATTGGAGGAAAGCTAGAGCTGCCTCTCCCATGCTCACTGCCACAGGACGTGGTGGCAGCTACAAGCAGCTTCCAGAGGGGATTGGATATACATATGGAGCAGAGGTCCACCAGTGGCTATTAGCCACAAGGTATAGATAGGAACTCTCAGAAGGGGCAAGTGATGCTCTGTATTCTTGGTGCTTGGGGGGGCAATAGTGGGAGGGCTTCTAGTGTCCTGGCCCCACTGCTGAACCTCCTGATAGCACCTTTTGGCCACTGTGTGACAGAGTGTTGGACTGAATGGGCCATTGGCCTGATCCAACACTGGCTTCTCTTATGTTCTTAAGCTCAGACCACATGTGGTTTTATTCGTTTTATCTTGAGTACCTCATTTCTTTGGCTATCTTTTTTACAAGTTACTAAATGCCCCTGGGTATAAGGGATGCAAGCCAAAGGCCCAAATCCCTTTGCATACTGTTTTTTTAAAAGGGATGACAGTGTTGGTACTATTATTTCAGTTGTTATAAATCAGCATAAAAGACATAGCACAGGGGGACATAAGGTAGTGGTAGAGCATCTGATTTGCATGCAGAAGGTCCCAGGTTCAATCCCTGGCATCTGCGGTTAAAAGGATCAGGTAGTAAGTAGGTGATGTATTTATTTATAGTCGTCCTTCCTCAAAAAAAGACACAAGGTGATGTGAGAGACTGCCTCCTGAGAGCCTGGAAAGCCAGTGCCAGTCAGTGCAGACAATACTGACCTCAATAGATGGATGCACAGACTCAGGATGAGGTAGCATTACGAGCTGAAATAATCCCAACAATTGTTCCTAAAACATGCTGTTTTGGTGGTGCAGGGAGTTGCTATGCAATTTGGGCATGACTTTATCCAGGAGTGGATTAGTAATCTATTCCGCACATAGTTTTCCTCCAAAGAGCTCAGGGTGGCATACATGATTCTTGTTCCTCCACTTGTATTGTCACAACAGCCCTGCAAAGGAGGTTAGACTGAGGGAACGTGTCTGGCCCAGGGTCATCTGAGCCGCTTTGTGGGAGTGTGGTGATTTCAACCCAGGTCTCCCAAGCCTCAGAGCCCCAAGGTGAATCTACCCATACCCACACATCTCTTTGCCCTACCATCTCCCACCACGACCAGCTCTCTCCAACCTAGGGTTGCCAACCCCCAGTTGTGGGTAGGGGATCCCCTGGTTTGGAGGCCCTCCCCCCACTTCAGGGTTTTTAGTAAGCGGGGAGGGGGGAAATGTCCACTGATGCTCCATTATACCCTATGGAGACTGGTAATGGAGAATCAATGGGGCTCTGGGAGGGCTGTTTTTTGAGGTAGAGGCACCAAATTTTCAGCATAGCATCTAGTGCCTCTCCTCAAAAACCAAAGTTTCAAAAAGTTTGGACCATGGGATCCAATTTTATGAGCCCCCCCAAAAAGGTGCCCCCATCCTTCCAATGGAGGGAAGGCATTTAAAAGAAATGCTGTCCCTTTAAATGTGACATCCAGAGCTCCCTTTGAAGTTCAATCATGCTTCTTCCCTCCCTTCTCCCGGAGGCTCCTGGAAAGTCCCCTGCTAGCTTGTGAGCCTCACCTGGCATCCCTACTCCAACCAGGGGGACCTTCTTGTCCACATTAGGTTGGACGTTGGAGAGCTATGAATGATTACATCTTCCATCTCTTTACATTTATTTTAACAGCATATGCAAGGGAGGGGGCTGAACTGGATCAGGGCCAGGGGGAAGAAGTTTCCCTTCATGCCTTTTCCCAGGCATTTGCCCCACTGCGGGGCTGCACATTCAGTATTCGCTGTGACTGACGGACACATTTTTTAAAACTGTCATGTGTAAATTGAGCCTCAATGTCAAGTTTAATTTTTTCGTCCTAAGGGCTAGAAACTTCTTTTATTATATACGAAGGCTGAGATTCTGAGGTGCAATGTTCCGTGCCAATTTTCTACACTCATCATAGTGCAGTTTTAAAATATACACAGTCAGCCACTGATGTGTAGTGAACAAGGTTGCTTCTTTTCTGTGTTTAATCTGAGCCTAATATTGAAAGGAGTGCAAAAAGAATGTTGGCACCTTGGAGAAGAAACAGTGTGATAGATGGGCAGTCAAGATTCCTTGTGACAAAATGGAGGCGCTTCTAACTGGCAAGTCTGTCCGTGGAGTGAGAGGAAATGTGCATCGTACACGTTAAAGGCTGCAAATCATGCACCCTGTGAGAGATGAGGTTAGACCTGCTGGAAAGTGAGTATTGCAACTTGGTATAGTTTATGAATTTGGTGGAGGCTTGCCGCTGGGAACTCAAATGGGATGAAAGCCACCGGCACCCTTGAAGATGATGAAGTGCCGTGAATAGCCTCGTTGGCTTGTCGGAGAGGGCCCTTTATTCTTCAGCATGTCACTTTGGAATGTTGTTAACGCCATGGAGAAAGTGGAAGAGAGTCATTTTTAAATCGAAATGTACATTCTAGTCAATGCCGCTTTTTCATTCAATTTGACCAGCGTGGGGGAAATCTAAAAGCTTATCTAGGCATCGATTAGGCAGGGATGTTGAAAACAGCAACAACCGAGTATAGAGACGGCCCATCTGCAAGGTAAATGGGGTGCTTTGTGAATGAAATGCATTACAGGGAGGGGCCATGGTTCAGTGGCGGAGCATCTGCTTGGAATACAGAAGGACCCCAGGCTCTGTCCCCAGCATCTCCAGTTAGAAGGGTCGGGTGGTGGGTGATATGAACGACCACTACTTGAGAAAGAGCTGCTGCCAGTCAGACTAGGCAATACTGACCTTCATAGATCAATGGTCTGACTCGGTATAAGGTTGTTTCAAGTGTTTTCATTTCCCCCCTCATAACAGGTGCTGTGCTATATATCTGGCATAAACAAAACATTTGAGATATTAAGCTCCAGGCTAGGGTCTCCATTGCCCAGTTGGGGGTGGGGGGTCCCATGGTTTTGCAGACTCCTGCCCACTGCTGGCCAGCTAGCCGTCGGGAGGAAATCCCCACCCCCCAGCGATGTTGCTGGAAATAAACATGACGTGCCTACATCATGCAGAAGTGACGTAGACACATTGGTGAAGGGGGGGATGCTCTGGTTTTGGGGCAAAACTCAATGGTTTGAGGCTGATTTTACCATAGAGTTTTGTCCAAAAACCACAGTGTCACCCGCAACATCACCAACATGCCTACATCACTTCCATGCAATGTTACTTCCTGCTCCCGGAACGTCCCCCCCATCCCCCTGCCAGTGTTTCCAAACAGACCCAGCAACCCTACTCCGGGCACTGGTGCATCACCAATGCTAATGCAGTCCAGCACTAGCTAGTCAATACACTATGCTGTCTCAGCAGGGAAAACAAATTCAAGAGCCTAGTAACTGCACTGGAGACCATCGAGAGACTCCCCATACCCACCAATCATTGATCAGCATGCTGGTGATGTCCAAATGTCAGACATATATATCTGGCATAAACAAAACATTTGAGATATTAAGCTCCAACCAACTAAACACAGCGACCAACTAAGCACAGCAATGCAGGCATACTTCTTTGACCTTACCACACATCCACAGAACATAACAAGGGAGGGAACAAAGGAAACACAGTGCCCTCTGCTGTGTGGAGGACTGAGGGGTGGGACATAGGATATTAAACCCCCCATCTTTCCTAGCACACCCTCATCATAGCCCATTTTGGCCCCAGCACAGCAGCAGCAGTGTGCTATGCCAGCATAGCTCTAGACACTCCAAAACATCTCCATATTGATGTGGGCTATGTATGCCATTTGCCCACCCACCATAGGTAAACTCCTACCTTCAGCTTGAATCTCCCACTCTCAAGAAATTGAGGAGCAGGAGGAAAAAACACCTGGAAAATGGCCTCCATAGTGATGCTCTAGGGATTTACTTGTGTATCTATGGTCTCTACCATAGAGATTTGGGGACATTCCTAGAGCATCACCCAGAAGTGATGTCACATCTTCCCCAAAATCCACTCTTTTCAGGCATCACCATCAAAATCGCTCAGCATTTGCCAAGGTAGTACTGGCAACCCTACATGATGCTCAACTGTTATCCTTAACAGTGTATAGTCTGGCCTTAATATTGTCCTGTGCTAGCGGCTATCAGATATATCCTGTGGAAATCTGGGCTTACCAGGGGGGTTCTTACTTCCTTATCTATGTATCACATTTTTATCCAACAAGTTTTCTAAGGAGTTCAGAGTTGTATACACAAGTCTCCATTCCAGCCCCACAACAACCCTGTGAGTTAGGCTGAGAGACAGAGCCCAAGTTATCATCCAGAGAGTTTCCATGGCCAAAGGGTGATTCAAATCCTAGTCTAACCAGTCCTTGACTGATTTCCCACAAGCAGCTGCTCTGGGCTGGCTCTTCTCTCTCCCCCAATTGCATTCAGTATTCCAATACTTGCTGCGTGGCCACGTTCTGACCCGCAGCATCCCCCAATTTTCCCTGCATCTTCAGGATCCTTGTTTTTTGAGATCATGAAGATTCTTGTTTTATACTCTTACCATGACACTACACTTCCACTATCCAGCCAGTAGAAAAGAGCAAGACTGATTTTCCACAAGCAGCTGTGCCGCCCTCGCTCTTCCGCTTGCCCCAGTTGCATTGGTCAGTTTCATACTCTTCCCTGCGCTGCCGCATTTTGACCCGCATCTCTCCCTGATTTCCTCCGTGTCTTCTCGATCCTTGTTTTTTGAGATCGAGAAGATGCAGGGAGAATCGGAGGGAGATGCAAGTCAAAGTGTGGCCGCACAGCAGAGTGTGAAATCAACGAATGCAACCGGGCGGCACAGCTGCTTGTGGGAAATCGGTCCAAGAGTCCATTAGCACCTTGAAGACTAAAAAAATATGTGGCAGGGCATGAGCTTTCATGAGTCACTGCTCACTTCTTCAGGTACCAGAAAGATGATATCTGTTTGTACCTGTGCAAGTTTCTTCTCAAGGTTGATGGATTTCCATTCTGTACGGCTAAATGTGGTGCCTCCCATGAAGATAGAGCAAGATGGGTAGCTGTGTTTGTCTGTCTGTAGCAGTAAAAAAGACTAAGAGTCCAGCAGCACCTTAAAGACTAACAAAATATGTGGCAGGGTAGGAGCTTTCTCAGCTAATGCTTCCTCAAGGGCTGTCCTTGATCTTGAATTGCCTCGCTGCTAGGCAGTACAAGCAGCCACATCGTCAAGCTGGCCAGCTTTTCCCAAGCCCCACTTTGCTAGACTCATTGGCGGTTCAGAGGCTCTGAGCTCTGCTGCTTTCCTCACTCAGCTACATGTACCACATTTGTGGGTTGGCACTGGAACAGCTTCAAGGCTGCCCTGGTGCTATCCTCGCTCACTCAGTTCCTAAGAAGTAATTCCACAGCAGCAGGAAGCTGGGAATGCATAGCCAAGGATGGCATCCACTCACCCCGTTCTTGCTGCCCTCATGGCTGATTGCTGCCACCCCAATCCCCCTCCCCCTCCTCCCTCCCGCACCTATGTACAAGGCAGGTATGCTGGTGATTTCTATGGGACCTTCCCCAGCCTGGAAACACCCCCCTTTCCACTAGCTATCCATTTCCCTACCAAAGCATGCTGTAGTGGATAAAACAGAGCAAAAAAAGCCCTTTAAAGGGCTGAAAAGGGTGGAGATGGCTGGGTGTCACATGCCATTTTGAAAGTGGAGCTTAGCTCCATCACCAGCCACCCCACAGTGGCTATGGGAGAGTGTCCAGATGGCTGGTTTGCCTTCAACCACCCTACACTTTCCCTTTTAAAAGGGGGGAAATGGTTTCTATTTTCTCTAGAGTAAGGGGAGGGGAAGGTGGCATGCTATATCCCAATCTTGGCAGATCTTCGAAGCTAAGCAGGGTCGGTACTTGGAAGCGAGACCACCAAGGAAGATTCTGCAGAGGAAGGCAATGGCAAACTGCCTCTGCTTCTCACTTGCCTTGAAAGCCCCTTGCTGGGGTCGCCATAAGTCAGCCATGGCTTGATGGCTTTTTATACACACACAAAGAGAGCATGGAGGGGGACAGCAGCCAGCCAAGTTGTTCCCAAATTGGACACAGCATTATCTGGATGCAGGGTGGCCGGCCGGCCGATTGCCAGCAACCAGAAGACCCCAGTTGTGTGAGGAGGTAGCAATTGCATTGTGCAATGCCACAACATGATTTCAAGGCAAACACTGTATCTTGCATGAAGAAGTCACAGTTCAGTTCCTGGCATCTCCCATGAAAAGGATCCAACTGTAGGGGATGGGAAAGACTTCGACCCGAATGCCTAGAGAGGTGTTGCCACTCCGAATAGACAATACTGACCTTGACAGACCAGTGGTCTGACTCATTCTAAAGGCAAGTTCATGTCTGTTCATGCGTGCCCACTGATGATGCCCTTTAAAGCTCTCCTCCACACACAGCTGATAGGGACTCTGCAGCAGTCTGATTCCAAACCCCCAGGTGTGCCACTGTCTCATCCAGTTTGGCCAGTGAAGGCCATTTCACACATCATGGGAAATCTCAGTCTGGCGGTTCCACAGCATGTTGTCCCATCTGTTGTGGGTGCAGAGGGACTTGTTTTTCCCCTCTAAGGTGCAAAGCTCCCTGAGCAATTGATGGGGAGGGGGGCTTATTTGTTTCCTTAACTCTTTAGATAAGTCCCTTTCCTTTTTGTTTTGTTCAAAACCATTGCCTGCAAAATAAGGGATTTTTCAGACTCACTGCATCCTTTCAAATTACTGTTCAGTGCATTGAATAAAACATAGGTCCCTGCATCGACTCTGCAAGGGGGCAGGGAGCAAAGCAGCTTGTGGAGGATGACTTTTGATAGAAAAAGCTGTGAAAAGGGAAAGGGTCAAGAAGCCGCTCCCTTACAAACTCCTCTGTGGCTGCATTTTACAAGACAAAATATGCTGGGGATGAACCACATGTCTAACTAACTGAAGGCCTAACTATATGCTACAGAGTTCTAATGTCCCCCATGTGAACCCCCACTAGGGTTGCCAGATCAGGGTTGGGAAAGACTTGGAGATTTTTAGGGGGGTGGAGCCTGAGGAGGGCAGAGTTTGGGGAGGGGAGGGACTTCAGTAGGGTATAATGCAACATAGTCCACCTTCCAAAGTGGCCTTTTTCTCTGGGTGAACTGATCTCTGTTGCCTGGAGATAAGTTGTAAATCCCGGGAGATCTCCAGGCACCAGCCACCTACATACCCTGTTGACCTAGGTTTGCCAGGTCTGGGTTGGAAAATACCTGGAGACTTTGGGGGTGGAGCCAGGAGAGGGTGGGGTTTGGGGAGGGGAGGGGAGGGGAGGGGCCTCAGCATGGTACAATGCCATAGAGTCCACCCTTCAAAGCAGCCATTTTCACCAGGGAAACTGATCTCTGTCGGCTGGAGATCAGTTGTAAAAAAGGGAGATCCCCAGGCCCTTCCTGGAAGCTGGCAACCTTATGTCGACCAGAGGCATTTGGGGAGCTTCATGCTTGGAACGTAATCCCTATTCACACATGGACCCAATATGGACTCGAACAGCAGCCTCCCCACCCCCTGCCATTTCCCTGACTTGAAACGTGACTGAAGACAGGGGCAGTCTGAGCCAAGGGACAGCAGGGGCTGCTGCTCTGTGCCCTGTGCTTGGTGAGGGCCCTGGACACCCACGGGATGTTGGGTGGAGGGGCAAAGAAAAGAACACTAGGCTCCTGGTGTCACTTGTACCTGCCCCATCTCATGGGGTTGCCAACTTCCAGGTGATCTCCTGGGATTACAACTGATCTCCAGGCAACGGAGATCAGTTCACCTGGAGGAAGTGGCTGCTTTGGAAGGTGGAATCTAAGACATTATTCCCCATTGAGGTCCCTCCCTCCCCAACCCTGCTCACCTCAGGCTCCACCAGGTATATCCCAACCCGCAGCTGGCAGTCCTACCCATCTGGGACTCAGTCAGGTGGCTCCTGGCAGCCATGGTGGCTCCCTCCAGCCTACTTCACACAGGGCAGTGTTTGGTAGGGGATGGCAGTGATGCTGGAGCCCTACCCTGGACTTTTGCTTAGGGCTCTAGAATCATGAAGACGACCCCTGTTTGAAGGTGTTTTGATCTTCCATAGCACATGAACACTTGTCCAGATCGTCCACTGCATATATGAACATCTGTCACTGTCCTAAAAAATAATCTGAAAGTGTAGAAAAAATATCCTGGGCAAACTGGAGTTGGCTTGTTGTGACTATTGCAAGGTTGTAGTTGCACTGAGGGCTGCATGAGCACTCTCCCCAGAAGGGACAACTAAACACCCCCCAGGTTGTTTTGGCTTGAGGAAAGAACCCATGGGGGGGGAAGCTGAAGTCCTTCCTCCCCTTCCACCATGGTCCCAGTCTGACAGGCCTATACATTTGGCCTATATATGCTTAAAATGAATTTATGAGCATGAGGATGGAGTAGCATTGCCAGCTCTGGATTCAGAAATACCTGGAGATTGGAGGGTGGAGGCGGGAAGGGTGGGGTTTAGGGAGGGGAAAGGTCTCAGTAGGATCTAATGTGGGGCTGTCAGGTAGGGTTGCCTGGCAACTGGCAGGGGATGGAAGGGACTTACTGGGAGAAAGAGACAGGCCCAGGCCTCATCCCTGGCATTGCTCAGGAAGTGGCCTCTTCACACCAGCGACATCCAGGCAACACTCTGGTATTTGGGCAAAAACCCTATGGTAAAAGCAGCTTCTACCATTTGGGAATGGAGCCAGGGAAGGACAAGGACCTCAGTAGATGATAATGTCATATAGTCCACCTTCCAAATCAGCCACTTTCTCCAGGAGAAGTGGAATAAATAATAAATAAGCAGTCATCTGGAGACCAGCTGTAATTCTGGGAGATCTTCAGGCTCCCACCTGGAGGCTGGCAACCCTAGGAGAACCTTAACCAGATTTGCACTCAAAAATGTATCATCTATTTGGGGACTAAACTTGAGGCCTAAAGTGTGGGCAAACCAGTGCTGAGTCCGATCTTTCAGGGCAAATTAGGGGACCCCCTGGAAGGAGGCAGAAGGCGAGCAATTGGAGGAGGATGTTGGGTGGATGCTCTGGAAAAAAAACCCTGCTCCAGCTTTGAGAGCTAGGGTGGAGCAAACTCTCTGTTTGGAAACATCTCCCACTTCCTAGGGTTGCCAGCCTCCAGGTGGGGCCTGGGGATATCCCACTTTTACAACTGATCTCCAGCTGACAAAGATCAGCTCCCCTGGAGAAAATGGCTGCTTTGGAGGGTGGACTCTATGTGGACTGTACCATGCTCAAGCCCCTCCCCAAACCCCGCCCTCTCCCAGATCCACCCCCAAAGTCTCCAGGTATTTTCCAACCCAGGGCTTGCAATCCTACCACTTCCTCACTGCATCGTTTTGATTCTTTCATGCCTTTTATATACAACTGATGCACAATCACAAATGACATTGAAAAATACATCCATTTTATGGGTGAAAAATTTGGGATGGGGTACCAGAAAAGCTTCTGGCTTTCCTTGTCTCTTTCTCCCATTTTCTGGTAATCATTAATATCACTTAATGCATGACATGATGTCTACTGCATCATGAGAATGGCACAGTTAATTAAGACCCTTCTGTGTTTAATGAAGAACTATATACCAATTGTCCGCTATATAGCACTCCAAGAGAGAAATTTTTAGCAGGATTTCTATCAGCTCCGCGAGCATACTCAGAAGCTGAAAAGATTGTGTTCTTGCTTTCAGATAATGATTCTTATTTATCCTACTGTAATGTAGTATGTTCTGTGTAACAACCGGCCTGCCATGTGCTCCCAGGTAATGGCGCCCGCCGCATGGCCAGAGCACATGGTCAGGCAGAGAGGGGAGCTTGAATCTGGAGGAACAATAGACATCCAGATTCAAAGCCTCCACCAATGTGGGACCTAGGTGGCCAAATGCGGCCAAAGGCTCCTCCAGGGAACCTATGACAAAGATGCACATATGTTAAACCCCTATCAGGTCTTTTGGGTGAGGCCGGAGGTGTGGCTTCAGCCAGCATATAATGAGGGCCCTGGAGCCCTGTAAGCATGCTTGTTCTGACCATCTACTGGGCATGCTGAATCACTCAATAAAGGCTTCATGATTTCACTGTTCCTGGTCTCCCGAGTCCAGTACTCTTCACCTACAGAGTCTCCTTCTTTGCTCTAGCAGCATCTAAGATTAGATCCAAGGGCCAAGGTGTTCAAACCTGTACCATCTTTTAATTATTGATTGGTTGTCAATTTTTAACTGGATTGTATTAGTGCTTTTTAATGTTTTATTAGCATTTTGTGATATGGAAGCTTTTAGGAGTATTTATTTGTTGTATGTTATTTATTGTTATTTATTGTAATGTTTTTAATCGATTTTACAGGTCAATGTACCGAACAGGCCTTTGGCCCATGTAAGCCGCCCTGAGCCCGCTTGCAGGGAGGGCGGGATATAAATACGAAAAATAAATAAATAAATAAATAAATAAATATTCTGAATTTGTAATGGCCAATGGCTTTATACAGTAAACCTACCTACCTACCACTACCACAACCCAAATCTCTATCTGGAAGATCGAAGGCAAGGGTCCAAATAAATAAACTAAGAAAAGTCTCTAATTCCAGCTTTGACTTGGCTCACTCCTGAGTCCTTTGAAATGAAACAGCAACCTGCTAAGCCATTGGCAAGTAGTGTGGCAGCTGAATCTCATTGCTGCAAAATGGCCACAAAGCATACTGGCAAAAGCCATGAGGTACACCAGCATCATTGTGCCATACAGTGCCTCACCACCAGCAAGGATGTGAGTAGGGAGGAAGAGGAATGTGCAGCGCATCATACACACTGTGATACAGTAGACAATTCAAGGAAGAGAAGGAGACCCAAAGGTAGTGGTGGCTCAGCATCCCTCCAGACATAGAGTCCCACCCTTGTTTGTCGCCTTTTGTTCTTGTTTGTCTTTGTTACAAAATTGCAGGCAATTGGGGAGGGGGGGAGTGTTATAGTTTTTTAATACAGCTTTGTACACCACCTAGCCATTTGAGGTCCTTAATAACAAGATGTCCTTATTATTATTTATCAGTAGACTTCTTGCTTCCCCCCGCCCCGCCCCCAAGACATTCCTGAAGGGTATACAGGGAGCTCTGCAGTTCCAAACACCCCTCAGTCAAGGTCAGGTAGCTCAGACGCCTGGGTTTGGGTATGCGTGACAGAGGCGAGAAAATTGTTGGATTTTTTCATCCTTGTCTCCCACGGCTGTTCTTCATTCACAATTCTTGATGTGCTAGAGACCCCTGCTGGCCACTAAGCAGACACGAGAAACAAAGCTGCCCCCCCTCCACCCCAACCCCCAACCTGCCTTCTGTATGAATCCCTGTAAACCTGGGCTTTTCGCAAACAGGAATGGGGAGGTAACGGTGGGCTTGGGTCCCTTCTGTAAGCTGCCCATCAAAAACAAAGCTGCCTTCGGTGAAACACAGCATAGCCAGAGCACCCATCAGAAGCTAAAAGCTCTCTTCTTTCCCGCTGGCCTCTCTTTAAAAAATCCATTGTTCGCGGATATTTCCTGGGATTATCTGAGACTGGCTCACAGAAGGAGGGCTGTCAGTTGGGCCTGTTAGCAGCAGTCTTATTTCAAATGACCAGGTGTGGAATTAATGTTGAATGGGTGATCTCTTTCTGTCTCTGCCATTTGGGAAGATGGCCAAAAGGTTAGCTGTAAACATCAGCCACATGGTCCTAACGTTACTATTCATTTTTATCCCAAGAGCAGCTAAGGTTGCTAGGTCTGGGTTGGAAAATACCTGGAGACTTTGGGGGTGGAGCCAGGAGAGGGTGGGGTATGGGGGAGGGGAGGGGCTTCAGCATGGTACAATGCCATAGAGCCCACCCTTCAAAGCAGCCATTTTCTCCAGGGGAGCTGATCTCTGTCAGCTGGAGATCAGTTGTAAAAGCAGGAGACCCCCAGGCCCCACCTGGAGGCTGGCAACCCTAGCTAAAACATGATTTTACTCTGCTGTGTCCTAGTTACACCCTCCCCACCTCTGTCTTCACAACACCCCTGTGAGGTAGATGAGACTGGCAGAGCATGTCTGGCCCAAAGTCACCCCCAGCAAGCTTCAAGGGTGAGGGAGGATTTCAGCCACAATAAAAAAGGCCAACGCTATGCTGGGGATTATTAGGAAGGGAACTGAAATCAGCCAGTATCATAATGCTCCTGTAGAAATCAATGGTGCGACCTCATTTGGAATACTGTGTACAGTTCTGGTCACTACACCTCAGAAAGAATATTATAGCTTTGGAGAAATGCAGAAAAGGGCAATAGAATGATAAAAGTGTTGGAACACTTTCCCTGTGAAGAAAGGTTAAAGTGCTCGGGGCTCTTTAGCTTGGAGAAACGATGGCTGAAGGGTGACATGATTGAGGTTTACAAAATTATGCATGGTATAGAACAGGTAGAGAAAGAAGTACTTTCCCCCCTTTCTCACAATACACAAGCTCATGGGCACTCTATGAAATTGCTGAGCAGTTGGGTTAACAGATAAAAGAAAGTCCTTCTTCACCCAAAGAGGGATTAACACATGGAATTCACTGCCACAGGAGGTGGTGGAGGCTACAAGCATGGATGGCTTCAAGAGGGAATTGGATAAACGTATGGAGCAGGGGTTCACCAGTGGCTATTAGCCACAAGGTATAGATAGGAACTCTCAGTCTGGGGCAAGTGTTGTTTGGTGTTCTTGGTGCTTGGGGGGGGCAGCAGTGGGAGGGCTTCTAGTGTCCTGGCTCCACTGCTGGACCTCCTGATGGCACCTGGTATTTTTGGCCACTATGTGACAGAGCGTTAGACTAGAGTGGCCATTGGCCTGATCCAACATTGGCTTCTCTTATGTTCTTATGTTCACCTTTTGGTTTGTGCAACAAAAACAGCCGACCTCCATTGGGCAGTTTTTAACAGGGATACTCTTTTGTCACCTTGAGTGTCCAAAAATGCATCCTTGAGACAAAATCTGATGGTAGGCATGTTTTGGCACAACACCGAGGCACGCCCACTCTGTGGTGGGAAGTCCCTGGAGATCTGGGGGCGGAGCCTAGGGAGAGTAGTGGGGGAGGCCTTGCCAGGCTATAACACCATACCATCCACTCTCCAAAACAGCCATTTTCTCCAGGGAAACTGGTCTTTGTCATATGGAGATCAGTAATTCCCAGAGATCTCCAGCCCCTACCTGGAGGTTAGCAACACTAAACATGCTAGATAACAGGAAATGATTATCCAAGTAGGGTTGCCAGGTCCCTCCTGGCAATCAGCAGGGTATGAGGTGGGGCATTAGGAGGAAGAGAAAGGCCAAGGCCCAGTGGTGGACATCTCACACAGGAAGTGACATCGCCACTCCAGCAATGTCTGGGTAACACTCTGGTATCTGGGCAAAAACACTATGGCCCAGAGGTGGGGGACCCACATCTCCGTCAGGGGTCTAGCAACCCTATACCCAGGTCAGCATTGTGCAGAATGAACTGCTGTTTTGTAATTCTTCCCAGTAACATGCTACTTGGGGTATTTGTGAAGGCATACGGCGGAGTTGGGGGAAATAATCCAATTTTCAAGCTGAAAGCTGCTTGGGAAATGAAGTAGTGAAATGATTGACAGTACAATCCCAAACAGAACTACTTAGGGTTGCCAAGTCGGTTAAACTTACCGGCAGGGGGGAGTCCTCCGCTGGCCGGGCGGTGTCACCGGAAGTGATGTCAGCACGTTGGGGGCGTTGCCAGGGCGACGCTCTGGCAATCGCCCTAAAACTCTATGGTATCGCCCCAACCCGGAAGTGACGCCATTACGTGGGGGAAGTCGTCCAGGCTGGACGACTTCAGGGGTGGGGTTTCCCCCGTCGGCCGAATGCTGGCCGGCGGATCAGGAACCCCTGTAGCGTGGGATCCCCCACCGCCCGGGCTGACTTGGCAGCCCTAGAACTACTTCAGTCTAAGCCCATGGAAATCAAGGGGCTTAGACTGATGAAGCAGCCCCAGTAACATTTTAACCACATTTGGGTTAAAAGAATAGATAATAATATAGGGTGGAATGAATCGTGTTATGAATCGTGTTGGTTTGGATTTTTTTTTGCATGCCATGCGGTTGCCTCATTTCATTCTGCTCCATCTTCAATGCCTAGATTTAATTTCCGGTTTATTTTTCTCCAAGCTCATGCAAGTTGGGTTGCAGTAATATCTCCCTTGGGATGAGTGGGCGGGATTTCATAGTCTGCCGCCCTCCAGGTTGGCTGGGACATAAATGGCTCTTATCCCTTTAAGAGAAGGTTGACGTGCATGAACTGGAGCTTTTCTTTGCAAGGAGCTAAAAAGCATCTCCTGCTAATTTCTGCTAAGCAAGCAGCTGTTCGGACAGCCATCGGTGTGGGTTCCCAAACAGGCAGCCTCACCCTACAAAAGCCTTTATTAAAGAAAAAGAAAATCTAGACCTTTGGCAATAATTCCATGCCGAATCCAAGAACAGCAGAACTGTGCAGCACAACGAGCAGTTGTGAAAGGGTAAAGGACATAGATGTCAACTACGGAGGGCTCAAGGGCTCGGGCCACCTCCTAAATTTCCCAGGGGGGGACTGAGCCCCCCCCCCCGGGCGAAATGGAGCACCCTGGCATTAATATTGTGAGCAAGCAATTTGGCTACTGCACAAATTAGTTTGCTCTGGAACCGTCTTTCCTGAGCTAAGACAAAAATGTGTGAGCTGGAGGCTAAAAAACTGTGAGCTAGCTCACACTAACTCCACTTAGAGGAAACACTGGTGGTTTGCCATTGTCTGCCTCTGCATAGGGACCCTGGACTTGCTTGAGTGGTCTCCCTTTCAAATACTGACCAGGGCTGCCCTTGCGTAGCTTCCAAATTTGACAAGATGGGGTTAGCCTGGGCTATTCAGGTCAGGTCTCTCTATCTACTACACCACCATTTGTTCTACAGAAACCAGCAGAGGAAATTGTTCATTGCGCAGAAGGACACATTTTACTCTTATTCATTGCAGACTGAACTACCATTAAAGGAACCGCTAAATTAGCCAGTGCAATCATTAGATGATTGGATCCAGCATTCTGGGAAGATTAGCTTTTTTTCCCTTTCTTAAAGCAAGCTTCTAGTCCTTAAGGCTGCAAAGACAGGCTTGCAAAAGTGGGCAGTATCTGGGGAAAGAAACTGGGAAGAGGAGCTCAGCGATGCCTTCAGTAGTCAACATGGCACACCTGCAGGGGTGGATCAGGCCGCGCATAAAAGCCATGCTAGCCAGTCTACACGGGACTTGGCATAGCAGGCAGATCAACCCCCTGAGTGGTGTATGTTAAAGGGGGGGGAGAAGCAGAGAGAAGCCAGCTGCTACTGTAGTCAATACATATTATACTTCTAGTACTTTGGACTAAAAAGTATCAGTTTGGGAGGAATTATCCCACCATCCCAGAGGGGGGGGGGGCCTTCTACCAAAGCAGAATCTGCTGGGAGTTTGTGTCAGTGAAGACAAAAAGGAAACATGCTTTCTGGCTGAATGCACAGCTTGTCTCTCATATGGAAAGGGAGACAGGCAACTTGCCGCTTAAACTTAAGAAATAAAAATTTTCATGTGTCTCTAGGGCTGGTGTGTATGTGCGTGTGTGTGTGTGTGTGTGTAAAGAGCTGTCACATGCACACATGAAGCTGCCTTATCCTGAATCAGACCCTTGGTCCATCAAGATCAGTACTGTCTACTCAGACTGGCAGCTGCTCTCCAGGGTCTCTGGCTTAGATCTTTCGCATCACCTGCTACCAGATCCTTTAACTGGAGATGCTGGGGATCGAACCTGGGACCTTCTGCATGTAAAGCAAAGACTCTGCCAGTGAACCACAGCCCCTCCCCATCACAGCTGATTTCTGGCGACCCCAGCAAGGGCCTTTCAAGGCCAGTGAGAAGCAGAGGTGATTTGCCAGTGTCTCTGTCTGCAGAGACTCCCTTGGGTGTGTGGGGGGGTCTCCTTTCCAAGAACCGACTCTGCTTAGCTTCCGAGATCTGATGAGACCGGGCTATACCATTCCCATGCCACCTTCCCTCCCTTCTGGGGCTGCTAGCGCTAAATATTTACAAAAACAGAAAGACCTCTTCTTCTTCTTCTTTTTAAATCTTTGCAGCCTGATCCTTCTTGGCAAATACATGTAGGATTGTGATTGAGTGTGTGTTATTTTAAAGAAGTTGCAAAATGTCTGACATCTTACTTGGGGTGGGAAAAGGAATGGCTATGGAGCGCTGAGGGAAGGCAGCAGGGTATAGCCTGATCTCGTCAGATCTCGGGAGTTAAGCAGGGTCAGGGCTTGAAAGGAAGACCACCAAGGAAGACCCTGCAGAGAAAAGCAATGGCCAGCCACCTCTGCTTCTCACTTGTTCTTGAAAGCCACTTGCTGGGGCCGCCATAAATCAGCTGGAACTTGGCAGCGTTTCATGCAGACACGGAAAAGCTGAAGAGGAGCCTGTGCTTGTTCATCTTTGTTTTGGAGCTAGCGGCTACTGTTGCCAACTCTGGATCTAGAAATTCCTGGAAGTTTGGGAACAGAGCCTTGTGAGGGCAGCGTTGGGGGAAGGGAGGGATCTCAGCAGGGTGGAATGCCGTACGGTCTACCCTCCAAAGCAGCCATTTCCTCCAGGGGAACTGATCTCTGTAGTCTGGAGATCAGTTGTAATTCTGGGAGGTCTCCAGGCCCCACCTGTGGGTTGGCAACCCAAGAGGTTCCAGGTAGCTTTGTTGGTCTAAAGCAAATCCAGGATACCTTTTATTAAGACCAATCCAAATGGCATACAAAGCAGTTTAGTGAGTTTTCAAGTTCTCCAAAACATTTTAATCAGGCTGGACATTAACAATAAAATCTGGCATTGGAACTGATAATGTTCTTGTGGAGCCAGTATCAAAGTGCGCGTTGAGAGAGCAGTCCTAAACAGGTCTGCTTAGAATCCTACTCAGGTACCACAAGAATATCTTTGCTGTACAGGCCATGTTAATCCAGCAGCCTATTTCTCCTTCCCAATGTAGCCAACCAGATATCCCAGAAGGTCCACTGCTAGGGTTGCCAACTCTGGGTTGGGAAATTTCTGGAGATTTGGGGGGGGTGGAGCCTGGAGAGGATAGGGTTTGAGGAGATGAGGAACCTCAGTGAGGTATAATGTTATAGAGTCCACCTTCCAAAGTAGCCATTTTCTCCAGGGGAACTGATCTCTTTCACCTGGAGCTCAATTGTAAAACAGGAGTTATCCAGGTGTCACCTGGAGATTGGCAACCCTATGCAGTTCCTCCAATTGACTCCAGGGTTTTTTCACAGAAAAACATGAAAGCAAAGACCTGTCCTTTTTCGATCTCTGTTTTCACGTTTACTGCAAGGAAAACAAGCTACTGAAATGGGACGTTCCCAACTGCTGCTGCTGCCGGCTGTTTCAACTCTTCACACTTTGGGCTCTGAAAGTAAAATACGTATCAGCCCACAGTCAGGGCTTAAATCACACTAGGCTTTGCCGTGTACAAACTGCTTTGCAGGATCAAATCAAGGTCCATTTAAGTCCAGCGCTGTGTCTCCAACAACAGCTGGGCAGACGGAATAATAAAAAATAGAATGTCTCTGAGCGTGTGGCTCATGAAATGGGGTGCAATTTTTTCTCTCTCTGTATCCCAACTGCCTAATAAAAGATAAGAGGGCTGGACCTAAAGAAATCCCCCCCCCCGCCCCCGTAGAAGCTGATATAACAGAAGCATTGTTTTCCCGGGTATGCATATGTTCCCCACCGTTACCTCCATTCACAGGTCTTACAGATTTTTACGAGGTGTGCAAAAGCCTGTTTGACCGAAGACAGTAGTGCTTTTCACACCACATTCCATGGCCGAAGAATGCACATTGTGAGGCAGGGGGGAGGGGGGGGAGCATCCCATCAACATTCTCCTCCTCTGACGTGCGTATTCACCTGGAAGTGAACAAAGGGCCTATACGTCAGTGATTGCATGGACAGGGACTCTTCCTCAGGATAGGGCTGTCTCGAGGGTTGCCAACCTCCAGGTGGCACCTGGAGACCTCCTGCTATTACAACTTATCTCCGGCCAACAGAGATCAGTTCCCCTTGTGAAAATGGCTGCTTTGGGAAGTGGACTCTATGGCACTATACCCCACTGAAGCCCCTCCACTCCACAAACCTCACCCTTCTCAGGCTCCACCACCAAAACTCCAGGTATTTCCCAACCCAGAGCTGGCAATCCTACCTGTCTCCCAGGAATGCTGCTTTTTCGGGCTTCTTAATCAAGGACAGATTTGGTGGACAACATCCGCCTCCTGATGGAGAGGAAAGGAGAATAAGCAGGATCATGGCAGTGACCCCTGACCGTCTTGTGTGAGAAGGGCAGCCAGAAGCAACTCCTACCCATCCATCTCACCTAAAAGACCAGGCTGGTCCCAGCACACAGCAGGATTTTTCCTGGTAGCCCTGATGTCCAATCTGCCTCCTGTTCTTGACTGTATGGAGAGGTGCCTATAAACAGACAGCTGTTACCCAAAGATGCAGTCTCGAGTCCTAATTAATTGGGGGGAATTAGCTTTAAAGAGAGAGCAAGAAGCGAGTAATTGGGATCTCCACTAATGTTTACGGGGCTTTTTCCCTTAGAGAACTCTCAAAATAAACCAGTCAAATGTTCAACTGGAATGGGTTTTATTGAAATAGGAATAAAAGAGCAAAACACACACATAAAACACAGGGAAAACACATGAGCTAGCTAAGACATAATCAGGGAGGAGAGAGGAAAGGCAGTTTTGGGGGAGGCAATAGTTACCAGTCCTGAAGAGTGAGGTCCATGGAGGCAGAAGCGAAACAACCAGCATTTCACGGAGAGAAGGCACACATGCAAGTGAGGGTGTGAGGTATGACATCCTGAACACACACACACACAACTATCGAGAAGAGTGCTATAGTTATAGGGAAATGTTCCCTGGGGCTATGCTGACATGTGTGCCCCAAAAACACCTTGATGGGCTTTTTGGAGGTAAACAATGATTTGGTTGATGGGTTTTCCTATAGGTGTAAATAATTCTTGATGACCCACTAAGTACTGGATGGGAAAGCTACCAGGTTTCGTGAATAGTGTTAAGTGTTGCATAATTAAGGTACGGAAGAGGGGAAGAGAGGCTGGACAGTTGTCAGGATTAGTAAAATGTGAGGCAATAGTTTCATTGTTCCTAAATTATGCATCTCCCTAGGGCGGGGAAAGGTTCATTAGCTAACCAGCAGCTCTGATTTCACCTTCCAAAAATAGTTTCCCGGGCTTGTCTCTGGTTTGTCTCAGGCTGGCATCCATTTTGTGTCACTTTGGGCCAGGCAGTGTCTTGTATTTATGATTTTTGGAGGTGATATTATGTGAAGGATGCCTCTTTCTCTCCAAGCGCTAAACTGCCCCTCTGCAGGAGGAGGGGTCTGACTGCTGACACAGCCATTAGGTAAATGTAAAGGTTTCCCTTACTCGAAAGCCAGTCAAATACGACTCTAGGGATACGGTGCTCGTCTCCATTTCCAAGCTGAAGAGCCAGCACTGTCCAAAGACGTTTCGGTGGTCATGTGGCTGGCACGACTAGACACCGAGGTGCACGGAACGCTGTTACCTTCCCACCGAAGTGGTAACTATTTATCTACTTGCAATTTCTTGCTTTCAAATTGCTAGGTTGGCAGGAGCTGGGACCAGAGTTGGGAGCTCACTCTGTTACACAGCACCCGGGTCTCAAACTGCTGAACTACCAACCTTCCAGTCTGCAGTTCAGCGTCTCAACCGCTTGAGCCACTGTAGCCCCAACACAGCCATTACAAAAGTACATGATGAATAATTGTGCCTCTATTATACCAGGTAGACCACAGCACCTGAATAACTATCTTCTCTCATACAGACCTTTGAAAAAAAGCTTTGATCTGTGGTCTTTCTCCTCAGAAGTAAGTTGGATGGGCTACACAGAGACGGCCTGTTCTGTTACGGTGCTAAAACATTGGAACTACATCCTCATAGAACAGCAGTTCTCCAACATGTTCCCCATGGCATATGCCAATGTTTCTCCTGGTCCCCGCTTGCTTCTTGAATTGTAGATGTAAAATCCAAATGGTCTTGAAGTGACCTGAAAAAACAGGAAGTTTTGGGTTGAGCCCTACTAGCTGAGTAACACCTCAGTGCAGAAGATATTACGGGGAGGGTGCTCCATAACCCAGGAAGTGTTGCTTTGGGCCTGCAGGAAGCACTATTCAGAAGCAGTTGCCTCCATTGCAGGAAGTCACACTTGGCTTAGAACTCCCAACACCCTGTGGAATCTCCCAACATTCTGTGACACATACCCTCTTATCCCCATAGCACCCATTTTGTGACTGGCTGTATCCATCTTGGCTGCCATTTTGTTGTGGTTGCAACCACTACCTTTTCTTCAAATTCCAGAAGGGCTACAGGCTCGGCGAGATTGAGGACCCCTGTCACAGAGACTCACTGGAAACCAAAACATCTGAAATGCAGGCTATTCAATCTCCATTTGCTGTAGCCTTTTTATGATTGTCCTTGAGGAGTTTTAGCAGGATGTTTTATGCCTGGATCTCTTCTGTGTACAAAAGGCTGTTACTGTTTTTATGCCAGTGCCAGTTTATTGATGGCTTCTGCTGTTCTTTTCTAAGCTTACTGTGTTGACTTTTTAAAAAGCTCACTGTGTTGATTATTTTAAGTGTTGACAAATAATTCTACCAATCTACCACTTGCCGCTTTTATGTTTTATTTGTTCTTGGTTGTGATCTGTATGGCATTTTACTTTCTTAACTGAAAATGATGTAGGCATCTGGAATGGGATATAAATGCAATCCACCTTCAACCCTTCTAAAAACAGTGGTCTGTCACCAGCCTATTCCGGCTTTCTTGTTTGTTTATTACTTATTTAAATATCTATATACCTCTTTTCTGCCAGAAGGGATTCAAAGTGTGTGTGTGTGTGTGTGAAGTGCCATCAAGTCACAGCTGACTCATGATAACCCCCCCCCCCCATTGGGTTTTCAAGGCAAGAGACAAATAGGGTTGGTTTGCTGTTGACTGTCTCTACGTAGCAACCCTGATATTCCTTGGCAGTTGCTCATCCAAGTACTAACCAGGGCCAGCCCTGCTAACAAGACCAAGCTAGCCTGGGCCATCCAGGTGAAAGCAAAGTGGTTTATAGAAATAAAACACAATCAAAATACCAATAAACAAATTACATCCCAGTCTTGGGCTAGCCCTGGATATAGTGACTCACTCATTTTAAAGGCACATGCTAGGAGCCATGGGCTCTTGCTCTTCACCTTCTGCCTCCAGCAATGCTTGGCCCTTATACCTGACAACAAGGAGGAGTCAAGTAAACCCGCAACAATGGTTCCCCCCTCCCCCCCCCCAGTTCCATAGGATTCTGCAGAGAGAATAAGAACAGCTCTGCATGGAGCATTATGCGTTATAACAACATTGCACAAATTGTAAATTTCCACTTGTAGTTGTCAGTTTAGACTTCCAGTGGCAGGGTGCTCTAAACCGTGCATAGCCAAAAGCCAGGATATGCATGCAGACTTGTCAAGGAGGCCATAGTTCTGTGGTACAGCATCTACTTGGCCTGTGGAACATCCTGCGCAGGTTCAGCCCTCAACATCTGCAATTAAAAAGATCAGGAGTAGGTGATGTGAAAGACCTCTGCTTAAAACCTTGGAAAGCTGCTGCCAGCTTGAGTGGGCAATACTGACCCTGATGGACCAGCAGTCCGACTCAGAAGGCAATTTCATGTTGTTCATGAGTCCATTCTGTATAGCACTAGCTTTGCAGTGGCACAGTTGACTGCTGCTTTCAACATTCTTGCCAACTTTCTGTTCAGCATGCAGTGGGGACATCCCCCCCCCCATCTCATCAGATATTAAACAATGAGTTGGGTGACCCATAAATATATTAAGCATATGCTAGCTGCTCAAACAAGATGCAAAACACACATGTTGGCACATGAGAAAGGTTGCTTGAATTCAGGCTCTGCCTTTGATCAAATCCAGTGTTTGCCATTTGAGTGTCAAAATCAGCCAAGTGAATTTCAAATTTGTACCCAAACTCTTAATTTCTTCTACAAATGTGGTGCAAAACTGGCTTTTGTTTGTCATGACTAAGGTTGCAATGCATTTTCTACCTGGGTCAAATTTATGAACCATTTGAAGTGAATTTGACCCTCTCTCCTGCTGTACATGTACATCTGTGAAAGACAGAAGGCTGACATGTGTTGAATCATGTTTTACAACTGATTGACAGCCATACAGGCAGGTGGATTTAGAACTGTGTCTCCCCTTTCTGCATGGGGAAGGGTAAACCTATGAACAGATGTGTTCCATCTGAAGTGTATTTACCCACCCCCACCCCCAAACTGTGCACATTTGGAAATGTTTTCCCACATTTTTACTTAATTTGCTTATAGGAGAAACTGCTTAAGAACATTTTTGTCTAGAAGTGCAGGATATATCATAAATCAATAAATAGAGTCTTTCCTCCCTGAAGGCATCTTTGGGAAAGCATTTTTTCCCCCATTTCCACAGTCTTTTGTAAGCTCTGACCTGGATAGCCCAGCCCAATCCCATTAGATCTTCGGCCAGGGATAGTCAGTCTTCTTTTCTCCTTGTTGTAATCACTAATAAACTATGAGCTGATCATTCAAAGCATCTGAACCCGGTATATTTCACCCCAATCCTTCAGTTACAGCTGCTGGATGACCTTGGGCAAGCCATAGTTCTATCAGAGCTGTTCTTGAAAGAGCAGTTCTCGAAAGACCTCTCTCAGCCTCACCTATCTCACAGGTTGTCTGTTGTGGGGAGGGGAAGGGAGAGGAGTTTGTAAGCCACTCTGAGACTCCAAGTGAAGGGCGGGGTATAAATCCAAACTCCTCCTCCTCCTCCTCCTCTTCTTCCACAAATCACATATGCATAGCTCCACTCTAAACCCTCCTCCTCACATTTTTGCATTTAGAGTACATCTTTGTTTTCTGTTTAAATGTAACAACAAAGGACACAGGCGGGGGTATACAGAGAGATTAAAGAAGGAATTTGCACACCTTTAAGGTTTGTCTTGTTACAAAATTTGTCTGTGTCTCTTTGAGGCCGACCGGCTTGCTCTGTGAATGTTTTGTGATTCTGCTGTCTGGATATCTTGAAGCTTGTGTAGTCATTAGAATCTGCCATAGAATGCCATTTGGGGAGTGTCTAATGCAGAGAATCTGCCATAGAATGCCATTTGGGGAGTGTCTAATGCAGTTCAGTTGTCTATTCACTGACATATGGATGGTGGATGCTTACTTTTCCAAGATTTGCAGTATCAGTCCTGTGACTACCCTTTGGGCTTGTGCAAAGCTGTACCGTTATTGATCCTACTTTAGGATTTGGAGCCCTTTTCTGGCAGCACAAACCACCCCCTCCTCTCACACACACACATACACAGATGGTGGCCCATTAAAGCAGAA
Organism: Lepidodactylus listeri; assembly: GCA_029233225.1. Taxonomy (NCBI): domain Eukaryota; kingdom Metazoa; phylum Chordata; class Lepidosauria; order Squamata; family Gekkonidae; genus Lepidodactylus; species Lepidodactylus listeri. Next base: position 54,128,310 of record JARCFY010000015.1, on the reverse strand, counting down.
AGACCCTTTCACACACACTAGCACACAAGCTGCCTTTCCCTGCCCTCTGGGTCAGTCTGGAGTTTCATTGGCAGAGCCCACCTGAGGCAGCCGATAATCTCCCTCCCAAGGAATTAATCTACCCCCTTGTATGGCTGGCCTAGTGAGACCACCCAGCCTCCTTAGGAGCCCCATCCCACCCAAACAGTCTCTTTTCCACAAAAATGTTACACATGTCTCCTGTCAAACTACGAGGGGGGGGGGGACGGGGGGGGCAAAAGAATGAAGTGTCTAGATTAGGCCTTTGGCAAGATCTGAGACCAATTTTGTTTGGCTTGTTTACTTCTCAGAGGCATCTGTGGGAGACAATGTGGCATAACAGTTAGAGGTTTGGACCAGGATTTGGGAGACCTGGGATGAGGGGGGGACCTTGGGCTAGGGTCACCATTTCTCAACCCAACAAACATTTGTTATGCCCTTAGAGCCAGTTTGGTGTAGTGGTCAAGTGTGCAGACTCTAATCTGGGAGAACCGGGTCTGATTCCCCATTCCTTCACTTGCAGCTGCTGGATGACCTTGGGCAAGCCATAGTTCTGTCAGAGCTGTCCTTGAAAGGATAGTTTCTGTCAGAGCTCTCTCAGCCCCACCTACCTCTCAGGGTGTCTGTTGTGGGGAGGGGAAGGGAAAGGAGTTTGTAAGCCGCTCTGAGACTCCGAGTGAAGGGTGGGGTATAAATCCAATCTCCTCCTCCTCTTCCTTCTCCTCCTCCTCCTCTTCTTCTTTTTCTTTGAATCATCCTGAAATCATTTCATCCGGAATTTGAATGCACATGACCAGCAATCAGTCAAATACATGTATTGCAGATCTCCTTACGGAATTTGATGGTTCAAACCAGAGCTCTATTCATGCCCAAACTAAACTATGGTTTAGGGCCTCTGGTTATCAGGGTCCCTAAATTAAAACAAACTAAAAATGATTAAATTACCATTTTGTGGGTAATTGCCAGGTCCTCCTCTGGCCACAAGCAGGTGGTCAGGAGGCCTGGGTCTTTTAAATTTCACATAGCTTAGGACATCAGCATGTCTTAGAGCAGGGGTGGCCAACCTGTGGCTCGGGAGCCACATGCGGCTCTTTCACACATATTGTGCGGCTCCTGGCAGGGCGGCTGGGGAAGCAAAGGGGAGGCATGCTTTTTCTCTCTTTCTCCCTTCCTTCCTTCCTTCCTTCCTCCTTCCCATCTATTTGCTTTCCTAGTTTCTCTCTCTCTCTTTCTTTCCACTTCTTTAATTCTTTCTTTCCATCTCTCTCTTTTTCTCTCTCTCTCTCAATATCATTAGCAAACAAGTAATATCATTATCAATAACCGGTTTTCCTCGTTTGTTTTTATTTTTGGCAGTCCCATTTAACGTTAATAAAAAGCAAATTTGCATATTTTTAAAAATAAAAACGTGTGTGTGATATTTGTTCCTGGCTTGCGGCTCTCAGACATCTCTATGTGGCTCTTACGTTTATTCTATGTGGCTCTTACGTTAAGCAAGGTTGGCCACCCCTGTCTTAGAGCTTAACTAGATGATATGTGTGATGAGTTGGGTCAGCAGTCCCCTGACCCAACTGGCAGACATACATAATAATCAGTACACAGTCAGTACCCATGGAACCATACAGTAAGGCAAACATACCTCCCCTCCTGGCCGTTTCAGCTTGGAAAAACAGAGTGGGGAGGAAGCTGAAATCCCACCTCCCTTTGTGATATGCTCCAAGCCAAATCAGGCCCCCAGGCACTTGAGAATGTTAGTTCCCTGCTGAAGCCTGTGTCTGCACGTGTGTTGCATAACAACGTCTGGATGAGCCCTCAATCCAGCCCTGCTTAGTACAAACTCATGACTGAGCTGATTCTCTCTTCACACAGTAGGTTAACTAGGATCTGGGAGACCCAGGTTCAAATCCCTCCTCTGCCATGACAGCTGGTTGGGCGACCTTGGGCCAGTCACATGTTCTCAGCCTCACCAACTTCACAAGGCTGTTGTAAAGATAAAATGGAGGTCAATGATATGAGCTGCTTGGAGTCCCCATTGGAGAGAAAGGCTGGGTAAAAATGAAGTAAATAAATAATCACCAGGGAGCTGTGACCGGCCATAACCCACTCGCACATGTCCAGCACATGTTCATTGCATATTGATAAGTATGCATACCTAGCACCCAGGGTTGCCAACCTCCAGGTGGCACCTGGAGACCTCCCAGTTTGACAACCTCTAGATGACTAAGATCAGTCCCCTGGAAGAAAATGACTATTTTGGAGGGTGGACCCTATGGTATTATACCCAGCTGAGGTCCCTCCCCAGCCTACCCCAAAACCTACCTTCCCCAGGCTCCACCCTCCAAATCTCTAGGTATTTCCCAACCCAGAGCTGCAACCCTACCTCGAATCCATTTCCAAACATTCTGACAAGAAACATAGAGACAGCATGCCAAAGAGTTAGGTTTCCTCCAGAATAAGAAGGAAAACTTAATCACTCCTATTCATTATACTTATAACGAGCCAATGGGACTTCTTTAAATGGCTCTTCCTTTGGAGGAAGAGATGCTTCAGTCGGAGGAAGGCACTTTAGGCTGGAGAAAAAAGACTACTTGGAGGATAGTTGGAACCACCCCTGTGCCTTTTTAACTGAGTGACGCTGTCATTTCCTCTTCGGGTTGAGATTTGGAAACAGAATTATGGGGCCTGCTTCCAAAACAGAAGAGACAAAGGCAGAGGAATCTGAAAAGGCATGCCCCAGATCTCCCTGAAATAATTACTCTGTGGATCCTTTAGTAAATAACGGGAACTTCATTTTAACAACCCCAGCAGGGAAGTCTTAACCCAATTAAGTTGCATCCCCCTCCGCCCTGCTTTTTTCAGGTCTCCATTTCCAAGTATATAGGCTGCAGATGTTATAACTAAGATTTCAGTTTTGGAGGAAAGTTTCCAGCTGGACTCTGCTCAGTAGGGGCTTGGTCCACTGGACATTTCTGCTTTCTCTGGTTACTTCTCACACACCCCCTCAAGATTCCCAACTGCTGGGTTTTGCCCAGCCATGGGCATCTGAGCTCTTACCAGCTGGTGTCTTGAGCGGTGTGGGCCTCTAGCCTACAAGCTCCCTCCAGGGGCCTCCACCAGAGCCTCCAAAGGCAGGAGGGGGGGCTCACCTGCAGAGCTGGAACTTAATCCACATCTGCAGACTTTTCCCAGAGTCAGCAAGGAGTGTGTGGTAGCTTGGGAAGAGAATAAAAATAATAAAAAAGAGTTTCAAGAATGATTTGTGGGGATAAAAGCACACAGAAAAAAACTGGCATGGATGTGAATGCAAAGGAAGCCATTCAAGGGTGATCAAACAGGAGTCCAGTGCAGGGTTGCCGGGTCTGGGTTGGAAAATACCTGGAGACTTTGGGGGTGGATCTAGGAGAGGGCGGGGTTTGTGGAGGAGAGGAGCCTCAGCATGGTACAATGCCATAAGAGTCCACCCTTCAAAGCAGCCATTTTCTCCAGGAGAGCTGATCTCTGTCAGCTGGAGATCAGTAATAAAAGCAGATCTCCAGGCCCCACCTGGAACTTGGCAACCCTAGTCCAGCGGCACTTGAATGAAAAGCATTTTGAAGCTGGCTGGAAGAATCCATTGCCACTTCTCTGTAAATATTGTATCTGCCTTCTTCATCCTCTTGCTAGACTAATGAGGATTCAGGAAGAAGCATCTTTCCTCTCACTCTCTCTTGGCATCTCTTCAATCAGTGAAAAGACAAGACCGGCTTCCTCTGCTGCTTTGCTGTTTCATCTGTACTCTTAGGGCCGAAATACACAATACGTACGACACGAGTCTTAACACAGGATCCTAACAACTCAATGACGTGGTTACATGGAGTCCAAGGAAGAAGCAAACAGCCCTCCCATGGTTGTTTCCACTGGCAAAAACAGCACAGGAAGAAAGCCTGAAGGCCATCCGCCCCCCCCCCCCCCCATGCAAAGTTTGGAGCCACACAGAGCAACACAACCCTTTCAAGGGGAGCTATACCAATTATTAAGTACTGGACTTGAGGCAGCTCTTATCAAACAGTGATTTCTTTTATTTAGCTCAGAACACAACACAAAAAACAACCCAGCAACAATCCCCACTTATATACAGTCAAAGAGCAGTCAAAACCACACCTCCTGACACAGTAATAACCAATCATAGCAAACACTAGAGCATACCTTATTTGCATTTGCTGTTTCACTCTAGTCTTCCCTGATTGGTCTGTTACTTGGGCAGCCAATCAGAGCAAGTGCTATATCCTACTAGCAAATAGGGCTGCCAAGTCAGCCCGGGGGGCGGGGGATCCCCCGCTACAGGGGTTCCCGATCCACCGGCCAGCATTCGGCCAGCAGGGGGAACCCTACCCCCTAAGTCATCCAGCCAGGACAACTTCTCCAACGTAATGACATCACCCAGAAGGGACGTCATCATGTTGGGGGCGTTGCCAGGGCGACGCTCTGGCAATCGCCCCCAAACTCTATGATATCAGAGAGTTTGGGGGCGATTGCCAGAGCATCGCCCTGGCAACGTCCCCAACGTGCTGACGTCACTTCCAGTGACGTCAACGGGCGCGCGCGCACAGGGGAAGCTCCCGGCGGACGGAGGACTCCCCCCCGCCGGTGAGTAATACAGACTTGGCAACCCTACTAGCAAACAATGGTATCCAACACAAGGCTCAGGCATTAACTGCATTCAGTACAAGTACCTATACATGGTAAGAGCCAATAGCAATAATTCCCACCAAAATATACCCTTTTCTGATTGACTCACAAGGAGACTCTCGGGATCCTTACAGACTATGAAGTTTGGCACGAAGTTCAGCCACAGAAACAATAGGTAGGTAGGTACATAACACCAATCCTATGTGTGACACTCCGTTGGGTCAGATACCTGTGTCCCAACTTGTATCACGCATATTGTGTCATGTGGCCCTTAGGCTGAGAGAGATTCTGTACTTTCCTTTGATCGGTGCAAGGTTGCTGAGGAAGGCCACGGGAAGCTAAGAGGCTGGACAGGCTGGCAGTCCTGTCCATCCCAAGCCACCTGTCTCTGTGGCCCAGGCACTTGCCAGCTCTTGGGCCTGAGCCCCCCGACTGCTGTGATGCTCTGCAGTCGGAGCAGCTTGCCTGGCCTCTCCCGATAAATTAGCCGGGGAAAGTTTATGGAGATGAATTCACCACCGTTACTTCTGCTCCAACCAATTACCTACCTGGAGAAGTTGACTCCCCTCGAAGCATAAAACTCTTGGCAGCTGCATAATTTCTATCCACTTTTTTAATGCATATGTACAGTATATGTATATTTACTTAGTTTGAGTTGATGGCCTTTTTTATGAGCGCGGTCGTAAAAGTCCTCCAGGGTTCTTCTATACGGCTTGTGCTGTGCGGCCTGGTAAATCCAGGTCAGAGGGAGGGAGGGGAGGAAAGAGAGGCGGGCTGAACAACAGAGGCAGCCTTTAGCAACCCCAATTGCTCCCCCTTGCATGCCTCAGTTTCCCCTCCTAACTCTTGCCAATAGGAAATCATAGGCAACTTTTCAAGCAACATATTGTCACAGGTAATCCCCTCTGATATGTTAGATGCACACAGTGGGGTTGGACTGGGGCCAGCACTTCAATCTGTATGCAAAGATCAGTGTGGCTGTTTATATGTGACTTGGCGAATCGTTCTGGTTACAGACATGGGTTATGACCTGAAAAAGCTTTGATTCTACTCCAGTGAAGCACTCACAGGAATGCCTGCAGCAGTGCCACCATCTCTTAAGCATCAGTTTACCTCTACTTGCTTCTGTGAAATGGGAACAAAAATAATGACTCACGTTACAGGGGAAAACAGGAAGTACTTTGAGGATATAGGGGAAAGTGCAGTATATATATATATATATATATGTGTGTGTGTGTGTGTGTGTGTGTGTGTGTGTGTGTGTGTGTGTGTGTGTGTGTGTAGTGTAAAGGTTAGCTACCCATATTATGCTTTAGGAACTATCTCTTCCCAAAGACCGATCAAGGTAAGGAAAGACATGGCACATATGCATAACAACTACCTATTTTGAAAATACTGCTCAGTCAAAACAAGGGAAATCCCAGGAAAATAGGGCAGGTTTTCCACCTTCAGTAGCCCCATGGCAGCTATACAGACTGCACACAACATACGTCTAGCATTCACAACTGTGTGAATGGGTGAAGGAAGCTTCACTGGTTGAATAAGAGCACCTTGCAAAGATCCTTTTTAAACAAACACATCGTTTTTGCTAATATCTTCGGTAAGATCCAGATGTCAGTGAGAAGCTCTTTGGCAGGAACACCTTCTAAGATACAGGGGAGAGGGCCACTGGAAGGCTACTACTTTGAGAGACCAGTACTGTTTTTGCATTTGTTCATGGGCCCCTTCAGCTCAGCCTATACATCACTATAATAGTACACTAGAAAATGAAAGCCACTCAACAGGGCCACTCACTGGCTTGGTGGGAGTTTTCACATATTGAGGGTTTACTCCCCCACTCCAGTATGTAGAAAATATGACTTTTAAAATTAATTTTTAAAACCAGCCTGATAATGACTGGACATGCTTCCAGAAGCCTGGAATGCTGAGAGAGCTGCTGAGAGAGAGAGAGTTAAAGGGGAACAGGATGGGTGGGGAGGATTAGTTAAAGAGGTAAAGGTTTCCCTTGCTCGAAAGCCAGTCGAATCTGACTCCAGGGATGCGGTGCTCATCTCCATTTCCAAGCCGAGGAGCCAGCGCTGTCCAAAGATGTTTCCGTGGTCATGTGGCCAGCATGACTAGATGCCAAGGCGCACGGAACACTGTTACCTTCCCGAAGTGGTACCTATTTATCTACTTGCAATTTCTTGCTTTCAAACTGCTAGGTTGGCAGGAGCTGCGGCCAGAGACGGGAGCTCACTCCGTCATGCAGCACTCAGGTCTCGAACTGCTGAACTACCGACCTTCTGGTCTGCAGTCTTAACCACTTGAACCACTGCGGGAGGATTAGGTTTGCTCAAACTTCATAAAGCTTAGAGAATCTTCGAGGGAGATATTTGGGGAGGCTGGGATGGGATTTCCAAGTCGTCCTCAACTTCCAAGGTTTCTCAGGGAAGGGGGGGCGGGATTTGTTGGTAGATGAACTCAAAAGGGCTTTCTAAGTCTCCAGTTGTGCTCTTCTCTCCGCAAACTGACTGGGCATATGAAGCTTCTTCCTGCTACTCAAGGAAAGTAGAAGGAAGTCATTTGAACAATAGATATTATTGGGGAAATTTACTGATGGCTAATTTGCTGATCTTGCTTCCTATCTGTGTACTGTTGATTAAAAGTTTTTCTTAAAATGAGGCCCAGTCATTTATTGATAAAAATAATTTTTTTAAAAAAAGTTAGGGATGGATATGTACATGTTTGTATTCAGGCACAAGCAAATGTGCATTTGTATATAAGTACACATGTCTGAGATAACATGCGTGCGCAGGGCATAGGCCACACCCAATAAAATCCATCAGACTGACAGGAAGTTTTTAACCCCCCACCCTCAATTATATATTGATGTAGGAATGTGCCATCAAGTCATTACCGACTTACGGAGTCCCCAGCAAGAGGCTTTCAAGGCAAGTGAGAAGCAGAGGTGGTTTGCTATTGTCTTCCTATGCAGAGCATTCCATGATGGTCTCCCATCTGATTAATGACCCTGCTTTAGCTTCCGAGATTGGACAAGATCAAGCTATACCATACCATTCCAAATCCTACCCGCCCCAAACTGGTGAGTTCTATATCTTTGTGTGTCTATGAAATCTACCTTCCATTCCACCCCACAAACTCTGCAGGTGTCACAATGTTTGCAGCTCACTATCACATATATCAGACTCCAGTGAAGTCTGGCTGTGGGATCGTTCCAGTGTTTCCCATTTTCCATGCCAGTGGAGATCTAATTATACAGAAATTAGTGGTGAGAACAATCATTTCATTTTATAGCATCAGGCTCTTGCTGTAAATCAGAACAAGAGAGTGAGTGAGAGAGAGAGAGATTTGGAAACCAGGACAGCTCAAGGTAGATGGGAACCAATACTCAGTATATTTTCCTGGCAGGATGCCATTTAGGGAGGAAGGGGGACACACACTCCTCCCTGTATTTCAGACCAGATGTGGTTATTCTCCAGGAGCACCTGTCTTTTTAACCAGCTTACAAGTTCTACGTACAATAATAGTCAGATCTGTTGTAAAGAACTAAGTAGGCCTGTTAGGTATGCTGGCCAAAGGGGGAACTGTGTTGAGAACTGAAAAACGGGGGATGCGTAGCAAAGCCTCTCCAGCAATTATCCTGATTGGCTGCATGAGATTGGCCCTGACCTGGATGGCCCAAGCTAGCCTGATCTCATCTGATCTTGGAAGCTAAGCAGGGTCAGCCCTGGTTAGTATTTGGATGGGAGACCACCAAGGAATTCTAAGGTTGCTACACAGGGGCAGGCAATGGCAAACCACTTCTGACCATCTCTTGCCTTGAAAACTCTACAGCATCGCCATAAGTCAGCCGCAACTCCACGGCACTTGCCACCACCACATGTGGCATTGTCTCCATATTCTGAGCGAAGTCAACACCTCCTGTCTTCATTCCACTTCGGCTTTCACGATGTCCTCGTGCTATTAGATCTGATTAGCATAATCCCTTTCCTGGTGTGCATGAGAAAGGTCACTGATCTGAGCCAGCCAAAGGACATTGGTTTGGAAAAGATTATACTGGGGAGATGAAGAGACAGCAAACAGCTAAGGGAATAGCAAGCTGGCAGTGGTCTTGGGGGCACCCCTTTCCCATTTTATCTCCACTCCTCCTTTCTCAATCATATTGAGCAGCCAGTGTGGTGGAGAGGTTCAAAGTTCAGACTAGCATCTGGGAGAGACCCAAGTTCAAATCTGCACTCTGCCATGGAAGCTCCCTGGGCAACCTTGGGCCAATCACACAGCCTAACTTACCTCTCAGAGCTGTTGTGAGGATAAAATGGAGGAATGGAGAACAAGGCAAGCCTCTCTGGGTCTCCACCGGGGAGAAAAGTCAGGTATAAATGAAACATATAAAGAAAATAAAGAGAGTACAAGTGGGGACCCACAAGAAACTTGCAGGAGTGGTTATCACATTCCCCCCACCAGTGCTTCCTCCCCTACTTCTCTCACACTCTTTCTCCTTCCTGCCACCCCTTTTCTTACTCTCTCTCTGCTCCATCATGCCTGTCACTTCCTCTCTTTCTGCCCCTCCACCCCATCCCTCTCTCTCTTCTTCTGCCTCCCCACCTCATCACTCTTTCACTCTCTTTCTGGAAGCTCTCCAGGAATCACAACAGACTTCCCTGTTACAGAGGTCAGTTCCTCTTAGGGTTATCAGCTCCAGGTTGGGGCATTCCTGGAAATTTGGGGGTGGAGTCTTGGGAGGGTGAAATTTGGGGAAGGAACTGACCTCAGCAGGGTGTAATGCCGTAGACTCCACCTGCCAAAGCAGCCATTTCCTCCAGGGGAACTGATCTCCGTCATCTGGAGAATAGTTGTAAATTTGGGTGATCGCTAACCCCCCCACCTGGAGGTTGGCAGCCCTAGTTCACTGGAGGGAATGGCTGCTTTGGAGGGTGGAGTCTATGGCATTGTACCCTTCTGAGGACCCTCCCTTGCTCAAACCCTCCCCTCCCCAGGCTCCACCCCCAAATCTCCAGGAAATTCTTAACCTGGAGTTGGCAGCCTCTCTCTTTCCTACCCAACTGCCAACCCACCTTTATCCGCCTATCTGTCTTAAGCTTTCCCTATGCCCCACCCAGCAGCCTCTACCTAGGAAAACTGAGGCTCAGTTGAGAGGTGCCACAGTTCCCGTCCCCATTTTCTCCTCAGCCATTTACCAACCTACATTTTATCTGTCTCCCATCATCAGCTATATTTATTATATATTTACTTTGCTTGTTTGTTTGTTTGCGATTAAGATGGAATTAAGAATCCAGGCCACTGACTGGGGGGGAGGGGCAGCCAGGAGGAGGGGATGTCCGCCACCTCAGCCAAAAGCCCGGTGGAAGAGCTCCGTCTTACCGGCCCTGCGGAATTGTAAAAAATCCCACAGGGCCCTGATCTCATGCAGGAGCTCATTCTACCAGGTGGGGGCCAGGGCCAAAAAGGCCCTGGCCCTAGTCCAGGTGAGTCGGACATCCCTGGGGCTGGGGACTGTCAAAAGATGTTGATTAGCAGCAGGGGTCGTTTCGTAGAAAAAGAGGTGCAGGAGCTCATTAGCATAACTTATTTGCATATGCTACACCACCTGACATCACCAGAAGTATGTCAGAAGACAAGAAAGAAAGAAAGGAGAGAGAGAGACAGAGAGAGAAAGCTGGCAGAGAGGGGGCAGCTAATAATCCAAGCCTCAGAGATACCACTCTTCTGGGAGGATAGCTTCAGTGGTGGTCGAAGCCTTCAGAAGGCTGGCTGGAGGAACAAGGACTTTTCCAGGGGATGGGGTCATTTTGCTGCAGCCTTGACACAAGCAGGCATTCCCCCGTGGGGGGGGCTGGCACCAACTCCCGGAGCTACGCTCCCCCAAGCTCCTGCTTGAAATGACCCCTGATTAGTAGACCTCAGTGCTCTACAGGGCTCATATGGGGAGAGGCGGTCCCGAAGGTATGCTGGCCCCTGGCTCAGCCTTTCTCCACAGTGGGGACCAAAATAGCATACATTTTTCTCCTCTGCACCTTTTTATCCACACAACAATCCTGTGGGGTAGATTAGGCTGAAAGTATGTGACTGGTCCAAAATTATCCAGCGAGCTTCCATAGCAAGATGGGGGTTCGAACCTGGGTCTCCCAGAGCCTACTCTGAAGCTCTAACAGCTATACCACACTGGTTTTCATAGGGTGGCTGCTGTTAACAGTAGCAAGCAGCCAGGCCTAGTTGAGCCATTCAATATGAGTGGTATGAAGTCATTCAGAGGTTGCTGCCAGTGTCAGGCCTCTGGTTGCCAACCTCCAGGTGGGACCTGGAGATCTGCCAGAACCACAATTGAACTACAAACAACAGAGATCTGTCCCTCTGGATAAAATGGCTGCTCTGGAGGGTGGACTCTATGGCATTATATCTGGCTGAGGTCTTTCCCCTCCCCAAACCCTGCCCTCCTCAGATTCCACTCCAAAATATCCATCTGAAGATGGCAACCCTTGTCAGGCCTGGCCCCAAGGTGCCCTCCCTCAGTGGCCAAAATAGGCCTGGAAAGGGCTCTGCCTCCTCTCCCTTGTTTTTACTGACAAAAGCAAGCCTTGAAACCCAGTGGCTGCCTAGCAACAGCCACTGAGAGAATCCATTGCTTAAAGCTACAGGAACTCCTTTTATCATTTTCAGTTTTTTTAAGCTGCCAGTGCATTTTTTTTTTAGATTTCACATTTTTCTGCAAACCTAGGGCCCTTTTCAGGTTTGCAGAAAGCTCCATCTTGCCCATTCACAGTTCCAGTCATTGGATTTAAGACGAGAAGAAGAAGAAGAAGAAGAGGAGATTGGATTTATATCCGCCCTTCACTAACTTGGGATCTCGGAGTGGTTTACAAACTCCTTTCCCTTCCCCTCCCCTCCCCACAACAGACACCCTGTGAGGTAGGTGGGGCTGAGAGAGCTCTGAGATAACTGTCCTTGAGAGAACAACTGGTACAGAGCTATGGCTTGCCCAAGGTCATCCAGCAGGTGCAAGTGGAGGAGTGGGGAATCAAACCCGGTTTTCCCAGATTAGAGTCCGCGCACTTAACCACTACACCAAACTGCTTCTCACCACAAACTGTAAGTATCCAAAGAATATAAGATTATTTATCTATTCCTTAGCTTTCCCTTAATTCATCTTTCTGATGTGGCTCAAAGGACTAATTTGGCTAAATTGGGGGGAGGGATCATTCCTCTTATGATTTTTTTTAAACTTTTAAACTTTTACTTTTGTAGTGCATTGGCTAGTGCCTGTACCATCATCAACTGACCTGATCAGTGGGCCACTTTATTTTATTTTAAATCCATATTTTGGTAAACATAAATATGCAAACTGAAAATATGCCTATGTATGCAAATGTGCATAAATGGTTTTAAAACAATTTTTTTAAAAATTCAAGATTACCAGCTCACCTCCCTAAAGCATTGTCCTACAAATCAAATATCTTTAAGAAAACGCGCACACGACAACAACAATTTTTCATGGGCTGAGTGTACATATCTTCTTGGGTATTAAAGCTAATGTCTCCTGATAATTAAAAAACAAATTGAAAGGCTTTTATGACTGCAGCGAGGCTGGAATAAGGCTTTTATTTGCTTTTATTAGGTTTGCCTGGTTGTTGCAGCCTCACAGCTGGGTTTGGTGCTACTGGTTGGGGAAGATTTGCTCTGAAGATGCTTCCCAGTGATACAGCTAGCTGCACCCTTTCCCAACCAAACTGGATACGATTGGGGTTCTATTGTGCAATTGACTCATGGTTCGACAAGGAATCCACCTGTTCTGCACCAACCTTGTGAGTTTCCTGTTAGTGCAATAAATGTGGGTTTCATTATCAAATTCATTATAACACTGGCAGTTATTTGCAAAATAGATATGCACAGGGCTATTTTTGGGCAGGAATGCACAGGAACGGAGTTCCGGCTGGCTGCCAAGTTGGCCACGCCTACAGCCTCCCCCCCTCGGGTTCCCCAGGCACCTCACAAGCGGTGGGGTGCCTGGGGACGCCAAGCCGATCCAGGGAGGGAAGGCAGTTTAAACTGCCTCCCCCCTCCCTTGGGTTCCCTAGGCGCCTCGCCGCTGCAGAAACTGCCTTCCTTCCCTCGGGTTCCCCAAGTGCCCGCAAGCCGAGGGGCACCTGGGGAAGCTGATCCTGGGAGGGAGCTGCGCTGTCAGGGGTGTGGCATAATATGCTAATAAGTTTCTGCTGTTGGGTGTGGCCTATTTTGCTAATGAGTTCCTGCTGGGCTTTTTCTACAAAAAGAGCCCTGGATATGCATCACCTAAATCTTTCAGAGCACTATCAGAGACAGTGCGAGGTAGTGCTTAGAGTATCGGAGTAGGAGCTGGGAGCATCGGATACAAATCCCTACTCTGCCATGAAGCTTACTGGCTGGGCCTGGGCCAGGCAGCTTCACCTACCTCACAGGGTTGTTGTTTAGAGTCCAGTGGCACCTTTAAGACCAACAAAGGTTTATTCAAGGTATGAGCTTTCGTGTGCAAGCTCTTTTTCACACAAAAGCTTATACCTTGAGTAAACCTTGGATGGTCTTAAAGGTGCCACTGGACTCCCAATTTGTTCTACAGCTTCACATCAACACAGCTGTCCATCAGGATCTATCAAGATGGACGTGTTGTCCTTTTCCTAAAGCCAGCCAGACCTAGAAATCCTTATCAAGAGGACCAGCTCCTCCTCTCAGTCATCAAGGCAGAGTCCATCATGGCCAGGGAAGAGGAAGGGAGCGCCAGAGCTTTGGCCTCCTTGATTAAGCCTTTGAGCCATGCCTCCCTCTCTGTGTCACCGCTCAGGAGTGATTTGGGGTGACACTGTGCAGGCTGCTGTGCAAATTGCACAAGCCTGCCTAGTTTGACAAGGCCCAGATTCGCTTCCATGCAGAGATAATCAGCCAGAGGCCTTCCATTAAGCCGACCTGGAAGGGCTCAGTGGAAGAGCCCTCTTTGCCAAGACTCCTGACAGCCTCCCCCTACCACGCAGCCCTCTGGCCAGCCAGACTCCAGCCCAGCCAGCCGCTCTGTACAACATGCCGTCTCAAGGAGTCTCATGGTAGCCTTGAGAAGGCCAATTTCTGAAGGCAGAGAGTAGTGGAGACCAATGCACCCTCTCAACTGTGGAGTCTTGTGAGCAAAAATTCTACCTCGTGAGCTACTGGCATAAAAGTTGTGAGCAAGTGATTTGCAAAAATTAGTTTGCTCTGGAGCCAGCCTTCCTGAGCTAAGACAATAATGTGTGAGCCGGAAGCTAAAAAACTGTGAGCTAGCTCACACTAACTCAGTTTAGAGGGAACACTGGAGACTTAATGTGTTTGAATAATACCAGTTTATTTACAAATATACATTTTAAGAAGTGGCTGTAGGATTACCAACCTCTTGGGGGGGGGGGGGGTGGAGATCTCTCAGGAATTACATCTGGTCTCCAGGGGACAGAGATCAGTTCCCCTAGAGAAAATGGCCACTCTGGACAGCAGACTCTATGGCATTATTCTCGCTGAAGTCCCTCTCCTCCCCAAATCCCTCCATCCCCAGGCTCCACCCCTGAAATCTCCAGGACTTTCCCAACCCAGAACTGGCAACCTTAGGTATGTGGGAGAGGCATCTGGATAAGGGCATTGCTGTCCTCAAAGACAACAGCAAACACTTGCAGCTTTCCGGCCCACATCAGCTGGGAAGACATAGGACTGAATTCAGAGATCTGTCTGCAGAAAGCGCTGAGGGTGGTGGAGATTTGGGAGTGGAGCCTTGGGAGGGCGGAGTTTGGGGAAGAAGAAGAGAAGAAGAGATTGGATTTATACCCCGCCCTTCACTCACTTGGAGTCTCAGAGCGGCTTACAAACTCCTTTCCCTCCCCCTCCCCACAACAGACACCCTGTGAGGTAGGTGGGGCTGAGAGAGCTCTTTCCCAAGCTGTCCTTGAGGGAACAGCTGGTTCAGAGCTATGGCTTGCCCAAGGTCATCCAGCCAGGTGCAAGTGGAGGAGTGGGGAATCAAACCCGGTTCTCTCAGATTAGAGTCCGCGCACTTAACCACTACACCAAACTGGCTCTCAAACTGGAGGGGAGAGACCTCAGCAAGGATAATGCCAGAGTCCATACTTCAAGGCATTTCTCCAGGGGAACTGATCTTTGGAGTCTGGAGAACAGTTTTAATTCCAAGATATCTACAGGCCCCAGCTGGAGACTAGCATCCATGGTCTATGGAAAACAGCAAGTCAGGTGAAATCTCCCTTCCTGCCTTGTCTGTCAGCTCACTGGATGAGGACCTGGCCACATATGTATTTATTTATTACATTTATAGTCCAACTTTCTTGCTCGGACTCAAGGCCCATTACGCTATTAAAACCAATGCAAAATCAATGGTATCATATGAACCATCACCAGCTAGAGATGCCAACTCCAGGTTGGGAAATTCTGGAGATTTAGGGGTGGAGCCTGGGAGAGGCAGGGTTTGGGGAGGGGAGGGACCTCAGTGGGGTATAATGCTATAGAGTGTTGTCCCCCCCTTCAAAGCAGCCATTTTCTCCAGCAAAACTGATCTTTGTAGCATGAAGTTCAGTGGTAATTCCAGGAGATATCCAGGCCCCACCTGGTGGCTGGCGACCCTACAATGATGCAATAAAGCTGGCTAACAGCGTTAGAAATCAGCTCACTAAAAAAGTGTAAGACTGCAGTCACATACACTAAATAATCCACTTTCAGTGCTCTTTCAGTGCACTTTCCAACTGGATTTTACTGTGTGAACTGGGAAAAATCCAATTGGAAAGTGCATTGAAAGTGGATTGAAAATGGATTGTTTAGTGTGTGTGACTGCAGCCTATCAGACACAGTTAAAAAGAGTATAACACACACAACAAAATGCAACAAAACTGGATCGCAAAATTTAAGAATAATGTAATAAAAACACTATAAATACAACAAATCAAGCAATGAAAACTAAACTTTTAGCGAAATTAACTACAACTCACTTTCCTTTATGAAGAAACTTCTTTCTCAGCCTAACCTGCCTCACAGGATTGTTGTGTTAGAAAGGAGGCAAGGAAAACCATGGACACTGTCTTCAGCTCCTTGAAGGAAGCACAGGTAAAAATGTGGGCAGAAACAGACAGATGTTAAGCTACATATGTACGTATATGTCATCATGTCACAACCGAGTGAGAAGCAGAGGTGGCTTGCCATTGCCTTCCACTGCAGAGTTCTCCTTGGTGGTTTCCCATCCCAGCACTGCCCCTTCTTAGCTTCTGACATCTGGCGAGATCAGGCTATATCATGCCACCTTCCCACCCAGATGTTAAGCTACAGTAGCAGTTTTCAAGCAGTACAAAATCCTAGAGATGAGATTAAGCTAAATCTTTCCACTTTGCCTGACAAAGTAGAGTCTCGGTGCAATGTCCTCTTGCTGGTATCTTCTGCACCTCCATGTTCATTTCTTTCCAGGCACACCCAAAGGTGTTCTCTGCAGTCCTGGACACATTTGTATTTTCAGAATGTGGTACAGTGCTTGTTTATTGCCATGCAAATGTATGACATTTAAATGTCAAAATGTTCTTCCTGAACTGTCTTGCAATTCATGTCACCAAAAAAAAAGCCTTTGCTACTTGACTCTATCGCAGTGGCATTTGGCTTGTTCTCCTGTCCCCCATCCTGCCCCAGTGACAAACTAAACAAATCAGGGGCCTTCTGTCTAATGTGGCTTCCCACCTGGACACTTCCCTTTGCCCAGCAGACAGAAGCAGAGTTAAGGAACAATAATCTTGTACATCGCAGAGACCTTTTCTTGCCTCCACCCCATCCCTCTGCAACGAAGGAGACTCAAGCTGCTTTTATGGCTCATAATAAGCAGCCTAAGCTCTTGGCTCCAGGGAACAGCCGGGAATGTCATTAGACGGATTCCTGTGGCAGCAATTGGGGAATGTCTCTGGCACCCGTCCAACCAAGGAGGGCTCTCCAGAGCTGTGATTTTCATCTGGGAACCAGCCAAGATTTAGAAGGGGGAAAGAGAATGTTGCTTTCTCTCCCCCACCCCCACTCCCACCCCCTTGCTTTCTCTGAGTCATAAATATTCCTGTCTCCAATCCATCCAATCTTCACCGCAAGAGAAGCAAAGCAGATTCGCTTGGTCATCTCCCCATTAATCCTTCTATTTATTTGTTTATTTTGCTGACATAAACTCTGCCTTGCTATCCAGCTGGGCCACTCTACCTGGCTAGCATTACCAGGTCCCCCCATGCCAACAGTGGGGAATGGGGAGGTATGGTTGCCAGCTGCAGGTTGGGAAATTCCTTGAGATTTGGGAGTGGAGCTTGGAGAGGACAGGGGCTGCAATAGGATATAATGCCATAGAGTCCACCCTCCAAAGCATCCGTTTTATCCAGGAGAACTGATCTCTGTAGTCTGGAGAGGAGCTGTAATTCCAAGAGATCCCCAGGCCCCACCTGGAGGCTGGCATCCCTACCTGCCACATTTCCCTAGCACAATGATATCACATTATGGTGCCCTCCTGATGGGCTTCCTGGTGCCCATTTGCTTCTTTCCAAAGCTTCCCTCCATCGTAGTGGAGCAGTGGGTGTTCAGGAAGCATCACCTTTGTGCCTGCAGGGAGCACGCATTCAAAAATAGCTGCCTCCCTTGTAGGAGAATGATTGCTTTGGAAATTCCCAGAGTTCTGCAACCCGTGGCAGTCATTCTGTGATTTCCTCTCCCCAAAGCAGTACCAAAAGTACCAGTCACCCTGACCTAGATGGCCCAGGATAGACTGACCTTGGCAGATCTCAGGAGCTCAGCAGGGTCATCCCGTTGATGGGAGACTACCAAAGAAGTCCAGGGTTTCTATGCAGAGAAGAAGAGAAAGAGAAGAAGAGATTGGATTTATACCTCGCCCTTCACAACCTAAAGGAGTCTCAGAGTAGCTTACAATCACCTTTCCCTTCCTCTTCCCACAACAGACACCCTTGTGAGGTAAGTAGGCTGAGAGAGCTCTCTCAAGAACTGCCCTTGAGAGAACAGCTCTGAAAGAACTTATGATGACCGAAGGTCACACCAGCAGCTGCACGTGAAGGAGTGGGGAATCAAATCTGGTTCTCCCATATTAGAGTCTGCGCTCTTCAGGGCTCATTTTGTAGCAGGAGCTCCTTTGCATATTAGGCCACACACTCCTGATGTAGCCAATCCTCCAAGAGCTTACAGTAGCCCCTGTAAGAAGAACTCTGTAAGCTCTTGGAGGATTGGCTACATTAGGGGTGTGTGGCCTAATATTCAAAGGAACTCCTGCTACGAAACGAGCCCTGGCGCTCTTAACCACTACACTAAACTGGCAGACAGTGGCAAACCAACTCTGATAATCTCTTGCCTTGAAAACCCTACAGGGTCACCATAAATCGGCATTTTCCACCATCACCACTACTACAACCATGTCAGTCCTTTTGTGGTGGGGCCCACTCCTAGGGTTGCCAATCTATATGTGGAGCCTGGAGATCACCCAGAATTACTACTGATCTCTAGACTACAGAGATCAGTTCCCTAGGAAGAAATGGCAGCTTCAAAGGGTGGTGTCATGAGCCAGCCAGCTGCCTCCTCCTCTGAGGATATGGGAGAGTCAGACCCTGCATTCACCGTCTCGGACACTCTATTTTAAAAGGAGCGCCAGGAGGAAGGAAGGCATTTGGCAAGTGGCTATTCCTCCAGGGGTGCACAAGGCTGTACACTATCCCCATGGTGACCAGGCACTGGGCAGCAGGAGACACCGAGGCAAGGCCTCTGAACTGGGAAGGGAAGCTGGGAGTCCTGACCCTCCCAGTGGGCAATTCCACACAAGGGTCAGGTGATGGTGGCAAGTTATCAGAGAGAGAGAAAAAAACCTCTCTGGGTGTTGAGAAAAACCTTGGAAGGCAGTGTGGAATGGGGCCTGCAGACCAGAGCAGGCACATTCCACTACAGCTATGTTTGTTTTTCAGCTTGAAACCCAGCCCCTGGCTCTGTCCTGGCTCCCCGGCTTTGGACCCTGAAGTCCAGATCTTCCTGACCTCCTACCTTTCAGATTGAACCTTTGGCTTCCTGACTCTGTACTGGTTTGTTGACTTTACTCTTGTCTGTTGCCTTGACTGTTTGTGATTACATCTGTGCATCCCAGAACTCCCTGGGTAGAGTAAAAGCACCAGGCTCTGCCCTAAATGCGACATTTGATTTAATTGCTTATCATTGTGTTTCTGCATTCCAAAGGCTTATGTATGATAACCACCAGACTCACCCTTGAATGTGACAGGTGGACTCTATGGCATGACATCTAGGTAGGGCTGCCAACCTCCAGGTGGGAACTGGAGAGCTCCTGGAATTGCAATTGATCTCCAGATGACAGAGATCAGTTCCCCTGGAGAAAATGCCTGATTTGGAGGGGTGAAACTCTATGGCATTATACCCCACTGAAGTCAATCCCCTCCCCAAAACTTGCCCTCCTCAGGTTCCGCTGCCAAATCTCCAGGAATTTCCCAACCCAGAGATGGCAACCCTATCTCTAAGGTAGCCAAAACTTCAGGTTGTGTCTGGAGATCTCCTGGAATTACATCTGGTTTCCAGCCCAAAGATATCAGTTTCCAAAGGGCTGCTTTGGAGAGCAAACTGTATACATTACACTGAGGTCACTCCTCTCTCCAGACTAGGGTTGCCAGCTCTGGGTTGGGAAATACCTAGAGTGAGCAGAGCCTTCTGCATTCAAAGAAATCCAGTCCTAGGGTTGCCAGCCTCCAGGTGGGGCCTGGGGATCTCCCGCTTTTACAACTGCTCTCCAGCTGACAGAAATCAGCTCCCCTGGAGAAAATGGCTGCTTTGAAGGGTGAACTCTATAGCATTGTACCATGCTGAGGCTCCTCCCCTCCCCAAACCCTGCCTTCTCCTGGATCCACCCCCAAAGTCTCCAGGTATATTCCAACCCAGACCTGGCAACCCTCTCCAGCCCCAGAGTTTCTCCCTCCCTTTCCATTCGCCAACTTGAGCCCACGCTCTCAACATCCTGCCTTTTGTTTCCTCCAGCCACCTGCTCTCCTCTTCAAGCGGCGCATTCCAGGCCAAACCGTTTCCACCCCACCAATCTCTTGTTGACCTTCCTCTCCCCACACCTGCAGCCCGTTTATCTAACCTGGCATCTAATTTATGTCCCAAACAAATGTGCAAAAACTGCCCCTTATCTATTTTAGCGCCTCGGGCATTAAACCTTCCCCAGGGAGGGATAATAAAACCTTCAGACCTGTTCCGTTACCCCCCCCTCCTTTTTTCCTCCCCAGTTTGCGGTGTTCCCTGAAACCTTCCCCTCCCCCCCCCCAGCATCAGTTGCCACAGATAGAAGGCAGAGCTGCTCGCGCAGGAGAGACCCGGCAGATTGTTATTTTATCAGCTGTGTCTGTCTAAACAACCTGCATCTTGTCACCTCGGTGGGAAAGCGATACCAGACAAGGTGGTGGAGGCTCGGATGCAGGGCCCATAAATCCAGGGGCCGCTCCCCACCTGTGTGCCAGGAAGGAGAAATCCGTGGCAAAGATGGATAGCACCACTTTTATGGGGACTCCTTCCTGCATAGGTATATATGTATATGCGCATGTGGTCAAGAAAAAAATTCTAGTTAGGACTGACTGCTCAAAGGTCAGGTCGTGCCCACCCCCCTCCAAGTTACCGCTTGCAGTGGGAGCGAGGCATCCAATGTCAGACAGAAAGTGAGGCCTGTCTCCCCGGGGTTGCTTAGCATTCCGGCGGCATGCACCAGCAATGAGCAAGCTGGTTCCGCTCAGCTTTCAAGGCACGTCCTGGAGTCATTGGCAGGTTTAAGGCCCTTCCAAGGCAAGCCAGAACGAGGCAGTGATGGAGTGATGGGGCACATAGCCACACATGTCTGTGCACACATAAGAGAGCGGAACGGGGGCATGCAGTGTTCTGATGTCGCCTCCTATACAGTTTGCACTGGTTCTGTCTCTTATACATGCACATATGTAAGCAACATGCTACTATAGACAAGTGTCTCTCTTAACGGCTGTTTCCTTTGTAATATATATCAAGGTTTCTTCTGTTGTTGGGGTGTTTGGTTCTACTTGCATTGTTCTCTGAGTTTTGGTGTTATTGCCAGTGCTGAGGTTTTTTGGATCATAAAGCAAAAAGTCTTTGATGAATAGGGTTGCCAGTTCCAGGCTGGGAAATTCCTGGATATTTGGAGGGTGGGGTCTGGTGAGGGCAGGGTTTGGGGAGGGGAGGGGAGGGATGGCAGTGGCACATAATGCTACAGAATCCACCTTCCTAAGTAGCCCATTTCCTCCAAGGGAACTGATCTCTGTCACCTGGAGCTCAGGTGTCATCCCAGGAGATCACCAGCCACCACCTGGGGGTTGGCACCTGATCAATTTAAGTTAATCAGAATGATACAAAACAGGATGCAAGCTTTCAAGTTCCCCAGCACTCTTCATCAGATGGGATATTTTACAGAGGCAGAAGAGAAAAATGTGGATGTGCTGGCAAAGGCCATAAAGATTGTGGCCTGACAACTCCCCCCCCCCACTTATTGTGTATATTTCTTTTAACATTCAGGCAGTGAATATTTCTGGAGCACTCAATAGCTCATACTTTGTTTTCTGACGTTTTGGTTGGTCGTAATAAAAGGTATTCTATAGCTTTTTGGTTTGAGGTCTTTCCAAAGAGAACCAAAAGTAGGTCAAAAGAGGTGGAAGGAGATCCACGCTTCCAACTAGGCTTGCCAGCCTTCAGGTGGGGCATGAGGATCGCCTGGAACTACACCTCATCTCCAGACTACAGAGATCAGATTCCCTGCAGGAAATTGATGCTTTGGAGGGTGGACTGTATGGCACTACACCCCACTGAGGTTTCTCTCCTCCCAAATGCCACCCTCCCAAGGCTCCACCATGCAAATCTCCAGGAACTTGGAGTTGAAATCCTCAAATCCCCAGGAATTAAACCAGAGTTAGCAAACTCTCTCTTTCCATCTAGCATGCATGGCCCCAACCTTAACCATGGAAAAATCCACAATTAGATCTCCTTGGACAGTCAGTTGCTTTGGCCAGATCGCATTTGATTGTGATCCACAGACCTCTGAATGCATATCAATACCAGCACATGCAGATAAGTATTTAAGCATATGCCTGCAAGCTGCCTATGGTTCAGTCTACAGCACCAACCATTATCACCTTGCATCCGTCTATCCCATGCACTCTCCCCAATGGATACGTGCATGCTTTCAATAAGCACTTGAAGCCACAGTGCTTAAAGATGTCATTTAACAGTCAGCAAAGACAGACATTTACAGTGAATGGTTTGGATGTCCATCTTTGGGCCAGATTTCCCTTACTTCCTTACTCTTGCTGCGGCCCAAAATACCATCCCTAACCTCAATGCTACTCTTGGAAGACAGGAGACCCCCCCACACACCCAGAACACCATGAGGGAGGAGTCTTCGGAATGGGAGGCAAGGGTCTTGAGGGTGCATGGTGGCTCTCAGCATTCCTAACAGTGAAGAAGTGAAACAAAGAAGAAGAGATTGGATTTATACCCTGCCTTTCACTTGGAGTCTCAGAGTAGCTTACAGTCTCCTTTCCCTTCCCCTCCCCACAACAGACACTCTGTGAGGTAGGTGGGGCTGAGAGAACTCTTTCGGGAACGGCTTGTGAGAGAACAGCTCTGAGAGAATTTGTGACTGACCCAAGGTCACACCAGCAGCTGCATGTGGAGGAGTTGGGACTCAAACCCAGTTCTCCCAGATTAGAATCCGTGCTCTTAACCACTACACCAAACTGGCTTCACCACTACTCTAGAGACTGGAACATGGGAGAGGCGGAGCTGGGGAATGTACCAGGGAGCCATTCCTTGGGTGAATGAATGCTGCAAAGAAGGAAATAGAGGTGAGGACTGTATGCTGGAGTTGTCCCCTCGGTAGATGGGTAAAAGCACGTGTGGTTGAACACATAGTTGCACTATGGACTGCTGCCTGTACACACTCTCCAGCAGAGGATGAGAACACATAAGTGCTGACAATCCCAGATCTATTTTGCAAATGTCCCGTAGCTGAAATACACCAGTAAATGCTGACAGTTACTAAATGGCACGATCGGCACTACCTGGCGATCATACATGTGCCTGATGATGAATGATACAGGCATGTAAATGTATCATAATACAATTTGCTATGTGTGGAGGGCATGTAGCATAATGGTAGACCATCTGCTTTATACATAGAAGGTTCCAGGTTCAGTCCCCGGAGTCTCTAGTTAAAAGGATCAGGTAGTTGCTGATATGCAAGATCTCTACCTGGGACCACAGAGAGCAACTGATAGTCAGAGTAGACAATACTGACCTTGATGGACCAATGGTCTGACTCACCTCAAGGCAGTTTCATTTGTGATAGGGTGATGGCTCATTGGTAGGGCATCTGGTTTGCATTCCAAAGGTCCCAGGTCCAGTCTCTGGCATCTCTCCATGAGACCATGGAGTAGGGTTGCCAGGTCCCTCCTGGCAACTGGCTGGGGGGTGGGATGGACTTAGAGGCGAAAGAGAAAGGCCTAGGCCTCATTACAGGTGTTGCACAGGAAGTGACATCATCATGCCAGTGACATCCAGGCAATGCTCTGGTAGTTGGGCAAAAATTCTATTCTTCAACCATAGAGTTTTTGCCCAGAGTGTTGCCTGGGTGTTGCTGGTGTGATGATGTCACTTCCTGTGCAGCACTGGCGATGAGATCTAGACCTTCCCCTTTCTCCTAGTAAGTCCCCGCCCCCGCCAGCCAGCTGATCAGCAGCTGGAGGTTGGGCCTAGCAGTGGGGAACCCCTGCTTTCACCGGGCCTTCTGGCAGCCCTGCTTTGGAGTTCCTTTGCCCATCAGAGCAGACAATACTAATCTTGATCTACTAATGATCTGACTCAGTGTAAGGCTGTGTTCATGTGTGTTCAGCTGATTCCTTTGTGAGGACAAGAAAACCCAGTTGTGAATTATTGCTATAGTAGCACCAGAGCATAATGTCCAACACTGTGTGGATCTCACACATGGTTATCAACATAGCCATGTGAATGTTGATATTCACTGAATTTTGGACTTTTAGTGAAATGTGTTACTGTACATGTCTGCAACCTAGAATATGTTGCTGTTTATCCACAGCATTTTAAGAATGGAAAACATCCAAAAAAACCCTGTGTGTTCGGGCTGGTTTTTGACATTTATACCCGTGCTGTGAAATATGTCTTTTACTGGCAAATAATGAAAATGTAGATGACCGTTGTATATTTATTGATGGTTGGCTTTGAAACTTAGGCATGGTTCAGATTCAGTGGCAAACCAGAGTCGGCTGCTAGATGAACGAGAGTTAGGCCTCTTTGGGCTCATGTGATCACCCTCTTCCATCTTCCCTCATACACAACCCACTAATTAAAGGATGCTTTCATGGCAAACCATAACTCACCACAATATTTGATCCAGCAAACTGAGGTTTGCAATTTCCCAGCATACTAGCATTCTAAATTATGGTTTAATCATGGTTTGGAATTCTGATGTATAAAGAGAGAATAAACCATAGTTTGCTAACATGTCTTTTGCATATGCACACATAAACCTTGACTGATATGAACAGAAATTCCCGTCTCACCTCACACGCTTCCTTGTACACTGACAATCCATTTCTGTGGTGTTATGCAATAACATCATTCCTATGTCGTTATTGCTATGGTGTTATGACAGGGAAGAAGCCATTCCTAAACTGCATCCACCCATCCTCAGATACGTGCTATAGCAATTGTTTGCATCTGCATTGTCTTTCCTGCATGAGAAAACCCAATTGTGAATTATTGCTATAGCACATTGCTGCAGTAGCTAATGATGTGTGGATCCAGGTTGCCAAGTCTGGCTTGGGAAATTCCTGGAGATCTCTGGGTGGAGCTAGGGAGGGAAGTTGGGATCTGGGGAAGGGACGTACCTCAGTGAGTAATAATGCTGTAAAGTCCACCCTCCAAATGAGCCATTTTTGTCCTGGAGAACTGATATCTATAGTCTGGGGATCAGTTATAATTCCATGCCCTACCTGGCAGTTGGCATCCTTATGTGTGGATACAGCCCTAGTTCACAACCGCAGACCTGTGATAGCCTCACATTTGCCGCATGCAACCTTTGTTCCGTGTGCTTCCTGTTCACTGACCTTTCTACTTGCGGTCTGTGGCATGTGGGCATTAACGAGGAGGAGCTGTGCCAGAGCTTGATGGCATTAGTGATGCCAGTTCAATGCGAGGCGTAGCATTCTCATCTGTGCCCCATCTGCACTCTTTAAAAACTGTTTCAGCCATGGATGTCGGCCCACAGTATTTACACCCTTCTACCCACAGCGTGGCACCAACCCAAAAAGAAAGCTTGGCCCTGCTGGTGGGGATAGGACTGGGCTCAGTTCCTTTCCCACACCTCTACTGCCTTCACTTCCAGCCACGTTCTCATGATTTGCTTTTTAAGAGGGCCACCCTGCAAATGGGTACAACTGGCAACTGCCCATTTGCGGAAATGCTCTGTGGTGGCTCCCCCTGTATGGAACAGCCTGCCTGGGCCTTGCAACCTCTGTCCTTTTGCAGACTGCCCCAAACAGAAATGTTCAGGGAGGTATTTTTACAAAGTGATTAGCACCGTACTATAATGGAACAGCACAGGAGGCGGCTTCTGTAAGGGATAACACTGTAGTCTATTGCAGTGTTTATTGTACATATCACCTCTCTTTTTTTCTCCCTGCAACGTCCTCTCCCATTGTAAACCCATTTCTTCATTATGGTGTATCATGCTTGACACAGTCTTTGTTGTTTTTGTTTTGCATTTTTTTCTACATCTGTAACCCTAGTCCTCCTGTATTGTTCATTGGAGGTACTGGCTGTTCTGACTGACTTGCTTTTCATATTTTGTCGTTTGCCTTGAGCCTCAGTGAGAAAAGCCAACTATAACAGAAAATAGTAAGAACAAGAAGATAGTTTGCCTTTCAAGGGTAGTGCAATACTCCAGAACACTTGTATCGTCCTGAGGTGCAGCCATGCATCCATGGTTCTTGCAACTATGTACAGGTACAACTGCTGAAAAGCATGTGCTCTGCATCTCAGAGGCATACGATACAGTACAGAGTATAAATAGTTCTTATTTATTTATTTATTTGATTTGTATCCCGCCCTCCCTGCCGAGAAAGGCTCAGGGTGGCTTACATTAAAAAGTTAAATCTATATTAAAACACCAATGTATTGGCCCACTACAACATCATAAATCCATAAAACAGTACACTACACATACCCAGAATAAAACTTTGTTGGTCTTAAAGGTGCCACTGGACTCAAACTTTGTTCTGCTATCAGACATTCTACAGACATGTAAAACCAGGCATATGGAGGGTACATTTCATATACATGCAAGTGTACATATGTGTATCCCTTGTGCATGCATCAGTTACTAGTCTGTCTCTATTTCATACAAATGTACATTGCTGACAGGTACCCAGTAACATAATTGTGTGAAATGTTCCCATGAAAGCAGCCCAGTTCTGTGCTTATGCGCGGAAGTGTTCGTGTGAGATTTTGACATAGCATCTGGTGGAGGGGAGGATCAACAACAGAACCACTGGAGCTGAAACACACACAGCTCATTTGGGCTTGCCTTTAGCTGTGTTCTTACGGGGCTCGACAGGGATGTTAAAAACAGCCAGCGTGGAGCAGGCTGTGCCAAGGGGCAATGGCAGTCAACAGCTGCACTTGACATTCCTTGCCCTCCTCCTGCGGCCTGGATCCGAGGTGAACAGCTCAAGGTCCTGCCTGCACCACGGGGGCCAGTTGGCTGAGCCTGCTTGGGGCTACCAGGGGCCCTCCAGAGCCAAAGCCCACCAGAAACTTTCCTCAGTAAATTAAAGGGCCGGCCAGCCTGCCTCCCCACCCACCACCCCATGTCCTTGTTTCTGCTGTTTTTAAAAAATGTGTTTTCAAATGTCTCTCTGGAGCAACTTGAGAACCAACCACTTAGTTTTAGATTATTTATTTATTTAGATTTATATCCCACCCTTCCCGCGAGCGGGCTCAGGGCAGATTACAACAACAAATTACAATTGATAAGCAATTAAAAGATATTAAGCGATAAAAACAGTTAAAAGACGGGCATAGCAGCAATTGCATAAGAAAGGAAGCTACAGAAAAGTTATGCATGTTGTATATACCTGCTCTACAGCAGGTGGGGTTGCCAATCTCCTTGCGGGGCCTGGAGATCTCCTGGAAATTACAACTGATCTCCAGAGTACAGGGATCAGTTGCCCTGGAGAAAATGGCTGCTTTGGATAGTGGACTCTGTGGCATTCTACTTCACTCAGTACCCCCTCCCTCTCCCCAGGCTCCATCCCCAAATCTCCAGGATTCTCCAACCTGGAGCAGGCAACTCCAAACACAGGCCAGCCCCTCACTGCCTGTGCTGTCAGAAAAGGGGACAAGATCGAAGCTCAAGAAGTGCCAGCTTCAGGCTTTATTCAGCCACCTCTCTGAATATCCTCCAGGCCCCCAGCAGGGGTCAGTCATCAGAGGTTGCCATGACTTCCAGGTACACACCCACACACATATGCACATATTTTTTACAAAATCCAAAAAGAAGTGCCAACTCTATGGTGGGGAATCAAGTCTGTTCGCTTTTGTTTATGGAGCTCACATCAGGGGGTGACAAACATCCACAGCTGGTCATTTTTAGTGGCTGAACCCAACCAATCCCCAGTCACCCCTGAGTGTCAGCAAAGGGCTCTGATCTCATCACAGAATAGCTAGGGTTGCCAGGTCCCTGGCAGGGGATGGAGGGGGTAGGGTTGCCAGGTCCAGGTTGGGAAACTCCTGGAGATTTGGGGATGGAGCCTGGGGAGGACAGGGACCTCAATGGGGTTCAATGTCATATCCACTCTCCAAAGCAGACATTTTCTCTAGGGAGAACTGAGCTCTGTAGTCTGGAGATCAGCTGTAATTCTGGGGGATCCCCAGCTCCCACCTGGAGGCTGGGACCCTGATCTCATGCGCCTGGATCTCCCGCGTCAGCTCCAGCCAAGGGGAGAGAGAAGCTCAGGTGAACAACTGAGAATCCGGGGGGGGGGGGGGGGGCTACAGAAGCTTTGAGAGAGACCTGTTTAAAAACCTTCCTCGGTTTGGTTGGGCCTAAACACGGGGAAGGGGGGAGAAAAGAAGGTCATCGCCTGCTTGCCGCCTTGCTTTCTAAAACCTCCTTTCTCTTTGGTGGTGATAAAAACCCAGGGAGCCTGGTAAGGGGGGGGGGGGGGGGGGGAAGGGCGAGATAAGTTTCATTTAGCCGGATGGGTGAGCAGGAGGAAGGGGGGGGGGGGGTGATATCAGGCCGGGCGGGAGAGAGAGAGGAGAGAACCCGATGAGGAATAGCAGCGGGGGAAAGAGTGACTGTCTGCATATGTGCTCTTTCAGCGCTCTGAAAAATGTCTCTCGCAGAGGAGGCGAAAAGCGGCGTGAAGGGCAGGCGGGCCGGCTGGATTCTCCTTTTCTCCCCTCTTGTAGTTTTGCTTAACTCTATACTCATTGTATCAAAGAGCGAGCGGTGGGACAAGCCGTAAAGATGAGTTATTGGCCCGCGACAGGCAGAAATATAACATCATGGAAATGCTAATGACTCCGCGCTGCCTTTCTTTATGGCGAGTGTAATACAGACTTCAATCATAAAAACAATCTTCCAACATTTTAATGGGCTCCATCATGCGCACGCTTGTCCGTATATTTGAAAGATAAATCAAGGCCCCCAGTTGGAATGAATTTCCCGTCAAACTCTGCTACTCGTCGGAAATTGATTGGCTTTAAGTCTGGATAGTTTGCACAGGCAGGGCTGGCTGCGGAAGCCCGGCGAGGGGGAGGGGAGGGGGGCATCCAGCCGGAGTGGGGGCCGATGCGGGGCCGGGGCTCGGCCCGGCCAATTGGGCATGCCGGAGGTTGCTAATTGGGACCTACTTTGCAGGCAGGAAGCCTGGCAGAGAGTCGCGCCGGCCTCTCGCGAAAGACGAAAGAGACGCGACGCCACGCCCCCCCCCCCCGGCCACTTTTCCCAGGAGCCCCTCTTTGTGGCATGCAAATTGTGGCAAGGCTGCAGCCAAACCCCGAGCGAGGGGGGAAGAGCCAGATGGAAGGGGATCTCCGGCTGCCTCTCGTCTCTGTTGCCAAAACACTCGCTCTGATCCAAGGCTTGCAAATAAATCTAAACACGTTAATAAAGCGCTCAGCATTTTTTTACTGGCTTGCCTCGCTGTGCATTCCTGTGATTGTAGCCCGGACCGGGGGGGGGGGGGGGGGGCTGCCTGTCTGCTCACCCATAAGCGGTTCATACTCGCCACGGGTGAAAAGGCAAGCCGAGATGTGTAAAAGGATTCCGAGTTGCTAGGTTAAGTTGGTGTATTGCCTAAAAGCTTCCTGCTGCCAGCATCGTGTAGTATTTAGAACCACAGACTCTCATCTGGAGGAGAACCAAGTTTGATTCCATCCCCAATCTTCTGCATGAAGCCAGCTGGGTGACCTTGGGTCAGTCACAAGTTCTCTCGGAGCTCTTCTCTCACGAGCAGTTCTCTCACCAGCAGGAGCTCTCAGCCCCATTTACCTCACAGAGTGTCTGTTGTGGAAGGGAAGGAGAGTGTATTCCACTCTGAGACTTCTTACAAGCAGGGTATAAAAACCAACTCTTCCTCTTCTTTTGGATCCAAAGTGGGGAGTGATTTGAAGTTCCATTGGAGACGATAACGCTAACCTAGATAGCTCCGACTAACCTGATCTTGTCAGATCTCAGAAGCTAAGCAGGGTCATCCTTGGTTAGTTAATAATTTTGGATGGGAGACCACCAAGGGTTGCTACGCAGAGGCAGGCAATGGCAAACCACCTCTGAACGTCTCTTGCCTTGAAACCGCTTTGGGGTTGCCGTTAAGTCAGCACTTTCCACCACCACCACCACCACCAGGAGAAGATGCCATGGCCAAGGTCTGGATGCAGATTCTGAGAACAAGGACAGAGACACAGATACTAGAGGACACAGATGGCAAACTGTACAACACAGAAAAGGTTGTGATGTGAAGATGCAGTGAGTGGACTTAAGTTTGCTATGGATATAGTTGCTCCCGAACCCTGGGGCTGCTTTTCAGCTCTGCCACCGCAGCCTGCAAAGACACAGTGCCTGGGTTCTTTTCTGGTTGCCCTGTCCGCATTTGGCCAAGTTTCTCTGCCACCCCTGCAAAAGGAAGAATGGGAAAGCTGCTTGTAGGATGATCAGCGGGAACGCCAACTCTGGGTTGGGAAATTCCTGGAGATTTGGGGGTGGTGTCTTGGGAGGGTGCAGTTTGGGAAGGGAGCTCACTGTGTCTGCCCTCGAAAGCCACCGTTTTCTCCAGGGGAACTAATTTGGAGATCAGCTGCAAATTTGGGAGATCTCCAGGGCCCACCTGAAGGTTGCCAGAGCTACTGACACTGTTCAGCAGAACCACCAGGCAGCTAAGGACGAAACAGAGTAATGACATACTTCTGGTTCTGAGCTGAAAAGCTGCCATTGAGAGGGGCAGGCAGGGGTATGCTGCAAGTAGCCAGGGTGGGTCGCATTAAAACTGGCGGTGTTTGCTCAGGATCTGAAGCAATGTTCCCTCTAAGCTGTGGAGTCTTTGTGAGCTATTGGCATTAAAGTTGTGAGAGAGCGATTTGGCTACTGCATAAACTAGTTTGCTCTGGGGCCATCCTTCTTGAGCTTAGACAAAAAGGTGTGAGCTGGAGGCTAAAACACTGTTGAGCTAGCTCACACTAACTCAGCTTAGAGGGAACACTGACCTGCGGTGCTGGTTTGTGCACTGCTGGAGACTGGAACTCCTTGAGATCTCCTTGGTTCCACCTCACAGCTGGTAGGCTTCCCCTGAATCTGCCATGGATCCCTGTCTTGGGACCTCAGGTTTTGCTTATTCGACACTGAATCTTTCCCATCAGCCTCCTCCTAACTGCTTGCCGTTGTGTCTGCTTGCCTGCCCATTGCTGGCACCATGTTTTGGAAGGCTCTTGGCCAAGATGCCCCCCCCCCTTTCCCTGAGTGGACCCATCTCCTTGTCGGCATATGGAAACCAAATATGCAGGCAAGGTGACAGATGAGTCAGCTGGTTAGATCATGAGGATCTAGGTGACAGCTAGGGAGGTCACCTGACAGGCAGGTTGCATCAGCCAGAGGCGGTGCAAGATGATTCAGCACTTCTTGCTGATTGGCTGTATGACTGTACATATTGAACTCTGCTTATGCCTGTGTGTGCCAGTCTTGGTATCCCCTTGCCTTGCGAAGCACTTTGACCGACTGTCTGGCGAGTGCCTTGAGGACTGTGTTTATAGCTGTAAATAAACCTTTGTATATACTCTACTTCACCACGGTGTTGAGGGCGTTCTGTGTATCTTCGCCATCCTCTCTGCGACAATACTCCTGTCTGCGATCATTTACGGGCAGCAGGTGAGACCAAAGGGGCCCCCTTCTTATTCCTGTCACTGCTCACTCCAAAATGGCAGGCAGGCCGCTGCATAGAGCAGAAGCGGCAGGGCCAGAGAGATCCTGGAGTTGGTAACGGGTCATTGCATGGTATTGCATTGCATGGTAAAGGCCACTGCATCCGCTTCTCTGGCAGAACTTAATGAACTCCATTCTGTTTTGTCTCTTCTCCAGAAATGCTTCTGCCCTAGACTGAATCGTGCTACAGTTTCCATCCCAGGGCACAATCAGTGTGACCAGTTATGGAATCCTCTTGTGCTTTCAGTGCTTGTGGAAAACATTTCAGCAGGGCTGGCCTGCTATGATATCACAGTGACGCTCCAACCAAAATGCTCTCCTCTGCTCAGCTGGACCCTTGATGTCAATTGCATGTGTTTGAGCAAGGCAGGAGGCTGTACGCCAGTGTTCCTGAACCACACAGCTGATTTCCTTGGCCTTGAGAATTTTGATGACAACATGATGACAGTATGCACATATGTGTACAAAACCCTGATATCCTTGGATCTAGCACCACTTTGTCCTGATCTGAATGGCCCACGTTATCCCAATCTCATGGCCCAGGTTATCCTGATTTTGGAAGCTCAGGGTTGGCTCCGGTTAGTGCTTGGATGGGAGACCACCAACGAAGTCCAGGGCTGCTACACAGAGGCAGGCAACGGCAAACCACCTCTGAACGTCTCTTGCCTTGAAAACCCTGTGCCTTGATGGCCCTTTCTCCCACACCACAGCACCCTTCTGCCTGCCACCTTGCGTCATTGAGCTTTAACATGGGCCCCCTTCACTCCACCAAAGCCACCACACCCACACACCAGCCCTATGGATGTTGTTCATCTTGACCAGATGGAATCTATACAAATGAACCCAAACTCCTATGGTATACAAAAATTACATAATTATATAATACTTGAATTGGACTTTGGTGGAAAGTACCATCAAGTCACAGCTGATTTATGGCGACCATGTCGGGTTTTCAAAGGAAGAGACAGTCGGGGGTGGGGGGTGTTACCATTGGCTGCCTCGGTGTCACAACCCTGGACTTCCTCAATGGTGTCTCATAAGAACATAAGAGAAGCCAATGTTGGATCAGGCCAGTGGCCCATCCAGTCCAACACGAGCTCCCAGGGGAGATCAAGGCCCTGCAGGGACCTTATGCAGTTCCACAGGGCCTGCAAGATGGAGCTCTTCTGCCAGGCCTTCGACTAGGAGCCGCCACTGTCAGTACCATCAATTATTGCTAATACCATCGCAATGAGGGCTGGCCCTGGAAATAGCCCAGGCCAGGCTGTCCAGGAGCTGGACTCCAACCCTGGTGGGAAGCCACTGGAAGCACTTTATACTGAACTGTTTTATTATTGTTATGCTGTGTGGTTTTTTTGTAATTTTATGGTGTATTGAATCTGGCACTGTGTGCCCGGTAAGCCGCCCTGAGCCCGTTCGTGGGGAGGGCGGGGTATAAATGTAAAATAATAAATAAATAAATATCACACAGTGGCCAAAAACACCAGGTGCCCTCAGGAGGTCCGGCAGTGGGGGCAGGACGCTAGAAGCCCTCCCACTGTTCCCCCCCCCCTGTTATTACCAAGAATACAGAGCATCACTTGCCCCAGACCGAGAGTCCCCATCTATACTTTGTGGCTGACAGCCACTGATGGTCTCATCCAAGTACTAATCAGGGCTGACCCTGTTTAGCTTCTGCGTTCTGATCATATCAGACTAGCCTGTGCCATCCAGATCAGGGCTTTACAGGAACCAAAATGGTTACCTCTTGAGCCCAGCTACTATTTGTTCATTCCCATATCCCTACAAGTTGACTAATAACCTATTGCATTGACTTTGGGAACTTCTGTGTGCCAAGCAGAGGCTCTCTCACTGAGCCTCAGTCCCTTGTCTCTGATGTTGAGCTCCTCCTTACCCACCAGACCATGCATAATATATGCTTGCGCATAAGCCTAGGCAACAATCTTGGAACGTAGTCTCTCGTTAACTGAATGCTCACAATCGCTCAACATTTCATGCCCACAAACTCAATCATCCTGTGGCTGTCACATACAGGCATCAAACTGGAAGGGAGCATTTTTCACACACCCGAGGCTTAAATTGGATGTGGCTTCGAGTGGGTTTGCAAGGGGCCTTGGCCGAAATGTTCATTTGCATTACAAAACGTCTCCCTTCTGTTTTCTCTCCTGCAGGGGGAGGGGGGGAATTCCCACATGAGCCTTAAATCGCCTTTTGAGCCTGTCTGATGCTATTTGTTTTAATGTTCAATAGCCATTAATGCAGAAGAGAAAGCTGAGGAGGGGGAATGGTAACGCCAGTGAGCATCCTGCCCCATATATATTTTTATGGCCATATTAACAAGCTTGAGTTGACAGAGGTGTGAGAATTTCCACCCTTAGATGAAGATAAAGGGCCTCCCGTCAAGGCACAAGACCCTTTGCAGTCTCAGATACAAATCCATTCATGGTTGCTTTGAGGTCAACTACACATTACGTTTGTTCACTTGTTTACACTGGCTTCTCGTGTTCTCTAAAGCTGCCAGTAAAATCAGTGAAATAACTCCTCCCCGCCATGGTTTTTACATAAGAAAACTGCTGGGGGGAGGCCTTCCTTCCTCCAAGACCAATCGATCTGTCCTGTTCTTTTTTAAAGAACCAGTCCCCTGCAGATGCTGTGAGGCTGTGAGGAACACGCGGAAACCAGTGCGAGCAAGTGAGCAAATGTAACATGTAGTTGACCCCTTAGTGCAGGGGTGGCCAACCTGTGGCTCGGGAGCCACATGCGGCTCTTTCACACATATTGTGCGGCTCTTGGCAGGGCGGCTGGGGAAGCAAAGGGGAGGCATGCTTTTTCTCTCTTTCTCCCTTCCTTCCTTCCCTCCTCCCTCCCATCCTATTTGCTTTCCTAGTTTCTCTCTCTCTCTTTCTTTCCACTTCTTTAATTCTTTCTTTCCATCTCTCTCTTTTTCTCTCTCTCTCAATATCATTAGCAAACAAGTAATATCATTATCAATAACCGGTTTTCCTTGTTTGTTTTTATTTTTGGCAGTCCCATTTAACGTTAATAAAAAGCAAATTTGCATATTTTTAAAAATAAAAACGTGTGTGTGATATTTGTTCCTGTCTTGCGGCTCTCAGACATCTCTATGTGGCTCTTACGTTTATTCTATGTGGCTCTTACGTTAAGCAAGGTTGGCCACCCCTGCCTTAGTGTAACACCATTGTGGTGTAGCGGTTAGAGTGCTGCACTAGGAACTGGGAGACCCAGGTTCAGTTCTCCCCTCTGCCATGCTGGGTGACCTTGGGACAGTCACACACTCCCAGCCTAACCACCTTCACAGGGTTGTCGTGAGAATAAAAGGGAGGAGAGGAGAACAACATCAGCCACGTTGGGTCCCTATTGGGGAGAAAGGCAAGGTATAAATAAAATAAATACACTTATGTGAAGTCTACTGGTGGCTGAATAAAACCCAGTAAGACTTAGCAATTATATAGCACTTAAAAGCATTTTGCATGCATTGTCTGGTTGCGATCCTTACAAGAGCCCTGTAAAGTAGGCCAGTATTATTATCATATTGCCGGGGGGGGGGGGGGGGGGCTAAGTGTGAGAGAGAATGGCAGGCCTTGTTGGCAGAGTTTAAATATGCAAAGGAAGTGAAGCACTGAATGTTTAGAGAAAAATAAGTAGGTTTATTAAAGAAGAACAAGCTGTTATAGAACACAGAAGAGAGACAACCTTAACCGTCTGGCCTAACTGCTGAAGGAGGAACAATAACACAACAGAAGCTCTGTAGGAAGTCTCCAGAAGAGCCAATCAGGAGACAGGAAGGTCATCATTTGAAAATGTGGGTGGTCTATATAATATATATATAATAACCAGCAGTCCTTCAGCTTTCCCCTTGTAGGGTGATCTTATGATCTTCTTCATAAGGCTACACTATAGACCTTGTCTATTCTAACACACTTAGGGGCATTTAGTGAATTAATGGCAGAGGCAAGATTTGAACCAGGGACCCCCCAGATCACAGGTCATTCTCTTAAACAGTACACTACACCAGCAGATAGCAAGCAGATTGCTTTAAACCTCTTATATGAAATGCTGTTGAGCCCCTGCAACAAGGCAGACCATTCAAACACAAGTGATATGCATTGGCCTACCTGACCCACACAGCAAGCATTAAGTGCATATTAGTCCATTCAGCATCTGAATCAAGGAGCAGCCACTGAAACTCATTTTAACTTTCTTTTTAAAAAAAATCTGGATTGCCAATTTAGGTTTGCAAAACCATCCAGGCTCCAAGTTCATTAGGAAGTGAGTCAATCGAAACAAGCCCTGGGACCATGCGAGTCTTCTAATTGCTATTCCGCTGGATTTGAAGATTTATTCCTGGAAAGAAATCTCTTGGATTTCACTGGCACTGCAGTAAAGCCTGATTCATTCTAGTGTTTGTCTCATATCAATTTATAATACCCTTAAAATGACTCGGATTACGGCATCGGCGTGTGGCACTCAATTGGCCTTGCCTGTAAATACTGTCACTTGGGGATGAAGTTAGAACTGGCATAGCTGGAAAAGGAAGACAGTCGCAGGGCTGTCTGCCACAGGAAGACTCAGGACCTGGGCTGGATCTCCTCTTCCTCCTTGGGGGATTCCTCCTGGCACTCCTCTTCTGGAAACCATTGACCTCAAAGAGCCCATGCCCTTTGCCCAAATGTTCCTTATTCAGGCCGGGTATCAAGGGTTGCATGGTGGGGCATCTGCTCAGGTCCATGACCAGTCACAGGGCCCACTGTGCCAAGCAGGGATGCTGAGCTGATCAGCACTCCCACCAGAAATTATGGAGATTTCCATAAGAAGGTCAGAAGACCCCCTGCTGGATCAGACCTCAGGTCTAGTACACAGCAGCCAACCAGTTACCCTAGAAGTCTTTGTGGTGTTGTGGAAGCCTTTGAGGCATTCTTCCATTTCAGGCTGGAAGAGGCACCTTGATGGAGAAATGCGTAACTTTCCCCCCCACCTCGCTGGTGCTGACATGACTTAAAGAAGCACAAAAGAGTTGTGCTCTGCATCCTCCTCCAAGAAGATCCATGCATGTGCATGCACACAAAGGGACAGCATGCTTGGTGGTGAAGCCATCTTGCCCAGAGCCCCCTAAAACCTGGATCTGACCCAGGTCCTGGTCCTCCCTGGTCCCACCAGTCCAGCTATCTGTTTCCTCTTTCTGCAGCTGCCTACTCTGCTCCTGGGAGCTAATCTCAGCTTGTCAGGCAGCCATTTTGTCCAGCCATCTCTCTGGCAATGACCCAACCCTGAGAAGACGCAGACCCATTTCCTCTCACCTTGAGATGCTCCTGCATGGGCTGCACAACAATGAAGGACCCAATAGGGCTGCCAAATCTCTCAGGTTAGCAAGAGACCTCTTGTTGGTAGCCCTCTTCCCCTACACTCAATGGACCAGCGAGAGGAAAGGGAGAGGGGAAATTAATGCTGACACAGTGACATCACTTCTGGCATGACCTGGAAGTGATGTCATCATGTAGGAGTGACGCTCTAGCACCTAAAGTTAAACAATGGAATTTAGGGTGAATGACAGAGCTTCACTCTTAGGCGTTGATGACACTTCTTCTGAGTCACAACTGACATGACATCACTGTACCGCCAGCGATGTGAGGACATCACCGTAGAGCCCCCCTCCCAGCCAGTGAGTCTCCCTCTGGTTGCCAGCTGGTAACCCTAGAACCCAACCGAGGAAGACTTTTAGGGAGTTCACAAAATGCTGCAGGCCTGGGATGCGGAGAATATAAAGTTGCATCAGCCATCTCTAAAGCTGCTTCCAACCTGGGATATTCCCCTATGTGGACTGCAGGATTCCTTCCCTGCCCCCACCCCCCACTGTGCTGAGGAGATTCCATGTGATGTTTACGCTCCCTTTGAGCATGCCTTTTGGGGCTTCTGGGGCTTTCTCCTTTGAACCATGGGTACAGCACCCAGGTGGATGCTCCCCCCCCATGGCCAAGGGGCCTGGACCTAAGCTCTGCCTTCAAAAAGGTAGTGTGAATCTCCAAATTTCCTTCCTTTGTTTTAGGTGCTCAATTGGCGTTATTTCTTCACAGGTGAGCCACAAGGCAGCTCTGCATGGTGGCTCAGCTGCAAAAGACGGGTTGTTTTTGTTTTTTTTGCCAGACTGCACAAGCACTAACACATATTAACACACAGTAGAGAGAAAAAAGCAACAAGAGGCAGGCTGAACTGCAAGAGAAAACATTCAGTCAACCCTAAACACTAGAGAATGCTCCACAGCTCCCCCTAGGGTACAAGTGGACTAAACTACTCTTTCAGCAGTATTTCTAGTAACTCTCAGCAGGCTGTCGCTTCTCCAACAGAGCAGTGGTTAGAGTGCTGTACTAGGACCTGGGAGAAGCTGGTTCAAATCCCCACTCGGCCATGGAAGCTTTCTGGGTGACGTCGAGCCAGCCACACAACTTTCAGCCTAGCCTACCTGTAAAGTGCTGGGTTCTGAGACATGCTGAGTGATTAAAGCTCATAGTTAATTGAGAGGTCGAGATAAGGATGAAAAAACCCAGACTTGCAGGTCCGCTTATGTTCCCCTTCATGACCGCAGCCATGCACACACCCAACACCCGTGATTGGTTATTTACATGCCCCTGCCACCTATAGATCTCCCTACAGATTGTGGGCTTCCCCATTGGTCCTTGACTAGGATAATCCAGGTCTATTGTCCTGGGAGTGAAGCTCGACGGCTTCTCCTGGCCATGTGTGTGGTCGACTGCGTGCGTGGTTTAACGGCCAGGACATAACACTACCTCACAGGGTTGTTGTGAGGATAAAATGGAGGAGAATAACATAAGCCACCTTGGGTCCCTATTGGGAAGAAAAGTGGTCAGTGGCGTGGGGACAGGGGTGTGAACAATGCCCATCCACACACATTCCCAGACTGCTGCTTCCACAGTGGGGAGGGGGCACCTTTTCCCACCCCCATGTGGAAGCACCCCAACCCGTCACTAAAAAATTACTGAATTGGGAGCTCCAGATACAACCACACTCCTCAAGCTTAACAGCAAGAGATCTGCTTGTGGGGGGGGGGGGACATTCCCCCCATTACAAAATATCCTCAATGCAGCCACAACTTTAGGGGAAGACATGTGTGCTTCACACAACAAACAAGCTTCAATTGCAGTTAGAAAGAGAAGGGATTGTGAGAAAAGGCAGCGGGGTGAGAAAGGGCCGTTGTCCACCTCACCTGCGAAGAGGATGCGGGCGGAGAAGGGCCTGCATGGCTCCCAGCCATCCTTTCGGAAGATGTTTCTGGGTGAGTGGAGCTGGCCGGCTTCCAGCTGATTTTTTATGGGCCAATAAATGCCAACACTGCTCTTGGATGAAGAGCTGGATGGGGAGGCTGTGAACTGAGCCATGCAGAGCCACTCTCCCTGGACGGCCACTCCACTCCAGCAGCTGTGGGAGCCCTGCAGAACGCCTGCCATCCGT
This sequence comes from Lepidodactylus listeri, assembly GCA_029233225.1. Lineage (NCBI taxonomy): Eukaryota > Metazoa > Chordata > Lepidosauria > Squamata > Gekkonidae > Lepidodactylus > Lepidodactylus listeri. The sequence continues at coordinate 54,089,561 of JARCFY010000015.1, read as the reverse complement.
TTCTTGAGCAGGAGGACGGCAGCACACTGTTCTCTCCCAGCGTGCAGCCTTGTCCCGATTCAGCATCCGTTTTTCCCCCATCTCCCAAGCCATCAAAATGTCAGGAAGGTCTTTGCGGGGTCAGGTTTCTTTGGGAGAAGGAGCATTTACAGTCAAGGCTGTAGGTGGGGGCAGACTGTGCATTTTAATTAAAAAAAAAATCCATGCCAACTTCTGCATCAAGGAAAGCTGAATTCTGCAATCTGTATAAATCATACAGCATATAACCCTTATGCCACAGGCCATTAGTCAACCTTGCTTAATACTGGCATCTTGGGCAGCAGCTCGCCAGGGTCGCAGGGACCTGGCCTACTTGAGATCCTTTGCATATCAGATGCAGGGGATTTGAATCTGGGACTCCCTGCATACAAAGCAGGTACTTTACCCCTGAGCCATGGCTGGCTCTCCCATTCACATTGCCTAAGCCTTAAAAGAAGGACATGTGGTGCTTAGAATTACAATTTAAGGTCACCACTTACCTGATTTACGTGTTGTGCAAAATCATGACCTTCCTGCCTGTATCACCTCATAACGCAAGGAGGGGGAACAACATCATGACCTTCCCCAAGCAAAAGAACACTGCCCAGGGCAACATCTAGGACTTTTGGAGTGATGGATTTCAACATTTCCCCCTCTAGAAGTCTGAAGTGGTTGAGTCCAGTCATGTGATTTTGCTGAATGCAAAATTTAGCTCCATCTCCCTTTGTTCTAGACTGGTCACACTGACATCAGAAAAACTGAGACTGAAAGGCTATGACCTTTTCCTGCTCTGTCTCCAGTCAATAGGGCTCTGGAAGAAGAGATTATGGATGGCCTTTTGTCACAGCTTAGGGTTGCCAAGTCCGGGTTGGAAAATACCTGAAGACTTTGGGGGGTGGACCAGGAGAGGGTGGAGTTTTGGGGAGGGGGCTCAGCATGGTACAATGCCATAGAGTCCACCCTCCAAAGCAGCCATTTTCTCCAGGGGAGCTGATTTCTGTCAGCTGGAGATCAGTTGTAAAAGCGGGAAATCCCCAGGCCCCACCTGGAGGCTGGCAGCCCTATCATAGCTAGGCATTAGTCCTTGTAGCTCCAGTTCGGGTTCTCTTTATACATTTATACATTTCAGTACAATGTCCAAATAAAGGATGGTTTCCCATGTTTTTTTGGGTGTGGACTATGCAGCTCTGGAACATTCTGCAAGTGCCTAGGAGTGTCAACCTCCAGCTAGGGCCTGGAGATCTGGAATGACAACAGATCTCCAGACAACAGCAATCATTTTCTCTGGAGAACATGGCTGCTTTAGAAGGTGGCCTTGATGGATTATATCCCATTGAAGTCCCTTGGCTCTCCATGGCTCCATCCCCAAATCTCCAGGTATTTTCCAACCCAGAGTTGGCAATCCTAGACCCTGATTAATACTAACTTGATAAATGCTGTGCTACTCATTCTTTGGGACTGTGGCAGAGTGATGTAGGCTGAAAAAGAGGGATTCTGGTTCTCCATAGGGGATTGGATTAGACTAGGGAGTGCCTCTTTCCATCAGTGCTTCCTCGGCCTCTCTGATTGTCAGCTGAGGCATTGCTTTATACTCCTCCATTCGGAAAATGAGGACAATCAATACAGAACAGCAGAGCCTTTTCAGTAGTGACTCCCATGGAAACCTGTCCATTGATTTCACTACTTGCATTCTGGCGGCTAGTGAAAGCCTGGCAGGGAGGGTGGGATATAAATCGAAATAAATAAACAAACAAATGCAAAACAGAATAGGAGAATGAAGGAACACCTGTGTCTCCAATTCTGGGGCATGGACTGAGCTTCTAAGCACTATATGTCTTTCTTTTAAAATTAAAACATTTAAGTAGGGGCTGCCCACCGTGTTTATATCCCGCTTCACCCCAACCAACAGGACTCAAAGCGGCTTACATCAAGTTTAAAAACAAATGCAAACCTCACACCCACCAAATTACAAACAAAATGAAGTAAGCCCCAAACTTCCCTAATTGGTGACTGAAAGCATGTCAGAAAAGGTCTACTTTATACAGCCTGCTAAATCTGGGCAAGGGCCTTTCTCTTTCGCTTTCAAACAGCACCTTTGTGATGCTGGTCGGATGGGCCTTTTTGCAGTTGTTTGATGAAAAGAAACAAATGCTGTTGGCTTATATATGTGATTTTTACAAAGAGGGAACTCATTTATTTCTGTTTTTTGGAACAGCTCTGGATAAAAGAACATCATCACTGAATATTCCTTTATTCAGAGTGCACTGTCCTTTGGAACAGCAGCCAAGGTTCTCCTGGCTTTTGTTTGTAGGTGTGTACTTTCAATGAAACGCCACACAGAGAGTCAATACTATGATTGCCAACCTCTAGGTGGGGCCTGGACATCACCCAGAATTCCAACTGATCTCCAGGTGACAGAGATCAGTTCCTCTGGAGAAAATGGCTGCTTTGGAGGATAGACTCTATGGCTTTATACTCTGTGGAGGTCCCACCCCAGGCTCTACCCCCAAATCTCCAGGGATTTCCCCACTCAGAAGTGGCAACCCTAATTACAACTCACCTCCAGAACACAGAGATCAGTTCTCCTGGAAAAAATGACTACTTTGTAGGGCAGGCTTTATGTCATTATATTCCAGTGAGGTCCCTCCCCAAACCATGGCCTTCCTATGCTTTACTGTCAAATTTCCAGAAATTTCCCAGCCCAGAACTGGCAACCCTGCATGACAACAGCAGGGATGGTGAGCTGGCATATTATGGGATTACATCTGGTCCTATAATGATCTCTTCTGATCTCTCATCCTTCTCCCCCTCGAGACAGAAAGCAAAATGCGAGTCTCTCTCACACAGCTTTTGGCCTTGGGCACTGGCACCATTCTGGCCAAAACCAGCACATGAGCCCTTGCATACGAGTTCCAGCCAGGCTGCCACCCCTTCCCAGAACAAAACCAGAAAACTCCCCAGAGGCTTCTGCAATGTCATCTTCTGGTTTCATGCTGGAAGGTTTGCAGGCAATATTTTGTTGTTGTTTTTTCTGGCTAAGAGACCAAACTCTCCCCAGATAAACAGCCCGGGGCTGCAGTGACATCCAGACCGGAGAAAGATCCCCAACAGGCAACTTGGCCGTGGAGAATCCATCATGCCCTGTGATGAAGGATAGAGTCATTGCTCTGTTAGGGAAGCAAATATAACAGCAGTGCACTAACAGTGAGTCAGATCTTCCTAGAGACCTGATCTCTAGACCTGGTGCTTTCCAGCTCCCTCCTGGAGGGAGCCATCCATTGCCCTTTAGTGCCCCCGGAGGCAGCTCGATGAATAAGCCGAAACAGGGCACCGAGGCATAACGAGGCCCAAATAACACTCAGCTGCTTCCATTCAAATGCAAGTACCACTTATTGTTATGTTAATTTGGCTGTGATTTAAAGAAAACATTCCCCAGCTGGGCAGCCACCACTCAACCGGCATGCATGGCTTTAATATTTTTGTAATTGAAGATGATATGGGGGCCAGTCGCCAGTTCCACTGATTAAAAAAAAAAAGGGAGGTAAATTATGAGCCCGATAGAAAAAACCTTATTAATCACAGATTTGAACTGTCGCTGAATTAGGGAGACGGTAAATCTCCCCTGGCACAAGCCATGTCCGCTGCGGCCTATGAGAAGATAAATCTGGGCGTCCCCGGCTCTCAACTGCATCCTTTCCCGAGTCAATTAATCTAGTAATTGGTTTTGAAAGGACATCAAGAGATTATCAGAGACAGATAGTTGGAGGCCGGGTGTGGGGGGGGGGCAGCAAATCCCTTTTAAGTCTGTACAACAGTACAGTGTTAAAAGACACCCACCACTAGGTTCCGTTCAGCTGGCTCATGAGAAAAAAGGAACCATTCAGATGTGGAGATTTTGCCTTTTTTACTTATTCAGATATTTATACCTCCCTTTCCCCCCTAAACGGGATCCAAAGCAGCTTAGAATCATAGAACAGAATCACAGAATCGCAGAGTCAGGCCATACAGGCCATCTAGTCCAACCCCCTGCTCAGTGCAGGATCAGCCTAGAGCAGGGGTCCTCAAACTTTTTAAACAGGGGGCCAGTTCACTGTCCCTCAGACTGTTGGAGGGCCGGACTATAGTTTTTAAAAAAAACTATGAACAAATTCCTATGCACACTGCACATATCTTATTTTGAAGTAAAAAAACAAAATGGGAACAAATACAATATTTAAAATGAAGAACAAGTAAAGTTAAAAAGGCACCCTTGACGGGGCTGTTTTCTTTCTCTCTCCGAAGAAACAAAGAACTCGGCATCCTCACAAACTTTTTAAGGCAGCAAGCCCCCAGCTGCTTCTCCCTGAAACTCCACTACTGCAGGCATCATGATGGGAAAGAGAAACCTCTCTCTCTCTCTCTCTCTCTCTCTCCCCCTCCGATTCCCAGCAGCACAAAAAGCCTCGAAAAAGACCCCTGCCCGGCTCTTGGGACTGGTGCAGGTCTCCTAGCCGGGTTAGAGAGGCCTCTCAGCCGGCTAGGAGACTTGGGGCCAGCCGGAGCGCCTGCCACCCCACACTTACCCTCTTCCAGTCTTCCTTTTGCCTCCTCCTGGCTGACTGGAAGCAGGGGGGTGGGGCTTTGTCATGTGGCCTGGGACGAGTCGGCTGCAATTTTTCTGCTGCTTTGTGCGCTGCTGGGAATTGGAGGACAGGCAGCGGCACACCCGGCGGGCCAGAAAAATGCCCTCGGCGGGCCACATGTGGCCCACGGGCCGTAGTTTGAGGACCCCTGGCCTAGAGCATCCCTGACAAGTGTTTGTCCAGCCGCTGCTTAAAGACTGCCAGTGAGGGGGAGCTCACCACCTCCCTAGGAGGCTGATTCCACTGTTGCACAACTCTTACTGTAAACAAGTTTTTCCTAATATCCAGTCGGTACTTTCTCACCCTTAATTAAAACCCATTATTGCGAGTCCTATCCTCTGCTGCCAATAGGAACAGCACCCTGCCCTCCTCTAAATGACAGCCCTTCAAATACTTCAAGAGAGCATTTGTGTCCCCCCACCCTCAACCTCCTCTTCCCCAGCCTGAACATTCCCAAGCCCCTCAGCCTTTCATAGGGCTTGGTCTCCAGCCCCCCCCCCCCAAAATCATCCTCACCTCTCCCCTCTGCACCCGCTCCATTCTGTCTGCATCCTTTACAACATTATTTGATTACAGTGACTTGGTGCATCACCAGCTTAAGCAGTTCCAACTTCATTATTCTTTCAACATTATTCTCCCCTGCTCCGTTTTATTCTCTCAACAACCAGCCGCCCTCTTGAGGTGTGTTAGGCTGAGATTGTGTGACTGGCCCAAGGTCACCCAGCAAGCTTCCATGGCAGCAGGAGTATTCGATCCTGGATTTCCCAGATCATAGCCCAGCACCCTAACCAGTGCACCATGCTGGCTGGAGGCTGTGTGTGAACTGATAGGACAGTGATGTGGAGGAAGCTATGCCTACTTTTAAAGGACCTGGAGGTCTAGCATCGATAGTGTACACAATGCCCTTGCACTGTCAAATTGACGTGTGCATCACGAATCACAGCCAACCCACTATATCATGGCAGGTTTTTGGTCTTTGCCACTGGGTCACATCCAGTAAGCCGATCAGGCTGAGGGTGATGGATCCACACCAATGCTCCCTCTAAGCTGTGGAGTCTTGCGGGCAAAAATTCTACTTTGTGAGCTACTGGCATTGAAATTGTCAGCGAGAGATTTGGCTCCTGCATATATTAGTTTGCTCTGGAGCCATCCTTCCTGAGCTAAGACAAAAATGTGTGAGCTGGAGGCTAAAAAAACTGTGAGCTAGCTCACACTAACTCATCTTAGAAGGAACGGCAGCAGAAAGTGGTTTGGTGTGCCACCAGCATAAGCAGTTCCATCTTCAAAAGAAAAAAAATATCATACCGTTGAAGACGTTTGTGACTCAGGCATAAAGCTAAATACACACTAAGGGTGTGATTCTAAACACATCTGCAAGTCAGTTCCCTTGAAATCAGCAAGGTGTCCAATGAAAACCTAAATCTGTTAAGCGTGCTTCGGATTTCAGCCTTGATCTTATGTATCTCACCATCAAGGAGCTTGAGGAGCTAGTAGAGAGGAGACAACAATTCTGTTGTCTAATGTGGATAGTGGGGGAGGAGAGAGTCAGAGAAAGGAAGGAATCAGGTGAAAGATATCAAGCAGTCTTATACTGAGGCAGACCACTGGTCTATTGTTAGCCTGATTGCCTTGATTTATGATCAATATCGGGGAATTTATGATATAAATATAGCAATCAGCAATAGGAAGCAATCACCTATGTATACAGGAGTCCCACTCCTTCCAAAAATACCAGAAATGGATGCAGAGACCAGTTCCAATTAGAAACGGTTTCTTTACTGGATAAATCTTCACACACAAACCATACACAGTCTCACACTCAATTACACAGAACTAGGAAAAACAGATAGATAAAAGACGTTTGCATTAGCAGGTAAAACGTTGGTATCTACGTCGAGGGTGATAATTACCTATCTTGGTGAGATGATGCGTCTCAGTAGGAAAAATGATGGCAAAAAAGGATAGGGATTGTGTCCTGAGCCAGCAGAGACACGTGGAAACTCTGGCTGTACAACCAAGAGTCTTACAGGACAGGGTAGGGTTCAGAAAAGCTAGAGAGAGAACACGCTGCTGGGTGTCCTCTTTTATTAGGGGGCTCTGGGGGAGGGTTTAACTGGACACCTCCCTTGAGACTACCCCTTGGTAGTCCACTCAAAAAGTCATGTCCACAATGGGGAGGGGGCTTAAGGAGTTGGGCAATATTGAACTCTACCTGAATGGTGACAGAGACACCTGGAGGGCTGATGTGACTCATCAGCTAAACCCTTTGTTTTGTTGATTGCTCTGATTGTCTCAGGGCTGCAGAACTGGTTTCTTGGCTGGCCAAGTCCACTGTCCACGGAGGGTGGGAAAGAGTCTTTTGTGCTTTCATAGTAAGAAGGTTGGGGAGGGGGGTTGCCTGCGTGATGAAGAAGAGCTTCTCTAATGGCGTCTGGAAGCACATGTTCAAGCCACAATGGTGAGTAGCTATTTCTGTGTGGGTTTCTGTGTCAAGGGATGTCTCTGGGAGATGGTGACCTCGGGAACCACTGACACATCGTCTCAGGCTTCGGCTGGCATGTGTGTACAGCTGGCATCACGATCTGGTCACACGACATCTCAGTCCCTCATACACATTTAGCAACACAGTCCATTATTAACACTTATAGGCTTTACGTCTATAAGAGCGCATAAGCGCCTTGCAGAGCAACACTATCAAGATCAATATTTGTCTGCTCAGGCTGGCAGCACCTCTCCAGGGCTTCTGGTTGAGGTCTTACACATCACGTTTTACCCGATCCCTTTAACTGGAGACGCTGGGAACTGAACAAGAGAATTTCTGCCTAAGTGAATACTCTGCCACTGAGCTGAAGAGAAAACCTGTTATCACCAAGCTGAAGATTCTATGGCTGCATTCAGAATATAGCTGCACTTAAATGAAAATTGCACACAGACCAGCTTGCGCCAAACTCACATGCATGCCTGGCTCCTCCCCTTGCCAACCCTCCTTCTCAGGCAGAGCTCAATGGAGGAACGATTACTGATTGAAGTCCACTGATTACTTCTCGGTCCTGTTCTGCCATGAGTCAAGCCCCTGCACTGGAAACATCCTCAATGTGCTGCCCCAAACAACTGCTTAGATGGCTTGCTTGGAAACATGGCCCTGATAACAGCCTTGTGGCTGAATCCATAGGGTTGCTGACTCTGGCCTAAGAAATTCCTGGAGATCTGTGGGGGGGAGCCTATGGAGGGCAGGGTTTGGGGAGGGGAGGGCCCTCAGTGGGGTATAATGCTATGGAGCCCACCCTCCAAAGTAACCATTTGGGTAGGGGCTGTGGCTCAGTGGAATAGCCTCTGCTTTGCATGCAGAAGGTCCATAGCATCTCCATTTAAACGACCAGGCAGTAGATGATGAGAAAGGCCTCTGCCTGAGACCTTGGAGAGCTGCTGCCAGTCTGAGTAGCCAATACTGACCTTGCTGAACCAAGGGTATGATTCAGTATAAGGTAGTTTCATGTGTGTGTGATCCAGGGGAAATTATACTCTGGAGTATATCTCTAGGCCACACCTGGAAGTTGGCAACCCTACATCAGGGTGAGTTTCCCTTCTCCTGGGGGTCCTAAACCAGGATTAAACTCTGGTTATAGATACTGGCTTGTTCTGGGGGGTGGACTGACATTAATACATGAAGTTGCCTTATACTGGGTCTTCCCAAGGCCAGTATTGTCTATTCTGACCGGCGGCGGCGTCTCTCCAGGATTGCAAGGCAGAGGTTTTTCACATCATCTGACCCTTTATTAACTGGAAATGCAAGGGACTGGTCCTGGGACCTTCTGTATACCAAGCAGATGCTCTGTCTCTGAGCCACAGTCCCTACCCTGACTCCACAACTTAACTCCAGTTAAGCCATGTGCCTGCGTCTGTTTCTCGAGGGTTAGTCTTAAACCACCATTCCTTCACTGTTCTCCATGCAAGAAAGGGGAGGGGGAAGAACCAGAAAGGGTTCTTCATGCAAGAAAGGGGAGGGACCAAGCATCAATGCAAGCACAACATTTTAAAAAATTTAATTCAGATATCTGAATTCAACCTATATGCATTTTAATTGCCTGTTAATTATGAGCACCGTAAATATAACCTTTATTTTTTTCAGAGACATTTCCCTGTTTATAATGAACGCCTGCCTAGTTCCAGAGATTTGGTGTGGTGTGGTGGTTAGAGTGTTAAAAAATCTATGAGATGTAGGTTAGGTTTGCCAGCCTCCATGGGGGGCCTGGGGATCTCCCGCTTTTACAACTGATCTCCAGCTGACAAACAGCAGCTCCCCTGGAGAAAATGGCTGCTCTGAAGGGTGAACTCTATAGCATTGTACCATGCTGAGGCCCCTCCCCTCCCCAAACCCCACCTTCTCCTGGCTCCACCCCCCAAAGTCCCCAGGTATTTTCCAACCCGGACTTGACATCCCTAAAGTAGGTTCAGATCTCCGCTCTGCCGTGGAAGCTTGGTGGGTGACCTTGGGTCGCTCTCAGATGCCGTTACCTCACAGGGTTGTCATGAGCATGGAGGAGGGGATAACGATGTATGCCATCTTTTTATTATTATTATTTTAAGATCAGGAAAGGGTACAGAATTAAGAGGGTATAGGAAAGTAAAGATGAAAATAATCATATAGAAATAGTTACATTATTCAAGGAAATTCATATTGTATATTGTACATCAGAATATAATAAGTTCTAAGATGCTACGTCTCTCAGCTTCCCTTTTGCGATTTTAACCTAACGATAACAACTGGAATTGCCACATCATCAACTTCAGATTACCCCATCATCAACTTTAGGATACTACTGTAAGTCTGTAAGTTTGTACAGACCAAATTCTCAGAGCAAAATATGATCAGTGTTCGAAAATTATCTTAAGGACTAATATAAATACTGGAATTTATATATTACTAATCGATGATATGATTTATATGTATGACGTATGCCATCTTAAGCTCCATGGAGGAAAGATGTACTAAATATATAATCAAATGATCAATTTCTCCAGTTACCCCTTTTAAATGCCTTTCTGTGTTTAGCCAGGGAGATTTGGGGGGGGGGGCGGCCCATCACCTATGCACGAGGATGATCAGGCCATAAAGTCTGTGGCACTACCATGGAGGAGGCGCCCTCAAACACCGCTGCTTTCAAGCAACAGAAATGCCCCTCTTCTTAAAGCACTGCCTCTTTCTTTAAATAGAAGGCTGTCATGCCACAATTTTTCGAAAAGTCTAATTTGTGGAAACCCTTAGGTGGGGCATAACGTTGCAGTAAGAGGGGCATTGCACCCGCTGGCCCATTGCACCCACTGGCGGTGGCCATCAGACGCCACACCTGAGAATCTCGGGAGAATTAAGGCAAGGAGGTTATGTGGAAAGTGAAAGGACTGTGAATGTGAACTTGTGAGCTCCTTTGTTGGGGAGGATGATAGATGGCAAGGTGGTGATTGGCCCTGCTAGTGGGAGTGCCCGGGAGCTTGCAAAGTGCTTTTGTCTGAGAAGAACAAACGGGGAACAAATTTCAGCTGCAGAACATCGTCTACAGCCTTATTTCAGGCCAGGATTTTCAGATCATGAGCGAGTGTCTCTAGGTGGAGGCTCTGGCAGCTGAGATCTCTTTCCTTGCTCCAGTCCAATTTTCCTGTCGCCCAATTGTGGCAGAAGCATGCATGCATGTCAGACGCTGTGGCCATTCCTCCTCAATGAGAGGCACACAGAAGCAGCCGATGCCATTATTTACACCAGTGTGTGTCTGTGTGTACTCCTACAAAGAAGGCACTTAGCCTAAAAAGCAAACATTGAGCCTTGCTCACCCCTTTGGTGCATGGCTGCCTAGCCTCCCGTAGCCTTCTTGATCTCCTCGTGGGTTCTGTCCTGCAGCCTAAAACAAGGAAGCACTCCAGCCACTGAATATGGCTGATGGTGGGAGGAGAAAATTGGAGACTCGTGTCATCAGACAGCTGGTGCAGACTGGGCAGCGGCGGCCAAAAGTGTTTCACACAACAGCTTCTGAACTGACTCATTGTAGAGGAGCAGTCTATCTGAGCAGCGGGGATTTCAGCTGCAGAACCCTGAAAGGTCCGTGAAGGTTCTTAACTCAGTCCAGATTTCTCCACATTTTCTTGTTCTAAGGATAAAGTCTGTTTTTAAACTGCTCCCCATATACAGTCCTACAGACAATCTAGATGGCTTTAAATTTAAATGAAATTAAAAGACGCCTGCTTCTTGGGAGGAAAGCTATGGCAAACCTAGACAGCATAATAAAAAGTAGGGACATCACCCTGCCAACAAAAGTCCATATGGTCAAAGCGATGGTATTCCCTGTAGTAATGTATGGCTGCGAGAGTTGGACCATAAGGAAGGCTGAGTGCTGAAGAATAGATATGTATGAATTATGGTGCTGGAGGAGACTCTTGAGAATCCCTTGGACTGGAAAGGAGATCAAATCAATCCTAAAGAAAATCAACCCTGATTGTTCCCTGGAAGGCCAGATACTGAAACTGAAGCTCAAATACTTTAGCCACCAAATGAGGAGGGAGCACTCACTGGAGAAGACCCTGATGCTGGGAAGCACTGAAGGTAAAAGAAGAAGGGGACAGCAAAGGATGAGATGGCTGGACAGTGTTATCGATGCAATGAACATGAAATTGAGCAAACTCTGGAGGACGGTGGAAGACAGGAGGGCTGGCGTGATGTGGTTCATGGGGTCGCGAAGAGTCGGACTCGATGTGTGACTGAACAGCAACAACAAAGGGGGTTAGACATAGTCATGGAGGAGAGGTCTGTCAATGGCTACTAGAGAGGGAACCTCCATATTCAGAGGCAGCAAACCTCTGAAACCCAGAGCCAGGAGGCAACATCACGGAAAGGCCTGGGCTTCTTGTACCTTGTTTGTTGGCCCTTGGAGGCAACTGGTTGGCCACTGTGTAAGAGAGGATGCTGGACTAGATGGACCACTGGTCTGATCCAGCTGGGCTCTTCTTATGTGCTTATGTCTCCTTTTCAACTGTCAGGGAATCACAAAATGGGAATCCTTCCCTGGTGTAAAAAAGACCCATTCTGATACTAATGGCAACCCTTAGCGAATGCTCAGGGGGTGGAGGAAGGATCTGCCAGGGCTGCTGTATTCTTACATCCCAACTGAGTATAATAATTCCCCGGCATTACTTATGCCAATGAGGCTGGGTATCCCAAGTGAATGCGGCTGTGCATCTTCCCAGCGGGAGGTGAAATGCGATGGCATCCTCCACTGGGCAGGGCCAAGCCCCCCCCCCCCCTGCATCTTTGCAACTTGCCTGGGCCCCATGCCACCTTTTATTCAATTACACTTTTTACACATGCTTTGTTCTGAACCATAAAAGCAACCCCCGAGTCTCTGAAAGCAGGAAAAGGCACAGCAGGCTGCCGCAATTAAACTGCAGGAGAAACCATTCCGTCTCCCAGCCGAAAAGAGTCTCTCTCAGCGTGGTGGCTTAGAAATTGCTCCCCCTTGTAGGTCAGTGGCCCTGGGTGGGATGGATGGGGGCACGTGGGAGACCTTTGGAGACACAAATGCCAACCAATACCAAGGTGCCCCCCACTAGGGGGCGCTAGAACATAATGTGTCCCACATACCCAAGGGCTGGCAATGAACTCTGAGAGCCAGGAAGTTGCCCCTCTCCTAACCAGACATCATCCTGAAGGCATTTCATTAACCCACTCCAACTTGCAACGAGTGTCATTATCCTCATTTTACAAATAGGATAATGTGAATAGGGTGGGCAAGTGGGCTGAATGGTACTGGTTCTCAATGAAGCCCCCTGGCTTAGCCAGGGTTCTGAACCCAGCTGCAACTTTATCCTCTAAGTGATACTGCATTCTTCAAAAACAAAAATGCATATAATCTTACTAATGGTTTCATCTGCCAGCCACATACCATGCAAGTGATTAGGCAATGGAAGCATATTTATCTCCCCCACCCTCCAGCCCTCCTCCACACATAATAACTACATGTTCTGGATCTATTTGCATACAGCTGTGTTGTGTGTGCGTGTACCCAGTCCCCACAAACTCATCCAAGGGGTTCATAAATTGTTAAACCTAGCGATTTCCTACTGACAGCAAAGCACATGGAACATGCATGCCTTAACCACTGCACACAGGAAGTCAGCATGCAGTTTTAAGGTCGCCAGCCTCCAGGTGGTGGCTGGAGATTTCCTGGAAGATCTCCGGTGACAGAGATCAGTTCACCGGGAGAAAATGGCCACTTTGGAAGGTGGATCCCATGGCACTGAATTCCCTCCCCTCCCAAAACCCTGCCCTCCTCAGCCTCCACCCCCAAAACCTTCAGGTATTTTCCAACCCAGAGCAGGCAACGCTACGAGTCTACACATATATCATAGGCACAATACTTTCCCATTCCTTCCATCTAACATCCTAAAAACAATGGGGAGAAGGATGATAGGAGTAGGGGTGACTGTGTATGCGAATTCTCCAACCTGCATGCATCCCTCTTCACAGAGGCTGTTCCCCACACACAATTTTTTCCTGTCCTTGACTTCCGAACTGGAGTGCGTGGGGGTGGGGGTGGGGCTTTCCCATACAACATCATTCTGTCATTGCCCTGTTTCCAGGTTTTCCGCCTCCTCAATAAGCTCCTTCCTAAACCTGCTTTATTTTCACCTGTTTGAAAAGAACACAGTCCAAGGCCATTAGTATAGAATGAATAGCCTGCAAAGGCCCTACCACAATTGACACTGTTTTACTGCTCACCCCCCCCCAGCACCATTTTCCTAGCATTTTTTCCACCAAAGGGCTTTTGAAAGGCTTTTAAAAGCAGTCAGACTAAGATCTGGGAGACCCAGGTTCAAATCCCTCCTCTGCCATGAAAGCTCACTGTGTCACCTCAGGCCCGTCATTTACCCTCAGCCTAACCTACCTCACAGGCTTGTTGTGAGGATAAAATGGAGGAGAGGAGAACAATGTAAGCTGCTTTGAGATCCCTACTGGGGAGAAAGGTGTGGTATAACTGAGTCCATACAATAAGTAAATAAATAAAATATAGCACTGTAGCAGTATAATGATCTATTGCCACTCGCCTATTTCAAATTTTAATAGAACTGTTATAGCACTGTAGCACTCGCTGGAATAAAAGACCTCCTGAAAGGGCTGGTGAGTTGCCATAGCAACCATAACAACCACACCTCCTGAGAGCCAATGCAGAGCATGTGTGGAAGAGAAAATTTGGGAGAAAGATGGAAGGAAGTACGCAGGAAACACCCCTATGAGGAAGCTTTGCTGCCAGTATGCCTGCCTCTGCAGGCACAGTGGCAGTGAAGGCAACATAGAGAACATACAGCATGAACAAGCAGCCACAGAAAAATGTTTCTGTGTTTCTCCAGGACCTCTTGAGGGGCAGAGTGTGGGGAGGGGGAGCACTGCTGACCTGGCAATGTCAATTCCCACAAGTGATGTCACCACATCAGCGATGCTCTAGGAATTCCACCAAGTCTCTATGGTAAAGTCCACAGAGATCTGGAAAATTCCTAGAGTGTCATGACTCAAAGTGTCATTGCTACATCCACACCATCACCTCCCCACTTCGTTTTCTTCCACTGCTCAACAGGCAAGAGCCAGCAAGAATGAGTGAGGGCAGGAAGGAGCCTAAGCTGAGCACTTTGGAAGTCAGGGGATTCTATGACAGCAACAATACCTACCCATGTCTGCTTTCTGGTTTCAAGGAAGTTTTACTGCAAAGTGAACATCTCTCAGAACTCTTTGGCAAGCCATGCTGCCATCTCCTGTCAAAGTGGCTCATTCATTTGGCATGCTCGCGGCAATGCTATAATACCGTGTGCAGGGGTCCTTTTGTAGAAAAAGAGGTGCAGGAGCTTATTAGCATAACTCATTAGCATAACTCATTTGCATATGCCACACCCCCTGACATCACTGGAAGTAGGTCAGAAGGCAAGAAAGAGAGAAGGAAGGAAGGAAGGAAGGAAGGAAGGAAGGAAGGAAGGAAGGAAGGAAGGAAGGAAGAAAGAAAGAAAGAAAGAAAGAAAGAAAGAAAGAAAGCAGGCAGAGAGGGGACCGCTACTAATCCAAGCCTCAGAAATACCACTCTTCTGGGAGGATAGCTTCAGTGGTGGCTGAACCCTTCAGAAGGCTGGTTGGAGGAACAAGGACCTTTCCAGGGGACGGGGTCATTTTGCTGCAGCCATGACACAAGCAGGCATTCCCCCGTGGGGGGGGGGCTGGCACCAACTCCCGGAGCTGCGCTCCCCCAAGCTCCTGCTAGAAATGACCCCTGCCTGTGTGTATTTAATGTGAAACTAGTGCACTTGTTTTCCTGCATCAAAATGGTAGTGCATACGCAAGGCATAAACACGGACCTTCCTAGCTGGCATGCCAACCCAATGGTGAGCTGAACAGGTTGCCTGTCCTGCCCACCACTCCCCTCCACACACACAGCTCTCTTGCCCCAGCTTTGCCAATCCCACTTCTTGCTCCTGCAACAGTCTGAGTCACCACCAGCCGGCTGTTGTCATGCCAACCTGAACTCCGACCCTCTTAATGGCTATTTCAGATGGTTATTTATGGCAGCGATTAGGCGCTCAGCTGGATTTACAGCTGTCTCCCCCCCCTTTCCCTTTCCCCATGCTCTCAAGGCATGTGTAAACCAAGAAGCAGCAGGGAAATACAGAGACCTTGGAAAACAGAGGCTTCACCAACCTCCAGATCTGCCCTATTCCTCCCACACACTCACACACACACACACACACACACACACGAACAGAAGGAGCTGACAGATGTGACTGTTGCAGAACAGCTGGGCAAAGATGGTACTGAAAGTCTGCAATTCCATCCCCCCCACCCCCCACATCACTCAGTTCAGGATCTTTGGACAAGGGGAACCTTATTGAGATTCAGTCTGAGATTTCACCTGCTCCTCCTCTGTCACCCTTCACATCTGGAAGCCTCCCCATTGTCAGATCATTCCGCTCTGTCCTGCCTCCCCCCCTCCCTCAAATCCCACTGCGTCATGGTTGATACTGACAGAGCCATGTGGAGTGAGATGTGGGAGTCCAGGACTGAACTAGGAGACAGAGGACTGACCTGGGGCAACCACAGCATTTGCTACCTGTGTGATGCATTCTGAACCTCGGATGCAGCAATATTCAGAAATATGGCAATAGGAAAGCATTTCCGTTTCCCAGGATGCTGGCTGCTTCCTCACATACAAACTGGAGCAAGCGTATTTTTTGTTTGTTTGTTTGGGGTATCCCAATGACATCGTTCCCTAATCACTTCCTGGGTGTTCCTCTGCTTTACTGTGATCTTTGCCAAAACTGATTCAGAACACGCGTTTTGCAAAGATTGTACGCAAAGCACTTGCACATGCTATCATGTGGGTGGGAAGCTGTGCATGTTTGAAGCCCACACCAATATCAGTGCCATCTTCACCTCAGCCCCCACAGTCACCATTTTCTGAAATGCCCCCAGACGGTTTTTTCGGGCTTTCCCAAAAATTCGGTAATTGCACTTATGCTGTAGCATTATAACAATTTGTTGCCACAATCTTTTTATTCCTCTGAATTTCTGGCTTTCAGTTGAAAAAAAGTCTCCAGTCCTTTTCAGTTTAGGAGTGTAAGAGGAAAGGTGCATCCCTTATATCTCCACAACAAAAAGGTCTAGAGATTAAAAAGAAAAAAGAAAAGAGAAAAGAAAAGAAAGCTGAGAATTTAGAGGATGCTGTAGATCATTACAATTGATGCTGTGCTATAGAAACCCAGGAATTGCCAGTTGTTGGGGGAGGGGGTTAAGCATTCGGCGTTTACTCATGCTGGCCACATGACCACAGAAAAGTCTTCAGACAGCACTGGCTCTTTGGCTTGGAAACGGAGATGAGCACCACCCCCTACAGTCAGATTCGACTGGCTTTTAAGCAAGGGAAAACTTTACCTTTAAGCACCAAAAGCCCTCCAGTGGTTTAAGGGGAAATGGCAGCAATGGGAAGCGGGGCTGAGAAAAAAAATCCCCTGCAGTGCAGGGAAAACTGCAGCGTGAACCTCCCCCTCTGCATTTGTAGCCTCTGCATTCATAGTAGCAAGAAGAGCTACAGGGCAGAAACGTTGCTGTGTGGAAGTAGTCTTTTTAACACTTTATCTCCATACCTCCACATGCATGTGATTATTAGGTAGTCTTTAAATTGCCATGATATTCTTTTTTTGCTTTTTGGTGGTAGTGTCTGTTTTAATGGACTCCTTCCTAAAGGAAGCTTCCTGGATCCATATTGTGGGTTATTTCAGAAGGACAGTTCATAACTTTTAAATTATTCTCCCAGGCCTCTTGGATATTACGGTGCTCGTTTTCCCAGTTATCTCCTGCCGGTTTATTCTGTGTGACCCTTTGACTTAATGCTTGCTTATTGATTTTATGTACTTTTTATCTGTTGTTTACTGTGAAACAACAACAAACAAATAAATAAATAATATTTCTAAGTGCCTGATCCTAAGCCTACTCCAGATCAAATCCACTGTAACTCAATGAACAAAGTCTGGTCTGAAATTCTGCTTTCTTCTCAGGGCAACCATAAAGCTATGATCAATGTTCCTTCTAATTTTTCCTCCCACTGAGTGGAGCAGTTCACATCCTGAGCGGAATATAACTGCTGTGATCCTAAAATGGGCAATGGGCAGTGCAAGACCCTGTGCAGCACCAGACTGCTGCTGAGTGGGGCTTCCTGTGTTTATAGGGTTGCTATCCCCCCCGATGGGGGTGGAGGTTCCCCTGCTTTCGAGGCCCCCAATCTGTGCAGGCCAGCCAGCCAGTGGGGGAGCCCTGCCCCCAAAGAGCCCTGACGCAACCTGGAGGTGATGTCATTGTGCCGGGCACATCATGCAGGGGCACTCTAGCATTTGGCTAAAAACTCTATGGTGACCATAGAGTTTTTGGCTAAATGCTAGAGTGTCCCCTGCATGACGTGCCCAGTGTGATGATGTCACTTCTGGGTGATGCCATCGCACCGGGCATGTCAGGCATGAAGGGGCTCTTCAGGCCCCCCACCGGCAACCAGGTAAGACCCTGCCGACCCTGTGTGTTAATGAGCAGCTGCTCACATGCACAGCTTAGAGGGAACACTGGCCATGATACTTTCAATTTGCACTAATTACCTACACCAAGAAGAAGAAAAATCTATGCAAGAGAACAGCTTATGCCTTGACTGGATCCTAGGGACACAGGCCTGGCAAATGAACATCATGAGGAAGAGACTGGGGGTGGATCTTACCCTTGATCTAAGAACATAAGAGGAGCCTTGCTGGATCAGACCAAAGGCCCATCAAGTCCACTGTTCACACAGTGAAGGCCCATCAAGTCCACTGTTCACGCAGTGGCCAACCAGCTACCTCCAGGAAGTCCACAAACAGGAGGGCTGCAACAGCATCGTCCTGCCTCTGCTCCCCAGCAACTGATTTAAACAGGCATACTACCTCTGGTACTGGAGGGAGTAGACTTCCATCATGATTAGTAGGCAATGTTAGCCCAGTCCATAAATTTGTCCACTCCCCTCTTAAAGCCTTCCAATCTACTCATCACTAAGTAAACTCTGAAGCTTCTTCCAGCCTACAGAGTCTTCTTCCAAATTATGTGGCTCTTCTGTTGGAAGAAGGGCCAATTAAGTTGGAGGAAGTCTCCGTAGCCTGGAAGAAGACTCCTTGGAGGACGGTTGGATCCACTCGTGTGTGTGTAATGTGTGTTATGTTGGGTTTAACACAACATTAGCTGGGAGCTGTGGCTCAGTGGCAGAACACCTGTTTTGCATTAAGGCCTCTGGTTCAGTCCGCAGCATCTCCAGTTAGGGTCCCGGTTAGCAGGAGTTAGGAAAGACCTTTACCTGCCTGAGAATCAGGAGAGCTGCTGCACTAGACATGGTCTAGGACAGATTCACAGGTTCAGAGTAGCAACAAGACTTAAGAGGTCAAGGGTCACATTTTCAAATGTGGCTAAATTTCAGTTGTTCTCAGACTTTCATTTCATCTCTGGTCTCGATGCCAATACACATGCAAATGTCATCACATGGAGACCCAGTCCTTCATTGCAGTTGGCTCCCAGGAGGTTTCAGGAATGGTGTCTGTTGGATGGCCAGATGCAGAGGAAGACACGGTTCCTGATAGGGGGAGAGGGCTTCAGCTGGGACAAGGAGGGCAAGTGAGACTTCCAAGCATCCCCTGCAGGATACATTAAGCTGCATCTCACCAAAAGCCCAGAGCAGGTGACTTTAGCAAAGCATTTATCAGTTTTGATAGGGTTAGACAGACACCAAAGGGCTCATCTCCAGACTTGGCCCCTTCCTTCTCATTCTCAACCTTTTTCTCTCCTTCAACCCGGTGCTTTTGGGATGGCCGCAGGCAAGGGTAGGATTTCTGCCTCTCACTGTTTTACTTGAGGACAAGCCTCAGAGGGCAGAGCCCTTCAGTCAAGCCCCTAGTTCCATGCAAGTGAGGGGTATGAATGACCAGAGCAGCTTGAGTGTGCAGGGTTGCCAACCTCCAAGTGGGGCCTGGAGGTCTCCCAGAATTGCAATTGGTCTCTAGACTACAGAGGTTAGTTCCCCTGGAGGAAATGGCTACTTTGGAGTGTGAACTCTGCGGCATTGTACCCTGCTGATGTCCCTCTCCTCTCCAAACTCTGCCCTCCCCAGGGTCCACCCCCAAATCTCCAGGAATTTCCCATCCTGGAGTAAACCTGTGTGGCCTCTGACCTTAAAGAAAGGAGGCTTTGGTAAATTCTCTGCCTAGGTGAACAAATGCTTTGATTGGAAGGGGAAACTGGACCGATGTTTCTGGAAAAGACACTTGCCAAGGTCATATGTGGAACCAGCCGTAGGTCCACATTCTAGCTCTATCAGGGCTCGCTGTCATCTCCAAACTAGGACTGTCCGCCTCTCTGGGCAGAGAACGGATGCTGTTTATCTGCAGAAGCTAATTCAAACTGATTTTTACTATGATCCTCATAACTCAAGACGAGTAGGCCCTGGGAGCTGAACACATCATAACGATCCGACACCATTCTCCTGCCGACGAGGGGAGATAGATCGCTGGGGGCACTTCTATGCGGACGAGCCCTCGGTCCCCCTCCCTCTTTCCTTTCTGTAAGCACAGTCCCACTGCAGTTTTTGCTCTGGGAGGCAGCAGGCGGCGGGCAAATCTGCAATCATCCAAGAAAAAGGGACACCATGCCCTCTAATCGGCGCATGATGAAGCCTCTCGGAGTGAGTGAATGAGAGGTTTGTGGCAGGTGATAAAATCCAGAAGAAGGAAGATGGATGAATGGATGGATATGGGGAGGGAGGTAGCTAGATAGGTGGCTGGAGAGAGAGGGAAAGGCACATAGCGAGGAGCTGGCTGCTCTTGTCAAGTGAAAGTGTTTTTGTGCCTTTGATGCTTTTTAAGGAAGTGTGGCCTGTAATATTTGCCCCCTAAAAAAGAATTGCCTCTCTTTTAAGTCTCTATCAATGTGGCTATTTCATTTGAATGGTCTGGTGGGTGCCCATTGTCCTGTCACAGGGGACGGACATTGTCTGAAGCCCTTTCCAGTTGATTAAATATGATTGGAGTCTGATCCTGCGTGCAGTTCAATCTGGCGCCAGCAGTGCAAATACCTTCCTGCGGGAAGGATACGCTTGCTGAAGGAGATGACCACTGTGCCTCACTTTTAACTTCTTAAAAAATCAAGGGCTGAGGTCGAGGCAGAGTCTCGGCCCTAGACTACCAGGTGAGATCGTGGGCATATGGGGAAATAAGGCACCACATTAATGCATAGCCACTCTTTGGATTCCCTTCTCTTCTCAGCTGATGGCCCTGTTGCTCTTCCTTTCTCCATCTCCAAATGACCCACGTTTATGTGTCTACCGCCAACAGCACACTTTTAGTTATTCTGACTCCTTATTTTCATTTGTTGCAGTTTGGTTTCTAGCACTCACCTTTCTGTCAAGACTGCTCCTCCTAGAATCTCCTGATGTTATCTCACATCATAAAAGTCCTGTTCTCATTCAATGATATTTCCCCAGCATTTGATAGGATTGAGTGGCTCTCTGTTTTGAAGTTCTCTTTGTTTGAGGGTGGAATTCTTGGATTTCTTGTCCTTTCTTGGTTTCACTCTTGCTTCACAAATCCTTCTCGAACATCTGTCACTGGGTCTCTTCCTTCTCCTTTTCTGCTTTCTGTTGAGAATCCCTCTGGATTAAGTTCTTGGGCTCTTTTACTCTTGACGCTTTTCTTCTCGGCAATGTGATCTCTTCTTTTTGGCCTCCTTCATCATTGCCATGCTAATGATATCCAGCTCTGTCTTGTTTTCCCTTCCTTCCTTCATACCAAGTAGGCCCAACTGTCTCACAGCTCTTTCTGTTTGGTTGATTATCTCAAATGCAACGCACAACATCTAAACCTTCATTTTCCAACTTCTCTCATTTGGCAACACCAAGTGAAAAGCTTGGGCATTACTTTGAATTCTTTTCTTCCTACCTCAGCTCACATTACTGCTCCAACTTAGGCTAGTCAGATTCTTCTCTACCATTTCTCAAATGGGTCCTTTTTTGATCTACTGATTCTACTCAAACCAGATGTTTACTGCAGCTGTAAGGCTCCAGGGGCCTTGAACACAGAACGCTGCATTCCAGTGTCAATGCTCTCTTAGGCCATGGCAACCTAGCATAAGCCAAGCAGTCTAGGCCAGTTATATGGCCAACCTGAAAGTGGAAACTCAAGGAACTGCAGCCTGAGCCTAGCTAAGGCATGTGACTAGTCGGGCAGCCAATTGGCTGGGGTTATATAAGCTCCGTCCCTTATTTAGTTCCTGAAGAGTACTGGACTTGGGAGACCAGGAATGGTGAAATCATGAAGCCTTTATTGAGTGATTCAGCATGTCCATTAGATGGTCAGATCAGGCATGCTCAGGAGTCCGTTGGGGCTGGAGCGAGGTGGAGCAAAGCTCCACCAGCTCAGGACTGGCCAGTAGGGCAGCCACGGGCTGAATCAGATTCTCTAATCTGATTCAGCTCGCTGCTGAATTGCCGCTGAAATTCGGCGGCAACTTTAAAAGCCACTGGAGGGGAGGGGGTTTGAGGGAGAGGCTCCAAACTTGCAGGGTAGCTGCTGGGGCCTCTCCTCGAAATGCCCACCAAGTTTCAAGACGATTGGACCAGGGGGTCCAATTCTACAGGCCCCCAAACAGGTTGCCCCCGTTCCCTCCATTGTTCTGTATGGTAGGAAAAAAGTTAACATTTTTTCCCTCCATAGAGGAAATGGGACAATCTGTTTGGGGGCCCATAAAATTGGACCCCGTGGTCCAATCTTCTTGAAACTTAGTGGGTATTTTGAGGAGAGGCCCCAGCAGCTACCCTGCAAGTTTGGAGCCTCTCCCTCAAACCCCCTTTCCTCCAGCCCCTCATATACCCTATGAGTTTTTGCCATTGATTTCAATGGCCCATAGGATATAATGGGGCTGAAACCGACATTCCCTTTCTGACACACTTCTGGTGATGTCAGGGGGCATGGCATATGCTAATGAGCTAATGAACTCCTGTACCTCTTTTTCTACGAAAGGACCCCTGGGCATGCTTACAGGGCTCCAGAGCCCTCATTATATGCTGGCCAGAGCCACACCTCCGGCCGCACCCAAAAGACCTGATAGGGGCTTAACATATGTGCATGTTTGTCATAGGTTCCCTGGAGGAGCCTTTGACCGCATTGGCTCCCCAGGGAGAACCTAGGTCCCACATTGGTGGAGGCTTTCAATCCGGATGTCTATTGTTCCTCCAGATTCAAGCTCCCCTTTCTGCCTGACCATGTGCTCTGGCCATGCTGTGGGCGCCATTACCTGGAAGCACATGGCAGGCTGATTGCTACACAGAATATACTACATTACTGTTCCTCAGTTCTAGTAATGGTTCAGCAGTAGAACTCTTTATTTATACAGCCCTGCTTCTGGTCACCTTGTTTGGTGGTTTGGGCCAGACCCCTGGCATGACTTCTATCAAACTTATGGCACTGCTGTTTCTTTTTCCCTGTTCTGTGATGCTGACCCAATTCCTGCAGGCCTTGTCCCTGTCCACCGGTGATTATTGTCATATTTTATTTGCCAAACTTCCCCTCTCTCAGCTTAAAACCTGTTCACTCTATGCTGGGTCTGAGAAGCCCACTGTGGATGGCACCTTTGGGGGGGGGGGGGTGTAAAGGGGAAAAGGATAAACAATACAACCACTGCCCTTCAGCCTTTGTGCACACCTGCCTGCCTGCCTGCTTGCTCTGCCCCCCAATTCTAAATGAAAAGAGAGTAGAAAAGGTGACCCGAGCAGAGTGCCAGACTCCACTCCCTTCCTCCTCCACATGCCAAGCGGCACTCATTCCTGGAGTGTGGAGTATCGGCTTCTAAAGTGCCGTGATCAAAACCAGGGGCGTCGAGTTTTAAAATTCCGGGGGGGGGGGGGGGGCTTTGCGCGCGCACACACCAGGACCATGTCCCCGCCGCCGCTGCCTCCCCCCCAGCCTGGCCACTCCTGCTTCCTTCCCTCCCTCCATCCATCCAGGGGTCAGCTGGGCATTTGCTTAGCTGGCCCCTGGACGGACGGAGGGAGGGACGGAGGCAGCCAGGCCGGGGGGTGGGGAGAGAGAGAGAGAGAGACAACGGCGGCAGCAGCCCTAGGAAGGGCCCGGGGATGTGCGGCAGTGGGTGCTCCGTTTTCCCAGGGGGGCTCAGTCCCCCCCGGGAAATTTCGGGGGTGGCTCGAGCCCCCCCGTAGTTGACGCCTATGATCAAAACAGTGTCCCACTAGGCAGCTTAAAGTTTCCCATTTTCCACATTGTACACACCCTTCCTCCTGCTTGCCTGAAACCTCTTTTAATTAAATTAGTGACATTAATTAAATTAGTGTTAATTAGATTAGCTGGAAAATGTTATCTGTAACACCCCCCCCCCCAAAAAACCCCTTTCTGGCTACAGGGCTGCTTCCATGCCCTGCAGGACCTAACGCGGTTCCACAGGGCTTGCAAGGCAGAGATGTTCCACCAGGCTTTTGTTTGAGGACAGCGATGGGTACCATCCTACTGGTACCTCCCCCCTTTTCTTCCACCTCCTTTCCACCTTTTCGTGGGGCAGCGATATTATTGGAATCTGAAGCGTTAACGCCATCAGAGAATGTTTTAACCTATGTATTATTTAAAATGTTTTATTATCCATGAATGTTTTTACCATTATGTTGTTCACTGCCCTGAGCCATGGGTATTCAGGGGTAGGGCGGTCTATAAATTTAAATTATAAATAAATAAATATGACTAGGGTTTTTTTCTTTTTTTCATGTGCCTCTGTATTTCTCTTCGCTGGTCTAGTGGAATAAATCTCTCCGTTTTCTCACTTTCAAGCCTCTGCGGTGGCCTTCTGATTCCCACCTCTTTGTGTTGCCCTCTCTCAATTCATCGCGGTCCCTCCCGTTACCCTCACAGTAAACCTCCACTGACCTGTGCGAGTCCTTAACCCGTGTTCTCTCTTGTGTCCACTTGGACCCTAAGGCCGTGTGTAATTTTTCAGTGCAAATGTATCATATGCTCCCACGACTCAATCCTATCCCATATATGCAGTTTCGGGGGGGGGGGGTGTCCTATTTTATTTCTGAAATGACAAAACAGATCATGTCCCAGGCTTGCCATGACCCCAGGTTGGCTAGACCTTTGCAAAGTGTACCCATTCCCCACTACCACCAGGCTGTGGCCCTGTCCCCCTACTGATCTCCTCTTTTCTCCTTTAACAAATGGATAAATGCTCGTCTCCTATCTTGTGCGTTTTCTTCTTGATAGTAGAGATGTTTGAACACCCACTGGTTCAACTCACAGGAAACAGATATCCGTACCCTTCCCCCCGAGTAGGGATAAAAATTGGGGGGCTATTTCTTCTTCTTAATCTAACCTCACATGTGCCAACTTCCTTATTTATTCTGAGCACTCACAAAGGGATTTGTGCACTTTATTCATCTCCAAGCTGGCAACCTCCAAGGAGTTCTAGAAGGGGAGAATAGTCTGGAAATCCCACACTCCCAGTCTCTCCCTTCAGGATCTATTATGCTCTCAGGGGGTTAGCAGGCTAATTATTCCCCTTCTTTCCCCCCTTTAACTGATTCTCAGCTATTTTTAGCATTCCATCCTCCTGGAACATACTCTGTCCTCATCGGGCTGGGATTTTGGGGGGGGGGGGGTGCGTTTTTTTTTCAGTCAAATATACAACCTAACCTTACCTCACAGGGTTGTTGTGAGGATAAAACAGAAGAGAGGGAAATGATGTAAGCTGCTTTGGGTCCCCATTGTTGAGAAAGCTGGGACAAAAATAAAATAAATAAATATGTGAAGTCATACCTAACTGCATACCTAGGAAGTCCCCTGAGTAGAGAAGGATGTCTACCTTGTCTGGGGCTAACAGGGGCTAACTACTTACTAACAGATATAGGAATGAGACAGGTCTGATTGTGGCACCCTTTCCCTGTCTATGGAGGTGCAGAACTGAGACAATGCCGGTCAGTGACCACAACTAAGGCCCTGACAGGATTGTGTGGCTCGGATTGGTTCCATCACTGGCTGAGAGAAACGTGCCAGAAGAGACAGCAGGGGAGACAGTCAGACAAACCCAGAAAAAACAATGACAGATAACAAGGACAAACAAGAGTGTGCCACACCACTGCTTCAGTCACACCATAGGAAGGGGCTATTATTCTTCCAGCCCTGATGCCACAGGAGTGCAGCGACCAACCGCAGGCTACCACCACCAGCTACAAAGCGGGCTGTGTTCTCCCCTCCCTCTGAAAAACACACACACATTTCACCCGATCGCAAACCAATTATCTCAGGAAACTTGACCCCGCAAGGGATGAAATACTTTAAGCTGCATCCTGGGTTTTCCCCCTCAGCAATAAAGATGAGTTAACGGCTTTTCTTGGCCCAAAGAGCAGGTGTATAAATTACAATCACCAAAACCTTGGGTTAAGCAAAGATAACTTGATATGAAGGCTGGCTCCCAGCCTCTTCCCCGGGGAATAAGGCTGCCAGGCCACTGCAAGGAGAAAGGGGGAGGGAGGGGTGCAAAGTTAATGGAAGGTGTGCTCGGAGAAAGAATGAATTGTTTATTGGAGATCTGTGCCTGTGTATTCAGGGCGAGCGTGTTTACTCTGCCTGCCTGCACCAGCGTGTGGATGCATGTGTTTAGGAAGGATTTACTGCCCCTGTGTGTGTGCCTGAGTATTTTTAGTGGGAGATTTTTATTTTTTTGTATGGTTTCCAGCAATATCCACAGGAAAGAGAACAAGCAATGTGAGGTAGTTTCGTAGGGGTCACCCAGGGGTAAAAGCCTAAGTTCTGCCTGCACCACAAGTCCTGAGTTCAAATGGTACGTCATGCCACCAACTCACAGAACAAGTTTTAGGCATGGGCTTATGGTTGCCAGGCTCCAGGTGGGGTCTGGAGACCCCCAGAATTACAAGTTTCTAGATGACAAAGAGTTCTCCTAGGAGAAAATGGCTGCTTTGATTGGTGGGCTTTGGTTGGTGGTGGATGGCATTATATATCAATGCGAGCCCTCCCTAGACCCTGCCCACCCCAGGCTCCACCCTCTAAACATCCAGGTATTTCCCAACCCAGAGTTGGCAACCCTACCCAGGGTCAGTTCCTCATGATGGTTTCTTTTATGTTTCTTTTAAATTATTTTTTTCCCTTTTGCAAATGCAGCCTCTTGGTTTGCTTTATCTAGGAGGGGGGGGGGGGCTCCTTTCATGACTTGCTGGAAAAAGCCATCCTTGAACTACTTTTACCCTCAATGGGGAAAAGTTACAGATATTTGAATTTTGGGTGTGTGAGTAGGGACAAAAGCTTGGGGGATTATTTCTTCCAGTAAAACAAAAGAAGTTCTTGATAAAACAACCCCCGCAGCTAAGGCTGCTAAAGCAAACAATTTTGTTTAAAATAAACATGGAAGAAATCAAAATACGTTGTTAAGCCCTCAACTTCCTACTCTGTAAAACCAAAATATCAGTGGCCGGCTGCCTCCTAAGGTTGTGGCAAAGGTAAGTGCAAGGCAAATTATAGAGTGCTTTGTAAATTAATAATACTACTTAAATGCTAAGGCATAAAAGTGTAATATCTTCTCTTTCTACACAAAAGGAGGGTCTCTGAGTCAAAGTATGAGCTTTCGTGAGTCACTGCTCACTTCTTCAGATACAGCTAGGATGGGAGACCATTTGTCCTATTTATTGGAAAGTGGAGAGATTTCAAAAGCCGAATGACACTAGCAGGCAAATGACAATAACAGGTGAATGACAACAGCAGGAGTGATCGGATTTAGGTGAAATATGCAGAGGGATAATAGACATGGAGAAATCAGCATTACTAATGAGACAGGAATCCTGGGTCTCTATTCAGTGCAGGTGGATGCATTGTCTTGAGCTTCATTATCAGTTCCAATTCAGCAGTCGCTCTAATCTCCCTTTGAAATTCCTTTGTATGAGAACTGCTACTTTTAGGTCATTAATTCTAGGTTCCCTGTCTCATTACCAATGCTGATTTCTAGGTGCATCTGAAGAAGTGAGCAGTGACTCACAAAAGCTCACACCTTGCCACATATTTTGTTAGTCTTTAAGATGCTACTGGGCTCTTGCTCTTTTCTACTGCTACAGACAGACTAACACGGCTACTACCCATCTTGATCTGTCTCAATGAGTGACACTGTAAAGAGCATATTTCAAATATTTTCTCCATTCTGCTTTCTAGAAAGCAAGTTAGCTTTTAATCTAAGGTAAACAGAGTGACTGGGGTGGCGGAATGGGAGAGAGCATCCAGGGCTGGCAGACAAGGTACAACTCCAAGGATGACTGCCAGACTGGGGGTCATGCAGATCCATGTGATCACCATGCTCCGCCAATACATGTGTTACAAGTTGCATCATGCAACTCCTGGCTGGGGCATAGAAATCTCCCAAAATTACAACTGCTCTCCGTATTGGGATATTTGATTAACATAGCAGAGTTTTGCCCAGTCACAGAAGCATAATACTGAGTGCAGTAAATAAATCTACCAAGAAGTATACTGCAAAAAAGGTAAACTTTCATTTATTCAAGTAGATCTGGTTCCCATTCAGGTTGCAGTCAAAAGAAGAGAAAGAAGCCTCATCTAAAGAGTACGTTCCCTGTCACAAATGGCCAGCTAATCTGGCATCATGTGTATGGGAGTATGAGGGCACTGCCGCTACAGGAAATACCTGCGCAGAGACAGGTGTCTCTGTGGAAGGCTATGTGGAGAAAGAGAGAGAGGACAAAATGAGAGAGGAGGTATCAGAGGGCAGCTCCCAGGTTAAGACACAGAGAGGCACCCCATTCAAGAAGATAGCACTTACACACACTTAAAGTGATACAGCGCCTCCCAGTGTCCAGGCATGATGAGTCTCTCACTCCAACACTACAGACTACAGAAATTGGTTCCTCTGGACAAAATGGCTGCTTTGGAGAGTGGACTCAATGGTATATGACCTTCTGCCCCCAAACACCACCCTCCCCAGGCTCCACCACCAAATCAATAGAGATTTCCCGACCCAGCTGGCAACCCTACACTGACGGACCCTGAGGAGAGCCAACTTTGGAATATCAATGCACCTCATGTTGTACCGAAATACTCTAAATCCAGACATCCTTACGAGGACAAACAAACCTTGCATTAATGTTGAGGAACATTCTCATGAACGTTTGTGTTGTTAATGGGAGGGAGGATTCCTCCTCTTCCAGGAAATCTATTTATTTCCTTTATTTATGTCCCACTTTTCTCTCCAGTGAGGGCCCAAAGTGCCTTCCAACGTTCTCCCCTTCTCCATTTTACCGTCATCACAACCCTGCGAGGAAGGTTATCCTGGCCCCAAGTCTCTGGCCTGAGCGAAGTGGTCTCCTTGGCTTTAACTGCAGAATGTTTACGTTCAGGCCAAGCCCTGAAGCCATCTCTGGCTTTCCTTCTTGCAGCCTGTCCAGGAATTCATGCCTTCCAGTAGAGACCCTGTTCTTTTGAGCTGAACTACGCTGGTTCTCTCTTGCTGGCCACCAAGTCTTGGGTGGCAATCCTAGGAAGGTTTGGAAGGGTCCTACTGTAGGCATGGCAACCATCGGAAATGAAAGGCTCTGGTTATTAGTTAATTACTATTTATATTTATTTATTTTACATAGTGCCATAAATGCATAGGGTACTTTAAGAAGCACAAGAACACAGGTCCTCAAGGAGATTATTGTCTTAAATGGCAAATAAGGGAGACAGGAAAGGGAAGAGAGGGAGGGGAATATAAACGGGGGGGAAATATCCCTTTGCTCCAGTGAGGCTTCGTATTAGTAGGGGAGGGGATAACATGAGAGAAAACTGACAGCATGCTATAATAGTTAGACTAGTATCTGGGAGAGCTGGGTTCAAATCCCCACTCTGCCAAGAAGCTCACTGGGCAACCTTGGGGCAGTCACATTCTCTCAGTCTAACCTACCTCGCTGGATTTTTGTGAGGATAAAACAAGGGAGGGAGAAGCAAGTATGCCACCCTGAGCGCCTTAAAAGCAGTGCAGGATAAAAAGGCACTAGAAGTGGAGGGGGGAAAGTCAGTTTTGAGGCTGGATTTGAAGAGGCGTCACACCAGTATTCTAGAAAGCATTTCCTGGCAGGCATGAGGGGCAGCAATGGAGGAAGGAGGGAGCCTTGTGAGAGTGGAAGGAGTCTTCAGAACAGGGAGAGCAAAGGTCACAGGAGAGGATATGGGGAAAGATGAAGGCCATAGCAGCCTTTGAAAGTAAGTAGGGTTGCCAGCCTCCAGGTGGGGCCTGGGGATCTCCCGCTTTTACAGCTGATCTTCACCTCACAGAGACCAGTTCCCCTGGAGAAAATGGCGGCTTTGAAGGGTGAACCCTGCTGAGGCCCCTCCCCTCCTCAAACCCAGCCCTCTCCTGGATCCACCCCCAAAGTCTTCAGGTATTTTCTGACGCAGACCTGGCAACCCTAAAAGTAAGGGCAAAGCTCTGGGCTCAGACCCAAAGCCAGTGCAGGGGCCTAAGGAGGAGCATCACATTCAGAAAGACAAGAAAGGGCAGTGATTTGGGCAGCAGAGTCTGGACAGAACTGAGGGGTCCCGAGAACAGTAACAGAAGACCACAGAGAAGGAGGCTGTAGAAGTTGAGAGAAGTGACCGACCAGATTGTGAATCATAGTATTGGATGGGGGGGGGGGGGGGCAAAGAGACAGTGTGGTCCTTTGGAGATGTCAAGGGAGAAGCAACATGGCATGGTCCAAACTGAATATGGAGGAGCAAAGGACAGGAAAGAACCCAAGAAGTAACTAAGGAGAAGGCAGGAGGGGTGATTACCCTTGTCCATGGAGATGGAGGAGGCTGTTCAAGGAACAGAAGGCTTGAGGGGAAAGTGAAGAAGACTTCAGTCTTAGATGTGCTGAGGGCCAAACTAGATGTGATGGCATCCTTGCGGCCACCACAAGGATGCCGTCGCCATTTTAAGACTGCACAAAGATGCCCAAGTAGACATAGAACAGAGGTACCTGAAGATGCAGAACTGGATGGACAGAGATATTTCAGGGGTAGAGAAGCAGAGCCTGGGGACAGACTGTCCCTGTAACTTATGGAGAAGGTTCCCAGTTGCCCTGGGGAGTCACCAGTGATTCCAGTGATTAGGTGCAACCTAAAACATCAAACAAGCTAGCGTGGTGATGCTAAAGCACTACAGGGGGCACTCATCTCCCAACCTCAACAGATGTGGCTGGCCAAATGGGCTCTTTGAGAACTTTGTGAAAGGGTGTGGTTGCCATGGGTGGGCAGTACTGGTGAGGGTAGAGGGCAGAGTTTGGAAGGGGAGCCCAGCGGGGACGTGATGCCACTCTAGAACTTCAGTTTTTCCTAGGCCACAGAGTACACCCTCCAAAGCTGCCACGTCCTCCAAGGGAACTATAGTCTGGAAAATCAGTTGTGATTCCAGAACTTCAGGCCACGTGACGGCTTGAGGCTGGTTTCAGTGGGTAGCCACGTTGGCCTGCAGTAGAATAATTAGATTTGAGTCCAGTAGCACCTTTAGGAGCTGCAGTGGCTCAGAGGTTAAGATCCTGAACTGCAGACCGGAAGATCGGTAGTTCGGCAGTTCAAGACCCGAGTGCTGCATGACGGAGTGAGCTCCCATCTCTGGCCCCAGCTCCTGCCAACCTAGCAGTTTGAAAGCAAGAAATTACAAGTAGATAAATAGGAACCACCAGTGGGAAGGAAAGAGAGTTCCAAGCACCTCAGCATCTCGTCATGCCGGCCACACAACCACGGAAACATCTTTGGACAGTGCTGGCTCTTCGGCTTGGAAATGGAGATGAGCACCACCCCCTAAGAGTCAGATCTGACTGGCTTTCGAGCGAGGGAAACCTTTACTAGCACCTTAGAAACCAACCAGATTTTCTGGGTAGGAGCCTTCCAGAGACAAGGTTCCCTCCCTCAGATCTGATGAACTTGGCTTTGACTCCTAAAGCTCCCCCTCCAGAGGCTTAAAAAAAAAAAGCTTTGAAAAAGCTTTCAAAACTTTCAAGCCCCTTCAGATTTTCTCCTCAAGTAGCAGAACGCCTACAGGTAAGCAGCAGTCTGGGGAAAGCTTAACAGCGTGGCTGACCTCTGGCTGTTAGGGGAGAGAGATGGATGCTTCAAATCATGTGCTAAAGCGGCGCAGAGCTGGTCGGGTGGAAGGGAGGCTATTCGTCTTGCCACAGTTTGGCGCAGTGTGAGTCACCACGTCCCTTGCGCCTCCCTATCAGCAACCTCAATATGGCCCATCCGAACATGGACTTCCTCTCTTATGTGCACACCTTTATTTTAAGCCTCCGTGCCATGGTCCAGCTTCGCAGCGCAGCAAGCAGGCAGAGGGAAGCCGCTCCAAGCCGGCCCATAAAAATGCAGATCGGGGACCCGGCGAGGCAAGCAAAGCACGCGAGGGTGTATAAATCGCTCTCCGGCAAGCCACAAGATGGATCAGCAGCACCCCCCCCCCCCCTTGAAATTCCGCCGCAGCGATAATTAAAGCGTGCTGGGCCCGGCGCTAAATTACGGCCTGGCGGGCGGACGCCGCACACTTGGGCTCGGGGCCCGGCAAATTGCTCCCCGGGCCGGCCGCGGCGCTTTATCGCCCACCCGGGTGCGCCTGCCTGGCTGCGGAGCAGCTTCCCTCCTCGGAGACACTAAACCTGCCGGCCTGATTTACGGTGTCGTCGTTCCCCCCCCCCCCCCCCAGCTGATTACGGGCAGGATTTTGTGGGGCGGGGAGGAAGACGGAACTCCGGGACAAGAACAGGGTGCCGAATGCAAGCAAGCCGGCAGACAAAAGAGGGTCCAGGCCGCCGCCTGATTTACAGCCGCTCTCGCCGAAGCAGGAGGCGGCGGGCAGGATTGCGGCGGCGGGTCATCCCGGCTCCCCCCCCCCCCCCCCCGACTTCCTTGGTGTCTTGCTCCCCCTTCCCCTGAACAGGAGGAAGTTCAGGGCGGCTTTTTGCGCAGGGAAGTCAAGAGAGGCTCCTGGGGAGGAAGCGCTTGGCGACGGCTTGGCGCGGAGTGACAAATGCGCAGCGCGAAGGGGAGTTTGGGTTCCGGAAGGCAAGCACAGGGGGCAAGCGCTAGCCCCCCCCCCCCCCCCCAAGAAAGCATGTGTGCTGATGTGGTTCAGAGTGCTGAAACAGTAGCTGGGAAAGCCAGGTTCAATCCCCTCTCAGCCATGGAAGCTGGCTGGGTGACCTTGGGCCAATCGCTAACTCTCACCCTGGCCTACCTCACAGGGGGTTGTCAATGCTCCCTCTAAGCTGTGAGCAAAATGAGCAAAAATTCAGCCTTGTGAGCAAAAATTCTACTCTGTGAGCTACTGGCATTAAAGCTGTGAGCGAGCAATGCGGCTGCTGCATAAATTTATTTATTTTATTTGTTTAATTTGTATGCCGCCCTCCCCACCAAGGCAGGCTAAATTAGTTTGCTCTGGAGCCATCCTTCCTGAGCGAAAACAATAAATGTGTGAGCCGGTGGCTAAAAAACTGAGCTAGCTCACACTAACTCAGCTTAGAGGGAACACTGGTTGTCGTGAGGATAAAATGGAGGGCCGGAGAATGATATAAGCGGATTCGGGTCACCATTGTGGAGAAAGGCTTGGGCATAAATGAAATCAATAAAATAAGCCAAGCAGTCAGTCCCCTTATTGGCATAAATTAAAATCAAACAAAAACCTGTATTTAAATATGCAGAGTACAATCAAAATCAATCATCTCTCCAGAACTTTAATCTTATATTCCCTGATCCTCATAGCAATCAGAAGAAACCTGGCTGCTGAGTGGGCAATAGGGGAACACTGATCCAATCAGAGAAGGGAAACAAGCCTCACTTCTGGGCGGCTATGCCTGTTATGCAAAAAAAAAAGGGCTAATTAAGACATCCTGTAGTTTGACATAAACAAGGAAAATATACACTATATATAATCTATTGCCACTTATCTATTTCAAATTTTAATAGAACTGGGGAGAAAGGCAGGGTATAAATGAATGGATGAATTAAATGAACAAAGAAAACATGTAGCCACATGCCAAATCCCTCCGACCACCTCTTTACCCTCTGCCAGAACAGCTTGGTTCATCTGAGCAGGGCCTTTTGCAAGGGCCACCCTGCAGGTGCCACCTTGCAGATGGGCAAAATCGACGGCTACCTGTTCATGTCTGTGCTCCACTATGTCCCCCATATCATGGAATGGCCTGCCTGGTGAAGTCTAGTTTGGTGTAGTGGTTAAGTGTGCAGACTCTAATCTGGGAGCACTGGGTCTGATTCCCCACTCCTCCACTGCTGGATGACTTTGGGCAAGCCATAGTTCTGTCAGAGCTGTCCTTGAAAGAGCAGTCCTCGAAAGAGCTCTCTCAGCCCCACCTACCTCACAGGGTGTCTGTTGTGGGAGGGGAAGGGAAAGGAGTTTGTAAACTGCTCTGAGACTCCAAGTGAAGGGTGGGGTATAAATCCAGTTTCCTGTTCCTGCTCCTCTTCTTCTTCCTGGCTTCCCCAAAAAGGTGCAAAGCTGAATTATTCAGGAGGGCTTTTTAACACAGGGAATAGGCTGTACTGTAATGTAATGCAATGCTTCAGGAAAATGCTTAACAAAGGGACTGGTTTCTACTGCTCTACTCTGCGGTAAGTATGCTCCTGCGATGCAATTTCTGCCTTGCTTAATGTGTCGTATTTAAATGCTTATGCTTAGTTTCAGGTTTGCTTCCGCTGTGTCTCCGATTTCTGCAATCCAAACCTTATCGCGTGGTTTCATTGGATGCCTCACACTGTTGATTGTATTTGACTTACACTATGTATTCCGACTTGAGTCTCAGTGAGAAAGGTGGACTATAAATAATGTAAATAAATACACTGAAAAACCCAGCAAAACTGGAGTACCCTGGGCAGCGAACAGCTCTCTTGAGATTCCTTTCTAGCAACAGAAGAGACTTCTGGTCCCTTAAGATATAACATTTGGTAAAGCATTAGCTTTCTAGCAACAGAGCTAGAACAACCACCAAAAAGAGAGCCCCCCTCACTCTCTCATTCCAGCCCGCAGGGGGTCTACTTGCTATCTGTTTCAGCCATAAAACGCTAGTCAAAGGGGTTTCTTCTTGCCTGTTCTAGAAGCCAAATTTATAATAGGGTTCCTCCCTGGGACACGTTGGTGCCACGAGTCAAAAATGTTTCCTTTAGTCTGGAATACTTCCCTTTGGGTTTGGTGGAGAGGATGGCATGTGAGGTGTGTGAACCCTTCTGTGTGAGGTAAAAAAATAGTTTTTAAAGGACCATGGATGGCAAATAAGCAATCAATCACTCTGAAGAGTGTAGTAAAGTAGTCACATTAACAAATCGGGGGGGGGGGGGTGTTTGGTAATTTTCATCCAATGTTTTGATTTGAACAAGGACTAAATGTTGCTTCCAGCCACGGATCGATGCCCAGGGGAGGAAATCCACAAGCCAGGGGCTCCGTGCTTCTCTCCTCCTGCTTCATACACACATCGTCCACTGAAACCCCTGTGTGTTAGTCAAGGAAGAAGCAAGAGGGAATAACAAGGGAGATGCAGAAGGGCTCCTAATTAATTAATTAACTATCATACGACATTATGTGTAAAACAGCCAGGAGATCTGGAAGATTGTCTGGCAGCTGCAAGTTCTGGCTCTTAGCATTGTGCTAGTGGTGAGATAGACTTGTTAGGGGCTGAGAGAGCTCTGAGAGGACTGTGACTGGCTCAAGGTTACCTAGCTGGCTTCACGTAGAGGAGGAGTGTGGAATCAAACCTGGTTCTTCAGATTAAAGTCTGCCGCTTTTAACCCCTACACCAAAGGGTTCCTAACTGAGCTTCTCTAGCTACTAATATGGGGAGGAATTCAAGAGCTCTTTGAATGGACTTCCATCTCACATGGGAGAAAGCAGCTGAGCTACCTATTGCGGGGATGGGGGTGTCATTGGGACCAGAAGTGACCAGATGGGAAAGACCTGTGAGCCAGATTAAGCTCTTCAGCTGCGAAATCCCATATAAATAGATCTGTCTGGATTGGGGTTTTCCACTAGGCTTCAGTGCATCCCCTGCCAGAAACCCAATCCGCTCTCAGTCTCATCCCGTACTATTCTGTACAAAAAGCTCATCACCGCTATGACCACTGTGGGTTAGGGGGAGTTGTGGAGGAATTCCAGGTTTGTGAGGCCTGCAGGGTATATAGATTCCAGATGGGTTCAAACATTTGAACACATATGTAGCTACTTCAATCAGAGTCACACTGCTGACTGGCAGTGGCTCTCCAGAGTCTCGGAGCCTTTCACATCCCCTGCTGCCTGAACCTTTTACCTGGAGGGGCAGGGGATGGAACCTGGGGCTAAGCAGGTGCTCTACCACTGAGCGCCCCTCCCCATAGCCGTGCTAATCTGTACTGAAGCAGCAAAATAAAACAAGGATCCAGGGACACTATGAAGACTAACAAAACAAATCCCACCATAAAACGTTTGAGTCAGACCTAATGTGTGTTCAGGTGTAAGGTGCCAATGGACACCTGGTTCGATTTAGACCAGGGATTTTTTTCTGGGGGAATGCACCGGAATGGGGTTCCAGAACCTCTTTAACAAAATTCTTTTTAAAATGTTTAAAAGTTCATGCGTTTTCAGGATACCGGCTGAAAACTTCACTTCCCTCTTGAGAGTACTGGCACCTCTTTTTTTTTTTTAAAGCACCCCTTTTTAGACTATACAGAGGGGATGCAGGGGAAACCCTCTCCTCCTACTGACAATAAGTAAAGCCTTGGCTCGACAACTGATTGGTAAGAACAGCTTTGATAATCCCAGATCCATCTTCTCATTTGGTAGTGAGGGAAATGGGGAGAGACTGTGGCTCAGTGGAAGAATCTCTGCTTTGCATGCAGAAGGTCCCAGGCTCAATCCCCAGCATACTCAGGGAACGCCTTAGCTATACAAAAAATGTAGTTTGAAACTTATATTTAGGGTCGCCCCTGCATGTCATGTTGAGGCCTGAGCCATGCTCCTTGCGATTCTTTGCCTTGGTTTTCATTTTGTTTTGTTTTGTG
The DNA here is from genome assembly GCA_029233225.1 of Lepidodactylus listeri. Taxonomy (NCBI): domain Eukaryota; kingdom Metazoa; phylum Chordata; class Lepidosauria; order Squamata; family Gekkonidae; genus Lepidodactylus; species Lepidodactylus listeri. Next base: position 54,053,274 of record JARCFY010000015.1, on the reverse strand, counting down.
TGTGTGTGTGTGTGTGTGTGTGCGCACACCTGGAAATCATGGTTGACTTCTGGTGACCCCTAGTGGGACGTTTCAGAGACATGGCTTGCTGTTGCCTGCCTCTGCGTCCTCGGCCAGTTATTCCTTGGTCTCCCATCCAAGTACTTGCCAGGGTCAGCCCACCTTAGTTTCCGAGATCGCGCTTGCCTGGGCTATCCAGGTGAGGGCTTGGCCTCCCACTTGTATTGACTGATGATCCTTATTTTGTAGGTACCTTAGAGATGAGAAGGCAAACCCTGCAAATTTTTAAAAGGCACACACCATCCCACAAGGGCCAATGAGCGCTGAGCACATGTTCCTGAAATGTTTCAAGCAATTCAGGTGAAGGGGAAAAACACACAAAGGGCGGGTGTGAAACTGATTTGCTGAAGCCCCTCAGAGTCTGCTGCGTTAGTCTGCTGCGGCAGAAGTAACCTGGAGTTTCCTGGCACCCGAAAGACAAGCGTCTGTTTTTTGTTTTTTTTAATTCCAGCATAAACCTCCCGGATTGGGGCCACATTACTGCATTGCATGAAGTGAGCTGTGTAGTCCACGAAAGTTTATGCTTTCGGTCTTTAAAACCTTGTGGGTCTTTAAGGCGTCGCAAGCATTTACGATATTCTGGAGTTGGGGATGGAATTTCGCGACCCTTTATTACCACCACCCCGCGTGCCTACATAAATATGCTCCTGGCATGACCTCGGGCTTTGCCCCCGAACGAAATTTAAATTGCGCTGGGGGGGAACGTCATCACTGAAGCATTCACACCTGGACGCATAAGCGATCCTACGGACACCGACATGAGTGCAAGCCCCACTGAAATCACTGGGACTTATTTACGAGTAAACATTCTTCGGAACTGGCAGAAAACGACACTGCTACGAGAAGCCGCGAGTTCCCCGCGCAGCGCAATAGCGCAAGCGGAGTGGGAAGCTCAGCCTAATCTGCAGTACCACCACCACGCCATGTAGGTGGCGCTGTGGCACATGTACCTCGCCGTTCTCGTTCGTGCGACGGCCGTTGTAGCCGCCTCGCTCTCCATTATATGACCTTTCCGGGTCCCTCACGGATGTTGCGTCATTCCTTCTTCCGCTGGCGCATGCGCGAACGGTGGCCCGCCTCTCTCTAGCTTCCCCCAGAGCAGCAGGTAGGGTCGCGGAGTCCGGGCTTTGAGGAGCCTAGGAAGGTTCTTTTGCTTCCCTTCTCAAGCCTCGAGCTTCCCTATCTATCTCTTCCGTTCTGGTGCTTCCTGGCACAAAGGGGACGCATTGCGGGGTAGAGAGAGGCATGCCTCTGTTGGCGGGGTGAGGAGAAGGTGGAGCCTGCGGGCGTGGCCAACCTTGGGAACGTTCTTGGCCGGTGGGCGGAACTGGATCTCAGGATTCTTTTTCCGACGGAAGCCTGCGAGGTCCAGCTTTATCCCTAACCGGTGGCTTTATGGCACAGCTATTGGTCGTGTTATACTGTTATAGTGCATAGCAAGGATGATGCATCTAGAGATGTCTTTAGGCAAATGCATCATTTATTTTATCTGTTCCGTGCATTTGTGCCCTGTTTTTCTTCCCTCGTGTAATTTAAGGTGGCTTATTTAGGATTCCTGGGAGACCTCCCATCCAGGCAGTGATGAGACCCAGACATCCTTAGCTGCAACAGGTTGTTGTAGCATGTGCCCCCCCCCCCCCCTCGCCGTAACTTTTGGAACTTTAATGCTGTCCACCGAAGGTTGGCCGCCTGCTCTTGCCTTTGTGTCTCAGTCATGGCCCTTTACAGTAGACTGAAGGGTAGAAATCAAGCAAGTGGAGCTTTTCCAGTTGAGCAGATAAAAGTGCCTTTCACACCATCCCTTACTGCTCCTCCTTTTCTCCTCCTAGTTCATGCATGGAGGAGAATACGCTAAGGGGCTTTGGTGAGTTAGGCTGCACTGGTGGGTGCCCTAGTGCAGGAAGTGGATTCTGGCTTGTCATGTTCCTTTGCTTATTAAATAAAAACATGTAAAACGAAAACTAGCAAAACAAAGGTTCTGCCCCCTAGTTTGCTGTGCTGGTTTTCATCTTGCAGGTTGTTTCATTTTTACAAGGCAATGTTCTTGGCCTGTGTCTTGGGAGAGAGGATGAGGGCCATATGTATCTTTGCCTCCACTTCTCGCAAAAGTTTTAAATGATATATATTTCGTTTTGGCTTCTATGACTTTACTTTTGCTGCTTACCAGATGCTACAGAGGCAGTACTCTGTTGGAGCTTGCATCCCTAAGTGTTTCCATTTATGCCATTCCAGTGTCTTTCACTGAGCCTCAAAGCACCTAGGGCAAGTGGAAGCAAGTTCCATAGAATAGGATAGCCTCCACAGCTCTGGGGGAGAAGCACATGTGGAGCAAAGGTTTTAGGTATTTAAGCCTTAGGTGTTTATCCTGCCCTATTTTAGACACTTGGATTAAGGTTACGCACATATTGCAGCCACAGGCTGCAGTCATACAAACAAATTGTTATAACATTGGCATGAAATTCTCTTTTATGAACTGGGTGGCTTTTTTCTGCATCAACCTAAGGCCAACTTGGTTTACAGAGCCCTGCTCCTATACTTTTAACTGCCTGTCCAGCAGAAGAGAGAAGATGGATCTGTAGATCAAGCTGTTCTTGAAGACACAGAAGCAGTTCAGTTTGATAAACTAGCAACCAAGTGTTGACCATACTGTGATTGTATGGTTGAGGGGCTATTTGCTTGGCATTGCAGAAGGTCCCTGCCTGGTATTTCTAGTTAAAAAGAACAGGTAGCAGGTGAGACTATCGGAGACCTCAGGAAGTAGCTTCCAGTTAGAGAAGGCAATACTGACCTTGATGGACCAATGGTCTGACTTGGCAGCTTGTTATGTGCCACAGAAAACACTGCCAATGCAAAGTTCTTTATTAGAGTTTTTCTTGTTTTCTTCTGCTTTAAGAAGCCACTTGCAAAGGGGGATTTGGCCAAGCTGCTTCCCACAGAAGAATTCTTATCCTCTGGTTAATGGCAAAGCTGCCTTGTGCAGTTGGGAAGCATTCTGGAAACCTTTACAGAGGCAGATCTCTTCTGAAAGAGGTTGAAGAGACAGAAGATAAGTGAGGTCAGGAGTGGCCTTGAGTTGCAGCACAGTAGGGGGAAAGCACCACAATGCTATCACAATCCGGAATGTCTTCAATGAATGTAAAAAAGTTGGAGGTAACTGCGTTGGTCCCAAGCAAAATGAAAAGAACAAGATGCCATAAATCCCAAACAAAAAGACAAAATGGATTCAAAAACAAAAGCTTTAAGACTGTGCTGCCCTAAAAGCATGAACTAAGCTTTGGTGTAGTGGTTAGGAGCACGGGCTGGGAGAACCAAGTTTGATTCCCCACTCCTCCACATGCAGCTGCTGGGTGACCTTGGGCAAGCCACAGTTCTCTCAGAGCTGTTCTCTATCAGATCTCTCTCACCTCCACCTACCTCACAAAGTGTCTGTTGTGGGGAGAGGAAGAGAACAGACTCCTTTCAGTAGTGAAGGGTGGGGTATAAACCCAATCTCTTCTCTATCAGGAGCAGCCAAAATGAAACAAAAGCGGTGCACAATGTTTAGAGTTCTGTAGAATGCTTAACCAGACTGAATGCTATAAAAAGCAAGGGGGAAGCAGATGTCTTCAGTCGCAAGAAGGTGTTTAAGATCATAACCTAAGACATCTGCTTTCTTCCCCTTCCCCCCCTCCTTTTTTTTTTTTTGCAGCATGCAGCCTGGTGAAGAGTTCTGGAGAATTCAAAAGCTTGCAGCATTTTATGTCGCTTGGGCTGGTGCTCATGTGTGTGGCTTTGGTTTTTGGATTCCTTTAATCTGATAGAAAACTGTCCTTGAAACAACTGGTATTGGTAGAGCAGGGATCCCCAACCTTTTTGAACCTCAGGGCACCTTTGGGATTCTGACACAGCACCATGGGTACAGCCACAAAATGGCAGCCTCAGGAGGTGGAGCCAGCCACAAAATGGCTTAGGGTTGCCAGCCTCCAGGTGGGGTTGGAGATCTCCTGTTTTTACAACTGACCTCCAGCTGACAGAGTTCAGCTCCCCTGGAGAAAATGGCTACTTTGAAGGGTGGACTCTGGCATTGTACCATGCTGAGGCCCCTCCCCTCCCCAAACCCCGCCCACTCCTGGATCCACCCCCAAAGTCTCCAGGTATTTTCCAATCCAGACCTGGCAACCCTAAAATGGCTGTCGCAGCTTACTTTCAGCAAGTTCCTTGTGCTGTGGTAGCAGCTGCTGCCAAAGCAATGTTTTTTAAAAAATCTAAACAGCCAATCAAATCTCCAGTGGCCAACCAGAAGCCTTGCTTGGCAAAAGCCACATCTGACCCTGCCTGCTTTCTAAAAAACACTTGGTGGGCACCAGGAAAGATGTCAGCAGGTGCTGTGGTGCCCCCGAGCACTACGTTGGGGACCCCTGTGGCAGAGGCTGAAAAGGACTGTGAATAGGCTTGCCAGCTCCAGGTTGGGAAATAGTGGGAGATTTGCAGGGTGGAGCCTGAGGAGGCTAGGGTTGGTGAGGGGAGAGACATCAGTGGGGTATAACGCCATGCCACGGAGTCTGTCTTCCGAAGTGGCCATTTTGTACAGGTGAACTGATCTCTGTCGCCTGGAGATCAGCTATAATCGCAGGAGATCTTCAGCCACCACCTGGAGGTTGGCAGCTCTTAACTGTGGAGCTTTGTGAGCTGTCAGCTTTACTGAATAAGCATCTGAAGGCCAGTTTGGCATGTGCGATGTGGGGGAGGGGAATCTGTATAGAGAGCCTGTGACCTTTTGATTATGAATAGCTCCAAAGAGTATGGGGATAGTCCCATGACCCTTGGGATAGTGCTGTTTAGTCTCTGGAATCTGTGTGTTTTGCAAAGGTCAGTGGTCTAAAGTTTGATATTTATTGGTCACTTTGACTTTTGGGTCCTCCTGTTACTTAGTTGGCCTCCAGACAACCAATGGTTTAGTACAACGTGGACAGATTTAGCAAATCCTACAGGCAGAGCAGGGGTTTTGAATAGACTTTGCCAACAACTGAGGCAATATGTGGCAGGCCAGCCTAGTCACGTAGCGGCTGAACTGCTGCCCTACAGGCCCCTTCTGCATGCACTTAGGGTCACCACATCTATCGCTGCTTGTGACAACCGAGCTGATTCTGACTTTTAAAAAACCTCATGTTTTCCCTTCAGGAAAAACCTCATGAGGAAAAACCTCATGTTTTCCCTTCCCTTCAGGAAGCCCACAAATAGGGCATGAAGGCACACACACAGAGAGGAGGTATTGAAGGATAGACTGCCTTAGAGCCTGGAGGTTTCCTGTAGCCATCATGGATATCGAGAGACCAATCCTCCATGAATTTGTCTAGTCCCCTTTTAAAGCAATCCAAACTAGTGGTTGTTACTATATCTTATGGTGATGAATTCCATGAGTTTTGTTTACTATGTGAGGAAGTAATTCCTTTTGCCTGCCCTGAATTAATTGCCCTTCGGTTTCACTGGGTGAACCTCCAGGTGATAGCACAGAGGGGACTGCTCCTTTCTTCTCCATTTGTCTGTCCTGTTACACTCCAGGGCACAGAAAGTCTCTCTCTCAATAAGAGCAGTTTCCTTTTCCTTTAGGACTGTGCTGCCCTAGAAGCATGAAGTAAGCACTGCAAAATGCATAGCCAGTGTTGAACACAGCAATTACTTTGACAGCCCTCTCTGACTGACCCCAGCACTGGCAGGTACACTGTCTTGAACAATGAAGGTTTGTTTTAGGTGTACTGGCTGATGCATCAGTCTCTTCTGTAGTACAGTCTAGTCCTTTTTAAAAGACAACAATCCCCGATGGATAGCCATGTTTGGCTGTAGCAGCAAAATAAAAGAGGAGTCCAGTGGCACTTCAGAGGTTAACAAAATTTACTCTGACTTACACTTTCATTAGTCTTTTATCATATTTTAATTATTTAAATTGTTATACCTACATGTTGTGAGCTGCCCTGAGTCTGCTTGGAAGGTAGGGCGGGATAAAAATCAAATCAAATAAATAAAAATTCCATCAGCTCTGAGTCACCAAAACTTATACAGAGATGGTTTTATTTTCCTTCTTTAAAGCTCACCTAGCTAGTGCCATTGTCTTATCTAGTGGCAGTGAATTCCACGTTAACAGCTTAGGTTGTCCTACTCCACTAGTGGCTAGTATTGACTTCAGGACAGGTTGGAGACCAGCATGGGCTATGTTATCCTTCACGTGTACACACCATGGGGACCAAATGTGCTTTATCTATGTATTGTCCCCATAAGAAGAGGTCAGGGAGCTGGCATCTAAACCTGGGGCAGTTGTTTTCCTAGGTGGTGCTTGGTTTTTTTTAAAAAAAGAGTGGCCTATCTGGGCTAAAAACTAGGGCCAGTGCAGCTTCCGGTGGGCATAGAAGGGGAGAACATTGTGAGCAATGTTCCCTCTAAGCACCACAGTGTCGTCAGCAGAAATTCTACCTTGTGAGTGAAAAAAAGCTTGTAGCATTAGAGTTGTGAGCAAGTCTAGGCCACTTTGGTTGTCCTTTGGGAAGAAAAGAGGGGCTATAAATGAAGTCAGTCAATAAACACTGGCATGGCCCGGTCACTCCAGGTAGGACTTCATGCTTCAGTTTCTGACGTGCTGCTATTCTGTGGTTGTGGGGAGACAGCCTAGATTCAGTACAGAGCATTTCCTGAACTATACCATTCGTGCGCTGGTTTCACTAGCAAGAATCCTGACTGGCTTTCTTGATAGCTCTTACTCCAATTCTTTGGTCTTCTCTGCAAGGGGGTCCCCAAGTGCCCAGTCTGACCACCTTCCAGCGATGATACAAGGCCCATTTGACTTCGGCAGACATTTAAAAGTTACAAAAAGCGAAGCTGATTTTAATAGTATCTTCAGGCTTCTTGGGCCTGTTTCTCGACAGTGAGCGCTTAAGGATTGGATGGGGCACAAAACCCAAAGGAGAACACTAGACTTGTAGGTTCGTGCTTAAGGACTGTTAAAACAAAACCTAGAGTCCAGTCTGGAAGGTCCAACGCCAAATCTTGGAGCATCTTGCACAGGAATGAAAGCGTTGCCAGATTTCTTGGCCACCTGATCAGGCCTCTAGGCCAGGGGTCGCCAGCCTTTTTGAGCCAGTGAGCATCTTTGGAATTCTGACGCAGGGTGGTGGGCGCAACCACAAACTGGCTTCCATGGGAGGTGCAGACACACACACAGAGGAAGCCCAAGTGGAGAGGAGATGAGGGGTAATTTAAAAATACACTGGGAAATAAGGGTGAGAGACAGCTGCTGCTGAAGCAATGTTATTTTAATGGGCATGTCCAATCAGGTCTTTAGTTGCAGATCAGAAGCCCTGCTGGGCAAGAGCCCCAACCACTTTCTAAAAATACTTGGTACAGGCACCTTGTTGGGGATCCATGTTCCCTCTAAGTTGAGTTAGTGTGAGCTAGCTCACAGTTTTTTTAGCCTCCGGTTCACACATTTTGGTCTCAGCTCAGGAAGGAGGGCTCCAGAGCAGACTAATTTATGCAGGAGCCAAATCGCTCGCTCACAACTTTAATGCCAGTAGCTCCCAAAGAAGAATTTTTGCTCACAAGATTCCTCAGCTTAGAGGGAGCATTGTTGGGGACCCCTTCTGCCCTGTAGGTGTTGTGTTGTATCCTTTTGTGCACACCACGCGCGCGGGAGTTTGCATGATCTTCCAAGTTGCATATTCCTTTCACGGTGGTTCTTATGACTGCCAAGCCTTGGATTGTGTCGTCTTCAGGTTCCAGTCATGCCATAAACCTTCCTACTATGATGGCCTTATATTGGCAGCAAGCAATAGGAAGTTTTTTGAGTTCGCCTCTCCTAATGTCATGGTATTTTGTTCTTTTCCAGCTGTTGAGTGTGGCCATCCCCCCCCCCCAACGTCCCTGAATATGTATACCTGTGCAAAGTTCGTCTCCGCTCCCGCCCTCGTGAGTAGCCAAGATGGATCTTATCTGAGGAATTTTTTAAAAATTACCCTCTTTTTTGGCATTTGAAAGTATTGTCTAATCTTTTCTGCCCATGTTGGCAAGTGGGCGCAAGAGGTTAGTAATTCGGAGCGTGCAGTTTGGCTTCTTGACAACCCCTGCTTTCAGTAATGTGTCTTCCTGTTATCAGTAGCTGCTTTGCAGATGAGAGGCATCCCTCTTGGGAACAGGGAAGGATGTGTGTTAGATAAGAAGCATGTACTCCTTTGTGGGCCCAATCTGGCCTGGGGAGAGATGTCAGAGGGCCAGGGGGAAAAAAATCAAGGGTGTCCTGGGTTTAAACTATTGCTGTCACTGAGGATGAGAACCTTCACAGGATAGATGCCGAGTTTCTTTTCCCAATTTGGAATACCATATTTATCTTTCTCTACCTCTCAGGGTGCCATACAACATGACAAAATAAAAACAATTGTCAGGGGATCACAGCAGCCCGTAACGGTTTGTCAGTGCCCAGCAAACTATAAAACAGTCTTAAAAAAAAACTGATCTGAAAAATGTCCTCCAAAACAACAACGTTTTGCAAGCTGTGGAAGTGGAGGGGCTCTCCGTATGTCTTCTGAGAGGCCGTTCGCAGACCTAGCATTGCCATAGAAATCAAACAAAGCCCTAAAGCCAGGGCCTGTGTAATATAGCGGTTAGGATTTTGGTTTAGATAGTTACTCTGCCATGGAAGCTAGCTGAGTGATGCTGGGCTGGTCACTCTCAGCCTAACCTACCGCACAGGATTGTTGTGAGGGAAAACTGGGGAAGGGGGATCCACATACACCACCCTGAGCTCCTCAGAGAAAGGGCAAGGTAAAAATGCACTAGGTGGACAGCCAGCATCCGCACCTGTCTGGGAAGAGACATGGCTGACAAAATCTGCTGGGGTCATCTAAGATTCATACACATTCCTCACCGTTAGGGAAATTTGGGGTAGAAACAGAACTTGACTAATAGTCAGCCAAAGCTGTTCAAAGGCCGGCCGAGGAGGCCTTATTTGAGTCCCTGTGTCAAAGTTGTTTCTAGTAACTATAGACTACTTCTAGTAGCTAAAACTAGTATGTGTTTGCCAAAAAAAGTCCATGCTACTGGGAATTGGTCTCAGCTATGTGTCTTTAGCTTACATTTTCTCTGTGCAGGTGAGGAACAGTTTCCAGCTGCTCTGCAGACCCATCTCTGCCTCTGTGCTGAACCGGCCTGAAGTCAGGACACATGAGGTAAGTCTGTGTGGCTTCTAGTCACTGTGTGCAAGTGAGAAGTAACTAGTAAGCAGGAGCCAGTTTGGTATAGTGGTTAGGAGCGCGGACTCTAATCTGGGAAAATCAGGTTTGATTCCCCACTCCTCCACTTGCAGCTGCTGGATGACCTTGGGGAAGCCATAGTTCTGTCACAGCTGTTTCTCTCTAGGACAGTTTTGGAAAGAGCTCTCTCAGCTCCACCTACCTTACGGGTTGTCTGTTGTGGGGAGGAGAAGGGAAAGGAGTTTGTAAGCTGCTCTGAGACTCCGAGTGAAGGTTGGGATATAAATCCAATCTCCTCCTCCTCCTCTTCTTCCTCTTCCTGCTTTTCTTCCTCCTCCCCCTCTTCTTCCTCTGGAGGAATTACCGACTGGGAAGCTAGCAGGGGCTTTCCTGGGAAATACTGTATAGCTGTTTTAACTGAGTGAGAAATGACAGGATTTTGCTTTGGGTTATTTAATTACAGTATGTCGTCATGAGTGGGCATTGTGAGGCAAAAGTGCATCGTCCCAGTGAAGCCCCATCAAGACTAACCACATGTTTTTCACCCTGAGCTTTCAGAGAAGTTAAGAGCTAGACTTCTCTAAAAGAGCACTTCTTCAGACATGTGAAGTTGTCTGCCATTGTCGAGGAACCCCTGATAAGCTTCCAGGGAAGCTCAGGGTTCCCTGGAAGAGTTTGATAAGCAGTATATGATGTCGAGGGATGTGGAATGATATGGTATAACCCAGGGGTGGGCAAACTGTGGCTCGGGAGCCGCATGCGGCCCTTTCACATATATTATGTGGCTCACGGCATGGGGGCTGGGGAAGCTAAATATCATTAGCAAACAAATATCATTGGACAAATTAATATCATTATCAATATCTGCTTTTACCCCTTTTGTTATTATTTTTGGCAGTCTCATTTAATGTTAATAAAAAGCAAATTTGCTTATTTTCCAATAAAAGCAGGTAATATTTGTTCATGTCTTGTGGCTCTCAAACATCTGATGTTTATTCTATGCGGCTCTTACGTTAAGCAAGTTTGGCCACCCCTGTTCTAGGTGGCTCTTATGCTGAGCAAATTTGCCCTTGTATAGCCCAATCTTGGGAGCTAAGCCGGGTCAGTATTTGGATGGGAAATGGGAGACAACCAAGGAGGACTCTGCAGAGGAAGGCAATGGCCAACCACCTCTGCTTCTCACTTGCCTTGAAAAGCCCCTTGCCAGGGTCACCATAAGTCAGTTGTGACTTGACGGCACATATGTATGTATATAATGTTGAACTTGAGCCATGTACTGGGCAGCCTTGGTGTGGAAGCACCAGGCAATCCTCAGCAAGAAGTGGTAATAGTTACTGTAGCGTTCTGAAGGGCTGTCCGTGCGTTTGTGAGGGCCATTTCAAACCTGTGGAGTGTCACTTTTGGCTGCAGACTTTCCTTTCCTTTCCTCCTCCCAGCCCCGCTGCATCTCATCTGCGCAGAATGAGCTCTTGCCAGTGTTTCGCCGGGCGTTCCAAACGACTGCCATCTCCAGGGACATTGATACTGCCGCCAAGTTTATTGGCGCTGGTGCTGCCACGGTGGGCGTGGCTGGCTCCGGCGCTGGCATCGGGACCGTATTTGGCAGTCTCATCATTGGTTATGCCAGGTATGTTGGATTACTGAGCCATCTCAAGGGCCCTCCATGAGTCTGAGAAGGGCAGCTTGCAGATTTGGAAGGAAGTACACATCCTGGTTCAGTAAGCCAGAGACTTAGTTCGTGTGCTGACCCCTGGCTGCTGTCTGCAAATAGGAATTTCTAGAGAGGTGGTAATCAGACCACATCTATGCCAGGGGGATATGGTGGTGAACAGTTTAACATCTGGGTTTCTGAAGCTGGGACTCCTCCTCGGCTTCTTTGAAAGAATGCATGCTGTAGAAAAACGTTTTGGTCTTTTTTTCTTTCTTTCTTTCAAGCCCTATTTACGGTATTTATAGCCTGCCTTTTTCTCTGATTAGGGAAGATAACAGAATATAAAACAGAGCAGTCAGACAGCATAAAATAAGCAATGAACAATGCAGTAGAACTGGGATTAGAGAACAATACAAGCAGCAAACTACCTGAGGCGCAGTTTACTATAAACCGTGCAGAAAGTGGAATTACAAAGTTGTCTACTGTTGTTGGGGAACCCCTGATAAGCTTCCATTGAAAACTAGGAACTGTTTGATAACGACTTTGTGATGTCGAACGCAAGCCATGCATTGGCATGAAAGTAACGTGCAATAAAAGTAAGGTGATGCCTACAATGATCATCGCAGTAGATGCCAATCCTGTTCCATATAAAGGCTTATTCTGTTCCACTTTAGTCCTGTTCCTTTTATTAAAAATGCCCCCCCCCCCAACCATTTCTGTCTTGCATGTTCTGCAGAATGTAGAAGCGTGGCAAAAGAGATCGACTTATTGTAAGGCTGTGTTAGGCTGGGCAGCTAGGACTTCTTCTCCCCTAAAACCATGCTGTTCTTAGGAGTGGTGTGTTCCTGAAGCCCTGTCCCTTGTGATGCCTCACAACAGGCAAGACGCTGACACTGTTGGGAGAACGACACTGTTTGTCCCACTCATAGGTCTTTCTCTCTTTTTCCCTTGCAGAAACCCCTCCCTGAAGCAGCAGCTCTTCTCCTATGCCATCCTCGGGTTTGCACTGTCCGAGGCCATGGGGCTGTTCTGTCTGATGGTGGCATTCCTCATCCTCTTTGCCATGTGATGGAGCCGGATGTGCCCGCCTGCCGTGGGCTCCCCTCTTATCCCTCTGTGTTTAGTCTCGTGTGTGCTCTGACCTGATTGTTCTATGGCAGATAAGGCGAGCCTGTCTGTTAACCGCATCTGTCTGGCTCAGAGGGGGAAAGTGAATAAATAATGTATTGATATACATTTTCCTGGTTCCCTGGTGGATTCTTGGCTAGTGGATGAACCCCATACCCTTCTTCATCAATGAATAGTGAAGCTTAGGGACACCACTTCTGCTATATCATCCTGACAAATTGCAGTTTTGTGGAATGTACTCCTGTCATGACCCCCGGCGGGTTGCCACCTTCTGCCGCCACCACCCTGGACTCAGGGTCTCTTGAGAAGGCCCAGGGTACCCTCCCACGCCCAACCAAATGCCCCTTTTTAAACCGAGAAACAAAGGAGTGATGACCAGGCAGAGAACAATTAAACAAAAGAATTTATTAGTACAATACCGGGGCAGGGAAAATGAGACAAGGTGCATTAAAATCAGTAACAGTGTTTAAAGGCAAAATAAACGAATCTAATGCGACTAACTGTTTCTTAACTGTTTACTACTTCAAGGCCCACTGCCCTTATATACCAGGCCAGTGCCTGCCCTCGCTCTGTCCCAAGTGAGGGCTCTTTCTCCCAGCCCAGACTGTCCCCTCAGCTTGACTCTGTGTGAGGAAAGGCTGCAGTAGAGAAAAGAACACTGTTTAACAATTCATGAAGTTTAAGGTAAGTCTCCTCACACGATCCCTGAACTCCCATTGGTTATCACCATTGCTAAGCACTATGGCGACTGTAGGCTGTCAGCTTTCTACTCCCACACAGGTCCCTCCTGTGCCTAGGCCGCATTAGGCCTGTCTCCCAGTCCAGCACAGATCATGACAACTCCTTTAAAATCCAGTGCCTCCATTCGTTCACCAAGAATCCCAGTTGCTAGCCGAAAGGTCGAAGAAAACTTTAAAAGGTGACAAGTTTGTAAAACCTGGAATTGGAGATTCCTGTAGTGAGAATGAGAACTCTGTCTCTCCCTTCGTTTCTTGCTGCCTGACGCAGCACTTCACTGGTCTGGCACCTTTTATTCTGTTCTCCTTTGACATTAGTTTGCAGTTAGAACGGGACTGCCCGACAGGGACGTCTGACACATGTATTATACAGAAGTAAGGCCTGAATTCAGTGGGGCTTACACCTAAGTAGGTGTGCAAAGGATTGCAGCTCCAGGAGAGCTCCTGCCACTTCTGCTGGTTTTATTATTTATTATTATTTAGTTCAGCATTTAAATACCGCCTCTCCCAACCATGTGCATGAGACAGTGCACAATACATGCAAACAACCAGCACAAAATCAACCAGCAGCAGTTTAAAGTTAACAACAGCCCAGTTTGTTTACTTTATTTATAGTCAGCCTTCCTTATTGAGACTCAAGGTGGAGTACAGCATCTTTTAAAAATGCAGTAAAAACAGTATGATACAAATAATAATCCAGGACATTAGGGGAAAAAATGCAGTACAGACAGGAATAACTAACAGCTTCACCCAGAGAAGAACAATTTATGAAATGTAAAATGTTTAGGTGAACAAAATTGAAATATGACATTTAAAATGTTGAAAACAGGCTCTTCAATAGTATACTGTGATCATACACATAGCATATTATGTAGAAAATTGGGGACATTTAAACAATTACCCTATCTTTGATAATATGTTGTGTGTGTATCATGTTTATCATATACGTAGGAATGCTCTAATACTGTATATTTTTATATAAAAAGATTGTGCATTATAAGAGAGAAAACATATCAAAAATATCACATACAACTTTTTCCAGTGTTCCCCCAAATTTCCAGTTTTACTTTTTTTGGGGGGGGGGGGGAATCCAGGGAGTGGGACTGGGGGGAGGAAGCTTGATGTATCTCCTGGCTTCTTAAAATGGGGGGGGGGGGACAAAAGAAGGACCTGAGTTGCTGAATGCAGGGCCACAAGCAGGAGTCTTGAGTAGTCCTTCCAGGTACTCTGGTCCTATATGATGCTGAGCCGAGTTAAGTGAAAGTGCCTCTACCAGCTAAGGAATCTAGTGGTGGGTTTTTTTGCTATTTGCTCAGTTCTTTCTGCTTTTGATGGACTTGGCTAACTAGGTTTCTGTAAAATGAAACATAGTACAGAAGCAGCCCTTAAAGCATTTCTCCTTCCCTTTCGAATGCCTTTGGCAGTAGTCCATGGTGGTACAAGGCATTTGGTGAATTCATGTTAAGGAAGCATCATCACTGACGGTCCACACCTTGTGCTAATGAAATTCAAACTTTTGTCCATACTATAATCTCGGAGGAATACAGAAACAGCTGAATTATGTAATCAAACACGCTTACCAAAACAGCTTTTTACTGAAAGTATTTCCAGGCCAGGTGGGTGCTTGGAGGAGATTATAGTTGATGAATTGTCTGTTCTATAATGCTGAAACCAAAAATTTGCACACGTTTTGTGATGCAGTAAAATTCTACTGTTTGGCCACTGGTGAGTGGCTAGCTGGCTTTTGCCTGCTCAAATCCAGATTGGAGTATTTCAAATCTCTGCTTTTTTATCCATGATTTGATGTTTGTGCCAAACATGTAAACAAGAAACTCTGGGCTTCCAAAGCCTGGAACTTTAGTTTCAGTCTGAGAAGTCTTGTGGATTTCAGGCGGTTTTTCCTGCAAAAAAAAAATTGTTTTGTTTTGTTTTTTTCTTAGGCTTATCTTTAATTGTTAGGTAAGATCTATTACATTTCTATTGCATGTTTAACCCATCCTTCATCTAAGGAGCACAGGCCAGTATACATTTATTTCTATAAATAGTTGTAACCAATCTTGCCATCGTGGCTCAAGGCAGCTTAGAATTCCAAATTAAAACTGCAAAAACCATTAAATGCTCCCACTAAATAAACAGCTGTAGTTCAAACCCCTATTAAAAGCCCTAGCAAATAAGATGGTCTTACAGTGCCTTCTCAGAACTTCTGAAGATGATGCCCATTCACCTTCTCCAAGACCCTAATCTACAAGATGGAAACCACTACCATTAAAGACCAGGCTCTGAGAAATGCGAAGAGGTTAGTCTTATGTGGGGGTACTACCAGAAGGTGACAATTGGAGGACTGTGATTGGCAGAGAGCTACAGGATTGGATCCAGTACAGTGTTTGCATGGGCACAAGAAATGCATTTTGGACTGCCACAGGAGGTGGGAGGTGATGAGGAAGGTGAGAAAGTGATAATCTGCAGCACAGGTCTGTGTGCCCATGGAGGTGCTGTTGCTGGATCCAGCCCATGGAGCTGAGGAGAGACTAAATTTTCCATCATCACAATGGGACTTTCCTACCTCCCTACTCCCACTGCAGCCCACTAATCACCATGAAATGCTGCTCTTGGAGGATGGGACCCTGAGGAATGACCGGGGGTAGTGGTGATGGTCTGCAGCAGAAAGGGAGAAGAAGCAGAAGAGATTGGATTTATATCCTGCTTTTCACTCAGAGTGGCTTACAAACTCCTTTCGCTTCCCCTCCCCACAACAGGCACCCTGTGAGGTAGGTGGGGCTGATAGAGCTCTGACAGAAACTACTCTTTCAAGGACAGCTCTGACGGAACTATGGCTTGCCCAAGGTCATCCAGCAGCTGCAACTGGAGGAGTGGGGAATCTAATCCGGTTCTCCCAGATTAGAGTCTGCACACTTAACCACTACACCAAACTGGCTTTTCCATTAGTGGGAAAGTGAGTTTGCATCCAAGCCATCACTTTATCCTCATGACAATCTCATGAGGCTAAGAGGAAATGAATGGCACAAGATCACCCAATGGGCTTAATGGCAGGGATGAATGTGTACCCAGGTTTCCAGTCCTGGGCCAGCACACTAACCACTACATTACATTGGCCCATTTATGGTGACGAAGAGCTTGATAGGCCCTGTTCTGCTAAGGTGCAAGTTAACCAAACACATGTGGTGATGCATCTTCTGTCTTAAACCCAAAGAAGTCAATACCCAAAGACTATGCCTAGGAAGTTACAGACAGGGTCCCAGAGTAGTTCATTAAATATGGATGCTGATGCTCATTTAGGCCACCATAGGTCATGCGGTAGTATCCGCTGATTCGTGTAGATACTTGCCCTCATTTAGAAGCAAGACTTCTCTTGGCTTAGTGTCTCCAGGATCTGCAGTGTAGCATATCCAGACAGTAGCAGCTTAGCAGAAGTGGTTACCTAGAAGTGAACATAAAGGATTGCCTTGGTAAATAAGACCAAGGTCCAGCATTAAGGTTTCCTCCATATCTAGGGAACTCCCAAGCAGTCTATTTGGTCTTGCTGGTCTGTAATACCTTGTTTGCAGCAGAACACTGCCTCTGAGTTGGCCTTGGCTGAGAGGGCGGGGTATAAATTTAATAACTAAATAAACAGGGAGGTTCTGCTTTAGCTACTGTTATCAGCCACTGATAGACTTTCATGAATTAATTCTAATCAGTTAATAAATTGAAAAGCATGTATGCCACATCCCAACTACACATTGCCTTGATTAGTTCTCCCACAGTGATTTGAACAGCTGTGTAACACTTAACTGCTAAAACTGAGTTGTTGTGTGAAACCATTCCTTTGTCACTTGTAGTCTGGTTTCTGATCGGCTTCATTCCCCTGAAATTCTAGCATTAGGGCAGGAGAAAGAAATCTCCCCCCTCTTAAAAGCATTCATAATTTTGGAAGCCTTCTTTCTTGAACTTAAAACCTCCAAAATATTTTTTTTTAATTTTATACTTCATACCTCAGCCCATACATTATTCTTTTCTTGGTTCTGTACTTTTTTTTTGCAGAACTATCCTAATGTGCTACACCATTAATCTGACCCAAATATGACTCTGTGTGTAAAAAGATGGCTCAAAATTACTTTTGGGATTTCTGAGGGGGCCTGACCTGTATTGATGCCTGTTCGAAGACCCACAGCTGGCCCTAGCAATCTGCTTCGGTGTTGCTAGGGCACCAGCCGGGCTGGGTGTTTGTTACAGTTGTGCCTGTGTTGTGGAAACCTGCTGCTGATAAAATTCTGAGACAGCCTGGCCAACGATAAAACGAGCTAAGTGAGGGAAGGGTGTTAAGTGACCAAGGGGACCCTAACCAGCTTTGTATCCAAAGTGCGTTGTGAATGTCCTGTCTGAGAGAAAGATTCTTTCATGTAAATGGCACTGGGGGAGAGGAAGGAATAGGTGCCAGTATGGTGCAGTGGTTACAGGGTTGGCCTGGGATCTGGGAGAACCAGGTTCAAATCTTCCACTCTGTCATGGAAGCCCACTGGGTGTCCTTGGGCCAGTCACACACACTCAGCCTAACATACTGCTCCAGGGATCCTGTGAGGCTAAAATGGAGGGAAGAATGATCTAAGCTGCTTTGAGTCCCCATCAGGGAGAAAGGAAGGGCGTAAATGATGTTACCCATTAATTAATTGTTTATGATATGTCCTCAGTTACAGGGAAATCTGAGGCTGTTATAGATGCTGGAGAAAGGAGGGTTTCTTAGGGTCCTTCTGGATGCTAAAGCCACAGGGAACTCCAGCATGGCACAGTGGCAAGTAGAGTTTCCCACCATCAACTATGTATGTTCCTGGTAACTGTGTAAAACACGATATTTGTGCTAGGTCTCCAAACTGGGCATTTGTTCCCTTGGATTTCAGGTGTTTTGTGTTGCTGGAAGTTAGGCCAGGGGACTGCGTTTTTGTCAGTTGTGGTGTTTTTTCACCTAGCCAAACTGTGTGATAAATGAGTAACTCTGTTAAAGAATGTGGTGGTATCACTCCTGTATGTACGATAAAAGAGGAGGGAACTGCTAACTCCAATAGTTCTGATCATTTTGCGTGTGTGTGAATTCCACACCTATCTTGATTACCAGGTCGTGCACTGTGGTTTACTACAGAATACAGTTTAAGGGACAAATGTCAAAATGATAACCTGGAAGACTGTGATGACTTTAAAGAAACAGAAGAGGTATGTTTACTGTGTGCAGCTTCCCTTGGTATGACAGATCAAAGAGTTTATATTTTTTCCATTAAGACAACCACTTGCCCCTGCTCAGAAAATTTATCCCTTTAACTTCATTGTGGTTTTCCCCCCTGCAAATTATATGCTGTACATTTCCACTTCTGATGGCCATGCATGGTGCTTTGGTCCACCAGCCAGGCATCAGAGTAGCCATGCTAATACTGAAGCTTCTGGTGTCCCCACTTCCCAGTAGAGTAAATGCCATGGCATTGAAGACTGCATAAACAAACTGAATGTAATGTAAGCAGTTCTGACGCCCAGGCCTAGATGGAAGCATTAGAAAGGAGTCTGGAAGGAGGGGATGGGAGTTTTGAAGTTCTGTGCTGCAATATGACTTTTCTCTTCTGGCTTTTACTTTTGGATTGCAAGTCCAGCGTGACAAGCAGTTGACAAGACGCTATCTGTAATGATTTGGGAGGAGAGGAATGCGTCATCCTAGCTCCTGGACCTGAGTTTTCCAATCTTTGGTTCAGGAGGAACAAAGGAAGCTTCATACTTTGCTTGGGTAAAACCTTGAGTGCTGGCCTGCTCTCAAACACAAGCCAACAAAAAAGAATTTGGGCACAGAGCCACAGTGGTCTCACTGTAGCCGGCCCAAAAAAAAAAAAGCAAATGCAAATGCAAAGAAATCTCAGCTAAACCTAACTGTAATGCTTTGCTCTGCTAGGTTTTAAAAAAAAATTACAAATCAGGGATGACTTTGCAGGTTCCACAATGTCTGTTCTAATGGAGCTCTCTTGCCCTCAGTAAAACGCTGCTTAAAACGGGTTTTGAGAATGAAAGGAATTAATTCATGCATACCTGCAACTACGGCTACCAACTTTTAAACCAGCCTTTATACAGATGCCTTTAACAGCAACAGTAATTTTTTTATTATTTAAAGGTTTTCTACCCAGCCTCCCTTGCCTGTAACTTCCGATAGTTTTAGAGGGTAGCTGTTGTTGGTCTGCTGTAGATTTGAGCTAGATTGGAGTCCTGTAGCACCCAAGACCAACAAGATTTTGGAGGCGTAAGCTTTCAGATACGGGGTGTCATATTTGGGTCAGGTAATGGTGTAGCACAGGGGTTTCACTAGGGTAGGACAGAGCCGGAAAACTAGAATGAAATATAGGTTGCAGTACATATCCTATGAAGAAATATTTTATCTCTTGACGGTTGTAAGATCAGAAAGAAGGGGAAGGGAAGAGGATTTATATCCCGCCCTTCACTCACTTGGAGTCTCAAAGCGGCTTACAAACTCCTTTCCCTTCCCCTCCCCACAACAGGCACCCTGTGAGGTAGGTGAGGCTGAGAGAGCTCTGAGACAACTGTCCTTGAGAGAACAGCTGGTGCAGAGCTATGGCTTGCCCAAGGTCATCCGGCAGCTGCAAGCGGAGGAGTGGGGAATCAAACCCGGTTCTCCCAGATTAGAGTCCACACACTTAACCACTACACCAAACTGGCAAACTGACAATAGAGGTTTCTGAAATTATGAATGGTTCCAAAAGGGATACATTTGTTTTTTCTGCCCTAATGCAAACCCTATCATGATCTGATGTGGATGACCAGTGTCACCAATCAATCAATTTATTATGGCCATAGACCAGCAAACAATACAATAAGAGGCAAGTCAATAACAGGTAAAAGAATAGTAAAATTATAAAATATAATACACCTAACATTATAAATAGGGATCTAAAAAGTTTTAAAATACAGAAATTGTAAAAATTAATATTAATATTGAAGATTAAAAATAAATCTAGGCCTATCTGTACTTCTTTATTTCTTCCCTACCAACCAAATTTGGCAACCATCCTTGTCAGCTTTTGATTATTACCCACCAGCATGACTGATAAAAGTTTCCTTCTATTGTGACCAGGGTAGGAGTTAACAATAGGCTTAATCCAGTCTCACAAAATCTTGGAAGCTAGGCAGATTGGCTCTGGTTAGTACTTGGATGGGAAACCACCAAGGAAGTCCAGGGGTGCTATAAGGAAGCAGGCCATGGCAACCCACCTCTGAACATCTCTTGCCTTGAAAACCTTATGGGGTTGCCATAAGTTGATCACAACTTGACAGCACTTCCCACTACCAATGATAAAACTTATTTATTTATTTATATTTATTTTTATACCCCGCCCTCCCCGCAAGCGGGCTCAGGGCGGCTTACAGGGGTGTAACGCCGGTTAAAACATCATAACAATTTAAAATTCCAACAATAATAAATAAGAATAAAATTTCAATTACTATGCTATCAGAATAACAATAAAATATTTCCTACTTCCACTAAAAAGCTTCCAATCTTATTGATCTGATGACGTCTTATCAGGATAAGGGTCCAGTCTTATCAGACTGCGTCCAGGGCCAGTTCACCCTACAGATGTTATTGTTATTATAGATGTTATTATAGATGTTATCGTTGTTGTTGGTGGCGACTCCTAATTAAAAGCCTGGCGGAAGAGCTCCGTCTTGCAGGCCCTGCGGAACTGCATCAAGTCCCGCAGGGCCCTGATCTCCTCCGGGAGCTCATTCCACCAGGTTGGAGCCGCCACCGAAAAGGCCCTGGCCCTGGTCCCAACAAGCTTGGCCTCCCTAGGACCTGGGACACGGAGTAGATGACATGACTCCGACCGAAGTGCTCGCTGGGCTATATGCGGGGAAAGGCGGTCCCTCAGGTATGTTGGACCCTGGCCATATAGGGCTTTAAAGGTAAGAACCAGCACCTTGAAGCGAACTCGGTATGCTATGGGCAGCCAGTGCAGCGCCGCGAGCACAGGCCGGATGTGGTCCCGCCTTGAGAGACCCATCATTAGCCTGGCCGCGGCATTCTGCACTAGCTGCAGCCTCCGGGTTTGCACCAAGGGCAGCCCCATGTAGAGGGCGTCACAGTAGTCTAGTCTCGAGGTAACCGTCGCATGGATCACTGTCGCTAGGTCATCGCGGTCAAGGTAGGGGACCAAACTTGGGGAATGAAGCTAGCTGATCAGAAACCAATCCACATGTGACAGAGGAACACCTCAGTTCAGTGTTAGGCAACCCTTCATACCACAGTAGAACTTATCAAGCCAACATGTATCTATCAAAGACTCCTGAAATCTTACACCCCAAAAGTCTTTTTGGTCTCTAAGATGCATTCAGTAACTAAGGTTGGTGGTCCAAAGAATATCCCTGTTAAAACTTCCACATGCCAAGAACATTATCATCGACAACATTTTTCCGGTTAGGGGGCAAGATAATTTCCCAGACAGCTCGCTTGGTTTTATGGTCATTTGACTTCCATGTAAAATGCTGCCAAGGGTGGAAAAGCAAAGGTAGCCTTTCGTGGGGGTTCTGGGAAGGGATCCAAGTTTTATATCCGCCCTGCTGACCTGGGATAAGTTAGCATGTTAATGCTTTCTTTCTTGCCTTTGTTTTTTGAAAAGGCTTTCTAGCTCAATAGTGGAGAAGGACTTTCTTGCTCATAATTTTCTTGGAACTGGCAATAACGATACTGCTGCACCTGCAATTCTAGGATGCCTTAAAGTCAAAGTTATCTATTAATTGCTCTTTTAAAAATCCTTCTGCTCCGTGGTCTTTGGAAGGTTAGTCTGAGAGAGAATGATGGCCCAGAGTCAGCCAGGAAGCTTTGTGGCTGAGGGGTTTTTTTTATTTTCTCAGTCCTTGCCTGTGCCACTCGGGCTCTCTTCAGGACAACAGGCACACTCTTATGGTATAAACTACTTCTAAAAGCATAATAAAAAGTAGAGCCATCACTCTACCAACAAAAGTCCGTATGGTCAAAGCAATGGTATTTCCAGTAGTAATGTACGGCTGCGAGATTTGGACTATAAGGAAGGCTGAGCACCGAAGAATGGATGGTTTTGAATTATGGTGCTGGAGAAGACTCTAGAGAGTCCATTGGACTGCGAGGAGATCAAATCAGTCAATCCTAAAAGAAATCAACCCAGACTGTTCCCTGGAAGGCCAGATACTGAAGCTGAAGCTCAAATAATTTGGCCACCAAATGAGAAGGGAGCACTCACTGGAGAAGACCCTGATGTTGGGAAAGATTGAAGGTCAAAGAAGAAGGGGACGGCAAAGGATGAGATGGTTAGACAGTGTTATTGATGCAACGGACATGAAGTTAAGCAAACTCCGGAGCATGACGGAAGACAGGAGGGCCTGGCGTGATGTGGTCCATGGGGTTGTGAAGAGCTGGACTCGACTGTGCGACTGAACAAGAGCCTCCTCAGAACTGGGGCTGTTCTCAGTTTAAAAGGATAGCCTGGCATCTTTCCTTCCAGCGGCTATACATCCCACTCTGCATTGGGGTCTGGTACTATGAGCACTGCTACTTTTTAAGAGGAAGTGTGGGCAGAAAGTGGGGTATAAATGAAGTAAACAAATTGCACTGGACTATTTTCTATGCTAATGACCCATAAGTAACTTTTGGCGTCCCCCACAATCCTTTACTAGCTACATAACTGGCAGTTTCAACAGGTATACTTCCATGCTGCAAAACTCCTGTAACTTTAAAGAATAGAAGCGTTTCCAGGGGGTGAGAAAGGGTGACCTTAACGACAACAATAATTGGGTTGCTGCCGCCTTTCATTTTCTTATGGCTCCCCTGTTCTTCCCCTTGCACCATGTAGAAGAACCACACACTTTCTAGGGCTGAGAGATGTTTACAAAGGCTGGATTCACCTGTAGCTTACAGCAAGAGCTAGAGGATGGAACAGGGAATTAGGGGAAGATGCTTTCACTTTCTCTAGTTACCACCTCACCCTGTCCTGGACGGCCCAGGCTAACCTAATCCTGGAAGGTAAGCAGGGTTGGCCTTGGTTAATACTTGGATGGGTTGGCCTTGGTTAATACCATCAAGGAAGTCCAGGATCGCTACCAAGAGGCAGACAATGGTAAACCACTTCTGAACATCTCTTGCCTTGAAAACACCACAGGGGTAATGCTGGGGATTTTTGTAAGTATCATCCCTTCAGTCATGAAAGGGTTAAGCCAAAGTTTCTGTAAACTAATAATAGCAAGTTTATCATAGAACCAAATAGGTGTAGAGTAGATTCTTCCCACCAAAAAGGGGGGAGGTTTTATTCTTAATGAGGTAACCTTAAGATTAACTATTGGCTAATCAATATCCTGGAGATAGTTCATGCTATTAAGAGCCAGTTTGGTGTAGTGGTTAAGTACGTGGACTCTAATCTGGGAGAACCAAGTTTGATTCCCCACTCCTCTGCTTGCAGGTGCTGGATGACCTTGGGCAACCATAGTTCTGTCAGAGCTGTCCTTGAAAGAGCAGTTCTCTCCGAGCTCTCTCAGTTCCACCTACCTTACACGGTGTCTGTTGTGGGGAGGGGAAGGGAAAGAAGTCTGTAAACCGCTCTGAGACTCTGAGTGAAGGGCGGGGTATAAATCCAATCTCCTCCTCCTCCTCCTCCTTCTATTCTGCAAGTACACAAGGAATGGAGCTTTGGGGGGAAACCTCCCATTCCTTCCTTCTTAGGATCAGAGGGAACAAAGAGACAAGATGGATTTGATCAGAACCAGAAAGATGAGTTCATTGGACTGTTGTCGTTTTCTTGATGTAAACTTTTTCTTAGAAGTCAAACACACACGTGTCTGCACTGCATTATTTTGCTGTGCTTCATTTGCTCTGCTAAATATCCAACAAGTCACCATAAGTTGGCTGCGATTTGATGGCACTTTCACCACCAGGAGCTACCACCTCTGATTTTCTCAGGAAGATCTGGCTAGCCTTTGAAGACCCTGGCTGTACAAGAACATAGGACGAACCCTGCAGGATCAGACCAATGGTCCATCTAGTCTAGCATCCTGTCTCACAGAGTGGCCATCCAGTTGCCTCCAAGGGCCAACAAACAAGGCACAAGAAGCCAAGGCCTTCCCCAATGTTGCCTCCTGGCTCTGGGCTTCAGTGCCTCTGAATGTGGAGGTTCCCCTCAGTCACCATGGCTAGGAGCCATTGATAGACTTATCCTCCACGAAGCTATCTGAGAGCCAGTTTGGTGTAGTGGTTAGGAGCATAGACTCTAATCTGGGCGAACTGGGTTTGATTCCCCATGCCTCCACATGCAGCTGCTGGTGTGACCTTGGGTCAGTCGTAAGTTCTTTCAGAGCTGTCCTCAGGAGCAGTTCTCAAAAGAGCTCTCTCAGCCCCACCTACCTCACAGGGTGTCTGTTGTGGGGAGGGGAAGGGGAAGGGAAAGGGATTGTAAACCGCTCTGAGACTCCTTCGGGTAGTGAAGGGTGGGGTATAAATCCAATCTCTTCTTCTAATTCCCTTTTAAATCTGTTTATTCCTGTGGCCATCACTACAGCCTTCTTTCCTGGCAAGCAATGGGAGAGCAGCACAATTTTAAACCAGGGGGCCACATCCTTTTCTTCTCCCCGCCCCCCCTTTCCAATTGACTTTTCTCAGCCTGGGTAGACCCAAGGGTATTCAGCAGCTCATTCCCCCAGCACTGCTGGAAGAGCAGAGCGCTGTGGTTTAAATAGTACTATGGCTCATAAATCTAATTAATGGAAATGGCAGCAAATAGTATCTAGCTCACTTACATATCGTTTGCTTAATCTTTGTCAGTTTTGAGTCTATTACTCCCAATGACACATTATTGTTAACAAGGCAATTACGCTTTTTTTTTTTTTTACAGTCCGTGGCGGGTTAATCAGCCGCTCCTACCTTTTTGTTTCTTCTTAGCTCCCCTCCCTTCTTACGCCAGCCAGGTATGAGTTTTGTCTTCTTGCTTTATTTTACCGCTAGGCTCTCTTAGGGTTGCCAAGTCTGGGTTGGAAAATACCTGGGGACTTTGGGGGTGGAGCCAGGAGAAGGTGGGGGTTGGGAAGGGGAAGAGCCTCCTGTGATGTTCAAGACATCAGATCCGGTCATAGATCTTGTATGTCTCATTTAATTAAGCACTTTGATCCAAATTCCAAATAAAAGTTAGCTAGAATCAGAGGTTTAGGAAAGACTAGGCAAACAAATAGAAGTGGCAATGTAATGATTTTGTTTATAAACAGAACAAGTGATGCTCAAGGTCCTCTTCCGTTATGTTCTTATTAAAAATCTTAGTTAATTCAGGCATAACTTCATGCAAGTTCCTGTGCTCACTTTTCTGTGGTCATGTGGCCGGCATGACTAAACGCCGAGGCACCCGGAATGTTGTAACCTTCCCACCAAAGCAGTACCTATTTATCTACTTGCTTTCAAACTGCTAGGTTGGCAGGAGCTGGGGCCAGAGACGGGAGCTCACTCTGTCACACAGCACTTGGGTCTCAAACTACCAGCCTTCCGATCTGCAGCTCAGCATCTTAACCTCTGAGCCACCGCAGCCCCTATAAATTTACAGGTATACAAATTAACTAGAGTAACACCTCATATTCACAGATCGCATTTGCCTCCCACGGTCAGTAGTGAATCCTTTGACAGTATGACGATAATGTATTTATTTCTCCATTGATGTGTGTGGATGTGGATAATAATTACACTTTCCATGGGTTTAGTATCCCCAGGACCAATGGAGCATTAGCACGACGAGTTTATTATATAAGCCATAGGCCATAGCAAATTGCACAATAATTAGCAAGAGCCAACCAGCCGGTATGAATCATGTCAGTCATTTCAGCCTCATGCAAAACAAATGAGCTATAATCCACCAATCACTCGGTTGTTAGCATGAAAAATCAAGCCGCAAGATACAGAATTAAAACACTGCCAACCCAACCTCACAAAGTGGGAGCTCCCTTCCCCATAATGTAAGTCCTAATCAAAGTTCTGTCTAACTCAGATGCTGAATAAAGCAAGCAGAGAGTTGCGAATGGCATTGCTTCCATTAACAGAAAAATAATTTGAGCATTTAAGTCCCAGGCAGAAATCGTCACCATAATGGAGGCTGACCACTTCTCCTTGGAGTTCAAATACAAACAACAGAGTCACTGTGGTATAGTGGTTAGTGTTGGGTGATCTCTCTCAGACTAACCTACCTCTTAGGGTGGCTGTGAGGATACAATGGAGGAAACGAGAACCATGTTGTAAGCCACTTTTGGTCCCATTAGGAAGAAAAATGGGGTATAAATAAATTAGTCTAATTTGTAATGTGGAATGTCGTTTATGGCTGGGATGCAACAAACACAGCCGTCCAGTAGGATTAGAGCTTAAGTGCACCTAGCCTTTTGGTGGATTGTAGACACAGAGGTATTTCATTATAACAGCCCTCCCGCATCATTGTGGGCATTGGCTGGAAGAAAAAGGCACTATAGGTGGTGTACTTTGAGAATTCACCATGTGAAGTCATGGTGATAAGATTTCAGGAGGTGAACTGATTTAGTGAAGTGATACTATCATGCAAAATATAAACTTCAAAAAATTTTCTGATTCTGCTTTATGACATGTTTAAGAACATAAGAAAAACCCTGCTGGATCAGACCAGTGGTCCGTCTAGTCCAGCACTGTCTCACACAGTAGCCAACCAATTCCTCTGGAGGGTCAACAACAGGGAATAGGGGCTGAGACCTTCCGCTGATATTGCCTCCTGGGTCTGAGATTCAAAGGTTTAGTGCCTCTGATTTTGGGGGTTTCCCTCAGTCACCATGGCTAGTAGCCACTGATAGACCTATCCTCCTGAACATCTCTCAGTGAAATGACATACATCCTCAGCGTTCTTCCACGCCTTGAGAAAGGATACAAGTTTGCAAAGGGGCAGGTGTGTGTGTGTGTGGGGAGAATGCAACCTGATTGCTGAAGCAACTGTGCTGACACCCACTTACAGGGCCGAATGCAGAATCTGACTACAGATGTTGTTCCTCGGCACTGCATTTTTCCAGTGGAATGCACATTGGAATATACATCCAGATGCAAGGGGTTGTTGGCTCAGTTGTCTTGCCAACATTCCCTCTGTCTCCTTTGCTAGCAGTAGCAGATCAGAGGAACTATGACTCTTTGAACTGGCATGATAGAATGCACAAAAGAGGTAGGAGGTGAGCTCACTATTGATAACATCTCAATAGTCACATCAAAAACTGGATCTCATGAAAATTTGGATTAACACTACACTGGACTATGTCTGAACAACTTTACTTGGGAGAGAGATTCCCAAGTGTCTCTTTCTTCTGGGAAATGCATACAGAATACAGCTTTTCTCTTTCTTTCTTTTGGAGGCACTAGTGCTATAGTGAGGTAAGCTGCCTTTCATCCAATAATCACCCTCATTTCTGACCAATTTGCGTGTCCAGCAACCAATACAGTTCACACAAGAAAAGGGGCAAAGAATGTGTAATAGGCTGTCTAAGGAGCAAGAATCAGCATCATTTTTATCTGGAAACACAACAAAGAGGCAGTATAGGACCTGGAGAAATAGGGGCCCTTTAGTCAAGAGTCAGACTTTTAAAAAAGAGCTCATTCAAGGTCAGAAGATGGGCCACAATGGAATAGCTGTGAAGACGCGCAAAGGCATGAGTTCTAGAGGAGACAGCAGAGAGTAACCAGGAATGCAGGAGAGAAAAGGAGGTGGGAAAAGGCTCCACAACAGGCACCCTTTGAGGTGGGTGGGGCTGAGGGAGCACTTTAGAGGACTGCTCTTGAAAGAACAGCTCTGAGAGAACTTGCGACTGACCCAAGGTAACACCAGCAGCTGCATGTGGAGGAGGGGGGAATCAAACTCGGTTCTCCCAGATTAGAGTCCACACTCTTAACCACTGGTTAAGTAGGAGTCAAAGGTTGTGTGGGGTTTTTTTTATGTATTTTCACACACACCCATGAACCTAGACACCCTGAAGTCCTCCCCCCCTTTTGATACTGAACATCCAACCAGAACAAAAGTTCTGACAAACTCGAATGCTTGCTCTCCCATTATTTTGTGACTTTGGGTAGACGCCAATTAAAAAAAACAACAATGGCAATAACCAATGCTCCCTCTAAGCTGTGGAGTCTTGTGAGCAAAAAATTCTACTTTGTGAGCCCCCGGCATTACAGTTGTGAGCAAGCGATTTGGCTACGGCATAAAATAGTTTGCTCTGGAGCCATCCTTCCTCAGTGAAGACAAAAATGTGTGAGCTGGAAGCTAAAAACCTGTGAGCTAACTCACACTAACTCAGCTTAGAGAGAACACTGGCACTAACTGGCGCTTCGAATTTACGCTCCCAGAAAGCATTCTGCGGGAATAGCCTGCAACAAGCCAAGTTACGGAATCCTAAAAATTCACTGACTTGAGCGAGTGCCATAGAACTCTACAGACACGGCCACCGGTTGTGACTGTGCCATCCCACTCACCCCCTCATGAAGACAGATTCAGGTGGGCAGCCGTGTTGGCATGGAGCAACAGAACAACGCTTGAGTCCGGTGGCACCTTTCAAGACCCACAAAGTTTAATTTCGTGCATGCACACGAGAGCTTAGAGCCAGAATGAAACTTTGTTGGTCTTACTGAGACACCACCGCACTCAAACTCTTCCTCCTCCTCGGGGAATCAAAGCGGACGGGTTGTTAAAAGGCGGTTCTCCCGGAAAACCACGTCCCCTCCTCGCCGCAATCCCGCCTCTTTTCTCTATCATTGGCTCAGCAGTTCGACGTCCCCACCTCTCCTTTAAGTCTCGCGAGAGCCTTGAGAAGGGGGGGGGGGGTTGGGCCACACTACACCACAGCAAGATTTTGGGGGCCGAAGCTCGAGGCCGGGGAGAAGACCCCGTTAAGTGGCGGCGTGAGGCGGAGGGACACGGGTCTTTTTGATTTATTTATAAAGAGGGAGGACAAAAACCCAAACACATATCATCGGCGTCTTAATTTCCAGCCCCCGTCCTCCGGTCCTGAGGTGAGTTTGGCCGTTGCCCCTGCTCTTCTCAACCCACCCTCCCCTCAAGAAAAGCCCAACTCTTCCAAGACTTGCGAAGCGAGTTCCGCCTCGCTGGTGATTGGCAGTTTGGCTCCGCCAATGAGCATAGCCGTCGGAGGCGAATGGCGGGCGGCGCAGCCAATAAGTTGCGAGGTTGCCACGAAGCCCCTCCCATGCCTTGGGGGTGGGCGGGGCTTAGGGGGTCTGCGAGGAAGCTCCGAGGGGCCCGGGCGGTGGCCGGGGAAGGGGGAAGGGAAGAAGGGTAGAGTGAGTCATCCAGCCCAGAAGCCTGGGTGATGGACCTGGGGGAGGGGTAGAGAACAGAGGCCTCGACATGAGCTGTGAGGGAAGCCCTGGTGCCTGCATGGCGTGAGAACCGACAGAGGAGGCCAGTGGGGTGGGGGAGAGACTCTGAGGGGCTGTGGGCAGGGAAGCTGGTTATGGGGTAACAGGGGGAAGCGAGCCTTGGTTGTGTGGGGGGCACCTGAAGAGCTCCTGGGCCTTGCAAAGGTGGGTGAAGAGTCTTGAAGGGATGTTCCACTGAGGTAGCTTGACTGTCATGTGGGGCTGTTATGTAAAAATACGGTCTTGAGTGTCTTGGTAAGAATTGAGTGAGGGTTACACAGAAAGCGTGGGGAAGGAAAGATTTCTAATATCGTGGCCTGCCAGATTTGCCAGGATGGTTTGGGGTTTTTTTTTAAAAAAAAACGGTGTGGGGCTGACTGGCCCCATGGAGATGTCAAGATAAACATCTTTGCATGCGGACTGACTAGAAGAGGTGGTGTCGGAGTGAAGGGTTGTTGATACTGATTTTGCAGCCCCCCCCCCCCCCCCCCAGTTCGGTGTAAACTTCAGTGCAGCCATGTCTGAGTACATTTGAAGAAATGTAGAAAACTGTTCCACGAGAGCCATTCGCAACAGCACGGGTTTATTCTGTTCTGGACATCTGTTTCCTTCATTTCTAAGCTGTATTGGAATGGGTGATGGGATTTCAAGTTGACTGGCTTCTTTCTATTGGGGGGAGGGAGAGATCAGGTAACAAGTACTGGCTAAAGGCAGCCAGTCTGTTTTCCCTGTGCTTGATCTATTGATGTAAATAAAACCTGGTCTTTATTTTCTAACGTGGTGGTTAATATGTATGCATGATTTAGCAATATTGGTGAGTGTCCCTGGCAGAGTTAAGGAAGCTATTGAAATGATGTGGGTTCTGTGGTATACCTATTGGCTACTCCAGCATATTTGAAAGTCCCTTAATCACAGTGCCCGTGCTGTTAGCGGCATGTACACCCTCCATTGTAATAGTACTTAGCCTTTCTATAGCTCATTTTGAGTATTCCAAGTGCTTCACATTCCTTTCAGCAATATTGAAAGCTGGTGTTCTTCTACTCCGTATAGCAGCGGCAAGGCTGAGAGTTGCTTAGTCAGTTTGTGGCCCTAGGCCATGATTTGAATTGGGGACTTCCTAGCACACACTCTTGGCAACTGTGGCATGTCACCATTAGTAGTACCTTTCCAATGCTATATGGAGGGAGAAAACCAGTTTGCAAGGTTGTTGTAAGGATAATATATTTTGAACAGTTGGAATAATCAAAATGAGATGTACAACATGTATCGTTCCACTGCTAAGGCATAGATGTTTTCTGAATGGCAGTGGCTATGTGAATTCCTCCTTACTTGTCCATATGGGGAAGTGAATGGATACCAGAAGAGCATATGAGAGATGAAGTCTTGTGCACTTCTGCATAAAGACTGGCATTCTGAGCCATTTGAAAAATGTCCCCTTTTAAAATGTTAAGCTGTTTCATGCAGGTTCTGTTTCACTCTTTATCTCTGCTCTGAAAAGTGTTCATGTAAAGCAGCCTGTAGCTTGACCTGGATAGCCCAGGCTAACCCTGTCTCATCAGATCTCCGAAGCTAAACAGGGTTGGCCCTTGCTAGTATTTGGATAGGAGGCCTCCAAGGAACACCAGCGTCTTGACGTGGAGGCAGGCAGTGACAAACCACCTCTGAACATCTCTTGCCTTGAAAACCCCACAGGGTCACCATAAGTCAGCTGTGACATGAGGACACTTTTTACCATCAAAGCAGCCCTGGAATAACTAGCTGCAGTTAGCTATTATCTCCTCCAGCTGCTAAAATTCTGCATTTTGGGATTGCCATTCTCCTATATACAAATGACTCTTGTTCCATGATTTGTGAACCTTGCAGTGCTGAGTCTTGGTAAGTCAAGAGGAAATTGTTCAAAGCTTCCCCAAACACGGCAGAGATGGACAAAGACAGGTGGTTTGGCTGGAGATGCTTCTCTTCTTAGTAGGCCTGGTGACATGCACATGCAAGAACAAGGCTGTGTTTGTCTACAGGAGTCTTTCCAGTCTTCTTTAAAGCAGGAAGCCAGGCTTTAGAAAGATGGATAATTTCCCCAGTCCTCATGGCTGTCAGTCTACTGAGCAACTGAGGTGGCACCCAGTGGTAATGATTACGAAGGAGATGAAAGAGGGGGGAGGCTGGCATCCTGCCCCACTAAATCAGAAGACTCCAAACTGAGCTGAGAGTGGGCAGAAAAATACCGTTTCCCTAACAATTGTTTGTGTAGTTGTTTTTCTTACTGAAAATCATAGAACTGGTGACTGGTTATAAAAACTTGACTGTGTGGTCTGTAAAGCAGTTATGCACTTGTATACTACTAAGTTTACAGTAGGATCCCCTAGCAGAGCTGGAAAAATCCCAGGTACCTGTGTATCTAAATATTTGACCAATACCTAGGAATCCAATTTTCTCCATCTTACACAAGGCTTGCAAAATATTTTTGAATTGTGTCTTTTATCCTGTGGCTGCTAATATGTGTTCCGATAAGTTTTGATGACTGGATAAAACTAGTTTTCATTGTGATCCTTAGCTGGAAAAGTAGAGCACCAGTGACAAACCTCTAAGACCACTGGTGCTTATAATTTGCATGATGGAATACTAGTGTGTGGGCTGAGCTGCACTGGTTGCCTGGCAAGTAGAGTAATCCTACGTGATGAGTAGGCCAAAAAGTCAGAATGTTTTGGTGCCCACTGTGGCACATGAAACAAATTTATTTTCAATAGAACATAGCCTTGGTGGCTAGTGTGGTGTTTACCTGTTGGATGTACCTTATTTGCTTTTCATTGTCCAGAAACATTATGCTAATTTGCCAATAAAATCTTTCAGGTTCATACTTGGACGTTTGCATCTAGAGTTATAAGTGTATATTAAGATGCCAGCTTCCTCTTTAGACCAGTGACTTTAACTGTGGTCTAGAAGTACTGGATGTTTTGTTATACTGTATGTCCCCCAGGATCTCTTTATAGCAGATGAAAGCCAGGAGAGACATAGTTGAATTAAGTATTTTTCTAAAAAGTAATTTTAAACTTGACATGTGGGTGTTCATTAAAAAAACACTGACTTCTCTTAAAAGAGTTCATACAAAACAATTTTTTTTTAAAAAAAATAAAAATATTCTCTATTTGATAACCCTATGCCATGTCAGTTTGATTCTGTAGTTGCATGGGTCTGAAACCATAACTTCAGATCCACCTTTGTCCAGAATGAGATTTAATCTTGTACATAAATCTTCAAAACTTGCCAATATATACTTGTGCAATTTTATATACATCAAATGCCATAATAGGAAGAAACAAGTTGGTAGTTTCCCATTGGTAGCTATTGACTCACAAGAGTAAGTAATGGGTTGTGGCTATTGACAAGGCCAATGTGGCGCTCATATGTAGCTCATCTACTCATATACGCATATCTTGCAGGCTGTGACAGATGTGATGTGTGAGTCACAGAGCATTAAACAACATGAAACATGTGCTCCTGTCAGTTTGGGCATGTAGCTCTGGTTGGCTTTGAAACTTTTAAAAAGCAAAGTTGACGGATTCCTTGTTTTCATACATGCAAGGGTCACAGAAACTAATGGTATGAAGTTGGTCTTGCACAGTGACTGCAAGGCTGAGCAATGAGCCAGAAAAATGTAGTTCAAATTTCATCTTAGTCATGAACACATTTGGTAGCTATTGTCTCTTGGCCCTCCATTTGCACTGTGGAGTTAATCTGTTCTAACTTGCTGTAGTTCTGAATAAGGGTTAGGAAAGAAACATGTTTACAGTGCAGTCCTAAACAGAGTCACGCTGTTCTAAATCCACTGAAATCAATGGGCTCAAGAGTCTTAATTCTGTTTAGGATTCCACTGCTGTTTACTGAAGCTATTTTTAGCCTGATTTTCAGTAACAGTGCCTAAATCGGCTAGAATGCTTGTGAAGTACTTTGAAATGCCATGGGTAAATGTTTAGTAATATTGCAGGTAGCACTTGCTTCACGTGGTGCTGCCACCTCTGGTAAAGTTGCTCATGTCTTTCCAGATGCTAACGATCCTTGTGATACTTTCCCAACACATGTGAGAGCACTCTTGTGTGAAGTAGCGATTACTTAATGAGTGCTGTTGATTACTTAGATTTAACTGGTTGTTGAATCTATTTCTCCACTTGTGGAAAACTGCCCAGCCTTTACCACTCCATTCAGATATCTGGGGCCTAGGGAGCTGAAAAGAATACCCAACCTCGTATCCTTCACGCTCATCTGCTGCAGATCCCACCTTAGCTTAACAGAGACATTCTGTTACAGGGGTAACTCCTTAGCTGGCAGACTTCCAGTTTGATCAGGTAATGCTTGCTGGGGAACTGCATCATAAACTGATAAAATCATAAACTCATAAACCAGTGCCTCTGTGGTGTTGACTGGGAATGTTGTGTTTACTAGGGACTTCAGTTTAAAGAGCTTTCCTCCAATTCAGTGTAACTCAACTATGATTCATTTCAGATGTTTTGTTTTGGAGGTGACATGGCTGTAATGCTGTCCTTTAACAGAGGGCCATCGTCCCCACAATACTGGTGGATCTTGACATTTGGACTCCAGGTGTGGTGGAAGACAAAAGAGAAGGCAGTGCTTCAGCTGCTGTTCGTGGTGTGTCTGCAGTTCATGTTGCATGGTCACAAAATGATACACAGTACATATCTGTTATCATTTTACTGACGCTGCAGAATGTACCAGGGTATATTTTCTGGCAAGTAGGTGACTTCTGAGTAAGTTTGCTTAAGACTCTGACTTCTGAGTAAATTTGCTTAGGATCTGGCTATGGGTTATTCAGCTCACATGGCAGAAGGAGCAGTTTGCATCATGTTGTGGGCCATGCTCTTATTGAACTGCTGAATTGTGTCTGCCAATGTGATCATCTAGCTAACGTTGAACCTGGAATGCTGTTTTCTGATCCCATTTGTACCACCTCCTGAAGATGTGGCATTTGGTTATGTGAGCACTATTGACATAGTTATTGCCATTGATAAACCAAAAGAGTTTACTGTGAACAGGCAGCAGATAACAACACCAATGGTACACCAAGTCTTGGTTTACAGACATGACTTCACTGATCACAGCAGAGTCCCCTGGCAGAGAGACGTCCCTGCATTCACAAGGATTAGACTGTCGTTTGTGTGGGCATGGTCTACAGAAGGAAGAACTAACCTACACTATTATGTTGCCTGATCATAATTGTTGCCATGAGTCAGTCCAGAAAAATACCAAGTGCCTGCTTTCATGGATGACTACAGATCCGATGCTTAAGAACTTTAAATATTTATTTTAACTGTGCAAGTCTGTTGCCTAAAAATGTGATGCTGGCTCTCTTTTTTAAAGTAGGAACTTGTTTTTTTCAGGCCTACCCCTAGCTTTCCTGACCTTGATGGTCCTGGCTGACCCAGTCTTGTCAGATCTGGGAAGCTAAGCAGGTCTGGCACTGGTTACTATTTGGATGGGAGACCACCAAAGCATTCCAGGATTGCTAGGCAGAGGAAGACAATGGCAAACCATCTCTGTTAGTCTCTTTCCTTGAAAGCCATATGACGTTGCTATGTCAGCTGCAACTTGATGGCACTTTACGCACACACATGGCTACAGTGAGCGTTGTGCATTTTCAGTTATATCCATTTATTGTCTTGGTCATGCATGCTACTGACTGGAAGTGAGGGACTGAACCTTTCCCAGTAAACTGTAAATTAGGTAGTGTGGCCTTGCGCATATGGCTTACATTTCCATGTTGGATGCAGATACATCCTTCTGCTCATGAAAGAACTCCATTCATGGGTGCTTTTAGATCCAACTCACTGAGTCATGCATTATTTTTATTTTTTCCCCTTCATATTCGAAGATACCAGCATCTGGAATAATAACAATGATGAAAACAAAGGCACTAGACTCCCACTCAGAAACAGTATTATTCAGGGAGGATTCAGGTAGCTGCCTTTAGGGAACAATTAGAGTTGAAGTTGAAGTCTGTTCTTCCCATTTGAATTAATTACTACCCTCAGGTTTTAGTATTTTATGGGTGTTGCTGAAGCTGTAGATAATCTGTGTGGGGTTCTGCATTGCTGCCTCTTTACCTTTCCATATTGCTGAAATAACTTGGGCTTGTCTACCCACAGAACTGCAAAAAATTAAAAGCATAATTGCAAACGTGGTTTAGTCCAGATTGGTTTTGACACGTTTTGGAATTAACTTTAAGTTAAAATTGAAAGAAGCTAGCTGACCGAAATGTGTTGTCTTTGTACTGACTACAGCGGTACACTTTTGTATATGTTATTTTGTGGCAGTGTATTTTATTGGAGGGCACATATGGAAGAATTTGTGGACTAGGCACTATTACTCTACTGCTTAGATTTTTTTTCTAGTTCTCGTAGTTATGAAGATGCTTGAAAATGCAGTAGTAAGTTAATGGATATAAAGCAAACAAGAAATCTAGTTCAACTGGGTATAAAGCAAACAAGAAATCTAGTTCAAAAAGCATAGCTTCCTTATCTGTATCTTGTTGTTTCAGAACTTGGATTCACAGTTGAGAACAATTAGTTCAAATTAAGTACTAGGTTCTTGGATGGTGACCCTTTGGGGATTACCTGTCAAGAGTAGTGAATGCAAATACTCTGGGAGCTGCTGCCGAAAGACAAGTAGTGTGGCTGGGGAATCTCCCCCCCCCCCAGCCTCTGTGCATAACCGCACCTTGAGGACAGATCAGCCTGCTGATGTTTAGGCCGTTGCCTAGAGAAGACCCTATTGGGGTTGAGAGAGAGGGTAGTACTTCCTGCAATGTCTGTTTGCCCTAATCTGCATTTGTTGTGCGCAGCAATGGGAGTGCATGTCACTGTGTAAAAATTAGAAGGTTGAGCCAAGCTCAAAAAGTTGGGAAGCAGAGTGACAGATCACACCCAAAGAATGCTTGTGAATGGTTCCTCATCTTCTTGGAGAGGAATGACAAGTGGAGTGCCTCAAGGATCTTTCCTGGGACCTGTTTTGTTCAACATCTTTATCAGTGATTTGGATGAAGGGATAGAGGGTATGCTTATTAAATTTGCAGATACTAAATTGGGAGGGGCAGCAAATATGGTAGAAGGCAGAGTCAGGATACAGGATGATCTTGACAGGCTGGAAAACTGGGCTAAAACAAATAAAATGAATTTCATTGGAGATAAATGTAAAGTTCTTCATTTAGGTAGGAAAAATCAAATGCATAATTATAGGTTGGGGGAGGCTTGCTTGGCAGT
This sequence comes from Lepidodactylus listeri, assembly GCA_029233225.1. Classification (NCBI taxonomy): domain Eukaryota; kingdom Metazoa; phylum Chordata; class Lepidosauria; order Squamata; family Gekkonidae; genus Lepidodactylus; species Lepidodactylus listeri. The sequence continues at coordinate 54,016,801 of JARCFY010000015.1, read as the reverse complement.
AGTATATGCGAAAAGGATCTAGAGGTCTTAGTAGGCCATACACTGAACATGAGTCAGCAGTGTGAAATGGTAGCTAAAAAGGTAAATGTGATTTTGGGCTGTATCAACAGAAGTATAGCGTCCAGATCACGCGAACTGATGGTACCACTTTGCTCTTGTTAGACCTCACCTAGAGTATTGTTTTCAGTTTTGGCCACCACAATTTAAGAAGAACGGGGGTGGGGAGGACCTCATGGCTGAAGAGGAAGCGGCCACAGGTAAACTCTCCCCCCCCCCAGCAACCGGTGGTGAGGCTGGAGTGGCTCCCAGCCACTGGTCCCGCCAAGCCTCCCCCCTGGCACCGGCAGCAAGGCCTGGGCACCTCCCAACTGCTGGGCCTGCCGCAGAGTTCCCAGAGCGTTCTATGCACATGCGCTGGGAACACTCTTTTACTTTGGGGGAGTTTAAATAACTCCTGTATTGTTTTTTAAAGTTTTCAGATTTTTCTGCGCACTTGGGGAGTCCCAAGTGTGCAAGAAAATCTCTCTGCCCCCCAAGTGCCCCTGATGTGCAGATTTAGATATCCGCATGCACAGAGGACACTTGGCTATTAGTATATAGATATAGACAAGCTGGAACGTATCCAGAGGAGGACAACGAAGATGGTGAGAGGTTTGGAGACCATCCTGTGAGGAAAGGTTGGAGGCTGGGTATGTTTAGCCTGGAGAGGAGAATACTGAGTAGTGATATGATAACCATCTTCAAGTATTTTAAGGGCTGCTATGTAGAGGATGGTGCAGAGTTGTTTTCTGTTGTCCCAGAAAGTCGGACCAGAACCAACGGTTTGAAATTAAATCAGAAGAGTTTTCGACTAAACATTAGGAAGAACTTCCTCACAGTTAGAGCAGTTCCTCAGTGGAACAGGCTTCCTCGGGAGGTGATGGGCTCTCCTTCTTTGGAGGTTTTCAGACAGGCTAGATGGCCATCTGACAGGAATGCTGATTGTGTGAACTTAGGCAGATCATGAGAGGGAGGGCAGGAAGGGTTGCATCAATGCTTAGTTCTAGTGGCCCTTTCTTACATGCCCAGGGAAATGCTGGTCGCCACTTTGGGGTCAGGAACAGTGTTCCCTCTAAGCTGAGTTAGTGTGAGCTAGCTCACAGTTTTTTAGCCTCTAGCCCATATATTTTTGTCTTAACTCAGGAAGGATGGCTCCAGAGCAAACTAATTTATGCAGTAGCCAAATCACTTGCTTACAACTTTAATGCCAGTAGCTCACAAAGCAGAATTTTTGCTCACAAGACTCCACAGCTTAGAGGGAGCATTGGTCAGGAAGCAGTTTTTCTCCAGCCAGTTTGGCCAGGGATCCTGTAGGTTTTTTGTCATCTTCTGGGTGTGGAACAGCAGTCATTGAGGGTGTGGAGGGGGAGGTATTTGTGAATTTCCTGCATTGTGCAGGGGGTTGGACTTGGTGACCCTGGAGATCCCTTCCAACTCTATGATTCTATGATCCAGTTGTCTTTCTTGTAACTTTAGTTGGCATCAGGACATGCAAGTTGCTTGCAGTCTCATTGTACATTTACAGGGTAGTCCTTAACACCAACAAGGTGATTGCCTCTGTACTAGGCTATACAGCTTTTTGTGGCTGTAGCTCAACATTTTAACCTCCTGTGTTTCCCTAGTTTCTACTTTAGATATTATATAAAGTAAAAGCAATTTCTGGTCTCAAGAGAAAATAGCTTAGTCCTTTCTTTTAGAAAGCCAATACTGAATCTGAAGTAGTTGCTTAAGCCGGATTTATTAGCTTTAATGGAAGAAATAGTTGACCAGAGTGTTGGTTTGTATGGCAGAATGATCTGAAGAGAGTAGTTCCCTTTTACTGCTGTATTTACAACGGCTAAATTTATTTCTGGTCAAACAGCACTGACTTCCTGTTTTAAACTTTGGGCTTGCACCAGGATGGAGATTTATTTAAAAATGCTGTTGACAGCCAAGCTGAGATAAAGCCACAGCAGCCTATACAAAATACTTGACCCCACCACTATTGGGCATCTTTCTAAATATACTCATTTACCCTACAGAAGTCTTAAGGGTCATGCTGAATATAGGTCCTCATTGCGTGCCTATAAAAAAGAGGCCTTTAAGTTGCATACCTTACATGCTTTGGAGACTGCCTTGTTTATTGTACTCCGTTGCTGTCTTTAAGGTTATCCAAGTGTACCGTCTTGCCTGTGTTTTCTGCACACCCTCTTTGACCAGCAAAGAGAATTTTCACCAAAATCCAAACCTGAGCATTTTCTGAATTGTGATCTTGACTGAATTGGGCTTTTAGCAATTGATATTGCTTAAATGAATAGTTTCCCCCCAAATATTATTCTGATTTGAAACTGTAGTTAATGTTTCTCAAGCTCCAGCTATGGGATACTTCAAAATCTAGGCTGGTTGGGAACCTGGACATAGGTGCAAAGATTCACAAATAGTTTTTGGCAGAGTCTTTAGAGTCCTGTTTTTCAATTTTTTAAAAAAGTTTTTTGCTGAGATCATGGGAATTCTAATAGGAAAATCTCTTCAACTGTCGACATCATGTTGAAGGGAGAACTGAATAACATTTTTCACTTTGGGGTAGCAGTTTTAGAGTAAGGATATTGTAGAACGGATTTACCATCTTAAATTCTGCATCTTTTATACTTAAGAAGATAACCTGCACTGAATGTCAGTGTCTAAAGGTTAGTAACATTCTTTGAATGCTGATGCTGAACATTTAAATTGTATTAGTCAAATAATTCTAGCAATGGAACTGGAAGAAGGCTGCAGATACAACTTAAAACTTCTGTCCTAATTTGTATACACCTAGGATAGCAACCATTCACACAAGCTATTTCTGGCTCTACAATGACAAAAGGAAGCTTGACTGAAAGGCATGGCTTTGGTGGGGAGTAATAAGGCCAGTAAATCAAGAATAAAAGGGAGGTAGCCTTATATAACTACCTCAGTTGCCCTGTTGATTTTTAAGTGGGATGGAAGAAAGCTTAACTCTCTGTGACTGACTTCAAATTCTGCCATGTGTTCTGCAAAGGGTGGATAACAGTGATCACATTAACTGTACACTGATAAAGATTTTTCAAGCTTGGGTAAGGATTGTGTACTTTATTTCCTATTTTTTGTTATTTATGTGACATTGTGCCTTATATCTTCTCATCACTAGCTCTTTAAAATTCCGATTCTCTATCATCGTGTTTCCAAACGTGTTGGTCAGGCAACCAGTTTTTAATCGTGTATGCATGTGATGTTTTGCCATGTGTCAGGATGAGTCACCTGAAGCCTGCCATATGATAGGTAGTGGCCCAAGATATTTTCATAAGCCAGGATTCTGAAGCTTGCCAAAAGAGGGACTGCTTCAAAGCATGGGGTGATTGTAGAGTTCATCTAAATTCATTCTAAAAATCTTATTTTTTGTTATTAAAATAATTTAGGGTGCTGAAGTAACAATTGCAGTCATGCTCTTCTTATGTCTGTTGCAACAGAATTTCCCTCAGTCTTGAAATGACCTCAACTACTTGAAATGAATCTGTCATTGGAGCAGTAAAATAATTAAAATGGTACGTTAGAGTTTGCCACAACAGCTGAAACCTTTGCTGTTCAGCAAAACATAATGTTCCACCTTACTGTGTTGAGCTCTGCAAGCTGGAAAGAAAAAGGCTTGTCCTTAGAATGTGGCTTTTACCCATAGCTGGACAATTTTTTAAAAAGATTTCATGCTGGCTAGTAGTAGAGGAACTTTCAATCGTGTTGTAAGTCAGACACATGGTAAATAATATAATAGGTTCTGTGCTCTGTGGCTCTTTTCAGATGTTAGCCAAACCACAGTGAAGGAAGCTATAGTTCATTATGATGTCTGACCTGTCAAAACCACAAGTTTACAACTTTATTAACAAAATCTGGAAAACCGTGGTCCAAGATGTCCATGTTGACATGCCGTAGCACAACACTAGACATAACATCTCTAAAATGGGACGGCATGGGTCTGGCTTTGGTGGTGAGGAGAGCTCAGCCCTGTACTCTCCCTTACCTTACCGAACACCATTCAGTTATTCTTCCAACCCTACTTACTTCAGTATTGGAGCCAGATTAGAATAAAAATTCCGAAAGCACCAGAGTTCAATAAATGTATGATGGGGGAGGGCAAATGTTTTACTTCCCTTCCCCTATGTGTTCCTTTTGGAGGTGTTTGGAGGTTTTTTGAAGGAGGGAGAATAGTCCTCCCCACCCTGCTTCAGATGTGAATGGTTGGAACATGTATAAATAGTTAGGCCTATGGCTATTGCTCTCTGTGTGGAGATCATTGCACCTTGATATGGGGATACTGTGTAGGTGGGAGAACTATAGCAGACAAGTAGCTATACATTTTAGTGAGTATGTTTAGTGCAAGCAATGCTGTGATGTCTATACTGAACCTGTATCTGCCCCAAATATTTGGGTTCTGTACCCTGTTACACAGTAGATTAGAATCCCTGTTTTCCTTGTAAGCATTCATTGAATGTTGGGGATAATATCTATCTAGGTGGATAAAATATTTTAGATAAGCTAGGGATGCATCCCTTTGATAATAAAGATATGGCCCCCTAATGGAAATCACAAAACCCTTCCTAGCTAATGGTCTTCAAAACTTTCAGTACATTTGAGGGGTTCATATGAAGAGAACAATTATCATGAATAGTTGTAATGAGATTTACATCTCAGTGGCAAGGCATTGTAATGGACTGAATTTTACTGTTCTGAGAGGCAAGGTTACATTTACAACAAGAAGTACCTTCTCATTGGTGGTTCTTGATTGTTATGACCCAAGAGAGACTCCAAATCCTTCCCTGTGTCTCTTTAAAAAACACACAAAAAAGCTGCAGGCAACTAGGAAAAAAACTAGAGACTAAAAGTTTGTTATTTTTCAAAGTACCATCAAGTTGCAGCTCACTTATGGCGACCCTGTAGAGCAGGGGTGTTGAACTCATTTGTTATGATGGCTGGATCTGACATAAATGAGACCTTGTTGGGCCAGACCATGTGTTTCATAAAATGTAATGCCAGGCAGTGGAGATATAAACTTTATAAAGGACACAAACACAAAGATTTTCTTTTTAACTTAAAATAAAAACATGCTTAAAACATTAGCACTCTTGCAATATTTTGTTTATTTAATAGTGTCTGAAAGCTGACACCTCTTGCTCTGAATTATTGCATCAAAATGTCTGTGCTGTTGCAATCTTGAGTATGCTGTTCAGGTGTGTATCTGTAAGCTGCAAACCTACTTACTCAGGAAAAAACATGAAATGGCTGAGCGATTGAGAGAGTCTGGTGAAGCAAGCTATGATGCAGCAGCAGAAACAGAATCGGAAGCAGGAAATGGCCAGTTCCAGGGCAGGCCTGATAGAAGCTCTCTGGGGGCCTGATCTGGCCCCTGGGCCACATGTTTGACACCCCTGCTATAGAGTTTTCAAGGCAAGAGATGTTCAGAGGTGGTTTGGCATTGCCTGCCTCTGCATAGCAGCTCTGGACTTCCTTGGTGGTTTTCCATCCAAATACTAACCAGGGCCAGCCCTGCTTAACTTTCTAGATCTTATGAGCTCAGGCTAGCCTGGGCCATCCAGGTCAGGGTCAGGTAAGTTTGTTAGTCTTTTAAAATACTGATTCTTGCAGTGTTTTATCACTTTATTATTTGTTAAGGGGTGACCAGCAAAAAAGTGGCAAAACAGGAATGATCAGCTTTTATCAGAATTATTGGCTGGTGCTACTGTCAATCCTGTATCTTGAATATATCTGGTTATTTCAGTAACCATGAAAACAAGCCAAAAGTAGTAGAAGAAGAAGAGATTGGATTTATACCCCACCCTTCACTCACTTGGAGTCTCAGAGTGGCTTACAAACTCCTTTCCCTTCCCCTCCCCACAACAGGCACCCTGTGAGGTAGGTGGGACTGAGAGAGCTTTTTCCCAAGCTGTCCTTGAGAGAACAGCTGGTACAGAGCTATGGCTTTCCCAAGGTCATCCAGCCAGGTGCAAGTGGAGGAGTGGGGAATCAAACCCGGTTCTCCCAGATTAGAGTCCGTGCACTTAACCACTACACCAAACTGGCTAGTCTAATGTGATTGCATCCTGAGAATATTTACAACTTAATTTCTAGCCCTTGCAGTTGGAAATGGCCATGCATTGGTGGCAAACTTTCAAATGTTTCCACTTTTTATGAAGCAGAATTTTCTGCCTGCTCTACAAAACAAGATTGGGACAGCAGCTGATTCATTGATTATATGAGAGAAGCACTGGTTGCATGGCAGAGCACAAGATGCATCAGGATTTTGAGAGTTAGTACTGATACAAAACAGTGTGTATTTTTAGTCAGAGGGGAGACTAGAAATTGGGGGCTCCTGTGTAGGTCAGTTCTAAAGAACATTGGAATCTGCAGCTGGCTTTATAGACTGGCTGCTTCTGTCCAATATTTTTCTCCTGTGTACTTTGGAAGGTTCACTAAACCTTAAACCTTCTGCTCAACTGTGTTTCCTCTGAAACATTTTTAAGGAACAGTATTCTTTTGGAATGGTTTCAAAGTGCACGTTTCCTTCCTTGCATTTTACTGGGAGAGATTTTACTGCTTTCACAAGACTTTGTCTGTGTCAGCTTTGTACTTCCATTTTTTACAATAAAGTAGGAAGGAGTATTTTCATGACTTATTGTATTTTAGACTTTCTTGGCTTGTAGGAAATTAACATTTTCCTGTGCTGGTGACTTGCAGTTTTTTCTTTAGCAATAACATATAATGTGGTGCTGTGCCTAAGTAATAAGGCATCCGTTGGCATGGAGAGTGTACTTAATTCTAGTAGCTCTGACCTGCTGTCATGGCTGTTTCTGTTCTTGCTGTTATGTTGGAGCAGTGTGCTCTGTCTCCTTTAGATTTGGCTTGCCATCATGATAAGTGAAGAGCAGGCTGAATCATAGTTTCTTCCTCTGTTCATTTTCTCACTCTCTCAAAATGCTAGCTCTTGAGAGAATCTAATGAAGCTCATGGGCGGTAGATTTAGGATGGACAAAAGGAATTACTTCTTTACTCAATGAGTGATTAAAATGTAGAATCAGAGCCAGCATATGTAGTGACGGCCACAAACATAGACAGCTTTAAAGGGGATTAGACTGATTCATGTCTGTCAGTGGCTACTAGCCCTAGTGACTAAAGGGAACCTCCACATTCAGAGGTGGTTAACCTCTGAATATCAGTGTGAGGAGGCAACATCAGGGGAAGGTCTCAACCTCTATGCCCAGAGGAACTGGTTGGTGACTGTGTGACAAAGGATGCTGGACTTGGATGGACTGCTGTTTTGATCCAGCAGGGCTCTTCTATGTTCTTAAAGGAGTGGCCCCGCATCACGCAGTGAACTTCATTGCCTGAACAAGGAATGGTTTCTCCATTCTGAGTCCAGGACTAACCACTGCCCCCATCCTGTTCCTCAGATATGGTCACTGCCATCCATGTGTGTGTAACTTCCAGAACCTTTGATGGTAATATCTGTATGTGGGGGCTTGTCCTTCATCCTGGAAGCTATTGCAGAGTTATGAAGCCTATCTTACAAAAAGAATATAAGCTAATTCTTGCCTCTCTGCCATGTCTTCCTTTTTCATTCTGGGCTTCAGTGTGCTGGTGATTACTTTTGGAGTCTTTCTCAGTCTCTGCAATCTGAATACCTTTATTCCATGTACCTCCCTTTTCAAAGGTGATGTTAACAGGGCTGTGGTATAGAGCTTCCTCTTGACAGTGGCACCCTCTTGAAAGAATACCCCATTTGGGAAGACCTTTCAAGAAATGCTACAACATTCTTTCTAAATCCTACTTTTGTTTCTAAGCTTTCCTGTCATTTATCTGTTGCTTCTGCTGTTTGCTTTAAATACCAGACCCATTCTGCTTACATTTTTGGTTCTTTTTTGGTTCATATATTGGTATATTGATTTTTTTTTTTTACAAAGGTAACTAATAAATTTAATTATCATATAGAACTTATGAAGCCGAAAACATGCTTTTGGGGGAGAAACATGATTTTCAGACAATGTTATAGATGTACATGTAATGTCTGTGGGTCCCTGATTAAAATAAATTGCACAACCACAATCTTAAAAAACAGAGGTCATGGATATGTTGGCTTTTCTGATGGAGGTGTGGTGAGAAGACTGGCAGAACATGCTCATGATGTAGGCTTAAATTTCAATATTGTATTTTAGGGCAGCAATATTAAAGCATATATGAGGTGCTTGTCACTCTGTTAACAACTACTGTGACCACCATTTTAATATTTATGATGATGTTTTAAATTTTAGTGTTTTTGTATTAACTATAATATATTTTGTATAAATGATACGTTGTTACCCGCCCTGAGCCCGCTTCTGGGAACGGTGGGCTATCAATGTGAAGAAATAAATAAATAATTCAATAACTGATGCTATATACAGGATGTACTACATTTTTTAGCTTTGAAAAAAGTTTTTCTCTTTACATGTAGTTCTTGCAAATACAGGTAGCAGCTTAGAAAATATTCCCATAATATGCTGCAAATGCCACCCCCCCCATCCCCCCCGAACATGTGGTTTCTCTCTCTTTCTCTCTCTGTCTCTCTCTCTCATATAGTAATAGGACTTGGAGGTACCCAATGATCTTGTTGGGAAATAGGTTGATGACAGATGAAGAAAGATACTGCTTTAATCAATGAGTAATTAAACTCTGAAATTCAGTCAGTGGGGCTAATGATGGCCACAAGCACAGATAGCTTTAAAAGGGGGTTAGATAGATTCAAGGATTCATCTGTGGCTACTAGCCATGGTGACTGAAGGGAGCCTGCATATCCAGAGGCAGCAAACTTCTAAATACCTGTGGTGGGAGGCAGCAGCAGGGGAGGGCCTTTGCCTGTGTGCCCGGTTTGTCCCCACCCCACCCCGAAGGAACTGGCTGGCTGGTGTATGAAACTGTATGTTGGGCTAGATGAACAAGCGGTCTGATCCTGCAGGCTCTACTTGTGTTCTTTTGTGCCCTCCCCCCTTTTTTTAAAAAATTGTCTTTTGAGTGATCATTAATTCAGATGACCTTTACTATAGGTATTGTGAGTGACGCAGACAACTAACTCAGGTACAGTTCGTTTTTTCTACAGGAGTGTGACTATATATTTGAACCCTCTTGAGAGAAAAGTACTTAAAAGAGACTTTGTAAATGTTTCCCTGTAAGTATTATGAAGTCTCTATTAAGAGGCAAAAAAAATCCAGTCTCATACGGAAGAAACCCATAGGCCCCGAAGTTGTAAATGAGATTGCTGACAACTGGCAACAATTTGGAATGGGTTCTGATAATCTTACATAGTGGGGCTTTCTGCTGTGGCCACCAATTGCTCTGCCTAGCTGGCTAGCCAAAGAGCAATTCTTTGGTGGAATGGATTCATGAGGGATTCTTGGGTCACATCTCAGCCCAACTAGAGGCAGCAGTTGAAGTTTCTGAGAAGAGCATTGTATGCAGTTCTTTGAAGCAGGGAGTCTTGTTTATTTTCACATTGTTTTTATTGGAATGGAAAATTGGCCTTTCTTGCTGTAAAATATGATGTAGGTTTGTATTTAAAAGCGCAGTTCTGTTCCATAAATGCAGGCTCTTTTGAAGTACAGCTCAATATTGGGCATTTGCTGTGTCTCCAGTATGGTGTTACTTGAGAAAAACACAAGGCCATTATTCAGAGGTTGCTCGTTTTATTTCCTCTTGTTGCCATTACTTTTTTCCTCGCTTGTTACACACATCCCACTCTGTATCATTCAGGTGTGTGTTAAGCCGTTGGCCTTAGTGCCATGTAATAATAGTTGGGGCTATAAGAGGGAAATCTGCTGGCTTTGTATGTTATTCCTGTATGTCGTTTCCCTTTTCACATATACACTGTTCTTCCTCCAAGCAGCTGAAGGCAGCATGCATGGTTTCCCCCATTTTATCTCGCAACAACCCTGTGAGGTAGGATAAGCCAAGTTCACTCATTGAAGTTTCATGTGTAAAAGGGAATATGAGCTAGGTCTCCCCAGAGTTCCTTTGTATGAAATTAGGTTTTCTGAAAAGAACTTGGCCTTGGTGAAATGAAACTCATTACCCCCGCCTCACTCTAAAAATTTCTTTGCTGTCTATGTATTTTAAATTATACTAGTCATAATTCTAAACAAAGCTCTTACAATTAGAGTTGAGGTCAATTAATACACATGCCTAGCACAGTGAAAGCTACTTTTCATGTACACTGGTAGTGCAATTTGTTACCACTGCTCTGTGTAAGACAGGAGTTCAAGCAACATAGCAGTTATCCTTAGCGTAATGCAGGATGAGGTCTCTGGCCTCAAATGCATTATTGAGCTCTGGCTGACTGGAAATTGTCTCAAAGATGCTCACTGATGCTAGCTACTGCCCATATCTTTTTTCAGCTGCAGTGATACAGTCCATGTATGACAATGCTTTTATGAAGGTTTATATAGATTATTTTGATGATGGTTTTGTCTTTGGTGGTCCAAGGTAGTATTTGTGAGCCCTTTGATTTCTAGTGACCGGCAGCTAACAGTGCTGTTCTCTTATGATGCCTTCATGATCTGGCACTTGAGTTTTGTGATAGTTACTGTTGGTTCTTCCACTGGAAACTATATCTGAGGAACTTCCTGCATTCTTTGTGTAGGGTTTTGTGTATCAGTGTGGTGCTTCTGTTTGTCAGTTCAGTGTTCCACAATGTGATACCCTTGGGTTCCATAGTGCCCACTGGGTCTCCAGTCACCCATTTGTTTCTTCAACAAAACATCTCTTCCTTGCCATGCCTTCCATGTACTTGGGAACAGGAGGTGTTTCAGATGAACCCAGGAGGTGTTTCAGAAGAACCTGTTTATCTGGAGGGATTATCCATTCATTGCCTTCATTGTAAGAGGATGCTTGGCCTGCAACATTTAGCAATTGGCTGCAACACCCCATGGCAGCCATTTTGTAATTGCCCCTTTGGCACCTTTGTAGTGATGCCCGCTTTTCAATTCCAAGAGTGTCCACAGGCTCAACAGGATTGGGGTCTGTGTGTAGCTGTCGGTGTTAAGCTTACTTAAACCTTCCTTTGCCTTCTTTTCGGGAGACTGCTCTGCTTTTTATATACTGGCAGGGGCCATACCCCTTCAGGAAGAAAGCTGATGGTTCTCAGGTAGGTGGAAATTACTGTGTGGCCTTACCCACTTGATAGTGTCACACTTGGTTAGTGATGCTTCCTGACCCCCAGAACTGAGTTCTGCAACAGGGGAGACATAGGTACTGCTTGTAATGGAACTGCCCTATCACACAGAAGTGGGAGTTCTATGGTATTAGATACTTAAGTAAACCTTCCTGTTAGAAGTAGTAAGAGTTTTATTAATTTAAAAAATACATCTGCATATATTAACCTGCTGTTCTAATAGCTGCCTGTTGGAGATGTCTGCGGTAGGAGTGGATGTGACATTCATTTTCACAAGCCGAGTGCACTACTTGCTCAGGAAGAATGGCCTTCTGAAATCATATTCATTTTGTTAACTTGGAAGGTGTATTTCCTTTGATCGGATAGGGCACTGCCCGCTTTTCTTGAGCCACCTTGATTACTTTTTCATATAATGTATTTCCTGCAGCCACCTATGGTTTCATGGAGTGCTCACTTCTGCTTATTTTGGGTAGCCTAAATTATTTTTTCTAATCTGAAATGGAACTCTGTCTTGGTTGGTTGGGTTTCAATTGCCTTCTTGTACTGTCTGTCCTTACAATTTTATGAACAGTGGGCTTTTTTCCTCCCGGCTTGGTTTTCAGGCATAATTACATGGATATTGGTGAAATAAATTCTGAACCCAGAAACCCAAGTATTTTCCATTCCTATTTCTTGGATTCCTTCTTTCAAGCATGTAATGTTTAGAAGGGTGACATCTGGCCACAGATTAACCTTGTCAATAAATAGCATGCTGTAGGTATCCCAAACAATGCAAGTACAGTTTCACTTGCTAATGTGTTTCATTTTTATAGAAGATGGATTTACTTAGTTTCACATTTTTTATGCTATTTTAAGAAGCCATAACAAAAAAAGGCCGTTTTCTCATAGATTTATGAGGTAACAGTATATCTGGTTATAACTCTCTGAACCAGTTAATAGACATACTGCAGACAAATGTTTGCACACTGCCTTGTAACATACTGTACAAGCAGCATGATTCGTCTCTTTGCTTACACTACCATAGCTAATTAATCCTTCTTGAAGATCTTGCATTATCTTTTAAATTAAAAATTCTGCTTCTTTCTCTAGCCCAACCTCTCCTCATGGTTCATCTGTTATATTCTGTCACATTTTTATCTTGCTTTTCCTCTGTGAAGTTCAAGGCAGTGTATACAGTCCCTCCCTTTCCCATTTTAATCTTACTACAAGCCTGCATGCAAGCCAGATTAGGCTGTGTGTTTGCGTGAAAGAGAGAGCGAAAGACTGGCCCAAATTTACCCAGTAGGCTTCCTGGCGGAATGGGGATTTGAACTGAGGTATCTCCAGTCAAAGTGTGACAGTAACCTCTATATTACCGTGGCTTCCCAAACTATGATTTTAATTTTTAAATTGCAAGCCTGCTTTAATCGATTTGCCCTGTAGAAATGATTGTACTTTACAAATGTTATGAGCTTTTTTGGTGGTTGTGGACAAAAGACTGGGCGTAAACCTTTTATGTAAATATTGAAAAGCTTCAGACTTTTTTGAAAGGAGTTTCTTGAATTTCAGAATTATCTTAGTTATAAAACTTGCAAAGGGATGTGGGTCTAAGGCTTGTTTCATTAGGTAGGCCATCTCTGACCAGGTCTCTCAGGGATTAGGCACAAGGGAGTGGTTTCGTATTATCTTTTGTTATAGTAATAATGGGAAATACTTTAGTAGTTTAATATCCTAGGCACAAATGAAAAGCTGTAGAACTATCTAATAATTGCCATCAGGTTGAAAATACATAAAGTGATAACCCAGGCACTTGATTTGAGGATATCCTCTTCAGTCCTATAACTTGGTTCCTATTAGGACATACTTCATAGAGGCTTAATTAGATACTTAATTATGTGCTTTTAATAAGGCAACTATGGAAAAACTCTAGCTAGAAAGTGTTTCCTGGGTATGTCCTAATAGTTTTGTTTTGATTATCTGCCAGGGCTAGAACTAACATTTTTTGTGTCAGTGTAAAAAGCGGTCTCTGCTTCTTGGCAGTATCCTAAAACGACCTGTCCTGACCATCACAGGGTCTCACAGGAGGGATTCTCAGGTCACAGTCCAAGACCTAAGTCCTGGGTCAGATAACACGATCCAAACGTAAGGTCAGAAGGCAGTCCAGGGTCAGGTCATGTATTCCAGAGGCAGGGTCCGAAAGCAGTCAACGGGTGAAGTAACCAGTTTCCAAAAGCTAAGCAACTCGGGCAACTGGTAGGATCGTCAGCAGAGTTACAGGCAAGTTGATCCCACACTGGCTCTAGCCTCACTGCAGTCTCATATAGGGCATTCCCCTACAGGTAAAGGCTGGTCCCTCATTAATCTCTTATCCACAAGTTGAGTCAGCTCCTTTACTCATGAGGAGTAGTGAGGCCCAGCTGCTACAGTGACTCACTGTTTTCTCCTGGCATTCACTCAGCAGAGAGGAGGCTATGGACCGCTAAGTGCATACTCCTGCCCCTCATCTAAGCCTCGGCCCTTGTATTTTGCCTTTTCTGCTCCTACGGTCCTCTGAGAAACTCTGGTGGGTCTGGCAGTGGACAGGCTGGAACCTCCTGGCTTGACAGCCCTGCCCACTCAGGGTGATGCTGGTATTGACTCAAGATCCTGGGCTCATGGGGGGGGGGGTTGTCTGCCAAAGCAGAGCTTGCGGGTGGGTTGTCTTTGTCATCTAATGAGGACTCATCTTCCCTTGCTAAATCAGTGTTGTCCCTGACAGGCCTAGAGATGAATGCATTCTGCTTGGGGTATTGATAAAGAACACCAAATTAAATGTTGACTGTGTGTTAAAAGAAATCTTCATTTCATGTTTTCTATAGCTGAACATTGCTCCCCAGAGCTGTATCAACGAAGGTTCTTACACTTGGATGCTACCACTGACTTCTGCGAGTGACCATCCTTGATGCTTTAGAAAGGTTGTGGTTTCCAAAGAATGTGTGGTATTTGCCAAGAATGTGTGGTGTGGTATTGGGGAAGCCTGAGGTTGTTGACTCAGATATTGTTTACAGAATCACTTCACCAGAGATGAAAGGAAGAAATTAACTTTACGAGGAGTGTTTGCTGCTTTCACTTCAGCCTCTGAATCATCCATTGACAATGTAAGCAAATCAGATTATGGTCTTGACAGTCCCAGAAACACCCTATCACTGTATCCGAGGATATTCATTTTTCTCCTTTCTGTCCCTTGCCTGACTAGCCACAGCTTTTCATTCCTTTGTAAGTAGGAACCCACATGCAGTATCAAATGCTTAAAGTACCTTTCTTGTAATCTGTACTGTGTACCTTTCCCACAGTCTGTACTGTAAGAAAACAGGCCACATTTCCCTTTGGCGCCTATTTGGAGTTTATATCCCACCCCCACCCCACCCCCAATGATTGGGGAACAGATGGAATGGGTCTTTTAGCTTTTCCTTGCTTACTTCTCTTGCCATGGGGAGGAGTGAGAGATCATCACAGATGCTATAATAATATCAGAATATGGAGTCTCCCTTTTCATGTTGAAAAGTTTAATCTCCCAGCGGCAGAGGGGAAGTCTGCATTCAGTTAATTTAAAGCAAGCTCTGAATTTAGGAAGGTGAAGATAACAGATTGGTTAAATAAAACAAACATACATTGAGAAATATCTTTTACCTCTGTAAAATATATGGTACTTGAGTTTCCACTAGAAGCTCAGAGGTGTTCATTTGTTTTCTAAAAGCAGAACCCTGTACTAACTGTACGTGAGGTGGCAGCTGTCCACCAAAATATCCCTGAAAGATCTCTCAAACAATATCTAGTCTTTGTAGTTTCAAACTTACTGGGTGTATGAAAGCAGGGTTTTTTTTTAAAGTGTTGACCTGAGGCTTTGGGAGAAAAAATGTTGTACTCCTAAATGTACAGTCATTGGCTTGTGTTTCCAGTTACTAAAGTCCCAATTGAAGCAGATTAAATTCGGTATAATCTGATTGCACAAATGAGTACATACAGTTCATGTACCCATATTTTTAGCATTTGAATTGAAGCCTCCCAGCATGATGAGAGAAGGGTGTAGTAATCTTTTTTTTTAATCTAACTTTTAAATTAAGCTGCCATTGAAAGAGGCAGTCTAAAATATGAGGTGATTCTTTGCTCTTTAGAGGTTTTTGTGTGAAATGGTAAGAAGCTGAGGAGTGGAATTTAGATTTAAAATAACTACACAGTTAGCCCATTTAGTTTCAGTATAAAGTAGTTTCCAAGCTGGTGTGAATATGAGTTAAGGCAAAAGTGTGATGGCAAAAGTGTTTTGCCAGTAGCTAGGGGATTTTAAGCCGCTGCAAGTGAAGGTTTGGGGAAGCTCCTGCCCGGCCAGTTACAGTGCATACAAAAAAATGCATGTGGTAGTAAAAGCGAAGACCGCTACAGCAGCAGGACAGGAGGTGTAATTCTTTCTGTGAGAGAAGTGTTGCTTGTCTCAAAGCTGCGGCTTACTCCCACTCCTGTTGTCCTTAAGTTACAGTAGAAGTACTTGCAACTGAGTGCATTTTTTCCTCTTTAATATGTATGCAGGTCCCTTAATTTGGTTCAGGATTATGGGGAAGACCATAGGATTAACTCTTTCCCCTGTGCTCTTTTCTTGACCTGAGATGGCACTACAGAGTTGCAACTTGCACCAGTGAGGTGAATACATATAAACCCTGGACACTGTGTGAGTTCTTTTCACTATACCTGTTACCTCTCACATGGGCCACCATGAGGCCCTGAAAGGTTTGTCTCAGGTGGTGGATTGGGAAGGTTTCATTCCTTCTGAGCATTCAGAGGTTGTGATAGTATATTTAAGCACACTGTTCCCAAGGTCTGATTTATTACTTCTGCTGTCCCCCAACTATGCAGGTTAACTTGATTGGTTTTGCATATCATTAAGTCAGAGATATGAAGGCCTGGGAAAATGGGGGGGGAGGGTTGAGAGGGTGTTGTCTATTTTTTCTAATAATAAGTGGAAACTTGGAGGAGCACTGAAAATTTTCTCTTTTTGCAGTGATTGAAATTTTTTTGAGACAGGGTTTTATTCATTCAGAATATGTGGTAGGAATATTTGTATGTAAAAATGTAAAGCATTAGATAATAATTCCTGTGTATAGTGATGTATGCAACATACCTTCAGGAGTATGTGTACTGTTCTGATTGATTTTGGCAGCAGTTAATATGATAATACATTGTGTCAATATTTTCAGTGTTTTAAAGTTTAACTCTGTGTTCAGATACGCTGCTAACCCTGTTATGATTAGTATAAGACTGTTTCTGTCCAAATATTACACTTTCTTTTCTTTACTACAAAATTTGCAGTTTCTACATATTTCCCCCCCTGCCTCTCAAGATACATGTGCTGAGGTAGCATACAGCTAAGCAATTTGTGGCTCTTTCTTTAGTACTTGGGTATATTGGTAATTTTGTATTTAATTTGTATCTATACAGTTGCAAAAGGTATACACTATGCATTTAAGGTAGTAAATGCAGTAAAATGTTTAGGGCTAAAAAGACAGTATGTCAAACCCACCATTTCATTCCCGCCCCCCTCAAAAGGGTGGAGAACAACATTCTCCCCCCTCCATGGTTTAAAATTTTCTGAAACCCCTTTTTCTCTGATTTTGGTGGTTCTCAAGCTGTGAGTTGGAAGAAACTCAAAAGTGGGTTATTACCCTTTCACAAGTGAGCTTGTATGGCCAGGAGGAAGACAGAAGAATGGGGGGGGGGGCGTTGGGAAGCTCAGTGCTAAGATTGTCCTCTGAATAATGTGTAAAATGGTCATGCAATACAGCCTGTTGCTCAGTAATCCTGTATAGTGTATAAATACTAAATATCGGAAATAAAATATAAACTGGTAAGAGATTTCAGTGTTTTTTGTTGGGGACGGGGAAAATCGCACTGACTTGTCTTTAAAGCAGGTCCTGGAAAGGTTAATAACCTACCACTTCGAAGTATTTAAGATCTGGCTTATCTCTTTCTCTTTTATGTTATTAAAACCTTCCCTTTTGTTTTAGGTTCACACAGCCTGAAACTTGTGTATTTATGCCTTCAGATGCTAGAATAGCAAACTGTTCCCATTTATGAAAGGTGTTTGGTAGAGATCGCATAAGGAATACATGTGTCTGAATTGCAATGTATTTCTGGGTTGGATCTAATAAATTTCCTAGTTTCTGATTTCTGGTTTAGGTCTAATTTCTTCTAGGTAGTGTGCATGTTACGTGATTCCCCCTCCCCCCAAGGTTTGTGTGCACTGCAAAGCTCTGGCTTTGTGTGAAAATCATGCAGGCAGCTGTGGGCAATAGGTGGTACCTGGACCTATAATTGAATTTTAGCCTACCTCACAAGTTGTGGTGAGGATAAAGTGGAGGACAGTAGATGATGTAAGCTGCTTTAGGTCCTCGTTGGGGAGACAAATAGGGTATAGTGAAGTAAGTAGTGTTTTGCTTCAGTGCTACTGTATTGTAAACCTGTCTAATCTATCTGTCCATTCCTTGCTGAGATTTTAGCTGTCTGTCTTGTTTTGTTTTTGTAATGGATTTCAGTTGGTACACCTTGTGTATAAAACTTCCGTTAGACACCTTGCTGGCTATAATGCTGCTGTATATTTAATGATAAGTTTGCCACCTCACTCAACAGCAGTGCAGTCTTGCGTGCTGCAAAGTCTTATTAGCCCGATGCTTCTTTGCAGTATAGAAAGGAGCTTACACAGAAGAATATGCACAAGATACATGCATGTGCATCTGGACCCTATCCTATGCACAGGCATTCCTCTTCAGACATTACAAAAGATGCTGCAGGCTAAAGGCATCTGTTTCTGTGCATTCAGATGGCAACATTTTATTTATAATGTCAGAAGTCACTGAATAATACTTTTTTATGCTGTCACATAAGACCTTGAGAAAACCCCCAAAGTAATCAGAGTACTTTTTTTGGGGGGGGGGGGTAGATATAAAACAGCCTTACAATTCTTGTAAATCCAACATTTCTTCTTAAAGCTTGTGACTTACGAATATTGACCCTGTGCTAATCTTAGTAGGGAGTAGCTGAAGACCTTTCATAAAGAGCTGCTTCGCATAGGGAAGTACATTACACTGCTGTGCCAGCTTTAGATAAATTGACAGGTGAGGTTTAAGTGAACTGTGAAGAGCACCCTTGGTTTTCATTAATAAAAGCATGGAGCAACTTGTATGTGTGCGGCTCACTCTCTTTATAAAATATCTTTTATAATAAACCATTACTTTCCCCAAGTCTCCTCCTTGCCTCTCTGTACAAAATGGGAATTTCAGTTCTCCACATGTTGTTTAATGTCTGAACATGCCTTGCTTAATTGCATTGTGGTATGAAACGTGAATTCTCAAACTTTGAGTGAGCCTTCCCAAGGAAAGGAAGTGTTTGGCCTTCCCTGAGTGTGACAGCAAAAGATTGTGGCTTATCTTTTGCCCTCAACTTGATCACAAGGAATCAAGGTTACTTTGTCAGACTGTGACTGACAAAGGGAGCTTTGACCCCCAAAAGCTTATACCCTGAAACTCTTCTTGGTCTCTAAATTGCTACTGGACTCTAATCCAAAAGGTTACTTCTTGTAAAACTACATTGCAGCATGCTTTGAATTCCCTTTTGGAGGGGACTGTTTTGAGATTTTGTTTGCTATCGAACTGCTTAAGAAAACATCAACATTGGTAATTCATATAGTCAGTAGTGTGGGCAGTGTATTATACTATATTGGCATTTCACATTGGCCCAGCTAAGATGTTAGGACAAGCTTGTAGATCCTGAAGTTGTTTGTTTGTCTCGTTATGGAGGTCTCTGTCATGTTTTGAGATCCACATCATATACAAGCAATTTATATTCTAAATAAATGTGAATGCAGTCTAAATTGTGGGCTTCATTCTTTCTTTACCTGTTTGATAGAACAGGAATTGATTGGATTTTTATTATTATTTAGTTCTTGAGATATACTGTCGCATTTTTAAGTTCATTTTTGGTGATTCTTCTTTTTGTGTGTGTGAGAGAGATCTAATGTGTGTGTTCCATTCTAACAAGCCCTATTGGTATTTTTCGGTATTCATTTGGTATATATGTTAATGCTTGCCACTGCACGGTACATCACCTATATAGCTGTAGGGTTAACTCCAATATTGTGTTTACTTTTTATGTGCTTAAATTCATACAGTGTAGTGCTGTGCTTTAAATTAATAGAGTGCATTCTCTCAATACTTAGGGCACTTCTCATTTGTATTATGATCCAGATTGTGCAATCTTCATATGAGGATATAAAAGGTGCTTTGCAAGATCCTTGCCCAGACTTATTCAAGGGGGCTTTTGTAAATCCCCCAAAATGTTTGTTCCATATTTGCACTGGTTTTTGCACGTACAGCTCTGTTTCAATTGCTGGATACCAGTATGTTTGCACATGCTTTGTGGAGGTACATGTTCAGAATGTAGCAGGTACATGCTGGAAATACAGAAAGTGTGTGTGTGTGTGCAGGAACAGAATGAAGAACTTTTGCACCTAGCTACAATTTACTTGTGTGTGTGTGTATATGGTACACAGATGATGAACATAATGTTTTTGGGCCCAGTACAGGCTTGTAGCATGGCTCCTCACACATGCACAGACAAGCCTATCCAGTATCATGATATGAAAGAAAATTTTGTATTTTATTTTGGGAGTTATAAAGGTAGACTACCTCACAGTAATATCATTGAACCCTAGGTCATTCCGCCACCGCATCTTGCATGCCCAGTATCCATTCTTCTTTCCCCAGTGGTTGGGCCCAGATACTGTGTTTGTATTTGGGTACAAATGGGTGTATTAAGTTTTTAATTTGCTCATACGAGACATATTGTATGTAAAGCAAGCATAGTGTTTCTAAACCAGTCTCCCCCCACCCCCCAAATGACGGGTTATATTCTACAACAGCAATAACAGTTCTTAGCTTCCAACAGGCCAACTCCTGAGCTCAAATGGACAGATTATTGGAAGCAACATAAACAGCTGCAATATGTTCACACAGTGAATTCCCTGAAGAGATAACGTTTGCTTTATTACAGCTTTTAAAATCCAGCTATTAAAAAAACCCTATGTAGCTAACAACATCATTTCTTGAATTTACATGGCAGGGGTTTCTTTATTTACTCTTTCTTTTTTATTAATAAGAACAGCTTCACTTACCACATAATAGGACTGAGGCTTTGTTATCCATGACTGTAGCTGGTGACAAACTGCTCTTGCCATCAGTCTTGTAGTTTATCCACTGGGGAGCTAGATTATGGTCTTGTAAAGTGAAGCACTACTCCTATAATCCCTTAATTAATTACAAAATTTTAGCCTGCTCCCACTGAAAATATCACTCCTGCACCAAGAACACTTGGATTTATCTCCTTGCATCTTAGCTGTACATGCTGCCTCTGTGTCATCTAGAATCCCTTTATAAATGTGTACGTCATTTTTGTGAGGTTGAAGGGAATCATGAAACTGGTTAATATTTTTACGTACCTTCTGCATGAGAATGATAACGTGCTTGTTGTTGAATAACCCAAACTACCCTCATTTTAGAAAAGAGAATTAGGTTTTCTCTTTGTATGTTTTTTCTTGTTTGTTTTTTCCCCTTTAGTCTTGCTTTTGTTTTCTTTTTCTTTTCTGGAAACTTAATAAAACTAAAACTTAAAAAAAGAAAGAAAGGAGAATTAGGGAGTGAGGGTTGGGAAAAAGAGAGAAAGGGTCACTTCAGTAATAAATTTGTATGCCGAGGTATTATTTTAGGGACTGGATCTATTCAGGATCTATCTGGTCCAAATCTGAATAGTAGCTTCGATCTGGTGTGGTCATTCAGTCTGGTGTAGTGGTTAAGTGCGCGGACTCTAATCTGGGAGATCCGGGTTTGATTCCCCACTCCTCCACTTGCACCTGGCTGGATGACCTTGGGCAAGCCATAGCTCTGTACCAGCTGTTCTCTCAAGGACAGCTTGGGAAAGAGTTCTCTCAGCCCCACCTACCTCACAGGGTGTCTGTAGTGGGGAGGGGAAGGGAAAGGAGTTTGTAAGCCGCTCTGAGACTCTTAAGTGAGTGAAGGGCGGGATATAAATCCAATCTCTTCTTCCGTAAGTGGTGACTGCTGGAGCAGAGAGGGTCTTCCTCAGGGAAAAGGTACTTGCCGTTTTCCAGAGATAACTTCCATGCAGTTCAGTTCTCAGTTTCTCTACTGGGGCTTTAAGTGCTATATAGCTTAATTTAGGTGACCTGCCTCACTGGCCCTTACGTTCTCCCTCACCCTTTCGGTTTCTTATTCTTTGTCATCTGCAATAAAATAAATCAGCCCACAATGGTTTCTGCATGCAGGATTGCACCTTATGATACTGGCTGGCAGGCAGGAATTGCTCCTCACCCACCCACCCCCCGGCCGCCGCCACTGCTTGGCCAACTCAGGGAAGAAGGAGCTCCAGGAATTTAGCTGCATCCTCCCCCTCCCCAACCCCCCCCCCCCCCAGAGGAGATGGTCCCCAGGTCTTATTGCTTTCCCTGCCCCTCAAGGAATGATTCTCCTACATTTATCACTGTTGATGAAATGCATTCCTCGAAAGCACTGCACAACTGGTATTTAATTCCTTTCCCCTTCTTTGGTTTATTTAATAATTTTCTCTCCCTTTTTTTCCTGTATAGCTCAACTGTGAGAAATATGGGAGACGACAGGCCATTTGTGTGTGGTGCCCCAGGCTGTGGACAGGTATGTTTACAGTATACTTTATTGCAAGTGTGTCATTGTGAATCAAAGTGGCTGTTTTATCACTAAGGCAAAGAGTTTAAAGCCAGTGTTTTACGTGATCACTGGAGGTAATCAGATCGTAGGATTTGCAGTGTGTAAATCCAGGTTACGAGCCAGTGCAAGGGCTCTGAAGTAATGAAATTCGCCTGGCTTCTGAGCTGTGTTGGTATTCTGCTGATTCTCCCCCCCCCCCCCCCCCCCCATAATTTTCATAGAGTTCAGAGGGGACCAACCTCATACCGATTACCGTTTGGTTACAACATGGTATGTTTCTTTCAGGGCTTATTTAACCAAAGAAGCGTTACCCAGTTAGGTCATGTGTCACATTTAAAAAATGTATTTACTTTAGTGCATTTTTATCTTGCCGTCATCCAAGGAGCTCAGGACAGCTGAGTATGCTTCATATCTCTTCCTCCATTTTATCCTTACAACAACCCTGTGAAGTAGATTAGGCTGAGACTGGCCCATGCTCACTTAGCAAGGTTCAGGGCAGAGGGGGGATTTGAACTTTGGTTTCCCAGCTCCTAGTCTGACAATCTTATCAGCTATGCCATGTTGTGCTTTCCACTTTTTAAGTCCATTTGGATTGTGATGTTGTTGTCACAGGTCTTTAAACTAGAGCTTCAGAAACAACATTTATGTTGTTTTGTCCTCTTTCTGTTAGTTTAATAATTTATGCTGTATCTGCTGCTGGGCGGCTGGTCCGAAGCCACCCCAGATGACCTGGAGCGGACGCTTCAGGACGTAGCAGGCTGGCTCAAGCTGAGATGATTGAAATTGAATCCAACGAAGATGGAGGTCCTGTGCCTGAGTCAGAGTGGGCCAGGGGTAGGGATCCCACTACCGACCTTCGGGGGGGCACCATTGGTGCCAGCACTGAGGGTCCAGAGCTTGGGAGTGCTCCTGGATGCCTCCTTAACTATGGAGGCCCAGGTAGCAGCCACTGCCAAGGCAGCCTTTTATCATCCACGGTTGATTAGGCAGTTGGTTCCCTTTCTCAAACACAGTGACCTGGCGACAGAGATTCATGCAATGGTCACCTCAAGGTTAGACTACTGCAATGCTCTCTACATGGGGTTGCCCTTGTCTCAGCTCCGGAGGCTGCAGCTGGTGCAGAATGTGCGAGACCATATCCAGTCTGCACTGAGGACGTTGCACTGGCTGCCTATAGTGTACCGGATCCGGTTCAAGGTACTGGTTTTAACCTTTAAAGCCCTATATGGTAAGGGGCCTGCCTACCTAAGGGACCGCCTTTCCCCACATATACCCCAGAGAGCACTGCGGTCAGACACCCAACATCACCTGACCCTCCCTGGCCCTAGAGAGGCCAGGTTCGTGACCACCAGAACCAGGGCCTTCTCAGTGGCGGCTCCTCACTGGTGGAACAAGCTCCCGGAAGACATCAGGGCCCTGCAGGACCTTTTGCAGTTCCGCAAGGCCTGCAAAGTGGAGCTCTTCCACCAGGCCTTCGATTAGGAACTGCCATTGGGGAAAATGGGCAATTGGGGAATCGGCTAGTGGAACTCTCCTGGCCTGGGAAATCGGTTGGTGGAATCTTCCTGGCCTGGGATACATGGGCTTCTTTGTTGGATATGACCTGTATTACCGCCATCTTTTGTTTTATTTTGCTAATTTTATGTATATGCACTTTGTTTTAGCTTATGCACGGTTTGATGATTTTAACTGTTGTTAGCTGCCTTGAGCCAGCCCTGCTGGTTAGGCGGGATATAAATTTAAATAATAAATAAATAAATAAACTGTGGTGGAATGGGCCTGCTTCAGCCGGCAGACCCTGTTCTGCCCACCCCTCCTAAGTTTTCACAACACCTGGAGTGGCTTTTCTTTCTCAGGTAGCCTGCCACCACCATCTGACCTTTGTAGGAATTGCCCACTGGGAGCGACAGGAGTCCCAGCTTCCCATCCAAGTTCTGAGGCCCTGCCTCTATGTCTCCTGCTGCCCAGCGCCTGGTCATCATGGGGACAGTTTACTGCCTTGTGCACCCATGGAGGAATAGCCATTTGCCAACTGGCGCTTCTTTTAAAATAGCATGTCTAAGACAGTGGAGGTCTATGTGGTACAGAGAACTACTACCAGCATCCAAAGTTATAAAGTGTTTATTAGAAAGAAAATGTTGACAAGCATACTTTTAGAACAGCACCAGATTGAGCAAGAGAATAAAAAGAAATGGGTAAAACTCAAATCCTCTGTCCCTCTCTCTATACATGCCCTATCAGATGTTAAAATAGGACAGGCTCCTAAAGGACAGGCTCCCTTTCTCACAATACAAGAAATCGTGGGCACTCAATGAGATTGCTGAGTGGTTGGGTTAGAACGAATAAAAGGAAGTACTTCTTCACCCAAAGACTGATTAACACATGGAATTCACTGCCACAGGAGGTGGTGGCGGTTACAAGCATGGATGGCTTCAAGAGGGAGTTAGATAAACATATGGAGCAGAAGTCCACCAGTGGCTATTAGTCACAAAGTATAGGATCTCTCAGTCTGGGGCAAGTGATGCCCTGTATTCTTGGTGCTTGGGGCGCAACAGTGGGAGGGCTTCTAGTGTCCTAGCCCCACTGGTGGACCTCCTGATGGTACCTGATATTTTGGGCCACTGTATGACAGAGTGTTGGACTGGATGGGCCATTGGCCTGATCCAACATTGGCTTCTCTTACGTTCTTAAGTACAGATCTCTACAGAGTCCTATTACCTTGAAGCTTTCTGTAGCTCTCGGGCAACACATAATGGCTGCCTCTTCCAGACGTCATTTAAGAGTTCTGTCTCCAGTGATGGATCCAGCATGAAAAAGTGTTCCTCTTTGCTGCAAGGAGTTTTTATCTTCTCCCTTTCCCCTCCCACTGACCAGGTCAGGCCCAGTGAGAGAAGCTTTTCTGGAAGTTTCCAGAAATTTCCTTCCTGGAGATTATTCCTGGAGCCTTTTTAGTCTAAAGTCCTCCAAATCTCTATGAGAAGGGGAAGAGCTTGACCCACACATTATCTCCCCTGCTCGATCTATTAGCATTTTTATGAAGGTAAGCTGGAAAGCAATTGGACTGACTTCCCTCCTTCCAGCCTGTTCTCTGCTGGGTGTGTGTGTGTGTTAAAATTCAGAGTGAAGGTTTTGCTCATTTCAAACCTCCAAAGAAAAAATGCATTTCTTCACAGATGCAAATTGCTTTTTCATTTGCCAGAGTATATTTTCATTTTGAAATGGAGAAATATTCTTATTCAAGGGGGATAAGTAACCTTTTGGCCTATGGTAGTGAATTTTCTTAACTATCTTTGCAATCAGCCGGGCATTTCTGTACACTGAGGTTTGTGATGTTTTGTATGTATGGTGCCAGTGTATGTGATGAGGAACACAAGACCAAAAGAGTGGCATACATGAGTACCATGCCAGAAATGATATCACTTTGTGTTTGTCTGCTTGCATCGTGGGGAGCACCATGCATTTAAAAATAGTAACGTGGACTTTAGTGTAGTATGTGCACAGCAGAAGCTGGTTCTTAGACGTCAGTTTTCTGCATAAAGAGAAGTTCCATTGAAATCTATCAGGTCTACTCTTGAGCAAATGTTTATGGGATTGGCCTTTTAGCAAAACTGGGTTGGAAAAACACGTTAAACTAAGCTATGAATCCTTCGTGCAGTGTGCACAAAACACATTACATCTTCTTTGTACCATTATTCTTAAACAAATGCCATAGTACAGGGATCTGTGAAAGATGAAAGCTGTTAGAAGAATGGAGCACTGCTGATGACTTGCCTGTTCCAAATCTACAATACAGAATCTTTTTTCAAGAACTGTCCAGTGAGTGTTCCTTTTTCCTTTATTGCATTGGTGAAATCTCCTTCCTTTGAGCCCCTCTGTCTGTAAAATTGCCTTCTCAGCTACTGTCCTGCAAAGTCTCCCAGCTGTGAATGCAAAAGCCGTGTTTACTGTGCAGTCTCTGTGCATCACATATGGAAACTTGTAGGGCTAGCTTTTTCTTGCAAAGACCTCTCCCTCAGGAAAGGAGCTTAGAACTGTGCCTGCCTTAAAGTTCCTTTTTTGTTTGCTGCAATAGTAGCAGCAATCTCAAAACTATTTTCAGAATTTGCTTCTCCTCAGCTACCTTGTTTTTGTCCTGAAATTCAAAAATAAAAACGTTGAAGGTTGTGATCAATTTGCCAGGGCTTAGTTTGTCTATATTTGCAGGAGTTAAAGGGGCCTGCCAATACAGTACAGTGTGGAAATTTCATGGATTCGTTCCCTTCTAATCTGTACACCAAACAGCTGGGTCAGCTTGACCATTCCATGTTTTTATCTGCGTAAGACATTCTGTTTGGTTGCATGTACAAATGTGACATCTGAACCCCAGACAATCATTTACTGACTGGCAACAATTTGCTTCAGTTTGGGCTCTCCCCCCCCCCCCCCAGCTGCAGCACTCATGGAAGCTACCACTACCCTATAAAATGGGATCACCCTCTATATGTAGGGACTTGTGTACTGCCAGGATGATTTTCACAGGCGGGAGAAGTAATGGATCAATCTGTGCTAAGGAACTTGACAATTATTACATATAGGAGCTGACTCAAATGCAACAGCTAGCACTGTGGTTTGGCTGTTGTAAGATATTGCAGAAGAGTCAGGGCACTTTACAGTTTGTGCAGCAAGAGTGTTTCCAGCATGGCCATTAGGTCAGTTTCCTAGTGATTGTTCCAAGAGAAGATGCAGATCTGCAGACATAAACACTGCTCACTAGAACATGTCCCAATCAGTGTTCCCACTAAGCTGAATTAGTGTGAGTCAGCTCACAGTTTTTTAGCCCCTGGCTCTCACATTTTTTGTCTTTGCTCAGGAAGGATGGCTCCAGAGCAAACTAATGTATGCAGTAGTCGACTCGCTTGCTCCCAACTTTAATGCCAGCAGCTCACAAAGCAGAATTTTTGCTCACAAGACTCCACAGCTTAGAGGGAGCATTGGTCCCAATGTATTTGCAGATGTGTGCGAACTTTAGATGTAATGGCCTTCACTTTGTCAGCCCCCTGGAAACACATGTACCAGCATGGAACATTGAGCAGCCTTTGGAATGGTACATTCAAATTGGGACATTCCTGCCTGCATTTAGAGGAGAGCTCTTCATTTCCCCCTACTTTCTTATTGTAGGAAAGACAGAAGAAAACTCCATGATGGAGTTTGCGAATCCTTTAATGAACTGTATGCCTTTAACTGGAAGCTAATTTGCTACTTACCAAAGTGTGGCATTTTGAGAGGGTACTCTGTACTATGCATAATATTTTGAAGATGTAGGTTGTTTCCTCATATTAATGTCTTTCTGCTTAAGACATTAACTTTGGACTAAGAACAAAAGAATAAACTTAGATCCTGTATAAACTTAATAAACTTAGACTCCTCTGCTCAATAAAGCGCTTAGCTCTGACAGAAAAAGGCTGATTGTCTTCTGCTGTCACCTTTCCTGAAAATCTGACACAGTGTAATCTTGATTTGCTATTTGTGAAACACTATGTCACGTAACTGCATACAAACCAAGGACTTGTTTCACTGGTATAAGAGTCAGTAACCTATGTTCAGAATGCAAACTGAAAAGAATTGCTGGCAGTCTTTTTCTCTCCAATCTTGAAAAACTGTTCCAAATACGAAACAGCCACTCGTAACTGTGGTGTTTGGTGAGGAGTGTGTACATGTTGTGTTGTCAGTTGATGGCTCATTTACAAATTCCTTCCATTTTACACTTTTCCCAAAAGTGCTGTGGTGATCAGGCGAAAATCTAAAACCGATCTTGCTGTCCCCTTTGCTCTATAATCCAAACTACTGGGCTTTTAATGGGTCTGTAAACATGTTTTTGGTTGCTAGGTCTTTAATGGCTGTTATTTTTGGATTCTGTACATGATCACTTCCCAGCAGTAAGCCTGGTGTGACACAGCTGAGTTCTAAATGTGCTGCATATACTTCTTTTAAAAAAGATTCTGCTGAAGGTCGTTTATCTGGTTTCTTTTCTAAGAGGACAGGTGACAAGTCTTTCCATTCCCCCCCACCTCTGCTCTAAACTGGTTGCTCAACAAGAATGTTTCTTTCAAAAGGGAGGAGTGGAGAGGGGGTGATCCTATGCCAGGGATTTAGTGCAGTACTAAACATGGCCAGCACCCTTCTTGTAGAATTTGAGGAATCCTAGCTTAATTTTTAAAAGATAAGCATCTAACCTTACAGTTCAGAGAAATCATAGTGAGCAGCAAATGTTTCTTGTCTTTAAAATGCATAAAAATGGCTGAATTTAATGAAAGATTTCTGCACAACCAGTGGTTTCCCATGTTACTCTCTAGCACTGAGCTGCCTAGTCAAAAGCTGTTGTTCATGTGTAGGACATCAGTCAGTGGTTACCAAGCAGCCATGACATCAGTCTTCCAAGAGATAGGCCACTGGGACTTACCTGCTTCAAACAGAATGTTAGAATCACAATAGAACCAATGGGTGCAAGGTTTCTTGGAATACAGTTTCCTTAGTTGGGAGCACAATTGAACATTTCTAAGGAAGGCACATACATGGAAGACCTTATTTTAAAGCCCGTTGTGTCTGGTGGATTTTGCAGGGAAGATATGTGAATAGAAGCTTGTAAGAATCCAGTATCCTAATGAGTGCCTCTTTAAAAAAAAATCTGTATAGCTGCATGGGTAACATTTTTGCCTTGCAAATTCTGAGGAGTCATTCCAAAATCACCTCCATTGAGGTAACACACCTTTGAATTATTGTGTTGGAAGAGATCTTTAGACAATCTCCCAAGTGGAGCGGTACAGACATCAAGCTGTAAGAGCAAAGGGTAGAACTATATTTCATGAACAGAACAGATCAATCAAGCAGCAGACTTTAAGGTTTTAATGTTTCTGGGTGAACTATAGAAATCTAGCTAGCTGGAATTAGGGTGGCAGTTGTCGATCCATGCCGCACTTGTGCATTCCTTAGAATCTTTTTCCAGTTGATTCCCACCTTTTAATGATAAATGTCTGGTAATAGGTTGGGGACTGGTTGAATCCAAGCAAGATTGTTTCAAGAGTTTGCCAAGTATATTACACCTAAGACAGTAGAGCCATATGGAAATGAGCTCAGTAGCTCATCGAGTCAATTTCCTACCCTAGAGCAGCATGTCACCAGGCAGATGCCCTTCTAGCCTTGCCTTGAAGGTCTTCAAGAAAGGATATGCCCTAAGCAGCTTCTGCCTGCCCAATGATGACATAAGAAGCCTTTTCTTTATGTGTGACTTAAAAGCTGTGGCTCTGACTTAAACCCATAGTAGCAAATGTCTGGAATAAGAGCACCACTGAATAAATGTGTACGTCTGTCAGCTGTGCTTGCTATTTACAGTGTCGATAATGTGTAGGCTCCATAAATTGCATCCAAAATATGCAAGTGTGCTGCATTTTTTTTTGCTTGTAATTGTAATTCTTATGAAATTGCATCTTCAACATTAGCTGTAGATGGTAATAATGAGCCTTACATACTTTGTAAGGAGACGTCACAGTTTAATACCCCTGGTGCAATAATATGTGTGTCTTATGCTGTGGTGTCTACACCAGAGATCAAAACATCTTATAAGCAGCAGTTCTAGACTTTGACTGAAAGTGTCAGATTCAAATAGTCCTGTTGTTGATGAAGGTACTGGGCATTCCCCCATTGGTTCTCCAAATGATTTTCTAAAGCTCTTTAAAATGCTCACAGAGATAATAAAATGCACCCTCTGTTGAGCTGAATGTGAGCAATAAATGTTAGTGATGTCATTAAAGCAGGAAAAGTATTGACTAAAATTGTATAATGATGCAACCTTCTCATTAGACCACTGAAATACACTCTTGTATTAACTGTCTCAGAGGCATAAAATTGCTCTCACTGGGGAAAAGGACAATCACTTCAGACAACCAAATGGGCCATATCAGGGACAGGAATTCACTGACTTTTGTTCACAGTGAAGTATTGCAGGCCCAGTTCGCAGCTCAATCCACTACCTCGCGGGGTATAACTGCCTATGACTAAAGTGATTGGCAAAGTCAGCTGAGCTGGGTATTGTGCTTCGGGCATTTGCACAGTCATTTTGCTAGGAGTGGAAGTCCAGACTAGATATTTTCAATGCAGGCCTCTGGGATGGTCCTGATACTTTGGCACATTTCAGAATTCCACCACAGACTTAGTGATATTTCTGCGTATGCTGCAGTACTATAAATGCACAACTGTAAATCGCCTCAGAAAAGAGGGATGTTGTAAGCTTGCAGTCGGAAGGTGCAATTCAATCCTGGCCTAGCTGTTGCAAAATATAGGTCGCGGCCACACGAGCGAGATAATCCGGATGGGAATCGACACAAATTTGCGCTGGTGCAATTTGCGCTGCATTTGCATGATCACATAGGTCCATGGACCTGCGAGGGCAAACCACCGCTGCGTGATCACATGCAACTGCGGGCGAGTTGGTTTCTTTTTCCCCGGCCGTTTTTGATTCGCTTATTTGCTTAAACAAGGGATTGATGAATTGCCTCTCCACCCCGGGGGTCGTCCGATGATGCGAATACCAGGGCGGGGGGGAAGCCTGATCCCTGACGCCACATGTTTGCACTGGTGCGATCACACAGGGAAAGTCTGGCTCCGGACCGTCACAAACCATTTGATACTGCCTTTTCACTGATAGCTTTTTATGCCAATTCCCCGCAAGCTCAAAGCGGCTTGCGACAGTTTGACAACAGTTGTGGGATGCTTCCCAGATGTGCTGCTGTGATTGCGCCACTTTGAGCCGGCGGGGAATCGTCCCTCTCGCGTCGCAAATGGGTGTGTATGATCGCGCCTATAGTGGCTCATTGTTAATGGTATGCATTACCTTCCATTTCCACCCACTTTATTAAATCCCAAACATATGGCATTTGCAGATAGCATTATAAAGTATTTAAAGTAGAAGGCAGTCATTAGTATGCCTTATCCAGTACAGCTGCTTTGTAGTACAGAATTTTTTTATGGGTGGTGCAATAACACTGACTATATGCTGCAAGGCAGAGAATTTAGACAGGTACCAAGGGGAAAAAATTGGAACATTTCAGTTTTTAATACTTGCCACAAATCACCACTTAGAGTTTGATCGCATCACTACTTTTATACAAGCCATTTCCTCAAACAATTGTCTGCTTTTTAAACCTACCACTTGGACAATTTATTCCCCTTAAGCCTATGCTACTAAGAGTGTCATCTGTAGAAAGTCCAAGAAATCAAAGCTCAGAACCTGCATGAGGCCAGAAAACGACTCCCCTTCTTTGTGCTTTATTGTATCCTCTTATCTTGTCATATAATAGAAATAATGTTTATGGCACTGAAGCCTCAGCATCACTTGGCATTTAACCAACCTCAAAAGTAGTTTATTGCTTTGTATACTCTGCCACTATAACCATTATCCCTTAAATCTCTATTGCTTTGTAATATATGAGCCAACAAATGGCTTCTGTGATTGGTTAAACATGGCACTGAAGCCAAGGTGTGTTTTATAGCTGGTATAATACAAACCAATATAGATTATTCCTGTTACACAAGCTCTTGTATTAAAAGAATGAGGGAGGGGGAAGGTGCCCTCTCCTTCCCTCAGTTGGCTTTCCACTGGCGGTCTGCCCTTGTTGTTTTTGACTTTTAGTGGCAAAACATGTGACTGCAGGAAAGCCCTCATCTTCAGCATGCCAGTGCTTTCAAACACAGAGCCTTGCATCTTGTCCCATCTGCACTGAATTGGGGGGGGGTGTTTACTAAAGGTTGGAATTGGGGCTATACTCATGCAGTTGGATTGGCAACAACAGAAAAGCATTTTAAGACCCTTTGATATGCACTCGTTGACATATTGAATTGAAGCTTGCCAGATATTAGTCCTCTGTTAGAAGTTTATAGTGTTATGGTGGCCTTATGAAAAGGCCATTGACTTAGGGACTGAGGGCCAAACTACACACTGAAGTAGAAAGCCTGATTGGTTCTCCATGTTGTTTAATAGTAGCTATTGATGGTGGGGACTGTATTGGTGCTGCAGGGGACTGTATTGGTGCTGTCTCCCCCCCCCCCCCCCCCCGGTTTAAGTTTCTTGTTTTGGCTCTTGCCTTTCTACCCCGAGAACTTTGTCTCATAGAGGAACATGTGTAAGCTGGGGTTCAACAAATCCCAGGTCACCACGGCGTCTAGAACTTTCATTGTAGCACTTAGTATTTTCAGTAGTGTTTTGTTAGGAGTCTCTTATTATGATGACAGCCAGCGTTACCCTCCTATTTATTTATATACTTCAACTCTTTTGTCATATTATAGCTTGACTGAAATTGTTAGAAACTATGACATGCTTAGTAGTAGGTTTTGTGGTGTAATTGTGAGAAAATATTGTCATTAACTGCTAAAAAAAATTGAGTCTGGTGCCCAGATGCTTTGCTGGCTGTTAGAGTTGAAATTTTTTTTTTGTCAAGGCATTGTATAACCTTTCAAGGGGGTCAGTTTCGAAAATGATGGTTGGGAATGGTTAAACCTGCCCCCCCAAACCAGTCCTCCAATCCAACCCCTCCTCTGGCAGCTATTAACAGTTTTTAAAATGGCAGATCTGTTCATGCATCTTCTGCCATCATGTCTGCTTTGGCCATAAAAGCCTTGTCATTGTCCCCCTACCCTCTTCTCTCTATTTTTCTTCAGTCATAGATGGCTGGCATCCCCCACCCCCAGTATGCACATGATGGGCTTTATTTTTATTTTATTATTTAACAATTAAAACGTTTATTAGCTGCCTCCTCCCTTGCAGAACTGAAGGCAGCTTATAATATAAATAAAACATTATGGAAAACACAGTAAAAACAAGAGTTACAAAACCCATAAAAGTGGCAGTTTAAAAACTCAAAATTGGACTGCCAATAACAAAAGCTAAATCAATCAAAATACAGTCTTAAATAAAACTGTATTCATCTGCCTTCTGAAGATTGACAGTGAGGCTTTAGGCTTCGCTTCTGTCTGCCCATTGGACAGCATTCTTGTGCCCTGTGGTATATTGTGTTTGGAAATGGAGGGGCCTTTTAAAAAGCAGAGTGTGATATGGACTGGGTTGTAGATGTTTCTCTGGTTTAAAGGAAACCATTTAAAGCACAGAACATATATAAAGTGGCTCTAGTTTCCTGTCCATATTGCTTACATATGGCTATATCTAGATAACATGTAATTATTAAAGGATTTTTTACTGTACCTTATTCTTAAACCATTTGTGTGTCCAGTAAGATATATCTAATAGAAAATTGGCTGGCTGTTCTGTGGATAAAGAAAGCAGAATCGCCCAACAAGGCAGGGCCTCTCCTTGCTTAGGGGACTTAGCAGGGACTTTGTAGGTGTGCAGAAAAATATTACTCTGTAAATTCCCCCCAAATGGGGACAGGCATCCAAAAGTACCATGAGGAGTATTGGTAATGCTCCAGAAGAGAGACAATGCTAACAACAACTGAGTGTCCAAGAAAGGGGGGGGGGGGTTGGCCTGCATAAGCCCTTGATAGTTTAAGACTAGGGGGAGATTTTGAGAGGCAGGAAGGGATTCCAATATCATTTGCTGTTCCTGCTATTGACTGCAGGTCCTCCAGCTTATCAATATATCTAATTCTCAATGTGGCCAAATCTGTGGATACTTAAATCCGGACTCGAGCCATGAACAGACACAAACTTGAAAAAGTCCCAGATTTGCAAAAGAAAGCTGAAATCTAAAAAATGTAATAAAAGCAACACCTGTCACTTTAAGGAACAAGTGCCCTCAGCAGTGGCAATTGTGGAGGTTGCTAGGAGCCACAACAGCAAAGCCAGCCTTCAAGCCTTGGTTTCAGTCTGGAAAACACAGGGGGGAGGAGTCAGGGCCCTTTCCAGGGCTGTTTTAGTCTTTCAGGGAGAGCCCATAAGGGCCAGGCAGGGCAGCAACCTCGGGGTGACTTGCTACCATGCAACTTGCATGATTTACCCAGGCCTGGCTGTTTGTTTCTGTTCAACATCAGGAACATTGTGAACAACACCATGAAAGCCAGTGTGGTATAATGCTTAGAGTTTCAGAACAGGATCTGGGAAAGCCAGGTTTGAATTGTTGCTTTGCTGTCCAAGCTCACTGGATAACTTTGGGTCAGTCAGGCATTTTCAGCCTGACCTACCTCCCAGGGTTGTTGTGAGGATAAAATTGAGGACAGGAAAACTATAACACCTGCTTTGGATCACCACTGTGCAGGAAGTGGGTCATAAATAAAGTAAATATAGCCAAAGATAAGGAACAGATAAAAGGCAGGTTGGGTGGGAAGAAAAAAAAAGAAGTGAAGAAAGGGAGAGGCTGTGGGGGTTGCCAGGGGGAGGGGAAGAGGAAATAATGTGGGAAGGGGCAGATGGAGGAAGTAAGGTGCCCCTTGTAGGTCCTTGCAGGTTCCCCCGTGCAGAACTCAGACTTGTGGCCACCACTGCACAACTGTGTCGCAGGTTTTCTGTGTAGAAGCTGCAAGAGGGAAAGAAGGAAGGAAAGCTAAAAATGGGGACAGATAAAGGTAGATTAGTTGGTGGGTGGGACAGAGAGAAGGAACCAAGAAAAGAGGAAAGGCTGCGAGGGCTGCCAGGGAAGGGGAAAAGGAAATAGTGAGGGTTAAATGAGATGCCCCATGCAAGTTTTTGGAGTCCCCTTTTCCTTACCCTCTAATGCTAAACAAGCAAAGCCACTTGCTGATAGTGAAATCAGCACAAAAGGGCCAGATCTTAAGTGGGAAGATGTTTCTGCATACCGTGGGAAATGTATGGACAAAATACTAATTTTTAAGAAAGCAAACTTGGTGGCCACTATATGCTGCCAATGGAACGCTGGCAGGACAGTGATCTGCAGTGAACAGTGGGCTCAGTGGTCAATGGCATTTCAACAGTTGGAAAGAACCCACAAGACTGGCCACACTACTGAGCAGCAGACTGTCTCCCTATTCAAAGAAGACTCCCTGTCCTGCTGTCCAGAGGAAGTACTCAACTTCCGTACCACTCTGCATACAAACATGGGGGAGGGGGAATGCCATGGAAGTCAGCTGGGCTGCAGTAGGCAGAACTCTAACCAGGAAGAACAGCATCTTCAGTGATCCTTATTCACTGACAATTCTCTTCTGAGTGGGAAGTGCAAAGAAGATAGAAAGAGAGACAGCTGGTGAGAATGTGGCTTCTTGAATCCCTCCAACTTTTGCTGGGTG
This sequence comes from Lepidodactylus listeri, assembly GCA_029233225.1. Taxonomy (NCBI): domain Eukaryota; kingdom Metazoa; phylum Chordata; class Lepidosauria; order Squamata; family Gekkonidae; genus Lepidodactylus; species Lepidodactylus listeri. The sequence continues at coordinate 53,981,594 of JARCFY010000015.1, read as the reverse complement.
CAGTGAAACTGCAGCCAGAGCAAATTCCAGACCCAAGGTAAACAGCACCTACTGTTGGCTAGGACCAAAAAAAAAAAAAAGAGCATTGCTCACTACAGAATTGGCACTAGGTTTGGAAACTTGCTCTGCCCACCTACTTTTTCCCTTCAGCTTTGTGTGAAGACTAAACAAACTGTCACCCACACTGAATGCTGGTCTATGTTTACTCAGAAGTAAGCATGGCTGAATTTAGGGGGATTTTATTCCCAGGTAGGAAAGTTTTAGCTGCACAGCTAGAGAAAGCAAAGGATTCTCCCTCTGCATGATTTCCAGTGGCTCAACCATTTCACTTTATCACTTATATTTTGCAGTTAAAAAAATTACCACTTTGGAGATTTAAGGAAGGATAAAACATGTATTAACTGCTTGAAGTGATATCAGTTGTGTTGTTTTAAGACTGAGCAGTTTCTTTACCGGGGGTTGGCACTTTCTTAGGCACTAGAGTCCTAAAAAGGGTTTCAAGTGATTTTTGTGCTGAGTGTCTTCATGTACTTCATCTTGCCATCCTCTGGTGAGTCTGGTTGCCCTGATTTGAGAGCTCTCCATGATATCATAATGATATGCATCCCTCTTGTGTCTCATTCTCACACAATGTTTTGGTCTGGTTGGTCTGAAATGAAATTGAGAGCAGGGAAATCAGTTGTCCTGTTTGGATAAATGTTCAAACTGGCAATCAAGCCTTAATATAAATTAAGATATCGGGTGTAGACACAGTGGGTTGATGCAACTATCTGTTTTGCTGAATTTTGCCCAGTTCCTCTCATTATCAGAGCCATGTCAAACATGGCTTTTGTTGGTGCAGGTCCCACGATCATCAGCATAGCCTTGTTGGTGGTTAGAGGGGATCCCCCCTTCGTCTGTTTTCACCCATGTAAAAACTGATCGTATCCAGCCCAAGGAATTATCTCTCCCTTAGCATCCATATTGAACTAGTCCATAGAGCTTGGATCAGAAAGTCCACACAGTGGGGCCAGGTGCAGACAGACATAGTAGTCAGTAAACCTGGAGGAAGCCTCCACTTTGCAGAAATATATGGAAAAAGTTAGAAACCCCCAAAATCATAGAATTAATGCCTGCTGCTTTAAGAAAAGTATGTTACTGAGATGTCACTTGAAAACATTGTGAGATCTCAGCTGCCTAGCAACCCCCAATGAACATTGCTTATGATTCTACAGCTTTTTAATGTAAGTGCTGGGGGTGGGTGGGAGAGAGACCAACTAAAAAAGATAAAAGATAGGAGGGGGGGAAGTGAAAGCTGGAAGGGGGAGGGGCAGACAGGTGGGGAAAGAGGTTGAAGATAGAGTAGGGGAGCAGAAGGATGGGAGGGAGGAAGGGAGCTGAGGCTACCAGGGGGGGGTGTAGGTAGGTGGATGGGAGAGAAGTAAAGGAGTGAGCTAGAGAGGGAACACGGAAATGAATCCAACCACGAGTCCATGCAGATCTCCTCCCTTGTATCATACCAAGTTTAAGTTCTGAAGGAGCATTTTCCCTTTGCTTCTAAATCCCCAAGTTTTCTAAGTGCTGCTATATCCATTGAGTATATTTGAGATAAGATGTGATCTAATTAGTACTTTGTATCACCATCATTGTCATCTCTGACAGTGTTCTTTGGTGTTCCTTTCCTGACTGGGGAGACTGAACAAAGATGAAGGTGGGGGCAAGCTCTTCCAAAGTCCCTTCCAATGGATAACCTGACTAAACCAGAACACTGATTCCACCCAGAATCCTCTTCCAGTCAGTGTAGGATAAGAGGCTATAGTCCTTACACTTGACTGTGTAGGCCTTTTGTTCTTCTGTCATCCCTATTTTCGTGTGTTCATTCCTGAACATTGGTAGATGCTACTGGGTAAATCTTTGTTCTCCCACCATTTGGCATGTCTGTCTAGTCTAGGACAGTTGGATATGTATTCAGTGTCCAATGAAGAATATATGAGCCAGCATGTGAAGGCATCTTGTTGCTTGTGCTGATTATTCACCTCTCTCTGATTTTACATATAGCCTAGATAGGCCAGGCTTTTGAATTTCTCCTTACTTGGCAGTCTGTGGCTCATTTCCAACATCACATGGAACTATAGGTATTTTATGACACACCAGATTTAAACTCATAGCTTGGATGCTTTAACAAGTATTGGTTTTATAATATTTTCTCAAGGCCTGGGAATATGTCACCAGGGAACAAGCCAGGATGTCTTTGTTCATATATGACATGTAACCCTAGTGAAGACCAAGCAAACAGGAGATAAAACATTTGTAAACTGGAAGAAACATGGTGTGTGGTTCATTCCCCCCCCCCCCCATCTGCCACAAATTACTAACATCGGTCTTAGTAGCCAAAGGCTAATGAACATTTTTGTGTGCTAATAATTGTTTGTGGACTTGCCTGCACCCAGCCCTGCAATCACAGGAACGATGACGGCCATTCAGCTTGGATGCTCATGGTGTAGAGGGGGAATTATATCTGTTCATTTTGTTTTAGCAAAGTGGTTCAGAACAGTAGGCAGTAAGATGCTGTACAGCAGCATTCTTGAGGCTGATTCTGGCACTGGATTATGCTCCTCTTAAAGGTTTGAGCTCAGAGCTGGCAGAAATACAGCAGACAATGTTGGTCTTCATCTCAGGAAGGATATGGTACAGGTCGAACACAGGTACCTGCTTCAGTTGGCCCTATTGCTGCAAAGTCTAGAATAGCTGTTGAATTTTACATCTATATCCTGAGGCTTTTAAGTAAGAAAGTCTGTTGTCTTTTGAATCATATGTTACTGAGGTTGTTGTCCTATGTTTGCGGTATACCACAATAGGAATTTCTCCCCCTTTGTATTTCAGTCAACAGTGAGGGCACTTTGTGCATAAAGCTAATTTCTTTAAATAATAAGCTTGAAAAGTCATCTGGAGCCAGTGAACATTTATTTTTTAACACGCCTATAACTTAAAAATGGCCAAACCAATTTAAACCAAATTGGATAATAAAGAAAAAAAGCTCCTTGGCTGAGCTCCTGTGTGCCAAGTTCCAGCCTAGAATGAATTTTTATGACCAAATTATAAACCCCTTAGAAACGAAGGTTTAAAATGGAAATGTTGACAGACCTTTAACTACAAAAGCACTATAACGTGTTCTGTGCTCTAAAATATAATTAAAGGCTTAAATATTGTTTAATAGCAGCCACTTCCAGTAACCTGGAAGCTTAATCATTCTTGCAGCGAGGATTCATTACAGCCTTTAAGAACCAGTTGAGCCCCACATGCTCTGCTGTGTCCACACAAGCACTTGTTTGTCAAATGTAAATTACTCTGTTCAACTCTCCAAATCCTTTCCTTTTCTGAGCGCGATAAGAGGCAAGCCATTTGATGACATTCTGCTGTGGATATGTCAGGAAATCTTCAAGCCTGCAGGCCTTTATCCAGAGACACAGAGCATCACATTTAACTGCAGTTTCTCTTAAGCAGGTTCCTGTGTCATGCTTTGCTGATTAGAGCAGTGACTAAGTCTGAGCTTTAAAGTCACCAGTATGACACCCATTCTAATCACTCTGCTTCGATCCCTGCATTTACTATATGGGGATAATAGTACCAGCCCACGTTGTACAGGTTACTATGTATAAGAGTTGCACGAGATATTCAAAAGTGCTTTAGATTATCATGAAGTGCCACGTGAGTGTGTTCTAATTTGGGGATACTTCCCCAGGCACTGTGGAAATAGGACTGTTCAGTTATGAGTAACAGCTAAAGAGGAACCTGGCCTCTGTGTTTCTGCATAAGGCACTATGTTTCATTTGCCTCTAGAATGGAAGGGAGGCAAATGCAAAGCAGTGACTCATGGAGAGACCCAATGAAGTAGCTTCTGCTGCACTGGAGTGCTGGCAATGAGTGATACCTGGTATGCAGATTGAGCAGAATTACCTTCCTCCAGTGGAAAGAGCCAAGACCAGAACAGGAAACTACATAATCAGCCTATGCTGAGGGCAAGTTTCTGTACTTGATGTGGCTGGATTGCTTGTTTCCACTGCACAGGTATAGGAGAATTACTTGCCTTTCGAAGATAATGCCTGTTATTTTGGCGTGTTTCACTGTTCTTGTTCTGCTGTCTTCCAGAGACACCGCAGGCAGCCTTCTTACCCTGTGTTCTAGGCTGCATGTCGTAACTCCACATCTGCATGTATCTTTGCTTTGTTCCTTCTGTGGCAGACATCAGTGAAGTCCTGGGATTATTTGGGCACGATCATACGCACCCATTTGCGATGTGAGAAGGACGATTCCCCGCCAGCTCAAAGTGGTGCAATCACACAAGCACATCTGGGAAGTGTCCCACAGCCTTCGTCAAACTGTCGTAAGCCGCTTTGAGCCGGTGGGGAATCAGCGTAAAAAGCTACTATTTTATTTATTAATTATTTATTTCATGTGATTTATATCCCGCCCTCCCCGTCATAAGGGCATACTAGTGACAAGGCAGTCTCAAATGGTTTGTGACGGCCCAGAACTGGCCTTTCCCTGTGTGCTCCCGCCAGCGCAAACATGTGGCCTCGGGAAGTGGGCTTTTGGGGGGGGGGGTTCCCCCCGTCCTGGTATGCGCATCATCGGACAATCCCCTGGGTGGAGAGGCAATTCATCGATCCCTTGTTTCAGCGAATAAGCGCATTGAAAACAGCCGGGAAACCCCCCCCCCCAACTCGCCCGCAGTTGCGTGTGATCACGCAGCGGTGGTTTGCCCTTGCAGGTCCATGGACCTGTGTTATCCCACAAGTGCGGCGCAAATTGCGTTGGTGCAAATGTGCGTCACTTCCCGTCCGGCTTATCTCGCTCATGTGGCCGCGACCTTTGTAAAACGTCGAAGGGTTGTTTTAGGATTGTTCTCCACTTCCCATAATCTGCATCAGAATAAGACAAGTAAAAAAATTCAATTTTATTTTTTCACAACTTGCGACTTCTGAGTTCATAGTTTTAAGATTTTTGAAGAATTAGCTCAAGCTTTTTAAACATTTCATACTTTCAGGCTAAATATTGTTCCAATAAACATTCCAAATGTTGTTTGAAGCCTGTTATTTTGATGAAATGGAAGTACAAATATATACGTGCAGGTTAGTTAGTTGTCCTTATGCTTTGCTGTGTGTTTTTGATGTGACCTGCCCTGTACATTTGTCCTTGGCTGCCATTTGAAAACCCCATCTCACACTGATGACTTTATGTAGCTTGCAGGCAACAGGTTTGATTGCAGATTTGATGATGTGCTGTAACCCTCAGTGTTTATTCAAGAGGGCAGATACAGGTCATCCATACCATGTGAGTTTTATTTGCATTTTGTTGTTGAAGCTGAGCATTCTACTACCGTGGCTGTTTCCGAAGAACACACACACAGGAGGGTTCTGCACGGATCTGTGGGCCCCTTCACACATTTTTATACACAAAAGGCACTCTTCTGTATGTATTTCCATAAATAATAAGTACTATGCTCCTCTTTTATGCACAGTAGCCTCAACGATACTTAAAACATAAATCATTAATTGTGACACTAAAAAGGGCAAAACAAATTAATATATGAACTATAGTACAGCAGTAGTACCAGTACCATTGGTTTATCAAGAGTTGCAAGGAGAGGTCTTTCACATTATATATAAACTTAGTGTTTTACCTGGAGATTCTGGAAACTGGCAGCCAGTAGCTCTTCAGAGTCTTGTGTGGAAAGCTTTCACATCTACTACTTTATTCCTTTTAATTTGAGATGGCAGGGATTGAACTTGGGACTTCCTGCACGCAAAGCAGGTGCTTTGCTACTGAGCCATTGTCTCCTCTTGTGATTCTAACACAAGAACCAGTGGCAGGATGCCTCCTATTAAATCTCCTTAGCTTGGTCATCTCACAGGATAGGCACCAGCACAGAATAAGCCTTTCCATGCTTCTGTTGATCTTCATGAAAACATGAGAATTTGGAGCAGTGCTGCATCCCTTTATCCCAATACACAGATGTGATAGCCAGGCTGGGCTCTGCACAACTGTACCCAAATCCAGACCTGGAATGTCTGTTCTCCAACCTAAATTTTCTGGGAATTGCTAGAGAGGCTTCAGTCTGACATGCAAATGTGGTGCACAGTTATTGTATTGATGTTTGATAGTATAATAAAATCACTGTCTTTAAACAAGAGAAACTTGTTTCCCTGTGTTGCATGTCTTTGCTTCATGTCTTGTAGTGTTCCAGCAATAATTATTTAAGTCATTGTGTGGTTTTGTGGATAGTTCCGAGATTGCTGCAAAGGTACAGTTTTTTACTCTTGGCATGGCTACAGCCTGGTAAGTAACTGAGAGGCAATGTGTTGTGCAATATACCACTTCTCTTTAGAGCTTGAGACATACTCTGGCTGCTTGACTTATGAAAACAAATTAAATCAATGTCTGTACAAGCTCCTTCCTTAGCAGTGCAAGAAATCTGGTGCCACGGTCAGAAACTGAGCCCAGTGGTTGAGATTGAGAGTAAAATAGCATGTGTGTGGATGGCACAGTTCAGAACATACATCTAGGTGCACTGGATGGAATATCCTGCTTTTGTCAGGAGTCCTTTTGTATAGACAGGGACGCTGGTGATCATGAGTTACCTCCCCCCTCTTCCTTCAACACATATGGCTTGGGTTGCTTGCATGGTGTGATGAGCTATTTGCCCTCTAAAGTACACTGGATCGGGGGGTGGGGGTGGCCAGAGGAAGCGTGTTGCTAATAGACGAATGAGTGGTATGTTTGACTCGATAATCTTCCAGTTCTGTGATTGCAGCGCTTATTATTCATTGTTCTCTATCAGAGTGGGAAGCCACCAAAAGGCCATAAAATCAGATGGTTCTATATTTGAGTAATTATCCTTAGCATGGGGCAAATAGTCAATTGAAGGAGGCCCAGCAGCGAGCTTGATTTGCAATAATCCTTAAGCAAGCCACTGCCAGCTGTGTGTTGATCAAATAACAAAGCTTAGCACTCCCAGCTCTTTCCCCAATTTCAGAGTGCTTTTGAACATGCTTAAAACTGATAAAGTGCATTTAATATTTAATCTGGGCTTTGCATGGAAACTAATACAATAAAGATGTGGTCTTCAGCCTTTCCATACTCAGGACTCACCTACTTTTTAGGTTTACCAGCCCTTTTGCCTGCCTCCTCTAGTGCTTTTATAGTAGATAATCACAGCTCTGCTGGTTCAATTTTTCAGCTTCATGATCCAGTAGTAGTTTGCAACTAGGGATAGGCACGAACCGGGAAAATGGAGGTCTGTGAAGGTTTGTGGGGTCTCACGAACCTCCACGAACCTTTCAGTTTAACGAACCAGTATGTGATGTGGCAGGGCTTGCAAAAGCCATTTAAAGGGCCTTTAAATGGCATTTGCAAGCTGCCCCACCACAGCGTGTCTCACAAGTGAACGCAGAAGGTTCATGAGCCGGTCCATGCTCATCCCTAGTTGCATCCCACTGTTTGAATACAGGTGTTATCTAGAATATAATATTCTAAAATAGACACAGCTGGTGATCAGTATGTACTTCCCTGCCATATGATATCAAAGCAAGGAATGACAAAGTCTTCATTTGAAACCAAAAAGTGCAGTGAAAAGAGTAAATTCATCTCCCTAATGGGAATGTAGTAATACTTGAACCTACAATCCATCCTGAAGCCATTAGAATTGCCATAGTAGTCATCCAGAAAAATGACACAATGGGTGATGCATTACAGAAATAGATGCAACTCTATTATGTGGTATTTACAGAACAGAACTTTCAGGATGTGCTTCTGCTTGGTATTCATCTCCCCCCCCCCTTTAAGAAAAACAAAGCTGCTCAGCTTTCAGAGAACAATAGACAATCAGCTGTGGTATTCTAGTAGCTGCAGGGCTCGAGCTGATAGAGTGGTAAGCCTGAATCTAGGAAAAATTGTATAGCTTCCAGGAAATTGCCAGCAGCTTCAGTTTCTCAGCTGTAACATGAGCCTATCAATGACCTCCTTCAGTGGCTTTTAAGCAGAATTCCAAAGAACCGTTGGTAATTGAGAAACCCTTGCAACCTTCCAAGGAAGAGAGGTAAATCAGTCTCATTACAAGACATCTGTTCCACCACAGCAAATCTTCCCCCTCTGATATACAGCTGCAGGGAGAACATTGGGTGTGTTCTATGGAGCAGGGGAAGGCCCAGCACCAGTTCCTTGTGTGAACTGAGTGTGCACACTACAGCTTACCATGCACTCATGTGCAGAAGTTTCAGTGCCACACAGGGTTCATCAGCAGATCTGGGCTCTCTGAAAATAGGAAGTTTGAAAACTGAACAGAACACTTGCAGAAGTGCTACCTTCAAAGGATTAGAGTAGCCCTGCAAGCTGTTCAGCACACTTAGAACAGACTCCTCAAACTGTATACACCACATATAACAAGAGACAGAATATTCATTTTGATGGCTCATGATACCTTGTAGGCTTTTGAGAGAAGCAAACTAAGCAGATGTTAGTGTAAAAGAAGACGACATTTCTTTTCTAATTGTAACTGTGAAAAGCACTTATCCTCAGGAAGGATAATCAAACAAATCATTGTTTGCTTCATTCCTTGAATACAATAACTATTTCTGTATAGCTGACCTATTTTGGCACAGAACTTCTTGCTGTTTCCAGATGTGAGCTGCTCCCAACTGCTGCAGGCACATCCCTGACGTAGAGCCCACACTCCTTCTTAGAGCCACATTTTTTTTTACAAGGGAGGAAAATGCACTTAATCCAAACAGCCCCCTTTGAACTAAAAATTGATTCTGTGACTACCTCCTGTGAGCAGTATGAATGAGTAATAGCACATGAATTTAATTTTTTCTTTAAAGAAAAGTACTTTGAGCTCCTATCTAGTTTATTGGTGCAGAGAATATCCTCAGAAATGTCTAAAATGGGATGTAATCTCATTACTGATTTTTTTCACTACAGAGGCAAGTGTGTGAAGGTGACTGACGACTGCTGCAGTAGTGCAGTTTTTATTTCATAAAACAGCCATCCATTCTTGTGAATTGCTATTCTAAATCGATCCCATTTAACAACATAACGGAAGAATTTTTTCCCTTTGCTATCCTGGCTGTACATGGCCTCCAGAAATTTAAAGCAGTTTAATAAGCTCTGTCTATGCAGGCAGTTGCAGGGATCTTTATCTGTCTATGCAAACAGTTGCAGGGATCTTTTCCTGCAGCTCCCTTGGAGATATGCTACTGGTTCCATATACTGCTATGTGCAAATTGAAAAATGCTTGCAAGTGTTGGCTGTACTCTGAGCCGTATCCAGAATGATAGAACAAGCATGTGAAAGTCTGAATGTTGCCTGCTGCAACAAGCTGGATGGCACAATGGTGACCTTTTGCTACTACAGCCAACGCCCTAGTCTAAAGAAATACATTGCAGCTGCTTGTAGGAAGGGTACATAGTGTATAACATTAAAGAAGCCATAGTACACGTTGAAAGAAGCCAGAGTCTGCACCAAAAATAAAATGGTATTTTGCAAAATACAGTTATTAAAAACTGTATGCTAGACTCTCTTTGATCAGTCTTTCTTCTATGCAGTATGGAAGTGCTTGCAATCTGTTTTCTGTAAGAGATTATGAATGAGCATTTCTCAGATGGAAGTCTAGTAAGGCTCAGTACATATTGAGACCCACACACTAATTCTGATTGGTAAAATCAGCTCTCATTTATCTTGGTTGCCCTGATGGTCTTTGCCAAAGGAGTGTCCCTGTTGATTCTCCTGGACCTGTCAGTGGTTTGGGGGCCATGGCTTCTTTCTGGGGAGGCTGTTTGGGCTGGGAGTATAGGGCACCATACACTGGTGGTTCTGCTCTTACTTCTCTGGCCGATTCCAGAAGGTGGTGCTGGTGGACTGCTGCTCTGCCCCATGGCAATCTGTGTTATGAGGTCCCACAGAGATCTGTTTTGTCCTTCATAATATTTCACATCCACAAGAAACTGCTGGGAAAGATCATCCAGGAGTTTGGATTGAGTGACACCCAGTGGGTGACATCCAACTCTGTTTCTCCTTAACAGCCGTATGAGGTGAGTCTGTAGAAGTCTGGGATAAGTTTCTGGAGAACATAATTGGATGAATGAATCAATAAACTGAAGCTCAGTCTAGACAAGGCTGAGCTACTGTTGGTCAGTGACAAACTTGCCGAAGGACTGATGGGGCAGCATGTCCTGGAGATGACTGCATCTACCTGGAAAGGGCAGGCTGTTCGAATAGGGAGTTCTGCTGGAATGAGGACTACCATTGGAGCTTAGTTTCCTTTGTGGTGTATAGTTCCTTTTGTCAGCTTCAGCACACATGCCATACTCAGAGTGTGATTGGCCATGATAATCCAGACTCTGATGACATCCAGGGTAGATTAGTGTAGTGTACTCGACTTGGGGCTGCCTTGAAATCTGTTTGAAAACTTTAGTAGGTCAAGTACAGCAGCCGGGTTACCGTCAGAGACGAGATCAGGGGTGGCCAAACTGTGGCTCAGGAGCCACCTGTGGCGCTCTCACTCATATTGTGCAGCTCCCAGCAGGTAGATATTTTTTTTTATACTCCTTTTATTGTCTTGGGTGGCTTTATTTTATTGTTTTCATTATGAGACATCTCAAGCAAGTCTGGGAAGGTGGCATAATATTTTCTAATTCATTTTTGTTGGTGCATTTTGTGGTTGTGCTACTGTTCGATTATGTCTGGGTTTTCAGTTTTAGACCTTAAAAACAATGTCATAAGCAGTACAGATTTATTTAAAAATCAGTTTAATTGTTCAAGATACACAGATTTTTCATATATCACAGGCATTTGTAATGTGCCCACTTTACCTTGAGCATGCTTGGCTCCTGCAGAAATGTTCAGAATTCTGAATGTTTTACACTTTTGTCTTTTTAGTGGCAAGAAGAAAGAAATGGGGTAGAATGGAATAGCAAGTAGCTGAGGAAACATAACTGGAGGTTGTGAGGGAAGGGCATGCTGTTATGCTCGGCCCAGTGTCTGAAATCTAGAGCTCAGCCAGGTGCCCAACAGCTCTCCTTGTTTTTGCATTCCTTAGTGGGTATCAAAAATGGGCCATTTTTAAAGGCCATGGGGAGCTGCTTTAGGTTTGATGGGCCAAAAAGCACATTGGCTTGCTTTAGCTCTGGCAGCATGCCATCTTGTGTGCAGCATATGGGACAGGTTTTTCCTGCTATGCTGACAGAAGAATCCGTGTAGTTGCTTACTCCCAGCTGGTAAAGTCTGTGCCATTGTAGCAGGTGCTATGATTACTAAAAAGGATTGTGGCAGGTGATTATACGGCATGAGCTGTATCCCATGTACACTAGTGTATATGTTTCTTTGCCTGACAAGTGGTGTTTGCAGTTTGGAACAGCTACCTTAGCTGTATGACCTCACATGGTATATTGTAGCTGTGTAATATGCTTTATGACATCAGTGTAACCTGGCATGGTGTTACATTAGTGTACATTGCAGTACATACTAAACCCTTAAGCCAGGGTACTGGGATTCATAGTCTGTTTAGTGATGCTGACTGTACACAGCATCATTAAAGGGCGGGGGAATGATGAGTTGGTTGCCTGCTTTGACTTATTGCCAGAAACATATGATTTATAACCTGTATATAAGATGCAAATTTAAAAGAAGTTCGTGTATATTTTTGTATTTTTCTGTGTCTTCACAAGGCATTGGCTAAAAACTTCTGTATATGTCTTACAAGCTTCAACAACTAGGGACATTTTAAAAATCTTTCTTGGGATACTGGCTGGCTGCTCCACATACAAAGACCTATGTTTGAACATCAGTTGTGTTTTATATGTACTGCTCTCCTGCAGTCTACTGTGACCAGGGCTGCAGTCTTGAAAGTTCTTTCTTAAATTTTTCAGTTAAACCAGTGTGCATATTTCAGGCTTGAGAAGTAAACAGAATAGATACTCTAGTTTAATCGGTTTGTAAATCAGGCTGTTCATATAACATGATGGTGCCATATGAAGAGTGTGACTGGCAAAATACACCTTTTGCCTTCTCTTCTCTTGCCTGAATGGATTCAGAACCACTTCACCAACAACTGCATCCGCACAAGACCTCTGAAACGCAGCCAACTTTTCTAAAGCATGTAACAACATAGAAGGGCCTCCGAGATATTTTTGGCCATGCATACCAAGTCAAAACCCCTGTGAGTGAAAAGTTCAATGAGATCTTTATTTGTACAGGGATGAGAGAGAATTTGGTTCATAGGTCAGTGCAGATTGGGTTTGAAATGTCTTCTGTTTTCCGTAGATACGTGTATATGAACTGTGTAAACATTCCTTTCCCATTTTGGAGTGACCCCCCCTCCCAATTTTTCTCCTATATGTTATTTTGGGGGAGGAGGTAATACTTCGGTATCCTAGCTACAACTGCTGATTTCTGAGCTGATGGGGGAGATACTTCTGATGCCATATTGTATTTTGATGTACATATAATTGACTGCTTTCCTTCCACCTGCCCACAATCCCAACCTGGGTGTGCTAAAGCAAACCAGGATGGAACCATTAAAGATATATTGGCTAGTAGGTGTGCTTTACTCAACATTTTAAAGAAGCTGTTAGTATTACTCCTGCAAAAGGGTTTTGAATGAGAGAGATCTCACCACACACATTTCACACCTGTGATGGCATTTGGTTGGGCCATTAGAAGAGTTCTGTTAGGCCAAAGTGGGTAATGATTGAAAGCTTGGATTTTGTTCATGTGTCTGCCAAGTCTTTAATGACCTCAGGGAAAAAAGATTAAACTGTCATATTTTACTGTCATATCAAGAGAGTACCTTGTTTCAAATATAATACGCCTCCAAACCTGTGACTTCAATTTATTGGGCTGTTTTTTTTTCAGGCCCCTTCTCCCCCCCATAACGTTTGTCTAGGAATCTTTGGAAAGAACTCTTGGTCCCTTTCTCATCCTACCTGCTTTCTTCCACATTTTTACAGGAACAAATCATGCTATGTTTCACTCATGTATTTAATATATGATCTGAGAATAATTAATGCACATACAAGTGAGGCACACAAAGTTTTATAGGGGAAAGGAAATCCTGTTCTTCCCTCCACTCTGGCTTTGCTTCCTCCTCTTACATGTACTTGCTCTTTTATCCCACTCCACCCAGTAATCTACTGGTCTGATCTTTTCTCCTACCTGCCTAGTCTTTCCTCACCCACTCTTTTCTCCTTCCCTCCCTTACAGCCTTTCCTTTGCCTCCCAACTCATGTTCTTCCCTCCAACTTACCTCATTTTTGCAGCATAGGTTTTTGGGCACCATGTTGGGTTGGGTTTGGCAACTCAAAATACTATCCAAAGAGATTCCCCCGCACAGTGTGTGTGTATACTACCATTGGTGGGTTGCCCTTCCATTTTATTTTATTTTCAATTTTATTTTTTTATCATTTACTTTAAAGTGGGATATAGAAGGGAAGAAGGGGTATTGGGGAAATATAGATTCATCAGGTTTGTGAAATACTGTGAGTTGCCATGTACAACAAGTAAAATCGGATGTATTACCAAATGTATTTCATATTTCAAATATAGAAGCAGACAATAAAGCGTCAGCATTACAGAATTTTGGGATAGATTCTCTCTTTAAAGAATAAACAAGAACTTTCCTAAAGTTAGCAGTAATCTATTGAGGATAAAATAAATTACATCTTCAACAATTGAATGAACTTCTATACTAAAATTAAATAATTGTAAAAACCTCAATAGTGTCTTAATTGTTTATCTAAATCTGAATTTTATTCATACTAATTATTTAATTATTAGTGGAAAACAGAATAAAGTATTGAAACTATAATCAGTATCTTCATCACCTTTAATATATCTAGGCAGTTCCAGAACTGAAAAGTTAATTATTCCCATAGTATGAGTAATAAGCTTACCATTTCTGCTGAAATTCTTTCAGTGGTCTTTTGTTTATATAATTGGTTAGTTTTGCCAATGTTGCCTACTCAGCTAATTTTTCTTTCCAGATCTCTATTGTAGGACAGTCTTCTGTCTTCCATTTCATTGCAAATATTACGCTGGCAGCTGTCAACATACATCTAAGTAGGTCTTGTGAGGCTCTGTCTATATTATCTGATAAGATTCCCAGTAACATAGTCTCTGGTTTCATCAGGAATTTCTAAAATATTTTGAATTTCTTCATGTATATCTTTCCAGTATCTTTTTGTCTTGATGCAAATCCGCCACATACGATAAAAGGTGCCATCTTCTTTTTTACAGTTCCAGTAAGCCCCCCCCCCTTTATTTTTAAATGTTTTGGGGTGTTTGTGCTTTCCCCCCTGAAATCTCCACCTGAAATCTGTGCCCTTCCCTTTTTGAAATTTATTAATCCTTGCAGGACATTATTTCTTGGAGAGTGTTGTGGGATACAAGATTTTTCATGCTGCTTTACCATTTCTCTTGTTCTGAAACAACTTTTCATGTCTGTCGTGTCAGTGGCCTGTGCTTAGTGTAAGATTTCAGTCTTTTCCTAATCCCCATCTTGTTTTATTTATGAATAAAAATGTGTTCATGTAACTTCTAATCTGTCATTTTTGTTCAGGGAACAGTAGGAGTTGAGAATTATCGGTTTGTGAATTCTAACTTCATTTCCATTTGCCATCTGTCAGCATCAGAAGGGCAGCTAAACTGAGCTGCTGGGTTTAGGCCTAAGGCAAAAAAGCAACTTGATTGCATCCTGTTGGAGATGAAACGTTTGATTTTGGGAGAGGAAAATACCATATTCCTCAAAGAGTTGCTAGGTACTCCTCCCACCTCTGTTCCTACCTTTAAAAAAAATGACTAATGTTAACTTTAATTTGAGGGGATTTGGGACTGATGGTGGATTTACTACAGTTGATAGCAATGTACCATGCCTTTGAAATCCTCGGCGATGAGCAGAAGCAGGGTTTGACACGCTGTTTATTGAATCAGTGCAGACCCATTCACAAGTCCAGTTCTGTGTTCCAAAGCCACTGAAAAGACAACTGGTTTTGGATTATGTAATTTATAGTATGAACTTAACCCACACTTCCATCGGCTCAGATGGCACCTTCCCTAGTCCTGTCCAGAGCATGTGAACAAGGCATTATGCTAATAGGTAACGTCTTGAGAAGTCTGGTATTTTTCCATTCAGTACGAATTCAAACACATTTCATACCTCTTGCTTTTCTGTTGCATAGCTTGTGATTTTGTCTGAAACAATAGCAAATATTCAAGTGTTGATTGTGGTTCCTTAACACAATTCCTGCAAGTATGACTGCGCTATACTTGAACAAAGAGGGGAAACAGGTGTTAGGCTGTTTTTTAAAGCTCTGTGCTCTGTCTTGTGGGAGACTGATTCATGACTTCTGACCACTGAGAGGTTAACAAGGCTTTGCTGCTAAGGCTACTGTGGCAGAAATAGTCTTTGATGTAGGAGCCTATTTATATAACATAAGAAATAATGGCAAATGTTAGTACCATTGGAAAGGGGAGACATGGGGATTTCTCGCTTTCAAACACAGAAAAAGAAAATGTTTGTAAAATCTCACATGAATACACCTTGAGTCCAGTGGCACCTTTAAGACCATTAAAGTTTTATTCTTAGGGTATTCCTCGTTGGTCTTAAAGGTGCCACTGGACTCAAACTTTGTTCTGCTGCTTCAGACCAACACAGCTACTCACCTAAATCTCACATGAAAACAGTTAAGCTGATGCTGAAGAGGTCAGCAAGCAAGCTGCTATGGAGGTTTTCATATGCTTTTTTAAAACATCACTCTGCGCTTAAGCTGGAATTAACCCTGCTTTTTTCAAATGTTCCACTGTCTGCTTGCCATGGGAGAACTGCTCTGTTAAGGAAAGCCTTGTAGTAGATAAACTTTTAAGATTTAAATAGTAAGTCGTGAAATTCACCTGGTAGTTTGTTGTTTTAAAAGCAAGATGTAACGGAGGCATTCTTTTGAAAATTCCTGGGTATTACATCATTTACTTAAAGTCTAGCCTCCATGATTTCAGAGGTAAGATCCCAAATTGGAGAACATAATGTCCTCATGGCACCAAGTTGCTCCGTCTTTTTAGCTGGAAATGATGACTTAAGCTATAAATTACTTTAGGAAACTGTAGCCCAGGGCTCACACGCATGAGACGAGATGTCAGACCTGTCTGGAATGTGATGTTTCTGATTCCACACCTAGATCCTTCTCCATGCAAGACAAAAATCCTCATACTGTTTTTTGAGCCCTCACCTGGCACCTCAAGTGGCACTGTTCAAACACAGATTTATTATCTTTCTGCTAGTTTGTGAGACCTAGGCCTGCATTTCCAGCTCTGGCCTCAGCTCTGACAGCCTTCATAGAGTATGTACCAGATTGTCCATTTCAGAATGAGCCCACAGATTGGTCTAACACTGAATGTGGAGACCATAGAGTCAGCACTGTTGTACCAGCGATACGCTGAATTTTTTTTTTTTTAGGAACTTTAGTACCCCAGCCCAAGCAGGCGCCTCACAAGAAATAAAGGCACGGCCATCAGCCAGTACATCTGGCACCACTATCTGTGTGTCTCCAGAGGCTCCTCAGGAGTCCATACCGATGTAAAGTTCCACACACCACCAGAAAGTCAAGTCTGTGCCCCCCCACCTGTCTCCCTCCTGTTTTGCATTACAACCTATCCAACTTAGTGTTCATTTTTTGCTTGCTCAGTTTAGTTTGTAGAATATGATTCCCTCCTGTGTTCTAATGAGTGGAAACACATATAAGCATGTGGTGTGTTCCTTGTACTTCAGTCACTCTAGGCGTGTGGTTGGCATGTGGTATTTGTGGGGAGGAAAAAACCCTGCCACAGTATATGAGGAACACTGTTGCACAGTGGCTGTGGCAAGTGTTTACTGTGGTAAGGGACAGAGATGAGTTTTCTGGATGGGTCTTTGAGTAGAATGAGGTTGCAAGCAGTGTGTTAATACTCCCAGGAGGTTGACTGTTGGACCTCTGGGAGAGTTTTATGTGCATGTGTGGTGCACTTAAATCATCAATGGGAGGCTGGTTCCCTCAAACTTGCTGTGAGGAACAGATTAATGAGAAAAGCCAGGTAGCTTTCTTTGTGAGTACTTGAGGAACGAAGCATGGTTCTGTGGCAAGAGCAACCCAAGGTTCCTAAGATGGTGATTGTTCAGGTTCCCACTCGCATACTGCTGCGTGGCAGGTAATGGAGTTTGTGATACAGCAAGGCTTTGCCCCTAGTTGAGCATTGTGGTGCAGGTTGGGATACCAGCTGGATCTTTGCGGGGAGTGTGGGAGAAGACACTGAAACCAGCATTTGTCAAGACAAATCTGGATTGGCTGGTTTCTGCAAGTCAAATCCTGCTTTCTCAGATCAACCACAATGAAAACAAATCATAGTTTTATGTTGTGTCTGAATGAAGCCATAGCATTGCCGTAGCACTGCATTTCTGAAGGTAATCCCTATGTACATGCTGTGGACTCCAAACACATACCCGAGTTTCCAGGAAAGTCACTGAACTGAAGCGACCTTGTTGTCTTTAGTAGATGCTGATGGCTATTCAAGTGGGAATCTGCATTCTCGTAGTAAACAAAATATTGGGATGCTAGTAGACATGTAAAGTGTAAGGCAAGAGGGATTCAGTAGATCTGGCTGTTCTAAAAGCAGTCCCAGAGGAGTATTTGAAGGTGAATCTCTTGAGGAATGTGGCATCTTGTTTGCACCTAACACTGTCTAAATGATGCATGCTGGCAAACCAAGCCCCTGGCTTTAGAGCTACCAGCTGTTTCTCTTGAATAATTTTTACATGCTGGCTCAAAAGCAGGGTTTTTAAAAAGATTACTTCAAAAGTAAACGTCTACAAATTAAGAATTGTGTGAAGTGGAAATTGTCTGAAAAAGCATAGCAAAACAAAGCTTTAACAAGTAAAACAGTGTTAAATAAAACCACTTTGTAGAGCTTGGGCAAGGCATGTAAAATAGTTGATTTTCTTAAAATTGCTTGTGGTTCCTGAGGCTTGAACTCTTGTGGTTTAGTGTTAGTTGGAAATACTAACGTGTGTTCATCATGTCCATTCTGAGTGTATAGATACACTCACCTAAGGAAAAATGAACTCATAGGATATTGTAAAACATGGTAGTTATTAGCTTGTAGACACAATTGTGCCCTGACCTGGATGGCTGAGGCTAGCCTGATCTCTTCAGATTTTGGAAGCTAAGCAGGGTCAGTCCTGGTTAGTGTTTGCATGGGAGACAACCAAGGAAGCCCAGGGTTGTAGTACAGAGGCAGGCAATGGCAAACCACCTCTGAACATCTCTTGCCTTGAAAACCCTATAGGGTCACCATAAGTCAGCTGCAACCTGGTGGCACTTTCCACCACCAGACACAATAGCACACACTTAACTTCAGAAATGTTGGCTCCTGCGAGCACTGGTTATTGGGTCTAGTAAGGGGTGGTTGAAAACTGGATGTTGCTTATCTTGGTCAAATATGGTGGTTTTTATTTTGTGTTCAGACAGGGAGAAATTGTATGGCTATCTTCATACTAAGATCCAAAAAGCAATTAACATAATCCTTGTAGTATCTTTTATTAAGACCATCCCAGTGACACATCATTGTGCAAGTTTTAAGTTCCCCAAAACTCTTCATCAGGCCACATGCTACAAAATAAAGAGGGGAAAAACAGATTTTCCACGTCATCATGATCTTTAAGACCCTCTCATGCCTTCTGGCAGGCAAAGGAGATTCAGGTTTCAGGTTGCTGCTGTCGAGTGCCCATATCAGCAATAAGCAACAAAACAAATGCCATAGCAACAATTCCCTCCAGTGTTGCCATCATACCACGCCTTTTAGGCCAGTGTCTTCCAAATGGTGTCCTGAAGAACCCTGGAGTTTCATTGTAAGATGGCAGTGAATTGTGTTCCCTGGATGACAACTTGTCCCGCGCTGCTGAGCTGTCCCCACAGTCAAAGGAGATGCTGGAAGTATTCTAGGATGGACTCTTCATTTTTCTGGGGCTACAGTAAGGCCTTACAGGCCTGGCCAGCTTCCCATGTAAACAGGATTCTCTACAAAGAATTCTCTACAAAGCAGAGGAGCTTTGTGGCAAACATACAGGAATTCCTTCTTGGATAAGTCAGTGTTGAAGGTCTTCCCTGAAGATAGTTCTGAAATCTATTAATAAAATTCAATCAATCAAACCTTTTTTGGCATATCATATTAGAACTGACAGGCAAGGAAATACAAATCATATGCACTTAATTATACCTTCCCTCCTCTTAGAAGCCAAAAACAGAAATTTGGCCACCATTTCCATAATCACTAAGGTGCGAGTAGAGAGTAAATAAGATACCTTCCATTCATCAGAATGATTTACTAGGTTTCTCAACAAAGGCTCAAGATATAATGATCGAACATCACAATAGAAGGTACAGTGCAGAAGGAAATGATCCAGACTCTCGATTTCATTAACACCGCAAGGACATAATCTATCCACATAAGGAGTCTTAGAGAACCTACCACTCAGTACAGCTGAAGGCAGCACATTAAACGGACTAGCATAAAACCTCTTCGATAGTGAGAAGTGGTTAAACAGAAAAAATATTCTGCTATAAACTCTTGGGGAGGAAACTCTACCTTCAAGGGGGAGCATCTACCTGATGTTCCGGCTTGCGGCTTCCGGTTAAAGACGCTAAAGACGCTAAAGGTACGGCTCCGTGGAGCTTTTTTGAGCTATTAGAACTTTTCTGGCAATTGCTAGCAACCTTCAACTTTTTAAACAAGTTACAAGTTACAAATAACAAAGTAACAGCTGTAAAGTTGAAATGCTGGCAGAAATCCCAGCTTGAAGAGATAATAAGAGACAACAACGAAATACGGCCCTGGTAATTACAGGAGAGAGACGCAAGCTGGGGGACTTCCCAGAGAAAACCTCCTAATATTTAACTTATGGTTTAATAGACTATTACCTTGGCTGATGGAGATAAACACCAGAAAAGAGAAAATTTGATGATCAACACCCTAGAAGGGACTCTAAATTGTAAATGAATGCAAGGGAGTTTCTATTATAAGAGACCATTTGGCTGATATCACCGGAATTATGGGGAAGAAAAGAGCATTCCCCTTTGAGGAAGGCAGTCTTCCCCCACAACCTAAACAATCCAAGCTAGAAGATTTTTTCTCTATACCATCGCACCCAAACAAATATGAGTGCTTAGAATGCTCAGAAGTAGAGGTGGAGAAGCCAGCTAAAACACAGCCAGCTAAAATACAGCCAGCTGGTGATATAAAGGGACAGACGCCTCATTGTAAATTACCACCTATGACGGAGCAGATCTCTGATGGTTGGAAGGAGTTGGAACTTTTAGCACAGCAAACTGATTTGGTGGCAGAAACACTTATGAAAATATTTACATTACAGGAGAGGACGCTAGGTAAACTAGAGGAATTGATAGATGCTGTCGTCGTTAAAAAGCCAAAGGGCTCCATAAAGAATAATGAGATTTCACCTGGGCCAAGAAGAGCAGATTCTCATATTATATCAGAAAAGGCCAACGAGAAAGAATCCTTTTCTTTGATATACAACCCAAATTCACTTGTACTAAATATATACCCAAGGGGTGGGAGACGTATAGATTGGAGCAAGAAAAGGAGAGCAATAGGTCATTTGGCTGAAATCATTGGACTTACCCCAAAAGCTATTGACCTAGTTGAGATGGAAAGACTGGGAAATTTCATAAAGTTTGAACGTTTTCTTTTGCATTTCCGCTCTAGAAAAATTCCATCTTATCTGCTTACTCAAATTAATAGGCTGAATAAGTTGGGCATTAGAATCCAGAGACATTTTAGAAATACCGTAAGACAAGAACTTTTCATAGGCCACAAAATTAAAAAGCAGGAAATACAGGAAAAATCTAGTGGACGAATAAACCTAAAGACTCCAAAATCCAGAGTACCAGCCAAACCACTAAATCCTCAGACTCTTTTGGATCTACCTGTCCCTACTAATTTACCCTCACCTATGGAAATGCAGAGAAAAGAGATTCCTATAGATAATCCAGATGCTAAGATTGGAGCAGCAGACATCAGAGGAGAAAGGTCAATCTTAGAAAGAAGGGAATCCTTAGAAACGGGGGCAGAGATTGAGGCCAGCCTTCTCTCTTCTTTTACAATACTGCCAATTGAGGACCAGGATTCTATTTTATGCCGGCTAGATATGTTGACCTCCACACTTAAAGATCTAAGACAGACAACAAAGGAAACTCCTATGCCCATGAGTATACCTAGAGAGACAGTAAAATTTCATGCAAAGACTTTTGTAACAGAGCCATCAGGCCATTGTCCTCTTGAGCCCACTGTAATGATAAGGAAAGGGAATAACAACTCCAATTTGATTGTTCCATCGGATGACCCTTTCTTCTGTAAGATCTTTGAAGATCCTTCAGTAGTGAAGGAAATAAAAGTTCCAACACAACATGGTGATTCTATGGAAGCATGACTGGTAAAGCAGTGCAAAGTGGGGAAGGAGAATTCCCTCAAAATTATCTCGTGGAACATAGCCGGCTGGTCCCGTATAAGAGGGCTGGGTTCCTCTGTCCTGCAAAAGGGATATGACATCCTTCTACTCCAAGAAACGTGGTCTGCTTGCGAACTCTTAGTTGATGGTTACCACTCTTTTACAAATGCGGCCATACCAGGAAAAGGGCCAGGCAGATTAAAAGGGGGCTTGGGCATTTTAATTTCTACAGCCCTCAAAGTGAAATGTGTACATCTAGACTCATTAAAAGTGTGTGCTATGGCAGTGCGGGTTCTTATCAATAATGAAAGACTACTTGTGGTAAATGTGTATCTCCCCCCCCCAACAGAAGAAATCGGACATAAGGGAAACTTGGAATGAATTGGATTCCTACATCGAGGATCTTATGAATGACAACCCTGCAGATAGGGTGCTATTGGGTGGGCATTTTAATGCAAGGATAGGAACAAACAACAGAGTATTTACAGCTACAACGGAGTTCTCCTTCTCTGAATTAGGAGGTTATGGACATCTTACTCATTTTACCCGGCTTTCCAAAGATACCAGAGTAAATTTTGCTGGCCATTGTTTGATCAAAATGGTAACAAGTCATGAGCTTCTAATATTGAATGGCTCTACATTAGGGGACCACCCAGGGGAATACACCTTTCTATCAGGGGACAAATGTAGCATTCTTGATTACTTTATTGTAAGTCCCAATTTGCTCCCAAAGGTTGTAAACCTACAGATTCTTCCTGAATTTGGAAGTGACCATCTACCTCTTCTACTCCATATGGGTTTGCTCTCCCAACAACATATTGCTCTCCCAACAACATATTGTGATGCAGCCATGGGACCATGCCTAGTTGCAGTACAGCAAATGGGATGCAGAGTTAAATGGTCTGACACGCTCGCACAGAAAGCCAGCAAACTATTAGAGAAAGAAGAGGCCTGTAGATGGAGAGCAGCAATCATGAATAATACCAAGGACCAAAATCCGCTGACCCCTCTAGAAAATTTGCTACAGTTGCTAAAACCAATATTAGCACAAGATGCCATAATTCAAAAACGGATTCGGAAAAACATCTCAAAGCAGTGGTTTGATAAAGAGTGTCAAAAAGCAAAAAAAGAACTTAATGTGGCCTACCAAGTATATAAGAATACCACAGGACCAGAAGCATTGGACGTGGTACACCATTTGCTACAACTTAAAAAGATCTACAAGAACTTAGTAGCATCAAAGAAGCAAGCAGAAAGGAAGAGAATATGGAGTGAAATAATACACTCATCAAAAGAGAAGCTCGCGGTACAATTCTGGAAACTGATCTCAAATTTCTCATATAGTGAGGAATCTCCAATTGATACATTCATTACAACAGATAAATGGGAAGAATACTTTTGTAATCAATATAAAGACAATCAACAGCAATTCTCTCTTTTGGAACACAACGATCTGCCAACTTGGTCACCAGTTACAGTCCGAGAGGTTAAGTCCCTAATTGGAAAGCTCAGGAAGGGTAAAGCACCAGGTTTAGACTTTATCCCACCAGAATTATTGATCGAAAACGTGGACTGGTGGGCACCTCTTTTGGCCTCACTCTTTACATACGTTGATGCGACTGGAGATGTTCCTGAGACATGGAGAAATGCAGTGATCGTCCCCTTTTATAAATCTGGGAAGAGAAATGACCCATCAAACTATAGACCAATCAGTCTCCTGAGTGTGCTAGGGAAACTATACGCAAGCCATCTCCTTGAGAAACTTAAAAGTTGGCAAGAAGAAGAAAAGATCATTGTAGACGAACAAGCAGGGTTTAGGGAGGGGATGTCCACTATGGGCCATGTAATGATATTATCACATCTAATAGATAAATATGTGGTAAATAGCGGTGTTGCTTTATATGCAGCCTTTGTGGACTTTAAATCAGCATTTGACTCCATTCACAGGCTAGGCTATGGGAAAAGCTAAGTAATACAACAATTGACAGGAGACTCCTGTTCCTGATACAAGCCCTTTATACTAACACATCTATTAGAGTCAGATGTAATAAGCAAGGGCACTTGACAAATGTTATCACCACTAAGAAGGGGGTCAAGCAAGGCTGTGTTTTAGCCCCCCATCTTTTTGCTTTATACATAAACGATCTGATTAAAAGCCTCGAAATGGTTGACACGCATCCCCCTGCATTGGCAAATCGTTGCATTACAGCTTTACTGTATGCAGACGACATGGTTCTTCTATCTAGAACATCAGTAGGCCTTAAAAGGGCACTAAAACAGCTTGGTATTTATTGTAATTCCAACTTATTAGAAATTAATTATCAGAAGACCAAAGTCATGTCCTTTCAAAAGAGGCCCAAATTAGAGACTTGGAGCATAAAGGGCCATAGCCTAGAGCAGGTTTCGTCCTTTAAATATCTAGGGGTTAAGTTTCAGTCCACAGGGGCAAGAAATGATCATCATCAATTTGTGGCAAATATGGGACGAAAGACCACAAATAGTATTATTAAATTCATTTCAACAAAAGGGGGTCATTTTATACCAGTCGGGCTTAAATTATATTCAGCTAAAACAATACCACAAATGCTACACGGCACATTGCTGGGCCCACCCTCCTCAAGTTTTGCACCCCTGGAAAAGATACAGTCTAAATTTCTAAGATCTATTTTTCGTTTCTCAACTAGTGCTTCCAACGCTAGCTTACGATTAGAAACTGGGCTGATCAGATTGGAGGCCAAGGTAGCTTTGGCCTCCATAAATGCTTGGCTAAGGTTATGCCATAGGCCATTTGATATCACCGCTCTAATTCTTATAGACAGCTGTTGCTCTAATTGGCTTAGTGCAGTATACCATAGGATACATCTGCTTGGCTTTTCTTCTGAGTCATTACAGATAATGCCACTAGAACAAGCTAGGGCTGTTGTTAAACAAAGAATATATGATATTGAAAGGCAAAGTGATATTGCTAAAGTGTCAACTTTTTTGGCCCCAAAGGAAACAAAATATATAGTTGCTCCTGCAGTGTACTTATCGTTACTAGAGATTCCCTCTCACCGCAGGGCATACTCCCTGGCACGATGTAACATCTATCCTTCAGCGATGTTAGAAGGCCGATATAAAAAAATACCTCTGCCTGAGAGACTATGCCCGTGCGGCTCAGGGAAAGTTGAGACAATTGAACATATTTTACTCCATTGTACATTTTATGAAACCATTAGAGTAACATTTATTCATCCTGTTATAAGGAGGTATCATGGATACTTGGATAAGGAGATAAGTAGGAAGCTATTATTTGATTCTGCTCCACAGATTATAATAAATTGTGCCAAATTTTTAGCAATAGCTCAAAAAATACGTGTTGCACATGTAGGACAATTTTAAAAGAATTCAGAAGATTTAGGAGAGGGGGAGTAGAATTGTGTAACTTTTATAATATTTGTCCAACAGTTGAATATCAGGTGATAGAGTATTGCAGAAATTTAGAGTATTAGCCATTTTATAATTAATATATGTAGATTTAATGCAGTTTTATATTTAAGGATTTGATATTTTATATATTTTATTAGTACCCTTTTTGTATTGATTGTAATTGTGCTGGTGATATACCGAATAAACAACACTGACACTGACACTACCTGAAGCCAGGCTAATCAGCTCTTGGCGCTCTATGTCAAGGAGTCTTTGTTTTATCAAGCAAAAAGCTGAACTTTCTGACAAATGAAGAAGCTCTCCAAAACTAATTCCTATACACACGATCTTACTCTCTATATGGAGAAACCATGTGGAGGATGAGAATTCGGTAAGCATTTGAGAAATAAAAGGATTAAAATTAGCTCTAAAATGTAACCTGAGCCAAAATTTAAATATCATAATCCAAGCTTTCATTTCCAGAAGACTCTGATTTGTTTCCAGACAGATGGCCACATAGGACACGCACGGGGGAAGGCTTAATATTTTCTGTAAAAATTTAGATTGGACTTTTCCTGTATCTTATTATTAATAAAATTTTCTTCATAGACTTCACATGGACCACTTAGCCTGGAGCAGCAAGACTCTTATCTTAAGAGCCTGTAGTACTTGAAAAAAAGCAGGATATAGGGTGTTTTAAAATAAATATAAGACAAAGTTTAGTAGACAAAGAGCAGCTATGGGGGGATCATACCTCTTCACTTAACTGATCAGCTTGAGCAGCAAATCTGACAAGCTACTTATGCTCAAGAGAAAGTTCTTTTCCTTTTAAGTGGCTAATCGCAACTCTTAGGAGAAGTCAAGTAAGAAACGGAAGTGGTGCAAGACAGAGGAGTGCTATAGCTTACCTCCATGCACTCATGTGCCCAATGGAAGGGGATGCCTCACAAGGAATAATGGGATATTACAGTATAACTAGTATTACATCTTCATATAGCCTACTTTTACCTTTAGCAAAAGCCATATTTTCCATATACAGTGTGACAAACCATGTAGCACAGTGAGTATGGGACTGTAGCTGGGCCATCATAGCATTTTCCCAGCTCTTTATTACCTGCTAATGTTTGGCTTTATGCCAGGAGATGGCCACTTTAGGATGTAACCCAATTGTGTGCATGGAGCATTAGTATTAAAACTGTACAGCAATGATGAATAATAAGATGTGTTTCGTGTAAATATGGCCATGTTCTTGCAGTTCATCTAGTGCATTGTCATTTCTCTCATGCTGAAAGAAAAACAAGAAAGCAGAACTATATACTCCAGGAGATCTGCAGATCTGATTTGGAATTGATGAGTTTCAGCTTATGGAGGGGGGAATAGGCTGTAGACTGAAATCATGGTCCAAGGCACTGCACAAAGAAAACGTCTCTACCTTAAATTGCCCTTGTAGTCTTTTAATGATTGAATTCTGTAGCAGGTCATCCGCTAAAATACTTCCTGGTAAGTTTGCAAGAATACCAGGACAGGCAGCATGAAGGGAAGAGTCTACATTGTCCTGGAAGTTGTCCAGCTGGCACCAAGTTTTAAGTGGCTGCACATGTGTTATTAGATAATGCATTAAAAAACTGTGATTAAAGGATTTTATCATCTTAATTTAGCACTTCATTGTTTTAGTTCCTTTTTTCACTGGGAAGGAAGGGAATCAGTAGACTCACCAAATAAGCTCTTTGGAAGGAGCCAAACGGCACATTTGTCAGTATCCTAGAAAATAGTGTGACAATCCTACCTACCTTCATCTAATTTTGTATTTTAGCAGACAGTCTGGAAACTACTTATATATCCATAAATTGTAAACAGCATAAACCCTAGAGAAATTTAGCTCTTTCTACAAATAGAGATGTGAGATCTTTACATATTTTATTATTCCCACTGGTAAACTGTTTTGTGGTCTCAGCTCTTCCCCCCGCCCTTCAAAATCCCTTCATTGATTTGCTTCATCAGCTGATATATTTTAGCATTGACCTGGATCAAACTTATAGGTGCACTGGCAAAATGATGCGGAGGAAAGGTTCTGAGAAGCTTGTTTGCATTGAAGGTTTCTTCACCCCTTATTCTTTTTATTAGGAGGCTGCAGCTGGAAAGTAAAATGCTTAAAAGCTTTGGCTACTGCTCAGAACTAGTTTCAGAAAGCAATTATAACTGTAAATTAGAGAAGCACCAGGAGCAGACGAATTGCATCTGGGAATTCTGAAGCAATGAGTGTGGAAAGACCTTTTTGGTAAGGACTCTCAGCCCACTAAGTCTGCAGTTAGTACGGGTGCTTTGGGAGTTTGCTAATGGACTTGCCAGGCTTAATTCTATGGCAGATGAAATCCCCCCCACCCCATGAGTCATGAGTGCTGCTAACATAAGGATTTAGGAGAAGAACTAGGAAGCAGTTAGCACTTGTTTATTCTTGTCTGGATTTGTACTGAATGATTTTTTTATTAGATGAGACTATAAGTGCTGCAGTTTGTTACAAATTGAAGTTATTGTGGTTGGAGAGGTGGCAGATTGTCATGCAAGCTGTGACTTTAAGTGTTCTATAGATACTTTTGTTATGGTTGGGCCCTTGAATAATGCTTTCAAAACATACTGCCATGTGATTAAATTGCATTAGAGCCCGACTTTCAGGAACACTGAAACAGTTGTGTGTTGTGAGTGTCCCTCAGTGATGGCTGCTGCCGAACGTTTGTGCTAACAGTGCAGAAAAGTACTCTACTAACTGAAAGAATTAATATTCTTCTTGCTCAAGGAGATTCCAGTGCAAAGCCGCTACTCAGGGACCTGTTCATGAAGCGACATCTTAAAATTAAGCAGGATGTTGTATATATGTCTTTACTTTGCAGTCCACTTTCTAGATTATTTACAATTTACCTGCCTTAGATAGCTTGTTGATCATATTGTGCCCTAATTCTATAATCCTAGTTCTGTTGCATTCGTCCTTGGTTGTTTTATGCTGTCTGCTTGCTCTGTTTATATATCCTGTAATCCACCTTGAGTCTCAGCAAGAAAGGTGGACTATAAATAAATAAATATGGCATTATTTCAAAATGAGCTCTGACAAGAGTTTAAAAGGGAAATCTTAAAAGTTTAAAACAAAAATCAAATGGTGTTCCATATATGCATGAGACGAATGGGGAATGTTCCTCGGGGACTCTACAGTGGAGTAGCTCTTGATTTGGAATAGAGAATTTAGCTCTTGGAGCCTGTATTACATCTTCTTTTTTAAAAAAAAGACAGAGTATTTCCTATTATTTCTTGTATTGAGCTGTAGCTCGTTTTAGCAGGTTATCTCTGATGTGCCAACTGCTGTTCTGCCCAAAATAGAGATGCTGCCGAAATCCATTCTTCTTTGGCTTTGGATATATCAGCAGCATGGAAAGTAAGACTAACCTCATGGCTGCCAAATTCTACTCTGGTTGTAATAGGGAATCCACACCAGAGAAGCCTTTTCTACCTTCCCAGTTTTCTGACTTGGTGCTGGCAAATAGTGGAGAGGAAGGAAAATTCTTGCTGCCTCCTTCCATTTTTTTCACTCCTCCTGTTCTTTCGCCTTCCCCCAGGTGACTAGGACATTGTTTGTGCGTGTGTGTGAGAGAGAGATACATAGCATCCATAGCTCCTGGTGCATTTTGGGAACTATGCAGCTTGGTATGCATAAAGTTCCACATTCAGTCCTCATATCTCCAGTTGAATGATGTAAGGTAGCAGGTGTTGGGAAAGACCTTTCTCTGCCCAAAACCCTGGGGAACCCTGCCAGTCAGAATAGGCTGTATTAAACTAGATGGATTAGCAATCTGATTTAGTGCAGGGCAGCTTCATTGACCATATTGAATTGGAATTTAGAAATGGGAGCGAACAAGAGTTAAATTGTTAATTTTTGTGGTATATAAATAGTTTGGCTTTATTTAGGTATGTAAACTGAATGAAAAAATATTTAAAATATGATAAATAAATTTATTTATTTGTTTTTTTAAATCCAAAGGTAGAGACTTCTAAATTAAGGAATGATAAACTGTGTCAAATAACCAAAAGAGCCTCTTTACGGAGTGTTCTAATGATAACTTGCTAAATGCTCACTTCTCAGGTAATGTGCTTCTTTGAAATAGATGTAATTGTAGAATCTATCTCCTGTAGCGCAGTTAGGAGATAAATCACAGAATGTCTGCAGAAGCTGTAAATTTATCTTTGCTTACTTAGAGATTATACAGTTAAGGAAATTGTTCAAATTCATCTGTAACAGAGTCTAACTCTCTCTCCCCCCCCCCCCCCCCCCCCCGGTGCCATCCTTGAAAAGCAGTGTTAATATGTACAGGGCTTCTGGATGTAATCAGTTATTTGACTCTGCCAGAACACATGTGCACACTCAAGAGTGTGAAAGTTTAGGGTTTCTTCATGGCTGCAGAAACAGTGGTGTTTAACTTTGAAACCATACGTTGCCAGTGGTAGGAAGACACTGCAGATGTATCTTTGTCATGCCCATGTTTAGAATCCATAATCAGTTCTGAGGAGCTATTTTCTGGGGCCCATGCGCTATTTTTTTCAGGCCCAGTACAAACTTTTAAAATGTCCTCCTCCCCACACACACTCACCCACACCACAGTCACTCATACCCTACATAGAATCCACAGAGCATGAAAAAGTCTGCTTCAGTTATGAAATTACTGTTACGTATTTCTGCTTTTGTTGCTTTTGTTTAATAACACCACCCAGCTTGAGAGTCCTACTTGTTTACAAACTGTTTTGTAACTTTTTGGTCACCAAAAGGGCTTATCCAGGCATTGTCTTAAAAAAAAAAATCTGGCGAACCAACATGGCTGCAACAATTAGGCCAATTAACTTAAAGATTTGTTTTTTCTGACCCTTTTCCATGCAAAATCATAAACTAGTCCCCCCCCCCCCGCATGTCAGTTTCTCTTGCAATAGGCAAGATGGCTAGATGGCTTAAGTATTCTTGCCCCATTATAGAACACTTGCAGTTTTTAATGAGTGCTAGCTTGCTGTAACTTCCCTCAGCATCTCCCACAGTCACTGGCAGCATGCAAAGAATCCATAGGACTATGCACACTTCCCTGGAAATTAGTTGTCACAGACTCAGTCTTTACACTGAAATAATTTTCTTCTTCATTGTGTTCATCTGCTTCTCTAGTTACTGTATTGTTGCCAGATCACAGAAAGGTCTGATCCAATTTGAAAAACATGGATAGATTGGTTTCCTTTAGCTTCCTTTTATTTCTTTTCTTGTACCTCCTTACATTTCTGGCTGCCTGGTTTGTATTTATAGCCACCACCAGACATGGCAGCATGGAGTGTGTGTGTGAGTGAATTTAGAGATAGACACAGGAGGCCCAGTGGTTCAGAATGTTGCTTGAAATTGCTGTTCTAACATTGCTTCTTATTGACTCCACCAAATCTCACAAGATCTGGACAGCAGATACATCCATATAAGAAAATTTCTACAAATATCCTCAGACATGATTCTAATTTCTTCCTCTTGTTAATGGGGATTGTAGTAGCCTGGTTTGGGCCCTTTCTTTCCCCTCCATGCTTGAGACCAAAGTCTTGCAAAATTGGTTGTATATGTTTACTTCCAGAGTGCCAGTTTGGTGTAGTGGTTAGCGACAAACTAATCTGGAGAACCTGGTTTGATTCCCCATTCCTCCACTTGAAGCCAGCTGGGTGATCTTGGGTCAATCACAGTTCTCTCAGCCCCCAAAAATGAACCTGGCTTGCCACAAAAAGTGCTAGCATTTCAGGCTGCCAGACAATCCTTGGATCTCCCAACTGTATTACACCCACTGCCGTATGATAATTAGTAATTATTATTATGTTCACTTTCACCAGGCAAGTGTAGATATCACGCTTATGGCCAAACTAGATGTGATGGCATCCTTGTGGCCACCATAAGTGCACCACCGCCACCATTTTAAAGTGATTTTTAAAATGCTGTGATGGTCTGATCCTGGTGAGGCCCACAACATGCTGGACTGCAGCACTCGTGTTTCCCATCCCCCACACTTCATCAAGTTCTGAAGTGACTGTGCACACATACACCATGACTGTTCTGGTACTTGAAAAGGCACAGGGGAGAAACGAGAGGGCCATGCTGCAGCAGGCCTGAACAGGATCAGGCCCTCATGGTATTTTTAAATCACTTGAAAAGAGCAGCCGTGTCTTTGTGCCTGCCACAAGCATGCCATCCCATCTGTTTTGACCCACACTTACATTATGGCCAGTGGTTCAGTGTTTCCCATAAAGAATGAATGTCTGCTCTTTAGCTAAATGTACTGCTTGACAGAGAACCTCAAAGTCAAGATTTGCTTGCAC
Source organism: Lepidodactylus listeri (assembly GCA_029233225.1). Classification (NCBI taxonomy): domain Eukaryota; kingdom Metazoa; phylum Chordata; class Lepidosauria; order Squamata; family Gekkonidae; genus Lepidodactylus; species Lepidodactylus listeri. The sequence continues at coordinate 53,950,297 of JARCFY010000015.1, read as the reverse complement.
CAGTCACTAGTCATAACTGCTTATATTACCACCTGCTGGCAAATCTTACTTTGCCTACATATAATTGACAAGACCAGGCTGGATGCCAGAGATGCTTTTAAGAGCTCTGTATAACTTCTCAGCACACAGATGCTCCACACTAGGGACAAATGATCTAATTTTGTTCTAATTTATTCTGGGTATCATGTGGAAGAGTTTTCTGTTTTGTCCTGTCCATTTTTTTCTTCACTCTGACAGACTATTGTGTAGAAATGTGCCTTGTTTGCAAAGGAATCTTGCATGTAGAATTAGGCGTTCAAAACCTGTGGAGCATCAGGAAGGATGATTCATTCAGTAAACAGTAGAATCTTGCAAGAAGGCCAAAATCCAGTGTTACATTTCTGTGACAGATCTGAAGGATCCTGTTTTCTGGCTCTCTTCTCTCCCTCCAGCTCCAGCATATACATGATTGCTCTTGCAGTCAGGTGCAATTACATAAATTGCACTTAGTGCAAAATGGCTGTTTCTTTGGCCACTGCTCTTCCCTTTGTGTGCTGGAGAAAGAGAGAGACTCTTCCAGTATTGAATAGTACTTAAGGCTCTAGGAAACTCTGGAACTCTCTCCCCAAAGAGACCATTCTGTCCCCTTCTGTTGCCGTCTTCTGCCAGCAAGTGGAGACTGTTTTGTTTCATCTGGTATTCCCTCAGTGATCCTTTCTTCCTGCCTTATGTTTTAATTGTTGTTTTAATTTTCTTATATCAATTTTATCGGGTTTTAATTGTTTTAACTGCATGTTTTTCTTTGGTTTAAATGATTTAAGGCATTTGTGTTATGTAATTTTTTTATCTGCTGGCTACTGTGGTGGTCTTGATGAGGGCAGAAAGTCAGAGTTTTAAATTTTCTAAATAAATAAAATAATAAATAAATTTAAAGCCAAGTTTGATGAGGGTAGCCAATCTAGTAAACCTATGCCTGCCTCCATTTACATAGAGAGAGGAAAGATGTCTTAATTCTTCCAGTAAAAGATTCATGGGTGTGATGGGAGCTGGATCCTTGCCCACTGTAGCTTGCAATGCTGTGTGGCTTGAGGCATGTTTCTTGCTGGGCTGGGCAGGGGAAAGAAGTGTTTCAAGTGACCAAGTACAGCTAAGTAAGACGGGGAGGGTTTTGTTTCCCGAGTGCCCCTGTAGCTTTTACTGAGGGGAAAGGTCCCCACTTTTTCTTTATAAAAAAACAACAACATAAATACACAAAATGGACCTCTGGGAACGTGTCGAGTGCTTTCTAGCCTAAACAGTAATCTTCTAAACCTTTCTTTCCAGACCCAACTAAGAGGCCCAAAAGTATAAATTGCCCCCGCTTCAACTGTTAGGCCGTTGACGATGCCTCTTCTCTTAGTAGAACCTCGGGTATTATCCAGGGAGCAGCCTTCATTGCAGGTCCAAAGCGTGGTGTGGGTAGGTAAGCATAGACCCAAAAGGCACAGTATTGCAATGTTTTAAACTGTGTCTAACAATAATCAAAACATATCAAAATACAGGTTTCCTACACTGAATGATACTAAATCTTAAAGCGAGACAGGGCCCAAATGTTTACTTGTAGCTGCAGTCTGTTCAAGCCATTGTTCATAACAGAGTCTGCTGCATGTTTCCTCAGAGCCAAGCAGGACATCTTGATCCATACTCGCGCAGACCTGAGGAGCTACTGAGCTTTGTAGTGTGTGCGAAGCGGTCTGAAGGGAAAAGTCCTCCTGAAGTATTACAGTAGCCAAGGACATATATTTAGCACCACATTTAAAAAACATTTGAATTTGTTGTCAAAGCGGTGGTGGTGGGGAGACTAGCCTGTAGACCACTTCGTGCACTGTACAGAGTGATCTGGCTGATTCAGTTATCAAGTGTTCAACATTTCTCAGGTATCACCTTACCATACATCAGGATTCATACCTTTTTTTTTTTTTGGCATACTTCTTAATTGACTAGTAATTGGTTCTTTACCCAATAAGGTAAAGCAGCATTTTTCCTCACCAACCAGAAGAAGCTCGTGGCTTTCAAAGAGGCCGAGTTCAGTAGCTCCTAATTTATATGGTACTAGAATGGCATTCTTTCATGTAGTCAAAGAATCTCAGTTTGTGGGATCATTTAAAATAGTAGGAAATTATATGACTGGTGACCTACCAAGTTTTATTGCAAAAAGTACTGTGATCAGAGAATTCTAGAAATGTGAAGAGATCAAGAAAGGAGCTATGTTAATGCAGAACAAGCTTATACCAACCTGTTGCCTTCTTCAACATTTAACGTTGGAAACAACTTTTTGGGTACTGTGAAAATAATTCATAGTTAACCTTCAACAGGGCTATTTGTTTGTGATCTAAAACAGGAAAAATAATTGTAGAAAGAAGGGCAAGACAAGGTAGTCTGTTGTCCACCTCCTTATTTGAAATTAATGTTTGCGCCTCTGACGTTTGTCAGTGATCTCGATTCTAATGTAACTGCTATTAAATGTAAAAGTGTGGGTTTAAAAATCCCTTTTTCAGACACCATGATGTTTTTATTAATGTCATTAAATAAAATAAAAAAAATATTATATAGATCATTTTTTAAAAATGTACCACTTTACACATATTGGTGAACCCAAACAGAGTATATTAAGCATCTGTGAGCTAGTGAGGATTGCTACATTAAATATGAATATCCTATCAATGTTTGTGGTGTTGGTTTTTTGAAAACTGGCCATTGGCATTTAGGAAGTAGTTAAACATGCTGTTGAGTTGTGTATGGAAAGAGAATTTGTTAATAGTGTCACTAGCAACTGTACTTAATACCTTATGATAAAGGTGGTCTGAATACTCTTAATATTGCATATCTAAGACCTAGGCAGCCCCTCAGTGTGGGGGGAAATCTGCTATAAGAAGGGGAGATCCAAGTTGAGAGCAAACTTTTCTGCAATCAAGGAGGGGCCCCCAGGTATGCACCAAAAATTAAAGCAAAAAATGGAGAAATATTTTTTAAAACTTTACAAGTTCTTGTGTATATTGTAAGGTTTTGGCAGCTATTTTTGGTTGTCTAGGTAACCTAATACATTGCTGAGGCCCCCACTGTAAGAAAAGGGGAGAGTAGGTGTGGAAAGTATGAACCAGAGCCAGGGTGGGTGGGAGGAAAAGTAGAGGAGAAAGTAGCATGGAGAATGGAAAGTGGGGAATGACAAGGATGGGGATGGGGTAAACTGGGAGTCAGAGATAGGAGAGGACTGGAACCAGCATGGTGGGGGAGGGGTCAAGCAGGAGAGAAGAGGAAAACCCAGAAGGGAGAGAAGCGGACAGGCAGAAAGGATGGGCAGAGAGCAAAGGATAGAAAGAGAGCAGTGGAGGGAAATCTGTGTATATGGGTGGGTGAGAGTTCCATGCTGTTTTGCTTGTCAGAGTTTTGTCTTAATGGTTGATCGTCCTAGGCTGCAATCAAAAGACATATGATGCAGTATTTGTATTGATCTAGGTCTAGATAGCACATGGATAGGAAACAATTTGGGAATCGTAATAAGCAAATTTGAGAACATCGTAATTCCTCTTATTCCCTCATGTCATTATAACAGACAACAGTATTTGGCTACTATAATATCATATAAAAACCTCTTTAGAGTAGCAACTTCAAAAGTTTAGGATAAAGTCAGAAAAACTCTCCAGTCACAGAATATAATCATAATCTCCATAGGGAAAATCTGGCCAAGTTGCTGCATTTCCATTCTCCACAATGGGGATCCAAAGGAGTTTACATCATTATCTTCCATGTTCACAACAATCCTGTGATGTAGATTAGGCTGAGGATCAGTGACTGGCCCCAGGTCATTGAGGAAGGTTCCATGACAGAATGGGAATTTGAAGCTGGGTCTCACAGATCCAAGTTTGAAACTCTACTAACGTCTGCATCACATGGGTGGGTGGCTGCTGTTGAACAGTAGCAAAACAGCCAGTAGCAAAACAGTCAGTTTGCATGGTATCGAGTCACTGGATGGTGACTGCTGGGCCTTACCCTGGTTCTCCCTCAGAGGCCAGAACAACCCTGGAAACTGCCCTGTCCTTGCCTTTACTGACAGAAACCAAGGCTTTGACTGACAATACAGTTGTTGTTACTGAGCAACAGACTGAGGACATTCATTCTTAAATGAATAACAGAGGTGCTGCCTCTGCTATTTTGGTGGGGGATAACCCCCAGGGTCCCCCCCCCCCCGTACTTTAATCAAATTTGTAGAAAAATCTGTCTTTTCTGTTCACTGGTCTGGTTGAGCAACCACAGCTTTCACCATGTTGCGAATTAGATACGTATTGATTTTGATATCTGTTAGGGGGGAGCTGGAACAAATGCTTCTCTCTCTTACCTCACCCATACTTTCCTCCCAGCTTGGCTACAGTACTGAAAGTGAGCTGGGGTGGGGGAGGAGAGGAGTGCCAGGGGCAGGGGACTGTGAAGAGGAAGGGGGATCTTCAGTCACCCCCCCTTTTTGTTAAAACTAAGTTCCCTTTTCCTGCTTTATACAAGTCATATCTGGCTTAATTTTGAGACTTGCTGACTTGCCCAAGGTGATGCAACAGTTTAGTGACTGAGTCAGGGCTCTAATTCATCTACCAAATGAAAGATCTGATCTCTGTATCCTGCAGGACATGCCATTTGAGAACACAAGACGTACGGCTGTTTTTGCTTCTAGGCCATGGCACCGCTTACCAGGTTCTGAGTCACAAGTCCTTCTGAATTCCTGACAACTTGGAAGAAGGGAGGGAGGGACTTGGAGAAAACACTTTCATTTTGCTTTCACAGAGAAAATGTTGTAAAAAGGGAGTATACTGTTGATTTCCATGTTTCACCTCAAGCACAGTACATAAGCCTTTCTGCCCTTCATGCAGCTATGGATAAAATATTTCCAGAAACTTTCAAGCTATGGGGGGGAAAGTTTTCACTTTGGGAAAAATGAAGTATATGTAATACTTATTTTCCTATTAAACCTAGGCCATGTTATGGGATTTAAAAGTATAAATTGGGGTTGCCAGTCTCCAGGTGGGGCCTGGGGATCTCCCGCTTTTACAACTGATCTCCATCTGAGAGTGATCAGCTCCCCTGGAGAAAATGGCTGCCTTGAAGGGTGAACTCTGTGGCATTGTACTATGCTGAGGCCCTTCCCTTCCCCTCCCCAAACCCCGCCCTCTCCTGGTTCCACCCCCAAAGTCTCCAGGTATTTTCAAACCCAGACCAGATAACCCAAGTGTAAATACTCTAGCTTTGTGCAAGCAAAATTGTAAATATACCCAATACTAGAGAGCTGTAAACTGTTGCACCCTATGCTTCCCTAGCACATTTCACTCATTCCAGAAATAGGGGGAAATATTTCATAGGATTTTTTTCATTACTCCCCCAAATTATGCAAAATTTCCACTGGAAAAATTGAAAAAAGTATTCAGACTTTTTATGCTATATAGTTTGAGTAAGTAAAACTTTTCTTTAAAAGCACTTCACTGACTCCAAAAGAAAAAAAAAACATTCATAGGAAATAAAAAGTCCTCAGCCTTTCATGCTGCACATTTTGAATAAAATTTTATCTCGAAAAGCATTTCACTTCTTTCAAAGAAAAAAATATTTCATAGGAGGAGTTTTAATGCTTTCCAAGTCGGGGGGGGGGGGGAGTATGCCCCCATTTTCTTCTCATTTTTCTACACAGGGTGAAGAGGTTGTGCCTTTTGTCTACCTTGTCTATGCAGGGCTGTTGATGGTACACTCATAAAGGAACTCTGTTTCCTGTGTATGTTGGGTATGTGTGTTCCTCTGAGGAAGAAGCAAGCCTGAAGCTAAAGGCCTTTCTCTGTGGACATTCATTTTCAGTGGTGAGGTGGGCAGCCTCATCTCTGGAGTTCTCTGTAGGTTCGCCTGGCGCTTGATCTAGTTTTAATTATTACGTGAAAACATTTCTTCTTTGTGGAGCGTACTTAGTTGATAGTGTTAATGTTTCAATTCACTCCACTGGTTTGTTTTTAGGACACTTGTTTTGATAGTTTTACAGTGTTCAGCCACTGGTATTTGATGTTTCTATTCTGTTTTTTAACTAATGTTTTATTGTAAGTGTCTTGTATTTGCTAAGTGGGACTTCTAGAAGCCGCCTCAGGTTAAGTACAAGGGAAGAATTTCAGCAGTTGCTATTTGCCCCAGTACTATAGCAGGAGAAGCTCCAGCTGCTCAAACTCTTACTTTGCCACAACTGCTCTTCCTTACATGCAGAGACTTGCTCTGTGACAAAGTGTATAGCGGCGACATGAATTTGCGCGCATGGTGCCACAGAGAAAAGATAGCACCTCAGTGAAGAAGAAACACAGAACAAGACCCCAACATTTGTTCAGGCATACTGCTAAAATTACTGTGGCTTGTAATGTCAGGCAGCAAATGACGGCTTTTTTAGTAGGTGGGCTAATAGTTTTCATAACACAAATAATGAAGATTAAAAAATAGGTCAAGCAGTTTTAAACCTGGCTTGTGAACAAGGAGAATGAATATATTTTTCCAGCTTGCTGCTTTAAAAAAAAACCCCTAGCTATTTATACTTCTGTTATTCCTGGCTCAAAGTTAAGAAATGGGCAATGTTTAAAGTTGCATTCATTTTCAGATAGTGAGACTTGGCTTGCTTATAACGTAAATAAGTGTTGCCCAGGAATGTAGCCTGTATTTCTGATTTAGTTTATAAAAACAAAAGAACATGGATTAATCATGGTTCAGGATGTAAGCACATTCTTAAAGTAAAAGGCATATATCCACAAGGGTCCCTGGTGCTGTCGGAGCCAAAAGCAACATTTTAGGATTTAAGTGTGAGGCAACTTTCAGAGACTGTGCAACGCATATAAATGCATTGAACACCCTGTTTCCCAGGGGAGAATGTCTACTTGTGGGTTTCCTGATTTCAGCAAGCTGCTAATAAAATTGAAGGAAAAGTAACTTTTTTCTCCCTGCTGCAATGTTGATTTGAAAGGCCCTGTGTATTTTATGTATGTATTCTGATACAGACATCCTGTTGCAATAGAGATGAAAACAGCAGGCCTGGAGGGGAAACAGAAGAACTGTTTAAATATATTATCCTGGTCCAGGTTCTTAATGAATAATCATCATAGGAAAAAACATATTTACATCCTCACTAAACTACCATATTTGTCACATGAAATACGTGCTGTAGTTTTTGTCCACAGTGGTTTGGTTCTCCCTGAAATCGTATTGCCCAATTACATAATTTCAGAATGCCTTACAGATATTTACTAGAATAGGCTTGCAAAAGATCCTAAACACTGCTTTTTTACAATCATGTGTGGGAAAGAGAGAAGAATGTAAAAAAAAATTTCTGTGCCCAGACAAAGCAGGGCTACAGATTTCTTTCTTCCTGTCTCCCTTTTGTCTGTGCAAAGGATTGTTGGATGGGCATTAAATTATTATCGGTTTTGTTCATATATTCCATATATATTCTGAGAATACATGAAGGAAGTGGTGTAAGGGACAGTGAATAGCAGATGTATTCAGTATCATTCATCGATGTGACTGTTCTTGAAAAAGAAGCGTAGCGTGGGGCATACCCTAAATCTTGGAGATCATAACTACTGTGATAAATTAGCAATAAGGATAAGGGATAGAATGTGAAAAATTCTCCCACTCCCGTTCTTACCAACACTGCACCCTGGTGGTCCTCAGATGTCACCTTGTGCCACTACTTGTGGCTGACACAAACCCTTTCCTATCTGTACATGCAGAGGGCTTAGAAGAGAGGCAAGGATTCTCAGTTGTATGGGCTTGGAGAAGGTAAGAAACAGGGATCTTCAAGCGAGAAAAAGACTCATGTTACCTACCTACCGTTTCAGTTGCCTGAGAACTTGGGTTGAAGGATCTTTATTCTGGATAGAGAAAAAGAGGAGCTGTGACTGAGGACAGAGCCCATATTGGTGATCAGGTTTATGAAGTCTGACTGCATCTATATTTTAGTTAGATTGTTGTTTATTGCTAAAGTTCAAACACTAAATAATTAAGGAAAGCCTGGAAAACCAGTAGCAGCTAGAGGTCTGTTTTGACAAAGTCCTATAGTGCAGGTTGTTGGGAAATTCATTCTCTAATTGGAGGTTGTGTATTGATTAGAGGGGGAAGTTAGCTAATTTTTAAATTCAGAGAGCATATCCACAAATAGGAGTGGGGAGGGTTCAGTGGCTTCAAATGGTCCTAGTAGCATCAAGCTACATTGGATCCGTACACAGATTATATGGACCCTCATTTATCTCCATGGTGTGTTGGAGAATCAAAGAATGTTCTGTGTTTTTCTTCATCATTGTTTAAAGAAGAAGAAGAAGAGATTGGATTTATACCCCGCCCTCCACTCCCCAAGGAAGTCTCAGAGCGGTTTACAAACTCCTTTTCCCTTCCCCTCCCCACAACAGAGACCCTGTGAGGTAGGTGGGGCTGAGAGAGCTCTTTCCCAAGCTGTCCTTGAGGGAACAGCTGGTACAGAGCTATGGGTTGCCCAAGGTCATCCAGCCAGGTGCAAGTGGAGGAGTGGGGAATCAAACCCGGTTCTCCCAGATTAGAGTCCGCTCACTTAACCACTACACCAAACTGGCTCTAAGAGATTCATAAACTGCCCTCTTCAGAATTTGCAAGATGGGATTAACACAGAACAGAATTTAAAATAAAAAATGACTAAAATAATTCATAAGCTAAAACATTGTCAGCATTTTGAAGTAGCCTTGCTAAACAGAAACATTTTGGCGTGGCACCTAAAAACCAGTAATATAGACACCAGCTAAGTTCCAAGGAGGGAAGGCATGTCATCACCCACCCCACTTCCCTGGGCAGTGGCACCAGAAGTAATATTTGAAGTAAAGTCCTGAACTGTTAAGTTTGGAAAGTACAGGAGGTGGTTCTTCAGGTACCCCAGTCCAAAGCCATTCAGGGCCTTAAAGGTAAGTAACAGCCCTTTGAATTGTTCCCAGTAATTGATAAGCAGCCAGTTCAGATTTTTCAGCATGGGGGTGGTACTTGAACAATAGCATTAGTGTTACGTCACATTGCCTTTTGTGTTGAGATGAGTGATTCAGGCTAAAGAGCTGTGGTTAGCTCCAAATGTATAACATTAATTTGTTTGCAAAGAATAAGCACTGTACAACATCTAAAATCATTTCTGCATCCCCAGTATAGTGCAAAGGAGTATATATCCCATTATTTCAAAGTCATGTCCATAAGGTGTGATGAACTTGTGACACAGGTCCAGTAGGTCATATTCAGATAGCTCAAGCAGGAGATAATCTGTGCCATCTCCCAGTGCTGTCTCCTAAGTTCAATTGAAGTATCTTCAACAACGATCTGAGCTCAACTGAGTTCCTATTTACCAAAAATCATATTCATGCTTAAGACCCAATATGCCAAGCATTTAAAGGATGAGTATCCTCACTTGGATACTAGCACACTGGTCCTACTGTTTGGCTTCTTAATCACTCTCCATCTTCTCTGTCTGGAATTTAAAGAGGAAAGCGTGGAGCTTTGTGCAGTTGGAGGCTTTCTGGAGCTGTAGATTCTAGTTCTTCATTTGAAGAGTCTGAACCCCAGGCTCAGAGGAACAATCAGTAGGGTTGCCAGGTCTTTCCTGTCTGCCAGTGGGGCGGGTGTGTGTGTGTTCTTCTCTTCATCCAGGATATCTTTGGTATGTGCCATGATGACATCACCCAGAAGTGACATCATCGTGCAGGGCACGTGGTGGGTTAGGCCTCTGTTGTTCGAGGAGAAACCATAGAGTTTTTTCTTGAACGATAGAGCATCCTCCTGCAACGTGCCCCGCTCAATGACAACATTGTGCCAGGCGTGTTGGTGTAAATGAGGCACTTTGAGGGCGGGGTTCTCCCACCAGCCAGATCTGGGCTGGCAGATCGAGGGCCCTGAAAGTGGGCAAACCCCCGCCCCCAGTGGGGGAATGACAAGCCTAACAATCAGGTGTTGAATTAGGGCTGCCAAGTCCCCCGGTAGGGCGGGGGAAACAGCGGTTTTTAATGCTTACCCCCGCTTTTTCAAAGTTGGCCACCGGGGGACAAAATGGCTGCCAGCAGAAAGTCGGAGCCAGAGTGAAGCGAGACGCCGCCCACTTTTCACCGGCTCTTCTAATCTGCAAGAGGCCGGAGGACTAAATTCAGGAGACGGGGCTGATTGCGCATGCGTCGGCAAGGAGCCAGGGACAGCCCAACGAAAAGGCGTTGCTGGCGGTGTCGTGGATGTCCGTTCTTGTTTTTTTGTATCGCAGTCACGTGGTAAAGGTGGCGTGGTAGCGGCAGTAGTCGTTCGGCTGGTTCAGATCTGCCTGTGGCTCTGAAACCTAGAAGTCATGAGAGCGGCGCGCGCTCTGCTTGTGGTCGTAGCAACGCTTAGAATGGTTACTTTCAGCACAGGTGAGCTGCACGAGGGAGGATCCCTCGCCACGCCTTTCCGAGGCTGACGAAGGGGCGGGGTACTTGCGGGCGTGCGAGTCAGTCATGAAGGAGGTAGCTTGGCTGCTGGGAAGCCTCAGCCGTGGGCACATGGGAAGGAGGCTGTACTCTTAAGGAGCCACACGATTCTGCAGACGTTCTGACATCGGCTATTGTGGGCCAGAGCTCACGTCAGCCGGTAGGATTACGCATTTAAAGGAAAAGGGTTAAGCAGTGGGTTCGAAAGGCAATGACATGCTAGAGGTGGTACTATTTGTGCTATTTCTACGTAAAGATCCAGTGTACCTGCTGCTCCTCTTGCAGTAGCAGAAGAAGCTGCTCCAGTTCTTCTGCGACCTCTAGTCCTCCTTTAGTCCTTTTGATTGGAGAGACTCCATTCCAGGCTGCTTTTTCTGTTTGGGGGGGGGGGGAACCTCCTCCAACTCTCTCTCTTTCTTTTGCATTTTGCAATTTTATTTTATTTTATTTTATTTGCATTTTTAAAAACCTGTTTATTTTTTGGGCTGGGAAAAAGAAAATGTGACTGAAGCTTCCCTGACTGTCCTGGGGTCATTTTGGAAACCCCACACAAACTTACATTTTTTTTTAAAAAAAGGTTTTTTTCTTAGGGGGGCAGCACTCATCTGTGGGGATCATTGCCCCAAATGCCCCCGTTGCTACGTGTGTGTGGGTGTGCACATGAAAGGTTATAGCCAGAATAAAACTTTGTTGATGGACCAATGGCCTGATTCAGTATTAGGAAACTTCATGAGTTCATGTGTCAGCATGTGGAAGCAACATCACAGGATGTGACATCACAAAATGATGTCACTTCCTTTCTCCTGGCTCCACCCCCAAAGTCTCCTGGCTCCACCCCCAAAGTTCCCAGATATTTCCCAAGTTGGACTTGGCAGCCCTATGTTGAATCCTCTGCCTCTGGGTAGCCCGCAAAGTCCTGTTCCTTAGACAGAGCCTCAGATCAGTGTAGGGCCTCTGGAATCCCTGGGTCAGAGTCACACTGAAAGACATTTCTTTAAAGATCTCTTGCATCAGGATTGCTGTCTGAGGCATGTAGCACCTGGGGCCGTGACAGCACAGTGAGAAATTTGAGACTAAGCAAAACGTAGCTGATGTTTGGGATAGAAGCTGCCATCTTCTGAACTGTAGTTTAGTGATAGGCTTGGCTTACATTGGGATGTGCCCCAACTCATATGGCAGCAAGAGCATTCTCATTACCAGTCACTGCTGAAATATAGCACAGTGTCACTGCACTTCCTTTAAAATCTTGATACCACAAATCCTTCCTTGATGGCAAATAAATGAGCTCGACTCCCAATTCCGATGCTTTATAGTCCGGCTGCCGCTGCTTGCCGTCCTGCTGAAGCAAAAAACTCCATTCGCTTGTTTACCTAGTGGCAGATTGTGATGTCAAAGAAACAGGACTTGTAGATGTGGGTTTTAATTTTATTTTCCTCATCGAATATTTTATTTCTAAAGCTGCTGCAGTTGCTGAAATAGTGGCAGATTTGCTACTTAAATGGCTTGTTTGATATCCCTATTATTCCACATCAGGCTGGGAAAATGATTTGCTGTATTTTGCTTTTTACTCATCTGTCTTCTTTTGAAGCTCTTCCCAATGTTGCTTGAGTTGTTGGGGGCAAAAATGCAGACAAAGGTATGGACTAGAAAGTGTGGCTCTCAGCAGAGTATATCGAAGCATTTTTAAAAGGATTAAAACCAGTTCTGAAAAATTCACCCCCACATGAAGGTTTAAGATGGGAAACATCTTAAAACAGTGATGTTTAAAGCTCTGAAACCCCAGCTTTGTGTCACTAAACAGAGCCTCTAGGGAGGAGCTCTACAAAGTTAGCAATGAAAGAGTTACCAAGCTAGTAACATTTTAAAATTCTACCTTACTTTTTCAACAATATTAAACAGAACACGTAAAGGTAAAGGTTTCCCTTGCTCGAAAGCCATTGAATCCGACTCTAGGGTTGCGGCTCATCTCCATTCCCAAGCCGAAGAGCCAGCACTGTCTGAAGACATTTCCGTCGTCATGTGGCCGGCATGACTGGATGCCAAGGCACATGGAACACTGTTACCTTCCCACCGAAGCAGTACCTATTTATCTACTTGCAGAGTCTTGCTTTCGAACTGCTAGGTTGGCAGGAGCTGGGACCAGAGATGGGAGCTCACTCCGTCACGCACTGCCGTCACGCTCACTCCGTCACGTCTCGAACTGCCAAACAACCAACCTTCCGGTCTGCAGTTCAGCGTCTTAATCACTGAGCCACCGTGACATAACTCCTATTCCTGTCTCAGCTGTACAAAGCCAGAGGGGCAGCTGTGTTACACAGTTGTAGCAGAACAAAACAAAAGTCCAGTGGCACCCTTAAGACTAACAATATTTATTCCAGCATGAGCTTTCATGAGTCAGAGCTCACTTCCTCAGATGTAGCGGAAAGAAAGAAACCCATTTTCCTCATTTTTACAGAAGGAGAGGGGGGAAAGGGAGGAGCTGATAAAACAAAACAAATGACCAGTGGCATCTTAAAGACTTAACAGTATTTATTCCAGCATGAGCTTTCATTAATCAGAAATTACTTTCACAGTTTTAACATTGTTATGAATTTTTAATCAATTTCCAATCAAGAGAGGGGAGAAGTAAAAAAAAAAAAAAGAGGTGGAGTAATGTATATAAGCAGCAGTCTCTTATTTCTTGTGATGCATGCAGGTATTTAGCATTTCAGAAGAGGCATTCCTTTCTGTGTGTGAGTGAAGGCAAATAAAGATGGTGCTTGCCATTTGCAGTTTTATAAATCTTTTTATTGAAAGTGTAATAAGAAATTGAAAGTGTAATATAAATCTCCTCACCGATAATTGAGATGGCTCTTTAACCAATTAAAAGTTTTAGGTTGCATTTTGTTCCCTCCTATTATTGTACTGCAGGTGGAATATAGCATATTTTGGCATGTGAGACGCGCCGGTCCTTGTTCATCAGGAGTGATGATTGAGTGCTTGCGTTTCTCTGTATTTGTAGCCACTGGATGGTGATCTTGGGCCAGCCTAGCTCTGTCCTGTTTCATAAACTGCAGGGCCAAATTGCCTTGCAGATGCCAGCTCCATTTGGCGCAGTCTAAGGCATTAACCAAATTATCTTCTCTTCCCTCCCCCCCCCCCAACGCCAATAGTAAATAATTTCTCTCTCCATTAGTCAATAATAAAGTGGCACGTTTCACAGAGCACTGCAGAGAAGTGATTTGCATTTGCTGCTTTTAGTTGCAGCAACCACATGCAATTGCCTTTTTTCCCTTTTAAAATTTGGTTATTAAACTTATTTCCCCCTAGCAACTCAGCATGTTATGGCTTTTCACTTCCATTTAGAGCAAATGTGTTCACACAGCACTTCTCACACAATCTGTCCTGGGTTTTTTGCCTAGCACTATGTAGTGATTATGTTACAGCTTCTGTCTTGGGGTATTCATCCCACCCCAAATCCTAGTGTAAGATGTATGGTATAATATAAAATGTATTTATTCAAGTTCTCAACACCCCCCCCCCCCCGATGTTTCATTTCAGAGGTTTACAAATGAGGACCACCTGGCGGTTCATAAACTCAAGCATGAGATGACATTGAAATTTGGCCCTGCCAGAACGGATTCAGTCATCATAGCAGGTACATGTTGCGATCCAGGTCAGCTTGAAAAGCTGCACATTAGTACAGCCCAGTTGTAACTTCGATACCAGTAACCAGATGTACTGAATAATATCACTTCCGCCCATGTTAATATCTTATGATGCTCATTTTAATCGGGCAAGAGGTGTTGGGGGGGAGTGAGAGGCTTCCAGATTTCTGTGTTTTTATATATTTGATGCTAGTATTGGTTTCTGTGACTTAACGGGGAAGGATTGACAGGGAAAGAGTCTTTTGTAGTTCTCCATACACTTTTCAGGGTGATGAACAAATGCTGACAAGCCCAGCTTCCCTTCCTTGGCTCAAGTGTCCATTTTCTTAGGCTTTTAGGCTGACAGTCCATAAATCTGAAACTCCGTATTGTGAATAGGCTGCTGCAAAGACTTTATGTGTGAAGCCCAGATGAGACTCTATCAAAACATGCACCATCAATGCAAGCCTTTATAAGATTTGAGCAAAGTGTCCCTGGCTGTCCAGCAGTATATTTATTCCCCTTTACAGGGTATTTTCCCACCCTCTCAAGTCTCCATTCTGATTCCTGTTTTTAAACCAAAAAGTGAAGGAAGAGTGGAGTCAGTCACTGAATGAAATGGACATTGCTTTGTTGAAAATCTCTTAATATTACAGTTTCCACTACAGAAACCATATCTTTATAAAGCCCACCTGAATTTATAATGCCCTGTCACACATATTAGTGCTTCCATGGTGTTCATTCCATAAAGATGGGACTTCTGATAGAATTTTGGCAGGTGTGATTTTCTTCCATTCCCACAGCACAGACCAGGTAAACCGTAGCTCCTGAAATTCTTCCTCCTTATAGAGTGATTAAAAATCATTAAATCTTGGTTGCATGTGTAGATTGTGCATGCATGGTTGATATAGAGACATCCAAAGGAAGTGAAAATCCCTCAAAGCAACGCTACTGTGTTGCAAGTGTATCCCTCCTTGCTTTTTTCTTTCTGAGAAGTGAAAAGGCTGGTGGGAGAATTATGCAAATAGAAAACAGGCTGGGTTATGAGCAGATGGAACTAGGGCAAAGCAGAGCTCTCTGCGTTTTTATGTCTTTTTTGTCAAACACAAAGTGTCAGCAGTTCTCGACTTCCACAACTACCGCTATCCCCAGTTGTACAATGTGTTGCTGATGGAGACCATTTCAAGGGTAGGAGACACAAATCATTTATTATTCCTCCTGCAGCAGCTATACAGTTAAGCAGATGAGTCACTCAGAACTCCTGTCCCGTCCTTGCAAACAGCCTGGAAATGTTAGCCCACACAGCTTGTCCCTCCCAACAAGAACAAATCACTCTTTCTCTCTGACACCAAATGATGTGCAGTGCAAGTAGAAGGTTCCCTTGAGATTCTGGGCTGGCTAACGCTAGCGGGCATAGTCAAAGGTCCATCAGAAGCTGAGTTACTCAGACAAAGACTGGAAGCAGGTCTGTGATCCCACTGCTGCCCTGTGTTAAGTATAGAATGTAATAATGTATGTGGACCTCAGCATTCTGAGAACCTTCAGTTTCATCTTTAAAGGAATTGTTAGTTTTATGGTTTAAAAAATAAACTTAATTGTGAAAGTTTAGAATGCAGACATTGTTTTCCAGCAGTCAGGAGCTGGAGTTTCAGTGTTCTGCATAGTTCCTTATGCCTTCTGAGGCTAACTGAAGCATAATAAATGTTCAAATCTGCATAACTCAGGCAACAGGACATGAGTCTGTACAGAATGTGGGTCTTTAATATTTTTTAAAACTGAGACACCCTTCTAGCTACAAAACAAATACAATTACCGTCATGCCATAGTTAGGAAAAGTCATTCTCATGCTGAAGTAGGGAAAGTGATATTTATTACCTTTATGCTTTTAAATAGTCGCTCACCTGTGACAGGAATCTCGCCAGGAAACCAAGTAGTGAAGCTTCTGTTAAATTGGGAAGAGAACTGATTTTCTCTCGAGCCACTGATGTGCCACAAATGTCTAAAATGGGTATGCATGAGCAGGAGGTCTAGTAAAAAAAACACAAAGGTTCATTATTACTGTATTTAAAGGCTAATAATGTGGCAACTGGAAAAAGTATTAATCTGTACTCAGGAATCTTTTTAATGACCATTGCGGCAGGGGGGAATGGAAAGGATCAGGACATTTTTATAAATGTGAATTCAACAGAGTCCCCAAGTGAAAAGCCAAGGTGAGCTGATGGTGTTCCCTCCCTGTGCGGGGGGAAACAAAAAGGATGGGGATCGTACCAATTACACCAGGAACCCGAGCAGCCACTTAGTGTCAGTATTTTTAGGGGGTGATTAAGTACCTATTCTCTGAGGCACCCCCCCCCCCCCAATAACATTTAGGGCAGGGGTGTCAAACTAATTTGTTATAAGGGCCAGCTCTGACATAAATGAGAACTTGTTGGGCCGGGCCATGTGTGTCATAAAATGTAATGCCAGGTAGCAGAGATACAAACTTTATAAAGGACACAGACAAACACAATTAAAGATTTTTTAAAACTTTAAATAAAGCATCCTTAAAACACTAGCAATCTTGCAATATTTTGTCTATTTCCGTCTCTGATAACTGACACCTCTGCTCTGGAATACTGCATCAAAATGTCTGTGCTGTTGCAATCTTGAGTATGCTGTTCAGGTGTGTATCTGTAAGCTGCAAACCTACTTTTTAGGTATTGACGTTTATTACAGAAATCTCATGCTCAGTGTTCCTAGCCTAGGACCCAGGGGAAAACGTGAAATGGCTGGGCATTGCAACCTTTTGTTGCAATAGGGAGCCCTGGCATAAAGTAGGAAGTAGGAAACAGCCAGGGCCTTGCGGGCCTGATTGGGGTCTTCTGAGGGCCTGATCCGGCCTGCTGGCTGTATGTTTGACACCCCTGATTTAGGGATTGTGGAGTATGAGATTGTGTGCCGCTGCCTTCTAAAGCGGCATCATGTATTTGACTTGACTTTGGCTCTACAGCACACATACATTATAATCGGTGCCACATTTTTTCTGTTCCTGATCTCTTCCAGTCTTTCTTTTAAACATGCCCCCTGACCCATTCCCACATCCAGTTATACTCAGGCTAATTTTTCCCTCCAAACCTTTTAAGTAGGTGTTCCTTTTCCCCATCCTATTCAACCTTTACCCTTCTCTAGTATTTATCTTACAGCATGCCCAGCTGCTTTGTCCAAAGGATGTATTGTGGATTTGCTGATCTCAACTGTGTCACTAATTTGGAAGGATTGCCAATTATCCAAATTTCCATCATTTGTAGTGTGTGTGTTTGTGTGTGTGTGTTCTTGTTTTCAAAATGTGGCAATGTATGAAGAAAGGAATCTGAACTTTCTGAATGGAAATGCTGAAAACTACATTGGTTATTAATGTCTCCTATGGTTTTTGGTTCTTCATTCTATGAATAATTTAATCAGAGCTTTTATTTCTCCAAAAAACCCAGATCAGACTCCAACGCCAACCCGTTTTCTGAAGAACTGCGATGAAGTCGGCCTCTTCAATGAGTTGGCTAGCTCATTCGAGCATGACTTCAAGAAAGCCACAGAAGATGATGACAAAAAGGCAAGGGGGAGGAAGGTCTTAGTTCTCTTCGATCTAAAACGTTGGGAGCTAGGCTTTCTCTTTCTTAGTGTCCCCATAGTAGTGCTTGTTCAAGATATGTGGCCAATTTTAATCAGCCCCAGTGGGCTGTCAATCATACCTCCTGCAATAACTTGTACTGAATGCATCAGATGATGTTGCATGGTGGTGGAGGAGCAAGGCCATCATACCACTGCCCCTTCTAGCCTGTCTCTCACTGTTGGTGACATTCAGGGTCCTGGCTCTACTTCCTGAGCTAAGGACGGTAACTATAGGCAAAGACCTTTCTTCTCCCACTGAATTTTGGCTCTTTTCATTGAGTTAGTGCTTCTGGCACTGGAAAGGTTTAAAGGGGTGTAGAGCAAGGACAGCTGCATCTCCTTATTAATTTGAATAACAGGTGGCAGGAGAGTGGTGCCCTTTTTTGTGTGTGTAAATCTGTGCTGGTGTTTATGAAGTATTGCATTGGTTGTGTCACTTTTGGATACTTTATGAACCATGGGAATGATGCACCCTTCTCAAAAGGCTTCTTGAGGAGATCAGAATGGTGACGCTGTTGCCCGTGGGAAGGGATTTGCTCCCCTGTCTTGTAGGATTCAAGACACCTTGAAAGGGGGAGAGTGAATCTTTTATTGCCCCCATTAGTTGTTGCAGACTTTGGGAAACCACCCCAGCCAGAGATATCAGTCAGTGTTCGCAGCTTTCTTGTAAGAAATAAATGGAAAAAGTAAAGTCAAAGCAATACACACACACCACCCCTACCCCACATGCAGTCAACTTGTTTCTGAGCTGAATTGCTCTACAGCTGCTGTAGAACTCAAAACCACATGAATATCTTGCCAAATATTGTGGCTGGGGGAATTCAGAGTAGCATTGCTAAAACCTCCTGCCCTTTTACCCCCACTAGTGTGGTGGAAAGTGTCATTGAGTCACAGCTGACTTATGGCAACCCTGTAGGGTTTTCAAGAAAAGAGATGTTCAGAGGTCGTTTGCCATTCCTTGCCTCCATGTCAGGACCCTGGTGTTCCTTGGAGGTCTCCCATCCAAATACTAGCTGGGGCTGACCCAGCTTAGCTTTCGAGATCTGACGTGATCGGGCTAGCCTGGGCTATCCAGATCAGGGCCCCCACTAGTACCATCTGGGTTTGGTTTTGTGTTTAGACTGAGACATACCTTTGCTGCTGTGCCATTTCCCAGCAAGGTGCCATTCTGGGTTTGTTCTGGGTTCTCCGCTGTTTCCCCCTCCCTCCCTTATTACAGTTCAAAACCTTTACCTCGAAACAAAAGCAGAGATTTTACTTAACAAATGGTTGAAAACCCCCAGTCTAGTCAGGCAATTTTATATGTTAAGACCACCCATAGTCTTGTTGTTATACTGTTTTAATAGCCACCACTAGGATTCTGAGACTGATGAGAGTTTTTCATATAAAATATGATTCGGTCCAAATATTTCTGACCTCCAGCAGCAGCAGTTCAAAGCTTGGGCTAGTTTCAGGCAGGCTCGGAGGAATTACCCTTGCTAGAATTGCCTGGATTGGATTGTTGGATCCAGCTGGTTTACTATTCAGAAAAACTTGGCAGGCGTTGCTGGGCGCATTCATGAGATGCCTTGCACATTTGGCAGCATTGAGTTTGGTTCCTGGTGCTAGTTTGAGTTTTGTGTGGGGTTCTTTTCTCTTTTTTTTTGCCCTGGATAGTTCCAGCCACGGTGTTTGCAGTAATTAAGGCAGAGAAAGAGGGCATTTCCAGGCATACTGCTTGTTGGATGATGGGCATTCTTAACACGAGCTGTAGTCAGTATATCATCACCCCTTCAGGGTGCCAGTCCCTCTGTCGTTCACTGGGAAGGTCTGTTGTGCTCTCTGTAGCTCAGAATGGGAAGTGGAATTTGTAGGATGCTGGGAAGCACACATGCAGGGTGAGTTGGGGGTTACTGTTGTTACTCTTTGTAGGCATCTCCTTGCTTTAAGGAGCTCAGGGCAGGATATGTTTCTTCTCCTACCTCCTCTACCATTTTTACAAACCTGTAAAATAGATTAGGCTGAGCGATTATAACGAGTAAGCTTGGCTGAGAGATGATTTCAATCCAGGTCTTCCTGGTTCTAGTCATCGTCTTACTTGCTGTATATCGGCTCTCACATAGAGCTCTAGGGAAGTTCCAGTTATTTTCCCGAACATTATCAACTCTAATTAGTTCACTTTATCTGAAGATGGCAGACCAAGGGGGTAGCGCCTGCTGAGAAGGTGTATCATTCAGTTGAAGTTCTCCTCTCAACCTAGGTTAAGTATACTACGATTGCGGGTGTCTGAATATCCTGTTCTAATAACTTTAATGGTGTGAAATGATATTGTCCACTTCTGTGCAATCTAAAGCCCTGGTCGACAACTATTTCTCTTGAGAGAAGCATAGTAGGCCGCTTCCTTAACCTCAGAGTCTTAAAATGACCTCTCTTCAAGTTCTGTTGCCACTTTCTCCACCGCACATCTGTTGTAGAGGTGGATTTGCTCCAAAGGGTCTCTGGCTGCCGACCCCTGATCAAAGGGCTGCTTATCCATGTACCACATTTTTATGTGGTAGTTTTCTGCCTTCAATTGGCTTTTGCTCTTTGCCGGTTTTGCTTTACTGTGGACATTCCATGCTCCTAGTTTTGCCATTTGCTTTTGCCGGTCTTCTGACTCATTGATTGAAGAAGGCAGTAACAAAATTGCTGTTAACAAAATTGGAAAAGGCCATGCAGCACTGTTGAAAATAGGTACGGTGGCATGTTGCCAGGTTCAGACATATGGTTAGATTTTATTACAATGGACTGGTCATAGATTTGTAATAACTCGTATGGCTCTCTTGTTGGCTTCTGCTTAAATCAAGTAATAATTCAAAATGACTTATATAGCAGCTTACGGTGCTTCTATGAATGAAAGTGCTTCCTGTAACCTATAGGCATCTCAACCTTTTTTATTTTAGTGAAGCCTCAAAAAAGAAAGCCTCTAGAAAGAATTGCTTGTATAGGTGTTCGCAGAATCCTGGAACACTGCATTTCTGAACTAACAAGCATTCTTTGTACAAGCTTCTAGAACAGCCTTGCAGTTGGGCATTCATTTTCCGTGAGTTGCTTGGTGAGCATGCAAGTGGCAAACAGCTCCTCCGTGATGCCCAATATCCACTTCCTGTCTTGGGGAGCCGTAGTTGCAGTCTTAGTAGCACTGTTTTGTGCATTCGTCCTCTCCTAGCTGTGGTGGTTCAGTGGTTAAGACACTGAACTGCAGACCGGAAGGTCAGTAACTCAGCAGTTCGAGACCCAAGTGCTGCGTGACAGAGTGAGCTCCCGTCTCTGGCCCCAGCTCCTGCCAACCTAGCAGTTTGAAAGCAAGAAATTGCAAGTAGAAGAAGAAGAGATTGGGTTTATACCTTGCCCTTCACTTGTAGTCCCAGAGCAGCTTACAAACTCCTTTCCCTTCCCCTCCCCACAACAGACGCCCTGTGAGGTAGGTGGGGCTGAGAGAGCTCTGAGACAACTGTCCTTGAGAGAACAGCTGGTACAGAGCTATGGCTTGCCCAAGGTCATCCAGCAGGTGCAAGTGGAAGAGTGGGGAATCAAACCCGGTTCTCCCAGATTAGAGTCCGCACACCTAACCACTTCACCAAACTGGTAGATAAATAGGTAAATAAGGAGATAAATAGGTAGCACTTCGGTGGGAAGGTAACAACGTCCAATGTGTTTAGTCATGCCGGCCACATGACCACGGAAAAGTCTTTGGATAGTGCTGGCTCTTCAGCTTGGAAATGGAGATGAGCACCACCCCCAGAGTCAGATTCGACTGGCTTTTCAAGCAAGGGAAACCTTTTACCTAGCCTTGAAGAGCAAGTAGTAGGCTTTTGAGGATGGGAAAAGCTGTGGTATGAAGCCACAGTGGGACCCACCTACAAGATGGATGGGTTGAAAAGTGTAGACAGGTGGCACTGTGGATGGGTGATAAGAGTCGGCTTTTTACCCAACTTCGCTAGAGGGTAAAGTGTGGCAGTCTGCAGAGACAATGAGGATGTATATAGAATTCACAATTTAGTATGTTATCTTTTTCTGCAGTGTCCTGGACCACTGGATATGTCTCTGTCCTCTGCCCCCTCTTCCCCAGACATCAAAATAAAAGAGGAAGAGCCAGTGGAAGTAGACTCGTCCCCTTCAGACAGTCCAATAGCAAGTCCACGGACACCACTGACCAAGGAGAAGGTGAGTTGTCTTTTCACCTGCGTTCAGTGGTTAATGGGCATTAGTTAACAACATAGAACATGGGTGTTTAGAGGATTGTCTGTCCCTGTACAGCCTTGCCAAGAGTGGATGCTGCATTCCTCATCTTGGGCCCTCCTTTTCAGCGGCTACCACCCCCACCTGTGGAATGCCTTCCATCCGTTCCCTGCGTCTGCCATCACTGTGTTTGTTTCAGACCACACCAAGACTATTTAAAAATTTCAGCGAACTTTTAGTTGAGTAGTGTGTGTGTTCTCTTTTGTTTGCCTGTTCATTAGATTTTAGTTGGCTGCTGTCCAGTGGTTACTTAGTGCTGTGAGCTGGTGCTTCCCTTGCAGGAGGTGGAGAAATAGAAACTGCAGTTTGTGTGATAGCAGCAGCAGCAGCAGCAGCAGCAGCCCTTTTGAAGCCCTCATGCAGATCACTCCAGCTGTGTATCTTTCTCCATGTGATTCCACCCAAGGTTGTGAGGCCACCAGTGACCTAGTGTGCAGCAGTGGCCTGGGAACCAAGAGGCAGCAGAAGTGGACCATTAAATGAAAGAGCCCTGAGAGAATGAAGCAAACTGTGTGACTGCTTTTCAGGCTTGTGCCTGTCAATATAGGGAGGCTTTTCCTGTTGAAATGCAGGGTTACACACACGGAATAAGTCTGTACCATGATGTAAATCACTATCTGAATCCAAACCAGATTACTGGCGGGACAAGGAATGTGCTGCAAATTGGATATTACTGTGACTCAGTGGGATCATGATCTGACAGTGGAAGGTGCTGATGGATGTAGATCTTTCCCATGACCTCCATCACCTAGCAGTCCTTTCTGCCCTCAAGAAAGTTGATTCCTGGGGTCACAGGCCCCATGTGGAAGGAGGAGGGGGTGAAATCACTCTTCTGCTCTTCTGTCCATGCTGTTCTGGTGACAGGAGTGAGAGCAAAAGGTAGTTCCACTCCCTCCGTCCCTCTTCAATTGCAGTGCCCAGCCTGTGTGCTTATTTGTCCATGTGTGTTCTGTGCCCCCTGGAATCAACTTTTCTGAGGTCAGCAAGGATTGCTGAGGAGGAGGCAAACAAGGGAAAGATCTGCAGTAGTTGCACCTACAGCCTGCTGGATCCAGTGCCATATCTGGTGCGTTCCTCGGATGTGGTTGTCCTTAAGCCCAAGAGAGAGATTTCCAGTCCTCATGAGTAGTTTTTTAAAAGATAAAGACAATCTGTACTCAGCTTTGAAGCACCAAGTGAGTCAATAAGCAACTCTGAAAGGAAACATCTTTTCTTAATAGACCTCTTTCCCTTCTCCAGTCCCAGCTAACTGTCCCGACTTACCGTTTACTCATGTCCTGTAAGTCTGATTCATTCTTCCTTCCCCTCCATCATTGTGCTAAATTCAGTAGGATGAGGTATCATGCATGACTGGCATGATATTAAAGCAAGATCATGTTTAATGGGAAATGAAGTTCAGAGCTAATTAATTTTTTTTAACATTTATACGCTGCACTTCTCAATTAACGATTTCCAAGGCAATTTACAGTAATACGGCAGAGCTGAAAACACAGCGCAAATTTCATGGAAGCAGCAACAGATAAAAATGAACTGAGCCCAGCAGCCAAATAAAAAAAGAACAAAGGGACAGAAACAATAAATCAGTGTGAAATAGCAATTACCAGAGAAGATAGTCAAGTAACTACCTCTGCTGGGGTCCTTTTTCATGTTAAATTAGAACAGCAATATTAAATAAAGTAACAAAACAAGTAAAAGGGGTCTGCTTTCCATGACTTGGGCGACACAGTAGAAAAGATGTTTTGCCTTAGTCTTACCTAGAGTTGCTAGCTCCAGGTTGGGAAATACCTGGAGATTTGGGGGTGGAGCCTGAGGAGGGCGGGGTTTGGGGAGGGGAGGGATTTCAATGGGATGTAACGCCGTAGATCCCACCTTCCAAAGCAGCCATTTTCTCCAGGGGAACTGATCTTTGTAGCCTGGAGATCCGTTGTAATAGTGGGAGATCTCCAGCTGCAACCTGGAGGTTAATGAGTTATACAAAAAATACAAAAGATCAAACCGTGCATAAATAACAAAAATATATATATTCAACATTCAATGAGTATGATAATCTAAACCTATATAAATAGTGTAGTTTTTCAGAAATACAATATGATAAAAACTCAAAAATACATGGTCCAAATACACAAACAACCCTATTGACCCACCTTCAGAAATAGTCCATGTCAAATTCCTCAAACAGTGAAAAGTCCAGGTATAAATGTTTATAATTCCTCCTCGAAAAACTCATCTGGCCACTTGTTTATCCACTTAACGGCCTCGCCAGCTTCCAGTTGCTGTATCACCTTGCTTCCTCAAAAGTGGAACACCAAAACCACCCAGCTACAGTATTATTGAATAATACACAGCATCTTTTTCATTCTTAATGTACATCACAGTAGTGGGTCTGGTGTACAGTATTTATATAGGTTTAGATTATCATACTAATTGAATGTTGAATATATATATTTTGTTATTTATGCACGGTTTGATCTTTTGTATAACTTGCTCCCTTCCATGCTTCTCTGCTGTTTGGGTTTCTTACCACCTGGAGGTTGGCAACCCTAGTCCCACCTCACTTGTGCAAAGGGGAGAAAACGTAACAGTGGGCAGGTTCATATGAAAGAAGGCAAAAGAGTTTGAGCTTTTTATCAAACCAGGTAATATTTGCATGATTTATTCTAGTGGCGGTGAAGTATTGAAAAATACAGGTTCCTGGGTTTGAGAAATTATCTCATGTATTCATATTCACTGGTGCTTTCATTATGGTAGTGTAGGTACTATGTTAGAGTTACCGTATTTTGAAAAGCAAAAAAGAGGACATATTTTCCAAATGACTACTTCAAACCAGTGATCACTAAGACAAATCTCATTTTAAATACCCCTAACTATTTAAGCTGTGATAATTGCTGCTAACTAGGAATATTCCTAACCTTCCAACCCAAAAAGAGGACATTTTCATCAGTTTTTTAAAAAAAACAGGATGGACACCAAAAAAGAGGACATCTGGTGGTAACCCTATACTATGTTAAAGTAGATTAGCAAAATTTCTGTGTTTGTTGTGACTCTCACCCTGATCGGAACATCCAGAGTTTAGAACTTCAACTATTTAAACATTTATCCAAAACAGGCATATATCGCTTTTCTGTCTATAGCACTTCAAAGCAGAAATCAAAATTGTAATATAATAAATGTATCAATAAAATAGTAAAAGACCCCAAAGTCACTAAACTTGTACATTTTCCAAAATGACACGACCGGAGCAAACTTTGCACACAGCAGGGGAAAACTTACCTGTCAAAGTCCAGGCTTTGGTTGGCTATCAAATGGAACACCTGGTGAGCACCCATTGGGGAAGGGAGCGCCATAAATGGGGTACAACAACAGAAGAAGGACCCCTTCCTATAGATATTAGTTACTATTTCTGCTGCTGAAGTAATCATTACTGTATCTGTCCATTTTCCCGCGCGCAGTGGTCTTAAAGATTTAACACGTTGTTGAGGATTGATAGGAAGATCACATATGACTATTCCCACAGTGATAATGTCTAACACTGAATGTGTGTGTGTTTCTCAGGAGAGTGCTTCCAAGCCTGTTATCCTTTCCACTCCTACTCCAACTATCGTGCGTCCCGGGTCACTACCACTGCACTTGGGGTATGATCCTCTACATCCCACTCTTCCTTCTCCAACTTCTGTCATCACCCAGGCTCCACCTTCCAACAGACAGCTTGGGTAAGTAACACATTGCATAGAAGTGTGTGGAAAGAAGGGATCTTAACAGGGTTTTTAACTGGGCCTTCAGTAACTAATGGCCAGTAGCTTTTGCTGCAATCTTACAATCTCAGGTCTTACAGACAACAGCAATTGTGTATTAGAAACCTGAACAGGAGCTGCCATAGGAAAGTCAAGTAGGCTTGCATATCCTGTTAAACAGATAAAAGCAAGCTTGGAGAGTCTGTTCTTTTGCAGCCTATATGCTTGTAGATGAGGAAGCCAATGATCTGGCAGGTGAAATGTTAGGTTAGGAAGCTTGATGATCCTCCTAACAGACTCTTCTGCCCCTGCAAAGATGTTCAGCCTGTTCCATGGGTGGCTTAGCACAGGGGAGGCTCTGTGTGTCAAAGGGAATCGCCTGCATTCAGTATGTGCTGGGCAGGAACTTCTGATAACACCTGTAAACTGAACTGAGGTGTGTATTGTGTGGTTTGTTTGTTTTCTTCCAGATCTCCAACCAGCTCCGTACCACTTGTCATGCAACTTGTGAACGGGCAGACCATGCCTGTTCTTCCTGGCCCTCCTGTTCAGATGCCTTCTGTCATATCGGTAATAGAGGTTTCCAGCATGGCCGCATTTGATATAGGAAGGGACAGCTTTTCCCTTTGCAGAGCATATGTGGACACTTTAATTTGCAAAACTGACATCCCTCTCTACCCCTCTGTGTGAGATAAGCCTTGGCTGGAGGGGAGGGGGCGGGGGGGACCCATTGCCTGCAAGGTAGCAGTGCCTGCCAAATACATTGCAGGGCATTAAGGCTCAAAACCGAAGCCTCCATCAGAGCAGATGGCTTTCACTGTTGGTTCCAGGGCTGGGAACTGCAGGCTCTCTGATTAGCTAGCTCTGTGCTGGAATCATTCAAGCTTGCAGAGAACATGTTGGCCTTTCCAGGCTGGGGGGGGGGGGGGAACCTCCCTCCCTGGCCTCTTCAGGGCATGAAATGGTTATTTAGCTTTTATTTCTGCAAATGAATTTTCCCGGGATATGTGATTGACAAACTTGAGTACCTTCTGCCGCAGTCTGCGTTGCCTCAGCTGCCGACTATACCACACGGGCAAATTCACTGTCGATTTCTTCATGGTGGGGGTACCATGAATCCCTTTAAGCCTTCCAAAAAGTTGTGGCCTTGTGTTGAGGGAGTGGAGGTTATAAATTCTACGAGACCAGTGGTTGCCTTGCATTTGTGATCAATAGGAACGTTTACACCCAAGGCATCTCAGAAATGCAGCCTGAGGAGAGGGAGGAAAGAGCCGTTTCTTTTGCCTCCGCTATCTATCTTTTCAGAACAACCATCGATAGCGCTGTGACCTAAAGCAGCTGTAATACTGCTTTTAAAAGAACTGATAGTGAGATCCCCTGACATATGCAGTTCATCAGGAAAACATTGTTTCCCCCAAGGAGGGGTTTGTGTAAAGAGAGAATTATAAAAATTGCTTCACGTAACACAAGGTTCCCTTTCTGCCTATACAGCTTGCCAGGCCGATGTCTGTAGTGCCAAACATTCCTGGTATTCCTGGTCCCCCCATTGTCGGCAGTGGCTCCATTTCACCGTCAGGCCTTCCAATGCACTCAGAAGCTAAAATGGTGAGTCCCGTTACATTACGTGGCCCTTATGAGGGCAGAAAGGCAGGGTATAACTTTTGTAAAATGAAATTAGAATAAAATAATAGGCTCAGCAACCGGTGACTATGGGGTTGAGAGATGTGTTAGGGGGGAATATGAGCGAATTAACTTCATAAGAATGATCTTAATCTGTTTTCTAGTAATTATTTCTGTATTTACCCCCAAACAATAACAGCATTAAGAGAGAAAAATAAGCTGACCAGTTGAAAGGATCTGGTAAGAGGTGGTGTGAAAGACGGTTACCTGGGACCCTGGAGAGCCAAGGCCAGTCTGAGTAGACAGTACCGACCTTGATGGACCAAGGGTCTGTTTCAGTATAAGGCAGCTTCACGTGTGACTTTTTCTGTCAGAGGTTAAGACGATGAGTTGCAGACCGGAAGGTCAGTAGCTCAGCAGTTCGAGACCTTAGTGCCGCGTGATGGAGTGAGCTCCTGTCTCTGGCCCCAGCTCCTGCTAGCCTAGCAACTCAAAAGCAAGAAATTGCAAGCAGATAAATAGGTAGGTAGGTAACAGCTACCTTTGGTGGGAAGGTAACAGTGTTCCGTGCGCCTCGGTGTTTAGTCATGCCAGCCACATGACCGCGGAGAAGTCTTCAGACAGCACTGGCTCTTCGGCTTGGAAATGGAGATGAGCACCGCTTCCTAGAGTTGGATTTGACAGGCTTCCAAGTGATGGAAACCTTTACCGTTACCTTTATTTTAAGTTACCTGTTCTAACTCTGCAACCAACTCCTACAGTGTGTGGCTAACTCTGCTACAAAGTGCCTAGTCAGTATTATCTCTCTGCTGGATAGCAATGGCCACTACCCTAAAAGCTTTGTTATTTGGCACTTTTGGGAAATGGGAGTTTCTAGTGAATCATATGTGCCAGATACTTAAGCTTATTGCTCTGCTCCATTCTCTGCCACGAGGAATCCATGGTGGCCAAACCTCACCCCCATTGGGAATGCCATGGTGACAGCCCCCATGCCTGGTGGGACCCTTCCTCCCAAGCCACGGAGCCATCTTACACAGGCATACTAGCAGGCCAGCTGTCCGTGAGCCCTCTGGTAGAGCTGGCTCCTGACAGTTTGAGGCAGGCTGAGGGAGGAGGCAACTAGCAGATGGTGGCAGTGGTTGCCAGAAGACCAACTACAGTCTCCTGCCCAAAGATGTGGAGGGTTTAGTGACCAAGGGGGAGGAGGAGCTTGCCATCTGGGCCATGCCAGTTTACTGGATAGCCAAGTGCCAGATAAAAGCTTTTACAGTGTCTGTCCCTTTAAAGAAATGACCTAAGCTTGAAAGAGCTGGGGGTACGGAAGGGTAAAATAAAAATAAAGGGGTGAACAAAGGTAGTAAAGGAAGGATTAATGGGCAGCGTAGGGGCGGAGGCTGTCATCAGGATGTCAGCTACTTGAGTGCACAGTCAGATTTAGGAAGCCTCATCCTTATTTTTTACTGGGCATCTCAGACCATCTGGTTAAAGTCAGTGTCAGGTGGAATGATCGTGTTCCATTTTGAAATCTATATATTTTCACATATAAGAATTAAAACACACTGGTCTGCAGCTAAACCAAAAAATTGTGTCCCTCTAGCATACGTGCCTCTTGTTCTCCAGAATTACATATGCCTTGAAACAAGAGACAGAGATTTCTGTTTGGCTGTGTGTACAAGGATACTAAGGAAGATTATTTATTTGAAGTCTGAGATTTCAGTCCTGTGCATGCTTATTAGGATGCACGTCTCAGTAAATGAGCAATGAGGCTTTAACAAGTGTCTAGAAATTTGTAGAAGCAAGAGGATGTTTCTCCATGTGAAGGAACTGAAGTGTCCATTTTGTGAGTTGGATCAAGTCATCTGTATTCATAGTTGGAGAATTTGAATCTTGATTTCATTATCTAGTTAAATATTAGTATTTTTCTGAAACACTTTTATTTAAAACAGTTAACAGTAAAATAATAAGCCAGGCAAACCAATGCAGTAGAATAACTGAAATCAGAAGAAACATCAAATGGCCTTTGTCTAGCACCCAAATTTTAAATCCCAAAGTGCCAGATGGATGGATATCTCTACCGAAGGCATTCCAAGGCCCTAGCGACCACAACTGAAAGCGTCCTGGCCACCTCAACTTTGGAAGTAAGTCACCAAGAGAAACAGCTTCAGATGAAAATCCAAGTGAATTTTAGGGTTATAAGGGAGGTCCTTTAGGTGGTTTGGGGGCATCAGGATAGGAGTACAAGGTCATCAAGATGAACTCTGGTAAGCCACAGGACGGCATTTCCTGGATCCTCGTGCCTGTGTTGACTTGCAGGATTCCTGCTGGACTTTTGTATTAGCAACAACAGTGGATGATTTATTGGGCCATTTGCAATTCTTAACCTCAGGTCACATATTTTTCCCCATGGTGTTCTCATTTTATGTAGAAAAACAACCTAAAGCTCCATATCTGATAGCTCTGGCTCTGTTTTTAGAGATTAGAAGCATAGGCTTTACTGTACTTATATGTTACCTCCAGCTTTCTTTTTAAACCAAGTTTGTTTGTTTTTTTTAAAATACTCAATAAAATTTTAAACTTTAAATTTTTTTAAAAATCCTATTTTAAAAAGATTAGTTTGAACACCTACTACCTTTCCACTGTGGCATCTCAAAAATGCTGCTAATGAAAAAGGCGAATTAGTGCCACATCTTTTCTTTCTTTTTCTTTTTGTTTCCAATTTCACTTTCTGTGCAGAACATTTTAAAAAAAAATGGAAGAAAAAAATAAAGTAGCCCGATAGTTAGGTCCACTGTAGCAATTTGACAAAGTAATCCAGGAATAATTTTCCTTCATAGCTTCCTAGGATGGTCAGGTTTGTGTAGCAGTCTTTCCATCTGGTTTATGTTGGTATCATCGGGGTCCAGAATGCTAGCAGCTCTGAAAGAGGAGAGAAAAAGAAACAAAGGACAGAATTGTTTTTTTATTTATATACATCATTTATCTACTGCCATTCAAGCAGGTACTGATTTACAGTATTGAAATACAAATTGTAAAACATAAAAACAGTAAACAGAACTAAGAATATAAAATTACTGTTCTTTGCTATAAATCAGCAAAAATAGCGGTGAAAAACCCAACGGCTAAAAACTAAGGAGCTAACTGGGACAGTAGTAGTAATGATACCACTATAAAAACAAAAGGCAGTAAGAAAACAAAGTCCATAAGAACACATAATCAAAATTACCATCAAAATCAACTTAGCAGGATTCTGGCCTTCCAGAAAAGCTATCTGTAGTAGCCTTCACTAGGTTCCAGAAGACCAATGAGAGCTGATGAGGGCACTGTGAGCAAGGAATTCCAGAGCTTGGGGGCTTCACAGATAAGACTGTCCTCCCAGGTTTTCTCCAAGCTCACCTCAGTTAAGGCCAAACCGCAGAGAACACATGGAGCTGCTTTATACTGAATCAGACTGTTGATCCATCAAGGTCAGAATTGTCTACTCAGACCAGCAGCGGCTCTCCACAGCCTCAGGCTGAGATCTTTCACATCCCCTACTACCTAATCTTTTAAACTGGAGATACAGTTACCTGTGTGACAGTGACAGCTACCTGTGTGGCATAATAATGTCTAGTTCTGGGATACTGAAAGATGACCAATGCTGTTGGGAGGAGTGTTTTTAAAGGTAATACCTGTAGTTATTATTATACAGTTTGGTGTAGTGGTTAGGAGCATGGACTCTAATCTGGGAGTACCGGGTTTGATTCCCCAGTCCTCCACATGCAGCTGCTGGTGTGACCTTGGGTCAGTCATAAATTCTTTCAGAGCTGTTCTCTCAAGGGCAGTTCTCAAGAGAGCTCTCTCAGCCCCACCTACCTCACAGGGTTTCTGTTGTGGGGAGGGGAAGGGAAAGGGATTGTAAGCGGCTCTGAGACTCCTTTGGGTAGTGAAGGCTGAGGTATAAATCCAGGCTCCTCTTCTTCATCTGCATAATCCATATATTATTATACACTGAAATATTCTGCAGCATCTCACAAACTCTTTCTTGTGTTGTTCCAAATACCAGTTAGTTAAATATTGTGATTTGCTATGAAGTTTTTCAGAAAAGGGAAAGGCTTAATTGGGGAGGAGGCAGATTATCAGCTCTTACTAACATAAAGAGCTGCTTGGGCTCATGTGTTAGCCTGATGACTTTTTAATTTATTTTCTTTGAACTGCCAGCCGCCCCCCTCCTATTTATCCAAAGCTGCTTTTGAAACTCCCCTTGGTTTCAAAAGCAGTTTTCCATACGGCATGGACAGGTGCAGCTGTTTGGAAATGTAGTTCAGCATTACTTTGAATTCTGCCTCTAATGTGTCAAAGGCCATAGTTACAAAAATGTACAAACATACATGTAACATAACGAAGGTAGGACTTAATTTATATCAGAGCTAAAGTCGGGACTACATGAAGCAGCAAGCTAATGCATTTGTAGGGCATCTTCTGTTAGAGCCTCTTGCTCTTCAGGGTTATGCAGGAATTCAGAAGTCCTTCAGATTAGTCCCTATTAAGGGGGATATATTAAGACCCAATAGATAATGGGCATCTAAAACAGGGCTGGTATCTTCTAAGACCTTGAAATATTTCTTAACTGGATGCGTGGAACAGATTAGCATAAGTATTCCATATTAATATGAAAGATTCTCCTAATATACTACTGTTGTTCTGACAATTCATAGATATTTTTGGAGAATTTACAGATCTTATACCAGCCTGTATCTCTCCTGAGGACAGAAATGAGAATCTGAAGCTAATAGAATATCCCAAGAACTCTTCCAGTCATTCTATGCAAAAGCCAGTATGCCTGCAGTGAGCTGAGAAGATGGAGCGAAAACCTCAGAAAGAAACCACTGAATCTCTGTTGACTGTTTTTCTTTCCCTTCCAGAGGCTGAAAGCCAGCCTGACTCAAGGCATTACTTCCTCCCTAAACGGCAGCAGCATGATGGTCTGTTCGGCTAGCACAATGGTGACGTCTCGTCCTGAACAGGGTCAAATACTCATCCAGCACCCTGACGCACCTTCTCCAGCACAACCACAGGTCTGCTGGAAATCACAGTTCATTTAAATAGGGGTTTACAGTATGGAGGGATGGTAGGGGTACGCAGTAGTCATTTGGAAATCTCCTTGGCTACACTTGCACCCTAGAGCGTAGTGCAGCATCTAATAGTGAGATGAGAGTGCACAGCACAGGCAACGATGCCCCTTCTGTCATACCGTCTTCAGCTTTGTGGGGGGAAAGAAGCCATTTGTCTGAGCCAAGATGTCCAGGTGTTAGCACAGCTCAGAATCTGTCTCTATAACCCTTCTACACACCCTCCTCTGCCACCCAAGCCTGTGTTCTAATCTTTTCCCCAAAACACTGCATCAAACGATTCAGATTCTTCAAAGCAAAACTTTTAAAAATGGGAAATGTTATATACATGTGGATCTAATTCATGCCGTTCTTCCCAATTGCCAAATGTGAGTTCTCTGGTTGCAGAATCTGGGCAGTTCAGGCGCTGTTCCTGATTCCTCTGAAATAGATATAGGAAGCCTGTTGGCCCCACATAGAGACTCTGCTGCTTCTGTCACCACTCGCTGCCAGGCATTTGCCAGTCAGACGCTGTAGCCGGTAGGGACGGGGACGCAATTTGGAAGACGGAAGCAATATTTTGAGATCTTCTCCCTGTTTTAATTACTTGGTTCTAAACACACCCCATTTGCTCCTGCCAACACGCCAACTGCCAGCCTTCCATCAAAATCGCCACCTGCTCTGTCAGCTAGACCAGCTTCCAAAAGTTTACTATCCATATGTGCCTGACAGTGAGTAACTGGTGTGCATAATTTAGGGGCTGCACTAAGGTGAGAACCTGTAGATCTATGTTTCTTTTGGCCGCTCATTTCCTTCCTTCAAAACAACGTGAAAATCTGTGTTGGTCTTAAAGAATAACCATCACAAGAGCTATAAGGTGTTGCTATGGAAAGACCACTGATGTGTGAATATTTTTAACGGGCGTAGTCGTTCTCCTGATGGGGTGCAAAGATACACAATGGATTTTTTGAATGTGTCCTTCCACTGACAAAGCCCGGAATCAGGGAAATGAAACCACATTGATGCTAACTAGGTGCCGAGAGCCCTGAGACATGCACCGGTTGCATTATTAATCTTGCCTGTTGATTTGTGTCATTCTTCCACTCTTTAACACTAGGTTTCCCCAGCTCAGCCCACACCTAGCACTGGTGGCAGACGGAGACGCACAGTGGAGGAAGATCCGGACGAACGCAGGCAACGTTTCTTGGAGAGGAACCGCGCTGCAGCCTCCCGCTGCCGTCAGAAACGCAAGATCTGGGTGTCTTCCTTGGAGAAGAAGGCCGAGGAGCTCACAACACAGAACATACAGCTAAGTGTAAGTCTGGCACCGATGTTCCCAGCAGACACAATTTACATTGCAAGTGGTTCCCCTTGGCAAAGGTTCCAGAGGTGGCACAAGATTAAAATGCCACAAAATTATATTTTTATGTTTGTTTGCTTTGCTGTAACAGATTTATTATGGCATAAACTTCCACGGACTAGAGTCCATCTCATCACATGCAGGGATATATGGATATGGGGGGGATTGTAAGCGTTGTGGATCAAAAGGCAGTGAAATGTAAGAGCTACAGTCTGCCATAAAATGCAGTAAATAAATGATACATATTTCTAAGCAGTGCTGAGAAGTTAAAAAAAAGGGCACATTGACCATTCAAAGCATTGTTAATACTGATAACGCAGTCGATTAAGATAGTATCAGGTGGCCCTGA
Source organism: Lepidodactylus listeri (assembly GCA_029233225.1). Taxonomy (NCBI): domain Eukaryota; kingdom Metazoa; phylum Chordata; class Lepidosauria; order Squamata; family Gekkonidae; genus Lepidodactylus; species Lepidodactylus listeri. Next base: position 53,916,144 of record JARCFY010000015.1, on the reverse strand, counting down.
CCTGGATAGCCCAGGCAAGCCCAATCTTGTCAGATCTCAGAAGCTAAGCAGGGCCGACCCTGGCAAATACTTGGAAGGGAAACCTCCAAGGAATACCAGGGCTGGGATGCAGAGGCAGACAATAGTAAGCCACCTCTCTGAAATGTCCAAACCCCACTATGGGTCATCAGAAGTCAGCCATGACTTCCAGGCATACACACACACACACACACACACACACACAAAAGATAGTATCAGGTGGGTAGCTGTGTTGGTCTGCACTAGAACAGCAAGATTAGAATCCAGTAACATCTTAAAGACCAACACAGGGAGCTTTGTCTTTTGAAAGTTTATAACCTGGAAATCTGGCTGCTCTTTAAGGTGCTACTGGACTCAAATTTTGACAATCTCTAAGTTGATTTAGGAGATCTAATCACCTGTACTGTATGAGGAAACAATTATTCTTTTTTGAGACCTAATTGGACAACTTTCTGATGCATTTTAATTCACCAAATTCGTTGTCCTTTTGTTGAATAGTGGTGACATGTGGAGTAGCAGCAGAACGTCCTAGGAGAATAAAATGTTATCCCACTGGATTCTGAAAGTTGGCAGGTTTGAGGATAGATTGACCTGTTTATCTTTCATAAACTGCAGGATGTCACTGTTTTCATGTGGTGGCCTACATTATAAGGGAGGATAAGCTGATGAACAAGCCCTCCGTTGTATGGCTACTGCTAGATTCTGATGGTGTTGCCCTGAGTGGGGAACCCCTCCTAAAGAAACCATTTCTGGACCCGGCTGAATTGGCTAACTACCGGCTGGTATCCAACTTGCCCTATTTGGGCAAATTAATCAAGAGGGCGGTGGCAATACAGTTACAGGGCTTCATGGATGACACTTCCATGTTAGATCCCAGTCTGGCTTTTGCCCGGGCCATGGGATGGAGACAGTGCTAGTCGCCCTGACTGATGACCTTCGGAGGCATCTGGATTGGGGCGGTTCGGTAGTGCTGATGCTGTTAGATCTGTCAGCCGCGTTTGACACGGTCAGCCATCAGTTACTGATCCACTGCCTCGCCGACACAGGAATCCAGGGGCTCGCCTTACAATGGCTTGCTTCCTTTCTACAAGGATGGGGACAAAGGGGGGCACTAGGGGAACAGCAGTCCAGGAGGCGCCCACTAGTGTGCAGAGTGCCTCAAGGGGCAGTGCTGTCCCTGATGCTATTTAACATTTGTATGCGCCCCCTTGCCCAGATTGCCCAGAGGTACGGGCTGGGATGTCACCAGTACGTGGATGACACCCAGCTCTATCTGATGTTGAGTGACCAGTCAGACTCCAGTCTGGAAGACCTGGCCTGGGCGTTGCAAGCTGTGGCTGGTTGGCCTAGGCTGAGCCGGCTGAAACTGAATCCGGCAAAGACAGAGGTCCTATGTGTCAGCCACGGTGGTCTGGAGGTGGGGACCCCTCTCTCGACCTTCGGTGGGGTGCCACTGGTGCCAGTGCCAGGAGTTTGGGAGTGCTCCTGGATACCTCTTTAACTATGGAGGCCCAGGTAGCAGCCACTGCTAGGTTGGCCTTTTACCACCTCCGGCTGATTAGGCAGTTGGTTCCCTTCCTTGACCGCAATGACTTGGCCACAGTGATCTATGTGATGGTCACCTCGAGATTGGACTACTGTAACGCTCTCTACATGGGGCTGCCCTTGTCGCAAATCCGGAAGCTACAGCTAGTGGAGAATGCTGCGGCCAGGCTTTTGATGGGCCTCCCTAGATGGGGGCACATCCAGCCTGTGCTGAGGACACTGCACTGGCTGCCAATAGCATACCGAATTCGCTTCAAGGTGCTGGTTCTTACCTTTAAAGCCCTATATGGCCAGGGTCCGACATACCTGAGGGACCGCATTTCCCCATATATACCCCAGAGAACACTACGGTTGGGGCTGCAAAACCGACTGACCCTACCGGGTCCCAAAGATGCCAGGCTCACCATCACCATGGCCAGGGCGTTCTCAGTGGCGGCTCCATACTGGTGGAATGAGCTCCCGGAAGAGATCAGGGTCCTGTGGGACCTTTTACAGTTCCACAGGGCCTGCAAGACGGAGCTCTTCCACCAGCCTTTCAACTAAGGGGAGCCGCCCTCACTAGTACCATCAACGAGCCCGGCCCACAATTCCAACAGGGGGTCTACTCCATCATGACCATTGAGATGGTGAAATGTCTGTAAACACTTTGAAAGCAATATCACGCCATCTTATGGAAATATTACTAGCACCTTGATTTTATTGACTTCATGATTTTATTGTATTGAATTATTTAAATGCTTTTAATGTATCTTAATGGTACCTGCGTACCGATTTTGTAAGCTGCCCTGAGCCTGCTTGCGGGGAGGGCGGGGTATAAATTGAACAAATAAACAAACAAACAAACCAGGTTGGCATCAGGGTTTTGAGTTTTTTTACAGAGCCCAGCAGTTCCAACATTTGTCCCTACTTGACAACCTGTTGTTGCTGAATAATCATTTTAGGTTAGGGGCTGAGGTAGACCTGACTCCCCCCCCCCCCCCGGCCAGCTGTGAGACCAGTTATCCCTTTCCCTTCCTGTAAAATTACAGTCAAGAATGGAGTAGAGCGAGTTCTCCGAGTCCATACATACGCCATCCTCCTCCTAGGGTTTCTGTGCATTTCCAGAGAATGACGTTGCAGACTTGAAAGCGGCTGCTTCTGCAGTCACTCAAGTTCTCTCCGTCTAGAAGAATTCCCTCTATGTGTGTTGACTTAAATTTCCCCATCCCTTTATTTGAAGGAGTTAAATTTTGGAATGCTGCCTGCAGACCCGCCGTGGTGGAGTTACAAGTCCAAGCAAGTTCTGCTCAAATGTTTCAACAGGCTATGGCCTGTAACCCCTGACACTGACTCTCCTGCTTGTTAGAAGCTAAGAATAGCAGGAGGCATTCTTAGACCCTACCCAGCTGGTGCCGGGACTCTTCAGTAGCTGCAGTCTGCATCCCCTTGCCTTGCTTTGCCTCCGCCATGTGGCTTAGGTGAATTGTTGACCTTTCCTGTGTTTCAGCAATAGAAATATATTTGAATTATAAATCTTCCACCAAGCCACAGGAGGTGCTTATCTTTCAGTCCATCTGTCCAGTTGGTTGAACTATAATTATATTCTAGTAGCGACTTGTGGCCCTCATTTTTAGATAGCTAAATTTGCAGATAAGGGCCACGTGGACACTAAAGATATTTTTCTGAAGACTTGGGAGATCTAGATTTGCAGAAAAATCTGACGTAAAAACAAAACCAAAACAGTGGGAGGTTTAAGTTTTCCTACTTCCAGCTGCGCAGCTGGCCAGGAGCTGCACTGGGCCTGGTGACGAAGGCGTGGCAGCCCAGGAGCCACACGGGGACCAGTGTCTGTGGTGCAGCAGCCTGGGGGCCACACTGAGCCTGGCAGCAACAGCCCAGGCTCAGTGGACCTGAGTGGACCTGGCATTGGTGGCAAGGCAGCCTGGGAGCTGCGCTTGGGCCTAGCAGTGGTGGAGGAGGGTGCCGGGCTCGGGAGATGCACCAGACTTTGCAATTGGGGGGGCAATAGGGTATTTCCCCCTCCCAGCTGGAGGCAGCGTAGGATGTCCATCAGCCCCCACTGGACCCAGCAGCAGCAGAGGAGGACGCCAGGCTCAGGAGCCATGTCAGGATCCCCGCCTGTGAGTCTCCCCCCACCACTAAGCTGTAAGAGGAATCACCAGCGATGGGAGGAGGGATTCCCCCCCCTCCCCCGAGAATCACGGGTTCCCACCAGTTTTATTATAATTTACAAATTATATCTCACCGTTCTGCCTAATGAGGGCCACAAAGATGGCTAAAAAATTTTTTTAAAGTGTGAATAGAGAACAAGTACTTTTGAAGACCTAGGGCATTTTGTATTTTGATTTCTCTCTTAGCACAACTTAATTATATTAAAATTATTTAATTAATTATATTTCCAGCTTGATCCTAGGCATTAAAAGGCAGCCAAGGTAAAAGTCAGTAGCACAAAGCTTCATTTAAGAGTAGGGCAAGATCACAGGACAGTTCAGATTCACAAAAAAGGTGAAATGAAGCCTTCAGTAACCCGTACAGGCTCTGGCTTGCAATCCAGAGACCCTCGGTCGTATGCAGTGGCTCTCATTAATGGTGGCCCACTTCAAATGCTTGCTCTGTTTGTAACGATTAGAGGCTGGACGTGCACAGACACATGCAGTGAAAGTAAATGTTTCCTTTCCCACAGAATGAAGTTACACTATTAAGGAATGAAGTTGCTCAACTCAAACAGCTACTGTTGGCTCACAAGGACTGCCCAGTCACTGCATTACAGAAGAAAACACAAGGCTATCTCGGTATGTTGCAGGCTGTGAATGTACTTACGGGGCTCGGGTTGTGGTGGCTAAGAGGGTCAGCTTGGGAAGTCCCTGGGTTGAATCTCGTCTCTGCCGTGAACTCACTCCATGGCCCTAGGCCAGTCACTATTTTTTGAGTTCAGTTTCTGCAATACATGGGTAAGAATGCTGACTTTTATGGCATTGTTCTAAAGATTACTGTGATGATTGTGTGGGGGTGTATGTGAATGCATGAGAAGTGTTTCTCTGAAGTGTTATACAGATCCCTGGCATTACTAGGTTGGATAGGTTGGATTCCACAGGTGACTTTTGCTGGCACAAGAGCTCTTGCACAAGCTGAAATACATAGTCATCAGAAGTAGCCTTTGCGTTTAGTCACCCTGACTGTATCCCAACATGTTTCTGCTCGCACAAGAAGTAGTGCAAGGTACACTTCAGCAACCTCTCAATCGAGAATGACCTACTTTGATCAGATTGTATCAAACATCCAAACCGAACTGTAATCACCACATCAAATAGCCTTTTGATTTTTGCATACAGCAGCAGTGATGGTAGATGAAAAGTCAGCCGTTTTTTATAGTAGCTCTTGCACAATATCTTACGCAAATGCAAACTTCTTCTACAGTTGCATGGCAGGATCCAAGGCACTATGATAATCTGTAGGTATTTGCCTTGTTACTTTCCTCAGCAGCATTATTAGATCCTGCGGATCCGTTCCACTAACAAATTCACTTTCCTCTGGCACAGGGAGCTTTCCCCTGGTATAAAAGGTTCTTCCACTGGATCCATTTCGCTAGTGAATCCAGCCCTATAAGTGCATCTGTGATCTGGGAGAGGGTTTGAGACCCAGACCCTGGTTTGACCCTGCTAATAAGGGCTGTGTCATATGTGATCATTTCTTAACCGGTGATTAACAGTATTTCGTACCTGTAAAACCATACCACGTACAAATATCTATTTCCTTAAAATGCTTTACTCCCAGGTACATATGCCAGGAAACCAGGCTTGACCAGCCCCCACCACGACTACCACAGGGGGATACCTGTGTATGCTGTATACATCTGAAGGTAGCCCATTAGGCTGATCAATTGGGAACATTTGTGTGGGCTCATCTTTTGGTGACAAATTGTCATGTAAGCAACAGGCTAACAGGCTAACTGTCCTTGCTCCCCTTACGTCCAGAACTGGAACTGCCTGTACGATGCCACCTCTCTCATTTTCCTTCAAATCCTTCTTCACAACGCATTTTTCTGTGTCAAGCCTTTGGCACAGCCACCCTTTCCCCTAATTATGAAACAAAGCAAAATCATGTATAGTTGGAACAAGCACACATTCTTCTCCTGTTTACAGTTCCCTCTTCAGTCGCTGCCCTAGTTATGAGTGAAGAAGCCCTCCTCTCTTGCTCTGCAGGGTGCCTTGAGCATTAATGGTGCTATGTGAATAGCAGCTGCACTGCACTGCAGATGTAGTCAGTGCAAACCTGCTTATGCAGATATCGTACATTTTCAGTATAAAAATCAATCTGAGTAGTCCTGGGTGGTCCAGGCTATCCCAGTCTCATCAGAACTTGAAAGCTAAGCAGGGTCAGGCTTGGTTAGTATTTGAATGGGAGCCCACCAAGGAATTCCAGGATTGCTAGGCAGTGAGGGGCTGTGGCAAACCACCTCTGTTGGTCTCTTGCCTTGGAAACTCTGAGGTGGTCATACGTCAGCTGCGACTTGATGGCGCTTTACACACGCACAGTCCTAGAAGATGCAGTCTCAACATGCTGTAGTGGTAGTGTCGGACTAGGATCTGGGAGGCCCGAGTTCCAGTCCCCACTGTGCTCTGGAAGCTTTCTGGATGACCTTGGCCAGTCACACACTCTCAGACTAGCCTACCTCACAAGGTTTTTGTTAGCATAAAATGGAGTTTTGTTAGCATAAAATGTGTCTACACTGGGGAGAAAGACAAGCTATAAATGAAGTAAATAAATGAAGTTTCCCCAGCCATATCACATTTGCTTTTATTCCATTCAGAATGTGTGTAAAACTCACACACATGTGATTTGTCCCAGCAGCATGTTTTTGTAGCCCATTACATCCCCAAGGAGCCGGGTGACACTAAATGACATCAAAGTGCTGCCTGGAAGAACTGCACATGCAGAGTCTTCCAACGTACCATACTGGCCTGGAAGAAACCACAGGGGCAGCAGCAGCCTTACCAAGGGATGTCCAAGTAAAGGGAGCCTTCTGCTCTGGTTCCCACAGCAAGACCAAAAAGTGCTTTGTTGCTAGCAAGTCACTGTAGCCTTCAGGCCTGTTCCATAGAGACTGATGAGATCAGTCAGCTCGGGCAGGGTGCTGGTGGAACCGGGGTTGTGGAGGGATGGGTTTACAGCTCAAACATAAGCTGCCATCCTCCCGTTCCGAAGAATTATCAGCAGTCGCAGGAAATAGCAGGACAGCAGCTACTGAGGCTCTCTCTTCTTCCTCACCTCCCATTCCTTTAATTTAAATCATTGCTGTTCCTTCATTGCCCCCCCCCCCCCTTTGTGCTCTGCCATTTTCTCATCCTGGGTCTCTGATGAGTTACGGTTGCCAGCTTTTGGAGATTTTGGGGCAGTACCAGGGAAAGGACTTCAGTTTCTCCTAGATTCTATGGTATACCACAGAGTCTGTCCACCAGAGTGGTCATTTTCTCGAGGGGAACGGATCTCTGTTGCCTGGTGATCAGTGGTAGTTCTAGGAGAACTTCAGGCCCCACCTGGAGGCTGGCAACTCTACCCAGGCCTTAGCTCTGTTAACTGTAGATGCCGGGGATTGAACCTGGGACCTTCTGTATGCAAAGCAGATGCTCTACCACTGAGCCAATCTGTGGGATCCTTTTATAGTTCAGACAGACTGTCTTCTTTCATCCCATAATACTGCATGGCCACTTGGGCCAGAATAACTTTGTTTAGCTGGTTTCAAGAGGGTAGCTGGGTTGGTCTGCTGTAGAAGAGCTAGGCTGAGACCAACAAGATTTTGTTTAGCTGGTAGAGATGCGCACACACACACACAAATCCCCAAAGAACCTACAAGGCTGCCAGAATCATTCATGTTGCAGGAGGCTTCACTGTTGTAAGTGTTCAGAAATGTCATTTGCATGTAGTGAATAGGGGTGTGCATTCTGGTCTACCCAAACCGAAAATATACTTGGAAAACACCTTATCTGTATTTTTCAGGTATATCTTGGCATCCCAGATGTATCTGGGATTTTTCAGGAGAACTGAAAAATCCCACCCCCCCCAAAATCCTGGATATATTTGGGAATTACCAGTAAACCCAAACAACAGCTGAGGGGCTGGAGCTGATTGCTCCTGATGCTCAGCTGTTTTGGGGCTTTCTTCTGCAGTCCCTTTAAACAGGGGGTGTTTAAAGGGACTGCAGAAGACAGCCTGAAAAACAGCCAAGGGGGGCACTCTCCCTGCCAGCTCAGCTGGGGCTCTTTTGGGCTGTTCAACCGAATTGCAGTTCTCCCTGCAGGCTCCTTTGCGTGTTCTGTTGGGCAGTCCGGTTTAAACTGGGCTGCCCAGTAGAGCCCCAGCAGATGGGCTCCTTTGCAAGCTCTTTTGGACAGTCCGGTTTAAAGGGACTGCCCAGAAGAGCCCCAGCTGAACCGCCTCTCAGCTGTTTTTTGTGGCTTTGCCGTTGTTTTTTCCCTCTCTGTATTTTTCAGTTCAGGTCTATTGGACCTGAAAAAATTCAGGATTTCCAAAACATCCCAGATCCAAATACTCTACCGCTATTGGGATCCGAGTTTTGGGGGGAATCCCAATTTTTTGGGGGGGAGGGGGGGTTCAGTAGACCTAAACCCAGAAATACCGAGAGGGGAAAAAATTGCACACCCAGCTGTGTACTTTGCTGCACTATTGGCTTTTGTGGTTTGTTTTGATTCACTGCAGTGACTTGCAGCTTGAGAAATGTGGCAGTGAAACCAAACCTTCTCCCTCTTCTTCTCCTCCAAAGGTTGTTCCTTTGTGTACAAAGCAGAAAGGCAGTATGGTCCCCCCCCTTTAACTTAGGGGGTTTATGGATCACATTGTTAGTCCTTGAGTCTACTCGTGGCAGTAATAGAAATTTGGTTCACATCAGAATAATAAGAGATCCTTCATTTCTCTCTGAGAGAGAAGAATAGTGTGTGCATAGGAGCATGCTTCTGCGCACGCAGAGGGAGAGAGACATTTATGTTGTTATTACTGAGATTTGTGACTGAACAGCTTTTTAAACAAGAAATGCCAGAGCGCATGGATGGAATTATAGGTTCTTCATTCACAGTTGGGTTGTTTTTATTTATAATACCTTGTAAATCATTTGGGGGTGGGGGGGAGCAGGGTGGAGGGGAAAGAGTGATGTCAGCGTGTCTCATTCAGTAAGGAGAGAATGAAGAACGTGGGCACTGCCACCCTCCCTTCTACAGGGTTTCCCCCCCAGTTGATTCTAAAAAGCTAAGCCAAACACTCACTTAACATGGGTAATTGGTTCAAAACAGAACGATAACATTATCTTTTACAGAGCTGGACTTTTTCTTTTGGGGTTTTGGTTACATGTGTGCCCCCCTTGCAGCAAAAAGCAAACACCACAGTGGGCTTTGCAGTCAGTCTTGACCAGGGTAGTTTAAGGATGCCCGTTTTCCAGTTTCTTTTTCTGTGACATATCCTGAGAGCAGCAGTGGCTAATTACATCAGATCCCCAGTGAAGTGGTCATTCAGTACCCCACTTCCAGTCAGTTCCAGCAAAAATAAGCTCCTCTTTAGCAAAAAGCACATTTCCGCACGACGTTTCAGATAATGTCTAAATGGACATCATCACATGGTATATGAGATCTGCAGGCTGAATGAGACCCAGTCTTCCACTCGGAACAGAGCTTAGGAACGGGTAGGTCTGTTGCAACCATTTTCAGATTTGCTGGTTGATGAGAACTACATTTTCAGTATCAAAGCAGCCTACCAGCTAGGGCAAGCTCTTTCACACAAGGAAGCTGGCATCCTCTCAGCAATAGATCTTTTCATGAGTGCACCACAGGTACAGTTCCACATCCGTGAAGAGCAGCAGCAGCAGATTCTAGGGCACCAGGAGCTGGGGACAGCTTGCCCTCCCTTCCTCCCAGAAGGGGTGTGTTTGACATCACCCTTAAGTGCAGCAGCTATGTGAGCCTCCGGCACTTGCAAGCCTTGTATCCATATTTCAGCCTTGAGCGCTTCAGTGGTGTGCCCAGTGATGGTTATTGGTACTGTCGCAGGGGAATACTCACATCCACATTGATGGAAATGTGAAGCAATAGTCAAGAGAAGCTGGTGTGGTGTGGCGGTTAAAGTGTCAGACTAGGATCTGGGAAATCCGAGTTCAAATCCCCATTTGTGCCATGGAAGGTTGCTGGGTGACCTTGGGCCAGTCACACACTCTCGGCCTAACCTACCTCACAGAGTTGTTGTGAAGATAAAATGGAGGAGAGGAGAATGATGCAAGCCATTTTGGGTCCCCATTGGGGTGAAAGGTGGGATATAAATAAATAAGTAAATAGAACTCATAGTCTTCAACTTCAGCATACAATAAGTAGTAAGGAAATTTCTTGCTGTCTCTAGTGTAAAGTCTCGTCCAGTTGAGGTATGAGGTTAACTAGCACTTGGGCTAGAGCCTTTTGAGTTGTGGCCCTATAGAATCAGCTACTCTTTCAGATGTGACCTTGTAGCCCATATACAGACAAATACAAATGCTTAAATTTGTGTTCAAACATTTGTAGCTGATGTGGGTCTTGCCGTAACGTTTTGAGAGCCGCTAGAGGACTGAAGCCTTCTCTTGCCCCACAGTTTGAAGGGGGGGGGGCGCTGTCTGGTGCCTGGCAGGAAGAGAAGGGACAGTGCTGGGCCAAGGTCTGAGGATCTTTAAATCAGAATAGTGGTCTCCAGATGGTTAAAGTTTGAGACCTGCTGTTCTGGCAGATTCTACCCAGTCTGCTGATCAGGATGAGTTTACCTAGACTGTGTAGAAACGTATCATGTTTTAAAAGCAACCCAGCAGCTGGAGCATCTTTAAAAAAAAATTTCTAAGGAATGTGCTGTTGGAGGTTCCTTTAAAACTGGTGGAGCATATATGTGGTGGGAGGGAACAGAATGATTGCCCAGGTATTGTACCCTTCTGGAATCCAGACCTCTAGAATCCTACCAGCCTGTTCTAAATGTTTTTTCTTCTTCTTTTTTCTTGGGGGAAAAAATCCAGAAAGCCCAAAAGAGAGCTCTGAGCCTACAGGTTCCCCAGCTCCCGTCATCCAGCACAGTTCTCTGACCGCCTCCTCCAACGGGCTGAGCGTCCGCTCTGCAGCTGAAGCCGTCGCCACGTCGGTCCTCACTCAGATGGCAAGCCAAAGGACAGAACTGAACGTGCCCCTGCAGTCGCACGTCATTATGGCTCCGCAGTCCCAGTCTGCTGGCAGATGATGTCTCCAATCACGTGACATAGAACTAACCAATAAGAACTTGCAGCCGGAGAGACTGATCCATAACTAAGCCCCTCGATCAATATGGGGTGGATACCATTTTTGTTTTTGCTTTTTTTTTTTTTTTGGTTAAAAGTGAGTTAAGGGCAGCTATGGAGCTTCTAACACCAATATACATCCCATGCAGATCCTGGCCCCAAAGCAGATGTCACGTGACCATCTGTTTCTAAAGGATGGCTTCAGACTAAGCAACTTCACCATCCCTTAGGGAAGATCACTCCTGTAGAGTCAACAGTGCCCGGTGTGGTCTTAAAATGGTCGCGGTTCAGGTATAAATTATGTTAACACTAAGCCTCCCTTAGCTTAGTTACTGATGGTGCTTTCTTGAGTTGGCCCCCTTGAGCAAAGCAAAACAAAAGCCTTAGGGGAGAGGCTGTGAATTTCAGCTGGTGCTGTCCGTTTTTAATTTTTGGCGTCCCACTGCTTTCAGCCATCTCTGGTGTGTCCGTCGCCGCTGTTAGCCGGCTTTCAGTTCTGCACTTTCACAGGACCCCATGGCTCTGAAGGTGGTAAGCTCCATAACTTCGTGGATTCGATCTCCTCTTATATTTTCTACCCCTCCTCTCCCCAGAAATCCCCCAAGTTCTCCAAAGTATTTTGTGAACCACGTAAAAGATTTCATCATTGGCTGCTGCAATTTATGGGTGTTCGCAGTTGCAGTGGTGCAAATGGGACAAAGCTTTTGCATGTTTCTCTGATTCTCTAGCCTGTAGCAGTGCATGTTATCAGGGCTGAGTGTTTCCTCCTTCCTTGATTGCCCTTTGTCTGGCACGACATACCGAGAATCTCTGCTTTCTCCAATAAAGGTTCTAGTCCTTGTGGCAGTGGATACAAGCTATAGAGATATCCCAGGTGTAAGAGAAGGAGCGGTAGCAGTATTTCTGGTAGAGAGAGGGTAGATCTGTAGCATTCTGCTTGCACCCCACCCTAGCCCTAGTAGGATACAAAATCTGTGGGTATGTACACGATGCATGTCTTATGTGCGGAGTATAAATCATCCTACTCAGAAGGTTGCCTCAGCCAGTCACCTGGCTACTATGTGTACAGCTCCTGCAAAGACGAGCTGAGACAACGTGGAAGTTTGTTTGCTGCAAAAAAACCTTCTCTGTGTGTCATGAACTTTGAAAGGCTTTGAAAAACCCCTTTTTAAAATCCTGCGCATTTCAAACGGATCATCTGTCACTTTGAACCCAATGAACTTATCAAGACTGTGGCCTTAAATCATGGACTGTCTGTTTCAGAGGACAAGAGGATTGGATGACCATTCCAACCTGCCTTCCCTCTTATCTGTTTTCTTTCTTTCTAGTGTTTCTCTTGCCTCCTTTCCCACGTACCCCTTTCGGAACAAAGCTAGAATGCTCGGAGCATCGGTGTCTGGAGAGAGATTTAAAAACAACCTTGACATTTGAAAAGGCATCTGGAGTAGTTGCTTCTTATTGCCAAAGCCTCTGTCCATGTGTGTGTGTGTGTTTGTGTGTGTGTCCTTAAGGTTTGTCTTGACCTCTTGTTTGCTGGGTGTCTGTGCCCAATTTCCAGCTTGAATCTCAAACCCGACCATGGGTGGAGCATATTCTGTGGTGCTTGTATCGTTAGCTGTTAGCCCCCTTGAAGCCCATTAAGGGTCAGCTCTTCCTCCTCTTCATCATATTCATTTTCATTTGAAGTCTCCCTCTTAGTGGTTTTTGTACCCATGCAGCCAAACTCTGTGAAGTTCACTATTCAGTTTTTACTTACTGGAGTGTAAGCGGGCACAAACGTGATCTCTCTCCAAGCAATTCAGGGCTAGCAGTGTCAACAGCACAACATGGACATGTTAAAAGTTCTGCAGGTTTACGGGGCAATCGAGGGGGGGGGGTGGAATCTCTTCTTACCACTATTCTGGCTTCTCAGGGCATCAACTTCATTGTTTCTTGACCCATTTCCTTTCCATTACCTCGCATTTTTCTTTTGTGACTTCCCTCCCTTCACCTCGTGGGCATCTTTCCATTCCTCTTTCTTTAAAAACAGCAAGAGACTCTATTCTAAATGTCTGCAGACTTCCTATCGCTTTTCTCTCCCCCTCCGGCTCATTTGATATGATGAAAATTCTCATAGGCAAGTTCTTTGACTGTAACTTCTCCCAACAGGGTGTCTGTTACCTTAGTGACAGCTCTGATAACAACACGTAGCAGGTGCGGTCAGAATCCCCTAAGGATAACACGAGAAGAAAGGAAGCTTGATTTCTAGAGGACAGATTTCAGCTGTGGGCTTCCTTTATTTCTCTCCTCCTGTTTGCACCTTTCAAAGTCTAAAAATACCGTTTGCTTGTTTGTTCAATGTAAAATATTTTATAATCCTCTTCATTATTATTTTTTTTGAACGATTGCCACATTGGGATTGGAGAGCCAGCGGAGAGAATATTTGGGTTAAAGCGCCCAGAGAAAAGGAGGATCGAGATTGGGTTAAGTCAGAATTTTGAATTGGTACCAGGTCTGCAATGGGAGAGGATGTATTAACCCGTCTAATACTGAACCAGACCCCTGGTCTCTCTGGCCTGAGTCAAACAGTCGGTGGCTTAGAGAGACTGTCCAAGCCTTTGAGGCAGAGGCCTTTCCCAGCCCTGCTGCCTGAGAACCTTGGAACTGGAGATTCCAGGGACTGAACTTGGGACCTTCTGTATGCCACGTGTGAGCACAACCACTGAACTACAGCCCCTCTTGCAGCTGGTTTCTTTAAGATCAGATTCTGGTTTTCAGATTTTCCTGGATTCAGTCCCTATATGTTGTGTCCAAGAGATGGTTTCCTGTGGCAAATGTCTCTAGAGCAATTCTTTTTAGAGTAATGTTAGGGTAGGCCTGCCTGTTTCTTCTTCTGTTCCCCCAGGTCCACCTCTTGTCCCTCATCCTGTTGGCCTTCTGGGAGCTCTGGCTGTGGTCGCCATGTTTCTTGGTGTTCTCACAATGGGTATATGCGGCATCATAAGGTATTGTGACAGCTGAGACTTGAGGTATCATTGGGCACATAGACAGGAAAAGCCATAGGATCAACAGCTATCGCAGGAGAAGAGACGGCCTTGATGGGTGCCATTGGGGGGTTAGTGGGTTTTGACATAGCCCACAAGCCATCACTTGAGGGGTAAGAATATGTGTAGGTCCAGTTCAACATGACAGATGTTCTTAGTCAGGAAACGAGTTATTTGGTACCCCGGCTTTTTAAATAGCATGTGACCCACCTGATCCTGTCAATCTAGTCTTGATGGTAGGATGAATGAAGCCCAGCTGTATAAACAGTAGTTTTAACACAAGGCCATGACAGCCTTGTCACGGGTTCTTTGGCTGACAAGGAAATCTTCTAAATGTGAAACTGTACAGGGTATGGAAAGGATGATAAATGCAAAGTTGGTCCTGGCTATTAACCCACGCAGGGGTAGCAACCCATGCAGTGTCTCATGACCAGGCTGTCAGTTTCCCATGCTGGGGAGAAGCAGGATAGGGAAAGGGAGAAGCCTTTCACAAAATACTGGATAGTGCCCAGCCACCCATCATACATTTGTGTGCTGTGCTGAAGCAAGTGTCAGCAGCACGTGGACCTTGCGACACATTTAGGCACACTGTGCGCTCTTAATGCAGCTCGGAAAAAATTGGCTTTGCCCTGAGCTTTCACAGTTACTAGGCCTTTACAGATACAGAACAGTTTTTTTGGAAAAATTATTTACCATCATCTGTCGGTTGCTTAGTACGTGCCACGGTCGGAGTGGTGCTTGCCTCCCAGTTACCAAAAGACTTTGGGTGTGAGTGAAACTCGCATCCTCATAAGTCTGTAGGAACTAGGTTCTCTTGACATTACATTAAACTTGAATTCTGCTGTTATATGTCCCCTTCACATGCACTTGTGGCAGCATAGGAGTCTGTTTATCTAGGCACAGTTGCACACAACAAGGGAATATGTGAATGAAACACAGGGCCATTGGATTGCTCTTTACCACCACGTTGTTGCCCTATGAGGAGCAACATTCAGTGGGGGAGACCCATGCTATTTACTTCACTCAGAGGATCCCAGGGTTCACACACACAAAATAACAGCATGGGATTGCACCAAGGGGAAGTGGCTCTCACACTGCTGCAGGTGTGCATGAAGGTTACTGTGCTGGATTCTGACAAGGTAAAAAAAGTCCACATTCCATTTTTTTGTCAATGTTAAGGAGATCTTGTAAGTGAGGGAGAATCCTTTGCATTGTACTTCCAGCTGTAAACCCAGCTAACGATAGCGTATCTCAGTTTTGTCTGCACGACAGGCTTGCAGTGAAACCCTGGTGGCAAAGGGCCTTTCTTACAGTATCCTTGGCCACTGTACTAACTGGTCAACTGATTGTATTTACCTCTAACGAGCTGCAAGTCACCTTCTAAAAATAATCCCCTTGCAATAAGCAGAGATCTCCCACGATTTGACTGCAGACTACAGCTGTAGCATAGGAGAGGTCTAGCCATGAGTACAATATGGACAGTGTGTCACACGTGCAGAAGCGGCTCAATGGATTGGTGTATTCAGGTGTAGCTCACAGTTTCCCTCCAAACGATCTACTGGCGGGAACAAAATTGTTGCAAGTGGTAGAAACGGCGTTCCTCTTCGCAAACTGCATTCAGGCTTGCTTCGCCTCACCCCAGATTCCCTTCTGGAATGCTAGCATGTTGGGCAAGTATTGTAGACTTCTCCTCGATGTGCCAGTGTTCTGCAAACAACCAGCTTATTATGGTGGGAGCAACAACATTTGCTCTTCCGCCTAAATTCTGGAGGTGGGTTGTTCATCACGTTGTTGTGTTTAACTTGTAGATGGGCTCTAATTGGTGATGAAACCAAACTCCTCGAATCATTTTAAATGGGCAAGTAGCCTCACCCTTGGGGGTTATCTGTTCCAGCCTCTATAGAAAGCGAACCTAGGACTTACGCCAGGGATCCAAAGAATTGTTCAGTGGTTATGGTGAGGGGCTTGGTAGAGTTTTGACTCTTGTTTTTGACGTTGTTTTTGGTTCACATGCACCTACACCCTTCTCAGTTGGCCATGAGGCATGGAGTGGTGGAGGGAAGTTTTCTGTTGAAGACAAATTAAAGTTCCTTTGGGTCCGCAGAACAAATCTCCCAGGGTTTTCTAGATCTGGTCTCTGTGCGCATGTGACGTTTCTCTCTGAGTAGCTGCCATCTGTCAATATAGGATATTGTTGTCTGTCTAGTGATTCATAGAGGAATAAGGCAGGAAGTCCATACGGCATCCCAACAGCTGCTTCTCTCTACATTTCCTTTCTGAATATGCTGCTAGCAGATCCTTTGATGCCTCTCCAGTGTGTGTTTAAACCGGTGACGTTTTAAGCACAACCCAGCCAAGGACTTTTTTTGCATAGGTTGCAGGGGTGTTGGCTTCTCCTGTAGGGGATGGGTTCTCCCAAAGACTTATGCTGCTTTGCATAGACCTCAGTGGACTTTGTCACACCAAGGGATAGAGATAAGGCCATTTCTTTGCAAGAGGGAGTGTCCATCGTGTGGCACTGAGCAGCTGACCAGGTGCTGCCCCTCCTCTGTTTTGTCTGTGTGTCTCCTTCCTCCCGAAATGTCGTGTGTGTTTTGTTTCCTTATTCCAACTGAAGGGAAGCACAGCTTCCCTTGTGCTGCCAGACTGCAGGCCTCTTTTGAGAGGAACATATTTGCCAGGTGTTGCAGTTGCATGCAGAATATGGAAGAACTATTCCTGTAAACCGCAGAACACAAGATGAGAAAAGGTTCTGGAATGCCAGCCTTGGAAACCTACTTACTGCACACACAGATTTGTGTTCAGTGGCACCACAGAGACCAATAAGATGTCCAGCCTTTGAGCTTTGACTCTCAAAACATCGTGCCCTGATAATCTTGTTGGTCTCCCAGGTGCCACTGGACTCGAATCTAGCTCTTCTGATGCAGACCAACACGGCTACCCTGTGAGACTTATTGCATATGATGGGTCAGTTTGTAAATATGCCCATGATGGAGCTTTGGGGCTTGTTTCACACTGGTGTGGCAAAGGCAGCACCCCCCCCTCCTCAGCCTTATTTTTTAGCGCTTGAAATCTTTAGGTAAGGCCACAGTTTTAAAACTGCTGAGAAGAGAGAGACTCCTGAATGTATCCCCTGGTGGCCTCTGTACTGATGAGAATCTGTACCGGCTCAGAGTTTCCATTTCAGATCTCCAGCTGGAGACTGTCACTCCACTAATCCTCTCTGTGAAAGGTACTTTCCTAACTCAGAGAGATTCTAGGTACTTTCTGATATATTTTTGCTCCCTTTCCATTCTCTGGAGATTTTTTTTATCCCCCAAGCGAAATCCACAGATGGTTCTGCTTCTGTTGAGCAATAAATCCTTCTGCCCGCTTTGCCACCCACATCTTGGCTGTCTGCCAAACTCCCGCTCCCCTCTGCACAGTGTCCTGGAAGGAACTCCCAAGGCCCTCTGAGGGGTGTACATTCAGTTTGCTGCTTTACAGGTGCAGACTTTTCCCACGCAACTTCCTTTTTGATAGAATGTGAGTTGTTTTCACTTGTGTGGGGGTTTTGCCCCTTGATTGGCATTTCAGTGGGGAAACTGCTATGCATTTCTGACTTACACCTTGCAACTAATATATTACCCCTTGGATGCTGCTTTTTTTGAGCAAGCTTTGTCATGTGTGCAGAGCAGTAAAATCCAGGTCTTCCCAGGCTGCATTTTCTAGATCTCATTTTCATCCTGCTGAAGAAACTCAAGCTGATGTACATAGCCCCACCCTCACTGTTTTACCCTCCCAATGAGTCCTATAAGAGAGGCTGAGAGACAGCAACAAGCCCACGGTCACCTAGTGAGATTCATGTCCGAGTAGGGATTTTAACCCAGTCTCTCCAGTCCTAGTCCACCACTCTAGGCTTTTCAAAACTTCACATTCAGATTAGACCGGGTGGTGGTGGTGGTGAACAAAAGTAACCGGAGGTCTCAGTTCAGCCTTTCTAAAACATTTGTGCAAAGTTAGTGTTGGAACAGGCAAGGTCTATCGTGCATAGATAAAGAATATGACAAGAACATCCTGCAGGGGGCAGCAGAGGGGGCAGCTAATTAGCATAATGAGATTAGGGACTTTCTACTACTTTCAAATATTCTCCTTCCTGTCTCCTGATTGGCTCAATTTGGTCTCTTTCCATCTCCTACTGAGAACTGTTAGTCTGCTGACTCTCTCCTAGCTAGTTGGACAGTTAGACTTCTCTTTCTCTCTCCTCTTTCTTACAAAGTTTGTTCTCTTCTTAATAAACCGACTTTATTCTGTAAACAGTTTGTGCTCCACTTTACGGCATATCTACACTCTGCCAACAGTTAGAGCCTCCTCCTTCCCTTTACCTCTTCAGCATAGGTCTCCATCTAGGACCCACAGTCCCAGCCCCGGTCTAGGGCCTTAGTAATGAATCTTGATTCCTGGGTGCTGATAGGGTGCTGCTTTTGTCTTTCATGGCTTTTTCTTTTTACCATCCACCATGCCAGGAACAATCGCTTTATAGTCGGAAAGCTCCGTAGCTGCTGTGGGGTGGGGTGGGGTGGGGTGGGGTGGGGTGGGGGTTGGGCTGTGAAATGTCTAGCACGTTCTCAGAGTTCATTGAGTTGGGCTCACAGAGCCTTGGACTTGGTGGAATGCCGACTGACTGTATTAAAAGTAAGTGCCATTAAGGGGTGTGGAGCAGATGGGCCTGATAAAGTGGAGAGCGGGGTGGGGGGAAGGGTGTCAGTTTTAGCCTTGGTTCATGAGAAGGTTGGCTTGAGGCTTTATTTCAGACCCAAATCCTATGCAGAGGTTGCATTTGCTCTGGCACTTTACTGTTGAAAGTAGGACTAGACCGGCACATCCGCTGTTGCGTTTGCACGGTACCTGTTCAGTGTTCTCAGTTTTTTCGGTTTTAACTTCGCTTTCTGCCCTTTCCAGTAGGATGTGCGTAAACCAAAGAAAAGCAGACGTTTTAAAATGTGACTTACGACATGCTGCAGGTAGTTAAAAAAAAATAATGTTACTCTGGGTAAAGGAACTGGAATTGAGACTTGTGGCAGAACGAGAGGCTCTGGACCGAGTGAACCTACATCCGTGAACCTACATCCGTAGTTACCCAGAGGAAGGGGTCAGGTGGCCCCTGCAGTGCTGCTGACTTGGCTCAGGTTCCTCCTGCCAGTCACCCTCCAGGGAAATGGCTCATCAGGAACCTTCCTGGGAACTTAAAGCACTGCAGTGCTTCTGGAGGTGAACTAAGGTTTCTAGCTCCATTCAGATGCCCTCTACTACTTTGAACCGCCTGTTCAAAAACACTGCTGAAGCGCAACATACTTTGGCCTGTTGGCTTACACAAGACAACACTCTAAATAAAGACTGAATAAAGTCATTTGGCCCCTGAAGGAAGGGCATTGAACCCAAGGAATGTTGGGCTTCAGTGGGGTACATCAATCCACGATTTCTTTGCACATTATAAATGTGGCATTTGGATGTGTTAAGCTACACAGATATGATAGTAATAATAGTAATAGATGTAGGGGCTAATTCTCCCCCCTGTCTGCTTCCTGTCAGCAGCAGCAGCAGTACATGAAGCAGGTAAAAATCAAATGTGTGAATGTGCCACTTGACGTCCTACCTTCTTCCCCCCCCCCCCCCACTGAAACAAGTTATGCTTTATTCTCTCCACTGCTGCGAGTGCAACAGCCATTTTGTCAGGGTGGATTTTTGAGCCCCTGGTCCAGTTCGCAGGTTCCAAACGGCAGTGGGGTTGCAGCTTGAGTTGGAAGTGCTTGGAGACCGGGCAGGGCAGTAAGCAGTCTGCATGAAAGGGAGGCTCCCCACACACACACACACACACACACACACACACACACACACACACCGTGTCATCCTGGGATTTTGCTAGATTTGCCCCGTGGTTCTGTCTCGGGTTCACATTTAAAGTGGCAACGCCCAGGCCACAGTTTGGGCTCAGGAGCTGGCCTGCAATTGGCTCCGTTTTAAATTGGAGGTCCAGGCATTTGAAATACAGTCCACGTTCAACTGAACAAACCCACTTTCCTTGGCGGCAGCAACGTAATACCTTTTATGCGGACCAGCTAAGATGTCATAATTTAGTAATCAAGCGTTAAAGTTCTCCAGAACTCCTCCCCAGGCTAGATGCTTTTTTCTTGTTCCTTAAATAATCTTTAATAAGCTGCTCTAGATGTTCTGGTTCACCAGGGTCACACAGTTGCATGGAAACCTGCTTGTTTGTCCATGGCAGGCTCACTTCCACCAGTTGGGGTCAGAATTGTCAAGGACCCCTGGGTAAAGTCTCCACGGCGGAAGCCCCCAGCTCACCTTCCTCTTGGGGGTCAAAATCAAAAAGAGCCTGACCGTATATGGGCGGCTGAGGCCTCTGCTCAATGTCCCAGAGGAATATCTGCTGATTCCTGGAGACAGAGGTTGATCTGTGGTAGTCTGCTAACTCATTCAGAGAATTGAACTTTGCCACCCAGAGGAAATACTTGCCACCCCCGTTTCGAAGCACCTTGAAGTGCTGCACATCATTTCCAAATCTGACAGAAAGGCAGAAGTGCCCAGGAGCTCTCTCAGTCTCCCAGACGAGGAAGGCACCATCATGTCTCTTGTTTGCCCAACATCTCCATTGCTCAGGGAATCTTCCCAGGAATCCACAGATATGGCTTCATTTCAATATAGTTTTTGGGAATGAAGCCGTCTTTGTTATCGAGTTCTGCCTTGTGCCAGTTTTGATTGCATTCTTCATTCGAAACCTTATGGGTATCCCCCCACTTGAACCATAGAATCATAGAGTTGGAAGGGACCGCCAGGGTCATCTAGTCTAACCCCCACACAATGCAAGAAATTCACAAATGCCTCCCCCTCCACACCCACAGTGACCGCTGTTCCATGCTCAGAGCTGAGCTGAGCTCATCATCAGTGGTGGCTTTGAAATCGTATTTGGCAGTGGTTTCCATGCTCGGCCAGTCGTGGACAGCAATGGTGGGGCCGGATTGGAAAGGCTTTCCCTGAATCCTCCTCCGAGCACACTCTCTTCCGTGCTCCCATTTTCTGTTTGGCTTCTGGCTCCATCTTTTACATACAGGGGAAGGCAGCGAGGGCCAATCCCCCCGTAAGTTGCTGGGGTTCTGCTGCGAGTGACCCCCTTTTCTCCCCCTCTTAGGCTTCCTTTTCCTCCCCCTGAAAAAAATGGTGCAGGGCATAATGGATAGTCCTTCCATCTGTGGGCTTGATTCCTATAATCTGCAAGCAAAATTCTGCTTAAGAGCTTTCTTCCCTACTGCTACTCAGGCAACATGGCATTCAGGGAACCCCAGGGACAGTGCTGAGTGTGTTACAGAATTCTGCAGAGCTGGAGGGGAATTTGCAAAAATCACACGCACGTATCTCCTCCACCAGCAGAAGTACCCTTTGCTGGTGCAAACAGATCATCAGAACGTAACCCTTGTATTACAACTGTCTCCAGACAGAAGGCTGAAAGAATGATGCAGACTTGACTTAATTAGCTTGCCAGATGCAAAACAAAACCCTCAGGTTGTACCACACTTCTGGCATGCACAGCAACGGCATCTGTTCCTTTGAAAATACAACCCACCCACCCCCACCACCCCCGTCGTTAATAGTTCTGGTAAAAGGTATTCCAATTCTGTTGGGGTTTTTTTAAAAAAAATGCTTCTAATGAACCAGTTTTTTTTGTCTCCTTGGGTTTTTCCAAAGTAATAATTAACTAAGCACTGCTACCACCCCAAGTTGTATTCTGAAGCAGATAGTATCCAATGGTCCCTCTAAGCTGTGGAGTCTTGTGAGCAAAAATTCTACTTTGTGAGCTCCTGGCATTAAAGTTGTGAGTGAGCGATTTGGCTGCTGCATGAATTAGTTTGCTCTGGAGCCATCCATCCTGAGCTGAGACAAAAATGTGTGAGCCAGTGGCTAAAAAACTGTGAGCTAGCTCACACTAACTCAGCTTAGAGGGGATACTGATCCCACTTCCCAAATAGTTTGCAGTTGGTGAGGGACTAGGAAGCATCATCCATAACCCCTTTAGTCAGGTCAAAATTGAATGCCTCTTCTTGCTGAGATGCCGGTGTTTTGTCATCTGGTGCGTATTGCATGCGTTTACAGATAGATGCTCAGAGCAAATTGAGATGTTACTCTTTTTTTCATCTTCTAGTGTGTTTCAAATGGTCCCCAAAGCTGCAGCGAAACAGAGATTTTGCCAGAGTTGTCTCTGCACTTGCTTTGAAGTGATCTCCTGATTTGGAGACTGGATTCTAGGATTCCACCTGTTTCATGTCTTGTCTTTGGCCAAAGAGTGAGGACAGTTCTCTGCCAAAAAAACTGTGGGCCTCTATTGGAAAATCGTGTTTAAAGGGGTGCATCCTCTGGGCGAGTGGGAACAGAGGCTGAATGGTGAGGACGGGGATGATGAAACACATCACAGAAGGTTCCCTGGGAATCCCAGGCCCTCCTGTTCCACCATCACTGTTTCTGGAATGGCACTGCAGCGATCCCACAGCTGCCTGGGGTGGGAACCCAGGCTGCGGTTGCAACTCTGAGATGCAGCCCAGGTGCAGAATCGAATGCAGGGGGACACCCCAGGCTGGTTGTCCTTTTGGAGGCGTGAAAAGTCCTGCAGGGCTTCCAGTTGCTTTACAGCACCAGACAAGGTCAAACCATGACACACTTGCTACTGAGCAGTTCCAATAATTTCATTTTGGGGTTTTTTAATATGATTTTTTAAATAAACAGTGCAAAATGCATAACGTGTAATGACTATAATAAAAATTAAGTTACGTTATTTTGTTTCATTCTTTATAAAAGTCTTTTCTCAAAGTCCTCATATACAAAATTTCATCAAATGAGACGAATCCTCTTGAATGGAAGAAAATAGAATTCACACCTCATTGGAATATCCTAGTTAGAAGATCCGGGATCCAACATTCTTCTAACCAGGATATGCCAACGAGGTGTGGATTCTATTTTCTTCCCTTCAAGAGGATTCGTCCCATTTGATGAAATTTTGTATATGAGGACTTTGAGAAAGTAACTTAATTTTTCCATGAAATTTATTCTTGTCATTACTTGTTACATGTTGTACATTTTGCATTGTTTATTTTAAAATGTATATAAAACATATAAAATGAAATGATTGGAATTGTTCAGTAGTAAGTTTGTCACGGTTTGACCTTGTTTGTTGTATAATTTTTCTATGATTCTCTCTTTCTTTGTAGCATTATGGCACTAGGCAGGAGTGGCTCAGCCATTCCTGGTGGTTTCTCTGCTTCTGTGGTCACTGCCAGCCTTGCTTGGTAATCTGGTTTGATAAGGCACGAGAGAAAGGTCACCGTCTTGCCAGGACTAAGACGTTCTCATCAAATGGTTTTAAAGAGGCCAGTTTGATTTTCAAACAGTGCAAGGGAAAGCCAACAGTGAGATGGGTAACAAGGGAACCTTCGTAATAGAAGCATGCCAGGAAGTCTCTGTGTTGGATGGTTACACGCTACGTAACTGGGCCAGATTCCTTTGGGGTACAGTGTATTTTTCTGACGATATCAGGAGGAGACCATTTCATCTGGAGAACTGTAGCCCGCTCTGCAGAGTCAAAATGGAAGGCAGTGATGGAACGGCCAAATGGGAGAGCCTCATTCATTTCCACTGTTAACATTTCAGATATGCTGAGCGATTGTTCAGTGTTTGAGTCCAGTTGAAGTAGCTGGTGCAACAACTGAAAAAGCATGCTGATCTCCCCCCCCCCCCCCCCCCCCTGGTTCAAGGCTCTTTTCCGTGTCAGAAACCATCAACCTTGAGAAATGTTTCTGGTTCCCTCTGCTCTTGCTGGGTTGTATCCAGCATTAGGATTACGGATCTTCCCCGTGTTTCTGCCTTTCCTAGCCCTGGATAAATTTATTCTTGGGGTCATGGGACTCTCTGGAGCCATCCAGGTCAGTGGGCTGCAGGTGGAAGGAGGCAAAACCTCTCCCTTCTTCCTTTTCTGTCAGTGTCTGGTAGCCTGCCGAGGTCCCGTAACCCTGGGGATGAACCTTTCCAGGGTCAAGGAGGACTGCTGTAGCACTGGGAACGTGGGAAAGATCTGCAGCTCTCTGTGCCTTCGCTGGACCTGACCGACCCATCTCCCTTCTCTGCCTCTTGTTGGGAAAAGAATGTTTTGTGTCCTCTTGCAGTTTTGCCTTGGGAAGGAATGCCAGATGCCTTTTCTTTACTTTGTCAGGGAAGCCAAAGTGTAGCCTTTTGAGAAATCATGTTGTTGCCTTCATGAGGGCCCAGTGGTAGAGCATCTGCTTCTCACTGAACATGTTCAGTCCCCGGCATCTCCAGTTAAAAGGATTGGGTAGTAGGGGACATGAAAGACCTCTGCCTGAGACCCTGGAAAGCCGCTGCCGGTCAGAGTAGACAATGCTGACCTCGATAGACCAGTTATGAAGCAGTTTCCTGCATCCATGAGGCCCCTCACAAATCCACATCATCTCTCCAGGCCCTCTTTGTCTGGAAATTGTCTTTGGCTGTACACAGCGAACAGGCTCATTCTTACATTTCCCAAAGGTGCCCCCCGATCTTGCCAAATGCAGATGCCACCCAACGTTCCCACACCCTTCCGTCATAGTTGCAAAACCATAGTTGTGCAAGATCCCGTGCAACCACCTTCCTTTTCCATAAATAGCTGCCTGATGTTTTTCTTCTTTACAAAAAAAAAAAAATTAGATATATTATATGGAGAGCTTTTACAATCAATGAATTGAGGGTAGGAGGGGTGGGGGGGAGAGGAGAAAAAGGACCCCTGAATGCTTAACCACAAAAGTGGGTTTAGTATCTCATAAAATGAAATACGTATCTATGAATATATATATATAGAAATATATAGGCATATATCAGCTCTTTCCTCCTCAATGGCTGCGGTTCCTTATGCAATGATATTACCGTATCACTTCCTGAAATGTACGCGGAACTGGGGGGTTTCCCAGCCCCTTCCCTTTCTTGCTAGAGACTGCGGTAGATTCTTCTGCCTTTGATCGCTCACTGTTGCGGGGGGGGGGGGAGAAGGCGAAGAGACGTGTCTGTTTGAAACTGGTAAGCCAACCTAACAATTCACCTAAGTGCTTCTGTGAGCAGGTCCTCACACGCTAGCATTTTTGCCTGTCCCGTGGTTCCCATGGCCCTGTGTTTGTCACCACAGGCCTGAGCGAGCTGTGGCGTTTCATCTTTGTATTCTGCTATTTTTAAAATAAAATTAAATACCATAAAATTTCCTGGCACTTATCAACTTGTTCTTTCAGCCACTGTTCTTACAAAACATATAATGTGCCTTTTATTTATGCAGCAAAAATGTAACATTAAAATATTAACAAGAATAAGCGTTTCTTTTTCTTTCTTTCTTCCCCCCCCCTTTCTCTTTGATGTGTCAACAGAATGCTGGAACAGTGCTGAGTGTTGTTTTCCCTTCTTTCTGCTCGATTCTCTTGGTTTTCTCCTT
This sequence comes from Lepidodactylus listeri, assembly GCA_029233225.1. NCBI lineage: Eukaryota > Metazoa > Chordata > Lepidosauria > Squamata > Gekkonidae > Lepidodactylus > Lepidodactylus listeri. The sequence continues at coordinate 53,890,760 of JARCFY010000015.1, read as the reverse complement.
TGCACATTTCCCTCCTTAGGACACTTGGATGATCTTACCAGTCCCAGAAGCCCTCGGCCCGGTTGTTGGACCTCCAGAGGAACTGGTTGGCCACTGTGCGAGACGGGATGCTGGAACAGACAGACCACTGCTCTCATCCAGCAGGCCTCTACTTATGTTATCTTTTCCATCAGCTTAAAACCATTTTGAAGACTAAGCCTACCTAAGCTCAAGGAAATCACTCTGGTTTTTATCCCCTGTGGGGTGACAGTTTTCATGGTCTTCACCACCCTGACAGCTTCCAGCCCAGGTGGTCGCTCATATTAATACTATATTACGTGGGCCTGTGAGCATAGAGAGTAGCCATACTGGACCAAACCAGAGGCACACCTCATCTGGTCTTCTGCTTCCAACGACAACAAATCAGCTTTCACAGAAAAGCCCACAAGCAAGGCCTGCTGGACAGCGCTCAAACACGAAAGGCCCTCCAGGTTGCTCCCAAACTCCTGCAAAGTCTGTGCCATTCATTTTCAAGCTCATTTGCCGGGTCAACCGGGGTTTCCTCAGGGGCTTGTAGGAGTTCCTGAATTAGGTCAGTGGTGATGGAACAGCTTCTCCAATGCACAGCCGCTAAAGAGAGATGAATGTGTTGTAGTGGCTCTTTCTAGGTTCACAAGGGCACCTGCAGAACTTTAGGAGTTGTGAGGGAAGAGGCACACAAAATGGCGGTCTTGGGAAGTGGGGCTGATCACAGCATGTTGGGAGGTTCCCAGTTAAGTGTGTTTGTAAGATCAGAGTCGCTCTTCCCCAATGGGTGCTCCTTGGATATCCAGAGGTAATACCTTCTAGGCCCTAGAAGTACCTCCACTTCCAATCAGGTGGAGAGAAGCCAGGATTGGCTCTCTGTTTCAGGGAAGAGGCACTTCTGGCATGAAGCAAATAGGTATGAGGAGCAAGATCTGTGGACGCTACAATGGGGGTCACTGACATGGGGCACCAGGCCTGGTCTAGCTCCCCATGAAAGGAGTAGATGGACAAAAAACACCGCTCCAGACGCATCCTTTGTGCTACATAATGGTTCCTTGGCAAACAAACCAATATGGGAAAAGGGATTCCTTCAGTGGAAGTAGTTTCTGCACATCTGGAATTTGGTTTATGCACATCAGTTTATGCACATCAAGCGTTTGGTTGAGGACAGCAACGGCTTATATCATGGCTGGCACCCTTCATGGATCTCTGTCCCCTGAAAGGTCTAATTCCCCAACCATACCCATTGAGGCACCCACAGGCCGGAAATGGGAGGGAACCGCAAAATTTTGCCACTTGATTTTAATTAATGAATTATATGCTTTTAATAATGGGTTTTATGGTTTCTATTGTTTTCTAAATCTGTACATCGCCTAGAGCCCCACAATCGTGGAGATTAGGCGATTCAAAAAAACAATTAAATAAAAATGTAATTAAACAACTGGTTGATTTATAGCCACCATCCCTGGGATTCAAAGCGATACATGGAGGGTTTACAGGGATCTCTCAACAAGTGAGTGATCAGACCCCGACCTCCCGTAATTTCAGCAAGGCTGCTGTATTGCGTGCCATCCTATCATCCCCCCCAAGCAATGGTTTTGCTGCTGTTGATTGAGCCACATTCAACCCACCAAGTTGTGCTGTGAACATAGTAAAAGAAGCAAAAGGCAGCTGAAGGACTGGTTCTGTTGATGCTGAGCAATGGGATTAAATCCCCCATGACAACCCGTCCCTAACCCTTCCTTCCCCCACCCCCACCGTGCCAGGCGGTAGCATATACACACGGCACTTAACAGCAATTATTACTACCTTTCATGTTCTGCCAGACGAATTGCGTGTGTTATTTCCTTCCCGGCAGGAGTGGAAAAGACTCATTTCCCCTGGGATGCTCCATAGGAGGAAGGAGATGCTTGAGCTGAAGTTATGCCTTTTTGCCTGGAAGCTGGTTGCTAAGTGCTGCAAACTCCACGTGTGGATAATGTATGTGGAGCCTACTACAGCAGGATGGGGTTTTCTGTGATATTGTCACTGAGCTTCCCAGACTCCAGTCTTGTTCTGTTGTACTTGGAAACAGCAGGGTTTGTATTCTGCCCTTTCATAAGTCCTCCATCAGGTCATTATAACTGGTCTTGAAGTTCTACCTCAGTAAGGAGCGGTTTGACAGGGGTGGCCTTACTCCATACATGATTTTTCTCTTGCATTGTGAACAGTACATTTGAGGGACACAAGCCTGAGTTTCCCAGACACTAGAAGAGTTCCTGTTTGCCTGGAAGTAACTGAGTGGGATTCTGATGCCCAGATAGGGTACCTGGGTTTAGGGTGCCAAGCAACCATGGGACAAATGGTGGCGGAAACATCCCATTGCTCCAGATCCGTATCATGTGAGGTAGGTTGTGGAATGGCAAGTTACCCAAGATCATTGAATGAGCTTCACAGCTGACTGGAGATATATGTGTGAGCCTTCCTGATCTATTTACAGTACCCTGCACCAGTGAGTCTCAGACTGTGGGTCAGGCTCCAGAGGTGGATCATCATGACTCTTGCAGGAGGCGAGGGTTCTGAGCAGGGCTATTTTGCGGCAGGAACAGAGTTCCGGCTGGTTTCTGAGTTGGCCACACCCTCAGGTTTCCCAGTTGCCTTGCAAGCACCTAGGGAAGCCAAGCCAACCCAGGGAGGGAAGGCAGTTTAAACTGCCTCCCAGGGGAAGACAATCCAAAACTTCCTTTGGGTTCCCCATGCACCCCACAAGCCGCAGGGCACCTGGGGAAGCCTATCCTGAGAGGGAGCTGTGCTGTCAGGAGTGCGGCCTAATATGCTAATGAGTTTCTGCTGTGGGGTGTGGCCTATTATGCTAATTCATTCCTGCTGGGCTTTTTCTACAAAAAAAGGCCTTGGTTCTGAGTATGGTTGCCAACCTTCAGTTGGGGCCTAGCAAATCTGCTATTACAACTGATCTCCAGGCAACAGAGATCAGTCCCCCTGGAGAAAATGGCTGCTTTGGCGGGTGGACTCTATGGCATTGTACCTTGCTGAGGCCCTCCCCAATCCCCACCCTCAACAGGTTCCACCCCCAAAATCAGGTCTTCCCCAAACCCAGAGCTGGCAATTGTAGTTGAGAGCCCAGGACCAGAGCAAGAAGAGAGAAAAGGAGAAGCCAGAGGAAGCGGTTCTGGGAAGGTCAACAGTGGGTTTATCTTTGCACAATGTGTGAAATGTTCGTGGAATACAGCCCATTGTTCAGTAATACTACATGTTTATAAATATCAAAAATAAAATATAAGCTTGATCATCATCAATTTCTGTGGAATCCCGACATTTTATTCAAGGTAAGTAGAAAGAAACACGGGGTTGCTTTGATGGTGAGTCATGAAAAGGATGACTGAGTTTAGAAATGGGCCTCAGAACTGTACCTTGTTGATCCTCCAACATCTCCCCCCTGTTCAACTGCAAGAGGCCAAAGGAAGCTGAGACCCCTTTAGCCTGAGCACTAAAAAGGTGGAGCCCAAAAACCCATGACCCATAGTGCTGCTAACACGGAACAGTCGCACATCAGTCGGAAGCCAATGGCAACCTTGTGCTTGAGGAACAAGGCCACCTGTAAGAGTTTTTTTTTTGGGGGGTGTGTGTAAATGCCCTATGGAACTGCTGCTTAGCACCTGCTTCATGACCTGAGTTTGCTGCTTTGGAACTGAACGAATAGAGCCAGTATGGCGTGATGGTAAAGAGTGTTGAACTAGGATCCAGGAGGTCCAGATTCAAATCCCCACTCTGCCATGGAAGTTTGTTAGGTGATCTAGAGCCATTCGCACTCTCGGTCTAACTGACAAGGTTGTTGTGAGGATAAAATGGAGGACAATATAAGCGGCTTTAGGGAGAAAGGCAGGATACGAATTAAGGAAATAAGTAGAAGAAAAGAAGAGAAGAGATTGGATTTATACTCCGCCCTTCACTCGGAGTCTCAGAGCGATTTACAATCTCCTTTCCCTTCCCCTCCCCACAACAGACACCCTGTGAGGTTGATGGGGCTGAGAGAGCTCTTTCGAGAACTGCCCTTGAGAGAACAGCTCTGAAAGAACTTATGACTGACCCAAGGTCATACCAGCAGCTGCATGTGGAGGCGTGGGGAATCAAACCTGCTTCTCCCAGACTAGAGTCTGCACTCCTAACCACTACGCCAAACTAGCCCGGGCTGACCCCGTTTAGCTTATGAGATCTGATGAGATCAGGCTAACTTGGACTGTCCACAGCTATTTGCCATTTAAATGGAGCATAAAACAGAAGATGGGTTTCTGTACTACATTTTCTACAGAGAGTTGCGGGTTGCTCTGTTTATTCAAAAGGGAGGCTCATCTCCCCCCTCCCGGGTGTGTGGGGGGGTTCATCTTATGTACTTGAAGGTAAGCATAGTAATAACAGACCTTTTGTGTATAACATTTGCAGGCAGTAGCCTTGCATTCAGCGTCTTTGTCCTTTCCAGTAACTATGGGTGTTTGCTTGCAGAAGAACAACTGTGTTGAGTTAGTCTAAAAAGGCTATCTGTCCTGACCCGGCACAGTTGCATTTGAGGTCGTTTGGACAGCCTGCCTGGCCTAGTTTGCCCTGCACAGTTAACCCCATCTGCCAAAGAGACTGGGTGAAGAGCCAGCCGACCTTCATCTCCAGGCAACCGTATTGCATATTTGGTCAATCACACAAGGGGCCCTTTAGGATCTAGCCCCATCTTTAGAGGGTCAAGAGGATTCTGCAGAGCAAAGCACTGTTTTACCACCTCGGATTGGTACACTAACACGCTCCTTGGAAAGGAATGACCTTGCCAGGGAAATTCTCCTCTGGCCACGTCAAGGTTAGATGGCTGTATTGCACTCTGTGTGCAGCTGTCTTTGAGCCACCTCTTGGAAATTTCAGCTGGACCAAAAGGCTGCAGTGAGATCCTTGACAAACTCACATTGCTAGGAACAGATGGCCTTTGTGCAGCTAGAACTGTGCTGGTGTCCTGCAGGTCAGGGTTGCCAACCTCCAGGGTCAGCAGCCTCCCAAAATTACAGCTGATCTCCAGACAACAGAGATCAGTTCTCCCGGTCATCTTTGGAGGCCCTTCTCTTGGTCCCCTGGCCTTGCTTCTAGACCACTCTCCCTCCACAAGGATCACCAGATGTCTTCATTGTTGGCACTTGGGTTGGTTTTTGACTCTGTCTGGCATTCAAGCTGTGTTTCTTTGTTAGTCTGTGCTCAGATTCAGTCCATGTTGAAGCTATTGGGGGGGGTGTTTTTTTCTTTTCTGCTCGCTCTATTCTTTTGTGTTTCAGAGCACTGGTTGCTTTTATGGATGTGTTTTTTATGTGGAAAAGCAAGATAAAATAATTTAAGTAAACACAGTTTGTGTTGATATATTTATGGAGTCAATTTTAGTTATGCTGCAATTTAAGGATGTGTTTTATAGTGTGTGGGGGGGGGGAGCTATTTGGATTCTGGATTAATCCTTCAATAAGGAATAGGAAGGTATTTTTCTTCTAACCGGTGTAGCTGTTGCTAAATTACAGTGAATCTGAAGGCACTCATGCTGAGGATTTTGATAATATGCAAATATATTTAAATCAGTGAAGCTGGAAATTGATTAAGCACATTGATAGAAAGCTCCAGTATGTATCTGTTTGACTTGGGAACAAAGAACTGTTAGTGTGCAGGCCCCTGGTGGGCTGTGGTGGAATTTCAGCATATTTCTCCTTTTCTTTTGGAAATCAGTTTCTTCAGCTTTGCAGAAAACATGGAAGGGGGAGTCCCATGACAATATGAAGACATGTTTACTGTTGCGTGAACTTTTGTGGGCATGAAGATCAGACAGAGTCTCTCCCTCCCCCCCCCCCAATTGACTGCTTCTGCTTAGCGACCCTGGACCTTCTCAGTGGTCTCCCATCGAAATACTAGCCAGCGCCAACCCTGCTTGAGCATCTCAGATCTGAGGAGGTCTCTGGACCATTCAGGGCAGGGCACACTGTCTTCAGCAAAACATAATAACCTGCACTTTATACTGTTAACCACGCGATGGCAGCATTGCTCCACCAATACACAGACCAGACTGTGTTCAGGCCACCTGGAGTTCCTCTCTGCCTTGTTAGAGGGTTGGGACCCACAACTTGCACGCTGTGGCATAATAGTGTTGTGTTCCCTCCAGTGTACAACGAAACGTTGCAGAAATGTAGATTTAAAGGCTGCCTTTTATCCAACTGGCACTGAAGTCAATAGCTAGAAGCTAAAACTCAGTGCCAGCATGAAAACCACCTTATTCTTTCTGAATCAGACTCTTGGTCTCCCCTGGTCAGTATTGCCTGCTTTTTGGCTGGTGGATCTCCAGTCTCCATTGGGGGGGGGGGGTGTTTTATTTCATTTATATCCTGCCTTTCTTCCCAGTCGGAGAGTTGTCCTCTCCTCCTTTTCATCCTCATAACACTCCTATGTGGAAGGGCAGAGGCAGACTATGGGTGCGATCACACGGGCATTTAAACCCGGGTCTCTTTCAAGCGCGATGGCTCAAACGGAAGGTACTTGTTTTTCCTGGTGGTTGGAAAAGCGGGCTCGAGTGCGGGGGGGGGGGGGGGGCGGCGGCTAGATGTGGCCCATCTAGTCAGCCCCTTTAGTTGCGATGGGGAACAGCCACGAGGCCCGCAATAAACGTCCGTGTGATCGCACCCTGTGTGTGTGTGTGTGTAACTGCCCAAGTATGGTTGCCAGCCTCCAGGTGTGGCCTGGAGATCTCTTGCTTTTACAACTGATTTCCAGCTGACAGAGATCAGCTCCCCTGGAGAAAATGGCTGCTCTGAAGGGTGGACTGTACGGCATTGTACCCTGCTGAGGTCCCTCATAAGAACATAAGAGAAGCTGATGTTGGATCAGGCCAGTGGCCCATCCAGTCCAACGCTCTGTCACACAGTGGCCAGAAACACCAGGTGCCCTCAGGAGGTCCAGCAGTGGGGCCAGGATGCTAGAAGCCCCTCCCACTGTTGCCCCCCCCAGGACCCTCCCCTCCCCAAACCCTGCCCTCTCCTGGATCCACCCCCCAAAGTCTCCAGGTATTTTCCAACCCAGAGCTGACAACTCTAGGACCAAGGTTGCCCCGCAAACTTTCATAGCAGAGTGGGGGGTTCCAGTCTGGGTCTCCCAGATTCTACTCTGACATTCTGACTGCTACATCAGACTGTTGTCCCCCCCCCCCTCCATATTGCCTTTTCTGCCCCTTTCCCATTACATTCTTGCCTCTGATGGTTGTCCCTTCAACTCTGGTGCTCTCGGCCGCCCCAGAGTTCCTAGTGATTCTATTTTTTCCCTTACCGACTTACGCCTGGAACTCACAGAACACCCGGGGGGGGGGGGGGGGTTAACTTCCAAATGGTACCTGGCTAGCTCCTATTATTGGCACTGATACCCAGGCAACTGAGATCACTTCCCCTGGAGAAGACGGCTGTTCTGGAGAGTGGACGTTATAGCATTCATTATACCCCACTGAGGCCCCTTCCTGGGGCGAGCCTAGTGTGGTCCCAAATCTCTCCCTCTTTGAACTCTGAGGCTGCTGGTCCTGAGACAGGCCCTTTGGGCCCTTTAGCTCTGTCGTGTCTACGCCAGAGGTCCCCAACACGGTGCCCGTGGGCTCCCTGGTGTCTGCTGACACCTTACCTGGCGCCAACCAATTGTTTTTAGAAAGCAGGTGTGCCAGGTGGGGCTTTTGCCCAGGAAGGCTTCTTATTGCTCCCTGGCAACTTCATTGGCTGCGCAGATTTCTGAAAACAATGTTCTGGCAGCAGCTGCTGCCCCCACCGCACAAGGATCTTCACTGTGTGACTGAAGGGAAGCTGTGGTCGCCATCTTGTAGCTGGCTCCACCTCCTATGGCAGCCATCTTGTGGCTGCGCCCACCACACTGTTTTAGGGTTCCAAAGGTGCCTGCGGGCTCGAAAAGGTCGGGGACCCCTGATCATGCACACTGCAGCCGCTCATCAGGGTTTCTGGTGGAGAAAGGTCCTTCCCGCCCCTTCACCCACCCCCTCCTGGCCCCTGAGATCTTTTCACTGGGGGTGGCAGAGACTGGGCCTTGATCCTTCTGCTTACAAAGCAGGGGTTCTGTGGCCTGAGCCACAATCCCTGCCCCGCAAAAGCCGTCTATTCCGTGAAGCTCATTTTCTCAAGACCATTTGCTGCACTTACTCTCACCTGAAATGGAAGAGACGTTGGATGCGATCTGTGATCTCAGGGTGGATGTCAGAGGAGCTTGGGAGCAGTGGCAAGCAGTCCCTCTACTCTGACATGAGGGTCAACCTACATGTTATGGTTTTCAACATACTGCGTTTGGGTTTCCTCCACTTAACCTTGGACTGGGTCATGCATCAGCTGCAAAGGTGCTTGCTTCCAAAGCGTACAGGGTCCAGATTCAAATGTGGACCACAGAGCAAGAGGAGAAAGGAACTGCAACCTCCCCGCCCCCTGGCTGTTTTCCCAACCTGAAATGGCCCAGGGCAATGCCATTTGTTCTCTTTGGAGGCTGCATGTATATTCCCAGTCCAAATCTGGCCCTGCACTCCTCCAAAATGAGCTCCCTTGCAGCTGATGTGTGACTCAGTCAGTCTGTTGGCAAGTTACAGTGGATGCACATACAATGTATTTACAGGGTACCCTTGATTTTTCTTTATAGGTGTGCTGAGTAATTCTCAGGTTACATTCAAGGCATGCACAGCTGAATGTGTGATTGAAACCCCCCACGTTTCGTTTGTAAAGTGAACACACGTTGGCTCATTCTTCCAAACACATATACACATGTACTGGTTAAGATGCACTTGTGTGTTCACTATAATATGCACATAGGACTAATTAGTCAGGTCAGGGGAACTGAGACATGACATATTTATGTTTCTTCACATGGCCTGTAGAGTGTCTCCAAAGCTGAGCGCAACTTTCACAAACAAGGTCCCATCTTTCTCCTAAGTGGGAGGCAGAGGGAGGCAGTGTTGCTTGTCCCTGCAGTCTCACTGGAAGACTTTTGGCAGTTTCCAAATGACTTTGTCCCCTATTGGAGTCCCATACCCCATCCCTTCCCTGGAGTCAAGAGAAGGGCAGAGTCAGCAGTAGTCATGGATTCTTCTGAAGCTAGGGGAAATGTGTGGAGCCATTCTAGCTGGGCTGGGACCTGAATGGCCCAGGCTATCCCGGTCTTACCAGATCAAGGAACCTAAGCAGGGTCAGCCCTGGTTAGTGTTTGGACGGGAGACCACTAAGGAAGTTGAGGGTTGCTGTGCAGGCAATGGCAAACCGCCTTCATTCATCTCTTGCCTTAAAAACCAGGAGGAGGAGGTGGAGATTGGATTTATACCCCGCCCTTCACTCAGAGTCTCAGAGCAGCTTACGATCTCCTTCCCTTCCTCTCTCCACTACAGATGTGGGCAGGGCTGAGAGAGCTCTTTCGAGAACTGCGCTTGAGAGAACAACTCTGAGAGAATTTGTGGCTGACCCAAGGTCACACCAGCAGCTGAATGTGGAGGAGTGGGGAACCAAACTTGACGATACGTTCCTCCACCAGCACCTCTCCAGCCAAATGCAACTCCTAACCAAAGCTCTAGTTCTCCTTAATCCTCGGCACCCTGATCAATCTGCTGATTTATTTTCAGGTGTTGACTGGCTGCTGCCCCTGCCGTGACCCTCCTGCAGCCTCCGCCGGCTTCTGGCCCTTGTGCTGCTGGGACACGCACTTCAGCTCCTGAGCTCTTTGCAGCCCGGTGCTAGCAGGGCCCTTCCTTGGCTGCATCAACTCACTCAAGACGATCACTTCCACGAACCACTCAGTGTGCATTAAGGACTGATTCATCTCATGAATCAGCCTTAAGTGCTTCAACCTGAAGGGTGTTTTTCCCCCAGGTTTCCCGCTGATTCAGCACACTTGATGCTGGCAAACCCTGGCGTGGCATGCGACTCACGCGCTGATCCTTGCTTGTTCAAACAGCCGATCCACGACTGACAGAAGCAGCCACCTGGGCCAGTGCACAAAATTTCCTCTGCAGTCGCTTCTTTCTACCTCACTGCAGCCCTGGGGCCATAAGAAGAGACCTGTAGGATCAGACCAGTGGCCCATCGAGTCCAGCATCCTGTTGCCCCCGGGGACAGACCAGATGCCCTCGCTGCTGAAGGAAGCCACCATTTGGATCTACCCTAACAGAGCTGCCTTTCCTTTGACACGATTGCCAACGTTTGCTTTAAAACGGACCAGCTCCCTGAACAGGCAGAACTCGGTGGGTAAGGAACAAGTCCTGGAGGAACCTGATGTGTCGGGGCAGGGACTGAATGGAACCTGGAGGTGCTGATCACCACCCCCAGTGTCAGAAATCATTCTGTCCAGATTCAGAACATTTAGTGTGTTTCACTGTCGGATGTGGGCTAGAGTCTGATCTCAGTGAGAGAAGACCAGGCTGTATATCCCTGCTGCCTTCTAGTAGCAGGTGTATCTGGTGAAGTAGCCGGTGTGGGTGAAAGGCACTCCACAGCTACCAGCTAAGAATTCAACAGTGGGTCCATTATGTAGGTTTTCGGTGTGGCTCCCTCCAATTTCAGTCTGTTCTGTAGAGAATCAAATTTAGCCGACAAAGAGATGGATTCTCTCCCTGGAGAAAGAAGACCAAGGAAGAGACTGTGCTTTAGGGGAGGACTAGGGGGCAAAATTCAGAGGAGGGGGTCTCCTCTCTCTGGGGGTGCCTGGAGCTGGTCAAGTCATGTGATTTCTTTTCATGTGATGTTGAGGTTGGGTCTCAGAGGGAGTCTTTGGGGGCCCACACTGGCTCTCGGCATCCCTGAAGGTGCTTAGGACATTTCTCGCCCCCCCCCCCCCCAATATCACCTGATTCGGCATATCTTGACTCTTTACCTAGTGCCATTCTCTAAGTTAACTTCTGTTTTTATTTCTATAATAACTATTCAATTTTTTCTTCCTCATCCTGACCTTATAAGGAACAAATGTATTCCCTTTGGTACTAGAGAAATTTGGAACCAATGACTGGTTTTTATATTCCCGGAGTGCCTTTTTGTTCCCTGTTGAGGGGCCACTTGACATCAGCTCCACCTTGCATTGGTGTTGCACCCAAATCATGGCAACCTGATAGCATCTTCAAGGCAAGAGATGAACGGAGGTGGTTTTGCCATGGCCTGCGCCTTCCTTGGTGGTCTCCCACCCAAGTACTAACCAGTGCCAACCAGGTTTGCCAACCTCCAGGTGGTGGCTGGAGATCTCTTGCTATTACAACTGATCTTCAGGTGACGGAGTTCAGTCCACCTGGAGAAAATGGCTGCTTTGAAGGGTGGACTCTATGGCATTGTAGCCTGCTGAGGCCCCTCCCCTCCACAAATCCTGCCTTCCTCAGGCTCCACCCCCAAAATCTCCAGGTATTGCCCAACCCAGAGTTGGCAACCCTAGTGCCAACCCTCTGATCAGATTGGGCTAGCCTGGAGCATCCAGGTCAGGGTGAGCATCACTTTATCCACGAAGAACACAAGCAAAGAGCCCTGCTGGGTCAGACCCGTGTTCCATCTGCCCCAGGATCCGGTCTCACACAGTAGTCAATCAGTTCCTCTGAAGATCCAGCAACAGATTTGCCTGGCATTCTATATAGGGTGCGGACAAGGTCCAAAGATCAGGGTCTGAACCCCCCCCACACACACTTTTTAAATCCAGCCTGACAAAGAATTTTGTAAAAACTTTAAAAGGTTTGCATGCTGTTTTGAGTCTGGCAGCACCTTAGAAACCCAAAAGATTGGGGGGGGGGGGAGGGTTAAGCTTTTGAGAATCCGATAGGAGCTGAAATGGAGATCTCTAAGAAGCTTTTCTCAGTGGGAGATTAAAACACAAGATGGCTGAATTTGAGACAATTCAGAAATTCAGACCAGTTGATCCCCCTCCCCCCAGGGCTGAACAGGGACAAGGGATTCTCATCTCACTACTGCAGGGCCGACTTATCCATTCGGCATAGTAAGCATAGTGCCTAGGGCCCACGAGACTTTTAGGGGCACCCTCCCACCGCCACAACAATCGGACCTGGTATTCCTACTCTGCATCCTGAGTTCCTTCTCTGCAATACTCCTCTGACCTTCTAACTAGGATATAAGGAGGAATCTTCATTCGGGTTTGTATCTGACGAAGGGAGCTTTGCCTCATGAAAACTCATGTCCCAAAAACCTTGTTGGTCCGTAAGCTGCTACTGGACTCAAATCTAGCTGCTGCATTGCAGACCAGCACAGCTCCCCTCTAAAACTGTCTTGCATGCTGTTTTGTGTTATTTTGGTGGGTCCTGATAAAAAGGTGTTTGATGGGTTCTGGATTTTGCTTTATACTAGTGTTGCCTCCCTTCCCCTCCGGCAAATTCTGTCTTTAGTGCAACAGCTCCCCTTGACAGATTCTGGTGTCTTACGGCTCTGTGTGCCTTTGAAGAGCCTGTTCTCATCCGGATGCAAGCCGGTCCTTGCATTCTTGCCCACCAGGAGCTGTGTCACTCATGAGTGAGTAGCCTTGCCTTGCGCAGCTATGCTGATGAATAGCGACTTGGTCCCTACAGCCAGTGCCTGCAAGGAGATGACTGTTATTGGGAGCATTCATCAGATGCCGATAGGATGGTCCCTGCAAGGCCTCCAGGAAAACAAGGCGTGGAGATTAATATGCAGTCATGCTGATATCTAGTTTTTCCTCGTGCCCGCAGGGTGGGTGGAGATGCTGCTTGCATGCGCATACACAAGTGCTTTGAGGCGGCCATTTCAGAAGGTCCTCTTTTGGACTCAGATGAAAAGGCTTGGCAGAAGGACAGATTCTGCAGCCGCTCAGGGGGTGGCCACAGAAGGACTTTGCAGATGGACGTGGGACAAGTTTCCTTTCACCAGTTCCCTTCCTCCCATGTTAGACCTCTGAAGTCCCTCAGGATCGGCACTGAGGGGAGGCATTTGGTGCTGCAGCAGAATGGGAGAGGTGAGAAAGTTGCTGTCCATGGAAGTGACTGGTAGATCCAAACCATTAACCATGGGTCGTCCTTTGTAGTGCGCTGCAGTGAAATGAGTGGCATTGAAGTGTAGTGCAGTGCAGTGCATGACTTGTTTAGTTTTCTCAGCAAATGATGCTCCACACATCATTGTTGTCCCATAGCAGGACTTGTCTTGTCAACATGTGAAAATCCAGCTGTGAATTACTGCTATACCAGATAAGCCATATTAGCCTTACTGCAGAACTGACATGTTAAAAAATAAAGAAGAGGCTGTTCCTTTAACAACTGGAGGGCTTATCACTGCCATGCTGTGGAGTTCTGCCTCTGGCCATTGCACTGCTAGGGAAGGCCCACAGAGCCTCAAAACATGGCAACTTTTGGTACAGACAAAAAGGGAAGGGGATTATTATAAATGGGGTTTTCCCAGCCTCCAGGTGGGGCCTGATGATCTCCTGCTATTACAATTGACTTCCAGGTGACCAAGATCATTTTCCCTGCAGAAAATGGCTGCTTTAGCAGGTGGACAACATGACATTATACCCCCAACTGAGGTCCATCCCCTAACCCTGCCCTCCCCAGGCTCCACCCCCAAAATCTCCAGGAATTTCCCCAACCAGAGCTCATAGGGTTGCCAGCTCTGGGTGGGGAAATACATGAAGATTTTGGGGATGGCACCCAGGGATGGTGGGGTTTGAGAAGAAGAGTTGGTTTTTATACCCCACTTTTCTCTACCTGAATGAGTCTCAAAGCGGCTTACCATCGCCTTCCCTTCCTCTGCTCACAACAGGCACTTTGTGAAGTCGGCGGGGAGAGAGCTCTGAGAGAACTGTGCCTGGCCCAAGGTCACTTAGCTGGCTTCAGGCAGAGGAGGTGTGGGGAATCAAACCTGCTTCTCCAGATTAGAGTCTGCCACTCTTAACTACTACACCACATAGGGTTGCTAGTCCCCAGTTGGGAGCAGGGATACCCCCCGTTTCGTGGGCTCCTGCCTGCCACCGGCTAGCTGGCTGGCAGGAGGAAATCTCCCCCAAGTGCAATGTGGAGTGACATGCCTATCTCACTGACATTGAGGGGGACACTCTGGTTTTGGGGCAAAACTCTGTGGTTTGAGGGCAATTTTACCACAGAGTTTTGCCCCAAAACCAAAACGTCGCCCCTGACATGCCTACATCACTTCCGGGCGACATAGGCACAGCACGTGACGTCACTTCTGGTGATGTCAATGCATCAGGGGTGACGCTCCCGGAGAGTCCCCCCGTTCCCTTGCTGGCATCTTGAAGGGACCTGGCAACCCTAATGCCACACTGGCTACACCACACTGAGGGTAGGGTACAGTGCCATAGAGTCCACCCTCCAGAGAAGCCATTTTCTCCAGAGGAACTGAACTCTGTTGTCTGGAGATCAACTGTAATAGCAGGAGATCTCCAGCCACCACCTGGAGCTTGAAAAACTGAATAGCTGGCAACCCTGGCATCCGCATTAGATAGAGGCCAGGCCCCACTCCCCTGTGACAAATCACATCCTTTCGGCCTTGGTAATAAGTGCCAAGCACACGTTCACCCCCCCACACACACACACACAGACTTCCTTCCTTGTCCCCTCAACAATCCTTGTTTTGTAAATGGGTTTCATTAAGCAGGAAGACGCTGTCTCTTAGTGGATGAAAATGCCTCAGGGATCGGGGCTTGTAAAACCACTTGTTGGAGGAGCAGCTTGTTTTGACAGCTGCCCGGTCCTAAGCAGGATTTGGGGCTCACAGGCCCATCAATCTGGGCTAAGTGCAGAGAGCAAGGGGAGAGGCCGGCCCAGGTCAGCATCCGGACAGCCCAGCCTCGGTTCCCCCGGAGTCCCCCTAAACTGCAACAAACAACCAATTAGCCGCCAACTCCCAACAGAGCTTAAAAAGCCATTTCTGTGGATTTATCCTTGCAATAACCGGCAATCCGCCCAGCTGGCGATGGTGCCGTCTCTTTGTCAGGGACTGTTGTGGTCCCTCTCTGCTCGTCACGGGGAGGTGCCGCGGGCTCCTCACTGTACGTGCTGCCTTACAAATGGCTATGACCGATGTCATCAATCCCACCCCACAATGTCCCCCAGCTCCAGCATGGAGATATAAAGGCGCCGCCAGCAGGCTGGGGAGCGGGACAGGGGACGTGGCAAGCAGGCCTCAAAGATGGAAGCTGCCCGCCTGTTGCTCGTGCTGGCTCTGCTCTCGGGTAGCCTGAGGGAAGGCCAAGGCCTTGAGGAGGGACTCGGCTCCCAAGAGCTCTTCGCTGAGGAACCCAATGCCTACCCAGAGAGACTTCTGGACTGGATGGTAAGTAGGGATGCCAGCCTCCAGGTGAGACCTGGAGATCCCCTGGAACTACAGCTCATCTCCAGACGACAGAGATCAGTTCCCCTGGAGAAAACGGCTGCTTTGGAGGGTGGACTCCATGGCACTGTACCTCACTGAGGTCCTTGTCCTCCCCAGACTCCACCCCCCCAAATCTCCAGGAGTTTCCCCTGCTGGTGGCCAGGCAGGAACCCAGAACCCTAAGTGGATTTGGGGATCCCGAGCCCCCCATGGGCTGTTTGAATCTTGGTTGCCACAGTTAAGGTCTGCTGTTTCTGCAAAGAGGTCAGGGCTGCTGAAAGGCTGGGGAGGTGAACAAAATCCCGCTGGCTCTGGTCAGCCTGTGGCCCGGGAGGGTCATGTGCTTTGCTTTCTCCCATGGCGTTTGGGTTGGGCTGTGGGTGCCAGAGGGCTACGTGGTAGAGGTGCCACTTGGCTTGTCCTCCTTTAAGTCTTTCATCTGGCTTGGGGTTTTGGCGGAGAGCAGTCCAGGGAAAGCTTGGCCAGTCCTGAGGGGTTCTAAAAATGGAGGCAAGGAGGGAACTGACTGAGGAGGGAGGGACCTTGGAAAGAGGACGACAGGAGCACCACGGTGCATGGATGTTCCTCCTCACTGCCAAAGGCTCCAATTTGGAAGCAAAGGTGGAGCAAAACTTCACTGTTAAGGCCAGCAGTGTGGAAAGGGAGCCCGCCCTGGGAACAGATGCCTGCTGCCAATAACCAGCCTCCCATTTTCCCCTTCGAAAGGCTCCCTGGGATCTAGAGAGCACCCCCATCACACCCACACACACCCACACACACACACACCCCTCTGGAAAGGAGAGGGGGCCGTTGTTGCAGTCCGTGGGGCTCAATAATTAATGGGATTTGATCTTCATCGCCTGGCAAGGTGGACCATTGGTCTAAGTTGGGGTGGGGGGTTGGAGATACAAGGTGGGACAGAGAGAAGCAGTTGTGGTATGAAGGGCAGAGATCTAGCTGGTGGTGCTGGAGCGGGGAGCAGGGCTGTCACAAGGCATGGATTCCAAGAGAGGTTTAAGGACGAGCACCCCATTTGATCTATTCTTGTCAAGGCCAGGGTGGGAAACAGGGCTGGGTTCCATTAAGCATCTGAGGATTGGGTCTCAGCTGTCAATCACCTTTTTTTTCTTCTCCTGAAAAGAGATTAGGCGCTTGAGATTAGGCACTTGAGATCCTCCATTGCTAAATGCCCAGATATCTTTCTCTCTCACATACACACCCACACACTCACGCTCTGTGCAAGAGCCTGATACACAACACTGAGTGGCGAGAAGAACAGAGTGGGCTGCTGGTGGAATTCTGTGAGCAGGGAGGAACAACGATGCTCCTGAAGTAAAGGCAGAGTTTGGCAGGTCGATCCTATTTCCCGTTGGACTCAGAGCTACCACTCACAAGTAGTGGTGGCCAGTGTATGGTGTGAGGCGAGGACTTCTTCATTCATGTCTTTGCATCTCCAGATCCTTTTTTCGTATGTTTCATTCCTTCCATCTGCGATACGTAGGAATAATATTGGCCCACACTGCAGGGCTGTTCGTAAGTACTGTTGAGAATGTATGCAAACTGCTTTGAAACACGCCATGTAGATGCAGCGTCATACGGTAAGGTAACTAGGACTCCAGGACTCCCTTCCTTCCTTCCAAAATAGTCAAAGGTGTTCATAATTTGTGTAATATAATGAGAATTCAGCTTTTCTGGGTATAAAATTAGGATTGCCTCGTGCACTGCTTTGAAGCCAGGCTGTGTGTCTGTGTATGAAGCACGCAATGCACATAAGCAGCTAGTGTCACCAACTCGATTTTATTTGGGGTGAACACAGACAATAGGTCCACTGCTGCTGTGAGGAGGCAACTCACACAAGGAGGAATGGAGCTGCTGTCGGGTGCGCGTAAAATGCTGTTTGGCGTGAACCAATGCTTCTTCATAAAGACTTGCCCAGTCTTAGTATCTCCAAAGAATGTTGCTGCCACCATGATAGCGGCATATACAGTGCCCTCACAGAGGAAGCCTCACACGAATGGGGCCTGCGTTGCAAGAACAGGCCGGATGGGTACCCCCCACATTGATTATGGAAGAAGGGCTGTTCTGTACAGCACCTGGCACCTTCGTTGGTGTCCAGTCAGTGTTGAATATTAGCCATGGCTGTTCCCTGGCTTCATATTACCTGCCACCCTCTGCTCCTCTCAGCCCTGTAGCCAGTCTCTGTCTGTGCTGGGGTGTCTAGCCGGGGTGTTTGAAATATTCCATGCTCTCGATTAAAACGTTCCCTGGCTGACGTACAACACCCATCAAAAACAGTGTTTAAGAAATATGCATTTGGAGGCTTAAGAGCCCGTGTGGTGTAGTGGTTAAGTGACAGACTCTAATCTGGAGAACTGGGTTCGATTCCGCAGTCCTCCACATAAAGCCAGCTGGGCAATCTTGGGTCAGTCACAGCTCTTTCAGAGCTCTCTCAGCCCCAAAAATAAGTCTAGCTTGCCATGCATAATGCTAAAAGAGCTAGAACTTCAGCCTGCCAGACAATTTTAGGATCTCCTGGCTATATTGCACACAATGCCATATGATAATCCTTTTATTATTATTATTATTATTATTATTATTATTATTATTATTGGAGGCTTTAAAAACAGCTGCATTAAAGCGGCAATAAAGTCATTATAAAGAATGATAAAGGGGGTCATAGGCAGCAAGCTCCTGTTGAAAGCCTCGATAGAAACAGGAAATGCCGGCACTGGAAAAACAACACAGCCGTCAAGCAGGAGACTTCAGTTCACGCCCAGCTGCCCTTTTCTCCTTCCAGCAGCAAGAAAATGAGGAGCACACGTTCCAGAGCCCACCTGAAGAACATCCGCTGGGTAGCCTTCTCCGTTCCCTGCTGCACGCGGTCCAAAGACCAGGACGCAGCCCGTCCTTCCTATTCCAGCCCCAAAGGTAAGGCATGTGGACTTTGGTACAACCAGCAGGAACAAAGGCCGAGTCCAGTGGCCCCTTTAAGACCAACCCAGTTTAATTCTGGATATAAGCCTTCATGTGCACGCACACTTCTTCAGATCTGCCTGCACACAAAATCTTATACCCAGAATTAAACTTTGTAGGTGCCACTGGACTCAAATTTGGAGGTGTGCTCGCTCTGAAACTTGGGCATCTAAACTCTCCCTGAGCCCCACCAGGAACCCACTCACAAAGCATCTTTTAGGACCAGACATTATGCAAAGATTATGTTCCTCCGTTGCAATCAACACACCGAAATGGGCCCATCGGAAGCAAAAATCACGGACGTTTCATCCTGACGTTTCCAGAGCAGCCTTATTTTTAGCCCCTTACGCCTATGCAAACAAGAAAGGAAGGAAGGAGGAAATCTACAGCCTAAGCAGTGTGTCTGGCCCAGTTCATTCCCACTCTCGCTTTCTTTGCTGGTACGGCAACGTTTTCACAAGTAGACACCGTGGTATTCGAGCACTCAGTCCAAAACACGCTGACAGGGAAAGCAACAACAGAAAATTAAGGACTCCGCTTTGTGTGCTGTCGTGGCGTCACGATCAGATCCACCTTTGTATGATTTAGCTGCAGAACCCCCCCCCCCCCCCAAAGGATAGTGGGGACATGGCTCAGGGCTGGGGAAGGCATGAACTCTTCCACCACCCACCTGGTGCCCTTTCCCTGTTCAAAAACGCCCCCCTTTCCAAGCTGCTACGTCCTGCTAAGGAAAGAAAGACGGGAACTTGTTGCGTCTGCCTTTTCTCCCTGCCGGACCGTAGAGCACATGGGACAGGGGGCCATTTTCCACTGCAGAAGCCGCGCAGGAGGAAGATTCCAGACCTTCCCCTTTGCTGATCTTGGGGTGGGGAGGGGCAGAGCTGCTTTTAAAACCTAAATCACATGTTCGAGGATCACACTGCAGAAGTTCATCAGGTTCCTGCTCTCTTGCTGCTCTTCGCCTAATTTATTAAGCAGGGCTTTTTTAGATGAATGTTGGAAGGGGTGTGTGTGTTAACGGGCTCTACTGTTCTGCTTGCTCTCCCGTGTTCCCACAAGCTGGCATATGTTAAATAATAATCCCCCGGAGGACTAGCTCCAGACGGTTCATTGTCCCAAGCAGGGTACACCGATCCCTTCCTGGGCCCACACAGCTGTTGGCCACTGCCACGGGGGCTTGCCTTAGACCTGACAGGCAGCAGCGCAGATCCACAGAGGGATGCTAGTCTTCTTCCTTAGCGAGCAGAGCCCCCGCAGCGAAGCAGTCGCTCCTCATTTGGCTACCCCGAGCGGCCAGTCGGCTGGAGCAACTTGCCCTGGCAATACAGGGTGGGGCTGGGCTGGCTCAGGGATGGTCTCTCTTCTGTCCAGGAGCTGATTGCCCCCCACATACACAATTCTTGGCTTCTCTCAGGAACACGAGTAGAGGCAAGACACTTCTCTGGCGCCTCTCCCACACAGACAGACACCCGCCTCCTGTCCTTCCCACCAGTCTTGCAGGAGAGAGATGAGATGCTGCTGGTGATCTGCCAGGGCCCCACATCGAGGGATCAGCAAAGGGCTCAGGGGTGCAGGGAGGAAGCACGGACCTGTGAGTGTTTCCTGTGGGGGTGCCACAAATTTCTCTCCAGGGACCTGATGGTAAACGGTGCCTTGGATTTTGTTGCAATAGGTTTGGCCGCGACGCCAGAAGCAGTCTCAGCAACGGTGGCCGGATCAACCTCCGGGCTTGGGACTCCATGGCACCCCAGTTTCTGAGCATGGCTACGCCGCAGCGCTTTGGCAAGAAAAAGTGAAGCAGGACCAAGCTGGGGCGAAAACCCACCATGAACTGTTGCCCACCGGGTCCTGCCAGCCAGGACCCGAGCTCCTTCTTGCACTTCTTTCTGTGCCGTTCCTTCTGTGTCTTACTTATCACTGTGCTGTTGGGCGACTGACGCGCCTACTGTGGGTTTGTGCTTTGCTCTTTCTTAACAATAAAACAAGAGGCAAATACCCGAATCCTGTATGTCGTGTTGACTGGCTAGACCGAGGCTTCGTCCCCCGCGTCTGCCAGAGCCTTAATGCTCAGTGGTGGAGCATCAGGTGTGCCTGCTAAAAGGTCCCTGGTTCAGTCTGCAGTGTCTCTAGCTAAAGCTCTTAGCAGGGCTGGGAAAGGCTGAGAGGGTTGCTGTCAGTCCAAGCAGACAGCGCTAAGCTAGCCAGAACGATGTTCTTATGTGAAGGCAGACATATTGTGTGTGGTTTTTCTCCATCCTAGTCCTGAGAAGGTTCTTACACACAACAGAAAAGGGCTCCGAAACCAGGACAGTGGAGTTCTGGTCCTCTGCAAACAAAACGGGAAGCCGGCATCTCACCAGCATTCTGCCAGCGGCCTGGAAAGGTGCAATTACTGCAGGTCCGATATACGATCATGCAAGCTCCAAAGAATTCAGGCCGCTTTTCAGAAGAGGGAGTGGCAATCTCCGCCAATACCTCTCCCTCCTGTGGCAGCTGAACGAACCACTCAAGATTTTCTTCCAGGGGGGGGAGGGGGGGTGGTCCAGCAGACTTGCTGCAACAGCATCAGTAGGGGAGTGGGATGGAGGAACCGCTTGCTGCCTCTTCTTCCAAAAAACAATCAGGCATAGTGTGTGAGCACGCACCATGTTACCCTGTGTGTGCATGCCTGGAGAAAGCTGGTAATGAATTACACAGGACAGCAAAGCCGGTGGGTGAAATCTTCCATACCAAAATGAAAAGGCATCAGGGATCAGTTGATTTGTAAGATCAGTAGCAACAGGCCTACTGTTAAGATAATCGAAAGGGCCTGATCAGATCGAAGTCCAGCTTCCTGTTTCCCAGCAGCCAACCAGATGCCCCTGGGAATTCCCAAAGCAGAGCATGAAGACAGCAGCCCCCTAATCACTGTTAGCTGCCCCCCGTAAGAGGCATTCAGAGGTACACTACCTCTGAAAAGGAGGACTTGCTTAGCCACAGTGACAGATAGTAGTTCTGTTCACATTACAGTGAACACACATACAACCTGCCTGTCCGTGTGTACTTCTTTCTGTCAGAAAGAGCCAACGTGCATTCACTTTATGAACGCAGCAAAGGACCAGCTCCTGGATAAATGTTGGGTTTCAAATGCAGGTAAGGCTATACGCGCATTGACTGTAACAAGAGAATGACTCAGTGCACATGCAAAGATCAAGTGGATATTGTACACGGGATTGCATCACTGCCAGTAAACAGTGGGCCAGCAAATATCGAGGGTGGGGAGCAAATTTAAAGTGTTCCCACATACAGTTCTCTAATCCCCCCCTCCAGAATTAAATTCATAGGGTCACCGTAAGTCGGAAGTGACTTAACAGCACATGCGAGAACTAAACGGCAAAAAGTTCCTTCGTGCAGAGGAAAACGTTAGAGGTGATAAAGCTTTACAGTGAGAGTTAGATCTGTCCCCTGGTGCCCTCTTTACCCACGGAGGATCCAGCCTGCTCCTATCTACATAACCCCCTCCTTCCACCTGTGGAATGTTACCCTGTTTCTTGGGATGTCAGAATGTTGGTAGTTGGCTACCGAGAAAGAGGATGGTAAATGCAGAGTGAATGGAGGTGTGGGGGGGTGAATATTTATCCTGCAACAATACATTGTAGAGGGAAAAAACATTGTACATTGTGGAGGAAAAAAAGAGAATGGATTCATACAATGCCACAGAATTACTATTATTTTTTTTGGCAAGATGTTCTTATGACGGCCATGAGCATAAATGTTCATTTTACAAACAGGATTAGACTGCCCAAACAGCATCCTCTCGGGTTCAGAAACGGTATTTATCTCTGTCCAAAAGGCACAGCGGACTAAACCATACACTGAACATCGTCGGCATAATTTGCTTGCGAATCACTTTGCACCAACCGAAATCAGAAGGTCAGTTTTTCTCTCCCACTGTTACCATGATTAAGGCTAGTTTATGGGCAACAGAATCCATCTGTGAAGTTTCTCACAGGTTGTGCCATCTCAGACTGGAAAAGGGGTGGAGTTTGCATGTTTCGCCTTCTATGTGGAGTAGGCGGGGAAACCCTCCATGCAGAAGTGAGAAAAATGAGGATTTGTGTTTGTTTCAGCAACACGTACACTAAAATTGGAATGATGCAGAGGGATTTGTCTTCCATTTGGTGGTGGGAGGGATTTCTTGGAGAAGGAACACTTTGGGGAAGGATTAATTATTAATCTTAAATAATGAATTAATTATTAATTCTGGCTGGGGGGTTGGTAGGGAAATCTGTGCAATAAAAAAAGGAAAGCAAGTATTTTTCATACATCTGGGACATGATTTAAGGTCTGGCTGGGGCATTAAAAGATCCCTCCTGAATTAGACCAAGGTCCATTTTGCCCAAACAAAGAAGAGTCAGGCAGGGGCCTCTGGAAGTTCTTAAAGAGGGCACAAACATGATAAGACTTCCCCTGTTCCTGTCTATAACCTCTGAGTATGAGATTCTATTTAGCTGCCATGGCTAACTATCTAAGTGAGCAGTCACAGACACACCAGGTGCCAGCAAATTCCATAAATTATTTGAGCGTTTTGTATGCAAGCATCAATTGTGCTAGAGACTGCTCAAATTGCTTTTGTTTTTTTCAGTGAACAAAAAAATAGGTGAGATATACAGTGAAAACTGAATAATCAAATAGCAACCGCATTGTAGATAACTGTAATGAACCAAAAAAAAATCAGTTTCTCGTGTTACTTATTATTACAATCATAAACGAATTGCTTATTACAAAATGAAAAAAAAGAAAACTTTTAAAAGTTGATACCGGTAAGAACCTCTGAAGACCATAACAGAAAAGCCAAAACGCATAACAGGATGCTGGATATACTAAGACAGTCTCTGTAAACACTGTATGCCCACAAATGATCCAGGATCCCAGAAAAGGCCAGTCTCCATTCACATAACCAGCATCCTGTTATGCATTCTGGCTTTTCTGTTATGGTCTTCAGAGGTTCCTAACTGTATCAACTTTAAAATGTTTTTTTCATTTTGTAATAAGCAGTTTGTTTATGATTGTAATAATAAGTAAACATGGGGAATTGATTTGTTTTTGTTCTTCACTGCAATTATATACAGTGTGGTTGCTATTTGATTGGCTTTTCCTGCCACTGAAAAAAACAATGTTCGCCTAAAGGAGAGATTGTTTGTGAAGGGAAAATGATTCTGGGAGTTTGGTGCTGCATTCCCACATCTGCCTTGCACTCCGTTTGCCATCTCGGGCAAGACGCTCACCTCCACCTAATCCAGCATCCGGTTCCCAACATGGGCCCGCCGTATGCCTCTGAGTAGCTTACAAGCAGGGCCTGAAGGCAATAGCTTTCCACTCAAGTTTCAGGTATTGAGAGAGACTACCACTGCACATGGAGGTTCAGTTGAGCTGGGCTGGAGAAGGAAGGAGGAGTCTCATGAAGGGGAAACAACTGTGACGGCTGTGGCTTAGCAGAGTGGGTGGGACTTTTACCACCTCCCCACTTTTTGGAAACTCTAGCTCCCTCTGCCTTCCTGCATGTAAAAAGTTCACATTTTCTGGGCTAGTTTAGTTTCAGGTGGGCAGCTTGTGTTGGTCTGCAGTAGAAGAGCAAGATCCGAGTCCGGCTGCACCTTAAAGACTAACAAGATTTCCAGGGCAGAAGCGTTTGAGAGTTTGAAACCTTATAACCTAGGAATCTTGCTGGTCTTTGAGGTGCTGCTGGACTCAGATCTTCTGGTACGCTAATTCAGACTTTTAAAGAGCCTCCCCCTGCTATGCCAGTTCCCTTCTGTTTCTTTTAAGATGGGATAGCACTCAAACACACAATTCCTCTCTCACAGCCCGAAGAGGCATTGTCTAGGGAAAAGCTTTAACATCTGATACTGCTGCAAGTAGAAAACTGGGCCTCAGCCCTCCCGGGACAGCTGTCAAGAAGTACGTAGTTCCGCAGCGCGTGTTCTACACCAATCACTTTCAAGGTCCAATGGGTAAAAGGCAACCCCTCCTTATAAAGCTCCAGTTTTTGAAATCCAGTTCTCCCCCTACTACAGGAAGAAGTGGGGTAACCTCTGATGAGGCCACGGCGGGCCGGTCCCAGCCCTTTGGGGCTCAGGGCTGCAAGTCTCCACCAACCTCCCTTGGAGCTTGCAGGTACCACAAACCCCAAGTCTTCATTCCAGCTTGAAGTCATTGCCCTTCTCCACCCCACAGAATACCGGGGGGGGGGGGGGTGCAGCCCAACTGCTGTCGGCCTGCCCACCCCATCCCCTCCGAGTCAGACGAAAATGAAGCAGCCTTCCTAATTGGCAGGCGAACAGAGCCCAGCCCTTTGGGAAGCCAGGGGGACCCCAGAGTCCTGGGGTGGCGTTTCGTTATGTCACTTCCCCCCTGCCATGATCTTGAGGTACTGCAGGGCGTTGCGGGCGGCGTCAGCCCGGGCGGCGTTGCGGGAGTTGGCTGAGCCGTGGCACACCGTGGTTGGCTGCGTGGAGAGCTCCACCAAGCACTGGTACAGGCCACTCAAGCTCCTCTCATCTGTGGAAAGGGAAAGAAAAGGAAATGAAAATTTTTAAAAACCAGATATCTGGCAGCAGGTCCCTTGACAGCCTGCCATGGATAGAGTGCACACGGCAGGGGTCTGCAATTATAAATGCAACAGAAGGTTTCCTTCTTTTCTGGAGGGCTAGTTTCATTCAAATTGCACTTCTGAAGAGAAAAGGATGCATATTCCAGTTCTCAATAAACAGCTGATCCCCTAGTGATGTAACCGCTGGAAGGATTCCAGCATCACCACTTGGACCTCTTGCCCCTCTCGCCATCGGTCTTAAGGATATAACAAGAGCCCTGCTGTGTCAGACCGGGGGTGGCCCTAGACTAGCATCCTGTTTCAGACAGTGACCAACCAAGTGGCCCTGAAGGAACAACCAACAAGCCACGCCCTGCCCCTCGTGCTGCCTCCTAGCACTGGTATTCAAAAGTTGACTGCCCCTGGCTATGCAGGTTCCCTTTGTTACCCATGGCTAATAGCTATCGATGGACCTCTCCTCCTCCATGAATCTGTCTTAAGTCTCTTAAAGCCATTTATGCTGGTGGTCATCACTACATCCACTGGCAATGAAGTCCAAAAGTTAATTCCTTGTTGTGTAAAGAAGTATTTCCTTTCGTTTGTCCTCAGTCTATTGCCCATCCACTGGGTAATGGAGAAAAATGCTATCTATTCACTTTCTCTGCTCCATGTATAATTTTATAAACCTCTATCATATCTCCCCCTTAACCATCCCTTTTCCTAGACTGAAACATCCCAGTCTCTTCAGCCACAGGTCTTAGGTGGTAGCAGCAGGGGAGGAGTCACTCCAGCAGGAGGCAAAGAGTGGGGAAGGAGGCAGGGAACGCCAGGCGTTAATGCAGCAGGTCAATACTCCTCTGTGGGCAGAGAGGGACATTCCGGGCTTCTCAGCCCAGGCCCATAACAAACAGGACAGAGAACAGTGACAGACGGGAACAGAGCCTCCATGACCGGAGGCAGTGCACCTCTGCCTACCAAATACCTGGGACAAACAAAAGATGCGTAACACCACTGCACCTTACTATGTGATCTTCCCTGGGAAGTTCTGAGCAGTGAAGTTCAGAGTTTAAATCTTCCCTCAGCCACGAACTCACCAGAGGGTCCTTAAACTAATCTTTTAAGATTCAGATCCCCCCCGCCCCTAATCTGCAAAATGGTAGGGAGTGGTGGCCTAAAAGACATGTGAGGATCTTTGAGATAATGCAGGTGCAGCATTTCAGATGTTCTAAAACCTATTATTAAAAAATACTGATTGCTGAACCAGAAGAAGAAGAAGAAGAAGAGATTGGATTTATATCCCGCCCTCCACTCCCCAAGGGAGTCTCAGAGCGGCTTACAAACTCCTTTTCCCTTCCCCTCCCCACAACAGACACCCTGTGAGGTAGGTGGGGCTGAGAGAGCTCTTGAGGGAACAGCTGGTACAGAGCTATGGCTTGCCCAAGGTCATCCAGCCAGGTGCAAGTGGAGGAGTGGGGAATCAAACCCGGTTCTCCCAGATTAGAGTCCACGCACTTAACCACTACACCAAACTGGATCTCCATGACACTGCTTCACACTGAACCAGACTACCGGTCCAAGGTCAATATTCACATCCCGGTCATTCCAGCACCCCACCTCCACCCCCTCCCATCTCCACTTCAAAGATTTCACATTATTTTTCAAAGAGCCGTATTTAGTTCCCTGCTGAGGCTGGGGACAGGCCCCTGCGGTAGGCCAGCGTTGAAGCAACTGCTGCAAGAGCTCCATCTCCCCAAGACAAGGTGGAGCCCTGAGTAAACTGATCTTTTGCACGCCGTGGGGCTGTCGGCATGGGATCCCAACTCGCCCAGGTTGCAGACCAGGACAGGCAGACAGGCGGCGATAAAGTGCTCTGGCCACTTCCTTCAAAGGCTGGCCAGACCCCTCCATTCTCAACTGGAATTTTCAAAGCAGACATCCAGCGCAATCACACAGCCTGTCTCAAAAAAAACATCCTCCCCTCTCTAACCCCCAGCCCTGCCCCCTGCACGCATTTCACCTCTTACCAATGTCGAGGTAGCTGATATCGAAGCTCTGCTCTTCGGAAAGCTCCTGCAAGAGGCTGCAGAATCCGGCGCTCAGCACCCCCAAGGGGTGGCTCTTCAGGTGCAGGATCTTCTCCCCGGCTGAGTTCCGCAGAGAGTCCCAGGTACAGCCGGAGCCACGACCCTTCACCCCATCCAGCTTGTTTCCTGTGGTCTGAAAAGTGGGACCAAGTTTTAGCCGGAAGCGCTCTTGTCTTCTGACAGAGTTCTCTGCGGAATAACTGACCTCCTAGCCAGCCCCTGCCTGCCTGAGGCACACCTCACACTCCCTGCCTGCCTGGCCTCAGCCGCAGCACAGAAGTTTTTCCCTTCTACCAGCAGCTTTCTAAACGACCTTTTGGAGCCCCCTTCCTGGCCATCTATTTGGCCAGCAAGTATGGTTGGGGGGGGGGGGGGGAGTCTTTGTATGCAAATGAGCTACTATACTGGCAATCAAGACTGACAAACCAGATAACACTAGGACCCTGAGGGCAAAAGGGCCTGGCCTCCCCAGAACAGGGAAGGAGGTGGGGCTTCTTTTGGGAAAGTATAAAGGCAGAGAGAGGCAGCCACTGAGCGGCTGACAGTCTCCAGACAATGGATCAGCAGTTAGTGCAGCACTTGAAGGTGAGCACTGGGCAACTGATGATGGTGAAATCAGTCTGGAATCCCAGAAGGCTGTAATAATTGGCCGGTGCTACAGAATTCCAGATTCTTGACCAGCTGGTCCAGGTAAGAAACAGCTGGAGACTCTCAGCGTAAATCTGAGGGAGTGAGGGGTTGTGTGTGGATGCCTGTCTCTCTTTCCCATTAAGAATCATAGGGTGGGAAGAGGAACACATCATTTACTTGTTGCCAAACACCACAACCACCTGATCCAATCCAGGTCAGGTCACCAGTTCCAAGCTGATATGGAGTGGCCTGTAACATCTGTGGGCTCCCAACTATTTGCTGGGACAGTTACAACCGCCCCCATTTTCTGCAGCTGTGTAGGTCTTGGTGCTTCTCTGAACCTCCAGCTGCCCCAACAACTCTCCCCACAGCCACCATTCTTGGCTTCCTGGGCTTGTGGTCTCCTTTCATAGCCTGATACTTGCCAGTTCGTTCCAATTTCTCTCGCACTTAGGCTCAAACACATGCAGCCTGCCTAATTTCCTGTGCCCTTGGGTCTCTCTCTTACACGGCCCCGTTCAAAAGTCTGTGGTCGGACCCCTGGAGGTTTTGGCTCCAAGGTGTGCGGTGCAAGGCCGCTCATCTTCCCCCAACACAGATTAACCTGATAGTGCGCCTGCCCTACCTCTTCCATCCTTCCCCCTTTAGGGAGCCCCTCCAGCGGTGCACGAGCCTTTTCAGGAGGCTGAGAGAAGAGACTGCATCTAAAGGTGCAAAAATATCATCTCCCTCATCTAGACAGAGCAAGTTTCTTGCCTTCATGGTTACAGAGGAGGGGAAAACTGGGGAGGTATTGGCTTAGATTAGATCAGAGGTGTCAAACTCATTTGTTACAAGGGCCAGATCTGACAAAAATGTCACTTTGTCAGGTCGGGCCATGTGTGCCATAAAATGTAATGCCAGGCACGGGAGATGTAAACTTTATAATTAACGATATCATTTTTTACTCAAACTACAAAAGGCTTAAAACATAACTATTGCCTTCAAGTATCTCCCTGATGCCCACCCTCCCACATCCACCTTCCATTACTCATTAGCCCTGGGACAGTTTGCAGGGGCATAACGCACAGCCTCGGTCATCTGGCAAGAAAGGTAATGGCCAGTTGCTTGCAGGCCAGATAAGCGCCCTGGACGGGCCAGTTCTGGCCCACAGGCTGCATGTCTGACACCCCTGGCTTAGATTATGTGATGAAGCGCCCTTCCGTGGAAGCCATGTTTGGCTGCAACTCAGCACTTCCTTGCCTCCCCTTCTCCTGCCGCTGCCCAAAACGTTACTCCTGGGGGAACTTTGCAAGCAGCATGACAGGTGAACTAGGGCTCTGCAGTGGGAAGAGGAAGCCTATGAAAATCATCACACACCCCCTTCTGTAAGCGGGACGATGAGGCAAGTCAGCAGCTGTTCTTTTTCACACACCAACAAGCATCCATTACCCAGAGTGTGGGAGGGCACTGTTGTTGCGGCACAGTTCCTGGAGCCACCACCTCAGAAGCTACCACCTCTCCCACCTGCTGATTTCCCCTGGCACTCCATTCACACTTGGCTTTCCGCTGCTACATCACGCATGCAAGGGGGAAAGTTCAGCTTTGTTTTGCAGCCGGGAAGGGAAGAAGTAAAAAGCACTGAAAGCCAAAAACAATTGCCATCCCCTTAGAACGTCTCAGCCACCTTTGGGCCCTCCCCATCCCTAAACCAGAGGACTGTGAAGCAGACCGAGAACTGTGGATGCACCAGAATGTGCAAAAAGGAAGGTACGAGTCCCCCTCCTCCTCCCCCATCTCCTTCTAGACCTGGAAGCCCCTTGACACTGGTCAAAAGGACAGATGTAAAAAAGAAAACTTATGACTGACCTACAATGGTGGTCTTCAATCCATGGGTCAGGGCCCTTGGGGGGGCACACAGCCCCACCTGCTGTGCTGTAAGCAGGGATGTCACCCTCCAGTTGAGGTCCGGAGATCTCCTAATTTTTTAACTTATGTCCGGATGACAGAGATCAGTAACCTTGGAGAAAATGGCTGCTTCGGAGGGTGGACTCTATGGTATTATATACCAATGAGGACCACCCTAAAAATGTCCAGGTATTTCCCAACCCAGAGTTGGCAACCCTAGCTTTAACACACACACCCTCTTTTGCTGCTGGTGAAATAGCTTAAGAGAGGAAGGGCCCCAGACCTCCCACCTGTCTGCCTGCACGCAGCAGGAGAGCAAGGCAGGGCCGTTCAGAGGTGAAGAGGACTCCTTTCAGGGCTCTGACCCTTGACCTTTCTCACTACGGGGCACCTCCAGCTGCTTGTGCTTCCTGCCCCCATCTGCCTTTTGCCCACAATTCCAACCTTGACACCATCACGGTCATAGCTTTGGCTCTTCCCCTTCCTGTCACGTGACATCAGGTGCCTACAGCTTCCCGGATCCCATGCTGTCCAAAGGGTAAAGGTGAGTCCCCGGTCTGGAAAGGCTGAAGAACGCTGAGACCGTGGACAGTGTCCAGTGCCACTTCACCTGTGGCTAACCAAAGGTTTCTAGAGGCATTACAAGGCTCTTCCCTAAACCAGCACTGCTGTACTAGAAGCAGACCTAACTAGGGAAGCTGAAAGCAGTTTTAAAGGTAGGGGAAAGATAAGAACCAGGGGAAATAGCAGGGGGCTGGATAAGAACCCCAAAAGCTTATCTCATAGTGGTCAGAGCAGGAAGGAAGACAGAGACCTTGAATGGAATACCTAGTGAAGATACATCTGCCTATAGTATATCATTCCATGATCCTCAAGGCACAGCCCCTCTTCCCCACAATTCCCCCCACCCAGACTCACAATAGAGAACTGGTCCTCCTCCACTTCGGCCTCACTGCCCTCTCGGGGGTCCAGGGGCACATTATGAATCCGCACCAGCATCTTTGCTGCGGCGTTGCGCTTGGCCAGTTTTTTGGAAGTGCCGCTGCCTGGAGGGAGAAGAAATAATTCTAGGATGGCAAGGAGAAATTTGGAAGGTAGTGGGAGGGTATGTATGTTTTTGTGGGGGAGGGGGAGAAATAAAGCTGCATGAGAAGAACAGCAAAGGGAAGTCCTTGAGTACAGTTAGGGTGATGCTGATGCTGCCTTCTTGCCAAACTTCACACTACCTGCTTTCCCACAGCTCTTACTGAATGCCTGATGATATGGCCCGGCACAAACTCAGAAAGCAGAGAAGCAGAATTCTGCACCCATCTGTTTACTTGTGCCAAATACAAACACAATGCCTTGTCCCCCCCCCCCCTTAAAGATCAGAACAAAAGACCAAAGGAAACTGCAAAAAAAGCACTAACATTAAAGTGATAATGCATAGAAATATGTGTAGAAATATATAAAGGAATGGTCCATAGAAGCGATCAGTTGACGAAAGTCTCCAGAATGGATCTTCGTTTAGAAGGAAACTTCATCTGAACAATGACCATGATATCAAAGTATATCCAATTTCTTGTGCAACGAAGAAATCACAAAGCAAATGACATAGCTCTACATAACTTTAACAATACATTCTTCAAGAAGGAAAATAGCCATGGGCATACAAGAATTGCTAACATTCTTGAAGAATGTATTGTTGAAGTTGTGTAGAGCTGTGTCATATGCTTTGTGATTTATTCCTTGGATATACTTTGATATCATGGTCATCATTCAGATGAAGTTTCCTTCGAAATGAAGATCCATTCCAGAGACTTTCGTCAACTGATTGCTTCTGTGGACCATTCCTTTATATATTTCTACATATATTTCTATGCATTATCACTTTAATGTTTGTAATATATTTGTTTTTTGCAGTTTCCTTTGGTCTTTTGTTCTAAGTTTCTGGGACTGGGACTTTCATTTGTTTTGTACCCCTTAAAGATCAGCCAAGCATTAAGTTTTCATAAACTTGAGCTCACATCATCAGGTTGGGGAATGGATCCTTGCTAACCGAGGTGTGTATGTGGCTATGGGGGTAAAAAAAGTCTAAGCAATTGGATTGAAGGGCCATGAAATGTACAGAGTAAAAGAGTAAGACATAATTGTGTAAAATTTAAATATAATGAACTGCAAAAACCAATCAACTGGCAATAATGTAACACCCCTAGTTTTGTCAAGCTGGTTAACACCTGTAATGACTGTGAGGAGTCTCAAGTCCTGGTTAAGCCTCTGGAGCCGTGACCAGACTTCTTGATCCTTTTTAAAGCTGCCATTTTAAGCTGCAGCCTCCACTTTTTAAGTTCTTCTGCTTGAGAACAGTGCTTTCCTTGACACGTAATCTTTAGCACTGAGCTGGCCTGCACAACTGGTAACCCACCAAGCTGAATGCAGATCGCTAACCGAGCATGGTGGCCACCCACGTCCTTGACAACCCGTCATTTTTGTTGTCCCAGGCTGGCAGCTAAACCAGACTGTTTGCTGAGCCCCTAGTAAGGTACCGTTCAGGGCTGGTAGGCCCCAAGTTGTGCAGGCCAAGGGCGCTGCCGATGCCGCTCTCCCATAGCCTGCAGTTCTTCTTTGGTCACAGTCTTAGAGTTCGAAAGGGGCCCTCGGGGCCAACTAGTCCAATCCCCTGGCTCATGGCATGAAATCAAAAGCTAGAGCATTCCTGACAAATGGATGCCCAGCCTCTGCTTTTGAAAATGGGGCAGTGGCTCACTCCACTCCCTTCTGCTGTCCCCAGTCCAGCTGACAGGCTTTTGACTGCTCTACAGCAAGTCTCTTCTTGTCTTGCACCAGCGGGCACGTAGCTACGGTGGG
The DNA here is from genome assembly GCA_029233225.1 of Lepidodactylus listeri. Classification (NCBI taxonomy): domain Eukaryota; kingdom Metazoa; phylum Chordata; class Lepidosauria; order Squamata; family Gekkonidae; genus Lepidodactylus; species Lepidodactylus listeri. The sequence continues at coordinate 53,858,412 of JARCFY010000015.1, read as the reverse complement.
GCTTTTTGGGGCCACGCCCCCTCGTTAGTGAGCTCCGCCCCATCCATAGCTCCACCCCATTCGAGCAGCTCTCCCACCCGCAGCCAGTAAACTCTGCTGCAGAAGGGCTCACCGCCTGAGCACCGTTTAAATGCTGGAGCCTTTTATTTGTATGATGTCATGAGTGATGTCAATCCTCTTTGGTGCCCCCCCCCCCGACAAATTCCTGGTTACGCCCCCATGCACTAAGATCTTGCAAGCTCCAAGAATCAGGGGCTCCCAAATCTGAATGGGAAACTGCAAAGGATGGTACAACAGAAAGTGTTAGGCATGTTTTCCACCGAAGTCCTGTGACGTTGTACCTATTTCAATGAACCTCTCGACGCGGCAGGTCATGGTGAACTCCTTGCGGTGTGCTGGTCCCGACTCCTGAGTGACTGTATATTCAGGAAGCCGCCAGCCTTTCTGCACCACCAGTTCCTAGAGAGAGAGAGAGAACACTGGAAAGACACTTGCCTCTTCCCCTCTGTGCCTGGATTCACTGAAGGGGATGGTAGATCAGGTCTCCGCAAGGCAGAAGGCATGTAAAGCTGCAGTCCTGGGAGCAAACCCTATTGAATTTTGTGGCACTTACTGCAGAGTGAATATATCCAGGACCCTCAATATTCATTTGGCAGATTTGGATGCAGTCTCCTATATCCCTTGTGAAGTAGTCCTGAGAAGGACTGTTTGATTGGTTGATTGTTTCCACGTGTAGTGTAGCCAGGAGATCCTACAATTGTCTGGCAGCCAGAAGTTCTAGCTCTTTAGGGTTATCTCTGAAGGCAAGATGCTCTTCTTTGGGAATACAGAAAGATCACTGAAAACTGAGAGCTGCCCATCCGCAGACATGCCTGGCGCAGGCCTATCCAAACTAAGACACCCAGCAATTAAGGTCTGCACAAATCCTGCAATCACAACATTTCACTCTAGGGAATGGATGCTTGTGATGCAGTCAGTTCCATCCGATATCCACAACCTGATAAACACCAACGAAAGTTCCTCAGGATTTGACTTGCCACGTAAAGTCTGGAAGATGGCTAATAGAATACGAGCAGCTTTGGGTAGTTGTGCCAGACCTGTTGTTTAAATGGGGAAAAATACCAGGACCCAAATGTGATTGTGGTGCAGCCCGCCAAACTATTTTCCATCTGTCACAGGAATGTGAGCGTCGTGCTTTCCAGGGAAACAGGATGGAGCTCTTTGTACTCTCACCAGCTGCGACTGAGTGTGTTGAAAATTTAGATATTATTTAGGGGGATTTCCCAATTGGTCTGCATACCCATCGTATCAATTTGGTTATGTATTTTATATTATTACATGCTTCCTGTATGGAACTCTACCCCACAATAAATAAATACCCAGGACCAGTCTGTCAAGGTCAGCGGGAACAGAAAGCCAGCCCAAGGTTTGCCTGTGCAACCCCCACGGGGTGGATTCAAGATGAGCCTTAAGGATGGATCATCAGCGTAACAGCGGTGGGTGATGGAGGGCGGTGTGAAATTTCACTTACAGGGCAAGGAACAGCTGGAAGTCCTGCAAGTCCTGGAAGAGGTCCCTGTTAAAATGTTGCGGGTCCAAGGACAGTTTGGAGGGGAAGTACAAGGCTAATTTCAGCCCAGAACTATGGAGTCTGCACATCCCCATCCAAAGAGTCCCACAAGTGCATCTGAGAATGGCTGGACTGTGGCTCCCTGGCAGTCCTGCATGAGGAGGAGTTTTTGGGCAGCACTGAAAGAGACAGTACAAAGCAGGCAGGATTCTCACTCAGTGTCAGGGAAGGGCTAGGGATCAGTGGCTGAGCATCTGCTGTGCTTGCAGAAGGTCCAGGTTCAATTTCTGGCATATCTGGTTCTTAAAAAAATAGTTAATTCTCTGATAGCAGGAGCTGGGAAAAGACTTTTCTCTACCTGGATGCTTTGGGGAGCAACTACCTGTCAGAGCAGGCAGTACTGGGCTAGAATGGACCAGTGGTCTAAATAGATTTGCTCCATGAGTGGACAGATTGGCTTTATCTTCAACACCAAGGCTTTCTAAGTCCTGACCTGGATAGCCCAGGATAGCCCGACCTCATCAGACCTCAGAAGCTAAGCAGGATCGACCTTGGTCAGTATTTGGATGGGAGACCACCAAGGAATTCCAGGGGTCTCGAAGCAGAAGCAGATAATGGCAAACCATCTCTAAACATCTCTTGCCTTGAAAACCCTACAGTGTCACCATAAACTGGCTGCGACCTGCTGACAAAAACCCAGGCCTTCTAAATGCACAATAAGGCACTGCTAGAATGAGCAAATAAAAGGGGGCAGGAAGCAGCCTGACACAGCAGAGTGGGAAGTGGGGAGAGACAAGAGTCTGCTACTGAGTCGCAGCCACATGGGATTAACGTGTCAATCAGTGTCTACTGCTATCAATTCTGGGGACAGGAAACTCCGCACAGCCTACACATCTATAGAGCACAGCTTGCAGCCGCTCAGGGGTTAAAACAAACTGTGGCCGAAAAGGGCAACCTACCTGCAGGGCCCCAACCGGATTACACTCGGACTGCTGTGGCGATACTGGGGACTTCATGTCCAATGGGGAGCTCCTGGATAAAAGACAACAAGCTGAGGGATGCCTCCAAGGCTGCTCCCGTACCCCCAGCTAGCAAGGGTAGGAGAATTCCCAAGGGCTAGGTTGGGAAAAGGTCCTCAGTAGGGGAAATTTCCATCTAGGGTTGGAGTCTGCCATGCTGTAGGACGAGGCTCTGATCCCGACCACAGCCGGAGAGGAAAATCCACGCTGCAGATTTTCAGATCAGTGGGAGTTATTAAATGCCATACAGCTGGCTGTACTTCCAAGGGCAAACAAAATCCTTTGTCCTAAGCTTCCAGAGTGCTGGAAAGCTCCTGAGACTGCCCTCCCTCCCTCCAGCCATCCCTCTCCTGCTGCTGATGGGTGGCCCACGAGACTCCATCTGCAGACCAGAGACACGAGCACAGGGCAGTTGTAGCGCGGCATCCGTGTGCTATGGCAGGTGCTTGGGGGTGGTGAGCAGCTTTGGCGGTTTCATCTCCCGTTTAGCCCATTACCTGGGAGACGTGGCTGGCAAGACGGGCACTGGTGTGGTGGCGGGTGGAGTGGCGGCCTGAGCCAGGGGCTCTAGAGAGAAAGGAGAGCTTCGAAAGACAAGGTGACAACATTAAAGCAACCGCAGCAGCAGAAGCCCATGCAGCGGGATCAGTTTCTGATCCGCAAGAACGTCCAAACCCCGTTCCCACAACCTGTACGTCCCCCGTGTTCTTCAGCAGGCTGCACTCCACCCAACTTTCCCTCCATCACTGGGGTGGGAGATCAAGAAGCAGTGAGACAAAGAGAAGCGACAACCTAGAGCCCCTTTGTCTGAGATCGAGCTGAACGAGCTGAGGATTTAACACCGCAGAATGCAGCACCAGGCATATCTCAGCTTCCAGTTTCTGAGACTCCCATGATGCCTCTGGAAATGTGCTTTGAGACCTCCGCATGCTGCCTGAAAAAAATCTCTGGTCAGGGGTGGGTAGGGCTGTAGCCTTGCTGCATGTACAGACTGTGGCAGGGTGCATGCGTTGCCAGTGGAAGGTGCCAAGTTCAAAGCCTCAACATCTCCAGTTCAAGGATCAGATAACAGACAACATGAGAAGTCCTGGGATCCTGGAGAGCAGCTGCTCATCCAAGCAAACCATACAGATAAAGACAGACCGATGGTCTGACTTGGAAAAAGGCAGCCAACGGGTATTCAGAGTTTGTAGTAAGCTGCACTGAGGGATTGTGGAACGGCATACAGCTCTTGGCCCCGGCTCCTGACTTGGGGGGGCAGGAGGGCATAATGAATTGTGGAAACACGCATGGAACTGGTTCAGCGCACAGGCTGGGGTTTTGCTTGATGCAGAATTTAAGATCTGGGGTACTTTAAGAAAAAAAGAACACACAGCCTCGCTCATTTCCAGCCCTTCGCAGAAAACATCTGAAAAGAGAATATTAGCCCACACCTCTCTTGACGGCTGAACTAGAAGCGAGGGGCTTGCTCAGACCCAAGAGAAGAAGCCAGGTCAGGTTAATATTCCACAGACCCTCTTCCCTGCCAGCTGCATGCCATGCACAGATCTCTACCACGGACTCCTGGGTAGCTCCTTTGCCAACCCTGTCAATATCACCCCCGGGCAGAAAGCCCACCTCTTGGCCCCAAGTGCTCACACATTACCTTCCGTAGCCAAGAGACAGAAAACAGCAGCAAAAGAGGAGGATGTGGGCCCAACAATTCCCTTTAAAGCCACTGAAGGCCTCCTGTGTAGCCCCCACACTTTACAGCCCTCACCTGGCTTCCTCTGGGGCTGCTGGCTCCAACATGTTTCCTCCCTTCAGGAGCCTGAGTGCCACTTCCGCTGCCTTGTGTTTGGCTGCTTTTTTGCTGGGGCCTTGGCCTGGGAAGGAGAGAGGGAGACCAGGGAATCATGAGATAGGGTTGGAAGGTAAACTCGTCAAGGTGGGGCCTCCCAAACTTGCCCTAACAATCCCCTTCCAAAGAGTGCAACCTAGCCCATGACACCACCACACACAAGGGCCGTCACAACCAAGGTCACGGTCAAGCACCCTCCAACCTCTACTTGCCACTGCACCCTGCTCAGGTCCAGGATCGATAGGATCCTGCTGCCACTACCAAGACCCGAATGTCCCTGTCCTTCCTTTCATTATCAAGAGCCCAGGTTTTCCTTGCTCTGTCCAAATAGGTTGTGCCAAGTAGCAAATATCTGCCTATCACTGAGAACCAGTGCAGCATAGTAGTTAGGATGTCAGACCAGAATTGGTGAGAAATATGCTGGCAGTCCTATTGTGACCGTGAGACTGTTTCTGTCCAGATAAATCTAGGTGGCTGCCGTGCTGGTCTGAAGCAGTAGAACAAAGTTTGAGTCCAGTGGCACCTTGAAGACCAACAGTTTTATTCAAGGTATAAGCTTTCGTGTTTCACTGTATCTGAAGAAGTGTGCGTGCACATGAAAGCTAATACTTTGAATAAAACTTTGTTGGTCTTAAAGGTGCCACTGGACTCAAACTTAGTTCAGTCCAGATAATACACTCTAGTTTACTAAAAAAAAAATCATCTTATTTGTTTCTCCCTCTGTGATGGCAAAAATTAAAATATATGTGCTCAGGTAGCACAGAGTGCAGCGGTTTACAGCTCCCTCTGAAGCACTGGGTATATCTAGAATTTTGCTTATAGAAGGCTATGGCAATTTATACTTTTAAATTCCATAAATATGCCAAATAGTACTATTGTACATGATGACTAATATACATATGATGCATTTTATGTTGTTAAAACAGGAAAATAAATTTGGGTTTGATAGGAAAGCAAGTATTCCATATATTTTGATTATTCCCACTGGAACTTTTTCTCCTCCGAAGGAAAACTTTTCCCCCCATGGCTTCAAAATTTCTGGAAACCATGCACACCATCCTGAGACCTTGGAGAAAGGGTGGAATAAAACTAGAGAAACGTTACAGCTCTCTGTAAGTTTCTTTTGCTGTGAAGAAAAACATACTGGGGCCTTGACCTGGATAGCCCAGGCAAGCCAAACTCATCAGCTCTCTGAAGCTAAGAGGGCCGACCCTGGCAAGTATTTGGATGGGAGACCTACAGAGAATATCAGGGCCAGGAGGCCAAAGGCAGGCTATCAAGCCACTTCGCTGAATGTCCTCTGTGCCCAGTAGGAGTCGCCAGAGGTCACCATGGCTTCCAGGCATGGACACACAGCTGCAAAAATATAAAAGGGGGGGGGGGGACAAACTAGGATAGAGCTCCCTTAGGGGAAGACATCAGGGGACATATTTTTTCGGGACTGGGTGAGTGTCTTGCTAATTCAGATGGGGGTGGAATGTTCCCTAGGTTAAGAAGCATGGGAGTGGATGGGTTTGAGGAGGAGAGGGATTTGGGGTTTCTACAGGAGCCTTCTGACATGTTCATCTGTTCTGTCTCTAAGCCTCAAAAGTGCTAACTGCGGTTTTATTTATTTAGCTGCAGCTTTTTTATTTTTAAAATAACCCACTCCCAGCTTTCACAATAGGGATTAAGTGAATGAAAGATGGGGGAGTATAGGAAATGTCCCTTTAAAAAGGCAAGCACCTGCCCTCCTCTTTCACCCGTAACGATTGGGGGGGGGGATTCAGCCATGCAGACTGTTTAGGGCCATGCTAGGCCACGAGGGTAGGTCAAGGTGAGGGGAAAATGTGCTGCAAAGACCACCTGCTAAAAAGATTCCCCCCCCCCCCCAAGTCAACGGTAATGCATACTAAATGAACAGCAGGAGACACAGTTCTGAAACGCAACTGGTGAATCGCTGTTCCCTCTCCCAACCCCCTCCAAAGTACATACAGGCCTACGGCTGCCATGAAATCTTCCCCCATCCCTTTAAAGAAAAGGGCATCGACTCATCCATGCCCGTGTCCTTTATCACAACAAACCAGTGCAGCTGATGTCACCGACAGTGACGCGGAAGGTGAAGTTGGGCTGGTGTGCTTGTCCCTCGGCTTTGAGCAGGTCGTAGACAGGAGTTTTGCCTATGCGCGTCCCATACTCCTGCAGCAGGCTGATAGGGGTCTTGCCAGGGTTGGACGCCAGCATTTGCTCTATACTGAGGGCAACAGAGAGACAAAGATGAATGTTCGGGGGGCACACAGATGACGGGTCACCCTATCCTTGTGCTTGGAACCTGATATTTCAGACAACGCCTGCACCTTCTGTGATTCATTCCACCCTCTACAACATCATCTTTTTCGCTCTCCCTGCCCCCACTCCCTTCACATGTCATTACTCTATTTCACTGGCAGGAACATCTTCCACAGTGACACCCCTATCGGCAAGGTCCCCTTGGTTAGCAGATCCAAAATGAGACCAGCCCCTTCCCTCCCCCATATCTCATGTGCCAGAAGTCCCAGAGAGGGTGAAGGATAAGCAAGGAGGAAAAATCAGAACACCAGGGCTGCATTCTCAGGATCACTTATACAGGTTAGTTGGCCTGTTTCATCCTCTGACTATCCCACCGTGTTCACAGTCAGAACAGAGAGGCAGTTTTCGACACATTCTCATATGCAAAGTGAGATTTCTAGTTTTGTCAGGGTGGTTACACTGACACACTTCAGCTAGCTGAAACTTCATGGCAGAACTGCTACAACACACTGGTTCTCTAATTCACAGAACTACAGTACAAATCATAAATTACCCCTCCATTCAAAAATCCACATTTGATTTTGTACCTTGCCTAACTTTGAATCCCCTGGAAACAGAAAGGCACCTCAGACTTCCCATTTTAAAGCAAACACTTTGTGTATGTTCTCACCTCGACTGCCACATAGATCTGCACTCTATTCACAACAGGGTGGGAAATCAATGGTTACCACTAGCAGGAAAAAAACCCGAGATTGTGTAAAAGGATACCTACACCAGCCCTGTACACCCATTACAGTGAACAAGTGTACATCCTGTATGTACATTGGTTTGTAACAAACAGCCAACGCACTTTTTGTTTGAAACTAAAACCAGACAGCCTATGTGGTACTGTGGTTAGAGTGTCAGACTAAGATCTGGAAGACTCAAGTTGGTGACCTTGGCCCAGTCATACACTCTCGGCCTAACCTACCTCACAGGGTTGTTGCGAGGACAAAACGAAGAATGATGCAAGTTGCTTTGGGTTCCCATGGGGGAGAGAGGTAGGGTAGTAAATAAATAAATACCTGGGGAAATGTGGGGTTTAAGTTGTACATTGAGCCATATCGGTGTTGAATGTAACATGATTATTCCACATCCATACAAAAGAAAACAACTGTACATACAAAAATTGTACATGTGTTCCTTGCAACATGTGTAAAGACCGGCTACCATGTTGCAAGCTTAACTGTGTGTTCAATTTAGGGTGACGCTGACGGCAGTTGACCCTTACCCCATCAACAGCCCCAAATCCTAAACCACTGAGATTGTAACCTAAGAACACCTTCCAGCAAGTAAGTCCCATTGAATAAAATGGGACTTACTTCTGAGAAGGCATGTTTAGGATTAGTCCTCAAGCGTGCCTTACTCTGGCATCGCATCCCTACCGGAGCCTAGTCCGACCGGGCCTTCCAGGTGTCCTAGCAACGCACTCCGGAGGTGCTCTTCGAAGCGAGGTAACCTAGCAACACCCCCCGGGGGCGGGGCTTGCCCTTCGTATCTTAGCAAATCCAGAGACAAGGCGTATTGTTCACCTGGGGAAGCCGCCGCAGCTCCTCGCGCTCCCGCAAGGCTCCTCCGCCTCCTCCTCGCTCATTCCCTCCTCCTGCCCCGCCGCCGCCACCACCGCCACAACGCCTGCCGCCCTCCAGCCCCGCTTGCAATGGCCGGGCGAGAGGAAGCGACGGCCCCCTGCCGCCTCCCAAGCTCTGCCAGGCGCATCTCGGAACCTGGAGTCCGCGCAAACACCTTGTCCACAGGACGGCATAGGTTAAGGGACTGCATATCCCATGATGCCTCGGGGCTTTATCTCCGCGTGGAGGCCCAGACGGGTTTCCCTGTGCCTACGCGTCCGCTGTTCCCAATGCACGCTGGGAGAAAGAGTCTTCTTGTGATTGGTGGGTTTTAGTTAACGAAAAGGATAAGGAGGGAGAAACTGCTCGAGAAGAAATCTCTCACGCACATACAGAGAATCTCCAAAGCAGCCGTTGTGTAACACCTTTTTAATTAGGACTAATTAAAAGATCACAACCCAGAGAGCAAACGTTCCAGATCTCTTCAAACTTGATGTTCAGTACAAAAAATAAAATAAAATTGAAGATGGTTGCCAATTCTTGAGCTGAGACATTTCTGAAGATTTTGGGGTGGAACCTGGGAGCAGTGGGGTTTGGGGAGGGGAGGGATTTCAGTTGGGTATAATGCCATAGAGTCTACCCTCCAAAGCAGCCATTTTCTCCAGGAGAACTGATATGAGTTGTCTGAAGATCAGCTGTATCATAGGAGATCTACAAGTACCACATGGAGGCTGGCAACCCTAGAAGAAAAGAAAAAGAGGTTTGAGGGCATGACGAGAGGTTCGGAGTCTGCTGTTTGTACTGTTAAAAATGCAATCCAGCTATGGTTGCCAACCCTCAGGTGGGGCATGGAGATCTTCTGGAATTACAACTGATCTACAGACTGCAGTCTGTAGAAAATGGCCACTTTGGAAGATTGAGTCTATGGCATTATACCTCATTGAAGTCCCTCTACCCTTATTCAGAATACTTACAGAATACTGTAAGCTTTGCAAAAATAGTTCCTGTATCTCCCAACTCCAACTCTGCTTATTCAGCTCTGTTCTCAGATATACTCAGCTCTGTTCCCAGACATCTTGCCCTCTTACCCAGTCTACCACATCCTGTCTCATCGTTTGTGTTATATTTAGCTTGCCCAAGATTTAGCTCGCCTAAGCTGTGTACAGCACTGTTAAGAAACAACACTGTCTTACACACGGTAAGATTTGAGAGGACAAGGCTCTTGCCAGCTTGCCTACAGGATTATTCAGTCTGAGCTGCTCAAAATAATTTAAAATGGCTTCAGTCTTGCTACGTTGCCCATCACAGTCAACTGGTTTTGTGGCTCAAAAAAAAAATGATGCAAACAATATAGAAACACCTCAAGAAAATCAAATAGAAAGAAAGCTAGCATGGACAGCAGACTGTCAGACTAGATCCTGGGACAACCTCTGCCTTAGAAGCTTGGTGAGTGACCTTGGGCCCATCACAATCTCTCAGCTTCACTTATCGCACAAGTTTGTTGTTTTAAGGATAAAGTGGAGCCAGGGAGGATGATATAAGCTGCTTTGGGTCCCCATGAGAGAGAAAATAAACAAAACTCTGTTCCAGAACAGCTATACACCTTTGGCCTAGATGCCCATGAAAGCTTATACCCAGAATTAAACTTTGTTGGTCTTAAAGATGCCACTGGACTCAAACTTTGCTCTTTTGCTTCAAACCAACCTGGCTACCCACCTGAATTTAACTAACCCCATTAAGCCACCCACGTTTCCTTGGAGGTAAGTTCCTCTGAGTTTCATGAAATTCATTCCGAAATAATTGTGTGGACTCCTTTTTGGATCATAACTAAAAGGTAGTACAGTGCATAGAGCTTGTGATGCCCTTGTTAATCTCAGGTTTACATCTGCCTTTAAGATGGCAACTTCTCTTCCTTTCAATTAGGAATGACTTCGGGCGCTACTCAGGCCACTTGTATATTATGCAATGTACTGCAGTCCTTTGCCTAAGTGAGTCCCAGTATAACGGGCCTTACAAGTAAACGTGCATACGATGGCACTGCAAGCTAACCTAAGCAATACTACCAAAACTTCAGATTCCAGTGCAACTCTACTGTGCCCTCGGCAAAATTAGCCAATTACAACCACGCCTCCTTCACCGTGGCCCGGGACTCAAGGGGATTAAACGATGCCGGCTCTCAAGACCGAGTAACCAATAGGCATCAAAACTACATTACCCATAAACGCACGAAAGAGCGAAGGCGACAACCCGATTGGATTCCTGGGCTGCCTTTCTCGGAGCTCTTTGGCTTTGTTCGCTCTTCGAAGTCCTTGACCAATTCCCATTCCGATTGGTCCCTTCTTTGGTTTATCTCCCCCCGCCCAGCCACCCTAGCGTCCAATTGCCTGTTTTCCCTTTGGCCTCACTCGCCCCGGACCTTAACTGTACCCGCCTCCATCCTGTTGTGTGATTGGTCCAAGCTTACCGGCTCAGAGCCGTAATTGGCTACACTCGGCACACCGGCGATGTCAGTAAACCGTGCTGGTGATGGAGGGAGCGCTGTTGAAATGGACCAACTACCTTTCAGGTGAGTGTGGGTCCGATTTCGCCCTGCTGTCTTCCCGTTATCTGGTAATACGGGCTTTTAGGGCTCCAAAAAAAACCCCCCAACAACACCCTTCCCGTATCCTAGCAACGTAGCTGTTCCACAGGTAGGAACTGAACCCAGGAGTCCGGTCTCCTCCCTTCCACTCACATTCCTAAATCCCCTTAGGCATTCTCTTTTTCCGTGCAAGATCTGTCCTCAAGTCTTTGTCAAAAGGAGAAGTCAAGTTCTCTACCTTTCTTTCCAGATAGTGGTTATTGTTCTATTGCTTTTGTGATTAGATAAGTGTATTTATTTATTTTAAAGTATTTCATGGAGTCTTCTCTGTTAATGAAGCTGAATGCTGTTACATATATATAATCTTGAAAGCTCTAAATATAAAACAAAATAGGCTTGAAGGGTAAGAGCAGTGGAGTTTAAAACTTAGACTTAGAAATTGCTGGGTTGTGTAAAAGGTAAAGGTTTCCCTTGCTTGAAAGCCAGTCGAATATGACTGTAGGGATGTGGTGCTGCTCATCTGTTTCCAAGCCGAAGAGCCAGCGCTGTCTAAAGATGTTTCTGTGGTCATGTGGCCAGCATGACTAGACACCAAGGTGCACGGAACACTGTTACCTTCCCACCGAAGTGGTACCTATTTATCTACTTGCAATTTCTTGCTTTCAAACTGCTAGGTTGGCAGGAGCTGGGACCAGAGACGGGAGCTCACTCTGTCATGCAGCACTCGGGTCTCAAACTGCTGAACTATCAACCTTCCAGTCTGCAGTTCAGCGCCTTAAGCACTTGAGTCACTGCAGGGTTGTGGGGGGTGGGGTTAATGCACAGGACTATGCGTGTTGATCTGGGCAAGTAAATAGTTTACATTTGGTAACTGAAGCTTAGTAAATTAGGCACTAAGAAAGCCGCTGCACTGAGAATGTTCTGGCACTGAGATGCCACCACAGAAAAGACCTGTTGTTGTTGTTGTTGCCACTTGCTTTGCCTTGGAATAGATACAAGGGGAGGGCCCTGATGCCAATTTTAACTGAGGGGCAGGTTTGTGTAGGAGTAAGCAGTCTATCAAATGTCCTGATCCTAGCCTATTTGGAGCTAGGATCAATAGTTCTTATAGGTAAGAACTATGCCATTAAAGTGGAAATGTGGGAAGCAGGATACATTTATACCCCAGAGAGCACTATGGTCAGGGTCACGAAACCAACTAGCCCTCCTGAGCCCCAAGGATGCCAGGCTAGCTGCAACGAGGGCCAGGGCTTTTTCGGTGGCGGCTCCATACTGGTGGAACGGGCTCCCAGAAGAGATTAGGGCCCAGTGGGACCTTTTACAGTTCTGCAGGGCCTGTAAGACAGAGCTCTTCCACCAGGCCTTCAACTAGGAGCCACCACCATTATTAACAACAACTGAAATCTATAGACAGCTCTTGGTTCGCTATTGACAGCCTGTGCCTGCCGATTATATCTGGAAAGATCAGAGAGCTGAACATCTAGATAATTTGTGGAATGCACTCATATGGTAACACCATCTCTATGAAATTAAAATAGCACTGCTAGTAATTTAATGTTGCATAGTTTTATGATGAACTGCTTTTAGATATTTCACAGTAACTTAATTATTATTAATGTATTTACTCATATACATATATATACCTTTATTGGCATAAATCAGGTTACAGAAAGAGACATAAACGGAAAGAGAGGTAACTCTATGTAAGCCACCCTGAGCCTGGATTGTATACGTTCAAAGGAAGGGCCACTTTTTGGGATTTTGTCTAACGGTCTCCTTTGTTGACCAGGCTATGTGTGCTGACCTCTCAGGCCTCCTAGGCTCAATGTGAAGTAACAACTTGTAGGGATCTGAGCCCAAACAAAAAGTCTCTCTGGGTGTGTTCTGTGGTCTAGGCGTGGAGGCTCAGTTGATTATTCTTTTCATAGAGGGACTATTTGGCTTCCTATAGGCAGGCCTGGCAAACACCAGCCAGTAGGTGTTTGGATATATTAATTTCGCTCTCTCTCTTGCCTCAGGTTGGCAGCCACGATACTTTGTGCTGGAGAATGGCATTCTTTCGTATTATGACTCGCAGGATGATGTGGGCAAGGGAAGCAAAGGCAGCATCAAGATGGCTGTGTGTGAGATCAAAGGTAGGCTGAGTTACTGTTGGGGGAGGGGGCTCACACTGTATCCGCCGCAAAGGTCTGCAACCTTTGGCATTGAAAGAGCCAGGCTGCTTCAGAATTCAGAGTGAGAAATCAACAAAAGAGAGAATTTCGCTTAACTGAAACTGTACCATTTAATATTACTGGTAATTGACATGATTCTGAATAACCCATAAAGCTTCCACAGCCGAAACACTGGTTGTTGTGAGTTCTTTATCAGGATGTGGCACACACATGGACTTGCAATATACGGAAGCACCCTGCACAATTGTTTTAGCATGCTAGCAGAAGTCTGTGTGCAGTGAGTTTTGGGGTTACTCTTAACTGTTCACCTTTATCAATTTTCTTTTCTGCACAAAGTCTCTCCAAGAAATTACCTAAATGTTACAAATGGCACAAGTTTGCCATCAGAACCTACAGTTATACCGTAGCTGCTAGTTCCTAGTGGTAACATATGAGTAAACATGCCGAAGGGCCGGGTTTGGATTGGGACCACTGCTTGGATGAAGAGGAATTCCTGCCTTCTCCCTGTACAGCTTTCAGTGACAGAAACAGCCTGGGGGCTGTTACTTTCTCTGTGGTGAGCTGACTCTAGCTCCCAGCAAAGCAAATAATGACAAAAAAAAACCCAACAGCTTATGGGTTGTTTCAGTCACTGAAAACAGCACAGGGGAGAAGGCAGGAATTTCTCCTTTTTCCTGTGCAGTGGTTCTGATCCAAATCAGGCCCCCACTGCCTGATCCAAATCTGATCCAAATCAGGCCCCAACATAAGTTGCCACAGGAAACTAGCAGCTACAGTGTAGCTGCAAGTCTCCAAGGCAAACCTGTACAGTTTGTAAAGTCTATTTAGGCTCTAAGAAGCCCTTTAGTCCCCTACAAATATTTGCCTGCCATTCTGTTCAAATACCAATTATTCTAGCACCCCACCCTTGTACATACTTTAGCTTAAAGATTTCCTTTTCTTCCTTATATAGCCAGCTTCTGTTCCATTTGTCTGTAGAGCCATAAGTTATAAACCTCCTTGTCTATAGACATTTGGGTATGTGGAAGACAGGCCAAAGAAGACTGATTTGTTTTTGAGTCTCAGATCCTACAGGCTTCTCCGTTCTAGTGCAGGCTCCCTCTGCAGCAGTTTTACTCCGCTTCTTCCCCGGCTTCAGGTGTCACCAGCTCCTTTCCTTGTAAGGCCTGGGCTGTACATTGCTAGAAATGGGCTGATCTATCGATATGGGAACAGTCAGAGATCATACCCCAGAATCTTCTGGGTAGTGCTGAATCTGGCATACTCTTGGCTGCCCCCAATTCACCCAAAGCATACGTTCCAAGTCACTCACCTCTTGTGGGTTAGTTACTCTTTAGCCTTCCCAGTACTTTCAAAATCAGACTGAAATGAAGGTGGGCACCTAGTTCTTCCTTATGGCATCATTAGGGTTGCCAGCCTTCAGGTGGCACCTGGAGATCTCCTGACCAAGATCAGTTCTCCTGGAGGAAAGGGCTACTTTGGAGGGTTGACTCTATGGTATCATATCCTGCTGAGGTCCCTCTGCCCCCCCTCCCAGGCTCCACCCTCAAAATCTCCAGGTATTTCCCAATCCACAGCTGGCAACCCTAGTCATCACTGACCTGATACAGACTTTCCATGGTGGTACATAATTTGCAAAGGTGTGTGTACTCAGAATCTTGTGGACTCAGAATATAGGGTAACAGAGTCACTGATGTTTTACCTTTTACTGTCTGTTTTGGTGTTTCTGATTCCCCCCCGGTTCGTGTAGTGCACACTACTGACCCCACTCGTATGGAACTGGTCATCCCAGGGGAGCAGTACTTCTACCTGAAGGCAGCAGGGGCTGCCGAAAGACAGAAATGGCTGGTGGCTCTGGGCAGCTCCAAGGCCTGTCTTGGGGACAGCAGAAGCCAGAAAGAGAAAGGTTGGTTCTTTGGAAATGCATCAGCTGTGCTGGGGCAGTTTAAAATAACAGGGATTGTGTGTAGAGATTAGGGAGGGTGTTGGCAGAGATAGACACAAATGAAGTGAGGATTATCATCCTGTTAAACTGGGATTAGGCTGAATACTTAACTCTCTTCCATGGCCAACCTCTGTGAACCTGTTCAGTTGTTTGTATTGTGTTTTGGAGCTAACTTTCAACATAGTTTGGGTCTGAGTTTCCTGTGTTCCTTCCTTGGCTGATTTCACTGAGGGGAAGAAGTGAAACTGGATTGTCTGGTTCATCTCTCCCTAGAAATAATGTGGATTTCCTTCTTTTTTTAAAAAAAGCGGATATCCAAGGAGATAGCCATGTTTCAAAGGAATGAAGTATAGCCTGGCTATTCACTTGCAGTTCATACATGGCTGAGATTCTTCACTGATGTATGAAAATGTCTTCAGTGTAAGACATTATTCAGCGCGATCCATTGATTGGCTGTGCAATCTGCAGCAGGCAAAGCTATTCTGGTTGCGAAGCGGTGATACCTTCTTTTCACTGATCTTCAGTGCTAGTATGGGTGCACAGACCCAAGTTACTGGAGGTCACCTCACTATGTTTACCAGAGAAAAAGCTTAGTCTTGCAGTTCTGTGCTGTTGTGTTTTAACTCATTCTCCATTAATTGGTTACTGTCTAATTCCCTCTTTCTGTTAGCCCTTTTTTCCTCCCTTCCTGCCACAGAGCATCTCTCTGCACCCCACAGTGCACTTTCTGTCTGTGCCTCCATCTGTTATCTGCCTTGTTCCCCCCCCCCCCCATTTTGTATTTTTGCTCTGCTTCTGTCCCCCCCTTCTTCTGTGCTTCTCTTTGCTGACCTTGACAGCAGTAGCTCACATTGGTGTTACACTCCCAGCAAGTCACATTGGCACATTCTTGGGTCACAAAGTATGGCTCATTGTTAACAAAAGGCTGGAAAAATAGTCATCAGTTCCACTACAGGCAGGCAGGCAGGGGACAGAGAGAAAGATCTGTGCAACAGAGGATGTAGTGATGGCCACAGGAATAAACCACTTTAAAAAGGAATTAGATAGACTATTCTCTGTGAATCTATCAGTGGCTGCTAGCCATGGTGGCTGAGGGGAACCTCCATGTTCAGAGGCACTAAATTTCTGAATCCCAGAGCCAGGAGGCAACATCAGGGGAAGGCCTTGGCCTATATGCCCTGTTGTTGGCCCTCCAGAGGAACTGGTTGGCCACTGTGTGAGACATGAGTGGATGCTAGACTAGATGGACCACTGGTCTCATCCAGCAGGGCTGTTCTTACGATGTAATGAAATGGATTTTCCTCTGCCCACATACTGCTTTGAGAGGACTGGGGGAAATCTTAGAGGTTCTCACAGCGATTTAGCATTGCCGCTAGCACTGGGAATTCCCCAAGGAGGGCCACAATCAGGTAGCCTCATGTTGTTCTGCTGTTGTGTTTAAATTAATAACATTCCCTATATAACATTCACTTTTTTTGGTAGCTGGCTACAGTCCTGACAGGTGTAACGGGGGGGGGGGGGGGGGGGGCGGGCGGGCGGGCAAGTGTTTTCTCAACCCCCTCCTTCCCTGAGTACATTTTTCTGCTTCTCATCCAATGGGGATGAATGTCATCCATATGTGGGGAAGTGAAGGCATGTACACCCTCAAGGCAGTGGCTAAACCTGCCCTAGTACATTACCAAATCCCGGCAAGGAAGGCAGATTTTGCCCCCTCTCAACTGTGCCCCAGATGGCGGCTCATTTTCTTAGTCTCCTAAAACACTTCAGAGGTGCCGCTGAGGATGAAGCCTGGTCCCCTCCACACAGCTTGGCACTAGTTTCTGCTGCTTGGGCTTCCCAGGATGTGATGGAATGTTGAGGAGTGGCTAGAATGTTGAGGGATCTGTGAAGTTTTGATGTTTATTCTGAAGAGTTCTGGGTTTGGCAGAACCTGGAAAGGAAAAGAGCAACTGAAGAAGCCAGAAGAGTATTGAAAAACTGGACTATTGCTCCTGAGCCAGTTCTATCTTGGCCCCGCCAGTCTGGTAGATCTAGTGCTTGTTTGCACAAGGATATCTGTGCTTGTTAAGGGTGCTATTATCTTGAATCAACAACGTTTATTTACCAAGCTGGAAACCCCTGGGTGTTCTAAGCCCCACCCCTTGGATCATTGTCTTGGTTCAGTTCAGCTCACTGTCTGCAGTCATTGGGGTTGTTCTTAGCTAGTCTAATGCAGAATACTGAAATATGCCACTTTCTTCTTGATCTGGCAAGGGTTTATATTTATTCTGCTTGGTTCCATTTATTTATTATTTACTTTATACCCTGCTTTTCTCTCCACTGGGAACCCAAAGTTGTTACTTTGTTCTCTTTACCTCCGTTTTAACTTCCTCACAACCCTATAAGGTAGGTAGGGCTGAGGATGTATGACTGGCCAAAGGTCACCCAGCGGGCTTCCATGGCAGACTGGGGATTTAAACTTGGGCCTCTCTGATTCTAGTCCTACATGGGTTGGAGCAGTGTTCCCTCTAAGATGAGTTAGTGTGAGCTAGCTCACAATTTTTTAGCCTCCAGCTCACACATTTTTGTCTTAGCTCAGGTTGGAGGGCTCCAGAGCAAACTAATTTATGCAGTAGCCAAATCGCTCGCTCACAACTTTAGAGCCAATAGCTCACAAAGTAGAATTTTTGCTCACAAGACTCCACACCTTACAGGGAGGTGTGGCACAGCCTGCTTACTTAAACACAAATTCTACTAGGGTAGCCGGTGGAAGAAGATGACAGTGGAGTGGTAGAATGAATGACAGGCTGAGGATAGGATATCCAGCTTTGAATGGTTCTTTGCAGGGGAGGGGGGGAGAATCCATGCCAATAGGAAAGTTGGCACAGCAGGAAGAAAGCTTCTATGTCTCTCCCCTGTCTTCTGTTTGCTTTCTTTGCTGGTTTTCTACTTGCAAGGAGGTTTAGTGAAGGGGAATGTTCCAAAAACGTGATCCTCCTCCTGTCATTGGAAATGGTGCAGTCCATTCTCCCACCTTAGGGCTCTGCCTTTTCATTCCTCTGCAAGTGCGTAGGGGGGCCTTTTTCTGTGGCCGCAATAAACCAAAACAGGAGTTGTCACATCTTAAAATTGTTCCATTTATTCATGTTTAGTTGTGCTGCAACAATCTGTTACTCTTTAAGGTATGACATGACTCCTTTTTGAATCTTGCTGCTTGCAAGCATAGACCGTCCCCAAACCCACAATTTTTCAGCCTCTGCTGATACCTTCCATGTTCCTTCACCTTTCTATCTCTTGAGCCCAGTCTGCTGTTGCCATTTACTGTCCCATGTCATATTGCAAGCCCGCTGAGCAACTGTTCTGTGATTTATGTGCACGCCTACATACACTCATTGCTTCCTTCTTACCTTTTGGAGATAGATCAAGATGGGTACCCATGTTAGTTTGTCTGTGGCAGTAGAAAAGAGCAAGAGTCCGGCAGCACCTTAAAGACTAACAAAATTTGTGGCAGGGGATGAGCTTTTGTGAGTCTCACTGCTGAGGAAGAAGTGAACAGTGACTCAGGAAAGCTCATACCTTTTGTCTTTCGTTGTTCTTAACAAACAGTGTACTGGAAAGATGCTGGGAGGGGAGAAGCCCGTCTCTGGCCATTATGAGATTTGGAAAGTTGACGGAGTCCAGGATTTTGGCCTTAGAATATAGATGTAAAGATGCCCAGCACTAGAAAGGGCACCCAGTTGCTCCCCAAGCAACCCCTAAAGGGCACTGGCAATGTTTGCATAAACCCATGTGTGTGTGTGTGTCTTCTTTAGATCTGGACCTAAGCCATGAGTCCTTGGGGAGGAAGCTGTCTGAACTGCGGCTGTACTGTGATGTGCTGACGCAGCAGGTCCTGGCTGTGCAGGAGGCAACGCATCCCCAAGACAACGGCTCTCCGCTTGACATTCAGGTGGGGACATTTCTTGAGCTTTTGTGTTTGGACTGTTACACGCTCCATCTCCATGCAGCAAAATGGCTTGCAAAGAAGGCATACCTTGTATCGTTTTTGAGCAAAAGGCGATCTTTGTCTGATCGAGGGCTGGCTCCCCACCCAAGCGGTTGCTCGGGGTGCCAAAGCAGCAGAAAACCACAGTTGACGAGGAGACTCCCAGTGTGGCTTGTGTCTCCTCCCAGACTCTGCAGATGCTGCCACTGCCAGGGTCCGAAGTGGGCTTCTGAGATGCTGCCTCTGGATCCTACCGGGCACCTGATAGGGGCAGCTTGGGAGGAAGGTGGCTTGGGGCAGCAAGATGAAGCATCCCAGCCTGGAGGAGAGCCGAGGGCAAACAACCCATTGATATTGCGGTCCATAAAATTAAAGAGTCAGAGTCCAGTCCACAATCCAGACTTCTCACCGTTCTGTCCAGAGAGGTTTCTGGAGTGCCGGAGGCAGTTACAAATGAGCAGCCTCTTTGTTGCAGCCAGGTTAGTCTGTTGCAGCCAAAGTACCCAAGAGTCCTGGCTGCACCATAAAGATTAAGGAATGTGGCTCTCGGGACCAAAAGCCTGTTTTGTCAGAATTATTTATTTACGTTGTGGATAGTTCACCTTTCTCACAGGGACTCAAGGCGTGTTACACAGAGTGAGTCAGTACAACTGACAAAATGGAACATTCAGCAACCAGTGCATTAGGATTTTAGATGTCTGGAAGCACCAGAAAGAACTGTGGCATAGCATAAGTACTCACATGAGACATTAAGCAGTATAGAAATTACATAAATAGGATCCTAGTTATGGTAAACTATAGACAGCAGGTTGTTATTGTTATTATTGTTACTATTGTTATTATTATTACTACTGCTACTACTACTACTTTTATATCACTCTCCCCGCAGAGTGGGCTCAGAGTGGTGTACGACATTTTACATCAAAACACAAAAACAATCCATTAATCCAAATATACAGATAAAATACAGAAATCTTAAAACAACAGGTGGTATATACAAAAACATAAAACCTATATGGCGTCACAGTACAATTTTAACCCCCAATGGCAGGGGGGAGGCAGCTAATTAGCCAAACCATTGCTGTCCACTTTGGAGTCAGGAAGCAATTTTTATCCATGCCAGTGTGGCCAGGGATCCTGGAGGTTTTTTTGTCATCTTTTGGGCATGGAACAGGGATTATTGGGTGTGGGGGGGAGGTATTTGTGAATTTTCTGCATTGTGCAGGGGGTTGTGCTAGATGACCCTGGAGATCCCTTCCAACTCTATTCTTGGTGAAACATCTCTGTCTCACAGGCCTTGTGGAACTGTAACAAGTCCCGCAGGGCCCTGATGTAATTTGGCAGAGAGTTCCACCAAGCCATAGCCAGGGCCAAGAAAGCCCTGGCTCTGGTTGAGGACAGCCGGACACTCTTTGGGCCAGGGACTTCAAGCAGATGTCGTTCTCCTGAGCGCAACCCTCTTCGGAGGCCATACCAAGTATAGACCACAATCCCAGTCATTCATCCAGATAAGTTTGTGAGCCATTTTGTACAGCGCAACCTGAGTAACCTGTGCGAGAAAAGCCCTCTTGAATAGTTCAGTTTTGCATGGTTTGCAGATGGCCAGGGGAGTGGGAGCTTTCTTGACCTCCTTGGGGAGGCCATTCCACCAGACAGGAGCCACAACGGAGAAAGGACAGGTGTCTGGGCAGTTGTTGATTTTGCCCATTTGCAGGTTGGCATCTGCAGAAGCCCAGTTCAGATACGAGGCAGGAATATTTTGGTTCCTGGGGTGGAAAATCCACAAGATACTTCCCCTCCCACAAACTTAACATGAGGCCACAATCCACCATGAAGTTCTGTGCAATTCTGGTTTAAGCCAGTGGGCGGTTCTCATTCATTTCTGGGGGGAAGGGGCTTGTACATCTCCCCCTGTCGCCCCACCCCCAGTAGCATGCAAAATTCGATGTCTTGCCATTTCTGAAGAGGAGCCATCACAGAGTTGGGGGCAACCATGAATCTGACACCCCGCCACATGGAAGGTTCTCCCCACCACCACCACCAAATCACCCTTGAGTGCCAAACGCCCTACTTGGAGGCAGGGTGCCCCGCGTAATGGTCCTGGCGAGAATATGATTCCAGATCATTTGCACCCAATGGTCCAGGCCCTTTAAGCTTGGGAGGGGGGAGTTTTTTAAAAAAACCTGATCTGGTTATTAGGCGGTTCTGTCCTCCTTTTCTCATTGGGTTTTGCTTGGGGGGGGAAACATTCAGTAAATATCAAAAGACTGGGGATGAGTTGGATTGGCACAGGAGGGTGGGCTGTAGCAACAAGAGCATATTTTTGAGCAGAAGGGCAGGAAGAATGATTCAGCTCTCATAGCAATGTTGGAAGAGTTCCACAAGCCAGTGGGCTGCCCCTGATTTCACTGTTGGAATACATTGGCACCCTCAGCTCTCACCGCAGAGGCTCTGGGGTTCAGCCCTGTGCCTTCCCCCCCGGGGGCGTAAGTGGGGGAGGGGAATCGTGTGTCTGTACTGCGGCTGTGATCTTGTAGTCCCAGCTTCCTTTGAGAATGCCTGTTTACCTGTGTCCCCCTCCCAGACTTGGGGGCAATGACAACATCAATAGCCCTCGCGTTGCTGGAGCAGTGTATTGAGGTGTAATGGTTAGAGTGTCGGACTGTGATCTTGGGAGATCCAGGTTCAAGTCTCCACACTGCCGTGAAGCCTGCTGAGTGACCCTGAGCCAGTCTTTCTTGAGGCTCAGCCTACCTCACAGGATTGTTGTGAGGATCACACAGAAAAAAGGAGAACGATATGCACTGCCTCGAGCTCCTTGACAAAATGGCAGGATAAAAATGCACTGGATGGAGAGAGAGAGAGAGAGAGAACATCTGTCTCTCTGCTTTTATTTACTTCATTTATACCCTACTTTCCCCCCCACACCATGATAGGGACCCAAAGTGGCTGACATCGTTCTCCTCTCCTCCATTTTATCCTCACAACAACGCTGTGAGGTAGGTTAGGCTGAGAGCACGTGACTTGCTCTAGGTCACCCAGCGAGCTTCCATGGCAGAGTGAGGGTTCGAACCCAGAGTCTAGTCTGACACTCTGGTTCCAGAATGTTTGCACCAAACGAACCAAGCCCTTTAAGCTTGGTGGGGGAAGGGGATAAAAACCTGACGAAAGATCTTCCAGAACAGCATCAACTGAGTTCCACTCCTGAGCCATAGACTTGCGCAGAGTGGCTGTATTCCCTGGGCATAGAGCGCAGCGACTCTTGGGGATATGGGTGGCAGTCACTGTATGTCTGAACTACTGCTGAGCTTCATGCCTGTGCCAGTTCGGCTAGGCCTCCTTCACAGCCACTGCCGGCTTGCCTCAAAACCCCGACTGCATGGAGGATTTCAGCTGTGGGATCTAACCCCTAACAGTTGCTTGGAGTGGGATCGGCGTGAGATGGGACTGGGGTTTAGCAGACCGAGCTGAGCCTGCTGGGGTCTCTGCCTCTCGTTCTAGCAGAACACAGAGTGTGTTTTTGAAGGATGGAGTTCCTGCTCCAGAATGGAGGGGGTGGCGGGAGGGAGCCAGCAGCCCCACAGCCTGTTCCTGACTGCCTCGCTGTGGTTAAGTAATCAGAATCCGTATGTCTGCACCCACCCACCTGCCTTTCCTCCAAGTGGAGTTCTTAGCCAGCTTCAAACCTGGGTGAAAACCCTGGGTGAGCAAGGACCCTCGCAAGCCTTAACTGTGGCTACTGTTGGCCCTGCTATCCCTCTTAAGTGCAGTGAACTCAGGAGGCCAGAATTCAGCCTGAAAAGAAGCCGAGGTCATGATCTGTTAAGAGATCCCTGAAGTTAGGTCTTGGGACCAGTTCCAAGATTGCTCAAAGTGGTGCAGGCCTTTCATCCTTCATTTTTGCCTGCAGGATCATATCTCTGAAAGCACCCTTAACTGGATCCCGAGGAGCAAGCAGATGCACGGGAAAGTGAGCTGCACTGTTTCAGCAACCAAAAGTTTGGGCTGGTCCTTAGATCAAGGCCCTTTAGGTGACTGGCTCCATCCAGAACCGTGGTTCCGAGGATCAGAGTAGCCAGGCAGGCTCTCACCCACTTTCTTTATGCTTGGCTCCCCCAGAAGATGAAGGAAGCATCGTCCTTGTTACAGGCCACCTGCAGCCAGTTCATCTGCACGCTAGAAGAATGCATGAAATTTGCCAACACCCGCTTGGCTCCGCAACTCTACCACCCTTCGGCCCCCCAACCTTCTGATTTCGTGGGCACCAAACTGCCACATTCCCATCGGGTACGTTTTTGCTCCTCTGTTAGTTTGTTCGTCACCGTGTGCACAGATCATAAACAGGACGGACAATAAAAATCCAAAAACACATTAACCGGTCCTGAAATTCCAACAAGGCTGTACCTTTTCCCATATGACAGCCTCTTTGGGTATTTCGGAGAGCATGAATGTGTCTCTCCGGAGTCCTCTTTTTCAGGCTAAAGACAAGCAGTAACTTTTCATTCCAGACCTCTGACCCTCTTGGATGCCGTTCCCTCAATCTGTTCCAAGTTTGTCTGCATTTGTCTTAATGAAACTGGACACGGTATTTTTAAATGTGTTAGCAGAGCTGGTAGTTGTTGCGGTTGCATTCTAAGTTTTTGGGAATTTGTGCTGAAATTGCAGTCATCTGACACCTGCATACATTCAATAAAAGGCACAGCGGAGGATGAAACAATAAGGAAACTTTTTAAAAAAAGATTAAACTTAGATTTATTTATTTTTTTAAAAAAGGAGATTGCAACACAAAATTAAGTAGAAGGGCAGGAGAGGGGACACTGGCCAATGAACTAAAAGCTCAGGGCAACACAAATGTTTTCACCTGGGCTGCATCCATATACTATCACTGCACCAACCCAGTCATTTGCAATTGGACTGGCTCGTCCGCACAGGAGAATCCAGCTGCTAATGATTGCTATAGTACAATATCCAATGATGTGTGAATGCAGTCCTGGTGCCTGTAGTTCAGCCATTTCGGTGCCAGGCAAGGAGAAGGAATTCCTTGGTCAAGGTGCTGTAACAGAAAAAGATCCTGGGTCAGATCTAGACTGGAAGCCAGACTAGATGTTCACTTTTTTAAAAGAGTTGGGTCCAGATTCCATGCAGTCACACAGCAACTGTGGGGGATGTCTATTAAAAAAATAAAAAAGGGCTCACAGGGGGAGGAAGAGCTCCTGCTTGGCCCCCTTGGCTGTTTCCCTGTGCCCAAACAGGGCTGTGGGGGGAGTTATTTCCCCATTGTTGCTGGTCCATATGGAGTATTCTGTGCATGTAAAACAGCAAAAATGGGGAAATAACTCCCCGCACAGGAAGATGGCTGGGGCGGAGTCAGGAGGCATTCCTCCACCACCCCCATGGTGGCATTCCAAGCCTAAATAGGCTCTGCTTTATTTATTTTTAATAGCCATTCCCTGAGTTGCTTGTAGCTGTGGAATACCCGCAGGTCTTTTAAAAAAGCAAGTCTCTAGTTGGACTCCAACTTGGCCATTTGCACTGGTTGTCCCTTCCTGTTGCAGAGTCCTCCTCATGTCATTCCTCAGGGTGCGCCCAGGAGCAGCATTTTGTGGAGATCAGAGGTGGGGAGGCAACACAAGTTCTGTTCTGTCACTGGAAGGATCCAGTCGGGATCCAACCCCCTGTCTCTGGGATTCAGCCACCTTTCCTGTGACAATGCCCAGAGCAGGGCCTGTGAAATAAAGCTTAACCATCAGGCGGGTTCATATAGGAGCAGGCAGTCTTTTGAGGTAAAAATGGTATTTCCTGTTTTTTTCAGTGTACGTTGGGTCTGGGGCTATCACTTAATCCACATCTGAGACTGTGAAAGGAGCATAGAGAGAAGGCGTAAATAAAGGATGCTATCTGATGAATGTATCCTGGTTCTCTTGTTTATTCCCTCAGTTTGGTGTGATGGCCAGTTTGGTGTAGTGGTTAAGTGGGCAGACACTAATCTGGGAGAGCCAGGTTTGATTCCCCACTCTTCCATTTGCACCTGGCTGGATGACCTGGGGCAAGCCATAGTTCTGTCAGAGCTATCCTTGAAAGAGCAGTTTCTGTGAGAGCTCTCTCAGCCCCACATGCCTCACAGGGTGTCTGTTGTGGGGAGGGGGAGGGCAAGGAGTTTGTAAGCCGCTCTGAGACTCTGAGTGAAGGGTGGGGTCTAAATCCAATCTCTTCTTCTCTCTCCTTCTCTTCACAGGTAAGGCGTTCTATGAGCCACACAGGTGTAGTCTCCTCAGACAGGTAAGCAGCTGGGGAGGGAGGAGGCAAGCTAGATGAGACTTCCTGTGGCATTTTTTAGAATGGTTTTTTAAACGTCAAAACAGCGGTGGGGAGGGGGGTCAGTTTCAGGAAGCAGCATTGGGGTGGGAGTGTGGTACCTCTTTTTTGCCCTCTGTGAGGCAAATAACTAGAGTTGCCAACTTGAGTTCTCCTGGATTTACAGCTGATTGCCATGCTACACATTCCCCTGGGGGCAAATGACAGCTCTGGAGGGCAGACTCTGTGGCATCACATCCTGGCTGAGCCCCTTCCCCTCTCCACTCTGCCAGGAACTGCCCCCAAATTTCCAGGAATTTCCCAAACGAGACTTGGGAGCAGCCCTACAAATAACAGTTCAGGGTGAAGGATTTAGGCCGGGGAAATGGCATGGGGGGAGAGAGATAAGTAAGCACCCACAGTCTCCACACAACTTTCCTGTTCCCTCCCCCCCGGGCTGGTGCTTTGGCTTTTCAAGAAAAAACTGAGGCGATTCATAATGCAATCCTAAGCAGGGTTCTACCCTTCTGAACCCATCGACATCAATGAAAGAGGAGAACTCTGCATAGGTTTACACTGTCAGTCCTGGATTGTATTTTATTTGATCCTTGCTGCCGATAGTCTGATTGCCCCCCAGTTTTAATCTATAGAAAACTTGTGGTTTGGTGTAGTGGTAAAGAGTGGTGGGCTCTAATCTGGAGAACCGGGTTTGATTCCCCACTCCTCCACATACAGCCAGCTAGGTGACCTTGGGTCAGTCACAGTTCTCTCAGAGCTGTTCTCTCAAGAGCAGTTTCTGTCAGAGCTCCCTCAGCCCCACCTACCTCACAGGGTGTCTGTTGCGGGGAGAGGAAGGGGAAGGAGATTGTAAGCTGCTCTGAGACTCCGAGTGAAGGGCGGGGTATAAATCCTCCTCCGAATTCCAATTTCTGTTTTGCCAGGCTAAGGGCAGGGTCATTTGCATTTTAGAAAATTCTGCGCTGAGGTAACTGAAATTTGGTGCAAAGCAATTAGATTAATTCTGCGCCATGGATAGTTTATGCAAATTAAGCATATGTTTGAGGTAACAATATTTTGCTTCTCTTAGCTGGGAGGGGCAAGGAGTGATGTGAAGCACCCCCACGGTCACTGGAAAACATCACTGAGCTGCCTTTGGCTTCTGAGTCTTTTGGGGGGGGGGGGCTTCTTCACACACTTCCAAGCTATCTTTACAGCCCTAAGAGCTGGAAACTTGTGTGTGTGCCCCGTTTTTTTAAAAAACCGAAAGTTGAGATTCACAGCTAAATTTTACTACCACATTGGGTAGGGCTTCCCCCCCGTCCACCTGGGCAAGTTTGTGGTACCTGACTCAGAGTACTCTTGGGACCAGAACTATACATTGTGTTCAGAATCTGTGCTTGGATCTTGCAACACGTAGTTTAAACTTAAAAAAGCAGCCCAATAGGGGAGTCAGGTCAGGGCAAGGGGAATAGGGATCAGTCAGTGAGCTTCACGGTGGAATTGGGGTTTGAACTCCATCCAGTTTCCGATGCAGTACTCTGACTGTTATGCAGTAAATGTAAACTATGTTTCGCACATAAATAACCCACCGATGGATTGGGCTAATAGTTTCTTTAAGCAGTCACTTCTTGACCTTTTGCCTTTCCAGAAGCCAAAAAGGAGAGAGCGTCCCAGATTGAAATCTGCTCCTTCGGAAGGTTATGATGATGATCAGTTGGCGAGGGCACTGGACACTGGCATAGGCTAAGAGGCTAAAGTTCCCATCCTGCCATGACTTCTAGTGGAGCTGGTACTGTAAGGCTATAAGACACTGCTGGAAAAGCCCGCTTTTGGACTTTCCTGTGCCATAGGCTCACATAGGTGGCCTTAGGGTCAAATCATGATTTCTCATCCTCCAAACCCAACCGCCAGCCGTATGGGAATAGTATGGTCCTATCTTGCAGGGCTATTATAGGGATTATCTGGCTGATATAGCAAAAGCACAAAGAAAACTCTAAAACGGCTCCCGAAATACTACATCCCAAATCAGAAGTCACGTAAAACCCACAGAAAACCACACAATACCTTTTATTAGAACCTGTCAAATGATACAAGCTGCTGAGCTTTCCAGAACCCTTCATCAGGCAGGATATTTAAAGAGGTGGAAGGATGGGATGTTTCAGTCCATGATCTTTCAGGCCTTGCCTCTCCAGCATCCTTGTGTGAAATGCTGAGCCAGGTCATGGGCAGTTTGAAACGGTGCTTGTCATCAGGTCCCACCACTTGGCTTTGGGGGGAAAAGAAACAAAGATGGAGGCACCCCATTGAAAACACAACACCCAGCACTCGGTCAGATGTCTGCGGAAACACCCAAGTCCCTCAGATGGCTGAAAGCAGTGGGAAAACGTGTTAGTCAACGGATCAGCAAGACTGGAGATTAACTTTAGGCGCTATACAAAGCACAGAGTCAATGGGAGCCCAATTGGACAGAGTTCCTTTGTGTTGTGGGCACATTTGCGTTTATTTCTCCCACTTTTCTCCCCAGTTGGGACTCAAAGCAGCTTAGAATATCATTCTCCCCTCCTCCATTCCTTCACGTCACCCTGAGATGTAGGCCAGGCTGAGACACTGTATCCACTCTGCCACGCTGACTCCCATAAGAAAATTTTCCTCCCAGGTTCTTTCACTCTCCTGTTGACAAATCCTCCCCTTTGTCAGCTGCTTCCACATTATTCTTCCTTGCCTCCCCTTTGCAGAGCTGTGGAGCCGGCTCGGATCCCTCCCAGGGGCACCGTGACAGTTCTGCGCAACCTGGAGGAGATGGTGATGATCCGCTCGCAGCAGTGGGGGCAGCAGAACTGCTGGTCAGAAAGCCCCACTGGCACCATCGTCGAAGAAGCGGCTGGTAGGGGATGCCAAGAGTTAACAGTGTGTGGTCTCACGGGAGGGGAAGCGTGGCCAGTAGGGAGGGGTGCCGGCTCACCCCTTTCTCTTTGCCCTGTGAGAAGTTAGTGGGAGGGGCCCTGCTGTGGGCCTCAAGCCTGGAGGTTTAGCTAGTTTGGGGCCCCCGAGGTAGCTTACACAATAGTTTTAAAATGGTTTGAAATATTTTAAAGCGGTTTAAAATATTTCAAAACAGCAAGAGAGAGGTGCAGTAAAAATACATTTTGAAAAAAAAAAGGTCCGTGCCTCAGACTTGGTTGTGGGCCAGTACAACAGGCAGCTGCTCTGTATGATGAACTTCCCCCCCCTTCTTCCTGCCTGCAAGGGCCTGCCTGTGACAAGACCCAAAAGAGATCATGGTGTGGGGAGCTGCTGCTGGGGTTCTAATGCTGGTGGTGAAGTGGTTTCCCCGTGCGCCCCCCCCCCCAGTGTCCTTTTGCCAATGCAAACACCCCACCTTTTCGTTGGAATTATTTAGACCATGGGAGGAAAAATAAGATGCTGTAATGAAAAGGGTTTGAGAGTTGTGTGCTTTTTGGAAAGAGATGGCCAAGGCCGTTTTGACAGAGAATGTACCAGGGACTGGGAAGGTTTGGAAAGTGGACAGTTAGAGGACCCTTTTTGAATGTAGATGCTCCCCCAAAAAACTGCTGCCGTTTGGAAGCCAAGGCACAGGAAAAACCTCCATGCGGAATGCAGCCCACAAGTAACAATTTACTTATCGAACCATATGTCCGTCTTCAGCCTGTCTGTCCCTAGCTTTGATGTCAGTGTGCTACTCGTCATGGATCGTAGGCAGCTTTGTATGGTTAGATTTCCTGTTTTTGCCTAATACTGTCTCCTGGATGTGGAGGGTGGCCTACCTTGGAAGCAGCCTCCTGAAAGGAGCTGGGAAGAACCCCTTCTTCCAACCGGAAACTGCTAAATGGTCTGACGCCAGTTTCTTCTTCCTTCCCACCGCAGATGCCCCATCGCCTACGCCCGACTCTCCAGTGGACTCAGCCGGCAGAGACCAGCGACTGTAACCTGGACTCTGGTGCTGCTTCAGCCATTTGTGGACCGTTTGGAGCCGTCCTTACGGCTGGCTAGCTAGAACAATTGGCCCCAGGTTCCTTCCTCTAGTTTAGGACCAGCCTGGGCCTAACAGGGCGTGTGGCCGAATGCACCCTGCGAGGCGGGCAGGCCTGACGGGCACGGAGTAGGTGCCAAGATCTGTTCCGTTCCTCTGTCTTGTGGTTGCCAGGTGTTCTCAGTTGCCAGGTCTGTTGCTGGGTATCTCCAGGCAATCCACCAGCGAGAAGGGTTGGCTTGAGGCAGGAGATTGGGGTAACAGCTAAAGCCTGTGTTGGATGGGATGGCAGAGAAGAGGTGGCCTTGGGGGGGGGGGGGAGCACTGGATGCTCCGAAGGGAAGTTCCAGCCAAGTTGGCAGGTGTACCTGCCATGGCTGTCCGGCGTCCTGGGGCTTTCGTTAGTCATTCTTCCAGTCACCCATTTGAGCTGAAGACTGGGCCAGCTCGTGGTCTGGGGAACCTTCAAGCCACCTCCTCAGGCTAAGATCCATAACAGAGTCCGGTCTTAGTGCTGCTGTCCTCCTTGCTGATTTGGGAGGTGCTTTACTAACCTGGTGACTGGAAGGCCCAGATCTTCAGACCGGAAGTTGCTCTAGTTGTGTTCTCCAACAAGGATGGCCTCACTGTGTACATTCTTCCTTCTCCTTCTCCTAAAAGCTCATCTTCTCTCCTACACACACACACCCTGCCGCCCAATCAGCTTTGTCCCGGAGGTTGTGGTGTGGGACATAGAGTGCCCGCCACGCTGTCCCTGCTTCTCTCCAGCCCTGTGCTGAGGCAGTGCATAGCTGATGTTTGATTCAGAAAGAGACACCTCTTTGGACGTCTGACCTCCGCCACAACATTTGGCTCTTCCCACTCTCACAGCCCAGAGGGCAGGGGATCGTGCCTCACTCCAAACCAGATACGAAATAACTCCCCTCTCCCGACTTCTTCAGGTTTGTGTGACTTCTTGTGTCTTGTGGCACCATCTTTTATTTTTTTTCTACAGCAGCATGGCGGGATCTTGAGCAGTCCTCTCTCCCTCTCCCTCTCTCTCTCTCTCTCTCTCTCCCTCTCTCTCTCTCTCTGGAGCCCATTCATGCAGAGAGATCTCTGCCAAAGATCAGACTCTAATTTTGAATGAAGACTCTAATTTTGAAACAAACACGGCGTCACGACTATATGTTGGTGTCTCTCTTGGGGGAAGACGGTCCCGCTGGGACTTCCTGGGAGAAGCATAGCCCACAACAAAACAGCCGTCGGATTCGAGGCTGCCTGAAACAGCTGTTGTGTGTGAGGCTCTCAACAGCTCCTTGCCTGCTGCTCGAAAGCACCCTGTGCATGCACACCTGCGCAACGGTCCTTGCCTGCAGTCACAAACAGGGGCTTGCACTTTCCTAAACCACCACTGAAGGTAACACAGAACCAGGACGCAGGTGACTCATAATGGCAATGACGACGTAGCAGGAAGCAGCCGGAGCTATTTCTGGCTCTCCTCTCGCGCTGTGCTTTCGTGCCTCTCCTGCGTGGCTTGCATTTAATTTTTTTATTGGGTACTTTAAATAATTGAGTGTGCAAGTGCTGGGCTTTTACAGCAGCTCGAGCTGTTGGCAGTTTTCTGAGCAAAGGCAAGACCACTGCCACCGCCACCCCCCCCCCCCCCGCCCCAAACAAAGCATGACACACATTTCTTTCCCTTGGGCATCGAGGAAGGGCGAGATTGGAGGGCTGGCACTCCGCTCCAAACACATTAGCACTCACAACAAAACACCACGGGCGGTCCTGCAATACTTAAAAGGGCAGGCAGTGGGGGGGGGGGGGTGTACATGTCAAACCAGTTAAAATGGGGGAAGCCCTGTTGTTGGAGTGCTTGGAAAGCGCCGCAGAAATCAGTGTGCCCTACTAAATGTGGGTGCAAAAAACTCTAAATAGAATTCAACAGCAGAAAAAAGGTTTTTACTTTTAAAACTAAAATTTTTAGAATTATATTTAGTGACAGCGGAAGAGCGAAAAGAATTATTAACAGAATGTTGACTTTTGAATATTGAATATTAACAGGAAGAAACTAGAACATGGTATATCAAATGAATACAGGCAAACTTGGACTCGAAAATCAAGAAGCCAGGTAGATGGAAAGTAGATTGATGCTTTCTCTGTGTGTGTAAGTCCCATCAAGTCTCAGCTGACTTTTGACAACCCCAGAAAGGGGCTTTCAAGGCAAGTGAGAAGTAGAGGTGGCTTGCCATTGCCTTCCTCTGCAGAGTCTTCATTAGTGGTCTACCTTCCAAGTACCGACCCTGCTTAGCTTCTGAGATCTGATGAGATCAGCCTGAGCCATGCTGCCTTCCCTCCCTTTATGCTTTCTACCATCTTTCAAACAGCTTTTCAGTTTTCCAGATTTTAAGCCAAATTTTAAAATTCAGATTTTCAGTGGGCTTCCAATTATTTCCTATAAGAAGAGTTGGTTTTTATAACCCACTTTTCTCTACCTGAAGGAGTCTCAGAGCAGCTTACAACTGCTTTCCCTTCCTCCCCCCACAACAGACACTCTGTGAGGTAGGTGGGCTGAGAGAGTTCTGAGAGAACTGTGACTGGCCCAAGGTCACCCAGCGGGCTTCATGTGGAGGAGGAGTGGGGAATCAAACCCAGTTCTTCAGATTAGAGTCCGCCGCTCTTAACCACGATGCCACACTGGCTCTCTTAGCTGCCAAAGTTGAAGCGAGAACCCTATTTAAGTACTCATTTTTCACAGAATTGGGACTAAAGCCTAAAATAATGTCTTTTGGGAGGTATTGCAAGTTTAAGATCCAACACAGATGAATTTTGTTAATTACATTATCCCAGAATTTGTGTTTGATTTTTGTTATTAGGATAATTTCTGTGCCACCTTAAAATTATACCCTGGTTGCTCACGTTAAAGTACCAAATGCAGTCATAAATACAGGGAAACATATTTTAAAAGGGACTAAAACCGGGAATGTCGTAGCCTGATGTAGCCCTGTCTAGCCTGACCTTGTGACAGCTTGGAAGCCAAGCATTGTTGGCATTGGTTAGTATTTGGATGGGAGACCACTAAGGAAGACGGGGACTTCTTTGCAGAGGAAGGCAATGGCAAACCACCTTTGCTCACAATTATTATTAAAACCAGGAAACAGGATTTCTGCTCAAAGGTGGTTTTGAGTAGAAAGGCTGGTGCAAGAAGGTCTTCAGTGAGAGGGCTAAATGCGACTCCTGGGGAAGAGACTTCCAAAGTCAAGCTGGGAAGGCTTTTGTGTGGATCTTGACCAACCATACCAGTTGCAGTGTGGGTTTCTGTAGCTTTGCTCCCTCAGATGGCCACTGAGCCCATATATATGGGTGGTGGCCCTTGAAAGACTTTAGACTGCAACCATTTGGGCTTTTGAGGTCAAACAAGCATTAGGCCAGCAACAAATTGAGAACCAGTCTGGTAGGCACAAGACTGAGGTTACACACGGGGGAATTCAATGCTCTCCAGACCAGACTGTACCTGTATTCCCATATCTGCTTCATTCCCAACCCACAACACTTCCATGTTTTCCAGATTAAGTTTGTTCAACCTCATCCACTCTTTTGCTGCCTCTAAGTACTGTTTCAGTACTTGCCAGAACATCTCTGAAGTTGGATGGAAATGACAGGTAGAGTTGCCATTGTCAAT
This sequence comes from Lepidodactylus listeri, assembly GCA_029233225.1. Classification (NCBI taxonomy): domain Eukaryota; kingdom Metazoa; phylum Chordata; class Lepidosauria; order Squamata; family Gekkonidae; genus Lepidodactylus; species Lepidodactylus listeri. The sequence continues at coordinate 53,825,495 of JARCFY010000015.1, read as the reverse complement.
CGGCTACAAGCATGGACGGCTTCAAAAGGAAACTAGATAAACATATGGAGCAGAGGTCCATCAGTGGCTATTAGCCACAAGGTACAGATAGGAACTCTGGTTCTGAGGCAAGTGATGCTCTGTATGCTTGGGAGGGGGCAACAGTGGGAGGGCTTCTAGTGTCCTTGCCCTACTGCTGGACCTCCTGATGACACCTGGTATATCTGGCCACTATTTGGCAGAGTGTTGGACTGGATGGTCCACTGACCTGATTCAACATTGGCTTCTCTTATGTTCTTAATATGCGGATGATGCTTTTCCTGCAGGCTTCCAGGTGATGTGTCCCAGCCAGTGTTCCCTCTAAGCTGAGTTAGTGTGAGCTACCACAGTTTTTTAGCCTCTGACGCACACAGATTTGTCTCAGCTCAGGAAGGATGGCTCCAGAGCAAACTAATGTTTGCAGTAGCCAAATTGCTCACTCACAACTTTAATGCCACTAGCTCACAAAGTAGAGGTTTTTTGCTCAGAAGACTCCACAGCTTAGAGGGACCATTGCTCCCAGCATGTATGTGTTAGGCAGGATGGGAAACAAGATGGGACCTTGAGGGACCCCCACAGGCCAGTAGCCAGGGAGCAGGACCACAGGGCCTCAGCACCAAGCTCTAAGACTTTCCCTTCAAGAGAGGTCAGAGCTACGTCACTATTCCCACCAAGATGTGGTCCTACTAGATGATCCAGGAGGATACCACAGCTGATGATACCAAACGCCTGAGAAGTCCAGGAGAAGCAGTGAGGATGCACTCCCCATCTGTAGACCATTATGAACCGTCTGTTCATGTGACCAAGGTGGCTTCTGTGCCATGACAAGGACAGAAGCCAGATTGCTTGACGTGAATCTTGATAATAGACCTCATCCAGAAATACCAGGATGCTGAGAAGCCTTACTTAGGAATAGTACATTTAAGTCTTTAAGACTGAACAGCAAACAATATGTCTATTAGGGCTTCCAGGTTTAATCTATAGAGTAATCAAATAAGCCCCAGTTGGTTGATCAGTGGTGGGGAGTTGTAGCTGGCAAAGCTGAGAGTTAAAGATACACTTGAAGGCTGGCCTGTAGTTTTCTAGCCTATATTGATTTTGGTCAAAGTTCTTCACATACATTATTCCAGTAATTCTTTACAGCAAAAAAGCAAAGCTGATTGGTATTATTACTCCATTTGGGGGGGGGGGGGTGGCTTAAGTTTTCCTAATGAGTTCTTGATGGCAAAGTTGAACCAGGAAGTTCCTGAATCTGAGTTCAGTCTTCTTAGCGCTATTTGTTTGTTTTTAAAACACAGGGGATTCAAAAAGAGACCAGTTAAATTGGATCATCCCACCTAACAATTAGGTGGGTTCAGGTTAGGTTACTTCCTTCTGTATCTTGGAAAGGTGTGTGTGCTGTGGCTCTGGTAATACGTAGATTCATTTCTTCTTGATAGATCAGTTACTTAAGTTAAAGGGCAGGGGTTTATCAACAGCAAAAAAAGCGATGGCAGCCTTTGCACTCTGACTGTATGCATGCTTACATAGAGCTCAGGGATACATTACCATGTAATCATGTACAGCGGGGGTCCCGGGCACCATGATACCCACCATCTTTTCTGGGGCCCACCAAGTGTTTTTAGAAAGTGGGTGAGGTTATGTGGGGCTCTGACCTGACTGGCAACTAGAGATCAGATTGGCTGTGCAGATTTATCAGTTCAGATTTTTGTTTCTCTTTCACTGTTCTTTCCAAGTGCAATTTTAAAATCATCCCTCTTCTCCCCTGCACTTGGGTTTCCTGCGTGTGAGCAGCTCCACCTCCTGTGGCAGCCGTTTTGTGGTTGGCTCCACATCTTGGGGCCCTTGCGCCCAACACCTTGTGTCAGAATTCCAAAGGTGCCCATAGTTTCAAAAAGGTTAGGAACCCCTGGAGCATAGGATTACGGCCTGGGACCCTAAACCCACTAAGGCTGAGAGCCAGTTTGGTGTAGTGATTAAGACTGACAGGCTCTAATCTGGAGAACTGGGTCTGATTCCCCATCTTCCACATGCAGCCAGCTGGGTGACCTTGGATCAGTCACAGTTCTCCCAGAGCTGTTCTCTCAAGAGCAGTTATCTCAGAGCTCTCTCAGCCCCACCTACCTCACAGGGTGTCTGTTGTGGGGAGAGGAAGGGAAGAAGATTGTAAGCCGTGTCAAGACTCCTTCAGGTAGTGGAGGGGGGGTAATAAAACCAACTATAAAAACCAACTTGAAGACTGGGGCTTGCATAATTTGCTACTGACATCTTCTATTGACTTCACTGGAACATGTATTTCTGTGGGTGAAACCAGACATACCATTGTATATTCTCAAATGACCTTTGATCACACCTTGTGCTATACATGTAATACATGGGATGTTGAATCCCACTGGATTCAATGGATCTTGCTCCCAACTAGGTACATGTAGGACCTTAGCACAGGTCACAACTGGCTTTAGCAGTATCTGAGCCATAGCGTTTAGGCTTGGATTGAGAATCGATACCCCCAATTGAATTGTGGCCTTGCTTTCTGAACACCAAGGACTTGCTGCATCTATTAATCTTCCCCATCGTGGGGACCACAACAAGCCTAATCTCATTGGGGCTCTATGACAGATGGCCTGGGGAGAGGAAACTGGTCGGTTTTGCAAGGAGGGAGAGTGGGAGGGTCTGTTGTTCAGTGTTCGTGCAGCGAGACTTTCTGCAATGCAAGTCAAAAGCCACAAACCTGCAGCTTGAAAAGCGGCCATGTTTTTGCAAGATTTCTGTAAATTTGGAGAAGAAGGTCCTTTTAAAACATGGTCGCAAGTTCAGGGGACAATGAAAGCTGCTGGAGCTGCTCCATTCCATGGTGCCTCCCCCCAATGGTAGGTAGCAAGGTAGACTTCAAGGGTCAGCAGATTAGCCCACAGGGATCCCCCCCCCCCCGTAAACCCCTGGGGCTTGGGTTGGACAACAGAGGGCATTCAACATGAGCAGCTATATTTTCCGACACTGGACCCAACCAGCTTTTTTTTGCTCACACCCAATTCCCTTCCTGACACAGCCCCTATTCCACATGGCTTTTATCCGTGTCGGTCACGTGATCCCGAGTGTAGCTTTTTCTCTGTGTGTGGTCAGTGGAGATCCCCCTCCTCATTTCAACAATCAGAAGAGCTAGTTGGAATCAACCCTTTTCATTTCCCACCTCTGGGTGTGTGTGTGTGTGTTGATTTGTACCCCAGTGACAGCTTCAGTAAGAATTCGTTGCAGAAGCTGGCCTTGGCTCAGGGGAAGAACATCTCCTTTGAGCTCAAGACCCAGCAGACCCAGATCTAATGCCCATATCTGACCCACAGCTGTCCTTGGAATTCTGAACATGTCCTTTTGTTTTAAGTTCCCTACTATTAGGGACTCCCCCCCCCCCCCCCCCGCAGATCTGGTTCAAGATAATTTGCACCCCAAACAATGTAACCCATACTTTCTGGGGCCTGCAACAGCCCCTGCAGTGTTGTCATGGGGGGTTGGCTGAGACTTGGGCTGTGGTGATAGTGCCAGCTGAAGAGGGGATGTCGCTTATGGCAGGGAACAGTGCACTGGTACTTTTCTTACTGTGTGGTCCTGAGCACTTGCCTGGGCGGCTTGGCTGGAGAGCCGGCCCAGCAGCTTCCTCTAGTTTCTATTCTCCACTGGCCACGCTTGAAAAGAGCATCGAGATACTGACTGCTTTTACTGAATCACCTGTATTCGTTGTGGCAGTATAGCAAAAAGGCCTCACTATTGTTGTGGTGGTAATGTAGTTTTTTTCCCCTAAGAAGCAGGTATCCGTGCATGACGGCTAGAGACTAACTTGATTTAGGAGGAAAAAGTGGGAAATATATTTAAATAGTGTAAATGCCAAGAGCAGACTGAAGGACACAGGAACACCATTGCTGATTCTTCCCTTCCCCCATGGGAGCCCTCACAGCCCCTCTGTCAACAATCCCTCCCCCCTACACACACACACACACACACACACACACACACACACACACACATCTGACATCAGGAGGCTTCACACCCTGTGGTTTCCTGATAAGGCTTGGGAGCTGTCATCTTTTTTCTTAGGAATGAAATACCGCACAAGAATGGGTAGCGCAGACCAAAGGGCCACCAATCTGTTCCCTCTGGCAATTCTTAAGCAGCAGGCCGTCCTTTAGAAGTAAGATGGCAACTCTCCAGTCTTCATTAAGGAAGCCTCTCTTAGGTTGCTTAGCATTTTATAAACCTTGATCTTACTACCCCCCCCTTCCGCTAAATAAATCCCTCCCCGCAGGTCTTGGCCTTTCCTCATAAGGAAGATGCTTTTAACCCCTTCTGTCCAAGCCCTAGGATGTCCTTTAGGCTGGAGGAACTTCCTCTGTTGCAGTTAAGAGCCCTTTAAATTGGGAGAAGTATTCAGACTTTGTTCAGTGCAGTGGTAGGATATGGGCTACTGCATCCAACAGTTGCACAGTGAAATGATGATGCTTCTGGCTGGCTGGGTCCTGAAATGCTCCTTCTGCAGCAGCTCTAGCTCTCTAATTCACACATCAATGTGCCATCCCCCCCCCCCCACACACACACACACGAGAGAAGCCACTGAGATGCCTCTAATGAAAAGAATACTCAGGAGCATTTCAGTTTCTTTCCTTACCCTGTTCTTCCGCAAGATGAGGATAATAAATAAAATTGGCCTACTTTACAGGTATGTTGTCTATATCATTTAAAAGTTGCATATGAACGCCTTTGAATACTGAAAAGTACTGTCAAGTTACAGTCAACTTACAGCGACTCCAAAAGGTTTTCAAGGCAACGGATAAACAGAGAGGGTGGTTTGCCACTATCTTCCTCTGTGCTGCAACCCTGGAATTCCTTGGTGGTCTCCCCTCCAAGTACTAACCAGCGTCACCCCTGTTTATCTTCCAAGATCTGACGAGATCAGGCTAGCTTGGGCCATTCAGGTCAGGGAGACTGCATTATCTGCTTACATTATACAAAAACACACTGAGACCCAGATTAGGGTTGCCAGGTCTGGGTTGGGAAATACCTGGAGACTTTGGGGGTGGATCCATAAGAGGGCGGGGTTTGTGAAGTGGTTTCAGCATGGTACAATGCCATAGAGTCAACCCCTCGAAGCAGCCATTTTCTCCAGGGGAGCTGATCTCTGTCAACTGAAGGTCAGTTGTAAAAGTGAGAGATCCCCAGGCCCCACCTGGAGGCTGGCAACCCTACTCTGAATAGGGTTGCCAGGTCTTGGTTGGAAAATACCTGGAGCCTTTGGGGGTGGATCCAGGAGAGGGAGGGATTTGGGGAGAGGAGGGGCCTCAGCATGGTACAATGCCATAGAGTCCACCCTTCAAAGCAGCCATTGTCTCCAGGGGAGCTGATCTCTGTCAACTGGAGGTCAGTTGTACAAGCGGGAGATCCCCAGACCCCACCTGGAGGCTGGCAACCCGAACCCAGATAGAATGTATATCTCAAATCATGAAAGGTACCACCAAGTCTAATATGATGCCTGCATGATTAATGACTCAAATAAAGGAAGCCATTAAAAGTGTGTTTTTTTAAAACAGTGAACATGTAGGAGAAGAGGTTCTGGCAAAGCAAATGTACGTTGACGATAAGGTGAGCAAAAAGGGAATTTGATGAGGAGATGGACAAAAACACTGAGAAACAATAAGAATTTTTTCAAATACATCAGGCGCAGGAAATTAGCTAGGGAAGCAGTTGAGCCTTAAGGTGACTAAGGAATTGCTCAAGGAAGTTGGGGAGAGGGCAGAGAAACAACAACCTTGTCAGCTTTTTTCACTGTGGAAAATGCAGGGGTCCTAGGGTTGCCAACTCTGGCTTGGGAACTCCTGGAGATTTGAGGGTGGTGCTTGGGGAGGACAGAGTTTGAAGAGGGGAGGAGCTCAGCAAGAATGTGATGCCAAAGTGTCCACCCTCCAAAGCAGCCATTTTTTTCCAGGTGAACTTATCTCTGAAGTCTGGAGATTGGCCATAACTCCAGTCCACACCTGGAGGTTGAGAACCCCTGGTGTGGGACATACCACACTGCAGCTGCTGTTTTTAGGAAGGGAGCCTGAAGAATTGTGTCAAATTGAGGTGATGAGAGATGAAGTTCTAGGACCACTACTGCAAACTGCAAATTAACAGGTCCAGAGGGCATACACCTGAGGTTTCTTAAAGAACTCAAATTGTTGATCTACTGACTAGTATATGCAATTTGTTGCTAAAACTGTTCTCTATGTTAGATGGCTGGAACAGAGCAATTGTCACCCCAGGTTTTTTTTTAAGGGGGGGGGGGTCCAGAGAGGTCCCAGGAATTAAAGGCCATGTAGCCTAATATCTACTCCTGGTAAATTACTAACAATTTATATAAACAGAGAATTGTTAAGTTTATTGAGGAACTAAAGTCTGCTAAGAGAAAATCAGCACAGCTTCTGCAAAGGGAAGTCCAGTCTCATTAACCTCTTGGACTTCTTTATGCAGGTTAACAAGCATATGGATGAGAGCAACCTGGCAAACATCATAGACACGGACATCCAAAAGCCTTTTGACAAGGTATCTCATCAAAGACTCCTGAGTAAGTGCAGCAGTTATGGGAGAAGAGGACTGGTCCTCTTATGGATTAAAAGCTGGTTAAATGGCAAGAAGCAGAGAATCGGAATAAATGGACAGTTCTTGCAATGGAGGAAAGTGAGCAGTGAGGTCCCACAAGGATCAGTACTGGGACTGGTGCTATTTGATTTGTTCATGAATTATTTGGAACTGGGGGTGAGTAATATAGTAGCCAGGTTTGCAGACAATACCAAATTATTCAGGATGGTGAAAACTGAGGCAGACTGTGAAGAGCTACAGGAGGCTCTCTCTGAATTGGGCGAGTGGGCAGCAATGTGGCAAATGAAGTTCAAGGTGGCTCAGGTGTTGCCTAATGGAAGGGGGAACTTAAATATATACTGATGGAGTCTGAACTGGCTGAGATTGAAAGAGAGCTTGGGGCTGTAGTGGAAAGCTTGATGAAACTGTTGACTCAATGTGTGGCAATGATGAAAAGGCAAACTCCATTCTAGGAATGGTTAGGGAAAGGACTGAAAGTTAAAGCAGCCAATATTGTAATACCCTTGTACAATGCTGTGGTGTGGCCTCATTTGGAATACTGTTGTGGTTGCTATATCTCTAAAAGGACATTGCAGAGGTGGAAAAATACAAAGGAGGGCAAGCGAGATTATTAGGGGGCTGAAGGACTTTTCCTATAAGGAAAGGCTGGAGGGTCTGGGACTTTTGAGCCTAGAAAAAAATCCAAATAAGGGGAGACATGATACAGCAGAGGTCCTCAACATGGCTCCCACAGGCACAATGACACTCGCTGACAGATTTCCTGGTGCCCACCAAATGTTTGTAGAAAGTGGGTGGGGCCAGGTGGCAATTTTACCCAGCAAAGCTTCTGACTGGCCACTGGAGATCTGATTGCCTGTGCAGACCTTTGAAAACATTGCTTTGGCAGCAGCTGCCACCACATCACAAAGATCATTACTGTGTGACAGAAGGTAAGCTGCAGTGGCCATTTTGTAGCTGGCTCCATTTCCTCGGCAGCCATTTTGTGTCAGTACCCACCACCCTGTGTCAGAATACCAAAAGTGCCTGCAGACTCAGAAAGGTTGGGCCCCCTGTGAGAGAGGTTTATAAAATTATGTATGGGGCGAAGAAACTGGAAAGGGGGAGCTCTTTCTGTGTCTCCCATAATACTAGAACTCAGGAGCACACAATGAAGTTGTTGAGAAATAGGTTCAGGACAGATAAAAGGAAGGACTTCTTTACACAACAAGTAATTAAGTTGTGGAATTCACTGCCAGTGGAGGTAGCAATGGCCATGAACATGTGTGCACGTTAAGTGCCATTAAGTCACTTCTGACTTAACAGTGACCCTAGAAATTAATGACCTCCAAAACGTCCTATCCTTAACAACCTTGCTCAAGTCTTGCAAATGGAGGGACCTGGCTTCCTTGATTAAGTCAATCAATCTCATGTTCAGTTTTCCTCTTTTTTTGCTGCCTTCAGCTTTCCCTAGCATTATGGTCTTTTCCAGTCACACTTGTCTTAATATAGCGGGAACAAAGTATAATAGAACTCAGAATATACTAAAGGATCTTTTCTAGCTCCTTCATAGCACCTTCCTACTCAGTCTCCTTCTGATTTCTGGGTGGCAGCTTCCCTTTTGGTTGAAATAGTCTCTTCCCTAGCCTGGAAGTTATATAATTCTCCACAGCAGAGGTCATTTTGTAAAAAAAAAAAAAAGAGGTGCAGGAGCTCATTAGCATAATTTATTTGCATATGCCACACCCCCTGACATAACTGGCAGTGTGTCAGAAGGCAACACCCACCGCTCAGGCTCTACCCCAAAAATCTCCAGGTATTTCCCAACTCAGAGCTGACGAGCCAGCTTTACACTTTGACTAAAGACACTTTAGGTTTCCTTTGCTCTTGCAGGGAACCTACCCTACTACAAGCATGAAAATACAGATCAAGTTAGTATGTTTTTGCTTTTTTTCCACAGCGCATTACCATATGTGCCAGCTCCTGGGCTTGTTACTCCTGGAATGGTGTTCCTGCACATTCCTGCTTGAAATGACTCCTGTCATTACTTTCATCTTCTTGATATTCAGCTGCAGTCCTGCTTTGGCAGTTTCTGCTTTCACCTTCATCAGTTGTCATTTAAAGTCTTCACCATTTTCTGCCAGTGGTGTCATCTGCATATCTCAAATTGTTAATAGTCCTTCCACCAATTTTCACTTCACCTTCATCTAAATCTAATTCAGTTTTCCTTATATGTTCAGCATACAGATCGAACAGATAGGGAGATAAAATACATCCGGTCTTTGCCACTTGGAAACCATTCGGTTTGTCCATATTCTGTCCAAACTGTAGCTTTCTTGCACAAAGAAACAATCAGATGTTATAGCACACCCATTTCTTTTAAAACCAACCATAACTTTTCATGATCCACACAGTGAAAAGCTTTCTCGTAATCTATGAAACAGAAGCTAATTTCCTTCTGAAATTCTCTCATATGCTCCAGTAACCAACGAGTTTGCAATATGAGCTCTAGCACCTCTTCCTTTTCTGAATCCAGCGTGAACATCTGGAATTTCTTGTTCCGTATATGGTAACAGTCTTTACTGTCAGATTTTGAACATCACTTTAATCATATGATAAATTAATGTGCCGGTCTAATAGTTGCTGCAGTCTTTGATGTCTCTTTTTTTTGGAAATGGAATTTAGATTGAGCATTTCAGTCTGTGGGTCATTGTTGTGTTCCATATTTGTTGGCATATTCCTGTTAAGATTTTGATGGACTCCATTTTTGTGGCTTAAAATACCACCATTGATATCCCATCTGCTCCTGGTGATTTGTTTCTCCCAGTTGCTTTGAGTGCAGCCTTCACTTCACGTTCTAAAACAGCAGGTTCTTCTTCAAAAGGTTCTTTTCTGAAGGAATCTGCCATCCTTTCATCTCTGCTGTGTAGTTCTTCAGTATACTGTTCCCATCCTTGCTTGATCTTTCAACTTGTCTAACCATCCTTTTAAATTTCCCTTTGATTTGCCATGAGCATGGTGGTCATGGTAGAAAGTGCTATCAAGTCGCAACTGACTTATGATGACCCTGTAGGGTTTCAAGGCAAGAGACGTTCAGATGTCATTTGCCATTGCCTGCCTTTGTATAGCAACCCTGGTCTTCCTTGGTGGTCTCCCATCCAAATACTAACCAGGAAGGGTTGCATCAGTGCTTAGTTCTTTTGTCTCTTTCTTACACGCCCAGGGAAATGCTGATCGCTACTTTGGGGTCAGGAAGCAATTTTTCTCCAGGCCAGATCCTGGAGGTTTTTTGCCATCTTCTGGGCATGGAACAGCGGTCACTGGGGGTGTTGGGGGGAGGTATTTGTGAATTTCCTGTATTGTGCAGGGGGTTGGATTATATTACCCTGGAGGTCCCTTCCAACTCTATGATTCTAGGGCCAACGCAGCTGAAGCTTCCAAGATCTGATGAGATCAGGCTAGGCTGGGCCATCCACAGCCACGAACATAGAGAGCTTTAAAAAGGCAGCGTCATGGAGGAGAGGTCCATCAGTGTCTACTAGCTATGGTGAATGAAGGGAAGCCTCCATATCCAGAGGCAGCAAACCTCTGAATACCAGTGGTGGGAGGCAATAGCAGGGGATGCCTGGGCCTCTAAGCCCTGTTCGTTTGACCCTCCAGGGGGACGGGTTGGTCGCTCTTTGAAACAGCACGCTGGACTAGATGGACCACTAGTCTGATCCGGCGCAGGGTTCTTCTGCCTCTCTGTTCCTAGGTCCTGCCATTTCATTAGGACTGGGTTGAACACATTTGACAGTGAAGCAGGCAAGCAGCCCTGTCCATCCAAACAAGGACGCTTCGCCTTTAAGAGGCTGGTCCTCCGCTCCGCCCGAGGCAGTTCCAAGTCCCCCCTGGCTCAGGGCGTGTGCGTCCCCCGAGTGACACCGGCTGGAGAAGGGGGGGGGGGGGGGGGCGCACGGACGGACGGACGGGGGGGACAGACCGGCCAAAAGCCTGCAGCACCGGAGAAGGAGGAGCCGATCCGAATTGCGGTGGGGGCCGCAGGGCCGATCCGGGGCTGGCACTGCGAGGATCCTCCTCTCCGCTCCATCTCTCCCTCGCTGGGCTTGCGTGCGCCGCGCCTTGGCCGGCCAGGATGCGCCTCCTCCGAGCTGCCGCTGCCGCCACTGCCGTCCGGGGAGCGCGGTGATCAGCCAGATGGAGACCGGCCTGCCCGGCTGACGGAGCGAGGGAGGAGCAGGCGCTTTTGTTGCCTCTGCAAGCCGCTGGAGCGTCGGCAGCGAGGGGAAGGCGCCGGACCGAGGTGAAGAGACGGGGGGAACCGGGGGGGGGGGGGAGGTTACAGGGCTGCAAAGGGGCTGGAGGAGGGGGAGGAATCGGGGTTAGGAGGTGAGCGAAATGATTGGCGGCGGGGGGAGGGGGTGAACCAGGGCCGTCCTGGGCGATAAGTGATGGGGGAGGGGAGATCTGGTGCAATTGATGGCCGAGGTCCGGAGCTGGTTATGAGACCTTGGAAAGGATGCTTTAAACGGGGGGGGGGGGGGGGGGGTTGGCGCAGCCTCGCGCTTCTGCTGCTGGAGGGATGCATACATCTTCCCTTCCCTGCCTCCTCCCCAATTTCTGGTGCTTCAGTCGGTTTCACCATCACACACACAGAGACTGGAGGAGGCAAAAGGTAGGCTGCTGTGGTTTTGACCTATGATGGTGCAGAGTGCTGGGGGAAGGGGGTGGGGGTGGGGTTGCATTATCCTTTTCCCTTAACAGCAACAGCCCCCCCCCCCCCCCCAGTCTTCTTCTACCTGGCTGTAGGGAATGGTAGGAAAAAGAAGGAAGGAAAGAGAAGGGTAAAAAAGCAAAAGATGTGAGTAGGGATGCCTTGATTGATTTGCTCCATCTGGAATGGCACTCTGGCCCCCAAGTATCCCCCCCAATCACGTTTGCCTAAAGCCAGAGATTGAGGTGAGGGGGGGGGGAGGATGCGGCTACTTCAAGGCTGAGATAAGTGCGGATGGCTTTGTGATTGCCTCTGGTTGTGGTGGTGTTTTTTGCCCGCAAAGTGGTCTTCATGTCCCCCTGTGGTGTCTCTACTCAGCCGCGGGGCCTTATGGAGGATGCTGAGATAGGAGGAAAGCATTTGGAGGATGGAGAGGCAGATGGACTGAGATTCCCCAGGGCTAGTAGCTGGGGGAGGGGGGAGACAGGGCCCAGGCTGTTCCATCCACCCTAAGAGGGTGGGAGGACACACAAGTGTATCTTTCATGGTCTCAAGCTCCAGACACAAGAGATCAACCGGATGTACCCCTCATTTGTTTAATCCAGAATAATCCACTGTTTAGTTTCTCTAGGCAGAGATGCCGGATTTCAAACCTTCCTGAAAACAACCACCTCTGTTGCAAGAAAGTATTTTCCCTACTGTTTGGGATTGGCTGTGACAACATGGTGCTGATGAAATGGACCCTGCACATGCTCAGAGGCATTTTTTCCCTTACTGCTTGGATGTTCTCCATCTGACAGCCAGATTCTAGGGTCGAGAGTGGCGGTTCAGAGAATAACCTGAGAAAGCCCTTGAGGTCCATACTCTCTAACGCCATTAGAATCCCCACTTGGCTGCTAAAGGAAGAGGGGTGGGTGGTAAAAATCCCATCTTGTTACTCTTTGATCTCCTGGAACGCCTAACAGTGCCATCCCAAGGATGATTTTCCTGGGAGTAAGGCTCACTGAGCAGACCTGTTTTGGATTTCACTGTGGTGTTTAGAGTATGGGGGGTATGGAATGGATTTGGGCTAAGTGGATTCCAGAGTGCATCCCCAAGTCTTGATCTTTTCTTTTGCCCCAAGGAAGAAAAGGATGAAGTGTTGTAAGAACATGGAAAAGGTTTTGGGTAGGAGTCTGTTGTTGCTTAGCCAAAGATCTGTCATCGTCCCCTTCTGCTTCTCCATCCATGTGCCTCATTTTGATAGTCTCCTTCTGTGCATTTGGTAGCCTTCTCCCTACCTATTCATTATTTAGGAGGGGGACAAGATAAAAGGAGCATCTCACAGCCAGGGGGAGGGGTGACAAATTTTGGGGAGTCCTGCCCATGGAGGTAGGCAAATTGTGTGATATACCTTCATATACTGTATTTGTGTTAAGTCTGAGTGGGGTGAGAGAGATCTCAGAGGGAATGTCTTAGAGACTGGGGGTGTCTCTCAGCAGCCTCTGAAGTCTAATAGCTAGATCAAGGTTGCTAATCTGGCACAGGGATGTTATAGGCTCCTGTTCTGCCACAAGCTTCCTATGTGACCTTGGGAAAGTCACTTAGCTCCTTTGGGCCTCTAAGCCTTCAAGGCTGCCTTGCCACAAGGATATGTGGTGCGAGGGAGTTACCTACGGTATTAACCAAGGGACATTTGCAGAGATATTTAGATTAAAAAATGGGAGTTGCTGCTAATGAATTTGTGGAGCTGGAAGGTGAAGCTTTAAAGGGGGGGGGGGAGAGAGCATGCAAACACTCTGCATTTCAGGGTATCCTCCAGCAGGGCATACTGTTCATTCCCCCTCAGTCTAGTCGGCTAAAGGAATTAGACCATGCAAATCCCTTGAATTATTGCCTGACAGATGCTCCGATGTATTTGATTTGAGGAGGGAAGCTAGCCCGATTTCTTGAATCTTATGGAGTCTCATGGATCAGCCCCTGGCCATGTGAAAACTAGTATTCTCTGTCACCCTGGGACAGGATATTATATTCATCAGGATAGGGCTAAAGAAATACTTTAGTCGAAACCCTTGGATTCTTAAACAGCTGTACTTCATCACCCAGGTGATCAGAAGACTGGGTTTTTAAAATCTCTGCATCAAGGCCAATTTCGTGTTCTTATGTAGATGAGAATGGCATCTCTTTAATGTATCTGTGGGTTTGCCACGTTATCTCAGAATGTGGTCTTTGATGCAGAACACGGGATCCTGAGAATGTCAGCATCTTCTTAAGTATCTAGTCCCCATGATATGCTGGAAGCGTCCCCTATATCTTTCCCCCTGTTAACTTCTCCTGGTCTGATGTGTTCAAATTATGAAGGCTGTTTGTTACAGCCAAGGAAAAAACCTTGTACAATGTAAGTCCTATCTGCAAACTTCTTTTATTTTTCTTTAGTTATTCCGATTGGTGCCAAATCGAGATTTCCTACTTAAAGAATGCGCACCGCCTTGCTCTAAATTAAAGTCAAGTTACTTGGTTACTCTATACTTCCACAAAATCAGCTTATTTGAGAGACTGTAGAAATTTCTTTATTTCTATCTTTCCCTGTCTTCTCCCCAATTCCTGATGTTTCAGAGTGCTTGGGTTGGGGGAGGTTAGCATCAAGGGCTATTTAGACGTGTTGTTAGCTGGATGAATTGCTTCAGTCCAAGTGCGAAGACTGGCAAACCCCAGTTGTGACTTGTATCTCATAGTCGGGCATTGGGAGTTATCCACCCACCCTGGAATTCTTTCCAGTGGCTCAGGGCAACAAACTTAAGGGTTCCTTTCCCCTTCCATGTGATCCTCACAGCAACCTTGTCAAGTAGGTCAGTAGCTAGCTCAAAACCATCCACTGAACTTCATGGGTGAGATGCTATAACCGTCTTATGAGTCAAGCATACTTGGGAAGGTGGAAGGGAGAATTTTTATGCTGTTGCTAGACCTTTCTGCCCAAACTGGAGGCTCAAAATTCTGCACAATGGAAGGGCAACACAGAATTTAGTGTCTCTTGGTACCAGTATAATTTTTCGTAAAATTTTACTTCATTTATACACCACCTTCCTCCCCAGCTGGGGATCCAAAGCAGCTTACATGATTCTCCTCTCTTCCACTTTATCCACGCAACAACCCTGTGAGGCAGGCTAGGCTGGATGCGTGTGCCTGGCCCAAGATTACCCAGAGAGCTTCTATGGCAGAGTGGGGATTCAAACCTGGATCCCAGACTCTAACCATGACACCACATTGGTATATACTGGCCAACTAATTATATTGAATGTGAACCTGTTTTATACTGGAGCCAGCCTACTGGTCCATCTAGCTGAGCATAGTTTCCTCTTACCATCAGTGACAAAGGTCTTCGTCGTCACCATCTGCTCTTGAGAATCTTCAGCTGAAGATGCTGGTGATAAAACCTGGGACCCTCTGCATGGCAAGGCGAATGTTCTGTCTTTGAGTCACAGCCCTACGCCAGCTGGCATACTGGCACTTATTCTGCATAACTGGTTTTCCTTCTGGTAAGTCATAGGTAGAGTTTTTGAGAACACTAAAGCCCCCACTCCCCTGATCACTATAAATATTAGTGGTGTGGAATGGACCACTAATTAACATGGTTCCTGTTGCAAAGGTCTCCGGGGGAAAACTCACTGACGGGAAGCTGTGCAGGAGAACCTCATAGTGATTTGCACCCCGTAAGAGAAATACATCTGCTTCTTGCTCTGTTATCCTCAATGACTTCCAAAGAGTCATCTTCTGGGCAGCCAGCACACCTTGCTTGGTACTGAGTCTTCAGTACAAGCCCAACTTCCCAGCTGTGTGAGAACTAGAATCTTGCTTTTTAAAATATATATATATAGAGAGAGAGCAGAAATGCTCAGGATGCCTACAGATGGCTAAAGCTATGCTTGGTGAGGCTAGTGTCTAAGGAAGGGGGCTTGCACCTTTTTAACTACATTCCATGTTGCAGCCTGTTTATCAGCTCCACGGGGTTTTGTGGTTAGGGGGTGTAGTGGTTAAACTGTTATATTAGGATCTAGGAGGCCCAGGTTTGAATTTCTACTTGCCACCCAGCTTGCTGGGTGACCTTGTGCCAGTCACTGTCTCTCAGCCAAACCTACCTTACAGGATTGTTGTGAAGCTAAAATGGAGTTGTCATAAGCTACTTTGGGTCTCCACAGAGGAGAAAAGTGGGGCATTAAATAGACTCAGTGGGAGCCAATGGAAATGACAGCAATATGTATAGCCTCATCTCTTCATCTGCATAAACCATTCTGGATTCTGTTTCCTAGTCCCTCTACAGCATATCAGAATACAGAAAGTGGCATTTGTATTAGAATGGGGAGTGGTTCTTCTCAGGTGGCAGATGCCAGGTAGTAGTGGAAAGTGTTGTCAAGGACAGCCGGCTTCTAGTGACCCTACAGGGTTTTCAAGGCAAGAGATGAAGAGAAGTGGTTTGCCATTGCCTGCCTGTTTATTGCAACTGTTGACTTCCTTGCTGGCCTCCCATCCAAGTACTAACCAGGACCAACCCTGCTTAGCTTCCAAGATCTGATGAGACTGGACTAGCCTGGGCCATCCAGGTTAGGGCTAGGTGGCAGGAGTGGAAACCAAAATCCAGAAGTCTTGATACTTGGCCGTCATCTAATGCTTTACATCTGCAACCCAAACTTAGCTGTCATCATCACTTGTACAATTTCAGGAAAGTGTTGTGCATGCCTTGTTAGTCATTCTTTGCCTTTTCCCCGGGGCCCAGAGTTACTTTGCTGAGAGGCCTGCCAATTGAAAGTGGATTCAGACTGGTCTACATTTGTAGCGTTGGTCTGCCCAAGAGTCACGTTCCTTCTTCGAGCCAGGGACTGATATAAACATTCCAGGCTCCTTGCTTTAATTGCTTAGCAACAATACCTTCTGGGTTAATTAAAGCACCAATACGAGCATAAGTACATTCTCTCTCTCTCTCTCTCTCTCTCTCTCTCTCTCTTTTTGTTGTGACTGCTTGTTGTGGACGGAGGCATGAATTTAGCATGGCTTTTTCATGTTGCAAGCAGGGAGAGTCTCCTGTGAACAACAAAAGGCTTTGTAGTGCCTTGATTCCAGCCTGTGTCTAAGGCATTTCTTCCCCATGTGTGGAGAAGCTGTAGCAATGGAATACAATCTTTTAAAGATGGAGTTTCCAGCTGAGACTAGGGGCTGTTCTTGTGATTTGGCTAGGTTTAGGGATCTGTATTTTTGTGAGCCTTTGCTTTTTGTTGGAAGCGCTCTGCTCAGTCTGATGTGCCGCCTGCCAATCTGATACTTTTTGAGCACCGCATCCAACCAGTTCTCGACTTTTAGGCTGTGTTCCGGGTACCGATGGAAGGAATCCAATCGCTTTTAAAATGAAAAGTTGGCAAGCCCAAAATGGCTCTCTCTCCATAAAAACTTCACCTGCTCGCCAGCTCTGCTTCAATCGCTCTGACTTATCAGAGCCCAATAGAATTATGGCATGTAAATGAGGCTGAGGGGAAAGGCTTTTGATTGGCTAAGCTGCTGCTCACATCAGAATGGTCTCAGTTCGAAGTCACCTGACTTTGCTGACATCATCCTGGTAGGACTTAACAGCAGCTGGGAGTGGGTCAGGACCAATGGCACGCCATTGGTAGCTGATAATGGGAAGGCAGTGGCCAGGCTGTATAAACACTGCATGTTTTATATGCTGTGAATTCTGATCAGTGTACATGGATGACAGAAACTATATAACCCAAAGGAAGGCAGCTGTCCTCTACTGTTGGGGCTATCTACACCAGTATTTCCTGCCTGGGTCCTACCCGAAGAAAAGACTTCCCCAGTATGCACA
Source organism: Lepidodactylus listeri (assembly GCA_029233225.1). Classification (NCBI taxonomy): domain Eukaryota; kingdom Metazoa; phylum Chordata; class Lepidosauria; order Squamata; family Gekkonidae; genus Lepidodactylus; species Lepidodactylus listeri. Next base: position 53,808,330 of record JARCFY010000015.1, on the reverse strand, counting down.
ACTTGGAATCCTTTTAACTGGGGAAGCTGGGGAACGAACCAGGGACGTCTAGCACTCCAAGCAACCATAAGCCAAAGCCCAGTCAGATATATCCATAATTTTATATGATATAATATTGCTCTAAAACATTGCACTTTGCTATATTTTACAGCAATCCTCAAAATAGGCTGATATTACGATATTAATATCCCCATGTAGCAGATAAAGAGTCTTCCCTAAAACTCCCCATGGCTGACTCAGCATTTATACCAGATATTTCCCAGATCATACCACATCCCCTTGGCCACTCAAGTTCAATGGCTGGCTCTCATAAATAGTTTGCAGTTAATTGTGCTGCAGAAATATGAATGCCCCCCCAGACTAACTTACAGGGAATCTGGCTTAATGCACTATTCTCTGTGTAAGCACCCTACCCCCACCTTTTTTGTCCTTAATGTGTCCTTAATGTGTCCTTAACAAGAGTCCTTAATGTGACTTAGGTAAGGGCTAACAATCTTTAATCACCCACTTTTACTTTAGCACTCTTGCCAACCATTGAAAATTCCAAATAAGTGCTGAACACTCATAAAGTTGCCTTTCACTGCCTTGCCCTGGATAGCCATCAGATCTCAGAAGCTAAGCAGGGCCCACCCTGGCAAGTACTTGGATGGGAGACCTCCAAGGAATACCAGGGCTGGGACGCAGAGGCAAGCAGTAGCAAGCTACCTCTTTGAAATGTCCAAGCCCCACTAAGGGTTGCCAGAAGTCAGTCATGACTTCCAGGCACACACACACACACACACACACGTGCGCGCGCGCGCACACACACACACACACACTCTCAAAGGAAAGTCTTGTAGGATCAGACCAGTAGTTCATCTGGTCCAGTATCCCATTTCACACAGTGGCCAATCAGTTGCCCTGGGAGGCCAGCAAACAGGTTGTAGAGGTCAAGGCCTTCCCCTGATATTGTCTCCTACCACTGGAATTCAGAGGTTTGCTGCCTCAGGACATGGGGGTTCCCTTTAATCATCTTGGCTAGTAGTCATTGATGGACCTAGCCTCATGAATCTGTCTGTTTCCACTTTAAGTACAGAGAATTGCACCAGTTAATTACTTTTTGAAGAATGACTTCCTTTTGTCCATTCTGAGTCTATGGCCCGTCAACTTCATTGGCTGCTCCTATGTTATAGATTATGGGAGCTGCAGAAAACGTTCTTCACCCTCTACAAAATTTTATTGAGATATGGTGAACAGAACAGCACTCAGTGTTCCAGATGAGGCCACACCATAGATCTATATGAGGCACCATAATATTAGCTCTTTTATTTTCAGTCTCTTTCCTAATAATCCCCAGCAAGGAGTTTGCCTTTTCATTGCTGCCACACTCTGAATTTTCAACAGTATATAGAACTACAACCCCAAGATCTCTTTCCCTCTGCAGGGTCTTAGAGAGAAGTCTTTCACATTACCCACTACTTGATCCTTTTTTTAACAGGAGATGCCAGACGTTGAACCTGAAATCCTCTGCACTCAAAACAGATGCTCTGAGTCACAGCCTTCTCCTTTGCCTGATTTGCGCTGAAACTCTGGCCAACAGAAATAGCCACAGTTTTCTGAATAAAATCTAAGTATAAGATCACATTGTTAAAGATTTGTGTAAGTCACTTCACCCTGCAAAATTTGTAATATAAATAGTAGACGATAGTCTCTTATAGGATGGTGATTTGTTCATTATACATAGTCTGCTAAGGGTCCAGAGCTCCTGTTGTGTTAAGTAATTTGCAACAGTTAGTTAACCCATTTACAGAGCTCCTGAGTTCTTACAGGTAACTCTGCTTCAGTCTATCAGCTCATCCTGCTCATGGGTATCATTATCATATGTATGTGATGGAGTAGAGTGGCAGATATCCCTTCCAGCCAATAAGGCACATTATCTTTCCTTCTCTTATGAAAGGCTAACAGCGCTCAGTCCTATGCAGAATTCCTCCAGTCTAAGACCATGAAAATCTGTGGACTTTGACTAGAGTAACTCTGTACCACAAGAGAGCATCAGAAGGGTTGATTAACCTCAAGTTTAATTAAACTGTTTCTGAGGTGGATTGGCTGGTCTTTTAAGTATTGAATTTTTTGCCTCTGCATTTTTAAGGTCATTTTCGTGAATTGATGGGACGTGTGTTGAATTCTGTAACCAGCTCTGAGCCTTGTAGAAGGGGCAAGCTAGACATCTAAGGATGGGATAGCAGCTGGGTATGAAACCTCAAAGGAGAAATACTTCTTGGTATTTACCAGCATCTTCTTCACTTATTTGGTACTTCAGAAGTAGTTTTAGGTGCCTTGTCCTTATTGGGGCTCCTAACCACTCTCTTTCTGGATGGTCCTTGAGCTTGTGTTCCTTAGCTTTAAAGCTCTCCGCCCTGACTATGGTCTTCTCATTTTCTCCATTCCACTGAAGCTCATCTGTCATTTAACCCCGTTTGTTGTGGTCATCCGCTCAAGCATTCTGTATGTTTATTTATTGGAAACTAATATCCCACTTCTCCACTTTTAAAAAGCACTGGAGGCATCTTAAAACAGCTGGATAAATATTATAATAATGTTTTAAACAGTTCTTAAACAACCCTGTGGTAGGGGGCCACCTCAGCTTGAATGGCTGAGAGCTGAATGGTTGACCAGTTTTTCTGTATTCTCCCATCAGGACAAGATGGCACCTAAGCCATTCTGTGGTGGCAGCTGATCCAGTTCCTAGAACAGCTTCCCTCTTGGCTGCTCAAGCCATTTCCCTTTCTTCCACCAAGCCCCCCCAGAAGTGCAGCTACTTCTTCAGTGACACTGCTGTAGATCCAGCCGTTTATGCAGAGGAGGTGCAGACGGACTCTTCCTGCATTCCTCTGTAGTCCTCTCTAACTCCCAGAAAGACCATTCCCAGGACTGTGAGAGTGGTGCTGGTGGACTGGAATGAGGAGGGACAAGGGGATGAAAATCAGCCCCTTTTCTCAGTGGGGCTGTGCTTATGGAAGAGAAAGGAGGAGCAGTTTCATCCCCTTGTTCTGCCCCTTTCCATCCCCCTCAACTCATATGGCTGTTTCTCTATGGTAACCATAGACCTTTTGCCCAAATCCTAGAGTGCCCCCATGCAACATGCCCGACATGATGATGTCACCTCCAGGTGATGTCATTGTGCCAGGCACGTTGGGCGGGATGGGGCTCTTCAGGGGTGGGGCTCCCTCTGCTGGCCAGGTGGTTGGTGGCAGATTTGGTACCCCCAAATCAGGGGAAACCTCACCCCCCCATCAGAGGTATGGCAACTCTACATTGCCTTCCTCTGCAGAGTCTTCCTTGGTAAGGTTGCCAACCTTCAGGTGGGGGCTGGAGATTTCCCAGAATTACAAGTTATCTCCAGAGTACATAAATTGCTTGTGTATTATTTATTTATTTATTTGAAATATTTATTCTACTTCCCCTGGAGAAAATGGCTGCTTTGGAAGGTAGACTGTGTGGCATTATACCCTACCAAGATCCCTCCCCTCCCTAAACTTCACCCTCCCAAGGTTCCACCCTCAACTCTCCAGGTATTTCTGAACCTGGAGTTGGCAACCCTCTACCCTGATGGTCTTCCCCGTCCCAGTTAGCTTCTGAGATCTGACCAGATTGGGCTATACCATTCCTCTTTCCCTCCCATTTTTTAAGCACCTGGACTATAGGCACTGTAAATCATAGAATCGTAGAGCTGGAAGGGACCTCCAGGGTCATCTATAATGTATAATATAGTTTAGTAAGTAGTACTTAATGATGATAAATTCATTAATAACCCTGAATGTTGATTTGCTAGAGAGGCAAACAGGCCTCCAGTTCAATTTTGTAAGTCATTGCTCCAAAAGTTAAAGGTGGAAATTTGGACAGGTGCAACCTTTCATGTCCACAAACCTTAGGCAATATGAGCTAATACTTCAGGGAGGGAGGGGGTCAGCCTTGTGGGGCCCTGATGCACTTTGCTCCTTTTTGTTTGTCCCCCCCCTCTGCTCCCCCCCATCTTGTGCAAGGAACCTTAATTATTTCTCTCAAGATGAGACTGTTTGTCCATCAACCAGTAACAAAAGGTGGGGGGAGGGGGCTAGCGTGAGAGAGGCAACTGTTTTCCTTCCTTCGCTTGACATGAATCTGGGCAGCTGGTCACTGCAGGGTCCTTGCTGTACCTCCTGTTCTTGGCTAATTCAGCCGTGGGCTGAGGGAGGGGGGGCAGGAAAGAAGTCTGTGTTTTCTCTGTGTGGATGAAGGGGAGGGAAAATGGAAGGTGGTTGGCAGCGAAATCCTCTCAGTGCAGGGAAGGTTCACCATGTGGGATGGCCAAACCAGAGGTTCTCAGTTGTCACGCTATGCTCCCAAAAGCCCATTAACATCCATTAGGGCAGCACCAACTGGCATCGGCCCTCACAAAGGCGCCTGAGGAGGTTGTGCCCGGTGCTCTGAGCATCGGAGAAGGGGTGGGAGATGGGTGGGAATCAAAATCTCAGACAAATTAGAGCCAACTCCTGCATCCATATAAATTAAATACAACTGGCCCAAGATATTTTGGCGCCGGAAGCAGAAAATCCAGATGGCTTCCACCCCACCCCTGTAAAAATAAAATTTAGCTGGGGGCTTTGAGTTCAGTTAGATTACTCAGGGAACCTCAGCCTAGGCCTCAGCACTGCCAGACATTTAAAATCCTTTTTTTGTTGTTGAATTGTCTTTTTAACTATTGATCCTGTTGATTAATCTGTTAATGAAATTTGCATATTACCCAAATGTCTATCTTGATGGGGGTTTGGTGGGTTGTTTTTTTTCCTGAGGTACTGCAAGTTGACAGACAGAAAGACTACTGTTCATATTTTGCTTCGGTTGAAAGGTTACAGCCTGAGTGGTGTAGTAGTTAAGACCGTCAGTTGAGGATCTGGGATGACCAGGTTTGAATCTGTGCTCTGCCTCGGAAACACACTGGGTCACCCTGGACCCGTCTCCCTCTTTCACCTAGCCTACCTCGCAGGTTTGTTGTTATGAGGATAAAATTAGAGGAGGGAAGAATGATGTGATAAGCTGCTTTGGGTCCTCACCAGGGAGAAAAGCAGGAAATAAATAAGTAATAAATAAGCTCCAAATGTAATGAATAGTTTCCCATTTGTCACCTATTAATGGAGCACTGGATCTGTTGTATCTGTGGCAGATGCCTGATTATATTCTGAACCCGTCTTTTCTGTTTATAAAATTCTGTAATGCGCCATGTCCATTGATGATGCTGTACAAAATAATAATCTTAATCATCATGGTTTACAAGGTGCTATCTTTAACACAGAATAGTGGTGAAGTGGATCCCTAATCAAGGACAGACATAAGATATGATGCCAGCTGTGGAAGTGATGGTTGGTTTTTACCGGCACACACTGGACAGTCTCAGAGTTAGTAGGATACATTTTGTTTTGCAAGGATGGTGGAAGATCAGAGGGAAATGCAGGGATATTAGAAACTGGAGTCCATCAGTGTATGTCTGGCTGTGGCAGCTGTTCGGCAAGAAATATTAGCAACACAAGATAATCAAAAGATGGCCCGCCCCCCAGCTACTAATGGCTTTCTTCGAGGATTCCTCATGGGGCCAGTATGGTTCCTTGGATAATATGTCAGACTTACATATCAGTAGCCCTGCATGCATGTCCACTTATCCTTGACTATCATGTATGTTGCCCTCTCCACCTAACGTAATGGTTAGAATGTTAAGGCGTCCTATGTTGAGACTAATGGATAGAAATCTCTTTGGTGTACTCTCACTTACAGAGGGGAAGATGGCAGTTCAAAGCAGCGGAGTAGAGGAGCAGTGCGGTCTAGTGGTTAGAGTGGCCAGGTAGGATCTGGGAGGGTTGTGTTACAACCCTGATCAGCCACAAAGCACATTGGATGACCTGGGGCCAGTCTCTCTCTCAGACTTTCCTACTTCACAGGGTTGTTGTTGTGAGGATAAAATATAAAAGAAGAGGAGAACTATGGATGCTGCCTGAACTCCTTGGAAGAAAAATGAATCAAGACAGGTAAATAGGTAGGCATATATCCCAAGTCTCTGGAATAACCTTCCTCAGGAGATACCTCATGCATGCATTGTTACTGAGGTTCATGAAGCTCTATAAAGTCCATTTGTTTAAGTGGACGCCTGGAATGTAAATCTCTGCTGACACAACATTTTTGTTTCTCTGTGTGCTGCTGATGGTGTGTTATGACAGGGTATGAGCTATCGAGATTTTTTAAAAAATGGCTGTATTAATTATTTTTAGGAGTTTCTTGTGTTACATCTGAATTATGCCATAATTTACCTTGAGCTGGAAGAGAGAGAATGATGGGTTTTTTTAAAAGCTGCAAATAAATAAGTGCTCACTTGGCTCTCACAGACATAGTGATGCAATAGATCAGGGGCAGCCATCTTTCTTGGCCCAAATGTCCACCCATGAAAGTGTTGGTGGGCCAGAAAACAAAAGGGAGGAGGAGAGAGGCAAACTGTGCTGGCCATGAAGTGGGCTGCACCTCCAGGGACTGGGAGCCACTTTTATGTGTTAGAAGTGAAAGTACCACATGCACAGCTGGCAACCCTCCTTGCCCCTCTTACCCTGTAAGCGTCCTGAGCAGCAACACAGCACACATACACATTATAACACTGATTATTAGAGTGGAGCTGTTGTCTCTTAGCAGAGGAAGGTTCCCTGCATAATGGCATCCACCCCTGTGGATTCTGGAGCTGTGACTCAACTTACCCCTAGGGTTGGCAGCTTTCAGTTGGGAAATAGCTGGAGATTTTGGGGGTGGAGCCTGGGGAGAATGAGGTTTGGGGATTTTCTCTAGGGACACGGAGCTCTGTTGTCTGGAGATTAGTTGTAATAGTGGGAGGTCTCCAGGCCCCACCTGGAGATTGGCAACCCTAGCTACTCCCCTGTTTTGTGTATGCACCGTGTTGCATAGAGTGTTGCTGAGAGTGCGTGGCTGGCCAAATGTCACCTGGCAAGCTTCCATGGCAGAGTGGACTGTCCCAGATCCTAGTTCAATGCTCTAACCACTACATTACCCTGACCTGGGTAGCCCAGGACAGCCTGATCTTGTCAGATCTCAGAAGCTAAGCAGGGACAGTCCTGGCTAGCATTTGGATGGGCGACCTCCAAGGAATAGCAGGGGTGTGACACAGAGGCAGGCAATGGCAGACCACCTCTGAAATATCTCTTGCCTTAAAAACAAGTCTAGCTTGCCACCTAGTGGCACATAATGCTAAAAGAGCTAGAACTTCTGGCTGCCAGACATTCTTAGGACACACTGCCATACAATAATTAATTAATTGTACTACCCCGCACAGGTTTTCATAAGATCCTATAACAGAACGAAGCATCCCATAGCACCAGCATGGTGTAGTAGTTATACCAGGATTTGGGAGGTCTAAATTTGAATGACCACACTGCAGTGGACGCTTGTCAGGTGACCTCAGAGCAGTCGCTCTCTGTCAGCCCAACGTAGCTCACAGAATTCTTGTAAGGATGAAATGGAGAACAATTTTATAAGTGGTTTTTGTCCCATTGGGGACAAAAGTGAGGTATAAATATCTAAATAAGCAATAAAGACTTAACATCTTCTACCTTGTTGTATTTTGCTGTTTCAGGCTAACTCAGGTACCCAACTGGAATTTTCACTAAACTCTCAAGTGAGAGAGGTGTAGGGGTGTGTGTGTGTGTGTGTGTAGTGCTGTCAAGTTGCTTCAGACTTATGGGCATCTTGTGAATTAGTTACCTCCAAAATATCCTATCGTTAACAGCCTTGCTCAGGTCTTCCAAACCGAGACTATGGCCTCCTTGACTGAAGCAGTCCATGTCAAGTTGGATGGTCTTCTTTTCCTGCTGCCTTCAGTTTTTCCTAGCTTTACTGTCTTTTCCAGTGAGTTTTGTCTTCTCATAAGTAGACCAAAGTACAATAGCCTCAGTTTGGTCATTTTAGCTTCTAGGGAGAGTTCAGGCTTGGTTTCATCTAGAACCCACTTCTTTGTCTTTTTGGTGATCCGTGGTATCTGTAAAACTCTCCAGTCTGTCATTTCACTTGAGCAAGACAAAAGTGTTTTCCCTCTGGCCGATCTTTAACCAAAAGAACAAATCAATGCAGAACAAGCTGTTGAAGACAGTTTGTTGGATCCTGTGACTCACTCATAGAAGGTGTTTCCCCCTCCCCAATCCACTGAGATGATCAAAAAGCTGATCACAGGAACCACATGGACAAAAAACCATGCTGCCAAAGGGGCTGAAGAGGGGGAACAGGACACAATCGCTCCCTTTTCGTTCTTGTGCCAACCAGGGTACAGATGACAGAAGAATAATATAGGAATGGTTTTGCTCTTTTTCACTCTCTTCACTGCATCATTCCTGGGCCCCATGGCTTTTTTGTCCATGTGGGTCCTATGAACTACAGCGTTAGCTTTTCGAAAGTCTCAGGGAATTACTAGGAAAAGAGGGTGAGCAGGGAACATCTGTATCCATACACTAGGGTTGCCTGGTCCCCTCACCTTGCTGGTGGGGGGATCCAGGAGGCATTCTGGGAGTGGGTGGGGACGTCCCTGATGTGCTGACATCATGCGGAAGTGATGTCATTGTGTTGGGGGTGATGCTCTGGTTTTGGGCAAAACTCTATGATAAAATTGGGGTCAAACCATAGAGTTTTGCCTCAGAGTGTCGCTGCACAACGTCCCCAACACGATGACATCACTTCCATGTGACATAAGTCTGTTGGGGATGTTGCTGTTTGTGGATGGGGTTTTCCCCCCACGGGCCAGTTGGCTGGTGGCAGGTAGAAGCCCCCCAGACTGGGGGATTCCCTGCCTGGACCTGGCGAATGGCAGTCCTACCATAGACACTGTGGTACTCTTGTCTCACTCAGTATAAATAGGTATTGTACGCTACAGGAAACTAAATATTGGTCCTTCCTGAGCACATGAAGCTGCCTTATAATGGGTAGGGTTGCCAGCTGTTGGTTGGGAAATACTTGGAGATTTTGGGGGTGGAGCCTGAGGAGGGCAGGGTTCGGGGAGGAGAGGGATTTCAATGGGATATAATGCCATAGATCCCACCTTTCAAAGCAGCCGTTTTCTCCAGGGGAACTGATCTCTGTAGCCTGGAGATCAGTTGTAATAGTGGAAGTTCTCCAGCTGCAACCTGGAGGTTGCCAACCCTAATAATGGGTGGGGTCATTGGTCTACCATAGTTAGTATTGCCTACTCTGACTGGCAGCAGCACTTGAAGATATGAAATAAAGGTCTTGTGCATCACCTGCTTGCTCCCTCTAAGCTGTGGAGTCTTGTGAGCAAAAATTCTACTTGTGAGCTACAGGCATTAAAGTTGAGAGCAAGTGATTTGGTTACTGCATAAATGAGTTTGCTCTGGAGCCATCCTTCCTGAGCGAAGACAAAAATGTGTGAGCCAGAGGCTAAAAAACTGTGAGCTAGCTCACAATAACTCAGCTTAGAGGGAATGCTGTGCTGCTACCTGATCCTTTTAACTAGCAATACCAGGGTTTGAATTTAGAACCTTTTGCGTTCCAAACAGATGCTGTACCACTGACTGAACCATAGCCCTTCCCCAAACCATACAGTGGATAGGTGTGCTAGTCCACAAGAGTGCCCTTATTTTCATCTGTGAAGTGCTCCTTTTGGCCCCTCTTTCCCTAGATGGGTCCCCAAAATAGCTTTCCATGCTTTGGTTTCGAGTTTTGCAACTGCAGGCTCTTTTGAAATGAATGGGACTTGCACCGGAGAAACTCTCCGGCCCAGATCTTCTTTTCTACTGCCAGAGCTCACCAGTGCCAGGGCCGGCTCTCACTAGGCCAACTAGGCAGCCACCTAGGGCGCAGCTGGCAAATAGGGCGGCGGAGAGACTGAGAGAGACTCAAACCAGGAGATAGTGTGCTTCATGCAAACTGTGATATACCATTATGTCTGAATGCCGCTTTCCGTTCAGGCTAAGAAACAAACTTAGCCTTGGGCCAATGCAGATAGACTTGTAGGTGCTGCGGCCAGCCGGTGCAGGTGGCTGCTGGCGGGGCTGGAGAGCTCGTGAGCCCAGGCAGGCGGGCGGACTCTGGGGCTGGGAGGGGGTCTTCGGCGGTGGAGAGAACGGCTCCTGCGGTGGGGGGACGCTACAAGGCAGCCTCGCCTTGGGGGGAGGGCGCCATAAGGTAGCCTCGCCTAGTGCACAAAAAACCCTGGGGCCGGCCCTGACCCGTGCACACCACAGTGATTATAGTTATCTCTCCCATCCTCTCCTATACAATGCCCTGTACATCTTGAAAAGGCTTCACCGGTGTCATTGGTATTCTGCACTTCACCGACCAAGTCAGTGTGGTGTCGGGCTGATGAGTCAGTTTCCCCCTCTCTCTCCTCCTGATCTTTATTCTAGAAGGGAGAAACATTTATCAATTACTCCTAATCTCTGTTAACTGTCTCTCTGGGCTTCCAGGAAGCGCCTCCCATTTCCCCACTGCTGGCCTGAATCATGATGTTTTACTGTTGAAATTTAATGATTGTTGTCATTGCTGTGATGACAATTCCAGTAGAAAGAGCGAGCATGCATGGAAGCAAGAAACATTGCTCTTCTAAGTCTCAAGTTCACACAAGCAGTAGTTCAAGCGCAACAAACAGCCTTTTAAGCCTGGGCAAAGAGTTAAAAGGGAGAAGTCTATAGGAGTGGCAGGGTCAGGCTGCAGTCCTATGCACCTTTTCCTGGGAGTAAGTGCCAGTGCTCATAGTGGAGCTTACTTCTGAGTAGACATGCATTGGCTTGTGCAGGTAGTCTACCCAGTAGTGCTGGCTTGTTCATGGGAATGCAGCCCTTCGTGGTCTGTAACAGCCATTATGTGCAAATAATGTTATGTATTTATTTAGTACAGTTGTGTCATATCCTTCCTCCAGGGAGCTCAGGGTCTTCCTTTCTACACTTTATCTTGGAGCAATCCTCCTGAAGTAGGACAAGCTGAGCGAAATTGACTGGCTCAGGGTCACCAACCAAGTTTCCATGGCAAGCACGTCTTCGAGTCCGGTCTCCATGGGTCTATGGCATTCTAATCACTATACCGCACTGCCTTCCTTTTTCTAGCAGACTCCCACCATTTGGGCATATTGGGTTGGATACTAGGACCCCTTTCCACCAAGTCCTCCTCCACTGAAGAAAGACTTTGCACCATCAGAGGAAGCCTTTCTCCATCACAAGAAGGTATTCTCGCCCTGACTTGGATAGCCCAGGCAAGGCTGATCTTGTCAGATCTCAGAAGCTAAGCAGGGCCGACCCTGGCAAGTACTTGGAAGTGCGACCTCCAAGGACTACCAGGGCCGGGACGCAGAGGCAGGCAAATATCAAGCACCTCTCTGAAATGTCCTAGCATTGAAAACTAATACATCGGGGGAAATACTAGGCTAGAACCTTTCTCCTTGGCATCTAGATGACTGTACGCAAGGCTTTTTTTTAAACACAGAGGAGCATTTAATCAGGTGAAACCCCCACCTGATGGAGTACAATCTAAATTCCATGCACATAGAAAACTAACAGATCAGGAAAAATATTAGGCTAGACCCTTTCTTCTTGGCATCTAGATGTCTGTTATGTAGGGCTTTTAAAAAAAAAATACAGAGGATCATTTAATACCCCCACCTGAACTGTCCAAATACTCTGTGCATAGAAAACTAATACATAAGGAAGACTAGCCCAGAACCTTTCTTCTTGGCATCTAGATTTCTATATGTCGGGATTTTGTTTTCAAGACAGAGGACCATTCAGATCACATGATCTCCCCCACCTGTAGTCTGAAGTGGTCCATTCCAGACACAGATTTTTATTTTTTTTTACCATCTCAAATACTGTTTGTGAGCACTAGGCTTAATGAGAAGAGTTTCTTTCTGAGACAAAGGGTAGTCCCTTGTGAGCAGGGGTCCATTGGAGCGGGAGCGCACAGGAGCGCAGCTCCGGGAGTGAGAAGCCCAGGGGGCGGGCACATGACCAAGCCCCGCCCCCTCCTCGGCTTCCCCAAGCAGTGCAGAGGCACAGCGCCCCAGGGAAAGCCCTGCTAGGGTCTTTATTGATTTTAATGTTTTGTTTTAATATTGATAATTTTATCATTGTTCCTTTTATGACTGTGTGCTGCTTTTCCAGAGACTTGCTCAAGGTGGCATATAAATGTTCTAAGTATACCATTTTTTATCTGGGCACATGGCACATAAGTACTGGAGAAATTTCACCAACGCTTCAGCAGCTTCCACCCCATCAGTTTGGTGTAGTGGTCAGGAGTTGGACTCTAATCTGGGAGAACCGGGTTTGATTCCCCACTCCACATGCAGCTGCTGGTGTGACCTTGGGCCAGTCACAAGTTCTCTCATGAGCAGTTCTCAAAAGACCTCTCTCAGCCCCACCTACCTCAGAGGGTGTCTTGTTGTGGGGAGGGGAAGGGAAAGGGATGGGTGGTGCACATGTCCTGGGTATCTCAAGTCTATTTGAAACCTGGTGGTTTCAAGGGAGCAGGAAGAGAATGAGGGTGTGTTCTTTATGCTTATTTTTATTGCACAAAGTATTGGATGGGAAAGGGAATGGAGGAAGAGCAGGTCAGTTTCACTCACCTGTGGAGTGGAGCCTGAGGGGTGGGTGTTGCCTTCTGACACACTTCTGGTATGTTAGGGGGTTTGGCATATGCAAATGAGTTATGCAAATGAGTTATGGCAATGAGCTCCTGCACCTCTTTTTCTATGAAATGACCCCTGCTTGTGAGCCTGAGCATCAAAACCACTTTTTTAATAAATTACGGAATCCCCTCCCTCTTCATATTAAACACAGGAAGCTGCCTTATACTGCCTTATATATATTAGACTTATAATCAGACCATCGGTTCATCAAAGTCAGTATTGTCAGCTCAGACTGGCAGAATCTCTCCAGGGTCTCTGGCAGAGGTCTTTCACCTCTCTTATGGTCTGGTCCTTTTAACTGGAGATGCCAGGGATTGAACCTGGGACCTTCTGCATGCCAAGCAGACACTCTATCCCTTTGCTGAGAGCAAGCGAAAGATTTCAAAATCTTTGAAGCCTATTACTGGGGTACACCTGTAACTTTACAAAACTTTATACTGGTATTTCAGCACTTCTGTGCTGGATTCTCTCTCTCTCTCTCTCTCTCTCTCTCTCTCTCTGAGAAGCAGCCGCCAGAATGACAACCGAACGAAACCCACACTGTTAGCAAACTCTCAGTCACTAGATGGAGCCCAAGATGTAGCTCTCCCCAAGAGGAGGGCGTTCCAGGAACATGCAGGCTCCTTCCCAGAAGTGTCTCTGGGAGCGTTTGGCTGCTCATTTGCATGTGCATAAGGGGGACCTGTCAACTTAATAAGAATGCAATTAATTTCCACTGAGCGCCTCCTATTCAGAGGTATCTCCGACACTTCTGCAGATTTAATAATATAGCTGAGGGAATTATATAGCATTACAGATAATAAATAATAGATGGTAACAATAGGGGATTAGAAGTGGCAAGTTGAAGCTGCTCCGCGGGTATGCTGGGGTAAGAATCCAGGCCTGGAATAGTTTAGAAAGTAACCTCGGCAATCTTTGCGCCCACCCCTTTCAACAACACTTTTATCAGAATTTCTTAGTGCGTCAGCAGGGGGAGACTGGCCTCTAGACCACAGTTTAGAATGCAAGAGAAGCCTTGCCGGCTCACACCACAAGTGCATCTGTAGGGCTGCCAAGTCCAACTTGGGAAATATCTGAGGACTTTGGGGGTGGAGCCAGGAGACTTTGGGGGTGGAGCCAGGAGAAAGGAAGTGACATCATTTTGTGATGTCACATCCTGTGATTTTGCTTCCACATGCTGACACATGAACTCATGAAGTTTCCTAATACTGAGCTTCTGCTGCTGCCTTGAGCTTTATAGGCTTGCAAGCAGCATTACCCAGACTGTGACTTTTATGCCACTGTTTTTTGTCGCTGAACAAGAGTCAGTGTTATGTAGCAGTCAGTTTGTTTGGCTGGGATCTGGGAGAGCCTGGCTCAAAACCCTGCAGTGCCATGGAATCATTTTATTTAATACTGAATCAGGCCATTGGTCCATCAAGGTCAGTATTGACTACTCAGACTGGTAGTGGCTCTCCAGGGTCTCAGGCTGAGATCTTTAATGTCACCTATGACCTGATCCTTTTTTAGCTGAAGAGGCTGATACCTCCTGCATGTCAAGCAGATGCTCTATCACTGAGCAATGGCCCTACTGAATCCTTCCTCATCTCGGCAGAATATGAAGCACTAAGTGCTGCACAAGTGCTAAATATGATTTTCATATCATAAGAACAGGAGAGAAGCCACAGTGGATCAGGCCAACAGCCCGTCCAGTACAACACTCTGTGTCACACAGTGGCCAAAAATACCAGGTGCCCTCAGGAGGTCCAGCAGCGGGGCCAGAACTCCAGAAGCCCTCCCACTGTTGCCCCCCAAGCACCAAGAATGCAGAGCATCACTGCCCCAGACAAAGGGCTCCATTTAGACCTTGTGGCTATAATAGCCACTGATAGACCTCTGCTGGATGGGGACAGAGAGAGAGACAGACAGACAGAAAAAAGAAAGAAAGGGGGAGGGGGAGAGAGAGAGAGAAGAAAAAGAGCTGGCAGACCCCAGCAGCTTACCCCAAGCAGCTTACTCCAGCAGCAGGCCACATGCAAAAGCAGGCCCTTCAGCAGAAAGAGCGTCTCTGGGCGGGACTCTCTTGCTCTTTCTTAAAGGGGAAATGTCTGTTGAGGCTTTTTACTGCAGGGCAGGCTCTCTGCAGACATTTCCCTTTTAAGAGGTCAGGCCAGGCTCCGACGTTTCCCTGCTGGCAGCCATTGCCTCCCCCGGTGGCCAATTCTGAAAAAGCGGGGGAAAGCTTTAAAAATCGGTGCTTCCCCCGCCCTACCCGGGGACTTGGCAGCCCTATGCATCTGGTCCATCTCAGTGGCCAATGAGATGCCTCTAAGAAGCTCACCAACCCTCCTCACTGCCCCCCACCCCACAACTGGAGCTTAAAGGCACACTGTGTAGGGTTTCCAGGCCTCCCCTTGCCACTGGCAGGGGATGGGGGGGGTAGGGTTGCCAGATACAGGTTGGGAAACTCTTGGAGATTTGGGGATGGAGCCTGGGGGGGACAAGGACCTTGGTGGGGTACAATGCCATAGAGTCCACCCTCCAAAGCAGCCATTTTCTCCAGGGGAACTGAGCTCTGTAGTTTGGAGATGAGCTGTAATCCTGGGAGCAAACCTAAGCAAGTCTACTCTGGGGTTGCCAGCCTCCAGGTGGGGCCTGGAGATCTCCCATTTTTACAACTGATCTCCAGCTGACAGAGATCAGCTCCCCTGGAGAAAATGGCTGCTTCGAAGGGTGGACTCTGTGGCATTGCACCATTCTGAGGCCCCTCCCCTCCCCAAACCCCGCCCTCTCCTGGCTCCACCCCGAAAGTCTCCAGGTATTTCCCAACCCAGACCTGGCAACCCTAGTCTACTCAGACATGTCCTGTTTTATTCAGTTGGGTTTGGTGGTAGTGGAAAGCGCTGTCAAGTTGCAGACAAATTATGGCGGCTCCAAAGGGTTTTTCAAGGCAAGGGATGTTCAGAGGTGGCTTCCTGTTGCCGGTGTCTGTGTAGCGCCCATGGTGGTCTTCCACTCGTGGTCTTCCATTCAAGAATTAACCAGGGATGACCCTGCTTAGCTTCCAAGATCAAACAAGATCAGGCTAACAGAGAAATGTATCTGGGAGTGCTGTCTCAGAACATGGAGTGGTTCCCTCTAGTCACTGTGGCAAAGAGCCATTGATAGATCGTATCCTCCTGACCTGGGTAGCCCAGGCTAGCCTGATCTCATCAAATCTCAGAACCTAAGCTGGTCGGACCTGGTTAGTACTCGGAGGGGAGACCACCAAGGAAGTCCAGGTTTGTAATGCAAAGGCAGGCAATAGCAAACGATCTCTGAACAACTTTTGCCCTGAAAACCCCATGGGGTCACCGTAAGTCATCTGTGATTTGACAGCAAAAAGCAAACAAAATCCTCCGGGAATGTGTCTAGTCCCTTTTAAAGTCATGTAAACCTGTGGCTGTGGTGGCTCAGAGGTTAAGATGCTGAGCTGCAGACCGGAAGGTCAGTAGCTCGGCAGTTTGAGACCCAAGTGCCGTGTGATAGAGTGAGCTCCCGTCTCTGGCCCCAGCTCCTGCCAACCAAGCAGTCTGAAAGCAAGAAATTGCAAGTAGATAAATAGGTACCACTTTGGTGGGAAAGTAACAGTGTTCCGTGCGCCTCGGCGTTTAGTCATGTTGGCCACATGACCACGGAAAAAGTCTTCGGACAGCACTGGCTCTTCAGCTTAGAAACATAGATGAGCACCGCCCCCTAGAGTCTGATTCGACTGGCTTTTGAGCAAGGGAAACCTTTACCTTAAACCTGTGGCCATCACTATACCTTGTGGGAGTGACTTGCATGCATTGTGTGAAGAAGCTCTTTGTTTGGTCTGCCTTAAATCTATTGCTTTTTTGGGTGCCCCCAAGGCTTGTGTGTGTGTGTGTGTGTGTGTGTGTGTCCCTTTTCTCCTCCATTCCTTGCATAGTTTTGTAAGCTTCTGTCTATCCCCCCCCCAACTGAAAAGCCAAAAAGCAGTTTAGCCTTTCCTTGTGGCGAAGGTGCTCCAGCCCCTTGGTTGGGAAAGCAAGAAGCATTACCAGGCTGTGGGGGCAGAGCGGTGTCCTTTTTATCTGGCCACTTACAGGCAGTCCAGCCCAGTGGTGTTCCAACTGGGGGCTGAGGAACCCTGAGGCTCCTCAGAGGATTATCAGTGGTGCTTTGGTGAGATCATTAATGGCAGGTGGTTTGCATACCAGGGGCATGTTCTCTCTGTAAGGTGAGGCTGAAGGCGAATGTGGCTAACAGTCTGTCTAGGACAGTAGTTAGGGTTGCCAATCTCCAGGTGGTGAAAATGGAGAAATGGCCACTTGGAAGGTGGACTCTATGGCATGGTACCCCACTGAAGCCTCTCCTCCCCAAAACCCTGCCGTCTTCAGGCTCTAACCCCTCCCCCCAAATCTCCAGATATTTCCCATCCTGGAGTAGTCTTCAGCCTATGGGTCAGGTGCCCCTGCCGAGTTCCATTTTTGTTTTTTGCTGCACATCAGGCATTCCTGGAGAGGAAGAGCACCGTGCTTCCTATCACTGTTTGCTCTCGGGGTAGTCTTAGTGATTCTGGATGCCTGGGCAGAAGTTCAGGATGGGGCCTAGAATCACCGTGTCCTCTACTGTGGGGGCAGCCCTCAAGCCAGCTGCTAAAGGAGTAACTGCATGCGGCCGCAAACCTTGGGGGAGTGGGCAGGAGCCTGTTCTCCCTATTCTTTCCCCCTTCCACTGGGGGGGGGCGGTGGCAGGGCCATGGGCATCTAGAGCCCAGCCCAGGTCAAATGCTCTGGATATCCTATGGCTGTAGCCTTTACCCCCCCCCCCCCCGCTTGCACTTTCAGTAAGAAGAGGTGCAGCAGGACAGTCAATGAAAGTCCTGCAATACAGAGAGGATTCCTTCGTGGCCCTGATCCTTGGCTTGTGCCTCACCACGGTACACTTCCTGGTGCTTGGCTTGTATTTTCAGTCCACCCTAGGGTTGCCAGCCTCCTGGTGAGGCCTGGGGCTCTCCCGCTTTTACAACTGACCCCCAGCTGACAGAGATCAGCTCCCCTGGAGAAAATGGCTGCTTTGAAGGGTGGACTCTGTGGCATTGTACCATGCTGAGGCCCCTCCCCTCCCCAAACCCCGCCTTCTCCCGACTCCACCCCCAAAGTCTCCAGGTATTTTCCAACCCGGACTTGGCAACCCTAGTCCACCCCTCACCCCCAGCTCTCTTGCTGGGCTGCCTGCAGTCCTGGCCTTGAGACCAGTGAGGCAATAACTCATGCTTGCCCTTCTTCCTGCCATGTGACTCACATGCTTCCAGCTCAGTAGGTCCCAGGTCTGGAAGGACACACCTGAGAAAACAGTGAGGCTAAACAAAGAGAAAGGAAGAAGAGATTGGATTTATACCCTGCCCTTCACAACCCAAAGGAGTCTCAGTGTCTTACAATCTCCTTTCACTTCCCCTCCCCACAACAGACACCCTGTGAGGTAGGTGGGGCTGAGAGAGCTCTTTCAAGAACTGCTCAGGAGAGAACAGCTCTGAAAGAACTTGTAACTGACCCAAGGTCACACCAGCAGCTGCATGTGGAGGCGTGGGGAATCAACCCCGGTTCCCCAGATTAGAGTCTGTGCCCCTAACCGCTACACCAAACTGGCTTGGACACTGTCCCACTTCTCTGTGCCCCTTAGTAGAGTGTGTCCCAGAATCCTGTGCAATGCACAGGGTGTTCACACCAGGCAAGTGAATCTGGAAAGTCATGAGTCCTATATAGCCACCTCTTGCTTCTTTCGGGGAGGAGCTGCTTTTTGGACCGCAAGCATGCCTAAAAAGTAAATGCTTCAGTTTTTTTGGGGGGGAATAGCTAAGGGGGGACATGACAGAGGTTTATAACATTATGCATAGGGTGAAAAACTGGATAGAGAGAACATCTTCTCCTCTTGTAATACTAGAGGTCATCCAGTTAAGCTGATGGGCAATAGATTCAGGATGGACAAAAGGAAATACTTCCTTAATCCATGAGTAATTAAAATGTGGGATTCACTGACTGTTCCATCAATGGTTACTAGCCATAGTGACTAAAGGGAACCTCCATAGCCAGAGGCAGCGGACCTCTGAAACGCAAGACTGGGAGGCAACATCAGGGGTAAGTCTTGTCCTCTATGCCCTGTTTGTTTGGCCATCCAGGGCCGCTGGTAGGCTACTGTGTGAAACAAGATGCTGGCCAAGATGGACCGCTGGTCTAATCCAGCAGGGCTCTTTTTATGTTTTTAAGAAAGTGTCCCCTTACATTAGAAGCTCTGTTCTCACATCAGTATGTATATCCTGTCTTAATCATTTGCTTCGGGGCTGAATAACTTTTCACTAATGCCAAAAGGCTGCTATACAAACGTATTATTCTTTACGCCTGTGATTCTCAGAAAGCATATGGGAAGTGACAGAAATATTATTGCTGCGCTAAACAACCTTATTGGGGCAGTTTAATATTGTTGTTTGTTTTAAACGCACCCTTGGTATTCTTAGTTATCCCCCAAAGTCACTTTGTGTTCAAATGCATAATTTGGAAACTGACTGTGGGACTGATTGAAGGCTCTTTGGGAACACAGTTCTTCCTTCACGAAAGATTACAGGCAGATTTCACCACCGATACATTATCTACTTACTGTGCACAGATGGAGCTCCCGCTGCCCATAAATATTACAAACCAGGGTGCCAAGATATTGGCCCTCTTGAAAGGGGCCAGTGAGCAGCTAAGGAAGAACTTGGCAGGTCCATGGCAGAGACAAAGAACATCTGCTGTACTAAGGATGGAGCTTGCTAGAATTTGTTGCATCATGGGCAACGTCTGTCCAGATCTGGGTTTTGCTGACTTTTTATATACTGAGTATTTAACGCAAGTTATTTAAGCTGGTCAGTCCAGTAACTGGTCAGAAATGCAATTTAGTAACCAAGGCTCAAGCAATCAAGGCTGCATAAAGAGCTTTCAAAATGTTGGAATATGCAAGGTCCATAGTGCAGGTTTATGAAGAAATTCTGAAGATCACCCTACAGGGGGACAGCTGAAGGGCTGGTAGTTCGCATAGCTAGATTAGGGACTGCCCACAGTTTCAAATTATGTCCTTGCTGTCTCCTAAGTGGCTCTTCTGGAGACTTCCTGCTCCTGCAGAGCTTGCATCTTGTTGTTGTTTGTCCTTCAGCAGTTAGGTTAGACAGTTAAGGCTGTCTCTCTTCTATGTTTGTTCTTCTTTAAATAAACCTACTTGTTTTTCTCCAAACAGCCAGTGCTCTACTTCCTTTGCATGTTTAAACTTTGCCAGCACAAAATAGCCCCTGGCCTACAGCAAGAGATACAAATCATTTGAATGTGCAATGGAATATTAAACTGCCTGAGGAGGAGGAGATTGGATTTATACCCCGCCCTTCACTCACTTGAAGTCTCAGAGCAGCTTACAAACTTCTTTCCCTTCCCCTCCCCACAACAGACACCCTGTGAGGTAGGTGGGGCTGAGAGAGCTTTTTCCCAAGCTGTCCTTGAGAGAACAGCTGGTGCAGAGCTATGGCTTGCCCAAGGTCATCCAGCAGGTGTAATTGGAGGAGTGGGGAATCAAACCCGGTTCTCCCAGATTAGAGTCCGCTCACTTAACCACTACACCAGACTGGCTCTCTGTCCCCTTATACTGTGTCAGACTATTGGCCAATCTAATCTAGCATCCTCTGCTCTGACTGGCAGCCCAGATCTTTAGCCCCGATGCCCAAGAACTTTTAAAATGGAAAAACCTGACAGCCAATACGGTGTACGTAGGTGGTGAGACTAGAAAGGGGGAGATGAGGGTGAATCCTCACTCAGCTATGAAGCTCACTGGCTGATCCTGGGCCAATCAACTCTCTCTCTGAGCCTAATGTATCTCACAGGATTCTTGTGAAGATAAAATGGAGGCGCAGAGAACTGTGTACGCCACCCTGAGTTCCTTGGTGGTAGTGTGGGATAAAAATATACCCATAGAAATACCACTTGAATGTGGAACTTTGGTTGGATATTTGAAGCTGGAGTTTTGAACGTATACAGCAAGTGCTATTTAAAACTATGGCCATTCTCCAAAATGGTTTACTCCAGGGCTATTTTTGGGCAGGAACGGAGTTCTGGCTGGTTTCCGAGTTGGCCACATCTACAGCATCCCCCCCACACCTCAGGCTCCCCAGGCGCCCCACAGCTGCAGGCTACGGGGTGCCTGGGAGAGCCAAGCCGATCCAGGGAGGGAAGGCAGTTTAAACCGCCTCCCCTCCTCAGGTTCCCCAGGTTCCCCACAGCTGCAGGGCGCCAGTGGAAGCTGATCCAGAAACTGCCTTCCTTCCCTCAGGTTCCCCATGAACGCCACAAGCCTCGCGGGAAGCCGATCCTGGGAGGGAGCTGTGCTGTCAGGGGTGTGGCCTATTATGCTAATGAGTTCCTGCTGGGCTTTTTCTACCAAAAAAGCCCTGGCTTTACTAGGCCAGTGCTCAAAAGGGAAGGTGCATTGGAAATGCTCTATGCGAAACAGACTGTTCTGACTTATTGGGGTGACAGTGCTACCCTCGCCATAACCCCTGGGTCAAGTTGCATTTATTTCATACTGTGGGAATGGTGGGGGGGAAACCTCTGGCTGAGTGCTAGGACCTACTTCTGCATGGGAGATATTAAGGGTTGACCTGATATAGTTGAACTAGGCCTCGGGTGCCAGAGTTTGAGGGACACTGAATTAGATGGGAATGAATGACTTTTTTTAGCATTGTTTGTTTCAGATTCCAAGTAAATAAAGGTAATAGTTTATTCTCATTGTTCTCATGTAAGAACATAAGAAGAGCCCTGCTGGATCAGACCAGTGGTCCATCTAGTCCAGCATCCTGTCTCACACTGTGGCCAGCCAGTACCTCTGGAGGGCCAGCAACAGGGCATAGAGGCTGAGGCCTTCCCCTGGTGTTGCCTCCTGGCTCTGGGCTTCAGAGGTTTAGTGTCTCTGAATTTGGAGGTTCTCCTCAGTCACCATGGCCAGTAGCCATTGATAGATTTATCCTGTGGCAATGCAGGGGCACCAAATTTACCTTTTGTTTAGGGCACCAAAACCTCTTGGCTAGCCCTGGAGGTAGTATTTTTTTTCCTGCTGAACGGAAAGCAGTTGAAATGGGAAGGTCACTGCAGGGTGTATATTCTTCCCCTTTTTGCCTCTATAAACCAATTATGATTGTGTTTTGTGTGTCTTTGGTTCCCCCTCCCCTATTGTTTCAATCTTATGGTGACATCGGTCCCAAGTCATGTACATACAATGGGAAATGAAACCACTCCCAAAGCAGTCTCAGCTATCTTGAACATTAATTGTCTATTTCTGGCCTTGGCTGCTCTGATATAACATGGGTAGAGGCAGATGGCCCCAGCTGACCATCGCTTGCAATCCCAGAGAGGGGCAGGGAAGCAGTAAAACGTAGGATAAAAGCAGGCAGAAGCCGAAGAGGGCAACTGGGCCAAGGGGTATGTAAGCCTAGGAAAGGAAGTGATCCAGAGGAATAAAGGCAAAGGGAGGGAGCCAGAGGGAGGAACCTGAGGGAATAGCAAACTAAAAAAACCAAGAACACCTGCCAGGTATTGTAGAGATAAGGAAGGTTATTTGCAATAACCAACCAAATTTTGTGGTGTAGCATCTCGTATGTATCTTGTTATATACTCCCACCTTCCCTAAGGAGTGAGAAGTCCACTGGTGATATTCCTTGGGCTAACAGAGTACTGTAGACTGCTGCTACCTTTGTTTGATGTGCAAATATACAAACAGAGCTTAGTGGAAGCAAGTAGGCACCTGTGAGCAAGAAGCAAATCTGCTTTTCCTGCATCACATTCTCAAGACGCTTCATCTTCGGCCAGCTCACAGCTCTCTCAGGCGCACACTGGTTTATGAGGGATGTGCATTCATTTGGAAGCAAATGGAGAGCGAAAAAAACAACCCAAATCCTTTCATTTTCCTTTGTTTTGACGCATAAGAATAAATGAGCAAATGCTATTCATGTTCATATCCATTGGCTCTGATGGGGAAGAAGTTCTGACTGTCTTTATTTACAGCCCAAATTGGATGAAATTTTTAGGGACTGTCAACTCATCCAAAGGATCATCCTTGCCAAATTTCAGTGAGAAGGAGAGAAAGGGTCCCAGGTTTATAAGCAATTAGAATTAAGGTTCATGAATCGTTATAGAAAAAGGATACAGTAGAATCCAGAAAGCTACTTATCCAATTATCATGAAATGTAGGGCACATTTATACACCTGTCACATAAATAGAAAGTTTCAGGTGGGTAGCCGTGTTCATCTGCAGTAGCAGAGCAAGATTCAAGTCCAGTAGCACCTTAAAGACCAACAAAATCAGGGTATAAGCTTTCAGCAAAGGGACCTTTGACTTAGAAGCTTATACCCTGGAAATCCTGTTCTAGAGTTTTGGTGCCACGACTGAGAAGGCTGGCTCCTGGGTTACTGTATGCCTAATCTCAGAAAGTGGGGGTGTTCAAAGCAGGGCCTCCAAACATGACTGTAGTGGTCAAGTAGGTTCTTAAGGGAGTAGGTGGTCCTTCAGGTATGTTGGTCCCAAACCATACAAGGCTTTGAATGTCATCACCAGCACCTTAAATTGTGCATGGAGACTGATTGGGAGCCAGTATTTATGGGCCAATACTGGTCTCTACGACCCACTCCAGTCAACATCCTGGCTGCATCATTCTGCATCAGCTGAAGTTCCAGAGTGCTTCTCAAGGGCAGTCCACAGCTGTAACCTGCTTATCCAGCAGCAGACTGGATCTAAGAGATCCCTCCCCCAAACTATGGATCTGTTCCTTCAAGGGGAGTGCAACCCCATCCAGGACAGGTGACACTTCAAACCCTGGGTCAGGCCTTCTGCTCATGAGTAACACTTCTGTCTTGTCATGATTAAGTTTTAGTTTATTAGCCCACATCCACTCTAAAGGGATGTGGCATTGCTAAAGAGTTTCTATGGTCTCTCTTGGATCAGCCAAAAGCACAAGGTAAGGGTGAGTGTCATCTGCATATTGGGTAGAACCCAGGCCAAATCTCTGGATGACCTGACCCAGCAGTTTCATGTAGGTGTTAAAGAGCATATGGGACAAGACTGAACCTAGTTGGACCCCATAGGCCAAAGATCCAAGGGGCTGAGCAGCCATCCCCCAGGACCATTTTCTGAAACCTATTTTCCAAAACCCATTTTCCAGGTAGGACTGGAACCACTGCAAAACGATGCCTCCCCAGCCTAGAAAGGCAGTCCAGAAGGATATTATGATTGATGGTATCATAAGCTGCCAAGAGTAAACAGGAAGCAATCAATCTACAAAGTAAAATTGATATTTCATTTCTGGTATGTGTGATCAAAGGGGTGGGGAGAGAGCTGGAGAACAAGATATATAAAAATGACATATAGAAAGCATGCAATCAATCAAATCATCTGAAGAGGTCTTTTACATCCTGGCACCTGTTTTTCCCTATTGCTTAAAAACGGAGACTCTTCTGCCTCTCTCTCAGAAGACTGGCAAGGAGGATACTATCTGCAGAGGATAAAATCTGTGAAATTGTTAGTCCTGAGTAGATAGAAGACATGCCCTGACCTGGATAGCCCAGGCTAGCCCAGTCTCATCAGATCTCAGAAGCTAAGCAGGATCGGCCCTGGTCAGTATTTGGAAGGGAGACCACCAAGGAATACCCGGGTTGTGACGCAAAGGCAGGCAATGGCAAACCACCTCCAAACATCTCATGCCGTATCCTGCAGGGTTGCCATAACTCAGCTGTGACCTGATGGCAAAAAAAAAAGGAAGACAGAGAACTGTGATTCCCATTGAAATCTGGGAAACAAAAATTAAACAATGACCCAAGGAAACATTTTTACACCTCCATTCTCTAAATGAAGACAGATATCTGAGTGTTCTCTCTCACCTGAGTTAACAAATGAACTGCTGCCTTCTGCTGCATCAGACCTTTGGCCTGTCAAGATCAGCATTGTCTACTCAGACCAGCAGTAGCTCTCTGGGGGTCTCGCGTCTGCATCGTTTGCTTCCTGACCCTTTAAATTGGAAATGCCAGGGACTTCACCTAGGACCTTCTGTGTACAAAGCAGATGCTCTCCCACAGATGCTCTTCCCTGCTGCTTCTTGGTTCCTTCAGTCAGGCCTAGTTTCAGTCCGATGCTGGCGCCCCTGTGGCATTATCCATGCCCAGTGTTTCCTTGAAACTGAGCCACTCATACATGAAATCCTGCTGCATGTGCTGTGTTGGCGTGCTAGTGCAGTTCCCGTCCAGGCTGGCAATTGCTGCTGCGAAACCAGCCGAGAGCCTGGTTTGACCAGGAGGCTGAATGCATGCAAAGGCAAACAGATAAGTTCTCTTTGCCTGCCACCCGTCGTGCTTAAATCAGGCCCCAGCCAGATTTTGTAAGGTGAATACCGTTTTTACTGAGTCAAATTAAATGATAAGAATCCATTCCTATTGGGCTCGCTCTGTTATCACGGTCTTTATGTACGAGTCTCTAAAACAGGTTTGCGCTCTCTCCCCGCAATCTGTGCAATATCGTTACATTCCATCATCACTAAAATATCCTTTTCATCTCTTTTTTCACACACACACACACACACACACCCCAGTTCTAGCAGGGAAAGTCTGATAGAGGGAAGAAACAGGCTGAGCCCAGCAAAAGATCAGGATTTTCAGCGAGTGTAATCACAGGAAGTTCAAAATTCTGTCCAGCCCTAGAGCAAAGTCCACGTGTAGATCATGCCACAGGAATGGATATTTTGTTGTCCCATACTGAGAGCCAAACACTGTTTGGCCATAAGTCCCGCTGGGGAACCAGCTCTGGGTTGGGTAATACCTGGAGATATGGGGGGGGGGTAGAGCCTGAGGGAGTGGGGTTTGGAGAGGGGAGGGACTTCAGTGGAGTATAATGCCAGAATCCACCTTCCAAAGTGGCCATTTTCTCCAGGTGACCTGATCTCTGTCACCTGGAGATCTATTGTAATCCCAGGAGATCTCCAGCCACTGCCTGGAGGTTGGCAACCCTAGGAGATGAGCGCTCTAGCCTTTCCCCCACAATGTTTTCTGAAGCCAAAAGAGCCCAGGGGTGCTTTTTGCCACACACTGAACACCATTGCCCCAACCTAACTTATATATATAGTTCGCCCCAACCTAATATTATATGGTTTGACCCTTAGATCAGACATCTTGTTCCAATGATGGTCACAACTGAATCCTTAAAAGGACAATCTAGGGCTCCTGCCTCCCGCTTGCCGGTGAAAGAAAATCCCCCCCAACAGCAACATGGAGCAATGTGCCTAGATCGCCCGAAAGTGACAGGCACGTCAGTGACGTGTGTGTGTGGGGGGTGACACTCTGGTTTTTGGGCAAAACTCTTATGGTTTGAGGGCGATTTTACCATAGAGTTTTGCCCAAAAACCAGAGTGTCACCCTCGACGTGCCTGCGTCACTTCGAATGATGTAGGCAAGGCAAACAATGTCAGTTCCAGTGATGTCGGCACACTGGGGCGATGCTTCCAGCTCCCAGAGCATCCCCCCCCCCCCCACATCTCCCTGCTGACATCTCAAACGGACTTGACAACCCTAGGACAGCCCTAAGGACACATTCCAGAGAGTAAGGCCCGCTGAGTAGATCTGAGTTGGATTCTGAGTAGACCTGCTTAGTATTGTGTTCTCCCCCCCTTGGCTTGACTACCTGTCTCAGGCTTCTTCCTATGTCTTATAGAGCAGAGAGCCTTAAAGGGTTAGGGCCCAGGCTTGGAATCTGTCCCAACAGCTCTTTACGCATATGTTGCTTATGTTGTCAAACAGGAGCTGGGAATTGTGGGTTCTAGGAGAAAATTCCATGGGGCTGCTTTTGAAAATGGTTTGAAAAACATCAGTTGATCCAAAAGGAAGTGGCCAGGCTACTGTCAGGGGTTGGCTAAAGGGATCTGTCACCCCTGTGCTGAAAGGTCTGCAGCTGTCTGTTTCCAGGTACAGTTCAAAGTGCTGGTGCTTACCTTTAAGGTCATGAATGAGCTCGGGGCCAGGGTACCTAAATGACTGTCCCGTGCTATCCAGCTGACTAGTTTAGATCTGCCTCTCAAGCACTGTTCTCTGTGCCCCTACCTTCAGGGGTGAGGAGGGTGGTGACTAGATAGGGTTGCCAGCTCTGGGTTGGGAAATTTGGGAGGTGGAGCCTGAGGAGGGTGGGGCTTGGGGAGGGGAGGGGCCTCAGCAGGGTCCAGTGCCATAGGGTCCACCCTTCAAAGCAGCTATTTTCTTCAGGGGAACTGATCTTTGGAGATCAATTGTAATACTAGGAGATCTTCAAGCCCCACCTGGTGGTTGGCAATCCTGTGACTAGAGGCAGGGCATTTTCTGTGGTGGCACCTTGCCTCTGAAATGACCTTCCCCTTGAGGCTCGTCTGACACCTGTTTTACTTTCTGTTAGGTGCCTGGCCAAAACTCATCTTTTTAACCAGGCTTTTAATTAGAGGTTTTATCTTACTGGGTTTTTTAATGGATCTTGCTGGCTTTTTAAATGGCCTGCTTCTGTTTTATGGATAGTTTCCCCACCACCATTAATGTCCAATGGCTTGTTTTTATCTTGTTATGTTGTTTTAATTGAATGCCGCCGCAAGCAGGATTCTGAAGAGGCAGCACAGAAATATCAGGGTGGCCAAACTGTGGATCGGGAGCCATACGCGGCTCTTTCACACATATTGTGCGGCTCCCACTAGGGTGGCTGGGGAAGCAAAGGGGAGGCATGCCTCCCCAATTGGTCTTCCCTTCCCCAGCCAGTGCAGAGAAAGAAAGCAACTTTAACTTTAAATGCATTCTCAAAGGCCTCCCCACCCTTGCCAGCCAGCTTGGAGAAGGCATTTGTCTCTTTAAATCCTTTCTCCAAATCAAGCTAACCGGCATGGGGGGGGGGGGGCCCTTGGAGAATGCATTTAAAGTTAAAGTTGCTTTCTTTCCAGTTCTCCCTCCCTCCCTCCTCCATCTATTTGCTTTCCTTCCTTCCTTCTCTCCACCATCCTCCCTCCCTCCCTCTCCCCCCATCTAAAGTTATCCATTTAATATTAATAAAAAGTAAATGTGCATATTTTCCAGTAAAAATGTGTGTTTAATATTTGTTCATGTCTTGCGGCTCTCGAACATCTGATGTTTATTCTGTGTGGCTCTTATGTTAAACAAGTCTGACCACCCCTGTCCTAGAGCTTTCTGGGGGGATCTGGCTCCAGTGGTGTTGTCTGGAGAATTCTTGGGTCGGGGGAGTCTCTGACTCAGTGGGCTCTGGAGTGAGGGGGGTCAGTCTCAGTGGAAGGAGATCAGGCCCTGGCATCTCAGCAGCTAGTGCTTGTCCCCCACCCCCGAAATCCTCTGCAGCCACTTGAGTCCAGGGTAGACATTCTGGCAGCTAAAGCTTCCTATAACGTTTTTTATTTCTAGTTATTCTCTGCACTCCCAATCATCTATTATAGGAAATTTTCAAAACAATTTAATGTGTTTCCTTATACAGAATAAACTACTGTCAGAAACTGAGCGGGGGCGGCGGAGGAAATAAAATAACTAAAAATAAGGAAAGGACTAACTAAATAAATCCCCCAAAACCTTTCAAACAAGAACCATGTGGTGTGGTGGCTAGAGTGATTCCATTCCCATCTCTGCTGTGGAAACCCGCTGGGTGACCTCAGGCCAGTCACCCACTCGCAGCCTGACCTACCTCACAGGGTTGTTGTGAGGAGAAAAACGGAGGGAGGAGAATGATGTAAGCCACTTTGGCTACCCACTGGAGGAGAAAGGCGGGGTATAAAGGAAGCAAAATGAAATAAAATATAAATAAATAATATACAGATAACAGTCTGACCATTTCAACCAACAGGTCTTCATCAGTGATAACATCATATAGCAAAAAACATATATTTAGGTGAGTGTTAAATTTTTTATCTTATTTTAATCACCTTTACTTGTTTGCTTATATGATATAATAATTTTATTTTTGACAGAATGTTACATGTGCATTTTAAAAAACCCTGTTTGTGTACAATCTTGTAACAGGTTCTTATCATTGATGACAACCCGTGGTTGAAATGTGTTTGAATTAAGCACGGATTGAATGTTTAGAAGTCTAACTTTTATTTAGTGTTAGATTTTAAAAGGCTTAGTTTAATTACGGTAAGAATGCAAGTTCAATACTTCAGTTCTTGTGTGAGAAACTTTTGAGTTTGCAGCAAATTAATAGTGTCTTTCTGTTTTGTTGATCTTTTTATAGTTCCCCCCCCCCCCCTTCCAGCTTCTTTCTCTGCTTTGGGTTTGTAGAAGGCATTTCCTCCCCCCCCCCCCTTTTGTTCACCCTTAAACTACTCTCCACACATTTGAATCCTTATCCTAGCCCTCTTTCATCCAGGATAACAAGAACCAACTCCTTTTATACTCATTTTCCCATGCTAAATGTTTTGCTATCATCAGTTCACCCAGGTTTCTTTTTGTTCTGTTCAAGATTCACCTGGCTAGAATACCCCATTCAGAAGAGAAAAATAGCTGATGCTCATCCAGCAGTATGGCCTTAATGAGCTGATTTTGTCCCCTTTTGTTCGGGATCTGCGTAGGAGGACTCATTCCCGCTGCTTGGCAAAGGATCTCTAGGCACAGTTCCATGAGGATCACAAGAAAGTGCTAGTCAAATAGTTTCTCAGAGGGCCTTCGCTAAGCTCTCTTGCCTTGTTAGGCATCTTGTTATATGCAGTTCACATAGCTCCTTGCATCTTCAGGTAGATGCACAAAGGGTCCCCCTTTCTTCCCCTTCCTGCCAGTCCCAGATTGGTTTGTGCCCCACTTTGAATCATGCCTTTATCAAAACTCCTGCTCTAAGGCCTACACAAAGTCTTCCATGTGACAGGTTTCCCCGTCGTTTCCCTGCCCTAGCCTCCCAGCCTCTGCCATCCATTTCTCTCACACCGGCAAAGCTTTTCATTTTATAAAAAAAACTGGCAGTCAATGACATCATTATAATGGTATGACAATCTGTGTATCACGTCTCTGAGTTCCCAGCTTTCCTTTTCTAAGTAAAGCTCTCTCCCCTTTCCTTGTGGAGATATAAGTAGAAAGGCGTGGAATTCAGAGAAACTGATGTAATGTGATACATATAACCAGACAGTCTTTACTGTGATCTTTCCCCAAATTTTGGAGCAAAGCAGGTTTGGGACAGATGGGAGAAAAGCCAGTGAAACACCAGACATACATGAATTTAGGAGAAAACACTTTCCCCCAATAGCATGGAAACAGCCCTAGTCTAATGTACTTCCTTCTGAATGCACGCAGAACTTCTGAATTGTTCTCACAGATGGCACCTGCCTTTAGGATATGCCACCTGAAGGGTCCTGGTCTCACCCACTAAGGCCATCGGGTACTTGTGGATTTAAAATAATAAGTTTTTCCTTCCCCATAGCTCAGGATTTAGCTGATCTCCTTCTGTAAGGATCTGAACCCAGATCCTCCTGACTGTGGAGTTGGAGCTCCAGGTCACTTTTGGACCCCATTGTATCCACTTTTCAAACAAAGCTTTTCCTAAGCACATTGGGCTGCTTTATACTGGCAGAGCATTGGTCTACAAAGGTCATTATTGCCTACTCTGACTGGCAGCAGCTCTTTCTCAAACAGAGGTCTTTCACGTCACCTGCTACCTGATCCTTTTTACTGGAGATGCCAGGGATTGAACCTGGGACCTTCTGCATGGAAGGCAGATATTCTGCCACTGAACCATGCACAGATTCCATGCAGGATCACCAGCACCCCTGCTTTAAGTTCCTCTTTAAGGCTTGCTTTCAGGCCCCTTGTAAATTGCTGCTATTTTCTCCTCCACCTCATAGCTTGCTCTGATTTTTATTGGCAGAACCAGTATTTCATGCATGTTGGCTTACTCTCCAGCTTAATTCCTCTCCAAGGAACTCATAGCAATATTTATTTCTCCAAGGAACTCATAGCAATAATAATAATGCACATTTGTAATATTCTATGAGGCAGTGATGGGTCTCTGTTTATACTTGCCTTACCTGAAAGCGCTCAAGGCAGGTGCCGGCAACTGAACATAAATAGGTATGAAATTTTCCTTGATGTCCCTGAAGAGGCAAAGGTAAAGAGGGGATACAGGAGAATGAAGGAGAGAAATCACTACAAAAGACAGAGGTTACTAATCTAAAGTTCTGAAAGAACAAACACCCTTCAAGTAAGAGATGCTTCGTAATCCTAAAGCACAGGTTGAGCAGCATTAGTAGATATTTGGGGAAGGAAGGTGGCATGGTATAGCCTGATCGTGTCAGATGTTGGAAACTAAACAGGGTCGGTGTTAGGGTGGGAGACCTCCAAGGAATGCTCTGCAGAGGAAGACAATAGCAAGCCACCTCTGCTTCTCACTTCCCTTGACCTTTGCTGGCGTGGCTATAAGTCGATTGCGAGTTGATAGCACTCAGGTATTTTTTGTTGTTGTTGTTGTTGTTGTCAAGTCCCAGCTGATTTATGGCAACCTTAAGGGGTTTTCAAGGCAAGAGACATCCAGAGGTGGTTTGCCATTGACTGCCTCTGTGTCATGAGCCCAGTATTCCTCTGTGGTCCCTCATCCACATACTAACCAGGGCCCACCCTCCTTAGCTTGCGAGGCCTGATGAGATTGTACATGTGTAACTGTTATTTGACTTCAGACCCATATTTTAGGGTTCTGGCAGGGTTCAGGGAGGGGAGGGACTTCAATGGGGTGTAATGCCATAGACTCCACCTTCCAAAGTGGCCATTTTCTCCAGGTGTACTAATCTCTTTCACCTGGAGATCAGTTGTAATCCCAGGAGATCTCCAGCCACCACCTGGAGGTTGGCAATCCTTTTGAGGAGGGAGAATGCTCTTTATTTATTTATTTCTTTAATTTTATAGCCCGCCCTCCCCGCAAGCAGGGCTCTTGAAGGAGGGAGACAGGAGATTAGTGGAAAGAAGAAGAAAACAACAAAGAAGAGATTGGATTTATACCCCGCCCTTCACTCAGAGTGTCTGAGCATCTTACAAACTTCTTTCCCTTCCCCTCCCCATAACAGACACCCTGTGAGGTAGGAGGGGCTGAGAGAGCTCTTTCAAGGACTGCTCTTTCAAGAATAGTTCTGACAGAACTATGGCTTGCCCAAGGTCACCCAGCAGCTGCAAGTGGAGGAGTGGGGAATCGAACCTAGTTCTTCAAGATTAGAGTCCACGCACTTAACTGCTACAAGAAAAGGGGTGGTTAGCAACCCTTCCCAGTTACCACTTTGAAACAGCCACCACTTTGAAATTACCACCACTACACTGCTTTACAGTGTTTCAGCTACACCCATGTACTGAAATTTGGGTCTTGTACCATCACATCTAATGCCAAACTATACATGATGCTGAAGGACTGTGATCTGATTCCCAGGTGTGTTAGCCACAAAAAGCAGCCACCTGGAGGGGGAGGAGCTATGGTCATTGTTAGAATGTAGGCACAGGAGCATGGAGATTCAGGTTCAAATTCACACTTAGCCGTGAAGTTCACTGGGTGACCTGCAGCCAGTCATTCTCGCATATATGAGATTCTGAGCTAATTAGAAGTACAGGATAAAAATGTGAGTCCAGTAGTGTTCTTCAAGACCAACAAGATCTCCAGGGTATAAGCTTTCAAAAGTCAAAACTCCCTTCGTCAGATACCTGGGATAAAAATGAGATAGATACCGACTGAAACAGCAATTGGGAGGAATTTTCATGAATTTATTTCCCCAACTGGAATTTGTAAACACCCCTCCCCAGTTGCTTGAAGCCCTGATAGATTTAACCCAAGTATCTGTCTCCCCCCCCCCCCCAAGGCTTAAATCAGTCTAGAGGGGCAATTTCCGATCAGAATAATGGGGTATGAGAGAAAGATTAACCCCGTTCCCCATTCCTGCAGCCCTAGGGCTGCCAGGTCTGGGTTGGAAAATACCTGGAGATTTTGGAGGGTGGGTTTGGGGTGGGGTTTGGGGTGGGGAGGGGAGGGGAGGGACCTCACCAAGGTATAATGCCCTCCAAAGCAGCCATTTTCTCCAGGGGAGCTGATCTTGGTCACCTGGAGATCAACTGTAGTAGTAGGAGATCTTCAAGTGCCATATGGAGGTTGGTAACTCTATGCAGCTCCAGTCCACCTCCACCCCTGTAGCTGCTTTTTGCTGGAGAATTGTGTGTCTATGGATCCAAAGACCATTTCCTAGTACCAAGTATAGGTTGGTCCTAATTCATCCCTGAGTCCAGATTTGGAAACTCATGGGCAGAAACCTCAAAAGCTTTCACCTGAAGCACACAGAACTGATAAATACCACAGGAACAGAAGCAAGGTCGGAAAATAGCCCAGATTCAAACAGGAAGTCAGATTCTCTTTTTTCCTGTGGAAATCTGCTGCCTGGGGCTATGCGAACTACACTGGAAACCAGATTTCTCCTGCAGACGTTGCATGTTGCTAATTCAGCAACAGTTCAATTAGGCTGCCTGCTCTAATGCCAAGCCTCCCAGCTAACTGCAGAATAACAGCAGCAGCATAACACACCCTAGAAATAAAACAGCGTTTGGAGAATGCAATCTGCAAGCAATTGAGAACTGTACTATTATCCTGGGGATTGCAGTCAGTAGATACATGCATGCAGGTTCCACTCCAGAGATGTTTGCATCTGGCCTCAAAGGGTTTGGGTGAGATTCCATGCAGTGGGTAGGTACAAAAACAATCGGAAGAGGTCAGGAATGTGCTTATTGCCCTGACCTGGATAGCCCAGGCAAGCCTGATCTCATCAGATCTCGGCAGCTAAGCAGGGTCGACTGTGGTTAGTACCTGGATGGGAGACCTCCAAGGAATACCAGGGTTGTGACGCAGAGGCAGACGATGACAAACTACCTCTGCACATCCCGTGCTTTTAAGCCCCACAAGGGGTTGCCAGAAGTCAGCTTGATGGTGGCAAAAAAAAGGAATGTGCTTATTGAGGGATGAACAAAATAGGACCAAAATTGATAGGGACTGAGGGTTACCAACAGGCCTGGGAGCAAAAATGCCCTGTCCCTTTAAGAGGGCTTAGTGAGATGTCATTTAGTGATCCTGTTCCCCCCCCCCCCCAAAAAAAGCTTCATCTGCCCCATTTCCACAAATTAAATAGACAGATGGACAGGACACTTTTTTCTGCAGCCTGCTGGCTACCCGATTTTCTAGGAGGCAATGTCTATCTTTCATGGTGGAATCTGGGGGCTATTACAGTCAGAAGAGTGGGAGGCAGATTGTTTTGACCCTTAAATTTGAAATGCCTGGGAAGCTCTCCTGCTCAAACCCCATTAAAATGAATAGAAGCCACACATGAACTCCACTGTTTCTGGAACTATGTTGAGGGTAGCCAACAGGAGATTCCCTCCCCCCTTTCCCTCTAAATCTTCTGATGAGTTGAGAAATAAGGCAGCTGCCACTATACCTGCTGGAACAGGTGTATTGAAAAGGTGTATTGAAAAGCAGGTGAGGAAAGGCCTACAGAGGACCAAACTCATGTCTCCAACTAGTTCTGCAAATGATTAAAAAGGCATAAAAAGGATTCTCTAAACTGCAATTTATCGCACAGTCCTAGGCATGTCTACTCGGAAGTCCCCTTAGGTTCAGTGAAGCTTGCTGCCACGTAGTTGTACCTGGGACTGCAGCCTTGATCGTTGGCTTAATCAGTGCAAATTGTGTCATTTGGATTTTCCATGCCAGGTTCCAAAAGTCTTGGACCACCCTCAGGTAGGGCCACCCAAATATTGAGAGCTGGATTCAGTGTGTTGGAACTGTGATGTTCTACCTGGAACCCATATTTTGCAAACTAAGGTAAACAAGCAGAGGATATATGATAGATGTTTTTTAGATTATGGAAGAGCCTTCAAAATAATAGTATGAAGCATAATAGCATACTAAAACATGAATTGAAACTTCTGTCACTGTAATGATAAATCATAATAGCCTCATTCCCTTTGATAGGGCAAATTTATTAACATTCACAGACCCAGCTACTCCTTAAAAATGTTTTGCAACATAAGAGATGCCCTGCTGGATCTGACCATTGGTCCATCACCATGTGCTCGAGGGCTAACAAACAGGGCCCTCCCCTGATGTTCCGCCCCCCCCCCCCCCCCAGCACCAGGATTTAGAAGCTTACTGCCTCTGGACGTGGAGGTTCCCTTTAGTAATCATGGCCAGTACCTAGCATTGTAGGGTTGCTAGCTCTGGGTTGGGAAATACCTGGAGATTTTGGGGATGGAACCTGAGGAGGGTGGGTTTGGGGAGAGGAAGAACCTCACGGTGCCATAGAGTCTACCCTCCAAAGCAGCTGTTTTATCCAGGGGGAACTGATCTCTGTTTTCTAAAGTTGTAATTTGAGGGAGCTCTCTAGGCCCCTCCTGGTGGTTGGTAACCCTACCAGTGGCCATTGATGAACCCATCCTCCTTGAATCTGTCTGGTCTCCTATTAAAGCCATCTACTGGCCAGTGCTACATCCACTGGCAATGAACACCCTAGGAGTTTTCTAGCTGTCTTCTCTCTATATAACCTTGTTTTTCTGCTTTGTGATCCACGTGGGGGCCAGGTAGTTTAGTATTAGATATAGTGATACCACCTTTTCTTTTCCTGACAGGCTCCTGTGCTTTAACCCTTGTAGACATCCAACAGGTGAAGTTTTCCCTGGCATAAAGATGTAGTGATGAGGGAAGTGTCACCTGTTGGATTTCCACCTGTTATGCGACACAGTTAAACTTCAAAAAATGCCTGGAGAAATATGAGAAAGGGCTGAGCAGGCTTTCCCTGTGATCAAGAGGTAGTTTTTCAGCACCCTACATGTCTTCTTGCCTTTGCACTTAGCTAGAAGAAACTGAATAATTAAGCAAAAAAAAAATAGGTATGAATTTGATTGATACAATTTGTCCCACTTTTCTTGGAGTGGAATTGGAATGATGATGATGATGATTAGTAGCAGTAGTACTATTATTACTAATATTACAGAAGCATATATTCAGCTCTCTAGGTACTCTTTTTAATTGTATGCATACCTGGAAGGGTTGCCAACAGACCTCGAGAAAAATGTCCTCGCCCTGTATAAAAGGCTTCAATATGTAGAAATGGGCAAGTAAAGCTTTTCCTAGTGTGGGGTAAATCATATAACCTGCTAAATAACACCCCATTCAGCCTGCATTAAAAGGATGGGACATTTTTTTCTCCAGGCAGTTGGCAACCCTGGTCAGTTCAGGCATACAGCTGGTCAATTTGGGTGTATCTAGAGTTGCCAACAGGCCTGGGGAAAACTGTCCTGTCCCTTTAACATGGGGCGGAATGGAACGTCATTTAACAGGTGATGTTGTATATTTCCATCAAATGAAAAGCTTCGGCAACCCATTCCCTCTATTAGGCTGTGATCTCACGCACTAAATAATCACACACACTAAATAATGCATTTTCAGTCCACTTTCAGTGCACTTTCCAACTGTGTGAACTGACAAAATCCAGTTAGAAAGTACATTGAAAGTGGATTGAAAGTGCATTGTTTAGTGTGTGCAATCGCAGCTTTAAAGTACAGGACTGTTTTTTCCAGGGTTGTTGGCAACCCTAGGCATATCCCACACCATGCAATTTCCAGAACTGCTGAAATGCACCATATGTTCAAGGGACAGGAGAGGATGTAAATGTATATCAGCGTTTTTAGAAGGCTCTGCTTGCATAGTTTCATGTATTGTTTTCCCCACGTAAGCTGAGCTTGATGTACAGGGACAGGCACAGCAGCACAGACATGGCTCAAGGCGATGTCTGCAGCTCACTCAAGTCCAAAATGAAGAGAACAGTAGCAGCGGACAGGAGGGGTGGCTCCCTCGCTTACAGAGGCTGGTTTCTTAGAGCCTGGGGAGCAGCCCATTAGAGCTGTCGTTGCCAACATGCTTTTTTTTTAAGGCCCAATTTACACCTCCCCTCTGAAGTAGTTTGACTGCTGTCTTTTCCTACGGTCATTTCACGCTGGTTTCAAATTTCACTCCCTGGGTCTGAAGAGTACAAAGCAACAGGATCTGTTTAAAGCAGTAAAATGCTAGTTTGACCACAGGAGGGCAATTAACGAATGTAAACAGGAATTTTTAAACTAGAACAAGTATGGTTTGAAACTAGAAACAGGTATAGACAGGTTTTTTTGAAACTAGAATGATTCCACTGGGAAAGTCAGATGTAGATTTGACCTTAGTGTGCTTGAGTATTGGTTTGCAGTTTCTGGCTGCAGTGATTCTGCTACAGGAGTGGTCTTAGTGATTATTAGGGTTACCAACTCTGGGCTGGGAAATCTCTGGACATCTGGTGGCAGAGTTGGGGGGGGGGGGGGCTCAGCAGGGTATAATGTCATAGAGAGCCAGTTCAGTGTGAGATCCAGTTTGGTGTAGTGGTTAGGAGTGTGGACTTAATCTGGGAGAACTGGGTTTGATTCCCCACTCCCCCACATGCAGCTGCTGGTGTGACCTTGGGTCAGTGACAAGTTCTTTGAGAGCTGTTCTCTCTCAGCCCCACCTACCTCACAGGGTGTCTGTTGTGGGAAGAAGAGGGGAAAGGAGATTTTAAGCTGCTCTAAGACTCCTTCGGGTAATGAAGGGTGAGGTATAAATCCAATCTCTCCCCCCCCCCCTCCCTCCTAGAGTCCACCCTCCAAAACAACTGTTTTCTCCAGGGAAACTGATTTTTGTAGTCTGGAGATCGGTTATGGTTCTGAGAGATCTCCAGGCCCTACCTTGCTGGGACCCTGATGCCAGGGGGCAGGATCTACTTGGAAGTTGGCAACCCGAGTTATTGTAGGGCCCTGGGTGAGGCAGAGAGTTCTGACAGAACGGTGACTGCCCCAAAGTCACCCAGCAGGATTTGTGTGGAGGACTGGGGAATCAAATCTGGTTCTCCTGATCAGAGTCTGCTGCTCTTAAACCCACTACACCATGCTTAGCAGGAAGGTGAAGCTGGTATTTACAAGTATTAGGAAGTGAATCTCCTCTTTGATCTCTCAATGATATCATTATCTTTTAAAGAAGACACCTCATGGCAATGTCTTTTGCAGCGTTCTTCCCCTCAAAGCAGGTGTTCGGATTGACATGGCGTTGTGCTCTGAGAAGGGATCCCAGATTTCATCCCCACATTCCAGTGTTTTGAGAATCTCATACAGATTCAGATTGTGTCAGAAGCCTCCCTTTGCTCATCCACTAAGGAAAACTGAAGGAACAAACTTCTTTTCCCGGAGAAGGTTTTTCCCCCTGCCACCTCCCTTCCCACCTCCACTGACACAATTATTAAGTATAGGGCTGCCAAGTCCAACTTGGGAAATATCTGGGGTCTTTGGGGGTGGAGCCAGGAGACTTTGGGGGTGGAGCCAGGAGAAAGGAAGTGACATCATTTTGTGATGTCACATCCTGTGATGTTGCTTCCACATGCTGACACATGAACTCATGAAGTTTCCTAATACTGAATCAGGCCATTGGTCCATCAAGGTCAGTATTGACTACTCAGACTGGTAGTGGCTCTCCAGGGTCTCAGGCTGAGATCTTTAATGTCACCTATTACCTGATCCTTTTTTAGCTGAAGAGGCTGATACCTCCTGCATGTCAAGCAGATGCTCTTATCACTGAGCAACGGCCCTACTGAATCCTTCCTCATCTCAGCAGAATATGAAGCACTAAGTGCTACACAAGTGCTGAATATGATTTTCATATCATAAGAACAGGAGAGAAGCCACAGTGGATCCGGCCAACAGCCCATCCAGAACAACACTCTGTGTCATACCAGGTGCCCTCAGGAGGTCCAGCAGCGGGGCCAGAACTCCAGAAGCCCTCCCACTGTTGCCCCCCAAGCACCAAGAATGCAGAGCATCACTGCCCCAGCCAAAGGGTTCCATTTAGACCTTGTGGCTATAATAGCCACTGATAGACCTCTGCTGGATGGGGACAGAGAGAGAGAGACAGACAGACAGACAGAAAAAAGAAAGAAAGAGGGAGAGAGAGAGAAGGGGAAAAAACTAGCAGAGGCACTTACTTCCATTTAGACCTTGTGGCTATAATAGCCACTGATAGACCTCTGCTGGATGGGGACAGAGAGAGAGAGAGAGACAGACAGACAGACAGACAGAAAAAAGAAAGAGGGAGAGAGAATGAAAAGAGCTGGAACAGAAACTCACCTTGCCAGCCACATGCAAAAGCAGCTCCTTCAGTCCCTCCTTAATCTCTGGGCGGGGCTCTCTTGCTGTGGAAGAAGCTCTCTTGCTGACTTCTTAAAGGGGAAATGTCTGGCGAGGCTTTTTAATGCAGGGCAGGCTCTCTGCAGACATTGTCCCCCCGGTGGCCATCTTTGGAAAAGCGGGAGGTAAGCTCTAAAAATCGGTGTTTCCCCCGCCCAAGCGGGGGACTTGGCAGCCCTAATTAAGTAACCAAGACTGACTCAGCCCTAATTCCATGGGGCTGGTAAAGAGGAAACGGTGCCCTTTACAGGAGAGAAATAATAATCCAAATACCAGGGCCATGATTATACATGTATCCAGGGCTTTTTTTTGTAGAAAAAGCCCAGCAGGAACTCATTAGCATAACAGGCCACACCCAACAGCTGCCTTCCCTCCCTGGATCGGCTTGGCTTCCCCATGCGTCCCATGGCTTGCGAGGCGCCTGGGGGGGGGGGGAGGCTGTAGGCATGGCCAACTCGGAAGCCAGCCGGAACTCTGTTCCTGTGCGTTCCTGCCCAAAAATAGCCCTGCATGTATCCAACATAGACCTACTGTGGGCATGTGTGGAAAACTACCAAGTCTCTGCTGGCTTATAGGGTTGTCAGCTCTGGGTTGGGAAATTCCTGGGAATTGGGGCTATGTGTGTGTGGAGCCTGGGGGGCAGGGTTGGGAGAGGGACTGCAGCAAGTTACAACGCCACCACTTCCAAAGCAGCCATTTTCTCCAAGGGAACTGGTCTCTGTTGTCTGGAAACCCGTTGTAATTCCAGGAGATCTCCAGTCACCACCTGGAGGTTGGCATCCCTAGGCTAGATCATGGTGCTGTTCTACATGCAGTAGCAGCCCCGTCCTAAGCAGACTTCCACCCTTCTAAGCCCCTTGGCTTCAATGGCCCTAGCAAGGTGTAACTCTGTTTAAGGACTGTGCTGTGTAGGTCATTCCCACCAGGGATAATTGATTTATTTATGCATCCATTCATTTATGTCACCCTCTGTCCACTGTCCTGCTCAAGTTGGCTTACCAGATCAATAAAATACAACCACAATGAAATCCAATTAAAAATAAAACTAGCAGTTCATCACAGTAAAACTACAATAAAAAGCAAATCCAATTACAGTGGAGCCATAAACAGACCTGTTCCAATTACAGCAAAACTCATAAAGAGCCCCTACCCAATGAAACCAAGAAGTAGCTAGTTGCTGCATCCACATTCCTTCCTGAAAATTTGTCTTTTTACATACTGTTTGGAACACTGGAGTTGGTGCCATAGCCTTGGGGCCACAACAGAAGAGGCCCTGTTCCATAGAGTTGCTAACCTCCAGGAGGGGCCTGGAGATTCCCCACTATTACAACTGATCTCCAGACAATAAAGACCAGTTCCCCTAGAGAAAATGGCTGCTTTGGAGGGTAGACTGTATGGCATTGTAATCTGCTGAGGGATATGATGCCACAGAGTCCTCCCTCCAAAGCTGCTGTTTCCTTTGAGGCAACTGATTCTTTGTAATCTGGACATCAGTTGTAATTCCAGGAGATCTCCACACACACACCCTTGAGGCTGACAACCCTACACTTATGCTGTCTAGAAGGGGGCCAACCACTTGAGTATTAGATATAGCAATGAGCAGGGCAGTTCTTAGGATTGACACCAGGTTGGGAAATTCCTAGAGATTTGAGGGTGGAGCTCGGTGTAATATCATAGAGTATGCCCTCCAAAGCAGTCATTTCCTTCAGAGTCTGGAGATCAGTTGTAATTCTGGGGGATCTTCAGGCTCCACCTGGAGGCTGGCAACCCTACCTGTTCTCCCCAGATCATAACAAACAGGGGTGTGGATCAACATATAGGAATACGGCCCCGCAGAGCGCTTGGTCTCATGGTTTTCCTACAGCACTTTACCAGATGAGCCAGTAAGATCCAAGAGATAAGGCCTGCTGACTCTTTTGACTGGGAATGGTTTTTGCACCCTGGGTGTGCCTGAGCCCGTTTGGGGAGGGCGGTATATAAATCTAATAAATAAATAAATGTGCTGGGATCTGGCAGGTAGCCCGGAGCAAGGGAATTGCCCCATGGGATAGCCATGATTTCATTAGGGGAAGTGCCGTCCATTACTTATTCATCAGCTGTTGAAAGTGGGAAGGGTGGTGGTGCTGTTTTGGCTGGACTAATTCAAACCAGCCACGTGTCCTCTGCCGCAATCAGGCTGGGGTGTCTTGCCGGACAAAAGGCAGAGCCCCCAGTGCCCCATTACTTATTTGGGGATATGATTATTGCTAGTGACCTGGATAGCCCAAGCTAGCCTGATTCCGGAAGCTAAGCAGGATCGGCCCTGGATGGGAGACCACCAAGGGAGTCCAGGATTGCTACACAGAGGC
This sequence comes from Lepidodactylus listeri, assembly GCA_029233225.1. Taxonomy (NCBI): domain Eukaryota; kingdom Metazoa; phylum Chordata; class Lepidosauria; order Squamata; family Gekkonidae; genus Lepidodactylus; species Lepidodactylus listeri. Next base: position 53,767,012 of record JARCFY010000015.1, on the reverse strand, counting down.
AGGCACTGGCAAGCCACCTCTGATTGTCACCTGCCTTGAAAACCCGACTGGGTCACTGTAAAGCTGCTGCAGGTTGACAGCACTTTCCTCCACCTCCAGTGTCTTTGGCTGTATTTATGTCATAAGCTGCCCCGAGTGCATAACATGTGGGGAAGGCACAAACGCTGGGGGTGGGTTGTATTTCTTTATGTGTGAGTGTGTGTGCACCTGGAAGTCATGGCGACCTCTGGTGACTGACCCCTACTGAGGGCCTGAAGGATATTCAGAGAGGTGGCTGAAGCAAGCCTGCCCCCACCTCTCGCCTCCGGTATTCCAAGGAGGTCTCCCATCCAAGTACTTGCCAGAGTCGACCCTGCTTAGCTTCCAAGATCTGACAAGATCAGGCTGGCCTGGGCTATCCAGGTCAGGGCTCAAACACAGGTTTTTAATATATAGATAGGTCTTTTGCTCATACCTTGATAAACGAGCTCTCAAAACAGTGAAAATCAGCCTTAAGTGCCATCAAGGCAAGGGCTAGGCCCATCTGAAGTTGCAAAGGGTGCCATAGTTGTAGCGCTGAGAAGACTCAACCTAGCTTCTGACAATGAAGGCATCCGAAGAAGGTCCTTTCCAAAAATATCATAATGTATAGGCCAGTTCACATGGGAGCAGACGGCACTTCAGATGTTCTTGGGGTAGATCACTTCGATTGGAAAACCATTGTGGTGCAGGAGTTAAAAGAATGTCTGAGCTTTGACTCTCAAAAGCTTGTACCCCGAAAATCTTGTTGATCTCTAAGGTGCTGCTGGACTCCAGTCTAGCTATTCCATGGACAGAAATCCTTCCAACCAAGGAAACGCTCCAGTGGATCCAAGCCTGAGTGACATTTCAGGGTGCTGTTGACGGCTTGCGGGATATAATGCTCTTCCATATACAGAATCTCCCTACGTGTACAGAACTAGCATATCAGAGAGGTTGCTAGGCTAGTACTCATCAGATTTCAAATTTTCTGTGTTCACAGAAAGGATTTAAAAAATATATATTTAAGACTTTTGCTTATATGATGCAGGCCAGTGATTCTCAACAAGTGGGGTCTGTACCACTAGTGGTGCAGTGCAGAGATTTCCTAACAATCGCGAAGAATTAACTCTCCCTCAGTGTAAATGTCCACCTGCAAGTGAGATGTATCGTCTCTTGCCAACCCTACCTGCCATGGATTATTATCAATCTGTGATCTTTTGGCATACTAACACTAACCTTGGACAGTCAGTGTTTCTCTAAATCCCCTGTTCCCCTTGCTCACCAGCAAGCATGCCCAATTTGCTGCTTCTTGGTGATCCAACGCCAGTTTGGTGTAGTGGTTAGGAGCATGGACTCTAATCTGGGAGAACCGGGTTTGATTCCACACTCCTCCACATGCAGCTGCTGTTGTGACCGTGGGCAAGTCACAGTTCTGTCAGAGCTGTTCTCCCAAGAGCAGTTCTCAAAGAGCTTTCTCAGCCCTGCCTACCTCACAGGGTGTCTATTGGGGGCAGGGGAAGGGAAGGAGATTGTAAGTTGCTCTGAGACTTCCAGTGAAGGGTGGGGTATAAATCCAATTTCTTCTTCTTCTGACTGTCAGGGATGATGCATTTGCATTTATTTATATCCTGATTTTCGCCTCGTTTGGGATCTCGAAGCAGCTTAGAATACCATTCTTCCCCCTATTTTCTCACAACAACCCTGTAAGGTAGACCAGGCTGAGAGTTTGTAATGGGCCCGAGGTCACCCAGCAAGCTTCCATGGTAGAAGTGGGAATTCGAGTCTGTGTCACCCAGGGTCCTAGTCCGCTACACGACACTGGCTAGCAATAAAATTTACTCCTGACATTTTTTGTATCCTTAAAACTCACTGTAAATGATGAATATAACAGAAAGCCTGTAAGCAGATACATGTCCATCTTGGGAAAAGTGGGCTTTTTGTTTCTACCAGGGTGAGACCCAGGTTCTTTGCTGGTGTGTTTGGTGGGATGTAGGACATGAAATGTGGCAAGCCACTGATCAAGACCAAGAGCTGCCAGTGTAGAGGAAGACAGAGGTCGGCAGGGTGCAAAACCAGCAACTTCCCAGGGCAACTAGATGCAGTGGAGGACAGGGCAGCCTGCTCAACAGAGCTGCATACCCAACCAGCATACAAACATTGTTTTGCTACTTATGCACTTGCTGGGAAGCCATAATTATGGGCTGCAGGCTTCCAGCTCTGTCCGCAGCAAAATGCATGCAAGTTTTCCAATACAAAAAGTGCTTTCCGCGCAGGAACAATACATAACATCTGGAAGTGCCTTCCCATCTCTGCTGTGAACAAAGCAAATTTGGGAGGAGCAGAAGGTTTGAAGGATAAAGAGGACAGTCTCTTGCTGAAGCCCCACCTAATTGAGGGAGAAGGTTTTGGACCCTCCAGCCCCTCTTCCAATCAATTTCTCTGCTCTCTGGGGACAGATGATGAATTGCTCATTTCAGCAACAAGTACGAAGGGGAGGCTGTAAGTTTCTCCCGCTGCCAAATCCAGTGACCTCCAAGGAGACCCACGTCTCTGTTTCTAATTGGTGGGACAATTTTAGGAGTCGCTCAGTGGTGGGGAACTTGGCTTGTTGCGAAGGAGAAGTAAGAGATGAGAAAAGGAGGGAGGGATGAAGTTCATGTATGTGGTTTGGGGGCAAAACTCAGATGGCACCTGAGAATCTGAGAAAGGCAAAAGACAGACGGGTAGACTGGCCCTTTAGCTCACTGGGACAGTTCTCCGAGGACTGCCGGCTACTAGGAGGATGCTGAACTGAGCCTTAGCAGTGCTCACCCTTTGAACTCTGCTGGTGGCAGCATCAGCCCTGACCTAGATGGCCCAGGCCAGCCAGATCTCGGAAGCTAAGCAGGGTTGGCCCTGGGTGGAAGACTGCAAGGAGGTCCAGGGATGCTACACAGAGGCAGGCAATGGCAAACCTCATTTGAATGTCTCTTGCCTTGGAAATCCCCACAGGGTCGCCAAAGTCGGCTATGTCTTGATAGCACTTTCCACCACCATCAGTGGCAGCACGGGATGTAATGATGCATGAATCTATATATACTGTCATCGTCACAAGCCCAGTCACTGCAGGGACCATTTGGCTGAAGTTGCTCCTGAATCGTTCTAGTGTCCCAGACTGTACCCTTGAAGGTAGACGTCCCACAATCCGCTTCTGTGATTCCTTGGGAGGGGTGAGCTGGACTGGGAACATAGTGCACAGATCTCAGGGGATGCTCACGTTTTACGTTTAGTGTAAAACTGGCACCAGCCTGATGGAACACTCTCCCAAGTGAGATCCGGGCCCTGTGAGACTTAAAAGCAGTTTCGCAGGGCCTGTAAGACAGAGCTGTTTCACCAGGCCTACAGCTGAGGCAGTTGGTAACCATCTAATCTGGCCTCCACCTGTGTTTTCCTGCCCACTCACTTTGTTTCTCTGTATTAACTTTAACATCTATTGTTGCACCTGATGCAAAACCCACTTGGGTTATATTAACTCGTTCTAATGGTTCAACTGCCATCTGATATTGTTCTAATTGTTGATCTATATTTATTAATTTAAGTGTTTTTATTGTTATTGTTGGTGTAGTGGTTAGGAGTGCGGACTCTAATTTGGGAGAACTGGGTTTGATTCCCCACTCCTCCACATGCAGCTGCTGGCGTGACCTTGGGTCAGTCATAAATTCTTTCAGAGCTGTTCTCTCAAGGGCAGTTCTCTCAGAGCTCTCTCAGCCCCACCCACCTCACAAGGTGTCTGTTGTGGGGAGGGGATGGGAAGGAGACTCCCTCGGGTAGTGAAGGGCGGGGTATAAATCCAATCTCTTCTCCTCTCTTCTTCTACCTGCTCTGAGCCTGCTTGCAGGGAAGGGCGAGCTATAAATCAACTAAACTAAACTAATAAATAATAAATAAATAATTCCTCCCCCCAACTGTTATATCCAAGTCTACTCCCTTGATAATATCCTTGTCAGCCATTTTGCTTCTCTTTGGTCCTCGTGCTGCAACTGTTCCCAGTGGCCCTCTTCCCTGCTGACTTCTCTTCTCCTGACTTCATGGTAGAAAGACAAGAGGATCATCTTGGAAAATACACTGTAGAAGAGGCCAAGAGCTAGTGTGGTGTAGCGGTTAGAGTGTTGGACTAAGATCTTGGGAGATCCAGGTTCAAATTCCAACTGTGCCACGGAAGTTTGTGGGAGAACATGGGATAGTCAGTCATCCTAGCCTGCTTCACAGGGTTGTGATAGCAAAACAGAAAAAAGGCGACTGATAGAAGAAGAAGAAGAAAAAAAAGATTGGATTTATACCCTACCCTTCACTACGTAAAGGAGTCTCAGAGTGGCTTACAATCCCACCCCCTCCCCCCCTTGCTGAAATACCTGGGACTTGAGCACAGAATTGCGTGTTTAGGGTTAGGGATGCCAAACTCTGGGTTGGGAAATTCCTGGAGATTTTTGGGGGCAGAGCCTGAGAGGGCAGAGTTTTGGTAGGGGAGGGACCTCAGCAGGGTACAGTACAAAAGAGCCAACCCTCCAAAGCAGCCATTTTCTCCAAGGTTACTGATCTCTGTAGTCTGGAGATCAACTGGAATTTCAGGAGGTCTCTGGGCCCACCAGGAGATGAATAGCTCTTGCTTAGGATTGTTATCACAACAAGGCTTCCAGTTACTAAAGGTAATACCTTTTACCAGTCCAAAAAAATGCAAAACAGCACACTGGCCCATCTCTTTGCTGTGATAAGCCTGCATTAGGGAAGCTTGTCAGATGTTGTTCTCTAGTAAGAAATTCCATTTCGTTTTAATGTTTTGTTCACTATATCCCCCTCTCCTTCCCTCCATTTCTGTTCTGTGCTATAATAAACATCAAAAAATTGGATTGAATGTTTCCTGATGTCATTGTTGATTCCTTCTCTCTCCACCCCCCCACCCCATGAGCTGATTTAGGCCTTAAACTACTGGAAGGCATGTTGGAGAGAGCTGGGAAGTTGCATAAATACCCCTCAAAATTCTGTACTAACATGTGATCCAGTTCCATTTCTCCTCCCAAATGACAACCACGTTGTAATAAACCAGCTGCTTGGTTGCCTGGGGGGGGGGTGTCTTTTATTGTAGGACAGGGTTACCAACCTCCAGGTGGTGATTGGAAATCTCTGGCTATTACAATTGATCTCGAGGAGACTGCAATCAGTTCACCTGGAGAAAATGGCCTCTTTGGAAAGTGGACTCTATGGCATTGTACCCCAGTGAAGTCCCTCCCCCTCAGGCTCCACCCCCGAAATCTCCAGGTATTTCCCAACCCAGAGCTGGCAGCCTTCTTGTGGGAGAAACTAGCAACCTCCTTGCAGGTTCTCCTTTAATTTGTCTGAACCACTGCCTGTTTTCTGGGAAGAGGTGAATGAGATGTGAAAATGCGCCTCCAGAGGGGGATTTGGGCCTCTTGTCGCCTCAAGACAAACTGTTTCCCATATCTTTCCAATTTGCCCTCTAGTAGTTCAAGGCCAGAGCTGTATTGGCACATGGGAGGTCAGCAACAGCTTATCACTCAGTGCTCCGTCCAATTTTTAAACGTTTATTCAGGCACAGAGAGAGGTGGGAAAGGAAGGGATGGAGAATACAGTTTCTGAAGGAAATAAATTTGCCTAAGTAATAGCGCAGGCGAGTCTGATCTTGTCAGAGCTCAGAAGCTAAGGAGGATCGGTACTTGGACAGGAGATCACCAAGAAAGACTGGGACCAGTATGCAGAGGAAGACAATGGCTAACCACCACTGCTCCTTTCTTACCTTGAAAACCCCATGAGGTGGAACTTCATGGGGTCGCCCTGAGTCCCATTGTGACTCAATGGCACATTTTACCTTTTTAATACTTAACAGGCATCATGAGAAAAGCCCTGCTGAATCAGACCAGTAGTCCGTCCAGTCCAGCATCCTATTTCACCCAGTGGCCAACCAGTTACCCTTGAGGCATAACAAACATGGCAGAGAGGCCGAGGCTTTTCCCCTGATGTTGCCTCCCAGAACTGGTATTCAGAGGTTTGCTGCCTCTGAATGTGGAGGTTCCCTTTAGTCGCCATGGTACAAGGTGTTGATGGACCTCTCCTCGGTCAGCTGGTCTAGCCCCTTTTAAAGCCATCTGTGCTTGTGGCCAAGCTGGCAGTGAATTTCATAACTGTATTACTCATTGCGATCATAGAATCACAGGGGGCCATACAGGCTGTCTAGTCCAACCCCCTACTCAATGCAGGATCAGCCTAGAGCATCCCTGACAAGTGTTTGTCCAGCCGCTGCTGAAAGACTGCCAGTGAGAAGGAGCTCATCACCTCCCTAGGAGGCTGATTCCACTGTTGCACAACTCTTACTGTCAAAAAGTTTTTTCCTAATATCCAGCCGGTACCTTCCCGCCCTTAATTCAAACACATTATTGCGAGTCCTGTCCTCTGCTGCCAACAGGAACAGCTGCCTGCCCTCCTCTAAGAAGTCATAGCCCTTCAAATACTTCAAGAGAGCAATCCTGTTCCCCCTCAACCTCCTCTTCTCCAGACTGAACATTCCCAAGTCCCCCAGCCTTTCCTCTAGGGCTTGGTCTCCAGATATATTTTTCCTTTTGTCTGTGCTAAATCTATTCCGTGTCAACCTCATTCGATGCCCCTAAGTGCTGGTATTATGGGATAGGGAGAAAAAGTTCTCTCTGTCCACTTCGTCCACCCCATGCATCCCTCATGCAGAGTTATGACTCCAAGGAGAAGGGTCAGAAGTTAATACAGCTGATCTCTAACCTTAGTATATTATTTTCCTGGCAATTTTTTTAGGTGTTTCAGGGAAGGAGTGGGGTTTGACCAGTTAGAAAAAATTGGAGTACTTTTTATGCGTGCCAGCCTGTGCTCCTGAACATTGTAGGAAAAAGTGCTGCATTTCCTAAGGTTGCCAACTGCGGGTTCAGAAATACCTGGAGATTTGAGGGTGGAGCCTGGGAGAGTGGGGTTTAGGGAGGGGAGGGACATTGGTAGAGTATAATGCCACCTTCCAGAGCCGCCAACATAAATAAAGCAATTTATGTCGTCTGGAGATCAGTCATAATTCCAGGAGATCTCCAGCCCCCGTCTGGAGGATCAAGCCACAAATGGACCACAGTGACTAACCAAAGGTTGCACCCCACCAGTGACCACTGTGCAAAAATGACTCTAGTCCAGTTACAGTCCACGAATATACTTCTTGTGAGCAAAAGTTCTACTTTGTGAGCAAGTGGTATTAAAGTTGTGAGTGAGATATTTGGCTGCTGCATAAATCAGTCTGCTCTGGAGTCCTCCTTCCTGAGCTAAGACAAAAATGTGCCAGCCGGAGGCTAAAAAATTGTGAGCTAGCTCACACTAACCCAGATTAGAGGGAACACTGGTGTGGTGTAGTGGTTAGAGTGTCAGGCTAGAACCTGCGACGACCGGGTTTGAATCCGGGCTCTGTTATGGTAGCTTGCCCAGTGACCCTGGGCATGTCACACCCTCAAAGCCTAACCACCATCCCAAAGTTGCTTTGAGGATTTATTTATTTTATTTATATCCTGCCTTCTTATCTTCACAATGCCCCTGCGAGGTAGGCTTGATTGAATGTGTGTGGCTGGCTCAAGGTCACAGCAATCTTCCATGGTAGAGTGGGTGTTTGAGATGGTTAGTATTTCTCATAACCAGGCTAAGAATCTAGAGCACTGATAGTGAGACGTATATTGAGCAAGAATTGCTGGCAGGTACCAAATGCTGGAGAGCACAATTAAGGGTGGATGAGAAGAAGAGGAGGAGGAGGAGATTGGATTTATACCCCACCCTTCACTACCCAAAGGAGTCTCAGAGCAGTTTACAATCTCCTTCCCTTCCCCTCCCCACAACAGACACTCTGTGAGCAATGCTCCTTCTAAGCTGTGGGGTCTTGTGAGCAAAAAAATTAGTTTGTAAGCTACTGGCATTAAAATTGTGAGCGAGCAATTTGGTTACTGCATAGATTAGTTTGCTCTGGAGCCGTCCTTCCTGAGTTAAGACAAAAATGTGTGAGCTGAAGGCTAAAAAACTGGGAGCTAGCTCACACTAACTCAGCTTAGAGGGAACACTGCCTGTGAGGTAGGTGGGGCTGAGAGAGCTCTGAGAGAACTTGTGACTGACCCAAGGTCACTCCAGCAGCTGCATGTGGAGGTGTGGGGAATCAAACCTGGTCCTCCCAGATTAGAGTGGTCCCTCTAGGTCAGCGGTCCCCAGCCTTTTTAAACCCATGGGCAAGCTGGGAATTTTAAGAAGGATTGGTGAATGTCAAACCCCAAATGGCTTTTGCAGGAAGTGGAGCCAAAAGGAATACCTCCTGCCTCACATCTCCTGAGAAAAAGGAAAGCTTGAAGGGGAAATGGAACCGCATACTAACTAAGGAAAGCCCCGGTGCTTACCCAACCTTCTGATCCTCCAGTGGAAAACCCTTTCATTTGAAGGAAGGCAGCCAATAACACACCCTGCCTTACAGTGCTCCAACCCACTTTCTGAAAAGCTCGCTGGGTGCCATGAGAACTACTGGCAGGTCCCATGGTGCCCACGGGCAGCACGTTGGGGAACCCTGCTCTAGGTATTCCTCTTATAGCGGCTTGATCTTCAGCAATCATCAAGTGACGATATTGACTTCCATGCCAACTGCCTATTTCTGCATGTGTGATCTCTATTAAAAGGACAGGGGGTTGGTTGTCCCCCCTCCAGCCAGTTGGCATACTTAATAGCACAATATGTAATGGCAACATTTGCTGTGTAGGCACATCCTGATTTATTGGGGTGGAGGGGAGTGATGAACTGCACACATTCCAGAGAACAGGCAGGGGAGCTTCCCAAGCTCAGACCTGGCAGAAGCTGCTTGGCTTCAGACTAACACTATGGCCGGCCCCTTCTTCGAGCCGGCTCTGTCCAATTTGTCATGATCCTGTGCTCAATTACATTGCGCAGGCTACTAATGATGCTTTTAGGGTTCAGATTGCTGTGGTCACTGCCTGATGCGAGTGGTTGGAAGAAGGAGATAATTGCCAAAGAGGAATTATGATAGCCTGCTCTGCCGCTGTGTCCTTCAAGCATGAGAACAAAAGCCTCACCAGCCCTTTCCAAGGAGTGTGTGTGTGTTTTGCACCTGCTGTGCCTGTGAAAAGGTGTTTGTGGGTTGGGGTTTTTTGGGGATGAGATCAGCAGAGGGAAAGAGAGTGACACCTATCACAGGGAATCAGAGCAGAGGGATGCTTCACTAAGGAAGGATAGCCGCGTGACGTATATCACAGTTTTACTGGTGTCTTAGGACCACTTTGCACATTGTATATTTAGGTGGGTGACTGAAGATATATAGAATGGGAGGATGTAACAAATGTGTCTGCAAACACATGGATTGAAGGTTGCTAGTTGACCAGGGCACGGCTGCTTCCACGCAAAGATTATTTTCCTTGTACCTCTCATTGCTGCTGTGAAGGTGCTCTGTCTGGCAACAGAGACTCTACATGGAAGCTCTCCCTGCGCTTTTCTTGCCTCAGCCATTCCCCCTCCCTTCTGACCACTGGAGGACCCTTTAAGAAATAGGTAACAGCTAGATTCCTATAGCATTATAACTATTGCAACAGCATAGTCTTTCTCAGCTTTCATTGTTTTCCTTTAAAAAAAACACCTGTGGCCCTTTTCATTAAGCAGTTATAAGGAGAAATGTTCAGCTAGTACCTTTCCTTTATAACCCCTCAATGAAAAGAGCTAAAGAGTTACTTTTTTTACAAGAAATGAAAGCTGGGTAACTAGTATATTATTGCAACAGAGTCCACAGTCTAGTTATTACTGGGTGAGTTTTTTTAAGCCTGAAAAATCCCCTGTGGTACTTGGGACGGGGGGTGGAATAGCAGCTATGGGACTGAGGTCAGGAAAATGATGCCAGTGTGGGTGGGGCTTCCAAAAATGTACATCTTCCCAGCCACATGGCATCTAAAGGCACTTTGGTTGAAATCTTTCTGAAAAGATCACACCAACCAGGTTTGGGAAAGATCTCAGCAAATTTGGGGGTGGGGGAACAGAGATAGGACGAATAGGAAATGGCATTGTATGGATGCTCCCCAAAACAGCACTGCTGTAGGGAAGCCATGAGGAATCAAAAAACATCCACATGGACACAGCCCTGATGAAGCTTTAAACAGACAAAGATAAGCATTCTCACTTGCTAAAGTTGGCAGATCCAGTTGCTGCTTAAAGTGTAGCAGCAGCAGCATCCAGTGAAAATAAAAGCTGGCAACCCCGAACAACAGAGGAGCAGAACTACTCCTTGGAGGAAATGCAACAAGGTAAATAGCAATAAATTAGCCGAGTTCAGCCCTATTCGCTTTGTTATAGTTGCATGCCGTCCTTTCTCCAGAGAGATCGGAAGTGTTTTAGCCTTATAACAACCTTGTGAGGTAGGTCAGATTAAAATATGGTGATTACACTTGCTACCTCTTCTAAATCTCAATCCAGAACCATGATGATCACTTAGGGTTGCCAAGTTCCAGGTTGGGAAACTCCTGGAGATTTGGAGAGGGAACCTGGGGAGGACAGGGACCTCAGTGGGGTAAAATACCATAGATTCCACCCTCCAAAGCATAGTTTCTCCAGGGGAACTGATCTCTGTAGTCTGGATATGAGCTGGAATTCCAGGGGATCCCCAGGTCTCACCTGGAGGCCGACATCCCTATTGGCTTCAGGAATCAGGACACCAGGGCAAATTTCCAAGCCTTGGACATTTGTCTTCCCTGCATATACTACATAAGGGTGATGTTCCCTCTAAGCTGTAGAGTCTTGTGAGCAAAAATTCTACTTTGTGAGCTACTGGCATTAAAGTTGTGAGCAAGCGATTTGGCTACTGCATAAATTAGTTTGCTCCGGAGCCATCCTTCCTGAGCGAAGACAAAAATGTGTGAGCTGGAGGCTAAAAAACTGAGCTAGCTCAGACTAACTCAGCTTAGAGGGAACACTGCACAAGGCTCATGCAGTTTCCAGCGCCAATCCCTGCTGATCCCTCGTGGCCCTTGCTTCCCGAGGTCAGGTTAGGCTCCGCAAACACTCGTGTTGACTTGCTTCCCCAGCTCCATACTATCCCAAGCCCTTCCCTCTTCCTTTCTCCCCCCCTCCCCTGTTAATATTTTATAAAGTGGAACTTATGAAAAATTCAAATTGACTCTGGGAATCGTCTTGCTCCATTTAGCAAGGTGACGGCATGTCTGGCTCCCCTCCCAGGCCCAGGCAAACGGGGGGCTTTTTGGCATCCTGGCCTGGCCCTTGCACACATGCGTTCCCTGGCTGTGGTGATTGGTGGGTGCCCTGAGTCGTTGGGAAGATTTTTTTGCCCGGCTGTTGCGAGGCAAAAGCGTTCAGGGGGGAGTGGGGGACCCAGACGGCCCAGACCCAGGGTGGTCGCTTGAGCTGCGTGCTTCTTGCTGGACAAGACGCAAGGGGAGCACCGCTATTCTCTGAGTCGCCTGTTTTCATCTGCTAAGTGCTTCATGGTTCTTTGCTCGTATATCCTCATGGGGGGCGGGGGGAAGAACCTCTGAGGCAGATTCAGCTGAGGGAGACCTGCCCAGCACCACTTAGTAGGAGCCGACTGAAATACAGGGCAGGGGGGCTAGATGGAACTGCCGCTCTGCTGAAGTAGATCTTTTAGTAGCGACCTCTGGGTGGCTTCTACGACCACAGCTGCCTGTGAGAAAAACTGGAGTACAAGGATATTTTCATATGGGAATCTTCGGCTTTTGGACTTCAGGTTGCCAGTCTCCAGGTGGTGGCTGGAGATCTCCTGGGATTACAATTGATCTCCAGGCAACAGAGATCAGTTCACCTGGAGGAAATGGCCACTTTGGAAGATGGACTCTATGGCATTCTACCCTGCCATTCCCAAACCCCACCCTCCTGAGGTCCACCCCCAAAATCTCTAGGAGTTCCCCAATCCATAGCTGGCAACCCTCACCTTTAGGATATAGTTGCTAGAGTGTCAAACCAGGATCAGGTAGACTTGGATTCAATTCCCCGCGGTTCAGTGGAGGTGTGCAGGCCCAGAAAGGAACCTGGAAAATTCAGCAAAATAATGTATTTTTATCCCCAAACCTCCCCCCCCCAAGTGGAGCATTTTGGGGAGCATGGGGGAATCTCCTATAAAATCCTCCTAAAGCTAGTTTACACTCTGTTGATTAATGTACAGAGAGACTGTGTATCTTGGCACTCCCAAGAAGATTCCAGTTTCTTCCAAAATAGGGTTGCTGTCTCTGGTTTACTGGGGATTTGAGGTCGGTGCCTGGGGAGGGCCAAATTTTAAAAGGGGAGGGAGAGAGCTTAGCAGGAATGTGGTGTATCAAATCCATGTCAAAGATGAGCTCCTTCAGCTCTTCCCATTCCTGTGAGGTCACTTCCTCTCACCAAAATGCAGATTTTAAATTTCCTGCCTTGTTCCCTCAACCTAAAAAAATTCTCAAATTTGTCTTCAGGTTTTTCTGAGTGTTAAGGAGAAAAATCCAGTCCAAAGAGCCATAGGAAGGCACCAGCCAAGAGTAGTTCTGTTGTCTTCTCAGTCCCTAACCAGTCTCTAGCCTACAGTGTCTATCAGGCTAGCAGTTTCTCGTAGTCTCTATGGTATATCATAGGAGAAATGGGAATCCTATCTACTCTCTTTAGCCCCTCTAGGACATCTGTTTCTCCTAAACCCTCTGGTTCCTCCAGGCAAACTGATCTCTGTAGTCTGATGATCAGTTGTAATTCCAGAATAACTCTGGGCCCCATTTGGAAGACAGTAACCCTATCTCAATTTTGGTGGGGTGGGGCAGAGAAAAAAAATCCCTGCCATACTCTCAGTGTTGCCAACTGGCCAGGAGCAAAATGTCCTCTACTTTTAATATGGGGTTTAATATGCAGAAATGGGTCTTTGAAGTTCTTTGATGGCAAATAACATTACCTGGTACCTGCTGTGGACAGCTAGAGAGACCCGTTTAAACACTAGCAACCTGATACACACAGGTTATAGGTCTGCAACCACTATAAGTCCCTCTGGCTGCAAGCCTAAACACACTCACTAGAGACGTAAGCACACAGTGAACTTTGGATCTTTGCTATATGTAAGCCTGCACAAAATATTTAGATTTGTTAGGCCGCCCTTCCCTACAAGTACAGCTCAGGGCGGCTTACAACAAAATAGTGTATAATAAATAATTTAAATTAAAACCAACATTAATACTACATAAAACAGATCAATAGATAAAACGGTATACATTCCAAGATGGCAGGAAAAAAATCCAGTTATGAGGGAGGGGGAGAGTATATGAGAGTGCCAAGTGTCGTAGTGTCCCGTCACTGTCCTCAACCAAATGCCTGGCGAAACATCTCTGCCTTGCATGCCCTGCGGAAAGGTAGTGACTCCCACAGGGCACGGATGTTCTCCGGCACAGAGTTCCACCAGGTGGGGGCCAGGGCCGAAAAGGCTCTGGCCCTGGTTGAGGACAGCCAAATCTCTCTTGGGCCAGGGGCCACCAGGAGATTCTTATTCCCTGAGCGTAACACTCTTCCAGGGGCATACTGGAATGCCATCCAGCACAATGCCATCCCGCTTCTCTGTTTTTAACAGGAGAGGGAACTTCCACAGGTGCAGCTTTTCTCCCCTTGGTACAACAAGATGCAGGTGCTAAACTCCTTTCTTTCATTAGTAACCGTGATCACGTTCTTTTAAAGGGGAGGGGGCAAAATCTGCCATCAGCAGGCAAAGGACCTTAATCTAGTTGAGGCAGTGCGCAGCGGAAGGGAGAAGAAACACTTTCCCTCTGTGCCATTTCCCCCAATTTAAATTTCCTATTTACCTTCCAGGGGCAAACTTACTGGCCCTCCATATGATTCCAATTCCTAATGATCGGCAGCCGTTAGGGTTGCCAGCTTCTAAACTGGCCCCTCCAGGTCCCTTTAATATCAGTTTGATCATCAGCAATTATCCAGTGAAGTGATTTGTCTCCATACTGTGAAAAGCTTTGCCTGCCCATTTCCACACATGCACCTCTATTAAAAGGACAGGACATTTCCCACCCACCCCCCAGGCCAGTTAGTGACCTTAACAGCCACGTTAATTCATGGAAACAGAATCAAACCTGAAATCAGTGGCACCTTAAAAACTAAAAGATTTCAGCATAATTATTCCCAGCAGTGCTGAAATAGTGTTAATCGTCAAAGTGTCAGTTCTGCTTTATTTGGATACCATATATGTTTCCCCCCTCTCCATGGGACAAGTAGCAGCCCCTGTGGAGTAAGGGGAAGACACAGATCAGGGAAAGGGCTCTTCTAGGAAAATGCTTTAGGTCAACGAAAACCCCCAGGATGCAATGTAACCACATATGTTACAACATCTAGAACTAGATTCGAGTCCAGTAGCCCCATAGTAACCAACAGGATTTCCTGGGTATAAACCAGGGGTCCTCAACATGGTACCCGTGTGTGCTGTGGTGCCAGCCACCACTTTTCCTGCTGCCACCAAGTGTTTTTAGAAAGTGGGTGAGGTCAACTGTTGCCCAGCTGGTCTTCTGATTTGCACATTAAAATGACATTGTTTGGGGGCAGCGGCCACCACAGTGCTGGTATCATTCTCTCTCACTCCTCTTTCCCAGTGAATTTTTAAAACTAATCTTCTTCTCGCTTGCACTTGGGCTTCCTTTTAGTGGTTGGCACCACCTCCTGTGGCAGCCAATTTGCAATTGTGCCCACCTCCCTGGGTCAGAATTCCAAAGGGGTCCAGAGGCTCAAAAATGTTGGGGCTAGCCTTGACCTGGGTAGTCCAGGCAAGCCGAATCTCAACAGATCTCAGAAGCTAAGCAGGGCCGACCCTGGCAAGTATTTGGAAGGGAGACCTCCAAGGAATACCAGGGTCAGGACGCAGAGGCAGACAATATCAAGCCACCTCTCTAAAACGCCCTAGCCGCACTAGGGGTCGCTGGAAGTCAACCATGACTTCCAGGCATACACACATATGTACACACACACAAATGCAAAATTACCAAAAAAAAAATGATGGGGATCCTGGAAAAGACACCTCCAAGGAATTCCAGGTTGGTGACGCAGAGGCAGGTGTTGGCAAGCCACTTCTGAACATCCCTTGCCTTCAAGCCCCTCTAGGGGTTGCCAGAAGTCAGCCTGACTTGATGGCAAAAGAATAAATAAATGTTGGAGATCCCAGATATAAGCTTTTGAGAATCAAAGCTTTTGGTATCATGAGATACCAAAGGTGTAACTGACGAAGGGAGTTCTGACTGTTGAAAGGTTATGCCCTGAAAATCTTGTTGGCTAGTGGACTCAGATCTAGCTCTTCTATTGAAGACCAAGACGGCTACTCACCTGAAAACAGCTAGAATCCTAATTGAAACCATACGATTGAAAAAGCAAGTGGGTGCAGAATTATCTCAGAGAATCTGTTCCATATGAACTGTCTTATATTTTAAGTTCTCTGTGAAGGCCTATCAGCTTTACGAATTATCTTGTTTTTATCATTTTTATTGATATTAGTAGGTGGTTTTTACCTCTCTCTTTTTGTATGCTGGTTTGAGCTCCGGGGGGTGGGGTGGGGCAGCCATTTTGTAACTAAATAAACAAAGAAGGCATCTTTTGAAGTGACCATGGATTTTTGTGTAGAAATCAATTGCACGGGTCTAATGAAGAAGGAACAGTCAATAGCGTCACTCACAGATTTCACCCATTCCTTCCTGGCTTGCTGGATATGGGGGGAGAAAGCTTTATTTGAGTGCATAGCAAATCCTTACATGCCTCTTCCATCCGTCTATAATCCCTTTAGCTGCTAATCGCCTTTGAGATGGTAGAGGAGGAGAGTCAAGTCTGGGGGCCCAAATGCACCAATGACTGGAAGCAGAATCTATTCATAACTCATCCCTGCTACACAACTGTGCATAAACTAAAAACGCCCTGTTCATGTCACCCACTTTTGCCCCCCCCCCCACAGTAA
The DNA here is from genome assembly GCA_029233225.1 of Lepidodactylus listeri. Lineage (NCBI taxonomy): Eukaryota > Metazoa > Chordata > Lepidosauria > Squamata > Gekkonidae > Lepidodactylus > Lepidodactylus listeri. The sequence goes on along the minus strand of JARCFY010000015.1, from coordinate 53,751,012 downwards.
CTCCACAAATTTATGAACAGTTATCGGTGTCTGATGCATGTATCTGATGGAGTGTGCATGCACATGAAGGCTTATACCTAGAATTAAACTTTGTTGGTCTTAAAGGGGCCACTGGATTCAAACTTTGTTCTATTACAGCAGTTAGGTAGATAAAACCTCTCCCTAGGAAAAAATCTCTAAGATTGTGGCTCATTTGCAAGTAGGGTTGCTAGCTCCGGGTTGGGAAATACCTGGAGATTTTGGGGGTGGAGCTTGTGGAGGGGGGAGTTGAGGGGAGGGACCTCAGTGGGAGGCAATGCCATAGAGCCTACCTTCCAAAGAAGCCATTTTCTGCAGGTGAATCTATCTGTGTCACCTGGAGATCAGTTGTAATCCCAGGAGATCTCCAGCCAACCCCTGGAGGTTGGCAATCCTGTTTGCAAGCCAGGCACACATGGGAGGCAGAGCCTGGGTACAATCTGGGGCCTGAAAGACACAGCTTAATGGGGAATTTCAGAATGATTAAGTAGACTTTTTTGACTGTCCAATCTAATTGAAATGTATGAGAGTATCTCCCAGAATTCAAGCCAAACGCTACACGTGTGAGGCTTATACATAGTGAGTGTGATTCAGGTTTTAGGTGTTCAGGTGCCAGAAATTGATTGATCTCCCTTTCTCCTCACAACACCTGTGCAAGACAGGTTAGGCTGAGTGAGAGAGTGACCGGCCCGAGACTTGAGAGAGGAGTAGGATGAAGATTTTCGACGTTCTGTAAAAATCCAGTGCTTCATCCATCAAAGGGAATTGATCATGCAGAAGTTCTGACTTAATTAAACATTTTTGCCCCTTGGTTACATAGCTATAGAATTGCCCCCCCCCCTTTTCGGGCCTCTCTCCTGGGGATTTAAAATCCTAGAGAAGTGAAGATTCCCTCAATAAGGAGAAAAGGAGCTGGATCCATCAGAAGCGATCTTCCTGTTCACCTGCAATCTGCCTCTTTTAACTGAAGCTACCAGAGGTTGAACGTGAGACCTTCTACATTCAAAGCAGATGCTCTACTACTGAGCTATGGCTCTACCTCTAAATAGGATAGGGTTGCCAGGTCTTACCTGGCTTATGGGGGGGGGTGTCCCATTTTCTTCCTGGGGTTTCTTTGGTGTGCGCGCAAAGTGTGCGCATGCCGCGATGATGTCACCTGGAAGTGATGTCATCGCATCGGGAACATTGGGGGGCTGGACACTGACATCTGAGGAGAAACCATAGAGTTTCCTCTCAAATGCTAGAGCATCCTGCACAACGTCCCCCAGTGTGATAACGTCACCTCCAGGTGATGTCATCATGCCAGAGCATGTTGCTGCAACGCTGGTACTTTGGGGGTGGAGTTTCCCCCGGCAGCCGATTCTGGGCCAGCGGCTAAATGGCCCATCGGGCGGGCAAACCCCTGCCCACTCGGGGGACCTGGCAGGCCTGAAATAGGGCTTGGGGTGAGAGAGTGTATAACTGACCCAAAGTCACCCAGTGAACTTCATGGCAATGAGGGGGTTACAGATCTGCACCTCCTAGAGCAAGGGTGTCAAATATAAGGCCCGGGGGCTGTCCAGGGTTGTTATGTGGCCCATGAACAACTGGTGTAAGGGAGGGAATGGGAGGCTGCTTGGGGGAGAGTGGGTGGAGCCACTCTGATTGTGGCTTCAACACGGCCAAACAATCTTGTCTGCAGCCGTCAAGCAGAATGCCTTCGCTTTGGGGACAGCCTCACTGTTAAGTTGGGAGCCACTGCAGCCGTATCCACACCTCTCCACTTGGCCTGCAGCTCTGGGGATGCTGACCTGGATGGCCACAGGGATGAGTGTTTGCAGGTGGGGGAGTGCAGACAATCCTCTGTTGGGGCATGGGAGCATCTACCCTGTGCTGTACTGCTGGGTCTCCAGTCTGCCGGTGTGGGTTTTCCTTTGCAACCTGCTCCCAGCCCATGGTGCCTTGCACTTACCCAGAGCTTACCAGCTGCTGTCCTTTATATTTTATATCTCCGGTAACCGGAATTACATTTTATGGCATGCGTGGCCTGGCCTGACAAAGTGACATTTATGTCAGATTCGGCCCTTCTAACAAATGAGTTCGACACTTCTGTCCTAGAACATAGCCCAACACTCTAACCACTGTACCACACTGGCTCACTAATATAACACTACCTTATCCTGAGCCACATCATCGGTCCATTCATCTGAGGAGTCTACCCTCACTGGCAGTGGCTCTTCCTGAGCTAAAAGGAGAAAAGGCTATTTCCCACCTCCTCCTGCCCAAGATCCATTAATTAGAGTTGTCAGGGATTGAACCTGGAATCTTCTGCTTGCAAAGTAGGTTCTCTACCATTGAGCCAGAGACTCCCACAAACTCAGCATCTCCACTTAAGGGTCGTCTCTCTGCTGGCCTATGTCAGTCTCCCACCTCTGTCCCTGCAGCTGACCAGCTGGTCAGGCCTCTGGGGGGGCTCAAACTCTTGCCTAGGATGACCTTTCCATCACTGTCCTTTCTTTATATATATTTGTACCCCACTTTTCTCCCCAGTAGGGACCCAATGCAGCTTACATTATTTTCCCCTCCTCCATTTTATCTTCACAACAACCCTGTCAGGTAGTGTAGAGAGTGACTGGCCCAAGGTGACCCAGAAAGCTTCCATGACAGAGCAAAGTTTCGAGCCTGGGACTTCCCCCAGATCCTGGGCTGACCTTCTAACCACCACACCACGCTGGCCAGATGCAAAGGAGGGCAGAGGGTCTTGTGCTCAATAGACCAACACCTTCTGGTTGTCCCTGGCCTGAAGAACATCTGGCCAGCTTCAACTAGGGCCAGGGCCTTCTCAGCCTGGTGGAACAAGCTACCAATCAAGATCAGGGCCCTGTGGGATCTATTGCAGGGCCTGTAAGACAGAGCTGTTCCATCAGGCTTTTAGCTGAGGCAGTTGGGCATCCAAATTTTCCCATCTTGCAGCCTCCCTGACCGGTAGCCCTGGCCTGTGTCCAGTGACCAGTGTCTCTGACACCACTCAGAAGTACATCATAGCATCGCTACCAAGGCCATGCCTTATGCTGACCTTAGTGTTCTTTGAATTTTAAACTTTTAAATGGTAGTACTTATGATAATTTACTGTTTTGATGTCACACGTTATGTGACCTGTAACCCGCCCTGAGCCCGCTTGCAGGTAGGGTGGGAAATAACTTGAACAAAATAAATACATAAAAATAAATAGCTTTAACAGCAGAGTGGAATAGGTGAGTCTCTGAACAAAACTGTACCTGCCCAGTCCTCCTTTTGCATGTGGTCATCCCCTGCTTCTCCCTCACCACCAGACGCTTCACCTTTAAGAAGTGCAGGGCTGCCTTCTCCTCCTTCTCCATTCCCCTTAAGCCCAGCTGTCCTCCTTTCTTTCTCTCCCTGTGTACCACCTACTGTGGAGTCAGCGATTAATATTAGTGCTGACTTCATGCTCAGGGCCGCTCTCTTGCATCTGTTGCCATGGCAGCACTGCGGCCCTCCCCGTCCTCCCCTTTCTTGCACCTCCCCTCTCGTATTTGTTATCCGCGTGGTTTTCAGGAAGAGCTGGGCTTGAAAATCAGACCAGAGTTCACAGACTCATAGAAACAGAATCACAGAGTTGGAAGGGGTTGTACAGGCCATCTAGTCCAGCCCCCTGCTCAGTGCAGGATCAGCCTAGAGCATCCCTGACAAGTGTTTGTCCGGCTGCTGCTGAAAGACTGCCAGTGAGGGGGAGCTCACCTCCTCCCTAGGCAGCTGATTCCATTGTTGCATGACTCTCACTGTAAAAAAGTTCTTCCTGATACCTATCTGGTACCTTCCCACTCTTAATTTAAACCCATTATTGCAAGTCCAGCTTTGAACTCCCGTGAAAAGCACAGGGACAAGGTAGATCCCAAAAGCGGCAACCCAGTTTGCGTCTCCTATGTTTCTGGGGGAGGCCCCACCTTTTCCAGCAGTTAGTGAAGTTCTCTGGCTTACAAGCAGAGCTGCCCACTGGCTTGGAGGGAAGTGTCCTGTCCCTTTAAAGGTAAAGGTTTCCCTTGCTCAAAAGCCAGTTGAATCTGACTCTAGGGGGCGGTGCTCATCTCTGTTTCCAAGCCAAAGAGCCAGTGCCATCCGAAGACTTTTTCTGTGGTCATGTGGCCGGCATGACTGAATGCCGAGGCACACGTAATGCTGTTACCTTCCCACCAAAGCAGTACCTATTTATCTACTTGCAATTTCTTGCTTTCAAACTGCTAGGCTGGCAGGAGCTGGGGCCAGAGATGGGAGCTCACTCTGTCGTGCGGCACTCAGGTCTCAAACTGCTGAGCTACTGACCTCCTGGTCTACAGCTCAGCATATTAACCTCTGAGCCCCTGTCCCTTTATCAGAGGCTTAATGTGTGGATGTGAACAGCTGAAGCCTTTCAAGGCACCTGTGGAGGTAAAGAATTGTTGTTATTTATTAACTTCATTTATAGCCTGCTTTGTTCACCAAGACCCAGGGTGGATTATAAAATATGAAAAACCATGTAGTCAGACTGCAGAGGCATCCCAAAAACATCTCCTTAACCCTCTGTTAAAGGAACAGGGCATGTTTTTAGCCAGGTGGTTAGCAAGTGCAGCATACCAGCTGCAAACACCTCGCTGCATTCCCCCTCCATACATACCCCCTCTCAGATGCTAGGGTAGGGGGTAGTGCAGTGGAAGTAACTAGGAAATGATTTCACCAGGAAAGACCTGGCAGCTGAGACCTTAATGGGCACAGCTCAGATTCCACACCCCCAAGGAGGGTCTTTGGGGAAAGCCCCTCTGGTAGTGTCGGGGAAGGAGACACAAGCTTGGATACATGGACAAAGGCTCCCTGCCTCCCACCCTGCCCCCACCGGGATGAATCATACCCGGAGGTTTAAGTAGCACAATCATCCCAGTCTCCTGGCCCTCCCTGGGGAAATTGCAGCTTTTTGGGCAAAAGGATGAAGTCACCTCCTAGATGTGATCATACCACTGACCTTCAGTCCCCAGCTTCCTTTTAAAGGGGAAGCATCATATTTGGGACTCTCGGGAAGGAGGCACTGTGGGGAGGGGAAACGTCTCTGTCCCTTGGGGGTGGGGGTTGCCAACAGGCCTAGAGGAAAATGTCCTGTCTCTTGGAGGCTCAATGTGTGGGAAGGGGCAGTTGGAGCTTTTGTATGGCCATGGAGGTAAATAACATCAGCTGGTGAATAATGTCCCATTAAAGGGACAGGACAGCTTTCTCCACAGCTGTTGGCAGCTCTAGATCTACCCAAACTGACCGGCTATGTACCTGTACCAACCAGAGTGATCTGTCCCTTTAATATAGGCTTAATGGGCTATGATTTACCAAGTGATAGGATTTTCCACACTCTCAACTTACTCCTGATTTTCTTGGCAGTCAGTCCACAAGCACTGGAATCGGTCTGGGCATGGCCCTTCTGCTTGTCTTCCCTTCCGCTTTATTTTCACAGTTGTGGAGTGAGTTTATTTCCTTCCACATTTGCCTTGAATAATCAGGATTCTCAACAGAAGGTGCTGTCATTAGTGTTGTCATCAGTGGGATCATGGTACCCCCCCTCTTTTTTTAAAAAAAATTGTGCATGCTTACATTAATGTAGCGATACAATGGTTGTAATCTCCCCCCCCCCCCCAAAAAAAAGTGGCACTAAAATATCAACATACCATTGTAATGATAGATTCGGCAGATTCTCTGGATCCTCAGCTTTCTTTTTTTTTTAAAAAAAAGTCTCTAGTCCTGTCTGTCATGGAAATACAAGGAAAAAGGCAGATCTCTGCAAGGATTACCCAGACAAGCCTGATCTTGTCAGATCTTGGAAGCTAAGCAGGGTCGGCCCTGGTTAGTATTTTGATGGGCGACCTCCAAGGAACACTAGGGGTGTGATGCAGAGGCAGGCAATGGCAAACTATCTCTGAAATGTCTCTTGCCTTAAAAACAAGTCTAGCTCGCTGCCTAGTGGTGCATAATGTTAAAGAGCTAGAACTTCGGGCAGCTAGACAATCTTAGGATCTTTTGGTTGTACTACACACACTGCCATACCATAATTATAATGAGGACTGGCATAGCTGACTCTCCACAGCCATCGACGAGATCGCTCCCCAGTGCCCTCTGTGCTCTTGCCCTAAGCTTGCTCCCTGGTTCACCCAGGGGTTGCAGCTCATGAAGTGAGAGCTACAACAGCTAGAGAGATGGTGGCACCGCGCTCATGACGAAGCCACAAGAGTGTCCTATAGGACGTTTATGAGATCCTATGAGATGGCAGTCAAAGCCGCAAAGGGAGAGTACTTTGGGGCTACAATCGCATTCATGAGCTCATGCCCAGCCCAATTCTTTAGAGCGATTCAGTCAATGACAGGTCTGCCACAGGGCAGGCCAAATTGGACACTGGGAATTGGACATTGGCTATGAGGCTTTTGTGAGCTATTTCGCAGACAAAGTCTTGTCACTCTGCTGTGAGCTCCCCACCACAATTGAAACAGTTTGTGAGCTCGAGGCCCCAAGCACGTCATCGATTTCGGGTTTGGATCATTTTGACCCGCTCAGCCTTGAGGAAGTTGACAGATTGCTCCTGACTGTTCACCAAACCACATGCAGCCTTGACTTGTGCCCTTCTTGGCTCATTAAAGCTGGCCACGAGGGGTTTTGAGGTGCCCTAAGGGAGATTATCAACAAGTCCCTCTTCGAGGGGCAATTCCCAGGGGCGCTCAAGGAAGCGGTGATCCGCCCTCTCTTGAAAAAACCATCTCTGGACCCGACCAAATTGGTGAACTACTGGCCTATCTCCAACTTGCCCTATTTGGGCAAGTTAATCCAGAGGGTGGTGGCATTAGAGTTATAGGGCTTCCTGGATGACAGTTCCATCTTAGATCCCTTCCAGTCCGGCTTTCACCCGGGACACAGGATGGAGACAGCACTGGTCGCTCTTCCTGACAACCTCTGGAGGCATCTAGATCAGGGCAGTTCAGCGGTACTGGTGTTATTGGATCTGTCGGCCGCATTTGACATGGTCGACCACCAGTTACTGACCCATCACCTCGCCGAGATGGGTATTCAGGGGCTTGCCTTGCAGTGGCTTGCTTCCTTTCTCCAAGGTCAGGGACAAAGGGTGGCACTAGGGGAACAGCAGTCTATGAGGCACCCACTAGAGTGTGGAGTGCCCTGTAGGGCTGTGCTGTCTCCAATACTGTTCAACATCTTTATGTTGAACACACTCCACACTCCACACCTTGCCCAGATTGCCCGGAGGTATGGGCTGGGATGCCATCAGTACACTGATGACACCTAGCTCTATCTGATGTTGGGCGGCCGGTCAGACTCCAGACCGGAAGATCTGGACCAGGCACTACAAGCCATGGCTGGTTGGTTCAGGCTGAGCTAGTTGAAGCCGAATCCCATGAAGATGGAGGTCCTGTGTGTGGGTTGGAGTGGGCTGGGAGGAGGGCCCCCACTCCCGACTTTCAGCAGGGCTCCATTGGTACCAGCGCTGGAGGTTAGGAGCTTGGGAGTGCTCCTGGACTCCTCCTTAACAATGGAGTCCCAGGTGGCAGCCACTGCCAGGTTGACCTTTTACCGTCTTCAGCTGATCAGGCAGTTGGTACCCTTCCTCAGCTGCGACGACCTAGCCATGGTGATCCACACGACGGTTTCCTTGAGACTGGATTACTGCAATGCTGTCTACATGGGGCTGCCCTTGTTGTAGATTCAGAAGCTGCAGCTAGTGCAGAACGCCGTGGCCAGGCTTCTGATGGGCCTCCCTAGATGGGGGCACATCCAGCCTGTGCTGAAGGCACTGTACTGGCTGCCAATAGCATACCGAATCTGCTTCAAGGTCCTGGTTCTTACCTTTTAAAGCCCTATATGGCCAGGGTCCGACATACCTGAGGAACTGCATTTACCCATATATACCCCAGAGAGCACTGAGGTCAGAGTCCCAGAACCGACTGACCCGTCCGGGCCCCAAGGACGCCAGACTCGCCACCACTAGAACCAGGGCTTTCTTGGTGGCGGCTCCACACTGGTGGAATGAGCTCCTGGAGGAGATCAGGGCCCTGCGGGACGTCTCACAGTTCTGCAGGGCCTGTAAGATGGAGTTCTTCCACCAGGCCTTCAACTAGGAGCCCCCCCCCCACTACCATCGAGCCCAGCCATCACTGTATGGCAAATGGTTTAGCAGTAGGGAAATTCCAGCACGCCATCTTATGCAAACATAGGAGTAGCACTGGCACTTTGACTGATGTACTGTATTTTGAAATTTTACTGTATTTATTGTAGTTGATAATTTTAATTGATTTTATGTATATTAACGATCACGGTAGACCAACTCTGTAAGCCGCCCTGAGCCTGCTTGTGTGGAGGGCAGGGTATAAATAAGATAGATAGATAGATAGATAGATAGATAGATAGATAGATAGATAGATAGATAGATAGATAGATAGATATTCTGCAAGGGAAGGGAATAGAGACTTTTTAAAAAATAAAAGCTGGGAATTTAGGGAACCTGCTTGTACTATCATTACAGCTCTCTATATTTATATATTGATATTTTAGTGCTTTTTTTGGGGGGGATGAAACCACTCGTCTTCAGGGAAGGGGGAGGAGAGAGAGTGGTTTGATGCCGATGACAGTCCAATCAGTGAAAAATGGGCAGGAGGCGAGTGGGAGTGGGTGGGACAAAGAAAACCTACAAAAATGTTTTGCACACGGAAAAAGGTGATTTAAAATCAGCTTCCTGAAAACAATTGAAGTGGTCTTAAAAAAAATTGGGGGAGGATAAGAAAAGGACAAAAGAGATTGAAACGGAAACTAAAGGCACAAAAAGATAGGAAGAAATCAGGATAAATCAAAGCAGTATGGGGTCATAACCAATGAAATCGGAACAGCCCTATGTGATTTACCTTGAATCCATGAGAGGCTTTACGCACCCAGTTCCACACATTTAAGCCTTTAGTCCCAGTAAGCTTTAGTTAAAGGGACAGGACATTATTCTCCCACCTTGATATTTCCTATCATGAGTGAGGAAGAGCCCAAAGCAAGAAACTTTATTCTTTTCTTTCATTTCATCCTGTATTTCTCTGACAAGCTATCGAAATATTTTCCCATCTCTGGTATCCCATACTGTACTTTTGTTCTACTGGTTGGGCAAGTTAAAATGGACGTTGTTCAGTGTAGGAGAAAGGCTATAGAAAGAGCCATTTGTATTCTGTGGAGCATCTCATTTCTGTGCTCATTTCTCATCTCATTTCTGTGGAGCATCTCATTTCTGTGCAGAAGGTCCTGGTTTCAATCCCTGGTATCTCCATTTCAGGGATCTCAACAGGGATAAGCTCATAACGGCCTCTTTTAGATTTCTTTTGGGTTTTGTATATTGTTAGAGTCATCGGTTCCTGTTTATCTCACCTGCATTGCTGGCCCCGAGGCTTCTTTTACCCCATTTAGATTCAATTAATGTAAAAAATGCATCAATTTTAATAGGAAAAAATTCAGTGAAAGGAAACACAGTCCTGCCTATAAACCATAGCATGGGGGAACATAGAATGTCAGCCAATATTACCAAAAGCAGTACTGACACACGGGGATTACTCTGCTTCTGGTCTGCAGCAGAGAAAGGCCTTCTCTAATTTTGGGACCCAAAATCCTTTAATGCGGGTGCCAGAAGGTGGATCTGGGGACTTCTGCATGCAAAAGTGTGTGCTGTACAGCAGAGCCACCGCTCTTTCTGACTGATGTGACAAATTGGACCTGGCTCATGGAGATGTTCTGGTGTAATGGCTTTTCATATGGACTCTCCAGTCCTTACATCAGACCTAACTAAGGAGAACTCAATGCATATGCAGGGTCAATGGTAATGAGTGGGCTGGTCCACCTTTATCTGTGCATGTTTGCCAGAATGCAAATACACTGTCTGTGTACATTATGAACTCTCTGTGTGTAGGCTACAACCCCACGATCAGAAATGTTATGAAAATCACAGGAGAATAGATTGTCAACAAGCTACAGCCTACCTGTGCAAAGTTTTTCAGTTTTGTTCTCCGTGCCACAAGATTACCAGGTTGTGATTGGAATAAGCAACAGTCCACCGTCAACTAAATGAAGCACAGTTGAGTTTGATCCCTGCAGCTCCGTAGTTGGGGTTGCATCTTGGGTGCATTATTGGGCTTTGTGGATTCTATTTGGGTGCATCATCACAGACCAAAAGTCGGTTTAAAAAGTCCTTTGGAATCTACAACACTGATCATTACAGTATGAAAAAAATTACAGAAACACAAATGGCAGCATTTGCACTGGAAGCAGTGGGTGCTGACACACAGAGCTCACGCTTCAATAAACTTGTAAGTCTTTAAGGCGCCGCAGCACTCCGCGTTGTTTTTGCTGCATGGGTGTCTTGCTGGGAAGTTGTCATTCATTACCATGGCAGAATTGTTGACTTTTGAAACAGTGCAGATTGCCATCTTCAAATATTGTGAAACCTTGACTTGGTTATTATCCTGATACTGACTCCTGCAGTATCCCAAAGGTGCAGGAATACCAGGCACAACTTGACTGTCCTTTCTTACTAACCAGCACCTTGGACAGCTCCTCCAATATATTCTGCAGTTCAGGTTAGAAGCAGAAGGAGCATTTTCAGAGCAGTTCCCCCTTTCACCACTGGCAGCTCTAGCCCTAATCCAGCCTTGCATACTGGACAAGCAGGCAGATTAAACTGAACAGAGACCTTGTTTTAAAGCTGGGGAGGGGGGTGTTAAATCCCTATTTTGTTCTGAAAGCAAAGGCCCTATCAACAGAGGCATAGCATTTAAATCACAAGATGTCATAGTCCCGCTGTACACCACATTTGTCAAGCTGCACCTGGAGTATTGTGTGCAGTTCTGGAGGCCTCACTTCAAAAAGGATGTCAGCAGAATCGAACGGGTGCAGAGGAGAGCGACAAGGATGATCAGGGACATGGCAACCAAGCCCTACAAGGAAAGCCTGACTTGGGAATGTTCAGTGTGGAGGGAAGGGGGCATAATTGCTCTCTTTAAATATTTGAAATGCTATTTGGACTCTATCAATAGAAGTATAATGTCCAGATCATGTGAAGTGATGGTATCACTTTACTCAGCGCTGGTTAGACCTCACCTAGAGTATTGTGTTCAGTTTTGGGCACCGCAGTTTAAGAAGGATATAGACAAGCTGGAACGTGTTCAGAGGAGGGCAATGGAGATGGTGAGGGGTCTGGAGACCAAGTCCTTTGAGGAAAGGCTGAAGGGGCTGGGTATGACTGAGAGGTGGTATGATAACCATTTTCAAGTACTCAAAGAGCTGTCATATAGATCAGAGGTGTCAAACATAAGGTCCAAGGGCTGGAACTGGCCTGTCCAGAGCTCTTATGCAGCCCGCGAGCAACTAGTGCAAGGGAGGGAACAGCAGACTCCTCAGGGGGGACTGTGGCTTCAGCATGGCGGAACAACCTCGTCTGCAGCAGGCAAGCATTGTGGGAGTGTCTGCCCAGTGGTGCACCACTGGCTCTCCAGTCCACCCATACAGGTTTTCCTTTGCACCCCCCTCACAGTCCATGAGGCCTTGCAGTGAGGACACACCAACTCGGAGCTTACCAGCTGCTGCCCTTTATACAGTTTATATCTCCGGTACCCAGCATTACGTTTTATGGTTCACATGGCCTGGCCCAACAAAGTGACATTTATGTCAGATCCGGCCCTCGTAACAAATGAGTTCGACACCTCTGATATAGATGATGATGCAGAGTTGTTTTCTGTTTCCCCAGAAGGTCGGACCAGAACCAACGGGTTGAAATTAAATCAAAAGAGTTTTCAGCTTAACATTAGGAAGAACTTCCTGACAGAGCGGTTCCTCAGTGGAACAGGCTTCCTCAGGAGGTGGTGGGCTCTCCTTCTCTGGAGGTTTTTAAACAGGTTAGATGGCTATCTGACAGCACTGCTGGTTCTGTGAACTTAGGCAGATCATGAGAGGGAGGACAGGAAAGGTTGCCTCAGTGCTTAGTTCTCGTGGCCCTTTCTTACACACCAGGGAAATGCTGATCACCACTTTGGGGTCAGGAAACAATTTTTCTCCAGGCCAGGGATCCTGGAGGATTTTTGCCATTTTCTGGGTATAGAGCAGGGGTCACTGGGGGTGTGTGTGGGGGGGAGATATTTGTGAATTTCCTGCATTGTGCAGGGGGTTGAACTAGATGACCCTGGAGGTCCCTTCCAGCTCTATGATTCTATGATTCTGTGAAAGGCTCTCACTTAGAGGAGGGCAGGGAGCTGTTCCTGTTGGCAGCAGAGGGTTGGAGATGCAATAACAGGTTTAAATTATGGGAGGAAAAATACCTCTTGCATATCAGGAATTTTTTCCAAGTAGGAGTAGTTCAGCAGTAGAATCGGCTGCCTAGGCAGGTGATGAGCTCCCCCTCACTAGCAGTCTTCAAGCAGCAGCTGGAGAAATACTTGTGCCGGATCAGCAAGGCTCCTGAGCTTCACAGTGCCTGATGAATACCAGGCAATGTCAGCTCCAATGCTGGGGGGGGGGGGGGGGGGGGGGCAGAGAATGCGTTGGGGATGGTCACCACAAAAGAGTTCATAAAACAGTCAATTGCAGGGCAGTGATATAGGGGTAAGGAAGGTAGCTTACATAATTTAGATTTTTTTAAAAAATGTGGTGTAGTGGCTTGAGTGTCAGAACTGGGAGACCCAAGTTCGAATCCCCACTCTGCCATGGAAGCTTATTGGGTCACTGGCCTGTCACTCTCTCTCAGCCTAAACTACCTCACAGGGAGGTGGTTGTTACTGATGTCAGGATAAAATGGAGGAGAGAATGACTTTGTAAGCAACTTTAGGTCCCCATTACGGACAAAAAGGAAGTATAAATATCTAAATCAATAATGATGAAATAATCCATAGTTTGGTCAAAAAGCAGGTATGATTCCAAACTAAGCACTGATATGGTATCCCCAAAAGAGTGAAAAAATCTTGAGGTTTTTAAAGCCTGGATTTAAGGAAATCTATGCCACTCTTTCTAGTATGTCTTATCTGTTTACACTGTGTATTTTGCTGCTCTTATTGCATTGTGTTCTAATTCTGTAATTCCATTATTTGCACTCAGGTGGATAGCCATGTTGGTCTGAAATAACCGAACAAAGTTTGAGTCCAGTGGCACCTTTAAGACCAACAAAGTTTAATTCTGGGTATGAGCTTTCGTGTGCAGGCACACTTCTTCAGCATGCACATGAAAGCTTATACCCAGAATTAAACTTTGTTGGTATTAAAAGTGCCACTGGACTCAAAACTTTGTTCTATTATTTCCATTGTTTGACATATCATGTTAGATATTTGTATGCATTATTTATAACTTTTTGGAATCCTAGTCCTGTTACATTGTTTATCAGATATGTCATGCTATTATGGTGTTTGACTGCATTGTTTTATACCATGCAATCTGCCTTGAGTCTCAGGGAGGGAGGGAGGGAGGCTGTAAATAAAGTAAATAAAACAAATCAAGCAAGCAAGAAATAAACCCCCTGAAGGCCAGACCCCCCCGCTGAATTTCAAGCTCCCCCATCAATCATTTTAATTTTGAAATCCTAGATTCCCCCTCCCCCGGGAAAACCTTACACTTCTTGCATTTACTATTTCAAAATGTCTTATTGGTGGTGGGCTCCCCCCCTCCCCAAATACATTTTGGAACTCATCTGAAATGCACAAACAGACTGACTATACCATTTGTAGATGTTTTAAAGCATATGTATCAAAAGAAGAGCATAAATGCAGCAAGCACATTAGTCCCTGTGTATTATACAGGGGATACTCAGCTGGGGGTGTGATTGACTGAAGCTCCCTGGTGAGTGTTCGCCTGAGAAGGAAAAACCTGGGTTGGCCTCTTGTATAGCAGAAGACCTGAGCTTGTGGTCCTATTCCAGACCTGTCTCTCTCTTGCATGCACGACGTGCATTGCATACATTCACTCACACACCCCTTTGCAGAGAGATGGTTGGGGGGATCTGGCTTCCTCTCGCGCTCTAGCAACAGCCATCTACCCCACCGGGCCAATAAAGTCCCACCAAACGGAAATGAAATTAAATTGGCTCAAGCTGGCCAAGGGTAATTAATCAGGGGTGCCTCTACTTTCTTGGCAGACTCTTCGTCTGGCTATTCATCACGAGAGTGCCTTGAGATTTAAAAGGAAACACAACAGCCTGATGTAAAAGGACAAGCCTCCAAGAAACGGACTTATGAAATAGGGCTGCTGGGCGTGTGCAGATTCTCCTACCCAGGGCCACCGGACACAGGGGAAGACTTTTTTGCCCGTTTGCCCTTAAGAATTCAGCTTTGCCTGGTGCAGCACTCAGTATTCTAACTTGGTGGCTGATTGTCCGCACACACTGAATGCTTGGAGTGACTTTTCCCAGCTCTGATTGATCCAAACTGGTCAGCGATTCCCTTCTTGCAGCAGCTGTGGAATGGGGAGGCAAGGAGTCCTTTCCCCCTCTCTCTCCCTTCTCCCTTTTTGCCAGGTGACTTGTAGGATGCTTGCCTCTTCCTGCAACAAATTGCAGCACAGTGGGAAAGGCTGAGCTTTTTGGCAACAGAGCAGATGGGGGAAGAGAGAAAGAACAGAACAGAGAAGGGGAAACTCTACAATGTAGAGTCTACATCCTTTTAACACTAGGTTAGGAGTAAGTGTTGTGTGATGGAGTGGCTGGTGGTGGAAAGTGCTGCCAATTCATAGCCAATTTATGGCAAGCCCATAGGGTTTTCAAGGCAAGTGGTGGTTTGCCATTGCCTGCCTCTGTGTAGCAGTCCTGGACTTCCTTGGTGGTGGTCTCCCATCCAAGTCCTCACCAGGACCCTGCTTAGCTTCTGAGGTCAGATGAGACTGGGCTGTTCTACAATACCAGTTGGATCATGACCCACACTTTGAAAACGCCTGAGCCTCAGGAGCTACCCTGAGCTCCTAGGGGGAAGGGTAGAATAAATAATGTCCTAAATAAATATTGCTAAGACACACTAGTCTTATAGGTGCCAGGAATGTTCTTGTATTCAGTTGTGTAAACTCCCACCTGCAGTCTGAAGGTAATGAAGATCTAGCAGCTCAGCAAGAAATAGACCAGTATGACAATGTTAGCAGACACAAAAAAATCTCTCAATGCTTGAGGAAGGGCCTGCGGCTCAGTGGTAAAGCATCTGCTTGGCATGTAGAAGGTCCTGGGTTCAATCCTCATTATCCTCCAGTTAAAAGGATCAGGTAGCAGATGATGGGAAAGACCTCAGCCTGAGACCCTGGAGAGCTGGCAGGAGGAACATATGTGGAAGATTCACAGCTCTTGCATCTGCAGGTCACTGAATCCCCCTCCATGGTTTGCTGTGACTTTTGGGTTAGTGCCTCCAACAGAAAGTCCTTCACAAATACAGTTATCTCATATGACAATCTCCATTTGTATTTCACAGGAATCCCTATAACTAAAAGTGCCTTCCATGTGATCCCACACATGAAGCTGCCTTATTCTGAGCCAAACGGCTGGTCTATCAAGGTCAAATATTGCCTGCTCTGATGGACAGCATCTCCCTCAGGTCTTGGGTCTTATTTCAGAGCTGTTATCTCAGGAGCAGTCCTCAAAAGAGCTCTCTCAGCCCCACCTACCTCACAGGGTGTCTGTTGTGGGGAGGGGGAGGGAAAGAAGATTGTAGTCTGCTCTGATAGTGATGGCTGGGGTATAAATCCAATCTCTTCTTCTCAAAGAGAGGTCTTTCCCATCACCTATTTGCAGTGCCAAAAAGTGCCATCAAGTTGCAGCCAACTTACAGCCACACTGTAGGGTTTTCAAGGCAAGAGATGAACAGAGGTGGCTTGCCATGGCCTGCCTCTGCATACCAACCCTGGTGTCCCTTGGTGGACTCCCATCCAAGTACTAACCAGGGTCGACCCTGCATGTCACCTATTATATGCATGTTTTACGACTGGAGATGCTGGGGATTGAACCTGGGACCTTCTGCTTACAAAGCAGATGCTCTGTCGCTCAGCCACAGGCCGTACCCTGACATTCTTGTCCCTTGTTGTCCCGTAGTGATAGGTTCTCAGCAGCAGTTTCAAAGCATAAGTGTCTTACAGGCTTTCTGCTTTTGCTCACATCTGCAAAGGGTTCTGCCAACTCCTCTGGACAGCTCCTGGATAGAGTTCAATAATTCACAGCCTCAACTCTGGAGATATGCATGTGATTCCCTTTGCTTGTTGCCAAACGTCATGGAAATTTCCAAAACCAAAGTCTCTTCCCCTCCCACCTCCTTCCGTTTGTTTTCTTGCAGCTTTTAATGCAGGTATGACTGTGAATTTGAAATCTGGATCTTAGTATAGCCCATTTGAAATTATTCATAGGAGGTGGTTTGAACGGCTTGGATCCAGCAGGAATTTCAACAGACTGAAGAGATTTCCACCTGTGCCGCATGACTTTCTCACCTCCCCGCCCCCCATCATGCTGCAGCCTATAATGGCCCTTGACTGTTTCTGGGGGACGGGGAACTCCTAGGAAAGTAGGAGCTGGAGGTCTGCAGGGGGAAGGAGGAGTCCTCCACTGGATCCAACCCATAGAGTCATTTATTCAGGCACAATTGAGGGGAGAGAAGGAGGACAGAGCAGATGAAGGAAAGCTGTGATCAGCCTAGTTGCCAGTTTGGAGTAGTGGTTAAGTATGCAGACTCTAATCTGAGAGAACCGGGTTTGATTCCCAATCCTCCACTTGCAGCTGCTGGATAACCTTGGGCAAGTCATAGTTCTGTTAGAGCTGTTCTTGAAAGAGCAGTTCTGGAAAGAGCTCTCTCACCCCCACCTACCTCACAGGATGTCTGTTGTGGGGAGGGGAAGGGAAAGGACTTTGTAAGCTGCTCTGAGACTCCGAGTAAAGGGCAAGGTATAAATCCAATCTCCTTCTCCTCCTCCTCCTCCTCTTCTTCTTCTTGTCTTCTGTAAGAGGGTTTGCCCCCTTTTGGTACACTCCAGGCCTCCTTTCCTACTCCTTCTTAACATCTCTCCACCGGCCCATCGCTTCTGTGACATCACAGCAGCTCAGCCAATCTCTACTAAAGTCTCCATCCACTGTTAAATACCAGCTCCTTTACTGCAGTGTAGATGATATATATAAATATACACACACACACACACACACACACATTTTGGTTTTAACATATATTAGTAGAATACACAATGCTGTCAGTCATTAAGGATCCTGCCAAAAAAGATTCTTCCTGTATAAGAATAAAATTATCTGGCCCGGTTTAACCAGGCAGTGGCTCACTAAGCTCTGGCCAAACTCAACAAAGCATTATGGGCACAGCTCAAAAGTATGCTGGGCGTAGGTCTGAGTGCTAAGCAAAAGGGCTGATGGATGACTGGGAGCTGGGGGGGAGCAAACAGCCTGCAGGGCAAGAGATAGCATGAGAGGAAACTGAGGCACAGAGCAAGGAGAGTCTGGGTCCTCAGCCAGAGGGAGGGCTGTCTAGGGATCAAAGTGCCATCTGCCGATGGATGTGTAGGTGAGAGAGGATGTTGAGGTAGGACTAAGGTAGGGAATGAGTCATCGCTCAGAGCGCTGCTTAGGAAAAAGCTGTTCTATTTTGAGTCTGTACCTTAGTCCCTGGGATCCCTTCCCAGGCAGCTTTACGGAGGAGAGGGAAAGAAAAGAATAAAGCCCTAGATAAAATGCAAAGCTAACACTGCAACCTTGAGCATGCAGCTCCTATTGAAACCAGAGGGCCTGACTTCTTTGCAGTCATGCTCAGAGTCCTGCTGTTCCCTCTGGACAAACGAGTTATGACCTGGGCCGGATCTGGCCTCGAGGAAATGGCCTGCTGACCCTCCAACCCCATCTGAAACTCCCTCCCCATTTGCCATTATGCCAGCAGGAACATTACAACAGCATTTGCTCGGTTGAGTAATGGGAAAGGGGAGCTTGTAGAATAAAACAGAGGATCCCCTGAGGGAAAACAGGAACTTTCTGGCATGGATTGCCATGAATGACCGTCCTGTTAATGCTCTGCTCTAAATTGGCTGGGCTTAGAGGGACCATATGGACAAGGCAAGGCATGCACAAGGTTTTGGAGACTTGCTCTGGACTGCTCGCTGGCAGTCAGTGCTCAAGGCGCCACAGTGGTCACAAATGGCCGCTGAAATGATAGTCAAAGGTGGTCGCTTTCAGCTGATCCGTGCTCCTGTGGTGGTTCGCAAAGAATCTAATACCTGGGACAGATTTGGAAGAAATCTTAGCATCATCTAATGAAAAGAGACTTAAGGTTTCTAGTCCTCACCATTTTACACAATATGTCTGCACCTCAGAAATCATATTTCAGTAGGGTTTGGGATTCCCTTTTGTTTGTCGATGCGAGTGGCTGATGTCTACCAGACAGATCTCTGTCCATCTCTGTTGTGCCTATTTGACTGGTAGTGTACCATTTTTCTTAGTACTGGTTTGTATTTTTGTATTTTTCATATGTGCGTGTGTGTGTCTATGTGGGTGTGCAGGTGTGAGTGCACCTGGAAGTCATGGCGACCTCTGGTAACTGACTTTGTGTGCACCTGGAAGTCATGGCGACCTCTGGTAACTGACTTTGTGTGCACCTGGAAGTCATGGCGACCTCTGGTGACTGACCCCTACTGAGGTCCTGGAACATATTCAGAGAGGTGGCTGAATAAAGCCAACTACTGGTATTCCAAGGAGGTCTCCCATCCAAGCACTTGCCAGAGTCGACCCTGCTTAGCTTTCGAGATCTGAAGAGATCGGGCTTGCCCGGGCTATCCAGGTCAGGGCTCTTAGTATTGGTTTGGTTGTCTAGACTACGAAGAGTTTACATTCTAATGGTTTTCAGGCTCAAGAAATAGAAGTCATGGTATCATCTTGCTTTCACAGCTTTGTCTTCTACCTTTGTGACTCCACACTTTATCGTTTCCATGATTTTCTAATTCAGTGATCCTAGGCTTGTTGTTCACTGTTTATCTTACAGTGTCTGACCACCTTGTTTCATGTTCTGTAATCCGCCTTGAGTTTCAGCGAGAATGGCAGACTATAACATCAATCAATCAATCAATCAATCAATCAGTCACTCAATCAATATTTTGAAACGGGCTTTTAAAATGAGCTTTCCTCTGCCACTAACTTTTGTTGACAGGGCTTGCAGGTCATTAGATCAGAGGGAATGAGCTTCTTTTTGCCAGTTTCTACTCCATTGTGAGGAGTTATGTCTCTGCTGGGGTGAAATCGCTGTAGGCTTCCAAATTTAAAACAGAACACTGGACTAGACAGGTCGAGTCTAATCCTGCTGGGCTCCCTTTGTCTTCTTAACTGCTCTCTTATACCTGTAATACAGTTTTTCCTATTTTCTACTGTCCTTTTTTTTTTTTTTTGCTGAAACCAACTGGCACAGGGAGGATTTGCTTTCAACCATTTTTTGCTTTGCCTGTGTGGATCCCCTCGGGAAATTCATGATGATCCTTCCTACCTTTGTATTGCCTCACTGTGTAAAAAAAAAAGCACAATTTTTAATTTTAAAAGAGCAAGGTTCCAGTCCTTATTAGTACAGCAATATCTTGAGATTGCGCCTAATTTTTTGGTGTGTAGGTATGTCAGGCTTCATGTGTTTTCATGCCTGCGTAGAAATGGATGTGGATGGGACAATGCAGATCTGCAGTTGGTCATCAGATGCTCAGCGCATATCACTGAATGTCTGATACAGGACAGAGGCAGATGGCTGTCAAGCTAGTGTGGATCCCAATCTTTAAGTGTTTGTCATGCTTCACTAAGACCCACAGCTCTTTCAAAGAGTTCAAAGGCAGATGGGCGTGGATACTTCCAAATCATTGTACAGATAAAGTCTTTGCCCCTGGTCCTCATTGTCTTCTTTCTGTTACTGAAACTGATTTTCCATGTGAAATATGAATCTGGCAACTTTTATACATTTCCTTTTCAAAGCAGAATCCCAGACGCATAAAAACTTATACTCAGAACCGAACTTTGTTGGTCTTAAAGGTGCCACTGGACTCTAACTTTGTTCTGTTGCTTCTTCAGACCAATTCGGCTGCCCGGCTGCACTGAGGAAGGCAGCTTGCAGAGGAGGTTTTGCTAAGGAATGTATTTTCCAACTTTATTTGTGCCATCTTAATTGGTAAATTGCCAGAGTCCATTTCAGTGCTGAAGCTAGAATTTCAGCCCTAGAATGCTTCCATGCCAATGTAAAGAACTGACAAATGTGAGTGTCTGTTTAGTTCCATAGGCAGCGCAAGGCAGCTGGCAACATGCTTTAAAAAGGTAAAAGAATAATTGAAAATCACACACACACATTAAGACACAACCGCAACAACCAGGCATGTGATGGTACCAACTTTCTGCAGGAGCTGGAGAGCTAGGAAAAATTCATGGGGAAGAATTCTTACCATTTGTTAGGCCATATCTTGGTCTCAGAGATGTTGTGCCATTGATCTCAAATAATAAGGCATTTATTTTTCTAGCCTCTTTCAAGCACATCACATATATTGGGTTGGGTCCAGACAGCTTTTATGCTCAGTTTCACCCAAGTCCCCACTCCAACACAACTCCCATCATGCATGCAGGTCCTCCCATGATCCCCAGCATAACCATTTTGGTGGGGAAAGGGGACCCCCAGCCTTTCTGTATCACCAGTGGAAAATCTGGTTGGATCTAACCCATTACCTCACAGCCTATGACACAATACATTTTTCAATTTCATTTTTTCATTTTACTTCATTTATACCCTGCCTTTCTCCCACACTGAGGACCCAAAATGGTTTACATCTTTCTCGCCAACTCCATTTTATCCTCACAACAACCATGTGAGGTAAGTTAGGCTGAGAGGACGTAACTGGCCCAAGGTCACCCAGCAAGCTTCCATGACAGGATTTCCTGGATCCTCATCCAACCCTCTAATTGCCACACCACACTGGTGTAAACAAAGTAAACGTTGTTTACAGGTTTGCCTTAGAGCCTGTCAACCAAACATGTCTCGGAAGTTCCATGTTCAGGATTTAATTTTCAGGCACATAGGGGCCTGATTTGGGCCAGGACTGCAGCACTTAGGGAGTGAGGGATTAAACCCTCCTCCCCATACCTTTATCTTGACCTAGAACAGGCCTAGGAAGCTGCTATTTGCCCAGATGGAAAAACTTATTTGTGTTGATGTGTAAGCAATTCGGCTGACAGATGGCTACACACAAGGTTTAAGACCCAGCTGTACAGTAAAGATGCAGGTTCAGATATTATCAAATGCAGGCATATAAAAGGGCAATGGAACATAAACATTCATGTTTATCATCTATCATGGGAGTCAGAGGGATAGCTGTCAATGTATCCCTTTTCAAAATCCTCCTTTTCCTGCAAGAAAGAAACTGGAAATGATGTCACAGCGTTGTCTCAACACTCTAGGAACTTCCCAAATCTCTATGGTAAAAACCCTGATAACCCTAGCAGTGTGTTTGTTTCTTCCCACCTCCATCTTATCCTCAGAACAACCCCACGAGGTCGGTTAGACTGAGAAAAAGAGTGACTGGCCCAAGATCACCCAGCAAGCTTCATGGCAGAATGAGGATTCAAACCTGGGTCTCCCAAGTCTTCCTCTGGTATATTAACCATTACACCTTCTCTCAAGAGGAATGCTTTTCCCTTAGAAGGAATTTTAAGTGGGGGGAAAAGTGCTTAGGAGCTCATTCCTACAGCTCCCGGCATCAGAACTGTTTTGGCTCTTAAAAGAGTTATTATGAGGATGACTAAGATAAAGGTTATAAAATACTTTGCACATTAAAAGGAGCACCATGAATAAGAAGGGTTAGTCATGTCATGTCTGTTAGCTTCATCTGCAGTCTCAATGCTAGTGTTTGGGTGGCTGTGAAAGAAAGAGGAGCGTAACTGACCCATCTATGGGGGGGACACAATGGATGCCTGACCCAGCCACTAAGGTAGCTGCTTGCTAGAAAGCCAGAGAGATTTTTTGGGAAATTACATAGAGCACTCCTCAAAAGGAAAAATAGATTCAGGATCAGTTTTGGAAGAGGGAAAGAAATCCTAGGAGAAAGAGAGAGTGCATGAAGAAAAAAGAGTGCAGACTCCTTTGGAAAGACACAGATGCAAGTTTCTGTCTAAGACAGAAATCCACTCTGCTATAAAGGTAGCTGATACTTGACCTATGACCCCAGTGTGATGTAGTGGGTAGAGGTTTGGGCTCAGGCCTGGGAAACCTGGGTTCAAGTACTCACACAACTGTGAAGCTTAGTGACCTTGGACTAGTCATTCTTCCTCAGCCTAACCTACCTCACAGGGATGTTGTAAGGATGTAATGGAGAATTATTCTGAATGCCTCAGAGGAAAAGTGGGGTAAAAGTATGACAGATATTGAAATGCTTAGAAACCCCTTTTCTGATTACTGAGGGGAGAAGGAATGGGATTTGGTGTATTCATCCCTCCAAACATTGGTTCTTTATTGTTGATACCAAAAAACATCCTTGTTCCACATTCAGTCTATTGGAAGATACAGCACCTTGAAACTTACCTTTGTGCTTAAAGGAACTCCAGCGTGAGAAAGAGTGTGATGAGTAGCAGAGGTCTGGTTTGAGTATAGGATTGCCAACCTCCAAGTGTGGCCTGGAGTTCTCCTGGAGTTACAACTGATCTCCAGACTACATAACCCCTGGAGAAAATGGCTGCTGTGGAGGGTGGACTCTATGTCAGGGGTGTCAAACATGCAGCCCGGGGGCCAGATGTGGCTGGCCCCTGGAGGGCTTCTATCAGGCCCACACTGGAACTGGCCATCTCCTGCTTCCAGTTCTGTTTCTGCTGCTGCTGCATCATAGCTTGCTTTGCCAGACTCTCTCAGTTGCTCAGCCATTTCATGTTTTCCCCTGGGTCTTAGACTCAGAACTCTGAGCATGAGATTTCTGTGGTGAATGTCAGTAAATCAAAAGTAGGCTTGCAGCTTACAGATACACACCTGAACAGCATACTCAAGATTGCAACAGCACAGACATTTTGATGCAATAATTCAGAGCAAGAGGTGTCAGTTATCAGATACTGTTGAATAAACAAAATATTGCAAGAGTGCTAATGTTTTAAGCATGTTTTTATTTTAAGTTAAAAAAAATCTTTGTGTTTGTGTTCTTTATAAAGTTTATATCTCTGCTACCTGGCATTACATTTTATGACACACATGGTCCAGCCCAACAAGGTCTCATTTATGTCAGATCCGGCCCTCATCACAAATGAGTTTGAGACCCCTGCTCTGTGGCATTATACCCAGCTAAGGTACCTCCCTCCCTACACTCCACCTCCACAGGATCCACCCCCAGATCTCCAGGAATTTCCCAACCCAGATCTGGTAACCCTAACTTATTAGCTGTGATTAAATTCAGAGCGGTAGCTGTGGTAGTATGCCACAGGTTAAAATAACAAGACGTCTTGGGGTCCCTTAAAGGTGATCAATGTGATTACACCATAAGCTTTCGTGAGGAAGAGCCCACTTGGTCAGATGCATGAAATATATTGCTCTTTTCTCATCACAAGACTCTTTTGTTATTTAAAGTGATTATTGTTATTTATTATATTTTTAGAGCATTGGATAGGAAGTCTTGGTGTGGGGCAACAGTCTCCAGCCTTTTCAAACTAAGCTATAATGGCTGCTGAATGTGACAGGAAGTCACATGACAGGAAGAGCCAGTGTTGTGGGGAGGGGGACTCCATGTTATAAGTATGCACAGAGCATTGGGGGACTGACTGGCAAGAGCCAGGTAAAGAGAAAAAAAAACAAGGGAGAGAGCTCTGGGGGGCATTTCTGAACTTGCTTGTGCTACAAAGGTGACCCTGAGTGACCTCAGCTTGCCATCCTGCTGGTCCTTAGGTTGCCAGTTCCGGGTTGGGAAGTTTCTGGAGACTTGGGGGCAGAGCCTGGCAAGTGTAGGGTTTGGAGAGGGAAGCAACTCGGCAGAGTTGTAGGATTGCCAGCCTCCAGGTGGTGGCTGGAGATCTCCTGGGATTATAGTTGATCTCCAAAGCACAGATCAGTACACCTGGAGAAAATGGTCACTTTGGAAGGTAGATTCTATGGCATTATATGCCACTGAAGTCCCTCCCCTCCCCAAACCCCACCCTCCTCAGGCTCCACCCCCAAAGTCTCCAGGTATTTCCCAACCCTGATCTGGCAACCCTACAGAGACCTGATGCTAAAGAGTCTTCCCTCCAAAGCTTCCATTTTTTCCAGGGGATGATATCTGTAATCTGGAGATCAATTGTAATTCCAGGAGCACTACGCGCCTCACCTGGAGGTTGGCAGCACTATTCAATGTGTGTGCAAGGTGAGCCAGAAGGTAACTGGCAACTGGTGGAAGATTAGGGGGTGGGGACAGGAGGGGTGCCGGCATTGTGTTTGTCAGGATGTCACTTCCAGGGAAAATTGGAGGTGATGTCATACCACTCTAGGAATTGCCAAAAGCTTTATGGTATTCCAGGGATTCCTAGAGTGATGTGACATCACTTCCAGTTTTCCCTGGAAGTGACATCATGCTGTGTGCAACTCTGGATTATTTATTTTAATTTTTTAAATTAATCTTCTCCTGCCCTGAGCAGCAGCAGGCAACAAGGGTGGCCAACAAGAGGTCTTGTGCCACAGCACAGTGGGAGCCCTGGGGCCATAGGTAGAAGACCACAGGTGTAGGTAGCTGGACTATACAGCTGGATCCATCACAAAGATCCATGCATGCAACGGGGAGCCATTTTTGCCAGTTCTCTCCTGCAGTAATCCTCCCTACTTATTCTGCTTTTGCGAGTTCCCTAGGAGATTCATTTTGGGTTGCCCAGGGAGGGGGACAAGGCTCACTTCCATGCAAGGTAGAGCAGAAGGTTTAGATGCTGCCACCCCATAGACTTAACTCCACCAGTCCCCTCGGCAGTCTTGCCCTGGGAGCTGTGAAAACAGAAGCCAGCTGTTCCCCTTCACAAGACCTCTTTCCTGTACTCTCCCTCCCCTTCAGCAATTTTGGAGTCTTCTCCAATGAAAAGCGAGCAGGTTTTTTTCTCTCAGGGGTTTTTATTCTGTTGCTGTCACCCACCCCCCAGCCCCTCTCCAGAAAATGGAAGCGAGAAGACAGATTCCCCAAACAAGTGAGGGGAATGAGGGGGTGGGGTGGGGCTGTTCTCCCATGCCTCCCCCTGTCTGGAGCCCCATCCCAGGCATGCCGGAGCTCCCTTCACCTTGCCTCCCGCATTCCACTGCGATGACATCAGCAGCTGAGCCACAAGCTACCTGCAGCAAAGGCAGAGCCGCCAACACAGCCCATTGGCTGGAGCCCAGTTGTGCGGGGAGGGGAAGGAGTGGAAAGATTAACTGAAGAGAGGTGGGGGGGAAGAGGAGGAGGAGGAGGGATGGGAAGGGAGAGAGGAGCTGGAAGAGGCAGGCAGAGAGACTGCAGCAGGCGACTGGCACATGGGTAGGAGCAGCCGTCAAGCAGGAGGGGTGTGTGTAGGTGGGTGGGCATTTGGAAAGGTAAATAGCTCAGTGGATTGATCTTGGTGAGAGTGCAGGGCTAGAGAGAACAGAAGGGGGAGAGAGAGAGAGATGTCATGCTTGTCAGAGAGATGGGTTCTCCATCTTATGTAGTTCAGCTGCCTGATCTCAGGCATGTTTACTTAAAAGTTAAGTCCCACAGTGTTTCAGTGGGTAAAATGTGCCCAGGAGGGCAAACTGTAATTGGTTTGCTGGATACCCAAGGATGGGCAGATAGACTGTGGTAGAGACAGATTGCTGGGGATAGCAGAGTGGGTAGTGAGATCTTCCTAGAGAGACTGGTTTGTGGGAGGTGGGGAGGGGGACACAAGCACTGAAGTTCTCTCCCTGCCTATCAACCAGCCTGTGATCATGTTGGAGGGGAGATAAACAAAACCACATGGCTCTTTCATGTTAGCTGAGTGGAGGGGATTTCTCTGAGGGAGGGAGGTCAAAAGATAAACAGAAACTGAGGCTTGGCAAGGATTACAAGTGACATTAACGACGCCCGAGGACCACAACTGGGATAAACCGAGGGCTGGATTGACTGGAAAAAGCCACAGGTGAGCAAAGTGCTCCTATTTTTGCAGAGGAGACAAGCAGGGGGGCTTGGGGGCTCTGTTCCCTGGGTGTGCTTTTCCCATCAAGTGTGGCAGAAAGGTTCCCAGAGTCTTTAAGCTATTCAAACCCAAGACTGGGGGCCTGCTGTGGGGAGGGGGGAGGAATCTGACCCCCAATTTGGAGAAAAAGTATCTCCGGTCATAGGGATACTAATAATTGGCTTGCTGGGAACTTAGTGGGAGTGGAGAGTCCAGGTTCTGGGGGCATGGGTGGTGGGAGGGGAAAGGTTCTTGGCTCTGTTCAGGTCTGTCCTACCTAGGAAAGAAAACAGTGCAGGCTTGCGGGGGGGGGGGGGGGGGAGGGTGTGCTTCTGAACAGGTTGTCCCATTCGGAGGTAGCCCCAGAGCTAAATATAAGCTTTAGACCACCTTGGAAGCATTGGAAGCTGCTGAAACTCATTTAAATTTGTCATGGGAGGGATTAAATTTGAGACTTTTGGACTGTGAAACATGTGCTCTACCTATTTAGGTAAGGTCTTGAGAACACTATCAAGAACAGGGATTAGCAACTGCCAGCCCCTGGGCCAAATCCATCCACAGGATCTTGTAATGTGTGTGGAAAGTGCCGTCAAGTTGTAGCCAACCGATGGCAACCTCGTAGGGTTTTCAAGGCAAGTGAGTAAGCAGGGTAGGTTTGCCATTGCCTTCCTCTGCAAAGTCTTCCTTGGTTGTCTCCCTTCTAAGCACTGACCCAGCTTAGCTTCTGAGACCTAAGAGATGGGACTATCCTATACCATTCTACATCCCAGTCTTGTAATGACCTCTCACAAATCAGAAGCAAGAAGAAGAAGAAGAGATTGGATTTATATCCCGCCCTTCACTCACTTGGAGTCTCAGAGCGGCTTACAAACTCCTTTCCCTTCCCCTCCCCACAACAGACACCCTGAGAGGTAGGTGGGGCTGAGAGAGCTTTTTCCCAAGCTGTCCTTGAGAGAACAGCTGGTCCAGAGCTATGGCTTGCCCAAGGTCACCCAGCAGGTGCAAGTGGAGGAGTGGGGAATCAAACCCGGTTCTCCCAGATTACAGTCCGCTCACTTAACCACTACACCAAACTGGCTCAGAAGGGGTTCAGATGGCAGCAGACCATGCTGGGGGTTGGGCCTGAGAATTTGCGCATCTTCATAACTCCCTTGTTAGCAGTGGGCAAAACTCAAAGTGCCAGTAGACTCATATCTTGAGTGGCGAGCCCTCTGTGGACCCACACCCACACATGTCCAAGCTTACAGAATGAATCGGGCCTAGAGACACTGGCACTTCCTTTTGACATGAGAAGCCTGGCACCCTGTCGGCTGGCCCTTGGGACAATCATCTCCTCCCTGCCTCCCCAAAGTAAAGATTCCAAACAGGACATGCCATTAAAAAAAAACCCTGCCAGCTAAATGTTTCAATTGATACATTTGCAGAACACCTTGAAAACAGAGGGTTTAAAAAAAAAAAAAAGACGGGACAGAACTTCACAATGGAATCAGAACCAGGTCTGTATGTCGATAAAGGAGCAACAGTAGATCCTGTGCTCACTCCAGAGGAGAGGGTCACACCACATTGCTGGATTGGGGGGAAAGAGAAGTGCTGTATACTTAGAGTGTCTAGCCTAGTATGGTCTACTCCGACTGACCGCAGCTCTGCAGGGTGTCAAGCAGTTGTTCATCCTTGCCCTGATGCTGGACTTACTTGGATTTCTTGCCTATGGAATGCCTGTGCCTTGCCACTGAGTTTAGGTTATAACCTCCCTTCCTACATCACACATGAGGAAAAAAACAAACAGGTAGAAAAAGAGTTTTCTAAATCCACAAATGTAGGATGCCCTCTTTGTGGAGGGATTCACCAGAGTGCAAGTACTTTTTGGAAATATTTGGATGCGTCTTACGCAGGCTGGATTTTAGTTGTTGTTTTATGGCTTTTTTTTTAAAGGTTTCATTGTCCATATTTGGGATGGAGTGAATGATGAATCTGAATGAATGGGTACAGGCATTAACTGGTGGGAAGATAAGGTCCAGGATCATACGGAAGAGGTTGGCACGAGGGGGATGAACACAGGGCTTATTATACCCTTCCCCCAGTCTGTCCAGCCAGGTTCTTCCATTGACTGGGGATCTGTTGAGCCATGGATGCTCAGCCGTGCTCCTCACCGCCAGCACTGATTGTGCTAGGGGAGGAGATGTTGTGGCTGTCTGGTCACTTCGGAGAAATGAACTCAGTCAGGGGTTGCACCGTCTTTCCAGATGTGGTGGAAACAGTGTAGAAGAGTCACAGGACTGTGGACCCAGCTGGTTGGGCCATTTAGCTACATGGGAGGGCTCCTGTTATTATAATTATGGATAGTTTCAGAGGGTAGCGGTGTTGGGTCTGCTGTAGAACAGTTAGATTTTAGCCCAGTGGCACCCTAGAGACCAACAAACTTATACCCTGAAATTCTTGTTGGTCTCTAATGTGCTACTGGACTCAAATCTAACTGTCCTACAAATACGGGTGAAGGATCGGAGAAAATCAAAGAAGCGGGGGACTTTGAAGAATGATGAGAACAACAGATCATGCTGGTCTCCTGGATTAGGGACCTTTGTCTTAGTCTGTTTAATCTGTTCTCTTTGCTCTCTCCATCCATCTATCCCGGCCCTTCTCTTGGCCCCATTGACCTATCTTGCTGTCCCTTTATCATCCTGCACGGTGTTATAGCCATACACCCTTAATATGGCTCTGATTGTGCTGTCTCCCACCAGGGACGCAGACAGGGGGAGGAGCAGAGTTCCAAGAGGCATTCAGGGTTCTTGAGTGTACCGCCAGATTTTTTCCCCCTACCTAGCCAAATACTGTATTGGGCACAGAAAATTCTCTTGGCAGTCCTGTATCTCACCATCCATTCTCTAGACCGGCTGTCTTTCTCTCTGTGTCCTGGAAAATCATCTGATTCTGTGAGAATTATATGCATCCATCTGTCTAGAGTCTCTTTCCTGCAGTCTGCTGTTCTTTCTCCGTAACAACACTTTTCAGTCCACAATGCCTCTCTCTCCTTCCATCGCCCCTCTTTCACTTTTCAGTTTTTCTCACAGTATCTGATGTACAGCTAACCACAATCCCCTCATCTGCCCCCCACCCAGCTAAATTTCTCTGTACCTGCTCCCCCCCTCCACTCAAATCTGGAATCCCTCATAAAGAGTGGGATGGAATGAGAAGAGAGGTAGACCAAACTTGGCATAAATAAGTGGCTGATTAAAAACACGAGGTCATGATTATGCTCAGGCAAATGAGGTTATCTAAACTGGGGAAAGGCCTCTCTTCCCCCATGTAGTGCACCTTGCTGAGAGTGGGAACAAAAACTGGAATTCTGTAAAGCCCTGGGCCACCTGCCCCTTTTGGCTTCCTTGATGAAAGCAGTGGAACGTGGGCAGACTGAAGCCAGTCAAAGCAGTCATACCATTTGCTCTGCTCCAGCAGCTAAGAGGGACCCGGGCAGGTACTGGGCTTCATTTGCATACACTCAGCTTACCAGCCAATCACTAGCTTCTCTGGCAGTGTGTAGCCCTGGCATGCTGTAGATGCTTTCAAGCTGGGTGTGTATATGCCAGTGTGTAAGCGAGAGAGAGATCATGTGCTGAGGACCCATTCCACAAAGACCAGGGGCAGATTAGTTTACAAAGAGTTGCTATTTTGATGTGCTGGCACAGCCAGGAGCATGGGACAGATGCCAGCTTTCTGTTACTACCGATACAAATCCAAGCATTCGTGCCACCTGCTCCGTACAGTACCCAGGGGTAGATATGAAGTGGGTCTCCCTCTGACAGCATACTCTCATGCGCACACCATTGCTTGTGCTCCTGCCGGAGATCTATGGAGAGGATACATAAGGTCTCTCACCTGAATCTATCCACCTGGCTTTGCCATAGACTTCTCATCTGACCTTGGGTGAGTCATGGAGGCTAACTGGTCTTCTGTTCCCCCATGATGGGATAATATCCCTGGTCCTGTGGCTCAAGACAGTAGGACACTGAGGATAAATCAATTAAAAGCCAAGCCATGACTCACTCTGACCCTAAGAAGATGAAGCGCTTTATAAGAATATTAAAGAGAGAGAATCTTGCCTTGTACTTAACAAGCAATGGTAGGGTCATAAGAGTTCTGCACCTTGCAACAAGATTGAACGTCTAAGCCCCAGCCAGTATATTGTCTGCAGGTTTGAACAACTGATGGTGCCAAAGTTAAAATCTTTTAAATCCCATTTATTTCCACAAGAGAGGTAGATTTAAAGCCAGGGTTCCTTCAGTTGCAATGCCACATCTGCTGTGTGGGGATAGTAATACTGACCGACCTTACAGGGCCGTTGTAAGACTACTGAAATAAAGTACGAGAAACAGTTCGAACATTCCAAAGCGCTCAATAATATTGCTGCCACACGGTGATGATTTTCCATGAAGCTCCAATTGCCTCAGTGAATGCAGAGAATCTTGTAGTGGCAATAGAGAAAACCACACAGTGGTTTCCCCTGTATTTTCCTTGAACAAGACCCCCCCCCCCCAAAATGCTTCCATTCCCCCCACAAAACCAAAGGGATTTTATTTTTAAAAATTGGTAATTGCTATAGCATTGCAACACTATAACATTATAGCAATTATATATCACCATAGCAGTACATATATAGCGTTATAACACTATAGTAATGTAGCAGTTCTTTTATTTAAGCCTGACAAAGCCCTCTGGTAGCATGTGGGGGTGGGAGTGGTGGCCACATGGGTCTGAGGCCATGAAAAAGGCACTGATGTGGGCAGGACCTGCAAAAATGTGCATGTTCCCATCCACGCAACATACAAAAGTGCATTGATTGTGGTCTTTCTCAAGAGATCATATCACACCGGGTTCAGGAAAGATCAGAGCACAGCAAGAGAAAACCCTTGAATGTGACAGATTAGGGGATAACATGGTGTGGCTGCTTCAAAGACACCTGCTGCACTTTGGATGCCATATGGTAGCAGAGCATGTATGCGGAAACAACCTAAATGCTAACGTTGTTTTATTCTCTCCACCCCGTATCTAAATCAGTTAAAAAGTACTTTGGCTGAACTAAGTTCCTTGTGGTTAGGCAACTGTTCCCCTGAACTGAACAGAAATGATAGCATTTGTAAATAGTGTCATTCTCTTTAGACCCTAGAATCATGTACCTATCAATCTGATTTGATGAAAAGTTCTGTTTAACTCGAAAAGTCTCCTACTTTTGTGCCAACAGATGTTGATCCAAGAAAATGATCATTTGGCATGTATCTCCTCTCCCCCAGATATTTTGGAAACACTGACCTTTCCTGTACTACAGTTGAAAAGAATGTAAATACTAAATCGCTTCTGCCTGATGAAGTTTTCTGTGTGACCTAAAACTTCCATGCTGCACCAATTGCAGTTGAACTTAATTTTTTTTAAACCAGTTGGTGCATTATGGGCATTTTCTTTTGAAAATAAATTAATAATCCATTCTATATTCTCTCTCTGTACAACTGACAAAGGGCTATTTTTTCCTAATAAGAACTCTTTTCAACTCATAAACTTGCCTTCCAATAAATCATATGAGCATAGCTATAGAGTACCTTAGAATAAATTCATATAGCCTGGCTCAGGCGCTGAGAATTAATTCCATTGATTTTAATAGATTCACTGTAGCTAAGGTAATATAGTCTGTTGGGACAAAAATGTGAAGGAATGTAAATGTTTTCAGCATTTAAAAGAGAAAAGGAACTTGTAATGATTTCATGTTTTGGTGTGTGTGTTTCTTTAAATGTTTAGTTTGACTGAAATAATGTAATGAGAGTGATAGAGGGAGACAAGTGTGATGTGATTGGCTGATGACTGAGAGTGTGGGAAAAGAGATGTCTCTGAGGTGATTCTGTGATTCTCTGTGTGAAGTGTTTAGGAAGAGCAGAGTGTGGAGAGTTTGAGATAGTCTGTGACTATGAGGGTTTAAGTCTATTCTGAGTGAATAAGACAGACAGTTTAGCCTGTTTGGCTATGAGCAAAATAGTTCAGCCTGTGTGGCTATATAAGAAAAGAGAGTTCAGTCTATGTGACTATATGTATGAGAGAGAGATTAAAATTGAAGGTCTAAGCCTGTCAGAGTGGAGTTTTGGAGTCTGAGGGACTGTGTGTGATGCCAAGCCTTGTCAGTTATATTTACAAGTTCCTTTCTTCAACAACAGTTCAAAATATCCAGAAACCTATTTTGTTCTTTTATAAATAAATCATTTGTTTAAATTTATCCCAGCAATCAGATCAGTCCTTCCTCATGGCCACATAGTCCTCTGAAGCACCCAGACACTGGGTCATTCTACCAAATTAGAGAAAGTATTTGGAATTTTTAATTCCTGTTGGCAGCAGAAATCTACCAAGTACATGTACACGGAGTGTGTTTTAAAGGAGACAAAGTCTCCCCAATAGCAAGCATGTCACAGAACTGTTTATTAATCCGTAAGGTATATTCTATTTCTTAAAATGTTAGCTTTTCCCCATTACACATTATTTTCTTGTTGCGAATTGGGGGAGGGGGGAGATGTTAATCAAGAATAATATGCTGCCCAAAAGCTGGTGGGACATTGGACCAGCAGAAATGGATCCAATAAAAGACATATGATGTCACCTTACATTCCCCCTCCCTATACTGAAAACAGATATTCAGCAGCTAGGATCCTGCATTAAAAGAAGAAGTGGGCAGAGCTGGGATTAGACAGATAAAAATTACGATTTGTCTTCTGCCTTGGTGACCTCGTACCCCCCACGGTCTTTGTTTATTGTCTAAGCTGTCTGTTTTTAGCTGTCTGAAGCTGTGGGTAGCTACATAACCTATCTGAATGCCCCTTTGAAGCTCCAGCTTTCATGGATTCAAACATAAAGGTTATGAAATCTTCTTCAGACTTGAGAAGGTTGAAGCCCAGGCATGCTCTCACACACAAAAAACATACCTCCCTTCTCAAGGCCGCTCGTTAACCCTTCTGAAGACCTAACCTCATGTGTCTTGTTTGTGCCGAGATTTCTTACTACCAGCTTTGTATGTCAGTGGGTGAAAGGAGCTTTCCAAACACAGATCAGAATGAAAGACAAGAAGAATCATTAGGTGGATCTGGTTCTGCTGATGCCCTCACATCACCTTGGGACTTCATACTGTCCTTCCTGTAGCCTTAAGAATCTCTTTGAATACACTGCCGTCTGGCTGTTGAGCCCAAAGAGTGGCCCAGGCAAAGGGAGGAAGCAGGCAGAAGGAAACCGCTCTGCATGAAGGGGCAGGAAAACAGGGTCCCCCCCCCCCCCCCCCGATATAGACTTCCTCTTTCCTCATTCCCTGAAAATGCAAAAAGAAGGTGTCTATTAAATGAACATCTGTCAGTATAAAAGTATGTATGTTTGTTGGTTACATAGAATTCTTCATTTTAGAGGAAAGGGAGGTGTATAATTCTTCTCCTGCACTTAGGGGGTCTTCCCACTGCTTGCCCTCTTTCCCTGTTGTCACAATGATGCAGAAAATGAAACAGTGATCGAAATGTGAGAAGGGAATAAGGGTTACTTCTAGTATGGGTTTTCCCTGTTCGTGTCTCCAAATGCAAGCAGAGAGAGGAGTAGAGGCGAAAATGCCTTACATATACATAATGTCTGAAATGTCTGTTCAGGTCCAAACACGTGTACATTCCTGACCTTCTGTGTATGTTTAAGAGGATATGTGCTTTCGAACCTGTGCATTCTCTTTGGACATTTCCCTCTTTCCCCTTTAAGACATGCATGTGTAGAAAAAGAGGTATATTGGAAGCAGTCCCTTAGCAAACCCATGGGGAATACTTAGATAACAAAGGAGGCAGATGGTTTGTCAGTTCAGCACCACGGAGAGAGCCTAGGCCATAGCGAGGCAGAGAATTAACTGCGCTAGAAATTTAATAAAACCAGCTTTTCAATCTTGTTGTAACTGGTGACAAAACAGTTACATTGTTAATGTTGGGGAACAATTAGGGAGGAAACGTTTTAAAAAACATGTTTCAGATCACATGATTTCTCAGGAGATTTTTTTTTAAAAAGATTATTTCAGAACACTGACTGTCAGAATAAATAATTAAATGGGCTTGCATGTTGAATATATATTACCAAAGGCACAAGTATCTTGGCTTTAAAAAATAAAAAAGTGACCAACTGGTACTGATAATGTTGGTATAGTTAGGAAGAATGATAGAAACTCACAATTTTTTTCTTAAACTCCTTTAATTTTTTTCATGCAATTTATTTTCAACTATGTTTAACATCAGACCTTTAAATCTTGCTTTCAAACCCCCCCCCCCCCCCCACGATACTAATGAAATCTCCTGGTGATTTTCTACTTAGGGTGCAAAAATGGCATACTGTTGCAAACATGTATCCTGAATGGACTGCAGATCTGAAAATATTATTGTTGGATCCATCATGAGGTGCAGGGAGAGCACACAACTGTACGTGCAAACAGATGTGGTTGAGCAAACTTAGATAATAATATGGGAGCCATAAGTAACCATTATTTAAGCTTGAGTTATACTGCTTGTGAAGAGCTCTGTGCTTTCAAATGGGGAACATGATGCACAGTTAAAACCAACAGGTGCACGACAGGTATTTCAGAACTGCACTGTGCTATGACTATTTTGAACATGCAGATGTCAATATGTGGGAAGGCAAAGGTACCTACAGACATTAATCGACTGATTTTGCACATTGCTAAAACAAACCCTTGGCATTTTAGTTGTGGGGGAATGGAAGGTGAATCCACATGATTAACCTCTGCTGATAGCTGCTAATAAGCCTTTGTTACATCTGACCTCATGTGGCAAGCCATTTAATCAGAATAATCCACCTGGGGGGGGGGGGGAGACGACCAAACTTTTACCACACTTCCCTTGAGCAGGTGTGTAGAATATCAACTTTCCCCCCAGCACTGAAACAGAGGTCTCAGTCTGCATGTGCGGTAGAATCAGGGCTCTCTTTCTAGCAGGAATTCCTTTGCGTATTAGGTGACACACCCCTAATGTAGCCAATCCTCCAAGCTCTTCTTACAGGAGCTACTGTAAGCTCTTGGAGGATTGGCTACATTAGGGGTGTGTCACCTAATATGCAAAGGAGTTCCTGCTAGAAAAAGAGCCCTGGGTAGAATGATGTGGAAGGTTGGACCACACCACTTCAGAGGGACACCAGCTCTGAATACTCCTCCATGGAGAAAAAAAAATCTTATTGGCAATTGAAAACTAGTGCCTCAGGGAGAGAGGGTTTTAATCTATCCCCTCTGCTTGCTGTGCCGATTTTCTGTTGGCAAGAACTTTCCAAATGAGGGAGCATTCCACAATGATTCCCCCATGGCTGCAGTCGGAAGTGGCACGGCCCATCCTGCTTCCCCAGCATTCTGTGATATTCTGCCACATCTGGAGGCCAGGCCTTAGTCTTGTCTCTCCGGGATGTAAAGAAAGACATTGGTAGCAACACTAAAAATCAAATCGAAACGGTACTGTTTTCTTAAAGATGGGCATAATATAAAATAAAGGTACCTCGCAACGGGTTAAATTTGGCCATCAGAAGCTAGACCAAAACAAAAAAGCAAACTACTGAAGCATGGCTTTCACACAGAGGGATAGGCTGTGGCCTGAGGTTTTGGGATTCATTCTCAGGGGGACAAGTTGAAATCCCAGGAGAGGGCATCAAGTAGCTGATCATTTGTGCATGCCTGCTTACGTTAACCATGGTTAATGTAAACTGGAGATGGAAGGCAATAAGCTGACACTAACTAATGACATTTTACACTGAACACATAATTTCTATGTAATTTGTTTTTTAATAGCATATGGGGTATATTGGGAGGGAAGGCCCGATCTTGTCGGACCTTGGAATCGAAGCAGGGTTGACACTTGGGTGGGAGACCACCAAGGAAGGCTCTGCAGAGGAAGGCAATGGCAAGCCACCTCTGCTTCTCACTTGCCTTGAAAGCCCCTTGCTGGGGTCGCCATGAGTCAGCTGAGACTTGATGGCACTTTATACCCATGCACACACACAAATGGGGTCTCTTCCCTCTGCAAAGAAACATTCCCAGATGCCACATGAAGATAGTTTCAAGTGGGTAGCCATATTAGTTTGCCGAAGCAGAACAAAAAATCGAGTCCAGTAGCACCTTAGAGACCAACAAAATTTCCCAGGGTATAACTTTTTGGTGACTCAAAGTTTAATTTGTCATAGCAGATAAAGTGAGCCTTGAGTCACAAAAGCTGATGCCCTGGAAAATGTTGTTGGTCTCTAAGGGGCTATTGGACTCATCAGATATGGGTATCTGAAAAAATGAGCTTTGACTCACAAAAGCTGATGCCCTGGCAAAATTTTGTTGGCCTCTAAGGTGCCACTGGGCTTGAACTCTGTAGATACCACGTGGTACAATTCCCAGGGGTATGTGGACATACCCCCAGTGGAACTGCTGTTCTGTTTGATATGACCAGGCCCCACAGAGTGAGTGGCAGGGTTGGAGATTCTGGGGATGTGGCAGTCCTGCATAAATGCTCAGCTCAACCCTGAACCTAAACCAGGCCATTCTCTTACCTCTGCCCCCAACCCCATAATTTATGGATGATAATAATCTATATATTTGATAGCTAAGTGCCCGTGTGTGTGCAGATATCTAAATCCACACATCAGGGGCACTTGGGGGGCAGAGAGACGTTCCTGCACACTTGGGGGATTCCCCAGGTGTGCAGAAAAATCTTAAAAGTTTAAAAAACTAGATGGGGGATATTTAAATCCCCCCCAAAAGTAAAAGAACATTCCCTGCGCTTGCACAGACAACACTCTGGGAATGGTGCCTGGCAGCCGTGGCCGGGGAGGGGAGGGAAGAAGGCTTGGCAGGCCGGTGAATGGGAGCCACTTGGGCCTTGCTGCCAGTGCTGGGGGGGAGAGGATTGGCGGGCCCAGCGGCTCAGAGCTGCATGGGCCTCACCGTCGTTGGAGGGATGGGTGGGAGAGAAGGCTGGGCAGGCCCAGCGGCTCAGAGCCACATTGGCCTCACCTTGGGGTGGGGGGGAGAGAGAAGACTAGGTAGCTCAGAGCCACACAAGCCTCACTGTTGGGGGGGGGCAGGCAGGAGAAAAGGCCCAGCGGCTCGAAGCTGTGCGGGCCTCGCTGTCAGTGCTAAGGGAGAAGGCTTACCTGCGGCAGCTTCCTCCTCCTCCATCTGGAGCCCCCCCTGCGTGAGTATCATGGGTCCTCACCTCTTGTAGTGATCTAATTTCTACAGAGGGGCTGCAGTGGCTCAGAGGTTAAGATGCTGAGCTGCAGACCAGAAGGTCGATAGCTCGGCAGTTCAAGACCTGAGTGCCGCATGATGGAGTGAGCTCCCGTCTCTGGCCCCAGCTCCTGCCAACCTAGCAGTTCGAAGGCAAGTGATGCTCTGTATTCTTGGTGCTTGGGGGGGGGGGCAACAGTGGGAGGGCTTCTAGTGTCCTGCCCCCACTGCTGGACCTTCTGAGGGCACCTGGTGTTTTTGGCCACTGTGTGACAGAGTGTTGGACTGGATGGGCCACTGGCCTGATCCAGCATTGGCTTCTCTTATGTTCTTATGAAAGCAAGAAATTGCAAGTAGATAAATAGGTACTGCTTCGGTGGGATGGTAACAGCATTCCGTGCACCTTGGCATCTAGTCATGCTGGCCAGATGACCATGGAAAAAGTCTTCGGACAGTGCTGGCTCTTCAGCTTGGCAATGGAGAGGAGCACCGCCCCCTAGAGACGGATTCGACTGACTTTCAAGCAAAGGAAACTTTTGCCTTAACCTTTAATTTCCACAGGGTGCATTTATGCATTTTTTAAAGAATGTATCTAGCTTTACCTTAATGCCTACCGAGGTGATTTTTGTCAGAATGACTGAGATAATCTTCATGAACCACTGGAACACTTAGCAGGGAAAGTGTTGTGTAAATGATAAGTATAATTATTAAAATCATTTGGCCCTTATGACAAACCTTCAGGCTGCTGTGTAGAGTAAGTCTCACAAGGGTAGCCTTCCATCTTTGCATCTGTATATGACGCATGTAGGAAGTGCAGAATAACATACCTGCGGGGCTATTGTGAGACATATTTATTTTCTAATTCTTTATATAGCTCCGCTGGCGCTAGAAAGATGGCATCAGTCCTTTTCCCCAATTGGTCTTTAGTTCTACAATGGCGGGCCTGTCCCTTTTTCCCCAAAAGACCAAAGTAAGTTTTTTTAATCTAGGTTTTCTGCAGCAAGAGATTTTCATTTCAAAATAATGGTGACGGCAGTCTTGAGGTATAATATGAATGCAGTGCTTTTGAATCTGCCGAAGGCCAGGCCTGGATATGGAGCATTCTCTATAGAAAACTGCCCTTGATCTCCCACAAAAGGTTGTCCTACTGCCAACAAAAAATATCTCTCCACAGGCCCTCATCAGGCAGTCTTGGCGCACAGATGTTTCAGTCAAAAGACTGCCCTCCCTTGACCTTAAAAAAAATCTCTCTGCCGACCTCCTACCTTCGTCCCTTTCTTCCCTTCCAATTCACTTGGAATTCTCTTCTCCTGGCCGTATGCTGATCATCGTCTCTATCACTTTCTGAAAAACTTCCCAAACCTTTTTTTAAAAAATTCTTCTTGTTGAATTGCCGTTTTGATCTTTATCACAACAATACTCAAGGCTGCCTGCACCTGCAATCAGGATGCAACATCCGGAGAACCTCTACTGTCTTCCTTAAGGGTGCAGCAAGTTCCTGGCATGTCAGAGTGGAAAAATAGAAAGCAGGGGGGCAATGCCAGGTGAACTTTCACCAAGGGGGGGATGAGCAGAGTTCCAGGGGTCAGATAGCAGGGCCTTTCCCCATAGCTAGCTGCAGTCGAATAAATCATGCAGAATAAGCCAACAGAGGCCAGTTGGCATAATTCATACAGGCTGCTGATGAGCAAACGTTTTAGCACAGGAAATATTTATTTATTTATTTGAGGAAATTTTGATGCCACCTCCCCAGAGACCTGCTCAAGGCTGCTTGTAAGTAATAAAATGAAACCATTAAAATACAACTATTTAAAAAACAGGCCATCGCTATTAAAACAAGCTAGGACTACTACAGCATCAAATACACACTAAGCAGTCTAAAATGATGTCAACAAAATTATCCTTGGGCCAGAAGCAAACCATAAAATGTTTGAACTGAGAGTTGCCAACTGTGGGGTGAGAAATACCTGGAGATTTGGGGGGTGGGGTGGAGCCAGGCGACAGTAGGTTTGGGGGAGGGGAGAGACTTCAGCAGAATATTAATACCAAAGAGTCCACCCTCCAAAGCAGCCATTTTCTCCAGGGGAATTGGTCTCTGTAACCTGGAGTCCAGTTCTAATACCAGGAGATTTCCAGCCACCACCTGGAGACTGTAGCAACCCGAACTGCAGTGTTAGGAGAGTCAAGTAACAAAAGTATACACTGCAAGAAACTTTTGTAAATTAACGTGTTCTATTTATAACTTATCATTCTATAAAGTGCATTATGTGCTATTATAACATCCTTGTCAGATACATATATTCAGCTGGAGACTGGCAACCCAGTTTGAAAGATAAAACCTCTTAGCTGAGAGTCAGTGTGGTATAGGGATAAAGGTCGGCGGACTCTAATCTGGAGAACTGGGTTTGTTTCCCCACTCCTTCCCATGAAGCCTGCTGGATGACCTTGGGCCAGTTGCAGTTCTCTCAAGGCTCTCTCAGCCCCACCTACCTCACAAGGTGCCTGTTGTGGGGAGAGGAAGGAAAGGAGAGTGTAAGTTGCTCTGAGACTCCTTAAGGTAGAGAAAAACGGCATATAAAAACCAACTCCTTCTCCTCTGACACCCCCTCTTAGTTAAAAGCGTGCGTAAAAATGAATGTTTTTGCCTGGCACCTAAATGGAAGTTAGGAAGAAGAAGAAGAAGAAGAGATTGCCCAAGGTCATCCAGCCAGGTGCAAGTGGAGGAGTGGGGAATCAAACCCGGTTCTCCCAGATTAGAGTCCGCACACTTAACCACTACACCAAACTGTGTAGTGCCGAGTGAGCCTCAAAGGGGGAGCATATTCCAAAGGCAAGGTGCCACCACTGAAAAAGCCCCGCCAAAGAGTCCAGACAATAAAGCAGGAACAAACACATGCTTAAATAGTTGCAAACCGCATTCTACAACAGCTTCGGGGGGGGGGGGGGGCAACAAGGACTAGTTTCAGATTATGCAAAAAAAGAAATGTAAGAAAGAACACAAAGAGAGTAGTCAAAATGGCAGTAGCATCAGGGGTCATTTTGAGCAGAAGCTCAGGGGAGCTCAGCTCCGGGAGTTGGTGCCAGCCCCCCCCCCCCACGGGGGAATGCCTGCTTGTGTCATGGCTGCAGCAAAATGACCCTGTTCCCTGGAAAGGTCCTTGTTCCTCCAACCAGCCTTCTGAAGGCTTCAGACACCACTGCAGCTATCCTCCCAGAATAGTGGTATTTCTGAGGCTTGGATTAGTAACTGTCCCCTCTTTGCCAGCTTTTCTTTCTTTCTTTCCTTCTTTCCTTCTCTCTCTCTCTCTTTCTTGCCTTCTGACATACTTCCGGTGATGTCAGGTGGTTTAGCATATGCAAATAAGTTATGCTAATGAGTTATGCTAATGAGCTCCTGCACCTCTTTTTCTACAAAAGACCCCGGAGTAGCATTCAGTACCCAGGGAATATTTTTCATGTATCTAAGGGTGAAGGTAGTTGAAACATTTAGAGAGCGACTATTTGGAAGTGCTCTCACTTCATATGTACCCAGGCCCATAGCCAGAAAAAATTTTTATTGGGGGGTGAGGAAATGTATACAGTGGTAGACAGCCCATCATTATTTATTAGTTTATTTGTTTAGTTATATTTTATTAGTTATTTACCAATTTTCTACTTGAGAGTCAAGGTGGATTACATGGTACAGAACATTGTAATCAAATAGCACGAGAGATCTAATAAAGCAATGCAGCCAGACTAGGATTACAACAATTATAAAAGTGCAAAAAAGTATCAAACATGCTAAATCATGCAATGCAAAAAATGGGAGTTACAAAAATTGAAAACAATGCCGTAACTGCATGATAGAATAATGATTTTTGCTTTGTTTCAAATTGATGTAATCTTAGTCTTATTGCATTGTTTATTAGAAGTCTCATCTGAATGATTTCATTGACTGACACTGTGTAATCCATTCTGAGTGTCAGTGAGAAAGGCAAGACTATAAATAATGTAAATAAAATTAATCAATAGAATGCATAGGCTGTGAGTAGGATTCTTTTCTAAGTAAACAAACATAGGGTCACGCAACAGTGGCATGATCCCTGAGGTGCCCACAGGTAAGGGATCCTTTCCCAGCAACTTTTCATCTTCAGATCAAGCACCACAACCCTCCCCTGTAAATAACATTCCTATGGGGTAGCATATATTAGCAAAAGAAGAACTGTGCTCACTTACCTCTGGGCCTAAATCCTGTATTATTTGTCTTCTGTTCTGTCAAAAATAATTTCCCCAGCAGCTTCTGCGGGACTATTGTGAAACCCTGTCCTGTCCTGTCTTTTTCTTCGCTTTCTTCTGAGGCTGATTCTGCGTAAGCTTTTCCCTCCATTGTTTTATGAAACCCACGTTGGAGCAGAAATTCCCCTCTGCATTGCATGCTGCTCTCACTTCCTTTGATTATCGGGTTTTCTAGTACCCTCCACACTGCATGCTGCTTTCGAGTTCTCTGATCTTTGGATTTTATTGTACCTTCTGCATAGATTTATGGCCAGTTTATGGCCATTTGGGGGTGACTTTGCAGTCAGTACAGCGTTGCCCTGAGGTATTTGAATGTGGTTTTGAGCTGCATGTTTTCCGCCCAGTTGAGAAAATGTGGAGTGAATGCTAGATGCACAATCACCCTGAGTCTACAACAATACCATTTGTATCCTTTCGTTCCTCCGTTACTCTCTCTTGCTCAGCTTTCCCACAGCGTGATTTTACTCCCCCTCCCCACAGGCTTTTTAAATCAGGAGGACTCTTCAGCCCCGCTAACAGCTAATTCTGTTCTAGCCAAATTGCATAGAGAATTCACTCTTGGAAGATTTATGACAGGATTCACACCTTTTTACTTCAGCTTCTACCCTTTTTACATGGAAAATTTACACTTGGAAGGTATGTGACAGATTTCACACCAACTGTCATGTGTGACAGATTTCACCAGTGCTGATTGGAGGGGTGCAACTGACAAATGATCATTGGGGCACCACCCCTTTTTTTGCTCCACCATAACTATGGGGCTGTTACCTTTCCACTGCAGTGTCAAACTCTGGGAGAGAGAAAAAGCTGGCTGTGCTCAGCACTGATTGATCAGGGGGGCTGGTAGGCCCCCACCAGGGATGAGGGATCCCCTGTCCCTGGTTTCCATTTCCTACTGCCACTTGGAGCAGCGGTGGGATTTTTTTTTTTAAATGGCTATTGGGCCAACAGCTTGACATCACTTCCAGGGAAAAACCAGAACAGACATAAGTCCTTTCTAGGAATCACTGGAATTTGGCAATTTCTAGGGAAGTGTGATGTCACTTCTGGATTTCCTTGGAAGTGATGTCATGCCATCACTGGCAGCCATCCCCACCACCCCCGCCCTCCCACTGGCAAC
Organism: Lepidodactylus listeri; assembly: GCA_029233225.1. Taxonomy (NCBI): domain Eukaryota; kingdom Metazoa; phylum Chordata; class Lepidosauria; order Squamata; family Gekkonidae; genus Lepidodactylus; species Lepidodactylus listeri. Next base: position 53,708,205 of record JARCFY010000015.1, on the reverse strand, counting down.
CCTATTGATCAGTGACACACACACACCAATTCTGTGATCAGTTTTGCCCTTTTTAAAAACAAGCTGTTTTATTGCTATTGCTATTATTTTATTGTAAGAATTGTACAGAGCATTTTTCTTTATTTAAAATTTATCTCCCCATAATACAGTCTATAAGGTAGCTAATGTAAGTGTGTAAAGTCCAGTTCAGATTTTTCAAAAAATTAAAATCCATTAAAATAATGAGATCTAGGCTTGGGAGAAGGGGCAGGGCTTATAGCTGGTCCAGTATTTGGTGGCCCTTAATGTATGCATCTCTATCAACTGAATTCTTAATGTAGGACTCACCCTGAGGCTGAGAGAAATGCTGTGAGTTCTCTTTTCTTTGTTGCGTCTGTCTTCGCCCTAAGATACTCAACTTCTTTTTCTTGCTTGCCGCTCCGATCACGTAATCCCCCTTGCTACTTTAAGACCCTCTTTGTTGGCTTCCTGTGCAAGATATTACATTAAAGCTTCTTAGCACCCTGTCTGAAAAAAATCTTCCATTTTCCTCTTGGCCCTCCACTAAGCTTCGCATTTGTTCCAGGCCAAGAGTTCCATCTTCTTAATCAATCCATTTGTCCAGCTCTCAGATAGATTCTTTTGTGGGGGGCTGTACCCCCCTCAGGCTTGCTTTTACTTTCCCCTGGTCTCTTTCATGGGGAGGGTAAGATTTTCTTTTTCCATTTGCTGATATTTAAGTCCCTTTTAGAGGACTACTTTTGTTTTCCTGCTTTTGGAGTAACTAATTTAGAAACCTTGTGCTGTTTCTGTAGCTACTCGGCCATCTTTAAGTTGCCTGAGATTCACTGGTACAGTTAGGTAATTATGGACTCTGTATTTACCCTTCTATTTGCCCACCTGGAATGATTTATCCACCCCCAGCCCAAATTTTCCACTCCTGAGGGACTGAGGAAGGGGAGATAAAAGGTCTCCACAGAGTGACATTCTAGGAGCTTTCCCTACTCTTGATGGTAAAGACCCACGGGATTAGGGGGGGCAGATTGAAGCATCACCTGGAAGTGACATCAGATCCTCCACAAAAAATGCCCTCCCCGGGAACTGCCCCCCCCCCCAAATCTCCTGGCATTTGCTGAGGCAGTTATTACGAAACTTATTCATGGTGGACCCTCATTCATCATGAGATCTGAATAGTTTTACAGATGCAGATGTTCCTATTCCTTTGACTCATAGTTTTGAGATGAGCTTCCCAGCTGTCAAATTCCTTTGCAGCTCAGTTGATAAAACTGAGTTAAAGAAGAATTTCTGCCTTCCCCCTCTTCCATCCTACCCCATTTTATCTGCACTGGTGACAGGGGAGTGATGCAGTGGCAGTGGGAGGCAGCTAAGAACAGAGAAAATTCTTGCCGTGTTATCCCTTCATCTTTCTTTATTCTTCCATTTCCCCAGTGAAGTCTGAGAACTGCAGTTCCCAGAATGCCAGATATTAGCTGTCAGGCACTGTGGATGCTACAGTCCTTGAATGCACCAGGTATACTTTTCCCAAAACAAATTCTGGCAAATATAAGTCTCAGAATGCCTACTGTAATTTGTTCTCAGAATCAGAATGCACTGGAGGGAAGGAAGGTAAGGAATACAGAAAGATGGAGGTGAGGTGGAGGAGCTTGCTCCTGTTATGGTTTTTTTTTGGGGGGGGGGTCTGGTCCTCTTGCAGCACTCAAGCTTCTACCCATATACAGGCAAGTGACTTCATTCTCCGAATGCACCAAGATTCTCTGATGCAACCCATGTTTACAGTGGACAGGTGTGGAGGAGTCCCAGGAGGGCCAGTCTAACTGACAATAGGAGCCAGTCTGAACAGGGCTATCGTGCAGTTGTAATGAAGGACGTCTGTTTGTTGGCCTGGGAGCCAGCTGAGAAAACTTGCATATAGATCTTTTTGCAGGGAAGATTTTAATCCAGACAGAAACTCTGCCCTAGCTCTCCAGGGTCTAGGAAACACCATGCTGAAGATTTGCAGAGGCCCAGGAGGGGGGAGGGAGAATGGCCCACTCTGTATGGCAAGCCACTGAACGCTCACGGCCTCCCGCATGGAAACAGCTGCCGCCAGGAACTGTTTCAAGCAATTTCACAGGGACAGAGCAGTGGACAGATCTAAACACCCAACCGGGTTCATGTACCCGGAACATAGGAGCTGGTACTGTAAATTAATGATGTCTGCGCAGCTGTGCGTGTGGAATGGGGAACCTGTTTCCTTCATGCCATTTTTCTGTTTGCCTTTCTGTTGGGTGATAATTTGGATCTGGCACATGGACCTTGCAAGATCCACACAAGGATCCCTGGTCTTCCTGGCTTTCCCCTTCCCTCTGCAGCCATTTTGAACTAGGGTTGCCAGCCTCCAGGTGGGGCCTGGGGATCTCCTGCTTTTACAACTGATCCCCAGCTGACAGAGCTCAGCTACCCTGGAGAAAATGGCTGCTTTGAACGGTGGACTCTATGGCGTTGTACCATGCTGAGGCTCCTCCCCTACCCAAACCCCACCCTCTCCTGGACCTACCCCCAAGGTCTTCAGGTATTTTCCTACCCAGACTTGGCAACCCTATTTTGAACTTTCCCAGGCTTATGGGACCCACATGGCATAATAGCTGTGCAGGCTGGGTGGCTGCTGTGGGGGAAATTACTCCTGTCTGCCTCTTCCGTCAGCAGAGCTCCATTTGCAGAAGAGGCAGGAGGGAATTATCTTTGCCCTTTCCCCCCTCCCCACAGCAGCCTTCTGACCTATTTGGCTGTTTACTCCACATGAAACCCATGACCTCAGGAATTAGGGTTGCCAGTTCTGGGGTGGGAAATACCTGGAGATTTGGAGGGTGGAGCCTGAGGAGGGCAGGGTTTGGGGAGGGGCTTCAGTGCGGTACAGTGTCATAGAGTCCACCTTCCTAAGTGGCCATTTCATCCAGGTGAACTGAACTCTTGTCATCTGGAGATCAGTTGTAATCCCAGGAGATCTCCAGCAACCACCTGGAGGCTGGCAGCCTTACCAGGAATTAACTTTCTCAGGGTTAGAAGTAGCTGCTTGGAGGAGGGGAGAGCCGCAAAGATTTGCAGTCATCAGTACTTTTCTGCAGCAGATCACAGCTTCCAACTCAATAGTTCTCATCCACTGGTGTGGTGATCTTCATCCATTCTAGATGCAGGACCCATTTTTAGGCACCAGTCTGGGACTACATGCAACAGGCAATCACGTCATTTGAGTCATGTGACAGGAAGAGAAAGGAGCAGAATTACGACCTTACTGGTAGGAAGGGGGGTTCCATGCTGCAAGCTGACTCAGAGCAGCGGGAGGACCAATTGACGTAGGCGGAAGGGTCCAGGCCAAGGGAGGAGGAAAGACAAGAGAAAGATCTTGCACAGATGGGTGTCTCAGAGTCTGTGTTTAAAAAGGAATTCTTTCCAGCACTGACTGACCACCTTGCTTTCCTGCCACTTCTCTCATCACAGGGAGCAAGGAAAGGCAGAAAGGTTAGGGAACATTACTCTCTATGCATGTGCAGTAGAAAAAGGATCTTTCGCAAAACAGAAGAGGGAAAAAAGCTCTATAGGAATTTATAACCCAGCAGGGGGGACTCTGATCCATTTGAGGGCCCTAATCCATGGGCTAGAGACCATGGCATCGGGGTAAGGAAAGAGCCCTTCAGACTACTGGATATTGAAATGTTAACACCCCCCCCCCCCGTGCGCGCAGCCCTAAAGCAAAATAAGGCTTTATGAACCAGCAAATTACGTTTTATGGATATACTGAGATGTCTGGCCTTTATCTTTCCTGTTTCAAGAAGTTCCCAACTGGAGCCACTGGGCTAGCTATCTATGTGTTTTCCAGTGTGTTCAGATCTCAATGATTTCTATCTCTACACACCATCAGATGGAGATAGGATTCAGTGAGACCTGAACACACTGGAAAAGGGAACAAGATGCAATTTAACGAAAATAAGTGTCAAATTCTACTTCTGGGTAACAAAAATGAGGAACACACATATTGGATAGGGGATACACTTCTGGGAAGCAGTCTGTGTGAACAAGATCTCGGGGCATGGGTGGACCGTAAGTTATATATAAGCAGCCAGTGTGATGCAGTGACAAAAAAAGGGCTAATGCAATCTTGGGCTGCAACTGGAGTATTGTGTGCAGTTCTGGAGGCCTCACTTCAAAAAGGATGTGGACAGAGTGGAGTGGGTGCAGAGGAGAGCAAGAGGATGATCAGAGGCCTGGAGACCAAGCCCTAGGAGGAAAGGCTGAGGGACTTGGGAATGTTCAGTCTGGAGAAGAGGAGGTTGAGGGGGGGACATGATGGCTCTCTTGAGGTATCAGAAGGGCTGTCACTTCTTAGAGGAGGGCAGGGAGCTGTTCCTGTTGGCAGCAGAGGAGAGGAATTGCAATCATGGGTTTAAATTAAGGGCGGGAAGATACCAGCTGGATATTAAGAAAAATGTTTTTACAGTAAAAGTTGTTCAACAGTGGAATCAGCTGCTTAGGGAGGTGGTGAGTGCCCCCTCACTGGCAGTCTTTAAGCAGCAGCTGGACAAACACTTGTTGGGGCTGCTCTAGGCTGATCCTGCATTGAGCTGGAAGTTGGACTAGATGGCCTGTATGGTCCCTTTCCAACTCTGTGATTCTGTTATTCTATTATTTATCTATTTGCCACTTTTTATTCCTAATGGGGGCCCAAAGAAGCTTACACTGTCATTCTACCATCCTCCATTTTCTCACAACAACATCCCTGTGAGGTAGGTTAAACTGAGAGAGGAGAGTAACTGGCCCAAGGTAACCTAGCAAGCTACCATAGTAAAGGGAGATTCAAACCTGTGACTCCGAGATCCTAGTGTGAGACTCTGCCCACCGCACTATGCTTGACTGGCTGCCCTCTGAGTTGCAAGACGAGGAACTTCTGCAGAAGGCAGCGGCTGGAAGGGATTATCGGGTAGAAATGTAACCAATGCTTTGATCCAATTTCCTCCTGATATGATGTTGTTATTGACAGGTAAAAATCTTGCCCTGCAGATCCCACCGACTGCCTGTACTGTTAGTAATCCTATTCATGACGTTTCCTTTCTCTTTTCGTTGTTCCCTTCCCCAATAGGGACTAGCTGCACATTACCCAAAGACCATCATGGCGTGCCTGCACGAGACCCGCACGCCTTCCCCATCTTTCGGCAGCTTTAACACGATCCTCACGGAGAGCTCCCTCCGCAAGCTGGACCCGGACGCCTCCGACTGCACCCCTGAAAAGGACCTGACCCCCACGCAATGCGTACTGAGGGATGTGTTACCCATCGATGGCGGCGGAGGGGGCGGCGGAGGGCACAGCCCCACGCCCAGCGAGGAGACACGTGACCAGTTTGCCAACAGCGTGCTGCAGCTACACGAGAATGAAGCCGGCGGAGGTGGGGGAGGCGGAGCGGGTGCAGGAGCTGGTGCTGGGAATCCTGAGGTGCGGGCTACCCGTTACCATGCCGATCAAGTACGGATCCACTGCCAAACAGGGAGCGGCTTTCTGGAAGGGCTATTTGGTTGCCTCAAGCCTGTTTGGACCATGATCGGCAAAGCATATTCTACCGAACACAAGCAACAACAAGAAGGTGAGATCTATCTATCTATCTATCTATCTATCTGTCCTTCCATTTTTAGCGCTACCACCAAAGAGTTTAGAGTGGCATACAGGGTTATCCCCTCCCTTTTCCTCTCCCTTTTCCCCTCAAAATAACCCTGCAAGGTTGGTGAACCCGAGAGAGAGAGAGAGTGAGAGTGGTCCAAGATAACCAAGTGAGCTTCGTGGCTGAGTGGGGATTTGAACCTGGGGATCTGAACCTGCCAGTTTGGTGTAGTCTGTAGGCGAACTGGTCTGGAAGAACCGGGTTTGATTCCCTACTCCTCCACATGCAGCTGCTGGTGTGACCTTGGGTCAGTCACAGATCTCTCAGAGCTGTTCTCAAGAGCAGTCCTCGAAAGAGCTCTCTCGGCCCCACCTACCTCATAGGGTGTCTGTTGTGGGGAGGGGAAGGGAAAGGAGATTGTAAGCCACTCTGAGTGAAGCGTGGGCTATAAATCAAATCTCCTCCTCCTCGTCCTCCTCCCAGTTCCTCCTCCAGCTAACTACTACACCACAACTGGATCCATATAATTAAAACAGAGCTGGTGTCCTGCCAGGTGGCAAGGGTATCCAGTTAGGCATTAAAGGGCTCTGGCAGTTGTAAGAACGAGCTGTGGTCTCAGAAAGTGACCAAATGACAGGTCCCCACAGCAGCTCTTGGGTTAAATCAAACATTGACTGGGAAAGAAGGTACTTGACAGAGGTCTTGTGCTTTAATTTACTTGCGCTGTGATCTTGCAAGGCACTACTACCTCCAAGGACATTATAACAACGAAGGAACTCACCTTGGGTTAAGAATGCGGGATCTAAATCTCCACACAAATAAATAAGTAAGTGACTGATTCTCAGGATGCCGCTGAAGGCAGGAGTGCCATTCAGTGTCTCTCTCCAGGTGTATCCCTGTGTAACAGCAGAGCTCTCCTCTGCTGAGGTCTTCTGGTCATTCCCATCTGCTGGCAGGTTAAGACAACTCCGGCCCATTCTCGAGCCTCCTTTGTGGTGGCCCCGCATGGTGGAATGGGCTCCCCGCACATGCTAGGAACATCCTCCTCCCCCCTATTAAGTTTCCAGAAGTCAGGTAAGTCAGAATGGTTTCACAGGGCTTTTTGACTGGTGGATGCCTCCTTTTGAGAGTCTGGCAACTGAACTTTTAATACTGCTGTCCTTTTTAACATATTTTGATGTGTACAGTCTAATGCTTTTTTAGGTTTTCAATTATATTCTTAGAAACTACTTTGGATCTGTTGATGAGAAAGGCAGAGTATACATCATGTGAATAAATGAATGATGAGTGTCATCTGGTGTACTTATGCCCTCAAGGAACAGGGGTCTGGACCTCTGTGGGATCCTCTGCTCTTTTGTTGTTGTTGTTAGGATTTTAGTAATTGTACCTGTTTTTGCTTGTTGTTTATTATATTAAGCCCTCCTTAGTTGCCTTCAAAAGTTTTTCAGAGGGGAAGCGACCCATCAAGTCCACCGTCATGGAGTGTTCAAGACGAGAGAGGCGCAGAGGTGGTTTGCCACTGCTTTCCTCTGCACGGCCACCCTAATTCTTCCTCAGGGGTCTCTCATCCAAAACTGACCATGGCTGACCCAGCTGACCCAACAAACTGAGGCTAGTCAGGGATACACATACATACATACACAGATTATGGAAGCTTCTGAGTTTTACAGAACACTTTATCAGGCTGGATGTTAAAAAACATTGAAGTCAGCAAAGTTTCCTACACACAGAATGCAGACAAAGAGGCCCTAACACCATGACTTGAAAGATGTGTTCTCAACCTCCTCCTCCTTCTCCTCCTTCTTCAACATCCACCCTGATGAAGAGTTCTTGAGAACTCAAAAGCTTACACAAGGGGTAACAATAGTCTGGATTGTATGTGTCTGTGTATTAGTTTTAACTTGCAAAACCACGGAGGGAGAAGAATTAGGCCTCCCTCCCCTCCCTGCACCACTGCTATTTCAATTTATTAAACCCTAGGAGGATCTTATGGCTTTCCCAGGATCTCATGGGGACGTGCCCTTAGCGTCTCAGTGGGTGCCAGCCAAAGGATATCATGCCTATCCTTAAAGATCTGCTCAGGTTGCCAGTTTGTCTCTGAGCCCAATTCACAGTGCTGTTTTTGACCTTTAAATCCGCTGTTAGTTTTAAATAGCTACTTATTTAATGTAAGCTGCTCCACTTAACCTGTGATCTCGCACCTGAGCTGAAGAAAGAGGGAATGTTTCAACAGCATTGCCCCCACCCCCACCAGCCATTACAGTATCAGTTTATTATGTGCAAATTGCCTGGGTCAAAAATATCCAGCCCTCTTGTGGGAAATCCTGTGGGGAAATGTTTCCAGACACTGCCATGGCTCCACTGGGGCCTTTCCTTTCAGTCCTACCTAGCTGGGCAATCTTTGCCTCTTCTTGCTGGTTGCTAAGCATGCAAACAGGAATGAGACAGGGATTGGGATGGGATGAATGGCTGCTAATGTCAGAAGACACTAACGTATTACTTATTTACAAAATTTGTATGGCACCTTTCTGCCTAATCAGGACTACCAAAGAGGCTAACGGTTAAAGCAAAACACTATAAAAACATTTCATTAAAATGATTCATAAAAATAATTAAAAGGAAAATACATATTAAAAGCACATAAAACAGTAATTAAAACACAGGACGGGAAGGAGTAATCATTGAGAGAATGTCAGACAAACCAAAAAGGTCTTTGCCTGCTGGCAGAAAACAGTGACTGAAGGGGACAGACCACTATCCCTAATTCCATAATTTTGGTGCCACAACCAAGAAGGCCATCTCTTATAGCCACCCTTCTAGGCTCAGAAAGTGGGGACACATGAAACAGGGCCTAAGAGGATAAAAAAAGTGGTCAGGTAAGTTCATACAGGAACAGGTGGTCCTTAAGGTGTGTTGATCCTGAACCATATAGGGCTTTAAGGGTCAAAATCAGTACCTTGAATTGGGGCTGGAAACAAATTGGGAGCCAATATTTCTCCAAGACTGGAGAAATATGGTCTCTTCATTCTTCCCCAGTCACTATTCTGTCTGCAGCATCCTGTAACCACTTGTAACTTACATGTATGCTTCAAGGGCAGCCTCATGAAGAATACATGGCAGTAGTCTAATCTAGATATCCCTAAAGCAGGAAAAATCAGTGCTGCTCCCTTATGTAGTTATTATTTGGAAAATTTCTACACTACCTTTCCAGGGAACCTACCTGAGGTGGCTTACAAAATATAATAAAAACATAAAACATCATAAAAGTTATTAAAACCCAGCATTCAAAATCAGCAACAGCATAAAAACAACATAAAACATGGAGCAGCTTAAAACGGATCGCAGGTAGAGGAATCTTTCTTTCCCCGAACTGAGTTGCCTACCTTTGCCCTAGTTTTCTGACTATGGGTTTGATTCAGTGGAAATTTTCATAGGCGCATTTAATCATGTTAACAGCAGACCTTGCCTGCTGTTTGTTCCAGAGCTCCCCTTTGCGGAACAGGAGAACCTCACAAGCAAAATGCACCACAGGATATATAAGATGGTGTCCCTCAGGAATAATGCAGAGTTCTCTTAGGTCAACAGAGTATAACCATATTCAGTATGAAACAAAGGAAGAAAAATTAGACCTTCCAGTGTCCTCCATAGCACCTTACCTAGATCCAGCCCAGATAGAGCCATAATTAAAACCCAACCTGGAACTGCTCCAGATTCTGGTTCCCTGAAACTGTAATAAAACATGGAGCAGATTTTGGAATATTACAGGAATGTGCCACATGGGGCACCACAAGCAACAAGGAAGAAATCAGGTACAATTGCTGCCTTCTTTAACCTCCACTGATACACATTTAAAGCAGGCACTAACCTAAGACTTCCAGAATGTTTGTCTGTTTTGTCTCTTGAAGGCAAGGAGGCTTGGACTGAAGTGAGTCTGAGGCTACTTCAGGTGCATACGAGTATTCTCCTGGAACTGTAGTGAAGAGAAAGGCCATTTCTCTGATTTTTGCTTCAGAGAGTTCTGGCACCTCTTTTTTTTTAAAGCCCTGGTTACGTTTATGCAGCTTTCGTTGGGAAAGAAGATGAGGGGGTGATTATGTAGTGGCTGGACACCCTCTCTTCTCCCCCAACTTCTCCCCAACTTAGCTGCTTCCCCCCCAGTCCCTCTGCCGCCGCTGCCACCACCTTTACCACCTCCTCTGAAATTTCTTCTGCCACCTGGGCACCACCCTGTCACCTCAGGCCTTTAGTAACCAGATGGGCAGGAGTAATCCCCTCCCTATTGTTTCCCCAGCTAGAAACACTTCTTCCAGGGAGAGGGCGAATTTGTTTCAAAAGCAACAACCTGCAGCTGGGTTCGTACTTACAGGGATGCAGGGTGGGTGCAGTGCCCCCTTGCACCATGTAGGTGCAAAATGTGGCTAAACTTTGGATTGGTTAATGTGGGAAGCATCTGTTTGAATGGTAAGGGTAAGATGCAGCGGCCGTTTTGTGGCTGTGTCCACCACGTTGTCAGAATTCCAGAGGCCAGCTCAAAAAGGTTGGGGGACCCCTCCTCTAAAAAGACTGCACACTGCATTCTGACGATTTGGTGTAGTGGTTAAGTGCGCGGACTCTAATCTGGGAGAACTGGGTTTGATTCCCCACTCCTCCACTTGCACCTGGCTGGATGACCTTGGGCAAGCCATAGTTCTGGCACAGCTGTTCTTGAAAAACAGCAGTTTCTGTCAGAGCTCTCTCAGCCCCACCTACCTCACAGGGTGTCTGTTGTGGGGAGGGGAAGGGACAGGAGATTGTAAACCGCTCTGAGACTCCTTTGGGTAGTGAAGGGCGGGATATAAATCCAATCTCTTCTTCTTCTTCTTCATTTGATTCAGTATTTATTATCCTGCTGTTCCCTCCACTGGGGACCCATTGAGGCTTATACCACTGTTCCACCGCATCTCCTTATGACAACAACAACCCTGTGAGGGAGGTGAAGCTGAAAGAGAGAGCCGTCAGTCCAAGCTCACTCAATGAGCTCCCATGGCTAACTGGGGACTTGAACCTGAGTTAGCCAGATCCTAGTTTAGCACTCTAACCACGACACCATGCTGGCACCAAGCTTCTAACACTCTCGCAGATGTGATTCCCTTCCCCCCGTTCCTGTGAACATATGCCAGTTTTAATTATCTGAATGATCACTTAGCCTTGGTGCCATTGTGTCACAGCTGGCTGCTATGCAGCTCAGCCCAAATTTGTATCCCGAAAAAAAGCTGGATTCTGAGACCTCTATGAGTCATACATACAAAGCACTCATAGCAACACTGCATAGTTGCTTAGTGGCATTTTAAGAACATAAGAAGAGCCCTGCTGGATCAGATCAGTGGTCCATCTAGTCCAGCATCCTGTCTCACACGGTGGTCAACCATTTTCTTTGGTCCACTTTTTTCTTCTTTGATCGTGGGGGGAACCATCTCTTCCCATATATGCCGCAGAGAGCCTTGCGCTCCGCTAAACACCTACTGGTAGTCCTTGGCCCAAAGGACATCCGCTTAGCCTCAACCAGGGCCAGGGCCTTTTCTGCCCGGGCCCCCACCGGGTGGAGCATGCTCCCAATTGATATCAGAGCCCTGTGGGACTTGCTACAGTTCCGCAGGGCCTGCAAAGCGGAGCTGTTCCACCAGGCTTTTGGCTGAGGCGGCAGATGTTTTTACCATCTCAGCCTCCCCTGCCCACAGTAGGCCTACAGATGCCTACAGGGCTAACACCTAACAGGAAGCGTATGAGGCTGCTCTGGACTGAAGTTATGTTTATTTGTTGTCATCCTGTTCATTTAATTGGTTTTTAATCATATTTATCATTTTATCTCTGTTGTGAGCCGCCCTGAGCCTATCATGGGATACGGCGGGATATAAAGGCAATCAATCAATCAATCAATCAATAAAAATAAACAAGGAGCTGGGAAAAGCACTGCAGGTCCAACACCAACCCAAACACACCACTGGAAATCCTTTTCTCTCATGTTCTCTCTCTCTCCCCCTTGTATATGTCGGACCCTGAAATCTTGTGGGAAGGAGTACCCCTCCTCTGCCTAATCAGAACTTCATTCTTTTCCTTCCTCCCAGAAGCTGCTGACTACCATTTCCTTTCCCTTCCAATGCAGACCCGTGGGAAGTGCCCTTTGAGGAGATCATGGACCTGCAGTGGGTAGGCAGCGGAGCCCAAGGTGCCGTCTTCCTGGGGCGCTTCCACGGAGAGGAGGTGGCCGTCAAGAAGGTGCGAGACCTCAAGGAGACGGATATCAAACACCTGCGGAAGCTGAAACACCCCAACATCATCACCTTCAAGTGAGTGGGGGCCAGGGTTGGCAGTATGCTTTGTGGAGTGATCTGGGAGGTTCACAAAGGTGAGATGAGGGTGTGTCTCTCTCCCATCCATTGAACTGTTTCCCCCACATCTTTGCCACAGTGGTATATAGGCAACTGAGTGTCCACTTGTACAAGCAGGAAAAACATCTAGGGCCAGTTTGGTGTCGTGGTTAAGAGTGGCGGACTCTAATCTAAAGAATTGGGATTGATTCCACACTCCCCCACATGCAGCCAGCTGGGTGACCTTGGGTCAGTCACAGTTCTCTCAGAGCTGTTCTCTCAAGAGCTGTCCTTGAAAGAGGTCTCTCAGCCCCACCTACCTCACAAGGTGTCTGTTGTGGGGAGAGGAAATGAAGGAGATTGTAAGCTGCTCTGAGACTCCAAGTGAAGGGCGGGGTATAAATCCAACTCTTCCTTCTTTTCCTCGTCCTCGTCCTCCTCCTCTTCCTCTCCATTTTGTGCAGGTATTTTTCATGTGCAGCTCTGCCTTCCTTTTTTTAACCATGCATAACTTGTTCTCCAGCTTCTTTTTTTGAAGAAAGAGGTACTGCAGTAATATACAATAAATGTATATTTAAGCATGTAGAAAGTGCCTTTCTCTCACCACTGAGCCAAGAGCATTTTGTTTCGCAGCAACAGTATCCTGTTTTTCAGGGCTTTGTTCCCTAACGCATGGCCAGACTCCCATGTAGTGGCATGAAGCTGCCTTATACCGATCCAGACCCTTGGTTGATCAAGGTCAGTATTGTCTACTCTGACTGACAGCAGCTCTCCAAGGTCTCAGGCAGAGGTCTTTCACATCGCCCACTACCTGATCCTTTCAACTGGGATTGAACCTGGGACCTTCTGCATGCCAAGCAGATGCTCAACCACTTAGCCTGTATCCACTTTGTATAAGTCCTCTTTGACTGCTCTCTTTTCAAAGACTAAACACTCCACACACACCTCCTGTAATAAAATTTTGAGAGCATGTTAGGTTAAGCCATGGTGGCTCTGCGTCTGCTACTAAATTTGTATGTCAATACTTTAGATCTGAGCTTCGTGGTGATGGACAGTGCTGACAAATCACAGCTGGCTGATGGCACCCCTGTAGGGTTTTCAGTGCAAGAAGCAAAGAGGTGGTTGGTCACGGCCTGCCTCTGATTAGCAACCCCAGACTTCCTTGGTGGTCTCCCACCTAAGTACTAACCAGGGCCGACCCTGCTTAGCTTATGAGATCAGACAAGATCGGGCTAGCCTGGGTCATCCAGGTCAGGATGATCTGAGGGTACCCACTTTAATTGCATGCCATTCCAGCAGGCATCTAATGCATCTCATCCGTTCTTCCTCATCTTAGGGGTGTGTGCACGCAAGCTCCTTGTTACTGCATCATCATGGAATTTTGCGCCCAGGGCCAGCTGTACGAGGTGCTGCGAGCTGGGCGGAAGGTCACCCCATCACTCCTGGTCGACTGGTCTATGGGCATTGCTGGCGGAATGAATTATCTGCACCTACATAAGATCATCCACCGTGATCTGAAGTCCCCCAAGTAAGAAATGAAACTGGACTTGGTGGGGGGACAGATGGGGAGGAATGTGAGATTATTGGGTAAGGTTTACTGGAGGGCAGCACACCCAATGTAGGATCAAGTTAGGTCCAGGTAATCCCCCCCACAAAAATCACCCTCTCTCTTGAAGTTCCCATAGGACAAGGATTCTCAAAATGTCAGTTTTGTCAATATGTACTCTTTCTTATTGGTGCTGGTTTTTCAAAAAAATCTGAACCAGAAAATTTTCTGGAAAAATTTCTGATTCAAGTTGAAATAAATAATTTAAATGATGTTAACAAAATATGAACAATGTTAGCTAAGAAGGCAAATATACCATATTTAAGCACGGACCATGTACAAGTGCTGGGGTTTGTCCATGTTTCATACCCCACATTTAGCCCACATGACTGATTTGCTGCACAACAGCCCAGACAACTAATAGTTTATCAGACGACATCTACATATGTGGGGTGGAAAATCTTCCACAGAAAAATATAGGATCAAAAAAATTTCCAGAAAGTTTTCCACCTCACATCGCTGCTCTTTCCCCTCCCCAGATTTCAGATTCTCCTTGTTCGATGCTGTGAAATCCCACATTTTATGACCAGCATTATTTCTCTAAATCACGCAATCTGTATCATAGTTCTGATTCCCACCCTTCTGGTTTCATAGTTGCATTTTAGAATACCCTCCAATGGCATAGATTAAATATTGTAAACCATGATTTATACAATGCCATCAATGTACATGGCACTGACCAGAATTTCTTGAGAAAAAATTAGACCACTACCTCCCAGAGAATTTACACTCTAAAACAGGCAATGGGAAGTCAATGGAAAATTGGAAGGGGAAAGATGAATGTGGGCAAATTCACTTACAAGGTTAATACACAAACCACTTAAACCTTGAGCCAAACTATATGTGGCATTTTAAAATGAGTCTGGTCCACTTTCCCCAGGTCTAACTTACTTTCCCCACAGCCACACAGCAGCTACAGGAAACTCATTTTTAAACCACTGCAGAAGCCCAGTTCAGCTTGAGATCATGGCATGGGGGTGCAAGACAGCAGCTGGTAACAGGCAGGAGTTTGGGGAGGTGTGGGGACATGGGGGGCAATGACAGTGTGACAGCATTACATTGGTTCTGTGGGAAACCTGGAAATGATGTCACACCACTCTAGGAATGAGCAGTAACTCTATGGTAAAACCATGGAGTTTCTGGCAGTTGCTGGAATGGAGCATTTCTGGGTTATCCCCAGGAATGACACAATGCCATCATGCCAGTTGCAAGTTTTGAATGTATTTTTCTACCACCTGAGAACAGAGGCAGGCAGTGGAAGTTGTCAGCAGCAGATTTCCCACCCTATCAGGAGAACTGGCAACCACAGATATTGGCCCTCCCTCTTGTGCCACTTCCCAAGTCAAAATGGCCCCATAGAGTTGTTATTTGCCCATTTTATTTATTATTTAAACATTTCTACCTTGCCTTTCATTGTGGTTCACAAGGCTTACAATAATAGTTTAAAGCATTTGCAGTTAAAAGCAAAAAATAAAACTGCCAACCCCAAATCTTTCCCCTCCCCCTTAAAAGATCCCTGCCTTTCAAAGCCCTGGCAAATGATTAGGCCCTTGCAGCACCTCCTGAAGATCTTTTTTGGGGGGGGGGGCTCATCTCTTCAGTGAGTCCCTTCCACAGACTCATGATGGAAATTGCCCAGGTTCTATTCAATGCCAGATGGGTCATCCTAAGCAGTGGGATAGCCCAACAGATGGCTAAAGTAGATGATCCTTCAAATATATGTGTCCCAGATCATGAAGGGATTTAAAGGTCATCACCAGCATCTTGAATTGAAACAGACTGCAGCCAGTGTAGCTGTTTCTAAATGGACAGAATACATTCCTGGTGGCCAGCCCCTGGCAATAGTCGGGCTGCTGTATCCTGGACTGGCTGTTGTTTCTGGATTATCTTCAAGGGCAGCCCCACTAAAGTGCATTGCAGTAATCCAACCATGTGGTTACAGAAGCATGGGTCAGCGTGGGCAGATCGGCTGAGTCTAGGTGACAAGAGAGCTCGTGAATGATCAGATACAGCAATAGAAGGCACTGCTGATCACATGGTCCTGGCTGGGTTGCACTGGTTAGACGGGTGAAGGTGTAATTTCTTTGGAGCCCTGCAATGGAACTGGAGTATGAGGGGTTCAGAAGTCTCCCTTTGGAAAGTGGAGCTCACACTCTGGTGAGGGAAACCTTCAATGCATTCCCATGGGTAAGACTCACCTAAGTTTCATGCAATATCCACCCAGCTGGTATGGAGCAGTATAAAATCAGCATGCAGCTTGTACTTCTGCTTTGAAAGGAAAAGGAAGGATGAAGACACATGAATTCCATGCGGTAGAAGAGGTCTAAATGCGCCCTCTCTTATTTGAAAACAGATGCACACCACAGGTGCAGTGCCTCAAAACAAGACCAACTCCCCTTCCCCCTCCACAAAAAACCCCCAATCTGCCAGGTGCAGGAAAGGCAAAACCTCCTTCACACATGTGGGGGAATTAACTGACTCTGAGGTGGCGGAGCCCTGAGGGGGGGGGGAATAGACTGGGGGGGGGGCTCCAGCTTCTGATGTTCTTTCTCATGGGGAAAAAAATCCACATGGGGTTTGTTGTTGTTTTTTTAAACTAGCATGTTGAAGAGAAAGATTT
Organism: Lepidodactylus listeri; assembly: GCA_029233225.1. Lineage (NCBI taxonomy): Eukaryota > Metazoa > Chordata > Lepidosauria > Squamata > Gekkonidae > Lepidodactylus > Lepidodactylus listeri. The sequence continues at coordinate 53,692,005 of JARCFY010000015.1, read as the reverse complement.
TATTCCCTCTCATTGCTTGCTATGCTGTTTTCTTTAATCTGTGGGGATTTTTTTTTAAGATTCCAGAAATGTAACTCTTTTCCTGAAGTCTGAAGTGGAGCTGTCTGTTTTATATCCTTGGGGTTCTGCCACCGCATTCTCCTGCCTGTGTGGACCAGGCCCCATTCTTGATATCAACAAGTTTCTAAGGTGTTTTGAATAATTAGCTCTTCATCAGGGAATTATCACAAAACATAGATTCAAGTATACTGTGTTCACATGAAAACCCTGAAGAAAATGACAGCTGTAATATCCCGTCATTCTAATAATATTTTTTTCAATCATTTAAAAAAGAACAGTCCACCCTCAAACACATTGAGATCTTCTTGCCGGAATAAATTATTATTATTATTAGTAGTAGTAGTAGTAGTAGCAGCAGCAGCAGCAGCAGCAGCAGTAGTATTTTTATAGACCACCCTTCCCTGCAGGGCTCAGGGTAGTGCACAACAGATTAAAAATATACAATAATAAATTACTTACAGATTACAATAAAATCAACAGCATTAGTCGATGGCTTAAAAATATGGTTCTCTCCCTCCCCCGGGTGGATCAGGGATCGGTCGTGGAGGAAACCGGTCATGATGAGAGTCATGATGTCTCCTGGGGAGGGGAGGGTTTTTTCTCCCCTCCTGAAAACAAATACCTCAGAATGCAGCACGTATGTATTAAGTTGCTCCCACCACATTTTAGAAGCTGCTCCCCCTGCTGACTGATAGAGACATGACATCCCTTTCCGATTCCTTCACCTACTCCGGTGAGATGGGGTAATGTCCCTCACGTGTCTTCTCTGCTCACCTCTTTTCCCTAGCATGCTGATCACATACGATGATGTGGTGAAGATCTCCGACTTTGGCACCTCCAAAGAGCTCAGTGACAAGAGCACCAAGATGTCTTTTGCCGGCACTGTGGCCTGGATGGCACCGGAAGTCATTCGCAATGAGCCTGTCTCTGAGAAAGTGGACATCTGGTAAGGAGGGGTTGACACGGAAGGTGCAGAAAGAAAGGAGGGCATGAATTAGGGTTGGCAGCTTCTAGGTGGGGCCTGTAGAACTCCTGAAATTATGAATCATCTCCAGACTACTGAGATCAGTTTCCCTGGGGGAAATGGCTGCTTCTCTATGCCGTTATACCCTGCTGAGGTCTCTCTCCAGGCACCACTCCAAAATTCCAGGGATTTCCCAGCCTGGAGCTGGCAATCCTACATGAGTGGCAGGAATAACTTAGAAGCCTGAAGTGAATAGTGGTCCCACACATATTCGAGGAATCCCATGGTGGAATCAAGGATATTTAGCCCCCCACCCTATTGTGATTTTTTATTTTATTTTTAAATGTAAAAAAAAAAATAGGACAGTAAAATCCGTACTGAATACTCAGAATGAAAATCTGTAAAATCAGAGTGGGAGGAAATTGAACAAAGCACTTCCAGTAATGAAAGAAGATAACAATTCAGCCCACAAGCCAGGCGGTAACTTGAAGAGAAATTTCCCCATTCCCTTCTAAGACAAGAGGAGAATGGAATCAGGTGGGCCTCATTCAGCACACTCAGCCGTACTGGACGTAAGACATTTAGACCCCTGGTTAATCACTGCTGTGTATTGTTTCCTGTTTTTTATCTTGCTGCATTTGATTCTCACTTGAACTCATCTGGTTTGTCTTACTTGATGCAGTGATCAATTTATTCCTGTTTCTCTCTCATCCTGTCATTGGCTTCCCTTACTTCTCCATGCTCAGCTTAAACGTTTGCCCTGTTTCTCTGGCCCATTGTGCATGCACATCTTACCATAGATTCTCCGAGAAGTAAGCCTTTAATCTTGACTTCGGATTCCGTGCCTGCCTTACACACCATTCGTTTTTTCTCCGGCATATTTATTCTGCAGCTACAATTTTTAAAATGCACTTTTCTAGATTGGGGTGGAATGTCACTTGTGATGTGTGTGTGAGGGGGGGTTGTCCAGTTTTGTTTTGTGTTAAATTACACAATTGCCCTATTGTAGCTTTGCAGTGGCGTCCAGCCAGCACCTTCCATTTAAATCTTTGTGGATCAGGTTTTGCACATGCATTTTAGCATTAGTTGGTTGAATGAAAGAGAACAGAAAGGAACAGGCAAAGGGCAAAAACAATGTTGAAATTGACAAGACTTTTTTTTTTTTTGAAACTGACAAACAGCTGGGAAGCCCCGTTTTTCCTTATTACAGAGCACTAGGGGATTCTCTGCTGTGTTATCACCCACTGTAAAAAAAATGGAAAACAGTCACACAAACTCATAATATGGGGAAACATGTTGAGTCTACAGAATGCACAGTAGAACCCACTGACACTGGCGTTGCAAGCTGTGATTGTGTGTGTGTGTGTGTGTGTGTGTGTGTGTGTGGGCACGTGCATGCTCCTGTGCAACGTTGGCTGCAAGTCCACCATGCTTTGCACAGGGCTGCAAACAAGTCCTCTGGCAGAAGCTCTGGAGAGCTTGTTTAGTCTTGTGACACTAAATTGGGAAAAAAAAAGGGACTGGTATTTTCACCACTCCCCTAGCGCAGCTGCATAGTTACACTAATTTCCTGCCCTTTCTTGCAAATTTGCATGGTTTTTTTTTCATTATTCTCTAATTTGATTTGGCACACCAGTTGTGATCTTGGCAGTTTTTAAAAGCCTGTCCTGTGTGGATTATACTCTGTCCTCCAAATGGATTGATTCCAAGCAATTCTTAAATTCAGCGGTTTGCAGAAAGTCCATGTGGCTCAGCCGCCATTTTAATGTTAGGCTTTTGGAGACTGCCAAAATGGTTCCCCCCCCCCAAAGAAACCTTTGTTCCCTAAAGCATTAAAGGGAAAAATGTTTCAAAGCTTTAGACTTCTGATCCCAATATCGCTATCCTTACATCTCATATCAGTTTCATTCCATACTGATTATTCCCCCCCATTTTGTTTGTATGTAGCACTGAAATCCTTTTTTTTTTTTTTTGCACTGGAGGCACTGCAAATTGTCTCCTCTACGATCCCCCTTTCAAGTCAATATCAACAGGGAACTAAACCTCACTCAACTACTTTTAAACTTTCCCCCCATCGTTGTAATTTTTTTAATTCAGTGATCTGAGACCAGCTGTAGTCTCATAAAGCTAGACTCATGCCACTTGTAAAAAAATTTAAATTTAAAAATGAGGGGGAATTGGAGCTTGTACACCGATGAAGGTGCAGACTGGACGGGACAACCTCAATGTGGAGAGGAAGTGACCTTCAAGGGGTGACAAAAGGACGGGGGGAATCTGAGGGAATCTGTATATTTTTGAATTACCTTTGGCTTGGAAGCAAAACAAGGGGGAAATCGACACAAAAGCACTCTCAGAAAACCTAGGGAAACAGCGACCAGAAAGCGAACTGAGCACTGAAGGGAGGAAGATCAGTGCAAAATGACAAAGAAAACCTGATTGACTCGCATGGTGAAAGTGAGGGGAAACACCCGTGAATAATAGGCCTCTGTTTCTCAGTAATCTAGTTCCATTTTATCTCAATTTCTCTATATTCTTATACTCTTCAGTTCTGCTAATGCTGATCTACCCTTTAAACCACCTGCTCTCTCTCTCTCTCTTTCCCTTGCTATTCTTATGAGCTTGGAATTCTCCCTCACCTGGGATTTGTTGAGCGACCACTTTTCAGAAGCTCCCTAAGACTCATCTGTCTCTTCCTCTCGTTTTCAGACTGTATATGTTACAGCAGGATAGATTCAGTGTGTTTGGAGGGGGGGAGGGGGGATACACCACTCACACCCACTGGCCCTGCCTGCCCCCTGTCCACATTCTTTATTCTGAAAGCACCCGCACAGATAGAGTCTCTGCATGAGTCCTAGGGTTGCCAGCTGTCAGGAGGGAAAAAATGTCCTGCCCTTTTAATGGCGGCTTAAGATGTGGAAATGGCTTTTCATGGCATGAAGGTTGAATAACATCACCTGGTAAATTCACACACTCATGAACTTGCCTTATATTGAATCGGACCATGAGTCCAAAAAGAGAGGACCTACCCAGACTGCCACTGGCTCTCCAGAGCCTCAGGGAGAGGTCTTTCACATCACCTCTTACCAGGTCTTCCTCATGTCTGCCTCCCACCAGCAGTCCTCTCAAACATCAGAAAGGTTGATTCCTGCCCTGACCTGGATAGCCCAGGTAAGCCTGATCTCATCAGATTTCAGAAGCTAAGCAGGGTCGACTCTGGCAAGTACTTGGATGGGAGACCTCCTTGGAATACCAGCAGTTGGGAGGCGGGGGCAGGCTTTATTCAACCGCCTCTCTGAATACCCTCCAGGCCCCCAGTAGGGGTCAGTCACCAGGGGTTGCCATGACTTCCAGGTGCACACAAACACATACACATATGAAAAAAATACCAACGAAAAGAAAGGAAGAAAAAGAAAAATTGATCCCTGGGGTCTTGGGGTCTGTGTGGCTGTCTTGGTCAGTATTGTCTACTCAGACTTGTAGCAGTTTTCCAGAGTTTCAAGCAGAATTCTTTCGTATCATGTACTGCCTGGTCCTTTTAACTGAAGCTTTTGGGGTAGGACCTGGGACCTTCTGCGTGCAAAGCAGAAGCTTTTCCACTGAGCCACAGCACCTCCCTTTGATTCCATTAAGCCTCTATTAAAGGGGCAGGACATTTCCCCCCTCCAAATAGGATTCCCAATCATGAAGACAGAATCTTATGTGTATACGTTTTATATATGCACAGGCTCTTTGGAATATTATACTGAACATGTGTAGAGGGAGGCAAAAGGATTAGCAAGGATGGGAACGTGATCTCATTCCCCCATCCGCACACACGGTCTGTCTGTGACGTTGCCAACTGCCTGGAGAAAAGAAGTGTTCTGCCCCTTTAATAGAGGCTTCAAGGGGTGTTATTTACCTATGTGTCATACAAAGATGCCGGTGCCCATTTCCTCACGTTAATCCTCTCCTCTTAAAGGGCTGGAACATTCTCTTTCTCCAGGCCAGATGGCAACCCTCATGCGCCACCGTGGCATGTATATACTCTCTTCCCCCTCATCATAATGTTCTCGTTCTGTTATTCTTATTTTAAGTAGCCCAGCAGTTGGCAACATGTTCTTCTTCTCTCTTCCTCCTCCTCCTCCTCGTGTCTGTCTTATTTAGACTGCATCCCTGTGGGCAGGAATTGTACTCTTGCTGGATTTTGGCTGAGCACCTAGCAAATTATAGACACTTCATTAACAAGAGCAGCTGCTGCAGCTATGCTTAGAAAACAAAAATTCTCCCCCTTTGGTAACCCCCCCCCCCCACACACACACACACATCTTGTCGCTTCCAGCAGGCACAGGCAGGGAGAGATTTGCCACTCGGAAATAGCAAGGACGTGTCCCCCAATTGGTGACTGTACCTCTCCCAGTTTAAACTGAGGGAACTGAGGAGCAGAAATGTTATTGTTTAAGCAGTTTGGGTGTGACAACACTTTGCCGTTGCTAAGATCAAAAACCAGATCAGTCTAAACCCAAGGTAAGAAATGAACCATCAGAGCATCTTGGCTCGGATCCCGCAGCAGTAACTCTCTGCTGAATGAAGGAATTTCCAGCTGGGTGATGGGTACTTCCCTGCTTTCTCCTCCCTCCCACTGCAGTCCAAAATCCTCCCAACCTGGCCCGTAGCTACAGTGGGGCTACTGGGGGCTCTGCCCCCTTCCTTAAAGGGCCAGTCCCTTCTTTAAAGCCCCCCCACTTGTGAAAGCCCCCCTGCTTCTTCCCAAAAACATTTAAAGGGATCCTTTAAATGCTTTTGAGAAGAAGTGGGGCGCGGCACGCACCCCTCTCCTTCCCCTCCTGCAAGATTTAAAGGGCCCTCCAGGTGATCAGTGAGCCACGTGCTCCCCACTGATCAGCCGAAGGGTCCTTTAAATCTTGCAGGTGGGGAGGGAGAGGGGTGCAAGCCACCCTCCCTCATTATGGCAAATAATGGCAGGCAGCCCTACCAGAAAAAAATTTGCCCCACAAGCCACAAATCCCTGGCTACAGGCCTGCCCCCAATACTGCCCCGGGGGGGGCAGAGACCTCCAGGAACAGCATGAGGGAGGGAGTTACAGTGGGAGCGGGAAATTGGTGAAAACCGTCCCCCTTCATTAGTGGAAATTTTCCATGGATTCCTAACCCATTTCATTTAAAAGCAGTATTAATTGATATTCATATACTGACAAACCTTATTAATTCATATACGTATACTGACAATTTGCATTTGTTGCAATAAATTCTGACTTCAAGACTGGGGATGAATTGCCCATGTGTGTAGTTTAGTGCATAAAGAAGTGGCCGGGGGGGGGGGGGGCAGGGTGTGTGTAAGTGACTAGAATATGGATTGAAGGCATGAAGCTGGAATAGATGGGATTTGCTCCACTCAGCCCTGGCACATTGTTCCTTTGCTTCCCAGGAGAGAACAAGGCAGGCATCATCTGTAGTCGAGGCAAGGTACAAAATGATGGGGCCAATGTTTCACAGGGGACACAGAGAGCTAACCAAGGTGCCATGAGGTTCTTGAAGCAGCTGCATACCTGGTCTGATCAACTGCACTGAGTGGGGGGTTTTTTTTGCTGAATCTAAAAGGGGTCCTAATCAAGTGTTCCCTCTAAGCTGTGCATATGACTGGCTGCTTGGTTTGGAGAGCCAGTTTGGTGTAGTGGTTAAGAGCGTGGACTCTAATCTGGGAGAACCAGGTTTGATTCCCCACTCCTCCACATGCAGCTGTTGGTGTGAGCTTGGGTCAGTCACAAGTTCTCTCAGAGCTGTTTTCTCAGGAGCTGTCCTTGAAAGAGTTCTCTCAGCCCCACCCACCTCACAGGGTGTCTGTTGCAGGGAGGGGAAGGTAAAGGAGATTGTAAGCCACTCTGAGACCCCTTCGGGTAGTGAGGGGCAAGGTGTAAATCCAATCTTCTTCTCCTCCTCCTCCTCCTCCTTCTTCAACACAGGAAGCCCCGCTCAGCTGCAGTCTGGAGCTGCACAGGGTCTTGCACTGCCCATTTCCCATTTTAAAATTATAGCAGTTCTTTTCTGCTCAGAATGTGGACTGCTCCACTCAGTAGGGGGGGAAATTAGAGGAAACATTGTTCATGTGATCTGAAGAGAGCCAGAGAGAATCTGTTCTACAGTCCATAGTGTCTCTTGGCAGCTCTGTCTCCTTTCTTACCAGTGATGAAAGCCACTTGGAGGGGGGTGGATTTTTCCATGCAGGAATCAGTCTGGTGAGAAAAACCTCCTATTCTCAGCACCGCAGCTCCAACCTACCCCCCCCCCCCCAATTACTTTTTGCAGCTAAAGCACCATATCTGAGAGGCCAGTCACAGATCTTCGGCATCAGTTTCTGTGCAACTGCGACCAACCCTGGAAGTAACATTTTTCTCACAATTAGACAGAAGGTGAATTATTTGACTGCCTCCTCAAAACTGGCTGAACCACCCAGATGTGGCTCACTGAATTCCCTCCTGCCCTATGGAGAAGATGGGAAAGTACAGGAGAGGAGTGTAGTAAGGGGGAGAGATGCTTTTTCCACAGCTGTTGTGTTCCACAAACCAATAATGTGCGCTCCTCACTTGTAGGTCCTTTGGAGTCGTTCTCTGGGAGCTGCTGACGGGAGAGATCCCTTACAAGGATGTGGATTCCTCGGCCATCATCTGGGGTGTAGGCAGTAACAGCCTCCATCTGCCTGTGCCAACCAGCTGCCCTGATGGTTTCAAGATCCTGCTAAGACAGTGCTGGTTAGTCTGTATCAGAAAGCTCCTCTTGTACGTACAGCGGGACTCCCAAGTGGCTATGATCTCGGCACCAGATACAAACAGTGCATTCCTAAGCAAAGTTATGCCATGCTCTTAGAAGGGTGTCAGTAACTCTGCTTCGGATCACACTGTCAATGCCCTGTGACTGGTTCAAGCAACAACATCACTACCCTGAAGACCGCTGCAAGACAGTTTTGCGTGGCAGTGCTTCACGTGTGACATGGTGTAGCACCTGCAGGTATTTACCCTGTGAGCCATTCAATGCCGTGCATCCAACTTTATGGGCCCCATGCGGGGCTGAGGCTGCTGGCTCCCAGTGGTGACTCCTGCCCATCTTACACAGGCAAGGGCAGCCCCTCACTTGGGGCTGGGGGGGACCTTGTGGGGGGACGTCCCCCAGGCCATTAGCCTACCACAAGTTTCCCCAGTGGCCTTAATGGCCATTTGGTGGTGGTGGAAAGTGACGTCAAGTCGCAGCCAACTTATGGTGACCCTGTAGCTGGTTTTCCATTGGCTGCCTCTGCACAATTACCCTTGACTTCTTTGGTGGTCTCCCATCCAAATACTAACCATAGCCGACCATGCGTAGCCTCCAAGAACAGGCTAGCCCATATCAGTTGGCCCATTTATAACATCCCCTTAATATTCAGTCTCTCAGCCCTGCCCTGGATAGCCCAGGCTAGTCCTGTCTCATCAGATCTTGGAAGCTAAGCAAGGTCAGCCCTGGCTAGTATTTGGATGGGCGACCTCCAAGGAATACCAGGGGTGTGACGCAGAGGCAGGCAATGGCAAACCACCTCTGAAAAGTCTCTTGCCTTAAAAACAAGTCTAGCTCACCACCAAGTGGTGCATAATGTTAAAAGAACTTATGGCTGCCAGATAATCTAAGGATCTCTTGCCTATACTACACACGCTGCCATACGTTAATTAAATATTCTGTCTCTCACTCCCTCTGCTCCACGCACACATTTCTTGTGTGACAAGAACCCACTTTGTATTAGCTGCAGTGAACTGTAGTGAAATTAAATTATCCCATGGAGCTGAAACAAACTGTCATGGGGAGTTTTATTCCTTGGTCTCCTTCCCAATTCCCACTTCCACTTCCTCGAGGGCATCAAGAGATGCCAAATTTAGAGGGAATTCTGGGTAGGCTACAGCTGCACCCTAAAATGGTTCCTGTGGATTTGACCATTCCATGTTTGAGAGATTTAGCTGATGTTCTGACTGGCCATTGAATTCAGATACTGGAAAGAATTCTTACTTAAGATCAAAGCAAATCAGATGGTGGGAATTCCATATCCATTGCTCCCAGCATTTTTTAAAAATACATTTAGCATGAATGCTGGGTCCAGATATAGGGCGAAGACAGACTTAAGTTCTGCTGCGCCTCCGTGGCGTGGCAGAACAAGGCGGGGGGAATTGCCCCCGCTGCGCAGCGTTCACATGCTGCCGCAAGGAAGCTGCCCACAGCGTCCAGACTGCGGGCGGCTTCTGGCGGTGGCGTCCAAACGCCGCGCAGCTTCCCCGCCCGGCGCGCATTCACACCTGCCAGAAGTGGGTGGAACGCGCGCCGCAGCAGCCGGGACACCACTTTTAAGTGGTGCCCAGCTGCTGCAGGAGGAGCATGGCGCCTGACGCATTGCGTCCAGGTCGCCTCCTCCGGGCAGATGTGGCAGTCTGAATGGCCGCTCTGTCTCCGCTTTTAAAGCGAAGGCAGAGCAGGCCAGACTGCCAATCTGTCCTCGGCTATAGATCGCCATAAGGAAGGAGAGAAGAGGATTACCTCTTCTCCCACATATACTTTTTTCCTGAACCTGCATATAGCCCCAGGAAGCTGCTATTTGCTCTGTTGAGGAACCGTACAGGTCACATGAACACATAAAGCTGCCTTGTACTGAATCAAACTATCGGTTCCTCAAAGTTGGTATTGTCTACTCAGACTGGCAGCAGCTCTCCAGGGTCTCAAGCACAGGTCTTTCACATCACCCGTTACTCAGTCCTTTTAATTGGAGATGCCGGGGATTAAATTTGGGACCTTCTGCATGCCAAGTAGATGCTCTACCACTGAGCCATTGGCCCACGCCAGTGGAGCAAATAGTGGGTCTCCAGGGCAATTACAGTTCAGGAAAATAGCATGGGGGAGAAGGCTTAGTCCCCTTTCCACCAACTACAGCCCTGTTGGAATTGCACATCCCCTAATGCCCAATAATTGGGTTTTTTTAAATGTTGGGATCTTCCAGGGCAGAACTTGTAACTCCTGGTTTAGTTCTTGGATTATTTAACAGTACCAAGAGCCTGTGACCCAAAGACCACCCAAGGGCTTGAATGCCTGTGGTTCTAGTAGAAAAAGAAGAAAATGTCCCAGAAAGAACAGCAGAGAAGATCTCAAGTAGGATGCTGTAGTCACTGACTGGTAGAAAGCCTTCTTTATGGGCAACTCTGCAGACTGGCTTTTCTTAAATGTTACCTGTGACTCCATCTGTCTTCTGACACCTTCTGCAGTCCTCTTCTCTTCCTTTTCCCTCGATAGACACAGCTTGCATTTTAATTGCCCCAACACTGCATTTATAACTATGAAAAAAATCATGCAGATCCACTGAGTACATCTTGTTATGAACAATATTTTTAGATGCCCATTTTTCTAAAAAAAAAAAATCTAGTCTCCCACACGTTCTGGATGCCATCATGTAAAACTGAGCACTTCGTGGGAACTTGGAAGCCTCAGTTACCCTCTACTTAATCCATAACAGTGTTTTTCTTCCTTCATCAGGAACAGCAAACCCCGCAACCGTCCGTCCTTCCGACAGATCCTACTGCACCTTGACATTGCATCTGCTGATGTGCTATCTACACCACAAGAGACCTACTTCAAATCCCAGGTGGGCTTCTCTGGGGTTACAGCCAGTGTTCCCTCTAAGCTGAGTTAGTGTGAGCTAGCTCACAGCTTTTTAGCCTCCGGCTCACATATTTTTGTCTCTGTTCAGGAAGGATGGCTCCAGAGCAAACTAACTGATGCAGCAGCCAAACTGCTCGCTCACAACTTGAATGCCAGTAGCTCACCAAGTAGAATTTTTGCTCACAAGACTCCATAGCTTAGAGGGAGCACTACAGCTTCTCCCAGCTCCACAATCTCTCTCTATCTGTACCTATAACTGTTTATCTCTCTGTTGAGCACTCTTAGCCTACCTTTCCTCTAAGGCACTCAGGGCAGTGTAAACTATTCTCCTCTCTCCTCACAACAACAACCCTGTGAGGTAGGTTAGGCTGAGAAAGAGTGACTAGCCCAAGATCACCCAGTGAGATTCATGGCAAGTAGAGATTTGAACCTGCATCTCCCAGACTCTGTAAGGTTACAATGTCCTCTTCTGCCCCCTGATGACTAACATTGTCAGTGTTCTCATAACAGCCTAAAACAGGGCTTCTGTCTCTTTTTTGAGTCCTGGTTTTGACATGCGGGAGAATACCACTTCATTGCTAAAGTGGTAGGATGCTGTTGACGACTCTGATTGCAAAAACGGTAAAGACAAAAATAATTGAAAAAGAATGCACTGTACCACTAGAACTGCAAGCGCAAGATCACATGTTGGAATGCTCCACTATGTTACAAACTCCCTGCAAGTAGAAAACCAGCACATGTAAGCAAAAACAAAAGCTAGGCCCTGTATGTTAGTTTTCTGCTTGCATGGTGGTTGGGTTTTTTATGTGAAGGAACCAGAGAAGAAGAAGAAGATGATGAAGAAGAAGCTTACAATCTCCTTTCCCTTCCCTTCCCCACAACAGACACCCTGTGAGGTAGGTGGGGCTGAGAGAGCTCTTTTGAGAACAGCTCCTGAGAGAACAGCTCTGAAAGGACTTGTAAATGACCCAAGGTCACACCAGCAGCTGCATGTGGAGGAGTGCAGAATCAAACTCAGTTCTCCCACATTAAAGTCCACATTCCTAACCACTACACCAAACTGGCTTGAATCCACTCCTAGCAATCTGTAGGTGTATATGCTAACCACCATAGTTGTCTACCATCTCGTCCTCCGAAATGTGTGAACCAGGCCTTAGTCTCTTTAGTAAATTATGTACCCAAGAAAAGATATGCTCAGGAACACATATGTTTACAATCTAGGATTCAGCAAGTCAATGCACTGGACCTTCTAACTAAACTCTAGGCCTATTCAGTGATGAAATGCTGCAGCTAATGAATCTCCTGCCTTATAGTTGATGGATTGATGAGCTGATAAAGTAAATCTGAATATCACAAAAATGTCAAAATAATTGCCTTTCGGGAAATAGTGATGGAAGTAGGAGACAACTTTCAAATTTATGAAGAAAAGCTACCGTCCATTGTTACAGTAGCAAATCGGAATCAAAATAGCTTCAAAAAATAAGGAAGTAGACTCTCTGCCCCACCAATTAAAAAGTATTTATATATTTGAGGCATATCTGGAGCATACATTCACCAAAGATGCTGCAACTTGTGCCTTCCTAAAAATACCCTAATGGGTTCACCCACTCAGTCACATCTAACTACAGATGGCACCAGAATTATTTAACATCTTCCAAAACAGAGTTTAGTTCTTGTCCTGGAACGTGCAGGATCCAGATTGCATTAGTTTTGTACAGGGATTTTTTTGTAGAAAAAGCCCAGCAGGAACTTGTTAGCATAATAGGCCACACCCAACAGCAGAAACTCATTAGCGTATTAGGCCACACTACTGACAGCACAGCTTATTAGCATATTAGGCCACACACCCCATGTTACCAGAGGAGTGGTCATCCAGCCATACCCACCTTTTGCTTCTTATTCTGTTTATCTTGTTTGTTGTCAAAACCCAGGGCTATTTTTGTAGCAGGAATTAATTTGCATGTTAGGCCACATACCCCTAATGTAGCCAATCCTAATGAGTTTCTGCTGTTGGGTGTGGCCTATTATGCTAATGAGTTCCTGCTGGGTGTGGCCAACTCAGGAGCCAGCTGGAACTCCATTCCTCCATTCCTGCTATTTTCCTGCCCAAAAATAGCCCTGGTTTTGCATCTTCTTTGTGGTCTCTGTGCATCTCACTTCTGGGATATAATGTACCTGCACTGATCCCAATCAGTATCTTCCAAAGTGAAAGGGATTTTCGCGCCCTCTCCCCGGTCGCATGCAGGGCTCCAGTGTGCATGACTAAGGGAGGGGCACAACAATCCCGCCAGTTCGCTTCTGCCCACTGCGCTGGTAGGACCCTCCTTGCTTCGGTCGGTATTTTTCTTCTTCTTTCTTCACCCTTTCCTCATGGATTTCCCTTAAGTGAAAGACTTTTACTGATTTCGGACAGAACTGACTTTGAGTACTCTGCCTCAGCAGGTTACTCTCCCCATCCCACCTCCGGCCTATGGCCAAATGGTGGGGCTTCTTCAAACGGTGCCTAAAGTGCAGCAGCAAAATCGCGCCCCCCCCCCCCCCGATAGACACTCGCTTTGCCTTTTGTGCCTTGGGGAAGTGCACTGGGTGGACTCCTGTGCTCACTGTGCCAAGTTCTCAAAGCAGATGAGGAAGAATTGAGTCGCGAGACTCCATGTCACTTTATTAGAGCAGGCTCTTTCTCCAATGGCGTCTTCGCAAGAGACGTCCGGCCATGCCTCGCTGTCGACCCCAGCTTTGGGATTGACGACTGTGCTATCTCCGACACCAAACATCATCGATGTTGATAGATCGGCGGCAGCAGCAGAACTGCAAATGGAAGTAGGAAACAGCCAGAGCCTTGTGGGCCTGATTAGGGCCCTCCGAGGGCCTGATCCGGCCTGCAGGCTGCATGTTTGACACCCCTGCTCTAAGCAATGCCCTGCCAGTCAGTAACCATTTCCCCACAAAGTGAAATTGACTAGACCAGAGAGGACTATGCCATCTGCTTTAGTCAATTTCATGAATCCTTTGGTTTATTTAGGACCCGGGGAAGCAACTGCAATTAAGAATTGTGGAAACTAAGAAAATTGCTGTTTCTTCCAGAGCAAGGCTAGCCGGATTGGGGTAGCATCATGATAGCAGGAAGGAAATGTTGCTCATATGTCTCAACAGACATAGGTTGTGTTCAACCATCACAAGCCAATTAGGTCAGGGTTGCACACAAACATAGGTTATTGCTTTGCTCCAGCATGTGGCTTCTTCCCCCTTCTTTCACAAAACACCATTAAGAGTTCTTAGGTAAAGGTAAAGGTTTCCCTTGCTTGATAGCTAGTCAGATATGACTCTAGAGATGCAGTGCTCATCTCCGTTTCCAAGCCAAAGAGCCAGCGCTGTCCGAAGACGTCTCTGTGGTCATGTGGCTGGCATGACAAGACGCTGAGGTGCACGGAACGCTGTAACCTTCCCAAGTGGTACCTATTTAATCGACTTGCAATTTCTTGCTTTCAAACTGCTAGGTTGGCGGGAGCTGGGGTCAGAGACGGGAGCTCACTCAGGTCTCAAACTGCTGAACTACCGACCTTCCAGTCTGCAGTTCAGCGTCTTAACCACTTGTGCCACTGCTTAACTGTTCCTAGCTAGCAACAAATTGCAATCACCCTTGAGTCTCTGTGAGGGAGGCAGAATATAAATGAAGTATATGAATAAATGGATTCAGGTGAATTGGAGTTTAATTACTCCCCACCAATGAGGTTTCTAAACCACAGTTTGATCCAGACATAGAACGTGGTTTGTGGAAGAAAACAGATTCTGACTTCCCCAGGTCCCTGTGTTTGTACATTAAGGAAAAAACAAGGTTTATTTCAATCCTAAGGATACAGCCCCACATTATTGGCCATTGCACTCTGGTTGCACTATAGTGATCATTCATAACTAGATTTTTGTGGAGACCAACCAAACCAGTTGCCAGTGATCACTGTAGCACAACCAGAGTGCAATTTCCGATGATGATGTCCAGAAAACCTTAACTGTGCTCTCTATGGTGAGGAGATACTCCATGATCATGTTCAAATCTCGGGTACATTGGAGCTTGCTGTGATGTATTAATGTAGTCGAAATGATCTGTATGCTTGCAGCCTATCATTACTGCAAGTTCCATTTTGCTCCTCTGGTGCTACAGGGAACAGGATTCTCCCAATCTCTGCTAGAAAAAGATCCTGTGGCATCTGGGAGAGACATTGAATGCTAGATGGTTCCTGATTTGAAGAGTGTCTGTCTGTCTGTCTTACCACATTTTAATCTGACCTTTCCTCCAAGGAGCTCTGAGTAGCGTGTGCAGTTTTCCCCCATTCTGTGCTCATGACAGACTCCATGAGGTAGATTAGGGCTGCAGTCACACGCACAGTTTGTGGTGCTATAGTGGCGTTACCTGAGCGGAATAAATGGGCCCCTCCAAATGAGGACATCTGCCTCCCATGGCACAGTTGTCGGCAGCCCATGCTGTTCAGTAATGGAAGCGGAATAGACAGGGAAAGTCCAGTATGAATAGATTGTTTGCGGTTCCCGTCTGGGTTTTCTGATGTTTGAACTCTCCTGCAGCAAAAGGAACCTGGAAGGGACATCTGAACTTGCAGATCCATTTCTGTCACTGGAGGGGTTTTTTTAGTTGCTGCCCATATGGGCATCCATCTACTTGTATCTAAATAAAACCCACCCTGACAGCTCATCCCGTGGTTGAAGCACAACACTAATGTGGGTGGTCCCCTACAGGATGGCTGCGTGGGTAACCCGCCACAGTGTGGATGGAATGCTCTGCTGCACTTTGAACTGGTACAATTTGAGGCACTGAAAGAAGTCTAATAAAGGGCCAATATTAAAAATCTAGTTAAAACTTATAATATACAAAAATACATGTATTTATTAGAAAGGCAGTTAAAAACAAATAAGGGCCCAATGAAAGCCTCATTGAAAAGTCCAAGTGGCCTGAACACAAGGGCCAATACACGTGTCCTGATGCGTTTCCACACTCTTGGGGGCCTTCTTCAGAGGTCAAACAGTTTGAGGTACACATGTTACAATATAACATATTACAGTAAGATAACCAATAAATTAATACTGGACCAAAAAAAGGAGAGCTGTAGAAAAAAGAAAATTGAATATGAATATGAATGATCAAATATTTTTAAACTTACAGTGTGGTAAAAATGGCTATATCTGAGGCGCCACCATACTGTGCCAAGCTGCCAGTGTGACCACAGCCTAGATTAGGCTTAGAGAAAGAGTGACTGGCCCAAGATATCCCAGTGACTTCCACAGTAGAGTGGGGATCTGTACCCAGGTCACACCTTTTATCATCTTGGCTCTCGCATTACACTCGTGACGTCGTCAAATTCCATGTACACCTTTGCTGACGAAGCACCGTCAGACAGAGTACTATAGTGAAGGTTCAGGGCTGAGAAGAAGGTATATGACGTTCCATTGTCATCATCTGTAGGCCGAGTGGCGCGAAGAGGTGAAGCTGCATTTTGAAAAGATCAAGTCAGAGGGGACGTGTCTACACCGCTTAGAGGAGGAGCTGATCCACCGGCGGCGAGAAGAACTCAGGTAAGGAGGACATGAAAACTTCAAGTGAAGCTGTTCAGGAGTTTCCTATTGTTAGGGATGAATAATTGTACACAGGGCTGCATATATTCTGTCTGTGTGCTGTGACAACATTCTGATGATATCAGCCTTTTTTAAAAAAATCAAGGTTCTGGATCTTATGGTTGCAGAGAATATGTGGGCAAACTTCTTCAGTTCTGGGAATGAATCATTCATATGCAGCCTACGTGTACTGAATTCCTCCAGATTCACACATTAAGCCACTACACAGATGGCCAGTGGTGCCGGAGGTGGTGTTGGTACACTGTGTGGGTGGGGAGATTAGAGATGCCTTCCCCCCCCCCCCACTTCTCAACACCACATGTTGGAGCCATGTTTTATCCAAAGGGTGCCAGGGTCTTCTCTAAAGTGACTCACAGTGCATTCCTAAACAGAGTCATACCCTTCTAAACCCATTGAGGTCCTTGGGCATAGAAAGGTGTAATTCTGTTTAGGATTACCTAATATTTAAGCTGCACATGTCAGGAAGGCCCCCACACATTTATCTTTCTGCAGAATTCTGTAAACAGAATTGTTCTGGAGGGCCTTTTTTTATAAGGATCTTACTAAATGCCTGAAATTTTGGGTTGTTTTCATCACTTTGCTTGTTGAATATATTATATTGTTTCACCATTTCCATGTTGTGTTATGGATTTTTGTTTGCTGGTTTGTTGTACGTTTTCTGCTGTTTTCATTGTACCTGGTATACTATTTTTAGTGTGTTGTTCGCCAGTTGTGCAATCCAATCTGATTACATTGTTGATTTATTGTATTATACTGTGCTGTCTGCGTCATTTTACATTGCATAATCCACCTTGAGTCCTCATGAGAAAGGTGTAGTGGTGATGGTGGAAAGTCAAATCGCAACCAATTTATGGTGACCCCATACAGTTTTCAAGGCAAGAGATGTTCAGCAGTGGTTTGCCATAGCCTGTCTCTGCCTAGTGACCCTGGACTTCCCTGACTGGTCTTCTATCCAAATACTAACCAAGGCCAACCAAGGATCTGACAAGATTGGACTAGCCTAGAGTTGCCAATCCCCAATTGGGGGCAGGGGATCCCCTGGTTTGGAGCTGCTCCACACTTCAGGGCTGTCAAAAAGTGTGCAGGAGAAATGGCCACTGGCCGCTCCATTATACCCTATGGAGTCTAGTCCCCATATATAATAGAAAATTCATCTATGGGTATCAGGGGCTCGGGGGGCTGGTTTTTGAGATAGAAGAACCAAATTTTCAGCATACCTAGTGGTGCCTCTCCTGAAAAAAACCCCCAAATTTCAAAAAGATTGGACCAGGGGGTCCAATTCTGTGAGTCCCAAAAGAAGGTGCCCTCATCCTCCATTATTTCCAATGGAGAAAAAGCGTCTAAAAGGAATACAGCCCCTTTAACTGTGATGGCCCGAACTCCCTTTCAGCTTGTCGGCCTCACCTGGCAACCCTAGTGACATCACAAGAGTGATGTCATATCCTTGCCCCTGGCTCCACCCCCAAAGTCTCCTGGCCCCACTCCCAAAGTCCCCAGATATTTCTTGAGTTGGATCTGACAACCCTAGGCTAGCCTGGGCCATCCAGGTCAGGTGGAATACAAAAGAAATAAATTAATCGGTGTGCTGCAGTAAGGGTTACGACAGTGGTCTTGCCTGGAAAATGAAATGGGAACCGTGCAGTACTTCGATTAATTATAAGATGATGTGTCATTCTTTCCTGGCCTCCTTTGATGAGATGACCGACAGTCTCTTCATTCCCTTCTCTGTCCTCAGGCATGCTTTGGACATCCGGGAGCACTACGAGCGCAAGCTGGAGCGGGCGAACAACCTCTACATGGAGCTCAACTCCCTCATGTTACAACTGGAGCTTAAAGAGAAGGAGCTTCTCCGGTGAGATCCCTGATCCCTTGCCAGGGCTGCTCCATTTCCTTTCCTCCCTCCCTCCCTCCCTCCCTCCCTCTCTTTCTTTCTTTCTTTCTTTCTTTCTTTCTTTCTTTCTTTCTTTCTTTCTTTCTTTCTTTCTTTCTTTCTTTCTTTCCAAGGAAGGGCTAACGGGATAGCAACACTGGCTTTGGCCTGCCGCTGTGCCCACTGGCTTACTCCAGTGAGAGGTGCAACCCAGGCAAGAAGCTCTTTTTAACCCCTTTCTGTCTGGTGTAAGCAGCAACAGGAATGTTGGGGACGCCTGATTTTAATCATTTACAATTCCAAAGGCAAAGATTTTTAATTCTTGAAAATATTCAAGTGAGTTTTCCCCTTCGTAGGGTGAAGACTACGTATACTAGTCACGAGGTTACGCCTGAAGTTAAAAAAATTTTTAAAAGTTATTTCAGTTTTCAAACATACAAAACATACAAACAGGAAGGAAGGAAATGGAAAGAGAGGTAAAGAAAGAAATTGAAATAGAGGGAAAGAAATGGAAACAGAGGGAAAGAAATGGAAAGTAAGAAAGGGAAGGAAGGAAGGCAAATAAATGGGGAGGAAAGAAGGAAAGAAGGAAGGAAAGGAAGGAAGGAAGGAAGGAAGGAAGGAAGGAAGGAATGGAATGGAATGGAATGGAATGGAATGGAAAGAATGCAAATAAGTGGGAAGGAAGGAAATGGAAAGAGAGGTAAAGAAAGAAATTGAAACAGAGTGAAAGAAAGGGAAAGAAAGGAAGGGGGGAAAGGGAAGGAAGGAAGGCCCGCCCACTGGATCTCCATGATCCATGCCAGCCCGCAGCCCCCCCCCCCCAGCTTCTGTGGCTCAGGCTGCTTGCAAATCAGCTCCACAGGCCCCCCCACCTCCCTCATCCCACCCAGCAAGCAGCCCATGGCCTTCTGACAGCTCTAGTGCCGTGTACCCTGGGCTGCCTGGGACCTGGCTCCATTTGTTTCAATTAAGCTTGGAGAGGAGGATATCCTGTTGGAGCATTCCCAGTATTAATAATCAGAACCATCTCACTTTCCTGCCTTACAGTCAAACGTCCTTGGCCCTGCCCACCTTTCTTAAATGGCTTAATAAATTAACTTTATATGAAAATATAAAACTACTAGTATTATTGTATAGAAAAAAAATTAAAAATGAAGACAAGGTTACATTTTAAAATTTGTTTTGCCAGATGCTAATGGAAGACTCTTGGGAATTTCCGGGTGGGGTACTGATTGCCTCTTTTTGTCACCTGATAAATAGGGGGGGGGGGGTGTATAGTACCGTCAGGTCACAACTGACTTATGGTGACCCTGTAGGGTTTTCAAGGCAAGGAAGGAACAGAGCTGGCTTGCCATTGCCTACCCGCTGTGTAGCAGCCCTGGACTTCTTGTGAGATCTCCCATCCAAATACTAACCAGGGCTGACCCTGCTTAGCTTCAGAGATCTGATGAGATCGAGCGAGCCTGGGCCATCCAGGAAAGGGCATATATAGGCTGCTTTTCTCCCCACTGGGGACCAAAGCAGTCTTGCACATCATTCTCCCCCTTCTCCATTGTATCCTCACCACAACAATTCCGTAAGGTCTGTTAGGCTGACAATAGCAGGCTCAGGGTCACCCTGCCAGTTTCCATGGCAGAGTGGGGATTCAAACCTGGCTCTCTCTGACCCTCATCTAGCACTTTGACCACCACTACACCACACGGGCAGCAGTGCCTTCTCTGCCCGCGAAAATGGCATTCATTTGGGCCTAACTGCTGGATCTCTTGCCCAGAGCAATCCCGCCTTGCAACCCAGTGGACATTCCATCTCTCCTTCCTCTGAGGTTCTCAGTCTTCCTGTCCTTCCTCTGTCTAGGCGGGAGCAGGCTCTGGAGAAGAAGTACCCAGGACTCTTTAAGCACCACCCGTCACGCAGCCTCCTACATGGCAACACGGTGGAGAAGCTGATCAAGAAGAGGAATGTGCCTCAGAAGCTGTCGCCGCACAGTAAGAGGTGAGGAGTGGGTGGGAAAGGAGTTGGGGGCTGAAAAGAAGGATGCAGAGCAGCCGTTACATGATACGGCAAGGACTGGTTCTGTGGCCTGATGCACGAAGGATCAGCTTCCTAACAATCTCTGCTTTCATTTTTCTTTTGCTGAATCAAGTTTCTAGCCCTGACAGTTGTTAATACATGCCTGAAAGTGTGTGAACAACGCCTGGTGAAAAATCAGGGCCAATTTACACAGGACGTTGGAGATTTCATAAATAAGGCCACAAGTGATTCCCCCCCCCTTTTAAAAACAAAAAACAAAAACAGGCACGCAGACTCCTGCTTTAGACCAGGTAATCGCAAACAAGGAGGAGTTCAGTCGTCTGTGAATTATTTGCTTACTTCATTTGTACCCTGCCTTCGTTTATACCCTGCCTTTCTAGCAATGCCAGTCCCCATTGGGGGGTGGGGGATCCCATGATTTAACGGGCTCCTGTGGGAAGCCTCGCCCCTAAACCCCACCCCCAACATTGACTACCAGTGGCCACCCCTCTCCCTCCCTTCCTAGGAGATTTAAAGGGCCCTCCAGCTGATTGACAGGAGCATGCTTTTAGCAAGGGGTGGGGGGACGCGCAACTGCACTCCAAGTGGCAAATTTGCTGCTTGGAGTTCAGGTGCATGCAG
This sequence comes from Lepidodactylus listeri, assembly GCA_029233225.1. Lineage (NCBI taxonomy): Eukaryota > Metazoa > Chordata > Lepidosauria > Squamata > Gekkonidae > Lepidodactylus > Lepidodactylus listeri. The sequence continues at coordinate 53,671,154 of JARCFY010000015.1, read as the reverse complement.
CCCCCCCACCCCCACCCCCCCGGGCTTCTTGCCAGAAGCATTTAAAGGAACCCTTTAAATATCTCTTAATAAATAAATAAATAATAAAATGGGAGAACACCAGGGAAGTCCAGGTTTGCTGCGCAGAGACAGGCAATGGCAAACCACGTCCATTCATCTCATGCCTTGCAAACTCAGTGGGTGTTGTCATAAATCAGCTGCAACTCCACAGAGCTTTCCCCAAGTAAGCTATAGTGCAGGGCCTCAGATTATGAGAGGTCTCTAAATATTTTAAAACCACCACATTTTACTGATGCAGATGTTGGGGTAATGCTAGGGTCTCTTGTTTGGTGTAATGGTTAGGAGTGCGTACTCTGATCTGGGAGAACCGGGTTTGATTCCCCACTCCTCCACATGCAGGTGCTGGTGTGACCTTGGGTCAGCTACAAGTTCTTTCAGAGCTGTTCTCTCAAGGGCAGTTCTCAAGAGAGCTCTCTCCGCCCCACCTACCTCACAGGGTGCCTGTTGTGGGGAGGGGAAGGGATTGTAAACCACTCTGAGACTTCTTTGGGTAGTGAAGGGTGGAGTATAAATCCAATCTCTTCTCTTCTTCTTCTTCTCTTATGCTTGTGTCTTAATCCAGTTCTGCTCCCACATTAATGTTCTCTTCTCTTCAGCCCTTCTCTTCCTTTGTGGTTGGCTGTCATGAGGAGGAAGGAAGTTGACCTCGTAGTATTCCACAACTGTGTCTGCTTCTGATTATAGTTTTGATTCTTGCTTCTCCTTCAGGCCTGACATTCTGAAGACAGAGGTGATCATGGACCCAACGCTGCCCCAACTTGCCATCCCTGTGTGCCAGAAGGGCCCCCCGTCCCCTGGGCGCAGTCGCCGGGCCAAGTCACGCTATCGCAAAGTTAGCACCCGGGGGAGCTGTGGGGAACTGGCTGAACCCGCAGGAGCCAAGCGCCTGGAGCCATGTGCGGCCCTCCGGGGGCTTCAGCATGACCTACTGCTACGCAAGATGTCGTCTTCCAGCCCCGATCTCATCTCCACGACGCTGGGAGCTGAGGGTCGCAAAGGAGCAGCCGGGCCTGAATCGCCACCAGCGGAGCAGCCCCGCAGCGAGACCCCCAGTGAGGACACTGCCTCTGTGCCCTGTTCCAGCAGCCCTGAGTCGCCGTCCTCCCGCCAGGGTGCTGTGGGTGAAACAGGAAAGGCGAGGCTGCAGCCGGGAGAGGAGGCCGAGCGGGAGCAGGGCAGGAGTAGTCGGGCAGGGACCACACAGCAATCTCAGCATCTCACGCCGGCAGCCATGTTGTATCGGGCAGCCGTCACCCGGAGCCAGGTAGGCCGGGAAGGAGGAGCGCTCCTTCCAGCATCCCCCCTCCCTGTTGAGAGTCAGTTAAGAAACACACAGGCCCCATTTTCAGGGCCAGTGCTTAGGAGGCCCAAGGCCAAGGCTTCAAAATCAGCACAGGCCAAAAAGTACATGGTTCAGCTTTTGTAGAGCTGTTGTAAAGCCAGCAAAAATGGCCATTTGTGTGAATCATCTGGCAGAGCATAGCCAAGACTCTGTAAATCTTGCAGTTCCACAAAGACATTATTCAAGAACGAGAGTCAGTGTTCTAAGAATCTTCTTTTTCTTCCTTCCTTCCTTTCTCTCTCTCTCTCTCCTCCCACAAAAGCATGTTTCTAGTCCTTAAGAGGAAAATGTTTAGGGATGCCAGCCTCCAGATAGGGCTTGGGGATCCCCCAGAATTACAGGATGCAATGTAATCTTGCAAGCCAGTGACAGGACTTAACGTGCTGCTCCCTTCCTCCCCTTGACCAGCAGAAACAACAATAAATCTAATCTTAAAACAGATTAAACAACTGTGAGTTTAGCCAATTTACTGCCAGGGCACACACTGCATTGATATAGCAATTTGCAACATAAAACCAAGTGAATATCATTGCTAAAACAATTAAAATCGGAAACAAAACTGATTTATAGATTAAAAGCAAAATCTCATTGCCTCTAAAAATGACAGTGAGGAGAAAGGGGCACCTGGGGAAATACTCCAGAATTCTGGGGCCATTAAAGAGAAGGCCCTTCTTCTTATGAGAGCTAATCTAGTATCTTCAGGAGATGGGTCATTGGGTGGGACCTCAGTGGCTAATCTCAAAGCTCAGGAAGTTGGGAGATTAAAACCTCTGGCAATCCAGCGTGGTTTAGTTGTTAGAATATCAGACTATGGTTACAGAGACCTGAGTTCAAATTCTGGTTTAGTTTTGAGGCGCCCTGGATATTCTCGGGCCACTCATCTTCTCTTGTTCTTACCTTCCATGTGGAAATAAAGTGCAGGAGGGGAGACTCATACATGCTGCCCAGAGCTCAATGATGATAAAGTGGAATAAAAATGTAATAGATCAGACCATTTAAGGCTTTAGAGTACCTTGAAGCCAGAACAAACCCATAACCTCTGTGATTTTTACTTTTTTTACATATATCAAACCTCCCTTCCCTTCTCATTTGTCATCTTGCTTCCACTCTGGATTAGATTCTACAACTTCCTGCTGAGATCTTCCCCAGAAGGAGCCCTGGTCCTTCTGTGGAGGACTCTTTGCTTGGTGAAAGGGTGCTGTGGGATCCCACCCTTGGCTTCCTTTTGTTCTTCAGATTCTTCCCCCCCCCCTTTCTGAAACTACCGATGTCTGTTTCTGCTTCATGATTCTGTCCTTTTTCTTTCATTCTTTCTGGAATTTTCCCTCAGTAGGATTGCCAGGTCCCCACCAGCCTCTGGAATCCTGAGAGTCACAGAGTGGGGCCTGGTGCCATCAGCAGTCCTAATGGTAGTACTTCCACGCACTGCTAAGACACGTACCATGTGGTATCTGTGGATGTGTGTAGTCACAATCATGTAGGATTGCCAGTAAAAAGGAGGGGAAATGTTGTTTGAATGTTTAGTGGTTAGTTGTCTGCCTATGGTTAGAGACCTGGCTTCAAACTAACTGAGGCTTTGTGTGTGGAAATGGGTAGTTTAAGCTTTTTCTGACACAGAGATAAGTAACATCTCCTGGTAAATAACATCCTATTAAGCCTCTGTCAAAAGGGACAGGACATGTTTTCTCCAGGTTGTCACCTCACACATACAAGCTTAAAGCTAAATGCTTAGGAAGGCCAGCCTCCAGGTGGGACCTAGGGGATCCCCTGGAATTACAGCTCATCTCCAGTCCACAGAGATCAGTTCCCCTGGAGAAAATGGATGCTTTGGAGGCAGAACTCTATGGCATCGTACCCCACTGAAGTGCCTATCCTCCCCAGGCTCCCCCCCCAAAATTGGTTGCCTTTAAAACAACATATTAACACACTATCACATGTATGATCATCTAAAAATAATAGCGCTTGGCTATCATTAACGCACTATCACTCATCTCCATTATAACAAAAAAAAATTGTATATTTTGTGTGCCAGAGAGGAGGGGGAGGTGAAGGGGGAGAGGGATGGAAAAGGTAGAAGAGGGTGTGGATACAGAGGAGGATGTTCAAAGGAAGTGTAGTTCACTGCTGTGAAAAATAACGATTCAAGCGTTTTGCACATGGAATCAAGCTGACTTGCAAATGGCTTGAAAATAAAATCACCCTATAAGTGCTCTGGAAAAAAAAATACAAAAACTCGATGAAATGCTGACATTGACCCGACATGGAGAAAACAAGTTGCGGCATGAAAAAATAGAAACTTTGTATATCCAGGGTAAAATTGTATGTCCAAGGTAAAATACATATGCAGAATGGACCTCAGTCTCAAGGGCTAGGTTTCTTCTTCTTCTTCTTTACCTGAAATTCTCAGAACCTTACAGAGCCACAACCCTATCTATTGTGAAGCCTTCCCCATTTCCCATATTTTGCTGTCTTTCCAGTTCTTGCCAAAGCCATCCCAGAATCTTCAGAAAACCTGAATAAAGCCAAAATACTAGAGCAGAAATTTTGTAGAAATCAGACAATTCAGAATAATGTCACAATTCTGGCTTTTAAATTGTTCACTCCCCTTTTCATATTCTTGAGTTTTGACATCTTCAGCCTTCAAACTGTTAATGCATCTGCCTCATGGACGTATACTTCAATGCAGCTGATGAAGTGAGCTCTGAAACATGGAAGATTATGCTTGAATAAATTTTGTCTTGAAGGTGCTGCTAAACTCCTGTTTAATGTGTCCTACAGCAAGCTAACACAGTTTCCCCTCTGCAATTAACATCTTAAGGCTTGCTGATGAATTTTAAAGCAGCAGTGGTGTCTACATAACACAAGTGCCATCAGATTGTAACTGATTTGGTGACCCCAGCATGGGGCTTTCAAGGCAAGCAAGAAGCAGAGGTGGTTTGCCATTGCCTTCCTCTGCAGAATCTCCCTTGGTGATCTCCTATCCAAGTGCCAATCCTGTTTAGTTTCCGAGATCTGACTAAATAGGGCTATACCATGCTACCTTCTCTCCCCAGTGTATATATTCAGCCTCAGCTGCTACATGTGTATAGATTTGAATCAGGACAAATAGATCTAGTTGCCCTAAAAACTAGGAATATTGGGGCACAAAAAATCAAGCTTAGGAGAACTTGCTTGGAAAAATTTTTGCTTGGGTTTTTTTTCCCCCCTACATTTATTTCCACTCGAATTCTGGCAATGTTTTACTAACGTGGCTACTCCCCCCCCCCTTTCCTTCTTGGCTCAGAAACGTGGGGTCTCCTCTGAGGAGGAGGAAGGAGAAGTGGACAGCGAGGTAGAACTGCCGCTCCGGCAAAGGTAAGTTATCAACTTGTTGCAAGCACACTGGAATGGGGATTTGGTGCCAGCTCCTTTTTAAGGTCTCTCCAAGTGATCTGTTTTTGTGGAATACATTTTCTAATTGTTAGGGTTATTTATTTGATGCCCATGAATGTGCATGTTATTACACATAATAATAGGCAGGTTCAGTTTAAAATTTATTTATTTATTTATTTTTATTTACGTTATTTATAGTCCACCTTTCTCATTTGAACTCAAGGCGGATTACACAGAGTGAGTCAATACAATCAACAGGATGGGACGTGCAATAAACAATGAAATAAGATTAAGGTTGTAAAACCAGCCAGAAATCTAAAAACAGAACTGAAGCAAAGTTTAAGTATTAACATTCTATGATACAAAAATTACACAGTGGGATCCTGTGTGCAGCAAGCAACAACCACAAGCATAGACCACAGTCCCTCATAACTCATCCACGTACCTCTGTGAATCAAGAGACAGCACCAAAAAAAAAAATCTACGCAAGTGAACGAACTGTCAAGTTTCTAGGTCTCTGCTACCTTTTGTTTTAGGTGTAAAAAATTAATGAGGCTTGTGGAGTTAACAGAATACAGCACAAACTACCTGACCAAACTTATTTAAATGACATCTGCCACTGAAAAAAAATACCCTGAACCAAGTAAAACAGGATTCGTCCACATTGTTCTGTTTAAGAGGCATTCAGAATCACATTTACTAAGCTTCAATGAAATGCTAAAGGATAAATGCTTATCCCAAGTTTGTTCTCAGGAATACTAGTAATGTAGGATTACCATATTTCTGTACACATAATTCTATGCACACTTTCCTAGGAGCAAGTTCCCTTGAATATAATGGGACTTACTTCTGAGTATATATGAGCTGTTAGTCAATCAGTCAGACTGATCAATTAAAAAAAACACATTTTGATCAACTATCCAGCAAGACTTTTACGTTTTCTATTACTATTTTAACACATGCATCTATAAACATTTCATACAACAAACGCCATTTCATACAGCAAACCTGCTTTTGGTTTCTAGAGTGGGTTTACAATTTTTTTAAAATGTATACCATTTAAAATTATACCATTTAGGAATGCAGGTGGAAATTCATGTGCTTAAATCCCGGAAATAGTAAACAGGGATAATGTTGGGCTAAAATACTTCTCGCTGGCTTGCCAGCTTTCCAGGTGCCATCGAGTAACATTCAGTTACTCCTGGAATCTTTGATATTCTTGTCTGGATTCTGTTGCCATTGGAGGGCTGGAGATGCAATGAAAGATGTGTTCCACTTCCCTTTGCTTACCCTCTCTCTGAGACTCGGGGAGGAGCCACGGTATCTCCACCCACCAGAGCCAGGAAGCAACGTCAGGGGAAGGCCTCTATGCCCAGTTGTTGGCCATCCAGAGGAACTGGTTGGCCACAGTGTGAGACAGGATGCTGGACTAGGTGGACCACTGGTCTGATCCAGCAGAGCTCTTTCCTCTTCTCTTTAGCCTTCCTTTCCCTGCTCCTTCACTGGCAGCTTTCCAGCTGTGCTTGCTCTCTGCCTCCTCTCATCGCCCCTGGCCTTACACTTCTCCACTGCCGCAACCCTGCCCCGGGTGCAGTGAAAGTGATCCCCCAGAGACCCCATTCACCACCTCACCTAGCCCTATGGCCAGCAGGGTAAATCCCAACCATTGTCCCAGCTCTCATTCTGCCATGGAAGCTTCCTAGGTGAACTTGGCCCAGTCAGTCTCAACTTAACCTGCCTCGCAAGGTTGTTGTGAGGATAAGGAGGAGGCGAGGGAAATGACGAAAGCCACTTTCTGCTTTATGTCCCAGTCCCCACTGTGAGAGAAAGATGAGGTGTAAATATAGTAAATAAATAAACTTCTCTTCCCTGTAGTCCCTCTCTAATCAGGCCATGGCTTACATTCCACCAATTTTTACCCTCTGTTAGCTATATCACAAGAAGCCCTGTGTTGTAGAAGAATCAACTGATATTCATCTATCCAAAGTTCTATTTCCCTTCTTTGGAAGGGAATCCAGATTCCAGTCACATTACCTACTTCCTGCATAGTGTGACATATCTCTCTGGGGATAGCCATACCCTAGCCGTACATGATAGAATGAGGGTCTCCATTAATATCACACACACACACACACACACACACACACACTAAGAAGCTTCTTTTTCTTCCCTCCTTACCCAGGTGGCCTCAAGCAATGAGCAAGCGGCAGTCGCTCTCCACCTTCAGCTCCGAGAACTTCTCCGATGGGGATGGCGAGGAGGGTACCGGCAGCGAGGGCACCACAGCCTCGCACAGCGGTGGCACGCCCGATGTGGCCAGCACCAATACAGATGAGCGCCTGGACGCCGAACGCTCAGATGACGACCTCCTGGGGCATTCGGACGGGCTGTCTGAAAAGGAGGCAGCTATTCGGCTTGTCAAACGCCAGCTCAGTGCTGACCAGAATGCTGGGGAGGTGAGTGCCCTTTGGGAAGGGGGGGGGCAGCATTAATGCCATAGGCACTCTTGTTCTGCTCGGCTTGCCTCAGGATTCCTTCCAGGGGTGAACATGGGAGATGAAGGATCTTGGGGAGGGAGGTATGAAAATTTGGCTAAGGTCAATATTACTGAAGAAAAATTGTGGGCTTGGGTGTCCCCATATGTACCCCGGAGAGCACTATGGTCTGGGGCCCAACATCGGTTGACTATACCTGGCCCCAGAGAAGCCAGGCTCGCTACCACGAGGGGGAGGGCTTTTTCAGTGGCGGCCTCGACCTGGTGGAATGAGCTCCTGGAGGAGATCAGGGCCCTGCGGGACTTGGTGCAGTTCCGCAGGGCCTGTAAGATGGAGCTCTTCCACCAGGCATATGAGTAGGGGCCGCTACTCCTGCCTCCCCCTCCCCCCCTTATCTCCATAGTACATCTACTAATGCCTGACCACGATGGTGCCAGCTGCCGCTAGGAAAAGGGCACCGGTGCGATCAGGTTGTCGCCTTCTGAGTTTTTGTGTTTTTGACTGTTGAGCCCTTTAGATTCTTAAATTGTTTTTTAATGAAATGTTTTATATTGTTTTAAATATTTATTATGCTTACTGAATCCTGGTGCGCCAGGTCTTGTATGCTGCTCTGAGCCTGCGAATGCGGGGAGAGCGGCTTAGAAATTAAATAAATAAATAAAATAAAATACTTTATTTAGATCCCCCTGGACCATCACCTAACCTCGTCTGCACGATGGCCCCGGTTTCATTCGTTCTTCTTTGCTTTGATGCTACACTTGTGTATGTCATGATTCGGGACAAGGGAAATGCACTGGGGGAAAATTATAATTTTAGTTCTGTGTTGTATTGATTTTTAAGGATTCCCAGTAATGTTATCGTATCGTGAATACTCATCAGGTTCCATTTCTGTTCGCGTTAAGAGCTGATCGGATGTCTGCCCATTGTTTTCCTTGTGGGGGAAATGGCAGATTTTCTCAAGCAGGCTTTTTCACCAAATGGTATCAAATTATCAAGTAACCGAGTCCACCCTCACTTCTAAAGACTCGCTAAGTTTCAAGTGAATTGGACGAAGGAGTCCAATCTTACAGCCCCTTGAATAAGGTGCCCCCAGCCGTCCTCCCTGCATAGTGGGGGAAACCATACAAATTGGGGGGAGGTAGTTTTTTACCAAACTTAGTAACTATGTTTAAAAGCCCCCCACCTCACCAATCATGTTGCAGGAGAAATAGGAATATTTTTTAAATTGAGGAAAATTCATGTTGCATTGCTAGTGTTGCCAACCTCCAGGTGGTGGCTGGAGATCCCCTGGGGTTACAGTGGAAGTCCAGACAATAGAGATCAGTTCACCTGGAGAAAATGGTTGCTATACCCCACTGAGGACCCTCCCCTCCCCAAACTCCACATTCCTTACGTCCCACCCCCAAAATCTTCAGGTATTTTCCAACCTGGAGCTGACAATCCTATGCATTGTGATTGGTTTGTTGGGGCAGGGTCTCTCTTTACAGAGTAACCTCAGGAAAGGGATCCTACTTATCCAGTATTAAATGTAAAAAAATGCAGCATTACCCCCAAATCACTGATCTACAAAGAGGTGGAAAAGAGGGCAACCAGAAAGTCATTACTCATTTTTTATTGTTTCTGGTTGTAATAGTGTGGGTACAAAATAATAATAAGAAGAAATAAATTAAACAATGAGTATGGGCTTTGGCTGTCTACAAAAGAAGAGAACTTAATCATTCCCTCCCATTCAACAAGAGCTGGTAATTACTGTTTAATGAATGCTGAAAGAAAATACAAAGTAATTAAATAAAAAGAGAAAGATGGGAGGGAATTTTATAGGAGTCACAGTCCTGAGGAATCTCGAGGGATCTTGCATGTGTGGTTTCATCTAACTACTCCAGAGATGGATCCACACTAGACATTCGGTAGTTGGAATTGCCACAAATCCTATCAAGACAGCTACAAAATAAAACACAGAAAGCCCTGAAATGCGATGGCTGTCAGTTAAATCATCTGGATCTCACTGTAAAAACAGTTTCAGAGTAAAGGGCTGGAGTGGAACTCCCAGACAGGCAAGTGGAACCAGGTATGCAAAACAACTTACTTTTGCATAATGTGCATTTATTTAGAAAATTTACATGCCGACTCTCTGGAGACCTGCAACAGATTGTTTTCTATTTTTCACGCTTTGTTACTTCTGATTTGCCTCAATGTTTCCAACCAAATTCTGTGTAAAATATGTTGTGTCCCACCTTCCATTCCGCCCTGACTCCTTTCTCTCCTGCTCTGCCTATCTTTTTATAGCGTCCTGCTGCCTACGAGGATTCGGACTGCGACAGCACCGAATTAGACCATTCCGGCAGCGGGGAGGTGCAGAGACTGCCGGACATGCCCAGTTTGTGATGCCACCTGCTTAGCCTTCCTTGCCCCAAGCACCAGGTTGTACAGATCCCAGACCCCCTCCTCTGCCTCCCTGCACCGCCACCTCCTCCCCAGATATTTATACAAATAATCTATAAAGCTCTATATAAATCTATATATCTCATAACCTCTGGAGGGGAGAGCCAGTGCACCTCCTTCCCTTTGCATTCTCTAGGACTGGTTGGGGGTCAAGGGTCACTTCCTGCCATCAGGGGCTCGCTGTGTCCACTTTTGAGCAGCTGGAGGCATAGAACAAAAGACCTCGCCAAACCCGCCACTACTGGACCCTGCCCCGCAGCTCAGCAGAAGGGCTTTCTACTCAATCTGAGGCTATACGTGGGAAGGAATAGATCCCTTTCCTCAAGAGTCCTGAACACTGTAGGATCCAGGAGAAGACCTACCAGCTCTATCCCGGCCTGATGAGACACCCAGCGGGAGCAGAGAGACGCAGAGAAGACGCGAGCTGGAAAGTGGTGCTTTCATCTGCCAAGGGAAGCCATGGGGTGCTCCGAAGTCTATGGCGAGGCTCACGCATCCCCGGCGCCAGACTGTCTCTTGAGATGGACTCAATGCATGTTTGGGCCACAGTCAGCACGGAAACCTTCCCCCAACCCACAGCTTGAAAATAAGTCGTTCCCTCTTCCCTCCCTGCCCAATAGAGCCCTCTTTCACAAGTAACAACCAAAGCCTGTGCAACAACAATGCCCCCAACCCCACCATCCCACACACACACACACACACACACTTCCCATCACACACAAGACACTGACTCCGCTTCTGGGAATCTTGAGAGTTCAGAGCCCAGAAAACGACATCATTTCCTCACTTCCCTCAACAGCCTTGATGTGACCCATTCCGGCTTCCGGAATGGGGGGGGAACCCCACTCCATCGTGCTCTCTGCTGGCACCAACATGCACTGCACTTTTTTAATTTATTTATTTATTTATTTTTTAATTTATAACGAGGAATGTTTACATTTGCACTTAACGTGTGTCCTTGTCGAGGGAAGGGGGGGGTCTGTGTAATGGGGTGGGAGGGGTGAGCACGTGGGGCAGGAAGCAAGATTTGGGATGTCCCCCCCCCCCCCCCCAGTTCTCGCAAACTTCTGTCATGCTTAAAAAAAAGAGAGAGAAAAGGAACGTCCGTTGAGTTTACACTTATGAGGAAAAGCCCCTTTCCTCTTGGTTTCTCAGGTGAAGGTCTCGGTTTGGAGAAAGACATTGTATTTTTGTTGTAAGTTCTTTTAACTTCATTGCTTCTTCATGTTTGATCAATGCCCCCACTCCCCCAGGATGTGCAACATTAGAGCTACAGTCCTGGGCACACTTACCTCGGAGTTAACCACAGAATGGGACTTAATTCCAAGTAGTTCTGACTGGGATTGGAGAAGTTAGGGTTGCTAGCTCTGGGTTGGGAAATACCTGGAGACTTGGGGGGGGAGAGGGTAGAGCCTGTGGAGAGCGGGGTTTGGGGACTGGAGTACCATAGAGTCCACCCTCCAAAGCAGCCATTTTCTCCAGGGGAACTGATCTTGGGTCATCTGGAGAGGAATTGTAATAGTAGATCTCCAGGTGCCACCCGGAGGTTGGTAACCTTATTACATAGTACAGTAGGTTACATGGTGGCATGGGGGGGTCAAAAGGACTCAGAAAAGCCCCTATTAATGAAAAAAGCAATTTGGCTGGTGGGTGGGGGCAGGAATCTGGGCCATGAGTTTTGGGATCATAGCAGCCCTCCTCCCGGGCTGCTGACAAATTAGCATGTGGTGAAGCAATTTGCCCCTAGAAAATGGCGACTGTGAAAGGTAACCACCTCCAACGTGAATGGTAATTGGCTGTCTAAAATGTCTTCCTGTGCTCCGTGCCAGGATGAGCTATGCCCCCCCCACATGCGCCATCTGTGTTCTCATCTCCGTCCATGGGTCAGAGGCTTGCCTTCCAGTGTGCGTTTCACCACCTCTCTGAGGGGATTTTTGTAGGCCCTGCCAGAACAGCCTTGAAAAGGTACCGAGAAAGCGTCTGGCAGGCAGGCAGGCCTTCATTTGGGACAAGAGTAGGCCTCAAGCCTGCTTGCCTGACCAAAAATCCTGCCTCTCTCCCCCGTTCCATTTCAGATGTGTGGAGCAGGCTGAAGTTACTAGTGAATGTGGAAAAGACGCTTCACATATGTTCAGGGTTCCTCTCATCTTTCTTAAGCAGTTCTGTGACCCACGGGTTGAGGCTCATTCCTGACACTGTGGGGTCCCAACCTGTAGCCATGGTATGCACTGCACAGACGAACAGCTGAGAGGCTGTGGGGCTGATTCCCATCTGAAAATTCAGCAAAGGGTGGGTGGCCAGGAACCCCTTAAGCATCCAAACTAGGGTTGCCAACTCTGGGTTGGGAAATACCCAGAGATTTTGGGGGTGGAGCCTAGGAAAAGGGGGGTTTGGGAAGGGGAGGGACCTCATCAGGGTGCAATGCCATGGAGTCCACCCTCCAAAGCAGCTGTTTTCTCCAGGGGAACTGATCTTGGTCATCTGGGTATCAATTTTAATAGCAGGAGATCTCCAGGTGCCACCTGGAGGTTGACAACCCTAACCCAAATGGATGCCTTCTCAGAGTAGTTTGATACTTTCAGTGCTTTCACACATGCAGAATAATCCACTTTCAATCCACTTTAATGATCATTTGCAGGTGGATTTTGCCCTTTCACACAGTCAAATCCAGTGGCAAAGTGCATTGAAGTGAGTTGAAAATGCATTAGTCAGTGTGCGTGAAAGCCAGTAAAATGCCGGCTTTGCAAGGAAACAGAACCTATGTTTTTGCACGCACTGATGCAACATGATCAAAACAACAGATCTCATGGATCTCTGCCAATCCTACGCTGATTCCAGGCTGCTCTAGGGGAGCTGCTTCTCCCATGGACTAGTAGGTGGAGTTATTTAAATCTTTTGAGCTTGAAAGAAAACCAGGAGGAAGAGAGGAACAGGGGGGGGGGGGGGGGCGGGACAAAGAACTGGCCAGTCTCATTTCATCCTAGCAACCTTTATGATCAGGGAGTTCCAGCTAGGCTGATAAGCCCCATTGAGTTGTTATCCACATGCCCACCCAGCTGATGGCATAAGCAGAGAGTGAATGTCTATGGCAGTTTTGCAGGCCGGCCACTGCCCTTCTTCAGGCTCCCAAGCTCAAAGCCACCCCTCCTCCAGCCATCCACGGGACTTGGTGAAATCACTTTGTCTTCCAGGCCTGGGCTCAGTTACACACCATTTGAACAGACAGGTGACACAGGCCCCTGCCCCCAAAAAACCACTAATTCCAACTGCAGCCAGGAAAAGCATAAAAGCGGCCAGCTCTACAGTAGGTAACACCAGCTGAAGCAAACCAGCCGTGAGCTGCTAGCGCTTTTCAGGGGGTTAGCATTTACAGTGCTCTGAAAAGCATCTGCACTTGACATGCCAGCCAGCCACAGACTAGAGAAGAAAACTGTGCCCCAGACTGCCTTGGGCAGGACAAATGGGAGATGGCAACAGGCTTATTTGTGCCTGCTCTCTCTAACTTTCCCCAGGGAAAGGAAGGTTTTGCAGGATCTGGGGGCCAGACAATTGTATTTACATCCGGCAATTTTTAATGCAGTGAAATCAGCTCTTTAAAAAATAATGTTGTTTATTTTTCCCTGTACCGGAGTTCACAGCCAGCTATGGGGTGGCAGCACCAAAAAAACAGAACAAAAACCCTTCCCCTGGACGAAGTCTTGTATGGTTGTGAGCCATGATAGAAACTGGTGACACAAGCAGAGTCTTGAATGCTTCCAGAGGGAGAGAAAAGATCCTCCCCGTCCATGTGAGAAAGCTAATAAAAGCGAAGGCAATAGGATTGCTTCTGTGTAGCCCTGCAAAGCAGTGGTGGGAGTACAAACTGTTCGTGTGTATGACCCTCGTTCAGGGAGCTCAAGCTACAGCAGGGAAAGAGTTTGGACTGCTGCTGCTGCTGCTGCTGCTGCTCAGGGGAGGCAATACCGGGCTATGTAGATGAGTGGTACGATGCACCTTCCTATGGCTCCATGAGAAAAACTAGTTAAGAAAATCTCATTAACAAAAAAGGGATCTCATTGGCCTGGCCAAACTGTCAGTCAAACAACCAACATCTCTGTGCTTTGCATAGCATTCAAGACACGGATTGGGACCAAGAGGGCAGCCCACCTTCCTCGCCGAGAACCAGACTGTTGAGAACCAGGCTTAAGCCCACCTCTTTAAAACTATCCCGTAACTGCTTGGGCTGATTTGGGCCTCTTTGCCGTACCTTTCAGCATCTCCCTCCAGGCCTCTGGCTGGCTGTAGCCATTACCTTCTCCATGTGGCCACGTTCTCCTCACAGGACGTGCCTTTGAAAGGGCTGTGCAGTGAGCCTGCCGCATGACCCATCCCAACCACCACCGCCACCCCGAGCTCAGTTTGTCATTCTTCCTGTGGAAGGCAAGTTCTCAGTCCCTTAGGTGAAGCCATACTTCCTACCACTTTGGATCTGTGCATCCTCTACACTTGTTTTAACATCCATCCTTGTAAGATAGATCATGTCTGTATGGTAATAACATTGCTAGATAAGTCATGGCACTGCAGATTTCAATTAAAGACCATTTTGTATTGAACATCAGTATGCACTTCCTGTAACCCTCATACTTTGCTCAAAGCTCCCAACAGATAGGACTGTGTGTGCTAGGGGAGCCAGAAGAGTGGCAGGGGAAAAAATCACACACACACACACACACACGAAGCTGCCTTCTACGGAATCAGACCCTTGGTCCATCAAAGTCAGTATTGTCTACTCAGACCGGCAGCAGTTCTCCAGGGCCACAGGCTGAGGTCTTTCCTATCACCTCCTGCCTGATCCTTTTAACTTGAGATGTCAGGGATTGAACCTGGGACGTTCTGCATGTCAAGCAAGATGCATTCGAATGGTTGAGATCTGGTTCAGAGGTTCTCAGCATTTCATGTTAGGTAAAGGTTTCCCTTGCTCGAAAGCCAGTCAAATCCAACTCTAGAAGGTGGTGCTCATCTCCGTTTCCAAGCTGAAGAGCCAGCGCTGTCCGAAGACATTTCTGTGGTCATGTGGCCGACATGACTAGACACTGAGGTGCACAGGGTAGTTACATTCCCACCAAAGTGGTACCTATTTATCTACTTGCAATTTCTTGCTTTCGAACTGCTAGGCTGGCAGGAGCTGGGGCCAGAGAGGGGAGCTCACTCTGTCACACAGCACTTAGGTCTCAAACTACCGATCTTCCAGTCTGCAGTTCAGCATCTTAACCACCGAGCCATCGCAGCCCTTTCTATTTCATGTTACATTCCACCAATCACACCATCAAAGAAGCTGGGTCCCAAGGATGACATTTATATGCTTACCGGCATTGTTATTATACTTATCATTTAGAAGGGGAGATTGGATTTATACCCCGGCCTCCACTACCCGAAAAAGTCTCAAGAGTGGTTTACAATCCCTTTCGTTCCTCCTCCCCACAACAGACACCCTGTGAGGTAGGTGGGGCTGAGGGAGCTCTCTCAAGAACTGCCCTTGAGAGAACAGCTCTGAAACCGCTTGTAACTGACCCAAGGTCACACCAGCAGCTCCATGTGGAGAAGTGGGGAATCGAACCCGGTTCTCCCAGGTTTAGAGTCCATGCTCCTAACTGCTACTCCAAATTGGCTCTTTACAGTAAGTTTTAAAGACGTAAGTACTGCAGTAGCATTGTTGGGAATAAACTTTTATTTTATTTCTGTGGTTTGAGTGGAACATCCCTGGCAGGGAGGATCAGTAGAAACCAGCAAATCAGGCATGCCGGATGGTGGGCAAGGGGAATGGAATGGGTAATTAGGAGGTGCACCGAACATATACTAAAAGATCAGATGGATAATCCATGGGAGGCAGGGTGGGCAGGAGATAGCTTTTCACACTTAGCAGAAGTAGACCGAGGATGAGTGAATTCTTAGTGATCATTATGAACACCCTGCATCCTGCCTAGACTAGTTCGGCATCCCACTGAATGAGAACCACTGGCCTTATAAGCAATATCACAACTGTGCAGGTAAGAATCTGTTTTCTCTTCTTAGACGCATCTAAATTTACCAGCAACCCACAAGACAGAGTGGTTTCTGTCCTTGCTAAGTGGGCACTGAGGCTACTACTACTCAGTCTTTGCCTTGGACAAAAACAGAGAACATCCACATGACGCTCATTTCCTTCCACTTCAGAGCTTTTGGCAAGGACAGCCCTGGAAGGAGGAATGCTGCAAAAGAAAGGCACGGAGATGGCTATTAGCTGCTTGGCACTGGGAGCAGAAGCCGAGAGAGGTATGGGACTCCGCAGTAAAGAGCCCATGCCAGCTCTAGCTGAAGACATTTGTAGGTTCGGCCCCAAGATTTACAGAAATCGAAGTTCCACACTTCTGCATGATACTGCAATTCAGAAGTCATAGGAAATGATTCATACTTTAGATCCAAATCCCACCAGGGGCAACATATACATGGCTAAGAGCCCAACAATCCCTAGTCAGAAGGGGCTTCCCAGCAGCTAAGGAAGCCAGGCCTCTGCACCAGAGCTACTATTAGATTCTGAACTGTGGTGTGTACATTTAGGTGCCTCCGAACTCCTGTTTTAAGACTACCAGAACAGCACAGAACTTTTACAAGTCCAAACTCAAAGGAGCTGACTCTTATCCTTGAATCCGTTTTGTTAAGTCTTTGAAGGTACCGCTGGCCTGGCTGATTTTGCTGCTACTAACTAACACAGCTACCTATTTGGTCTACTCTTGAGAAGCTCAAGAGAGACTTGGCAAGGCAACTACAGGTAGGCATTTGGCCACTTCCTACAAGGTTTGTCATTACTAAACACAAACCCTTATTTAAGTTCTGGAATCAATCTATCAAGGCTGACAGCACGTGCAAATAAAATGCAGGTATGTGAGAGGGATGCCATTGGCATGTTCCAGGATCCTCCATGCCTTACTGAGTTTATGCTTGCCAGCACTCATTAACAATACTTCAGAGCTGAATTGGAAGTGACTCTCAGGTGGTGTTCAAATTATGTAGGACCTAACAAGCAGCACAAATTAAGACAAAAAACAAACAAACAGGTTCTGCATACTCTTCCACATACAACACTGGTGAATTAAAAGTAGACCTGGCAACTCACCCGATTAAAAAATAGCAGGTTGCTAGCTAGCTGTGTGTATGCAGAGATCGCCCAGCAGTACAGAACTCGTGTGATTTTGACACTGAATTCAGATTGCTTTTATGATTAGATATGCCTAGCCATGTTAGGAGCAGATAAGCTTTAATGGCCTGTGGGTGATGCATAGCAACATCTTTGGAACTAGGAAAGACGCTAATTAAACATCGTGAAGCGTAGTGACTAACACTGGCCTATAAAATCTGTTTGAATTTCATGTCTACCCTCAACCAGGTGGCTTTCGGCAAACATCTGCCAGACAAGGTGATTGTAAGGACAATGTAATGGGCTTGCCTTGATCTGGAATCTCTCCAGCATTCGGTACCTACAATTCTTCAGCCAACCATCGCTAAGGTCACCTGCAAGCTTTCAAACCCTCCTCAAAGCAGCCCTGGAGCAGAATTTCTACTTCTAAAAGTGCCCAGTGATTTAAGCTTTGTGCCCTTCCAAGTAACAAAGGTACTAGGCTTCCTTCAAGGCAAACGCAAACCAATGACAAGTTGGCATTTATAACACAGGCATCACATTAATGCAGCACCATTCTCAGTATGTCAGGGTTGTAGTTGCAACTGTAAATCCTCAATAAACCCTTGCACGGAGACTCAGGGCTGGATTTCATTTTGGTTTGGTTGTAGTCCACACTGCTAGAGCGGATAGGCTTGGCAGCGAAAAGCCACGGTTGCCTGCGAGCACATGAGACCACACCAGTGCGTGGAACTGTCTTGAGTGTCCCCCCCCCCCCCCGGCCGCAGGAAGACAGTTCCACGCACTGGTGTGGTCTCATGTGCTCGCAGGCAACCGTGGCTTTTCGCTGCCAAGCCTATCCGCTCTAGCAGTGTGGACTACAACCAAACCAAAATGAAATCCAGCCCTGAGTCTCCGTGCAAGGGTTCTCTCCCCTTCCTCATGGGGTCTGCTGAAGTGTGCTATCCTTCCGTCAAAGCCTCAAGGAGCCAGCCAGATCCTATTAGCTCCTCACCCTTTACTACTTGTCTCAGTCCCATAAAACTCCCTTTCTACTCACCAGGCTTTCCAGAAGGGGGGGCAGCGCTAAGTCCTTCCTAACATCCGTGCCAGGCTCTGTCTGTAACATAATGAGCACAATGACCTCCCAACCCCACTTTAAAGAAAATGGGGCTGAATTGTTTTAGCCCAATCCAGAAGGAGACTGCGTGCACAAGTGGGGCAGGGCATTACTACAGCAAATATTCTACTTCCTCATTCGGAATACTGTGTACAGTTCTGGTCACTATCTCAAAAAGGACACCGCAGAGCTGGAAAAAGTACAGAGGGCAACCAAGATAATTAGGGGGTTGGAGCACCTTCCCTATGAAGAAGATTCGATTTATACCCCGCCCTTCACTCACTTGGAGTCTCAGAGCGGCTTACAAACTCCTTTCCCTTCCCCTCCCCACAACAGACACCCTGTGAGGTAGGTGGGGCTGAGAGAGCTCTTTCCAGAGCTGTCCTTGAGAGAACCGCTGTGACAGAACTATGGCTTGCCCAAGGTCATCCAGCCAGGTGCAAGTGGAGGAGTGGGGAATCAAACCCGGTTCTCCCAGATTAGAGTCCGCGCACTTAACCACTACACCAAACTGAGGAAAGGCTGAAGAGTTTGGGACTCTTCAGTTTAGAAAAGGGGTGATTAAGGGGGGGCATTTCAGATGTTTATGCATGGGGTGGAGAGAATTCACCATTTTTTCTCTTTCCAAAAGTACTAGAACTCGAGGGCATCCAACAAAGCTGATGGGCAGTAGGTTCAGGATGGACAGAAGGAAATACTACTTTACAGAGAAATTGATAAAAAGGTGGAATTCACTGCCAGAGGATGCAGTGACGGCCACAGGAATAAACCACTTGAAAAGGGGATTAGATAGATTCATGAAGGACAAGTCTATCAATGGCTACTAGCCATGGTGACTGAGGGGAACCTCCACAGTCAGAGGCACTAAGCCTCTGAATCCCAGCGACAGGAGGCAACAGCAGGGGAAGGCCTCAGCCTCTATGCCCTTTTGTTGGCCGTCCAGAGGAACTGGTTGGTCACTGTGAGACAGGATGCTGGACTAGATGGAATATTGGTCTGATCCAGCAGAGCTCTTATGTTCCTCAAGATCCATATTCCTGTGCAGAAAGTTCATGCAATCAGTTGGCAGAAAGCCTTGAGGTGTAGCTGTGACAACCAAGCAGGTCACAGGATAAGAGTTGAGAGCTCTTCAAAATCTTCACTGAAGAGTTTCTTACCCCAAAGGGCCAATCAGCTCTTGCTGGAGGTAATTTGTTCAAAACCAAGTATCACAAAGCACTCCAGAGGTGGAAGTTTACATAGCAAAAACACATGATCAAGTGGTTTTAGTTTGGCCTATGTGAGGTAGGACATTAATCTCCTTGTGCGTGCATAAACTATAGAAGTCACAACCTGAATGTGAAGTGCCGGAGTCAGCCCAAGAAAGACATTGCAAGGGGAACGCCTGCAACTGTGAAGGAAAAACGAAAGTAGAAAAAGCCAATATTTCACCTTCAGCTTATTCCCCCCACACGCTGAGGGCTACACGTTTGCTTTGCAGAAGAGAAGTCTGGATCCAACCAAGGCACTCGAAAGGGTTGCACAGGGTCTCCAGTGTGGCACCTACCAACTGCTTTCAGAAAGTGGGTGGGGCCAGGTGAGGCTTTTGTCCAACTGTGCTTCTGATTGGCTGTGCAGATTAAGAAGCTTCCTGTGAAGCAGAGCTTCTGCTTGAGGTGTTGAGGAGTTACTGCAAGTGTTATGCACAACCTCACTCCCCGACATTTCATAGCTGGCTCCCACCTTAGGTGGCAACCATGGTGTAGTTGCACCACCACCCTGCATCAGCAACCCCTGGTATAAAGGTCTGTACTTCTCTTGACTGGGAAGTGGCCAGCACCTGTATTTTGCCTTCTGTCATTCCCACCCACGAGTGCCACAGCCTTAAAACTTTTTGAAGATTTAAGCAGATAAACAAGGTTCATGATAAAGACTCAAAAATGCCACATTTCTATTCACAAGGAAAAAGCTCCAGTCCATCTTTTTATTTTTTTGAAAAATTCCTGACATTACAGAACTAAACTGAAATGTATTAATTCCACTCTTACATTTCATGACATAACAGAAAAACTTCATGAGCCAAGAAGGAGAGGAGGGGGAAGGGGGGGGGGGAGAAGCTTATAAACTAAAATATGAATCAGCATTTTAACAGCTGAACAGAGAAAAGGAATTAAAATGCTGAGATTAAAAAAAATCATGAGTGGATGGGTAAAGCATGTAGAACTGAAAATTTACAAACTAGTTAAAACCTGGAATCGCTGACTGCTCAGAAACTACACAGATGGATCATGGGGATGAACGGCAGAAACGGGAAATGAGTGAGGCGGTTGCATTGTCCTAGCTGCTTCCCATTCCACCAGTCTCCGAAGAAAGCCTACAACGAGAACAGAAGGTTAAAGGCCTTTTAACAACGCAGGCTGCTTGTCAGTCACAGATGTGATTCAATGAGACTCAATCCTCCCAGCTGTACTAGAGAACTTTTTTTTTTTTTGCAACCCCCCCCCCCCCCCATGTCTACAATACAATGCCACGTCCTCTTCGGCTGGGCATCTCATGAACAGATATTCCTGAAGAGAAATGCCTGCCAGCCCCTCCTCTGCTACCCACTTCATGCCAGGGAATGTAGAAAGCAGCTGCAAACTTTGGATCTTGGATGCCCACTGCTGTTTCAATGCCCAGAAGGAAAGATCAGCCTCCACCAGACTTGCAGCAATAGCTTCAGCGGCCCCAAGCAGACCACCTTCCCTCACCAAGTAAAACGTGGCTGCACTAGCGACGAGTGACCGAAATAATCGGCACATTGTTTTTAGTGCTGGGCTACACAGCCACACACTGTTCTGCTGCCATGAAGTCTCCCTCGCTAGGTGCCAATTTAGTACTCTCCAATCCTGCCAGAACCAATTCAAGTGCCTGGCCCATGAAGGAAGCCACTCACAGGAAGGAAATGGTTTAAGCTACAGTACAGGTTCAGCCAGGAATGGAGCTAAAGCAGGGTTTACTATAACCTGACTACTGAAAATAAGCCCAGGTGGGTCTAGCTCAGAGCAGAGAAGAAATGATCTCGCTCTCCCAATATTTCCAGGACTTAAGACTTCTCTCACTCTTCTGGGTTGATCATGAGAGTATCCCAAGATGGGAGCTGGCTGCATTTGGCTTCTGATTTGACTGCAGGATGACCCCATCCCAACAGTTAATCCATCCTAAACTAAAACCACTGTGAATATCATTGTTCACTTATAATGGAGACCTAAAATAGATCTACATTTTGTTCCACCACTCTGACACTTCCCATGAAAATCACAACGTAATCCATTATCGCTTTCATAGCGGGAGGTGGCAGGGGAGAATGGTTTGCTTCGAAGAGCCCCTTCAGCACTGCTTTCCAGACACGTCAAACCTCACATTCACACAAGACCCTGTGGGAATTACCACTAGGGTGCCCTTCCCCATTAACCCAGAGAGGTGCAGCCAGTCAACACTACTTACCTTTTCTGGCCCAAGACCAAAGGGGAAATCTTTAGGTGCCAAGTTTGAGAGCCACTTATTTATTAGCACCTGCCATACACTACAAAGGACACTGAGGTAACCCAGATACGTGGGCAGGTCCATGGAAAGGACCCACATGAACCCATAACGGGAAAGAAGGTGGTCCCATTCCATCAAAAACATGTGCACAGCCAATCCTGGTGGTTGCGTCATTCAAATGTTCTCCCTAGCATGTTGTGTTCTGGAGGACCAACAGGAAAACTAAAACAAATGGACCAGGGGAGGGGTGGTAAGATCTGATGCTATGCCCATCTCCTAAAGATCACACTAACTGAACAGCCAGCTAAGCTTCTGCACTTTGTTGCGATGCAGTGTTTGGCAGTTTGGTTGCTGTTCTGCCAAATAAATGGCACAGTAAGAGAGTGAACCTGCCACCAGGCCACATCTCTCCCCAAAGGGGAATAATTTCGCAAAAGCTGAAGATGGTCACAGTTAAGGACTTCCACCCTCCCCTCCCCCCAATCTTTTATAATGAAAGCCCTCCCACTCTCCACACCAGCTACTGGGCCCCGCATTAAACAATAGCTTGCTTTGGCAGGATAACCAAAGCCTCGCTAGATCCAGACAATCCCTCCCCCTCTTAGAAGGACCAGGGGGAAAAGACTTTGCAGAGCAGTGTTGGGAGAGACCGTGCCACTCCTCAATCTGAGTAACCGCGCTGCACAGCAGAACTCCAGCGTGTGATCTGTGGTAAGACGACAGGCCATCGAACAGGCAAGCACTGGCTGCCAGGCCATCACAGGGAATGGTGCAACTTGCAGGAAAAGGCCAAAATCATGAGAATAATCTGGTCCTTTAACATACGCTTCACTGGCAGCACAAAATCCCAGATTGATCTGTGCCTGCAGGCTGCATCTAGTTTACCTGTGGTCTTGAAGCAAGATGCTGAACCTACCTGCATTACAAGAGGATTCCCACTGTTATGAACCCTTTGACCCCAGACTATGAAGCCACCTCCTCCTCAACAGTGTTGCCAACTCCCCCAGGAAGTAAAGGTTGAGAAAAGGCAAGCTGCAGAACCCAGTTAAGCTTAACAGGAAGCTCTTAAGCTTCACTTGAGCATCCTTAAGGGTTGATTCCATGAATGCGCCCCAAACCTTGAACATAGATCTTTCCTGCTTTAGCTTTTAGCTACTATTTTAAGCAACTATTATTTAAGGCAACTCCCACAGAGCTTTAGCTCTTTCATACAGAGTGCAAAATAGTAGATAGAAGGATTCTAAGGGACATAAATGGTCAAATACTGATAAGACTACTGGACCAATCATTCAGTAATACCACATACTTAAATGTTGCTCTCTTAATAAAATTGGATAGCACAATGCTTTTTTCTACTCAAGATAAAGTTCAGGTTATGAAAAGACTTAAGAAATTCAGGCCCATATGGATGCCAGTGAGATAGTAAAAACAGGGACAGAAGGAAGCTCTGACCTCTTTCCCACTACTATGCGTCACATATTCACTACCTCTTACTAGTAGAAGAGTACTAGTTGAACAGTCTGAACACACACAAACCAATTAACAGTTGAAAATAACAACCCATGAAATCAGCATCTACAGGACAGTATAAAACAAGACGGCCAGCCCAAAAACTTGGTTAAGAGTGGACAATTTTTACTTAATGTGGTTACACTACAGAGCAGAACAGTTTTCTTAAAAAAGTTACAATTGTGAAAGTCAAACTGCAGAAACAAGTACTAAAAAAAGAAAGACTCCTGCTACTCAAGGGCGAAAGGGTTTGACACAACTGCGCAAGTCAACCATTTGATGGATCCCCCCCCCCACACAATAGGATCACGTCAGCCCCTCCATCTCCCTGAATGCAGTGTGAAATTGTATAATCCCAGTTATCTAGTGAGTCAGTCACCACGTCTTCTAGCAACTTTAATACAAAAGGATAAACACACAAATGTTAGCAGTCCGAAGTGTCGCTATTTCTTATTCAGTGTTGCTTCAAAAGTTTGTGGAAAGTCTGTAAGCACCAGTGACTGCTTGAGGAGAAAAGTCTCTCCAACGTCCATGTTAACAACCCCAGGCTAAAGATCAAGGGGGCACTCAGGTACAGTTCCTCCATCTGCCTGTTTTCAGCTGCGTTTTCCTATCTTCAAACGAGCCCTTAATGGAGGACAAAGGCAGGTGGCTGGCTTGAAAAAGCCAAGCAGAATGTCTGGGACAAGGAAAGCCAATTGTCCAGCCCCTGCAGATCACACTTCTCTCAAAAGAAATTATACGCCTCAAGGAGCATCCTGTTGCGACCGGACGCCAATTCTGCCTCCAGTCAGGCAGAAGCTTTTGAACTTCAGCTCCAAGATACTAAACTTCCTGCTCTATTGGAACTCCGGGCTTTCTTTCTGACAGAACAGAAAGCAGGCAATACATTGGTAGAGCTCCTCACTGCAGTGTGCGAGAAATACGCCATGCGCACTCCCTTGAATGATTCATGCAGACCTGTGCATGGAAAAAGGCTTTTCAAAGACCTGCCGGTCCCAAAGAGAAGGTTGCATGTTCAAAAAATACATCAAGCCCCTATCAGCAAAGCAGGTGAATTATATTAAGATAAATGGAGTTTAATACTTGCAAGGACAACCAGCAGTGTGTGTACAAGCAGGGCTTTTGACTCTTGTCCTAGAAGACACCCTTTTAGAATATTTCAAAATGCAAGGCCTTAAAAAAAAAGAGCATGTGCTGCAGTGGTGCACGCCTCCACAACAGTGTATTAGGAACACCGTTTAGAGGGGTCAAGCTTATATACTTCATCTTATTCCAGGACACAGTTTCTTTGAAAGAGGCAATGGGGGAAACTTTAGCCTGGGGGTGCTGTGTGACAATTCAGTCAACTTGTGGTCATCATTCGGTCCCAACTCAGGCACATCTGTGCGCTTTCTCATCATGACAGCTTTATTACAAGGACAGACATTGAAACAGGTTTGGCCAAAGTAGCCTCTTTTTGCACAGCTTCAACCAAGGAATTGCAAGTGAGTATTTCATTAACAGACCCTAGCATTCCCCACCCTCCCCCACCCTCCCTATTCCATGTAACAATGCAAACAAAGCTACTAAAAAGCAACAGCTACAAGCTACATAATCAAGATCACTAATGGACTCCAAAACTGGTTAATACACTTGGCTCAAATTGTCTTTGACCTAGCAGAGGTCGCCAGCGAAAAGAATACTCCATCCTAAAGGAATCGCAAGCTCACTTTTTGTTTTGAAGTTTAAAAAAAAAAATCTCTTCCAAGTCTCCTCTACGGGATCCCCATTGCTGCCAACAATCTGCTGTTCCTCTAAGGCCACAAGCAGACACTCAGTAGGGAGAGAATCTCTGTTTTTCCGTTTTCAGTTTGTTAGTAACACATGGCACAGCTGAGGTGGTGGAGGCACCCTTAGCAGCAGACACAACATTTAGAGCCAGGAGAGGGACGGGTTTCATGCCAAGCAGACTGGAGACACAGGGGGCGGTCGGAAGAGGGTTGGGGAGGCTGGAGGGTGCGTCGGAGACCCCCGCTGTCGCAAGCGAGGGGGTGGTGGTGGAGGAGGAAGAAGAAGAAGGGGTGGAGGGTTGAGAGAGGTTGATGCTGAGGTGGTCGGGGATCGTGACGGAGGCTGCCTGGGAGGAGGGTTTAGCGCTTTCTAAACTGTAACAGAGGAAAAAAGGAACAAAAATACGGGTGGGTGGATGGGAACACCACAAAAAAAAAGCAGCACAGGACACAAACAGCTTATATCGCATGACCTAGCCTGGGGGGGAAGAGCTCTGGAAACAGCATAGCCAGAAGGAGGATGGGATTAGGGGGGGGAATGCTAGCTGCAAGGGGATCTCAACATTCTCAAGGTGTACCAAGGTCCACTAACCTAAATATAGCCCCACCCTAATCCCCCAAGCCCATTATGAACAAATTCCAGCTTTTACTTATGCTAACTTTAGGTAACGAAGCAACAAAGTTGATGCTTCAAACTACGCATTCTCTGTTGTAGCCACAACACACACAAAAAACCAGGTGAGACAATGCAGTTGGGCAGTGAAATCCTATCAATTCTACACAAGTAGATTCTCAGTCTTCCCACTCTTCTCCTCCTCTCCCCCCACCCCCCCCCCCACTCCCATGCAGCTGTTCCTACAGCTCCTGCCAGTATTTGAAGCATGCACTTCAGTAGGAAATGCTCTAACAGTGTTTCCAGTCAGAGGCTGTCATAACCAATGGGAAAGTCTTAATGGAACAAACCTAGATTAAACAAGATACTGTTCTGTACCCTGGCAATATAGAAGTCCCTGCATAGCAGAGGAAGCCATTTTACATCAAGCTAGGGGGCATTAAAAAAAACCCCAACCAGTCGTGTGAAACTGAATTTCAGAACGCTGCGCCATCATTGGTTAGAACAAGCCAACCCAACACCCAAGGAAAGCTTAGTTTGCTATTTTCAGTACAAAGACAGGCTTGCAGCATCGCAAGTTCAATTATGTGTTTTGGATGTGGTAGGGCAGTTCGCAGGTTTTCGAGGGTACTAAATGACAGCAAACTTCACAAATGTAGCCTGTTTCTACAGAAGGCAGTGTACAACTCCGAGTACAAAAATTGCAGCTTGCTCTCTCGCTCTCTTTTTTGCTTGTGGGATTGACTTTCAGTAGATTTATCTGAGAAGCTTCACTTTCAGCTGAGGTTCTGCCAATAACAACCAAGCTTTTGACAGTGCCACTCTATGCAGAGTTACTCTAAACCTAAGCCCAGTCTGAGCTCAGACTGAAATAGCTCTCCCCAAGACAGCACTGGAAGACTGGTAGCACACTAAGGCGGCAGGCGCTGGCTGTGACTGCTATTCTGCTGAATCGTCAGTAAAGGAGTACAGAAACATTTGGACTAATGTGAGCAAATTACAAGGAAAGCACGAATGGCCAATGCCATCCTTAGGACCCGTTTTCCACCTGAAGCAGACATGGTATAAGTGACAGACAGACAGGAGCTGCTATTTGTAAGCAACAGGGAATCCAAGAGGTGCTGCACTAAAAAAAAACTGAAGCAGCACTTGGCTTCGCCAGCTCCTACGCACAAGTTCTGACTTGGCCCACGTGCCCACCGAGAGCACTTCAGTCTACAACACTTCTTCCTGGGGATCCTGAAACACCCAACTGAGAGCGGAGCCTACTCTAATGCTTCAGGGCAAGAGACTGCGGACAATGCATTAGTGATGCATTCACAGTTCTAGCAGGTGCAAATTCTCATGGGTATCTGGCCAATATGTGGTTACAAGCCCCTAAGTCTTGAGTGGGGCGTTATGGCGGTTCACAGGGAAGCCCAACTCTGCTAAGGTGCCACAGCAGGCCTGATGCTGGACCCTGAAGCTAACCCACATCATCTAAGCCACTAGCCTGCCATTTTGCAATGAACACTGTTAGCTACATCAGTGATGGCAGTGAAAAGAAATCTAGGACACCCAACGCCAGCTGCACAGGCCTGGGTTTTTAATTATTGAAGTCAGAGCCCTCCATTAAGCTGATGCTTTTACTTTTTGAGCAGATCAGATGATCTCACAAGGCAAAAGAGCTGCAGAGGGCCACTTGCCAAGCAGGCTTTTTAAGGACAAGGCCCATGGAGCCGCCACTGCTTGCTGCAGTGCACTGCTGCAGCCCACAGCTGAAAGCTCTCCCGTTAGCAAGGGCACATGGGAGAAGAGGAGCAGCAGGAGGCTTTGCAGTGGACAAAGCCACTGCTTTCTGAGAGTTCCCAGCCTTTTCAGCTCAGTTCACTAGTTCTGTGCAGCTCTGCTTAGAAATAAATCCAGTTTAGTGCCTCTAGGTATAGACACAAGTCTTTCAAGCAGCAGCGTTCACATTAGTTTTGTCAAAAGTCAGGGATGGTCTAGCAGGAAAGCTACCGTCTACAGGGGCATACATATCCATTCTGTATATCCCATTTATGTCAGCCTCCATTACGTTGACTCAAATACCTTCCTGACCTCTATTACCACGACTGAGAAAGGGATGCTATGCAGAGTATTAACAGCTCCCACCCACTGTTTCTGCATCAGGGAGGGGAGAAGTGTGGAGGTAGTGGGGTTGTCCTGGGCGGCGGCGGCGGGGGGGCCCTCTAGCTCAGCTGATACACTGCCTTGTATCATAAAAGTTACCCTGGTTTTAGAGATCCTCCAAGTTTCCCAGTTCTGCAATTCAAACATGCATTAACAAGCAGCGTGCCATTCCAAGAGGCTTACCTGACATTAATTAGATATTGAGCCAGGCTAATGCTGGCTGCAGATCCAGTTATGGTAACCTGCCGGTCAGTAGAGCCTTCCACCGGATTGGCAATTTTGATCTGCGCCCCAGACATCTGGCGAATCTCATTGATCTTGGCGCCCTGACGCCCAATGATACAGCCAATCAGCTAAAAAAAAAAGGCAACAAAAAAGCCACTTGTCAGAAAGAAACCCCAAGGCTCCAAAAGTATGCTTGTTCTGTATCACCGTTTTCTCTAAAGACAGGAAAGATCTCTGGTAAACACTACTAGGAGCCTACACTGCTTACAGGCATGCAATGGCATCTTCCAGCTGGCAGTCATGTGCCCGTGGGCATACCAGAAGTTTGCCTGCCTGGTTGGCCTAGCCTGCCATCTTTTGTATCACAGACTGTATCCTGGTTTGCTTTTCTGAGGACCAACAGAATTCCTCACAGTTGTTGTACGGAAGAGAGTGTTCAATAAGAATGCTGTTCTTTCTAATGCTCACTAAAGCAGACGTACATGGGGCAAGTGGAAATCAGGACCAAGGTTTGGGTAAGCTGTAGTACACTATTCTTCCGGAACAATTTAAATCCAGATTCAAAGTTAGTGCTGGAAATTGTTGTAGCAAGCTTATGAGGTATCAGCTGTCAACTGGAAGTCTGACCACAGATCTGGATAAGAACAGTTAGCCTCCGCATACCCACTACAGGTTTAAGGAAGTCTGCAATCTTGCTTTAGGACTCTTGAGTTGCAAGAGCAACAGATGAAGGCCAAGAATGGAGGGATTTCACACGTTAACTCAATTCATGGGTTTCTACTGCAGGGAAAGATTAACTTCAGCCTTACCCTGTCGTTTTTTTAATACCAGAACCACTGTAGCTCACCAACTGTAGCTTCCTCCTGCCCATTTCTGTTTTACCAGAGTGCTTTATCAAAATTACTCACTGGAGAATGGAACTTGAAAACCCTTATTTGCAAAGCTGATTTTAAGTGCATGGAAATTAAGGCACTGACAGAAGTGAACTCTACCAAGGAAAGCACACAAGTATGACGTGGGTCGACTCCTGGGCCTCAAAGTTGGATTAATCCAGCTGAAGCCCTGTGTTAGCCAACCAGACCGCCTAATTTCATCATTTCTTCTGGAAGCATCTGCAACAGCCTGAGGTCATCCCATACAAAGCTGCAAAACTTTTGACAGTTACCCAATTGTGTTTTGGTCTCAATTGTTCTCTTGTCTGCAGCAGTGCTCTTTCCTAGGGCCAGGCATTGTTCTCAGCTGCATCAATTCGGTGGCTGCATGCAGTCCTGAATATATTCATGCACTCATAGTTTTAAAAAAAGAAAGCTATGGAAAAGCCTGCAAAAAGATTTGGCCTCTGGCAAGTCTTCACTTGCTCTCACATATTTTAATCCTTATACGCACAAACATTCCTCTACAGGATCTGATTGAACTCAAAAGAGTATGGTTTGTGGGGGTTTTGTTTGCTTGTTTAAGGAGGAAAAGAAGATACAGCAACAGGATTGGGTTTTTGTACTCTGCACTTCTCAGTGGGCACTGTTCTCTGCATTCTGACCCTTCCGACTACTCAAACCCATGTCGTGTTTTCCTCTCCGCTCCCTTCAACAACCTGAAACAAAATGCCTCCACACCCATTTCCTACAGTGCAACTTTCACATTAAAATTAGAAGAATGAGGAAGCGACATGGTTCGTTCACATCTCAGTCCATCTTAACACAGGAGCCCTTTTAAAGAGCAAGAAGTTTAAGGGAGAAGTTCAGATGAAACTATTTTTATGCTCCAGGTCTGTCCCCCATCCCCAGCTACCCAGTAGCTCCTTGCAGTGGGCTCTTGGAAGAGACATGGGAGACCAGGGCGTTGAAGTCACAGCACTAGCCCAGCACCCAGCTTCCCAGAATTCTGTGCACCTCAGCAAAATACTTACATCATTTGGAATGGTGAGTTCATGAGAAGTAGTCTGAGCCGATGCATCCAAACCTGCTGAGACACAGAAAAGGCCAACCATTTTCAATGCAAGGCCTTGCAAATGGGCACAGAACAGAGGGTTGGGGCAGTCAGGCTAGCAGATGCTGCAGGAATTCACTGCTATCCTGAAGAAGTTTCCAACAGGGAAAGAGCAAGATGTTAAAACCCAGGCCCCTCTTCCTCAGCGCCACAGAGCTAAAGGCTCTGGTTATGAAGCAGATACCAAAAGACCAGGTTTTTACTGGGTGCAGGGAGGGAGGGAGGGAAGAGACTGCACTTGTTCACAGGAGCAGAGAATGAATGAACCAGAAACACCCTTTACACTCCCAAAAAGCAAAGGCAAACCTCAGAAAAGCCACACACACACAAACACACGCTTTCCATTCTGGCTTTCTTGCTGTAGATTAGTGCCCTTGCTGCTTCAGAACACAGGAGTTGGAGGCACCCGCTGAACTGACCCACAAAACTGAGCCACAGGGGGTGCTGGGCTCCAAAACCCATGTTAGCCCAGATGTTTAGGAATCAAGTACATAACATACACAGACGTACATAGCTGACCTTCACAAGCAAGCAGCTTTCCTAAGAAAAGGAAAGATTAGACACTCCATCCTTTCTATTACATTCTGCTCTCCAACAAGCAGATTCCAGCTGGATTTTGCTCTGATGGTGGGGAAGTTTGATCAAACACAGTCTGCAAAATGTCACACCTATACTGTTTTACTATATTTTGCAGTTCTTTACACTGTTCTATGGTTAGCAGAGCCAGCTGACTGGGAAAAGAAATCTCCCACCAGAATTAACACACAATACAGCAACTGCAGGTTGGTTGGTTTGTTTCAGTCATTACCCCAATAGCTTTTCCCATCTGGAGAGCTGGATTCAACGCCTGTCAAGATACAAGGGACAATAAGTGTGGGTGGTCCTAGCTGAAGCCCTATCAGACTTTAAGTGAAAAAACAAACTTTCATACAATTTGGAACAACTGTCCGGATCCTGGCAGCTGGAAGGTAACTGGCAAACCTGATGAAAGGGTAACTGGGTAAAGGTGGGGAAGCCGTACCCTGCCTAGTCGCCTGGTGTCTTGCTTCCAGGGGCACTGAAGCCCACCCACTCCAAGATTATTACCTGTGGACTGTCTTTTTCTAAGCGAGATCACGGCGCTTAAGCCCAGATTTGTATTAAAGGCTAAGTGGTACCTCTTGGGACTGCTAGCTTATACAAGAAAGAAGGAATTTCCATACCACTGAATCCAGTGTTGCCATGAGACATTGGAAAGTGTGACTGTTGCATTGCCAACTGGTGCAGCTTGGTCAGCTAGAAAGGAGGAGAGAGGGGAAACAAAAGGTTGGCGTTAGGAATTTCGTAGGCCTACTTGTTCAGCACACAATTTAAAAGAAAGAAAAAAAAACCCAGACACTGCAAGCTGAGCATGAGGCACTGCCCACTGGGGGCAGAAGATTTAGGAGAAGAAAGACCAGGTTAAGGAGCAAGCGCTTCCCTGAGCACAGATGGGTGCAGATAGAAGGAAAGCACCATGGGTGCCAGGCGCCCCAACACCCATCTCCAAGTCCCCTGGCTCAACAGAAGGCATCTGCAGTGAAATTGTGACAAAACACTAGGAGACAAAGCACAAACAAGGCAAAGTAACACAGAGACTGATTTGCAGTGGTGCTTGGGACTACACCATGCAGGACTCTGTCAAGCATTTGGAAGGGAGAGGTATATCATGAGGAGTGACCGGAATGGAGTCAGATGCTCTCCCCAGTATTGAAGTGCAATTTTCTAGCTCTTTTCCCTGCCCCAGATCTAAGTTCATCCCAGCCCCACCATTCCCTGCTCTAAATAGACGATGGAGCAGAGATCGAATGCCTAGGCACCCTTCCATAAGAAGCTGGAAGTACCTGAGTCTAGCTTGAAACCAGGAGGTACTAGTAAAAGGAGGACATAGAAGGGAAGAAAATCCTTTCACGTCATGTGAAAAAACAGCTAGCTAAGTGGCTTTGTCATTAGCAGAAATTGCATTAAGGAAAGGCATCTTGAGGGAAAGCCCCACCACCTTCTAGCCACACCTGCAGAGACTACACGATGCATCTAGCTTCGCGTTTGGAGCTAAAAAAGCAGAGGTCTGAGGCCAGCCTCCTCTCCACCACCACAGTGAAGCACACTACACCAGATGCCCTGTGCCCTGAACCAAGAACCACAATGACAGTATACCATGGAGTTTTGCTGTTTTGTTTTATTGGGGGGGGGGGTGTTTCCTCATTAAATTGGCAGGAGGAGGGGCAAGCGAAACTGGAACTTGCAAAAGTGTACCAAGCTTCGCTGTGCAAGTGTGTCATGGGCTGGCAGAAAAAGGAGGACAGATCAAGATTGGCTACATAAAGAAATAACTAAACAAAATTTGAGGAATCTTTTTTGGTCAGATTTTTTTTCCCGGTTTCAAATCAAAACAGACTTCTAAAACTGCTTGTCGAGAAAGCATGGAGAAATTTTGAAGGGAGAAGTGGGGTGATTTCAAGACAAGAAGTGTAAACAAAACTTACATCTGGCTGTGGAATGGCATACTGTCCTTGAATGGTATAGGCCTACAAAAAGGAGGAAAACAGTCCTATTAAAAACCATTGGACAGCCACCCAGTGACAGACAGATTTTTGACTAGGCAGGAAGCCAGAGAGCTGAGTGGGGAGAATTGTTGGTGGGAAGCCTGAAGGCAGGTCTCTTAAGGGGCTGCTTGAATTGGCTAGGTGTACGGTGTGAGAAGGGAAACTGGTCCCCACCACAAAAAGGATTAGTATTAATAGCTGGTTGTTGAAGAACTATTGTGTAGTGGAGGATTGGACAGTGCTACAAGCCCTCCTGCCCTACATGCGTACTCCAAGCCAGACCCCAAAGGGGAAGCTGAATTACCTCCTATGCCTCCAACTGCTTTTAAAAGCTAAGAGGAGCCAGCTGGGCATTTATCCCCACACCACTAAGTTCCCCCCAGCACTCCATACTCCTAGGAACCTGCCATGGACAAGCTAGAGCCAGGAGCTGGCTAACTATACTCAATGGCAGAAACGCATCTGGAGCAATAGGGAGATGTGCAGCAGCCAAACTTGACGGTTCTGGGAATTACTCTACTCAAACAACCCAGCAAGGCAGTCACTGTTACAGGGATTTGCTCAACACTAAGTGAGGAGGCTCTGGGGGGATACGAGTCTCTCACTTCCAGGGCCCTGGGAGAAGTGCAGCCCCAAGTTGGAATTGACCGAGCAGTTCCCACCTGTAGGGCTGCTTACTGGCCTGCCAGGCAGTATTTGGTGGCCTTAATCCAGTTCCCAACGAACAGGAGTTCACAGCACAAGCCGCCACCACCAGTCTTGCCACCCTTGTTGGCAGTCTCAAAGAGGCCAAGGATTGAATGGGCCATGGAGACTGAACTCCCCTCTCACCTCTTGAGGTGGTCCCTCCAGGTCAGAGTTGAGGCACATTGATGGGGCGGTGTGGGGGTAGCTTGCACTGCCGCTGCTGTACCTGTCCTGTGGATAAATAGAGGACTTCAGTCTCCAGGGCTGTCAATCCGAAACCTTTCGCTAATACCAAAGTCATAAATTAACTTACTCTGATCAAGGGCTAGCCTGTACTAGACAGATGCTGGCTTACTCCAACTCGTGTTATATCAGCAGCACAGATGACAATACGAGATTTCCCGGGGGAGGGGCGCAAACCCCCAACTGTCTGCACCTGTGTGGGGGCAAAAGGGGACCTGCAGGGGTACAACCCTTGCTCTCTAATGGCAAAACAGGACTACGCTACCACAAAAATCCCTCACTAGGATGTGAGCAAGCTATAGCGAATCGCTAACCTCTTATGTTTCTTTCCACTGCCTAGCAAGCTGTCAGAGCCTCTGGAGGGTAGGTAATATGAATGGGGGGGGGGGGGAGGGAAGAAGAGGAAAGGGACTGAGGCAGGAACGGGATCACGACAGCACCTTTTCTCCCAGAAAGAGTCATCAGCCAGATCTCCCAATGTAAGTGGCATATAAATGTATGAACACTGGGTGCACTTCAACCAAACCTGACCAACTGCTGCATCTCATTTGCTGTTGCTGGCTGAAGCTATTAACACCCAGCACCACTTATTCTAACCTGTATAATGCTCTAGGCTCACCCACCCCAACATACTCTTAAACCTATTTCTGAAGCATTTTAACTGGTAATGTAGCCTTCTTCCAAAAAAATAAAAAAGACAAAAAAGCTTACAGGGGGGATTGAGGCACTGTGCTCAACAGCAGTCAAATGACCAAGGTCCTCAAGAGTGTTCCAACTCCACTCCACATACTCCTGCAAGAGTCCTTTTCCCTGAGTATGTAGGTGAAACTCCTGCTTCTCAAGTCCATACTCCTCCCCCAAACTCACACAAGAACTCCAGGCTTGAAAGGGTTGCAACTATAGGCAAGGCGGGCCGGTTTTAAGGCTGCCTTGCAGAGTCTGCCTACACTCACACAGCTCTTTCAATCTCATGGACTTCAGATGCTTGTAACAGGATTCCAGCCAGCTGAGAGACTGAAGATCCATCATGTAATGTCCACAACACTGCTCTGTCATACTGAAAGTTTTACACTTGGACCCCACCCCTTTCCTCCCCTGTGCACTTGAAGCAGCTTATCCACTTAAACCAGAAACTGAGCCAGATTCAATATCATGCAATGTATTTGATCTAGCCATGTGTCACTCCAGTTGCCCTTAAGGCTCCAAGTTGCTCTAGAGGTTGGGCATGGACACCAACCAGGATCTCCTCCTCATTTCATCAGTGCCCGGAATTCCAGGCCTCCCATCACCTGTCCCTCTCATAGTCGGCCCCTGCTGCTTCAGAACTCACTGTTCTGCACAATTTAAGGCCTCCTATGACAATCAATCACTCCAATTTGAAATGTTACCTCTAGACTAAAAAGGCCAGAAAGACACAAAATTTAGGCTAGCGAATAGGCCTGTCAGGAACAGATCTGGTATTCCAGCTGAATTCTCCCCGGCAACCCCAGCTACAGACTACACCAAATCCCAGTGAACACCAGAGCCTGAACATTCAAGAGCAGCCTCCAAAGAACAAAACCAAAAGCAGCAGAGGTAGCACTGCACTGACCAGGTGGGCAGCACAGGTGATAAGCATGCACAGAGTGGTTTGATGTGTGCTGGCAGTGTTGAAGCTTGGTATAGGCTACTACTTCTCCTGCCCCCACCCATGCCCAACAAGAAGAGGAAGGGCCTTACCTGACCGCCTGCAAAGATGACAGGAGAACTGGATGGCTTGGGCCGGTAGGGGATGGTGACACCTTTAGGGGGAGACTAGAGAGGGGAAGAAAAAAAAACCCGTGGTTGGTTACCAAGGATTCTCTCCAGCATTAAGCTCTCCAACAAGAACAACCTCTTTCAACAAGCCCCTAAGAAAAGCAGCCAAGGCCTGCCAGGAGTATCTGACGCTCTCCTAAGTATAGACTCCTTACAAAAAAAAAAGGGGGAGGCAACTGTGTGAGGCACTGCTGTGGCAAGAGAATCACTCAGGCAAAGCCACAGCACCAAGAGTCCCCTCCAGAGCACAGATTTAGACTTTGGTTCCCTCAAAATCAATGGATTTAAAAGCAAAAGGCAGACCTGGATGCTGCAGCATCACCCACAGGCGCCGTGGCCAAGGGCCAAGCTACTCACGCTCAATCAATACAATACAGAAGTGCTGTGCACCACCCAACCACCTTGTGTGCCCTTGTGTAGGCAGACAGCTATCTTACTGGCATTTTACTGCTTTCGTGGGATCCGTCCCCCCAGCACCATGCCTGGATCTCACATTACACAGCTCCTTTCTCTTTCTTAAAAAACTGCTCACTTGAGAACTAGGACTATTACTTCTAGTTAATTAGAACTACACCATGAGTATTTATTTTATTTCTATCCCACCTTCCTCCCCAATAGAAATCCAAAGCAGCTTACATTCTTTCACCCTTAACTCAATTTTATCCTCACAATGACCCTGAGAGGAAAGTTAGGCTGAGTGTGTTTGACTGGCCCAAAGTCACCCAGAAAGCTTCCATGGCAGAGTGGGATTCCAGCCTGGGTTCTTCCTAGCCTGATGCAATAACAACTACACCACACTGTTATACTCAAGTGGCTGAAAACCCCTTTCCCAGGAAATGCTGAGACTACTGTGACCATGCTGAGACTACTATGAAAGAGGGCTCCCCCACTACATTTCCAACAATGACTCATTATGGGGAGATCCCACAAGTTTGCTCCAAGCGTAAACATGAACCGCTTAAGAACCCCCCCCCCAATTCAGGCAGTTTCGGCAATGAATTCTCCAAGCACCACTTCGACCACAGCATACCATAGTTAGGAAGACAGAAACTGAAGCACCCTGCTGCTACTTGCTGAAGCAAAACAAGCATGCCAAGGCAGCTGTCAGCATGGGAATTCTGTATCAGCTGTTCCAAATCGAGAAAGCAGCTGGCCCTAGTCCAGTGACAATGCCTCCTTTGCCCTTCTGCTGCAGGCTCAAAAGCTTTTAGCAGCCAGGACTCTATATATAAAATTCTAAGGGGGTGGGGTTTTTTGGGTGGGCTGGTGTCTTAAAAGAGAGCAGGCTGCCCCCACACTCATGACTTACCTCCAGCATGACCACACAGATCTGTTTGACGCATTCAATGATGGACTGTGGAATCCCAGCAATGGTGATTGCTCTCTCAGTAGAGTTGGGCAACATGTCTCCTGCCACCTGGACCTGTGCCCCTGTACTCTTTAAGATTAAAAAATATCAAGTCAGGCATTCTCCTTCATAATCTTTTTTCCCAGCCTTACAGCATGACTGCTGGTTTGTTCTAGATGGGAATAGTATATCCTCTGTCCCTGTAGACGTGGAACGATTAATGCTAGCCACGAGCAGGGACACAAGTTTACTGCATGACCACCGTCACACCACAAGCTGTAAGACTTGCCTGCCAATCTGGTGTTCCAAGACTGCTCAGAACTCTAAGATTTCTTCCAGAAGGGAAAATGTCTCACTCTTCATAATTTCATTAGAAGCCTGACAGGTAAAAGCCAAGCCTAGCATGCAAATATACCTTTTTTAAAAAATTAAGCAGCCACTTTCTTCACTGTGCCATAGCCAGAGGACCAATGCTGAGTCCCCTTTTGCACCTCCTCTAACATTCTGTTCAGTAGTCAGGCCTCATCTTAAGTTTTCCTCATCAGAAGTAGTGATTTCACAAACATCTGGATCAATGTAGTCTATTTATTCAGCCTAGGAATAGCTTGGAATATTTTGGCCCCAGGAAGAAATAGGCCAATCAAAGCTTGAGATCTAGATCCAAAACACAGGTCAAACATAAGATTAAATTAACTTATGTTTGTAAATTCATCATGATAGTGGAGATGGTCGCCTCCCAGCAGTCCTAAATTTGTACCTGGTGTTTAAACTATAATACTTGCCAGCGTGGCATACTGTCTGGGGTAGAGAGAACGCTGAGAAACCCATTGGAACTTGTGTTTCCTGAATGCTAGGGCTGCCAAGATAAAAAAACTTTAACCCATCCATTAATTATACAGAAAGGCAAAGGAATCTAAATGAAGAGGAAGGACCATCTCGTATGCTTTAACAAGGGTAAGTGAACCGAAAGGGCCCGTAAAACATTCCTTTTATTTTATTTGGTGTTAAATTACATGTCTGAAGGTCGGGTGATATATGAACTCCCTGGCAACATTACTATACAGACCCTCCTGACCAATCACGGGCAAAAAAACACACAGGGGTCATTAAATACATTTTCCCCCAACCCCGATAGCCTTTTTTGCCTTTTCTTGTCCCGCTTACTGGTGTGGCCCTCTCTTCCAGACTGACATTAAAATGACACCAACATGACCACCAACTGTTACTTTATATTGATGGTGCTGCTAAGATTAGAAAGTGCAGTAAACCACGTAACCCGCCAGAAGATTTTGAGTTCAAGAAAAAGTATGCAAAAACCCCACCACCACAGTTCTAAGCATCCATAATCATTTGCAGGGGTCAATACAGACTTGCACTGTATCCCTGTGCTTTAAGTAATCCTCTACATTCAATTTTTTAAAAAAATGATTTGAGTGCAAAATTAGTCATTGCTTTTCATAGGCAGACAAGATTAAACTTTATTTCTCACTATGCCTCTTTCCCATTTAACGTAACAGAACAGTCCTGGCACCCTCCATTTAAGAGAGAACCTGAACAGAACCCAGGACAGAAAAGTTCCAAGGCTCTACCTGCCCTGACCAAGTTCTGCCCCCTATGTGAGAACAGACTGAATCTGGAGACCAGAAGGGAGGCAAAGGGAGGGCAAACTTACAAGAAGCACCTGACTGCACTATGACTGGCTCCAGCTAGTCTCAGTTTCATAAGGCCTAAATATAAATGGCTGTATTAAGCAGAATGACGCACCATCTATGTATTGCATTTGAGTACTATGCGTTTGGCACAGGGTGGGATTGGGGGGGAGACCAGATGAAGCGGAGTGTAGTCTGGAAACAGCAGCAAGCAACTCTCACAGGCCTGGGAGTCAAGCACACATACCTCTCTGATCTCCTTGATCTTACAGCCTCCTTTCCCAATGAGAGAACCACACTGACTGGCAGGGACCACAAGTCTCAGGGTAACGGGTGGCCTGCTCGAGGCCGTGCTGTTAGTCATTGAGCTGCTGATATCCTGAGAAACAGAGAACATTAACTTTGAACAACTAGAACATCAGAGGGAGGCTTCAGACATGCATTTTTGTCAATTTCTTCAGCCACTGGAATTTCAAATACAGATACAAAAAGTTGTTTGGGCAAAGCATACACCTAAAAATACTACTATAATCTAAATATTCATTTCTTAACACAGACCAATAATATCTGGCTCCTGAATGTGCTTCCCAAAAGATCAGGCATGGTTGTATCCAAACAAATAGTAAAACATGGAGCTGTTAATTTGGTTTGCTTCTGCACTCCATCCTAAAGACTCAGTTCTCCTGAGCAAGTCTCAGAACTAACAGAGTATGCATTAGTCAGTTAAGTCATCCCATGAGCAATCAAAATTAAGCACTTGTGCTTCCCCAAAAACTTTATTACACCAACAAAGAGGTTTTTGTTCTTTGCGGAGCACTTGTACCAACAAGGTCTGCCCTGCACCTTCCAGAGAATTTTTTCCCTAGGTAATGTGTCCAGTACAGTTCTATTGACATGTTAGGAAACAAGTTTCTATCCACATTTGCCGTAACACCAACCACTATCACTGTCTAGCACAACCTGTACTATAAAACAGGAGACAGTACTACAGCTAAATGTTAAAATCTAACCTGGCCAAATAAAGTCAAGCTTCAAGTTGTCTGGAAATTAGAAAGGAAAACCATGTATTCGTGCCAGAGCTTAAGCACAATATCTTCAAATTTGGGGCATGATGTAAACTGTACCAATTACATTTCCTAAGAACCTGAACTTGATAGCTGCAGAGCAAGCTTCAAATCTCCATGCGGAAAGCAACAAGACACCACCTTCCACTAATCAAGGACAGCGGCTCAAACCCTTTTAAAAGAAGGTGGGTCAAGCAGAAAGTGCTCCAATTACTGCCGTTCAGCTAACACTCAGTGGCTGCACTTCAGCAGTTAAAAGGCACAGCTAATACTCCACCCCAAGCAGCATCCCTGTGGCAGCAAATCATGCAGACAGGCATCTGGTTTTAAAGACGACATATCAGTATGCGGCTTTTTGAAATATTTCATTGCTAAAACAAGGTGACTCCTATCTCACCACATGTAAGTCTATGCTTGTTCAGAATGCTGTAATGCTAGTCCTAGTACATTGCTTATCAAGTGTCTCATCATATTGATTGCATTGATTTACACTGTGTAATCTACTTTTAAACCTTAGTGAGAAAGGAAGACAATAAATATAGCTTTAAAAAATGGCGTTTGCAAGGGCGAAAGCTAAAGTCTAACCCTTCAAGGAACAGCAAACCAAATGTGGAGATGCTCTCTTGAAACAGCACCAACACGATCAGCTAAAGGAAACTGTCTAACAAACTACAAATTCAGCAGATACCTCACGGCTGGTTCCACTTACCCACTGGCTCAAGACAGCAATGTCAAAAAAGTTTATTCCTGTTTTCAAAACCAACTGTCTTAGCACCCATTACCATCCAGTTTGCCTATTAGCTTGTAACCAAGGCAAAGACAAATAATGAACCCTCTTGTCCCAGTTCTAGACACTTCAGCAGCAGAAAAAAATGGAAACAGGACCATATGGGAACACAGTGTGATTCAAGTCCCAGAATATGCAAGGCACACAAGAAGCAGCGCAAGAGGCAGGGAACGTTTCCATAGTGCCCCCCACCTTATTAAAGGCACACAGCTCTATAGTTACTATTTTAGATGTTTAAATAAGACAAGTAATAGCGCAGGTTCACAGCTTGGATAAGTGCAAGAGATGCTGGGATGGGGGGGCAGTCTAAGTTTTTACCTCCTAGGTGAGGTTGAGGCATTGTAATTGCCACTGGGAGGCCCAGATGTCTTGCAGGAGAAAGCCTCTTCCCAAGAGGTATTTGGGACTCCCACTAGAGCCGGCTGAGATACCATGGCTGCTATGACAACTGCAATACGTTAGCTGAGAGGCAACCATTTCTCCTCAGAATCATAGCATCTTGGGCTCAAGACAGGAAATGAGGACAACTTTCAGGCACTGGCTGGGGGGAGCCAAGGTAACTAAACCCAGAGATGCACTATGCTGGATTCTGATGGTGCAGCTACTGGCTGGTGTGTGCCAGAGTACCCCTTTGGACAGAATTTGCTTGGCAGGCTGAACTGCAAGAAGCCGTCTACCCTCGGCACAACCTGGAGGCTTCCCAAGACTGGTGCCTGGCACTCCTTGCTCCATGTGTGGTCAGATGGGAGTCAGCTCTGGGCTTTGCTTGTGTGCAGATTGCAGCTGGTCCCTCCCTTGAAGCAGGGAGACGGAAGGTGGGAATGTGGCACATACAGGGGGTGTGCTGGGGCACAGAGACAATAGCCTGCATCCACAGACAGAAGGATCTCCAGAGTGCAACTTTCTCGCCTCTCCCTTCCCGCTGAATCTCAGAATGGGGGCATTTTGAGCTGCAGTGGGAAGGGGGAGGCAGAGAAGCTGCGCTCTGTGGGTGGAAATTCTTCTGTCTGTGGAAGAAGGCTGCAGGGCTCACACACTAGAAGTTTAGCAGTGCAGCTTTGTTTGAACAGTTTCCATGTTTAATGAAACATGGAAGTTGCTTTCTAGCCTGTGTGGCTGGTAGCCTGCCATGGGAAATCTGGCTGAGAGAAGAGGGCCTTAGATGGCAAGCCATGCCCTGCCCACTTTGAAGCAAGCTTGGGTATGAACCTTCCCCAGGCAATGATGCTTGTCTGGGAAAAGGAAATCTAGTTGAATCCTTACCTGCAAAACAAGCACACATCCACAGGATGCACACCTTTCCTTGCCTCTTTTGAGCAAATTCTCTTTGGGTCAGCTGCTTAAGTCGCATTTGCAGGAAAACCCAACTCTTAATGGAAAATTTGAATTTGGTACCACGCAAGTCAAAAATAAGGGGGAGGCAGTATTGTATTTTTTATTAAGATTACCTGGGGCAGGGTTTCAGAGGATGAGCCTGGCTCCTAGGTCCAAAGAAAATTTAGCAAGGTATGGGTGGAAGCTTTATGGCCAGACCATGATGTACATATAAAAATAATCAACTTTTAGTCCACCCTAATGGTGAATTATCATCTTTTCTGTAAATGTGTTTCTGGTCCTTCAGGTTCCAAGAAGAGCTTCATGCATAACTACCCCACAGATCAGACAAAGCAAAGTGTTACTATTCATGCTAGCATGAATATTAAAAGCAATTATGAACAGCTCTCAAGTGTTCCTGGATAACTTCATAATTTGCTCAAGGTACACCTCTGAACCGGATAACACCACATTTTTATAATGCTGAGACCAACTTACGTTAACCCCTCCAAAATCCAGTGTCCATCACATCAAATGTTGAGAAAACCTGGTTTTCTTCCCTGACTGC
Organism: Lepidodactylus listeri; assembly: GCA_029233225.1. NCBI lineage: Eukaryota > Metazoa > Chordata > Lepidosauria > Squamata > Gekkonidae > Lepidodactylus > Lepidodactylus listeri. Next base: position 53,629,410 of record JARCFY010000015.1, on the reverse strand, counting down.
AGCGTGCTGCTGAATAAAGCTCAACTAGCCTTCTCTTTGGTTGAATTCCACAGAGGATTTGCACTAACGGAAAGGGTGGTCATTTTCACAACTACTACCACCCCTGGCCCCACGGCACATATCATGCTGGTTCCTGGGGCTCACTGTCCCCCATGAGCAGCGTATCAGGGGACATTCTGATCTCTAGCAGGGGAATTGGCAGGCAAGAAAGTTACATCCCGCTGACAAATCCATTAATCAGTGGAAGTGTTTGTTGAGATCCAAAGTTTTAATATTCAAAATAAAAACTTTGATCAGATTGCTGCCTTTAACACTTAAGTGTTACGCAACACACATTACTCTAGTTTCATTCTAGTAAAGGAGGGCCAAGCGTTTCTTCTACTTGTGACCCAAGCCCAACAGGACTAGGTAATACGAGATCAACACACACCTCTTCCAGTTTGTCAATGATCATAGCAAATGCTTTGAAGATGGCATTGGTGGGTCCAGCAAGAGTGATAATCCGTTCTGGGCAGTTGCCTTCTGAGATGTTAATGCGAGCACCACTCTAAAGGAGGAATAAAATTTGTTGCAGGTCAACTAGGACTGGCACTTGTAATTCCATCCTTTCTCCACATTTGATTACCTAGCTCAAGCTGCAATCCAATGCAAACTTGCTTAGGGATAAGCCCTACGGAACTCAGCAGGATTTACTTCCTGTGTGCAAAGGATCAGATGGTTCTTTTCGAATCATTAAGGAGTCCAAAAAGGCCAAGCCTGTTATCATGGCTTTTGGAAGCTGAAATATAAGTTATTATAGCTCCACCCCATAGCCCTCCCTCCTCTACAGTGTGGGATTTTTTTAAAATTAACCACCCACTGCTACGTCCAAGTTACGACCAGACAAAAAATACTCTTAATACCTTTCATCTTATTATAATTCCCGTCAACTCAAACGGTTGTTGCCTCTTGGTTTGTCTTAAAAAGCATTTTTAGCCCACATCTCAGCTCTTTGCTCCCCAAGGACCTACCTCTTCACGCATCTTCTTTACAGATTCTCCTTTCTATATATGCCCACGTGGAGAGAGAGAAAAAGGACAATCTGGTTATTAGTGCACTAACCTGAAGAGAAATAATAAAGTAAAATTAAGCTGCATCACTTACCTTCCCAATAATGCTTCCAACCTCCTGCAATAAGAAACAGTAGATTTCAATCTCTTGCACAACCATACAAAACACCCATCTTCACCATCAACACTGTACATTTATTAAAAATTTAATACAGTGCCCCTACCATGGGATGTATGTTAGAGTTAGATAAAAACAGAGTCAAGTAGGAGCCCAATTAAAAGCACCGTTAAGGAGCAGGCTTCATCATTTCTCCAAAAACACACATCGAATCTATTTTTATTAAGGGCTACTGAGTTATGGATACCCTCCACTGGGATTAATACAGCATTGCTGCAAAGAACACGGCACGCAAGAGCAAACTGATGTTTTAATTTGATCAGACAACTGGGTTTTCCAAGACATTTACTATGACCTAGTTTCGGTCTAAAGCATACAAGATGAGACAGAGCAAGTACCTTTCCATGCATAAGTAGGCGAATGGTAAGTGTGACATTTAAACCTCCTTCGATAACACCGGTGTCCATCTTGAGCTGTGTTCAGTTAAGTCAGGCTTAGTCAGTGGTCAAATCTTTGGTCACTGGGGGGGGATCGAACTACAACAGAAAAAAGACCATATATCATACGGTGATCAAACAAGGAAGGATGCCTCCCCTCTGGAGTAATACCTGAACATCTACTGCCCCTCATCCCGGTGCAATGGATTCCTGTAATACATTCAGCGGAGTCCAACAGGAAAGGAATAGCTGACTATCATTGACAAGCTGTCAAAAACACAGATTTGCAAGTGCTTATTGTGACTAATTGGTTGATGCCCAGAGGTTCACGCCTTTCATGTGTTTAGTCACAAATTGGTCAGGTGGTACTTGGCAAGCCAGAAGTGTTAATTCTTATTAGAGACTACTGGCTAAAGTCGATCCCTGAAGCACACCAGGATAAAGCCAAGCGGGCATATCACCCCCTTGAATACCTTGACTGTACCACATCCTCCCCACCCCCCTTGCTAGGCAGCTATGCTGCTGAGCAGGCTACAAATAACTTCTGCAGAGATGCTTCCCCAAGTCACTTTCAGAAACTTGCCTACACCAGATCAGTTCAGATGTTGTGGGGACCAATATGCTTACACAACAAAACAATTTAAATTCCATGACCCTTGATGCCCAACTATATGACAAATTCCAAGAACCTCTTTTCTAAACCTGGACTCATAGCAACTGAAGTGCTTTGATCACGTATGAAGGGTGTGTGGTCTACAGTAAGAATGAGGAAACAGTTAACTCTACATCTTAAAACTACCAGGACATTATGTCTACTTTCAATGCCCCTCGAATAATTTCCCTACAAGTAAAAATTTAGGATCTGAATCTTAGCCCAACTCCCCCTGCAAACTAGTTCTCTTCTTGAAGGAGCTCTCCAAGTTAAGAGTTCGAATATCTGAGTGATCCTGCCACCGTGAAAGGAGTTCATTCCATTCTACTCTTTCCACTTTATTCTGTTGCATGTGTAAGCCAGAGACTTAAAATCAGCAACTTGGTATAGGTGTCTAGCAGAACCATACTAGCACTATGCTTTATTTCAATGACTACAGATCTTCAAGTGTCTGCATATCTGAAAGATCAACAAAGCTGAAAAAAACTGATTTTAATGTTTGTAACACTTAGGTTAGTCAGAAAAAAACTTGAAATCCCAAGAGGATATGGGTTTTATTAACATTTAAGATTTGTGATTTTTGCCACATTACAAAAGTTGATCCATATACTTAAGAGTGTATAATTTACAATCTAGGGCCATTATTTATTATTACTTATCTCAGTCTGATTTACTTCCCTGTTGGAGGTGGGCAGAAACTTTAAACAATGCAGCTTTCCAAAACTAACAGCTTATGCTTACCACAGATTTCAGGTTACTCACTAAGACTGTCTGGAATTTTCTGGGAGAGTTGTTGTCTACAACCACATTTCAGTGTTATAACGAATTATACAGGCCAATCTTCCAATTAGCATATGCCTAATACCACAAAATCCTATTAGGAGCATTTCACCTTACCCTAAAAATCTTGAATTAACCCCCTCCCAAATTTGCCCACTCGCTTTTCAGCAAAATGAAGTCAGGTCTAAAACACTACCTCCTCCCAAACGCAAATTTACATTCAAACACGTTGCAATTCTTGAATTAACCATTTAAAGAAGCTCGGCAGATATTCGGCCCATGGGAGGGGGGGCCTGAAATGCATCCAATAACTGGTAGCTTTGGATAAATAAAACACACTTTTAAAAATAATCTTCCTACTCGGGCCCTTCGAAGGTTCTAAATTACTAACCCTCCACCCCACGGTCTACAAAACTTCTCACAAGGGCTTCCCACCCACGGAGAGCTAATCGGGCTAACAGAAAGGGGGGAAAGCACAACAAGAGGGAAGAGGGCGCTGTGCCGCTCTGGCCTAGAAAGGAGGCCGGCGCGCGTAACTGCTTCGCTTCTCTTTTCTCTCGGGCGGAGAGATACAGCCGCCCGCCGCCGCCTCGCACCCGCCAGCGGGCCTCCTCCATTCTCCCAGCCCCAGCCCGCCGCGTCCGCGTCAACGCCTCCCGCTCCTCCTCCTCCTCCCCCCTCCCTCCCAAGGAAAGAACCTTCGCCCCTCCCCCCTTTCCTCTCAGCGCGCGGCCCGGGCCCAGCCTCCCTCCCAATGTGACGCAGCAACAGCGCCCCCCCACACACACGCGCTCTTCGGCCTCCCCGCTCTCCTCCTCCGCGCCCTCCGCCCCGTAGCACGCGGGGCCCACTGCTCCCCGAAACGCAGGTGGAGGCCGCGGCGCCCCCCCCTCCTCGCAATTCCACCGCCTGGCGCCTCACACACGCACTCGGGCGGGACTAGGCCGCAGTAGGCCGCAAGGCCATCCCCGGCCTGGCTTAGCCACCCGGCCGGGTTTGGCGGCAGGGTCGACGGGGAAGCGACGCTCCGCGAGGCCGGGGATTCGGATGGGGATCGTGGGGCGGGTGGAGTGAATGCTAGTCGAAGGGTGGTGGGAAAGCCCTTACCTGGCGGGGGTGGTTGGGCCCGGCCGCGCGCGCGTTCGCTCACTCTCTCGGGCGGGGGGGAAGGGGATGGGACGGGGGGAGCGGGAGGAGGGAGGGAGGGCGGTGCGCGGGTCTCCGGGGCGGGCGGAGGGAGCGGGACGGGGGGAGGGGAGAAGGAGAGAGCCGGGGCGGGCGGGCGGGATGGCGGCGGCGGGAGGAGGGCAAGGGCAGCGGGAAGGGGCTGCGACAGCTGCTCTTGCGGCGGCGGCCTCGGCGGGTCTGGGAGGGGGAGCTGGAGAGCGGGGCGATTTCAACCCCGCCTTGACCCGGAAACTATAAGATCCCTCCCCTTTCCTCCCCCGTGCAGACCTCCTCTTACGCACTAGAACCAGAGAGGCCGCGGATAGCACGGCTCTGCGCTGCGCCGTTGCAGCCGGACCATAGAGAGCAGTCAATGGCAAGCACATGCTCAAGACGCGGAGATAGAGCGCCTCCATTGCCGCAGCGGCAGGGCTCCCCCTTCAGGCTTTGTGCTGTACTAGTCCTCCCAAAAGCAGCGTGGTTTTAATCGAGAACTATGGGGAAGAGTAGCCAGGGGGGAATGGACGAACCGAGGCAGGAGGACAGAAAAAGGGACGCGCTGTGCCCAAAAATAAAATAACAAGAGCTCCCAGTATCTCCTCAGGCTTTAGTGTGACCCAGAAGTCAGACTCAGAATGAGGCTGTGAGTTGATTCTCAGTATCTCCCGTTACAGTCTTATGGAACAAAGTGAAACACGCGCACAAAACCGATCTGGGACAAAAGCTAAAGAAACGGACTAACTGGTACTGGTGTTACTAGAGCAGGAGTAGCCCCCATTCCAAGTGCACCGTTTTACTTCCTCAGATAAAAGAAAGTCTGCCATTCACGACGGGGCCAGGGCGGGGAGAAAGTACTGTTTTCCGGGTGCAGTATTGTGTGAAGGAATCGATCTAAACTCCTTGGATTGGGGGGGGGGGGGGGGGGAGTGAGTTGCTGCATTTTTCAAGGATCCTTGCAAAATGGGCTCTGTTGTTCCACATGACCCATCATAAAGATAAGCTTTTTGCCAGGAACGGGAGAGAGGCAGTGCAGAAGGAAGAAAGTTAAATTATGGAAAGAAAGAAATAGAGAAATAGATTTGCTTGGGTAACACAAGAGTCTCCCATTAGCCTCCCCCCACCGTTAGCATTTTATTTATTTGTACAAATACATAGTCTGCCTCACTGGTTTATTAACTGGGGGTGTGACATTTGATTAAAATAACAAATAACCAGTACTCCCTCTAAGCTGTGGAGTCTTGTGAGCAAAAATTCTACTTTGTGAGCTTACTGGCATTAAAGTTGTGAGCGAGCGAATTGGCAACTGTATAAATTAGTTTGCTCTGGAGCCATCCTTCCTGACCTAAGACAGAAATCTGTGAGCTGGAGGCTAAAAAACTGAGCTAGCTCACACTAACTCAGCCTAGAGTGAACACTGTAAATAACCAATTAATATACAACATGGTCAAACCATCACCCTCCATCAGGTTAATTTTCCAGCCCACAAAAGCTATCTTAGAATAAAAGGGATTTTCATTTGTAAAAAGTGCTGTAGCTACTTTCCAGCAGCAGAGAGTTCTGTGGGTGGAAGGATGTAGTTGTTGGCAGTTAGTGTTTAGAAGAGAACCATATTCTCGAATACGGAACTTGAAAATAATCCCATACCCCGAGAGAGGTGTGTGTACTGACTACGATTGCTAAGTGACAATGAAAGGATGTCCTGCACATGATCTGAGGCAGCTTTATTACTATTTCAACCTGAATTCTGATCTTAAAAAATCTGGAACAGAGGCAGAAGAATACCTGATATTGTACTCTGCTTGCTTGGTACCCGGATGATACTGTTTTCACAGATTCTGTGCTCTGCTTTATAGGGAAGAAAAGGGGGACTGGGAAGCAGTTGGGAGCTCAGGGGGACGCTTTACTTCAAGTACCAGTGTTGAAGGAGGTCAACACAGTGGGGCATCTTCATTCCTGCTCTCACATGGGAGGCTCGCACAGGTACAAGGTTGCTGAACATTAGGCAAGCTGTTGAAACTCACTGATCCACTAGATGTTTTTTGAGATGGTTGATTCTGCTACTAGGTTTTATTTATCAGCTTTTAAAATATTTTAGGAATTAGGGCTGTGGTTGTTATTCTATAGAGATATTTTTCTGCTCCTGATTGTACATCACCATAAACCTTTGTAAAATTGGATACACAGTTAAAGAAATATTGTAAACAAAACATTGTAAAATAATAGCCAAGGGTTGCCTCCTGTGCAGATAACAAAATCTGCATAGCAGGGATGGCCGCAGCTACCATTAAGGGTTTTGTGTACCTAAGGGAATGCAGAAAAATCCAGAGTTGTCAAAAAATGATTTTAAAAAACCCTAAGCTGAAATGGCCTAACTATATATTACAAAGACTTAAGGACACTTAAGTTTTCTTAAGAGCGGGCAGCAACCTCTGCCCATTTCCCCCTCCCACTCTAGACCCACCCTTTGCCCCCTTAGATAGGGTTGTCAATCTCTAGATGGGGGCTGGAGCTCTCCCAAAATTACTACTATCTCCAGACTACAGAGATCAGTTCCTCTGGAGAAAATAGCTATTTCAGAGGGTGGAATCTATGGCATCATATCACCCTATGGAGCTTTAGGAACAAAATCTGTGGGGCTTCATGGGCAACAGTGTGTGAGGGGAAAATCAGCAAAAATCACTTGCTTCCTCTTAAAAAAATAACTTTTTTCAGGGAGCAATGTAACTACGGGACCGCCTCTCCTGGTATGCCCCCCAGAGAGCACTACGCTCAGGAGATCAGCACCCACTGAAAGTCCCTGGCCCAAAAAGTGTTTCTGGCTGTCCTCAACCAGAGCCAGGGCTTTCTCGGCTCTGGCTCTGGCTTGATAGAATTCTCTGCCTACTAACATCAGGGCCCTGCAGGACTTGTTACACCTGTCTGGCACCTGTCTGGATATTGAGCGCAGAGCCTTGAAAGTAGGGTTTCCAACCTCCAGGTGGGGCCTGGAGATCTCTAGACCACAGAGATCAGTTCTCTTGGATAAAATGGCTGCTTTTGAGAGTATACCCTATGACATTATACTCTACTGAGGTCCCTCCCCAGCCTCCACCCCCAAATCCCCAGGAATTTCCCAACCAGAAGGCAACCTTACTCGGAGGTGGCCAGGACAATGGGGAAGAGAAGGAGAATGTGGTGATGGTGAGTGGGGTAGGAGAGGGGGCAGTGACAGCTAGTAGGAGTTAATGGGATAAAACTGAATTTCCCCTTCCTCACCAGCCCTTGTGGGTTCCCCTATTGTTTAAGCTAGAAGTAATGTTCAAGTTGTCCTTGGCTAGTGTTGCATGGAGAGAAAAGATCACTGGAATCAACCCCTCTAAGAAAGGTGTTCATGCACAAACGAAATGAGTGCCTGAGCTACCCCTTTATCTAGTTCAGTGTTCAGGTACTGATCAAGGAGCATCTGTGTCAGTTTCCATGTGTTCATCTCCTCTCTGAGACCTGTGATTTCAGAAAAACAGACTCTTGCACAATACTTATTCATTGATGGCTCACACATTCTGCGCATGTTCATTTCATACAGGGAGATTATACCCATGTAGAAGACAGCCATGTGTGAAGCAGCCAGCCACTGGTATGATTTTCCTGTGTGTTCTGCAATCCCTGAGGTGAATATGTAGAGATTCATAGAGGGGGCAGTGGCATAAAACTGAGATCAGGAGAGAATAGGTGTGAACAGGCCTACCTTATTTTAACAGGGTGTTAACTCTCTTGCACAGTTGTGGTGTCGTGCTATTCAATGCGCTAATTTATTCTCACAGGAACATTTAGTTATTCAAGGAGCCAGGGATCTCTCCTGCTTTAAGCCTGATGCAAAACAGAGGCAGTACCTACTTAAATGCTGCAAAGGCATGAAAATAATCCATAATAGATAGTTAGGAGGAAAGATGTTATTATTTTAACATAATTGTGTAAATGACTCATTGCTAACTCTGCATTTGCAAACATCTGAGAAGTTTTTAAACCATAAAACGATAATAGATGTACTTGTATAAATGATTAAAGCCAGCTAAAAACCCATATCAGGGGAGTCCTTTGCCAAATATTCAGAAATGCATTTGAGTCAGCACCCTTGCTGCAGTTTTCCATCTTTTAGAACTAGAAAAATCAAGCAGGAGTCCAGTGCCACCTTAAACACGATTTGTTCCAGTGTAAGTTTTTGTGATTGAAAGTTGGCTTCATCAGATACATTGGAGTTTATTTCGATTAGCTCAGTACTTTAATTTGATGAACCTAATAACATAAGAAGAGCCCTGCTGGCTCAGACCAGTGGTCCATCTAGTCCAGCATCCTGTCTCACGCAGTGGCCAACCAGTTCCTCTGGAGGGTGAACAACAGGACATAGAGGCTGAGGCCTTCCCCTGAAGTTGCCTCCTGGCATTGGGATTCAGAGGTTTATTGCCTCTGAATGTAGAGTTTACCTTTAGTCTCCATGACTTGTAGCCACTGACAGACCACTCTTCCATGAATCTGTCTAATCCTCTTTTAAAGCCATCTTCCGCCTGTGACCATCACCACATCCTCTGGCAAAGAATTCTACATTTTAATCACTTACTGAATAAAGAAGTACTTCCTTTTGTCTATCCTGAGTCTACTGGCATTAACGTCATTGGAGGCCCTTGCATTCTAGTATCTTGGGAGATAAAGTTCTCTCTGTCCATTCTTTCTACCCTGTGCATAATTGATATTCCTCTTTTATGTTCACCCTTAGTCATTTCTTTTTTGAACCGAAAAGTTCCAGGTATTTCAGACATTTTTCATAGGAAAGATGCTCCAACCCCTTAACCATCTTGGTCGCCCTCTTCTGTACTTTTTCCAGCTCAACAATGTGCTTTTTGAGATACGGTGAGCAGAACTGCATGCAGGAGTCCAAATTATGCTGCATCATAGATCTATACAGGGGTCTTATAATAGTGGCTGTTTTATTTTCAATGCCTTTTCTAATAATCGCCAGCATAGAATTTGCCCTTTTCACTGCTGCAGCGCACTTGGGGTTGACACTGTCACTGGGCGATCCACTACAAACCGCCCCCCCAAGTCTCTTTCCCTCTAGGTCTCAGCCAATTCTGACCCTATTAGCTTGTTAGATGGGAATTTTTGTTCCAGTGTGCATCACCTTACACTTACCTACACGGAACTTCATTTACCACATTGTCGCCCATTCACCCAATTTCCGGAGCTCTTCACAGTTGTCCTTGGATTTCACCATCGTGAATAATTTTGCGTCATCTGCAAACTTGACCACTATAGTACTCACCCCAGTATCAGATCCTTTATGAACAAATTAAATAGCGCTGTCCCCAGTTCTGATCCTTGTGGGACTCTACTGCTTACCTCCCTCCATTGTTAGAACTGTCAATTTATTCCTACATATGTACTGGACATACCCTTCTGATGAAGTGCATTCTGACCCACAGAAACTCAGGCCGGAATAGATTTTGTAAGTCTTTAACGTGTCACCAAACTCCAGTTTTATTTTGCTACTACTGACTTAACACGGCTAACCATCTGGAATTTCTGAAATGGAGTGGCCCTTAAAGAATTAACTCCACAATAAGGGGGCAGCCAACAAAAAAGCACCAGCACCCTTTTAGGGAGGAGAGATGCATGGAAAATCCAACCCATTCCACATTCCACACTTGCCATAGCCATGATACTTGAAAGACTCCTACATGCATGCCAAATGCTTTGAGTCACCAGGTTCAGCAAGAAGCAACCAATGCTGGTTGAATCCCCTGGCAGCCTGAATATGGAGAACAATATCCAAGGCATTCCCAGGACACAAGGCATGCCATTCCAACCACAGAATCATCTACCTTCTCAGCCCTGTAGGAAGGAAGGCTGCATGGTGTCAGCTATGCTGCCATAAAGGGGGGGGATTGCTCAGCCTCTGACATTCTAAGTTTCGATTCTCCTAGATTCTTTATCTCCTACACTGACACGGCTTGACCTTGGAGACTCTAGAAACGCTCACTGCTTTCCCGCTGGGAACTAAAAGCTGTTAGTTTTAGCGTGAATGTAACCTGTTGCTTATTGGCTTGTATCCACCAGACGACCCTTGTTTGAACCTGGTATATCTAACCCTTCCCTCCTTTGTACTGGCAGCTTTAACATGAGAAGTGTTTGGAGCAATACAGAATACTGTAATCAATAAACTGATCCTGCTTAAGGAACGTTGTTGGTTTCTAATATCTGGGGACTCTGACAGGGTGTTAAGACTCCCAATTTCCTGGACGGAGCTTCAACCCCCAAACCTCACCATGAGTGTGGGGAACGGTGGAGACCCACCAGTTACTTGGGCAGAGAGGATCCCCACCACGACGGTGGAGACCCCAGTGACAGTGGTGACTACCCCTGCTCTGGGCATGGAGCCAACGGGGGGTGCGCAAGCCCATGGAAGGGACCAGTATTCCTGGGCGCATTTTTCCACCACCCCGACGGAGTCGTGGATGCTGACTCCTTGGGCAACTATGACAAGCCGCTACGATCAAGTGGCCCTCGACGGCCGGAGCCTGCACCCTGTGAGGGAAGTGGTGGGGTCAAGGCGTTGGTTGAGCACATGGGAACAAGTGCAACAAGAGGTTTTTGAGCTGACAATCAGGCTGCTCCAGATGATAGCTACCGCGGTGCGGGATGAACTGAGGCAGCAGGTACCTCCCGGGCTGGGACTGCCCGTGGCTCCAGCGGGGCCCCCGGCAGTGCTACCTGCAGGTCCACCAGTGGTTTCGGCTGATCCAGGAGTACCCATGGCACCAGCTGGCCCGGGTCAGCCCATACAACCCCGGGGCCCGGGGGTCCCAGGACTGCAACATCCCAAGGAGTTACTTGAGGCCACGTTTGATGGGACCCCCAAGAAATTGGCCTTTTTCCTTGTGCAAGTACGGCAGTTTCTATGGGATTGGGACCACCTCTTCCCTGATGATGAGCACCGAGTTGACTACATCAGCAGCAAGCTGAGAGACTGGGCGGCAGATTGGTATGTGTGTTTACACCATGTAGAACCATAGTTTTGTGGAAGTCACATATGACTGCTGAACTGCAACTGATAATGAAGCTCAAGAAATGCATCCTCCTGGACTGAATCAAGACCTAGGTTTCTTGTCGCATTACTAATGCTGATTTCTCCACGCCTACTAACCCTCTGCATATCATACCTAATCCAATCACATCTGCTATTGTCATTCACCTGCTATTGTCATTCGGCATCTGAAATCAATCCAGTCTCCAAGATATAAGGGCACATGGGCTCACATTCTAGCTACATCTGAAGAAGTGAACAGTGACTCACGAAAGCTCATCCCCGGCCTACTCTTCTTGATCTGTCACATATGAGACTCTCTCATAAATCCTGGCCAGGGGTTTTCTAATGGGGATAGATTAAAGGAAAGTTAAGGAGGGTCAAATCCCTTCGGGAAGCTTGGAGACTATTTAACACTACAATCCTGAAAGTACAGATAGCGAGTCAAATAGTGTGTGCCAACTGTATGTAATTGTACTCTGTATGTATATTACTTGTATGAAACATTTTATTGTAATTTATTGCACTGTATGGTGCATTTGTGTTTTATTGGATTTTTAACTTGTTGTATGCTGCCTTGAGCCTGCCTGTGCGGGCAAGGGGGGGATATAAATCTAAATAAATAAATAAATAAATTTGCACTGCAGGTTAGGAAAAGTACAAATAGGTATTTTAAAAGGCCTACATTGTTAACAAAGCAGTAAAAGGAAAGGATTCCTTTTAAGCAGTCAAAGTCTAGTCTGAGTGAGGTAAATAAAAGGGATCACAGGCTTTGGCAAATAAAATGCAAATTGGTGATCAGACAAGCAAAAAGGGACCATGAGGAACATACTGCAAAAAATGTAAAGACCACCAATAAAAATGTCTTTAAATGCATTAGTAGCAAGAAAAGAAAAGAAAAGAAACCAGCCAAGGAGGCAGTGGGGCCCTTGGCTGACCAAGGGGTAAAAGGATTACTAAAGGATGACAGGGAAATGGCAGAGAAGCTGTATGCATTTGCCTCTGTCTTCACTGTGGAAGATGGGAGGTGCTTGCCCACTCCAGAACCACCAATTTCAGGAGGGGTGTCATAAGACCTGAGTTGGATTGGGGTGACGAGAGAGGTTCAGTGTGGGCAAGTGCAAAGTAGTGCACACTGGAGCCAAGAATCCTAACTATAAATATTTGTTGATGGGTCTGAACTGGTGGTAACTGACCAGTAGAGAGTAGGAAGTGTACAGTTTTTTTTCACCTGTATTTTTTGGTTCCCACTGTTGCCCCCCAGGCACCAAGAATACAAAGCATCATTGCTCCAGACATAGTGTTCCATCTATACCATGTGGCTAATAGCCACTGATGGACCTGTGCTCCATATGTTTATCCAATCCTCTCTTGAAGCTGTCTGTGCTTGTAGCTGCCACCACTTTCCTGTGGTAGTGAATTCCACATGTTAATTGCTCTTTGGGTCAAGAAGTTTCCCCTTGCATTTCTGTGTGCATATAGTTAAATTATATCCATAGATTCCAAGTTGATTAATATTCTTGTTATTCTTGAAGATACATTTTAAAGGGTTCCCCCCCCCCTCACCACCCCCAACAGATTTCCCCCTCTCTTGACTTTTGGTTGATGTCTTTTTTTTTAAAAAAACTCACACAACCACCTGCCAAACTCTGGTCCGGTTAGCTCTTCTCCTTTTGCTGTTTTGTTAGAAGATTGGATTTATGCTTGTGCACTTTCAAGACACTTTGAAATCTGCTTTTACTTTTATTTCAGCTGTTCTATCATTGATATTTTAATTTATGTTTTATTCTCGAGATCAGAAGCCACTTTAGGAGTATCCATGAGCTGAGAGCTGTGGGAGACATTAAATAAGGGGAACAGCTGCTGGAACAGTTTCGATTTCCATTTCCCCCCCCCCTTTTTTGTTTTGTGAGATGGACAAAGAACAGGAGTTGGGAGCATTCTCTCGGGGACACTTTTTAAATTAATGTTGTCATCTGTACATTGGCTATCCTAGCACAGCAGAGGGCCTATGGCTCAGAGGCGGAACATCCATTGGCACTCAGAAGGTCTCACGTTCAATCCCCAGCATCTCCAGTTAAAAGGAATTAGGTGGTACCTGATATGAAAGACCTTTGCCTAAAACCCTGAAGGGCTGTTGCCAGTCTCGGTGGGCAATACCTCCCTTGAGGGACCAAGGGCTTGATTCAGTATATGGCAGCTGCATGTCTTAGCATTTTCCAGCAAAGGAAAACTTCCTCACTTAGGATCTAACCAGGCCCATAGCTATGGTGGGGCATTTCAGGGCTCCGCCCCCTCAAATGTGAGGCATGCCCCTCAACAGCTGCTGCCGCTCTCCCCCCTCCCTCCTCTCCTGTGACATTAAAAGGTCCCTCCAGCTGATCACCACTTGGAGTTCAGGAGTGGTGTACAGCCGCTCCCTCCGTCCCTCTCCCCTGCTGCCCCACAAAATTTCCCCATGCCCCATCAAGTCAAAATTTCTGGCTACAGGGCTGGATCTAACCCACAGACAGCAGAGAGTTATAAAGTTCTTGGCAAGTCAGACTGTACAGGTCTTGGGCTACAGTAAACTTCGAGGATCTGGAGTTGCACAGACCTCTTTTAGTTATTCTTGGTAGTAGCAGCGGAGGAGCTTCTCACCAGCATTTCTATTTTCATCCTGCTATTTTAAGTATATTTTTAAAACAGCTTGGCATTGCTACAGGCAGGAAGAAAATAACCATGTTATCAGTCCTACAATATGACTCAGATTGATGCCCCCCACCACACAAAATCTACCAATTAAAAAATATATTCAAAATTTATTCATCCCCAAATAATTCAAGTTTTTAAGAGGCTGAAATCCATTATATGACTCTCATGCTACAGTATCTAAGCAAAGATGGCTTTTCAGCACGTTAGTCAATGCACCAGGATATGGAAAAGACAGCTGTGAGAAGAGGAAGAGAAAGGGACTCATTGCCAGAAACAAGTCCACATGAAACTGTAGGCACCTCTGTGGGCATATCTGGACAGTGACTATACTGGTTTTAAACAACTGTCACGGGTCCCCTCCCACGAAGGATTATGGGAGCTGTCATTTGTCAAGGATACAGAAAATTATATCCAAGACCCCTTACTTCCTGTCTCTGACAGAACAATTCCACCAGGAGAGGGAGTGTTATACCATTTTATGTCTATAATGTAGACAGAGTTTTTGTTTCCCTCAACAAATGTATGGTTACCAGGTCCTCCCTAGCCACTGGTGGGTGGAGGAGGTGTGTGTTGCCAGATCCACTTTGGGAAACTTGTGGAGTTTCTGGGATGGAGTCTGGGGAGGACAGGGACTGCAGTGGGGTACAATGCCATAGAATCCACCCTCCAAAGCATCCATTTTCTCAGGGGGAAGGAACTACTGATCTCTGGAGATGAGCTGTAATTCCGGGAGATGCCTAGGGCCCGCCTGGAAGCTGGCATCCCTAGAACACAGTAATACAGGCAAAACATTTTGCTACCTGTGGTTGTCTGGCTGCCAGCTCAGTTAATGTGCAGCATAGGACACAGAGAATATGTGGACACCATTGCCACAGCTGTGGACACAATGCTATATAACTTATCATCCATCAAGATAAACTGAGTTTATTGCCCATGTAGTGGTGGCCCACCAGATGTCCAGTGAGCCTCCTCATGCTGCCTGGCTGGGACTAGAGAAACAAACTGAGGAAACCAAGTATTTGGTAGGCCACAAAACATGGCAAGCAGGCTGTGTGGGTCAGGCTTTATGAGCTATAATTTGCGTTTCTTTATGTTTCACGTCTCTTCGGGACCACCTCTCCTGGTATACCCCTCAAAGAGTCCTGCGCTCAGCAGATAAGAACCTACTGGTGGTCCCCGGCCTGAGAAACATCCGGCTGTCCTCGACCAGAGCCAGGGCTTTTTCTGCCTTGGCTTCAACCTGGTCGAGCTCTCTGCTGAACCACATCCATGCCTGGGGGACTTAATACAGTTCCACACGGCCTGTAAGGCAGAGATGTTCCTAGGATTGCCAAGTCTTACCTAATAAACAGTGGGGGAGTCCTGGTCCCTCTCCGGGAGTCCCGCACTGCAATGATATAGAGTTTTCAGGGTGATTGCTAGAGCATCACCCCCAGCAATATGCCCAGTGTGATGACGTCACTTCTAGGTGATGTCATCGAGCCGTGCACGTCGGCCTGATCGGGCCACTTTGGGGGTGGGGTTCCCCCCGTCAGCCGGATCTGGACCGGCAGATTGGGGACCCATTTAGCAGGGGAATCCCCACCCCCTGGGGGGACTTGGCAGCCCTGGATGTTTCACCAGGTTTATCTGTCTGACACTCTTTGTCTTTTGCCTAGCTGGTACTCATACTTTCTGCCTTCCCCATGAGGCAGTGGCACAACTGAAGCTTAGCGCCACCACCATCTAATTAGTTTAACTAATGTATGTATTGCTTTTAATTAATGTATTTATTGCTCTTAAATATGAGATTATGTATTAATTTTATTTCTATTGTTGTACACCACTCTGGACCCTGTCTCACAGGGAGGGTGGTCTAGAAGCATCATCATCATCATGTTTGTCTGTTCTTGATGTTGGTTCCAGGTGGAAAGCCACGTTGGTCTGAAGCAGTAGAACAAATTTAGAGTCCAGTGGATATTGGCAGAGTTTAAACACAAAGAGGAACAGAGTGCCAACTGTTTAAAGACAATAACTCAGTTAATTAAAGAATAAGTACACTGATAGGAGAGGGAGAGAAGCTTAACTAACTGACTAACTGCTATGAGAGAGTGGAATGAAGCAGGGAAGGCTCAATTGGAGCAGGAAGTCTCCAAAGAGCCTATGAGGAGACAGGAAGGACATAATTTGAAATTGTGGGCAGTCCCTAATCTAGCTATACTAGTTAGCAGTCCTTCTAAGCTGTCCCCTATAGGCTGTTCTTCTGATTTTCTTCAACTAGGTGCACTACAGACCTTGTATATTCCAACACTGGAACCACAGCACAACCTCCTTGTTCAAACAAAGAGGGTAGGGTGACTGGACCTAAATGCATCTGTGTTAAACATTTGTATTGACAACTGGAAAGTGGCTGGTTACCTGTGAGGCTCCCAAAAGGGTATACTGCTGATGGATTTAATTTTAATTTAATTTTAAGCTTAACTTAAATTATGTATGGATGTGTTTTAATATTGTTGTTAGCCACCTGGAGCAGGCGTTCGCTGGGCAGGCGGGATACAAATTTAAAATAGACAGATAGAGGGGAAGAGGGGATGGAGAGATGGAGACTGGGTTTTTCTTTTAATGTTCTTTACCCCTAGGAAATAAGTTGAGTTGGAATTCTAAACAAATAATTTTATGCACATCACATTTGGCTCAATAAACAAACGCATTAGAAGGCCTGTTTATATGACACGGTGTAAATCAATAGGTTTTAATACATTGACATCATCTCTGGATTTGATCCTAGTTAAAAACAGAGGGGAACAAATGTTTTACCCCAGCTTTCTACCTGTATGGATAGCAGTGCCACACCCAGAGAAGACATATAAATGTGTGAAACCCTGTAGATTTACACCAATACAGGATCAAGCCCAGGGTTATTTCTGTAATTGCCATCATCCACATATTGAATTAACAAAAGATCAACCTAAGCTAAACAAACAGATAATGACTCATCCCAATACACAGTAATTAGTAAGTTGAGGATTAGGATCAGCTAATGTGCAACAGATAGAGAACTGCAATGCTTTCTCCCCCCCCCCCCCAGCCTTTTTTTGGGGTGTTTTTTTTTTTGCTGCATACTGTAGAAACCACTGCACATTTCAGTGTGTTTTATGCTCTATAAAGTTTTCTTTTGTTCTTCTGAACTTACAGGCATCAGATGCAGGTGCACCTGCACACACACACAAAAGGCCACTTATAAAAGGTACCCCACGTAAAATCATTAATCACTTGTGTGAGCTGTTAATATGTAAATAGCTTTGAATCTGGCTTAGCAGGTGAGATAGGCTATTTCCCCACTTCAAGCAGCTTGCTGAAGGTGGCTCAATAAATCCACAGCTGAGATGGGATCTGAAGTCTACATTTAAAGGCCCAAGTTCATTATTACATCATGCGAGCCTCCATAAGGGCCAGTTTCTGCATTCACAGGGTAGTGGCATGGTCAGGAGGACATGTTCTGCACTAGTAACACTTGAAACCACAAGGAACAGATATGTCTGACAGACTGCTTTTTATCCCAGATCACAAATCAGTCCCACTGCCTGCCCCAACTGATGTTTAGGGAGTTGAATTCAAGTCATAGCACTGAACGGCTCTCCAAACTCCCATTTCCTCTGCTCTTCAGTATTTTGACAAGAGTGCCCAATATTGTTGCGTGTGTGGGCCCTTTTAGCATTTCAAGGAAGTGTAACAGGCACTACCACAAAACGGTTGCCATGGTTGGAAGGCGGGACCAGTCACAAGATGGCTACCATGGGGGTAATAACCAAAATTCAGAGGGCCTGAGCCATTCATTCTCCTGTGATGAAAAAGCTATTTCTGCATGGAGGCTCCCCTGCAGTCCCAAAGGTGATACCTGCTGGGGATATTCTGAAACACCCCTGGATTGACTGTTTGCTTTAGGCCCAATTTACACCTCCCCTCTGAAGTAGTTTGACTGCTGTCTTTTCCCAAGCTCATTTCACGCTGGTTTCAAATTTCACTCCAAGGGGTCTGAAGAGTACTAAGCAACAGCATTTGTTTAAAGCAGTATAATGCTAGCTTGACCACAGGAGGGCCATTAACGAATGTAAACATTAATTTATAAACTAGAACAAGTATGGTTTGAAACTAGAGACAGGTATAGACAGTTTTTTTTGAAATTAGAAATGATTCTAGCAGGAAAGTCAGATGTAAATTTGACCTTAGTAAAGAAGCAAGTAGGCACCAGAAAAATACATTAGTGGACACCATGGCACCACACGAGGGATCAACATTTTACCCCCTTTATGTATTTTTGGGAGGTTGGGATAGAAGTCAGGAATTGGGGAAGCATATGTACTTTTTAATAACACTTTAGAAATTTTAAAGTTCACTGAATAGCCAAATCCACATTTGCCTCTCCTTCTGGCTAAGAAACATTAAGGTTTTGGTTTTTTGCTATCAAGCAGCAGCCCATGCGAAAACACATGGGGTTTTCAAGGCAAGAGATGTTCAGAGATGGTTTGCCATTACCTGCCTCTGCATAGTGACCCAGCTATTCCTTAGTGGTCTCCCAGCCAAACACTAATCAGGGCCAACTCTGCTTCACTTTTGAGATCTGATGAGGTTGGGGTAGCTACCATGGGTTATCCAGGTCAGGGCTGCACATCTCCTTGATGGTTAAATTGGGCATGATAATCAATGCAGTTTTCAATTTGCCACCAACAAACCAGTCCTCGGAGAAATCTTGAGTGCAGCTGTTCTTTAACTTTTCTTATTTTCCAGGATGGAATTTAGCAAACTGGCAACTAAGGTTACATGAGGGTTTTTTTTTTTTCCTGCCTGAAGGAAGAAAATTCAGGAACAAAAATATGAGAGACTTCTATTTAAAAAGATAGAATCTTTCACTGGTGTCCCTTAATTGGTTTCAGACAGAAGCTAACAATATGGCATTTTCAAACAAACTTGCCTTGCTTTGAACAGCACAGTTTAAATTCAGCCTTGAGATTAAAAGGTGAAACCAACCAAAGCTTGAAGAAACCACCAAGGAAGGAAATACTGCCCTTACATTTGTAGACAAGGAGATCAGTTGCTTACATCAGTTACAATTTTTACTTTGATTCCTCTCAAACCTAACGATGGTTAGACTAGGCCTGTGGAGATCCAAGCTCAAATCCGTCTGTCAAAAAACTTGAGACTTTGGCCTATTCACTCTCTTGACATAATCTACCTCACACGGTAGGTTGGGGGGATCAAATGAGGCACAGGGAGAAAGGAGACATGTACATTGCCCCAAACTATGTTTGAGGAAGGGTAAGATAAAAATGTACCCCCCCCCCCCAAATTCAAATAAATAGAACAAGATTCAAATCCAGTAGCAACTTGGCTGACAAGATTTTCAGGGTATAAGGTTTCGCGAATCAAAGTTCCCTTCATCAGTGTATTTTCAAATAAAGAGCAACACATTCACACCACAATTCCAATTAAGCATTAAAACCAAAACTGTTTATTGTGAATAAAGGCAACAAGCCAGGGAGCATTGGACACACATATTTTTACAACTGGTGATGGGTGGTGCTAGAAAGAATTCACAAAATAGGAAACAAGCTATCAAAGCAATCTGTTAGGGCTTCTGACGTCCTTTCCTGTGCCTTACAAAGCAGCAGAAGCAACCATCCTGGCAAATTTCATTCAACTTAGTCTAAGAGGTCCAGAAAAGCCATGTAAAGGCAGGCTACAGCTCTGCCCACCTTTTACTGTCTTCCTCTAAGCCTAAGATCTACACCTGGATGCTATCTAAGGAGTCCTTTCTCTACAGGGTACCTGCTACAGGGTCAAGAATGGATTAAAGACAAAGTTAGGACATGCTCCCTTCGTATGGAATGGATATATAAAAATCGTATCGCTGCACATACCCTTTGTGATAATTTGTTAGACATTTCCAACTTCCTCAAGCCAGATACCCGCTCTGGACCAACAAGAATTGCTCCTTTTGAAGGTAATATTAAAATTAAATATAATGTGAGTGATGAACACCCTAGCTGAAATAACCTTCTAGGATACATTCAAAACAAGATTTTTTCCTCAACAATCCTATGAACAACTAATTAATTTGCCCCTCAAATCACATAATAAAGCCCTTAAAATATACACATATGAAGCGCATAATTATCCCTGATCAAACCTGTTTTATTTGCTATTGCAAGACGCCTATAATGCCAGTTTAAAGTGAGGGGCAGGCATTTGACACATACAATTCAAATACAGGACAGTCTCTCCTTTGATTAACTGTTTCCTCATGTAAAATGGAAAGGGCAAACAGTCATTTGGGGAGTAAAGGATATTTCAGAAGCACTTCAGCCAACTCGAAGCCATCATCCCACAATCAAACTTCAGCTTAAAGTAATAAAGTGATAGGTTTCTGCAGGCATTTGGGAACCAACCAGAAAGCTTCAAGGCATTGAGGAATTACTTGATTGGTTGCAGGGACAGTCAGTCTACATTTTCCGAAAGTCATGGCTGCCATCATAGCTTTTATATTTCTCAGTGTTCTTTCTACTAGCTTGATGGCCTCCTGCTCTAGCATAGCAGCTACTCACTCCAGCCATATTTAATCAACACCACCAGAGTTCCCATCAGGCATTGCATTCAGTGGTGCATGCCAGTAAGATAATCTTAACATTTTGGCCCAAACCTGTAAGAACAGGACAAGCGCAAGGAGGAGTCAATTCTTATCTGGTGAGTATTCAATAGATTAGCATTGTACGGAAGCAGGAAGCGGATCGGCATTCTTTGGAAGAAGGTACAGCTGGAATGCAGGGAGAAGTCTCAGTCAGAATCACTGCTGCTCGAAGAGGAGGAGGAATGCTGGGAAGAGAGAAGAGAGAAAAATGCATCATGAGACACCAGCCTTGTCATCGGAGTGACCAGGTTTCATCAAACTCAGGGCTCCACGCCAGAAAGCATCAGTTGGGGAGACAAAGACCATGCCATCTTCTGAAAGCACTAATTTTTCTCCACCTGCCACAGGCCCATAGTTACCATGGGGCCCACGGGGCCCGCCCCCCACCATGGTTTTTATGGGCCCCTCCACAATCTTCAGCTCCCCTCCCTCCCTTCCCCCCCCCTCCCGTCACTGCCCTCAGCCTAGCATCTGGTGACTCCATGCCGCCTGCTGCTGCCCTGGCCATCCTTGCTGCTGCCAGGAGGTCAGAGGGGAGGGCTGCTGAGTGGAAACACCTGCCACCCGCCGTGCCTCCCTCTTGGGTGCCTCCTGCCTGCCTCCCTGCCATGGCCAGCTGGGCTCCTGCGAGGAGGAGGAGGCACCTGGTATCTCCCCCTGCCCAGCCTCTGCTGCTGGAGACCAGCTGGGTGGGCTCTTCTCTTCACCCCCTCGGAGACAGGGCGTACAGGGAGGGCTTGGTGCTGGCCTTTCTCTCTCTCCCCCCCTCGCCCTTCCGAGATCGGCGGCACTGGTGGGGTCAGTGGTGGGTAATGGGGGGGGGGGTGGAGCAGCAGCTTCTGTAGAGGCTGCCAAGCATACCGGCACGGTCTCTCACTATGCTGCGGAGGGGGCCTTCCGGGACTTCTGGGCTACAGCTGAGTGGAATCCTCGCCCCCAGATTTCTCTGCAGCACCGTCCCTCCCCCCCCCCCCCGAAAAACACTGGCCCCCTGAGCAAAAAGGTGTTAGCTACGGGGCTGACCTGCCAATCAGTTGAGCAGACTGTCTCCGAAGACATACAGAATACTTCTTGGCAAATAACTGCAGACAAGTTCCTAGTACCTGGAGCTACCGATTCAACAAAGGTTTGAACTCAGACACCTCTTCTCATAAACATTAAATGCCGCAGTAAGTTGAAAGTTATGGGACCATATGTGGGATTGCGGGGTGGGGAAGAAGTCCACTGCTCCTTCAGTATGCCACAAATCCCCGCCACGTCTCTGGAACACTTTTTGCTGTGATGGGGAACCATCTACTATACAAAGTTAAACATCCTGCAGTCCCAAAGAATCTAAACCAGTAATTGAACATTTCTGTTTGTTGATTAAATAAGCTCTGGCTAATTGTTCTGTCAACTCCCCTTTTCTCCCTGTGGCTTCTTTTGTTCAGTATGACAATTGTCAGATTGTCCCTAACTTCCACTTTCTCTGGTTCTAACCAAGCTCTGCAGGGCCAGTAATGTAGCTTCATGTTTCATCTGACAAACACGCCTGTCATCTTTTATTTTCCATCTGTGAAAAGGGATGCAAAGAGCTAATGACCGTCATTTGAAACCATCATGTAATCTATTGATCTTCTACTGGCAGCCTCAACCTTGACTTACACAAGTTGCACTGGTGGATTATGTTCACTTTGTGGATGGTGAAGGGAGATATGGAAGGAAAAACAGCTGTACGCTGATATGTATTGGAGTCGGGAGTCCATGGAGTAGTGAAACAGCTAGATCTTTATTGCTGGTCTGGATGAAGCATACAACCCAGGGCTCCAAGCCCTCCTTTTATGCTGGTCAGGGACAATCCCCTGACCTCACCCAACTGGCCTGATAGGCTATTAGAAGTCTATTTACATTTCATAGGTTCCCTGGGAGAAACCTAGGTACAGGATTGGTGGCCGGTTTGAATCCACCTGGCCTTTGTTCTACCTGGCTGAAGCTCAGGTAGTTTCTTGGCCATGTGCTCTGGCCATGCTCTGGCCATGTGCTCTGGCCATGCGGTCGCAATGAAGAGAGCACATGGCGACCGCATGGTCAATACATAACACCCCTCCCCCCATAGTCCAGAACCCCTCTGCACACATAGTCTTTGAGATAGTCCGGGCGTCTGCGCTCACGTCCAGAGCGCCGGGGGGTTGTAAGGCGGGGTGTGTTGCTAGTGTCGGCAGGTTGCGGTGTGGGTAGTTGTTCTGCTGGCGGGGCCTGTCTGCTCGGGGGTTGTTCAGGTGTGGATGGTGCGACTGCTTCGTCCGCGGGCAGGAGCGGCATCTCCGCAGTCTCCGGATCAGGGTCTGGCGCTGCTTCTGGAGTCGTGTCGATGTCACGGTCTGTTGGTGCAGGGAGTTCGGGGGCCTGGGTATCATCGTGGTTCTGGGTACGGCGTCGAATCTGGTCAATGTGCCGTTTCCAGACTACGCCATCTTCCGTAAGGACCTCATAGGAATAAGGCCCTGTGACTCGGACGATCCTCGCGGGGAGCCATGTTGGACCCCGCGCGAAGTTCTTTGCGTATACGGGGTCTTCGGGAGCAAATCCTCGGGCAGCTGGCCGGTCCTCCATTGTCGGGTTCCCCTCGATTGCTCGGTCGGGATGTAGGCGGTCCAAGACGGTTCCCAGTCGTCTTCCCATCAGAAGTTCGGCTGGCCGGCGCCCGGTCCCTGAGTGGGGTGTGTTCCGTTGGCAGAACAGGAACTTGTACAGCTGCTCTTCCCAGTCGCCATGCTCCATCTTCTTTAACGCGTCCTTCGTTGTCCTCACCATGCGCTCGGCCTGGCCATTGGTTGCGGAGTGGAACGGAGCGGAGCGGATGTGGCGCAGACCGCAGGCTTCCACAAACCGTTGAAACTCGCCGGAGGTGAAGGCGGTCCCGTTGTCGGTCACGAGAGTTTCTGGCATTCCGTGTGTCGCGAAGATCGGCCAGAGACTTCTTAAGGCAGCGTTGGTGGAGGTCGAAGCTACCGGCACTACCTCAAGCCACTTGCTGTAGCTGTCAACAACGATAAGAAACAACCGGCCCTGGACTGGTCCCGCGAAGTCTAGGTGCAGGCGTGACCAGGGCTTGTTAGTAGATTCCCAGGATCGGACAGGAGCGTGTGGCGGATCTGGCCGTGACTCCTGGCATTTGGTACACTTCTGGACCCGCCCCTCAATGTCTTTGTCCAGGCCTGGCCACCATACGTAACTCCGGGCCAGAGCTTTCATGCGCACAATTCCCGGGTGAGCCTCGTGGAGGGCCTCTAGCACTCGGGGCCGCAGGGGCCCGGGGATCACCACTCGAGATCCCCATAGCAGGCATCCCTTGTGGGCCGATAGTTCGTGCCTGCGTGCCGTGAAAGCGGCAAAATCTGGTCCCGGTTTTTCCGGCCACCCCCTTCCCACCCAGTCCGAGACACGGGAAAGGATGCGGTCCCGCCGCGTGCGACGGGCCACATCTGATACCTGTACGGGGCGCTCCGGTAGATCCTCTAGGAGCGCGACGTGGAAAGCGGGAGCCGGATCAGGGTCGCAGGACGGGAGGGGAAGACGGCTGAGGGCGTCTGCATGACCCATCGCCTTCCCCGGGCGATGTACCAATTCGTAGGAGTAGCCTGACAAAAAAATTGACCACCGCAGGACCCGCGGGGACAGCATGTGAGGGGTCTGCCTGTGGGGGGCAAGGAGACCCAGCAGCGGCTTGTGATCTGTGGCCACGGTGAACGACCGTCCGTAGAGATAGTCGTGAAATTTCCTGACGCCAGCTACGATTGCTAGGGCCTCCTTGTCGATCTGGGCGTAGTTCCGTTCTGCCGACGACAGGGTCCTGGAGTAGTAGGCAACCGGTACCTCCTTTCCGTTGGGTAGCCGGTGTCCCAAGACCGCCCCAACGCCGTAGGGGGATGCGTCGCAGGCCAGGATGACAGGGAGCCTCTCATCGAAATGCGCTAAGACCGCATTTGAAATTAATAAGTCTTTGACGGCCCGGAAGGCTGCATCATGCTTGGGACCCCAGGCCCAAGCCGCTCCCTTGTCCAGGAGACGATGCAGGGGTTCAGCGACCGCCGCCTTGTGCGGAAGGAAGGCGTGGTAGAAGTTCACAAGTCCCAAGAACGCCTGGAGTTCCGCCTTTGAGGACGGGCGGGGTGCACCTGTAATTGCCACTACCTTCTCCTTTGTAGGGTGAATGCCGTCTGCGGTGACTTGGAACCCCAAGAAGGTCACCGAGGAGACTCCCAGGGTGCACTTGTCTTTTCGAACCTTGAGACCCGCGTCCTGGAACCTTTGCAGCACCATCCGGAGGCGAGCTGCGAACGTGTCGGCGTCCGGGGCGGCGATGAGGACGTCGTCGAAGAACGGCTTCACTCCTGGAACATCTTTTAGGAGAGAATCCATTAGATTTTGAAAGATTCCGGGTGCTACGCTGACCCCAAATTGGAGGCGTTTTACCTTGAACGCTCCCTTGTGAGTCACAATCGTTTGTGCCTCGGCCGTTGCTTCGTCTACGGGAAGCTGCTGATAGGCTTGGGCCAAGTCTAATTTTCCAAATATTTTGGCACCCGCGAGGGAGGCCAGAACATGGCTGACCACCGGTACCGGGTACGCGTGGTCCTGTAATGCCTTATTAATTGTACATTTGTAATCCGCGCAGATGCGGACTTCCCCGTTAGCTTTGAGGGGGGTCACAATGGGAGTCTCCCACTTGGCGTGGGAGACCGGCTCGAGCACCCCTTGTGCCACGAGCTTTTCCAACTCTGCCTCCACTTTGGGCTGGAAGGCGAGTGGTGGCCGGCGGACGGCCACGCGGATGGGCCGGACTGCCGGGTCCAGGTCGAAGGAAACCGGGGGTCCTTTGTAGCAGCCCAATGAGCCATCGAAAACGGCGGGAAATTCCTCGCAGATGGATGAGAAGTCAGTAGAGCCCATGCGGTGTATTCCGGTCCACTGCACTCCGAGCGGCTTGAACCAGGCGCGACCTAGGAGACTGGTTAGATTGCGCTCCACCACGAGAAGGTCCAGCAGGCCATTAAAGGCATGGTACTGGACCCGGACCCTGGCTAGCCCCTTAATAGCCACTGGGTTTTTCTGGAAGTCCCGGAGGACCAACCCAGCCGGCAGCCGCAGCCAGCGTGCCCCCTTCGGGCAGAGGCGGCGGAACGTAGCTGCGGACACAATTGAATATGCTGACCCTGAGTCCAGTTCCATGGAGCAAGGAACTCCCTCTATTCGGAGAGACACGGAAATTGCGCCCGGGATGGGCTGAGGCAAGTTCATTACCGTGGCCGTGGGAACGACACTACCCACTTCTTCGAAGTTCACTGCTGGGGCACGGTGGCTGTTCCTCAGGCGGCAGGCCCGGGCGAGATGTCCTGCTTTCCCGCAGGCGCGGCAGATGGCATCACGGAAGCGGCATGTCCGTCTGTCGTGGGGGTCCCCACAGCTGGCGCACGTTGGGGCCTGCCTGTTGAGGGAAGCAGGAGAGGGAACAGAGACAGATGCTGGGCGCCGGCCCTTGGGCCTGGGGACGCCGGCTCACCCTTCTTCGAGCGTGGTTGCATCCGGTGGACGTCCTCTTCTTCGCTTGAGTCGGGTTCGGGAGGAGCCGCCTGGTGGACTTTGGTGGCTGCCTTGTCCTTTTGCGTTGTCTCGAAGGCTGCCGCAGTTTCGAGCATCTTCTCCAAGGTTGGCTCCGGCATTGCAATGAGGCGCCGGCGGAGCTTGGCTTCCCGGACCCCTCCCATGAAGGCGGTCTCCACGTGGTCATCCATGTGGCGGAATTCGCAGCCCACGGCTAGTCGACGGAGTTCAGCCAGGAAAGTGGCGGCTGACTCCCCCGGCTGCTGCTGGCGCTGTATGAACTCCCAGCGCCTGGCCAGTTTTGATGGCTTCGGGGCGAAGTAATCGCCGAGGGTCTTGGTGAGCACGTCGTAAGACACCTCGGTGGGGTCTTGCGGGGCTAGTAGGTTCTGGGCCACCCGCATGACCTCCACCCCTCCGGAACTCAAGAGCCAGGCACTCTTCAGGTCCGCATCTGTGATTCCGCGGACCTTAAAGGCACAACCCAGCGTCTTGAGCCAGGACTCCCACGTCTCGGGGCGAGACGTATTGAAAGGGGTAATTGGTCCCGGAGCGTTTGCCATATTTACCAGAGCAGGAGCGGCGGCGGCTGTTTGAGCGATGTCCTCGTGTCTTGCGGCGGTGCCGGGGAGCGCTGAGGCTTGGCGCTGGCTAGTGCCGGAGGATTGGGCTCAGAGCGGCTTGCGGCGAGGCGTTGGAGCGCTGGAGCTCAGAGATGCCTGCGGCCGGCGGGACGGAGCTCGCTGTGCTGCTGTGGTCTGCTGGAGAGTCGCTCATTGGGATCCCATCCTCGTCGCCACTGATATGTATTGGAGTCGGGAGTCCATGGAGTAGTGAAACAGCTAGATCTTTATTGCTGGTCTGGATGAAGCATACAACCCAGGGCTCCAAGCCCTCCTTTTATGCTGGTCAGGGACAATCCCCTGACCTCACCCAACTGGCCTGATAGGCTATTAGAAGTCTATTTACATTTCATAGGTTCCCTGGGAGAAACCTAGGTACAGGATTGGTGGCCGGTTTGAATCCACCTGGCCTTTGTTCTACCTGGCTGAAGCTCAGGTAGTTTCTTGGCCATGTGCTCTGGCCATGCTCTGGCCATGTGCTCTGGCCATGCGGTCGCAATGAAGAGAGCACATGGCGACCGCATGGTCAATACATAACATACGCAAATCAAGGGCCTGCACCCCTATACAGTTACAGAACCAAATGGTGCCAAAAATCAGAGCAAGAGCTCAACACAACACTCTGTTTGCATAACTGAAACTACACAGTTTAGCATCGCTAAAAATGAACATAAGGGTTAATTATCCATAAAGTTTCTGCTACCCAAACACTGATTGTTATGAGTCCTTGATTATTAACTGCTATGCACAAGGTCTGGTAATGTCATAAATGTACACATGTGTATACTATGCAATTATTTCAGTCCAGTGACATAAATCTGTACGTGGTTCCAACCTGGATTCCTAGCAACTGTTCAGCTTTGTTATTTCCCGTTCCTGTAAAGCATCTCTAAGCCCTCTAATCCCATACAAATCTTTTGCCTGACACTCCCTTCACATACTGATTATTCTATCACCTTACCTACCCCTCCAAAATCACTTAACAATTTCATTTAACACCCCCCCAGACATATTGGGTTCCTTGTTGAGCCACAGACAGCAGAGCCCCGATATAGATATTTTACCTTTACATTCAAGAGAATTAAAAGCAAATCCCATTTGGCATGTTGGGGTTAATGCTGAGTCCTAGAAAGACTGAGAAATCAATTTAGGGTTGCCAGCCTCCAGGTAGAGCCTGGGGATCTCCTGCTTTTACAACTGATCTCCAGCTGACAGAGATCAGCTCCCCTGGAGAAAATGGCTGCTTTGGAGGATGGACTCTATGGCACTGTACCATGCTGAGGCCCCTCCCCTCCCCTCCCCAAACCCCACCCTCTCCTGGCTCCACCCTCAAAATCTCCAGGTATTTTCCCACCCAGACTTGGCAACCCTAAATCAATTCCAAGACTCTCTAGTCATCAAAGTCTCATCCAAGTAGCAGAAGACACACTTTTAAAAACAAGACTTATTTAAATCACAAACCAGGGTTTGCTATTTCAGGTAAGGGCCAGTATGGAGTACAGGTAAGAAAATGGCCATGGTTATCCCTCCCATCATTTCCTTCAGGTCCTCCAAGAGAGAAACAACACCAATAAAGAATATGTCACTTTTATACCTAATCACAATTGTGGGGAAGGATCATCATAGAGCTATGCTTGGATAGAAAATTCTGGGACATTAGTAGGTCCTTGAGAGTATCCCCCCTTGCTTTGCATGTAGAGGGAGGGGGCATCTTTAAAGTAACGGCAGCTTAAGGCATAAAAGACCCTGAAAATCCAATTCCTGTACTGATAACCTTACCACAAGACCTAAACAATTTAACAACTGCTACTGCAAGAAACATCAGTACTCCCATATAATTAAAAATCCCTGAAATTATTTCAAAAGCAAGGGTGTAGCCTCTACAGTTGCAGAGATGTGTTCAGGGAATGGTCAACACTTGTCGAAATGAAAGGCAGACAGAATATCATCACTGTTGATCCAGCAAGTGGTCACGGACATGGGGAAGCAGACTTCACTATTCATCTCCCCCACTGGATGAGGAACCATAAATGGACTGTACATACAGAGCTCCTCTTGATCACCCAGCTGCCAGGGCGATATGCACAAAGCCCTCTTCAGAAAGCAGTAACTGCATTCATCAGCCATTTAAGGCCAATGGGGGGCCAGCCAGATTCAGCCCCCTCCCCCTTTCTGGCAATCACAGCTTTTTGAAGAGGGCTGTTGTGCTCATTGGGAGCCCAAGGATTTGGAGGGCCGGGCTTCTCTTTCCCAAGGAGATGAGCCTAGATACGAGAGGTAGGCCTCAAAACAACCAGCATGGTGTAGCTGTTAGAATATCAGAACAGGATCTGAGCAACCCAGTTGAGAGTCTCTCCTCCACTCTGGGAGTTTGCAGGGTGACCTTGGGCCAGTTGCACCCTCTCAAGTCTAAACTACCTCACAGGGTGGTGGTCAGGATAAAACTGGAGGAGAGAAGAACAATATAAGCAGCTTCGGATTTCCCTTTATTTATTTATTTGTCACATTTTTATCCCGCCATCCCCGCAAGTGGACTCTGGGCGGCTCACATTTGTTGGCAGCTTGGGCCTTGTGCCATATCGGCATAAAATGTTTAAAAACTTGCTCAAACTACCATACAGTACAGTAAACAATTAACAATTAAAGTGCTCACAATGATGGTTGTTCCTTCCAAAAATTGAGATGGTGCGATTATCTTACTAGAATCCCAGTTCAGTGGTATTCTGGCCTCCCGCAACACTATGGCTTGATCTCTGTACAGGGCCGGCCTCCTAGATAGATTCATGGAGGATGTCGTATCATTGGCTACTAACCATGGTGACTGAGGGGAACCTCCACAGTCAGAGGCACTAATCTTCTGAATCCCAGAGCCAGGAAGCAACATCAGGGGAAGGCCTCCACCTCTACGCCCTGTTGTTGGCCATCCAGAGGTACTGGTTGGCCACCGTGTAAGACAGGATGCTGGACTAGGTAGACTATCGGTCTGATCCAGCAGGGCCCTTCTCATATTCTTACAATGGCAGTGTATGAATGAAGTAGATAAATAAAAGGATTTTAATTCCAGTCACCTTGCAACTCTCATCCTAAGGGCAGAAGATACAGTGACTCACGAGGGCAAACCCACCTCCTTTGCTCACCCTCCATCACCACAGTTGAAAGAAGCCCACAGTGCACAGCTGAGCCCCTGCCCCTCCCTGGTCCTCCCCTTCCACAGACCTTGCCGTGCAGCTTGTGGAGCTTGTGTGGTTTGTGCATCTTGTGAGCCTTCTTCATCTTCTTCCTCATCTTCTTCGCTTCTTTCTTATCCATTACGTGGGTGCCCACAACAACAGCCCCAGGCAGCAAAGGGTTAACCCCCATGGCTCCAGGCATCCCCGGGGCAGGCGGAAGGTAGGGGCCACCAGGTGGGACAGGGTAGCCAGGCTGGTGACCAGGATACTGGGGCTGAATAGGATGACCCGGAGGGTAGGCGGGCTGGCCTGGGATCCCTACTGGGGGAACAGGATACGAGCCACCAGGGACAGGGCATGAGGGGAAACCAGGATTCACTGCAGGAGGATACGCAGGATTGGTGCCGGCAGGGTAGGAGGAGTTGGGAGGATAGGCTGCCCCAGAGTAGGCACCAGGCTGGCCTAAAAAAAGGGAAGAAAAATTCTGATCAGCTGGCAAGTACTCACTAGTCCTTGCTGCAGTCATCTTCTGCCACCGAGTCGCTCCTTCTTAAGACCCAAGCTGACCAGGAGACTATATTTACTATTTACTAATCTAGCAAGAGCCCAATATTCTCTGAAGAGTTCATCCCTACAGTTACCTGCTATATGCAACCTTCCACTCTATCTTCAGCCTATCGAGTCTTCAAGCTTCGCTCCCACCCATAGATTATGACCACTGTGTTGAGCAAGCAGCATCAGGGTCAACCAACATCTTTAGGCGATTTAGCTTCCCGCTAACACAATGATCCCCACTATGGCACCTTCTGATCTGTTTCCTAGCACCCACTTCCTTCTTCATCAAAGCAAACACCCACAAGCTTTCTTCCACTTCAGAGGAACAGGAGGTACTTCAGAGAGCCCAGGATACATTTAGAATCCACCATCTCCATCACAGGGGTTTGTCCCAGCCCCCACTGGGAACCATTTTGTCATTGGCTGAACCCACCCGTGGCAGCCATTTTGCGATGGCGCATACTTCTTGTTCTCATAATCTGAGAAGTGCCCACCGGCTTAATGAGGTTGGGGACCCCTGCACTAAATGGATACAAATTGGGTCACTGTTCTTCATTCAGCAAATGTCATTGTCCAGGCCCATCGAATGATTTGTACTTCAACAGTCACACTAACCCTAACTAAAGGATGGGCAACCTCAGATGCAGTCTTCAAGGCAATTCAGAGGTTGCCATTTGGGCTGCTGTGCATGGAGCGCATTCAGAGATTTTAGATAAGCAATGACAAATGAGACATCCATGACTAGCAACACTCTGCTGAGTCACTAAGGACAGCGTCTTGCATACCGCAACCAGTGGAGGCACACATTTCTACAAAGTGAGGAATCATCTCCAACTTGGAGGCAGGCTAATTCAATCACAGAAAGAGCGCTGGCCTGAACTGTATGCGGCCACCCTGCCAGCTACCTCTGCGTAGAATGTTCAGTTCCTCCTCTTTCAAATAAGCGTCTGCCAGAGCTTTGCCATCAAAACAAGCTTTAGTGCTGGTGAAAGTATATCAGCAGATCAGCAAAAGCTGAAACTTGACTCTTACTGAGACACGCACAGCTACAAGTGAATTAGGAAGCACCAGCCAATTAAGAAGCACCAAAACTCTTTTTGGAAGCAGCCAATGCTTATTAAGATGCCTCCAGTCCAGACGCCACCTACAGCTTGCCCAAGAATAGCTAAGAAGCAATGCCCTATTATGTTACACCTCACCATGCATTCTTGACAAAGTGGCACTCCAGAGAAACCCATCAAAGATGATTCAAACTCTTACCTGGATTGGGATTCCACATGGTCCACAAAGAGAGAAGAATTTGTCACCTGGTGGGAGAAAAATACTATTAGATTAGACAGGTAGAGGGCCAGTAGCACTGTAAGAATCAACCCAGAGCAAAGTCTGCATTAAAAAGGTCAAGCCTCATTAGTTTATATGTCCACAGTGGCCAGTCCTGTACAGACAGATTCTACCAAAGAACAACAAAATATTACGTAAGAAGGGCAACATGGAATACACAGCTCTGATTAGAATTCAGGATCTCAATTAAAAAATAAGGTCTCTAGCCCTCATGGCTACAGGAAGTGATAATTTGAAATCATTCTTTTAAAAAAGAGCAACTACACCAACATTTGAATTAAAATCTGTATTTCCTATAGTCAATACCATCCAATTCTTTAAGGCCAACAACATCCCAAGAGATAAAAAGGTGAATGCGTCTCAGCCAGACCCTGTTCCTGATATGAAGCTATTTCCACAGAAGCTAATCAATTTATAATTGCATTCTTCTTCAGCTCCATGGGACTATGGAAATAAATATTCTGATACAGCCCACAAACCGTCCACATCTGGTCTAAGCAGACCAAAAAGGCATGGATTTCAAACAGCCCAGTCTTTTCAGCTTGCTAATACAAAATGACCAGCATCTCTCATATATAAACAGGGTTTCCAGGTCTGGGTTGGGAAATACCTGGAGATTTGGGGGGTGGAGCCTGAGGAGGGTGGGGTTTGGGGAGGGGAGGGACTTCAGTGGGGTATAATGCCATAGAGTCCACCTTCCAAAGTAACCATTTTCTCGAGGTGAATGGATCTCTGTTGCCTGGAAATCAGTTGTAATCTCAGGAGATCTCCAGCCACCATCTGGAGGTTGGCAACCTTCTATATAAACCAGTTCCTACCATTGTCTCATACTGTTGAGTACACAAGAAATTATTAGGCCAGGTGGACAGGGCCAGGCTTGATTCTCAATAGCTGGGGTCTTCAGGGGTAGGGAGCAGTTTACATACACATGCCCATTACAATGGTGTTGCTAAGCAACGCCCCTTGGGGAACAGCAAAGTATTGCACTTTGGGGACAAAAATCTGCCCTCCATCCCTGACGCTAGATAATTCCGCCCTGATAGATGGGGGACTTGGGGGAGTATAGTTTCTCTAAACAGAAATGTAGCTCTTCATATATACAAGCCTTCCTCTAGCACAGTGGTGGGCAAACTGTGGCTCGGGAGCCGCATGCGGCTCTTTCACATATATTATGTGGCTCCGGGCAGGGTGGCTGGGGAAGCTAAATATCATTAGCAAAAAAATATCATTGGACAAATTAATATCATTATCAATATCTGCTTTTACCCCTTTTGTTATTGTTTTTGGCAGTCTCATTTAATGTTAATAAAAAGCAAATCTGCTGATTTTCCAATAAAAGCAGGTAATATTTGTTCATGTCTTGTGGCTCTCAAACATCTGATGTTTATTCTATGCGGCTCTTATGTTAAGCAAGTTTGGCCACCCCTGTTCTAGGTGGCTCTTATGCTGAGCAAGTTTGCCCACCCCTGCTCTAGCATACAGTCTGCACATAGCTAGGATGAGAATCTTGCTCTCCTAGAGTAAACACCTGTCTCCATAGTGCTGCCCATCAGGCAACCATGTGCAACTTAATAATAAGCAATTACACATCGTTCTAAGATCAGGGGCCCCAACCCTCTTGAGCATGCAGGCACATTTTGGAATTCTGACATGGCATGGCGGATGCAGCAACAAAATGGCTGCCACTGTAGGTGAAGCCGGCCGCAAAATGGCTGCCACAGGCAGCTTAACTTCAATAACATAGTGTAAAATCCTTGTGCTTTGGTGGCAGCTTCTGCCAAAGCAATATTTTAAAAATGCACAGCCAGTCAATCTGTCAAAAGCCCTACCAAAACCCCTACCAGAAGTCAAAAGCCCTACTGGGCCCCACTCATTTCCTAAAAACACTTGGGTGGGCAGGTGTTGGAGGGTGCCATGACGCCAATGGGCACCACACTGGGAATCCATTCTAAGAGTGTTCAAGCCACTCAAAAGACAGTAGTTCTTACAACACCCTCACAAGATAATTAGTATTAACCCCCATATTGTCAGGTGGGGTGGGAAGGAAGAAGAAGAAGAAGAAGAAAGAAGAGATTGGATTTATACCCCGCCCTTCACTTGTAGTCTCAGAGCAGCTTACAAACTCCTTTCCCTTCCCCTCCCCACAACAGACACCCTGTGAGGTAGGTGGGGCTGAGAGAGCTCTGAGACAACTGTCCTTGAAAGATCAGCTGGTACAGAACTATGGCTTGCCCAAGGTCATCCAGCAGGTGCAAGTGGAGGAGTGGGGAATCAAACCTAGTTCTCCCAGATTAGAGTCCGTGCACTTAACCACTACACCAAACTGGCTCTCAGGAAGAGGTACTAATTAATTAATTAATTTAAAAGATATATGAGTTAATTTTGAAATGCGAAACGCAAGATGAAGAGATTAAATCGGTGATGGTTCAATGGATGGAAGATTTTGGGCATAATATAGATGTTAGCAGATGGCCAAAAATTTGGAAATCAACTAAATTTTTAAAAGCAGTTAACTACAAGGAAAACATCTATAAACTTTTTTATAGATGGCATTGGTCACCTGATAAATTGAATAGATGCTTTAAATCTGTATCTAATCTATGTTGGGTATGTGGGAAAAGTAAGGGGACGTATTACCATATGTGGTGGTCATGGAAAGAAGTTCGGAAATTTTGGAACTCGTTTAAGGAAATAATTTATGAAATTACAGATTATGAGCTGGAGCCGGAACCAGAGACCTTTCTATTGGACATGTTTGCGGATAGTTTACCATTATCAGACTTAAAACCTATAGCTTACATTCTTACGGCAGCTCGTACACTACGGGCGAAATTTTGGAAGTCGCCATCTTTACCAAGAAGAGAAGATATAATTAACAAACTATCGGAGTGGGCTGAACTAGGTAGACTGAGTGACTTGTTGAACATGGATTGCAAAGTGGATCCTGTTACTGTATGGTCCAAGTTTATTAATTGGTTGAATTATTGTTAATTTGGTTCATATATACTTGTTATTATCCTTGGGTTTTATTTCATATATTGTCTAAAAAATAAAAAAATTGGGGGGGGGGAAGGAGGAGGTACAAAGCTGACAGGCTTCAAGGCCAAAGTGAGATTCGAATCAAGGATTTCCTCTTTTAACATGACGCTAGCTCTTGAAAAGAACAGGATATACTTTTTAAAATGAATTTATTTATTTTATTTATTGCTATATTTATAGGCCGCTCTCCCCGCAAGCAGGCTCAAGGCAGCTTACACTCTGAATAAAAACTACCATACTGTTTTACTGCCAATAAGCATGGTACTTTATAGAGTACATGGCAATTTCCTGCCCCAAGGTGCTTACAGTCTACAAGCTGCCCTATGGGAAATAAAGACAGGGAAATGAGGTGAGAATAAACATGGGGAAGAATCTGCAACTTTCCACAAGACAGCACAAGCCAGTGTGGAGTAGTGGTTAACATGTCAAACTAGGATCTGGGAAATTCAAGTTTGAATCCTCACTCTGCCACAGAAGCTCTCTGGGGGACCTTGTCACACCATGTCAGCCTAACCTACCTCCCAGGGTGGTGGTGGCTATGTGGATAAAATGGAAGTTGGGAGAATTATGTTGCAAGCCACTTTGGGTCCCCACTGGTGAAAAAGGAGAGGTATAAATGAAAAAAATAAAGAAATAAGAAATAAAAGGCTTTTGCCATGTCTGAGAGAATTTCACAGGATCTAAAGAGTAAGAAATCATTCAGGAGGGATATAGGCCTGTAAGAACCTGTATCTGTTAGGTCTTCGGGTCATTTATCCACTGCTGGTGGTATTGTCTGCTAGTTAAAAATTTTTGGATAAAAGTTAACAAAATTACCCAAACAATTATCGGGTACCATTTACCACTATCCCCCGAGCTCCATCTCCTTGACCTTTAGCAAATCCCTGAAATTCCAAAGTCCAGAACGGAATTAACCTCCATTCTTTTCACGGCAGCTAAGACAGTTATCGCGCTCAATTGGAAAAGCTCTCAACCGTTATTGCTGTCACAATGGTTTGCTAAAATATGGGAGTACTTCTCAATGGACAAGATCTCAGAGAAGGTATCTTCTTTTCAGTATAATGCTGATAACTGTAATGTTCAAATTCGATAGTTCCCATTTTTAGAGTATGTTTTAGGCAATGACCTTCCTAGTAAGTTCAATGTTCCAAATAAATATTATTTGGAATACCTACCGGCCCAGTTTTACAACAATTAGACGTAGCTGTTGTTTTGCTGCTGGAACAGCACAGGCCCTACACCGCCTACCTTGAACTGCACTGTCACCTGTGGTAAGGCCAGCACTAACCGGACACAGGATCCCATTTATTTACTTCTACAAAAACCACAGAGGCTGTGCAAAAGTCCACATGCAGCCAGAGTTTGTTCCGTGCACGGACTACACACAAGCAAATGAGAAGGGGAACAAACAAGAGAGGAAGATGCACCCATAGAAAGTAAGGCCCAGAAAACGCACAGAGGCAAAGAAGTGACAAATGCATGGACATGACAGTTGTGTGCTAGAGCTCTGGTTCTCAGTTGAAGGTACACACAGTACCAGTGTGACACAGAAGTAGGCTAGGTGGAACATTAGGTGTTTATAAGAATTACTAAGAATTTGCTCTCTCTGTTCCAATAACATTACTGCAATTTTTTTTAAAAATGGTGTTTTAGCAGCAGCTGCCACCACTTCGCAAAGATCTTCAAGGTGTGACTGAAGGTAAGATGTGGCAGTCATTTTGTGCCTGGCTCCACCTCCTGCTGCAGCCATTTTGTGGCTGTGCCCAGCACAGGGTTGCCAGGTCCGTACCTCCTGCCGGCAGGGGGACCAAGCGTCCTGTCTGAGTTCTTCTGATGTGCGTGGGTAGCGTGCTCTGATGATGTCACCCGGAAGTGACGTCATCATGCTAGGCACATCACCAGGGGGATGCTCTAGCATTCAGCCAGAAACTACGGTACCACAGAGTTTTTAAGCCAAGTGCTAGAGCATCCCCCTGGCAATGTGCCTGGTCCGATGACATCATCTCCAGGTAACATCTTCGCACAGGGCATGTTGCTGCGATCCCAGTACTTTGGGGGTGCCCCCCCACCAGCCAGATCCAGGCCAGTGGCTCAGGGGCCCCTAAAGCGGGCAACGCCCACCAGTGTTCCCTCTAAGCTGAGTCAGTGTGAGCTAGCTCACCATTTTTTAGCCTCTGGCTCACACATTTTTGTCTTAGCTCAGGAAGGAGGGCTCCAGAGCAGACTAATTTATGCCGTAGCCAAATCGCCGGCTCACAACTTTAATGCCAGCAGCTCACAAAGTAGAATTTTTGCTCACAAGACTCCACAGCTTAGAGGGAGCATTGACGCCCACCCACTTCGGGGGAATGGCAAGCCTAGCCCAGCACACTGAGTCAGAATTCCAAAGGTGCCTGCAGGCTCAAAAAGGTTGGGGACCCCTGGGCTGGAGGATTTAGAAGGTGTGGTTTTGGGAATATCAGAACACCCTTAAACAGTGTTCCCTGCAAGCTGAATTAGTGTGAGCAAGCTCACAGTTTTTTAGCCTTAAGTTCACAGATTTTCATTTTAGCTCAGGAAGGATGGCTCCAGAGCAAATTAATTTATGCAGTAGCCAAATCACTTGCTCACAATTTTAATACCAGTCACTCACAAAGTAGGATTTTTGCTCACGAGACTCCACAGTTTAGAGAGAGCATTCTCTGGGCTTCGTAAAAATCTGTAGCCCAAGGCTGTTAATCTTATGCACCCTATACACAACAGACCATTTGCTGAACTCAATAGGCTATTTCTCAGTCAACCATTTGCACATCTCACCACTGCGTAGTTTCCCTTGGAGGTCAAAGATGCTTTTCAGTTCCCCATTTGCAGTTCCTTGTTTCTTATTCTCCAGCTCAACCACAATATTAAAGATACTTAGGCTTTTGACCAACCCTATACGTTGGTGTAGTGGTTCAGTGTGCGGACTCTAATCTGGGAGAACTGGGTTTGATTCTCCACTCCTCCACTTGCGCCTGCTGGATGACCTTGGGCAAGCCATAGCTCTGTACCAGCTGTTCTCTCAAGGACAGTTGTCTCAGAGCTCTCTCAGCCCCACCTACCTCACAGGGTGTCTGTTGTGGGGAGGGGAAGGGAAAGGAGTTTGTAAGATGCTCTGAGACTCCAAGTGAGTGAAGGGCAGGATATAAATCCAATCTCTTCTCTTCTTCTATCAAGAGGTGGTACCATACAGTGATGCCCAGTCCAAAGCTTGGTAGATGGTCTAGCTCCAAGGCTGGGTGCCCTCAGGACTGTGTTGCTAACTAGCAGAAGGATCCGAGGCCATTAACAAACTTCCATGGCAGTGCTCACCTCTAGGCAGTACTTTTTAGTGTGCAGACTCATTGCACACATGTCCTTTTACTGGGCAAAGGGCATTGGTATGATACTTTATTCATCTGCAGAAAACGCTGTGAACCAGTCACTGATTTTCAATGATTAATTTGCGTCAATAAAACAGGGTGGTGTGATTTGAGAGTTTGGAAACGCCAGCAGATAGTCCCAGATAGGGAACAAACCAATATTGTCCTAAATAGCTAGACGTTTAATCCTGCATGCCAGCTAAAGCCATTCCAGGATAACTTATACCAGTGGTCCCCAGTCTTTCTGAGTTTGCAAGCACGTTTAGAATTCTGAAACAGCGTGGTGGGTACGGCCTCAAAATGGCTGCTTTAGGAGGTGAAGCCAGCCACAAAATGGCTGCTGCAACTTACCTTTAGCCACATAGTGAAGATTCTTCTGCTGTGATGGCAGCAGCTGCTGAAGCAATGTTTTAAAAAAAAAAAAACTACACAGCCAATGAGATCTCTGATGGCCAATCTGAAGCCTTGCTGGGCAGAAGGCCCACCGGGCCCTGTCCACTTTTGAAAAACACTTGGCAGGCACCAGAAAATATGTTGATGGGCACCATCTACCTTTGTCATTTACTGTAGGAGGCTATCATCGCAACATTCGCTCTCAGCCTCAGCTACCCCATCCCTACACAGGGAATCAGTAGTGCCTCATGTAGGGCTGTTAAGAACATAAGGAAACATTAGCTACTAGTCTTAAGAAGAGGATAGGTCAACATGAGAAGCAAAGCTAAATGCTATTGAGGTGGGCCTCTTGTTCCACATAGAGAAGTCTTAGTGCATTTTATTTATTTATTTATTTTATTAAATTTATAGCCCGCCTTCGCCACATAACAGGCTCAGGGCAGGTTCCAAACACATCGATCTGCACACAGTGCAGATTTACAATTAAAATTTAAAACACATAAATCAATTAAAATGTAAGATCTGAAGCAATCTAGTACTAGATGTCTAATTGACAAATGATGTTGATATGAGCAACGTGGCTCCTTGGTCCCTGGAGGGGAGGCCGTACCAGGTGGAGGCCCGCTGCCTCAACTCAAAGCCTGGTGGAAGAGCTCTGTCTTATAGGCCCTGTGGAACTGTAACAGGTCCCATGGGGCCCTGATCTCATTAGGGAGCTTATTCCACCAGGTGGGGGGCCAGGGCCAAGAAGGCCCTGTTGCTAGTTGAGGCAAGTCAGACATCCTTAGGGCCAGGGACTACCAGGAGATGCCAGTTTGCAGAACGCAATATTCTGCGGGGCTTGTATGGGAGAGGTGGTCTTGAAGATATGCAGGCCCCTGTCCATGTAGAGCTTTAAAGGTAAGCACCAGCACCTTGAAGTGGATCCGGAATTAAAGAGGCAGCCAGTGCAGCTCAAGCAGCCCCAGGTGGATGTGGGCTGGCCAGGCAGTGACATCAACACCCATGCTGCAGCATTCTGCACTAGCTGCAGCTTCCAAAGCAGAGTCAGGGCAGCCCCACATAGAGAGAATTACAATAATCCAGTCTGGAAGTGACCATTGCATGGGCCACTGCAGCCAGGTCACTGGGGGAGAGGTATGGGGCCAAGTGCCTGATCTGCCTCAGATGGAAGAAGGCAGATCTGGCTGTGGTGGTGACCTGGGCCTCCGTAGTCCAGGAAGACCCCCAGGCTCTTTAACTTCAGCACCAACAAGGCCCCATCGAAGGCTCGGAGCCCAATACTCTAAAAAGAATGTGACATCAATACCATATATGCACTAATTTTAATGGAACAGTCCTAAGCAGAATCACACCTTTCTACGTCCACTGAATAGGTGAACCAGAAAGTTCCAGGTCCTCATCTCACCTCTGCCACAAGCTCCTGAGAAGACTTCAGGCAAGCTGTCTCTGCTTCAAGCACTCATCTCCCACCATGGGGATTAAAAAAAAGGTAAACAATACTAAAAGGATACCAGGTGCTTAAATGCTTAACATCAATGTTAAGTAATACTATGTGTTATAGTGGCTTGTTACAGTTTGTGCCAGACTAGAATGAGGGAGACTTGGGATCAAATCCACACCCTGTTATGAAGCCACCTGACTGACTTGGGACATTGTTTCTGACTAAACTACATAGTTCTTGGGAGGATAAAACAGGAGAATGGAATCATCAGGAGTTTAAAATGTGACTAACAGATAATTATACCACAAACAGTGTTCCCTCTAAGCTGAGTTAGTGTGAGCTAACTCACAGTGTTTTAGCCTCTGGCTCTCACATTTTTATCTTAACTCAGGAAGGATGGCTCCACAGCAAACTAATGTATGCAGTAGCCAAAGCGCTCACTCACAACTTTAATGCCAGTAGCTCACCAAGTAGGATTTTTGCTCATAACACTCCACAGCTTAGAGTATTGACCACAAATACTATTTTTTTCCACAAGGGTGGCCAATCAAGGCCCAGGAGTGCAGCTTACCACCCAACTGAGTTTCCACAAAACTCAGGCACCTTTTTCTCTCTCCCTTGGACTTTTCTTTTTTCTCTTCTCATGCATGTCTCTCCCATCAACAAACTTCAAGAAGTGATTCTCTTCTCCCACTCTCTTACTGGTTACAGGCCCAATAAACCATAAATTGAGCCGGTTCACTGGCCAGTTCACTGGCCTTGAGCCGGTTTGCTGGCAAGGCAGGATATAAATATAATAAATAAATAAAAAATAAAAAATAAATTCTAGAACTCTGTTTATTCTATATTAATAGTTTGATTTTCTGTGTTAGTCTGTTAGGTTTTGTCCTGTTTTTATTTATAGTCCATCTTTCTCACTGAGACTCAAGGAAGTTTACACATTGTTAAGTAAGAGGCAGCGTGGTATAATGGTTAGTGTCAGACTAGGATCTGGGAGACCCAGGTTCAAATCCCCACTCTGACACAAAAAGTTGCTGGACGATCTTGGCCAGTTACACATTCTCAGACTAACCTACCTCACAGGGTTGTTAGGTGGATAAAATGGAAAAGGGGAGAATGATGTAAACCACTTTGGGGACCCAGCAGGGAGGAAAGTAGGGCATAAATATAGTAAATAGTGCAATCTAATAAGCAGTGCAATAACACTAGAAAAATGACAATGCAAAAACAGTTTGACATTACACCATGCAGTAAATATAATCTTCACTTTTTAAAAATAAGGCTGAGCATTAGCAAAACAAAAAATACATTTGTACAACTTGGAGCTCTCAATCTTCTTAAAATTATCATACAAGGCTTAGGCCAGCAAGCTTGGCCACCTCCCCACCCCCCAATACTCCTAGTACCAGAACTGTCAGTCCCAGGAGGGTGACAAGACAAGGTGGGATACAAGCAACTCTTGTCTAAACAGCTGCTACAGCTTCGCTTCACCAAGTATTTGCCTTTAAAGCTACACTACCCTTTTAACTTGAAATCAAGTGTCATGGAGCTTTATTCCCAAGGGAGTGTACACAGGAATGCACCTTAAAAGACATAGGTGGAAGACTGGCTTTGCAGCGCAACAGAGAGAACCAGTCCTCCGAAGAAAACCTTCCGCCCTGGGCTACATGAAGCCGGCCCCGACCACCGAAATGACAAACCCACTTCACTACCTTCGCCTTCAGAATCCCCTTTTGACTTCTGCTTCTCCACCTCCGCGCAAATCTGCAGCTGCCGCTTCCTAAAAGCCTTCCGGACACCTGGCTCCGTCTTCCAGTCCCTAAGTCCGATTGGTTCACGGCGAACCTTGGCCGCTTCCTAAAGGCCAGGAGAGACGTCCTTCGGATGTTGCGTCACAGGAGGCGGGCCTTCCAGTCAGTGACCCTTCAAACCGTGTGTGCACAAACAAGGGGGGGAAAGTGGAGAGGAGGGGGGAGGGATCTTCAATGGCTCAGGTATCTCTAATTCCTGAGTTTATATTCCCACAAAGAATTACTGCACGAGTAGAAGACTTGATGATGATTAGATCTCGTTCTTTCAGACTAAGCGCCGTATCCAGTAGGAACTGTACTTTTCCAGTGACGGGTTACCAACCTCCAGGTGAGGTCTAACAAGCTTCCACCCTTGGGAGAGGAAGGAGCTCGGGGGGGATGTGGTGCCATAGAGTCCACCCTCCAAAGCAGCCTTTGTCTTCTCCAGGGGAATTGATCTCTGGTCAGCCCTAATTCCAGGGGATCTCCAGGCCCCGCCTGAAGACTGGCAACCCACGGGCCCATGCCCATAAATGGAAGACCACTGTTCTCAACAGGTGCCAGGGGTTGGGTTGGAGAGGACTCCATTCCTCTGGCAGTGTTTTCACAAACCGCAGGGAGATTGCATATCTGCACAATTTGTTATTCAAACAAAGCCAGTCACGCAAGGTGGCCCATGGGGAGGGGAGCTCCATAAAAACAGGGGTTTCGGTTTGTGTTTTGATCTGAATCAGGCGGGGGTGGGGGGAGTAACAAGCATAATGCAGAACACATTAGCATGGCTGTGGGCTGAATCTGGCTTGAGAGGTCACACACTGTGAGAGAAAACATAACTCATATTAAGGAACAATAGACTCCTTGTATGGACAGTCCCAGGGCACATATATAATTGCATGGGGTAGGGAAAGAAGTGTTGGGATTATTCTTGCTAGCTCCGCTGCCTGTCATCTCCTTGTGCCAAGGCACATCCCTTAGAGACAACATGTGGCTGCTTTCAGTTAAGAGTGTCAGTGGGCAATCATAGGGTTGCCAACTCTGGCTTGAGAAATCCCTGGAGATCTGGGGGCAGTGCCTATGGTGGGAAAAATTCGCGGAGGGAACTCAGCAAGGATATGAGGATTCCGTTTCTCCTAGTATACCCTATCGTCCGCCTTCTGAAGCTGTCACTTCCTCCAGAGAAACTGCTCTGTGCAGACTGGAGACCAGTTGTCATTCTGGGAGAATGGCAGGTCCCACCTGAAAGTTAAGAACCCAAATCCTACTTCTGAAGAGAATGAAAAATACTGTCTTGGGGGAAGGAGCTAACTAAAAATGCAGTCTGCCACCAAAAAGGCAATCCCATTCCAGACCCTCCACACACACCTTTCCGTACCATGTAGCTTTGGAAATATCTACCACGGTGGCATTACAATGTATACTTTTCCTTGTTCCACATTAGTGG
Organism: Lepidodactylus listeri; assembly: GCA_029233225.1. Classification (NCBI taxonomy): domain Eukaryota; kingdom Metazoa; phylum Chordata; class Lepidosauria; order Squamata; family Gekkonidae; genus Lepidodactylus; species Lepidodactylus listeri. The sequence continues at coordinate 53,586,033 of JARCFY010000015.1, read as the reverse complement.
CTTTGATCATAAATTTCCATCTCATTTTACAGAGAGGATAATGCAAGGTCACCAATTTTTGGTAGCAACCCCATGTTTGCTATCATGTCTGGTTCTGCTCTCAGATTTCCCTCGTGACTTTACAGCAAATCTCCATAGGTACATTTAAAAGACGGGTTGCCCCAACATTGCTATCGTGGTCTCTATCACATTGTGGGGCAAGACTAGCCACTGTTCCCACCCCCTTTCGGTTGCCACCACCACCACTTTGGATAAAATCCTGCCTCGCCCTCATGGGGTTGCCCGAAGCTGACCTCTCAAGGGTAGAACTCAGTAGCATGCTAAGGAGCCAGGCGGGTGGGTAAGGACTTGTGCAGACCCTCTCAAGTTAAACAGAACTTTATTTCTACAAGGGACAAATGGGGAATTGAAAGAACAGGACTGAAGCCCACTAAGGCAAATAAACAAAAAGACAGGTGCTAACTGAAGCACTTACAATCCAGGTCGCATCTGATTTGGGTAGCTGCAGGATGCCCCTATCCTGGTGCACCTGTAGCTCTCTTTAGCATCATTCCCCTCTGTCATCCTCCATGGAAAAACACCCACACGAAGGAGTTCCCGGCAAGGAGTCAGCCTCCCACCAGCTCAAACCGAGAAGAAGCCCCAAACAGGAGCCCCTTTTCAGACCATACCCCATGTATGCTCTGGGGCCTTCAGCCACTCCAGGTGCTAAGCTTTGGGGCTCCAGCCTGTCAAACCTGTACCCTTCAATCAAGAGGTGTTAATACATCAAAGGGCTGGTGTGTTATCCCTCCCAGTTGGGAACGGATGCTCTGTATCCGGCAAAGAGCATCTTTCCCCCTTCTTCCTAGCCACAAAGATGCCTGGACCACTTTCTGTCACCATAACTGTCAAGGCATCTCTTCCCCTCCCCCTGCCCCTCATCTCACCACAATTGCAGTTGAATGATATTATTTTCACATCCACAGAGCTGGATCCCACTGAACACTTCCGCTTGTGCAAGTGGAAGCACCAGAATGTCATCGCGATCAGCCCCGTGCGCGAAGTGAACGTGACTCTGTCCCATCTAGTGTTTCTGCCTGAGCAAGACATGGTGCGAGGCATACTGCTTCGATCAAATCATAATGCACATCCAAACTGCTCTGCAGATGTGGTGCAAGAGTGCTGCTGAGCCCCAAGTATTATCAGGCCGTACATTTTGTTTGCCTGGACATCAGGCCAAGACTTCTTTTGCCTTTGGGCCAGGGCAACAGAGGGCCCTAGGGCAGGGGTGGGCAAACTTGCTCAGCGTAAGAGCCACCTAGAACAGGGGTGGCCAGACTTGCTTAATGTAAGAGCCATATAGAATAAATATCAGATGTTTGAGAGCCACAAGACATGAACAAATATTACCTGCTTTTATTGGAAAATAAGCAGATTTGCTTTTTATTAACATTAAATGAGACTGCCAAAAATAATAACAAAGGGGGTAAAAGCAGATATTGATAATAATATTAATTTGTCCAATGATATTTGTTTGCTAATGATATTTAGCTTCCCCAGCCGCCCTGCCGGGAGCCACATAATATATGTGAAAGAGCCGCATGTGGCTCCCGAGCCACAGTTTGCCCACCCCTGCCCTAGGGAAAGTCCTTCCAGGCACAGCTTTACTCTAGCATCTGATCTGAACATCATCACAGTAGGAAGGATGTGTGTCCTGGTCCCGTGCAGCCTACGTGCCTCTGCCCACTTAATCAACTTGAAGTTAACACTGAGTATAAATCAGTCCTTGATCTTACAGCAGCTCTTGAACAATACCTTACACACAGCTTTGTGTTAAGTAAAACTTCTGTTACGTGGCAGGCTTTAATTCACTCACTATGTAAAAACAGACCCTACTTTTTTTGATCAGGCTCCAGTCCAGAGAACAGAGTCCACTGTCTGTGTAAACACCTGTGTCCAAGATCCAGGCCTTGCATCTATGGTTGTTTCTGGCATCCAGCCAAATAGCCTGGCGCAAGATATAGAAACACACCCCGCCCACCCGTTCTCCTCTGATGAGACTGCAGAGAATGCAATTCTGCTTGACAGCTGAAGGTCAAAGGGGGAGCCTAGCTGAGCGGCAGATCTTTGTGCTCTGTTTGATTCCCTCCTGTGGGCCTGTAGCACAGCATAACAGATCTTTGTTTTATCCCATTCATATCTCTCAAAGGGGCTCAGGGTCATATGTATTGAAGACTATCCCAATTTATTTATAAACAACCCAAAGAAGTTATGGGCAGTTTTTGGTCTCTCTGGCCAAAGTCTAATTCCTTTTTTCATACAGAGAGCTGTCAGTTTCACATATACAGTTGATGGGTGTATCTTTATTACCAGTAGACCATATGTGTTTCGGCCCCCTAGCCTAGGGCCTTCCTCAGTGGTCAGTGGTCAATATTACTATTGTAAAACAGCACACATCCATAAATAAGTATATGCAAAAAGATTTTCTTTAGAGCCAGGTGTTGCTTTCTCATGTGATGAGCAGTTGCTAAAAGTTTACACAGTGGGCCATGGATAATCTCTCATGGTTAGGGTTGCCAGCCTCCAGGTGGGGCCTGGGGATCTCCTGCTTTTACAACTGATCTCCAGCTGACAGAGATCAGCTCCCCTGGAGAAAATGGCTGCTTTGGAGGGTGAACTCTATGGCATTGTACCCTGCTGAGGTCCCTCCCCTCCCCAAACCCCGCCCTCTCCTGGCTCCACCCCCAAAGTCCCCAGGTATTTTCCAACCCAGACTTGGCAACCCTACTCATGGTAACTGCACGCACTCTCCAAATTGTTCTGGCAACAAATTTCCAATGTGTTACCTGACTCTAAAGAAAATCTTTTTGCATATATTTATTTCTGGATGTGTGTTGTTTTACAGTAGTAATATTGACCACTGAGGAAGACCCTAAGGGGCCAAAACGCATATGGTCTACTGGTCATAAAGATATACCCATCAATTGTATATGTGAAACTGACAGCTCTGTGTGTGAACAGTTTTAAGAGTCTGATATCTGGATCATTTCTTTTAACTTGTTTTATCTTTTACTAATGCGTACACCACAATAAAGATCTGTATTTTTATAACAACTTATTTTGATAGCTTGACTCTTATATATCACAGCCATATCTTGGGTTGTCCCACTCCCACCTCCTTTTTCCTCATTCAAAGTCTAATTCCTCCATCCATTAAACCACACTGTTTCTTAGCCTATGAGGTTTGTTTAAAAAACCAAAGTTGACACACCGCATCGCAGCCTGGAAAACAACCCAAACTTGTGATGTTGTCCATTCCTCTGGGAAAAATGAACGCTGTGTGGAATGATGGTGCACAAGGCATGGCATGGCCGCTGATTGGATCGCGCCAGTATCATCACTTGTCTGACCAATACTATAACGCCCTCTCATGCTCGCCTGCCTTTGCATATGATGACTGAACTATGGATTGGGAAGTTCCTAGTCTGACTGAATCTCACTTCTGACAGGAACCCACGCAGCAAGCAAGTTCTTTCTTTGCCTAACTACCGCACCCCATTTGCAGCAGGAAGATAATGATGCTTACCTTAGTTTCCAGAACTGTGGTAAGGCAGTGTATGGGAAGTGTTCTTAAGTGTCATATAAATGCTAAGTATTGTCGGCATTTTTTAAAATTCAGCATTTCTAGTACGCTTCATGCAATGAGCAAGAAGGGGAGTAGGCAAGACATTGTGTAGCTTTGCCAGCTCTGTCACTACTGGCAGCCAGGGATTGGTGTCGAGCTTGGCAAACCTACAGATCCTGCTTTATTTCTAACTGTACCAATGTCAGCTCTTCCAGAGGCCTCACCCGAAGCTCTCCTAAAGACTGGCTAAATGTTATCATTTATCATGGAGGCTGTGTTATACAGAAGGCTCTCATCTCTTAGAGTCTAGAGGGCTGCAAGAGGCAAACAGAGCATAGGTCCAAGCTTGCATGCACTTTAATATGTTAAAAAATTCTGCATCATAAGCAAAATTCTGAGATCTGTTTCTATCATGCAAATGAAGCACCTTTATGGGGGATGAATTTGCATATAGTCTGTTTCTGCTAAACATAGAAAGTGACAAGAAGCTGCACAGGGCATTGGTGCCCACCAGACATTGAATTAGATCTAGGGTTGCCAGCCTCCAGGTGGTGGCTGAAGATCTGCGATGACAACTGATCTCCAGGGGACAGAGATCAGTTCACTTGGGAAAGACGGCCTCTTTGGAAGACGGACTCGACAACCTTATATCCCATTGCAGGGCTTTTTTTCTGGAAAAAGAGGTGCTGGAACTCTCAAGAGGGAAATGAAGGTGAAACACATGGGATTCTTTGAAACATTATTTTCATGCACTATGGACTTACCTCAACTCGAAAGCAGTTTCCAAACTTTAGACATGTCACCAACTTCCTCAGTTCTTTTTCTGGTCTTGCTTTTAGTTCCTAATGCTGAACGATGACCTTGAAGCCACCATGTTTTAACCTACTTTGTTGGATCAGAGACTGGGGTGCAGCGGAGAGAGCTGGCCAAGGAGTGCGCAAGTGACGTCATGTTCCCCCGGTGCTCCTCATGAACTTTAAAACATTTTTTAAGAATTGTGTTTCCAAGAAGAGGTTCTGGAACTCTGTTCCAGGATGTTCCCCCAGAAAAAAAGCCCCGCCCCACTGAGGTCCCTCCCCTCCTCAGGCTGTACCCCTCCCCCAATCTCCTTGTATTTCCGAACTCCAAGTTGGCAGCTCTAGTTAGATCCCAGCCACATTTAGCTGCTGCACTTGGGGAGCCTCCAGTTGCAGAATACCTGCAGCACTGAGTAGGTCAGATTAGGGTTGCCAGCCTCCAGGTGGGGCCTGGGGATCTCCCGCTTTTACAACTGATCTCCAGCTGATCTCTCAGCTCCCCTGGAGAAAATGGCTGCTTTGATGGGTGGACTCTATGGCATTGTACCTTGCTGAGGCCCCTCCCCCCTCTCCAAACCCTACCTTCTCCTGGCTCCACGCCCAAAGTCCCCAGGTATTTTCCGACCCAGACTTGGCAACCCTAGACAGAGTTTGGTCAAGCAATGAAAAGTCTCAGAAATGCTAGAGGGGGCAAAGAGGGAAGATGCCAGCAAGGACCCATTAGTTGAAGCGAGCATTCACAACAAAACAGGGAATCTGGTGGCAAACAAAATTTATTCCAGCATAAGCTTTTGGGAGTCAGAGCTGACTTCATCAGCTGTATTGGTGTGCACATCCCTAGCAGTGGTTTGTACTCAGTGTTGCTTCAAGTTGATTAAGTGGTAGAGGCACGTAGGCTGCACGGGACCAAGACACACATCCTTCCCATTGTGATAAAGTTCACATCAGGTCCTATAGTGAAGTTGCACCTGGGAGGACTTCCCCCAAGCGCCTCTGTTGCCCTGGCCTAAAGGCAAAAGAAGCCTTGGTGTGATGTCCAGGCAAGCAAAATGTACAGCATGACAATACGTGGGTTTCAACAGCACTCTTTCGCCACATCTGCAGCACCCAGCCTCTCCAGCCTCTGTTGGGCACAATCAGCTTGCAGGCGAGCTTCTGGATCTGGGTCCCAGCAGTCCTCCAGAAGCTCTTGTAGGTCAACAGAAACCTAAGGGAAAGGCCAGAGATAAGGAAGATCTGTCAAGGAATGATTCATTGGAGTGGGAAGTGCTGTTGCAGACGCCAGGATCTATGCTGAGAATCGATGACCTCCAGGAGACAGAATGCTGACCCTAGGGTTGCCAGCTCCAGGTTGGAACATACCTGGAGATTTGGGAGGGGGGTGGAGCCTGAGGAGGGTGGGGTTTAGGGAGGGGAGGGACTTCAGTGGGGTATAATGCCACTGAGTCCACCTTCCACAGCAGTCATTTCTTCCAGGTGAACCAATCTCCATTGTCTGGAGGTCAGTTGTTATAGGGGAGATCTCCAGCCACCAACTGGAGGTTACAAACCAAACAGGGAAAACACAGTGTAGAGAGACTGCAAGCAATGAAGTAACACCATGGACAAAACATTCACTGATTATTAATTATTAGAATACAGAAGAAGAAGAGAAGAGACTGGATTTATACCCTGCCCTTCACTACCCAAAGGAGTCTCAGAGCGGCTTACAATCTCCTTCCCCTCCCCACAACAGACACCCTATGAGGTAGGTGGGGCTGAGAGAGCTCTGACAGAAACTGCTCTTTTTTCAAGAACAGCTGTGCCAGAACTATGGCTTGCCCAAGTTTGTTAATGGCCTCGGATCCTTCTGCTAGTTAGCAACGCAGTCCTGAGGGCACCCAGCCTTGGAGCTAGACCATCTACCAAGCTTTGGAATGGGCATCACTGTATGGTACCACCTCTTGATAGAAGAAGAGAAGAGATTGGATTTATATCCCGCCCTTCCCTCACTTGGAGTCTCAGAGCAGCTTACAAACTCCTTCCCCTCCCCACAACAGACACCCTGTTAGGTAGGTGGGGCTGAGAGAGCTCTGAGACAACTGTCCTTGAAAGAACAGCTGGTACAGAGCTATGGCTTGCCCAAGGTCATCCAGCAGGTACAAGTAGAGGAATGGGAAATCAAACCTGGTTCTCCCAGATTAGAGTCCGTGCACTTAACCACTACACCAAACTGGCTCTAATATACTAGTCCAATATCATATCGCATATGAAATTTCAAACAATATAAAGTTTCACAGACAATTACTCAAAGATACAAGATTTTCACAAGGAAAGAACCATAATCCTAAATGGTCACACTCACGCTTATTCCAAAGTTTGCAAACACAGTCAAAATTTTCTGGAATTGCTCCCAATATACAAACATGGACCATGCAGTCCAGTTATAACACCTCGATAGAGATGTAATCAGCGACAACATGCATCCAGAATTTCCTGCATGTTTCATAGCCTTCTTCCAGGTCGCAAATTTTCAGTGGAACCTATTTGCCTAAAGAGAGAACAGACGGTGTTCCTGCTGCTTTCCAGAGTAATTTCTCATGAGCGTTGGATCCATTGATAATTGGTTCTTTCCTTGTGAAAATCTTGTATCTTTGAGTGATTGTTTGTGAAACTTGATATTGTCTGCAATTTCATATGCTATAAAATAGTGGACCAGTATATTCTAATAATTAATATCCAGTGAATGTTTTGTCCATGGTGTTACTTTTTCACTTGCAAACCAACTGGAGGTTGGCAACCCTAGCTGGCCCTCGTGAACGTAGCAGCACCCAGTCAGTTTTAGCTGTTGGCTAAGGATTCCCAACCTCCAGTAAAGTTTTTCCCCCTGGTGTTTTTAGGCCTTCATTGTACCACAAGAGACTGACATAGATGGGTGCGGGCATGTCGGCAGGCAGACTAATCAAAAATTTCATGCACTTTGTCACTTTTGCTTTAAGCCATGAAAATCAAGTTCATTTCCCCGCTGTGTCAAACCTTTAATGGCTGTGAGTTCTGAATACCACCCAGTGGGATGGAAGAACATTTATTCCTGTTCTCTGCAGCCATTCTTTTCCAGGTCCTTGTTTACCTGTCCCATCCTCCTCCAAGCAGGTGGAATGGCTGGCCTTCCCCTTTCCTCAGCAGCCAGCCTCCTCAGTTCACTGTATGTAGGGCTGCTGCCCAACTCTGCGTCGTAGGCTAGCTGGAAATCAGGGGCACCACTTTCTGAAGAGGTAGAAATAAGTGAAGTTAGAGAAACAGAATTCTTGTGACTCACATGTCCTGGCAGAGTTCTTAGCATCCAGGTGGGGCCTGGAGATCTCCTGGAATTACAACTGATCTCCAGACTGCAGATCAGTTTCCTTGAAGCTTCGGTGGGTGGACTCTGTGGTATCAAATCCTTGCTGAGTTCCCTCCTGAGGCACCACCCCCAAATCTCTAGGAGTTTCCCAACCTAGAGTTGGCATACCTACACAGCCATTCTCCGTATATGGCAGTGTTGTAAAATAGAGCCTGTTCCGACACTTACTGCCCCACTTGGGGGCTGCTAAGGTCAAATTTACATCTGACTTTCCCGCAAGAATCATTCTAGTTTCAAAAAACTGTATATACCTGTTTCTAGTTTCAAACCATACTTGTTCTAGTTTATAAATTAATGTTTACATTCGTTAATTGCCCTCCTGTGGTCAAGCTAGCATTATACTGCTTTAAACAAATGCTGTTGCTTAGTACTCTTCAGACCCCCTGGAGTGAAATTTGAAACCAGCGTGAAATGAGCTTGGGAAAAGACAGCAGTCGAACTACACCCGATGGTCAAGGGTGGTTGGACCTCAACCTGATAGGAAGCCATCTGACTAGTGATGGCTAGAAGCATTTTATTGAGAATTGTAGTAATTTATTGGAATTCTTCAATTATTATTGCTGATTTTAACTGTTTTATGATATATTGATTGGCACTTGTGCCCTTGTAAGCCGCCCTGAGCCCGTTTGTGGGGAGGGCGGGGTATAAAAATGAAAAATAAATAAATAAATAAACTACTTCAAAGGGGAGGTGTAAATTGGGCCTTAATTACTTCCATGCAGCAGGCATTATTGTGTTTGAAAACTGCTTTCTACATGCTGGGTCTGAACACTGTGAGGAATGTGTACCCCAGCACCACAGGTGGTGGGGAATACATGTAGTTAAATTAAATCATGGATGGAGTGGCTTTTAGATATGACAGCTGTCACACCGATGAGTGAGGCGAAGCAGAAGCTATCTTTGGCCTCCATGTGGGAAGCATATGAAGTAGCCCGCTGACTAGAACTGCCAGCTCTGGGTTGGGAAATTCCTGGAGATTTGAGAGATGCAGCCTGGGGAGGGCAGGGTTTGGGAAAGGGAAAGCTCTTGGTAGGCTGTAATGCCACAGAGTTCACTCTCCAAAGCAGCCATTTTCTCGAGGGGGCCTGATCTCTGTTATTTGGAGATTGGTTGTAATTCTGGGAGATCTTCAGGCTCCACCTGGAGCAGGAGGAGGAGGAGGAAGACGAAGAGGAAGAGGAGGAGGAGGAGATTGAATTTATACCCAACATAGCCCTCCAAGAGCCCTTGACTTTTCCAACTTTTAATCTGATGAATTATGGAGTCCTGTGGGCAGTTTTTTGAGCAAGAGTAGTGGATAGCACCACAAAATGGCTGCCATGGTAGAGGGACCAACAACAAAATGGCTGGCAAGGGGTATAATTTGTGATTGGGAGGTCCCAAGTGAAGTATCCTCCTAACTTGGTGGCAGCTATTTCTGAGTGGGCATTCCTGGAAGACCCATAAGTGTCACCTCCTGGGGTTTTCTGAAGAATTTCCTATTTCAGTGAGGTGGTAGATAGTCACGTTTTATTTCTTGCTTTGAAGAACAGATGTTCTGGGGAAGAAGCAAGCAGATGTTTGGAAACACACTGGGGACTGCTATTTGAGTCCTCTGATTCACTCACTGAGGCATAAGTAGCTGAGGACACCCATGTACAAATCCCTACTCAGCCATGAATTTCATGGGGTGACTCTGGTCCATTACTGAATGATTTTTGAGCCAAGCAGGTTCTCAGTTTCTCTGAAAGTTTTAACTGAACATCTCTTCTTAAAAGGGAACACTACTGCAGTGGCATTCATTACGTTTCTGGCAGTTTGGGATTTTTGTCAGGACGGAAGAGGTAAGCTAGTGATCTCCACAACTAACATCTATGTTGGCAAGAAGATCGCACAAAGTGTGGAACATGTAGTTTAATTGACATTAGCCCCTTAGAGAAAACATAAAACCAGCTTTGCCTGGCTTATCAGCTACACTGTTAATACAGGAAGCTGCTGCCCTTCCATTAGCAAGGAGGGCATGGAGTGCCCTGTTGTACCAGTTCAAGTTACAAGGAGAAAGCAGAGAATCAATACCCAATGCCTGATGGAGGAAGCTGCTGAGAAGAGCTGGGTTAAAAGTGGTGGGTAAGCCTTCTTCAGCATTATAATCTGCATAGCTATAGCAGGCCAGAGATAGTGGGAAAAAATCTATGCTTGAGACTCACAATCAAACATGGAAATCATGTTGATTCTCTCACTGATATTGTTCTTTTTCAACACAGATCATAACAAGGATATTTTAAAGAACTTACATGCTGCTCACAAAGGAAAGCTTGTACTTAATGAATTCAGACAACACCCTCAGCTTATTTCAATGGCAAATACATAAAGTCTCAGTAGACTGACAACTAGGGTTGCCAAGTCCAGGTTGAAAAATACCTGGGGACTTTGGGGGTGGAGCCAGGAGAAGGTGGGGTTTGGGGAGGAGAGAAGCCTCAGCATGGTACAATGCCATAGAGTCTACCCTTCAAAGCAGCCATTTTCTCCAGGGAAGCTGATCTCTGTCAGCTGGAGATCAGTTGTAAAAGCGGGGGATCCCCAGGCCCCACCTGGAGGATGGCAACCCTACTGACAATTATGTGTATGTGATCAAGAGATACCAGAGAATTTAGTTCTCTACAACATTCCCTTCATAGGCTCCTTAAGAGAGATTTGCTAGAGAGATCAATTACTAGGCAAGTGGGTTTTGAAAAGATGAATTGCTTTCTGTCTACTTTGGAGAAACACATGTCCTTATTTATAACAATTTTATCCCATCCTTCCTCCAAGGGACATGTTTGTTCTCCTTTCCTCCATTTTATTCCTTGGGACAACCAATTGATACACTTAGGCTGTGAGAAAAAGAGAATGGTGTTGGCCCAAAGACCCAAAGGGTATTTGGGTTTCCTCATTTCTAGCCCAGCCTCGAACGGCTGCACCAAGCTGCTACTCAACAGCAGTTGGAACAAATCAGAATGTAGTATATTCCAGCTGATAGCTGTTTCTTGTAAAGGTGACTACCTCATTTAAGCTCACCGTAAGAACCCTGATATCTGTATTTTTAGAGGCTCATGATCTGTAAACGAGCTAATAAATGAATAAGCTAATAAATGAATTGAAACTAGTCAATCCTGAGCATCTTATAGGTTCTGACATTCCCAATGAACCTTTTGTACATATGTACTCGTGAGGAACATGGTTTTATAACCTTTCTTGATGCCCCCCAAGTGTTTTTAGAGAGTGGGTGGGGCCAGACGGGGCCCAGCAGTGATTCTGATTTGCCACAAAAGATCTGATTGGCTAAACAGATTAAAAAAAAACATTGTTTCAGTGGCAGTTGCCACCATAGTGTTGTTTTACTCTTTCTCACCTCTCTTTCCCATTGTATTTTTAATCTCTCTCTCCCTCCCCCCCCCCCCCCCCCCATATCTCAGCACTTGGGCTTCTTCTGTCTGTGTGTGTTTCCACTTCCCAGGGCAGCCATGTTGTGATTGTGCTCAGCACCTTGTGTCAGAATTCCAGACATACCGTGGGCTCAGAAAGATTGGGGAGTCCTAATCTAAGGTTTTGAGCAAATACATTTAACTGGCTCCCACTGAAAACTGAAGGCAAGACTGATAGACAATTGTTCAGATATAACTTTGCCTTACCGAAATTATATGAAAATTGCCATTTATAATGAGGTCTGTGTTATTTATTTATTTTTCATATTTACAGCCCACCCTTCCCGCAAGCGGGCTCAGGGCAGGTAACAACATTTCGATAATACAATAAATGTAATTTAAAAATGTTAAAACATTGTAATGTATATTGAAATGGGGGTCACAACCCAAGGACAGAGATTGGCTGGTTGCGAGAGGTTCCCTGGCCCGTTAGTAACAGATGAATGATAGCGAGCAGTTACTGGATGGGTGACAGAAACCTCAGGGAGGCCATGCATAGATGCCTGTTGCCTCAGCCAAAGGCCTGGTGGAACAGCTCCATCTTACAGGCCCTGCAGAACTGAAGATCCCATAGGGCCCTGGTCTCAATGGGGAGCATGTTCCACCAGGCAAGACAGACATCTTTCAGGCCAGGGATCACAAGAAGCTGTTGATCCATAGAGTGTAACACTCCTGGCGGCATGTACGGGAAGAGGTGGTCCCTCAGATATTATGGTCCCACCAGGCTGTGTAAGCCTTTATTACCAACACCTTGAAGCTAATCCAGAACTCAACCAGGAGCCAATGCAGTTGGCGGAGCACCTGCCAAACACAGGCATCACCGTCAGCAAGTGTGCCGCTGCATTTTGCACCAGCTGTAATTTCCAGATCAGACTCAAGGGTAAGGTTGGGTAGAGTGAATTGCAGTAATCAATTATACACAGCAAATTATACACAAAAGTTATTTTTTTTATAAAAAAAAAATCAGTGTGTCATAGCGCTGCCAACCTCCAGGTGGGGGCTGGAGGTCTCTTGGTATTACAACTGATTTCCAGACCACTCAGATCTGTTCCCCTGGAGAAAATGAAAGCTTTGGTAGGTGGACTCTTTGGAATTATAACTGCTGAGTTCCCCTCACCTCCCCAAATACCACCTTCCCCAAGCTCCACCCCCCTCCCCAAACTTTGAGGTATTTTCCAACCCAGAGTTGGCAACCCTAGGGTGGAAGTTCATAGCGTCACTAGTTGCAACTCGAGGGCGCACTTTACTATTTGATTTGTTTTTCCTTCAACAGCATATCTCCTAAATGGCCACCAGGTGGCAGTCTAATCCCCACCATCACCACCACTTCAAAAACAGCAGTGTTTTCATCTGTACTGTTAGGATCTCAAGTAGAACCTAAGGGTTACCAACCCTGGCTGGAAAAATTCCTGGACATTTGGAGTTTGTACCTGGGGAACGGGACTGCGGGGATGTGATGCCATAGAGTCTGCCCTCCAGTACTGAACTCCAAGGAAACTGATCTCTGTTGTATAGACTAGAAATCTGCCCTACCTGGAGATTGGCAGACCTTTGACAAGTGAACCAGGGCATTCTCTGCAACAGACAGGAAATTGTCTGTTCTCTTCTGGAGCAAGGGGTGTTCCTTTTATGAAGCACAAGCACTCTGGCATAAGCTATACATTTGCTCATAAGTATTCATTATACTTTGATTTGATCTTTCCTACAAGGCGCTTCGGGCAACCTTAAGGGCTAGAAACTTGTGATGTAGCAACGCTGGCAATGTCACACCCCTCCCATGTCCCCACGCCTTCCTGACTAGCCCTCCCACCTGAGCCTGGAAATGCTAGTCATGTGACACCTTGATGTCACTACTGGGTAGTCAACCAGAAGTGACATCATGGCATTGCATTACACCATCTTTTGGGGCCTCTACCTCTCTGAAGATCCTGGGGATTGGCCAAGGGCTGGGAACCCTATACGGTGGTCATTACTTGGTAGCTGGGCCCAGCAGAGCTACAGACTCTCTTCCCCACCCCACCCCCGGCCACCCCGTCATTTGGGAGACTTTCAGTCTCTCAATGTTTGGGGTTTAAAAAAAAAAATCAGATTTTTCTGCAGCCTGGGCTTTCCCTCAGATTTGTAGAAGTGTGTTCCCAGCCTGTCTCTGGCTCCATTGTGTGGATTTTTTGATCCACACTCAATGTCCTAGTCCAGATTTAGATATATGATTGATATATGATTGTACGTCTATTGCTGATTTTTTTTTTAAAAAAGCTCACTGGTGGTATGGGGGAATGGCTGCCATGGGGAACTGGGGCAGGGAAACCAAGGGGGAGCTTTCAATGGGGTAGCCCTTTTGCTGCTGCCCTTTATCTGCAGCTGAGCAGCAATGGGAAGCCACGCAAGGCCATCTCCACGTGGGAAACACTTTACCTGATGGTCTTGTGCTTTTTTACATTGCAAAGAAAGGTGGATGCTTCTACATACTTGGGGAGTCCCCAGGTTTGTGGCAAGATACAGATCTGTAAATTTTAAAAGCACAACAGACAGGACAACTGGACTGAGCTCGTTCATTGCCCTCTAGGTGGCACGAGATGTCAAATGCACTGTGTGCCAAATGCAGAGTGTTGGACCGGATGGGCCACTGGCCTGATCCAGCATTGACTTCTCTTATGTTCTGATGTGGTGAGGAATCTCTCGGTTGTTCCTTGGTGACTCCATGCAGGCTCACAAGACCCAAGTGTGAGATGTAATTTGTGGTAGACGTGATACATGCCCTGCCCCTTCCCAAGGCAAAGCAGGGGTGAAGGGTGGGGGCACAGATATTAGAGATTCAGGTGACCTGTGGGCATGCCCCCTCCCTCTCCCACTTGCTCACCTGGGAAGAGTATGGAGCATCTCATCAGGGTTTCCCACAGCACCAGGGCCATGGAGTAGACATCTGCCTGCTTCAGTGCTGAGCCCAAGTCCTTCAGATTCAGGCTCTCATCCAGAATCTCAGGAGCAGTGTAGCGTGGGGCCCCGGCCTAGGAAGAACGTGAAGTGAATGAAACAAATTAGGTACACCATTTTCCTGCTTGAGAAAAAGGAGATATCACCTGTGCTCGTATTGACTATTCTGACACCAGAATACGATATCACCTGCGCTCGTATTGACTTTGTCAAAATGAAATTCAGAGTGGTGTAGTGCTATTAGACTGCCAGCCTCCAGGTGGGGCCTGGAGTTCTCCCAGAATTACTGAACTCCAGACTACAGATCAGTTCCCCTAGAGGAAATGGCAGCTCCAAACTCTGTGGTATACCATAGATGCTAGTGTGATGTAGTGGTTAAGAGTGTTGGACTAGTATCTGGGAGGCCTAGGTTCAAATGCCAACTGTGCCATAAAAGCTTGCTAGGAGACTTTGGGTCAGTCACCCTCTCTCAGCCTAACCTACCTCACAGGGTTGTTGTGAAGATAAAGTGGAGGAGAGGAGAATGGTGTAAGTCACTACTGAAGAGAAAGGCAGGGTACAAATGAATTAAATAAACATAAACAAAGGAGATAGCTCCCTTAATTTCCCCTCCAGAAGCACCCCCCCCAAAAAAATGTCCAGTAATTTGCCAAGCCAACCCAATACCATTCTCATATGGAAGAAGCCTAGGTTCAAATTCTTGCTTGGCATCAAAGGTGGTTTGGGCCTGCCAGTTTCTCTCAGGTCACGATCAGACAGCTCTTTAGATCTGACCCAGGAATAAGTGCTTGGTGGATTTAAAGGGAACGTCCAGACAGTGACATCTGGGAAAGGTGCTGCTTCCGTGATCAGCCCGTTGAGCCCCACCAGGGAGCCGTATTTTAAAGATACCTGTGAAAGTCCAGGCTAATGTTTGCCAATGGGTCAATGGTGGACTTTCCCCCATCTGATCGTTCCAGCACGCAATCAGCCCGTTGGGATGGTCTGACTCCAGACAATCCCAAACGGCCGCCATTTTAAAAAATTCTTAGTGATATGTGCATAAACGCATGAACATGCAACGGCCGCAGAGCTCTGCTCAAACATTCTGGACAAGTTCATGTTTCTGAATGGCCTGTGAAATTTATGAACTTTGTTAATTGAAATGGGACCTAGAGGAAGGTACTACTGGTGGTGCTTTTGCCATTCAAGTCCATGCATGCGCAGAAAAACAAGTACACAATGAGGTGCATATGCGCATGCGCAAACAGATTTAAAAAAAAAAATTATGCGGCTCTTTCAGGTGGATGCTGTCTAGACAATCCACTGCAGAGTCCGCATGCAGTAAGGCAATTCACGGGGGAGCTGTCTGGTTGTGCAATACTGGATTTAAAAGATCAGGATCAAATTAGAGCCCGGCCAATGGCGGGATTAGCTGCCCGTCTGAACGCAACCTCAGAGTTGCCTACCTCACAGGGAGGTTGTGAGAGGAAAAAACAGAGCAAGCTTAACACATGCTGCCCTGAGCTTCATAAAGAGAAGACTACACATAAACAAAGTAATTTTCAAAAATTCTGTAGCCTAAATAAATTAAGGACATTGTCCTATTTCCCCCCTCTTCTTTCCCAAGCCATGAAAGGGGATAAGGATCCCCTTTCTTGAGCACTCAGCCTGCTCTGAGCCAGAGGGAGCACTTTGGATGGGGCCTGAGAGGTGATTTTATCTGGGCCCCAAGAAGAGCCTGACTGAGTTTTCATCCAGGTAGGCTAAAGGGTGTTCATCTGAAAAGGAACAGTGTTTTCAGATTGTAAGAAATAGACATATTCCATTATTTGATACCATATCTCTAATTTTGTGTATTTTAAGTGAGGATTCAGGGGGACGGGAAATCCTATCTCCCCCATACTGGCCCCTACCGTCTCCCTTCTTGCTCTGCCTAATCCCTCAATATCCTCCTTTCCTTCTCCCTTTTCCACCCAGTCACCCATTTTCCACCCCTTCCCCAGCCCACCAGTTTCCTCCCTCCCCAATCCCAACTTGCCCAGTTAACTGGTTCCCTACCCCCCCCCCCACAGCTGTTTTGACCTGTTTTGCCCCTGTTTTTGCATGGTTTTGTTCATGAGGTGTCTGCATATGAGCAGATGTTATCACAAATTACTTGGGGGGGTGGGATTTAAACCCCTTAATTATTTTTGTAACATGTTATAATTTTTTTTCACAAACCTAGAGATTACTGCACATTTTCAGAAACGTATCAACAACAGCCATTTTTAATCCACACAGGAAGTCCATCACTTGTTATTTGATATATAGAAGTGTATGTAATTCTATGCTAGTGTTCCCTCTAAGCTGAATTAGTGTGAGCCAGCTCACAGTTTTTTTAGTCTTCAGCTCACACATTTTTGTTTTAGCTCGGGAAGGACAGCTCCAGAGCAAACTAATTTATGCAGCAACCAAATCGCTGTCTCACAACTTCAATGCCAGTAGCTCACAAAGTAGAATTTTTGCTCACGAGATCCCTCAATTTAGCTTAGAGGGAGCATTGGCTAGCACTTCATGATTCTGAAGCTGTTATTGACACCCCTTGTATATTGGTGCCAACCTTGAATGAGGAGATCAGTTTGTGTATCAGAATACACTTTCTGCTCACCAAAGACTACCTAGAGGCAGTGTTCCCTCTAAGCTGAGTTGGTGTGAGCTAGCACCCAGGTTTTTAGCCTCCAGCTCACACATTTTTGCCTTAGCTCAGGAAGGATGGCTCCAGAGCAAACAAATTTATGCCGTAGTCAAATCGCTCACCCACAACTTTAATGCCAGTAGCTCACAAAGTAGAATGTTTGCTCACCAGACTCCACACTTTAGAGGGAGCATTGCCTGTGAGATAGGTCATTATGGCCCCTGAGAATGCAGGCACTGGCTATCAGAGGTGTGGGGCAGCTCCCAGGGCCCAAGAGGTCTGCCAGAGCCTACAGTCACTGACCCCCCTGGCCCATATTCCTCCCCTGCCACCCACCCACCTGCCCTTCCCCCTCCACTAGGGTTGCCAGCTCTGGGTTGGGAAATACCTGGAGATTTTTGTGGGTGGAGTCTGGAGAGGGAAGGGTTTGGGGACCCCTCAGTAGGGTACACTGCCACAGAGTTCACTGTCCACCCTGCGAAGCAGCCATTTCCTCCAGGGGAACTGATCTTGGTGGTCTGGAGATCAAGTGGAATAGCAGGAGATCTCCAGGTGCCACCTGGGGTTGGCAACCCGTACCCCCCTCGCCAACCATTTCACTCGACCCAACCTGATAGGGATGCAGGTACCTTGCGGACAACGCCTTCTGCAGGGCCTCCTCTCCAACCCTCATGGCCCATAGGCAAAGTCATGGCAAGGCCAAAATCACTGATGACGCAAGTCCTGTCCTCCTGAACCAGCACGTTCTGGCTGCTCAGGTCTCGGTGTGCCACTCCGGGTTTGTGCAGACCTGGCACCAAACGGAAGGGCAATAAGTTCATTGAAATCGACAGCCTTCCCTAGGCTTGCCATCCACTCACTTGTCCACTGCTGCTAATCGTTGAGAGAGAGAGAGAGAAACTGGGGGGATTATCTCCAAACCCGGACGTGACTAGTGATGACACTCTAGGAATCTCCCCAAATCTCTATGGCCTATGTACGCTATGTACGCTGAAGGGCCTTAGCATCAGGGACGGCATCAGCATACCTTTAGGTAGGACAGCTGCTGGGGCCCAGGGTTTCCGGGAGCGCCCACTGTCACTGAGTCTCCCATTCACATACAGGAGGTGGGCACAGTCGTGGTGTTCCCATTTGCACGCACAGCCCTCAGTGCCATGAGTGCAAGGTCATGGGAAAGCTCGGAACAAGCAGAAGGGCATATAGGCAGATGGAGATAGGGGTGGGCTGCAAGGAAGGCATGAGCTAGGGGCCTGGAGGTGGTCAGAGGAGGTGAGGGGGCCCCTGGGCACTCTCTGCCCCCCCCCCCCCCGGAACTGGCCCTGCTTAGCATCTCCACTTTAGAAGATCTTCGTTGGCAGGGCTGCGGGAAAGCACTGCTTGAGATCTCGGAGAGCTGCTGCCCGCCAGAGCTGATGACAACGTGTGTGACATCTCCAGATGACAAATTGGTGCCCCTGGAGCAAACGGCAGCTTTAGAAATCAGGCTGTATGGTAAGCCACAGATTCCGTGTGAAATTCCTCCCCCAGTTTCCCACCTCCGGAGGCACTACCCCCAATCCCCAGGAATTTCCCAGGCAAGAGGTGGTATCCCTAGCCTCAAAGACTGCTTAGTCAAGTGCATTAATGGGACACTTTGCCCTGACCTGGATAGCCCAGGAAAGCCCAATCTCACCAGCTCTCGGAAGCTGAGCAGGGCTGCCTCTGGCAAGTACTTGGAAGGCGGACCACCAAGGAATACTGGGTCCGGGATGCAGAGGCAGGCAATATCCAGCCACCTCTCTGAAACATCCTAGGCCCACTAGAAGTCGCCAGAAGTCACTGTGACTTCAAGGCACGCAATCATGTACACACACACACACAATACCAAAAAAATGGGGAGGAACACTTAAATGGATAAAGGTTGTCTAGTAGAGAGTGTGGGGAAAGAGGCATCCGTGGACTCACTTGTAACATACCTTCCTTCCGCTGCTCCCCATGTAAGAAAGCAAGACCTCTGGCGAGGGAAGATCCCAGCCGGATAGCAACATCCCAGGAGCAAACATGTTGAACGAGGAAATGCTGCAAGGACCCCTGGAAAGAGAGTTCAGCTATTGGACTTAAACACTTCTTGGCATCTTGCTTCCTCCGAGCAGAATTTTATTTTGTGTGTCTGTGTATGGTTGCCAACTCTGGCTTTGGAAATTTCTGGAGATTTGGTGGGGTGGGGCCTGGGGAGGGTGGGGTTTGGGGAAGGGAAGAGCAGGATATAATGCCATAGAGCCCACCCTCCAAAACAGCCATTTTCTCCAGAGGAACCGACCTCTGCTGTCTGGAGATCAGTTGTAATTCCGGGAGATCTGCAGGCCCCACCTGGCAGCTGGCATCTCTCTCTCTCTCTCCCTCTCTCCCCCCCCCTCTCTCTGTGTGTGTGTGTGTGTGTGTGTGTGTGTGTGTGTGTGTAGGATTTTGTGTCAATTGTGTAAATCTTCACTTGCAGTTAGGGCTGCAAACTTTGAGTTGGGGAATTCCTGGAGATTTGGGGGGGGGGGGTGGAGTCTGAGGAGGGCAGGGTTTGGGGAGGGGAGGGGAGGGATCACATACAGGTACAAGTCCATGGAGTCAACCCTTCAAAGCAGCCATTTTCTCTGTGGGAACTGATCTGGAGATTAGTTGTAATACCTGGAGATCTGCAGGCCCTACCAGAAGGCTGGCATCCTTGCTTGCAGTGGTACAGTCCACACAGGTGTTCCCCTTCATCTGTGAGAACCAGCTCTTAGCTGGGACTGCAGTCCCTTGACTGTTTTTCTCTAGAGAACCAGTTTGGTGTAGTGGCTAAGAGCACGTACTCTAATCAAGGGCAGTTCTCAGCCCCACCTCTCTCACAGGGTGTCTGTTGTGGGGAGGGGAAGGGATTGTAAGCCACTCTGAGACTCCTTCAGGTAGTGAAGGGCGGGGTATAAATCCAATCTCTTCTCTCCTTCTTCTTCTAGATGGCTCACCTTTGCCCTGTGATTGTCTACAGGGGTCTTGCCAACATTCCTCCAGAACTACTTCCCAATTATGCTTCTCATGGTTCTGGCCTGGGTACATTAAGCAAATCACAGTGCAATCCTAAACATAATTACCCCATTCTATCTGATGAAGTGTGCATGCACACAAAAGCTTATACCCAGAATTAAACTTTTGTCATGGGACTCAAAGTTTGTTCTACCTCATTCTAAGTCCACTGAAGTCATTCTGGGCTTAGGAAGGTGTTACTCTTGTTAGGATTGAACTGCAAGGTTTGTTTGTTTTCTGCACATTTCTGAAATGTGTTCTGCAAAGTGTACTATCTAGGAAGCAGAATAAATCATGCATACTAAGCAAATTCACAGCATTAGACTGTATTCTGCTTCAGTGATGCTGGTTTTCACTGAACTGCAGGTCGGTAGTTCAGCAGTTTGAGACCCGAGTGCTGCATGACGGAGTGAGCTCCTGTCTCTGGTCCTGGCTCCTGCCAACCTAGCAGTTCGAAAGCAAGAAATTGCAAGTAGATAAATAGGTACCGCTTTGGTGGGAAGGTAACAGCATTCCATGCGCCTCGGCATTTGGTCATTCTGGCCACATGACCATGGAGAAGTCTTTGGACAATGCTGGCTCTTCGGCTTGGAAATGGAGCTGAACACCACCCTCTAGAGTCAGATTCGACTAGCTTTCAAGTAAGGGAAACCTTTACCTTTACCTTACTCTCCATTATTCCCTCTTTCCCATTAGATTTGGATCCTTCAGGGCAGGGATCAGTTTCTCATTGTTTATCATCCCAAATGCAGCTACCAAAGAAATATCTTTGGAAGCGCTGGCTCTTCGGCTTGGAAACAGAGATGAACACCGCATCCCTAGAGTTGTATTCGACTGTCTTTCAAGCAAGGGAAACCTTTACCTTTACCTAAGATACACATACACCTGATGCCACATACAACTGACAATGTTATGAAATCAGACACACAAGTAAACAATAACTTTCAGTCTTTGTATATATTTTCCACATCATCAATCTGTGTATAACCTGAGCCATTTCAGTGCTTCCTACGCACAGCACTCACCAGGGGGTACAGGGTCAGCACCAGGAGACCACATTGTTCTTTGTCTGGCCCTCCGCACCCAGCAGCCATAAGCCGTATCACATTGTCATGGCTCATCAGTGGAAGGCTGTGCACAGCCCACTCGGACGCAAACTCCCGATAGCAAGAATGAGGAAAGATCTTAATGGCTACAGGATGCTGACTGAAAGTCCCCTGCCATACCTTGGAGCACTGCCCCTCATGAAGAACCTGTCAGGACAAAGAGGAAAACATAACTTACCTCAGCTTTTGAACTATAAGCAAGGCATTTCCATTATTCTCAATTGCACCATGCAAGTGGGACAGAAAGTGGATGAGAGATGTTAAAAAGTGAATATGGCCCTGACCTGGATAGCCCAGGCAAGCCCAGTCTTGTCAGATCTCAGAAGCTAAGCAGGGCCGACCGTGGCAAGTACTTGGAAGGGAGACTTCTAAGGAATATCAGGGCCAGGACGCAGAGGCAGGCAATAGCAAGCCACCTCTCTGAAATGTCCAAGTCCCACTAGGGGTTGCCAGAAGTCAACCAAGACTTCCAGGCACACACACACACACACACACACAAAACTGGGTGGGGGGGGGGAGGGAAACCTGACTATGTATTCCATCCCATAGGGACCATTCATGTTACTCACAGATAACATTCCAATATAAATTTCATATATTAAACCTCTTCGAGAACTAGTTTAACATTAAGGACTCCTACAGTTGGTGTAGTGGTTAGGAGCGGTGGACTCTAATCTGGGAGAACCAGGTTTGATTCCCCACTCTCCCACATGTAGCCAGCTGGGTGACCTTGGATCAATCACAGTTCTCTCAGAGCTGTTCTCTCAAGACCAGTTCTTTCAGAGCTCTCTCAGCTCCACCTGCCTCACAGAGGGGTGTCTGTTGTGGGGAGAGGAAGGGAAAGAGATTGTAAACTGCTCTGAGACTCCGAGTGAAGGGCAGGGTATAAATCCAACTCTTCTTCTTCCCTCAGGAAAGACCCTTGTGCATATCTCACTAGCCCACAGAGGTAAGATTTGCAGACCATCTTCACCCAAGGCCTAACTAGATTTCTATTATATCGGTTTGGAACATGAATGCCACAAGGGGCAGAATATACATCAGGTGTCCCCAACATGGTGCCTATGGATGCCATGGTGCCCACTGACACATTTCCTGGTGCTCACCAAGAGTTTTTTTTTTAAGTGGGTGGGGCCAGGTCATCCTTTTACCCAACAAGGCTTCAGATTAGCCCCTGGAAATTTGATCAGCTGTGTAGTTTTTTAAAGCTGTTGCTTTGGTAGAAGCTGCTGCAAACCACAGCACAAGGATTTTCACTGTGGTAAGCTGCAGCAGCCATTTTGTGGCTTGCTCTGCTTCCTGTGGCAGCCATTTTGTGGCTGTGCCCACCATGCTCTGTCAGAATTCCAAAGGTGACTGCAGGCTCATCAAGGATGGGGACCCCTGTTCTATTAGGACCCAACAAATTGACACAAAACATTGTGCAAGCTTTCAGGCTCCCCAGAACTCTTCATCAGGCTTGTACCATCCCCACCCCCCCAAAAAAAAGACAGAAGGGTGGAAAGCAGGTTTTTCAGGCCTTGATGTTATTGTACAAATCCTCTGTGTCAAACTGCCTACGTAAAACTCCTGCCTAGTAAGGAGCCGCTCACCACATCTGGAAAAGTGGGTTCTAGTCTGGAAAAGCTCATGCTGGAATAAAATGTTGCTAGTCTTGAAGGTGCCAGGAAATTCCTGTTTATTTTTGCTTTTACAAGACTCACACCTTGACCCCTCTAGAAATTTAGCTGTACATATTTCTTCTGTTCATTCACTGCAACTACATTTTGGTTCTGAACCTAACAGTGCATTCTTCAGTGGATCTACAAAGGTCTGGATTGCAGAGCCAATCACTCAGTACTAGGGTTGCCAACCTCCAGGCTCCATCTGGAGATCTCCCAAAATTACAACTCATCTCCAGAATACAGATAACAGTACTGGCAGTTTCAGAGGGTATGCTCTATGGAATTATACTTCACTGAGGTCCCTCTCCTCCCCAAACTCTGCCCGTTCCAAGTCTCCAGGACTTTCCCAATCTGAAGCTGGCAAGCCTACTCAATACAGATTGAGAACTGCAAAGTAGGTGGTGGTCCTCTTTTGGTACAAATGTGGCTCAAGTTGGAATGTTTGTCATGTGGCTTCTCCAAGGATGGTATCAGAATGTTCCCTCTAAGCCGTGGAGTCCTGTGAGCAGAAATTCTACTTTGTGAGCTACTGGCATTAAAGTTGTGAGCGAGCAATTTGGCTACTGCATACATTAGTTTGCTCTGGAGCCATCCTTCCTGAGCTAAGATAAAAATGAGTGAGCCAGAGGTTAAAACACTGAGCTAGCTCACACTAACTCAGCTTAGAGGGATCACCACTCAGAAGTGCCATTTAGGGTGGAACTTAGGGATACATCAGTTGAGATCCTGGAGTGAAATTAATGCTTCCCAGGTACTCAGGCCCAAGTGCTGGCAAGTAACAGAACAGGGATGTTGCTCCTCTGGGAAGTGCCACCAGAGCAGGCTGTCGCATGAGACTGACTCTTCGGGGTCATGATTCCCAGAAGTTGGAGGATCAGAACAGAGATGTGACTGTCCCTACGCCGACCTGCAGCAAGGATACCAAGCATCAGACTTGCATAGCTCCCATTACAAATCCTGACATGTAAATCTATATATCAATGGATTGAGGACTTTACAGCTTTACTAACATTTGAACGCATGGCATATAGACAACAGTTACATATGGACTTATTTTTAGATATTTGGAAATCTTTTATAGAAACTTATGTAAAGATCTGCTATCACTGATACATTTGTGTTTCTGCTTTATACATACTGCTTATTTTTTCTGATTAGTTGTTGAATTGTTAGGGCCCCCCCCTTTTTGCTCTTATTTCTCATCCCCCCCCCCCCCGCTTTTTGTTTCTTATTTATTTTATTTATACCTTGCCCTCCCCACCAGGGCAGGCTCAGGGCAGCTAACAAGGTCATTGGCATTATAAACAATAAAACAATAAGACAATTTAATAATTTAACAATTTAAAATCAACAGACCATTTAAAATACAGCTCACATAAGATAGCAGGACTGTCTTAACATCCACCATAGGGAAACAGCAGCTGGTGTCAGCCTCCTTAGGGCTTGGGTTCTTTGGTATGGGGTTTCCCCCCCATTTTTGTTCTTTTTTTCTGGTAGGAAGGAAGGCAGGAAGGAAGGCTGGCTGGGTGGGTGGGTCCTGATGTGTGGGAAAGGAGGTGATACCTTCTGGAACTGGAGATCCAGAAGCTCTTGCTTGGGCAGTTTCCTCATGCTGGATGTCTCCAATCCTGTGGTGACCTTAGTGAGTTCCCCAGTTTCTTGTGCTCTCAATGGCAAGGCAGGGCCTTTCCACAGTCTGAGAACTCCTAGAAGAGGGGAGAAAATGAGATATGCCCCCTCTGTGTTCCATGGTCATTCAAGTTCTATATTGTGCATAGGTTATGCAAATGTTCATAGCTTTGCCTAATTTAATTGGATTCTGCTTCTCCTGGTGGAAGAAGGGATATGCTGAGCAATGAACCTCCATCCCTTGTCCAATAGAAATCCTACTCAGACACACACCCCCTTCCAGTTTTTTAGTCTTATCTTGCATTGCTCACAAAACCTGGGCTACTTTTGAAGCAACAGGGACTAGAACTTTGCTGCTTTAAAAAACCCGAAAAGCCAATATTGAATTCCGAACCCGGTATCAATTTCTGAATATGCACAACTCGACCTTAGGTTGTGTGCAGAACATACTGGACTACCTGTGATCCTGTTTTGCGTTTGCCTATTGTCTTGCAGGTGGAACTGAGGCCTGTAGGTGCCAGAAGAATGTACTTGCTTCTTGAAAACAATGTGGGTATCTCTGGGTGCATTCAGATGGGCAGCTAATCCTGCCATTGGCCCGGCTGCAATTTAATCTATATCGTTTTAACCCAGCATTGCATGACCAGACAGCTCCCCCGTGAATCGCTTTACCGCGCATGACTCCACGGTGGACTGTCTAGATGGCACTGTAAGGAGCCATGCGGTCAGCTTTAAAAAAAAAATCCTGTTTCTGCATGTGCTTATGTGCATATGTGCCTCACCGTCTGTGGATGTCGCATGTTATGCGCGCATCGCTAAGAGTTTTTTAAAATGGCGGCCCTATGGGCTGATTGCACGCTGGTGGAATGACCTGATGGTGGAAAGTCCAGCGTCGGCCCGTCGGCCAGCTTTAGACCAGACTTTAAGCACTGTCTTTTAAGTACGGATCCCCGATGGGGATCGACGGGCTACTAACGAAAGTGGCACGATTCCCAGATGTTGAGGTCTGGACATGCACTTTAAATCCATCAGGCACTCGTGCCTGATGCGGCTCAAAAGAGCCATCTGAACACACCCTCTGTGTGAACAGGAGTATGTTCATGAGAAAATGAAAGTATGCATATGTGCACTCGATGATGCTCCTCTGTGTTATGCTTAGGAGCACAACATAAGAAAATACGTCCCTGCGAGGATCTTGGGGTACACAGGAGAGAGCATGTGTGTGCATCTCACGCACATTACAACCCATCTTCCCATCGTGGGGCCAAGCCTTATTATTCTATGCTAAAGCTCGTCTGGATGGCACAGTACCTAGAAACGCCAAGAAGCCAAGGAAGAACAGAACAGGGATGGCTGAGATGATCCAGATGGTCCCCGTGGAACTACGCAAGGAGTCAGCTACAAAGATAAAACAGAGGTCACAGAAGCCATACCAAGATGGGAGAACTGGCATTCCACATTTTGGGGCAGGGGAATGGGGTGGGAAATAATCTCTCTTAACCTATTTCCCACCAAGCAACTGTGTACACTTCCAAGCTTCTTGGCTCTGAGCCTAGTGCACCCATCCCAACAGCCACTCCCCCACATCTCCAGGTGCTCATGGGTCTCTGTCTATCTGTCTCCTCTCTGCCTACCCTTGGCATCGGTCTCCCTCCCATCCTTACGGGACTTTCCTCTGCTGTTTTAATTAAAATTAAAGCTGGGGAGAGGACATCTCCCTCCTCGTATAATGCTGCCCACCCGTTCTCAACTCCGGCAGCCAACATTCCAGTATCCTCCCATCACTGATGTTTGAAGGCCACTGCCATGCACTGCAGTCCTCCAGATGGACTCATAAAAGTGATGGACTCTGCAGCCAATAGAATTTCAGTCCTTTAGGATTAAAGGAAACAAATGGCTTTTGGGCAGTGGTGGGCAGTGGTGGCATGTACTTCAAAGTCCACATCTACTTTTTCCACCCCACACGAAATTTTATAAACCTTTAATCTGTCTCAGCTATCTTCTGTCAGCGGGAAATAGCTTGGGGAGTAGATAGAACATAGGGCCTGTGTTCAAATGCCCACTCAGCCATAAAGCTCGCTAAGAGATCTTGGGCCTGTCACTTTTTCTTAGTCTAGCCTACCTCACGGGGAGGTTTTAAAAGATCCACAGGCGTTACCACAGCCATAATGGAAAGTGGTGAGGATAAAATGGGATGGAGGAGAAAATTATATCCTCTGTCCTGAATTCCTTGAAGGAAGAGTGAGATTTTTTTAAAGGATGGATAGATAGTTTGGGAGCAGGTAGGGGGTGTTGTGCGTCCAGAACATCTAGCAGATGCAATCATTCTGGCTCACTGCAACCTCAGCATGCCAATATCTGGTACTAAAGAAGGGCAATCTTCCAGCATCTGCTGGTACATGGAGTATGTAGCCTTTTTGGCCTGAGTACCAAAAAACATGTTAACATCTATCTGTGAAGATGTAGGTATGCAAACAAAAGTATGGGGGAGGGGCCTCAGGAGCTCACTTGGGTGGAGAACATGCACTCTGTTTAGAAGAGAAGAAGAAGAAGAAGAGATTGGATGTATATCCCGCCCTTCACTCACTTGGAGTCTCAGAGCGGCTTACAAACTCCTTTCCCTTCCCCTCCCCACAACCGACACCCTGAGAAGTAGGTGGGGCTGAGAGAGCTCTGAGACAACTGTCCTTGAGAGAACAGCTGGTACAGAGCTATGGTTTACCCAAGGTCATCCAGCAGGTGCAAGTGGAGGAGTGGGGAATCAAACCCGGTTTTCCCAGATTATAGTCCGCGCACTTAACCACTACACCAAACTGGCTCTCTGTTTAAAACCTTCCTCCACTTCTTTGCATAAGCAACTCTAGACTCAGATCTGGCAGCTTGCCCCCGTGCATGTAATGGGCAACACATATAATAGAAACAGCCAGTGTGGTGTTGTGGTGTTAGTCTGGGGTCTGGGCGACTGAGGTCTAAAATCCCTTCTCTGCCACGAAAGCTTGCAGAGTGACCTTGGCCCAGTCACATACTCTCCACCTAACCTACCTCACAGGGTTGTTGTGAGGATAAAATGGAGGAGGGGAGAACAATGTAACTGCTTTGGACCCCCATCGGGGAGAAAGGGGGGGGGACGTAAATGAAATAAATAAAATGAATAAATGTTGGCTTGATCAGCTGTGAGGATGCCAGAGTCCTGAACACTTCACAAACTGCCACCAAAGCTGCTCTTTAAGGCACAGAAGCAGGCCAGAACAATTTCCCCTCCTGATTAGCAAGCAAAAGGCCTACTTATCACATTTTTATCCCAAAGTGTCTCAGGTGGCTCTTGTACCTTATGTATTGACAGATATGTGTGTCTTTGCATCAGGGAATGAAGGTTGATGCTGGCTGGCTGCCTGGGGTGTTTGGTTACATTAGGGTCTTTCACACAGGTTTTCTACCCATTTCAGTGCTAAACGGTGGCTCCCCCCCCCCCCCCCAGCTTCCTCACAATGTTGCCTTTCTGTAGTTCCGTTATTGTTCCTCTGTGGTTTCTCAAAATTTGATCAAAGGCAGTTTGAGAGCACAAGAAGAAATGACCAGAAAGCCATGAAAGGACAAGCAGACAATGTCCTGACAAAAACTGCTGCAGTTCAGCACCCAAACTGCGGGAAAGCCCCCATGTGAAAGACCCCTTTTTCTCTGTGTAAGAGCTAAAAATGTGAACTGCAAAATGGCTTTGGCATATAACTGATACACTTCTACCCTTTCTCTAATGCCAATCAGCAGGGGCTCATAATCTTTGCAGGCAAAAAAATGAGTTTTTCCTCTCTTCTGAAAGGGTCCATTAGTCTGTTATGCAGAGACAAACCAAGTATGGCTGTTGATATATGAGGCTCCAAATACCTCTTTGCCACATTCACGTTTTAGCTTTTTAACGACATGCTTAAGACATTTTAAGCGGCTTGTGTTTCTAATCGTAAGCTGCCTCAAGCAGGACTCTGAAGTGGCGGCACTGAAATATTATAGATAAATCAAAATATGTAGGCGTGCATATGTGAATGTGAAACAGCCCATGCAATTGAAAGCTATACAACACAGGATTAGAATTTTTGATGCCCTTTCAATAGGTATTCCAGCTCACACAGGTCCAGAGCCAGGTATTCCAGACCCAGAAAAATTAAGAAGCAGAAATCCTAATACCTTCCCACCATGAGGATTCCCATCCCAAATGGGGCTAAGACATTCATCTTCTAAGATGAGCCAGTATGGGGATTTGGAGGAAGGAGGCGGTCTGGTTAGGTTTCATGAGAATTTCCGTGAGAGCAGGCAGTTCTGCCTTCTTCAAAGGGCAGCTATCAGGCTGACTCAGCTGTCTGGAGCATTCCCTCCCTACACCCTCAAGGTCTCTGCTGAGTGCATGGACAGCATCTATGTACAGAAAGTGGTGTGCGGGACTGCACCTGCTGGTGTGAGGGAGGGTAGAACCCATAAACTCTGTTGTGACATGAGATAAGCTAGAAAGGGAACAACACTGAGAGAAGGTAGGGAGAAAGGAATTTGGAAGAAAACCAGGGGGAGGAGGGTGTTTGTGTGAATAGGTTTTCGTTAGCTTTCTCTTCTTGCCCTGATCGTTCTAGCAGTGTCCTTCCACTGCAGTCCTCTGTCATCCCTGCTTCCTCTCCATGTTCCTTTGACCTCTGACCCCTAAGGCCTCTTACCATGTTTCTTCCCATCATGCCTGATGTTGTCATTACACAGATCCGCCCGGCATCTGCAGGACAGCATGAGCCTGTCCTCAGAGGATCGAGGCTCACAAGTTGGGGAGTCGCATGTGGCTTCCTTTTCGCTAATCCAGCAACCTGAGGGCAAAGCCAGAGAAACAAGCGAGGGGGTGGGGGGACACCTCCTGTCAGCCACCTTCTTAGGAAACTCATTATAAGAACAAGAAAGCTGGGATTCCAGCAACTTCAAAGGAGCTGCCAACTATTATCTCTAATATTGTGAATAATTTATTGACCTCTTTTCATTCCTGTCACACATTGGTGTGTCATGATCATTCCAGGGTTGCCAACTCCAGGCTGGGAAATTTCTGGAGCTTGGGGAGGATGGGGTTTGGGAAGAGAAGGGACTTTAGTGGGGTATAATGACATACAGACCACCCTCCAAAGCAGCTATTTTCTCCAGGGGAACTAATCTCTGTAGTCTGGAGATTGGTTGTAATACCAGATCTCCAGCTCACCTAGAGGTTGGCAAGGCTTGTTACTAGAAGAAATTTAGAGCTGGATTCTTCTTTATTCCCTAGGCTGTTTCCTTTCTCTCACTGTAACTGCAAGCAATCTGTGTCTGGAACATTGCAACTCCAATACTTTGAAGTGCAATTCCAACTGTTTCATCATTTGCACCATGGGGCTGTGGTGGCTCAGAGGTTAAGATGCCGAACTGCCGACTGGAAGTTCTGTAGTTCAGCAGTTCAAGACCCAGGTGCCACATGACAGAGTGAGCTCCCATCTCTGGCCCCAGCTCCTGCCAACCTAGCAGTTTGAAAGCAAGAAATTGCAAGTAGATAAATAGGTGCCGCTTTGGTGGGAAGGTAACAGCATTCCATGCGCCTCGGCATTTAGTCATTCCAGCCACATGACCACGGAGAAGTTTTTGGACAACGCTGGCTCTTCGGCTTGGAAATGGAGCTGAACACCACCCTCTAGAGTCAGATTTGACTAGCTTTCAAGTAAGGGAAACCTTTACCTTTACCTTACTCTCCATTATTCCCTCTTTCCCATTAGATTTGGATCCTTCAGGGCAGGGATCAGTTTCTCATTGTTTATCATCCCAAATGCAGCTACCAAAGTTGATACTTTGAGATGGCCTACAGGCAGCCCTAAATTAGAACAAAACTGCACATATCCCTGTAAAATGTGGAAAACTAAAAGTACTTTGCCATCCTAGTCTCATTCACACAATTCTAACCGATATTTAACCTGGAAGACAAGTCCACTATGAAATCAAAGGAACGTTTAGAAGAAGGGCCGTGGCTCAGTGGCAGAGCATCTGCTAGGAATGCAAAAGGCCCCACGTTCAAATTCCTTGTACCCCCAGCTAAAAGGATCAGTTAGTCGGTGAAGTGAAAGACAGCCTCCTGAGGTGCTGAAGAGCTGCTGCCCGTCTGAATACAGTACCGACCTTGATGGACCAATGGTCTGACTCAGCATAAGGCAGCATCATGTGTTCAAATGAACCTAGGATTGCCAGGTCTCCCCTTGGCCACTGGAGGGGAGGGGGGGTAGGTTTGACAGGTCCAGGTTTGGAAACTCCTGGAGATTTGGGGATGGAACCCGGGGAGGACAGGGACCTCGGTGGGGTACAGTGTCACAGAATCCACCCTCCAAAGCAGCCGTTTTCTCTGGGGAAACTGATCTCTGTAGTCTGGAAATGAGCTGTAATTCCAGGGTCCCACCTGGAGGCTGGCAGTGGCATCCCTCAATGGACTCCAGGCGTTAACATTTTCAAAGGAAATAGCATATTCATTTCCCCCCTCCTGCAGTACATTGTAAGACCTCTGAAAGCTGTATATGTGAGGCTTTTCTATCATGCCCAGAAACATCTTTTTATCTCTTCCGGCTTTTTAGAAATATTAAACTCTATAGAACCTGAAAACTTGTTCACTGCTTTGTGACATTTTAGTGGCTTCCAATACGAATTTATTACACTGCTGTGGTTTACAGGTGGGTTGAATCACCACTCAGCCACCATGGGAGTTAGGCTACCATTATGCTTCTTTAACACATGGGGAACTGGACTTGAGAGAGAGCTGTTTCCTTAAGGGAGCTACCCAGGGAGCCCATGGCCATGTTAGGATTTGAAGTAAGATGTCTGTGTTAACAGTGCAAAAGACAGAATTTGAGTCCTGGTTTTGCATGGACACCAAAGTTTCTCACTGAGGTTCGTCCTACTCAGTTGACATCAGCCTCATAGATCTCTTCCTTGTACCTATGAATGGCATAGTTTCCCTTCTGCTTTTCAGATTTCGAACTGGCCTTCAACTTATCTCCTGTGTTTCTTTCTTTCAGCTTATCTCCATGTGTTCTCTTTAGATGCCTCCTTCTTAGGAAGTAAGGGGAATCAGCGTTGAGAGGGAAGAAACCTTTCATACTGTTCTCCCTTCCTTTGTTTTCTCTGAAAACTCTTAGAGACAGCGATTCATTTCCCCCCAAAGTCCATGTGACGTCTTTTATTAGGATCAATCAAAGAGTCACTGAACGATGTGCATCACAAAGCAGGACAGTTTCAGACTAGGATCTGTGAGACCCAGGTTTGAATCACCTACTCTGCCGTGGAAGCTTTATCAGTGACACTGGGCCATTCACACAGTCTCAGCCTAGCCTGCCTCACAGGGTTGTTGTTATGAGGGAGGGGAGAGTGATGTAAGCCCCTTTGGGTCTCCACTGGAGAGAAAGGCAAGGCGAACTGACTGCAAATAAAGCAGTGTGCGAGCTTTTGAGTTCTCGAAAGTGCTTCGTCAGACAGATTGGATGGCCATTACCAGCTAAGGGGGAGGGTTGCTTTGAGACATGGTGACAGAGCCCAAAGTTTTTAAATGTAAAGTAGGATGTGTTGCACACTAAATGAGATTAGTTCTGATGGTGCTGGGTGCAAAACAGATTTTTCAAGCGGGTGGGACAAAACATTAGCATTTGAAAGTCAGCAATGTGCCTTCTTTGCAGGCCCATGGTTCTTCAGCCACTTTGAAAGGAGGGCCTAAGGCACGTGGTTCCAAGCTTCTTCTTTTTTTGCCCTGAGGTCACAACTGACCTATGGCGACCCCATGAGATTTTCAGCTGGCGACGCTAACCCACATCCCCATCCGGGCTGGCAGCCCTATTTTCAAGGCAAGAGACATTCACAGACGGTTTGCCATTGCCTGCCTCTATGTTGCGACCCTGGACTTCCTTGGTGATCTCCCATTTAAGTACTGACCAGGGCTGACCTTGTTTAGGTTCTGAGATCTGGTCAGATCAGACTAGCCTGGGCCATCCAGGTCAGGAGGCTATCCAGGTCTATATACCAGATCCTGTAGAGCAAACATGGCCTAGGAGTTCATGGGGAAACTTAATTTGCAGGCATTGGGAGGGGGGGCGTCGTCTGATTCAGACTGGGACTGTGGGGAGGGGGTAGGTTTGCCAGCCTCCAGGTAAGACCTGGAGATCTCCTGGAATTCTCCAGTTTCCTGGCGAAAATGGCTGCTTTGGGGGGGATGGACTGCATGGCTTTATAGCCTGCTGAAGCCCCCCCTCTCAAAAAACTCCACCCTCTCCACTCTCCACAAATATAGAGGAATTTCTCAACCTAGTTAGCAACCCTCGGGGACAGCATTAAGCCTTTCCCTTCCCAAGTAATTTTCCCATCCTGAAATGGCTGCAGGGAGCCATGGCTTATCCCACTGGGGAAAAAACTAGATGCATGTATACATGAATGGAACACACACACACACATTTTAGAATCCATGCACATCACTGAGGTTCAGGGAAATTGAATTCTCACATGCATGCTCATCAGTGGATGACTACATATTACTAAGTGATAATTTGCATGCAAGAAACTGCTAGGGTTGCCAACCTCCAGGTGTGGCTTGGAGGTCTCTCAGCATTGCAACTGATCTCCAGGCTAGAAAGATCAGTTCCCCAGGAGAGAATGGCTATTTTGGAGGGTGGAGTATATGCCATTATACCTGGCTGAGGTCCCTCCTCTCCTCACCTCACTGCACACTCCCCAGGCTCCGCTGCAAATCTCCAGGAATTTCCCAACCCAAAGCTGGCAACCCCAAAATCTGCCATTGCTGGTCAACCAATAAATACCTGAACAACCTCTGGTTTCTCTATACAGCCTGACTGGCAGCCAAATGCATGAACTGACTGCCTTGAAAAGACTTACTTTTGCGATAACATGAATGTTGTGTTTGTGGTTGTTTGGTCTGTGGCCCATTCGCATGTGTATGCCATCTCTTAATATTGCCATAATCAAACAATAAGCAACGAACAAGTTTGTGTGAACGAGCCCCAGATTTTCATATCATGGCAAGCACAATTATCTCCAGTGGAGGAAATTCATACATTCAGCCACAAACCACCCACATAATTCCTAGAGTTGGCAGGAACCAAAAAGGCAATCCAGCTTGACCTCTCGTCCTGCTATAGGGCAAGACTGTCTACTCATCACCCCTTTCTGCCCGTAAAAACTTTTATCTCAGCTGCACTGCTTTCTATCACGAAGTACAGTGGCGTCTCTCTGCGCCTCTTAAACCAGTCCAGATCAAAAGATGAGCCTGACAGAAATGGAAGCTCCGCTTTCAGCATTTCTCTCTCCCAGACTGTTAATTTACTTGTTTCAGGGGGGGCAGCTGTGTTGGTCTGAAGCAGCAGAACAAAGTCTGAGTCCAGTGACACCTTTTATTCTGGGTATAAACATCTGCGTGCACGTGCACTTCTTCAGATACACTGAGAAATTTACTAGTTCCATCTCCTGAAAGAGGCCAGAAATACTTGGACCAGCTCATTAGGTCTAGCACTGTAGTGGCCGCTTAATTTAGAGGGAGGAAGAGATGAGGCCGACCCGCCAGGGGAGTGGACTTAATGACCTTCCGGTCACTCTCTCTGTTTCTAGGAATAAAATATGAGAATGGGGAGCCCACACCCTGGTAAATGCAATGAAAGGCAGCAGAGCCTTGACTCTTTTGTTCCCGTCCACGCATTCAAGGATAGCCAGGATTGGAAGTCATTTTGGACTTCCAGCCCACCCATCCTCCTGCCACTCCATGTCCAGCACAGTTCTGTTTCACCCCTCCCTGGGGTTGTGGGAGAGAATCCTGGATCCACAATTGGTTCTGAGATAGAAATGCTCAGCTTAGCATTAAGGGAGCCATACATGCCTGCTTTGTAACCTCTGTTCGCTTTGCAAGAAGCAGAAGTATGGATTTGTGCTTAAAACAGCCTATCTGAAGGAAGTTGGTAAGCAAATGTCTGGGCTAATAATTATTTCTAGAACTACTGAAAAAACCAAAGATGTTGCAGTTAACAGATTGCGCCTCAAATTGGGCAGCTGTCAGCAGCAGAAATGTATGTAGACTCTTAGGTAGAAAAGGGAAAAACAATTTATTGTGCATGCTCAGATATTATATAACCAATGCCTGGAATTGTCTGGCCCACCCTCAGCTGGGTGTGATCATTTTCATACTTGCTTCTGTGACCACCTTTGCCTGACAAATAAAAAAGCTTTTAAACCTCTTACCCGATTTGTCTGCTTTATGGGACCCCAGCAGCCAAATGAATCCCATGGCCTTCCACAATAGTCCTCACCTTTCAGCCGGGGCCGGAGCTGACCCTGGATCACGTCCCAAATGCCGAAACAGCACTGACTGTGTGGGCACTGGATCGTGCCGTTCTGGCCGTCCTCCAACATCAAGCCCCGGAGATGCTCCACACCTTCCGTCAGAGTGCCGGATCCATAGGAGATGCAGCTACGGTTTTTAGCCCAGGCATCGATCCACATACTTTGCAGTCCCTGCACCAGTAGCCAGAAAGTTGTTCTCCAAAGGAGGCCGTGGGACCCCATCTGCTTTCCAGCACCACCTGGACTGGGTATGCGAACCCTGCTTGCCCGCCTTGGCGTCCCTCCTCCAGACCCAGGTGGGAAGGACTTGGCTGACTCCAGAGTGTGGGATGGGGCTGGTTGCTGTCAGCTAGCGACCGCAAGCAGTGAAGCAGGGGAGGAAGGCACTGTCTCTAGCAAAGAAGGACGAGAGGACTCTCCAGCAGGCTAGTCTTTATTCCCAGCGTTTTGGGACAACTAACCTGCCACCCTGCAAGACAAAAACAAGCCTCCCACAAGGCAGCTGCGCTCATCCCAGGCCCGACTGAGGCAATCTCAGCTGTCCTAGCTTGAGACGGCAGAAATATAGGTCAAGGACAGCTTTTTAGGTTTCACTGGGTGGGTGGTGGGGTGGCAGAGATTTCATTAGCTGGAAGAAAAGGTCCTGAAAGGTTTAAAAGCCTTACAGTTGGATACATTGAAGGTTAATCTGCAAATATAGAAAACTGTTTAGATTTTTTCCCTACTTTATACTGGTTTGTTTTTAAATGACAGGGAATATGATTTATGCTATCACCTCTCCTTTTTTGAGCCTTTGTCATACATAGCCAGCTTACAGGCCCATTTGTTTATCATTGGAGCCACTAAGGGTGAAAAATCAGGCAGTTGTGCAGAAATGTTAAACGTCAAGAATGTGGTCTGAAATAGCAGGCTGGGACCACCACCCCTTCCCTCCAGTGGTACTCTTGTAAGAAACCATGGTTTTTTCAGGACAGGCCAACTAAAACCAGTGGAAACGTGTATCCCATTCTTCTTCCAAGGAATTTGAGTTGAATACATGGAGTTATCTCATTTTATTGGGCGGGATGTCACAGCTTTGGATTTCACATCTAAAAGGGCCCAGATTTCACTCTCCAGCATCTTCACTTACAAGATTTGTCTGGCTGCAGTAGACCGGCAATTTCCAATGTGCTTCCTAGTGCCCACTTGCTTCCTCCCTGAAGCAAAGAGCCATTCCTGGTTTTTCTCCACCTCACTGGAACAGGAAGAGCTTCAAAAGAGCCTAGAAGTCATCACCCTTTGCGGCCAGAGAGCACCCATTCAGAAATAGACATCTCCCTGATGAGAACATGTTTGGCTTGAAACCTCCTGGCATTTTGTAACACCTCCCAATGTTATGTGAGTGGATCCAGACTTTCCTGGCAGCCATTTTGTGGGTGCGCCCAGTACCATATTTCCCAAAGCATCTAGCAGGCCAAGAAAGATGTGGCTACTGGTCTGGCTTCCTCTAAGGCAGCTTCCTATCCCCACATCCATGAGAACTATGCAAGGTCCCCAAGAAATCTAACCTGCTCGACAGAAATGTGAACCTGGGTCTCCAAGGCCCAATCCTTTATTAGGTACAGTCTGCTGAAGATAAACCAGGGGAGTTCAGCTTGGTTCCAAGGGGAACCTCTGCTCTGGACCATCATTTTGCATCCCCTCAAGGCTCCAGTTCCACTTCTACTACAGAAGGTGCACTGTGAGCATGCAATATACTACAGATCACAATGCACAACTGGCAAAGATAAGTGTGGAAGAACTGAGGAATAGATGTCATTGAAATAATGTGGTGGCCTAAAAAGCCTCATTGCTGTGAGGAAGCACATTGCAATGGTCTCTCACCATGCACTTCAGATAGGGTTGCCAAATCCGGGTTGGAAAATACCTGGGGACTTTGGGGGTGGAGCCAGAAGGAGGGGTTTGGGGAGGGGCGGGGAGGGGCCTTAGCATGGTACAATGCCATAGAGTCCACTCTCCAAAGCAGCCATTTTCTCCAGGGGAGCTGATCTCTGTCAGCTGGGGATCAGTTGTAAAAGCGGGAGATCCCCAGGCCCCACCTGGAGGCTGGCAACCCTAAGTTCAGATGAACTGCTGTGTACCAGCATAAATGGTAAAAATGGATTCCAACAGGGCCAAGGAAAACGGGTCGCTTAGGCAGCGGGGCTGCTGTAATGGACTGCTGCTCCCCACACTGTGACAGCCACCTCATGAAGGACTGCTGTGCTGCAGAAGGCAGGTGTGATGAATGCGACACACCACAGGTTTGAAGGGCCCACACCTAAGCTGGCTGTCCTGGATCACCCAGGTGACCGCAAGAAGACCCAACCCCACCCTCCCAGCCAAGCTCCTGTGATGCCACAGCTACCATCATTGGCTTGGGGTTGAGAAGTCAGAGGAAGGGTGGCCAGTAGGGATCTTGAATGAGAAGGAGGAGCTCGAGGCAGGCAGAGGCTGCACGCCACATGATGTATGGGGAGCGAGGGAAAGAGAGAATACAGGAATAGGAATAGGAATGCCATAATGACTTGGGCAAAACCGCAAAAGAGAGGGAAGGGGTGGTTTGTAAACAAACGTGCCTTAAGGGTTGAACAGCATTTTAAAGAAAAAGGACAGAACCATACGTATTCATTAAATCTGTCGACTAACATCCCAAACACCCTAAACACTTGAAAATTTGCCCACTCCATGATCTCCTTGGATACTGGCTAAGCCCCTGTGATGTCACAGAACACTGAAGGTGGGGGAAATTGATGCAGAGCCTAGAAACAGCAGGCAGACTGCGCTGTTGATGGGAACAGTAGATCTGACACATGTGCCGTTTTCTCTGGGCACCCTGCGCCACCACCTGAAGGCTGGCTTGATCAAGGGAGGTGGGGAGAACCAACTTTTGTTTGGAGCACTGCCTCAGTGTGTGCTCATCTCTAAAGACTTGTGAGTTTAGCTGATGAAAAAGGTAAGATTTCTCCTTTGATGGCATAGGTTTGAATGCTCATTTAATAGTGTGCAATCATTTCTGCAGCGTCTCTTTCATTTTCTTTGTACATGACTCAACTCAAAACAGTTCAATGCATCATCAGCGACTTACAATCTATACTGGATAATGACAATTCTCTTTCTTAAGTACTGGGGGTGCAAACCTTTTGTTGTGTACAGACAGCCCCCCATTCTCAAACAACTCCTCACTCACAATAATACAACATCTAATTTGAACATGGATACTGGTACCAGAGCTTGCAATAAACCCAAATGCCAACTTTGCTGCCACAGACACCCAGACAACACAATCACTGGACCTAACGACATCAACTACACATCTCAGGCTTATTTACATGCTCACCTTCGAACATTGTAAGGTAAAAGTTTCCCTTGCTCGAAAGCCAGTCAAATCCGACTCTAGGGGGCGGTGCTCATCTCCATTTCCAAGCCGAAGAGCCAGCACTGTCCGACTTTTTCCATGGTCATGTGGCTGGCATGACTAAATGCCGAGGCGCACGGAATGCTGTTATCTTACCACCGAAGTGGTACCTATTTATCTACTTGCAATTTCTTGCTTTCAAACTGCTAGGCTGGCAGGAGCTGGGGCCAGAGACAGGAGCTCATTCCATCACGTGGCACTAGGATCTCAAACTGCCGAGCTACCGACCTTCTGGTCTATGCCATTAAATGCTAACACTGCTCTTCAGTTCTCTACAGTGGGCAAACCCTACGCCAAAGGATAAATGGACACAAATCTGACATCTAGAATCACAAGACTGAGAAACTTGTAGAACACTTCAGCCTTCCAGGACATTCAGTGGGTGACCTCAAAGTAGCTGTTCTATTGCAAAGGAACTTTGGGAACAGACTAAAAAGGGAAATTGCTAAGCTGAAAGTTATTACAACAGAACAATGGAATCCCCAGGAATTAACAGGGATATTGATTTCTTATCTCACTACATAATGCTAACCTCATTCAGCCCTTACATCTATAGTCTCACCAATCCCCCAGAAGAGCCATACATCCTCTCGATTTTATTTATTTGGAAAAACAGATTAGAATAGATTGTAGTGTAATGTAATGAATTATTATTATTTATCATATGGCAGTTATACACAAGAAGCATATAAAATATGTAACCAAGATGATACAACGGGTA
Organism: Lepidodactylus listeri; assembly: GCA_029233225.1. NCBI lineage: Eukaryota > Metazoa > Chordata > Lepidosauria > Squamata > Gekkonidae > Lepidodactylus > Lepidodactylus listeri. Next base: position 53,547,260 of record JARCFY010000015.1, on the reverse strand, counting down.
TGCTGACCGACTGGGCCCCTAAATACTAATATCTAAATTTTCAATCCACTCAGTCACAGCAATTCTAGCTCGCTTCCTGGTGGTACACCCTGGATAATGCTAAAGATCTAGAACTTCTGACTGCCAGTCGTAGGATCTCCTGGCTACACTACACGCATGGAAACGTAATGAATAGTAGAGTGTAATTTGGAATGGTAGATTGGAATGTATTTCTCTGGTCTGGAGACAGGGGAGATAACTCTACACAACCAACTGCTCCACTTCAAAGAAGATGCTGTAACGTTGCCTCCATGCTTGAGAGGAGACAGATGGAGCGTAATGGCAGGGTTTCAGTTAATTACTCTCAGCATCCCACAATTAACGATACATTGCCCATCAATCTCCAATTTTGACGTATTTATTTCCTTCACTATGTTTCCCCCTGAATTAAACCCAAACAAATGGTAACCATATAAATTAAGCTTGTTATTCCTGTTTGGACCTTGAGTCAGTTAAACATCTGCATTCTGCTGTATGCTAATTTACTGTTCACCCTCCAATGCTCCCTCTAAGCAGTGGAGTCTTGTGAGCAAAAATTCTACTTTGTGAGCTACTGGAATTAAAGTTGTGAGCGAGCGACTTGGCTACTGCATAAATTAGTTTGCTCTGGAGCCATCCTCCCTGAGCGAAGGCAAAAATCTATGGGCTGGAGGCTAAAAAACTCAGCTTAGAGGGAACACTGCATCCTCTACCTATGTGTATGGACTGGTAACTTCCATTCCATTGTATCTGAAGAAGTGTGCATGCACACAAAAGTTTGCATCTTGAATAAAACATCTGCTGGTCTTCAAGGGGCCACTGGACTCAAAGCTTTGTTCTGCTGTTTCAGACCAATATGGCCACACCCCTGAATGACTGAGAAGCACGAAACACACACCACCAATCCTACTGGGTTGCATAAATATTTCCACAGATGGCATTACTTTGGTGACAATGGCATCATGATGCCTAGAGTACAACCCTGTCACTTCAAGAGTCCTTCATCTGGCATTCCCAGTGCCAGCCTTCCACTTGTTGAGTAGGAAAGGAGGACGTTTCAGGCAGGTGTTTGCATGAAACAAGAATGGAGAGAGTTGGGACTTGTATGGTCTTAATTTTTATTCCAGGCATATTGTGGTTCCACTTTACTTTGGCAGCAGTATCAGCACGCTTGGAAATGAGGAGACCTTGCCCAAATAGATTAACAAAAATAAATCAATGAAAGTGTCTACTTGAATGTAAGATTCCTATATAGGATTTGTTCCTGAGGAAAGATCAGAGGTCTGAAACACTTAGATACCCGGGATAAGTGTTGACTGAAAGAGAAACAGAGACTTTGAGCAGACTGCGTTTGTGAATCTGAATAAGGACACAATACTATCTGAGAAATATAGATTGAGTGAGACTTGAGCAGACTGGTCTATGTGAATTTCTATCAACCTTTGTATTTTTTTCTGTGGTGGAATATGTTGTCTTTATTACCAGACACTAAACATGTTATGGCTTTCATATAGTCTCATTTGTTGTTGTATTGTTCTGTTGGCATCTAGCACACGTCTGTATATAGTGCTTTCATACCTGATTGTTTTGGGACTGTGTTATTCCTTTGGAGGTGTTTGCATGAAGCAAGAATGGAGTGAGTCTGGACTTGTATGGTCTTCATTTTTATCCCAGGCGTATTTTTAAATGTTCTAGAATGCCTATTTTTAATTTGCGATGCAAGACTGTACAGTCAAGATCTCTTTTAACCATTAAGATAGTTTCACAGCGTAGCCGTGCTGATCTGCTGTAGAAAAGGTAGATTCAAGTCCTTTGGAAAGCAGTAGGCTTTGGGGGGTATGTTTTTTTGAGAATCAGAGCTCCCTTTGTCATACCTTTCAAAAGCATGTACCCCAAAAATCTTGTTAGTCTCTAAGGTGCTACTGGACTCAAATCCAGCTTAACAATTACAGCATCTGACACTGAAGCCCTTGCCTAAGTATAGTAGTAACCTGGTGATGGTGGAAAGTGCTGACTTACAGCAACCCCATAGGGTTTTCAAAGCAGGAGACATTCAGAGGTAGTTTGCCACTGCCTGCCCCTCCGTCACAACCCTGGTATTCCTTGGAGGTCTCCCATCCAAATACTAGTCAGACTGTGACCCTGCTTAGCTTACGAGTTCTGGTGAGATCGAGCTAGCTGGATCAAAACAAGTCCAGTACAAAAATCCCAGCACCAAGCAAACTCTACTTGGCCTGCAAGAAACCAGACAGTGGGCTATAGTGTTAAGTAGCCAGCCTTTGCTATTTACACAGGCTTGAAGCAATTAAGGGCCTCTCCAGCCTGCCACTCCTGCTAACCCTTGACTTGCTATGGAAGCCCATTTTTTCATAATGAATACTGGCTTAGAGATTAAACCTTACAGAGAAGACAGTGCAAGAATGACCAAACCAGGGGCAACCATGACATTCTCATACTACTTTCAGGTCTGGGGGGGGATGGGGACACAGCAAGTCTCTCTCCTGGTAGGCATTCTCAATACCATCTGCTGCCAACAGGAAAATTTTCACCACACAGATTCAGTTATGCATCAAGGAACTGCAGTCCCAGCATCCAAAATGTCTCTACGTAACTCATACAGCTAGTCATCCATTCCTCCAACAACTTTTTGCTCCTTGACTTCCACTGCACTGAGAAGGAATACAAGGAAATCCAGGTGGTGGTGGGGCATGGAAAAGAGAAACTGAATTGTAGCTGCTGAAAAGCATGTTAGTTCAGCAACACTGCCCTCTTGAGCTATTAGAAAAAACGTAAAAACAGAGATTTGAGTCAGGTACCCCTCTAATCTGAAAGCCAGCCTCGTTCTTACTCCTGCACTATTGGCTAGGAATAGCAGGAAAAGGGAAGACTTCCTTTCTACCGGAACTCACAAGTCAAGAGCATATGACGTGTATCCCAGCTGGATCCTGTATGGTCTCTAAGGAGCAGACCAGTACAAAAAAAGCAATTATGCAAGCATTCCCAATGTATGTCTCTTCCAGCAACTGCAGAGCTGGAAGTGGCTTCAGGCAGAATGCGCGCGCGCACACACGCACACGCACACACACACACTCTCTCTCTCTCCCCCCCCCCCCAAGGTGGCCAACCAGCTTCATACAAACTCTGTAGATAATTGCTTTATTCCTTTCATTTAAAAAAAATTATGATCAGTATACAAAGGAGCCAAACTACTTTAATCTTTGTACAAAAATAGCACTTTTAAAAAGTGTTTCAGACATCATTACATTGGTAATTGGATTTTTTTCCTTTTTTAAAAAAAGCACATACATTATTACAAGATAAAACAGTCTTTTACACCGATATACAAGAATTATTTTATTGCCAGTGTTACAGGTTGGCTTAAGCATCTGCAGGATTGTGCTGTAAGCACCAAAAAGGACTTAAGATCACTACCCTCGCAGTCTCCCTTCCTGGGAGAGGATCAGAGAGGCAGCCATGTTACTCTGGAAGAGGATTTAGAAGCCATTCTAGATAACAAACCAAAAAAATAACGCATTTACTGAACATTAGCAGAGCCTACGAATGAATGAACGGCAATCAGACAGAGACTCCATTTCCCCCTCTTGCGTTGCAAAGCGCACAAGCGGATCTTGTCACCAGTAGCCGGGGAGGGGGGTTGAGTTACCGAACTCTTGCTGCCAATTTCAACCAGACTGTGACAAGATTAAAGCTAGAATCGGCTGTTTCAAGGCACAGAATGCTAGACAAAGTTTCTTAAGGCTGATGGCACTTGGCTTGGCAGCAAAGAACCCTTGTATATAAAGGAAAAGGCACATTTAATTTCAAAATTATAACTGAATATCATTTTAAAGAACTGTAATGCTCTTACTGGGCAGATTGTTGTTTGGGGTTTTTTGTATATTTGACATGTAGGAGGGTTAGGTGATATACCATCCCCAGAATCAAGTGGTAAAGCTTCCCCTAGGACTGCAATGGAAGTGCGAACACCTTTATGTTTGAATGTTTCATCATGAGTAATGCTTTCCACACTTTAAAATACATCAGAAAGAAGGCTAGGCTAGGTCTGGACCTCCTCCTAACATGCTGGCTATCTTAATGCAGGGAATCAACCCCCCCCCCCAAAACACACACACACTAGGGGAAGCCAGCATTAACACAGTTCCCCACATCTGCTGCCTAAAAGGACAGCCCAATAATATATTTCCACTGGAGCCTGCCTATTGCATGAACCAACACACCACAATCCATTTAACGCAGTGAATGAACCGGACATTCAGCAACAGCTGAGCTTTGTTTTAAGCTTATATGCGGCAGAGGAGGCTTCGTCGCAGTTTTCTGTGTAAAATTTGGCAATGCTGGTTTTTGAGCAGAGAATATCTTTTGGGGAGGCAGACCCAAGGCTGTGTCTGCCAGCAGATAATCAAGGGTCACAGTGTTTTTCTGACACAGGTCACGAGGCTGCACCATAATGAACAGGGGGAGAAACCCCCCCACTAAAAAAGACAAAACAGACAGGGAAAGAGCACCCAAGAGGGACAAAAATGTTCAGCCATGTAGTCGATTCCCTTTTCGAAAACCCGAGTCTCCCTCAGCTAACTTTTAAAAAGATACTTCAGACCTCTCCCACACCAGAAGCTTTTGGCAGTTACATCCCTCATCCAAAAGGAAGGGGCACTTTTGGCTAAGATAAAGACATCGCTGTGGGAGCAAGGTCACAGTTCCCCAGAAGCTCATGTGCCAGGCATTAGGAGCTGGGTACAAAGAGGTGTGGCTAGAAGGTAAAATATGAAGGATTGGAATTGGGGGGCGGGGGGGGGGGCGAGTTACTCAAAGGTAGCAGCTAAATCCACCTTGGCAACAGAGGAGAAATTCTGAGAAAGGCTAAAGACACAGGATGGATTCCAAGCAAGCTCTAGACAGGAGTTTGACTGTACATAGGATTGTAAGCAATGCATGGATGGTTACTAAGAGTGCCAGAAAGCTAACTTACCACGCAGAGGCAATTGAGGCCATCTCAACTTTGTGCTAATTCTTAAGTTAAAGATCCCAAAACAGGAGTTTTATTGATGCCCCCCCACCCCCGGCACTGATTTTTCTAAAGTCTGTTGGTATTGCTCTACTTAAATACCCACTTCAGACAACAGAGCTATAATGGGGGCGGGGGATACCGCCCAAGTTGAATATGTAGGCTTCCTTCTCCATAGCAGAGAGACGATAGGAACGGAACAGTTTTAAAGAACAGCCTTTGCAGACACACCTCCTCCCTAAAGCTCAGCTAACGTTTGACAGAAAGTGCCTTTGGACACGGACAGATACGACCTTGGTTTATCCTGGGCGTCAATTCTTATAGAAAGGAGTACACAAAGAACTGGTAGCGCAGGCAAACAGGTAAAATACCACTGGGGGGGGGTTGTGTCTCGGCAAAGCAGTTTTGCAGAACTTTCAGAAAATGAATACTGTGTTCTACCAAGAGATCTAGAATTTTCAGTATTTCCAAAATGCTGCCCTTCCAATACAAATGCAATTTTTAAAGACTTATAGATTATATAAAAATACAAATGTCTTCACTTTAAATATACAGTGCAAGAAAGAAACGGGAAAGAAATCAATTGAAGAAAGTGATTGGAAATTCTTCCCTTTCTCAGGGTGAATGCTTGCTTCACAGTTTCTGCTTAGTTTCTCTCCCTGCTAGAATACACTTTTAAGTCTGCTCTGCAGACAAGGTGGCCCCCTGCAGGAATTGTAAACTAAGCAATACTGCTCTTGAAACACAGAAAACTTAAATGAGAAAAGACCCATAAATCTTTGGAAGGGCTGTCTGCAGCAGCACAAACGGTGCTCACATTGACAACCTAACACTGACAAAAGTCTAGCTGCTGGCCAGAATACTTTCCGTACGCCAACTGCCCCCATTTGGAGTAATGAAGAAAACGTCGTACAGATTTAAAGGATTTCAGGTTCCTTTCGTTACAGAACACGTGCATAAGAACCACGAATATTACTTTCGGTGCAGGCAGACGAGGCACGAGGGCGCGGGTTGCCATCGGCAGGCCACAAGAAGAGCGACCAGGCCACATCCCTCTGCCGTGGCCCCCCCCCCCCCCGGGGTTCTATTAATTCCTTTTGTGGAAAAATAGGGAGATGGAAAATGAGGGCGTTAATTGGAAATCAACACTGTTCACAGCCATCCTTGGATGTGACATACGGCTCCTGGCAAAGGGTATTCTAGCGGCAAGCATATAAAAAAAGAGGGACATCTGCAAGACATTTCAGTCACAATAAATCTGAAGCAACGGGAAGCAAAATGGGAGAAAGAAGATGGAAGGCCTGGTGCTTTTGGTTTTATATAATTGCTCGCCATTTGGTACTTAAAATTCATGTAGAAAAAGCTACTCCCCTCCCACTCTTTGGCATCCCAAGGAATGCTTCAGTAGTTAAGTTCAGTAACAAAATGGTTACCTTGTCCTTGATGGAATCCTAGAACTCAACATTATGAAAGCAGGTTTGGACTGCTGGATGGACAGTCAAGCTTCTGAAATCCCTGCTTCTTTCGAACTTTGAACTCTGGTCTAAGAGTGCTCCCAAAGATTTGTGTGAGAACAGCCCTCTCATTTTTGAAACAACACTAGATTCAGAGAGGAAACTTTGCAGCCAGTCTTGGGCAAAGATTCCCCTTGGGGCTCTGTGCCAACAAGTTTGTCTGCTATCAATACAATTCACTGAATGCCAGATGTGGTCTAGCACAGAGATCAGAAACACTTCAACAGACGGTATGCTCTCCCCGCCTTAAAAAAACTAAAACCAAAACCAAACAACTCGCCTAGGTGCATAACATTTGCCACTCTGGGTTGGAACTTGAGTTGCTGTTGTAAATGAAACAACAATTCTGCCAATGGCACGGTTTTCCTGTTGGCAGGGGAGGGCAATCTCCACCAATTATCCCTCCCACTCTACCCTCTGTGCTTGTTAGGGGGGAACAATGACCCCCTAATGCAGAGTTTTGAAGGGTACACAAGGCTGTAGATGGAGGGAAGAGAAGGGGAAGCTGCCTTCATCTGGCACAACTGGGCTTGTGCTACTTAGGAGATAAGCTTGTTAAAGTTTCAGTGTTCTTTCTATGGCAGATTTGAAATGCAGACAGTCTGTAGAGAGCAACCAGCAAATTTACTTTTGATAAGGCGATTACCTTTTAGAAGTGCAGTCTGGGGTCTTTTAGAAAACTGACTGCAGGGAGTTTTGGGCACATGCTTACCACATTTTGATACCAAGGCTTCTTTGGGGGATTTGGGATCCTAGTGCACACCTACCCATGGAAGAACATCTGGGTTGAAGGGCAGGGGAAGAGACATTGGGATGCTTGAATCCCGTTTTCTGTGCTGGCATGAAGCGTTCCATTTTGTAAGGCTCGTAAAATGGGAGTGAAGCAGCCAGACATGGTTTTGATGTCCTCTTTTTCACTGGCTATTTATTCAGTCCTCCCCCTCTGCTGCAAAACTCTCAACACACACGATTATTTCTTTTATGGCAGATTCCTAGGGTGTCGTCCCCCCCCCCCCCCCAATTTAAAGGATGAGGGCAAGCGGAGCACTGCTATACCACGTTATAGTTTTGTCTTAAGAGAAAAGATTCCCATTTGTGCTCTTTACTGCTGGACGTCCTTACAAAATCTGGAGCGGAAGATGATGCCAGTGCAACTCGCCACCCGGCTAGGCTAAGCGAGCACCAGAGATGCACAAACACAATTACAGGCTCAGTAGCGATGTTCACTTTTATTCTGGCCACCTCTCGAAGGCAGTGAGATGGCAGAGCCATTTCCTTCCTCGCTTGTCCCACAAAAACTCTTTTCTGGTCCAGTCCCGCTATGTGGCTACAGTTGGCATAAAGATCAGATAGCGAGCCAGGGGCAGAACACATAGTGAGGGAGGCTCCAGCTGGGTGTTTGGCACACGGTATACATTTCCTAACACTGTCCAGGAGGGGGGTGACCCAACGAGGGAGAGCTGGTCAATAAGAGAGGAGGACATTGGTCAGATGGAGAGCTGGGAGTGTTGGGCCATGCTGGGGGAGGAGGGAGATGCAACCTGGTTGTTTGAGAAGCACAATTAAGGCACAGCCTACAGGCGGAGCATCTGCTAACAAATGTCCAGCTACTAAACCTGGACCCAATTTCTGACCCCCTCTTGAACATTCTAAGAAAAAGGAGGGTGACTGAACTGAAGAGTCAACCAGCCACAACTCCTGTAGAAGAAATCTTAAGAGAAAGGAGCATTGTGAAATTTCTTAACACTGTCATTGCCTTGCAATTTGAGATCTGCTGTTTGCTCGGTGCTCACTGGAAGCAGCGCGACTCTTTCCCAGGGAAGAATCTTTCTAGAGAGTAGCTGCTTTGGTTTGGGATCTTGTTTTGCCTTTTTAATAGGTGGGAGAAAAAGAAGGTGCAGTCTGGCGTCTTACTACGGCGCTGGGCAGAGCTCTCTCAGAACAGTCCCAGAACACCAACCACTACGGCTTTGGGCAAATGCCAAAATTGTCAAGAGGACTGTTCAGGCCATGAAGATCTTATTCCTGTACTGGTGGCTTGGAAAGCAATCATCTCCAGCCAGCCCCTGCTTTCTCCTTTCCCCTTCAGCATTGGGCCTTATAGGTGACTGTTCGTGGTGGCTGTCAGCAACGTGATCCTACCTGTTGTGTCTTTCTTATGGGCCTGGGTGGACATGCATAATCAATAAGAGAACAAGATGGGTGAAAGGGACCAAGATGCTGAATAGGTTCACAAGACAAAACGGTGACTTGGGAGAAGGAGGAGTGTGAGTGTGTGTGTGTGCGCGTGTGTGTACACTGATTGGCTTCACTGTGTCACTGAACAACACTGCCTAAAGTGGGTGGGACAGAGCTGGAGAAGTGCTTACAGTGTTCCATAGCAATGCGGCAGCTTGATCTTTAAAAAATCTCAGGTGCAAGTCCCCTTATTACATGACTGCAGAGCATTCACTACTGGACCTCCTGCCCCCCACCCCAACCCAGGCCACAAAGCTTCAACTTGTTCCACAAATTTCCTGAGCTCGGCGATCCAAATACATAGGAAAACCCCTCTTTTTCAAACAACCAAGAAGGCAACAGCCCACAAAATTTACCTGGCGCACTGCTAACTGGGTGGGCACCAGGTTAACTGGGCCTTATTGCCACTGCAGTTCTGTGAGTCTGTCTACAAGAAGCTGAAAAGGACCCTCATCCCTTGCTGGTGCCCGATGCAACTGTGTTGCCAAACCCAGGGCATCTGGGTTGCCTTAAAAGGGAACAACTGCAGGGACAAGCTCTCTTTAAACATGGATATTTCAATTGCTCATCTCCCTCCACGCCACCTCACTCACTCCCCTACAAAACTCAGATCCTATTATGGGTCATGGACCCTACCTCTCAGAAAATAGCTGGTGCGAATGTACATGAACAGACAGACATAACAGTGGAATTTCATGGATACGGTTCTCTCCTAATAGAGAAAAATTAAGGGTTGTTTTTTTTTTTTTAAAAAGAACAGGTTGGGGGGGAAAGACAGACGTCGGGAATTTTGCCCAAATAATTAAAGAAAAACTCAAATCTAAAAGCCAAGCATACAAAAAAGCTAAATTTATATTTTTTTTATATAGTTACAATGTAAAATGCAATATAGCATCTCAACATAAGCCCGAGCGCTGCCTAACAGCTCAAGAGTTCAAAGTTAAGGCATCTGAACGACGACCAAAGACTTTGGTCACAGCAATTTTAACCTCTCAAAAAAAGAAAAAAAAGGAAAAAAAAGGAACATATTTTATAGTTTTATATAATTACAATAATAATAATAATATAGATTTTTTTTTTCCTGCTAAAAAGTATTTCAGTGATCATATACATTTAGAACCAAGGCATGATGGCATCTGGGGTACCTAAGTAGGGAGGGTGAAGAGACTGTTTAGAAAGGGGAGGGGGGAGAGCAATATAAATGAGTCAAAGAGCTCTAGCCCATCCCTATTCCCCCAGGGTAAATAACACCAGGCATCTGAGGGCCACCCTCAAAAGCAGCAGGCCTTATTCTGCATGTAGCACTCCTGGGAGACCAAACTGGGATTTTGGAGGGCCGGCGGTGCAGCTGAGTCCCCCGTCTTCCACCACTCGCGCAGTGAAAAGACCTGATCTCTTGGACCCATCGCTACCTTGAGAATCCCGCGTTTGCACAACGCCTCCAAAGTGCAACCGGCGCTGCCTCAGAATCCGTTGCCGCTGATGTTGATGGACTGGAGGTCTGCCACTTGCATGACGTTAATGCCACTGCTGGTCAGGCGCGCGATGCCTTCAGGGCAGATTGCCTCCATGGCCACCATGTTGGTCGCGATGAGGGCGGATGGTGTTGCCCCGGCAGTGCCTTCCGCAGAAGCGCCGGGATCCATGGAGACGCCAGAGACATCCATGGACATGCTGTTGGGCGCACCTCCCTTCTTGTTTTGGTGGGTCTTGATGTGCTTGGAGAGGTGGTCGCTCCTCATGAAGCGTTTGGGACACTCTGGGCAGGCAAACTTCTTCTCTCCTGAATAAAAGAAATCAGCAAGAAAATCAGCAGGAAATTTGCACAGGCCCACTCCACTCTTGATGGCCAGAGATCTCAGAAGTGCTTGCTTTCAAGAAGCTAGGATTTGGCCACCCACGGGCTGTATCCAAACTAAACTTTCCACTCATGCAAGGCACCTCTATCAGCGGTTCAAAGGGTTCCTGCCTCCACCCTTCCAGTGGCAGCCCACTGATCTCCCCAAAACGCTTTTCCTGGGCATTCTCAGGAATACCATGACAGGCAAACGGGGGAGGGTCTGCAGTGGGAAGGGGGAACCAGTGGGAATTATCCCACCCCTACCTGTTAGTGGAAAATTAAATCTGGATACAGTTATTCACATTTTTCATGCTAGACTACTGTAAAACGGTTCTAGGCTGGGCTGCTTTTAAAAACTGAACAGATAGTAAAAAATGCCGGGTGTTTGTAAGCTGACAACATCCAGAGCATGTACTATAACATTCTCTGCTCAAACGTAGTGGCTACTCATTGGCTTCAGAGCCCAGTGATAAAATCCTAAATGCCTGGGGCCCAGGGTAGCCCAAGAGAAGCCTTCTCTCACATTACTGTCCCACTTCTTAAGATCTACAGGGAAAGACCTGGCTTTAGATGCCACCCATACACAACATGACATGTACAGGACATCACTGCACCTTCTGTGCCCATCAGTCTTCCCCACAGTCTTCCCCTTGCTCCCTATATATTATGCCTCTGGCTGGCTATACTTCCCACTGCCACTCAAGCTCACTTGATAGCAAAGTCTCAGCAGCTGGCCCTTTCCATTCTATGAAATAAGCTTTTCCACTGTTTTTTTCCCCCTTTATATATCACTCTGAGAAAATACTGGAAAGCAACCTTTAAAAAATGTGAAGTAACAGCTCAAAAAAAAAAAGCTTTTATTTTCTGAACAAGAACTCTTGAGCACAACAAATTCAATGTTCTTGCAGTTGGTCCAGTTTATTAACAGTTACTCTTCTATTCTCATTGAAAGCGACTGGGATAAAACTGAAATAGTAGCTTCTAGGGAGGCACTCTCCCTCCAATCCATTAAGTGCACTAGGGCCTTCCTTCCCCGGTTCTCAGGATGCCTCTGCCTCCATTAGAGAGAGGAAGACTGCTCACCCACTGGTAAGGACTGTGCAGCAGTTGCTTCCAGAGTACAAAACAACAACAACACACCATCGTTAAGGAGCTCTGGAATACCCTCTCTTCTTCCTGCCCCCCTCCTTCATTAGATGAGATCAGCCTTGGGAAAAAGCTCTGCAGCAGAGTTGTGTGTGCAAGCAAGTATGTGAACTACAAAAGCTACTTAACCTTGGATGACCCCTTAGAGTAGTCCCCCCCCCTTTTTTAGTAAATGATTCTGAATCAGACAAAGTTACTGCTTCGTGCTTTTTAGGTTAATTCCTGGGGAGTTTTTAACCCCAGAATACCACACAAGACCCCCCCCCCCAATCTAATCACCTCCATCCCCACATATAAGTAGCTATTATGCTGCTCTTCATCTCCTCCATTTTTAAAATACCAACTCACTCCCGTATGGAAAGGTCAAGCAAGAGCAGGAGAAGGCTAGGGTAAAACCCTTCTCTCCAACACGTTTATTTCCTTTAAGCAGGGAGCAGCTTTCACGGAACAGCTTCCAGACACGCAGTTTGTACAGGAGTGAGAACACACATACACAAGCCATCTGAACTGGTGCTATCCAGAAAGGAATGCTACTGCTACATACCGGAAGTAGCCATGAACAAACATGAAACTTGCTATTATTCAATGTGCTTACTCCAGATAGCAGGATGGACCCCTGGCCTATCACTACACTGAGCAAAGTTTGAAGCTTTCCTCCAACTTAAGTGGCTCTTCTGTTGAAGGAATTTAAAAATTAGGGAAAGGCTCCTTAGGCTGGCGGAAGGCTTCTTAAAGGATGACTGGACACACCCCAGGGATTTAGAGTGCAGAGAAAGCACCAGGCATGTGCCTGAAAGGGGCTACAGTTTACCCCAAGTGAATGATCGGGCAAAGACAAAAGAAACGCTGTGCACAAAAAGGGCTCTATAAGGGTGGGCTTCTCTTCATGCCCCCAGGCACTGCTTCCTGCGCAAGCCCCAACAGCTCCTTCCAGTTACCTGTGTGTGTTCGCTTGTGCCGCTGCAACTCATCACTGCGTGTGAAGCGCTTGCCACAGAACGTCCAGCTGCACACAAAGGGCCGCTCCCCGGTATGCCACCGAAGGTGAGCTCGCAAGTGAGACGTCTTCCCATACACTTTCCCACAGCCTGGCATGTGACAGATATGCTGTTTCTTTTTGCCTGGATCCCCAGAGCTCCTGCAGAAAAAGGAGCACACACAAAGTCAGAACTGAACAGAGGACAAGGCTTCCTCGCGGCAAGGAGGAGGCAGCACTGTCATACAGAGATCTGGGCTGGCCACCACGAGATACAGTTTTTTGAAGACAGCCATGTCTGGCTTACACTGAAATCAGCTGCTTTTGCCTACTAGGGGAGAGCAACTGCTCCCATAGGGATTACAGTAAGGTGCTTCAAAAAACTGCTGCTGGCAAGGGAGTCTTCCCCCTCCTAGAGGATTTCAAAACCAATGGAAAGGGACTCATGTACATGTATTCCCACCAATGCGTGAACCATCCATCATTAGATGGGAAAGAATGAGCTACACCTAAAGAATCCCCACCAAATATCTGGGGGATTCTTCTTCGATACTTTCCATACCAGGACTCTGTTTCCCTTACCGGCACATGGCACTACAGAACTTCATGCTTTAATCCAGACCTAGTCTCCAGCAATATCTAAGTAAACAGTGCCACATCTCGGCCCCTCAACAGACTTGATCTCCTACTTCAGGCATCCTTTTTTATTACATCTGAAAATTTTCTCAAGGCCCTAAAAAATCATTAAGCTAACAAGAGCCAGCAAGGACAACTTATTCTCATGGGGAACTTGTTTTTCCTACCACTTCTGAGTTTTCCTGATTTGTCAGCTTTGAGCTTCAAACCAGAACTCTGGTGCGACACAGATGTATGATGCACAAATATAACTTACTTTTGGGGGCCCTGTTACATCACAGGGACCTCTTCTAAAACTAGAGTTCTTAAGCCACCAGCTACAGCAACGTAAGTGATCAGGCCACCAATACTAGCCACTTAACCAAAACTTCATTTAGGTTCTGGAGCTGGTGGTCAGATGTTTCTCCTGCCATTTCTGCCATGCACATTTGGAGCACAACTTATTCCATAAGCTTAGGGAGATATAAAGGGGCAACTCTCCCCATTTCAAATATTTCCACTTGAATCTTTTAACGCTATTTTAGGCAATAATGCCAAAAGTTTAAAAAATGGTATTTGATTAATTGCAAACCACTTCAAGAGTCTCTGGTAAGTCAAAAAGTGAAATTATACACCTAAAAGAATGAAAGGAGAGTTTCTCTTTGGACAGCAAATGGATAACAGAGCTCCTAACCACTGATAATCATCAGCTCCCGCACAACTTCACTTGAAACATATGCTACCAATTGTAAAGCAGCTTCCAAAACAAGGAAACCAGATTTCTGCAGCAGATTGAATTATGCATATGTATTTGATTTATACATGGATTTGTCACAGAAGCTGCATTATTTGGCTGTGTAATTTGGAATTTTCAGGCCAGGACTGGGATTGCAATAGACACTACTGCCAAAGAACTGAGATAGTGAAAAAGAAAACACCACACTGGGCAAAGAGGCTGGAGGTCTAGAGCAGAAAGCGAGGGGAGAAATGGTCAAGCATCTTTTTTCTCCCCAGGGATTCCTGGAAATTTTCTGTAGATGAGACTGAACATCTTCAGCAGAAACGTGTCAGCTCTAACCAACCTACAATCCACAGGATTATTTTAGGAAGCTATTTTTGCAAGACTGCAACCTGAACACCTCAAATCCACAGCTCCCACTTATGAAACTGGGGCTTCTGAAATAATGGATGTGCTGCTGTTCTAAATTTTAAAAAAGCAACCCAAGAAACCCTGGAGCTGACTTGACCCCTCCTTGCTTATGGGTTTTTGTATCACAGGGCATGTTTAACCTGCAGGAGGCCACGCCTGCACCATCTTACCTTCCTTCGTTGTCTTTGCAGTACGGGCAGGTGCATGCTTCCCTGCGCATCCTTCGGCCTTGCTGCGGCTGGGCATCCGGACTGTTCTCCCCTTCGTCCAGGTGGGTGCCATCATCACCCAACCCGTCACCACCAGCGCCGTGAAGGTTGAGGTGGGTATTATGATCACCTGCAATGAAATGTTTTGTTTTGAACTCATCTGTTTTTACTGCGGTCAAGACACACACACAGAGAAGCACAATCAATCCCTGAAAAAAGGACTGCCCAGTTTGATGTGAAACCAAAGCGGCACAATCTGCTTTGAGCCAGTTTGGTGTAGTGGTTAAGTGCGCGGACTCTAATCTGGGAGAACCGAGTTTGATTCCCCACTCCTCCACTTGCACCTGGCTGGATGACCTTGGGCAAGCCATAGCTCTGTACCAGCTGTTCTCTCAAGGACAGCTTGGGAAAGAGTTCTCTCAGCCCCACCTACCTCACAGGGTGTCTGTTGTGGGGAGGGGAAGGGAAAGGAGTTTGTAAACTGCTCTGAGACTCCAAGTGAGTGAAGGGCGGGATATAAAAATCCAATCTCTTCTCTTCTCTCTACCTTAATCAACTACAGGTAACTTTAAATGTTACCAGAAAAGAGAAGCAAAAACTAAAGAAAACAGAGCCAATGTAAGGTGGGATGGGGGGAACCTCATACAGCCTGGAGGCTGACTGGGTAACCTTGAGCAAGTCTCTCTTTCTCTATTTGGCAAACCCGCCTCACAAGGTGGTTGTTAGGATAAAATAGAGGGAGATACATCAGACTGTACTGAGCTCTTTGGGGGGGTGCATGCAAATAAATAAAACTGCACTTTTGAGGTAATGAACCAGAAAGAAAGTAGGGCTGTTCAATGGAATGGGGTTTTTAAAGAATGGCATTATTTTTTTTATCTGTCCTTACTCAGAACCCTTTATCTGAAGTTGTACTTTTGTGGTGTAAGACACAAATATTTTCCAAGCCCATCCCTACTAGATCTCCGCTGCTCTATCACAACAGAACGATAAGCCATGTTGGGGCCTAGAATCTTATGAACTGGGAAGCTTATTTTGTTCAGGGCAAAGTTTCTTTGTTTGGGAACTTGCAAAGTGCTGGGCTTAACAGAAAGAATGCAGCATGCATGGGTTTTAGTTGTTGTTTTTTAAGTATCTGTTTAGCTGGAAATGATTGTAATAGCACCCCGGGAGCTAATCTTCAAAACAGATGCAACCCATCCCAATAATAAAGTGAGAGAAGGCAATAAATACAGCAGCTTGAGAGAGAGAGAATAGTTTAAGTGGGGCTTGTGCTAAGGAAGGTATTGGAGGAGGGGGTGTTGGTGAATGCGCTTGCTGGTTAATTACTGTGATCACAGAAAGGATGTAAAAAGTTGAAAAATTATCTGTTAACAGCCCATGCACCACATTCTCTCTCCCTCTTTCTCAAAAGCCAATATCCAATTACAAAAACCATAGGAATTATAGAGCTGTGCTGATGAGTTTTTCAAATGCAGGGGGAAGATATAAAACATTTCCTAACGGGAGGGGAGCACTGGAGGAGTGGGAAGCTTTCGAGCCTCTCCATTCTCATTTCCATTTTATTGGGCCATGCTTATGCTGTCATCTAATTGCTTCTTCCATAATTCCCAGCTACACTCTCCAAATAGTTTATTTCCCTACAAGACTCTCCGCTTGATTATTTTCAGAGAGTGGGGAGAGAAACCCCCCCCCCCCCAATAGTCACAGATGCAAAAACGCAGCAGGCTGAGCAATCTGTTTTCAGAGGTGATTTAACATATGCCAGTGGGCCGGTCCATGTTCATCAGACCGAGGCACAAATGCTCAGGAGCCAGCAACAGCTATTACCTAGTTAAGGTTGCAAACTGGCTGCCACTTAAAAGGAATGTACGCAAGAGCTCCTTGAAGTCCACACTGGCAGCACAAAGGCTGCCCTCCTGCTTCAGGCAGAATAATGGGATGGAAATGCAGTGATGTCCTATGCAGGAGTGAACTACCTCAAGTGGAGCTGGCAAAGAGGCAGTGCAAAAGTCACCATGCCTCGAAATTCAATTATTTCTATATTGTCCTTCACAGTGTTCAAAAATTGCTTGAGATCTCTCAGTAAACTTATTAACAGGGTAAGGTAGACTAGGGCCAGTATTATCGCCCCAGAATTGCAAATGGAGCACAGGAGGTTACCTGATGGCTAAAGCAATAGGGGATGTGGGATAATAAACTGAAGTTTAATCCTGACAAGACTGAAGGGCTACTGGTGAGTGGAAAGTCACACCTTGGAATTATGGCATCACCTGTTCTGGCTAGGGTTGCAGTCCTCTTAAAGAGACAGGTCTGTGCTCTGGAAGCTCTCCTGGATCCAGGCCGACTGCTAAATAAACAGGAAGCAGCTGTGGCCAAGTGTGTCTTTTGCCACTTTCGACTGGTTAGCCAGCTGTGGCCTTTCCTAGGCAGAAAAGATCTGGCCACTGTAGTGCGTGTCCTAGTCTAGGTTAGATTACTGCTATGTGCTCTATATGATGCTGCCCTTGAAAAGTGTTTGGAAACGTCAACTGGTGCAGAATGCTGCAGCCAGGATGTTGACTAGAGTGGTCCCATCACTCCAGTCTTGGCCTGTCCATATTGGTTCCCGATCTGTTTTTAGGTACAACTCAAGGTGCTAATGTTGACCTTCTAAACTCAGATAGTTTAGGACCAGCATACCTGAAGGACCACCCAATCCCTCATCAACCAGTCATCTTCCAAGATTAGGCAAGTGGCAACTTGGGAGAGGGCCTCCTTGGCTGTGGCACAAAAACTCTGGAGCTCTCTCCCCAGGGAGACTCAGATGTCTCCTTCTGTTGCCACCTTACACCAGCATGTGGACACCTGGTTGTTTCGTTTGGTATTTCCTCAGTAATTCCCTCCTTCCTGTCCAATGTTCTAGTTTTTATGTTTTTGTATGTGTATTTAGGGGCTGCAGTGGTTCAAGTGGTTAAGACGCTGAGCTGCAGACCAGAAGGTCAGAGTGAGCTCCCGTCTCTGGTCCCAGCTCCTGCCAATCTAGCAGTTCAAAAGCAAGAAATTACAAGTAGATAAATAGGTACCATTTCGGTGTGAAGGTAACAGCGTTCCGTGCACCTTGGTGTCTAGTCATGCCGGCCACATGACCATGGAAATGTCTTTGGACAGTGCTGGCTCTTCGGCTTGGAAACGGAGATGAGCACCGCATCTCTAGAGTCGTATTCGACTGGCTTTAGAGCAAGGGAAACCTTTACCTTTACCTATGTGTATTTAAGCCCTTTTAATCATTTTAAGCTTTTGTTTTAATATGTTTGCTGTCAGTTTTAATGGTTAATATGTGGTTTTATTATATATATTTTTGTTTGCTGCCTTGGTGGTCCTTAGGAAGACCGAAATGTGGGGTATAAATTTTGTAAAATGAATTTTAAAAAATTAAAAATTCTCTGTATGGGCATATTCCAAGCCAAAGAACTTTCCTTTGACAGGTTCCTTCCTGCCACCTTCCCAGGCTCAGTTTGCGTGTCCCTTCGAGAAGCTCTGCTGCTCCCTGTTCTGTGGCTGCTCTCACAATCTGCATGCCCTCCACCCACATGGTTAGGGGTGGACTACACGGCTACACAAGAACATCACCTATGTCGTACATAAGCACACAATCCACTCCAACCACTGCATTAGCTACATGCATCATATGCGAATGTCAGCCCTTAATTCACATAAGTGTAAGTTACAATTATAGTCTGCAAATGTTAGGTCGAGTTCCACAGAGGATTTTCTAGGCTGCCAAATGGTCTCCGTTGGAGAAAATGAGCAGCAAAAAGAGGTTCCAGTTCCGCATCAATTACTGCTGGTTAGGCCATGAACAAAAGCAAGACCTTGGCCAGCGGTCCTCAGCAGCACCCAGCAACACCTTTCCTGATGCCTGCTGATGTTTTTAGAAAGTAGGTGGGGACAGGGGGGGTCTTTGCTCAGCAAGGCTTCTGATTGCCCATTGGGGGAAAAACTGCTCCAACAGCAGGGGCCACCACAACACAAGGGTCTTCACTGCTTGATGGTAAACTTTGTGCATGCAAGAAAATATTTATAAATAATATTGTTCATTTTTAAAGGCATCCTGTTAAAACAGAGCTCCTGCCTGAAATGTTGAAGAGCTGCTATTACAGTTATGCATGACCTCATACACTGACATTTTATGGTTGGGGATCTCTGACCTAGAACCCACCCCTACTCCAATTCAAAGGTGGGGCAACCCTGTGGAAAGTGTTATAACTGCACCAAGAGACCTGGTGCACTGGCAAGATTTTTTTTATAAAGACTGCATTACGATGAGTGTGTCATGTTAACAGTGAGCCAGGAAGTCCACTGTTCAGGCCTCCTCTCAATGAAGAACTCACTAAGTAACCTTGGACAAGACCCCACCCCTACCCCAGTCTCAGACGTGCCCTTTACTGGCAACATGGGAACCATAATTTTGGCTTACATTAAAGGGCTGTTGTAAAGGTTCCCAAGGCAAATTGCGAGATGTTGTTAAATAGCACTCTTATAAACTACAGAGATGAGAAAATCAGACACAGAAAAAGTTTCATAATAAAGATATCATGCAAGTCACTCAAGCACTCCACCTCACCCCAAACAATGCCCTTTTCCCCCTTACACCTGGGGAAGCACAAAACACCTTCCTTCTTCACCTATTCTTGCCCCCAGCATGCAGGCAACTAGGTCTGAACAAAAGGGAGGGGGTTAGGACCACAAAAGACTGATCACATTGGCTTTTCTTGATTTTCCAGCAAGCATGTTTAACTTCTCTGGGAAGGAATTCAAGACACACAAAGACACCACAGTGAATTCAGTACAACATACTGAGCACAGTTTCCAACACACAGGTTGAGGACTGAATCTTACACCTCTTCTCCCACGCAGCAACTTTCATTTTTAAGACAAGAGCATGCTGGTTTTCAGCCTGATACTATGTGTTGCACCAAGCACAAATGGCCTTTTGTGTATCATCACGGCCATTCCCCTACAACTGTGAAGGCATGAGAAAAAAATTACTCAAACCACCACACTTCTACAGTTTAACAACTCCTTCAAGGACCTATTTCACAAAGTCCTTCCAGCAGTTTTGTAGCCTGGAGCAGCTGAGAGGCCTAGGCATTACAGAAAACCACCGTATTTACACACACACACACACACACACACACACATACAGAGTGCTGCGTAGGCTGAAATTCCATGCAAATACAGAAGAAATTTGGTACCGCGCAGTGCGCACAGAATTCAGGTTCCTTAAAATATTGGTGGTCTAAGTTTCTAGCTTCAGATAATCTTGGGGAAGCATGCAGGAAACGTCTGGTAGACTCCTCGAAGATAGAGAATTGCAGAAATAAGACTTTCCAGGGGTCGGCATGGGGTAGAGTTTCAGCCATGCCATGCATCTCCTTGCCCATCCCCTCCTTTTTTTTTTGTTTATGTCTTTTTTTGCTTCTCACATTTAGATAGAACAGATGACAACTCTGGCAGAGCTGGAACAGACTTCTGTGGGAGCTCACCAGATACAGACTTCAGAGTCTGGCCTGAGGCAGTCATATCTCGTGCAGCCAAGGCCTTCTGCCACAACACAGTTTTCAGTCTAGAAGCTCAATCGCTTGATCTGGGAGTAAACTGCTGACCTACAGTACATCATTCAATCTGGCTGGCTTCTGTGTAGATGACAAAACCCACAAAGCCAGGCTACTCACAGACAAGGTTTCACTCTCTACATACTTGCGCGACTCCACAGATACACAGGAAACAAAACCCTCCAAAACTGGCCCAAGAAAGACTGAGCACATTTCAGAAGGGATGGAGTATCGAACACTGCCCTGCTCAAACCCCTGACATCTTAAAGCAGGGGTCCCCAACCTTTCTGAGCCTGTGGGAACCTTCTGACATGGGTGTTGTGGGCACACTCACAAAATGGCTGTTGCAGGAGGTGAAGCCACAAAATGCCTGCCACAGCAATGTTTTTATGAAATCTGCACAATCAAGCAAATTTCCAATGATCATTCAGAAACCTTGCTGTGCAGTTGGCGGGCACCATGTTAACAAACCCTGTCTTAATGAATCCTGTGAGTTTTGAAGGGTGGGGATTTACAAACTATTCCCACCCCCACAGCCATTTCTCACAGGCTCCCAGCTTGTTTGCCTATATTATAGACTATATTTGGGCAGGGTGCATGAAGTGTTTGCTGGATTCAGTCATTTCCCCCATTATACCAAGCGTTGTTTCTTTTCTTTTTTTAAAACTCATTTATGTGCTCACAGAAATCCAAGCAGCTAATGAAATCATCACAGGGGAAGGGAGGAACAACATAAAAATCTTAGGGCTATACCAAAACTAGGAAAATTGTCCAGCAAACTTGTCAGGGCTTCCTCAGCATGAGGAAAGGCTGGTCAAACTGTCAGTTGAAGAAATGTGTGTTTGCATCACGTACTCTAGAAGATTCCACAGCTGGCCTATGCATGCACAAGTCCCACATGCAGGACTGCATGATAGCCAGAAATAGTAATCATTCCAAAAAGCAAAACTACAGAATTGTGCAACAGAACTTCTATAAATGTGGTTAAATAATATATACAGATTTGCAAAATTTAGCTCTTGTTGACAGTGAATTTAGATTCCATTACCAGAGAATTCTGGTTTTATTTTTAAACGATTCATGGCTTTTTATGCAGCTCACCACACACTATTCTCACTTTTCATTTCATCTGCCTTGTGTGCTAGTCCACAGGACACCCTTGCTAGTTTAACAGTTAATCACTCTTTGTTTTGGGGACCTTGGGGGGGGGGGGGGGACAGGACGGAATACTTGGCACACAGTGGAAATGTGATAGGATTCAAGGCTAAGCAGCAGCAGACTAAGTAGTTGTATTGAAAGTATTTATAGTTCCAAATATCCTTTAATCACAACATTGTTTTAGACAGCA
The DNA here is from genome assembly GCA_029233225.1 of Lepidodactylus listeri. Classification (NCBI taxonomy): domain Eukaryota; kingdom Metazoa; phylum Chordata; class Lepidosauria; order Squamata; family Gekkonidae; genus Lepidodactylus; species Lepidodactylus listeri. Next base: position 53,525,583 of record JARCFY010000015.1, on the reverse strand, counting down.
AATTAAAAACATGTCCTTGTGGGAAGGGAGAAAAGCTGATGTTATTTATACTAAAATGAAACAATTTGAGAGCATTTCCTATTGCAAATGAATAAAGCTCTGCTTCATTACAGCTGACTAATAAGTGCTTGCCTCCTTGTTAATTACCATGTGGGTTTTGCACTGGGCAGTCACATACCAAAGAAGGAAGCTCTGATGTAAATAACACCGATCAGTTGCGCAAACACCAGACCTGTAATACCAGTATGTCTGTACTTGTACGGCATAAAAGCCACAACTCAGCTTTCTGTTGTTTCATCACCATTACTTTCCAGAGAAGTATGGTTCTAAGGGAGAATTTAAACCCAGCACAATTCGAGCACCACGAGCAAAGACACTCCAAACAAAGTTCAATTTTAAAACGTGTTTTCCTCAGTCAAGTCCATATAAAGCTTCCGTTTTACAATTCTCCATGCAACAGAGGAGAACGCAAACATTTGCTGGGGCTACATTATTAGCAGGGTAAAATTTCATTCTGTTCCCCTTTTGTGCTCTTTAAAGGGCCAAAAGTGAGTGGGGAAGGGAGGAGAGCAAAGCTTAGCTCTGCCCCTGCCTACTCTAGAGGCTATGGGAGGAGCATTCAAACAGAAACTTCACCAGCAGCCACCCTACAGTTTCCCCTTTGACTTGGATCAAAGCGTGATTTTTTAAAATCCAGTTGAAAGTTGAAAGCCCACGGAAGCCCACAAGTTGCACTCTGAACATGCTCGAGGGCTTCCTTTGGGGAAAGATCTCAAGTGGAAGCAGCCACAGTGATACCAGGCAATTTCATCACACAAAACGGGATGTAGCTATGATTCAGTACAGCTCCACCCATGTCTCAAGGGCAGTTAGACCTGGCCTACATGAGCAGTAGAATGAAGAGACACTCAGGCTATAGAATGGGGTCCCTCAAGATGGTGACCATAGGCCCCCTGACGCCTGCCACCTGTTTTTAGGAAGTGGGTGTGGCCAGGTAGGTCTTTTGCATAGCAAGGCTTCTAACTGACTACCAGAGATTTGACTGGTGGTGCAGACTTTTTAAAATGTGGCTTTGGCAGCAGCTGCCACCACAGCACAAGGATCTACACTATGTAACTGAAGTTGACTGTGGCAATTGTTTTGTGGCTGGCTCCACCTCCTGCTGCAGCCATTTTGCTGCTGCTCCCACTATGCCATGACAGAGTTTCAAATGTGCCCACAGGTTCAAAAAAGGTAGGGGACCCTGCTTATAGACGACGGAAGATGACAGTTGATAATACTCTCCCACAAATAAAAACTCCTCCCACAAATAAAAACCAGTACAGCAGGAATTAAGTTTTAGCTCTGTCTGCTCCCTGCTGTACTAGTTCTCGACTTTCTTCCCAGCAATCACCACACATTCTTTTACTTGTGCATGACAATTTTTTTTAGGTAAGTTCTAGGATGAAGAAGAATGACTGTTAACTTCTTGCCTAAAAGTTAGTATTACTTTTGCTACACATGGAAACTGTAAATGGTGATAAAGGAACTAACTGGCACACAGCTTCCACTTCTAGCCCAGAGTCAGCAAGCCCTCTGGCTAGACACCTCAGCCAAGTGCCACCACCATCTCATCATAACACAGGGGAGGTGGAGAGACAGCTAAACAAGACAGCAATTACACAGCCCCATTTTTGATATCACTCAGATGGCTGCACTGACAAAAAGGCTAAAACAGCCCCAAGTGAGGATGGATTCAGATTATAGTAGACTGAGATACGTCAATGTACAAACCAATTTTTCTGCTTGCTGCTGCCCCGCCTCCACAAATGTTTTAAGATCAGGTTGTATGTACTGGGTAAACTGAGGCACTCTCCATTTACACTTAACAGCCTTGATTTACATGACAGAGTTGAGTTCTCCATTCGGCCTTCAGCTGTTTGCTCAAGGTCATCTATTAGTGCCTTATTTTTACTCCTACGTTCACAGAAGTATCCTGACTGCCATCAAAACAGAGCAACAGAGAATACACAATATTTGAGCTTTTAGTCAAGGAAATGTTGAGCGCACTGCGTTCAAGTTTAATTGAGCCCCACACGTCAGCAACACTGGCACATCAACATTCAACGTTTGTGCAAACGTATCGGCTCACAATTGGAAGTGCTATAATTTTAGGTTATAGCACAGGCACAGCTCTTGTTATAACTGATCAGGGATTTTTGCAAACACTTATATCAGTGCTAGATTTGTCTGTAGACAGGGCTCTGAAATGATGCAGTTATTTCTACCACCAGGGCAGGGCTGGGGAGCTTCACAGCGCTTGAACAACAGGCAACTTGATGTTGATTCCCAGGAATCCCAATTCTATGTTTCTAGTAGCTCGTAAACATTACATTGTTATGTCATTCACCTCAACTTTTGTCCCTAAAGTACCGTAGAAGCAGGTGACTGTTACTCCTGGCTATATCCTCCTCTGTCCCTACTGCATTACTTCTAGCCACTGTTTCAAGATAAGCTTGCAGAAATCTGAGACGTAAACACAGCAGGCGTTCTCTGGCAGTCAAGGGATAAGCTACACAAGCCCTAGCATGTCTCATTCCTACCTATTTCCAAGCCTCAGAATCAGATATTCCAAAAGCACTAAGGAAAATTTTGCATCCTCCATTATCTCACTGAGTTCCTGATACCAATGAAGAACAATCATCCGGCATTCTCTTATCAGACATCTGCTATTCTGCCTTGGTCAACATTTGCACATTTGGCCACTACGCCACCACATCTAGAGTCAAAACCTTGCTCAATAATCTAAACAAGCAACAACCTGTTCCTCTCTTTATAACCACCAGGGCCCAGAGGTGCATTCTGATACTGCACAGAAGCTGCAGTTATCACATCAAAGGCATAAAACTCAGGGGCGTAGAGTTCTGTAAATTCCGGGGAGGGGGCTCTTCCCTCCCCCCTGCCGGGAAACCTCCGCGCCCTTCCGAGGCCCGCCAGCCGTTGCTGCCGGAGCCTCCCCCCCCCTCCTTCCCTCTCCCTTCGCCGGGAAAAGAGGGGGGGAGAGGGAAGGATGGAAGGGTGGGGGGGGGAGAGGCACCAGCAGCAGCAGCTGCCGGCCTCAGAATGGCCCCGGGAAGCGCGGCGGCATGCGCTATGTTTTCCCGGAGGGGGGCTCAGTCCCCCCCCCCCGGAAATTTCGGGGGAGGCTCGAGCCCCCCCCCCGGTAGTCAACGCCTATGATAAAACTTATCCATTTCACAGCATGGACCACAGAGGACAAGATGGCCAAAATATCACGACTGCAAATTTTGACCAGTAGAACAATTAAACTCCTAACTGGTTCACTGGCAGGAGAAAAGTTTAAATCAGGCCGAGAATCAGGGACATACTAATTTTTCAGGATATTAAGACCCATTTAACAGTAACATAAAAGAAAATATTCCAAATTTCCTTCTGAAATTATTATATCCTCCTGCTCTTCTTTCAATACCTCAACAGGTAAACTACACAGACAATAGTATGCCATTTCAATTGATCAGAAGAATCAACTAAATCTTCTTTGACCAGTGGAGAGCCTTATGAAAACAGGCCCCATGGCTGACAGACAATGGGACGAGGGAAACAGTGGGTTCAGCACTCCCCGGAATTTCACACGCTCCCAAACTTTACAATGAAAGTCTGTTTTTGCGCAAGTCACTTGAGCATCGTAATACAAGCCAATCCACGGAATTTTAGTTTAATTTACTTTATTATTACTACACCCTTCTCTTTTGAGAGCCGTCCTATAATTCTGGATAACTAGAATGACACTATTAAGTGTACATTCCATATTTACCAGATTCAGTCTTTAAAAACATTTTAAACATCTTTATTTTGGGCTTTCTGCAGCTGAATTATTCACAATAATTATCCCTATCCAAATCAGCTGCATTACAGATAGGTAGGCTAAAGCTGTGGTTTTAGAATATAGTTCCTTCAGCTTTTAATGTAATGCTGCGGTAGGTCTACCTTTTTGGCAAGGATGCCATCAATATGACATAGCCCTACTCTGGTGTATGCAGCCCAGTCCTTGGATACTGGGTGTAGCTTTGCCTTGGTATACTGAGAAACTAGAAGTGCAGACTTAGTTCTGTACTGTAGCAACACCTATGTGCCTTCCTGCTCCAACTGGGAGGGGGGGCAATATTTGCTACTTGCAGATCCCATGCAGATAGCTAACCATGGCTTAATGCAGTGCTCTTCAGCCCATAGATGATGGCTCTCCAGAGAATCGCAGAGCCCTATCTCCCAAGTCAAGAGCCCCCACAGAGCCACCAATTTCTTCTGTTCATTAAATCTGCTTTCTCTGCATGTGCCCTAGCAGCAAGAGTGCCACAGTTCCTGCCTTTATTTTCATGCCCACTGAGAACAGCACTTAGAGGTGAAGAAGAGTCCTCCATGACTCTGACCTGTGGCTTGTTCCTCATTACAGTAAACCTCCTTGTGCTCGGTCTGCATTTCTTGCCCCTTGCTTTCTTCATCTGCTGCCCATAGTCCTGGCCAATGAGACCATAACTCTGGTTCCCCCACTTCCTGTCACATGACTACCTGTCACATGGTTGCTGCTCAGCGTGTCCAAAGTCTGGAAAGGACAAAGACTACTGGCTTAACGCACCCAGCTGTCCTGCAAAGCAGCAAACTTCTTCATTGAGAAAATTTTTCCCAGTCCTGCTCTTGTACTTTTTCATACAGTTAATCACTACTGCCGGATTATCCATATCTCTAAAAGAACCCTCTCTGCTGATGGGTTACATGACATTAATAAGAACATAAGAGAAGCCAATGTTGGATCAGGCCAGTGGCCCATCCAGACCAACACTCTGTCACACAGTGGCCAAAAACACCAGGTGCCCTCCGGAGGTCTAGCAGTGGGGCCAGGACACTAGAAGCCCTCCCACTGTTGCCCCCCCCCCCAAAAAAAACACCAAGAGTACAGAGCATCACTTGCCCCAGACTGAGAGTTCCTATCTATACTTTGTGGCTAATAGCCACTGATGGACCTCTGCTCCATATGTTTATCTAATTCCCTCTTGAAGCCTTATAGCCACCACCACCTCCTGTGGCAGTGAATTCCACATGTTAATCTTCAACACTGAAATGTTAACCACAGCTGCCATGAATTCCTGCCGCCCCCATTCACTACTGCTCAAAAACGCCTCTTTGCTCTATGTTAAATGGTTCCCCTTTTCTGAACAGGCCTACATTTCTAACACAGAGAACCTACAGATGGCATTTTAAAAGGAAGTGGTCACAGAAACATAATGATGGCTATGTTAAAAGGCTCAAAGGCCTCTTTGCTCTGCAGTCAAACGTACATACAGTATAATATGTACAGGAACAGAAAATACAGGATTTACTCATTACTATCTTCTCAATCAAAATCTGTAACTTGCCCTGTGAACTCTGGGCTGGCTACATGATTTTAAGCATCAGTGACTCTTTAGGAGAAATGCACATTATGTAAGGTTTGCACACCAAAATGCCATTTTTGCTTTATAAACCACCAGCATTTAAAGGAATCAAGCACTCCAACTGAAAAACATGTGAGCAGCTTTGATGTGGCATCTTTTTATTTTGCATCTTTTGCCATGGGGAGGGGCTGCTATTCAGTTGCAGAGCATCTGCTTGACATGCAGAAAGTCCCAGGTTCAATCCACATCTCCAGAAAAAAAAAGATCAGGTAGTAGGTGATGTGAAAGACCACTGCCTAAGACTCTTGAGAACCACTGCCAGTCTGAGCTGACAATATTGTGCCTGTGCACAGCCACTGAAAGAACCTAGTTGTCCTGATTAGCTCCAGACACAGACATCCTTTCCTTATTTAAAATGTGTGATCGCATTTCACCTGCTAACATGGTCTCTCCCTTCTCATGGTTTCAGCCCTTGCTTACTTTTAAATGGTTCTTGTGATGTGAGTGGTATGTGAGTGCGATATGACTGTGCTAACTATGTGCTAACTATGGTTATAAATCACCAGTGAAGACTTTGTGCCGAAACAGGTTTGCCGTGTTTTATTTTAACTGGCATTATTCTGTCTTACTGTACGCACACAATTGTTTCATGTTTTCAACTTAACGTATTAAAATATACTAGTGTCATGGTTTGTACACATAAATGAATTGGTTCATTTGAGCACTGCAATCATACATTTCCCCCGTTTCCCATGTTCTCAACCTATTTGTCTTTTTCGTTTGGGCATTTCACCCTTTTGTTTGTGGTACTAACCCACAAAGCACATACATGCAAATGGCAAGAAAATAATGAACAATGATAATGTAGGATAAGAAAATCCAAATACTTGCCTTGCTGCCAGCAATAATGCGATATAGCTCAAAAATAATTAAGAACTATGACGTATGCAGACAGGCTGGTGAATAGCTAAGATAGGAACCCACCAGTTCCTGGCTCTAAGCCCAGCAGCATGGCTCATCAGAGTTCCTGCCATTTCCCACATTGAGTTCTAAATCATGCTGGGCCTCAAATGTGTTATGATGCATAGAAAACTTTCAAAATATCTCTGCTGGTGAATGTGTCAATTACAGATTGATAAACGCTTACAGCTATTGAGTCTGGGTTAAGACAGAAGTTTGAGTGAAGGGCTTTGACCTAAATGCACAAGGATTCCAGTTCCACACAACTTATATTCAGCTCCAGCTGTAACTGTTCTAGTTTGTTCCTAGTTGAAGCCACTAAAGGCTTAGTAACCTGGTTTGGCTCTGCTTCAGAACCGAGTTTTCATTTGCGTAAGAATATCTAAATATGATTCAAGCCCCAATGCTGATTCACGTAGCCTGGGTATAGCAAATCAGGTCAAGGAAGGCACCCATCACTAGGGCATCAGCAATAAAGAATATAAAGTAAAAATAATTAAAAAGCCCTAAAGCATTCAATATTAAATTCCAAATTTAACATGTTTTTGGCTTACAAACCATGACCTACTGAAGTAACCAAACATTTGCCTGATTTCAACCTCCTGAACCTTTGAGGAGGTAGAAGCCATGACAAACCCAAAGGGTATTAAAAACCCAAATATTACTTTTACAACGTTATGATTCATTTTGGTTAGGCCTAGTGAAACATCATGTCACTTTTTAAAAGCTGAGCTCTACGTCTGAACGGATGACCTGATTTTTTAAAGGATTCTATTCCAGTTCAGTGAAGAAGTCACAGCAGCCTGCAATTGCAGCCCAGACAACAGGGAGCCTTGTGGCACCTGTATCGTAGCACACACTTTGGTGAGCCAGAGCCCACTTCCCCAACCACGTGAGCCCACTTTGCCTCATGTGCTCAGAAGAAGTGGCTGCCAGTTTATCAAAGTTATGCCACAATAAAAAGTTTGATCCTTGATTTGATGAGCTTAGAAACATTGGGAGGGGGCATGAGTAACACAAACAATGCAAATTATTGCTACCAGCTCCATTCTAACACATCCCAGACGGGGACAATTCAACCAATACGTAACTCAACGCAAGTTCTTTAAAGCTGGTGCTGCTACAGCTCTTTATGTTCAACGTGGGCTACACCTACATTGTAATGGCTTCCCTCAAGGATTCCTGGACACTGTTGTCCTGTGAGGAGCTAACGAACTACAATTAGGAATTCTCAGCCTTCGCAGAAAACTACAGTTCCCAAAACTCTTGAAAAGGGATGGGGAAGCTATGAACAATAAAGCCAAATTTTAATGTAGACCAGGGTCCCCCCAAAGTGGTGGCTATGGGTGCCATGGCACCCATCAATACCCCCCCCCCCCGGCACCTGAGGTTGTCAGAAAGTTGGTGGGGCCTTTGTGAGGCAGCACATGCAAATGAAAGGGGTTTTCATGGATGCAATAGCAGCAGCAACCACTGGTGGAATCATGGAAGACTAGAAAACATCCGGGCTTGTGGTTCCATTTCCCCCTTCAGCCTTCCCTTCTCTTTCTCCCTTCTTTCCCCTGGGCTTCCCTTCACTTCTTTTTATTAACCTTCTGCCATTCTGTTGCAAAGTGAAGGAGGAGATAATGTCTGGCTCCACCTCCTGAGGCACCCATTTTGGGTTTGTGCTCACTACTCAGAAGTCCAAAGTGCCTGCAGGCTCAAAAAGGTTGCAGACCCTGGTGCAGAAGTACTTGGAAGTTTATCAAGAGTTTTATAGTCCCACATTCGTAAGACACAGGCCATTTCAGTGGAAATTAAAGAAACCATTCAAAGCTGCTGCAGAACATGAAATTGTGGATATTTTAAAAATCACCATATAGGACACGTGGTAGAGGTACCACAGCCATGCCTTGATATTTGGTCATTGCTCTGAGTGACCGTAAGAGAGGGTAACAACAGTCGTAATTGGAATGATGTTCATAACCAAACCAGTGTAAGCCTAAATTCTGTTGGGATGCAGAAGAAGAACAGAGCAGGTTGCGCTAAAACCCAAGCAGGATACATCAATTAAACTGCAAAGCCTAGGACCCATTTTCACAGGCTTCAAAACCCACTTTTGGGACTTGGGACACACAGACTGGGAAACGCCGTGTTAAAAGGACTGTAAAGATATGCCTGAAGTCTGAGAGCAATGCCTGCTAAAATCTCAACAACCTGAGAAGTTGCTAAATAAGATTTCCTGTGGTCAGAAAGGCAGGGGTGCCGTGCCTGCATAGCTCTGTGTCCCAGAGTGATGAGCAGAATTAATATGAAACAACAGAAACTGCAGACTTCAGCAAAGAGAAATCAGGCATGCTCACGTCAACCAGGCAAGCTGTGGAATTTCACAAATTTCTTGGTGCAGAGTTTAGATTGCCTGGGTGCAAAATTTTACACTAAGCAATCAAGGAACACATCCTTGAACACAATCTCAATACGATCTAGTCCTCTCATCATGAAAACAGTGTCCCCTATTCATCCTGCTTCTGTACCTCTGCTTGGCTTCAGTCTTTCCTAGACCTGGTTGAGTGCTATCTTTTTGGGGAAATATTGCAGTCAACGCAACCTTAGACACTGTGTGAAAGGGAAGGTGTACATTTTTACAAGTCCTGTTCCATCAGCACCACTGTTCTTGCCTCAGCCTATGCCCATGGCCATCGTTTCCCCCCATACTCGAGAGGACTTAAAAAACAACAACACACGAATTGCTAGATCACTTTAGCACAACCATGTTAACATGTCCTACTGACCTGTGGGCTTGTTTCTGGCTATTATTTTTTTGGAAAAAATTCTCTAGCCCTTTTTATTGTGTAGTTATAAGGGGGAAATATTTCCCCATATAATTCCAAATGAAAATACCTACAGACTTACTTAAAAAAAAAGAAAGCTGAAAATGAATGTATCATAGCAATAAAATATGCTATAGCACACTAAAAAAAGGTCTCCAGTGAATGGAGGAGGGGGGAGTGCAGGGAAAACTGATGTGTGGATGCTCCATTCCCACTGTGAATACCTCTGCATTTGCACACGTAACAACTGCCACACAATGAATTCTCTGTGAAGAATCTGCTATAAACCAGCTGCCCCTACTTGGTTGAGAAGCATGAGAATAAAAAAATACAAGCCAGGAGACCAACCCTTGGATCCCTGAAGATCTTAAATCAGTCCAGTCCTGGTTTCTGACAATCCAGAACTCAAAATCTTTCCTTTGCAGCTATAAGGGCTAGAATAATTTTTTCCCGTTCTTAAATAGCCAAAACGCTACAAATCCACACAGGATTCCACAATTGCATTTACAAATATGGGGCAATAAGACCTGAGGTTAAAAACCTCCATGAGATGCTCCTTCCCTAAAAATAGGCAAGCTGAGTTTATGTGCACATGAGCACTGTATACAGGAGCCATGTAACTAGCAATAATATGCTAGTTCTAATAACTTTTTTACTTTATATATATAAAATACAATCTATCGCATACAAGTTTGGATATCAAAAATTGTGGAAGCAGCTGTGCAGAAGATCTGGAAGCTACTGGGTCACAAATTGTCTATTCCCATGAATGCAGATAGAGAACTATTGCATCAGTAAATAGTAGTAATAACTTGCAAGGCAATAAATTGCCACCTCTAAGGATTACTTGACAAGAGCAGGACACTCAAGGACAAGGGTCAAGAATATGTATTTTAACAACAATGAAATTATAAGAATTCCAAGTCCCAGCAATCACTAATTGTAAGCTTTTTGGCCCCTGTGCCGATAATGAAAGTCACCCAACACAGTCACCCATGGGTTCAGATGATGTCTCTAGCAATCTGGGAAACACTGCACAAAAAATATTACTCTGTTAAGTTAATCAAAAGAATTTTTTTAAAAAAAATGTCCTGATGAAAAATGAAAATGCTCATGTGGCAAAATAAATTAAGGGAGCATTTTATTTTCAGTAGAATTGTGACTCATTCTATGATACCTAACTCAGAAAATCATCAAAAAACATTTCACACAATCCAGTTTCCTATAATGTAATATTTAGCTGAAGAAGAACCTGTTCCAAAGAACCCGTATTATTGTGAATTATTATACTTTTAGTTATGTTTAGCCAAATAACTTGTGTTAGGTTAAAATACATGACTAACCTGAACATTAGTAATTGTTTAAGTTTGCATAACCATCATATTTTGAGAGGATGTAAAGTTACTGTTATCACTATTATTTTGAAAAAATGATATAAATAAAGAATATTTTAAAAAACTGAAAATGCTCCAGGAGGGACAGACTATGGAACAGTTTTGAGTTAGTTCAAGGAAAAGGAGGGGGGATTAACTTACTCAAGTTGCTGAGGGCTTAGACCAGGGGTCTCCAACCTTTATGAGCTTTATGGGCACCTTAGTGTGATGGGCGCAGCAACAAAATGGCCGCCACTGGAGGTGGAACCAGCCACAAAATGGCCACCACAGCTTACTTGCAGTCACACAGTGAAGATCCCTGTTCTATGATAGCAGTTGCTGCCAAAACATTTTTAAAAATCTGCACAGCCAATCAAATCTCCAATGGCCAATTAGAAGCCCTACTGGGCAAAAGCCCCACCTGGCCCTGCCCACTTTCTGAAAGCACTTGGTGGGCACCAAGAAAGGTACTGGCAGGCCAGGCACCATGTTGGAGATCCCTGGTTTAGACAGTCCGGGAGATGGGAGATGAGCTTCTGAAGGTGGGATAGGATTTCCTAAGTATTCCCGCCTAATCCACCCAGAATTCATGAAGTACTCCCCTCCCAGTCTCTTACTAAGCTTACCAAAGAGCCAATATGAAGACTAACTCCTGCTTACAAATCTTGGGGATTTGTTTGTGTTCTAATTCAGCATAATTTAGCAGGAGAATAGGTAGTACATTAAGGCTGTGACCCAGAACTCACTTACTTAGATACACTGGTGGCAAAGCAGTATCTGTCCCCCCACCCCCATACACCCCTCTGCTCCCTCCTCCTTTCATTCCCAGCAGTTTCCTGTTATTTCCTCCTTCCTATATGCAATCTTCAATTCCCAAATCACAAAGGCTTACTTGCACAACTCCTGTCATTGAGCAACCAAGAAGTTAACAGCCCATAAAGCGTTCTCAGTGAACTTTGGAATCAACCGACCTCAAGAAGCAGGGCAGCTCATTTTCGCAGTGACTGGAATCCTAAACCAGCAAAAGGTGCATTTATCTCCTGCTATACCTGACTTGTGACCATGAAGATCAGAAGGCAATTTCCAATTCAGATTACCATTTTTGCTAAGATTTGTTTGTGGGCGAGGGCCACTACACACTGAACCAAGTGCTTGCCGTGTTCACAAAATAGGTCCCTTTCACAGCCTCCCATTGTTTTGCAGAAACTGTTTCCTCATAGTCCTATCTGATGCAGCTGCAGTATGTGTGAAGACTAGAACCCATAGCACACCCTGCTCATGTGATTGCAGCATTAACGCACATACCACAGCCATATGGGAAAGCATTAAGAAGAACTGTTCCTATGCAGCTGCAGGTGGAAGAAAACAGGACACAGGAAGGTGCCTTACCCAGAGTCAGACCCTTGGTCCATCATGATCAGTATTATTTACTTAGCCTGGCAGTGGCTCTGCAGAGTTTCAAGCAGAGGTCTTTCACATCACCTACAGCTTGATCCTTTTTAACAGCAGATGTTGAGGATTGAACCTGGGACTTTCAGCATGCCAAGCAGACGCTCTACCACACCACATGTTGCTATACCCCCCACATTTCTAACTGGCCAGATTGCCACCACAAAGCTGAGTGCTGCAAATGCACAGAGCACTGGTCATTAGTACAGCAAGAATAGCTGTCTGAATCCATGCAGCAGGAGGAGGAGAATTGGTTCTTATACCCCACTCTTCACTCAAGAGTGGCTTACAATCTCCTTCCCTTCCTCTCCTTACAACAGACACCCTGTGAGGTTGGTGGGGTTGAGAGAGCTCTAAGAGAACAGCTCTGAGAGAACTGTGACTGACTTAAGGTTACCCAGCTGGCTCTATGTGGAAGAGTGGGAAATCAAACCCAGACCTCCAGATTAGAGTCCGCCGCTCTTAACCACTACACCAAACTAACTCTTACACAGCAAACAGCTGAGGCAAACAGCTTCTTCTGCACAGAGGTTCCTACAATAAATCTATTACTTTGCTGAAATTGGTACTGTTTGTGTAATATTAATATTCCAGATGCTAATGCTACCATCTGGACACTTTATACGCTTTTAAAATCCTGAAAATTTCCCTCTAAAAGGGAGGCAATTCTCATACTGCAGTTGCAAATCCACTCCCCCCCCCCCCCATACACACACACAGTTGCTCCTGGAACACAGGGGACCCACCTGAACAGCATGAGAAAGGAATTGGAGGTCAGCAGCTGGCAAAAATCACCCACCTCATCAGCAGCAATTTTCTGCTGGATCCCATCTACTAGCATCTTTGCTTTTATACTTTCAAGCATCTCTCTCCATGAGGGCTTGAAACTTGGCTCTTTAAAACCCAGAATCTGGAACTCACCAACTCATGTGAGCTAGAGAGAGCCACTTCTCCCTGCTATTCAGTGCTACAGATATATTAGTCTAACCACTGCACTATTGACAAGGGGAAATGTGAGCTGAAAAGCTTTAGTATGGATGCTCCAAATTCTTGCTATATACATACCACAAGAACCCCAATCACTAAAAACCTCCACTTACCAGCGGCATTCGCTATTGCAAGGGGAAGCCCTTGCAGCTGATGAACTTGGATTCCAGCTGCTCCCAGGGCCCCAAGGTTAATCGTCTGAAGGCCTGGTACGGAGGACAGCTGAGCAGCATTCACAGTGACGGTGCCACTTGGCAGAGAGGCAGAAGCAATCGGTGTGAGCGTTGTGTTGGTGCTCCCCGTCTGCCCCAGGGACACTCCCTGCACCGGAGCCAAGGCGATTGTCTGAGCCTGTGGGTTCTGAACCTGAAGATTTTGCAGCTGAAGTGTCTGCCAGGTGACCTGCCCGTTCGGCCCCACGGTGGGCGTTCGAATAAAGATTGGACCGGTACTGGGGAGAGTCTGGATTTGCAAGTTCTGCAAGGCATCTTGGGTCGCAAAGGTCTGGCCTGCTTGTCCTCCTTGCACAAGCTGAGGCTGCACCAGGATCTGCTGCTGCTGCTGATTCTGGTCAGCATCTTTCTGCGCTCCTGACTGAACTGCAATTCCGGTAACCTGCAAAGCATCGGCGTTTTGAGCACCGCTTGTCCTCTGAGGCGTCTGCACCTGAACGTTTGTTCCCATTGTGCCAGAGGTGGAAAAATTCATGATACCCACGTTACTTGTGGTGGTGGCGTTGTAGCTGTTGGCATTGGTAAAGAAACAGCCAGAGTTGGCCTGGGAAGCAGCTACGCTGGAGGAACTGATGGAGGCACCAGAAGTGGCTGGCTGAGAGCCGCTCTCCTGAGAGCCAGAGCTGCTCAAAGTAACTGACTGAGAAGTGGGGGCCAAGCTGGCTGCGATGCTGTTGACGGGCAATAACGTGATATTGCCGTTCAAAGCTAGCGGGACGTTAGTGACGTACTGCGTTTGCCCTGAGAGAGCATTAACTCCCTGGATGGGGACGGCCTGCTGAAGGAGGTTTGGCATGGCAGCCAAGATATTGCCGGTCCCTGACCTGTTTGCAATGAGCTGCTGGTTCGTCCCAGGGATGATCTGCAGCTGGCCAGAGGCATCCTGCTGGACATTGACTTGGGTGGCGGTGGTGGCAAACTGCAACTGTTGTCCATCCACAGTCTGAAACTGGGGGATGACCTGATACTGAATATTGGGTATCACTCCTGACAAGCTTGTCAGGACTTGCTGATTCTGCATACTGGGGGTGGTAGTAACCACGTACTGCCCAGCGGCAGTGGGTCGGTTTTTGGATGACGAGTCGCTCTCATCGTTGCTGTTAGTCCCTTGGTCTTTTGGAGAATCAGAAGTCCCAGAGGGAGTGGAAATTATTTGCCAGCCATTGCCATTCTGGGACATCTGAGTTGCAGCAAGGTCCAGTTCGTTTGAGCCCCCTTGCTGTCCCTGCAAGCCGTCAGCATTCTCATTGGGGGACTCAATCCTGCTGCACGTAGCTGCCAGCAGAGCCAGAGGGGAAGGCTGAGACTCCTAACAGGAAACACAGAAGGAGGAGTCAAGAGCCCATTTGCCAACCCCATGGGTAGTATGGAACAAGAACAAAAATGGGGAGGAGCATACATGGAGAAAGCCTGTCCACTACCAGCAGCAGCTACTGCAAACACTGGACTCTGGAGCACAGTACGCTGCAACAGAGGGGGGAAAACCATCTGCAAGAGGATTTCTAAATAACAGAGATCCTTCCCCACAGAGGGAGTGATTTCCAAAGCTGCCTTAAAAATTTGTCCCAGGAAGCATAAGCCTGTGAACCCACAGTCCACAGCATCTTCAGCAAGGAAACTATATAACTGAGGTGAACAATTCTGTGAGGTTAACAATTCTGGTGTAGTTCAGAAGACAGTACTCATAAGGCCACTAATAAAGCTCAAAGAAACAGCCCTTAATAAAACAATACACCCCCCCCTCTTTTGAGATTGCCTCCTAACTGCTGCCACCCCCTCATCTGTCCATAAGTTACAAAAGTTCCAGGGTTTCTGAGCATGTTTTCATGAGAAATGCCAAAGGGCCATCTCATCTTAACCCATGAAGCAGAAAACAGAAGTGCATTCATTAAGAACATAATAACTGTGTTACCCAGGAACCAAAGAGACCCCCCCAAAAGAACCCCACTCACCTGGCCCTCACAGTTTCCTCCGTCATTGCTACAACCTTCATCTATCTTCTCAGTTTTTACAATAACCATTTCTTCTGAAATATCATGGTCTGCATGAGGGGTGGGGGGAGGAAACAAGAGAGTAAAAACTGAATGGTCACAGCTGGAACACTCAGATGATAGAAAATACAGATTTTAAAAATTGGAGCCTTCAATATCTTAGAGAGTCACAGGCAAACAATTGCTTTATGGCAGGCAACACAAAACAATACTGGGCACGCAAAGTGCTATAGTCAAATCTCTGCCTAGTCATGAAGTGTGCTGAGTGGTCCTTGAGCACATTCCTCTGCCTCAGCATAAACTACCCCCACAGGGGTGTTTTATCATGTATGCCACCCACAAGCGTACAGAGGAAGACTGGGATGCAAATTAATATACAAAATGTGGCTGGCATTTAAAGGACGTTAGTCACCATCCCGCAAGCTGTGGCATGTGTAAAGCATCACCAATGGAAGTTAAGTCAGATCTTGGAGCACAAGATGGTGGGGGAAGCCACTACAGTGCTAAGAATAAGACCCAGGGAAGTAAGACTGCACCAGTTTGTTTTATTGTTACTACAGGAATACACCACATGCAGACTTACACCAGCGTAGGGGTGGTTTAGGCTGCGAGACGGCAAATAAGGCCAGCCAGTGTGCTGGGTGGAGCTACTGAGCCTGATCTGTCTCATCAGGCCTCAACTCTCTCACCCAGGCACCACACCAGACACTTCCTCTTCCTGTTAGAATGTAAAGCTTGAAAGCTTGCCTGCTTTTAGAGACACAAGTTAAACAGAGAGCACATTTTCCTGGGAACAGATACCACTGTATTCTGTGTTCTCTTACCACCATGTAGCCCGTTTTTGTTTTCAAGTTTGGTAGAAAATACAACCCAATACTGACTCTATTCAAGGAACCCTTTTTCAGAGTAATCCCATCATATGCATTTTTAACTCTTCCACATGAAACAGAAGATGGGGAGGGGGGGGCACCATGCCTATTTTTAACACGCTTCTGCCAAAACTACTAGGATTCACTGACACATTATTTAAACACTGCCTCCCTAAATCCCTTCACAGCATATCTCAGTGTGAGGTGGTCATCACCACACACAGCCCCATAGCTCATAAATACACAAGCAAAGCTACCTTTGGGATAAGACTACTATGAGAAAATTCAGACGACAGGGGAAATGAAACAGAAGGGAGCAGCTGTGTGAAGCAGGCCAGAGCGATAAAGAAGAACGCCAACGTGTGAGTCACGGGCCAAGCAATTATACTTAAGCCGAATACCCCAACAGCATACATCGAGGGAAGCTACACCAAACAAGAGAGTTCCAAGTGGGTCAGACTCCACATGCTCCTATCCTAACCCAATATCAGTTTTACTGGACACGTGGGAACTCAGCGAATACACACAAGACAACCAGAGTTGAAAAGACCCGGAAGGGGGGGGGGAGTTTAAGGAAACCAACAGCATAATCCTAAACAGAGTTGCACCCTCTTAAGCACACAGACTGCAAGGGACTTGAAAAGGGGTTAACTCTGCTTAGGGGCTACACCACTAGCCCTTCTGACATCCTGGATGGGAGAGGGGATTCGGGAAGGCTCCTGACTCGGAAGCCACTTCCCTCCTGCTGAGAATGTCACGACGTGACACGCCACGCGGCCTGCGTCCCGGCCCTTTCTCCCAAGCGGAGACGTAGAGGGAGGGGAGAGCTCCACGGAGGGGGGGGGCGTACTCTGTGTATGTGCAGAGGCACCCCTTTAATGAGGCGCCAGAGTTGGCTCGAGCGGAACCCCCCCCTCCCCTCTGACGCACACCATTTGCCTGCCTGCCTGGCGTCCCTCCACGGCCCGCTTCTCACGCTCCACCAACACCCGCCGAGAGGAACTCCATCCTGCGCCGCAGCGGCATCTCCGCCGAGAAATTCCCACCCCCAGCCCCACTCCTCCTGCTGCCCCACCTGGTCCCGCCCTGCCCCCCCCCTCCGATCCTCCTCCTCCCTCCCTCGGGCCAGCTGCCCTCCCCCGGCTTCCTCCGCCCCCCAATCATGAGCCCCGCTGGCCTCCTCGGGGCCCCTCCCCCAAGGCTTTCCCCTTCCCTCGGCTGGCTCGCCCTCTCCCTTCCTCAGGCTCGTTACCCCTCCCCCGCTCGGGTCCCTCCGCCCGGGGGGCTGGGCTGGGCGGGGCGCGAGAGAGGGAAGGAAGGCGGCGCCCCCCGCCCGGCCAGGATGGTCCCGTCCTTACCGCTCATGTTGGCTGAAGGGGGGAGGCGAGCCCAAGTGGCGCCGGAGGGGTGGGCGGGGCGGGGGCAGCGAAGTCGGTGACGAGGCAGCCTAACCCCACCGGTGACCGCCAAAGGGTTGGCGAGGGGAGGGAGCTGCGCCGACACGGCCCCACAAGCCCAGGAACACGCCTCCCGACGGCACGACCAATCACAGGGCCAGAAGCCAGCGGAGCGAGGCGGGGCTCGTGGTGAATGACGAGTCGTTTAGCCATTCGGAGATGCAGGGCGGAGTGTCAAGGGACGAAGACGTGAGGGGGAGGTGGAAAGTAGCGAGTGGGTGCAGTTTACGGAGAGCTCGGCGGCGAGTGCCCCATTTCGGGAAACGCCTCTCGAGGAAGCTCCACCCAATGGCGGGAGGGTGGAGGCGGCGGGGGGGGGGATTGACCGAGAGTACGAAGAATCGTGCCAAGGGGATGAGGCAAGAGACAAATAACTGACGTAGCAGGAGACCAATCGGCGATCGCAAAGAGAGACGGGAGGGGGGTTTCCCTTCAGTGATGAGCCCGTGCGATGAAACGGCGGGGCAGCGTCGTGATCGAGTTACTTCTAATCCAGCCAAAAGATTAGACGAGGGTGGGGCTCATAGCGCGTCGCGTTAGGGGAAAGCAGGGATTGATATGAAGTAGAGCCAATCAGCCTTCAGGAAACGATGAGGGAGGGGCGGATATGTTTCAGAGTGATCGAACGCTTAGCCAAGCAGTGTTAAGGAGAGACGGAAGGAAAGATCCAATGAAAAAGGCGAAAAATCTTAAATTGCCCAATGGCTGAGGTGGTTTCTGTGGGTGTTTTTAGGACCGCAAGTTACGGATGTGGCGCCATTTTAGATCAGGCGGAGGAGCAAGCGTCCCGCCTTTTTCCTCCATTTAGCAAGAGTTATATAACGAGAAGTGACGCGTGGGTTCTCCCCCCCCCCCCCCCGCGCTCTGGGAAGCGGTGAAAGGGGCTTACGTCAGGCCAGAATTTCAGTGTCCTGACTAGAATGTCACGATTCTTATTTGCCAGCGCAAAAAGTTTTCTCTTTAACTTTATTTCCTCCTTATTTTTCCCCTATAAGGTTTCTTATTTTAAAAAAATCAAAGACTGTATCGTTCACAAAAGGAAGGGATCACTCTGCAAATGCTCAGAGTTGCCAGAACTTAAGAAAACAAATCGGCTGCCCCTGTTCACAAACTGTCTGATTCCTGTCCATTAGAAATCATGATCCCTATTTTTCCCTTTGAGAGAAGGAGAGAGGCTGTATTAGAATTGTGTTTGTATGAGTTGCTAGAGCTTGCCATCATTCAGGCTGCAGCTCCCTCCAGGAGGTGGTTGAGACTGCGTGTGTATACAACAAGGCCTTAAGCACACACTGAAACTGCCAAGGTCCAAACAGAATCTTTTAGCATCAGAAAGGGAAAAGATTTTCAGTGCAATCCTAGCAACATAAATGGTTTTAGGCTGGATTAACTTTGATTAGGATTGCATTATAAATGTAGGTAAACTTATGTGGTCTCATTCTGGTTTCAGAATTATACTTTTCCCCAGAAGAATTGGATGTCAGGGGAGATGACCTGGTTTTCAAAACTCCTATGTAAACCGGGAGAACCAGTTTTTGAGTGGAGTGGAGACTGGTAGATTACAAGATTACCATGTGTGCTTGTCAGTAATCATGGATCTATGGTATCACAAGCCTCATAAAAATCTATAAACTGTTTCTGAATAAGGTATATTATTTGAGGTGGCCCTGACCTGGATAGCCCAGGCTAGGCTGATTTCAAAAACTAAGCCTTTGGATGTCTCTTGCCTTGAAAATACTACGAAGGTGCCAATAGCTGGCTGTGATTTGATGGCACTTTCCACCACCTCCATCTAATGCAACTCCAAAGCTAATAGGTATAAGCAGGGCTTTTTTTGTAGAAAAAGCCCAGCAGGAACTCATTAGCATAATAGGCCACACCAAACAGCAGGAATTCATTAGCATATTAGGCCACACCCCTGACAGTGCAGCTCCCTCCCAGGATTGGCTTCCCCAGGTGCCCTGCGGCTTGCGGGGCACATGGGGAACCCGAGGAGGGGAGGCAGTTTAAACTGCCTTCCCTCCCTGGATTGGCTTGGCTTCCCCAGGTACCCTGTGGGGAACCCAAGGGGGGGGGAGGCTGTAGGCGTGGCCAACTTGGAAGCCAGCTGGAACTCCATTCCTGTGCATTCCTGCCCAAAAATAGCCCTCCCGACTGCTAACGAATTTTATTTACCTGCTCATACAAAGCTGTTTGAGTCGCGTTGGCAAAGCGGGGCTGAGCCATTTTTTGAGGGAAACTGGTTTCTTCTATTTTAACCTCCTTGTTGTGCTTCTGAATTGCAGTGGTGTGCTGTGTAAAATGTCCATATCACTTCCTAGCAATGTTCCCTCTGAGCTGAGTTAGCATGAGCGAGCACATAGTTTTTTAGCCTCTGGCTCACACATTTTTGTGTTTTGTTAGGACTATACATTTAAAAAAGGGTGTGGAAGACTGCACAGCAATAGGCGGGGAGAAATGGTGTGGTTTGAAATGGCCATAGAGCCAGTTTGGTGTAGTGGTTAGGAGTGCAGACTCTAATCTGGGAGAACCGGGTTTGATTTCCCACTCCTCCACTTTCAGCTGGTGGTGTGACCTTGGGTCAGTTACAAGTTCTTTCAGAGCTGTTCTCTCATGAACAGTTCTGAAAAGAGCTCTCTCAGACCCACCTATCTCATGTGTCTGTTGCGGGGAGGAGAAGGGAAAGGAATTGTAAGCTGCTCTGAGACTCCTTCAGGTAGGGAAGGGCGGGATATAAATCCAATCTCTCCTTCCTCAGAGATGACTCATTAACAGGATGAAGTCTGAGAGAGCCAGTTTGGTGTAGTGGTTAAGTGCGCGGACTCTAATCTGGGAAAACCGGGTTTGATTCCCCACTCCTCCACTTGCACTTGGCTGGATGGCCTTGGGCAAGCCATAGCTCTGTACCAGCTGTTCTCTCAAGGACAGCTTGGGAAAGAGCTCTCTCAGCCCCACCTACCTCACAGGGTGTTTGTTGTGGGGAGGGGAAGGGAAAGGAGTTTGTAAGCCGCTCTGAGACTCTTAAGTGAGTGAAGGGCGGGGTATAAATCCAATCTCTCCTTCTCTTCTTCTTCTTCTATATGAAACCGCCATCCCTGTATGACTTTATTCAGAACCAAGCCAACAATGGATAATATTCGGTTTAGAACAGTAATGTGAAAGGGGCCGCAGCTATGCTTGAATCCTGGTTTTGCATAGCTAAGAACAATCATCTGTTCTCTGAGACACTGATAAAGAAATGTGAAATGTCCTTGTTCCAAAGCAATTCACTGCCCCCACCGTCCTTGTCAGAAACTAGCTTCTGTCCAGTGTTCCCTCTAAGCTCACAGTTTTTTAGCCTGAGGCTCACACATTTTTGTCTTCGCTCAGGAAGGATGCCTCCAGAGCAAACTAATTTATGCAGCAGCCAAATCGCTCCCTCACAACTTTAATGCCAGTAGCTCACAAAGTAGAATTTTTGCTCACAAGACAGCTTAGAGGGAGCATTGCTTCCGTCTTGTAGAAGTTTCTCAGGCCAATGACTGAGTGTGTCTGCTTAGGAAGAAAACAAAGCCATGTGAAACAGCCAGGGTGTCTCCTTCCTTTCCCTCCCTCAAGCACTGGAGGCAGCCCACAGGGATAGGAGGGAGGGGCATGGAGGAGGATGGCCTACTTTGGGGAAGCGCTCTTGACAAACCACAAGTGAGCTCCGCAAGCTTGGGAGTGCCCATGGGGTGTGGTTTGGTCGCCTGAGCTGCTCCAACTTGTCTCGGCAGACTTGCCTATGCAGCTACTGGGTGGCCTCTTTCTAGCTATTTCAAGAGGCTGCTTGATAATGGTACCTTTCAGCAGGAGGGAAGGGTGTAGACTGCACGGCATCACCAGCGAAAGGCAGGCATAGAATGTGCTTGGCAACCGAACTTGGATTCCTGCTACAGGCCTAGGCTTGTGTTTGTCTACTGCCACTAAGGTTACCTGAATCAACAGTTCAGAAATAAGGGGAGCTATTTAAGCGACGGGCTCTGGATTCCTCCTGGGTAGCAGCGAAGAGGACCTTCATCTGAACTGCGATTCGTCAGTGTTACGCTTGGGAATGTGTCCTTAAGGCCTGGGAGGAAAGAAGTATTTCTAGTTTTTGCATACAATACCTGGACAGTATCCAATATCCATTCACACGTGCACCTACCCCATATATATACATATCAATAATATCTGCCATCCATAGATGCAAATGTGCATGCATGCACAGACATACGGAGTTTTCTGACCTTAGGCTGGCCAAGCATAGGGTTGCCAGCTCTGAGTTGGGAAATACTTGGAGATTTAGGGTGTAGAGCCTGGAGAGGGTGGGGCTGGGAAGAGGAGGGGAGAGGAGGGACCTCAGCATGGTACAGTGCCGTAGAGTTCACCCTCCAAAGACCCATTTTCTCCAGGTGAATTGATCTGTGTCATCTGGAGATCAGTTATAAAGGTGGGAGATCTCCACCCCACCACCGGAGGTTGGCAACCCTAAAAATGGGATATAGATGGAAATAGGATATAGATAAGAGCATGGAAATAGGATATAGATAATAAAGAGGTCATTGACTATGAGCATGAGCAGAGTGCCTTTGTCTTAGCACTAAGGACCTCTAATTAACCTCTTACATCTGTGACGCCAAGCATATGGTAAGGCTTCTATAAAAACGGAGGAAATGTTCCTTAACCAATAATCAACCAGGCATACATACGTAACTAACTGGCCTACCTTACAGTGGTGTGAGGACTGCTCTGAGAATGAGTGTGCTTTGAATACTGAAAGAACTATATAAATTATAGTCTCTGTTTCTAGACAGAAGAGGTTGCCAGCCCAGCACTGGCAAACCCCTGAGATTGGGGGAAAGCTGTGATGGATGGCATTGCACCAATACTGTGATGTCAGTTCTGTCACAGTGACATCACCATATCAGTGCCAGACTCTAGGATTCATCGAAAATTCAGAGTTTCAGATGAATTCTAGAGTGTCACGCTAAAGCAGTGATGTTACTTCTGGGTTTGTGCCAGTAATGACATTCTGACATTGGCATGACAACAGGCCCCCTCCCCTTTTATGCCCATGGATCCACTCAACAGCAGTGGAAGCAGCAGGGCCTGAGGCGGAAGCAGGACCGGCTCTATCACTAGGCCAACTAGGTGGCCGCCTAGGGGTGCAGCTGGCAAACGGGGCGGCGGAGAGACTGAGAGAAACTCAAACCAGGAGAGAGTGTGCTTTATGCAAACCGTGATATACCATTATGTCTGAATGCCACTTTCCATTCAGGCTAAGAACCAAACTTAGCCTTGGGCCAATGCAGATAGACTTGTAGGCGCTGCGGCCAGCCGGTGCAGGTGGCTGCCAGCAGGACTGGAGAACTCGTGAGCCTGGGCAGGTGGGCAGGTGCTGGGGCCGGAGGGGGGGTCCCTTGCGGGTGGGTCTCCGGCGGTGGAGAGGGTGGCTCTGCGGTGGAGGGGAGGCGCTACAAGGCAGCCTTGCCTGGGGGGACGCCACAAGGTAACCTCGCCTAGTGCGGAAAAAACCCTGGGGCCGGCCCTGGGCGGAAGGCAAGCCTGTGTCCAGATGGCTCGCTAATGTGCTCGGACAGCATTATTTCAGGAGTAATTGTACCAAACTAAATTGGAGAAAGACTGTACCGACGACACAGAAAACCCAGAAAGTGAATGATTAGAAGTCGACAACATGACTGCATTTTGGAAGGCAAGATTGAGGAAAAAATCTGTGTGGATGCAGCTTTAAGAGGCAGGATTTGGCCACCGTTATTCATTATCTAATCATATCCATGTTTGATTATTGTAATACATACTGCGTGGGGTTGCCACTGAAGACAGTTTGGAAACTAATGTGGAATGCGGTGGCCGGGTTGTTAAACTAGCATCTCCTATAGAATGCACATTTCTCTAGCACTGAAATAACTTCACCCTGGCCCAGTTCACAGTGCTGGTTATTACAGTTAAAGCTCTGAACAGCTTGGAACCAGAATAACTGAAGGACTTCCTGCTTCTATTTCTACCTGTCAAAGATGATCATATTTGAAGGTTCTGTTCCACCTTCCCTTTTTTTCTGAGGTTAGATGCATTGACATTAGATGCAGGACCTTCTCAGTTGTGGCACCACATAACTGGAATACCTTCCATTCTGCTATTTGTCTTGCAGAAAAGAAAAAAAACCCCGCTTAATATCTTTCAACCTAAATGGTCCTCTAATGGCTTAAAATGCTCGCTTGCTTAGAAAGAATGCATGTATCCAATCTTAGGCTGGAGGAAGTTCCTTATGGAGCCTTCCTCCAACGGAAGTGGCTCTTCCATTGAAGGAAAGCTCTTTAGGCTGAGAGAAGGCTTCCAACATAGCTCAGAGGCATGGTAAGATTGTGGTGATGGAAAGTACTGTCAAGTCACAACCAACTTATGGTGACCCCCTCACAGGGTTTGCAAGGCAAAAGGCATTCAGAGGTGGTTTGCCATTACCCAGCCTCTCCATAGTGGCCCTGGGCTTCCTTTCCATCCAAATACTGACCTGGGCTGACCCTGCTTAGCTTCTAAGGCTAGCCTGGGCCATCCAGGTTAGGCTACACAGTAGGATGCAGGCCAATAATCTTATATATACAGATATACAGGACTTGGCTTTTGCTACAATTAACTCTTTCCATGTTGATAATGGTGTTTTTATTCTTATTTGTTGCCTCGCCCATTTTTAATAACTTTCTTTAGTTGTGATTTTTATCTGTTGGTTTTAACACTTCTTGTGCTATGCTTCCGTCGGTACTGGTGCCCTCATCCGCATTATTTTGTTGTTTTTGAAGTCTTTTAATAATGTTATTGTTGTTGTTTGTATTACTAGATGTTTTACTGTTGCTGATAACTCTGTTATCGTATCTCTGGTCTGTCATTTTTTTGCCATCACAGTTGTATGTTGGGAGTTGCCTCAGGAGTTGCATAGCTAGCTGGCTCATCTATAAATATTGGCAGTGAGGAAGAAAGATAGTGCGGTTCCTAAAATAAGGTAGGTCACATGAAAAGCTACACAGGCTTTTCCTATACAAAGCTTGTGTGGGCAAAAGTTAGTTGGTTTTCAGGCGGTCTTCAGCCTCTGGCAGAAATTAAGTACTGTTTATATACGTCCACATCTGAAATGAGGGATACAAGCCAGAGGCTCCCATGGTGGGGGGGAGGGAATTTGGAATTTCCCATTTCACCCTCATTCTCTTGAGGTTGTTTTGTTTGAGGTCCCCCCCCCCCCCGGTTAATTTACAAAGTCATATTTTTCTGCATCCCTTGGAAATCCCCCACATATGTTGAAATCCCTACCTCAGCTGTGGGTGGCCTGACTCTGCTGCTTATGTTATCATAAAATGAGCCAACCACTTTTCTGTTAAATATTATGAAAGACCGAGGGCCAACAAGGAATCCTGGAGGGAGATACACAATTTGGGAATCCTGTGCCGCGATTCCTACTCCTCAGATCTTCTTCTCTTGGATTCCGTATACTCCCGGGGCAGGAGTGGGCGTAGTTCTCTCCTCTTCCCCTTTTCCTTTCCATTTGGGAACCATCCATTCTTTGAGAGTTGTTTTTTTCTTGCAGTTAACTTCCAAAGTTTTGTATATATTTGCTTACCTGGGGAGTTTCTTGAGTATGTAGAAATCCCTCTTTTGTCTGTGGGTGGCCCCACTGTGGGGGTTTTGTGATCACTTCCGTGGCCAGCCACTTTACCTTTAGATATAGTCATCTATCTACAAAGCTGTAACTAAGATTTTAAAACAAATCAGCAGAGAAGTTCTGAAGCTTAGGTCTGCTTTGAAGGCACACGTTCCAGCCAAAGAGGTCCAGATGTGTGTGGACTAATTGTCTATATGGGCTTCCCACCCATATGTTTCCTGCCTCCTTCCAGACCCTGCAGCTCAGAACAGTATTCCAGCTTGGAACATTCAGCTCAAATTATGTTGCTGATGGCAAGGCACTCAAGGGAAAGAAAGAAGGGACTTGGCCTCTCATCCCCATGCTCTACTTTCATTCTGATATTTTAGAAAATTATGGGCTGGATCTGCTTCGGTGTGGTTTGAGCAGTAGCACTGTCAGAAACAATTTTGAGAACCTTTCGAGCACATGAGTCCTGTTTGGGATATGGCTTCTGCCCAACACCCACTCTGTCATGCTGATCAGGAAGGGAGGTGCAAAAAAAGTGGATGCACTGGCCTTATCTCCTCTTTGCACTGAATGGGTGTGGGGTGGCCATTCTTCCTCTGCTATAATGAAACATTCCCCACCCCCACCCTGGAGCTGAAGAGGTGGGATACGGAGGTGGGATACAGAGAAGAGCGTGCCCACAAGTTGAAGCAACAGTTTTGTATATTATTTTTACTGCAGCATTCCACTAGTGAAATAGCATGGTTATACTCAGTGCTTAATTTCATAATATTCAGTGCCAGGATGTAAGCCTGCCTGACTATCACATTTTGTGGCATCTCTTACATGTAACCCAAATTGGGCCAGGAATGGGATGGATGTTTCCAAAGGTAAAGCACTGTATGCATGCTCAGAGGCACTATTTTTATTATGATTTTATTTTTTAAAATGGATGCTGGAGTTCAGTACCAGGAAAGATACTTGCTAGGGAGTGCTTCTTGCTCAAAGGACTGATTCACACATTACAAAGTCTTTGTGTCCTCCATGTGGCTACCATTAAGATGTTCAGCAAAACATGGAAGTTCTGTGTTTGGAAGTTAATTCCTAGGACATCGAGGACCTCATTTGGATCAAGACCATGGCACATGACTCTTTGAGGATATTTCAGGTTGGGAAAACAGCATGAGTGGGGAAGGCATATGCCCCTTCTCTCCATGTGGAGCAGCTCCTATCTGAATCAGACCACTACACATGTGCAAATTCAAGGATGGAGTGCCCAGAGCATATCTCACTGAAAGATGGACAAAAGGAAATACTCTTGTACCCAGCAAATGATTAAAATGGGGATTCACTGCCAGAGGATGTAGTGATGGCCATAGACATAGATGGCTTTTAAAGGGGATTAGCCATAAATGGCTTTTAAGGGAAAGGAGAGGTCTGTCAGTGGCTACTACTCATGGTGACTAAAGGGAACTTCTACTTTTAGAGGCAGTAAACCTCTGAATCTCAGTGCCAGGAGGCAGCATCAGGGGATCTCCAGAGGAACTGGCTGGCCACTGTGTGAGACAGGATGCTGGACCAGATGGATCACTGGTCAGATCCAGCAGGGCTCTTCTTATGTTTTTATATCCTTGAGGTGATGTTACAGTTCTGGACTCCAGTCCCTATCTCTAGGGGGGAAGGGGTGGAGCAGGAACACCGCTCTAAGGAAGGCAGCAACACTCAGGTACAGAGCCAATGAAAGAACCAGTTCAGCCTGCAAGAGCAAGGGAGGAGCAGATTGGGAGAAGGCCAATCAGCATTAGCTGCCTATGGAGCACAGATCTCCTCTGTAGTAGAAGCCTCCTGAAGAGAAAGAAGTAAGGGCAAGGAAGTAGGAACTGGGAAGAGGGATATAAGGTCCCAGCTGAAGGAGGGTAGGCTAGCTAGGGACTACCAAGTTTCCTGGATACTCAGAAGGTGGCATTCCCAGCCCAGAGGCAAGGCACAAAAAACTTCTCCCGCCTAACCTAGGCAGATCTGCTCCCCCAACCCCCAAATTAACCCTGCAGAAAGGTTGCAGTGACCAGGCCCGAGCTGAAAGAGCTGGCATTGTAAAGGAGCAAAGTAATCCAAGTGCCTCTGTTACATTTCTGACATGATGGCACTGTGGGAAGAAGATGGCATCTCCACAGGGGGATGTGGCCTCTGGCCCTGGGGGCATCACAGCTGGCCACATGGGAGACATGAGGACTTTGTAATGCCCTTATGGGCAGGTGGTCAGCAACAGGCATCAGAATGGGAGCCCAGTTACTTTACTGGCTCCATCCTCCTTGTCTGAGGGGAGGCTTAAGGCCAGCAGTCAGAGCTGTCCGGAGCCAAAGATTCTGACCATTCTAATGTGTTGCTACTGTAGAGTCAGCCAATCACCTAACAGAGGGCCAAACAGCACACGATATTTCACATCCTACAGATCTGTTATCCAACCTCAGAAAGCATCAGTACAGGAATATGGATTGGTCTGTGGCATGAGAGAGGGATTTTTTTAAAAAAATCTGCTCTTAAGCTTTTCCCCTGATCAAAACTCCCTCTCCTTCTGGGTCATGGCCTGAATCCACATTGTGTGTCCAATGGCCACTTTTCCCAGGCTGAATAATCAGTGCCAAGCCTGGAAGTCCAGCATCATCTATAGTTTGGCTCTTAGTCACATGGTGCTCCAAGAAGTCCATTGCCATGCCTCACAACAGGTTTCAGGATGACGCTCAAGAGGGTGCTGGGTCATATTGCTCTCTGTCTACATAACAGCTGGAGCAACATAAATCAAACTGGCACAGTGTTGGCTCCAGGCTAGTGCTGCCTTTGTGGGACTCTATTCGCTACACAGCTGTTTTGGAAAGAGAAGGGGGGAGGGCAGATATCCTGTTCCTGAATGGAAAAAAACACCTTTGTGTTCTACCAAAATTGGTTAGTCCTGTATGATATATTTGCTTACCATATATAAGAACATAAGAAGAGTCCCAGTCCAGTGGTCCATCTAGTCCAGCATCCTTTTTCACACCAACTGCTCTGGAGGGCCAATAGCAGTGTAAAGAGGTCATTTCTCCTAGCTCCGCGGTGTGGCAGCTCCCATTAGTCATCATGGCTAGTAGGTATTCATAGACCTATCATCCATGAATCTGTCTAATCCTTTTTAAAAGTCATCTGTGCTAGTGACCATTAGGGTTGTCGGATCCTCCCTGGCCATGGCTGGGGGATTGGGAGGGGAGGGCTGCCAGATCCAGGCTGGGAAACTTCTGGGGATTTGTGTGGAGGGTGGTGTTTGAGGAGGCAAGGGGCTTCATTGGAGTATCATGCCAGAGTCCACCTTCCAAAGTGGACATTTTCTCCAGGTGAACTATCTCTGTCACCTGGAGATCAGTTGTAATCCCAGGATATCTCCAGCAACCATCTGGAATTTGGCAACCCTAAATATTTCCCTTTTGTCTGTCTTGTATCTATTGCTCATCAACTTCATTCGGTGCTTCTGAGTTTCTAGTATGGGGGTCCCCAACCTTTTTCAGCCCGTGGGCACCTTTGGAATTCTGACACAGTGTGGTGAGCACAGCACAAAATGGCTGCCACAGGAGGTAGAGCCAAACACAAAATGGCTGCCACTGGAAACCAAGCCACACACTCATACAGAGGTAATTTCAAAAATACTATGGGAAAGAGGAGTGAGAGAGGGTGAAACTAGTACTGTGGCGACAACTGCCACTGAAACCACATCATTTTCATCTGCCCAGCCAATTGGATCTCCAGTGGCCAATCAGAAGGCCTGCTGGGCACCTGACTCCACCCACTTTATAAAAACACTTGCTGGAGCCCCTGTTCTCATATTATTGGAGAGGGAGAAAAAGTTCTTTCCATCTACTTTCTCTACTTTTACCAGTCATTTCCCCAGATACTAAAGGTCAACCTACATAAAAATCTCAATCAAATGAAATAACATAAAACCAAGACTAAAAAAGTACTATCAAAATAAAACAGCCAAAGCTGAATCTGCAGCAACCTGGAGGACTCCCTATGTGACATGGGCCCAATTCAAATCGGCCTGCGGTTTCCAAGGACTTAAGTTCCTGTCATGGAACTGGCAACACATCTATTTGCAAGGACCCAGGGAGGATATAAGAAAAACGTGATGTAGCTAGTTTATTATTATCCTCAGAAAACGCTGTAAGAAACATGTGGTTCTTCCTTCTCCATTTTCTTCTCTCAGCAACCTTTTGAGGCAGACTGGGCTGAAACAGAGTGGAGTGGTTGGAATGTCAAACTGGGAGACCCAAGTTCAGATCCCCATTCTACCATGGAAAGTTGCTGGATGACACTGAGCCAGTGACACACTTTCACCCTGATCTACTGTCATGATCTGTGTAGGACTGGGAGGCCTACTGGGACTGGGAGGCCTACTGAGGCCTAGGCCAGGAAACCTGTCTGAGAGTGGAAAGCAGACAGCCTGCAATCCCCACAATGTTTGGCGACAGTTGTAACTAGGGTTGCCAGCCTCCAGGTGGGGCCTGGGGATCCCCTGCTTTTACAACTGATCTCCAGCTGAGAGAGATCAGCTCCCCTGGAGAAAATGGCTGCTTTGAAGGGTGGACTCTATGGCATGGTACCATAGTGAGGCTTCTCTCCTCCCCTAACCCTGCCCTCTCCTGGCTCCACCCCCAAAGTCCCCAGGTATTTTCCAACCCAGACTTGGCAACCCTAGTTGTAACCAATTGGTGTCCAGGGATTGTATGACGGGATTGCTACTTAAAACTTTGTGGGCTTTGGAGCTGTGTTCTTTTTCTCTCTCACAGAGTTAAGCAGAGAGAAAAGATCCCTCACTCAGGACAGAATGAGTACAGGGACTTGCCTCGTATAAGAGGCTGTGGGCCTTGAATAATAACTGGTTAAGAGAAATAGGCAGCCACATTAGATTTGTTTTATTTACCTTGAGACAACTGTTAGATATTTTAAGCACCTTGTTTTGTTTTCCTTGCCCTATTACTGCATTAATAAACCATTTCCTTAATGTTCTCTGCCTGGTCATCATGCCTATATTTCTCGGCTTAAAGGGGGCATTTTGGTTGGGCTGGGGAGGGTACTCTGAGCCTTCCCAAGGGACCCTAAGTCCAAGAGTGGTGGCAGAGGAAGGTGGCAACCCTTGGGAGCCATGACACCTACCTTGTAGGGTTGTTGCTTCAAGGATAAAATGAAGAACGGGAGAATGATGTAAGCTACTTTGGGTCCCTGTTGAGGGGAGAGGCAATGTATAAATGAAGTAAACAAACCAAAAAAAGCCCACTGAGCTTCACAGCAGAGAGGTGATTAGAACACAGGTTGCCCAAATCCTAGTCTGTCTTTCTAACCACTATACCATGCTGTCTTTCTCTTGGGATATATGGGCACCGACATCATCCCTCTGGAGGAAAGACATGTCTGGATTTTCTGATGCAGCCTGTGATACAGCTGGCAGGTGAGGAGGGACCACGGCTCAGTTGTAGAGCATCTGCTTAGACTGCAGAAGATCTCAGTTTCCAGGTCCAGCTAAAGGTTCAGCTAAAAGGATCAGGTAATATGAAAGGCCTGAGACCTTGGAGAGCTGCTGCCAGCCTGACTAGATGGGGGTCCCCACCCCAACGTGGTGCCCATGGGTGCCAAGGTGCCTGACAACATTTTTTAAATGCACAGACTCTAATCTGGGAGAACCAGGTTTGATTCCCCACTCCTCCACTTGCAGCTCCTGGACGACCTTGGGCAAGCCATAGTTTTGTCAGACCTGTTCTCTCATGAGTAGTTCTTGAAAGAGCTCTCTCAGCCCCACCTACCTCACAGGGTGTCTGTTGTGGGTAGGGGAAGGGAAAGGAGTTTGTAAGCCACTCTGAGACTCCGAGTGAAGAGCAGGGTATAAATCCAACCTCCTCCTCCTCTTCCTCTCCACCTCTTGGCAGCCATTTTGTCACTGTCGGTGCCTACCATACTGTCAGAATCCAAAAGTGCCCATGGGTCCAAAAAGGCTGGGGATCCCTGGAGTAGATAACACAGACCAATGATCTGTGCCAGTATAAGGCAGCTTCATATCTTCCTGTGGTAATGACCTGGAATCTCCAGATTATCACCATTGTCTTGAAAACACAGACCTATCCTGAATGACCAAACAAAGGGTGGGATGACAGGAGACAGTTTTTAAGTGGTTCTGTTGCACCCTTGCTAGGTAGTTGCCTTCCCATCTGTTCTGGGACCTGACTGACAACGTATAATCTTTATTAATATGAATAAAAAGTGCCTCTGTTTTAAATCCACAAACAAACTAAAACAAAACTGCCCCCAGGATTAAAAATAGGAGAAACACCATTTTCAAGTTTTGGCTGCAGGAATCATCTCTCCAGTACAGAACCTTCAAAACCCAAGTGAAACCTCTTCCTTTGAAAGAGGCCCCTTCACTTTGGGCAGCAGACTGATCTTTACGGCTGATCTGTCCTTCCCTCCCTCGTTTCCATTCCGTTTTACTGCTTCCAAGTTTACTTTCGCCCTGATCTCTTTCATCTCGTATATACTACAAGATCTGTCTCCGATCTCCAGATGCTGGGCATTCCGGTTCCTCCTCAAAATCCACATTAATCATTGCGGGCAGCCCTAAACCAGGTGGCCCCCACGTCTTCTACGTGGTGACCTAACCCAAACAGGACGCTAGTTAAACCACCAAAGAGTTCCGGATTGTGGGCCATGCATGATGAGGATCTCTCCAAGTGGCAGCGACAGGGGGAGTGACTTCAAGGAGAAAAGGATGACTCTCCCTTTTTGATCTCCAGCCAGAGTCGTAAACCGACTGGGATTGCCTCGTTGGCTTCCTGCTGTCCTCCTCACGCACTGCCCTTCCATGCCTCTGTTCAATCTCACTGCCAAGCCTTGGGACCCAAAACAACACATGACTGCAGCTGACATAAGAATGTAAGAAGAGCCATGCTGGATCTGAGCAAAGGCCCATCACGTCCAGGATTTTGCTCACACAGGTTGGCCGCTGTCATGTTAGATGGACAGAAAATGGGCTCTGCCAGTGGTGCGTTTAGAAAAGGCAGTGGCTAACTCTGCCAAAGGATGCCCACTGAAAGGATGTAGCCATTCTTGAGGCAGAAGGTCTTCTACATTTGGTGGCTGCCTTTTAAATTCCTGGTTCCAGGCATCCTCATTTATAGTGCGGTGAAACGTCTGGTTGGTGATTTGAACATGGATTTCACACTTCCTCGCCCTGTGCAATCCCTGGCTAATATGCACCCATGCTCTATGTCCACATGTCCCCCTTTTTCCAGTTTTCCTTCCTCATTTATTTATCTATTTATTTTTCTGGACCACCAACTGCCTTACATGCCCCACTCGCCTTCTGACTCCTGCTTTTTGTTGGGAGGAGTGAAACTGTACAATGTCACTTAATGCTAGCACAGACTTTGGAGTCTCAGGAGAGGGCAGTAGATAGTTGGAACAGGGGTAGGTAGTAGGGATGCCAGCATCCAGATGGGACCTGGGAATCCCCCCCAGAATTACAGTGCATCTCCAGATTAGGGAGATCAGTTCCCCTGGACAAAATGGCTGCTTTGGAGGGTGGACACTGCAGCTCACTGAGGTCCCTGTCCTTCCCAGGCTCCATCCCCAAATCCCCTGGAATTTCCCAGTTTGGATCTGGCAACTCTACCACCCCATCACCCACTGGTGGCCGGGGGGCACCTTGCAAGTTCAACCCTAGTAGATTGGGTGTTTTCTGACCTTTCCTTTGTCCAGTCACTTCCCTTCTCTCTCTCTCTCTCTCTCTCTCTCTCTCCATCCACCATGAGGGTTGGACATACTGTTTACAATCTCTCTCCATCCTAGGTTGGATGGATAGCTTTCCCATTCAGTATGGAGTTCTCTAACAATAAAGAACTTATATTTCTTTTCTAAGTAACAAGTTTAAGTGTGAACTTATTCCTCAAGCAACCAGACTACAGAATTCCATTGTGCAAAGACTGGGGTTGCTGGCTTCAGGTTGGCAAATACCTAGAGATCTTTATGAGAAGGGTGGGGTCTGGGGAGGGGAGGGACTTCAATGGGGTAGAATGCCATAGAGTCCACCTTCCAAAGCAGCCATTTTCTCCAGGTGAACTGATCTTTATCGCTTGGAGATCAGTTGTAATCCCAACAGATCTCCCGCCACCACCTGGAGGTTGACAACCTAGCAGGGACTCAGCTCTACTTGCATTTTTACCTCTACCTACTAGGGTTGCCAGGTCCTCCCTGGCCACTGGCGGGGGGGGGGGACTGAGGGGACTGGGGTTGC
Organism: Lepidodactylus listeri; assembly: GCA_029233225.1. NCBI lineage: Eukaryota > Metazoa > Chordata > Lepidosauria > Squamata > Gekkonidae > Lepidodactylus > Lepidodactylus listeri. The sequence continues at coordinate 53,492,078 of JARCFY010000015.1, read as the reverse complement.
CAGCTCCAGGTTGGGAAAACCCTGGAGGTTTGCGGGGGTGCCTGAGCAAAACAGGGACCTCAGTGGGGTACAATGCTATAGAATCCACCCTCCAAAGCATCCATTTTTTTCAGAGGAACTGATCTCTGTAGTCTGAAGATGAGCTGTCATGCCAAGGGATCCCCAGTTCCCACCTGGAGGCTGGCATCACTACTATATACCCTTCTTTTTAGGATCAGGGCATTTCAGTCAATAACAGCCTGTGGTTTTTTTTTTCTGCCTGTCCTCCCCTTCTGTGCCATTTGGGCAGCTCAGGCGATCACGGCAGGAAATGTTGCCAAAACAAAAACTCCATAGTGCATATAGAAATGTAGGCAAAGTTGCATTCCCACACATTTATACCAGTCTAAAATCACACTTGGCAGTGTGTTTGTCTATTGAGAAAATGTATATGCTGCCTCTCTAGAGAGCTGCTTCAGGTACCTTATAAAAATTAATACAATGAAATAATAAAAAAAAAAATTAAAACGATCCATGAAAACTAACATTGAAATGATAGCCACAAAACAGCCCTCAGGCTAGAAGCAGAACATAAAAACAGCTGAAAGAAGATGGAACGCTTCAATTAAAAGCTTGGGTAAAAACAAATGTTTTGCCCTGCTGCCAGCAAAGTGGGTATCAGGTGAACCTCCAGGGGTGGTGGCATTCCAAAGATGAAGACAGGTGTAGTCTTCAAAGGGAAGTTACCTGTGATGCGAGTCCAGTTTCCTCTTGGCATCACAGTGTTCATGGAAGGACATTCTGCCAAGGAGAGCCCTGGATCAGCTGTCAGTTTTGCCTCTCCTACACGAAGCAAGTGATCCACCCTTGCTTTAAGTGCTACATGTATGTTTCACGATTATTATTTTAATAATGTAACTAACAGGTCAGGCAACTGGCCCCTTTCCTGTCTCACTCCAACCTTGCCACAGTAATCCATGCAATGGTCACCTCCAGGCTGGACTGCTATAACTCGCTCTATGCAGGGCTACCCTTGAGACCGACCCGGAAACTGCAACTGGTCCAGAATGCAGCGGCGCAGGTTCTTGCAGGAACCCAACTGACAGCACATATCCAACCAGTGCTTTGCCAGCTACATTAGCTCCAGGTTGAATACTAGATCAGCTTAAAGGTATTAACCTTTAAGGCCCTCAATGGTCTGGGACCAATGTCTCTACGGAACCATCTCTCCTGGTATACTCCCAGAAGAGTACTACGACCTGGAGAGAAAAATCTCCAGGTGATCCCTTGGCGCAAAAGATATCCGACTGTCCTCAACCAGAGCTAGTGCCTTTTTGGCCCTGGTGCCAGCCTGGTGGAACTTTCTGCCAAATTACATCTGTGCCCAGCAGGACTTGGTACCGTTCAGGGCCTGTAAGACAGAGATGTTCTGCCAAAGCTATGGCTGAGGATAGCAACAGTTTCCATCATACCTGGCCCTCCTTCCATGGCGCCATCTCTCCCTCCTCCTTTTGCCCTCCCACCATGGGGTAAGGCTAGAAATTGGTTTTAAGCGCCATCCTGTAATTATTACTGGAATTTTAATAAGTTTAACTGTCTATTGATTCATGCTTTGCTTTGTTTCTATTTTTTAGATTTCTGCTTGATTCTACACCCCTAATCCTATTGTATTGTTCACTGAACACCCCATCCTGTTGATTGTATTGGCTCACTCTGGGTAATCTGCCTTGAGTCTCAGTGAAAAAGGCGGACGATAAATGACATACATGCATACATACATACAGGGGCGTCGAGTTTTGAATTCCCCGGGGGGGGGGGCGCCTGCCCGCTGGAACCATGTCCCCACCCCCACCCCCGGGCCTGGTCACTCCCTTTCTGCCCCGCCCACTGCAGGAGCCCCCCAGGAGAGAGCCAGTAGCAAAACCACCACCCGCCGCCGCTGCCACCCGCACCACACGCAGCCTCATCTGTGCACCATGGCCCACCGGCAGCCCAGAGCAGAACCAGGAGGAGGAAGAGGCGTGGCGCCGCCACGACTAGGAGCCGCCGCGCTTTGTCACCAGCCTGCTGGGAGTGGGCAGGGCAGGGCCGGGGGTATCCGTTGGGTGCTCCATTTTGCCGGGGGAGGCTGAGCCCCCCCCGGGAAATTTTTGGGGTGGCTTGAGCCCTCGAGCCCCCCCGTAGTTGACGCCTATGCATACATACATAAATAAGCAAGCCCTATTACGCTCTAAAATGGTGGCAACATCTCTGGGTCAGATCCAGGGATCCCATCACATCTAGTTGTGCCCTAAGACTGTCCCTACTACCACTAAATAAATAAATATTAGAGAATCTACCCAAAGAGTATATGTTCAGGAATAAAGGCAGAATGCTAGGACTGGGACAGTCACTCTGAAACTGGCTTGTTGTGCAAGGCCTGCTTTTTCATGCCTCTTGAAAGCAGATTACACTAAGTGGGTGATGCCATGAAATACATCATACACATTTGTAGCCACACCCTGAAACTAGCACATGAGTGCCAATAAAGTCCTACAATTATTTTCATCCATTGGTGGGAAGCAGAACAATTTAACAACTGGCATACGAAGCTGGCACTGGCCTGGATGGCCCAGGCTAGCCCAATTTCATCAGATCTCAGAAGCTAAGCAGGGTTAGCCCTGGTCAGTACTTGGATGGGAGATTGCCAGGGAAGTCCAGGGTTGCTACGCAGAGGCAGGCAATGGCAAACCATCTCTCTTGCCTTGAAGACCCTATGGGCTCACCATAAGTCAGCTGTGACTTGATGGTACTAACCAGTGCCTTTTCCAACACTGGCACACTGACTGCCCTATAGTCACTCTCTTCCTTTCCTTATTTTCCGTTTTGCTCCCCCCCCCTTATTTGGTCAATTTTACTTGTCTTTGGTCTTCCGTGTAGTACAAAGGTAGAGCAAACAGGCTGCAATCACCAAACTTCCTGCAAAAGAAGCCCACTGAAGAATGCCTGATCTCAACACTCCTGGGGCAGAAGATGCCATATTGATGCTTCAGGTGGACCAAGGCAGAGATCCTACCCTGAAAGGCTGGCAGTCTTATGCATGGTATCTTGCTGTGCTTAATGTTCATGCTGAGTATGTCAGTGTTGTAGCTGAGCTTGGAGGAAGCAGCAATTCAGCATGTCATCCATTCACGCATTCTATTCTATTTGAAGAAGGGAAGCTTTGACTCTTGAAAGCTTATACCCTGAATATCTTGTTGGCCTTTCTGCACTGACAGCTTGCTCTGGAGAATCCAAGGAGTCAAGCCTTAAGGGTTGACTTCACAGTCACACACATTCTCTCTGCACTGGGTTTCCCCCCCTCTGGTTTATTTATTTGTATATTCTGTATGCATTCTTAATCTACAAGCAAAACCCACATTTTTGAGCTAACTGTCTGCCAACCCCACTCCCTCTGTGATTCTGCAAAAAGAAAGGGAAGGGAGGGGGAAATCCAGACCCACACATGCAAGACTGACACATTTGGCAGCAAGGAAGCCCCTCCTCTTTTATATTTACTGATTCCTTCTTATGCTGTCTTTGGCTTTTTACAAGTTTGCCTGAGTGGGAAGACGCGTCCTCTTTTGTCTTTGGAGAAGGAGGGAAAGAAAACAGAACAGGGAGGGAGTGTCAGCCTAAACAGAAAGAGGCAGAAATGGGGGAGGGGCGGCGGGCAATACTTAAATAACCGCAGAAGCAATTCTACTTTAGAAAGGATTAGCAATTCGAAAGCAGATGAGAACAAAGAATCATTGCAAAAGGTGTTTTGGTAGCTGCAGGGCAACAGTGTGCTGGAAGTGGTCTGAATGCAGATTCTTGTAAAATAAATGCAAAAACAAGAGAAAGCCCGGAAACAAAGTGGAAGTGACAGTGAGAGAGAATGCAGAATGGAAGAATAGGATGCGCTCAAAGACCAAGGCAAAATACAGGTGCAGAAAAGGCCTAAGCTGCTACTGAACTCGAATCTAGCTATACCTGTCTTGTTTCCCAGGACCGTCAGAATAGATCAGGGTAAATAAGTATTACTACTGGCAGATAGGGATAAATTTATTACTTTCCAAATGGCACAGTTTGTTGCCACGGTCATAAAGATGAAGATGAGGAGTAGGCAGGCTGATGTAAGCACAGCTGACCTGCACACCAACTGTTCCACTTTGGATCATTAGCCCATTGATTGCAAAGTGGTCTTATTTTGAGATATTTTAAACGATCATTATGTATTTTCCTGATGAATGTGTCTGGAATTTTCTTGTTTTCATTTCAATGGAACTGTTGTGCGCTCATGCAATAAAATTTATTTGTTTGGTTGTTTGTTTGTTTGTTTTTCAAATTTCTACCCTGCCCTCCCAGCCAGGGTAAAGACAGACTGGCTGACTATTGCAAAAACTAGACCTTCCACATTCTGTGTGAATATGAATAACTAATGTGGCTGCCCCATCACAGTTTGCTTGTTTATTTACCTATTTCATTTATAGTCCACCTTTCTCCCCAATTGGGACGCAAACTGGCTTACATAATTCTCCTCTCCTCCATTTTATCCTCACAACATCAACCCTGTGAGGTAGGCCAGGCTGAAAGTGTATGGCTGGCTCGATGTCACCCAGAAAGCTTCCATGGCAGAGTGGGGATTTGAACCTGCTTCTCCCAGATCCTAGTACAGCATACTGCTCTGTTGGAGAAGCGACAGCCTGCTAAGAGTTATGGCTAAAAAAGTAGTTTAGTCCACTTGTACCCTAGGGGTAGCTGTGGAGCATAGGATTTATTGAATGTTCTCTCTAGCAGTCCAGCCTACCTCTTGTTATTTTTCTCTCTCTCTGTTGTGTATGTGTTGGTGCTTGTGCTCTGAAGGCCTCTCGGTTGCATTAATAGCCTGCAGTCAGTTACTGTCTTTTTGCAAAATTCTGTTGCAGTAACTCCAAAGTGTGGATTGGATCATTTCCTGAACTCTGCCAACATGGTCCATGCTGGTCCTTCTCTGCAGCCTGCTGAAGTTCTAGCTACCTAAGGTCTTTAGCACTATTAACCTTGCTGCTTTCGACAGGCAGAGCTCCAACCAGCTCAAGCCCTCCCTCAGCCTGGTATGGCTAAGAGGATGCTGAACTGCATTTTATGCCGTTTTTATGCCCTGGCTTGTTTTTATGCTGCTGGCTTTATGATTTTATCACGTTGTTTTTACCAAGTGAACTGCCTCAAGCAGGTCTCTGGAGAGGTGGCAGATAATTACATTACACACACACACACACACTAATGTAATTATTTTTAATTAAAGAGATGTATATGTTTGCCATGAGGATGCTGCAGCTACTTATGGAGTCATCGCCATCCAGAATCGTGAGTAGGTGGCTCGATACTATTTAGGGTTGCTGTGTTTAATCATATGTCTATGTATCGAGTGCATTTTTAGACCACCTTTCCTTGAAGGAGCTCAGGACAGTGTACATGGTTCTCTCTGCCCCATTTTATATTCACAACAACCCTGTGAGGTAGTTGAGGCTAAGAAAAAGTGACCAACTCAAGGACCTTTAGAAAGGATAACTTCTAACTTCTCTTGAATGAGGGGGTTTGTGAAGAAAAAACTGGAAGAAAAAGTAAGGGTCAAATCCCTTTGGGAAGCTTGGAGACTATTTAAAACTACAATCCTGGAAGTACAGATAAAATATATACACAGGTTAGAAAAGGTACAAATAGGTATAAAAGAGACCTGCATGGTTAATGAACAAAGTAATGGAAGCAGTAAAAGGCAAGAAGGATTCCTTTAAGCAGCGGAAGGCTAGTCTGAGGGAAGTAAATAAAAGGCAGCATAGGCTGTGGCAAATAAAATGCCAGCCAGTGATCAGACAGACAAAAAAGGACTATGAGGAACATATTGCAAAAAATGTAAACACCAAGAATAAACAATTCTTCAAATACACTGGTAGCAGAAAACCAGCCAGGGAGGCAGTGGGGCCTTGACTGACCAAGGTGTAAAAGGATTACTAAAAGATGATAGGAAAATAACAGAGAAGCTCAATGCATTTTTTTTGCCTCTGTTTTCACTGTCAAAGATGGGAGTTACTTGCCCACTCCAGAAACGCTGATTTTGGGAGGGAAGTTGAAAGACTTGAGTCAAATTGAGGTGAGCAGAGAGGAGGTCCTACGACTGATGGACAAATTAAAAACTGACAAATCACTAAGCCCAGATGGCACACATCCAAGAGTTCTGAGAGACTGAAGTATGAACTTGTGGATCTCCTAAACAAAAATATGCAATCTATCATTAAAATTTGCCTCCATTCCTGGGGACTGGAAGGTAGCTAATGTAACCCCCATCTTTAAAAAAGGGTTGCAGAGGAGATCCATGAAATTACAGTTTGGTCAGTCTAACACTGATCCCGGGTAAGTGGTGGAATCCATTATTAAAGGTAGAATTAGTAGGCACATTGATGAGCAAGAGCTTTTGAGGAAGAATCAGCATAGATTCTGTAAGGGATGATCTTGTCTCACTAAGCTGTTAGAGTTCCTTGAGTGGAGAAACAAGCATATGGACAAGGGTAACCAAATAGATGTTGTTTACTTAGACTTCCAGAAAGCTTTTGATAGAGTTCCTCTTCAAAGGCTCCTAAGTAAACTCAGTAGTCATGGGATAAGAGGACAAGTCCTCTTGTGGATTAAAAACCGGTTAATTAACAGGAAACAAAGAGTGAGTATAAATGGGCAGTTCTTACAGTGGGAGGTGGTAAGCACTGGGGTACTGTAGGGCTTGGTATTAGGTCTGGTGCTTTTTAACTTTGTTCATTAATGATTTTACATTGGGAGTAAGCCATGAAATAGCTAAGCTTGCGGATGACACTAAGTTGTTCAAGGTGATGAGAACTAGGGAGGATTGTGAGGAGCTCCGGAGGGCGGGGGGGTCTGTTGAGGCTGGGTGAGTGGCCATTAGTATGGCAAATGAGGTTCAGCGTGGGCAAGTGCAGAGTTATGCATATTGGAGCAAAAAATCCTAACTATAAATACATGCTGATGGGGTCCGAAATGGTGGAGACTGACCAGGAAAGAGATCTTGGAGTCATGGTAGATTACTCACTGAAAATGTCAGCTCAGTGTGCGACATCGATAAAAAAAGGCAAATGCTATGCTGGGGATTGTTAGGAAGGGAATTGAAAACAAATCAATCGGTATCATAATGCCCCTGTATAAATCAAGGGTGCAGCCTCATTTGGAATACTGTGTATGGTTCTGGTCACTGCACCTCAAAAAAGATTTCACAGCATTGGGGAAAGTGCAGAAAAGGGCAACTAAAATGATTAAGGGTATGGAACACTTTCCCTATGAAGAAAGGTTACAGATGTTGAGGCTCCTTAGCTTGGAGAAACAATGACTGAAGGTTGACATGATAGAAGTTTACAAAATTATGCATGGGATAGGGAAAGTAGAGAAAGAAGTACTTTTCTCCCTTTCTCACAGTACAAGAACTTGCGGGCACTCAATGAAATTAATGAACAGTAGGCTTAGAACAGATAAAAGAAAATACTTCTTCACCCAAAGAGTGATTAACACATGGAATTCACTGCCACAGGAAGTGTTGGCAGCTACAAGCATAGACAGCTTCAAGATGGGATTGGATAAACATATGGAGCAGAGGTCCATCAATGGCTATTAGCCACAAGGTATAGATAGGAACTCTTGGTCTGGGGCAGTGATGCTCTGTATTCTTGGTGCTCGGGGGGCAACAGTGGGAGGGCTTTTGGAGTTCTGGCCCCACTGGTGGACCTCCTGATGGTACCTAGGGTTTGGCCACTGTGTGACACAGTGTTGGACTAGATGGGCCATTAGCCTGATCCATCATGGATTTTCTTATGCTCTTAGGTTCCGTGGCAAAGTGCAGATTCAAATCTGGGTCTCCCAGATCCTAGTCCAACACTTTAACTACTATACCACTATAGAGATTAATGAGTCCATTCAATTAATAATTTAATAATTAATAAAAGATGCCCCTGATTAACCAGGAAACACATTTAAAAGCACATGAACTGGGCAATGTTTTAAAATGCTCATTAATTTAAACATAAATATTTAGGTGAGGCTTTCCATCTTCTCTCATACACAGCAGGGAATGCCTCTTCAGAGTTAATGCTCCCTGTACCATGTGTAGAAATTGTCCAGAAACGAAGAAGATAAGCTTTACTCTTCAGAAACAAATGATGCGAGTGTTATCAGTTTATTAATTTATTGATCTCATATGATTTCTCAACTCATATTTCTTTAGCTGGGTGATGCTGTGAATGGGGAAAATCATACTGTGTCTCTCCCATGCCACCTTTCCAGTTGTTTCAGAGGCTCAAGGCTGGGAGAATGGAAACTAAGAACATGATGGTACCCTTTAAGGTTGGTGGGGCCAGGTGGTGCTTTTGCACAGCAAGGCTTCTAACTGGCCTCTGGAGATTTGATTGGCCATGCAGATTTTTAAAAAACGTTGCTTTGACAGCTACTGCCACCACAGCACAAGGATGAAGAAGAGGAGATTGGATTTATACCCCGCTCTTCTCTCGGAGTCTCAGAGTGGCGTACAAACTCCTCTCCCTTCCCCACCCCACAGCAGACACCCTGTGAGGTAGGTGGGGCTGGGAGAGCTCTGACAGAAACTGCTTTTTTCAAGAATAGCTCTGACAGAACTATGGCTTGCCCAAGGTCATCCAGCAGCTGCAAGTGGAGGAGTGGGGAATCAAACCCGGTTCTCCCAGATTAGAGTCTGGACACTTAACCAATACACCAAACTATATGACAGAAGTTAAGCTGTGGCAACCATTTTGCGGGCGGCTTTGCTTTCTGCAGCAGCCATTTTGTGGCTTCACCCACCATCCTGTGTCAGAATTCCAGCAGAGCCTCCAGGCTCAAAAAGTTTGGGGGCCCCTGCCTTGATGTGTGAGTAGGATATGTAGTTTTCATTTTTAAAGAGCAAATTTCTAGTCCTTTAGCCTGCAAAAACAGGGATGTAAGTACGTGGGCAAGGCTTAGGGAAGTAACAAAAGCTGGAAGGAAATTTCCTGTCTGCCGTTTTCACTCCAGTCAGGGATCCAAAACGTATTAGCTACTCAAGCAGGGGAAAATGCCAAGTGGGGAAAGGGTTGGAGGTGTGTGTGTGTGTGTAAATCAGTGAACAGGACAAGGGCTAATCACCCTAGGGCCCCCTCCCCCCTGCTGCCCCTTTACTTATCAGTTGCAAACACGGAACTGGGAAATGCCCTCCTCTGCTGGCACACGTGAACAGATGCAATAAGCGTTTAGCTATCAAGAACCAGCATCTTTGCCTCTGCCACAAAACCCTGAGGCTGCTTTTAAATTAACTGCGCTCCAAATCATCAAGTACCATCTCTATGTCATTTATCATTCCTTCGGATTCCAGCCTTTCACATGGGTTAAGAAAGCCCTGAGATAGCGCCCCTCCTCTTTTGCAAAGTTTTCACAATGGCAGTGGAGGTTTGAAACTTTTAATTCTGGGGTCGTACTTCAGACTGCAAGGGGCTCACAGAACTGAATGCCACCCCCCCCCCCAATACAAAAAATAACTCCCTTCCCTGACCTTGATGTCAGGGAGAAGAGTTCGAGCCCAGCCTTCCTCTTGCACTGCACACTCTTGCTTTTCGTTTGTTTGGGGAAGCATTCTGTCGCATGAGCTCCCTCCCACCTGCTGTCTGGAGTTGTGTAATTCGGTAGTTCCAGCCTGCACTTCCTCCTCCCCTGTAATTAGAGCATTGGGTTGCCACCAGAAACTGCATCACCGCACTGAATACACTCTCTCCTCTTTGTAACAAGTGGTAACACATACGGTGACCATTTTGTGGGTGTTCCCCCCCACTCCTGCTGTGGTTGAGGAAATGTACCACATGAGGACGTCAGCACATGTACAGAGGCAGAACTTGACTCAGGGATGCCAATTTCAGCGGCAGCCTGGTGTTCTTTGTAACGAACAGTTGTGCCCAGGCTCATGCTATTAAGAATGGGAGTGTATAGAGACCAGTGCTGGGCATTCCCTTCTACACCACTCTCTTTTTTGGGTGGTTTTCTGTGTGTGCATGTGTGTCTGCACCCTGGGAGTCACATTGACCTCTGGTGTCTGACCCCTATTGGGGGGCCTGGAGGATATTCAGAGAGGCAGAGAATAAAGCCTGCCCCTGTCCTCCCAACTTGGTATTCCAAGGAAGTCTCCCATCCAGGTACTAACCACAGCCGACCCTGCTTAGCTTCCGAGATCTGGACAAGATCGGGCTTGCCTGGGCTATCCGGGTCAGGGCTTGCACCACTCCATTTTTGAAGGAACAGGGGGAAGATGTAGCTGCTGCAGGACTGGAATTCATTATCAAATGTTACGGGTGATGATCTTGGCAACGTGAAGCACTTTAAGCCCCACCGATTTCAATCATTTCCGTTGCAAACAACCAATGTATTCGATCGTATCCACTGAAATCAATGGAAGCACTTCACTTCAGCCGATGTGACCACTCAGCTTTTCCCATTCGGCCTTGAAGAATCTCAGGGCTGTTTTTATGGTTGTTCCTTCCCTGGCCTTTATCCCTTTAACTGAATAAAGGTTGTGGAGGATTCTGTTACTATGAATTGTTTGCCATTCAGTGTTCCGGTCAGAATTTGTTCAGTGTTTGTACATGGAATCAAATCATAAGTCTGTGCCAAGTATCATATTTGTGTCATGCCTCCGCTATTGGAACATGTTCAATTTATTGGAGTCTTGGGGGCTGCTTTAATGAATATGGTTTAATGTAATTTTATGGGAGGGTTTTGATTTTATTGTTGATAAAACAGGTTTGTGTACGGTATGAAAACTGCCTGGAACGCCAAGGGAAAGGAGGTCTTACAAATGAATAATTGTATATTTAATTGCTTCATAATTGTGTGTGTATTTCACTATAACTACTACACCACACTGGGGGAGAGACATACCTAATAATGCTCATGAGGATTCTCTTTTCATGAGCTGCTTTGTATTATAGTTTCAGATTTACCCCTCAGAACCACAAGAGCACAATACACATCCACAGTTCATTCTGTGCTTTGCTAAAGAGCCTATCTACATCTCAGAGATTAGCTGACTTGCACTAGATCACCTTGGGTGAAGACAGATGTGTTCCAATTGAGTGGTGAGTCTGCTGTGGATGTTTACCCACCCACTTGGGGGCAGTAGTTCAACTCAGTTTTCAGCACAAAGGAGTTCTTCCATTTCCAGGAGAAGTTGGCTGTGCTCAGAGCTGATTGGCTGGCCCTTGTGTAAATTGCAAAGCCGCCTCTCTCCTTCCATCCTGTCTGGCTATGCCAAGGACTAATTGGTTGGCTATTGTGGCAATTACAAAGCCACTTCCCCTCCTTTTTGCCCATAATCATACACAGGCCAGCCATGTGTGGGATGGTGCTAAAAAGTCAAAAGCCTTTCTGAAACAGGGGGAGACAGGTATATGTTTACAGAGGAGCAAGAATGGAGAGAAACAGAAGTCACCCCAAATCAAGACAAAAAGCAAAAACCCTGCTGGATCATCTGTGTGCACCCACCCCTTGAATTTTGTGTTAATTTTGAGCAAATTTAGAGTCCAGTGGCACCTAAGACCAACAAAGGTTCATTCAAATATTTTTTGAAAAAGTGTGCATGCACACGAAAGCTTATACCTTGAATAAATCTTTGTTGGTCTTAAAGGTGCCGCTGGACACTAAATGTGTTCTGCTGCTTTAGACCAACATAGCTGACCACCTGGAACTGTGTTAATTTAGAATTACTATCTCACATACAGACCCACATTTATAATCACTGTTGTAACAGAATAACTAACATTTCTAATATGTGCATTAACTATGCTGGGAGGAATGTGACTGAGGGGAACTTCCACATTAGAGGCACTAAGCCTCTGAATCTCAGAGCCAGGAGTGGCCTCTATGCCCTGCTGTTGGCCACTGTGTGAGATATGATGCTGGACTAGATGGACCATTGGTCTGATCCAGCAGGGCTCTTCTATGTTCACTCAGCATATTAAAGCAGCACAAATGCCCCAGTGACACCCAATGCACAAGCATGCTGCCAGGAACACCCCAAAGGGCCACCATTGTCAAAGGCCTTCATGGCACAGTGCTTAGGAGGACGTTTGCAAAGGGGAACCTTATGTTGGCATTGGTTTGAGATGGGCAAACTTTTTGCAAGGGAAAGAATGAGGGCCAAATGGTCAGGGAAGAAACGAAACAATGACATACGCCCACCACAAAAAGCAGTGCCTGGGACCATTAGGAAACAGCAGTACAATAGGTAGCACGAGACATGGGCACGTGATACAGAAGAGACATCAGAGAATAAAATTTACCTTATAAGTTTGGATGGAAATGGGAGAGGCAGCAGAACTAAATCCCCAGACTCCTACAGCAGAGGAATCAGAGTTCATTTTGAGCAGGAACACACAGGAACACCATTCTGGGAGTAACAAGCCTAGGAGCGGGCACATATAGTGATGCGCTGTGGAAAAAAGCAAGAGCATTTCTAACTTGATCTGTATTTTCATGTTGTAGGGTAGCTTCCCAGCAAGACCAAAGGAAACCGAAAGAGTCTTTAGTCAAAGTGTAAAGCTGGCTCGCCAGCTCTGAGTTGGGAAAGACCTGGAACTTTTTGGGGTGGAGCCTGAGTGGTGGGTGTAGCCTTCTGACACACTTCTGGTGACGTCAGGGGGTGTGGCATATGCAAATGAGTTGTGCTAATAAGCTCCTGCACCTTTTTTTCTACGAAATGACCCCTGAGAGGAGGAGCAGGAAGAGAGACAGGCAGGGCTGCCAATGCCTGATTGGGAAATTCCTAGAGATTTGGGGGAGGAACCTGGGGAGGATGAAGTTTGGGAAGGGGAGGGGCCTCAGCACGACTGTGATTCCATAGAGCCCACCCTCCAAAGGAACCGTTTTCTCCAGGGGAACTGATCTCTGTTGCATGGAGATCAGCTGTAATCCCCAGAGATCTCCAGCCACCACCGGGCGATTGGCAACCCTAGACAGGTAATGAAGCCTGCCTCCAATTCTGGACTATGACAGCCCTTCTTTCCCTCATCTTAAACCCTATATGGACCCAACCATGTAGATGGCAGAAGCAGTACATGGAGCCACAGTTCAATGGAATGCCACAAGGGCAACATGCAACAGATGCCAGGTTTGATCCCTGGTTGTGGTCTCCCAAGAGAAAGTACTGGAGGAGGACTTGGTCACTGGAGACAGGACAGTGTGACAGCCCTTAAGTGTGAGTGGTGCAAAGGCCAATAGCTTTGTTTTGGCCACCTGTAATTTGGATTACGACTCTTCATCCTAGCCAGCCATCAGCATGCCATGGTAGTTGAGTGTTTCCTGTAGTAGCCGATTTCCCCCCACCCCAGTAGGTCATGCCAACTGTTCTTCACATCACCGCAGTGCGTCTGGGGTGGGGGTAGTTAGAGGGCACTTTTGCTGATGTGCCAGTGGCAAGTGGCACATGCTCGACTCTCCCCCATGAACTTAGTGGGGACTTCAAAGGTGCTTAACGCTGGCCAGCTCCATATTCCATAATAAATGTTTAACGTTTCTGTTTCATTTCCAAAAAAACCCTGTGTATATTGTAAATATATTTGGCTCCCGCTCTCCCCTCTTATTTTGAGGAGGGGGTAATATTATGCTGAAATATTTGCATCGTTTGATCTCTGGAGTTATCCAATCCATCTTGGAGAAGACTTCCCCCAACCTTTAGCTTATCTGGGGCTCTGAGGGGTGCTTCAAACGTTTTCCTGCATCAGCTCCCAGCGACTCCTTCCAAGCTGGCGGTGGATCAATGGGGTAGTCAATCCTACCAGATAGATGGCCGCATTCATGTGTCACTGCTGGAACAGAGACCAGCGTACGCTTGGCAAACACTGTGGCGCCACAGCTGGATCCTCCTTTCGGAGCTGTCTGTCCAGGGTCAGGTTTTATGAAACATCTCCCGGAGATAGTCCTGAAAGTGAACCTGAAGCAAGCGAAGGTGCCAAGTTTCCAAGCCATTCATTGGCTCCTTTGCAAACTAGTTTGAACATAAGCAGTGGGGTCAGAGTTCTCCAATTCAAAGTGCCAAGGAAGTCTGATTATTTTTGTTCCATAAATTCACTAGCAAGGAGAGGGAACACCTGGCTCTGGCTCTCCGGGAAAGAAAAACAAACAAACTATTAAAAGGTACCGTGGGTTTGCACAGCAATAATCAGGTATGCATGTGATGTATCTGTGTACGGACAATGCACGTAGGAGGGGAATCACTGCATCCAGCTAGCTCTATTTCACTTATGTATGGCCCGAGATCAGCACAGGGCCTATGTATCATTGACCAATTTCTCACCAGGCGCTGCTTCGCCCTCAGTCTTTCCTTTACCCCGATTGTGTGCTTCAATTTCTTACTATTTGCCATGGGTCAAAATGTGCCCTGAACCCAATTCAAAGAGAGGTTTTTTCCCCCTCCTGTGAACCTGAAATAAACCCCCTAAACCGGCAACTCAGAGTTTTGAGTTTGGTTCCTGTGCATGGGAGGAGGGGAGGACAACATGCGGCAGCACGTACTCTTATTGCGACAAAATGGTTAGGAAAAAATCCCCCGATGATTTCTCAATGGTATAATCAATTATAGGAATATTTTATTAAGCATAAAATCTCATTTAATTTAACTAACGCATCTCCAGAAAAGTATGATAAAAAAAAAAGTAGTAGCTATCTGGTATCCTGTTATAAATTATCTGTTAGAAAAAGAAATTATTCTAGATCCACAATCCACGATTTATTTTTGAATGTAGTACTTGAAGTTACTTGAAAGTTGTACTGTTTAACATGGCGTTGAAAAAAATTATATGTTTTAAAGTTATTGTATGGTTATTGATGCAAAATAAAAATTGTTAATTATTTTTTTAAAAGGAGGGGGGACAACATGATTAGTTCTGGTCATATGGATGGAATTTATGCACATAATAGTTTCTGTGTGCATAGATTCTAGACACACATATTGTAGGGCTAGTGCAGGGGTGGCCAACCTGTGGCTCGGGAGCCACATGCGGCTCTTTCACATATATTGTGCGGCTCCTGGCAGGGCGGCTGGGGAAGCAAAGGGGAGGCATGCTTTTTCTCTCTTTCTCCCTTCCTTCCTTCCCTCCTCCCTCCCATCTATTTGCTTTCCTAGTTTCTCTTTCTTTCCACTTATTTAATTCTTTCTTTCCATCTCTCTCAATATCATTAGCAAACAAGTAATATCATTATCAATAACTGGTTTTCCTCGTTTGTTTTTATTTTTGGCAGTCCCATTTAACGTTAATAAAAAGCAAATTTGCATATTTTTAAAAATAAAAACGTGTGTGTAATATTTGTTTCTGTCTTGCGGCTCTCAGACATCTGACGTTTATTCTATGTGGCTCTTACGTTAAGCAAGGTTGGCCACCCCTGGGCTAGTGGATATGATGCTAATTGCTCCCCCTCTTTTCAGTGTGTTTACTGTGCAGTGGAATGTCATGTTTGCAGGGCTAAAGCTACTCTTATGAAAATCACAAGAGCCCCTTTCAGTTGGTATGATTTTGGCTCTCTTACTTTGCATACATACTGTGTGCAGTCCTAGGGACAGTAGCCTTTTTGAGTGAACTGGGCACCACTTAACAGTACACGCGATCAGACACCCATTTTTTTTTGAGGCTACATGTTCCTGGATACTGAAGCTGGAAGCTAACCTGTTGACCTATTCACACAAAATGGTGCCTGCACACATTGAGTGGATTGAGCATAGTATGCTCTCCTGGTAGAAGCGCCAAAATCTTAATGACTGAAAAGGGCTAAGATAGCTTAGTTGTGTGAAATGGCTACCACATAGGTAGATGGTGTTTATTGTCATAAGGATATAAGGAGAGACTTGCTGAATTGAAACAAAGGTCCACAGAGCCCAGCATTTTCTTTCCTATACTGACCATACAACATGGTATTAAAGTAAAAGACTTCCTCTGTGGTTCATCTCTAGCATCTGATATATTGCCTGAAAACATTGAGGCTCCATCTCCATATCATCTTTTTTTTTGGGGGGGGGGTATTTTTGTATTTCTCTCTCTCTCTCTCTCTCTCTCTCTCTCTCTCTCTCTGTGTTCCTGTGCCTGGAAGTCATGACGACCTCTGTCGACTCCTACTGGAGCACGGAGGATGTTCAGAGAAGTGGCTTGGTAGCCTGCCTTTGGCCTCCCAGCCCTGATATTCTTTGGAGGTCTCCCATCCAAATACTTGCCAGGGTCAGTCTCCTATCCAAATATTTGTCAGGATTGGCCCTGCTTAGCCAGTTTGGTGTAGAGGAGTCTAACCTGGGAGATCTGGGTTTGATTCCCCATTCCTTCAGATGCAGCTGCTGGTGTGACCTTGGGTCAGTTACAAGTTATTTCAAAGCTGTTCTCAAGAGCAGATCTTGAAAGAGCTCTCTTACCCCCACTTACCTCACAGGGTGTCTGTTGTGGCGAGGGGAGGGGAAAGGAGATTGTAAGCCGCTCTGAAACTCCTTTGGGTGGTGAAGGGCAGGGTATAAATCTAATCTCCTCCTCTTCCTCCTCCTTTTCCTCCTTAGATCCGGCTTGCCTGTGCTATCCAGGTCAGGGCCATAGCTGTTCTTCTTGAGCTGACAGAATGTAGTGAGTGGAGTGTGCAATATGGAGTTCAAATCCCCATTCGGTCATGAATCTTACTGGGTGCCACTGGGCAATTTGTTATCTCTCCATCAAACCAACTTCACAGACTTGTTGTCTGGCTAAAATGTTGTTAACCTCCTGCGTGTCACCCTGAGCTCCTTGGAAGGGCAAGATATAACTGTGATAAATAACTCTTATGTTTCATATTCTGAATTCAGTGGCACATATCAGTGGCACATAGCCTTCCTCCAGCTTAAGGGGTTGTTCCTTGGAAGGGCCACTTAAGTAAGAGAAAGTCTCCTTAGACTGGAGGAAGCCTTTGACTCTTGCTCACTGGAGTATTTGGATTTTTAGAAAATGTCATCAAGTTGCAGCCGATTTAGGCAATCTTGGACTTCCTCAGTGGTTTCCCATCCACATACTAACTAGGGGTGACCCTGCTTAGCTTCTGAGATCTAATGAGATTGGGCTAGCCTGGGATATCCAGGTCAGGGCAGTGTTTAGATACATGCTATTGTTTGGAAGGACGTGATGGAAGATGCAAAGCTTAGAAGGGCCCTAGAGGCCTATGGGGTGGGCATGGTAGGCTTGTGAGCAGTAGAACCTTTTTCCATGTTCTGTCAGTTCATATCATATGTATCTCAAGAACCACAAGGGCAAGAACCTTGGCAGGTCTGAGAGAATTCTCATTAACTCAGTGCAAATTCTAAACATCCTGAGAAGTTTATTAAATTGTATGACAAATAACATGAAACTTAGGCTTTCTGGTGGGAGCAAAGTGTTGTAGCCCAGCATGGGAACAGACAATCAAATAACAGAAAAACATTACAAAATTACACTCTGTCATCAAGTCCTGACTTTGGACCAAAGTAGATGGGATGGCATCCTCATGGCTGCCACAAGGATGCTACCGCTATTTCAAAGCCTATTATTATTATTATTATTATTATTATTATTATTATTATTATTATTATTATTATTATTTCTTCACATTTATAGCCCGCTCTTCCCAGAAGTGGGCTCAGGGTGTGTAACAACGTATCATTTATACAAAATATATTAGTTAATATAATAACATTAAAATTTAAAACATCATCATAAATATTAAAATGGTGGTCACCACTAATAACAACAACAATAACAACTTCTGGTTGTAGGAGGTTCCTGGCCACAGCCAGTAGTTGTTAACAGAGTGACAACCACCTCTAGGAGGCCGTATATGGACACCCGCTGCCTCAGCCAAAGGCCTGGCGGAACAGCTCCATCTTGCAGGCCCTGCGGAATTGAAGTAGATCCGCAGGTCCCTGATCTCCATGGGGAGCACGTTCCACCAGGCTGGGGCCAGGGCAGAAAAAGCCCTTGTCAGGGTCAAGGCAAGATGGACGTCTTTCTGTCCAGGGACTACCAGGAGGTGTTGATTTATAGAGTGTAGTGCTCTTCGGGGCATATACGGGAAGAGGCAGCCCGTCAGGTATGTTGGTCCCAGGTCGTGTAAGGCTTTAAAGGTTATTACCAACACCTTGAAGCGAATGTGGAACTCTACTGGTAACCAATGCAACTGGCAGAGTACCTGCCAAACGTGAGTCTGCATAGGTGTCGCTGTTAGCAGGTGCGCCACTGCATTTTGCACCAGCTGTAATTTCCGGGTCATCCTCAATGGTAAGACTGCGTAGAGCGAATTATAGTAGCCAAGCCTAGTGTGACCATTGCATGGGTCACTGTAGCCAAGTCTTGGGGGGAAAGTTAAGGTAAAGCAAGTCTCTATCCCCATTCATTGCAGAAATATGCCTTTCCTGATATCTCCTCAACAAAAGAAGATAGAGACATACTTTTTTCCCTAAATGAAATCTGGGAATTCAGAGAAAAGGATAAAATATAACCAGGGCTATTTTGGGGGAGGAACGCACAGGAACGGAATTCTGGCTGGCTTCCAAGTTGGCCACGCCTACAGCCTCCCCCTCCCCCCCTCAGGTTCCCCACATGCTCCACAGCTGCAGAGTGCCTGGGGAAGCCAATCCAGATACTGCCTTCCTTCTCTTGGGTTCCCCATGTGGCCCGCAAGTCATGGGGCACCTGGGGAATCCAATCCTGGGAGGGAGCTGTGCTGTAACAGGTGTGGCCTAATATGCTAATGAGTTCCTGCTGGGGTGTTTCTACAAAAAAGGCCTGGATATAACAATATTCAATTGCTGATTTAAAAAGAGGCCCCCCTGGTGGCAGGCAGAGGAAATTGCCACCACCGGAGCAGAGATGCAGAAAATGGCTGACGTATGGGTGAAACTTAAGGTTGCCAACATCCAGGTGCGGCCTGAAGATCTGGAATTATAACTAATCTCCACACTGCAGAGACCAGTTCTTCTGGAGAAAATGGCTGCTTTGGAGGGGGAATCCATAGGAATATATTCTGCTGAGGTTCCTCCCTTCCCCAAATCCCACCATCGCCAGGGTCTACCCCTAAATCTCCAGGAATTTCCCAACCCTGAGTTGGCAACCCTTGGGGAACCAG
Organism: Lepidodactylus listeri; assembly: GCA_029233225.1. NCBI lineage: Eukaryota > Metazoa > Chordata > Lepidosauria > Squamata > Gekkonidae > Lepidodactylus > Lepidodactylus listeri. The sequence goes on along the minus strand of JARCFY010000015.1, from coordinate 53,472,929 downwards.
GAGAATCCAAGTCTCCCACCCACTCAGCAGCCACTTGGGATTTGCTGCAACAGTTCCTAAAACTTTTCAGCGAAGCAGATAAGATTGGGGAAAAGGCAGGAGAAACTCCAGGAGGTGCATAAATGTGCCATGAAGCTGTGAGCAGTCAGGAGAAAGACCCACTTGCCAACTGCACTGAGCACAGCAAATGTGCAAACAGCCAAAAGAACTGTATTATCAGCACTGAAGGGGGAAAACATTTGGGAAAAAGCCTTCTCACTATGGATTTAGTGACCCCTGCTGGCAAAGTCTTAGAACTGCTGAGAGTTTTGACATAAGGCAGCGGAGTCATATGTTTTGGTTTGATGAGGATTTTTGGAACACTGTAAGTTATGGAACACTGTAAGTTACGATTGCCAGCTCTGGGTTGAGAAATACCTATTGGTTTTGGGTGTGGAGCTGGGTTTGGGGGAGAGGAAGAACCTGAGCACTGTATAATGCCATACAGTCCACCTTCCAAAGCAGCCAGTTTCTCCAGGGGAACTGATTACTGTTTTCCAGTTGTAATTCCAGGAGATCTCCAGCTGCTACCTGGAGGTTAAATACAGAAATCAGCATAAGCCATGATAAAATAACTGTGCTGCTTCACATAAAATATAATCAAAGTATGTAATTTAGATAGTAGCAAAACAGTGAAAATACAAATACAAAATATTTAAGGTAAAGCAACAATAACCACCATCAATTATGGAACTAAGCCGTTTACAAAGTCAAAGCTATAACCAATGCAAATCTGATTGTTCCAAATCAGATTTTAAATGCCAGAAGGTTCATATAACATTTCAATAGTCAGGTAGTTATGGAAGTGTTCCTTGTTCTGTTACCAGAATGGAAGAAACACTGTTCTCATCACTTTAAATCTTTCAAAAGCATTTATGTTGAAGGAATTTTTCTATGAAGATTTTGTAAATGCCACTTTTTGAGAGACTTTAATGTTTTACTAGTATTTCAGAGCCTGGCAAAACGTTAGGCCCGCTACTTATATTTGACAATTACTCTGCATGGGAACAGTACTTGCTAGCAATGAGCAAGCAGTGCTCTTATGAACTCTCAACATTATATCATGACAATTAAGCCTTGGAAAATGGCTCCAAAATGGCTGGGTGGGTTGGGGGCAGTGTCAAGCAGAGAAGTAGCAGGCAGAAAGGAATGCTGGATCCTTCCGCCACCTGTTGCTTTTCCCTCAGCAACCCTCCCCCCACAGCTATTTTTTCTCTTTTTGACTCCAAGCCTGACTAAGAGAAAAGGGGCTGAGGAAGAGGGGAAAGGCTAAAAAGCCCCCAACGATTCTTCTCTGCTTAAAACTCCTTCTCACTTGCCACAACCTTTTTACAGGATTAAGCCCAGGCCCTGGAGGTCAGGTCATCAACTCCTGAGGGAACCAATGAAGGTCTGATGGCCAGTTCTCGTGTCACAGTGCCCTCATGTGCACCCATGTGTTTCTGCCTTCCTATTCTTAAACCTGTGTATTTTTTTGCGTTGCTGTTTGATTGTTCCCTCATGCGTTTTTGCCTCCATGCCCCCAGAGCAACAAGCCTGGATGAATGTAGTATTAACATCTTTGGTTTTTCTCAGGGTTTGACCCCCCAACATACTTTCGTTACAGACCAGAAACCAGTCGGGGAGTGATCACACATGATTTTGTTTCACTGTATTTTAAAAGCTATGGAAAACTTAGACAGCATAATAAAAAGCAGAGACATCACCCTGCCAACAAAAGTCCATCTGGTCAAAGCAGTGGTATTCCTAGTAGTAAAGTATGGCTGTGAGAGTTGGACCATAAAGAAGGCTGAGCACCGAAAAATAGATTCTTTTGAATTATGGTGCTGGAGAAGACTCTTGAGAGTCCCTTGGACTGCAAGATCAAATCAACCCTGACTATTCCCTGGAAGGCCAGATACTGAAGCTGAAGCTCAAATACTTTGGCCACCAAATGAGGAGGGAGCAATCACTGGAGAAGACCCTGATGCTGGGAAAGACTGAAGGTAAAAGAAGAAGGGGACAGCAAAGGATGAGATGGTTAGACAGGGTTACTGATTCCACAAACATGAAGTTAAACAAACTCCAGAGCACGACGGAAGACAGGAGGGCCTGGCGTGATGTGGTCCATGGGGTCGCAAAGAGTTGGACTCGACTGCAACTAAACAACAATGACAACAACAATTTTAACCAAACTGTACTTTCTTTCTGTAACCTCTGAGGAAGGTCCTCCTCTGCCTCCCCTGCATCTACTTCAAGGCCTGTGCCCTCAGTGGAAAGCCAGGGCCAGGGAGTTCATGCCATCACCTCCTAAGAGGACAACCAATACCCTGAGGTAACTGTATATCATTTTGTCTTGTCAAGTTTTCAGCTGTAAACTGTCTTTGGGTGTCTTGGCAGAAAGGCTGCATTTAATGGCATTACATAAATAAATGTGGTGTGATCTGAAGATATCTTTGGGGCCATCACATGTAGTTAAACGCTGAGTCCTAAACACTAATTATCTAACTGAATATCATTTTATCAGGCTGGTACCTGTACATTTCTCCCCAGAGAGCAAATAGCAATCCTGAGGGACATTTAAATTGAGGAAATGGTGAGGGTAGTGGTTAAACCCCACCCCAATCCAGACTGGGACTGCCAGTGGCTGCTTTTAATTTTTTTTAAGTATCAGAGTACTTTGGCATTAGTTTGGCCCTAAATGATCAGCGGGTTAGAATACTGATGACTTCTTCCAGTCAATGCAAGATTTGGGACTGGGCTGGGAGAAAATAAGCTTTTGCTGCCACCTAGAGTATATATATTCTCAGTGTTTCTTTTGGACCACAAAGACTACACTTTATTGACTTATCCTCCTGATTCTCATTAGCAAAATGTCCATTGTTTATGACAGGAGAAATGTGTGCAGATGCAGGGCTTTGATGCTACAGATATCCCTTGGGGGGCTACAGTGTGTCCCTGTGTGTTGTGCATACAGAGACACACTGCTACTCCCCCTCAGCAGGCCATCCACTCTTTAGGGAAGGAAACCAGATTTTGTCATCAACGCAGTGTTTCTGAATGTAACATTTTTCTTTTCCCCATGACACTGACATGGAGACAAAGGGGTATTCTCAGGGAACCAACTGGATTTATTTATTTAGTATATTTTATTCTGTCCTACCACCAAGGAGCTCAGTGAAGTGTACATCATTCTCTTGTCCTTTATTTTTCCTCAGAACAACCCCCTGTGAGGTAGGTCAGGTCACCCAGGGAGCTTCCATGGCAGAGACTGGGTTTGAACCTGAGTCTCCCAAATCCTAGACAGGCTCCCTAGCCACCACAGTATGTTGGCTAAAACAGTTTTATCCTGAGTCTGTGATGACTGCAGTGTCCCCACCCACTGAGTCGTATCTGGTCCTAGCTGCATAGCCCCATCTTGAGTTCTATTTTGTGACCATGCTAAAAGTGTGGGCCTGAGAAAAATAGACTGCATCACATCAGACTACCGGAGGAGGATATAGATAGAAACCAGGCACAGCAAGTAAAAAGAATAGGTAGATTAGAAGTTTTCTCCCTGCTGTGCTAGCTTTCTGCTTGCATGGAGTTTCTTTGTTATACAAAGGAGCATTCCAAACTGGAGCCCACCTAAGGCTGCCAGTCTCCAGGTGGGACCTGGAGATCTCCTGGAATTATAACTGATCTCCAGATGACAAAGATTAGTTCCTCTAGAGAAAATGGCTGCTTTGGAGGGTGGACTCTGTGACATTATGCCCCACTGAGTTTCCTGCCCTCCCCAAACACCACTATCTCCAGGGGCTACTCCCAAATCCCCAGGAATTTCCTTATCTGGAGATAGCATCTCTAAGCCCACCAGCTGCAGGGGTGCAGTCCATTGTACCCCCTCAACATTCTACTATGTGAGTCTCCTGTGTGGATAAAACAGGTCTGTGAAAGAATATGAAAGGATTGTTTACTGTGTACAGTCACACCACCAAGGCTTTTCATGCATAGGGCAAGTTCTGCTTTCCTGCAAATAGCAAGTTTCCCCTCTGTCTCTCTCATTATTGAGACCAGTGAGGAAGCCAGCTATGGTTGTCAGCTCTAGATTGGGAAATACCTGGAGAGTTTGGGGGTGGCGCCTGAGGAAGGCGGGGTTTGGGGAGGGGAGGGGCCTCAGCATGATATGATGCCATCGAGTCCACCTTCCAAAGCAGCCATTTTCTCCAGATGAATTGATCTCTGTCACCCAGAGAAGAAGAAGATGAAGAAGAAGAGATTGGATTTATATCCTGCCCTTCACTCCCTTGGAGTCTCAGAGCGGCTTACAAGCTCCTTTCCCTTGCCCTCCCCACAACAGGCACCCTGTGAGGTAGGTGGGGCTGAGAGAGCTCTGAGACAACTGTCCTTGAGAGAACAGCTGGTACTGAGCTATGGCTTGCCCATGGTCATCCAGCAGGTGCATGTGGAGGAGTGGGGAATCAAACCCAGTTCTCCTAGATTAGAGTCCATGCACTTAACCGCTACACCAAACTGGGTCCTGTTATAATCCCAGGAGATCTCCAGCTACTACCTGGAGGCTGGCAACCCTGACTCCCATAAAAGGCTTCCGAGAGAGTATCAGTTGATGCTCTCTGGCCTATCCATGCCAGATTTCTCTGCTTAGTATGGCATCTCCTGCTACAGTTTAACACATAGGCTGAACCAGTAGGCCCTTTGTTCAAGACCTCCCTGCTGGCTTCTTCCCTGACAGCAGCTAGTTAACATCTAGCAGCATACCACTAATCTTGGCCTAGGCCAATGTCCAGAGCGAAGCGGTTTCTGTAGGAAGTAGCAATGATCTGATGTCAATCCCACCACAGCCTTGGGAATGTGTCACGGCTCAGCAACGGAAGAAATTCCTACCAGAAGCCAGAAAGATTAGGCAGGGGGCTTGGGGAGAGACCCAAGTGGCTGTCAGCCATCACAGAGTTGCCCTCAGAATGGAATATGTGACTCCTGTCATGGTGGAAACCGGGCCAAGCAGGACAGAAGGATGCTGAGCTGGGGATTTCTCCCTTGTTAAAACTTTGGGCCTTGTTTCAGTGAAACCAGAGACTGCTGAGAGGAATCCAGAGTAAACAGCTTTGTCAGTGGTGTCCACTCCTCCTGTGCCTTATCTACGATGGACTAACGGAGGTAAAGCGTTGCCTGTCAAAAAATAGATAAAGTTTCACTTCTATGCACGGCTTTTTTTTCTCGGGGAGTGCGCCGGAACAGGGTTCCCAGACCTCTTTGACAAAATTATTATTAAAATGTTTAAAAGTTCATGACTTTGGCCACCCCTGCCATAATACAAAACAGTTGAGCCCCAGTACAGCTGTTACCTCTCCAGGGGCTTTCCTCCTGTATCTTTCACTCACGTCTCTACACCAACCACTATTCATAGACTCTGTGTTTCAGTAAGTTGAATGTATTGTGTGTATGTGCACACACGTGCTATATCGATGTATGTTCCATAACAGATGTTCATCCTATCCCCATTCGTCTACTTTGAGGGTATGTTGCATTATAGGCAATATGTTTTAAAAGAGGAACAACACCTACCTTGAGAGTCTTCATTGCACCAATAAGCAGCAGTTAGCAAAGCCTAATTACAATTCTGTTAGGAGTTGGCAACTGACCAGAAGAAAGGGCTGCCCTGATCTTATACCTTTTAACAGCAGCTTGATCCACAGATATGGTTGCCAACCTCTGAGTGAGGCCCAGAGATCCTTTGGAATTACAGCTGATATTCAGACTACAGAGGTTAGCTCCCCGGGAGAAAATGGCTCCTTTGGAAGGGAAGTTCTATGGTATTATGCCCCACTACTAGGCCATTCCACAATCATGGTGCCACTACAGAGAAGACCCTTTCTCCAGTCACCACCCATCCTACCTCAGACAGAGCGGGACCTGAACTGGTGGGCATTCTTATGCGAGTGAGTAATCCTTCAAAGTACCCAGATCCAAAGCTGTTTAGGGTTTAAAGATAAGAACCAAGGCCTTGAATTGTGGCTAGAGATGAACTGCTGGCTGCTATAATTGTTTATAGAAGGGGTGTCACTGCAGACGAGAAGGAGAAATGCTAAATGGTTTTAGAGGAGAGGGCATGGCAAGGTTATGCAGCCAAGAATGGCAGTCCCCGCAAAAGCTGTTTCCTGCTTTCCCCACTGATTCCAACATGTGCTCACTTTGCATACACATGCTTTGCTATGGTTAGAACCTTCTCCATCTCATGCCTGGCTCTATCATGTCTTTCTAGGTGGATGTTGCTGTCAGTGAATGCTCATGCATCAGAGAGTCTATTAGAGCTTGCCTTTTGTGTGTGTGTGTCTATCAGTTGTCGTAGGAGTGTGTCCCCCTCCCTGCTGTCTTCGTGCCCAGGCTACCATCTGGCTTTGATCACTCTCCCCTCCCCGCTGGCGACGGGGCTCTCTCCTGTGGTTTCGGATGTAGAAAATGTTCCAGGAAGTGGCTTCTCTCTTTGGATTTATTCAGGCAGCCCAATCGGAAATTGTTACAAAGGCTAGGGGTGCAGAGAGCTTGGCCTGTTTGGCGGCTCTCTGCTGTTCTCCTGATGGCTTGTGGCCTGGGCTTCTGGTCTTCCCCACTCACCCAGGGACTGTGGCTCTGGAAAAAGCTTTTACCTCCCAGCATTGGTGCAAGAGAAGAGATAACCGAAAGGGAAGAGGAGAAGGGGGACACAGAGTAGTCATGGGAATCAGATTAGCATGGGGTAAGATGTACTGTGAGGTAGACCTTCCAATTCTACTTCTTTCGATAGTAAAAGACTACTCCATAGGGTTGTCTGCTCTGGGTTGGGAACTACCTGGAGATTTAGGGGGTGGGGCCTAGGGAGGGTGGAGTTTGAGAAGGGGAGGGACCTCAGCAGGGTATGCAGTCCACCTTCCAAAGCAGCAATTTTCTCCAGAGGAACTGATTTCTGTCCTCTGGAAACCAGTTGTAATTCTGGGGGGGTCTTCAGCCACCCACTGGAGGCTGGCAATCCCAGTACTCCAAGGATTATCTATTTTCCTATTACTTCAAAATCTTATGTGACCCAAAAGATCAGTAAAAAAAAAAATGCAAACAAACTTACCATCTAGTCCAAGGATTCCCAAACTTTTTGAGCCTGCAGCCACCTTTGAAATACTAACAACAGGTTGGTGGGCACAACCACAAAATGGCTACCACGGAAATCAGAGCTCATCACAAAATGGCCACCATAGGAGACACAGCCACAAACACAGAGAGGAAACCTCAGTAATAGTTTCAGAATAATAGTTTCAGTAATACTTTCAGAGTAATAATTTCAGGATATTAACTGGGAAAAGAGGAGTGAGAGATAGTAAAACCAACACTGTGGTGGCAGTTGCTGAAATCCAGGTGCTGTTATTTTAATCTGCACTGCCAGTCGTTTCTCCAGTGACCAATCAGAAGCTCTACTGGGCATGAGCCCTACTTGACCCCACCCACTTTCTAAAAACGCTTGGCAGGGCACCAGGAAAAGTGTTAGTGGGCACCATGGTGCCCAGAACCCTGATTTAGTAGGTCTCTGGTTAGCTGGCTTGCCATTTCATGGGTGGGAGCTGGCAAGTCCATCTGCTCCATAAAATGGCATAGGAGATGGAAAAGGAGGCTGAAGGATAAGTACCAGTGTCAGTTGTGTGGTCCAGTGGGGACTAACATGGGCTGAAACAAGGGTTACCAATCCCCAGGTGGGGGTAGGGGATCCCCTGGTCTGGAGCCCCTCCTCCCATTTCAGGGCTCTCAGAAAGCGGGGGGGGGGGGATAGCTGCTGGGTGCTCCATTATACCCTATGAAGACCAGTCCCCATGGGGTACAATGGAGAATCAATCTGTGGGTATCTGGAGGGGCTGTTTTTTGAGGTAGAGGCACCAAATTTTTAGCTTAGCTGCTGGTGCCTCTTCTCAAAAAAACTCCCCAAGTTTCAAAAAGATTGAACTGGCGGTCCAATTCTATGAGCCCCAAAAGAAGGTGCCCCAAAAGTAGGTGCCCCCATCTTCCATTATTTCCAGTGGAGGGAAAGCATTTAAAAGGAACATGGTCCCTTTAAATGTGAAGGCACCCGGAACTCACTTTGGAGTTCTCTCTCCCAGAGCCTCCCTCCCCTTTCTTGGAGCCTCCTGGTAAGTCCTCCACTCACTTATCGGCCTCATCTGGAAACCCTAGCTGAAACTTCATGCATGTCTAGGCCACAGAGACCGGAAGTGCTGAATTAAAATTAGCTGGAAATCTTTCAATTTAATTTAATCCAATGCCAGAATGCAACTTTGCCCGTGCTGTAGTACAGCCAGGGAACAAAGCAAGGGTTCAAGAAAGGGCTCAGAATTTTCCTTGACCAGTGTACACAAAACCAAACACAATAAAGATTGGGTTATTTAATCCAGAATAGCTACCAACCACTAGTTCAGCAATCATAACACAAATACTGCTCAGGAACACTTGTTGAAACAGTGGGGCCAAATGGATGCCTCATGCATTAAAGGCAACTAGTCTTCATTGACTGATTTTTTAAAAGTTATGTGTCCTTGGTGCTACATTCATCATGGATTCGGGAGCTTCAGTATCTCATAACATAAAGTAAGGATTTAAAATTGAGCTACACAATGAGTAGATCCATATGATGTATTGGTTGCTGGATTGTACCACTGGGTTGCACATGGGGGAGTGTTTGAAGTTCTCCCATTTTTTAAAAAAATCTCACATGTCAGTTTTGTATATGCAGGAAATATATACACATATATAGATGCAAATATTTAATACCTTACCTGCAATTGAAAACAATAGTAACAGAGCCATTATAAGTATTTGCTGCTCATGTACCTCATGCCCTCTCATCTGGGCTCTTTGCATAACTGCATATCCCGAAATAATAGTCAACTTTTAATTCCTCTACAGCCTGGAGATATTTTTTACTTGCATGGGCTAAATAGGCTTGTCCTACACAGAGGCTACATGAGGATTTCATAAACAAACCCAGCTTTGTTTTTTGCATATAAATTGTGGTTTAGAAACCTGGTTGATAGGCAGAAACGAGCCAATTTCTCATTTTTGCTCATTTTAGATGTAGTTTGTTGCAAACTGGGGAGTTTTTAGTCTGTGTCCTGCATGTGAGGAAAGGAGGGGAGGAAGGGTGGGAGTCTGAGGACATGAGTGTCTTGTCCTCATCATGAACAAACCAATGTGTGTGAAATTCAAATACAGCACAAAGAGTGTAAATCACAAATAAGAGGGTAAAAGTCACATGTCAACTGCTACATGTGATAACTGTACATACATGTCTATCTATGCTTGCACACATGCTAGGAAGCTGCAGTTAGCACTGTGTGTACATGAAGCCAAACATTTGTGCAACTTTTGCATGTGCAGTTTTCATGTTTTGTCTTTACACTGAAGAATGGCTCCAGTGCTGACAACAGTTTTCCCAGAGATCAGCATGGCTTTCTGGAACCCCTGTTTTTCAAGTGAGCAGCGAAAGGCTATAAGAAATTGCTGATAAAGAAAAGGCACTCTGTATACAAAAAATTACTCTGGGGCTGAGCTGTGGCCAAAATTCAGCCCTGGTTTCATGGCCATTTGTTCCATCCCTAGATTGCCCACACTTTCCCAGAGCCTCATTCAGTGACTAAAAAGCAAAACAAGCAAACAAACAAAACCTTCAGATAGAACTCTCAGGTAGAATCTTGACAACCTATTTCTTGGCTCGTTCTCCAACTCTTGTTCTCTGACAGAAACTAAAATTACAGGTCAAGTGCATCTTTTTTTTAAAAAAAGAAATCGATGCACTGTTCACGTTCAACAGTGGAAAGTCCAGGCAGAGGCAAAGGGGTTTGTTACTCTCTGGCAATCACAGTTTGATCCAGCAAGGCAATTCCTATGTTTCTGTGACCTCTGTGGGCAGAGGGAGCATGCCAGTGAATGCTGGGGATTCTGAAGATGCCAATGCTTCCATGTGCTTTTCAGGTGCTTCCTGGCTGCATCAGGTTGGGCACTGTTGACAGCAGAGAGCTGGACTACATGGGCTCTTGGTCTGATCCAGCAGGCATTTTTAATGTTCACCATGAGCCTCTTCCCCACTGCAACGCTCAGCTGAAGCAAACTTAGCACACAGATCTGAACGCACATGTATACCAGCCAGCCACCCACAAAGGCACATTGCAACTGCTTTAGAGAGTACATCTGCAAAGCAGCAGTCAATTTTAATAGCCTATGTCAGTGCTTATCAGAACTGTGTACTGAAGCTCTCTTGCATGTGAATCATGAGGCTCAAACTCCTGAGCGGGTAGAGGAGACTCTGGCCTGGGCCTCCCTGGGTCCCAGTAGCGGGTAAAGAAGGAGAGCCTATGTCCATTGCTTCCCAGACCCTCACTGCTGGCAGCTGGAGTTGCTGCAGTGATAAAGATGAGAAGTGGCTCCCACTTCAAAAAGTCCAAGACCCAGCAACCTTCTGCTATGTGACATGAACCTCTTTCCTACACTTCAGCACCATGACAGGAATGTGACTTGATGTGGGGTATGGATGGGGGACCTTTTCTGTTATTCCAAAGCAGGAGAGGGGTGTTGAAGGGAGGAAAAGGAGGGTGAATGCCTGGTGCTGGGACTGTAACCACCAAAGGCTGGGCCGTGGGTAGGGCAGCGCCATTGGGCTCCACCACTTAGTTCCAGCAATTTTGGTTGCAACCACAGAAATGCAATTCCTGGATATATCAGGAGTCACAACCCCTCCCCTGTCCCACTGTTGGGGAGGGGGGAACAACACAGAGTGCAATTGCTGTAACTCTCTCTCTCTCTCTATCTCATGCACACAAAAGACAAGCCATCCTTCACATGTATACTGTAAGTAACAACAACTAAGAGGTGGGGAACACACTTGGCTGCTGTGTACTAGGTTTAAAGAGATACACATTAATTTTTTTATTGACCACCATTAAGTGTAAACTTCAAACTGAAGGACACTCTCCAGCCAAGTGACAGTATTTTAAAACTGGCCAAGTTGCAACCTTAGGACAGATTCAGCAACAAACAATTCAGCAACAAACAATTCAGCAACTTTGGCTTGCTTATGCTTGGTTTCCTACTCAAATCAGCTGATACAATGTCTGTAACAACAGCACGAGGATCATAATTGTGTGACTGAAGGGAAACTACAGCAGCCTCTTTGTGACTGGCTCCACCTCCTGCAGCAGCCATTTTATGATGGCGCCTAACATCCGGTGTCAGAATTCCAAAGGTGCCTGCAGGCTCAAAAAGGGTGGGGACCCCTGCTCTAGGAACTCCCCATGAATCTGGGACATACCTGGAGCACTGTAGAGGGGCTGTGACATCATTTCTGGAGTGCGTACACACACGAATGTTGCCAACGATCACAACTGGCAATGCCAGTGTCAGTAGGTTCTACCATGCATTCTGTACCCTCAACATGTTCCCCCATATTATGAGTTCGTGCAACTCTTTCCCATTTTTCATAGTGGCCGATAACACAGCAGAGAATCCCCATTGCAATATGGAAAATGGGGCTTTGCAGCTGCTTGTCAGTTGTTGGGTTTTTTAAGTCTTGTCGATTTCAACATTGGTTTCCTCCCTTTGCCTGCATTCCTTTCTGTTCCATTTCATTCAGAGAACTAATGTTAAAATGCATGCGCAAAACCTAAACCACGAGGATTTAAATGGAAGGTGCTTGCTGGATGCTACTGCACAGCTGCAGTAGGGCAATTGTGTAATTCAACCCCCCCTCACAAACCTTCGGACACCCCCCCCACATCACAAGTGATGTTCCATCCCAATTTAGAAAAGTGGTTTTTTTAAATTGTAGCTGCAGAATAAATATACTGGAGGAAAAAGAATGGTATCTAAGGTGGGCACTGAATCTGAAGTCAATATTAAAGGCCTCCTATTCTGAAAATCTGCAGTAAGGTATACGTGAGTAATGGGCCAATAATGCTGGATCAGAAACCCGCTTATCATAGCCTGAATATGAAATTTTGCTGCAGAATTTGTGTTGATTGTTTTGGCAGGCATCAATATAAAAGTGTTATTTTATTTTGGTTTTAACTTTTTTTTAAAAACCCTATTATTGTAAGCCACCCTGAACCCCCCAAAAAGATTGGAGTATAAATGTTTAAATAAATAAATAATAATTCATAAACTGTCAACAGTCCAGTCAAATCCTAAATGCCAGTGCATATTTTCTGTCAAATGCTGCCAAATGCTGATACAATTATTGCTTAACATAAATATTTGGTGCTATTGCGTGCCAGCTTTTAAGTAACATCAAATATTGCACATCATTGGTTGGATCCAAAGCTCTCTTCTCCTAAGCCTGTCTCTAGTGCAAGGTGCTTCTTCTGGTGGAAGAGATATACTCCACTGTTGGAAGATTCCTTGACATAATATAGTGACCGCCAACAGGGGTTGCCAGTGTTGACTGGCAAATCCCGGGAGCACTGGGGACAGAGACTGTAGAAACCCATGGCAAGCAATGCCATGATGGCACTTGTGCACCAGGAACTGATGTCAGAGTTTTGTGTGACACCTATCCCCTACCTCCTGTTTTCACTCCCGCTGGTCAGAGTGGTAGTGGGAGCCCATAGTATAGAGGAGGGAAGTTGTCCTATGAAGGCAGCTTCAGTCCTATCCCCAACATGGTGCCCATGTGGCCATTGCACATGCTGAAATAAGCTCTTACCAGATCTGATCATTGGCCTGTCTGGTCCAATCATCCTCAAACTCTAAACACTCCCCTCAAAATTTCCCAGCATTTGCCAAGGCAAGGCAGTGCTGGAAACCCCAATGAATAGATCTTGCAATAAACCAACCTTCTGTTTGGTGAGCATCTTCTTCAGTACATTTGGGTCATCTCCATTGTTTCTTGCAAAATATTTTATGTTGTTGCTGCCCCCTTGCCCCCATTGTTCAGATCGAAAACTGTCTTTTGCTCCTGCGTGTGTGTTTGTTTTGGCAGTGTTATGGTGACTGTGGTCAGATTTCCAAGCAGTTCTCAGCTGCCACTGGCACTGGGAACCACAATTCCCAGGGAACGCTATGATAAGGCGCATGTACACAGCACCGCCAGTACACACGCACCAACATTTTGACCCAAAAAAGAAGACTTAGAGAGTATTTCCCCCCTGAACACATGCTGAGAATGCTCGTAAATATCAAGCCAATTATCCAGTGAGCAGAAGAAAGTTCTCCCAGTAATTGATTTCTGATTCTGTTTACCAAGGAAAAGAACAATGAACTAAGTAGGACATTGAAGCTTTTGTTGGAGTGAGTAATTCAGCATGCCTGGGCTTTGGAGGGCGCTACATCACTCTAAGTGTATGAGATGCCTCTCTTTGTCTTAACCTAGGAGCTGCCCGCTGACCCCTCCTCTCTTGCTTTGTCCTCACTCACTTCCCATGACCTTCCATGAAGGAGACGCATGTCTCTGCAGGTATCTCCTGTAGATACAATGCCGTCATACTCCTATACACATGATCCTGGACAAGCTGGCCATTTGTGACAGGGCAAGTACTCTTTCTTTTCTTTTCTTTTGACTGCAACCTGAATATGAACTGGATCTACTTGAATAAATTTAAGTTTTCACCTTTTACAATATACTTCTGAGAAATTTATTTACTGCACCGAGTGCCACGCTTCTATGACTGGGCAAAACTCTGCTGTATTAACCAACTATCCCAATAGCTTTGCCCCCTAGCTACTGGAACATCTGCTCTGTGGCATCTGAGACTTCACTAGGCATTCGTTACGTGCTTTCGAGGCTGTCTTTGCAACTAGAGACGTGCCTTTTGTGCCTGTTGGTGAACTGAGGTTTTTAAGGATGTTGGCTTCTGCGTGCACCCACTACCAACCGAGTCTTTCCCGAAGAAGAAGCCTAGCTGTTGATGACAAGCCTTCACAGAATCTGTTCGTTGTCAGAAGCGATGGAATATTGCCAAGGAAATGATAACTGGAAAGGAAAGTTGCTAACTGCAGGATTAACACGCTGGGAGTGGAGCACACGCCAGAGTCTCTGGCTGTCAGCGTGTGGCTTATAATTGCAGGCTTTGCCCTCCTTCTGACATCACCTCTCATGTCAGGCGAACCCTTTACACTGGCTCTCTAACCCAATGTATACAATACAAGCATGCTCCAGTTGACAGATTGTAGAAGAAAACAGCTCTTGAGCCAGAGGGTGTCAAATCTTTGATCATATGGCAATCGTAAATAAATTCAGTGACAGGAAGGGCTGCAAGAAGAGCTCAGGAGACTGTCTCCATTTGGGCAAGGGAGGGTATGAGCAAAATCAAACGGAGCCCCTCTGTCTCTCCTTTTTCAAACAGTACAATTTGGGTGCTGCTACCATGGAAGCATGCTATATGCAATCTTCTCAATAGTCACGGTTGCCATTTTGTGGGAAGGGGACAATGTACATATGTTCTCACTTTGATATGTGCAAACATGTACCCTCAGAAATCTGGGTTTTGGATCACATGTAGTAAAACATGTATTATCCTAGTCACAGCAAATGGCAATCAGAAATATCAAGAGGTGTATGAGCACCAAAGTCATAACGATTGAACAAGGCTAGAACATACATAGAGTGCTTTTTGATGTTGAGTTTCAAGCCAACTTTTGCGCTCTCCACTGTTACCCAGCAAGAAGCTCTTGAGGTCCTTTTCACTTTTTGCCATTAGAGTGGTATCATCTGCATATCTGATATTATTGATGTTTTTCCCAGCAATCTTAGGCCGTGGTCACACAGCCCTTTAATGCGGGAGGAAGGGCTGTTTCCTCCCGCATTTAAAGGGACCGTCTAAAAAGGCCGGGGCTTTTCCCGCACTGAAGCGGGCTCAAATGCAGGTTCCTCCCGCATATTTCGACCCCGGGAAAATCATCTGTTTTCCTGGGAGTCACGGGAGGAACCTGCATTTGAGCCATCTGGACAGCCCTCTCTCGCAATCATTGCGAGAGCAGGGCTGTCCAGATGGTCCTGCCCACCATTTCCCCCCCCCCTTTTACATTTGGGCATTTGGCCACTCAAGCGCCCAAGTGTAAAAGGGGGGGAAACCCCCCCAAACTTATCAGACAGCCAGCGGGGCTCGGGGAAGGGTGCCTCCCCCGGCTGCCGCCGCCTCCGCCGGAAAAGCTGCCGCCGGAAAAGCCGCCACTGCATGCTTCAAGACTGCCTACCTGCCTCTTCTTCTGCCACCACCACTTCTGCTGCTGCCTCCGCCTGTCGCCTCTGCCTCCATTCGCCGCCTCCTCCGTCCACCGCCGTTGCCTGCCGCCGCCTCCTCCTCCTCAGCCCACCGCTGCCTGCTGCCGCAGGGATTTTTATCCCAACCCGAGGTAAAAAATGCAGACATTTAATCCGAGAGGTCTCTCGAATTTAAAGGGGCCGTGTGACCGCAGCCTTAATTCCAGCTTGTGATTCACCCAGGCCGGCATTTTGCATGATGTACTCTGCATATAAATTAAATAAGCAAGGTGACAATATACATTCTTGTTGTACTCCTTTTCCTATTCTAAACCAATCAGTTGTTCTAACTGTTGCTTCTTGACCCTTATACAGGTTTCTCAAGAGACATGTGAGGTGGTCTGGTACTCCCATCTCCTTAAGGACTTGCCATAGTTTGTTGTGATCCACACAAGCAAAGGCTTTAGCATAGTCAATGAAGCAGAAGTAGATGTTTTTCTGATACTCTCTTGCTTTCTCCATAATTCAGCAAATGTTGGCAATTTGATCTCTAGTTCCTCTACCTCTTCAAAACCCAGCTTGTACTTCTGGCAGTTCTCTATCCTCATATTGCTGAAGCCTAGCTTATAGGATCTTGAGCATGACCTTGCTAGCGTGTGAAATGAGTGCAATTGTGCGATAGTTTGAACATTCCTTGGCATTGCCCTTCTTTGGGATTGGAATGTAAACTGACCTTTTCCAATCCTGTGGCCACTGCTGTGTTTTCCAAATTTGCTGGCAAACGGAGTGCAGCACTTTAACAGCATCATCTTTTAAGACTTTGAATAGCTCAGCGGGGATACCATCACCTCTGCTAGCTTTGTTGTTTGTAATGCTTTCTAAGGCCCATTCGACCTTGCATTCCAGGATGTTTGGATCGAGGTCAGTGATTACACCATCGTTGTTGTCAAGGTCATTGAGGTCCATGGGGCTTTCATGGCAAGGATACAGGCATGGGTTGCCATTTCCTTCTTCAGTGGATCACACTTGGTCAGAGTTCTCTGCTGTGGCCTGTCCATCCTGGGTGGTCCTCCATGGCATAGCCCACTGCCTCATCGAACCACGCAAGCCCCCTTGCCACATCAAGGCAGTAATCCATGATGGAGACACATGAAACTGCCTTATACTAAATCAGACCTTGGTCCATCAAATCAGTATTGTCTACTCAGACTGGCAGCAGCTCTCCAAAGTCTCAGGCAGAGGTCTTTCAAATCACCTACTGCCCGGTCCTTTTAAATGGAGATGCCAGGGACTAAAACCGGAACCTTCTTCATGCCCAGCAGATGCTCTACCGCTGAGCTACCTCCCCAACACATGGATCTGCCTTATACTGAACCAGACCATCACTCCATCAAACTCAGTATTATCTACTCAGACTGGCAGCAGCTCTCCAGGGTCTCAGGCACAGGTCTTTCCCATGTGGAAGCAGCCAAACTCTGGTTAGGATTGCACTGCCAGTTACTACAGATATTCTGTAGCGGCTTCTGTACATTTGAGAAATATAGTATTACTTAAGTTTCTTGATGTTAAGTCTGGACAAGAAGATTAGCAAGAAAAACCAGGTTTCATCACTACAACAAAAAATATAGCAGGCAAACGTAATAGAATTGAAGTAGTTATTGAGGATAGCATGGCTGTAGATCAGTCCTGTAATTTTTAATAAATATGCTAAAATACTATCCAGGTTCTATGGGCACTACTGCCCTCTAAAGGAAATTATTATGCTTGCTCAACTGTATGAAGGAACAGACGTGTGCAAAAATGACAAGCAGCATATCTGCACAACTGAACCCTGTTTCAAAGCCATTGCAAAACTCGGTTACCCTGAAGAGGATGCAAGATCCTTTATTCCATTTGCAAGATCCTTTATTCCAGTTTTATTTCTGGCTTCCCATGCAAGTAATGTTGAGTGCCTGAGGGTGCATTCAGACGGGCAGCTAATCCCACCATTGGCCCGGCTGTAATTTAATCTAGATCTTTTTAATCCAGCATTGCACGACCAGACAGCTCTTCCATGAATCGCTTTACCACGTGTGACTCCACGGTGGACTGTCTAGACAGCATCCACCTTAAGGAGCTGTGCAGTCAGCTTTTTTTTTTTTTTTTTTAAATCCTGTATGTGCATGTGAGCATATGTGCATATGTGCTTATCTGCATATGTGTATATCTGCTTATGTGCCTGACCATCTGCAGACACCGCAAAAATGGCAGCCATTCGGGACCATCTCTACAGGCTGACTGCATATGTGCATATCTGCATGTGTGCATATGTGCCTCACTGTGGACATCGCATGTTTAAGCAGTTATGCGCGCATCACTAAGAGCCCTACGGGCTGATTGTGTGCTGGTGGAACGACCTGATGGTGGAAAGTCCAGTATTGGCCTGTCGGCCAGCTTTAGACCGGACTTTAAGCACTATCTTTTAAGTATGGATCCCCAATGGGGATCGATGGGCTACTAATGAAAGCGGCACGATTCCCAGATGTTGAGGTCTAGACATGCACTTTAAATCCACCAGGCACTCATGCCTGGCTTGGCTCAAAAGAGCGGTCAGAACACACCCTGAGCCTGGGTTTCCATGCACATAATTCAGGATCAAAGGCTGTGCACCTGTATTTGCAGAAGCTGGCTAGAGAGGTTTGGGGGTTGTTGTCTTTTTGTGCCCAATCAGGACCCCAAGGCATAAGAAAGGGCAGGATCAGTGCAATGGCAGAGAAGAACAGTTGGTTTTTATACCCTGCTTTTCTCTACCTTAAAAAGTCTCAAAGTGGCCTACAATCGCCTTCCCTTCCTCTCCCCACAACAGGCACCATATGAGGCAGATGAGGCTGAGAGAGTTCCGAGAGAACTGTGACTGGCCTAAGGTCACCCAGTAGGCTTCATGTGGAGGAGTAGTGAATCGAACCTGGTTCTCCAGATTAGAGTCCATCGCTTTTAACCACCACACCACGCTGGTTCTCTTGCCACACTGGAGCTGAGGCAGTAGGCCAGAGATGTGGCAATATCGAGAGTGAAAGGGCTTTGGCTAGTACATCGAAGTGCCAAGAGAAAATGTCACAAGTTCCTCACATACCAATTCTTTGTGCTTCCTATGTAATATTTGAAGGATGTTCCTCTAATTTCCACTCTGATGACCCCCTTGCACATGCAACTATGACCTTTTCCACATGCTTGACTTACACCTGATTTTCTTGGCAACCCACAAACATTGGAATTGGTTTGGAACAATTCTTCCACACGTCTGCCCATCCTGTGCATTTTCACAGTTGTGGAGTCCATTTATTTTCTTCTGCCCGTTTCAGAAATGAGGATTTTCAAGGGAGGATGCTGTGATCATTGATGGCATCAGAGTACCCTGCCCTTATTTTTTTTTAAAACAGCCCTAAAATATTGATCTATTGATGTTGTGTTGCAGTGATAGTTTAAGCAGGTTCTCTGAATTCCAAGCTTTCGTTATTTTTAAAGTAAGTCTCTTTCTCTCTCCTTCATAGAGATATGCCTTTTCCCTTATAACTTGGCAAAGGGAAGGGATAGAGACTTACTTTTTTAAAAAATTAGGGACCCGGTTAGGAATTAAACTACCATTAAAACACTACATTGATATACTGATATTTTAGGGCCATTTTTTAAAACAATAACAACAACAGGACACCAGATTCAGATGGGTAGGCGTGTTGGTCTGAAGCAACAGAATAAAATTTGAGTCCGGGGCACTTTCAAGACTAACAAAGTTTTATTCAAGGAAACCAGTCATCTTCAGGATGGGACGGGGAGGAGTAGTAGTTTGACAATGACAGTCCAATCACTGAAAAGTTGAGCTGGAGGTGGGTGTAAGTGAGTGGGGAAAGGAAAACCAACAGAAACGTTATGCACAAGGAAAAAGCCAGGTCGAAATTGACTTCCAGAAAAAGATCAGGGTAAAAGTGGTTTCAAAAGTACAAGGAGAAAAAATGGGAAGAGCCAAAAAACCCAAGTGAAAACTAGAGACACAAAAATGTTTGTGGAAATCAGGGGATACACTGAAGCACTATGAGGCCAGAAACAATGGTAAAAACATGCAGAAAAGCCCTGTATGTAGTAGGGATGGTAAAGTTGCCTAGGTCACACTGCAGCTTTTGCCATGGTAAATGAACATGCAAATCCCTCCTCAATAACAGGTACTTTGTGCATGCGCAGAAGACAGGCTTTTTTTTACTCATGTGACTCTTTCTAACCAATCAGGGAGGGCATTCTGAAGCATCTTCTCTTCCCTTCTGTACCCACCCTAGATAGTGGCATTCAAACCTGTATACTCTGTTGCAAATCAGGCCAATTCTGAACACTATTACAATATGTCTGGTTCCTCATACTGGCAAAGATGATCAAGCTTCCTGGAGTTCTCCTGGAAGTACAACTGATCTCCAGACTACAGATCAATTCTGATGGAGGTAGGGTTGCCAGGTCTGGGTCGGAAAATACCTGGAGACTTTGGGGTTGGATCCAGGAGAGGGAGGGGTTTAGGGAGGGGAGGGGCCTCAGCATGGTAGAATGCCATAGAGTCCACTCTCCAAACCAGCCATTTTCTCCAGGGGAGCTGATCTCTGTCAGCTGGAGATCAGTTGTAAAAGCGGGAGATCCCCAGGCCCCACCTGGAGGCTGGCAACCCTGGCTGGAGGAAATGGCCGCTATCACATCCTTGCTGAGAGCTCCCTCCCCTTCCAAGACCCTCCCCTCCTCAGACACCACCCCCAAATCTCCAGGAATTTCCCAAGCATCCTAAATCTGCACCTGAGGAACTCCTTGGTCCTTGCTTTTACAAAAGGTGATAGCAGGGGGGATAACCCCTCAGCTATTCACAATGAGGATTGTAGGGCTGGGTGCCTTTAACCCCATAAACGGGGCTGCTTGCCTTCCTCCCCTCCCCCCTCCCCCCTCCCCCCCTCCCTCACTCTGTGTGTGTGTGTGTGTGTGTGTGTGTGTGTGTGTGTGTGTAGCTTGCTGAACCCATGGCTTTGATGAGGTCTGGCAACCACAACTCAATCACTGCCACATGATGTCTGCAACAGGAGGGGTGGGGGCTCTGAGCCAGGCCCAGAGCCTCCTCTTAGCCTGGTGTTGCTTCTCATGTGGCTTTCAGCAGCCTAGCCCAGCCTCCTGTCAATGGAGCCTGCAATTAGGGAACCATTCTCAGCATGTGGTCAGAGCTGGGATAGGGGCTGAGGCTGTGCGGCTTGGAACTTTTTCGGAGGGGTGGGGGTGAACAGAGACTACCCCAGACCTTACATGATCTCACTCCTGCTCCCCCTTGCACTCACACCTCCCCAAAGTCCCCCCCATCCTTTTGTCTAAGTCCAGGAGATTGATAGCCCAACTCCACTCCAAGTAGTAACATCAGCACAAAGTGCACAACAGAACTGTAGACAGCAAATCAAATAAGGGCCGGAGCCCTGCCCCTGAAAACTATTTACATGGCAGCTTCCAGAGAAATAAAAAGCCTTAATAGTATTTACCTAAGGGGGGTGTTAAACCATCAAATCCATAAAAACAGACCACAATAAGAACCGAAAGGTCTCAGAGTGAATTTGCACCAGTGTTCAGCAAGTGACCACACATGGGCCAATCTCAGTCCACTTGGGCCAGCCAGCCAATTCACATGCCTGTGTAATATCCCCAGCTGGGATCCAGAAGAATCTGAGCACAACACAGACATCTACACACAAGAATTTCCCTCAGAACTTTCCTCTCAGAAGGGATCCCACAAATCACTCAAAGATCAAAATGCAGTTTGGTGTAAAGATTTTTTTAAAAAAAAGATAAATATTGATGACACATATAAGCAAATTTATCTACAAAAATATTTGTACCTAATCATCACACTACTCTTTTTTAACTCTGTCAGTTTAAAGAGACATTTATGAAGTAGTTCTGTGGAGGCACTTTTGAGAAAGAACGTCTGGGAGAAAAATTTGACTGGGAAGGAGATGGCAGGATAATGCCTCTCTGGATCTTAACCACATATAACATGCCCATCAATTACAGTCTGAACGCTTGTTGCTTGTACTCAGCATGAACAGCACCTGAATATGTGAACTGATTAAACTGAAAAGCATTTCCTTTCAGAGATGACATGAAAATGGCCAGTTTACACAACATCAGACAGTGAAGATATCCAATGTAATATATAGTTGTGTACATCAACCCTTTGTCTTTCCCTCATTGATTTAGTCTCTCCTTTATCCTACAGTCTCTTCCTGGATATGGCAGAACTGAAGGGAAATATGAGCTCTTCCCTGTCAACTGTCTGTGTCTTTCCATTGGTTCAAAAGGAATGAGATATTCACCTGCCTCATATAATGGTACAGAGGTAATTTTAGACTTTGGATTTAATGGTTCTTTCAACACTAATGCCAGATATCTGGGAAATAAAGGAATAAAGATGGAGGTGAGCTGAAAGTTGATTGCCCATTTCTAGCTACAGCCTGTACTTGGGGGCTTCATACAGAACCAAGATGGTTGGCCCTGTTTGGACGTAGGGTTTCCAGCCCTGTGGCTGAAATCCTGGAAGCTTTTGGCAGCAGACCCTGGGGGAAGGGGAATATGCTAGACACTGTAACATCACTTCCAGGTGATCACATCACACTCCCTCCACAATGCTCTAGTGATTTCTAGAGACTGGGGAAATTCCTGGAGCATCATGGGGGATGGATCATAGAGATCTGGGAAATTCCTAGAGCATTGTGGATGCTGTGATGTCACTTGACGTTGCAGCATTCATGATGTTCCCCTCCACCATTTTTTATCTTGCTACTCAACTGGTGCTCGATCAGGGTACATATATTACTTTTCCCTAGTGAGGCAAACTGCAGAGCCCTGGGACTGCTTCAAGCAGGGAAAACAACATGCGTGTCTGTGTGTGCGCGCGCGTGGGGGCGGTTAAACCCCTGTTCCTTGCAAGCCATGGTCCCAATCCTGGTCAGGCTGCCACATTCCTGACAATCTAAATTTCAACAGAGAGCTCCTGCCTGACAAGATCCAAGGTGAACCTGTAAACGGTATAAAAAGTAGGTAAGCCTTAGGGCTGCCAACTCCAGTCTAGGAAATTCTTGGAGACTTGGGGGTGGTACATGTGGAGGAGGGAATTTGGGGAGGGATTTTACCTTCAATATATAGTATGGCATAAAGTCTTCCCTACAAAGCAGCCATTTTCTTCTCTCTGTAGCCTAGAGATCAGCTGTAATTCTGTGAGAACTCCAGACCCCACTTAGGGCTCAGTAGGGAGGAACTGGGGAATAGACCACTATAGACAGTTATTGTTCTCTTCTATGTTGGTTTATGCACACTATTCAGATTCTTCATAACTTGCTAATTTATGGGAGTGATCCACTCTTTTCCTCTGAATCTTGTTTTCATCTGTGCTTTTCATATCTAGTCCCAGAAAACTGAGCCTTGACTGGCCTGTCTTTATAATAGTCCCTCCTGCACACTCATAGGGTTGCCAGCTTCTAGGAAGAGAAGAAGATATTGGATTTATACCCCGGCCTTCACTCCCCAAGGGAGTCTCAGAGTGGCTTACAAACTCCTTTCCCTTCCCCTCCCCACAACAGACACTCTGTGAGGTAGGTGGGGCTGAGAGAGCTTTGAGACAACTGTCCTTGAGAGAACAGCTGGTACAGAGCTATGGCTTGCCCATGGTCATCCAGCAAGTGCATGTGGAGGAATGGGGAATCAAACCCGGTTCTCCCAGATTAGAGTCCACGCACTTAACCACTACACCAAACTGGCTCTCAGAGATCTGGAGATCTCCTGGAATGACAATTTATCACCAGATTTTAGAAACCAGTTCCCCTGGAGAAAATGGCAGCTTTGGAGGGGGGGTGGAATCTTTGGCATTATAGCCTGCTAAGGTCCCTCCACTCCCCAGCTCCCATCCTCCCCAAGCCCTACCGCCAAGTCTCCAGGAATTTCCCAAGCTGGAGTCTGCAGACTTGACAAAGCATAAGGAAAAAGAGGCATTTGAGAGAAGTAAGATTTAATTCAGGAATGACTGTCTGACTGAGCATGTTGTCTTTGGGGCCTACCTTACCTCAGAATGTGTCCTGACACATTTGCTGAGGTAAACACTGGAGTGTTCTCATCTCCTACCCATTCCTCAAAGACTGCGAGTCCGGGTGGGCCAACAGCATGGAGATTTCCCTCTTTTCCTCAGACAGGAGATGCTGGCCCCAAAGTAGCTTTGCTAAAGTCTCTCCTGCCTCCATCTCTCCCTGGCCTCTAGGTCCCATAAATCTCCCAGAGCTTTATTTAAATAACTGGAAAGTGAGGCCCTTTGTTCAGAAAATAGCTGTGTGGAGCAGCCCGGGTGCAGATAATGAGCTGAGGAGCTATATTGGTCAGTAACATTCGCCGAACTTTCCATATTTATATTCCAAAGCTAATTATGGTTTGTGTGTTCACTCAAAATGATGATTCATCTAAACCAAGCCTGGGCCACAGAGCGATGGCAGTGCTGGCGCACAAAAGGGACTGCCTTGGATGTTCCACCAGAAAAGAAACATGCCCCCTGCCTTTCCCCCACCCCTGCACACCCCTATTCCACTTCAGCACATCCTGCTGGCCCCACAGCTCTTTTGTGCCGGCACACCCAGCTACTCTTAAAAGGGGCATGCTTGGTAAGAAAGTAGGGATGCCAGCCTCCAGGTGGGGCCTGGGGATCTCCCAGAATTATAGCTCATCTCCAGGCTACAGAGATCAGTTCCCCTGGAGAAAATGGATGCTTTGGAGGATGGGCTCTACAGCATTGTACCCCACTGAGGTCTCTGTCCTCCTCAGGCTCCAGCCCCAAATCTCCAGGAATTTCCCAGCCTGGAGCTAGCAACCCTACGCCCCCTGCTGATGGAAACCATATAGGAAGGTAAGGAAGATGAGAATGGTTGTAACACTTCGGATTTATACAGTATTCTCCGGGAGTGCCAAAAGCATTACATTATCTCAGCAATTTTTACAACAGCTTTTTAAGGTAGGCCATGGTATTATGTCCATGTTACAAATGAGAAGTAGAGGCAAAGGCATTTGTGGCTTTCAAAAGGCCACCTCATGTCAGAGTTGATTTGAGCCAGAGATGTCCTAGCTCACATAGCTACAAGAGCTCTGATAAAGACTAACAGGAAAGCATGTAGAAGAACAGAGAGTCCAGTGGCACCTTTAAGACCTACAAAGTTTTATTCAAGGTGTGAGCTTTCATTTGCTCACATACTTTGTCAGACAGTGAAACGGAATTACAGATCATAGTTGCATATGTAGGGGTGGCTTGTTGAATTAGCATGCAAAATAGTAAAGATGTTTATTAACAGATCAAAAGAATGACAAGCTTGGTTTCTGGTTATCATCTATTTGGGTTCAACTGGGGGAAAAACAGCATAGGTAATAAATGAGTCAGAACTGGAGATTGATGTGCCCTAAATTGTAAGAATCCAGTCCTTAGACCCCATCCATCTCCTTTCTAGCATGAAGGCAAACTTTATAGCATCTTGGCTCTGTGGAGTGTTTTCCTTGTCCCCAAAACAGCATGTATAGTTTCATTAGAGGTGATCATCAGTAAGTAGGCACCTATCAGGCAAAATAATGGTGAGCTGTGAATATTTTATCCTGTTGTGTTTTTATACACTGGTTTTATTGCCTCTAAGTTAATTTTTATTTTCATAAGTTACCTTGGATATACTATTGTCTAATGGAAAGGTAGGTTATAAATTTTCTAAATTAGATAGATAGATGATAGACAGACAGACATACCTACCTATCTCTATCTGGTTCATGTATGTACAGAGACAGTGTACCCAACCATCTGGGCAAACTAGGTGGCTACCTGGGGTACCAGATTGTAAAAAGTGCCAAATTACATGGAAGTGATATGCTGTCCCATGTGTGTGTGTGTGTGTGTGTGTTACTCCTTGCAAACAAAAGTATCATTTTTTCTATATTAAATTGGGGTGTGTGCCAAAGACATAGTTTGCTGAAGGTGCCAAAAGCCTTTGGTGCTGTCCCTGAGTGTACTTCTGAACACTAGATGCTAGAGACAAAAAAGAGAAATTGAACTGCTTCAGGATCTGCTTGTGAGTACCCAGTGGTATGTGGCTTGCTGTTGTTGGAAATAAAATGCAGACTTCTAGTGTGATCTAGCAAGGCAATTAAACTTAACAGCCCCACTGATTTCAATTCCATGTTTAGGAACTCAGTCTTTGGCTTGAATGTGGGTTGCCTGTAGTCAAACTTGGAAAGCTCTATAGCAAACAAAAAAGTAGGTAGATGGATAGATGAATATATTCTTCATTGTTTTCACTTGTTTGCAATGCATAATGTTCTCCATTCCTCTGACATGAAGAGATGATCCACGGCTCCTTATTGGGCAGAAGTAGTTATTCCTCATTTCTCTTCTTTTCTAGAAGGGGGGAAATTTCCATCCGTATCTTCTATTTTTACTGCTTTGGGTAGAAAGTTAGTTTAGTCTGAAGAATGGATTTTTCTCTCTGGGAACAAAAAGGCTGCTAATTCCTGCCTTTATGATACCCTGTATCAAAGGTGTGTGCTGTATGCTTGCCGGCTGTGATTTTTACGTGACAAAAATTCCTGCACATTTTTCTCCCACTGGCTCGTGCATAAACTTTTGCAGTCAGGTTACAAATTAAGCCTTGGAGGTAACTGAATGGAGTGGGAAGGCTGGACATAAGAACCTCAGCAGGTGTGGCTTCTGTTGTAGCTCAATATCTGGGGCCTGCACCTCGCACGCACAAGAGACATCCGCAGTTTTTAGAAATGGGACAGCATTTTTCATTAGAAGGTGTTCTCCATTTTTTTCCAACATGTATGCAGAAATGGGCCCTGACCTAGATAGCCCAGGCTAGCCTGATCTCATCAGATCTCACAAGCTAAGCAGGCTCAGTCCTGGCTAGTACTTGGACAGGAGACCACCAAGGAATACCAGGGTCATCACTTGGAGGCAGAGAATTGGCAAACCACCTCTGAACATCTCTTGCCTTGAAAATCCAAAGGGGCCGCCATAAATCAACTGTGACTTGAAAGCAAAAAACCCCCCAACCCCCCCCCCCCCCGAAATGCAGATGATGGATCCTCCAGTTCTCTCAGGTCCATGGAAGGTGTGGGAAATGAACAGGATACACACATCCTGCTCACTGGAAATGAATGGAAAGGGAAATTGCTGAATTACTAGTTATTACAACACTTGGAATAAAAGCCTCCCCAGGACTCAACAGGGATATTGGGTTCTTATCTCATTACATATGCTAACTCATTCAGTCCTCACATATGTATTCTCAACAAGGAGGACT
Organism: Lepidodactylus listeri; assembly: GCA_029233225.1. Classification (NCBI taxonomy): domain Eukaryota; kingdom Metazoa; phylum Chordata; class Lepidosauria; order Squamata; family Gekkonidae; genus Lepidodactylus; species Lepidodactylus listeri. The sequence goes on along the minus strand of JARCFY010000015.1, from coordinate 53,446,346 downwards.
ATACATCCTCTGTATTTTAGTGTATTTCTTTGTCACAATAGTATATTAGAATACTAAATGTAATGCAAGGAATATTGGGATGTTTTGCTGTATCCACCTAAAAAAAGAGGAAAAAATGCTGTTAAGTGACCTCCACACCTGAGAGGAGAGAACAGAGAATATCAGTTTACTCCCCACAATTAGAAAAGATACCTTTACACATTTATCTGGTATTTTGACATATTTATTGCTTTACAACTGTTGACCTTATAACCTTAGCTTGTTACTTTGTTTTGTCTTTGCACATCTTCATTATGTTACATGTTAATTTGCTGTTCAGCCCCTGTCTATAAGTTTGAACCTTACCTACCATTCCAATGTATTTGAAAAAGTGTGCGTGCACACGAAAGCTCATACCTTGAATAAAACGTTGTTGGTCTTAAAGGTGCCACCAGTCTCTAAATTTGTTCTACTGCTTCAGACCAACACGGCTGACCACCAGGATACATACACGATGACAGCCCAACCCCCATTTTTTTCAGTATTTATATATTTTTTCAAATTGGAGATTACATCTTCTGCATATGGTTCTGTTGCTCCGATTCACTTGAGAGTGTTTTGGAAATTCTGTAGCCTCTGTAAATGTGCTCACTGAAACCGAAGCTGCAGGCTGGAAGCCCGTGAATACCCCCAGCAAGAGGACAGCAGCAAGACAGGCCCGAGTGTCCAGGGGACAGAAATATCTTTTAAGCGGTGCGGCCTTGTGGCCAACATTTGCAATCTGCCAGGTTGGCATTGAGGAAACTGGGTGGGTCTCACCCTCGTGGTGGTGACCACACAGCCTGCAAAACAAGAAAGGAACAGAGCAGAGCCTGCCCAGCCCTGTGCTCAAAGGTATTTTTAGCCCAAGGCCTTGGTGCTAATTAGACAGTAGGTCAGAGGGAATCAGGGAAGGGGAGCAAACCACAACTGCTCTGAAGCCCAGCTTCCTGAACTTCAGAGGCTGTGTCCAGGCTACTGGTGGGCAAACCCAGTGGCCTTTGAGAAAACATGCCTCTGCATGGGTAACTGGGATGGTGGCTGAAAGTGCGTGGTGTGACCAACGGTAGCTGTTTATTGAGAGTATGTGCTCTCCGCCTGGCTCTGCTGCGTGCAGCAAGCATTCCTGCACATTTTTCTGTCTCTCGCACATGAATGAAATTTTGCAGTCAGGTTACAAGTTAAGTAAGGACTGCACAGGATGGTGGGGGGAGGACATAAAGGCTCCAGAGGATGTGTGGCTTCTACAGAGGCTCCAGTTCTGGAGTCCTACATCACACACCCGGCTGTAGACTCCTGTCAGGTTATCCACTCCGTGGAAAGAGCGGTCAGCAGCGTATCAGTTTTGCTTAACTTTCGACTTTTATTTTCAGAGGTTACATGGGAGAATAACATAAAAAGGAACCCTTTTGAAAAAGCAACAGTGCTCTGCCTGTTAATTAAAGAGGGAGTTGAGCCAGAGGTTTTGGAGAAAGACCCAGAGCCAGCTCTGGCCAAACCAGTTGCGGATACACCACGGGAGAAGCAGAAAGGGATACAGTACAAAAATACGCACTGTGGTGTAGTAGTAAGGTCCCTGGCCTTGGGCTCCCAAAAGGCTGAGTTTGTATATGATTTGGAGCTGTCTTCGATACTCCCTAGGGCAGAGGATTTTTTTCACACTGGTGTCTCTACACAGTGTGCCCCATAGCCAAGACTGCAGGGTCACATGGGTATCCACCTTGCATTGTCTCAGTGACATACCACTGCAGGCTGTTTTTAAGTCAGAATTATTGCAGTAAATAGTTGCTCTTTCAAGATAGGAGGGTCACTGAGGGGCAGAAGGTGGGGTGGGGGAAGGGCGTTAAGATGTGGGAGAAGGGATTCAAAAGCGTTTTATTGCCCCCTCTCTCTGCTGTTTTTTGCGTACACAGTAACTGCAAGAAGCCAGACCTCTGGGTCACAGGGCAAGTTTGAGCTTCAGCACATCTCTGTTTACAACCTAAGTACTGGCCCAAGGGCGTGGGTGAACCTTTTTATGCTCCTGCAGGAATCCTGTTCACTCCCACTGCCTGTGTGTTATTGCAGGAAACCTTTGTTGAGCTAAAGCTGTTTCTTCCTCTTCCTCCCCCCCCTCCTTAGCCACTCTCTCCACCAGAACTCCTGTCCCTGCTCCAGCAGGAAGAGCAATGGGAGGTAGGTCCCACATGCTTGCGGCATCCCTGAGCCCCTCCGCCACTGAGCCGTCTGGAGCCCAGTGGCAGCTGGCAAAGGCAAGCCGGGCTTTGGGCGGAGCCACAGCCCACACACCCATTAGAGGAGCTTATTTCAGGGCCTCTGACCACAAGGGAAACATCCGGGGCTGAGGGAGGCTCCTTGGACATGGCTCTTTTTCAGAGGGAGACAGAGAGAGAGAGGAGGGGGAGGGAGAGGTGTGAATGAGGACAGCCAGAAGAAACGAACTGAAGGAAGAAGCAGTCTGTGTCTTGAAATGGAAGGCTAATGAATGCACGCAGATCTCTTCTATTCCAAGATACGGAACTGAAGAGATCTACCTGTATTTTACAAATCTAAACTCCCACAGAGCAAGAACGTAGGGCAAATACAGCACGTAACTAAAAGGCTTCTGATAGGCCTCTGGAAGTTGCAGCCTATAAAGTACAGAGGTCGCCATTAAATACATTACACAGCCCTCCCCAATGTTATAGATTATTTATTATGTTTTTATCCAGTCTTTCTGGGAGGAGCTTAGGGTAACTAAGGTCAGTCTCCTAGGGTTGCCAGCTCCAGATTGGGAGATTCTGTGGGGGTGGAGCCTGTATAGGGTTGGCAACACAGGGTTGGGAAATTCCTGGAAATTTTGGGGGTAGAGCCTGGGGAGAGCGGAGATTGAGGAGGAGAGGACAGAATCCACCTTTCCAAGCAGCCATTTTCTCCAGGAGGACTGATTTCTATCATCTCAAAATCAGCTGTGGCCATCACACCAGGTGATCCTCTAATATTTGCTCAAAACTCTATGATTAAACTAAAACTCTATGGTTAAATCATAGCGTTTGGGGCAAACACTAAGGCATCAATCCTGGCTTGACAATATTACTTCCAGCAGCACCAAAAGTGACATCCTGCCAGAGCCACCAATCTTTCCCCTCGTGAAATGGAAGTCCCCACATTCCTGTTACGAGGCCATGCCTGGCAACCCTACTTATCCACCCACTCACATGTAAAATGGAAGATGTGTGTGGTCAGTTATTTTACACAGGGGTCCTTTCGTAAAAAAAGAGGTGCAGGAGCTCATTAGCACAACTTATTTGCATATGCCACACCCCCTGACGTCACCGGAAGTGATGACATCATCGGGAGTGTGTCAGAAGGCAAGGAGGGAGGAAGGGGGGAAGGAAGAAAGAAAGAAAGGAACAGTAAGGTAGGTAGGTAGGTGGGGGGAGAGAGAGAAGGAAGGAAGGGGGGAGAGAGGGAGGAAGGACGGGGAAAGGAAGGAACAGGAAGGTAGGTAGGTAGGTGGGGGAGAGAGAGAAGAAAGGAAGGGAGAGGGGAAGGAACAGGTAGGTAGGTAGGTGGGGAGAGAGAGAGAAGAAAGGAAGGGAGAGGGGAAGGAACAGGTAGGTAGGTAGGTGGGGGAGAGAGAGAAGAAAGGAAGGAAGGGAGAGGGGAAGGAACAGGTAGGTAGGTAGGTGGGGAGAGAAAGTGAGAAGAAAGGAAGGAAGGAAGGGGAAGAGGAAGGTAAGTAGGTAGGTGGGGGGAGAGAAAGAGAGAAGAAAGGAAGGGAGGAAGTATTGAGGGGGGGAGGAAAAGGGCTTCCTGGGGCCAGCGGCGCTCTGCCGCGGCCCCAGGGATAGGGGGGAGGAAAGGGGCTTCTTCTGCCCGGGCCGGCGGACGGGGGGGGCAGGGGAAAGGGCTTCTCGGGGCCAGTGGCGCTCTGCCGCGGCCCCAGGGGGAGGGGGGAGGAAAGGGGCCTCTCCTGCCTGGGGCCGGCAGAGCGCCGCCGGCCCCGGGAACACTGACTGGGGGGGGGGGCGAGGGAAGGGGCCGGTGGCGGCAGAGCGGCCTGCCGCAGCCTGGGAAGAGCGAGCAGGGGGGGGGCTTTCTTAAGTGCCCGCCCCCCGTCTCCTCTCTCCCGGAGCAGCGCTCCGGCGCGCCCCGGCCCCAACGGAGCACTGATTTTACAGAAAGCAGAGAATATTGGAGGCTAAAACCTTCCCCCTTGCCCTGCTTAAAATAAGAGGCATATTTTTAAATTAGTGCCATCATTCAATTACAGAGTGTCTTGTTTATTAATTACCTGCCTTTTTAAAATAATGAAGTTTAAATAAACATGCCAATATAACAATATGGGTGCTTTTAAAAATAGTGATGGCTGAACTACACATCATGTTGGACCTAGGATTGCCAGCTCTGGATTGAGAGATTCCCGGAGATCTGTGGGTGCTGCTGTGGAGACAGTTGACTTTGGGGAACTGATGTTTCCATGAGGGGAACTGATCTCTAGTCTGGAGATCAGTTATACCTGCAGGAGAAGTGAAGGCCCTGCTTAGAGGTTGGTAACTGTCACTGAAGCTCTGCTCTGGGATCAGAGCTCCTGCTGTATTTTTTAGACCTAAAACGTGTGTGTGTGTACATGCACGCACGCACGCACACACTCACACAAACACATACAGGGAGGGTAGATGTGGATCTCTACCACTTCCACACAGCAACAATTTACCATGTAGCTCTTCCTGCTGCTGCTGTAGATGCCAAGGCAGAGCACCCCCATGGTAATTTCCCCCTACACTTTCCTTGACTCAGCCTTCTGTGGCTGCCATTTTTCACCACTACTGGAGGCCTTTTGTAATTGTGCTGTAGCTCAGTAATGTTATAATGATCTATTATAGCACAATGCATAATGTATAGCATAATGATCTATTATAGCACAATAATGTTATAATGATCTATTACTACAATCTGATAGTTTCTCTAATTTCCTAGCTTTCAGTTGAAAGAAACTCTCTAGCCTTTTCCAAGACCGTACATAGGTAGGCTTCACACCACTCCCTGCTTCAAGTTGGTGGTTGTCTGTAGTCTACTGAGCAGACGAGCAGGTAGCAGAACAGTGCAGGAAATGCAGCCAAGCATGGAGGCCTCAATGAACCTTCTTGCTCCTGTCTAGGTAGGGTTGCCAGGTCCAGGTTGGAAAATACCTGGAGATTGGGGGGTGGAGCCTGAGGAGGGGGGGGTTGGGGAGAGGAGGAATTTCAATGTGGTATAGTGCCATAGAGTCCACCTTCCAAAGCAGCCATTTTCTCCAGGTGAACTGATCTCTGTTGCCTGGAGATCAGTTGTAATTCCAGGAGATCACCAGCCACCACCTGGAGGTTGGCAACCCTACCACAAACTCCTGGATCCAACAGCACTCATGCAGAGGTCACCCACTGGGCTTTCCTGCATGTTTTTTTTCCCCCATCAGTTCTGGCACCACACTACTTTGCTTTATCCCCTGATTTCCGCATGTATTTTTGTGTATTTAATTTTCACTTCGGTTTTTCTGGCTCTTTTGAGGCCATTTTTACTCTGATGTTTTTCTGGAAGGTGATTTTGGGTCATTCTTTTCCTAATGCATTTCTGTCAGTTTTCTTTGTTCCACCCACCCCCAGCCCACTTTCAGCAGTGAGACACTTGTCATAGTTAAAATCACTTCCTCTCCCCCTGACCCAAGTAAGTCTCTAGCCTCTTCCCTCGTGGAGATATAAGGAAAAAGGCATATCCATGTGAGAAAGGGACAGAGACTTACTTAAAAAATGAAAGTTGGGAATTTGGGGAACTTGCTTAAACTATCATTACAACATTAGAGCATTATATCAATATTTTAGGGGCATTGTTTAAAATTAGTGACACCACAGTTAAGGACACCGATGACCACAGCACCTCCCTTGAAAGTCCTCAATATTTAAGCCCCATGTAGAAAAAAATAAACTGACACCACAACTGTAAAAATGTACAAGGAGGGCAGACGTGTGGAAGATCTGTGCACAAACTGATTCCAGTGCTTGTGGATAAACGCACAAAAAAATCAGGAGTAACTCCAGCATGCAGAAAAGGTCACCTGTGCCATACTGCTCAGGAGTCATGACTTCCACTTTACTGCACCTGCCCCACTCTACCTGCTTGACCATGCTCCTTTAGTAGAGTTGGGGAATAGAGTTCTAACTCTTTGCTCCTCTGCCTTTACTATGATATCTGTTAAAACCCAGCTACTCGGCTCCCCTATCTCAGTACAGATCTGATAAAAAGTTACACCCCCCCCCACATACAATTACTAATAACTGTAGAGGCTTTTCTAGCCCTTCCTCTTTATTTTTGCTCCCCGCCATAGTTTCCATCTTTGAGTCCTGGGGTGGGAATCATCCTCTTCATCTCCCTGTGGTTTCCATGCTTCCCTCCAAAAAGCTCCCCCCCTCCCCTGGTCTCTTTCCCTTGTACATAAGCACACAGAGCTACCTCTGCACATGGAACTCATTCCACAGTTTATTTTGCTTCTCCTTTGAAGGAAAAGCGCCTGTTCTGGCTAGAAGTTCCCTCAGATCATCAGCCCCCCCCCATAAGCTGGTTGGAGGAGGTACCCCTCCCCTTCCTTCGGAGGGAAAATGATGGAGGGATGCATTTCGTTGTCCATCATATGGCTCCTCAGGTCCCCTTTCAAGGTTTGCTTTGACTGCCTAAGGCAAGAAACACCTACGATAGGTTTTAAGAGGTAGGACAGAGGAATTGTTTCTTGAGATTTCTGTGTTAGTTTCTATTGTCGCACTGGACAAATAGGTCTTGCAAGCTTTTTAAAATACCACAAAACCCTTCAAACCCATTTACCAGAGGCTGCAGCAGGATGAATGTTCACACCATAAACAACAAGGCCTGTTTCATGCTGCTTTTACCATTGAAAAAGCTAGTGTTAGTCCTCTACTTAAAAGTTACAACAGTGGGGAAAGGCAAACTAGGGGCTGCCAACTCCAGGTTGGGAAATTCTGGGAGATTTGGGAAGTAGAACTTGGGAGGGGTAAGGTTTAAAGAGGGGAGGGCCCTCAGTGGGATATAATATCATAGAGTCCATCCTCCAAAGCAGCCACTTTCTCCATGGGAACAGATCTCTGTTGTCTGGAAATCAGTTGTAATTCTGGGCTATCTCCCTGCTCCACATGGAGGCTGGCAACCCTCATTAGAGCATCTGAACTGTACTGTAGTTGACAGGTGGATATATGTCCCTGTCAGGCAGATTAAATGTGGAAGTCTGGTCACCTGTCTTTTATTAATCACATCTCTAGAAGATGGGAAGTGTATTTAAGCTGTTACTGTGCCAAGATCTTTTATTAGTGCTGGCCAAGATCTTTTATTAGCGTTGGACTGAAAATGATTAATTATCATGCTGCAATGCTTAGTCAATTTATTAGTTAGAGCAATCAGTTTAAAACCAACTGGCTGGTCCCTGTGTGAAGAAAGCACCTCTGTGGGGTTACCCACAGGCAAGGTAGGGGGTCTCTACCTACTTGGGGGAAACTCCTCAGTTATGCAGAAAATATGGCTTTGTTCATTAACCAAAAGAAAATCAGCTTGATGATGAAGCCTAGAGGTGCTTTAGATGGGATGCTAAGAATCAGTTAAATGGAAAGCAGGGGGGAGAGGAGAAATGCTGCTCAACCCCCCCACCCCCCAAAAAACGAAAAAAACCCTAGAGGGGAGAGTTTAAAAAAATGATTTATACTTTTTCAAATTATGTATTGAATGCATATACTAACATTAACACGACCACAAGGGGAAGAAAGGCAAAAATGGGTAAGCAAAGTCATAATTACACAATTTGTTTTACTGTTTAGCAAAATGTTAGTACAGTTCTAATAAGAGCATGAGCATGAGTAAAGGGGGTGATTATGAGGGGTGGGACATCTAAATGGCCTATCCTCGCCTTGTGATTCCTTGTAATAACCATGAATAGACCCCTCAGGGATGTCTGCTATCTATGTCCCTGATGGATATTGCAGAATGTTTTTTTTTGGGGGGGGGGGGGGGAGATTGACTTTGTAAATTAACTGAACTGAAATCCAGGAAATTCCTCTAAAATGATGAGACTTGAAATTTGCTCCAGAAGGGGCAGAATGTTGAGAGTAGTGGAGGGCAGGAGGGAAATGGGGATGGACCAGCTCAGTCAAGCTTCTGAAAAACTGCAGAATCCTAGAGGGGAGATTTCAAGGGATGGGAATTCAAAATCTCTCTCCCCCTCCCCTGCCTTCTCATGACTCCTTGCCGGCCATCCACTATGCTTCCCAAACTTCAAGGGGGGGGGGTCAGTGTTCTCTGGGAATTACAACTGATCTCCAGATTATAGAGACCAGTTCCCCTGTTTAGGAAGTTGGTCTCTATGGAATTATACCCTGCTGAGGTTCCTCCCCTCCCCAAATCCTGCTGTCCCCAGGCTCCACCCCCCCCTCAAATCCCCTGGAATTTTTCAACCCAGAGTTGGCAACCCTATATACTCTGCTTTTGAATGTTAAAGAAAATCAGGCAATAGTATTATAAGCTCTGCCCATATGGGTTCTAAGGGCTAAATCAGGAACAGAACTCACAAGATGAATGGATTTATTTATTTTTCTTTAATTCAAAATTTCCACCATCCAGAACAATGCAAGAAAGACTAAAATAGCTGACACAGGCATAGGACCAGCCCAAAGATTTTGGATTCCATTGAATCAAGCAACTGTGCAGAGTGACAGCACAGAGCAGGACAAGCGAGTTGCTCCTGAATAAAGAGAAAATTTCACAGGGGGTTCTTTTTAAGAGGACATTGGAGCATCCCTGAAGCAGAGCAGACTTTTATACCAGTTTAACCTGCATGGCTTCCTCCAAGGAATCCTGGACGTTGTAGTTTGTTGAAGATTTATGAATTGTAATGGAGATTTTTTAGCACATATCCCAAACTACAGTTCCTGGGATTTCTTTGGGAATGACTGTTAAACCACATGAAGTCAGTACTGCAGATATGCCCAAAGATGTTGGATAAGCTATATATGGGAATCGGAAAGAAGAAATTAAAGAGATGAGAATCTGAAATAAGGGAGCAGCTGTGGTTCAGTGGTAGAGCATCTACTTGGCATGCAGAAAGTCCCAGGTTCAATCCCTGGCATTTATAGGTCAAAGGGTCAAGTAGCAGGTGATAAGAAAGACCTCTGTACTTTTTGAAAATACAAATCCTAAGACCCTGGAAAGCTGCTGTCAGTCTGAGTGCACAGGACTGACTGTGATGGACCAAGGGTCTGATTCAGTATAAGGCAGCTTCATGCGTCCATGTGAAATAGAAACTGGACGACAGGAAGAAGCTATGGAGGGAGAAGCTGAAAAGGAAATGACATCAGTTTATGAGGAATGAAAGGGAGTTCTGGGAGGGAAGGGGACAAAAGAGAGGAACTGGGTGCCAAGAATTCTGAGACTATAATCAGATCTAGGTTTATCAGTAATGGTGAACATTCTTACATGGCTGACGGCCTGTTCTCAGCTTGGTGGGTCCGTTTTCAAGTATTTGGAATGCATAACCAGTGGCTGTCAAAGATCAGCAGCAACCCTCCAAGATTATCCTGGAGCCTTCCAGGATTAAAGATGAACTTCCAGGGTCCTGATCCTGCAGAATTTAAACCAGCGAATTCTCCGAATCAGTGCTGAAAGGCAGATCAGATTGGTTTCATTATCATCTTCTCATTGGGTTTTGTATATTTCTGGAGATGCAGCCAGCCTGGTGATTACAGAGTAGAATACGATACATGCCCTGGTCCTCCTTTTCCACTGTGGGCAAAGTCTGATTGCCGCACGGCAATTTGGTTCCAGGGGGTAGTTTAGTCCTTAAAGCCATTTCTTCATGACGCAAGGCCTCCGGGAACACATCCAAAAGAGAGTAGCTAAGTCTAGTGGCAGAGCTGGAGATAAAACCCTGGAATCTTCCAAATTCCCTGTTCCTACATATCTAAATCCTATTTCCCTTCCAGGGATTTACACCATCCTGCTCTAGCCCATTACATACATTCTTTTCTCAAACCTAGAAATATAACCCAGAAGTCCTAAACCACCAACTTCCACCAACTGATATTACAAATTCTAAACTGGAAGTAAGTCCCACTGATTTCAGCAGAATTCATTACCACATAAATGTGTTTCAGATCAGAGATTCCCATACATAATTTCCCCCTCCCAACATAGTTATGTACATGTGGAATTTTTGTATGGAGCTTTCATATCTATGAAAAACCCAGTAGTTCTTAGACTGTGTGTCAGGTTTTTTCTTTCAGCTAGCACTGCCTTAGAATAGCTGCCCTGATCTCCAGCATTACATTCGGGTTGCCAGGTCCCCCCTGGCCACTGGGGTGGGGTGGGGAGGATTGCCAGATCCACGCTGGGAAACTCCTGGAGATTTAGGGATAGAGCCTGGGGTTCAACAGGGACCACAGTGGGGTACAATGGCATAGAATCCACCCTTCAGAACATTCATCCTCTCCAGGGGAACTGATTGCTGTAGTCTGTAGATGAGCTGTGATTCCAGGGGATCCCCAGGTCCCACCTGGAGGCTGGCATCCTCACAAGATTCCATGCATGATCTCTTCCTTTCAGAAGTTAGAATGTTTATGACCATTCTGTGTCATCACTGCAGCTCTCATTCTCTGGCTGTGGAGAGAGTAGTTCATAGGCAGGCAGCTGGTACAGAAGCATGTTTAGATATGTGTGGGTTAATGCCACGCTTCTCAGCATTCACTTGCATGTAATGCTGCCTTGAGCATTCAAGGACTTGATGGGCATTCTAAAAAGGAGAACAAAAATTTCCAGGATATAAGCTTTCATAAGTCAAAGATCACTTCATTAGATACCCCAACAAAGTAAGCTTTGATTAAAGAAAGATTGTATCCTGTAAAACTTTGCTGGGCTTTATGGTGCACCTGGGCTCAGATTTTGTTCTGCTATTACAGACTAACACGGCTACCCAACTGAAACTATAAAAAGAAGGATATTTAAATATACCTGCATAATTCTTTTTTTTTCCAGCTGAGAATCTGAGGACTCAACTACATGTTTATGTGGGTGGTCTGGGATTGGAACTCCCAGTATATTTGGGTGGTGTAGAAATGTTTTAAATAAATAAAAGAAACAAATGTTTTAACCATAAAAAGAAGCTGCAGAGGACGCTAGCTTGGATTGCAGGCTTCCGGGGGGGGGGGGGTTAACCCTTTCCCTTCACATCATTTTCCCCAGTAGAAATCATCCTCCTAACTGTTGTTAGCCCCAAGTGTGTGTGTGTGGGGGGAATACCTGCCTAAACCACCTCTGAATGTTTCTTGCCTTGAAAACTCTACAGCAGGGGTCCCCAAACTTTTTGTACCTTTGGGCACTTTTTGAATTCTGACACAGAACAGTGGGCACCACCACAAAATGGCTGCCACAGGAGGCAAAGCCAGCCACAAAATGTCAGGGAATGAGGTGATATATAATAGTGAGACTTCAACGTTACACGCAGAAGCAAATGGCATGAAGGTGTTGCCATGCAGCCATTTTAAATGGCATTATTTAAGACTCTTAAATATGACAGCTTTGCTGAACTGTGAAAAGAGAGCGTCAGGGCAATGGACAGAACTGTAGCCCAAGAGCAGTGTCTATATACTGGACTAAATGAATGTACTTTGGCCAAGGGGAGCCTTGTGCTTAAGCAACATGCCAAGCCAGATGTGGACTCATGGACTACAAGAAGCCTCCCGCTCCTGCATCTCCACAGCCATGCCAGCGCCAGAATGCAGACCAGCAGCCCTGACCGTCATGCACGCAGAAACAGCAGCAGATCACAGAGGGAAGCCATGCTCTGCAAAAAGGACAAGATGTTCCTGCACAAACGCCATGAAAAACTCTTTTCTCCATCATGCAGGCATCCCCCCCCTTCACATATTAACATCACCAGGAGAAACACGCATTCCTCTCCAGCCTAAGACAAAAGGATGTACCCAGCAACAACAGTGGCAAGCCATCAAGTCCTCCTGCTACTCATTAAGATAATGCCTCTTTCAAACATCTGGTCCTTAATCCAAAGCACTGGCTTTACAACATGATTGGTGCTCCTCTTTCTCTCCTTTGTTTCAACCCCCCCATCCCCCCAGAGGTGTCACTCCCAGCCAAATATCAAGTTTCAGTTGCCCACCCATTAATCCCTTTTCTGCCCCATTCATAGTTTAAGTTTTGTTGATATCTCCCGGGGACCAGGTGATCACTGAAGCATCTAGCTTCAGGTCACATTTTAGGTATATAAGGAGAGCCCTCTCTGGGTGTGCTCTCTTGCCTCTTGCTCTTGCCTTTCTTACCCCCACCCTATCTTGTTGGTTCCATTCTTGGCCAGTTTGGAATCAGTCCACGTGTGTTGCTGATCAACTCATGATCCCTTTCCCCTTATTGTGTTATTTTTCGCTGCATGATCCAAGCGTCTGGCAGGACAGGTCACCCAACCAATGGTATTTCCTGCTCATGCAAACATCTCAGTACTTTCTAATCTGTATTCTTAGCCCTGTATCATGTGTGTGAATGCTTGATTTTTGTATGTATGCTTGAAAAACCTTTTGTAAAGAAATCATTACTTCAGCAATCTAGCCTCAGCATCTATTCCTGGGTCCTAGGAACTCTAACTCCCATAAACACAGGTTATGATCCTATAATTAATGCCTTTTTGCCATTTAATACTCATAATTCCCCACATTTATTAATAAATAAGGCAATTTGGCTAACAAAGGGAAGTTAACCTTCTGCTTCTGATCCAAATATCCCCCTCCTACAGCTGCTATTTGTATTTTTTAAAAGCACAGAAGATCCATTCACAGATTTCTCAACATCACATTTGGTTTGGCCTTCAGTATTCAGCCTAGAGGCTTCCTCTGGCCGCTGGCATAGCTTCTGGAAGAGATGCAACCCTTTCTCCAGTGAATCGCCTTGAGAAACACTAGAACATCACATCACCATCAAGGCACAAGGAAAGGTCATGGCTACACTTCATATCAAACCTCACTCCCCCTCCCCAGACCAGTTAACGGGTGACTCAAGCCAAGTTGCTAAATCAAACCCATCCGCCCTGCAAGCTGAGATAGCTGGAGGTCCCACAGAATGAACATTAGAAGGTGCAGATAATCGAGTTAGCAGCTGTCAACCCGGCGCTGTCTCCTCTTAACTGGATTCTACTAGAAATCTAATTTACAAAGTATACCCCGCACAGCACACGCCCTTCAATTATATCCCCCCAAGCCCCCTACCACCCAAAGATGTACCCTCCACAGCTCCTGCCCCCCTGGAGAGACCGGAAATTACTGAAGAAGGAGGGAGAAAGGTCTGTTAATGCTTGAAACTAGAGAGACACATTCTAAAAGCGGACAGAAATTAAAGCACACTGGCTATGCATGTCCCATTGTAGGACGAAGAAATTAAAAATTTTAAAAATAAGGGACACGTTGGAGATGAGGTAGGCATCAGAAAAGCAGAAGATTTATTCTGTTCTATGAAACTATAGAAATAAGTGTCAGAAAAACCAACAGTGGAACCAGGAATGTCTACTCCCAATAGTAAAAGATATACACACAAACATACACATTGGTGCTGATTCATCTGACCTACCTGGGCAACAAAGCAGCTACTTTATTTGTTTGTTTGTACCTTGCCTTTCTTCCTACTGGAGAACTCAAAGCAGATCTTATTCTGACACTCTAACCACTATACCACACTGGTCTTTCCTTGAATAGAATAATGGTAATACTTCCACAAATGACTAGGAATTGTGCAGTATGGTAATTGCATGTAGGAGATGGATTATTCATCATACACAAAAACCAAAAACATGGACACTGAACCATTAACGTAAAGCATAAATTGTTTGTGCCAGACTGTTGCCTCCTTTATCTAATTTACATGTGCAATAGCTACCGCAAACAGGCATGCAGAAATGTCTTACACAGGAAGTCATAAAGCGCTGGGGTGAGCTGATCGCCTCGAGATTTCAACCCACTACCCTGAGAATGTCCCAAAACCTGACACAGAGGGCCTCTTTACACATTAGAAAGTCCTTGCGTATTTTGTGCAATAACACAAGGACTTTTAGTCAGATGTTTGGTGGGAGTTTTGTGCCTACCAGACTCATGCATGCCCTTTTCCTCCTCACAACCAAAGCGTGCAGGCAGAAGTGGCAGCTGCCTTCGCCTCCATGCTGTTTTCTCCTCCTTAAAGCTCTCTGTGGATCCACTACTGACTCAGGGTACAAAATCATATTACTTATACATGATGCATGTAATTTTACAACAATCAAAAGTTGCTCTTTAAAGAAGAGAAAACACCTTGGAGGGGAAGACCACGGTTGTTTCAGCCTGCACACCCTGGTCGTGAAGAGGAGAACATGAGTTAGGGAGGCACAAAACTCCCAGTGAACATTTGACTCAAAGTCCTTATGCCATTGCCCTACAAACAGGAGCTCTATGTAAGTTGTGAAGAGGTTGCTTGTCTTGGGACCAAAGTCTGGGACCCAGCAACCCTACATGGAATTGGGAATCCCAGTGTTACATCTTTTTTTTTAAAAAAAAAAATATTTTATTAAATTTTTAAAGTTTTAACAATCATAATAATTTCCTTATTCGGAGAGCACATACATTATCCTAACCAAGAATATAGTTTGGACCATATAAAAGTTGGATCCAGTCTCTTATCCACGTTCGTCAGATAGCTTAATTTATCCATCTTTGCCCAATCCAATAACTTATTAATTAATTCCTTCTTTTCCCGGTAACACAGGAGATTTCCAATACTTAGCCCGTAATATCTGCTCAGCAGTTAGTATATATGGGTGTTACATCTTGAAGCCACTGCTCCGCAAGCCAGCAAACATCTTCTTTGTTATTTCCTCCACCTAGCTGTGTAACCAAGATGGCCGCTTCCCAAAGTGACTCCAACTGCTAAGCCAGCCCCTGGGACCCTTTAGTCCATTCAAAGTGTTGCGGTCACCCAACCAAAGGGAGTGAGCCGGGGAGAAATGAAAGGGTTATAAATAAACACGGCATTTAGGTCCTTTTGCTGATTACAGGGCAGAGCTGCAGTCTGGCGGTGCAGGAAACTCGCTCTCTTATTTTAGCAGTTTGTATTTTTGGTGACCCGATTCCCAAGGCCACGAGTGAAGCCAATGTCTCTCTTATCCATTTACTATTCTTCCATGTCAGTGATGGACAGTGGTGTTGAGGGAGTTTGGAATTAGTGGAAAAGTTAAAATGGTGTTCTCACTCTTGGGCTGTGGAGCCTGACAGCCCCTTCTTGCCCATCCATGCTGGTCCTGTGACTTCTCAAGTTCTAATAGGGCATCCTTCTCCTATACTTCTCTACGGCAGGCTATCCATTCTCTTTTACAGATGACGAATTCTGACCGGAAATCCTCATTTCTGCAGGTGGTTTGAAAGAGCAATTGCTTCTCATGATGTGTACTTCCCATCCAGTGTTCCTTCTTACTGAGTTAGTATGAGCTAGCTCACAGTTTTTTAGCCTCCAGCCCACACATTTTTGTTTTAGCTCAGGAAGGATGGCTCCAGAGCAAACTAATTTATGCAGTAGCGAAATCATTCACTGACAACTTTAATGCCAGTAGCCCACAAAGTAGAATTTTTGCTCACAAAACTCCACAGCTTAGAGGGAGCATTGCTTCCATCCCATTTTCTTATCAGGGATAGATGTGTGTGCGTATGCCATGGAAAGACAAAAAGGCTATCAAATCACTTTTAATAAACTTGCTCAATACCAGCCTAAGCCTGAGAAAACGGATTTGAAACCAAGTTCCTGAAGTTAGCTTCTATGTTTTCTCTGCTCAAGTTCTTGGCTGTCCAAATACAAGAAAATGTCTAATCCTAGAAAGAACAGATATATGGCCATGTATGAAAACAGTGAAAAACATGGCCAGAGACAGAGAGGTGTCACAAGATTAGACAGAGTTATCAGATGTTCATCACTTTCAAATGGACATCCTTTCTTTGAAATCGTTAGGGTTTCATAGAATGTAAGGGATACCTCTTATCATTAAGGCTGGCTGAGATCATAAGCATCCTCCACTGGCCAAAGGGGCTTCTTTCCAGAAGGGTGCCTTTATAATGGAATATATCCCATTATGTACTATAATGGAATATATATATATATATGCAATTATAATTCTAGGAATTATCCTTCTTGTACTGCATTGTATTCAACCTTTGTAACTCCACTTAGTACATTTTTAATAGAATACTTTGACTACGTATATTGTTCACATTGGATTCAATCCAGCCAACGGTTTCACTCAATCTCACCCAGTTCCCAATTACTACACATAGCTTTTGTCTGTGCAGTTCCTATGATTCTTAGCATATTCTTTTTGGGTGGCCAAAAAGGACACTTCATTTTTCATCAGCAGAAAAGATGGCTGGATCCAACCTGTCACCTTTTAATTCTGTACTATAGCATTGTACATTGGAAGTTTTATGCTGTATGAACACACTGTTTTTCTTCTGTAATTGGCCTTGAGTCTCAATGAGAAAGATGGGCTATACATAAAGAAACAAATAAATAACATTCTTTCACAAATGACAGCTAATTTTTTTTTGCATTTCTCTGTGTCTATAATATGAGTGAAAAGTCTGTATTTGATTTACAAGAATAGCTTCCATTTCTTTTAAGTACAAAATTGACTTTCCAGGTTAAAACACATTAGTTGTAAAAATGTCCTCAGTTACAACAGAACTGGGTCCAGAGGAGGAGGAGGGAGGAGGAGGAGAAGATTGGATTTATACCCCGTCCTTCACTCGGAGTCTCAGAGTGGCTTACAAACTCCTTTCCCTTCCCCTCCCCACAACAGACACCCTGTGAAGTAGGTGGGGCTAAGAGAGCTCTTTTCAGAACTGTCCTTGAGAGAACAGCTCTGACAGAACTATGGCTTGCCCAAGGTCATCCAGCAGCTGCAAGTGGAGGAGTGGGGAATCAAACCCAGTTCTCCCAGATTAGAGTTCGTGCAATTAACCACTGTACCAAACTGGCTCTCAATAGTATCAGAACCAAGCCAAATGGCAGCATGCAATAGTGAATGTCTGGACAGAAAAATCCAGGAGCGGAATGACTGCAAGAGCTCAATATCCAACAATGTGTGGATTGAGCCCTGCTTGTCAATATACTTCCAGGTCACATTCGAGGTGCTGGTTTATCACACTGGCCTGAGGTATGTTTTATCCCACTTCTGCTGGGGATAGGTTGTCAGCCACTTCTGAGCAAAAGTTCTACGTTGTGCTTGACTCCAGCCTTAGAATCATCTGCTGTGTTTAAGTGGAACCTTGAAGACTTATTTGGATGTCCAGTACTCTGATGTGTAAGACGTAAGCTGTTACTCACTACAATTCTCTGACTGTTGATCTGTTTTAGGACCAGTTTAAATTGTTATTTCATTTTATTGTTGTGTTACATAGTTGTAAATCAGTTTTATTTTGAAATGCAAGCCACAAATCCTCCCAATAAGTAAATTAAAACAAGGGTGGCAATGGCCCTTTTCACACTACCATTCTAAACTGGATATTATTTGTTGCTGGCTCGATTATTAAATAAATTCCAGGTAAATAAATTCCACTAGCAGCCAGTTACCAGAAAGGAACCAAAGGCAGTTTGAAATGAGTCACAGTTTTCTCAGAACTCTCTCAGCCCCACCTACCTCACAAGGTACCTGTTGTGGGGAGCAGAAGGTAAGGAGATAGTAAGCCACTTTGAGACTCCTTAGGGTAGAGAAAAGGAGGGTATAAAAACCTACTCTTCTTCAAACCAGAAGCTCTTCCACTGAGCCACAGCCCCTCCCTGAAAAACTTCAGTGTGACTACAAATCCCTGTTGTGGCCATGATTAGATGTAACAATACCTACTTTGGAGCTTTGTTCACTTGACAAATACTGTAAAGAAAACCTCCAAAGCAGAATCTGGTAGCTGTTGTGGAATGGAATTGAATCCACACTTTATTTATTTATTTATTTATTCATTCATTCATTCATTCTGGCAGGCAAAATGCACCTTGTATGCTGGAGAGATTGTGGGAGGAAACCTGAAAACCTTTTTTTAAACTCAGCAACACCAAAGCATACAGTGCAATCCTTAACAAAGTTACACCCTTCTAAGCACATTGACTTCAGAGTTTAGGATTACACTGATAGTGAGCGAGCTGACTGATCACCTGTTACAAACACCAATAATGGCATACTCATTCACTTCTCTGCTTTTTATCCTACATGTGTACACATCCAATAAAGAGCTCGGAGCCAATGGCAGAAAAACCCACTTCGAGTCATTGGGTATGGGTCAAGGACACTCTTAGCAACAGAAATAATGATAACCTGCACTTAGGAACACTGGAGCACCTTCTGGTGGGTGGCCACAGACAAGTCCCAGGACCATTACTATGGTACACCCTCCTTAACCAGTGAACAACCCCTTGGCATCTATGTTTACCTCTGAAAAACTTTATGCCTCCATCTATGAATGAACAGGAAATTTCAATTACAGTGCAAATTTTAAAAAATTAAAATAAGAGCTGGGGTTTTTTTTTTCCTGCATCCCCACTGGCTCCAGACTGGAGTGTAGCCTTTTCTTCCCCATGCTCTTCAGGTAATATATGATGAAAGAGCATCACATACACAATCGCACAAAGTGGGGAGAAGACTGTACAAACAGGGGCATCATGTGTAAACTTTACAAGTGGTGCCTTCATGTCATATACACACACACACACACAGGGGTCACCGGAAGTATGTCAGAAGGAAGGAAGGAAGGAAGGAAGAGCTGGCAGAGAGGAGACAGCTACTAATCCAAGCCTCAGAAATACCACTATTCTGGGAGGATAGCTTCAGTGGTGGCTGAAGCCTTCAGAAGGCTGGCTGGAGGAACAAAGACCTTTCCAGGGGACGGGGTCATTTTGCTGCAGTCATGACACAAGCAGGCATTCCCCTATGGGGAGGGCTGGCACCAACTCCCGAAGCTGCGCTCCCCTGAGCTCCTGCTCGAAATGACCCCTGTATATAGGATTGCCAACTCTGGGTTGGGAAAATCTTGGAGATGTAGGGGTGGAGTTTGTGGAGAGCAGGGAGCTCAACAGGGGTGTAATGCAATAGAATCCGCCCTCCAAAGCTGCCATTTTCTCCAGAGGGTCTGATCTCTGTAGTCCGGAGATCAGTAGGGATTCTGAGAGATCTCCAAGCCCCACTGAAGACTGGCAACCCTAGAGTTGAGACATGCACCCGCTACCACAGGAAGGAAATGGTCACTCTACTGTTTTTCTGAACATGTGAACTGATACCATTGAAAAGCAGTGTGTGATATATTTTGATATTTTCAAAGCAATTTGAAGCATTTTGCAGTGATATTTCTGCCTTTGGCATTTGATCTCTGATGGCTGCTTCCCACATGGAAGTCACCATGTTGCTGCAGTTGCCAAGTGATGAATATGAATGGACCAGCCAACAACAATGCAGGTAGGGATCCTGATTCCCACTGAGAGCATGCTTTAGAAGGATAAGGATACATACATTTTCTGCTACTCTTTAATCAAAGCTATTGTGAGTCCATCAGGATAGCCAAAGGGTAATTAAGAGGTAACTAACCATGCTGCATTGTTTAAAAACCTCAGCACTTTGTTTTCTTGTTGAAAAATTATTTACCTAAAGGCAGCAATCCTAAACATCCTACCTTGAACTCAGGTCTAGATAAATGAATGTCTGTATCTCCAAAGCCCCCTGCACCTTTCCCAAAAGAAAAAAGAGACCTTGCATGGTGTTAGTGATCAGAGTGTTGGGCTAGGATCTGGGAAATTTCAGATCCCCATACTTCCCTGGAAGCTTGCTGGGTGGGTGACCTTGAGCCATCATACACTCTCACCTTAACCTGCTCCACAGGGTTGTTGTGAGGATAAGCTGGAATAGAGGAGAGGGCCATGGCTCAGTGGTAGAGCATCTGCCTGGCATGCAGAAGGCCTCAGGTTCAAGGCCCGCTATCTCCAGTTAAAAAGAGCCAGCAGTAGGTGATGTGAAAGACCTGTGCATGGGACCCTGGAGTCCCACTGCCAGTCTGAGTGGAGAGTATTGACCTTGATGGATCAATGGTCTGATTCAGTATGAGGCAGCTTCTTGTGTTTCTGTAAGAACAATTTAAGATACTCTGAGTCCCCACTGGGGTATAAGTGAATGAATGAATAAATAAATACATAAAATGTCCCTTGGCAACAACCCCCCTTCTTTTCTTTGTCAGTCTATGATATGTTCTCTTGTTAAGCAGGAATGTGTGCTTTTCACTCACCTGGCCTATCCCCACCTCTGGAGCCTTTGTCTTTTACCTTCAACAGGAGCAACCTGGGCCCAGGATTTTGCTTGCCCAGGGCCTCGTTGTCATGGCACTGGCACCATGAAACAGCCACAGGGAGATACAAGAAGGGAAGGACTGGGGTGGATGGTGGCTCAGAACAAACAATAGCACCAATGAAGTGTTTAATGTAAATGAGGATCATAGCAGGGGATGCAGCCAGAGGTACTGGGGCAGACCACCTGAACATGTCTACCCTCAGGCACTGCAAATGCATTTGATTACTTCAGGTCATTTGCCTGGATTTATCATTATCAGTGATCAATCAGTCTCAAGTAGAGAACACCTCTTTCAGGAACTGTTGGTCTAGTATTCATTCCCTTCTCTTTTAAGTTTTTAACTTGACAAAATGGCTAAAGATAAAATGAAGAAGCCCTCAGGCACAGAGGCTAAAACACCTCTCATGATGTTGTGGTAGAGAGTTATACAGGATCAGAGGTGGAAACTTTGGAGGAGGGAGAATTCTCCTGCTGCTGGTGGCCTCTCCTTAGAAGAAGCTGTGTTGCGGTTGTTAACATGACTGCTGGAGTTGTTGCAGCTGTTGTTGTTGTTATTTATAGTCTGCTTTTCTCTCTGGGACTAGGCCCAAATTGTATTTGATGTAAATTTCTATGTCAATCAAATTGCTCAGTTGCTTCACAAGTGGCTGGGATCCATTGGAGGATCTTCCTAAATTCTCATTATAATAGGTGGGAGTTCTTTACAGAGTTCCAAGCATTTTCCCACCCTCAGGACTGTGGTGAGACTTGGGAGGGAGAGTTCCCCCCCCCATGTAATCGTCCTGACATGACAGCTCCACAGAACTTCCGGTTGCCCCACTGAGGAAAACATACGGGGTGTTTATACAGACCCTAACCAGGACATAGACAAAATAAGTCCTGAACTGCCCTGACCTGGATAGCTCAAGCAAGCCTGATCTCGTCAGATCTCGGAAGCTAAGCAGGCAAGTAATTGGAAGGGAGACCTCTAAGGAATACCAGGGCTTGGGGTGCAGAGGCAGGCTATCAAGATACCTCTGAAAAATGTCCAGGCCCCCAGTAGGGGTCGCCAGAAGTTGCCATGACTCCCAGGCATGCAAGCACATACGCATACATATGCATGCACATGCACACAAACAAGTACCCCCCCCCCAATAACAAAAAAAAATACAATCAAGCCTGAACTGTCCCTGGAAGTTAAAATGACTAAACTGAGGGTATTGTACTTTGGTCCCATTATAAGAAGACAAGAGTCACTGGAAAAGACAATAATGCTAGGAAAAGTTGAAGCCAGCAGGAAAAGAGGAATACCCAACCTGAGATGGACTGACTCAATCAAGGAAGCCACAGCCCTGTTTTCAAGACCTGAGCCAGGCTATTAACGGACATTTGGGAGCACTGCTCCCTCTAAGCTGTGGAGTCTTATGAGCAAAAATTCTACTTTGTGAGCCAGTGGCATTAAAGTTGTGAGTGAGGGATTTGGCTTCTGCATAAATTTGTTTGCTCTGGAGCCATCCTTCCTGAGCTAAGACAAAAACGTGTGAGATGGAGGCGAAAAAACTGTGAGCTAGCTCACACTAACTCAGCTTAGAAGGAACACAGTTTGAGAGGTCATTAATTCATAAGGTCGCCATATGTTAGAAGCAACTTGAAAGTACTTAACAGACACACAATCAGGACCAGTATGGCTGCAGTCACGACAAGCTGGATTCTCTATTTCCCGCTCATCAGTAGATAGCTATAGATAGCGGGCTTGAGACTCAGCTGGGCCCTACCCCTGGCTTCTGGATCACCACAACACAGTGTATGCCCTACCCCTTCCAGCACACTTGGGGCCAGACACATAGATAATAGGTTGCCCCATCAAATCTAGTTTGGACTTGAGGTAGGTTTGCTAACTGTCTGGAAAAAATGGTCCTGTCCCTTTAATAGAGCTTTAACGGTATGTTATTTAGTAGGTGACGTTACTTGCCTCTGTGCCACAAAAGGCTTCTGCTGCCCATTTCCACACATTTAAGCCTCTGTTCAAGGGACGTTTTTCTCCAAGCCTGCTGGCAACCCTCCCCTCAAAGCTAACACAGACAGTAAGCCAGAGTCAATCTGGTCCCCCCTCCCAAATCTGATAATGGTACACATGTACCAACATTTGAATTTTACACTTATATGTAACCATCAACATATTTTTGTCCTACTGGTGTACTCTACAGTTACCTCAGAACAACATTTCTCATGGACTATTCCTACAGGACAGTGCTTTGAACCACACAAAGCCCTAACAGACATAATCCCCCCCTTCCTATAAATGTAACATTATGACAATATTGTAAAATAATACTATAACGGAATATCTACGTGCTGGACTCTAATCTGGAAAACCGGCTTTGATTCCCCACTTCTCCACATGAAGCCAGCTGGATGACCTTGGGTCAGTCACAGTTCTCTCAGAATTCTCTCAGCCCCACCTGCCTCACAGGGTGTCTGCTGTGGGCAGGTAGTGAAGGGCAGGGTATAAAAACCAGCTGCTGCTGCTCTTCTCCTCCTCCTCCTCTCCCCCTCCTCCTCTCCCCCCCCCCAGTGGGAACTCGTAAACCACTTACAACATTGTTCTCCCTTCTTCCTTTTTATCCTCACAACAGCAACCCTGTGAGGTAGGTTAGGTTGAGAGAGAGTGACTGGCCCAAAGATGTGTTGGGGGGTGGTGGGGGTGGGGGTGGTTCTGAAGCAGGTGGAGGAATCAGTAAAAAATCTCCTCTCCTCCCCTGGCAACAGAAACATACTATAGAATCAAACCTAGCATTATTTTAGAGTTTATTTCCCCCCACATTAAAATATCTATATACTGAGTTCAATTTCAATCAGTTATGAGTGCCCAAGGAAGAATTATACTCACTGAGCTTATATGAAGTGAAACCTTTGCATATACTATATAATGGGAGTTGTCTTGATTTACGCCTGTCTTTATAGACTCTTATAAAAGGAGACCATAGCTTTTCACAGCCTTGGGAGCATTTTCTGCCTTATTTATACGTCTCCTGTGAGTTCTGTCATTTCAGCAATTTCCCAGACCTTACATAACCATTCTCTAATATTCAGTTTTTAGATTTATGCCATTTTCCTGCTCTTAACAAGTTCCAAATCGAGTTGCAGAGTTCTTTTCCCACTACTCCCCCAAGAAGGCCTATAAGAACATTAGCATAATTTTAATATATATAAATCAGGATTGCCAACCTCCAGGTGGGGACTGAAGTTCTCCTGGGATTATAACTGATCTTCCGATTAGAGAGATCAGCTCCTCTGGAGAAAAAGGAAGCCTTGGAAGGTGGAAGACTATAAGTATCACCCCCCCCCCCCCGGAACTCCTTCCCTTCTCCAGATTCTGTCCTTCTCAGCCTCCATCCCTGTATTTCCAGAAATGTTCCACGGACAAGCTGGCAACCCTGTTCAAATATATATATTTAAGAATATGATAGGAGCTTCATAGTCCCTTCGGACAGAGCAGCATCAGGGAAGTGTCACTGTTCTAATTTTATGAGTGACACCACAATCTTTTCCTTATGATATGCCAGTTTGTCTGAGAAAAGGATTGTTACTAAATCCCTGTGCGCGAATGGAATTGCACATCATGCCAGTATAGAAAACTTCTGAATTTGCAAAGCGCTGAAGATATGTCTTTCCTATGCCACTGAGACAGTGCCAATGTAAGGGGTGAAAATGGTGGAGTTTAGACTATGGCAGGAAGGAATGACGTAACGGACCCTGGCTGGACTATGCAGAATGGGAAAGTTCATGCAGTTAGGGTGGTCAAATGTCTTTTCAGAGGACAGGCCTCTTATTTGATGGTCTCCCATTAGAGTTGCCAACCTCCCAGTGTTGGCTAGAGATCTCCTGGGATTACAACTGATCCCCAGGTGATATAGATCAGTTCACCTGGAGAAAAATGATCACTTTGGAAGGTGGATTCTATGGAATTATACCTCACTGAAGTCTCTCCCCTCCCCAAACCCCACCCTTCCAGGCTCCACCTCCAAAATCTTCAGGTATATCCCAACCCAGGGCTGGCAACCCTATCTCCCATCCAAATACTGGTAATCTCCCATCCAAATATTGACCTTGCTTATCTCCCAAGATCTGACAAGATAAGGTTATACTAAGCCACCTTCCCTCCTCTCTGGACTGGTACATTTTATCTCCTTGGCAATCTGTTGCTTTATTCTGCTGCATGTATAGATTCAGATGCTTACATGACGGGTTTTCTACCATAGTAGCTCAACAGAACAACGGCCAGAACAGGTGAGAACCAGCCAGTGTGCAAAGTTACTGACCTACATGAGCATGTGGGTTAGATCTGCACAGGACGCATATCCGTTTCTGAAATAAGCAAATCAAATTTTCAGCCAAATTTTATTTGTTTTCAGCCAAACAAATCAAATTTTCAGCAAATTTTGTTTTCAGCCAAACAAATAAAATTTCAGCTTGCAGTACAGAAGTCACTGCCTGTAGAAGCCACAACCAAAAATACATTGCAAGCCCCAAGTTAAAGTCATATTGCAGGATCTAATTAAAATCCGGCCATTAGCTCACCAATCAAGAGTGTGCGTAAGGAATGCCAGAGAGATACTGCTGCCAGCTCAGGTACTGGAGAAAGAAGGGGCATGATGACAGACCAGCAATGCTCAGCATTCACCCATCTTTCCCCCTTTGCACTGCCCGCAGGATGGAGAAGGTGGATCAAACTGATCGGCCGATAGGCTCCTGGTGGAACCTGTTTACCAGTTATCATTCCATCAACAGATGAGGAAGAAGATGAGAGAGGAGAAGGAAGGTCCCTTTTTTTTCTTGCTCTGTAAGTCTTCTGTGTTCTGGCCTCCAAAGTAAGTTTTACCTTCTGAACTGACTCTGTCAATTGCCTTCAAATAAAACATGATTCTGGGAGTATTTTATAAACCAACAAACTTTATCCCAACATAAGTTTTTGTGAGTCAGAGTTCACTTGATCAGACGTAGTGGAGTGTTCATCTATTGGGGAAGAACTTTATATTCACTACAGAAACCTGTTTGTGTGTGTGGAAGGGGAGAGAATTCTATTGTGAATATACAAGCATCAACCCAATGAATGTAAACTCCAATGCATCTGATGAAGTGCGCTCTGAGTCTCGAAAGTGTATATTGGAATCAATGTTGTGTTAGTCTCTAAAATGCCACTGGCCTCCTGTTTTATTCTCCGGCTATAGATTAATATTCCATATAGAATTGTCTATTGCCTTGTGTCTCATCAAGGAGTTTCATTTGTATGTTTCCCCAGTCAGAGCTGGCTCTTTAAATTTAGGCTCCATCCCTGATTTTAACCCGACCGCCTAACTCCCACTGACAGTAAAGCAATGAAGCTACCATGTGCTCAGCTGCTCGCCTATTATTTGTCTGTCATGCCCTCCAACTGTGTCAGTTTCTCAGATCTACTAACTATTGTAGGCAGAGAAACTGCCTAGAGGGAACAGCAGACGTAGTGCAATGTGTGCTATGCAGGGCAGCCCTTGAAGACTATCTGGAAGCTGCAATTGGTTCAGAATGCTGCCGCCAGAACGTTGACTGGGTCATAAGGACCACATCACTCCAGTCTCATTTCATCTCCACCGGCTCCCAGTATGCTGCTGGGCTCAATTCAAGGTGCTGGTATTGAGCCCTACAGCCCTATATGGCTTGGGGCCAGCACACCCAAAGGACCACCTTCTACGCATCTACTTAGGTCATCTTTGGAGGCCCCGCTCTGGGTGACCCTGCCATCTGAGACTAGACAGTGGCAACCTGAGAAAGGGCCTTCTCAGTCATGGCACCAAAACTTTGGAACTCCTTTCCCATGGAGATTCGTCTTCCTCTATTGTTATTATCCGCCAGTAGGTGAAGACTTTTTTTTCTTTGGCATGCCCCCTGATAACTGGACACCCTCCCTGGTTATGTTGTTATGTGTTCTTCTGCGCTGATATGTTTTTATTGAATTGTTTCATTTTTTATATATATATTCTATTTTAAATGCTTTACATGTCTTAAATACTTTAGTCTTGTAATGTTTTGATGCTCACAGGAAGACTGTATTTGGGTGGGAAAGTGGCCTACAGAAACGTTTTGAATGAATACATAAAGTGGCAGTGTATCCCCGGTATTCTACCATTATAGCTCCTACAACCAGTGAGGCAAGCAGCAGCAGCTATGGCTCATTCCTGCTTCCCTCTTGAGGAAGCAGACTTGGAGTCCTCTCTCCCCTCTTTCCAGAGTTGTCTTCTCCTAGATCCAACCAGGATCTGCCACTCTTGATGGCAGAAGTACAAACCTTCCTTTCCTTTTTTTTTTTTGAGTCAATATCTTGCATAGCAGTTGAACTCCTTCACTCTCCGCACACCACAAAGCTCCGCTGGAAAGTGTCGAGTGGGCAAGGGCCTTGAGGTCTGATCCCCAGTGGCAAAAAGCAGAATACGAAAGAAATGAGTATTTTCCCCTCTGAGTTGGCCTAGTATGTCAACGTGTTCCCTGGGCTGGGAAGTCCCCATCTCTGCCTTCCTGGCTATGTTCACTTTTTTTTCCAAAAAAAGGTCTTTAATGTCATGCTGGAAAATCAATTTGAGGTCAGGAGCGCATGCCACTGTGATCTTTGATTTCTCCCCCCCCCCCTTCCACCAATCACTGTTCTCTCTCCCCCCCATCCCCCCTCCGTCTTCAGATGCACAAAAAACTAAACACTTCCAAATGTTAGTAAAGCGCAGACTCCAAATGACCACAAGAGCTGCCGTATCTTTAATTAGTGGCTTTTTCTTTTCCTAACTAAGGAGAAAATACAAGCAGAGGGAAGTCTCCTTGGCTCCACGGCAAGGTCTCCTGTGTCAGGCGGAGGGGATGGAGGGTGATCAGGAAAAATGAAGGGGGGAGGAATCACTCCCTCATTCTGCTGATACACAGTGACTCTTCTAGGCACCTCCAAATGGCTTTCAGTCCCTATGGGGCACAATCCACCAACATTCACCAACTCAGTCTTGAAATACCCCAGGAATTTCAGTGCTACCGTCATGGATCTATCCCATCTA
The DNA here is from genome assembly GCA_029233225.1 of Lepidodactylus listeri. Taxonomy (NCBI): domain Eukaryota; kingdom Metazoa; phylum Chordata; class Lepidosauria; order Squamata; family Gekkonidae; genus Lepidodactylus; species Lepidodactylus listeri. The sequence continues at coordinate 53,418,872 of JARCFY010000015.1, read as the reverse complement.
AGTTCCAAGAGGCTCAGAACATTATCTATAAGGGGTTTTTTCCCCCCATTCTAACCATATAAGAACCCTATGAGGTAGGTTATGTTAAGAGCCAGTTAAAATCCCAAGGTCATTGCTAGTGCAATCCTAAGCACTTCTAAGTCGTTGTCCATCCCCCCCGAAGTCAATGGGCTCAGAAATGGGCTCCAGGTGGTAGCTGGAAATCTCCTGGGATGCCAACTAATCTCCAGCGGCGATAGAAATCTGTTCACCTGGAGAAAATGGCTGCTTTGGAAAGTGGACTCTATGGCATTGAACCCCAATGAAGTCCCTCGCCTCCCCAAACTATGCCCTCTGCAGGCTCCACCCCCAAAATCTCCAGGTATTTCCCAACCCACAGTGGGAAACCCTTCTCAGAAGGTTGTAACTAGGGTTGCCAGCCTCCAGGTGGGGCCTGGGGATCCCCCGCTTATACAACTGATCTCCAGCTGAGAGAGATCAGCTCCCCTGGAGAAAATGGCTGCTTTGAAGGGTGGACTCTATGGCATTCGACCATGCTGAGGCTTCTCTCCTCTCCAAACCCCATCCTCTCCTGGATCCGCCCCCAAAGTCTCCAGGTATTTTCCAACCCAGACTTGGCAACCCTAAACTTTGTTTAGGATTTGTCTACTAGTGAACTAAGCACCAAACTAGATGTGATGGCATCCCCATGGCTGTCACAAGACCATGGCTACTTTAAAATCCTGTGAGGCCCCTACCCTGATGGGGCGTGCAGTGCTGTGGGCTGAGGAACTCTTGCCCCCCCCCCTCATGCCAAAATGGCCACACATACACACACACACACACACACCGTGGCAGACAGCACTTGAAAATGGGGGGACGCAAGAGTGTTGTGCTACACACACACACACACACACCGTGGCAGACAGCACTTGAAAATGGGGGGACACAAGAGTGTTGTGCTACAGGTCGGATCAGAATTGGGTGCTCGTGGTATTTTTAAATGACTTTAAAATGGCTTCAATGTCCTTGTGGTTGCTTCAAGGATGCCATCACATCTAGTTTGGCTCTAAAAGGAGGAGGTCTCATTGGGATTTGAACCCAGGCTTCCATGGTCCAACCACAACACAGACCCTAATATAGCACACTGAAACCTCTACAGCCTCCCTGTGGAGAAAAGTGATGTTCAATCTAAATTTGATCTCCTGCTAGTCTGAACCTATTTCTTCTTTCGGTTAAATCTTTTTTCATCGCTGATAAAAATAACCCACGTTTCTTTATCGTTCCGCATGTAGCTTTAGACCATTCATCCTCCCGGAAGCTCTCTTTTGAAACGCTGCCAGCATCTTTCTGAAACTGTGCTCAGCGCTCATACCCTTACTCCAGGTGAACAGGGCTGCCAACTTTTTAATTGGCTCTGTTTTCAATAGCAGGCCGATACACAGAGACCTAAAAGTTTCGCCTCTTAAATTTCCTAGCCAAAGGATCAGGACCGATTGTTTTAAAAGTTGGCAGCTCTACAGATTATGTTTTGTAAGGGCTATATATAGTGGTGCCATTATGCCCCCAAATCTTCAAAGCAATGCCCTTCTTAATAAAACATTAAAGTAGCTGTGGCTTTCTGGCATCATGGCATCATCCGTTTTGCTCTGCAGCTTCTCCCAAAAGCCTTGTGGTACATAACAGCAATCAATAAAGCGGATGGGTCACCCCCATCCTTTCCCAGGCCTACATACAGAGCAGAAGAGATAAATGAATTCAGGAGGTCAAAAACGGGGGAAACAAAGGAAAGACGGAATTGTGAAATACTCATCTTAAAAAATAATTTATTTTCAGATCAGGTGTTATGAGTAGAAATTTCCCAAGTGTAGATGTTAAGGTGTTGGAGTACGATCTGGGAGATCCACGTTCAGATTTCCACTCTGACATGAACTATTTACTCTCTCTCAACCTAACCAGCCTCACAGGGCTGTTGTGAGGGTAGTATGGAGGAGGGGAGAATAGTGTACACTGTCCTGTGCTCCTTGGATGAAGGGCAGGATAAAAAGAAGTCCAAAACAAATACATAAAATTAGCCCTCATCTCTCTTCTGTGATATGCAATTTACAGTATTGTCCTACCTTACAGGGCTGTTGTAAGTATTACTGAATTACTGTCTGAAACACTGTATAAGAATTAAGCAATGTGCAATCTGTGCTCCCCCCCCCCCCCCCGCCACATATGATGGGGTCGGGGAGGCTGATGTTTCAGCATTAGTTGTTAATGATGAAGCCTTGGCTTTAATATTTCTCATGGCTAATTCATGTCATTTATTGCCAATTGGTGAAAAAAAGATATAAAATGAAATTATAAAATTAACATATGACTATATCATCCACAGGTGCTTTGTATTATCCACAAATGCAAGTTATACTTGCATAATGCCACTGAAGTCAGAGGGACAGTAATAAATACTAGGTATTAGAATTGCATCCATGATCCTCTAGATGTTGTTTTTTTATCCCCATGTTTTTTCCCAGATACCACTGCCTAGTCAGTGATTCTTCATCTTATGCTTATCCTTTGCCATTGTTAAAATCTCTAATTTGTTCCTATCTGTCAGGGTCAGTAGCAATTCCAAGGTGAAACCACAATAAAGCCACTTCAAATAATTTAAATTGTGCTTATATATATATATGTACACACACACACACACACACACATATATATACACACAGGGCTTTTTTGTAGAAAAAGCCCAGCAGGAAGTCATTAGCATAACAGGCCACACCCAACAGCAGAAATGCATTCGCATATTAGGCCACACCCCTGAATGTGCAGCTCCCTCCCAGGATTGGTTTCCCCAGGTGCCCTGTGGCTTGCGGGGCTCATGGGGAACTCGAAGGAAGGAAGGCAGTTTCTGGATCAGCTTCCCCAGGCAACTGCAGGGCACCTGGGGAACCCAAGGAAGGGAGGCAGTTTAAACTGCCTTCCCTCCCTGGATTGGCTTGGCTTTCCCAGGCACCTCACGGCTTGCGAAGCGCCTGGGAAAACCGGGGGGGGGGGGGGGGGGAGGCTGTAGGCGTGGCCAACTCAGAAGCCAGCCGGAACTCCGTTCCTGTGCGTTCCTGCCCAAAAATAGCCCTGTGTGTGTGTGAATATATATATATATATAAACAAGTCTTAACCTATGACCATGGTACCATTCAGTACAACTGATCAATAAGAAACTTGGAAAATATTAAACATCCTAATGGCGGATGCCCTGAAACCCATTGATAGCGCACAGATTTGGTGTATGTTCCTTGGAGCCAGGCATCTCATAGTAAAGGAAGTAGGGAGCTCAAACTCAGAAAAACCCAAATCAATATTAGCTTAGACAGACCACTGGTCTACCTCTTAGTATGATGGCTTGAATGGGTGGGCAATGGTTTACCATTGAGAAGCTGAAGCATTCCTTTTTGAAAAGAAATGCTTTAAAATCATCGCCTATTTCTTTAAAGAGCTCAGTCCCAAGCTTCTGAACCCTGGATGCAGCATTTAGGGGTTTCTTTCTCTGGATTAAAATTGGAGGCACATTCCACTCATATTCTAAAAGATACAGATGTATTTCAGATGCCAGCCACCCTGAGCCTGCCTCAGCAGGGAGGGTGGGGTATAAATCGAATTAAACAAACAAACAAACAAACTGTAACATAGCCCTGTTCTATTTATTACAATTATTTTGTCCTACTTTCCCCTAGACTTGACAAATCTAGCCCAGTCTCATCAGATCTCAGAAGCTAAGTGTGGTAGGCCCTGGCTAGTATTTGGATGGGAGACCTCCAAGGAATACCAGGTGCCTGACACAGAGCCAGGTAATGGCAAACCTCCTCTGAACATCTCTTGCCTTGAAAACCCCACGAGGTTGACATAAGTCAGTTGAGACTGGACAGCACTTTCCACCCCCACCACCTTTCCCCAATGAATCCAGGGCAGCTTACAAAATTTCAAGTCAATAAAATAAATAAACAAATAAATCTGTATAAGGGGGAAAAAAAGAATTCTCATGCACACCTTTTAAAGAAAACCAACCCTTTGTTTAAAACAAGGTTCTTAAAAATTTCAGTATTGCATAGTTTCTGGTTTTGCAATAAAGAGATGACTTCCTAACATGTTCTGGAAGGCTATTCTGCAATAACAGAACAGCCACAGAGAAAGGCTGTGAATAGGCAGAAAGCTGTCCTGACCCATCTGCATCTCATATTTATTTATTTACACCCCACTTTTCTCCCTAATGGGGATCCAGTGCGGATTACAACATCCTTCAGCTAAGTGGACATGGGTTGCCCACTCTGGGTTGGGGGATTCCTGAGACTTTGAGGGTAAAGCCTGAGGAAGACAGGATTTAGGGAGGGGAGATACCTCAGTGGGGTATAACACCATAGAGTCCCCCCAAATAGCCATTCTGTCCTGGGAACTGATCTCTGTTGTCTGAAGTCCAGTTTAATTCCATGAGGTCTCCAGGCCCCACCTGGAGGTTGGCAAGCAGGTTATAGGTATGCACCAGCACCTTTAAGTGAGCCCAGATACATAAGGCAGCCAGCATGGTGTTCTCAGCACAGGTGTGCTACACAAACTCTGACTGGCACCAAACAACAGATATGCTGCAGTATTTTGCATCACCTGCTGTTTCTGATGCTTTTTGTGGGCAGCCACATGCAGAGTGCTTAACAATAGTCCAGCATCGAGGTTACAGTAGCATGGACCAGCATAGCCAGGTCAGGTGTTTCAAGTAAGATGTCCAGTTTCCAAGCAAAATAAAGCTAGAGGAAAGCACTGTTACCAACTGATCCAATGTGTTAATACTTCTTCCTGGCAACTCTACCCACCCACACACCCTGCCAATCAAAGCTCAGGGATTGGCTGTGCTTTCTAAGGACTGGACTAAGTATGACGGCACTGTGTCCGCTATAGGGATGTCGCCACCATTTGAAAGTGATTTTAAAATGCCATGAGGGCGCAGTCCTGATGAGGTACTACGGTTGCCAGGACATTTAGGAGATTTTTTGGGTGGAGCCTGAGGAGGGCAGGATTCGAGCAGGGCCAGCCCCAGGGTTTTTGCGCACTAGGCGAGGCTACCTTGTGGCACCCCCCCCCCCCGGTGAGGCTGCCTTGTAGCGCCCCCCCACCGCAGAGCCACCCTCTCCACCGCCGGAGACCTGCTCACAAGGGACACCCCCCCCCCGGCCCCAGTGCCCGCCCGCCTGCCAAGGCTCACGAGCTCTCCAGCCCTGCCCTTCCAGCAGCCACCTGCACCAGCTGGTCACAGCGCCTACAAGTCTATCTGCATTGGCCCAAGGCTAAGTTTGGTTCTTAACCTGAATGGAAAGCTGCATTCAGACATAATGGTAAATCATGGTTTGCATAAAGCACACTATCTCCTGGTATGAGTCTCTCTCAGTCTCTCCGCTGCCCCCTTTGCCAGCAGCGCCCCTAGGCAGCTGCCTAGTTGGCCTAGTGATAGAGTTGGCCCTGGATTTGAGGAAGGGAGGGACTTCAGGTGGAGTATAATGTCACAGAGACCACCTTCCAGAGTAGCCATTTTCTCCAGATGAACTAATCTCTTTTGCCTGGAGATCAGTTGTAATAGCAAGAGATCTCCAGTCACCACCGGGAAGCTAGCAAGCCTGTCAGGTACGCATCACAGTGGGCTGAGATGCTCTTGTCCCCCCCACCCACACCTTTCCAAGTGCCCAAACAGCTGTGTGTGAGGGAGGTTTGTGGCTGTTTTGGCACTTAAAAAGGCACATGGGGAAACCAAAGCACCTTAGCCTGCCATGCTGGCAATATTTTTAAATTGCTTTAAAATTGTGGTAGCATCCCTGTGGCAGACACAAGGACGACGTTGCATCTAGTTCAGCCCTAAGTGGTGTTTCTAGGGGCCAAGCATGGCAGAAGGGGAAATAAATACACTTGTTAGGGCTGACTGAAGTGATCTCCAGACTACAGAGATCACTTCCCCTGGAGGAAATGGCAGCTTCAGAGGGTGGACTCTATGGCACCACATCCCTGCTGAGATCCCATCCCTCCCCTGCCATCCCCAGGGACTGCCCCTGAATATCCAGAAATTTCACAATCCAGAGTTGATTACTCTAACACTTTCTCATAGCCCATCGGTCCTAGGGGCTTGAGACCAGACTACAAGCCCATTACTGTGATATGAGCTGCAATCCTAAGAACACTTTCCTGGGAGTAAATGAATAAGTACATAAATAAAAAAATAAAATGGACATACTTCTGAGCAGACCTGCTTACAATTGCACCCTGGGTCTATTTATTTCATTTCAAAAAGGGACATTTTCTTTCATTACATCAGAAATTGTATGTACTGGTTTGGATCTTGCATGCATGTGCTGTGTTACAAGTTCATATGAGGCCCAGAGAAATGTTGCTTGGGTCCTGCATAATTCTAGGATTTCCCAGCACGTGTCAACTATAGTGCAGGTTGCATCTATCACTGGAGATTCCTGGTACATCCTTGCTCACTCCATTGGTGTGATGTCACTGCACACACATTGTCTGAAATGGGGGTGGGGTCATGATGTGATGAATGCTCCCAAGATGGCAGCTTAATTATTCAAGCCACACTGTAATCTGTGTTATAGGACACATTTTGTGAGACTTTGCACTAGGGGATGATGAAATGTCAGTGTCTTTGAATGAAGGGGGAGGGAGAGATCAATGGTAGGAAAACTTCCAAAACGGCCTAAAAGCATACACAGTACATGTGCCCCATGGAATAACGCAGTTGGGTGACAGCCTAAGGCAAAATGTATGTGTGTTTATCACACATGATGGTCAGTAAAAGCAAGAGTTTGTTATAATGGACTAAGCAACCAACCAATGGTACATTCACACATGTGAAACGGATCTTTCCAGGTATCAGTTAGGAAGTCACATAATGAATTTTTTTACTGTTGGCTGTCATCTCCAGGAAGCAAAATAGCTCTCAAGGACAGTGCACCACAGTTTGACACTTGAGTCAAAAATCAGAATGATTGGGAGGCGATGTGGCTCAGTGGAAAAGCCTCTGCTTTGCACGCAGAAGGTCCCAAGTTCAGAGCCCCACATCTCCAGTTAAAAAGGACCAGGCAGTAGGTGAGGTAAAAGACCCTCTGCCTGAGACCCTGGAGAGCAGCTGCTAGTCGGAGTAGACAATACTGACCTTGATGGTCTGATTCAGTATAAGGCAGCTTCATCTGTGTTCCTCTTCTTCTGCAAATAAAAACCGGCAGAGAATAGTGGTTAGAGAGTCAAACTAGGATCTGGGAGACCGGTGTTCAAATCCCTGCTCTGCCATGGAAACCTGCTTGGGTTCCCTTGGGCTAGTCACATACTGATAGACGAACTTACCTCACAGGATTGTTGTGAGGATAAAATGGAGGAAGGCATGGGAGCATTATGTACACACTCTTTGAGCTCCTTGGAGGAAGGGTGTTACAAAAATGCAGATAGCAAAATGCACACAGGGCACAATGAAATGGGAGTTCTCCAGCTCAAGCACCATTCGTTTCAGCCAGGTTTCCCCAGGACAACTTCCCTATGGATTGTGTGTCCGCCTCCCATTTTGTCCCCCTGCTTGGTCCCTGGCACTGGCTGGCTTTTTTTCTGGTTCCCAACCTCCCTTCTCAAGCAGCCACTGGCCCTCCGCTTCTCTACAGCGTCCCCCTGGGATGCCTCTCTTGCCTCCTTTCCCTCCTTCTGGATTTTCTCCCCTTGCCTTCTTTTGATCCTTTCTCCCAGCCTTTGTTTCTCCTTTCTCCAAATGCCTCTTCTCCTTGCTTCCCTTCAGCTCTGAAGAAAGGGGGGGGGGGGGGGGGGAGGAAGAGACCCTATTCAGAAGATGTTGACTTTTTCTCTCTTCCAGCACCACCACCATCACCACAGTCCCTCCTCCTTTCTTGGATACTAGCGGGTCCTCAAAGGCTCCCAGGCGGTAATTAGAGGGTGGATCCTGTAAAGCAGAGGAGCTCCCCCCCACCCGCCCCGTCCCTTCCAACTACAGACCAACCCGTTTCTCTTTCCCTTGCCTCTCTCCTTCCTCTTCACCAATCTGCTGCAAACCCCTCAGGCTGGGACAGAGAGAGAGATGGCATCGTCGTCGCTGCTAGAGGTAATCTTCCCGCTGTGCCTGAGCAGGGGCCCTAGAGAGTCCTGACTTGAAGCGGTCTGGAGGTTTTGGCTTTGGGAGGGGGTCAGACCAGGTGGAGATTAAAGCCCCAAAGCTCAAGGAACTGAGGAAAAGTAAGATGCAATTTTACTTTGATTTCCCTTCTCAGCCTCTTCTCTCTCCTCTTTCTCCCCCCACCCAAGTCCTTTCTTAACATGACGCCTTCTAAAAGAACACAATTGCAAAACTATAATTTAAGGCATAGGGGGAAGGTGGGCAACTTGACACAAAACCTCTTGGAGGTGGGGAGAGAGGGTTGCAAAGGTTAGTACAATAGACCAGGGATGTTTTGTCTGAAGTTTTGAAAAAGTCCATTTGAGGTACCAGAGGAGCGCTCCTGGGCTGCCTTGTGTATTAGTGTCATCTGTATTTAGTTTGTGCTTGAAGGGAGACCTTTTCGGTCTTTTTTTTTTTTAAATAACCATTCCGTTTCCTGCTCCCCCCCCCTTTTTCTTTTTCTTTTGCTATCCTCTCCTCAATTGGAACTCTTTAAATAAACTTGATTAGATGAACTGCAAATGTTTCCCCAATCTAAATTTGGGGGGAAGAGAGGAGTTGTGTTCCAAAGAAACTGATTTTGTTCCAAGATATCTCCCCACCCCGTTTCTACAGTCAGGAACGAGTAGCCGAAAAGAAAACTAACTTCACAGCCAGTGTATTCACAAATATTTAGGCTTCAGCAGAGGACAAAATCCCAGTTCAGGGCTATTTTCAGATTTTATTAGGTAGAAATATTTTCTTTTCCCCGTCTGGCTTTTGATTTGCAACTGTTACTTTTAAGTGTTTTTTTTAAAAATCCAGACATAAAGGTGATGGGTTTAAATGTCTGAAAGGGTTAAATTGATAACAAGCTATTTTAATTAAAAATGGGGCTAATGATTGACTGGAACATTCAGCAAGCAGAGAGTTGGGTTCATGTGTTTTTCTAATGAAATGGCATGTTGTTTGAAGTTGGTTGTGTTTTTTTTAAGCATTGTGAGACAGTCTAAAAGACTGATGCCCCTTCCTTCAAGATTAACAACTTTGGAAAATAAAAGTTGGAGGTAATAGGCATAAGAGCAAAAGTAACAGATTTTTTTTTTTAACCTGTACTGCTTCTCCAAGGGGGCTTGAAGCAGAAAGATGTGAGGTACCATTTTCATACTGGTGCTTTGTACTGGCTTATTTCCACCCATGTTGGTCGATCAAGATTTCATTCTTGGTACCACACTCTTTGGTGAGCTGAGCAGAAGAAACTATATTTGCCTTGTGGAATAATGCATTACCCTTAAATTTGATAATTGCTAAAGATATTTATTTTATTGATGTTATTTGTAGTCTGCCACCTCTGACAAAAAAGATGGTACTTTGAAGGATTTGTGTAAACTTTTTTGCCCTCAAGTCACAGCTGATTTATGGTGCCCCTGTGGGGCTTTCAAGGCAAGCAACATTCAGAGGTGTGGTTTTCCATTGCCTGCCTCTGCATTGCAACCCTGGTATTCCTTGGTGGTCTACCCCCTCCATATACTGGCCAGGCCAACCCTGCTTAGCTTCCAAGATCTGAGAAGACTGAGCTAGCCTGGGCTATCCAGGCCAGGGGCTCGTGTACGTAAATATATTTCTGACATGTCATTGCTGCCAGACAATCTCATAAACTATTCAGGAATTCAGTATCAGCCAATAGCCTTACATATAGGCAACCTGATCCACTTGGATGAAGCATCTTCCATTTCTTCTTTTCAGAGGCTATTCTGTGCATTCCTAATAGTAACTCTCTCTTTTTTTGCCATCAGGTCATAGCTGACTTACAGTGACCCTATAGCATTCATACATGTTAACTCAGTGATACTTATAAGAAAATTCTGAGGTGCAGCAGGATAACAATAGTGCAGTCCCAAACAGAGTTATGCTCTTCTAAATTCATTGAAATTGAAGAGTGTAATTCTGCCTAGGACTGCACTGTTGTTCTTGTACTGCTGATAGGGGAAGGGGCTAAGCCTGACAGATGGCAGTTTGCCACCTGTAAAGTTCACAGCAGAGGCACGATTTGAACTGGGGGCTTCCTGGGTTGCAGGTCATCCTCTCAGCCATTATAACACACAAACTTTCAAGCAAAGTAGCTCCCAACATGGTGACCAGGCCAGTTGTGAGTATACCCCAGCACTGTTTGACAGAAGAACCCCATCAGATCTTCAGTCTTACCTACAGTCCACAGGATGGGCATTAAATATTGCTCATGAAAAGTAGTCCTGCTTCATTGTGGTCCAGGTGGCTTATTTATGAAAATTGCATTTGCTGTCTTGAAAATGGCCTGGATCAATCTGTAAAGTATATATTGCCGCATTCCAGCATGAGCTTAACTGTCCCCATACAGTTGATTACACTGGAGCCAAGTCCTTAAATGCCACAAGTGATCCTTGTAGCAAATGACATCAATGAAGGCCACAGTCCAGTTGATGCAAACCGAAACCAGACTTGTTCCATTAACATCTCTAGGGTCAAACTGGATATTGTATTAAATCTTCCAAATAAACTAAGCAGGCCTTGCATTAATAGGCTGGACGGAATCAGTACAATGTAGTTTCTTTCTGCAGTCAAACAGGTGGCATTTTCAACAGTTATTAAATGGGTTCACTCTAATGCAGTCAAGAAAGGTGTAGATTTTGATCTTGATTTCACTTTTGAGGTGACCATCCTTTCCAGTTGAGGCCTTAAGCCTGTCCTTTTCATTAGGAAAGGATGGTCACCTCAAAAGTGAAATCAAGATCAAAAACTACACCTTTCTTGACTGCATTAGAATGAACCCATTTAATAACTGTTGAAAATGCCACCTGTTTGACTACAGAAAGAAACTACATGGTCTCCCTGATGATGTCATCACAACTCTTCCTCTTAACATCAAGAAATATTTTGCAAAACTATGGATCTTTCTGATATATACTTCTTTTCAGTTTCTGACCCTGCATCTTTTGAGCTCTAACAATGGCCATATGAGTTGGATGAACCTTCTCAGGTTTCTAAGGACAATTTTGGTGTTGCTGCCCCTTCCCTTTAACCACTAGGCTCACCTGTCTAGGAGGATACTGCAGTGCTGATTCTTTTGAGATCTTCGCTACCTGTTGGTTACTGGTCTACAAACATTTGAGAAGAGACAGTATACAGTTTGCTCACCTTCCCGTGGAGTTGGTCGCCTTTTTAGAAAGCCAAAACTAGCCTTAAGGGCGGTCATTGATATCTAAGTGTCTCCCACTCTTGTTATTTTCTTAAGGGGAAAGAACTTGAGGAGGGAGAAGAGAGAGAATTTGGGCATTAAAACTGTATTTAATCTGGACAAATCATTCCCCCAACCCTACCTAGCTGAAATCTTTTGTTTGCCTGGCAAAAGAAATGCTATGTCTCTGAGAGCCGTGTTTTATGAAATGCTTTTGCACATGGGCACATATAGTACAGTTTAAAACGTCTGAAGCCTTTCAAGTACTTTATTTCACTAATGGATCTACCCAAATACAAAATATACACAGATCACATCAATTATGAAGGGCATATTTGTAGGAATCCTGTTTCTTGTAAAATGTACATGAGTAGGGCCCAAAGCTTCCCAAAGTTACTGCGTGGAGCATTTGTTTCTAAAGAGAGGAAAGTGTGATTTATACATTCACACAACCTTCTGTTATAATGGATGTGATACGTGCAAGTATTGTGTCACTGAGTATCCTGCCCAAAATACTCATACACTACAGGAATAGGAAGTCTGGAATTGTATATTGAGTGGGCCGGGGAGGGGAAGGAATTTCAGTATTGGAATGGCTGTAGAGATTTCTGCTGTTACCACCTTTGGATAGCACAGAGAAAACTAGGTACCAGAAGTCCCTGAGTTTACAACTCAGGCTGGAAGGGTAATTGGATTTAGTGGGCTGAAAAGCCTGAAGTTTTAGGGTTCCTCTTGGTCTAAAAGACCTTGAAATAGCTCAGCAATTCCCAAACTGCAGCCAGTGCACACTATTATGTCACAAGAGATAACCACCAATGTGTCATGAGAAGTAAATTTAAATAACAAAAGGCTGTTTGAGCTCAAACCTCTCACCCACAAAAGAGGCTGCCTGTATCTCTGGATGATTAATTGCTGTAGCCTTTGCATCCTCTTGCTGGAGGGCCCCATCTGCATCGGATATGATCAAAGCAATCAGTCCCTCCCGGTACAGCAGAATTACCCACCTTCAGAAGAGATTGCCTGTTGCATCTCTGTCTGAATTGCTGCTCTGGGGTTGCCTCCAATTATTCCAGCACTTCTGTGGATGTAAGAACAGTATGCCCCTGATGTAAATCCAGAAAACAAACCCTTATCCTTCCACTGTCAGAAGCTTGTCTTCCTGATTTACTCCTGAGAAAAATCACTGCCTTCTTGAGAAGAGAGCCTCAAGAAGATTGCCTCAAGAATGCCTGGATTAGTGCCTCAGAATATATATTTGGCTATTAATTCTTGAAAGAACTAATTCAGTTGCCTGCATCGTACCTGGCGCTATATGAACCCAGAGTTTGGCAGGTCCCTGCCCATAAGGGCCTTAACCCAGCATTATGGGTTGCAGAGCAGTCACTGAATTACCCAGAAGATGTCGCCCCAGCTTCCATTACTGAGTTATGTTACTGGCATACTGTAGTTCTTGCACAAGTCAGCATAACTAATATGGGTATTTTTCTATGGGGATAGCCTTTGTAATTAGAACATCTCACGGATGTTGAGTGCAACATCACTGCCAAATACTAGTCTGTCTCCTGCCTGCCCATACCATTTTTAATTCCATGCCTATTTCTGAAAACCTTTCTCCCGTTTTCATCTCTTTTCTTCTCTTCTTTTTCTTTGAAGGGCTGTAGGCTCACCCTGTCCAACACTTCATTGCATGTCTCTTAAAAACAGTAACGTTATTAAAAAATCTTGTATCCTTCTCTGCAGTGAGATTAATACCATTCCTTCCCCATTTTCACTGAACTTAGGGTGCAAATCAATCCACGATCACATTAAAACATGTCAGTCCATCTATTACATGCTCATGAGTGATCGTGTAACAGCATTGACAAACATATATAATCTCATTTTTTCCCTTTTTAATGATTTTATAGTGTTTTTTTATCAAAATAGTTTCCAAAGTGGTTTACAGGATAAAAGTGAAACATTAAAGCTGTAAATTATCAAATAGTTCAAAGCAACCTTAATATTAAACCTAGCAACAGCATAAGAGACTGTTTCCATAAACTCCACCATTAAAAGCCAGACAGAACAGAAAAGTCTTCAGTTGCCTCTGAAATTAGCCAAGTGAAGTGGAAAAATTAACCTCTAGAGAATTTCACAATGTTGAGGCTACTACTAAAAAGGCCCTGCACTCGTGGATGGCCAGTTTTTCTCATTATTGATTCCATAAAGCATGGGTGTCTTGGAGACCCGCAATTGTGGAACACATTTTGATTGGCTGTGATATATGGAACCCAGCTAATGTTTCATATGTAAAATCAGCATACTGGCAGTGTGGTGTAGTGGTTCAAGTGTTTTACTGGGACCGGAGAGGTCCAGGTTCAAATCCTTAGCCGCAAAACTCACCCTTGAGCCAGCCATTTCCTCTCAACCTATCTTACTTTACAGGCGTGCTGGAGATACACTAGAGGAGGGGAAAATCATGTACCCTGCCCTGAGTTCCTTGGAGGAAAGGTGGGGTAAAAAACTGTGATTAACAAAATGTGTCACATGATTTCATGGCACATGGAAAGCTCAGAGATGTCAAGTAAAATCAGCGCTCACGTTGCAGATGGGCACTTTACATGAGCTAATGTGGTTGTGTATTTGCACCCTTAGCTAGCTGAAACCTTAACAGACAGTAACAATATCCTAATGGGAAAGAAGTCTCGATGGGGAATGACCCTAAATACAGAAGCGAATGGAGCAGGCCAAGTTCATTGGTGCAGGTAGGACCCAAACATACTCTTCCTAGGGTTCTCAGGGGTGGCCAGACTTGCTTAACATAAGAGCCACATGGAATAAACATCAGATGTTTGAGAGCCACAAGACATGAACAAATATTACATGTTTTTATTGGAAAATATGCAAATTTGCTTTTTTATCAACATTAAATGAGACTGCCAAAAACAATAACAAAATGGATAAAAGCAGATATTGATAATGATATTTATTTGTCCAATTATATTTGTTTGCTAATGATATTTAGCTTCCCCAGCCACCCTGTCGGGAGCCACATAATATGTGTGAAAGAGCCGCATACGGCTTCAGAGCCACAGTTTGGCCACCCCTGGCTCAAGTGAACTCTCTGTCCACTGGATTAAATTGACCTACAGAAGGATTGACAACTGCAAATTGGCTTGAAACTACAGGAGGCTTGATAGAGGCAGCAGCATGGATAATACAAGAAGACAAGCTATAAACGGGGTGGGGGGATCTGGGGGAGCAGTCCTAAGCAGAGTTGCACCACTGTCAGGATGTGTCAGCTGATGCAGCTGGAGTGACCCACCAGTTGTTCCACATCAACTACTAGAGTTGATTAGGGCTATAGAATTTTCTTTCATTCTATAAGAGCAGTTCAGCTATGGAATGAGATGCTTCAGGAGCCGCCTTCCTGGAAGGTTTCCAGGAAAAGGCTGGGCTGACATTTCTCAAGGATGGCTGCTTAGGTAAAGGATGTCTCATCTAATTAAGGGGAAGGATAGTTGAGCTAGAAGTGGTTCTGCGTCACACTGATGTGGCAGAGATTGCAGGGAGCCATGCTGGAACAAAGCAAAATGTAAAACTAAAAGCTACCTAACACCTTGTATCAGGAGCCAACAAAAATGTCACAGAATATCCCCTGGAATTTTTCATGAACCAGATGGTCCCCTTTAAAAAAATTAGGACCAACCAAAATATGACAAAATAGTATGCAAGCTTTTCTCCCCCCCCCCCCAGAACTCTTCCTTAATCTGGAACCAGATGTTGAGGATCAGGGGTGGGAAGATGTTTCAGAATGTGATGGAAAAGCTTTTAGCTTGCAGCCTATAGAATGGAATATAGGATGCTGTAATTAGATTAACTGAATTGGGTTTAACTAGTTTCAGGTTGCACTAGGGCTGCCAAGTCAGCCCGGGGGGCGGGGGATCCCCCGCTACAGGGGTTCCCGATCCGCCGGCCAGCATTCGGCCGGCGGGGGGAACCCCACCCCCGAAGTCGTCCAGCCAGGAAGACTTTCCCCAGCGTAATGATGTCACCTGGAAGTGATGTCACCACGTTGGGGGCGTTGCCAGGGCGACGCCCTGGCAACGCCCCCAATGTGGTGGCGTCACTTCCTGGTGATGTCACCAGGTGTGTGCGCTTTGCGCGCACGCCAGAGGAGCTCCCGGGCCAGGGAGGACTCCCCCCCGCCATTAGGTAAGTAGGACTTGGCAACCCTAGGTTGCACCCAAGCTTTCTGGGATGAAGAAGAAGGAAAAAGGGCAACCTGCATATGAAAATATAAAAACCAGTAGTTGGTCATATGTCTCTCTAGCAGCATAAAGAATGTACAAGTCCCATTAACAGAGCCACTATGGTGTAGCAGATAGAGCAGAAGTCCCCAACATGGTGCTTACCAACATTTTTCCGGCCGCCCACCAAGTGTTTTTAGAAAGTAGGTAGGGCCAGATGGGGCTTTTGCCCAGCAGGGTTTCTGACTGGTCACTGGAGATTTGATTGGCTGTGCAGGTTTCTAAAAGCTGAGCAGCAGCTGCCACCACAGCACAAGGATCTTAATTGCATGACTGAAGGTAAGTTACGGCAGCCATTTTGTGGCAGGTTCCACCTCTTGCTGAGGCAGCCAGTTTGTGGCAGCCATTTTGTGGCTGTGCCCACCACCCTGCATCAGAATGTCAAAGGTGTCCACAGGCTCGAAAAGGTGTCCACAGGCTCGGGGACCTTTGGGTTGGAGTGTTAGACTAGGACTGGGGAGACACAGGATTGAATCCCCATAGAAGCTTGCCGGGTGACCTTGGGCCAGTCTTCTGACTCTCAGTCTAACCTAGCTCACATGATTGTTGTCAGGAGAACAATGTAAGCTGCTTTGGGTTCCCCCATTTCTGGGCATAAATGTAGCAAATAAATAAACAAACAAACAAACAAACAAACCAGTCAATCAATAAATAGAAGTCCGAGAACAGAGAACGTCTGACACTGTGGTTCAGAACCACTCTTCCTCCAGTCCCCCAGTCTAAGAAAGTTCCTCTAGCCTAACTTTGCTTAGTTAAGTAGTAGGATATGTGCTAATATCTGGAAAGGGTACAGATCTCTGGCATGCAAAGTAAGTACGACTGAGTGCTTTGCAGTGGCTGCAGAACAGTTTAAACCAGATCCTGAGCCTGTGCAAAGTCACGGGGGAAGTTCTTTGCCTCACCTGTATCCGGCCTAATAGCCAAACTGCACAATATACTTGGTCACAAGTAAGGTCAGGGTTCTTCTGACCCGCATCTCCTGCGGCCAGATGGCAGCTGCAGGGAAACCTATTTTCCAAGCGTCACAGGGCCTGATTCAGATTGGGACTGAGATTTATGTTTTTGACTATTATATTGTATTTTTTACCATATTGTTGTAACCCTCCCTGAGCCTTGTTATGCAGGGGAGGGGAGGCTAGAAATCAAATCAAATAAATAAATAATATGTGGGTGGGGGAGCCTCTGCCTCCCCTCCCAGCCATTTTCCCTAGCCAAAATGGCCTGAGGTATTATTTGCCCAGTAGCGCTCTCCCTGCACTGTGTTCCCAATCTGAATCTTTGGTGCTTGGAAAATAAGACTGCACAGCTGCCATCTGGCTACAGAGAATGTGAGTTGGGTTAGGAGAATCCCATATTTCAGAGTCCCAACAAATGCCCACAGCAGCTACATGGCCAAATGGTGAATGCAGTTTGGCCCTAAGAATTCATTTATGAAGGGTATGTTGCAATTTTGTTTTTGAAGTTTCTGTAATGAGTCATGGAGAGGTAAGTTTTTTCTCTCTCCTTCCTCTGGGCATAGAGCCAGTACACTGGATCTTGTGGAGTTGTGACTTGGGTTGCCAACAGGCCTGGAGATAAATGTCCCATTTCATTTAATCGAAGTTTGATCTGTAGCAGTGGACAGTTTAAGCTTTTGAATTGAGGTAAATAATGCCACCTGGTAGAAAAATTAAGCTTCTCGTAAAGGGATGGGACATTTTTCTCTAGCCTTTCTTTTTAAAAGTCTGATGGTAGTGTTGTTTTTTTGAACTGGCTTCCTTTGCCTGTTACCTGGACCCACCACTGGAGCCATTTCCGTGTGAGGCTTAACAGGAAACATGCAAGCATCTTATATATGTAGATTTTGCTACATGTGCTGGGACACTACAGTGCATTTCAGAGCCCCAACAAATGCCAGCAGCAGCAGCAACAAACACCACAAGCAGGTAATGATCTATGTGCAGCTTCCATATTAACAAGGGAAAGGAGAATCATGTGTGCCGGAATTCTGTGAAGGAAGCATAGGATAAAAATGTAATGGACAGATTATGCATCAACCTTATCAATGCTTTCTGTGTAGGAATCGTGTGGCTGGTGTAGCAGACCTTAGTATCTGACTTCAGCATCATAAATTGGGTGGCAATATTCCTTTACCTAGAATTGTTTAATAACCTCCTTTGATTATTAGCCTGGATTGTTAGGTGGGGGAGTTGTAGTTGGCTGGTTGGTTGTCTGATTCCCCCTGTGGTGTGTGGCTTGGTTTGCTTACTTGAATCACCTTATTTCCTGCAGTCATCTTCCCGTGGTGCATTTGTTCTCCACTTGTATACTTTGGATTGTATAGAAAGGCCGTTTTAATCCTGGGCAGCAGATACTGTATTTTTGGCAAAGGGTTTGACTAGAAAGTCATGATTTTGTGTTTTCTGTCTATGACAGATGGCTGTAATGCCGAGCATACTTACCAGGAAACAATCAATCCTGAATCGTGGGGTTATGTTCAGTGGAGCTGGAAATCTCATGAGGAGTATGCAAACCAACCAAGGGTGAAACCAGGCATACAGTGTTGTTCCAAGGAGAGTTACACCTTCTAAGGCTGTGGACATAGAAGGGCGTAACTGTGTTTAGGATTGCACTGATAGTTTGCCAAGTTCTGGGGATTTGGGGAGGTCGTGGAAGCAGTGACAGACTTCATGTTCCTGGGATCCAAGATCACTGCAGACCGTGACTGCAGCCATGAAATTAAAAGACACCTGCTCCTTGGGAGGAAAGCGATGGCAAACCTAGACAGCATAATAAAAAATAGAGACATCACCCTGCCAACAAAAGTCCGTATGGTCAAAGCAGTGGTATTCCCAGTAGTAATGTATGGCTGTGAGAGTTGGACCATAAGGAAGGCCGAGCGTCGAAGAATAGATGCTTTTGAATTATGGTGCTGGACTGCAAGGAGATCAAATCAGCCAATCCTAGAGGAAATCAACCCTGGCTGTTCCCTGGAAGGCCACATACTGAAGCTGAAGCTCAAATACTTTGGCCACCAAATGAGAAGGGAGCACTCACTGGAGAAGACCCTGATACTGGGAAAGATTGAAGGTCCAAGAAGAAGGGGACGGCAAAGGATGAGATGGTTAGACAGTGTTATTGATGCAATCAGCAGGGAGTTGAGCAAACTCCAAAGGATGATGGAGGACAGGAGGGCCTGGTGTGATGTGGTCCATGGGGTCACGAACAGTCAAACTTGACTGTGCGGCTGAACAACAACAATCTATGCTACAAAGTGTATGGGGAGGCCTATCATTTGCAAGGTGGTGATTAATTCTTTCCCCTGCAACTTCCCCCAGTCAGAGTTCCTACGTTTGGTACATCAGATGTGGTGGTGGGGGGAGTAGGCAGGGGAATGAGGTTGCAGGAGGAAAGTAACAGACAAGGGAAGGGTTCTGTGCCCCCCCCCCCCCCCAATAGCTTCTCATTTGCACATCCCCTGCTCCCTCTGGTGTTCTCTGATGCACAATGGCCTGTCCCTAGGTCTGTCTTTCCTGCTGAACTTTTGTTTAAAAGGAGGAGAATAGGTGTCCAGCATTATTGTAGCCAAGTTGTGCAGCTTGGCCCACTAAGAGATTCAAAAACAAGAGAGTGATTTACAAAAACGTAAAGGCTGGAGGCATCTCAGAGGAGATTACCTGTTCTTCTCTCACCCCATGCTCCCATGTTAAGAAAGGGTTGCATCTATGTTAAGTCCCCCACCCCATGGTTATCTAGGCTGTTTCAAAAAGCCCTACAAGTGCAGACTTGGGAACATCGACTGTTGCCTAATTATTCTGCCCTGAAAGGTTAGAGTTAAACCATAGCCGGAGGGGGCGGGGGGGAGCCCACGTGGCATTGCCAATTTGGGATCATACCTCTTCAGACTAGATGGGGGGAGGCTGCATATTTGAATGCCCCCATACAAAACAGCTTTGTGTGTATAGAAAGCTAGAGCATGAGGGAGAAAGCTAAGCCAGGACTTTTTGCCCTGAACTTTTAGCTTTCCACATGCTAGGGAGTTGTTGATGGCAGCATTCAAACATGCTGTCTTCTACCTGCATTCTGAAATTGTTCATTCCCATGCAATTTTTCTGAATGTGAATTTCTTCTCATTTGCAAGTCACTTCAGTCATCCTTGCTTAACTTGCTTCTTGCAATGCCACTGAAAACTTGGTCTCTGTCTCACTGTCCTACTATAATCATAAGCATGTGGGAAAGGCGGGATAGAAATAAAATAAATAATAATAAATATATAATAAATCATTTCAGCACTGTAACCCAAATCTGGCTTTACCTATCTGGGCTAATTGTGTCCATTTACTTCCATCTTCCATCATGCATGTTGTTCCTCACATCTCATTGATCGTCACCACGTTTCTATACCATGCTGTAGTTTCCTTTTCTCTCCCTAAAGAGCTTTTCTGTTTTGTCTATGGGAACTGTAACTATATCTGTACCTGTTTAGTAGGGTTGCCAGCCTTTGGGTGGTGGTTGGAGATCTCCTAGGATTACAGCTGATCTTGAGATGACAGATATCAGTTCCCTTGGAGAAAATGGCTGCCTTGGAGGCCAGACTGTATGGCATTATACCCTGTGGTGCTCCCTCCCCCTCCAACCCCCACCCTCCCGAGGCCCCACCCCCAAATCTCCAGGAATTTTCCCAGCAGGTGTTGGCAACGCCAGGCTACTGCAGTATCCAAGAGAGCCAGTGTGGTGTAGTGGTTAAGAGTGACAGACTCTAATCTGGAGAACTGGGTTTGATTCTGCACTCTTCCACATTTATTTATTTATTTGATTTCTACCCTGCCCTCCCTTACATAGCAGGTTCAGGGTGGGTTACAACAGTATAATGAGACAATAGGATACCATAGTTAAAACATAAATATAAGCAATAGTTAAAACCCAAATGTAAACAACAGTAGCATAGTAATTAGTGGCGACAATTGATACCTCTACTCCTGGATACACTCCACATATGTGCGCAGTAGATAGTAACTAATACTAAGGTTGATGGGCAGACGAGAAGAACAATACAAGATGGAGCCAGCTGGGTGAAATTGGGTAAGTCTCAGCTCTCTCAGAGCTCTCTTAGCTCCCCAAAATAAATCTAGCTTGCTACCTAAGGGTGCATAATGCTAAAAGAGCTAGAACTTCTGGCTGCCAGACAACCTTAGGATCTCCTGGCTGTACTACACACAATGTCATACGATAATTATTACTATTTGTAGTATCCAGGCCTAATTGCTCCAAAGCAATTAGTGCCTGAGTTCTAGTTAGGGATGCCAGCCTCCAGATGGGGCCCGAGGATCTCCCGCTTTCACAACTGATCTCCAGCTGACAGAGGTCAGCTCCCCTGGAGAAAATGGCTGCTTTGAAGGGTGGTCTCTATGGCATTGGACCATGCTGAGGCCCCTCCCTTCCCCAAACCCTGTCCTCACCCGGATCCACCCCCAAAGTCTCCAGGTATTTTCCCACTCGGACCTGGCAACCCTAGTTCTAGCGCTAAATAGGTTTTTTTCCCATGGGGATTTATACTTCATGTATGGTAAATTAATAAAAGCATCCATAAATGTTTACAGAAATTTCTTGAACCCCTCCCCTGCCCTGCAGGAAGAAAATAAAAAGAGCCCTGCTTGTTTGCTCTTTCTTAGGATTCTTAGGACAGAGCAAGGATTTAAATCAAAGCAAAGAAACAGTTTTCCAGTGGAACTCACTGCAATAGGATTTTGTGTTCAGCAATATAAAAGAGTTTACCAAAGCAGTTAACAAATGCATGGAAGATAGGGAGATGAGGCTATTGACCCTAATGTCAGGAGACTGATTTTTGAACCATCTTCTTTTTAGAAAAGGCAGTGAGCAAAGGGATGGGCTGATCTGTAACAACTGCGAACTGCTTACAGTCCATATCATTGGATGGACAGCATTAACAGCATAATTATCCTGACCAGGTTCCAGTTGTTCTTATGCAGCTGCAGATTCCATCTCCCCAAAGTATTTGTGATTTGACATGAAAATCAGCTGTCAAAAGGGGCAGGGTGGTGGAGGAATGGGGCTTGAAAATTTCCCTGGGTAGCAAAGCGACCTTGAGCAAGACTGAGCATCTTTTGTGACCTCAGTCTGTTGCCTGGTTCATGAATTCAGATATATATCACTTGTGGTGCAATCCTAAGCAGATATACATCCTTCAAGTCCACTGATGTCTCTTCTTAGGATGGCACTGTTGATCCTCTATAGCAGTTTCTAGGGAGAAAATCCCACTGAACTCAGTGGATCTTACGTCTGAGCATGCATGCCTAGGATTGCCCTGTAAAGTTCATGCATTGCTAAATACTTGAGGACTGACAGCTGAATGTGCAGACCCACAAAAAGCATTGTGTTTGATGAAAAATAAAAGCTCCCCATGTGGTGTAAGATGTGCGATGGCCCATTCATACATATAAGTCATCACCTGCTGTTGCAGTCATCAAGTGATGAACACACACACACACATACACACACACACACACACACACACACACACATGAACTAGCCCTATGCCTGATTGCAATCCTGTTCTTCAGTGCCAGTTTTCTACTACTTCAACAGGCAGC
Organism: Lepidodactylus listeri; assembly: GCA_029233225.1. Taxonomy (NCBI): domain Eukaryota; kingdom Metazoa; phylum Chordata; class Lepidosauria; order Squamata; family Gekkonidae; genus Lepidodactylus; species Lepidodactylus listeri. Next base: position 53,396,633 of record JARCFY010000015.1, on the reverse strand, counting down.
AACTGGCAACCTCCCCCTTTTTTGCCTTGTATCTTCTTGTTCACCTTTCTTTTGATTTTCTTGAGGTGGGAAGCTCCAGGCTGTTTAGGAGGTCACAGGTCAAAATGCAGGTGTGATTCTGTTCTCCCCATCCCTAGCCCATCCTAGACACACCTCCCTTTGATCTTTTCTAGTGAATTTCCCAAGCCCAAAGATTTTAAGGAATTCCCCAAAGAGTAGCGATAGGACCCATTCATGGCAAGATTTTACAAGCTTTATGTAAGCAGGTTTCTCAGCTCATGGGTCAGAGACCAGAAAAAAAAAATGAGTCAACAGGATGTGAAAAAGGATGGCAGCTGTTTTATTTGTCCTCCCCCTCCCCAACCCTTCGGCTGTGAGAATTCAGTAAGGTCTTCCATCCAGAATCTGGATCCAGGAAAAGATCAACAGAAATTGAGTTGGATTCTAGAGCAATTAATGCTGGCAGAATTGAAAAAAACCTATGAGTATGTGAACGTATATCAGTTAGCCTGAGTAAAATAAGTGTTTGTTCCAGAAAGTTTATAGTTTTGGGTGAGTCATGAAAAATCACTAGACAATGATTTGTATCTGTCCTCACTTCACCATGCTGGACTTTTAGGGTGCCGCTTCTGATCTGGAAGGTACCCCTAAAAGTTGCTTTAGTACTGTACAGGGTTTTGGGGGGGGGGGGTATTTTTGCATTTTAGTGTGTGCCCGTACCTGGAGGTCATGGTGACCTCTGGCAACTCCTACTGGGGCATGGAGGACGTTCAGAGAAGTAGCTTCATAGTCTGCCTCTGCCCATCCAAACCCTGGTATTCTCTGGAGGTCTCCCTTCCAATTGCCTGCTTAGCTTCTGAGATCTGATGAGATCAGGCTTGCCTGGGCTATCCAGGTCAGGACAGTACTGTGCAGCTTTGTTCCCTATCTGGTTCCACTTAGGCAGCCAGGTTGGCTGGGCCAAAATGAGTGTGGGAAAGTCCCATTTTCCCTTTTCTCCTGCTGTCCAGTACCACCGCTCCCACCGGGAAAATGTTTTAGATAAAAGAAGGACTCCAGTATTCTTCAGCATTCTCCCTGGCCAGTTTGTTGAGGCAGAGTGAAGCCACCATTATTTGGTGAAAGTGGAGAGTACAGCAGTGGAGCATATATACGTTGCTCATTATCATCCAAGTCAGGTGACAGATTTTTAACAGGCAGCAAACTGTCTGTTTATGGTTACATTTCTACTCTAGCAAGGGGCAGCATATGGACTGTCTTCATGAGGAACCAAAATGTCTTCTCTATAGTTATTGTTTTGTCTCTTAAAGAACTAAGTGAGCCTCTTGCACAGCATCTGACAAACTGAATTCCACACAGACATCACCAGCACTGCTGTCCACAGCAAGGAAACGCTGCAGCTTTTTAAATAGGATATTGTTTTCCAGTTTCAGGTATGGTTCGTGACCTCATGAGTCAGGTGTGCTTTTTTTAAAAAACCATTTCTAAAGCATTTGGGTTACATCCCAGCCTGGACATGGACTTAATTTTAACAGGCTTGATCCATGCTGGGAACAAGCAGAGGAGAAAGAGATAGAAATGTTTTGGTTCCTATAATATCATGTTTGGCAAGAAAACCTGTGGCATAATTTATCAGAATACTTTTTGAGATTAGGGTTGTCATCACACCCGGAGAAAAATGTCCTGTCCCTTTAGCAGAGGGTTAATAGGATGTTATTTACCAGGTGACGTTATTTACCTCCATACTGCAAAAACCTTCAGCTGCCCATCACCACACATGGAATCCCAAGGAAGAGCAACCAGTGCTTAGCATTGGTACAGTGCTTATGCTAAAGCGGAGTAATGAAGAATGGCCACAGGCTTTGCATATAAAAGTCCCAAGTTCAGTCTCTAACATCTGTCACTGAAAAGAATAGGAAAGTTCTCTGCAAAAGAGACACTACAAATCAAGTTACACAGCACTACAGTGTATAACACTGCGAGTGTTTTTAGAACATTCAGTCAAACAGACTGTCCCACAGTCACTATTTCTGAGGCTGGTACAGGTTGGTATGCATGTGCAACATGTGGAAGGAAAACCAGGGGGGGGATCCCCCTCCTTACACCGTCTCGGGGATCCTCTGACCCATTCCCCTTCACAGCGGGTTCTTTTGAGCTGTGGGATGACCTCTTTTTACTCACCAAGAAGAAGAAGAAGAGATTAGATTTATACCCCACCCTTCACTCACTTGGAGTCTCAGAGCGGCTTACAAACTCCTTTCCCTTCCCCTCCCCACAACAGACACCCTGTGAGGTAGGTGGGTCTGAGAGAGCTCTTTCCCAAGCTGTCCTTGAGGGAACAGCTGGTGCAGAGCTATGGCTTGCCCAAGGTCATCCAGCCAGGTGAAGTGGAGGAGTGGAGAATCAAACTCGGTTCTCCCAGATTAGAGTCCGCGCACTTAACCACTACACCAAACTGGCTCCCAAGGGTCGGTCTTCACACAAACACACAAACGGACTTTCTGCGCATAATCAAAGATGTTTATTAGTATCAAATGGTAGTCCTTGTTAAAGTTACATTCTGTAACAGCATTCAAGATAAAACCCAATCAAAGCCATGCTAGCAAGCAAGGAGACCTTTCCCCAGAGAGGAATGCGAAGGCAAGGGCCTCCCCCATTTCTCTCAAGATACGGAGGAAAGACTCCGGGCCTCTCCTACACGCGAGCACAGGTGGCCTGTCTGAGGTGAGGCAATGTTGCATTGGACACAGTGGTCTTTTATACACTGAGATCAAAGGGTTTGCTGAGGATTGACATGTTACATTGCTACATCATTCTGACATCAATCAGTTGTTTGATGGACATGAAAACATTCTGTGATCTCTAAACATCAGATCAGATCTTTTGTTTATGGGATGTGTTCTATAAAACAAATCTATCTTTGCATATGTGACACTGAGAGTGTGAAGTCAGAGAGGTTCCTATGTACTTATAAACGAGATAATACAGGGTCTCCAAACATTCCCTTGAGGTGCTGACTAGGGTCAGGGTGAATTGCTAATTTATCCTCTGATCTTATGAGAAGGTTCCTGTTCCTGGGACCCCTTTTGAATTGTGCATTTTATGGGTACCTGCAATGGACATTCTATTTGCACCTTTGAGTCTTCTGAATCTTAATATAAATAGCTATAAGGGCCATCTGGTATTTCCTGATGTTGTTTTCCCAGGCTCAGAGGAAGCCTGGTTCTTGTTGCAGTGCTTACTGGGATTTTGCTTAATGTGAACCAAATAAAATAATGGCTTACAGAAGTCTGCACATTAGTCAGGGGCAAACCTTACAAATTTTTTCCCGGTACAACATAAGAACATAAGAGAATCCAACGTTGGATCAGACCAATGGCCCATCCAGTCCAACACTCTGTCACATAGTGGCCAAAAACACCAGGTGCCATCAGGAGGTCCAGCAGTGGGGGCAGGACACTAGAAGCCCTCCCACTGTTGCCCCCCCTGTCAAAGCACCAAGAATACAGAGCATCACTTGCCCCAGACAGAGGGTTCCTATCTATACCTTGTGGCTAATAGCCACTGATGGACCTCTGCTCCATATGTTTATCCAATTCACTCTTGAAGCCATCCATGCTTGTAGCCGCCGCCACCTCCTGTGCCAGTGAATTCCACGTCTTAATCACTCTTTGGGTGAAGAAGTCCTTCCTTTTATCTGTTTTAACCCGACTGCTCAGCAGTTTCATTGAATGCCCACAAGTTCTTGTATTGTGAAAAAGGGAGAAAAGTACTTCTTTCTCTACCTGCATAATCTTGTAAACCTCTATCATGTCACCCCTCAGTCATCATTTCTCCAAGCTAAAGAGCCCCAAACGCTCTAACCTTTCTTCATAGGGAAAGTGTTCCAACCCTTTTATCATTCTAGTCGCAAGAATCACATCTGAGCCTCACCAAATCCTCTATGGGGGAATGCCCTGTGTACCACTCATGATTGCTTCTCAGAACATCTGCCTGTGGTTGCCGGTTGTTGAGACTGCTACGTCGTCTCTTCCCTTACATTTACACAGAATGCTGTGGGAATCAAGGACTCCCTAAAGATGCAGTCTTTTCTTCCTTTCACTTCTTTGTAACGTTATAGGAGAAATGTGCTGTTGAGCTGAAAGGATGACAGATCCATACTGCTGACAGACAGCAACCAAATTTATTGTTTTTGAATCAAATGGAAAATTGACTCATTCAGGACATCATTGTTTGTTCTGCGGAAAACAGGAGGGCACAAATCACATGTCCCACATTGGGCAATTCTAGATGACTTATTTGGTGGGTTGACGAGGGAAAGAGAATGGCTCGTGTCATAATAATTCTCTGCCGGATCATATGGTTGACAAAGAAATTCTACATCTCCTCCCCCTCTTTGGAGGGTGGGTTCTTGTTTCCATGTCCTTTAACTTCCGTTAGGTAGTGAGATAGTTTTGTTGTGTTTTTTTAAAACTCTTCAGGCCATTTCCAGTCAATTTTTTGCAACACTGCAGTGGTTTTCATATTTGTTGGGTTGCCCAGAATAAAACAGATTTCCTCACTAATTCTTATATGGAACCTTGCCTCAAAGGGGCCCTTTGATCCATTATGTTTTCGATATTGTGTTGTCCAGAGTAAAATGGTTAACTTTCCTTTGTAACAGATGTACAGCCTTGCCCCAAAGCAAGTATCCTACTTCACACATATTCATGTGTGTCTTTCTTTGAAGTGCTGGCAGATTCTGTTACTCACCTGCTCAAAGATGCTTGTAGATAATATCATTGGAGTTAGGGTAATGAGATTTTGTCTTCTGGCGGGAACTTCCCAACTAAGCCAAGCAGTATGATTTCTTTTTCAGTTTCTCTCCACATAAGTCAACAAGGGTGGTAGGAATTCTCCATTAGAGATCCTTAACCCCACTGCCATAGCAACACAGTTAGCAGAATTCCTTGTTAGACATCCTTAACTCCAGTATAACCACCATTGGAATTTCCATAGTTCCTTGCAATACAAAATACCTTTTCCAGATGTTCATTTCTGGTGTTCCAGTGATGTGTAAAAGGATGTATTATGGGCTGTCCCCCACCCCCAATATGCACGGTCACCACGGTGTATGAATAGGGCAGCACATGTATTTTCCCTGTACATACAACTTAGGTTGTGTGTTCAGAACCCCAAATCTTTGAGGGAACACATTGGTTGTTTATGTGCTTCCTCAAACTCTAGGGAACAACAGAGTTACACAAAGACTCATGCCATCTTAGCATGTTCAAGTCCCTTACTGTTTTGTGTGAGTGGCTAAGGGTCTTGGAATTTCTTTGTTGACTTTTTTACCTCCCCTCAGACTAAAAGGGAGGTGTTTGCTCCCTGGCTTGTCACCTTGCCCAGCCCAATAGGCAGTAAGATGTGGTAGCCAACCGCTTTCCCAAAAGCCAGATTTGCTCCCTTTCCGGCTCCACTGGCTCGCCCTGTGATCTGAAGCGGCCTGTGTTTGCGCTGCAGAGCCAGAAAGAATCTCCAGTCTGTTTAGGCAGGCCACAGTTGGCTTGACAAAAATTAGGTTCTGGGAGTGTAGGAGAAGAATGTTTGTACAGAATCCCAAGACAACAACAACACCAGCAAACTAAGACGGCCCTGCCAAAATTGAGGTGCTGGGCTTGTGGGAGTAAGCCTGGCACTAGAAAACTGACAAGAAGGTCACGTCCCAGGAGGGTCTGTAGCCAGCACAACTTTTATTGATCTTGTCTGTGGCAAAGACAACTGGACGCTAATTTCCCCCCTCAGAGTCCTGTCTCCACTTGCTGGGGAATCTCGAGACTGGGATGGCCTTGCTGTCTCCTCTCTTGGTTGTCTCAGAGTCCAGGAATGCCTTCAGGACACTACAGAAAAACCTCACAGACTGAAACTGGCAAAAGTGAAAGCCATCCTGTTTGAAACAGCGCTTGTTCTACTGCAGCAGTTTCCAAGGAAGGGGTAAGAGAGTTTTGCCAACTGAGGCAACACCCCGCCTTATGCATCTCAGCTGGACCAGATGCATTTTACTGAATTGGACCATTAGTCAATCTGGTTTAGCACTGTCTACCCTGACTGGTAGCTGGACTGAAAGGTCTTTCTCAGTACCATGTGCCTGAGATTTATTAATGGGAGGCTGAGGCATGGAATCATCTCGGCTGTGTGTCAAGCTGTAACTGTACTATTTTTAAGATTTATATACTGCTTGCTCTGCCATCATGATTGCATCCAAAGCAGTGTACAACCAGTATTTATTTTAATATATTTATGTTATTTATAGTCCATCATTCTCTCATGGACTCAAGGCAGATTACACATGGTGTCAGTCAACAAAGTGGCACATTCAGTATTCAAATGCATTAGGTTTTCAGAAGTCGAACTACCAGAAAGAACTGAAGCATAGCATAAGTATTCACATGAAACATTAGGGAGTACAGAAATTACATAATATGGTCCTACTTACAATAAGCTACACATAGCAGTAGAGACCTAATCATATAATAAATGTATATAATAAATGAATAGAACAAGTCCCAGTAAAAAAAATGGGAAACTTAAAAGTATAAAACTTAAATGGCTTCAAGAGGGAATCAAGACAAACATATGGAGCAGAGGTCCATCAGTGACTATTAGCCACAAAGTACAGATAGGAACTGTCGGTCTGGGGCAAGTGATGCTCTAAATTCTTGGTGCTTGATGGGGGGGGGGGGACAACAGTAGGAGGGCTTCTAGTGTCCTGGCCCCACTGGTGGACCTCCTGATGGCACCTGGTGTTTTTGGCCACTATGTGACAGAATGTTGGACTGGATGGGCCATTGGCCTGATCCAACATTGGCTTCTCTTAGGTTCTTATGTTGTTAAACTGGTATCAGAACAAATGTGGCATAATTAAATCACAGCCAAAGATATTTCAATATATAGATGACAGTGATTTTGTTAGAGTATGTAGCCCTATCTCCAGTTAAAGGATCTCAGATAGGAGGTGCTGAGAAAGATCTTTGAGTACTGGAAATTCTGGAGAACTGCGGACAACCAGAATAGGCAAATATTGGATTAATGGCCTGACACATGACATGTTCAAAGGTGCCTAAGTTCCAGCAGAAAAATAGGCTTCAGAAACTATGACCCAATAGAAACTGCCTTCTGAAATGTCACTTAAGTACTGATGGATTGGCAAAGAAGCAGCCAGACATATTTCCAAAGGTGGGGTATTTCACATTGTTGGTGCCAGCAGAGAGAAACCCAGCTCTGTGCTCTCACAGTACCCACTTCTACAATAAAGCTTGAGTCCAGTGGCACCTTTAAGACCAACAAAGTTTATTTCTGGGCATAAGCTTTTGTGTGCATGCACCAACATGGCTACCCACCTGAATCTATCTTCATGGAAGGCAGTACTTCCTTTGTAAGAGACTGAACATGGAGCAATAGCTGCATATTTTAGAGTTTGGAGAAGGCACTCCCTAATTATTGGCCCCAGACCATGTAGGGATTTCAAAGCCACCACTAGCACTGCACTTTGAACTAGGCCCAGATATCTTTGGGAATCCAGTGGAGCTAAACTGGAATAGGAATAATTTGCTTCCTGAGACCCATCACACTCAAGATATGAAGTGCAGCATTCATACTACTAGTAAATTTCCAGACTATTAGAGGTAGTCCCACATTGAATGAGGGCTTGAACACCACAGCTCTACAGGAGATATCAACACTGCTGAGAGCTTTAGAAGAAGCAGAAGCAGAACTGGGGCTCTAGACAAAGATACTTATGTAGGGCGGTCAACACAGTTTGAATTTAAGACTTTGCCCCAAACCCTGGAGCTAGTGTAATGATAGTAGCTGATTGTGAAATGATTTTTTTTTTTTGCTCTTCTCAACAGCTCCTGCTTGTTGCACCATCCCATAGGACAGTTGGGTCACCCCTGGTTTTCAGTCACAGCCCTGGCGATCTGAGGAATCTACTACTGGGGGGGACATAGGAATGGCTTTTCCCATTAGGTGTCTTTAAAAAAGGATCAGACGGGTCCATGGAGGAGGAGAGGTTCATCTGTGTCTGTTAGCTATGACAACTAAAGAGATCCTTCATATTCAGAGGAAGTAAACCTCTGAATACCTTTGCTGGGTGGCGATATAAGGCTTCTGTGCCATGTTCATCAGCTCTTGAGGGCAACTGGTTGGCCTCTGTGTGAAACAGGATGCTGGGACTAGAGGGACCACTGTTCTGATCCAGCAGGGCTCTTCTTATGTCCTGAAGCGATAGGGGAGAGGGTTGCCTTCTCTCTGGGGCTGCGGTCACACACACTAAATAATCCACTTTCAATGCGCTTTCCAGCTGGATTTTTACTGTGTGAATTGGCAAAATCCAATTTGGAAGTGCATTGAAAGTGGATTATTTAGTGTGTGTGACTGCAGCCTAAGCCTTTATAAAGAAGAAGAAGAAGAAGAGAAGAAGAGATTGGATTTATACCCCGCCCTCCACTCCCAAAGGGAGTCTCAGAGCGGCTTACAAACTCCTTTTCCCTTCCCCTCCCCACAACAGACACCCTGTGAGGTAGGTGGGGCTAAGAGAGCTCTTTCCCAAGCTGTCCTTGAGGGAACAGCTGGTACAGAGCTATGGCTTGCCCAAGGTCATCCAGCCAGGTGCAAGTGGAGGAGTGGGGAATCAAACCCGGTTCTCCCAGATTAGAGTCCGCGCACTTAACCACTACACCAAACTGGCTAAAGTATTGTAAAACAATCATGCTCTACTGGGCTTTTTTGCTGAATTGTGTGACCGGGCCATTGATGTTTTCTGACCTAACTTGGTTGGAAAGCAGTTGCTGGATATTTTCTTCTTCTTTTTTACATTTATGGTTTCCTGTGCTTTTTATATGTGGTGCATCTATGTATGTAAGCTGCCTTGAAACCCTTTTCAGGGGGAGAAAGAGTAGGCAACAAATACTTTAACAAATAAACAAATTGTGTGGAGGGGAGCAGTTCTGGGAAACCTCAGCTAAGGAGGAGAAGCTGCCTTGGGCCCTACCTCCCAAGAGCCATAACAGTTCTACTTCAGCATAGTTTTGCTTTTTTTTTCCTTTTTTTTGCCATCAAGTCACAGCTGACTTCTGGTGGTCCTGTAGAGTTTTCAAAGCAAGAGATGTTCAGCGGTGGTTTGCCGTTCCCTATGTCTGCACAGTGACCCTGGTATTCCTTGGTGGTCTCCCATTCAAATACTGGGCAGGGCTGACCCTGCTTAGCTTCCGAGATACGATGAGATTGAGCTAACCTGGGCTATCCAAGTCAGGGCACACAGCATAGTAGAGTTGCAGAATTCAAGTAAAATCAGTTAACATTCCTACCGTCTTTTTTGCATAATCTATGTTGGTTGTTCATTAGACAGATCTCCACCTTACTTTAGTATGTATTTTGCAGTTCTAAGACCTCTTCCAAATGCATTTCAACCTAGAATTTGCTGTTTTGCTATTCTATGGCAGAGATGCAGCATTTTTGAGCACCCAAGTTGCAAGATCTTGTACCTAAGAAAAGGCAGTGTAAAATGTAGCATAAGAAGAAGAGGAGGAGGAGGAAGAGGAGGAGGAAACTGGATTTATACCTTGCTCTTCACTTCCTGAAGGAGTCTCAGAACAATTTACAATCTCCTTTCCCTTCCCCTCCCCACAACAGACCCTGTGAGATAGGCGGGGCTGAAAGAGCTCTTTTGAGGGCTGCTCTTGAGAGAACATCTCTGAGAGAACTGTGACTGAACCAAGGTCACCCAGCTGGCTGCATGTGGAGGAGTGGGGAATCAAACCTGGTTTTCCCAGATTAGAGTCCACACTCCAAACCACTAGACCAAACTTGCTTTTGCAAGATGCTCAGGTACTTATTGGATATTGCCTGTGAGCAGTGACAGGCAACACATACTCTCAAGATCTGTGGTGTTTTACAGAATAAGGGTGAAGACAAATGTAACATTCTTAACAGTGGTCACAGCAGAGTTTTCACACACAGTTTATCGATGCATATTTATACCTTTACGCATGTAAAGGTAAAGGTAAAGGTTTCCCTTGCTCGAAAGCCAGTCAGATATGACTCTAGGGATGCAGTGCTCACCTCCGTTTCCAAGCTGAAGAGCCAGCGCTGTCCAAAGACTTTTTCTGTGGTCATGTGGCCAGCATGACTAGACACCGAGGTACACGGAACGCTGTTACCTTCCCACCAAAGCAGTACCTATTTATCTACTTGCAATTTCTTGCTTTCGAACTGCTAGGTTGGCAGGAGCTGGGACCAGAGTCGGGAGCTCACTCCATCATGCATGCAGCAGTTGGGTCTCAAACTGCTGAACTACCGACCGTCTGGTCTGCACAAATCACACACTGGATCAGCTTTTGCCTGTCCTCTAACTATTCATCTTTCTTTTAATACATCTTTTAAAGGGAGGCATAGGTGGGTTTGTGGGCACACAGGTTCTCCTTTTATCCCCTCTGCCTCAAAATTTGCAAGCATTTGGAAGCCATTTGCAAGCTCTTTTGGATATTGAAGAAGAAAAATATGTTTGTGAGGATACAGATGCTATCCAATCAGTGCCCACTACATCTGGTTTTCATCCAGTATGTTGGTCACATCCTGGGCAGGAACATATGAAAGAAGATGGCCCTTCAGATAACCGGATCCCAAGCCATGTCGGGCTTTAAAGGTCAAAAACAACACTTCCAGTTGGGCTCAGGAGTGAATCGGCAGCCAGTGTAATTGCCATAACATCGAGGTCACATGTTCAATGGCAATACACTCTGGCCTCCATTTCAATGGCACCCATTCTCCCAAACCTGTTCAGGCTGTGCCATTTCAGACTGCAGGTGGAGGCTCACATGTCTGAATGCTGTTCTTACAGAAAGAAATATTCTCTGCATGCAGAAAACTGAAAGGGAGAAAGCAGTTAACATAGCCTTTTCCTTGATATGCTAACTATCTATACTCAAGGATTTCTTTGATACATGGAGAAGCAGTCAGTCATGTGATTCTTTCACCTGTCCTCTGAAACAGTAGAGCCCCAAGCATACATTTACTGCCTCAGTGAGAACTATAAAACTGCTTCTGAAAGCAGATTGGCTGGAAGTAATATTGTAAAAAAACAGGGGAAGGTAAGTCATCATGAACATCTGCATGCCACCTCAATGCTTGCTAAAATCTGAACTCCTTGGAGGAAGGCTGGGATAAAAATATAATAGACGGATTATGTGCCAGAGGCTTCAAGTCTGACATAGCCTGTCCTCCTTTCAATATTATGCAGCTCAGTTACGGGAGCCATGTGGATTATAATGCTTTCCGGCAAGGCTTCTGCAGTAAATGCAGGACTGGGGGGAGACGCTGACATTCCTTGGGACATTTCCCATGCTGCTGCCCTCAAACTAGGCATATAGAAAACTACTGGATAGATTTAAGGTTAGATGAAACAAAACTACCTACCTATCTATTAAAGTGCGAAATTTGCTGCCAGAGGATGTAGTGATGGCAACCGGGGGCCTTATGGCGACCATGTACTGTTTTCAAGACAAGAGACATTTGGAGGTCGGTTGCCATTGCCTGCCTCTGCATTGCAACCCTGGACTTCCTTGGTGGTTTCCCATCCAAATACTGACCAGGGCTGACCCTGCTTAGCTTCTAGAAGCTGATGAGAACAGCCTAGCCTGAGCTATCCAGGTTAGGGCGGCCACAAGCATAGACAGCATTAAAAGGGGATTAGACAGATTCATGGAGACTAGATGGATCACTGGTCTGATCCAGCAGAGTTGGCAACTCTGTACCAAAATGGCTCTTTATGCTTTCATGTTCTGTTGTAAAACTGTGGGCACACTAGTGTGCATGTTTATAAATACCTCTAATAAATGTATTCATTTATTTAGAAGAATTAATCACCTATTTAAATGTCTCCCATTTAAATCAGTGGGAAATCACTGAAAAGTGCATAATTTTGCCTGGATTGTGCCTTTAAATTTTTATAGTTGACTCATCTTGACAGATTTCTCACAAAGAGCTGCGTCGCTGTCGCTCCTCCGTTTCCCCCGGTTCCATTGGTCAATTTCCCACTAATTGTTGTACGGCCGCATTTTGATCTGTGGCTTCACACAATTTTCCTCGTGGCTTCTCGATCCTGTTTTTTGAGGATCTAGAAGCTGTGGGGAAAATTGTGCGAAGCTACGGCTCAAAATGCGGCCGCGCGACAATTAATGGGAAATTGACCAATGGAACTGGGGGAAAGGGAGGAGCCACGGCACCGAAGCTCCTTGTGAGAAATCAGTCCTTGTTTTTGTGGAAAGTATTGATTTATGAGGCTTAATCCATGTTTGCCCTGACCTGGATGGCCCAAGCTAGCCTGATCTGATCAAATCTCAGAAGCTAGGCAGGGTCTGTCTTGGTTAAGTCTTTGGATGAAAGACCACCAAGGAAGTCCAGGGTAGCTATGCAGAGGCAGGCAATAGCAAACCACCTCTGAATGTCTCTTGCCTTGCAAACGCTACTGAGTTGCCATAAGTTGGCAGTGACTTGACACACAATCTGTGTTTTTCATGAGAGGACGATCCTGATGTGAGTAGTCGTGTTCATTTGAGTTCTCCCACCCCCAAAATAGCTAGTGGCAACTAAATGTTCAAAAACCTAGTTTAGCCAGGAAAGGGGGGGAGAAAGAGAAAGAAACGGCACATTTTCAGGCTTCCTGCAGGCCCTGTTGACTTGTTATGCTTGGAAAGGTTACTGTCGGCATGACCCAAATCCTCATAAAAACAGCCCCAGCACAGAGAAATTAAAAGAGAGAGAAAGCGAGACAGTAGAAGCCACAAATAGTGAAATATGAAACATACAAAAATACCACTTCTAAAATGACAATGTCTTTTCAGTAGCAAACAAATTTAGAGCCAGATATACAATAAGCAGAAATAGAAGTGACCGACTGGCTAGTTCCACATTGAGGGGGGAGGGATGAAAGCAAGCCCCCCCTGGGCCAGCAGCAAGGAACAACATCATCTCCCGATCTCAACTACATTTGCTGTTGCTCCCCCTCTCCCATTTCTTCCCATAGGTCTGCACAAAAGCAGAAGGCAACAGTGATTTCATCCCCTTCCACAGCCTGGAAGCTCCTGTTTTCCCATCCCCTTTCCTGCCAGACTTCATAATCTACAGTGTGACTCAGCCAGGAAAGAAAAAGAAAAACCCTTTAAAGGGGTGAAAACAAAAGGGGGGGGGAATATGAACTTTTGCTTTGCCATTTTGAGATGGGGGTTAGTTCCACTTTCACCCCACCATAGTGGCTGCTGTTGGGGCTAGGTGGATGTTCTACCTGAGGCCACCCCTCTTTGAGCCAGGTTAGAATCCCGACTCCAAGTGGTCGCTGGAGGTCTCCCAGAACTACAACTGGTCTCTAGGTCACAGAGATCAATTCTCCTGGAGAAAATGGCTGCTTTGGAGGGTGGACTTTATGACACTGAGGTCCCTCCCCTGCCCAGGCTCCACGCCTGAAATCTCCAGGAATTTCCCAGTTCAGAGCTGGCAACCCTTGCAAACTGGGTGTCTGTTCACTCTTTCTCTTAGCCTAATCTCCCTCACAGATAGGATTACCAGCTCCAGGTTGGAAAATACCTGTAGATTTAGGTGGTGGAGCCTGAGGAGGGTGGGGTTTGGGGATGGGTGGGACTTCAGTGGGATATAAGTCTATAGAGTTCACCTTCCAGAACGGCCATTTTCTCCAGGTGAACTGATCTCTGTCACCCAGAGATGAACTGTAAAAGCAGGAGATCTCCGGTCACCACCTGGAGGCTGGCAACCCTACTCACAGACCTTGAGATCTTCCAAAATTACAGCTGATCTGTAGGCCAAAGGGAGAAAAGTGAGATATAAATATCTAAATAGTACTTGAAGGGACCTGAAATTGGAAAAAAAACCCTGTAAGTTATCGAACACAAACCCTAATGCACCCTTAATGCACATCCCTTCATCCGTGATCTCCAAATCCATCTTTGAATCATTGAAGATGATCAGATGGATTTTCTGAACAAGGGTAACTATGGCAAACATGGCTTCCTGCATGACAGAGCTTCTTGCTAATGCAGCACCCCTATATGCTATTTGGCACTGAGGCATGTCAGAAGACACTTCACCCAACTGCTGGTCTTCTTTTTCTTCTTCTGGAGGCAATTTCCTGATAATCTGAGAGCTGCTGTTAGCCTACCAGTCTCCAGCCTATTATGCACAGGTGTTTTCCATTGTTTTCACCGTGCATGTCCACTGGGTTTTCTTTGTCGTTCTGCATTTATTTTTCTCCCTTCAGTGCTCAGGCCTCCCACTTGCCCTTCTGCCTCACCTGCCACAGTCCCCTGTGCTAAGCAGGTAAGAGAGAAAGGTGAGCAAAAAAAAGAGGAAAAGGTGAAGCACAGCAGTTCACAAACCTTTTACGGTATTATATTAAAATCTGGTTCTTTGGGTGATTGGCTGGCACCCCAAAGACAGACTGCTCAGGTTTAAATGAGAAGAACTGTCTCTCTCTGTTTTTGTGCCACTGGTTGTCTTTAACATCCAGCTAGTAAAAAAATGCAACAGGAAAATAATGCGGGGAAAGAATTTGGGGTTGAACTAGATGGTCCCTAGTTTAGCTTTCTTCCAGCATCAGACCTTTTCCTAACTCGCTGAAGCAGGGATCTCCTGTATTTCATCACACAAAGTTTTCAACACCAAGTGCTAGTGACAAGATAAATGGACCCCAAACTGGCAGGCTCAAAGACTTTGAATGATTATCTGGGAACAGGATACATTTTTAAAAATGTGGCGCTGAATGTCTGAATTGGCAAACCCACTGCTCCTAGAGTGCCAGATTAAAAACATAAAGGGAGCAAACGAAGAGGAAGTTGTTCAGGGAAGGGAAAGAGTGGGGGTTTAAAATGCCGCAACGTAATTCAATTAAAAAAGCTATTTACAAAAAGGAAAAAAAACCTGGGGAGATTGGAAACAGGAGTTGCCAAGAAGCCACAACGAGCTTCTGCTTACAGAGTTCCAACCATTATGAGACGCACAGTAATGAGATGTTCAAAAGCAAGCTTCGGATGGGGACAAGGGGTTAAATTGTAAAGCTGCATTCTCCCTCCCTCCCGTTTCTTCTGTGCTAGCAGCCCAGAAGAGTTTGTTCTTGTTTGTGAGACAGAAAGAATTTCTTAGTGCAAAATAAATCACACCATTATCTTTTAATGAATCAACTTCTGTTGCTGTTTTTTAAGTTGCGCAAAACGGCTAATCAGAATCAGGTGACTATCGGAAGTAAGTCAAGCTCCATTTTAACATTGTGTTATCTGAGGCTTCCCGGTTAGATCCTGGAGATTTCCTCCATCCTATTCAAAGTGCCAGTTAGGCAAGAGACCCAGGACTTGCAGGTAGGGCTACCAACCTCCAGGTGGCTGGGTAAACCAAAAGAGGGCACGGGAAACATTGTGTAAACCAAAGATGAGACACACCATGCTATCTTACGTCACAGATTCTCTATTTGTAAGAACGTAAGAGAAGCCAATGTTGGATCAGGCCAATGGCCCACCCAGTCCAACACTCTGTCACACAGTGGCCAAAAATAGCAGGTGCCATCAGGAGGTCCACCAGTGGGATCAGGATACCAGAAGCCCTCCCACTGTTGCCCCCCCAAGCACCAAGAATACAGTGCATCACTTGCCCCAGACTGAGACCTCCTATGTATACCTTGTGGCTAATAGCCACTGAAAGACCTCTGCCCCATATGTTTATCTAGTTCCCTCTTGAAGCCGTCCATGCTTGTAGCCGCCACCACCTCCTATGGCAGTGAATTCCGTGTGTTAATCACTCTTTGGATGAAGAAGTCCTTCCTTTTATCTGTTCTAACCCGACTGCTAAGCAATTTCATTGAGTGCCCATGAATTCTTGTATTGTGAGAAAGGGAGAAAAGTACCTCTTTCTCTACCTGCTCTATCCCATGCATAACCTTATAAACCTTGATCATGTCACCCCTCAGCCGTCATTTCTCCAAGCTGAAGAGCTCCAAGCGCTTTAACCTTTCTTCATAGTGAAAGTGTTCCAACCCTTTTATCATTCTAGTTGCCCTTTTCTGCACTTTTTCCAATGCTAATATTTTTTTTGAGGTGTGACGACCAGAACCATGTAATTATTATATTATTTTCGGGATGTAGCGACCAGACGATTATATTGTTATATAATGGAAATTCATAGCTACCCCTTAATCTGAAAGGAAAAATCCTCCTGGAAACGAGAAATAATTTTTCTCTAGAACCAATTCCAATAAACTTAAAAGAAAATGTGTAGGGGGCTCCTTAATACTTCATCTGTCTGAGTACAGAGCTTTCAAAATAGTCTGTTATATACCCAGGAGGGTTATGCATTGGATTTATAAGTGTCTTTTAAGTTTAGTGAAGCTATATTTCATTTCCATTATAGAAAAATAGAGAATTTGTGATGCAAGTTAGCACAGTGTGTCTCATCTTTGGTCTACACAACCTCCAGGTGGTGGCTGGATATCTCCTGGGATTACAACTGATCTACAGGCAATACAGATCTCACCCGGAGCAAATGGCTGCTTTAGAAGGTGGACTCTATGGCACTATACCCCATTGAAGTCCCTCCCCTCCCCAAACCCTGCCCTCCTCAGGCTGCGCCCCCCCAAATCTCCAGGTATTTCCCAGCCCAGAGCTGGCAACCCTACTTGCAGCCTCTGCCCATATATTCTTTTTCTCCATCCTGCTTTTCCTCCACCTGCTGACATCAGCTATCGGCCTTGCCTATTTTATGTTCCTTTTCGACTCTTGTAACCAACATGGGCCACCAGTCTGCCATGTGGATTGTTTGGCTGTCTCGGTCTGTTCTCTGTCATTATCCCGGTCTCATCTTGCAACAGCTAAGTCCCCCTGAATCCTTTTAATTGAGAATTTTCTTAACTTTAAGTAAATGCACATGTTCCCCCTGTCGTAAATTAAGGCCTGATGCCCAAAGGCTAATGTGAAGCAGTTAAGTAGGAACGGCAGGAACCTTGCAGATAGGTCACCAAGCTGCTAGTTGTAGATTAAAGGATGCCAGGGGCAGCTGCGTGTGGGTAGATGTCTGGATATGGGGCTGGACCAACATAGTTGCTAAAAATATAACATTCTCAGTTCCATTTGTAAAAACATTGGGAAATACCATATGAGCCTGCCAGTCTTTGAGATTTGCCCTATATGCTTCTTACATCAAAAATTGGCCAGTTGGCACCCGGAGAGAGGGCCCTTTCAGTGGTGGCTCCCCTCTGAAATATCTTCCCCAGAAGAATGTTAAGTTTCACGCTGTATATGCTTCAGGAAAACCTTCTCTCAGGCAGATTTAATTAGGGTTGCCAGGTCTGTTGAAAACCCAGATAAAAACCCAGAATCATTACTCCTGAATCTCAGAGCAGAAGAGGCTCTATCCAATACACAAAGGAAAATAATTGCCTTATTACTATTTGCATCCAAAAGTACAATAGCATCCACATGGAAATCAAAATGTAAAATAACCCTAAAACTCTGGTATAAAAAACTATGGAATCTATATATAATGGAAAAAAATTCAGATATAATGAAACCGATAAAAACGAATGGAGGGCATAACGATATTACGTGTATATGGCTACCCATTATATCTCACCTAATTAGTCAAGGAACAATACATGATGTAATAAATAATCTTCATCTATGGTAAACGTTGACAACTTGTAATCAATAAATCTATACATATGGAATGTTACAAGCTAAATGTTGAAAAAAAAAGTACACACTTATCCTGTACCATGTTGTTGTAAATGGAAAAAATGAATAAAAATTAACTTGGAAAACACTGGCAGGGGATTGCAATAATTACCCTAGATTTAATACATGTAAGTACAGTGTTGTGGTGCATCTAAGCTGCATGCCAGACCCCACTAATCCTGATAGGCATCCTGTAACACCTCAGAATCCAACTAGACATGGCAACATCTTTGTGGCAGCCACGAGGATGCCATCACATTTAGTTTGGCCTTAGGGCAAGGACTGGAGATCTCCTGGAACAGCAACTGATCACTTATTTATTTAAATTATTTATTTATTTAAAATATTTATTCCACGTCACCTGAATAAAATGGCTGCTTTGGAAGGTAGACTGCATGGCATTATACCTACTGAGGTCCCTTCCCTCCCTAAACCCCATTCTCCTCAGGCTCCACCCTCAAGTGCAACTGAAGTAAATCTTCATATATAATGGGGATAATTTATAATGCTTTTGCCTATTATGGTGGGAGAACAAAGGAGCTGGACATATTGCAACCTCAATCCCAGAAGCAAGGGTCTACCCAAGGTTTTTGCTTGCCTAGGCAATGTAACATTTTGTGACCTCTCCCTGAATAGCAGATTAAATTATCAAGAGTTGACCTTATATTGATTTCTAAATTCAGCCACTTTCACACTGTTGTGCTCCACATTAGTTTGTCCTAGGGCTGCCGGGGAGGCAACCTCGCACTCAGACACCCATCCTCCTGCTGCTGCTTCATGGAATAGCATCAGAAAAAAAGGGGAGGGGGACTTGGCATCGGTGAGGCCACGAGGTCACTTCTGGCTTCAGAACTGGAAGTGACATCACAGCACGGTGCAATGGTCAGTTCCCCAAATCTCTTTGGTTTTTACAACAGAGATTTGTGAAATTCATAGACACTCCCTGATGCCAGTTTTTTGAAGTCTCTGACTCCATTTTGCTCCTGGAGATTGCCAGCTGGGCAACCTAAGTTTATCTTGACTAAATATGACCTCTGATTTCAGGACATAATCACTACTGGGTATTAATACCCCCACCATGTCCCAGTCAGCAATGTCTGACTTGGGAGTACCCTGGGCGCTCAAAATATGTCCAGGGTGGGAGCAGATGTGGAACATGCTGCACATGAGGAGGGGGGCACTTGTAGAATTCACTGCCAGAGGATGTAGTGATGGCCATTAGCACAGATGGCTTTAAAAGAGGATTTAAAAAATCATGGAGGAGAGGTCCATCAATGGCTAATAGCCCCGGTAACCAAAGGAAACATGCACATTCAGAGGCAGAAAGCCACTATGTAAGACAGGATGTTAGATTAGATGGACCACTGGTATGCTCCAGCAGGGCTGTTGTGTTTTTTTGACCTTTGAAGAATGTAGCAGAATTGTGGTGTGTGTGTTTTCTCTCTGTGTCCGTGTCACTTTAAAAAGCCAAAAACAGGGGAGAAGCCAAATGGCTGTACATGCACAGCTGAAAGATTCTGAAGACAAGCAATAGCAGTTGAAGGCTGTGCATGCATACACACCAGGAGAGGGAAGAGGGAACTACAATGAGCTGGATTTTGCTTTGCTGACATACCTTCCAGCGGGGGGGGGGGGGGGGCATGTGTGGAAAAGGGATGATTGAAATGAGACTGAAGACTTACTGTATATGTCAGTGTGGGAAGATTCTCCCCAGCCAGCCCCAGGAATTACAGTCCGTGTGAGTCATGGTGTTAATTAAAAACATTTCCTAAACAATTTGGTTTTTACAAAAAAGGGAGGGGGCATAGTAAGAAAAATCAGGACCGCACATGTCTGTGTTACAGAAGAATAAATAAAGCTGACAGCATGGGGAAGACAGAAGGGAAATGTGAGGACACGTACAGAAAGCAAAATATGACTGCTGAGAAGTTTGGGCAAAGATCTAATCAAGGCAGGGTCTTCATAATAGAATGACAAGTGAAGACAACTTGGCCATGTCAGTTTTGCTACAAAACGGAGTGCTGGAACAGTAAGTTCTAAACAAAGGAAAGGGAAGTATAATCGGACAATGAGGGAAATAGTGAAAAGGGTAGATGGTTTTAAGTACGCAAGAAACAAAGTTTAAAAGAGCAGATCCACAAATGAGCATGAATATGCAAGAAAGATCCTGTGGCACAATCCAACTTTATACAGTTTGAAAAGATGAGCTATGAGAAACAAAAAAATCATGGTAACAGTAAAGAGGAAGGTGAAAGTAACCATTACAGCCTGGTAATGTACATTTTTTACTTGGAAGTGCCAATCTGTTCATTGGTTCATTTTTTACTTGGAAGTGCCAATCTGTTCATTGGTGCTTACTCTCAAGCAGCAGTCCATTCCTGTGTTGTGTCCCAGAATAAAAAGAGGGAAAGAAAAGGATTCAGACGTACAAATACTTACAAAGAAGGAGAAGTGACATAGTAGGAAGTATCTGAAGAAGTGTGCATACACGTGAAAGTTTATACCCAGAATTAAACTTTGTTGGTCTCAAAGATGCCACTGGACTCACAGACTTTGTTCTGTTGCTTCAGACCAAGATGAATATATAATACCCACCTGAATATATAATAATAATAATAGTAATGATGATGATGTTAGTAATAATACTAACAGCAACAATAACAACAATAATGATATCCAGCATTTAACATAGGTTAACCTAAAGGAGATTACAAAAAAAAAAGTATTCCAAAACACCTTTGCTCCAAGAAATTGTATTATTGTGATGCTGGAAGGAGAAAATAATGTTGAGAAGAATCATTAAAATAAAGCCCAAGGCCACATGTGCTGATTGTGCTGTTTTTAATAAAAGGAAACTAAATCAATGCCATGAAAGCCTCATTTTAAAGGGATTGGCTGAAGGAGAGTTCTCTTGAGATGATGGAGAGAAGGCATAAAAATGAGGATGAATGCTGTAAAAATAATCACAGTACACCATATTGTGTTTGAGCGTCCTCTGTTTGAAATTTAATTGATTGATTAAATGCAGATGATTAGTCAGCTAACACTTCTTGAATCAGCTGGACCTACAGACTAAACTCTGCAATGGTTGGCCAACTTCTCTTGCTTTCTGGAATGGGGAGAACAGAGCTTTTCATCAACAATACTGTGACATCACCTCTGGAAGTGACACCATACATCACCGCAACACTCTATGGCAGAACACTCTATGGCACTCCAAACTCTATGGCGGAACCTGGCCTGGCCCTACCCCCAAAAGCTCCCAGGGGTTACCAGGCTTTGGGATCCCCTGACAACTCTACCTTACCCCATCAGTCTTTAAGGTGCAACACATATACAGAGATGCTGCATGCACGCTTGCTTATAGCGGCTTTCCCTTTTGTGTAACCTCTGCAATGTCCCCTGCCATTCCTGGCTATGGCAGGTCTCTCTCTCTCTCTCTCTCTCTCTCACACACACACACACACAGAGTATGGTTTTGCATGTCTCTTCACATGTGGGCTTGCAGCATTTGAAAAACAATTAGAAAAGGATGCATGGGACATCTCTAAGTCTCCTTGACAATCACCGTGCACGTCATGGGTCAAATTGCTCTGTTTCACCTGCTGACCCCAGTGACACTTCTGTTTAGAGAACAGTGGGTGATTCAGCATTCTCTGTCATATGCCAAGTGCAATGCTCACTCACAACTATGAATGCACAGAAGACACAAAACTTGGAACAACATACTCCACACAGTGTTTTGTAGAAAAAACACCTCTGCTATATTGCTATACGCAAAATCACTCCCCTTCAGGAAATAAAAAGTTGAAATCATTTCAATCTGATAAAGAAGTCCTTGGCTAAGGCCAATGGCCTCAGTCTTATGCTAATAAAGGAGAAGGCAGAGACGCATACCTGCGGCTGCATAAGCCACCCAAGAGAAACCATTTGAACAGTAAACACAGCTGCCCAGTGTTAGGATGTGCCAAGTA
This sequence comes from Lepidodactylus listeri, assembly GCA_029233225.1. Classification (NCBI taxonomy): domain Eukaryota; kingdom Metazoa; phylum Chordata; class Lepidosauria; order Squamata; family Gekkonidae; genus Lepidodactylus; species Lepidodactylus listeri. The sequence goes on along the minus strand of JARCFY010000015.1, from coordinate 53,374,894 downwards.
CTTGTTCATATGATACTCTTGTCTAAGCATCAGCTTGTGAAATCAAGAGATTTCATATCAGCTCATGGTCCCTATCTTTGCACCATTTTAAAGACCGTGATTTGAGTTACTGCAATGGCTGGTAATAGGAACTTTACAACAAATGTCCAAGAAAGCTCAAGGGTAAATCAGAGATTTCCCACATATATTATTTAAACACCATGTTTTAAAAGTTTCTTAAACATCGTAGTTTTAAGATATTTATACAATTACTCTCTGTCCTGTAGACACAACTGCCAAAAGTCCTCTAACTCACCAGTCTGTTTCCAAGGACAGAGATGCTCAAACACCCATGGGTTTGGTTCACATCCTGCTCACCAGCTGCAAACAGGGAGGTAGTTTTTCAGTGGACTGTTTAGCTGTTCATTGACACATCTGTTGCTGTTCAACAGGTTGCTTCACCACATTCCTCTCTAACAGTGCAATACAGTACAATCACTTCGCACATGTACCCTCTCACACAGCCCAACCGAGTTCTGCTCCCCCATCTTTCCTGCACTGCTGCTTCACTGGCAAATAAGCTTAAGTCGACAGTGAAATCAGTCCCAAATCATATGATTTAGTCATAAATAAATGCTGTGGGTTTTTTTGAAAAATCGCAGTGTTTGGTATTTGTCGAAGTAGACCTCAGTGACCTTAACGGCTCCCATTCTTCTTGAATCAGCAGCATTTTTGTGCGTGTTAAGTTCAAGGCATGCTTGTTGGCAGGTGCTGAAGTCATTTGGCTCTGAACCAAACAGTGCCATCCCCTATAGTTTATCTCTACCATACGGTAATCATTGGTAGACTGGTTCTAAATGTGGAATTATCATTTCTGGCTATAATCACTGTTTATACAGTTTTGTCTAAACCTTTAAAAAAGCAGCTTTGTGCCTATGGCTATCATTCTTGTGCAGTGAACTCAATGGATTTGTCATGTATTGCCAAAAATATGTACTTCCCCAGGGGTCATTTTGTAGAAAAAGAGGTGCAGGAGCTCATAACCATAACTCATTAGTATAACTTATTTGCATATGCCACACCCCCTGACAAAGGAAAGGCATGTTTAAAATGGCTTTCTTTCCCTCCCTGATCCAGGAGGGAAAGGAAGGCATTGAAACATCCCCTCCCCCCCACTTTCCCTCCACTCCTCGAGTTTCTCCGCAGTAGCAGAGAAGCTCAGATTGGGAAGGGAGGAGGGGGAGGAGGAGGTATGCTTCCATGCCTGCCCTTCCCTTGCCCAGTTAGCTTGCCACAGTGGGCTGGCTGGAGAAGCAAAGGGCAGGCATGCAAGCACACCTGGGTTCCCTGCCTGATCTTCTCCAGGTGCCCTGTGGCTGCGGGACACCTGGAGAAGATCGGGCAGGGAACCCAAGCATGTTTAAAATGCCTTTCTTTCCCTTCTCCACATGGGGAAGGGAAAGATAGGCATTTAAATCCCCCACACACACTTTCCCAAGTTTCTCCGCAAAAGCGGAGAGGCTCAGGGAAAAAAGAGGGCATGTCTGCCTGCCTGCCCTTCCCTTCCCCAGCCAACCCACTGCGGAGGGCTGGCTGGGGAAGCAAAGGGCAGGCATGCAAGAATGCCTGGGTTCCCTACTCCTGGGCTTGTTACTCCTGGAACCCCGTTCCTGCTCATTCCTCCTCAAAATGACCCCTGCCCATGTATCATAAGCCTGCTGCCACACTGTTGTTGGGCATCTCATGATTTCTGCTGTTTTCAGAGACACTCTCTAATCACTCTCTCTGTGATTCCTTCATGGTTTCCTCTTTTATATTTTCCCTCAGACTTCTTTTGTTTTTTTCTAAATTATAAAACTACAAATGCTTTTATGTGTTATGTCTGGGTTGGAAGCTGTGAGAACAGGTTGAAGCTGGAATAAATCTTTAGTCCAGACACGTTAGGGGTAATTGGGGTGTAGTAGTTTCCATCATAGTGAGGTAGGATGTTCTAGAAGAACTGTGAGGCACCTTCCAAACCTACAATTCCATAATTTTAAAAATCTGATTGATGTACTTGGCCATACATTCCTCTACTTTTGGAGGTCAAAGAGGTTGGCAGGTACATTCATAACACAAACCCATGGTTTATTTTAACTATGGTTAGTTTGTGAAACCAGGATTCGGCTCAGGGATAATCACTCAAAATCTGGTTTGCCTCAGCAAATGCTGGTTTTGTTGCTCTTCACTCTGGCCAGGGGTCTCTATAGCCAGGAGGTACACGAGAGCAGTACCAGAGAAAAAGCCAGAATTAAGCCAAGATTGTCCAGATTTGTTCTACGTCACACAAAACCATAGATAAAACTGCAGTTGATCGATTTAAAATCATATTTTCAGATCCTTATTTGGCAGATCTCGAATAACCATAGTTAGTGGAATAACCTGTGTTTGAACAATCAAACGAACCATAGTTTAAACCAAAGCTTTGTGTTATGCCAGTACTGAACCATTGCCACAAGCCAGCGTGATGGTAATTTTCCGTGCTTTCAGAGCAAAGGTTCAGATTTCATCTCTGGCTGTGATGCCACAAGCTGAGGTCTGTGAAACAACCAGAACGAAACGCAAAGCTACTTGAATTTCAAGTCTTTTCACATTTCACATTCAGGAATGGGGACCTTTTCCCTCGGTGTAGTGTACAGTCCAGTAAACATAAACAGCCCATCTTTCTCTATCACAGTTACATAATGCCTAGGCAATGTGAAGAAGAATATTGGTATCTCACAGCACATGTTTTATCACGTTGCAGGGGAAACAGATAGGACAGGAGTGGGGTGTGAAGACAAAAATTAATGATGGCCATTGGCCACCAAAGGTGTGGAGCAGAGATGTCAAAACAGCATTTGGTGTTGGTCCTGATTCACCAGATGAGGGCAGGTTACATGTAGAGTGCATGTAGAAAACTCACTAGAGGAATTCTGATCCCCTACAAGTAACCTAAAACCTTATTGGCAGCACAGGAGAGAACAATAGGTTATCAGGAAGTGTAAAACAAAATGTGGAGACTGGTTTGATCCAGGAGAAGGAAGTATTAAGGAATGGGGTTTCAGCTGAAATTTTAAGGAAGTGCTTTGGTGGATGAATGGAAAGTGGTTCCAGAGGTCAACAGCAGGATGGCTGAACCAGCATCTCAGAGAGTGCCTTCTGCAGGCCTGTAGCCAGGATTTTGTGACTTGTGGGGTAATTCTTTTTCTCATGGGGCTGAAGTTCTCAGTGCAGAAAGAAAAACCATTTAGCCAAAAGAAAGCTGTTACTAGGATAGATCTCTAAATTGCAAGCTGTCAACCACTTTAGATGACAGTTCTCAGCTGCTGCAAGTTAATCACTTTTGCCAGCCTAAGAAACTGTTCTGCTAACAAGCCAGCAGGTGGGGGTGATGACTTCTGTAGTCAAGAAAGCTAACACTTAGGAAGAAAAACTGTCTTAAAGAAGACCAGTTTCTTGAACCAGAGTTAGGAATCCTAGAGGTCACCTACTCCAACCCCTTGCTCAGTGCAGGAGTTAGTCAGCTACAGCACCTCACTCTGCTTAAAGGAGCTTATGCCTTTTAAAAAAATGTTTTAAAATGATTGAAAAAAGCATTTACAGGAGAAATTCTTGTGGGGCTGTGCCTTTAAAAAAGGGGGCGGGCCTGACCTGTCATCCATAGCTCCTCATATAAAAGACCTTCCGGTAGAGAACTGCTTAAGATACGTGCTATAAAAGTTAAATTGGTGATGGCCACAAGGACCAGATATGATAGTCATACTCTTAATGTCTCTTTCTCAGGATATCAGCAGGACTCGATCCTTGATTGTTTTTAGGGATTTTTTTTTTAAAAGCACTGACTTTTATTTTTCCAAGTTTGAGAGAAGAGAGCGAGAGCGAGCCAATGGCTGACCTCACACATAACACATAAACAACTTAATAAACCAACTTCCAGCCACGGTTTCAAATCCTGCTTTGATGGTATAGAAAGTGCTGTCAATTCACAAATGACTTATGGCCACCCTGTATGGTTTTCAAGGCAAGAGACATTCAGAGGTGGTTCCACCATTGCCTGCCTCTGTATAGCAACCCTGGAATTCCTTGGCAGTCTCCCATACAAATACTTACTAGGGCCATCCTTGCTTAGCTTCCAGGATCTGACAAGAATGGACTACAGCAGGGTTGTAGAGAATGTAAAATGGAAGAGGGAAGAATCATGTATGCCTTCTGGAGCTCCTGGTAGGAAAGATGGGGAAAGCATAATAAGTAATAGAAAGTAATGGGGAAGATACGTAGTCCTTTTTAGTTCCATACTATCAGAGGTGGTCCATGGGGTGGCGAAGAGTCGGACTCGACTGTGCAACTGAATAACAACAGATCAGAGGTTTAATTGAATTGCTGTGTGTATCTTTACAACTGGCTGTTTTATCTAGTTTTAAATGTTTTGCCTTTAAGATGACATTTTATTCGTGGTATCCATCTTTGGCAGCTTATTTGGTAGCTTATTGGCTGAAAGGTGAGATAGAAATATAACAAATGCACATTACCCGAAGGAGGAAAGGCAGGAGAAAAAAGAAGGCTCAGATGACCAACTTGCTCATACTGCACAGTGAGCACACTTCAGTGCAAAGTTTTGCCACATACACCCCACTCAAATGGACATGTATCATCTGAATGGCACTAGCATGGGAGAACTTCCCAATGGATAGTGCCCCCCCCCCCCAAATCAGGGGAACCCATCCCCATCAGGCAGATGGCAGCCCTAGCAGGAAGTCCTCCTACCTTCCCCCATCCATTTTCCTGCACAGAAATAATGGGGGGGGGGGGGACTTCCCCATTTTTGCTGCTCCATGGATAGTATTCTGTGCACACAAGAGTAGCAAAAACAAGGAAGTAACTTCCACCCCCGCCCACCCTGCACACTGTTCCAGCATGGAAGATGGCTGAGGGGGAGAGACAGGAGCTCTTCTTTTCGCTGCATTGGTCATTATTATCTAGAAGTGAAGATAGAATGAAGAAATGAAAACTCATGAGTCTCCCTTGACCACAGGGTGAGCCTGACTTCTTCCCGCAGTCACCGTTTGATTGACATACACATACCAGTGAACTGAAGGCAGGTTCAGTGGTAATTCTTGCCCCTCCTCCCATTCCTTAGTCAGGCACTGGATTTCTTACTTGTCAAAGCACAACATTTAGCTGTTTAGTTGTTGCTGTATTCACACACAAAAAGAAGCTCTTATTTTCAAGTGCCAAACTGTTGCAGAGTTTGGGCCAAACTAGATGTGATGGCATTCATAAGTTGAACCTGCTGTCATTTTAAAGTGATTTAAGAATGCCATGAGGGTCTGATCCCGATTGGGCCTGCAGCATGGTGGGCTGAGATGCTCTGGTCCTCCCCACCCTCACCCCCTCCCCGTGCCTTTTCAAGTGCCAAAATAGCCGCACACCTTGCAGATATTTTGGCACTTGGAAAGGTGTGGGGAGGGGGATAACAACGCTTCGGCCTTCTACCACACTGCATTTTAAAATCACTTTAAAATTACAATGATGTCCACAGGTTGGATCCATAGACACCATTGCAACAAATTAGGTTCTTTGCAGTGAATAGAATTGCCAGCTCTGGGTTGGGAAATACCTGGGGATTTGGAGGTGAAGCCTGGGGAGGGCAGGATTTGGGGAGGGGGAGGGACCTCAGCAGCCATAGAGTTCGCCCTCCAATGCAGCCATTTTCTCCAGGGGAACTGATCTGGGTTGCCTAGAAAACAACTGTAATTGTGGGAAATCTCCAGGGCCACCTGGAGGTTGGCAGCCCCAGTAGTGAAGTTTCTTGGTGACAGCACAAGTGCTAGCCAATCACTGCTGTGCACGACTGGCAGAACTGATATTTGTCACACATCAATCCTGGAGAGAAACTGTAGGTTTGGGCTGAATGCAGTAAGGGCACTTTTAAAGAGGGCTAATTGCTCTAAATCAGTTTCATCAGTTTGCAGCCCAGAGATTTACTTCTAAAATCAGTCATTAGACAGAAGACTCAGCTTCTCCTGTTTATAATCTCCCATGGTGCATGTGGAATCTTGCTTGCTACAACAGACGGGGGTGGGGGAGAGAAGAATGAGGGAGGGGCATGGTTCAGAGAAGCCATAGAGGTTGCATCTCCCTCTTAATCAGTAGTTTACGACACAAATCTCTGGCCTGCCGCCTGGCAATCCTGTCATTATCCTTGTTTTTATGGGTCAGGAAGTGAGGCATGGTGACATGGCACAGGGTAGCTGGGTTTACTTGTGCTTGAACTAGGAAGGAAATCCACCTCTAAGGTCCCCGTTCTGGCCACAAATACTGTTAAGGGCTTATCCTGATGTTTTGTTTTATTTGTTTACTCTCACCATTTTAATGTCATGGCTTCCTGCAAAGAATCCTGGGAACTGAATTTTGGTGATGGTGCTGATAATTGCCTCCTAGAACTACAATACCCAGAGTTCCATGGACAAAAATGAATGTCTGTTCAGCCCATTTATATGTGGGGTGGATGTGTCCTGGACCTTTTTGTCATTGGGGTGAGAGGCCTCAGCGCATCCAGCTATGATTGAGGTACATAATTTGGCAGTGCGCCCAGGATTTCCAGGCTGTGGCCCAGAGAATGTTCACTGGTACGGAAGGAGCCCGATTTGTTACTCTGTGTTGCTTGCCCTCTCTCATTTCAGATCATCCCAAACTGTCCATCCAGTTGACCTATGCTAATACTTTGATTTCTGTCTTTCTCTGTTTCTCTCCTCCTTCTAGGAAGAAGCCAGCTATGGCTCCAGCCCCCTTGCCATGCTGACGGATACCTGCAACAAATTTGGAAGAACTAGCCCCTCGCAGGATTCACCTCCTCCGGGAAAAGCAGAGAACAGTTTGGGGAAGAAACCTTATTTTTTGGGACTGGAGCCTTTTGCTCCAAAAGTCTGGGGTGCTGAAGGTATGGGAGATTCCTACACCGCCGCTTTCCCTAACGGGAATGGACTGATGTCCCCGTCAGCGAGCCCGCAAGCTTCCACCACTTACAACAATGACTACAGCCCCTTCTCCCACTCCTTCCCAGCCTCTCCCACATCTCAAGATCCATCCTCTCTGTTGGTGTCCAAGGGCCACCCATCTCCTGACTGTCTCCCCAGTGTCTACACCTCTCTGGATATGGCACATCCCTACGGCTCCTGGTACAAAGCTGGTATCCATCCAGGCATCTCCACCAGCTCCAGCAACCCCACGGCTTCCTGGTGGGACATGCACTCCAACAGCAACTGGTTGAGCTCTCAGCCCCAGTCGGACGGACTCCAGAGCTCCCTGCAGTCTGTGCCTAGCCAGGCCCCCATCAGCCCTCAACTGCCCAGTTACACTTCGGAATTCACCACTTTGAACCCTGCCCCTTACCCTGCCGTGGGCATCACTTCCTCATCACACCTTCTCCCTTCCGGCCAGCACGTGCTGCCGCAAGAGATGTACAAGCCCAAGCCAGTGGCCAACAACTCCCTGATGGAAGGCGGGATCGGACTCAAGTCTGGAAGAGGTGGCTCGTTCGGAAGTACGGCAGGCAGGTCAACTTGTGACTGCCCCAACTGTCAAGAGCTGGAGCGGCTCGGGGCCTCAGCAGCCAGCTTGCGGAAAAAGCCCATCCACAGCTGCCACATCCCGGGCTGTGGCAAAGTCTACGGCAAGGCCTCACATCTCAAGGCCCACCTGCGGTGGCACACCGGGGAACGCCCCTTCGTCTGCAACTGGCTCTTCTGCGGAAAACGATTCACCCGCTCGGACGAGCTGGAGCGCCACGTCCGCACTCACACCCGGGAGAAGAAATTCACCTGCCTGCTTTGCAACAAGCGCTTCACACGCAGCGACCACCTCAGCAAACACCAGAAAACCCACAGTGAGATGGGAGTGGGCAAGCCCCCCGACGGAGAAGGGGAGCGGGAGGAGGCTGCCGCGGTGGCTGCTTCCCCCACGACTGCCATGCAGGACGGCCTGCCAGGAGAGGAGAAAGATGCTACCAGCCCAGAGCAGAGCAACCTGCTAGAAATCTAGGCTGGGTGTTGAACGTCTGCTCCACCCCTTTCTCCTACACCACCACTACCGCCCTTTCGAAACATCTCTCGTCTAAATAATTTATTTCTCGGGGGCAATGCAGACATAGAGGCTGTCGGTCTTTCTGTCCGGACAAGACATGCCACCAAACATCCCCCCCCCTTAATTCCTGAAGCAGATTTGGCTGGGATACCGGACTTTGTGGCTGCAGTCGCAAATATCAGAAACTGAAGCTAAATCCCTGGTCATTCTCTGCGTTGTCATAGCCGAAGCCCCTGCCCTGGTTTCTGCCAGATGTGATATTTCAAAAGAATGAACAGGACATTTGAGGAGATGCCAGTCTGCAGTTAGCCTATCAGCGGGGGTCAGCTGACTGGCAGGCAAGGCAAGATTGAAGTAGGGTTTTCTCAGGGTATGTTTAGGAATCACTTTGCATCTCATGTAGCCTGCAGAGCATTCAATCTGGAGCAGTTCTCCTTCAAAACCTCACAGCGAGCAGGAGTTTGGGTCTGCTCGGTGGCAGGTGGGAAGAGGAAGGCGAGAGGTTTGGGCTGCTTCAGGACTAGGGTGGGAGTACCTGCATCCACAGAGCATGGCCCTGCTTTAGAAGTGCCAAATAAGCATGCACAGTCTTTAGCCCAGGACACGACAAACAGGCTTGACAGGTCCCGATCTTGAAGGAGCTCTAGCTTTCAGAGCTGGATAGAAGAGCAGGCTCCTACAGGGGATGCCCCATGCCATGAGGATGAGAAAAAGCCACCTCTGACAAAACTCTGCCCTCCACGATGCTCTTAAAGGTACACTAGACCTCCTAAGGGGAGGGTAACACGAAGTAGGTGGTTCACAAAGCAAAACAAATCCTGTAGAAGATATAAACATTTATTAAAATCCGGGGCCCACTGGTTTATGCCATTCCATTTACACATTTTGCATTAGGCAGTAGCAAAGCTAGGGGTTAGTTCAGAAGATAGTTTTGGAAGGGGAGGCACAGGTGTCCAGTTTTACATCTGTTCTCAGCATCTACACACAATATGGGCTCTATTCTACTCCGCTCCCTCTCCCGTCCCTGCCTGTCGATGTGAGGTCAGTGAAAAGCTTATACAGTCCAGACCAAGGAGATAACCAGCATTTTGCAAAGTGTCTGTATTTGGGTTTAGCATACGTTCATCAAGCTGACAGCATGGGAACAGAAGCCGTGTATAAATGTGCCATGATTGGGGCGGGGTGGGGGGAACAGACGACTGAGCAAGACACGACTATGCAAGACTGTATGGCTAAGCAAGCCTGTTCTTCCACTGAAATAAACGTACTTTGTGCAACAGAGAGGTAACGAGGGTTGGGAAGAAACCAAGGTCCAACCACTCTGCAGGAGTAAAGAAGGGGCTGCAAGCTGTCCCCCAAAGGTGCTATGGGGCCCTTGGATTTTCCTCTCCCCACGTATTTAATCTAGAAGTATATTTATGCCTTAAATTATGGTGACAAATTAACAGAAAGGAGGTCCCCGGGTTCTCCAAGAAGCCTCTTTGACATGAGGAGTCTGTTACTGAATCAGGGGTTGTCTCTCTGTTAACCGGAGGACTGTCTTTGTGCAAAAGAGCATATTTGCCCTGTGTCCTCTCTCTCTCTCTCTCTCTCTCTCTCTCTCTCTCTCTCTCTCTCTCTCTCTCTCTCTCTCTCCATGTGATGAAAGAAATGACCATTTTAAATCTTGAAACGCTTTTCATTTCTGTGTTGTTGTGTGTGTTTGGGGGAAAAAAGATCCATCATGATTTGAAAACTCTCATTCATTTCAGGTTGTCACTTGCCAAGTGTGCTCATTGGGGGGGGGGAGATTTATTTTAGTTTTAAGATGCTGGCAAGTGGACCAGGGTTTCTGCAGGGATGGGTGCTAGTCGACACAGGCCCCTATTGTTTGGGGGCATTATTTGCTTCCTAAAGATCCATTCTCTGTGGATTTATGCAGCTAAGCAGCTTTCCTGTTCCTTTGATCTGCCTACTCCTATATCCAGGTCAAGGCTACCAGATTTATGGAGGAACTACATGTTACGCTGAACAAGGGGCTGCTGCCCAAAATGGCATCCCTGAGTCGACTTCTTTCCTTCTCACCTGCAAAATTTAGGCACTCTTGTTTATGTTGTGACATCTGCATATTATGCATTTCTTGGGCTGCCATCTTCCAGGTGGTGGCTGGAGATCTCCTGAGATTATAACTGATCTCCAGGCAACAGAAATCAGTTCACTTGGAGAAAATGGTCCCTTTGGAAGGTGGACTCCATGGCGTTATACCCACTTGAAGTCCTTCCCCTCCCCACACCCCACCATCCTCAGCCTCCACCCCCCAAATCTCCAGGTATTTCCCAACCCAGAGCTGGCAACTCTGTGCATTTCCCTGACCTGGTGTCATTGGCTGGAAGACGAGAGGGAATATGGTGTGATGACATCACATATATAAAGGTGCCTGACTGTCTCAGCAAGAGCAGGGTATTATTAAGCAATAAAACCTGATATAATTCTGTATTTTTGTAAAAGAAGGGCACGCGGTGCCTAGCATCAGAAGGGCGCAAATTGCGCTAAATATTGCTCGCACTGTGCCACATTCTAGCAGAAATTCTTTTCTTAAAAAAAAAAAAAAGTTTGGATTTTGCTTATTTTTAATTTAATGAAAAATAAAATGTAAGCTATGTTGGGGTGCGGGGGGAGCCAAAAAACCTTGGTCTTTACATTCAGAGAAAAGTACACTCTGGTGCTCTGTACCATGATTTGAATAAAATTGCACTCATACTGTCTGAAATGTTTTCTGGATTATGGATTTATAGTTGTCAAACAGTCTCACAGGTGAGCATGAGGCCCATATTTATTTTTAATGAAGCTCAGAATAGTTTGGTGTACCATTCAGAATCATACAGTAAATTGAAATTAGCATTTTTTAAAAAAGAATCAGAGGACTTCCCACTATTAGTGATCTTTCTTTGCAACAGAACCTGTAAGACTGTGGAGAGCTATCATAGCCCCTCAGGCAAAGACTGCCTTTGCCCCACCATCCAGACACAAACATGGTATGAAAACAAACTCACATGGCTTACCCGGCTGCATGACCAGGTCACCTTGAATTTTGCCCCCACCACCCAGCATCAGCCCTCTTTATCCACAGGGGAATTGGGGGGTGGGGGTGTTTGAGGACAACCACTGGCAAAATATGATATCTGTCCTCTGGTGGACAGCTAGCAAATTTAAGGTGGACCACCTGGTGTCTTTTCAGTGTTGGAATCCTTACTGTTCCAGCTTGGTCCAATCCTTGTCTGTTTAGTGAGTTAAGTTGCACCCTCTCCTTCCTTCAAGGAGCTCAGAGCAGTGAGCATCATTTCCCCCTACTGCGTTTCATCCTCGCGGTAGCCCTGTGAGGTAAGTTAGGTTGAGAAAGAGAGTGATGGGCCTGAGACTACCCAGTAAGCTTCGGGGCACAGTGGGGATCTGAATCTGGGTCTTCTAGACCAGGGGTGTCGAACTCATTTGTTATGAGGGCCGGATCTGACATAAATGAGACCTTGTTGGGCCGGGCCACATGTGTCAACAAATGTAATGCCAGGTAGCAAAGATATAAACTTTATAAAGGACACGAACACAAAGATTTTTTTTAACAAAATAAAAACATGCTTAGAACATTAGCACTCTTGCAATATTTTGTTTATTTAACAGTGTCTGATAACTGACACCTCTTGCTCTGAATTATTGCATCAAAATGTCGGTGCTGTTGCAGTCTTAAGCATGCTGTTCAGGTGTGTATCTGTAAGCTGCAAACCTACTTTTGATTTATTGACATTCACCACAGAAATCTCATGATCAAGAGTTCTGAGTCTAGGACCCAGGGGAAAAACAAGAAATGGCTGAGCAATCGAGAGAGTCTGGCAAAGCAAGCTATGATGCAGCAGCAGCAACAGAACTGGAAGCGGGAGATGACTAGTTCCAGTGTGGGCCTGATACAAGCCCTCCAGGGGCCTCATCCGGCCCCTGGGCTGCATGTTTGACACCCCTGTTCTAGACCGTAGTCCAACACCCTAACCACTACATCATGCTGGCCCCTAAGCAAATTCAAGAATGATATTCTTCAGCAAATGTCTCTTTAACCGTGATCAACTGTGAAGAGTTCTTATGTGCTCTTGTTTTATAAATTAACTGCACATTCACAAAACCGGAGGGGTTCTAGTTGAGGAAGCCAAGCAGCATGCTGGAGAAATAGCATAGCTAAATAAATAGTAATTGAAAGTACACAAGACTGAAGTCATTCCACCCCTGCTCTGAAGTCATTCCACCCCTGCTCTAGGGCACATTCTTTGTTCACAATCGACAAAGGATGGGAGAGGGTAAGGTTGCCAACTTCCAGGTGGTGGCTGGAGATCTCCTGGGATTATGACAGATCAGTTCACCAGGAGAAAATGGACATTCTGGAAGGTGGACTCTGGCATTATACCCCACTGATGCCCTTGCCCTCCAATTCTCTCCTTCCTCAGGCTCAATCTTCAGGTTTCCCCCAAATTGGAGCTGCCGACCTTAGGGGAGGCCCACTGCTACCCAGTACTAAGTAAGTAGGCACCCTAGAACATGCCCCAGAGTCTTCTGCAGTCCCTCGACAAACACCAATGCAGGAAGTGTTGCCCTGTACTATACCACTCTGCATCAGCTCTCAGCCTGGCAAATGCTAAATACCAGCATGTATCAATGATAAAAAAATGTTAAAATATCAACATCAAATGGTAAATGCAAATGTAATGGGGTACCAAACTTGGATATCTAAGTACTGGGAGAATATCTGAAAAAATGTTTGATTGGCGGGTGAACAGCTAGAGACTACTCAAGTATCAACATTCACAAAGGAGAGTCTGGGGGAGTAAATTTATACAACACTTTCCACATGTGATATAATCCCTGCATACAGAAACACAGAGTTATCAGGGAGAAGACTAAGCTAGACCCTTTCCCACTGATATCTAGGTTTCTTGGTGCAGGGGTGGGATGCCAGGCTTCAGGTGGGGCCTAGGGATCTCCTGGAAATACAGCTCATCTCCAGACTACAGAAATCAGTTTCTCTGGAGAAAATTGCTGCTTTGGAGGGTGGACTCTATGGCATTGTACCCCACTGAGGTCCCTGTCCTCCCCAGGCTCCATCCCCAAATTTTTGGGGACTTTCCCAACCTGGATCTGGCAACGCTACCCCCTCCATCCCCTGCTGGTGTACAGCGTGCAGTGAGGATACAGAAGAGCATTCAGTGACACAAGTCATCACCAGCTGTCTGAAGGAGCATTATCTTGCGCCTGCAGTTTAACGAACTAGCCTTAATTGGGATCTAGTGGAAGTTTCTTTGACAGGAGATAATAACATTGTTTTTGCAGCGTGCCCTAATTAACCACTGGCCAAGCACATTACGAACTAGATGAAGTTTCCAAAGGGCTTTCAAAATCAGCCTCACATAATGCAATTCAGTAATCCCAAATTAAGATTAACCTAGGCCAGAGATAATAGCTAGTGGGTTTGCTTGCTGCTTTTCTTCCCAACAGTGACCCAAAATGGCTTACATTGTTTGCCCCTCCTCCATTTTATCCTCATGATAACCCTGTGAGGTAAATTAGGCTTCGAGTCTGTGCCTGACCCAAGGTCACCTAACAAGCGTCCATGGGTGTGTGTGTGTGTGCGCGAAACTGGATCTTCCAGATTCTACTCCCACCATGCTGAAGCCTCCCCCCCAACAGAAACACCCCAAAATCGGTTACCTTGCTTGTAGGTAACCATGGTGGAGAAGGGGCAAGCATACCCCTAGAGGTCAGTGAGGGGCCATGTAGGATTCCCCTGCCTTTAGTTCCCACGGCAGGGAGAGATTCACACTCCCGCTGGGTAATCACCATAAAACCCTTGAGATGTTATTCGGGAAATTGTGGCTACGGGAGCTCCCAGCCCCCCATGAGTCCCCTTGGAACAAAGGCTTTCTGTCAGCGGCGCTTTCGCAAGGGCACAATGGACCTTTGTGAAGAGACAAGCTCCTGTCAGAAGAAGCGGCAATTACAGCTAACACCAGCCGACCAAGGGCTTTTAACTCTTCAGGATTCACAATATTGGCCGGACTCGACCCAAAGAAGGGAACGAGGTGACCTCCCTACCAGGTACTCTGGCTGCCTTATAATCTTAGCTTTTAATGGCACACAAATGGCCTCTGAGAAGGTAGGCCCCTTCTAGGCCACAATTTACCTGACAGGTGGTGGTTGTGTTGTGGTGCTCAAAAGGGAACGTGGTTTTCTGTGCAAAGGGAACTGACTTTTCTCCAGAAATGCCACTGCAGTTAGCACAGACACCCAGTACTGGAGACCCGGGTTTGAATCCCCACTCTGCTGGGTGACCTTGGGTCCATCGTGCACTCTCAACCTAGCCTACCTCGTAGGTAGGATTGCCAGCCTCCAGGTAGTGGCTGGAGATCTCCTGGGGTTAGAACTGATCTCCTGGTGAGAGAGACCGGAGAAAATGGCTGCTTTGGAAGGTGGACTCTATGGTATTATGCAGGGCTTTTTTTGTAGAAAAAGCCCAGCAGGAACTCATTAGAATAACAGGCCACACCCGACAGCAGAAATGTATTAGCATATTAGGCCACACCCCCAACAGCGCAGCTCCCTCCTAGGATCAGATTCCCGAGGTGCCTTGCGGCTTGTGGGGCACATGGGGAACCCAAGAGAAGGAAGGCAGTTTCTGGATCGGCGGGGCACCTAGGGAACCTGAGGAACCTGAATCGGCTTGGCTTCCCCAGGCGCCCCGTGGCTTGCGAGGCGCCTGGGGTACCCAAGAGGAGAGGAGGCTGTAGGCGTGGCCAACTCAGAAGCCAGCCGGAACTCCATTCCTGTGCGTTCCTGCCCCCAAATAGCGCTGGTATTATGTTGGTCTGATCTTGCCATAGAGTTGTCATCTGCATGGAGGGAAAGAAGGCCCTGTCCCTTTACTAGAGGCTTAATGTGATGTTATTTAGCAGGTGATTTTATTTTCTTTCATGCCATGAAAAGCTTCCACTGGGAAGTTCATTGGTAGATAGGGATCCCAGCCTATTCCCCAGAATTTCACCTCATCTCCAGACTACAGAGATCAGTTCCCTGGAGAAAATGGGTGCTTTGGAAGAAGAAGAAGAAGAAGAAGAAGAAGAGATTAGATTACATTTATACTCCACCCTTCACTTGGAGTCTCAGAGCGGCTTACAAACTCCTTTCCCTTCCCCTCCCCACAACAGACACCCTGTGAGGTAGGTGGGGCTGAGAGAGCTCTTTCCAGAACTGTCCTTGAGAGAACAGCTCTGACAGAACTATGGCTTGCCCAAGGTAAACCAGCAGCTGCAAGTGGAGAAGTGGGGAATCAAACCTGGTTCTCCCAGATAAGAATCCGCGCACTTAACCACTACACCAAACTGGAAGGTGGACTCTATGGCATTGTTACCCCACTGAGGTCCCTATCCTCCCCAGGCTCCATCCTCAAATCTCCAGTTTCCCAACATGAATGTGGTAACCTTACCCCCCCTATCCCCCACCGGTGGCTGGGGGGGACGTGGCAACCCTAGTGGTAGAGCATCTGCTTGGCATACAGAAGGTTCCAGGTTCAATCCCTGGCATCTCTAGTTAGAGGATCTGGCAATAGGTGATGTGAAAGACCCCTCCCCGAGACCCTGGAGAGCCACTGCCACTCTGAGTAGAAGATACAAACCTTGATGGACCGAGGGTCTGATTCTGTATAGGACAGCTTCATCTGTCCATGTGTCCACTGCCCTTCCCCACACATTAAGCCTTGTTAAAGGGACAGAACATTTTTCTCCAGGCCCGTTGGCAAGCCTACTAGGCACATGGCCATTGTGCCAGCCTCCCTATGACCCCCATTCACACAGACAGTGATTTCGCTTAGACACATCCTCAAGATTACAGAATGAGGATGAGATGAGGACTATTGTTCCTGTTTGTACTGAGAGTGTTCTGTGTACGAATGTCCAAATGGCTCCAAACAAACAGAGAGAGCAGTAGTGGGCCCCGTGCCCGGGGGGGGGGGGGGGAAGTATGCAGAAAAAAACATTGGCTTTCGGAAATGACCACATGCCTCCCTCTAAACACACACAGAGATATACATGCCAAGAACTGGGTATGCCCCCTGCCCTCATGTGCCTCCACATGCTGGGAGCAGACAGCATAGTGCTGGCTACGGACAGGTTTTTGGCTCAAAGAAAAAGAAATCACCAAAGAAATATATATGGGAATTAGGCTTAGAGGAAATATGTCCTCCAAGCTCGATTCTTCTAAAGCCCAAGGGTGAATGGCCTTCTGCTGTTCAAAAGGCCGCCAGAGAGAGGGAGAGAACTGACCTCAGAAAGCACATTTCTTAGGAGTGCCAACTGTCCAGGAGAAAAGAAGTCCTGTTCCTTTACCAAGGTCTTAATGGGTGGTTATTTACCTCCAGGCCAAGAAAAGCTTCAACTGCCAATTTTCATATGATAAGCCTCTGTTAAAGGAACAGAACATTTTAGTCCAGGCCAGTTGGCAACCCCATGTGAGATTGCCAACCCCAGGTTGGGAAATTCCTGGTGACTTGGGGGTGGGGGCCTAGGGAGAACAAGGTTTGGGGAGAAAAGGGACCTCAGCAGGGATGTGATGCCACAGAGACTACCGTCAGAGCTGCCATTTCCTCCAGGGGAAGTGATCTCTGTGGTCTGGAGGTCAATTGTGATTCTGAGAGAACTCCAGGTCCCACCTGGAGGTTGTCATCCACCCCCCCCCCCAAAAAAGATCCTTTGAACTGCTGTGGTAAAATTTAAATGTCTGATCTGACAAGCATGTGGCTGAACACTTTCCATGACATGACCTGGAGATAAAAGTTGTCAGTTGCTCCTAGAAGCACAAGAGCCAGTTAAAAAAATGGCAGCTGTGGCTGAAGCTGGGGTGCAATTGGTCCATGCAGTTTCTCCCCATGCAAAAATCCAACAGACTCATCCATCCTCACCTGGCTTCCCTGCATGTGTAACTGTCCTCAGACGTAAGACCACAGAACCTGGGTCCCAGGTAGGGAATATTTTTTAAAGAATTTCCTAAACATGATCCTTGGAAGGACTGCTAATGGGCCTAGAGAAAAATGTCCTGGCCCTTTTCTTAGAGGCTTAATGTGTGAAAATGAGCAGTTGAAGTTTTTCATGACATGGAGGTAAATAACATCAAAGCAGACCTTTATGAAAGGGGCAGGACATTTTTTTTCTCCAGGCCTGTTGGTAACGCTAATCCTTGTGGAAGGGGGAGAGATGGGTTTCTCTGATTGCAGAGTATACATCCAGGTGGGCAGCCATGTTGGCCTGAAGCAATAAAACAAATTTTGAGTCCAGTGGCACCTTGAAGACCAGCATTTCATTGTATCTGAAGAAGTGTGCGTGCACACGAAAGCTCATACCTTGAAGAAACTTTTGTTGGTCTTAAAGTGGAAAAAAAAAATTTACATTGGTCTTCAAGGTGCCACTGGACATAAAATTTGTTCTGGAGAGTATACAAACAGAACAGCCTCTGCTCCTCAATAACCCCTACGAGAAAAAGGTGGCAAACCAACATTGTAGATTTCCCTCTTTTATACTTGTGCCCATAAGAGAAGCCCAGCACATAAAAATTAAAACAAGCAGAGCTTTCCCTAGCAAAGAGAAGAAGTGAAAAGGAAAGCTTCTTTCCTATCCTTGTTTGCTATATGTCAAGATGCTAGTAAAACTTCAGAAGCAAGACCAAAACAAACGAAGGCGACTCAGCTAGTTCTCAGCCCTCACATTGGGGGGGGGGGGGGGGGGGGGACACTGTTAAGATTTCCCCTGTTCAAAGATGTATAATGGCGCCCCAACGTGGTGAGAGTACGGATTGCAAGCACTATTTATATAATATCCGAGTCTTCTAAAAAATCAGCGTCTTGTTCTAAGTATCTTTGGTGAGGAGGGCAATATGGTTCGGAAAGCCAGCCCTGACCTGCATGGCAATGGCTGGCCTGATCTCATCAGATCCGGAAGGTAAGAAAGGTCAGCCCTGGTTCCTGCTTGGAGGGGAGACCACCAAGGGAATCCAGGGTCCCAACATAGAGGGAGGCAATAGCAAAACCATCTTTGAATGTCTCTTTTCTTGATAATCCTGTGGGGGTCGTCATAAGTTGGGTGGGACTTGACAGCCCTTTCCACCATGAAAGGACACGACAACGATAAGGGAGCCTGTGGGGTTTAAAACACACGGGGACAAGAAAAGGTGGGAAAGGTAAATCTCTCACTGCCAGGCAGCAAAGGGTATGGCGCGGGGGGGGGGGGGGGGGAGGAGCCAAAAGAATATAGAAATCCACCCTGGTGCTGATGCCCGATAAAACATTCCCCTTGCCCCTCCGAAGAGAAGCCTTTGAGTTAAGGTACTGCGGCTTGCAAACGCCAGGGGGCCACAGAACCTCCCCCTGGGGTGAAGCCTCCCACGGCGGTGGGCGCGGGTTCCAGCAGAATGCTTCAAAGCATTCACCAGAACGACCTCTGCAGACCACACACCGTCAATGTACAGTAGCCAGGCGCAGCAGCTGGGAGCACATCTGTTCTCCCTTTGCCTTATGCAAACACGCAGGGCCACGTGCAAACTCCCCAGAAGCCTGGAGCTGGAAGGAAATCAATCCATCCTGCAGTCCAACCCACTGCCTTAAGACAGGATATCCTATATCTGAAGCTTCCCTGACAGATGCCTGTCCTATTCTGCTCCCTCAAAAACACCCCCAGCAAAGAACGTCCATAACTCTCCTAAGCAACTACAACTATTGCTGAAATGTGTCGACTTCAGGGTGGTGGGGTTTTTTTTTTGTGATATTTGCAGTACTGCTATATGGTAGCTCCATCAAGACTTGTCAACAAATATTTTGCTTTATTGTATTTACTCTATTTATATCCTGGCCTTCCCCCCAGTGCAAACCCAAAGTGGCTCCCATCCTTCTCCTCTCCACTGTTTTGTCCTCACAACAACCCTGTGAGGTAGGTTAGGCTGAGAGAGTATGACTGGCCCAGCGTCATCCAGCAAGCTTCCAGGGCAGAGTGGAAATTCGAACCTGAGTTTCCCAGATCCTAGTCTGACGCTTTAAGGACTATATCATGCTGGAGAAAAATACCCTGTCCTTTTAACAGAGTCTTCATAGGATGTTATTTTCCTGTATGCAAAACAAGAATTTCATCTGCCTGTTTCCCAGGGCTTTTTTGTGGTGGCTCAGAGGTTAAGACGCTGAGTTGCAGACTGGAAGATTGGTAGCTCCGCAGTTCGAGACCCGTGTGCCGTGTGACAGAGTGAGCTCCCATCTCTGGTCCCAGCTCCTGCCAGCCTAGCAGTTCAAAAGCAAGAAATTGCAAGAAGATGACTAGGTACCACTTTGGTGGGAAGGTAACAGCGTTCCGTTTACCTCGGCATTTAATCATGCCGGCCACATGACCACAGAAAAAAAGTTTTCAGACAGTGCTGGCTCTTTGGCTTGGAAACAGAGATAAGCACCGTCTCTTAAAGTCAGATTCAACTGGCTTTCGGACAAGGGAAACCTTTACCTTTACTTTACTCACTGGTACTGAAGAAGAAGAAGAAGAAGAAGAGATTGGATTTATACTCCACTCTTCACGACCCAAAAGTATCTTAGAGTGGCTTACAAACTTCTTTCCCTTTCCCTCCCCACAACAGAGGTAGGTAAGGCTGAGAGAGCTCCTTGAGAACTGCCCTTGAGAGAACAGCTCTGAGAGAACTAGAGACTGACCCAAGGTCACACCAGCAGTTGCGTGTGGAGAGGCGGGGAATCAAACCCGGTTCTCCCAGATTAGAGTCCGTGCTCTTAATCACTACACCAAACTGGCTCCTTTTTTTCCTGGGATTCTAGCTCCCCCCCCCCATTCTCCTAAATCCTAAATGCTCCCTCTAAGCTGTGGAGACTTTTGAGCAAAAATTCTACTTTGTGAGCTACTGGCATTAAAGTTGTGAGCAAGCAATTTGGCTACTGCATAAATCAGTTTGCTCTGGTGCCATCCTTCCTGAGCTAAGACAAAAATGTGTGAGCTGGAGGCTAAAAAACTGTGAGCTAGCTCACACTAACTCAGTTTAGAGGGAACACTGGTCCTAATCCTTATGTGCTAGCAAGCCCCTCTCAGCCAGACAAAGACAGAGTGGATCCCCAAGTGAGGAGGGATGGGGGAGGAGGGAATCAGTGGAAACATGAGTACAGGCAACTTAAACAACAAATCACTGCCATTTCCAAACATTATGCCTCTGTTAAAGGGACAGGACATTTTTCTCCAAACCTGTGGGCAACTGTGCTCCCTGGAGATCAGACATGGTAGAGTCAGGATTGCCAGCAGGCTTGGAGAAATGTATCCTGTTCCTTTAATAGAGGCTTAATGTATGGGAATAGGCAGCGGAAGCCTTTCCTGGCATGGAAGTAAATAACATCACTTGTAAATCAACAGCCCATCCAGGCTCTATTAAAGAGATAGGACATTTTTCTCCAGGCAGCTGGCAACCACCCCAAATAACTTTTATTTCCCCCTCTTCATTCAAGCATCTTTTTAAAAAAATGAAGAGTGTTCATTCAGCATACTCCCCTCTAAATCCCCTCTTATTCCTTTTAAACATTCTTGGGAGGAACAGAGCCTTGCATGCTATCACTGTCAAAGGTCAGGGTTGCCAAATGTCTGCAGAAAAAATGCATCTTGTGTTTTTAACAGAGGCTTGATGGCACATTATTTACCAGGTGATGCTCTTTACCTCCATGCCACATAAAGCTTCAGCTGCTCATTCCTACACACCAAGCATCTATTAAAGGGACAGGATATGTTTGGTGTAGTGGTTAAGAGCAGTGGACTCTAATCTGGGAGAACCAGGTTTGATTCCCCACTCCTCCACATACAGCCAGCTGGGTGACCTTGGGTTAGTCACAAGTTCTCTCACAGCTGTTCTCTTAAGAGCAGTTCTCTCAGCCCCATCTACCTCACAGGGTGTCTGTTGTTGGGAGGGAAGGGGAAGGAGATCATAAACCACTCTGAGACTCCAAGTGAAGAGCGGGGTATAAATCCAATCTCTTCCTTCTCCTGGAGTAGTGTAACCTTAAAAGAGTATAATATCTGAAGATGTGCGCACACAAAAACTTATACCTTAAATAAAACTTTGTTGGTCTTAAAGGTGCCACTGGACTCAAACTTTGTTCTGCAGCTTCAGACAAACATGGCTACCCACCTGAATCTAGGTTTTCTTTTTCACTAGAGTACCTCAGCTGTAGAAGTCCCTCCTGAAGTATGTATTCTCCTTTCATTTGTCTTTACAACAGTTATTTATAAAGTGTAATTTATGCATTAATATATTTTCAGATAGTTGACGTTATTGTTTTAATTGATATTTTCACTGCTTCATGTATGAATTTTTATGTGAAACTGCAATGCTTGTGAGGCCTCTTATTAGATTTAATAAAGAGTTTTCTTTGGGGCAAACTTAGCCTGTCTATTTTAATTTATTCATTTATATCCCTGCTCTCTCCCCAGTGGCAAGCCACAGCAGTTTACAACTTCTTTCTCCCTTCCTCCCTTCTCTCCTCACAGCAACAACCCTGTGAGGGAGGCCAGGCTGAGGAAGAATTCATGGTCACCCAGCAGCTTCCATGGCAGAGGAACAATCTGAACCTGACTCTCCCTGGTGCTGGCCCAACACACTAACTACTGTTCGTGTAGACAGCCAAGGTGGTGTAGTGGTTAAGAGTGTCGGACTAGGATCTGGGAACTCCAGGTTTGAATCCCCACTCACACCATGGAAGCTTGCTGGGTGACCTTGGGCCAGTCACACACTCTCAGCCTAATCTACCTCACAGGGTTGTTGTGAGGATAAAACGGTGAAGAGGAAAATGATGTAAGCCTCCTTGGGTCCCCATGGAGACATAAATAAAGTAAATAAATAAAGTACCGCTATTTAAGAATTGATTAGTGGATGACTAGGGGCCACAGAGGCTCAGAGGTTAAGACGCTGAGCTGCAGACCGAAAGGTCTTTAGTTCGGCAGTTCGAGAAAAGTCTTCGGACAGCGTTGGCTCTTTGGCTTGGAAATGGAGATGAGCACCGCCCCCTAGAGTCAGATTCGACTGGCTTTCAAGCAAGGAAAACTTTTAAAACCCAATGTATCCCGCTAGAAATTCAGAGGAAGGACAAAGACATAACCTTCTGAAATCAATATATTCTAGTCCAGAATAGAATCATAGCTACCTAATAAGCCACTGCCTCTTATATATAACAGCATCTTTCCCACTTTTTACTGAGGTTATCAACCTAAAATGAAGCCTGGAGTTCTCCCAGAATCAGAGCTGATCTCCAGACAACACAAAATGGTTCCCTTGGAGAAAACAGCCGCTTCTGCGGATAGACTCTATGGTGTCACACATCCACACTGAAGTCCCTCTCCTCTCCAAACTCTGCCCTTCCCAGGCACCATCTCAAAATATCCATGAATTCCCCAAGACACAGTTTGGCAAAACCACATAAGAGAACATAAAGAGAAGCCAATGTTGGACCAGGCCAATGGCCCACCCAGTCTTAACACTCTGTGTCTCACAGTGGCCAAAAACACCAGGTGCCATCAGGAGGTCCAGCAGTGGGGCCAGGACACTAGAAGCCCTCCCACCATTGCCCCCCTCCCCCAAGCACCAAGAATACAGAGCATCACTTGCCCCAGACGGAGAGTTCCTATCTATACCTTGTGGCTAATAGCCACTGATGGACCTCTGCTCCATATGTTTATCCAGTCCCCTCTTGAGGCTGTCTATGCTTGTAGCCACCACCACTTCCTGTTGCAGTGAATTCCATGTGTTAATTACCCTTTGGGTGAAAAAGTACTACTATCGATATAGGGATTAGTGAACTCTGAAGCATGGTGAGCGTGAGCTGACACAACCCAGTACTGAGCACTGGTCAAAAAGTGATGCCGCCCATCTTCTGTTCCACAGGGTTGCCAGCCTCCTGGAGTTCTCCAGGAATTACAACTGATCTCCAGGCCAGTTCTGGAGTGAAAGGCAGCTTTGGAGGGTACACTCTATGGCATCACAGCCTTGCTGACCACTCCCAAAACTCCACCTTCCCCACGCTCCACCACCAAATCTCCAGGAATTTCCCAACCTGGAATTGGCCACTCTAGTTCCAAACCTCCTAAGAAGGAAAGGAATTTGTTACTTCCTGGTGCTCTACAAGAGGTCCTTAGATGATGAGGCCTGACAGCGGGGGTCTCTGGGACCAGCCCTCCTCTTACCAATCCCTGGGCCAAGGCTTTGGAGGCCTCCTCTACCGTTGAGCTTCTAGAGCTTTGTGGCTCCATGAGGGCCCAGTCGTGCCAAAAGTAGTTTGCCACAGGCCAGCTCTTCACAGGGCCTTGGGCTCTCGCCAATCCTTTGATCTCCAGGAGTTTCAGTTTGGGGCTTTTTTGGTTTCTGGGAGATTAAAAAAAGAAGCCTTCAATTCATCAGCATCTCGTTCTGCCAGCACAAACACCGGCTGGGCTGCCAAAGGACACATGCAGATGGTTAAAGTGCTCGTGAGGCGATTCCTAGCAGCAGGATTCTCTCAGGAAATGCACCACTGCTGATTTCATAGGGTTGCCAACTTTGGGTTGGAAAATCCTGGGGATGTAGGGGTGGATCCTGGGGAGGGAGGGGTTTGGGGAGAGCTAATTCTGCCCTCAAATGTTTTGCCCTGAGACCAGAGTGTCACCCCTCTGACGTTCCTGACATGCCTATGTCCCTTCCAGGTCACGTAGGTATGTCGTGTTTATTTTCAGTGTTCCTCCTCGCTCCTGGTAAATTCACCCCCCATCCCCCAATGGCTGGTCCGAGGGACCTGGCAATCCTACCTGGAGAGCAGGTGTAATTCCAGGAGATCTCCAGCTACCACCTGGGGGTTGGCAACCCTAAACTATGATGGGTAGGTTGCTAGGAGCTGGGGGGGCAGGGAGAAGCTGTAGTGAGTTCAGAGGATGAGAAGCAAGTAGGGTGTTGTTGGCCAGGACCCTCAGCAGCCCTGGTGAAGGCTGTAGCAATTGGTGGGGGGGGAAATAAGCTGTAGCAGGCCCAAGGGCAGAGGCCAGGAGCTGCACTGGGACCAGAGGCCATGGAGGGAGGGCCAGGAGCTGCTGTGGCCCTGGCATCAGCAAGAGTGGCAAGCAAAGAGGAGGAGGGAGATGTCCCCGCAAGTATTGCAGGTCCCCCCCCCCTTGTCTATTCTAAAAGCCATATTGGTCAAATCTGAGGATACTTAAATCCAGTAAGCGGAGCTGTTGATGGGTAAGACAGGTCTTTCTACAAACATGAAAAACACCTCAGGTTTGTAGGAAAATGTGACGTCTTTAAGAAAACACATTGGGGGGGTTAAAAAACCCAAAATGATAAAAGGAGCACTTGTAGCTTTAAGAAATGGATTCCCTCAGGGGAGGGACCTCAGAGGAGTATAATGCCATAGATACCACCTTCCAAGGCAGCACTGATCTCTGTCGTCTGGAGACCAGCTGTAAGTCCGGGAAATCTCCAGCCACCACCTGGAGGTTGGCATGAAGCAAGGTAAGCCAGTGCTGGGTACACAGGCTGGCTGAGGATGAGGCAAGCTAAGTGGTCCGTAGCTGAACCCCCCCTCAAGACAGAAGGTGGTGCCTGGCTAAGTCCAGTCAAGCCCTGTGCCAAGCCAGCACAAGATGAGGAAAGCAGCACCTGGCCTGCCTGAGGTGAGGAGACCAGCTCTTCCATTCTCCCTCCCTCCTTTGGGGACGGGGCCAGGGTGGGCTGGGAGTGGCCATTCCCTGGGTCCCTTTTCCAGAGTTTTTCACTCCCACTCCATCCTGGCTTACAGAGTTGTTCTGAGGATAAAATAGAGGAGAGGAGAATGAAGGAAGGTGCTTTGTGTCCCCACTGTGGAGACAGGTGGGCTATGAACGAAGTAAAGAAATAATAAATATAGCTGAAGGTGGAGGGGCAGATAAAAGTTGGCTGGTGGTGGAGAAGAAGAGAAGGAAGCAGAGATGGTTGAGGATATGGGGATTGATAGGTAGAAGGAAATAGTATGGAGAAGTTGAGACAGGAAAATGAATGCCCTTCACAAATTTGCACTGGTTCCCCACTATGCAACTGGGCCCACCCTGGTAACCAGCACTGCACAATTAGGTCGAAGTTTTCCTGGGTAAAGGGTGCCATTGATACTAGGGATGGGCACTAATTGCGAAAATGTGGCTCTGCTGTAGAAACTGAAGGTGGGGGGCATTTCTGCAAGCCCAGCAGAACCAGGGCCACTGTGGCAGTGCAAACTCAACAGGACTAAGGTCAAACCAGAGAATCTCTGCAGTAGAAGGTGGGGGGGCATCACTAATGTTAAATGCAGAATAACAATTCAAGCAGGGGGTTGCAAGCCCAGCAGAACCAGTGTAATGCACTAGTGAGGCCCATCCCTACAGTGGTGCTCCACGAGGACCAGCCTCCTGACTTATTCCCAAGGCTCCCCGACTTCCCATCCAGCCCAGGCCCCCTGACTTCCCATTTTTTTTATTTTTCATGCCTACATTCCCATGCCCACCTGCCCACCTATAAAAAAACCCTTTGCTGCTTGCTGCGGCAACCCTGAGCCAGCATGTCCCGCAAGAAGTCCCTACGTGGCAAGGGTGCCTCCACTTCATCCTCCACTTTCTCACCCTCATCCACTGCCATCCCAGCCCACCTGCCTTCCCTCAGCAGCTTGCTGCAGCCGTGACATCCGTGAGCCTCCTCGCCTTGCCTCGCCTGCTCACTGGTCCCTCAGCGGCCCAGCAGAACCCAGTGCCAGTGTGGCAATGGCAGCTTAATCACAATCCAAGCTGGGGGGGGGGGGTTGCAAGCCCAGCAGAACCAGTACAATGTACAGAGTGCCCAGCAGTACCATGGCAATCAGTTCAATACACAGGTCTGGCTCATTGGTAGGTAGGGATCGCAGCTGGACCCTGTGTATTTAACTGGTTTTTGGCATTAAGCTTTCAGCTTACAAATGCCAAGAGCGAGCTATCTCTTTGTGAAATCTTGCAGGACTACATATTTACTGCAGCCAGACCCTGCACGAAATCCTGCAGGACCTTGCTTTTACAACAGCCGGACTGTGCTAAATGAACTGATTTTCACAGATAAGCTTCTAGCTCAAAAACGCTAAGACTGAGGGATCCTTTCACAAGCGTTATGGCACTTTGCATTTTGAATAGAGTTTAATGTTGAATATTTCACACTTTGTACAGAATTCTGAATGTCTAGCAATCCCTCTCATTGTTATTCTAAGTGTTTAATTTAGGATCCTGGTAAGAATTGTGAAACTTAGGGTGTATTAAGAATCACACAGATGGAAAAATCGCATTTACTGAAAATAATTTTGCATAAGTAATAAAAGGTAATTTTTTAAATAGTCTTTTCTTAGTTAACTTTCATGGTTGTATTTTGGTTTGGTATACGTCTGAAGAGCAGCCTGTGTGGTGGAGTCCGTGGGATGTGGGGAAGAGGGCTGCTTGTCCAATTTATGTGGACAGTTCATGATTACTCCCTGGGAGGTCGTCCCTTAATCAGACCGTTTGGTGTGTTTGATAGTCTATAGATTCTGCCGCTAACCACACTTGCTCAAGTGGCTGTTTGCGTGTGGTAGACAGAGGGTGGGGGCTTCACTAAAGGCCCAGAATTGCTGCCGTATTGGATATATTTCTGTGTATTCCTTGGCTTTTCTTGGTAGCTTGGTAAAGAAGAGGAGGTAGCATTACCACCTATTTCCTCCAAAGCATAATCTATGTGTGTGAGTGTGGCAGCTATGTTGATCACTCTCATTCCATAAGGGTTCCCAGCAGACCTGGAGCAGGGCTGCCAACCTCAAGGTGGATCATGGAGCTATCCCAGAATTACAACCGATCTCCAGACTACAAAGATCAGTTTCCTGGAGAAAGTGGCTGCTTTGGAGGGTGCATCTATTCTATGGCATTATACCCTGCTGAGGTTCCTCTCCTCCCCAAACTCCACTGTCCCCAGAATCTACCAAGAAGAAAAGAAGAAGGAGGTGGTGGTGGTGGAGGAGACTGGATTTATACCCTGCCCTTCACTCAGAGTCTCAGAGCAGTTTACAATCTCCTTTCCCTTCTCCTCCCCACAACAGACACCCTCTGGGGTAGGTGGGGCTGAGAAAGCTTTGAGAGAACTGCTCTTTCAAGGACAGCTCTGACAGAACTATGGCTTGCCCAAGGTCATCTAACAGCTGCATGTGGAGGAGTGGGGAATCAAACCCGGTTCTCCCAGATTATAGTCCGCACACTTAACCACTACACCAAACTGGCTCTCTCCAGGAATTTCACAACTTGGAGCTGGCAACTCTAGAACATCCTGTTTAATAGAGGCTTAATGTGTGGAACTGAGCAATGGAAGCTTTTCACGGCAAGGAAGAAAACAAACATCAACTAAATAACATCCTATCAAGGCTGTACTGAAGGGACGGGGCATTTTTGTCCAGACCTGCTGACAATCCTATCTAATAGTAAAGTGGCTGGTCCATTTGGGGATGACAAAAGCCGCAAAACAAGACCACCCACAGGCAAGGTAGAGGACTTTAATATCTCCTCAGGACATTTCCAAAGGCATGCAGGAAAACATGACTTTGTAAACTAATCAAAAGAAGAAAAAATGCTTTAAAATTTGCTCTGATGAGGACTGAAAATGCTCCAGAAGGGACCAAATATTCTTTTTTTAAAAAGTTGTAATTCTAGTTAAGCAATTTGATTTGGATTTTGTTGAAAGGCCCCAAAGGACTCTCTGAGAGTCAATTTTGCTTGGGTGCCCTCATGATCAAACCATTTTTTATTGTCAGAGATCCTCTCATGTTTAAGATCTCCAGGTCTCGAGAGCAGAGGTTGGAGATTGGAAATTAATAGGTTGTAATAATCAATTAGAGAGTTCCCCCCATCATTATTAGCTGTTAGGACTTGCAGGAAGAACTGGCCATTAGCTGATTGTGTCCAAAGAGAGAAATTTTCACTGATATGAGAGGACCATTTAAGTCTAATCCTCCCTGTCTGTTCTGAAGGCTTAGGCTCAGTCACTTCAGAACAGCGTCGACCCGTAAAAAGTCCCAGTGGACCAAAACTTTTAAGGGCTAAGGGTAAATGGTCACTTTCTGTTCTTATGTCAATCAAAAAAATCGATACAATCATTATAGAGCTCTTGTGAGATAAGAATGTAATCAGTGGTTAAGCGCTTTAAGCCTGACCAAAAGCTAAATTGGCCAGGGTAGTCATCCGATAATAAACCATTCAGAATAACAAAACGTAGCCTAAAAGCCAATTGAAAAAGGCATGTGCCAGCGAAATTGACAACTGGGTCTAAGTATCAAGAACAGCTAAGACTGCCAACTCCAGGTTGGGAACTTCCTAGAGATTTTTGGGGTGGAGCCTGGTGAAAGCATGATTTGGGGCAAGGAGGAAGCTCAGTAAGGATATAATGACATGAATCCCACCCTCCAAAGCAGCCATTTTCTCCAGGAACATAAGAACATAAGAAGAGCCCTGCTAGATGAGACCAGTGGTCCATCTAGTCCAACATCCTGTGTCACACAGTGGCCAACCAGTTCCTCTGGATGGCCCAAAACAGGGCATAGAGGCTGAGGCCTTCCCCTGAGGTTGACTCCTGGCTTTGAGAATCAGAGGCTTAGTGGAGGTTCCCCTCAGTCATCATGGCTAGTAACCATTGATAGACATGTTCTCCATGAATCTATCTAATCCCCTTTTAAAGCTGTTTATTCCTATGGCAATCACTACATCCTCTGGCAGCAAATTCCACATTAATCTATGTAAATATATTAATCTATGTAAAGTGGTATTTCCTTTTGTCTGTCCTGAACCTACTGCCCATCAGTTTCATCGGATGCCCTCTAGTTCTAGTATTTTGAGAGAGAAACATTTTTCTTTGTCAGTTCTCTCCACCCCATGCATAATTTTATAAACCTCTATCATGTCCCCCCTCAGTCATCTCTTTTCTAAACTGAAAAGTCCCAGACTCTTCAGCCTTTCCTCACAGGGAAGGTACACCAACCCCCTAATTATCTTGGTTGCCCTCCTCTGCACTTTTTCCAGCTCTGCAATGTCCTTTTTGAGATACTGTGACCAGAACTGTACACAGTATTCCAAATGAGGCCAAATACAGAGACATTACAAAATTGGCCATTTTATTCTCAATCCTTTTCCTAATAATCCCTAACGTAGAGTTTGCCTTTTTCATTGCTGCAGCACACTGGGTTGACACTTTCATTGAGCTATCCACTACAACAACCCCAAGATCTTTTTTCTCTCTCAATTTAGCAAGTTCAAACTCCCATGCTTGAAGCTGGGATTTTTTGTCCCAGTGTGCATCATCTTACACTTACTCACACTGAATTTCATTTGCCACATTGTCACCCACTCACCCAGTTTGCAGAAGTCCTCTTGAAGTTCTTGACAGTCAGCCTTGGTTTTCACCAACCTGAATAATCTGGTGTTATCTGCAAATTTGGCTACTACATTACTCACCCCCATTTCCAGATCACTGATGAATAAATTAGGAGAGCTGATCTCTGTCATCTGTAAATCAGTTATTATTCTGGGAAACCTTAAGGTTGCCAGCTCTGGGTTGGAAAGTACCTGGAGACTTTGGGGGTGGATCCGGGAGAAAATAGGGTTTGGGGAGGGGAGGGACCTCAGCATGGTACAATACCATAGAGTTAATAATCCCTCTAAACTGTGGAGTCTTGCGAGCAAAAAATCTACTTTGTGAGCTACTGGCAGTAAAGTTGTGAGTGAACAATTTGGCTACTGCATAAATTAGTTCGCTCTGGAGCCATCCTTCCTGAGCTAAAACAAAAATGTGTGAGCCAGAGGCTGAAAAACTGTGAGCTAGCTCACACTAACTCAGCTTAGAGGGAACACTGGAGTCCACCCTTCAAAGCAGCCATTTTCTCCAGGGAAACTGATCTCTGTCGGCTCGAGATCAGTTGTAAAACCAGAAGGTCTCCAGGCCCCACCTGGAGGCTGGCAACCATAAGTACATCTGAGAGTCCGTTAAGGGGGAAGGGTTGGGGGAAGGCTGGTAATCATGGTGCTCAAGCCTTATTGGATGCTGGAGGTGGAGGCTTTCTGCATTGTTCCCTCCTCCTGCCGTTTCACCCAGGCCCCCAATTTACTCACTTCAGATTATTAAACTGGTCAGCTTTGTTCAGCCAGACAGTTAATGAGGTAAAAGCTTTAATCGGGAGAAGCCAGTTTTAATCAGTGGGACTGAGAATTAAGGACACACTTGTTTATTTCTGGAGATTATTTTCATTCTGGTCTGTTACCAGGATGCTTACAAAAGCTGCTAAAGTTGGTCTGCCCTTGACAGTGTGGTGATCAAATTGTCACACTTTGTTCAATATGTGAAGGGATCTGCGGTGAAGTTTTGTTAGCCTGCCTAATTATTTAACTTTAATTGACTGGGTAAAAGATAGGTGGCTATGTGTTACTGATTTCATAGATTTATAGGCTGACTTTTGTGCTCTTAAAGCAAATTACCAAACCAAATAAAGGAAATGAGATATCTTCTCAGTTGACAGCATTAATTTTTATACAAATACCAAAAGTCTATGGTTGATACTATTCATTAATACACTTCTAATTTACAACGTGCTTTACAGTCTTTACTGCCTACAAGGTCCCTCCCTATTATTTTAGGGTCTTTTTACAGGTGGAGCTGCCCAAGGCTGAAAAACAAAAATAGAACATCAACCCCTGACATTTATTTATTTTATGTGGGACTCGGAGATGGAGGTTAGCAGATTTTGGAGCAATCCTGACCTTGTTTGCTCAGAAGTCAGTCCCATTTTATTCACTCCCAAGAAAGCGTTCTTAGAAGTGTGACCTGTTCATTTTAGAATGGAAGCCAGTGCAAAAATTGATCTGACGCGTGGCTTTTTGGAGGGAGAGAGTGGTTTTATCGCGAGCTTTTCTGGCAATTGGCCCCAAAAGGGGGGGGGGGGGAATACCTAGCCAGACTGCTTTTTGAGGGACTGGTTGGCAACTTTAGCATAGCGCCAATACAACCTAATAATAGACACATCAGCACAGATTGTGGAAGATGCTCTTCAAAGCGCATCTGGTCCTTGTACAGTGGTGAGGCTCCTACCTCTATGCATAGCTGCAATTTCAGATTCTTTAAAGGGCTAAGTACACATTACAGACAGAGCGCCACCATGGAATGTGGCTTTTTCTGGAAACCAACATGAGACCTGGGTAATTTTTCACAAGATACGTCTTCTATACCACTGGTGTTTGCAGTTTTTATTCTAATTTGCATGCAGGCAACTTGGAGACTTTCTGTTAGTGAAAAAAAAGGGGGGGGGGAACCCATGTATTTTAAGACCTACTTTAAGGACAGTGTTGTTTGAATACTACAAAAAGCTGGGTGGCTGTTTTCACCTGAGTTTCAACAGAAGAGAAATGTTCTATACATACCTAGAAGAATTCTGTTATTACATTTCTTTTTTTAAAAAGCCCAACATTATTATTCAGTGAGGAATAGGGCTGCCTAATAGCTCTGGCTTGGGAAATCCCTGGGGATTTGGGGGTGGAGCCTGGGGAGGGCAGGGTTTAAGGCAGAGAGGAGCCTCAGCAGGGCAAAACCTCAGAGAGTCCACTCTCCAAAGCATCCATTTTTCTCCAGGGGAACTGGTCTTGTTCGTCCAGAGAGCAACTGTAATAGCAGGAGATCTTCAGGTGCTACCTGGAGTTTGGCAACTCTAGTAAGGAAGGCGCCGTGCACATTCTCAGATGTACTCTGTGACTGATAGATTAAAGACAGAAAGAAAGGAAATCCACTCAATGAATAAGTAAATTGTGGCAATCCACTAACACAGGATGTAGGGAAGGCCACAGGCTTTAAAAACGGATCAGACAAATTAAGGGGTGATAGGCCCATCAATGGATATTAGCCACCATGACTAAATCAGACCTCCTTGGTCAGAGGCATTAACCTTCTCAACACCAGGGCCAGGGTGGGGCACAAACCGGGAAGGCTTTGGCCCACCTGCTCTGCTTATAAACATTATGGCGGCATCTGGTGGGCCACTGTGTGAAAGTTAGGTTTGCTAGTCTCCAGGTGGGGCCTGGAGATTCCGGTATTACAGTTGACCTCCAGCCAATAGAGAACAAATCCCCCAGAGCAAACAGCTGCTTTGGAGGGTAGACTCTATGGAATGATACCTCGATGCAGCTCTTCTCCCCAAATCTGACCCTCCTCAGGATCCACTCCCAAAACCTCCAGGAATTTCCTAGCCCAGAACTGGCAAGCCTAAACTGGATGCTGGACTAGTTCACCTATGGGCAGGATCCAGCCGATCTGCTCTTATGTTGTTACTTATTCAGCCTGAGGAGCTGGGGGGAGGGGGGAATTGAAAACTAACCTATTGGCTATACTAATCCTGAGGCCTCTCTGGATAGACTTTGCAGCAATAATGATGATATTGCCACATGGGTTGAGAAGATGAGGAAGGAAACCTGCCCATTCACCTACTTAGGATCAGGATTTGTGGACACCAATGGCTCATCACTTTTGAGAAAAATCTTAAGGGCCAAATTCCCTAGGGTTGCCAGGTTCAGGTTGGGAAATACCTGGAGATTTTGGGAGTGGAGCCTGAGAAGGGTGGGGTTTTGGGGATGGACTTCAAAGGGGTATAATGCCATAGAGTCCACCCTCCAAAGCAGCCATTTTCTCCAGGTGAACTGATCTCTGCCACCTGGAGAACAGTTGTGGTCCCAGGAGATCTCTAGCCACCACCTGGAGGTTGGCAGCCCCATTCTACCACTATTGAAATCCCCAATCCTTCTGAGCCCTCTTGATCATGTTATTTCTGTGTCCAGTATAGCAACCTGCGCAAAATAATGCGCAGTCCTCTAGTCTCCTAGTTGTATCATCTGATGGGAAAGCTGGGTCTTGTTGTTTCTCCTCCTACCCATCACGAGCTCTTAGCCGGCACACGCTGTGTGTTCTTTTTTTGACTGGGGCTCCCTTCCTCTGCCTATTTTCCTGAGTTTGTGTCCAGACACCAGAGAGCTCACGCCAGGCCTGTGGTGCTTCTGATGTCTTCGAGGCAAAGGCGCCACCAAAATCACCAGCTCCCATCAGGCCCTTCTCTCTTTCTCTGTGATGGGTCAGGAATGCAGGCTTTGCAGGCCCCCTCCCCTTGGCCACAGCGTTTATTTAATATCCTGAAAAAAATTAAAATAACTTCTGCGGCTGCTAGGAAAAACAAAGATAAATATAATAAAAGCGAGACGAAAATATAAACCCCAGAAAGGGCTGGAAGCTTTCCTAACCAATGGCTGGAATCCAGGAGGGGCATGAATTCTAAAGGGAACACACACAAACACACACACACATGCGCGCATGGGTGGATGCATAGATGTGGACTTGCGTAGCCAGACACAAACATGCAGACACAAATATCCCAGCATAAATTCCCTTTTATAGACTCCCATTACCAGGGAACATGCAAACATAGACACCTGAATGAATTTACACACACAAATATAGATACGTTGACCCAAGAACACACAAACAGAGATAACCCAAAATTGCAGACACATCTGGGGTCGCCCAGGGGAAATGGAGTGTACAAGTGCTCCCCAGATCAGAATCAGAGCAAAGCAAATGGCGGTGGTAACAACTAGGTCTACCAATGGTACCTAGCAGCGTTAGCTGAATGAAGGCCTCCATTTTGAAGACTGTATTCTTACAGTGCAGAGCTGCTGAGAGCATCCAGGGCCTCAGACAAAGGCTTACTCTACCAGAGCCAATCCAAACATTAGAACAAACCACATGACTTGTCTGGCTCCAGACCCCCCACCTGGGACACTAGGTCTTCTGGAATCTTGGTCCTTTTAATTTCCCCCTCTTGGCAGCCCTGGAAGAGGTATACAGTTGCCAGCTCCAGCTTCAAAAGTATCTGGGGATTTGGGGGCAGTTCCTGGGGAGGGTGGAGTTTAGGGTAAGGAAGCCAACTCTGGGTTTGGAGATTTCTGGATAGGGATGGACACGAACCAGGAAAATGCAGTTCAGTTCATGATGTTCCCAGTTCGTGAGACACAAATTGTCACTAACTTTTAGGCAGCAAACAAAGCGGTTTGGTTCATGAAGTTCATGACATGGTAGAATGGCCCTCCAGCACGCTAGTCATCAAACTCACAGAGGGTCTCCAGCTGATTCTCCTTCACCTGCCCTCCAAGTTTGTGAGGATTGGATTTATGGGGTCTGAGTTATGGCCCCCTGAAAAGTACTGGACTCAGAAGGCCATTGGAGTGATTTCAATCATAGCTCTTTTATTAGGGAGTCAGGATCATATATACAGCATGGTGGTTTGTTGCAGGTCAGGATCGAGCATGGGGACAAAGGAATGGGGAAGCCACTTATATTTACAGGTAAACCACACCTTGACCGTCCCCCCCTTAAGGGGGATTGGTCCAACAGGGATTATTCTCCTGCCAGGGGCTATCATAGGTCCATTCAAATATCCTCAGCCCCTAATAGGGGGACCAGCAGGATCCCTAGGTCCATTGCTCTCTGGGGAAGGAAGCTCTGTTGTTATCACATCCCATTACAGGAGAACATGCCCAGACATGTTCCCTGGCTGCAGACAAAGAGTCAAGCACTGGACATAACACCCCCCAAAGAAGATGTCCCCAGAAAAGTGCTTTAGGGGGAAATGTCAGGTGTGGGTTCAAAAATGCATATGATGGACCCCCTTGCAAGCTATACACACCAAATGCACTAGGAACCTCATCCTGTCTTTGAAGCTTGGTAAACATTTTGATTGAGTGAAGACAGTCTGTCTGGAACTGTATCCATTAATGAACCGCCAGGAACAGCTGGAAAGTTTGTGGAAAGTTTGTGCCAGTTGACCTGCCACAAACTTCAGTCCACAGACCACGAACTGCCCAAAACTTGTCAATTCCTCATGAACTTTAGTTTGTAAGCCAGTTTGTGCCCATCCCTAATCCTGAAGATTTCAGGTTGGAGCCTGGGGAGGTAATATTCAGGGAAAGTAAGGGGCTCAGAGCATTCACCCTTTGAAACGGCCATTTCCTCCCGGGGAACCAATCTCTGTAGCTGGAAAATCGCTTGCAGTTAGAGTTGCCAGCCTCCAGGTGGGGCCTGGAGATCTCCTGGAACGGATCTCCAGACTAGCTTTCCTGCATTAAATAGGGGTGGGTGGGCTCTATGGTATTATATCCCACTGAGACCCCTCCTCTTCCCAGGCTCAACCCTGGCTGAAATTCCAGAAGAATTCCAGGCTGGTGACGGGAGATGGTGCTCTCTGTTCCAGCCTTCTTGTGGGGAAGACAGAATGTTGGGCTACAGGAACCTCTCTTCCAGCAAGACAACGCTGATATTTTAAAATTTTTTGTAAATAAATAGTGAGAGTTGCTAAGGGAGGGTCTTCATATACTTTTTTGGGATTCAATGCCAGTGTTGTATGTGTCTCTGAATACGCAGTAACCTAGGACTAACGTCTGATGTTTTAAAAGGCTTAGCATTCAAAACAAAATTAAAACCCTATTGGAAAATGGATGTTAAAAGTTACAGGATACTGCAGTTATATCAGCTTGACTGAATTATTTATATGGGGGGAGATGAAAACACCAACACTTTCCATAAGCAATGGGCTCTTTTTGTCAGTTACTAGTTATGCATTTTGTAGACCAAATACAATTTAGAGAAATTGTTTTTCCTTCAGGATACATTGCAGTTTTCCTGATACATAATGCAGCATTATCCGTGCTTTCCCACGTGTGCTGCTGCACCCACAGGAGGAAAGCCATAACAGGGATTTTGTAGAATCCTCCTGCCTGTCTCTTGCTCTGGTCTGCAGCAAGACCTGCCCCCCCCCGTTGTGCCAGGAATACTGCAATGTTCCTTGTTATTACCAATCCGTCATTGTGCCCATTTTGTCAACATGGCATCACTTGGAAAGGTTTATTTGTGTTGATAACTAAAGCAGGGGTCAACTCAGAACACTTTAAAGAGCCAAACCATGCCAACATTCAGAGCAAGAAATCAACAAAGAGACAGTGTCAGAAAGCCCATTACTGGCTCTTTGAAAATATACATTTTACTGAAAATTTAACATTACAATTTAAATTACTGATGATTGGCATGTGGATGGATAATCCATAAAGTTTCCACACCCCAAAACTGGTTGTTGTGGGTCCTTTATTAGGAAGCAGCACACGTGAGATCTCACAATAAGTCATAAATACATACAGGAGCACTGTATTCAATTGTTTTAGTGTACCAACATACATTGATTCGCACGTTATTTGCACTTGGATTACTGGCAACTGTTCACCTGTGTAATTTCTATTTCCAGAAAGCATCTTTAAGAAGCCCTTTAGTCCCATCAAAATCTCTGCCTGCCGTTCATTCCTCATGCTGATCATTCCAGCCGCCCACCTAACCTTGCAATATATCTTCAGCTTAAAGAGTTCATATTCTTTTAAAAGAGACCATGTTTCTGAACCATATTTGGCTCTGGAGACTCAGCGCACTGACACCTAAGCTAGAGTAACCATTTTACAGGCATTGCCCCCCTAGATGTCAAATATCTGAACAGGTGTCTGATGTCTTCTTAACTTAACAGCACATCTATGTGCCAGTAGAGTGCACGCCAGATAGCCACAAGAACATAGGAGCATCCAGGCAGGATCAGTGAAATCCTTCCTCTTATCTCCTTTCTCTCTCATCAGATTAACTAGGTAGCCTGATCTTGTCAGATCTTGGAAGCTAAGCAGGTCGGTCTTAGTCAGTATTTGGAAAGGAGCTTACCAAGGAATACCAGGGTCATGGCGCAAAGTCAAGCAATGGCAAACCACCTCTGAACATCTCTTGCCTTGAAAACCCCACCAGAGAGCACCATAATTCAACTGCGACTTGACAGCAATGAATCAGTCTCAAGTTCTAGTATTATGGAAGAGGGTGAAAAAAATAGATCTCTGTCTACTTTTTTCATCCAATGCAAGTTCCCTGGTTATCTTTTCT
The DNA here is from genome assembly GCA_029233225.1 of Lepidodactylus listeri. NCBI lineage: Eukaryota > Metazoa > Chordata > Lepidosauria > Squamata > Gekkonidae > Lepidodactylus > Lepidodactylus listeri. Next base: position 53,337,736 of record JARCFY010000015.1, on the reverse strand, counting down.
TTAAACTGAAAAGCACCAAACTTTAATCTTCCCTTGTGGGGAAGGGATTTCAACATCCTTGATCATTTTTACTGCTCTTTTCGGTACCTTTTCCAGAGCACTGTTACAATCCTCTTTTTGAAATGCAGTAACCAGAACTGTGCACAGTATTCCAGATGGAGCCACACCATAGATAAGTAAAAAAAACAAACCCATTTATTATACAGTTATCTTAGCTTGGAGATCTCCTGAAATTACAGAAATCAGTTTCTCTGGGGAAAATGGCTGCTTTGAAAGGTGGATTCTATGGCATCATACCCCACTGAGATCTCTACCCCCAAATCTCCAGGAATTTCCCAATCTGGAGCTGGCAACCCTAGGTTTGCAATCCCCAATTCCAGATAATATGAACAAAATTAGATAATATGAAGAAATTCAACACCACTGGTCCCAATACTGATCCTTGTGGGACCCCACTGCTCCCTTCCCTCCCTTGTGAAAACTATTCACCTACTCCTACTCTCCAGTTCCCATTGTTTAAGAAATTAAAAACATAACCAAAAAAACTGGTAGCCTTTGAAGGGACTTGTATTTTTTGTGTGGTCCCAGGGAAACAACTGATCAGTTATTAGGTATTATAATTAAAGCTGGATGGCTTCTGTTTTTGCTCCTTCTTTGCCAGGGTGCAATCTGATGCCGGCTAGCCATACCCTTTGCCCACTGAAGTCCACTAAGCACCCTTATACAGGATACGGACAAAGAGGCCTTAACGCCACAAATTAAAAGATGTGTTTTTCTCTATCTATCCATCCATCCATCCATCCATCCATCCATCCAGGGGTCCTTTCGTAGAAAAAGAGATGCAGGAGCTCATTAGCATAACTCATTAGCATAACTCATTAGCATATGCCACATCCACTGACATCACCAGAAGTGAGTCAGAAAGGGAATGTCAGTTTCAGCCCCATTATACCCTATGGGCCATTGAAATCAATGGCAAAAACTCATAGGGTATATGAGGGGCTGGAGGAAAGGGGGTTTGAGGGAGAGGCTCCAAACTTGCAGGGTAGCTGCTGGGGCCTCTCCTCGAAATACCCACCAAGTTTCAAGAAGATTGGACCAGGGGGTCCAATTCTATGGGCCCCCAAACAGGTTGTCCCATCCCCTCCATTGTTCTCTATGGTGGGGAAAAATGTTAACTTGTTTCCTGGAGATTTTGGGGGTGGAGCCTGAAGAGCCTGGGGTTTGGAGAGGGGAGTATCGGGCATAATGCCATAGAATCCACCTGCCAAAGTGGCCATTTTATCCAGGTGAAATGATCTCTTTCACCTGGAGATCAGTTGTGATCCCAGGAGATCTCCAACCACCACTTGGAGGTTGGCAACCCTTGGTTTAAGCAATAAAGTGCCCACTCTTCCTTACAAACAGATGTCTGCATGTATAGGCAAGAAGTCTTCTCAAAGTAGAATAGAGGAAAGACAATTTTCAGGCTCTGGTCCTTAGTGCAAGAATAGAAGCATCCGCGACCAGTAGTCTTAAAATAAACATTTTTGCAATGCCATCTTGAATGCATTTCCAAGAGGAGGTTTCTCAGTCTTGAATGCATTGCGCTCTGTCTATTGAAATCTCCTCTCCCTTAGCCCTGTCCTGCATTGGTGCCAGTGGGCATACACAGAGCATGAATGAGAGATGCCCATTTGCTTAAGCACCAGGCCTATTTCCAGGGGATACTCCTCTGCTTATGCCAGCCTTTTAAAGAAACCTCTGGGCCTCTCTTTTGCTCAAGCCTGTAATTTGCCTGCAATTGAGGTAGGAAGGCTAATGTTAGATGCTTCCTTTACATGTCACTGCCATTCTTGGTTAAGGAAATTATACAGTCAAACCTGAGAGGGCCAAATCAACCAACTTGTGATTTGGCAACCACCAATGGCTATGTTTGTAGCGGACAGTGGTCTCCCCAAGACTGCTGAATGATGTGGCAAGCAGTAATGGTCTTTAGGCTTTTCCCTAGGGTTGCCAACCTGCAGGTGGGGCCTGGGGATCCCCTGGAATTGCATGCGATCTCTAGACTGCAGACACCAGTTCCCCAGGGGAAAATGGCTTTTTTGGAGAGTGGATTCTATGGCATTATACCCAGCTGAGGTCCCTCCCCAGACTCCACAACTCAGATCTCCAGGTATATCCCAACCTGGAGATGGCAGCCCACCCTAGCTTGTCTTTAGGGTTGCCAAGTGCCTTGAGGGGAAAAAGTTCTATCCCTTTAACAGAGGTTTAATGGGATGTTCTTTACCAGCTGATGTTACTTACCATTGTACCATGAAAAGCCTGAGCTGCCCATTTCTGCACATCATGCCTCCGGTAAAGAGCCAAGCCATTTTTCTCCAGGCCTGTTGGCACCCATATTTGCCCCTGTTCCTTATTTCAAGGAACTGCTAATTATTTAATTATATATTATTTTGCTTTAGAAATGCTCATGGAAAAGATGCACTGAAATACCAACTCTGATACATTACACAGAACATACATTCTAATACAGTACTGGTAATATTCTGGTGTACATAGGCTGCAATCCTAAAAATACTTCCCTGGGAATAAGTTCCATTGAATAAAATTGGGCTTACATTTGAGTAGGCACACTCCTTTTTCTTACAGTCTCACAAATGTGTCCCTTATTCTGGGGCTCTTCAGGTGGCATTGCTAAATGGAATGAAAGGCCAGGCAAATAGGACACACAGAAGAAGGAACAAGAGAATAGGATGGTGTGCCCACGACTTTCCCCCACAGCCCCTCCCCCAGCTTTTCTCCCATCTAATCTGTCCTCAAACAAACCCAGCTAGTCAAAAATTGGTGTGGGTGGGAGAAGTTGTAGGCAGCAGGGTTGCCAGCTCCGGGTTGGGAAAATACCTGGAAATTTAGGGGGTGGAGCCTGAGGAGGGCAGGGTTTGGGGAGGGAGGGTCCTCAATGGGATATAATGCCATAGAGATCACCTTCCAAAGCAGCCATTTTCTCCAGGTAAACTGATCTCTGTTGCTTGGAGATCAGTTGTAATCTCAGGAGATCTTCAGCCACCACCTGGAGGTTGGCAACCCTATGATTAAGGATTTTAAACGCACCCTTAAAGACACACTTCTTAGCAATGCAAACCTATGAGATTTTTGTCAACTTCCATTTTGAAGCTCTTGACTCACATACCAGGCTTTAGGATTAGGGTTCCTGAGACGCAGGGTGCAAGATATGACCTGGTCCGCAGCTAATTTGGGAGTTCAAAGCTGTGTTTGTGGTTGGATTAACGGATACTGAACTATGGCTGAAATGCAATCCTAAAGATATTTTCTTGGGAGTAAGCAGCGCTGAATAATACGTATAAGACACTTCCAGATAAACCTGGTTAGGATTTCTCCCTAACAAATGTGAATAAGCAGAACAAAGTTTGAGTCCAGACAGTGGCACCTTTAAGACCATCAAAGTTTCATTTACCCAGAATAAAACTTCGTTGTTCTTAAAGGTGCCACGGGACTCAAACTTTCTTCTGCTGCTTCAGACCAACCTGGCTACCCACCTAAATGTGAATAACGAATAGGAAACTATACAATTATGGACGAAGAAACTTTGAAGAAAGGCTGCAATCCTATGTATACTTCCCAAGGCGCACTTTGAAGAAAGCTTCCCCATCCCAAATTCTGTAGGCCTCTTCTTCTGCCTATGCGTGCACAGGACGACACTATTTTCAATAAATAAGACAGATGGACTCCCATTCTAGCTGTATCTGAAGAAGTGAGCAGTGACTCACGAAAGCGCATACCCTGCCAGTTTTGTTAGTCTTTACTGGACTCTTGCTCTTTTCTAGGACCACGCAGGATGGCTTTCACGCTCTATACGGTGATCTAAAAATAAATTCCATTGCATTCAGTAAGACCTACTTCCCCAGTAAACATAATCAGCGTCAGTGTAGCACTTGGAGACTCCTACACAATGCCGAACGGGTCGCCGAAATCAGGCATCGGCCCCTTTAAGAAGCTGCCGCTCAGCTGCGCTGAGCAAAGTTCCTGTTTCCCTATACGCGAGCCGCTCTAGGAGCAGCGCAACCGATGGTTTTGACGAGCTCGCGCTCTCGGGAGGCGGGCACTGAGGCTGCGCGTCTCGGATGGCAGGTCGAGACGTTTCGCTTGTTGCATAGGTTTGGCCTCACTCGCTTTCCGGTGCCCGGGAAAAGCCAAAGTGGCGCAAAAGGAGTTCCGTTCTTCTCCTCGCTTCTTCGGGAACCAGAAAGTGGCGGCTGGTGAACTTCGTGGCCAGGGTGAGTGCAGGTGGCTGGCGCTGGCATTGCAGTGGGCCGCTTGTCAGTGCGGGGAGGTGGGCTGGTTAAGCAGGTTCTGCTCCGTTCCCTCTGCCTTTGATTGGACGTTCAGTAAACGTATGGCGATAAAGCGTCGACAGGGCGCCCAGTACGCGTTTGCTGAAAATTATGTTTCATTGAATTCAGTATTAGTAAGATTCGCGCACGCAGGAGAACGAGGTGGTAGAATGAAGTGGACTGTTTCTTTGATGATCCTTTTTGTTTGCAGGAACTCACTTAGGTTCCTGCTGTTTGGTTCACACGGCGGAGACGGGTGTGTTCAAAACAACTCCCGTTTGTTAGCAGAAAGATAGAGGGATACGCACAGCTAGCACTGCCAGCTTCCAGGTGGAGCCTGGAGGTCTCCCAGAATTACAACTGATCTGCAGACGACAGAAATCATTTCACCTGGAAAAAAAATTGCTACTTTGGAGGGTGGACTTTGTGGCATTTACATACTGCTGAAGTCTCTTACCTTCCCAAACACCACTCTCCCTAGGCTCCACCCCCCCCCCCCCAAAAAAATCTCTAGGCATTTCCCAACCCTAGGCACAGCTGGTCATGCAGTCTACAGTTCTAACTAAGACAGAGATGTAACAAACAAGGACACAATCTTATGAGTCTGAACCACAAAATACTAGTACCAGAGAAGAGAATGGGTCATAATGTGTACAATAAGTACACCACATTTTCAAGTGGTGGGGTGGATCCAATCTTGATACACTGTTCCTTCTTGAGATCTCCCTGCAAACAGAAAACCTGCACACCAAGCAAAGAGAAAGGGGTAGAGTTTTTTCTCCTTGCCCTAGTTTTCTGTTTTTATGGAGAGTTTTTTAAAAACATTTTTTTAAAAGAACACTCAGCCAGTGGTTTGAGTGTTGTGGTTAGGTAGTGGTTAGAGTGCCAGTCTGGGATCTGGGAAAAGCAGATGCTGTGGAAACTTGCTGGGTGATCCTCAGCCACTAACACACTCTCTGCCCTGCCTACCTCACAGGGCTGTTAGGGGGATAAAATGGAGAAGAAAAGAACAATCTAAGCCGCTTTGGGTTCCCACTGAGAGAAAAGTGGGGTACAAATAAAATGAAATAAATAAATAAGCTGAAAACTGAAATCCACCACCTGCAGTCTCAAGTGCTTTGGCCTGTGTTTATGTGGCATTCATTCTTCTACGTTGTGTGAACTGGCTTTACTCTAAAAATATCTGATTGGAAGAAATTCCAGAGGAATAGCAGTGTTGGTCTGTCACAGCAAAAAAGGAGTGGAGTGTTCCCTGGCAACCAATGAGCGGGTGGGTGGAGACTTCCATTTGGGGGAGGTGATTGATGTCCTTGGTGCAATGACATCGCTTCTGGTGCAACCTGGGAATGATGCCATTATGCTGGGGTCATGTTCTAATATCCACACAAAACTATGGTTTATCTATCGAGTTTTGGGCACATACTAAAAGAACACCACATGGTGTGATGACATAATGTCAAGGTTGTGCTGGAAGCCACATCACACCTGGGAATTTCCTCCCATCACCCAGCAGAGTGGTGGTGGGCAATGAGAGCTGTAGGCAGGGCATCATGTGCCTTCAGCAGGTAGTTGTCAACCCCATGGACCTGGATCCAGTAGTTGCAGCCCTGATTAGAAACTTGGTGATGGCATTGATTGTCTGTACAGAGGGGGGAAGCCTAACTTTATCCTCCTGTTCCCCTCTTCCATGCACCTGGACAAATTGTTATTGAAACTTGTTTAATTTTGAATTTATAATTTTTATTAATTTTTAACAATTTCAATACAACAGCGCTGACATTTGATAAAATTCATAAAAATAACTGACTGTAACCATAACGCACCTAAGCATACAGGCAAACAATCAAGTTTTATCTTCGGAGAAGCTGAATGCAACTTACTGTTCAGCATATATTCAATAGGTAAAAAATAAGTGAGCATTAAAACCTAGTATAGGTTTTAATAGTATTGACTCATAGAGAAATGAAATCTAATTTGCTGGGGTACTTTCAGACAGCCCCCTTAACTGTGACATGCATAGTCCAAGCACATTAGAAAAATAATTCTGTCCCTCAAAATAGTAACCTCAGAGTGCACTTTCAAATGATGGACATTCTAGTAGTCAGTGTACCTTTGGCTATGTATACACTAAATTTCCCCAGCTTGATTGGAATATATGTCCATATCCAAATCAGGCTGGTGAAATTTAGTGTATACATAGCCAAAGGTACACTGACTATTAATCTGAATCCTGACAATCCTTTTATAGTGACAATCCTTTAATAGCAGTGAAGAAAAGAAAAATCTGGGTGGTCTCCCTTCTCCTTGATTCAGAACTGAATCTATAAGCTTTTTCAGTAGGCATTCAGAATAAACTTGTCTGTTTCTGTCATTTCCTGACTAATAATGTTCGGTGTGATTGCTGCTGGTACTGCATGCATTAGTGGTCTCATACATAGATGCTTATGCATGAGAATGTTTTAGAACCAGGAAGGAGCCGACTACTGCATTCAACATTGGTAAACACAGAGAAGATGCTTGCCAAACAAAAGGCAAGGTTGCTTGGTTGGATGGTCTGGGCACGTAATTACAGCAGTGACAAGTATTTTATCAACCTTAAGGATCAGCCTTGAAAAACTTTGGAGGATGCACCTGCGAATGTACTAACCTGGGCTGTTAGCTGAACATGGCATGTCCACTGCATCTTCTTTATCATTCTGAATTTCTAGGGGAAACGGTACTTGGCTTGTAAGGCTGCTAAGTATTACAAGGTGACAGATTCATGTGTCAGCATCAGTAGAATGCAAATGAGACTTCTGCAAGAGGTTTTAAGTTTACATTTCAGGAAATGTCCTCATTCTTTCACAGCTGCCCATGGGATAGAATCTGGGGCTGTAGGAATTCTCTTTCAGGCATAGGTTTTGGAGGGAGGCAGCTTTATGATTTCAGAATGCAAGCTCATTTTACTGGTCTGCTTCTCTAGTGCTGCCCTGTTTGACAAACTCTCTCTCTCTTTGCCATTTCCTCCTGGACCCCTCTCTCTACTAGGATGTGTTCTCTAGCTCTCTTCCCACCCCTGCCGCCTCCCAGAGACATCACACTCTATGAATACAACAATGCGCTGGTTTCTGGGCACAGCAATGAGAAGCTTCCACATCCTATTCAAGCACAGGTAAGCAACAGCTGTTGATTCCAGGAAGAAGCCAATCTAGGTCTTACTTGTGTTCCCACCAGCCAGTCTTGTGAGAAGGGAAGTGTTTATGTTCTGTGGAGAGGGAGGGAAAATGAACTGCTTTTTTTTCACCTGGCTGAACAGAGTGAGTATAGAACAGAAGGCCCAAGAAATCTACCTTTTTTAATATGTGTGTGTAAATATACACATGTGCTGGAGAGCAAAGGTGACAGTTAAAACTATGATAGCAAAAGCCACGTGTAGCCCATTGCTAGAAGTATCATAGTATAGTATGTATGTATGTATGTATAATATGTATCATAGTATAGGTATAAAGTTGCTCAGATGTTCATCAATACAAAAGAGACGTCTCAATATTCTGAATAAATCACTGGTCCCATATTCCATTTTGGATGAACCTTATTCTTGAGATCCTTATGTGTAGAATATGTTACTTGGGGGGGGGGGGGGATGCAAACCCCAAGGGTCAGTCTGTGACAGTGTACCATACATACCAATGTTTAACATGTGGATTCCCAGTGACTGGAAGTCACTAGGAAAGCATGAGTGTCCTTAAAAATGATTAGTTACCATGGAAATCCTGTTTATGGTAGTATATCTCCTGTAGTCTCTAAAGTCGTTCTGCCAAAGTCAAAGGATTGCCTTTCTATCAAAAGAAATGCATGTTCTCACAATCTAAACTTGCTACATTCTTGACTATGTGACTTAAAAACACTATAATTTGAAACCTATCTGAGAATCACTGCAGTAAGAAAAGAGTAGACAAAATTGCTAGCATCCCTGCTTTCCCTCTTCATGTGCATGTTTTTTTCCAGTTTGCAAGCCTGAGGTCAGGGCCTAGCATTGTGTTTTGGAACACAGTTTTCTGGATAGCAGGACATAAAGGCTTGGATCCAGTAGTGATTTCCAGCTGTGGAGTGCAATTTTCTCAAATCCCCTCTCTTGTTACAGCCCAGAATGTACCTGGAAATGATACTTTAGGGATGAGGGTGTGTGATGACTGTAGCAGAATGGGAGAACTGACACATGCCCCCTTTTGTCAACCACAATAATCTTCTGGATCCAACCCAGAGAGTGTAAATGTGTCATATGTTGGTTATCTTATTAGAAAGACCCATCCTACCCTCCTGAATGCTTCCCCCCCCCCATCTACTGTCGGTTGTTCGGCTGGCTGTATAGGTGGAGGACTTGCCCACCCTGACCATCCCCAAGGAAATGCTGAAAGCCCACAGTAGACTGGAGCACAGCACTAAGCCGGCCTTCATTCATCACCGGGAGATTCTGTGGAAGAGGTGCATCAATGCCTGGTGAGTGTGAGGTCAGGGGAGATGGGAGGGAGGAAGATCCTTGTGTTTAAGCCAGGATCTGCATCACACCAAAAATAAGGGGCAGTTTCTGAGCCTTTCGAATCAAGCTTGCGTTGCCTCTCAAGCTTGTCTTCCTGGAGCCTAGAGAGAATTGTTGGAAGGAAAACTGGAGAACATCCAGAGGGGCTTCTGTGGTGAAAACAGGCACATAGGGTATGCACAGGGTGACTTTGACGTGCCAGAGATATCTCAGGATTTCCTCTGCTCCTAGGCGTGATGTTGGGGTGGCCGGAGTGCTGGAAGAGCTTGCAAACGCAGAGGGGGAGGAGCAGTGGAACCAGGGGCTGGGCGAGCAGTCTTGGACGGACTCCACAAAGCAACTAGGTAATGCTGAGAGTGCCTGGAGCCCTCCCTTTGTTGACAGTATATCTCAGGGCCCCTTTGGTGCTCCTTGCACTTTTTTTCCAGAGCCCTGGTTTGAAAATATTACTCTTCAAAGGCACAACTTCACTGTCCTCTTTGAGTTCTTGCTCTCTTTCTCCCCTTTTCCGTGTCTTTACTAAATTTGTATCTCACTCTTCCTCTAAGGAAATGGATCGTGATGGGTAGCTGTGCTTATAGCAGTAGAAAAGAGCAAGAGTCCAGAAGTGCTTGTTAGTCTTTAAGGTCTTACTGGACTCTTGCTCTTTTCTTCCTCTAAGGAACTCAGGGTGGTAGTCATCATTCTCTCCTCCCCATTTTATCCTCACAACGGCCCTGTGAGGTGGGGTCTGCAATTGACCCAAGATCGCCTGGTGAGCTGCATCACTGAGGGCCAACATTTGACCATCCAAGCTGCGATCCTGTGTCTCCCCCCCCCCCTTAACGTGCAGTAACGCTTAGATTGTGCCCTGACATCATCAAACTGTACGTTCCCAGCCAGAAATACAATCTCAGTGTCAGGAAAAACTCAATGAGATGGCATTTTTGGAGGCAGCCCCATGTCGTTTATATTGTTTACTTCCACCGTGAAATATCTGAATTCCATTACGTTGCTTGAGACAGAGTCTCCAACTGGTAGTTCCCTAACTGCTGCACAGTAGCTTGTGCATCCCCTAGAAAACCCAGGAAGAGGCTGAGAAAGATCTACCACCCTGACTTGGATAGCCCAGGCAAGCCCGATCTCATCAGACCTCAGAAGCTAAGCAGGGCCGACCCTGGCAAGTACTTGGGAGGGAGACCTCCAGAGAATACCAGGGCTGGGATGCAGAGGCAGGCAATAATAAGCCACTTCTCTGAACGTCCAAGGCCCACTAAGGGTTGCCAGAAGTCAATCATGTTTTCCAGGCACTCATGTACACACACACACACACACAAGTACAAAAATAATAGATCTGCCATAGAAACAGATTTCACATGATTTTTCTACGTGTTGCTGCACTGATAGCTTCACATCTGGTGCTCTTCCTAGTCTGTGGTCTGTTTCTAGGGCAGGGCAAAATTTGGTCATGTGCCACAGGGGTGGGGGTAGAATAGCTCAGGATATTTTTCATGACTCAGAATTAGCTCTCATTAAAGAATAGGTTGGCAGCCCCTAGACTAATTGATAAACCAGCATTATGCCAGGATCCCATTCTCTTTGAAAAGAAAGATGCAAGAGAGAGAGAGAGTCAGTGTGTGTAGACAGGTGGATAAATATAGTGAAGTGAACCCCAGCATGGCATCTGTCAATCTGGAGCTGAACTTGGCTTGGAAAACCCTCCTTTTCCCAGAGGCAGCAACACTCTAGAATCTCATCATTCTAGTCCCACTGCATTGTTCATTGGCTGTCTTGCAATGTCTCACTGTACTGTTTTATATCCTGGAATCTGCCTTGAGACTTAGCAAGAAAGGTGGGCTCTAGGTAAAGAAAACAGAGAAAAACTCTCTCCTGATTGTGTCCTCTGTTTCCTTGCAGCTATCCGATGGCTGAAAGCGGGATCGGGCTGTACACTAGCTCTCTGTCGTTGGGTCTCCTCCCTCCACGGCTCCTTCTTTCCCCATTTGTCGGTGAGGTTTGGGCAACGTTGGCCTGAGTGGGACAGAAGCACCAAGATGGTTGATAGCGGGAGGGTGTGCAGGCTGTGAGTATGGCTGGAGTGCCAGCTATGCCAGTTGAGCCCTCTCTGAATTCTGTCAGCTTGTTTTAATGGAGAGAATCTTTTGTCCTCTAGTCAAACGTCACCCCACTCGCCCTTCTAGAGCGGGGAAAAGGGCAGAAGAAGGCAACCTAGATTATTAAGGGGGTGGAGAACCTTTCTTACAAGGAGAGGAAAGACTAAAGAGTCTTCAGTTTAGAGGGAAGTCTGCTAAAGGGGGACAGGATGGATATTTATAAAATCATGTCTCAGGTGAAGAAAGTGGACAGGAATAACCGCTTCTCTCTTAATACTAGAACTCAAGGGTGCCCAGTGAGGTTGATGGGCAGTAGATTCAGGGCAGACAAAAGGACTCAAATGCGTAATTAAATTGTGGGATTCAGTGCTGGTGAATGTAGTGATGGCTACGAGCACAGGAGGCTTTAAGAAGGGGTTAGACAGATGCATGGGGGATAAGTCCGTCAGTGGCTACTAGCCATGATGACACATTCTGCACTCTGCTGGCCCTCCAAGGCGACCGGTTGGCCACTGCGTGAAGCGGCATGTTGGACTAGATGGACCACTGGTTCGATCCAGTAGGGCTCTTCTTATTTTCACTCTGGTCTGACTTCAGCACATGGCTTGCTTGAAACCTGCACAAACCGCATGAGACTATTGCCAAAGTACTAATATTTCTTCTTTGTTTTCTCCCTTCCCTCCAAAGTTGCCAAGTGAAGATATGATAGCTGAATTCTCCCAGGCTGTGGATTGGTAAGTTCTGTCTGCTCAGGGCAGATAGGTCTTCGCATGCATGTTCTGTGGCAGCACCCATCGTTATACGATCTGAGTGCTAAGAATGTGCAGTGCAAGCTTTACTCCTGAACCATCCCCGAAGCGATCCTTAATATGTGATTGCATATACGCAGGGAGGCAGAAATCTGCTATGCACAGACCAGATCACTGTCTTTCACTTGGAATTTGCGACCCTGGAATATTTTCTACCTGTTGGTTCTGCATTTGTAATTAGAATCCAGACTTAGTCTGCACACGTAGCATTGAAATATTGGTGGGGGAAGAGGAGAGGGTGGCCTTTTAACAGTAAAACTTCTGTTATCTGGCACTCATGGAGGAAAAGGGGGTTGCCGCTTACTCAAATTTATTGCTGTGCTCTGCCCCCTACCTGGAGGAATCAGCAACCCACCCCACCCCACCCCATGGTGACAGCCCCAGAGCCTGGTGGGACCCTCCTCTTGAGCCATGGAATCACCCTCACAGCTGGCAGACAAGTGGGGCAGCTGCCTGGGAGCCCTCTGGCAGAGCTGGGGCCCAACAGCTTAAGAAGGAAGCATGTAAGGGTAATGTCGGCTGCCATTACTGGCTGTCAGAAGCTCAACAACAGCCAGAGGCATCAGGCTGCCTGACTGGAGATGTGGGAATGGGGTGCACACTAATACTCCCTCTAAGCTGTGGAGTCCTGTGAGCAAAAATTCTATTTTGTGAGCTCCTGGCATTAAAGTTGTGAGCGAGCGACTTGGCTACTGCATAAATTAGTTTGCTCTGGAGCCATCCTTCCTGAGCTAAGACAAAAATGTATGAGCCAGAGGCTAAAAAACTGTGAGCTAGCTCACACTAACTCAGCTTAGAGGGAACACTGGTGCACACACATCCGAAGCTAAAGGCTTATGGCAGTGAGGGGGAGAAGCATGCTCTTTGAGCAGTCCTGGTTGATTGTGCATTCTGGATAATCAAGTGCTGGGTAACGAAACTTTCACTGTATCAGTGTTTAGCCATCCTGATTGTGATGCATGGTGCTTCCACATGACTGACTTCTGTCAAGAATACGGTTTTGGTCCCATTTACTCCAAATATGCCAGGCTTCTGCGCTCTAGCTCCTGCTTGACTCTTGTGTAAGTTAAAGAAGCTGTCTCGCCTTTAACTTTCTCCCAATTGTAATGATTCAGGGCTGGCTGCTCAATCCGAGCCTTTGCTTGGCATCCCCACACTAGCAAGTTTGCAGTGGCCCTGCTGGATGACTCCATTCGCGTTTACAACGCCAAGAGGTAAGGAATGTCATTTCTGTAAGTGGACTTGGTCTAAAGAGCTTCTGTTGAGGTTACAGGAAGCCAGTGGCCTATCTGCTTATTCCTAGATATCAGTTGTAACAAGAAACTGTGATCCCCCTGTGAGCTTCATCCTTTAAAGCAGGGATTTGCCATTTTTGTCCTTGCAAGGGCCTTACCGAGTTTTCTAAAAAAATTGGTTGAGTATCCCAAAAAGATGAATTGGCAAAGTTTGAGAAGCAGCAGCCATTGTGGTTAGGGATGGGCACGAACCGAACCATGAAGCAAAGTTCTTCACGAATTTTACCCTATTCATGTTTCACAAATAGAAGTTTGTGACGGGTCTACATTCATCAGCATGAACAAGGGAGTTAAGCCACTGCTTTTGTGTATGCATTCAGTGTTTATCCTACCTTTCCTCAAGGATGCTCAGAGTAGCGTAAATGGGATGTCCCTTCTCCATTTTATCCTCATATCAGCCTAGTGAGGTAGGTGAGGCTGGGAGAGAGAGTGTTTGGCCTAACGTCACTCAGTGAATTTCACAAGTGGTCTCCCTAGGCCAACACTAACCACTATACATTTCACTAACTGTATTTTTTTGTGTTTTTTTTTTAATATGTTCATGTACCTGTTTATGGATGTGAGTGTGTGTGCACCTGGAAGTCATGGCGGCCTCTGGTGACTGACCCCTACTGGGGGTCTGGAGGATATCAGAGAGGTGGCTGAATAAATCGTGCCCCCGCCTCCCACCTCTGGTATTTCAAGGAGATCTTCCATCCAAGTACTTGCCAGAGTCGGTCCTGCTTAGGTTCCGGGATCTGACAAGATCAGGCTTGTCTAGGCTCTCCAGGCCAGGGTCTTTTACTAACTGTTTAACTACAACGCACCACTGGAATGTGAAGGAAGTGTTGGTTTCGTCCTGTAGACCTGTGTGGTGCAGTGACCAGAATATTAGGTGTAGACACGAGAAATCCACATGAAGAAACTTCTGCCTGTGTAACGGAAACCTTGTGTGAACAAGAGTGTTCGCACCCTAAGAACATAAGAGAAGCCAGTGTTGGATCAGGCCAATGGCCCATCCAGTCTAACACTCCCTCATACAGTGGCCAAAAATACCAGGTGCCATCAGGAGGTCCACCAGTGGGGCCAGGACACTAGAAGCCCTCCCACTGTTCCCCCCCCCCCCCCGGAGCTCCCTGGTTATGGTTGTGTGATCTGATGCCATGCACCTATGGTTCTGTCCTAACTGGGTTGAGGTTTTGGGCTCTGTTTTTCCTGTGGTTACCTCAGTAGTGCTTGTCTTCTCCAGCGCAACAGTCCCAATCTTGAAACATCGTTTACAGAGGAACGTGGCGTCGCTGGCATGGAAGCCTCTGTGCGCGTCCATCCTTGCAGTGGCATGTCACAGCTGTGTCCTGCTTTGGCATCTGGACCCCACTTCCCTTTCCACCAGGTAAGCAGCCAGTAATCACAAATCTCACCGCAATATACTCAGCAGCTGTAGCCCAGGTTGACGCTCACTGGCACAGCTGTTCTTTCATGTTGCAATCTGAACTTTAGAGAAACCTACTAGTTTTGGGGTCCTTAAGATTACTCTCTTTGCTTTTGGAGAGGCTGTTTCCCATTTCTTTTCTCCCCTTTCCACAACCCTGTCCTCATAGCTATGTCCATTAAAAATTCCAAATGGATGCAGCAAAATGAAACAGAAGTCCGATGGCACCTGAAAGACTAACAAAATTTATTCCCACCATACAGCTTTCATGAGCCAGAGCTGACTTCCTCAGATGCATACGCCTCTGACTTATGAAAGCATATGCGACTGTTTTAAGGTACCATTGCACGCTTGTTTTATTCTGCATACAAAAGAATCTGGAATATAACTTATGCCAAGAAACAAGAGCACCTCTGCTTCTTATACAGCTTCCACTAGCTGTGGATGGAAGGACACAGCCCTTGAAGCCCTTGCAGGCTCTGAAAGTGCTACTAGGTCCCCTCTGGTCCCTGATATTTTTCCAGGCACTGTGCATGTTGTTTATCTTTCTACTTATGAGTGCTAGACAGCCTACACACGTGTGTCGGAAAAGCTGGTATTCTCAGGAAATTGCATTCTGCTCTAGACAACCAATGTGATATTCAGTGTTCAGAACAACTGTCGTGTGCCTCCTGTCCCTGGTAGAAAGATCTTGTCTTTTGCCCCTGCAGGCC
This sequence comes from Lepidodactylus listeri, assembly GCA_029233225.1. Classification (NCBI taxonomy): domain Eukaryota; kingdom Metazoa; phylum Chordata; class Lepidosauria; order Squamata; family Gekkonidae; genus Lepidodactylus; species Lepidodactylus listeri. The sequence continues at coordinate 53,322,562 of JARCFY010000015.1, read as the reverse complement.
TTCGTCTGGTTGCGCCCAGGTGCTCAGCCACCCCGGGCACTGCCCAGTTACCAGTCTGGCCTGGGCACCCAGTGGAGGATTGCTCCTGTCAGCATCGCCCGTCGATACCGCCATGCTGGTGAGACCAGTGGGTTATTTTTGTCTTGATGGGTGGGAGGGGTAGCTCCAAAGCCACATAAGATGACAGAGCAAACAAGGACGTTGCTAACATGATGACTGTCCACAGCCATGGTTCCTACCTGTGAGAGAAGGATGGGTAGTATTGGGCAGAGGTAGGAATCTGCAGCTGTGATAAGAGGTCTGTGTCATGGCCAGCAAGTCACTGGGGGATGGCGGGAGTGAGGACTCCCCTCTTCTTCCTCTTTCCCCCCATCTTCAGCGTGGTTTTGCATCAGATCCATTGAAAAAGGAAGGGGCTGCACTCAGGTGACAGCAGCTGCTGTGCAAAATAACCAAATGTGTTCTATGGTTTTCTGTTACTAGTATATTCTTATCCCAAGTAAAACAATGTACATGCCTGCATTCTCCACTAAAATACACGGGCCAGAAAGGAGCCCAGGCCTAGTGCAAATGAGCTGAACGGGCGATCAGCCCTAATCCACTCTGATTTAGCAGGACGTTTTCCCCATAGGTGAGACAGGGAGACAGAGAGAAAGCCAGGCAGTAAGTTCTTGAACGCAGATGTAAAGTTTATTCAGCTCACACCAAGGAAATCCGAAAGCACCTCTCTGTATTCTGCGCATACACAGGCACCTCTCCATATGTACCTAGGCCAGCTTTAGGGGCAGCTGATACATTTCGAATCGTAGAATCCTGACAGGTCGTAAAGGCGATTCTACCCCTCCCTTGCCCTTGTCTGGTTTTATGCTCCCAGCTCCCAAATGGTTTGCTCTCCCCTCCTTTCTAGGAACGGGATGGAAATAGCCAGATCTAGGCAGGTGGTGCTGCAGCTGTCTTGGGAGAGCAGCCTTCTGTGTGGGACAGCCTGATGAAACCTTCTGCTTTTCCTCCTATCAGAAGGCTGCAGGTTCTGGAGACTTGGTAGGGCCTGATCCAGGAGCGTCTTCACTATCTTGAATGGGGGCAACCAGCACAATAGCTGTGGTGCCACTGCAGAAGGGCATAGGTGGGGGAGGCAGTCACACATCCAATGTCCCTGTGAGTTCCCTGCCACCTGGAAAAGTATCTTCTGCTTTTGTAGCTTGTGATCGCCCCACACAGTGGAACACGTTCACCTGCTGGTTGCAGCTTGTCTTGGCACCATCTTTTAAGGGGACAAAATCAGACCCAGCCGCATTGACCCACACATTTACGCCTGCACCCTAGCATTCCATGAAGCAAAGATCAGCTAATAATGAGAAACATTGCATCTTGGTTAAAAGAAAGCATGAATGCAGGTGTGGATAATTTTAAAGAGCATAAATTCAGTAGGCTGTCAGTTCATAGTTCCTTCTAGTTTCTCAGTGTTGTACTGACAATGTCTGTTGTCAAGAGTCTTACATTCTATTATGTGAAGATAGAGAGCATCTCAAGGAAGCAGATACGCACAGCAAGACATCCAGATAATCCTAATGGAAATGTTTTCTACAAGCTGCGTTACTTCTCATAATAAAGGTAAAGGTTTCCCTTGCTTGAAAGCCAATTGAATTCAACTCTAGGGGGCAGTGCTCATCTCTGTTTCCAAGCCGAAGAGCCAGCCCTGTCCAAAGACTTTTCCATGGTCATGTGGCTAGCATGACTAGGCGCCGAGGTGCACGGAACACTGTTACCTTCCCACCGAAGTGATACCTATTTATCTACTTGAAATTTCGTACTTTTGAACTGCTAGGTTGGCAGGAGCTGGTGCCAGAGACAGGAGCTCACTCCGTCACGCAGCACTAGGGTCTTGAACTGCCAAGCTACTGATGTTCCAGTCTGCAGTTCAGCGTCTTAACCACTGAGCCACCACGGCCCCTTCTCATAGTAGCCTCTGCTAAAGGGAGGAAGCAGTGAAACAGGCTTTTTTTTTTTTGGAGCTAGTTAGCTGGAAAGGCAAATAACATCCAGTATGAAATAACCTTGACGATGTAGTACACTGTTAGCTTGGCACGATGATCATTTTTGTCCCTGGAGGATGAAGAGGGCAGGATCCAGGTCTCCTGGGCAAGCAGAAGAGTAACTATGTTGGGAGGAGACACCAGGATAGTGGGAAATCAGCTGTCCTTCCATGGGGAGGCAGAGCTAAGGGGTTGCTGAGCAGCCATCCTTCCCAAGGTTTGAATGCTGCCAGTCCTTTTACCCTTTTCTTGAATTCTTTTGTAAGGCTCTGCTGTGGACTTCAGAATGTTAGCACTGATTGGTATTTTATTTTATACACTGGTATATTTTTTCATCCTTGCCTTGAATGTATTATGTAGAAAGGAGAATTGACATGTTTGTGTAGGCAGCAGGGAGGAGATCTCAGGTCACGGTCACACGGCACCCTATTCCTGGATAAAATCCCACTGGGATTTTATCTGGTTTGTTTCCCGCTGGGATTTTATCTGGTTTGTTTTCTTTCGGGTTGGGATGTTTATACATCCCAACCCTGGCGGCGGCAGCAGGGGGAGGCACCCTTCCTGCTCACAGGAGAGCGCTCCAACGCCCCCCCCCCCCCCCGCTGCCAGCACCACCACCTGCGCTCCACTCTGGGCCCCGAGCCCCGCCGGTCGATGCCTGGTAAGTTTTTCAGTTAGAACATGCTGGGGAGGGAGGTGGCAGGGGCCAGAGCTGGGAGCGGAGCACGGGGCGGGTTTTTTACCCCCTTTTTGTACTTGGGCATTTGAGTGCCCGAGTGCAAACGGCGGGGGGGGGGACCCCGGGAGGGACGTTCAGACAGCCCTCTCTCGCAATCATTGTGAGAGAGGGCTGTCCAGAATGGCACAAAAGTGGGTGCCTCGTGCAACCTCCAGGAAAATACTTGTTTTTCTTGGGGTCAGAAAACGCACGAGAAAAGCGGGAGGGTTGCGCGAGTGAGTCCGCTTTGTGGCGGGAGCCATCTGAACATCTGATATGAAAGTGAGAGGAAATGGCAGTTCCTTCCGCTTTAAAGGGCCATGTGCCTGCACCCTTATAGACAGTTGCTCCAGCAAACATTCAGAATTTGAAATATTTGAACTCTTGCACAAGAGCAGTGATTATTCCAGACATATTTTGTCAGTGCTCAATAACTCCAAAGCTACCTTTCTTTCAAAGAGCTCAGAGTGACTTGCATGATTTAATTCCCCCTTTTCTGTTGCATCCTGTGAAAAAGCTGTGCCTTTGCCACTGAGATTCATGCTCTAATGACTGTTGTAAACTCACCCAAGCCTGGATTGGTAATTGAGGGAAACTGACAAGCAGAAGATGTTTTGCTTTTAAAAGGGGACCAATTGAAGTCCAACTTTCTATCCATTACATCACAGTGGCTTTTATTTCATTGATATCCCTTTGTTCTCCCCCAGCCGGGACCCAAAGCAGCTTACATCGTTCTGATCTTCTCCTCCTCCTCCTTTTGTTCTGGCAACGACCCTGTGAGGGAGATTAGGCTGAAAGTGTGTGTGCCCCACCCATTTATTTCATTCCTTCTGTTCCAGTTTGGTGTAGTGGTTAAGTGCGCGGACTCTAATCTGGGAGAACCGGGTTTGATTCCCCACTCCTCCACTTGCACCTGGCTGGATGACCTTGGGCAAGCCATAGCTCTGTACCAGCTATTCCCTCAAGGACAGCTTGGGAAAGAGTTCTCTCAGCCCCACCTACCTCACAGGGTGTCTGTTGTGGGGAGGGGAAGGGAAAAGGAGTTTGTAAGCCGCTCTGAGACTCCAAGTGAGTGAAGGGCGGGATATAAATCCAATCTCTTCTTCTTCTTCTTCTTCTTCCATTGGCATCATGGGCAGATCCCCAGTGCTGGGCCAAACAAAGGCCATGCTGTCCATTTCTGATCTTCAGAGGGCAGTTGGACAAACCACCATCATTGGTCCCCTCATCCTTGGGTATCTGCCTTTAGATACTTTTTACCTAGTCATCCTTCATCAGAGTGCCAAGTGCTTGACACATACAAAAACAGAACTGCTGATAAATATGAACAGATGTATTGGTACATTTTGATCTCTTGCTGCCTTGGTCACAGGAGCTTTAGGCAGGTAGCAGTATTGCACACAAGCCTGACAGCAATGGGTATGTGGATCCTCTCATTCTCAGGTTTGCAAGGTAAATGTGCATCTTTCCAGCCTCTTCTCTAATTCCCTCCGTTGTCATTATTCACTTTAGGTGTGGGACGTATCCACAGAAAACTGTGTCCAGCTGCAGTGGTTTGGAGGAGGTGGGGTCACGTTCCTGGCTTGGTCACCTGACGGCAGCAAAGTACTAGCTGCCACACCTTCAGCAGTCTTCAGGTGAGTAGAGAAGGGGTTAGGAGCCTTATACACCTTCTGCAGCAAGTGATTCATTATAGAGAGTTTATTTTAATATGGTTTTATCCCACCTTTCCTCCAAGGAGCTCACTTATTTACCTGTCCTTCATTTTATCCTCACAACATCCATATGAGGTAGGTTAGGCTGAGAGTGCATGATTGATTGATTGATTAAGTAATTAATTATCGTATAGCACTGTGTAGCCAGGAGATCCTAAGATTGTCAGGCAGCCAGAAGTTCTAGCTCTTTTAGCGTTATGCACCCTAGGTGGTGAACTAGACTTGATTTGAAGGCAAGAGGTGTTTCAGAGGTGGTTTGTCATTGCCTGCCTCTGCGTCACAACCCTGGTATTCCTTGGAGGTCGCCCTTCCAAATACTAGCCAAGGCCAACCCTGTTTAGCTTCCAAGTTCTCATGGGATCAGTTTAGCCTGGGCTATCCAGGTCAGGACTCATGCATGACTGGCCCAAAGTCACCCAGTAAGCTTCCGTGGTGCAGAGCAGGGATTTGAACCTGGACCTTCCAAATCCCAGTACACCACTGCACCCTGGTTATATATAAGGAGAGCCATTTACTGCTACAGTTCCTCTTTAAACACCTTGTTCCAACCAGAGCCGTCTTACTTTTCTCCAGCGTTTTGTGTTCTCTTTTTGCAGAGTCTGGGAGGTTCAAATGTGGACTTGCGAAAAGTGGCCGACTATCAAGGGTCCCTGCCGGGTAGGTTGCAGAGCATTGTGGAAAGAAAGCTTTTCGAATTAGAGAGATGTGTTCTGGCAGGATGCCTCAACAAAAGCAAAAGTAGCTGTAAACTCTGTTTGCTTTTGACTGCTTTAAAACAACAACAAACCAGTGAGATTTATAGCCCACCTGTCTCCATTAGGCACAAAGTGGGTTACGTTCATTTATCTGGCCCATCCTTTGAAGGATCTCCAAAGTAGGCCATTATTTGCACCAACCAGACAGAGGATAATTCAGGCTGAACCGCTGTCTGGTTCACCCAGATCTGCCCAGAGATGCGGCGTCTTTTTTGGGATTTGAACACCTGCCTTGCAGGTGTTAGTCCATCTCCTCCTTTTCCCCTCAACTGTATGGGCTCTGTTCAAGACCCGCTTCTAGCAACCTGATTAATCTGTCTCACTACCTCCCTCCCCTGTCCCAGCCTCAGAACCAATGAGTCAGTCCCTGAAATTCCTCCCTCCCCTCTCCAGCGCCTGAATCTTGGGTCCGCAAGCGTTTCATTTGCGGCACATTTTAAAACTTGCTGCAAAAGTCACTGTATATATTTAGTCCCCAGTTCTGTTTCTTTGGGTTTGCTTGTCAGAAAAGAGCACCTGTGGTTTCCCTTCCCAGACAGGGTGCTGGAGTCCGGATGGCAGCCGCTTACTCTTCACAGTCCAGGGGGAATCGGTGATTTATTCCTTGTCTTTCTTGGAGTACAGTGGTGAGTGTGGGAGAGGCATGGCGACATTTGCAGGGCTGCGTGGAGTCTGCAAGCACGCAAAAAAAATGGTTTTGAACACAGAGTGCAAAGACACTATTTTGTTTTTAGTAAAAAGCAAGTGTCTAGTCCTTAAGGCTGTGATGGTGTGTTTGCGTGTGTATGGGCAACTCGTGGAAAATGTTTTAGGAAACAGAGGTGCGGAGGGAGGAGCAATATTTGTAGGTGAACTCCACCACCCTGAGTGGCTCTTGACTCTGTTGTTTGACTCATACAAATCTGCAGATTTTGCGTTGCTTATTCTGCTACACAAAGCAGAAAAATGTAAAGCAAGCAGATTAGTGGAAATCTACTTGGGTTGTAGAATTTAGCTTTCTTTGGCATGGAAATTGGATCTTTAAGTACAGTGCAGGCCCAACCCGGCAGGGAGACAGGAAAATGAGATAAGGCAAAAAGCTTCCAGTAGACTAAATACAAAGCCCACATCCAGATTCTTAACCCTGTTGGAACTGGTCAGAATCCCCTCTCCCCCCTGGCTGCAGGGACTGGAAAAGAACTTTTGCAGCTTCATACCTGCCTGTATGTATGTGTCTGTGTAATTTGTACTGTTTGTTTAGACTCTTTGTCAACCCTCTTTACATCCAAAAATGCTCAAGGCAGCAAACAGGTTGAAATCAATTAAAATCAATTCCGTTGAAGCCATTTAAACAGACACAGAAGTAGAACAAAAAAGACACAGCAGACAGAACAAAAACAGACACAGCAGCAGAACAAAAAAGTAGTGTCCACCTTCATAGAGTATGTGTGCATGCACACAAGTATACACATCTTGTGACATTCTTGCTATAGCATGTCATGCTGCTTGCTTGAACTTTCTGTGGCTCTCTGTTTGTGGCATGTTGATTGAGGTCTGGTTGAGGTCTAGGTGGTGGTGACGCTGGGCGGGAGCCCACTGTTCCAGTAAAACGTCTCTCTTTTTTGGTATATTTGTGTGTGTGTGTTTGTCCATCTCTGGAAGTCATGGCGACCTCTGGCAACTCCCACTAGGGCGTGAAGGACGTTCAGAGAGGTGGCTTGATCGCCTGCCTCTGCCCTCCCGGCCCTGGTATTCTTTGGAGGTCTCCCATCCAAATACTTGCCAGGGTCGGCCCTGCTTAGCTTCCGAGATCTAATGTTCGAGTAAAACTTCTGTTCTCACAAAGACAGAGACACAGCACAACAGAATCCTTTGGTTTGGCTTCGAGCACCGGGGGCTTGCACTTCTCAGTGCGGGCGTGGTGACTTCCCGATCCTTTGCAGCCTGACAGTTCTCTGTTTGCATGACATTTTGCTTCTCATCCTTCCTCTGAGGTGCTCAGGCAAGCCTGCCTGGCTTTCATGGTATCCTCTCAACCACCGCGTGAGCTGTGATAAGCTGAGGGAGGGAGTGCCTCTCCTGAGGCCACCCAGCTAGCTTGGATTTTGTACAGTTATTATTTCCTCCGAGCACTTTCTTGCAGCTGTAAGACTCTACCCTACTTAGCATTTACCACAAATATGCCCCCCTCTTCAATTTCAAACTCGAGACTTCCTTGGTTCTGGTACCCACAAAGAATCGTTAACCACCCTGCTCATACCATTCATTCTCCCCAGTCGGCACTTTCTTCTCTGTTTTCTTTTCGCTAACCTCAAAGCCAGTCTTCTGTCGTCCTGCCTTTCAGGTGAGCAGCAGGGGCGGGTTGGTGGATCGAAAACGGCTTCCATCGTGGCAGATCTGTCGGAAACCAAATTCGATACTCTTTATGGGGAGGAGAGGTGAGACAAACAGACCACGGGCAAGACCACATGTGTGTGAGTAACGTTCCATGGGCTGTAGCACAAGTGCACTGTTAGTGGCGGCTGCCAGCTGCAGAATCCTGGCAATCTTGGCATCAGTTTTGAAGGGCAAGATTCTAGCCCTTAACGCTGCGAAGGTAAACTAGCAAATAGGATCAGTGCTTGGTATAACCTCTGGGGGCGGAGAGGAGGTCTTCCTAAACTGTGATTTTCCCAGTGATCAGAATATCTCCCTTCTGGTTTGTGCATTTATTTATTAAACATTTATATCCTGCCTTTCCTTGTGGTTCAGAGTTGCTTACAGTAACAGTTGAAAGCATTTTAAGTTAAAACCAAAAAATCAAACAGCTTGGAGTTTCCTCCAAGCATGACCCTATACCCTTTCCAGCTTCTCTGTGCAGTCTTGAGGGTGAAAGACTTGCTTTAAAAAAGGGGGTGGGGGGAGAGCAAAACCTGATGTCAAACTCTGTGCCTCTTGCAGAATACACACCGACTTTGGGAATGTGTTTGTTTTAAGTTTGTGGCTATATCTTTTGAAATGCCTAGGTAGTGTTTATGAGCAGCAACCCCTCAAGGAATCATGGGAGGGTAAACAATTTAGAAATCTCCCCCCTTCAGGATTTCAAAGGCTCGAGCTATCTCCCCCCCCCCTTTTTTTTTTTTAAACTCTCAGCCACCTTTATGGTTCTGGACTTCCTGAGGGTGCTCAGTCCCCTGAAGCTGTTTGGAGGTGGAGCCTTTTTTCCTTTGGTTGATTTACAAAGTTGTATTTTTCAGCATACTTGGGGAAATCCCTTGAGTAGATGGAGGCCCTCTTTTGTCTGGGAGTGGCCTGGCTGAGCTGCTATTGTGGTTAGTCCCATTATAATCACTTTACAATCAGGAGTGATTCTCTCTGTGTGTTTGTGACATTCTTGCCATGTCTGCTGTTCCTGTAATGGCCGAAACTTGAATGCCGGTCTCTCAAGCTCACCATGAATATCCCTTGCCTGGCCTGCTGCGGCTCTCACACTGTATCCTTGTGTTTCCAGGATTGGAGGGGAGGTGCATTCCATGGTCTGGGATCCCAGTGGTGAGAGGCTAGCAGCTGTGATCAGAGGTAAAAATGTTAGAAACTTCAGTAAGGATAGGGCAGATCGACAGGGCATGTGCATGCAACACCCACATGCAGTGAGCAGAAGTTAAGAGTCCAGCCCAAAATGCTTTACCCTAAGAATCCCAGCCTTAGCTTACCATCTTTTGCAAGAGTCTAGCCCTTGTGGCTCTCAGGAACAAGCTCTCAGGAACAAGCCCAGTGGCTTCTAATGATGAAGCTAGAGGATGCTGGGACTTCCACTGATCCAGGAGGGTGTTGTGCTTTGTGGCCAGCAGGCTAAATTGGGCAAAATTCACTTTCCTTTAATGCAGCCTTCGAATAAACTTTGATGCAGACCTGATCATTTAAGCCCAGCTATGCCGTTGGAGCTGTGGATCAAGCAAAGCATCCTGGTGTGAATTTTTCTTCTGCTTCCGAATGTTTGGACAGATTCTCCCTTTATTTTGTGCCATGTGCACTCAAATGCAATAAATGCATGCCTGGCCAAGCGAAGGCGGTATGCACTTGGTTTTCTTCGGTGCTTGGCTCTCTATAAAATGTATACAAGCTGCAGTAAGGAAAGGCTCAGCCCCTCTGTTCTTGCATGTTTCAAGAGAACAAGCATGGGAAAAACATACACCATACTTGACAAGATAAGTGTTGTGCTTTTGTCTGCGTATAGCCAAGTCCGGCAAGTCAGATGAGAATCGGCCCTTTTGTTTTACCCGACCCTGCTGAAGCGATGTCACAGCATGCCAGGCGTGAGCATGAGAGCACGGAAACTGCCTATGCTGGGGGGTGGTGGTGGTGACTGGCTGGCTTAAAATAACTCTTCCCTAATCTGCATTTTAAAGCATTTTGTGATCCTCTTTCAAGCCAGGGCTTCAGAGACAAAAGTCCAGGCCAGCCCTTTGTTGTTCAGAGTTTTCTTTTTTAATTGGATTCCTAATCTGACAGTCCTTCTAGAAGCCCGAATGTATTATGCGAGCTCTCCTTAGCCACCAATGGGCTGAGACCATGTGGCAGGAAAAAGAGCCCTGTGGGGTGCAGAAAGAAAGAGAGCGCTGGCATTCAGGCTGGGCTGTATTCACTCTGTGCTCCCAGAATCGCCTCTGAGGGCCAGACGACATTATGTCTGCCATGAGTCGGGGTTGACTCGTTTTTCCAAATGGACTGGGCTTGATTTGGCTCATGAGCATGTTGTGGGAGAAGGAGGGGGAGCTTCACACACACACACACACACACCCCACTGCAGTATTTTCCCAAGCTGAAATGGTCACAGAGGAGGCCTGTTTACCCTGACAGCACCTCCCTCTGGAAACCCCTCCCCCTGGAAGTGCACAGCGTGGGTAGACTAAACTTTCTCCCCCCCCCCCACCATGCTCATGAGCTGAACTGGGCCCCAGAGCACTTGGGAATGTGCATTCCCTGACGTATCTGTAAAATGAGTCAGGGAGCCCCAATTCATAGCAGACGTAACATCTAGTTTGGCCCATAATCTACTTTCCATAGTAATGGCTTTGATTTTGATTTTGACACACTTTGTAGCCACTCTCCATTCATTCAAAGTTGGAAGGAAGGAAAAGGCCACTTGTTTATTTAAGATTCTTACAAGCCTGCCTTTCTTCCCAGTATTAGCCATTCATTCTTCTAGATTCCTACTGAACTGAACAACTGCTTCTTTCTCTCCTCCATCTCCTAACATGCAAACCACCCCTTTAAGACTCTGCCAGACTTGTGTCCGTAGTCCATCTGCATGAACACCACTTTGGTTCCCTTACCCCTGTTTTTTTCCCTCGTTTGGCAGGCTCTTCCAACCAGAGGACCATCATTGCAGTGTTTCGAACCCGCAACAGCCCCGTGTTTGAGCTGTTGCCATGGTTTGTATTGACATAGTTTTAGTTGCTTGGCTGCTCGTTGCTTGGCTGGAAACGGGTCCCGGTACCCCCATGTAGCTTTCCTGGCCTCTGCAAAGAGGGCAGCAAAATGGGCAGAGTTATAGGAGGTCCGGGGTGGGGGGGCTCTGCCTGCTTTCATGGGGCCCCAGTCTGTGTGAGCCAAAGCCTGTAGGTGTCCCTTGCACTAAAAATACTCTTCTGTCTTCTTCCAGTGGTTTCGTCCAGGGTGAAGTCAGTGCACAGCCCCAGCTGGTGGCTTTCCACCCTCGCTTCAAGAAGGGAGCTGTTCTGACAGTGGTGAGTGTCGCCTCCAGCTGGTGTTCCCCCTAAGCTGAGTTAGTGTGAGCTAGCTCACAGTTTTTTAGCCTCCGGCTCACACATTTCGTCTTAGCTCAGGAAGGGGATGGCTCCAGAGCAAGCTAATTTATGCAGTAGCCAAATCGCTCGCTCACAAGTTTAATGCCAGCAGCTCACAAAGGAGAATTTTTGCTTACAAGGCTCACATTGCCTCCAGCTGCAGAGGATTTTGAGGAGCCGGTGGGAGTGCCAGCAGGGGCTTACTGCCGTCCTCGATAGGCGCAAAGACAGCAGTTGCTAGGTGGCCTGAGCAGCAGCTGGGCAGAATTCACGGGGCATGAGCCTAACAGAAAGTGGATCAGTGATGAGGGTTAAGTGCAGCCGATCATTCAAAAGGCATGTTGTGCTTTAAACTGGGAAGAGGGTTTCAGCCCACATTGGCCCATCTGAATGACCACGAGATGAGCATTGGCTGTGTAGTCAACATAGTTCCCTCTTGTTAGTTCAGAGGTGCCGAGGCTAGAAATAGCTGAAGGATGGGATTTGCACACAGTCAGCGTCTCGCTATTTGCCATATCTTACATCAGGGGAAGAAACTGGCCAGGACAAATTGGTCATTAGCTCAGGTAGGTTGCTTTCTAGCCATACGTGTGGTCTAGTTTGCTTTTATAGTCTGTGATTCTGCTCTGAACTGATCAGCAACCTGAGAATCTCAATTTTTATCTTTTTTAAAAAATTAAGTTTCTAGTCCCGAAGCACACTCTCAGACTTCTGGTAGATGAGCTGTGTTTTTTATCTGAATTAGTCTAAAAGGACACCGCACTCATTACTGCTAGAAAGTGAGTTCATCTGGAGCGTATAAGACTACACATTGTTCACTGTCAGAGGAGCCCTCGCCCTAAATTTCCATATGCTAATGATCCCACATTAGCTTCCTGTGCTCACAAAGCAGCAACTCCTACCGAGATGCACCAGGCAACCTCCTGAAGTAATTCTGCCACTCACTTTTGGTTGGGTGTAATTGGTTCATTCAGTCACTCTGAATGCAAAACGGTAGCAGAATTAGCCTCCCCTAGAGAGAACTTTGATCCTGATCCAGATAATGGATGCTAGCCTGATCTTGTCAGATCTCAGAAGCTAAGCAGGGTCAGCCCTGGCTAGTATTTGGATGGGAGACCTCCAAGGAATACCCGTGTTGTGATGCGGAGGCAGGCAGTGGCAGACCACCTCTGATCGCCTCTTGCCTTGAAAACCTTATGAGGTCACCACAAGTCAGCTGTGATTTTATGGCACTTTCCACCACCAGAGAGAGTTGAAGCTGGCACTCCCAGAACAGTAATTCATACTGAGACACCATGGCAACTTAACTCCGTCATGGTTTTGGGCTCTTTTAATGCACTGAGTTGCATTGATTTTTTTTTTTAATGATTGCATTTTCTTTTGGCCCACTGCCTTTCCCACTGGGGAGTTATTGCCTTGAGGCTGCAAAGATCGTTCAAGTAGAGTCATGGCCACGGAAACCTGAGAAGTCAGGTCAGGCAGAGAGGGCTCATAGAAGTGAACCAGCAAGGGCAGGGGTGGAGGCAAGCAGCGTAACCCTTGACCCATGTGGCATTTTTCTCTTTGTCTTTCTCTTAGTGCTGGTCAACTGGACAGATCAGCCATATCCCCTTCTTCTTTGAGAACGGTCCGTTTCCCTCTTTCAGTTCTCCGCAAAGCCCCCTCCTGCCTTTGGGCAGTCGAAGCAGCACCCGGGAGCAGCCGCTGTTTTCCGAACTCTGAACTTCAGCAGGCTGGCCTCACACTCTGCACCACTCAGGCCTCTCTGACAGTCTGAGCAGCTGGACTGTTTTTCACCGAGAACCTGACTTAACTCTCAGTCTGACTTGGGGAGCGCCGCTTCTTTCCACTTGGCTTAGATTATCTGTAGGGATACGTGAGGTCTCTGTCACCTGAACGACGGCTGCCCAGTTGGGATGGATCGTTTTGTAACTTTACCTGAGGCAGGAACGAAAAATAAAGAAGGAGGACTGCTGACTGTCTCCTAGCACAGATCCCGGTTCTGTGCAAATGCAGAGACATTTCGGCACCTCCAAGCTAAACCTGTCTTGGGGCTTTTGCATAATCAGGATTCAGAAGCTATCATTTCAGAGAAAAATAAATGGGGAGTCTTTTTGACACATCCAAAGTATAGCGAGTTTTTATTCTATTGTTTTGGGGACAAGGAAAACACCCTACACAGCCAAGATGCTGTAAAATTCACCTCCGTGCCTGAAAGGAGATGGATGGTGTCTAAGGATGGGATTCTCACAAATTAGGGCACATCAATCTCCAGTTCTAACATACTTATTACCTATGTTGTCCGTCCCCCCGCCAGTTGAACTGAAACAGATGATAACCAGGAACTAAGCTTGTCGTTCTTTTGATCTGTTAAAAAAAAAGCGTCCTCACTATTTCTCATGCTAATTTAACAAACCACTTCTCTATATACAACTATGATATGTAATTCCATTTCACAGTCTGACGAAGTGTGCGTGCACATAAAAGCTCACACCTTGAATAAAACTTTGTCGGTCTTAGGGGTGCCATTGGACTCTAAGTTTTTGTGCCCTAGATCCCATTTCATCAGATTCAGGGAAGGTTATTCTGAGTGCACAGCCCTGTATTTCCACAAGTACAAATTCCAGAGGACTTACTGGTCTTTCAGAAATCAGTTCTTTCTCTATGGAACAGTGAGTTTCATTCCTCAAAGATATCCATGCTGCCATTGTTGGCATTGGAGGAGCTAGATTTGAGTCCAGGTCCAGGAGCACCTTAGGGACCAACAAGAAGAGAGAGAGAAGAGATTGGATTTATACCTCGTCCTTCACTACCCAAAGGAGTCTCAGAGCGGCTTACAATCCCTTCCCCTCCCAACAGACACCCTGTGAGGTAGGTGGGGCTGAGAAAGTTCTCTCAAGAACTGCCTTTGAGAGATCAGCTCTGAAAGAACTTGTGACTGACCCAAGGTCACACCAACAGCTGCATGTGGAGGAGTGGGGAATCAAACCCAGCTCTCCCAGATTAGAGTCCGTGCTCCTAACCACTACAGTACACTACACTAAACTGGCTCTCACACGATTTTCATTGTGTAAGCTTTTGAAATACAAAGCTTCGGTGAGCACTGATTCTTAAAAGCTCCTATCCTGAAACTCTTCTTGGTCTCCCAGGTGCTCCTGGACTTGAATCTCATTCTTCTGCTGCAGACCAACACGGCTACCCTCGGAAATATTGTTGGCATTGTGATTTATTCTGGGGTGAGAGGTGAGTCAAGAAACCCTACCAATTTCCCACAAACCGCTGCTCCACCCTTGCTCTTCCCTTTCCCCCAATTTCCCCTGCGTCTTGTCGATCCTGTTTTTTGAGGATCGAAAAGACGTGGGGAAAATTGGGTGAAGCTGTGGGTCAAACAAATGCAGCCACACAGCAGATAGTGGGAAATTGACGCATACAATCGAGGGGGAAAGGGAAGAGTGAGGGCAGTGAGGGCAAAGCAGCAGCTTGTGCCAAATTGGTCCCTGACTCATCTAATAAAAATGTGAACTGTTTAGACTCTGGAGGATAAAACGTGCTTGGCCAAAGCCCTGCCCAATTTCTAAAAAAACACTTCATGGGAGCCAGGAAAGTTGTTGGTGGGCTCCATGGCACTCACAGTCACCATTTTGGGGACCCCTGGGGTGTGGTTTTCTTGGCATAGGATTTATTATTTCTTTTTAGGGTGCAGTATTGGACCTCACAGCTGGTGCAGGAGAAAGAATTCCAGCAGGGCTCCAGTGCTAGAAGAAAGCACCAACTGTTGCCAACCTTCTTCCTTTCTGCCTGCCCCAGGTTGCATCTCTCCTAACAATAGTCTTCACTCCAGGCCCACATGACAGCTGTAGCACTAATTATTAAGATGTCCTTTGTCAAGCAAGACTGGCAACCCAGGGGAAGCCGTTTAAGATAAGCCGCGTGGTGGGCAATCTTTGCCTTGCAGCAGGGGGGGACACACAGGCCTCGTGCTTTTAATATTATGAGAGAGCTGGTGGAATGACTTGAAAGGCGAGGCCAATTATTTAAATGATTTGGACTTGACGTGGTTAGAAATAGCCAGAACTGATGAAATCTGAGGACCTAAATTGAACTCGGGACTCTGCTTAAAAAGCATTAGGAAGTCTGTCAGGAAGGCGGAAGGTTTGCAAGGCTATTGAGTTTCATACATCTTCTTAATTTAGACTTCCTTACTTTCCAATGACTCGTGAAGGGCAAATTATATTTTAGAACCTATTTTTTAAAAAACAACAATGACATTTGAAGCCTTTAATAGTTCACCGGTTGCTTAAAAACAAAACTGGAAGCAATGCAAGAATTTCATGTGATACTCTGGGCTTGCTTATTACGGAAAAGCAGCATGAGCTTGCTGCTTGCTTAATTTATTTTATTTAGATATTTATACCTTGCTTTTCTCCCCTGTGGGGACCAAAATAGCTTGTACCATTGTTCTCCACTCTTCCGTTTTATCCTCCCAGTGACCACCCTGTAAAATAGGTTAGACTAAGAGTGTGTGACCATGGGAGAGTGGAAGTCTTCTTGATCTTCATCCAACATACCCTGCTGGCTTTCATGGGGTGATTTGAAATGGGCCCATGTGTAGGTTCATCTACACCAATGGTACACCAATCCACCCGGTGATTCTGGGAGCTGGTAGCCACCTTTTTGTTGTCTCCTGCTTGTGTGCCCTTAATGCCAAAGACAATAGGGAACCCTTAGTGTATGAGTATAACCACAAATATGTGTCATTTCACACGTAAATAGTGTTTGTAGACCTCCAAACAAAAAGTAATTGCGGCAGAGGACAACAACCGTGGAAAGAAGCAACAGCCGTACATCTCTCCCAGGTATGAACCAAGATATTTCAGTCCCCTTCAGCAGCGGCTGGTTAAATCCTGGGATTCCATTGAAGCTACTGAGCTGCGCCTATGTTATTTTGGAAATTGGGTTCCTGGGAGAGACGTAGGGCTGTTATTCTTTCCACGGTGGGCATCCTCTGCCGCGATTACTTTTTGTTTGGATATCTACGGACACTATTAATGTGTGAGATTACAGAGGAGCCTGCAGTTGGATTTGAACATGTTCTTTTGCCAATAATGTATAATTGATACGAGCAATCTGTTGGATATATGTTTATACATTTCATTGGGTTATGACCACTAACCCATCTTTGTACTTAAATGAATGTAATATACAGTTCTGATCATATATAGTTGTGAATTGTTGATGGTCTTCCCTTGGTGGGTGTCATTTGTGTGCCCTTAATGGCAGTTTAGTCCAAAAGTGTTGATATCGATCATACCTGTAGCAAGAAAGGTTTTATCTGCTGTTTTCCTGCAGAAGAAACATTGGAGAACAAAGACACAGGAACAGACTGGGATATTTGTTTTTCTAAGTGTTTGGCAACCCTGCCTTTGCTATGTTGGACATCATTTGATGATTGGGTGGCTGACTGACCGGAAAGGGATGGCTGGAAAGCAGGGCTGTGGTGTTTACTACTGTTGAGGGGAAGTTCTGTTTACAGTGTTAGATCTGCAGTGGCTCTTTCCTATGTCTAGGTGTGGTGTAGTGGTTAGAGTGTCTGATCAGGATCTGGGAGACCCAGGCTTGAATCCCCCACTCTGCCATGGACCTTTGCTGGGTGACCTTGGGCCAGTTGCACTATCAGCCCAGCCTACCTCACAGGGTTGTTATGAGGATAAAATGGAGGCAAGGAGAATAATGTAAGCCGCATTGTGTGTCCACTGGGGAGAAAGTTGGGGCATAAATTAAGAAGAATTGGTTTTTGTACCCCACATTTCACTACCCAAAAGAGTCTCAGAGTGGCTTACAATCGCCTCCCTCTCCCTACAACAGATACACTGTGAGGCAGATGGGGCTGAGAGAGCTGTGAGAGAACTTGCGACTGACCCAAGGTCACCCAGCTAGATTCATGTGGAGGAGGAGTGGGGAATCAAACCTAGTTCTCCAGATTAGAGAGAACTTGCCGCTCTTAACCACTACTCCACACTGGCTCACGAATCACAGAGTGTTGTCATTAGGCAATGAGCATGAGGTTTAGAAAGGCTGACGACCCAGAACTGTAAGGGGGCTTCTCTGGCCTTTGCTGTTAAAGGAGGGAATTGACAAGGCTCTTCTAGATGAAGCACAAACTATATCGCATATTGTATTTGAAAAAGCTGCTACGTTTATTGTTATATTGATATATATTGATGTACTGGCTGGAGCCACTGTGCCCGAAGTTCAGTAGGATTCAGTCTTTTTCAGAGACAACTTTAGGTCTGGAGATATCTGCCTGTATTTCAATACCCCTCCATGCAGGGGTAAGGCAGCAAAGTCCTCTTCTACCCCTACCCGCCCCCCGCCCCCATATGGCCGCTAGAGAGCAAGTGGCTGTAGCTGAGCAGATGGGAAATAAGCCCCTCCCCAAACAAACAAAAAAACGGATTAAGGGGTGGGGATTTATGGTTGTTTTCGCTGTTAATCTCCTAGCATCAAAACAATAATATCTCTGGCTAAATCCCTGGCAAAATGAGAAACTAGAGGTTGCTCTCTGCAAGGAGAAATCTGGTCTGATCAAGATTATGCATTTTGTAACTGGGGGAGGGGGGATATGTGTATATGTAGAAAATGGGAATTAATTTTTAATCTGAGTCTCTCGATCTAGCTGTATTCCATGGCATATGGGACAGACCCCCTTGTAATTGCTGGTAGGTCACAACTGGAGGCTGGATCGGGGAATTAGAGTATGGAAGGAATTTGAAGGGGAAATCAGCGCAAGGCAGGGTCAGCATTGTCCTCAATGTATTCCATTTTGGTCACATGATGAGTAGACGACGGTCACTGGAAAAGACAATAATGCTAGGGAAAGACTGGAAGGTAGCAGGAAAAGAGGAAGACACAACATGAGATGGACAGACTCCATCAGGGAAGATCTGAGCAAGACTGTTAAAGACTGGACATTACGGAAGTAATTAATTCATAGGATTGCCATATGTCAGAAGCGACTTGATGGCACTGAACATACACTGTACAGAGCACTTTCACATATGCTAAATAATGCAGTTTCAATCTACTTCAGTGACCATTCGCAAGTGGATTTTGCCATTTCACACAGTAAAATCCTGTTGCAAACTGCACTGAAAGTGGATCGAAAGTGTGTTATGTAGTGTGTGTGAAAGTGCTTAATATATTCCATCCATCCCTTACCAAATGACTCAGGATCTAACTAACAACGTTGCCAACAACTCTGCTGTTCATGATCAATTCATAATTTATTATGGTCATGGATCAGCAAAATAAAACATACATTAACATCATTGTTATAAGAAATATATACACACACACACACACATATATGCAAATTTGTAACTGTTCCCAGTATTTGTGAGGGAGGCCAACCCAACTTGGCATTACCCCCGAGCTCCTATCACAGCTAAATCCTTCCTGTGACAGAACCACCTCATTTCACATAGTTACACTACAATAACTCACACCAACCCCCTGATTATAGCCACATTATGCCAATTCCAGCTGCTGTACCTGGCACCCAAGCAATAAGTTAGACCTCCTAGGCAGGCCCCAGTTCAGAGTGGGCAGTCAAGTGATATTTTTCCTCTCCACTTGGTATTTTTGTTTTGGGTTTGGGATCAGTTTTTTTGTGTGGCCTAGCCAGGTATTTTGAGCCAAGTCTACATCTTATGTTGTTTATTTTCTGCACGGCCTGGCTTCGCCTGTTGTCCCCTCAAATCCTCACATGTTCCACCAGTCCAGAGCTTGTTCCTGGCTCCTCCCACTGGCCATATATTCTTAAAATCTCCACATGGACAATCCTTGGTTTGAGACACTTGATTCCATTCCCAAGTTTGAGCAGTGTGTGCTCTCTCTAACCAGTTTTGTTTGAATTTACTGTTTTAAGGCTCAGTTCAGACAGGATATAAATCCTGCTTTAATTTGATTAACTGTGGTTAGTGTGATCATTTGAATGCGCCCTTTGTTCAGCATAATGAGTTAGGGTCCATCAAAGCTAGGGTTGCCAAGTCCGGGTTGGAAAATACCTGGGGACTTTGGGGGTGGAGCCAGGAAAAGGTGGGGTTTGGGGAGGGGAGAGGCCTCAGCATAGTACAATGCCATAGAGTTCACCCTTCAGCCATTTTCTCCAGGGGAGCTGATCTCTGTCAGCTGGAGATCAGTTGTAAAAGCGGGAGATCCCTAGGCTCCACCTGGAGGCTGGCAACCCTAATCAAAGCAGGATCTGAAACCATGGTCTGAGTTAGGGATGCCAGCCTCCAGGTGGGACCTGAAGATCTCCTGGAATTAGAACTGAATTCCAGGCAACAGAGATCAGTTCCCCTGGAGAAGATGGCTGCTATGGAGGGTAGACTCTATGGCGTGGTACCCCACTCAGGTTCCTGTCCTCCCCAGGCTCCATCTCTAAATCACTAGGAGTTTCCCAGCTTGGATTTGCCAACCCTACCCCCCACGTCTTCCTCCAGTGGTCGGGGGGACCTGGCAACCCTCTCTGAAGTTGGTCTATTAAGCACAATTGATCTTAACTATGTTTCACATGACATACAAAAGCAGACATATCACTATAATGTTGGGCTTGTGTCCACGGATAATCCTTGGGTACAGAGATGTTTTCACCAAAGCATAAACACTGAGACCAGCTTCGCTTAAGGGAAATCAGGAGTTGAGAGATTATAGTTTTAATCCTGATTTAACAAACTAACCATCATTTAAAACAGCCATAGTGTTGTGTTGTATCTAAATCAGGTCATTGCATCACTTTCTCAGTCTCTATAATACTAGTGGCAGCCTAATATTTGAGGCTTGAGTTGCCAACCTCCAGATGGCACCTGGAGATCTCCTGCTATTACAATTAATCTCCAGATGACCAAGATCAGTTGCCCAAGAGAAAATGGCTGCTTTGGAGGATGTACTCTATGGCATTATACCCTGCTTAGGTCTCTCTTCTCCCCTCCCCAAACCCTACCCTCTCCAGGCAAAGCTTGAAGCAAATCTCTAGGAATTTCCTAACGCAGAGCTGGTAACCCTAGAACAGTAGTTTTGTATAGGGAGTTGATGCTCTCATAAAACTAATTCCCAGGTTTCTCTAAAGGGAGAAGTTATGACTGTTTTAAAAAGTTTTAAAAACCAGTTTCAAAGCAGTTTAAACTCGTAGGGTAACCCCACCTCAAAATGGCTGCCCAGTCATCCCTCAGAGGAATTCCATCACAAGATGGCCATCTAAGCCATCTCCCAAAATGGCCGCACAAGCCATCAGAGTATGGTACTGAGTGTGTCTGTTTCTACCTCGTCCTCAGGACTGGACTGTTTGCGGGGCAGTGGCAGGGATTTGAGATATTCTAGGTGGCGTCTGGATTCAGCTTGGTTGCGCCGGACATAATAGATGACATACGTGATGACTACGGTGAACCAACAAAACATGGTGAGCAGCATGGCCAGGTCAGTGTTCCTTTGCTGGCTGACACAGAAATTGATACCACTGTGGAGCAAATGGGCCAAGGGCTTACCAATATACTCCTCCCATGGAGCAGTGGCACACACAATGTCGTCCACTGTCTCCGTGTCTAAGGGAAGAGCCTCCATCAGTTCCTGCAGGGAACAATCACAGTGCCAGGGATTGTCATAGAGCTCGAGCTTGACCCAAGCCAGTGTGACAAAGGGAGCCACCTCCAGTGCCTGTAGCTGGTTGCCTGAAAGGTCCAAGAGCCTCAGCGCACCCCCCAACCCACGAAAAGCCCCGGGAGCAATGGTCTCGATCAGATTGCCTGCAAGGTGGAGTTCTCGGAGCTGCGTCAGGCCACGGAAGGCACCGTTCGGCACGTGGGTGATCCAGTTCGAGTCCAGGTAAAGGACTCGGGTGTCACGAGGAACGTCAAAAGGGATTGCCACCAGCTGCCTCCGGTCACACCACACCACACCACTCCCCAGAGGGCAGTCACACCCCTGTGGGCATGAGAGGCTACTATGCAGGCAGAGGAACAAGACCAAGAAGGAGGGCAATGCTGGCATCTCCGCATAGCTCTGTATTCTCTTGGAGCGTTGGGACGGTCACAGGAGAGGATGGGGTCCTGATCCATGGAGCAAGAGTCTTGGCTGGAAAGCAAGGGAGGAAGACAGATAAAGGCAGAGAAGGTCTTTCTGACACATTCTATGAATTTGCACTGACTGTGGACTGGATACACTGAAGTGCAAGGGGAGTTCTGGTAGCAAAATGGAACATTCCTACCACTTCTTCTCACTGTAAGGTTTCTCTTGCTCGAAAGCCAGTCGAATCTGACTATAGGGTTCCAGTGCTCATCTCCGTTTCCAAGCTGAAGAGCCAGCGCTGTCTGAAGATGTTTCTGTGGTCATGTGGCCGGCATGACTAGACGCTGAGGCACATGGAACGCTGTTACCTTCCCACCGAAGTGGTACCTGTTTATCTATTTGCAATTTCTTGCTTTCGAACTGCTAGGTTGGCAGGAGCTGGGGCCAGAGACGGGAGTTCAGTCCCTCACGAGCACTCGGGTCTCGAACTGCTGAGCTATCGACCTTCCGGTCTGCTGTCTTAACCACTTGAGCCACTGCAGCTGTAGTCCACTCTAAATGCTGCCTCTGTAGGACTGCCAATTGGGGCCTGGAGATCTCCCAGAATTACAACTGATCTCCAGCCTGCAGAGGTCAGTCCCCTGGGAGAAAATGGTCACTTTGGAGGGTGGATCTATGGCATTATAGCCCATTGAAGTCCTGCTTCTTCCCAAGGTCCACTCCCAAATCTTCAGGAGTTTCCCACCTGGATTTGGTAACCCTAGTCAGGGGATCCACTGGGACAGGACTGGATACAATGTGAGGTCTACTGTGGGAAGGGAAAGGGGCAAAAATTGTTGCCAACTCTGTTCTGCAGAGTGCAGGGGGTTAGATTAAATGACCTGCAAGATCCCTTCCAACTGTAACATTCTATGATTCTATATCATTTCCAGATCTTCTGACAGAGGAGTCAAAGTGTTCTCTCGGCATGTGCCATGTTTCTGGGTGGAAACTCTACAATTCTGTTGTTGTTATCTCTGTATCAGAAGCAATCAAATGGTTCAATTATATCTAAATGCAGACTAGGGTTGCCAAATCCGGGTTGGAAAATACCTGGGGACTTTGGGGGTGGAGCCAGAAGAAGGTGGGGTTTGGGGAAGGGAGGGGCCTCAGCATGGTACAATGGCATAGAGTCCACCCTCCAAAGCAGCCACTTTCTCCAGGGGATCTGACCTCTGTCAACTGGGGATCAGTTGTAAAAGCGGGAGATCCCCAGGCCCAACCTGGAGGCTGGCAACCCTAATGCAGACACAAGGTGGGGTCATCAGCATCTGAAAAGATGCAAGTCCCGAACAGTAAATCATACAGAGGCGCAGAGGCAGCCTCCGGTGCCTTTGGACATTTTAGATTCAAAGGAGACTTCCTTTTTAAAAAACGACTCTGTATCTTGCGGCTTCATCATACTTCTTGTGAGGCAAAGTGGCTCCCAACACCATTCCCCAGAACTGCCTGTTGTCAGAAACCAAACACAACTTTTTATCAGAAAGAGGAGAGGCTACCACACAAAAATGCACCCCACTATACACCCTTAAAAAAAAAGCCCTATGGAAGTGTTGTTCATGACTTCCCAGCTTATACACCTAACCTAACTATGGCATTCAGGCCTACCTGAATTGTACTGAATTTTTCAGAAGCTCTGCTTACATCTATGGAAGGCCATTCCCTTTTTCTTCGACTGGGTTTAGCATAGTTTGCCCCACACTATTCTGAATTATTTATTTATTTGCATTATTTATAGTCCGGCTTTCTCACAGGAACTCAAGGCAGATTACACAGAATGAGTCGATATAATCGACAGAATATGACATTAAGTAAACAACACACTAAGATTAGGGTCGTAGAACCAATCAGAAATCTGAAACCAGAACTGAAGCAAAGCAGAAGTATCAACACAACACATCGAATGAGGCAAAAATCACATAGTGGGATCCTAGTTTCAGCAAGTTAAGCGCAGGAATATAGAGCACACTCCCTCATAATTTATCCAAGTAACTCTGTGAATCATTTAGTAGAGTGCATATGTTGGCTCGATGCCGTAATAAATGTACTGTAGTACAGTGCAATTGTATTTCCTCTATAGGAAAGCCCTCTTGAAGGATTCAGTTCGGCATACTTCCCTGAAAGCTGGGCGAATGAGAACTTTCCTGACCTCCACAGGCAGGCCTTTCCATTGTGGGGGGGAGGCCTCTGGTGTTGAAATAGTTATTCATTTTGCTTTCAAGGCCATTCTTCTAGTCTCTTAGGAACCAACCAAATGTTAGGAACAAGAGTTTAAGATTGAGTGATGAAGAGCACTTGGTATCATAGAATCATGTGCGTTTGTTTGATTACCTCTTTCCAAGGAAAGGTGTGGGGGTGGGGGGGAAGCATGCCAGAACAGATGGCTCAGGTTAAGTTGTGGTCAATTAAACCCTACCAGTTCCCCATGCTTGTTGAACTGAGTTCAAGAATTAGGGTCACCACCTCTTCCAATCACTGCTTTTAAGCTGAGTCTCTACCAAGTGTGCAAATATTAGCTGGCAATAATGTTTAATGCCACACTTTGAAGGACATTATCTGCTGATTTCTGCCAATCCAGCTGCAGTTAAAGGTGCAAAAAAATAAATCCCCTCCCCACAGGTTCAGATGGGAACCTTATTCCAATAAACCCTGATTTCTGCTAATGATTTATATTTAGATCCTGCAACCAATTTGTCCTTTTAATTGCTCCTTCCCCTAAATCCACTTTTTTGCTGTGGTGGTGCCAACTGGAGCTTGCATGGCCTTTGTCAAAAGTGACAGCCGAATCCACAACATGAGAAACAGAGAAAGGGGGCTATCCTTCCACCGAGGAACTATCCTTCCCCCTACCTGATCTCATAAGCCAGAACAGCATTTGCTTTCCAAAAGCTAACAGCTTTTTGGCCACTCAGGCCATGCATGTAGGAACTGTCTGCCTCACCCCCCTCTCTATGCCCCTGTCCTGTGGTTCTTAGTGCTGCCCAAGTACCCATGTGGGACACAACAGAGGCAAAAAATTGGTGGTGGCTTTTGCAGCAGAGTAGTGGGGGGGGGGGGGGCTTGTTCCACCAGGATAACCCTACAGCTCTGTTCTTTAACCTCCTGTGGGTAACCCTGCCTCTGTGCCTTTAACAGCAGCTAGATATTGAATCTCCCTGAGCTGGATGGCCCTGGCTAGACCAACCTTGTCAGATCCCAGAAGCTATGCCGGGTCAGCCCAGGTTAGTCCTTGGATGGGAGACCAACAAAGCAGTCCAGGGTCACTATGCAGAGGCAGGGAATGGCAAACCACTTCAGATTTGGTTGAAGTCTGTTGCCTTGAAAACCCCATGGGGTCGCCTTAAGTCACTATGACTTGATGACACACAAAAAGGGGCATTGAACAGGTGATGTGCTGGAGGATAAGTGGATGAATTTTTGCATGCTGGGCTCTGCTGTTAAAGACAGAGAAGCACGGCTGATTTTTAAAAAGACAGGAAACCCATGTTCAGTCCTCGCCCACCTCCCTAACTCCAAACACACCTGGATGGATGCTGCTATGCTGGCCGGTCGTCTTCGCTGAAGCAGGTCAAGTGGAGCAGCTCCAAAGGACATCTCAGCTTCTCCTGGGGCCTCTGTCTGGCTTCCTCGAGTTGGCACAGGAGCTGGCAAGCCTCAGGAAGGGAGTTCTCAGAGAGCATCCACACTGGTTCAGTTCCTCTGCCTGCTGCCCAGCAGTGAAAGAGCTGAGAGACAGCGGAACTCTTTAACAGGCTAATGCTGGCAATTGAGAGACATAGCCTGCCCCTGCTGGCCTATCTGAGGAGCGGCAGGCAGGCATATTTTTATGCTTGTATAATTCAGTTCCACTCAAAGAGCCCAGAAATTGCCAGTGCTCTTTCTACTGAGGCCAGATTAATATGAGGAAGGGATCGAGGGGGGGTAGGATGCCGAAGTAGTACACGGCACATCTGGCTTCAGATAGTGGATCATATTTTGAAACTGTCACCTCTGTTTTTTAAAAAAAGTCCCTGGAAATGGAAAACCAGTACAGCAAGCAGAGGGGAAATTGAATCTGTTGTGCTAGTTTTCTACTGGCGGGGATTTTTTAAAATGTGAATATTCCAAACTAGAATCTACCAACTTCAGGCTGACGTAGTGAAATCAGTTTTACCTCTGCATGTGATTTCCTGAACAATATCCTCCTAAAAAGTTGGCAACACCCTGGATAAAGGTGCTGTTTTCTTCAGAAAAAAATTAGGTACAGGATGTCTGTCATTTTGGAGCACTTGCTGAATACTTTACCTCAGAAAGGTACATTTACTAACAGCTGGGGCATCTCTGAAACCACAAATGCTAGTGGGTTTAGGCCCTATACATCTCTTGACCACCCAATATTTACTTTGTAAGCAATATTGATGAACTTGGTGCCGGTTCAGAGATCAGTTGCCCGCACTATAAAACATCCAGGCTATTTTACATAGGCCTAAAGCAAGAAATTGCAAGTAGATAAATAGGTACCGCTTTGGTGGGAAGGTAACAGCATTCCATGCCGGTGACATGACCATGGAGAAGTTTTCGGACAGCACTGGCTCTTCGTCTTGGAAATGGAGATGAGCACTGCCCCCTATACTTGACTTAAACCCGATTATTTATTGCTGGGAAAAGTACCCCTCTCTCCTCCAATTTACCTGTGAAGGCTTCTTCTTTGTAATGATACTTTAAAGCACAAAAATATGATCTACTCAAATGAGCATATTCCTTTTGAGGTATGTTGGGTCCCAGGGTATGGGTGTGTGCATATACAGTCTCCCCCACCCTAAATACCCAAGCAGTTCCTCATAAGACTGGTGTTTACCCCCCACTAAGATGCCTGACTAACCACTTTCTAAAAGCTTGACCTGACGCTTGACTAGACTGTGTCTTGTGAAGTAAATTATCAGACTACAGGCTCTTAGACTAGATGGTGCTGATGGGATACGAAAAGGACATCCCTGCCCAAATTTCCTTTTCTACAGGGCTATGAAATGCTTCAAAACCTCACCCTTCTTTGCAGATGGTTTCAATCACAGTGCAGAGGAATGAAATCTGTGAACTGATCATTCACTTCCTTGAGGCAGACTTTCTTCCCACTTCTTCCCCCAACCAGAATCGCTATGGGGCACAGCAAACAAAGCAGCTGACGCGGGGCTCCCGTCCTCACACTGACTCCTTCCTCAACCTCATCTAAGATTCTGCCCTCAATTAATCTCTCTCTCTCTCTCTCCTACAAAGCCAGCTGGTTTTATAACCCCACTAACGTTCTAGATGTAAACATTCCTGCTCTCAAACTTGTTTGAAGAAAACACTCAACTTTACGAGGTTGGTCTCAGCCTGGGCCTCTAGCAGCCTTCTAAACATGCTGCTACTCTTAAGCTCAACATGGGCTTGTGCAACCAGAAAGCCTGATTGCATCACAGTTCTTCCTGCAGGGGGTGCAGGGTTGTGTATGCCCCCCCCCCCCCAAAAAAAACCCTTGATGCCTACACCAGGCCTGGGAGGAAGGTTCATCTGGGAGACTGACTGTCCCAAGGGCACCTAGTGAACTTCATGGGCTGGATGGAGACTTGAACCTGGGTCTCCCTGGTCACCACCCAAATCTCTACTACACCACTTTTCTACACTTTCAAACTTTAGCTACTGCAACAGGGATGCTACCTCACTCGTATTTTGCCCAGGAAAAGCTAGGTACTTAAGTCAGTAAGATGACCACCTTCGTATGATCTACAGCCTCAGTCCCCAGCATTCCAAGAAGCTGGGCTAGAACAACTTCTATCTGAAAACATTTGTATGGTGCAATAAATGCTCCAGAGAGTTCACAGCACTAAAAAGATACTACCTCTCTGCAACAGCCTCTGCTTTAGGTTTGCTCCTATACAACTGCAAGGCACAGCCAGATTTTTTAAACTTGTGATGTACACAAATTGAGGAACAAGGAATCCTCGGTATTAACCTAAACAGGACCAGGGTGTGCTTCCAATTTTAAACCGGGGGAGGGAGGAGATAATGCCTCTTCTTATCAAACATTTGGGAAACGCTAGAAGGGCATGTTCGCTCTAGTTCCCACCCATGGAAAAATAGATCAAACGTTAATTGTCTTAGCCCTGGACTGCAATGACTCAAGTTAGGGGTTTCATCAGGATAGCCCATGCAGAACTCCTCAGATCTCGCACGATCAGAATCAAATGCAGGAAAATAATGGAAATGGCAAAGTTATATCGATCTGCACAATTTGTTCAGATCCTGGACTTCTGATTGCCCAGAGGCATAATTTTAATTATTTACAGAAATGGTATACACAGCCCAACTCCTTCATGTAATTTTCATCTTTTGCCAGTTTGATACCAATGGGCTTCCAACATAACTTAGTGCCAGTCTTCTCTTCGACACATTTGTTTCCATCCCTGCCAGTTCGCATTTGATGCAAGCTACTTCCCATGTGCCTTTCAAATCCTTTGCAGAGGATTCTGGGAATGGCAGCTACTCTTCTGTTAATTCCTAGTTTGTTCCCCAACTATCCATTTTATTTGTTGCTGTTCTGAGCTAGCTTTGCCTCTTGTTATTTGAGCATCATTCTGTACCCACACAGCTGCCTTATACCGAGTCAGACCATTGGTCTATCAAGGTCAGTACTGCCTACTCTGATTGGCAGCAGCTCTCCAGGCTATCGTATCACCTCCTCCCTAATCTTTTTAACTGGAGATGTCAAGGATTGAACCTGGGAGGTTCCCCATGCAAAAGAGATGCCTCTTCTACTGACCTATGGGCCTTGCCCTCTACCCCTCTACCCCACAAAACACACCAGGAAAACGTATTTTTAAAAACCAAAGTTTATAAGGAATGCCACGCAACAAATAATGATGTGGTCTTCAGGAGCTGCACGCATTGGTTTCCGTCTGCTGTGCCAGTGTCTTCTGGGCCATTTCCAGCGCCCCTTCTTTGGTGTGGTTTCCACCAATAAAGCCGCTGGAATGCACGAAGATGCAATCGGCGATCCCGCTGACTCGGGAGAGCTCATCATCGCGCAGACCACGCCAGTCTTCCCGAAGTGACAGCCTGTTGAGGCAGGTGGGGAGAGGGATCAGAGAGGGCCGTCTGTGTATCCAGGGATGGCAGCGGAAGAATATATTACAGCTGGTATAACAAAGGGGGGGGGGTCAGGACCCTGCTGGAATCCTGCTTCTTTCTGCCTGAAGCCTGGGAATTTATTTGTTTCTGGAAGATCATTCAGGGAATAGTGATACACACACACACACACACACACACACACACCCTACTAATGTCTTTAAATAAATACTAGAATCGTGGTGTTACAGGAAAGATGACACTAGGGATCTGGTAACTCTGCAGAGCATATAGGTCCCCAGTGTCCCCTCCACAAGAAAAGAGACGGTGGTGAGAGGGACATCCGGATGCCCACACTCACCGGTTCTGGAAGGTGTGAAGGCCGACAGGGACACACTGCACCCGCCACTTGCCACTGAGATCTGTGTACAAGACAAATTTGAGGGGCTTCTTTATGCCCAGCTCTTGTTCCAGGGTGAAAAGATGTTCCTTCCACGGGCAACCGCCCTGGCCCAGCAGCAGGATCTCGCCACTGGGGTCGACCTACCAATAAATGCACAGAATTCATTATCAGCTACTGCACCAAACCAGTGATTCAGGCTGGGAACAGCTGTCGGCAGGAAAGACAGAGAAATATACTCCTGTACAAGACTATCAAAGTCTTCAGACCAGTGCAAAATACAGCAGCATTATCAGAATCCTGAAGGTCATCTTTTTCTTCTTCTTCTAAGTTTCTAGTCTTCATGGTTGCGTGATTGGGGAAGGGGGGCATGAAACGATGCAGTATCTACTAAGAAATCTAAGACTGAACAAAATGCTAACTGGACTTTTTTTTGGGGGGGGGGATCATATCTCTTTTGCACAGCTCTCATTTCTATCCTTACCCACCCAGTGATAAGAGGGCCTCAGGCAAGAGAGTCAAATGCCCATTCATTCATTCATTGCATTTATGAAACTGCCTTCCCCCTCCAAAGAAAATGGTTCTAAGGTAGAAGTAAAATTTCCAGAAGTTTTGAGCCAGTTTGGTGTAGTGGTTAAGTATGTGACTCTAATCTGGGAGAACCGGGTTTGATTCCCCACTCCTCCACTTGCACCTGCTGGATGACCTTGGGCAAGTCATAGCTCCGTACCAGCTGTTCTCTCAAGGACAGTTGTCTCAAAGCTCTCTCAGCCCCACCTACCTCACAGGGTGTCTGTTGTGGGGAGGGGAAGGGAAAGGAGTTTGTAAGCCGCTCTGAGACTCCCTTGTGGAGTGAAGGGCAGGGTATAAATCCAATCTCTACTTCTTCTCTTGAAGGGTGGGTGGGGGGAGCTTTTTTTCCAAGAGAAAAATATTGATTTGCAGGGAATTTTTTTTAATTCAATTAAAAAACCTTTAGTAGGCATTAAGGGAAAATTAAAATATATGCAAAACTTAACTTCCTTATCAAACCTGAACCTATTTTGCAGTTTTAGAGTGTGAAATACATCATTTATATTTTGTTAGTATATAAAATTGTACTGACTGGCATATTTATGGAATATACAATCTAAATGCCTTCATCTTCTACAAGAAAAATGGCAAATACACCCAATACTAAAGCCAGAGAGTTGCAAACTGGCACCTGTGCTATCTTAGCGCATTTCACTCACTCCAAAAGGGGGGTGGGATCTATTCCATAGGAGCATTTCCCCCCCAGTGCTCTCCAACATTTCCCAATTTTTGCATGAGAAACATTAGAAACAGTTTTCAGGGGGGGAAAGTTGGGGGAGAAAGTTTTCCCAAGCCTTCACATCTTATGGGACACAATAAAAGCAAACCAACATGTAAGCATGTATGTAGCATGTGCTGCTAATTTTAACTGTTTTATATTGTAAACCCTGTGGGTATTTTATGCTGTTAGCCGCCTTGAGCCGGTTTGCTGGCAAGGCGGGATATAAATGGAATAAATAAATAAATAAACAAACATCAAACAAGAACAGGCACATATCTATCAAAACCCACACAAAAGGCCATCAGAACCAACAAGAACCAACTGCCCACTTAAAAAAAAAGATTTCCAAAATAAAACAGTTTTACAATCCATTCCGAAATCAGGTGCCTCTCTATAACATTCCACACTCCATTCTACAAACAGGGACCGCCACAGAAAAAACCACGGATGGGGACTGCGGATGACCTCACCTCCCTAGCTAAGGGATGGCAAACAGAACCTGCTGTGCAGAGTACGTACCACAGCTGAGCAATGACAAGTGGGACTCACACGATTTTTCAAAGAATGGGACTTGCTTCTGTGTAAGAAATCTCAGCTTGTGCAAAGCTAGCGCTTGCTAAGGAGTTGAGGTCCATGGGCGAGGAAGGCCTTAGATCCTGCCAACTCTTATGAAGCCGCCAGGGAAGGGTGAGAGGAGCAACTGTACCTCAAAGCGCTGCTGGATGGCCTCTTCCACAAGGGCACGCGCCGGCAGCCAGCCACGGTGGTAGTAATCAAGCCGGTCTAGGAATTCACCGCCCACCAGCTCCATGGCCTTCTGGAATCCAGCCTGGGGAAAGAAATGGCCATTACATTCCAAAGCCCAGGGCAACTGCTGCCCTCAAGCAAGCCGGTTACTATTTTTAAAAATTGGTTTAAAACTAAACACCATCAGAGGAAAAAAGTGCCTTAATACAGAAAATAGGCAAGGACCTGGTATTTCAAGGTGGGCAATATGAATGGGCCAGTATTCATGCCAAAGTACACTTGAGAGTTTCTTGTTGAACTATATAGACTTTCTGCCCAAAGATATGCAAGAATTTGTTTTAAATGCCATAACCTTTGCAAGACTAGTCTTTGCTAGATACTGGAAGAGGAACATGACTCCAAATAAAGAGGGTTGGTTGGAGAAACCAAAGGAGTGTGCACAGAAGAGTTAAACTAACCTCTATGTTGCATGGTAAGAAGTTTGATAAACAGAATGTTATTCTGACCAGCATGGTGAATTAAACTTAACGTCTGTATGATTTGTTTATAGAATCGAAGAGGAACCTGCAAAGTTTTGTATCCAACTTTCCTTTTACTGAACAAATTTTTTATTTAAAAAAACCATACTCGAGTATCTACCATAGTCCTGAATGGCCTCCACGGTTGGGCAGAGCAATGAACCAGACAAGATTATAATGACTCTTTTAGGCTAACAAGGCAAACTGACATACTGTACAAGCAACCTATTTATCCAGATCATGGTTCATTCAAAAGGCAAGTTTTATCTGCCCATCCGGGGCAGCTATTAAGGAAACCTGGAATTACGCACAGATTCGACTTGCGTAGTCTGTCCTCCCCTGGTCTGCTGTCTTAGCTACCCATCTATTTGGAGCATGCCAGACGACAGCAGTGTTGGCGGCCGACCTCTCTCTGCATTGCTCAAGATAAGCAAATGGCTTGTTATCTTGTGTCCTCTCTACAGTGTATCAGCTGAGAGCCATTCCAGGCAGGTGGGAGAGACACGTACCCAGCTGCTCCCGAGCCAACAAGTCTTCTGCAAACAGAGACCAGACCATGGACGTCACAAGCAGCCTAGCCTTCTAGAAAACAGACTAGGGTACCAACACTTGAACCTGGCTGCACCCAAGGTCACGATGACTGGATGCGAGATCCCCCAGGTGGAAACTGGGAGGTCAGGAACTGACGCTTGAGAACACAACACAAGCCCAATATTTGCTACCTTTTTACTTACATCCACAATGACTTAATGAAGAGCAGAAGAGGCCACCCGGCAGATACCACACTGGGGAGCCACAGAGCAGATGAAACGGCCTGCAGCCCATCAGGCATCCACTCCCTGTTTCTCGAGGAGAACTTATAAAGAGCCAGTGTGGTGTAGTGGTTAAGAGTGTCAGACCAGAATCTGGATCCAGCTTCGGATCCTCACTCATGCCATGGAAGCTCACTGGGTGACTTTGGACCAGCCACACTCTCTCAGCCTAACCTACCTCACAGGGTTGTTGTGAAGGTAAAATGGAGGAGAGAATGATGGAAACAACTCTGGGTCCTCATGAAAGAGAAAGGTGGGGTATAAATGAAATAAACACATTGCATTTGGATGGCACACAACCGAGAGTAGCTCCTCGTTTAGTAAAGTTGGCCAGTTAACCCAGTGGGCCCATTTCTTCAACATCCAGGACTACTTCCAGACTGTTTCTTGACTGCTTACCTGTGCCTCAGAAAAACCAGAAAGGCATAACTCCCCCCGGATATAAAGAACAGACTGCCGGGATTGGGATGTGAAAGTTAAGGCAAATAGTCTCTAGGCAACCTTTTCTAGAGGTCAGTCAATCCAGAACCGCTACAGGAAAGATATCCTCCAGATGGCTCGGATGTTCATTCCAAGATGGCTGAGGGAAATGCAGACAAGACACACCCACACATCACCTCTGCGCCAGTTTCACCTTCTTACCTCAGTATCTTGGTCTCCGTCGTTCCAGCGGGGGTTCAGATAGCTCACCCTGGCACTCACGTTACTGGTCACGGCATAGCGGGGCTCCCCCTCCCACTGGGAGATGCCATTGTCTATCGCGTCAATCTCCTCCACAAAGCTCTCGTACAACTGGAAGAAAGAAGAGCAGGGATCAGGAAGGTCTGTTCAGATTAAGGCCCTCGAGAATGAGCTTATAGGCCAGGGCTCCACTCACCCAAGTGCTCCTTATAAGCTAGGCCTCAACACCTGTTGCTCACGGCAACCTAGAGCTGTTTCAAGCAAAACACAGGGCCACATCACACATATGTTGATCAGTGCAGAAGATGCTTCCCTGTGGCAAGAGGGCACCGGTTGGGTGCTAAGTATCCAGAGGACTACTATTTACTGCCGGAGCACAGGATAGGAAACTACAGCAAAGCAGCAACTCTGTTACTGGAGGTACTTGTGCATGGGAACATAAATCAGAGCCATAACAAAAATCTACTTGGGAGTCCTTGGCAGTTCCCGTGTGTACAAATGAAACTGTCTTATATAGAACCAGGCCATCCATCCATTGAGGTCAGTATTGTTTATTCAGACTCTCCAGGGTCTTAGGCTGACGTTCTTCACAGCACCTGCTACCTGATCCTTAACTGGAGATGCCAGGGATAGAATCCGAGACCTTCTGCATGCCAAGAAGATTCTCCACCACTGAACCATGGCCCCCTCCCCAAAGAAAAGGGGTTCTTCTGACCTCTGTGTGAACAATGAAACTGCCTTGGTCCATCACGGTCAATATTGTCTGCTCAGACTGGCAGCAACTCTCCAGGGTCTCAGGCTGAGGCCTTTCACTTCACCTGCTACCTGATTCTTAACTGGAGATGCCCAGGATTGAACCTGGGACTGTCTGCATTTCAAGCAGAGGGTCTACCACTGAGCGGCAGCCCCCTCCCCAATCCTGATCTAACTGGATATCCCAAACTGGATCCATTTGACAACAGGGGTATACCCTCAAACAGACACAGTCTTGGAAGAGAAAACAACTGTCTGACCAGACTGTGCAGTCACCATCAAAGATAAAGGCATCTATGGGTTTCAGCAGCAGCAGCAGACATGGATGTGGGAAACTTTCTTTTGCTTCCCTACTGGCCCACAAATTGACTGAGTAGTTGCAGGTAAAAAGATCGCTACCTGTGAAGTTCAACTCCTCTGCAAAAAGGGCATGACATCTAAGTGTACCCAATTCATGCAAGGCAGGGCCTGTAGGACTTTGTCGTTATGCTGTGTGCATTTAGAATGCAACCTAGAACACACCCAGAATTTTCTTGGGGGGGCACAGGGGAGGATTACTCTGGTGGGCAAGCTGCCTTGTTGATCTTCTCATGGATGTTGTCACCCAGGCAGTCCTCCATGAGACCCCAGGTGGTCCTCCAAGAGCACTTAGGTCTACCCAAGGAGGCCCCGTGTTCACTGGAACATAATCTGGGATCCACTATGCCACAGAGCACGTACCTCTAAAACTCCAGAATGGAAGAGAAGCCAGGAACAATCCATAGCATTCCACACAAACGCTTCTGAGCCACCCCTTCCACCACTGACTCAGAGCTGGGGCCCTGGCAAATCATTCCATTAGCAGAAGCAAAGGGTTGGAGGGGGTCACACAGGCCATCTAGTCCAACCCCCCCTGCTCCATGCAAGATCAGCCTAGAGCATCCCTGACAAGTGTTCATCCGGTCGATGCTTGAAGACTGCCAGGTTGGGGGAGCTCATCACCTCCCTAGGCAGCCAATTCCACTGCTGAACTACTCTTAACTGTAAAAGTTTTCCCTAATATCCAGCCAGTACCTTCCCGCCCTTAATTTAAACCCATTATTGCAAGTCCTCTCCTCTGCTGCCAGCAGGAACAGCTCCCTGCCCTCCTCTAAGAAGAGACAGCCTTTCAGATACCTCAGGAGAGCCATTATGTCCCCCCCCCCAACCTCCTCTTCTCCAGACTGAACATTCCCAAGTCCCCCAGCCTTTCCTCCTAGGGCTTGGCCTCCAGGCCCCCGACCATCCTCGTGCTCTCCTCTGCACCTGCTCCCTTCTGTCCACATCCCTTTCAAAGTGAGGCCTCCAGAACTGCACATAGTACTCCAGGTGCAGCCTGACTAATGTGGTATACAGCAGGACTATGACATCTTGTGATTTCGATTTTACGCTTCCCTTGAGACACCCCAAGACCGCAGCAGCCTTTTTCGCCACTGCATCACACTCACTGCTCATATATTTAGCTTACAGGTGCTTGCAAATAAGCATTCTAAAAAGTGCTCCCACTTCCTGAAGAGCTTCAGGAGAAAGGGGGCCAGAGTTGGGCTATATCTTCTTCTTCCGTTATTACGGAGACTTCTAAGATGAGGAGGAGGAGGATCAGCCACCGCTTTCCCTTCTTGGCTGGTACCTTGTCATAGAGCACCCGCACGACTGGATCCTCTTCCTTCAGGCCTAACCGGCTGGCCAGAATCTGGGAGCCAAAATGGAAGTACACGAGCCCTGCACTGCTCAGCTTCGTCTGCCACGGTTTATTCGCGTTCAGGCTGTGCATCGACTCTCCAAACGATCTGCAGCAATAAGGTGGGGACCAAGGAGAGCAGTTCTTATTTGACTAAAGCAGTTCGAAAGCAAGAAATTGCAAGTAGATAAAGAGGCACCACTGCAGTGGGAAGGTAACAGGGTTTGGTGCGCTTTGGCGTTTAGTCATGCCGACCACACGACCACAGAAAAGTCTTCGGACAGCACTGGCTCTTCGGCTTGGAAACAGAGATGAGCACTGGCCCCTAGAGTTGGATTCGACTGGCTTTCAAGCAAGGGGGAAATCTTTACCTTTACCTTTTACTATTTATATATTGCTTTTGACTAAAAAATGTGGCCAAAGCAATTTCCAAATCGATACACTCAATCATCCTTGCTGATCTTTGATCGTAATAATCAAATGATTGAATAAAATCATCCTGAAACAATAATAGTGGCGTAACCAAGAGTAAAACTGCACAAAAGCCAATGCCAAGTTAAAAAACAAAAACCAACAATTTGGACAGAACAGGTTCAAATTACAACTCTCCAGAGTCAAACCTTGGAGGGAGGGAGGGAGGGAGGGGGGATTCACCCAAACTCAAAAGGAACTGAATGATAGCTGAGAAAAGAAAGATGTTTTATCCCAGCTGGCACCAAAAAGTTAAAGGTTTGCTTCTAGACAGAGCACTGGGGAGGCATTCCACAGCGATTTCCTCACCACAGGAAAAGTCCGGGCCCTCCCTGACCACCCACCTTCCTCGGTGGGGTGTGCATGAAGACCAGGGTCTCAGAAGGGGGGGGTCTCAAAATCTGAACAGGCTCACTGGGGAGCGGGCAATCCTGGCTGGGACGCTGGACCAGCCCTCAAAGGGCATGAAGAGTGGCTTTAGAGAGGAAAGAGAGCCCTGGCTCTCTCTCCCCTCCTCCGAGCTGACAAGAATTCACACCTCTGCTATTTGGAAGTGAAGAGTTCCTAATGGCTGCAGAACAGTCAGTTCTGTCTCAAGCTGGTCTCTGGGAAAGAAGGCCAATATAAGTTCCAAAGCAGTCTGTAAAGGAGGCATCATACCACATCAGCAAACAAAAAACCAGAAGGTACCAACCACACAGAGGGAGTAGGAGGAGATCAGCATTAATGAGACACATTAATGAGCCCATTTTGTGCAAACTGCAGAAGATTTTTCTGAATACACAGAATTCCTCTTCCCCCCATTAGGGCTGCCTCTCTCACAGTTTCCCAGTGCAGTGGAAGTGAAGGCAACCATTGCTTGTCTGTGCTCCCAGGTAGCAAACTAGCACATGGTGTAGGGGTTAAGAACGGCGTATTCTAATCTGAAGAACCGGGTTTGATTCCCTGCTCCTCCATCTATATGAAGCCTGTCTGGCGACCTTGGGCCAGTCACAGTTCTCTCAGAACTCTCTCAGCCTCACCTACCTCACAAGGTGCCTGTTGTGGGGAGAGTAAGAGAAGGAGACTGTAAGACACTTTTGAGGGCCCTTAAGGTAGAGAAAAAAGGTTTCCCTTGCTCAAAAGCCAGTTGAATCTGACTCTAGGGGGCGGTGCTCATCTCCGCTTCCAAGCCAAAGAGTCAGCGCTGTCCAAAGACTTCTCCGAGGTCATGTGGCTGGCATGACTAGAAAGCAAGGTATAAAAACCTAACTCTTCCTCTTCTCCTCAGTCCTGTCATCAGAAATTCTCCCTTGCCTGCTCCAGGAGAGCACGACGGGCAGGCCACAAGACTCATGGGATGGGGAGCTGGAACTGCCTGTCCGCTTGCTGTATTGAGACGCCCAACGTTATACATAAAAGGATCTCAGCAGTACCTCTGGTGATGGTCATAACGATGCTTCTGTGGGTCATATTCACCCCCGACGTCCACCACCACATCGCATTCCGAGAGCAACTGGGGGTCTCGCGTCCGGACGATCTCTGCATCCTGTTGGGCACACAAGGGAACACTACAAATGTGCCCAAGCAGTGAGTCGAGTATGTCCATGACACTACCCCGGGTCTCTTGCTTCACTGACTTTTTCTACACTGACATTAGCCTTTGCCATGGCCATCCCACAGAAAAAGAGATACAAAGAGGACCCAGGGTTTCCACCAGCATGGTGTAGTGATTAAGAGTGGCAGCCTCTAATCTAGAGAACTGGGTCTGATTCCCCACACCTCCGCCACATGAAGCCTGCTGGGTGACCTTGGGCCAGTCACAGTTCTCTCAGAACTCTCTCAGCCCCACCTGTCTCACAAGGTGCCTGCTGTGGGGAGAGAGAGGAAGGGAAAGGCGATTCTAAGCTGCTCTGAGACACATGAGGCCTGCTGGGTGACCTTGGGCCAATCACAGTTCTCTCAGAACTCTTTCAGCCCCACCTGCCTCACAAGGTGCCTGTTATGGGGAAAGGAAGGGAAAGGCGATTGTAAGCCGTTTTGAGGCTCCTTAAGGTACAGAAAAGCGGGGTATTAAAAACATCTTTTTCTTCTTCACATAAATGCACATAATGCACAAAACCAGTCCTAAACAGTTAAAGTAGCATTCTTGCATAAGATTTTGAGTCAAGAATGCATACTCCAACATCAATGTTGGCCTGCAGGGATTCAAGAAGGCTCCTGGATCGCATGAGATCTGCATCCTGGATGATCAGGACCCCTGAAACTCTCCTTATACAGTATTTGCAATTCATATAGAATAAATCTGGCTGAAACATAGGCTAATCTGTATTAGATACAACACCAGACCAGGATCTGGGAGACCCAGGTTCAAATCCCCACTCTGCCATGGAAGCTTGCTGGGTGACCTTGGGCCAATCTCTGATACTCACCCTAGCCTACCTCACAGGAAGGTTGTTGTGAGAATAAAATGGATGCGCTGAGCCACTTTGGGTCCCGGTTGGGGAGAAAAGTGGGGTATAAACTTCTAAATAAACAATCAGCAATTGTAAGAAAGTTGGCTTCTTTTCTTTGTGCCTCAAACAAGCTTTTGTCTCTTAAGACTCTCAACGCACATGGTTAGAAACTTTCCACACCTCTATCTTGCTAGGAGCCAAAGAGAATATATAAAAAGCGTTAACGATGTGAGAAATTCTGATTTTTAAACACAAAGAATTACAATCCTGATTAATATTAAAGTCGGGAGCAAGAACATCCTGCCAACTGAAGGAAGGGGGATACTTTCTGCGTTCTGCATTTCCACCGACAGACACTGAAGGCGTGTGTACTTCCACGCAACAGGGGGCTCACTTTGCCCGGATAAAATAGCGCGTGTGTTTTAAAGCAACACACGGCATCTAATAGTAGTTAACAGTAAGAACAAAACCAATGCAATTCGGAGCGCCTGCAGAATGTACATAAACTGCGGCAGAAGAGTGGAGGACTGGGCCAGAGGCTTGTATCCAGGGGTGGGGTGGGGTCTCTGTGTCTTCATATCAGGTTTGCTATCTGACATCTTCCTCCTCGTCCTCTCTTCGTGGAACAGGGACGTCACGTGTGCATTTAAGGGGCGAAGGGACCCACCCGGGAAAGGATGTTGGCCCAAATCCAGATCCAGCTTTTGGATCCTGCCTGATCCGGACTGCATACCTGATAAGAAGGGAGCAAGCGCAAAAGGAAACAAGCGAGCGCCTCGTCGCAGTGGAAAGTGCCCCCGTGGGTGCCGATGCGAGGCGGGCGCGGGCGCTTTGGGCCAGGCATGAGACCCCGCGCCAAGCGTGGCAGCACTACCGACACTCGGAGCATGCGCACGACGAGAGAAGCCGGGGCCTTCCCGTCGACTCCTCAGCCAGAGGGACCGTCTTTACCGTATTCCTGGGAGTGCAAACGCACTCACAACTGCCCCAGGGACAAATGGTGGTGGTAAGGTTGCCAGGTCTGGGTTGGAAAATACCTGGAGACTTTGGGGGTGGATCCAGGAGAGGGCGGGGGGAGGGGAGGGGGCTCAGCCTGGTACAATGCCATAGAGTCCACCCTTCAAAGCAGCCATTTTCTCCAGGGGAGCTGATCTCTGTCAGCTGGGGATCAGTTGTAAAAGCGGGAGATCCCCAGGCCCCTCCAGGAGACTGGCAACCCTCGGTGGTGATTTTTTTAAATAAAGAATTCCCCCTGCACATGCGTAAGAATTTCCCTTCCTAGAACAATGTTGTGTGCGTGTGTTTTAATTCCTCCAAAAGTATGTGAAGATTAACAGAATAATAACTTTTATATAGCTTAAAAAAATAATTCCCCACGAATAGGCCAGGCCAAAAAAAATAAAATTTAATGACTGTAGTGAAGGCTTCGCCACAAGTCACTCAGAACAACTTGTGACAGTGCCTAGAGTTGCCAGGTTAGGGTTGCCAAGTCCGGGTTGGAAAATACCTGGGGACTTTGGGGGTGGAGCCAGGAGAAGGTGGGGTTTGGGGAGGGGAGGGGCCTCAGCAGGGTACAATGCCATAGAGCCCACCCTCCAAAGCAGCCATT
Source organism: Lepidodactylus listeri (assembly GCA_029233225.1). NCBI lineage: Eukaryota > Metazoa > Chordata > Lepidosauria > Squamata > Gekkonidae > Lepidodactylus > Lepidodactylus listeri. Next base: position 53,282,964 of record JARCFY010000015.1, on the reverse strand, counting down.
TTCTCCAGGGGAGCTGATCTCTGTCAGCTGGGGATCAGTTGTAAAAGCGGGAGATCCCCAGGCCCCACCTGGAGGCTGGCAACCCTATGCCAGGTCCAGCTTGGGAAATTCCTGGTGATGAGAAGTTCCTATGCCATGGGGTTGCCAGGTCCTACCTGTGATCCAGCGGGGGGGGGGGGGGGGGGGCTCCTGGGTCCTTCTGCCGCATGCACAAAGCACGCAGGGTGCGATGACATCACCCAAAAGTGACTTCATTGCATCACGGCTATGGGGGGGGAGGGGGGTGCCCAAAAACTAGTGCCACCCCCTGACCTTCCGACACAATGACATTACTTCCGGGTGACATCATTGTGACAGGGACATTGCAGGGTGATATGCCTGCTCAGGGATGGGGCTTCCTCCACTAACCAGCTAGCTGATGGCGGGCTGGAGCCCCAGAAATCAGGGGAACCCTCACCCAGACCGGGAGTCTGGCAATTGTACCTTCCCCCAGCCCTTTCCCCCCACCTTACACGACTTGTAGGCTTCTGTATGCACATGTTCAGTATGTCCTACTAAAACTAAACTTCAGCACTGGTATAACTGGCTGCTATCCAGTTATGTTACACTCAACCTTTAAAAAAAAAACTTTTCAAATCCTCTTCATGTTTTCTCAGCATTAAGGAGAAGAATCCACTCTGCAGGCCTGCAGTAGGATGCCAGCCAACAGCAGTACCCATCCTTCATGTCTTTACAGGTGACCGTTCAGTTTCTCCTAGTCTCCAGGTATTTTCATAGGACAGATGAAAGAGGTTCCACTTTCTGTAGCTACTCTAAGGCTTCAGTTTCTCCTAGACTCTAAGATCCACCCTCTGAAGCTGTCCTCTCTTCTCAGGGAACTGATCACTGCAGCCTGGAGAGTAGTTGCAATTCTGGGAGAATTCCAGGTCCCACCTTGAGGTTGGTAGCCCTACTAGTCATGTTTTACCTTCTCTCTGCAGTTCCTGGCAATCAGAGGGGTGCAGTAAATTCTGTTGTCAGAAATCCTTAATCTGCCTTGAGTCCAGGAATGTGGAGACTGATTTGGATTGGGACCATGGTGGGAACAGAGCAGAAGCGTAAACCTTCTTCCCAAGCCATTTTTCTCACCTGAAACAGTCATAGGAAGCTGATGTTTGTCCCATAAGGACAGCTGGTCAGATCATGTGAGATTCTCTAATGGTGTAAAAGGCAGCCATCTGGGGATTTTTTAGGTCAAGAAAATGGCAGGGGTGGGGTAGAGGGGCTGAAGGATGCTTTCTCCACACACCATGGTCTCCATTTGTATTGAACCTTGTGCACCTACGAATCGAGTTTTGAGCATGAGACTCGCAGCGTATGTTTGATTGCCAGGACACAGAGAGGATGCAAGAAAACATGGAGTTAGGTCCTGATTCTGACTCTCACCAGGTTTTCTCTTTAGTAAAACCATAATCGGACTTGGGCATCAAACTCACAATAATATCCTGCTATGCCCCTTCCCCAAATCTGCCCTGTTAAACTCCCTGTTGTATTTTGTCTCTCCTGCCATATTCTGCTATGGCGTTGTATGTGTATTTGGATAGTCTCCCTATCATTCTGTGCCTCTGGATATACTTTGCTACCCTGAAGTCTTGATAATGCCCCTGATATATCTTCCTCCACCTCCCTTCTCCACCATGTCTTGTTATGCCCTTGATATATTTGGCGGAAATACTGTGCTATGCCTGATATATCCTACTAGTCATTCATGATATATTTTGTTATGCCCCCCGAAGTGTCCTCTTACACTCCTTAAAATATCTTGTTATGTCTGTGGAGATATTTCACCGCCTGGTATATCTTGCTACACCACCTGAAACATAACACTGTGCCCCGTAATAGCTTGCTGTTGTACCTTTATCCCAAATCCTGAGTTGGGGTGTTAAGCCATGCTTCCCTCCTAGTGTCCATTTAACCTGGGTCAAAGTGGTGTAAGAAAATTCTGGACTTGTAAAACTGTTTTTTAAGAAAGATGCTGGCATCTAACAACTTGGAAAAACCAGCACTGAACTAGTACATTACATCTGGATTTATTTAACCCCTAAATCAAGGATTTTCTCTGAGATACTTAAAAAAACCCTCAAGCTCTTAACAAAATTAGACAAACTTCTTCAGGAGTGAAGTCTCAGTTCTGCTAACAGTACAGAATCAAGTATGCAGTGTGTCATCTTATTATACAATGCACCCCTTCTCCACACAACTATACAAAGGAAGTCTGGCTGGTACTATGTTGGCCACAGCTAAATGTGTGTCATAGCAAAGGAAGATAATAAACAACTAGATTAGAGATTCAGTATAATCACTGCAGAGAAAGGATTTTTTATCCCACAAAGCAATACATTTTTATTAATAAGGTAACAGCATATTACATATACAACTACAAAAACATTATTCTATCATTCTTTATCATGTCCATAAAGCTCTGGAATAGTTTTGATATTAGATCTTCTCTTTATCCATCTGGAAAAAAAGCCCAAAGATGTACAGAGGAAGAAAAAGATAGCACACACCTCTAAGTGATCATCATCATCATCACCATCATTTCTATAATTAAAATATAGATTTGTCTCTTTAAATCATTCTATTGATTTTTCTAATAAAGTGCATTGCATGACCATTTAAATTACACAAGGCAACAAACAAGAGATGATTTGTGTTTCACATTTGGAAAGAAGACATTCCTCTCTTATTGTACATGTTTGGGTTTCACATGCAGGATTGGAAAGAAAAAAAATAAATCCCAGTATCTCTCACAAAAAGAGCAGCTTTGATTCAAATATATATATTTTTAAAATGTCTAAAATCCAATTTACAGCAGAACATTTCCAACCTATATTAAATACCTATTTACACATTCAATCATGCCACAAAAATCTGGTGCAAATTGTTCAGCATAGGCATCGCGAAGGGATTTAAGACAGGCCTTGGGTACCAAAATGTCCCAAGAAAACGAATTTGGAAAACAAAGCAGCCTGGGCCACTCCTTCAAGGGCTGCAGCGAAAACTCAGTTTTGGATCTCTAGTCAGTTCTGTCATGATAGTTCAGGGCAGGTAACCCCCCCCCCTCAAAAGGCACACACCCCTCAACGAACAAAAAACCAGAAAATGCCCCAACACCCATCAAGAATAGGAAGTGAAGGGGAGAAAAACCAGATCTTTTTCTGCCAAAGACAATACGAGTAAGAAATGTTGTCACACAGGAACCATTTTGTACATAGTTTGATGTACTTTCTCTGAGCACATTTACAAAACATTAGTTTGGTTCTACTCACTGAAAAAACTGGCACATGGAGCTGTACTGATTTAGCAGCTTGAACCACGATCAACACATCCCTTTAACCTTTGAGGATTATTCCCTGAGCGGTCCCTCCCTGAGAGATCTGAATCTCACTTCTACTTTGTGGGCATTTTCTGTTCAACATTGGCCCTGTGTCCCCCACCCAGCCCTTCTTTAAACCAGGCAAAGAATGTTAAGGAACTGCTAATTTCTCCCTTTACAAATAATCCCAAGAGCAAAGCTACAGGAAAACACACACACACACACACTGAAGATTGGCACCACAGGGAATTCTAACAGTCACTTCAACGCTGAATGTTGCAGAAAAGTTTTCAACGTGTCTGCTGTCTTGCAGCAAACACATTCAAACAGTAGGTTAGTACCAAATACATGGGCTGCCAGGCAGGGAACTGTGATTTAGCCAGGACTCCCCCCGGGATAGGGTTGCCAACCTCCCAGTAGCACCTGGAGATCTCCTGTTAGTACAGTTGATCTCCAAATGACCAAGATCAGTTCTCCCGGAGTAAATGGCTGCTTTGGAGTGAACTCTATGGCCGTATACCCTGCTAAGGTCCCTCCCCTTACCAAACCCCACCCTCCCTTGGCTCCACCCCCCAAATCTCCAGGTATTTCCCAACCCAGAGCTGGCAACCCTATCCCCAGGGCACATTTGCCATGCATCTGTGCATCTACCTCCCTTTCAAATACTACGCTATTCACTGCCTGAGCAAGAGGCAGACACACTGTAACCCCATCAACCATGCAAAGAGGCTCGATGTTGAGTCACTCAGACTTACTGCAAATGCCACTACAAGATCTTAAAAGAGATGTGGTGTGTGTGTGTGATGTGCCATCAAGTCACTTCCGACATATGGCGACCCTGTGAACGAATGACCACAGAAATGTCCTATCATTGATAGCATCTTGCGAACGGAAAGCAGGGGGCTTCCTTTATCGAGTAAATCCATCTCATGTTAAAAAGAGATATTAAGGTTTACTTTTAAACAAACTGAGTATACTATCTGCTCTTGTAAAGCAAGCGGCAGAGCTCTGAAAAAGAGGCCGGGAGGCAACGGAATTAAGCATATACAAGCTAATGTGTGGCAGATGGGTGCTTCCTTTTTCTCACTGCCAGGCGGCACGAGGGACAGGGCGATCTTGAGAGGCATCGCATCCATGAATAAAGAAATTGTTGTACTGGGTGGTGGTGGTGGTGAGACCTGTGAGCACACACCACAGAGACGTAGGCTGATGTGGGTGGGCTGCCCTTGCGCCAGACTTCAACCAAGTACAAAAGGAAGTCAATACTTTGATGAATCCTTCCAACCCTACTAATTTAGACTAATTTAAGAGCCACGTAATCTGCTCATAGCTCTGGGGGACGTTCACTGGTCTGGAGCAAACACAAGGCGCTTCACTCTGCCCAAGTATTCTTTGGCATCGCCCTGCTGACACCTAGTGAGCAGAAAGGAGATTTTTAATCCAAAAAAGAGGAAGCTCCCATCTCCGATCCTGCCCAATACACGTTTTTTATCGATACATCCCAGTGAGCTGTTCAGTGTAGCCCCTGGGGTTTAGTCTTGCCAGGCATTTTAGCTACCGTGTGTAAGAGTCACAACGAGACACGGACAAATGCAGCAGCGTGCTGCCAAATGCAGAGCTTGTGCTTTAAGCGGAGGGAGGTTTTGTGAACGGCATCCCCCCTACATGATTTGGGGGAGGGACTGCAGGAGTGAGCTGAGCCAAGGGAGGGGGTCCCTAAGGGTCACGCTGCTCAGGCCCAGGTGACAGATCTGAACCCAGCCACCTGCTGTGGGGCTGCCTGAACTGCTGGGGCTTTGGCTTGGCCCTGGCTGCCGGTGCTCCTCCAAGACAGCAGCCCACCAGGAATTTCCCCAGTGAACTAAAAGGACAACGTACCTGGGGGGGAAGGGAAGGGTTAGAATGTCCATTGGTAATCTTCCCATTTGCATTATTAACAGCTCTGCCACCCAAGAGCTGGATATTCCTATACTACAGTGGAAGCTGGACCAAAAGAAGATACTGGGTTGGATCCAGCCCAAATGGGCAGTTTGTCCTTGGGCTGCTCTTCAGGGTCCCTCGTCCCCCAGGCCCAGCACTTTCATGGAGATCAGTGGGCAGCACTAAGAAAGGGGAGGCAGGAAAGTTCCATTTCACCGTTGGAAAATTGAGCCGGGATCCAATCCATTCGTCGTCCTTTGGATTCTCTGGAGCCAACAAAGCAACATCTACATCTGCATCTGAATAGGTTGCCTGCAAATATATTATTTAAACTAATATTGATAAAGGATTCTTTCCCTTGTCAGAAGACGAGAACACGAGCTCGTATGTGTTCATCTTCTCCTCCTCCCAGAGGTCACACGGCCTAGAGGTTTTCAAGCTCACAGTGAACATCTAGCGAGTGGCAAAAATAAATAAGTTTCAGCCTCCCTGAGCGTGACTAAGGCAAAAATTATGGCTCCCGTAAGACATCCATTTCTACATAGCAACGCCTGTGTGCCACTTTGTGCGTGGTTCAGTGGGATCACAAGAAGACTCTCTGTGTCACTGCAGTGACAGTAAAATGCTCATTCTGTACGAAACCCAGGCTCAGGAATACACTGGAGGTCACTGGTTTATTAGATATCTCCTTTGGCAGTCGGCAGAGTCTGAAAGTGGGGAAGGGGGAAAGCCACAGAGAAAGTCAGGCTTTGGAGTTCCTTGTTTCAAAAGAAAACAATGCAGAGGTTCTCTCGGCAGAGGCTCGGCCCTTCAGGATTCTCCCAAGATCTCCACTCACTTCTCTAGGGAGGCATGCACGGTTGGCTTAAAGAGCCTCCCTCACCTAATTTATTTTGTCCCCATGCACGCGACAAATTGCCATCTCCCCCGTTTTCAAAACGAGACAGCTCAAGTGACCCAGTCCAGTAAACATCACACTCTCACTCATTCTGAGGCTGATAAATACTCCTGAAAAGCTGCAGAGACTTGGCATTTGGCAGAAAAATTACACAGGAAGTGCGCGTTAGGCAGAGAAGAACGTTTTGCCACCTCTGGCATGTTACAATTTTACATTGGACTGAAAAGCTCTTAATAAAACGGTAAGGCAAGAACACTCTCTGTCCCGTCTTAGCCTCCCCCTCCCCCGGCCTATATTCCACCATATTTATATGCTATTCAGCCATTTACCTTCCTTAAGAAACTACACCGCTGTTGCAGCTGCTGGTTTAGAAAGCTCACCACTGAAGAGAACGAAAAGCGGTTTCATCGTGATAAAGCAGCAAGTAAGAAAGTGATTCCATTTGGGTGGGCGGGGCGGGGGGAGCTAAGCTGGTGGGCTGCTGCTCAGCAGCAAGGCAAAAACATGAGACTGAAGATGTACAAACGACACAGTCCCCTCCAGTAGTGTGGAAAAAAAAATCAAAACTCTCTTGCTTACAGAATGTACAGAACTTCATGGGCCTAAAAGCTCCCAGCTTGCCACCAGTGGGAAGCCGGGCTGGCTCCTTGCTTAAAAGTTTGATGATGACTTTCATCCCCAATCCCACAAAAATCAGGAGATCTCGTTGCCGAAGACCTCGAGGACTAGCGGCGTAAGTTGCATGCTGTGCTCGGGCAGAAAGGAGAGGCTGCGGTATTGTTTGGAGTGCTCCTCGTTCAAGCTCCGCAGGTCGGCAAGTTTCTGGATCATCTTGGCGTACAGCAGGCGGTTGCCTGGGGGTGGGTGTCGACAGAGGATGTATGTCTGCAGGACTTCCGAAAGGCGATCCTGGATGGACTCCACTAGAGCAGTATCCTGCACAAATGGGCGGTCTAGGAAACAGGGCACACACCGTTCTTGTGAGTAGGGCGCGTAAGAGGACAAGTAACTCAAGAGGATTACATGCAGCCATTCTTATATTTAATTGTTTTTTTGTCTGGCACAAGTTCCTTGGAATTGCAGGAAAGGCAGGAAGGAAGGAGGGAGGGAAGGAAGGAAGGAAGGTAGGGGAAAAAGGAAGGAAGGTACTAAAATAATTCCTGAGTGTGCACAACTGCAACTATATAGCCAAAGACATCATTCAATATTTCACACAATGGGGTAGAAATTGGAGGGGTGTGGTGAAACTTGAGATGGGACCAAATCAGCCAAGTTTTGGAGATCTTGAAATAGCCAGGTTAAGCTTCTACAAAAATATATTTGCAGGGGGGGGAAATCAACCCAGCATATGGGGCTACCAGGAAGAATGGCACTGCTTCCCCATGTAAATGAGAAAAGTGGAAAACAAAAGGGAGGAAGAGGATATGGAGGAATTCCCAGGAAGGGATAGGACATGAAGGCTTTGTCACGATCCACTGGGGACATTTTGTTTTCCCTTTGAACATGCAAACTTCTGCATGAAAAATAAAGGAAAGGGAAGCCCCATACTGTGAAACGCCTCCTGAGTAAAGCCAGTACAGGCTGTGTTTCCTCTCTGCCCAGTTAATGTGCTGATTCACATGTTCCAGAACAAGAAACACAATCCATGAAATATCTTTTTTACTACACACAGCCAAAATGGCACAAAACACTGTGCAAGCTTTCAAGTTCAACAGAACCCTTCTTCAGGCTAGGTAGCACAAAACTAAAAAAATTGATTTTTTTTTTAAAAATTGTTCCAGGTCAAGATCATAATGCTTTTGGTGTTAGATGTTGACAGGCAGTGTGTTACCTCCTTAGTGAGTTTTAGCACAGCAACCAGACTGCCCCGTGGCTTGCATTTCATTCCAGAAGAGAAGTCATCTCCTTCCCTCTGCTGCTAGAGAAACCCTCTTGCTCTGCCTTGCAGTGTTATTGCCTATACAGAGATCCTCTGGGCACAGGGAATATGTTACCAGGAACCAGCCCAACTACATACCCCACCTTACAGATCACGTGGGATGAGTCTGTGTAACATTCACAGTTCAGATTCAGGTGGGACAGCCGAGTTAGTCTGAAGCAGCAGAACAAAGTCTGAGTCCAAAGGCATCTTTAAGACCAGCACAAAAGCTTATACCGTGAATAAAACTTTGTTGGCCTTAAAGGTGCCACTGGACTCAGACTTTACTCATAGGTTAGCTGTGGGTTCTTCTCAACCGTCATGCGTGTGGTGCCTGATTTGGACTGGGAGGGACTGTGGGGGATGAGGAGAAGAAGTCTGGCCTCCCTCCTCTCACTTCTGTGATTTGAAGAAGAAGAAGAGATTGGATTTATACCCCGCCCTGCACTCACTTGGAGTCTCAGAGCGGCTTACAAACTCCTTTCCCTTCCTCTCCCCACAACAGGCACCCTGTGAGGTCGGTTTGAAAGGGTTAGACCCTTCAGGACAGTTTTGATTTGAAAGGGTTAGACCCTTCAGGACAGTTTCAGGTTATGAAAGCCATGAGTGAATGAGAGAGACAGACTGACTGAAGTGCCTTCTCTACATGTGCCACAGACTTTATCCAAATTGCGCACACTGCACATGGGAACTGAGGAGAACCAGCAACTCAGATTGTTACGCAGGATAGGGACCCCAGGCAAAATGTAACCCGAGATGACTGAGTTTTTCTTACCAGGAGAAAGGATGCAGATGGCCATTAGGAGCACATGCTCTTCCTCATGCAGGTTCAGTTTCTTCAGGCTAATTTGAAATTTAACAAGAGGTTCAAGCAGTTCCATGTTGTGGCCAGCTGAAAGAGAAATGGAACAGCCCTTCTAAGACGTGGTCAACAGCCTCTTGATAGATTAGCAAGCAGCCAGGGACCGAGCAAGGAACAAAGGTAAGTCCATCAATTTAATAATATGGCTGGTCAAGCAAAGTGCAAATTCATCCCACCTACTGATCGCACTAAAATGAAGAGTTTTTGAGAGCACTGCATTCAGAAGAGAAAATGGTCTAGTCCTGGAGATTCTGTTCTGTTATAGATGAGTGCCAAGATGGTATGCAGGCAGTGGACTGCAGATCCCCCCCCCCCCCCGAATAGGTTTAAGGACTATGTGGTTCAAGAGCTTTGCCTTTAAGCATGAGTATAGTGCGTGTGCATTCCCTCCATCAGGGTTTATTTAATATGCTTATATACTAGACTGGTTAATGTGAAAGGAATCACTTAAGCCAAGTTTACCAAACTAACACCCCATTGCTTCAGAGGTATCTGTAAATTACCTTTGTTGGACTCTTCCAGTTCTGTGACTGCAGCAGCATTTTACAAGGCCTGTGCTATCTTCATGTATGTTAGGGGCTTGAAAGGGCACACTGTGGATATTTGGGTCCCCAGTCTCTGATGCTAACAGAATACACCATCCCTGACATGATGCAGAGCTAAGGCAAGGACAGGCCACTCAAATCCAATGGTCTGGGTCTCTCTCCCACACCCCATTCAACCCACACTCCCCAAGACCATAGTAACTTTTTTGCTATCATGGGCGGAAAATAAAGATGGCGAAGCGATTGTTTGAGTGCTATAACAGGCACCCAGCTCCTTATTCAATATGCTGCTATATGATACCTTTTATCAATGAACAGGAGCCTATTAACACCCAAAAGTCTAACAAAATGTCATTCCGGTGTAAGCTTTCACGGACTAACTAGAGCCCTTGGTCTGATGGCAGCTAACTTAGTGGGATCTAATCCACAAAAGCTTAAAATGGAATAAATTTCAGTTAAGAGTCTGAGGGGCTCCCAGGCGCCTGTTCATTTTTGCTGCAACCAACTAACACAGCTACCCCCTGGAGTTCCTTTTAAAAAGTGCATGATGTTGAGTCTGGAACTTGGCCCACACTGAAGCAATCACACAGCCCACTTTCCCAACCTCTGTTTTCTTCCTGTGCTGTAGTGCCAGGATGGCATCACCACAGAAGGGAAACAGCTCCCAAAGTAGTTGCATGACTCACTCATCTATCTGTTGCTTGATAGGTAAATACAGATGTCTTCATTTTCATGCTACATGCACGGATTCATTAAGATGAGCCTTACGCTTGTTCACTCTTTGTAGTTTGTTGTCAAAAATTAATCCGTGCAGGTAGCATTCTGTCTCCTCCACTTATCACAAATGGTATCAAACTACATTTGGAAGGAAATTAACCCTTGTACTTGATTTGGTCTCGGAAGCCTTTTGTGCTTGAAACTGCCGTACCTTGTGTGACGTCACTGACTTTGTATTTGAAGTCATTGCTGCCACAGGTCCATGACATATCCTCCAGTGAAAACGACTGGTTAGAACGGAGCATGATTACTTCAATGGCGCTGGATTTCAATAGTGCAATCTGGTCCTCTGCTGTTAGATCTCTAGATTTGGGGATGGGAGAATATATATCTGAGACTTCAGATCATCCATCATCATATCACTAAAGCAGGAACTCAAAATTTAACGTTGCATAGTTCATTCCGGCATACAGATTTCTCCCCATTCCTCTCCTTAGTGCAATCCACCACAACCTGCTGCAACCCTGAGAAACAACTTTTTGGAGGGTCAGAAAGAACTTCTGCAGGGGAGGAGAACAAGGAAAAGATCTGCATCTAACTCCTGGTTCGTTCACATATGCATGCCCAAAATTTATTGATGGTAGGCAGCGTTCCCTCTAAGCTGTGGAGTCCTGTGAGCAAAAATTCTACTTTTTGAGCCACTGGCATTAAAGTTGTGAACGAGCGATTTGGCTGCTGCATAAATCTGCCATCCTTCCTGAGCTAAGACAAAAATGGGTGAGCCAGAGGCTAAAAAAACTGTGAGCTAGGTCACACTAACTCAGCTTAGAGGGAACACTGATGGTAGGCTGTACTGCTATATATAATAAACAATGTTCACAGAAGCAGAGATCTAGCTGTAGCAGCCACCCAAAACAGTGTGCTAATATTTAAAAAAGGAGGGGGGCAGAGAACACACATGGCAACTTCTGGCTACCGCAGCAGCTTTGACGTCCTCTACCCTCTTTCCATGGTTGGCTGCTTTTATAAGGAAGCCGAGAGGTGTCCCATTTTAGTCCTTTTCAGGCAGGAGTCAGCTTCATAGAGGCAGGTGTGTACAAAGACTCTGTGCCCTCATCTCCCAAAGAGGTGAGCCCTGGTGAGCTCGGAAGGGAGGAGCAGGTTTGGCAGAGTCCCTCCTGCCAGGCTCAGAAGTGCTACCAAAACTGCTGTGCTGAGAAAATGCATTTTTAATCTATTTCTTTGAGACATTTATAAGCCTCTTTTTTCTGCTGACCATATCATTTAGGAGAAAGATTTCCTCCATCTCGTAAACCCCTGTTGCCCTGACCTAGACAGCCCAGGCTGGTCTGATCTAGTCAGATCCTGGAAGCTAAAATCAGGGTCGGCTACAGGCAGCCCTTGGATGGGAGTGCTGAAGAAGAAGAGGAGGAGACTGGATTTATATCCCACCCTTCACTCACTTGGAGTCTCAGAGCGGCTTACAAACTCCTTTCCCTTCCCCTCCCCACAACAGACACCGTGTGAGGTAGATGGGGCTGAGAGAGCTCTTTCCCAAACTGTCCTTGAGGGAACAGCTGGTACAGAGCTATGGCTTGCCCAAGGTCATCCAGCAGCTGCAAGTGGAGGAGTGGGGAATCAAACCCGGTTCTCCCAGATTAGAGTCTGCGCACTTAAACACTACACCAAACTGGCTCTCTGGCTCTGAGGGGTGACATGTTCGAGCTTTACAAGATTATGCATGGGATAGAGCAGGTAGAGGAAGAGGGACTTTTCTCTCTTTCTCACAGTACAAGAACTTGTGGGCACTCCATGAAATTGCTGAGCAGTTGGGTTAGAACAGATAAAAGGAAGTTCTTTACCCAAAGAGTGATTAACACAGGGAATTCACTGCCACAGGAGGTGGTGGGGGTGGCTACAAGCGGGAATAAATTGGATAAACATATGGAGCAGAGGTCCATCAGTGGCTATGAGCCACAAGGTATAGATGGAACAATATGTCTGGGGCAAGGGATGCTCTGTATTCTTGGTGCTTTTGGTGGGGGGGGGGCAACAGTCTTCTGGAGTTCTGGCCCTGCTGGTGGACCTTCTGATGGCACCTGGTGTTTTTGGCCACTGTATAACAGAGTGTTGGACTGGATGGGCCATTGGCCTGATCCAGCATTGGCTTCTCTTATATTCTTATGAGACACCCAACGAATACTGGAGTCGCTACACAAATGCAGGCCATGGCAAACCACCTCTGCTCCTCTCTTGCCTTGAAAACCCCATGAGGGTCAACTGTGATTTAATGTGGGGAAAACAAACCAACCCACCACCCCGAGGTCTCCTTGGAGACATGCTGTAGGGGGGACAGATTTTAAAACAAACAATACACACTCTCTCACACACAAACCAGAACAAGCAAATACAGAAATTAAATTCATCCTCACTTGAATCCTGGAATCATTTTTGCAAATCCAATCACTTTCTGGATGCTGTAGCTCACCAGGTCAGCCAGGTGAGGCAGCATGGTGAGGTGAGAGAAGTCCATGGCCATGGACGCGCTGTCGTCACTGTCATCACTCAGCTGCAGGTTCAGGAACATGCCGGGCTCTGCAGAGCAGGAGACAGGGTGAGGAAATGTACTGTAGCCTTCTACGCAGGTTGCACATTTCAGACAAAGTGACAATTGTCTTACTTTTAACAAATGGCAAGTCAACTTTTTTTGTTAAAAGCCCAACCTGAGAAACAAGATCATTAGTATGTGCTGGAATACTGCTAGTTATGGTTTTATTCTTGTTATAATGTTTGCTGTTTTCGTTGCTTTTTAATTTTCTATTGTATATTCGTTTATGTATTTTGCTATTAAAGTGGCATAAAGGTTAAATACATACACTGGGCATCCTTTTGGGTCAGGGAAACAGAATGCGGGGCGGGGAGAAGCAGGAGCTCCTTCTCCCTCCCATGCCACAGTCCCACTCAGATTTGGGGCCTCCTGGCACTTTTAGAGGGAGTTCCCCATGGGGATCGGCGTATGACTACTGGTCTCCATGGAGACCATGCAATGAACGTGTTTAGTTTGATCCTCAGTATGTGTATTCATTCAATTCGGGGGGAGGGGGGGGGAAATATCTCAGAATTGGAGACTGCATATATATTTGTCCCCCTCCACCCCCGGAACTGAATCCAAACAAATGCTGACCATATAAACTTAGCTTGTTATTCCTGTTTGGTTCTCACATCTGTTAAAACAACAACTTAATTATGTTATATCCTAATTTGCTGTTCACCCTCTATCTATATGTATGGACTGATAACTTCCATTTCAATGTGTCTGAGGCATTGTGCATACACACATCAGCTCACACCTTGAATAAAACTTTGTGGGTCTTAAAAGGTGCCCCTGGATTCAATATTTGTTCTACTGCTTCAGACCAACATGGCTACCCCACCTGAATCTTTGGGCAAAATTATTCCACGCTGTGCGAGTTACCTGGAGAGGAGTTAAAAGTGTCTGAAGAATCATCCAAGGAAAATCCTTGTGTCATGAAGGAGGAAGATCGACTCATACTTCTTTTGCCTGAATCGTCTCTAATAGGAGGCTGGAAGAGAAATGGTGTTGCTTGGTAATCATTTTCCTTTTGCCTTCTATCCTACCACCACCCTCTCTGCTCTCCTAATTATAGCAACGGGGAAGTCCGTGTGCCAAGTGGGACATCTTGTCAGGAAGAAGTGTGGTTTGCAGTTTGTCAAGAACACTCTCCATCAGACATACCTTAATTAAGAGGGAAAGCTATGAAAGAGGGAAAGCTATGAAATACTACTAGATAAAAACAATAAATTGAAAGAAGATGGAAATACCATTTGGCAAAGGTTGAAATTAACATGGTGGGAAACAATACAAATACAAATAGATATAATAAGGATAAGGTACTTGGGTTTTATAGGACGAAAAATGACTTGGATAAAATATGGTTGTCCTCAAGTGACAAAATGATTCAAAAATTATACAACTTCCTATTAGATAAATGTATGCAAGACAACTATGATCACCTGGATGCAGGATTTTGGAAAAAATGTTGATCTAGAACAATGGACTAAAATATGGAAAGCTGCAAAATTTATGAGAGCAATACCATATAAAGAGAACATATATAAACTGTTTTATAGGTGGCAATGGTCACCTGACAAAATAGCTAGGTGTTATCCTAATGTTTCAAATAACAGCTGGAAATGTAAGAAAAATGTGGGAACCTTTTACCATATGTGGTGGAGGTGTGGTAAAATGCAAGATTTTTGGCATAAAATACATAATATGATACAGGAAATAACACATAATGATATACCATTTACACCAGAAGTTTTGTTGATAAACATGCTTCCAGATAGCTATGGAAAAAACAATGTATATATTATAACCTATATCTTAATATCTGCTAGAATATTAGTAGCAAAGGGATGGAAAACAGAAGAAATACCCTCCAGAGATGAAATAATTCAGAGAATGTTGGACATTGCAGAAATGGATAGGCTAAATATATTGCTACAAGGGAAAGAGCAAGATGTACATATTAGAAGATGGTGTAAAGTTTATACTTGGCTCGATAGAAAATAGAAAAACTAGACTCGCAAGAAATGTATGTAAAGGTTTTTTTTAATGTTGCTGTACATAACATGACTAAAAATGATAAATAAACTGTTAAAAAAAAAGAACACTCCATCAGCTCCTCTGCCAGTGAAGTCACTGGCAGTAGGGTGAGGTCAGCGCAGGGGGCATTAGCGACCCACTCCCATTAAACTTTGCCCTGCTCTTTTCCTCACTGACCTCTTTCCTAGAATAAATGGGCTGGCATAAAAATATTGCTTCCCTATCGTGATTTTGCACCAATGTATTTAATTTCTATAGCTATGTATGAAGGCTGAAGCAGAAGAAAATTCTTTCAGAATGTACGTTACGAGACAGCGAATCACAGCAAAGGCAAATGTGGACATCGGTCTCATATAAGGCTCCGCAAGAAACCTGCAAAGGCTACTCCACGGTAACTGCAGCACCCACATACTTTCCAGAGTAAGGCTAGGAGCAGCATGGCTACCACCCATTTAGCGGAGATGTTGGTTCAGCTCATGAACTGGCAGAAAGAGAGGTCTGGTAGGAAATGTTACAAGCACACAGACTTTTGTTACCAGCCCGCGTGCTTTCAAGATTAGAGGACAGATAAAAGACCAGTTCCCTCTCCTCCACTACTGTTCCCTGCCTCAACCCCCTATACAGCCACTCTGTCAAGGCACCTCCTAGAGACTGACCATCCATTGTGCAAGCTGGCTTAACACATACGTGAGCCTAAAAAGGTATACTATTTCAAAAGAAACATACAAACAAAAAAAGTGCTCATAATTTTGTTCCCGCATCTGCAATCGTTATTCAAACATACTAAATGCTATCCAATCGTATTGATTCTTTAAACATGTAGTCTGAGATGCTGATCTTCTTAGTGGATAAGCTATAACCATTTTAAGTGTTGTTGACAGCCAGGCCAATTGCAAATCCAATAACATGGATTTGCAATCCAGAACATGTATCCAAAAGAAGGAAATATGAAAGGGTCTCTGACAGCCAGCAAATCATGTGTCTGGTCGTGTTCATACGGCTCTTTGGAGCTGCGCCAGGCACAAGTGCCTGGTGGATTTAAAACGCACGTCCAGGTAACAACATCTGGGAATCGTGCCGCTTCCGTGATTAGTCCGTTGATCCCCGTTGGGGATCCATACTTAAAAGATAGTGGTGAAAGTCCGGTCCTAAGCTGGCTGATGGGCCAATGGCGGACTTTCCCCCGTCTAGTTGTTCCACCAGCGTGCAATCAGCCTGCAGGGATGGTCTCCAGACCATCCCAAATGGCCGCCATTTAAAAAAAGTTTTAGTGATGGCACGCATAACCACTTAAACATGTAACGTCCACATAGCTCCGCTCAAACGATCCAAACAATTTAATGTTTCTGAAGGTCCTATGATATTTATGCACTTTGTTAACTGAAATGGTACCTAAGGAAGGTACTGCTGGTGGTGCTTTTACCATTTTAGACTGTGCATGCGCGGAAAAACAAGTAGATGATGAGGCACATATGCGTGTGCGCAAACAGGATTTTTTTTTTTTTTTTAAAGCCGCTTGCACGGCTCCTTACGGTGGATACTGTCTAGACAATCCACCGCGGAGTCACATTCGGTAAAGCAATTCACGGGGGAGCTGTCTGGTCATGCAATGCTGGATCAAAAAGATCTAGATCAAATTACAGCCAGGCCAATGGCGGGATTAGCTGCCCATCTGAATGCACCTTCTGTCTCATGCTTTCACTCTATAGGCTGCAAGCCACTTTGTTTTAAGGCAGAAATGAATGACGATTTCTTCAGAACTGTTGATTTTTAAAAAGCCATGGTGCTGAAAAGCTTTCTTTTCCCTGGATTTAACAGCCTAACTCTTGCATACTCAATACAAACTCACTTTGCCAGATGTACAGATATTATATGGCAAAATAAAGCTATGTCCACCAAGCAATTTTTTAGTTTGCAGGAAAATAAGAATTCCAGCTTCTCAGCATTGGGAATGCCTACCAGAAGTCCAATCCGGAGGGTAATATATTTATCACGAGGCTTTTTTGAAATAACAACAATATATTAAAAAGTATGAAATATTCCGTCAGATAGATGAGAACAAAAAAAAATCTGCAGTCTTCTGAAGGGATATTTTAAAGTCATCCGGTCATTGCGGCTGAGTTAAAAACGTTACATCACTGTAATATATATGCTCGTCTAAATTTAGGAATTGTCAAATAATAAAAATAAGACTGGAGAGCAGAAGCATCCCTGAATATGATGATCTAATGTAAAGAACATTTACATTTGGCACCAGTAATTAACAAGCCCCAGTCTCTTTTTAAAATCTTTTCCTGGGCCAGTATCCTATTTGCTGAAAAGACATTCCCTAATCACGGCTTATGGACTGGTAGCAGTTCTACCAGCAGATGTCCTCCCAGCCACAGCCGAAACAAGGTTTGATCAAGAGCAAAGCCCTGGAGCTTACCCGAAACTGAGCGAAATCAGAGTAAGACTCGTCGTAAGTTTTGTGGTGGGCTTCCAGGAGACTCTCAATGACCCGCAGCTGCTCCTCGGACAACTTGGGCTTCAAACTCTCTTTAAGAGCTTCCTCTTCCTTCCTCTTCATTATCATCTCTCTTTTCCTCTGAACTTCTTCGTCTGTCAGAATAACTGTAGCCCAAAAGATATCAAGCACAGAACGGCTGCATTTATTTACTTTTGATTTTTTTAAATTCACCTTATTTAAAATTTGATTTCCCGCTGAGACTCGAGGCAGTTTACCGGATAGAAAACGGTGCAATCAAACAGCATAAGACAAGCCATGAACAATGCCAAGGACTAAGATCACAGAACTAGGGAACAATGCGAACAATAAATTATCTGAGGTTGGGTACACTATAAACAATACAACAACATTTGAGTCCAGTGGCACCTTTAAGACCAACAAAAGTTTTATTCGAGATACGAGCTTCCGTGTGCATGCACACTTCCTCAGATCCCTTGAAATGGAAGGTAACAGTTCACTGATATTTAGAGAGGGTGAACAGTGGAATGGTTTGTTGGTCTTCAAGGTGCCACTGGACTCAAACGTTGTTCTGCTGCTTCAGACCCACACAGCTGCACCACCTGGGTCTATAAGCAATACAGAAAGAGGATTACAAGGTAAAGCTAACGCTGTAAAAGCCAGTGAAGACTGGACTCTTGGAACCTGCGACAAAGGTGCCATCAGGGCTGCTCTTTGTGCAGTGACATGTTACACCACAGCCTAAAGAGAAATGAAATCAGTGGAACAGTCTTGTGGCACTTTACAGAATTATGTTTTTTTATTGTGCCTTAAGCCTTTTGTAAATCAAACCACCACAACTTGAGCTGCTTGGTCTAAATGGACAACAGTTGAACTGTGAACTTCAAAATTCTGGAATAGCTTCATGATCACAGGCTGTTCGGGAGCTAAATTCACATTATTACAAGATCTTAGCAAGATAGTTGCATTACGACATTAAGGCAACTGTGTCTTTAAGACTCAACACCAGGAGAAAAGATTTTCTATATCACGTAGCTCTAGTTCAGTACACTGGTGTGTGGAGGCCACAGTCTCCAGTCTGATGCTGATGAAATTGTTTCTTGACTCCCGCTGCTAAAACAATTTGGCTGAAAATGTTTAGCAGTCTGCTGCTGTTCTGTCCCACTTTATAGCAGTTGCTGCCCTTTCATGATGGCTGTGCTGATGTTTTATTGGTGGGTGTATTATATTTTTGGATGTTGCTGCAGCTGCTGTTCTTTATAGCATTTTACTATGTATTTATGTAATAGGGACTACTGAACCTGCTCTTTTGTTATTTTTTAATTACCACTTATTGTATTTTGTGCTTTTAGTACCGTTAGCTGCCTTGAATATTTTGTGGAAAGGCAGGATGAAAACCTTTTAATTACAAACAGTAGCTGCCCTGGTCAAGCTTCCTAGACATGACTCCATGTCAACTCGAGTGAAGGAAATAAGAATCTAGTGGTGTTTTCCCTTGTACTGCAGTTTCTGCTTCAAGACTGCGGGCGTATTTGACACAGGCAGCTTTGAATAATGGGAGCAGTTTTGCCGGCGGCACAATTCCACCGACAACAGACTGTGAATGGTCCACACATGAAGTTGCCTTATACTGAATTAGAGCATTTTGGTCTGTATGTTCTACTCAGACTGGCAGGGGCTCTCCAGAGTCTTAGTCAGAGGTTTCTCATTCCACCTCCTACCTGAGCCTTTTATCTGGAGATGCCATGGACCGAAAGACATGCAGCTGTTGCTGGGATTGGGCAGGCCTCCAACACTAGCAAGTTTAGCATCCCAGCAATGTAAGAGGCTCCTTCATAGGGCAATATAACCCTGCTGTGTTTGTAGAAAACATGGATAAAGTCTATACCCAGGAAATTACAAGAAGGGGGGGAAAGCTAATCCTTCACAGACTTTAGAGACGGTGACTAACATGGGCAGGGGTCAAGCCACACATCACTTTAGTGTCCAAAATACTACAATTTCCCATTTTGTCATGTTAGTTAATAAAAGATGGCGGAGAAGCTTCCCGTTCAACAAGGCATGCACACATAATGCTCTGTGCTACACATTTCCTTGAACAAGGGGACATTCCTTCTCTTCCAACACACGTATTTCCCACAGTCATTTCCACTGAGTGAGCAACCTGCCCTAAGAGTTTAAATAACAAGTTAGATGTGTGTTCTGGACACCAACACCACAGCGTGGTGGACGCAAAAATGCCACGCATTATACTTCACTATGGTTGAGGGTTTCTCATTTGATTGTCAGGGGCTCCTGTTGTGGTTGGTGAAGCACGGTGACAATATTTCAGAGGATGCGGTAACATCCAAAAAGGTGGTCCGGGACAAAAGGTCTTTGCAGGCAGCAGCCCACAATGGAAAGAATTTAGACTTAGAATCTGGGAAACCGGCACTCATATCTGAACTCAAGCTACTGGCATCCTTCAGTGATCAGTTACAGTCCCTTGCCCATAAACCGGGGAATAAAATAATCAGCTATAACACAGGTGTAAGTATAAGGTAAAATATTATAAAGTGTTTTGCACACTAAAAAAAAATGGTGTAAAAGTTATACCACTTCAGCTGCCCATTATAAAGGGCCACCCTGGAATGTGTGACATTTAGGACAGACAGGACAGCAAATGGAGTCCAGCAACGCAAACCAGTTTGCTGGTATGCTAAGACCGCAGCATTTTTGCTTTCTTATCTCGGAGGGATGCGTCAGAGTCTCTGAAAAAGAATGCAGGCCTGGGGATACACGCTGCTCTTTTGGCTGAGATATCACTCCAGGAGGCCGGAGCCAGTAACTCACACGACAAAAACTGAAAAGCCTTCTCGCAGTGCTGGAACTATCCCCGCCTCTAAGCCGTTTCAGAGGGTAGCTGTGCTGGAGAGCACTAGAACAATTTGATTCAAGTCCAGCAGCACCTTAGAGTGGTCTCAAAGGTGCTACTGGACTCAAATGTAACAGCCTCTATGTAGTTTTTTTCCCCTTAGAAAAAGTGCTCTGGCATGATTGTGTGGAAACAGCCTGGTATACACACCATTTATAACTCTAATAATGTATGCTCATGATTCCTTTTCACAATTACTTACTGCTGCTTTAGTAAGTCTTTGAGATATATTTCAAAGAAAGTTGTTCTTCCCTCAGTGTGACCAGCTAGCAGGACCAGACTTCTTGAATTTTGGAACCAGGTGTGAGGGAAGGGCACACCACATCAGTAGCCATCAGGGGGAAATCTTACCGTGGGATAGATCTGTAAGAAGCACTTTCTTGTTTGCTGCTCCTTGCCCCAAGGGACTGTAAGTGAAGTGCAGGACAGAGGTATTGCTCCCATTTTTCTCCACTTCTGAGTTGGCTACCTGTCTTGATCTACTGTGTGTAAGACTTTGTTTCCGCCATATACCATCTCATTTGATTTCACTTACGTGGGTTTATTGCGCCATCAAAAATCTAGTAAACTTTCGAGATTAACGTATCACATACATTTCTCTTGAAGATGTGCTTATTCAGAGTAAAGTAAGTGTGCAAAAGGGAAGAGATGCAGCTCCTTGTCCTGGCAACTCTGAGTTTCACAGGAAATTGAGAGGGACTCTGCTCATGTCAATGGACTGCTTACCAAACAGACACAATTTCTTTTTTCTCTGAATCAGATACATTAGTTATTGGATACTGTACAGTATCATACAGCAGAGTTTCTACAGCAAAAAATAACAGATGCTGCAGTGGACTAAGAATTAAGTGCCAAACCCAGACCAATTTTATTACAAAACATTAGTGTGTTCTCAGATCTATTGTTTTCCATTCAATTTTGATCTCTAATAAAAACCCTGTATGCAACCTGTCTGGTATTTATAGACCCTATGCCGGGTGTGTGTGTGTGTGTATGTGTGTGTCCTTTAGATATATTCTTCCAGCTTGCCAGCTTGATTATTTTACTCACAGGTATCCAGATTCTAGGGACCATGGTGGCTCAGAGGTTAAGCTGCTGAGCTGCAGACTGGAAGGTCGGTAGCTCGGCAGTTCAAGACCCTAGTGCTGCATGATGGAGTGAGCTCCCGTCTCTGGCCCCAGCTCCTGCCAACTTAGGAATTTGAAAGCAAGAAATTGCAAGTAGATAAATAGGTACCGCTTCGCTGGGAAGGTTCCGTGCACCTTGGCATTTAGTCATGCCGGCCACATGACCACGGAAAAAGTAGTTGGACAGCGTTGGCTCTTCAGCTCGGAAATGAGCACCGCCTCCTAGAGTCGGATTCGACTGGCTTTTGAGCAAGGGAAACCTTTACCTTTACCCAGATTCTGCAGAAGCATCCATCCCCTTTCCCCTGCCAGCTCTTCTACTATGCCTCATTGCTGCTCCTAAGATTACATTTAGGGAGGTGTAGTACTGGTAGGATTGTTTGTTTGGCACAATAGCATCTGGCCAGTCATGCTCAGGAAAGCCTCCGGGTACTCGACACCTTAATATTACTCATGTGCCTATGCTGGGTGTCAAGTCGAAGTTAATGCATGCTGCAAGCAATGGAAGAGCCATTATCTGCCATTCTCTGGGCCCCTTGAGATATCTATTTTCAAAACATGGACAGGTGCTTCAAAACTTGGGTTGCTTTCAGGTCCAGCTTGGCATTCCAGACAGACTTGGAAACAGCAGTCTGGGCCAGAGCGTGCAATAGGGACTCTCAGGCTACAAGGCCATACTGGATGTGCCCAGATAATGCTATGCAGAGCACAACGAAAACATACAGATCTATTGGACTCTAGCTGATGTAACATTTTACTAGGTATGCGTCAAGTTAGTCTAGGGATCCTTTAACAACAGCGCCACTAACCATATGTTTTTCCTGCTTGCTGAACAACCTGCAGTTACTGATACCATTCCAGGCTTCATAGAGATCAAACTTGATGGGTTCTGATGGAGAAACAATGCCAAAGTCACACTGCACAGAAAAGTGTAATATGAACAATGATTTGATCATCTGTTATCAAGGCCTTCGTTCATTGTTCATAAAGTCTACCGCGCTTTGCAGCTTCACTATCCTTATCTCATTCATTTCAATCACCACTTTCGCTCCATTCATACTGTGATTGTTCTCGTATTCAAGATGGGAATCTGGAACTGAAATAAGGTGACTCATTCTGGACCATGGAAAACGGCAGAGAATGAACTCCATAACCTAGATTTTAATCTAAAACAATAGGCATAAAATCACACTGGAATTCTGCTTCGTGAATGCTATTCCCCGAAACCTCAGATATAAGAATGCTAATATGTTTGGATAAACCCATCAGCAACCAATGTAACGGTTTTGTCCCCAATTCTGAACAAAGGTGGCAAAGCCTACTGAGACAGAGTCCACATTTCATTTATCAAAATATTTGTACATCGTTTCCTAAAGGCAGCTAATTTCGCCTCCCCTCTCTTTCTTGCCCTTTAGCTGTCTCTTAGAAGAAAGCTCAATTCTTCATCAGGACACCGGGGGCAATCTTTTGGTTAATTTATAAAGTTGAATTTTTCTGCATGCCTGGGGAGTTCACCAAGTTCCTTGATCATAGGTACTTATATAGGGTTGCCAGCTCCGGCTTGAGAAATTCAAGGAGATTTCGTGACAGTGAATAGGGAACTCAGTGGGGATGTGATGCCACCGAGTCCAACCTCCAAAGCAGCCATTTTCTCCAGGGGAACTGATCTTGGTTAAGTCTGGCAATCACTTGTAATTCCAGGAGAACTTCAGACCACAATTGGGGTTGCCACCTCCGGGTGGGGCCTGGAGTTCTCCCAGAATTCCAGACTACAGAGATCAATTCCCCTAGAAAAAAATGGCAGCTTTGGAGGGTGGTCTCTGTGGCATTATATCCTTGTTAAGTTCCCTCTCCTCCTCAAACTTTGCCCTTCTCAGATTCTGTTCCCAAACCTCCAGGAATTTCCCAACCCAGAGATGGCAACCCTAAGATCCAGCAGGTATCCGGCTTTGCTGTTTTTCTATTTGGTATGAACCATCCAGTTTATTATTAGATGCAGAAATAATATTTTGTGTTGGGGCCAGCTCACATCACCATTTTACATATGCCGAGGCCTTCTTAAGTAGAGCCGTTTAATGAATATTCATACATGCTAAGGGCCCAACTTGCCCTTTCCTAAAAAAACCAGATAAGATTGGCAACGGCCCGTTCACGCGAGTTCTTGGTTGTCGTTCCCACCTTGTAGAGCAACCGGTTTGTGGAGGTCATGAAGGCTCCCAGACATCTATTATTCCACAGAGCAGGCAAAACAAAAACGTGTGGGGGGGGCATTTTTATAAAGGGATCAGAACTGCAGGAGGATCCTTTTATAAGGGAACAGGACCGATGTCGATTGCAGTGTTTATTGTATGTATTATCTTGCTTTCATTGCACTGTCTTTTAACTTTGCAATCCACTCTCTATATTTTTTATGGCACATCACACCTTAGAGCCTTAAGACAGTTTTCCGTTTGCACTGCATTGCTTTCTGAATTTTGTCATAGCCGTCCCTATTGCATTGTTATTGGATGTTTTGTGCTGTCCAGTTGGCTTATGTTTTGTAATCTGCCTCGAGTCTCAGTGAGAAAGATGGGCTATAAAGTAAGTAAGTATAACAAACCAAAACTTATTTACAGGTTTGTTGGGTTGACATGCCATTAATCCTCGCCAGCTCATGAGGGAAATAAGACAAAGAACCAACATTTCCCTAAGAATTAGCATGAGAAATTTCAACCAGTGCTGTGCATTTGAAAAACATTTTCCACACAAAACAAGGCATCCAAAACGTTTCATGTTTGCCTTCTTGTCTTCATAAGAATTAATTACAAACCGTTCAGCAGCAGCAGCAGCAAGAAGTCATTACGTTCAATACAGGGTTTTTATTCCAACATTTCTACACCAAAGGCCTTTTAAATGCTGCTACAAATCAGCAACACATTATAAAAAGCAGTTACAACATACAGTAATTTTGCTGTTTGGAAGACACTGGTACCCTTTCAAAAAACATACCGTTAAACAAACCACAAGGAAACATTCACAGAATTACCGGGGGGGGGGGGGGGGGAGCTTTTTTTTTTGCAGACACTGGACAGAGCGGAACATTTTATGGTTAAGGTGGAGTTTGGAATGAGAGAGCTGGCAAGAAAAACAGAAGAAGCTGGGTTGTTTGCTATAAGCAACATAGATGGGTGATGCAAAGCAAATCGCTGTGCTATGCAGCCTGCAGCTATCTGAGATGAGGGTTAGCTAGCTGCTGGTGTTTTTCCAATTAAAAAAAAAAGTTGCACAACCCTTTGCATGCCTGAAAATGATCTGCAGATCAAGGTGGCATCCAACTGTAAGTTTCCAAGCGATGAGATCGTTAGAATTCTTTAAAAAGGGGTGGGGGTGGGGGAGACTGTCCATTCAGGGATGTGATTGTTTTGAGTTATATAACCCTGGCAAAGTATTTTCCCTGGACTTCCTGCAATATTAAATGGAGAAGAGGTTTATACAACACACAAGAGGCTTCCTCTGTCCTGTTATGGGCTAAAAAAGGAAACCTGAGCACATCTCTTAAGTTGCCACGGAAAATAAAAGGAACTGCTGGCAGTGCTGGTAGGACAATTAGAATCTCATCAGGTGACAAGGACTCTTAACAATACACCTAATGTTGCTATTTAATTGAATTAAAAAAATTAAATTACCTTAGCCCACATAAATATACAGCTGCTAACAGGCTTGAGAAAAAAATGTCCCTTTCATAGTGGCTTAATGTGATGTGTTTTTACCACCAGGGCTATTTTTGGGCAGGAACGCACAGGAACGGTTCCAGTCGATCCAGAAACTGCTTTCCTTCCCTCGGGCTCCCCATGCGCCCCACAAGCCACAGGGCACCTGGGGAAGTCGATCCTGGGAGGGAGCTGTGCTGTCGGGGGTGTGGCCTATTATGCTAATGAGTTCCTTCTGGGCTTTTTCTACAAAAAAAGCCTTGTTTACCACCATGTCATGGAAAACTTCAGCTGCCCATCCTTTTCCTCACATTAAGCCACTGTTAAAGGAACAAGACATTGTTCTCCTGGCCTGTTGGAAAACTTCCACGGATATGAAACCAACCTAGCAAAGCCAAATACCTGTTTGTACGGATCTCAGTACATTGCTTGGCTCTATATGGTGGGTCCCTAACTTCATTTGGGCACTCCTTGAGCTGGAAAGATTTTCTCTACTTCATTTGCCATTGTCTGTCCCTGCTCCCAAACCTGAGACATTTTCTGTCATGATTACTGGAGCTGCCTTCTCAGGGACAGCAAAGGAGGCAAGACCTGCTTGCCTACAGACTCTAACCCTCCTACGTAGCTCTTTCAGAAATGCACACTCCATCCTTGCTGAACATATAGATACAAGAAGCACACACTGCATATTTGCACAACTGTGCAAACTCAGAGAGTCATGTGTGCCAACAAAATAGAAAAAATAAGCATTTGTGGGAATACATGACAGTGTGCATGGTGGGGAAACGGCCAAATACAGCAGGAAAGCCCAAAAAAAGAAAGTAGGTCTTTCACTGAAGAACTCAACTGCTAAAAATACATGTTTATGATTTAAAAACTCAACAATCGCTGATTTTTTAAAGGGCACTCAGGTGATAACACTGCAGACTTTTCCTGGAAAGTAAAGGGGATAGGACTATGCAGGCTGCCATGACCTTAGACACCCATTACAAGGTACTCAGGCAGGTTGTTAACAGAGAAATGATGTTTATTTTGGAGGTTCAAATGACTTCTAGACATGATTAGCGGCCTATTTAACATGGCTCTTGGCACTGCAGAGCTTTGTTTAAATGTTTTAAGACTGCGGAAAGTGTTCTTTTTAAAACATCGGCAACAATGGATTAACTTTAATTGTAGCCAAGGGATAGAAACCTGCTTTTTATATCCCCACTTGCATAACACTTAAGATGCAAGAATTGCAATAGGAGGTCTCAATAAAAGAAGACAAGCCTGCCTGGAAACCAGTGGGAGACAGAGGGTGGGAACATAGAGGGGCAGCTGACAGTGACAGCAACCCCCCCCCCCCAGATAGGGCTGCCAGACCTCCCGGTATGGCAGGGTTTACCCATTTGGGGGGGGGGGGGGTTCAACCCACTGCTTGAAGATTGGGTGCGGGGCCCACCAGCTGCAATGCTACTTGGAATTCAGGCTGGTGGCCCGCAGCCACCCCCTCCTTCCCCTCTCTCAAGAGAGACGGAAGAGGGGTGGCTGTGGATGTTCAGGCTTGGGGACTCACCGCTGGTGAAGACCAGGCCCTGTGCACTCGATCTTCCTGAGCGGGGGCCTTGGGCTCTTGTCTTGCAAGAGACAAGATCACCTCTTGCAAGGCAGGAGCACCGGGTGCCCGCTCTTCCTGAGAGGGGCCGTGGGCTCCTGCCTTGTAAGAGAACGCCCCCTAATCCCCCCCCAATATGGAGAAGATTGGACTTGGCAACCCTACCGTCAGAGGTGACATCAGTACTCCCTAGGAATTGGAGAAAACTCTACAGTAAAACAGTAGTTTTCAGTGATTGCTAGAGAGGCATGACATTACACCAAGGTTTTTCAGGAAGTGATGTCATAGCATGGCTGATTTTTTTTCTTTTGCCCACCAGCCACCAGAGTTCTGGCAGGCAAGGCCCACCCACAGGGGCAGGAGATGGCAACCCTCATACCGGCAAATATACTTGCCATATTTAACCTAATTTAAGCTTTCCTCCTTACAAAAACAGGCAAAAGTGACAAGGCCCTCATCAGGACATTGCTGATTCATATTAAGCACCTCCCCCCGACCCCCCCGGCCAAATTAGGTAATTCATTAAGAATCCCAAATGAATTTCTAGATTTATGGCCCACTCTGTCCCATGGACCCAGATGGGAAACTAGGCTGTTTTTGCTCCTACAACCATCTCTAACAATTCCATAGTTGGGAAAAAAGTTTATGTCATAGTCAATGTTTTAGGCTTCAAGGAGTCTTGTATCGCCTGAAGACTGACTCGCCAAGTCAGAATTGTTGCAGCTTGGAAATTCCTGGAGACAATTCTAATGCTCTGGGTAAATTGCCACTTGGTATCAAGGTGATAGGCAGTGATTCCAACAAGAAAGCGAAAACTGATCACTGCTTATGACCATTTACCTCATGCTGAGTGCGGGACAGGGAGAGCTTAGACTAGTTTAAAATTTGTGAAAGTCAAGTGATTAAGCTTATCTCTGAAAGGAGAACCTTTGCTCCAAATATATATCTTCCATAAGAACTTGGGCCAGTATATTTAGGTTTCTGGACAGACATCAGCCTTTAATCAATTACAGTCTTTTAATCATTATGACTCATGCCTCCAAAATTACATTTTTTCAACTTGAGGTATATGTAGACCTGTACTCTAAATCAGAACTTTAGGTTACCTGGATCAAGTGCTAAGCATCTGTTCCTGAGAAAGCCCAGAAACAATAACTAACTAGAGAGTTTTTAGGGGGGCGGGGGGGGAAGAAGTATTATCGTGAAATAATTCCCACATCAAGATCAAAGATCCAGATTTCCTTTTCTAACACAAGAGACTGAAAGACTGAAAAGACACCCCCCCCCCAAAAAAAACCCCATGAACGTTGCTATTTTACAAAGTAAAAGGGCCTGATGACACATTTAAAAACTTTTCATGACAATAAATATTCTGAACAGTGCCAGGAAAGCCTGTTGCAAGAGCTCGCATGTTAAGCCAGAATGTAGGAAATGAATCACTGCAGTTTACCGTGAGGCAGTATGTGAAGATTAAATGCAGATATAGAAATGCTTTCAGATCAGTGGAGATATATAGCATCTGAATAATGTGCCTGGATTCCTAAGTACCCAGTCTTTCCAACCCTGGCATTTAGCCGTGCCATACCACTACCCTGGAATCAGCCCAAGAAGAGCCATTCATACTACCCAGCCCGTGGCTCCCCTTCCCTTCCTGGCACACTGTGTGCAACTGCCCTACAACATGACAAAAACAGATCAAGAAAAGGCGGTGCAACCATGTGGCACTTTTGGCAGGTTTGTGATTGTTTGTGCCACTTCAACTACTCTTCTGGGTAGGATACCAGGACCTCTCTAGTGCAATAATATTACTTTTCATGGCACACATTCCTTTACACCTTGCTCGGTAGCTGAATTAGTGCTACATTCTAATCAAAAGTAAAAATCACCTCTGCAAAAGCTTCAGAAACCAGATGGCATGACTGGATTTGATTTGTAAAGCAGCAGACAGAAGGAAAGAGAGAGACACAGTTTATGATAATATCACACCCCACCTAAGGTGACTGTATGACTAACAATTTCAAGTACCATTTCCTCCCACCTCCCTTATCTGATTTTATGATAATTTTGAGCACTCATATATATATAGATTCATTTAGATAATTTGCTTGTTAAAAGCTGATAATGAGGAAAAAAGAAACTTCAGAGATGTAGAATCCACTAGAAGTAGGTGATGTGCATTTTTATTTTACTTTTTTACACACATACCTCGCTCTTCTCTTGTTGCTCAAAGCAGCTTACAATTCTAACTTAAAACCACACACAATATAATAAAATAACATCAACCCCGTGCTCAAGCAAACCCTTGCAACATGAACCATTAAAAGCCCTACCAAATAAAAACAGCTTTACAGTGTCTCCTAAAAGTTCTACGGACAGTTCCTTTCTCATCTCCTCAGAGAGCCCATTCTACAAGATATGAGCTGCTACTGAAAAGAAACAGCCTCCTTAGCAGATAACCAAGCAGATAACTTTAAATGGAGGGACAACTAGAAGATGACCACAGAAGACCACCATTAGAGGATGGGAACATGTTGGGAGAGGCGGTCCTTTAGATATATGAGTACAAGAGCTTTGAAGGTCACAATCAGCACCTTGAGTTGAACTCAAACAAACTGGCAGCCAATGCATCTGTTTCTTAAAAAGGTAAAACGTGTTCCTGGCAGTTAGCCCCTGACAGTAATCAGGCTGCTGCATTCTGAGAGCTCAACTAAATGTTATGTGTAACCTGAGTTAGGGGGGGTCTCCCAACACAACTTGGGGCACCTGTAACATCAAGAAACTCTAGTTTCCAAGTGCTGCGGGGTCTAGTTCCTGCTTGTGAGAAGTGGCTTCAGCCCCCCATGCCATTTTCTTGAACCAAAACAGTCATGGGGGGAACCATCTGCCCTATTCTGGGGCTCCACATGTATTGAGTGTCAGAGCAGGGCAAAAATGTGCCTTGCAGCCATTGTGGCTTGAGAAAAGAGCACGGGAGGGAAGGCTGAAGTCCTCCCCCTCCTTGTGCCATGCTCATGAGCAGAAATCGGCCCCACAGCTCTTGAGAACTAGAGGTCCCTGATGTTATGTGTACTGCCAGTCAGGTCACATGTAATGTTTAGTTAACTCTTGAACCAGTGGCAGAGTTGTTTTCAAGGGCAGCCCATGTAGAACATGCTATAGTAGTCTGAGGTCACCAAAACATAGATTAACATGGCTAGGTCAGGAGAGTCTGAAGGGTGAGCTGGGAAATCAGATGCAGTTGTCAGCTTGGGTTTTAAACACCAGGACTGGGTCCATAAACACCATAAACACCCTCTGCTCTGCAAATGACAACTCCACCCAAAACAAGAAGGTCATATAATCAACAATAACACATTCTGTTAAGTGTAGCCAAATTAATGTCAGAGCAAAAAAAGGTCATAATCCTGAATTTTGCACCAAGTAGCAGCATGAGGAACGGTTCCTGTTGCGTCTGTGTAACTCTCCTCCTCCCACCATACCACCGCTGCCCTGTACACACCTGTGACCTGGCCAGGTCAATGATTTCTAGGGGTTCAGTGCCGACATATTCACTGCTCATTCTTCCCCAGGCTCGTGGGTGCTAATGTATCAGAAGGCAACCAGAACAAACTGCAACGTTCCTAGAGATGCAGCAAAATGGTAGGAAAGAGAAAGTCTATACTAGAACTAATGGAAACTGGTCAGCAGCACCTCTTTGTGCAAACAGAGTGCAGGATTGTGGCAGGAGTATTTTAATGTAACTGCAAAATTACTAGACATAGACTTTCAGAAGCAAGCGCCCACTGCATTAAATGCATCACAGAAAAGTTCAATTGGGTTACTGTTAGGAAGTATTTGTATGAGACTCAAACAGATTAACTGATTCCCACGAGTGTGTTTAACCCACAGGATTCCACATCGCTGCACACTTGCTTTTATAACCACTGAATATTAAGAAGACAACAAATTAGTGACAACTACAAGTCCTTCCTTCAAAGAAGGAAGATATGAGACTCAAATTAACATCCAATGGACACAAATTGTGCTTATGTGCCACAGCCAAAAAATTTTCTTCAGGACACCATGGACAGAAGACCATAAAACACAGTCAACCCGACATATATCCTTCTACAGCTGTCTCAATAATAACAAGAATGGAAAAATGATCGAAAAAGCAAAGGGAAGGGGAGGAGATAGCTACATGTGGGGCACAGTGGTCAGAGCGCCGGACTAGGGTCTAGGAGGCCCATAGGGATGCCAAGACCCCCTGGGGGGCGGGGATTCCCCTTTTTAAAGGACCCCCAATCCACTGGTCTGGATCTGGCCAGCGGGGGGAACCCCACCCCCGAAGTAGCCAGATCAGGCCAACGTGCCCGGTGTGACGATGTCGCCCAGAAGTGATGTCATCACCCTAGAGCGATGTTCTAGCAATCACTCTAGCAATCATCCTGTGACGTGCCCGGTGTGATGACATCACTTTCGAGTGACATCACCGCAGTGCGCGTGATTGTCCCGGAACGGGACCAACTCCCCCCCCCCCCGCTTATTTCGGTGAGTCACTTGGCAATCCTAGAGGCCCATGTTTGAATCCCAGCTCCGCCACAGAAAGCTTGCTAAGTGAACTTAGGCCCGCCACTCTCTCTCAGCCTAACCTACCTCACAGGGTTGTTGTGAGGATAAAATGGAGGAAAGGAGAACAGAATAGAGGAGGGGAGAATTCTGTAAGCCACTTTGAGTCCCCATTTGGGAGAAAGGTGGGGTATAAATAAAGTAAATAATAAATAAAATGTATTTTGAACCTAGTGCAAATGGTGACATGCCACTTAATACATTCCAGGAGGAATGCAATTGTATTCTTTTACTCTTTCACTGTTTCCAAATGAAACTGACCACAAGTTAAACAATAAAAATCCATAATCCAAGCCATTCAAGTGTTTCTCCTTTAAGCACAAGCCCAGTACAAGTCCACTGGACAAAATTTCAGTATGCCAACCCAAGTAAAAATGATAAAAGGCAGTTGAATGATGCCCCCTCAGTTTATGGTTCCCAGAACAGGGCCATTTACCATCATATTACAGGACTCTATGTTCTCAAAGCTCACTAATTCTCTCCCTCCCCCCAGCATACAAATAGTAATGAAAACGATCCCTTGGATCGTCTAGTCCTAATATGACCCCAGTGCACCCAGTTTAACATGGCTGTTCAGTCTCAACAAACAGGCTGCAGTTCAGCTGTATATGTGATCTGATGCACCAAAGCACTACATGTAGATTGTATACTACATGTACATGTTAGAACTACACATTCTTTTTTTCCTTTACAGACTGCAGCAGTAATTTCAAGCAGGATCTGGTACGCATGTGTGTGTGTGTGGGGGGGGGGGTTCTTTCTCTTTCCCTCCTCACCACATTCTCCCACCAAAGAAACAAAAAATCAACCCCTGAACTCCGTTTACCACCAACTGTGGCAAGATTTATAGGTAATTGTATTTTTGCCCCAGGGTTGAAGGGCAGAAACCGCTGGGGGAGAGGCAATTTATGGTGGAAAACGGTTAAGTAGCTCCTCTCCCCTGGCTGATCTCCCCCTTTGAACTGTAGCCTCTGCAGCTGCCTTCTGCTTCAACAACTCATAACCATAATCACAAGACGACATGCAGTGTGTAGTCTGCATTAATGGGGTATGCTCCAGAAGGCACTGTTTCCTTGGGACAGTTGCAAAATGACTTCAGCGTCTCCCGCCAGAAACCAGATAGCAACACAGTTTTGGAACTCTGCCAAAGGGAGGCAACCAGGCTGCAGTCCGCGGCTAGTAGGAGTGGTCACCATTCACATAGAGCAGAACAGGAGTAACTCCAAAGTTGCTTCCATTCATTTCTGAATGAATGTACCGCCGTGTTCCCCCTTCTCCTGCTTCCGGACAGAATGGAATGCTAAGCAGTACAGGAATCTGAAGCGTTCGCAACAAGCTTGAACACAACTTTTTTTCATAGCAGAAACCGGCTCCCCTACAGTCTACGTGGAGGTGACTGTCAGGCTTTCTGTCAGGCCTGCTTTCGTGGAGAATAAGATGCATGGAAGAGGCTGTACTGCAGCTGGTATACACGAGCCTCCCATTAGTTGCTCTGGTAAGTGGTTCATCCATGCGTGGCACCAGCAGAAGAAGTCAAGCATCGTGCAAGTGGCAGCTGCCATGCTGGGGGTGGCAGTGGTACAAACCAGCCCCCAGATTCCAAACGATATTCTGCAAAACGTACTGCAGATTCTTTCAAATGGCCGCCATGCTACCTCAATTCAGCCTCAACCACCCCAACACACACTTCTAAATTCTTCACCATATCTGTCTGCCACTTCTGTGTACTTATCACCTCTAGAGAAGGGCATGAAATATAAGCAGCAATTGGAAATTAAGGAAACTGAGGACTCCACACTGTGAATACGTTCAAGTTCGGGCACTGAAAGAGCACAGGCTAAGTCTCCATGGTCACGTACTCATCTGCATACTGTTTATCAGTTCAAAAATCATACAAAAAGCAGATTTTCAAGTGAAGTCCAGAAGACACATCCTGATACTCGAGTGTACTTACTGAATTGGAAACACTGATTTCCTAGCAGATATGTGTGTCCTGATTGTCAGCTGCGTCAGAAAGTTAAGAGTTTATGAAGCTACTCTCATTGACGGATGTGTTAAAATGAAGGAAGAGGGGAAAGATTACGGGCAGTTACGTGTCCCTGAGGCTGCCAAACCACCCCCACTTATGGACTTACACAAACATTTTACAGAGCTGTTGAAAATTATCTGAAGGTATAATAACAGCAATGCTCATTATTGATTACTAGTAGCAAGGCCTGTTGTAAAATCAATACAACAGGCTCTAGAAAAATGGGAGGTGGAACAAATGCATTGGCTATCTGTCAGGGTGCTCGCACACAGGCCCCCGTCGCCCATCTGCTTTCTCCCGTCTCCCCTAGGGACAACGCCGCCAGTGGATAAAGACCCCTGGTGAGTGACACACTAGGGAGCCAACTGATATGGGAGCATGTTGAATCTTCAGGAGAGTCCACAGTGGAAACACAATTATATATAAGGAGATATTAGAAAAGTAAAGCGTATCTTTTTTCAGATTTGGATACAGTAGTTCAATCATCCATGAAATACATTTTAAAAAGCTATACTGCCATTCTGTATTAAAAGGAAAAAACACCAGCTCCCTTCCCACAGAATTATCTGTGTGGACAAACCTGCAGTCTAATTGCAATAGCCGTGAATAGGTGAACGCAGGCCCTAAGAAGCCACTTGGAGGGCTCAAGGTTAAACTGCAAAGCCAAACCTTGCGAAATTCAAGCTGAACAAGAGGCTGGCACAAGTCCACAGGAGACAGGCTGTTTTCAAAACAATCAAGGCTGACTGTAATTCCAGTCCTACAAGGGCAATCTTGTTTACTTTTTCATTAGGATGTTTTGAAGACTCCCAGTCTCCAACTGAACGGACAAGCTCCACTTTAGGAAGAACCAATTCATTAGAGGCGATGGCTATGAGGCATCAATAGATGTAATTACCTAATTGAGCAATACATTAATGGTGCAATTAGTAAAAAGACTGTCATGGCAATAGCTCTTTGAATCTGGGAGGATCCCCCCCTATTTTAACAGTACTTCTTTACATAAACATAAGCTTAAGCTCTCACACACTACCCCATATTTTGTTTCTAAGCGCTTAAAAACGCCCCCCCCCCCAAAGGAAGAGGTGGGAAAGATAGCACAATCTGGAATCCGAGACCCCAGCACTTCAGATACAATACAATGTCTGCTAGATATTTCTTGGAACCAACAAGAGATGCCACATAAGCAAAGGAGTAAGGACCGAGAATAGTTCAGACATTATAAACTCATGATTTAGGAAGCTTAACTATGATTTATTGTCAGAACTGATAAACCCCAACATGAGGGTTACTCCACTTCTTGAAGTCAGGAGTGTGGAGCGGATGGAAATGGAAAGTACCCAAGTGGCTGGTTCTACTCCAGGGCTTCCCTGTAACGCTTGGAAGCACCAACCATAGTTTGGATTGTACAATAAGATTTGCACCACAGTAACTCCACATGATATCTGAACTAAGTCTCTATGATTCCAAATGGGAAGCTGACACTTCCAGGCACTGGGGCTATCAGAAGATGGTAGTCTTGGCTGCCTCCACAATGCTTTTCTGGGGCCTCACTCCTTTGGCTTACTTGGTAAGTGAGCGTAAAAACAGATCTGACTTCCATGTAAGCACCCCTGTGTTGTCATTTCAAACCACAAGCTTGCAAGTTGCATAGGCCAACATTCCTCATGACCCACCAATAAGATCCAGAAGTGAAGTCCTAATTAGTGACACTGCTCAGTGTACAGAGTGGACTGCAATGTCTATAACCAGGTCTTATCCCAGGGGAAAAAACCAGTTGGCCTACACTAACAGAGAGCACGACCCTTTTACTCATTTGGCCTACAGCTCATTGAAGCACATTCTGTTCCCATTCATTTAACTAGTGGTCAGTTTGGAAAGGCTATTTTTAGCTACAGTCAGTTAAGATTTCCTTTATCAAGTAACTATTTCACTAAAAGGATTATTTTACAAGTACACATCCACCGGATCCAGCTTTGCTGTACTTGGCCACACTACTACTGAGAATCAAAGGCGAGCCTTGCCCATTCCAGGAACTCACCCAAAGGGGGAACAATCCTGCTCCAGTTGCCCTTTGCTCCTTCAGAGGGCCACAGTAGTCAAAGTCCTCAGCTCTCTTCAGAGCTTGTAATGCAAAGATGCTCCAAATAAGCACAAAAGCCTGTCTAATGATTACAATAATGTAACCACATGGTAAGAAAATACAAGAAAATGCTCTGTAAAATTCTGCTTATGAATCAGGCAGCTGTAGCCCTGCCAAAATGCTTTACCACTGGAATATCCTAAACTGCTGATTTACATCTACAGTTCAAATGCCAACACAGTGAAAATTGTTCAGGTTTCTGCAGCTAATGGATTGTTGTAAGACCCTTTCCAGCATATACCAGGAGAACTACTGAATAGCTTCCATAGAGCACTATAAAAATATGCAGCACTTTAGACAAAAATCACCACTGCCTGGACAACAAATGTGTGTGAAGTTTGATCTCTGACTCTGCTAGCATACACAAATGTGTCTGCCCATACATAAGGCTGGCAAAGGAAATACTATTTGAAAACTCTGATGGAGTTACTGTTTATTTTGTTCCATTAGATATGAAGGAACAATAATTATACTTGGGTGAGCAAAGACTTTGATGAGCTGTCATTCTTTTCCTGTCCCTGTTCCTACATCTGTAATGGCAGCATGATGTTTCCATACATTGACGGATACTGCAATAGTGTGCTGTACCAATCATTGGAATTCCAGGTTTCTCAGGAAATGACATCATGCCATCGCCAATGGACTTTTGTTTGCTTTTTCTTTCTCCCACTTTTCAGAGTGCTGTCAGGCAAGGCCTGCTGGCTCCTGCCCCCTAGCAAGCACACGTCAACCATGTCCTTTCCAAAATAAACCTCTAAGAGCATTACTCGGGTTCTTGAGTTGGATCCAGATTAGAAGTGCACTATCTAGAGCAGGGGTCCCCAATGTGGTGCCCATGGAGTGCCATGATGCCCACTGACATATTTTTTGGCACCTGTCAAGGGCTTTTAGAAAGTGGGTGGGACCAAGTGGGGCTCTTGCCCAGCAGGGCTTGAGACTGGACACTAAAGACCTGATTGGCTGTCCAGACTTTTTTTTTAAGTTGCTTTGAAGGCAGCTGCAACCATTGTTCCCTCTAAGCTGCGTTAGTGTGAGCTAGCTCACAGTTTTTTTAGCCTCCGGCTCACACATTTTTGTCTTAGCTCAGGAAGAATGGCTCCAGAGCAAACTAATTTATGAAGTGGCCAAATCACTTGTTCACAACTTTAATGCCAGTAGCTCACAAAGTAGAATTTTTGCTCATAAGACTCCACATCTTAGAGGGAGCATTGGCTGCAACTACAGTACAAGCAGGGCTATTTTGGGGCAGGAACTCACAGGAACGGAGTTCCGGCTGGCTCTTGAGTTGGCCATGCCTATAACCAAAACCTCTGGCATTGCCTGGCTACAGAGCACGCTGCCTTCCCCACGTTACACACAAGAGGGAAAGGCGGCATGTTAAAATGCCATCTTTCCCTCTGGGGAGCCATGAGGATTTCCTTGTCAATTTCACTCCCTGCCAGTCTGCTAAGGGTGAAATTGACAAGGAAAAGCCTCTCTCTGCCTGCCCTTCTCTAGCTAACATGTTGCAGCTGGAAAAGGGCAGACAGGGAACCCTGGCACTTGAAAATGCCTTTCTTTCCCTTCCCAATCTGGGGGAGGAAGAGAAAGGCATTCACCACCACCCCCGCACTTCCCCGAGTCTCTCCGCAAAAGCGCAGAAGCTCAGGCTTCCCTCGGTCTCCCCAGCCTGTGTGCCTTTCCTCGGTTGTCTAGTTTTTGGGGGGGGGGGGGGGAGGAGACTAGAAAGGCGATGCTGAAGTGCGGCAGAGAAGCTTGGGCGGGGGGGAAGAGGCAAGCTTCCATGCCTGCCCTGTGCTTTCCCAGCCCCCCACCCCCTAATTTGCTAATGACCTGGGCTGTCATGGGATGTGGCCTAATATGCTAATACATTTCTGCTGCTGGGTGTGGCCTATTATCCTAATGAGTCCCTGCTGGACTTTTTCTACAAAAAAACCCCTGAGTATAAGAATCTTCACTGTGTGTTCGAAGATAAGTCATGTGCATGCAAGGAAATCTTTTTAAACAATATGTTCATCCTAAACAGCTTCCTATTAAACAGAACTTTTCCCTGAAATATGGAAGAGTTCCTAGAGTTAAGCATGACCTCACTCCCTGACATTTGGGGGGAGAGTTCTATCTCCTGAGGCAGCCATTTTAGGGCTAACTCTGCCTCCAGCAGAAGCAGTTTTGTAACTGCACTCATCACCCTGTGTCAGAATTCTAAAAGTTGGGGGGCCCCTGGCATAGCGGAAAGGTTTCCTCTATAATGATTAGTCACCGATGTCCACAAGTTTTCTTTGACAATCCTAAAGGCTCTGCTTGTTACGTTAAATAAGTTCAGTTGCCCCTGCAGCCTACAATACAGCATGTAGTCAGTTTGGTGTAGTGGTTAAGTGCACGGACTCTAATCTGGGAGAACCGGGTTTGATTCCCCACTCCTCCACTTGCACCTGCTGGATGACCTTGGGCAAGCCATAGCTCTGTACCAGCTGTTCTCTCAAGGACAGCTTGGGAAAGAGCTCTCTCAGCCCCACCTACCTCACAGGATGTCTGTTGTGGGGAGGGGAAGGGAAAGGAGTTTGTAAGCCGTTCTGAGACTACAAGTGAAAGGCGGGGTAAAATCCAATCTCTTCTTCTTCTTCTAGTCTGGCACTCTCATGCCCTTCATTCTCCGCAGCCCCCCTCCAGGAGGCCTGTGAAATTTGGAATTTTCCCCCCCACCATCTTGGATCAACCAAATTATGCTGATGTAAATATTGGACCTGTATGTTTTATATATTTATTCTTGGTTTTAACTTTTAATTATTTATTGGATGTCCTCTCCTGTTGTAAGCCATCCTGAGCCTTGCTTGCAAGGAAGGGTGGCCTAAAAACCTAAATAAATAATCATCCCCACCTTTTTTGAGGAGATTAAGAAAGAGCGGAGTCATAACATGGCAAATGATATCCAATACACAGACCAAATTTATTCGGCATTAACTAGCAGGGGAGGATCGGTTATTGAGGCCAATGGAAAGAGTGCCAATGGCCTGAGGGGCTCCCCCCCATGAGACTACCTCCCACCAGTGCTATCCCAGCCCAGAGAGAAGGGTGGGCAACAGGGTGAGGGATGGGGCTGCCCTGCCCTTTCCAAGGTACGGGATAGTGCCATCCAGTGTTCCCTCTAAGCTGAGTCAGTGTGAGCTAGCTCACAGTTTTTTAGTCACCAGCTCACACATTTTTGTCTTTGCTCAGGAAGGATGGCCCCAGAGCAAACTAATTTATGCAGTAGCCAAATTGCTCGCTCACAACTTTAATGCTAGTAGCTCACAAAGTAGAATTTTTGCTCACAAGACTCCACAGCTTAGAGGGAGCATTGGTGCCATCCCACCAGCCTCACCCTGCCCAGCTGCCTTTCTGTTGGGAGGGGGAGCTGAAGTGGGCAAGGACCTTTTCCCAAGGCCATCTCCCCTCCCCCACCCACCCCTCCTGGCTGGTCATACACAGCATAACTTGTTGCTGTTCCGTTTGAAGGAAGACCTTAATCTCTTCCGACAGCCCTCATATACAGAACTCATCAAATTAGTTTATTGCAATGAGTCTATTGCTTGGGCACGAGTTTTTCCACATACACCTACCATGAGTCACTGTCACATGAGCCAAAGAGGCAGTCAATCCATACACTGAGCTTCACACAGCAAGTTAAAAATGTAGATAAACATGGCAGGTGATAGTCTACACCTGATGGCCAAGTTATAGTCCCTCATACCGAAAATACAGAGAGGCCTACTTTCATCAGGCAAGAGGTCTAGTTAAGTCTAGGATGGCTGGGTTCTCAGCATCTTGATCCTTTAGATTCATGGAGTAGAACCTGGAGATACTAATGGTCCCATGCTGCTAGGAATTGTACTAATGGTCCCATGCCGCTAGGAACTGTATCATGTCATTTGTGAATGTGTGCACTTACATCATGTGGCTTTGAACAGAAACAACATGTGTGCGACACACGAAAGTACCTGAGCTTTTGGTGCCAGATTATTGCCTCTCATTTCAGTTTACATGTTAGCAGTTAAGTGAGGACACGTAGAAGACTGAATAAGATGGTGGCCCTGAGGTTTCAA
This sequence comes from Lepidodactylus listeri, assembly GCA_029233225.1. Lineage (NCBI taxonomy): Eukaryota > Metazoa > Chordata > Lepidosauria > Squamata > Gekkonidae > Lepidodactylus > Lepidodactylus listeri. Next base: position 53,243,463 of record JARCFY010000015.1, on the reverse strand, counting down.
CCTGAATCTTAGGGCCAAACCTAAACCTGTCGGAAGAACTCATATGTTCAAAAAGGAAATGATAGGTCTGCAAGTGACAAGACGAAATCAGAACTAGATTTACTTTTGCCTCAAAAGTCAGTGTCTCAGGTATGACCAGGACTGAATTCTTTTTGAGAAACGAAAACCAAGGTTGCTTTCCGCAGGTACCTCAGGTTTTGAGGCTCCTACTCAAACAGTGACAGTTTTTATTTGAGATTCTGCATGGCATCGTCAGGCATTCACCCACTTTCTGGGTTTTTCCAAGCTATACTGTGGACTTCCCTAAACCTCTTTCATTATGACCTTTCTGGAAAGATTGTACCTAAAGTGGATTTTGGGAAAGTATGGATGGGGAAAGTGTGCATTTGTGATTGAAAACTCCCCAAAACATCGAGCACCATTTCCCTTCATCCACAATCCACCCCGCCAATGCCAGCAGATGTTTTGCCTTTTTAAAAAATATATTTTAAAAAATATATTTAAAAAATAAAAAATAATATATTTTAAAAAATATATTAACAGTGGCAATGACAAAAAATGGGGGAGCTGCCTATTCAGAAACAATCCAAGTGTCTCCAAATCTAAATAGGACAAAGCAGGCTGCGCAAGCTCCATGTAGTAAGCATGGGGGTCATAATCCACCGAACAGGGCTGGTTGACGCCAAAACCCAAAACAACAAAAATGAACAGAAGCAGAAATTCCATATTATAAACGACATCAACTGAATGCTTGGAACCCATTTTATAAAATGAAACACACTTGCACCCTTACCTGTATGAAATAACATAATGTACATAATGATCAACTACAGAACTCTGACCACCACTGCTTATCATCTTTCCCTTAGTCTACAGAGGCTTCCCAATTCAGTTCTGGTTGTCTTCATTTGGAGGAGGGCAATGCCGATCCCATGCCCCCAATACTGAAATCTTTTTAAAAATTGCTGTGCCCTGCATATTAATTTATTTGATTCATTTGGAATCTGCCTTTCTCACCGAGGCTCGGTGGGTTACAGAATCAAAAAATCAATTCAAACAAGCAGCGGTGACCTCAACTGAACAAACCACTCTGTAGGGTATGGCATAGCACAGGGCATATTTATGACACAGCTAGTTAAGCTGTTCTGTTGTGTTCAGATAGATTTAAATTTGCATGTAACCACAGCAAATACATGGATATCTAGTTCTTGGCTTAGGTTTGATTTATATGTGCAGCCTGAGCCAACTGAAAACCGGGTTTGCAAAGGCACGGTGAAAACCACTGCAACTGCATGGCAAGTCTATCTACACAAAGGGCTTTCACGTAGGAGATCCACCACAAGGTTGCACGTTTTAAAAAAGCAAACGATATGAGAGATCCATGACTGGATCTGCTGATTTTTTTAAGAAACAGGAATATGTGAGAAAGGACTGTTAGAACTCCCTGCCTTTGTCCCTATTATGGCTAACAGGAGCTCCCAGGAGAATTTTCTGTTGGGGTTGCCTACGGCCAACACCGATCACGAGACAATGAGCCAGTGCAAACAATAAATAAATAAAAAGAGAGAGGGAGAGAAAGAAATGGGACCAAACCCTGAAGCGGCAATTCTCAGAATGGTGTTAAAGAAACCATTGAGAAATTTATGCAGAAACCTGGGCTTGAACCATTGCAAAACTTGCAATGCAAGACAGAATGTCGTGTGGTGACTCACATTCTTTCATCATGCCTATGTTGATGCAACGCTTCAGCCGGCATGCTTGGCAATGTCGTCGGTTGTCTTTGGTGATTTTACAGTCACCGTTGAACGGACACGTGAATTTGGCTTTTCTTTTCATACTCCTCCTGCGGAAAAAATACACATACACAAAACATGACACCTCTGCTTACATATGATCAGACAAAGGTCTTTTGCACAGACACCATTTTAAAAATAAACAGTGTGGTAGATCTGCATACAAAGCCACCTGTCCTCTAAGACGGCAACATGCAAGAGATTACCAGGCACAAGGCAAACATCCCCTACGTAGTTAACGTTCTGTTTTCTAAGAGCTTGGATTATTTAAAAATCAATCCTGTTATCCCATTTTCAAAGATGGCAATAATGTTCACACCTTCACAGTTTTCTATCTGAACGTTCAATAATTTGTGGACCACATAGAGAGCAGGGAGAGGGGGGGAAATCCTTGTCAAACAGATAACACAGTTTGTACTATAAAAAGGAAAACATTAACCATGGCTCAAATAGTTTTCCAGGTTTAGGCAAGTCTATTTTGAACCTCCACAGACATGTGCAAAAAACAAGAACCCAGCACAGGAAAACAAGTACACCAAGATATAGTATTGGGCAAATCATGCACGTTTCTAACCACTTCATCAAAAAAAACCCTCAAAAAGAAGAAGAAGCTCTCTCCATTGAGGTGACAGAATGCTATGACCTATGATAAAAAACTTCAGCTGTTGCTTGGAGTGTCCAGATGTCCTGAAATGCTTTACTAGCAGTGCCACTGACCAATTCTGAGGTTGAAGCTGTAATCTTCTCTATGATGAAAAACTTAAACTATTGCTCAGAGTGTCCACAGAATGCTATGCCACTTTAAAGACTAGCAGTGCAAGCCTAAACAGAGTTATACTCTTCTAAATCAATTAATTTCAATTGAGTTAGAAAGATGTAATTCTGTTTAGGACTGCACTGCAGTTGACCTGAGCTTTCATAGACAAATAACCCCTTTCATTAGATTCATGAAGCAGGCCGAGAATGGGGTCAATCACACACACACACACACACAAGTTACACTGAAAAATAAGCCAATTATCATAGGAAAAAGTAATGGGGATACAACAAAGGGGGGGGGACACAGTAATAATGGACAGCAAACAGATTCCATGTAGCCAGAGTGACTAAAGTTGGCTGCATTGTGCTCCTACAACATTGCTTTCAAATTTACCACTAAAAATCCTCCCAGGGATGATGTCAGTTGTGTTTCCAAGGCTTTAAGGGATCATCTTCCTAACAGGAGAGCGGGTGCGCAGGGAGCCAAGTAGGCCAGGTCTTGGAAGGGAAGCCAAGTAAGCAGCCCACAGCTTGCTCTTTCCCAGTGCTCAGAAACAGTTAGCAAATACTGCTGTGCATAGGAGGTGTGACAAACTCCGTCAACTATACCCTTCAAAGAATAAGGGGGTTTTGCTTGAGGAGGAAAAGAGTGGACAGCAGGCCAGGTGGTGTGTAAGTGCTAGGCTCACAGCTCTGAGGTAAGCACTCAGCCACTAACTGCAAGCTTCTGGGGGTGGGTGGGGAATGCAAAGTCATTTGAGTTCCCTCTTTGTTGACAAGCTTGAAAAGCTCTCTAGCCTCCATCGGTATCAACAAGCTACCCAGAGCAGCCTTTCCAGCTCAAATAACAAAAAGGTCCAGGAATCTCCTACAAAGACCTGTCTTGAATTCTGAAACCTGTTGTGCAAGTATCATGCAGGAATCTTCCACAGACTGGATGACCAAGACACATGACCAGAATGCATATAGAAGGTTCTGCACTGCAGCATTTAAGGATACAACAGATCTGCAGACAGCATATGTGTATACAGAGAGACAGTGGTATTACACATCTAGATATTGGTGACCCTATAATTAATGCTTTCTCACAAAACAGAGGTGCACACAGACAACACCTCTCTCTCTTCCCTCAACTAACTTAGTAAGCAGAAGAAGCCTACACAAGGAGGTGGGGGCTGAACAGAAGAAAGTCAAATGTTATTTTGCATGATGAACATAAAATTACGTTTACCCTCAAATTAAGAAGTAAGACTAGTGCAACTGTATTGAAACTAACAACATGGAGGCTATTCCAGCAGACTACTACCAGTGTTCCCTCTAAGATGAGTTAGTGTGAGTTAGCTCACAGTTTTTTTAGCCTCCAGCTCACACATTCGCATTGTTGTTTTTAAAATGTTTTGATCTGTATTGGGTCTGGCACTGTGTGCCCTTTGTGAGCCGCCCTGAGCCCGCTTGTGGGGAGGGCGGGATAAAAATATGAAGAAATAAAATAAATAAATAAAATCCCAGGCTTTTGCTGGAAATTGAGAAAAACAAATTTCTCTACCACCAGGGTCCATGCCTGGCTGCAAAAGGAACAAAGAGCGCACATACTGTAGTCATTGAGACACATTTGGTATTGCTGTCTCTAGAGGGAAAAAACCTAGCCGTTGCTCATTCACATGTGTATTAATACAAGCAAACACATCCAGATACAAAACTGCCCATTGACTAGAGTACCTAGATTGATTTTAAAATGCCAGGTCCTAAATGAGGGCAAAATGCAGCTTTGAAATAATCAGCAGATAATGTGCCAAGGGGTTCTAATGGCCACAGCAATTTAGTCCACGTCCACAGTGTAATTTACACACGTAAACTTCATGCTTTGTTTTCCCAAGCAAATATCTCCCCCATCCCCATATAAACAATGAACTGGCCCTCACATGTCAAATACCTAAAGCAAAACTAAACAAAAGCAACCATAATAGTCCAGTGAGTGCCACTTAATCACATGGACTAGGAGCTTTTCATGAAACTGTCACACTGTTCTGAGGCAGGTTGCACACGACAGGTGTAATGCTGTTTTCCATACTTAGCATCCCTAAACAGAACTTTGCCTGCGATACATTTGTTGGTCCCATTTTTTACCTAGGAGTGACTTTCTCGTCCAGGAATTTGAATCGTCTCCTGCCAACTTGCTGGTTGCATCAAGAACTCTAACCTAAAGTAATTTGGGTTTTCGCATATTTAAAACACCTTCTCCTTACCACTACAGAACAGAACTTATGTGTTCTCTGCCATGCAGAATGTGAAATTAAAGTTGTATTAATAGTTAACTATACTTTACTTGAATTTCTCTTGTGCCTAGGTAAATCTTTGCCAGACACCTTTTACTCCTAAATGTGAAACAAATTCACATTGACATAAAGGGAAGACACTGAGTCTTGGGTCAGGGTAGGACAAGGTGAGAAGGCAAACAGAAAATCATGGGCCCTGAATACAAGTCAGGACACACCAAAGTATTGTTACTTTTTAGCTCCCCAACTGCAATATTACTGTAAGCCCCTGTAACCCAGTCTTTGAGCCGAGTAGGGCCACAAGCTTACAGCAAGATGGGAGAGTACATATTGAAGAGAACTCTCCCCTTCTTCATTTTCTATTACTTTTTTCTGAGGGCTGAAGTTAGCTACTCTTCCATTAGGAAGTTTGCTAGCTAACCTTCCAGGATAACTTGAGGTCTTCAGTCTCTCTCTCGCTCGCTCTCTCCCTCTCCACATAAAGTCTATCAACATATAGAACAAAGTTGGCTCCAGCAGTGAGCAAAACATCAGCTAGGTAGTCAGCAGTTATGGTAGCTGCCAAGAGGTGGAGGAGAGTGCAAGAAAACAAATCTATGAAGATTTATTTTTTCAAAATATATCACCAGTGGGGTTCCCTTGCCAGCTCTAGAACATCTCTGAGGGACTGGTCATCTCACAGTGTATATCCATTTCAGTTCATTTGTATCAGTGAAACAGTTGAGAACTTTTCTTTTTTCAAATTTAAAATGCACATGGCCAGGTAGCGCAGAAGTGGTAGTGATCTCTGCCAAGACATGCATTTCTTACAGTCCTTTGCCAAAGTCTTCAGAAGGACCAAGGGGCATAAGTGTTCATGAAACTCTCCTAAGCATGCTGAGGAGAGGAAAATGTCCAGAGGGGTAATTCCACAACAGTCATCTAATTTCTTGCATACAGATTTTTGTCTCGAGGTATATCACCACCGTTCCTTTGAAACAAACAGCACATGCAGGTTTCTTCCAGGACATACCTTACCCAGAGTGACATTTTTCATTCCTTTTTGAGGTCAGATAAATGCCACTGGGACTTTGGTTTCACCTTGTGCATCATTCAGGCCACAGAAGTTCCTGCACTTACCAAGATGTCAGTAAGTTCACGGTTGCCTTTGGCATGTTTCTGAAAAGGATCCAGTAATGGAAACTCCAGCCTCCTTGGAAATTTATACGGTTATGCAACCTCAATGCTGTGCCATAATTATGGGACGGAATACATGGAGCTACTGCTGCCATTTTCTCTCTTAACTCTCTTCTTGATAAGATCTAGTATAACATGTGTGTGATGTGACATCCCTCCATTAAGAGTTTCACACACACCCCACCTCATATTGTTAGCTGGTGGTGGTCAGCTATGCCACATCATGTATTACATCAAACACTTGTTTCCAGGAGGAAGAAGTAAATGGTACTTCCAGACAAAAACTTTTTTGTACGCACAATAAGCCTTGTTCAGCGCCAGCTGTACATCAGATAGTCCCCATGTAAATGGAAGGCAGCTTTTTGCATATTGCTCCCAAGTCCATAATTATTTGTGGCGACAATTATTTGTGGGGACAATATGGCACTCAATGAAATTAACAAGCTTAGTAGGTTTAGAACAGATATAAGGAAGCACTTCTTCACCCAAAGAGTAATTAACATGGGAAATTCCCTACCAAAGGAAATGGTGGCTGCTACAAGCCCAGACAGCTTCAAGAGGGGACTGGATAAACATATGGAGCAGAAGTCCATCAATGACTATTAGCCACAAGGTATAGATGGAACAATATGTCTGGGGCAGTGATGCTCTGTATTCTCGGTGCTTGGGGGGCAACAGTGAGAGGTCTTCTGGAGTTCTGGCCCTGCTGGTGGACCTCCTGATGGCACCTGGGTTTTGGCCACTGAGTGACACAGAGTGTTGGACTGGATGGGCCACTGGCCTGATCCAACATTGGCTTCTCTTATGTTCTTAAGTTCACCTGAAGAGATATGGAATGGTGGCAGCTTACTAGTTCTGCCCTAGTTTGAGACAAAGTATACAACTCCCAAATACTGGCTCTTGGGTCCAAACTAGATGTGACAGGATCCTCATGACCACCATGGTGATGACAACGCAATTTAAAAATGATTTTAAAATGCTGTGAGGCCCGCAGTGCCATGGGCCAAGACACTCTTCTCACCCCTCCCCCATGCCTAATGAAGTGCTGAAGTGGCTGCTCCCCTTCTCCAGCTGTTTCAGCACTTGAAAAGGTGGGGTGGGGGGTGGGGAATAAAAGAGTGCTGTGCTGATCAGGCTGGTATGGCATTTTTAAATAACTTTAAAATGGTGGTGGTGTCCTCATGGCAGCCCAAAGGATGCCATCACGTCTAGTTTAGCCCTTAGTAACTAAAATAGAACGTAGAAGAGATCTATATTTAAGGATGAAGAAACAGCAAGATTTTTTTCCCCCATACCCTCTTGGTTTTCCTCTTTCTCTCATTCAGATTACCCCAAAAAGGCCAAGGAAAAGAAGCCAAAAGGCTGGCGGTTGAAATATTTGCAGCTGAAAGATTACAAATACAAGGACTCGTGGGCACTCACAATACAAGAACTCTCACAATACAAGAACTCGTGGGCACTCAATGAAATTAATGAGCAGCAGGCTTAGATCAAATAAAAGGAAATACTTCTTCACCCAAACAGTAATGAACACTTGGGACTCACTGCCAAAGGAAGTGGTGGAGGCGGTTACAAGCATAGACAGCTTCAAGAGGGGATTGGATAAACATATGGAGCAGAGGTCCATCAGTGGCTATTAGCCACAAGGTATAGCTGGAACACTATGTCTGGGGCAGTGATGCTCCAAATTCTTGATGCTTGGGGGCAACAGTGGGCTTCTGGAGTTCTGGCCCTGCTAGTGCACCTCCTGATGGCACCTAGATTTTGACCACTGTGTGACACAAGAGTGCTGGACTGGATAGGCCATTGGCCTGATGGCTTCTTTTCTGTTCTTAGAGAAAGGTAGTAGTAAACCGATAATCTTAGGAAAAGTAATACTGTTTACCTGGAAACTCTGCTTTCTTCACGCTCTGCTTGTTTTGGGACATACAGCTTTGTGCAGTGCAGAGTAAAGAGCCATGGTTTGCATTCACTAAAATTTCAACACTAAAATTTCAAATTGTTTTAAGAATTTATGCCCTGCACTTTCAATCAAGCTTGTTTCTCAATCTGCAGGCTTACTGATACTTTAGTTCACTTAAAATGTATCAGTTTCATCCTTTCATTATGCAAGCTTTTGATTCTAAATTTTGTTCACCTGCATACTGTATGTTACTGAATGTTCGGATCAGGCCCAACCTGAGTAAGTCCAACAAGTCATTATTCTTTGTGGACTATTTTATTGAGAAAAAAACTGAGAAAAACTGATTCTCAGGATGGCTTCTAATTAGCTTCAAGTGGATCCATTAACTAGTCTACAGCAGTCATTCTGAAACTGTGCAGTGGGACAGACTTGAGTGAGTTGACGGAACCGTGAATGTGCTCTGAGAAATGTAAGAAGATTATATTGAGGATCTGTCAGGCCCCAGGCATGCTCCCTTTGAATCTCTCTGACCGCTGAGGGCAGGTAGCTCTGCTATCTCTTTGCAGTCCAGGTGAGTGAATGAACTAACTGCACTCAGAGTCAGAACAAAACAGCCTTCCTCTTGGATTGCCAACTCCAGTTTGGGAAATTCCTGGAGATTTGAGGTAGAGCCTGGGGGGGGGGAGGGACTGCAGCAAGGTATAATGCCATAGACTCCACCCTCCAGAGCAGCCATTTTTTCCCTGGGGAACTGATCTCAGTAGTCTGAAGATCAGCTGTAGTTCTGGGAGATCTCCAGGCCTCACCCGGAAGTTGGCTACCCTACTCAGAGGAACTCTGCACAAGTCTCTTTCCAAATGTTTTGGGTGTGTGAATGATATGCACTCTCAGTTTTAGTTCAGAAAAAAAATTGCATCCCTGTGTTATCAGGAGTTTGGGAAACACCGGTTTCTGACAGATGGAGTTTTGACTCTCTAAAGCTTATACCCTGGAAATCTTGCTGGTCTCCAAGGTGTTACTGGACTTGAAGCTAGCTGTTCTACTACAGACCAACCCAGCTACCCTCTGAAACTGATTACCTGGTTCAGGTAATGCAGCAGACGCTTCCGTCAGTGTCCCATAAAGATGATTAATAGCCTGCACTGATGTGTATCGTGTCTAGGACAGAAAGCACACACCTGATTAGCTGAGGGCACTAACCTTGTCTGTGGAAAGGCACACTCAAGTTACTGACAAGCAACAGCAGTTGAAGAAAATGTTGTGTTTCTGGTTCGCTGGGCTGCCCAACTGGAACTCTGGCCTCAAGGCTACAGTTGTATGCAAAACATCCTACCCCACAATCTAGCAAAATGGATAGGTCTGCTACAGAGTTCCCAAAATTAAGTATTCACATGAAGGGGAAACTGTCCTTTTGAAACTCAGCGTCTGAGAGTAACACACATTGTTCCCTACATCCCATTACAGTATGGCATATATAAATGAGGCTTTTTTCCTTATGAGTCACACAGCAGTTATAATTATGCCTGCTATTAGTCATAATGTTTAATAAACATTTCCCAGGAAAAACCTCTTGTGTCATCGGTACAGAAGCGCAGTTCAAGATAGATAAACAGAGGCCTGTTATCAGATATGCTCAACAAGGATCGTTTTTGGAATCCACTGGGCTGATGGGAGACATAATGCTGCCTTCCCACTTAAATATGGTTAAGAGACTGCGGGACAGCTGCCCACTCCTTCCTCGCTGTTCTCATTCAGCACACCCTAGCCTCACATGCACCCAAACCTCACACTCACATACAACGCTATTCTTGGAACTCAGATCCCCCGGCCTGCCCACAGATCAGAGATAGACAACCTGTGCACATAAGAGCAGCCCATAAGAAGGATGGAGTATTAACAGCATCCAAAAGCTCTGTGCCACACTTGTTTCCCAGACTTCATGCCCTAGGAGAAAGCTCCTGGATGGACATGTCCTAATTGACAGCACTCAAGCCAGCTTTCTGTTTAACTAATAGGGCTGAACTACACACAACACTGAACATGCAATCATATGCCTAGGGGGCCCTGTGCAAAGGGAAGGGGGCAGAAAGGGGCTCAGTAATGATTTCCTCTCTGGCAATTTTTTCGGGTTGCCATTCCCCCTAGTGGGTCCAGGGGATCCCCTGATTCCGGGGGCCCCAATTCGCTGCAGCCCACCTGGCTGGTGAGAGAAGCCCCACCCCCGAGAAGCCCCCTCCTGGTGCCAGTGTGATGACATCACTTGGGAGTGACATCATCATGTTTCGGATATTGGGGGGTGATGCTCTAGGTTTTGAGCAAAACACTGTGATTTTGAGGCCCAAAAAACCTGAAGAGTTTTGCCCAAAATCTAGAGCATCACCCCAACATCGGAAATGCGATGACGTCACTCCCGGGTGACGTCATCGCTGTGTGCACAAAGAATACTGGGAAAGATTGGGAGTCCCCCCCCCCCAGCAGCTAGGTAAGACCTGGCAACCCTACAGTTTTTCCACTGGAAGAAAACCAACCCCTCCATTAGGATGGGAAAAGATACAAGCACCCATACCCTTTTACCCCACATGGGAGAAGTAGCAGGAAGGCCTTCAGTGGCAAAGGCTCTCTTCCCTAATTGCACCTTTCCAGCCTAATTGACTGCAGCCTTCTGCAGCTGCATTACTCTTCAAATATCACCAATTCCATTCCCATTTCTAAGCACGGTGAATGGAATTTGTTCCGCAATATAATACGAAATGGTCCAAACAATTAGTACCCTGGTGCCAGATTTCTAACATCTGTCTTGCCTGGTCATGGAAACTTTCATTTAAGGGAAGCCAATGTATCTATAGAATTTAATATGTATGCATTTGATTTGCAGGCTGCAGTGCAGAGCCTTACAACTGTAATTACAAGTTAAATGTTAGTTTAAAAGATACATGCCTAAAAAATCCTTTGCAGCCTTCACATGTCATAGCGTTGAAATGAAAACCAGTAGCTTTGTCTCCACAGACACCGCAGATGCGGGGAACGTTCCTATCAAAGTCGTTGGTTGGATCAGGAAAGGAAGGGCAAGCAGCCACAGGCTCCATTTCTGAGAAGAAGAAGAAGAAATGCAGGTAAGTTATATAAGTCACCTTCTTCACAACAGCTTTCTGAATAAAGCCCCATTCAGGAGCAGTAGGCAAGAAACACTACACAAAGCCAGAAAGGAATTTTTTTAAAAAAATAATAAGCAATAAAGTAAAAAGGAAATTTTATTGAGATGTAACAAAATCTTCCGATACAAGGTACAGATATATTCCTAACCCCTACTGCAATTAATTCTGCTTTGTTTTGCCATCTTCACAATCTGTGAAGGGGCCATGGCTCCATGGTAGAACATCTGTTTTGTATGCAGAAAGGCCCAGGTTCAAATCCATGGCATCTCCAGTTAAAAGGTAGCAGATTATAAAAGACCTTCAACCTGAGACCTGGACAGCTGATGACAGACAGCCGACAACAGTGACTTTACAAAATACTTTCTAATCCAAGGGCAAAGATCATGAACCTCTGCTGTTAAAAGACAAATGACTGTTATCAGCACTTTGCACTTTCAAGGGAACAAGACAGGTTCCTTAAAAGCCAATATTTTCTTCCTTTGCAGTGTTAATCAACTCAGGATGGGCTTAAGAGTGGTTTCAATTAGTACAACTGCACAGAAGTTGAATGATGAAACTCCCTCTCCCCTCCTCTCACAGAATCAACCCAATTCAGGGCAATGTACACACGTAGTTAACCCTTTAACGACAGATGTGTGACCTAGTCTCAAAGAAGCATCTGATGTAAAACTAAGTGGGTGGGTATGGGTGTGTGGGGGGGTGGATCATGAGAAATAAAAGCCTAAACACAAGTAGACCAATATGTGTATAGCTAATGTATTAGATAAAATAAAATTACTTTAGAATAAGCATCCTAATACCTTTAGAGCCCTTGAATAGAGAACCAGGGGAAAGGAGTAGATTTTACTTCTCACTGGGCAATTTGGTAGAATAATTATTGTAGGTTTTCTTTAGTCCTCCATAAGTCAAATAAGAAGAAGAAGAAGAAGAGATTGGATTGGATTTATACCCCGCCCTTCACTCCCCAAGGGAGTCTCAGAGCGGCTTACAAACTCCTTTCCCTTCCCCTCCCCACAACAGACACCCTGTGAGGTAGGTGGGGCTGAGAGAGCTCTTTCCCAAGCTGTCCTTGAGAGAACAGCTGGTACAGAGCTATGGCTTGCCCAAGGTCATCCAGCCAGGTGCAAGTGGAGGAGTGGGGAATCAAACCCGGTTCTCCCAGATGAGAGTCCGTGCACTTAACCACTACACCAAAATGTCAAAATGTTAAGTTAAAAAAAAGAAAAGAAAATTAGAGGAGAAGCCCCTGGAATATCCCTGAACAAGAACTGAATAGCTACAGTTCTGCAATACACAGGGCATGGATGGCCAGGAAGACTCAGCTGCATGTATACAGTTACAAGGCCAGAGCTCAAACTATACAGATCTGCCTCAGTAACATTACATCTGGGTCTGCCAGAACAGAGCACCAATCTCATCCTCCTCCCCTCCCTCTCAGCACACTGAAGGCTGTTACAGCATGGGGTGATTAACACATGGAATTCACTGCCACAGGAGGTGGTGGCGGCTACAAGCATGGATGGCTTCAAGAGGGAATTAGATAAACATATGGAGTGGAGGCCCATCAGTGGCTATTAGGCACAAGGTATAGATAGGATCTCTCAGTCTCGGGCAAGTGATGCACAATATTCTTGGTGCTTGGGGGGGGGGGAATAGTGGGAGGGCTTCTAGTGTCCTGGCCCCACTGGTGGACCTCCTGATGGCACCTGCTATTTTTGGCCACTGTATGACAGAGTGTTGGACCGGATGGGCCATTGGCCTGACCCAATGTTGGCTTCTCTTATGTTCTTATGGGGTCTGGGCAGCTATGAGAGGGAGGGAGAGAACAATATCGCTTAATGGCCAAACAGGCTCATTACCCTTTTGGCTACTAATGGATGGTGTACACACATTCAGAGGTGGTGCTGGGTCTAGGTCTAACCAGAGAGACCTAACATGCGTGTACTATACAGGTGGAAGACATTATGTCTGGTCAGGCCCCTCGGCTGAGCCTGAGGTAAGGATCATCTTCTGCTTCCTGACATATGAAAAACAGAGTAAAAGACATCCTCAAACTGGCTCTGTTATTCCTCCATTCTCCCCTACTACTTTTAAAAACATCCCACCCATTAGAGCTGGCTAACAGTCACTCAAAATGGCATTTCAAAAAAAAAGGGGGGGGGGGGGAGTGGATGAATTTACTGCATCAACAGTTCCTTTTTCTACTAACTGGAAATTCAGACTCACTCTTAACTGTGGACTTACTCCAGCTCCTTTGAGAGTAAAGACAAACATTGACAGTCTCCCGAAATAGGAAGTGCACTTATTAGTTACTATGTTAACTACATGCCTAATTTTATACTAATCAATGACAGGCTGTTAGCCTTTGAATGCCAGTTTCCATTTAAACCTCAAGCATGGTTTTCCTGTGATCAGAAAGAATGACATGGGAATGGGCCATAATACTCACCGCCTTCCCTCATGAGCGGTAATTTAGGAAGGAGCGGAAGCAGTGCCACTCGCCTCATTTGTTGCGTCTGTGGCCAAGAAAGGAACTTAACATGATGTTACAGCTTTTTGCTTTCACTATGGTTGGTGAAACAGTCAGTTTGCAACTAAAATAGCATGTCCAACCTCACTGGGTAAAAGTACATTGCAACAATGACATTTAATGTAAAGCTCATGTGATCGTTGAAATGAACTTTTTAAAGCTTTATGAAGACAATATTCTCTTGAGCCAATGAACCTCAGAATTTTGAAAGGCTTTTCTCAATCAGTGGTGAATCTCCTATGGATAATACCCCTTCAGGGAACATATGCCGCAGCTAACAAATAGTTGTGGTCGCGTGTTATATATCTCAGAAGAGCCGTTAAATGCATTGAGTTACATTAGGCTCTTTTCAAAGGTTTGTTTCTTGATGTGCATGAACTTGGCTTGTAGAGATGCCGACTGCCTCTCCCACTTATATGCACAACGTGACTGAAAACTTCTGACTCGCAGAAGTTTTCATCCTTCAGTTTGTTGTTACAACTGGACCCACGTGCCTGGGGATACTAGAATTTGTTTCTTCTAGAATTCTATACCAGGATGTTTAGAAGCCCAGTTTGTGGGGAACAAATAAGTCTGAATTTGTCTAGGTACCTGCCTTTCATCCTCCTCTCCTATTCCAACCCAGTGAAGCCTAGTTTGATAGCATGGTCAGGAAAAGATGGGCAAACAAGAAGAACCCTATTCCCGAAAGAGTCATGATCTTAACTGGACACAGGACAACAAATACAAAGACAACACAGTCATACTAAGTATTTAATGATGACCAATGAGAAATTTTAAGAGACAGGGCCAAAACCAAATTCTTACAACTCATTTCCATAAGCGCCTCATCCCTACATCTTCAGAAACAAGTTTTCCCCAAACTAGCGTAACCATACAGTTGCCAAACTAGCATAAATCATATAATTGAAGCCAGGGCTGCAGTCACACACATGAAATAATCCACTTTAACTCCACTTTCAATGTACTTTCCAACTGGATTTTGCCAGTTCACACAGTAAAATCCAGTTGAGAAGTGCACTGAAAGTGGATTATTTTGTGTGTGTGACCACAGCCCAAGATTTCACATCTCCCAAATATTCTACTGAATAATAAAAAAGCTATCTAGTTTACCAAACAAGGTAAATAATAAAAACTTATCTTAATAAAAACAAGCATTTATATAATGCTTTAGGATGTTCAAAGTACACATATTATTTTGCTGTAATCCTTATAACACCATGAGGCCAATCTGTATTATTGTGTCTAGATTTACAGTCCACCTGTTGAGTCCAAGGAAAAGGTGAGATTTAGACCAGGGACACTGCAATACATCCTTTCTTTGTGAGCTTTCATGCAAGTTGAAAACTTGCATATTCCTACCCTGAAAATGTTGTTCACATTTTTTAAAAAAATTTAATTTTCTTTTATTTTTAAGTACATGCATTAAAAAACAAAGATACACAATACGCTGGATGGGGGTGGAAGACACCTCACATCAACATTTTATGAGAAAAAGGAGGTACATTACCAATATCCAGATCATGTTGTAAATCCTGCTGGAATAGTCCCCAGGGTTCCTGGTATTGTGACATGGAGCCACCTGTGATCCAAAAAAATATTGAGAAGTGAACGACTTAACATCCAGCTGTTGCCAAAAGAGTTTAAATACTTTCGGTTTGGGAACTCACCCTAGTTTTCAACTCCAGCCCCATTGACGTAAGCAACATAAAGAGTGAGGTGTGGCACTCAGCAACTAATTCACCACACCCAAAAAGGCCTCACAAAAAATACACGGTGTCAACTCAGTGCTGCCTCCTAAGATCTTATAACATCACCAGGCAGATGGCGGAGATAATATTAACCCCACAGTACACTACTGTCAAGGCAAATTAAAGAGTCCTCAAGATGATCATTTACATTCGCTATTCAAATAGTGGCCTTGGAGAGGAAAAGGGATTTCCCCTCAAAAGTGTCACCCTGTCTCTCCAGAAGTTTTAATGAATCAAGATGCAGTTACATGAAATAATCTCATGCCAATTAACTGAAGCATATTTTAGTTTCCCAGATCACCCTAACAAGCATTTCTAATAGCACAGTGCTCTTCTGATGATGAACGGAAGTAGGATGGTGCTCGATAGGTCTCACCTGTTTTAGCTCCACTATTTTATTTTAATAGTTATTCAAGTTTGTAGGCAATATAATGTAAGACAGTCATGGTGGATCAGAGCGGAGATCCGCCTAGTCCAGAAGAGATTGTTCTGGGAAACCCACAAGTGGGATATGAAGGCAATAGCTCTCTCCCACCACTGATTTTCAGCAACTGGTATTCAAGGAGCCATTTCATTTAGCTATGGGACATGCATGCAGTCCACTCTGAAGGAGGTTCTCCAACAATGCCCATGGTTGTTTAGCTGTATTAAGGTCACTCATTAGCAGGGACTGGTAACTGGAACTGTCTTGCTGTATTTAGTATGCCATATCTAAAAAGCTTGCTCACTGCTGCCAACGTTATTTCCGATTCATAAAAATTGGCATCTAGGAATCCTAAAGCTTGGACATGTGCAGTATTTCTTTTGACAGTCACCCTTCTAGTTCCCACTTTTTTGCCAGTATAGTTTTCCAAAAGCAACACAAAATTTAAACCAAGCAAATTCTTATTAGTAAGGAATTTAATGCATTTAAATTAAATTGAAGCAGACTCTTTCTCCCCAATTTATAGGTTCTCCAGGCAAGTCAAGAGGTGTTCTCCAGGAGTGTTTAAGAGGAAAGCCTGCTCTTCCTTCCGTCACAGTTTCTCAGAATTTTATACACACAGAAAGGGAGAATGATAGAGACAGAATTTAGGGCTGCCAACCTCTGGGTGGTACCTGGAGATCTCCCAGAAGCACAACCGATTTCCATAAACTCCAGATGATAGAGATCAGTTCTCCTGGAGAAAATAGCTGCTTTGGAGGGTGGACTCTTACGGCATTATATCCCACTGAGGTCCCTTCCTCCTCTAGGCTCCACCACCAAATCTCCAGGAATTTCCCAACTTGGAGTTGGCAACCTTAAATTACTAAACTAATGCTATACAGTAGTTTAACTTGCTTTACCTTGGGATATCAACTTTCACCGAGTTACCTCAACTCACAAAACCATCCTTCCTTCCATCCATCAGCTGGCCAGGGGGGAGGGAGCCTGGGGTGCACAGCTCTGCCTTTCTCCCCCCCCCCCCCGAGAAGTAACTGGCTTTGCGGGGCTTTGTGGGGGTGGATGAGCTCACCACCCGCTGCCCTGCCTGCCTCGGACGGCATGCGGGAATGGAGGAGGACAGGAGGCAGGCAAGCAGGGCAAAATGGCCCACCCTGGCCTGGCGTGGAGAGGAGGAGATGAGGGAGTGGTCTGAGATCGAGACAGCCAGAGCAGGTGGAGGGTAGAGTGGGGGGGGGGGTGCCAAGAAGAAGAGGTATCTGTTCCCCTCATCTTTCTCTTTTTTGCCTGCACACAATTAAATTTTAATTTAATTAGCACCTCTGGTGTCCCAGCGCCCCTTCCCCCCCAAAATTCCTGGCTACAGGTCTGAGCCACTCTTTGTAAAACTTTCTCTAGGATATTTGGCTGGGAGGTTTTGGGTTTTTTTCTAAACTCCTGCATCTCTCAAGATAACTCAGGATTTGTGAGAACTACTCAACAGTTCCAGGAAGGGTTTCATCAACCGCATTTTAAAAAGCAATCTTTTTTTCCTGTCCCGACACCTCCAGGGCAGTTCCTCTTCCTTTGGGCTACATAATTCCTCTGGACAGAGAGATTTCCCTGGTAAAGATTTTGCTCCCTAACACAAACAGAACAGATAGCTTTGACCTTGGCCATAAAAATTTCCCTTTATCTTTTAAGCAATCTATAAAGGCTCCAACTGGTTTGACTAAAGGTCTAATTACTTCATTGCTGGAGATATCTGAAATCTCTCCTGCTGGGAACTGGGCTAAAGTTAACTATCTTATGGACATGGGAGACCTAGATCATAATCCTTGCCTTAAAGCTGGTGAAAAAACATAACCCTTGTTGACAGCCGCCAGAACACATCCTATATAGCACAAGGCTGCCTGTCTCCCACGTAATATTGACCACTTGAGACATTTCAAGGCATGAAGATATACTTTCCCCGGCCAATAATAGCATGGTAAGAGACGTAAAAGGGAAGGAATCAAACCAGAACAGCCAGGTACATGTAGCTTTAGTAGTTTAAATTTATTTACTTGTATTTGTGGTGGAATACGCCCACACCAGCCTGCAGGCCCTGTTCCACCGTGCCCTCACTGCCACAACCAGACCTTTGTAAGGAATTGCTCACTAGGAGGGTCAGGACTCCCAGCTTCCCTTCCCAGATCTGAGGCCTTGCTTTGTGTCTTCCACAGCCCAGCGTCTGGTCACCACAAGGACAGTTTACTGCCTTGTGCACCCTTGGAGGAATAGCCGCTTGCAACTGCCGGCCTTCCCTCTGACGCTCCTTTTAAAATAGCATGTCCAAGACAGTGGAGATCTATGTGGTACAGAAAACTACTACCAGCATCAAAAGTTACGAAGTATTTATTAAAAAGAAAATGTTCACAGGCATATTTTTAGCACAGCACCAGATTGAGCGAGGGATTCAAAAGAAATGGGTAAAACGCAATTCCTTTGCCCCCTGTCTATAAGTGCCCTATCAGATGTTACAGGACCGATGTTACAGGATGTTACAGTGCCCTATCAGATGATACAGGACAGGCGACTTAGCTTAGGATGTTATAGATCTCTATAGAAGTCTCATTACCTTGCAGCTCCCTCTAGCTCTTCAGGCCAGCACATAGTAATGGCTGCCTCTTCCAGAACTCATTAAGAGTTCTGTCTGCTCTGATGGACTCAGCACCAAAGAGCCCTTTCTCCTTGCTCCCCTGAGTTTTATCACTTCTCTTTTCCCCAAAGAAATTTTCCCTGAAGTTTCCAGAAATGTCCTTCCTTAAGTCTCTTTAGTATTTAATTACTCCAAATATCTATTCTCTGCTGGGGGGGGGGGGGGGAGCTTGACCATCCCATTGTCTAGAGTAGACCTATTAGCATTTGTATGAAGGTGGGCTGAGGTAAGTCTGGAAAGCAATTGAACCGACTGCCCCCTTTCCTGCCTGCCCTCTGCCCAGAAAGAAAGACTTTTAAAACTCAGATTGAAGGTTTTGCTTATTTCAGAATTCCAAAGAAAAAATGCATTTCTTCACAGTATTGTACTGTTCTGTATTTCTCCTGTATACTGTATTGTACTGTATTTCTTCTGTACACAACTGGACTTTTAATAGAAGAGTCACACCTCAAGCCAGGGTTTGTCAATCCCCAGGTGGGGCCTGGAAATCTCTCAGAATCACACCTGATGTTCAGAATAAAGAGATCAGCTCCCCTGGAGAAAGTGGCTGCTTAGGAGTATAGGCTCTATGGCATTATAACCCACTGAGATCCCCCCTTCCAAATCCTCCCCAGAATCAACCTGTAAATCTCCAGGAATTTACTAATGAGGAATTAGCAACACTACCTCAAGCATTTTATTGAATTTAGACCCTACTATTCACATTTTTCCCTATGCCCATATACCTGCCAAACATCTGGCAAAGTGGATTCTAGTCCTCAAAGCTTATGCCACAATAAACCTGTTAGCCCTTAAGGTCTTCAGGATCCCCCCCCCCCCCCCCATTTTGTTTTTGCATTGCTACAACAAACCTGCATAGCTATCACACTGGAATCACTAACCTGGCACATTTATTTATTTGCCTCATTTATACCCCACTCTTCTCCCCAGTGGAGACCCAAAGTGGCTTACAACATTCTCCCCTTTTCATTTAAACCTCAAAATAACCCTGAGAAGTAGGCTAATTTGTGATGGGCCCAAGGTCACCCAGCAGGCTTCCATGGCAGACTGGCAATTCAAACCTGGGTCTTCCAGTTCTAGTCCAACACTCCAACCATCACAGCACACTGTTTCATGTCGCATCATTAAAAGTATGGAAGAATTCGAGTTTAGGATGAAAATTTTATTTCTTGGGGAACCAAAATCCAAAGTAAAGTAATAAAGTTATTTAAGCTTACTGCTAAATTAAATTAATCAATTTAAATTAGAGTACATCACTGGTATTTCCTTCTAGGCAGAATGTCTGAATGGTAGAATAACTTGACTAGAGTGGGGTTTAGAAATGCACATAAGTGAGCAAAGGTCAAGTAATCATTACAGGGGTGATATCCTCTCTCTTCAGTTTCAGCACAGCTCTACCGAGACAACAGTTAAAAGTCCCCTTGATCTCTCAGGTCAAAGAAATGAAAATGTCTTGCTCTCAATACATTTCTGGGCTACTCGATAATCCTACCAGGTCTCTCAGTTGCCTGACACCATTCCTGCCTGATGTTTCTGACCTCATTTTTCAAGCTTCTGTGTCAGGTG
Organism: Lepidodactylus listeri; assembly: GCA_029233225.1. Lineage (NCBI taxonomy): Eukaryota > Metazoa > Chordata > Lepidosauria > Squamata > Gekkonidae > Lepidodactylus > Lepidodactylus listeri. The sequence goes on along the minus strand of JARCFY010000015.1, from coordinate 53,223,450 downwards.
CCAGAACAAAGCATATATAAGGCCTCACCAAGTTTGCTGGCAATTTTGGTCAAATGGAATTTGTAAAATGGGAAAATTTTCCAGAGCTGCTGCCCCTCAACCTTTCAAGTTGGAAACATAAAGACTATGGGGAAAGTTCTGCAACTGTTTTTGTTACAAGGCTTTTATAATGGTCTGGATGACCCTGCTGTGAGAGGAAATTGAATGTCGACACTCTAATTATGCAGCAAGGGCTTTCCAATAAGTGCCTTATACATGGTAAACAACCTGCTAAAATAAGCACCTGCTTGATGAAACCTGTATTCTGTTGTCTACCAGTTCTCCATCTTCAGTTTAGAGAAAAGACTATTAATGGGTAGACGGGACAGAGGTTTATAAAATTATGCATAGCATGGAGAAAGTGGACTTTTTTCACCCTTCCCCAATGCAGTTTATTGTGAATAAGCTTCAGGGTGGACTCAAGGAAATTATTCTTCAATGAACGGGTGATTAAATTGTGAAAAGTCCATGAGCATAGATGGCTTTAAAAGGAGATCAGATAAATTCATGGAGATAGGACAGCTTCTAGCCATGATAACTAAAGGGCATCTCCATGTCCAGACCTCTGAATGTAAGCTCCAGGAGACAACATCAGGGGAAGCCGTGTACTTTCAGGACTATGGCATTCAGGAAAAAGATAAGGCCTTTTTAAGCGAGAATATGATTAATGTCAAAGTACAACTCCTTCAACACTCAAGTGGAACATAGTAATATGTGTGGGATGAGAAAGGGAAATAATTGCCGGTTAGTCGATAGACATGGCTAGATTTGCACATGTTTTACGCCACTCAGACATTTGGCATTCAATAAGCTATTACTCAGGCCCAAAACTTAACAATGTACTAAGCCCTGACAAACTTCCCAGTGACATGAAACGTGTGAAAATGATACCTGCTGTGTACAGGCTGTAGGCATGGCCAGCTCAGAAGCCAGCCGAAACTCCGTTCCTGTGCGTTCCTGCCCAAAAATAGCCCTGTATTTATTTTAGGAGCTCTCAACTTTGAGGCCTTTCCAGACAATCATTCCTTGATGTAATGAACATGATTTGTTGTCGATGATCCAGACATTTCCCCTCAAGTGGACGTGCCAGTTGCAGGGAGGAGATTTTACTTTCCCAGAGCTCAGACTACAGTATCTTCTTAGTTCCCTGGGAGGAAAAAAATCTGTGATTGCCAATGTGACCAGCACACGGAAACTTGTTGTATGAGTCCGACAGTCACATGAATGAAGACTCATGACAATTCCCTAGCCAGTTGGGTGTAGTGGTTAAGTGTGCGGACTTTAATCTGGGAGAAGCGGGTTTGATTCCCCACTCCTCCACTTGCTGCTGCTGGATGACCTTGCGCAAGCCATAGTTCTGACAGAGCTGTTCTTAAAAGAGCAGTTCTTAAAAGAGCTCTCTCAGCCTCATCTACCCCTCAGGGTGTCTGTTGTCAGGAGGGGAAAGGAAAGGAGTTTGTAAACTGCTCTGAAACTCCAAGTGAAGGGCAGGGTATAAATCCAATCTCTTCTTCTTTTTATCATTTGCTAAAGGCTGCGTTTAGATTTTTATACCCCCAGGCTTTGAAACTGAAACAAGAGAACAAAGCTGTTCTTGGCAGCTTTCCTCTCGGCTTCCTTAAGTGATTTGTCTTCTAATGCTGGGGGTGGGGTAGTAAATCCCCCCACCCACACTAAACAAAGGCAATCTTCCACTTCAATATGTGGCTAATTTACAGTATAAAGGCAATCTAAATATCAGAGAAGGTAAGTACATATCATGAGGGGCATGACTGTGTGGTGTGTGTCCTGTGTTTCTTGCAGTTTCTCAAGGGAAGGCACAGACAGCTGTGGGTCTTCCCAGCTCTCTCCTTCCTCCAGCAACCATTTCCAACCCCAGGATGGTTTACTCCAGGGGTCTTGGGATCCATTTAGAGGAATAGCCATGTGTTTGGAGGCTACACTGGTGAGGGGATCAAACTGTTTTCTTTCTGCCTGATTCTTGCATGAAGGGAACTCTGCTGATGGAAGAAGAAGAAGCAGTTTCTGCCTCTTACCCCCTCCCAATCCATATTATTATGGGAAGATCAGGGATCCCCCCCCCCCTGTATAGTTCTTGTAAAGTACTTGGGCTAGATCCAAGCCTAAGAGTGTGTGAGACATCAATTTTGCAATTTCAGTTTTCACTGAGCAGAACATGGGCGTCAACTACGAGGGGGCTCGAGGGCTCGAGCCCCCCCGAAATTTCCCGGGGGGGGGGGGCTCAGCCACCACCGGCAAAATGGAGCGCCCTGCCGGCCTGCCCTCCTGCCTCCCTGGGGCGGGGGGGGGGAGAGAGGCGGCGACGGCCGGCTGACTGGCCACCCTCATGCGCTCCATTTTGCCGGGGGAGGCTGAGCCCCCCCCGGGAAACTTAGGCACGAGGCGAGTGTGTGTGTGTGTGTGCGTGTGTGTGTGTGCGCGGGCGTGCAGGCCCCTTGGAAGACTGGCGGGCTACAAACCAGAGAAGAACAAACCGAATCCATCCCTCGGAAGGGACACGTGGCGGCGCCCCTCCGCGGAAAAGATCTCTCCCCCCCCCCGAGACTTGACCAGGAAGCCCTTTGGCCCCTCCCGCGCTGTCCTTGGGGTCACTTGCTCGTCCCTTTTGCTGCTTCAGGGTGTCTCCCCCCCCCCCATGAGTTTTGCTCTCTCTCCGGGCCGGGCTCCCTTCCCAGGGCAGAAGCCGAGCCTTTTCTCCCGGGGGCGCGTCCCTGCCCGGCCTCGGCTCCCAGCAGCTCCCTTGGGCGGGGGGGGGGGCTTCCCCTCCTCCTCCTCCTGGATTCTTTCCGCCCCACGAGGCGCAGCGGGCCGGGCTGTCCCCCTGCCCTTCGCTACCTGCCCGGCCTCCCAGTGCCGCCGCGGTCACCTATTTTTATCCGGTGGCTACCGCCGGCCAGGACATGCGGGGACATTCTGCGCCAAGCTGCCAAGGCCCAGGCTTCCCTCCGGCCGCCGCCACCTCTCTGTTTGTGCCCGGCCTCGCTTAGCAACGCCCCGCCCCAGCCTGCCCTGGGCGGCTGAGGGGCTTCGCGAACCGGGCCCGGGAGGGGTTAACGCCGGCTGGTTCCGAAGGGACCCCTGCTTCCGGGGAGGAGGAGGAGGCGTCGAAGGAGCACCCTGCTGCAGGCCCGCCTGTCGGGGTCCGGGTCGTGGAGCATCCGTGGCTCTCTCCCTCTCTCCTGGCCCCTCTCCCCAAACGAAGAGCAGAGCCCCTGGCATGGGCGTCAACTACAGCTCCACGTAGCTGAGCCCCCCCCAGGAAACTTAGGCACGAGGCGGAGTGGGAGCCCGGGGCCCGCAAGGGCGACGCGCCGGCCCCGGCTGCAGGCAGCAGCAGCCAGCAGCAATCCCCGAGGTGAGCGGGGAGAGGGAGGGAGGGAGGGGGGCGGGGAGCGCGGTGGGCGGGCGGGCATGGCCCGGGGGCAGCAGCGGCTCCCGGGGGGGGGAAGAGCGGCGGGGACATGGTCCCGAGCGCGTGCGCGCACGAGAGAGCCCCCGCCCCCCCAGGGATTTAAAAAGTCTACACCCCTGGAGCAGAATATCGGTATGTCACAGTGATAACAAGGCATAAAAATGTAACTTCTCAGTTAAACCCCTATTGCACTGAGACAGAGGCTTGTCTAACGCCATCCCAACAAGTTCATGGCTGAGGCAAGATTTGAACAGGTGACCCTCCCAGATCGTAGCATTATCTTAACCACTAGGCTGTACTAGATTTTATCTTCTACAACTTGCATACTTCTTAGTTTAAATGATGTTGCACCATTTCTTGGATTCTTCCAGTTTGGTCTGCTCTGGCCCCACATTTGGGGCCTCTTGTTGTTTACTGCCTAGCTAGGATTGCAGAAAGTTACGGAATGTGGAATTTTGCCTACTAGATCAACAAAACCAAACTTACATTATGCTGCTTAGCAAAGACCCCCCCCCCCCCAGCTCACTGGCATTGAAGACTGTGGAATGCACTTCCCTTGAGGGACTGATGGACTCTGCCACCTTGCTGTTTACTTCAGCACCCTTGAAGCCTTTGATGCTGAAATGATTATATGATATGAGTAGCATTATGGCCAAAGGTCAGGTAGATAGCTAGTGCCTTCTGGTAAACGGCTGGGATACCTGTCTGCTTGCCCAAGTCAAAAATCCCAGCAATTGTATTCTCTATGAACATACTTATGGTAATTTGTCTTCAGTTCTACAAAGGCTTTTGAGACAAAGTCTGGCTTCATAACAAAATGCAGAGTTGCTTCCAGAGCTCTATAATTATTGGTAGAGCATTGGTTTGCCCAGTTTTTTGGGAGGGGGAAGCTGAATGCCAATGAACATTTCCCTCTTCTGATCACTGGTTCTGTATTTAAACTTGTGTGCACTCTTCACGACTGATGGCATGGCATGTGTATCTTGCTGTTCAAATTTAAGAGCTTTTTGGTACCAGAATTCCAACACTAAAGTGTGAAGGGGCTCAAAGAGCATGAGAAAGCAGCTGAAATAGTAAGGTTGCCAAGTCTGGGTTGGAAAATACCTGGGGACTTTGGGGGTGGAGCCAGGAGAAGGTGGGGTTTGGGGAGGGGAGGGGCCTCAGCATGGTACAATGCCATAGAGTCCCCCCTTCAGAGCAGCCATTTTCTCCAGGGGAGCTGATCTCTGTCAGCTGGGTATCCGTTGTAAAAGCGGGAGATCCCCAGGCCCCACCTGGAGGCTGGCAACCCTGTGAAATAGCCAGAGGGAGATCAGACTGTCCTAAAGGATCCTTGGTCAGTTTTTACTTTATTGATCCTCCCGGTATCTCAATATCTGAATTGAGAATTCTGCAACTGCATATGCCTCATGATTGCTTCAGCTACAGAGAGCACAGAAGCCCTTTTTTGTGCGGTAATGGATGGGGAAGGAGAAGGCCGTAAGATTACCGTCAAGTTTCGGGCAATCAATAGAGCTACCTTTGTTGCTTCCAGGTAACCCTAGGAATCATCAGGAACTTTGTGATCACAACTTCCTGTAAGTACCTAAAGCCATATTTTATTTTTTAATGTTTTCTCCCCAGGATGATCACACACCCCCTTTGGCCCCAGTGTCCACCCACCCATCAGCTGAGCATCGGTGGGCAAGGGCTGGAATTAGCTAGAGATTTCCCACCGTAAGCAGACAAATGGGAACCCTACATGGCACCCACATAAGAATGAACTAATGAAGCAGGTCTCACCCTCATACAAATCAGAAGTCCCTTTTTTGTATGCAACCAACAGCCATTCAAGGACAATAATTAATCATGGCCCAATCTAGTAGCAAATGCTAGACTAATATATTTGAAAAATCAACTATTTACAAACCAAAAAATTCAGTAAGTAATACTGCACTAAAAAGAAGCTATGAAGAGGAAGCAGCAAATGTACATGCCTGGAAGAGGCACACTCCAACAGTAACCATTTCTTTCGAGAAGAATTTAGTAGTATTTCTGAGTGGGACACACTGCACAGCTACTGGGAATACTATGTCCTATAAAGCACACAGGCACAGCTATAGATAAACATATTGCCTTTCATTCTACCTCTGTTTCCAAGATACCTACAGAGAGAAGTAACAGACTATTTTTAGTTTACCATTCTGGATGATGATGATGTAGATATGTACACACTGACAGGCATGATTAAGAAACCTGCTGAGTGTCAGAGTTCTGTTCCACTTGCTAGCAGGTAATCACAGTGCAAATAAAAAACAACAATAAAAGCAAATTTGTGATGGAGATTTCCTTTCATTGAGAAAAAGCTGCCATGTGCCAACTTTTAGAGTGAAAGTATGAAAAGGGCAACAGGCATCATCTCAAATTCACTACAAGGGTTACATACTTACATTCCCAAGTGACTGGTGTTTTGCAAAACAGTTTGAAGATTAAAGCTGCAGCTGAACATGGATTCACCATGTAAGTATAAAAATTATGTATTGGGGGATCTCTGCTTTTATTATATCAAGAGAAGGAAAAAACCCTGTGAATTATTAACAAAAATGGTAGCCACAAGGCCTAGAATGGGGTGAGTGGGGCTCTTTGTGGAGAAGATGACAATGAAGATGATGAAGAAGGAGGGGGAGAAGGAGATTGGAGTTAAACCCTGCCCTTCACTACCCAAAGGAGTCTCAGAATGGTTTACAACCTCCTTTCCCTTCCCCTCCCCACAACAGATACCCTGTGAGGTAGGTGGGGCTGAGAGAGCTCTTTCGAGAACTACCCTCAAGAGAACAGCTCAGAAAGAACTTATGACTGATCCAAGGTCACACTAGCAGCTGCATGTGGAGGAGTGGGGAATCAACCCTGGGTTTGATTAGCATACAGCATAATAAAAGTGTTTAACAGATGCAAGGACCAAACTGGAATAACAAGCTCAATTTACATGGTCACCATTAGTTTGGGTTTAATTCTTGGAATTAAACCCAAGCAAATGGTGACCGTATATTATTTATTGTTTTGCTGTGTGCTTTATTATGCTGCATGCTAATTTGCTGTTCACCCTCTGCCTATATGTATGGACTAGTAACTTCCTTTTCAATGTATCTGACGAAGTGTGCATGCACATGAAAGCTTATACTTTGAATAAAACTTCGTTGGTCTTAAAGGTGCCACAGGACTCAAACTTTCGTCTGTTGCTTCAGACCAACGTGGCTACCCTACCTGAGAACCAGACATAACAACACGAACGAAATCCTCAAGTGAAATGGGCTTATGGCCTTAATAGCCTGCATAGCTTGCTATCCCCCTCCTATGGCTACCTTCTCTGCCTTGTCTAGTGATGTGAAGATCTGGGGGTGGGTGGGAGTTTTTCTCCCCAAAGATTTACCTCCCGGTTTTTCTAGTGGAAATGCTGTGCAGCACTGCAAAAAACTCCAACAAAATACTTTCTGTTTGGGGACTACTTTTTAAAGACAAGGTTTTACTAAAATGTGCAGTCTGAAGATTTTTTACATAAAACAAACTGCAACCCACCTGCCTCACAAATGCCTGTTGCGGGGAAAGAAAGGGAATGTGATTGTCAGCCACTTTGACACTACTTGGGGTAGAGAAAAGCAAGGTATGAAAGCCAAATTTTATTATTTTTCATGCAAGGTGAGCACGCAAGACTGTAACATGTGAACAGGTTTTGGCCTCGCTCCAATCTTACATCAATTTTATCTCCCTTCCGTTAAAATAGCTCTTTATTTGATCCCTTTAAAAAGTGTTTTTATTCAGTAGCTAGGTAACACTCTCTCACTCAGGACAAAATCACACAAGCAGTCATCACCGCGCACTCTGGTTTAAGAACTGCTGCCCTTTTCTTTGAAAAATTAGCTGCTAGGGTCTAGAGAAGCAAACTAGCAGCATTTGAAGAAGCCCTATAACACAACACAAGATGGATCACGATGGGGAGCTCTGTTAGCCAGTCTGCAGCAGTAGAAGAGAGTAAGAGTCCAGTAGCACCTTAAAGACTAACAGAACTTGTGGCAGGATATGAAGAAGTATCAGAAGAAGTGAGCAGTGACTCACGAAAGCTCATTAAGGTAAAGATTTCCCTTGCATGAAAGCCAGTCGAATTTGACTCTAAGGGTGCGGTGCTCATCTCCGTTTCCAAGCCAAAGAGCCAGCATTGTCTGAAGGCATTTCCATGGTCATGTGGCCGGCATGACTAGATGTTGAGGCGCACGGAACACTGTTACTTTCCCACTGAAGTGGTACCTATTTATCTACTTGTAATTTCTTGCTTCCGAACTGCTAGGTTAGCTGGAGCTGGGGCCAGAGATGGGAGCTCACTCCATCACGCGGCACTCGGGTCTCGAACTGCCAAGCTATCAATCATCCAGTCTACAGTTCAGTGTCTTAACCCTACCACAAACTTTGTTAGTCTTTAAGGTGCTACTGGACTCCTACTCTTTTACACAACTCAGTTCCCTATACTAGGCCCATCGTTCCCTATACTAGGCCCATCCCTCCAGACAACCCCAGCATATAGCAGGAGTCCAGTCCTGGCATCCTGCAAGCTGAGCAGAGCTGTAGCACTGTTACTTCTCTCGTGAAACCTAAAGGCCGAATTCCTTTTTCCCAGAGAGCTTAAAGAGAGCTCAAATGGCTTATTCTTTTACAAGAAATAATAAGTGTGGGACATTTAAAATTGCGCATCAATTTTGAGAATGGAACCTGTGCACTGCTAATCTGTGTTTTCGATGTCATTATGCTGACATTAAACAAGACTGACTCTAGTCATTAAAATAAATCAGCCATGTGAACGTTTTAGAGACCGAATACAAATAAGCCAGTAAAGAGATCCAATTACAGTTGCACAAAAATAGAAGGAACATATTTGATTTCCACTTCTTATCTGAAAACATTATTTCTGCAAACTGCCTTTTTTCCGCTGGAAAAACATAGCTTTTCACTTGATCAACATGATTGCTGTACTGATATCTCTATCAGGTTAATTGCACTACCGTATCACTGGACCTTGGCAAGTAGCACCATCATGCTGGTATCCAACTTAATACGAACCAAAGTAAGAGGTGGATGGAGTTAAAGTTCTACTTTATAACAGAGTCTTATCCATTCTTAGAACAAATCCAAGACAAGCAAAGAGCTATTAATGCCAGCTACTGCAGAGATCACGTTTTAGGCTATGTACAGTACTGAGTAGCGGCAACGATCAGATAAGATCTCCCAGAGTTGCACAGAGACTGCAAGGAGGCATGTTGCTCCAAAGGAAAATCTAAAACATAAAAACCATGTGATACCTTTTCATCGGGACCAACCAAAACACCCCAGAACAGTGGGCATGAATGTTAACACAAAAAGGGGAGTAGGGGGAAGTGGAAGTGGAGAGATGAATCAGGCCCCAGTCTTTTCCTCTCTCTTCCTGTTTCCGTTTTTAAAACACAAACAAAAGTGTTCTGGAGGACTCAAAAGTTTGCACATTGGTTGATCCTAAGAAATGATATCACATGGCTCTTGCTTTTGCACTTATTTTCACGCCTGTTTGTACTGTGGTTCTAGAGCTTCCTATTGAATTCCTCCGCGCTCAAACATGACAATACTAGCATCCACAATTCTAAAGTAAAACAAAGGTTCTCAAAGAGTCTAAGAAACCACATACACAATTCAAAAGAAAACAGAACTGCTTATCTGCTTACCTTTGTATGAAAGCAGACAGGAGAAGAGGTATGACCTCAAATCCAGTACGGATGTCAATTATTTATGGTCTTTCCTATTATTCCAAGAAACTACATAGATAATTGCTTCATACTTAGAAACAAAATAAGGGGGATAAGGTGAGAGGGATGAACTGATGAAATGGGGGTTGAAATGTATTTAGGAGTGTAAAGAAGGGTGCTGACCATTTGGAGACACGTAACAACATTTGCAGCATCACTCTGACCTGAATAGTCTAGGCTAGCCTGATCTCATCAGAAGATCTTGGAAGCTAAGCAGGGTCAGCCCTGGTTACGGCTTGGATGGGAGACCACCCAGGAAGACCAAGCTTATTACATAGAGACAGGCAATGGCAAATCACTTCTGTTCATGTCTTGTCTTGAAAACTTTATAGAGTCACCATAAGTCAGCTGCAACTGGATGGGACTTTCCACTACTACCAAAAGCATTTGAACGTAGTGTTTTGTAGCAGAGTGGAGAATGGCAATGGCAGGGAAGAAGCAGAGTATGGTTTTGATCCCACTGAAAACCCACACAGATGGAAGGATTTCTGTCAGCGGAATGCAACTTCTACCCCTTTTCCCTCTTGCTGCAGCCCAGAATGCCTTCCAAATGCTTTTCCTTCTCCATCCAGGAACAGCATGAGAGGGGAATCAGCAGAAATCACACACACACACTCCCAGTGAAACCCTATTCAGTTGTTGGAGAGGAACTGGAGAGAGTACTTATGCTGTACAACGAAGGCTAAGATACAGGAAATAGGCAAAGATGAGAAGTTAAAATTGTACTTTAAAAGGTATGTTGGAGTCTAACAATGGAAAAGTGAAATATAAATATCAGCAGTCCCTCCTAAAACATGATTGGTTCTGAAACTATCCCTCATTCCATGAAGCCTGCTCAAACACACATGCTAACATTTCATTCTGCCAAAGATGACCACTTTTTACACTAAAGGCTTCACTCTCTCTGTGGCATATTTCTTCCCTTTTCAGTTAAAAAACTTGATGGCCCTCAATGTATTCCCTATTTTAGCATCTTTGATGTCTGACTGCTGCACATTTAGGGTGCTTCTGTCCATTTTAAAATCTAGGGCTGAGGGATATAGAGTTGACAATGCTAATTTCTACAGGTGCTCCGGTCAGCATTCCCAAAGTTCACCTGCACTCGTTTAGATATAAAACTGGCAATCTCGAGGGGATGCAATAACTTACAGCGCATACTCAAGTTTTATTAATGCATTTCTAACACCACCTCTCCAAATGTGTTCTATTTAATAATAATGGCTGGTTACAACACCCACATAATTGTTACCCCTCTCTCCATAATACAATAAGGCTCTGAAGAATGATTCTTTTAATTTATTCAGTTTACAGAGCAGCAGTTCTAATACATACTGGTGATTTGAGCATAAAGCCAAGGAGAAAAGCCCCTTGAGAAAATGCCTTGGATGGAAAATTTTGTTTGATGGGTTCCAGATGGCTACTTCTAATATTCTGGCTTATCTTTAGGCAAACATAGCAAAAAATGAAAACAAAAAGCACTTACAGTAAAGCTGACAGGTACAGATAGAAGGACCAAGTAATTAAAAAGAGATTTAACCGCCATTATTTTTAGCAGTTAATGGCGCAGAGCCTTTGGGTTCCCTTCTTGCTCACGGCAATGAACGTAAGACGTATGTTACAACAGAAAGCAAATAAGGCAGCAAAGCCAAGGTCTGCATGCTGAGGAAAGGACTCCATATATTGATAAAAGCAATCATGCACTGCCACAGCTTTGCCTGTCAATCAGTTTACACAGTACCAGGCACAAATTCACAGCTTATGAGTCAGCTATATTTACTCCATGCATACTCGTGTCTCTCAGTGAACCCTGCAGGGTATGGGTGGGCAAGGTGTGTCTCAACATGCTGGGATATGTGGTGAACCAGCAGAGAGACTTTGCTCCGAGGTTCTTCTTCCACTAAGCATACTCAGCCACAAAAATATAAAAGTTGTGATTGCAACATCCTCAATAAAGTATTCAGAACAACATACTGCTAAGGCGGGATGAAAGAGCAAGGTTGAGAATGCTGTTATGGGGGACAGTGGTGGCGGCTGGTGATTGATTTAACCCCCTCTAACCATTTCAGTTTATGGCTACTCTCTGCTAAACAATTTAGTAACTGTAGTAGGGGTTACATGTGAGAAGGGAAACGTATCAATAATTCTTGACTGACTGACTGACTGACACTGCAAAAGCAGTTGGATACCCTTCTCTTTACCTTGTATCAATGTTTTCAGACATCCAAAAATACGGAGCACACATTTATGAAGTCCCCAAGCCTCCCTTACATATCAGTATGTCTGAATGAATTCTTGCAAAAGAAAACCTGCAGTAAGTCAGTTTGATGATAATGGATGCCGAACTGCAATGGATGAAGAAAAGCTACCCTAAGTGACTGCGAGGAATCAAAAAGTGGAATCAAAAGTTGGACAAACTACCACTCCCTGGCCTTTTGGTAATGTGCAAGACTTTAAGCAAGACACAGATAATACATTTTTCATAGACTCAAACGCCTTTTCAAAAGTATAATCACTGGCTTGTGCTATGTACACTGTTTGTTTAAACCACATTAAGCATAAGAGTTGGGAGCAAATTATAAGAATAAAAAGGGAACTGCAGCTAAGGGGAGCTGATCTCCCCCCCCCCCCCCATGGTTTCACTCCCTCCGGATTCTCCTGCAGCCTCACTTCCAGTATCACTGCCTGACTAGACGGAAAAGAAATTCAGATAATGGACACTTAAGAAGGAAAGCCATTGATGGGCTGGTTCATCTCTCTCCCATGTGACCATTTTGTTTTTAAGCAGTCCCTCCTCCTTCATGTTGCTGGAAGTGAAGGAATGTCACTGTACAATGCCTCTTTGTACCAAGCACACCAGTACTCCAGAAGGGGCAGGAGACCTAATAAGGTGGATGGGTCAGTTTCCTCTGTATCCTTCCTCTTGTCTTTTCTGGCTGCTATATCCTTGTTTACCCATAATGCTATTCTCAAGGACGTCCTTATAGCTAACTCTTTCTCTTCCTGTTTCTTTGTCTAACTTCCACAGCTGTGCTCTCAGCATCTCTCTTCATCCTAGCTTACACAGAACACCTATTCTTCTATCATAGCATGGGATTCCTTAACAACAAAGGACATCCATTTCTTTTTTAAAGCAACAAGCTTTGCGTGGCTGACCTCACCTTCATGACTGCATCCAGCACCCTGTGTCACAATTCCAAAGTTGCCCACAGGCTCAAAAAGGTTGGGGACCCCTAGATTAGCCACTGTAAAAGAGTATGTTTAAAAAACAAAAGATGACCCCTGTCCACTGGCTTACAACAGAAAGGACAACCTTTGGAAGGCAAGCAAAAGGGAAAGGAGAGGAGGAGGCAGAGATTCGAGAGAACCACTTAGCAGCAGAGCTATATTTTCAAACATTATTTAATAAGGATGGAGAAATAGATTATGGGGGGGGGAGTTCCAAAAAAAAAAAAAAGGAGCAGCAAGAGAGGAAGGGTAAAGGTATGAAACAGAAGTAATCCAAGTGAGACAACAGAATAGATCAGATAAGACGAGAATATGAACAGATTTCAAAACAGAAGCAGAATTTTAACCTGGGCCTGGTAAGGAAAAGGGACCGTGAAGGGAGTGTAACCAAGGGTCATTTTGAGCAGGAACTCAGGGGAGCTCAGCTCCGGGAGTTGGTGCCAGCCCCCCACCCCCGGCGGGGTAATGCCTGCTTGTGTCATGGCTGCAGCAAAGTGACCCTGTCCCCTGGAAAGGTCCTTGTTCCTCCAGCCAGCCTTCCAAAAGCTTCAGTCACCACTGAAGCTATCCTCCCAGAATAGTTGTATTTCTGAGGCTTGGATTAGTAGCTGTCCTCTCTCTCTCTCTCTCTCTCTCTCTCTCTCTCTCTCTCTCTCTTCCTTCCTTCCTTCCTTCCGACTTACTTTCAGTGATGTCAGGTGGTGTAGCATATGCAAATAAGTTATGCTAATGAGCTCCTGTACCTCTTTTTCTATGAAAGGACCCCTGAGTGTAACAAAGGGCAAAAGTGAGCACACTAAGATAGAGGAAAACAAGCTGCAGAGTCAAGAATGAAGAGAAGAGACCAGTGGTGGGGGAACAGCAAACGGAAAATTAAGAAATGGAGGCAAATGAAACTCACCTCTTAGCAGTAGAAAGAGACAGAGTATCGATACTGGAAACTTTATAGTTTTTCAGGAGCTAGGAAAACAGGAGGCAAAGGGAAGAGTCAATGAGGACATCGAGTTTGTGCTTGAGGAACAGGGAAAATAGTAGCGCTACCTGGAGTTAGAGAAAAAAAGGAAGATACTGATGCTGAAGGAGGACAAACCAGCAGTTCCGTTTTAGACAAAAGCTTAAGACAATGCGGAGAAATCCAGTCAGAAACAAAAGACCAAGCAGAAATATTAGAAAGAGAGCTACAGGTTATTAGCATAAAAACATGCATGTAAGATGAATAGTAGGAGATAACGAGACATCATAGCAGGGCTCAGAACAAAGTCCCGAGGGACTTCAACACCAAGGAAGAAAAGGCTTACACAATTAACAGGGGGGAAAGGTAAAAGTTAAACTAGAAAAGCACGTGTGCACCAAAACAGAAAATATTTAGGGCAAAGAGAACAGAATGGCAAAAACAAGTAAGAGCAAGTAAAAGCAGCACAAAACCCTGAACCCTTGATTAAACAAACAAATAGACCACTGAAAATCCAAGTAAGAGCAGTTTCAGTTGAATGACAGCCACCAGATGGAAAAAGATGTAGCAATGAGTTAGTAGCAATGAGTTAAGACATAAGTAAGATGTTCGAGAATTCTGAAGGAAAGGCTGGAAGATAAGACGGTCACAGCAGATGACAGAGGGATGAAAAGATCAAGAAGGGAGAAACACTAGTAATAAGAAAGAAATTCCCAGAAGAGGAGAAATGTGAATTAAAGAGGGAAGGAACAGTAGGTGCTAGACTGTGTCAGGAAACTACTCTGATTCCACTAATGGCAGTTTGGTGTCACATTTTAAACCAAATCATGAGTTCTTCCGCTGCACAACAGCACACTCTGCTGTGGTTACTCTTGAAATTCCACATTCAGTCCCAGATATACAGCTAAACTCTTATCACAGCACAAAGTGTCAGCATTCCTCAAGCCAAATATTTTCTATTCTTGAGTCCCCCACAGAACTGAGACTTACATAGCTTAGTTATTCCAAGTCAATATTATCTGTAATTTAGAACAACATCCAAAATAAAATACAAATACTACAGGGATAGCTATAGGCTTTTTTGGAAGTGTTTTCAAGGAATAGCACCCTATGTAAGGTGCAGTCTTTTTCAGAACCATTCTTATATTCAAAACGTGGCTAATCTTATCATTCACAACTCCCATCTGCACTCTGCATATATCTATCCAAATCCCCTCCATAAAGCCCTTGCAACAATTTTAGTTATCTGGTACACCATGGTTTAATTCAAAGTCTCCACAGTGCAGGTTGATTTGGGGGTTCTAACAATTCCAGTTAGCACATTTTAATGCAAAATTGTCAGGAAGAAGTACTCTTCACAGATGTGTTCAAACAGAACTTTTATCTCTGTCCCAAAGCCTCACCCTCAAGCACCGTAACTCATTTAGAAGCAGAGGAAAAAAAACGTCACTGAAGCTGGCAGAACCAATTGCACATGTAAATTTATCTGTTTCTGTCTTACAGCCTGCAAAGCCTGGGCTTTCCTTCCCTCCAGATGGACTCCTGACCCACATTTACAGGCTGAGAAAGCCAAGTGCTCCACATCTGTTAAGGATTCCTTAAAAGGTCAAATAAGGCTCACTTCAGCAGGACAGTGTTCCTTCTTCCCGTTAAAGGGCTGAGATGACACAAAGTTGGAACCAATGTACCTGACAAGTGTCACTTTTCTTCCTTGGGAAGCAGGAATAGGACTCCTAATTTAGCACTGGAGAGCTATGGGTGTTTGAGCACCTCTATGCAAGTTCTGTGTTCCAGATTTAATTAATTATTTCGACTACAGTATTCCTCCCCCCCCTTAAAAAAAGCATACCAAGTGACTACAGTACTAAACACTGTGCTAAATCACAGCTGTCAGGTTACGGAACTAATTTCCAGGAAAGCATCCGCAAAAGATTTATAGACCCACAGATTTGTCTTCTTAGAACTGACTGTCCATTGGATTAAGAGTTGCAGAAGCCTTTTTTAACAAGGAAAGGAAAAGGGGGAGGGAGAGAGAAAGACACCTTTGTACCTATTTTGAAAGGGTGATTAACTAGGTGAAAGATCTGCAGAAAGGCAATACTAATTAACTTTCATACGGAAAAAAGGTTCAAGCTAATTGCTAAAACTATAAAATACAATAGGGACACTTAAAACAAAACTTGTTAAAACGTAAAAGATCAGGATTACTGCCTTTTTTGCTCAAGTTAAAAATCCTGCTGAACATATAGCTTATCACAGAAAGCCACCAGAGTTCTTGCTAAAGTTTTAAGCAGTTAGGCTGCTGGACAAGGAACGAATCTAAAGTATCAAATCCCTAAAGGCAGAAACCAGACAGAATATTTACCTGCAGTTCCTGAGTGCCACGGCACTAAACTACAGGAGATTCCAGCTCACAGAGTCTGTGCCTCTAGCAACTGAATGGTCGATCCAACTAGTGAACTGACAATTTTGGTAGCGGCTGCAGTCATGTGACTCAAAGGCACAGCAACAATGCGCCAGCTTCCAGTTGTAAGTTCCTTTTCCAGCTGCACTGATAAAGTCTGAGGAAGCTGATCTGGCTGTATTATGTTTGAAACGCCTTCGGAGGGGAAAATCCCAGTGGTTCAATTCCTCCTCCCAATAATAAGCATAATAAAGTGCTGCCACTCCTGATGGCGAGAAAGAATGCACCCACAGTACCTATACAGTTTGCAGTCAGAGCGTAGGGAAAAAAATCCAACCAACTGAATTCTGAAAAATGCAAATCAAAAATTTCGAATACCAAGAGGCAGCTTTCAGCTGCTATATACCTAAAAAGTGTTTTTCTTCATTCACAGTCAGCCTCCCCAAGACATCTGTAGACCGATTCTAACCACAGACATCCCACTGGGGCTTGCTCCCAAGGAACAGCACATGGAACTTCAGCTTTAGCACAACAGTCTTTGATCTCACTCTCGCCCATCTAAGCCAGAAACTATCAAACCCTCCTGGGTACAGAGCCCAACCCAATAGGGGTGTACCCAAGCCATCTTGCAAACACCTGGAAAGCTTCACACTGGCTGTCAATTTTGCAACAGAAAGCATTTGCCTCCAAAAAAACCTCCCTCCGATATAACATTTATTAGTCACTTACTGGGAACTGCAAGCCGCACTACAACTGGTTCGAACAAGTATTCTTTACCGTGCAAACTTCTTTCATTTTGCTTTTATCTATTGCCAATGTGAGAAGTTAACCTTCTCTTTCATATTCCCTGTGGACAGGCTTATCAGAGTAATTACCCCCAAGACCATGGAGTGTCCAGGCTAGACCTCTACTGAACACATGAAGGTGCCTTATATCAAGTCAAACTGAGATCATTAGTCAACCCAGGTCAGTACTGTCTACTCTGACTGGCAGTGGCTCTACAGGGTCTCAGATCACCTACTTCCTGACTCTTTTTACTGAGGTTGCCAAGGACTGGACTTGGGATCTTCTGCATGCGAAGCAGACACCCTACCCCTGAGCCAAAACCCCATCCTCTGCTAAAACTGAAGTTAGCAATTCTGAAGTGACCAGTCTGCTAATGGATATCACCAGGGATTCATCCTAAAAACCTTAATGAGCTTATTTAAAAAGAAAATATAGGTTTTCTGTTTCAAAGGGATACTGGCCCTTAATTTAAAAAAATAAATCCAGACCTCCAGTAAGACCTCCAGTAAGACTCCAGATCTGGAAGACAGTCTCTACAAAAAGCTACTGAGAAATATGTATTTTCAGGTCTGCCTTTGATTGTTACCTCACTGGAGCATTACAAACTCTTTGTTACCTATGCAGTAATAATACTGTCTACGTCCATTTATTCTATCAATGTGGTCGGGGTCATACAGTATGTGCACACAAAGGGCCCAGGCAAAATCTGTTTCATTAGAAACTGAGACCATGGCAAAAGCTTTAGCTGTTGTACGCTGGTGTTTTACCCATGCATGTGTTCTTGTGTTGTTTTTCTTCCTTCCAGTATTCCAACTCCTGGTATGACTGAACATTATGTTTGAAATCAAGGATGTATTTCCCCCAAGGTCAGATTGGTGAAGTATCCTGAAAGGTTTTTTTCCCCCTCACTTTATTTCTCTCAAGTATGTGGCTCATTGCACAAGCCAGTGCATGTTATATTCCCTGCAAGCATTGTTTTGACACTGCATCTGTTCTCTGAACGTGCTGCTTGGTTGTCTGAATTGTGTCACCCTGCCTTTTACTGTGGAAGTTTATAATTATTTCAAATGTACACAATGCCTCTGTTTTTATATCCTGTAGGAGGTTTTCCCTTTTCAAGTTGACTTTTCACTTCCCTCACGGAACCTGCTGTTTGCCAGTGTTCAATTGCTGGCAGCATGCTCTTGAGCAACCAAAATATTCATGAAGTTGCCCATGACAGTAGCTCAGAAAAGGCCGGGGGGGGCAGAAAACAGCCAGTTTAGTCTATGTCGGGATCCCCAACATGACACCTATGGGCGTCTGGGTGCCCACAAACACCTTTCCTGGTGCCCACTAAGTGTTTTTAGAAAGTGTACAGGGCCAGGTAGGACTTTTGCCCAGCAGGGTTTCAGACTGGCTGTCCCGATTTTTTTAAAGTGGCTTTGGCAGGAGCTGCTACCACAGCACAAGGATCTTCACTGTATGGCTGAAGGGTAAGCTGTGTATATACAAGAAAATATTTTCAAACAATATGTTCATTTTAAAAGGAATTCTCTTAAGCAGAGTTTCTACCTGAAAGGTTGAAATTACCATTAAAGTTATGCATAATTTTACCCCCTGACAGTTTGTGGTTGGCTCTGCATCTTTTGGCAGCCATTTTGTGGTTGGTTCTGCCTCTTTGGCAGCCATTTTATGGTTAAACCCATCAGCCTATGTCAGAATTCCAAAGGTGCTCGCAGGCTCAAAAAGGTTAGGAATTCCTTGTCTATGTTTATAAGTTTATCCAGAGGTAGGGTTGCCAACCTGGGCTTGGTAAATTCCTGGACATTTGGGGGCAGTTCCTGTGGAGGGGGAGGGAAGTTTGCCCTCCCAGCTGCCATTTTATCCAGGGAAATTGATCTCCATAATCTGAAGATCAGTTGTAATTTTGAGAAGAACTCCAGGCTCCACCTGGAAGTTGGCAACTCTGTCCAAAAGAGTGGCTGAAGAACCCAGTGACATAGGCTGATCACTGCTCTGCTCCAAAACACCAACTGCCATCTAGTTTAGGAATCATAAAAGCATGAACTTCATACTACAGCTGCACATAACTCTACCCACTTTAAAAAAGAAAAAGGAACAGAAGATGTAATCATGGGCAGATCACTGACCAAAAAGGTATTATTTTTATTGTTGTTGTTATTGTTGTTGTTATTGTTATTATTATTGTTGTTGTTATTGTTATTATTATTATTATTCACCCTTCCCCAGCTTATGCTGGGCTCTGTGTGATGTACAGAAAAAGCAAATTGCCATAAAACAGATTACAAAATTTAAAATTCAAATACAATTAACAAGAAATAAAATCAGAATAAAATCCCAAATGGCGATTTGTGGTTTCCTGCTCCCATTCTGGACTACCCAGCTATTTGGTGGTAGCCTACTTAACTTTCCCTCTGCTTTTCCTACTTGGTACTCCCAGCCGCTTTTCTCCTCGATGAGATTTTTCATTGGGGGAAAAAGTGGGTGGGGTGGTTTTAAGCAGGAAGAAGAATCAGGCAGACCCCCCTCCGCTCTTGGGCTCCACACAAGACTGCAGCCTCTCACATATGGTTGCCAACCTCCAGGTGGTAGCTGGAGATCTCCTGGAATTACAGCTGATCTCCAGGTGACAGAGATCAGTTCACCCAGATAAAATGGACACTTTGGAAGGTGGAATCTATGGCATTATACCCTGCTGAAGTCCCACCCCTCCCCCAACCCCCCCAGGCTCCAGCCCCCAAATCTTCAGGTATTTTCCGACATGGAGCTGGCAACCCTACTCTCACAGAAGATTTGCCTTTAAAGAACTAAAGTTGGAGGAAGTTACATGATGTGACCCTTAATGTTACATTCCCACACATTATCAAAAAAGTCAAGAAAACACAGGTTGTACATAAAATGTGATGCTGGTGACTTAGGAGTTGTAAACCCTGTTCATATTCTTTTTTTAAAAATCTAGGCGACTTTAAGGTTGCAAGTGACCACATGTGGAACCAACACAGTCCAGGCTGTAATCTTCCATGCTAGTTCAGCACTTCTGCATTTATCACAGAAGAAAGCATTAGGAAAAGCTAACCCTTGACTGCATGATAAAACGCTGCCACTCTTCTTGGGCAGACAGGCTTATCGGCAGGATATCTGGGAGTCTACTGAGCACATTTACATTTTCACCTCTTGCACCCTTGCAAAACTATACCAGCCACCTACATGGTCCTCTTATTAAGGGGTGGAGCTGTATGTGGCAACATTTTTGCCGGTTCTTGTGCTCAAGGCACATACGTACATGCTGCAGTGTAGATGTAGCCACCACCCCAAGTAAAATTCTGGTTAGCTAATGTGGCACTCAAGGTGGTACTCTCTCAACATAGTCCTGACATTTTGTGTGTTAACTTTCATTTCCAATGCCAGTTGTGAACAGCTTTCACCATAGAAATGTAGAAACAGTCAATGATGTCTAATTGTACATTTAGAGTGTAATAGCTAACAGAAGCTTCTGCTGTTGAACTGAAAGTTTGGACACGTTGTAGTTTGGGGTGTAAAAAAACCCCACCAGGCACCCAGTAGTTAAAAAGGCAGTCTGCTGTCGAGTTGCAACCGACTCATAACAATCCCATGACGTTCCATCTCAGGGGGTTTCAAGGCAAGAGATGAGCAGAATTGGTTAGCCATTGCCTTCCTCTGCATAGCAGCCCGTCTTCCTTGGTGATCTCTCATCCAAGTAACAACAGTGCTTAGTTTGGATACTATCATCTAACATACTGGATTTACCACCTGCGATGCTCTAGCAGGAATGGAATCAGCTCCCTTCTCCAATCATAAGAACATAAGAGAAGCCAATGTTGGTTCAGGCCTATGGCCCATCCAGTCCAACGCTCTGTCACAAAGTGGCCAAAAATACCAGGTGCCATCAGGAGGTCCACCAGTGCAGCCAGGACACTAGAAGCCCTCCCACTGTTGCCCCCCCCCCCCAAGCACCAAGAATACAGTGCATCACTTGCCCTAGACTGAGAGTTCCTATCTATACCTTGGGGGTGATAGCCACTGATGGACCTCTGCTCCATATGTTTATCTAATTCCCTCTTGAAGCCGTCCATGCTTGTAGCTGCTGTCACCTCCTGTGGCAGTGAATTCCATGTGTTAATCACTCTTTGGGTGAAGAAGTACTTCCTTTTACCCATTCTAACCTGACTGCTCAGCAATTTCATTGAGTCTAGTTCCTAAAACACATACCCCTTGTTGGATCTTAAATTTTGCAAAACAAATAAATGAATGAATCACCTCATCTAAAGAGCCAAAGTGAGCCATGTTGGTGCTTGCTTTCTGCTTCCTCCTGCGTTCCCACTCTGAGAAGCCTGCAGTTAAGCAAGCAGCCAGCAGGAGAAGCTAGCCCATAGAGCAGAACTGGTAGGACAAAAATACAAGCTCTCTGAAGAAATGTGCTTTGTAAACAAAAACTTAAACTTTGAATAAAACTTTGTTGGTCTTAGAGGTGCCACTGGACTCAAAATTTGTTTTGCTGCTTCAGAACAACAGGGCTACCCACCTGAAGCTCACTGGAGACAGTCCTAAGGCACCCAGTACTTGCTCCTAAAATTTCTGGGCTCGATGGCAAGAGGTGGAAAGCGAGGGCCCTTCTCATTCCTGCCACTGCTCTCAGATGAGCAAGTACCTCAGCAAGCTGGGAGCAATATCCCAGCAAGCTCCCGCTTACTCAGGGGCAGTGGCAGACCTACATTTTTGGGACCCTGAAGCTTGAGCTGTTATGGGAGCCCCTTCTCAAATTTTGAAATTTGACCAATTACAGGGACATTTTGAGGCCATACGAAACAGGTATTAGAGCATATTCTAAGGTCAATATTAAGTGCTTATTGGCTTATGATTCTGTCACTAAAATAGCCTTATTTTAATAACAAACACTCTAAAAAACTTCATTTAAAAAAGTTGCTTCAGGGCCCCTCCAGGATTGGGGGCTCTGAAGCTTAAGCTTCATTGGTTTCACAGTGGATCCGCCCCTGCTCAAGGGCATTTTTGACTTATTCAACAATATTTTACTATGGTCCTTTTATTAAGTTCAGTGCCATTTGAAAAAAAACCAAACATGGACACATTAAGGTGCCTTATACTGAACCACATCATTGGTCCATCAAGATCAGTATTGTCTCCTCAGACTGGCAGTAGCTTTCCAGGGTTACAGACAGAGGTATTTCACATTTCTTCTTACCTGATCCCTTTAATAGGAGATGCTAGGGATTGGACCTGGGACCTTCCACCATTCAGCCATTGCTCCTCCCAACAGCTCAAAAGTCTGGGAGAAAGAACCATCTCCATTTGAGAAACCCACAAAGGTTTGTACTGAGCCAGGGAGGGACAGGAAAAAAAATGTAATGCAACGCAGTCCCTTTCCCCCCTCAAAGTTTTGTTCATCTGTCAGCTCTTTGCACTTTTCCACAATAGATTTTTGCTGCAGCTCATCTTCTTAACTGCATCAATTTTCTTCCTCCCTTACACACGTAACTCTTTGCTAGTGGTTGCTCACCTTTTTCTGCCAATGCAGTTAAGAAGCCAAGCTGCAGCAAAAATTTGGTGCAGAAAAGCCGTTAATAGACTCATCTTAAAATTCCCTCTGAAGCTCCTATCACTGGGAGCGTGATACCAAGTTACTATTGCTCTGTGGGTCTCCAGGCTTCTGGTAGACATTTGTGAACACTCAGTCTGCAATTTTCTGTGGTCTAAACATTTTGCTAGTTTTTCTTGGCATCCATGGTTCTGAGTTCTTTTGGAATGACTGGTTTACACTTGGGGAAAAAACAGGAATCTTAAGGGGTGAGGTGATCGATACAAGGGTATACTTCAAAGTCAGTAGCAAAAAGCAGTCTGGGTTCAAGGCCTTAGTTAACAGTTGTATCATATAACCAAGGAAATCGTACAATACTATCAGCTTTATAAAAAGCAGTCAGATTATATGCTATAAAAATTTATCGGATGTGAAAAATTGAAGTCTGCCATAATTACAGTTCAAACTACAAGTATGCTATTTTTAGCAATTAACAACCATATAAAAAGTCAAATGAATGCCAGGAAAGTAGCATACTAACCAGTGAGTAGATAATCACAGTGCAGAAACATACCAATAAAAGGTTGAAATTGGAAAGTTCCATATACAATGGCTTGTACCTTACCACCCTGCTCAGCCATGTTCGATACCTTCTTCCAACCTAAGAAGAGCTGTTGAAGAAAAACTCCTTGGACCAGAGGAAGCTTTCAAACTTGGTTAAGCAGAATAGTAGGTATTTAACCCTGGATTTCAGCCAACCACAGGAACTCAACCCAACCCATGACATCCTAAATCATACAGCTACCCTGCTTCCATCTGCATATGAAGCTGTTTAAGAAAGACACAAAACATAATTCCCAAAGCTGTGGAATTCTTTATTGTATGATTGCAGGAGACAGCAAAAGCAGAATCTTGTGGGGGGAGGTCCTCTTCCAAGCACTTTTATAGTTCTTCAGATAAGCCTGGGCTGCTAGAACTTAAAGTAGGAATTTTCCAGTGAAACTGACTTCCTACTATCTCTTCTCTGCAGCTGGTCATAGGTTGATCCAAATCAGTTTGTTCCGGTTTCAAGGTCATTTACTCATCTTTATTTCTGCAGTCACAGCACATCCCAGCTAGCCCACATGACTTTCCTATAGTTTCGTAGTTTCTAATATATGTCTCTACTCTGGTTCATTTTAGCTTCCACAAAGATGCCTGATACCAAATCAGATAATCAAATTCGGTATTGGCTGGCAGCAGAGTCTCAAGCAGAGACAGATCTTTCCCAACACTGGCTTTTTGAGATCTTTTAACTAGAGATGCCTGGAACTGAATATGGGACCTTCTACATGCAAACCATGGACTCTTCCACCAAGCCACAGTCTTTCTCGGCTCATGTTCACATTGCTGCCGTGATCCTGTCTGGGCATGTGTGTACTAGTTTATCCAAGGATCACTGGTTCAGCAGCTTACACATACTTCAGCCGTAGTTGATCAAGCTGCCATGAGCCAAGAGGAAAGGCGGGTATAAATATTTTAATTAATAAAACATTAATAAATAAAAATGATGGTAGGAGGGATATAGTGGATTCGGATGTATGAATCTCAAGTTCAAGTTCCTGTTCAGTCATGAAGCCTTGGGCAAATCTCACTTGCAAGGCACTAAGCAGGACAGCTGTTTCAGGAAAAAAAAAACATGTCTCATAACAAGAAGCTCATTTTCTTGAACCGGTTACAAGCCAAAAAACACTGGCCCTCCGTTTCATTTTGGTCAATCAATACCGAGAGGTCACAGCTAATTACACAAGCATTCTTCCGCTGGCAGAAAGAGATTTTAAGTGCACACAGGGCACCCGCTGTTCCTTTACCGAATTCCTCAAAAAAGCCCGATGCGTAAAACAAAACTGATGTGCTAAATCAGGGCAACATATATATTTTATTTACAAAATTTGTATCCCACTTTTCTGCCCTTACAAAGGCCATCAAGGCAGCTAAAAACTTTAAAACATACATGGTAAAATCACATTATATAACCATTAAAATCACCCCTTCCAAATGCATATCACTAAAACAATTAAAAAGCAGTTAAAAACAACAGTTAAAATACATACAGAGCAGAGAATATACATTATATATATATCCACAAACATACATACACACACACACACACACACAAAACACATGTATCTGAGAAAACTTGAAATCATATTGGGAATGGCAGCAATTAAAAAAAAATTAAGTCTACCAGGAGAATTGTTTTAAAATAAGTAAGTTTCTCACCTATGTTATCCTGAAATATTTCAAAGATGGGATGCTGTAAGCTTCGTGGCAGACAGTGGTCTAGGGTAGTGTTATCCAGGGTAGGCCAGCTCTAAAACCAAGACATTACTCAGTCATTAATTACATCTGGGTATTCATACTGCTTTTACTATTAGTTAGCACAGAGAATGTTTATATAAATACCATTAAAAACAGGAGAGAGGGAAAAAGCCCTTAAGTAACTGTCCTTCACCAGTGGTCCAACTCATCAGCTTAATGTTGCAGCTTTCAGTAGTTTAAAGTTAGACATTACAGTTGCCACACTGGCACCTAAACACAAAAGACACTTACGATAAATTAAATACTATGTGCTTTGTTCATTCGACCAGTCACGTTTCTCTGTTTAAAGACCTCATTCTTATCTTGAGAAATCCTCTGAAACAGTAAACTAACACTAATCCATAGATATGTGCATGCAACACCAGGCGAAGATTTATGTGCAAACTATCCCCAAGATGGTAATTTGTCAACTCCAACAGCACTGGCACTTGGGAGAGGAAGCATCAGTTCCTTTATATCCATACAACTACTGATTACCGTTGTCAAAGCTGACTATGTGTGCTTGCTGCTGGATACACCACCTAGCCTGGAAACTGCACACCTGCTGGAAACTGCACACTTAGCCTCATCAGATGTTGGATGGGGAAATGGAGACCCAATCCAAAAGAGAGACTATTTCCAGATCGGGATCACTCTTGCTGAATTAGATAAATGGTTTCATATTTTTATTTTCAAAAACCTCTCTACAGTAAGCCTGCACACGCACACTGGATTAAGATGATTTAGGTCAGACTTGCCCAATAAGCGGAATGCAAACTGAAAGAAGCAAACTGAATTACAACCCCCAACCAAAATTTGGGTGACTTACAGGGGCATCACGATATAGCAGTCTGATCTAGGGTCTGCGAGATTCAGGTTCAAATTGCTACTCTGCCATGGGACCTTGCTGGGTGACCTTGGGCCAGGCAACACATATGCAACCTAACTTACCTCACAGGGTTGTTGTGTGGATAATGTGGAGAGGGGAGAATGATATAAAAAAACTTTGAGTCCCCACTGAGGACGGTGGCAAGGACAATTGCCAAGTGTACCTGAGTGAAAGAATTCTCTCAACCCTTTCCAGGCCTGCAGCTTCAGTGGGGCCTCTTGGCCCCCCCCCAAGACTTATTGCTAAGGCCCCGCCCGGCCCCCCCCCCCGACTTCCAGTTTTTAAAATCACACTCGTCACCAGCAAGCCCCACACCGCCCTCCATTCTCGTGCTGCTCTCTCTTGCCTCTCACCGGCTGCTCTCTCTAGTTGCCAGCAAGAAGGCAAGCCCCACACCGCCCTCCAGTCCCATGCTGCTCTCTGTCACCTCTCGCTGGCTGCAGCTGCTCTCTCTTGTCTCTGGCAAGCCGGCAAGAAGTCAAGCCACGCACCACCCTCCAATCCCACATCTGTGGACTCAAAGTATTTTAGAGGTTAGTAGCACTGGCGTTTTGGTGGGATTCTGCCAATTCCCACTTTGGGCCCACTGCAACACAGCCCAGGGGGTGGGGGATGAGTGGCAGCAGCAGGCGGGCAACGAAGGCAGCCTCCTTGGGAAGGCTTGCTGCTCTCCTGCCCTGGCAGCCTGCCACTCAGCCATGGATGGAGGATGAGGAGCAGCTGCCAGGGGCAGGAATGGGGGGGGGGTGACCTATGGCAGCGGCAGGTGGGCAGTGAAGGTAGCCTTGCCGCTCTCCTGCCCTAGCAGCCTTGGCTTCCCTGGCCAAAAGGACAACTGGCTGGTTACAGAAAGCAAGAGTGGGGCTGCTTGCTGGGGGGGGAGGGTGGCCCCCCCAATGTATTTAAAGCCCCCCAAATAAAAAATCCTGGCTACTGGCCTGTTCCCTCCCAGATCCTCCTGCATGCAGAGTTACAATATCCAATAAGTTATTCCACTGACCCTCTAGTACTGCCAGAACATCACAGCATGTTAGAAGAAAAGCATCTACCCATGCAGATGTGTTGATGCTCACATGCAGTTAAGGTGGTGTGATTATGCCTGAAAACTGTAACCCTGGGACAGGGGCTCCTTACATTTGATAAAGCAGGTTGACAGTTCATTTGATAGTGGCAATATTAGCAATCTGGTGGAAGGGGTGTCACCAACATGAACAAGGTCCACAAGTTAGCGCTGCTTCACATATTGGCCATCAAATGCATCACAGGAGCTGAATGAAATCACCATCTCTTGTATACACTGATCACCTATTTTGTTCATTTTCCCCTTGCTTACTTGCATTTTGTGAATGCTATACTGAAAAGTTGATCTGCTGCAATCCCCCATTGCACATAAAACGTTTAAGCAGTAAACTCGGAATCATCTCAGCTCTGCAGAAAATGACAGCCGTCGTCTTCTATGCCAGGTCTGTTTTAAGCAGTTCAACGAGTTTTAAGAGCATGACGAGTTCGTGCCCTCATGACAATTTGGGATTATTGTAGATTTTGTAAATCTGTGTTAATTTGTGACATTAACCTTTTCGGTATTTAAGAGGCTTCACTATGTTACTTGCTCATCGTTGTTTAGACAAATTGCAGCTATGAACTCTGTAGTCATATTAAGTGAATATGTTTACAGAACCTCAAAAGGTGCAGATCTGAGCCCCTGCCAAAGGAAAAACAATTTTGAAAAGCTCAGACTGCCTGACTGGGGGAGGGGCTGGGGCTCAGTGGAAGTCAGAGCCTCTGCTTTGCATGCAGGAGGACCCAGGTTCAATCCTTGGCACTTCCAGTTAGAATGACCAGACAGCAGGTGAAGTGAAAGACCTCTTCCTGAGACCCTGGAGAGCTGCTGCCAATCTGTGCAGAAGATACTGACTTTGATGGACCATCGGTCCTGGTCTGATCCAGTATAAGGCAGCCTCCTTTGTGTTCATGTGTAAGCTGTTTCTTATTTAAACAGTCCTTTGCTGCTTAGGAGCGTTCCTTCCCTAGATCTTTCCTCCATGACAGACATGCATTTCAGTCAAACACGCTTAAAAATCTAATCTCTGACATCCCTTTTCTAAATTAACTGAGTGTAGAATATGGATCATTAAGCAAACACTCAATGCTATTTTTGCACGAATACCCTAATCACAACAGTTACATTAAAAAAAAAATCACTTATTCTTCTGTATGGTTATAATTCAGAAAACCTAAGCCCAGTTTCCCTCACGCAAGATCATCTTTTTGGCATTCTTCAATGGTTTGTGGCTAAAATTATTTTTGATGAGACAAGACCAACAGCAGTGGCCAGTTTTTGTATTAACAGGCACATACGTGCATTTGTTTTAAAGCTATCATAAAAATAAAAAGCCCATTCAAAAGCAAAGAGAAAAACCAGTGAAAGTGTTTGTTTTCCTACAGCACGGCAGTCTGGTTTAAGGAGAGTTCAGACTGGGAGCAAGAGGAAGAAATGAAGCTCCCAGGGAAGATTTCCCATCATCAGAGTAAAATGTTGCAACGGAAAAAGAATTGCGCAAATCTTTTCCTTCCTTTGTCATTGTTTCCACCAATTATCAGTGGCTTGGGAGGGCTTTTTAAAATCAGTATAAATTGCATACTTTCTAGCTCCATCTTGACCCACTTCTAACTTGAACCAGAGACCCACAAAACTCAGGCAAAGGCAGACACTCCCGGTTCTGGAACACAGAGCAAGCCATAGCTCTGGAAACAGGGATTTCATATTCAGGTTTCAAAAGGCACCCTCAAAGCACACCTCCAGTCTTCCCCCTCCACCCAGAAGAGATTATGTTTATGGGATAACAATGGGTTCCACCAGGTGAAGTATCTACATTTCTAAAGGCTATTCAGAGGCCGTCTGGCAAATAGTCCTTCTGTCTCCAGAACCTCACCCAGCCCTTTTTGCGTCATCTCATGTCTATGTTCCTTGTCTCTCCTTGCCCCATCCCTCAGGATACCAAGATACCAATCAAACATTCAAATTATTAACGATCCTTCCTGACGCTAATCAGGGACCCATCTCCCTCTTTTGTCTGTATCTGGGAACCTATTCAACTACCTTGGCAGAACCATCAGTGATCATAAAATCCATTCAGCTAGCCCCAGCACACCTGGCTCCAGTTGTTAATCCAGACTCTGCCCCCTCTGGAAGCTCATTGGCCACATCTAGAGCTTGCCCATCCTGATGTCACACACCTCCTGGGACACCTGAGTGGCCCAGGTAATCTTTTGTTCTCACCTGAGACCAGCCCCCAAGACCTTTCATTGGTCTGCATTGTTTTCCAATGCCTTTAACTATCTAGGTCCATGGCCTCAGACTGTGTGTTTTCTGCCCTGATGCCAACTGGCAGGCCACACCTTTACTGTCTGGGTTTAGGCTATAATCCTTTCTTCATGGACTTCTGCACATCTGGACAGGTAGTATCACACCACAACTCACCCCCTCTATTCCCTATCAATCACCTCTGCTTCCTTAGTCCTGTATTGTATGTATGAATGTTTGATTATTGTTTACAAGGATTTAAGAATCCTTCAATAAAGAGATCACTGTTTTAGTTATCTAGTCTCAGCGTCTATTTCTATGACCTTGATAAAGTGGGACTCTGGTACACAAAGGCCATGATGCTGTAGTTATGCCAACTGCACATTAATATCATAATCCCCCAACCTTTTATTAAAGCAAATAGAGCAATTTGGCTAACACTTCATGTCACAGTGACTTCAGATTAGAACAATGCATTAAAGAGGCTCTAAAAACCATAAAAGTCTTTGACCTGCCTTATCTACTTGGACTTTTGTTCCTCTTTATCTTGCTATTTATATTCTATATAATCCAGGTGAGCAGTTCCCTCCTCTATTTTACAAGTACAAATGGCTCCCAGGCCCACTGATAATATCAGGCAATGTCAAACAGGATAAATGTATTTGCCCCAATAACGCTCACTTTAAAGATTACAAATAATAGCACTCAAATAACACAACATTTGAGGTTCATAAATAAACATTTATTTAAATTATGTAATTTATGCCCCACCTTTCCCCCAATGGGGATGCAGAGTGGCTTGTATCCTTCTCCTCTTCTGCATTTTTATCCTCACAACAACCATATTTATTTATTTATTTGTTCAATTTATACCCCGCTTTCCCCACCAAAACAGGCTACCTACCATGGGAGGTAGGGTAGGCTGACAGTGTGTGACTGTCCCAAGGTCACCCAGTGAGCTTCCATGGCAGAGCAGGGACTCAAACTTGGGTCTCCCAGATCCTAGTCTCTCTAACCACTACACCATTGCTGGGAGCCAGTTTGATATAGTGGTTAAGAGCAGCAGGACTCTAATCTGGGAGAACAGGGTTTGATTCCCCACTTCTCCACATGCAGCCAGCTAGGTGACCATGGGCAAGCCACAGTTCTTGCAGAGCTGTTCTCTCGAAAGCAGTTCTTAAAGAGCTCTCTCAGCCCCACCTACCTCACAGGGCGTCTGTTGTGGGGAGAGGATGGGAAGGAGATTGTAAGCTGCTCTGAGTGAAGGGTAGGGTATAAATGCAACTCCTTTACATGAAGTTGCCTTATATAACTCAGACTATCAGCCATTCTAGGACCTTCAGCTTGGCAGTGGTTTTCCATAGATTTCAACCTTTCCTAGTCCTGTACTGCTAAGAGAGATCCTTTAACCAGAGATGCTAGAGATTGATCTTGGGACCTTACGCATGTACACATGAACTGTGAGCCTTCCCCTACCCCCGCTAGAAAAATAAAGTCAAATTTGTCAGCTCATATGCTTCTACACGGAAGCTTGATTTACTTGTTAGATCTTACAAAGAAATATTTTAAGGTCTACTATCTTCTTAGAATTGTCTTAGACAAATAACATGGCTCCCCCATCCCACAGAGCTGAATGGCGCCTGCAGGTGGGGGCCACCTTTGCCCACCTGGGAGGGGTGAGGTGGTGACATGGGATGTTGGTGTCCCAGTGTCAGGTTGCAGGAGGAGGGAGGAGCCAGCAGTACGTCCATTGGCTCCTCCCTCTCCACTTCCTCTTTGTGTTTCATGTGCACTGTATGCAGTGTTGGCTGTGCTGGTTGCTGTTATAGGGGCCGGGTAGGAATTTTTTGTGCCGTACTTGTGATTGGCTTGGTAGGTAGGAGTGTTTTTTTGCCTATTTTGCACTGCTTCGGACCAGGTGGAGCCATTGGTTAGATCAGTCACTTTCTGAGCATGGGCGGATTGGTGTGGAAAGAGGTAAAGTGGATATGGTGAGCACCATAAACACCTACCGTTTCCGGGTCCATCAGGATCAGCTTGTGTGCTTCACAGCCTGATGTGGGGAATGGGGGCTGCCTTCAGACCTGCTCTGGCGGGGCTTCGCCCTTCAGCAGGCTTCACAGTCTGTGGAGGCTGGGGCCTTGCCAGGTGGCTTCCCATTAGCTGGGCCGGCCAGGAACGAGCCAAGTGGCATGGCTTGCTTCCGGGGCAGGGGTGCTTGCCCAGCATAAGGCAAGGAGGTGGTCGGAGGGCCAACACATGCCTAACCTAAAGTCTGCATCCGGGTTATGCCGGTGCTGCAGTAGTTGTAAATAATCAATCAAGTGGCCCTTAGTTAATCTCAACTCTTGTGTTTGCCTCTTTATTCTGACCGGGGGAGGGGGGGGGAATACATGCTATCCTGGCAGTTGCTTCTTCAAACATGCATCTGGTTATTGGGGTGTTTTGAGCTAGCTTCAAATGTAGCATTCTTGATATTACAGCCATTGCTACAAAAAATTAATTTGCACTTGAGCGGCTCTTTGTGTTCTGGTCAAGCAGGCCTTTAAATTGCATGTAATACACAAGAAAATCTGATCGAAAACCAGTCTCATGTTGTAATCAGTCCCTTTTACAATGACTAAAGCAACAGCTTTAAACCTTTGCTGACAACTAAAGGATTACTCTTGCTGGCTAGGCGGGATATAAGTCGAAATAAATAAATAAATAAATAAATAAATAAATAAATAAATAAATAAATCAATCAATCAATCAATCAATCTGGCTCATTCTCAGCACACCTGTATTATTGAGGGCAGAATGATATTCTAAGTTATTTCTAACTGATAACTCTTTAGTAACCTTTGAGAAAATAATTCCCTTTTCAACTTGAACCAGATTTCAAAACTTAAGCCCTCACATGTTGCTACTATTCAGGTAAGAACTGAAAACATTCCGTTTGAGGGTTCTACAGATACTCCAATGAAAGGACAGCTCACCCATTTCATTTTTGCACAATACATATAATGGACAATGTATGCTACTCTATGCAACAGGCTTAACACATTCACACACTTCTCACAGCATAATTTATCAAATTACTCTGACCAATAGGGTGTTCAGGGTACGATGACAAGAAAAAGGGAGCTTCCACACAGTAGTCCTTTCAAGTTGCAGAGTTGTTTAAAAGAGGATGCACCTCTCTTACATTCTGCGTTTGTTTGTGGATTCGAAGAATTGAAGATGGTTTCCAAAATTGGAAAGAACAGTGTCCTGCGTTGCTTCATTTTGCTTTCTATTTTCTGTGTTTGTTTGTGGATTCGAAGAATTGACGATGGTTTCCAAAATTTGAAAAGAACAGTGTACTGCGTTGCTTCATTTTGCTTTCTATTTTCAATTACTCTTGCAACAAGAATCTGGGTTTGGATAATTGATATTACAAGCATCCATTGATTCATAGTCTATTTCTGAAATTTTCTCAGGTCAGAGGCATATAAATAGCTACTGCAAGAAATGTTATTGGAATACAAATATTGGAAAGGAAACTTTCATATTTTAATTCCTTAATGCAGCATCCTGTTTTGCATCATTTTATTTGGAAGCAAACTCTGCAAGTACATTTAATAGAAAGCCCAATACAATATTTGATCCCAGGATTCAGCTCTCATATTTGAAACGGCCTGAGCTGAGTGATAAGCATTATGAAATTCTATATTCTTTCCCCCCATTTTGGTTTGAGATTTTACTTATTCTTCTTTAATATAACACTGTCACGTTAAACTAAAAGATGACATTTACGTAAACCATGGGAACCACAAATCAAATACAACAAGCAGATGCCTGTTCAGACTGACATTCAAAACTTTTACATGCAGAACAAAATGTCCTCTAAACAGGACACTTGAGAATCAGGACCATAATCTTGAACTGCAAATGGCCCATATTGCATCAATGCAGTCTAGAGGGCAGCTACATTCTCTATCACAAGCACTTGACGTAGGAACAGAGTAAGACAAAATACATTTTAAGATCACAGGCAATATCTAATTACATAGACAGGCTATAATTCTCTTAAAAACCATGTCATATGTTGTTTTCTGCTTCATTGTGATTACCTCTGCATCAGGAAGCTTTCATACTGGGGTGGAGGACTTGTATCATAAAGTAAGTATGTTTTCTGCTATAAGTGCAGATGTTACATGTATCAACGAAACAGAAGTCACACACTGATGGTTCAGACATAACACCAAATCAGAGTCTTGTCCTCATGCATGCCCTTCGCATGCCCTTCGCCTTGGAGCCAGTTTGGTGTAGTGGTTAAGTGCGCGGACTCTAATCTGGGAGAACCGGGTTTGATTCCCCACTCCTCCACTTGCACCTGGCTGGATGACCTTGGGCAAGCCATAGCTCTGTACCAGCTGTTTCCTCAAGGACAGCTTGGGAAAGAGTTCTCTCAGCCCCACCTACCTCACAGGGTGTCTGTTGTGGGGAGGGGAAGGGAAAGGAGTTTGTAAGCCGCTCTGAGACTCCTAAGTGAGTGAAGGGCGGGGTATAAATCTAATCTCTTCTTCTTCTTCTTCTTCTTCTTCTTCTTCATGCTGGGACTCAATTAATTTTATCATGCTTAGGGCAAACTAGAGTTCACTATTAATCTTAAATAGCAAATTATCATTTGCATATATACTCCAATCAAAGTCTGCAAATCATCTTCTGACCATGGTGCAAATAGTAGTTTGCCAACTGAGATTTAGTGACAATCAATAGTTTGTGCTGAACAGCATATGAGAGTAAGGTTAAGTGTGCAATTACAAGGCTTGTTCACCTAACTGTTAATCATGGTTTAGTGTTATGTTCAACCAACCCTATTACATTGTGGAAAGTCACTAAGTAAAATTTAATATCACACTTCATAAATTCTTTTTAGACGAAAGCTGTTTGGTCTCAGTTCTAATACTTCATAACTTTTAGGTATCTGATATCTGATTATTCACACCAAAAGAGAGAAATCAGTCTGTGACTGATTGGGATATGGACCGAATGCACAGCTGCAGTAGCTGTTTACTAGGGGCCAAAGCCAATCTGCGGCACCTGGATATGCACAAGTTAAAAAAACCCACTTTATCTGCACAGGCACATGCCAACAGGGAGATGTGCCATGTTACTATACTGAAAATTGTAACAGGGGGTGGGGGACACACAAGACTTTGGCAGCTTCAACACGCTGTATTTTGAAAATTTGTGGGCAGAGGAACCAGCCATCTTATATCACAGTTTGTAGCCTGGTAGGAGCACTGAGAATGCATGAGGTCAAAACAGGAATATGGTTAACACTAAACAAAATCCAACCCACATCAGTAGGACCAGAGCTCCACCACTACCGGCATTAGTACAATACTGCAACCACAAAACATGAATAGCAGGAACCAAGACCCTAGCCCAAAGAACTACCACAGAGCAAAAGTGGCATTAATGTCCCATATACTAACCATGCAACACACCTGAATGCTCCACTACAGAATTCACAACTTTTATAGCTGTATTTCTATTGATCATAATGGGAAGGATTAAAATAAGACAGAACAAAAAGGGAACATATACATAAGCTAGGGTTGCCAGCTCTGGGTTGGGAAATACCTGGAGATTTTTAGGGTGGAATTTGATGAGGGTGGGGTTTAGGGAAGGATTTCAGTGGTGTATAATACCATAGAATCAACCTCCCAAAGTGGCCATTTTCTCCAGGTGAACTGACCTCTATCGGCAGGAGATCAGTTGTAATTCCAGGAGATTTCCAGCCACACCTGGAGTCTGACAAACCTAGCATAAGCTTATGCCTCATACTACCAAAGAAACTGCGTATCTTACACCATCATTTCCATGGAAGCAAACACTCACCAGATTGGGGAGACAGTGCTTCAGAGATTAGTTTGGGCATGAACAGGCTGTAAATTCTAGCATCTATGGAAAGCCTTTCGCCCTGAACAGCAACTTACAGAAGGGCCACTTTGAGCAGAGGCCTCTCCTACCACAAAGCAAACTCAACAAATTGCCCTGAGAGCTGTTGTTTTTAGTGCACCCCTCTTCCCACTTGTTTAGCAATTTGGGGCCTCAGTTACTGCTGTTATGGTTCTTCCTCTTAAAGTTCCATAACTTCCACTTGTAGCTGGCACAAATTCAATCCATTTGCGCAGTGAGGGAGCTGGCAGCAAGACAAAAAAGGCACAAACATAGGCCCAACGACTCTCTTCGTCGTCAGGCTGAGTTGTTTTAGAAGTCTCTACTGAAGCCTCAGTGCCAGCCTTCTACATTTTCTCAGTCCTGATCTAATACATTCCAAATTTCTAAGAACCAGACTTACATAGAGATGGGGAAATACTTAGAAGCCCTAAGTGCCAGTACATAATTTTGAGCAATTAAGCTCCTGGGATTGATATAACTCTAGAGACCAAACGGACACACACGCAAGACTTCAGGGACAATCCTATCTGTGCTGCAGCAGGCTTCAGCTTCCCAGAGTTCTGAAGAAATTCCAAAATAAAGTTGAACTCTGATTAAGTCCGTTTCAGAAGGAAACGAAAATTTTTCAGAACAAGCTGTTGCTGCAAAGGATCCAGTAAAGGAAGATGAGTCACTTGCCTTGCCAGTATCTAGTGTGGGAGGAGAGCATGCCACAGAGCAAAGCCAGCCCTGGGACTGCTCTATCCAAAAGCTTGGCTCAACAGAATTTTTGTATTAATGGAACAGAGCCCGCAAAAAGAAAAGAAAAGCAGGTGAGAGTAAAGAACATCACCACCCTATGGGCTAGCCCTAAGTCGTCTTCTGTCTGCTCTCCAAATCTTCCAAGGAGTTTCCATCCTCTCCAATTCTCCAACGCAGTGCCAAAAAAACCCACAGAGATGCCTCACCCTTTTTACACACATCCCAGACAGCAGTGTGAAAGGACAACCACCACCTCCTCCAACCACAGAGGAAGAAGGGAAAAGAGAGATGGATATTAGGCCACGCGACCCTGAAGGCTCACAGCCATTCCACCCCCTTATCCTTTAAAAGAGAAGCAGTTTCACGTTATTATACGTCCCCATGTCAAGTTGCTTTATCATACCCAAGAACAAGAGACAATAAAAGGCATTATGAGAATTCGTATGTTTATGTAACACAGTGACTAAGAAATTGAGCTATGAATCAGAAACGGGTTGCATTTCACCTCTGCCAGGAAATCACAAGATGGCCTTATGCAAGTCACTTTCTCATCAGCAACGTGCGGATAAATACTACTAACTTACAAGATATGGGTAATTTCCACACCAGCTATTTAGCCCAGATTGGGAGCTGTTGGGAAGCTGGGCTTTTCTCCCTGCTTCCACACAGTTTCATGGTGCATCCACACACGGTACAAGCTTTGCCTTGACTTTTGTGCTTTCTTTCCAAAACCTGCTTTACTAAAGTCTTTTTGGAAAGAGTGCAGTAAAGCTAGGGGA
Source organism: Lepidodactylus listeri (assembly GCA_029233225.1). Classification (NCBI taxonomy): domain Eukaryota; kingdom Metazoa; phylum Chordata; class Lepidosauria; order Squamata; family Gekkonidae; genus Lepidodactylus; species Lepidodactylus listeri. The sequence goes on along the minus strand of JARCFY010000015.1, from coordinate 53,187,263 downwards.
ACTGCCATGTGGACGGGAAAGTCCGGATTTTTTCCAGCGCTGCCCATATTGGTGCCATTTCCCCAGCCCGAGTCTTCAGCAGTGAACATACTTGCACACACACACCACCAGGGGGAGGCCTTTTTTAAAATCAGCAATTGCTAGATTGCTTATTATAACAATCTGTCTTCTAGGTCTAATGTACATCTCTTAACAAAAGGGGGCAGGGACTTGTTTCACATGGAAGATAGGAATTCAGAGGACTTAGTGGATAAATTATAATATAGTAGAAATTGCTGGTTTTTTTAAAAAAAAAGGCTACTGTGGGAGACTGGGACAGGGAAAATGTAGAAAACCATTATGTGGAAAACCAGCTGCTGCAGCAATGAAAAATTCATGGGAAATCCTCACTATACGGAGAATAACTTACAGTGAGGTACAGGAAGAGTGCTTTGAACTCTCAAGCATTTATAACATGCCAATTTTTAGCTCAGTTACAATTCTGAAATACCAAACCAATTCTTAACTAGAGAAGCCGAATAATACTTCATTGTTACATAGGACTTTTCCTAAGAGCTCAAATGTCATTCACATTCATTAATCTCAGATCCTTACAACTGGTCTAAAGTGGACCCAGTAAACTCAGATTTGTACAGTTAACTTGCAGCTCAGAGCTCAGGCTCTTAAGTATTAAACAATATCAACTTCCTTGGAGTGTGTGGACTGCAACAATGTCAAAACGTATTGCTCACTTTAAGGAAACTGCCCAACCCAGAGATGCATGTGACCAGCACTATTCATGAAGCATGACAATTTCCTTTCTTCTACACGCAGAAGCAACCTTATTCTTTTTAGGGCATGTGTGTGAGAAAAGTTTCAAAAACAGTTGGCAAAGTATCATGGGGAAAGGATACTATCAGAAAGAGAAAGAAGACCTTGCACAAGCACACCCAAGTCTTTGTATGTGCCCAAAGAGACTGCTAGACTATGGCCAACTAGGGGCAGGTGAGGAAACTGTTTTGGCCCAAGCATTGAAACAAACACAACACTGCTTATTTTCCTTTTGAACCTTCCCAACTACAACACTAATCTTCTAAGGCCCAGCTTTGGGTACACCCACCTTCTGAGATCAAGCTCAGAAGGGCCTTCTCAGTTGTAGCTCCAAAATTCTGGGAACTTTCTCCCTAGGAAGACTTGTCTGTCCTGTTCTGTTGCCATCTTCTGCCAACAGGCAGATTTTTTTGTTCTGCCACATATTTCTTCACTGACAACCCCCACCCTACGTTTTAATGGTTTTTTAAATGTTTTTCTACATGTATTTCAGACTTAGTTTTGTTTTACTGATGTATTTTTGTTTGATTTTAATAGTTCAAGACATGTTTTTACTACATATGTTATTAATTTACAGAATTCTTACCTCACCTTTAATCTGTTAGCTGCCTTAGTGACCCTGATGAGGGCAGAAAGGTGGGGTATAAATTTTGTAAATAAATAAATGGGAGAAATGCTGAGCCCCAGCTATGCTGCTAGTGTCTCAGGGGTTCACTTCAGACCCAACCGATAGCAACACGGGAGCTGGCCCCAACTGCACTGCCACACCTCAGGTTCTCTCACCTTGAGCGCTCAGGTGAGGAACTGGCAATGTGTGCCAAGCAAAATCACCTAGCACGCCACTGTTTAGCTCATGTGCCAGAAGTTATTTACCCCTTATTAAACAAAAAACTGTATATAAATGATATTGTTCTATAACTACTGAATTGATCTAATTGAATTTATTCTCTTACAGAAGGGAACAAAACTGCAAAGCACTTTAACTATTCATCCATGTGCAAATTCTGTGAAGAAGATTTAAGCAAGAGAAGTAAGGCTGCCCAGTGCCACACAACAAGTTAATTGCTGGGTACAGATCTGGCTCTTAATACCCCAGGCTAGTTTTTATAGCTTTATTTAGACAGCCACAGCATGAGAAACACAGGAAGCGTACGAAAGTGTGTTTAGTTCATGTATATATGAAAATAAATAAAAGTACTTCGGGAGGGGGGGGAATCTAATAAAACGCTTAGGTTAGAACTATTTGTTTGTTTATTTATTTGGACGTATATCCCGCCTAGCCAGCACAAAACTACGGAGCAAACCTTAAGTTCCCAACCTGGCACTTGCCACACATTGCTAATGTGTCAGATTTCTGTATGGGTAAATCAGTGGGTGGGGAGGAGAATGTTTCAAAATACACAGACCAATTCCTTCCCCCCCCCCCCCATACCTGGCCTCTGTAACCAGAAACGTCTGGCTAGGGGTGGGAGGCATGAAACAAGAGGGTATGGGCAGGTGTAGCATAGTGGTTGGAGTGTCCAACTAGGCCCTGGGACCATCGGGTTCAAATAGCCATGGAAGCTCTCCAAGTGACCTTGGGCCTGTCAAAATCTCTTGGCCTAACCTACCCTTCACAAGATTGTTGTTGTGAGGACTAATTGGAGGTGGGGGGATGATGCGAAAAGCTGTTCTGGTTCCCTGATCAGGGAGAAAAGCAGGATGTAAATAAATAAAGTTTGGGAAAGAATAGCAGGTATTGGAGAGTTTTCCCATAAAACTGTCTCTAGTGCCTCTCATGACTCTTACCAGACATTTGAGAAATGTGTCCAGGCCAAGAATGAACAATAGAAAAAGTCTGGATTCCTCTGGGCTCATTTCGTAGCAGGAGCTCCTTTGCATATTAGGCCACACACCACTGATGTAGCCAATCCTCCAAGAGCTTACAGTAGCCGTGTAAGAAGAGCTCTGTAAGCTCTTGGAGGATTGGCTACATTAGGGGGGGGGGGGTGGCCTAATATACAAAGGAGCTCCTGCTACAAAACGAGCCCCGTGCCTATTACACAGCATGACAACCGGTAACATTGTCCCATGGTTTTACCATTATATGTAACCACAGACCCAGCCTAGCCATGTCGTGTATCACTGGGGTGGAAGGATCCACTGGAACACTGTGCTTGCTGCATTCCAGGAAATGGATAAACAAAAACAGAGCCAAAGGCATTTTGGAGCACAGAAAGGCTGCCCATAGGTACAACCCTGTAGGTATAGTCTGATCAGTCTAGCCAGGACAAAATACATTAGAATAAAGTGAACAAAGGGTGTCACTGTCCGCACAAAGCCCACCTTTAACTTTAGTACTTGCAAAGGTTAACCAAGACACATGCCAGGCAGCAGAGGCAGTTACAGACAAGCACGTGCAATATAACCACAGATCTGGGATTAATACTAAGAGCTTGCGTGTTAAAGAATGCGACTTCTTGGCAAGTTCAAGTCTGGGCAGCTCATTTTAGAAATTCAGCAAGTGCCCAGATTCAGAAATTAGGTCTGTTTGCCTGGAGCCACCAATAGGAAACTAAGCATGATGTGGTGGTTAGAATGGTGGACTATGACTGAAGACACCTGGGTTCAAATCCCCACTCTGCTATAGGTGACCTTAGGCTACTCTCGTGGCCTAAAATACCTCACAGGTTGTTGAGAAGATAAAATGAGGAAAGCAGAATCACGTACACTACCCTGACTTCCTCAAAGGAAGGGCAGAATAAAGCCTAACAGAGAGACGAGATTAAGTAACATGGATAGCATGTACCATGCAGAAGAACAGCAGCTCTCTACTACTCGGTGACACCTGCACAAAGTCCGGGCAAACAGAAAGGAGTAGAGATTTTACAAAGCATTAGCAACGACACCACACAGAAAGATGATGTTTCAAGAAGATATCTCAAAGCTCCCGTTCAGCTCATGCGCAGAACTTAGTTTTGTCAGCAAACTGTCCAAGGTTCCTATGATCAAGAGGACAGCCAACCCACCATTGTTTTTAAAAAACAATGAGGAAAGCAGTAAGGCACAGTAACATGTACATAGTACGCAAGTAGTCTCTAGTTTAATTCAGTTCTGGCCTTCTGAGTAATCAGAGTGTTGCAGAAAGAAGCTCCAAAAGGTCTTGTTTATGTATTACACAGCAAGGCGAGTCCAGGAGGACAGGATCACTGCATGTGACCACAGAGAGATTCAAGGCTCTCCCTGGCATGTCAGAGGAATAGTTCCCAGCTGTTATTACCTTGAGTCTCACAGCATGACACACAGAGTTGGTGCAGTACAATGGGGTGAGGGTGCTGGAGAGATATGGGGAGACTACGGTTTAAGTCCCCACTTTGACATGAAGCCCACTGGGTAACCTTGGGCCCCACATTCTCTTCCAGCCTAACCTACCTCACAAGATTTGTTCAGAGGAAGTCTGGGATAAAAATGCAGAGCCAAATACAATAAAAGCATCAGATGGCCTACATTTTTATGCTGAATGGCTCACAGAAACTTACTGTTCCTAAACCAGAAGCAGTAGGGAAGTCAGCAGTGACGCATGAAGAGGAAAAAAACAATAACTTCACAAAATGTACTCAGAAGAAAGCCTAGCCTGGATTCAGAGCAGACATTTATTCAAAGTTATGTGTGTTTAGTTACTTAATTCATTTAGACCCCGGCTTCCACCCCCAAAGGGAACTAAAAGTAGATTATGTTGTTTTCCCCTCCTCCATTCTATCCTCACAACAAACCTGTGAGGTAGATTAGGCTGAGAGCATGTAACTAGCCCAGGCTCAGCCAGCAAGCTTCTACAGCTGAGAATTGACCCTGGGTTTATCAGAACCTGGACTGACACTCTCACTACTATGCCACACTGCCTCTATGTCTAAAGATGTCTAAATCTAGGCAGCACAAGAGTTTTCATTTCTACACGGTCTATAACTTTTAAGAAAGAAGGGAAATAAGGGAAAGAGGCGGGGTTAAAATCCTTAGGCGGGAAACAAGGAAAACTAAACAAATAATATAAATACGCGGGGGGGGGGGGATCTTTGAGCAACCACAGGTCAAACAAGCATGACACCACTGTGGACATAAGCAATACCTAGTACCATGAGGTGAAGAGCCAATTGTGAAAGAGAAAAACAAATTCAAGTAGGTCTACAAGCTAAAACCCTTAATCCATTTTCATGCCCGTACTTTGCAGAAACATGAACTATGCACCCAAAGTTCCTTTTAACTGGCATATATGCTGCCACATGTACACATCCTCTTTGCTCAGCTATACCAGTGCTCACAAAAAAAAGGGGGTAAAGCACATTAGCAAGTACTTAAGTTGTATCAATGACACCGTAGCCCAAATGACAGTCCTCCTATCAAGTTACCATCGCTCAATTTACTGCCCTACTTATTTGGAGATCTGTCCCTCCCGGTACACAGGAAACCAAGTCCCAAAGCGGCTCCTACCGACTTCCCAAAAACGTACATATTTAGAAATTAATTTATTAAGAGAGAGGAAGGAAGAAACCAAGAGAGGGCTGTGGAGCAGAATGGGCAAGAAGGGGGAAAAGATGACTAGGGATGTAAATCTCACTACGTGCAATGACACACGTGCCACATAATTGTCTTCTTAGGAGAGAAAACCCGCGTTTGGCAACAGGCAGGGACCAGTGTTCCTTCTAAACTGAGTTAGTGTGAGCTGGCTCACAGTTTTTTAGCCTCCAGCTCACAGATTACTGATTTAGCTCAAGAAGGATGGCTCCAGAGCAAACTCATTTAGCCAAATCGCTCGCTCACAACTTGAATGCCAGTAGATCTCACAAAGTAGAACTGTTGCTCACAAGACTCCGCGGCTGAGAGGGAGTGCTGGCAGGGTCCCTGAGCAAGTCTCCTATCACTTCACAAGCAAGAAGTGATTCGTCTTGTACGAAATCTACTTGGAATGAACCCAAAAATATCCAGAAACTTCGGCTTTCGCTGCCGTCCTACTGATGATTCCGTTGACAGGAAGCAGGCGAATTATAACGTAAAAGGAGCTCCCTATCCTCATGCGCTGCCCCCTCCCGTTATTTCAACCCCGACCGAAAACCGCTAAAAGGGCTTTAGGGTCACCCCCACGCAGCCCCAGCCCCATTCCAGGGGGGTCGTGTCGGGGGAGGTTGAGAGACACCCCCCCCCCTTCAAAGCGCGTTCGCGGCGCCGTGCCGCCCTCCATCACACCCCCGGGGGCCGCCCGCTCGCCCGCTCAGCTGGGTACCTTCGTCTCCCCCGGCTCCGTCCAGGTCTCTCCGCTCCCTCCCCCCACCCTGTCCCGTAACCGTCCTTTTGACGGGAAACTGCCGGCTGCCTCAGCTGAGCCCCGCCCACCCAACACCACCCAATAGGAGAGCGGGGATCTGTCCTAGCCCCTCCCCACCTCCGGCAGACGAGTTTCCGCGGTCCCGGGTTCTAGCCCCGCCTCTCCCACGCTCGCCCCCGCCTTCTCTAAGGCTTTGCTTCCGCCTCCTTCCCCGCACGCCCGTCTCCAGACCAATGAGAAAATGGAGGCGGGGCGGAGCAACCGGGTAGTCGTCCCAGGTGGGCGCTCGTTTCTCCGGGGTGCGCCCCAATGAAAGAGTGCGGGAGCATCATCAGAATTGAGTTTGAGTCCAGTGGCACCTTGAAGACCAACAAAGTTTTAGTCCAAGTGTTAGCTTTCGTGTGCAAAGCACAGTTCCACAGATAAAATGGAATGAAATTTCCTCAAGGGTTAGTTACAGGGGAAAAGAGGGTGGGGAGCAGCCATGAGGAAGGTACCAAGAGGCATGTGCAGAGCTGGAATTGGATCAGGTGGCCAGTAAGGTCAATGAATGGCAGCAAATTAGCGCTTGAGGAGATGTTGCTCCATTTTGTCTGAGGAAGTGTGCTTAGTACAGGAAAGCGTTCACTCCATTCACTAGCACACCTCCAGTACATGGGGGGGGGGGGGGGGGGATGCGCCATAACAACTAGGGTTGCCAGCTCTGGTTTGAGAAATCCCTGGAGATTTTGGGGGTGGAGCCTGAGGAGGCTGTGGTTTGGGGACGGGGGACTTCAATAGGGTATAATGCCATAAAGTCTACCTTCCAAAGCAGCCATTTTCTCCACATGAATTGATACCTGTCGGCTGGAGATCAGTTGTAATAGCAGGAGATCTCCAGTCACAAGCTGGAAGTTGACAACCCTAATAACAACCCGCCACTCTTGTTAATCTCTACATTTAGGACTGCTAACTGCTCTGGGAAATTCCTGCAGATTTTGGGGGTAGAGCCTGTGCAAGGCGGGATTTTGTGGAGTGGAGGGTGTTCTACAGGGTGCAGTGCTATACAGACCACCTTCCAAAGCAGCCATTTTCTCCAGGGAAAGTGATCTGTGTCACCTGGAGATCAGTTGTGAGCTCTGGTTGGGAGACCTTCAGGCCCCACCTTGAGGTTGGCAACACTGTTTCCACAGTGCTGGGGGGACGGTAGTGGTAAGGGGGGCTAGGGATCACTCCCAGAGAATCTTTGGCATCTCACCATACTGTAACTCCCATAATTTTCCAGGGAAAAAACATACCGCTAATTAAACCCATACATAACTGGTGTTAGTGTATGTATGCTAAAAACCTATGGTTCTAGAGAGGAAGCTGTGTTAAGCCTATTGTAGCAAAACAAAACAGAAGTCCAGTAAAACCTTAAAAATCAACATTTCTTGCAATATGAGCTTTTGTGAGTCAGAGCTCGCTTCTTCAGATACAATGAGAGGAGGAAAGAAAATCATACTGGTCTCTTTTTTTGGTTTTTGATCTTTAAGGTGCCACAGGACAGGATTGATGGTTTGTTGAATTTAGGGCTGCCCTGGCCATGGCCAACTGTAGCTGGGGAAGTTCCTGGAGATTTGAGAGGAGTTGAGCTTGGACAGGAGAGAGCTCAGAAGGAACATGATGACATACAGCCTGCTCTTCAAAACTACCATTTCCTCAAAGGAGAATATCTCTATAGTCTGGCTATCAGGTGATGGGTATCCAAAGCTGAACCTGAACTCAGATTAAAACTTCTATCCTGTCTTACTAGAACAGAAGGTGAACATTTCTGTTGCACCTGTACTGAAACAGAATCGATAGAATAGCTGCCCCCCCCCCAAAAAAAAACCAGGTTGGAATAAGGACAAAGAATGTGGTAATGAGACACACCTCTGCCCCAGCCAGGATCGAGCACAAGCTCATAAACCCACTATCTGGAAGACCTTTTATATATCTGGAATAAGTCCAGGTTTCTAGGCTCTGCTGTGAGCTGGGAAGCAGGACAGAGGTGTGTTTTTAAGACTGATCTCGGGGTGCTGGGAGGTGGCAAAAAAGCACCAAACTGCCCAGGGACCCCACAAGGCTGAAAGTCCCCCCCCCCCCCCCGGCATATTGGTCCATATTGCTTAAGGTTACTGGACAAACAAGGCAGTACTTGTCTGACATTTCACCTTGGACCTTTACGGCAGTGTCTTACAGAGTCAAATAAGGAGGCTTGTTTGCCTATCTGCTGAATAAGCATTTATGGATGGTTATATTAATGAATTTATCATCATTAAATACTACTTACTGAACTGTAGAATACATTTATAATGCTAATATTTGAGGTGCTTAAATACAGCATGTTATCTACAGACAGCAGAAGTGGGGGGTGCGCAGGAGAAGTGCTCAAAAAGATGTTTGGCCTTGGGATGTGGGACGTGTGCTGTTGCTCTTCCACTTCAATCCACTACAACAAACATGAAGATGGACAATGTAATCGAAGCAGATGGGCCAGTTGAACCCCTTAATAACACTGAAGGCCAATTTCTGCACAGTTGGAGGATGCTGCCAGCCAAACTACAGGCACAGGGTGTCCATACAATTTTTGCTCACACCACCTATTGGTTGCCCAGCAGGACCCTCACACACTGACATACCTTTGTATCCTAACTATAGGTACCTCCAAAACATTAGACCTTTCCCATCATTCAATGTCAAGTAATAATCCAGGATCAATATATAGCCTGTGTGCTTTCCCAAGCTCCTCCTTTTTTTTACATTCCAAATGTTGATACAGATTGTAAATGTGTGTGTGTGTGTGTGTGTGTGTAGTATGGTTGGATTACGGAATTGATACAGCATAATAGCTAAGCAAATGAGGTGTGAATGGTCCCTCTTCAAATTGCATTGAATTTGCTGTTTCTCACACTGAAAGTAGATCATTTATATTTTCTGTATGGTTAGTGAGGTAAGCAATCCGCCCATGTTATATCCGCCTTTCTGTCAGGACGGAAATAATGTGTCAGAATATATAGTGTGTCAAAACCCAAAGTATTTAAGCAAAATAGAAAGCAAACTGTTCACTTACTTTTGGACAGCTCAGACACTGGTAATGGCATGTGGTTAAACAATATTTGTGAGTCAATTCCCAAAGGTTTAGAAAAATAAATAGACTGAGGGTCTATTTCCTTTCCTTTCCCTTCAGGCTCCTTTCACAGTTTCCTTCTCTGAGATCCAGTAACAATAAATTTTTTCCTGGCTTATATTTCTTATTTGTATATTGCTGGAAACGTAACACATGCACATACCTACCCAAACAGTGAAGTTCTAAGGAATTTAGAAATTCTAGCAGCAAAGACATCACAGGAATCATTATTCCTGTAATACTTATTTCCCACAATTTATTTTGAAAGCTCACAGTAGCAAACGTAGGGCTCTAAGGCTGCTAGCTTTGGCACAAATGATTTAGGGAGTAATTCTTTCTCAGAGCAGCAAGTTGAAGTTAGCCACCTCCACACACTTGATGGCTCCTTCTAAGACTCCAGCACATGCCTGCTGTATGTTGTACATTATCACATAAGTTTTCAATTATTAGACACCTTTGTGGCCCTTGTAAGGGCAGAAAGGCAGGGTACAAATCTTTTAAATAAATAAACAATAGATCACATGTACTTTTGAAATTGGAGGTGATAATTCATCACTAACTTTATTCAGCTCATAGTTAATTTATTTTCCGTTTTAAAATGTGTGGCAAATTGTTCATCTCTTTGAAGACATATGATTGTGTACAATCAGGAGGTACAATTCCTAGTGATGTGTAGACAACCATTAGTATTGCCAGTGACCACTATTAGTACTGCTCATGCCATAACGTTACCAGGGACTGCCCCATGTTATCACACTGGCCACTAAACCTCATGGTTTAGTAGGGTTGCCAACTCTGAGTTGAGAAATACCTAGAGATTTGGGGGGTGGAGCCTGAGAAGGGTGGGACTTGAGGGGAAGGACTTAAATGGGGTATAATACCATAGTCCACCTTCCAAAGCAGTTGTTTTCTCTCTAGGTGAACAGATATGTATTGCCTGGTGATCAGTTGTAACAGCGGGAGATCTCCAGCCATTATCTGGAGATTGGCAACCCTAGATTGTAGGAACATGGGCCCATAGTCAGAAATGTTGCTGTTGGGCAGCTTAAGAGCACACAGAACTGAGATACAGGTAGTTTAAAGTTATTGCAGATATTCCCCTCCCCCCCCTGATGCCTGTATTTACAATACTAGTTGCAATCCCCTTTAAGTCATCAGTCTTACCTACACTGCTTCAGAATAAACACAGGCAATTCTTTCAACCTCTTGCATACATGGTGCATCTCAAATCAGAAAAAGGGCAAGTTTAGGTGTGTCCTTATAGAAGCTTGCCTTGACACATCCAACCCATTGATGTAATCACCTGGTTTTACACCTTCCTTGTCTTTTGCATCATAATAGTAACACTGCTTGTCACAGACAAACATCACAGTCCCTTTATGCTTCCAGTTTCGACCTCTGGCTGTCTGAATATTGCCAGCAACAAGCAGGATCTCCATGGGAAGATGCCTTTCCTAGGATCTCTGGAATCCAGGAGTGACATGAAAGCAGGGGAAGTGCTAGTTTTCTGTTGCCAACAATTCCTATTGCTCTGTTTGTTTTCTTTATCCCTGGACACATTACACACAGCTACTGCAGAAGTGTTTTAAAACTTGCCAGGCATTTTCATTGCAGGCCAACACTGTAGTGACAATGACTCAGGTTAGGAAACAAAGCATTCCACACGTAGTTGTGTGTAGGGGAGAAATACCACCTTGTAAATGGTAGGAACCTGGAGCGACATCTAGGTTTGCATCACCATGGCAAAAAGCCATTTTTATTCTGTTAGTGCAGAAGTTTTACATTTCAAGTAAAGTCCCATTATTACATACAACACCAGTTTCCTCTTTTTGCATCATTTGTAAAGTCTGCAGCAGAAAATATTACAGAAAAGGCACCAGACTTTTATGCCCAGAAGTGAAGTGTTCAGTGGTATCACTAGACACTCTTGTGACATCCCTGAATGATTTACTGATGATGTGCTGATTGCCACGTCTCCATTATGGCTGTTTAAATAACCCACATTTTGTCAAGCACACACAAAAAAAGCCAAACAGTAGTACACTAGAAGTACAAGCAAATACTGTTTTAATGGAGTTTAATGCAGACTGTCACAGAATACATAATACTGATGTGAAAATACTCATTACTGCAAACAAAACATTGGGATATGGGAGACTGCTTTACAATGGTTTCCTCCTTTGTCCACGGTCAGGGAAAGAGGGTGGCGCTAGGGGGAGAGTATATCCCCGCGATATCCGCTGAAATGCAGGGTACCACAGGGGGCAATCCTCTCTACAATATTTTTTAACATCTATATGCGCCCCCTTGCCTAATTGATTGGGGGATTTGGCTGGGCTGTCATCAATATGCCAATGACATCCAGCTCTATCTGTTGATGGACAGCCTGCGAGACTCCGCTCCAGATATTATGGACCAGGTGTTGGCGGCCGTGGCTGGGTGGTTGCAGCAAGTCGGCTGAAGTTGAATCTAACAAAGATGGAGGTCCTGTACCTGAGTCATGGGGGTTGGGATTGGGAATTGGGCTTCCAGTCTTCAGTGGGGCAGCATTGGTGCCAGCGCTGGAGTTAAGGAGTCTCGGGGTGATGCCGGATTCATCACTTACTATGGCAGCCCAGGTCATTTTGAATGCCAGATCAGCCTTTTATCACCTTCAACTAATCAGGCAACTAGTTCCCTATCTTACCCCCAGGACTTAGCTACAGTGATCAATGCAATGGTCACTTCCAGGCTAGACTACTGTAACTCGCTCTACGCAGGGCTACCCTTGAGCCTGATCCGGAATTTGCAGCTAGTGCAGAATGCAGCAGCACAATGGTTGATGCCTGCACGGGTGCACATTCAACTGGTGTTGCCCCAACTGCTGCCGATCAAATACTGGATCCGGTTCAAGGTTATGGTTTTGACCTTCAAAGCCCTATGTGGCCTGGGACCATCATCCCTGCGGGACTGCCTCTCCTCCTATGAGCCCCAGAGACCTTTGCGCTTTTTTGATCAACATCTCCTGCTAGTCCCTGGCCCAACGGACATCCACTTAGCCTTGACCAGGGTGAGGGCTTTTTTGGCCCTTGCCCTGGCCTGGTGGAACATGCTCCCACTTGAGACCAGGGCCCTGCGGGACCTAGCAGAGTCCTGCAGCCTGTAAAACAGAACTGTTCCTCCAGGCCTTCAGTTGAGGCGGTGGGCATTCAATCTATTCTGGCCCCCCTGTCCTGTCCACAGCACAGCTTTTGACTCTCCCCCCCCCCACGCCCTACTGTTTCTTTATACCATCTGGACACTGGAGTTTCTTAGGGTAATTATGTTATAATGCATAGGTTTGGTTGATCCGCTCTTGCTATTGATTGTTTTATTGTTTGTTGATTTTATGTTGTGAGCTGCCCTGAGCCCATTTTTGGGGTGGGGTATAAATTTGATAAATAATTAAATAACTACTACCGATCCTCTGCTTCCCCCGCCCCAGCACTGTGTTCCATCCGACCAGCTTTTCTGTTAATGAAAAGGCAAGGAAGGGGTCCCTCCCTACCAACAACCAAAAAAGGCTATGCTGGGGATCTTGGGACCTGCATGTACAAAAGCCACGTGGAATGGAGGCCACAGTAAGAAGCAATGCTCCCTCTAACTGGAGAGCCAGTTTGGTGTAGTGGTTAAGTGCGCGGACTCTAATCTGGGAGAACCAGGTTTGATTCCCCTCTCCTCCACTTGCACCTGCTGGATGACCTTGGGCAAGCCATAGCTCTGTACCAGCTGTTCTCTCAAGGACAGCTTGGGAAAGAGCTCTCTCAGCCCCACCTACCTCACTGGGTGCCTGTTGTGGGGAGGGGAAGGGAAAGGAGTTTGTAAGCTGCTCTGAGACTCCAAGTGAGTGAAGGGCAGGATATAAATCCAACCTCTTCTTCTAAGCTATGGAGTCTTGTGAGCAAAAATTCTACTTTGTGAGCTACTGGCATTCAAGTTGTGAGCAAGCAATTTGGCTACTGCGTAAATTAGTTTGCTCTGGAGCCCTCCTTCCTGAGCTAAGACAAAAAGGTGTGAGCCAGAGGCTAAAAAACTGAGAGCTAGCTCACACTAACTCAGCTTAGGGGGAACACTGGTAAGGAGGGGTATTAGGTGAGACTGAATAAAAACACTGGCTGGATCCAGCCTTTTGTCTTGCTTAAAAAGCTCAAGTACACAGCTCAAGTACACAGATCATACCATTTCCTGCATTCAAATCTGAAGATCCAAAGACTGATGCCTGTTATTCAGTTTTACATCAAACATCTGACAAAGCCTGTCTCCTACATTCCTTCTAAAATTGGGCGCAACATCAAAGAGAGTTATTAAGAGTGCTTTTAATTGGTATGACCTAATATGTCAGATCAAATAGATTTCATTTTCACTGAAAAGAAAAATTAAAACTCAGAATTGTGCTGACAAGGCTAATTAAGAAACGGCTAATAGCAATAGCTTGGCAAAGGCTTTAAGGACAGAAATGTATGCGTTTTTGGTCAAATCTATATTCGCCCTGAGCCAACATAGGACAGGGGCTATAACTCTAAAGAAATAAACAGGTCAGTTCACATCTTTGATCGTGTGTGCTTGATGCAGGGGAGGAATTTTGGCATAAGGTTCAACTCTTAGATCTATGCAGATGACTAATCTATGGATGATGAGTGCGTAGTAGAGTTGGGGGATTACACTGCTTGGCTCAGTGCAGGTATTTTTGCAGAGTACAGCTCATATGGAGTACAGTTGTTCAGTTTCACATGCAGGCACAGCACAAAGGTTTGGATGAATATGCAGAGGTAGGGTGCGCCCAGCAAGCACTTGCCTAACAAATACTACTGGGAATCTGTCTTCTATATATGATATAAGATATATAATGTACAAGAGCCTTGGGGGGTTATGGTCCAACTGTCACTTACAGTCAGTGTTCCCTCTAAGCCAAGTTAGTGTGAGCTAGTTCAGTTCTTTTAGCCTCCAGCTCACACCTTTTTGTCTTAGCTCAGGAAGGATGGCTCCAGAGCAAACTAATTTATGCAGCAGCCAAATCGCTCACTCACAACTTCAATGCCAGTAGCTTATAAAGTAGATTTTTCCTCACAAGACTCCACAGCTTAGAGGGAGCATTGCTTACAGTCCTACTTTAGCCATGTTTATGGAAATAAGCTCTACTGAAATCAACTGGCATGCTTAGTGTTGCAGTGTTATGCCTGCAGCCATTCTTTGCCCTTTGTTTCTTCCCTTTTTGTATTGTTTCAACCAATGCATATGCAAGCATGCTGATTTAACAGCCTTGTGGATTGCAGTCTAGAGAGCAGCTTCCTGAACATGTCTTCATTGCACATCCTCCAGGAGAAATCGTTAGATCAAGAAAATAATTGAGCAATCACTCAGACTGAAACATGTGGACATATACTGGCTTAGTCTCATTGCGATCAAGACCCATCCCAGTTTATACCCCCACTGAAGCAGACAGAGGGCGATTCTTCATCTGACATTAGCTCCACATTTTCTCAGCACTGAGGAAAAGGTGCAGCTCAAAACCACATTCAAATGCACCGGGGCAATGCCGTTCTGACTGCAAAGTCACACCTGAACAGCCATAAATCTATGCAGAAGGTACCATAAAACCTGATGATTAAAGAACGCAAAAGTGGCATGCAGTGTAGAGGGTGCCATAAAATCCTATGATCAAAGAAAGTGAAAGCAGCATGCAATGCAGAGGGGAATTTCTGTTCCAGCATGGATTTGGTAAAACAACAGAGGGAAAAGCCAATACAGAATCTCCCAGAGACTCTCCTGGAGTTGCAGCTTGCGATTTGCTCGCTAAACCATTTCAAGTACAGGCAGTACATAGTCAGTGGCTTTGTGGATCCCAGCTTAGACTTTATTTATTTATTGCTCTGGAAATCCCTGGTTGGTGCTTCATGGAGTCATCATTTGTCTCCACCAGGCGCTCCCCCACTCTCATCTCCACTATGACCTCGAATTAATTATGCTTTCTTGTGCTGTCTCCCACATTCTTTTAATTTTATTCCACTGCAGTTTCCTCCAGAAGCCCCTTGGGGCTGAAGCTGCAGCTAAATCATGCCGTTACCTGTTGAGCATCAAGTGGAATGTAAATTGCCTTCTGACACATAGCATGAGGGAATTAATACAATGCCAAATGATCTAGATTTATAGCTTGGCTGTGAATGGCTCTTGGCAGCAAACCTACTTGAAGTTCTCTTCACCACTGCGGGCCGTTCTGCCATTCTGAAATTGTACCAGAAACCACTGTTTTTTAAGGGGAAATATTTCCAAGTAGCTTATACTGAACAGACATGATCCTATCCACTTAATCAAGTTCAAGACTCACAAACTCCTTCCTACAACAGGCTTTAAAAAACCCTAATTTTCTTTCTGCTTGTAATTTGAGGGAGGTGTTAGGAAAGCAAGTTCTGACTACCCACACCTATAGGAGCTACTAAGAAGCCCGTCTTTCAGCAGGTCTTCTTATGTTTCTATCAGGAGGACCCAAATAACCAGGAAGCAGGGCCCCCAACACAGGAGGATGGAGGGGGAGCACACAATTCGGGGGGGGGGGGAGTCAGCTGGAGGCCCCTCGAAGCCAGCATCCTGATGCATCCAGACAAATGTCTTTCCGTTTATTTGTAATGCAGTTCTGGCTGCAGCCACTAGGGGCTCAGGCAGCCCTGAAGCTAGATCTCCAGGCTGATCTCCAGATGACCAAAAATTATTGCCCCTGAAGATCATGGCTGGTTTGGAGGGTGGACTCTATGGCATTATACCCTGCTAAGATTCCTCCCCTACCCCAAACCCCACCCTCCCCAAGCTCCACCCTCAAAATCTCCAGACGTTTCCCAACCCAGAGCTGGCAACCCTATCCCCATTGGAGAGAAAGGCAGGATATAATGATAGTAAATAAATTTTAAAAACCCAGATGGACAGACAGGCCGATTTTTTAAATTACTATAGATTCATGATAACAGCATGCCAAGTGATTTGTTTTGTTAAGAACATAAGAGAAGCCAATGTTGGATCAGGACAGTGGCCCATCCAGTCCAACACTCTGTCACACAGTGGCCAAAAACACCAGGTGCCCTCAGGAGGTCCAGCAGTGGGGCCAGGACACTAGAATACCTCCCACTGTTGCCCCCCCACCCCAGCACTAAGAATACAGAGCATCACATGCCCCAGACTGAGAGTTCCTATCTATACCTAGTAGCTGATAGCCACTGATGGACCTCTGCTCCATATGTTTATCTAATTCCCTCTTGAAGCCGTCCATGCTTGTAGCCGCCACCACCTCCTGTGGCAGTGAATTCCATGTGTTAATCACCCTTTGGGTGAAGAAGTACTTCCTTTTATCCATTCTAACCTGATTCTCAGAAGTTTCATTGAGTGCCCATGAGTTCTTGTATTGTGAGAAAGGGAGAAAAGTATTTCTTTCTCTGTCTGCTCTATCCCATGCATAATCTTGTAAACCTCGATCATGTCACCCCTCAGCTATCGTTTCTCCAAGCTAAAGAGCCCCAAGTGCTTTAACCTTTCTTCAGAGGGAAAGTATTCCAACCCTTTTATCATTCTAGTTGCCCTTTTCTGCACTTTCTCCAATTTTATAATATCCTTTCTAAGGTGTGGTGACCAGAACTGCACACAGTATTCCAAATGAGGTTATGATATTTGGTTGGATCAGGGTCATGGGGGGGGCAGGTGGAATCATTGTCCGGGGGCTCACAGCAGTCCTGCCAGGAAGAAATGGTAGGCTCATTCATTCTGCTCAGAAACTAGCTTGAGCAATGAATTTTTTACACAATATTAGATTTAAGAGAAGAGGGTGTGTAGTGAATCATACTCTGAACGTGGGGCTCCATGTGTTGCTGACCACAAGCTGTGCTGCCTTCTTATCGAGCGTACGCACATAGAGGAAGACTCAAGCCAGCATACATGCAGCTGTGTGCGCATGTGTCCGCACACACAAAGAGCCTCTTTCTTATGAGATCACTGCATCCAGTCCTTGGAAGCTTTCACGTGACAAGCGTCATCTTTCCGCATCACAAACCTAGGAGTGTGTAGCCAATTTAATGCAAATGTCATGGTTTCACTGAGCCAGTGTGATGTAGTGGTTAAGAGTGACAGATGCTAATATGGAGAACCGGGCTTGATTCCCCACTCACCCACATGAAGCCAGCTGGGTGATCTTGGGTCAGTCACAGTTCTCCCAGAGCTCTCTCAGCCCCACCTACCTCACAGGGGGTCTGCTGTGGGGAGAGGAAGGAAAGGTGATTGTAAGCCGCTCTGAGATTCCTTCAAGTAGTGGAGAGCGGGGTATAAAAAACCCAACTCCTCCTCCTCCTCTCTTCCTCCTAATCCCACTCCCCCAGTGGGGGTGGGGGACAGAAAGAGGCAGGCCTGTAGCTACAGTGGGGCATCCTGGGCCTAGCTCCCCAACTTTCTGGCAAGGCCCCACAACTTGGTATCCACCCAGCCCCCCCCCCCCGGCCACCCAGCCCCCCCCCAGGCCACCCCCCCCAGGCTGGAGCAGGTGGGGGCACAGGGCTCCTAGGTGAGGCCAGCAGTGCAGCTGGAGAATTATGGGTTGGCAGGAACTTGTGCTCATAGAAGAAGCCAGGCCACCGAGGCAGCAGGAGCCAGGCCGCTTTTCCCCCTGACCTCCCTCCTTGTGAGCGCGCACCCCCCCCCCACACACTGTGTTAGGAGAGCAATCCTAAGCGATCCCTTCAGTCCTCTTCCAGTCCTCTGCCTGCCTTATTCTTTTTATTTTATTTTATTTTTATTGCAGTGCCCCCTGAGTTTTTACAAGCCCCCCCCCCCCCCCCCGGCCCGATTTTAAAAAATCCTGGCTACAGCCCTGGAAAGAGGCCACTGTACCTGGACCATCCTCCAAATGTGGCACATGTTGTTGTTTTTAAATGCTGCCATCATGGGAGCTAGCAACCTCTTTGTTGCAGACTGCTCCCACAAAATGGCAGAAGTATTACTTACAAGGAAGGCATTAAATCTGCCATATATTGCAACGGAGTAGGGCTTCTTACCCAACAGTAGATCTGCTGGTCTGGAGGGCTCTGGCATCTTGCTTCAAACAGAGCCCTGCCTAGACATAAGATCCGTCTGATAAATGGCTGCAACACACATCTGTTGGCTGTTTCAAACCAGCAGATCAGATAGTCCTGCGTCAAGGATGATGAAACAATCAAGCCCAGATATGGAGAACTGATCAATGACTGTTCCTTGGCTTGGGTACAAATTCAAACAGCTTTTGCCAGGACATAAGCTGGGAAGGGAAAAAAACAGACAACATCATAAATGAAAACAATTTTATGTGTAGTGGTTTGAACCTCTGACCTGAATGGTGCAGGCTAGACCAATCTTGTCAGATCTTGGAAGCTAAGCAGGGTGACGGGAGACCAGCAAGGAAGTCCAGGGTTACTGTGCAGTGGCAGACAATGGCAAACCACCTCTGAACATCTCTTGCCTTGAAAATGAGAGGATTACGCCACCATATGGTTCCTCATGCAGCTAGAGATATGGCCCAGCTTTCACGGACCACTAAACCAACATGCAATGTCTTCAGCATAGAAGATCCTGAGTTTATGTGATTGAAAACTGTCCATGCAGGGCAAATTGCAATCAGACTATTAGCAAGAGGTAAAGTTTACACGTAGCCCCAGACTGACCCAGAAAGTCTGTCATGCTGAACTGATTTTGTAATATGGGAAACAACAGTTCACGCCTCTGATATTCCCCTCTCTGGTGGAAACATGGGCCCTTTCTGCACTGACAGCTTGCTACAAAGAATCTGAGGAGTTAAGGGTTGACTTTGCAGTCGCACACGTTCCCTATGCACTGTTTCCCCCCTCTCTGGTTTATTTATTTGTGTATTCTGTATGCATTCTGCATCTACAAGCAAATCCTGCCTTTTTTGAGCTGGCTGTTTTATCTAAGATGAAGAGAAAGGCAAACATCTTTCAAAACTTTTAACTGTAGACCCAACCCCACTCCCTCTGTGATTCTGCAAAAAGAAAGGGAAGGGAGGGGGAAATCCAGACACACACATGCAAGACTGACATGTTTGGGAGCAGGGAATTCTGTCGTCCTTTATATTTACTGATTCCTTCATATGCTCTCTCTGGCTTTTTAAAAGTTTGCCTGAGCTGGAGGACACAGCCTCTTTTGTCTTTAGAGAAGGAGGGAATGAAAACAGAACAGGAAGGGAGTGTCAACCTAAAGAGAGAGAGGTGGAAATCGGGGAGGGCAGCGGACAGTACTTAAATACCATATAAACAGAAGAACTGTGCAAACAAGGCATCAGTACAATAAATGTAAATGTAATTTCAACAAAGCAATGAGATACAACTTGGTAATAACTTTACAACAAGTGTGATATACTTCAATAGTCCCGACATAAAGCTCTTAAATCACAATAACATGAAGTTCCAAAATTCAGTTCCAACGAAGAATCTAGATACAGCCTTCATTTCGTATGTCACCTTTTCACAGGAACTAGAAGGACTGCAAAGTAGCAGCTCACAAAAATCAGTAGCTTCAAGTGACCAAAGTCTCCTAGAAAGTTTCTACTCTCAGGCTACCCTATAAAACATTCACAAGGGGAAGTCGTCCTCCACACCTCCTTAGTTGGTATGCACTTAAATACCCACAGAAACAATTCTACTTTAGAAAGGAATAGCAATTAAAAAGTGGGTGAGAACAAAGAATTGCAGCAAACGGATTTTTGATAACTGTGGGGCAACAGTGTGCTGGAAGCGGTCTGAATGCAGATTCCTGTAAAACAAATGCAGAAACAAGAAAAAGCCACAACACAAACTGGAACTGAAAGCGGGAGGGAATGCAGAACAGAAGAATAGGGGCTGCAGTCACACACACAAAATAATCCACTTCCAATCCACTTTCCGTGCACTTCCCAACTGGATTTTACTGTATGAACTGGCAAAATTCAGTTGGAAAGTGCATTGAAAGTGGAGTGAAAGTGGATTATTTCGTGTGTGTGACTGCAGCCAGTATGTGCTCAGAAACCGAGGCAAAATACGGGTGTGGAAAGGACCATGAAAGGCAAAGCACTGAAATCTCCCACCACTTCCTTTAGGGTATTGCTGGCGTCTTCTCTAGTCTCATTAAAAAGGCACTTCCTCTTAGAAGGGATCACCAAGTCACCCCAGTTTTTGTGGATTCCAAAAGCCACAGCACAGGGTAAGAAAAAGTTTGCTGAAATGTCACTGAGCCACATTGTTTCAATGTCATCAACACAACCATCCCTGTTAAGATAGGTGCTGATTTCTGGACACACCACAGAACATGCAACTGTCCCTGTAAGGTTCACACTAGAACATTAACATTGCAATTACCAGCAGTAGAATAGTGTTTACAGCAGGGGGTCACACATTTTGGAGGTTTCCTGTTATCCCTAGGAAAAACCAAAACTAGCTCCCAGGAACAACCACTAGCATGAGTGTAATGGACATATGTCCATCCTGATGTGACTCACAGACCATGATCTCTCTCTCACACACAGACACCATGCACACTGGGTGGGGCTGAGCCGCTGGTGACACACAACCTACATCAGTAGCCACACAGCAAAGACAGTGCCTTCTCCACAGTATCTTTGTAGGTCAAAGTTTGAGTCCAGTGGCACCTTTACGACCAATAAAATTGTAAGCTTTTGGGTGTAAGCTTTTGTGTGCAAGCACACTTCTTCAGATACAGTAAAACAGACTTCCACAACCGTTACATACAGGTAGAGAGAGGGTGGGATGGAGTGGGGGTTTATAGTCGCCATGAAGGGCTAGTCCATGAGCCAGGCGGGATAGAAACACAAAATAAATAAATAAATAAATAGTTAGTTAGTTAGTTAGTTAGTTAGAGTCAAAATGCATAAGTAAATGAGTGATAAACTAAGACTGGATTAAAGCAGTTGGTAAAGGTGCCACTGGACTCAAACTCAGTTCTCACATCTGTTTGTTAAACTATTTTATTTGTATGCTAATGTGCTGCTATTCACAACTGCTAGCCACTTCCGCACTGTCATTTTTGTCACTCATTTGTCCCTGTTGCTTCAGGGTTCCCCCCCCAAAATGTGTTTTGCAACTAACCCCCCCACCCTTATTCTAACTATATGTAAGGCTTGAGGAAGTCTGTTTTACTGTATCTGAAGAAGTGTGCATACACACGAAAGCTTATTCTCAAAATTAAACTTTGTTGGTCTTAAATGCACTTAAGCAATGGCAAGATAGGTTACTTAATTTTTTGTGGAACAATAAAAAAAAGCTAGAATTAGTGCCCCTACTTTATTTTGACATCATAAAAAAGGAGGCCTTCAATTACCAAATCTGAAAGATTATTACAATGCAACACATTTGAACAGGATTTTAGCAATGACACAAGAAAATCCTGTACCAGATTGGGTACTGACATATTCTGAATCCACCTCCCCGTACACTGTAACGGAAACAATTTGGCAAAATAAGAAAGACAGACATTTTGAAACCTTTCAAAATAAATTTATGGCCCCCGCTTTAGAAGTGTGGGACATGTTTAGAAAAATATTGGTTCCTCATTACTCATTACTTTAGGTCAACAATGGTACTCCCCTGGTTTATCTAATAAAGCATATTTACAATGGCGTTTAGCAAATATAACCAAATTAAAAGACTTATTATTCAATCGTAAAATAATAAACAAAGAGGACGGGGGGAGAATTGGATCATCAATATCTTGGTTTCAGTATCATCAAATAAGACACATGTATGTTACGATCCAATTAGAAAATCTGGATAGACAACAATTAACAGGGTTTGAAACTATGCTTAAATTGCTTAATGGCACTAAGAAAGGTAATATTTCTAAGACAGTTCAAATATTAATACAGCATGAAGAGAATAAAATGCTATCATATCAGAATAGATGGAATAAATTAACCTCCCCACAACCTGAAGCAGGTTCACGGGAACGTACTTGGAAATCTTTTGAATTTTCTTCATCAGTTATTGCTATTTGGCTTCAGACTTTCAAGATTATGTCTTTTTGGTATCTCACTCCTGTGCAGTTAGCTCATGTCAAGCATTCAAACCCAAACTATTGGAGACAATGTAGACTTAAAGGAACCTACTTACTTGTTGGATGTATTGTCCAAAAATTTTTTGGGAAGAAATATTAGAACAAGTTAAGTTTATTACTGATGTTACTGTTCCCTTTCTTCCTGAAACAATATTACTGAATGATAGAGATGACATTGTTTCGTATAATGCAAATAAAATGTGTATAGCCTTTTGACTGTATGCAGCCAAAATAGTTATTGCTGTGTATTGGAAATCCGAGAAAACACCATCTTTAAGTGTTTGGCATAGTAAACTATGATGCATATATTTAATGGAAAAGGTTACATGATCTATAAAAATTAACAGTGTAGAAAAGTCTGGTTTATTGTATACTATTTGGACACCTGTTTTGGATTCCTTACGTCAACAAGGTGAAGTACCAAAGGATATCGATAAAATAATATCTGTTTAAACAGTAGTTAAGTTATGCAAGGCACCGTAACAATTCATTTTATTGAAAGTTTCTATTTTTTGATAAGGTTAGTGTTAAAGTCTCGTTTAGATGCTAAAGGTTTTTTTTAATATTATGGTTCGAGTTTGTTTTTTGATGTTAAAATTCAATAAAACATATTTGAAAAAAAACCCACTTTGTTGGTCTTAAAGGTGCCACTGGACTCTAAATTTCTCATAATGTAAAACAATTTTTATCTGTTTTCAGTAGTTATGTGTTGGAGAAAATGTGCTTTTTAGATCTTCTATATACTTTCTCCCCAAACAAGGTGGTATCTTCTGACACGTGGTCCTCAGCAGATCCTTGCTCCTGTCTCCTTCTTGGACTTATTGGAAGTCAGGTTCAGGTGGGGGTAGCCATGTTGGTCTGAAGCAACAGGACAAAGTGTGAGTCCAGTGGCACCTTTAAGACCAAGGAAGTTTAATTCTGGGTATAAGCTTTTGTGTGTAAGCACACTTCTTCAGATCTGTTGTCTGATGAAGTGTGCATGCACACAAAAGCTTATACCCAAAATTAAACTTTGTTGGGCTTAAAGGTGCCGCTGGACTCAAACTTTGTTCTATTGCAAGACAGCGAACCCAAAGGAAAGGTTAAAACTAAGATTAGCATAGAAAAGGCAGCAACAAGACTCCAGACTGGTCCCCTCAATGAACTATCCACAACAGGCTCAGCAGCTTCAATTTGCCCAGGGGAAAAAATGTTTTGCTAAGTGTTTCTAAATTGACTTAATAGGAGCAGATCAGGGAAAAAGAAAGAAATCGTTATAAAATTGGTATCTCTGTTTAAAGGCAATTTGAAAGAGCAGAACTTTGCAGTCAGGTGAGGTGAAGAAGAATATTCGCAAGTGTGAAGCCCAGGCTTGTTGGGGAAGCCGTCCTGAAAAAAAGGTTTTGGGGCAACAGGAACCAAGGTCATCCTTGCTATTTGGATTACTTTTGCCTAAGAAAATACTGTGGAAAAGGTACCACCTTTGCTGTGTGGCTACAGATGCAAGCCATGACACCATGGGCTCACACCAGAGTGCATGGTGCCTGTGTGACTTCTCGTGGTACTGAAGTGAACTGAATACACAAAGCTGTCTTACAGATAGACCATTTATCAAAGCCATTATTGTGTATTGTGATCGGCAGCAGCTCTCCAGGGTCTCAAGCAGAGGTCTTTCACATCACCGACCACCTCATCCTTTTAACTGGAGATTCCGAGGAATGAATTTGAGGCCTTCTACATGCAATGGAGATGCTCGACCACTCTGCAGCAGCCCCTACTCAAGGCAGGCCTGCAAGTCACCTCAAGTTGTATGCGTGCCTGTTACACTCATGCTGGTTGTGTTCCTAGAGGACCGCTTTGGGTTTTTGTAGAGATGACAAAACGCCTTCAAAACCTGTAGGACAGCAACTTTGGTAGGATGATGGGACAAAAAGCCTGTGTCCCACAAGCAACAACACCTGGACAGGACGACCTCCAGCTCTGAAAAACTGTTTATACACAGCCTAATTCTGTCACAGCAAATATATTTAAGGGGTTTCCCCCTCTTTATTTCCCTATCAGAGCTTTTCTTTCTGATCTCTGCCCTTCATTTCTGAAGGGCTGCTTCAGGCATTTTTTATTTACTTATGTGTCAAAGCCAGGCTGTGGGAATAGATCAAGAAGCAGATTGGATTTATACCCTGCCCTTCACTCGAAGTCTCAAAGTGGTTTACAAACTCCTTTCCCTTCCACTCCCCACAACAGACACCTGTGAGGTAGGTGGGGCTGAGAGAACTCTTTCCAGAACTATCCTTGAGGGAACTGCTCTGCCAGAACTATGGCTTGCCCAAGGTCATCCAGCAGCTGCAAGTGGAAGAGTGGAGAATCTAACCCGGTTCTCCCAGATTAGAGTCCGCACACTTAACCACTATATCGAACTGGCTCTCAAAATGGGTAGCCCTGTTAGTCTGTCTGTAGCTGAAGAAAAGAGCAAGAGTCCAGTAAGGTACTCTGGTTCCTGGCTGGAGTACCGTCTTGCCAGACTGTGGCAGGAAGGTTCTCCAGCCCGGAACCAGACAGGGAGTATGTATTCTCCAACCAAGGTTCCCCGCAGCATAGATCAAGAGCCTGTGCTCTGTTAACCAGTTCACAGTATTTATATAATCCCGGTCAATCCCAGAAACTTCGCACAGCTTGTCAATCAGAAGTACTGATTTCACACACATCTGTATTGGCCTAAAAGGGGCTTTGGGGAAGGAGTGTTTAGATATTTGTGCCCTTCTTTTCTCCCCATGGGGAATCCAAAGTGGCTTACATCACCACCACCCCTCCATTCATTAAGTCATCACAACACCTTGTGAGGTAGGTTAAGCAGAGAAAGCTTGACATGTCCAAGGTCACCTGGCAAGTTTCCATGGCAGAGTGAGTGTTTGAACCTGCGTCTCTCAGAATTAAGTCTGACTAATGGCTACACCACACAGCTGGAAAATCTTCTGTAGCTTCCTAGGGTAGGGTTTAGCCTCAGACCATTAATCACATACTTCAGACCCTAGTTTCCCTCATAATCTGTTCAGTTGGCAGTAGGTTTGCCAACCTCCAGGTGGCACCTGGAGATCTCCTACTATTACAACAGATTTCCAAAAGACCAAGGTCGGTTTCCCTGGAGAAAAAGGCTGCTTTGGAGGGTGCACCCTATGGCATTATACCCTGCTGAGGTCTCTCCCATCCCCAAATCCCATCTCTCCCATCTCCCATCCCCATCCCATTCAGGATCCATACCCTACTTGGGGACAGGGTTTTTTGTGAGGTGATCTGATAGATCTGATAGATCACCTCTGACACGAATCTTTAGTTGAAACTAATGCAAAAGTGACACTATATTAAATAGCTTTTAAAAAATACTTGATTCTTATTGTCATTTTTTAAATGTGAGCAATGTTTGTTGTGTCCATGTGGCTGTTTTGTGCAGAATTGTATAAATAAATATCTGACCATTCAAAAGATCCCGGGCTGGATTCTGTGGTACTTTTCCACTGACAGAAGGGATTGATAGATGCTAAATGGAACTTCCTCACTTGCTCCTCCCAATGAAACCTAAAATGATCTCTGAAATGCTGCTCTTGGGGCGGGGGTCAGGGAACCCCCCACAAACACTACAATGCAGGTGGTGGAGATCTGCAGCCGGGGGGGGATCAGTCTGTCCCATAGCACCTATGAAAACTGAGACAAGCATTAACAACATCATGCCCTATAGAGATGTCTTAATTGATGCAGAACAAACATGAGTCATTCGGACTCGATTAGGAGTGCCTTTTCTTCTGGCAAGGCAATATCATTATGAAAAGAGATAATATTCCTGGGACCTTTTTGTAATGCAGACCCATGATGTAAGAAGCCAGTTCTGTGGAACATTATAGGCTTTCCTTGCTTTTTGCCTGTGGAGGGAGAAGTAGTTTGGGGAGGGTGATACTGAACTGATGGGAAGGAAGTTGCCATTTATCCAAGCTATTCCAGTATTCAAGATTGCCATTTTTCAGGCTTTTATTTTTTTTTTAATGAAGGGGAAACAAACACCTGTATTGAATGTCTAAATCGGCTATAATGCTTCTCCTGTTTTAGGCTCAAGGAGCAGCTGACATTGAGGAAGCAAAACCACCAAATGTAAAAAAACAGCCAGAGATACTCACCAGTGGCAT
Organism: Lepidodactylus listeri; assembly: GCA_029233225.1. Lineage (NCBI taxonomy): Eukaryota > Metazoa > Chordata > Lepidosauria > Squamata > Gekkonidae > Lepidodactylus > Lepidodactylus listeri. The sequence continues at coordinate 53,160,790 of JARCFY010000015.1, read as the reverse complement.
AACGAATTAAAGAACCTAACGCTCAAGATCGTTACAAATAACTGTAATGCCAAGTAGCAGTCTGTTCATCACACTGTGGCAATAGATCTCACATGTTCCTGTACCTTCACAAGACTTCTTCAGTACTGTCTAAACAGAGTTTAAAACCACACAATTGGCTCCTTTCAGGTCTTTAGCTTCTTTGGCAGGGAAGGAAAGACTGTTAACTGTTAAGAAACTCCTGAAACAAGACTAATCCAAGATACCAGACAGAAATATTCTCCACTCCATCTGGGAATCAAATGCTTAGCAAATTTGAATTCCCATCCCATTTTAATATGCTGATACCTAAATTAAAACGGTCATATATGCCTGCATGCTGTAATGCGTAACAGCACATATGAAGGGGCGCCTTGCTGGGATTCCTCCAGAGTGTTTTTGTGACTGCTCCTTGTCCATGATTGATTCATTATCGCATGTTGTCGTCTACTGTTCCAAACACACTATGCCAGGGAGAAATGCCTTGCAAAATGGTTGTTAAAATATTCAGCCACTTCTAATGCCCATAAATTAAGATTGTTTTTGAGTGGCTTTTGTAAAGCATGTACAGCGGATGTGGCAAATTTTTCCTTTGCTATTGACTACAGGTTTCCCCAAGAACAGGGTTCTACAATGCAGCTGGTGACTGGGTCTGGCCTCCAGAGCAGCCCAGAGATTACTGTCACAATCTGGCATTCGCCAGGTCTCCCCTTGTTAAGCTACTAACCACACCAGTTGATTGAACCGGCAATGCCTTCTGTTTAGTCTTTGGCTTACATACCCTGCAGTAGAAGGAGTTTCACCTGTTCCTGGGCTTCCTTGGACCTGAAGAGTGGTCTGGTTTCATGGTGGGAACAAGGCCTCCAGCCTGGCACTTCATCACCATTGCACTGCCGCCTTGTGGGCTTGCTATCTCTGCTGCTCCCACCACTGGGAGAAGAACCTGGGGGACTAGTTGTCCACGATCTGGCCCTACAAGGAAGGGGGATGACTGCCCCCTGGGCCTAGTGACTCAAGCATCATGTGGTGTTGAGGCTTCAGGGACAGGCCCTTCAACTGGGGCCTCAGGACTGAGTGGCTCTGGAACGGAGGGGAACCTGGTGTAGCCAGATGTCTCCAAAAACCCCTGAAGTTCCCTTGGGGTTGTCTCTGCCTGGGGGGGGCAAACCCCTTCCCTAGTTGACTCTCAACCCCAATGCTGGGTGTTGTGAGCTCCCCAATGCCCCTGCCCCATCATGGAGGGGACTCGGTAGGGTTGCCAGCCCCCAGGTGTAGGTGGGGATTCCCCCACTTCTGGGGGCTCCAATCTGCCACTAGCCAGCTGGCTGGTGAGGGAGCCCCATCCCAAGCCCCGCCCCCATGAGCAGCCACCTGTGGCCACCCCTCTCCCTCCCCTCCTACAGAGATTTAAAGGGCTTCAGCTGATTGGCAGGGAGCACATAGCTTGCCGATCAGCTGGAGGGCCCTTTAAATCTTTCAGCAGGAAGGGAGAGGGGCTGTTGCCAGCCACAACTCTGCTCGCAAAAAGACCCTTTAAAGCAGGAGTGTTAAACATGCAACCCATGGCTTCCTGGCCAGGCTGCCTCAGTGGCACAGGAGACAAAGGCAAGCCTTTCTTCCCCTCCATTGGCTGAAGCTCCTTCCTCCTGTCTTGCTTCGCTCAGCTGCCTCAATTGCACTGGAGAAATACAAAGCACCTTTAAGACTGACAACATTTTATTCAAGATATGAGCTATTGTGTGCCTTGCTACAGTGTTTGTGTTTTGTTGGGCTCGTTATGCCAGGGCTCTCCTGGGTGCAACTGGGTTCCCCTCCCCTGTATCATTGTATTCATGCCTTCATGATCCAGTCTTTCTCAGCAGGAAAGCAATGTGAACTATTTAGATGAAGAATAACAACAAGCCAGTAAGGTGGATTAGGCTGAGAGCGTGTGTACAGACCAAGTTTACCCAGCACATTTCCTTTGTAGACTGGGGGTTTTGAACCTAGAATTCCCAGATAGTAGGCTGATACTGACCACTATATGTTGCTGTCTCTCTTTTCTTGCACTGCCTCATAGGAGCTGAAATTATTTCTCTGGGGAAGACTATCGTTTTGTAGACAAACACATAGCCCTCAATCTGTGTCAGGATGCCTTCTCATCTTCTTGACAAGCACACAAAGCAATTTATGTACAAAAGCTCGCAATGCCCAGCCATTTCATGTTTCTCCTGGGTCCTAGGTTCAGAACACTGAGCATGAGATTTCTGTAAAGAATGTCAATAAATCAAAAGTAGGTTTGAAGCTTACAGATACACAACTGAACAGCATACTCAGGACTGCTACAGCACCGACATTTTGATGCAATAATTCAGAGCAAGAGGTGTCAGTTATCAGTAGGGTTGCCAACTTCACCTTGGGAAATACCTGGAGATTTTTTGGGGGAGTGGAGCCTGAGGAGGGTGGGGTTTGGGGAGGGGAGGGACTTTGATGGGGTAGAGTGCCATACAGTCCATTTTCCAAAGAGGCCATTTTCTCCAGGTGAACTGATCTCTGTCGCCTGGAGATCAGTTGTAATCCCAGGAGATCTCCAGCCACCACCTGGAGGTTGGTAACCCTAGTGATCAGAGACTGTTAAATAAACAAAATATTGTAAGAGTGGTAGTGTTTTAAGCATGTTTTATTTAAAGTTTTAAAAAATCTTTAATTGTGTTTGTGTCCTTTATAAAGTTTATATCTCTGTTACCTGGCATTACATTTTATGACACACATGGCCCAGCCCAACAAGGTCTCATTTATGTCAGATCTGGCCCTCATAGCAAATGAGTATGACACCCTGCTTTAAAGAGTCTTTTTGCGAGTGGGGTGGGGGCCGCGGCCCATGGGGCTGATTTCCCAGTGGCGATTAGTATCAGTATTCTTTGATCTGTTGGTAAGTGTAGATGTTGAAGTTGTTTGGATTTAGGTAGAGGTTGTTTTATTGTTTGAATTCAGCCTACAATATAGGATATTGTTATATTGCATTCTTTATCTTTTAGTAATAAGCATGATGGTGGGCCACTGGCCTCCGAAGAAGATTTTTGAAACAGAAGATTTATGCCAGTGTTTCTGTCAGGCTATATAAAACTATATCATATTGCTAGTTTTGTAAACTAGCAAAGACCGCTTAAAGGAGCTGCATGCATTATCTGGAATCCAACAGGAGGCTTTATACAATTACATTACATTGCAAGTTTTGAAAGTTGGCAAGATCTGCTTAAAGGAGCCGCAATCATTATTTGGAATCCAACAGGTTTAGCACGATTACATTATATTGCAAGCGGTGAAATTTGGCAAGGACTACTTAAAAGTGTTGCATGCATCATTTGGAATCCAACACACCTGTATAATTTACAACAACTCTAGAGACTATAGTCCAGGAATTGTACTTTTCATAAAATATAAATAATTTGGCAAAATATTTTTATATGATTTAGACACTTTCCATGGGATATTTATAATGTTGTATTTATGGAGTATTGATTTATGCACTATGATGTGTTTATGGGTTATTTATATATTATTACAGTAATATATTATATTATTAAATCTAGCCATTTATGGGTTATTAGTTATTCACACAGACTTTTTTATATCTTGAACTTTCTCCTTATTTCCGTGTTTTCCTTTTGCATATGCATATAATGTAATTGCAAGTAGATAAATAGGTACCGCTTCGGTGGGAAGGTAACAAACAGCGTTTCGTGCACCTCGGCGTCTAGTCATGCCGGCCACATGACCACAGAAATGTTTTTGGACAGCACTGGCTCTTTGGCTTGGAAATGGAAATGAGCACCGCATCCCTAGAGTCCGATTGGACTGGCTTTCGAGCAAGGGAAATCTTTACCTTTATAATATATACAGGCATGAATGCAGCTGCAGTAGCTCCCAGCTTACCAGTGAAGTGAAGGTACAAATGCTGAAGCTACAAATGGAGTGGCTCTGCCCACTCACCCCGCCCCGCAGCCTCCCGTTCCCTCCCTCACACCAGTTGCTTGCGAGCCAGATAAGAGCCCGTTATGGCCTTATGTTTGACACCTCTGAGCTATAGGGTGTGAGAGACTATTACTATTTCACTAGTGTTTGAAGGCTGTCCTCCATTCCCCTTTTCCTTTAGCAACATAACATTATATTATTATTTTTTTCCCCGCCTTCCCCACGGATGGGCTCAGGGTGGCTCACATACATCAGCACACAAGAAGAACCCTGCTGGATCAGATCAGATGAATAGGAAAGCTGAGCAAAACCTGTGTGTGGAAGCAGCTACAGGCATACCAGCTAAGGAGGTGTGGAGGACGAGTTCCCCTTGTGAATGTTTTATAGGGTAGCCCGTGAGTAGAAACTTTCTAGGAGACTTTGTTCCCTTGAAGCTACTGTTTGTTGTGAGCTGCTACTTTGCAGTTCTTCTAGTTCCTGGGAAAAGGTGACATATGAAATGAAGGCTGTATCTAGATTCTTTGTTGGAACTGAATTTTGGAATTTCATGTTATTGTGATTTAAGAGCTTCATTCCGGGACTATTGTAGTATATTACACTTGTTGTAAAGTCATTACCAAGTTGTATCTCATTGCTTTGTTGAAATTATAGTTTCTTCTATTCATATTGTGGAAGCAGCTAAGCATTGTTAACACACTTTGAAGCCAACTTTTCAATCATAAGGATTAGATACCACATTCTACAGGATGTTTCCCCTCCTTGCACTCCCATGCAGTTGGATCACGTGCACAGCCCTGAATACGATCTAAAGGAAATGAGCAGGAAGAACAAGGAAGAGGATTTAACAGCGTCGCTTTAGTGGTGGCAAACACAATACTGCCATGGAGGAAGTATGATACCTGACAGACTTTGGGTTTGATATTCATTCATTCATTCATTCATTCATTCATTCATTCATTCATTCATTTATATCCTATTTTTGACCTGACCTGGATAGCCCAGGCTAGCTTGATCTTGTCAGATCTTGGATGCTAAGCAGGGTCTGCTCTAGCTAGTGTTTGGATGAGAGACCTCCAAGGAATACCAGGATCGTGACACAGAGGCAGGCAATGGCAAACCACTTCTGAACATCTCTTGGCTCGAAAACCCTACAGAGTCGCCATAAGTCGCCGGCAACTTGACAGCACTTTCCACCATCCTGCCTTTCTCTCCAATTGAGGACCCAAAACGGCTCATGGCAGGAAAGAACAACCACACAGAAGCAACAGAAGATAGTTCTCAGCTCGCAAAGAATGCAGTGGGAAGGGAGCATGGCTCAGTGGCAGAACCTCTGCTTGGCATGCAGAAGGTCCCGGGTTCAATCCTCAGGATCTCCAGTTACAAAGGATCAGGTAGGAGGAGATGTGAAAGACCTCCACCTGAGACCCTGGACAGCTGCTACCAGTCTGAGTAGACTATCCTGAGCTTGATAGACCAATGGTCTGATTTTGTATAGGGCAGCTTCATGGCTCCACAGTGCTATGGTGACTTCTGAATTTTGTTCATGGCACCTTCTACGTATGCTGCTTGGGCACACTGGCCTGCCTTGCCCCCAGCACTATTTTTACAGGCTCCCTAAGCTCCGAGGAAGATCATCTTATTTAAACTTCTGAGATGCAAAGTGCTCACGCCGACTCCCATCCTGAAAGCAATGATGACCCGTAATGAAAAGCATCTTTACGGTGGGAAACGAGACAGGCTAAGACAGTTTGTGACTGTCCTTTAAAGTGACCTTTAAGCCCACACGAAGAAGCAAACATTGTTTCTCCCCAAAAGGTGGAACTTTCTGAAACCTGCAATTGGATGATAGTAGAAACTGTGCTTGAACCTGAGCTATCTGAACGACTTAATTCTATCTCTCTCTCTGATTGGGATAATATTGCTTGTTATGTGGGTGGGTTACTGCTGCTGTAAGACGGTCGGTAATGATCTACAGTTATGCCGATGCCATTGTTGAAATAGCATTTGGGGAAAATGTCACAGTTTGTTGTAGAACCTCAGTAAAGGAGTTATTCTGCCCCCCTCCAGATTCTTATGGGGTGAAAGAGGACAGCACACCAAGATTTTAAATGTACTTGAGCGGAGGTCACTTCTATACAGCAAGTGAATTCTCTCCCATATATGGAGCAGAAGTCCATCAGTGGCTATCAGCCACAAAGTATAGATAGGAACTCTCAGTCTGGGGCAAGTGATGTTCTGTATTCTTGGTGCTTGCGGGGGGCAACAGTGGGAGGGCTTCTAGTGTCCTGGCCCCACTGCTCGACCTCCTGATGGCGCCTGGTGTTTTTGGCCACTGTGTAACAGTGTTGGACTGGATGGGCCACTGGCCTGATCCAACATTGACTTCTCTTACGTTCTCTTACGTTCTCTCCTTTGGTGCAGTATCAGCTGATACAGTATTTTAAGTGTGGCAGAAGTGGTTTATATGCATCTTCATGTCCCCCCCAAAACACACACATTCTTCCATTCTGGAATTAACTGCTGGTGGTGGTGGTGGTGGTGAGTTCTGCAGGTTTCTAGCTTGTATGGGAAAAATCCTGGCCTTGTGGTGTCTATGGGCCAGTACCTGTGCTGTCACCAACACATTTCTACCGCTCTCTGCCCAAAGCATTTTTGCAACTGTCTTGAAAATATTTATGAATGGAAAACCCTCTCCTGTCTGTCTTCACTCTAAACTGGGGTAAAGGTAACGGTTTCCCTTGCTCGAAAGCCAGTCGAATCCAACTCTAGGACCGATTTCCCACGAGGCGCTGCTCTGGCGTCGTTCTTTCCTTTGTCCCGATTGTGTGCTTGAATTTCCCACTATTTGTGCCATGCCGCATTTTGACCTGTGGCTTGACCCGAATTCCCCTGTGGCTTCAGTGATCCTGTTTTTTGAGGATCACTGAAGCCGCGGGGGAATTCGGGCGAAGCTGTGGGTCAAAATGCGGTGCAGCACAAATAGTGGGAAATTCAAGTATGCAATCGGGGCAAAGGGAAAAATGACGCTGGAGCAGCACCTCATGGGAAATCAGTCTAGGGGGCGGTGCTCATCTCCATTTCCAAGCCAAAGAGCCAGTGCTGTCCAGATACTTTTTCCATGGTCATGTGGCTGGCGTGACTAAACACTGAGGTACACGGAACGCTGTTACCTTCCCACCACAGTGATACCTATTTATCTACTTGCAATTTCTTGCTTTCAAACTGCTCGTTTGGAAGGAGCTGGGGCAAGACGGGAGCTCACTCTGTCACGTGGCATTCGGGTCTTGAACTGCCCAACTACAAACCTTCCAGTCTGCAGCTCAGCATCTTAACCTCTGAGCCACCGCTGCCCATTAAACTGGATAGGAATGTGCAATACACACACACGCAACCTTTTGAATTTTCCAGTTTTAGTAAACATCCTCTTTGAGAATTATTTACTGCGATATTATCCTGCCTCTTCTCCAAGAATTTCAGGAAAGCACATATGGTTCTCCTCTAGCCCCATTTAGCATAACAACAACCCTGTGATGTAGGCTTGGCTGAGAGTTCATGACTGGTTCCAGGCTGACATGACATACAGCCATAGTTAATTAGACATGACATACAGCCATAGTTAAAGGGAAATGTGCCTGAACCCAACTGGTTGCTGTGCTTGTTTGTGTACCTTCCTCCTTCCTTCTTTCATGAAGAATCATGGTTAAACACTGCCTCCGATTCTTATCCGTATCTCTTGATGGATATCATCCCTTGTAGTACATCCTGTAGGGTTGCCAGCCTCCAGGTGGGGCTTGGCAACTTCCTGGACTACAGAGATCAGTTTCTTAGGAGGAAATGGCTGCTCCAGACAGGGAACTCTAAGGCAGGGGTGGCCAACCTTGCTTAACGTAAGAGCCACATAGAATAAACGTAAGAGCCACATAGAGATGTCTGAGAGCCGCAAGACAGGAACAAATATCACACACACATTTTTATTTTTTAAAATATGCAAATTTGCTTTTTATTAACGTTAAATGGGACTGCCAAAAATAAAAACAAACAAGGAAAACCGGTTATTGATAATGATATTACTTGTTTGCTAATGATATTGAGAGAGAGAGAGAAAAAGAGAGAGATGGAAAGAAAGAATTAAAGAAGTGGAAAGAAAGAGAGAGAGAGAAACTAGGAAAGCAAATAGATGGGAGGGAGGAGGGAAGGAAGGAAGGGAGAAAGAGAGAAAAAGCATGCCTCCCCTTTGCTTCCCCAGCCGCCCTGCCAGGAGCCGCACAATATGTGTGAAAGAGCCGCATGTGGCTCCCGAGCCACAGGTTGGCCACCCCTGCTCTAAGGCATTATGCCCTGCTGAGGTCCTTTTCTACCCCGAACCTCAGCCTTGAAAAGTTCCACCACCAAATCTCCAGGAATTTCCCAACCTGGGGTTGGCCACCCTACATAGATGAGGCCAAGGCAAAAGTATATTTTTGCCAAATAAACAGGCCCATCAGATTGTCTGAAGGCAGAACAAGTCCAGATATTATACGTCTGACCTTCCCTTACTCCCAAGTGTGAGAAATACAAAAAATCTCTGTTGGGCCTGGGATTTCCTGTGTTAATCTAAATTCCTTATTTGCACCAGGTGCTCGGTGTAAGTGACACCATGTAAATCCTCCCACTTTCAGTCTTATCAGTTTTGTTTAACAGTCTGCTTGTGCACCACAGGGGCTTGGGTGTCACCCAGGCTATTTGGATACGCTGCCTAGGGCTTGTTGGTTTTTGGAACTAGCAACCAAGCTGTGTTTCTGCAGCAATTCTGCTTTGGGTTCCAAGACATCATGCCTGGAAATGATTCCCATGTACAGAATGTTGCACAAGAAAAAACGGAGATCAGTGACTATTGGGACATGCCTATCTGGGCAGCACCCAGAAGAATCACTTCTGACTAATGAAAGGGAGTATGTAAATGCATCAAAAGCTAATTTGGAAAATGGGTGAAGTCCGTCCAGCTGGTGTAAGGCACCCTGCCTCCTTTTTAAAAAGTTGGTGAATATAAAAGAGCAGGCTGAAGGCCTGCAAGGAATCATGGGAGGGAGATTTGGAAATCCCACTTCAACTGCCCCTCCGCCAAGCCATTTCCCCACCAGGAGTCTGGAAGCCCTCAGGAATGAAAACAGGCCGTTTTCTCTCCCCCTTTCAGTTCCATTTATAGGGTTGCCAACCTCCAGGTAGCACCTGAAGATCCCCTGCTATTACAGTTGATCTGCAGACTACAGAAATCAGCCCCCCTGGAGAAAATGGCTGCTTTGGAGGGTGGACTCTATGACACTATACCCTGAAGAGGTCTCTCCCCAAACCCCACCCTCTTCTGGCTCCATCCCCAAAATATCCAGGTATTTCCCAACCTGGAGCTGGCAACTCTATCTGGTTTAACTGACTCTGTGCTGCCTTCAGCATTCTGTCTCTTTTGGATAATTTCCAGTCCTCACCAGACTGTCTTTTGCTTAGAGTTCCCCAGGGTTGCCAGGTTTCCCCTGGCCACCGGCAGGGGATGAGGGTGTAGGGTTGCCAGAGCCAGGTTAAGAAACTCCTGAGGATTTAGGGATGCAGCCTGGGGAGTACAAGGACCTCAGTGGGGTACAATGCTATATAGAGTCTACACTCCAAAACATCCTTGTTCTCCAGGGGACTTGATCTCTGTTGTCTGAAGATGAGGGATCCCCAGGTCCCACCTGGAGGCTGGCATTCCTACGTTTGTTTACAAAGTTAAATGTTTCTGCATACCAAAGAAGTCTCTCAAGTATGTCGAGAGCCCTGCTTTGTCTGTGTGTAAACCCACAGTGTAGTTTTGTTTTTATTCGCACAATAGTCGGCCTGTATATCTTAGATATTAGTCCTTGTCACACAGTCATGCAGACTGGGAGCCTGCCAGTTGTGTATCAGAGAAGTGGGAGATCCTCCCCAGTGGGCACAGCAATCACACTGTGTAAACAGGGGCAATGTATTATTTACCAGGCGCGTACAGCCTTAGTACCCATGAGCCCTAAAAAAATCTAGTGGTGGCAGGCGTACTGATCAGCTATGCATGCAGCTGGCAATGGTGCAAACAGCACCTTCCCGGGGCTGTTTCAGGCCAGAAAAATGGCATGAGGGGAGGAAGAAGCCCTTCTTCCCTGTGTGCCATGGCCCTGATCCAACTGAGTTGCCAGGCCCCCCTGGCCACTGGTGGGGGATGGAGATAGGACTGCCAGATCCAGGTTGGGAAACTCCTGGAGATTTGGGGATGCAGCCTGGGGAGAACAATAGGAACCTTGGCGGGGTACAATGATTTAGAGTCCACCCTCCAAAGCATCTATTTTCTCCAGGGGGACTGATCTTTGGAGATGAGGTGTAATTCTGGGGGGTCCCCAGGTCCCACCTGGAGGCTAGTATCCCTATGATCCAAACTGGAGCCGGGTGTGCTTGAAAATTGAGTTCCCAGTAGGGAAGCTGCCCCTGATGTCCACCTAAAAGTCCCTGTGGCAGGCTCATGTAAACCATGATGTGTAGTTAGGCTCTCTGAAGGCCAATTGAGTTGGTGCCAGGAGAACTTCTGGGATAAGGGGGTTCCACCATGACAGAGAAGGCTGTGTCCTTGGTGTTCTCCCACCTGAGAGAAGAGGGCATACACACTAGAGTCTCAGAAGATCTTAACTGGTGGGCAGGTTCATAATAGTGATTCCTGAACTCCCGTAGATTTGGTTTACACCCTGATCACCAGTTGCAATGATGCCACCAATAGACTGATGATTGGATTGCGTGTTTGCCAGTCTGTTTGTGGCTGTTAATTGGATGGCTATACTGTATACACCTAGCACACAGACATGATCATCTTTCATACATGCATGATGTCTCATGCAGTTCAGTGGTGCATCTTCTGCATGCAAAGCAGATGCTCTACCACAGAGTCACAGCCCCTCCCCCTATCTGGGAGAACATCTGGGGGAATAGTTTGCAAGGCAATCCCACTGGGGTGAGGGGATCAGAGTGCATCGCTGTACTTGATCTTTACGAAGGAGAACAAAAGAATGGCCTTGGGGTAGCCTTGGCTATTAATGCCCAAGTGGCTGAGATTCTGCAAGGTAACACCCAGGTCAGCATGACCCTTCTAGCTGTTCCATGCAGAAAGAATGGACACAGTGGCCCAGTCTGCATCTAGCATTTGCTCCGCTGTCTTACCAAACCCACACTGGAACAGGAATTCCCATTTGCATTGCATGCCACTTTCACTTTGATTGTCCAGTACTATGGCAGTGTCCAGACGGCATGCTGCTTTCACTTCGTTAGAACTCTGGGTTTTATGGTGGCTGTCTGCATAGATTTATGGCCATTTTATGGCCATTCAGGGGTGACTCTGCAGTCAGTATGGTATTGGCCTGGGGTATTTGAATGTGGTTTTGAGCTGCATCTTTTTCTATTCCAGTTTGGGTTTGGTAAAACAACGGAGCAAATGCCAGATGCAGATTGGGCCAGTGGCACAAGATAGCCCACTGCTGCCTTGCCACTAGATGCAGCCAAAAACTTTTTTCTCAGCTCTGTCAAAGCACACACCATCAAAACACATACCCGTGCTCCTCCCGGACACCCCTCCTCACACTCTCCCTGGACTGGCACAACCTGGTTCATTTGCAGCAAAGATTGTAGCATTTCTTCTTCATAAAGGAGAAGCTAAAGGTAAAGGTCTCTCCCTTGCTCAAAAGCCCAGTCAAATCCGACTCTAGGGGGTGGTGCTCATCTCCATTTCCAAGCCAAAGAACCAGCACTGTCTGAAGACTTTTTCTGTGGTCTCGTGGCCTGTATGACTAGATGCCGAGTGCATGGAACACTGTTACCTTCCCACCCAAGCAGTACCTATTTATCTACTTGTAATTGCTTTCACACTGATAGGTTGGCAGGAGCTGGGACCAGAGACAGGAGCTCACTCCGTCACGCAGCACTCAGGTCTCCAACTGGCAGTCAGCAGCTCAGCGCCTTAACCTCTGAGCCTCTGCAACCTTTCAAATATCTTTGTTCCAAATCATGTAGGACTTTCTAAGTAAATGCAATTACAAAAGCAGCAAAACCAGGCTACCCACAGAGAAAGGCAGTGGTTTCCACATACTCAGGGGACTGTCCCAATACACAGGAAAATATGTCCTTGTAAGCAGTGCTCCCTCTAAGCTGTGGAGTCTTGTGAGCAAAAATTCTACCTTGTGAGCTACTAGCATTAAAGCTGTGAGCAAGCAATTTGGCTACTGCATAAATTAGTTTGCTCTGGAGCCATCCTTACTGAGTGAAGACAAAAATGTGTGAGCCAGAGGCAAAAAAACAGTGAGCTAGCTCACACTAACTCAGCTTAGAGGGAACACTGGACGCAGCCTAGGGATGTCAGTCTCCAAGTGGGGCCTGGGGATCCCCCGGAATTACATGTTGTCTCCAGACTACAGAGATCAGTTCCCTTGGAGAAAATAGATGCTTTGGAGGGCAGGCTCTATGGCATTGTACCCCATTAAGGTCCCTGTCCTCCCCAGGTTCCCTCCTCAAATCTCCAGAAATTCCCTAACCTGGATCTAGCAACCCTATCCCACATCCCCCACCAGTGGATGGGGTAAGGTTGCCAGTTTTGGATTGAAAAATACCTGGAGATTTTGGGGGGTGGAGCCTGGAGAGGGCGGGGTTTGCGGAGGGGAGGGACCCCAGCAGGATACAGTGACATAGAGTCCACCCTTCAAAGCAGCCCTTCTCTCCAGGGGAACTGATCTCTGTTGGCTGGAGATCTATTTATTTATTTATTTATTCCTCAGATTTCTACCCCACTGAGGCCAGGAAATCTCCAGGCCCCACCTGGAGGTTGACAACTCTAGAGGGGACCTAGGAACCCTAACACAGCCTGGTAATTCACCATTGACTGCCAGGCTACACACAGAGTTGTGCGTATATTTCTTCACTTATACAACAGAAAAGCATGGCTTTCACAGTACAGCTACGGGAATGACCCTTTGCTGCTTCCGTATATGGTCTGAATTTCCATCTCCCACCACCATTTTCACACGAAGAAGCTCACAGCTTGGCAAAGAAACTTCGAAGTTATGAAAAAGTGAGGAGCCCTGAACTCATATGAACCAAGGAATGGTACCGACAGTGTATACCAAAAGTCGCATTTTGAAGCCAGTAGCTGAAGAAATTACAGTTATCTCTGCAAAATAAACATCTTAATTAGAACTGTGAGTAGGAGGGTAAACCCACTGGATAAAACTGCTGTGATGGAAATTACCAAAGATTAAGAGAGACAGCAGTTCAAAAGCTGTTGTGTGCAAGTGTGTTCGTGAGCATGTGTGCGGAGATTTGATAACTGATCTTATCAAACGGGTAGAGGAAACTACAGCAAATCAAGGAGACCTCACTGAATGAAATCCCAACCATTGTTCCCAATAATGCCTCCTTGAGAACAACCTTGTAAATGAGCTCTACAAAAGTTATTAGAATAAAATGTTTTCACTAGGACACTTGCCCACATATATCTTTGTTCCTAATTTGTGGTCTATCGACACTCTGAAGGAGCATGGGGAAAGGATTGGCTCTCTTCCATTGTGCAGTCCAGTTTATATGTGAAGGGCCATCTTCTCCCATGCATTCTTTCCTGGAATTAAGGTTGTGAGGAGATGCTCTCCAGTCCTGACTGTCCCACCAACTGAAGATGCTCATTTGGTGGGTGCACAAGAGAGGGCCTTTTCTGTGGCAGTCCCACAATTATGGAACAACCTCCCCAGGCAGGTGTGTCTGGCCCCACTGTTGTTGATCTTCAGGAGGCAACTGAAGACAGTTTTATTTAGGACTTCATTTTGATTCATTTTGCTTCTATTGTCGACGGTCCTAATTGGAGTTTCTGCTACTTTTATGGGTTTTATCATTGTTGGGGGGGGGGGGTTGTGTGTTTTTCATAATGTTTTGTTTATATTGTAAGCTGCTCTGAGTTCCACAGTGGAAAAAGGTGGCTACCACTTGTTTTCAATAAATAAAAATTAAATATTTACAGCAGTGCCCGGGTGAGTTCCTCAGAAATGTGTGAAAGTTGATGCTGAGCTCATATCCAGGTCCCATCCATTTGTGAGAACAGATGCCTCTGGGAGCTAAATGGATTGGTATGCAGTTGGTATGGATACAGAAAGAGAGGCTCAAACACTTGCCAATTCGGCTCATGTCCTGTTCACCAGTCACAAAGAAGGGAGTGGATTTTTCAACAGACAGTTTATTCATCAATCCATTTGTGGCTGTTCATCAGGTTGCTTCTCCCTGTTCTCTCCTAACACTGCATTAGACCACAATAACCTTTTCACAGATGTGCCTTGTCACACCACTCAGTTCAGTTCTTCTCCCCCTGCCCTGGTCCTTGCTGTGCTGCTGTGGGCAAAACATTATTTTAAACAGACAGTTAAATCAGTCATAAATAAACCAGTTCAGTTGAGTTCAAAGTTTATTTCAATACAGGATCAGTAATAATAAGCATTTAAAAAATTAAAATTAAAAAATATAGAACAAACTGTAAGACTGAGCACTGATTGTGAAGGGATGGAGACAGGGAGGTTATTATTAAGACCTGGTCAGCCACTTAAGTACTCCACAAGCCCAAAGGCGAAATTTAGCTACTTTATTTGTTATCTCCTGGGAGAAATCTACAAGAAGGAGGGAGACATAAAGTTGTTCAGGTCTTCCTGGTAGAGTTGATGGGGTTGGTGCTGTGCACTGAGATCGAATCTCATTGCAGAATGGGCAGTGCAGCAGAACATGGTCAATGTTCTCTACTGTAACCTCACAACAGCCCTATGAGGGAGTGAGACTGTGTCACGTCCAAGGGCAGACCTGGGCTGAGGACAGACTGGCAATCTGAAGCGGAGGCAAAGCGGAGGGAACTGGAGCGGGGGAAAAAACCCACGGAGCTGGCCGTTCACACTGGCCAGAGCAATGCGGATCAGCGGCGATACGGAGTGTTCAGACTGCCACGGAGCGTTCAGACTGCTGCATAGCCAGCGCGCGCGGCTTGCGCGCGCCACTGCACTTTTTTTTTGTTTTCCTTTGATGTTTTTCGCATGTGCGCACATGCGCACATGCGCAAAACTTTTTGCCGGTGCGTTCACACTTCCTCCGGATGCCTCCCGCTTCTTCCAGTTCACACTGTTTGGAAGCGGGAGGCATGCGGAGGAAGGACCCTGAACACCGGGAAAAACCGGTGTCCGGGTAAAGCGGAAGGAAAGCGACTGGGAGACGGGTAAGTACGCAACGGAGCCGACGGACAGATGCGCATGTCTGAACGTGCTCCTTTCCTCCGTTTGCGAAGCGTGCCTGCCCCGCTTTAGATTGCCAGTCTGTCCTCAGCCCTGGTATTGACCGACCAGTAGCCTTTGGTAAGCAGCAACACAGTTAAATCCACAAACAAATGTCACGTTCAGGCAGAGCCTGACCCTTCTGCTCTGCTTGGGAATGCCGGGAGACACCAGTGCGAACACAACAACTAAGAGATGAGAGTGAGGCCACAAACCGGCATTGAGTCAGAAAGCCAAGAGTTCCGTCAGCATATCTAGGGTGAGAGAAGGAAGGCTGGGATCCAGAATCAAGGCAAAATCTGAAAAAAACAAACACAAAGCAAATCAGGATTTCAAAGCAGCATGGTCAAACAAGGCAGGAATCTGCTCACTGAGAAACCAGCGCACGGGTGTGTGTGTGTGTGTGTGTGTTGCAAAGCCACTTCCACACAAACTGTTGATCAGCCAAGTGATGGCTCCTGTAACAGCTCTGATCACCTTTGAGCAATCAACCTGGCACTTCGACATCTTTCCACAGCTGCCAAGCGTTCTTTACGTCTTCTGAGTGCTCGCTCAGGAGATCCAGGTGGAGAGTGGCGACCTGCCCTTTGTCCCATTTCCCTTTGGCTGCTGCCTGAATGAGCAGCCCTCATCGCCTGCCACGTCTCTTGCTGGCTCTGGCTCTAAATCCAGCTGTTCAGGCAGGCATTCCACAGGTGTGGGGCATGACTCCTCCATTTCCTCATCTTCAGGGGAGGGCGTAGCTGTCTGACTCACGACAGGCTGGGAGTATGTGACTGGCCGAAGGTCACCCAGCAAGCTTCCATGGTAGAGTAAGGGTTTAAAGCTGGGTCCCTGATCCTAGTCCAATGCTCTAACCCAGGGGTGGGCAAATTGCGGCCCGGGGGCTACATGCGGCCCGCCACAGAGTTTTTTGCAGCCCGCCAAGACAGTTGGCCACTGTCAGCACCTGAGGAGCTACAGCTTGAACTTATTTACATGCAGTCAGATCACACTGTGAAAGAAATGTTTAATGCTGTGACATTAGTTGACTTTTACAAATCTTTGTCTGCTGAAAAATTTCCATGTATGAAGAAATTTGCTGGGAAAATGTTCTCTATATTTGGGTCTACATATATTTGTGAGCAAAGTTTTTCTTGCATGAAGATCAACAAGAGTAAATATAGATATTAACAGACATTTGACAGACATTAACTTGCAGGCTGTGATGAGAATCTCAACAAGCAATCTCACTCCTGATTTCCAAAAAATTGTAGAAAAGTGTGATAGGGTACCTTTGTCTCATTAAACTGATTCTAAAATTAAATGTGCTTGCAGCTATAGATGATATGAAATTAGCACAATAAATAAATTGAATAAAACGACCACTATTTTATTTAATTTATATTTATTGATTTTTATGATACAATTTATACCTTTTCTGAAATGCAATCATTTTAAAAGGTGTGGCCCTCCCCTAACCTCTGCTCCCACAAAGCGGCCCCCGAGCCAAAACAATTGCCCACCCCTGCTCTTACCACAACACCCCAGTGACTCTTAAATGCCCCCACTCCTCATGCTGGGGTTCTGATCTGAATTGGGCCCCTTCATGCCTAATTAGGGTTGCCAGCTCTGGCCTGGGAAACACCTGGAGACTTTGGGGGGTGGAGCCTTGGGAAGGTGGGGTTTGTGGAGGGGATGTACAATGCCATAGAGTCCACCATTCAAAGAAGCTATTCTCTTCAGTGGAACTGACCTCTCTAGTCTGAAGATAAATTGCAATACCAGGAGATCTCCAGGCCCGATCTGGGAGCTTGCAACCCTACTAATACTTGACTATTTTTAAATGCTGAATGCTCCATTCACAGACTTCTCAGTCTGGTATGGCACACCAAATAGTGTAAGAACTAAAGGAGCCTAGAAGAGTCTCCAGTGTGAAGAGAGTATGAACGGCCCTGGTCCCTGTGATTCAATGGCCGACTACCTCCTTTGTATGCCCAAGGTCCCAGGTTCAGTCTCCAGCAGCTCCAGTAAAAGGATCGGGTTGTGCAGAGATCCCCAGGCCTTTTGGAGCCTGAGGCCACCTTTGGAATTCTGAGAGAAGCTGGTGAGGGCCACTGCAAAATGGCTGCCACAGGAGGCGGAGCCGAACACAAGATCTCACTTTGCAAAAGAAGGGGATGCCCCTGTCGTGACTTTTCTTGTGCTCCTACTGCTTTGACTGCCCTTGTAAGGGAATCATGACATGTGTCCCAGTTTACTAGATGTTGCTGGAGAAAATAAGGGCATGGGATATGAGGCAGCAGCAGCCACTGCTCAGTCTCGGTAAAGTCTCGTTTTAGCCTTAACCACAGGAAGGTATTATTCAAAGGCAAAATACTGATATGATTACAGACAGCTCACAAATAATAGTTAAAACATCCCCAGCAAAACCAAAAATGAAATAGCAGGTGTCACCCGGAAGTGACGTCATCACAGAATTTTGCCCAAAATACCAGAGTGTTGCCGTGCGATGTATCTGGTGTGATGACATCACTTCCACGTGATGTCATCACCAGGGCTTTTTTTGTAGAAAAAGCCCAGCAGGAACTCATTAGCATAAAAGGCCACACCCAACAGCAGAAACTCATTAGCATGTTAGGCCACACCACTGACAACACAGCTTATTAGCATGTTAGGCCACACCCCCATGTTACCAGAAGCGTGGTCATCCAGCCATACCCAACTTTTGCTTCTTATTCTGTTTACCTTGTTTGTTGTCAAAACCCTGGGCTTTTTTTGTAGCAGGAATTAATTTGCATGTTAGGCCACATACCCCTAATGTAGCCAATCCTAATGAGTTTCTGCTGTTGGGCATTGCCTATTATTCTAATGAGTTCCTGCTGGGTGTGGCCAACTCAGGAGCCAGCTGGACCTCCATTCCTGTGCGTTCCTGCCCAAAAATAGCCCTGGTCATCACACTGGGGATGTCACCCTGGATTGTGGTAGTTGGGGGTGGGGCTTTCCTCTGCTGGCCAGCTGGCCATCGCTGGGCAGAACCCCACAAAATTGGGGGATCCCTGCTCCCACCTAGGGCAACCCTAGTACTGAAGTCTGTAAAAGCAACACGCATCCACCTTAAGAACACACCACTCCTATGTATCTGATGAATGGAACTCTGACTCACAATAACTTGTGTTGGAATAAATGTTGTTAGGCTCTAAAATGCCACTGGATTCCTGTTTCATTCTGCTGCTACAGACTAACATGGCTACTCATTTGTAATACTTAAAGATAGCAATACCTGGACTTCAGGCAGTCAGGGGTGGGGTCATTTTCAAGCTGTCTTATCCCACCCTTCCTCTAAGGAACGCAGGGTGGCATACACGGTTCCACCCTCCTACATTTTTATCTGCACAACAATCCTGTGAGGTAGATCAGACTGAGAAAGAATGACAGGTCTATAGCCACCCAGTAACTTTTTGGGCAAATGGGAATTTTGAACTGTTAGAGTATATATAAGTTCTCTCCCTGATGTCATGAAAGAGTTAACTGTCTGTTTATATATGCTAATTGTTAGCATGCAGCAAATCATCTTTGTGGCAGGAAGCTCCCGCCAAGGAAGAGGATGTCCTGTACCAAATTAGATGTGTTGTAGAATCATTATTGGTTGATCAATGTATTGGTGGGACGGAGTTTAGGGGCTTCTTTTCCTGTCTTTGTTCTAAGACCAGAGAACAAGTATCCATCCTGAAGTAACCAGTAACCAGTTAAGATATAGGTTAGACAGAATGTTTTTCTTGTCTTTATATCCAAATGTTTCCCTTCCCTCTTTTATAGTAAAGCTTTTGTAAAAGCTAAACACGCAAGCCTACACCTCTTTTGTTACTCTGCTTCAGAATCCCAACATGAACGCAGTAGGTCTTGTCAGTCCTACTTGGCACCCGAACCACTCCACCGCACCAATCAAAGGTTCCGGAATCAAATGTACAGGAAGCTGCCCACAGCATCTCTGTGTGGTTGTTCACGGCCTCTTCCCAGTTATTTCCTGCTGGGGTTGAATGATTCAGCCCTGTCTCTACAAACCCAGTTTGGACCATGCAATCATTCTTGATGCATATATGGAGCTGAATTAACTGCCTTTGGAGGAGGGTGCCTTCTGTGTGTCTGCATGTGATTCACATACAAATCCAAGGAGGGAGGAATGGAGAATAAGAGTGAAGCATGCCTCTGAATTTCTATTCAGACAATGATATGCTTCACATATCAGATGTCTGGGGAAGTTCTCCTCTGTGGGTTACATCACAGCACTGCTCTTCTTTTAATAAGCATCTTGTGGACTTGCCCAGTGGATGTTGGTTGGTTTCATTCAACATTTACAACATCTCCATGTACCATAAGCAAGATAAATAGTGGGAGCATGGCAGGGCCCAAAACTTGTGAAAAACTTGCTTGGTGCTGGGGGGGGCAACAGTGGGAGGGCTTCTAGTGTCCTGGCCCCACTGCTGGACCTCCAGAGGGCACCTGGTGTTTTTGGCCACTGTGTGAATGGGCCATTGGCCTGATCCAGCATTGGCTTCTGTTATGTTCTCTTAAGAATAAATCCCCCATATAAAGATGGGACTATTGAGCAGATTCCAGGACCAACCCCTTTATCATGACTCAGTTTGGGCTAAGGCAGTCTAGGACTCTGTTTTGTGATCTGTTTTAAATGCCAGATCACAGGAAGAGAAAGGTCTTTCCTGCTACTTGAGGTGTGAAGAACACTATCTTCCCCAGCCCTGGTTTTCCAGAATCATGTCTAATATGCTTTGGAAATTGTTGTGGATAATAGAGCTCTTTATCCTCCTACGTTCTAAATGCTAATCGATTTCCCAGAACAGTCATCAGTGTGGATTCAGGGCCAGTGGAACAGTGGAGCAGTAGTCCAGTGGAACAGTTGAAACCAATAAACACTTAAATAGAAGGGTTTCCACCCACCTCTCCATCTTCTCAATTGCCTTTCCTTTCTTGGGTGGGTGACCCTGTTTCTAGACCATCTCACATCGGGGGCTGTTAGTGCATGAATGTCCTCAATTATTGTGCTCAGTTTGCACACCTGGGAGATCTAATACAGATTTTGCATGTAGAAGATCCAAAATTCAATCTCTGGCATCTGGTTAAGGAAGATCTCAGTTAGCAAGAAAGACCTCCCCCACCCCCTGAGACCCTGGAGAGCTGCTGCCAATCAGTGAACACAATACTAAATTAGATGGACCAATGAAGGGACTCAGCACAATGCAGGGCCATGACATGTTCAACCCTTCTGGGATGTTATGTCTCCAGAACTGAGGCCCTTACTCCTAATTCCAGATGTTATATATGATTATTTAGTGGCAAGGTACTTTAGACATGCACCTAGGCACTTTTTAAAATAGCTTCACATGTTCCAGGCTTGAACTCTGGCTTGGATTAATCTCTGATTGGATGGAAGCTTTACATAAATAGCACTTTTAATCACAGCAAGGCAGTGTGTCAATTTCTGAGCCAATTTATCGAACAGGATTCTGGGATGGGCATTATTTGTTCCTATTATTTTATACATGTTTTGTAAATGGTACACAAGAAAGATGCTAATAAAACCACACAAAACAAACAAAAAGAGGGGATATGACAAGGGATTTGTAGAATTATTCATGGTGTGGAAAAGTGAGAAGAGAGATATTCTCCTCCTTCCAAAATATTAGAACTAGAGGGCTCCCAGTGAAGTTGCTGGGCTATAGATTCAGGAACAGACCAAAAAAAGTACTTTTTGACCCAGAGCATACTTTATTTGTGGGTTTGCTACCACAAAACAGAGTGATGGCCACTATCTCAGATGGCTTTAAGAAGGGGATTGTGCAAATTCATGGAGGTCTCTCCCAGTGCCATTCTAAACACAGTGACTTTCAGGGGAATTAGAAGGGTATAATTCAGTTTGCCTTGACCTGGATAGCTCAAGCTGGCCTGATCTCATCAGATCTCAGAAGCTAAGCAGCCCTGACCAGTGTTTGGATGGGAGTGCTCCAAGGTATAACAGGGTTGTGATGCAGAGGCAGACAATGGCAAACCACCGCTGAACATCTCTTGCCTTGAAAAACCCATGGAGTCGCCAGAAGTTGACGGAGATGTGACAGCATTTTCCACCAACCAACTCAGTTTAGGATTGCGCTGTCAATGGCCATTAAATATGATGCTTAAATAAGATCTTCATGCTCAGAGGCAGCGGTCCTCTCAACCAAGCTGCTGAGGGAGAACAATGGGTGGAGCTCAGTGCTCCACTAGTAGGTTTCCCATGGGTATCTGGTTGGCCACGGTGGGAAACATGATGCTGAACAAGACGGACCACTGGCCTGATCCACAGAGCTCTTCTTAGGAACATCATAACAAAGGAACTGTGACGCACTGAAAATCTTTACAGTAATTCAAACCAGACGCCAAACATTCCTCAAGTGAGACGGCCACGTGGTCTCTTAAGCAAAAACACTCTGCAGCATCTCGAAGGTTTCCGCTGTGTCCAAGAACGGCCTTGTCCCATCTGCTATGGAGCTGGAGAACATGGTGAGAAAGCCCCACCCTTCTTTGAACTTCGTAACGTCATGATGGCACTTAATGGTCTGCTTTCAAGAGCAGAAGGAACTTGTTAGCTATTAGGTTAAATCCATCATATTAGATCCCAGTTATAGATTTAGTGATGCAAGTGACTGAGGTGCCTGCTTTTCATAGTTCTCAGCATTCTTTTCCATCTCTGTAGGTGGAGGGAGTGGTCAAGATTCTTGAAGAAGGGAAGGGACCGGCTTGTGTGTCCAACCCCTGCTTACCTGGTTGATAAGATCTGCTCGAAGGGGGCTAAACTTATGCAAGATCCAGGTGTTTATTTTGTGAGTGATATGTTCTTATAGCCATAAAGAGATCACAGTGAACCCCTTATCTTAAAAACAGCAACAACTATGGACCTGAACAACTTTTGGCCATTCTTGAACATACACGTTCCTGTATGTTCGATAGCAACCTAGCTACAGACACCCAGGTTGGATTACAATAATATGCTCTATGTGGGACTGCTTCTGCAGGGGGTGTCACTGGATTAATAAAATCTGAGTTGATTGTATGGATTTTTTTTTAACCAATTGTGTAGCCATCCTAAGCAGAGCTGTGCCCTTACTAAGTCTGTTTACGTCAATGGCCTTAGAATGTTGCAGCTTTGCTCTGGACAGCACTGAAAGCCTGCCTGGTTTTGCACATGGATAAAACAATACTTCTGAAGAGTAAGGCAGAGAGTTTCCTTGATTTTAGATGATGTGCATGTTGCATAACGATCTTTCCTCTTTATCTGCCATGCAAGAGGAAGAAATGACTTTTCAAAAATGACACCTGCTGACCACAGTTTTTCTAAATGCTTTCAATTACAACTGACATTTCAAAAAAAGGGCAACCTGTGTGATTAAGCAGGTTCTGCTTTTTAAGTCAGTCAACAGGGTTTTAAATCAATTAACCAATCAATTGATTGCATGTTGCAGCTATATCTATAAACTAAGAGCTATGCTGAGGGTATTAAGAACAGGTTAGACCAATACTGTAATGCAAATAAAGATATGATTCAATTCTGATGATGTCCATGTTTTTATTTTTTGAATATTTAATGTGATGGATCCAGATTAAATGGGTTTTTTTCATTTTCCTCCTTCCCACTGCAGATGCCCCTCATGTCACTCCTCAGCATCCCTTATTTAACAGGAGTAGCATTTTGTGGAGATCAGGGGAAGGGGGAAGACAGGAAAGTTCTGTTCCACCGATGGAAAGTTTAGTGTAGATTCAATCTATTACACCATAGCAGCCTTTCAGGAAAGCGATTATATTGGATCCTGCCATCTTTTATCATGATGTTAACTTGGCCATCAGAACTATACATTGTTTTCCTACTCTTCCACGGTTCCAATTCTTACCTCTCCTATGCTGGGGGTTATTAGGAAGGGAACTGAAAACAAATCAGCCAGTATCATAATGTCCCTATATGAATCGATGGAGCAACCTCCTTTGGAATACTGTGTGCAATTCTGGTCACCACACCTCAGAAAGGATATTATAGAATTGGGAAAAGTGCAGGGAAGGGCAACTAGAATGATAAAAGGGTTGGAACACTTTCCCTATGAAGAATGGCTAAACGCTTGGGGGCTCTTTCGCTTGGAGAAACGACGGCTGAGGGGTGACACGATCGAGGTTTATATGGTTATGCATGGAATAGAGCAGGTAGAGAAAGAGGTACTTTTCTCCCTTCCTCACAATACAAGAACTCATGGGCACTCAATGAAATTGCTAAGTGGTCACGTTAGAACAGATAAAAGGAAGTACTTCTTCACCCAAAGAGTGATTAACATATGGAATTCACTGCCACAGGAGGTGGTGGCAGCTACAAGCATGGATGGCTTCAAGAGGGAATTAGATAAACATATGGAGCAGAAGTCCATCAAAGGCTATTAGCCAGAATGTATAGATAGGAACTCTCGGTCTGGGGCAAGCGATGGTCTGTATTCTTGGTGCTTGGGGGGAGGGGGCAACGGTGGGAGGGCTTCTAGTGTCCTGGCCCCACTGCTGGACCTCCTGATGGCACCTGGTGTTTTTGGCCACTGTGTGACAGAGTGTTGGACTGGATGGGCCACTGGTCTGATCCAACATTGGCTTCTCTTATGTTCTTAAATCATTTCCAGCAGTTCCCAAATATATAATTCACTAATGGTGTTTCTCTTTAATATTTTCATATATGTCAATATGCTATTTACCAAGCTGGAGGCCTGCGAGCAATCTTGGGGGGGGGGGAATTTGGAATTCTCTTCCAACTACCTCCAAGATTCAGCAAGCTCTACAGTGACTTGAGCAAGCCAAATTCCCCATTGCCCACTGCTTTTTTCCCCTTAACAGATGCTTAACTGCTTTCTGTATCCCATGCCTCTGGGTCCTGGAACAGGCTTCGTCTTCAAGCAGGCCATTATTGTAAGGTATTCTTTTTCTTGTGGTCAATTTACAAGCAGTGTTCCCTCTAAGTTGAATTAGTGTGAGCTAGGTTTTTTTAGCCTCAGGCTCACACATTTTTTGTCTTAGCTCAGGAAGGATGGCTCCAGAGCGAACTAATCCATGCAGCAGCCAAATTGCTTGCTCACAACTTTAATGCCAGTAGCTTACAAAGTAGATTTTTTGCTCACAAGACTCCACAGCTTAGAGGGAGCACTGCTTACAAGGACATATTTTCCTGTGTATTGGGACAGTCCCCTGAGTATGTGGAAACTACTACCTTTCTCTGTGGGTAGCCTGGTTTTGCTGCTTTTGTAATTGCCACAAACCACCCACTTTACAGTTTGGTGCAATGACGAAGGTCCTACTTTCTGAATGTCTGTTACTTACGGGCTGTGTGAGTCTTCAAATGACCCAAATTTAAAAGAATTCTGAGGTGGACTCAAATGCTTATGCTGAAGGTTGGCTTCTTCCCACACCATTTAGAAATGGCCTGCCATACTGTATGCCCCTCAAAGTGTCTGAATCCTTTCCAAGGGCAGACCCATGCAAAGTATACAGCAGTTAGAATCATAGAATGTTAGAGTTGCAAGGGACCGTGCAGGTCATCTAGTCCAACCCCCTGCACTCTGCAGGAGCATAGCCAAAAGATAGCCCTACAACATACCCAAAAGATGGTCATCCAGCTTCCGCTTGAAAATGTCCAGCGAAGGAGCATCTACAACCTCCTGAGGCAATCTGTTCCACTGCTCAGCCACTCTTACAATTACGGAAGTTTTTCCTGATATTTAGCCGGTATCGACTCCCTTGTAATTTCCATCCTTTAGATCTAGTCTTGCAATCCAGAGCAAGAGAGAACAGATCTACTCCATCTTCTACATCACAGCCCTTCAAATATTTGATGACTGCAATCACGTCCCCTCTAAGCCTTCTCTTTCCCAGGCTAAACATACCCAACTCTTTCAGCCTTTCCTCATAAGACTTGGATTCCAACCCTCTCACCATCCTGGTTGCCCTCTTCTGGACACGCTGGAGCTTGTCAACATCCTTCCTAAAATGTGGTGCCCAAAACTGGACACAGTACTCCAGGTGAGGGCTGACCATAGCACAATACAGCGGAATTGCCACCTCCCGTGATCTGGACACAATGCTTCTGTTAATGCATCCTAAGATTGTATTAGCTTTCTTCGCAGTCTCATCGAAGAGGCTGTAAAGGCATGGGGGGCAACAGATCTCTACATTCCATGAAGGGGTTTAGCCTGCAGGTTAAGTACAATGACAAATGACAAGTACAATGACAAAGCAGCATAGAAGACTAAACACCATGCCTCTGGAATAGCCTGTTGGTGATGTTTCCTGTGGCTGTGTCTATGCATATGGGATGCACACACATTTACAGCAAACGTACCAATCATCCACACATCTATCTATTTTACATGTTGGATTGTACATGTGGTGGGAGTGCATAAGTGTTCACGTTTCCCAACTATATTGGGTTGGGGGCGGAGGTTGCTTAAGAAAGTATATGAAACTGATAGAACTTTTGGCTTGGTTGGACAAATCTACCCTTGTAA
Source organism: Lepidodactylus listeri (assembly GCA_029233225.1). NCBI lineage: Eukaryota > Metazoa > Chordata > Lepidosauria > Squamata > Gekkonidae > Lepidodactylus > Lepidodactylus listeri. The sequence goes on along the minus strand of JARCFY010000015.1, from coordinate 53,134,947 downwards.
CCAAGGCAACTCCAGTGTACCCCACTAAACCCTGCCACCATTCAGCACTTGTAGAAATGAGTTCCAACTAGCATGCATGGGTCAGGGAGTTTGTTAGTTGATCCTGCTTTAAGTTTGCATTTGATTTGATATGAAAAGGAATTTTTTTGCAACTAAATTGCCTCAGGCATTTTAGCAGGTGCATTATGCAAGTTAGCAGCAATGGTAGATAAATTATGGAAATGTGCGTGTTAACAATGACAGCTCTGCAACACTTTTGAGCACGGGGGTCAGGTGCTTCAGAGACTGAGCATGCATGGAAAGCAGATGAGTAACTGAAGAGGCTTTGAGCCCCAGACTTCCCTTGTTGCACGTGCTTTATTTGCCACTTCTGTTTGATGACTTCACACTTTCTCCCCACTTTCACAAGAATAATTGCGTCTGATTCTAGCCCTCTGATTACGTAGGATTCCTGGGGAAAGGTGACTGTCTGTAAGGATGCATGTGATGATGAAGGCCGATGTACCTCAGCGGTCACGTCACAGTAAACTACAGCACCTTTTCTCCACATAAAGCAATCTAGGCCTGCCTCTGAAAGCAGGACCAGCCATATACATAACCCAGACCACAGTGTGCTACAAGGCAACATTAGGTGTACTGCAAAAAGGCATCAGTCAGAAGAAAGAAAGAAAGAAAGAAAGAAAGAAAGAAAGAAAGAAAGAAAGAAAGAAAGAAAGAAAGAAAGAAAGGAGGGAGGGAGGGAGGGAGGGAGGGAGGGAAGGGAAGGGTATCCAACCATCCCATGCATAGAACAGAGACTTTCCCTATATTTCTTTCGGTTCCTGCAGCCCCTTCAGATCCCTAGAAAGATAATTCCCAAGGCTGCAAGACCCATGCATGGGACTAGCCATATACAGGTTGGGGAGATGGCACGAGGAAAGACGAGGGGTGAAATTACTGCTCTTTCCTCTTCTGCAAGCACAGTTCTATGGAGGAAAGGGTAAACTCACATTTCCTTGTGCCTCTTCACTGCAGCACACTGACCTGCATGGGGTGGGGGGGTGGGGACTCTGGATGCCTTTTTATTCACAGACGGTTGGATAGATGCTGTGATGTCAAAACCAAGTACATGAAAGACCTTGAGATGAAGATCTCTCTGCCTCCTGGGCAGAACTCCAAAGACATCATCGCCACCATACCTGAGACTGAGATCTGACCTTTACCTGTTCCATCCCATCTCATTCTTTTATCCCACAAACAGCTTAATTATTTGTGATCCCTCTGGGGACAGAAATACATTTGGGGAAACTGTTGTAAACCACTCTGAGCCAGGCAGCCAATAAACAGGTAATCAACATATAATGAAGGCATCCGTGAGCATCATGAGCACTCAACAAGTTGCTAGGCAAAAAGGAGACCCTGTAACCCTAGGGAAATGAAGAATCCATAAGGCACTTTTTAGTGAACTTGTTCCAGCCAACCACATAGCTCCTTTGTGGACTCCAATAACGTCTGGTTGCAAATTCACTAGAGGGGATGCTGAGAAAGTGAAATTATCTTATTTGGTTAGGCTGCAAAAAGGGATTCACACCGTGAAGAGGTCTAGATGGCTTGTGCCCTTGAGCCAAGGTACACAGTGTAGGACAGGAATGGCCAAGCTCTATAATCTTGAGGGAGGGTCACTGTTCTTCTGGGCGCTAGCCCATTGGCCAGAACATTCCTCCACACAGCGAGATCTATAATAGGAACACAAAAAGAGCCTTGCTGGATCAGTCCAGTGGTCCAGCTAGTCTAGCATCTGTCTCATGCACTGGCCAAGCAGTTATTCTGGAAGTCCAACAACAGGGCATAGAGGCAACTTCAGGAGAAGGCCTCAGCCTGAAGTTGCCTCCTGGCACTAGTATTCAGAGGTTGACTGCCTCTGAATGTGGAGGTTCCCTTTAGTCAACATGGCTAGTAACCACTGATAGATCCATCCTCCTTTAATCTAATTCCTTTTAAAAGCCATCTTTATTTTCCCCATGTTTCTGAAATGCTGTCGTTCAGTTGCACAGTCAAGTCTGACTCTTTGCGACCCCATGGACCACATCACGCCAGGCCCTCCTGTCCTCCATTGTGTTCCAGAGTTTGCTTAATTTCATGTTTGTTGCATGGATAACACTGTCTAACCATCTCATCCTTTGCCGCCCCCTTCTTCTTTTACCTTCAATCTTTCCAAGCGTCAGGGTCTTCTGAAATACCCACCACTATATATACATTGTCACTTAATACCAAGCACTCCATCTTGGCTTGGAGGCTTTTAGCATTGGCATACAGACATCTATAATGTGTTTCCTTCTCCAGTTACCCTCACATCCTTTGGCCCCTTTGTCTCCACACATGACCTCTTACACCATCCTTCCCTCACTATCCTCCTGTCCATATTACCCTGAGTGTTATCCTCCCTCTGGACTGGCTTATCTCAAACTGGAGGCTCAGCAGCTCCTGTCGGCTTTCTCCCTGGAATTAGTTTAAAAGCTGCTTTGTCACCTTTTGGGTATGAAGTGCCAGCAGTGTGGTTCCGTTTTGGTTCAAGTGAAGCCCATCTCCTTTGTACAGATTCGGCTTGTCCCAGAATGTTCCCTGGTACCTAACAAATCTAAACCCTTTCTCCTGGAGCCACTTTCTCATTCACAGGTTGATACACCTGATCTGTACCCGTCTAGCTGATCTTTTCTTGGTAGGGCTGCCAAGTCTTACCTTTATAACAGCGGGGGAGTCCCGGTCCCTCTCTGGGAGTCCCCCGCGTGCGGGAAGCGTGCGTGCTCCGCGATAACGTCACCTGGAAGTTGCCGGAGCGACACTCTGGTAATCGCCCTAAAACTCTATGGTACCAAGCACTCTATGGTATCATAGAGTTTTCAGGGCGATTGCTAGAGCGTCGCTCGGCAACATGCCCGGCGTGATGACGTCACTTCTGGGTGACATCATCACGCCGGGCACATCGGCTTGATCGGGCCACTTCAGGGGTGGGGTTCCCCCCGCCAGCCAGATCCTGACCGGTGGATTGGGGACCCATTTAGTGGGGGAATCCCCGCCCCCTGGGGGGACTTGGCAGTCCTATTTCTTAGGCATGTTCTCCCAGGTTCAGCTTGCGCAGGCCATCTGTGGTAGCCACTTTCATACAAATATCTCACATTCCGGGTGCCTGGAAGAGCTTACTCTCCCTTCCGTCTGCATCATGGACTAGGCCACACCAAAGCCTAAAAAAGGAAAGACCTTTATAAGAGTCCAGCATGACTCACAACAGTGCCTTGTAGGTGTAAAGAGAGAACCACACCACACACAAAAAGATCCAGTTTTCACTCTTGACATTCTGTACAAAAGTTTGAATTATAGGGGAGGCAGTTGGCACAAGGTAGCTAAGGTCAGATGGGCCCAGGATGGCAAATTCTGTGTCTCTAGCATGTGACTATGTGCCCCTACTATTTTGATTCCTGTTATTTCATTCCATTCCCAGAAAAGACACAAAGGGATGCTTTTGAAGCTCAGATGAAGCCCCACGGTGGAGGAGGAACAGGGTGGTGACATCAGAACAGAGCTCCTGTTTTTTGTTGACAACTAGGACAGAGAGGCTGTTGTTAGCCACTATTACCAGAGCACTCAGTGAGTGACTTAAAAATTGTGCTTCTAAATTATATACACCGCAAGGAACACTCCATTCTGCCAAGAACCTTATTGTTCCTGCCTCATTGTCGTTCATTAAAACCTAAACACTGCGGTACTTGTCTGAAACTCAGAGCCAATATTGCTTTTCAGGAGAGTATCTTGCCCAATCTTCGTGATGAACAAGTGAGTCACAACCATGGTTTTCAGTCTATCAGGATCCTACCAAAGCCCAGAAAACCACTGTCTGTAGAATTTGTCTTCCTAAAAATCTCAGATCAGATCAGTGTTGGCAACCAGCAGCAACCTTTGGGAGGTAGGGAGTGACGTCAAACAATGACACACAAAATTGTGAGGTCACCTCCAGTTTGTATCTGAAAGTGATGCCATAATGCTCTGGGACAGGGGTGTCAAACATATGGCCCACAGGCCGGAACCGGCCCCTGCATGGCTGGTATCTGGCCCATGAGCAATTGCCTCTCTCCAGCTTCTTCCTCCTGGGTGGCTGCTGCTGCTGCCGCATAGCCAAGCCTGTCTTCCCTCCAGTGGCTAAGATCTCCTCTTCCTCTTTTGAGAAGGAAGGGAGGAAGGATAAAGGGAGTGTGCCTGTGTGCACGAGAGAAAAGCTTCCCCAATTGCTCTCTCCTGCTTTGTCCTCCGAAGCTGCCGCTATGTCTCCAAGCTTCTCTTCCCTCCATTGGCTGAGATCTCTTCCTCCTCCTTTGGAGAATGGGGGAGGAAGGGGGAAGGAAAGAGAGTGTAAGAAATAGTCCTGTGGCACACTGAAGACTAACAGAGTTTTATTCCAGGTATAAGCTTTTGTGTGCTTGCACACTTCTTCAGAGAGAAGGGAGGGAGGAAGAGAGGGAGATTTTTCTTGCAAGCACAATTTACATTAAGATTTCCTGTTTACTTCGAATCCTGATCTCATACACACACATTAAAAGAGGAAGGGGGGCAGGAAAGAGATGCATTTGAGATAAGGGGAATTAAAGGGAAATTATTTTGGCTTATCCTGAGAAGTTTTAAAAATTAGATTTCTCTGTGCCTATCTGGGGTAAGAATTTAAAAATCCATTTATGGTTCCATATATTCCAGTTCAACTCATGGTCTCCCTCTCTCCACCTCACTGGCTGCCTTTCTTCACATTAACCCTCCCCCACTTGCTTTCCAACTGTTTCATTATCATCACCAGCACTGAATGGATTTTGTCCAGTCTTTATTTCACTTGGAGAGAGCCTCCTTTTGTGAGGCTTCTGCTCAAAGTAGTCAAGGATCAGATCTTTGTTGATGAAACACAGTTCTTTATTTCCAATTTCTACATTGGTACAGGTCCTCGGATTATTGTCAGAGATAACGCATACAATAGAAGCAGGTCTAATATACTCTCCAGCACAATTTGAATTGCCCATAGGTAACCAATCAACAAGGGGGGAAAACTGCGGGCAAAAGGTTCTCTGGCCGTTTGCTTCCCACAGGAAAGAAAGCTAGGTGTGAAGCAGTAAATCTCCCTTCCCAAACCAGACCCCTCAGATGTATCCATATTCACATAACAAATGCTTTCCCCAAGGCTTTCGCACGTTGATAAGAAATGGTCCCTGTCCTCCCCTGTCTTCCCAGCCGGGATGAATGGAATGCGGAGGCAGGAGTGTGAGAGGCCCATTGTTCCCATGCTTTGAAGTTGTCATTCTCCCGGGCAAACAGAGACATAGACCAGGCCTGGTCAAAGTCATAAACCTGGGGTCACATAACATACATTCACAATGGTCAAGCTAATGGCAATAGGCACGATTACATAGTGGGTACAGGAACAGCTAATAGCAATGGGCATGATTACATAGTGGGTACAGGAACAGCTAATAGCAATAGGCATGATTACATACAGGAACAGGTTACAATATATAGCATGGGATCTCAAAAATCCTTGTCTGAATCTGCAGATTCTGACACACTGCCACCCGAAAAATCAACCTACCCTGGCTTATCTGGGAATTTTTTATGAAAAGCTTTAACTAACTTAGGAGCATGCACATTTTCAGAACGAACCCACTCATTCAGTTCCGGGCCAAAATCTACCCATTTGACTAGATATAGCAAACGGCCCCTACGCATTTTTGAATCAAGGATTTCAGAAATTTCAAAATGGGGTGCCTCCCCCTTCATCAGTGGAGGAGGAGTTGGAGGAACTGGATGCCATGCATTCGGCCCAGGATTCTTCTTCAGCAAGCTGAAATGAAAAACAGGATGCACAGAACTCAGTGACTTGGGTAACTCTAGTTCAAAAGACACATCAGAAATCTTGCGCAACACTTTGTAGGGGCCGACATATTTCCACCCCAGTTTCCTGCTGGGTTGTAATCCATGTATATTTTTGGTGGACAAGTAGACTGAATCCCCTGGCTGTAAATCCCAGCCCTCTGCTCTGCTGCGGTCTGCATACTTCTTGTAATCCTCTTTAGCTTTGTCCAGTGTTTTAGCAATCAGTGGCCATGAATCTTGTAAGGTTGCCCACCAACGTTTAAAGTCCTTGGGGGGGGGGGTGCTTGGCGTTTCCTCTATGGTGGGTAGGGGTTTCCCTTCAAAGCCTCTCACCGCCATGAACGGGGATACACCCGTAGAAGAATGAATAGCATTGTTGTAACTGTACTCTGCAAAGGGTAGTAGTTCCACCCAATTGTCCTGATGATAGTTAGTGTAACACCTCAGGAATTGTTCCAGGATTTGATTAGTTCGTTCGGATTGGCCATTGGCCTCTGGGTGGTAACCCGAGCTTAAGGCTGGTTCAATGTCCATTAGAGTCAAGAGCTCCCGCCAGAAGTTGGCAACGAACTGACTGCCCCGATCGGATACCACACGTTTGGGAAAAGCATGTAACTTTATCACGTGGTTGAAAAAAGCTTTAGCCAGCCCTTTAGCAGTGAGTAGCTGTTAAATGGGGTAAAATGTGCTTGTTTCGAGAACATGTCCACCACCACCCAAATAACGGTTTTTCCTTTGGAGGGTGGCAGGTTGGTGATGAAGTCCATAGCTATCGCTTCCCATGGGCGAGAGGGGGTGGGCAGCGGATGCAACAGTCCTGGGACCTTCCCCCCCCTCCTTTTGCACATCAAACAGGTTTGGCAGGCAGTAACAAAGTCCGAGACATCCTTGCGCATGCACGGCCACCAGAATTGCCGTTGGACTAAATTAAGCGTTTTTAAGAACCCAAAGTGCCCTGCCAGTTTTGATGAATGACAAGTTAGTAATATGTCTTTTCGTCTGTTTCGAGGTACCACGAGTTTGTTCCCAGCACTTGTTTTCCCGGAGGGAACAGTCCTCTATATTTCCCAATTCTTCGGCCTCTTCCGGGGAGTAGTCCCCCCCCATTCATCCCCCCACGACTCTACGGCCGCTTGCTTGCTCTGGCTTCGGGTAGTGACAGCTCCTCCCAACTGTTGGGGGGAGAACATGGAGTCGAACACTTCTTCCTTTTGACTCTCGTGCTGGGGCAATCTGGATAGCGCGTCTGCTAACGAATTGGCTCTCCCAGGGAAGTGCTTAAGCACGAAATTGAATTTCGAGAAAAAATCGGCCCATCGGAGCTGTTTTGCATTCAGGGACCTCTGGGTGCGCAAGGCTTCCAGATTTTTGTGATCCGTCCAAATTTCAAAAGGGGTCTGCGCTCCTTCTAGCCAATGCCGCCAGGTGGTGAGGGCCAGTCGTATGGCTGCTGCCTCTTTGTCCCACACTGACCAATTCCTCTGTCTCATTAAACTTTTTTGATATATAAGCCAGAGGGTGCAGCTTATCATCCAACCCCTTCTGTAAGATGGCTCCCCCCATGGCCACATCCAAAGCGTCTACATGCACCACAAACTCCTTGGTCTCATCGGGGTGGGCCAGGATGGGTTCCGAGGTAAAAAGGGTCTTGAGGGTGTCAAACGCCCTTTGGCAATCCTCCGTCCAGGCTATTCTCTCCCCGGGCTTCCCTGCTTCAGGGCCCCTTTCCTTGGTTTTAAGGAGTTCAGTTAGCAGGAGAGTGACCGTGGCGAAGTCTTTTAGGAAGGTGCGGTAAAAATTACAAAATCCTAATAGACTCTGAAGCTGTTTTCTCGTTCGAGGGGCTTCCCATTGCACTATTGCCTCTACCTTGGCAGGATCCATTTCTAGCCCTTTCTGGGAAATGCGATACCCCAGAAAGTCTATTGAATCCCTATGGAATTTGCATTTCGACAACTTGGCATACAACTGGTTTTTTAACAGAGTTGACAGCACTTCACGGACCAATTTTATATGTTCTTTCTTATCAGTAGAGTAAATCAAGATATCATCTAAGTAACATAACACCCCCTTGAATAAATGCTTGTGTAACACTTCATTTATTAAGCTCATAAAGACCCCTGGTGCGCCACTTAATCCGAACGGCATCACCAGGTATTCGAATTACCCCAACGGTGTGTTAAACGCAGTCTTAAATTCGGCCCCTTCCCTGATGCGCACCCGGAAGTATGCATCTCGAAGGTCCAACTTAGTAAACACTTTTCCTTTGGCTGCTTCTGTTAACAGGTCCTTAATGAGGGGAAGGGGGTAGGCGTTGGAGGCTGACACTGCATTTAATCCCCTGTAGTCCGTGCACAGCCGCAGCCCCCCGTCCTTCTTTTTCCTGAACAGCACAGGGGCAGCGAATGGGGACTTAGCGGGGCGGATGAAACCTCGCTCCAAGTTCTTGTCTAGGAATTTCCTTAGCTCCTCCCGCTCCGAAGGGCTCATGGAATAGAGTTTTCCCTTTGGTAGCTTCTCTCCTGAGATCAGCTCTATGGCACAGTCCGACAGTCTGTGGGGGGGTAGTTCATCTGCCTCGGTTTCACTGAACACTCCCATTAAGTCTCGATATTCCCTAGGAACGGCGGAGGGCACCAGAGTGAGCACCACCGCTCGGAGAGGTGCCGGGGCCCCGCTCCCCACCCCGCGTCCCACTTATGGTTTCAACACTTCTCGTCCACCCAGGAGATTTTCCCTTCGCTCCATTTGATGTAGGGGTCGTGGGAGCTTAACCAGGGACTCCCCAACACCATGGGGAACTGGGTGTTGGGGGTGATGATGAAAGCTCTCCTCTCCCAGTGCTCCCCCGTCCCTACTATCAGTCTCTCAGTTTCTGCCACACACGCCTCTTTCATTTCTGATCCGTCCATTTGGGTAAATGTAAGTGGCTCCCCCAATGGGGTGACTTTGGGCCCTAACCCGTCCACTACTAAAGGGCTAATCAAGTCCCGGGCACACCCTGAGTCAATTAAGGCCCGGACCCGGACGTGGGTCCCGGTCCCTGGGGCTATCACAGTCACTACCATATACAGTAAAGGGCCAGGGATGCTCACCGGGGATGGCGCGTCGCGGATGGGGACCTGCAGTTCTGCACCGCTCACTGCAGGCCGTTGGAGTTTCCCGACATCTGTGCTTCCGTCAGCTCCAGCTCTCCTTGCTCGCGACCCCTTCCAGCTGTAGTGCTCGGGGCTTGAACGAGGTTTTCCCTTTGCTAGGGGTGCTCCCGGCTATCGGGGTGGAGGTCTTGGGGACTTTTCCCCCACCGCGGGGGCACGCCGAGGCGAAGTGACCGCTCTCCCCGCACCTCATGCAGAGCCCCTGCTTGAAGCGGGCGTCCCGGATCTCTTGGATGTTCGGTTTGGGCTTCACCTTCTGAGCAGCTTTTGCTTGGGCAGTCGCTGAAGTTCCCATCTCAATGAGGGTGAAGCGTTCTTCCACGTCCGCGGCTGCTCTCATCCATGTGGCTAGTGAGCCCGGTCTTCCCCCTCGCAGCACCGTCTCGTACACCTCGGGATTAAGACCTTCCCTGTATTTTTCTATGAAAAGATCTTGGGTCCAGCCGCGAATCTTGGCCGCTATGTGCCGGAACTTGTCGGTGTACTCCCTCACTGAGGACCGCCCCTGGGTCAGCTTCCGTAACTGGTTCCGAGCCTTCTCTTCTCCCAAGGGGTCCTCATAGTGGTGTCTGAGGGCCCACATGAAGTTGTGCACAGAGCGTAACTCAGGCCCGGGGCCGTTGTGCAGGCTCACGTACCAGTCGCTGGCGGTGTCCCTCAGCTTGGACCCGATGTAACCAATCCGGTCCCTCTCGGTGGGGTAGAGATGCCCCCAGGTGTCTAGAAACCGCTCGATCTCTATGAGGAAGAACCGCAGCTTCTTGGGGTCCCCATCGAAAGTAGCCGTCAGCGGATCGGCGGGGGCCTGGCAAACCATCGGCCCTGCCAGCACTTGGGCCGGCGCCGGTACAGGTGCGGGAACCGGGAGGGGAATGGGCTGTGGAACCTGCTGCGGCACTTGCGGCGGGACGACTCCCGTGGGAGCTCCTCCGGGGGGAACCGGCGGCTGCAGGACTCCCCCTCCTGGGGGTCCGACCCCTCCCGGGGCTGGGCGAACTGCTTGCATAGCTGTCAGGGCATCTCAGAACTGGTACTGCAGATCGAGGGCTAGCTCGCGCAATTCTGCGGTGAGTTGTAGCCACAAATCTCCCATCATGCGATCCAGGGCTTGGGTCTGGTCTTCCCCGTAGAGATCGGGCCCGTAAGGTGCGCATCTCTCCTCTTCCAAAGGCGGGGGACGCCAGTCTCCTCCGTAGATCGTCTCTCTCTCGTCTCCCAGAAAGCTCGGCTTCCCACGTTCGGTGTGATCTCCCTGGATCGACACCCGTGCCCCCTTCCGATCGTGCACCCACGAGTCGACAGTCCGAAATTGCTCCATGAGTACCTCGGGGTCACGCTCTGATGAGGAGGTGGTCGCGGGATGTAGTAAGCCCCCTGAGCCGTAGTCACTGGCACTTCGGGCTCCCCGCCGCCTCCACCACCACCGGCACCCTGGTCCGCCGGGGTCACCGGTTGATCTTCGGTTGTAGGGATGGGAAGAGTGCCGTCGTCCGACATGGTCAGGAACGGCCAAGTCCCAGTCACAAATCTCTGACAATCTGTGAGGCTTCTGCTCAAAGTAGTCAAGGATCAGATCTTTGTTGATGAAACATAGTTCTTTATTTCCAATTTCTACATTGGTACAGGTCCTCGGATTATTGTCAGAGATAACGCATACAATAGAAGCAGGTCTAATATACTCTCCAGCACAATTTGAATTGCCCATAGGTAACCAATCAACAAGGGGGGAAAACTGCGGGCAAAAGGTTCTCTGGCCGTTTGCTTCCCACAGGAAAGAAAGCTAGGTGTGAAGCAGTAAATCTCCCTTCCCAAACCAGACCCCTCAGATGTATCCATATTCACATAACAAATGCTTTCCCCAAGGCTTTCGCACGTTGATAAGAAATGGTCCCTGTCCTCCCCTGTCTTCCCAGCCGGGATGAATGGAATGCGGAGGCAGGAGTGTGAGAGGCCCATTGTTCCCATGCTTTGAAGTTGTCATTCTCCCGGGCAAACAGAGATCTCAAAAATCCTTGTCTGAATCTGCAGATTCTCACACCTTTCAAGTTCTAACAGATGGAAAGAGAGAGAGAGAGAGAAGAAACGTAACAGTACACCTTGCAATCTTTATTAGTGGAAGTGCGCAAGACTCCAGTAGCACCTTAATGACTAACAAAATTTATGGCAGGGCATGAGCTTTCATGTCACTGCCTACTTTGTCCTTTTATCTTGGAGAGTGAAGTGATTTCAGATGCCAAATGACAATAGCAATAGAGAAGAGAAACAAACAGCTGTGTAGTTGCTGCAGTAGAAGAGATTCAGATGTTAAAAGACGCTAGAGCAACTATTTTTTACAGTTTCAAAAGAATCACTTTTACTTGTAACTTGTGTATTTCAAATACAAAGAACCCTATTTAACATATAGCTTATCACTGCATGTGTATTACAATTACAAAGATCCTATTAACATAGAACTTAATCACTACAATGTACAAAGAAAGTAATCCTGCTTACTCATTCAAAACAGCCAGCAAAAAAACCTTGTACAACCTACTAATTCCAACCTAATTAGCTACTGTTAGTTTGCAGATATCTTCCCAGTCAAACTTAGAAAAAAGCTGAAGATAGCTGATTGTTAGCACAGTCCAACTTAAAAAATAACTAAAGATAGCTGGTTGCTGGAAAAATAGCTGAAGATAGCTGATTGCTGAGAAAGCTGATAACTGAACGAAATCTTCCTGACTTGTCCTCCGTTTCGTTTTGTAAAACTTCCTCAGTAGCATGTATTGCATGTGCTCACTTCCTGCTGAAATTTATATTGTAACTATGTTTAGTTGCCTATTTATTCACACCTGTTTAATCATTCATTTATACGGGCATCAACTTCAGTAACTTAATACTCCACTCCTCGATTCCCCCTGCTCTTACTGGAGCAAAGAAGCCCAGCAGGGCCTAGAGCCCAGGGGGTGGGAATTTGCCTACTGCCCCCTGGGAGGAGGGCAACCCTAGTTTTCATTTTTAAAAATGTAAACGTTTCAAGCCCTCAGGCCTGCGATGTTTTATTTATTATGAAAGTCATTTCTGCCCCACCTTCCTTTCCATAAAATGGATCCTCAGAACGGGTTACAACAAGTTAAAACAACCGTCATAAAATTTCAATAAAAAGACAGCTATCAACTGGAGAGCAGCCACCAATTCTCCTCTTGCCACCCATTCCTTATTTCAAGGCTCTTTCTTTCTTTCTTTCTCATGGAAAAGAGAAGATGCATCCTAACACAGCAAAAAGGACGGTATGTTCTAGTGAAGTACTGATTATAAACTGAATCCTGCAATCCATCAGCAGAAGATGCTGACGATCTCCCTGGTTCCCCCCCCCCCCCCCCCCGTAGCTATTTCCTACCCTGGGGAAAGGTTATTCCCAGGGTCACTGGATTTCTGAGAGAGTCGGTAGGCTGCAACGGGGAGTGGTAAGAAGACGTAATCGCTCCCTCCTACCTCTTCTGTGAATGGAGAAAGAGCTGACGGAAAAGGAAGAAGGCAGCAGTTTTGGCTAACTGCACCTCCTCTCGTAGGTTTTGCAACTTCAGAAACAAATTTTCCTGGGACTGGGGGAGCAGAAAGCCAGGAAGATCGATGATCCTTGCACAGTCCAACACCAATGTTCTGACGTGCACATAACATCATTTTATCCCAGTCTCACAATATGTTTCCTATTTCGGTAGTAATTTTATCTTAGCTTACCCTTGGAGCTTTGGAGGGCAGGACTAGGTATTGCACTATGCCACACTGACACTTCCATTAGAGCAGGGTTCCCCAACATGGTGCCCCTGGGTGCCATTCCGCTCACCCACACTTTTCCTGGCACCCGCCAAATGTTCTTAGAAAGTGGACAGGGCCAGATGGGCTTTTGCTGTTGGAGGTTTGATTGGCTGTTCAGATGTTTAAAAATGTTGCCTGTTCAGTTGCCACCACAGCACAAGGACCTTCATTATGTGACTTGAAGGTAAGCAGTAGCAGCCATTTTCTAGCTGGCTCCACCTCTTGTGACAACCATTTTGTTTGTTCCCCATCCTACTAGGTCAGAATTCCAAAAGTGCCCATAGGTTCAAAAAGGTTGAGGACCTTTGTGTTAGAATAACTGGAAGTGATTCACACATCATAGCAATGCTCTAGCATCTTCCAAATCTCTAGAGTTTTACCATAGAGATTTAGGGGATTACTAGAGTGTTGCAGCAATGTGTGACGTCACTTCCGGTTATGCAGGTACTCTGTAGTCTCTGTACCTGCTATAAAATTCTCCCAAGAAATTCAGGAGAATGAATGGAGATGCACTGCCTCAAGTGATCAAGGCAGATTGGGTTTCAAATCCCAGATAAAAAAAAAACAAGATCTCTGGATTATCTAGATGCATACACTTGCAAATTATGTTGCTGATACTTGGCTGCCACAGAGATTGTAAATGACAACTGTTGGCAAGCAGGGATGGGAAAGTGAAGTGCCCTGCATACCTCTTTGTCCTTTCCCATGACCAGAAGCATCCTAAACTATGCAAAACAGAAAACATTACAGCATGAAATATGGGAAATACGAGCAATGACGCAAATTTAATCTGCATAATCTATGCTGGTCTCATCATTTACCTTTGTGTAGACTCTTGGTGTTCTTACACATATCGTGGCTGCAAGGGCTTTTACCATGTGATAGACTTAATGAGTGCCTGCTTTGAGTGGGTGATTTCCTGCCACCAGGCTCACATTCCCATCAGTGCCGATGTTCACGACAGAAGAAAAGGAGGACAAGGAATGGCATCTGATCCAGAAGTGACATAACTTTTGGGTTAAACTATAGGAATCCCTCCAAATCTCTGTGGTTTGTGCCATAAAGAGATGGGGAAAATTCCTAGAGCATCGTCTGGAAGTGATGTCACTTCCAGGTCCAGAAATCTCCTACGGGTTGTGGACAGAGGTCTGCCAAGCCTAATGTGGGAGCATATATATGCAGCTGCCTTGCATTCAGCCAGACCATTATCCCATCTGTCCCAGGGTGATTCAGCATTGGCTTTTCCCTCCGTTGTTTTATGAAACCCACGTTGGAACAGAAAGTCCCCTCTACACTGCATGCTGCTTTCACTTTCTTTGATCATTGGGTTTTATGGTACCTTTTGCATAGATTAAATGGCCATTCAGGAGTGACTTTGCAGTCAGTATGGCGTTGCCCCGAGGTATTTGAATGTGGTTTTGAGCGGCACCTTTCCCTCAGTGTTGAGAAAATGTGGTGCGAATGCTAGATGCAGAATCGCCCCCAGTCTTGTTTGCTCTTCAGTGCCTCAGGCAGAGCAAGGTACTTCCTAACACTTGCTAAGTGAGACCCCTTAGCCAGAGATTGAGCCTGGCCGTTTGTCATGCAAGGCATGTATTCTTGTCCCTTCTTTCACACACAGACTTCTCACCATTCCTAGGCATATATGGGAAGGTTGTTTGGTTTGCTTCAAGTATCAAAGATGGCATACATTGTCAGGGGCAGTGTGGTGCAAAGATGGAGATGTTGGCAGAAGAGGAGCAGAATGGAATTCTTGTGGCTTTGTGTGCAAGAGTCAGCTCACTAAATCAGCAGTGGGGTTTGGGAGAAGGCCAGTCCATTGCAGCAGCTCGAGGGGTAAGGAAAAAGCCTATACTTTTGTGGTCAGTGGCATATGAGGACACCTTCTAGAAGTTTGCAGTTGGGTAGAAGGTAACTTTATTCTGAGAAGGCCTGTGTTAAGTTTTCTGCAGAAATAGAAAACACGACGGGCTTTCTAGGAAAGCGTCCTAACCTTACAATTAGCCAGAGTCTCACCACAGGTTTTCAAACAAAATGCTGCTTTGACTCCTTGTCAGTTCCTTACAAGGTAGATCAGGGCTTTTTTTTGTAGAAAAAGCCCAGCAGGAACTCATTAGCATAATAGACCACACCCAACAGCAGAAACTCATTAGCATATTAGGCCACACCCCTGACAGTGCAGCTCCCTCCCAGAATCAGCTTCCCCTGGTGCCCCGTGCCTTGCGGGGCGCATGGGGAACTCGAGGAGGGGAGGCAGTACTGCCTTCCTTTGGCACCCTGCAGCTTGTGAGGCGCCTGGGGAACCCAAAGGGGGGGCTGTAGGCGTGGCCAACTTGGAAGACAGCCGGAACTCCGTTCCTGTGTGCTCCTGCCCAAAAATAGCCCTGAGGTAGATTATTAGGAGAATGAAGCTTCCACATTCAGGGGCAATATGTTTCTAATTCCTGGCTGTTGGGGGAGGGGTGGCTGAGAGGAGACTGGGAAAAGGGGATTCTGGGCACCCCAGTTCACACTTTGGGAACAATCCTAAGCAGATCTACTCAGACGTAAGTCCCATTTTATTTGATGGTCTTACTTCCAGGACAGAGTTCTTTAGGACTGCCATGCTGGCTACTGCTCTACACCAGCTCCCCATTAATGCCCTGCTTTAGTGATCACTCAAGAAATGTCTAGCTGCTCACTGCTGGAGACAGAACACTGGACTAGATGAGCCACTGCTATGATCCAGTGAGGCATTGCTAACATTTACAACTAGAATAGTTCCCATTTACCAGTGGGTTTTACTGTGATTACTCTAAGCTCTGGGCATTTTCCCAATCATGCAGTATTTGGTGTGTGATTTAGGAGCTTCTGCTAGTGCAGAATTTAGTCGGTTGACTGGGATAAATATTATGCCGGACATGCCTGTTGAGCCCGGACTGTATAGACTAGGCTAGCCTGATCTCATCAGATCTCAGAAGCTAAGCAGGGTTGGTCTGGTCAGTACTTGGACTGGAGACCCCTGGGAAGCACTTCACCCCCATATTTAATTGGCTGGTTTTGCTTCCCCCCCCCCCCCCCCCGAAGCGACGGGGAACAAAACCAGAGGGTTAAATAGTTGGGAGCCATTTAAACCAAACAGTTGAGCAGTAGGGAGCTCCCAGCAGCTCAGCTGTTCCTCATGAAGAGCAGAAAGCACTTTTTGAACCGCCACAAGCCACCACAAATTGCCCCCAAATTCTTGGTAGTTTGTCCTGGTTTTTCAGTTCACGAACTTCGGTTCATGAACCCCAAGCACACCAAAATGTATGACAAACTTTAGTTTATCAGCCGGTTGGTGCCCATCCCTAGTCAATAACTCTCTAAGGTAACATCCAGATAAGTCGTTGAGGCCTCCTACCACTATGTACCCAAAAGGACAATGCCATGGAAGAGGTTGTTCCCAGGAATACAGCATGGTGGGGGGAATGCCAGAACCCCCCTCATGGGCCACAATCCTGATGTGAATCAGGTTACCACAAGCCTGGTGTTTACAGAAATAAAAACTCTGGGAGTTTTAGGCATTGCCTCCAAGCATCACATGTAGCTGAGAGTGGAGAGGAAGCAGAGCTAGGGGATCATTTGCTGCCTCTAGGCTCCTGGTACCCCCACAAATCACAGAAGGACAGTACAGACTCTCAGGAACCATATGGGGGGAAAGCAGAAATAGCAGAGTTGCAGAGTAGCTAAGAGTATCAAATTTCATGTTAAGAGTTGTCATCTGGTCCAGCAGAGAGTGCAATGCAGCATTTAACATATTTGGAAAGTCTATGGTTGCTTCTGCTTTAGATGATGACGTAGTTGAGCTCGCAGTTCCTGCAGAAGGCCTGACATTAGGCACCATGATTTTCATAGTCAGAGACGGGTTGTTTCCATTTGGGGAAAGTTCTTAAAGAGTCTCTAGAGCCAGTTAGAGAAAGCGCTTTAGGCTTATCTGACTCCTATTTCAGCCTAAAATACTTTGGTTGTGCCCCTCCTCCTCTCCGCTGAATTTAAAAGAGTTCTTATCTTTGTGGGGTGGAGTTAACTCTCCCCCCCCGGGTGCTTTAAAGTTGAGGATCAGGGGCTTCAACACTTATCTGGCCCCATGGGCGTCAACTATGGGGGGGCTCGAGGGCTCGAACCTCCCCCGAAATTTCCCGGGGGGGGCTCAGCCACCCCCGGCAAAATGCTCGCCCAGCCGGCCGTCGCCGCCTCTCCTTCCCCCCCACCCCCGGT
Organism: Lepidodactylus listeri; assembly: GCA_029233225.1. NCBI lineage: Eukaryota > Metazoa > Chordata > Lepidosauria > Squamata > Gekkonidae > Lepidodactylus > Lepidodactylus listeri. Next base: position 53,117,872 of record JARCFY010000015.1, on the reverse strand, counting down.
TTGCCCTCCTGCCTCCCTGGGGCGGGGGGGGGGGGAGAGAGGCGGCAGTCAGCCGGCCAGCTGGCTGCCGCCGCTGCCGCTGGTCTGCCTCCCTGGGCCGGGGGGGGGGACAGAGCGGCGAAGATATAGTCGCGCGCGCGTGCTTCACCCGGGCGGCAGTCAGCCGGCCAGCTGGCTGCCGCCGCCGCGGGTCTGCCTCCCTGGGCCGGGGGGGGGAGCGGCAGAGACATGGTCCCGCGCGTGCACAAGAGAGCCCCTGCCCCCCCCCCGGGGATTTAGAAAGTTGACGCCCCTGTCTGGCCCTCTGGATTAACAAACGAAAGATGCTTTACCAGACGTCTTCCACCAGGTAAGAGAAACGCTTTTGACTGCCTGCTCACTCATCCCGGTGTGCATCTCTGTCACCATTTCTGGTCGCACGGTGATGGGACCTATTGGCAAAAAGGAGCCTCAATCCCACTGCATTCACCTTGGGAGGGGCACCTCTCACGCCCCAGGCTGAGAGCCCCCAACAAGGGCTCAAGGGGGGACCAGATCCAGCTGGTACCCCTCCCAGCCACTGTGGGCATGGGCTGCTATAATCAGAGCTCCGATGAAAGTGTACTCGCTCAGTGAGTGCCAAAACCAGAAGTCCTATTCAGTGTTCTTGAGTGTGGATAGTTTTTGTGAGAGTCTGTATGACAGAAGAAGCAGTCTGAGTCTAGCCTGTGTGGCTAAGACAAACAGTTCAGCCTGTGTGGCTAAGAGAGGCAGAGTCTAGCCTGTGTGGCTAACACAAACAGTTCAGCCTGTGTGGCTATATGAGAGAGAGATAAGCCTGTCAGAGTTGAGTTTTGGTGTTTGAGTGACTGTGTGTGACACCAAGCTTTGTCAGTTATAATTTTTTTCTTCAACAACAGTTCAAAAATACCCAGAAACCTATTTTGTTCTTGTATAAATAAATCCTTATTTGTTTAAACTTATTCCAGCAATCAGATCAGTCCTTCCTCAGAGCCACATAGTCCTCTCAAATGCCCAGACACTGGGTCATTCTACCAAAATAGAGAGAGTTGGATTTTTTAATTCCTAGTGGCAGCAGAAATCTACTAAGTTCATGTACACAGAGTGGGTTTTGAAGGAGAAACAGTCTCCCCAATAAGTGAGGACGTCACACTCTAGCATTCAGGGTTAGGGTAACCATAGGGTTCCCCCTGAATGCTAGAGCGTCACTGCGCAACAGCCCCAGTGTGATAATTTTACTACTGGTGACATCATCGTGTCGCAGCATCCTTGTGAGATGCTGCTGTTTGGGGGTGGGGCTTTCCCTGCCAGCCAGCTGGCCAGCGGCGAATTGGGCCCCCCAAAATCAGGGGATACCTGCCCCAACTGGGGGGATAGTAACCCTAGCTAGGTGGTGACATCAAGGGAAGGACTTGGTCTCTCTGTCCTGCTTGTTGCACCTCCACAGCAACTGGTTGGCCCCTCTGTGAAACAGGATGCTGGACTGGATGGCCTGCTGGTCTGATCCAGTAGGAAACCTCTTATGTTCTCTGTTCCAGCAAGTCAGAGCTATCCACAACCAGTTTCCTGACATTCAGGTGCATCATTTTGAAGAGAGCATGCCTCAGAAGATGAAAATACGTTTCAGCAGAATGCAGTCGTATCATTTTCAAACCATCCCTGCTGTCCTGTAAACGTGACACCTGACTTCCTCCAAATGCATGCACAGAACTGCTATGTTAATTGCACAACAAAAGTGCTCTGAAGCTGCTGTCTGGATACAGATGGAGAATGGAGGCAGCAGAAAACTGGAAGAGAAGAACCACGCAAAAGCCATTTTTTCAAAGAAGAAACCAAAGTGCATTTCTGGAGGGGCATTGCCCTGGGCCACTGGCAGCCAGGAGAGGCATTTATTTGGAGGGGGGGTCATAGATCAGAATATAAGGATTGTCTCTAGCTATTAGTTAACATACACAACTGCTGTAATGGGGATGTATCTATGTTACACACCAACTGCTTGAATTATGATTTCCTCTTTCCAGATAACCCTGGGAATTGTAGTTATGTCAGCTGGCAACTAGGGAACTCTAGCAGCACCATCACCAAACTACAAAACCCAGGATGCTTTGCGAGGGGATGCCATGACAGTAAAACCATTATAATTTTGTAATGCTGATGCTCCTGCATTCTTTCCATATTTCAGATACTGGTTTTCCTATTCTATCCTCTATGATTCTGGCTTGGATGTGGATTAAGGCAGCAGAAGATGCCTCATGAACAGATCCTAAATCCTACAGTTATCAAGTACAGTGGAGAAGAAGGGACCGGTTGTTAGACGGAGATAAGGAAACTTCTATCTCGTTTGACAGTTTGTTTTCAGGAAGGAAAAAGCTAATGAGGTAGAAAGTTTCCATCAATGATTTGCCATTGTAATGGGAAAGAGATATATAAAAAAGCTAACAAGCTGGGCTCCAAAGATGTTCATGTGTTCTCTGCGTGTGAGAGGGTTATACAAGTATTTCCTTGCAATAAACTTAAGTTTTACAATTTTGGCAAAGAGTTGGGGGGGGGGGAAGTTGGTGGTTTTCTCTGGGAGTGCACATTTACAGCTGCCAAAAACACTTCTTCTTCTGTTGTTGTTGCATGTAGGTTTTACCCTTGTACGCAATGAAATTATGAAACACGCAGCGAATGATTCCAGGAAATGTCTGTAATTATTTTGGGACATGTGACACATCGGGTTTTCTAAAGAAACGTGAGTGCTGAAGAGGCTGCAATCTATAAATCTTCTTGCTGTGGCTGGGAGAGAGCTAAAAACAAAGCAGAAAACAAACCCTGCCATGCTACAATGGTGACAGTATGGCCCAGTCTTGGCACCAGATAAACTAGACGAAGAGAGTAGCCAGCCCCTTCCTCTGCACGCGGGTTGCTCAAGTTTCCAGTTGGAACATCTGCTGGAAAAATGTCAGCCCAGTCGGCAAAAACAGACTTTCTCGAAGCCCCAGATCAGCTGACTGGCTATCGTAGGAGCAGGTGGAGGTGAGCCATCCTTGCAGAGGGATTCACAACATCAGCTGGGAAGAGCTTCAGCACTTCCAGAACCAGGAGGACTCAGCCATAGAGCTTGCAAGATAACAGAGTTAGTGTCACATAGAGTTTTCCATCAGGGAGCTCAAATCCTCACTCAAGGCCAAACCAAACATGACACTAAGAGTTCCATGAACAATGTTTCCACCATTAGTTTACAATTAGGCACACAGGAGCAGTAACATCATGTCTTTCTAGGAATTCACTTAAATTCTATGGTAAAATCATAAGAGTTCTCAGAGATTCCTAGAGAGGACTGACATTTTCCAGTGATGATGACACACAGTCAGCCAATGCTCCTGCTCCCCGTCTCCCATTGGTCACCAGATCGGGCCTGACAACCCTATGCAAATAGAAGACATTAAGCCTTCCCCTGTGATATTTTCACAAGTTTTAATGGCCCTGTTAGGACAAACACCCTTATGAATACTCATTGTTCCCCAAACAGGGCAACAGCAACTCCTCTGGGCTGTTTCAGATCCGGAAAATGATGAGGGAGGGAAAGCGTAAGCCAGCTTCCTCTTATGTCATCCCAGTCCAAACTGAGCTCCCACACAGCTAATAACTGAATATAAAAAATGTTGGGAGCTCCATTTACAAAACTCTTAGCATCACATCTGGTTTGGCTTTCACTTGCCACTTACAGGATGGCCTTGATAGTGCCCTTGAGTGTGTGATTTGGGCAGCCTCATTACAGCCTTTATTCACATCAAGTGTTCCATCTGTCCAAGGGACGGCCCAGAATTCAGCTCTTAATTCCCCACCTGTTTGTTGCCCTCTGCTGAGTAACCACAGTTAAACTCCATGCATGTTTGATAATAAAAGGGAAAGGGATTTCAAGAAAAGTATGTGGCTTTCAGGTGCACATCTAAAAGAGTTACATACACTACTAATAAGTAATATCTTTTACATTCTTTTAAGGTCTCTGTTAAAAAACTAAACTTATGTTATTATAATGTTCCAATTCTTCTATCCCTGCTAAAAGATTATACAACTGTAGCATCACAGAGACTGCGAAAGAACATCAGTGTGGTACCAATGTCAGTGTGTCAGGCTAGGACTGGAGAGCCCAGATTCAAATCCCTGGCTGTCATGACCTTGGACCAATGACTTTTCCCACCTCAAGAATTCCATTCTGATTTCATGTAATCTTTTTTTTTCTCGATGGAGAATGTACTGTGGACCTGAGAAGGAGGCTTTTAGTATCACTTGGCCATAGAATTCTGATTCCAAACCATCTGAAAGACTATCTAGACATCTGTATGTCCAGGGCTCCGTTGGGGCCGGAGCGCGCTGGAGCGCCGCTCCAGGAGAGAAGGGGCCGGGGGCGGGCACATAACAAAGCCCTGCCCCCCGGCAGAAAGCCTCCCCCCCCGTTCACCCCCTCCCTCCCCCACTCACCGTCCCCGGGGCCGCGGCTGGCCACCGGCCCCGGCGAAGAGCCCCCTCCCTCCCCCAGTCCACGTTCCCGGGGCCGCGGCTGGCTGCCGGCCCCGGCGAAGAGCCCCCTCCCTCCCAAAGTCCACTGATTTTCGTTGCTGAACAGAGTACTGACACAGAGCCTTCCAGCAACCAGACTCATACACTTCAGCCATTACAGCACAATAGTTCCAGCAGGTACCTCTGTAAGCACAACATACATCAGCAAGACAAAAAGACCATAGACAAAAGGTATTTGAGGTTTTTGTTTTGTTCACATGGGTATCACGGTCCTTTGGGGGGGGGGGAGTGTCAGAAGGGGTCCTTCCTCTCTTCTGCACCTGTGAAGAATTGCTGGGATCCAGTCCTACATTAGCTTCAAGCAAACCCTTGCTTGAGAAAACTGCTCATCAATCTGACATCATGAAAGTAACACGTGATGTGAAATCATAGAGACAAGAAGCAAAAACAGAAGAAGGGAGGTGCCTGGTAGAGAAAAGATGTTGTTTGTTCTTAAGTGCTAACTTTCCTTCTAGACCAAACTCTCAAGCCTGCACGCAGCTGTTCTTTGAAGATAACCAAAGTACTCAGCAGAGACCCCGAGCTGGCACAGCTCGAAAGTGAGCTCCCTCTCACCCATGCCACTTGCAGCAATCTCTTCTTTGAGCCACTCAGGCCCAAGCAAGTGGGGCGGGGAGGGAAACGCCAGCCCCAGTGGGGGGAGAAGCGCCCCTCCCTCCCTTCCTTCCTTCCCTCTCTCCCCCCACCTATCTACCTACCTTCCTGTTCCTTCCTTTCCCCCTTCCTTCCCCTCTCCCTTCCTCCCTCCCTCCCTCCCCCCTTCCTTCCTTCCTTTCTTCTCCCTCCCCCCACCTACCTACCTACCTTCCTGTTCCTTCCTTCCCCCTTCCTCCCTCTCTCCCCCTTCCTTCCTTCCTTTCTTCTCTCTCTCTCCCCCAACTATCTACCTACCTTACTGTTCCTTTCTTCCTTCCTTCCCTTTCTTCCTCCCTCCTTCCTTCCTCCCTCTCTTTCTTTCCCCCTCCCTTTCTTTCTTTCTTTCTCTTTCTTTCTTTCTTTCTTCTCTCTCTCGCCCACCTACCTTCCTACCTTCCTTCCTGTTCCTTTCCTTCCTTCCTTCCCCCTCCCTCACTCCCTCCCTTCTTGCCTTCTGACACACTGCCCATGACGTCAGGGATGTGTGGCCTTTTGACACTTCCAGTGACGTCAGGGGGTGTGGCATATGCAAATAAGTTATGCTAATGAGCTCCTGCACCTCTTTTTTTATGAAAGGACCCCTGTGTATGTCTATGGCCCACTTTCAAAAGAATGGGTTCTACAACTTCCCTTAGATAGTCAGCAATCGTTCTGAAACCCTCAGAGCTCTGAAAGGGGGGGAGAGGAAAACACATTGAGATTGAAACTTTTTGTAAAAAACCCTTTACATCATGAAATGCACGTTAACATTTCTAATGGCCAACACTCACGGCAAGTACTCTTACCAGACATTACATCACTAGCCAAGACAATGGTAAGCTGCACTGTGTAGACCATGCAGAAGACACTTATATACCACCATAGCAGGCAGCTCTGGAATTCTGGCACCCCAGGGAGTTGATTGCTTTTCTTCTGTGTTTGAGCCAGCCTTGGGGAGAGAAGAGTTACCCAAAGGCCTAACAGACACTGGATGTTATATACTAGAAAACAGCTAGGTGGCAATCAGAATTTGGGCTTTCTAAGACGGGGCTGATGAAGAATACTTTCCCTGGTGTCATGGGATATACACAAGCATAAATGATGCAACTTTGATTTGACTATCCTAGCCTTTGGAAAATCTGAGGCATGATTTCAATGAATACAGAGGACAAAGGATGAGAAGAGACCTGGGAAGCTCTTAAGTGATTAATGGGCTTACACAGTTATATGCAACAAACCCATCTGCCCTTCCAGATGTGCAGGTCCTGCCCTTCCAGATGCATTAGTTCAACAGAGATGGGCAACAGTTTCTCTCCTGCTACTGACTGGGATGTTTTTTGTAAATAAAATAAAATCGGTGAGTACATGCCGTTGAGATATTGTGGATTTCTTTATAGCCGGTAACACCCATGCAAAGTGTTAGTGCTCACCCAGATCTTTGTCCCTGTTGTATCATAATTCTTATCTGACATATGGGGGGGAAATTCCTATTGTTTACTTAGCATAGTTACATGTTCCCAAATGCTTTGACAATTCTAGAAAACGTCATCAGATGGAAGGTTGCTAAGTAACCATAATGTCATCACTGCAGATAAAATAGTAAAGTAGCCACCTTGGGGCTCAGTTCTAGAACTTCTTCTTCATTCTGTCCTGAGAAATGTGGTTATAGGAAAGAAGACAGCACTACAGAAAATGTGCTGCACACCTTCACATATGAATCCATTTCATTGACTCAGAGTATTGTCTGTTATGAATGGTAGTGGCTTTCTAGGATCTTTCTTATCACATAAATGAGATCCTTCTAACCAGAGGTGCCACAAATTGAACCTGACGGCCAAACCAGACATTTTGGGAATCTGAAAGTACCCCAGCAGGGCATTATTTACATAGCTTGGGAGCAGAACATTGAGTATTCCCAATATTATGTAAATAACTTCCTGCCTGGCCATTTCAGCTACTCAAAATGTTGGGCGTGGGGGAGGCAAGAGCACCAGTTCCCTTCCCACCAAACCACAGTGCAAATGAATTTCCTCTTATCTTTAAAATGACATTCCCTGCAGCTGCTGTATGACTGCAGAGAACACAAGTTAGGGAAGCTGTTACTGACTGTCAAGGGTTAATGCTTCACAGAGTGAGAACCTTCAATGTTCAAACAGAATTCTGTGGATAATGTCAGTTAAGAAATGACAGTTGGGAACTGACAGTTGAAGAAGAGACAGTTTAGCCCTGACTGCGAACTGGAAAAGTAGCAGAAGGAGTGGGTGGATCAATGAGGATCCCCATTCAAGCCGAAAAGGGGAATTGCTTCTAGTCTAGAGAACTAATCCTTGCCCAGTGAAAAGGGAGATATCTCTTAAGAGAGGAGTAATCTCTTGGTTGGTGTATAGAGAAGGATTTTGGGAATTTGGTTGTGTGTCCCTGCGTTCAAAACCTTAAGAGTCAGGGAAACTCAGGAACTCATGCTTGAGTGCTGTGGCAGACACTGAAAAGAAAGCCTCTCTCCTCAACGTTTCAGAGACCTTGTTGAAAAGCAAAAACACTTACTTGTTGGCAACAAATTATCTTGACATTATGTGATTACAAAGTTACCTAAGTTTTATCATCTATTCATCTCACACATCCCACACTTGATTCCACCTGACCTTTCCTCCTCAAAGTTAAATAAAATATTTTATTTTGAACTTTCGAAAGCCTCTCATGTGCCATTTCAGAAAGAGAATATAAGAAGGTGATTTTGTCTCTTCCCTTAGTTCCCTGAGCTGGGCCAGCATCTAAAAATATGATAACATGGCAAGGTGGGACAGCCATATGCCAACAACATCAAAAAAAGAAAATATAGGGGCTGCTCAGCAAGAAAGAGAAAACAAAAGGGGGAAATTCTGTGTGTGAAGTAGGGAAGAGGGTGAGATTGCCATAGAAGCCTAGACACAACCTGCCGAAAAAGGACATCTACTTTGGCCCAAGACTTCCTGGATGCACACTATCAATTGCACTATGCAAACAATGTACTATACTACTGAGGGAGTGCAAAAAAGAGGTCCGCACCAATGCAGAAAAGTTGGTGCAGTGGGAAAACAAATTTTTATTGTGTTTCACTTGACGTCATGTGTTTTACATAGGGTTGCATGCAACAGGCTGGAGCTTTTGGGGAGCAAGAACATGGGGGGGGGGGTGCTGGTGTTGCATGTACCATGACATCACTTCTGAGAAAAAATGGAAGTGTTGCTATGTTGCTTCAGAAATTGCCAGAAACTGTATGGTAATTGCAGGTTACTGATGCCAGCAGTTTTTAACCCCCCCCCCCCCCCCGTGCCAGTGGCGATAGCCAACAAATGTTGCCAGCAGAGGGCTTACCTTAGACTGAGGCAATTCATTCCTCCCCCCCCCCCCCCAGTTCTGTATTGTTCCCTTGGACTGATAGTGATTCTCAATGGTCTCAGTCACAGAAATACCACCCCTCCGTTCAGATTTGCTACATGCAGCCCTTTAACTGGAGATGCCTAAAAGGTTAGGCCCTGGCTGTGCCTCTGAGTCACCCAGCCCCTCCCAGGAACTGCTTCTTGCTGGCTTGTCAGGGATGGTTGTCTGGAGAGTACCATGAGGTCCTGGAGTTACTTAACTGGAGAATAAATGTCACTGAATTCAGCAAGGTTGTCAAATGACATGGAGGGAAAGGAAAACGCAACCCAGAGTGCTGTTGTGCCTTTAGGAGAAGCTTCCTCAGCAGAAATCAGCAGGTGAAGCTTTTCAGAGCACAGAGATAAGAATAAAAGGCTGTTCATGTTTGCAGATCAAGTTGCTCTTAAAAGGCTAGAAGTCTAATGAAATTTGGGCAGGTAAATCTGTTTTAAAACAGGTTAAAACGGATGTTCCTTGAACTCAAATGAAATCCAGACTGCTTCTACACATTGACAGTTCTCTGTATCACTTTGATTGCTGCTGATGCTGAGAATGCTGAATTGTTTGCAGCAGCAACAGAGTTATCTGCAGGGCAGTTTCCCCTGTGCTTTCATTGCCTCAGCTCCTCACAGCTGCCATTTCCCCCTGTCACAGAGAGGGCTTTTTAAAGAAAACAGAAATTAACATCCCTATAGCAGAGGTCCCCAACACTTTTGATCCTGTGGGCACTTTTAGAATTTTGATATAAAGTATGAAGAGTAGGTTTTTGTACCCTACTTTTCTGTACCTTAAGGAGTCTCAAAGGGGCTTACAATCACATTCCTTTCCTCTCCACAACAGGCACCTTTTGAGGTAGATGGGGCTGAGAGAGTTCTGAAGGAACTGTGACTGGTCCTAGGTCACCCAGCTGGCTTCATGTGGAGGAGTGGAGAATCAAACTCAAAGTGGGCGCAGACACAAAATCCTTGCCACAGGAGACAAAGCCAGCTACAAAATGGCTGCCCCTGCTTACCTTCAGTCACATAGTGAAGATCCCTGTGCTGTGGTGGCAGCTGCCGCCAAAGCAATGCTTTTAAAAATCTGCACAGCCAATCAAATCTCCAGTGGTAAAAGTCTCACACGGCTCTGTACACTTTTGAAGAACATTTGGCAGCCACCACACTGGGGACTTCTGCCCTATAGCATTATAACATCCCTATAGCATCTTGCCATGGTTTACTAGTTCCTCTGAATCCCCAGCTTTCATTTTAAAAAGTCTGCTGCAGAGATCATAGAAACGTAGATTTGGAAGGGGCCATTCAGTCCAACCCCCTGCTCAATGCAGGATCAGCCTAAAGCATCCCTAGAGTTGCCAGCTCCAGGTTGAGAAATACCCAGAGATTTTTTGGGGGGGGGGGGGGGGTGGAGCCTGAGGAGGGGGGGTTGGAGAGGGGAGAAAATTCAAGAGTGTATAATGCTATAGAGACCACCTTCCAAAGTGGCCATTTTCTCCAGGTGAACTGATTTCTGTCACCCGGAGATCAGTTGTAATCCCAGGAGATCTCCAGCCACCACCTGGAGCTGGCAATCCTAAGCATTCCTGACAAGTATTCGTCCAGCCGCTGCTTGAACACTGCCATTGAGGGGGAGCCTACCACTTCCGTAGGCAGCTGATTCCACCGCTGAGCTACACTTACTGTAAAAAATATAAAATCCTAATATCCAGCCGGTACCTTTCCACCCGTAATTTAAACCCATTATTGCAAGTCTTAAATTATATGGCCCATGGGGGTCAGAAGGGTCAATAGCCACACCCCGTGGATTTTCTTGTCAAGGGTCTTGTTAGGTATCTAGAGATGGGTGGAGGAATGAAGCCAAGAATGTTGTGCTTGGGCTGTCGGAATTGACCGCAGGCTTTCAGCCTTGCCCTCCTCAGCCTTGAGGGCTAGAATCTTGTTATAACAGATATAACAGGTTCCTTTACTTTGAGTAAACAGGGGTAAGCTATAGAAGTGTCAGAGTGAGAGACAGATCAGACTCCCTGGCCAAATCTAGTGCAAAGTTCTCCAGCACAAGCACTCACTGAAATGAGGTTTATTCCCTGGTGAGCTGTTTCCCATATTAGTTGGAGGGGGGGGGGAGTGACAAACCGTGGTTTCATATGGGTTTTCCACTTCAGGAATTCTTGGGCCAGCTCTATCCGTGGCTCAAAATTATGCCACTGCCAAGTGTCCAAGAAGGGTCCTCGTTTTTAAACCTAAGAGGCACTGGAATATGAATTTCACCCAATTATCTTGTCAAGAAATCCCCACAAAAAACAAAAAGGCCTCCATCTTGCCATTAGAAATAGAGGCGTTCCTGCATTTTATTGCCAACAGAAGAAGCCAGCATAAACTTTTCTCCATTACATCTGCAAGGACATTCCAATTGTAAAAAAGGAGGCTCTGACAATAAAAGGAAGAGAGGGAAGATCAGGTGATTGCTCTTTTTCAGTCACTGACATGAATTCAGTACAAAGAATTAGAAAAACATTGTCCTATTCCTCCCCACTTTGGGATCATAGGGCCACCCTGAAGACCAAGACGGGGTTGTAAAGTTTTTCTTGTCTCATACATACACACTCAGACTATAGCATTTCTCCTTATTGACTCAGAGAACTGGTGTTTTTTTTAGGAAGATATCTAAATCTGGTACCTCCCCTGGAAAAACTGATGTGTAAAAACCTGACAGAGCTGTGGTATGCATCTGGTAAGGCACAGACCAAATCTGCCTGTTTCACCATCAGTGCAAGTTTGCACAGCTAGATCAGACCAGGGAACCATATGGTCCTTCTTTTGATGCTTTCATGATGGAAACCACAAAAGCATGAAGGCAACAATCCTCCCTGCATTTATCCCATAGTAACTGCCTAATGGCAACAAGCCTAATGGTCAGACGTGCTTTTAGATCTGACTCAGCTGCGGATTCCTGATGGATCTAAAGGGCATGATCAAACTGCAACATCTGGAAAAGGCCCCGCATTTGTTGGTCTGCCATGGAAGTGGAGTTAAAAGACACCAGGGAAAGTCTGGTCCTAATGCTTTTCAATGGGCTCTGGATGGACTTTCCCCTGCCTGATTGCTCAAGCACACTCTCATGCCATCAGGATGGTCTGCTCATTCCATCCTGACTTGATCTCCCCCCCCCCGCCCGCTTAGCAGTGTGCACATAACTGCATACTCCATTGGAAACCCTCAGTGCGGAAGTGCAATTCCTCATTTATGCCCATGGGAAACAAAAGGCAACACTCTCCCCTTGTCATCTGATTGGGCAGTGATGTACTGAGCCCACAGCTACAAAGGATGTGTGATCTTGCAATGCCATGTCAATTTCCACAGGGGGAATAGGCTCCTTTCCCCTCTGCACCAAATGGTGTGTGTGATTGCAGCCTAAATTTGCCAACCTCTAGCTAGGGCCTGGAGATCTCCCAGAATTGCCACTGATTTCTAGACTGCAGAGACCAGTTCCCTGGAGAAAAAGGCTACTTCAAAGGGAAGACACCAGGGCTCCGTTGGGGCCGGGTGCGCCGGAGCGCCGCTCCAGGAGAGGGGAAGCTGGGGGGCGGGCACATGATAAAGCCCCGCCCCCCAGCTCACTTTCCCGGCCCGCGCTTCGGCGCGGAGCCGGAAGAAAGCCTCCTCCCCCGCTCATCCTCAGGCCGCCGGCCTGGGGAGAAGGCCCTTCCTTCCCCTCCAGCAGACCCTTCCCGGGCGCGCCCTTCGCCCCCCCCCTCAGATCTGGTGGCAACCACCGCCAGCCCAGGAGAAGCCCCTCAGCCCCCCCCCACTAGATCTTTCCCTGCCCCAGAAGCCCTCGCTCTGACTCCACATGGGCCGCGCCTCCCTCTGCCGTGACCAGTGGGCTGAAGGTCTCTCGTAGGCGGTGCCGCCCGGCCCAACCTGGGCTGGAGGCCTCGACCCGGGCAGGGGAGGCGGCAACGCTGTGCTCCGCCGGCCAGGAGTCGGTGGAAGGGCAACTTACCTGCCCGGCCGAGTCGCTCCTTGGCCTTCTCGCGAGTCAGTTCCGAGGCGGCAGCGGCAGCAGCATCTCCCCGCCTCCTGGGCAGACGATTGCGTCCCTGGGCTGGGTGGCTGGCTCTGGCCAAGCCGCTTCGCACGTGTGCCCCGGAGAGGGGATATTCGCTGGGCTCAATGGCGGCGGCGGCGCAAGAGAGCTGGAGGAGCCCCGAGCGGCATCAGATCGATTTACTAAACAAACTGAAATGTGGGTGGGGAGGTTAAACAGTAACCAGGAGCCAGGCGAGGGAAACTGAAAGCTGGAAGCCCCTCAGCCCCCCCCCCTTGATCTTTCCCGGGCCTGGCGGCAAGCGCCGCCAACCCGGGAGAAACCCCTCAGCCCCCCCCCCAGATCTTTCCCGGGCCTGGCGGCAAGCGCCGCCAGCCCGGGAGAAGCCCCTTCCCTCCCCCACTCACTGAAGCCTCCCTCCCTCCCCCACTCACCTGTTCCCGGGGCGCAAGGGAGGGAGAAGCCGGGCCTGAGTGGCTTAATGCCACTCAGGCCCAAGCAAGGGGGGGGCGAGGGAGGGAAACGCCAGCCCCAGTGAGGGGAGAAGTGCCCCCCCTCCCTCCCTCCCTCCACCTACCTACCTACCTATCTTCCTGTTCCTTCCTTTCCCCCTTCCTTCCCCTTCCTCCCTTTCTTTTCTCTCTCTCCCCCCACCTACCTACCTACCTTCCTTCCTCCCTTCCTCCCTCTCTCCCCCCTTCCTTTCTTCTCTCTCTCTCCCCCAACTACCTACCTACCTTACTGTTCCTTTCTTCCTTCCTTCCCTCCTTTCTTCCTCCCTCCTTCCTTCCTCCCTCTTTCTTTCCCCCTCCCTTTCTTTCTTTCTTTCTCTTTCTTTCATTCTTCTCTCTCTCTCCCCCACTTACCTACCTACCTTCCTTCCTGTTCCTTTCCTTCCTTCCTTCTTTCCCCCTCCCTCACTCCCTCCCTTCTTGCCTTCTGACACACTGCCCATGACGTCAGGGATGTGTGACCTTTTGACACTTCTGGTGACGTCAGGAGGTGTGGCATATGCAAATAAGTTATGCTAATGAGCTCCTGCGCCTCTTTTTTTAGGAAAGGACCCCTGGAAGACACTATGGCATTATACCACACGGAGGTCCCCAAATCTCCAGGAATTTCCAACCCTAATGCTGGCAACCCTATAGAGCGTTCTCACTCAGCAGTGTTCTCTCTAAGCTGTGTATGTGTGAGTGGCCGCTCATTCACACAGGGAGCCCTGCTCAGCAGCAATTATTATTATTATTGATTGATTGATTCAAATTTCTCTGGAACCACGCAGGGTCTTGCACTGCCCATTGGCAATATTAAGATTACATTAGTTATATTCTGCTCAGGTTGTGGACTGCTTCGCTCACTAGAGGGATAGGGGCCATTATTTCCCCTTGGGACAGAAAATTCCATAAATCAAGTATGTATGCCTTGTGTAAAATGGTACCTCCTTTTGTCTCGAAATTACTGTGAAACAAAAGAATGTGTGTCTTCACACAACATATAACAGATGTTCCATTAACAGAAGCTGAGGTCCATCCCCTTCCCAAACCCTGTCCTCAAGTTCCACCCCCCAAATCTCCAGGTATTACCTAACCCAGAGCTGGCATCTCTGTACGTTGCTCGTCCACAGTGAACAAATGAGCATTCTGCTGTATGTCCATACATCTGTTTGAAAGAATGAGCCAACAATGTGGGAATACACAGTGAGAAATACAATATGAATAGATGAAACTGTGCAAACAAGGCGTCAGTACAATAATGTGAATATAATTTCAACAAAGCAATGAGATACAACTTGGTAATGACTTTACAACAAGTGTAATATACTACAGTAGTTCCAGCATGAGGCTCACAAAAAAAGCAGTAGCTTTAAGTCGCTAAGGAAGTATGGAGGACGAGTTCCCCTTATGATGTTTTATATGGTAGCCCAGGAGTAGAAACTTTCTAGGAGACTTTGTTCCTTTGAAGCTACCGATTTTTTATGAGCTGCTACTTTGCAGTCCTTCTAGTTCCTGGAAAAAGGTGACATACTAAACAAAGGCTATATCTAGATTCTTTGTTGGAACTGAATTTTGGAACTTCATGTTATTTTGAGAGCCTCATGCTGGGACGATTGTAGTATATTACACTTGTTGTAAAGTCATTACCAAGTTGTATCTCATGGCTTTGTTGAAATTATATTCACATTATTGTACTGACGCCTTGTTTGCACAGTTTCATCTATTTGTATTCAAAGAATGAGCCAACATGCATTCATTTTACAAATGAAACCAGGGACCAGTGTGTGTTTTTGTCTCACATGTTCAGCGGTACATGCATTGAATGTAACGTGAGAATTACTCAATGCTCATATACAAAAATCAGTTGTACATGGTACACATTTTATATGTGCATTCACTGTAACTTGTAAACTGGGGTTGTATAAGTGGTTTCAAACTGGGGACAACAGTATCCAGACTCTAGGGGCTTTTTCCCACTCACATTGTGCCGGCGTTCTGCCTCCGTTTGTCCCGGCACTGGGTGTCAATTTCACACCCTTTGCTGTGGCGCGTGTGTTAATACGGGGCTTCGCGCCATTTTCTCCGCACCTTCGGTAAACCTTTTTTTTTAGGTTTACCGAAGGTGCGGAGAAAATGGCGCGAAGCCCCGTATTAACACGCGCGCCGCAGCAAAGGGTGTGAAATTGACACCCAGTGCCGGGACAAACGGAGGCAGAACGCCGGCACAATGTGAGTGGGGAAAAGCCCTAGGT
Organism: Lepidodactylus listeri; assembly: GCA_029233225.1. Classification (NCBI taxonomy): domain Eukaryota; kingdom Metazoa; phylum Chordata; class Lepidosauria; order Squamata; family Gekkonidae; genus Lepidodactylus; species Lepidodactylus listeri. Next base: position 53,102,502 of record JARCFY010000015.1, on the reverse strand, counting down.
CTTTTCCTGAGGAATTATTGGATTAGGTGTACATACACATACTACTGGTGTGCTCTAAAGTTGCTCCAAATACCAAGCTTATCTGCAGTTCCCAAATTTATCTGCAAGTAGTATCTGCTTGGCTGGTAAAAAAAAACTGTATCTAGGAAATTGGATCATGTAACTTTTCCATTATGTACTACACACTGAACTTCCAAACACTGATTCGGGGAGCAGAAATTTTATTTTATATTGTGGCATTTTGGAAACTAAATATTGTGACAATTAAATTTCAGTTTCAAAAGTTTCAAAAGGGTAAGCCATGAAAGTGACTCTTATTCCCCATTCTAGTGTGATTATTTACTGATGTTTACTTTATGAAAAAATGGTACTTATTATATAAAAGAAGAATACAGTCCTAATGAGAGTTAGCGCCTTCTAAGTCCACTGAAGTCAATATGATTTGAAGTCTGTTTGGGACTGCAATATGGCGGTTAAGGCCCAATTTACACCTTCCCTCTGAAGCAGTTTAACTGCTGTCTTTTCCCAAGCTCATTTCACGCTGGTTTCAAATTTCACTCCAGGGGGTCTGAAGAGTACTAAGCAACAGCATTTGTTTAAAGCAGTATAATGCTAGCTTGACCACAGGAGGGCAATTAACGAATGTAAACATTAATTTATAAACTAGAACAAGTATGGTTTGAAACTAGAAACAGGTATAGACAGGTTTTTTTAAAACTAGAATTATTCTAGTGGGAAAGTCAGATGTAAATTTGACCTAAAAAGAAAAAGCTGGAAACATCCCTAGATCAAATCTCATCTCATTAGGAACTCAGTTTAGGCAAGCCACTCTCTCTCTGCCACCCTATTGGCCTACCTCACAAGGTTGTTGTTAGGGATGCCAGCCTCCAGGTGGGACCTGGGGATCCCCCAGGATTACAGCGAATCTCCAGACTACACAGATCAGTTCCCCTGAAGAAAATGGATGCTTTGGAGTGGGAACTCTGTGGCAATGTAGCCCACTGAGGTCCCTGCCCTCCCCAGGCTCCATCACCAAATCTCCAGGAGTTTCCCAACCTGGATCTGACAACACTACACCCCATACAGTGTTTCCTCTAAGATGAGTTAGTGTGAGCTAGCTCACAGTTTTTTAGCCTCCAGCTCACAGATTTTTGTCTTCGCTTAGGAAGGATGGTTCTAGAACAAACTCATTTATGCAGTAGCCAAATCGCTCGCTCACAACTTTAATGCCAGTAGCTCACAAAGTAGAATTTTTGCTCACAAGACTCCACAGCTTAGAGAGATTATCTGCCAGTGGCCAGCAGCGGACCTGGCAACCCTAGTTGTTGTAAAAATTACTAAAGTAATATACATGAAGCACTAAACGAAAACCATACCTTCTTTTCTCTGTCCAATGGGATCGCCAGCCTCCAGCTAGGACCTGGAAATCTCCTAGAATTACAACTGGCCTCTAGACTACAGAGATCAGATTCCCCTAGAGGAAAATGGCAGTTTGGGAGAGCAGATTTGGTGGCATTGCTTCCCTGCTGAGATCCCTCTATTCCCCAAACCCTACCATCTCCAGGACCCACCCCCAAATCTCCAGGAATTTCCCAGCCCGGAGTTTGCAGCCCTACAGTGTCCTATGTTTTAGTGGCTCCCATTACTGTACTTTTGTTTCTACCATCAGCTCATCCTCTCTGTCTTTTCCTCTCAACACCGTAGGGCAGTTGTATTTGCCACTTCGGGTAGAAGTTGGTATGCCTAGATCTGGTGGCTTGTTCTCTTTGACTTGTCTGCGGACAAGGCAGTGACAGCTTTGGGATAAGTCGCCTCCCACAAGCGACGCAAAAGGAAATCCACAGCAGCTTTTGTGGAAACAGTGTGTTGTCTCTGTCCCTGTTTCTGTGCCATCTCTCCTCTTGCAGGAAGGCAAACTTGCTAGGAGGGCTCAGGCTGTGGTCACACGGCAAGGAAACTGCGATTTTGGTCCCGCTATAAATACAATCGGAATTTTTTTTCCGGGTTGGGATGATCACACATCTCTCCCTGAACCGCAAGCACTGTGCGACGAGGCTCTGAGCAGCGTCTAGATAGCCGCACCGCCATTTGGGCGGCATGGCATGAGATTTTTTAAAAATTTGCCTTGCACATGCGCACAGCCAAATCACTGCCCCCACTGGACTCGCCCGACCCTTGCTTCCCTGCCTGCCAGCCTCCCACCCAGCAACTTTCCCCGCTGTCTCCTGCTGCCTGTCTCCAGACAGCGGGACCCTCCCCAGGCTCATCTTAACCGAGGGCCCCTGGAAACCAGGGAAGGCGGCGGTGCCGGCGGCTGCCTGGAGCACAACAGTTCTTCTGCCAAACCAACCTCTCCCTCGTGCCAGGGGCTCCCTCCCACCCTCCTAACACCGCAGCTATATATGCGCTTGCACATTTAAATGTTGAATTTGTTCAGCACATGATTGCTCATGCGCTCAAAGAAGGAAGCTCAGGAGAAAAAATTGCGCGAAGAATGAGCAGATGACCCTAATTGCAATCTATGAGAGATATATGTCCAGATTGGTGAAAATGCAGATTTAAAGCGCAAATAACAGGAAAGATTTTCCCAGTGTCAGAAAATGCACTAGGGAACCAGGAGCATTGCGGGAGTGAGCCCGCTTTGGCGCGGGAGGCGGATCGGCCCGTCTGATCAGCAAATTTAAATAGCAGCGAAACCCGATCAAAACAACCATGTGACCACACCCTCAGTCTGGCCCTGTGCATGGCAAAGACATGACTCACAGTCTACATTTCCCAGCTGCATCAGCTTGGCAGCTTCAGAGGAATGTACTGGGAAGATGAGGGGCTGGTGGGTATATGTGTCTGTAAAGGTGCTACTGGTTAATGTCACTTTGAACCTCACATGCATGTCACTTTGTTCTAGGGTGACTTTTTAACACTCATGAGCTGAACAGGCTAGCCACAGTGGCAATTGATATTGCATGGCTTGCACCATCCATCATCTGATTTATTCCCAGGCAAAAAGAGATTCTAGCTTCAACAGCCCTAAGGAATAGACCACACATGAAGGCCAGTGTGATGGGAGTGTCAGACTAGGGGATGCACTAGCTCAAATCTTCACACAACCTGCTTCCTCACAGAGATTTTTCTCTGCCTTGGCTTGGGGGAGGGGGAACAGATTCCACACGACATTGTGCTATACTCCTTTTACTGGGTTTTCCTTTTCCTCACTATGCTCTTTCTCAAACCTGCTTTGTTCCAATCTTTTCAGAAAGATCGCTTCTCAAGAGCATCATTATGCCTTTGGAAGGAATGATGTGCATTTTTCAGCCCTGAAAGACCCACATTGGCACAATTGTTCCACCATCAATTCCTTGTGGACAACATTTTCTGGCCATTTCCCCCTGAAATTTCTGGGCTTTGTGCAGACTTAAAAAGAAAAATGATCACCATTGCATTATATTGCAATAATATTATAATGATCTGTGCCACTTACCTGTTTCCACTTCAAATTTTAGTTCCTCTGAATTCCCAGTTTTCATTAAAAAAAAAAGGTGCAGGTAGTTTTTGTCCACATTGTGTGGAATACAATGGTGAGTGAAAGCTGCAAGATGACTGAAGCAGGGCAGGCCTTCACCACTGTGCATATTGAAGAATTATTTGGGTTAGCAGAGTGCTCAAGGCACATAATGCAGCAGAGTCTATCTGGTTTGTGTGTGCTGACAAAAAACAAAGTTACACACGGAGCCTCTATATTTTTGCAAAACTAATATGAGTCCTTTATTGTAAGGAACTCCATTCTAGACAGGAGAGAGATAGGGTTCTAATCTATTCTAACTAGCTAAGATGGATAGAGATGCAGGAAGACCGAAAAGAGTAGCGTAGTGTTGAGAGAAGGTGACAGGCCAGAAGGAAGGAAGATTGTCTGAGAGTAGCAATCTACACATCAGAGGGATAGCATTAAAGCAAGTAGAAGGAAAGGGTGATCAGGGTCCTGGCCTACCTATCTCTCTGTCTCTCTAAAGTTCCCCTCTGAAGTCTGAGGCTAAGAGACAGCACAAGTCTTTCACTTCCAATACATACCTCTGAATGTGCAGTGACAACAAACCCAAAGCAGGGGTCCTCACCATATGGAGGAGGAGGAGGAAGCAAAGAAGAAGAAGACAACGAGTTGGAATTATACCCCGCCCTTCACTTGGAGTCTCAGAGTGGCTTACAATCTCCTCTCCCTTCCTCTACCCACAACAGACACCTTGTGAGGAAGGTGGGGCTGAGAGAACTGCTCTTGAGAGAAATGGGACTGACCCAAGATCACCCAGCTGGCTGTATGTGGAGGAGTGGGGAATCAAACCTGATTCTCCAGATTACATGCTCTTAACCACTACATCAAATTGGCTGTTAGGAAGTTCACTGGGTGACCTTAAACCAAATACTCTGTTTCAGCCTAACATATTTGCATTGTTGTTGTGGAGATAAAGGGGGGGGGGGATTTAGGCTGCCCTGAGTTTTTTGGAAGAACAGCCTGACAAAGATGTAATCAACAATGTATGTCAGCAATCACTAACATGGAATCCAGGATGCCATGGCGCCTGCTAGTGAATGTGCCTCATCAAAGTTCCTCATCAAAGGCTCCTAAGTAAGCTCAATAGTCATGGGATAAAAGGACAAGTCCTTTTGTGGATCAAAAACTGGCTAATTAAAGGGAAACAGAGAGTGAGTATAAATGGGCAGTTTTCTCAGTGGAGGGAGGTAAGCAGTGAGGTACCACAGGGATCAGTACTCGGTCTGATACTTTTTAACTTGTTTATTAATGGTTTGGAGTTAGGAGTAAGCAGTGAAGTGGCTAAATTTGCAAATGACATGAAGTTGTTCAGGGTGGTGAGGCACTCCAAAGGGATCTGTTGAGGATGGGCAAGTGGGCGTCAACATGGCAAATGGGATTCAGTGTGGCCAAGTGCAAAGTGATGCACATTGGAGCCAAAAATCCTAACTATAAATACACGTTGATGGGGTCTGAACTGGCAGAGACTGACCAAGAAAGAGATCTTGGAGTCGTAGTAGATAACTCAATGAAAATGTTGAGACAGTGTGTGACTGCAATGAAAAAGGCCAGCGCTGGGGATTATTAGGAAGGGAATTGAAAACATATCAGCCAGTATCATAATGCCCCTGTATAAACTGATGGTGCGACCTCATTTGGAGTACTGTGTACAGTTCTGGAACCACACCTCAAAAAAGATTTTATAGCACTGGAAAAAGTGCAGAAAAGGAAACTAGAATTATAAAAGGGTTAGAACACTTTCCCTATTAAGAAAGGTTAAAGTGCTTGGGGCTCTTTAGCTTGGAGAAACAACAGCTGAGGGGCAACACGATCAAGGTTTATAAGATTATGCATGGGATAGAGCAGGTAGAGAAAGAAGTACTTTTCTCCATTTCTCACAATATGAGAACTCGTGGGCCCTCCATGAAATTGCTGAGCAGTCGAGTTAGAATGGATAAAAGTTAGTACTTCTTCACCCAAAGAGTGATTAACATGTGGAATTCACTGCCACAGGAGGGGGTGGCAGCTACAAGCATGGATGGCTTCAAGAGGGAACTGGATAAACATATTAGCCACAATGTATAGATAGGAGGTCTCAGTCTGGGGCAAGTGATGCACTGTATTCTTGCTACTGGGGGGGGGGGGGAGGGACAGTGGGAGGGCTTCTAGTGTCCTGGCCCTACTGCTGGACCTCCTGATGGCACCTGGTATTTTTGGCCACTGTGTGACAGAGTGTTGGACTGGATGGGCCATTGGCCTGATCCAACATTGGCTTCTCTTATGTTCTTGTGTCATTGGCGGGATACATATCCTGGCCGGTGGATGATAAGCCAGCACATGAGCTGAAAAGCACTCAGGCAGTTGGGGATGGATAATTCATATATGCAGCTTAGTTTTTACCTGACCAACAACAGCTAAAAAACCAGACCAGAATTAACAGCACTTGGAGGAACACTATCAGCCCCTTGTGTTACCTACTACCTGCTGACCTGAGGCTGGCAATCCTCTAGGAGGCTGGGGAGCAGACACTTACCAGAACAACATCCTGTGACATTGTGATGGCATTTCCAGCCACATAATCCAAAGTGACATCACTATGTTGTGGGATGCTCTAGAAGTCACTCAAAACTCTATGTTAAACCACAGAGTTTGGGGTGAATCATAGAGTGCCTTGCAATGTAGTGATGCCATTTTCAATTATGCAGCTGGAAATGACATCACAGCACTGAGGGATGCCATCCTAGCTCCTGCATCCCCCCCCCCCCTGCTGCTTACCAGCATGAGGGCAGGCAACGGGATTCAGGAGTGGGAATTGCCTTCCTATCACTGGGTAAGTGGCAACCCTAGCTGAGCTGGTTGCTGCAATACCATCTTCTGGCCATCTACAGTGGAGGACAGGCCAGGAACTCCTTCCTATTATGGCAACTCAGACAGTAAAGCACCTTTTACCCTTGGCCAGTCCATAGTTAGATCACTGGGTTATACATGATAATATGGGCATAGCACATACAAACAACAGAGACTTCATTCTATTTTTTCAATGTCCTGAAGCTGCTTGGAGACCCCTTGTGGCTCTTGAGTCAGGCTGGCTAAACAAAGGATATGACTATAATCCATGGCTGTACCAAGAGTGGTACAACTTGTTTGTTATGTTTGTTACCAATCATAACCTCTCCCAGACGTTGTGGTTTGATGGTGCCAGATGCTGCTTGTGGTGGGTCTTTCTCCAACCAGTCACAGAGTTGGTCTACTTGAACTGGGAGTTCCAACAGTCAGGTTTGCAATCCTCCCTCTCTGCTCTATGTTGCAGTTTTTGCCCTGGGGGGGAAACATAGTATTTTGTGAAAAGTTTGTGGCTTTTCCCCTCCCACTTGTGGGGGGGGGGGTCACTGATGGAACCCACTGTTACCCTTTGTCATTGCAGACACAGCTTTAAATCATGCAGAGAAGCAGTCCTGAATAACAACATCTGCACCGCAGTCTCACTCTCACAGTGATGTGGTCTACCTTTGAAACTGTATGTATTCCAAGTCAGAGACAAGGCTGGCGTTTGCAGAGACAATGCAATTGCGGTTTCGGGTTTGGGGTTACATTCCCTTCCAGTAGATGTCATAGAAGAAACCTAAGCCATTTCTTCAAACCAATTCAAACAGATTGCACAGTGAATACCTGGGCCAGAATCTGGGGCCCTAGAGTCATATGACAGCACTGTGGCTGACCACCACGCCTTCTGGCCAGCAAGCTTGTGGAACCAATTTAAACATTGCTGCAACTGTGCGGACTGTAGCTACGCACAAGATATTTTCAGCAACATTAGGGTTGCCAGCTCTAGGCTGGGAAATACCTGGAGATTTTGGGGGTGGAGCCTGGGGTGGGTGGGGTTTGGGGATATAATGCCATAGAATCCACCCTCCAAAGCAGCCATTTTCTCCAGGGGGACTGATCTAGGTCCTCTGGGGATCAATTGTAATAGCGGGAGATCTCCTGGTGCCACTGAGAGGCTGGCAATGCTAAGCCACACCCGTACCACTGTGGCAGCATTGGAACTGATTCTAGGAAAATCCCATTCATCCTACAGGGGAGTGTGATGGTTCTCCCCTCCCCATTTCACAACAACCCTTTGAAGCAGGTTAGACTGAGGGCCTAACTGCACATTGCACTGTTTATGTGTCTGCTCTGGGCTTCTCCAATCCTCCCAGATGCACATCAGAAGTTTCGTGCTGAACTGAATTTCCCAGCATGCATCAGCCAGATCGGGATCGGGACCATGGTCCCTGGGAAGAGGGGGCATAAACCTAGGACCTTTTCCTGATTTGAAATAATCCTGGGGAGCAGCCCTATGCTACCTTGGGACAACTTACATGGAAGTCATCAGCACAGGTAAATTTCTCCCTTCCGTGGAGCCCGAATTGTCAGACAAGATTTGAACCTGGGTCTCTCCAATCCCACCACACCATAGTCACACTAAAAACAGATCTGTTACAGCAAGGAGTACATAGCCTGTATTACCAGCAGTGGCATAAAAACAGTATGATCAGGCATACTGACTATACTCAAGACAATGTTTTCCCCGGGATAAAACAGAAAGCTACTACCTGAATTTTATTTTTTTAAAAGTTATTCCGTGTCCTCTCAGGCAACAACTCAAGATTTGGCAGTCTTGCCTTCTCTATTTCTAGATCCTTGGTTTTCCCTGGCAGCTGTCTCTATAATTTGCTATCTTTAGCATTGGATTTCAAGCGGTGGTTGTGTTGTTTACCCAATAATATTTGTGGATTCCTGGAGGGAGAGTGAAATTAGGAAGCATTAATTATCTGGCCAAGCTGTACAGGCTGCTGTTCGGTCACGAAGTGCACCCTGCCAACCAGTCCTTTAGAGGAGGATTCTACGGCTGCCAGGCACAAGGGTAAACAACCGGCTTTGTCTTGGAACTCAGGTCTCACCTCGGCTTTCAGTAGATCGCAGGGTTAACAGACAAACTCACTGACCTCGAGGACTGGCTGTCAAGCTGAAACGTGCGTTAATGTTTATTGCAGCAATTCCTAAAGCATGTGCCAGGAGGACTAAATACGCACAATAATTATGGGTTCCTGCGAGCTCCAGGTGCCCAGCCAAAGCTCCTGCGGAAAGCAGATAATTCTGCCCTATCTCTTCATCAGGCGTGATTGGATCATTCACTTCTTCCTTATGCAGATCTGCAGGTGAATCACACCCCCTGAGAGAAGAGGACCTGTGGTATCTCTGCATGAGTCTCTGCTCTGGGCTCGCCTGCTTCGGTTCAGAAGAAAACACCCAGATTTATGACTTAGGCAGAAACACATGGAGTGAGTTCCTCTAACAGCGGATCATTCTTACATTTACACTCTTTAAAAATAAACTTCTTGGTTGCAGGGCTATTTTTAGGCAGGAACATACAGGAACGGAGTTCCGGCTGGCTTCTGAGTTAGCCATACCTACAGCCTCCCCCCCCCCCCGGGTTCCCCAGGTGCCTGGCAAGCTGTGGGGCGCCTGGGAAACCCAATCCAGAAACTGCCTTTCTTCCCTCGGGTTCCCCAGGCATCCCGCAATCCTGGGAGGGAGCTGCACTGTCAGGGGTGTGGCCTAATACGATAATGAGTTTCTGCTATTGGGTGTGGCCTATTATGCTAATGAGTTCCTGCTGGGCTTTTTCTACAAAAAAAGCCCTGCTTGGTTGTAAGAGTGAAGTGGGACCCCAGTTTTAATCTGGAACAGAAAATGTCCCTCCTGTCAGAAGGCTGAGAAACAGTTTATTGCGATATCTTCTGTAGATGGCATTGAGATGAAGGATACAAAAAACCAACAGTTTCTTAAGATGTCTTGAAGACAAACCTTCTCCTTATTTGCCTTGGGAGTTCAGGGGCAAAGGATCTGCAGTGGCTCCTAAGCGATCTGGAGAAAGGCAGGCAAATAAATATAATGAATGAATGAAGTACAGTGCACAGCCCACGCCAAAATGGCTTTTCCACTGACTTTAACACACACATATGGGATGTACATGAGGGGATGGAACGTGAATGGTATTGCCTCTTCCAGGAGACAGGGGAGTCCCCTTGAGAACAGGAACAGCATGTATGTGTCAGAGGACACATGGGACTCGTGCTTGATTCTGGTGAAAACCACATTACTGAAATGAATTTCTACAGCAGATATGATATGATTCAATGAAAAATTGCACAAATGGGAAATGTTTCATTCGTGCAGAGAACTTTGCCCCCTGCTGCTTGCAGAGAACTTTGAAATGATCAGTCCATGGCAAAGGTCGATTGTCAGCTCAACACGGCCATTTTAATGGGCTCTCCAAGTGGAGGGGGAAAATCTCAGGAGGAGAGCCGACAGGCAAAGGGGCAGACTGTTTCCCCCAGGACCGTAATCATTCTCACTGACACATATATTTACTTGATGTGTACTAGGGTTGCCAACTTCCCGGTGGTGGCTGGAGATGTCCCACTGTTACAACTGATCTCCAAGAAACAGGGATCGGTTGACCTGGAGAAAATGGCCGCTTTGTAGGGTGGACTCTATGGCATTACCCTACTTTCTTCTTGGGAGGGCTTCTAGTGTCCTGGCCCCACTGGTGGACCTCCTGAGGGCACCTGGTATTTTTGGCCACTGTGTGACAGAGTATTGGACTGGACGGGCCATTAGCCTGATCCAACATTGGCATCTCTTATGTTCTTATGTTTCCTCAGGCTCCACCTTCCAAGTTTGCAGGAATTTCCTAACCTATTTATTCTAACCCCAAAATGCATTTCATTAGATTTGCTTCCTCCTTCTTCACACACTTTAACTCTGTCTTTTTCCCTCTCACCAGCCATGTAGCTAGGATGCTTAATGCTCCCTTTATCTAGCGTTGTTAGCTCACAAACAAATTACTCTGTTTTTTTTAACTTGCTCTGCTTCACTGCCTGCTAAATACTTGTTCTGCTAACAGTTTTTCCTCTTCAACCAGATGCTCTCCAATCACATCACAAACTGTATTTAAAATGCTTCAATCCAATTAGCTTAAGGAGGGGGAGAGGAAAGGAAGGGTTGCAGTCAGATACAAGGAAAATGTCCTTGAAGGTCCATTGCTGGGCTTACTGGGCTCAAGCAGACCTGTGTGTCTGGTAGGGTTGCCATGTCTCCCCTGGCCATTGGGTTGCCAGATCCCGGTTGGGAAACTCCTGGAGATTTGGGGGTGGAGCCTGGGAAGGACAGGGACCTCAGCAGGGATATGATGTCATAGAGTCCACCCTCCAAAGCATCCATTTTCTCCAAGGGAAACTGATCTCTGTAGTCTGGAGATGAGCTGTAATTACAGAGGATCCTCAGTTCCCAGGGCTGGCATCTTTATTAGTGTCTGGATAAAGAGCTCCTGCAGACCCCAGGAAAGCCAGTTTGGTGAAGTGGTTAAGTGTGCGGACTCTAATCTGGGAGAACCAGGTATGATCCCCTACTCCTCCACTTGCAGCTGCTGGATGATCTTGGGCAAGCCATAGTTCTGTCAGAGCTGTTCTTAAAAGAGTAATTCTCAAAAGAGCTCTCTCAGCCCCACCTACCTCACAGGGTGTCTGTTGTGGGGGTGGGAAGGAGAGGGGAAGGGAAAGGAAAGGAGCCTGTAAGCTGCTCTGAGACTCCGAGTGAAGTGCGGGGTATAAGTCTAATCTCCTCCTCCTCCTCCCCTGGAGAAAATGGCTGCTTTGCAGTCCACACTTTATGGCATCACATCTTGCTGAGCTCCCTTCCACCTCCAAACTCTGCCTTCTCCAGGCTCCATTCCCAAATCTCCAGGAATTTCCCAACCCAGAGCTGGCAACCCACTGGGAAGGCTAAATTCAACCTCCGCCTCTCTTCCTCTGACTAATGGATTGCCCTAGGGCTGTGGTCACACTTTGTTACAGCACGATTTAGAGCTGTTTCCTCTCACTCTTTAATCTCCTGTTCACAGTATTCCCACTCCAAATCTCCCCAACTCGCACAACCCTTCCGCTTTTCTCCCGCTTTTACGGACCCCTGGAAAAACAAGTATTTTCCAGGTCTTAGCACAAGGGATGCACAAGTGAGCCAATCTGAACAGCCCTCTCTCACAATGTGATGCGAGAGAGGGCTGTTCAGATCATCCATCCCTGTTTTTCCCCCCATTTTTGCAGTTGGGCGCTTGGGCACTCAAGTGCCCAGGTGCAAAAATGGAAAAAAAACTGCCCCGCACTCTGCTCCCGGCCCTGAACCCCGCCGCCCACCGCCGCCAACCCCCCCTCGCATTCTCTTACCCAAAAAATTAGCAGGCGGCAACCGGCGGGGCTCGGAGCCCGGAGCAGAGCGCGGGGCGAGCCAGGAAGCCAGGACAGGTCCGGTAATGGCAGTGGAGGGGGGTTTAGAGCCCTCTCCTGTGAGCAGGAAGGGTGCCTCCCGCTGCCGGGGTTGGGATGTAATCCCAACCCGGAAGAAACAAAACCGGCTAAAATCCCAGCGGGATTTTAACTAGGAATCCCATGATGTGTGACCGCAGCCTAAGCCTCTCCTCTTTTATTGGTGGATTCGGATTAACTTTGGCCTTCTTTGCAGGATTGCCACAAGGGCAAACACAACCAATCAAAGCAGCACAAGACATCCAATAAACAATGCAATAGGACCAGGACTGCAAAAATTAGAAACAATGCCCCAAAAAGGTATTAGACATCAAATGCCATAAACAATGTAAATTACAAAAATAGAAAACAATGCAGTAGGACCAAGATAATACCTACAATTAATGGTGACATAGACTATAGTCCTGTTTCCTTTTGTAAAAGTGCTGTCCTGAACCATTCCATTAAATCATAGATGGACTGAGCCTGTTGCCCTCTTAAGGTGCTGGACACAGGTCACAAGTGAATGTGTTGGCATTTTGGAGAAGTTTACATCTTGTTTTGTGCTGTTTTAGTTGCCTGTAATAAAGTTCTCATATGGCTTTTCTCACAGTTAGATGTTGTACAATTGATCTTAACCAACAAAATCAAATGTTTTTCAGGCAGCTTACTTCAGCCTTAATGACAAGTAACTCAGTATGACAAAAGCACACTTTTCTCTTCAAGTTTACAGGAACGTAAGGCTAGCCCTGCTTTTAAACAGATGCAACTGGCTCATATTTCTGTCAGCTCTAGCTCATTTCCCCTACCATTTGATAACATCTGGTGCCATCTTGTGAAAGTTTGAGGAAAGTGTAATGAACTGTGTGAACTGAGAAGTCAACCAAACATTATAGGCCTCAGGGATGCCATGGATCGGGGACTAAGGTTTCAGACCTTCAGCCTCTTTCTCAGGAGCCCTGTACATGATATTTATTTATTTACTTAATTTATACCCTGTCTTTACATACAGTCTGTGTATAGTGTACAATATTTTTCTTTAGAACAAATTTAGAGTCCAGTGGCACCTTTAAGACCAACGAAGTTTTATTCAAGGTATGAGCTTTCATGTGCATGCACACTTTTTCAAATATTTGAAGCTTCAGGCTAAGGAGTCAGAAGTGGATGAGATTTTTCACAGGACTCTTCCGCAGGAAGGCCCCCCCCCCCCCCAGTTTAAACCACTCCCTTACCAGCATATTCTTTGAGCTTTAGTATCTTTCTCAGGGGCGGGGGGAGTGACTGAGATGTGAATATTTTGCACTGCAGACCAGGGTAGTCCTGAATCCACAATAGACCTCTGCAAATATATATATATAGGCATAAAGAATTTTATTGTTTGTGTATATTTTAGGACTCTACTGCTATAAAAAATTTTCGGTTAGAAATTCCAATTTTGGGACTTTTCCCCATAGCTGCCATTTTCCCAGATGGTGGATACAGTTATTCTGATCTTTTAAATTCATGTAGTTTGCTTATCTTGATGTCAACGTATGTTTTTGAGGTCTATAAATACAGTATTATATTAGTTGGAGAAACAGCCACTTTGCAAGATGGCAGATTTTTTTCCTCATTCTTGTAGGATGCTCGTATTGGTGTCAAACTGCGTGTTTTGGGGGTTGATAAAACTGAACATACTGTTCCTTTTGTTGTAAAAACAAAATAAAATATTATTTTTGTAATATTTGTAATATTTTGGGTAGATGATAAATCTAGATAAACTTTTAAAATGTTTGTAATGCTTGTAATATTAGGACAAAACGCAGCCGGAGAATTGTTATTTATTTATTTATTTATTATTATTTATTAGAAAATAAGAGATTGGATTTATACCCCGCCCTTCACGCACTTGGAGTCTCAGAGTGGCTTACAAACTCCTTTCCCTTCCCCTCCCCACAACAGACACCCTGTGAGGTAGGTGGGGCTGAGAGAGCTCTTTCCCAAGCTGTCCTTGAGAGAACAGCTGGTACAGAGCTATGGCTTGCCGAAGATCATCCAGCCAGGTACAAGTGGAGGAGTGGGGAATCAAACCTGGTTTTCTCAGATTAGAGTCCACACACTTAACCACTACACCAAACTGGCTCTCTTTCTTCCTCACAGAGCTCAAGGCATCTTAAAATATTAGTAAAACACATAAAATAGATTACATTTTAAAAAAAACAAACCCAAACTGAAAAGCATAGTTTAGTACTGCTTTAATTAAATGCTATCCTAAATAAAACCGTCATTGGCTGCCTCCTAATGATCAAAAGTGAGGGGTCAGGTCAGGTGTACCTCTCTGGGGAGGTTGTTCCACAATAATGGGTCTGCTACTGAAAAGGTCCTCTCCCGCACTCTCTCGTGTTTTCAGTAAGAAACATGACTAACAGAATTTCACATGATACGGCTTTACTGACATTGATCGATGTGGAATAATGCTGGTGGAGGGCTGGAGCTTAATGAAAATTCTTTGTGCTATCATCTGTTTTGGCACTTTCACAGGAGAAGTAGCAAACCAGACCATTTCTGTTGAGAAACAGACATGGTGTAATGGGCAATTAATTTAATCTTGTTTGGTCCCTGCTTTTGAAGCTCCCATTGTGCCTGAACTTCCCTCCTCATAGTACCTTTTTTTCCTGGCATAACTTTGCACATGTGATAGCAGAATGCATAAGGCCATGCCAACAGGCTACAGAAGGGGCAAGCAACTCTCGGTACACATACCAACAGCATCACCCCTTTTGCTTGGCACCCAGGGCCAGATCTCTGCCCATGCAACCAAGGCACTGGCAGCACTATTGGAACCAGTAGTGCAGGAGAAGGAAACATGCTTGGTTTATGACTGCCACTGCCTCCTTGACCTGCACAGCAGGGCTGGCATCAGCATCCTATGAGGTGGGGCAGTTGCTAGGGCCCAAGACTTCTAGTGGGGCCCACTGCCACTGACCCTCACCAACAGACCTCTCCTGCCACCTGTCTGTATCCATGCTCCTAAATGCCTGGAGCAAATGAGGAAGGGCATATGGGTGGTTCACCATGGTGGGAACAGCAGAAGCATTCTCAGCTGCAGCCGCTGGCCAGTACTGTCAGGGGAAGGATGTGCAGGTGGTCCAGGCAACCGAGCACAGGTGGTGGGAGGGCCTGCAAGCAGAAGGATGTGTGGGCAGGTGGGGGATATGCAGGTATGGGGATAGAGGGGATGCCAGTCTCCAGGTGGGACCTGGGGATCCCCCAGAATTACAGGTCATCTCCAGATTACAGAGATCAGTTCCCCAGGAGAAAATGGATGCTTTGTAGGGTGGACTCTATGGCATCATACCCGACTGAGGTTCTTGTCCTCTCCATGTGCCATCCAAATCCCCAGGAGCTTCCCAGCCTAGATCTAGCAACCATACCCCCACATCCCCTGCTGGTGGCCAAAGGGGACCCGGCAACCCTAAAGGAGGCCATCAGGGGCCATGTTAGTGGGCAGATGGGAGCCCTGGGCATCATCTGCTTAGCCCCCCCCAGACCTGGAACTGGCCCACCAACTAAGTCCAAGGCGAACCCCTCAAATGTCTGCGCCATTGCACCAAGTGTGTCTGACTAAGCATATTTCCACCACCCCCATTTTGTTTGCTGGCACACCAACAACTTTACAGGCAGATCTTGAGTTTCTTCAGCATTATTTATTTATTTATTTATTTATTTATTAGCATTTGAGCAAAAAAGATTACCTGCCCCTGGGCTATGACTAGCTGTGAGGGCCACCCATGTGAAGAAGGTGGGTGGAAGCATAGCACATGTTGTCATTGTGAAATGGCCACCTCAAGTAGCAAATTTTGGATACCATTGAAGAGCAGCAAATTATCAGTTTATTCATACTTTTGAAAACTCTGTGATAAGATTATTCAGACTTAGTATTAGATACTGTGTAGATTGGGAAGTATGCAGTTTACACTCCCCACATTATGTCTTTTTAAGCTGTTTTGTATTGTGTAAGGAACTTTGGCTGAGAGACTGTGAGGTAAGGTTTTTAAAAAGTTTAAATAAACCGTATGTCTCGTGTAAAAAAATAAATAAAGCTGTAATACATATTCAGTCACATGGGAATAAGTCCCACTGAACACAGTGGCACTTACACACAAGTAAGCCTGCAGGGAAACAAGAGCATTCATAGAAAGATTCCTCATCAAGAGGAAAGGAACTAGCCCAGTTTACCAGCCTGTTCCTTGCTAGTTTTCTGTTTGCTGGGATTTTATTTTTACATAAATTTATTCTCAGAAGGCAGACGCGTACGTCTGTAGTAGAATAATTAGATTAGAGCCCAGTAGCACTTTAGAGACCAACCAGATTTTTGGGGTAGGAGCTTTCCAGTGTCAAAATTCCCTTTTTGTATTTTACACACTGAAAATCTTGTTGGTCACTAAGGTGCTACTGGATTGGAATCTAGCTGTTTTTGACATAAGGTTCCAAAACTGGGAGCCTGCCTGGTGTAGTAGTTAAGAGCGGCCGACTCTAATCTGGAGAACCGGGTTCGATTCTGCAGTCCTCTGCATGAAGCCAGCTGGGTGACCTTGGGTCAGTCACAGCTCTCTCAGCAAACCCCCCCCCCCCCCCCCTTAAGTCTGGTTTGCCAAAGGAGTTAGCACTTAAGTCTGCCAGACAATCTTCGGAGCTCCTAGCTATACCACACACAGCGCCATACAAAAATTAATTATAGCCCCATGTGGTATAGTTCACTGTACTACCCCCTTCCGCTGACTCCCCTCCTCAGGAAGGGAGTGCAGGTGAGGCAGGGGTTAAAGGCAGAGGCGGCGTCACACGGCTTCAACGGAATGGGGATTCCAACCCCTGTTCGCAAGAGAAAGTACAGGAGCCGATTCAGCCAGACCGGTTCATTAAGCAGGGCTAAACCAGCAAGAACATACGTATGTACCCTTACTGTAATTATTATAACACACGTAATGCTTAACGCTGGATCAACATGTGCCACTATCATCATTAGTAAGGCATGCTCCTCACTCCGAAGAGCGCGCGCCACAATGAGAGCCCGCAGACGCATTCATCCAGAGTAAAACCAGTTTGAATTATTCAGCTGTGCCTCGTTTTGTTTTACGTCTTTTTTTTAAACGCGCCTTCTCCCCAGTGACTCAAGGCCGTTTATAAATTATATGAACTTACCTGCTGTAAGAGCACCGATTTTTCTTTTTTAGCCTGGCTTTCTGTGAGAGACCCAAATCGGTTCTACAGGTATCGTGTGTATCCTCTGTGCAATCACGGCACACAGCCACACAGGGTTTTTACTCCGGGTTATGTAGCTGCCCCCACATATCTTTCATAAAAGACGCAAAAAACAAACCGGTTGACTGTCTTGAGACATTTTTTTAAAAAAAATACTTTACTCGTAGATGTGGCCGCGAGAACTCGCGGGAAATACGCGCACATCGTCGCTGGGCGGGAGCCACTAGGTGAGCACCAGGTGTGTAAACACTTACTTCGCATGCGCAGTACAGAAGCCCCGCCATCCCGATGCAGGTAGAGGCGTGCGACCGAGGGGGCGTGGCTTAGTCTGGGTAACGCCCCCTCTTGTTGACGCCCCCCGCTGTTATAGCGACGCGAAACCTCCTGCAGAAGAATTGGGGAGGTTGGATTCGTGGGGTTGTTTTGGTGGTTGCAGGTGAGCGATTAGTGGGAGGGGGACTCTCTGAAGGTTGGGGACTGTTGTTTTGCTGACACGTGGGGTGATTTCTGTTGCGTCAGACCGTTGGTCTGTATTGTTGATTCTTAGTCTGGCAGTGGTTTTCCAGGATCTCAGGCAAAGTTCTTTTATGTCACCTGCTTTTTGATCCTTTAATCTGAGGTGTTGGGGACTGAGCCTGAGATCTTCTGTGTGCAAAGTAGACACTGAGCCGTAGCCCCACCCCTTCACAACAGCCCTGTGAGGTTGGTTAGGCTGAAAGAGAAACACTGGCCCAATGTCAGGCAGTGTGCTTTGTCTCTGGGTGGGGAATTTGTGCCTGGGTCTACCTGATCTAATATTTTCACTCCTTCTATTGCCTTTGCTATCTACTAAACATGTGCTGTGTTGTCAGGCATTAAATTAAAGCAGCTATCCATAGAATATGCCTGTTGTGTCTCTGCACAGTATGCCTGTGCTGCTCAGGTGTGTATTGGATTATTCTACTGTGCTCGTCTTGGGGGTGGGGGGTGGGGAGACAGGGGGGTTACTAGACCATGGTTGAATTTTGGTACAAAGGTAAGAGAAATTTTCTGCCTTTAAGGCAAACTACATGATACACCTCTTTGTTTAGTCACTGGCAAAGGCTTTCAATCAGCAGTTGGGTGTAGAAGAATGGCTTTATGGAAATGCGGTGGGTGAGCTTTTCTGAGGGTGACTGATTCTTTATCTTCTAAACTTTGAAATGGTCTTTTAAAGGCGTAAATGCTTTTTTAAAAGTTTGAAGAACTAAAGAATTTCAAAACTGGAGAATTTTAGTTTGGAGAAAAAAGTGTTATTTAGGTACTGGAAGTTTGGAAATAGTGACCTAATCAGTTTTCAAAAGCTAGTTCTCAGTATTTTGCCCTGTTCTCCCAATATCTTTTCAAACTCTAACATGTCAAGAAATTAAGCTATTGTGGAGTCTCGGGGGCAAGCTGGTGCAGACAAGAATATGCTTTGCAATGGGGCTGAGGCTGGCAGGTAGTAGACAACCCCACCCCCAGCTGCATTCCCCACCCTGGTACACCCCCTTTAATTTCTGTTATGTAAAAAGGAACAGCTACTGATTGTACCTATGGGGAAAAAGTAAACCACTACTTGGAGATCTCAGCACAATGAGAGCAACGCTCGTTCCTCATTCCTGATGTGACCTGACCTTTCCTGTCTAGGGTTCTGCAAAATGGTCGGTCAGTGTGTCTTGGTGTAAACCAGGGGTCGCCAGCATGGTGCCCATGTGCACCATGGCATCTGAGGACAGCTTTCCTAGCACCTGCCAGGTGTTTTAGAAAGTAGAAGGGACCAGGTGGGGCATTTGCCCAGCAGGGCTTCTGGTTGGCTGTGCAAATTAGAAGGCATCCTGTTAAATGAAGCTTCTGCCTGAAATGTGAATTTTGCTATTAGAGTTATGTATAAGCTCACTCCCTGACATTTTGTGGTTGGTTCCACCTCCTGTGGCAGCCATATGGTGATTGGGCCTACAACTCTGTGTTAGAATTCCAAAGGTGCTTGTAGGCTCAAAAAAGGTTGGTGACCCCTGGTGTAAACAGCAGAACTGTGACACGCTACACTGAGGTCAGGTGTGCAGCCATTTTAGTGGCTGGCATTTTAATCGGAAAGAATAACAGGTCTGAATTTTTTTAATGTAATGGGGGAGGTATTCAGAGAAATAGGAAGGGACTGAAGTGGGTCAGGCATAAGCAAAGAGAGGGGTTTCTTGGGTGGGGGGAGAGACTGTATTTATTTAGATTGCGTGTACAGTGTTTTCCTTCCCAATGGGGACCAGAAGCTACTTACGATGTCATCCTCTGTTATGTTTTTTATCCTTGCAACAACAGGTTAAGCTGAGAGTGTGTGACTGGCCCTTGAATTTCTGTGGCAAAGTGGAGAGTCAAACCTGGGTCATGTGGATCCTAGTTTGTACTCTTAGCCACTTCACTACACTGATTCTGTGTCTGGGTGGGAAAAGGCAGATCCCTTTGCTGTTCATGATTCTCTGGTCCTACCTGACGTGTATTTCTTCATCTGTTTTAGCAGTACAACTGGTTTTGTGGGCAGCTGAGTACTTGGCAGACATGAACATGTGAAACTGAAAACGTGTGCATTGGAAAGTACTAGGAGGTTGAAATGCAGCTGTGAACTGACCTTCCCACATGCATTTAAAGCTGGCTTACAGGTTTTCCAGGTGCAGACCCCAATGGAGGCAGAGGACTGAGAAGTTCTTTAAGTGGCACACATGAATTTAAAGGTGCTTTGTACAGTTCTGTGTTTGGCTGAGTTGGCAAGGGAGACAGACAGTGCCAGGCATATGCAGCTGAAGATCAGAAAGTGGAGCTGGTGGGACTTAAGCTTCCTTAGCTTCATATGTTTGGAGAGGGAGAATCTTGTTTCTAATGCTTATGGCTAAAAAATAAACGTTTACAAGCTTATGGGAAACACCTACTAAACTCACTGACTTTTGAGGGGCGGTTGAACAAGATTTCCAGTAGCTAGTAATTGAGTTTTGGTGAATAGCAACTTAGTCCCTCCCCCCCTCCAGGACTATCAGAGCCAAAATAAATTAAAATAAATGGCGGTGCCGATTTGTACAGTCCTCAGAATTCTTTCTCTTGGTGCAGGACTTCTAAACTTTTTTTTATTTTGCGATAGGTATGTGCATCACTGATGTCTTCTGAAGTGGAGCAGGAACCAACTGGGGTGCAGGTTCTTGCTTTTGGGTTGATTCTTGTGTTGCTTCCTCTGCAGTTGGAGGATACATGCGGTCCTCTTTCTCCTAGCTGTCTTCATGGGGTCTAGGCAGTCTCTGCGGTCCTGTTCCCTCTCCCCTACATGGTTGGCAAAAGATGAGGATGATTTTCTGGACAGCAGGGATCGGGAGGAAGACATTGCAAAATTCCCTTATGTGGAATTCACTGGGCGGGACAGCATCACCTGCCCCACTTGCCAAGGCAGTGGCCACATCCCCACAGGTAAGACAATCTGTGTAGCATTTGTCCTCTTCATCTTGGTGTGTGTGTGTGTGTGTGTGTGTGTGTGTTTGAGAGAGAGAGAGTTAAGATCCAGGCTATTCATGATACTTGAAGTCAGTAATGCGAATTGGGGGGTACATGAGGGGTAGGGAAAATATCTGAATTAGGGTTATGGTGCTGTTTTTTTAAAAAACCAGACAATCACTACTGTAAATCCTGACGGCAGAAAAGAGAACCACAAAAAGAGAACCATTTGTCTCTTCCCACACACTGGTGTTTAAAGCAGGTGAGGTGGTATTATTCAGCTGGGAAAAGAGTTAGTCTCCAGTTCTACTATACAACATGTGATCTATATCTTCCACAGTTATGTAGCTATTGCCACTGTAAATGTAGTTAAATGTTCAAAAGCACTAGCAGCTCCACACTGGTTGGGTAGAAGGAAGGGGAAATTAGAAGGAAGGGGAAATATCAGGTGTGACATTTCCCCCTTTCACCACTACACCACTAGAGTGTTTTTCTAGAAAATTGGTAGTAGGGTTTATTGCTATAGCAGCATTATGCTATAGGCATATTGCTATAGCATGATAATGCTATAGCAATAAAGGTAATAATACTATAGCAGCATACCAGCTACCATTTTTTTAAAAACATGGGAGACGAGGGGAAATGGTGCCATATGGGGGGCCGGTGCCAGGCTTTGCACTTTTCCATCCCCACAGGTCCCAAGCCCCTTCAAGTGCTGTCTTCCTGAAAGACTATATCAAAGCAAATTTAGTAAAACATGAATCAGAGCAAGAAATACTTGGAATGTGGACAACTGGAGGGCAATATCCTGTGGAAAACAAACAAACAAAAATCCTCTTAACACCAGTGCCGTTTCAGGCTGGGGAACAGAGAACAAAAATCTCTATGGAGGCAACCAAAGTCTCATACAATAGGAAGACCTGTGTAGTTGGCCACTTGACAGGCCTTGTGTGGCTCGTTTGTATTTGCAGCATTTTTTCTCTTGGCATTGCATTTTAGGGAGCAATCCATAACAGTTTGATGGAGAAAAAAGGCTCTCCATTCAAGACTCTCTGCTGGCTTTGAGAATTTCCCCTCTATTGCATGTGCTGACTCCTTCATAGGTTTTTTTTTCTGGGTTTGTTTGTAGAGAGTCTGTTCTGCACCCTGCAGGAATCCTGGGAATGGAATGGAATATTTCTCTGTTCCCAAGTTCTTTTAGACAAAATATAACTGCATCTCTATAAACTGGTGATTCTCTCACAGCACTGAGAGTGTCCTTTTTATTTTATAACTTCGTTTATACTCTGCCTTTCTTTGAAATGGGGACCCAAAGTAGTTTTCATCATTTTCCTCTCTTCCCTTTAATCATCACAACAGACCTACGAGGTAGGTTAGGCTGAGAGTGTGGGGCTTGCCCCGAGGTCACCCAGCAAGTTTCCATAGCAGAGAAGGGATTCAAACTTCAGGCTTTGCAGAGCCTATTTTAACACTGTAACCACTGTGTTTATACAGGCTCATAAAAATAATAAAGCTAGCCTGCAGCATTAAGAGCATCTGATCCTGGCAGCTTCTGGTCTTTCTCTCTCTCTCCTTAGAGCAAGTGAATGAACTGGTGGCTCTAATACCCTATCATGACCAGAGGTTAAAGCCTCAGAGGACGTAAGTACAAAAGAACCATTTATATAGAATTCCAGTACTGCCAAGTCTTTATGTTTTACAGACCCATGAGTACTATGGGGGTGGGGGCGGGGTGGAAAGCAGGGTATAAGTGAAGTAAATAAAATAATACATGAAGTAAATATCTTGCTGAGAAGAGACCACCATCCTCTCTAGTCACTGTCATCTCTAGTCAACAACATTCACAAGTGACCTGAAATCCTTCTTAAATTCTCTGAAGAGGCCCACCAAACCAGTAAAAAAACCCATTAGTTTGTTACCTAATACTTAATGTGCTATGGGAACAGCAGCAATTCTAATGTGGAGTTTAAAAACCTGTTCCTAAATATATATACAGACATGTAGACTCTGCAGAATGGGACTTTTCTTGCTGGCCCCCTGTTGAAATTTCGTTCCTTGGGTGGGGAGCCAGTTTGGTGTAGTGGTTAAGTGTGTGGACTCTAATCAGGGAGAACTGGGTTTGATACCCCACTCCTCCACTTGCAGCTGCTGGATGACCTTGGGCAAGCCATAGTTCTATCAAAGCTGTTCTCTCAAGAGCAGTTCTTGAAAGAGCTCTCTCAGCCCCACCTACCTCACAAGGTGTCTGTTGTGGGGAGGGGAAGGGAAAGGAGTTTGTAAGCCGCTCTGAGACTCCGAGTGAAGGGTTGGGTATAAATCCAATCTCTTCTCTTCTTCTTCCTCTGGGGTCAGCAGGCCTTCTCCAGCAGTACAGGGGACAAAGCAGGGGTCTGCACAGAGAGGGAGGAATTGGCCGAAGTTTATTTGATTTACAGTATCTATAGTCAGCCTTTCTTGCTGATGCTCAAAGCAGATCACGCAGGATAAATCCATAACCGTCTGTACGAAGAGAGATCTACTAAGCACAATGCAGACTGACACGATCAATATGAGGAGACATCAAATGAGCAATGTACTAGGACTGCAGAGATCTGAATGACACAGTAGGCGTGGCCTGGAGTGTAGTAGCTATAATGAAAAAATGGTATTGCATCAGTAGAAAACAATGAAACAGCATAATTGGTGGCAAGGTAATGAGGGTCCTTCGTGGAACCCTCAAGATTTTCCCTGTCAGTAATATGTGCAGCAAACTGATAATTTGTCCTGTACACAGAGGTGTAATCCATGGACCTTCTCCCTTTATAAAATGCCTTCCTGAATTATTATGTTACAGTATAGCCTTATTATTTTTATAGACAAGCTCTCCTGAGCAGCATTCCCTCTAAGCTGAGTTAGTGTGAGCTGGCTCACAGCTTTTTAGCCTCCGGCTCAAACGTTTTTGTCTCAGCTCAGAAAGGATGGCTCCAGAGCAAACTAATTTATGCAGGAGCCAAATCGCTCACTCACAACTTTAATGCCAGCAGCTCATAAAGCAGGATTTTTGCTCTCAGGACTCCACAGCTTAAAGAGAGCATTGCTCCTGAGCAACTCTGTTTCACGTAAGTTGTGGAATGACAGGAACATGGGAGCCTTCCTCACCTCCTCAGGCAGGCTGTTCCACTAGGTGGAGGCCACAACAGAGAAAGTGTGGGTACAGGTGGTGGCTTATCCTGACCATTTGTAGGTGTTGACACCTGCAGAAGGCACCTGAACAGAGAAGTTGAGCTGCCATTGCGGAACACAGGAGGACAGAGGGTTTACAGCCATGCAGGGCTTTGCATATCATCAGCAGTACCTTGAACGGAACCGAGTCGCCGATGAACAGCCAGTGGAGTGACTGCAGAATGGGTGTGCTGTGCAGGCCCAGTCTAGCTCATGATGATAACCAGGCTGCTGTGATCTGTACTAAATGGATTCGCTGGATTGACTTCAAGGACAGACCCACATGAAGTTTCATACATTAGTCGAATCTCAGTGTTATCCTGGCCTGGTTCCAGATGGCTGTATCAGCTGAATCAAGGTAGAGGGCCATTTTCTAGGACTGACGAAGTTAGAAAGAAATCTTTTTTTTTTTCCCTTTGCAGCTCCATTTACTTGCTTCTCCAGCAGTAATAGGCTAGGCTCTTAACTGAGTCAGCAAGGAGCAGCTAAACCTCATCAAAGTGGGAAGTATGGTGTCCTTCAAGGCTTCAGCCTTCCCAGTGAGCTTTGCTTACATCTTATCAAGATTCAGTTTCAATTTCTTTCTCTCTTAAGCCTTTTAAGCACAGCTGGTAGGCAGTGGTTTGAGACCTCCAAGATCTGGAGAGAGAGAGAGAGCTGGGTGTCCTTGATAGTTGACACCCAATTCCAAAGCTACAAATAATTTCTCCTAAGGTCTTTAAATAGAGGTTGAACAGTGTGTGTGTGTGTGTGGGGGGGTGTTAGGACTGTTCCCTGTGGAACTATAAGCCAGAGCAATATTCTTTTGCACTCTTATGGGGACCTATGAAAGCAGTGAATGGACTATGTTGCTGATTATGTGACATGGACTGATGTACAGGGTAACCAGTGGGAAAATGACCGCAGACACTTCCAACAGAGGTTTAAAGCACCATTTTCTGAGGTTACCACCTCCAGGCCTGGAGGTTGTCGCAAAGCACAAGGACACTCACATACACGAAGAGCCATGTCATCCTTTATGGGTAGAGACACATACCACTAACTCCATGAGGGTATGAACCCCATACACGTACACAGGCTTGAGCTCCCTCCTTCAACTTGCCCTCCATTTGGCACATCAAAGAACTTTGCACAGGGGTGCGAAGACAACGGGACACTTCCTGATGAACTGGTTTTGCTGCTTGGAGCCTGCTTTCATCTAGAGACAGTGCCAGCTGCAGATGACGTCGACATCCTGTCTTGACCATCAGGTAGATCTGAATACTGACCACTCCTATAGAACCCTCTAGGAAGGTCTCAGATCTTGCCAACCTCCCGGTAACACCCCCCAATAAATACAGCTTCCCAAAAGTTATAAGTCAGACTTTCTTCCCCTCTCTTGCTTGTTTCTCCTTCCTCCTTCCTGGATCCTTGGGTGCACTACTTGGATCCGCCACGTGGCTTCTGCAGGTTCAGAACCACACTCCTTTCTCCTTTGTCCGAAGACATCTGCCTCTTATCCAGCAGGACTTCGCCAGATTTCTATATAGGTAACTGTCACCCTCAATGGAGACCATCAATATTCCTGCTCATGCAAGCATCTCTGTAATTCTATCTAACTTCCTAGATCTGTGTACTTGTGTGTATGATTGTTTACTTTGTAAGAATCAAATGTTTGTACACAAATACTACACAATTTCCCTTTTTAAACTTTGACTTGAGTCTCGTGTCAGTTCCTTGGGAGTTCTGGAGAAGCCCAGTTTCTGTATATACAGGTGTATATCCTTAACGCCTACTGCTGATTATTAAGAGCTAATATTCCCCAAGTATTAATAATATAAAAGAGCAGTCAGGCTAACAGAACCCCACAGCACACTGGTGACAACTGGTCTCCCATAGCAACTCTTTGAGACTGGTCTGTAAGGAATGATTTAAGTAATTTCAAAGCACATCCCCTGATGCCTGCTTCTGTCTCCAAACGTCTCAGATAGTGTGATCTACTGTATGAAGCGATGCTCCCTCTAAGCTGTGGAGTCTTGTGAGCAAAAATTCTACTTTGTGAGCTACTGGCATTAAAAACAGTGAGCTAGCTCACACTGGTATGAAGGCTACAGACAAATCTAGTTGGAGCAAAAAAGACCATGGCCATCTGTATTCAGATGGTGGTCATCAACTAAGGCTACTGGCTCCATTTCTGTCCCTTAGCCTGGCCTGAAACTGGACTGAAAAGGATCCAGAGCAGATGAGTTAATTAAAAAAGACCTGGAGTTGGTCTGCCACCTGATCTTTCGGTTCCCTTGCCCAGAAACGGTAGATCAGAGACAGGACTGTAACTGGTCACATCATTTTTCTGTAGTGATTTTTTTAAAGATAGTGGATGGATAGGATAGGAATTTCCAGAAACAATATGGTAATTCTTGGGGCTACCCAATGTTACTTCTGTATTTTCCCTGGAAGTGATGTCACTGCAAAGATGCCACCAACTTTCTAATTTTTCTCCTGTTGCTGCTTAGAGTGGCGGTGGGCAGTGAAGGCTGGGGGAGACCCACCATAGCAGGAGGCCTGGCAGCCCCTGGGGTAGGTTGGGTCTGGTTAGACCATGAATGTTAGCGGGAGGTCATCACGCAATGGAAACTGCCTGAACGACTTATCTGGTCTGTTGCAGGAAATTCTACGTCTTTGTGTCAGTGCTGCTTTGCCTTCTGGCTTCCGGGCTGGTGGTCTTCTTCCTCTTTCCACATTCGGTCGTAGTGGAGGACAACGGCATCAAAGTGGTTCGGGTGTGGTTTGACCGAAAGAATTCCCTCGTCGTCCTCACCGTCATGGTAACTCCAAATTGTACATCTGCTGAATTCTACCTCCTCTGGTTAGCTGTAGAAACTCAGTTCCTGTGGCTGTTTTTTTTAATAGGTGACCCTCCGAATCAGGAACTCCAATTTCTACTCTGTGGCAGTAACCAGCTTGACCAGTCAGGTGCAATACATGAATTCTGTGGTTGGGACCCACCAGATGAACAACGTTACCACGATCCAGCCACTGAGTGACAGGCTGGTACAGCCACCTCTTACTACTTGGAGCTAGGGTCTTTTTGGGGTGGGAGGTGGGGACGTCATACGGTTTGCCAGAAGTATGCTTACACCTTGTCTGCAATTTTTTTTCCCTTCCCCCAGGTGAACTTCACAGTGAAGTCCAAAATGGGTGGACCTTCTTTTTATGCATAGTAAGGAATCCTTGATGGTTAAGTTTGCATGAATTAGAGATGAGGTCTGCAACCTTCCCCCAAGGAAGCTGCCATCTCCCCCCTGCTAGACAGACATCGTCTGCCTTAGGTAGAGCTTCACCTTCAAGTCAGCTGGAGAGCGCAGCCAGGGCCTCTTGATATACGATGGCAAATGTGTGGCAAGTTGCATCTGACTTATGGTGACCTCATAAGGTTGCCAGCCTCCAGGTAGGGCCTGGGGATCTCCCGCTTTTACAACTGATCTCCAGCTGACGAAGATCAGCTCCCCTGGAGAAAATGGCCACTTTGGTGGACTCTATGGCACTGCACCATGCTGAGGCCCCTCCCCTCCCCAAACCCCGCCCTCTCCCAGATCCACCAACCCAGACTTGGCAACCCTATGACCTCAGCATGGGCAAATGGGAAACAGAAGGCCGGTGTGCCATTACCTTCCCCTGCAGAGTCTTCTTGGTGGTCTCCCCTCCAAGTACTGACCCCGTTTAGCTTCTGAGCTCTTGAGGAGACTGGGCTACACCATACTGCCTTTCCTTCTAAGACTGCAAAAAGAATACATCTAATTAGTGCCTCTGCTCCGTAAAATTCTTGCAGAGAGGCCTGGTCTGCAACATTGTCTTTACAAAGCAGAATAGAAGCAAAGATCTTTTGATCGCAGTGCCAAAGGCTAATTTTTCTGGCCCTGATCCTGTGTCCCTATTTGGCCCTTCTGCTGTTTTAATTCTTGTCACTTCTCTCCTTTTGTTCCCTCCCTTCCTCCCATGACACTCGAAAAGACTAGCGTGGGCAGAAGGGGTGGGTAGAAAAGTAGAGGAGAGCACTTAGGCCTGCTTGGGGCTTTTGTTTTCCAAGGTGTCTGCTGGTTTTGAGGGACATTGGCCTTTTCTGTGGCAAGTATTTTATTCTTGATTCAGTACAGAGCAGCATATTCACTGAGCCGATGACCCCCCTGAGCCAAACGCAGTCTATCAGCTGCCTACAGAGTTTCATCAGGATACCATATTCTTCTTGCCTTTTGACTGCCAGCTTGTGACCCCCAAAATGGGGGCCGTTGAGCACCTGAGAGGCTACAATACATGGATGAATTCAGTTTAGCAGGGCCCAAGTTGGACAGGCCTTTAGGGAGTTGGATGATTTCTGTGTGTGGCACAGCAATCACAAACCAGCCCGTATTCTGGGGCTAATTATCTAAAAATGGTGAGTCCTGCCTGTTCGCATTTGTGGGAGTTGGCTTTAATGGATCAGCACACAACAACGTTTTGTTGCTAGATTTCCTTACTGAAAAACGTGGAAGCCCCTGTTCTCTGAAAAACAAAGCAAAAGCCTCTCTATGGGGCCATATTTTATGAGGTGGCCACTTGGTGGGATTCCATTGAGTATCTAGCCTTTCACACATTGACGACCAAAGATGATTTAACATTTCTTGACCATTTCTCTATCTTGGTGTCTTCTAGCTTCTTTTGCACATTATCCAGAATCAGAGTCCACAACATTGTAATTTTCATGAGGTGGGTATCTTGTATGTACAGCTGTGCTTCAAACAGACTGGAGGACAATGTATTTCAGTGCTGGACACTGGTGGTCTAGTATAAGGGGGCAAGGGTAAGAAAGCTTTGTGACCACTGAGGGGCTGTCAAGTTATGTAGGTTATCGAAAGGGACTATAGTCCATGCTTTGGTTTAAAAAAATATGTTCTCAGGCAATGTAAATTCTGCACCATGGAAAAACTGAACTAAGTTTCATGCAGATCTTAAATTGGCTGCACAGCTTCTGGCTTTGCCAGTCCTGGGGTGGGCAGTGGTAGCGAAGAAACCTCTCTCCACCAAAGCTGCTTTATTCAGCTACCCTTCTAGCTTCTGAAAGCTCACACGCGTTCACGTATACTTTCACAAGGGCCAGAAACCTGGCTTTGCTGCAGTCTAAAAAGCTGAGTTTCTGAAGGAAGCTGTTTTTTTGTACTTCTATGGAATTGGCACTCATGTGCCCAGCCCCGAGCAGAGTCCATTGATGTCTCATTCCTTTGTAAAGTAGTGGATTATCTTTTAACGCACACCCCCCTTATACTGGGAAGCTAGCAGGGCACTGCATCATCTAGCAAAAAAGGCATTCTGGCCTCCCCAGCCCCTGGCATGCCAGGGGCTGGGGAAGTCAGAATGCCATTTTTTCTTCGATGATGCAGTGCCCTGCTTGCTTCCTAGTATATGTGTGTATATATATCTAATCTACCACCTTTTCATGCATGGGTAGGTTGTCACAGATGTCCCTTGCGGGGAGGCTAGACAGACCAGGACCTAGGAAGCCACCAAACAATCCAGTCAGTGGCCAGTTTAGCCTACCGGAAAAGGGAGATAAATCCATTAATAGGGCTGTTCGCCTGCAGATTAAAGAAGAGGATGAGAAGCACTGCATCCTTCTTCTGGTTTTTTGAATTATAAAAGCATATATAAAAAAAGAGGTAGCAGGTTTTAAGGAACCAGCATAGATTAGGGTTGCCAGCCTCCAGGTGGGGCCTGGGGGTCTCCCGCTTTTACGACTAATCTCCAGCTGACAGAGATCAGCTCCCCTGGAGAAAATGGCTGCTTTGGAGGGCGGACTCTATGGCACTGTACCCTGCTGAGGCACCTCCCCTCCTCTCCCGAAACCCCTCCCTCTCCTGGCTGCACCCCTAAAATCTCCAGGTATTTTCCGACCCAGACCTGGCAACCCTAGTAATAGACAGAAAATACAGCAGACTCCTTGGCCTCGTTCCAGGCTTTTTCTCACAGGGTTGGGGAATCCCGCTGCCTGAATTCACGGGAGTGCTGTCCCCAGGCCTTGACCCACCACTCCAGCAAGTGTTTACTGCTTGTGGCGTTTCCACAGGCAAGCTCTTTGGGCCTCAGGCAGCTGCCTAATTTTCATTGTCTGCCGCTGCTGCAAAGCTCCATGTCGCAATGTGGACAAGGATCCGGCTGTATCCACTGCTCAGATCAACCTCCTGCGTGGTTGAACTTGAGTCCATTAACACTTAAATGGTTGACAGGTCAGCCTTGCACAAAACCTAATTTGGGGGGAACACCACACCTCCTTCCATTGTGAGTCAGTTTAAATTAGACCTTCATGCTTCTGCCGAGGCATTTGTTGAAGTAGGACATAACGCTCTTTTATCTTTTCAAAGAAAGCTTTCTCATAAGGAATTTTCTTTCATTTCCAAAGTGTTCATCCCATCTCTTAAATGGTGAGGCTTTTATTGAAAGATATGATGAACCACCCAATACCCCTGCCTCCCTTTTCTCTCTCTCTCTTTGGTATTTTTGCATTGTTGTGTGCCTGCCTGTGCCTGGAAGTCATGGCGACCTCTGGTGACTCCTACTGGGGCATAGAGGACGTTTAGAGAAGTGGCTTGATAGGCTGCCTCTGCCTCTCTGCCCTGGTATTCTTTGGAGGTCTCCCATCCAAATACTTGCCAGGGTCGGCCTTCCTTAGCTTCCAAGACTGGGCTTGCCTGGACTATCCTGGTTCCCTTTTTTTCCTCTTGACCCTTTCCCCTCCTTCCTTTCACCCTTCAGGACTTCCGTGAAGATCTCCTACTTCGGCCACGTAACTCAGAGTTCTTTGGAGACACATCATTACGTTGACTGTGGTGCAAATTCCACGACTGCTTCTGGGCCTGAGCCCCCACCAGCAACTCCAGAAGACGTAGCCCCCAAAAAGAACAGTGTGAGGAAGCTGGCAGTCCTTCAGTGACTCTAGCAAACTGGCTTCTTTCACTGAATGGCCATAGGGCTGCTCATGATGGTTGCCATAGTTTCATGGAAGGAAAAAGAGGCAGTGCTGCACAAGCCTATAGCGCTTCTTCTGTCCAATTGTGTGGGCCCATGTCTGTTCCATGTTGGATCAGGTTCTTCTTGGCTCTTCTCTTCACCACCTCAACACAAAAGTTTATTCTAGCCTATTACTGGGTTCTTGGTTGGCATTGCTTCTGAAGGAGATGCTGTTGAGTATCTTGACTTTGGGAAGCCAAGAAAATCTGTATCTGCTTTGCCCTATGTATAACTCCAGACTGTTCCCTATTTTTCTCTTGCCACAGAAGGAGCTGATATCCTTATTTGGAAGGGGAGGAATTCTCGAACTGACCTCTTGAGTGCTGGTTTTATGACCTTTGCCAGTAAAACATAAACAAAGAGCAGTTAATTGAGAATATCTTTAGAGTGAGCCCAACAGAAACAAATTTTTGCAGTGGGACAGCTCTTAGGCTGGGGTGGGGGGGCAGGGCTCAGAATTCTGACCAACAGAATAGAGATCTTCATAGGAAGACTGCCTAAGGTAGCTTTAACCCTTTTTCGTGGTATGTTGTTCACAAGTTCCTTCTAAATATAGGGTTCTGTGGGAATGCTATTCATCTAGGGAGTGTTACGCTCTCCATTATCTGCTGTTGGTTCTTTAGGAACAAGCTCTAGAGAAGGACAGAGTTGTCTTCGTAGTGGGGGAACTTATGAGCAATTTTAGTGTTTACCCGTTGGCTTGATCCCACCTGTTACCGGACGCAGGGGCTTCCACCAGCAGAGCATGGTTTTCTTGTCGTGTTCTCCTGCTGCATCCTGAAATATCCCCTGAAAATGCTGCACCTGGGGTATGAGAGACCCCTTAAGAATGACATGGGGGGGTTGGGAGGTCTGCAGGAGAAATTTGCTTCCCTTCTGTCACTTGAAATGTTAGGCAGGATCCCATCGCGTGAGTCTCCAAGCCGGGAAACCTCGTGACTGGTTCAGCTGGCTAGCCGATTCATTTTAAGAGGATAAAGGAAGAAACTTTGTCTTTTCCGTAAAGAAAGCTGTGTATCTTCTATGAGTAGCTGTGTACATGGATTTCCTTTCCCTCAGGACCGCAGCTGGGCCAATGTCAGGTACAGCTGCAGCAGACCCCTCAAGGGTGCAGTGGTTGACACTCTGCATTTTGTAGATGTATATTTAAATGACTGTTCAGTTCCTACAATAAAGGGCTGGCTCCTAAGCTCTGCGAGTGGGGCTGCACTCACAGAATGGAATTTTCCTCTCGGTCTCCCCATTCCTATCTTGCCCCTGAAATACATCTTCTGGGGGTTGTCAGATCCTTGGGAACAGTGCTCGGTGCAGCATGGGAGGTCTGCAGCGGGAGGGGGAAATCCATGGGAATCTTGCTCTGGTAGAAGTGACCTTTGTGTAGAGGAAAGCTTACAGTTACAATCCCTTGCAGACTTACTTCTGTCTCTGCCCAATGGTTTGAATGGTCTTACAGTGGAGTAGGTCTGCATCTTGCTGTTTAATACACTGTGTAGGTTTTTAAGAGTCCAGTTGATTTTATTAAGTGCTTTGAAGGGCCATTGATTCAGTGAAAAGAGGAGGTAATGCAGATACTCAGTGTCCCCACTTAGAATCAGTAGGCCAGCTATGTGTTTTTTGGTGCGTGGCCTTAATTAGGAGTTCAGCGGCCTACGGCAGGGGCCTCCAACCTTTTTGAGCCTGTGGGCACATTTGGAATTCTGAGACGGTGTGGTGGGTGGAGCACAGAAGGGCTGTCATGGGAGGTGGAGCCAGTCACAAACTGACTGCAGCAGCAGCTTATTCTGTCACACAGTGAAGATCCTTGTGGTGTAGCGGCAGCTGCCGCCAAAGCAACGTTTCTAAAAATCTGCACAGCCCACCCACTTTCTTAAAACACTTGGTGGGTGCCATGTGAGGGATCCCTGACCTACATGCTTTCATCGTAGAGAGAGGGGCCCATTGTCTCTGAAGGAGAGATGTTTGATGTGTCTTTCTTCCCAGGAGTGCAGGGCAGTGTATGCACAGGCCTCTGCTCTGTTCTTGTCCTTCCAGCAACCCTCTGAGGCTACGTTAAGCCAGGAGAAAGTCAGTGGAGTAAGCTTCAACATGCAGTGGACATTTGAACCAGGGTCTCTCTGATCTTAATCGGATATTCAACCCGCCGCAGCAGCTGGGCTCTCTACCATCAAGAACCAGTAGCAATTGAACCTGCACACAGTCCCCTAGGCCTCATGGAGTTTGGTTTTAAGTCCCACATAAGCTGTCTGAGCAAGCCAGGCTACCATACTCTTTAAGTCTATGTAAGTAAGATGGCCAAGTTAGTAGCAAAAAAGTAAATGTTGTGCAGGGCCCCCCATGTCTTAAACTACCGCCCTCCAACCAAATGCACACAGCAGCTGCTGGCATGAACCCACCTTCAAACCACATACTTTTGCTCCTTTTAACTGAATATTCTGAGTGATTTTTAGCGTAGGGTGAACACAGTAGCCTTGATTATAGAAAGTCCCCCCCCCCCTCCTTGTTTTGAAAAGCTAAAGTGAGCTTTCTGCAGTGAAGCCTGCTGAGGAAGGCAGTTGTGGTTATGGGCTATGCTGCTCAGCTGGTGATGCCTTCGCTTCTGGCACGGCCGTTTGTGCTGGCTGGCTCAAAGTGTTTTTATGAGCCATTGATTGCAGAGGGAGAGACTGAAGTGAGTTCCTTAGCTCTCTTCTGTTGAAGTAAGCGGGACTGAAAAGTACGTGATGCTCCCATGTTTGCTGGCAGGCCCTTAGGAAGGCAACACAGGTTCTTGCAGAATGCTTGCTCCAGTGGGAGTGAAGCCACAAGAAAAATAAATAACCATCCCCCCCCCCCCCCCGCCCCGAGCATGTCAGAGTTGTTGTTGAAGTTGGCTCCCACTCAGTAAAAGCAAACAAAATCACGGATTTAAGGGCCCCTTAGAAAAGATCTGCTCTTGGCCCCTCTTAATGTAGTACAGGCCAAGAAACCAAAACCAAATTCCCTTTCCCTATATGGTCCTAGATGTTCTGCCCCCCTGTTCGTTAGACCCTGGTTCATCACAATGCGATCCTCCCTGTGGCAATTAGGGAGGTGTGTACGGAACTTCCCAAGCCAAAAATATACTCTGGAATTATGGGAGGGGGAAAAAAATCTCAGAAAAAAGAGAGGTGGAGTAGGAGATCATTCCTGAGGTCTGGAGATGTGTTCTAGAACAAATGGCACTGAATTTTCAGGGGACCAAGCCTACATCCCCTAAAGATGCACAAGTTCAAAAGGGCTTGACTGAACAGATCCTTGAATAAGACACACACACACCGCCATCCTGGTCCATCACTTCTTACAGGTCCCAGACCTTGAACGGGTTCTGACTCTACAACCCCCTGAACAAGGCACCCCTAGCTATCCTGGTCTCTGTGGTCTGGAAGAGTCTCTTTCTTCTAATGTCCAGCCCCAAATGACCCTTTTGTAACTTGAGCTCACTGAACCACAGCACAGACTCCTGCAGTGGGTGGACACGGGTCAGACAGGAGACGCTCCTCCAGGCTCAGCGCACCCAGTTCCTTCAACCCTTCCCTCGTAGGGCTTGTCTTCCAGATAATCTGACCCCCTTCATTGTCCTCCTCTGAACCCATTCCAGTGTCTGTGCCTTCCCCCCCCCCCCCCCCTCGACATCCTTGGATAAAGGCAGCTGAGTAGCTCCGTTCCCTCTCTGGGAACTGCTAGACAGGAAAGCAAATCCAAACAACAGTCACAAGAAGGAATAACCAGTCATTGTTATTACATCTTCTTACATTGTCACATACTTACAAATTACAATCCAAGAGAGTACAACGGCTGCACAGGGCCGGCGAGATCAGCTCTGGCACACCTCCGCATCCCCCGCCCCGCCGCTCCTGGGAGGTGTGTGACGTCCCGTTTCCGCGCCACTTCCGGGGCTCCCGCAAGAGGTTCTCCAAGCTCCCAGAAAACTTGTGCCGAACTGCCGGTCCCAAACAGTGTAAATTACATTCAGTCTGCGAGACCTGACGCCCCCTTTCCGTCCCACCAGCCCCAGGCTCTAGTCTTCAAGGCAGTGCGGCCCAAAGGCAGGGAGAAGAGCTCTGGGGCCCAGGTGCAGGGCGGCCCCTCTCTGCTTCCTGCCGGGCCACGTCATCGGGCCCTTTCCCTTCTCCACCTCGAGGCTAGAAGGGGGTACAGGTCTCGTGCAACACCATTGCCAATACATTCATGAGCTTGTTCAGGTTCAGAAGGACGGAGGGACAAGGGGGAGTTGATGTGGCCTGGGTGGGCTTGTGCCTCTTGCCCATGAGCTAAGCTCCCGTGGGTCAAAACACCACAGGCCGGGGGGGGGGGGGGGGACAAAGGCAGGCTGGATTAGAAGTGAGTACTACGGGCCGGCCGGCCCAGCCACTAGGGTGGCTGCTTCGGGCCGACTGCTCATACCCCGCCCAGATTCCCCCACGCTGGGGAGGGGAGGGGGAGTTCATTGCATTACCCTGATCACAGATGTGAAATAAAGCCTGAGACCACGTCACTCACAACCACACGGACACCTCTGCCACGGCGAGGGACAGGAGGCCTGTAAACACTGGCACCAAGGAGAGCTGCCAAACCGGGAGGGGAAGAGACAGAGAAAGAAGGTTTTTCTTTTCCTTTGTCCGGCTCTCAAAATGAAGCAATAAATTAAAAACAAAGGAAGAAATAGTAGTCAGAAAGGGGCTTTTTACAAAGGAACCCTAAAAAAGGAGTCATTTTAAAAGCCAGGGCCTGCGGTGCTTTGTAAGGACTCTCCTCCTAGCTTCGGCTGGGTGCTCAGCATCCAAATGCTGCCCTGTTGATCTCTCAGAGTTGCTCAGGGTCTCCCTTGCAACATGGGGAGGGGGGTCTGTGTGTGTAGGGGGTGCCCCTTCATGGGCTGGCAGAGGAATGTGTTGCTTCAGCTTTTAGCTGCCTCTTTGAACTGCTTGAAAGGGGAGGGGTTGTTTTTTTGAAGAACAAGGAGACAGGAAGAGGCACCCTGGAGCCTTTAGGAATCACATATA
Source organism: Lepidodactylus listeri (assembly GCA_029233225.1). Lineage (NCBI taxonomy): Eukaryota > Metazoa > Chordata > Lepidosauria > Squamata > Gekkonidae > Lepidodactylus > Lepidodactylus listeri. The sequence goes on along the minus strand of JARCFY010000015.1, from coordinate 53,066,683 downwards.
TATATGTATATATATTTCAGTGCAAGGGTCAGGTCCAGGAGCCTGAGAAGAGCGGGAGGAAGGAACGTACTTCAGTGCAGTTTGAATCAGGATTGGGGGGGGGGGGGGCGGCGGCGGCAATGCTGGTTGTCCTTAGGATGCCTGGAGGATGAACTGAGACACTGAATTTGAACCCACCCCAGGGAGGACCGCTTGGTCCTGGCTTAGAACACACAAAGCTCCAACAGTCCCCAGGCAGCAGCGGAGCGTCTTTTCCTGATGGCCTGTGCTATAGCCTAGTGAAATTTTTGTCAAATAAAAAAATGCGCCACGGAACATGGAATGAGGAGCCCCCTCCCCCGACAGGAACCCCTTAGGAGCAGCTGCGGAGGGCTCATTTTGCTTCCCTAGAAGAACAGGTGGCTGGTGCTCAAAAGGGATTCCCCAGACTTCCCTCCCTCCCCCTACAAGGGCTGCTGATCAGCCGGGGTAAGGTCTCATCCCCAGGTTGGAGAAGAGCTAATTCAACAGCCGATGTGGGGCGGGAAGCAAGTGCCTCAAGGGCAGGGGGCTTGGCTCAGAATTTTAACTGGTCCCCCCACCCTACTGCTGCCTCACGTCCCTCTCTCCCCTCCTTGGGCAGGGCAGTGTGTGGATCTCCCCTCCAAGCTAGATCTATGCCTTTGCTTCTGGAAGATGGGAAATCGAGAGAGAGAGAGCTTTGATCATACCAGTGTTCCTGCAGCTCCGTTGTGTCTGATAAACTCTGCACCCCAAAATATTTGACAGTGAGGAAGGCTGATTGATAAGGGATGGGGAGAGAATGTCCACTTAAACCAAACCAATGGCAGGAACATTTCCTCTCTAACCTTTGGCCCCTGCTCCTTGGTCCCTTTTAGTCACCTCCCCCCCCCCTTTGTCATTTCCATGCCCACTGGTTAGTTGAGGTGGGTCACTTCACCACTCCAATAACACTGATTACATTCCACCTTCGAAGCTTGTTACAAACACAGAAAGAAAGGAAAAAAAGTCCCCACGCCACCACTTGCCCCTTTCAGCCCCAAAGGTCCCCATTAACGGGGAGGAGGGCAAAGCAGTCCTAGGCCCCAATCCTTCACTCCAGCCGTTGCGGTTCCCTGCAGGTTTCCTCCGCCCGTTTGTCGAGATGGCCGTCGCCCTGGAGACCAGCAGAGCAGCCCCGTCAGAGGGAGCCCAAGGCCCGGCACAAGGGAGAGTCATGAGCCACAGAGGCAGTCCTAGTGTGGCAGCCTGTGCCGAGCACAGCTGTGGTAGGAGGGCTCGGGGGAGAGGGTGGCAGCCACCACATCCTGTGTGGGACAGGAAGTCATGAGCTAAGGCTCCTTGGCACGGAGCCCGAATGCCGGAAGGGAGTGTGGGTCTCCACAGGGAGAGGAGGCATCAGTTGCTGCACCCCTGTTGGCACCACCGGGACGGGGAAGATGCTCCTCCCAGCATGCTACACCAGGGCAGTCCGGGCCTCGGTCCTTCCCACGCTGGCACTGCTGCTTTTCCGGCGCAGGCTGGGGGTGGGGATAGTGCTGTAGCCTTCGTTCGGGCAACCGTGCTGCAAGAGGATGTCGATGCACTCCTGGCTCCCCGATCGGCGGGCGCAGAAGAGCGCTGTGTGCCCCAAGGCATCGCGGGCCTTCACGTCGGAGCCATACTGTGGAGGGAAGAACGGGTGTTAGGGAGGCTGAGAAATGGATTCTATGCATTCCCACGCAGGCCTCTCTGGGCAGCTGGAAAACTAGGCCTTCGAAGAGGCAGCTGGGCATACGGCACCTGACACCCACCGCTTCTCTCAAGCCAGGAAAGGGGATTTCTTTCATCCCCAGCCCTTCCTTCCGGAGGCAGGATTGCCCCAGCCCCTTTTTCTATTCTCCCCCAATCTGCAATAGCTAGCTGAAAATGTTTTCAGTCCTCTGGTTCACCTACAGAAGTATGAATTTATTTGTTTAGAAAAATTTTATGTTGCCTCGCCAGGAACCTGCCCAAGATGGCTTACAAAATAAAAATAACAAACGAACAAAAACATTTAAAATGTATTAATTAAAATCTGGCATTAAAAAGAGAAGAGATTGGCTTTATACCCCGCCCTTCACTACCCAAAGGAGTCTCAGAGTGTCTTACAATTTCCTTTCCCTTCCTCTCCCCACAACAGACACTCTGGGAGGTAGGTGAGGCTAAGAGAGCTTTGAGAGAAGTGTGACTGACCCAAGGTCACCCACCAGCTGCATGTGGAGGAGTGGGAAATCAAACCCAGCTCTCCCAGATTAAATTCCACCGCTCTTAACCACTACACCAAACTGGGTCTCCAGCCAAACTCTCCCCAGCCAGCATAAAGACAGACCACAAGCAGTTTACAATAACAGCTTCCAGGGTAAGTATTAAAAAATCAACTCTTGAATTAAAAGACTGGGTGAACAGAAAGATTTTGCCCTGGTGCCTGAAAGAAAGCAATGCAGGTGCCATGTGAGCCTCAAGAGGAAGGGCATTCCACAAGCAAGGTGCCGCTACTGAAACAGCCCTCTCCTTGGTTGCCACCTGCCCCACCTCTGAAGACAAGGGCATAGAAAGCAGGGAATCTTCACTGGTCGGTTGGACAATATCGGAGGAAGCCACCTAGTGCTTGTCCTATCTTGCAACACCGTTTCCCAGCCACATAAACATCAGCCTACCCAACAAATCTGGAAAGCACAGATTAATTCTTTCCTCAAAACTTCCATCCCCGCCAATCCATTACCAAAACCCACTCCGTCAATGCTATCATCTTGTTACTGGTCCACACACAGCAGTCACTGTCAACATGCTATCCTGTTCCCCCGGGGGCATCTGGCCACCTCACCACTGCAGCAAAATGGCGGCAGTTCCTTGTTCAGCTCCAGCTACCCTGTGGGCCAGTGCTGGAGCATCTGCTTTGTACATGGAATATCCCAACATTCCATTCCTGGCATCTCCAGGTGAAAGGATTAGAACTCGGCCTGAGACCCCGGAAAGCCATCGCCTGCTGTAATAAACAATGGTGACCTTGATAGGCCAAGGGTTTGACTCAGGATCAGGAAGCCTTACCTGTGCCGTGTTCCCAACCCAACAAGTGTTCACTGTGTAGTAGCCCATTCCCCTTGTGACACGGCATGCACTGAAGGGACATCTGTGCTAGCCTGTTCTCTCTTGCTCTGGCTTTAAACATGCAGAGCTGGAGCCTGGGGAAAATATGCCTGAAATGACTTGGCATTGGACACTCCATTGCTATGGGTTGCAGATGATGTCACAAACACGTACGTGTACTGATAGGCTACATGTAAGTTTACCCAGTGAGGCACACAGCTCTTCTGCATGGCCATTTCAGGTTGGGAACACGGCACAGGTAAGGATGCACAAGTTCCCTCTCTCTGTGGATGATCCCAATCCAAATTATACTCCAGTCCTGAGAACGCAAACTTCAGCCAGGCACTCCCAGTGCATAGCTGCTTGACAGGACCCAGGGAAAACCATGAAACATTGTCCTGTGTATTTGGACTCTGGGGTTGCATCAGCTTGGAGGCACAGGCGACAAGAGTTTGCCCTGGGTCCATCATGCACTTGGGAATTGGATTCCCTAGAGTGCACGTCATACGATCCTCTGCATGTAAAAACCAGCCCTTGCTCTTGTTTTTGTTCCATAGTATGTCTCTTTTTGAGATGGGGAACAGTTGGATGGGGATTGCTCCTGCCCTCGGGGTGCCTCTCTTTTTCCAAGCTCTTACCCAGACCAGAAGTTGAGTGATGACCACGTTCCCCAGGTCACACGCCACGTGTAAGGCTGAGCGCCGGTCCTTGTCCCCAGTAGGGGCATTGATCTGTTCCTTGGAACTGTGAGCCAGCAACAGCAGCACAGAACTTAGGTCCTGGTCCAGCACAGCCTGGAAGAGCTGGCACCCCAGGGACAGTTCAGAGGTGGGCAGCGGTGCCAGGAACAGACGTTGCTCATATTTGGCTCGGATCCATGACTCCCGCTCTTCCCTGAGTGGAGAGAGAGAGAGAATGAGAATGTCCCATCACAGAAGTACCATTGAGGAGTATCCGGTAAATGAAGCGAGGATGGGAGGGGCACGATCTGTGTCACCCCTAGAGCTTGTTTAATTTATTAAAACTTTTATATCCCACCTTTCCTCACAGGCCCAGTGTTCCCTCTAAGCTGAGTTAGTGTGAGCTAGCTCACAGTTTTTCAGCCACCAGCTCACACATTTTTGTCCTAGCTCAGGAAGGATGGCTCCAGAGCAAACTGCTTTATGCAGCAGCCAAATCTCTTGCTCGCAACTTTAATGCCAGTAACCCACAAAGCAGAATTTTTGTTCACAAGACTCCACAGCTGAGAGGGAACATTGCTCACAGCTCAAGGTGGCTTACAAAAAACATCTCAGTTTAAAAACAGCAAAATAAAAACCCCAGATAATCCCGGTCCACTCAAAAGACACCTGCAGTCCATGTATCTAGATGCTGTGAAGTTGCAATCAACTTATGGCGACCCCAGCAAGGTGGTTTCAAGGCAAATGAGAAGCAGAAGGGGTCTGCCATTGCCTTCCTCTGCATCGCCATCCTTGGTGTTCTCCCATCCAAGTACCGACCCTGCTTAGCTTCCGAGATCTGAGGAGATCGGGCTGCACCATGCCCACCTTCCCTCCCACCTGCAAGTCTGTCACCCTGCTAAAAGCTGTGGCAAAAAAAGGCCTTGCAGCATCTCCTGAATGTATGTAAAGACAGCACCCTCCACGCCCCACCCTCTTCAGGGAGTTGATCTACAGCAAAGAAGGCATGAGCTTTGTAGTTGATGCCAGGTGGGCTCCTCTAAGTCAGGGAACAGACAGTAGGTGGCAGCCTGTGGACTGTATTGGGTGCAAGGTGATATACGGGAGCAGACAGTCCTCCCCTATGCAATCCTAGGCAGTGTTACACCATTCTGAGCCTACTGACTTCAATGGCTTTAGAAGGGTGTCAGTCCGCTTAGGACTACACTATTACAGGCAGTCCTAGGGAACACCTTCCTGGGAATAAGCCCCATGGACTAGACTTGCACTGGATTCTAAGCGGACATGTTTTTACTCACTGTGGGCACCCAGAACATCCAGTAGGATCCAAACAATCAGAATATCAAGGGAGCAGAAATCAAACACTAACATCTGAAATTAACCCCTTCCCCAAAGAATTCGTACAAAAACCTTGGAACGCACACTTTATTAACAACTGCATGTTATACCTACGGCTCTCCAATGAAGCAAATAACACCCCTAGGGGCATTATGGGACAGGAGAACAGCACTGGAGGGATGAAGCCCCTCCCTAGTCCTAAACAGGCCAATGAGGTGCCTATTCCAAGCAGTTGCTATCTGACTGTAGAAGTGTGAGAGTTGGGTTGGGGGACTCCCAGGCCTGACATGGGGAAAATTTCACCTCTGACTTGGCCCTACGATTTCCGCTGGACTGATTAAAAAAGCCAAATAAATTATGTGAACATTAGCAAATATAAACAAAAGTAACTAATTTGCTTAATTTATACAAGCTACTGAACTCTTTTCTTGTCCCAGATTTTGGGTTACTTTGACCCAGGTATGTTCCCTGGTGTGCATGCCTGATGTCAACAATCTCTGACTCTCAAGGCGGTACACAGACTCTGAGCTTCAGCACATTCCACTCACCGGGATGATTCACAGGTGGGTTTCCGGCGTCCCTGTGTGCACTTCTCCCAAACACTGTTGGCTGTTTCGTTGCCAATGGAGGTGAGCACCAAGGTGAGCTCCAGGGGCCAGTCATCCAAGTCGAGGGAGCGAACCCGTGACAAGTGGGTGCCCAGGTTCCGGTGGATGCCGGAGCACTCGATACAGATCAGCGCTCCCAGGTTCAGACTGGCCCAGGTGGGGTCTGGGGAGAGGAAATTGGCCAGTTAGAAACCGGGGGAGGATCCTGCCTCTCATTCTTGAAAGAGGAGAGCCACTCTCATTTCCGCTCCCATCATCCACGTCTGTTTCTCTTCCCCTGAAATTTCCATGCTCCTTCTGTTCATTGACCATTTACCCACTAATGATCTGCTTTGTTCCTTCCCTCACACTTGCTGCTGGGCCTCCTACCAATCCCATTCTCCATGCCTGAAACCAGAACAGCACCCGGCGTTAAGCAGCTTCCAGAAAACTCTCTACAGGCAGCTTGCCAATCCAGATTTTATCAGACCAGACTTCTGAGGTAAAAGCTACACAGGAGGGCAGTAGACCCACACACTCAAGAGCAGCTTTCCCAGAACCAGACCTAAAGCACTGGCGGAGGCAGGGCTATTTCTGGGCAGGAACGCACAGGAACAGAGTTCTGGCTGGCTTCCGAGTTGGCCACGCCTACAGCCTCTCCCCTTCAGGTTCCCCAGGTGCCTCACAAGCTGCAGGGTGCCTGGGGAAGCCAAGCCAATCCAGGGAAGGAAGGCAGTTTAAACTGCCTCCCCTCCTCGGGTTCCCCAGGCGCCTCGCAAGCCATGGGGCACCTGGGGAAGCTGATCCTGGGAGGGAGCTGCACTGTCAGGGGGTGTGGCTTAATATGCTAATGAGTTTCTGCTGTTGGGTGTGGCCTATTATGCTAATGAGTCCCTGCTGGGCTTTTTCTACAAAAAAAGCCCTGGGCAGAGGGGGAGATGTAATTTAAAGCACCCAATAGGTAGGCAGTCAGGCAGGAGATGCTGAACCCCACAAACACTATTATCCCACTGTTCACCCTTATCTATTGTCACAATCTCATATGGGAAACAAGTGTGTGGGGTGGGGTGGGGTGGGGTGGGGTGGGGTGGGGAAGGCTGTGGAAGGAAAGATGGCAAGACCACCCCAGGCTTCTTTGGCACTTTGAATCACTCCCCTTCTCTCTCCTCTATTCTTGAGGAGGGGAATGATTTATTTGTTTAATTTATATTTATTTATATTTATATCCCACCCTCCCTGCCATTTGACCAGGGACTGGAAAAGCCTGCCATATCCATGCCTCAACCATGTCCCTCTTACAGTACATCTCTGTGCTGGGTTTTAATTATTCTACGCCTCTTTGAGAGCCAATCTCGGATGGAAAGTGGGCAATAAATGTGATCGATAAATACATCTTTTTTGCCCTGACACTTCAATGATATAGTCAATAAAGAGAAGCAAGATGCTGACGCTCAAGCATCGTCTTATTCTGGTAATTATGAAGACAGTATTTTTAATTTAACTGGGACACAGATTTTCTGAACGAACCCCTCTCCATCATTTTAAGATTATGTAATAAACTGAGTACGAATGGATTCTTGATGCATTTTGGTCCTTGTTTTAATTATGGCTTTAGAAAGTGCAAACACAACTAAAAAGTCACAAAAAGCCACTAAAAGTGTAAATGGAAGTTGCTTTTTTAAAAAGTCTACTTCCTTCTTTATCTGCAGTGTCCATTCTAGTCAAGTGCCCTGTTGATACAAATCTTCTGCAGGAGATTCCCTTTTCTGTTACAGGTAATATCTGCCAGCATTCAACCTGCAATGTGATGCTTGTTGCTAAGGAAATATAATTCCCCTCTTCTGACTATGTTATTTACAGTGACAGGTGCCCTGTGCAGTGTGACATGTCCAGTCCACTGGTACCCAGTGCACAGGCAAGAGAAATGCTTACTCAAGGCCCCGCAGTCCACACACAAGGAATTGCCTTTGGCATTCCGGATGGCCTGGATGGCCACTGCTTCGCTCTGGCTGTCCATCCGAGCCTACAGGGATGATAAAAGAAAGGGACAAGGCAGTCAGGAGAACTAACTTTCTGCTAGCTTTGCTCAGGGCTTGAAGCTAAGTACCATGGAAATCCACCATCATACAGACTGCAAGTAAAATCGACAGAACACTTGGATCCCACAGAGTCAAGTGCTTCCGGCAACCTCTTCCTTTAAGTTGCTCTTCTTGGCATGTATCCCATCTGTAACAATGCAGCAAATGGAGGGCCTGCCTTGCTCAGCCAGCCGCAGGAGAGGAAGCAGAACTTTTCCTGTGGTGGCCTCTGCTTTATGGAATGCTTGGCCCCAGGAGATCAGCCAAGAAACACCCTCTTGTCTGATGCTAATAACTCAGACCCTCCTTTCCCTCTGTCTCTATTGATCATCTTTTAATCTTGTCCTGAGCTTCTTGGGGAAAGGATATACAACATACACAGAGCTCCCCATCTCCAATTTATCCTCACAACAACCCTGTGAGGTAGGTAAGGCAGAAAGTGTGTGACTGGCCTCAGTGAACTTCACAGTGAGTGTGGGGATCTACACCTATGTCTCTGCAGTCCCTGTCTGTCACTATAACCACTGCATAACTTTGGATGTCACTACACAATCAACTCTTTCTGCCATCTGATTGATATTACTGACTGCCATTGCCATTTTTCAAGATATTTTGTGCAGTGATTCTAATCTCGTATTACATTGTTGTTTTTACTGTAATCTTTGTATATTTTTGCAACTTGTTTTCAGTACTGATTTTTTTTAATGCCTGTAGGAAGGTAAACAATAACTCCAAGTAGTGGCCTAGTTCTTACTAAGGTGGTAAGCCTGTGTTTGGGCTGAACACTTTTAGATTTGGAGGCGGTATGACCAAATGCTCCTCTATACAAAAAACAAGTCTCTGCTGACATAAAACTAGATAGCAGGCCACCTTTTTTATCCCTGACATGCTCATTTTCTAAATGTGGGGATTTATTTTTATTTTTGCATTCAGTCATGCAATCCTACAGCCTAGACACAAATTTACTACCTTGGTGAGAACTAATATCTACTTGTAACTGCCTTTCCTCATATTTCTTCTTCTAGCTTCCCCTCCCCCCAAATCAATGCTCAGATTTGTAAGTTCCTTGGGAAGAGACCTAATTTTTTTTTTTGTGCTTGCCCTGTAAATATCACGTACTCTGAACTTCAAATAACGTTTTCTGGCACCAGCCATCCAGCGCATGGGCTGCCAATACTCAGCAGTTTTAAACACAACGTGGAGAGTGATAACCCTTGCCAACACACCATAGCCTTAACCCTTAAGAAAACTACCCAGTGTTCTTTTATTCTTAGGGCAAAGACAGATGTAGCATTTTCAGAATAGCAGGGCTGGTCTGGAATTCTCCTCCTTTCAAAAGTATCTATGCCATCTGGGTTGAGCTTTGGAGGGAAAAAACTTCAACATGATTCTGAAATCAAAGCAGAAGCTAGTTGTTTTTATATTACATTGGTCTTCACTAGTGTATTACATCTGTCTTCACACTGAGCTCCCTTCTACTGAGTTCTGAGTCTCACCCTTGCAACTGCCTAACTCCTGTTGAGCTACAGAGCCTCCCAGACCCAAACACTTGCCGGCTGTGCTAGCCACTCTTGGCTCTTGCACTCTCTCCCTTGCAAGGACAGGCCCTGCAGATGCACCATCTCAAGATACATGGATACTCATCGAGAGACCACAATTAAAGACAAGCCTAGAAGAGAAAGTGGGAGTCAGTACCTTGTTCTTGCTGCTCTCACAGCACTGCAGGCTAGCCAATATCTGGCTCTCAATGGCCTGGACCCAGGAGTCTCTTTCCTCGAAGCTGCTGGCCTCAAAGTGCCACGTCTGTCCTGTGCTGGAAACGATGATGAACTCAAAGTTCTCCTCCTCTGTGGATGCAAAAGAGCAGGCTAAGGTAGGGCTGCAGCTGAGATGGGGGTCATCCTGCACATTCTGACAAATGCTGGCCTCTTCCTTCCCTGTGCTTGTGTGGTTGGGTATCCTACAAGCGGGGGGGGGGGGGGGGGATGCTCATCTGGCTGACAGTGTTTTCGCATAGCTGGCAGGGAAGGGAAGTGCGGTTCTTCTGTGGATGTTGTAGCCCTATAAACAGAGCCCGAGACCAGCTTATAAGGTCCCCACTTTTTCCAGGGCAGGAATCCCACTATCACTCATCTGCATGTAGCAATCAGTCAGCTACATTTACTGTTCCTTTACTTTTACGCTGCAGAGGGCTTTACAGTCTTGTATGTGAGTTGTGCTTGCCCTGACTATGGCACTGTAGGTCTGGCAGCTCTTGTTCAGGTTACAGATGAGGCGCCGGGACTGGGCACCAAAGCCACACCAGAGGTCCATGGCAAAGGTATGACCACCTCTTTTACCCCAGGACCACCCTTGCCTTGTTTTGACACTTGAGAACTGACCAATATGGCATCTCTGACAAGGGGTCCAATCCGTAGGGCTCACCACCGCCGGCATACAGACAGTGCCAGTCCCAGAGCTGTGGTCTTCCAAGCTGGTTGACCTCAATGGTCTCAGAAGGTTGTAAGGACTGCAGTGGGAGCTTCTATCCTTTCTCCACTGAATGGTTTCGCAGAAGAAGGAATGGGGAGGGGAGCAGCTTCTGCGGGCAAGATCAGGCAGTCACAGACAGGCCTGAGTGGGTGAGCAGAAGCCATTGGGGCTTCCTTTCCAGTGGGAAGCAGGCGACTTTTAGCAGGGGAAGCTTTTTATTTTGAGTCCCAGCATGAGCTGCTTCAGATACACTGGAGGCAGGCAATAATTTCCCTAGAGCGTTGCAGACTGTATGACAGAGGCATCATTGCTCATTCGTTGCTCCCACGGTCCACTGTCATCTTTAGGAAAACAGTTTTGCAGGGTTTTGTACTGCTTCAAAAACTCTCAAACTTGTTTGACCAAGGCCGACAGTGGCGCATGATGGGACACTAACTTATTTTAAAAGAAAGACATGCCATCTTTGTGCCACAGTGGGGCATTCGAGGTGGCCTACAGCAACATTAAAGGATACATAAGCAACAAGTGAGACACCTGTGTGGAAGTCCCATTTTCTCCTTTAGCCCCCTTCCCCCTGTGGGCTTTCTTCTCCCTTCTTCTTGTTCGATGTTGCTGCCTCCTCCTCCTCCTCCTCCTCCTCATCTTGGCCATGTCAAAAGCACCACATGAAATTCTGAGGCAGACACCTCGGAGTGTATTGTGGTTACCACTGGAAACCAAAATGGTGCTCAAACGCCATTCGATTGGTCTTTTCCTCCCATAGTCTGGTCACATGTATGTTTCATTGGTAAGTTTGTTTGAGGACTTTTATCCCCCATTTTTCTGTGCTCGTGTAGGTTTGTTTTTTACAACGTTAGATTGTTCTGGAAACATGGGTTTTCCCCTGGTTTTGCAGAGGCCTCATTCAAAGTCGTGGCTGGCACACTATTGTGTGGACTTCATTTTACACTGGCACTTTACACATAAACAATTATACTTATGAGAAAAAGCAGCAGCAATGAAATAATGCCTCTATTATACTGCCATCAGCTCTGTTACTCACTTGCCATTCTACCCTCTTTTAGAACCTTTAAGTGAGGACTGGGGGGGGGGGTGAGGCATAACTTCACCTCATGTCCTTCCTGCAACTGGGCTTCTGTACTTTGAACCAGTTTCTAAGGTTCATCTTTCCCCATTTAATGCTGCAATATGGCCTGGGGTTGTCACCTTTTCAATGGACGGAAGTCCTGGGGCCTTTCACAGTTGCATGAGAAGCAAAAAGTCACAGGTAAAGCTTTTTCCAGCATGATGATGATGATGGCAGAAGCTTCACCGGTTGGGTTTCTGCTGCACATATATTCCATGTAGTCCTGCATAGACTTTGAATTCCCCCCCGAATACACCAAGCTTTTCCCAATGCCTGATCACTGGAGGATGGCTAATGGTAGTCCAGCTCTGCGTGGTTACCAGTCTTCTCACCAAATATCTCCAAAATTCACTGGAATGCAGTTTGAAAGCCACAGTCATCAGGGACTGCCGGGATGATGGCCTCCATTGCATACCCCATTGCTAGGCTTCCCAGGTAACCCTAGGGCTGCCAAGGCCCCCATTGGGGCAGGACATTCCCCTACACCCCCCCCCCCATGATGCCGGCTGTGGGGTTGTATCACTTCTGGAGGTGACATAAGGTAGCTCTAGAAATCACCAGAAACTCTATGCTGGTTTCTAAAGCTATTACTGGAAACTATATTTTCTGGTAGTTCTTAGAGCTACCTATGTCACTTCCAATGCTCCCTCTAAGCTGTGGAGCCTTGTGAGCAAAAATCCAACTTTGTGAGCTCCTGGAATTAAAGTTGTAAGTGAGCAATTGGGCTGCTGCATAAATTAGTTTGCTCTGGAGCCATCCTTTTCGAGCGAAGACGAAAAGGTATGAGCTGGAGTCTAAAAACCTGTGAGCTGGCTCACACTAACTCCGCTTAGAGGGGACACTCACCTTCATCCCCCCCCCCCCCCGGAAAACACCTGGAAGTGATGTCATGTTGCTCTAGGAATTGCCAGAAAAGATTCCAGTGGTTCCTAGAGTGACATCATGGCATACATGACACCAGCGAGCCCATGTCCCCACCCCCAATCTTCCAGCAGTTGCTAGACATGGCCTGGCAGCCCTACCCATTGCGTGAACAGAAGGATCTTTACCACCCCATGTTAGCTGCAGGATTGTTCTGCAATGGCCAGGATATAGTGGACATTACGTTGCTCACCCGGGGGGGGGGTGGAGCATTTCGGAGACAGACATTTATGAAGGCCACACATCACAACGTAAGCACAACTGCATGCAACGGGTGCCACGGCACAAAGGAGCTCGCGCCTGCCACCGCCGGACATTACCTGTTTTATAAATATTTCTTAAACTACCAAAGGTTTTTAATTTCCACATTTTACGCTTGGCTGCAGAGGGTCCGGAGGGGAAGCAGGAAGCGAAAGGCAGAGAAAGAGAAGGGAGGGAAAGAAGAAGGGGAGAGAATTCAGAGGAGGAAAAAAATAATAAAAAAGCAGAGGCTATCAGAACCCACAGACCCAGGGGACGGGGGTGGCAGTGGTGGTGGATGAGTGAAGCACTGCAAAGGACAGTGAGGAAGAAAGCCGTGAGTGCCGTGGCCACCCTTTCCCGGGTGAAGGAATTGTAAGGAAGCATTCTGGGCAGCTGTCTTCACAACAGAGATGAACAGCTTTGGGCTGGATACAACAGCTGCCCAGAGAAGACGTGACAGGCAGGAAGGGGTGGGGGTGGGCAGCTAATTTAAACTGCACACAGTCCTGTCTGGATTTAGAAGGGGACAGATGTGTCCCCCCCACCAGTACACCTTTTTTATTCTGCCTGCAGTGGTCATGGCATCTCTCACAGCATCCCCCGCCCCCCAATGATAATTAGGATTTGTAAAGCCCTTTCAAGGATTCATGTAATTTTACATACATTAGTTCTTCCAAAAACTGTGTAAGGAAAGCAAGTACCGAGGGTTCAGAAAGATAAGGATTGCTTGTCTTGTTCCGATCACTTCTCTTTTTCTATCTGCAGGCCATACACAGAAGAGAGGGGTGATTTAACCCTTCCACTTGCTTTCACTATTCCAAACTCTTGCTTCCTTGCATGGTCCCCGAGGCTAACTGAGGCTGCAATTCATGGACAGTTCTGTGATCTTTGCCTCAACTGTTTGCCCCTAGAGTGACTTGCCTGAGGCCACCCAACTGAATTCATGGCAGTGGTAAGATTCAAACCAGGGGACTTTCTGGTTTGGTGCTCAGCCATTTGATTTGGTTTACTAGAGGGGGGAAAAGGTCCTGTCTCTTTAATAGTGGGTTAATGTGTGGAAATGGACAGGAGCAGCTTTCATGGCATGGAGCTAAATAACATCCCCTGGTAAATAACATATTTCTGAAGCTTCTATTAAAAGGTTAGGACACTTTTTCTTCATGCCTGTTTGCAGCCTGTAACTATGCTATGCCAGCACTCATGCTATTTCCTTTGGTCTCGGCTTTGCATGTCCGAGGCCAGACAAGCTAAAACAATATGGGCCTCCAGTAAGATCAACAATGTCTCCTGAAGTCTAGCTCCTTGGTTTTTTGAGGGAAGCTGTCTTTTGAGCAGTATGATTTTGAACATGGTTATTGCAAAAAATGTAACATGGGGCAACTGTCAGGGGCTTTCCTACTGTCAGTCAGGTCATTAGCTGTTGAATGCCAATCATGGTGATAGGGCGAGAGAGACAGATCTGACCCAGACGGCAGAATCCACTGAGAAGTTCCCTGTGGCAAGTCCCATTGAAAATAATGGGAGCTACAGCAAGGCTATTGTACGTTTCCTGTTCATTTCAATGGGGTTTCAGTGCTCCCATGCTGAACAGTGTGCGTGTGTGTGTGGGCAATATATGGGTTTTTCAGCTCAGACACCACCACTATAGCTTTTTAACATACCTCAGAACAGCCCCCTTTTTAAAGTTAAATAGTACTGATTCACACACCCCGTGCAGGTAACATATATTGTGATACAGGCATCTGCACAAATGCTCTATTGCACCGAGGCTCTGGCCCGCATCGTCTCCCACCCCATTCCACAAAGTTCCCAGTTCAGAGAGGATGAAAATCTGTACAGTGGAAAGGAGCCAGGAGCAATTGTGCCCCCAGAAGATGTTTCCCACATGAGCAACAAATATAAATTGGAATTTGTCCCATAGGATTTGCTGACTTCAAACAATGTGGTTGGAACCACCTCTCCCTTGTTCTCACAGATATGCGTGGTCTCAAAATTTCACTTTGTCAGTTGCAAACTGCCACTGATTCCCCTTTGGAACCACCACCTCCCTTTCACAAGAAAAGATGGGACTGTTATTTCTAAACACACGGGTACTTTGGGCTCAGTGCAAGATCACTGCAGAGGGGGGGCATATTTTTTTAAAGTAACTGAAGTTTCTCTAGAAAAGGCATTCTGGGCCTCTCGTTGTTTTCTACAATAATCTTAGAGGGACAAACAGTAGTGTTATATGGTCCAGGAACCTAGTATTCAGTTTCCTTTACAGGCTAAAAAAAGGGGCACTATGTCGGTCTTACCTTCTGCCTGCCCCACTGAGCCCTCGGTTTTGGAAGGTGTTGCAAGCTTCTTCCGTCTGTGTTTCTTTCTGTCCACCATGGGGGATGGGGGTGGGTCTTTGCCACTGCTGCCGGGACTGGACAGCCCTTCTGCAGCCAGGACTGCCTCTGCAGACACATATGGGAGGAAGAGTTCGTGTGGTGGGCAGCTAACATTTTCTTCTTGAGTCACAAGGGCCTAACCCACTCTGGCATCCTTTCTTCTCCCTCTGGGAACCTCTGGACCCATTCTGAACTTACCAGCCTTGGAGGAGGAGACAGAGCGCTGCAGGCTCCGGTCCGGTTTGCCTAAGAGCTTGACTGCTTGGTCAGTTGGAGGATTCAGCAGACCTGGACTGGGGCTAGCTGTGGAGAAACACATATGCCTCTATGAAGGCTGCTATTGTCAGATCAATGTTTTACCTAGTTTTGCATTGTCTACACTGACTGACAATCTCTCTCTCCCTCGCACACAGGGGACCAGTGTTGCCTCTAAACTGAGTTAGTGTGAGCTAGCTCACAGTTTTTTAGCCTCTGGCTCACACATTTTTTGTCTTAGCTCAGGAAGGATGACTCCAGAGCAAACTAATTTATGCAGTAGCCAAATCAACTGCTCACAACTTTAATGCCAGTAGCTCACAAAGTAGAATTCTTGCTCACAAGACTCCACAGCTTAGCGGGAACATTGCAGGAGACCCTGCAGTTTTGGACTTTCTAGAAATGGCAGCGGGCATAACCACAAAATGGCTGCCATTCAAGCAGGGACCATCACAAAATGGCTGCCATTGAGGGAGGGACTAGCTCTCTGCTTTGGTGTTCGGCTTTAACTGGAGATGACAGGGATTGAACTTGAGGCCTTCAGCAGCCAAAGCATGTGCTCAGGTGAGGCGGGGCATCAAGAGACGCAAGTATCCTACTAATTTCTTGTACCTACAGTGTGGCTGAGAAAGCCGGAAGTCACCCTCTTTATTCTTCCCCAGGTGGAGACCAGAGCATCTCCACAGACTAGAGAAATTCTAGGAAATACAAGGACTCCTCTAGAGGTCACTGTTGAATCATGTTACACAAAAGGTGTCCCAAAACATACGCTCTCGAGGTTTGTGAATCCAAGGCTTGCTTGCTTTAGTGAATGCACCAATTCCGCATGGCACCGCAGGGAATTTCTTTACAAGATTTGATTTTGTTTAACAAGGTTAGCAAAATTGCCCAAAGCCAACATGCATCCGATTCATTCAGTTTCTTTTTCTATAGTACCAGCTTGCTTGTGTGGAAGGGCGAGGGGTGCAGCCGAACCTGCAGGTGCAGGAACTCTCAAAGTGTTGTGTGTTTAATTAGCTGTAATGATGAGAGCATCTGTGAACAGACTGCCTCAGTTCCCTGCCTTTACAGCATGCATGGTGGAGTGGCTGGCATGCAGGACTCAGACTGGGAAGGATTTCCACCAGTCATAAAAAACTCGCTGGGTGATGTTGGGCCAGTCATCCTCTCCCAGCCTGTCCCCCCTCATAGGGTTGATTTATGAGGACAGAAAGGAGGAAGGGGCAACCATATATGCCGCCATGAGCTCCTTGTAGGAAAAGCAGGATAAAAATTTAGCTGATGCATATTTCTTATGAATAAGAATAATCCAAAACAGAACAATGGAATGGCATTCCATTGGGATTGAATTGTACCATTGGGAGATGCTGTATCACTGCCTGTGATTGGGAGATGCTGTACACATTGCCTGTGTATCACTGGCAAATATCTCATGCACTCATGGCCATTTGAACCCTCTGACGTCACGTTCGGGTTCTTCTCCCAAGTCAGTCATTTGACATTTGAAGAGCTGATCTGTTGGTATATGCCTTTTGTATGTTTGATTGTATTTCAGTAAATACAATCTTTGGCAGGGCTCATTTTGTAGCAGGAGCTCCTTTGCATATTAGGCCACACACCCCTGATGTAGCCAATCCTCCAAGAGCTTACAGTAGCCTCTGTAAGAAGAGCTCTGTAAGCTCTTGGAAGATTGGCTACATTAGAGTATGTGGCCTAATATGCAAAGGAGCTCCTGCTACAAAATGAGCCCTGATCTTTGGTAATTACATGCTTTCTATTTATGACTACCTCATGTTCATGTATCTCACTGTCAGCGAATTTTGGGATTTCTACTTTTTTGTTCCTCATTTTTACCCCGGGTTGTGGTGGTGGTGGTGACGGATGGACGGACGGATGCTGTTTGGCTTTTGTGCCTACATTAGTGACAAATTAGGATAACGTTTTAAGAAAACAACAAGTCATGCTTGCGCATAGATTGCCATGTGTGGCAATCACACACACATATACTGCACGTGTAATACTGTGTTACATATGGTATATGTGTATTATACACAATTTGACCAAAAAGGACTTTCTGCCATATGTGCCTGCAGTGGAACAGTTGTATTCAACACTGTCACACCCAGCATTTTACACTTTGGTTGCAGTTTTTTCCCTACATGGAAATGCTCTCCATATAGGAAATATGTCAAGTTTCAAGCAGCCCACAGTTTACTCTGTCTGTTGATTTTTCGTAATTCTGTTACGCTCAGCATGGCTCGGCACTAATTAAGGCTAAAGGAAAAGCGAGACCACAGCCGCATTGTGGTGCGAGGAGTGAAGGTGGGAACACGCTGCCTCCCTCCGCCAAGTGACTATAATTTCACAGAGAATTATAAATGAAGGGAACACAACCTATCAGTGTGAACTAAAAAACAGTAATTATACACACGTCCTACACACACATAAACACTGTGCAGTATTCCTTAAAGATCGTAAGGAACACCTGAAGATTCTTTAGGCCATGCCTCAGTGTGGCTGATGCCACCCATCTACCCACTCCACTTTAGTACAGGAGATCTCAAAAGCAGCCATGACATCTTGAGTATTCCGCTAGTCCCTAGGCAGATTCTGTGGAAGACAGATGGGTCCCTCACTGGTGGGAGGACTTCCCATGTCTAGGAAGTGGGTTTTTATTTGTTCTCCTGGTTGCTTAGTATACTTTTAATCTTTGCTACCTAGTATCCCTTTCCATAATGAACTGCTAATAACTGTGGTGGTTTTACGGTTCTAAATCATCTCATAAACATCATAAAATGGAGAGCGCAACAGAGAAATGTACCATAACACATAAATAAATGTTCTCTTATGGTGTTTTGTGTGGGAAAACGCTCCGCAGTGATAATGTGAGAGTTCTGGCTTACACATTTCCACTTAGCAACTGCATAAAAAGTAATGGCGGCTGTGTTTGTTCCCCCATAAGTACTCCCATAAGTGTCATTTTGGAGTAAAAGCACAGGGAAGAGTGTGAATATTTACCTCTCTTTGAAGGCGGCTATGGACCTTCCTTTTGCGCTGCGTTTGTTCTCCCCTGATAATAACCATGCAAAGATGACACGTAGAAATGTTGAATGTACATGTGGGGAAGGACAGTGGGGGCATAAGAGGACTGTCCCTGTCCCTCGCTTCCGCTCCGTCATCAGCACAGTACGAATGCCCCAAGTGTCCACATACATGCTCCCTCCCTGCGATCACCAGCAGGACCAGCAGTGCTGCTGACCACGGGGAAGGAGCCTGTGCACAGACAATTCCTCTGCATGTTCGTTCTGCGCAAATGACTTGGCGATCACGTAGAGGTGGAGGTGAGACCTGCATGCTCATGCCTGCTCTTCCTTCCCACACAGGCAGTCAAAGCAAGGACAAGTCATCTGCAATGGGCTTATTGTAAAAAGCAGTTGAGTTTGTTTTTTTATAGGAAAAATGAGACGGGTCAATTTTAATTAAAAAAATTATCCATAGCTGCTTCTACATGGTAGAGATTCTCTGTTTCTTTGTTGCTGCGAACGCTGAGGTATGCACATTTAAAACCGAAATTCCACATGGTGAGGGGACAACATGCCATGGCTGGTCCTGGGTCTAGGGCATGTGGTCCCTGAGACTCAGGCAGAGTTGCTGGGGCTTGGCTCTGCTTGCTCCTGGTCACCGGCGGCTGTCTAAGGCGGCAGCCCACCGGGAGAGCTCCCTGTCAGTTAAGCAAACAATCCACTCTGACTGACAGCAGCCAAAGCTGTACTGGCTGGGAACTGGAAGAAGAGTTATCAGTCTACATATCAAAGGGACAGAGGCAGAAGAGTAAACAGGAAGGAACCCACGTATGCCTGTCTACCTAACAGACTCTCTTGTAAGACCCCCCCTCTCTGGAGTCTGAGGCTAAGGGACAGCATCACGGCCTTCTCTTCCAACAAAAAGAAGAGAGCATGGGGTGTATTAGAACCAAATTGGATAACATAATGGGTTAGATTCAGAATAAATGGGTGATTTCCTCCTATTCCCCCTTCCTGCTAATTCTTCTGGGTCCCATTCCCCAGGAGCAGCTTTTCATGGAGTGAAGGCTACCACAAATCACGTAGTCAACTTTCCCGCATTCTGTCATTAAACATATGAGTCTGGATCCTACCCAATGACTGCAAACACAAGGCGATCAGTTAGCAAAACCTTTTTTTTTGCATTCTTTTACACAGAACAAAACCTTACGATTTGTGCAATACAATTGTGGAGAAACAAGGGGGGCCTGTTACAGAGGTGGCCTATACTGCTGGGTCAGCTGCAGCAGCCACAGGTTACTTACTGCTGTCCCCCACTCCAACGCTGCTCACATCCTTCACCAAGCCATTGATGCTGGAGGAGGCGCCACAGGCTGAGATAGCTCGTGGTGGGCGCTTGCCCGGCACCTTGACAGTGGTACGGAGCAGGTCCATTTCTTTGCCATGGGTGCTATGGATATAATCCTGGAAGGGCAAAAAGATCATGGCTTTTTTACCCTGCCTTTTTAAACCAATACCACTTCTGGTTCCATCTTCCCAAGCACACAGGCCCAGTTCATACATGCAGGAGAACAAAGTGGGAAAAAGAAGTTGCAGACCTCGGAAGTGGCAGAACAGACTGTCAAGGCTCAAGGGAAGCTGCAATTTTCTCTGTTGGGGGAAACTTGACACGTACCTCATTAGTACGATTCCCACAAGAAGTTACTCCCTGGGGCCATTTCAGGTTAAGAAAATGGCACAAGGGAAAAGGGAAGGTGTGACATCCCTTCCATTCAGACAGAGTTCCTACCACCCCACACCATCTCTGTCACACAGGTTTGGGGTTACAGGTAGGTCAGGCAATCACAGTTCGCCAACGACAGAGACACCACCAGACAGGGTAGCCCAGTCCCCTTTAATAACCACCCCTCACTTGGACACTGCATGGAGCTGCTGGGGCTGGGGTCTCAAACACTGCTTCGTCCACACGCCGCCACTATTTACTCATTTGAGGGAAAGGGGAGTGTCTTCCCTCAGAACTTGTGAGCTGGAAAACAGCCCTTAGCGCACTCCAAAGAGGAGGGGCTCCGCTGGAGTTTCTAGAAGGTTAAAGAAAAGCAGGAAAATCCTCTGGCAGCTGGCCTGCGCAGTCCCAGTGTGGGACCGCCCAGAAGACTGAAGATGAACCTTCTTTTCCCACACTGGATGCTGCCTCCCTTCACTCAAACCCCACCCCCCCAACTGTTGTCAACTGACAACCTTCCACAATGTTCCGTCAGCTCCCACTGGCTGCCTCTGGGAAAGGCAGAACTGGGCCTGTCCATCACAGAAGGCTTATGCCTCCTGCAGCCGATTCAAACTGGGCACTAAGGGGGCTAAAAATTAAAGTTTCAAAACATCAGTTTCATTTTCTTTGCGCTCAAATGCTGTATTATGTTACAGTTCAGCTGCATGCTTCATTGTATCAACTGTATGCAATTTTTAAGATAAAACTTCTTTTCTTGAAATTAGTGTCTGCAGCCACGAAAAAACCCTCATATTTTGGCTTATGGAGATTGGGGTGTTTTGTTTTGTTTTGACATCTTACTTGCTAGACGTATGCATAGTTCAGAATACCTCTAGCAGGTAAGATTTCAAACCCCACCCCCCATCTCCAGGAGTCGAGGGAGAAGATTCTGATTTTTTATTAAAGTCTGATGGAGGCTAGAACAAATTTTGAGTCCAGTGGCATCTTTAAGACCAACAAAAGTTTGTTCAACGTATGAGCTTTCGTGTGGAAGGCACACTTCCTATTAAAATGGATGTTAACAGTTCATACATATAGGCAGATGCTTAACTTCCATTTCAATGTATCTGAGGAAGTGAGCATGCACATGAAAGCTCATACCTTGAATAATCTTTTGTTGGTCTTAAAGGTGCCACTGGACTCAAAATTTGTCCTGCTTTAGACCAACACGGCTGTCCACCTGGATCTATCTGATGGAGGCTGCTAGGCTGCAGTTATACTAATAACCTGCTGGTGGCAGTGGAGAGTACAGCCTATTAGTGAAAGGGAATGGGAAGGATGAACTGGGAGGGGTGAACTCCTCATTGTGGTCTAGCTGCTTGTGATCAGGGCCACCTCAGTAAATGCCGCGTTCTCTGTCATACAGTCAAGGGCCTGAGCAGTTGTCATTTTACCACACTTTCCATCTCTGCCAGGACTCATCTCTGCACTTGGTGCACTTACGTTAATGCTGGGGTGGTAGAAGAGAAGTCCGTTGCTGGACAAGGTCACGTATTTCTTCTTCCATTCCTTGTTCAGAGAATTGCCGCTTCGTTTCAGCAGGAAACTCTGAGGGGAGAGGCAACAGGTGTGAACGAGAATGCCAGGGCTTTGTTTCTTTTGGCCTCTTTAAGAGGCAAAACTGACAAATGGCTTTGAGTTTAAGAGGTCACCTGTTTGATGGGTATGGCTCGGCCACTCCCCGTGTTTTCACCTCTGCTGTCCAGGCTCCGTTTCTCTGTGTCACTTCCCCTGCGATTCTACAGACAGACACAGAGAGACAAGCTGAAATGGGGCAATGCCTTAAAGTCCAGATGTTTCTTCAGGAAATTATTTCCACCTCCGTCTGTGTGCAGAGGAATCCCTGTGTGCTGCAGAGGATTCTGGGAGAAATCTTAGAGCATGAGCTGAAACCCAGGCCTGTTGGGGCTTTTGTTATAGCCTCACGTGAACTGAAACTGTATCCTACAACAGTGGCCTTCAATTGTTCCCAATCCCAAGGCCCACTTTTAAACCCCAGGCAGCAGCAAGGGACCTAACGGGTTGCAAGCAGGTGACAAGTAGTAACATGACATTAGAGTCACATGACAGGAAGAGGAGCCCTGCCTTTAGGGGAAAGGAATCCTTCCTGTCACTGAGTGATCTTATCTCACCATGTTGTAAATTGAGCATGCAAAGAGGGGCACATGCTCTCCAGGCATATGCACCAGTAGCATAAATCAGCAAAATAACTGATAGTTTGTATGGGGCCTGTGACCCAGCAGATGGGGATCTATGACTCCCCTGACCACCCTGACCCATGGGTTGAAACCCACCGCCTTGCAGCTCCACACAGCAGGCAAAAAAAATCAGTGGCAGGAAGCACACCCCTGTTCAGAAAAGCTTGTCCACCATTCCTGATGTCCTCATTGTGAAACCTCTGATAAGCTTCTATTCTACAGAAACCCTCCATTAGGTGGAACACAGCATGAAGATCACTGCCTTGACCACGCATGGTTGTCACAGTACTGGATGCTACATTTTGGTTCTAGAAGATATCAAGCTGGAAACTCTCGAAGACGCAAAGGTTTTGGGCACTTGATGCTTTTGCCCTTGTCATCAGATCCGATGGTTTAGGTATTCTGGGAGATGGGGAGGGAGAAAGAAGGAGACAGAGGAAGGCCACAAACTGCAGCTGCCCCCCCAACGCTCCCTTCCAGGGGCTGTGGTTTGTTTTACGGCTTTTCGACTGCTGATCAGAAGATTCAAGAGGCCTTTTTTTCTGACCCTCCTGGCTTCCTCTCCCCACTTGCCAGTCCCGCTGCACTCCCACGGAACTCACAGTGAAAAGGCTGGTCCTGCGTTTGGTCCCGCGATGCAGGGAGCTCGGTGTGCCGATGAGGGCCGAGGCTTCGCCGCGCAGCTCCCGATGGCTGATGTTGGGTGTGGAAGGCAGGGATGAGGAGTAGTCACTTGTGTGGCCACCGTTACTTGCCTAGAAAAGAGCCGAGGGAGATTCACACCGGCCCCCTTAACCCAAGGAAAGGACAGAGGCCTGGTGTACAGCAACTGCACAAGAGGTGCTCCTGGACTATACTGGTTCAGACTGCAGTTGAAAGAGGTGTGTGTGTGTGTGTGTATGCATGTCCTATGTCTAAAGGTGGGGGGGGATCACTGTATATAGAGAACTAGCAAAAAACTGGTAATACTTTTCTATGTGTGGGGCATGGTTTTTCTTAAGCATGCAGAAGAGCACTCAATCATACAGTCCCTCACCTGCAGCCTGAAGTAATATAAGTGGGGGCAGTTTTTATCACCTTTCTGCTGCATGGGAGAACAAGCCTCAGTTGCCGTCTAAGAGGCAGTGTGTTGGAGAAATGAGCATGTAATGCAAGGCCTGAGAAATTCAGTCATTATAGGGTTAACTATGCAACTTGTTTGTTTACCTATGTTAGCCTGGAAGTGATACCTGGCAGCTGGCAAATTATCTGTAAGCCCGGGAAAACTAAAGGTGTACTGTCTTGCTAATTGGTCAATGATATCAGGTGTTTCCTTTCAGGGGTCAAGAAGAAGGAGAGATCCTCCATTGCAATCTCTCACTCTCTATCAGTATGTCTTAGTGTGAAGACGGAGCACAATGCAGCTCCTTAGAAAGCATGTTTTGTTTATTTGTAGCTAATCCCGTTTACCTTTTCCCTTTAGTAATAAACTTCTTTTAAACTAAAAGAAGCAATCTCTTCTTTCCAGAAAAGCAAGATTCATTACTCTGAATTTTTCTTGATTATTGGACAAAAGTCCTAACACAGTGTGGTGGTGGGGATTCCAGGAAAGGAGGAGGAGGAGGAGCCCTTCACTACCCAGAGGAGTCTCAGAGCAACTTTCCCTTCCCCTCCCCACAACAGACACCCTGTGAGGCAGGTGGGGCTGAGAGAGCTCTTTCGAGGACTGCTCACAAGAGAACAGCTCTGAAACAACTTGCAACAGCTGCATGGGGAGGAGTGGGGAATCAAACCTGATTCTCCCAGATTAGAGTCCATGCTCCTAACCACTACACCAAACTGGCTCTCAAGCGACGGGGGAAATTGTTGGTGGCAACTGCCAGATCGGAGGGAGACGGGGACAAGAGTCCATTTAACAGTGGCTGTTGTCGGGGGCAACTGAGCTGCTTGAGAAGGCCTGATGAGCAAAGCAGGTACAGCCATGCTGAGGTCTGCACAGAAGCCCTGCACTGGTCCAAACCAACCATCCCATGAGGTATCACAGCACCTGTATCACTACATAAATTAGTCCCTCTCCATGGCGGCAGCAGGGTCAAGTGCACTGCCCTTCTCCCTCTCTTCTGTTGTCGGCCCACAGCTGCACAGGCCACTGCTCCTAGAGCACCTCCCATTTTCTTTTTTTTATAATAGATTTTTTATTTTGGAAAGTTAATGGGGTATGGGGGGGGAAGGGAAACACAGCATAAGAAAGAAATTATGATATAGAAATGTTTACATTTATCAAGGACATTAGTGTTAAGTTTGAGGCATAAAACAAGATCAGGGTATATTTCAAGATGCTTCACTTTTCAGCTCCTTTATTGCAATTTTTAACATAAGAATGATAATTTCAGAGAGGCTCAGGTGCTGCGCTGCAGAAAGGACATGCTCAGGCAAATGCCTGGTCAGCTGATCCCTAAATGCCCCTTGACCGCTTACACCCAAGAGGCCACACTTGAACCGAGTAGATTCCACTTACCGGGGTGGAGACTGCTGAGTGGCTGGGTGTGCTTGGCAGAGATTTGCAAGAGGCCAGGAGCTGCTGCTGTTTCTTCATATTCACAATCTTCTGGGCAACTGAAGGAGGAAGTGAAGACAGAGAAAAAAAGTCACAGGTAAATCATGGGGATGGCCAAGATCCTCTAGCCCCTGAGCGCACCTCAATTTGTGTACAACCATATGTTCGAAAACAAGACACTGCAAGTAGATAAATAGGTACCACTTTGGTGGGAAGGTAGCAGCATTCTGTGCGCCTCTAGTCATGCCGGCCCCATGACCGGAGAAATGTCTTTGGACAGCGCTGGCTGTTTGGCTTGGAAACGGAGATGATCACCACCCCCTGGAGTCGAATTCGACTGGCTTTCAAGCAAGGGAAACCTTTACTATATGTCATTAACCACACAAAATTCTGGGGTTTGGCTATATCCCTGCCAAACCCATACAGGGTCATGGTTACACTCCTGATGACATGCAAGTCCCACAGGCACTGAGCCTTCACACCCCCATATCCCCTTGTTTGAGACGAACACCGTAGTGGCCAGGTCATACCCTGAGATAATCTGTTTTGGGCCTCTTCATTCATAAGGCTGGGAGCCCCTTTCAGGAGCTGTGGTTCTATAGCATGGGGAGTGCATGAGAAAAATACGTATCTCCAGGAGCTGGAGCGGTTATTTCCATGGGTCTTTCCCATACGACCAGCATCCTGCTCGGAGGGTACCAATTAGACTGATGCAAACCTCTCCATCCTTGTGGCTGTGCTATTTTGCATGCACTCCCCTACTGCATGGGATCACGCCCATGGGGAAGTGGCCACTCCCCTTCCGGATGCATATTGGAAGACAGACTTGGCCTCCTTTAGACTAAACGCAGACGATGTCGCATGGGACTGCCAGAGACTCCTTCCATGGTTACAGCCTCCATGCCTGGCCTGCAGAAACGTGATTTCCACTGCGGTCTCAAAATGTTATATAACGCCAGCATTTGCTAGACCCAGAGACCGATCCCTGCTGTAGTCACTCCAGCATAAATGATAGTACAGATGAGTGATGGCTACATATAAATGGCTGGATTCGGCCAATAACAGAAGGCACTTAAGTTAGTGGAATGGAACTCCTCTCTCTGCCCCAGCCTCCAGATGCAGCCCACTGATCACTCCAAAACTGTTCTTCTGAGAGAAAGGGGACCCAAGGACCAGGGTCCCCAGCAGAGGGAGCGGGGCTAGGTTAAAATCAAACACTCTCCCCTCTTGTGGGCAGAAATTTTCAGCAGGATCTAATCCCTGCCCCTTATGTGCATGACCTGCCCAAACCATTTTTGCAGCAGACTGCACACACAATGTAATACAGAAGATAAAGAAGAGTTGGTTTTATACCTCATTCTTCACTACCCGAAGGAGTCTCAGAGCAGCTTACAATCTCCTTCCCTTCCTCTCCCCACAACAGAAACCCTGAGAGGTAGGTGGGGCCGAGAGAGCTCTGAGAGAAACTGCTCTTGAGAGAACAGCTCTGAAAGAACTGCGACTGACCCAAGGTCACCCAGCTGGCTTCATGTGGAGGAGTGGGGAATCAAACCCAGTTCTCCAGATTAGAGTTTGCCACTCTTAACCACTACACCATGCTGGCCGTCATGTGCATGTGAGTATCAACCAGTAATGCATGACAACCTGCACCAGCAGGGATAGTACACTAACTCTTCCTCCTTTGTCCACTGCATGTGGGGACTATACACTAAGGAGGACTGCCTGAGCTGATCATCAGAAAAAGGCTTGAAATATATCCTCTCTTAGCTTCTTAGCGCTGTTGTTGCCAAGATGTCCGAACCTCTGCCTCTCCTCCACCAAAGACTCAACGATATACCCCAGGGAAACATTCACCTTCACTGAAGACACGGTCGACATTGAGCCCGTAAGTAGCGCATGTCTCATAGTAGAGGCAGCGGCGCATTTCAGTGCACAGAGTCCGAGCTCGGGAATCTTCAATCACGCGTGGGTTGCTGGCGCTGATCTTATCTGTAAGGAGACAGAACACAGCCTTTGCATTTTGAGCTGGACAGGAGTTTGCCAGCCTGACAGGATTACTGAACTGGTGTCCATTTTTAACAAAATGACAAAACACAACAACAATCCAGCTGTGCGACAGAATCTGCTCTGGGCAAAAAATGAACATTGTCTCATTTACAACAGGGGTGACTGACTCACCCAAGGATCACCTCATATGCATTAAAAACTTTGTTAGTCATATTGGTCCATAGCAAAACCGAAACCAAAATCCATGTAGATACCTTCTATTAAGCTAATAAAAGGAAATACCTTTATCAAGACCAACCAAAATAACACGTATTGTGAAGCATTCTTCAGATTCTCCTATGTACCAGTTATTATACACATCTCCTTTTCCCTATTGCAAGGAATCTTGCACCATGTCAACAGGGATCTGATGGGTTATGTATGGATTCCATATGTATTTGCTCATGTCTCTTTATTTAGAAAGTGCAGACACTGCCTCTCCAGAGACCTTCTTGGGCTGGCTCACAAGTAAAAACAATACAACAAAATAATAAAACAACCATTAAAAATGGGACCCACAAACCTTTGAACTAGAAGCAGACCACAAAAACAGCTTAAGAAGAACAAAGTTTGAGTCCAGTGGTACCTTTGAGTCCAGTGTGAGGAAGTGTGCTTGCACACGGAAGCTTACACCCAGAATAAAACTTGGTTGGTCTTAAAGGTGCCACTGGACTCAAACTTTGTTCTGCTGCTTCAGACCAACAAGGCTACACACCTGAATCTGGCTTAAAAAGAAGGAATCCATTCACATCTTCCCTTTTGTTCATAAAGTGAGCAGAGAAGGGGAGTGCATCAACCAACAAGCTACAGACAATGGAGCAGAAAGGCAAGAGGAACTAAACCCCATCCCCATCATACCTCCACATGTTTCGAGTTGCACTCTCCCAACTTCTCCCTAAAATAGGAGCTGAGAGCCCAACTAGACATCACCTCTAACTCACTTCCTGCCATGAAGTCTTGGAGCTGCAAGTTCTTCACAGGGACTCCATCCCGATATGCTGCAGGGGCCCAATCAGGATCAGGGCCACAGTTCAGGGGCAGAAGGGGCTTCAACCTCCCCCGTGTGGTTTCCCCAGACCAAAATAGCTCTAAGGGGGTATTATATGCCCCACTGGAGGGCTTCACGTCTGCCCACCCCACCCCCTTTGAGAGGCAAAATAACGCCCACCAGGGCCACTTTGAGTTGGGAAAACAGCCCCGGTGGTGGTGGTGGTGGTGGTTAGGAGCTGAAGCAAATCTGATTAGGGCTGCTGTGGTCAAACAGGATCATTTCCCGGGTGTGGCTTCCAAGTCTCCATGGTGGCCGTGAGTCAGATGTTTGGGCCTGAGCCAGGCTGCAAGGAACAGGCCTCAAATGACAAAGCACATATAGGTGAGGCAAGAGATAGAGAAGGCCTTAGTCTCACCATTGCGCTCTGTTTTTTATTAAAACACAGACACTCCCCCAACCGGTTTTAAGTAAAAGCAGGGGAATATGATGATATATGAATAAATTACATATGGATTGCCCCCTAACATCTAATTTGGCCCTTTGTCCCCCAGGGAACTGAAGGTAAAGAACAGAACGAACACTTTAGCCATCATTCTGCCCTGTCTGAACTATTTCCATGCCAATTTCATTCACGGATTCATGCACCATTAGGTCCTCTTGTTTACTGACCCTTCTGAACGTGACACTGAAATCATTGATCCAAGGTTTGTTTGTCTCTAATGGCTTTGCACTATCCAACATTAGTTTCCTCCATCAGGGCCATGAGTTCGCATGGCCTGAGCTATTGCAGGACTGTGCCTCGGCCTTTGCTGTTCTCTGCTCCCTTTGACAGATCTTCCTGGTGGTTCCTGGCCTCAGCTGGCCTCTTGATTTTGCATTGACTCTTCCCATCAGCACCCTGATCCAGATGACCGGATAATAAACCTCTTAGCACTTAACTTTGCCTCCCTGCAACGTGCCCTGTTGGATCAGTTGTCCATTGCCCTGAGTCTTGGACAGGATCCAACAGAGGCTTACCTGAGTCATCCCCCAATCCAGTGTTTGGCACATGCCAGGGTACCGGGTCATTGCTAAGAAAAGGCCTTCTCTTCTCAAGAGGACTGCCAAGATTCCTTTCCCAGTGGGAGACTCCTCTTACCCCCTTCCCCACAACGTTCTAGTGCCGGGCTAAAGCAATGCATTTTAAGAGAACCTTGGGGACTCTTAGCTGATTTTATTGGTTATCTAATATCTCTGTCTGATACTCCATTCAGCTGGTAGACAGTTTTGATTGATTCTGACTCTCATACCTGGATCCTTGCTGCTAATTTTATATTTTTGCATTTTGATGTTTAAGCTTTTTAACGGTTATAGATTTTTTTCCTGTTAGCTGTCGCTTGGAGTGTCTGGTCAGACAGATATCAAGATTCTAAATAAGAGGCCGCAGATATCCTGAACACCAATGGAATTCTCGGCTTCAAAAGGAGGTCCAGTCCAGCTGTGTCACAATCTGGAGGACATGCATTCCGTGAATGCACTGTGAAAGTAGTGCAATTAGCATTGGTAAGGTTTTGGTTTTTTTTAAATTACGTTTCTGGCCCTTAACATTGTGCAAGTAGGCTTGAAAGTATGCAGGCAATAAATGCTGGTGGAAACTCAAAAGCCACAGAAGGGCTGAGCAAGATTTCTAGTGGTTAAGGAGGGGAAGAAGTCAGCATCTTGATTAACAGGAAAGGGCTGCGGCTCAGTGACAGAGCATCTGCTTGGCATGCAGAAGGTCTCTGGTTCAATCCCCAGCATCACCAGTTAAAACAGGGGTGGCCAACCTTGCTTAACGTAAGAGCCACATAGAATAAACGTAAGAGCCACACAGAGATGTCTGAGAGCTGCAAGACAGGAACAAATATCACACACACGTTTTTATTTTTAAAAATATGCAAATTTGCTTTTTATTAACGTTAAATGGGACTGCCAAAAATAAAAAACAAATGAGGAAAACCAGTTATAAGAAAGAGAGAGAGAGAAACTAGGAAAGCAAATAGATGGGAGGGAGGAGGGAAGGAAGGAAGGGAGAAAGAGAGAAAAAGCATGCCTCCCCTTTGCTTCCCCAGCCGCCCTGCCAGGAGCCGCACAATATGTGTGAAAGAGCCGCATGTGGCTCCCGAGCCACAGGTTGGCCACCCCTGAGTTAAAAGGATCAGGAAGTAGGTTATGGGAAAGACCTCCACCTGAGACCCTGGAGAGCTGCTGCCAGTCAGACAACACTGACATGTTGGACCAGTGGTCTGTTGGTTTTGAACATATTCTTGTTGTAATAATGCTTCATTGTTATAAGCAATCTGTTGGATATGTGCTTATACATTCTATTGGGTTATGACCACTAACCCATCTTTAATGAATGTAATATACAGTTCTGATCATATATAGTTGTGAATTGTTGATGGTCTTCCCTTGGTGGATGTCATTTGTGGCTCTCTCCATGCTAAGCAGAGAACATTATGCAAAATGAAACGCACGGAAAATTGGAAGTGCACAGAATCCAGCTTTGTTGTTACAGAACTGAAGAACTTCAATATTATATATTAATCACAGAGTATTCAAAGCCCTCTCCTGGGCTGGCCCCATTGCTGTAGACATTTGAATCCGCATGAGGCCACACTTTGGCTATCAGACATAAAGATTATCAAAGGTGGGCAATATTATTTTCAGTTTTTTGTTAAGTTTCCTCAAAGGCCTTTACACAAGAAACGGAGGATGTAAGTTTTTTTCATGAACAACAGAGCTCACAGTTCCCAACTGAAACACAGATATGCTATGAAATGGTACCCCTCTCCCCCCCCCCCCCCCCAGAAAACCTATCCTTTTCATATCCTTTTCCACTCTGAGTGTAAAACAACAGTTAACTGTAAGGCTCATTGAGACTCAGGGGAAGGTAACGCCTACATAGAGCTTCTGACTGAAAGTTTTTGCCCAGTGTTATATCATGGGGAGCTGTGAATTTAGGGACATTCCCTTATTGTTTTATATAGTTATTTTAACATGATCCCATAAGGGAAAAGCCTTTGCTTTAGGTTTCACTTGTTATGTTGGTTGCAGGCAGTGGCTGGTTATGTTCTAGGAGGGCACAGACCAGGCCTGCCCTATGTTCGAATAAAATTCTGTTCTCTTTTGGTACTGGGTGCTGTTGGAATCATTGTACCCAGCTTCCCCTTCTAGAGTCCCCTTGGGTTGAGGGTCCGGTCCTGGTACCTGCCCTACCCTGATCCTCAGAATAATGTCCCCTTCATGCCTTTTCTCACTCACCCTGTGTGCCCACAAGCGCAAGAGCCATGTCAGAGACTGCCCGGTAGGTGGTAAGGAGCCCATAATACTGTGACAGCTCCTGGAAACTAGCTTCATTCTCCAGGCTGAAGACAAAGATGACGGCATCTGCCCAATTGGCAAACTGCAAGGGAAGGAAAAGCAGAGGGAAGCCCCAATCAACAAGAGATGCTTTCTCTGGTGAGGGTGTTTATACACATTTAGGATGGAACCGGGAACTTGAGAGGATGTTGTTCTTACTCAGGTCTAGGAGAATCTTCACCCACATCAATGCTTTTTTTTAAAATCAGGAGCTGCTTCTGGTAGCAGAACGGAACTTCCCTGCCTTTCCCCACCTGCTGCCACTCATTGATCTGTCCAAAATGCTGCTGTTTGGGGGACCGTGGGCCCCACAGGAAGAGCATGAGGGTAAATCAGAGGTATGCAGTGGAAGTGGGAATTGGCAAAAACTACTCCCCTTCCCCTTTTCCGTTATTGTTGGGATCCAACCCTTTCACAGTCTGTTAGAGATCCCTGCCCAGGGCTAGCCCAAGACAACCAAAATTCCGGAGGCCCAAGTCTCATGACATGTGGGCCTAACTACATAAAACACTTTCCCTGGATATGTCCCTTTGAGTCATACACACATTTTGGGAGCTCCGTGCTTCCCAGGCACACAGGGCCTTGATTCGGATGAGGAGTGCGGCACTCTGGGGAAAATGGTTTAGATCCCCCCCCCCCAATACTATTTCCCCAACCTGAACAGTCTTGGGGGGCACTATTTGCCCCACCGGGGTCTGCAGGTGAAGTGATATGGTTACGTGACAATTTCCCAGGGAAAACATAGCATGGAGTAAGGCCCTGTGAGCTGAGCAAATGTCTTTGAGAGGGAGCCAAGGCCTGCATTTCTGGAAACAGCAGCTTGGCTGCTCACTGGGTGGGTGATATTCTCTGTTTTCCAAAGAAAAGAATCCAGAACCTCTCTGCTGGCTGCCCAGGACAGACTCAAGTTTTTAAAAAAATGAAAATGAGAGCATACAAATAAGTACCTTAGCCAACTCTTAATCACTCAGTGTCACTCAAAATTATTATGGTATCATAGCATAACAATACAATGGAATACAGGACAGGAAGGGATGATTTCTGATTTCTGAAAAGGGGCAGGGCCTACAACCCTGTTCCCGCTCACATCAGAACTGCAATTCCCAGAGTTCCTGGGGAAGAGGGACTATGTCTCCACAGTGTAACTATGCATTGTAACTCTAAAGGCAGCATGAGTTGTATAACGGCGACCATCCAAAATGCTAAAGGGCCTGGGGTGGTTTGGCTGCTGCACACTCCTGGTCAACAAGAGAGCATCACCTTGGCATCCGGAGGCCCTGCTTCCTCACGAATCAGCAACAGATGGCTCTGCCCATCCACCACCACTTCCTTCTTGAACTGGCCCCCTGGGGGAAAAAAACAGGAGAGGAGAAAGCAGTGAGCAGGGGCTTGGCAACCAAAGGAAGCTGCCCCATCCAAGAAGAAATCTGTACAGCTCAGCCAGCAGGCAGGTGGTGGCTGTGATAGGGGGGAAGGTGGGGACAGCGGTGGTGCAGAAAAATAATCTGAGACGTAAAAGGTGAGGTGTGTGTGTGTGTGGGGGGGGTCTCCGTACCGAGAGTAAACCTTACCTATTTGTCTGTCTGTTCTCCTTTGTCACTTCTCCTTTCCCAAACATGGTGAGAAATGGAGAGTGGCTCAATTTCCTGGAAAGATGGACACAGGTGCTGGGGGTGGGGGCAGAAAGGGAGGTCCATTTTGGGGACAGGGAAGGGAAGATCGCTCACCGTCAGCCGGTTCCAGGCCCAAATAGGAGCCAGTCAGGTAGCGATGAACAAGTGCCGATTTCCCACTCTTGAAAGTCCCAAGAACACCCTGGAGAAGATGAAGAAGAAAGATCATTACAGGGTGACTGCTAGACAAGGCATGGTCTGTGGCTCTCTGGATACTTCAGGTGCCCTCAGAGTGCCACATTTCTCCTCAAAAAATTGTCCAGTACCCAGTCTATCTTTATGATCAATACAAGGCAGTCACCATGCAGACAGAAACTCCTGAGAAAGCCCAGTGAATGAGGTGGCAACTGCGAAGATAGGAAGGACTTGGGAAAGGGGACAGAACTGTTACCCAATCACAGTCCAGAGCCTGCTCTGAACCCACAGCATTGACAAGGCTATTTTGTACCAAAGCTAGCATTATCCAAAATAAAGCCACTCGTGAATTAATCGCATGAAATTGCCTTGGTGGTATCATGCAAATGTGTGATGTTGCAAGGAGAACGTGTATTTTCTAGGCAGAACACTGGTTGCTACATTTGTAAGCTACAGACACCTACCAGTCGGAGCTCAGGGACGGAGCGGCTGAGGGTCCATTCCTGGCTGTTTGCAACGGCTTCTGAGAAAAGAAAGCAAGTCAGATTAACAATAATCACAGATCTACAACAGTTAGCTTTTATATAGCACATTTCAAGTATTCAGAGTGCTTCAGAACAGCCCTGTAAGATTATCTCCATAGTGGTGTTGGGGGAAACTGAGCTAGTTTGCTTGCTGCCAGTGTTCTCTCTAAGCTGAGTTAGTGTGAGCTAGCTCACAGTTTTTTAGCCTCCAGCTCACAGATTTTTGTCTTAGCTCAGGAAGAATAGCTCCAGAGCAAACTAATTATGCAGTAGCCAAATCACCTGCTCACAACTTTAATGCCAGCAGCTCACAAAATAGAATTTTTGCTCACAAGACCGCACAGCTTAGAGGGAGCATTGCGTCCCTGTAGTGACCTTAGGTCTGAGGAGGTAAGATTTCAGCTGGGGACTTTTATCTCCTGCAGCACTCTCACTTTTAGCCATTATGGCAGTGTTCAGATGTCTTAACAACCATGTTTTGACAGGCAGGCTTCTTTTGATGCTTCCCCACTCCCTTCTACCATGCACCTGGGACACGCTTCAAGCTTCCCTGATCCGGGGAACCTTCAGCTCAGCTGGTGATGGTATTCAAGTACAGACCCGTGGGCAAACTAGAATTGGTTTCCTTCCCACAATGAGATTTAATCTCAGTTTAGAGTCCCATTGGTCACGAGGGAAAAAACTCCAGTTTGCCCAGGCATGTTTCAATCAGCCATCATGGCAAACTGAAGTTTCGACTGAAAGTGATGCAAAACAGAAAGCCTTCAGCCACATTCCACACCTTGAGGAGGGGGGCAGAAGACAGTGCAGGAGCATGATAACCAAGTTGTGTTCGTGCCCATGTCATGGGCAGCGGCTAGAAAGGTTCTCTAAGGGCTGCCACCACCCTGGTATGGGTCTCCTAGGGAGGGCCCAAATCACCAACCCTACCCCTTTTATACACTCTTTTTCCAACAGGTATCCCTTTACAAGTGACCGAATGAGGCGTGAGGACCCAGGCAGAGTAACAAACTAGTTTTCTTAAAGAGATTTAATAACAACTGTAGTTCAAAACATAGGAAAAATCAGCAAAGTAAAGGTAGGTAAACCAGCAAAATAAAAAATCCTAACGCGTCTGATTACACTGTTCTAGGCTTCCCTAGGTACTTGCTCTCAGACGGACTCACCCCTTTTGGATGAGGGATCTCTTCCTCTGGAGCAGCCTCACCAGCTCTGCTCCCTGAGAGAGAACACCCTCTCACTTTGGCCAAGGCCTTTTATTCCTTCTCCCCAGGGACCACTCTCTACTCCTCTGCTGGTGTAAGTTTTCCTTCCAAATCCCCTGCTAACCAATCACAGGGTCCAGAGGGGACCTGGGAAATGTAGGCCCTGATGACTACTCCAATACAGGCTTCCCTGGAGCTACTAGGCCTCCCTAGAGCCTGTAGGCCACACTACTATAGGCCCACGATCATGACAGCCCGTGTGAACAAACGGAATTCTGTTGTGACATCTGAATGTGGCCCATACTTCCAGTTGTTCTCACCAGATTAGATCTGAGGAAAGTCCCCCCTCTTAGATCGGCACGCACATTCTGGCAGGCCACTGTCTCAGGATGACAGGAAGCTGTGGTGTGGCCACAGCTTAAAAACAAAACCAGAGAAGGCAGGCAGTGAAGCTGTCCTTCCCATCACGTATCATCAGCTGCTCTCCGGAGACAAGTCCGTTTAGCCATCCAGCTTTCCCACGCACAACAGTCAGTGCTTTGTGCCACTTCCGGGGAAGGGGAACACACAGAGGATGCAGCTGCAACTCATGCACGCAAACCACAATGTGTTTCCAGGGTCCCGAGGCAAGTGGCAGAGAAGGCATCGATCATGGCATAAAGAACCAGTTCTGAGCAAACATGTGCTAGGATGGAGGAAGTGAAGTTAGGAAGCAGGTGCTCTTGCCGACTCCCTGGGAAAGTTGATGGAGACTGGACTGGAATATTTCAAATCCCTGGGCATGCCAGCAAACAAGGGTTTAGGTGCCAGTCTTGCACTGGACTGAAAGGAAGAGTCCCAAGTTCGAAGACACCCGGGTGCTAATCATGGCATAGCAAAAGAGGGTGCAGTGGGGAGAAGCAATGGGTTGGGATAATACTCTGCTCACACAAAGCATTTCTGTTAGTGGAACAGAACTTTTCAACCTTTCCCCTCTCACTGCTGCCCGATGATCTCTCCAAAACGATACTCTCAGGGGAAAAGGGACCCTCAGGAACAGCATGAGAGGCAAATTAGGGGTCTGCAGGGGAGAGGGGGGATTGGTGGAAGTTACTCCTCCCATTCCATTTGTGGAAAATTTAGTCTAGATCCAACTCACAGACGATGTGGGGAAATGGGAGGGACATTACACATGGAGAAGGAAACAGACAGATGGATAACTTAACCCGGACAGAGGAAAGCTCTACAAATTGTTTTCAATGTGTTTGAATATTTAATGAGCTGAGCGCACTCAAGCATGCAGAAAATATCTTTCTTCACCTCTGCCTCACCTTTGGGCCTGCAGGGAGCCCCTTTCAGGTATAATTCACCCCATCATAGGAGGATGCCTGGCTAGAGACCTCCCAAAATTTTGTTATCGCCTCCATGGCTGCCATCTTGTAGTTGGTCCCACCTCCTATGGCAACCATTCTGTGGTGGCGCCCGCTACTCTCAAAATTTCACATCCCCCCAGGCTGCACAAGACTGGGAACTCCTGGTGCACAAAGGCCAGGGAAGCAAGAGCACCTGGATGAGAGGAACACTCACAAGTACTTGAAATTCCTCAGTATTTGCATTTTTGGCATTCACGTTCTGAACAGGACATTTTAAATTCCCAACTCAATTTTACATGCGGAGGTTTATTTGCAAGTTGAATAATACCACTGAATGTCAGCTATCAAATACTAAATATTATTGCATGCCAATCTATCATGTAATCCGTTAAATGTCATCAGATACTAAATGCTATGGCATTTAGCATACTATTAAATGCTATTCAATGCTATTCATTTCATTTATGGGCTACCTTTTTCCATCATGAAACTCTAAGGGGTTGTACATGATGGATTCCCAGGAGGATTACCATCCAGGCACTGACCAGACCTAGGGCTGATTAGTTTCAACAAGGTGGCTACATCATATGAAGATCTTGGATCCTAAATATCTTCCTTCGTCATCTATCCAACACAGTTAGAAATTACAGGATGTCTAGTACAGACATCAAATAGTCGGTAAACATCCAGCAAGTGATCAAGGAATAGCCGCAACATATCTGACAGTAAGCTTTTGCCGGATGAGGATTTTGGGGAGCAAATTCATCTCAGTGTTTACACTTGGTAATCCAGACCTTTCTTAACATCTTGCCCTAGCGGTAAACAGAGTTTACAGTACACTTCCACACCTGGGGCTGGATCCAGACTCAATCGGAAATTGACACTGATTCCCCCTTCCCACTGCAGACCTCCCCTCGTGTCATTCCTCAGGGTTCCCTACCCTGCAGGTTTGGTATTTTGTGGAGATCAATGAGCTGCAGTGGGAGGGGGGAGGCAGGAAAATTCTATTCTGCCATCAGGAAATTTAGTCCGGGTCCAGCCCCTCAGCCAAAACCCAAGGAAGCAGAAGAGGATTAAAACTGTTCCCTTGGCAGGACATTAAAAAGGAGACTGGCTTATAAGTGGCAGTCTCATGCACAACTGGGTAAAAGTACATCTTTGCCAATGGACAGCCTTCTATCCCTTTGGTGTTCAATCTCACATTAGAAGGCCCTCTGTTCTAATCAGTGACACACCCAGTATTCGTCTGATCTGAATGCCCCGGGTGACCCGAAAGCCTTTTTCCTTAGAGCCACAACAGACTTGCTTTTTTGAACTGGGCCTGGGGAGCACAGCAGCTGTGGGGAATGGCCATTAGAAAAAATAAAGCAGAGCCTATTTGGACTTGGAACACCACCACAGGCAGGGGAGGGGCTCCTGCCTCCCCACCTCCCCCATTTTCCACACTGAAACAGTGCTGGAGGGGGAGTTATTTCCCTGTTTTTGCTACTCCGCAAGCACAGTTTGGTGTAGTGGTTAGAAGCGCGGACTCTAATCTGGGAGAATCGGGCTTGATTTCCCACTCCCCCACATGCAGCTGCTGGAGTGACCTTGGGTCAGTTTCAAGTTCTTTCAAAGCTGTTCTCTCAAGGGCAGTCCTCGAAAGAGCTCTCTCAGCCCCACCTTTCTCACAGGGTGTCTGTTGTGGGGAGGGGAAGGGAAAGGAGATTGTAAGCCGTCCTGAGACTCCAAGTGAAAGGCGGGGTATAAATCCAATCTCCTCTTCTTCTCTTCACAGCATACTCCACGTGGATCAGCAAAAACGGGGAAATAACTCCCCCTTCAGCACTGTTTCAGCATGGAAAACAGTTGGGGGGAGGCAGATGCCCACCCTCCCTCCCTCTGCATGGTGTTCTGAGGCCAAATGGGCTCTGCTTTACTTTTAAACAGCCATTCCCATAGCTGCTGTGTGACAGTGGGGTCTTTGAGCTGGGTCTGGAAGACCTGGACCCAACTCTTTAAAAAAGTGAGCATTTAGTCTGGCCCTTAATCCCAGCCCCATACAGGATGTTTGTGGTTGCCTTGGAGGACAGACACAAAGGTGCACTCGCTACATGTTCAGATGCACGTGGTTAACTCTTTGTTAACATGCTGCATGGATAAACTGTGACATGAAAGGGTAATGGAAAACTGGCACAGGATTCCTCTCCAAGTCTGAATGGCCCCACAGAAAAACCACCGGCAGCTGTGCAGGCTGGGAGAGAATCAGCTTCCGTGAGAGACAGGGGGGCATTGATGAATAAGAAGTGGGAAGCTGTGGGAAATCCACACAACCTGGGCAAAACTCCCCCCCCCCCCCCGACAATGACATTCTAAATCCAGCTCTGAGGAATACAGCTCCCCAATTTCCTACATGGCCTAGTGGATCGGGATTAAAGTCATAAACTTAGCAGGGGGGCTGAAGTCAATTTAGATTTCCTAACACTCCCCAGCGTGTATATTATCCGCATTCTAACTAAAGCCTAGGATTCTGGCTGTCCTTTCCCAAGTTGCTGTGATCACAGAAACAGACCCCACTGTAAGAAGCTAGCTCACATTTAGATTTCTCCATTCAGCGGGTACCTCTGCTTGGACAGAGCAAATTAGCTGTGCTCATCACCCATGCCAGATGTTCTCCATGTGCTGGGGAAAGGAGATGCTTACTGCTTTCTTTTATCCTCCCCCCCCCCCCCCCCCAGCAGCAAGTCCCACATATTTGAACCTGAGTTCCGGCTTGCAGTCTACCTGACGGAAGGGGCCTTGCCTTGCTCACCTGAGGATCAAAGACAAACACACAGTACCAGGCACAAAAGCACCGCTAACGCCTTCTCCTCCATGTGTATGTGTGTTACTATGGAACTGTTGCTTAGCAACAGCACCCTGCACATCACCAAGGTAACCAGAGAGAAAAAGGGGACAAGGAGAGCAGCCCCCCTGCCGGTCCTCGGATAGAGAGCCAAAAAGGGCATCCTTGCTATTGCCATTTTGATGCCATGACGACACTCCCCTTTTTGACTAGCCCAAACTAGCACCCAATAGCCAGTTTATTTCCTTATATCAGCAGCCTGCACCTTTTTTTTTCCTGGCAGGGCTACGGTGCTTTGAGATTCAACAGGTACAACAGTTCCCAGGATGGATGTGCAGCAAAAAGGTAAAGCTGCGCTTGTTGAATTTCGACCTGACAACAGGCACAGAAATTTGTCAGAAAATCTACCACAGGCTGATTTTTCCTCTTTTTGCCACTTACACAACCCTGTAAATTATCAGTTATTTATCATCTGCACTCACACCCACCCACCCAAGTTCAGGACAAAATATTCTGTGGCATTTGCCCCATACTAAGCCACCTGCATCCAGTTGCTGCCATTTCTCTGGTATTCCATTTCTGGTGGCTTCGGCTGCAGCTATCAAAATGAACACAAGGGTGAACCAGATACTTGATCTGTCATTCACATGTTGCTGTGCAGATGTTCTCTCCAATGCAGCTATTTAACCTTGAGGCAAAGAAAGTTACATGCAAAGCGAGCCTCGTATCATGTTCACACAAACAGTAAGCTCCAAGATGCTTTAATTTCGATGACTGAGCAGGACTTAAAAGGGAAGAGGGGGAAGGAATACTGAGAAGAACAAGCAGCTGTGCTGTGCTTGGTTCATCTGACTGGTTCGGACTCAAAGGTTTCCTTCTGCCATGTGAGGAATCTTCCGGAGCAGCCCTTCCTCCAGTGCAAAAAACAGAGTTGTGGTTTAGTGGTACAGCATCTTCTTTGCAGAAGATTCCACGTTCAGTTCCCAGCATCTCCAGACCTCTACATGGGACCACAGACAACCACTCTCAGTCAGCTTTGCATGCAGAAGGTCCCAGGTTCAATCACTAGCATCCTGCGTTGAACAGATAAAGCAGCAGGTGCCACAAAAGCCCGCCACCTGAGACCCTAGAGAGCTGCTGCCCATCACAGCGTACAATACTGGCCTACAGTCTGACTCAGTGTAAAACAACTTCATGGAGACTTATTCCGACAGAAGTTGCCTTGTTTGGTGGATAGGAACCATTAGCTTTAATCCTACATTACCAGTTCACCACAGT
This sequence comes from Lepidodactylus listeri, assembly GCA_029233225.1. Lineage (NCBI taxonomy): Eukaryota > Metazoa > Chordata > Lepidosauria > Squamata > Gekkonidae > Lepidodactylus > Lepidodactylus listeri. The sequence continues at coordinate 53,026,569 of JARCFY010000015.1, read as the reverse complement.
AAACTTGGGGTTGTCCTCATGTCAGTTCATCAAACAATCATCCTGGAAGTGAAGGAAACATGGGAAGGTACTCCTGTGAACCAAACTGACAGAAATAATATTCATCTTCTTGAATTGCCCTTGCAAAAATGTCTAATACCAGCACTGTTCAAATGATCTCTGAAGTGCCATAGCATTTTGCCTTTATACTGCAATGTGCTTAGGGCTGATAAAAAAGGACTTTTTAACAGGGGTCTTTCAGGATCGAAATAGAATTGGAATCCTCACTGCACTGAACCACGTCTCTTTCCAATTTCATGTGATACATGAGATGAACTCGTGGCGCTGTGCATTCGCCCGCCCCACGTCAAATCAGTAGCTGTCAGCATGGGAGAGGCAGAAAAACACTCAGCACAATGACATCACATTGCATATTGTGTAAAAATACCCTAAATATTCTGAGGAAGAGGGTAAAAGAGAGGTAGAGCAGCCGTGACTCTGTCTTAGAAGGTCTAGTTAGGCAGTCCACTCAAACTACTTTACTTAAAGATATGAAGGCTTGGGGGGGGGAGCGTTTCCCTACTTTTGAAAATTTTCCTCATGAAAGAAATGGAAATTTAGGAGAGGGGGACCTTATGGGGGGGACTCTATGATATCTTTTCTCTTTTAGAATGAGACCGACTTCCCACAAGACGCTGCTTCACCGTTGCTCTTCCCTTTCCCCAGATTGTGTGTGTCAGTTTCCCACTATTTGCCCTGCGCCACATTTTGACCCGTGGCTTCGCCCAGTTCCCCCCACGGCTTTGCAATCCTGTTTTTTGAGGATCACGAAGCTGCGGGGGAAATCGGGTGAAGCCGCAGGTCAAAATGAGGCGCAGGGCAAATAGTGGGAAATTGACGCACACAATCCGGGGAAACGGAAGAGCGACGGCAGAGCAGTACCTCGTGGGAAATCGGTCTGAGTGAAAGGCTTTCAAAGACAGAGGCAGGGGGTGCTGTAGACATATACAGTTCTTAAATTCAAGATGCATTTTTGCACCCAGAAGGATACCTAATCTTCCTGAGAGGAGCATGAAGGCTTTCACTGCTTCTCAACTGTTCCATGTCTTCTGTTGCTTTTTTGGCCTGACTCTTCCCTTGTGGTCAATCTTTCCACCCCTCCCTCAAACCACTGTGACATATATACTCACAGATTGGATAATAAACAGCTTTATTGCCTTACTTTGCTGGACTGGGGGAAAAAATCAGAAGGAGCTGGGGCAGAAACTGCATCAAAGCCTCAGTGAAAAACCCTGAAAGTCTCCCTGAGAACTAAGCTCTCCCTAACCATGAGCCGTAGAAGAAAGAAGACAGCATCTAGCTGGAACTGCCTCTGGCTTTACTGATATTATTATTGAAAGCTAAGAGTTTCAATTTATTGAGAATTCAATATAAAACCATGCTCATAGTTTAATCAATATAGTTTGATAATATATTTGGTATTTACCACAAAGCTTGTGCTTTCTGTTTGGATCCTATTTTCTTCTACTTTTCAGAGTGCAAAAAATTAAGATACGTGTGCTAAGGTAGCATAGGATGCATCAGCTTAAGTGTTAGGTAGATTTGCTGTTTTGCTTGTAGAAAACTAGGGCATTTATCACGTTTGGTTTCCATAAAGATGTCAACTATTCATTTCTGGTCTTCCCCAACACCCCCCCCCCTTCCTGTGGCTTCAAAATTTCTGGAAATTTTATGTCTCTAAACCTACTTTTAGGACAAACGCCATTTGCTAGGCTCAGCGCTGAACTGTACAAGCTGCTTCATCTACATGCAGTGGCTACACCTGCGCAGAGGCCTCCAGTTATCTGCAAGGGACAATGACCTCCTAGGTTCAGGCCATTCTTGAACACAGGAACTAGCTCTAAAGGTCAAAATCAGTGGCAGCTCCTGCTGAGATTGGCTCTGAAACTACCAAGCACATGGCCTCTTTTTGCTGTGACGGGAGTGAAAAATCCAACGGAAAACGACGATTGTTCCCTAACTATGATAATCCACTGTATGGCATTTTGATGATTCTGTGATCTTCAGCTTTGTCCCAAACGGCTCCATGCTATGGTAATTCTGTTTTCAGTTTCATCTTGTTTTAAAATGCATCTCGTTCTATTTGTGAAATTATGTCTCCCTGTCATTGAACAGAAAACCCTGGCCTCCAGCCAGTGCATTAAGTACATTTACTTGCTGTACACACTACAAGTCGGGAGATAATAGAGCTCTATCTGTTGCCTGGGGAAGGGGAACTCTTAATATAGCACATGGGAGAAACATGGGTTTGTCTTCTTAGTGGCTGTGCAAATCATTGGGAGGGGTGGGGAAGCCATCCTTCACTACATGCGTGAATGTACCCACTCACCCATGCACACACAGTATGACTGCTGTCCCAAACTCCGTACATAATTCCCTTGCAATGAAAAGTTCCTCTGACAGCCCTAGATCTCCCCACTGAGTGACTGCCTGGGGCTGACAGTGTTCTCTCTCATCTCAGGTTGTTATGTAAGAGCAGAGTTAGGCAGTCTGTACCGGAAGCAAGTATCCCTCACCCCTACCTACTTTGAGCTTGTAACAGCCTCTCTCTCTAGGCTGACATCTCAAGTCTTGGACTCTGACCTGCAAATTTAGAGACCAGTGCACAGGGCAGCACTGACGGCTTTTCTATTTTCTTGGCTGCAAAACAAGGACTGCTCAGAATTTGGTGCAAAGGGATGCCTGCTCTAAAAATCTTCTGGCCCCCCAAAAGACCCAAGTCTAAGTAGACAGTCACACTACGCTGCTCCAAACCCCTGTAAACTGTGGATCTCCCAAGTCACACTGGAGTAAATACAATTAAGGGTTTTACCCCAGTATATGTGAGTTTACACATCAGACAGACCTACATGTTATATGTAGTTGTGTGATCCTTCCCTTCCCAAGTTTTTCCTCCTTTTTCTAGTCTGCCACTGTGGGCCTGCAACTTCAAGGGAGAATCCAGCACAAGGAAAGAACAGGCTATTTAATTCTTTCCCTGTGCTCTGTTCTCCTCTTTAAAATGGCCACCCACAAAAATGGCTTTGATGCCCTGACCCGGATAGCTCAGGCAAGCCTAATGTCATCAGATCTCGGAAGCTATGCAAGGCCGACCCTGGCAAGTATATGGATGGGAGACCTCCAGAGAATACCAGGGCCAGGAGGCCAGAGGCAGGCTATCAAGCCACTTTTCTGAATGTCCTCCGTGCCCCAATGGGAGCTGACAGAGGTCTCCATGACTGCCAGGCATGGGCACAATGTCAAACTCTGTCTTTTGTTTGCCATGATGACTGGGGGAAGGGAAATTCCAGGGGGGGGGGGGAGTGCTGGAGAGTGTGAACTGCTGGGTCGTAGATGCTGTAACTCTTCTTAAAATACCTCCCTTTGCCAGGGACGACCTTGAAACCAAAGCTGTGCTTTTCTCACTTTCATAGATAAGGGATTCTTGGGGGGGGGGGGGGGGTTAGACGTGGGGAAATTAGGCAGAACGTTTCAAAGTGATTCGTGCATTTTGAGGGGGCTTTGTTTGTACTGTCTATAGCTTTGGATTTTCCCACCAGACCCTCACTTCTGACACAGTACTGATCTGGCCTGGAACATGATTATATTTCAATAAACAAATCAGTGATGAGAGAGTGTTGTTGAGAGTAACTATGTCCAGGAGTCTCTCTCTCTCTCTCTCTCTCTCTCTCTCTCTCTCACACACACACACACACACACACACACACACGCTGCAAAAAATACCCCCCAAAATGGTTTTGATCACTGCTAGAGAATACATACAGCTAAACTCTCTCCCATTTCCCACTTGATTCCCCTTTGAAACTGCAGCTCTTGTGACACCATTCTGTAAAAAGGAGGGAAAAATCCCTAAGGGAAAAACAGTTACTGAACTACATCTAAGATAAGCTTCTGCCCACATTGACTTTGCTCAGTTCAGAAAGACCCTTGGGGTCTTCTCAGTCTGCTTGGGTTTTCACTGTCCTGAATTATCTGATGTCATCTCCAAACCTGGCCAATCTGGACTCATTCCTCTCTCCCTATTGCCTATGGAAATAAATAAATAAGGGGCATGTATTCCAATACATACACGTGGGAATCCTACAGTTCACTGTCCTCCATTGTGAGAACTGTTTTCTCTGCCCCTTGGTTTCCTGTTCTCAAACCATAAGACTCTGCCCTCATCCCATGATCTCTTAGTTTTCCCTGGAGGGGCTAATGAAGGAGAGAGTGTAATGGATTTTAAGAGAGGGATGGACAGATTTATAGAGAATAGGTGTACTTTAGGTTTATTAGCCATGATGGCCAAACGGAACCTCAGGTGCTGGGAAGCAGTTGGCAGGTGAGGGTTATTGTCTCCAGGGCACACTTGCAGGTTCCCTATGACCTCTGTGTGTGATTCTGGGGAGGTAGAAACCATTGAACATATGATGTTTAGATGGTCTGAGACAAACCTTTCACAACTTTTGTAAAAGAAACATCTGGACAGACTGGGAGTGTTGTAACCAATTGCTATCCGACGAAAATCGGACTATTACTGAATCTGTTGCAAAACACTTTTATGGTTTTATATATATTTTACTACATTTTAACCAGATTTTTATAACTCTGTATCTTAACCTGTTATGGTTATGTTGGCTCGATGCCATAATAAATGTACTAAGAACTATTTCTCTGTGTGGCCACTGGTGGAAGCAGGATGTTGGAGTAAGTGACTGACTGGACTCTTGTGAGCATCATTTCAGCTACCAAATGTTTAATGGGTTTTTATGCGTGGTGATGCTTCTGGGCTTTTAGTGGCTGTTAATTTTAATAATTTTATGTTTTTAAAAATTATCTTGCTTTTTTTGTGAGCTGCATCAAGCAAGTCTCTGAAGCTGCAGCAAAAGAACGTGGTGTTTTTTTTGGGGGGGGGGGGGGGGAGACATACCAGCCCTAAGACAACCAGAACTACAAGTTCAGTTTTGGATCAAGCACTAAAAATCCCCCCCCCCCCCCCCAAGTCTTGCATTATCTCAAAATGCAACAGAACCAAAACGAAACCACCCAAGGCCTTTCAGAATCTGAAATTTATGGACAGCTGTTTTGAGAGAATGCTGATTTGGGATCTTGGAAATATGATTTCATTGTTTCAGATCTTGGCAAACCACATGGGATACTTCACCTCCAAGTAAGCCCATATACCTCTTGGCAAGAAAAAAGACCTCTGAAGCCCAAGACATCTGGTTTCCCACAGCAAACTAGAAGGAAGTGGACTTATCTGTCAACAGTCAGAGGGCCATGTTGTTCCCATTCCTTGCTAAAGAAAAATCTGAAGCTGCAGCATCTTGAAAGCAGAAAAGCCAATCAATCCCCATCAGCAGATTTAAACATATATACTTTTTTGGGGGTCATTTATTCCAGTTGTAGAATTTGGGTTACCTTTATGCAGAGCCTGATTGATTTGCAAAACTCCTTCATTCTTAAGGGAGAAGGCACCAGGACTCTCAGTTTGCCTAATGTCCCGCCTTCCGAGCCGGCTTGTTCTGCCGCCCGACTCTAGCTGAGTATCTGAAAGGGTGTGAAAGCAGTCTTCACATGCTCAGGTGCACTGTCGTTTATAACTAGCGAACCCATTCCAGAACATGCAGAAACTGTGCTAAGGCCACGTCCTCCCTCCACTTAACCTTTCTTTCCACCCCCACTATCAGAATTGCCTGTAAAAGCCACCCAGGATCTAGGCGCTTGTTAATCTTTGGCTTCTGACTCTCAGACACGCCAGGGAGCTGAGTACATTCTGCAGCCCTACGCCAGGGGCTCGGGGCACCCGTTCCAGTCAATTATGTACAATGATTAGAGCCGACAGCCGCTACTTGCCAGTTGTAAAGGCTCAGAAGTGCGATCTGGTGCCAGAGCACCCCAAACAAAGCACATCTCTAATAAATCTCCACCAACCATCCCTCCTCCCCGCTCCTCCCTCCCTCCCTCGTTCTTTTCTGAGCCTGCTGCATTCCGATTCTCTGGGGCTGGTGGCTTTTTTGAAATGTCAATCAGCATGGATCAAAGGGAAAGCTGGAGAAGTCATTTTACACCCTTATAATTCCTCCTGATTAACACATCTGCTCAGACAGAGGTTTGTGGCAGGGAAAGGGAGAGAGAGAGAGAGAGAGAGAGAGAGAGAAGAGATGGAACCAGGGCATCAAAGGCAGCCTGGCAGAGCTGTCTGGGGGATTCTGTTCGTAGAGTAGACCTGAAAGCTAGCAAGGTAATGGGGGTGGGTGGGAGAGAAACAGAGACCCAGCAGCCTTTATGCTGCTGTTGGGGTGCAGCTGAACACCTCCAGGCCTCCCTCCCAAAAGCATGGAGTTTACTGCTCTACATTGCTACAGGTAACTAACAGACAGGAGAATAGCAGGAGAAAAACAGAGGAATAAAGCAATATAGGATATTCAATGCCAGTTAGCACTACAAAATGAGTGCCAACAGGGAGGGGGGAAAGCTAAGTCTACACTTACAGCCCTAGGTTCTAAGCAAACCTGATCTAGGAGGGAAACTGATTCGTTTAGCGAAAAGCATCTGCAAGAACAACTCCAGGAAGGGGGTAAGAAAATATCAGACCATACATCAGACCCTTACACCCTTTTAAGACCCTTTTAACACCCAAGTACTTTCTAGTGTAATCCTAAGCAGAGTTCCACCTTTTTAAGTGCTTTCGAAGCCAGTGGGTTTAGAATGCAGAACTCTGCTTAGGACGTCACCATTAATATGTATAGTGTTAAAGAGAAACATGCATGACACAAATATATTTTCCAGGCTGTAACTCCATGTTAAGCACGCACATTTTGCCCATTTATTTATTTATTTTATTTTATTTGTATCCCGCCCTCCCCGCAAAGCAGGCTCAGGGCGGCTCACAATAATTAATGCATAAATAACAATAAAATCCATACAAAACCATCTAAAAACAATTCAGTTATACATAAAAGATCATAAGGTGCTGGCGATGTTTCCTTAATGACTTTAGATGGCGTACTCTTTTGCCTCTACATAATGTATAAAATAGGCCCTTAAAAAAAAAAACAGGGCTAGCATCACTGCATAATGTACAGCATCCCCCCCTCCCCAACACCAGACTGCTATTACTTATTTATAAGACATTATACAGATCCATGCCTAAGGCCACACAGTGAATCCGTGGCAGTGATGTAATGAATTCAGGTCAACAAAGCCTGCGGTCACACTGGAGGCTTGCTGCGATCTGGGCACGCCTCTAATTGCACCGGTTTAAAGTGCTGTGGGGCAGACCCACCAGACAGGACACCCTGAGGCTGTTTCCCTGTACACTTGTCTGGTGGTCAGGCATTCACATTACTGCAGCACTTCAGCCATGGAGCTCGCTGCCTGGTTGTTTTTCTTTTAATGCAGGTGGGTGCATGAGCATATGTGCTCATGCGCACATGCACATATAGGCAGCAACTCCCCCAAAAACCCCCAACCAGTGGCAGAAAGGTATCTGCGGTTTCAGACTCCCCTTCCAGGTTCCTTTGGCGGCAAGAGAGTTCAGATGTCAGGGAAAGTGGAATGGAAGCACTAGAACCTGCAAACACCGGACCTTCCCCAGTGCCTGATTACTCTGCTTCCAAAGCAGGGCAACATGGGGTGCCAACGACTGGGGCACAGAAGGCAGATGTTGCTGTCTGATCGTACTCTTTAAATCTGCAAAGGTAACGCTACTATATCGCAACAAACTGCTCGTGGGACCACAGCCAAACTCTTCTAAATGCGAGTTCGACTATTTGACCCCTGCCTCTGCTCTTGAAGAACAGCCATCTTCTGAGGTAGGAAAGTGTCATAAGGGTTCCTGGCGCCCAAGATTTTAGACGTGATGTTTCAGTTGCTCTTGATCTTGTTGTTTTTTAAAGATGATTTTATGGATTGTTCACTGTGTTGAGCGTTCTTTGAAAAGAATAGAGAGGCCGTGGCTTCATGGCAGAGCATCTGCTTTGCATGCAGGAGAGCCCAGGTTCAACCCCCAGCATCTCCAGTTAAAAGGATCAGGTAGGAGGGAATGTGAAAAACCCTTACCTGAGTCCCCAGAGGGCCTCTACCAGTCCTAATAGACAACAATGACCTTGACAGACCAAAAATATGACTCTGGATAAAGCAGCTTTGAATTTAACAGCAGCATATAAAATAACTCTCGCAAGCTGGGCTGGTGACGTTATGCAAAGTAGTCGCCCTGGGCAGCATATTCCCAAGACAGTGCCTTTTCCCCTGCCTCTGTTTCTGCATGTGTTGACAACAGTTTTGGATTACACTGTCAAATAGTCTTGATGTAATAACTAGAGCTTGAGCATGTGGGTTTGCACTGTGTGGAGGGTCAGAATGTATGGCTTCAGGGACTCTCTTTGGAGGCATTAATTCCACAAGCTCCAGGGAAGTGTGGAAGAGATTCCCATGAGATGCTAACTGGACAGATTAAAATAGCTTCCTGTCTGACCCAGTGGGCTCCTACCCATGAAAAGTCTATGCTTCAACAGGTCTTTTGGTCTTCAAAGGAGTCAGAAGACCCCTTTCCCCCCTTAGCAAAGTTAACGTTATTTTCAGTCTCAGGCTGGCAATAAATCAGTACTCAGCAATCAGGAAAAAGATGGGGATATTGCTGAAATTTTCAGCTATAGCGATTCAACCTCAAATTGACAGTTTCACCCCCTTACAAATATGCAGCAATACATACACTGTATTGTTTGCTTTGGAGGTACATTATCAGCTAAATTAACATTTGCAGTGCCATTTTAGTGCATAGCCATGTGGTGAGGGGGTTGGGATCGAGGGGAAAAATCTCCATTTATGCCACAGCCCTTGTGAAAATGCCAGAAAAAGACCATTGTAGCTATCTGCTCCAGGTCTGAACTTATTGTATCCCCACAAGCACAAGGTCTTGTGCAACCAACTTTGGGGTACCATATGAACGTAAGAAAAGCCCTGCTGGGTCAGACCAATGGTCTATCTAGTCCAGCACCCTGTCTCACACAGTGGCCAACCTCCCTAATATACAGGGAGGAAAGTGCTAGGTATTGCACAAGACATGTATTTGTAAAGAAATTACTTTTATACACACCTTTGACCTATTTCTCTTTCTTTTTCTAAACATCTTTCCAGATGTTACCAATGCAAGTATTATATTATTTCCTTCTTTGCTGACTCCATAGGAAGTTTTTTGTTCCAGAAATCTATAAACATAGACCAGTGCTATGCAAATAATTCTCAAGCATTAGTCTTATTACAATCCTGTTTTAACATTGTTGTTTTGTCCATGATCGTAACAAACCACATTTTTCTCAACCAGTTTGCATAATCTGGTAAAGCAGCCTGCTTCCCATACCTTGTAGAGCCAGTTTGGTGTAGTGGTTACGATCGTTGACTCTAATCTGATTCCCCACTCCTCCACATGCAGCTGCTGGTGTGACTTTGGGTCAGTCGCAAGTTCTCTCAGAGCTGTTCTCTCAAGAGCAGTTCTTGAAGAGCTCTCTCAGCCCCACCTACCTCACAGGGTGTCTGTTGTGAGGAGGGGAAGGGAAATGAGATTGTAAACCACTCTGAGACTCCAAGTGAAGGGTGGGATATAAATCCAATCTCCTCCTCCTCCTCTTCTTCTTCCTCTTACTATCAAGCATTCTTGCTGCTTTCAAAAAGTGTGATATTGTGTACCACAACTTTTTAGGTAGCCTTTCTGAATGATAGCCCAACAGACACATTACTGGTGTAAGGTGGATGTTTTTCTTTAATATTAGACCTATCCTTTTTGTACCATTTTCCAAAACTCTTTCAGCGTTCTGCAGTCCCACCACATATGGAGGTAGGAACTGAGCTAAGTCCATTTACGTTTCCATGTGCACACTGCTGGATCCAAGCCTTTATTTCCTCATGGTGTAAAGGTTTTTGTGAATATATGGTCATTACTGCCTTACATTCAGTTCTGAAGCAAATGTTGCATGAATATAGATGTAGGGTTTTTAGCAATCTCTGCATAACTTGAATACAAATGCATGCATCAAGCTCTGTATCATATGTCTTTTCATGTCAGTATGCCAATGAAAGAACAGCAACAGAACCACTTGATCTCCTCTTGAATAGTAACTTGCAGAACAACACACAGTTACTGACAACAATATACCTCTCGCATACATGCACAGAGGCCAGGGTTGTGCTGTGCAGAACCACACACAGAGTATTACAGTACTCACAGAAATAATCATTATGGAACACTCAACACTGCAGTAGGGAACAGCTGTTGATAAATGTAAATCTAAAAACCTTAAATCAGAGCATGGTTGTTTTTAACATACATTATTATACCTATCAAGCAACCAACATATAAAATATATAAAGAAGTCACAGGAAAATGTGCAAGTACAATTGAGTTGCATAAAATTGTGGTGAAAAAACATACATCTGGAACTTTATAAGCCTCCTGAAAATACTGGAGGACCTGAACACTCAAAAAAGGGGATTTAAAAATAGTAACCTTCTCCCATAACCAGAACAGGACTGACAGATATTTTGCTGAGGAAAGAGGTTTGAGTATTTCAAAATGGGGAGGGGACAGGACAGAAGATTAGAGATAGCTGTGAGCTTCGGTGGCAGCCTCAAGTAGTTACTTAGAAGGCTTATACCCTACCTCTCAGCCTGGGCCTTCCAAACTAGTTTCCAGATCAAATATGAAATCACAACCCAAAAAAGCCATAAGGCACCAGTTTTTTAAATACACACACACACACACACAGCTAAAGGTTTCCCTTGCTCAAAAGCCAATCGAATCCCACTCTAGGGGGCAGTGCTCATCTCCATTTCCAAGCTGAAGAGCCAGCGCTGTACAAAGACGTTTTCGTGGTCATGTGGCTGGCATGACTAGATGCAGAGGCGCATGGAACGCTGTTACCTTCCCACCAAAGCAGTACATATTTATCTACTTGCAATTTCTTGCTTTTGAACTGCTAGGTTGGCAGGAGCTGGGGCCAGAGATGGGAGCTCACTCGGTCATGCAGCACTTGGATCTTGAACTGCTGAACTACTGAGCTTCCGGTCTGCAGTTCAGCATCTTAACCTCTGAGCCACCATGCCCCCCCCCAAAAAAACTAAAAATGATCCCCCTGCAACAGAACAGAAGTTAACCAAGAGCCCAGGTAAACAGGGAAGTCTTGCCCTGGCCTCTGAAATTACTAAGACCAGGCACTGGGTGAAGAGCTGAGGGTGGGCAAGTGCTCCATAGACAGGGGGCCCCTGCAGAAAAACAGGCACCTCTCTCAAGTGACCATCTTTATAAATGATTCCCGGGCAAGCTCCCATAGTAACATGTGGGTTCCTTAGACCACTCAGGATTTTAAAGATCATAAAACAGCATTTTGAATGGCGCCTGGAAATCAACAGGTAACTAATGAAGCTTAAAAAAAAAAACTGGAAGAAATACGGTTGCACTAATTAACAGCAGTTAACAGTGTGATTTTCAATTACCGGAGCACGCATAAGCTCAGAGATAACCTTCACTGCGATGCATGCGAGAGATCGGCAGCCCAGACTAGGCAGCCGTTTTGTCATCAACACTGCTATCTGGCAGGGGTGTGACTAAAAAGGGTCATCAACACGCCTGCAACCAGGGCCCTTGTCCCCAGTATGCTATTTTTAAAAGAGTGTCCTCCTTCTTTATGGCCTTAGGACATTTCCCCCTTGTGCAGAAATTGTTAATGTGCCCTGGTATTTATCTGCAAAGGTTCCTTTGCTTGTTCATTCACTCTAAACACAACCCTGAATCTATCTAGAATGGCACTTCTGCACTCTCCAAATTATGATGATGCCAGAATGGCACATAGCTAGGGACGTAGACACATGTAAGTGATGTGGGAGACAGGTACCATGGTTACCTGGAGGGCAGAAGACAAGCCTAAACCTCAATTTAAACACACACCCTGCCAGTGGACATTTTCAAGCAAGTATTGTGAAGCATCAGCTCCCCATTTGTAAGGTATCTTAGAGAACTCTGTCTCATCATAAAAAGCAAGCACATTTACTTATCTCAGCCACATTCTGAACTAAAAAAACATAGTTCTACACGAAGCTAACCCAAATTCCATAACCTACATAAAATGTACTAATTCAGCAAATGGACATTACATCTGCTGATTTTGCCTAGTTTAAAGAAGAAGAAGAAGAAGAAGAAGAAGAGATTGGATTTATACCCCGCCCTACACTCACTTGGAGTCTCAGAGCGGCTTACAAACTCCTTTTCCCTTCCCCTCCCCACAACAGACACTCTGTGAGGTAGGTGGGGCTGAGAGAGCTCTTTCCCAAGCTGTCCTTGAGGGAACAGCTGGTACAGAGCTATGGCTTGCCCAAGGTCATCCAGCCAGGTGCAAGTGGAGGAGTGGGGAATCAAACCCGGTCCTCCCAGATTAGAGTCCACGCACTTAACCACTACACCAAACTGGCTCAAGTTGCAGGATATCAAACGATATCACTGGAAATCCTGTTCAGCCTGACCCTCTGCATGAAAAAGTATGTATGTTTTTATCCAAGCCTTCTTCCAAGGCGCTCAGGGCAACACACACAGTTCTCCCCACCTCTATTTCATCCTTAGAACAAGGTAGGATAAGCTGAGCGAGGGACAGAGGTCCGGGGTCACCCACTAAGCTTCATGGAAGAGTGGGGGCTTGAACCTGGGTCTCCCATATCCTAGCCTGACAACCCTAATTCCTAGACCTGCCGATTCCCAAGCTTCTTTTCAGAGCCAAAAGGGCTACAAACTGATGACAGCAGAGCTCTATGCCCAGCATTATATCCTGTGTTTGGGTGCAGTGACTGCAGAATCCTCACAGCCCAACTACAGAAATCCCACAAAAATCCATCTAAGGTCATATGTAAAATACATTTTCTAACTTCAACTGTTATTCCCCCCCACCCCCGCCTGCCAGGTGGCAAAAATTACAACACATGAGCTAGGCTACCATTGGGTGCTAGACCACTCTCTCGAGTAGTGGGCATATTTGCAATTTTGCTCACAGAAAATGAAGGCATTTATACTTTCAAACTTTATAAATATGCCAAATAGTACAGTTCCATATGCTAAGTTATCAATGATACATTTTTGTTGTTGTTAAACCAATAAATTTAGAGCTTTTACAATGATCCAGTTTTTCTGGACTTCTTCTGGCGTCTAATCCCTAATCAGGACATGAAGCTCCTTTAGATTTGTGCCCTGCAATGTGCCCCCCAAATCCTTCCCCAGAAACTCCGTGACCCATCCAAAATGTCTGCACGTGTCACTGCTTAATTCTCACTTCAGAGCCACTTCCGACACTCTCTGACCCTTCTCAATCATTCCACGCTCTCCAAGGTCCTGAAGCAAGCTACACTTTCACTTCAGGAACCTCGTGCAAGGGTGGCCAAATTTGCTTAACGTTAAGAGCCACATAGAATAAATGTTAGATATCTGAAAACCACATGACATGAACAAATATTACAGACATGTTTTTACTGAAAAATACGCAAATTCGCTTTTTATTAACATTAAATGAGACTGCCAAAAATAAAAACAAAAGGAGTAAAAATAGATATGGATAATTTTATTTGTCCAATTATATTTGTAGGCTGGGGTGGGGGGCTTTGAGAATGCATTTAAAGTTCAAATTGCTTTCTTTCTCTGCTCCCTGCTGCCTCTAGCCAGGAAGGAGAGCATTGGGTGGGGAAGGGAAGACCAACTGGGGAGGCATGCCTCCCCTTCGCTTCCCTAGCTGCCCTGCTCGAGCCACACAATACGTGTGAAAAAGCCACCCCTGGCCTAGTGGTTTGGCCTAGTGGTTTGGCCACCCCTGGCCTAGTGGCACTTTGAAGACTACCAAGATTTTACCCCAGGATAAGCTTGTGCGAACTAAATTCCTGCATATTTTTGGCGCAACAGATAAATATGCCCCCTCCTGGAATTATTTTCAGTGTATTCCCCTTGTGACTATTTGTGGGTCAAGTTTTATTTATTTCTCCTTTACTGTTGGAACCTTTGTCACACTTAGGAAAGAGCAATTGCCAGACCAAATGTGCCAGCTATTCTCTTTCTCTCCAGCTTTTGAATTCTTTTGGTTTTTTTCTCTGCTTTACATCTTCTGCTCCTTTCTACAATTCAGCATCTGTTCCATATTTTCTCCCACATTTCATCTGCCTATGCTAGGTTGCATTGGGATCACCTAGACATCTTCAGGTTAACCTGATTAGATACCATTCTTAGGAGACAGCAATGGGGAGGCTACCACAAATCACTCCATATGATGGCAGTCTCTGCAGGGGAGCCCTTCATGTGCAGAGGCTCAATGAACTGAATGGGTAAGGTTTTCTACACAGTTAGTATCCCCTATCCCAGTCCTTCCTGAAAATTTGCAGAAGAATAAAACTGGCCAACCAGCATATTCAACAGTCGTTCAAGAGTACACACTGTGGAACACATGGAGCAGTTTTGTATGAAATAGTTTCAAATTCTGCCTATATGGTGGCCAGAACATGCACATTAGTCCTTACATCGGTCCCCATTCTTTTCAGGGTACAACCCTATCAAACAATATGCCCTATTGAACTCATTGGGACTATTGAACAGGGCATTGTGAAAACAGGGCATGTCTGGAAAAGCATCCTTAGGATCGTGCTTCATGTTTCAGAACACCTTTCCTGTGGACAGACAGGTCATTAACCAAGTAGCAAAACTATTCTGTAAAGCAGCAGGGACGGGGCAGGAGGAACTGTGGCATACAATCTCTGTGGGCAGGAAACAAGAATTGCTTTGCTGTTGGCCCTCTGTATTGTGTATCAGCACAAGAAATGGATGGGAACAGAGAAGTCTACGGTGCAGTAATTGAAATGTGTGGGAAGATGGCAGTTTGCAGTATGGCGGTTGACAGCGAATGGAGTTTTCATTTTGCCTTCTGGGCTGTTTGTGACGTACACAAACACAGGCTGGGAAGGGGGTCAGGAATGAGCTCTTCTGACAGTTTTGTGCCTCACACTTTTGAGGACGGTGGCAGAAGGATGCTCCCACCTTAACTAGCTAGTCACACTCCTAATAAGAAGTGGCGTTGCTTGATTGTGCTGTGCTTGGAACAACTGACAGGGCCAGGAAGCATTGCCTCCCTTGGGGTTTTCGAGACAAGGTTAGACAGGCACCCATCAAGAATGCTTCAGGTATATGATGTGTCATATGGCAGAGACAACAGGCAAGATGAGCCATCAAACCCTGTCCAAACCTATGACTGTAGGAGAAACAGTGGAGTGGAGTGATTACGTTCTGAAAAGTTCCCACTTCAAATGTCACCTCAGCCAAGATCAAGGGGTGTCCTTAGACAACCCCCCCCCAGTCTCAGACACGTCCCCCCAAATCCACAAGCCAGCATTCAGAAGTGGTTAGAATGTCAGGGTACACCCTTGAGGTCCCAGGTTCAAATTCCTACTCTGCCACTGGATGACCTTGAGACAGTTACTCTCTCAGCCTAACCTATATTGTAGGGCTGCTGTTATGAGGATAAAATGGAGGAGCAGAGAATGATGTCACAAGCCACTTAGGATCCCACTGGGGAGAAAGTGGGGTACAAATATTTAAGAGAACAGATAAGGGAAAAATAGCACCCACCTGCCTTGCATTATTGCAAAAATCCTTACAACCAGAGTAGCACTCAGGAAAACCACTACATAATAATTATTTGCACTGGCCAAATCTGGAAGAGAACAGTCCCCACAAATGCCATTCCTGGCTAGTGCATAGCTCTTTGCACAGTGCATGTTGTCCAAAACTGTCTTCTCTTGACAGACAGAACAGCAGGGGAGGAGATTGCTTGCTGCATAAACACGGGCACTACTGCTGCTTTTCCCAGAAGAACTTTTTCAGAATTCCACAGAAACTATAAGGACATAGGAAGAGCCCTGCTGGATCAGACCCAATGGACCATCTAGTCTGGCATCCTGTCTAACACAGTGGCCAACCAGTTCCTCTGGAGAGCCAACAACAGGGCATAGAGGCAAAGACCTTCCCCTTATGTTGCCTCCTGACTCTGGGATTCAGAGGTTTATTGCCTCTGAACATGAAGGTTCCCTTCAGTAACCATGGCTAGTAGCCACTGATAGGCCTCTCCTCTGTGAATCTATTCATGCATCTCTCTATAATCTACTCTTCACAGTCCTTTAGACCAGCCTTGCTAACAACCACCACTGAGGTGAACTAGTCCACAAATTTTGGACTAGCTTTCCTGTTCAAATATACCCATGTTAGTCATTTGTAAGGCACTAGTCCCTTAAGCCCTGACCTGGAGAGCCCAGGTTAGCCCAATCTCATCAGATCTTGGAAGCTAAGCAGGGTCCGCTCTGGTTACTATTTGGATGGGAGACCACCAAGGAATACCAGGGTCACTATGCAGAGGCAGACAATGGCAGACTACCTCTGAACATCTCTTGCCTTGAAAACCCTACATGGTTGCCATAAGTCAGTTGCAACTTGATGGCGGGGGAAAAATTGGCTTGAAAGAACAAAAAAAGAACAAACTCTCTTCCACATCCCAGAAGCTTCCCTGCATTGTCACCTGAAAGCAGCCCTTACTCACCCCAGGTAACTACGTCAGTGGTTTTGAACAACTGCGGGAAATTTCTGCCGCAGGGCAGAATATTCAATAGAACACTTCTTGCAGGACATATGCACATTCACCAAAAGCATGAGCACTTATGACAGTAAAAACCCACATCCGCTGCCGATGCAAACCTCTGATTCTCCTGGGAGTTTCAAACACCTGTGAATGCTCCAAGCGTTAAGGGAGCCTTTGTCCAACACCTCGTCTCTGAGTTCGGTTTACATGGCAACCGGTAGGTCTGGAACGCTACGTTTCCATAAAGCACTGCTTCAGACTCCAAAGAACGGCATGATGGGAAACACTCCCACGATGCCAGGTGGCTGAGAGAAGGCCAGGGCCATTGTCAGAAAAGCTGCAGGGATAAATGCGCCTGTGAGCTCCCCATCACGAGGCACCCTGTATAGCAAGGAGGGTACATTTAACACAAACAAGGACTCTTGTATACACACAGCAGCAGCTGTTTACCACCCTTGAAGAGAAAAATGGAGGGAAGATACCTTTTTAAAAAAATAAGACACATGATACCGGGTGCCTCAGTTCGGAACAGAAAAGTAACCATCACCTCTGGCAATCTGAGTCACCAGCGAGGCAGCTCATTAGAACACCAGACCCCGCCAAGCTCCACGGCCACAAATGGAAGCAAGTGCAGCACAGAACGGAGAAAAGGGCAGGAGTGGGGGGGGGAGGCAAATCCACCCTCATTCTTTCACCCCATGTGTGTCATTAGCTCATTTTTAAACGGCTGCTCAGAGGACTGAGCGGTGAACGCCCCTGAGTGGGCGTTTGAGCACCACAAAGCTCTTTTTAAAACAAGGAAATAACAAGGCACCGTGTCCTAGAAGATAAAAGAACCCGAAGAGGGAATTAGCTAAACAAGGCTCATCTCCTCACACGTACATCAACTCCACCTCTTGACTTGGGACAAACCTCTTTGCCCCTTCTCTCCTTCACTGTCACATCTTGTTTACTTATTTAACTTCATTTATACCCAGCCTCACTGCTGTATGTGGCGCCAGGTTTTCAAGCACCATACACACACAATGAAGGATGTGAGAATGGAGATGCTCGGTTTGGGGGGAAACTCAAGGAGGTGGCCTGTTGAGCGTCGCTAAGGGCAAGAGCCAGACAGTCACAGAGCATCTCTGACAGGACTGCTGCCAGAAGCCAAGAGCGAAGGCAGAGGATACAAAAGAGAAGGCCACCGATTATTTGCAGCAAGAAACAGAAGCCGGAAAGAATGCACCACAGGTGAGCCTGTGAGCCTCATGCCAACGCGAGGTCAGCCCACGCCATCCGTTGCTGGACTGAACTCAGCTGCTACTGGAGGATGCCAAGAGCAAGAGGTTCTGCAAGAGCAAGAGCTAAAAAAAGGGAGGTAAAAGAAGCTCTCTCAGACACAGATCCCATGTTTCCTCTAGCCTGTGCTAAGAAGTAAAGCCCTGCCTTTTGAGAGCTGTGGAGAAATGGGCCCATGCTAGCCTGCAGGCCCTGTTCCACTCTGCCCTCCAAGGTTTTCCCAATACCTGGAGAGGCTTTTCTTTCTTTCTTTCTTTCTTTCTCTCTTTCTTTCTTTCTTTCTTTCTTTCTTTCTTTCTTTCTTTCTTTCTCCCTCCCTCCCTCCCTCCCTCCCTCCCTCCCTCCCTCCCTCCCTCCCTCCGAACTTTGTAAGGAATTGCCCGCTTAGAGGGTCAGAACTCCCAGCTTCCCTTCCCAGTTCTGAGACCTTGCCTCTGTCTCCCGCTGCCCAGTGTCTGGTCACCATGGGGACCATTTCCTGCCTTGGGCACCCCTGGAGGACTTGTCAACTGTCTGCCTTCTCCTGGTGCTCCTTTTAAAATAGTGTGTCCAAGACGGTGGAAGTCTATGTGATACAGAGAACCACTACCAGCATCCAAAGCTATCAAGTATTTATTAAAGAGAAAATGTTCACAAGCATACTTTTAGCACAGCACCAGATTGAGCAAGGGATTTAAAAGAAATGGGTAAAATGCAATTCCTCCAAATCCCAGCCCTGGGGGAGACAGGGGAAGGTTTTGGTTGCCATGTCTGGTGTGTAGGCTTTCCAAGGACATTTGGTTGGCTACTTGTGTGAAACAAGATGCCTGATTCAATGGACCCCCCCCCCCCCATGGTTACAATAATTATCTATTCTGGTAGAGGGTCATGCAGTTCTCTTTAAGCACAACAGCTCATTTCTGTTTCATTCTTATTCTAATTCTTTCACTCACTGATTTAAGCATCAATACACTGCTTTTCTCCCCAATGGATACACAAAGCAGTTTACAATACAAAAATACAATGTAAAGAAACAAGCAGAAGAATTCAGGGTGGGGGGGAGAGGCAGGTCCCTCTCCTACCAGATCTTCCTTCCATCTCCAGGTTAGCAACCAAAGATGATAGCCCTTTGGCTCTTTATTTATTCTTGCTGCTAACGACAACAGCTCTTTGGCTCTTTGCCACAGGCTCACCCCTCTGGGCTAGCTCAGGCTTTAAAAGGCTACCAGCAGGAAAGGGGTAGGTAGAGGCTCAGCTACAAGGTCTTAGAACATCTGTCCAGCTCTCCAAATCCCTCCTTGCTGGCAACATGAAGAGAAGCAGGAGCTCATCACATAACGGAAAACAGTACCAATCAAAATATAGCCACAAGGAAGACTTATTCAAAATCACCGCCATGTCTGCTTAACTTTAACCATTACCATGGATTTTAAATTGTGGATGTCCACGACCCGAGCCCGAGGCGCTAATCCCAACAACCCACTCGTTTCTCAAGATTCTCAAATAATCCTTTTGAAGGAAGATAAACTATATTTTGGATTCATGAATATAAACTATATTTTGGATTCATGAAGATTTCTTCCCACCTACTCAAAACTGTTCACACACATTACTTCAATAATCCTTAAAAACAACTCTGTAAAATAGCCCAATATTATAATCCCCATATAAGAAACAGGGAGTATGACAGAGGCATGGAGAACAGTGGCTTGCTCAGGGCTGCACATAGCAAGTTCCACAGAAGCACGGTCTATGATGCCATATGTGGATCATGGTCACAGATTGAAAAGAAGTCCAAAGAACATAAGAGAAGCCAATGCTGGATCAGGCCAATGGCCCATCCAGTCCAACACTCTGTCACACAGTGGCCAAAGATACCAGGTGCCATCAGGAGGTCCACAAGTGGGGCCAGGACACTAGAAGCCCTCCCACTGTTGCCCCCACCAAGCACCAAGAATACAGTGCATCACTTGCCCCAGACCGAGAGATCTTATCTATACCTTGTGGCTAATAGCCACTGATGGATCTCATGGAGCAACAAGGGGAATCAGCCATAAAATAACCCACCAACACTTACTTACTTACTTACTTACTTACTTATTTATTTACTTGACATTTTATTTCTATTTGGGTCAGAACCCTCTAGTCAACTGTGACTATTAACTTGAACTTTATTCCCCATAAGCTTCTTGTGTGGAATTTTTCCTAACACCTAATTCTGGCAGCTGCCTCGTAACTCCCTGATGGGTACCCAATCAGTCACACAGGAATTTCAGATTTAGACTCACAGTGTATCTTCTCACTGGTCCCTTGCAGGTGTTACACAAACAAACTCTGTAATAAGGTCTTTCTGGATGGCCTTGACTAACCTTTGGGGCAGGCCAAAAGATCTCCTCAAGCAAGCTCAATCCCCAGAGAGAACACTTAACAGCGGATTACATTTTCTGACAGGATAAGGAAACTGCATCTCATCAAATCAGGCTCAAAAAAGCAAAAATTGCCCAGGGAGGCCCAACTACACCCAGAAGTGGCTCAGGAAACGAGACCTGTCATCTCTGTGTTGTGTTCGGGTTAGAACAAGGGCCAGCAAGCAGAAAAGCCAGTGAAAGCACAGGCAGTGCATTTGGACAGTCAAGCAAGCACCAGTTCCACTTTCCCACTCAACCTGGATGGTAGAATCAGAACAAAACAGGAGACCAGTAGCACCTCAAAGACTGAGATTTCATGAGGCAGAGTTCACTTCATCAGATGCACTGGAGTGCACGTCCATTAGGACCATTACACTGATGTTTTCCTAGTCACACAATAGAAAGCACTAACCGCTAAACCACATTGACTCTTATGTCCTTGCACTGGGTTCTATCATCTTCCATGCCAAATTCAACTTTCAAGTTATTTCAGGATCTTACACCAACCTATGGGCAGGGGCACATTGTAATTTACCAAACAGCCTCATCAGGGAAAGAGCTCTTTGCCACAATCATAATAAACAGAATGGTCTTATATAAGGAATATCTTGTTGGATTAGATTCTCTAAGATTTCAGAAGAGAAGAGCTGGACGGCTTTGCAAGCTGACAAGTAAGATATAATGGCAATCGCTGTCCCCTACCAGTTCCCAACATCTGATACTGAGAAGTGTACTGTTTTTGTACCTAATGGTTCCATTTAACCATCATGGATGGACCTATTCAATGTTCCCTCTAAGCTGTGGAGTCTTGTGAGCAAGATTTCTACTTTGTGAGCTACTGGCATTCAAGTTGTGAGTGCGCAATTTGGCTACTGCATAAATTAGTTTGCTCTGGAGCCATCCTTCCTGAGCGAAGACAAAAATGTGTGAGCCAGAGGCTAAAAAACTGTGAGCTAGCTCACACTAACTCAGCTTAGAGGGAACATTGGACCTATCCTCTATGAAATTCATCCAAACCTCCTAAAAAATCCACCTTAGCACGTGGCCACCACCAGACCATGTGCTGATGGGTTCCGTCAATTAATTTCATGTTCATGTCCTGAAACAGGATTATGGGAAATTTGCCACAACGTTTCCAGGGAGGAAAAAACAGCTGCTAGGAATATCTGGCAGTGATGCTGAGATTGTTGCCACAGCATGAACAACCTCCAAAAGAATCTGCTCAAGATACCTCCAGATATTTCAGCAAGATCACAGAATCTCAGGAGCCAATTCACATTCAGTAGCTTAAAAACCCTTTAAAAATCTGAGTTTTTAGGTGGATCTGTGTGTGGTTATGAATGGACAAGCTTGGTGATCTTTCAGAAGCTTTACTTAATGCAGAATATGGTGGTCTACTTCTTGGTAAAGACAGGCAATGGAAGCCACAATGGCTTGGATTTCCTGTACCTGAACTGGCTCCCCATTTTCTTCTGAATGGAATTCAAAATGTTGGTTTTGACCGATAAAGATAAGCTTAGCCCTAAACATTTCAGAAGACCACCGTCTCTTCTATGTTCCATTACAACCCAGCAGTGTTCCATCACAATGCTATGTTCCATCACAACCACCCAGCAAAAAGCATCCTCTTGACTACACCATCTGTGTGGCAACCCTGTAACAAATGAGCATGAACAAAAACATCTGAGAGGGTCTGTGGTTACCTCCAACCTTCCCTGGAAGTCTGCCAAAGCCAAACATTTGACAGAAACAGTCTGAGGAGTTTGTAGGTGGGCCGTCTATTTGTGGCTGGCATTAAGCAGGCATAGAATTTCAGAGCTGTGAAACAAACATACTGGGGTTTCACCCCTGCTTTTCAAGTTTTGATGTTAGCATTGGGATAGGGATTGCTAAAGATCCAGATTAAGGTGGTGCAATAAATGCCCAGAAGTAGATTCATGCCCGATTCTCTCTTTTTCTTGTGTAATTTTTAGTGCATATTTGTGTGTGTGTGTGTGTCTATGTATGCCTGGAAGTCATAGTTGACATCTGGCAACCCCTAGTGGGGCTCGGACATTTTCAGAGAGGAGGCTTATTATTTTTTGCCCCTGCGTTCCAGCCCTGGTATTCCCTGGAGGTCTCCCATCCAAGTACTTGCCAGGGTCGGTCCTGCTTAGCTTCTGAGATCTGATGTGATCAGGCTTGTCTGGGCTATCCAGGTCAGGGCATCGTGCCCCATTCTCGACTCACTTGGGCTTTTTAAAAGAGGTGAAACCCCCAAGTTTGGACAACGGAGAAAGCTGCAACAAGAAATTTGATTCATTTGAAATGCGGCGTTGGAGAAGACTTTGGCAGATGCTGCGGACCAACAAAAAGACAAGCAAGTGGGTTCTAGATCAAATCATGTCTCAACTCTCCCTAGAAGCTAAAATGACCACAGCGAGGCTATGGCACTTTGATCACATTATGAGAAGACAAGAGTCACAATACACAATAATGCCAGGAAAAGTTGGATTGACTCAACAATAAAGAAAGCCACGGCCCTCAGTTTGCAAGACTGGAGCAAACTGGATGTTTTGGAGGACGTTAATTCATAGGGTTGTGAAAGTGACTCGATGGCACTCAACACACACATACAGTTGGAACAGCTGGCTGGCCACACGCTCATGAACCAACATACCAAAAAAATGCATGAAGTCTACTATGAGAACTGGCCCCAAGATCAGGACTTCTCCCAGAGAATGCCAGCTACTCATTTGCACAGTGGGTGGGCAGAAAGCCCAGCTGCTTGGTCAACTGCACTGCTGGCATGAAAGAAAAACGCAAAATATTTATTCAGCTGAGAGTGCAAGTGCTGCACTGGCCTTTATCAAATTTGAAATGTGTTTCTGGTTAATGCAAAGAGAGCCAAAGTGTAAATAGATTTAAAATTGTCCATTAGAACCGAGGCTTAGATTTAAGTGACTGACGCATCTCTCTTGAATCAGTGCAGCCCAACACCCCATCCCTCCTGGCTCCAGAGTCTCCTCGGTCGCATCCCACAGAGCCCTGTTCCCATCTCAGTTCCTCACAACACCTTCACAGTCTCAGCCCACATTTCATTTCCCATTGATTTGCAGTTGCCAGATAAGTGATTGATGTGCTCTAGGGAGAAAAGGATAGCTTACACTCTTTCACCAGTGTCCAGAAGGAAGAGGATAACTAGCCAATCACACGGGGCTTTGAACCCTGCCAAGAGGTGGCTGTATTTCTTTTCTCCCTCTTGTAAACCGAGAGGTCAAGTGGGACTGAAGGTAGCAAATTACAAGATGGCTTGGCTGGCACCATGCCCGTGTCTACCAGTCATGCTAATTGCACGGAGAGGAAACCGATTTGGAGGGTGGAGCCTGGGAAACAAGAAAAAGGAAGGAGCTACTTCTGCCATATCTCACAGATTTCTGGGGAAGCTTAATGCCTACCAAAAAACTGAATGATCAGTGCTAGGGGGCAATGTCAAGGAAAGGCCTTGGCCTCTATGCCCTGCTGCTGGCCCTCCACAGCAGCTAGTTGGCCACTCTGTAAAACAGGTTGAAGGATAGGTCTGGAGCCAGCAGTGCTCTTCTTATTCTGCTCCTCATGCTGCATATGCTCCAACCTTCACAATTTACCAAGGACAATCGCTATTTCTGGCCACCACCGCTGCTAAGTTACCACCTCTACTTTTGCCTTTGTGAGACAAAATGCCTTGTTATAGTTTTGTGAATGCTGAGCTGGTAACACAACAGGCAGTTCTTACAGCTCTTCCTGTACTATCCTGCTCACTAGTAAAGATCTTCTCAAAGCCTGTTCTTTGTTAAGGTCTTCTTCTCGAAGCCTGCCCTCTGAGTTTCCACCATGGAGGTGAGGAGGACAGCAAAGAGGGGCAGTGCTTTTTTCAGGGTGGCTCCCTGTCTTCGGAATGCCCTCCTGTAGAGGTTTG
Organism: Lepidodactylus listeri; assembly: GCA_029233225.1. Classification (NCBI taxonomy): domain Eukaryota; kingdom Metazoa; phylum Chordata; class Lepidosauria; order Squamata; family Gekkonidae; genus Lepidodactylus; species Lepidodactylus listeri. The sequence continues at coordinate 53,002,300 of JARCFY010000015.1, read as the reverse complement.
CCCAGGGCCAAATTTTTATTATTCAGGCACCAGGTTCACCCAGGGGTTTAAAGGAGTTTTACAACAGTTTTAGCTGGCTATTTTTATAGATACTTTTTAAGAGCCAATGTGGTGTACTGGTTGGAGTGTTGTACGAGGATCTGAGAGACACAGGTTCAAAACCTCACTCTGCCATGGAAACCTGCTGGGCTACCTTGGGCCACTCACACACTCTCAACCAAACCTATCTCGAAGGGATTGTTGTCAGAACAAAATGGGAACAGGAGAGCCATGTATTTCAGGATTTTAAAAAATGAAGACACCATAAAGACATCTAATTTGTTCCACAACATCACCAAAAGAACAATAATCCTTTGCTTTACATCCGGGGGGAGGGGGCAGATTATCTTGAGGTAAAGGAATGAAGCAAGGGGTGAAGCTCCTCCACAAAGGTTGCTAATGGGGGCTGCATCCAGCAAGAGCTGATAATATGGTAGCAGATGTTCTATAAGCATGAAGTGCTGGAAGGCATGATACTGAACATGCTCTTAGTCCTTTACATTTTGCCACATGTGGACATTCATTCTGTGTTCAAAGCCTAGAATAGGTCAAGGAAACGTCAAAAATCAAGTGCTCCTCTAAGCCACATGCAGAATGCTTTTCCCTCATCAAACGGTTAATTGGAATGTCTTCAACTTCCTTTGTAATCTTCAATATTCCCCCTGCCAAAAATAATTTCCCCCCTTCCCTACTGTAATTGCCTCCTCACCAAAAATTTAGCTTCTCAAATGCCAAAGGATATTTCCCAAACAGCTTGGAGTGTGCAAAGGAGGATTCTCTCCTGCCTCACCCTATTTAATATTATATTCCCACTGTGAAATGGATGGAACCAGTTATGGACACTGACATCCCAACATCACAGGTCAGGATCTTGTGTGGTTACGCCCAGCATTGGACTGTACCACTATTCACCCACTCAGCCTCCCATAATGGCCATAAAAACATCCATGGGCAGAATGCAAAATGCATCTCCTTTGAAAGTGCAGCTGGCATGCTACTGATAAATGGGGCTGTTCTCCCCGTGCGTGCGGCTAACCACAGAGGGCCCCCCCCCCCCCGACATCTTCTTCCATTCTACGGCACGCTGAATGCCGAGTGCATTATCACTCGGAAGAACCCTGGGACTTTAATGGGAGGGGAAATTATTTGATATTCACTTTGCAATTACAGGATGTGAATGTTTCCATTCGTACTGAATCATCCCCACGCAAAGTGGATACGTGCACAGAGACTCAACAGCTAGGGATCCTTTTTGTTAACTTCTTTTGATTAGATTCTGAAGGGTATGTGTATGTGTGTTTTGTGCTCATATCAAAAAGATGATCCAAGAAAAACAACATTTTGCCACCATAGCATTTAGGCAGAGTAAGCACATTTGCTGAGTTTGCCTGTCTTACAGAATACATTCTGCGCATGCCAGTCATGGGAGGGACAGAGGTCCATGCAGGACATGGAAGTCCCCCACTCATTGTCAAGCCTATCGTTGCAACCCTGAGGACTAGAAACTTTTTAAAAAATGATACCGAAAGTCTCAGGGTGCTGGCTCCTGCCGCCAATATAATTTCCTACAATCTTTTTTATTCCTGAGCTTGCATAGGGTTTGCGGTACACACAATACTGTGACTGTAAGGTAGGAGTGCCATTTTACCTCCAGGCCTTGAACGGAAACCCTTCAAGCAAGAGAGACCAGGAGCAGAGAGCAAGGTCATGCAAATCATTAAAATGCTTCTTCATCTAATAGGCTAATAAAGCTGCCAAATAAATGTGCCAGGATTGTAGGATACAAATTCCATTTCAGAAGCAGCAATGTTTTCTAAGGGATGAGCCTCATCTTGGTGGCAGAGAAGACACACTATGGACAGAAGGCCCCAGGTTCAATTGTCAAGGAAAAGACCTGGGGACCAGGAAAGGCCTCGCCTGAGATGCTGAAGAGCCACTGCCAATCAGAAACAGTATGGTGTTATATAAATAAAATGCCATTATGTCTAAAGCCTCTTTATATATAGAAGCGTACAAAAAAAATATGTGCTTGCAGACAGAACTACAATTTTCTGGAATCTGAAACTCGCAAAAATCTCCTGGTGAGCATAGCATACCCGTGGTGGCAAATCCAGGTTTGGCCAAGAGGTATATGTGAAAAGGCCTACAGTCTTCCCAGCTGAACAGTGATGTATGGAAGGGAGAGTTGTGGGATATGTGCATGCAGTACGTGGTATGCCAAGAGGTAGTGAGATCAGAGAACTGCAAAACCAGAAGGGACCAGAAACCTAGTCCTGTGCCATAAAGCAGGATTTCCCACATCATGAGTATATGCTTGCTACAGAACAGGGGGTGAGCAAGGTACCATGCAGAAAGGGGCCAGCGAACCAAGTATTTAATAAGTCTCAAACACAGAAGCTACAGTGCATTCACCGGCGCCTTGTCATAAAACCCTTTGAAACAGAATTACTACCCTATGGGTGTTTCTGCACTAGACTTTAAATACTGGTTCAACCCTGTCTCCGAACTTACATTCTACACTACACTTGAGTTCACCCCTGTAATTATCTCGGGATATTTTTTTGTTTTCACATTATAATGAGGTCACCTCGGTTTCGCTCCACACTTGTTCCAGAATAAACAAATGCTGCTATAACCAGGGATAAATGCAAGGGGTTGTGTCACGAGTTGAACTCTGATAAAACTAGGGATGAGATCCAAGTGCGGAAAGGACCAATGATTGAAAGGATTTGGTTCCTACTGCAGGAGTTCAATACATTTTCGAACTGGATTTTCTGGGGGCCCATGAATGCTCTAGCTTCTGTGCCAGAAAACCAGAGTGTGGGGTTCACAACAAGATCCTCCTGACACCCCCCCCCCTCCGCCCACCAAGTTACTTCCCTACTATTTGAAATTGGATCCAGAGGATATAAAGATAATAGAAGCTAAGCTACATCTAGAGGCTGACACCTTTTACTCCTACTCCTGAGGAAGACTGAAGAAATGAGTGTTTAACCGGGTGCTCATTGAGAGGATGTTGGACTTTTCTTAAATTGATATTTATAAGAGTTTATAAGAGTTATTAAATGTTAGTGTCATTTTAGGAGGATGTTGGACTTTGTTTACAAAATTATTGGTATTCATAAGAGTGATTAAAAGTTATATGTTGGACTTTGCTTACAAAATTATTGGTATTCATAAGAGTGATTAAAAGTTATTGTCATTTTATCACAGGGCTTGTTTGTTTGCATATATTGATATATTTCCTGTAACTGTGATCCCTGCTTTTGTTTATTCAATCACAAAAAATTCAACATATGGTTAGTTCCTTCTCAGCCAGCAAGGCAGGGGAAGGCAAATCTGATGATAAGTTATGTTTCCATACAGCCTAAGTCTTGATCCCCAGTGGCCCATCATATGGCGGATTCAGGGTCTAGTTCCGTGGTCGGCAACCAGGTTCCCAAGAGGGCCACTTTGCAGGATTTCCCCTTGCTTGAAAGCTAGTCGAATCTGACTCTAGGAGGCAGTGATCATCTCTGTTTCCAAGCTGAAGAGCCAGCACTGTCCGAAGACATTTCCGTGGTCATGTAGCCAGCATGACTAGACGCCAAGGCGCACGGAATGCTGTTACCTTCCCACCACAGCGGTACCTATTTATCTACTTGCAATTTCTTGCTTTCGAACTGCTAGGTTGGCTTACCGGCCCTCAATACTGACTTCCTAAAGTTGCTTGCCAGAAAATCCAGTCACTATAGATGCTACTTTGGCAAGGGGGAGGGTAGGACAGGCAGACCACCCTGAGGGGCTACATTTGTTCCAGGGGGTCTCCAGCTGCTCATCTCATCCGATGTCTATTTTCCAGCAATGAAATAAACTTTATTCACTGACTTCATTTATACCTCACCATTCTCCCCAGTGGAGAGCCAGAACAACTTCTCATTGTTTCCCACTCCTCTACTGTATCCCCACAACAGCCCTGCGAGGTAAGTTAAGCTGTGAATGTGTGACTGGCCCAAGGTCACCCAGCAAGCTTCCATGGCAGAATGGGGATTTGAACCTGGAGCCTCTCAGATCCTAGTCTGACACTAATCACTAGAGAACACTAGCTCTCAGCAGCAAAGAACTTGGCGACCACATGTTCAGATGGCAAACCACAAATATAAGGGGAAGTTTAATCTGGAATTTTGTAGAGAGAATTGCTACTGTCTTACTCAACATACATCCATTCCACATGGTAGAATATAAGTCACTTGAACTGAGTCCTGTGTTGGGTTTTTAGCCAAAATATGGTCCATACTGAGAATACCTTGAAAGCATCCCCATGAATTGTAGGGATCGCTCCAGTTTATCCTAAACCTCTAGTTTTCCAAAGTCATGAAAACACTGTAAAATTAGATGCATTTATTTAAAACCGGGGGGGGGGGGCAACCAAGGAGGCTTGATTCCAAGGCTTTGGAGAACAACTTGCACTGATGGTATAGCTTACCTATACATAGACTGCAGTGTCTGTAACTGGTAATGCAATACATTGTACCAGAACAATTTCCATTAACACTACGGTATGAGCTTTTGTGTTAGATCCAACCAACTTTTCTGCTGCTGAAAAAGGATGGAGAGGATGCCCCATCTGACCATGAAAAAGGGTATGCTGGGGATCGTGGGGCCTGAATGAGACTAAAGGCATGTGCGATACAGCTGTAGTAAGGAGGGTGGGCAAGACCGAATGAAAAAGCTGGCTGTACCCAACCCTTTGTTTCTAAGGAAGCAACAGCTACAGATACATCTATATGGCAGATGAGGAACTCTTATCATGAAGGAAGTCCCACTGAGGGACAAACCAGACCTTACACCAGCAGTTCTTGAACAGAATTCCCAATGTAAATTTTTTGCCCTTTAAATAGCTGGCATGGGAAAGCCAAACTTGGATTGGGATCACAGTGGGAGCTATTTTCATGGCTTGAAAACAGCTCCTCCACAGAAACTTACCCCACTGGGGCAAACATGTAGGCTGTGAGCTAAGCATGCATGTTTAAGCTTATGCTGTCTGACAGTCAGTCCTTCTCCTCGGGAATCTTTGGAACTGCAGTTCTCCAAGAGGAACTAGGGACGTCAAAGTGCTCTTCGCGTCACAGGAAACTACAGTTTCCAAGATTCTCTGGAGGAAACCCACAACCAAGTCCTGTAATAATTAACCAAATTTACGGAGACATGCAAATATTTACACCCCACTGTTTAAAACCGCCAGGAAGACTCCCAAAAATATCATTAAAAACACATCAGTACAATACATGTATTACATATCTGGCCTAAGATCATTTAAACAACAGCAGACAAAAATAACCAGTCATAACTTTAAAAAAGCAAAGAAAATTTAAACACCCCCTAGAGCATTAAGATATCGCTAGGGAATTCAAGAACTCGAAAATATATAGACGACAACAGCATCCAGGGAGACAGGAGAATGGGTGCACAAGACCCAACTCTCATGAAGTGTGAGAAAATTTGCCTTGGATAAGACTTCCTTCCTCAGAGGTAGAGGCCGCTCGCTCTGAAAAAAGGAACAGTTCCTCCTGGTGATGAAGGACAAGCCCTCCTCTGCAGAAACATCTATAGTTGTTTTTATCTGGTGCGTTGGGTTTAAACAGCTTGATGCTGGATGCACCAGTGCAGGAAGGGAACTTCAGAGCCTAGGCACCACAAAAAAAGGCTCCCCGGTCAGTACCCACCTTGCCTCTGTAGGGGGCAGCACCCACAGCAGGGTTATGGACAGACAGAAGATGTCAATGGACGGGTCAGTATATGGGAGCTAGGGGTCTTGCAAATAACTTGGACTCAGACCACGCAGGGCTTCCAAAACAAGAACCCGCATTTTGAATTGTTCCCCAGAAAGGAGCAGATAGCCAGAACGGGTTTTTTAAAAAACTGGTTTTGTATAAGGGCTCATATTCATGGTATGTATTTAAACCCAGCTTTTCTCCCCAGCGTGGGACCCAAGACAAACTCATATCTGTCTCGCCGCCTCCATTTTATCCCCAATTCTGCCATTTTAAAAACAGTGTGAAAGGATCCCTTCTTCTCTTCCCCAAACTCTTTTCTCTCCTGCCATTTTCTTGCTGGAAAAGGCCCCTCTAGCAGATTTTACTCATTCGGGGGGGGGGGGGAGATTTTGCCCCGCTGGGGTAAAAGCAGTTTAGGAGGGTGAGTAACAGACAGCAAGAGAGGAACGCTTTCCTCTGTGCCCATGCTCTTGTCCTTGAAACAGCAATCCTGGCTGCTACGTTTGCAAAGGGAGGGAAAGGGCTGTTTAAAACAAATGTGAAGGCACCGTAACACTCTGCTAAGTCCTTCGAACTTATGCCAGCCAGCTATTGTGTGACTGCATTCTGAGCCAGCTGAAATATCTGGGCAGTCTCCAAAGGCGCCCTCATGTACAGCGTGTGAAGAATAATCTAACCAGAATGTTCTCCAAGCCTGAATTACTGTGGCCATGGGATCTAACCTATGATTGTTTATGTACATCAACAGACTTTTAAGATTCCACAAGGCTTTGTTCACTTGTACAAACAGATCAGGGCCTCAGAGGGACACAACCTGCTATATTCTCAAGAAGTCTGTGTACCAAGTTCTTGCATCCCCAGTTCCGCTCTTGGATTTCCAAGGGACATTTGAGAGCCCTGACACAGGGAAGGAGGTTGTGTTGCTGCCTCAATTTTTCCTGCATGTGATGCAGGACAACAACAACACATTAGCTTAGGAAGACTGAAAAATTCTGAGTGATCAATCCTTGCAGAAGGGCTCTGTAATCCCTGCATGCTACAGACTTCCACCCACTGCACTGTCAGCAGCAGTAAGAGGTTCCATTAATCCTAGAGAGCCCGCCTGGGCACGGAAACAGGGAAGTGATGGGAAAAATGGGCTGCTCTTATAAAACAAACATCCCCTAGACTGCCATATATTCAAAGGCAGCTGAAAAATTATGGTGTTTCTGAAAAAGGCACACATCTGGACACCAAGCTCATTGCAAGGGGAAGCTGGAACAAGATCCTTACTGAATTCCCCAGAAACCACATTTGGCTCCTGGATGACTCTGGCCACCCCCGTGCCAGAGCTCCCCTTCGCATAACATTTAATCCCAGCTTGGTTATTTAAAAGGGCCTAAGGACATCTTTGCATTGGAGGCTTAAATTTGCTTTTCTTCACAGTGGTGTGTACAGCACACATAAAACATCTACTGGCAAGGGGGTTCCATTGCTCATATGCATTTTATTGTGCATCAACAGCCAGATGTGATACAAATGGAAAGGTTGGGGGTTTTTTAAAGCTGAAGAGCTGAAATGCATTTTTTTTAATGTGTAAAACCACCCCAGGTGGACCTATGCCCAACTGAACCACCTGGGACCACTAATACCAAAGAGTCAATCAAACATCTGATGGCTTGGAAGATCTGCTTGGTAGATCCAACCTGGACAAGCACACGTTGTACGAGGTTGGTCAACAGCCATCTTCCCAAGCGGGTGAGGCAGACTGCAGATTCATAGGGGTTCAAGCAATTTTGGGTCTCTAACACCTCTTAGTGGCAGTTCTTCTGCAGGGCTGCAAATCAAGAGGCCCCAAAGTACAGCCAGCCACTCTTAGAGCGAAGGGCAGATGTCCATGCAAGGGATTTGGAAACCCAATCAAACACCATGGCAAGTACACCCTGATACAAAGCATAACTTCCATCTCTTGTGTCGATTATCAAATGCATAGAGAATGAAAACATTTCAAGTGGCAGACCATGTCCCCTCTAAGCTGAGTTAGTGTGAGCTAGCGCAGTTTTTTAGCCTCCGGCTCACACATTTTCGTCTTCGCTTAGGAAGGATGACTCCAGGGCAAACTAATTTATGCAGTAGCCAAATCACTCACTCACAACTTTAATGCCAGTAGCTCACTAAGTAGAATTTTTGCTCACCAGACTCCACAGCTTAGAGGGAGTACTGGCAGCAGGGCTTCCCTCCAGAGACCTTCAGGGACTTGAGGACATGTCACATGACTTGACTTTCTCTAGGCCCCCCTCCCCCGAGATTGCCCCAGTTCTCCCCTCACCCCTTCCAACATGGGCCTTCTTCCTCTCCTTTTGCTTTGAGATTCTTGCTTTCAGGTAGCCTTGCCAACCTCCAGGTAGTGGCTGGAGTGCTCCCAGAATTACAACTGATCTTAAGAATACAGAGATCAGGAAACAACTGTTTTGGAGGATGGACTCCATGGAATTATAACCTGTTGAGGTCTCTCCTCAAAGCCTACTTTCCCCAGATCAAGCCCCCCAGATCCAGTCCCAAATATTCAGGAATTTCCCAAGTAGGGATTGACAACCATATTTTCAGGCAACAGAATCCAAGACTCCTTGAATGATAAAGCTGAGCATTAGAATCTGGCCACTGGTGTGTTCGGCTCATTTCATCAACTCCAAGGGCTCAAGCGTCATCCAGCCCTGTGAACTCAAGATTCTTTTTACCTGCAAGTGCTAAAGGTGAACTTGGGACTTTCACCAAGCAAAGTCTGTGTTCTACTACTTAGCTACCATTATCCTTCTTACCAGGGCTTTTTTTGTAGAAAAAGCCCAGCAGGAACTCATTAGCATAATAGGCCACACCTAACAGCAGGAACTCATTAGCATATTAGGCCACCCCCATGACAGCGCAGCTCCCTTCCACAACTGGCTTCCCCAGGTGCCCTGCAGCTTGCGGGGCACATGGGGAACCTGAGGGAAGGAAGGCAGTTTCTGGATCGGCTTCCGCAGGCACCCCGCAGCTGCAGGGCATCTAGGGAACCCGAGGAGAGGAGGCAATTTAAACTGCCTTCCCTTCCTGGATCGGCTTGGCTTTCCCACGTGCCCCACAGCTTGCGAGGCACCTGGGGAACCCGAGGGGGTGCTGTAGGCGTGGCCAACTCAGAAGCCAGCCGGAACTCCGTTCCTGTGCGTTCCTGCCTAAAAATAGCCCTGCTTCTTAACAAGAAACTTAGGGTGGGGCACAATGCCCCAACACACTTTTTATCCTCACAGCTTGTAGTGGTAGAATTTAAAATTCAGAGACATCCCTTTATATATCACAGAGCTGCAGAACGGGTAATTTGTGGACTTACCCTAAGATCACACAATCTTAGCTTGCTCTACAATAAAGCTTACAGACCGCTGTATAAAACGTTTCATCCTAAGAAGTACTACAACCTTCTAAGCCCACTAACCTCAAGGGATTTAGACCAATGTAACTCTCCTTAGGACTGCACTGTCAGTTGCTGCTCATATTAAAGCTTTAAGCCATTCCTCACTTAGTTAGGTCTACCTGCAGACCCCAAAATATGACAGACACTCCACTGTGTGAGGTGGGCCTGCAATTACTGCAGCCTAATTTAGGAGCTCTGATAGCTCCAGAGCCATGTGGCCCAATATAGTAGCAAGTCTGGTCCTGTAAAAAAAAGAAAATGAAAATTTTAAGCTACAGTATATTGGCTGGGTAGGTGGAATGCTGGAATAACTAGTACACGAAGGGAACAGCTGGCAAAGATTATTATGGGACTATAGGGCTTCTTAGAGAGGCTTTACAGAAAGGGAAATGATAGAGGTGAACAGTGACCAGTTATCCAAGTGCCAACTATACGCTATGCCAATGCACTAAAACAACGGCACGAGGTGCTTCTGTGCCTACAGTGAGACCTTGTGTGTGTCGCTTCCTAATAAAGGACTTGTGACAGCAAAGTGTTTGGGCTGCAGAAACTTTATTAATCAACATGTCAATTATCAGTACTGTTAAGCTGCATGATTCTAATTATGCAAATGGGCTCTCTTGCACTGGCTCTGCCGATCTCATGCTTTAATCTCTGAAATAATTTGGCCGTTTTTTAATTAAAGCTTGCTGACCCCCCAGCCTAACCTCAGGCCACCTATGGGACTCTGTAACTAGAGTGATGTAATGGTTGCACTGTCAGAACAGGATCTGGGAGGCCCAGATTCGAATCCCTACTCTACCATGGAAGCTCCCTGGGTGACCTTGGGCTAGTCACACACTCTCAACCTAACCTACTTCACAAGGTTGTTGTGAGGATAAATGGGAGGAGAGGAGACCAATGTACGCTGCTTTGGGGAGATCAGCAGGGTACATATGAAGTAAGTAAATTTATAAAACCGAATCCTATTTTGAACGGTAAGGATTTGGTCCCAAGTCGCCCAGCTGAAATCTATTTTCTGCATAATGGATCCTCTAAAATGGCCTTGTTCACATTGGCCTCCTCTACTACTGTAATGCTGGTGGTGGAAAGTACCATCAACTTGGAGCAGCTTCACAGTGACCTAGTCGGGTTTTCAAGACAAGCAGCATTCAGAAGTGGTTTGTCACTGCCTGCCTCTGTGTAGCAGCTTTGGTTTTCCTTGGTGGTCTCCCATCCAAATACTAACCAGGGCCAACCCTGCTTAGCTTCTGAGATCAGACCAGATCAGGCTGGCCTGGGCTATCCAGGCCAGGCAACCGTAATGTTAAACCAGAACAACGGCAAGAGACCATCAAAGGAAAAGGCAGTGTTGTGCTCCAGCCTGCCTTTATGGACAGGAAGGTGCTCAGAATTAGCAGTGGTTACTGGAATTGGGTTCGCCCTCTTCTGTAGTGTGTGGCTGCCAAGCATGCACATCATTATAGTACTATTAGCAGAATCATACACGTATGCTTCAGGATCTGCAAGCATTTTTCAACCTTTCCATCAATGTCTATGTGGATGTTTTGATGGCAGGGCAAATAGGAGTTTCATGCCTTTCACCATTTCACAAACAAGAGTGAGTACATGCTCAAAACCCCACTATTTTCAACCAGGATTAAGTGCTAGAAGCCTCATCTGCACATTCTACTACCACGGTTATACATTGCTAAAGATTCTAATCTGCCCACCTGAAGCCTTCTGTGTTCAGATACTCTTATAATCTGCCTGTCTTCTGATGGTTAAAAGAACATGAAATGGTATTTGTTCCTGTGGTTTTCCTGTGGAAAACACCCAGCTGTCCTACAATAGTTCAAAATACTTACATGAGTTCAAGAACAGTTGTCCCACCTCCAGGCGAGTCCCAGAAACCTCCCTGAATGGCAACTGATCTCAAGACCACAGAGATGAGATCCCCTGGAAGAAATGGCTGCTTCAGAGAGCAGACTTTATGATGTCACATCCCCAAACTCTGCTCTCCCCAGGGCTCATCCCCAAATCTCCAAGAATTTCTCAACCCGGAATTGGCAAGCCTAAACTCAAGAGATCCTGCTATAAGCTCCTTGAGCAGTGGTCTCCCATTTAGATACCTGACTAGATTTTCATCAGCCTGGACTTAGAGAAGTAATGCAGAGTTGCCTTATGTTCCGTGGCAGCTGTGGCATATCAAAATAGCAGGTTGGGCACCTTAGCATTCAGAGAGAGGGAGTAGAAGAAGAAGAGATTGTATTTATATCCCACCCTTCACTCACTTGGAGTCTCAGAGCAGCTTACAAACTCCTTTCCCTCCCCCTCTCCACAACAGGCACCCTGTGAGGTAGGTGGGGCTGAGAGAGCTCTGAGACAACTGTCCTTGAGAGAACAGCTGGAACAAAGCTATGGCTTGCCCATGGTCATCCAGCAAGTGCAAGTGGTGGAGTGGGGAATCAAACCCGGTTCTCCCAGATTAGAGTCCGCGCATTTAACCACTACACCAAACTGGGAGAGGGAAGATGAATCCCCTGCCACCCCAGTCCATTTCTAGATATCCTCATAGGTGATCTTAGTGATTCTGGGCAAAAGACTAGGATGGGTTTCCAGAATAACTGCTGCCTTCACCCACCGAGGACAAGCACAGAATAGCCCCTGCCTTGTGCAAAATGGGCAGGAGCCCACACTGCCACCTGAAACCAGCTGCCAAAGTCCCAGATGCAGAAGGTGCCATCAGTGGCAGCAGCTAGCTCATCATCTTCTCCCATCTTCCACTGCGGGGTGGGGCTGTGGGCAAGCCTGGGGTAGCTGCCTTTGTTGTCCACTGGTGAAGAATGCCCCTAGGTACCCTAGAGGAAGGGCTGAACGTTGAAAGCCTCTAATACCTTACAGTAAAAGTCTTTTTCAAAACGGCATCCTCAAAAGGCAGAAGGCACATGAGTTATCAGAAACAGTATCTATCTACCTATCTATCAGTCATCGAGTATTGCTAGAAACAAGTATTAATGTTCGATATTTCAATTTCTTTTGTGAACGTTGTTTTCACTACTGATGCACATTAATGTATTTTATGTTAACTCACTCTTCTTATTTCAGTTTCCTGTAGACTTTATAGAAATTAGTATGTACTAACCAAGCCAAAGAATAAATTTCTGTATCACTCTGTATCAGCATTGTTAAATACAATAAAAAAACTTTTAAAAAAAAATCTAGTATTGCTCGTATAGTGATAGCTTTGAGCAGAAAATAAAATTATAAAATAAGATAATGCCTGACTTAGTGCTATTCTGCTGTTTAATTATCGCCCCCATAAATTTTGCTAGAGAGAGAGAAACAAAATCATTTATATCCGATAGTAACCATGTCCCCTGTGCCCTCATACTGTCAGATGCCTCAGTGGGCATTTCTTTATTTCTAAGTAAAGGAGTAATTAAACTAGCCCTCAGCTCATTAAATATAGGACATTCCACAACTGTATGTTCAATTGTTTCAATTTTATCATGTGAGCATCTACATGTTCTATTTGAATACAGCACTTTTTAATATCTACCCACCAAAAGCACCAAAGGAAGGGCATCCATTCTTGCCAGAGTAAAAGCTCTTCTGAGCAGAAACAGGTATCAAGACAAAGGGACTGGATCCTGATTAAGTTGGATGGCATTTTGCTTTCTTGCCCTAACGGAGGTTCACCATGAGAATCTAACACAACACTATCCAGTTCTCTTGCAGAAACCACTTTTCATGCACAATACCTTGATCCTACACAATTATTATATGCCATCCTGGCTTCCCCCTAAAGAATCCTGAGAACTGCCCTTTGGTGAAGGTGTTCAGAATTCTGTTAAAGAGATCACGAGCCCCTTTTGTAGGACTACAGTTCCCAGGGTTCCCTGCAAATAGGGAAATACAAGTATACATTTCTTATGGGCTAACAGAGGATGGACCATGCTGAGCTCTCTCTCTACTAAGAGACTTCTAGAATTGAGAAGTCAATTGACCTTAACTAGAAACTGCTCATCAAAGAGGGACTGAAGACACAGACACGGCCCTGCAGAAGGAAGACCAACTCTTCACATTACCTTCCCAAACTGCTTGGGTGTCTCATTCAAACTGCAGGGCTAGAAGAAGGACTTGCCTTAACTGATGAGAGGGTGGTCACCCCTGCTTTCTAAAACATACCCTTTAATCCTACTTTCCATTGCAATTGACCTTTCACTGTGGAGAAGCACAGCCACTCAGAGGGCCTTTCAAGCCACCCACCACCAAGAGTGCTAGACTTCGATATGCTGATGAGCAGCTTAGCTTGTATTCTGGTCTTGAGAGGAGCAAGGCAAAAGAAGCTTTAAAAGACACCAGAAAATATCCATTCTTAGACAGCCTATGTCCTAGAAAACCTGATGATACCCCTGAGGTATGAAGCTACGGGCCCTAACCTGATTTACCACAAGCTTCTTCTTATCAACTTGCAAAAACCATTCTCAAAGCCAGTTCCTTGCTTTTTTTAAAAAAAAAAATGATGCCAAGAGAAGGATGGAACTGAAGGCTCTGAGAAACATCTGCTTCCCCACCTCTATCTTCTGAAATGTTGCAACATCCAGCCTGATGAATGCCTCTGGGGAACTCCAAAGCGTGCACTCAACGTTTTGCATCAACCTTGTCGGTTCAAATAAAAGGGCCAACCAGATTCTGTTCTTGTTTTTGGACAAGAGGCTTTGCCCGCCTGTAGACTTCTGAGGACACTACTTGCATGCTGTCCAATGTACCTCTACAACCATAAGGTCTAGGAACTTGTTTTATTGTTGGTGTTTTTTCTTTTCAAGAAGAGAAGAACAGAGAAACAGAGTTGAGATTCTCAGGTATCCAGACTCTACAGGGACTGTGATGCTTGTATAAACCTGCGTGGCCTGGGACCAACACGCTTGAGGGACCGCATCTCCCCGTAAGTGCCTCAGAGAGCCCTGCGCTCTGCTGACCGAGACCTCCTGGTTGTCCCTGGCCCAAGGGACTCCACTTAGCCTCGACCAGGGCCAGGGCTTTTTCTGCCCTGGCCCCAGCCTGTGGAACATGCTTCCTGTGTCTGATCAGGGCCCTGCAGGACCTACTGCAGTCCGGAGGGCCTGTAGAAGGGAGTTGTTCTGCCAGACCTTGGCTGAGGTGGTGGCCGTCCAGTGAAACAGTTGTCCTCCCCTGCTGAAGTTCACCGTCTCAATGAGGCCCAGATCGAGCAGGCTTGAGAGACCCAGCGCCACCAGCTCTGGAGAATGTGTGCACAAACAAACTGTGCGGTCTGTTTTAAATTGCGGTCCTTAACTGTTTTAACCTATTTACTAATGTGTTTGATTGTGATGCCGGATGGCCCCATGATCCGCCCATTTGTGGGGAGGGCAGAACTCAAATTAGATAGACAGACAGACAGACAGATCTGACAGACAGACAGATCTGACAGAAAAAATTCTGATGCAGTATTTTCCCACAGAACGTTTCCTGCCCCACATATCTAAATAGGATCTCTATTCTAGTTGTGTTGGTCTGCGCTGGAATAGCTAGATTCGAATCCAGCAGCACCTTAGAGAACATTTTTGGGGTATGAGTTCTCAAGAATTAAAGCTCCCCTTTGGTATCTGACAAAGGGAGCTTTAACTCATGAAAGCTCATATCCCCGAAAATCTTATTGGTCTCTAAGGTGCTACTAGACTCGAATCTAGCTATCCGTCTATAGGCAGAGCTGATGTACTGTAAATCAATCATATTAGACAGGCTAAGTATGGGATATGAAGCATGGATGAAAGCCAGTGCTTATACACGGTCCAGGCTTGTACATAGAGTATTTGCCTTCTTTTGCTAACATTATTTAAATGATGTCAGCAAAATGTAAATATTTATTAAAATTTCAACAAGAAAATTTTCGCGAAAATTCCCCCAGAAAGCCCGCACCACTGGTACGCAAACATAGGAGATAGCCCTGGCCGCACAGTAACCCAGATTCTATTGGGGACTCCTGCAACAGCTCACAGGGTGACCTTGGGACACCTCTCTCTTTCAGCCTAACCCACCTCACAGGGGCGTTGTGCTGAGGATAAAACTGAGAAGGGAAGGACGATGTTGCAAGCCATTTTGGGTCTGCTCCACTGGGGAGAAATGACAGCTGTAAGTAAATAAAATAAAACATTCTACAGCAGCATCTTACTGTTCACATCGTCTCGGTGTGGTTAGCGGGGAATTAAAAAAAAAAGATACCAAACCAGCCCTCCTTTCTTCTATTTCAGTTTTATTGCATGCTAAATTTCAGTGGGCACCAATAATCCTTGCCTGGTGGATAAGAGAAAAGCATTTACCATTCACTGTCAAATAGATCTGTCAGCATCTTCACTTAATTATCTCCTTTCCAGAACCCTATGCATTCCTTCCCTCCCTCCCTCCGCCCGGCTTCCCATGCAATACTCATGAAGCAACCTGTAAAATCAGCAGACTTCTTGTTCAGCATGATGAACAAGAGGACTATTTTGCTGCAGAGATAAATTATGATCCTATTTTGGTGCTTGCCATTTCTGGCTCGGCGGGGTCCATCTCATCATGTTCTGAAGGATGGAGAGAGGGAGGGAGGGAGAAAGAGAGAGAGACCCCTAAAGCAGGCCGAGCTGGGCACTGCATCCCTTCTAACAAGCAGAGCATCTCATAGGCAATCCCCTAATCATCACCCTCATTTTCTTGTCACTGAAGAAAGCTTTCAGCACAGAATGCATAGTAGAGGGGGGAGGACCAAAAGGCTGGGAGATGTTGTATCTCCAAGGGCAGAGCTGGGCTTTGCCTTCTGCAATTATATCTGACCTCTTCTATACAATCCAGTGCAAGCCATTTCAAGCCAGCTTTGAACCTGAGGAACATCTAGACATGATCTCCTACGGACCATGTAGAAAACCTTACTGGAGAAAGCATCCTTCTCATCCTATAAGTATCATCCCAAACTACCATGGGGGCAGGGCCCAAACACTGGGGTGGAGGAGAGAATACAGGCAACAAACACTCTACCAGGGTCTGGGGGGCGTGGAGAGAAATCAGGCTGGCCTACAAACCTACCACCAAGCCACAGTCTGTTTATGCCATTTCAGAAATAAGAGGGGCTTTCCCCCTCATCTGTACAATTCCATGGGTCTTGAAAGAGATGCGATCATGAAAGGCACGTGTCTAAAATTTGTACTGAGCCTAGATAAATGACACTGGGGCCATTTGTCAAAGAATCCATCACATGCACACACACACACCCCTTCCCGAAATAAGACTTCTTCAGCTGCTACAGAACACACATGGGCTCAAGAAGCTCCGCCCCCACCTCAACAACACCTCCAGAATTTGACTACAGATTCACTGGTGGCTATCATCTACCATCACCTTGGAAACAAGGCTAGGCAGTCCAGAATCTCCCTTCCCCAGAAAAAGGCAGGGTTTTGTCACAGGGTGCCTTCCAAGGATCTCAAAAGCCCCCGCCCCCCGCAACAATCATATCAGTGAATGTTCTGTACGAAATCTGTAAAGTGCAGGGGAAAGAAGAGGTTAGCTAGAGGTCACACACCAAGGAATCCACAGCAAAAGAAACTGAGAAAAAGCATCAGATGGGTTTCTCTTCCTCCGACCTCTCGGGTGGCAACACGAGACAGCAGAGATTTCCTGTCACAACAGCTCCCCATAACAAGCCTTCTTCGAATCACCTGTGAGCTCAGGAGCCCCTTTCCCTTCTCCCAACTCCCACCCCCATCAGAGTTTGCCAGCGGTCAGCCCCCGGTTCATGCCTTCCACTCAAGTAAAGAAATCAGGCCTCTCAGGCTCCTGTACTCACTGGGCAACTCTCCCTTGGCCAGTTCAACGCTGAGCAGCTCTTTATGGCTCAGACTCCAACCCGGTCCAGGGTGAGTGGGCGTGGAAGCGGGACTCTTGGTGAAGATGCCGCTGATGAACTTCAGCATCTTACGGTCACGGGTAGAGGACCGACCGCCTTCCCGGCCTCTCTTCAGCCCCACAGCTGCCTCTGAAGAACAGGAGCCAGAAGAGGCCAGGCTGGCTGGGCCATGGTTGAGGTCACTGTTGTCCAGAGTCTTGCTTTTGTTTTTGTGAGGGGATAATTTAGCCCGGGTTCCCCCTCTGGGGACCGTCTCCCCGCTGCCCTTGACAGCCACCTTCATGCGGCCTTTTACTTCGCTCTCCGGCCAGGATAAGCGGTTGGGGGTGCCCCCTTTGTGCCCTCCTTTGCTGGCCTTTGGCTCACCCCCTATCTTGGCTCCGCTCGTGGTGACCGTTTTGAAGGGCTTGTTCGTGGCCAGGCGAAGACGCCGGTTCCCAGCGGCCGGGTGCGGAGAGGAAGCTCCCGAGTGGGAGAAAGAAGAGCCCCCCACTCGGCCCAAAGTCAGCTCTGTCATCCCAGGTTCTGGGCCCCCCCAGCTGGCGTGGCTCACCAACATCCGGCGTCCTGGCGCCGCGGCACTGGAGGAGCAGCTGGCAGTGGTGGGTGGGGGAGCTGGCAACTCATCTCCGGGCACCTCCAAGGTTTCCTTCAGCCCTGCCTTGGGGATTGGAGTCACTTCTGGCTTTGGTGGAATGGCAGGAAGGACTGGAACTAAAATGGCTTTGGGCTTCGGGGCCACAGCTGGAGCTGCTGGAACCACAGTTACTTCAGGCTTGGCAGTCACGGCTGGAGAGACAGAGGGGATCACGGCCTCAGGTTTGGGAGCAGCAAGTGGAAGGAAGGTGGCTGCGGGAAACTCTGGTTTGGGGGGGATCGTTGGCGTTATACAGGGAATAGCCGGCTCAGGTTTTGGAGGGAGAGTCGGAGCTACAGAGGGCACCATTGGCTCAGGTTTTGGGGGCACAGGTGGAGCTACAAAGGGCACCGCTGGCTCAGTCTTGGGGGCCACAGCCGAAGTCAGAAAGGGTACGGTGGCCTCAGGCTTGGGGGGCACCGCTGGTGTGGCAGAGGCAACAGCTGGCTCAGGCTTGGGGGGCACCACTGGAGCTACCGAAGGCCCCAGCACTTCAGGCTTCGGCGCAATGGCGGGCGCCTCTATGCTCATGGAGGCTTTGGCCTTGGGGCCCGCTGCAGACCCCACCTTTGCATCCCAAAACGTGCCCTGGCTGTTGCTGGTGGGCGATGTCCAAAGGGAACTGGCAGCCCGCCCGGCACTGTCCGGGGATAGGGAAGGTCCGGGGGTCCCGGGACTGCTGGGTGACAACTGCAGCAGGTAATCTGGAGTGCTGGCGCTGCTGGTGCTGATCCAGAGAGCATCCTGCCGGTGGAAGATCCGCTCCTGCCTCTTGTGCTTGGCAGCCTCCTCGGCTTCCTTGTGGCCCTTCACCCCGGCATGGTCTGTGGCCGGTGGGCCTGGCGGGCTGGCCCCTTGGAACTGGCCCTCACTGCCGTCGGGCTGGGGGGCTCCATCTCCCACCCCCGCCTTCTCCTCTTCCTGCTGCTGCTGCTGCTGCACCGACTCGAGCTTGACGAGGGTCAGGGAGATCAGGTAGGTTGTCCGGCGCTGCAAGGTGGCTCCTCTGCTCATGAGTGCCCGGGGGAGCGGATGGCGGTGGCAGCCACAGCACTAGCCAACATCTGCCAGACGGCCCTCTTGGCTGAAGCCGCCTTCGGGATGGCACCAGACGCCGCCGGCGGGAGCCCTAATGCCCGCCCTGCTCTGGCCATGCACAAAGGGCAGCTCCGGCGGAATGTGGCAGGAGCCCGGGCATCTCCCTGTCGCCGGCTCCTTAAGGCAGTCCGGGGAGGGGGAGGGGGAGGAGGAGGGGGCGGGGGTTTACCTGCTGCTCCTCTGCAGACCAGCTGCCGGCGCGAAGGTGAGCATCTTTCAAGCCAGCCGCCGGCCACCGAGGGCGGAGGGGAGGGAGGCTGGCGGCGGTCCCCTTCAGTCTCCAAGCCTAGGGGCGCGCAGTCTCTCCCAGCAGGCAGGAAAGGCTTCCGCGTGGCAGAGGGCGCAGGATGGCTGTTCCCATGCAGACGAGCCGGAGGAGCATGGAAAGAAAAAGAGGCGGGGAGGCGGGAGGGGGAATCTCGGCTTCGCTGCAAGCAAATCCTCTTTTGTGGTCTTGCCGCAACCCTGATAGCCCCTCGGTGCAGACCTCAGAGTCCTGGCGAGCTGCCAGGGTCTCTCACGCTGCCCCTCCGGGTCTTGTCATTCGCAGCCCTCCTACGGTGCATCCGACAGGTCCCCCCTTCTTCTTCTTCTTTTTGCCTCCGGCTTGCTGCCAGCCGCCCGGGCAGAGGGTGAGGCCAGGAAACCTCCTGCCTATTTTCCTTTGCTGCAGCAATGCCTTCCTCCGTCCAGTCCCCCCATTTACTTTAGAGCGGGCGCGCGGGGGGGGGGGGGGGTCGGGGAGGGAAGGCTGTGTGCACGCGTCGGGTAGCGGCTTGGCTGCAAAAAGCAGCAGCTGGTGGCGAGCAGAAATGCAGGGAGAGGGAGAGACGGAGCGAGATCAAGGTGGTGGGTGGGTGCAAGCGTGGAAATCAAAGCCAAGCGATGTCAGCAGCAAAAGCGGTTCCTAGGGGGGGAAAGGAGCCCTCCCTGCGCCACGATCACTTGCTGCATTCTACAGACCCGAAATACAGGGAAAGGGAGGGCGGGGGAAAGAGGAGAGAGAAAGGGGGTGGGGGGAAGATCCTGAGAGTTATCACATTGAAAATACACAAGCCAAGAAGAGAGGAATTTCTGCAAGGACACGTGGAAATCCCGGACTGGATCACACGGAATCGGCGCCTGCACGCAAAACTCTCCGAGTCCGCCGATTGTCTTCCAGAGCCATTCGTCAGGCGCAGCACTGGGCGTGCCTTTCTCAAAACAGGGCATGTCTGAACTTCACCCGCCCTTCCGGTGGTGGCAAAAAAAAAGT
This sequence comes from Lepidodactylus listeri, assembly GCA_029233225.1. Taxonomy (NCBI): domain Eukaryota; kingdom Metazoa; phylum Chordata; class Lepidosauria; order Squamata; family Gekkonidae; genus Lepidodactylus; species Lepidodactylus listeri. The sequence goes on along the minus strand of JARCFY010000015.1, from coordinate 52,982,203 downwards.
TGCCTATCATGGGGCGAGATTAGGCAATTCTCGTGGGCTTCTTCCGGTGGCCCCCCATGGCCAAGGTCATCGGAGGAATCAGCTGGGAGGACCCAACATCTGGAGGCTTAGCTGCTCATGCAGCTAATGTGCTCAGATCCCCCACCTGCCATGGGATCATCAGGGTAATTAGAGAAGGAAAGCCTGTTAGGCAAGGCGGCATGCAGAGCTACAGGTGGCTGGAGTGAGCTTAACAAATCTGCCTGTCTGGCCCCACCAACACCCACACCTCTATCATTTGCTTCTCCCATCCGTTTCCACACAGGACCTCCTTGTGGCCCAGACAGGCAGGCAAAAGGAATGGTGGCACTACATTTTAGCTGCACATGATGCTGTTTTTATGGCATGTCTGCTGCTACAGAATGCCAAGGGGGTCCCCGTCCAGCAGAAGTACAATCTAAAGCACCAGCATCCATGCCCACTGGACTGCTAAGGCCAGGCCAAATGGCAGTTTTTGCTATGGTGCTCAAGTTTACTGACAGCCACACAAATTCATGTCAAGTTCACAGCCCTCTTTCTCTTGGGAAGAGGGTCAGAATCCTAGTTGAACCAGGATGTGGTTGAGGCATGCGCACTGAGGCACTCACAAGAATGGGTGCAATCGGGTCATTGCGAGCTGGAGCTCAGGGGAGCTCAGCTCCGGGAGTTGGTGCCAGCCCCCCCCCCCCCCGTGGGGGAATGCCTGCTTGTGTCATGGCTGCAGCAAAATGACCCCGTCCCCTGGAAAGGTCCTCATTCCTCCGACCAGCCTTCTGAAGGCTTCAGCCACCACTGAAGCTATCCTCTCAGAATAGCGGAATTTCTGAGGCTTGGATTAGTAGCTGTCCCCTCTCTGCCAACTCTTTCTTTCTTTCTCTTTCTTTCTTTCTTTCTTTCTTTCTTTCTTTCTTTCTTTCTTTCTTTCTTTCTTTCTTTCTCTCTCTTTCTCTCTCTCTCTTTTTCTTGCCTTCTGACATACATCCGGTGATGTCAGGTGGTGCAGCATATGCAAATAAGGTATGCTAATGAGCAGGGGGGTTGTAGAAAAAGCCCAGCAGGAACTTATTGGCATAACAGTCCACACTGAACAGCAGAAACTCATTAGCATATTAGGCCACACCCTTGACAGCGCCACTCCCTCCCAGGATTGGCTTCCCCAGGTGCTCCGCAGCTTGCAGGGTACATGGGGAACTCAAGGGAAGGAAGGCAGTTTCTGGATCGGCTTCCCCAGGTGCCCGCAGCTGCAGGCACCTTGAGAACCTGAGGACGGGAGGCAGTTTAAACTGCCTTCCCTCCCTGGATCGGCTTGGCTTCCCCAGGCGCCCCATGGCTTGCCAGGCACCTGGGGAACCCGGGGGGGGGGGGGGGGAGGCTGTAGGCGTGGCCAACTCAGAAGCCAGCCGGAGTTCCTGTGCGTCCCTGCCCAAAAATAGCCCTGCTAATGAGTTATGCCAATGAACTCCTGCACCTCTTTTTCTACAAAATGACCCCTGGGTGCGATGCCAAAGAATGGTAACAAGGTGGCAAAAACCACATAATCGCATCAAAAAATAAAACAACTCACTGAATGAACTTTTCATTATGACAATGTAAGGGCAAAAGGGAAGACAAAAACCAACAAATGAGAGGGCAGGAGAAACTGTGCATAGTGGAGAACAGGCGAGTCAGTAGCAATTCTGAAGTCTTTACAACGTCAAAAGAGCATAATTTCAAGCAATTTTTTATTTAGTACATTTTTAGCTTGCCCTTCCATTAAGGGGCTCAGGGTGCTCTAGATCATTCTCCCCTCCTTACAACAACCCTTTGAAGTAGGTCAGCCTGAAAGAACAACCTGCCCAGGGTCACAGAATGAGCTTTCATGCCAGAATAGAGATTCGAGGCTGATCCTAACCTGACACCCTAACCACTATATCACTGGCTTGACAAGAATGGGCTCAACAGGATCTCATCCAGTGTTCCCTCTAAGCTGAGTTAGTGTGAGCTAGCTCTCAGTTGTTTAGCCACCGGCTCACACATTTTTGTCTTCGCTCAAGAAGGATGGCTCCAGAGCAAACTAATTTCTGCAGTAGACAACTTGCTCACTCACAACTTGAATGCCAGTAGCTCACAAAGTAGAATTTTTGCTCACAAGACTTCCACAGCTTAGAGGAAGCATTCTCTATTAGCTTAAGTAACTTCTACTATCTCATTTAATGCAATCTGTTAATACCCAATAAGCATGCACTGGAGAGAGTGGTAGATTCTTTTGCCCTTGAATAACCACACTAAAAGGTAGTTTTATGGGGGAACATGTCTGAGTTGCATATGGTCTAGGCTCCTTAGCAGGCCATACAAGATATAGCTAGAAACTCGCAGAAAGAAATGGAACAGTGGTGGAACATGGCAAGGTGGGGGTGCACTGAAATAAGGGCCGATGAGAAACAAGGGCGCATTGTGGTGTAGGTATACCACGGCAGCACAGAGTCTGCAAATGCAGTCACCGTTCAGATGGCGTTTATATAACCCAAAATGTCCTGTGCTCAAAAGGGAAAACGATAGCTTACGAAGCAAAACCTGCAGATGAGCAGAAAAACGTTCCCTGCTTCCCAGCCAGCATTAATTTGTCTGGGCCAATGTGTCCCAGCTAAATCTGGCAGCCCTCCCTGCTGCCTCCCTATGCTTCCACCGCAGCAACCAAGGAGGCGGGTGTCCGCACACACCTGCACCTCCCTAAGCACATATATGCTCTGCCCTCCTTCAAGTGCTTCTGTATGTGATGGGCCATCCAGAATTCTCGGGCTGCCAGCAAACGGGCCAATTAATGCTAATTGCACCTAAATATCCCAACTGATGGCACCACTGAAAGTGATTCATATTCAGAAAGCAGCACACTCCACGCTGGCGGCTTCCTTTTCCAAAGCGCTGAGGGAGCAATTCTCGCCGACTGTACTTACATCATAGAGACATAATCTCCACAATTGCTCTACCTGGCAGGAAGGTGTTTGAATGCGTGCACCCACATGCACATCTTTGCTCCCTGGCAGGATTCATGCTGCTTTCAGAAGCATCCTTGCACAATGAGTAGTACAGACACAAGTTGCTCTAGTTTGAACCAGCCTGACTTGTCACACACTCCCCACTGGACAAATTCTTCAAGCACAACTGGGCTAATCTTTGCTGGGATGTATCCGTGCACGGGCGGGAACTGACACATCCATTTAGTGACAGCATCAGTGCCCCAATCACGCGATACCTAGAGAATCTTCATTCTGGTTAGCTGTACTTCAAAGAGACACGGAAGCCGCAGGATCTGCACTAATGCAGCTGCAGATGTTCAAGGTCAGAAGGGGTGTCCATTTCAAATCTCCATCACATCTGTTCGCACATGCATGTACAGTACTGGTCCCTGGTGTTGTGCCTGCTGATGGGTTTCTTGGCACCTGTTTGCTCCTTTCCCTAAAGTGCCGCTTGCCCAAAGCGAACAGCCAATCCTGGCTTTCCTTCATCTCACCGGAGCAGGAGGTGCTTTAGAAGAACCCAGAGAGACATCACCTTTGTGTTTCTGCACCCCTTCGGAAATTGCTGCCTCTTTGGTAAGAGGCTGCTTGGCTTGCCACCTGCTAGCATTTGTGATTGGCTACCATGGGGCCATTTTATAGCAATGCCTACTTCCCCTCCTCAAAATGCTGGCAGTGCCCACAGGCTCAGTGAGATTGGGCCCCTTTGATGTACAGTATATTAAACATTTGAACTAGTCGGGACTGTCCAACTTCTACAGGGCCAAAAGGCCTACCTCTCATCTGTTCCTGAAGGCATACTGAAAAAAGGCCCAGCAGTTTTGTACCCTCCCTTTGGATTCACTCTGGGGTTTCCAGTCTTGGTGATCATAGTGACACCACCTAATTGTGTTAACAAGTTTCTTAACAGGTATTTGCCTTTTCTGGGACAACCTCTGTGCTCAAGCCTTATAGAGATGCTGTGAGAGGCTGTGGGGTCATGCCGCTCTTAAAGGAGCCAACCTTGAATCACTTGAATTCTTTCAATTACCACCCAGTCTCAAATCTTTTGTTTTTGGGCAAGGTCATTGAGAGAGCTGTTAGAGAACAGCTCCAGGGCTTCCTGGAAGACACAGGGTCCGTGTTGTCGCAGAGAGGATGGCGAAGATACACAGAACGCCCTCAACACCATGGTGAAGTAGAGTATATACAAAGGTCCATTTACAGCTATATACACAGTCCTCAAGGCACTCGCCAGACAGTCGGTCAAAGTGCTTCGCAAGGCAAGAGGATACCAAGACTGGCACACACAGGCATAAGCAGAGTTCAATATGTACAGTTATACAGCCAATCAGCAAGAAGTGCTGAATCATCTTGCACCTCCTCTGGCTGATGCAACCTGCCTGTCAGGTGACCTCCCTAGCTGTCACCTAGATCCTCATGATCTAACCAGCTGACTCATCTGTCATCTTGCCTGCATATTTGGTTTCCATATGCCGACAGTCCGGCCCTGGACCCATTCCAGTTCAGCTTCCGCCCTGGCCACAAGACAGAGATGGGTTTCGTCACCTTCACAGATCAGCTCCACAGACAGCTGGATCGAGGCAAGTCAGTGCTGTTGTTACTGTTAGATCTCACAGCAGTGTTCAACATGGTTGATCATGAAGAAGAAGAAGAAGAGGAGATTGGATTTATATCCCGGCCTTCACTCACTTGGAGTCTCAGAGTGGCTTGCAAACTCCTTTCTGTTCCCCTCCCCACAACAGACACCCTGTGAGGTAGGTGGGGCTGAGACAGCTCTTTCCCAAGTTGTCCTTGAGAGAACAACTGGTACAGAGCTATGGCTTGCCTAAGGTCATCCAGCAGGTGCAAGTGGAGGAGTGGGGAATCAAACCCGGTTCTCCCAGATTAGAGTCTGCGCACTTAACCACTACACCAAACTGGCTCTCAAGTGACCTTCTGACCCACCGCCTTGCCGACATAGGAGTTCGTGGGGTAACCCTGAAGTGCCTTACCTTATTTCTCCAAGGTTGGGGACAGAGGGTGGCGCTCGGAGAGAGGTTGTCATCTAGATACCCCTTCGTTTGTGGGGTCCCTCTGGGGACAATCCACTCCCCAATGTTGTTTAACATCGACATGCACCCCCTCGCCCAACTGGTATTGAGTTTCAGGTTGGGATATCACCAGTACACTAATGACGCCCAGCTTTACCTGTTGGTGGGTGGGTGGCTGGATGCCACCCCAGTAAATCTGGCTGAGGGATTGGAGGCTGTGGTGGAGTAGTGGAAACAGAGATGGAGGAGACTGAATCCTTCTAAGACGGAGGTTCTGTGGCTGGGGCATGGAGACTCAGGTTTGGGGTGCCATCTCCCAGCTCTTGACGGTGTGCCTTTAAGACTGGCACCAGCTGTCAGGAGCTGGGGTGTGATCCTAGATGCCTCCCTAACAATGGAGGCCCAGGTCACAAATGTTGCCAGACCGGCGTTCTTCCGACTGTAGAAACCTCCAAAGAAAGTTTAGAAAACATATTGAGAGCCAAAAGTTAAAAACATAAGTAAATATAGACAAAAGAGTGCTTATTTCAAAGACATAAAGAAACACTGTAGGGGCCCAACTAAAGCCTCATAAAACGTTAAAAGCGACAAATGCACAAAAAAGAACAGTGTATGTATGACCTGACACGTTTCGGCTCACAAGATTCTTCTTCAGAGGTCAAATAGTACAAAGTACAACATACCCCAAGCAACAAAGTCCCTGTAACACATGTAAGGCAATAAACAATAATATAGGACCAAAAATGGAATGTTTAGATATGGAATTGAATGACAAACCAAAATATTTCTATTCGGGGCAACAAATATATCTGGCCTTGTGTCAGAAGTAGTTTTATATCCTAGAAATAATATCAGTACCAATATGTACCTTCCAGTTGAGGTCCTAAGAATGCAAGTACAATTGCCTTGTCAGGGACAATGTGGCAGGGTCAGGCAATTGGCCCCCTACCTGTCTTGTCCTGACCTAGCCACAGTGATCCATGCAACAGTCACTTCCAGATTAGACTACTGTAACTATTGCTGTATGTGGGCCTACCCTTGAGGCTGACCTGGAAATTCCAACTGGTACAGAATGCAGCAGTGCAGGTCCTTAAGGGACCCCACGCACAGCATATATCCATCCTGTGCTGCATCCAGGACACATGTATCTTCGGGACTACCTCTCCTGGTATACCCCCAGAAGAGTGTTGCACTCAGTAGATCAGAATCTATTGGTGGTTCCTGGCCCAAGAGATATCCAGCTGTTCTCAACCAGAGCCAGGGCTTTTTTGGCCCTGGCTCCAACCTGGTGGAACTCTCTGCCAAATAACATCTATGCCCTATGGGACTTAATGCAGTTCCACAGGGCCTGTAAGGCAGAGATGCTCCGCCAGGCATTTGGTTGAGGACAGTGACGGTTACATCCTTCTGGTTACATCCCACTCCCTGCCTCCCTGTGAGGCAGTGGCACCACTGAAATTTTTAGTGTCATCTTTTAATTACTGTCTTTTATTGTTTTTAAATTTATTTTAATTGTGGATTATATGAATTTATTATATTGCACACCACCCTGAGCCCTGCCTTGGTGGGGGAGGGTGGTTTAAAATTTGATTTAATTACTAAAATAAATAATATTCTGCATGATAAAAGTGTTTGGAGTTTGAGTTCAACATTATAATAATTCTTCCCTTGATAAGGAAGAATTCCATACTATCTTAGGGTCACTATCTTTTTTTTTTGGTATTTTTTTCATATGTGCACGTGTGTGTGTACCTGGTAGTCCTGGTGACCGGGGGCCTGGAGGATATTCAGAGAGGTGGCTGAATAAAGCCTGCCCCCCCTCCTGCCTTGGGTATTCCGAGGAGGTCTCCCATCCAAGTCCTTGCCAGAATCGACCCAGAGATCTGATGAGATCGGGCTTGCCTGGACTATCTTGACCAAGTCCCTTCGTTGGTGGTACTCTGCTTACAGCAAACTTCTGCTGGGCTCCTGTACAGACCTGCTTCTTGCCCTGTACAGCATAAGCTAGCCTTAAAGAAACCTAATTTGCCTTTTACATGTTCTGGAAGCAGGCCCACCCACTCTCCCTTTGCCAGCGAAGCACCTAGATTCTGCTTTCAGAGTTCCCAGTCTGAGATGCCTGGTGATGGATTATTATACACGGCCCCTCTGAGCAGCTACCTGGGCCAGCAGTGGAGCACAGCTGGCTTGTGGCAGGACAGCTGGTACCAAATAGAAACTCTCCTTTTAAACATCCATCCTACCTTATTCCTCAGTGCTTCAGGAGGCCCCTGTAGCTAAAGAGGTGCAGGCGTGCAACACTGCTTATGCCTTTGCCAAGAATAATTTTCATTTAACTGACAAACCTTGCTGGATCAAAGGAAGACTCTTGGAAAAGCAAGAGTAAGGAAAAACAGGCCAGTGGGGCTGCATCGACACATCCATGATGGATATGGCACTCTTTATCGCAATCATCAGGAGCTGAATCGCCTTCTCCACATTCAAAACCCCAGCTGCATAAAATGCCAACTGTATGTCAATGCAGCCTATAAGTCCTGCCCCTTGTATTCACAATCAGCAAATTACATGACTCTGCATCTCCTGGGCAGTATCGCATTAGTATCTGCAGATACGGGAGTTGGAGTTTGCATGCTTGTGGGGAAAAATATTCCCTGCACATAGAAACTTAGTATGTCAGGCACAAAACTAGGGTTGGCCATTTGTCCTTGCTGATTTTGTCGTGATGGGGCTGATTCACATACCCGTGTTCCTCACTCATTGTAGTGAAGAGGTGACTCACATCACGCGTAAAAGAATCATTACAGATTAATAATCACCACAGAGAAAACTGCCATGACACTCAACGTCAACTCAAACACAACACCTTTCAGTGGAGACTGCTTACACATTCAGCCAAGAGTCATGATCAAGTGATACATATAAATGTCTGAACCAGCTCCCACAATCATGCTAGAAATGGAAGGGATCATTATAACCAGTAATTTCGACAACTTAAATCCTGTGTACACAACTATCTAAAGACCAAACTAGATGTTACGGAGTCCATGGGTCCAACCCATGGATGCTGACGCCATTGTAGAGCTGACCTGACCATTTAAAATCCATACAAGGAGGGTCCAATCCATCAGGCCACACCACAGCAGGACAGGGATGATCTTCACCATCCCCACAAGTTTTCAAGTGGAAAACTGTAAGTGTTTTTATGAATGTGAGGAAGGGTCCTGGAGATTAGCCGTATTCATGGAAGACCAGTCAGAGGCTGAGAGAAGAGTTGCTACCAGGCCAGAAGAAAAATGTCTTAACGGGATGTGATTTATCAGGATATACTGTCTACTTCCACACCATAAAAAGCTTTAATTACACATTTCCACACTTTAAGCCTCTATTAAAAGGACAGGGCATTTCCTTCCAGAGCTGTTGGCAAACCTAGCCACCAGCCATGGTGACTGAAGGGAACAATGACATTCTGAGACAGTCAGCCTCAGAAAACCAGTAGGAGGAAGCAATGTCAGGGGAAGTCCTTGACCTCTATGCCATGTTCGTAGGTCCTCTGGGTGGACAACAAGCCCGGAGGAGAAAATACTCTATCCCTTCAACGGAAGCTTGATGTGCGGAAATGGGCAGGTGAAACTTTTCACAGCATGGAGGTAAATAATATCACCTGGTAAATAACATTCCATTAAGGGAGAGGACATTTTTGGTTTCTCCAGGTAGCTGGCAACCCAGCAAGAGGCCAAATTTCTTTGCCATTGATGGAGGAAAGAAGGTAAATAGAAACCAGGTGCTTCTGTCTGCCCCAGTTTTCTCCCATGGAGAAGGAACTTGAGGCTCCCACATGAACACACAAGGCTGCCTTATACCAAGTCAGACTGTTGGTTCATCAGGGTCAGTAGGTTTACATGGCAGCAGCTCTCCATGATATCAGGCTGAGGTCTTTCACATCATCTACCTCCCTAATCCTGTTTGAACAGGAGATGCCACAGACCGAATCTTCTGTTTGCTAGACAGATGCTCCACCACTGAGCCATGGACCCTCCCCACTCATCTTCTCTTTAGCCTCTGAACCACATTTGCCACAAAGCAACAGACTGCTCAGAGTGAACTAGAATTTTCCTAGCATCCAGTGACACTTGCTGTTTCACAAAAGGCCAGATTGGTAGGCAAACTCCAGGGTTTTTCGAAGAGCCATTCTGTAGATTACAGATGGAGTTTTATAAACCCGAGAGCAGAAACCTGCTTACTATTCTAAATTGTGGCTGGAAATCGAAAACAAAACAAATGGCCCCTCTGCAAGAGCCTCCCTGCCAATCATGTCTTATCCTGGACAATCTCATCTCCCACCCACCCCTCCCCAAAATCCTTGTCAAATCTGTCTGCTTCCTTCTGAGTCAGAGCAGCTGACAAAAATATGTCTTAGATATTTTTTTTTAAAAAAAAACCCTACATTTTGTTGTTATGGCAACCAAAGCACTGAAAATGTAGGAAAACAGCAGGAATAATTAAACTAAGCAAGGAAATCAACATTAATGGGAACCGTAAAGTATACCTCAATTCCAGATCATCAAAGGCAGAGGTGTATGTATGGTTTGTGATGGGGAGAGAAGAAATAACAGAAAACCCCACAAGAAATGCAAACGTACAAGAGTGATTAAATAGGCTGAGCAGAACGGTAGTGAGGCCAGTGACAACAGCAGAGTTACACAAATTGGGAAACTAACCCCACAGACTGCCCCCAGACAAGACCCACCTCAAAGCTGGCGACCCTGTATTGTTGATATATCTACACTGCTGATTCACAAGGGGTGCAATTATCATTTCCTATGGGAACATTTGATCTTAGAGGGCAGATTGGTGATCTCCAATAAAACATTCTCAGCTCCCTCACCAGAAATAACTCCCAAGCTTCTTAAGCCAATATACTACGTATAAAGGTAAAGGTTTCCCTTACTTGAAAGCCAGACGAATTTGACTCTAGGGAGTGGTGCTCATCTCCATTTCCAAGCCGAAGAACCAGCGCTGTCCAATGACTTTTCTGTGGTCATGTGGCCAGCATGACTAAACCAGAGCAGTACCTATGTATCTACTTGCAATTTCTTGCTTTTGAACTGCTAGGTTGGCAGGAGCTGGGACCCGAGACGGAAGCTTACTCCATCACGCGGCACTCGGGTCTCAAACTGCCGAACTACCGATCTACTGGTCTGAAGTTCAGCGTCTTAATCACTGAGCCACCACGACCCCTACATACTACATGTAGGATTACACAATATGCATGTGAAATCTATGATGAAGGTATACTGCATGTCTGAAGTGTGCTTCCTCATCACAAGTATGCTACAGCAAACACAGATAGCAAACATGGCTGCAAAATCAGAAGTTAAGTAGGCCTTACTAGATACAGGCAAGCACCCAAAGACTGCTAGTCTTTAAAGCAAAAAGCTCACCCCAAAATAGAGCACACATCCTGGGTGCTATTGAGCCTGCTGAAAACATAGGTCACTTACGCACAGGGCTGCCAGGTTCCCCCCAAGCCCCCCCCCCACCCCCCGGGCAGGAAAAAAATGCAGAAAAAAATTATCCTCACAGTAATGCCGTGACATCACATCTGGAGCAAACCTGGAAGTGATGTCATGCCCCTCTAGGAACCTCTATGGTAAAACTATAGCATTTCAGTTGAATTATAAAGCAGCATGATACCACTTCCAGGTTTGGACCAGAAAAGATGTCATGGCATCACTGTGCCAGCAGTTTTTTCCCCTTGCATTTTCTTCCCATGTCCTTGTCCCCCGGTTTTCCGCTGGGTGCCAGCCGCTGGCCAGCAACTCTACTTGCACATGTGCCATTTGACTAAGCTTGGTCAATATCGGGAGCAGGTTTCTTTCCCACAGTATCATATTTTTCACAATCTTTCATCTTTCTTTTGGAATCTTTCCCCACCGGCTTTACTGCAGTGTTTTGGGAAAGACCCCAGTAGTCTCAAAAAAGTTTGAGTTTCCCCACTCACACGTCAGCCTTTCCCCCATCCCCAGTCCCTGTAGTGACTATTGTCCCTCTGTGTCACTGTGGGACTTTTTTTGAGTGTTTTTTTAATTGGCAATCACCATATCGATATACTGATCTAATGATACATCGCTATGTCAATTACCAGTAACATAAAACACTGGGAAAGCCCCTTTGGTGATAGGGAGGGTGGCAGTGGCTGCTATGGGGACTGGGGAAATGCTGGGAAGCCTGCCATCTGGAAGGCCCATTGCTGCTGTGGTCCTGTTGGCAGCTGCAGGAATGCCAGAACTTCCACAGGAGAGCACAGCCATGTGGCAAAGGTCCTGATAGCTTCAGCCACCAATGCTTGTTAAGAAAACACCTTCTAGGCATCAGTGCCCATTGATGGAACCTCCTTAACTGTCAGCTATACAAAACACTGGATAAAAGGGCATCCTTCTCCCCTTAACAACTGCAGTACTACCGTAACAGCCTTATAAGAGTCCAAGCATCATTTATTTGGGTATAGACTCACAATACAGACTCCTGCTCACACCGGATTCTATTCCATTCATACAGTCTCATGAATCATGAAAGGGGGGGGAAGTCAGTTTTCTTTCTCAAATACCATAGAAGAGAACATGGTAACCGACTTGCAGCCTGAATCAACACGTGGACAGAACACGGCCCCCTTGTAAAGCATACCCATTATTTGCCCTGCCTCTCCATGCTTGGACCCTGTGCCTAAGTTTCATTTGCTAAGACAGGACTTCAAACGCTGTGGCGAGGAGGAGCAAGAAAGAAAGGCTGCAAAGTGCTTGGTGGGCGCATTAGAAATGGTTAGGCGCCGAGGCAATATAATCTCGTAACAGGTGTCCCACACTGGAAATCTCATTGTTTATGGAGAGACTTCACCAAGCAGATATTATGGCTGTTAAATGTGCCTTAATTTGAAATTGCAGCCCTTGCAGGAAGCAAGGAGGGATAACTGTAGGGTTAGCCACAGCAAACCTTCATTAGGGAATACCTTCGGCTGGTCAGCAGGTGTGCTTTGTGAGCTTGCAAAGACCAAGCATCAAAGCATCTCTCGGGCAGGCCTACTCAGCCTTGCAAACAAAATCCCAGCGGCCTGCGCGGATCCAGCTGCTCCCGTTGGTTCCTTTAATGCCAGTGCCAGCTGGGGAAGGCTGGCTGAAAAGAGACATCCTCCGAATCCTGCCGGCTGCACTGGCACCGGTATTCGGCTCTGCAGCTGAACCCGGGGGCTGTTGGGCCTTTTCAAAGCAGCTCTTTGTTCCAGGGGAGCCATTAGTATCAGCGGGCCGTGAGGGGGAGGTACCAGTTGAGTATTTTAAGCCAATTTTTTAAAATTGCATACTTTGGCTTAATCGGATCAAATGACTATACCTCATGCACACACAATTCTGCCTTTTGCACTGTATATTAATGAGCCAGGATACATCTATTTATTTATTTGCAGAACTTATACCCTATCTTTCCGCCCTTGATAATAAGGGCACCTTGGCCACAGGGCTACCAAGCTCAAGGTGGGGATTGAAATTCCCCTGGAATGGCAGCTCTGGAGGGTGGGCTCTATTGCATCACATCCCTGCTGAAGTCCCTCCCCACCCCAGACTCCAGCCTTCCCAGGAACCATCCCCAAATCTCCAGGAATTTCCCAAGCCAGGATTTGCAACCCTAACTGGCAATCTATTTTCATTAGATCCAGGGCTTTTTTTCTGGGGATACACGCTGGAATGGAGTCCCGGAACCTCTTTGACAAAATTCTTTTTGAAATGTTTAAAAGTTCATGAGTTTTCAGTGTACAGATTGAAAACTTCATTTCCCTCTTAAGAGTTCCGGCACCTCTTTATATATATATATATATTTTAAAAGCCCTGAAACTTTAAAAGCAGTAATAATAAGGGGAAATGCCTGAGCTTATACAGAATGCATTTCCCCCACAACTTACCATCTATCCACCCACATCTGGAATTAGCAAACAGAGCTTCTGGATCAGAAGAGGTGACTTTCAGGGAGGCTTTAAAAAATAGCCACTGATAAACCACAGCCCCCTCATCCCATGCTTACACAATCAATCACTAGCAGATTCCCCACTTCACCCGTAACTATACTTCTTTTTAATCACTCTTTCTCCACATTGCCCCAGCCACTGATTGTGGGTTTGGCAGTTGGTTAAAAGACATTTGCTGCAGAACTTGGGCATGCACTCTTCTCAGTCATCTTATGCTGGACAGGGCAAAGGTTGGTGGGCTTGACAATGCTCACAGCTCCAGTGAGAACCTCTGAAACTCTAGCAGGATCAGTGTTGTACGGGAGCATCCAAAGATTCTCTGGTGATCCCCAGCAATCACCATTGTGAGTGTGTATGTAATAACTACTGTTGCATTTGGTCTCATGTAACCTGGTGATAGAACCAACAATTAATCCCAATGAATTTATTTACCAATACACTAGAAAAGCACAATTGTTAACAAACAGGACTGTTCATTTGTGTACAACCTGGAGAGCCCTTTTTAAAAAAAACACGTGGGATCTTGTCACAATTTGTTATGCAAAATCCCATTTGGGAAAAAATCAGCATGTTAAATGCTTTGGAAGGGTACGGCTATCAGGTTTTGAAACGGAGTGCCTACTTTTTTTTTTTAGTTACTTAGTTTACCTTTATTGGCATCATAAAAGGGAGAACATTAAGACAAATACATCAAAGGACTGTACATAGAATAAATCACTACTTAAATGTCTCAAAATTGCAGTATATTTCTTCGTATAAGAACAGTAGGTGTCTACTTCAATCACAAGCTTCAGTGGTCTTTAATCCTTTCCACACCTGCTCCTTTCCCTCTATATGTCTGCCCCGGCTTCCAGCTGGAGTTCCCAGGTGTGTGCGGATGGCAGAAAACTGACTCAGGCAATAGTAGTAAGCATCCCCGTTCACCTGTCTAAATGCACCTTTCTCTCTCACACTCACTCACAGAGAGAGAGAGAGAGAGCTTTTCAACTCTCTATTTGGCCATACACACAGTTCCTAGAACTGGGTCTGCCATGGAACATCTAGTTCAGCCTTCAAAAGTGATGTATGATGGTGCCATTAGTTTTAGCACCCTGTCATCCTGGTATACCATAATAAATGAACTACTGAGTTTGGGATAGCTCACGTCTTGTAAGTATTCCTAAGGACACATGTCAAGTTCCGGAAAGTATTTGAAACCTGGCTTGAGCCCGGAGATGGTAGGTTGTGATTTTGAGCTGCCTCCCAGTGTTCACAAAACCAGCAACTACATTAAAAGAGAAAGATCAACTTAGTATGCCTACATCATGAAAAACTGTGTCCAGAAATGCCAGTGTGGCTCAGCCTTTACACAAAACAGCTGAGCCACAGCTAGGTTTCCAAGGCAATCCTAAGCAGAGGTGGTGGTGGTGGAAAGCACCATTGTCACTCACAGCTGACTTATGGCAACCCCTCAAGGCAAGAGATGTTCAGAGGTGGTTTGCTATTGCCTGCCTCTGCGTCATGACGCTGAGTATTGCTTGATGGTCTCCCATCCAAATACCAACCAGGGCCGACCCTGCTTAGTTCCAGAGATCTGACAAGTTCAGGCTAGTCTGGGCTATCTTCTAAAATGGAAGTCAATGGGCTTGGAAGGGTGTAACTTTGCTTAAGAGCACACTGTCTGTTTCTCAAGCACAGGCTGACATGGTATGGTATCCTAGCAGTAGATTCTTGCCGCATCTGCTAGCAAACCCCTCAGCTCTGTCTCACGCAACCCCAACTATAGGCCCCTCTCAATCCTGCCTCTCAAATCCAACATGTATGTACTAAAAAGGAACAAGATGTGCAGATGTGTTATTAAGACACTTACCAGTGTCACAGAGATATGAACAATTAAAGGCTCAGATTAAGACAGAGAATGTGGACATTTGCCAAAAGGAAAAATATATATATATAACAGGAAAGAAAAACAGAAGGAACCGCAGCCAGTGGTGACTGCTGGCAAGCTATCTGCTTGATGATGAACAGACTGTGCATGCTTAGCCATGAAAAAAAATATCTTTGCAGAGCTATTCCGTTTTTGGATGTGCTCGTGGAGAGACAGTCCCAGGCACCGCTCTCCTGTTGCAGCTGCTCGGGAGAAGGAGAAACGGTCTTCCTAGGTGGGTAAAGGAAGAGCAGTAATAAAGCCGCTTGGGAAGAGACTTGTCCGGAATGGAACAGGCAGCCAGCCAAGATGGAAACAAAAGTTAGCGGGCATTTCCCTGGGTTTTTAAATAGCCGTTTAATTAATGTGATCTATGCTTTTTCTATCCGAACAGAACTCTTTCTTAATGTGATTCATCCCTACTTGGAGATTGGTGCAAATTGTGCCTTTAACCCTAAGCAGCTCTTTTCATTCTTTCTTTCTTTTTTTCCTTTTTACTCCTCTCTGGATATGCTATTTATAGCCACCAGCCTCCCTCACTCATCTCCCGAACACTGACACACACAGGGAGCAAGTACAATGGAATTAAGGAGGCAGTGCCGCTCAGTACAAAATAGAAGCATCACTCCTGCCTCTTTAAAGGGATAGGCGATATGCCAATCAAAGCCCATTTGGAATTGGGGGTGGTAGATTTCCTAACCCCAGAACTGCAAATGTTACAAGTGAGAAACCCAAATTCTATATTGCAAATAAATCATATGAGCCAAGCAAATACCTATGGATATATATATAACCATGCTATTTAGCAGATTTAAAAAAATATTCTTACAGAATCTGGAATTATTAGCAAGTATTCCAACAGAGGAATGGCATGATTGGCATACAGGTGAGGCAGTGTGTGATTATGGACAACTAAACTAGGCTGGAGCAAAAGGGTATAGATGGGACCTGAAATATGTACAGTAGATATGCTTCTCCTTGGGCAACAGATAGGGTTGCTAACTCTGGCTTGAGAAATTCCGAGAGATTTGGGGATGGTGCCTGGGGAGGGCAGAGTTTTGGGGAAGGGAGGGAGGTCAGAGAGGATGTGATGCCATAGAGCCCATCCTCTTAAGTTGCCTTTTAGGTGTAGTGGTTAAGAGTGCGGACTCTAATCTGGGAGAACCAGGCTTGATTCCCCAGTCCTCCACATGCAGCTGCTGGTGTGACCTTGGGTCAGTCATAAATTCTCAGAGCTGTTCTCCTAAGAGCAGTCCTCGAAAGAGCTCTCTCAGCCCCACCTACCTCACAGGGTGTCTGTTGGGGAAGGGAAAGAGATTGTAAACCTTGCTCAAGAAGACAGCTGTGGCATTCAGCAGCCTAAATCAGAGAGGTTCTTTGCTCAGCTGATTTTTCTGCTCACATCCAGTGGATAGAGAAAGACAGAGGAACATTTCAGTCAACAGCAATGGATGAAGTGCTTTGCTTCGAACAAAACCAGTAGACAACAACCACCAAGGCCAAGTTCAATGCAGAATCATTTTGTGTGTGTCCCCTCCGCGCGGGGAGGGGGGGGGCTTGTTAATTAGATGGCTTCTGGGAGTTCTGTCCTCAGATCTCAGTTCCTAGGCATGAGGTGTGTTGTGCCTTCACATACCTGGGAACTGAGTGCTGAGCATGGAACTTGCTGAGCATGGAACTTCCATGGGAAGGCATGAGGAAAACGTCATGAGTAGTTAAGGCCCTCATAATAATTAGGGATGGAATTATGCGAGGCAACTGGGCAGCCTCACCAACACCCATGACCCTTAGCTCCTAAATCTTCATCATTCACACATTAACAGACCTATCATCATGTAGGGTGGCTAACTTGGGAAATTCTTAACAGATTTGGGAGGGGAACCTGAGGAGGGTTAGGGAGCGGCGGGACCTCTGTGGGGTATAGTGCCACAGTCCACCCTTCAAAACAGCTGTTTGCTCTGGGCAAACTGATCTCTGTAGTTTCAAGATCAGTAGTGGTTCTGGGAGAGCTCCAGGTCCCACCTGGAGGTTGGCTGCCCTATTTCATGCCTTTGAGGGCTGGCATTATGCTTTTTTTAATACAAGCAAAGGTTTCTCTAACTGGCATCAACATCTTATTTGTATGCTGTTATAAATACAGAATTCCCGTTATGCCCAGCAAGTTATGATGTACCCGGCCACTTTCGGTCCTGATACTTCTGATCACACATCTGCCATTGCATGAAGACAAATTAGATTTGAGCCTTAGGATACATCCTGTCCATTTTGCACCCTCATTCCAAGTACGGAGAGGTACTTCCCAGAGAAAACACACACGCTCTCCAGTTCTCTTCTCCAGGCATTGATCTCCCGCCGTATTCAGCAGCAACACAAGAACATTCCGCACCAGAAGGCGGATGGTTGAAGAACGGCACCCTACATCGCAGTGATAGTACTGCTAGCGTCTCCATAGCGACCCACCCACACTGTCCCAGCTTCCTGCTGGTTTCATGATTCCCTACCCCCACTAGAGCCCAGGGAAAAGGATCCCCCTTCTCATGAAATACGCAGGCCACCATCAGCCATCAGCTACAGCAACAGGCCTGGGGTCCAGAGAAAATACTGAAAGCTAAGGCTGCCAGCCATGGCCTGGCAGCCAACAGGAGACCAGGATATGGGAGGGTAGCAATCCATGATGGCATGATGTTGTACCTCTCTAGGAATGGCCCACAAAAACCATCGCGTTTCTGGCAATTCCTAGAGAGGACTGACATCACTTTGGGGTTTTCTGTGGAAGAGACATCACACCATTGGCCATTAAAAAAAACAAAACTTCTCTTGCCACCACTCCAAGCAGCAGTGGGAAACAGGACTCCACGAAAGCACATGATAAGAGTCAGTTACTGAAGACAAGGAGGGGCTCAGGCTTTAAACATCCCAACCTGAACTTAAGAGAAGTGGCTCCTTTAAATCTGGGAGGAGTCCCCCATTCCCCCCCCCCCTTTTACACTTGGGCCTTGGGTGCTTGGGCACTCAAGCGCCCAAGTCTAAAAGAAGAAAAAAACCCCAAAACTTACCAGGCGGCCAGCGGGGCTTGGGGAAGGGTTCCTCCCCTGGCCACCGCCGCCGCCCGCCGCCTCCGCCCACCTCCTCTTCCGCTGCCGCCGCCGCCGCCCACTTCCTCCAATGCTGCAGCTGAGTCCTGGATTTAAAGGGCCGTGTGACCACGGCCTGAATGGTTAAACCACGGAGTGAGTGCACAGTGAAGCGGGTTAAGGGTGGCGTGTTTGGACAAACTTCTCCAGGACAAATAACACCAGATAAAACAGAGGCATGGCCAGACTGCGCCAAGCCTGTAATATGTCCTCAGCCTTAGACATATGGGAGAAGTCACAGCTAGGGTTCAGTGAGAAAGAATTCAAGGGTGCAATTTCATGTAATTTGGTTTTAACATGCCTGCCTGTGGTACTTGCTCCATAGCTCGTGGAGCTACTACTATCAATCAAAGGAGCCACATTTCCTTTCATCCCTGGTATGAGACCTCACAGTTTACCTGTTCTTCTGACAGTGACTGTTACAAGGTGGGATGTACCTGCCAGGTGCAAGCCCCACCATTCCTGAAACATGGGGCAGGTGCCACATTGGGAAACAGTGCTCAGAAGAGTCACAGAAGGCATGTCAAAGAGTCACATGTAGCTCCTGAGCCACTGAGTATCGCTGATATACACATGCCAATACATACTTTGTGTGTGAAACAAACAAGTATATACTAGTGCTTGGATCAGACAAATACATGAATCAGGAAGTTAGTATTGCAAGGAGATCATCATTATGTGCACATTTAGTGGTAAACATGCATGTGCTAGGTCACAATATGATGTGGTCCTAAGGTGAGAAGAGACACCAGGAGGGGGTCCCAAGGAAATCAAAAGTGGGGGTTAACTCTAATGTCTTCCAGGGTTCATTGTGGTAACTCAGAAATTAAGGGAAGGTGCATGTGCTGGAGGCACTCTCCCTGCCAGAAGGCCTGCTGGTTCAGAGAAAAGCCTTTTGTAATCTGTAAAGAATTCATATGCTATGAGTTGTGGATTTCAGGAAGGGGAGCAGAGAGTGAAGGGAGGCTGGGGTTAGAGTTACCACCTCCTGCAAAATGCAGTTACAAAAGTAATAGTTTTTACTAAGACCAAACAAAATAATACAACACATCATGTAAGCTTTCAAGTTCTCAAGACCTCTTCATTAGGCTGGATGTTAAAAATCCAAACAAGAAAAAAACAACAACTCAGGCCTTGATCTTAAGGCTTCTTTCTCAACATCCTATAAAGAGTGCTTTGCTGACCTTAGTGCGCCCAGGGTGTGGCTAGTATCAGGCCACGCTCCTACAGTTGCCAACTGCATTGAGAAAACCTGTCCTGTCCCTTTAAAAGGGCCTTGACTGGAAGCTATTTACATCCATACCATGAAAACACTTCAGCTGTTCATATGTATGCATTAAGCCCCTATTAAAGAGACATTTGCCTCCAAGCTTGCTGGCAACCTGGAACAAGAACCAAAAAAAGGGGGGAACTGTTAAACATAACAACTACTAGTAGTACCTTTTAATACAGTCATCGACCACAGTATAAACACAAGACAAGATATTACACTCGCATAAATTTCAATTTAAAATATGATACAAATATACATTAAAAGTTAAAGAAATTATGTTAAAAAAGGCAATTTTGGATGAGTAACAACTAAGACAACGAAGAGTTGATCAAATGTCTCTCTGATACTAAATGGGGCACAAAGTTGCCTCTGAGAGCCAATAATAAAGGGGGAAAGTAGTGGTTATATTATATTCACAGTACTGGAGATTAATTTTAGTTGATGCTAAACCAGTCGGAAAGGGAGGTGATGGTGCTGTCAACAGTGGGAGAGGGAGGTGATGGGATAGGAGGTATTCATTAGTGTCACTTGTGTGACATCGATGGAACATTCAAAGACAGAATGCATTTATGGCAAAACCCAAATCCTAGAGCACTGCACCGATGTCACACTGGCAATGTGACATCACTTCTGAGTATTCTTATTTATTCAACTTATTTTCCACCCACTGGCCCATCATGGGCCCATCATAGGCCAGTAGGCAACAGACAGGGAGAACCAGTCTCCCTAGCTGATGCATTAAATAAAGAGTTCAATGGAAGTCAAAGTTTGGATAATATTACCTAATGAAACTTCCCGCATCCTCTTCCCTGCAGTTAAAATGTCACCTCCTGGTGAGAAACTGTCATCTTTTTACTAGCTATGTTAATCTATTTAAACATATGCAAATTCATACCTTCCCATTGACTAGAACTGAAACGGAGGTAACATATTTGGCAAGCAAGTAAATTCATCAAGCAAGCCAAACGGCAACCAGCCAGTTATCAAGCTAACCAGCTACAAAGGCTGAAGAGAGCAAAATGCTGAAAAAAGGGGGGGTTGGGGGAGAAAACAGAAGATGACGTATCACACACTTGTGTTTATCTAATGCTTAGTGCAGATTTACACATGCAGACATCACTTGATGTCTAATCTCTTGCTAACTTGCAGCTGAATGCACCAAAAAGCATTGCTGCATTAGATAATAACTGTGCTTTGTTATGGCCTTTTTCCATACACTCTTGCTGAATTTTATCCTCATAGTCATTAACATCCATCAGAGTCCAACCAGACATGGCATCTGGATCTTCCACCAATAGCAACTACAAGTAGGCTCCCTTTCCAGGGAGAGGGGGTTTAAGTCTCCCTGTTCAATATGTTCCCAACCTCCTTCATTCTCCAAGAGCCCCCCAGGGTGAAAACAGTCAGGTGCCTTCTGTGCCATGGCATCAGTCCTAACTGAGCATCTATGAGACTACTGTGAAGTCCCAAAAACTCCCCCTGGAAGATCCACTGGCAGAACTCTCAGAACTCTCAGCCCCACACATCTAAGATTGCCTTCAGAAATCCCAAAGGTAAGGAAGAGTAGAAAAAACACACTCTTTAAGTCACTTAATCATAAAGAGTAATGAATTGCTCTCATTTTGATCCCACCTTCCCTCCAAAGAGCTCAGGTTGACATACATGGCTCTCCATTCTCAAATTTATCCTCACAACAACCCTGTGACGTTAGGGAGAGAAACAGAGAGGGACTGGCACAGAAGCAACCATGAGCTTCACGGTGATTTGAGCCCAGGTCACTTTGATCTTAGTCCAACTCTCTGCTACACCACACTGGCTCTTTTATTCTTACTTATTTACTTAATTTATATCCTGCCTTTATCCTCAATGGGTACCCAGAATGGTTTACATGATTCTCCTTTCCTTCATTTTATTCTCACAACAACCCTGTGAAGTAGATTAGGCTGAGAATGTGGCCCATGGTCAACCAGCAAACTTTCATGGCGAAATAGGGATTTGAACCTGGGTCTCCCAGATCCTAGTCTGACACTCTACCCACTACATCACACTGTATTAATAATTGTTAATATGTATATAGACCCCTGTTAAGTGCTCAAAGAGTGCCACACACATTTTGTCAGTAATCCTTACAGCAAATCCATAAGAAAAGCCAGTGTTATTAGTGAACACAAGAACTGGCCTTAGATCCAAGGTTATAGCAGGGAAGGCCCTGGCTGAGATCTCACTTCAGCCATGGGTTCATGATGTGGCCCCAGGCAAGTCGTTTTCACCTCAACATCCAAATCTCTATAAGATAATAACACTGGCCTACCTTACAAGGTTGTTTTAATGATTACTGATAGCGGATCAGTACGTGCTGCAGACTGAAGTGGTAAAATGGGCTGGACCACTTCAGATTGCAGGTGAAGGAATCACATTTCTGAATGTTCCCCTCCCTGTAAGCAGAAAACTAGCGCAGTGGGGTGCAGATTAGGACAGAAACTTTCTCCCTGCAGGGAGGTGAGGTAACTTTTTTTACATGAATGATTCAGAACTGGTACCCTCACAGCCACACCCCTGCTTAAAAGTGAAGTGTTGTTGTGCACTGAGCCGCTTTAGGAAAGTAAGGTTGGGAAATTCCTGGAGATTTGGATGTGGAGCCTCAGGAAGGCAGAATTTAGGGAGGGAAAGGAGCCAAGCTGCAATGTGATGCCATAGAGCCCACCCTCTGCTGCTGCCATTTCTTCCAGGAGAACTGATTACTGTACTCTGGAAACCAGTTGCGATTCCAGGAGAACTCCAGGCTCTCAAACCCTATCAGGCATCTACCACCTCATTTTGCTTGCACGTGGCCTGGTTTAAACATGCATTAGAATGAGGTGGTAATGGGCGCACAGAAATGCTGAGGTGGTAGAATGGACTGTACCACTTCAAACTGCAGGGGAGGGATTACATTGCTCACAATTCTGCCTGTATTAATAAATCCTGCAAATGGAAAACTGGCATCTCATGTAAAAGGATAGGCTAAAACTGTTCTCCATGATGCGCTAATTTGTAATTTGTGGGAAGTTTTTACACACCACACAGTCTGAAGGGGTACAGCCCACTCTGCCAGCTGAGACTTTCACCTCAGGCTACTAATAATATATGCAGAAATTTTTAAATACTGCTAAAGCGCTATACCAGTGCTATATAGTAGTACATTTCATGTTCTCAACCATTTAGGCACCACTTCTAAGGTACTGACAGTATGCACCCACAGGTGAGTCAAGAGAATCAATTTTCCAAAGCAGAAAATCCACACGGTGATAAGCAAATTATTTTATATTTATGCACACTTTTCTGCTTTGCTTTCCCCATACTTCCAAAAACGGGCATCCAAGGGAGCTCATAAAAATATCACAAAATAAAACAATCATCCATCAATCTAGAAGAAACGGTTTTTAAAAAAACCCTGCTCATGTAGGGATTGTCATTATACAGAAGATCCCCCCCCCCCCCCAAAAAAGTTTTAATCCAAGGCATGTTGATTTGCTGCCTGCAGTGGGCTGCCTTTGAAGGGTACCCCCAAAACCTGCCATCTTCCTGGTGTCTGCTGCTACACCAGCCCGGCCAGACAGCCCACCCACCCCAGCTGACCCCCAACAAACCTTCGCCTAGGAAAAGCCGCTATAGGGCCTCACGCTTCTCCCACCCCCACCCCTCCATTTGAGCTCCCATAAGGGGCTGGCTTTCCCCAACAGCCTGTCAGACTCCTGACAGGCAGAGAAGCGAGTTGAGTGGGATGCAAGTCTCTCAGTCACGCTCTGCGACGCACTGCTTCTCTCCCTTCCCCCTTTCTTTCCCCACCATGTGGAAGAACAGCCGCAAAGCACGGCCCTCGCCCCCACACACACGAGACAAGGAGGTCCTTAAAGGGGCTAAAACATGATGGGGAGGAAAGGAGCGCAAGTCTGACTCACTTGTCACCCTGGAGAAGAGCCTCCAAGTACAACAACAGCATTTCGTACCTTTTCTTGTCCCAGCCATGCGCTGGGCAACTGGACCTGGGGATCATTTCCTGACTGCTGGCAGGGACTCTCGTTTGTGACATCAGCCTTGGTGACTGCACCCAGCCATTATGAAGTCTCCAGGGAGACACAGAAACAGGGATATTTAGCATTATTAAATAAGTTATGGTGTTTTTCACCTTTTTCTTTTTGCCTTTGAGTCACAGCCGACTTATGGGGACCATGGAGGGCTTTCAAAGCAAGAGACGTTCAGAGGTGGTTTGCCATTGCCTGCCTCTGGGTGGTGACCCTGGTACCCCTTGGTGGTCTCCCATCCAAATACTGGCCAGGGCTGCCCCTGCATGGCTTTCTAACAAGATCGGGATGCCTTGGCTATCCAGGTCAGGGTATTCTTCACAAACGGCATGCTTTATCATCCTTTCCTCTTTCAGCCTTCCCTCTCAAATACACCAGGAGGTAAATTTTGCCCTTTTATACATAGAGAGTTGCCAAAGATCATAAGTACATCTCAAATCAAAGTGTTCCTATTCACTGGACTTCTGGAAAGGTGAAGGAAGTCCTCAGATAAGTGGATAGAAACAAACCATATTTATAGTGTTGCCAACCACCTGGTGTCACCTGGACATTCCTCACTGTTATCAACTGATCTCAAGAAAACCAAGATCAGTTCCCTTGGAGAAAATGGCTGCTTTGGTGGGTGAGGTGCCTCCCCTCCCCAAACTCTCCCCTCCCATAACTCCCCTACCAAAATCTCCAGGTATTTCCCAACCCAGAGCCAGCAAACCTGCATATTTATGCCCTGAATGTGTGGAATGACCTTGGTCAAGATCCTTTCTTAGAGTTACCAACTCCAGGTTGGGAAATTCCTGGCAATTTGGGGGTGGAGCATGGGGGCAGCTGGGTTTGGGGAGGGGTGGGACCTCAACAGGGTATAATGCCATAAAACCCACCCTCCAAAGCAGCCATTTTCTCCAGGGGAACTGACCTCTGTAGTCTGGCAATCAATCATAATTTAGGGAGATCTCCAGGTCCCACCTGAAGGTTGGGAAGCATGTCCTTTCTCTTTGTATGCTTAAAAAACCCCAGCCTATGGAGTTCCTTTCACTAACAGGACATATTTTCAACTTTTGAAATGTTTTGGTTTATTTCATTTTCCTGCCTACCCTAAGGACAGGAGGAACATGTAACTTGATATATGCTAATAAGTTTCAGATAGGATTTGTTCAGGGTTGATTTTGTGTTGTTGTTTTTGCTGGCTTAAGTAAACAAAGAATTTGCTGCTGCCAACCCCCATCAGCTATGGTACAATTATGTCACAGATGTATTCTGATTTTGTGAAGCCAGAGAGGACTAGGGTACATGAAGGAGCGCAGAATCAAGAAGATCATTAAGGGCAGGGGCTCCATTTGACCACAGTCCCCAGACCCTGTTGCCCCTGGAGAGGGGCCACTGATCAAGTATAGCCTCCATCTCAATTATCTTCTCTTCTGCAGTTAGAACCAGATCCAGGTTTTGGGGGCCCTGGGCAAAAGGCCCTCCATCTCTTTCCACTGAACATGCCTCATATTCTTCCTCTCCATCTGCCCCATCACACCCTTTCAAAAGCATAAGAACACACACCCTGACTACCTACCTCTTGGGACCCACATGGCAGGGCTAACAGGAGCCAGAGGATCACTGTTCCGCTCCCTTCAGCATGTCTCTGTAAATGAGAGATCATTCCAGAAGCTTCTGTGATATCACAAGTCCTCTGGAATGAAATCTCATTCCCTGCTGGGAGCAGATTGGCCAAGACTCTCTGGTCAGTGATGGATCGTTTACTGGGCCAAGGGCCTCAGCAGACACCCCAACAGGCTAACCCTTGAAGGTGGTCCCAGTTATTCCCCAGACTTTCCTCCTTTCCCTTCATTTCCCCAGACTCTGTGGGGTGAGCAAAGGTTTGATCCACCAAGTTCAGGAAGATCTTTGGAAATGATAAGCTGTAAGGTCTAGGAGTCCAGATACTGGGACACACAAAGGAGAGAAGGTAGGGGTCTTTGGTAGTTGAACTTGTGGTACTCATGGGGACCTATATCCTATGGGAACTACAGTGTATGCTATGACATCAGAATTCTCTACAGCTGTAGAGGGGGCAAGGGAAATGTATCATCAACCATCAGTGAGGAGCAAGTGATATAAAGCTTTTGGACTGGCCACACTTAGTATACATATCGATGGCTTGGCCTTCAGTCTTGGCTTGTTCAACAGAGCAGTTGGGCTCAGGGGCCACAGATCAAGTCACTAACAAAGGGCGCACCCTTCTTTCTGTGGCACATTCTAGTTTCTCCCTGTAAGGGGCGACTGTTCTTCTTCTGTCAATTTTTCTAGCTGTTCTGCTGTACATTCAAGCCAGAACTACTTCTCCTACAATGCAACTTGCCACAGAGAAGATCCCATCAAATGTGCACCAAACGGTGGCCATTTATTTATTTGGGTCCCAGTGGGCTTACAACAAAGCAGCTGACAACATTGTTCTGCTCTTCTCAATTTAATCTTCAGATCAACAATCCTGTGAGGGAGGTGAGGCTGAGAGACAGAACAACTGGCCTACAGTCATCCAGCAAGCTTTGGTGCCAGCATGAGGGTTTCAACCTGGGTCTCCCAGATCCTAGCCCAACACTCTTAACTGCTACACCATGGTGGCTCACTCCCGCCAGGAGAAATTCAGGGGCAGGGGTGGGCCCACCAGCATTGCACCAATGTGGGCATTATTTCCGGTGCAAAAACCAGAAGTGACATCATCAAATTGGGGTGACACTCTAGGGTTCGCCAAAACCCCACTGATGAGGAATGGGTGGCAATGCTGGGAGGGTCTCCCCCTATTACCTGGTCACCCCTATGGCTCATCACTAGATCAATAACATCTATGTTGGTTCTACCTGCTGCTAAGAAGACCTACTGCTTTTTCCTTTACCCCAACGGGGCTAGATGCCAAACCTTTTACACACCTGAAGATCTATTTATTTTTGCATTTGTCATATCCTATTTTCCCCCAACCCTCCCTGTCCCATAACATTGCCAACTCCCGGTTGCGAAATTCCTGAAGGTCTGGGGGTGGGGCCTGGGGAGAGAAGGTGAATGGGGAGGGGAGGGGAGGGACCTGAGTTGGGATACATTACCAGAGAGCAGCCATTTTCTCCAGGGGAACTGATTCTTTGCATTCTGGGGAACTGATCTCTGTATTCTGGAGGTCAGCTGTAATTCCAGGAGATCGCCAGGCCCCACCTGGAGGTTGGCAACCCTACTGTCCCATTGGCATATTTGAGGGAAGCAGAAAAGGGATAATGGGATAGAACAGAGTCCACACAGCAGGACTCGGGATTCAGCCAGGCAAACCAGAGCCGCAGCTCCATCTGGCAAACTGTGGTGTTTTGAAATTGCGTCTGCAAAAGCGGGTGGGGGGAGATGATGCAATGTAAGCTTAGCCAACAGCTTGCCAGAGTTCAGGCCTGGTGGTGGAGGGACCAGAGGTCTTCTCTCCCGCCAATGTCACCTCTAAACAAGGGAGGGAGGACCTATGGGATGCATCCTGCCTTATGCTTCCTATGAAGCATAGAGGATTAATTGACACAGCCCTCCAAGTGCATACATCTGACCTGAACAGGTGCAGCACTAATATCCAGTTAAGAGACTAGCAGATCCAAACAGATTAAGGAGGAGTCCAGCACAGCCCCCTAATGAGCAATGCTAGATTTAACCCCCCCCCCCAAAAAAGGAACAAGGTGACAATGACAGCAGAGCAGTGTGTGTATAAAATAAAAAGAGGAGGGGAAATGGAAAAAATTAAGCAAATCAGCCTATACTTCTTTCGCTACATCACTTATAATGTTTTCAAGATCCACATTGTCAGAGTATATGGAATTGTTTTGGCAAAGAAAAGAATGAAATGAAGGGCAGGACATTTGGGAATACGCATGTAGAAGGGCCTGGGGAACACACATGCCTAATACTGAATCAGGCAATCGGTAGATCAAGATCAGTATTGTCTACTCTGTCTGGCAGCAGTTCTCATCTCAGACAGAGGTCTTTCACATCTCTTCCTATTCAGTCTTTTTAGCTGGACATGCCAGGTATTGAACCTTGGACTTTCTGCAGGCCAAGCCGATGTTCCATCACTGAACCATGATCCCTGCCTGATCCTAAGATCCTAGGAATGTATGAGCCTACGAATGGCCATGCATGAGGCTGTAAGACATTGTCAGTTCTAGACAATCTAGACATTTGATAGCACAACACATATACTTCAGGCAGATTCACAAGCAGAGGATAAGAGATATAGATATACCTCTTTGCGGTGGCTGAACACCTGGCAATCAGAAGTATTAGCCCCTCCCTCTGACACCAAAAGTTTCATTTTCCAACTACCAAGATGGGTGTACTCTGGTAGAATGATACTTCATCTATTCATAGGGTTGCCAGCCTCCAGGTGAGACCTAGAGATCTCCCGCTTTTACAACTGATTTCCAGCTGACAGAGATTAGCTCCCCTGGAGAAAATGGCTGCTTTGAAGGGTGGACTCTATGGCATTGTACCATGCTGAGGCCCCTCCCCTCCCCAAACCCCACCCTCTCCTGGATCTGCCCTCAAAGTCTCCAGATATTTCCAACGCAGACCTGGTATACCTATCTATCCATCTAGGTTTGTCAACCTCCAAGTGGGGCCTGGAGTTCTCCCAGACCTGACCTCCCGAATGCATGGGTCAGTTCTCCTGGAGAAAACAGCAGCCTTGGGGTGTGGGCTGATGAGCTCCTGCCCACCTCAAACTCCATCTGCCCCAGGCTCTGCCCCCAAATCTCAAGGAATTTCCCAGTCCAGAATTGGCAGCGCCTTCTACCTAACACAGTAAAGCTCATCCAACTATGAAATACTCTTCATTAGAGAGGAAAAAACAGGAGACACTGGAAGCAGCAAGTATTGTTTGTTTGAACAACAGTTCTCCAAACTGAAGCAGTAAGTACCAGGAATTTGGGGAGCAATATCCATAGAGGTGCCCTGACCTGGATGTCCCAGGCTAACCTGATCTTGTCAGATCTCACAAGCTAAGCAGATGGGAGAACACCAAGGCTTAGATGGGAGAACACCAAGGATGTCCACAGTTGCTATGCAGAGGCAGGCAGTGGCAAACCACCTCTGTTCATCTCTTGCCTTGAAAACCCTCTGGGGCTGCCGTAAGTGGGCTGTGATTTGACAGAAATTTCTGCTGCCACATCCTTAGAGTTTTGCAGCCATTCTCAACTGACTGGGGGAGGGGGAAGTGATAGAACATAGAAGACTTCGAATTCGGGAGTCTTGCCTTGGGTGTAAACATAATTAGTTACAACACTGTCCTCTGATTACTAGAATTCCTGCAGTGCAAGTATACCCTTTTTAAGTTCATTGACTTCAATGGACTTAGAAATGTGTAACTTTGCTTTGGATTTGACTATTTATCTGACATGTTTCTTTATATACTTCCAAGAAAGGAAGGAAAACATACAGGTATAACAGATATCCCCTATTTCAGTCCCCACTTATCTTGGTTTCTTTTTCTGACCTTTCAGTTCGGCAGGCTTCAGGTTATAATTGTTACAGTATTATACGCACCATCATATGGTATTATTCCATCCTGCCTCTTGTGGAATTCCTTGACATATTTTTTAAGCCAAGCTGACTTCTACTAGGAGCTGGGTCTTTTCTGTGGTAGCTCCAGAATTCTGAAAAGCTACCTCTCCCAGAGGCAAGTTCATGTTTTTTGTTTTTTATTGTGCCTTTGGAACTGTTGAAATGTTTTCTTCTTTGCTTTTCATACCATTTTAAATGATTCGCTGTGTACTCTTTTTTCATTTTCGGGCATGGCTGGTTTAAAATTTATTTGCTTTATTTATACCCCACCGTTGTCCCAAGTGGGGACCCAAGGTGACTTACATTGTTGTCCCCTCCTCCATTTGATTCTCATAGTGACCGAGGTAAATTAGGCTAAGAGTGTGTGACTGGCCCAAGGTCACCCAGCAAGCTCCCATGGCAGAGCAGAGATTCGAATTCAGACCTCCCAGATCCTAGTCTGAAACTCTAACCACTGTGCCACATTGGCTCTCAAACTTATTTTGATGAGTCACAATACAGCCACCTTTATTTTTGTACACTGCTTCGGAAACTCATGAGATTCCAGAATATTGCACATGCATAAAGACAGACACACTGTGATACATCAAAACAAATTTAAAACTAGTCATATTTTTTTTAAAAAAATTGTATTTAAACAATGACGCAAAATATTGATGCCGCTCTTAATATTCCTTGCATTGGTAAGTGTAAAGTTTTAAAACAAATCAAAATGATTGACATTGCCAGGTTGGTCCACAAAAAAGACAGACATGAATGCCAAATGAGACTCAGCTTCCACTTTGGCTAGAATACAGAAGCAGGTGAAGGCTGTTATGGGTCTAGAAACCTACCTGGCAAAGTTGATAGGTATGCAGAAAATATTTTATATACTGGGGAGGGGAGACCACCCCTGTCCCATCTCTCTGAAATCAGCCTGATTCTTTCTATATGATTCCACTGCTGCCGCATGATTTTCGCATTTCTACACTACTGGAGTAGGACAGAGCACCAACTTCACAATCAGCCCATTGCTTTGATCAGTTGCAAAGATTTCAGGTAAAGGTAAAAGGTTTCCCTTGCTCAAAAGCCAGTCGAATCCAACTCTAGGGGGCAGTGCTCATTTTCGTTTCCAAGCTTAAGAGCCAGCATTGTCCGAAGACTTCTCCATGGTCATGTGGCCAGCATGACTAAACACCAAGGTGCATGGAACGCTGTTACCTTCTCACCAAAGTGGTACCTATTTACCTACTTGCAATTTCTTGCTTTTGAACCGCTAGGCTGGCAGGAGCTGGGGCCAGAGATAGGAGCTCACTCCGTCACGCCACACTAGGGTCTTGAATTGCCAAGCTGCCGATCTTCTGGTCTGCAACTCAGCATCTTAACCTCTGAGCCACCACGGCCCTAACAAAGACTTCAGCATAGCAGGAAATTGACAAAGAAAGCCAAGGTCTGAGCACCAGGTGCAGGTCTCTAAAGTTTGGATGCCAACCTCAAGGTGGGGCCTGGAGATCTCCCAAAATAATAAATTATCTCCAGGCTATAATAATCAGTTCCCCTGGAGGAAATGGCAGCTTTGGAGGGTGGACTCTACAACATTATACCCTACTTAGCTCCCTCCACTCCCTAAAAACTCCCCAGGCTCCATTCCTAAACCTCCAGGAATTTCTCAACCTAGAGCTGGCAACCCTATCTACAAACCTTACTGAGGCCAAATCAGGCAAGACACTGGGAGTTCTGTCAATGGGTCTTCCCAAGATATGTATGTTTTTAATTCCATTCACAGAACTCCAAATGTTTCATTTGGTTTGGTCCTCAGGGACAGAAGACCATAATAGTAACAACACCCAATCAGACCAATGGTCCATTGAGTCCAGCATTCTGTTTCCCACCAATGCCACAAGAAAAGCTGCTGGCAACAACCCTCTATTACAGACTGCTTCCCAGCACCTGACCATAAGAAGAATTCTGCCCTTGGTCTGGAAGGTCCTATTTAGCTATCATAGCTAACACTCAGCAATAGAGCTATCATCCATAAATCTGTCTAACCTCCTTTTAAACCTTTCTAAGCCGGCGACTTCCGCCACATCTTATGGCAAAGACGTCCACAGGCCAAGTACCCATCGTATGAAGAAGTGTTTCCTTTGGTCTGTCTGGAACAAGCATCTTAACCTGCTCCTTAAAGGCAGGAGGTAAAACTTGCCCTTTTTCCAAGTTGATGTGGAGCTCTTTGCATTTGGAATTCACCAGACTCAATCACCTGCCGAGAGCCAGGGAAAGGTCTGTGTGTTGTATTTCAAACAGGAAACATTTCCTAACCAAATCTCTACCACCTCTACGCTGTAGGGACTATTGTACCCAAGCTATGGCTAATCACCTCCAAAGGAAGGTGCCACACAGCATCTTAGCAACCCTCCATCCTTCCTAGGCTAGCTGGTTGTCATGGCAGCAGAACATTGGGTTGCTACGTGGGAGATGGCAGCAATTGTCTCGAGCAGCAGCTGCAGCAAGGTCTGGGGTGCTGGGGAGGAAGGGGAGGAGGAGCGGTGGCCCGTCCACACGGGTCTCAGTGAGGCCGGGGTCAAAAGCCAATGCTAACTACTTGCCCGAAGCTAACAGGCATGGCAAAAGCACCAGCCAGTAGGAAAAACTGAACTGCCCCATTGCCCCGCCGTTGGAGGGGTGGGTGGGACATAAAGCAAAAGGCAGGCACTGTGTCACCCTGCTGGTATGACAAGTGTGTCAGGCTGGAGTTTGGAGAACAGCCGGGGGTAGAGAGACAGGGTGAAATGGCAGCTGCAGCAGGCCAAGGAGACAGGAGCCCCTGAGTCACACAATTACTTGGGGGGGGGACACAAAAGGGGGGGATGGAGAAAGGATTTGAGGAGTTTCAGGGCACACAGTTCAATACTGGTTCAATCAAACACTACTGGATCAAGAGTTGGTTTGGGAGGGAAGGGGACACCAGCTTCCAATCCCAGTGTACTGAAGAACCTGTGGGCATCACACACACACCTCCCTCTGTCAGTCTCTCCAGGGATTTGGGAGGAAAATCTGGAAAGGCTGTAAAATGTGTTAATGTTTTAATAACCGGTGTGGTGAAACTGACATAATGAGAGAGTGCAACACAGAAAAACTCAAGACCATCCCTCCAGCTTGTACTATCAGCCCAAAGATTTCATAGGAATCTTTACAATGTCAAGTTTCTAGTCCTCAGTGTCGAAGATCTTCCCCTTTCTGCCCCTGACTCTATGATCTCTTTTGTCTCCTTTTCTGCTCTGCACAAGATTACCTGCTGTCACTCTAGGGTTGGCAGGTCTGGACTGGAAAATACTGGGAGACTTTGGGTGTGCAGCTGGGAGAGGGTGGGGTTTGGGGAGGGACCTCAGCATGGTACAATGCCATAGAGCTCACCCTTCAAAGCAGCCATTTTCTCCAGGGGAGTTGATCTCTGTCAGCTGGAGATCAGTTGTAAAAGCGGGAGATCTCCAGGACCCACCTGGAGGCTGGCAATCCTATGTCACCCTCCTTCTCTCCTGTCTTCTTGTGCCCTTTGTAGTGACCTTGAATGCCATAGCCTGCCTCTCTCCTCCTTTAAGTCCCGCTTCCTGACCCACAGTCTTTCCTAAACTCCTCCCCCACCCCAGCATGTGAATGCCAGGTGTACCTGTGAGCCTGGTCCCCCAAAACAAGGGAACATGCCCATCTCTCTATGCCGAGTTTTGCTAATCCATGGGAACTATCCACATTTCTACCAGTAGCAGAGCAATTGTGGTACCTAAGCAATACCGATGGCACCAGTACTTAGGGTTAGTGGGAGTCCCTTCTTTCAGATAGCTCTCATTCCACTTCCTGTTTTGCTGCTACTCCCACTGAGAAGCTGACACCCTGAAGATCTCAAGGCATCCAGGTAAAGAACATCACCTGGTAAATAACATCCCATTAAACCTCTATTAAAGGAACAGGACCTTTTTTTTCTCCATGTTGTCGGCAACCCTAATTATAAATCGCATGAACCAAAAAGCACCTTGCGCATTCAAAGTGCACCATAAATAATTAATAGAAATAATGTGGGTGTGGACCAGTCCTGACAATGGATTTAGGGCCCCAATGAATAAAGATACATATTCCAGATTACTTACTGGGGATCATTTATCTCCTAATGTATCATTGCTAACTTAGCTGAAGAAGCTTAGTGGCGATATTTTTAAAGGATGCCAATGAGACAGTGCAAAATCCAAGCCAAGTGTAAAGAGGAAATGTTACTTTCTCTCAAAATAATTGGTACATGGGGCACCCAGTGAAATTTATCAGCAGCTAAAAACAGACAAAAGGGGAAAACCTTTGCAATCCTCCCATTTCGGTCCTCGGTTGTCCAAAGTGGAAGCAGACTGACAGACTTTGGAAACAGGAAGCAGGTATAAAGAAGTACCTCATACCAGTGGTCTAACTAGCCTGTATCTTGACTGGCAGCGGCTCTCCGTGGCTGTAGGCAAAGATCTTTCCTAGCTCTCCTTCATGACCCTTTAAACAGGAGATGCCAAGGACTGAACCTGTGACCCTATATATGCAAAGTATACATTGTACCAGTGATCTACAGCTTGGATGACTGGGGAGGACTTCATAACATAGCATCTTGTGGGCACTTCCTGTTCTGTTTGTTTGGCCCTGACTCAGAGAGGCCAGCTGTCCGTTATTTTACGGGAATGTTCTACATTCCAGAATGTGGTATTTCCATAGAACATATGGATGTACTTTAATTTAGAACATCTTGGCTCCCTAGAACCGGCTATAAAAGAAGTACTACTGCAGGATGAACTTTTTAAAGGAAAAAAAGATCTGATCGCCCCTAGAGTCTACCAACATACATCTCTCCTTCTTCTGTGGAACCATCATTAGTACAAAAATACACTTAATGAGGACCAAAGGAAGGATTCTTGATTAGCCTTCTGCTTGGCCCTCCTGTTTCCTCTCCCTGTCGTGTATGAACAAACTTTTTAAAAAGTACCTTCTTTCAGCATGCTTCAATGCTGCACCCAAAAGAAAGGAATTCATAAAACCAATTTTGGAGGCAACTGCTTTGCTCCAGAGGTCCCACTGCTGCTGAAGTATCTAATTACGTGTGATAGTGGTCAAAGCATGAGCTAAAACACCTGATGCTGCTGAATGTAATTTACAGTAGAAATACAGAGGGGAGGGAGGGTGGTATTGTAAAGCCCAAGCTCATCAGATCTTGAAAGCTGAGCAGGGTTGGTACTTGGATGGGAGACCACCAAGGAAGACTCTGTGGAGGACGGCACTGACAAACCACCTCCGCTTCTTGCTTGCTTTGAAAGCCCCCCGCTGGGGTGGCCCTAAGCTGGTTGAGACTTGGCAGCTCTTATGTATGCAGATGTACAGAGCAGTTTAAAGCAGAGAAGTGGTGGGCAGGAAAGGGTGGTGAAACACCCCCCTCTGTTCCACTTTTTGCTCAAATCATTCTCCCCTTGTCGAGATATGTCCTTCCAGGAACCTTGACTCAGGATTCCAACCCATGTCAGAGACACCTAAAACCAGGATCTACCTCAGGACAATCTTGAATGAACAGGAGGAGCCCCAAGCAGCTGAGATGCCTCCATGCACCACTTCCAAGAAGATAGCCTCTTTGTCACCCTCTTAGGAGACCACCTTCAGGACTGCCTCCTCCGGTATGTCCCCTGAAGAGCATTATACTCTGCTGATAATAACTTATGGTGATTCCCCAGCCCAAAAGACATCTGGCTGTCCTCAACCAGGGCCAGGCGGCAGGCCTTCTTCAGCCTTGGCTCCTGCCAGGTGGAACTCTCTGCCAAATAACATCCGTGCCCTGTGGAACCTGGTGCAGTTCCACAGGGCTTACAAGGTGGAGATGTTCTGACAGGCCTTTGGTTGATGACAGCAATGGGTACCATCTTGGCTGGCACTCCCTCCTCCTCCTCCCCCCTTTCCAGCTATGCTCCCACCCTACCTCGTATATGAGGCAGAGAGACAGTCTGGAATCTGATGTATCAACGCCATCTGTGAATTGTTTTTAATTAATGTATTAATGTCATTTGTGAATTGTTTTTAATTAGTTTATTTAAATTAGTGGAATTGTTTTAATATGATGTGTATTTTATTGTTGTCATTCATCGCTCAGGGCCCTGAGTACTCAGGGACTGAGCAATGTATGAGTCTAAATTATAAATAAATTATATAAATATAAAGCCCCTGAGGGTCCTGCCCCATGTCCCTCCACCTCCGAGCCTGGAGGCATCCCAGTCCCACCACAGAATAAGCTACTGAAATTGACAGAGGCTGGTTCAACTCCCAGCAGTAATATCCAATGAGATGGGAGTCTGGATATCCATAGCTCCTGTAGAACTCT
Organism: Lepidodactylus listeri; assembly: GCA_029233225.1. Taxonomy (NCBI): domain Eukaryota; kingdom Metazoa; phylum Chordata; class Lepidosauria; order Squamata; family Gekkonidae; genus Lepidodactylus; species Lepidodactylus listeri. The sequence continues at coordinate 52,946,836 of JARCFY010000015.1, read as the reverse complement.
TTAAGCTCATGTTCTGCTTCAGGCTTTTGATGAAACATCTCAAGCTCTTTTCTTGGTGGCATGCATCCTGAGCAAGGTTACCAACCTCCACAAGTTCTCTTGGAGGGGCAACTGATCTCCACACTACAGTTCCCCTGGAGGACATGGCAGCTTCAGGGGGTGGACTTGATGGAATTACATTCTCGTGGACCTCCCTCCCCAAATCCCACCTTTCTTAGGCATTACCCCAAATATCCAGGAATTTGCCAAATCAGAATTGGCAACCTTAAACCTCAGTGAACTTCCTCTGATCCTGATAAGCTACGTTGTGTCTCTTATCCCTGGCACAATGAAGATCCAGTAGCAGAAGTAAGTCCCAGCAGGAGAGAGATGGCTGAGGCCGATGGTTTCACGGAGAAGGGTTCAGCACATGTCTCTTCTCCATTTTAAACCATTCTCCATCCCCATTTTATGAGTTGCTAATCATATGACTGCCACATGCAATTAATCCCTGAGGTCTGCTTCATAATTGCACAGTTCTTCTGCATAGGAAATATAGCACAACACTCCTGTAGTTTGCTAACTATGATGAAGACACACATGGGTGCACATGCTTTGCAGACAACACACCCTCAAGCACTACCCAGGTGAAAATAGGAACATGTGTTCTTGGAATTCTTGGAGCACTCACCCGCATTCTATACTTTCTACACTCTTTTCTACCTGCTGTATTCTTTTTTAAAATATTTTTTAAAAGTGTGTGTGTGTGTGCTCATGCGCGCGCATGCATGTGCACGCCCGTGCCAGGAAGTTATGGTGACCTCTAGCAACTCCTACTGGGGCACGGAGGATATTCAGAGAAGTGGCTTGATAACCACCCCTGGCCTCCCTGCCCTGGTATTCTCTGGAGGTCTCCCATCCCAATACTGTCCAGAGTTAGCCCTGCTTAGCTTCCGAGATCTGACGAGCTGTATTCTTAACTATTTAACGCTACAAAAGCTTGTTCTATAACATGTGATTCATATGTGGCATTTCAAAACGAATCTCCCCAGCTGCAGCATATAAAATGACATGCTACATGACACTTCAGTGGTCATGCACGTGTGTTTCCATGTGTGTTCATTCGGATCAAGCTGCCCATCCCCACTTAGAGCTGAAGCCTCTTGAGAATCAGAGGGAAGTCTGTGTGTGTGAAATATGAAGAATGACAGCTCCAAACCGGATTGCAAATGCTTTGTTCATTTTCTCACTGCTGCTTGGAAACCGTTGTTCAATCCAGGAAGTTCTGAGCATGTGTAAAATTGATTAATATACTTAGAAATGCAGCATATAGAGCCAATTTTAAATAATGCTGAACCATGGTGACCCCAAGGGCATGAAATTTTTAATTTTGTCCTCTCAGACTCTGAACAAGGTGACAGTGACTGAGCCTAAGAATATTTTCCTGGGAGTGAAGAACCCCACTGAATAAAATGGAGTTTCCTTCTAAGTAGATGGAAGGTACCTTGTACATAGGGTGACCAACTCCAGTTTAGGAAATTCCTGAAGATTTGGGGATGGTGCCGGTGGAGGGTGGGATTTTGGAGAGGCCAAGGAGCTCAGTGGGAATGGGATATTACATCCTGTGATGTCACATCCAAGCCGAAGTTTAACTGCTCCAACTCCTCTTACTTCAAAGGAATTGTCTCTCAACAAAATTTAAAATTTAAATGTAAACATACACTCACCTTTTCCTCCTACCTTACATCACTTACAGGTTTCTGAATGCATTTATTCTGTTTCACAGCACTTAGATCCTAAATATTTGTGCTAACAAATCGGCTGCTATGAAATTATCTACCACTCAACCAAAAAAGCCTGTCAAAATCCAGGTTTTTCCCTCAGTGTAACAGAGAAAGATCCACCATGAAAACCCTTAGGAGGATGCCAGACAACAGCAGTCCCATTCCTCTCTCAATTCCTACCTGACCTCTGGCCTACAGGGTCGTGACAGATGACAGTTTCTCCTTGTCTCTATGGTATACCATAGTGTTTCTATGATCTACCATAGAACAAGTCCTAGAGAATCTACCCTCTGTAGCCACTCCAGGCCTTCTGTTTCTTCTCGACTGCACGGTATACTATAGACTCCACCCTCCAAACCTGCCATTTCCTCTAGGACAGCTAGATTTAAGTCCGGTAGCATCTAGCCGTTCTACTCCAGACCAACATAGCTACTCTCTGAAGCCATTTCCCCTGGGGGAATCTAATCTCTGTAGTCTGAAGATCAGTCATAATTCTGTAAGAGCTCCAGGCCCCACCTGAATGCTGATGACACTGCCTGAAGAAATCCTATTCTGCTTCTCCGAAGAAGGCCTAAACGTTGCCTTAATGCAGGTGCAGCTATGATGAACAGAAATGTATTCAGCTCAGTGAAAATAGCAGCTTGACTGCCTGTGGCACTGAGCTCCTCAGAGATTCTGGGAATGCCGGTCAAAAGCCCAAAGGAATTTAGCCAGTTAGGGGAAGAGAAAGCGTAAGATGGACCTTCTTCTGCTGCTAGTGGCCAAAGTCAAATAAAAGTGTGGCAGAAGAAATCACACCAGCCACAACCTGCATGAACGTTATCAATGGCAGAAATGACCTCAAGTAAAACTACCTCTTGTTCTGCGTTTGTGCATGCACATTTTGACTTTAAAAGTGAATAATCGAGACACAGTTTTGAGAAAAGCCACTGCACATACACGTGCCAGGACAGATGATGACATTGGGAAGGCATGTGCCAGAACAGAATTTTTATCACATTGGGTATGTCTCTAAGTAAGGGAAAACCAAGATGTTACAAGATTTAATGAGCTGAGTTTGGGTTACTGTGACCTGACTCTCATTCCATTCATGAGTATGAGGTCAATAAAGAAATAAATTTTCCAAAGGTTGCAAGGGCCAGATTTGGACTGGGACTGCAGTGCAGAGGGAGAAGCACCTTCAAACCACCCCCCAACTGTTTTCATGACCCAAATAGGGTTGCCAGATCTTACTTGTCCACTGGTGGGGGCTCCTGGCTAGGTCCTGAGGTAATCTGATGTGCGCGCAAATGACATCACCTGGGCACTTTGTACAGGGGACGCTCTAGCATTTGTCTAAAAGCTCTTCGGTCACCATAGATTTTTTAGCCAAATGCTAGAGCATCCCCTGCACGATGTGCCCGGCATGATGATATTCCCTCTGGGTGACATCATTGCGCCAGGCACATTGGGCGTGGCAGGGCTCTTTGGGGGTGGGGCTTCCTTAATGGCCAGCTGGCTGGCGGCAGAATGGGGGGCCCCAAAATCAGGAAAATCCCACCTGCAAAATTGGGAAAACCCTGTACCCTAGACCCAAAACAGCAATGAGGCATTATTTGCCTCATAGCGGGGAGTCTCTGTGACATGACCAAGACATATAATATCTAGCAACCTGTAGTCAGGCACAAAGTGAACGGGTGTAAAGGATCTAGGGTGATATCCAGTGTTTTGTATTTATTTTAAAAAGGTGCCCAATAAAGTAAATAACCTTCCGTGGTTCCTTCACCAACATAAAAACAGCCTAAATGAGCCTGTTAACAGTCCTCAGGCTAAACAGATTGTAAAAAAACAATTTAAATGATCAACCCCTTACTTAAAAGAGTGGGTATGAAGGAATGTTTGGCCTGGTACTGGGCATTCCACAGATGAGGTGCCACCACCAAAAAATCCCAGATCCTGGCTGCCACCATCCTCAAGTTCTCTCCCTCCGTGGAGGGTCCTCAACTGCTGATAAAACTCCCTGAGGGGACTAGAACAACTGAGCTGTTGAACTCCTGACTAAGGTAGTAGGGTTGCCACCCCTGGGTTGAGATAGGGTGATCCCTCCATGCTCCCTCTAAGCTGTCGAGTCTTATGAGCAAAAATTCTATTTTGTGAGCGAGGGGCATTAAAGTTGTGAGCGAGCGGTTTGGCTACTGCATAAATTAGTTTGCTCTGGAGCCATCCTTCCTGAGCTAAGACAAAAATATGTCAACCGGAGGCTAAAAAACTGTGAGCTAGCTCACACTAACTCAGCTTAGACGGAACACTGGTGGCAGTAGATAAGCACTCCTTACCTTATGAAATAGGCTGGTAGGAGGTGTTTTGGTGACAGTCTGATTTTTGTCACGATGCTGCCAATTTTTGTTGTTGTTAGTCGGTTGCTCTGAATTGCATCATAAGTTTTACAATGTTTTTATATGCCCCTCTGGCATGTGCTTGGATTGACTGCACTTTACTCTATGAGTAATTGAATTGCAGAATTCACTGTCAGTGGATGTAGTGATGGCTACAAGCACAGATGGCTTTAAAAGGGGACAGACAGATTCATGGCGGAGAGGTCCGTCAGTGGCTACTAGCTATGGTAACTAGATGGAACCTCCACGTGCAGAGGTTTACTGCCTCTGGATGACAGTGCTCGGAAGCAACATCAGGGGGAGTTCAGATGTTAGTCATCTGAGCAAAACCATCTGAGGATGCCACTTTGCAAACGGGTAAGACTGGCTAGCGCCTGTGCACTTGCGTTCTTGGTGATGACTCTGACCTTCTGGAATGACATGCCTGAGGAGGTCAGGAATGCTTCCACTCTTCTATCATTCCTCAGAATGTGCAAAACAGAAATGAGCAAGAGAGTCCAGTAGCACCTCACAGACTAACAACATATGTGGCAGGGCTTCTGTGAGTCACTGCTCCCTTCTTCAGATACAGCTAGAATGGGAGTCCATCTTTTTCTATTTATTAGAAAGTAGAGAGATTTCAGATGCCGAACGACATTAGCAGGCAAATGACAACAGCAGGCGAATGACAACAGCAGGCGTGATTGGATTTAGTTGAGATATGCAAAGGGATAATAGGCGCTGGAGTCACACGAAACAGAAATATTCGAGAGGGCATTTGTAATGTCTTATTTTGCTTTTAGTGCACTTCTTTGTACCTCTGTAATTCACTTTCAGCACTGTGTATATTGTATGCCATGCCTTGCCCTCACCTGGATGGTCCAGGCTAGCTAAGCAGGGTCAGCCTTCGTTAGTACATGGATGGGAGACCGCTAAGGAAGAGCAGAGTTGCTACATAAAAGCAGGCAATGGCAAACCAGCTTCGTTTGTCTTTTGTCTTGAAAACCCTGTGGGATCATCATGAGTTGGCTGTGCCTTGACAACATTTCACCCACATATTATGCCTCTGGACCAGGGGTCTCTAACACCCGCCAACACCTTTCCAGGTGCCCACCAAGTGTTTTTAGAAAGTGGGTGTGGCCAGATGGGGCTTTTGCCCAGGGGGGCTTCTCACTGGCTAAGCACATATTTTTAAATGTTGCTTTGTAAGCAGCGACCACCACAGCACAAGGATTTTCACAAAGTGACTAAAGGGAAGCTGTGTGTATATGCAAAGAAATATTTTAAAACAGTATGTTCATTTTAAAAAGCATCCTGTTAAGCACAGTTTTTACCTGAAATGTTGAGGGGTTACTATTAGTTATACATAACCTCACCCCTAACATTTTGAGGTTGGCTTTGCCTCTTGCAGCAGACATTTTGTGGTGGTGTCCACCACCATGTCAGAATTCCAAAGGCACCTTCAGGGCCAAAAAGGATAAGGGACCCTGCCTTAGACCGTTTCCTGTTTGCATTGTCTCCTAATTTTTGTAATCCTAGTCCTATGGCACTGTTTCTAGAGGTCTTGTGCTGGCTGATTGAATTGTTTTCTATGTTTTGTAATCCATCTTGAGACTCAGTAAGAAAGACAAGCTATAAAACCTAGGCCGGAATGGGCAGGATAAAAATCAATAAAATAATAATAATAAATGAAGTAAGTAAAGAAATAAAATTAGCGGCCACTAGCCCTCATGACTAAATGCAACCTCTATGTTCAGACACAGTAAACCTCTGAAATCCAGTTCTAGGAGGCAATATAAGGGTATAGTTCCCAGCCCCCAGGTGGAACCTGGAGACCTCCCACTATTATCTCCAGAGGGCAGAGATCTCCAGAGGGCAGAGATCAGTTCCCCTGGAGAAAATGGCTGCTTTGGAGGGTGGGCTCTTTGGCATTGTACCCTGCTGAGGTCCCTCCTCTCCCCAAACCCCAGGCTCCACGCCCAAAATCTCCAGGTATTTCTTCACCCAGAGCTGGCAGCCCTCTATAAGGAGAGGCCGTGGTCTCTATGGCCTGTTAGTTGGCCCCTCCAGGGGTTGGCCACTGTGTGAAACACAGTGCTGGACAAGATGGACCTCTGGTCTGACCCAACAAGGCTCTTGTTCAGACTCATCCTTCTGCCATATCATTCGTAAACGTTGGTTTCTTTGTACAGTGATCAGGTTAGTGGTTTTATTAGTTATTATTTACCAGCATGATGAGTAATTAAGTTTAGTTAAACTATGTCTTCTCACTAGTTAGGCATTACCCAGTGGGGGGATAAAGGATGCAGATTACTGCAGTTCACCACAACCATTTTATTTAGGTTGTTCAAAAAATGTGCATCGTTCAGTTTCCACCCTCAAAAGGACCGCAGGTGGCACAACATAATAAAAATACACAGACCACCAAAAAAAATAGCAAAGGCCTCCCTAAAAGGAACACGCAATAGACGCTACTGAAAATGAAAATATAATCAAAAGCCGAATGAAGCACAGAGCATCCCTCCAAAACACTCTAGCACAGAAGACAAGGGAGAAGGCTGATAGGACCTCCTTTAGGAATTAGGTTTTTAAAAAACTGGGGAGGGGGTGTGAACAACAAAAAGGCCATGTGAGGGGGACTTCAGATATCACAACCTGAGAGACATCATCTTAACAGATAGGTAGCAGAAGATATAGGCAGCTGTGTCTGGCAGGAAAACCACAGCGCTCAGCAGCTGTGGAGCATAACCTGAAAAGCTGATGCTCTTTGGTGCCCCTGTTCCCTGAAACCCCTCCTATACATAACAGGCTAGAAAGCCACTTCCTGCTATTTTTACATAAAACACAATCACATGCACAAGGACTGGACAGCTAAAAACCAGATACCACTGCTTTATTCAGTATGTTTTTATCCTTTCCTAGCCTTCCTCCTCCAAGGAGATCATGGGGTGGCATGGATGGTTGTCCTCTCCTTCGTTTTATGCTCACAACAACCCTGCCAAGTAGGCCCAAGGTCACCCCAAGGAAAGAATTCTTGGTCTGATCCTTCATTTCTACTGGCCCTCATCCTGTGTTTTTTAAAAAAGACTGTAAGATGAAGCTTATCTCAGCTCTTTATCTCTACCTCAGTTAAAAAAAAAACCTTGCTTACTAGTACCCATTTGGGCATCAGGTTGTTCTTAAGTGCACGGTAGCAGAGTTGGCTTTAAAAGCTGGCAAGCTTACTGCCGTGAAGGCATCAACCCTCCTCCAGGTTCCCCAACCGTTCATCCAGCTGTCGTAGCTGTGTGCTTCGACAGCAACTGAGTGTGCAATAATAGTGACATGGTTTGAAAAGTATGACTTGCTCATTTCTTCATAATAAGTTGCTCTTAAGGCACAAGGTCAAGACAGGCTGTTCCTATTTTTGCTGATCAGTTGGCAACCCTACTCAGCTGGCTGCAAGCAGCATTCACTGGCTGCAACTAAGCTATGTAACACAATGCACTCTTGGACCCAGGAACTGTGTAATCAGATTGCAGCTATCTTAACCACAGAGCTTCGAAGCAGCCCCCTAAGCACATTTCCACCCTCGGCACAAACATGGACCATCAGACCATTGGCAGACCAGAATCTGGATCCAGAATTCCAGTCCATGTTTTTCAGACCTCCACCTTTCACTTCTGAGAGGGGAGAGGTGAAAGTGTCTAAACACCATTTAATTGGCTTGTAGACCTCCATGGTCTGTGATGCCGCAACTCTTCACACCACCATGAAATTTAATTGCCTGGCCCCACACTGGAGGTCACAGCTTGTCAAGGAATAACAACAGCCCCCCCCCCAGTTGTCACCCTTTTATGGACAAAACCAAGAGTCCTGGGGCACCGCCAATGCACATTTATTATTACATAAGTTTTTGTAAGCCTGTGCCCTGTTCCTTGCTGCACATTCCAAAGTCCTTCAGGGCTCATTTCGTAGCAGGAGCTCCTTTGCATATTAGGCCACATACTTCTAATGTAGCCAATCTTCCAAGAGCTTACAGAGCTCTTCTTACAGGGGCTGCTGTAAGCTCTTGGAGGATTGGCTACATCAGGGGTGTGTGGCCTAATATGCAAAGGAGCTCCTGCTACGAAATGAGCCCTGCTTGTATTCTGTCTCTCCAGATCTGCCACAAGGACTTTCTATCAGAGGTGCACTGCAAGTTCCCCAGTGCATAGGGGATTTTTTTCCAGACTTGAAATGGCCCCAGAGAGCTGCTTTTTGCCCAGTGGGAAAACTTATTTGTACTAAGGTTCTGTATGGGCTACACGGAAGTTTCCCAATGGACCAAATAATGGCTCCCCAGGGCCATTTCATGCTGAGAAACCGGGGGGGGGGGGGTGCCCTACTACACTAGGGTTGCCAGACCAGTGTCTGGCAGTAGTGGGAGTTGGGGGGGGGGCATGGGAAGAGGGAGCGTCACACACTGCAGTAACCTCACTTCCAGATGAAGAACCAGAAGTGACATCACTAGCCCGAGCATGGGCGTCAACTACGGGGGGGCTCGAGGGCTCGAGCCTCCCCCGAAATTTCCCGGGGGGGGCTCAGCCTCCCCCGGCAAAATGCTCGCCCAGCAGCCGACCTGGGGCGTGCCCTCCTGCCTCCCTGGGGCGGGGGGGGGGGGAGAGAGGCGGCGGGGACATCGTTGCGCGCTTCGCGCGGGCGGCAGTCAGCCGGCCGGCCAGCTGGCTGCCGCCGCCGCCGCGGGTCTGCCTCCCCGGGCCGGGGGGGGGGGGGACGGAGCGGCAGGGACAAAGGCGCGCACAGGCGCGCTTCGCTCGGGCGGCAGTCAGCTGGCCAGCTGGCTGCTGCCGCCGCAGGTCTGCCTCCCTGGGCGGGGGGGGGGAAGAGCGCCAGGGACATGGTCCCGTGCGCGCGCGCGCACTTCGCGCGCGCGCACAGGAGAGCCACTGCCCCCCCCGGGGATTTAGAAAGTCGACGCCCCTGAGCCCGAGCAACACTCTAGGAATTTCCCCAATCTCTATGGTAAAGACCATAGAAATCCAGCAAATTCCTAGAGAGTCACTCAGTGTGGCAATGTTTCCCGCCACACTTTTGCTTTGTCTGTTAAAGCCCTAAATTACTTGGATCCAAAGTACATGAAGGACTGTCTCCCTCCGTATCAACCTTGCTCTGATAATTAGATCAACAAATTAGGTCTTCAGCACTCTGCACCAACAAGCATTATCTGAGATTTGGTTGGTGGGGACTCAAGGGAGGTCCTTTCCACTGTTATCTCCCCCAGCTGTGTGGTTCCCTCCACCTAGGCTTACCTGGACCCCTGCTGTGGCGGGAGACTTCCTGTCCTCTGCCTGCTGTCTCCACCACCACTCAGCAAGGCAGCAAGGGGGAAATAGGGGGCGGAGACTTGTCATGCCAACAGTGCAACATGAGTCTCTAGGATCCCCCCAAACTCTATGGGTCCACATGGGAAGGGATGTCGTTCCCCGATCTCCTGCCACTGCCATTTATAGCACCACAAGGAGGTGCAATGGGTGTCTTTACAAGCCTTCTGGAGCAAGTTAAAGATATTTTTTATTGCAGAAGCCCTTTGGATGAAGTTGTTTTCTCATAGTTTAATCAGGGGTGGATTGGATATTTACTAACTGGGCAAAATCCCAGTGCTCTTCATAGGGTTGCCAACAGCCTGAAGGGGAAAAATGACCTGTTCCTTTAACCATACGTTATATAATCTTCAGCCCAGGAAAAGTGTCAGCTGCCCATTTCCATACATTAAAGTGTTATTAAAGGTATGGGATTTTTTTTTAGGCTGTTGGCAACTCTCAGGAACAGTCATGTAGGGTTTGAAGTGCCTTCCTTAAATGAAACATTTTGGTAATAGCTTCTGCTTTCACTCAGCAGTAAGGCTTAAATGGATCAGGCCGACAAGCCATTTTTGAATCAAATTAAGAGATTCATTCCCATTAACATAACTGAATTTGATCTATATTTGCACAAAACTTGCCTTTAAAAAAAAAATCTGTCAATTGATTTTCCATGAAGTCAGATATCAAATTCCATCACTTCGATTAACAAAGCTGCCTGTTCCAGGTACACACATACAGCGGCGCCCAGCTTCTCTCCCCATATCCTGTCTTGCATTTCCACTTGTACAAGACATAGAGCAACAGCTCAGCCGCCATGCTCCCTCCCAATGATGACCTTCTTTTTATCAAATCAAACTGCACTCCCCAGTTGAACTGAAATGTCTGTAGCCTTTTGTAGCCAATAGCAGTGATCAGAAATAAATAATCAGCACTCTATCAAAGCTAGCTCTTGCAAGTGGGCACATACAGAACTGTGTTAGTAAATCTTCTCTTTCGCGACTGCCTGATGGGATCCAACTGAATGACTCAGCTACTTGCTTCAAACCAAGTGTTATTAAAGCCACAAGAGCAGGATGGTCTGTTCCACCCCCCCCCCCCATTCCACCCCCCACCAGGTCATTCAACAATATTACTGGCTCAGTCCAGATAGCCAATGGTTTCTCACACAAAGCTTCCAGATGTCTCAGCAATCAATGTTGACTTCTAGTCACACTGCCAGGCGCTAAGCAAATCAGAGGCATGATGATATTATGTGCTAACTTAGTTTTGGCTAGTTTTTGGTACTTCGCCACAAAAGCTGTTTTGTGAGCAGTCGCAATGAAATGCCAAAAAATGCTCGAGGCCAAGTTCATTGCATGGCATCAGTATGCACATGAACAGCTCAGTCAAGCAGTATAGCAGTGGGGGCTCCCCCCCCCCCCTTCACTACATTAGTGCAACAGATGGTATTCAGATTTTCCTAAGTTAAATCTTTGTAAATATCTTTGAACATTTTCCGGTTTTTTTAAAAAAAACTTTGCTTACTGTAATACTCTAATTTGATTTGGGGGGGGGGTAGTGTCTATGTCTGATTTATTACCATACATTACCAATACACCACCACATTCTGCAGCTTTTATTTATTTATTTGTTTATTTATTTTTCACACTTTTACTTTGCCCTCCCTGCGAACGGGCTTAGGGTGGCTTACAATATGGCACACAGTACCAGATCAACATAAAACAATTAAAATCAGTTTAAAAATATGACAACAATATAACAAATTTGCAGTAAAGTTTGCAATTTAAAGTGCTCGCAGTGATGGTAATGATGGTAGGTGGCAAAAATCAAGATGGCATCCAGCAGATCCCCTCAGTGACGTAGCACTACGATCATAATCCGGTCCTCCACGGCCACCAGGCCCGAGCTTCATTCGGGGCCAGCCCTCATCACTGGTGTTAATAGCGGTAGTTGATGTTAAATGGTGGCGGCTCCTAATCAAAAGCCTGGTGGAAGTCTTGCAGGCCCTGCGGAACTATATGTATTAAATATGTATTAATTTGTAGATTTATACTCCATTTTGCTCTCCACTGGGAACCCAAAGCAGCATACAATTTTGTTCTTCCCTTCTTCATTTTGTCCTCATAACAATCCTGTGAGGTAGGCTGGGCTGAGGCAGTCTGACTGGTCCATGTGAGTTTCCTGGCAGGGTGGGTGATTCAAACATGGGTTTCTCAGTTCCTGCTTTGACACACTCTAACCCTACACCATGGTGGGGTTTATGAAGAATCAGGTACCAAGAGACCACAAGCATTATAAACCAAACTCAGTGCAAACTAGATCAGTAATTTTCATTTCGAGATCACTGGAAGCCTCTTGAAAAGGCTGAATATAATTTAGTAAAAACGTTTATCTAACTACTGAACAGTTGTTAAGAACAGTAACGGATATGGAATTCAGGTCATCATATTCTTATCAGAAGTGGTAAGAATACAACAAGAGGACCTTGGTGTAAATGGTAGAAAATATTAACACTAAAGCACCGTGTAATGAACAATAGTGTAATCTTAAATCAACTTTAAAAAATTGGGGGGGGGGGGTTTCCTTCCAATATATTGGTATTTATAATGCTGATTTATTATTACACAATCACAATAATTGCAAAGTAAACTAAATACAAGACATTCAAGAAATTTTTTTCAAAAGTACAATGTTTGCCCCAAAGGATTATAGGTTGACATGAAAGTCTAGACTCTAGACGAAATGAAGATGCAGGAAATTAGTAACGAGAGCTGGTGTCGTTGACTCATTTCTTCTGCCTTCCTCCGGTCTTACAGAATACATGTGATTCTAATGTTGTCTCAGCCTAACAGCTGTGAATTTTGTTAGACTGAGTGCCATGTTTTTGAGAATTTGATTGGCGATTCACTCTATTTTCTGAGAGCATTATCTGATTAATATACTGAAGCTTACACTATATAACAGACTGAAAACAGCATTAAAATCACATATTTCTTGTATTCTGTAAGACCCGAGGAAGGCAGCAGAAACAAGTCAACACTGGCTCTCGTTACTAATTTCCTGCATCTTCATTTCATCTAGACTTTCATGTCAACCTACAACCCTTTTGGGCAAACACTGTACTTTAAAAAAAAAACACGTGATTATCAGAAGTTGTAACAAAGGGATTGTAGCCTAGAGTTGTCTGTTCAATCTTGTTCACAGGTATAGACTTCTATCACCTTTTTGTCCAAGATAATGAGCATGAGAAGTCAAACATTTAAGATTATTTACACATTAGTACCTCACGCCTCAGAAACTGTTGCATATTTCTGGCTCCTCTTCATCGCAGTGTTGGAAGGGGTGTGGGGAGACAGGTACCAATGCACATTACTAGTGGGAATGCGGGAGAAACGTTTTGGAAACAGGTACTAAACGAGGTATTATTGATTACTGGGATTATAGTACCAATGACGCCAGAAGTTCTGTTTTTAAATTTATGGCCAGACGATTCTGTTCCTAAAGTGTGAGAAAAACTGATTGCCTTGCTCTTAGTGGCTGCAAATCTGGCTACTGCTACCGTTTCGAAAAGAACAGAATACCCATGTTTGTACTGTGGCATCACAAGCTTTGGGATAAATATCTGATGGGGGCGGAAATCACTTATGAGATGGCCAAATTTGAATCGCATGCTTCTAGCTCTTATTTTGCTGGAATGCGGAGCATCATACTAGACTACTTGGCAAAAATGGAGGTTGTTCCGAAGAATCTTAAAACTTTAATTTCTATTTAAGGTTTCCTCAGTTAGCATAATAGACTTTGGGTGCTATACACGGAGCAGTTTTTATAGAATGCTGCTTAGATTCTAACAGATCTAGTGTATAGATCCAGTTGTATTTTCAATTTTTATTTTCCTTGTGGAATTGTTGATGTATTACTCTTTGATTTATAAGTGAATGTATTCGTAAACTGTAAAATAAAATAGTTTTTTGGAGGAAAGAATAGTAATGCTGGCATGTTTTGTGTGTGTGCATATGTTTTGCATTTGTGTGCTTTTTGTTTTGGGGGATGTCAGCGTACATCTCTGTGTAAGAGGGTGCGTGGCCTCTGCTCGTACATGCAATGCTTTGAACTCTTTGTCTGAGGTGTACACAGAAGAGCTCCCCAGAGCCAAGATGGGAAGGAACTCTGTGCTGTCGAGGCCGTTCATATCCAGGGTGAAACTAACCCCTACAGATGGGAGACCCAGGCAAGGGGGCTTCCCTGCTGCTGCTGCCTTCAGGAAAGGGACACCCCCTTCCAGCCAGCCAGCTGTGCTACTGCTCGGCAGATACATTTCAAGCTGCTAAGGATCAACGGACATCTCGCAGCAGGCCCCAAAATGGGAAGTGACAACAGAGCCCAGCGAGGGCTGCTGAACAACCCAGGGAAGGCTGCTGAACAACCCAGGGAAGGCCTGGGCCTGTCACTTGCTGTTTCAGGGTCCAGTGCACCCAGACTGGGCAGACGGTGGGGGCAGATAGTCCTTCCTTCTGCCCCGCGCACAGGCTTGAAAACCTCCCGCTGCAGCTGAAGCGACAGTCTTCTCTACTAAAGGAAGGCACATCTGTGGCGATGACAGAGGGCTGAGCTCGAGCGTCTGTAAGGCGGCATCCATCCTGTGTTCTCAGCAAGGTGCTTTTGCGTCAAAGTACAACCAGCGTGCCAGCAAGGAGGGTAACCACAGGCCAAGGCAGAGAGGGCTCCTGTACCTAACATTGTTTTTGTAGAGGAAGGAGCCATAACAGGGATCGTTTGCCTCATCCCTTCACCACTGTGACCAGCACAAACTCCTGCACTTGCTAGAATCCTGTATCAAAGGTACAGGAACAGCTCAGTCATCTTCTGCATTTGGTAACTCTACCTTGCCGTTTCCCACATTTTTGCTGGCTGAAACACACTTTTTAAAAATCCTAGGTGCAGTTTTAAACCAGTTTTAAACCACAAAAAAGGAATTTGTTCACAGAATCTGTAAGAACTACCCATCCTCAAGTGGGCCCAGTCCCTTCTGTCTATATTCTCAGCATGCCTCCCGATTAGAAAAGGGCAAGGCCAGACAGGAGCTGGGACTCATGCAGAGAAGCAACTGGCAGCTTCTTTTTGAGGACAGATAATTCTGCAATGCCTCCTCAGGAGCAAGGATTGGTCCAAACATGCAGAACTGCCCAAATTCAGCACAGGATGACTGGACAGAGGCAAGCCCAGAGCAGTGAATTATGCAGATACACAGCAGGCAATCTTGTCTGTTGGTGACTATGCAGCACTTAGAGGAAGTTTTCGCAAGTTAATATTTCGTGGCAGTCTAGTATCCCACACACTCCATTTTGGAGTTTCCGACCTAGCAGGATGTGTCTCTGGGAAAGGGCAAGCATTGCTGAAAAGGTCTTGCATACTGTTGGACTTGTTTTTTAAAACACACACACTCACACGTATATATAAACAGAATTCTATGTCTTCAGCAGCTGCAAAAATGATAGAGAGCCACAGGGGATGCTTCTTCCATTACAAAGAGAAAGCTTCCCTGGTTACTTTGTCCTTCTCACACATTTCTTTGGGTTCTTGTTCCCTGACCTCCTTGCTGAGGACCCAACAGAGATGCACGCGAGCTCCTTCTCTTCATCACGGTGGTTGGTGTTCTTCTTTAATATAAGTTCACCCCGTTTTCCTCCCCAATGGGGGTCCAAAGCAGCTTACAGCATCATTCTCACTGCCTCCATTTTATGCTCACAACTACCCTGAGAGGTAGATTAGAATGAGAGAGAGAGAGAGTGACTGGCCCAAGGTCCCCCTGCAAGCTTCCACCGGCAGAGCTGGGATTCGAACCAGATCCTAGTCCAACACTTTAAATACTATAGCATGCTGCCTCTCTTGCACCACACAGGAGCTACACAAACAGGAAGGAACTGATCGGGTAAGGCCACCAATAGTCCTTGGGGATATAAAACCTGCTGTGCAGGAGCGGAAAAATAGAAGGAAAGAAGTTGTCGCCTGAAAGGGGTTGCCAGGGAAAATGTGAGCCGCTCTGAGCCTGCTATGCGGGGAGAGCGGCCTAGAAATCGAATTAATTAAATAAATAAATAAATAAATAAATAAATAAATAAATAAAATGTACATCGTCAATGCATGATTTGATTTAAGCAGCCCTCGACAGATGTTTGTTACTACATCTTTTAAAAAGCATTTAAAACAGCTTGGCTCAAGCTTCCTTGAGGAACTGTTCCATTGCTTCGCGAGTCTCACAGCTAAAAAGGCTTCCCCGTGTAGCGCAACCTATTTTTGCATTTTTCCAGGCACAGTTTAATCCCATGAAGCGTGGCTGATACCCATCATTCATGTACCAAATTGAAGATGGCAAAAGCCCCTCCCTGTCTAGATTGAAGACATCCTCTTGGAATCACACTTTTCGGTGAAGTACTGACTTTTGGGGGGGTCTATACAGGGGCTTCTCAGAGCTAAATAAATAAGGAAAACAATATACTCGCCTTCTCCTATGCTTTGGAACAGTTTTATCTGCAGAAATCAACAAGCATAACTTTCAGTAAGATGGAGGTAAGCTACAGCTGGAGAGAAAAAAATCCTGACCCTTTAAAAGAGGCTTAGCGGGCTGTTATTTACCAGGTGATGTGATTTACCTCTCTGCTATGAAAAATTTCAATGGCCTGTCTTCACACAGGAAGCCCATATTCAAGAGGCAGAACAGGCTTCCTTGGGAGGTGGAGGGGCTCTCCTTCTCCGGAGGTTTTCAAACAGAGGCTAGATGGCCATCTGACAGCAATGCTGATTCTGTGAACTTAGGCAGACCATGAGAGGGATGACAGGAAGGGTTGCATCAGTGCTTGTGGTCCTTTCTTACATACCCAGGGAAATGCTGATCACCACTTTGGGGTCAGGAAGCAATTTTCTCCAGGCCAGTCGGCCAGGGATCCTGGAGGGTTTTTTTTGCCATCTTCTGAGCATGGAACGGGGTCACTGGGGATGTGTGAATTTCCTGCATTGTGCAGGGGGTTGGACTAGATGACCCTGGAAGTCCCTTCGAACTCTATGATTCTAACATTTCTTCTCAAGCTGTTGGCAACCTTAAGCATCATCACCTATTAAGCAGTGCCAAATTGTATGTTGTCAGAGGCACAAGAGCAGGGTCCAGTCCAAATAAGTTGGCAACTCTTACTGCCATCATACCAGGAAGGCCGAATGACAGCCAGGGCAGTAAGAGTAGGGAGAGAAGACACTGACACATCAGGGCACAGAAAGACCAGTATTTTTGACAGATTTTGTACGATGCCTTGGAGGGCCAGATATCATGGAAAGGTGGGATAAAGATCTTTGAAATAATAATACTGAGTGCGCTTGCTGAACACATAACCTCTTGGGGGGGCGGGGGGGAAGTGGGAGAGAAGATGGTTCAAGTTGTGTTTGTAACATTGCCTAGAGTTATTATGAACTATGAAAAAGGAAACCACAAGCCAGGCTCCTGCGAGACACTGGACTGTGGAAATGGAATGTTGAATGTATAGATTTAAAAGCACACACTTGTACCATTTACTGAGAATCCTGACCTTCCCCCCACCCCCCACCCCCAAAAAATCTGAAATCAGCTAAACTAGTGGCGACTGCAAAGATGCAATTGGAAACCCAGGTTCAAATCCCCAGTCTGCTGTGGAAGTTCGCCGGGTGGCCTTGGGCCAGTGACATACTCTCTGCCTCGCCTACCTCACGGGGTTGTTGTGAGGATAAAATGGAGGGAGGAGAATGAGGGTGCTTCGGGTCCCTGTTGAGGATAAAAGTGGGGGATCGTCAGTGAATTAATTAAATAAATAAAATGAATACAATGATGGACCTGGCTACCTATTACTGAGGGGCATCACTACTGCGCTGGGGGCTCATGATCTACCCCCTAGTAAGTTCAGCTTCACGGCTGTTCTGGTTGGTTTCCTCTCACTTGCTATCAAGAACTTCCTTCCTGGGGCAGGCGGTTTCCAAACAATTTATTTTGGTGTTTGAAGAAACCAAGTGAGCTTGGCAAGACCCGAGCTGCCAGACCAAGCAGAGTTTCTTATGAGATCTCAGTTTTACAACAAGCTCATTAAGGTGGCCATCAGGTAGGTCTGCTAGAACACACAAGAAAGAAGAATGAAATGAGACCTCTTTCATCCATTCAGCTGGGAGCCATAAACGTTCTTGAATACTCTCAGCAGTCTACTTTGCATGCTGGGAAAGTTAAAAGATACTGCAAAAGTGGTGTGCTAGCGTATCTTAAAACCATGTTCTAGGCCCCTCCCCTGTCTGTGTCTTGGTCTCCTTTTCCCTCTGCAGTGCCTAAAATAGACTAGTCCATGAGGTGGGGGAAAGTCCATGCACAGAAGTTCAGACTTCTTCTCACTCACAGGTTCCAATCTGGCCGCTTCATGCAGGCAAATGCAAAACACACATTCTCTCCACACCCTGTGGAGGAAATGGTGTGAAACTGGCATGCAGAACCAAAATCCCTCTGCAGTATTGTGGAGCTGTTATCTAGAAAGGCTGAGATCAGAGGAAAGCAATCTTTTTTGGCGAGTATCCTGGGGGGGGAAATGCAATATCAAGCTGTGAAGTTGTTTGTGTACTGTCAAACGGAGGAAGGGAGACAAGGATTCTACTTGGCCAGACAGATGGGGAGCAAGCTGAGCCCTAGCAGAACAGCCAGTGCCCCGGGGGCTCTGCTCAGACCCAACTGGTGTTGCGCAGGCCAGGGAGGAGGAAATGGGCATCAACCCTACCTAACTGCTTTCTCCCACACTGCTGGTGGCAGCACTGCCAGCACCTCTGGGGCCCACCTCAGTTGCCTGGGCAGCAAACCAGGTTCGTGTGCCAAGCAAAATAATCAAGCATGCTACTGTTTGGCATGCAAACCCGGGATTGTTAGCCCTCAACAAGTTCATACAGAACTGCAATGTATTCTAGTACAATTCATACAGGTACATAACTGTCTCTTTCAGAATACATTGTGGGTTCTGTTACAATTTTACCTTTCTATCAGGAATGTCCATTGTCCCCAGTGTTTCCTCTAAGGTGAGTTAGTGTGAGCTAGCGCACAGTTTTTTAGCCCCTGGTGCACACATTCTGGTCTTAGCTCAGGAAGGATGGCTCCAGAGCAAACTAATTTATGCAGGAACCAAATTGCTCGCTCACAACTTTAGTGCCAGTAGCTCACAAAGTTGCATTTTTGCTCACAAGACTCCACAGCTTAGAGGGAACATTGAATCACCAATGATGGTCCTTTAAATAAATCATTTCATCAATGTGTTTGAGACCTTCAAGCATGACTTTCTATACGTAGGATTGGTGCTATATGACTTTTGTAGCCCAACAAGTTACAACCAACTCAGCTACCCACCTGAACCATTCAAGCTGTAACCTATCAAGTCCTTCAACTGGTTGCCCTGACTTGGATCGCCCAGGCAAGCCTGATCTCATCCAATCTCGGAACCTGAGCAGGGTTGACCCTGGCAAGTACTTGGATGGAAGACCTCCTTGGAATACCAGAGCCAGGAGGCAGGGGTAGGCTTTATTCAGCCACCTCTCTGAATATCCTCCAGGCCCCCAGTAGGGGTCAGTCACCAGAGGTCGCCAGGACTTCCAAGCGCACACAGACATAGACACACACATAAAATACAAAAAAGAAAGTCCTTCAACTGATTCAGGACTGACGAGGTGAGTGAGGGAAAAGAAGGTTAGCAATGGAGATAAGATAGGATGAAGCACACCACAGCACCACTCCTGAGACTCAGATTTGGCCCAGGGACACCAGTCATAAATTCCTGTCCAAGAAAGGTGAATTTGTGTGCACCTCAAAGCTGATCTAAGAACATGAGAAGCCCCTATGCGCATTGCTTCTTCCTTGCATAGATTCATCCTTCAGATATGAGCAGCCCCTACTTGGCTATGTGCACTGTTTGCAAATAGATTTCAGGATTCAGTCCATAAATTCGCCTAGCTGCTACGCAACCAAATCATCATACCAATGTTGACACCACACCATGCAAGCCTGTAGCTAGAAACTATGTGGGGTGGAGGGGAATTGTAAATCATTGCAAAACAGCCTCGACTTAAATATCGGTAGTCTGACATCATCAAAACTACGCCTCTGAATATATTAACTAATTACACATGTGAACACTTACCAATCATTGCAAAACCTATCAATCATCCCAGTACTTTCACACTTATTGGGCAAAACAGTGGAGAGTGAGCAGGCTGACTTCTATTAATTAACTGGGTAGAAAGTTCCTGGATGTTGTTGTTTCTTTTCTAAGAACAGGCATGCCCTCGCTCAAAATAAGAACACTGAAATCCTATTGATTCCAAAGGTAGGGAGTTAAGAATGCCGGACTCTCTCCCACCAAAACTGACAGGACAAAAAAGTGCTTCACAATGGCTGAATCTGCACCCTTAAAAAGGGAATTAAATAGTAATAGAGACAGAAAATGGAAGGAAGGGACTTGAAATACCAGGTGTATTTATTTAGGCCGCATGCTTAATCAAGTGAAACTTTTACTTGCAGATTAAAACTCCTCCTGACCTTGTTAATTGGCATGACTCACAACCAGGGCTGCCAGCCTCCAGGTGGGGCCTGGGGATCTCCTGCTTTTACAACTGATCTCCAGCTGACAGAGATCAGCTCCCCTGGAGAAAATGGCTGCTTTGGAGGGTGAACTCTATGGCACTGTACCATGCTGAGGCCCCTCCCCAAACCCCACCCTCTCCTGGCTCCACCCCCAAAGTCTCCAGGTATTTTCCAACCCAGACTTGGCAACCCTACTCACAACAAGCAAGAAGGGTATATGGCACTACAGATAACGTTTTCAATCCCCACCCCCACCCCCAAAAAACCGCAATTTTGCCTGCCTTTAACAGCACCTTGACCAAACAGTGACACATTTCACAGCATTAAGGTAAACATCAGTTGCTAACATCTCCCAATCAGGCATAAGAGCAGGATTCAGGAAAGAAATGGGCAACACACCCTACAGGCCATTCAGGCATCTTGCTTTCTTCCACCAAGTTCGAAGAAGGGTTTTTTCCTGGGACTTCGTGTTCATAACTGACAAACAGCTTACCGTACAGATGCAATAATGTTATACCCCCTTTCATTTCTCTTCGTTGTCTTTATCCCACCCATTTTCATTGCTTTTATCTCTGTTTATTTCTTTTGTGCCAATTCTACATCATTTTTGCTTCGCACTCCATTGATATGTGCATGGTGAAAAACTGCCTACATGAAATGGGGGGGATTTGGCGAGAAGAAACAGAACACAGCATGAAAGTAAAGATTTATGTGTTTGGTTCACACAAGGAGGAATAAATATTTATTTATTTTAGTGTATTTTTATTCCATACCCTGACCTGGATGGGCCAGGTATCCTGATTCAGACCTCTGAAGGTAAGTAGGGTCAGCCCTGGTTCGTCCTCAGATGGGAGACCACCAGTGCCTACTTGAGGGACCGCCTTTCCCCATATGTGCCCCAGAGAGCACTGAGGTCACGTTCACAACATCGCTTGACTCTCCCCGGTCCAAAAGACCTTCGGCTGGTCAGCACCAGATCCAGGGCATTCTCGGTGGCGGCCCCATACTGGTGGAACGAGCTTCCGGAGAACATCAGGGTCCTGCAGGACTTATTAGAGTTCCGCAGGGCCTGCAAGACGGAGCTCTTCCACCAGGATTTTGATTAGGGGTCGCCACCGGGGAAACTAGGACAACATCGCCCTGGAATCACAGGCCGAATCTTCTGCTGCCGCTTTCACCAATGAACTCTGGTTGCTGCCAGTATAGGTTGCTGTATAGGCTGTTTTAACTCTTGATATGTCTATCTTATTTTTAAACTGTAAACCATTGTATGGTATTTTACTGTTGTAAGCCGCCTTGAGCCAGTTGTCTGGAAAGGCGGGATAAAAATGTGATTAATAAATAATAATAAATAATAAGGAAGTCCAGGGTTGCTACGCAGAGGTAGGCAATGGAAAACCACCTCTGTTTATCTCTTGCTTTGAAAACCTTCTGAGGTCACCATAACTCAGCTCTGACTTGACAGTACTTTACATACACATTTTATTCCACCCTTCCTCCAAGGATCTTGAGGTGGCAAAGCGTGTTTCTCTCCTTTTCTCTCACAACAGCTGTGTAAGGCAGGCTAGGCTGACTGGCCCAAGGTCACCCCCATAGATTTGACCCTGGGTTTCCTTGGTCCCCATCCAACACTCTTAACCACCACACCGCACAGGCTCTTAAGAAGCATCAGTGAAAAGGGGGATTTTTCAAATACAACCAGCAAGGATAAGAAATCTAGTAGTCTCTCTAGCACTATCAACAGATCAAAGTGGGCAGCCATGTTGGTCTGAAGCAACAGAACAAAGTTAGAGTCAAGTTCTAGCACTATCAATCACACTCCTGTCTGAATGTACGATCTCAACACTAGGCCTTGAAATGGTTTCCGTTCTTTCAGACGGTTGCGTTATTTGTACTACCGTTTCCTTCCCTCCAGATCCTCCAAGAGACACCTTTTTGAGGTTTTGTGGTAATATGCAAATAGAAAGGCAGTTAATCATTTTTTGTAATTGTGTATCTATTTAAGATCCTCTTCTTGTTTCACGAATTAAAATAATTGCCCATGATGAAGGAATAGCTTATCATCCAAACACAGGGCTTTCATCTTGAAATTACGGCCGGCAGCATTATCTTTATTTTGGGACAACTTCATCTGGTTGGTCAAACAGGTTTTACTGAGGGCAGCTATGGAGTCCTACATGTTGTAGATTAAGGGGTGGTTTCTAAAAAGTAGTTTAGGGTTGCCAGCTCTGGGTTGGGAAATGCCTGGAGATTTGGCTGTGAGACTGAGAGGGGTGGGTTCAAGGAAGGGACCTTAGCTAGGGTTGCCAGGTACCCCCTGGCCACCAGCGGGAGATGCGGGGGTAAGGTTGCCAGATCCACGTTGGGAAACTCCTGGAGATTGAGGGATGGACCCTGAAGAGGACAGGAACCCCAGTGGGTTACAATACCACAGAGTCCACCCTCCAAAGCATCCATTTTCTCTGTAATCTGGAGATCTCTGGAGATGAGCACTCATTCTAGGGAATCCCCAGGTGCCACCTGGAGGCTGGCATCCCTAACCTTAGCGGGGTATAATTCCACAGAGTCCACCTTCCAAAGCAACCATTTACTTCTAGGGAAATTGGCCTCTGTAATCTGGAGCAGTGTTCCCTCTAAAATGAGTTGGTGTGAGCTATCTCACAATGTTTTATCCTTCAGCTCACACATTTTTGTCTTCGCTCAGGAAGGACGGCTCCAGAGCAAACTAATTTATGCAGTAGCCAAATCGCTCGCTCAGGTCACAACTCAATGCCAGTAGCTCACAAAGTAGAATTTTTGCTCACAAGCCTCCACAGTTTAGAGGGAGCATTGGTCTGGAGATGTTGTAATTCCGGCAGATCTCTCGGCCCCACCTGGAGGCTGGCAGCTCGAGTTTTGCGGCACACCGACTGCAAGCCAGGCTATTAAAAATGTTTGCCCCTGAGAACTTTTGTCCGTTCAAACCCCCGAATGAAAGTTCACTCCAACACACGGAGCAAGAGAGCCTCTGAGTCCCCAGAACAACTCCTCCGCCGCCTCGCGTTGCAAAGCCGCAGCCAGTCAGCCAGCCACCTACCTCTCACGAAGCTCAGCGAAGCTTTGAGGCCGCTCTTCAGCTCCGGCTCATCGACCAGCTCCACCAGCCGGAAAAGTTTGTTGAGCTGCACTTTGACGCCCTCGTACCTCTTGGCCTCGGCCCTGACGGCGGCGGAGATCAGCTGCCTCTGCACGTTCATGATGCCCAAACTGCTGCCGGCCCGACCGGTGGTGAAGGATCTCAGCCCATGCTGCGGCCTACTGCTCCTCCTGGCCAGGCAGCTCCGGCAAGTCTGCCACAAAGTGGAGGTGCCTCTCAGGCTGGGAGGCCTGGCCTGCTCCTCTCGGGCGGCTTCTCGCTCTCTCTCGCTCTGTCGGTTGCACTTCCTGAGCACAGCGTCACATTTCAAAGCCACGGCTTCAGATCGCCTCATCCCTATCTGATTCTGACACCGAGCAAAAGGGCGTCACTCTACAAAAACACACGGGCCCGGCTTCTTCTCCTTCTCCTTCTTCTCCTCCTTCCCCTGTGAAGCGTCCTCCCAAGATCTTAGGCAGAAACGGGCACTCCCAAAGCAGGAGAGACTGGAATGGCAGGTGCTTGGAAGACTGCCTTTCCGACAGATGTAATTACGGCAAGGAGTTCTGGCAGCCAGCAGGTAAACAGAGAGCCATGTGGAGAGGGCACCCAGGAGGCCCAAAACCACATAGTCATCCTTCATACATGCAGACACACCCCAGCCCATGCACACCCATTCACCTTGGGAGACACACTCATCTCTGCAAATATAACCCTATCCTCCTGGCAGGCATGGCGCTGGGTTCAGGTCTGTGGTGGGACTTGAACTAGTGCCCTCAGACCTCTCAGGGTAAGATTCATGCGATCACACACACTAAATGATGCTCTTTCAGACCGCATTCAATGTACTTCCCCAACTGGATTTTACAGTGTGAACTGGCAAAATCCAGTTGCAAAGTGTATTGAAAATGTACTGAAAGTGCATTATTTAGTAGTAGAAGAAGAAGAGATTGGATTTATATCCCGCCCTTCACTCACTTGTAGTCTCAGAGCGGCTTACAAACTCCTTTCCCTTCCCCATAACAGACACCCTGTGAGGTAGGTGGGGCTGAGAGAGCTCTGAGACATCTGTCCTTGAGAGAACAGCTGGTACAGAGCTATGGCTTGCCCAAGGTAATTCAGCCAGGTGCAAGTGGAGGAGTGGGGAATCAAACCCGGTTCTCCCAAATTAGAGTCCGTGCACTTAACCACTACACCAAACTGGCTCTCAGTAGTAATATTAGTAGTAGTAGTAGTGGTAGTATCATTTTATTGTATGTGACCATAGGGCTTCACAATATCAAAACTCTCAGAAAGTTTGTGCATTAACATATAATAAAAAAATTCAACCTCTACTAAAACATATAAAACACATGTATGGCATTGAGATATGGAGATGGAAAGATCAGTTACTCCTTAGGTTAGAAACACTTCAAAATCTATTTATGAGACGTATCCTGGCACTTTCAAAAGGAACACCAGCTGCCCCATTACGAGCCAAACTGGGACTTCCATCAGTGAGGGCTCAAGCTCACTTGATGATTTTAAAATTTTGGGGGAAATCCAACTAAAAAGTCCAGACGCATTCAGTAAACTTAGTTACCATCTACTGAATGACAAAGATAAAGCTCGCCCTGAATTTCTTAATTATGTCAGCACTAGATATACTATTCCAGATGACCTGCTTCAACATACAGGGAACAGTACCAACCTATGTGAATGGATGTTTAGAGAGGATGTGCTGATAGATGCTACATTGATCTCCCAATCGAGGTTTGCTCCATGGTTTGAAATAATCAAAAATAAAATTAAAATAAAAAATTAAACAACATAACCTCGTATAATCTCAGGAGAACCCTTACTTCAGTGCGTTTTCAAACGATGCCCTCAGAAATGCTAGCTGGTCGATCTAAAAAAACTCAGGTAGACCAGCGTATCTGTATATGTGGGCAGTCAGTGGAAGACCTTCCCCACCATATCTTGGCCTGTCCTTTATATGTAGAACCCAGGGCCAGTTTTTTTAGCAAAGATATTGACAGCCCTGTACCCCCTGTCTGATTATGATAAGATGGCCTTTATGCTCTTGGATGAGGACCCCTTCATCTCTTCAAGATTGGCTCTCTTTGCCTTGGCTGCTAGAAAAATTAGAGCAAAGAAATCAAATAGTACCATTGCATTATTTAGTAGCCTATGTACCACCTTAGGGTTGCCAACCTCCAGGCAAGGTTTGGACTTCTCCCAGAATTGCAAATTATCTCCCATCTACAGAGATCACTTTATCTGGTTTCAGAGGGTAGACTCTATGGCACCACATCCCTGCTGATGAGCTCCCTTTCTTCTCGAAACTCTGCCATCCCCAGTTTCCACCCTCAGATTTCCAGGAATTTCATTGCAAACCTAACTGCCACCAAAGTCTGGCTATAGGCTGGCACTGCCTTGAGTCTAAGGCAGAGGTGGGACAGAAATATTTACAAGCACAGTCACAGACTGACCAGTGAAAAACACCTTAGTGGTTAGTTGCCTCTGCCTCAGACTTGCTTATTGGCCTAAATCAGCAGTCCTCAACTTTGTTGAGCCTCTGGGCGTTCTTGGATTTTGAGAACAGATAGTGGGTGCTTCCACAAGACAGCTGCAGAAGACTGGTAGGTGTAGTCAAAGCACAAAATGGCTGCCATAGGGGCTGGAGCCAGTCACATGCTGGGAGGTTCCAAACCAACATCTTCCTTGGATTCAAGCAGCTGTTTCAGAATGGGTATTCTCTGTGGGCACAGAGTTGATGCCTGCGTCTTCTGAAGCACTTCTTGCTCCAATGAGATAGAGGGGAAATAGGGTTCTCCCATCCTCCACTGTATCCTCACAACAACCCTATGGAGTAGGTTAGCCTGAGGGGGAATGATCAGCTGAAGGCCACCCAGTGAGCCTCGGTGAGAGGGAAAGGAGAAGTCTCTCTTGTCACATTGCACTTTATCTTTAACAATCTCCTGGTCGCAATCCGGCAACACCATTCCCAGAGGAAGCACCAGATGTTAATGACATCATGTGGGCTCCCTAGATACATCGGGCTGGCCGTTACTGGGAACAGAATGTTGGACTAGATAGTTTGATCCAGCCGGGCTCTTAAGGACATTGCTCAGGGAAGGAAAACTTGTCACAGCAGTCACTTTGTCTGGGTTCCACCATTTAAACATTACAGTCATGTCCCGTCTTCAGATCTGGGGCTCCAACATGGTGTCAGCAGTCGCGTCTGGCTCACAGAACTGCAGCATCTCACCATCAGCTCTGCCCATGTGGTGCTCACACAAAGACACATATTAGTGGCAACAGGAAAAATACGCAGACAGACAAAACAGGAAAAATACGCTTGAAAGACAAAAATGAGACCATGTCTGCTTCCGCATGTGGTAAAGATTTTCACTTTGCTTTAATCATCGCTACGAATGCAGAGGCATATATGTTAGTGACAGAGCTTCCATACTGGCTATTTTCTGTGTGGTTTCCTCTCTCCCCCCCCCCCAACTTTTTCCCTTCCACGTGTGCTCTACAGTGACTCCACAATAGTTCTTGGGAGGGGACTGTTGTCCTGTACCTTGCTTTTCTCTCCAGTGGGGACCCAAAGCAAGCTGAGGCTGTTCTCTCCTCCACCATTTTATCCTTACAACCACCACCCTGTTAATTCACTGAGAGACTGAGAGAGAGGGCCCACAGTCGCCAACTGAACTGCCATAGCAGAGTGGGGATTCAAACCTGGGCCTCCCAGATCCTAGTCCAACCACTATGCTACTACTGGCTCGATTCTACTTGTGGGGAGAAAAGTAAGCTTCACTGGTCCCAGCACTGCTGTCAGCCTACAAATCTCATTCCTATTCTTTGCCTCCTTCCTGGCTTATGGTTGTCTTTGTGGGGCAGAGTTGATTGCTTCTTCCTCCAGTTATCAGAAGCAGCGCTGTGCGTGCGGCAGTAGGGTAACTTAATGAGGATTCAGTCATCATTGCCATTCTCTTAATTTCATCTGCAATGGTTTTTGAATCACTCCTAGCAGATGGGAGGCAAAAGACTGGCTCCCCTCTGTAGTTATGTAGCTGTAGCAGTAATTGTCGTATTTCTGTCAGGTCTGTTTGATGCTAATACAGAGCAACTTTCCTTCACAGCTGTGGGAAAAACACTGAATGGAAGGTTGGGCCTTTTCAGAACCCTGAATTATAAGAAAGTCCTCGGACAGTCTGAGGTTCCTCATGGTTTCCACAAGGCCTGGTCAGGAAAAGGTACCAGCTGAGGTTAGAAATTAAGCTGCAAGTATGAGTCATACCTTGTTCCAGCTTTCAGTTGATTAGCTGGTATGTGAGGATATGTATACATGTGTGTTTAATAGGAAACTTCCAGCACGTCTCTCACCCTGCATAGGTATCAAAATGCCAGCTTCTCACCACTTCCACCTGTCGACCAGGATTCTTGAACAGAGATGATGCACGGCCTATGTCCATGTTAGATAATTCCTTTGCTTGAACAATGTGCTACAAATGTTTTCATAACTGAAATATCCTGTGAAACACAAGGGCAGATAACCAGACACCTTATGCACAGATGGTCTCCATTCACAAGATCCAATCTGCTTGCAAATGGAGGTGTTAGACATGATCACATACTTCTTGTCTATGCACGGCCTTTGTAACACAGTGCAATCCTAAACCCAAATGTACCTTTCTGAATCTACCCTGTGTTTAGGATTGCATACCAAGATGGTGAACAGTCAAAAACACTGTTCACATGTTACAGTAAATGCACATACATCCTGCATATACATGCATATTATGCGTTTGTAAGAAAAAGTGAACACATATCCACTTTACAAATGAAACTGGGGACCAGCACCTGGATATGTGTGTCGTGTTTACAAGTTACAATGAACACATGTACAATCTGTGTACAGCGTACCCTTGATTTTTCTTTATGTGTGCATTTTGTAAAGTAAATGCCCATTACCTCTAGCCCTGTTCACACATTACAGTGAATACGCATATAATCTACATATATGTGTATACACCTGTCTGAGTAGCCCTGTTCACGTGTTACGACAGGAAAGAGAAGAGCCAATGTGTGTTCACTTTACAAATGAAACCCAGGTAAGTGAGGGGTTTGTAACTCATGTTCAGCTGTACATGTACTGAATATAATGGGAGAATTACTCAACACACATAGAGCAATCAACTATACATGGATTGTACATGCGTTCACTGTAAATTGTGAACAGGGCTTGTGAAAGAACCAATACCTGTTTGCTTTACTAATGAAACCAGAGACAAGTACCTGGAGAACTGTGGGGTTTCAGTCACACATTCAGGTGTACAGGTGTTGAATTTAACAAGAGAATTATGCAATGCATGTATAAAGAAAAATTAAGTGTATGTTATACAGGGATTGTACATGTGTTCAGGGTAACTTGTGAACACAGCTTCACACAATGCATGTATAAAGTAAAATCGGGTCTGCATTGTACTGTAACTTGTGAACAGAGTGCTGGGAACTGGTCTGAGGTCATTTCAGACAGAGGACACGGCAGAGGGGAAGACCCACAACCAGTCTACAGTTCTGATCTAAATCTGGTTCTCGCATTCCAGTTATTGAAAAGAAAATAAATGCTTTAGAGCTCATAACATCCCCTCTGGTTCAGCCCCACAAGAGAGGAACACTGACTGGGGAAGGGAAAACTGATCGCGGAGGCATGCCTTCCGATCGCTTCTCCAGCTACCCAGCCGAGAGCCATACAATATGTGTGAAAGAGCTGCATGTGGCTCCCGAGCCACAGTTTGCCACCCCTGGTCTATGTTAAAAGCACAGCTACAGAGCCCAGTTGAAAACTCACTAATCCTATCTCTCCCCATCTCCAACACATGCAGGGTTGTCAACTGTCAGTTGGAAAATTTCTGAAGATTTGGGGGTGGAGCCTGGGGACAGCAGGATTTGGGGAGGGGAAAGAGGGTCTAATGCTACCCACCAAAGACACCATTTTCTCCACCGATTTCTGTAGTCTGACAATCAGTTGTAATTCCGAGAGATCTCCGAGTCCCCCTTAGAGGCTGCCAACCATAAACACAGCCCCCTCCCTAGTTTTAGGAAGGGGACGGGGCAGATGGATTCCAATGGTTTGACCCCACATCCTGAAGCAAAAGGGGAGGTGGGAATCATCCCCAAGTCTGTGCCAGGCCTGCTCTTTATTTATTTATTTACCTGTGACGTAAGCTAGGCTGAAAGAGAGTGACTGGCCCAAGGTCACTTAGCAAGCTTCATGACTGGGACTGCCAACTGGGTTGGGAAATACCTCGAGAATTTGGGGGGGCAGCCTGGGGAGGGCAGGGTTTGGGGAGGGCAGGGGAGGGACCTCAGCAAGGTATGATGTAAGTCTGCCAGGTTCCCTTGCCATGCTGGCGAGGGGATTTGGGGGGAATTCTGGGATGTCCCTGAAGTGATGACGTTACCCAGAAGTGAAATCATCGTGTCGGCGACACCACATGGCAACACTCTGGTTTGAGGGCACAACTCTGGTTTTAGGACAAATTGCCTTCAAACCAGAGAATCCCATGCGACATCCCTGACATGATGCCATCAGTTACGGGTGATGTCATCGGGGGCATTGCATGGGAATGTGGCTGTTTGGGGTGGGGTTCCCCCCTCTGGCCAGCTGGCCAGTGGCGGGCTGAAGCACCGAAAACTGGGGGAACCCCTGCCGGGAACTGGGAACTGACAACCCTAGTGTGATGCCATAGAGCCCCTCTCCAGCAGCTGTTTTCTCCAGGGGGACTGCTCTTGGTTGTCTAGATGTCAACTGTAATAGCGGGAGATCTCAAGGTGCCACCTGGAGGTTGGCAGCCCTAGTCATGGCAGTGTGGGGACCCAAACCTGGGTCTCCTAGACCCTAGACCCACACTTTAACCATTCTACCAAGCCCTTGAACAGGGCAAGTGAAGCAATAAACTCACAACCCCTCTTTGCATGTGATTCTATCAGTTTTTCTCCGGCACAACAGACCATAACAATAGTTTTCCTACAGTTAACATTCATAGCCGTGTGTATTATGATAACTGCAGTCTGTACGCATTACCTCTAGCCACTCTGTGGGCTTGTGGCTATTTCCTGAGTCTCTTTGGTGTTGTAGGGGAATGTAAGGTTTGCTGATGGATAGCCGACAGGGGAGAAATTATGCCCACGCCATACAGAGACCCAGACAAAGGTCGTCTCTGTTACAGGCCTGAGGGCTGAAGGACCAAGCCCTCTATTCAGCAGATATTGACTGCCTGATTTATTACTACAGGGGCAGAGGGAACAATATCCTTTGCCTTGTGCGAAAGTGGTTGGATGAGGCGGGTGGATAATCAGCTGTGGACTGCTTAGAATCACTCTGTAAATTTTCTTACCCCTTCCTGCCCCCTGGAGGCCCGGAAGAGTTAAAACAATGGTAAGTATCTCTCTCATGGAGGTTTTTCCAAAATACAGCACTGGGGTATTTTTTGGAACATCCACACAGCATCGTCCTCTAATCCTTTACTTCTAGGCTTATTCTGCCTGCAGTATGTTCTTTCTCAAACCTAGTTCAGTTACCGTATGACTTTTCTGGAAAGAATGTAGTTCAAGCATGTCAGCAGGCTGTGTGGGTGGGAAGGTCCTAAAGCGTCACCACAACACCATGATGTCACTTTCACGTATGTTGCCAGATGTGATGTTGCAGTATGATGGGCTGCAACATTTCCATGCCTTGTCCCCGAGAGCGCCCGGGGGTTTGGTTTTCAAAAAATCAGTTATTTCTATCAGATCTTATTGGGGTTGCCAGGTTGCAACCTAGAGATCCCTCTATCCATACAAGAGTTTACCACTGCTGCACTCAACATACCCTTTCTTCCAGGTCCTGTCACCCCCACCCCCCCACCATCTGCTTGAGCAAGTGAATCTTGTTCTTGGCTCATAGTGTGAGTAGACTCAGGAAGAAATTGGGGCGGCAACAATACATTTTTCCAGGAGCAGCTGTGGCTGAGTGGTTAAGCACCCACTTTGGGTTCAGAAAGTCCCAGGTTTGGTCCCCAGCGTAATCTTTAGTTAAAGTGATCCGGTGGGAGGTGATGTGAATGACCTCTGCCTGAGACCTGGAGAGAGGCTGCCAGTCAGTGTAGACAGGACTGACCTTGATCCGACTTTGGATAGGACAGTTTGATGTGCTTCATGGGCATAGTTAAACATACTGTCTCTGGTTGCAGCCTGGCAGCCTGTGAGTTAATCTGGGAACAACATGTTCTTTTCTCCTGGCTCACATATGTCCCCGGGAAACTCTGCAGCAGATAAAAATGTTTATGTGCCTTCTCTGGCATCTTACCTCCCATCCATCCTCCGCAAGCACTATCCATTTCATCACATGGCAGACAGAATGACTATAGGCTGTAGGGCCACGGCAGGATGAACTGTGGCTATATGATGCCTTTGCTGCAGCAGAGCAGAGATCTCTGGGCCGTGGCCTGACAACCCAATCATCTAACAGCTGGCCTTACTGGCAAATTGCCTGAACGGCAAGGCATGCACCTGAGTCAACTCAGAGCAACCAGGATGGGAGAAGCAAGGTGGTGTCTTCCATTCTCGATTGCTACAGCCCTCTTGAGAGAAGACTCAGTAGAATAGCAATAAATCTTGGCTGGCAAACACTGAATTGCTTTCTGCTTTGGGGGCCTTCCGGAAGGAACATGAGTTCCACTGCCTGCAGGCAACAGTAGCTGTTGAAGCAGACTCTGCCATAGGGCTAGCTGGAGCTGTCCCAGAATTACAGCATCTCCAGCCTACAGAGCCCAGTTTCCCTGGGGCAGCTCCAGAGGATGGAGTCTGTGGCATACTATAGAGTCTAGAAGAAACTGAAGCCCTAGAGTGACATCACATATCCGCTAAGGTTCTTTACCACGCACCCCCCCCCCCCCAAATCTCCAGCACTTCCCCCAGCTGGAGCTGGCAACCATACTCTGTTGCCTCTTCATTACACAGTCGTTTGTGTGCGATTAGTGCTGGGGTGTCTTTGGCCTGTGGGAGGGAGGTGGGCGATGACAAAAGCGGTCGGGAGGGAAGGGCATTGAACCTGGGAGTGTCTTTAACAGCTGCCCAATCAACAGACATTAGTAAGTGGTAACATTTATCTTGATGCTGTGAAAAAAGTGTTGTTTACTAACCCCTAGTGGATCATACCTGCTGGTAAAGGCACAGTGACGGAAGCCGGTTGAGAGGCTGGCAGCCCTGCTTTGATTTTAAATACCATTTGGTGGCTGTCATACCCTGAATTTCCTGCTACTTAGGGAGCGGGAGTATGGGAAAAAATCTCGCTCCCTGTTCTTCGGCACATGCTTGGCTTGGCACGGATCTCTCTCCTCAACCCACACGTTCAGCACGATAATTCAGTAGTGTAAATCTGGCCTTGACTCACCACAGCCAGCCTCCACAATTCTGGGGTTGGCCAGCAGAGATTGCAAGCTCAAGAAGCCTGGCTTCCAAACAGAGTTCAGCCTGGACACTCTTTAATAAGCAGTACAGGCTGGAAATCCTGAAATTCCTACTTGAAAACAGGTGCCTGTCACACCACAAAAGACTTAATGTGCCGATACTAGCAACTGTTGCCGTACGCAGAGGAAGCAGAAGGGGGGGGGGGATCTGGAAGCTGTTGAAGACGGCTGTCAGTCTCTTTTCCCCAAAACTCTCCGTTTTTGGTATTCAGCCTTGCTAACGGACTGTGCATTGGTTAAAAAAAAAATGCTAAGAGACAGATGTTCCCTCCATGGCTAAAGGATACCGCCAATATGGGAGAGTTCTGCAAGGTGTGAAAAGGGTGGCGAGATGCAAAAGAGAACAGAGATCCGATTTATTCTGTTCATTTCAGTGCCAAAGAAGGGATTTCAGCAGAATTCTCTTCTCCACACAGTGTTTTAGGACAGGGCTGGCCAAAGCATGTGGCTTACTAGGGTTTTACATCCCTCCTATCCCAGCTCCCTAAATGAACCGGATTTGCTGAGGGTTGCCAATTTTTCAATCCCTAGAGCTACGCCTTTAATAATGTGTGCCATCAAATCGATTCATGGTAACCCCAGACCATGGGGTTTTCAAGGCAAGGGATGAGCAGAGGTGGTTTGCCATGGCCTTCCTGTACAAAACACCCCCAGTCTTCCTTGATGGCTGCCCATTAGACCACTAACCACGGCCAACCCTGCTTAGCTTCTAAGCTCCAATGAGATCTGGCTGGGCTGGGCTATTGGGCTGCTAGCTATGCCCTTAACAGTGTGAAGCCAGTTTGGTGTAGTGGTTAGGAGCGTGGACTCTAATCTGGAAGAACCGAGTTTGATTCCCCACTCCTCCACATGCAGCTGCTGGGGTTACCTTAGGTCAGTTACAAGTTCTTTGAGAGCTGTTCTCTCAGGAGCAGTTCTGGAAAGAGCTCTCTCAGCCCCACCTACCTCACAGGGTGTCTGTTGTGGGGAGGGGAAGGGAAAGGAAGTTGTAAGCCACTCTGAGACTCCTTCAGATAGTGACGGGCAGGGTATAAATCCAGTCATCTCCTCCTCCTCCTCCTCCTCTTCTTCATGTGTAGGTATCAGCTGAAGATAATAGTCCTTTTCAGACTAGATATCCACACCTATCAGGAGCCCAAGAAGTGAACGTGAATCTTCCAGATATGCATCTTTGCCATGTTGTTTGGACAGGAGTAACATACTTTGCATATGTGCACAGCTTTGGTATGTACAAGCCGACAGCTGGGTTTTCCAGGGTTCCGTTTGCATACCGAAGCTGTGCATGCACATAAAATGTGTGCATCGCCGTCTCTTCACTATGCATGTTAGGAGCATCGAGGGTAGTGTGAGTCCCCGACATGCACAATAGCCAGGCCCCCAGTTCCTGTGGATGTAACATCTAAAAAGGGCTAGGGTTTTACCACTATGTTATGAAAAGCTTCAGTGCTACATGCCAAAGAGCAAGCCAAACATTTGTTTCCCTGATCTGGCAGCCATACATGGGTGGATGGTGCACTGTTGTCGTGGGGCAGCAATCAGTCACGAGTGGATTCTCCTGTGTGGATAAGCTAAGCTGGTTGCAAACAATTCCTGTAGCGCAGCAAGCGCCATTTCCAATTATGTGCTGATGCAGCCTAAGCATGCCCCCCAGAATCCATCACGACATTGGAGGGGGATCTGGGGTCCACCCTCAGTTTGCACAAAGATGCCCTGACCCTGCTCTAATGCCATCCTAAGCAGAGCTGTACCCATCTAACTTCAAGGACTTCGGTGGACTTAGAACCGTGTATCTCTCTTTTGGCTTGCGCTGCCCGTGACTCACCCTCTTGGCTTCCTGTGTTACCTGGAAACTGCTGAGCAGCCCAAAGCCTGCAGCTTCTTTGCCTCCCTTCCCAGCTAAACTCAGATACCGGAAGCATTGCCCAGATGCTCAGACGGAGCAAAAAGTGTCCCAGAGGAGGGCTTGTGGGGAGGTAAGGGGCAGACATAGAGTTCAAATCCCCTCAACTGCACACAGTTCTTTGGCTGTCGAGCAGGGGCCCCCAAAGTGGTGCCTCTGGGCATCAGGCAGCCCACCAACACTTGTCCCAGTTTTTAAGAAAGTGGGAGGGGAGAGGTGGGGCTTTTGCCCAGCAAGGCTTCAATTGGCCATTGGAGGGTGGGTGGGGTTTATTTTGTATTTTTCATATGTGCATGTGTGCGTGCACATGGGTGGGTGGGTGTGCACCTGGAAGTCATGGCAACCTCTAGGGGCCTGGAGGATATTCAGAGAGGCGGCTGAATAAAGCCTGCCCCCTCCTCCCACCCCTGGTATTCCAAGGAGGTCTCCCATCCAGGTACTTGCTTAGCTTCCGAGATCAGGCTTGCCTGGGCCAGGTCAGAGCACTGAGGCATGTGGGGGTTTTCTCTGTGTGTGTGTGTGTGTGTTAGGGTTGCCATCCCTCTGATGGGGGTGGGGGTTGCCCCGCTTTCAGGGCCCCCAATCCACCACCACTGAGCTGGCCAGTGAAGGAGCCCCGCCCCCAAGCAGCCCTGTACGCGCTGACATGCCCAGCATGATGACATCGCCCAGAGGTGATGTCATTGCGCAGGGCACGTTGCTAGGGGATGCTCTATCGTTTTAGGAAAAACTCTATGGCTACCAGAAGAAGAAAAATCCCAGAAGAAGAACTATCACCACCACTGGAACACAATAAGGACCTGCAACCCTAGTGTATGTGTGTGCACCTGGAAGTCCTGGTGACCTCTGGTGACTGACCCCTACTGGGGGGCTGGAGGATATTCAGAGAGGTGGCTGAATAAAGCCTGCCCCTGTCCTCCCAATGGCTGGTATTCCAAGGAGGTCTCCCATCTAACTACTTGCCAGAGCTGACCCTGCTTAGCTTCCGAGATCTGATGAGATCAGGCTTGCTTGGGCCATCCAGGTCAGGGCAATTGGCCGTTGGAGACTTGACTGGCTGTGTGGATTTTTTAAAGTGTTGCTCTGGCAGCAGCTGCCACCACAGCACAAGGATCTTCACTGTGTGGCTGAAGGTAAGCCAAGGCAGCCATGACGTGGCTAGCTCTGCCTCCTGTGGCAGCCGTTTTGTGGCTGTGCCCACCACGCTGTCTTGAAATTCCAAAGGCACATGCAGGCTCAAAAGGTTTGAGGACCCCTGCTGTAAAGCATCATCCCTCTCTTTCTACAAGAGTGGGGCCGTTCATGTTACACAGAACTGCCACACTGTCAAAATGTGGCCCTGAGACTTGCACAGCGCCATGGTGATTCAGAAAGTGCTAGAAGCCGTGCAGTGAAGAACAAATCCGCCTTTTTTAAAAATGAGAGAGACCTAAACTGACAGATTGGTAGAGAACAGGCTCCGGTCTTTAGCGTTTACATCAAACATTCATCTTTTAAAGCTGGGGCTGCAAATCTGAGCATAATTATTCACAAAGTCCTAGCTGATCTCGGCTGTGTTTATTATGCATTCCCTCTATGCAATCAGACTGCGGAGACCGACCTGCCCTCACCTAGCTTCCCTGTGCGATGCTGGTTTTTCCCGGACTCCTCGGTGCAAATAGGTCAACAACGTTCTGTGCTTATCATCTGGTCACCAGCAGGTCACACAAACAACTCCCATGTGGCCAGTGAACAGTTTTTGCATTGCTTGTAAAGGACAAGGGGGAAAAAAACAAACACACACTGCTGGAAAGTGAGAGGTGAATATTACAAGCAAGGAATACGTCAAGCACAGAGCAGCTGTTGGAGGCCCATGTAAAGAAAAAGCAAGCTAGAATGATTCAGGACCACAAAAATAGTTTGAGAAGAAAATAATGCCTCATTATTCCAGCTGAGTTTAGGAGCCCCATGAAAGGATTGGTCTTGACTCATGCAACAAGAAGCCTGGACTGAAGGATCAGGCCAAGGTATGGAGCTTTCTTTATAAAAGGAGGTGGAAACTCCGGCTACATCCACAAGGTGAGGATTCTCCGGGTTGCTTTCAGTGTCACTGTGAATGCAAAATGCATGAACGTTGGAAATTGAGCTTCCACATGGGGAGTTTTCTGCAGACCTGTATCCATCTTTTCCTCAACATTTCTATTCCATGTGAGCGCTGTAATGACTTTGTGGGCTTTCCCACATTCTCATTTTGCTTACTCGTAAGTTCCTATTTGGGAGGGGGGGAAGGTCTGTTCTGCATATGTTTTGCTCCTTCTTGTGGCTGATTCAATATTACACCAGTTTATGTCTGGCATATCTCCCTGCAGGTTTAAACTGTAGGTTTTTATGCGAGTCATAAACTGGTATAATACCAAACTGACCACTAGAGGGAGCAAAACACATGCAAACGGGGGTGGGGGACCCTAAAGAAACAGGAACTTACAAGCAAGGCAAGTGAGAATATAAAAAAGCCCACAATTCGCTTTCAAGGTGCAGTTGTGTCCAGGGCTTTATTTCTGGGGGAAGGCACCAGAACAGAGTTCCGGAACCTCTTCAACAAAATTCTTTGTAAAATGTTTTAAAGTTCATGAGTTTTCAGTATACAGATTGAAAACTTTATTTGCCTCTTGATCAATGCTCCCTCTAAGCTGTGTAGTCTTGTGAGCAAAAATCCTACTTTTTGAGCTACTGGCATTAAAGTTGTGAGCGAGCGGTTTGGTGACTGCATAAATTAGTTTGTTCTGGAGCCATCCTTCCTGAGCGAAGGAAAAAATCTGTGAGCTAGAGGCTAAAAAACTGTGAGTAAGCTCACACAAACAGCTTAGAGGGAACACAGCTCTTAAGAGTTCCGGTTAAGTGTGCAGTGAAGAGTGTGGACTCTAACCTGGGGAAACTGGGTTTTATCCCCCACTCCTCCACTTGCAGCTACTGGATGACCTTAAGCAAGCCATAGTTCTGTCAGAGCTGTTCTCTCAGGAGCAGTTCTTGAAAGCGCTCTCTCAGCCCCACCTACCTCACAGGGTGTCTGTTGTGGGGAGGGGAAGGGAAAGGAGTTTGTAAGCCGCTCTGAGACTCCAAGTGAAGGGCGGGGAATAAATCCAATCTCCTCCTCCTCCTCCTCCTCTTCTTCTCCTTCTGAAAAGCCCTGATTGTGTCCCCATCCCTTTTTAGGGTTCTTTTCTTCATGCACAGGTTACAGTGGTTGTTAAAAAAAATGGGAACAGATAACTAGCAGTAGATCATTATAGTGCTGTACAGATTTTAAAAACAGAAGTCCTAAAAAGTCCTCTGGTGATGCAACAAGAAAAAATGGTGTCCACAAGAGGCTGACAGTGGGGAAAATGGTGCCAATGTGGGTAGTACTTTTGCAGAGCAAGAAAATGTGCGCTATTCCTTCTACATGGTGTGTTAACATGCATAGGTCACGTTCTTTCTTTTACAGTAAAGGATGGTTGAGAAAGCATGTATTGAGGATGGGGGCAGTCTGGAAACAGGACAATGATAGCACGAGACTAAATGGGAGCTCCCTCCCCCCAAATTGCTCCAGATTGGAATCGAAGGTGGAGAAAAACTTCTGAGTGGAAGAGGGCCTCCTTGGCCTTTTGTGGCACCTGAAAACTTTGGAATAACTAGCTGCAGTACCACCCTCTGGCCTGCATTATGGTGGCAGTAAAGAGCTACATGGAGCACATCATCTACAAGAAGCAACCACCAGTGCTGCAGCAATCTCAGACTGAATTTACCTCCACTTATCAATAATAATATTTTGTATTTCTCTAACAGTTCAAAGTGTTCAAACCCATTCAAATATATTAGCTGAGGAATTCTTATAGCAAGCTTGCAAATGCAGGGCTGAGGCTTTCTGGGTTCTCTGAAGCTAAACAAAATCATAGCAGAAGTAAGATCCGAACTGGGACCTTCCCAATGTGCAGCTACTCAAGGTAGCTACTGTGTTGCACTGTGAGTAAGACATATTCTGCATGTGCATTGTAAATGAGAGAGAACAATCTGGCATGCCAAGGCAGGGATGTAGGCAATCCAGTTTCTTCACGTGCTACCAACAATGGCAAAGTGCTCTATTTGGCCTTGGATAAGCCTCAGCTAAACCTATCTTGCTATTCTCTCAAAGATATATGAGGTGAGAACTGAAAAACACTTTGGAGCCCGAAAAGGTCCTATAGACATTCAAAACAAACAGACAGCAACAGTATGTTTCTAGTTTCTGTGGGTGAATAATAATAATAAAAAAATTCCACTGGATACCACTACAATAATAGCAATGTTCCAGCCATGCAGATTTATTGTGTACAGAGGATCTGACCCTTGGCTGGGGACAGCCTCACAAGAGGCGAATGAGCCATTAGCTACTCCAAATGCCTGGAATGAAAGTCTTCAGCAGCTGCTTTGGTAGGGAAGTTGGTTGGTCCTAGTGTTCAAGGGAGTTGAGAAAGCAGAATCAAGGAGACCTGGGTTGAAAGTAGTTTCATTTGGGCTGCCACCGTAAGGCTGGAGGGCTGTTTTGTGCATTTATTGGACTGGTATTGTTTGAGGTCTCACAGCTCTGGCAGCCTAAGACGCTTTGGCCTGGCCCTGGCTTCCACGCTAGGCTTGCCAGCTTGCCCATTATGGTGGGCAGTGTCCTGCTCCCACTGCTCCATCCCCCGTGCTGGCTTGATGTAGCAGCAGGAAGAAAAAATGTGGGAGATAAGACATTGCAATGTCATATACTATGTTGTATGATGCTGTAGGAATTTCCCCAGTCTCTGTGGTAGTAGCCATAGAGATTGGAGGACTCCTGGAGCACTGCACAATGTGATGACCTTACTGATGCTCCCAGGACCCGATTCCACTCTGAACTTCAGGAGGTACAGCCCTGACCAAGCAACAGCTCCTTCAAACACCCTTTTCCCACTCCATTTGAGCAGAAAGCAAGAGTCTTTCTTGTGTCATCACTGGCTGCTGTTCCTCCCAGCCAATGTAAACCTCCCAAGATACTGCGTATCTCTCCCAGCCACAGCTAACCCCTTTAAATGAACGTGCCCTCTGGGTGGATCAGGCTTTGTCACCAGCTCTGCTCTTGCTCACCATCTCCAGAAAATGCCTCCCCCACTTATGTACCCCTGCCCACATCAGAGGTCACTGTATCCCTGCAGTATGCAGCAGAACACCACGCATTGCTTCGAGTTTGGGCACAGTTTAGTTTTAATGTCCTGATCCAGACCTATTTCTGCCTGGAAATAGACTATTTAGGTAAAATTGGTTATTCTTGAAGAAAATGTAACCTTTACAAAGGTGAAAACAGAGCCTACAAAGAATTAGGTTTTAACTCCCAGACGTCACTAAGAAGCCTGAAAGAACAGAGTTTCTGCCTCCCCGCCCCCACCTGTGCTTTTTTTCAACAACTCCTGTTCAGGATACCATCATTTAGGCTGACAAGAACTGCTTCAGCCTGAACATAGGCCTGCAGTCCAAAGAAGGAGGAGGAGGAGATTGGATTTATACCCCACCCTTCACTTGGAGTCTCAGAGCAGCACACAATCTCCTGCTCTTCCTCTCTCCACAACAGACACCCTGTGAGGTAAGTGGGGCTGAGAGAGCTCTTTTGAGAACAGCTCCGAGGGAACTGTGTCTTGCCCAAGGTCACCCAGCAGCTGCATGTGAAGTAGTAAGGAATCAAACCTGGTTCTCCCAGATTAGAGTCTGTGCTCCTAACCACTACACCAAACTGGCTCTAGTCCCACATAGAGGTGCTCTTTGTAGTGCCATCCCAAACAGGTCTACTTGGAATCCTACTCAAACCAATTTCACAGGGCTG
This sequence comes from Lepidodactylus listeri, assembly GCA_029233225.1. Classification (NCBI taxonomy): domain Eukaryota; kingdom Metazoa; phylum Chordata; class Lepidosauria; order Squamata; family Gekkonidae; genus Lepidodactylus; species Lepidodactylus listeri. The sequence goes on along the minus strand of JARCFY010000015.1, from coordinate 52,906,402 downwards.
ACTCCTTGGAAAGTGCTCTTAAAGTGGCGCTGTTGGACCGGCTTTTGGTGAAGGCAGTAGGTGGTGGTTCACTACACCTTTCTGCAGTGTCCTTTGTTGTGATCTTGTTTGTAGTTCTACCTCTTTTATCATTTTACAAGTGGAAACACACAAGAAACTTGTAGGGAGGGGGCATTACCCCACCTTTGCTTCCTTCCCTCTCCCCCCATCTTCTCCTTTCTTTCTCTCCCCAAGCTAATCCCTTCTTTTTCTTTCCAACCCTCCACCAAGCCAATCCCTCCTTCTTTGTCTCTCTCTCTCTCTCTCTCCCTCAAGCCACTCCCCTTCTCGCTCTCCCCCAAGCCAATACCCCCATCTTTCGCCCTACCTTTGAGCCCAGCAGTGGTGTATTTTTTTCTTAAGTTTTCAGATTCTTCTGCAAACCTAGGGGGTCACCCAAGTCTGCAGAAAAACTGGTTTGGGGTAAATATACCCCCTATCTGCAGATTTAGATATCCACATATAGGGGACTGTGGGGAATTAGATATATAGATATTGGATGTGACTCTGTAAGTTACCTTGAATCCTTCAACAGGTGCAGGGTATACATCTTTTACAGTGCAATCCTGAAGACGTTCTTGCACGCAGAGGCACATCTGCTCCATTCCTTCAGCCACTGAGGAGCGCATCCTCCTTCAGCCTCGATGGGTGCTTGAACAGAGCCACTTCCCATAGTCAAAGCCCATTAAGGATTTGGGAGGGGGCCATCAAGTCACAGCTGACTTATGGCAACCCTGTAGGGCAGGGGTTCCCAACATGGTGCCTGCCAGCACCTTTCCTGGCACCCCCCCCCCAGTGTTTTAGGAAGGAGGCAGGGCCAGGTAGGGCTTTTGCTCAGCAGGGCTTCTGATTGACTACTGGAGATCTGACTGGCTGTGCGGGCTTTTTTTTTTTTTAAATGTTGCTTTGGCAGCAGCTGCCATCACAGCACAAGGATCTGCACTGTTACTGAAGTGAGGCTATGGCAATCACTTTGTGATTTGCTCTGCCTCAGGGTTGCCAGATCCCTTGAAGCAGCTGGCAGGGAATGGGGGGCACACTTACTGGGAGTGGGGAGCAGTGCTGGATAATTAACGCGACATGCCTATTTGACCCGGAAGTGACGTAGGTACATTGGGGATGAAGCTCTGGTTTGGGGGCAAAACTCTAGGGTAGAATTACTTTCTTCCCTGGAGTTTTGCCCAAAACCAGAGCATCGTCCCCGACATCCCTGACGTGCCTACATCATTTCTGGGTCATGTAGGCAGGAGTCATTTGGGGCCGGACCGAGGCGGAGTGGTGCTCCACCAGCCCAGGAATGGGCACTAGGGCAGCCACGGGCTGAATCAGATTCTCTGATCTGATTCGGCCCGCCGCCAAATTGCCGCCAAAATTCAGTGGCAGTTTTAAAAGCAGCTGAAGGGGCTGGGTTTTGAGAGAGAGGCTCCAAACTTACAGGGTAGCTGCTGGAGCCTCTCCCGCAAATACCCACCAAGTTTCAAGAAGATTGGACCAGGGGGTCCAATTCTACGTGCCCCCAGACAGGTTGCTCCCATTCCCTTCATTGTTCTGTATGGTATGAAAAAAGGACCATGGGGTCCAATTTTCTTGAAACATGGTGGGTATTTCAGGGAGAGGCCTCAGCAGCTACCCGGCAAGTTTGGAGCCTCTCCCTTAAACCCCCTCTCCTCCAGCCCCTCATATAGCCTATGAGTTTTTGCCATTGACTTCAATAGCACACAGGGTATAATGGGGCTGAAACTGACATTTGGCCAGCCAGATGGGCTTGCATTGCCAAAACTGACATGTAGGGGTCATTCAGCCGCCGGAACAGGTGCAGCCTGATTTGGCCCAATCTGAATCGGGCCAAAAAAATTTTATTTGCACACTCCTAGTGGGCACAAATGGCAGTGATGGCAAGCCCCTCCCCCAGCTCCCAGCGGGCCTGTGGAGGGAGCGAAGCGAGAAGGGGTTTAAAGTTTAAACCCCTTCTGTTTAGATTTGCGCGGCAGCGGCAGCACGATCTTTCCATTGTATTTTATGGGGCCCTTCTTGCTTCGCTCCCCCCCCCCCCCCACACACACACCTTGGCAGGCCAGCTGGGGAAGGGAAGGGGAGGCTTTTGAAGATGCCCCCCCCTTTTGCTTCCCTTTCTGACATACTTCTGGTGATGTCAGGGGCGTGGCATATGCTAATGAGTTATGCTAATAGGCATGGTAATGAGCTCCTGCACCTCTTTTTCTATGAAATGATCCCTGCATGTAGGCATGTTAGATTGATTTCTAGTATTCTTCCCTTTTGGGGAGGGGGGAGTCTGGCATCCCTCTCCCTTCTCTGCCTCTTGCAGCAGCCATTTTGTTGCTGCGCCCCCCATGCTGTGTCAGAATTTCTAAAGTTCCTGCAGACTCAAAAGGGTTGGAGGCCCCTGTTGTGGGGTTTTCAAGACAAGAGATATTCAGAGGTGGTTTGCCATTGCTTGCCTCTGCATACAGACCATGGCATTCCTTAGTGGTCTTCCATCCAAATGCTAACCAGAGCTGACCCTGCTTAATTTCCAAGAAGTGACAAGATCAGACAAGATCAGGTCAGGTCACTGAGGAAATATCTAGACCGATTAAGAAGCATTACCAATCTTTTTGTCACGCATACCTCTTTAGGCCAAGCCCATTAGTAGCCCTTTTCCTCTAACAGCAGAATGCAAAAATTTAGCTGCTATAACTTTTCTCACAGTTGTATCAGCATGCCAAAAAAAAGCTTTGCCTCCTCCATTTCTGTGTTTTGCTGCTCAAAGCAAAGGAGCGGAGCCAGCAGCAAGCTGTCAAGCCTACTAGTATTCTATTCTTGCTTGAACATCTCTGATACTTGATCAGCATATATACTTGTAAATAAACTAGTGTTGCCAACTCTGAATTGGGAAATTTCTGGAGATTTGGGAGGGTACCTGAGGATAGTGGAGTTTGGAAGGGAGGGAGCTCAGTGGGGATATGGAGTCAGATTGTGTGATGTCACACCCTATGATGTCACATCAGGTCATAGGTCATCTTGTTCTCTTCCTGTATGAGGTAAATTCCTTCCACGAAAATTCAGATTTCAAATCTCCTGCCTCCTATCCAGCTTAAAAATATGTTCAAAATGCTCTTTTCACAGTTAAGGAGAAAAATAAAGTTTGAAGACTGATCGAGGATGCCAACCAACAGCAGTACTATCCCTCTCAATCCCCAACCAGCCTCTGGCCTTTACAGGCGACAATCAATCTGTTTCCTAGTCTCTGTGGAGTATGGTTGCCAACCTCCAGGTGGCACCTGGAAATCTCCCACTATTACAGTTTATCTCCAGATGACCAAAATTAGTTCCCCCGGAGAAAATGGCTGCTTTGGAGGGTGGATTGAGGCATTATACCTTGCTGAAGTCCCACCTTCCCCAAACCCCAGGCTCCCCCCCAAATCTACAGGTATTGCCCAAAACCATAGGCGTCAACTACAGGGGGAATTGAGGGCTCGAGCCACCCCCGAAATTTCCTGGGGGGGACTGAGCCGCCCTGGCAAAACGGAGCACCCACTGCTGCACCTCCCCGCCGCGCCTCCCTGGGCCCTTCCTAGGCCCACCCGCCGCCGCCTCTCTCTCCCCCACCTGGCCACTCCTGCCTCCTTCCCTCTCCCTCCCTTCGTCCGGGGGCCAGCTGGGCAAATGCCCAGTGTGATGGAGTTTCGAGATGATTGCCAGAGCATCGCCCTGACAACGTGCCCAGTGTGATAGCGTCACTTCTGAGTGACGCCATCACACTGGGCATTTGCCCAGCTGGCCCCCGGATGGAGGGAGGAGTGGCCAGGCGGGGGAAGGGGGGGGCGGTAGCGACATGGTTCCAGTGTGTGCGTGCGCATGTGCATGCAAGAGCCCTCCCCTGGGGATTTTAAAACTCTACGCCCCTGCCCAAATCAGAGCCGGCAACCCTACATAAGAAAGAAGGAAATTCTAGAACATCCACTCTCTGTAGCTACTCTAGGATTTCCATTTCCCCTAGACTCTATAGTTCCTCCAGTGGAACTGATCTCTATAATCTGGAGATCAGTTGTAATTCCAGGAGAGCTCTCTGCCCTACCTAGATGGCAACCCTACAGTGGAAAAGAGCAAGAGTCCAGTAGCATCTTAAGGACTAACCAAATTTGTGTCTGGGTATGAGCTTTCATGAGTCACTGGCTCACTTCTTCATCAAAATTCATACCTGAGCACAAATTTAGTTAGTCTTTAAGGTGCTACTGGACTCTTGCTCTTTTCTACTGCTACAGACAGATTAATATGGCTACTCATCTTAATCTAACCCTACAGTGGTATCCTAAGCAATGTAAACAGGCAACTTGTCCATTTCTCCCCTCCTATCGCAGCCTTCAGTGTTGTGACTCAATGAGGACAGCGTATATCTTCCCCTGTTTTCCTTTCTCTCCAAAGACTATCAAGAGCTCTCCTAGAGCTCTCCTTCTCAGGAAGCCAGAGATGTGGACTGTACAGGCCAAACTGCATAGAGTTACTTTTTTTAAAGTTGCAGGGCTTCTTGTGCCTGTAAACAGTTGTCTGAACAAGCGTGGCTCTTCACGGCACAGAGATGCAAATCAGGGGACAAATTCCGGTGCTGATTTTCTCCCTTCTGTGCAGCTGTTTACACCGTGGCCCCTAACAGAAAACGGTAGTGGGGTGGAGAGAGAGAAACAGCAGAGCCTAACCACTGGGGACATCATACTGCTCGGGAAGTAAACAGCAATTATTATTTATCATTTATTATTAACTTATTTCTTCTGCTGTGTGGTGTACAAGGAATAAACAAATCCCTGCCTGAACAGCTTGCAAACTCAGAGAGGAAAAAACACAATAGGAATAAAATAGAGGGGAAGAAGAGGGAAATAAGCAAAATAAGCAAACTGAAGCCTATTAAAGCTATGTAACGTTATTTAGGCAGCATGTGCAACAGAGTGGCTAAGGGAGTGAGCTACAAACCAGCAAGTCCTGAGTCTGAATGTTAACCACTGCCACAGAGTAGATGGTCACTTCTCTCAGCCTCTCATCTACATCATGGAGATAATACCAGGGGATCTTACAATCATGTTTGTGAAGTGCTTGGAGCACTCTAAAGTGCCGTATAAATTATAGGCACTCATAGAGCCTCTTCTGAGAGGGGGAGAGCTAAATAGCAAGTGGTCCCAACCAGTGTTCCCTCTTAGCTGAGTTAGTGTGAGCTAGCTCACAGTTTTTTAGCCTCTGGCTCACACTTTTATGTCTTACCTCAGGAAGGATGGCTCCAGAGTGTTGGGTATAACAAGTTAAAAACACTTTCTGTATTTACAGGGTTAATGTTGTTTGTATTAGTCAACAGGAAGTCGCATGTTTGTTTGTAACCAATCTGTTCACACAATAGTTAGCCCGGGAAGTTGTTCGAGCCTTCTCTCTCTGACTGGAAAACCATGTATCAGCTATTTAGCATGTTATGGTTTCTCCTTCCTGCCGCTTTGTTCTTACTTAGAGAAAGAGACGCCATTCCAGTTTAGCTCCCTAGCTGTAAAGATGTAGAATCTAGTTCTGTTGTTACTTTGTATCCCGTTTACCTTTTTCCATGTTAGGTTTATAGTAAACTTTTACCTTTTAAATACACATGGACTCAGTCTCTCAATCTATACTCTGCTGATGCTTAACAATTTTACTCTGCTTAAATATGTTCTTACCAAGAATAATCAACACAGAGCAAACTGGCTTATGTAGTAGTCAACTTGCTCACTCACAGTTTTAATGCCAGTAGTTCACAAAGATGCATTTTTGTTCACAAGACTCCACAGCTTAGAGGGAGCATTGATTACAACTGACCTCCAGGCGACAGAGATCAGTTCCCCTGGGGAAAATGGCCGCTGTGGAAGGTGGACTCTATGGCATTGTTACCCCACTGAGGTCCCTCCCCAAACCCTGCCCTCCTCAGGCTCCACCCCCAACCTCTCCAGGTATTTTCCAGCCTGGACCTGGCAACCCTGGACTAGACGGACCACTCCTCCCTGATCCCAGGAAGTGCTTGTTACCAACCCAAGAACCAAAGTGCTCCGCGCAACCAAGTGGAGAATAGCTCCATCTTCTGCAAGCCGTAGCAATCGATTCCCTCTCCCCTTGTTCCAATGACAGGCGGGGAGAGGCAAGCGAGACACGCGCCAAGCGGGGAAAGAAACGCCATCGGTTAGGGCCCGTTTGCCCCTCCCCGGGGAGCCTGGCCCGCCTCAGGCCGGGAGGCCGCGCCTAGCTTGAGCGGCCCGGAGAGTTCAAAGCGCCAGGGAGGCCGGCACCTTTATTTATGAGGGTAATTAGCTCGTGTCAGGTGCAGCTGTTGGATGAGGGAGGGAGGGAGGATTGACGAGGGAGCGGCGCGTTCCAGGCCGCGTCTGGAATTCTAATCGTTCTCCGCTAGATGTCAGGCGAATAGGCGGAATGGCAGAGAAACGCGTCCAGCAACAAGAGGCGGCAGCCAATCGTTTCCCGTCCCGGAGAAGGCGGCTTTCCCTGCTGGGTCTGTGCAGCCGTGGGGAGCCAGACGCAGACTTGGTGCTGTCGTCAGCCAAAAGCTGCATCTGGGCAGCCGGGGATAGAAACCGGAGGGGGGGGGGGGGGCACACAGACACACAAACACAACAGAAAGAATCCGAAAGGCGAGATTTGTAAGCAAAGAGCTGAAAATGCATCTCTGCCGCTGAATGAGTTCCTCATCGCCACGGTGGGTAGGTGGGTGGGATACATGCTTGAAATGTTAACGTCGTATACTTGAGGGTTAAAATGATGCTCTTCCATGGCCTACAATTTTTTAAAACGGAAGCATCTCCGACATAAATCCAGCTTGAAAAATGTCTTCTGTGGCCGGCAGTGCAATCCCAAACAACGTTACCCCCTTCTAGGTCTATAGGAGTCAGTAGGCTCAGAAGGGTGGAACTCTGTTTAGGATTGCACACTGCTTTATTTGTTGCAATCTGAAATACAGCCAAAAGGGGGACTTCAAGGGTGCGATCACAGGGACGTTTATTGCGAAGCCCCCCCTCCCCCCCCCGCACTCGAGCCCGCTTTTCCAAACGGAAGGTACTTGTTTTTCCTGGTGGTTGGAAAAGCGGGCTCGAGTGCGGGCGGGGGGCGGCTTCCCGACGGGAGACAGATGCGGCCGTCTAGTCAGCCCCTTTAATTGCGATGGGGAACAGCCGCGAGGCCCGCAATAAACGTCCGTGTGATCGCACCCCTAATCTGCTGGAAGCTGCGATTAGAAGAGGAAGTATTTAACCCTCTCCCGCACCCCGTTTTTCTGATCAAAAGCCTCCCAGGCTGACGTTTGCCTTCATTGGTACAGGTAATCAGAAACATGACCAGAAGTTTGCTCACACATTCTCCTATCAGGATTTATTTTTTTATTTCCTGTCTTGCACCCTTCTAAGCAGTGTTCCCTCTAAGCTGTGTGAATGAGCAGCCGCTCACAAACACAGGAACCTCTGCTAAGCAGCAATCTGGAGCCGCGCAGGGTCTTGCACTGCCCATTGCCCATTTGAAGATTACAGCAGTTATTTTTCTGCTCAGGATGTGAATTGCTCTGCTCAATAAGGGGAAAAAATTAGAGGGAACATTGCTTCTAAGCCCACTGACTCTCACAGAGGTAGAAGGGTGTAACTCGGTTTAGGAGTCCAGAGGAAGGGTACCAGAACCCTCCTGTTTTTCTTCACATCTGGACAACATCAGGAAAGCACTGTGCACACTTCTTTTTTTCAGACTTCTCTATCTTGTGGGACTACTCCCCCTGGTTGGCCTGCAAGGCTGAAATTAAGCTGTGGTCCTCCAAACTTTCTGCACAGTGATAAAATAGGATGGTTCCCCTTTAGTTCTCATGAACATTTCTGCAACCTAAGAAAGCTCCAAAGTACAAAAGTACATGCCCCAAATTCCACCCATCCAACTTCACAAGCCATTACAACAATTAAAAAAAAAACCCACCTCTGAAAATCTTAAAGAACCTCTTGGCACAAAGCAGAGCTGTACCTATTTATCTTTGTGTCTCCCTCCACTCTCGCCCAGTGACTAAAATGAGCAGAACTGGGGTTGTGCATTAATATGAAAAAGGGCTACATTATCTCCCAGGAACTGACCTAAATAATAAAAGAATAGAGCTTCCGTTGCCCCCATTCTCCACTCTTGTGCAAATTTAACTGCTGAGAAACCCCAGAGGGTGATGAAGGGTCTTGCAGGTGAATGGCAGAAAAAAAAGACCTTTGCTTTGGAGGCTGAATAGAAACTCACCCTGGTGGTTTCATCAAAAGGGACAACTTGAAGTATAAAGTCTAGCTGGGGACAGCAGACGTGAAATATGCTAATTGTTAGACTTTGGGGAGATGGATCCTGATCAGCATTCATCAAACTGACTGCTGGGGCAACCAGAGAACAGAAATGCACCTTCATTTAACATTCCCAGCAGCATCAACCCTAGAAACTCTGAAGAGAACCAAATGTGACCCCCAGACTCAGAAGCCCTGAGCCCAATTCCCAATTCAGTCTTGAGCTCAAGAAGTGGCCTTAGATAAGTTACTATCCAATGGTTTCAGGACCCCCATCATAAAATTGGTATCTACCAATCATAGTCGTTGCTAAATGAAAGAGATCATGAATGTGTAAAATGTTTTCCACACTGACAACCCCGATACCAGGGTAGCTCTTGAGTGGCTGAGGTTTGGGCTCTCAATTTTTTATTTGTAAAATTCTGGTATCTGGATGGGGCCCGAGGGTGGCTTTGGGGGCAAGATAGTGGATGAGGCTACAAGTAGGGTTGCCAAACTCCTGGTGGGGCATGGAGATTTCTGGGAATTAAAACTCATCTCTAGAATACAGTGATCAGTTCCCCTAAAGAAAATGGTTGCTTTGGAGGGTAGACTCTAGGGCATTATACCCTCCTGAGGTCCCTCCCCAAACTCTGCCCTCTCTAAGGTTCCACCCTCAAATCTCTAGGAATTTCCCAACCTGGAGTTGGCAACCCTAGCCACAACGGTGGAATATGTGACATCAGTCTCCTTTAACTGCCCCCCAATGTTCCCTCTAAGATGTGGAGTCTCGTGAGCAAAAATTCTACTTTGTGAGCTACTGGCATTGAAGTTGTGAGTGAGTGATTTGGCTACTGCATAAATTAGTTTGCTTTGGAGCCATCCTTCCTGAGCTAAGATAAAAATGTGTCAGTAGACGGCTAAAAAACTGTGCACTAGCACACACTAACAGCTTAGAGGGAACACTGCCTACCACCCATTCTGCCTCCCCCAGTTCAACAGAGCCAATCAATCCTTTTTTTAATTATTGGTTTAAATCAAAACAAGGACATCAAAAAAAGGGCCACCATTAATACAGAGCAAGGACCGTGATCTCCAAGTTGGGCAATATCAACACGTCAATATTCAGATTAAAATACACTTGGGTATATTCCAGAGTCATAATGATATTAAACGTTTTCCATGGTAGGGAACAGCAATTGATTGGATACGTTTATAAATGAAACTTATAGGCTGCCAAGACAAAGAACTGTTAGAAAAGTGAAAGACTGTGCACTGCCTCCTGCCTCAGACTTCAGGAGGTCACCATCGATTTAGTTAGATAAAGAGGTCAGGATACACAGAGCATCCTTCCCTTCCTGTTATCTGATCCTATCCCTTTGAAGTAGAATGTCATCCTCAGGGACAAGATTTTTCCTTCCTTCTGGCTTGATACCACCCTCCCCCCCACACACACACACTGAAGGATCATATTGCTTTCCATCTTTGAGCAATGGATGCAGGGCATGTTTCCCTGTGTCCACATCCATCCTAGTTAGCTAGATTAGATCCTATCCCTATTTCTCATCTACACTGTCTAGAATGGAGTTCCATATAATAAAGAACTCTTATTAGTTTTAAATCTGACTGCTGGCTCTGTGTAACTTTGTAAGTCTGCTAACACACTCAGTAAGTACTAAAGCTCTGCTGCATTGATAGAGATTCCTGTCTGTATTAAAACCAGAGAATCCAACAAGAATGATTTTTGATAAGTAACATCTGTATCCGGAATAAATGACAAATCTTATTTGCATCCTTTAATCCTGAGAAACTTTAAGAATATCTAAAAACAAATACAATACAATAAATACAATAGCTTCAGTTTGGTTTTGGCAATAGTGTTCAGAATTTTAGCATATTTTCCATCTTTGTAAGCTAAAGGTATGGCCTGAAACTGTAAATCTTGTAAAAGGTCCCCTTCTGAAAATATTAAATCTTGCAGATATATGTGCTGGGCATGACTGCTTTTAATAATTCGATGGTGTGTGGGAAAGCAGGGATTCTGACTATTCTACAAATGGTTACAGGATGCCGGCATAGTGTCAGCAAATGCTACCTGTCAGATTTTGTCTCCTGCAGGTGTTTTCTGTTACTCAGAACAACAAAAACAGACTCCGTGTCACTATTATCTAATGGAGGGTAGCTGTGAGCATGCTCAGTGGTGTTTTGACAAACAATCCAACAAGTAGCATTTCTGGACACTATACCTGAAGAAGCCTCTCCTGGTTTACCTCCTGAAGGGTGTTACACTCGGTTGATAAGAACCTGCTGGTGGCCCCCATCCTGAGAGACATCCAGCTGTCCTCAACCAGGACCAGGGCATTCTCAGTCCTGGTTCCAACCTGGTGGAGCTAAAATCCGTGCCCTGCTGGACTTAATGCAGCAGGGCATGCAAGGCAGAGAAGTTCCACCAGGCACTTGGTTGAGGACAGTGAAGGCTTTCCATCTGGCTGGTACTCCTATTTCTCCTGCCTCCCCCTCCATGAGGTAGTGGCATATTTTTGGCAGTTCCATTGCCATCTAACTGGTTATTGCTGCTGTATTCATAATATGGATTTTAAATATGATTTTATTGTGTATATGTCTTATACTGATGTACACTGCCCTGAGCCCTGCCCTATGGGGAAGGGCAGTTTAAAAATCAAACTTAATTAAAAAAAATATTCCCCAATAGTTTACCAAGTTACATCCCTTACAAAGCCCCTGAGGACCCTAATCCAAATGCTACCATTTTTGCCAGTGCGGGACAGAGAGTGTAGTGTAGTAATTCTGCTGGCCAGGGGAGCTCTAATGACAGTTCCTGTGTTAATGCTTCAACACCATGTCATATGGGATTGGCTTTTTAAAAATGCACTATTTTCTATTGCACACATGTGCAATTTGGCCACTGATAGATGGGAACATTTTTTACAAAGTTATTATTTTCCATTAGCAACAACCTACCCATCATTGAGGAACTACTAGAATTACATTGGCATTTTGTTGAGGTTTTCTTGTAGTAACTACATTTTCAAAACTGGCTGTCAAGGCAGCCCATTAATCAGCTACGCACAGCTCTCCGCCTGAATACTGTAATAAGACTGCATTCTGCCAGAAAGAAAAAGCAAGGAAACCAGCCTTTGAGACCAATCCTAAAATTGCTTGCTAATATGCTTCAGCAGTTTGCAAACAAAAATAGGGACTCACTTGTAACACCTCAGTTTTTATATTGAAGATCACTACACAAACCCTCCATGCACTGGCTTTAACACATTATCCCTCTGCTGATTATTCCATTCATGCAAACTGGGTGTCTGCCAGCAGTGCGTATTAGGAGTATAAGGGCCCCATGCTCCCCATGTGCAAATTCACCATCTCATGAGAACAGGGCAACATGTAGATTTTCCATGCATAAACAGCTTCCAATCACACGAACCCAGAACTCTGGAAACTCAAGGTTCTGGTTCATGCCAATAGAGGCCATAGCTGCAAAGTAAAACCACATCTTGCCTGGGGCACATGACATGGTGACCACGTGGACGGGATGCATCTAACATCTGATATGTGTGGCTTGTGCACTCCCAGTTCTCGTGAGCAGAAAAGAACATCTGCACAGCTCTTTTGCTGAAGATTCAGCTGAGCTTGCCTTGGCGGGGAGGGTGGGGCACAAATCTAAATAATTAATAAATAAATAAATAAATAAATAGATTGTGCAATAACTAGGGATGCGATTTGAAGAGCCCCAAAACAGGAAATGCCTTCATGACAAACAGGAAGAGAACTCATAAATATCCCAACAGGATGCCAGCCTCCAGGTGGGACATGGATTCCCCCAGAATGATAGCTCGTCTCCAGACTACAGAGATCAGTTCCCCCTGGAGAACATGGATGTTTTGGAGGGTGGACTCTGAGGCATTGCACCCCTCTGAGGTCCATTTTCCCCAGACTCCATCCCCAAATCACCAGGAGTTTACCAATCTGGATCTGGCAATCCTATCCCGCCATCCCCCGCCATTTCACATTGTGAGACCATAAGCAAGCTGCATCTTACATGTGTCAGAAGAACATTAACTGTAGCGGATACTCTTTTTGTAGCTGTATTCTGTGTCAGGAGTAACTGGTTAGTCAGTCCAGTATCCCATCTCAGACTTAGCAGAGTGCACTGGGCTACACGCAGTAGAAGCCCTTTGTTCTCAGTGTGCTGGCAGAGTTACGAAGTTACCCAGAGCCACTTTTTCAGTTTCAAGTCTAATCATAGTACTTTTATGTAGGAACTAGATTCTAGATAGTGAAGCTTAAAGACAGAGGTAGAATTAATCTAAACTACCTTGGATGGACGCAGATCCAGAGGGGTATATCCTGCATCCTTTGTGGCAAAGAAGAGAGCAGTGTGCTCTTCCTTTGCTGTGTGTGCAAGAGAAGAAAGAGTGTGAGAGGGCAGAACAGAAGGAAGGACAGCAGTTTTCCCTGTGATCTATCAGTCTACATCAAAGGACAAAGGCAGGAGGATAAACAGGAAGAAACCCCACAGTTTGCCTGTCTATCTCACTAACTTGCTTGCAACCCCCGCATGGAGGCTGAGGCTTGAGAGAGTGTCTTGGCCTTCTCTTCCAACATTCTGCAGTCTGGGTGCACCTCTTCTTTTCCTTGAACAGTCCTGAAATAAATAAGGAAGGATCAACCTTTCTTTGAAAGAAGGCCCAGCTGGCAAGCCTAGCCTTTCTTGTGGAAGACAGACTTGTCTAAACTTGCGATAGTTGTGCCAGGCCTCAGCCACAATTGTGCAAAAGGACCTGCTTTTATGAAGCTAAAATCCACCTTCCTCCAGGAGAGATATAAAAGCATAGTGGAAGATAGTTTGTAATTGCCTGAGACCAGTGAAATCATGGAAACGATCTTTATAACAGAATGTGGCAGAATGACTCCAGTAACAGATAGAAAACTGTAAAATTATAGGCAGTGGTAATGTTGATGACCTCCAGATAGAACCTGAAGATCTCTTGGAATTATAGCTTATTTCCAGACAACAGGGAACATTTCCCCTGGAGAAAATGGCTGCTTAGAGAGGGAATTCTATGGCATTATACCCCACTGAGGTTCTTCCTTGCTCCAGACCCAATAATCCCCAGGCTGTACTTTCAAATCTGCAGGGATTTCCCAAGCTTGACTTGGCAACCATAGGCAGTGGTGGTATCAAGGCACATGAAGTTCCATAATAAACAGAATATACCCAAGTCAAGAAACAGATTATGAAACTTTCTTTTACATCTCAAGTGGTTAGCTGCTGTTGATGAGGGAAGGTCCAAATGGCTGGTTGTGACCTGCGTCCCACATTGATCATGACTGTAGATGCCAGACTGACATACTTTTGTATTAGTCTGTCATATTTCTCCATCTTCTGCGGGTCCATCTGATGCTGTAGCACTCAGTCACTGGTACCTTCAGGAATCAGGATGGGCCTTCCCAGCATTCCCTCCCACTGGTGTTGGAGACCACAGAAGACTCCACCAGTACCTTTGATCACAGATTTCATTGTAAACTATTTACTAAACATAGCTCTGAATTTAAACCTATGTAAATGCATCCTCCTTTTAGTCTTTGGTAACAGTTTCTCGTTAGGGTTCTTTCCCCCCTAAAATGAAACTCGCTTGCTGCTTCTAGCCACTGTGGTTGTCAGCATGCTGAGATGTGGGACATAAATTAGGTGAGTAAGTAAAGTAATGTTCCTTCTAATGGCAGAGGACATTTCTGGAACTGCAAATCACCTGCAGGGGTGGGATCTGAGGCAGGTGCTTGGGAGATGTGTGTGTCTGGGAAATAGCTTTTTTCCCCTGCTTTAAATGGAGAGGAACAAAGAGAAAATTTCTAGCTGGAATGGGGGTGGAGAGCAAGCAATGATAGGGGGTGCATGACACAAATTGCTCCTTGGGGATCTTCTTGCTATTGAACTATGTTCTGCTTGCCATTCTGCAGATAAGGCATCTGTTAAAAAGGTACCATGGATCTCAGTGCTCTCTCAGTCCAATGAAATGAGTTCACAGATCCTTTGCACATTTACTTTGCATTGTCCACAAGACCAAAAATAAATGGCTATTCCAGTGGGAATAGAAGAATTGTTTTTCTAGGGCAGGTAAGCTTGGACCTCAACATGAGTCTGAGGTAGGATGGTCAACCATTGGCGAGCAACTGGTTGAAGAGGGAGGGGGCAGGAATAGCAGGACTGATGTCATACCAGTGGTACAACATCACTCCTGGCAAATAACTGGAAATAACATCACAGCACTGGTACAACACTCTAGAATCCCCCCCCCCCAACTCCATGGTTTTACCATAGAGTTTGTGGTGATTCCTAGAATGTCATGCTAACATGGTGACATCATGTCCAGTTATTCACTGGAAGGGACATTGTGCTATTAGTGCAACTCTGATTCTCCAGACCATTATTCCTTTGCTGCCACATAAAGTGAGCGGAGGGCTGGGGGTCTCCTGTTGCAACAGGAGGTCTGGTATGTGCAGTCTGAGGCAACAGTGCTGCTAGAACAGCTTTGATTCAGAGTAGGTAGGAGTATGGCTCAGTGGTAGAACATCCACTTTGTGTGTAGAAGGTCTTAGGTTAAATCCCCTACATCTCCAGTTAAAAGGATCTGATACCCCAATGGTGTACATGTGTATAGCCCTCAAAATCTGCAATGTCCTTGTTGCATGGCAAGCACACACGTACAATCTTTGGCAAAATTATATTAAGGAATCACAACCAGGTGTATAATGGGGTCCCAAATTTAAGTAGTGCTTCATTATGGAAACAGGGAGATTTCCAGAAATAAAAGGCAGAAGATAATCAAATTGCAATCTTTATTTACCCCCCCCCCAAAAAGTGAATACATAAGGAGTAGAAAAGAGTAAGAGTCCAGTAGTGCATTAAAGGCTAACAAAATATGTGGCAGGGTATGAGCTTTTGTGAGTCACTGCTCCCTTCTTCAGATATGTAAGGAGTCTCACAGAGAATTATGCACTCACACAAACACACACACGTGGTAAACCTTAACACCTAACCAACATCTAACACCTGAGAAATTATGAA
Source organism: Lepidodactylus listeri (assembly GCA_029233225.1). Classification (NCBI taxonomy): domain Eukaryota; kingdom Metazoa; phylum Chordata; class Lepidosauria; order Squamata; family Gekkonidae; genus Lepidodactylus; species Lepidodactylus listeri. Next base: position 52,890,976 of record JARCFY010000015.1, on the reverse strand, counting down.
TGTAGGGAGCAAATAATAATATACAAGTGTTTCCAAAGAGGGTGGAAGTGGAAGGTGTGGTGGGAGAAGACAGACACACAGGCAGTACTCCGCTGTGATCAAGAAGAAAGCAAAGGGAAACAGGGAGAAACCAAGGCCAGCTTTAAATCTCTGAAAGTCTAGGTTTGCCAGCCTCCAGGTGGGGCATGAAGATCTCATGGAATTTCATCTCTTCTCCAGACAAAATAAATCCATTCCCCTGGAGAAAATGGCTGCTTTGGAGGGTAAACTCTATGACATTATTTATTGATTGATTTTGGGTTGGGGATTTTTTTAGATTATACCCTGCTGAGGTTCCCCCCTCTCCCCAAACGAAATCTTCCCCAGGCTCCACCCATAAAATTTCCAAGAATTTCCCAATCCAGAGCTGGCAACCCTAGAAGTCACAGGGCCAGAAGGCAGATGGTCCAAAAAACTGCTTCAATATACTTGGGGGGGGGGCTCTATTTATAAAGGGGGGGTTAGCAAGTGGGTTCCAAGGCCAGAGTTGAATTGGAGCCAAAAAGTTTGAGTTCTCTTGGTCCATTTGAATTTTAACTGCCAGAAGGGAAAATTTAGAACAGGAAAGGTGGCAGAAAGAAGGGGAGTGACTGGAATGACCTGGAATGTCCTGCAGATGGACAACGTCTCTACTGAGACAGGATTGGATTAAGGCTAGCAACTTTGAATCTTATTGGAAGGTTTGAACTTCAGGGGAGTGGAAGGTGGAAAGAACTCTGACTACGGGCACGATTAGTCATGTTAGAAAGAATGGGAAGTGTCTGGGAAAAGTCAACTTGAGGTGATTAGGTTACCTGCCCAGAATACGAGTTCAGGCTGGTTTAACAAAGGACTGGGGCTTGTTGCTTCTCCTGGGCTCTTTACCTGAGTGGCAAACCAGCTTACCAAAGACTAGGAAATGGCTGATAGCTCTAACCTCACTTGTCATTAGGTTTCCAAGGAACCCTGCACTGGAAGGCATATTCCTAGACGGTCCTAGAAGGTCAATTATTGTCCAGTAAGCTATGATATTTAAACATGGCCTGAATTTTGATGAGCCATTAGGACATAAGTTTGCCAACCTCCAGGTAGTGGCTGGAGATCTCCTGGGATTACAGCTGACCTCCAGGCAACAGAGATCAGTTCCCCTGGAGAAAATGGTGTTTTGGATGGTGGATTCTATGGCACTGTTCCCCACTGAAGACCATCCCTTCCCCAAACCTCACCCCTCCCAGGTTCCACCTCCAAAATCCCCAGGTGTTTTCCAACCCAAAGCTGGTAACCCTATCAGGAAACCAAAGAATAGAACTATTGCCAAGGCAGTGTCCATGCCCCCAAGGGAAACTCACTACTTCCCTTTTCTGTTGCCTGCAGCCTAATCTCAGTTTCTCAGTTTTAATATCAAACATGGATCCCCTCCCACAATTTCAGGCAGCATATGGCATGGGAACTGTTAGGTTATTTAACGCAGCAGAGTAAAAGACAAACGCAGCACAGGTGTGTATTAGCTTTTTTAAAAAATAAAGTTTACTCATTACTTATGGGAAAAGAAGAACTGGGAGTTCAAAGCAATAAACATCCTTGGTGTCTAGTCATGCCAGCCACATGGCCACGGAAAACTCTTCGGACAGCGCTGGCTCTTCGGCTTGGGGACAGAGATGAGCACCATCCCCTAGAGTCGGATTCGACTGGCTTTCGAGCAAGGGAAACAAGCTCTCTAATCTACATCTTGTCTCTCTGTAAAAGGCTAAACCTCTTGTCTGTGCCCCAGGTGAGGGTTATAACAAAGGCAGTAAAACTTTCCTAAGCTTCCACCCCAGGACATCCTCAAATATATTTATTAGCCAATAGACAATCCCAGTACCAACTTGTCAAGCCTCTGCATTTCCCCAGGACGTCAGGAGGAGGAGCAGGCTTCAGGGCTTGAGATTTTTGGAGGTCAAAGTATGGAACATGTCCTCAGAGCAGCAAGGTGAGAGATGAGGTTACTTCACCCATAGGCTCTTCTCATCCCTCTTCCTGGCCTCTATTAGCGGTTTCCTCCCGCGGTCTCTCTGCACCAGCCCCTTTTGTATAGAGATCCCAGGCTCTTCCTCCCCGGGCAGCTCCCCCTTCTCCCCTTAAATCTTCCAGCCCCGCTGCCTCCTCTCTCTCATCTGCTTCAGGGGAGCGCGGCCACAGGGTTAGCCAATTCCCCAATTCTCCCCCAGTTCCATCCCTCCTCTCCCTTGTCAGGCCATCTTCTCAGGGTTTGCGCCCGCTTCCCCCGTCTCGTCCTCCCTTTGTGGAGGTGCCTCCCAAGGGGGCTGATGGGGTAAGATAAACCTATGGAGCAGAGGTCCCTCAGTGGCTATTAGCCACAAGGTGTAGATAGGAACTCTCAGTCTGGGGCAAGTGATGCTCTGTACTCTTGGTGCTTGGGTGGGGGGCAACAGTGGGAGAACTTCTAGTGTCCTGGCCCCGCTGGTGGACCTCCCAAGGGCACCTGGTGTTTTTGGCCACTGTGTGACAGAATGTTGGACTGGGTGGGCCATTGGCCTGATCCAACACGGGCTTCTCTTCTGTTCTTCTGTTCTTAAGATTCCCTGGGCCCCAGGCCATACGTCCCGCGGCATGCTTGTTCCCTCTTGTGTCGGAAGACAGGGGCAACTTGGTAATAGCCCAGCTTTCCTGTTCCACTGGGCGCACTCTCCCCGGATGGCCCTGTTCCCAGTCCCTCGGTCTCCAGCGTTGTTCCCAGTCCGTCTCCAGCGTTGTCCTTCTCTCCTGGCTGGCCTTTGCAAGCTTCTGGGGTTGGGTATAAGTCCAAGATAGGTGGTTGTGTGGCCACCTCTGGACCCAACTCATTATGCATACTGTCACCTAGACTCTGTTGGGTGATACATGCAGACCTCTCTATTGGCCTGAAGCAAACAAACTAGGAAACTAGCACACATGACAACATGTTAATTCTTTCATGACATCAGGAAAGGAACTTGCTCTTATCCCAATGAGAAGTCATGAAGGTGATCCAAAAACATGGCTCCCGATTCAGGGCTGATTTCAGGTTTCAGATCAGGTGATGTGAAAAGATCTCTCCCTGAGAGAGCCATTGCCAGTCAGTCAACCATACTGGTAGAGTTGCCACCCAGCGGGAGACAGAGGGGTCAGGGACATAGTGGAGGAGTTGCTGCTGGCATGACGTCACTTCTGCGGTTTCCTAGTTTGTTGAAACTTGAAAGTGACATCACACTGCACACAGAATCTCCAGAAACTCTTTCTGGCAGTTCCTAGAGCGGTGTGATGTCTCTTCCGTTGTGCTGATGGAGATTTTTTAATGTAATTTCCCTCTTGCTGGGTTGCTGCTGGTGGAGACCTGGCAACCCTATATACTGACCGTGATGGACCAGTGATTTGACTCCGTGTAAGGCAGTTTCATGTCTTCACATGATGGGCCATTGATGAAAAATCATAGATCAAACCAATGGAGCACAAAGATGCCTTCTCCTGTGGCCTTCATTTTAGAAATGTTAATGGAAGAAGGCCTTCTTTATGGCTAACACGGAACACTGAGAAAACAAATTGCTGAAGTGGGAGCGTCTCAGGGGCTCGTACTTTTCTTTCTAGGGAACACCTCTACTGCAGCGGTTGCTTGGTGAGTGCCGGGAGTGGGAGGACATCTTCAAGATGGCACAGCAGGATCCTAACAACTAGAAGCAAACCGCCTGTCTTATTATGAGAGAAATGCGTGGGTGGCCAGTGGAAGGGCTTGCATTTAGCAGTGTCTCAACCTGCGTGGGATCCCATTTCCTATCAGCAAGGGCTGCTCCGCCCTATGTCCTGGGTGGAGGCTTTGCTGTCAACGCAACAGCATTACCACAAATGCAGCATTTTACTTTTCCACACAGGAATTAATAGCAACCGTTCACATCTTTGTAAGAAAGTAAAGGGAGCAGGGGCAACTCCGTATTTCTGGGAGCCCAGAGCAAGATGCCCTTCAGTGCATCTCCTCTGTTAGGCTACTACTGTGCTCTGTGATGGTGGACTTCTGTCTCCCACTCAAAGGTAGGGAGCAGGCAGTGGTGGATGTGTTGCTTTTAGGAAAGTGAGCTATGAGTAGTAGTGGCAGCTAAGAACAGCCAAACTACCCCAGAAAGAGTAGGCTGGTAAGCAAGTAGCTGCTCCTAGAGCTGCCATAATCAGTTTTTCATTCATCTGCTCTGGTGAGTGAGAAAGCAACTAGCGGTTGCACCAAAAAGCACTCACCAACAGCATGGTTTGCCAACTCCAAGTTGGGAAATTCCTGGAGATTTGGGGGCGGAGACAGGGAAAAGTGGGATTTGAGGAGGGGAGGAACTTCAGTGGGGTTCAATGCCATAGAGTCCACCCTCCAAAGCAGCCATTTCCTCCAGGGGAACTGATCATCGTAGTCTGGAGATCAGTTAGAATCCTAGGAGATCTCCAGGGCCCTCCTGGAGTTTAGCAAACCTACCAGTACCACCTGTCCTTTGCCACTCGGTTGTCCCCTGAATGGGCGACTTCCAGCTTTTGAGGCATCTAGATGTTATAAACATTAAAAATGACAATACATGAGCCACGTAAAAACATGTTGTGAAATTTATCATATGTTGAAAAATTTACAAATCTCTGATTTGAAGGTTCTCTTTGAGCTCAAGGCCCAGACCAAATGACCCTTCTGAGGAGGGAGACCCACCATAAAAGGCTCAGCTTGTCCCCATGTTTCAATCTTCATTGCTGCTCAGAGAGACAGGGTTTGGGTTGCCAGGTCCCCCTTGGCCACTGGCAGGGGACCAGGGGAGTAGGATTGCCAGATCCAGGTTAGGAAACTCCTAGAGATTTGGGGATGGAGCCCGGGGAGGACTGGGACCTCAGTGGGGTACAATGCCATACAGTCCACCCTCCAAATCATCCATTTTCTCTAAGGGAACTAATATTTGTAGTCTGGAGATAAACTGTAATTCTGGGGCATGGGATCCCCAGGTCCCACCTGGAGGCTGGCATCCCTGATTCAAGGGTTGACAGTGTGGGTATTCGTAGGGTTGCCAATTTTCAGGAAGGGCCTGCAGTTCTCCCAGAGTTACAATTAATTCCAGTTGGTTTAGACTGGACTAACTCTGTACAGGATTACATGGATAGTCTCTTAAGATCATTGCCCAAATTCTGCACCCAAACATCTCCACACACTGTGTTCTTCCTTCCTGGTCTGTCTTTTTCAGAACCTCAGGCAGCAATCCTATGCTTAATTTAGGGTTGTCAACCTCCAGGTGGGGCCTGGAGATCTCCCAGAATTACAACTGATCTCCACACTACAGAGATCAGTTTCCCTGGAGAAAATGATGGACTGTATAGCATTATAGCCCACTGAAATCCCTCCTTTACCCAACCTCTACTCTTTGCATACTCCATCCCCAACATCTCTTAAGAATTCCGAACCTGGAGCTGGCAACCCTATCATGAGTCCCATTTAATTCAGTGGGACTTTCTTCTGAGTTAATTTGCTCGAGACTACAATAGGGGAGCAAACTCTGCCAGTGACTAAGATAACTTTTTTGTGGGGGTGGGGGAGAATACGGTTTTTTAAAGACTTGCCAGCTCTCCAAAGCAAACCCCCCCCCCAAAACCACCTTCTTCCTTTTACAGTAATTTAGTGGTATGTTACCTACCAAGTGGTATTTACCACCATGCCATTGGAAGCTTCAGCTCCCCATTTCCACACATTTTAAAACCCCTATTAAAGGGGGAAAGACATATTTCTCCCTGGCCTTTTGGGAACCTTATTTTTAAAGCACTGCCATGAAAAGGAATCTCTGTTTTACATTTATTCCTATGTAGTTACTGTTCTTTATAGAGAATTTTAACCAGAACAAGAAAAAAGTCATGAATTGTTTTATTTTCACAGTGGTGGTCTCTTGCTGCAAAAATTTACAGGAGTCTTGCAGTTCTTTGAACAACTAACTCTGGAACAGTGGGAGGGCTTCTAGTGTCCCGGCCCCACTGGTGGACCTCCTGATGGCACCTGGTATTTTTGGCCACTGTGTGAGGGGAGTGTTAGCCTGGATGGCCTGATCCAACACTGGCTTCTCTTAGGTTCTTATGTTCTTAACATTTTTATTTCAGTATAAAGTTCTGCAGACTACAACACATTTCCTTAGATACATTTATAGGCTCTGGCCCAAGTAAGTTTACGCTGCACTGAAAACCTGCTGGTCCTGAAAATGTCACAAGACTCCAGTTTAATCCCGCTATCTACATATCTCTTCAAACAACTGCCACAAAACGCAGAGCATCAATTTACTCCTGCCCCGCCCCTTGTTTCTTGCTTCAGTACCCGGATAGAACAGAAGTAATCCCCACCAGTGACTCTACGTCATGAGCGCATGCGCTCTGACTGAAAATTGTAGGCGTGATAGCGACAAGTCGGAGGGGACGCGCCGAGCCGGCCCCGGGCAGTAGCGCGCAGGCGCGGTGGCGGCGGGCTGAGATTTAAAGGGGCAGGCGCAGAGGCTGGTGCCCCCTTTGGGGTTTCCCCCCCTTTTATTCCTTTTCGGGCGTTTCAGTCTGGGAAGATGTTTTGCGGGGGCTTCGCCTGTTCACGCAACGCGCTCTGCGCCCTCAACGTCGTGTACGTGGTGAGTGTGCCAAGCAGCTCCCTCCTCTACCTCCCCTGGCCTAGTAAGGGGTGTAGGGTGGGGTTAATATAAAGGGGCTGCGAGGAAGGAGGGATGGGAGTAGGGGGAAGGCAGGGCGGCCTGGCTGGGAGACTGTGCATGGGGGCGGCAGGGGAGGAGTTCGGGGGCGCAGCTGCTTTAGGGTTAGGGGCAGCTGCATGAAGGGGCAGCTGTTTTTCTTGGGGCGTGGCTGGGGGGGGGGAGCAGAGGAGGGTGCCCCTGTGTCATTCTGGGCTAGTCACTGGGTCATTATGGCAACTGCCTCCTCCCCCCCCCCCCCGAAGAGACTGAGATAAAAGGCTGAGGTCATCCTGTCTCGAGTAGTGTTGTGGTGGTGGTGCGTAAAAGAGGGAGGGAAGAGCGCTCGCCGGTCTGCGTGTGTGGACTGACCCATCTCCAGTGGCATTTTAAAGACGGATGAAATCGATTCCGTCACAAGCTTTTCCTGAGTCAGGGCTCACTTCCGCAGAGGCACAGAGAACAGATGTTAGCCTTTTTAGGGGACTCCACTGGTTTTTGTTTTGCTGCTGCAGGGGTTAACACAGCTACCCCTCTGGGAAATACACATATCTGTATGCAATGATATAAAACACATTAGTTAGGGGCTGTTGGAGAGTTATGTCTGTGGGTCTTCATATTTGTCTGGGGTGCAATGGGTGCTAGAGATGTGACTGGATTGTTTGGGAAGTGGGAGCTCTTTAGTGGAAAGAAGGGTCAGGTTCAGCCCAGGGAAACGAAGGATGCTACATTCAAGGATAATTTTTTTAATCAGTAGTAGTCTAGGAAGGGGAACTTGCAGTGGCAGTTTCCTGGACTAGATTTAAAAAGTACTGTTCCACAAAAGAGGATTATGGCAGAGGTTCAGCCTTCTTATGATGTCTTTTGTTTATCATTGCCAGCTGTAGGTAGCTGTGGGAAATGCTACCTTCCCTTTCCCCCTAGAAGCAGCTAGAATTTTTCAGCTGTGTGTACTTATTGGGGAAACCATTGGATCCCACCCAAAGTGACAAATTCCAGAACTATGTTAGTCTGTTGCAATCCCCTCCCCTCAAAGTCTTATGGCTCCTTAAGGGGTTATATAACCATTGTCAGCATTCAAGCTACTTAATGGGTCTGTCTTAAGAAAAAACGTTTCTCAAGGAATATGAGATAGCTGGCCTGGGTTTGTTTGTTGGTTAGGTACACTTTGTAACCTGCCTCTCAACCAGAGAACTAGTTTCCAGCATGGCTAACGACATAGTCAGATAATGAAAACACCATAAAGTACAGATCCAGTTAAAATCCTGAAACAGCAGAAAAATAGCCGCAAGAAGCATTAAGAACATTAAAACCCAGTGAACTAAGCAGCAAAGTTTCTTTAAAAGCCTAATAAGCAATAATTAAACTACTGAGTGAAGAGTGAAAGCAAATAGAGCAGAACAGTCTTCTCTTAAAAGACAAATGGGACTTCACCCAACAGCAGAAACATGGACAACCTAGTGCCAATTGAGCCATCAGAGGAAGGGCATTCCCAGCCTGTTCCTCATGGATAGGCAGGCACAAGCTAGGCATCCATACTGATGGTGTGGGATTGGGTATGGGCTGCTTGTATCGTCAATGTTAGAATCCTGGGTGAAGACAAAAGGGCCCGGAGGCTGATGAACTCACAAAAGGGATGAAAGTCCAGGAAGAGTATAGAGTAGGCCAGATTCCGCACCAGATAATCTGACTGCATGTTCATATCGGGAAAACTTTCAGGCACATGAAATGTGCCAACAGCTCTGCTTATTTTTTGTGCCTTGAATACTGGAAAGCAGCTACTTTGGTAGCTGGTGGGTTTTGATCAGACAGTTCAAGGTTTGATGGCATGGATCCAATCATCCGTGCACTGAAGGTACTTGAAAGTTTCAGCCGTCCCTCTCATTTCCTGCAGTCCCTTCTGACAGTCAGAAAGATCATTCCCAGAATTATGGGACTCGTGCTGAGGGCCATCCAAGCTCATCAGTGGACTGGAGTGAGGAGGGACAAGGGGGTGAAATTAATCCATTTCTTTAGTGGAGCTACAGTAGTGGAAGGAGGAGTGATTTAATCCCATGTCCTTCATACTAGTCCCCCCCCCCCCCCGGCTCATATGGGCATTTTTCCATGTGGGTCCTGCAGCCCTGAGAATGCACTTTCCAGGGTTTAGAGGAGGCTGCAGGAGCAGAGAGGAACACAGGAAAACTCTTTGTCCCATGCATGAAATGGTTGGATCAACCCTGGTGTATCTAGTTACTTTGTCGGGTAGAATCTGCTTGACTGATGTTTTCCGATGCTACTTAAAAGGGACTGTTCAGAAGTTAGATGGAGGTGCTTATACCATACTGCTAGTGGAAAAGAAAGAATGAAGAAATGTGGGATAGCAACTCCTTGAATTTGTTTTCCCCTAGGTGAAAGCCTTGGCTTCTGAGCTCTGTTTCTTGGTTTTCCAAGGCAACCTGGTGCCCATTGTGTGAAACAAGCTGTTGTAATAGATGGACCACTGATCTGGTCTAGCAGAACTTCTTGTTTTTATGCAGGTTGAATCAGTTTCCTAGTCATAGCGACCCCAGCAATTATGATTCAATTATGATTCATAACACTACCCTTTCATCTGTTCTGTCTCTTGTCACATTGCAGTGTGATGAAATGCTGGGAACCAGTATGCAGGTAATTAAAATAACTCAATATCTAGAGGATCCTCATCCTTGTTATGGCTGCTGGAGGATCTTGCAGAAACCATCTAAAAATACAAGTGTATTGTCAGCGTGAAGAGTTCTGATTTGAAGTGCTGCATGTTTCGCTAGCTGTAGATGGTAGTTGTTTGATCATGAATCATAACCGCTAGAAGGATCACAGCCTAAGGGCCAAACTAGATGTCATGGCGGCCTCCTGTCCACCCCGGGAATGCTGCTACTTTCTTGAAGCCTAAAATAGGGGTTTAAAAATGGTGCGAGGGACTGAGCCTTATTGGGTCTGCAGTGTGGTGGGATGAGGTGATAAGGCCCTATCGGGATCAGGTCCTCGCACCATTTTTGGACTGCCCATTTGAGGCTTTAAAATGGTGGCAACATCCTCATGGTGGACACAAGGATGCAGTCATGTTGTTTTTTGGCCCTAAAAAGCACCTTTCCGGTTTTTAGTACATCAGAGGAAACATCAGTTGCCCACAGAGCTGCTGCTGATCTCAGAATTCTTAAAGAGACCCCAGACAGCTTTTGTTGTCCTAGAGAGCACAAGAGCCTGTAAGGCAGAAAATTCCAAAAGGTGGACTGTCCATTAAAAATTGTATTAATATCAAACAAACTAGCGTTCTTGGAAGGCGTGGGGCATCGAAAGCTGAAGAGGGGAAAGCAGCCTTGCCTTGCAATGGATGATACATATGGGTGTGGAATATCTTCCAGAGTTTACTCTTCAGGGCAAGAAAATGTAGCCCAAAATATCCTGCTATGTCTTGTTTACTTTTATTTAAGTTTTATTTGTCCCATAGGCTCAAGGCAAGTTTGAATAGCTTTAAACCAATTAATACCGCTGAAGAATGTAACATGAGTTACCGGTTCATGGCCAATGCAAGCATGCCCAAACTAGGATCTTTTAGGGTATGCATCAAAGATTGCCTAAAGTGGGCTCCCCTCCCTTTTAACAACCTTGCTGCTCCTGACAAATCTGGATTCTTCCTTCCTTTCTAATGCACATTTAAGGTTTGTTAAATAATGGAGTATAGCACCAAAGAATGGTCTACGGCCCAGGTTAGCTTGAGGGATGTGATCCCACCCGGAGGCTGACATCCCTACTGGATTTCCATGGTGCTAAAGCCTGGGGAGTCATTCTAGCTAATTAAAGAGTACTGTACCCATTCCCCTTTGCTTCCCCCTCAGAGCCTGCAGGTTGGTTGCTGTGGTAATAATGGTCTGTGCTGTCTCTGCCAAGGAGGGGCCCAGGATACCCCCAAAGCACACTGGCAGTGTTTCCTCTAAGCTGAGTTTTAGTGTAAGCTAGCTCACAGTTTTTTAGCCTCTGGCTCACACCTTTTTGTCTTAGCTCGGGAAGGAGGGCTCCAGAGCAAACTAATTTATGCAGCAGCCAAATCACCTGCTCACAACTTTAATGCCAGTAGCTCACAAAGTAGATTTTTTGCTCGCAAGACTCCGCAGCTTAGAGGGAGCGTTGAAGCACAGCACAAAGTCTGAGGTGATACCCGGCCTCTCGCCTGAGATCCGCGCTTAGGGGGAGGCACAACCAGTCTCTGCCTCCTTGTTGCGTTTGGAGGCACTCTGAATGCTCCTGAGGTGCAGCAAGCACCCGTCCCCTCCCTCCTCAAGTCCTCTCTGCATGCCTGAGGGCTGTGGTGTTTGCATCCTCAAGGAACGGGATAGCTCTTCAAGCAAGCCAAAACAGGTGGGCCCTCGCTTGCCTGGAGCTCCTTTCCAGAACACTGGTGTAGCATCACACTATTTCTCTTCAGTTATGTCCCTGCTCAATACCTATCTTTTCTATACAGCATTTCCCTTAGTCTTTCTCTCCCATTTAACTTGCGAGTCTGAACAAATTTGGGAGGCAAATGGGATTTCTGTTGGAGCCTGAAATGGGAAAATTGGAACCCTGGAGCAAAATTCAGTATGAAGGGGCTGTGGCTCAGTGGCGGAGCCTGCTGAAGGTCCCAGGTTTAATTCCTGGTATCTCTAGTTATAAAAGTATCAGTAGTCGGTGGTGGAAAAGACCTCTGCCTGAGAGCCAAAGAAGCCACTGCCAGTTAGAGTGGACAATACTGACGAATGGTCTGGCTGCAGCTAAGGCAGATTCGTGCACTGGAAAATATTCCTTAGAGTAATGTTATAAAAATAATGAAGTGGATTGTATCTTGTCTGAGCAGACTGTGTTCCCTCACAGGAGGACTTTTTCACCGCCCTCGTCTGCCCATTCTGCCTGTATGTGTGTGTCTTTGGACCTTCAGGGACACTGGGGTTCAGAGCAGAGGTGTGCAGTGGGAGGAAGGAATTGGCAAAAATCTCCCGTCTCCCTTTTCCACTGGCAGAAGTGTCTTCCATGGCGGAAGCTATGATTAGGTTCCTCCTTGTTATTTAGCATGGCCGGTTAATACAGCTGCTGATTTGGGTTCCAAGATTCAAAGTTGTTAATAGGAATGGGCTCATTTCATAGCAGGAGCTCCTTTGCATATTAGGCCGCACACCTCTAATGTAGCCAATCCTCCAAGAGCTTACAGAGCTCTTCTTACAGGGGCTACTGTAAGCTCTTGGAGGATTGGCTACATCAGGGGTGTGTGGCCTAATATGCAGAGGAGCTCCTGCTACAAAATGAGCCCTGGGTTATTTATTTATTTATTCATTCAGGGCTATTTTTGGGCAGGAACGCACAGGAACAGAGTTCCGGCTGGCTCCCAAGTTGGCCACACCCAGCAGGAACTCATTAGCATAATAGGCCACACTCAAGAGCAGAAACTCATTAGGATTGGCTACATTAGGGGTGTGTGGCCTAACATGCAAAGAAGTTCCTGCTACAAGAAAAGCCCTGGGTTTTGACAACAAACAAGGTAAACAGAATAAGAAGCAAAAGGTGGGTGTGGCTGGATGACCACTCTTCTGGTAACATGGGGGTGTGGCCTAATATGCTAATACGCTGTGCTGCCAGTGGTGTGGCCTAATATGCTAATGAGTTTCTGCTGTTGGGTGTGGTCTGTTATGCTAATGAGTTCCTGCTGGGCTTTTTCTACAAAAAAAGCCCTGTATTCATTCATTCAAATGTATAGTTCACCCTCCCCATGAATGGGCTCAGGGCGGATCACAGCAATGGTAAGGCCATTTGGCAACACAAAACATGAAAACAGCATTTAAAAACAATCTGCACTGATACTGATGCCGCTGGACTCCAAGCCGCATGGAGATGGTGTCTTCAGCAGGGGAGGCCGAGATTTTTTCCTGGACGCTTGCCACTTCAGCCAAAGGCCTGGTGGAACAGCTCCATTTTATAGGCCCTGCAGAACGGTAAAAGGTCCTACAGGGCCCTGATCTCACGCAGGAACATGTTCCACCAGACCAGGGCCAGGGCAGAAAAAGCTCTGGCCCTGCTCGAGGCTAAATGGATGTCCCTCAGACCGTGGACAACCAGCAGATCTTGCTCAGCAGAGCACAAGGCTCTCCGGGGCACATAGGGGGAAAGGCGGTCCCTTGGTCCCAGGCCGTGCAAGGCTTTGAAGGTCAGTACCAACACCTTGAAGTGTGTTTGATTGGATTAGAAAAGAAGCAGCAATCCCAGGACTGGCTACTGGAGAACTACTTTCAAACATTTTCTAAAGTTATGGTTTGTATCTTAAACCACAGGGGTGCTGAAAGTATCTTCTGTCAATATAAAATGGGATTAAGATCTACCCAATTGGGGGGGGGGGGAAACCCACACACCACATTTACCTCTCCAATGGCTTCACGTTATCAGGAAGCTTTTGTATTTCTACCTGCATCTACATTAACTCACATCCTTATTACCCATTTTCTGTGCCTCCTTTCCCTCTGTCCAGATGATAAGCCTCTTGGGGCAAGGACCTTATCTGTTGACCATATGACGGTGTCAGTGCAATTTCAAACAGAGTTGCACACTTCTAAGTCCATAGTGCACTCAGAGTTGGACTGGAGGAAGAAGCCAAGAGGGAGAATCAGTGGCATGTATCCTACCTACCACTCCACTGAGCAAAGTTTGAAAGCTTCCTCCAGCTTCATTGGTTCTTCCTCCAGTGGAAGAGCTCTTCCATTGGCTCTTCCTCCAATGGAAGAGCCACTGAAGTTGGAGGAACTTCCAGCCTAAGGTAGGATGCATGTGAGTGGGTGGGAAATGCATTCCCCCTGCCTTGAACAAATTTTCCTGGGACTGCATTAGTTGTACACGGCAAACAGTTCTGGGAACCCTGTATTCGTTGGGTAAAGGTTACTTGCAACATGAGACGCTATCAAACTATTTGGATTTCACAATGCAACCATGAGAACAAGAACCATACTTAAGCAGCGTTGCTGTGAGGATAAAATGGAGGAGAGGAGAGGAGCTTTGGGCCTCCACTGCGAAGAAAGATGGTGTGGGGTATAAATGAAGTAAATAAATACATTTTAAGATCTCAGATTTTCAGGGTTCTGGTTTTAGCTATGTAAATCTGAGGATCAGCCTTTGGCTGTCTGTTGAGTTCACCCAGCTGTGTGGAATGGCTTGCCTGGCGATGTGTAGAGTGTGTTAGTGAAGACTTTGTTAAGTGTGAGAAGGGTATGCTGGATGAAGTTTTCCCATAGGGGAGTCTTAGAATTGGCAAGTGTTGCTTGGGCTTAGTTAGACCCTGCCAGGATTGCCAGGTCTGACTCAGGAAATATCTGGGGACTTTGGGGGCGGAACCAGGACCAAGGATGTGACATCAGTTTTGTGATGTCGCATCCTGTGATTTCACTTCCAGGTCTTAAAAAAAAACATCCAGAAGGTTCCTGTGATTTCATGGTAGGAGCTTGTGCTTGTAACACAGTGGTTGCTCTCGACTCATTCTCCACCCAAGCCACACACACTGGTACCATTTAGGGTTGCTAGGTGAGGCTGACAAGCAAGTGGGGGACTTTCCAGGAGCCTCTGGGAGAGGGGAGGGAAGAAGGATGATTGAAGTCCAAAGGGAGTTCAATTTAAAGGGACCATGTTCCTTTTAAATACCTTCCCTCCACTGGAAATAATGGAGGATGGGGGCACCTTCTTTGGGGGCTCATACAATTGAACCCCCTGGTCCAATCTTTTTGAAACTGGGGGGGGGGGGGGTTGAGGAGAGGCACCAGATGCTATGCTGAAAATTTGGTGCATTTAGCTCAAAAGACAGCCCTCAGAGCCCCAGATACTCACAGATTGATTCTCCATTATACCCTATGGGGACCAGTCTCCATAGGGTATAATGGAGCACCCAGCAGACATCCCCCCCACTTTCTGATAACCCTGAAGCTGGGGGAGGGCCTCCAAACTGGGACATCCCCTGCCTTCAACTGGGGATTGGCAACCCTAGACCCTGCAGAAAATTTCTACTGGGGAAGAGGAAGATTTTCACTGACCCCCCCCCCCTTCCATTGCAGACCTCCTGCACCCCCCTCTGGTTCCCCAAGAGCCACATTTTGGGCTGCAGCAGGAGAGGGGAGGAAGTCCCTTTTGGCTGACAGAAATCTGTTCTATTAGCAGAGATTTTCTCTGGAATCCAAACTAGTCTGGTGTCAAAATTCAATAACACTGTTGGTTTTGGTAGCTCTAATTGAAACTGTTTGCTTTATAAGGGATGTGTTAGTGTCTTGACCCAACATTTTGTAAGCACCTCCATGAGCCTTAGAAGAAAAACAGAGCCACAATAATTTTTTACAAATAAAATCCCTGCACATTTTTTGATTTTTTTCTTGCATTTGCCTGCATGAAATACAGGCAAGCCACTGGCCAAACCACAAGCTGTCATTGTTTTTAAGGAACTGGACGTATGACTTCCACTGCAGGCTGAAAGCACAGCAGGGTAGTAGTAAAGGGGCAAACTCATTTGCTTTTGTCACCTCAAAGAAGAACTTCCGTGTTCCACTGTGGTTGGCTCCTGCTTCTGAACCTCGCTAACCTTTCCAGTATGTAAGGAGACACTGCCAACCAGAAGGTGGAAATGCCACAGCTGGAATTGGAGACTTGGATGTCCTTTTCTGATCTTCTAAAATTACAGCATTCGTATCTTAAACTGCAGGGCTCTATGTATTCTAAATATGAACTTGGATCTCAGATCGGAAACAGGAAATGCTAATGTAAATGTTGTCTTGTATAAGGAGTATACCTTGGGATTAGACCAAGAAAAGTGTGCTGATATTTATGTAGAAGCCTGCTTCTGCAAAGGCATGATTGATTCGTTTTTTCAAATAGTAAAAACCATCCACAGCTAGTAGTTTATAAATTCTGATGGCACTGAGAAAAGAGAGGGGAGAGAAGGGGGGAGGGGTTTCTAAATCACAGGAGAGTCTTGCAAGGATTATAAAAGTAACTTGGGTAGTAGAAATATCTCTAGGGATGCCATCCTGCCGGGTGGCACCTGTAGATCCCCTAGAATTATGGATTATCTCCAGACTACAAAGATCAGCTCCCCTGGATAAAATGGCTGCTTTGGAAGGTGGCAGGGCTCATTTCGTAGCAGGAGCTCCTTTGCATATTAGGCCACACACCCCTGATGTAGCCAGTCCTCCAAGAGCTTACAGTAGCCCCTGTAAGAAGAGTTCTGAAAGCTCTTGGAGGATTGGCTACATTAGGGGTATGTGGCCTAATATGAAAGGAGCTCCTGCTCGAAAATGAGCCCTGGAAGGTGGACTCTGTGGCATTGTACCCCACTGAGGTCCCTGTCCTCCCCAGACTCCATCCCCACATCTCCAGTTGTTTTCCAATCTGGATTTGGCAATCCTACCTCTACCCCCATCTCCTGCCAGTTTCTGGGGGGACCTGGCAACCCTAAATATCTCCCTCAACAAACACGGCATTTGCTTTCCTTTTGTTAGACACTAAAAAAAAACATATAATCTGTTTTGTTGATACTTCTGGGGAGGGGGATTTTGTATGTTTGCTTGATGCACAAGATGACACCCCCCCCCCCACAATATACTATCAAGCCATAAATGAAGGGAAGCCTGATCTGCCAGTCTGAGGAGCGAGAGGGCTATAATTTTAAACAGTGTTCCAGTGATGTTGCCTTGAAAGGGATTAAGTCTGTTGTGCCAGTTTATGGATTGAGCTGTATTTCTGGGCTCCTGTCACTCAAGTGAACTAGAAAAGTCGCTCCTCATCGCACGGGGATTGGAGATGTCTGTTAACATAGTGGGGAGGGAAATTCTGGAATTGCAGGCTTCTTTTCTCTCCCCCACCTATGTCTCTGACTCTTCCATTCTCCACCCCCAATCCTCCTTGCTTTCCAGCTGGTCGGCCTGCTGCTGATTGGCGTGGCTGCCTGGGGGAAAGGCTTCGGCATTGTCTCCAGCATCCACATCATCGGAGGGGTCCTTGCTGTGGGGTTCTTCCTGCTTCTCATCGCCATCGTGGGGCTCATCGGTGCTATCAACCATCACCAAGTCATGCTCTTCTTTGTATCCTTCTCTGCTGCTGTTGGCAAGCCAAGGGTGGGGTCCTCTTGCATCCCTCCTGAGATCGGCCATGCCAAAACTTGTGCTGCATGACCTTTCTGGGCCCCAGACATGTCCTACTGAATCACAATGTAGCATCCATTTTGCAGTAGCAAAGGTTTGTCCTAGTTATAGGTTTATTCTGATAACTCATTCGTAGCCTAGAATGTGGGAAAGCGGGAGATGCACACATACTTGCTTGACGATGTTTCTGAGGCTTTGTTTCCTCATTTTCCTTTTGGACTGCTGGAACAGGATGTTGTATCTTCTTTTGCTGATATGTGGTGTTGGGAACTGAGTCTAAAAATATTGGCCTATCCAGGAAAGAAGGGAGAGGTTCCCGTATTTTGATGGACAGAGGCTGGGGAGTAGATGTGAAATTTCTCTTTCATACACAATTGTTCTGTTTTTCCTTTGGATTTGGACAACTCTTAATAATGTATTAGGCAAATGTAAATTCCTGCCACATACAGGGTTGGCCCCATTGGTAGACCTCCTGATGGCACCTGGTATTTTTGGCCACTGTGTGACAGAGTGTTGGACTAGATGGGCCATTGGCCTGATCCAACATTGGCTTCTGTTGTGTTCTTACGTTCTATCAACTGGATGTGATCACACACACTAAATAATCCATTTTCAGTCCACTTTCAATGCACTTTTGAATTGGGTTTTGCCAGTTCACACAATAAAAATCCAGTTGGAAAGTGCATTGAAAGTGGATTTTTTAGTGTGTGTGATCACATCCAGTTGATAGAACAGAAGAGAAGCCAATGTTGAATCAGGCCAATGTCCCATCCAGTCCAACACTCTGTCACACAGTGGCCAAAAATACTAGGTGCCCTCAGGTAGTATTTCACTTTCAGTGCACTTTTGAATTGGATTTTGCCAGTTCACACAATAAAAATCCAGTTGGAAAGTGCATTGAAAGTGGATTTTTTTAGTTTGTGTGATTGCAGCCACTGTCTTGCTTGACCTCATCCAAGCACCTCTCCTCACTAATGCCACTGTCCCATGTGGTTTCAGTTCACATGGGAGCCACAATCTCCAGCACTGCCCTTTTGGTGATCAAAAGAAGGGGGGCTGCTCCTCCCTCCCTTTGCCAGCAGAGAAGCTTGTAGGAGCCAACCTATATTTCCCTTGGCTCATTTGAATCCCTCCAAATGACGGAGGAGGAAGATGTGGTGTCTAATATGATCTTTGAGGCAGACGTCTGACTCCGAGGTCACAAGTTATCTCATCATGGATCCCTGCGGCAGCCCAGCTTTTGGGGTCTTGCTGTAATGAATGCCTAATATGTGGAATGAGGTTCCTCCTTTTCAAAAAAATTCTGGCTGTCATGACAGCTGTAGGATAGAGATGGCTGTGCTCTACAGGATACGATGAAGATATAGTATCATGGTATGTGTATGGAAGGGGAATTTAAAATTAGGGAGTTAGTTGCCAAGGGTCGTTGCAGAGTCTTTAAAGGAAAAAGGCCTAAGGCCCTAAGGGAAGGCTGATCCTGTTAGCTGCTCCCCTTGAAGTTTTCTATTCCAGTCATCTGTATTATCCTGAAACGGGATTTGATGGGTACATAAACCGACTGGATGGGGGAAGGGAGATGACTTTAAAGGGAAGCCTCAGAACCTTTCAAGTTCTTGGGGTAATAACCATGCTGGAGCACTGTTGGCAGTCTACCCAAGACCACAGAATCTGAGAGGCCTTTTGGAACTTTATGGCAAAGTGGGTGTTATTCTGCGACCGTGACATCATCCAGTTACTGTGGGTTCTGCTCAGTTGACTGGAAATGAGGAAACGCTGACCTGAGTCCTTCTGGGGGTTACTGTAAGGCAGCAGGAAATGTGATAAAGGTTTCTCACTGTGATCTAAGATGCCCGATAAAGTGTCTTACGCATTCAATGGTTCTCCTGGACCATGCTTTCCACCATGTAGATCACTAGGGGATTCCTTCTGACTGAAGCACCCCATATCTCTGAACATGGAAATTGTAGTTCCCAATTCCTTAAAAGGGGGGGGGGGGGACACACACACATTTTTTGTCCCGTCTTGCCAGAGAGCTACATGCAAATACAACGCCCACATAAAGGCTGCTTTAACCAGACTGAATGTCCTACCCTTAGCACGTATCATGCTTGCATAGTCATTTAATATAGGTGCAAGACTCTTACACTTTTTTTCTTCCTTCACAAACCCATGCTCAGTTGTATGGGGATCTCTCTCTCTCACACACACAGGGAAGTAGATGTATGTTCATGCATCACATGTGATGGTATTTTTATTCCTACTCGGCAACAAGCTCTGTGTCATTGGACATATGTGAAGAAGCCTTAAAGCGAGGTTGCCCAATGTGATGCCTTGTGAGTGGCACCTTTCCTGGGGTTTGCCAGGTATCTTTATAGATCGTGGGTGGGGCCAGGTGAGGCTTTTGCCCAGCAGTGCTTCTGATTGGCCGTGCAGATTAAAAGGCATCTCCCTTTCCTGCTAATGTAGGACTAAACCTAGACACTGAGTTGTCTCCTACTACTGTTCTGCTGATGGATGAGGGAGGAGGATCAATCACTTGTGATTCCCTTCCTCTCTGCAGCCCCTCTGCCCTGCACGGCTTTTTTGGATGTGAGGGTCCCCTTTCCCCCTGTTAAAGCCTTAACAGGAAAACTGCTGGGAAAAGGGAAAGGATGGAAACCACTGGGAGGGCAGTAGGATAACAACCATTGCCTTTATGATGAGTGGATTGAACAGCAACACAAAAGGATATGAAAATCTGGAAATCCAAGTCTTTAGAACATTAGTTTTGAAATTGTGTTTAAAAAAAACCAAAAGCCCAGCCTTGATGGGTGATCTGGGGATGTCCACGAAAGATCTTTTGTTACTCAGAAGGAGGCAAGAGTAAATTTGAAATCAGAGTTAAAAAAAATATTAAATGCTACTTCTTCAACAGTGCACTGAATTTCCAAGGGAAGACAGAATTTTCTTTTGTCGCTTTTAGTAGCTTTAATCACTTTAATACAACAATGTCTTTTAGCCAATAGCTGGGGGGAAATGAAGGGTTTTCTCTTTAATTTGGCTGGCTTGTCTTTGGAATTTCTCTCTCTTGCTTTCCCAAGTATTTCCTTAATGGCGCCATCACTTCAGTACATGATCATTCTAGGGCTAGTCTTTCTTTTCCAGTTTGGAGTCTCCTGTTCATGTCTGGCCCTCAGCAAAAGCAAACAGGTAAGAGTGTTTGCCTGCCATAGTGTTGTTCAACTTGGGAGGGAAATTGTAGGGTGTTCAAGTGACCCTCTTAGTTGCTGGAGTTTTGGTGCTTCTGAAAGGGCAGTTTAAACAGTAAAAGGGAGAATGCCACAAGATGCACGAAAACTGGTCCCTGTTGAAACATTTACCTTACCCAGCAACTTCTGTATCTCTGTTAATGCAGTTCTGCATATGGTCCCAGGGGGTTTTCTGCTGCACTGCAACAGCTTACCTGAGAGTTTTGGGAACAGGGTTTCAAATTCGAGCTTGGGAAATTCCTGGACATTTGGGGTCGGAGCCTGGGGAGGGTAGAGTTGGGGAGGAAGAAAGCAAGCTCAGCAAGAATGCGATGTCACTCTAGGACTTTGGTTTCTCCTAGACTCTATGGTTATTATAAGAGTCCACCCTCCTAAGCTGCCAGTTTCTCCAGGGGAACTGATCTCTGTAGTCTGGAGAAGACTGGTAATCCCAGGAGAACTCCAGGCTCCACAGAGATGTTGATAATCCTAGTTAGGAAGCCACACCCTCTCATTATTCAGAAACAGGTTACAGGTATTTCAAATAAATAAATCATTGCTCTGTTTGGAAGTCAATTCCACTGCATCCAGTTGGGTTTAGTCCCAGCTCAGTATGTACAGGATTGCTGCCTTGCAGAGGCCCTATGTTTAGGATTGCCAGGTCTGGGTTGAAAAATACCTGGAGACTTTAGGTGTGGAGCCAGGAGAGGGTGGGGTTTGGGCCTTAGCATGGTACAATGCCATAGAGTCCACCTTTCAAAGCTGCCATTTTCTCCAGGGGAGCTGATCTCTGTCAGCTGGAGATCAGCTGTAAAAGTGGAAGATCTCCAGGCCCCACCTGGAGGCTGCCAACCTTACCTATATTTCTAATGGTTGACGTTAGGAAGATGGGGACCTCGTGGTTCTCTGAGGAAGAAAACTATTGAAAGGAACTAGGATATAGGTTGAATTTCCTCTGTGTTGCCTTAAGCTGCACAGTGAGGAAAAGTGTTTGGCCCAAACAGAACAGTTAATCTTTTCTGCACACCCGGTCTCAACTTGTCCTCCAGTTCAACTGCATGCCTGTCCTCCTCTGCCCCATCTCTGGCTGTTACACACTCCGCTGCCTCTGCTGGGATTGCTCAGGGATAAGAAAGGGCAGGTCAGATTTCCCCTCCACCCTCCCAGTTGCATCACTTCAGTTTTTGAGTACATCTGAGTCATTAATTGTTGGAATGCTTTTATCAGGTCTGAATTGTCTTCCAACACAATATGGCTTTACTGTGAGGTAAGAAAAAGAGGCAGGCAGAAAATGTGACTTTCTTGGCTGTTTTATGTATTATATTTTTATACCATTCATTCCAAACAGTTTCTAAAAGCTAATATTGGAAAGCTAATATCAGACAGCTAAAATTCATTTAACACATAATTAATAGAATTAAAACCAGCATCATAAAATCCAATAAAAGGGCAAATAAAATCTGTCTGCACCAGGTTTTGGAGGCTTGTTTCTTGACTCAAACGTTCTGTGGGTTCGTCAGCAAAACTACCCCAAAAGACAAGGGCAGTGCTGAACACTGGCTTTCAAAGCTCTCTTCCTTTTCTCTCAGGAAAGTCTCTTGAGCGGTGCCTGGGGAATGCTGGACAACAAAACCAGGAGCACATGGGAAAAAAGTCTGAACTGCTGCGGGTTCTTCAACAAAACTACCCCAAAAGACAAGGGCAGCGCTGAACACTGCAGTGCGGTAGGTATATTAGTGCGCACAACCCTGGCTCATCCAAGGTGCAGACAAACCAGCTAAATCAGGGGTCGCCAGCCTTTTTGAGCCCAAGCAGGCACCTGTGGTATTCTGGCACAGCATAGTGGGCACAGCCACAAAATGGTTGCCATGGGAGGTGAAGCCAGTCACAAAATGGCTGCCACAGATTACCTTCAGTCACATAGCAAAGATCCTTGGGCTGTGGTAGCAGCTGCTGCCAAAGCAGCATTTTAAAAAATCTGCACAGCTAATCAAAAGCCTTGCTGGGCAAAACCCCATCTGGTCCCGTCCTCTTTCAAAGAACACTTAGTGGGCAGTAGGAAAGGTACCACGCTAGGGATCCCTAAGCTAAACAGTCTCTCTACAGCTCTTGCCTGAGGCGGAGGGATGGGATCCTACCTGGAGAAGGTTTCAACTAATGGCAGCAAGCAAGGCCTTTTCTGAGTCCTTTCTCAGAGGCTGGGTGGTGACTGTACTAAGAGGAAAAAGCAGGAACATCAGTTAATACACTAGTCTGGGAAGTGGGTTTACTCAGAAGTAAGTTCCACCTTTTTCCCAGTGCGGTTTACTCCCAGGAAAGTGGTTATAGGTTTGTGACATTAAGGCCATTACCCTCGGGCTCATAGCAAGAGGGGTTTTACAAGGGTTGGAATATTCCTAATGCCCTGTACTGGTTTCTACCTTCCTCTGACGTATCCAGTGTTGGATACCAGTGAGATACATACTTGACTTGTTGCTCTATCTGAAGCAAACAAAGGTCCATAGTGTTTCAGGAGAAACTGGGGGGAAAGCTTCTGAAAGGTTCACTGTAGTTGCTTCCAAATTCACCTACATGGCTGGGAAGGCAACTCTCAGCTAACATGGATCTTTCCCTTATAGGAAATGTTTGTTGCCTTTGTTTCGGCAATTTATTTGTTGCTGCTTCGTGTTCCCGGGGGGGGGGGGGGGGTTACAAAAGGGATAGTATAATGGAACAGCTCAGGAGGTCCCTTCTGTAAAGGATGTTACTGGAGTCCACTGCAAACTTTATTGTACGTATCACACCCTTTTTTTTGTTTACGGCAGGGTCTTCTATCTTTGGGGACCCCCTTCCTTCATTATGGTGTGTCAGGCTTCAAATGGTTTCTTGCTTGCCTGGTTTTCCAGTTCCGAATCCTAGTCCCACCACACTGTTTGTTGGAGGTCTTTGCTGTCTGATTGAATGGCTTTTCATTTGCCGTAATCTGCCTCAAGTCCCAGTGAGAAATACAAGGTGTTAATGATAATAATTCTGCCGAATACTGCTTGAGGTGGCTTACAAACAAAAACCATACCATAAAGTAATTAAAAATATCCACACAGAAACAAAACAAGCCTTTAAAAACCACCACTGAGCACAGGGAGGGGCTGTTGCTCAGTGGTAGAACATCTACTTGGCACGCAGAAGGTCCCAGGTTCAGTCCCCAGCATCTCTAGATAAAATAAAAGGACTGGGTAATAGGTGATATGGAAGACCTCTACCTTGAGAGCCGCTGCCAGTCTGAGTAGATCTTACTGACCGTGATGGACTGATTCAGTGTATGGCAGCTTCATATGGGCCACCCTAAAAATATCCACAAAACAGATGAGCTCACCATAAAATAGCTAAAAAGGATAAAACCCCTTCAGTTAAAAAGCCTCAGGGTTTACAAAAGGTTTTTGCCTGGGAGTGGGACCTAAAAGATTGCATGGTATGCTGCGTGCCAGGTCAGTCTCAAGGAATAGGGCATTCCAAAGGTAAGGTGCCACCACTGAAAATACCTTGCGTCTGGGCAACTTAGACTGCTGTGGTGTGTGAAAAGAGAAGCTGCAATACAGGCAAGGGGGGGAAATGACTGACAGCCCGATTCCAAGCAGGTTTCTTTGGAGGTAGATCCTACTGCGTTCATTACTGAGTTGAAGCTCCCGGCATTTCTTCGCTTTCTTCTTTTATTTTCTGAATCACCTCACTGTCTTGGTTTGCAGGAGGGGTTCTGTTACACTCCATGGTTTCATTCCCAGTGATCATAGCCTGTCTGCTCTTCCTCATCCTCTTCTGATGGGTCTTTAACCTTTTTCTGTCCTCTGTGTTATTATATTTGCTGCACTTAACTTGGGGGTTGAAGCCAGTGAGGTGCACCATCCTCACCTGGAACACTGATTTGGCCCAGCTGGGATTCCCGGGCCTTCATGCTCACTAAGTTCTTTTGGGATGCTGGCCAGGCTTCTTCTTCTTCACTGTCTTCCACTGGAACGTGCTCCGGAACACACCTCTGTGGCTGTGCATTTCAAGGGAAGATTGGTATGATGTGCAGACAGTCCTTTTCGAGGCAGCTTTATCTGCCGTTACCAACTTCTCTCATTAAGCATCCAGGGAGCCCCAGGGTTCCCCAGAACAGTTTGCTGTTCTAATGTATCAGTCATGGTGCAATTATGGCTTTTTCTTGCTCAGTGTAGCTGTCTCCCCTTATCCCCTTACACAGATCCTACTCCAGATACTAAGCTTGTCTCATTAGAGTGTTATAACTGATTAAATAACCTCCCTCCATCTTTCCCTGTATGCATGTGCTCTGCTGATGCTGCCACCACCGTTTCTCTTCTCTGTGTGTCGTTTTCCTACTTATTGTCGTGTTCAGTTTAAACTCACTTTTCTGTTGTATAATCTTGCTGCTTCCTACTTTTTTTGGTCTCCTTTCAGATTTGTTTCTGCCTGATCTTCTTCGCTTGCTTGTTCAGTCTCCAAGTTTCTGTGGGCATCTTGCGGCTTCACTCCTTTTCGTTTTGCTCCACTTTTACTTTGTTTTCTGCCAGTCCTCCTTTAGATATTTATACCCTGCTCTGCCATGGAAGCCTAACCTACCTCACAGGGTTGTTTTGAGGATAAAAATGGAAGAGAGGAGAATGACCTAACTGCTTTGGATCCCCATTAGGGAGAAAGGCAAGGTAGAAATGAAGTCAATAGAATGAATGCCCCAGGAAGCAGCTACAAATGGCAAGCAGTTCCAGAGACTGCCTGCGTTCAAGGGCTGCCAGTCTTCCCGGTTACAAGAGAGTTGCATTTTTGGATACTGAGCAATTAATTCCAGACTTTTGAGGCCTCTGCTGCTATTGGCTAAAGTGTTTTGAGGTCCGTGATCTCTTCCTGTAAGTGATGCGGTGCATTTGTCCTCCCCTGCAGGCATGTTGGGAATCGTCTTCTCCGTGCATCCTGTGTGGCGTGAAGATGATGGAGCATGCAGACGAGGCCTTAAAAATCCTTGGTGGAGTTGGGCTTTTTTTCAGTTTCACAGAGGTAACTCCTGCCTACCAGGCTGAACAGACAAGGGGGTGGGTGGGGTCAGGGTGGGTGTTTCCTCATTCCCCCCCTCAGCACCGCAGGCCAGGAGAAAAGAACTCTGTGCTTAAAATAAAAAAAAAGCAAGAGCTAGCAGTGGTTGTACCTTTTATTCCTCGTGAAATCTGTGCAAGGGGGATTCTACAGTCTTCATAAATGGTACCTGCTCTCCATGCAGAAACCAGCTTTAACTGTGATATTGATGTGAGCCACACTAATAATATGTATCAACACTCAAGAGAGTGGCTAGCAGAATCATGTGATACTGCTGCTTTGTTCTCACACTGTACCACAGAGCTCAGGAAGAACTAGGATTTCTCCTGGGTTGGGAGAAAGAGAAATTGCTTCTCTGGCTCAGAAACCTCAGCAATTCACTTCCATCGCTGTATCAGCGACATGTGCAGTTCCCCTGATAATTTGCATGCAGGTTTTCTTCCATACTGCACCCTCTTCCTGCAATGGTTTGACTTCAGTAGATGGTCTGTACTGAGAAAAAATGCCTGTCCTTGAGTGTTTTAAGGTTATGCAACAAGCTGGGGAATCTGAGATTATTAATAAGGCTCTTGGGTGAAATGGTTGGCTGTGTGTGCGCGCTCTGCTATAAAATAAAAAGATTACTATCCCATATTCTGTGCCAAGAGCTGAATTCTGCACCTGTATAAATTGTGTGGTGTACTTTTGTCGTTTTTTTGCCTAACACATCAGCTTTTTACTCTGTTGAATGGTTTATTCTAGTTTTGCTAGTCATCATGAGGAAGTCCTAGCAGGCCAGTGAAACTTCACATCTGGCCACTGAAAATTTATTTATTTGTTTTGACTTTTCTACTGCTCTCCTCCAGTAAGCCAGGCTCTTATTCAGCCACCTCATGGAGATTTCCAACAGGCTTTCAGGCACATCTCTGCAGTTGTGTCTTTAATTTTTAAAAAAACCCAAACCAAAGATTTCTCAGGTGGCTGAATTATATACCCAGTCAGGGCTTTTTCTTCTTCTTTTTTTTTTGGAAAAGAGGTGCCGGAACTCTCAAGAGGGAAATGATGTTTTCAATCTGTATACTAAAAAGTCATGAACTTTAAAATTTTTTACAAAGAATTTTGTCGAAGAAGAGGAGATTGGATTTATATCCCACCCTTCACTCACTTGGAGTCTCAGAGCGGCTTACAAACTCCTTTCCCTTCCCCTCCCCACAACAGACACCCTGTGAGGTAGGTGGGGCTGAGAGAGCTCTGAGACAATTGTCCTTGAGAGAACAGCTGGTACAGAGCTATGGCTTGCCCAAGGTCATCCAGCAGGTGCAAGTGGAGGAGTGGGGAATCAAACCCGGTTCTCCCAGATTAGAGTCTGCGCACTTAACCACTGCACCAAACTGGCTGTCAAGTTCTGGAACTCCATTCCAGTGTTCCCCCAGAAAAAAAAAGCCCTGAATCCAGTACTGCATGCCTAGAGTCTTTCTTAACTATCATTTCAGCTGTTGATTTCCCTGGGGTACTCAGAATAATTGCATGAATCTTCGGGTAGAAACACTATTCAAACATAGATCCAGAGGAGTCAGCTGTGTTAGTCTGTTGCTGCAAAATAGTAAGAAGCCCAGTAGCACCTTTAAGACTAACAAACTTTATTGTAGCATGAGTTTTCGAGAAACACAGCTCTTTGTCAGATGCATCTGACGAAGAGAACTGCGTTTCTTAAAAGCTTGTTATGATAAAGCTTGTTAGTCTTAAAGGTGCTACTAAGCTTTTATGATTCAAACACTATTTCTACAAAAATGCAGCATTCCATCAATAAGGGCACTTGTCCCATTCACTTTAATTCTGAAAGGTAAATTCTCATAGAATCAAAGGGGAGGGGACCCCCAGAGCACCATCACATAAGGCCTCTAAGGTAGGGACTGCTCCTTTGTGGCCATAAGGCAGAATTTCATCATGTGTGGCCACTGGCCACTGCTGGCAAGATACAATACAGTGAAGGCTGTACCCACTGAACACGTGTCTATCCCAGGAGTAGTTGTGCTTTCAAAAAGACAGTTTTAATACCAGATAAATACCTGTTCTTGCCTTTTCCCCCACCTTGAAATGTGTACAAAACAATTTGATTATCTCTATAAATTTCACCTTCCTCCCATTGCAGGAAAACACCTTTGACTGTGACATAAATGTGACTATTGCTATCTCCATACATTGAAAAATGTAACTTGGGTGTTTCCTTTTGAAGAAAGTCCTGTAAGTGAAAACCCTTCAACAACTTCTTTTTCTCTCTCCCAGATTCTTGGAGTGTGGCTTGCCATGCGCTACAGGAACCAGAAAGATCCCAGAGCGAATCCCAGTGCCTTTTTATAGAACATCCTCTTCCTTTCCTTCATCATTATCAACATCTCTTTACATGCTCCTTCCTCCGATTTTAGCTACTGGTCAAATTCTTCAAGGAAGCCCATTTCCTTTCACTCAGGAACAAAGCAGCCCTGTGAGAGAGGGGTGGGACTTTGCCGCTGCACCAAAACCGCTGATTGGATGAAACAGCAATGGTTGCATCCTTGACATGAAGCTTTTAGCAGAGGGCAAAAAAAAAGAGGAGTCATTAGTTGCTAGCAATTCAGGATGAGCCACAGTCATCCGTTTGCCAAGTCACTTGTTTGGTTGCTGCTCATAGTTACAATCACTTTTGTGTTTTTAAAATGCGCATTTTGGGGGGTTGTGTGTGTACTTTTTTAAAAAAGACATGACTTGTCCTAGAGCTTCTTTACTGAGGTTCTCATCCTACCAAGGTAATTTGCTTGATGCCGGTATGATGAGAGAAAATGATGTTTTTGCCACAGACTGCCTTTCACAGAATACGCCTGCCCTTCACACTCTTTCTCTGTTGTGGTAGACTTGTGTAAGAATGATAAAATGTATTGGTGCCGCATGATGCAACTCTCAGTGAAGGATTAGGTGTTAGCCAAACACACCGGGTTGCAGGTAAATCATGGCCGCTGGGTTGTGTTGCTTTTGTTTAAGATCTCTAAACTGAAATTAGTCTTAACTGCCTGATCTTTTTAAGTCTCATAAGCGTGGGTTCCTGCTTTTCAGAGAGGATAGCAGAGGCCTGTGTAGGCCTGTTAAGGGAACAGGACCCTCCCCCTAGGAGGTGAGTCAAGTCACCCTCTCTCCTCACTATCCTTCTTAAATTGGCTTCAGCGTGGTTTAACTCCAATGACTTGTGTCAAAAGGAGAAGTGGAAATGTTGTGGGGGGGGGGATTGAGAATTTAGAGAACTACAGTTCCCATGATTCCTTCACTAGGGAAATAGACTTAGAATCAGCTATATGCCTGCAGTGCACACGTGCAGTGCCCTGTTCAAGTTCCTGTGCACATTTGGTGTAATGTGAAGGGATTTTAAAAAAAACAGGGCTAGTTCTGTGGGGTCATGGGTTTACAGTAGACGTCCTAGACGGATGGCTTGCCTTCTTGGGTAATGGCTGAGTCATTTGAAGTAAGAAATTGTTCAGTTTCAGAACACCAGGAAGGACTGCAGAAGCTCATGCCACTATTAATCTGAGAATAGAAATAACTGCTGACTTGCAACCTCGTTTCTTCTGTCCTGCGCTCTATGTTGGTAGCCTATGAAAGGACTTTGTAGGGCTATGCTATTTTCTTGACATTCCGCCCCCCCCCCCCCCGAAAGGCCCCGGGGTGGCTTAGGGGAGTGATGCCTTGTGACAGAAAGGCTGGAGGTCCTTCATTAGAGGAGGCGGTGGTACCTTATCGAAGCTAGTGGATGACACAACATGCAGCCCTCTTTTTGAAACGTAGCATTTTGCTTTCTCGCCCTTGTCACTGATGAGTAGCTGTTTTAAGGCTTTTGTGGCAGAATCATGGAAAGGTTTGCAGGACAGTATGAGGAAGCAAAGGCCCAGCACTGTTGCCGTGTTACCTCTGCAGCCTAAAAGAGCAGAAGCAACATGTTGCTGTCAAGGGGGAAGTTAACAGCGGTAGGAGAAAAACCCAGCAGCTTTGTCTTCTCAAGAACTGAGCCACAGAAGCAGGAAAAAAATACAAGGCTTCTTGTTGCAGGAGACCAGCCTCTTTCATTATCTGTCATCAATACCACCACTTCATCCCTTGTAAAGTGCTGTAGTAAAGAAACATTGCTGCTGTTTTTGCCAGAAGCCAATTCCTGTCTGGGGAAGACAACATTTGTTCAGTGTCGCTGGAGAAAAACCAAAGCTTTCTGTGCTGCTGCACCCTAGTGGCAGTTCCCAGTGTGACCAGCAAACATTTATTTGGCGAGAGAAGCCATAAAGGGAGGCAGTTGGCATCTTCTACAGCATTTATAAACAAGCTCTGAAGGATGATGGGAAGGTGTGTGGAAGTACTTAGCAGCTCCTGCACAAACAGCTGGGTTTGAGAATGGTCTGCTGTTCAGCCCATCAAGGTGCAAGTTAAAGCAAACTCGATGGCCTCTTCTAGCAAGATGGATGCAAGCTTGGGGGGGGGGGGAGTATGTGTAGATATTCAGTATTACAAAAAGGTACAAATAAGTCTAGTGCTACTTGCTGCCTAAAGCTAAGAGGGAGTCTTCTCTTTTACTCAAGTCTGTTACTACTGCTTCCCTACTTCCCCACAACTGCTCCAGCTGAATGATGCCAGAGGAGTGAATTCTGGTCCAGCAGTGCCATTGACATTGATGGGAGCAAACTGCTGTGCACTTTATACAGGATACAGGGGAGGTTAAAAACCGTTATGACGCAGAGCTAGACAGTACTTACCAATGCCCCCTCCCCACCCATCCCAGTTCCACCTTAAGGGCCAGGCCAAGGCCTGCTTGATCACACAAGGGCAACTGTTGACTACTCCTGCGAATGGACATCTTTCCGTGCTGCAAGACTTGCTAGAGACTATCCTTGCTCTGTAGACCCCCAAACAGCCCAGGGCTTGGGAGCTGAACGGGGTCAGCCACGGTCAGTCCTTGGATGGGAGGCCACCAAAGGCTGGGATCGTTGCATGGAGGAAGACAACAGCAAATCGCCTCTGCTCATCTCTTGCCTTGAACAACCCGTGGCCGAGGTCACCATGAGTCAGTTCCAACCCAACAACCCATTCTCATCCTTGCTCTGTCCGTGGTGGTAGAGAGGTTGGAAGGCAGCATGACTAGAAGGACCAGGCTCTAACCTCATTTTGAAAATCTGACAGCAGAAAGATGGATTTGAGCTCTCCACCATTATGCACACCTGGATTGTTGTCATTGTAGAAACTGGCATTACCTTATTGCAAGCCATTTGAATAAACACATTTGTGTTGAACCCTGATCCTTTGGTTTTGTGTGTATTTGGGGGGGGGGAGAACTTTCAGGTCACATAGAGGCTGTCTTGTACATTTTTAATAGTTTTCTTCCATAAAGAACTTGAGGCATCTAACCTGGTCTTCTCTTCTCCATTTCCCCCCTCATAACAAAGCCTATGAGGTAGGTTAGACAGAGGGCATGACCAGTCCAAAATTACTCAGCAAGCTTCATGTCAGATCAGGGATTTGAATCCAGCCCTCCTGAATGAACACTTTAAAAATTTATATCCTGCCTTCCCCTATGGCCTCTATACAAATATTGGCTGTCTTTTCTATTCACCGTTTCTCCAGAAGACCATCTCAGATAATAGGGAAGCGTACAGACTACTTGCAGTTCTCAAGAGACTTTCAAGAGTACTTTGCCTAGGGTTACCAACATTCATTCCATCAAAGGGCAACAGCATAACCCGCGCTGATCTAACATTTCCCAAAGGAAAAATATTCAAGCAGTATTTATGGCCATTTCAGACTTGGTCTATTTGAGTCAGTCTGAACAAGACCAAAACTTTTGAGCAGCTTGCCAATTCTTTTTTTTTTAATTAAATTTATACAGCTTGCCAATTCTAATGACAGCTAGGCCACAGACAGGAGAACACTGCCCTTGCCAGTGGCACTGAGCCTCCAGAGGGAGGTGGCCTCTATCCCCAGCAACAAGCACCAAGTGATGACTTGCGCGTGTTAGACTCTTCAATCATCTGGCACCCCTCTGAATAATATACTTTTCAGTGGAAACTATGGCCACATATGCAGCAAGGCACCAAGTATATCAGTACAGGTGTGTGTTATTAAGTTAACCTTCGGAGACCTAGGAAAGCTAGAGAGGCCTAGTTGTTACTACTAGAAAGAGAAGACAGGGACAACTAATTTATATGGGTGAGCTAGGCTCATTTTACCAGGCAACCCATAGTTAATGCTTCTATGAAAGAAGCATGCAGCAGCTTCAAATCTTTGCCCCCCCTCCCCCCCGCAGGTAAGAGTAAAGTTACAGTTCCCTCCACGATTTGGGCACAGGCTTTTAACACGATTTCCGAAGTTATAAGGCTGACCTGGCATTTGAGAAAAGGCACTAGGACATAATAGGTTAAGCAATACGCAATGCAAAGGGTTTCTCCCCATCTCAGTAAGTGGGGGAGGGGGGGGGGAATTTCAGGTTCATGGACAGCAGGAGGAATGAGCATTGTAGAGATACACCAGACCCCCAGGGTTTCTTTAGCCTCACTGGGTAAGCATACCCCACAGACTGACAATATCTACCTACACAGTCACTGATATTTGGACCGCCTCCCCATTGTTCAGCATTGCATTCCAGCAGTTGTTTGCAAGTGCTCAGTCCACATGGAGAAATCTAGTTGCAAATGGCTGCTGTAGTGCGGGGGTCCCCAACCTCTTTGAGCCTGTGGGCACCTTTGGGATTCTGACACAAAGTGGTGGGCGCAACCACAAAATTGCTGCCACAGGAGACAGAACCACACACACAGAGGAAGCCCAACTGCAGCAGGGGAGAAGGGTAATTAAACACCACACTGGGAAAGACGGGTAAGAGACAATAGAACAACCACTGGTGGCAGCTGCCGCAGAAACAGTTATTTTAATCTGCCAATTAGATATTCAGTGGCCAATCAGAAGCCCCACTCACTTTCAAAGAACACTTGGTGGGGACCTCTGGTGTAGCATAATATCTAGTCTTGTGCGAATACTCCTCAGTGCATTTAAATGGTAACAATCTGGCAGGGGCTGAGTTCTTTATCCAACAGCAAATTTGCAACTGATCTTTTTCAAGCCCCCCCACCCCAAGGTAAGTGGGTTTGAAGATGTCACCCACTTTCCCAAATATGAGGGCACTGTAATGTTGCCTGCATTTTCTACATGTAATAAATACAAAAAAAAACCATGGTGAATGAAGGCTGCTCAACTTAGGTCAGATACTATGGACTAAATATATGGTTTATCCAAATAAAAGGACTGTAGACCTGTATTAAAACTAGTCATTTTTCTAGTACAAATCTTTTGTTCCTCATTAAGAGACTATTTTCTGAGGAACAACTGACAAAACGAGTTGAAACTGAGGTGCTTGTCAGTTTACCACAAGTTGGAACTTCGTTGTTATTGAACTAACTGAACTTTGTTTGTTTCACATAAACTTATCCCAAGTTGGAAACTTGTTATTATTGTATTAACTGAATTTTGTAGTTTGTTTCACATAGCTGAAACCTTGTGATTGTTTTTTGATTCATACTAGAAAAACAACTGTAGGTTTTAATACAGGTCTAGGTTGAGCAGCCTACGGTTTTTTTAATTTATTGGTTATACACTGGGATTTGGTTATGTTTTTGACTGCATGATTTTCAGAGGTTCCCTGTAGTTCACCTCACAAATGCCACAATAAAGTTATGATTTCTTGGGGGGGAGGGGGTTGAGAAGAAAGTAACAGCATTTGCTTGTGAATCCAAACTTTATGGTCCTGCACGCATTTTAATTGGAGCCTATGAAGTTGCCTGACGCTGAGCCAGTCTGTTGTCCCAGTCCCTGCTGGCTGCAACTCACTAGGGTTTCAGGTAAAGGCCTTCATATAATTTGAGGAATGGGGGGTGTTTTGTATGAGAAGGATACAAGCTAATGCTGAGTACTCTCTCTCTCTCTCTACCCTAACCATACAAGTACCCTGGTAGTACAGAGGCATGTCTGTTCAGAAATTCAACACGTCCCTGAAAAAAAAAATCAAATTTGAGATTTTCTTATTCAACAGGAGAAATTCCCCAGTGGTCGAGTTTGTGCAAGTAAGCAAGAAACTGGCAGACATGCTTCGACTCTACAGTGCCCCATGGCTGATTAAAGTGATCTGCACACATCCCACCATCAGCATCTGTACAGGTCCATCCTGCTCCCCACGAGGAGGCATTTGTCAAACGATAAAAACAGGGAGGGGGGAAAAGACTCAATTGTATTTGCCTGGCCCCCCAATACATATCATTTTATTGAAGATCATCATTTTTAGAAGCATTTCTTTTTTTAAAAAAGAGTGACTAGAATCAAAAACAGAAGTTGTTAATCACTTTGCCAAGACACAC
Organism: Lepidodactylus listeri; assembly: GCA_029233225.1. Lineage (NCBI taxonomy): Eukaryota > Metazoa > Chordata > Lepidosauria > Squamata > Gekkonidae > Lepidodactylus > Lepidodactylus listeri. The sequence continues at coordinate 52,857,437 of JARCFY010000015.1, read as the reverse complement.
ATTGATACAGGAATGTCCTTGACTAGTCTTGGCTCTTGAAGACAATTTCTTTTAAAAAAAATTGTGAATATTGGTACAAAAATATCCTCTCAGCTCCCATTTTCATGGAACTCCGTAACAAGTTAAGGCAAGGTTTTGAGTGTCCAACTGTCAGCCACAGGAATGTGGAAAAGGCAGCAACATTATTGTGTAAACTGTTATAAGTTTTCTATCGGAAAAAAAAGGCATTGGCGATACCTTTGGCAAAGAATCCAGACGACGTGAGTGAAGATACCGCAAACTGGGCCCTACTATAAACAAACGGGACCATCAAGAACACCTGGGGGGCATCTACCCAGGTACATGAAATGTGTATGGTTTGGGTGGCACAGAGATATTACGAGAATCCCGCCACTTCTCAGGTGGGACGGATTTAGAACATTGCACTTCCCGCAACACACACTTTTTCTTAAATGCGTGCCGGCAACACTCACTTCCTGCCCACCCTTAATTCCCAGCACAGCCAGGAAGCTTAGCGACAGAACCCCTTAGTGTGGCACAATATTATCCTCACACACACATACGCACAGAAGTCTTCTGTACAGTCTTTCCCTCTCCCGTAAGTCTGCATGGATGCTACCCATCCACGGCCCTTTTGTCTTGAAAGTATTCATGATGCAGTGCTTGGAAGGCAGAGATACGCTTGTAAGGGTTGAAGGTCAGCATTTCCTAGAGAGACAAATAGGAAACTCATTAGATGCGCGTGTAAATATCGTCCAAGCTGGCCTGCCTCCAAAACTTTCCCTCTGCAAGATCAACAAGTGACGGTACAGAAACAGAACTTGGGGACAGACTTTGGTATGCGCTAAACAAACAGAAGGGAAACATACTGTGCTAATTCCAGCAATGCTTACCAATACACAGCCCAATCTGTTGTTAACCCTAATTTGGGGGAAAAGCATTGCTCCGTGTGCCCTTATGACTAAGGGAGTGTTCGCACAGGACATTATTCACTGCAGCTTTCAGAACATGTGAAAGGTAAGCAGTCACTCTGCCACCACATGCTGAATCACCAACCTTCATCTGCCTCTTTCCCACGCAGGCAAATAACCCCGCCCCTCACCAAAGACGGGCTGAGGCAATGAATGACTCGGCATACGAAGACATAGGCCAGCTGTTTGAACAGAGCATGTCCTTTGTCCACAGCTTGGCAGTCATGGTGGGCCAAGACCAAAGTGCTTGACACACATTCCTAGACTGAACCACATAAGGCAGCAACTGGGAGGTCACATGATGTTGCCTCATACTGACTCTGACTACTGGTTCATCCAAGTCAGGACTGTCTAACTCTGACTGGCAGCAGCTCTCCAGGATCTTCAGCAGAAGTCTTTTACATCACCTACTGCCTGGTCTTTGGGGTTAGAGATACTGCCGAGGATTGAACGTGGGACCTTCGGCATGCAAAGCAGCAGCTCTTCCACGGAGCCATAGCTTTTCTTGACTCCTACAATATCAGCATCAATATTGATCCATGTAGGCAGAATGGCATGTATCCTACAGTCCATTCCTGCTGGCATATAAAAGCCACAATATTAGTGGGAAGGGCTTTTTAAAACCACTGCTGTACACTTTTAGACAAAAGGGGGGGGGGGGACACATTGACTCTGAATAGCTTTTTCCACTTGCACAAACGTAGCACTAGAATGCTGGTCTGAATTTTTTCAATTTAATAATGCTGTTGAAGAACAGCATTTTGAAAAGCGAAAGCTCTACCCCGACCCTGTAGTGGCTACAGGTGGACATCCAGAGGGGTGTGCTGGGCATCGTAACCCCACAGTTCCCACTCTGAGTCAGACTGGGGGAGATTTATGCTTGATCAACATAAGAACACAAGAAAAGCCTTGCCAGATCAGGCCAGTGCTCCATCTCACCCAGCATCCTGTGTCATGCAGCAGCCAACCAGTTATTCTGGAAGGCCAGCAACAGGGCACAAAGATCAAGGACTTCCCCTGTGTTGTTTCTTAGCACTGGCATCAGGGCTACTGCTGCTGAATGTGGAGGTTCCCTTTAGTCACCATGATTAGTGGCCACTGATAGGCCTATCCTCCACAAATTGTACAATCTCCTCTTGAAGTCATCCATCTTGAAGATTGTGGCCACTGTTGCATCCTTTGGCAGCAAATTCCGCATTTTAACCAGAAGCTTCAGGAAGGGGCCATGGCTCAGAGGCAGAGCATCCATTTAGAATGCAGAAGGTCCCAGGTTCAATCCCCAGCACCTCCAGTTAAAGGATCTGGTGGTAGGTGATGCAGAAGACCCCTGCCTGAGACCCTGGAGAGCCACTGCCAGTCTGAGTAGATGATGCTGACTCTGATGGACTAAATATCTGATTCAGTATAAGGCAGTTTCATGCGTTCTTGATGCCCATGCAGGGAAAATCCCTGCATGGAAGCAGCCTCAGAGTGGCTTTGGATGTTAATGCAACCCAGGACATGACAGTCACACATCCCATTATCTGTACACACCATTAAAGCCCAACCTGTTCCCTCTAAGCTGTTAGTATGAGCTAGCTTGTGGTTTTTTAGCCTCTGGCACACACGTTTTTGTCTTCGCTCAGGAAGGATGGCTCCAGAGCAAACTAATTTATGCAGCAGCCAAATCGCTCGCTCACAGCTTGAATGCCAGTAGCTCACAAAGCAGACGTTTTGCTCACAAGATCCCATAGCTTAGAGGGAGCATTGCACATAGGTAGCTGCCTTGTATGAAGACAGCCCATTAGTCCACCAAGCTCAGTACAGTAAGAACACAAGAATCCTACTGGATCAGACCAATGGTCCATCTAGTCCAGCATCCTATCTCACACAGTGGCCAACCAGTTCCTCTGGACAGCTAACAGCAGGAAGGATAAGTGTTGTAGAGATAGTATGCCAAACCTCTTGGGTTTCTTTAGAGGCCGTAGCCTTCCCTGGTGTCGTTTCCAAGCACTGGTATTCAGAAGTTTTCTGCCTTCGGATGTGGAGGCTAGTAGCCACCGATGGACCTCCATGAATTTGTCTACTCCACCTTCAAAGCCACTGTTTCTTCTCTTTTTTGTTTGGGGGGGGTGTATTTTTCATATGTACATATGTGTTTGTGCGCCTGGGAATCATGGCAACCTCTGGTGACTGACCCCTACTGGGGGCCTGGAGGATATTTAGAAAGGTGGCTGAATAAAGCTCCCCCCCCCGCCTCCTGCCTCTGATATTTCAAGGAGGTCTACCATCCAAGTACTTGCCAGAGTCAACCCTGCTTAGCTTCCGAGATCTGACAAGATCGGGCTTGCCTGGGCTATCCAGGTCAGGGCAAGCCACTCTTTCTTCTGTCTAGCAATGACTCTCTCCAGGGACATGGGCAAAGGAAAGGTCTTTCCCAATAACTGCTACTGCCCAAGATCCTTCAACAAGAGATGGAGGGGATGAAGGCTGGAATGGACTGCACAGTAACCATGTCATCTACTAGTAAGCCACAACATATACCTCCTCGGCGGCCACCATCCCATTTGCCTTCCCAATGCCGTATCGGTAGCTAACAGGTCTTCGGCCCCCTTGCCCTCAACTGCTGCTGTCCCTTTTCACCTCTTTCGGAGAACTCACCAAAAGCAGCTGGGCTCCTGGGAGCTCAATTTCCGGTACAAATTTCTCAACGGGTTGTGGGAGGCGGGCGGCAAAGGCACAGCGTGGCAGAGACACATCCAGTGGCCAGTCTTCCTCAGAAGGGAGCCCAATCAGACTGCAAGTCAAGGAGGGCAAAATATACATTTGAAAAATAAAATAAAAAATAAATAAAAATCTTCAGAGGCCCTGCTTTGGGTGCCCCAACCAGCTGAGGCTAGGCGGGTGGCAACCCACAAAGGGGCCTTCTCAGTCGTGGCCCCATGATTTTGGAACTCACACCCCAGGGAGATATGTCTGTCCCCCCACCAGCAGGTATAGCCATTTTTGTTCTGTACAGCATATCCCCACCCCCTATAACTGTTATTGACTCTCCTCCCTGGTTGTTAGACGTGTTTCTATTTTTTTTTATTGAATGGTTTAAATATTTTATATATGTTTTAAATGCTGCTTTATTATCTTGAATATTTTAATGTTGAAATGTTTTGATGTTGCTCGCCTTTGGGAAGCTGTCTGGGTGCAAAGGCAGCCAATAAAGGTTTTAAAGAAATAATCGTTAATAAAATGTTAAGAAACTCATTTTTTAAAAGCCTTTCTTCTCATCCTCCAAGATTTTTCCTGGTGCCCCCGGCCCAGATTCTCCATCCTAAAAGGCAAAGTAAGCTCCTAAGGCACTGGCATTACTATTTTGTTATACTGCATGGTTCCGAATTATATAATTGCTTTTGTTTAGCATTCTATATTTTTTTCATTCTTCAAAAGCGCTTCCTTATGCAGTTTTCCTTTGGTTTTTTGTCTTACTTCTATTGAACTGCAACTCTCTTCCCCTCCCCCCAAATTACTATGGGGCCGGCAGAGCTGGAGAAGGTGACACGCATGGTTTGCATGCATCAGTTTGGCACAACTCTGAGCTGGGTCCTAGGCAGAGATGTGAAGTCCCGCCCCCCCGGGGGGAGAACCCCCCCAAAAACATTGTTTTTTTCTCCCAATTTTTTTCCAAAAGCCCCTTCAAGTTTCCCAATGAAGAAACTGGAAGTTTGGGGGAGTACTGAAAAAAACCTCCTATGAAATATTTTCTCTTTTAGAATGGGAAGAATGCTTTTAGAGGAATATGATGTAGACAGAGACAGCCCTTAAGTCCCAAGTTGTGTTTCTGCACCTAGGATACTTAACCTTCATGAGGAAAGCATGCAGGGCTTTCTTTGCTTTTTCCACTACTGCATGCCTTCTGTTGTCCTTCTGACATGACTTGTGGTTGATCTTTTCACCTCTCCCTCAAACCACTGCAGCACATTTACCCCACAGATTGGGTAATGAGTAGCTTACTGCCCTACTTTGCTGCATGGGAAAACAGTTCAGAAGGAGGTGAGGCAGAAACGTCACCAAAACTTCAGAGGAAAACTCTGAAACTTTCACTGAGAGCTGAGCTCTCTCTAACCAAATAGCAAAAATTAAGGTACGTGGGCTACAACAGCATAAGGGTGCATCAGTTTGTAGTTTCTGCTTACGTATTGGGCACATTTGCAATTTTGCTTACAGAAAACTAAGGCATTTATAACTTTTAAATTCCACAAATATGTCAAACGTTGCAATTATATATGCTAAATATGCAATGTATTGTTGTTAAAGCAGTAACATTAGTTTAGATTTGATAGGACAAGAAGTATTGCATATATTTCTATTGCCCCCCCCCCCAATTTCTGTTTTTCCCTTTTAAAGTTTGTTCCATGGCTTCAAAATTTCCTGAAATAATACAACTCTAGTCTTAGGTAAAACTCTTAGGCAGCACCCAAGGGACTCCGCTTCCTCCTGGTGTGCCTGGCAAAGAACAACCTTAGTTTCCCCATCCCTTTCGCTTGCCAGCACACCCACATTTTCACAGATAGATGCTACCCCCCCCCTTTACTTTTGGCATTTTGATCAAATGGGTTGCCTGACCCCGACTTAGCACTTAACCGCAATCATCAGCTGACTCCCCCTGTGGCCTCTGGCTGGCTGGTTTTGTGATCTGACAGAAAGGTCAACTGAAAGGGAGTTTTCAGAACCAAGATATTGACACTTCCGTTTTCCTGACTCACAAACTACACAAGCCTTGGTTTAGAGCCCTCATGAAGAGGCGAGTCACCCAAAGTGCGTCAAGGTTGTGCTGAACAAACGGAAAAGCCAATGGGGGGGGGGGGGGGAGACCCACAAAAAGAGGCTGCCATCCCCTGGTAACTTGGCCCCCTGGAACGAAGGAAGAGAATGGGACTCACTCAAAAGTCTTGCCCAGCTGGTCGGCTTCGGAGTTCCCACAGAAGAGAGGCCTGCAAAGCACAAAGAGAACTGTGGTTACTGTGGTGGGACTCTATGGGCCCCATCTCCTAACCTAGGCCTAACAGCCACCAACACTACTGATAAATGTACCAGTACAGGGTTCACTGAGAGGGAAACGGCTGCCACAAAAGAACAAGGAACCCAGCCTGCAGGATTTGCCCACTCCGTCCCTGAAAGCAGGGACCCTCCATTTATGGCATTTTAAACACACTTTTCTCCACAGACGAATCAAAGCAAGTTTATTTAAAACCATAACAAAACCAGGAATAAAACCACCAAACAATATTTCTTGTCACACAAGACCCATCCCTCAACTATGATCTCAAAGGTTAGACCACTCCAGGTGACCCAGTTTTCCAAGAGATGCCCATCTAAATAGTTTGGCTTTTTTACAGCCTCCAAAGACCTAACAGAGGGAGGGCCTTCTTGACATCTGCAAAAAGCCAGGAAGGGGGGGCCTGTTCCAGTAAAAGCTCTAGAACATGCAGACACTTCCCTGTAGAAGATGGGACTTTCCTTGTATTACCCTGATCTCCTGGGAGGCAGGAAGAGAGAGAAATGTGAGAGGCCATCCACTGGAGGAATCCTGTGCACAGTTCCCCCAGCTTCACCAAACAACACAGCATGTTTTCTTTGTCTTCCCCCGGGCACTGGTTTCCTGCACTTGTAGGCCAAGACAGAGAACCAGAAAACCTTTACGAGAATGCGGCCTCTATGTCTGCAACCAACTTTTTAAGCATTACTTCCCCCTGGCTACTCACTGCTGGATCTGGACTAGTAAAGCAAACAAATAAAACCCCCACTGCTGTGCCCAATATGGAAGCCATGAGACGGTTTACAACACTCTTGAGCAAATATGGAATGACCAAACCCTTATACCAAGTGGGTCACTTGACTGTTCTTTCAGCACATGACAAGGGGAGTTTAAAAGGAAAAAAAGAACACGCCTGCTCATAGACCAGATCAAGGACACAAAGCAAGGCCCACTGCATGACGTGGGCACATTACACAAAAGGATCCGCTCAGCTCACAGATATGCAGAGCCCCTGGAGAGCAAGACCGCAGTCACAAGCCAGGACAACCCCATGCCGAGAATGAAGGCTGATGCAAGGCAAACGTGGGACCGATCAGAGCCCTTTCAAGTTCCACATAATTCCCATACAGAAAATATTAGGTAGCCCATTGCTTGGCAGAACAGAAAGCCCACAAATATAGTTATGGCCTCAGAGTCATGATCGGCTATTGTTTCATGGTGAGCACACGGCCACAGGTGCAAACACAAAGAGTATGAGAGCATCACACATTTGACCGCTGAAAGGATTGCACGTTATACTGCCTTCAGTGTCAGAATACTGTTATGGCGTGAAACATTCTTTTAATGCCATCCTTTCCCATTTTTTTCCTTTTAAAAAAATCAGGATGTTCCTGAGAATCAAGGACACTTGGGGTGGATCCTTCCTCCGCAGTCCAGTAGAAGTAACCCAGAGAGAGAAAGCATTTTTTAACATGCTTTGGAAAGAATTCCACTCCTCAGCCGAAGGCTCTATGTTGCCCATTCAGCCCCTGATGTGTCTGCTTGATAACTGCAGGGGAAGGAAGACAGGCCAATTTCAACTCACTTCCAACCCCAACCTCCATTCCTCACCCCCCAGATAGGCAGGGAGGAGGTGGGGAGCGGCTCTGTGGGAAAAAGATGTGGCAACAGTCTGTCTGCTCTATGGGCCTGAGAGATAAGCAGAACAGAAGCTCTGGGCAGGCCCAGCCCTAATCTATTGTTCCCCAGCTGTGTTGCTGACCTTGGTAAAGATGACTCACTAAACTGCAATGGGAGACACAAGGGGCGGGGGCTGCAAAGGACCTGCAAAGCCAGGGGGCGGGGAGAGCAATATGTGGGACTTCTTACAGGGGTCTGGAGGCAAAACTTCTGCCTCTAACCATTACCCATACTGACCCCGCTCAATCTTGCCTTTCATTTACAATGCATTTTGCTCAAGTCTAAGGACTCAAAAAGAAAAAACAAAAGAATATAACATATTTAAACAAAATTCACTCCTCCTGGAGAAAAGCCAGTTCACTCGGACTTCTGCAAACACCCCAGTAACTCTGCAAATACTGTCATAGAATTTAATCAATGATATAATGCAAGACATTTTAAAAAATGTATTCATGACCGGCTTTTCAACACTGTTCTCCCCTCATTCATTTTATTCTCACCACAACCCTGTGGGGCAGGTTAGGCTAAGATTGTGACTGACCCAAGGTCACCCACTGAGTTTCCACAGAACAACGGGGATTCAAACTCGGGTCTCCGAAATCCTAGTCTGCTACACCAAGCAGCATTTCTAGGGTACTTTCATTTTAATTGTATTGCATTCTTGGTACAGAGCATCCCAGCCTCTAGCCACTGCAGACATTTAAACAACCTACACAAAATATATTTCCCCACCATGTATGTCCAAGGTCCATTCTCTACAGCAAACCCATGACCTACTCCCCAAATTTGGTCAGATGTACCAACAACCATCTCTGCCCCAGGAGACTGAGCCCCATCCCCTCTCTCTCTGCCACACTCACTTCCTTCTAAACATCTCCGCAAAGATGCAGCCAACGCTCCACATGTCCACAGGACTCCCATAGGTTGACTGGAGCAGCACTTCTGGTGCACGGTACCAGAGGGTAACCACCTGTGGAAGGAAACAGAGATATCAGCATTCATGAGTAAAATACAAGTCTTCTTCAGTCCATTCATCACAACACTCATTAATACATCCAGTCCAAGAGAGGAGGAACTCATGGGCTGTGGAATTATGAGAAGACCTCACCTCACGACACATACTTGAAATGATTTCGGGTTCTGAGCAGGCCAAGCCATACAGGAAATGCATCTCGGCGGTTCACTGCCTATGTGTGGACCCATAACTGCTCTTCTTTCCCATAATATCCAGCCAGCACAACCAACTCCCATTCTCAAAGACTCCTAGTCCAGCCTTGTAGTCGGTGGCCAGGGACAGAACTGCCCTCATACATAACCCACCCACAACATAAGATTATTGGGGGCACCTCCCTTTTGCACAGTTAAGAACAACTGTTAAAAAACAGGTTCCCTAAGTCACGATCTCTCAAAAGTCTGAGAACTTATTTGCAGGGAACCTCCCAACTGGCCTGTATTAAACAGGAGGAAACCATGGATTTTTTTTTTTTATCCATCCGGGATTTTTGCTCGATCCAGACCAGGTAGACTTACCAGCGGGGTCAGGGCCATCTGGCAGCTGTAGATACGAGCCAGGCCAAAGTCAGCCAGCTTGACTTGACCGGAACTGGTTACCAGGATATTCTCAGGCTTGAGGTCACGATGAACAATGCAGTTTGCATGCAAGAACTCCAAGCCACTCAAAAACTGATGCATCATGTCCTGGACAAGGCAGAAAAGCATGCTGCATCACATGCAATGCTGGATGCAACTTATATTCAGGGACCTGCCCAGAAAACTAGTACTTTCCCAAAACGGGTCCAGGAAACCACCGAGGACCCAGAAGAATTACCTTTATTGCCTCTGCCGGTAGGCCAGGTGGAGGCGTTTTATCCAGGTATGTTCTCAGGTCCTGATCCACGTGCTCAAACACCAGCGTTACTTTGGTTTCACGTTCAGTCCGTGTTGTCGTGCAAACGTCCATTAGCCTAGAGAGCGATGAGGGGAAAGGTGCTTCGTAAACATTCCAATTCTCAAACAGGATCGGCGCAATTAGGCACTGTCCTAATGAGGTGAACAGGCTGGAACTGAAACAGGTTGTGAGACCCAGTATTTTAAACTGAAACAAGAGTGGGGAGATGATATGTAGGGGAGAGGGAGCGGGGCTGTAGCTCATGGGTATAGCACCTGCTTGGCATGCAGAAGGTTCCAGGTTCAATCCCTGGCAGTTCCAGTTAAAGGATTTGGCAATAGGTGATGCGAAAGATCTAAGACCCTGGGGGGCCACTGCCAGTCTGAGTAGATGGTGGTTGTGGAGTGTCTTCAAGTCACAGCGGACTTACGGCCACCCCATAGCGTTTTCAAAGCAAGGGACATTCAGAGGTGGTTTGCCATCGCCTACCTCTCTGCTCTGGTCTTCCTTAGTGGTCTCCCATCCAAGTACTGACTAGGGCCACCCCTGCTTAGCTTCCAAGCCTGGGCCGTCACAGTCAGGGTGAGGAGATGATACCGACCTCAATAAACCAACACTTGGACTCAGGATAAGGCAACTTCATGCATGCGTTTGCAGAAGGGAACATCACTGACATTCCCTCCCACCACGCTCTTCTGCTGGATGCCACACTGTGCACTTTAACTGACACCCACAAGGTGGGCTACCCCAACCATGTGGTCTCACTGCCCGCTGTTCCCTTTCTTCTCGTGTGTGACACCCCATCCTTCATACATATCACCTCCCAACCTTTGTTCCAGTGGCACTTCTAACACCTGCTGCAAATTCTCTTTTTTCTGGCTCTGCAATTTCCCACAAGCATTTACCAATCTCTGTTCCAAACTGCCTTCCTAAGTCAGCGCTACCCAGTTGTAAACTGTAAACTTTTCTCCATAGATGCCACAGACAGCCAAGTGGAATGACCAGTCCGGATCAATCCCAGTTTGCAGGCCCTGCAGACAGGAGGACTAAATTCTGATCTGGCTTACTTGATAACAGTGGAAGCTCTGCAGATTCTTCACAAGGTTTGAGCTAGCAGAGCCCAGCAGCCAGCCAGTTGTCCGCTTCTCTTGTTTTGCCCACTCAACAAAGCAGGCAGGGTTCGGGCAGATTAACAAATCTTGTGCTGGAGAGGGCAGTGGAGGGGAGTGGGGACAATCCAGAAAACTTTGAGAATCAAAGTGGGCCGTGGGCCAAACTGTTAGATAACTGTATTCCCAAATCTGTTACAGAGGGGGGCGAATGGAGATCAGCAGGGCAAGGCACCCATGATGTTTTAAAAAGTTAAACACCAAGCTCTAAAGTGGCGCCATGACTTGGGGATGTGGTTATCGTCTGGTTTGGCCCTGAGACGTACCGCCCTACCGTTTTCAAGGCCCAGAATTCCAGAAATATGAATCAACAGGGCTACTATCTGTCTCTAAGCAGCAGCAGACAATGGTGTTCTCTCTCCTTTCGTCTTTGTCAGCTCACTCTGTACATGATCTGATTGAACTAGGAAAAGCTGCAACTCCTTTCTATGTGCTGAAGGCTTCTCATATTAACTGACAGCACTGGGGCCTTGAATCTCATCACTTTTTTCATAGAAATTAGCCATAGTATGCCCTCTCACAACCAGAGGCACCCTCTGAATGCCAGTGCTAGGAGGCAGCATCAGTGGAAGGCCTTGGCCTCTATGCCCTGCCTATTGGTCCTTCAGGGCAAGTTTCACGCAGTTTTCCTCCACCTCCCTGGAGCAGGAGGTGCTTCAGAAGAACTAGGAAGGACCCCCCCCCCAATCATTAATGGCTACATTCGTCACAGGGAGATGCTTGGCTTGAAACATCCCAGCATTTTGTGTTTGGCCCTGGACCCCATGGCAGCCATTTTAGGATTGCTTTGTGCGGCAGCCATTTTGTGATAGAAAGATTTTCCTCAGATTTTCTAAAGACTGGGGAGCCCTGGACCATTAGATGAACCACTGGTCTGATCCAGCAGGGCTCCTTTTATGTCCTCACATTCCTCCCCTCCCAAGATGCTCAGACTCACTGGTCCTCATGCCCTCACCGCACAATGTTGGGATGGTCAAAGTTCTCCAGCCGTTTCAGCAGGGCCACCTCGCGCACAGTCGACAACGGCAGCCCGTTCTCGTTGCTTTGGACCCGAACATTCTTGAGGGCCACGAACTTGCCGCTCTGCAGGTCTCGGGCCTTGAAGACGGTGCCATAAGCCCCAATGCCGATCTCTGCCACTGGCTCGTACTGGTCCTGAACCCCCATGGCCATCATGGCAGCCCCCCTCCTACCAAGAGGCCACAAAGGCTTTTCAGAAAGATCAAGGGAAACAAAGACAGTTAGTTAGAAAGTTGGCCATTCCTCTCACGCCCCACAGTTCAGATCACTGTGCTTCCATAAACCGGCCTATTCTTCCACGTCACACACACACACAGCGATAATGAAGCTCAAGGCAATGCATCCATCTGGACTTAATCAAGACCTAGGTTTCCCGTCTCATTACCAATTCTAATTTCTTCATGCCAACTACCCCGCTTCATATCACGCCTAATCCAATCATGCCTGCTATTGTCATTCACCTGCTAATGTCATTCAGCATCTGCAATCACTCCACTCTCCAAGCTATAAGGGCAGATGGACTCCCATTCTAGCTGTATCTGAAGAAGTGAGCAGTGACTCATGAAAGCTCATACCCCACCATAAATTTTGTTAGTCTTTAAGGTGCTACTGGGACTCTTGCTCTTTTCTACTGCTACAGACAGACTAACACGGCTACCCATCTTGATCTACACCCCCTCCTACTGACACATATTACCCCTTTTATATCTATCTGATGCATTGTTTAACCTCTCTCGTTACTTAAAAGGAACCCAAGGCAGCACACATGGGTCTCCCTTCTTATCCTCACAACAACCCTGCAAGGTTGACTAGGTGGAAAGAGAATGACTGGCCCAAGGACACCCAGTGAGCTTCATGGGAGAACCGAGATATAAATGTTTGGATCTCAAACGGATCTCTTTTATGATTTCCCCAGTACCCTTCAATTCTCCCTCAAGGAATCAGCCTAAACTCTTTAACTCCACTGCTCCCTCCCTTATGGGGGGAATTAATTATCACATGGCAGTGTGTAGTATAGACAGGAGATCCTAAGATTGCCTGGCAGCCAGCAGTTCTAGGTGGTGAGCTAGACGTTTCAGAGGTGGTTTGCCACTGTCTGCCTCTGCATCACATCCCTGGTATTCCTTGGAGGTCACCCATCCCAATACTAGCCAGGGCCAACCCTGCTTAGCTTCCAAGATCTGAAGGGACCGGGCTAGCCTGGGCTATGGGAGGGAGATACAGTATGTTGGGAACTTGGTTCCTTATTGGATGATGACGACTTTGCTCCAGTGCTTTCCTTCCCTATTTAAAAAACACAGTCTTATCCAGTGGTTGGTGTTGACCTTGCACCTGTCTCAAAAACTAATTTCAATACCAACTTCTGAGACAAAGAACACCATGACGTGCAAGTGTTTATGGACATGTGCAGGCCTGGCCAGCTCGAGGCAACACACACCAGCAGGGCTCCAATCAGAGATGCCAATCTCCAGGGGGTGGCTGGAGATCTCCTGCTATTACAACTGATCTCCAGGAGACAAAGATCAGTTCATCTGGAGAAAACAGCTGTTTTGGAAGGTGGACTCTATGGCATCGTTCCCCACTGAAGTCCCTCCTCTCCCCAAACCTTGCCCTCCTCAGCCTCCATCCCCCAAATCCCCAGATATTTCCCAACACAGAACTAGCTCCAATACCATAATTGTGCAAAAAAGAGAACTTCCACTTTTCTGCATGACAAGCCAAAATCGACACCATTGCTGTTAACAGGTGTGGGATATGGATAAGCAACTGGAGCCCTATCCAGCTCCTCAAAGGTTTTCTATCATGCCCCAGCATCCCTGCCCAGTCCCATTGGATCTCAAGGGATCCCATCCACCCCAGCAACATTTGGGCACATGCTCATACCAGAGCACACTGTAATCCTTTCCTGGCTCCATAACACTCTACGGCCACTGAGTTCTCATCATTAACAAAAATATAGACATCTCCACACACCCTTCCAAGGGAGGTTTACAGGTAAAACAGGGGATTCCAATTCATCATAGTGATCGCATGTACAGAAAATCTGGGGCAATAATGAACCAGGCAGTAGAAAAGAGAGTCTGCATCGTGATATACCAGTAACTTCATTAACTCTCTCCTGCAGAACAAAATGCACCACCGTCATCTATCTGTCCTTCTGAAAACCAGACCCATTTGGCATACATTGTAGGACCCTTTCCCCTCTCCTCAAAATAATGGTTTCACCAGCTGGAATCACACTGACTAGTCTAGACAGACAGAGCCTACTCTGCAGCCACAGCTCCCTCTGTGCGTTCCCCTCACCGCCCCAAACAATCGCTCTCTGGAATACAAACTTTGCTCGCAGTCTCTGATTAAAGCAATACGCCATTTCCTTAGCTTGGGTTTGTTTCTGGCCAGACAGCAGCAGCCTGAGCTCAGATTTTCCAAGACTCCCTACTGGTACACTTGAGACAATGTCCTGCTCTTTCAACAGCCTCTAATCATTCATTTCAAAGCAGGTAACCCTGTTAGCCCGTTTCAGAGCAAGCAAACAGGAGTCTTGGGGCATCTTAAGCACTAACAACATTTTATTCCAAAATAAGCTGTTGCAGACTTCACTTCCTCAGATGCAGGTAGAGCAGGAATGGGCAACTGTTTTGGCTCGGGGGCCACTTTGTGGGAGCGGAGGTTAGCAGAGGGCCGCACCTTTTAAAATGATTGCATTCATTAGTTAACTTTGCATTTCAGAAAAGGTATAAATTGTATCATAAAAATCAATAAATATAAATTAAATAAAATAGTGGTAGTTTTATTCCATTTCTTTATTGTGCTAATTTCATATCATCTATAGCTGCAAGCACATTTAATTTTAGAATCAGTTTAATGAGACAAATGTACCCTATCACACCATGTGGCCAACTGTCTTGGCAGGCCACAAAAAACTCTGTGGCGGGCCGCATGTGGCCCCCAGGTCGCAATTTGCCCACCCCTGAGGTAGAGGGTTGTCACTGCACATGAGATAAAGGGATAAATGTATTTATTAGGGGCGTGCAAAGAAATTTTTACCAGTATTTTTCAGTTCAGGTCTATTGGACCTGAAAACATTTCAGGATTTCCCAAAAATCCGGGATCCAAATACCCATATGGTATGCGGATCTGGAATTTTTCGGAAATCCCGAATTTTCTGGGATCCAACAGACCCGAACTGGAAATTGTTGGTAAAAAAAATACCAGCCTGATCCTGGGGCATCAGGAGAAGGCAGTACAGAGCGACTCCGTGCAGGCACACCAAACCCTGCTGGGCTGCCCAGTCCTGCTGTCCAGTTTAAACCAGGCAGCAGAAGGCAGCACAGAGCAGTGCTGCAGATGAGCTCTCAACTCGCCACCAACCCAGCTGATCTTGGGCTGGCTTCTCTTGCAGCCCAGTTTAAAGAGAAGCCAACCACAGCTGAGGGAGAGTTCTCAGCTCACTGCCACCCCAGCTAATCCTCAGGCTGACTTCTGCAGTCCCTTCAAAGTGTAAAAGGACTGCATAAGCCTGCCTGACGAACAGCTGAGAGGCGGGAGCAATATGCGGCCTGCTCTCCACTGTTTTCAGACCTACCTGAAATTCCCAAACATATCTGGGATTTTCTTCCGGTTCTCCTGAGAAAACCCAGATACATTTGGGAAGCCAAAACATACCTCCAAAATACTGATAAAGTATTTTTCAGGTATATCTTCGGTTCTGGTAGATCTGAAAACTAACCCCTAGTAATTATGCCTCAAATATAAAACAACACTGGACTGAATTTGGAACTTTTGTCATTCTATAAGTCTGGGGGTCCCCAACGTGGTACCCATGGGCACCACAGCACACACCAACTGTTTTTAGGAAGTGGGCGGGGCCAGGTAGGGCTTTGCCCACCAAGGCTTCTGAATGACTATTGGCGATCTGATTGGCCATGCAAGGTTTTTTTAAATATTGCTTGGCCGCCGCCACCAACACAGCACAAGGATCTATGCTACGCTACTGAAGTTAAGCAGTGGTGATCACTTTGTGGTTAGCTCCGCCTCCCGTGGCAGCCATTTTTGTTCCTGCACCCGCTGTGCAGTATCAGAATTCCAAACATGCCTGCAGGCTCAAAAAGGCTGGGGACCTCTGCTGTAAGTGTTAGCGAAACCTGGCATTCCCCAGCCATTACAAGTGTTAACTAACTTTGCATAAACTGCAAGGGGTCTCCCCATTTTTTTCGATTAGATCAGAACTTTACATAACTACAGTTCACACTGTAGTTCCATGCCCTCCCTGACCCTGCTGTATGTTTATTTTCATACCTCCTACATAAAATGACTGCACAGCGAAGATCCACTCATTGCATCTGAAGAGGTGGGCTCTAGTCCAATGAAAGCTCCTGCTAGAATTAAAAATTTTGGTAACAGTTTGCAAAGCACCACCAGACTCCTGTTTCTAACAGTTACTTAACAGCGCTAATGCTGCCCTCCTGACTCCAGGACTCGCCTGTATCATGCACGCCCGCCCACCCACCCACGAGAATCACACCCCCCCGATAGCTCATCCTAACAAAGCCCCTCGCAGAGGCAACGTTTCAGGCCCTCCGAAAGAACAGGACTCCGGGAACACGCACACGCTCACACCCCAGCGCACATGCAAAACCGAAGGGGGAGGGAAGCTCTCCTTCCCGATGCCCCCCTCCCCCCGGGAAAACTCTTCCCACGTTGCACTCAGTTCCCGAAAAACTAAACGGGGGCGCTTGCCATAACTTTGCAACGGTCCCCCCGGCCCAACCCTCCTTGCGCTCAGCCCCCCCAAAAGCGGCCCCCTTTCCCTGGAACCACCCCCACCGCCCAACGGCTGTGCTGGAGAGCCCGGGGGCATCCTTCCCGCCAGGGAAGAAAAGAGGCTCCCGAGGGCTTGCCTTGCAGGAGCAAACACGTGGCAACTCCCGGCCCCCAAAGCCGCCGGGCCCCGCACTCACCCCTGCAGCAGCAGTAGCAACAGCAGCAACTGTGGCGGTGAAGGGGGGCTGCTCCGGCACAGCAGCCACCCAGCCAGCGAGCGAGCGAGGGGGAATGGGGGCGTGGCGGGAAGACCCGCGAAACCACCGAGACGGGCGCAGCTAGAGTGGCCATCAGAGCGGAAGCAGGGCGCCAAAAAAGCCCTCTGCCCAGCCCCCGCTCCCTCGTGGCGGGGGAGGAGGAGTCTCGGCCGTTCGTCTTGCAAAGGACTGGGCTGGTTCTGGAGAAGGCGGCGTAGACTCAGGGCAGCTCGTGGCCTGCTACAGATCTGGCTAGTCTTGAAGGTGCTGCGGGGCTCTTGCTCTTTTGTACTGCTCCGGACAGACTTAACACGGTTCACCCATCTTCCTCCTAATAAAGGGACAATGCCTGTCGATAATTGAAGCGCTGCCCTTGGATTTCTCTGTTTTCAGCAGTGTAGGACAAGGGATCAATGAATGTGATTTATGAATGTGACTTCTGACATCCCCCCCTGACCTGTACACTGTCAACTGTCATTGTGCCTTCTTGGGAGTCTGACCACAGTATATTCAGATCTTAGTATTTAGCCCAGATAGAAGAGATTTAGAATAGAATATATATGTCTTATGGTTTCATCTCCTTTTAGAAGGAGCAGAACTCATAAAAGAATATTTGTTAGAAGCTTCAGAAGTAATTAGAAAACAGCAGAATAGAATTTAACAGCACATTCTGGACTTGCAAGCTCTCCAGTTGAAGGACATCCCAGAGTGAAAGCTATGGGTGACTGGGGGGCCCGTACCTCAAGGCATGTGCAGATTAAATCAATAAAGTGCACAGAGGACTCCTGGCACGGATATAAAAAGGAGTCTTCTGGCACGGACAACAGTTTTATTCCAATTTGATTTTGTTATAAAAGATTCTCAAGACTCCTGGTTATTTTTGTGGTAACACCAAGGTGGCTGCCCCTCTGGAATTATTCACAGTGAATATATACAGGAATAATATTTATACCTTGTTTTCCTTCCCAAGGGGGATCCAAAGGGGCTTACAAGACTGTTTTCCCCTCCTCCATTTTGTCCTCAAAACAATAAGCCTGAGAGGTAAGCTTAGCTGAGAGAGTGCCAGCTCGGAGCTTGACAGGCGAGCCACCATGGCAGACTATGCAAGCAGTACCTGAAAGGAGGCAGAACTGGTAGTAATTCTTAAATCTGCTTAATAAAATACCCTAACAAGCTCTACCAGACCAATCTCTTAAAACTGGATGCAAAAATATTTACTTTCATCTTGGCTTCAAAATTTAATCCAACCATAGATTTACAGAGGAAATGATCAGAATGGATTTTATTTCTAGATGGATGATCAACCACCTCATTGGAAGGACCCCGAATACCAACTGTACTCATAATGATGCTGCGTTATCAAGGGGGGGAGGCCAGACTGAACTGGATACCCGCTGCCTCAACTGAAGGCCTGGTGGAAGAGCTCCGTCTTTCAGGCCCTGCAGAACTGCAGAAGCTCTCGCAGGGCCCTAGTTTCTGACAGGAGCTCATTCCACTAGCCCTGGCCCTAGTTGACAACCACACAAAATATAGTTAATAATCTGTCATGCTATGATCTGGCCCTAGTTGAGGCAAATTGGCTATCCCTAGGGCCAGGGACCATCAGTAGATGTTGATTCGAAGAGCACCATGCCCTCCTGGGCTCCCCAAACTCTGCCTTTCCCCAGCCACTTCCCTCAAATCCCCAGAAATTTATCAAAATGGATTTGGCAACCCTAGTCCTAGAATATTATAGTAGAAAAAAGGTGTATCATATTAGAAGATAGACAGAGTGCATTTTCCTCATCATTATCTAACCCACATAATTTGGGATTAGGATAACATTTCCAGATTACTGTAGGGTTGCCAGATGCCCTTGCGGGGGCAGGGGATTACCCGATTTGAGATCTCCTACCCACTTTTTAAAAATCAGCCAGCGGAGGATAAAATGGCGGCCACAGATTAGTGGGGGGGGGGAGGCTGTAGGCGTGGCCAACTCAGAAGCCAGCAGGAACTCTGTTCCTGTGCTTTCCTACCCAAAAATAGCCCTGGCCTTTGGTATGTATCTTGTGCTTGGAAACCTCTCAGCCTCACCTGGAGTAACCCCCCCCCCCTTCTTTGGAAACTGAAACCAAATTAAAGAGCCAACCTCAGCTTTCCTCTCCTCCTTTGATGACAAGGCATTGCCTTTGTTCTGCAGGGAGTTTGGATGCAGCTGCCCTTGACATAAGAGGATGCCTGGCTTGGAAACTCCCAGATTTTTGTAATTTGCCATCTGTTTTGGGTAGGGTTGCCAAGTCCAGGTTGGAAAATACCTGGGGACTTTGGGGGTGGAGCCAGAAGAAGGTGGGGGTTGGGGAGGGGCCTCAGCATGGTAGAATGCCATAGAGTCCACCCTTCAAAGCAGCCATTTTCTCCAGGGGAGCTGATCTCTGTCAGCTGGAGATCAGTTGTAAAAGCGGGAGATCCCCAGGCCCCACCTGGAGGATGGCAACCCTCGTTTTGGGCAGCCATTTTGTGACTGGTTCAAGCTCCCCTGACAACCGTTTTGTGGTGGACCCACTACCCATCCCACAGGTCTCCATGGACTTAAGAAGACTGGGGGCCCTAGCATACATCACAGCGGGGCTGGCTCCAATTGTTCTGCAGGAGCCCTAACTAGCCAGATAACCAAGGACTTTTCTGCAGGGTGGAGGGGGTTTGGTCAGTGCTGGCTCCATATTGCTTTGGGTTATCCCTTAATTTCCACACACATTTTTGTGCCTTTAGTTTTCACTTTGGTTTTCTATTTTTCTGTTTGGTTTAAGACCACTTTTATCCCGATTTTTTTCTGGAAACCAATTTTGAGTCACCTAGTCCCTTAATGTCTCTGTTGGTTTTCTTTGTCCCACCCACTCCCGTGCACTTCCAGACCACTTTTCAATGATTGGACTGTCATCATCATCAAACCACTCCCTTTTGTCCCCCCCCCCCCAAGACAAGTAGTTTCTTTTTTTTAAGGCATTAAAATACTGATCTATCAGTATACCGTTGTAATGGTAGTTGAAGCAGATTCTCCAAATTCCCAGCTTTCCTTTTTCCTAAAGTAAATATCTAGTGCCTTCCCTTGTGCAGATATGCCTTTTCCTTGTATCTCCGTGAGGGAAAAGGATAGACTTACTTTTTTAAAATAATGAAAGCTGGAAATTCAGAGAAACTGCCTAAACAATGGTTACAATACACAACTATATATTGATATTTTAGTGCTGTTAAAAAAAAATAGAAGGGAGGTGCTGCGATGCCTGATGACACAACCAATGATGCCAGCACTCTTCCTTGAAAATCCTGATTATTTAAGACACATGTGGAAGAAAATAAACTAACTCAACAACTGTTGAAATGAAAAGGGAGGGCAGACATGCAGAAGAAGGTCTGTTTTGAAATAAGAGCAAGTTTGGTGTAGTAGTTAAAGAGTGGCGGACCCCAATCTGAAGATCCAGGTTCTCTATTTATCCTTTTTCTCTGTGTGTCCCCCACATGATATGTCCCACCTACCTCACAGGGTGTCTCTTGTGGGGAGAGGAAGGGATGGATATTGTAAGCCACTCTGAGACTCCAGGTGAAGGATGGGGTATAAATCCAACTCTCATTCTTCTCCTCCTCCTCCTCCTACCCAAACTGACTCCAGTGTTTGTGGACAGACTTCCAAGAAAATCAGGAGTAAGTTGAGTGTGTGGCAAACCCCCAATATTTCCAACCAAAAGATGATGGAGGGGTTAGCAGATGGCATTGCAGCCTCTGAATTTCTGCACAGAGTCTCCATGTGCAAAAGCTGTACCTACACATGGAGACTCTCTCAATGAACTCTGAGCCTGAGTGTCTGCCAAGACAAGTCTCTTCATATGATGAAGGCAGCTGTTTTGAACTAAGTGCTCTCTGCAGACCCAGATGCCTCCTGGGCTTTCTGAAATACCTTCGGATCTAGTGAAAGATAGAACTGGTCCATTGCGCTGAAGAAGAGATGCTTTAAGAAGAAGGAAGTAGATGCTGGGAAACATACTGGTGGTGGGGGGGTTCATGGTGCCCACGGGTATCATGCTGGGGACCACTTTGCTATGCTAGTGCATAGGGAAGATACGGGGCCTTCTGCCCATAGTGATTCTTTCCCTGTCTGACTGGTTTTAATTGGGAATGTTCTAATGCCAGAGTTATTAGATTAATTACACAGCATTTGAGAAGGGGACCTGAATTCAAATGACTGAGTAACTTACAGGATAGAATTGTATGGTATGTTGCTGGTTAAGAATGGTGGTCACACACGCGAGATAAAGCGGGGGGGGGGGGGGGGGACAAGGCTATTTCCTCCAGAGGAAGATGGCCCACAGTTGAGTGATCACATAGAGTTTTGTAGATGCAGGCATAGCCTGCCACTGCATGATCAGATGCAACCGCGGGTGAGTCAGGTTTTTTTTGTCATTCCCCCCCCTCTCTTAAGCGGGGGATTGATTAATCACATCTCTGCCCTGAGGGCTTCCTATGGCAGTATGCGATGATGCGCACACTGAGAAGGGGAATAAAACAACGGCATGGCGTTGGGATAGCCTGATCAGACTATCCCGATATCATGAGTGCACACTGGAGTGATCACACAGGGGAAAGTCCATCTGTGGCCCATAGCAACCCATTTGCTACCGGACTTTCACTAGTGTTTTTTTACTCCGCTTCTCCAGCAGAGCAAAATGGCATACTGACAGCTGCAGGGCACTTGCCAGAAGTTTGCATCTGATCACACCCTTTAAATCCGCCTGGCATTCGTGCCTATGGCGGGGCTACTTGTGCATGTGATTGTGATCTATGTTTGGTTTCAAGTATTGTCCCCTGATCCAAACACTGGATGAGACCAATTCAAAAGTTAATACATGAAGACAGAAAGTCAGAAAAGCAAGTTATTTATTTTTTTAGTTGTTGTTCATAGGTTCCAGTCTATTCTGTGTTCCTTCGAGCCAGAAACTGGTCTTGTGATTTTATTTTGATCCATAAGGAATTCTAGAGGAGCCCAGTGTGAGGGTCAGAAATTCTTAAATATTATCACATAGCAATCAGAGCCCTCATTTGGTTGGAGGCCCTAGGATGAAGTTGACATGTGCGCATTCATCCCTTGATAAGTGTTTCAAGAACTGATGTTCTGCATGTGTGCAATGGCTGTCACCGATCAAATGCTACAGACAGAGCTACTGTGATTGTTTCACAGTACTTCAGGTGGTAGGCATTTCAACGGAGGCTGTTCACACATGCAGTTGTATCGTCGTAAATTATCAAATGATAATATATGTCCCTTAGCCCATATTTGGTAGTCTGAATTTAAAAATAGCCCCACCCCCTGCAGCTACTATGGGCTATAGTGGGGCCAAAAGAAAAGAAAAGCAGGTACCCATATTGTGTCTTTCCCTCCTATTAGGTCCTAAAGCGGCCTGGGAAGGGGGCACCTCCAATCAGGAAACAGCATTCCCCTATGCCATAGCCCTGATCTATACTCCCTACCATTCAAGTGGGACTGTAACTCAGTGGTAGAGCATCTGCTTAGCATGCAGAAGGTCCCAAATTCAATCCCTGGCATCTCCAGTTAAAGGATCTGGATAGGGTTGCCGGCCTCCTGGTGGGGCCTGGAGATCTCCCGCTTTTACAACTGATCTCCAGCTGACAGAGATCAGCTCCCCTGGAGAAAATGGCTGCTTTGAAGGGTGGACTCTATAGCATTGTACCATGCTGATGCCCCTCCCCTCCCCAAACCTTGCTCTCTCCTGGATCCACCCCCAAAGTCTCCAGGTATTTTCCAATCCAGACCTGGCAACCCTAATCTGGTAGTAGAAGGTGTAGACCTCTGCCTGAGAACCTAGAGAGTCACTGCCAGCCTGAGTAGATAATACTGACTTTGATGGACCAAAGAGCCATCTTGTCCGGCAAGGTGGGGTAGCAATATAAGTATTAAAGAAATATAAGTAATAAAATAAATAAAAGATATAAGTGAGATTAATGTGTCATTTAAACGGATAATTCAGCCAGTCCTGCTTTTGCAGAGGGGAATAACCTTACTCCGTGAACATGGATGGTTTCTTCCTAAATAAAATAAATACAAACGTTTGCAAGCCTCCAGATCCAACATTTCCGGTACCTATGGGCTGAATGCTGAAAGCTATGCAAAACAATGACAGCAAATTTCCATGGGGCTCTCTCCTCTCTCATATCATCACTCAGAAGATACCTGAGCAGTCGGGTTTTTCTTTAAACTCTCAGGCAGAATGGGGTCTCAGGGCCACTGGTTTGGAGACTGTTGTTCTCACAGGCCTCTCCCTCTGCCAAAGCAGGCACCAGACTGTAGAGGGATCAGTTCATCTCAGGTGCCTGGTATGGGTCCAGCACTCCCGACTGAGGCACCTGCTAGTGGGGGCGGTTTACCCATTTGTGCATCTGTTTTGAGGTCCCCTCCAGTTCTTTCAACCAGAAGCTGAAACCCCGGCGGGCCTGACTCAGCAGTGCGTGTTTCAGTGGGAGATAATCTGAGCTCTGCCAGGCTTCTCAGAACAGGCTTCTGTCCCAGATAAGGCAGGAGGGAGGCTGAGCAGGAGAGGCCTCTAGGCAGAGATTTTCCTTCTAAATAATAATGCATTTTTTAAAAAAAACAAAAACCCATCTACAGCATTCTTTAAAGACCCGTTTCAGAGGGGCGTGTTTGGGGAAGTGTGACTAGGCTGATGGTGTAAGTAGACAGGAAATTCTGCTTTGTTGGTCTTCATTTTTGCACACTGCGATAAAAGTTATGGAGCTGGGAGTGGGGTTACAGGAAAGGAGAGATGGAATGATGATGCACACGGTGAAAATATTAGGAGATTCATAGTGCAATCCTTTTTAATCTGTTGGAATTAATGGATTCAGAAGGGTGTAACTCTGCTTAGGATCACACTGTTAGAGCTGTCCCTTGGGGGTTATGATTTTTTCGTATTGACTAGCTTTTGGCTGATCCCCCCCCCCCCACAAACACACACATGATTTTGCCCCACTGATTGCATCCCTTCACATTTGCTCTTTCCTTTTGGTTACAATAGATCAGATCTGGTTATGTTATGATTTCTATGACTGTCAGTATATTGATACATTAAAGATAATTGGTACATTGTTCTACTGACCCAACAAATAACTGCCTAAATGTATATTAAAATTCTTATCCAAATCCTGCACCAAGAAAAGGTGATTTCTGCAACTTATATATAGTATGCAAATTTGTATATAGTTATGTAATTAATTCTGCAATATACTATTCTGAATAATTTTATTCTGATTCTGCTGTTACAAGGGAAAGAGCAGGAAGCTTTGTGGTGCACCAAACCCCCCACCTTTGCCCACCTGAAATCTTATTCAGCCATTTCTGAGATTTCAGCTGCCATTACACACTCACATTTGAATAGTGCTTCACAGCAATAGGGGCTAGGAACGTGCTTTGTTTAAAAAAGGTAGAATTCTCAGGATGTTGAATTCTACACCTAATACTACATACTACCCCAAACACACACACCTTTGGTGCTCCTTCAGTGTCACTGCATGCACACAGATTCTAGGATATCATATACCATAGTCCTTACAACTGGGGGGAGGAGAATTCCACTCAAATCAGATTAGTTTCTATGCTGTGTTTCAGAATCCGGGTCCTGGAATTACCTAAATATCAGTACAGAGACTTGGTAAACAAAGATTCTCCTCAGTTCTAGCATCGCATTCCTTTGTGGTTCAGAGACTGGATACACTGCATAACAAGAACAAACTTGTATTGGTTGCTGCTACTTGCCACCCCCCCCCCCCCCCAAAAAAAAGAACGGTTTACAAGGTCCACCTTCTATTTGGATAAGATGGTACCAGATATCATTATGTTCAGGTAACAAAATGGAATAGAATGTGGCACTGTGAAATGCGTTTCCCTTCACTTGTTCAGAGCAGAGGGAAGTGCCCATTCCCATTTCTCCCATGATGAACATGGGAAATTATATCTTAACATGATCTCTGAGACTACTGTGTACAGTATCCCCCACCCCCTCACAATAGTTCATCTCACCCGCTGCATCTATGAGGTCACACAGACAATTCCCAGTGCAAGGTGTCCCCCTAGTGCTCAGCTGGGCCTCCGTGACTTCCTGGAGCTGCAGTCGCACAATGCAATGCAGGCAATGCAGAGAAAAGAATTTAAGCTACACATTAGTTGCTTTAGAATGTGGTAGCGAGGTTGGGGAACAGGAAAAGATGTGCAGCAACCAATTTATACACTAAGCACATGTTTCTGTAGACCAGATTGTGTACATAGGCAGCTGAGTCCTAGAGGCAGTTATTTATTTCAATATTTCTACTTCATTTTTCTTCCCAATGGGGTTCCAAAGTAGTTGACAACCTCGCTCTCCTGTCCTCCATTTTATCCCCAAACAGCAGCCCTGTGAGTTTGGTTAGGCTGAGGCAGAGAGAGTGACTGGCCCAGGTTACCCAGTGAGCTTCTATGATGCCTAGAGTTGCCAGGACCCACCTGACCACTGGTGGGGGGCGGGGAGCGGGGTTGCCAGTTCCAGGTTGGGAAATTCCTGGACATTTGGGGGTGGAGCCTGGGGAGGACCGGGACCTCAGTGGGGTACAATACCACAGAGTCCACCTTCCAAAGCACCCATTTTCTCCAGGGGAACTGATCTCTGTTGTCTGGAGATGAGCTGTAATTCCCAGAGATCGCCAGGCCCCACCCAGAAACGTAAATCCTGACAACATGCAATAGTAAAGAGGAATCACAGTCAATGTAACATGTAAAGTGAGAACAAGAAACTGTGATATATAAGCTAATAAAGATTTGGGGTTGCCAGCTCTGAGTTGGGAAATACCTGGAGATTTTGGAGGGTACAGCCTGTGGAGGGGGGAGTTTGAGGAGGGAAGGTACCTTATCAGGGTATAATGTCACAGAGTCCACCCTCCAAAGCAGCCATTTTCTCCAGGGGAACTGATCTCTATTGCTTGGGGGTCACTTATAATTCTGGGAGCTCTCCAAGCCCCACCTGGTGGCTGGCAACCCCATAAAAAAATGTAAAACAAAAATTATGGAAAAGCCAAAAGTGTTATCTGTTCTTATAATTTGAAAATCTTAAAGTAACTAAAATCCTTTTTTTCATACATTCATGGGTAAACCTAGTAATTACATAAAAATATGTACTTTGCATCCTAGTATTCTTCATGGTGACCCTGTAAGATTTCTTGTGACAAAATATTGATTTTATATAAGGGGGGGTAACACCCCTAATTTTATGTCAGTCCATCCTGGATTTTTGACTGAAGTTCTGCTACTGAAATGACTACAGGTAATCTGGATAGCTCGTCCCTACTCATCTGGTTGCCTACAGGGCACTTGGGTTGGACTCTCCACAAAAATATTTATATTTGGATTATAGGACTTTATTCATTCTGGAGAACAGTACCATTCACAGGACTTTATTCCATATTCATTATGAATTGGTCTTTCTTATGCTGGTTTGTATATATGATTTGTACACAGTTCTTTCTACATCAAAACTATTTTTGTTTTTAGCACTCTTAAGATTTTCAAATTATAAGAACAGATAACACTTCTGCGTTTTCCATAATTTTCGTTTCACATTCTTTATTAGTTTGTATATCACAGTTTCTTGTTCTCACTTTATGACCCACCTGGAGACTGTCATCCCTATATTCCAGGTGTGGCCAAACTTGCTTAATGTAAGAGCCCCAGAGTATAAACGTCAGATGCTTAAGAGCCACAATACATGAACAAATATCACACACACGTTTTTATTGGAAAATATGCAAATTTGCTTTTTATTAACATGAAATGAGACTGCCAAAAAGAAAAAGAAAAGAAGTAAACACATATTGATACTGATATTTATTTGTCCAATGATATTTATTTGTTTGCTAATGATATTTATGTGTCTAAGAGAGAGAGAGAGGTGGAAAGAAAGAATGAAAGAGGTGGAAAGAAAGAGAGAGAGAGAGAGAGAAACAAAGCAAATAGATGAGGAAGGGAGGGGGGATGAAGGAAGAGAGACAGAAAGAAAGAGAAAGAGCAAATAGATGGGGAGCCTCCTGGGAGCTGCACAATATGTGTGAAAGAGCCGCATGTGGCTCCCGAGCCACAGTTTGGTCACCCCTGCTATATCCAAATCTTGATATCCCAGATCCTTGTTGAACATTCTAACCACCATATTGTGCTGATGTATGATGGGAAGGTGGAAAGTACATAACTGACCTCATGTCAGCTGTATAATATTTCAATCGTTACAAGTGAAACTGAGAGATTCTGACTGGAGGAAGAAAAGGTGTTTCTTAAAGAACTTTAGGGGTTGAGATAGACACTGTTTTCAATCAATCAAAATACCTTTAATGGCATAATAAAATACATAGCGTGATAAAATATGAGCAAGAAGGTATCACAGAGACAGCAAAATAAGGCTGGCTGATCATACAGAGAGCTTGTGTCTATCTTTGACCACTTCAGCCAAGAATTTAGCAACCAGAGCTGTGAGGTCCGGGTTTGTGTCATTTAATCAACATTGTATTATTCTGTCTTTGTTAATACAATGTTTAGGGTATAGCAGAGAGGAAAGAAGTTTCTTACGTGGACCTGTGTGCAATTGGTAGTCCAAGATGATATGACAGGTTGAATCTATCGATTTTGAAGGACAGATACATTTCCTTTCATGGAAAAGGACTTTGTTATGCCAACCAGTTAATATTTTTGAAAGAAAAATATTTAGTCGTGCTAATGTAAAAGCTCCACAATGAGAAGGGTGATGTAGGTTGTAAAAATAACTGGCCATTCTCTCTTGCTGGATGGAAAGGTTTAGTTTGGCCTGAGAAGAGAAATAAGGCTGCAGAGGATTTAGTTTATGAGATTCTAGGCCCAGAAGCCTTTGTTTAATGGTTTGAAAGATAGCAGATTCATTAAAGGGGAGGAGATAGACACCCTGTGGCAGGCACAATCACTATTCCTGCCCCCCTATCATTCTGAAAGGCAAAACAGGTTTGTAAGGATTTGAAGGACCACATAATCCCTAGACACCTGCTTGACAGGGCGACGACACCCAGAAACATGGGTTCTCTCACTGACCTATTTGACAAAGGGCAAAAGAGAAAAATAAATGTGGACCACAGAAGAAAAAATATTCATATCCAGTTATACCTCGTGTATGTAAGCCAGTGAGGGGTGCCTGTATGTTTTAAAATGTCTCAGCTAGTTGTTTACCTTTCCTCTGCATATATTCAGTCAGTCATGGAATTTCTGACACTCTCCAAGTCTTAGTCAAACATTACTTCAGTACAGCAGGTTTATGTTCACACCACTTATTTGTGACTGGTATCTTTGTGGCTGTCAATGCATTCCAAACTGGCTCGTCATGCTAGGTTTTTATGCTCCAAATATCTAAACAAAAATATGCAGTGGATTTAAGAGGCAGGATGTAATTCATCATCAAAATGATGATATATAGTCTTCAAAAGATTTGGGGACAGTTCCGCCAAATCTGAAGAAAGTCAGCTTTTTGATAAGGGGGGAAAAGGTTTTGGCATTTATTCCTGCTGTTTTTACCAGAACACATGCAGAACGATTTGGGAGAGACTCTGAACCAATTTTGTGGTCCCCATTTGTATTTGTGGGTTGTCTGAGACACAATGAACTGAATGCAGCTTGATAACTCCCCTGTTTTTGCAATCTCAGGGAGGTGGGATAAAAGGATATTTATTGCACATCTGGTGGCTTGACATGCAGCTGGCGGGTGGCAATAGCAGCAGCCACCCGGACGTTTTCCTCTATGTTGGTTACCAAAGCAGAGCACTTTTCTGGGAGCACCCCATGATGTCATCCTCTAATCGTCTGTTTTCTAGGCATTTTTTCCCTTAAACTTGGTTTGGTATGGTCTTTCCAAAAAGGACACAATTCAAATCAGTGTTCCTCTAAGCTGAGTTAGTGTGAGCTAGCTCACAGTTTTTTAGCCTCTGGCTCATACACTTTTGTCTTAGCTCAGGAAGGATGGCTCCAGAGCAAACTAATTAATGCAGTAGTCAAATCACCCACTCATAACTTTAATGCCAGTAGCCCACAAAGGAGAATTTTTGCTCCCGAGACTCCACAGCTTAGAGGGAGCATTGGTCCAAATGCATTAGCAAGCCATCTGGTCAGAAAGATGAACATTTTAGAAAGTCCCATCCATCTGGGTATCGTTTTCTTTCCTTCAGCCCCTTGTAGATGCCATTTTCCCTGCCATGCCACTGGATGGCTTTTTTAGTGTTTTTTAAAAAAATTAGTACTTGTTATTGCACAATACAGCCAGTTTGGTGTAGTGGTTAAGAGTGAAGGACTGTAATCTGGAGAACTGGGTTTGATTCCCCACTCCTCCACATAAAGCCTGCTGGGGGACCATGGGTCAGTCATAGCTTTTTCAGAGATCTCTCAGCCCAAAAAATAAGCCTAGCTCTCCACCAATGTTCCCTCTAAACTGTGGAGTCTCATGAGCAAAAATTCTCCTTTGCGAGCTACTGGCATTAAAGTTGTGAGTTAGCAATTTGGCTACTGCATAAATTAGTTTGCTCTGGAGCCATCCTTTGTGAGCGAAGTTAATAATCTGTGAGCTGGAAGCTAAAAAACTGTGAGCTAGCTCATACTAACTCAACTTAGAGGGAATACTGCTCTCCACCTACTGGTGCATGATGCTAATGAGCTAGAACTTAAGGCTGCCAGACAGTCTTTGGATCTCCTGGCTATACTACATACAGTGCCATACGATAGTTATAATTATTACTATAATGTTATAGTACAATCATTTTTTAAAATAATAGTGCTATAACTCTATAAGCACTATACATTTGTTTATAAAATGGTACTTGCTATAACATAGTACTGCTATAACACTATATAGCACAACAGTTACTTCAGGTGACATGGTAATGAAAAATGCCAGGGAAATAGCAGCCAATGGAGGAAGGAGCGTAGGAAACTCTTGTGCGGACATGCCATTGCCAAAACACAGAATTTTCCCTCTGTAGAGGCTACCATAGGTCCAATAGGTCACAAGTTATGCAGGGTTGTTTTATATCTTGCAGTGGTAATTCTGAGAGGGCTAGGGCAGCTCTGAAGTGTAATAACTCTTTCCACAACACACCCTTTTTTGAACCCATAGAAAGCCTCTTATGAAGTTTAGGATCTAGTATGCTTCATAACTGTGGCAAGATCTGGCTTAATCAAGTTGCCTGCCACAGCGTCCCCTCTTCAGCCTGCGACAAGTGTATTATTTATGCAACTTTTGTTGTGCTTCCATGCCTTTCTTAACCATACAGCCCTTTTGCTGTTCCTTTCCAGCAGCAACCGCAGCATCGCCTGTACCTGCCAGCCATTTGTTTATTGGTGATCTGTCAAGGATGCTTGGGGGCAATTTGGGCATAAATGACAGCTGAAATGGAAGGATGCTGTCACGGTGTTTGTCCTAGCAAGATGGGCTAGGAAGGTGTGCACCCACCCACACGGCCAAGCTCTCCTGTCACCCTAGTGATGGACGTTTGTGCTCCACAAGAGCTGCCGGGCCAGGGGATATAATTATTGCCCTTGGGCCATCGTAGTAAATTTAAAGGCTCTCTGACTTCTTTTTTTGGCAGAAGTTCAAATAGCAAATGGATGGGCAAGGTAAAACACACGGACTAGGAAGCTCTTGTACTGTTTGACACATACTCCAAGGGCAAGAAGTTCAATGCAACTTAAGCAGCACATGCAGAACAGAAACACTTTCCCACACATTCCCTAATTGGAGGGTGGCATTCACCGCTGCAGGAACAAGTTGGTGCAGAGTTGGATAGGGCCTCTAAATAAGCCCCCTCACACACTAAAGTCACTAAACAACCATTAAACTCAATACCGTTTAGGCAGGGCCTCAGCATGTCTTGATCTGGCCCTGGGTCGCAGTCAAGACTCTGAACCCATTTGGTCACTTCTAGGACTAGTAAACCATTGAGAAACTAAATACAGGAGACCTGCTTTAGCATTTATTTCTAAAATGGGGGAGATGACACTCCAACCAAAACCCTCTTCTTAGAGATATGGCCAACTGTACTGCAGCCACACATCTGACCACCCATCTGCACCTGATGTAGGATGACAATCTCTGCACCATTTGGCAAGATGGCACAGATGGACAAGCTACCCTGGGGCAGTTTGATCAGCCCTATGAATTTCTGTCCCGTTACAAATCCAGGGTTCATTCATCTCCAGTATGTCCCCAGAAAAATGCTGAGATCATCTGATAACAACTTGCTGGTGATCCCTGGCCCTAGAGAGGTCCAGATGTCCCCAACTAGGGGCAAGGCCTTCTTGGTTTTGGCCCTGACTTGGTGGAACTCTCTGTCAAATAACTTCAGGGCTCTGTAGGATCTGATGCAATTCCGCAGGGCCTGTAAGGCAGAGATGTTCCACCAGGCTTTTAGTTGAGGGCAGCAATGGGAGGTTAAGACTGGCACTCTCTCTCTTTGGCCCCCACTGACCCTCCCCTGCCCTGCTGTGCAGGGACAGCGCTGTGAATGGCAGTGGAGGTTTATATCGCCTTCTCGATGGGTTTTAATTTCTGTCACTACTAGTAATTTTAATTATATATTAATTGTATTTTAAATGTTTAGAATGTCAGATCGGCCAGAGCCTGCTCTGCAGGGTGGGCAATTCATAAGTTGAATACAATTAAATAAATAAATAAATAAATCTGCACATCTTTTAATGTGGTATGTGTGCTCCTGTGCTAGCGATGCCCTTTTCCCCATTTACATTGGCCACACTGGACTCTCTCTATGCAAGAAGACACAACTCAGATGTGAAAAATGGAAATGGAAACACTCCGAAGCTAGCAGAGGAGCAAGTCAACCTATCCGGGCATTCAACAGCAGACTTAAACTTTGCCACACTTCAGTAGAGGAGCTTCAAAGGCAGACTCCAGCAAAAAGCTGCCACGCTGGGAAAATTGGGCGCAATTCTAAACAGGTCTACTCAAAAGTAAGCCCAGTTGTATATGATGGGGCTCATGCCCATGAAAAGCATTCTTAAGATTGCTGCCTTACACACTGCTTTGACACTGTCGAAGTTGGGCTCAGTTGGGGAGTGACAGCTCTTTATGGAAAGTAATTATCCCTCCCAACAGGGTTATTATGTGCAGCAGGGGTCTTCAGCCCTTGCATTTATTTTCCCAGCAAGCTTCCTATTTTCCATGTGGATGGCCCACCAGAAGCATTGAGTGGATTCCTCACCTCTGTGAAATGCTGAATCAACTCCCGCTGATCCACAAGCTGCGGAGCCTCCTGCCTTGAAGAGCAAGGGGTGAGATCTCCAGCTCTTTGCAAGAGGGCTAGGACCACCTGTGAAGGCATCATGGCTGCAACTGGCACCAAAATGTGGGAGAGGACACAGATTTTGAGGGGGACGTGAATCCCCATGATCGGTTGAAAAGCGTGACTCACAGAGTGTTGGGATCCAGTCAGAACAGAAAGGTGGCTGAAAATTCAAAGTGAGAAAGTAAATCCGAATTCAGATCAAAGATTGCAATGGCATTCCTTTTGAACCTTGGTGCTCGTTCCCCATCACTTGGTAGTAAACCACCTGCTTTTCTTGCAGACACCCTGGGTTAAGTCCACAGCCTCTTCAGCAGGAAGAAATTTAGATCACATCATTGGGAATGATCTACCAAAGCCCTTGGAAAGTCAGTGCTGTTCTGTATGGATTAGAGGTCCAAATCATTTCAAACAGGCAAAATGGAAAGGCTGCACCAGTTACCAGGATGAAAGAAGGCAAAGATAAATAGTGTAGTTGGAAAGTGAAAATGTATTGATGGAACACTAAAAAGCCGCCTACGCGTTTCACCATAGCTTTGTCAGGAGATCTCTAAATGTGTTTATCTACAGCACTTTTCCCAGCTGCTAAATGCATAGGAATTTAATTGTTTTTTTACAGATCTCCAGACAAAGCTATGGCGAAACACAAAGGGGCTTTTTAGTATTCTATCAATAAATTTTCACTTTCCCTCTGCACTATTGGCATTTTCTTTGCCTTCTTTCATCTTGCTGAATCAGTATAAGGCAGCTTTACATAAGAACATAGGAGAAGCCAATGTTGGATCAGGCCAATGGCCCATCCAGTCCAACACTCTTGTCACACAGTGGCCAAAAATACCAGGTGCCATCAGCAGGTCCACCAGTGGGGCTAGGACACTAGAAGCCCTCCCACTGTTTCTTTGTTCATTCATATTCTGAATCCTGGAGTGCTTCTGTTGAATCTGCTTTGGAACTAGACTGGGATCAACCACTACCTATTGGCTCAGTTTCCACACAAAACAAAACCCTGGTTTAATTAAACAAGCTATCCTGTGATTGCCTGAACATGGACCGCTCCACAAACTATGGTTAATTTGTTTCCATCTAACCAAGAGGAGAAGGAGGAGAAGAGTTGGATTTATACCCTGCCCTAGAGTCTCAGAGCAGCTTACAAACCCCTTTCCCCACACAGCAGATACATAAGGGCCAAACCAAATATTACCGTGTCCATGGGTTTGACTCAGGGCCATGGACACCATTTTAGAGAAGAATTTGGCCATTAAAGTATGCCATCAGGGTCCAGTCCTAATTGGGCCCACAATATGACAGGACCAGGTGATCATGTCCCCCTATCATGCCTTTTCAAGTGCTGAAACAGCGCCCCATAGCTGTTTTGGCTCTTTAAAAGGGACTGGGGTGGGGGACAAGATCACATGATCCTGTGGTGCTGAAGATGATAGGGCTCTTCTGGCATCTTAAAATGGCCAAATTCTTCTTCAAAATGGCATAAGTATCTATGGATTGGACCCATGGTGACCATAACATGAAGTGCGGCCCTAACACTTTGGGTACTTTGAACCAATTAAATTTCTTTCCCTTTGATGACAGGCAAGTCTCCGAAAGGCAGACATGGGAGGAAACTTTGCCTTAATTTCCTTGCAGATTCAGTGCAGCAGACAAGAAGGAGAAGCCCTGTGAAAACCAACAGTGGCAGCTGAGGGAAGCTGGAAGAGATTGCTTAGTGCTAAATGGAAATGTTGTCAGCGGCTGCCCGTGCCTGCCAGTCTGCATTGGCAGGCCCCTCTCAGTCCCTCCAGCTAGGCTTGACCTCTCCAGGAAGAGATGCTCTCCGATTCTTAAGCCCAACACACCTCCAGGCCTGTAGAAGCTCCTTTGCCATCGCAGGCGCCTCCAGCTTCGAAAGGATCCTTATGAGTTTATCTAGGAGGCAAATCGTACCCAGGGTGTGCGTGTGTGTTAAAAATTGAAAGCTGGTTTCTTATCGTCCTTTCTCAGCCCCTGACCTTTGCACAACAATGAAATCCAAGACAGTTCTATGACACAGAAGTGTCATAGGGAACATCAGAAAAGTCCTAGTTTGGCAAGGCAGGGGTAGGTTCCCATTTTCCTTATTCCAGCAGGCCTTCATTGGTTCCAATCAGTCTCTATAAGGCTTGAAAAGGAGCACACGGAATGGGGAAATGCAAAAAAATCCAGGCTCTGCTAAGGGCTGCATTCACATACCATGAACAGCTGGGCTTTCCAAAATGTGGTTTGCTCACATGAACTCATGAAGGTGCCTTATACTGACTCATACTCCCCCCCCCCGTCAAGGTTGGTATTGTCTACCTGGTCTGGCTGCAGCTCTCCAGCTCTCTTTCCCATCACTGACTATCTGATCCTTTTAACTAGAGATGTCAGGGATTGGACAGGGGATTTCTGTGTTTCAAGCAGATGCTCTATCATGGAGTCACTGCCCCCTCCCCTAAACTCTAGTTAGTTGTGATGTCTGAATGCAGATGATACAAACAAACTGGAAACTTGTTGGCTGGCACCAGCTGGGATCTCAGACTATTCTTAGCCACAGCTCAGATGCTGAAATTCACATCATCACATTTTTTTTTTAGTAGTACCATCCTTTGTGGCTACCTGGCCATCATTACAGGTATATATACAAATGTGGAAAACACAGTCAAAAGTCAATGCAAAATATCAAACAAAGCTGTGTAACCTATTATTATTATTATTATTTAATTTTTGGGATTTATAGCCCATTTCCCCCACCTTATGGCAGGCTCAGGGCGGCTACCAACAGTTCCATAACATAAAATGATAAAAACATTAAACTATTAGACTTCGTCATGTGTTGTTTTGTATATATGGACTTAATTGTGCTTTAATTTGCCGACGTATTATAATTATTATTATCATTATTATGCAATTGCAGTGTTCTTTGTTTCACAGCTTTGTTTGATATTTTGCATTCACCATTACAGGTATGCATGACTTACATCTAAAAACGAACTGGTGTTTGTTGCACAAACCATGGTTTAAACAAACTAGCATTCTTTGGGAGGTCTAAATGCAGCCTCAGTGAACATTTCAGCTGTTGACCACTGGAAAGAAGGTGGAGGGCTTTCATCACTGAAGAAGGGATATAGAAAAGGATCACTGGACTGGCCTTCCGCTGGGACTTGACAGATCATCTTCTAAATCTTCAGGGGATTCGAACAACTGGCTACTCTAGCTGTTATTTCTTCTGGAATTGTTCAATCACATCTACCTTTCTTCATTAACTTTTAGAATCCCCCCCCCTTCTTATCTCTTTCTTCTCTACTACTGTATGAACATATAAAAAAAATAAGTCTGTCCCTTTTGTATTATGGAATGCACTTGCATTATTTATTTAAATTGTCTCCACTGAGTCCCCCCCCACATATAATATTAATACCTATTCCTGCACCATCAAAACAAACAGAGAGTGAAATGAATTAACATTTTTGCAGCATGTGTTAAGAACACCAATTTAAACAAGCAAGATTAATCTTGCTTTATATTGTTTACTACATCTTTTTGTAAGACAGATTTCTTTTTTTTAAGTATATTAGTCATTGCCTGGGTTATTTGAGTAAATGATTTTTTCTGGCTGGAAGACAGACTTTTGCACTACTGTTTGGGGGGAAGGAACACATCTTTTCAAATATTGCAGAGATTTGGGGGATATTATTTAGAAAGACACACAAGGCATAATGATATAGGGATGAAGAAGGCGGAGACCGAGGAGGGGATTGTATTTCTGAGGTAGTAGAATGAGTACCCTGCTCTTCTCTCAGAATCTCAGACCATCTCCTTTCCCTTCCCCTCTCCACAACAGGCACCCTATGAGGTAGGTGGGGCTGAGAGAGCTCTTTTGAGGACTGCTCTTGAGAGAACAGCTCTGAGAGAACTTATGACTGACCCAAAGTCATACCAGCAGCTGCATGCGAAGGAGTGGGGAATCAAACCCGGTTCTCCCAGATTACAGTCCATGCGCCTAACCACTACACCAAACTGAGAGTAAAAAGAGGCTTCAGACAGGGTAGGGCCAAACTTTTTTTCCCTCTGAAGTCACAGCCAACCTATGACAATACCTTGGGGTTTTCAGGGCAAGAGTTCAGGGGTGGTTTGCCATTGCCTGGCTCTGCATTCTGACCCTGGACTTCCTGAGTGGTCTCCCATCCAAATACTAACCAAGGCCAGCCTTGCTTAGCTTCCCAGAGTTGATGAGATAGAGCTCAGCTATCCAGGTCAGGGTGTAGGATACCTTGCTCAGCATCAATTTGAGAAGGCTTTTCTCCTTTGCAATACATACTCAAGGAGTGGCACTTGGTACTGGAGAGGCTGTTCGGAATGAATTTAACTCTTGCCAGCTGGTTTTCACCTAAAACTCCTTCCCTCGCTTCCCGCTGTTATCACCTTTGTGGGATGGGCTGGTTGGGAGGGGCCATGACTCAGTGGCAGAGCATCTGCTTGGCATGCAGAGTGTCCCAGGTTCCACTCCTCAGCATCTCCAGTTAAAAAGATCAGGTAGTTAAGTGACAAGGACACTTTCTGTTGTAGAGCTGTGGCTCAGTGGCAGAGCATCTGCTTGGCATGCAGAAGGCCCCAGGTTCAATCCCTGCCATCTCTGTTAAAAGATCAGGTAGTCGTCAATTTAAAAAAGACCTCTGCTGGAGATCCTGGAGAGTTGTTGCCGGTCTGAGTAGACAATACTAACCTTGATGGACCTATGCTCTGTTTTGGTGTAAGGCAGCTTCATGTGTTCCCTGATGTGTTCACAAAGCATTGGAACACCCTGCCAGTGTTCCAGTCCTGTATATGCAAGGTGAGGGGTGGGAGATCACATGGATGGGCACACAGATGAAATGTCTAGGAGGAGAAATGAATGGATGTGAGCTACATGCAACGCACATATAAAAAGGATAATTGAATCTAGCAATGTTTGGTTCTAGCATATCGGACATTACAAAAATGGCAGGGTTTTGGTCCAAAGAAGTAGATTTTAAAATATCGATATGCAGAACAGCACATGCCAGATCTCTGCCTATGCTGTTCTGCATCCTCAACAGCAGATGTAGCATGTACAACAGACAGTAATGAGCACCATTTCATTCTGTTTAGGTACTATTCCCAGGTCACTCGCGGGTGCCCTGCGTGGCCTTTCGCAAGTCACCTAATTTGGTAGTTCCGGTCCCCACCCTGTGTAATCGAGCTGAAATTAAAAAGCCCTGTTCATTCTCCCCATAGGTTTGGGAAAGATGAGCAGAAATGTATTAAAAAGCTGGATAGAATCCCAGATGGAACCAATTAATGCGATTCATGCATAGATTCCCCCCCCCCTTGCCACTCCTGGAAATGGTTAAAAAACAACCCTCAAGGATCTTCTCTCCCCCCGAGCCATGGAAATTACTTCGATTACAGCTCTGGCCACCCATTTTCCTTGTCCATTACCTTGACTGTCTTCTGAATGCACTAGATGGATATCAAGCACTGAGAAGGCCTTGGCAAAAAATCTAATCTGAGCGGCTCTCCTTGAAAGACAGGCAATGAGGCCTCAGCTGTCTCATTCCAGACCTTCCCTTTAGCTGTATCTTTCACTTGATAGTATTAGCCAAAGCTCCCAGTTCGTTTTTTGTGGTTTCTTCCTCCCCTCTAAAGCACAAGACCCTTCTCCAGGCAATCACGTCAGGGAGACAATTTTTTTTGATAGGAATTGACAGAGTACTTCACTAAGGACAATCAATACTGCGACATGTGATTCCAGCTGTTACCCAGGTGACTGATCTTGGCCTAAATGGGGAGAAATGTACTTTCCACTTTGCCTGCATTTTATTTAATTTGCGGCAGGCGATTTACTGGACTTACATAGTGTGGCATGTGGAGCCAGTTTGGTGTAGTGGTTAGGAGTGCGGACTCTAATCTGGGAGAACCGGGTTTGATTCCCCACTCCTCCATGTGTAGCTGCTGGTGTGACCTTGGGTCAGTCACAAGTTCTTTCAGAGCTGTTCTCTCAAGGACAGTTCTTGGGAGAGCTCTCTCACCTACCTCACAGGGTGTCTGTTCTGGGGAGGGGAAAGGAAGGAGGTTGTAAGCCATTCTGAGACTCCTTCCGGTAGTGAAGGGCAGGGTATAAATCCAATCTCTTCTTCTTCTTCTTCTTCTTCTTCATTTCCTGTGTCCTAAACTATTCTGATATCACATGTTCATCTCAGTCTTCATTCAACACATGGCATACTTGACTCTCCCATCTCTATTTTACCTTCACAATTTTATGAAACAGGCTTGGCTGAGAGGGAGTGAGTGGCCGAAGATCATGAGGAAAACTTCCACCCCTGAGGGAAGATTGATCCAGGGTCATCCAACTTGTCCTAGTTCCGCACATTCCAGGCACTATGCCACACAGCTTCAGCCCCAACGTTATCTAAGGTCCTGTGATCTCCTTTTAGTCCTGTCATGATTTGGCTTCTCCAAACTGGGCAGGAGTATCCTCAGAGCAATACCACTGTCACCAAAGTGCTGTCCACAACTGAGCAGCAATGTGATCTAAGATAGGCTGCACCAGCAGTCGCCACAGCCATTTTGGGGGAAAGAGAAGGAGGGAGAAAGAGAGGAAAGGCAGCAGAGGAAGGAGACGGAGAATCTTGGCTTGTGTGGAGTAAACAAAGTCCAATTTGCCAACACACCTGTGTTGGAATATCTCAACCAATTGTGCGTGATCAGGCCAAGACGTTTTGGATATAGTTTCCTACACAAAGGGGGGAAAGTGAAAGAAAGCAAAGGGAGCATATGAGTACAGCTGACAAACTTTTTGTGCCCAATCCCAGTTTAATCTTAACTTGCTGGGGTGTTTGAGCAAGTAATTGTGACAGACACATTCAAAATATGCAAAGAACAACTGGGTAGGTTAAGCAGATAGCTAGATAGCTAGACAGGCAGACAGGCAGACAGACAGATGGACGGACAGCATTAATTGCCTTGAGGTTTTCAGTCGAAAATGAAGAAAGAGGATTTGAGGAGTGAATCCAGGACCTCCAATTTTGCATCTCAACTAACTTTTGAATATGTCAATCATACTTGGGCTGGGTTGGCTCCCATCTTACATGGTCTACTTTTTATCCCCTGTAATTCCCACGAACCATCAATGTGTTGTAGATTTGCAAAGCAAGAATGTGAAATCAGGACATTTGAAGGTGATTCTGAGCTATTCATTCTTGCTAAAAATCTGCTTGTATACGTCTTGCTGGAGTAGAGGAAGTCCATTTTTTTTTGTAAGACTTCCAACCCAACAAATGTAAAACTAATGAAGAATTTTCTCATAGCATTGTTTGTGGTGGTATAAAGTCGAGCTGTGCTAGTGATGGTATAAGTCCAGTAGTCCAGTCAAACTTTTGGTCACTCTTGATGTAAACAGAGGAGGAGTTGTTATCCCACATTAATTGACAATTAAAACAGACTTCTGTCTTAGAGCAGGCTTGTAAGGAATCATTCACATGGTCACCTGTGCTACGTAAGAGGCATACCTGGATGACCAGCCTGAGAAAATTTACTTTCCCCATTTATTTTTAAAATTTAGACCCCTGGCTCTCCATTTCTGTTTGAAGTGGCTAACAACATCATAAAACATTACACCAAGATTAATCACAGTATATCAGCAAGGAAACTGCCTAAAAGGACCAATCAGATCAGAGGCCACACACACACAAAACCCCATCAGTGACCTGCATTTGAAAAAGCCCTTTGAGAGAGAACCGACTTGTGCAATTTTTGGAGTCTGGGGAGCACAGTGTTGCGCATTCTGACTTGTGGAATTCTTGGAGACCTGGGGGGTGGGATGCCTGGAGATGTTAGAGTTTGGGGAAGGGAGGGAGCTCAGTGGTGATATTACAGAGTTTACACTCTGAAGTTGCCTTTTCCTGCAGGGGAACTGATCTCTGTAGTCTGGACACCAGTTGTAATTCCAAGAGAACTCCAGACCCTCACTGGAGGTTAGCAATCCTAAAGCACAAGGTGCTCTTTTGGACTTCCCTGAGGAGGCCATTCCAGAGAGTGGGTGCCCTAATAGATGAAGAGCAGGGCCTGATGAGCACTGGACCGGATGAGGCGGTGGAACCTAGAAAAGGAATTGATCCAAGGACCTTATTTGACGCATGGATTGAAACAGGCCATAGCCAGCCCACACCAGGGATGTGGGTATGGATAAACTAGGAAAAAACTTTTTGTTGCCTGGTAACATATATAAACCTATTTTCAGAGCTATTTTAGAGACCTTCTGTCACTCTTTTTTCCTTTAGTTCAGAAGCTGAAATAAACCCACAATTGTTAAAAGGGATTATAATCTTTTTTCTGCCTTTTAGTGCTCCTTGAGAGAGCAGAAGGAAACATACTCACATGCTAAACATAGATCACTGTGTTGATATTGGGTGGTGGAAAGTGCCATCACGTCACAGCTGACTTATGGCAACCTTGTCGGGCAGGAGATGTTCAGAGTTGGTTTGCCATTGACTGTCTCTGCATAGCAACTCTGGTATTCTTTGGAGGTCTCCCATCCAAAAACTAACCAGGCTGATCCTGCTTAATTTTCGAAATCTGACGAGATTGATCTAGCCTGAGCTATCCAGGTCAGGGTGTATTGATATTTAGGGGTTAAGATGCTAAGATGCTAAGATGCTGAGCTGCAGACCAGAAGGTCAGTAGTTTGGCAGTTCAAGACCCGAGGGCTGTGTGAAAGAGTGAGCTCCCGTATCTGGCCCCAGCTCCTGCCAACCTAGCAGTTCAAAAGCAAGAAACTGCAACTAGATAAATAGGTACTGCTTTGGTGGGAAGGTAACAGCATTCCGTGTGCCTCAGTGTTTAGTCATGCTGGCCACATGACCATGGAAAAGTCTTTGGACAGTGGTGGCTCTTCGGCTTGGAAACAGAGATGAGCACCACCCCCTAGAGTCGGATTCAACTGGCTTTCAAGCAAGGGAAACCTTTACCTTTAATCCACATTAAGTATTTTCATTAAAAACCACCTTGGTTTCGGACTCCTCGTTTTTGTGGGCTGATTGCACTCTCCTTTCCTGCATGTGCAGAACTTTTGCTTTCAGGGAGAGCCCTCGTGCCTTTTGTTAACTTGGTGTCTTCTGTGCAGCATTTTCCCGGGAATTGCCCTTGTTGCAAGATTTCAGCACCACGAACAGGGCTCTGCATTCTCTTGCTGGTTCACTCTAGCAAAGAGCAATCGGGTTGACACTCTGACATTTATAAGGAGAAATCGTTGCACTTACACATTACGGCTTCTGCTTGTGTGTCATCCCCACCCCACCCCCACTTACCCCCATGCTCTTCCTTTTCTCTTCCTTGCAAATTAAATGCATCTGGTGGCTGCAATTCCTTCCCTCAAGACACCAGGGGAGTTTTTCTGTACAGTGTCCTAAAATATTTATTTCTGATTCTTGAATGCCAGGAGCAGAACCGAGAATACCGAATAGCTGCTTGTGAATAGCACCGCCTCCAGTAAACAAAAAGTTCAAAGCACATGCAGGAAAAGAGTGAAGCACATATAAACATTCATCAGCCCAAGAAGGCTGTAAAATATCAACCTCCAGTCTCTTCCATGTGTAATGTGCAAGAGGCAGACACCCTGTGAATGTTCAGTTTACAAATGAGCCTCTTTGATTTTGTAAAATCATAAATTCAGAAGTCCAAAGGACATCTACAGCTCTACAGACCAAAAGTAACTACCTGCCACCCTATCTGATTTCTTTTTCTGTTCTCTGCTTGTTTGCCCTGACTGTACCTGAACGTAGGTCTTCAAGCCTTTCATCCTGCAGTATTTCCCACTCCACAGCTTATCTTCTGACAGGTTTCAGAAGAAGATCTGGGGATAAAGACTACACATCCCATTCAAGAGGGCTGTATACATTCAGAAGAAAATACTAGTCTCTTATGCATGGCAAGTGTGTCTCTTGGAAGGGGTGTGTGTGTTCCCCATTCTTTTAAACAGAGAAAAACAGTAGACAGGGAAACACGCAGATACAATATGCTCCCTCCATTTAAATGAATGAGAAAGCAATTTCTGGGGTTTGGAGTTAGATGCATGTTTCAGAGATCCTAGCTGGATCGGAATAACAATCCATACCATCACTAGCACCGCTCAACTTTATACCACCACAAACAATGCTATGAGAGAATTCTTCATTAGTTTTACCATGCTGCAAAATCTGGAAAGCAAAATATGTCCTCAGAAAAAATAGAACAGAAAGGAGAACATCCTGATGTGGGCCAGATAATAAGAACCAGAGCATTTCCATGATTGGGGGGGGGGGACGGGGGGACGGGACCTTTTCCTACTTTAGTTGCACATTTGAAGCATATTGGCTAGGACGCCTACAAAGGTGTCATCTAACGAAACAAAGAACATCCATCCAGGAATTCTCCATGCAGGAAGACTAGCCAGAAGTTGAAAAAAGCTGCCTTCCCATATGTATGTGCTGCACTAAACTAATCAGTGTGAAGCTCCATAGAAATGGACCAGGAAGAGCATGGAGACAGTTGGGTTGCTGCAAGCAGAAAGCAACAAGTAGGAAAGTAAGAACCGCAAGGCTACAGCACCAAGGACAGCTCCCAGTGAACATATGAA
The DNA here is from genome assembly GCA_029233225.1 of Lepidodactylus listeri. Taxonomy (NCBI): domain Eukaryota; kingdom Metazoa; phylum Chordata; class Lepidosauria; order Squamata; family Gekkonidae; genus Lepidodactylus; species Lepidodactylus listeri. The sequence goes on along the minus strand of JARCFY010000015.1, from coordinate 52,814,672 downwards.
TTGTTCCAAAGGCATCCGGAACTGAACTGAGGCCACGAGAATTGAACAAGAGCACACGGCCCAGATAATGTCTCTCAGCTATGAGCTGGAAGTAGGCACTACCATTTAATCGCCAGGGGAAATACCCATCCCCATCCCCAATTTCTTGTCCTTGAGGAATCATGTAGGAAGTAAAAATTGCCTCCACATAGGTAACACTCTAGGAATTTCCCCTGGTCTCAATGTTAAAAATTGGCTATTAATATCTTATTTTATTTTGCTTATGTATTAGTATGGTATTCTGTAAGAAGATATCCTAAATGAAGATAGTAATCCGGAGACTTCGTTAATGAATGAAAATAATACCCAATACTTTCACATATTATTTATTGATTATTTTTTGTATAAATTTTCAAATCATATTAGCATTGTTACACACAGTTGTCTTTCTTCTTGATTCCTTTGGCTGACTGTGTGATCTGCTGCTTTTGAAAGAAACCAAAGGACGCAGCCTAGACCATCATATGGAAGTGACATCACATCCTCCCCCAAACTCCACCATCCCCGGGCACTGCCCCCAAGTCTTCTGGCATTTGCTGAGGCATAGTTGGGAACCCTAGCAGGAAGGATCTTGAAGGGACAGACCCTGGCCTTGGATCTTTGCATTGTGGCTTTTAGATGGGACCAGAAGAAGAGAAGAAGAAGAGATTGGATTTATACCCCACCCTTCACTACCTGAAGGATTCTCAGAGTGGTTTACAAGCTCTGTTCCCTTCCCCTCCCCACAACAGACACCCTGAGAGGTAGGTGGGGCTGAGAGAGCTCTGAGAGAACTGTCCTTGAGAGAACAGCTGGTACAGAGCTATGGCTTGCCCAAGGTCATCCAGCAGGTGCAAGTGGAGGAGTGGGGAATCAAACCTGGTTCTCCCAGATTAGAGTCCGCACACTTAACACTACACCAAACTGGCTCTCAGATGGGGACTACAGGGGAGTGTGGGTCTTTGGGTACAAGGTGTGTCGATGTTTCTCAGAATCTGCCTGAGACATAGGCTCAGGGAACATAGATCATCTAAGGTGGGCTCCTCCACCTTGACCACTCCCTGACATGCTGGCAGACTGGGCCATGACACTGGAGACTGTTGCACCTGTGTACTATGAGCGGCTTCTTGGGTATAATATGGGATTGTCTTGCAGATCCTAGAAGGCGAGTGGAACCACAGCATGGCCAGAATCAATTAATGTCTACTGAGGCACGGTGCTTGTTTTTAGAGTGTTATGATGATATTGATTTTACTGGGTTGTTGGTATATGTTTTATTGTATATTGTATACTGTAAATCTGCATTAATTGTGGATCTATATGTCTGGAACCCGCCCTGACCCTACAACGTGGGGAGGGCGGTATGTAAGTCTAGTAAAATAAAATAAAATTCAAATAAAATATGTGCCCGTGCCTCATTGACTCATCCTATTTCTGGGAACATTTGAGCACTAACTTCTCTCTTTTGGGATGGGTTGCATGGGTTAACCTGACAGAGGGGTTTCTGATCCAGTTTGCAAATATCCTCTGTGGAATGTGGGTGTGTATTTGAACTGGGGGGAAAAGAAAGAAAGAAAATTCAAAGCGCTTCTGATGGATGGGTAAATAACAGGTGCCAGAAATAACGATTCCCAATCTTGGTAGAAGGGCTGCAATATAGTGTTTCAAAGGAAGTCAGAAAAATGCTACAGGCCAGTTGGACATTCACTAGGGATCAAGTTGTCTTTTTTTTCACTCTAAAGCGAAAGAAGTCATCAGAGAGATCTGCCTCTGATCCAGGCCTAGCTGCAAACACAACTGAGTGGGGTTGATTTTGAATTTCTCATCCCGGATGCTTTGACCCAACGTCTTCCCCAATTCACTTTTTGCATCTCCCTTTTGCATATCAGTCCCAGGATTTCTTTATGGTGATGCCATTTTCTTTGCACTGAAAATGCATGCTTTATATCAGCATTATACATATAGTATATGCAAAATTGATGTACATGGTATTGGATTAAAAGGAGCTTTTAAAAAAACCCACATATACAATGCAAACAAATCTACAAAAGCAACAGATGAAAGTACAGAACCAAAGACGCTGGAGAAAATGGAAAGGAATATAAGAAGAAGCAATTGGGAACATTCATTCATCCCTAGAAATGGGTTTCAGCTAACCAACAGTAAATTCATCCTGTAGAGAGGAGGTGGACATAATTCCAACTTCATCATCAAGTGAAGTAAAACCCTGTCTGCTAGGTTAATAATGAAGGCATTACTTGTGACCAGGTATGAATATGATCTTGCCATAATATCTGGGAAATGCAAAGTTAATGACCTGTAAATATAACAGTGTTTTAACTGGATACTTTGGCCACAATCCAGTGTGGAGTCAGGCACATTTAATAACATTGCAGAGGGCACCGGTGTTCTACAACGGTCCACAGGCTGTTTGGTGTAGTGGTTAAGTGCACGGACTCTAATCTGGGAGAACCGGGTTTGATTCCCTATTCCTCCACTTGCACCTGCTGGATGACCTTGGGCAAGCCATAGTTCTGGCACAGCTGTTCTTGAAAAAGAGCAGTTTCTGTCAAAGCTCTCTTAGCCCCACCTACATCACAGGGTGTCTGTTGTGGGGAGGGGAAGGGAAAGGAGTTTGCAAGCCGCTCAGACTCCAAGTGAAAGGCGGGGTATAAATCCAATCCTCCTCCTCCTTCTCCTCCTCTTCTTCTTCTTCTTCTGTGCTATGCACATAATCTTGTTATCTGATGATATATGTATCATGGGGAACATCCAAAACGAGTGAAAGACAGTATTGACTGACAAACCCAAGCGAGTTTTGTGACTGTCTCCATCCATGTTGGGCATTCAATGGGGAACGCTGACCATAGGTCAATGTTCCCCAGTGCATCTCTGACTTTCTTGTACGTTGTCTGAATTAATCAATTATCATCAACAGTGACATTTGAATGCCAACATTCACCAAGTGTCAGGCATTCGGCATAACATACATAGAACGAGAGACAAATGATAGATAGTTATAGAGACCGAGCACAAGGAACGGTCAGATTTAGTAAAATAAATACATATATTTTCCCGCTTGATGGACAGAGACTGGCAAATGCTGAAAATTAGATTTTGTTGACTGACGTGTGCGCACATACAGAGAGGTGGTGCCTCTCTGAGCTTTTGAGGCATTTGCAAAATTCAGCTGGGATTGGCAACATTTCACAAAACCACTCTGACAACACGATCATCAGGCCTAGCAACACCAGCCATACCATCTCAGGTTCATTTACTCGTTCATCTTCCAGTATTATGCATGCCATCAAACGTCAGCAATGCTCTTCTGCTCTCTACATTGGACAAACAGGTCAGTCCCTATGCAAAAAAATAAAGGGACATAAATCCCACTTCAAAAAACGCAATGCTTAGAAACCAGTGGGGGGACATTTTAATCTTCCAGGTCATTCTGTTTGCTAAAAAGGCCAGTGCTCAAACAAAGAAACTTCAAGGGGAAATTACAATGTGAGATTGCTGAACTTGAATTCATTCACAAGTTCAAAACAAGAGAACCCCACAGAGCTGAATAGGGACAGAGGGTTCTTATCTCATTAAAGATCCTAATTTTCTGTCCCCAGGCATTTCCCTTCTGTTCTAATCAAGCCGATCACAATATGCATTGTACCTTTGCATCCATTCCAAGCATTCTTCATAACACCCCTCTACCTTCTGACTGGGATAAAAAGAGATCTCCATTCCTACTTGCATCTGACAAACAGAGCTCTGACTCTTGAATGCTTATACCCTGAAAATCTTGTTGGTCTCTGAAGTGCTACTGGAATCAAATCTAACTGTTCAAAATTCACATGTCGCACATCATTATTTATCATTTCCAGACAGTCCCTGTAACATCATTTGTCGTTCTAACAAAGACAAACAACAGACCTGTACACTATACAGAAAATCTCCAAGAACCCAGCAATTCATTCCATACACAACTGTTCTATGGCCACACTACAAAATTCCAGACAGAACCAGAAAAAGGACTGATGGTATGTGAAATACACAATACACATCAAGTAGGGTAACACAGTGATTGCAAAGGGGTAGCTGTCTTAGTCTGCCGTAGCAAAGTAAAACAAAACCCCAATGGCACCTGAAAGACTAACACCATTTATTTCAATACGAGCTTTCGTGAGTCTCTACTCTCTTAGGTGAAGGGAGCCGTGACTCATGAAAGCTCATATTGAAATAAATGTTAGTCTTTCAGGTGCCTCTGGATTTTTTATCATTATGGTTATTACCTGTCCCCTTATCACAGCCCAATCCCCTGCATGTTTGCATGGAAGTTAATCTCACTGTGGAACTTGCTCCTAGGTATGTATGCATAGGCCTTGGCCTGGATCACCAAGGCTAGCCCAATCTCCTCCAATCTTGAAAGCTAAGCAGGGTCGGCCCTGGTCAGTATTTGGAAGGGAGATTACCAAGGAATGCCAGGGTCATGACACAGATGTGGGCAATGGCAAGCCACTTCTGAACATCCCTTACCTTGAAAACCCTGCGGGGTTGCCATAAGTCAGCTGCGACTTGACAGCAAAACTCCCCCCCATGTGTGCATAGGTTTGAATACCATAAGGCCACATCATACACCTGTGATATAGTTAGCATGACTTCACACAACACACTGCACTGAAACATAGTGCTATGGAATACTGAGTACCATCCAATGTAACACAGCGCAAAAGAGTGTTATCCATTGCAAATGCTGACCCGGGTTTTCCCTCAGCCTTCCCTGTCATCTCCTCTGTCTGCGGCCCTATGTAAAAATTCCAGACACAACCCCGTGTCAAGGAAACCAACTGTGTTTTCTCCGGCAAATTAGGCAATTGGATTTCCATGCAAATCCTGCCCTGCGTGATCTTCCTGCTACAGGACAGAATGTAAATCTCAGAGGCCTCGCAAGGAAAGCAAACAGAAGCCAACAAACCTTCGACGTGGGACAAATGAGAAAACGTGCACAGCCCAAGGCCTGTGGTGTGCTCCCTGCACACAATACAACTTTCAAGGTGAACGAGCCTCACAATGCCGTATTGTGCACGAGACAATGCAGTGCAGCAGAGTAACAAGGCACACCGTTGCATGCAACGCATGGCGCATACAGTGCAGTTGGATGTGAAACCAGGTGCCAGATGACATTAGTGCCATGCCGTGAAGCACAATTGTCAAACTGTTACAACACGGTACAACACTAGGCAAGCTTACACCATTTAAAGCAACAAACAGTAACGTGTTCGCAACAAGGCAGAAACCCAAGAAAATCTACACAATCCATTTTTATTTTTAAGGGAAAGGAGCTGGTGATTGGTCTGGAAGCAGCTGGTGCTGAAAAGCTGCTAAGCCTGGGAGAGGGTGCAGCTGATTGGTTCCTTGAACAAAACACCATTGGATATCCACAATGCAACGGTATAAGAGAGCCGCAAGAAAGGATACAATAGAACAGAAGACTTATACACACAGAGACACATAGTGTATGTATGTATGTGTGTGTGTGTGTTCCTTTTCTGGTCTAGTAATACATTTATACATATAGAAGCAGAGGACTCACAAGGACTTGCAGGGGGCATCTCATTTTCCACTTCTGCGCTATTTTCTCTTTTGCTTCCCTAAGAGTTCCCCTAGCCTCTCCCCTTTTCCAGATTCTTTCTCTCCTCCCTATCCACCAGCCATAGGGTTGCCAGCCTCCAGGTGGGGCCTGGGGATATCCTGTTTTTACAACTGATCTCCAGCTGACAGAGATTGCTCCCCTGGAGAAAATGGCTGCTTTGAAGGGTGGACTCTATGGCATTGTACCAGGCTGAGGCCCCTCCCCTCCCCAAACCCCGCCCTCTCCTGGCTCCACCCCCAAAGTCTCCAGGTATTTTCCAGCCAAGATCTGGCAACCCTAACCAGCCAACCTACCTTTATCTGCCTCCCAGCTTCACCTTTCCCTCCTTCCCTCCCCCTAAGAGCCTCTACCTGAGAAAACTATGGCCAATTTGAGCCATGTTGGCCACTGTGTGGTGGGGAACCTGCAAGGACTTGTGGGGGAGCACATCAGTTTCCCCTGTATCTCCCTCCCCACACTGTTTACTGTTTCCTCTTTCCCCCCTCCTGGCAACCACCTATCTCCACCTTTCCCTGCTTTCTTCTTTCCTTCTTCCGACCAACCTGTCTTTTATCTGCCCCACATCTTCACCTATATTTATTATTTATTTGTTTCATTTGTACCTTTTCTTTTTCCACAATGGGAACCCAAAGTAACTTACACCATTCTTTTCTCCTCTATTTTACCCTCACAATAGCCCTGTGTGGTAGCTTAGGCTGAGAATATGTGATTGGCCCAAGGTCACCAAGCAAGTTTCCATGGGAGAGTGAGGATTCAAACCTGGGTCTCCCAGATCCTAGTCTGAAACTCTAACCACTACACCACACTGATTTTTTTGTAGAGTGGCTGCTGTTGAACAGTAGCAAGCAGCTGGGTCTGGGTGAATCATGCAAGACCCAAGGTAGCAAGTTGTCCATGGTGGCTGCCTGGCTTGACCCGAATGAGTCCTTCCCCAAAGGCCAAAATAACTTTGAAAAGGGCCTTGCCCCTCTCCTGCCTTTACTGACAGAAACCAAGGCTTACAGGCTGGCAATACTGTGTGTTTGTCTAGCAGTGGGCACTGAGGGCATTTGTTTCTGAAAGCTACAGGAGCTGCTTCTATTATTTTGGGGTTTTAACCCGCAATGTTATTTTTTTTGGCGGGGAGTTAGATTTCTTTCTTTTTTTCAAACCTGGGGCTTTTTTTCAGGTTAGTAGAAAGATCTGCTTGTCGATTCATGGCCCCACTCTCCAGATTTAAGTATCCATATATAGGGCCATGCTGAGAATTAGACATACTGATGTCTGCATATGTATACGTATGTGTGTATCACGGACTACTTAATCAAACTCATTTTATTTTGCCTTTCCATCAAATCAAAAGCTGAAAGGTAACAATATTTATGAATCTACTTCTTTTATCGTCTGCCTTTTTTGTTGAGGCACAAGGCAGATCCCAGAGTTATAAAAACCAGTCAGTCAAGAACAGAATAATACAGCGAAAGGAACAATGAAATAAGAACAGTATAATAAAGGCCATGCTGCAATAAGATAACAATGGAATCCCAGAATAATGCAAAGTCCTGCTGAACTGTTTAATACAAAATATAAGTTCAAAGGATGCTCATGCTGACAACTGAATGGATTTGGAGGGGGAAGAGCAAAAGGAGAAATGAGTGGGAAAGTGTCACGGCTCCCTTCTCTTCCTCCTTATTGGTGCATTTAAGGTTAAGCATACACTCTCCAGGATGCAAACTGGCAACTTGGTTGTCTGAATTTATCTTACAGCCAATTCAGAACCTCGCTCAAACCTCTTTTCCAGCTCTTTTCTTAGTAGGAAAAAATATCTCATTACTTCTTTTTCACAGATTTGTTGTTAACATGGTCCTTGTTGGCTTTTCCTCCGGCTGAACCTTCCCCACTCCAATCAGTTCAGAATGCCTCTGCTGAAACTCCCTTTCCTTTCCCATTACGATGAGCGTGTCACTTCCCTCTTCAGGCCCTCCATCACTCGTCAAATCTGGACCAAACTATATCTGACGCTCAGTCGCATCCAGTTTTCCCTGAGTTTTTTTTTTTTTTAAATATAAACCGCACCTGCAGAGGCTGCAATGGAAAGAGGAAGACCAGTGTGGGAGTGGGAGAGGCAGCTTAACTCTTCCCCCTGCCAGCAGTTTGCCCCTAAAAAATTACCCCCTCCAGGCTGTTCCCGCCCCCCCAGATGCAGGAGATTCAAAAGCCCCACTCTCTCCCAGCACCAGCCTTCAAGTTTAGATGGCAGCCTCTGTGAACTGACAGCCAGTGTTGTGCAGTGGTTAAACACGCTGGAGTATCTTAGAGACCCGGGTTCAAATCCCTGCTCGTGCCATGGAAGCTTGCTGGGTGACCTTGGGCCAGTCACACTCTCTCAGGCTGATCTACCTCACAGGGTAGCTGTGAGGATAAAATGGAGGAGAGGAAAATGATGTAAACCTCTTTAGGACCCTATTGGGAAGAAAAGTGGGGTATAAATGGATTACTTTACTCAATCAATCAATCAGTCAATCAATGCACTGTTTAAACACATCCACGTTAGAGGAACAATTATACACACTCAAGTATCTCATAGGGTTTGGCCCAGACTAAATCAGCCATTTCGCTTGATCCCCTCTTCCTGCTGCAGACCCCCCTCTTATCATTCCTCAGGGTCCTTATTCCCCCCCCCCCCCGGGAAGCCAAACCATGTGGAGATCAATGTCTTGCAGTGGGAGAGGGGGAGGCCGGAAACTTCTATTCTGTCAGTGGACAATTTACAGTGCATAAAAAGAGTCACTCTTCTAAGCCTGTTGATTTCAGTGGACGTAAATGAGTGTAACTGTTTAGGATTGTGCTGTTAGTCTGGTTCCCACTACAATCTGGTTTCATCTAGGGGCACCATCGCACCCGCCAACACCTTTCCTGGCACCTACCAAATGCTCCTAGTAAATGGACAGGGCTAGGTAAACAGGGCTTTTGACTGGCCCTGTTAAAAAGAGTTTCTGTCTGAAATGTTAGAAAGTAATTCAAGTTATACATAACCCTGCTCTTATGGCAGCCATTTTGTAGCTATGCCCATCACCTGTTGTCAGAATTCCAAAGGTGCCCTCAGTCTCAAAAAGGTTGGGGACCCCTGCCGTAGGCTGACCCTCATCGGCATCAGGCTTCTAATGCTTGCTTTTACAGCCCACCGATGCCTGCTGGTTTCCCATTCCCTTCTGTATTCAGCATAAATTCCCTGTCCTTCCCTTTAAAGCAGAGGCTGGGCAACCTTTTACAATGAAAGAGCCAAATTAGTTCAACATTCAAAGCAAAAGTCGGTATAAGAAAGCCTACCAGCAGAACTGAAACGATTCACATTAACATGACGGATGTTGTGGCATGCATTGTCTTCTAATTCTGCAAACCTAGTCCTATTGCATTGTTTGCTGGATGTTTTACGCTGGCTGATTGAGTTGTTTTTAATATTCTGTAATCATCAGTCTTCAGTCCTAGCAGAGAAGGTGGACTATAAATGAAGTACATAAATAAACATGTTCATTAATGATCCATACTTTTTCTGCAGCCCAGACAGATTGTTGCTAGTCTTTCATTAGGGAGTGGCACACACAATGGGTGTGATCATCACACAAGCACTTTGGCCCGACCCAGCCACCCCTTCCTTCTGGATTAAATGGGTGCAGTCACACAGCCACATCTGTCAGTGGTTCCCCAGGCATACCCACCCCATTGTAGGATGACTTGGAACCAGATTAAAAAGGCACCACATCACAAGTGGTGTTTTTGGTTCCCTGCACATTCATTGTGCATGGCCAGATGTCTGAATGCGGGAGAGCATGCACAAAACAGACTGGCGGTCTGAACCTGCAGATCCATTTTTTTTTTTAGTTTAGTGGTTTTTTAAGTTTTTGCCTATATATGCACACATGCGCCCACCTGCATTTTGAAAAATGACCCGGCAGCGCACTCCGTGGTTGAGGCACTGCAGTGATGTGGGTGCTTGACCATGGGGCGGCTGTGTGGGTAACCTGCAGCCGGGTGTGCTGTCTGAATAATCTGTCCTGCAACATTTTAAACTGGTACACTTAGAGGTGGTGCCATATCGTGCCAAGCTGCCAGGATGATCACACCCAATGACTTGCAATAAGTAATAAATATACAAAGAAGCACCATAGGCAAACATTTTTGTGCACTGGTTTAAATCAGCAGAGAGTTCACCCTTGGCTTACTGTTCATTTCCTCTATGATTTCCCTGTATGTACAGCATCTCTGAAAAGCCCCAGCCATCCACTTGCAGCCAATTTGCCATTGCCTGCTTCTGACTATTCCTTGGTGGCCTCCCATCCAAATACTAACCAGGGCCAACCCTGCTTAGCTTCTGAAATCTAACCAGATCAGACTAGCCTGGGCCACTGAGGTCAGGGCCCCTAGCAATATACCTTAATTTAAAGATTTTGTTTCCTTTTCTAAAAGAGCCATATTTGGTCCTATACTGGATTAACCCCTTAATCCCCATCTCCGCTTTAGCCCCTTAATCCCGATCTCCAGCTTTAATTGTCTCTGGCCTTGTGTTTCCCTTGGCCCCTCGCCTCCCTTTGTTTTGGCAATCTGGACACGTAAAGTTGGGGGTGGGGGGGGGACTGTCTTGTCAGGCTCACGCTACTCAGTAAAGCATCAGGGACACTGACAGTTCTGTAGACATTCTAAAAATAGTAACTCGAGTGTGACGGTTTCCTCATCACTCCTCATAGTTCTGCTGCCTTTGGATCATTCCCTTTTTTAAACTCTCGGGTGTTTTTGAACACAGCTGATCTGCTGCCAGCCCCCTTTCGGTCTCCTCCCACGCCCACCTCTGAGCCTTCTGCCGGGGCTGCTGACAAGACGCCCAGAACTGCCTCTCCCTCTTTATTCACGAGGTCCTGGGCCTCCTTCAAGTCCCTCTCCTCATGGAGGCCTTATATATAAACAAAAAATGAACCCTGTGGCACCTTAAAAGTCTAGTCAACTGACAGTTGTCATCCTAAACAGAGTACACCCTTATAAGTTTATTGACTTAAATGGACTTTGAAGGAAGTAGTTCTGTTGAGAGAGAGAGAGAGAGAGAGAGAGAATGAGAGAGAGATTGGATTTATACCTCGCCCTTCTCTCGGAGTCCCAGAGCAGCTTACAAACACCTTTCCCTTCCCCTCCCCACAACAGACACCCTGTGAGGTAGGTGGGGCTGAGAGAGCTCTGACAGAAACTACCCTTTCAAGAACAGCTGTGACAGAACTATGGCTTGCCCAAAGTCATCCAGCAGGTGCAAGTGGAGGAGTGGGGAATCAAACCCCGTTCTCCCAAATTAGAGTCCGCACACTTAACCACTACACCGAACTGGCTCTTTAGGATTGCACTGGACTTTGTGACCCACAGTTCTGGGGAGTAGAACCCACTTCATCAGAGGTATGGTGTGTGTCCTCATGGCTATTACATGTAGAGTGATTTATTTTTATTTACTTTATTTATAGTACACCTTTCTTCCCAATAGTGATACCAGAGCCTTGCTTTTGTGGAATGCTTTCCCACCTCCTGCCAGCAGGGGTTAATCCTGCCTCCAACTGACCTGAAGGCAATGTGATGACATCACCCGGAAGTGATGTCATTGCGCAGCGACTCTCTAGTTTTTGGGCAAAACCCTATGGTAAAATCACCTACAAACTATAGAGTTTTGCCCAAAAACTAGAGTGTCACCCCCAATGTTGGCGACCCAATTATGTCACTTCCGGGTGACATCATCACGCTGCATGTGCTTTGCACAGGGGGGGGAGGGGACAGAAGACCAGGAATGGATCTGGGATCCCCCCGCCAGCTGTCAGATATGACCTGGCAACCCTACTTCCGGATAGGGACTCAAAGCAGCTTACATCATTCTCCTCTCCTCCATTTTACCCTCACAACAACCCTGTGAGGTAGGCTAGGCTGGCACGAGGTCACTCAGCAAGCTTCCGTTGCAGGATGGCTATTACCAACTTGGGTCTCCCAGATCCTAGTCTGACACTTTAAGCACTATGTCAGGCTAGCTAGATGAGCATACAGGAAAAAACTGTAAACAGAGGGATCTCCAGCTAAAAGAATCAGGTAGCAGGTGATATGAAAGACCTTTACCTAAGACCCTGGAGAGCAGCTGCCACTCTGAGTAAACAATTTTGAGCTCAATGGACCCATGATCTGATTCAGTATAAGGCAGTTTCATGTGGTGTACATGATTCCCCCCTCCTCCATTTTATTCTTGCAACAATCCTGCAAGGCAGGTGAGGCTGAGGGAGCATGACTGACCCAAGGTCATCCAGCAGTTTTATGATAAAGTGGAGACTTGAACCTGGGCTCCTTGCATCTTAGTCCTGTATTTTATGTATATTTTCCAACTAGGAAATATCATATTCCTGACAAAGTAGACTTCATTCACAAGACTACAATAAATATGCCAGTCCATACGAAACCACACATTTTTTTTGTTTTTGTTGTAGCATGGCAACCCCACTGGATCGTCAATATAGTCTTCCCCATTGTGTTTCATACTCAATTATATTAATTATATGAACCTATGAAGAAAGGTTGAAGCACTTGGGGCTCTTTAGCTTGGAGAAACGACTGCTGAGGGGTGACATGATCAAAGTTTATAAGATTATGCATGGGATAGAGCAGGTAGAGAAAGAAGTCCTTTTCTCCCTTTCTCACAATACAAGAACTCGTGGGCACTCCATGAAATTGCTGAGCAGTCGGGTTAAAACAGATAAAAGGAAGTACTTCTTCACCTGAAGAGTGATTAACACATGGAATTCACTGCCACAGGAGGTGGTGGCGGCAGCTACAAGCATGGACGGCTTCAAGAGGGAATTAGATAAACATCTGGAGCAGAAGTCCATCAGTGGTTATTAGCCACAAAGTATAGATAGGAACTCTCAGTCTGGGGCAAGTGATGCTCTGTATTCTTGGTGCTTGGGGGGGGGGGCAACAGTGGGAGGGCTTCCTGCCCCCACTGCTGGACCTTCTGAGGGCACCTGGTGCTTTTGGCCACTGTGTGACAGAGTGTTGGACTGGATGGGCCACTGGCCTGATCCAACATTGGCTTCTCTTATGTTCTTATATAAACCCAGGGCAGGCTCAAGGTATTGTGCTAGTACCTGAAGAACATAGCATTTTTCCCATCTCAATTCCTTTAATATTACAACATTTATCACTGCTAATGTACAGTAAGATGCTTCTAACATTCGGCTGAAAACCGGCCCAGATAGCCTTAAATAGGAAAACAAATGTACAAAAAATTTTTTAGAAAACAAAACTTAGACCAAAGTCAGAAAAGACTACGACAGTGACCCTCACATTCATCTTTGCAACACCTAAATGCAGTACAGAGTTTCTACATCTCGGGAAGAATACAATCAGTTTGATCAAATGGCTATTTTAATTCACCACAGACCTTGTAAAAGCAATCAGAAAGAGAGATCACAGATAACATGGAGCACAGAAGGTCAACCACACAAGCCTTACAGTGCCACCCTAAACAGAATAGGTGGTCGTGGAAAGTGCCGCCATGTCACAGCTGACTTGTGGTGACCCCCTCATGGGGAAGTCAAGGCAAGAGAGATTCAGAGGTGGTTTGCCATTGCCTGCCTCCACGTCATGACCCTGGACTTCCTTGGTGGTTTCCCATTCAAATACTAGCCAGGGCCGACCCTGCTGAGCTTCTGAGATCTGATGAGACTGGGCTAGCCTGGGCCATCCAGGTCAGCAGAGTTACACCCTTCTATACCTATTGTCAAAAGCATGAGCAGCACCCAAATAGGACAAACAGTTCCCCCTCCCAGGCCTCTGCAACACTTGGGAAACATTGACATCTAACTCATGGGAAGGGAAGTCAAGTCAGGGAAACCCAGACTTTACTTAGAGGGAAAAAAGTCATATCTAGTTCAGCCTTAACAGTGCAGTTGTAAACGGAATCACACCCATCTAAATCCGCTGCTGGTGGAAAGTGCCATCAAGTCGCAACTGACTTACAGTGAACCCGTGGGGTTTTCAAGGCAAGAGACAAACAGAGGTGGTTATCTATTGCCTGCCTCTGCACAGCCACCCTGGACTTGCTTGGTGGTCTCCCATCTGTGTACTCATCAAAGCCAACTCTGATTAGCTTATGAGCCATCCTGGTCAGGGCATTAGGTCCATTGTCCTCAATCAGCTTAGAAGGGTGCCAGTCACCTCATCTACACACAACTGAATCTTATAAACATGACAAGGTATGGCGAATAGGTGTGAACCCTTGGGGGAGGTGTGTCAGTGGTCTTCTTGCCTACCCCTTCATGTTCCCATTTTCCCCCTAAATGAGATGTGACCCTAAGGAATGCTTCCGTTTCCTCTCAGAGACAGGTGCTGGGTCCATGTCCACCACATGTCCACCACATTCCCATCACCCGGAACAGAAGATGGCTCAGGCAGGTGTTACACTCAGAGGTTGTGAGGGTCTCCTGAGTTTGTTGGGGAATTAGCCAGGAAACCCAAACAATGCGAGAGGGGGTAATCGAGCAGGATCTCCACCTATATTTACAGGGATTTTTCCCTCAGTAGAACTCTCAAAATGAACCAGGCCATGATTAACGAAATGGCTTTTATTAAAGAGAATTAAAGAATAAAATCAAAAACTTATTGAAGAGCACTCTGTGAACACACATACAAGTTCAGAAAATAAAGGTGGTAGCTTTATAGAGACTAAGACCCAATTTACACCTCCCCTCTGAAGTAGTTTGACTGCTGTCTTTTCCTATGCTCATTTCATACTGGTTTCAAATTTCACTCCCTGGGTCTGAAGAGTACTAAGCAACAGGATATGTTTAAAGCAGTATAATGCTAGTTTGACCACAGGAGGGCAATTAACGAATGTAAACAGTAATTTTTAAACTAGAACAAGTATGGTTTGGAAGTAGAAACAGATATAGACGAGGGGGGGGGGGGGGTTTGAAACTAGAATGATTCCAGCTGGAAAGTCAGATGTAGATTTGACCAAAGAAGGGAACTTATTCTATGGGACTATTTACCTATCCAAGGAATAAAGATCCAAGAAGGAGGACGAGTGAAACGAACCAGTGTCTCACTCCAGGCAGTGTACCCAACCTTTGTGTTGGGGGTGTAAGTTAGTGGACGTCCAGATACACATGCACATTACTGGTTATACCTCTTGGAGCATGACATGATTGCTCCTTGAACAATGCTGTGATGGTGAAACAATGTTGTCTGAACAAGGAAGCTTCATAATGTTCCCAGGAACTGCAAGTGTAATATAACATTAATGTGAAATTTCTATCGTGTTTGGTGAACTCTAATTGCCAGGACAAGACATCTATCACACAAAGGATTATAGAATTAAAATGGTTTCTCCTAGGTATTTACTTAGGATGGCCAGGTAGGGAAAAGTCAGGCAAGGTAGGGAGTTGGTTAGCTTTACTGCCCTTTCAGAGAAAATCAATCTTTGCCAGTGATGGATTTAAAGAGGGAAGAGAAATGCCAAAAACCAGACCTTTAGGATCACTTTTCCAAACAGGCCTCTGGTCAGTATTTGATGGCATGCATTCCATGTGACTGTAGGACATATTTTGAACTCCTATTTGAAGACCAGGGAAGAGTCTTGAATGAGTGACCCTGTGAGATGCTAAGAGAGGGAAGGTTGCTTGTGACACCTGTTTATAGGTACCAAGCTCATCCTTCCAAGGGAGGAGGGGTCCAGGCCTAACACAGGTGGGCTTGAGGCAAGAGAAAGAATGTTCAACCCTGGGGCTGCTCTAGACCAGGTCCCACAGAATGCTGCGCTGCTTCCCAATGCTTCCACACTCAATGAACCTCATGTGCCGCCAAAGCAACCAAACACACAAAGGGAAGAAGCCACTGCTTCTGTGCGGATGGTTTCATTACAGATCCTGTAACACACGCACAATGGAGGTGGCTCCAATTTCCTCCCACTTCGTGCCCTTGGCTACCAACATTAATGAATGGTGTGTGTTAAGCACCATCAAGTTGCTTCAGACTTATGGCAACCCTATGAATTAATGTCCTTCAAAACATCCTATCACTAACAGCCTGGCTCTGGTCTTGCAAACTGAGGGCCTTTGTGGCTTCCTTGATTGAGTCAATCCATCTCAGGTTGGGTCTTCCTCTTTTCCTGCTGCCTTCAACTCTTCCTAGCATCATTGTCTTTTCCACTGAATCTTGTCTTCTCATAATGTGGCCCCTATGTATGATAGCCTCAGTTTAGTCCTTTTAGCTTCTAGGGAGAGTTCGGGCTTGATTTGATCTAGCACCCATTGGTTTGTCTTTTTGGTGGCCCGTGGTATCCATGGTATCAAGAGCCATCATGGTGTAGTGGTTAAGAGTGGTAGACTCTAATCTGGGAGAACTGGGTTTGATTCCCCACTCCTCCACATGAAAAGCCTGCTGGGTGACCTTGGGCCAGTCACAGTTCTCTCAGAGCTCTCTCAACCCCACCTACCTCACAGGGTGTCTGTTGTGCGGAGAGGAATGGATGGCGATTGTAAGCCACTTTGAGACTCCTTCAGGTAGAGAAGATCCAGTGTATAAAAACCAGCTCTTCTTCTATCCATAAAATTCTCCTCCTTCACCACATTTCAAACGAACATTAATGGCACAGCAGGGTCATCTGACCAATGCCAAGGGCAGCCTCCTGTCACTCTGTCTCCTCAGGCAGCCACTAGAGTGGCTTGGTCAGAGAACCGGCCCTGCTGAAATCTCCATAACCAACTGACTTTATCTCTCCCACCATCCCACAACAAGGTCCCTCCTCCACTTTATCCTCACAACAACAGTGGAGACACAAAGCAACTTACATCCTCTCTTCTGTTTTATCTTCACAATAACAATCCTGTGAGGGAGGTGAGGCTGAGAGAGAGAGAGACTGCCCCCCCCCAAGGTTACCTGGTGAACTTCCACGGCAGAGTAGAGGGATTCAAACCTGAGCCTCCCCAGTCCTAGTCAAACACTCCAGTCCCACACTGTCACCTATTCCCCAATGTGCTTTTTGAGCTTCTCTGGACTCTGTGTGTCATATGCTCTCACATTCTTAAAATGAAATAAAATGATGGCCAAAAACAACTCACTTTTAAAAACTAAAAAGCCACAGTTCTCAGCTCTTAAACACCAAGGAAACCCCATTCCAGAGAACATTCGTGTGTCCTTAAATTCCATTTGGATTAACAAGACATAATTTATTTAATTGGTTTCAGTGGGACTTTAGCGTGACTGATTTGCTCAGGAGTGGCACCCAAATTTCCAGTCCTTCTGTCGTGATAAAGACAAGAAATGTCAACGGTATCTCGTGTGATTGATTGGCTGTTTCGATGTCCTGATTAGTGATGGAACTGTTTGGGGAAGAATAATCGTCACTCGTGGAGTGTGCCAAATTTTGCAAAGTTATTTGAAACACTATGAAGTAATTTTTTAGGCAGGCACATGGAAGGACAACCCAGAACACCACATCCCACCGATGAAATCTGTGTCAGGTTGGAAAGTGTAGTTATTTCACGTTCCTTTGTTCTGCAATAACACATCCCTGAGTCAGAGCTCCATATGCGCTGCGATGCCGGCATGAAGATCCAGCGTGTGCAGGTGTGTTTTATTCACCTGGAATTCCTAAATGCCACGCTAGACATCTGGATCAGGATGCAAATGTCACAAATTCCCAAAGTGATTCCCCCCTCCACCCCCGTCCAATATTTTGACAGGTGCTGGAGCTAGTTTGGGGAGAACCACTGCCAGATTTTGAATTCCTATAGTTAATCTGGGCACCTGGCTGGGTTGCCAGCCTCCAGGTGGCACCTGGAAATCTCCCACTATTACAAGGGATCTCCAGATAACCAAAATCAGTTTCCCTGGAGAAAATGGCTACTTTGGGGGGGGGGGGGGGAACTGTATGGCATCGTATCTTGCTGAGGTCCCTCCCCTTCTCGGACTCCACCCCGAAATCTCCAAGTATTTCCCAACCCGGAGCTGGCTACCCCAGCACTTGGGCAGGGCTGGGGTCTGTGGTCTGCTCTAGCAAAGACAATTTCTTAAAATGGCTTCTCCCCCCCCCTCCCCCGGTCTCTATCTAGGAATCTCTCAGATATCTGTCTGGAGGGGGGGGGGGGGCTGTCTGTCAGGGCACTTTTCACATTTCCCGGGGACTCTCGCTCCCCCCTCCACGTGGTTCAGGTCGATCGACAGCCAGAGTGGCGCAGCGGTTACGCACCACCCCCTGGCTTTTTCTCCCCCCCCCCCCCCTCGCCCGCCGGCGGCCCGCCCCTGAGTCGCCCAGTCCCTCCCCGCGCAGACAGCCCTCCGCCCGCTCCCGCGCGCTCGCTGGGCTCCTCTCCTCTCCTCCCGAAATGGTTTATTTAACATGCTGTACCGGAAGGAGAAGCCATATTCCCTCTGCCCAGCTCTGAAACGCCGCCGCCGCCGCCAGCAGCCAGGCTCCCGCGCGCCCCAGCCCCCGGACTCCGGGGGTGGCGGGAGCAGAGCGCAGGAGGGTGCGTGGGGGGCGCTGGCAAGGCCGTGCTGTGGGGGGCGCCCTGGGACAAGCCCCTGTTGCGTGCCGGGGCGGGCTGCATAAAGAGCCGGAGCAGGAGGAGCAGCAGAATCGACGAGTCGCTGGTCTGCCCCCCTCCCTTCCTCCTTCTCCTCCCGCGGCCCGGTTCCTCGCTGGCTTTCTGATCCGGGCGCCGCGAGGTCGGAGAGGCCGGCCTGTCTCGCCTGCCTGCGGGAGAGCGGAGATGCGGCTCCTCGAGGCCCGGCGGCGTGGCTGCGGCGGCAGGAGGGAGCGGACCTGCCCGTAGCTCTGCAGACAAAAGAGCCGCCCGCGATTGCAGCTGCCCAGCCGGCCCCCCGAGGGGAGGAGGCGGAGAGGGGCCCTGCTGCTTAGTGCGGCAGGTCTCGCAGAGCACCAGCCGCCTCCCTGCCGCGCTTGCGGCCGGCCGGCCCGGAGGCAGAAGAGGAAGAAGCAGGAGCCGCCGCCGCAGCAGTAGGGAAGGCGCAGCCCGCTTTTGCGGCGCGCCCGCTGGGCTTCAGCCGCCCTCCCTTCCCGAGCCTCCCCCCTCCTCCCTCTCGCCTGCGTCGGGGAGGCCCCGGCCGCCGGAGCAGCTGCCTGGCGCTCTCAGCCATGCCCCGGGGGAGGCGGCAGGCGGGCAGTCCGCCGGGGGTCCGGGAGGGACCTGCGGAACGCGCTGCGTCCTAGGGGGAGGAGGGAGAAGGACCCACCCGCGGGCAAGAGGAGGGGGGAAGCGCTTTTCGCCCGCCACCGCCTTGGCACCTTCTTGCCCACCCCCCGGCGCACCGCCTGAACCCGCGCCACCCGCCAGCCCCCTGCTCCCCGGCCCGCTCCCAGCCCCGCGTCTCCCCACTAGCGCCACCCGCAGGCCACTGCCTTTCGATCCCCCTTCGGGAAGGCCTGTCTTGCCACCCCGAGGTCCCTACCCCCCCCCCCCGCCGGGCTTTCCTGGTCCCTAACACCCCCCCCCCCCACGCACACACCTGTAAACACGCAGCCGGTCCCCCCCCCCCCCAGCTGTCCACACTCCTTTCGTGCCCGCGATGTGGCTCCTGTCCCTCGGCCCACGCTGCGCCCCGCGGGCCTCCCCTTCGCAGCCCCTCTCCTCGCCTGGCCCGTCCCCCGACGCGATGCCAGGGCGCAGCTAATCGCCCCCCGTCCGCTCCTGCCCCCCACCCACCCCCCACTCCCCACCCCCCACCCCAGCTGAGAGCCGCCGTTGTCGCCGCCGCCGCCGGACGACGTCAATGATGTTCAAGTACCGGATCCGCATGTTCTTCAACGAGCTGAAGCTGCTGGTGTTGATGCGGCGGGGCCGCCCGGAGCCGGAGCCTGGAGCCGGGGGCAGCCGGGGGGCGCTGGGCAGCGGCGGCTGCGGATGGCCCCCCTTCGCCGATTGCTCGGCCCGGCAGGACGATGAGGCCGAGTACTACGGCGGAGGAGGCGCCGAGACCCGGCCCCGGAGTTTGGCCCTGGAAGAGAAGGAGCCCCGGCCTCAGCCCCCCGGGCAGCAGGCAGGCCAGCAGCCCGGAGCGGTCGGGACCGGGGGAGCGTTGGACTCGGTGTCGCTCACCAGCAGCTTGGATAGTGGCATGAGGACGCCGCAGTGCCGGATCTGCTTCCAGGGACCCGAGCAGGTCAGTGGGCACAAGGGAGGACCTGGCAGGGGCCAGGGAAGGGAGAGGCCAAGGCAGGCCCTGGGAGGGGGGGTGGGGGGGCGGGTCAGCCAGGGGGAAGGAGAACCGAGGTGTGTTTGGGGCATCAGGGAAGAGCTGACTGCAGCTGGCCCCTTGGCCAGGTGTGTGGCGGGGGAGAGAAGTCAGAGGACGAGGGATAGTCCCGGGTAAAGGCCAGGTGCTTGAAGAGCAAGAGTCTGGCACATGGCGGGGTGTAGTTTGGAGACTTCGCCAACTGGCCACGGTGTCCGGGGGTGGACTTGGTCCTCTACCTGCCACCAGGTTCCTTGTGATCAGGTTGCCAGAGAAGATGAAGCCAGGGTGTGGCAGGGGTGTTGGGCTGATGGGGTTCCCAAGGCATGGACCAGGCTACCTGCTTCTCTGCTGGAGCTGTAGGAGGACAATGTTGTTGTTGACGTCTTTGGATGCTGGGAAGCATCATGGCCAGGTGTCGCTGAATGTGTGTGCCAGGCCATTGAAAACTGTTAAGGGGGGGGGGGGAGAGAAGAGTTTCTGAGGGTCAAGTGGTACCTCCTCTACTTGATACCAACACCAGGTTGATAAGAAGGGTGGGAAAGTGTGGAGGCACCATGCCAACTGGGGAATGTGTGCCAAGCACTGTTCACATTTTGTAAATGTGCCATTGGATGCTATGGTCATATTGTCTGAAGGGGGCTGTGTGTTCTGATGGTATTACATCCTCCTTGGAGCTATTGTATATCCAGGTGATTATTGTCCTGACTCAGGGAATAGGAGGGGGCTTTCCCCTCCTTTGCCACCTCCCCAGTCTTAGAGATTCACTTTCCTGTATTGTCTTTTTCAAAGGAAACTCTTTTAATAGATCACTGGGAGGGGTTTTTTTGAAGATGGGCTAGGTTTGTCCAAAAAGGAGGGTGAATGAAAAATGGGTGGATAAGGGAAGTGTGTCACCTGTACAGGGGCACTACCTGGGCATTTGAGGGAGGGGCAGTAGTACTCAAGGTACAGGGGGGGCCTTCCACGAGCCAAAGGCCTGTACCACTTTGAGACGCTTGGGAAAAGGTTGCATCTCTGGACAGGCTTGTACTCCCTGGCTTGGAGCAGGTGCCTTGATATTGTACCACCTTGGTATTGTACCGATCGCTTCTGCTGAGACGATCTCTCCAGGAATTCCTCCTCCCTCCCTCCTCCCAACCAGCTGCTGTTAGGAGTGAGGTGTGATGGGGGTTTTCTGCTGTGAAGACAAAGAAGGACTCTTACCCTGTGAACAGCGTTAAGGGGGGGGGGAGAAAAGGTGGAAAAAAGGGGGGTTATTCTAAAAAAGACAAATGGTAAGGAGCTGTTTGGAAACAGGATATGATGGAGGATGCCGGGGATTCCGGCAAAGAGAAAGCAGTAGGGCGTTTAAAAGCGAAGCCTGGCAAAGGGCCTGGGGGTTGTGTGTCAGTGGGAAGAAGACCACACCTCCCGGAGTAGTCTAGTTGGCTCGGAGAAATGCCACCTATTGATCTCTGTGGTCATCTCTCCCAGCAAAGCCATGTTTTCCTTTTAATAACCCAAGCTCTGTCAGGCATCTCAGCTGTGGTCCCCAGTAGCCTAGGCTGGAGGTCTGAAATGCAGAAGCAATGCTCCGGTTTGCAAAGGAATAGATTTTCTGCGTGTGCACGTGTGTGTGCTCTGTTTTTTCCCTTGTGCAAGAAACACTGTAGTGTAGGCAATGGGAGCATCTTCCTAAGGGTCTCTGTGCCCTAGTTAGAGGAGCTGGAATGTATGGAGCTGACATATCCAGGAGCATTTTTTGCAGGATGAAAGGAAGGTGGGCTTTGTTTACCGTGAAAATCCCTGTGCGTTTGAGGATATGAGAAGCAAGACCCTGTCCCTTTGCTGAGCTGTTTCATCCTTCCCTCCTGGGGACTCGCTTAAATACAGACAGACACAGGAGTAGAGATTAGGGTTTTCTTTTGTGGTGGAATTTGTAATTAATCATGTTCTTGGAGATCAAGCCGCCACAGTATTTAATATTGTCAATTCCCCATGCAGATTATCTAGGACAGAGAAGGTGTATTCCAAATTGGTCTTGGTGGTGCAACTTGGAAAAGTTGGGCCCATAGTCTGGGGAGTTGGTGTTAGGCTGCCAGAGCTGGAGGTGAAAGCATTTTGAAGAGGCCAGTATTGCACAGAACCTTTCTTTCTCAGATGGAGGCTGTACCCGTGTTGTCACGCTGCGAAATGGTCCTGAGGAATCCACCAACAAGGGGACTGTACAGGATTATTTGCAGAAGGTGAAGAAGGTTATGGAGTCAGACAGAACTGTACTCTTTTTTTAAATTCCAGATTATTTTATCTGGAATCTACTATCATCTTACCCCAGCAGCCTTTCACAAGCAGGACTTGGGGTGGGGAGGGGGAGAATCAGTGCACCCGGACTATCAGTACTACATGATGCTTTGACTGTGTCAAGGCGTTACTAATCTGTATTGCTGTACAGATGTGTGCATTTGTCTGAACAGAAGTGGGAGAGTCTTCCAGTGATGGTACGGGCGGGGGAGAAGCAGTTGAGTCTCCCTTATGAGTAGGGCGTGTTGCCTGTTGCAGCTGAGTTATGGAGAGAAGTTGGGACACTGATGCATGGAAGAAAGGCTGCTGCTGGATCCTGCACTTTGCATACCGGTGGTGTCACGGTCCACATTGAGATGAGGGAGTCTGTTGTGTGGAGAGTGCCATTGATTTTCATCTGAGTAGATGGAAATAACAGAAGCCAGGTCATGGTGCAGATGTCTTTGTAGGGTGTGGTTGGTTTTATGGTTCTGTGGCTGTCTGTGTTTACAAATGCATTTGTGTGTATTTGGGCGCATTGTTCTGTGTGCATCGTTGGAACGTGGAGCTGTGTGTGAGCCTGTGTGAACACCAGATTTTTTTAATGGACAGGTCTGTTTATAGGCAGGTTGAAAAACGGTGCTTGTGAAGTTCTATACATGAAGCTGAGCACATATTTTTCTTTGTCTGCACATTCATGTCTGTTTGCACTAAGGAAGATCAGAATATTTTTATCTCTGGATGTTGTGGATGTATACATGTTTGTAGGCACATCTAAACGTAGATATTTATGTTTACCGAATTTGTGGCTGTCACATTTTGTCGCCATGTCCGTGTGCCACACATTCTTTCGTCAGTGAAGATATGCATGTGTCTATGTATGCCCGTGCAATCAAATTCCTGTCTCCAGTGTATGTGTGAATGTGTGTGCCCCAATTCCCTTGTATTAAAATAAAACTAACTTGGGTGTAGAAGGAGCGCGTAGATGTGCCCTTGTGGTGTTGAACATGCTATCAAGTTGCAGCTGACTTATGGCGACCCTTTAAGCTTTTCAAGGCAAGAGATGGTTTTCAAGGCAAGGTGGTTTTCCATTCCCTGCCTGTACATAGCAACCTTGGACTTCCTTCATGGTCTCCCATCCAAATACTAACCAGGGCCAATCCTACTTAGCTTCACAGGTCTTAGGAGAACAGGTTAGCCTGGGCCATCCAGGTTCAGGATGCTCGCATGGATACATCTGTCAGCTTCTATATTGGTACCATCCCTTGGCACTGGGTGGTGTCCACATGCTCGTGCCTATGTGCTCGTACTTCTACATGGCCATGCATCAACTTGGATGTGCACTTGTTATGCATATGTGATTCATGCCTGCTGGCAGTTGATCTGCCATGCCCTGGCTGCCATCTCTGTAGTGTAGCTTGAGCCAGGAGTCACAAATGCTTAGTTCCCAGAACTTGAGTCATGTGATGTAATTATATCGGGCCAGCCCAAGGCATTTTAATGCCTGAAGCTGAGAGCCACCAAATGGTACCTCTCCTCCCTGTCACTAATTAATATGGAGCAAAATCCACCAGGAAGTTCTGTTTTGCCAGCTTCCTTGAGTCGAAGGAATTGTGCGTGCGATTCAGTAGCAATCATTTCATTTTAGCAGGGCTTGTGCAGGAGATTCCATGGTAGATTGTACCCCATAGAGCACATCTGTCTGTCACCTATTCTGCTCCATCACAGCTGGATCCTGTGTAGGTTTACTGAGCAGTAAGTATGAGGGGGGACTGTGGCTCAGTGGAAAACTTTGCTTTGCATGCAAAATGTCTAAAGTTGAATCCCCAGCAACTCCAAAGAATCAGGTGGTAGGTGATGTGGAAGACCTCCGCCAGAGACTCTGGAGAGCTGCTGCCAGCCTGAGCAGACAATACTGACCTTGATAGACCAAGGCAGCTTCATGTGTTCACATACAGGATGGAAGCCCTCTTCTTCGGAGAGGGGGCGTGGCTCAGTGGTAGAACATTTGCTTGGCAAGTGGAAGGTTCCAGGTTCAATCACCGCCATCTCCAGTTAAAAAGGACCAGGTAGTAGGTGGTATGAAAGACCCTGGAGAGATGCTGCCAGACTGAGCAGACAATACTGATCCTGATAGTACAGTGCTCCGATATGGTATAAGGTATCCTCATGTGTTCAAGCTCCATTGTGTTCAGCTGTGTTTACTCCTAATTAAGTGTGCACAGGCATTTAACTTGCCTTCCCTTGCCTCATGGGCTGGTTCACTCACAATAATATAAAATGTGAATGTAGGGAACAGATGTTTTGCAAGCACATATAGTGTACAGATATGGTTGTTAGGGAGCTGTGATTGAATACCACACTCTGTGGCAAATCTGGATTTGCCCTCCTGGAATATATGAAATTGCAGGAGCCATGGTAGCCCAGAATAGTCTGATCTCATCAGAGCTTGGAAGCGAAGCAGGGTCAGTTGTTGGAAGGGAGACCACCAAGGAAGACTAGGGCTACCATGTGGAAACATCAGAGCTGGGAAGCTAAGCAGGGTCAGTCATTTGAAAGGAGACCACCAAAGAAGACTGGGGGTACCGTGCAGAAGAAGGCAATGGCAAACCACCTCTGCTCACCTCTTGCCTTGAAAACCCCGTGAGGTGGAACTTCATGGCGTTGCCATGAGTCAGTGACTTGACCTGACTTCTTAATGGGTGAAATGGCCCTCTGTTTAACAATGGGAAGAAATCAAAGAGGAAAAGACGTAATGTGAACTCTATAGGGTTGGCTGTGATTTATTCAGGGAAAATAGCCTGAAATGAGAACGTGTTGCTGGCTTTATGGGTGGGGCAGAAGGAATGGTGTCTTTGGAATCGCAAATGCCAGGCCAGGCTTTTCTTCTGGGGATTCAGACTTGCTTGTGGAAGTTGACGCTTCTGAACAAATACCTTCCTTGCTCCATAGCTCAAAGCCATGGCCTGAAAATTCTGGGATCCTAGCCAAGTAGAGTGGACTAGAAACTAGATTAATTACTTTCCTGTGTTGTTAAGGCAGCCTCTGGCTGATTTACAGTGCAGTCCTAAAACTGAGTTAC
Source organism: Lepidodactylus listeri (assembly GCA_029233225.1). NCBI lineage: Eukaryota > Metazoa > Chordata > Lepidosauria > Squamata > Gekkonidae > Lepidodactylus > Lepidodactylus listeri. Next base: position 52,789,416 of record JARCFY010000015.1, on the reverse strand, counting down.
ACCTTTCTAAGTCCCCACTAAAGTCAGTGGCCTTAGATGGGCATAACTCAGCTTAGGATGGCACTGCTTAGGCTCTTTGTTTATTATTTTATTTATTAATTAAATGCTTCCATATCAGATGGACACGTGAAGCTGCCTTGTACTAAATCAGACCCTTGGTCCATCAGAGTCAATATTGTCTACTCAGACTGGCAGCAGCTCTCCGGGGTCTCATGCTGAGGTCTTTCACATCACCTTTTGCCACATTCTTTAACTGGAGATGCCAGGGATCGAACCTCAGATCTTCTGCAGGCCAAGCAGATACTTTACCACTGAGCCGTGGCCCTTCTCCTCCCCATCTTTCTTAAACACAGCATCTAAGCATTACGGGTATAACTAGTAATATCAGCATTTGGTATGTTTTAGTGTCTGGTATAGCCAACCCTTTGCTGCACATCTCCTGTGTCCAAACTCAGACCTGCTCTTTTCTCTCCCTAACTTCCTTACACTCAGGAGTGTGTACTTGTAGTAATGTTGCTTCTGAGTTACTGAGTTTGACAACCAAAATGGACCCAGTATGGCTTGTACATCCGCCCTTCTTGACAACTGATCCTTAACCATCCCTGCACCTCTTAGGTTCGCTACCTAAAAGCCTTCTTCATAACCAAACATATCTGTTGTTGGTTTGTAGCTGTCTTTGTTTTTAGATTGTGTTTTCAGCATTCCCATTCAGGGTCTCTGCGATAAAAAGAAAGCCCCCCACTGAAGTTTTGCAGTGGTCCCCAAGGTGTCTTGGAGAAAGGCCCAGGACTTTCTGGATTTATTTAATTAAGTATTCTTTCCCTTTGATTTCTCACATGTTCTGTTTCTGGGACAGGCATGGGAGCCTTGATTTCCTGAGCTGATTCTAGGTTGCTGAGATCCCGTGAAGCAGGATTGTTTCCAATTTTTAGAGAATACCTGAGAGGGTGGAGGGAGAGAGCTGGTGTTGCGTTTTGTTGGGAGTTACCAGGAATGAGGACATAAGAAGAGCCCAGCTGGATCCAACCAGTGGTCCATCTAGTCCAGCATCCTGTTTCACATGGTGGCCAATTGGTGGCCCTGGTTGGCCAACAAAGAGGGACTGGAGGCTGAGGCCTTCCTCTGATGCTGCCTACAAGCACCAGTATTCAGAAGTTTGCTGCCTCTGAATATGAAGGTTCCCTTTGGTGCCCATGACTCATAGCCATCAATGGACCTCACCTCCATGAATCTGTCTAACCCCCTTTTCCAAGTCATCTACACTCTTGGCAATCACTACATCCACTGGCAGCGAATCCCACCATTTAATTACTTGTTGAATAACGAAGTAATTCCTTTTTGTCTGTCCTGAACCTATTGCCCATTGGTATGGTTGCCAGGTCCGGGTTGGGAAATTCCTGAAGATTTGGGGGTGGAGTTCAGAAAAGGCAGGTTTTAGGGAAGGGAGGGGCCTCAGCAGGGTATAATATCGTAGAGTCCACCCTCTAAAGCAGCCATTTTCTCCAGAGGACCTGGAGATCAGTTGTAATTCTAGGAACTTTCCATGACCCACCTGGAGTTTGGCAACCCATTGAGTGTCCCTGTGTTGGTATTATGGGAGAGGGAGAAAAAACTGTGTCCATTTCTTCATATCAGTCTACCCTATGCCTAATTTTATAAACCTCTGTCATGTCCCCCTCCCCAGCCATCTATAGTAGAAGGGGGACCCTTGGTTCTTTGCTCTGCTGACCCAGGTTTTAAAGCAGGGCTGCAGGCCAGCAGGCCCTTTGGGCTGTAATGTGCCTTTCAATTCCAGGGTTATACCGCCCCTGGACCCCCCCCCAGCTCCCCTTCACCAGCTATATAGGGTTTCAGTCAGGCTGGGACATTTTTCGTGGGCAATAGCTGTCTCCTCTGTGCCAGTGAAATGTAATTCTGACTCCTCATTCTGTGGCTTGCCCCAGCACTGACGGATTTGAACCTGCGTTTCTCAGGATGACCATCCGTCACCGTTGTCTCGCCAACCTTCTGTTCAAGAAGAATGAATTCTGGCTGGGATGGGTACAGAGAAAAGCAACTAAAGATCATGACAGGAATGGACAAGTTCTCTCATGAGAAATGAGCCTGGTTTGTTTCATTATGGTGCGAGGGGAGAAGTGGAGACTCACAGCCATTTTCTTCCTATCAGTCAGAGAGGGTAAGACAGCAGAAGGCAGATAGCTATTTGGAGTACAAGGCACTCTGGGTTCAAAATGGAAAGCACCTCCTTAGATCCCTGATCAGCCCATCATAGCATTGTTGCTGTTGCTTTTTTCTCCCACCCTTCCTCTGAGGAAGTAAGGGCAGGATAGAAGGTTCACCCGTTTACCCTCTGACACTTACAACAACCCTGCAAAGTAGGTTATGGTGAGAAAAACTGGCTAGCCCAGAATTACTCAGTGAGCTTAATGGCAAAAAGGAAGGGAGGAGCAGGAATCCAAGATTTGGCTGACTGTGCCGGATTGTGGAAGTTGGATCAAGGGGTTTGCTTTAACTGGGCGGTCTTCCGAGAAATCTAGGCACCTCATTAGTCCAACTTATTTGTTGTGTTTGTCATCGGCCCTGTCCCAAAAATCTCAATGCCACATTTCTCAGGGAGTCCAAGCAGAGTTCAGGACCAGCCCTGCTTCACTTCTACAGTGAATTTTGTGACGAAAGACAGAATTTGATAACATTTAGCATTGAGACCTAGGGATTTTTCACAACTGTGTTATGATGACCCTTTGGGGTCAGGAGGAGAATTTCCTCCCCCCCCCCACCAGCTTAAGATCCCTCAGCTGCTTAGCACTACTATGACTGGCATGTACAAAGATTCTCAGAGGGTCCTGTCTCATACATCCCAGATCCAGGCTGGACAACATATGAAATAAACTGCAGGCCTCCCCAGCTTCAGGGGTTCCCAGAGTGCTCAGGGGCCCCAGGGCTCTGACTCCTTATTCATCCCCTCTCAGCCACATACGTATGTCTGTTATAATTGTATGATAAATTCTGAAGTTTTATGTGTAGTTTTATGTATTTTGCACTTTTATGTAAGCCGCCCTGAGCCTGTCTTGGTGGGGAGGGTGGGATATAAATCGAATAAATAAAACAAACCTTGCGTGTATATCAGGGGTGGCCAACCTGTGGCTCGGGAGCCGTATGCGGCTCTTTCACACATATTATGTGGCTCCTGGCAGGGCAGCTGGGGAAGCTAAATATCATTAGAAAACAAATATCATTGGACAAATAAATACCATTATCAATATCTGCTTTTACCCCTTTTGTTATTATTTTTGGCAGTCACATTTATTGTTGATAAGAGGCAAATCTGCATATTTCCCAATAAAAACACGTAATGTTTGTTCATGTCGTGCATCTCTCAGACATCTGATGTTTATTCTATGTGGCTCTTACGTTAAGCAAGTTTGGCCACCCCTGGTGTATATCCTACTTTTCTTCCATTTTGGAATTCGGGCAGCATGTGGAGAGTTCTTAGGAAGCCCCCTACCCAGGCGCTGACCAGATCCTGTCCTCCATAGCTTCAGCAAGGTTGTGGCATCATGTGTCTTCAGACCATGTCTTGAGGCAATGTTCCTTACCAGCATGAGACAGAAATGGCAGGCAAATATATTTATGGGATTAAGGGACTTTTTAAAAGTGCTTCATAGAAACATAAAGGATAGCAGCAAACAGTTGCCAGCGCGCCAGGTGTGAACTCTGTGCAGATTTAAACTAGTTCACTAGAGTGCTCACAAAGGGTGTTCCTGTTTATGCCTCACTGTGAGATCCCATGTGTACTATTTTCAAATCAATGACTCGCAACAACCAGTGTTCAGGCTGTGGAAACTTTATGGATGGTTAACCATCATGTCAGTTGTCAGTTGCATAGTTTCCATTCCCTGAGTTTGGGCAGCCTGGACCATCCAGTCTCACCTGATCTCAGAAGCTAAGCAGGGCTTAGCTGGCCCTGGTTAGTGCTTGGGCGGGGCACCACCAAGGAAGTCTAGGGTTGCTTTGCAGAGGCAGGCAGGGGCAAACCACCCCTGAGCACCTTTTGCCTTGAAAACCCTACGGGGTCACCGCAAGCCAGCTGTGACTTGATGGCGCTTTCCACCACCGTCATAGTTTCAGTTATGTTGATAGACTTCCTTACGCTGGCTCTTTCCGATCTCTTGCTCTGAATGTTGAGATAGTTTAGCTCTCTAATTCTAAATGTTAGCTGACCCTTGTCCTACCCCATGGTCTATATTTTCAACCTTGGCTGAATTTTATTTTTCCTTGGGACAACAGCGCAACCTGACACTCTTTAAAGTCCACTGAAGTCTGTGCACTGCATAACTAAAGCTGGCATATTTGCAGGTTTACTCAGAAGCAAGTCCCATTTTAGTCAGTGGCACTTACTCCCAGGAAAGTGTTCTCAGGATTGCTGCCTCAGTATGGGCTGAGGCGGAAAGACGGGTGCTGCCTTAAGTAACATTTCCAGTCATGCTCATTAGCTCATGTGCACTGCCCACCTGGGATTCTAGTGGTGCTCTGGAAGGAAGGTTTTGGTGTTGAAAGCAACTTTGAAATGTTTTATCTGTAGTACTAAAGGGATCTTGGTCCCTGTAGGTTTTTTCTGTGGAATCGAAGACATGGTGGAGAGACTGGACTACTGGGTTCTGTTCTCAGTGGTCTCAGGCTTGAACAATGTCCAGATGTTTCGTGCCAGGGCCAAATGTTAAGGAACTAATGCCACACACCCTTTGCAGACATCAAGGAATGTGTGGGGGGAGGGGGATTAAAATTCCTAGCTGGCTTTGTCAAATGATGAAGATTTTAAAAAAGGGATAGAGATATTCCTGAAAGGTAGGACTAGGATTGGCTATTAATCAGGACAGTTCCTTGTACAGCATCTGTATACCTCTGAATATCAGACGTCCAGATGCAAAGTAGAAGGGAAAGTCATCCCAGGGATGCCCTACTTGTGAGTTTTTAGAGGGATTTAGCTGATTGCTGTGCAGAATGCAGGGCTAGTTGGATCTTGGCCTCATCCAGCAAGGAATTCTTTGCTGCAGGCACTGCTGCGCTGGAACATTTCTGTTGTTTGTGGTAAGGACCACATGAACCACAAGGGGTCTTGATGTTCCACATGGGGTGATGGGGACCAGTACAGGCTATGAACTCACAGTGGAAGGCTCTGTGATTTTTTTTTTAAAAGGAACTTGGACTGTTGTCTGTACTTCTACTACAGACAGATCACAGCTGATTATCTCTGTATTTAAAGATTCTAGTAGAGGAATAAATGCTGTGTCCAGGATGGCCCAGGTTAGCCTGATCTTGGAAGCTAAGCAGGGTTGGCCACAGTTATTACTTGGCTGGGAGACCAAGTCCAGTGTCTCTGTGCAGAGGCGGTCAATGGCAAAACACCTCTGAATATCTGCTGCCTTGAAAACCTTACAGGGTCACCATAAGTCAGCTGTGACTTGACCCCACTTTCTACCACCAGAAGAATAAGTGGGAGTGTCAATGGAGGGGACAGGAAAATGTTTCAAAAATGTCGTCAGAATTATCAACAGAGGGGAAGAGGCTTGAGTTTCAGTGGCTGGCTGATTTTGCGGAAGTTGGGGGGCGGGGCGTAGTCACAATTCCTAGAGCACTGTTGCAATAGGCAGAAAGTTGGAATCGAAGTATCCGGTAACTTTGATACCCCTGTGAGTCAACAGTCAGCAAGACCCGAGTGTCTTTATATATAAAGTGTTATTGTACAACATGAGAAAGGGAGAGCAATAATCATATGCTTTCCTTAACCTTTTGAAAACTGGCATAAAGATTTTTATTTTTATGCAGCCTGATGCTGAATCCTTCTGATTGCTTTGAATGGTTGCTATTATTTTAGTGCACAATGCCCTGGCTGATAGATACTTAAATGACTTTTGCCGCTGCTGAGGCTTAGAAGCGGAGGGCTGGGCCTTGATCTGGTTGCTTCGGCCCAGCCCAGGGATGTGTGGAGCAGCTGCATTGCCATTTAAGGGGCCTTCTCCTTTGCTCATTGACTCGCCCAGGCTATAGTCACCAGAAGCTTTGCAGAGAGCAGAGTCCAGTGGAGAAATGAGTCACTGGAGAGATGTGGCGTGTGCTGAAATGTCACCGTAATTGTGGGCTTGGTTTGCTGCGTTGGCTCCGAGCGAATGGGTGAGACATTTCTATCCTATGTGGAGCTGCCCCCGTGGGAGGCTTGGCTATGCACCCAGGAGGCAGGGCTTCGATGGAGCTGGGACTCAGTCCCTCTGTATCTGTTTCCAGGGCTCAGTCTCCGAACGTGCAGTGTAATTCTAAAGAATAAGCTGCCTCTGAACACATAAAGGCTGCAGTCACACTGGTGGCTTGGCGCGGTATGGTGGCGCCCCTAATTGTACCGGTTTAAAGCGTTGCAGGGCATATCATCCAGATGGCACACCCTGCTGTGGGTTACCCATGTGGCCATCCCGTGGTCAAGCATCCACATTACAGCAGCACCTTAGCCATGGAGCGTGCTGCCCAGTTGGTTTTTAAAATGCAGGTGGGCACATATGTGCTCATGCACGCACATATAGGCAAAAGCCCAAAAAGAAACCCCACCCCAGTGGCAGAAACGAATTTGCAGGTTCAGACGTCCCTTCCAGGTTCCTTTCGCTACAGGAGAATTCAGACATCAGAAAACCTGGCGGGAACTGTGAACAATCCGTTAATACCAGACTTTCCCCGGCATCTGTTTATTCCAGTTCCATTGCGGAATAACATGGGCTGCCGATGTCTGCGCCATGGGAGGCAGATGTTCTTGTCTGGAGAGGCCCATTTAATCCACTTGGGTAACACTACTACAGCGCCACAAACTGTGCATGTGACCACAGCCACAGAGTACTTTATGATCACTGGCAGCCCTGCATGTCTGGGGTGGGAGGGCAGGAGCTGACAATGGGATGCAACTGCAACAGGCTTGTTTTGGGCCTCATCTGGGCCTCTGTGCTAACCCAAAGGCATTGCTCCTCTTCTAATGATAAGAGGCTATGCTCTAACTATGGAACAGCATACCTATGCACCAAGATAGGTGAATCCTAATGTCTGTGCTGTGACCTATTAATTCTGTTTGTCCCTTGCATTCAGGGATAGAACAGAATTGTGGTTTAGAATCTTTCCCCAGTTTCAGATCCGAGTCTCTTCCAGTATGGTAGACTAGCAGCTCCAAAGTCCTGTCCCTTAGTTCCCATCTCTCCCCCTCCCTCAACTCTGTTGTGCTGAAAGATATTATGATTGGCTGACCTTCTCTGATGTGAGAGACAGAAGAATCTGTGGCTGTCATTAATTGGTTCAGCTGATCTGATATCAGAGTAGGCTAGGACAGGTAGAATAGTCTGGGAAAGGAATGGCAGGAAGAACACGGGCCTAGGAAAAAAGATGGCTCCTCACCTGAAAAGCACTAGTTGGAAGGGGTCAGATGCTAGTGCAGGCTGGGGGTGGGGTAGAGAAAGGGCAAATGGCCAAGAAAGAAAGCTGCAAATGACCAGAAGGAGGGGAGGCGTTGAGTTTTAAAATCTGGGGGGGGGCTCTTTCATGCCTGTGCGCAAAGCGCATGCACACGCTGGAACCATGTCCCTGCTGCCGCCACTCCTCCCCGCCTGGCCACTCCTGCCTTCCTCTCTCCGTCCGGGGACCAGCTGGGCAAATGCCCAGTGTGATGGCGTCACCCGGAAGTGACACCATCATGCTGGGCATGTTGCCAGGGCAACGCTCTGGCAATCGCCCCGAAACTTCATGGTGCCATAGAGTTTCGGGGCGATTGCTAGAGCGTTGCCTTGGCAATGTGCCCAGAGTGATAGCATCACTTCTGGGTGACGCCATCATACTGGGCATTTGCCCAACTGGCCCCAGACGGAGGGAGGGAGAGGGAAGGAGGCAGGAGTGGCCAGGCGGGGGGGGGGAGGGAGAGAGATGGCGGCGGCAGGCGGGCGGGCCTAGGAAGGGCCTGGGGAGGCGCGGCGGCAGGTGCTCTGTTTTGCCAGGGGGGCTCAGTCTCCCCCGGGAAATTTCAGGGGGGGGGGGCTTGAGCCCTCAAGCCCCCTCGTAGTTGATGCCTATGGAGGGTTAGATATTAGCCTCTTGAGGATTATGCTTATAAGGTTCTCTTCCTGTGGCAGGATATCAGTCTTTCTCTCTCTGTGTATCCCATTTTCATCCTGTGCTTCCTCCACGGTTCTCTTAACTTTATCCTCACAGCAAGTCTGTGAGGTAAATTAGGCTGAAAAAGAGTGACTGGCCCAATGTTACCCAGTGATTTTTATGGCAGAGGGCCAAACTATATGTGATGGTGTCCCCATGGCTGCCACAGGGATGCTGCCGCCATTTTAAAGTCGTTTAAAAATGCTGTAAGGGGCTGAGCCTGATCGGGCCTGCAGTGCAGGAGGGCGAGGTGCTCTTGGTGCCCCTCCCCCATGCCTTATCAAGTGCTAAAATGGCTGGTGATGTCATTATGTCACTGCCAAGGGCCCCAAGCCATTGGTAAGTCACCCCTGGGGGAGCAAGAGTGCCTCAGCCCACCATGTTGCTGCTCTCACTGAATTTTTTAATCAGTTGACAGTGGTGGTGGCAGTGTCTGCATTGTAGTTAGAAAGACTCCCATCTCTTCAAGCTTAGCCTAGAGTTGGTCTCCAGATCTCCCCAGTCCTAGTCACTCTAACCACTACATCACACTATCCCTCTGTGATGATGATGTACAATTGTGACATCACAAAGTGATTTTCACTGCAGCCCACAACGTTACAGTTATGGGCAGACCTGTGAATTAATTCATTGTTTCTTGCTGGGGTGGCCTTGCTTGAATTTGCTCCGGCAACTTGGAGGAGAGTGACAACTGAGTTACAAAAGCGTAGTAGAGGGACATGTTGATTTTAGGCAGGTTAATAACGATACATGTTGTTTTCCCACAGAGGCTCCAATAGTCTTTTCCCCTCTCAAAACTGGGTTTGAAATCTGGGTGACCCATGAAACCAGTAAAGATGGATTATTTGTTCAGAATATGGCAGTTTATATCGTAATGCCCTATTGATTGTTTGACTGATTGATTGATTGTGCTGCCTTATTATGGTTGCCAAGTCTGGGTTGGAAAATACTTGGAGACTTTGGGGGCGGATCCAGGAGAGGGCGGGGTTAGGGGAGGAGAGAAGCCTCAGCATGGTACAGTACCACCCTTCAAAGCAGCCCTTTTCTCCAGGGGAGCTGATCTCTCTCAGCTGGAGATCAATTGTAAAAGTGGGGGATCCCCAGGCCCCACCTGGAGGCTGGCAACCCTATGCCTTATGCTTCTAGCTGTCTTTGCTATAAAATACTTTCTTGGATAGAATGAAAAAATGGGGGGGGGATCATTATTTATGTGGTCTTTGCTCTCTGGAAAACCAGAATGGCCAACTCCCATCTTCATTGGGGTAATGATGCTCAGTTCCCTGACTTACACACTTTGGGGAAACACTTGCTTTACTACTGTTTAATGTGGTGCTAACAGCTTGCTAGAAGCTGTAGGGAACATTGAAGTGACAGTTCTTTGCCTAAGGTGGCTTCCAGTTTTAAGACTGTGTGTGCACTGCTGCTGAAAAATCTTGGTAAGGTATATCAAATATTGCTTTGGAATAGTCCAGAATGCCAGTCTGGATCTAAAATAATTGTGTGGTGTGGTTGCTTCTGAGAAAACACCTCAGTGTCTATGGATAACCTCTCTATTGAACCACGTCAGTCCAATTCTCCTGTATCCTTTTACGATGGAGGCCTACACTGCTGTGACAGCTCAGTGAACGCGTAGTTAAGGGATATCATGTGGGATGTCTCCTTATCTTCATCCCATAGCAATGTATGTCCCAAATCATCTTAATGTTAGTTGCTTGTGTAGAGAATTGTCTGCTGTGGTCATACTGAAGTACTGTCAGCTGGCAGTTACCACATAATCGTAATGTGAGGCTTAATATTGTGATGAAAACCCTACCTTTATTGGGTTGTTATGAGGACAAAAGAGGTACTATGCTCAGAAATATGTTGTGCACCACAAAATGCTGCAGAAAAATAGTATTTCTTTATTTTATTCTATTTTTATCCTGTCCTCCCCCGCAAGCGGGTCTCAGACTAGGTTACAACATATAAATATAACATGTTTAAATTTTTAAAACATAATACAGTGGAATTCAATATACTACCACCAAAAAATAAATTATAAGATGGCTTCAGTGTGGTTAAAGTGCTCTCAAAGAATTTCCATTGTATGTATACTCAGATGTTGGTGTGTGGATGTCATACTGTCCATGAGAGCCAGCATAATGTAGTGGTTAGAGGGTCAAAACTTGGATCTGGAAGGCCCAGGACTGACTCCCCACTTTGCCATGGAAACTTACCTGGTGCTCTTGGGCCAGTAACTCTCAGCCTAACCCTACCTCGCAGGGTTGCTATGAAGATAAAATGGAGAAAGGAGTGAACAGTGTTGTAAGCCTTGTTGGGTTGTTATTTAGGGGGAACCAAGGTACAGATATCTAAATAAATGTCAGAATTTGGTATTGGATTCAGAATTCACCTTTGGAACATTTCGCCTTTTGAAACTATTGTTATTGATTTCATGTATATTCCACCTTTCTCGCTGAGATTCAAAGTGGATGAGGGAAAGCAATTCAGCAAGACAGTGAGGGCAAGTTCCTTACTGTTAAGTATTTGCAGAAACAGACTTGGCAGCATGATGGCAAAAATGCCTCACAAATTCGATTTATTTGTTGTAACCTAGACTGTTCTGTCATTGAGAGGGTCATGTTGGTTTCATTTGTGCAGCATCTAGCGCAGTAGTTGGCATGTAATAAATTGCAGTGTTGTGCATGCTGGCAATGCTGAGTGGAAGTTCACCAGCCACAGGAGGCGCTGAGCAGGATTTTGAGCAATCACAGGGGTGGGACTTCCGGTCCTTGAGCAGCACCACTGTGTCCCCCCACCAATGATTAAGAGAAGCCAAATAAATTATGGGGAAATGTGCAAAGGTTGTACAAGGATAGCTTTCTTTATGCAAGCTGTATCAGTCCCAAAATTAAGCTTTCCTCAGTGTAGAATTTGGGGGACCTTGGCAGGGAATTTTCCAGATCTCATGTATGTATTTATTAGCCAAAGATTATTTCTGGTTTTGGCTTTGTTTTCTTTTAGTAGGCTATAAATCTGGATATATTAATTGATCTTCAGAGATGATTGTGGTGGTTTGAGAGATAGATGGATGTTTTAAAATGGAGCGGTATCTCTTGAAACACAGGGAGATCCTGTGGTTGTACTTATGTTTCTTTAGGAAGGAGAAGGGTATTTCCAGGATATGTTTTATACCCACTCCCATCTCAGTCTCTCATTTCTGCATGTGGGAAGATTCACATTCTACACTCAGAATAAACTATGCAGTTCTGCTTCCAGTATTTGAACCTGATGGTTTGTCGAGGTACCAATTTGTTGAGGTACCCTCATTTAGATGTCCTGACACAATGAAACTTGGTTGAAGACTTCCCGAACCAGGAAGTCTTCAGTCTCCTCTGTGTGGGATGGAGAAATGAGGAAGTGTGCAAGCAGAAAAGTTGGTTGCAGCCTAAAAGCTGAGAAAGTCCAGATTCTCATCTTTCCTTGTGACCTGACTTGAGCTGCGGTCACACAGACTAAATAATCCACTTTCTATCCACTTTCCAACTGGATTTTGCCGGTTTACACAGTAAAATCCAGTTGGAAAGTGCACTGAAAGTGGATTGGAAGCAGATAATTTAGTGTGTGTGGCATTAGGCAAGCCAGTCTTCTCCCAATGGAGATCATAGTTCCTATAGGGGATTGAACATAGATGAAGCTGTTCACATAAACATATGACACCAGTCAGTCCATAAGTCTGTGTAGTTTATCCTTGTTTACTCCAATTGACAGGAGGCCTCCAAGTTCTCAAGCAGAAAAAATTGAGGTTGGAAAAGGGAAAGGAAGGGAGGGAAGATGGCAGTGACTGTTGTCCAATTGTGGAAGCTAAGCAGAGTTGATACTTTGATGGGAGACCACCAAGGAAGACTCTGTGGAGGAAGGCAATGGCAAACCATCTCTGCTTCTCACTTGACTTGAAAGCCCCTTGCTGGGGTCTCCGTAAGTCAGTCGCAAGTTGACAGCACTTAACATACATACATACATGTCTGAGAACTTCTGATTGCAAAGTTTTAACCTGGAATCATTGTGTGCTTTACCAAGTAGAGTAGACTTAGGTACATTTTGACACTGGGAAGCCAGACCCTATGTAAATGTAATAAAAGCCTTGCTGGATGAGACCAGTGGTCCATCTAGTCTGGCACTTATTTCACACAGCAGCCAACCAGTTGCTCTGTAAGCCCTGCAGACAGGACTCAAGACTCTCCCCTGCTGCTCTTTCCTGGCACTGGTATTCAGAGGTTTGCTGCCTCTGGAAGGGGAAGGTTCTCTTTACTCATCATGGCTAATAGCCATGGAGGGACCTCTCCTCCTCCATAAATCTGTCTAAGCCACTTGGACTCCCCCTTTCCAACCCTGTAATCTGAAAGCACATGCCATTCATATCAGGGCCATCACTGTAGTGAATTTCCTGGGTCTCAGGTGTCACTGATATGGACTGAAGTCAGGGGAACTTCCAGGGTTACAACAACCTGGGCCCATTCAGCAAGTTCTGGAAAACAGTGTACCCCTGGGATGGGTGATCTCAACGTTCTTCCAAGGAGCTTCAAGCAGCACACACAGATCTTCCCTCTTCTATTTTATCCTGACTTCAGTCCTGTGTGAGATAAGTTGAGCTGAGAGAGCACGACAAATCCAAGGTCACCCTGGGTGGGACTTGAACCTGGGCCTCCCCAGCACCAATCCCACTCCCTAATCACTGCACTCGCATTAAACAGGGTCAGCCTTGGCTAATATTTGTAAGGGTGACCTCCAAGGAATACCAGGGGCATGATGCAGAGGCAGGCAATGCCAAACCACCTCTGAAACGTCTCTTGCCTTAGAAACAAGTCTAGCTCACCACCAGTGTTCCCTCTAAGCTGAGTTAGTGTGAGCTAACTCACAAGTTTTTAGCCTCCAGCTCACACATTTTTGTCTCAGCTCAGGAAAGATGGCTCCAGAGCAAACTAATTTATGCAGCAGCCAAATTGCTCGCTCACAACTTTAATGCCAGTAGCTCACAAAGTAGAATTTTTGCTCACACGATCCCAAAGCTTAGAGGAAGCATTGCTCACCACCTAGCGGTGCATAGCGCTTAAAGAAACTTGTGGCTGTCAGGCAATCTTAGGATCTCCTAGCTATTCTACACACAATGCCATATGATAACAACAACAACAACAACAACAACAACTCACACTGCTTTTCCACCTGGATCATCAGCATTCCGATGGCGAAAGTACCATTTGCAAGCAGCTCTCTGTCCCTTTGAACATTCTGAAGTGCAATCTAATTGCTAAGTATTGTTGTTGTTATTTTTGTTAAAATTCCTCTGCCCTTCCCCAAGGTTACATGATCTGAGGATCAGTGAGGACTGGGGCAGTAGTTTGCATAGGTCTCAGATCGAGCCCTGCATGTGGGAGCAGCAAGGAATCCTGGGTGAGGAGCTGAATTGAGCAGGCTTGCGCCACTGGGCACAGAGAGAGCCGTGCTGCGAATCCCTGAATTGTTTCCACTGTTGCCTCCCACATGCCATGTGCTGTCAGCAGCCCCGTGGCTCTGCAGGGAAGTTCCATGGGGGGGGGGGGGAGTGGAAGCAGGGCGGCACAAAGGGAATTAGCCAACCGTGAAATTGCCGCTTACAATATCCAGCCCAGCCAGTGGCATGTTCCAGGCCTGGGCTGGCAGACGAATCCTTGGCACACCTTCTCGGTGACAGAGACTTGCTTACACATCAGCTTCTGTAAAAGAGGGCTGTGGGGGTATAGAGCTTCCACCTCTGCTGATACAGACTGTATTTATTCCAGGCGGGCAGCCTTGTTCGTCTGAAGCAGTAGAACAAAGTTTGAGTCCAGTGGCAGACAGTATATTTCTTATTTAGAATAGTATGTTGGAATAGCAACTGTAATGTAATGCAATGAAAATTGGGATGTATTCCTCTCACAGAGGAGACATAGCACTGCACAGCCATTCACCCCACCTCCTGTTTGCCACCTCCATGCTTGAGAGGAGATGAATTTAGTGTAACAACAAGGTCTCAGTTATTTGATCTTAGTATTCCGCAATTAAGAAGGATACCACGTTTACCCGCCAGTCTCCAAGTCTGACATATTTATTTGCCTCTCCCTGTTTTCCCACGGAATTGAATCCAAACAAATGATGACCGTGTGGACTTAACTTGTTATCTCTGTTTGGTTTTTTGCATCTGTTAAAACATCTTCATTACGTTAAATGGTAACCATATAAACCCAGCTTGTTATTTCTGATTCTGAGAAATATCTTCGTTATGCTGTATGCCAATTTACTGCTCAACCTCTGCCTATATGTATGGACTGATAAGTTCCATTTCACTGTTATCTGAGGAAATGTGCATGCACACGAAAGCTCATACCTTAAATAAAACTTTGCTGGTCTTAACGGTGCAGTGGACTCAAACTTTGTGATGCAGAGTATGTTCTGGTTGGCACTCAAAGGGGCAGAAGGATAGTGAGAGCCCTGCATTTGAATTCACAGTAGCTTCAAGGGAAGAAACTAAAGGGTAGCGGACACAACCGTGGAAATGGGTGATAAAGCTCAGTATTATTTTTCATGTGTTGAGAAATAGACCCATTATACTCCCCCCACACCTTGGGGCTTGTAATGTGTATATCATACGCCTGAGAATGGATTCAGGTGATCCGTTTGTATTGTTGTAAATGCAACATCACCAAGCTTTCTTGCCACTGACAGCTACTGCCTGCAGGAGAAATGGGTCTGGGTCCGTCCCCCCCACACACACCTGAGTTTAGGAGGGTGGAACAATGCTCCTCCCATCTTCCTGGTGACCTGGACTGCATCTGTGCATTGTTGGATATTGTGTGGCCGTTCTGCAATAACTGTCATCCACAGCTGGGTTGTCTTCTTCACAAGATACAGTGGCAAACAATTTCGGTAGTGCAACAGTAGCCATTGATGGGCGGACGCAGCCCTGGTTAGAGATAACTGAAAAGGAGCTCTTCTGCAAAATAATTTCCATTGCAGTGAAAATTTGATCACTTGGTTGAGTTGGGAAACAGCCCTTTCCTCTGGTTTGATGAGACCTGGCTGTTATTTGGGAGGGGGGCAATGACCACTTATGAACAGTTGGCTGTTTCATACAACTTAAATCTGAGCTGCTTCCACCTGTAGAGAGCTGACTCTGGTGTGTCTCACCTGTCATTTGTTAAGCAAGGAGAGGTAAATTGTGGTAAAGACCAAATGCAGATTGAGGCAGGGGACTAGCAGTACGTGGCCTGTGCGCTTACATCTGCACCCCCATCATACCTGTGTACCTCATATCCTGCCAAGACACCAGGACACCAGTGTTTCCCAGCCCTACCTACCCAAAAGGAAAAGAATGATGTAAAGGTGGACTTGTTCACCCTTATGGAAAAGAGGCGCACCAAAATATATCCTTCCAGCCTCTTCTCTGCATCTTCTGTTATCTGCATGGTATGGTTGGATCAGACCTGATTTGACATATTCTTTGAGCCTCAGAGTTCTAACAGGATTTTCAGATTGAGAGTTCACATCCTTTTCCTGTTATTTTAAAGCCATAAAAGCCTCTGCCGTCACCAGAGCTAAACCCATGAGGAGCCATAGTTGAGTGGCAGGCCTCATGCTGGGTCCCTGGGGACTTCATTTCAAAGGAGCTTGGGTAGCGAAATGTTCCCTGCACGTAGTCAACATATAGTGCCATCCTAAGCAGAGTTATACCCTTCTGAGTCTCTGGACAAGTTGACAGGCGTGGAAGGGTGTAGGATTATGCTGTAAATGACACACCAGTTGTCCGTGTGGAGAACACTGTTTTATCGTTTGGAGAAGCATTCTAGGAAGTCTCACCTAGAGCCTGAAGTAATAATAATTATTATTGTATGACAGTGTGTATAGTGTAGAGCCTAAGATTGTCCGGCAGCCGGAAGTTTAGCTGTTTAGTGTTATGCACCACTAGGTGGTGAGCTAGAGTTGTTTTTAAGGCAAGAGGCGTTTCAGAGGTGGTTTGCCATTGCCTGTCTCTCCCCGTTACAACCCTGGTATTCCCTGGAGGTCTCCCTTCCAAATACTAGCTTAGAGATCTGACGAAATCAGGCTAGCCTGGGCTGTCCAGGTCAAGAGCCTGAAGTGACACCAGTTTACCACTCCAGGATTAACCCAGTTTGAGGGAGTGCAGCAGGTCTGGGAGCTTGTTGGATTGGCTGCCCAGGAGTACCTGACTCTTTAGGACCAAGATGGTTTGGGGCTGTAGTCAGGGTTGCCAGCCTCCAGTTGGGGCCTGGAGATCTCCCATTTTACAACTGATCTCCAGACTACAGAGATCAGTTCCCCTGAAGAAAATGACTGCTTTGAAGGGTGGACTCTGTGGCATTCTACCATGCTGAGGTCCCTCCCCAAACCCTGACCTCTCCAGGATCCACTCACAAAAATATCCAGGTATTCCCCAACCTAGAGCTGGCAACCCGAGCTCCAGTGCTAGTGCCCTGCTTGAACTGCCTGTGCTTCTTCCTCCAATCCGGGGTCTGAGTTCTAAGGGGCTCAGGGCTACATATATTATCTGCACCTGTTCCATCTTGTCCTCACAACAACCCGGTGAGGTATATTGGACTGAGAGGAAACAAGCAGGGCAGAGTAGGATGTAATTGTCTAGCTGGTAGGGCCTCCGGCTTCTTATCCAGTGTGGTGTCAAGGGTAAAATGTTCAGCTAGCATCTGAGAGATCCAAGTTCAAATCCCCACTCTGCCATGGAAACTCACTGGGTGACCCTGGGTCGGTCACATATTCTCAGCCTAACCTACCTTGCAGGGTTGTTGTGAGGCAGAGAGGAGAATGATGCAGGCTGCTACGGATCCCCACTGGGGAGAAAGGCAGGGTACAAAAGAGGTAAGTAAAGAAACCCCAGATCACTGTTCTGCCCCATCTATAATATAATTCTGCTTGCTTGTTGACACCAAAGTGTGCATTTGAACAGTACTTGTAGGCTTTTACCCTGTTACTGTGCAGTGACAAGAGTTACCTGGCTTTCTCTTTCGTACAGAAAGAGGTCCCCCTGAAGCAAATGGCAGGTTCAGAGGGTAAACTCTGTGGTGTACGATAGATGATAGGCGAATTTCCCTTCCACAGGCACTGCCCCCAGATCTCCAGGACAGGGGTCCCCGAACTTTTTGAGCCCACAGGCACCTTTGGAATTCTGATAGTGTGGTGGATGCAGCTACAAAATGGCTGCCACAGCTTACCTTCAGGGCATAGACTTTCCAATTTCCGGGGGTGGAGGGGCTGGGCCAGAGACATCACAGGCCATTATCTCCGGGGGAGGCTTAGCATGTCCTGGAAAAGTTCGGGGGGAGGGGCTCCAGCTCCCCAGCTCCCCTGAAGTTGATGCCTATGGATCCTTGTACTCTGGTAGCAGCTGCTGCGAAAGCAACATTTGTGTGTGGGGGGGTTTAATCTGCAAAGCCAACCAAGTCTCCAGTGGCCAGTCAGGAGCCTTGCTGGGAAAAGCCCTACCTAGCCCCGCCCACTTTCTCATTCCAACCCAGATTTGCAACCCTAAAGTGGGCACCAAGAAAAGTGTTGGTGGTTGGCCATGGCACCCACGGGTACCATGTTGTGAACCCTGGCTCTAGGAAGTTCCCAGGTTGGAGCTGGCGCTCCTAGCTGTATCTTTCCATGGTAGCGAAGACTGAAAAAGAGGAAGATAATGGCTCATTGCAAGCCACTCCCCTTTCTTTTTCTTGTCTCGGAGCTTGTCATTCAGTTCCTTTTTAAACCTGCCACATCACCCATGAGGACTAGCAACTTGGTCTTTCTTTTATAACATTTATTTTCCTGTCTATGGCACAAGCTGGGATATGGTAAGGGTCAGTGTTCCCTCTAAGCTGAATTAATGTGAGCTAGCTCACAGTTTTTTAGCCCCCGGCTCACTCGTTTTTATCTGAGCTCAGGAAGGAGGGCTCCAGAGCAAACTAATTTATGCAGCAGCCAAATCGCTCGCTCACAACTTTAATGCCAGTAAGCTCACAAAGTAGAATTTTTGCTCACAAGACTCCACAGCTTAGAGGGAGCATTGGTATGGGTGTGGAGGGGATGCTGCAGGATAACATTAAATGCTGTCTTGTTCTTTTTATTCCCTGTTCTAAGACAAAGGAAGATTTATTATGTCCCCCGGGGCTTAGGATTCCGCCATCCTTCCACCCCATTTATTTCCAGCCCACTCTTCGTACGCCATGTCCTGCACCACCAATCCCCCCTCTTCCCTCCCCCCCACCCTCCTGTTAATTATATCCTCCAACTTCCTGCTTCCTGGATTGTTCACGTATGCCCTGAATTGTAATGGTTGCTCTGTGCAAGATGGAAGGGGGCGGCTTGCATGGAAGGAAATAAATCTCAGCAGCTGTGGAGCCAGCTTACAGAGGAAACCCTGGCTCTTTGTGGTGCAGAGACCGAGGTTAGGGACTACCGTTTAAACTCCCCACTTGACTGTTGCGTTGCATTGCAGTAATTCAGGTGCCTCTTCAGCATCCAGCAAAGGCACACCGTGATGCGCAGACACCAAGGAGTGGAGGGTGGTTCAATTTTCTTTTGTTGTTAATGATGCTGGGAGGCTGCGGTCAATAATCAGCTAACATGGGAGCTCCTGATCTCTTGCCTGACCTGGTGAGAGGACTTTGTTTGGGTCCATAGCTGCTAGATTACCAGCACTGATTATGGGGCCCACAGTGGGTGGCATCCCACAGGGATGCCAACCTCCAGGTGGGACCTGGGGATCCCCCAGAATTACAGCTAGGCTACAGACAGCAGTTCCCCTGGAGAAAATGGATTTTGGAGGGTGGACTCTGTGGCAGTGTGCTCCATCCCCAAATCTCCAGGAGTTTCCCAACCTGGATCTGGCAACCATACCCCCATCTTCTGCTGGTAGCCAGGGGGTGCCTGACAAGCAGCCCTAGTGTACTAGAATTTTAAGGCAGCCTGCGGGCTCTGACCATCTTCTAATATTGGGGTGCATAAGTTCTGTTCCCTGTTGGTGGCTGACTTGTGTGATAAACTAGCTTTTTAAGGGAGCTGTCTTTCCCCCCTCTAAATTGTTAATAATGGCAGGGAGGGAGCTGGTTTCAGTTAGCAAGCTAAGGTTAAAGGGTAACCCCCCTCCCTTTCTGCTGAGCCAGGACTGCCAGTATGATGTGATGTGAAAGACCTCGTCTGGAGAGCCACAGCCAGTCTGAGTCGACAACACTGACTTTGATGGGATATTATAGCAGCTTCATATGTTCAAACTCTTCTGTCCTTTTAACAGAGCCTTAATGTGTTAAAATTGGGTTATTTAAACTGTTCATGGCATGGAGGTAAATAACATCACATGTTAAAGGGACAGGACATTTTCTCCAGGCCACTTGGCAGCTGTACATGCAGTGCTTGCAGTTTACCTTTTATCCGTGATTTTGTTTTGGCCTTTAAAATTTGTTCCAGAAGTTGTGACAGTTTCTGTTAATATACTTAGAAGTACATTTTTTTAGAAACCCACACTTCTTCCAAGGCAGTGCATGTGTTTCTCAAGGCAGTGCATGTGTTTCTCATGTTATCTTCAAAACAATCCTGTAAGGACTGTAAATTGATTGCCCTACAGTCACCTGGTAAGGTTCTTGGCAGAGTGGGGATTTGAACCTGGCTCTCCTAGATTCTGGTCCGACCCTCTGACTCCTAGATCTTGCTGGCTCTTGTGGTTTGAGGAGCAGAAGAATGAAAGGAAAGGGGATGTTGGTTTCTTGAGCCAGCCAAAAAGCCAGACATGTGCAACCATGCAAGCCGTGAGCAAAGTGAATTATGAAAACCCCACCACTTCCTTTGACCTTCGTGTTTCCCGGAATTTGATTTATTAGGCACAGGCTGCACTGAGCATTAACAGAATTAGCAGCCGCTTGCTTGGTGACAGCATTAATGCTGCTTCCTATGAGAGGAGAGTAGCGTGGTTGATGCTTCTGACACATGGGAGAGCAGAAGCCGGTGGGGAAACTGGCCTGTCAGTCTGCATGTTTTGGTGGTGGATTGAAATTTGGGAGAAGGATCCGGTGGCTTGATGGAGGTAGCTGAGGATGTGTTTCGTATAAGGCTGGACAGGCTAAGAATTAGTGAGTTTTCCAGGACTAAAAATTGATTCATGCATCATAGTTGGCTTCCTGGATGTGGATGTACACCCCATAGAGCTACAATTCACTGTGACCCTTGCTTACAGAGATATTTGGACCATGAACAACAATAGTCTGAAAAATGATTTTTGGTGAGCCTAATTTATTCCAATAATGAAGGGCGATTATCTAGTTAATGAACTGACCCTGCTTCTTGAGCATATTTTAAAGCTTAGGTCAGAAATGTTGTATTTCGTATTTTGAATAATTTTACGGTGTGTATTTTAGCCATTTCTACCACTGAGGAAGGCCTTGTGGCAGAAATGTGTTTGGTTTTAATGATCCCATTTGTAATATATTAAAGTTTTGTTAATTTATCATAGGTAACCCATTAGTATTTATTTTGTTATTAGGCCTTTTGGTGCCAGTTTGGTGCAGTGGTTAGGAGCCTGGACTCTGATCTGGGAGAACTGGGTTTGATTCCCCACTTCTCCACATTCAGCTGCTGATGTGACTTCGGGTCAGTTACAAGTTCTTTCAGAGCTGTTCTTGAAAGAGAAGTTCTCTCAGAGCTCTCTCAGCCCCACCTACCTCACAGGGTGTCTGCTGTGGGGAGGGGAAGGGAAAGGAGACTGTAAGCCGCTCTGAGACTCCTTCGGGTAGTGAAAGGGCAGGGTATAAATCCAATCTCCTCCTCTTCCTCCTCCCACCTTCTTGGTTACCTGTCACACGTTGAAATCACTTGTTTGTTTCCACAATGTATATGCTGTTTCCTAGCTCTGCAGGCCCTCAAAGTAGTTCACAGGGTTTTTTTTTTTTAAAGTTGGGTGCTAACTGACACACATGAGCTTCCTTGGGCAAGATTACTGTTCGCTCCACTGTCTAACCTGGGCTGGCCTCCTCCCCTGTTGCTCTGATCTGAGCAATGGGATCAGGTAGCTGATTGGTCGTATCTGGGATGTGATGAGCAGCCCAGGGGGTGACCCCTGGGCTCTGGGTCCTACAGCTGACAGGAATCCACAGCCATTTCCTTGTCCAGGCATATATCCGTAACGCATCGGTAAAACTTCCTGCAAGCGGGTCTGAAATATTGATGCTAATTGCTCCTCACGCTCGCCTGGCAGCGCATTAAGCAGGTAGAACTAACAAGCGACTCTCTTTTTTGTTAATGGAAGAGAGCCTAATGGACTTACAGGCCCATGGATGGCCAGTATTGCCCAGAATCCTCCTGGGGAGCTTTGAAGGGGTGACCTCTTCTGATTGGTACTGGCTACCCTTGAGCGGTGGGTAGCTTCTCTAGGGAGTGAGGTCTCTGTTTCAGGGTCCAGGAGGCATGACCTGTGTGTGGGGAGGGGGGAATGAGCAGTTAATGAGCATCCGTATAAACTGAGCTCTTGACTTTCTCTTTTTCACAGGGGGAGCTACTAAGCCCATGTCGCTGTGACGGGTCCGTCCGCTGCACCCACCAGCCTTGCCTGATTCGTTGGATAAGCGAGAGAGGCTCCTGGAGCTGTGAGCTGTGCTACTTCAAATACCAGGTCTTAGCCATCAGCACAAAGAATCCCTTGCAGGTTGGTTCACTGTAGTTCTGCTGTAGAGGGGCAGAGCTCATGCTTGGCATCCGGAAGGTCTCAGGTTCAGTCCCCGGCATCTCCAGCTAAAGGATCTCAGGTGCCAGGACCTGGGGAAGATTTTTCTCTGCACAGGGCTCTGCTGGGCAGAGCGGACAATACGGGAGTCAGGGGGACCAAGCAGAGTGTTCTGATTCTGTTTCTGTACAAGGCAGCTTCATGTATGGGCTGGGGAGAGTGGAGGATGAGGTGTGCACATCAGTGTATGCCAGAAGACATGTGCACATATTTGGGCACACTCACATACATACATTTCCAGATTGGCTTCCACAGTGTGAGGCTTCTCCCTCACTAGTGCCACCCCTCGCCCTCAGCCCACTTTTGCTCCCTGGTGGGTTCTCCCCAGGCCTCAGAATAGAAAAGGACAGCAGTGGGAGAACTGCATTGCCCAAGTCCACCCTCCTGTTCCTTTCATGGGCAGTACTATGCTCCATCGCTCTTCCCCAGCCTGGTTGCAGAGCTTCCACTTATGATTCCACCTCACCGCTATGGCCTGAGCTGTTATCTGGGCCAGCGGTTGGAGCAGCACTGCCTGTCCTGCCCCACCCTTGCTGGTGCCCCCCCCCCTTTTCTCACACCAGCCAGCTCCTAGGAGGCCTTCAGCCAGTTCCCTCCCTGCCTGGCTCCACCCAGATTCTTGCATTGCTGGGCCCTGCCCATGCCGGCCTCTGCTGGCTGCTTCCGTGCTTGTTGCCTTGCTTGATGGCCTGTGAGGCTCAGTCTGTCAAGGCTCTAGGAGATGATGTCATCAGCTGGCGCCTGAAGTTCTGGGGCCCAGAAGGGAGATGGCAAGGCCCATGTCCAGTTGCTGCAGCTACCTGCTGCCCAGGGTCCTTCCCTGGGTGTCCTGGCCAAGTTGATGATGGCTGCCTGAGGTAGGAGGAAGGTGGGTGGGTCCTGCTTAGCTCCTGCAGTGTTGGGGAAGTCCATTACTTTGCCACAGGTGGCTTGGCTGAGGACAGGCTTTTCCCCCTCACACTCATCTCACAGGGGTTTTTTTGTGTGTGTGTATTTTAGACAGCATAGCAACTTCTTTTTGGAGTAATGACTATCCTTCTGAATCTGCTCCTCCTTTTGTGGTGGAGGTCTGCCATCTACCATGTCTGTGTTGGAGGTATAGTAAGGGGGAAATAGTTGTCACACATAAAATGATGGGTTAAAAGGCTTATCGTAGTGACTGCATGGTGGCAGAAATGAATGGAACCTGAGTCATGTGCAGATGGCCAGCGTGCTTGGCAATCAGAGTTCTTGTCCTTAACCCCGGGGAACACGCTGTCCAGAAAAAAGTGTTGGAGCAAGTCCCTTTCCATCCCTACCCCCTTTCCACTGGAGGGGCCCCCTTATTTTATGAACTCAAAACATTTATATCCCACATTCCCAGCATGATGCTCTCAAGGCAGTTCCCGCACAAAAATTAGTCCAAACACTTAAACGTTTTTTTCAAAGCTTTCAATAAATGCAGGGTTGGTCCAGCTTAAGCAAAGGGACACGCTCACTTGTATAGTGTGAAGACTGTGAAAGGGATGATGGATGTGCTGTTCCTCTAGTTGAGGGAAAGAACAGGGAGCTGCCTGTAACCCTACCCTCGGGAGTTACAGCATCTCAGAGCCTAGCTAGAGGTTTACAAAATTATGCATGGGATAGAGAAGGCAGAGGAAGAAGTACTTTTCTCTCTTTTTCAAAATACAAGAACTCATGGGCACTCAATGAAATTAATGAGCAGTAGGTTTAGAGCAGATAAAAGGAAGTACTTATTTACCCAAAGGGTAATTAACACATGGAATTCAATGCCACAGGAAGTGGTGGGGGCTACAAGCATAGACAGCTTTCAAGAGGGAATTAGATAAATATATATGGAGCAGAGGTCCATCAATGGCTATTATCCACAAATTATAGATGGAACACTATGGCTGGGTCAGTTATGCTCTGTATTCTTGGTGCTTGTGGGGCAACCATGGGAGGGCTTCTGGAGTTCTGGCCCTGCTGTTGGACCTTCTAATGGCACCTGGTTTTTGGCCACCGTGTGACACAGAGTGTTGGACTGGATGGGCCATTGGCCTAATCTAACATGGCTTCTCTTATGTTCTTAGATATAAGCATGGCTTAAGCACTGTGTCCCTATGCATCACAGTACTGACCCAAATTGGGGCCCCGCAGGACTGAGAACTGAATTCCAAGCATGGAACATACAGCCATGTTTCTAATTCCAAGTCTTTGTTGTGGACCTGTGGAGGATGTGAGGAAAATGTATAGTTATGCCCTCAGAGTTCAAGATGTTATTGTTCTTAGGTCAGTGATTTTCAGTCTTTAGGAAAACCCTTCCACATCAACCTTTCCACCATGGTTCATTGCAATGGATCCTGGGGCATATTCCAGGGCATGCACAGTTCACTGGGGGCAATCATCAGACTTTTTGTTGCCCACTTGAATTATTCAAGAGTAAAGTCTGGAGGAGCAGCTGATGCTCATTTATGGAACATCTGCTTTGTGTGCAGAAGGTCCCAGATTTCAGTCCCTGGAGTCTCCAGCTAAAAGGTGTAAAGGTATAAAGAGGTCATTCTGAGACCCTGTAGAGTCACTGCAAATCAAAAGGAGATGGTGCTGATCAGACAGTGGCCAGACTCCATATAAGGCAGTTTTACATGTCCATATTCAGCTTTGGGTTGCAGCTGTACATGGCAGGGAACACATGAAGCTTCTTTATATTGAATCAGACCAATGGTCCATCAAGGCCAGGATCATCTACACATACTGGTCCAGTCTCCAGTAGAAGTCTTTTACATCCCCTATGACCTGTTCCTTTTCACTGGAGATGCTGGGGATCGAAACTAAGGCCTCCTGCATGCCAAATAGATGCTTTCCCACTGAGCCATGGACCCTTCCTAAAAAAAGATGGTCTAGCTGTCTTTCAGGGGAATTTGTCTGCTATTACCGATCTTCTCATAGAAGAGCTCCCGATAAGCAGCCAAGCAACCCTGGGTTTCCTTTAAATATTGTTCCAGGGCAGGGCCCACAACCTTTGTAAGCCTGTGGGCACCTTTGCAATTCTGATACTGGGTGGTGGGCACAATCACAAAATGGCTGCCACAATAGGCAGAGCCAGCCACAAAATCTCAGGGAGTGGGTCGTGCATAACTCTTAATAGTAACTGTTCAACATTTCAGGCAGAAGCTCTGTTTAACAGAATGCCTTTTAAACTCAATGTATTGTTTAAAAATACTTTGTTTAAAAATACTTTCTTGCATACACACGGCCAATCTTCAGTCATACAGTGAAGATCCTTGTGCCGTAGCGGCAACTGTTGCTGAAGCAACTTTTAAAAAATCTGCACAGCCAGTCAGAAGCCCTGCTGGGCCACAGCCCCACCTGACCCTGCCCACTTTGTAAAAACACTTGGTGGGTGTTTTTAGAAAGCGGGCACCATGCTGGGGAACCTTGTTCTAGGTTATTTCCCTGCCCTATTCTCCTGAGACCCTGACCTGTTTGCAGGGTGCAGAAAGGAGAGTGTCCAAAGAAGAATTGCAAAGTGAACACAGCAGGGTTTCTTTAAGCATTAGAACTCTTTTCTGCCACTGTATGCATTTGCACCAACTTCCCGGGATTCTGGGACCAATGGATTGATCCAATTTCAAAAGTGCCCCTTGACAAAAGCACCCCCAGCCAACATTAACCTGCCTTTCTGCTCTTCTTCTGCCTGCAGTGGCAAGCGATTTCCCTGACTGTGATAGAAAAGGTTCAGATTGCAGCCATCATTCTGGGTTCCCTCTTCCTCATCGCCAGCATCTCGTGGCTCATCTGGTCGTCCCTCAGCCCCTCCGCCAAGTGGCAGCGGCAGGACCTGCTCTTCCAGATCTGCTACGGCATGTATGGCTTCATGGACATAGTCTGCATAGGTGAGAGCTTTCATACCAAACTTGTTTTTAGTTGCTTAGAAATTGAGTGGAGAAATCTTGGTCACCTTCCAGTTTAACAGGAACTGCTGGATGCCGGCACCAGGAAGTCTCTTGGTCACTCTCTAGGCATTTTCTCTGTGGAACGCCATGCAAAGGCACTGTATGGTGGTTTCCAAGGGGTGAAATTCTTACTGCTGCTATCTCTGCAGGGGTGGGGGGGAGGGCTTAAAGCAAAATATGGGAGGTAACACTTCAGCCGCCTTCCTAATTGTTCTCTGTACCACTTTGGACCAGTTCAGTTTCACCCCGGTCTGGTTTTCAGAGGATATGTACCCACTACAGGAGTCCAGTTCTGAAATGGGGCCTCTAAAGAATACTCTTAGAAGCCTAGTTTTCAAGGCTGACATGGATGACATTCAGAAAGAGTAGTTTTTGCTTCCATTAGGACAGGAAGGAACCTCTAATTGCAGCTTCGCTTGAGGTTGTTAACAACTTGCTACCACATTCCCCTCTTTGGCTTTTTGAAAACTAATTAATTCTTCAAATAATCTTCAAACTGCAAAGCTATTTCTGCTCCTCAGCTTTATGTAAGCCCTGAATATTGGGTCATGTGCAGAATTCAGAAGAAGAATGTGCCACTGAGTCATGACCCACTCGTGGCAACTGCCTCTGTGGGACATTCCAGGTGAGAGATGAACTGAGGTGGTTTGCCATTGCTTTCCACTGCATAGAAACCCCAGTCTTCCTTGGTGGTCTCCCATCCAAGTACTGACCGTGGCTGACCCTGCTTGGCTCCCAAGCTCTGACAGAAGCTTTTTAATAGTAACCCCCACCCACCCCAGGCTTGGATCTATAGCTTTGCTATGGGGCTGCTTCTTTACCGGAGCTTTGGGGGAACTCTGCTGAACTCTGCTTCCTCTGGGGCTAGGCGTGTCTGTTTGCACAATTCCAACGATGTTCAATGTGTCTAGTGCTAGAAGAAGCAACTTCCATTGCAGAGGACTGTCTCCACAGTGCCAGGAGAGAAACGTACAGAGAGCAAAAGTGCAGGACCCAAGCCTGGGTTTCTAGCCCCTAAGGCACATAGGAAGATGATGCATAAGATTTGGTGATACCCCAAAACCAATAGGGAGAGGAGGGAGACTGACAAAGCAGTCCTAAGTAGAGTTACACCCTTCTAAGCCCATTTGCTTAAATGGACTTAGAAAGCTGTAACTCCACCTAGAATTGCACTGTAAGTAAGATTTCCAGTGGCTGTGACTG
The DNA here is from genome assembly GCA_029233225.1 of Lepidodactylus listeri. Taxonomy (NCBI): domain Eukaryota; kingdom Metazoa; phylum Chordata; class Lepidosauria; order Squamata; family Gekkonidae; genus Lepidodactylus; species Lepidodactylus listeri. Next base: position 52,762,329 of record JARCFY010000015.1, on the reverse strand, counting down.
ACTTCAGTTCTTTGTACGGCTCCTTGCTGTGGCCAAAACAAAGGCAATAAATCATTCAAATGAACAACAAGTAGATATTAATGCACATAGTTTGTAGAGCATGAAGTTTAGCTTTTCCTGGGACAAGAATTTTCACCGCCCAGAATGTTTGTTCAGCTAGTCCTTCATCTTTAATGCTAGGGCACGGTCCATGAGTGTACAACTAGTGGTATAAAGATGGGAAGGCCTCTGAGCATTTGCAGAGTGCTTTTCTTTCATCACTGATCAATTGCAGCTCACCCTGCTGCACTTGGGGTTCGCGGTAAGAGCTTTCAAGAAAGAACACCCGGCTTCCATGGCTGACTTTAGCCCCAGTATGCCGTTTAGAAATTGAAACTGCTTCTGATGACTCAGAGTTGATCACACTCAGAACGGTTAGATACATTTATGTACCCTGGGGCACCTGGTGGACTTTGGAGAGAGCCCGGTGGAAGCATTTCCCTTTCTAAAGTGACATGAACTGAAATAGTAAGAGATGGCTCTTTCAGCTTTGCATAGATAAAATGCAACAACAAGAATCAGCTTCGTCTTAAAATACACCATCCGGTCAGCAGTAAATGCTCATAGTAATCTCCATTGGACCTTAGTTCTAGGGCTAAGAATCTCGGCTTTATTTTTCTTCCTCCTTAAAGTTTCTAGGCCTCATGGAATCACAGAATCACAGAGCTGGAACGGGCCATACAGGGCATCTAGTCCAGGGGTGTCAAACTCATTTGTTACGAAGGCCGGATCTGACATAAATGAAACCTTGTTGGGCTGGACCACGTGTGTCATAACATGTAATGCCAGGTAGCGGAGATGTAAACTTTATAAAGGACACAAAGGGTTTTTTAAAAACTTAAAATAAAAACATGCTTAAAACATTAGCACTCTTACAATATTTTGTTTATTTAACAGTATCTGATCATTGACACCTTTTGTTCTGAATTATTGCATCAAAATGTCTGTCCTGTTGCAATCTTGAGTGTGCTGTTCAAGTGTGTATGTGTAAGCTGCAAACCTACTTTTGATTTATTGACATACACCACAGAAATCTCATGCTCAGAGTTCTGAGTCTAGGACCCAGGTTAAAACATGAAATGGCTGAGTGAGTGAGACAGTCTGGCGAAGCAAGCTATGATGCAGCAGCAGCAGAAGTGGAAGCAGGAGATGGCCAGTTCCACTGTGGACCTGATAGAAGCCCTCTGTGGGCCTGATCCAGCCCCTGGGCCACGTGTTTGACACCCCCTGATCTAGCCCAACCCCCTGCTCAATGCAGGATCAGCCAGAGCATCCCTGACAAGTATTTGTCCAGCCGCTGCTTAAAGACGGCCAGTGAGGGGAGCTCAACCACCTCCTTAGGCAGCTGATTCCACTGTTGCACAACTCTTCCTGTCAAAAAGTTTTTCCTAAGATCCAGCCAGAACCTTCCCGCCCTTAATTTAAACCCATGATTGTGAGTCCTCTCCTCTGCTGCCAACAGGAGCAGCTCCCTGCCCTCCTCTAAGTGACAGCCCTTCAAATACAAAGAGAGCAATCATGTCGCTCCTCAACCTCTTCTTCTCCAGACTGAACATTTCCAAGTCCCTTAGCTTTTCCTCATAGGGCTTGGTCTCCAGACCCCTGATCATCCTCATCACTCTCCTCTGTATCCCCCTCTCCCTTCTGTCCACATCCTTTTTGAAGTGAGGCCTCCAGAACTGCACACAATACTCCAGATGCAGCCTGACCAATGCAGTGTACAGCAGGACCATGACATCTTGCAATTTGGATGTTATGCCTCTGTTGATACACCTCAAAATTGTATTAGCCTTTTTTGTGACTGCATCACACCGGCTGCTCATATTTACCTTACAGTCCACCTGTACCCCAAGATCTTGTTCACACAGACTGCTACTCAGAAGTGTATCCCCCATCCAGTATGCGTGTTCCTCATTTTTGTTCCCCAGATGTAGAACTCGGCACTTACTCTTGTTAAATTGCATCTTGTTCACATCCGCCCACTTTTCATATCCACCTCATGGCTTCAGAGTCAGAGCTCTGAAAATGGGGTCGCAAAAATGCAGAATGAAGAGGCAGCGGAAGCCCAAATCCATTACATGGTTTGACTTTCTTTTGTTCTGTGCTCATCTGTCCACTCTCCACCACCCATGGATCATGGCCAGCTTATCAACGCTGTCTGAGTAGTGCTATCTAGGGTTGCCAGCTCTGGGTTGGGCCTGGTGATTTTGGCATGGAGTCTGAGGAGGGCGGGGTTTGGGGAGGAGCAGGCTACAATGCCACAGAGCCCACCCTCCAAAGCAGCCATTTTCTCCAGGAGAACTGATTTTTGTTACCTGGAGATCAGTTGTAATAGCGGGAGATCTCCAGGCCCCACCTGGGGGTTGGCAAACCTAGTACTAACACACCACGAATTGTAACTTGATCCCTACCATATTCAGAATAATATCGTTATTACCCATTGAAAGGCGCCAGGAATCAGAGGCTGGAAGCTTAATCCCAAGCTTCCAACTTGTGAAATGTTTCTGCTGCGGCCCTTCCTTGGTGACGGGAGGGGCCGTCTGTTGCCTGGGCTGGCATTTCAGGGCTCGCTCGCCAGCAGGGCCTCCTCCCACTGCCCACTCCCCTCCACCGCACAACCTTCTGCTTCCATCTTCCCCCTCACTTCTGTTTCTCCCCTCACTCCATGTGCCAAGCAGTCCATTACAATACTGAGCCTCCGTGAGCCAGATGTCATCTTTAATTCCTGGCTCCTTTAACATGCCACAGTTCCAGATAATGGTTGTTTTAAACTAGCAAAATGCCCATCTAGAAAAAAATATTTCCTTCATTATCAAAGGGGTGGGGGGTGGGTAAAGGTTTGCTGCTTACCTACCCCGCCCCCCAGCTTGATGATAATAGAGCAATTTCGGCATCTTTGAGCTTCAGGGCCGATGTTGGATAAAGCCCTAGAGAGATAACCCTGTAGGGAAATTGCCTTATAGCATTGAGTTTGGGGTGGAGCAGGGAAGGAGTTTTCTGTCTCTCACTGCTAGGGCATCTTCTGCAGAACCCGTTGCTGATAGAAGTAATTCCGAGCACTCCATGACATTTTGCTGCTGGTCCCTGCTTGTTATTTTAAACGAGCAAAATGCCTGTTGTAACAAAGGGGTGGCAAGAGGGTCTGTGTATTGCAATAACTCCTGGGTGGGAACCATTGAGACCTGAATCCGCTCTGATGGAACAGGGCTGTATTCGACAGGTTACTTTTTCAAGTGCCGCCACCCCCCCAAGATTCTGTAGAATGACATTTGCCCACATTCACTGGATTGTCACAGAGACCTCCCACTATGGTCCCTAGCTATTTGGATCCAGCTTAATAGACACGTGAAGAAAATCTGTGCCTTCTTCATGTTTATGGCTTGTCCTCCATCAGAGACCTTGGGGATTAATGAGACCTGTTGGCTGAAAAGTAAGTTTGTGCTTGAACAGGACTGGCACAATATGGGTTAACTGGGACATGAAAAACCCTAATCTGTGGGCTTACCTCTGATCAGACCTTTCATAACACTCCCACCCGTGCTCTGAACAAGCCCTGTTTGATCCTCAGATGCACCTATGGACTTCTGTCCGTATTGGTCTGACAATGGTAGGCAGGGATTGAACAGCACTTGTGATAGCTGTAAGAAACTTCTCCTGGGGAACTGATCTTGGTTGTCTGGAGTTCAATTGTAATAGCAGATCTACAGGTGCCACCCTAGGATGTGTTCTGGGGAGGAGAAGGATCTCAGCAGGGTATATGCCATAGAGTCTACCCCCCAAAGCAACCATTTTCTCCAAGGGAAGTGGTCTCTGTAGTCTAGAGTTCAGTTGTAATTCTGGGAATCTCCAGGCCCCACCAGGAGGTTGGCAAGTGGCTGCAGAAGTGGCTAATACCATTTGCATGTTGCTTTGCTCCAGCCACGTGATTTTTCTCAAAACTCCATATTCTGACATTGCTATCACAAAACTATCTGCGGAGAGAAACTTAAATTATGCAGCATCAGGGTATTTGTAGTGCATTTGTAACCCATTTTTATAAGGACTTAGAAGCATCCACACCAGGGTGGAATCCTTCGAAAGCCCACACTGTAAATAAAATATACAAATTATTCAGCGTCACAAAGGTTGTGCATAGGTTTTAAAGTTAGATCTTTAGAGTAATATGGACTGTGATGTCAGAGCAGCCAAGCCAATGCCCTCGGAGGACATGGCGTTCAGCCCCCAGCTGGTAGCTGACTTGCTTAAAAGAGCAGGAAAGAGAGGTAGTGACATCAGAGGACTTGCTGTGGACTCTGAGTGAATTTGCAACTAATCAAGTTTTTCTGAGCTTATGGGCTCACTTGAAGCAAGTGAGTAGATCTGTTTGTTTAATTCCCAGGTCTTGGTACAGACCAGGGTTTCCCAATCTTTTTGAGCCTGTGAACACCTTTGGAATTCTGACACAGTGTTGTGGGTGCAGCTACAAAATGGCTGCCACAAAATGGCTGCTACTATACTGGCAGGCCCTCAGCGGGTGTGAGTGAACTTGCTCACATGTTCTAGAGAGAGGATTTTTTGAGAGGGAAACACCCTCAGCTTTGCAGGTTTATACTCAGTGTTGAAAGACTGTACTCTTATTCCAGGAGGAGCAGATTCCCAATTTGGGGGAAATCCAAAATCTTCTCCCAGATTCGTATTTCTTGCAGTTGAAGTTATTTAAAGGTATCTGAGGTTTTAATCCAGAATTTCAAAGAGGAAGAACAATATTCTGAAACATTTTATCCTCTTGAAATTAAAAAGGGGGGGGGGGGGGTTCCGCTAGGTACTTACAGAAAAATTCCAGAAAACTTTACAGTCCACATCATTGTCCCAGCCCTGTGTGGTTCTGGATTCATCTACAAAAGTCTTCATTGTATAGCTCTATACTTAACCTGCCAAATAGATGGATAACCTTATCAATGTGGTATTCCCTGGTGATGGGATTGCTGATGTCTTTCATGTCACATGTTTGTTACAGTGCCCTCCTCAGGTGGTTGAAAATGCAGGTGGTATAAAACATGGCTCAGTACACTCCGGGGCTGATTGGCCGGAGGGTGGGGGGGGGGGCTCTAAAAGGACTGCTAGAAATTTTTACCTCTAGCATTACACACCCTCATTTGGAGAGACAGGAAGAGATTGTGCGAGAGCCTTTTTTAATTGGGAGCCAATGACATTCACTGAGGAGACTGAAGCCACGTTTATGGCACTGACAGATGAGCTCTGGCGAGACGAAATGATAACAGCCAGTCCTTGTGGGAAGGGAGCAATGTGCTGTCATTGGGAAATGAATGAATGACTTTTCCATTTCCCATTGATCCAGCGGGAACACGTGTCGCATGGTAACGACCCGCGTTAGGGGATGGCAGGCGCTCAATTGATTGTCACTGGGCAGCATCCAATTGGGAGATGATATTTATAACTCATTGCATTTGGAGTTGGATCACATGGAGAGGGTGGTGGAGGGAATGGTGGGGGTAGCATCTATTGTTTTTAAAAAGAATCTTGTTTTTAAAAAATCCACCACACCTGTTCAAAGGACAAAAATGCTACCATAGCTGACAGACCAACCCATCATTTATATCATCTATATATCTAATTCTCAAGAGTCCCCTATGTGTGGATATCTAAATCCACAGATGGGGGCATACGTACCCCAAACAAGTTTTTCCGCAGACTTGGGTGACCCCCTAGGTTTGCAGAAGAATCTAAAAATGTAAAAAAATAGATTGGGAAGTTTGAATCCCCCCCCCCCAAAAAAGCATTTTCTGTCACCGCTGCTGGGCTCAAAGGTAGGGAAAAAGAAGTCGGGATTGGCTTGCGGGGAGAGAGAAAGGAAAAGATGGGGTTATTGGCTTGGGGGGAGAGAAAGAAGGGAGGATTGGCTTGGGAGAGAGAAAGACAAAGAAGGAGGGATTGGCTTGGGAGAGGGTTGAAAAGAAAAAGAAAGGGGGTTGGCTTGGGGAGAGAAAGAAAGGGGAAGATGGGGAGAGAGGAAAGGAAGACAATGTGGGGGAATGCCCCCTCCCCGCAAGTTTCTTGCAGGTCTCCACTTGTATAATATATTTGCATTGTACGTTAAATTTCCCTTGTGCACTCTATTCCAAAAGCAAATTAATGGACCCTAATATTTGCATTATATCCTGTTTCCTGTAAACTTTTTCTACATTGTCAATTTATTCATATACATCGTTTTTCCGTGACCAGCTTTTCATTGTCAGTACTTCCATTTTAATCTCTCATTTCCTGGGGGTATTTAAATTAGCTGTTAGAATTACATTTTCTCACAATTCTGTATGCATAACATTAAACATGATCTTTTAATGAGTCCAAGAAATAAGACTGATGTGTAGAGAGAGATCATTCTGTTATCTTGGAAATAATTTTGTTTTTGTAAGTTTTAATTTTTTCCCCCTCACACTGCCACCAAATGACATTGCTCCGTCGGATAAATCATACCCTTACCACCGAGCTTTTCCAGATGTTTGTTGATAGCATGATTGAAGGCTTCCTGGTTTGGGAAGCAAGATTGATTAAAGGTTTAATTAATGCCTGGTTTAATCGTAATTTAGAATCCAGGGGTGAGGCAGAGAGGACCTAGACTCCAGTTTGCTCAGGCACCTGCATCCGGGCATTGCAGCAAATTGGAGCTTAGTTCTAAAGTTTCACAAATCTGGAAGCTTTCAGTTGTGCTGTATGTGTGGAAGGAAGAAGGAGGGTGACCATAGCAACAAGCTGTGGTTGTGCCTATCATGAACAAACCTGTATCTGTTACCATAGGCATCAACTTCAGGGGGGCTGGGGAGCTGGAGCCCCCCCCCCCCCCCGAACTTTTCCAGGACGTGCTGAGCCTCCCCTGGAGACAATGGCCTGTAATGTCTCTGGCCCAGCCCCAGCCCTCCACCCCACCCTGGAAATTGGAAAGTCTATGCCCTTGTAGACTGTTACAATGTCTGAATGCAGCCCATATTGTCAAGGAGGCGTATTAATATATATACATTTTTGGTTGTTACTCATTACATTTAATGCAATATCAGAATGGAGAAAAGTATAATTCTCACAAGGATCAGTGACCGTTTTGATTATTTTTTATAATGCCCTATCCATGTACATGGTGTGAGTAATATAAAGAAAAGTCTGCCCCAAGGAACTTGTTAGTATCTAAATTTCAGTAGAGTTGAGGATGGAAGGTGAGAGGCAAAGGAAATGGAGCATCAGTTGTTGTCACCCCGAGCTGCTTCAAGTAATTTATTTATTTTATTGATTTATACCCTGCTCTCCCTGCCAAAGCAGGCTCAGGGCGGCTTACAGGCCTAATGGCATCATATAAAGATTATAGCAGTAGATCAAATTAAAACAAATTAAAATAATAATACAGTTTGCAAGGTGCTACATTTATACAATGGCGGAATAACTGTCCTTAATAATCATACACAGTATGATTGTGGGATATGTGTGGTTCTACCTTCCATGTTTTATTCTAACAACAGCCCTTAATAGGTTAAGATGAGAGAGGATGACTGGCCACAGGTCACCCAGCAAGCTGCACAGCGGGGTGTGTGTGTGTGTGTGTGTGTGTCTGAACTGAAGTTTCCCTGCTCCTTGTCCAACACACTAACCACTGCATGGACAACTGCAGCTATATATTGGGGGGGGGGTCATTTTTGAATGTCAAACAAAAATTGCTTCATGGCCTAGGCAGCTGTTTCATGGAAATGTATAGTTTTTTTTCTTACTATTGTTTGCTGGGTGTTGGTCCCTTTGCAGGGGGGTGGACAGGATATAAATATTTAAATGAATAAACAAAAGCTGAGAATCTGGGCGGTGGCGCAGGGGAGAGAGAGCAAGAAACGGGAGACATGGGACAATGTTTCACCCAATTTACTCCAAAGAAATTAATCTTGTTCGCCAAGAGAGCCCCAGTATATGCATTCAAAATAAATGGTGCAGATCCATGTAATGTATGCTGCAGGTGCATATAATATAATGCATACTGTGCGTTGAAGTGTACATAATATAATGTAATTTTTGTATTGAAATATGCCACTGGCAACTCGACTTTCTTCCCTGTCCTGTTCCGAGGGTTCTGTGTGATGCACTTTCATACGTGCTGAATAAGGCTTTTCGATACACTGTCAGTACACTTTGCAACTGGATTTTACTGCACAAAATGGCAAAATCCTCTTGGAAACAGTCACTAAAGTACATTGAAAGTGGATTGGGAGTGTATTATTCAGCAAATGCGAAAGCATACTTAGTGTGTTCTTATCTGATGATAGCCCTGTGAAGTAGGCTAGGCAGAGAGAAAGTGATTTGCCCAGGGTATACAGTGAGCATCATCGCTGAGCAGGGACTGGATGTAGAAGAGCCAGATCCAAAACTCAGCCCATTGGCTCTGTGGAAATTGCATGTAGGCAGAACCGCAAAAAGCCAGCCAGCTCCGGCAAGGGGGCTTGTTTTATGATGGATTTGGGCTGAATTGGAAGTGGCACAAGAAGATAGACATTGGGAATTGGATTTGGAATGGAGTAATTGTAAACACTTTGCTGCATACCAGACTCATTCCTCATGCACTTAACTCATCACGCCATTTTAGTGATGCAAATCAGCCCTCTAACATTACAGGAAGTGAAAAGAGAGTGGGGGGGACCATGATGGGAGCACCCTTTCCCAGGCCTTTCATCTCTTTGCCTGCTGGTTACAGAATCCCATGGTAATTTAGAGCCTTTATTGCTGCAAGTTAGCAGTCCCATCTCTCACCGCTCCTTTGCTCAGATGACAATTTCATCCCTCACTCCTTTTCTCCCACAGGTCTGATTATCCATGAGGGCTCTTCGGTGTATCGAATATTCAAGCGCTGGCAGGCGGTGAACCAGCAATGGAAGGTACTGAACTATGACAAGGCCAAGGATCTGGGAGAACCAATTGGTGGGAGCACAAAGCCCGGAGGGCGGAATTCACGGACGAACCCCTCCTCGGGGAGTGAGAGGACCTCCCAGCGGGGCCAACGGGTTAGGACTATTTTGAACCATCACTGTGGTTATACGATTCTGCACATTCTCAGCCACCTGCGGCCTAATGAACATCGTGGGGGCTCCAGTTCCAGCCGTGAGGTTGTCATGAGGGTAACGACTGTATAATAACAGCCTACGGAGCCTTTGCCGAGAGGGAGAGGTTCCACAGTTCCCATGGAAGGAAGAAGCCGACGCCTTCACTTCTGCACAGGCTCCATTCTGAGCCCCGACGGGGTAGGCCGCACGTTGTACACTGTCAGGAGGCAGCTGGTTCTGTAGTTTTGCCACAGACCGCGCCCACCTCTTCCTCGTTGCATTGGGGGGGGGGAGTGCCTCAGCTTGGTTGCACCTTCCTTCCCTCCCATCAATGTGAATTTCTTTTCTCTCCGGGCCTGTGGTGAAAGGAGAGACAACTCCCCTCACTCCTCCGCCCAGCTTCTCTTGTAAGACTAAGCTCCTTGGAAGTGTGGGGGGGTTATTTATTTAATTTTTTTAAAAAAAACAACAACCCCTACCTGGTTCCTTCTCAACCAGTCTTGGCGCCAACCAGTCCAGAAATTTGAAAACATTTTTACCTCATCTTTCAAAGGAAATCCTGCCAGAAGACCCTGTTCCACCTCATCGCATTGGTTTCTCAGCCTAGGAGACGCCAGCCAGAGAGGTTCTGAACTTTTTACCCATTCCCCTCCCCTCAAAAATGGTGCAATAAACATGTTTCTTAAAGCAAAATGGCATCTCGCAATAAGATACCTGTACATTTCATCTTCAGTTGAATGCATGAAGATCTGTTTCCTTCCCTTCCTTCCTTTTTTTCTTCTCTCCAGCTATGGGAGGATAAAGAATCGTTTATATACAAATAGGTGTCTTTCAGATGCATTGTGCTCTCTTTCCTTCCAAAAGGTGGCCGTTTGTGTAGCAGATTGTCCAGTGGATATGTGGGCCAGGGTATACCTGGCAGGGGGGGAATGTTGGGTGCATTTATGCAGTGAGGGGGGTGTCTTGTGTTAAATTCAAAGGCCTTTCCTGGGTGGGGGAGACTAAAGCCAAATGCACACTAAGTTTTAATCATGATGCTAATTAAATTTGGCTTTCAGAATTTATAGCCTGATCCTATGCATTGTATACTTTTATGTAAGCCTCATGAAGTTCAGAGGGGCTTGCACTTAAGGAAGTGCGCACAGGATTGTAGTGTAACTTTTTGTAGGCATCTGGGTTTCACCTCTTTCTTAGCTTACCTGTGTTCGAGAGCAGCTTTCCGCAAAGTTGAACAGATCCACTGTGAGAATTCCAGAAACACACACCACGACTGTGGGGTTCTACCTCTGCAGACGAGCCTGTTCGTATTCGGTTCACCCATGGGTGCGGGGTTCACTCTGCAAATGTAAAATATGCTTCTGAAAGGGGTTCCCTGGAAAATAAGTTTCTGGTTCTCATGGTGGCGGAGAGTCTTTGGTGTCTTGCTGACTCGGAAACCAAATAGAGCTTTTTTGGAGATACGAAGTAGAACGCGGTCCCTAGAGATCACACTACAACACTCTATACTGGGAGCAGTGATCAGCCTTTGCCCTTCATTCCACCAACACAGAAGAAGAAGCGAAGAGGTTGGATTTATACCCCGCCCTTCACTACCCGAAGAAGTCTCAGAGCGGCTTACAAACTCCTTTCCCTCCCCCTCCCCACAACAGACGCCCTGTGTGGTAGGTGGGGCTGAGAGAGCTCTGACAGAAGCTGCTCTTTTTCAAGGACAGCTGTGCCAGAGCCAGGGCTATTTTTGGGTAGGAACCCACAGGAACGGAGTTCCGGCTGGCTCCTGAGTTAGCCACACCTACAGCCCAAACCTCTGGCATGCCTAGCTACAGAGCATGCTGCCCTCCCCACGTTACACGCAAGAGGCTGGCATGTTAAAATACTGTTTTTCCCTCTGGGGAGCCCCTCCAGATTTCCTTGTCAATTTCACTCCTTGCCAGTCAGCTGAGAGTGAAATTGACAAAGAAAAGCCTCTTTCTGCCTTCCCTTCTCTAGCTGTCATGTTGCAGCTGGAAAAGGGCAGGCAGGGAACCTTAGTTCACCTCTTTTAGATCCCAGGCACTTCAGCAGTGCCTTTCCCTGGCTGTCTGGTTGGGGGGGGAGGGTAGACTAGAAAGGCGATGCTGAAGTTGGGTGGAGAAGCTGGGGGGGGGGGGGAAGAGGCAAGCTTCCATGCCTGCCCTGTGCTTTCCCAGCCCCCCTGCCTAATATGCTAATGAGCTGCGCTGTCAGGGGTGTGGCCTAATATGATATGAGTTTCTGCTGCTGTGTGTGACATATCATGTTAATGAGTTCCTGCTGGGCTTTTTCTACAAAAAAAGCACTGGCCAGAGCTATGGCTTGCCCAAGGACATCCAGCAGGTGCAAGTGGAAGAATGGGGAATCAAACCCAGTTCTCCCAGATTAGAGTCCAGGCACTTTACCACTACACCAAACTGGCTCTCATATACAAAATTTCTCTGCCATTCATTGTTTTCCTTTCCCCATCTCTTCCAGACTCCTTCTGTGTATGTCTGTTAACAACAAACCAGTGACACATGCCATCTTCCTAGGACCATATCACTTCATAGTCTAGGGGTCTGCATAGCTGAATACTTCTCCATGTCAAAACACCCTGCCTGTGGAAATAGCACATGTCAGGGAGAGGGGTTCCTGCCTAGCCATGCTAGTTTTCTATGTGCAGGGAGAAATGGTTGTTTTTTTTAAGGGTGAATGATGTGAGAAAATTCTCACATTGTGATACTGCATTTTGAACTTGTGTACAGTCCCAAGAGAGCTCTGCTAAGGGGGGAGGGGGGCATGTGCAGATGGCTCCGAATCTCCCAAATCTTTGAAAACTTGGAATCAGGTAATACAAAGTAAATGCATACGTATGTGTATACTTTGCATAATTAATTTTGAGCATGTCACTGGCATTATGTTGGCACAAGATTGTGCATATTTTAAACGCAGATTAGACATCCGGCTTCGTCTGTGTTGCTGGGGCGCTGCTGTGGTCCAGATTCCGCAACCAAAAGGCATTATGCAAACAAAGCACATCTATGCAAATATTTTTGGTCACTCTGTTAGAATAGCAGGAGTAGTCTCTTTGTGGTCAGGGATTCTTATTCTTTTTAAAAAAAAACCAAAAAAGCAACGAAAAACAGGCTCCAAGTGGCCAGTGAAACAGGAAGACAGAGGGCCAAGCTAGACCACATGCTGGCAGCTTCATAAATGGCTCTGATGAGTGACTTGTTTTTATTTAGTAAAGAGCAACTGGGGGGGGCACATTTTGGATCAGTCGCAAAGAGTCTTTCCCCTCAGGTTGTTCTGTTGACCACATACAGCCTACCCAGAGGTGCTGTTTGCTGCACTGGGATAGGACATACAGGTTACCTGTATGTTGCTTGTATATTTTCCTGGACAGAGCATATGGCAGCTTGGGGAGGGAGGCAGTATTCGAAGTTGGGCCGACAGCAGGGAATTAAACCTTCCTGTGCTGGAACCCTGGAGTCCCTGGTGACTGCGATTTATCAGTTAAAAAAAAAAAATCACCCTTGAGAGATCCATTTGTGAATAGCCAAGTTGAAAAATAGGGCAGGATTTGGCCTTGAACTGTAAGTATGGCCCTCAAGGGCTGTACTTGTATTCTAAGACCATGTAGGAAAGCAGCCATAAAACAGCCCAAGACGCAGATACGAGGAATGTGCAGATGGCTGAATGTGAACTTGCTGCAAGACCTCAGGGCATTCCATACATCTCATACTCTGGTCTGAAATACCGAATAGGTAAAATGGTATCTTTTGTTGGGCCAGCTTAATGAGAGATCTCAACTGTATCCTGGGAGGCTATCTGGAAGCTATGGCCTGATTCCTTCCGGAAGTCTTTCTGTTCTGTAGCAGCAAATGCAGATTCACAGTACAGCTGAGTCTGTATAGCCCCAGGCAGGAATTTTGCAAAGAGTAGACTCTGTACGGTAATATTAGGAAGAGCATTCTAACACTATAAAGAAAACTGGACAGTGTAACAAAGCAACAAGGAATCTTACAGCGATCCCATCACTGGAAATTTTAAAAAGTAGGCTAGATCAATACCTGTTGGGGTTGCTTTGGGTAGAATAATTAACCCTCCTGGAGTGTGCGGTGAAGAGACACTGGATGGCCCCTTATGAATCACTTCCATAACTACTTATTGCCTGGAACAAGCTTCCATTTTATGCCTCAACAGCTCACATTTGGGGGTGGGGGGGAGATAGCCTGGGGATTGGCTTATGTATAATAGGTAAATGTTAAAATAACAAAAAGGAGGCCCCTCTGGGCTGTCTCCTGGGTTGGTAAAGATCTGGGATGACTTCAGAATATCCATCTGCCTTTAAGGAAACTGGTGCTGACATTCCACATTCCCACTGCTCAGTTGACCCAGCATTTGCCAGCTACTTCGGATTTTCTCAGGGCGATTTCGCACTAGCGTTTGCCCTGGGTTTGCCCTGATGCTTGCTCAGGAGCTTCTGGTCGATTTCCCACCAGTTGCTCCGGGCTCAAGGTTTGATCAGGAGTATCGCAGCACTGCTCCAGAGCTTCCCCAGAGCAAGAAAATCCTGTTTTTAGAGGATTTTCCTGTTTGCTCCGGTGGAGAAGCTGAGACAAAAACACGCCCACTCGCCCGCCCTCGATCTGGCCCGCCCCATGGTGGGCGTGTCTTCAAAAAACATTTTTGAAATGAGCCCTTCTAACGTTATATTGAAATAATGAGGCAGCGAGGCAAGAACCCACCACAGGGACTGCGTCGGCAAGGAGAATTTGCTGCGCTTCTCGGTAGCAGGAGCCGGGTGCCATTGGCCCGAGAGCCCCCAGGCTCTCAGGTAACCACTGCCCTGTGTCTGGGGTGCCCTGGCAGCAGCCCCTGCAGAGCAGGCAGGGGGCGCTTCCCACCAGAAACCTGTGGAGGAGCGGCAGCGAGCAGGCAGGTGGGCCAGGGACGCGACTCTTCCGCCCTGCTCTCTGGGGGCGCTCCTCTGGACCTGAGACTAGACTGTCTCCCCCCCCTTTTAAAAAAGAACACCTTATTTCATTATATCGAAATAACGGAATAGTGATGCAGCAAGGGAAGACCGCACCATTGTTTTCTTTGTATAATACACACACGCTCACATTTATTTATTATGAGGGGAACTTTTTCTTCGGGGCTCCAATTCAGCATGCGGAGTGGGGAGACTGGGCTGCCATTGCTGCCACTCCTCCTCAGCTGCCACCACCCCCACTGGAGAAGAAGCCCTGAAGGAACTGTGACTCCCCCCCAGCTCGTGCTCGCATCCAGTATCCAGCGCCCCGAGTGCTGCTGCTCCTACAGCCGGTGGCAAGATGGATGGAGGACAGCAGCCAGAGCGTGTGGGAGGGAGACGGGAGGCCAGTCCACATGCTGCTCAATGGCTGGGGAGCTCCGCCAAGGAAGTTTTTCCAGCAAAAAAACCTTCATAAGTTTCATAACACAATTTTAAAATAAAATTGCAGAGAAAGTATCCTCGGTGGAGGGAACTGAACGAATGGGTTGCTTCAAGCGGCATGGCGAAAGATTTTTTGATCCGTAAAGTAAAGCAGTAATGCATACAAATATACAAGGGAAAACCGTCTTACTGGTGCTGGTATTTTATCTTTCAAATGGGCCACATTTCATTATAATGAAATTGCCATGCATATAGGGCACCATGCTGTAAAGGCTTTATCCACCATTTTGTGCCTGAAATCCCACTGGCAACGCGCCCGACATTTTGATGATAGAGCAGACACACCACCAATCACAGCGCCAGGCCGTATGGTCGACTAATCATTGTGCGGCAAGCAACAGCAGTGGGAAAATTTGAATAGGAAGGAGGGAAGTATTGAATTCTGGGAAGAGGAAGGCAACTACGGACATCTTAATCCAGACAACGTTCGGTGCATATCAGCTCGCAACAGCAAAATAGTTTAAATTTCAGTAGCAAATAGCGTTCCCTCTACAACTCACATGACCATTGCTCACACTATCCATGTCCACCATCATTGCATTATAATAAAATAGCGCAATCGTGCCTGCGTTTAAAAAAAAATTCAAGGGAGGGGGGAGGAGCAAGTGGGATGATGGGAGTGAGGACTGAAGCCTCATTTCATCTTAACAAAGTAACGCAATCGCGCATGCGTTTTTTAAAAAAAAATGGAGGAGGGAAGGGGGAGGAGCGAGTGGGGAGATGGGAGGGGAATGGGAATGGAAGCCATGCGGCAGTCGGTATGTGTGAAATGGACACTGCGGGGCAGATGAGGGGCTTTGGCTCCAAGTGTGAACATGAAGAATATATTCTGGAGGAAAAAACCCTGGAGAGAATGAGAGGCAAACGGCAAGTGCGAAATCGCCCATAGTGTTCGAGTTGAGGCAATTTAAGACTGCGGCAAAACAGCATCCACCAAACCGGGGGGGGGGGGGGGGGGACACCTGGAATAAAAAGGAGGTTGAATTCAATTTTAGTGCAGAATGGGGGTGGGGGGTGGGGAAACCTGGAATTAAAAGAAGATTGAATTCGATTTCAGTGCAGAATTGCTTGGAGGACACCACGGTGAACATGGATTAAAAGGGGAGTGCAGAAAGGGCCCCAGAGTCAAAAGCTGTGCAAAAATCTTTCTAAGTGATGGTGTTGTTCAGTCAACACTAGCTTATTTCCTCCCCCCCTTCCTGCCAGCAGTATTGTTGAATGGGTTTTACTACATGAGGAGTTGGAGAGGCAGCAGCTGGACTCATTTTGCCGCCTTTACTGAGCCTCCCAACAAGCGGATCACTGGCTTTTCATCTACAACCATGAAAACGCGCCTCATGATTCTAAACTGAAAAGGCATTTGTTCAGCGTACCTTGAAAGGAAGACTAGAATGTTTTTTTCCCTTCAAGAAAGAAGGGTGAGGGGCTGTCTTAAATTCTCATGCAAGTTACAGTTATGTACAGGAATTTTTTAAAAAAAATGAGACAGCTTTTGTATATAACTTTTTTTTTAAAGGGAGAACCATCTCACAGTTAGGGTTGTCTTCCTTTGGGGTAAACACAGATAATAATGCTATATGACTTTCAGATTCCTAATTTGTGCCTCTGTGTAAGATGAGACTGGGGTAACTCCTCTTATTGTCTGACCCCAGGTACATAAGAAGTGCCCTGCTGGATCAGAGCAGCGGTCCATCTAATCCAGCATCCCTTTCTCAAACAGTGGCCAACCAGTTCCTCTGGAGGGCCAACCACAGGGCACAGAGGCCTTTCCCTGATGTTGCCTTCTCCTGGCATTGGGATTCAGCGGTCAATTGCGTCTGAATGTGGAGGTTCCCCTCAGTCACCAGGGCGAGTGACCACTGATAGACCTATCCTCCATGAATCTATCTAATCCCCCTTTAAAGCTGTCTATGCCTGTGGCCATTGCTACCTCCTCTGGCAGCGAATCCCACATTTTAATCAGTCTCTGCATAAAGAAGTATTTCTTTTTGTCCGTCCCGAATCTACTGCCCATCAGCTTCATTGGATGCTGTCGAGTTCTAGGGAGAAAAATGGCTGTTAAGAACCTTTGGGTCCTGAGCATTCTGAGTGTTGCATTCCCTGTGCTGTATTTATCCAGAGACTCAGTGAAAGAGAGAGAGGGAGGC
Organism: Lepidodactylus listeri; assembly: GCA_029233225.1. Taxonomy (NCBI): domain Eukaryota; kingdom Metazoa; phylum Chordata; class Lepidosauria; order Squamata; family Gekkonidae; genus Lepidodactylus; species Lepidodactylus listeri. The sequence continues at coordinate 52,745,605 of JARCFY010000015.1, read as the reverse complement.
AGGGCGAAGGTTTGAAAACACTCATCTCATCTTTTTTGAGTGAACATTGCTCCTTTTATGAAATGTGCACTAAAGTCTTGCAGACTGCTTAAGGATGGTCTGAGGCGCTTGCGAAGATTGGTCGGGAGGCAAGAGAGCAGTGAAGACCCATCACAGATCACTCTCAGCTCAGAGCAAACAAGTCGATAATCCACTGGGGGCAATCCTGACAGCCTGGAAATGCTGAGATGGTATTTGCAGCAGAAGGCGGGGTGGTGGTGGAGCAAACTGACTTCTCTCTCTGGTGTGAGCCTTACTTTGGGGCTTCTCACACATTAGGATGTATGTTCCAAGTTACATGCACATGTAATTATTTGAGTGAATATCTGAATGTTCATTCTTTTGGATTCGGTATTCAGAGACCTGCACCCAGAAAACTCCAGGATCCAAATCATGTACACTGATGCACATGTGTATGAACGGATGTATAGGCATTGATTCAGTGACTACCTGTGAAAAGGGCTTTTGTCCTCAATATTTGGGAGCAGTTTGCCTCTTGCTTTGGCAAATGGGCAAGGGAATTCCGGACTGTCAGACCTGGCAAGCTGTGACAACTGTACAGGGACCATTGGGAGTGATGGCACTTTGCTTGAAAGGCTATGCAGAGCTGGTCCAGAAACATTGTGGTGGCACAACAGCATTGCCCTGAGAGATCCCTGCTGCTTGAGAAATAGCTGCTGAAGCAATCAAAGAAGGGTGGTATGTTCTGAATGCAATCACATCACAGTTTAATTTCCCAGTCATTAGAAGAAATCCTTATGGTGGCAGCCACATCACACCCTCTGTATCATCTGGTGGCACCCTTAACTAGGGGTCCTGGTCTACTTTCATGTGGATCCCAGTAAAAACCACCTGACATCACAGAGTAGGAGGGGAAAGCTAAAGGGCTGTAGGTTGCTTTCTAGTTTCCACCACAAGGTCAACAAGTTGGCCGCTTTTTCAGTATAAATTTCAGCAAATTGAAACTTGAAAAGCAGTTTGTCTCTTGCACAGTTCAGAGAACGCCTCCCCCCACTTTTGCCTTGCTGCCTGCACGCTTTTTCTCTCATGTACGCACATATTGCTTTGTTGGACTGCAGCCATGGAGGGACAAATACAGCAGCCGAGTCTGCATTCAGAAGGCTTTCGAGCATTTCCTCGTGGCTGTAAGGTTAGGAGATGCGGTAGTTCACAAAGAGCAAGCCTGTTGGAACAGTGCTCCCTGAAGCACTGGCTGAAATGTTCACAGCATACTTCAAGGTGGATCTTAGAATGTCACTGAAAAGGAGGGACATCACGTTTCTACATAAGCCATATCCTTCCTCACCATGGCAGAGCTAGTGGCTTTAAATATTCTGCAGCCCAACAAGCCAACTCATTAGCAAAGACTGGTGCCCTAGTTTGTCTCATTTGCATATCTTCCCTGGCTCACAATGAAGTCTGCAGCTTTTCAGAGGGCTGGGTTTTTGGTTTATGACTCTCACCAAGCAGCCCTGTTTCCCTTTTGGCAGCATGGGGCTTTGTGCGCTGGTTACTAGCTCTGCCATTGGTTGGTAGATAACTGGAGGAGAGAAATCCCCTAGAATCATTCAGATAAGCAAAGAGGCATAGGTCTGAATGGACTGATGAGTTTATTGGGTCTGGCAAGCCCTGATTCCTCCCTTTAATCTTATCTTCATCCAACACAAAAGTTTTTTTGGGGGGGGCGTTGTTTTTGCATTTAGTGTTGCTTTTAATAGCTAAGGCCAAAGGGTTGGTTTATTATTCTCTGCCCTGCTCAGTCTGACCCTGTGGGTACATTTGTCTTTTTTATTATTCCTATTATTTACAAAGCACATTAAAAGAAGCAGAGAAGCCATGCTTCTGAATGCTTCTGTTCAGAGATGCATGAAGTTGCGTTGAGGCCATTCAAGGCTTTTGTGTAAAAAAACCCCATATTTGGACAATTTTTATAAAATGTGCATTCTGTACCCAACGGACCCTCTATTGATGTCGACAGGGATTGAGGCACATGGCTGTGCTACCGGGTGGACTCTGTCCATGGTGCTGAAATAGCTGCTGAGCTCATGGGAACCTAGCTGGTGGTTCTGGTAATGATTATCCCACTGGGGATGGGTGTGTGGAGTGACATATCCCCAGCTTGTGGAGCTGTTGTGAGATAATACCAGTGTTGCATCTGCTGGTACTGCAGGAGTTTCTAGCAGTGCTGGTTTGGGGGGTTTGTGATTCACTGCCAGGTCACAATCCAGCCCAGAGTTAGATTATTTTGAAGCCAGCGGGTTCAATGCTAGGCCTTTTTTTAAAAAAATGAAGTATACCCAACTCTATACTGGATTGTGTTTGGGATGTTGAAGGCCATACACAAACACACCAGAACCCTGTTCACAAATTACAGTGAATGCATGTACAATCCATGCACAGTGTACACTTGAGTTTTATTTATACATGCTTTGAGTAATTCTCATGTAATGTGTGTTCAGTTGACCATGTGATTAAAACCCCATCTCCTTAATTTCATATGTAGAGTGAATGTGTGTTGGCTGTTCCTTACAAACCAGTAGGTTGTCCATGGGTTTACTGTAATGTGTGAATGGGGCTAAAGAGATACCAAGAAGTGCAGGATGGGTTTTGCAACTGTCCTTCATTTGGCTAAACGTTGATCTTGTAGAGATGTGTAGCTTGTAGGCTTCAGGTCGCTCTGAATCAGGGTCCCTGATACCAAACCCTCTCTGATTGGATTTATCCACTGGAAGGGAGTTATCTGTGCTCATTGCTTACTCCTTGATTTCCCTGCAACATTTTTTTGTCTTTGTTATCACTCAGGAAGCAGTATTAGTACTTTGTTACAGCGATGGAAGTTGTAATGGATGGAAGGGAGGGCACATTTGGCTCACTGAGTTATATAACACTGCCGCCCGAAGATATTTGGATGATAAATATTTGTTTATTGGATTAAAAGATTTGTGTCCTACCTTGGGATCTGTCCCAGAACCCCCAAAGTGCCTTGCAAGCTAAAAGGATATAAAAATGACAACTAAGACAATTAAAATAACTTAAAATAACAATAAAGCAGAACTCTGAAACCATATCTTGGATCCTAAGCAACATGAGCAGAGCCATCACTAGAGGAAGGCAAGTTCCCTGCCTTTTCACTTCCAGCCTTTGTGCACCCTGAAATTGCATTCCTTCTGGGTCTTTGGATCCAAAGGGAGTGTGGGTAGCAAACTGGGGTTCTGCAGCAGGAAAGAGAAATTGGCAAAAAAACACCCCAACCCCAAAACAACCCTCCCTCCACTCCTCTGCAGACAAAGAAGTTGTTCTGTTGGAGAAGCTGCTACTGTACAGAACAGCACCTTAAGATCCAAGCTCAGAAGTACAATAAACAACAACCTAATGTTTGATGTGGGCTTTAACATGGGTAACTTAACACATACACCTCGAGGATAACCCACTGGTTCATTCCTTCAAAAATGGGGGGGGGGGATCTGTAGTTGTTGGATTTTCAGCTCTCAAAGACACTTTGCACAACTGCCCAAATCCATCTCCGCTAATCTCCATAAATTACAAACAAGAAGCAGTGATCAGGCATTCCTAGTGGACAGAACCAATGCCAGTCCTGCAGCATTAGCACTTGGTTATTATGCAGACCCAAGACATGGTGTCAGAGGGAAGCACGATAAAGGGAACAGGACAATTGGCACCCCTAGGGTGTGAATGACCCCAATGCTGTGGGGACACTGGAAATGCTGGAGGGGAATGGAGCAGAATCAAGAGTTCAGCCCCAGGAAAGAGACACAGGTCCGATGTGAATCAGCACTAAACAAAACACACATGCTTAGCTGCAGTGCAGACATGCGCTGTTCGTATTGGGTTAAATGGGGGGGAGGAAATCATTTGTCTTGGAAGCACAGAAGCTCTTTTCGCAATATCCCTGATTCTCCACATTTCCTGGTTAAGGGGGTAAATGCTGTTCAAACAAATTGTCAAGATGATCTGATTCCAGTGGTAACAAGAGAAAGAAATTATAATTACAAAAATAGAAGCCCATCTTACACGGCATATTCATGTAGGGTACATTTAACAGGTTAACTTAAAAAAAGGTTAACTTGCTACAGCTCCAAGTCCAGGTAAGAGAGAGAAGAAGAGAGGTCTTATATAAGATGAAAAACAGAAGACAAGGAACATCTAACCAATGAGAGGGTGGGGCCAACTGCCAAGTGTACCCCAGTGAGGATTCCCTTGACCCTTTCCCTCCCAGATCTTCTTGCATGCAGAGTTAAAATATCCGACAGTTTGAACAGTGAGGGGACATATATACCTCCACCAATGCTCCCTCTAAGCTGGGGAGTCTTGTGAGCAAAAATTCTACTTTGAGAGCTACTGGCATTGAAGTTGTGAGCAAGAAATTTGGCTACTGCGTAAATTAGTTTGATCCGGAGCTGTCCTTCCTGAGCTGAGACAAAAAATTGTGAGCCGGAGGCTAAAAAAACTGAGCTAGCTCATACTAACTCAGCTGGGAGGAACCCTGACCACCACAACCTAAAACTAATCGAACTGGACTCTCCCATTAATGGGACTGTAGTTTTGCAATAGCCAGGGGCTCACAACTGAGTTTCTCAGCAGCACCCTTGCAAAAAAACTACAGTTCCCAGCTCTCTGTAGGGCATGTCAAGGAAGATGCCACTTCTTGGCCCCCCCTTTTGCCTTGCCTTTTGCCTCCCCGATCTTGTGGAACAACAAGAGCCTGCTGGCATTTACATCCAGGGGCTGATGTAATGCTCGTTTGGGGGGAATGCCAGAAGCGTGGGATGGAGTCACCTAGTCGCGGAGAAGAAGGAATCGGCTGATGTGGGTGGCAGCAGGTGGCTGAATGAAGTAAGGCCAGACAGTCTCATTAGAAACAGACGCATGGCTCATCTATCTTTCAGCTTCAGTGGCTACAAAAGGCAGGTGCTGAGGCTGAGCCATTTAACCCCGGGAGGGGAATCTATTCTTGTCCAGAGAGACGCAGCAAGGTTATGAGTGTTACCACTGAGGCACAGAAATGGGCAGCGGGCGTGTGTGTGTGTAAGCTTCATCACTGTGTTATTGGAGTGAGGCTGTATCCACACATTGCTTGAAATTTCACTATAGTCATCATTCAACTCCTGGATAGGCTTGTCCATAGCAAAGTCTTGTTGTGAATGATTACTATAGTGTTAACGATAGCACAATAGCCAGCAATATGTGGATTTCAATCCCCCATCAGGTATAAAATTCATTGCTTGATCTACAGCTAGTCACACAGGGTGGTTGTGAGCATAAAATAAAGGGGAGGAGAACCCTAGATTTTCACCCTGAAGAAAAGGCTGTGTGTGTGTGTGTGTGTGTGTGTGTGCGCGCACGTGTGTGTGTGTGCATGTGTAGTTTTAAAAAGTAAGTAAGACTTACTAGCCTCAGGATTTGTTTTGAGAGTCGAGGTTTGGAATATATGTTACAATAACACAAGAGGATTTTTGAGTGTGTGCAGAGTGCCTTCATCAATAATTAGCCACACAACCCATATCCAGTTTGGTGTAATGGTTAGGAGTGCGGACTCAAATCTGGGAGAACTGGGTTTGATTCCCCACTCCTCCACATGCAGCTGCTGGGGTGACCTTGGGACAGTTACAAGTTGTTTCAGAGCTTTTCTCTCAGGAGCAGTTCCTGAAAGAGCTCTCTCAGTGCCTACTTCACAGGGTGTCTGTTGTGGACAGGGGAAGGAAAAGGAGATTGTAAGCCACTCTCAGACTCCTTCAGGTAATGGAGGGCGGGGTATAAATCCAATCTCCTCTTCTTCACACACCTGGAATTATAAACCAACCTTCCAGAACAAACGTTGCGACTTCCAGGCAGATCTGGTACCATGCTTTCTTTCAGTCCACCGAGTGGCGGGTAAATATTTAAATTGAAGATGGGCATCATTTCCTGATAGTCAAAGTGGGAGGCGAATGGTGCATCCAGTAAAGTAATCCATACACCTAGTAAGGGATGGTCAACCCTTGCTAGGTCTGTGCATCCAGGCTTCTGTCTATGGCCAGAACTCAAGACACAGGGAAAGGATGTGGTCCAGTCCTTCCGGATTATTTATTTATTTATTTAAATTTATAGCTCGGGACTGTAGTTTTGCAATAGCCCCCTCCCCATTTTTCCAGGCTCAGGGTGGGTACCATTGCGGAACAGAGCTGGGGAATTGCATGTTTAAATGGTATCCTCCAGAGCTTTTAAAAATGTCATTGCATCAAGAAAGTAAGCATATCAGGGAGTGGCTAGAGTAAAGCTTTGATGTGCCAGTTGCCAGGATGATCATTCTTGATGTGGAAAGGCCCTTATTTATCACTTCAGCTGATCCAATGAGTTTCATGGCCGAACAGGGGGAATCTTGTGATTGAAAGGGTACCAGAAGCCTCCCCAGCTGCTTTTCAACGTTAAATTAGCACTGGGAAACTGTAGGTCTCCCTTACAACATGGAATCGTTTTGCCCCCAACGTATCTGCTTCCCTGCACATTTAAGCATGAAGGTGAGGACGTGAGTCTCCAAACACCCAGCAGCATTCAGGCAACATCTGCCCCAGAGCAGTGGTCAGCCCGGTTTATAGCTGCCGCATGTTTATCCATATCTTCATCCTCACACATTGTGGTGTCCCATGATGGTGTGTGCACAGCACACGCAAATGCTGGAGCGTTGAGCGCATCAGACTTTGGCCTCGGCATGACTCAACCAGAGAATTCCTGAGGATGTAAAATTGCTTACGAAAGAAAGAAGCCAGACTCCACGCAGATAACTACTCCCTCTCCTAGTCTTGCCTCCATGAAAGATCAACTGCAGGAACTCAGAGTGTGCTGCAAGAGAATACATGGTGTGGGGAAGGGCTTACTGAGTGAAGGACCAGCGTGGTCTAGTGGTCGAAGTGGTGGGCTAGGATCAGGATGACCCAGGTTTAAACCCCCACTCTGCCATGGAAGCTTGCTGGGTGGCCTTCAGCCAGTTTTTCTCTGTCTATTTGTCTCTTTTTCTTACACACACACACACACAGCCTAACTTTTTCACAGGGTTGTGGTTGTTGTCAGGGTAAAATGGAGGAGGGGAGAACAGTGCTATACATTACTTTGGGTCCCAACTGGTAAGAAAAGTGGGGCATAAATATCTAAATAATTCAACTGCTACAGATGCCTCCCACAGGCAAGCCAATTTGCATGGTGATGATGTGAAAATGAGGGGGGGGGGGGTCCACAGCTACTCTGGCCCAAGGGGAAATTGCTCGCTGATCCTAAATATGGTAGTCAGCTACAGACTGATAGTAGAGCCCATCCCGTTCGGCCACTCCAATTCAACTCTCTAGAACCACAGACCACATCGAGGACCCTGTGGGAGCCATGGGACCGGCAGATGTATTTCCTGGCATCCTCTTGTCTTGCTTCTTCCGCAAAGTCTTAGAGCCAGTCCTGGCATTTTTCCACTTCACTGAAGGAAGGGGTGCTTCAGAACAGCCCAGGAGGCATTTCCTCTGTGTCTAAAGAGCTGCCTCCAGCATAGAACCTCCCACCATTTGGTGATTGGACCCAGGCCCATTGGCTAGGGTTGCCAGGTCCAAATCAAGAAATATCTGGGGACTTTAGGGGTGGAGCCAGGAGTAAGGATGTGACATCACTTTTGTGATGCCACTTCCGGGTCTATCACCCACATACGGAAGGTTCCTGTGATTCCATGGTAAAAGCTTGTGCTTCTAACATGGTGGTTGCTCTCAACTCATTCTCCACCCAAGCCACACACACTGGTACCATTTAGGGTTGCTAGGTGAGGCTGACAAGCCAGTGGGAGTCTTTCCAGGAGCCTCTGGGAGAGGGGAGGGAAGAAGCAAGATTGAACTCCGAAAGGAATTCCATTTAAAGGGACCGTGTTCCTTTTAAATGCCTTCCCTCCATTGGAAATAATGGAGGATGGGGGCACCTTCTTTTGGGGCTCATACAATTGGACCCCCTGGTCCAATCTTTTTGAAACTTGAGGGGAGGGGTTGAGGAGAGGCTACCAGATGCTATGCTGAAAATATGGTGCCTCTACCTCAAAAAACGCCCCCCCCAGAGTCCCAGATACCCATGGATCAATTTTCCATTATATTATAGGGACCGGTCTCCCTCAGGTATAATGGAGTGCCTGTTAGACCTTTCCTCCCCTTCCCCCTGCTTTCTGATAACCCTGAAGCAGGGGGAGGGCCTCCAAACCAGGGGATCTCCTGCCCCCAACTGGGGATTGGCAACTCTACCCTTGGCAGCCATTTTGTTGGGGTGCCCAACTCCTGTTCTCAACATTCCAAAAATGCCCACTTGTTCAACAAGGCTGGGGTTCCCTCACTTTGATAATACCATTAATCCCGCCAAGGACCTGCCTTCAGAACTCACCGTTGTTTCCTCTCTGGGCCAGAGGTAGTAAAGAGAAGCATGACCAGCAGTTATCAGCTAACCATCACATCCTTTACTTGGTGAAATAGTCAGACAGGAGGAGAAAGGCTTGGTTGTACCATTAGTGATAGCGTCTAGCACCTTGGTGCCCCTCAAAGGACTGGGACAGATGTCCCAACTGCCCATCAAGCAGCTAACCAGACCCTTCCCTTCTGCTCCTGAAGCACAAGTGGTTCATATTCTGCACTGACTCCCCCCCCAAAGCAAGACCAGTTCTGAACTCAGCTAAAAGACTATGTTTACAAATAATTCAGTGCATTGAAAAACCACATGTGGGGGGGTTAATTAACTGGCATGAGCATGTTTGGCTGGAGACTTGGTTACACAGGAGAATGAGGTAACTGGTGTGAGGACATGACTGAAGGGCATGTGCAGGATAGAGGCTCTATGAAGGCATTGGAGATGCTTTGAATGTCAAAGCTGTGTGTTGCATTCCCCACTTCCCTGTACAGTACAGTTGCAAACTGGCCAGGGGAACAAGGGGAGTGTGTGTCTGTGTCTGTGTGTGTTAAGTGCCACTGCTTCCGACTTATGGCAACCCTATGAATTAATGTCCTTCAGAACATCCTATCACTAACAGCCTGGCTCTGGTCTTGCAAACTGAGGGCCATGGCTTCCTTGATGGAGTCAATCCACCTCAGGTTGGGTCTTCTTCTTTTCCTGCTGCCTTCGACTTTTCTAACTCTGGCCTTCTCATAATGTGACCAAAGTATGATAGCCGAAGAGAGGTTTTTAATGTGTGGAAATGGGCAGCTGTTCATGGCATGGAGGTAAGTATCATCTCTATAAAAGAGACAGGACATGTTTCTCCAGGCCAGTTGGCAAACTGACTGCAGTAGGAAAGTCTTCAGGCAGCTTTCTCAGATCTTGTTGCTTTTCCATGCATTTCCACAAGTTTGAAAGCCCAGAGCTGCTTGGCTGGGAATAGAGAAATACATCCACCGCTGATCATCTGATGTGTGTCCATTGCCATATAAGCACAGGTAAGCTAAAGAGACTGAATCAGCTAAATACTTTTGATTTGAAGTGGGACAGTTAAGCATCTACTTAATCTTTTCCACTGAACTCAACAAGATTCAAAAGTGCTTACTTTTGGCTGTATCATATAATCAACCCTGTGTGAATTGGATCCCAAAGATGACCTAGAATGGCTTTGGAAGGGTTCCCCTCTCAGTCCTCTCTTGCTGTGCTTGACTGGCTGGGTCTCAGATATTTTATCTCACTGAGTATTTTTGCCTCAGATTCTGCTAGCAGCAGGCATTCTGTTAAGTCAGGTTCAAACCTGGGGGAGGGGGTAAAAGTTTTCCTCTTGACTGTAAGGTTTGCCAGCTCTGGCTTGGGAACTCCCTGGGGATTTGGCAGCAGATCCTGGGGAAGGCAGAATTTGGGGAGGGGAGGGAGATCAGCAAGGGTAGGATTCCATAGAGCAGGGATCCCCAGCATGGTGCCTGCCAAGTGTTTTTAGAAAGTGGGTACCGCCAAATAGGACTTTTGCACAGCAAGGCTTCTGATTGACTATTGGAAATTTGACTGGCTGTGCACATTGTTTTTTAATGTTGCTTTGGCAGCTGCTGATACCACAGTGCAAGGCTCTACACTGTGTTATTGAAGTGAAGCTGCGGCAGCCATTTTATGGCCGCTCCACCTCTTGCAGGAGCCATTTTGTGGTGGCCATTTTGTTGCTGCACCCATCATGCCGTGTCAAAATTTCAAATCTGCCCACAGGCTAAAAAAAAAACTGGGGACCTCTGCCATAGAGTGTATCCTCCACAGCTGTCATTTCCTCCAGGGGAACTGATCTCTGTTAGCTGGTGATCAGTTGTAATTCCAGGAGATCTCCAGCTGCCACCTGGAGGTTGGCAACCCTATACTGACCTTCAACCCCCAAGCCCGCCCTTCTGATCACCATTCTTGACTGATCAACCCTGTCACATCCCTGATACCCCAGCCATGAGGGAGAAGGGGAGGGATGGGGTACTGCCTCTAAGCATGATAGCAGTGGGGCAGAAGGAGGGGCATAGGAGGAGCAGATATGAGGAGGGACACTCAGTGCTAGTTCCCAATAGAGTAAAGCCCTACTTAAAGGCAAAGGTCTCCCAGGTGGGAGGTGGGGGGTGGGGGTGGGGAGAGCTGCTCAGGAAAGCAGGAACTGGGCATGTCCAGGAGAGGAAGGATAAAAAGACCTCAGCGGAAGGCAGTAGGGAGGAAGCAGCTGGTTGGGGCCAGCTAGGAAGAAAAGTAGCATGTCTGGCCTGAGCTCTCTATGGTTAGTAGTCACATGAGACTCCCCTGGACCAGAAAGGTGGCATTCCTCATGGCCAAGGGGCAACAACTACCTCTATTCCCAGGCCTGGGTGGCCTAGCTATCTCAGGGGTTAACTCTGCAAAAAAGAGTGGTGGGGTGGCCAGAGCTTGGACTTACAAAGGCCTGGTGAAGGGAAAGCAGATCTGGAGCCTGGGTGAAATCAAGTGGAGATGAGAAAGAATACACTAGCCAGCCTGTAGGATGACCTTGGCGGCTGAAACCGAGTTAAGCACTGAAAGAGCCATCTCTGCCTTTTTTAGGTGTTGAATTGTCTTTGACAATGTTGATAAAAGACAGGACATCCTTGGGGAGATGCAGCCCCTGGCCCTTCACAAGTCCCCTTCAGGTTTTTTTACCCCTTTAAGAGCTTCAATCCCTGTCAAAATTCACCTGGTTTCTTCCCTTTGCCCATCAAATCCTTCCCTGATTCTCCCACTGAGCTCATATTGTAAAGGCCACACTGTCCTTTTTAAAGTCCCGCAGATAATTTTTGAAGTCCTGCTTCCTTTGCTGGATGCCCACTTTCTGGAACCAGGCGGTGCAGCTGGTCAGAGTGATCTGTGTGGCCATTCAGGGCCTGTCCTTTCTCCAGGCGGCCCTTGCCTCTGTGGGGGTGGCCATTCATCTTACTCATACCTCACATTCCTGCTGGGGCAGGTGGCGGCATCCATTTGCTAATGGACAGGCTGGAGCCCCATTGATCCAAATCACAGACCAGGACTCAAATGAAGACAGAGCTGTTCACTGCTCACAAGGTCGTGGGAGGGGGTGTCTCAAAATCAAAGGCAGGGGGGGACTTTCTGATTCGACGCTGTTCTTTAAAAAATATCCAGAAATTGTCCATCGTGCCTTCCATTTGATAAGAACTTGGGAACAGAATATCCTTCGTACGGCAGTCCACTGAGGTAAATTAGTCTGAGAAATAATTACTTGCCCAAGGCCAGCTCATAAGTTTCCTGGATAAAGTGGAATTTAAATCTCTCTCACCCATTTGAACATAAATACTCAAATTTGCTGCCTCGACTCTTGCTTCTCTGAGCAATCCATAGTCCTCCTTTACAGAACAGGAAAAAGTCTTGATTGCTAAGGTGGAAAAGAAATATGCAGGAGTTCAACTGAATGATTCGTGCTAGCTGGAAGATCTTTCATAGTTCTCTCTCTCAGGACCTTACCTGGGAGTTCTCTTTTGGGAGCACCCAATTAATTGTCTTAATTTTCCAGCATGAGGGAGCCCAGTTTGAACACAGGGAAAGGGGTTTTAAGCCTTCCTCCCCAAACTAGACAAGCCTTGGAGGAACCACTATTTGTGGCCTGTTGGGTTAAACTTTTTTAATTGAATGTTTTGAGGCCAGGCAGGGACAGAGATCTCCATGATTTACCATTCACTTTGAAAGGTGATATAGGGATGCCAGCCTCCAGGTGGAACCTGGGGATCTCCTGGAATTACAGCTCATCTCCAGAGTCAAACTACAGAGATCAGTTCCCCTGGAGAAAATGAATATTTTGGAAGGTGGGCTCTATGGCATTGGACTCCACTCAGGTCCTGTCATCCCCAGAGTCCATCTTCAAAGCTCCAGGAATTTCCCAAACTGGCAACCAGAGTGGACCTGGCAACCCTAATTGGGGGGGGGGGAGGGTCTGGCATGTGGCAGGTGCTATCAAGGTACCAGGGGCAGGCCTGAGGATCCATACCTTTTTTTAAATTGGAGGGCGCTCAATTTTGAGAGTTGCTGGTACTAAACATTTCTGTACCACTTTTTTGCCTCAACCAGGCACTCAGCAGGCTTACATGGAGTTGATTAGGGTTGCCAACTCTGGGTTGGGAAATACTTGGAGATTTGGGGGGTGGAACCCAGGGAGAGTGGGGTTTAGGGAGAAGATGGACCTCACTGGGGTATAATGCCATAGAGGTCTGCCTCTAATGCAGCCATTTGAACCAGAGGAACTGTCACCTGGAGATCAGTTGTAATCAATGCTCCCTCTAAGCTGTGGAGACTTGTGAGCAAAAATTCTACCTTGTGAGCAAGCGATTTGGCTTCTGCATGAATTAGTTTGCTCTGGAGCCATCCTTCCTGAGCTAAGACAAAAATGTGTGAGCCAGAGGCTAAAAAACTGTGAGCTAGCTCATAGTAACTCAGCTTAGAGGGAACGCTGGTTGTAATTCTGGGAGCTCGCCAGACCCCAACTGGAGACCCCAGTGCAGCTACCTTGTGAGATCCATGCAAGGGTCCCCATTCTTCCTGGCTCTTCCCTCCACCCAGCAGCCATTTCTGGGGTCACAGATCCTGTGTGGAATAATAGCCACATAGGTCTGGAGGCTGCAGCAGGGAGAGGGAAGGGGGCAAAAGCAGTTCCTTCTGCCTCTTCCATAGCATCTCCATCTTGGGAAATTCCTGGAGATTTGGGGAGGGGAAGGAATTCAGAGAGGATGTAATGAGCTGTCATTTTCTCCAGGGGAACTGATCTCTGTAGTCTGGAGATCAGTTGTAATTCAGGGAGATCTCCAGGCTCCACCTGGAGGCTGGCATCGCTATTTTGGTCAAAACAGCAATTTTGCCCCCCACACACACACCAGTGTCCTTCCCACCTGCGTGGCTCTTGCTCCCCACAGATCCTGTGACTCAGGGTTGGACATGCCTGCTAGGGAAGAGAGGAAGGATAACCAAAGTGAGATCACGGGATAAGTGAGCAGAAAGCTGGGAAGCCCTGCAGCTGTCAGCGCTGACAGACTTCAGGATCCAGCCCCGTGAGTCACACGAAGCAAGAGTCATCCATAAAATTTAACAGCAAGATAAAACTGTTTAACAAAAAAAACAGACCCTGGAAGAGACTAGCCACACAGAAGTTGAGAACGATTACATGGAAACGCCATTAAAAAGCCTACATTTCTCTCTTGCCTTTCTCTCAACATGGAATTTGGGGTGGCATGGCATAGATGAGGTTCTGGGAGGGAAGGAGGCATGGCATAGCATAGCGCAATCTCGTCAGAGCTTGGAAGCTAAGCGGGCTCAGTCCTTGGAAGGGAGTCATCAAGGAAGATTCTGCAGAGGAAAGCAATGGCAATACGCCCCTGCTTCTCACTTGCCTTGAAAGCCCCTTGCTGGGGTCGCCAGTCATCAGCTGCAAATTGTCAGCTCTTTTACACATACAGAGAGGGTGCTGAGTAAACCTCATGCTCAGGCACTAACCAGATCTGCCTACTAGTTTCAGCAAGGCTGCTGTGTCATTTGCCTTTAGAGTTGAGCTTCTCAGCCTTTTTGAAACGGGGCCCTCTTAGAATCACAGAGTTGGAAGGGATCTCCAGGGTCATCTAGTCCAACCCCCTGCGCAATGCAGGAAATTCACAAATACTCCCCCCCCCACAATCCCAGTGACTCCCTGCTCCATGCCCAGATGACAAAAAACCTCCAAGATCTCCAGCCAAACTGGCCCAGAGAAAAATTGCTTCCTAACCCCAAAGTGGCGATCAACATTTTCCTGGGCATGTAAGAAAAGGCCAGAAGACCTAAGCACCAAGGCAACCCTTCCTGCCCTCCCTCTCATGATCTGCCCAAGTTCACACAATCAGCATTGCTGTCAGATGGCCATCTAGCCTCTGTCTGAAAACCTCCAAAGAAGGAGAGCCCATCACCTCCCGAGGAAGCCTGTTCCACTGAGGAACCACTAAGTGTCAGGAAATACTTCCTAATATTTAGCAAAAATTTATTTTCAACCCATTGGTTCTGCTCCGACCTTCTAGGGCAACAGGAAACAACTTGGCACCATCCTCTAGATGACAGCCCTTCAAGTACTTGAAGATGGTTATCCTGTGGCCTCTCAGTCATCTCTCCAGGCTAAACATACCCAGCTTATCTACTTTGCTTTGGGGGACCTGCCTAGCAAGTAGCTCCAGCCCTACTTTATCCCTCCCCAAAGTGAAATGCAGAAATCTCATGCTAGTAGACACTGAACAAACATATATTATATTTCTGGAGCTGAAGGAGGTGACCTGTGTGTCCTGTCATCTCTTTCAACATGGAAATACTTTAAAATTGTGTTTTCAGAGGAACATTCCTTTTTTGGGTATTGTGGCTCCTGGCACCTCTTCCTTTGGAGCCAGAGCAAACCAAACAAATGGACACCCCATACTCCGGCTCACAAGGGAAACGGCGGGGCAATTGCAGGCAAGCATCTATGTGGATGCTCATTCAGGGGCAGGGAAATGGGCTAAGCTCCACTTTCTACTGCCCTTTCAGAGCTTTTTTTAATTCAGCAGCTGAGCAGTTGGCAGGGAGGGGAAATTGCTGGGCTGCGGACAGCGTGGGAAGATTCTTCCTGTAGTGGCACTTGTGGGAGCAAAAATGTGTGAGCCGGAGGCTAAAAAACTGTGAGCTAGCTCACACTAACTCAGCTTAGAGGGGACACTGGTACTCTTGTTGTTCTGCAGTAGAAAAGCTAGATTCAAGTCCAGGAGCATCTCAAGAGACGAACAAGGTTTTCAGGGTATGAGTTTTCTAAAGTCAATGTTATCTGACCAAGGGAGGCTTGACACTCAAAAGCTGATGTGCCGAAGGTCTTATTGGTCTCTAAGGTGCTGCTGGATTCAAAACTAGCTCTGTCTCACGTGGTGGTTGCGTGGAAGAAAGGGCAAAGGGAAAACTACATGGGCTGTGTGGAGCTCCTTGGAAGGGAGAGCAGGAGGAAAACCTGTAAGACAGGCTGTTTCCACTCAGAAGTTTAGCTGTGGTTTGGTGTGCTTCCCACTATTTGGCTGTGATCATTTCCAAACTTGGTTAAGTATGATCTTTTTGTGGAAAGCTTGCAGTCAAAGCACATTTGCATGCCATGTGTACAAAATGTACATTTTTGCAGGTACCACCCACTTCAGCACCATTTGCCTTACCTCAGGCCCACCACCATACTGCTTCTGTTCCCCCACAACACTGGAAAGTCTTTTTGTGTTTTACAAAAAAAAGCAATTGACATATCACTGCAGTGTTGTAACATTACAGCAGTCTATCTACCAACTCCTCTGAATCCCCAGGTTTCATTAAAAAAAAAAAGAGTCTCTGGGCATTTGTTGCAGAGATATGCTTTTCCCCTTATATCTCTGCAACAAAAAGGACTACAAATTTACTTGGAGGGGAATGGACTGCAGAAGCACCGGAGTACAGATGGTTATAACCTTATAGCACTATAGCAATATGACAATTGCTGCCTTTTTAAAGGCCCACAGGTGGCATGGGGGGGGGGCAGCCACAGCAGCCTATGGCAAGGAAAGTGCAGGGAACACTGCCATGTGGATGCTTCAATACCTCTGTGTTCACAGCGGCAACTACATGGAGAATCATTGCCATGCAGCAGCAGCCAGTAATAGCTGCCCATACAAACATAAGGGCTTGTCAACTAATTCACAGATAAAACTGTGGGTCAAGCGATGAGTGCAGGAAAAGTGCAGAAAAGGGCAACTAGAATGATAAAAGGGTTGGAACACTTTCCCAGTGAAGAAAGGTTAAAGCTCTTGGGGCTCTTTAGCTTGGAGAAATGATGGCTGAGGGGTGACATGATCGAGGTTTATAAGATTATGCATGGGATAGAGCAGGTAGAGAAAGAAGTCCTTTTTTCCCCTTTCTCACAATACAAGAACTCATGGGCACTCAATGAAATTGCTGAGCAGTCGGGTTAGAACAGATAAAAGGAAGTACTTCTTCACCCAAAGAGTGATTAATACATGGAATTCACTGTCACAGGAGGTGGTGGCGGCGGCTACAAGCATGGGTGGCTTCAAGAGGGAACTGGATAAACATATGGAGCAGAGGTCCATCAGTGGCTATTAGCCACAAGGTATAGATAGGAACTTTCGATCTGGGGCAAGTGATGCACAGTATTCTTGGTGCTTGGGGGGGGGGGGGGACAACAGTGGGAAGGCTTCTAGTGTCCTAGCCCCACTGCTGGACCTCCTGATGGCGCCTGGTGTTTTTGGCCACTGTGTGATGGAGTGTTGGAGTGGATGGGCCCTTGGCCTTTTCCATCACTGGCTTCTCTTATGTTCTTATGTTCTTTATGTCCACTGAACTATCCAGACATGTGTGAATCAGCTCCCAGACCCCTCTTGGAGTCTGCCAGACACATAAGATGAGACACGACCTTCCCATGACCATCACTACCTTTCAGAGGGTGCTGGCGAAGCCTTGTACGAGAAAGGTTAAAGGCAGTGCCTTCTGTTTGTGGATTGGAGTGCCTCCCTCCCTCCTGTGCTGCTTTTAGTTCCTAATTTCCTGCTGTTACAAGCCCAGGGATGGAGTGGGGGGGCGGTCAGAGAGACAATTAAATTACTATGCTATTATCTCCCCCTCATCAAGCTGCACTAACCTCCCTGCCTGGAAATTGAAGAGACAGAAACTGACTCAACCTAATGGACTCCCCGGTTCAGGGAAGGGAAGATAGAATAGAGCAGGGGGTCCTCTGGGCGGTGGATAATTTGCCGCCCGCGTGAGCTGGTTCAGCACCAGGGGCAATGTCTCCCTGATGCGTCTGCAGTGTTCCTTGCTTTTGCTAAAATCCAATTATCTTCCAGATGACGAGACAGCACGAGAGATCCCTTGATCCCTAGGCTGACCCGAGAGAGCTCAGGGGGGCAGAAAGGTTGCCAGAGTGCAGGGTGTTTTCTTCTAACCTTCGGGGTATGGTTATTATGACCTACCTGTATGCCAGGAACCATTTTCTGTCACTGGTCTCTTGTTGGTGAGGGCACACTATGTTTTCCAAACTGCAAGGCCATCTTCTTAAGGTAGCACAAGGAGGGAGATGAATGGGGTCTGCTGCTAAGAACCAGTGTGTGTAGTGGTTAGAGCATCAGACTGGGGAGACCATGGTTCAGATCTCCATCCGTCCCTCAGTGGGTGGCCTTAGGGCCCGGCACTCCCTCTGAGAATGTAAGAGGAGGAGGAGATTGGATTTATACCCCACCCTTCACTACCCAAAGGAGTCTCAGCGCACCTTTCAATCTCCTTTCCCTTCCCCTCCCCACAACAGAAACCCTGTGAGGTAGGTGGGGCTGAAAGAGCTCTTTTGAGAACTGCTCGTGGGGGAACAGCTCTGAGAGAACTTGTGACTGGCCCAAGGTCACACCAGCAGCTGCATGTGAAGGAGTGGGAAATTATACCCGGTTCTCCCAGATTAGAGTCCGCGTTGGATCAGACCAGTGGTCCTTTAGTCCAGCATCCTGTCACACACAGTGACCAAGTGGTTGCTCTAGAGGTCCACCAACAGGGCACAGAGTCTGACTCCTTCCCCTGAGGTTGCCTCCTGGCTCTTATGGGATTCAGAAGCTTACTGCCTCTGAATGTGGAGGCTCCCTTAACTCACCTTGGCTAGCAGCCATTGATGGACCTGTCTCTCCTCCTCCATGAATCTGCCGAATCCCCCTTTAAAGCCAGCTGTGCTTGTGGCCATCACTACGTACACCGGCAGTGAATTCCACAATTTAATCACCTGTTGAGTGAAAAAATAACTTTCTTTTGCCCACCTTCAGTGGACTGCCCATTAACTTCATTGGGCGCCCTTAAATTCTCATATTGTGGGAGATGGAGAAAAAGTTCTATACACTTCCTCCAGACCATGTATACTTCTATAAACCTCTAACATGTCCCCTCTAGTCATCTCTTTCTCTCAACTTTCAGCCTAACATCCCTCACAGGGTTAGTGTGAGGATAAAGTGGAGGGGCTTTATGTTACCCTGAGGCAGAGCCTGTTTTCAGTGTTATGGTTCAAACCTGGAGCATGTAAAGCCATAAGAATAAAAGAAGGCAATGCTCCCTCTAAACTACAGAGTCTTGTGAGCAAAAATTCTACTTTGTAAGCTACTGGCATTAAAGTTGTCAGTGAGTGATTTGGCTACTGCATAAATGAGTTTGCTCTGGAGCCATCCTTCTTGAGCTAAGACAGAAATGTGTGAAAATGTGAGCTAGCTCACACCAACTCAGCTTAGAGGGAACACTTACCATTAGGCTTGCTGACGGCAACCCTATTATTTATTTAATTGACATTATTTAGAGTCTGCCCCTTACCTTTCTCATTGAGACTGAAGACAGATCATACAGCACGAATCAATGCAATAGCTGCAGAGTGGGCCTTAATTCAGTATTGACTTGTGTGTGCGGAGCTGACAACTGACCAAGTAAAAAACCACCAGCCCAGCCTGCTCTTGTGCCTTGGAAGACGGAGAAGTCAACAGGTAAAAATTTTGCACAGCCTGGAGATAAACATCCTCATGATAGCGCAATTATTGCCACATCAAGTTCACGTTGAAAACATCATGACAGAGACACAGTAAAAAAAAACCCCGGTAAGCTGGCAATTTATGCTTGAAACTCCTCGAGGAAAGCGCATACAATGGGAGACAGCAGAAGCCTGAGAGCGGATATCTTTTATTAATGTAACCACCACTGTCTTTATCCCAGTCCTTAACTTAGAAGCAAAACCCTTTGATTTCAGTGATCCAAGTAAAGTTTACTAAGAAGACAGCTGCCATAAAGATATGTGTGTATTTCTGTCCTCTGATCAACTGCTGCGGTTTTAAGGCTTGAGTGACTTGTTTTTGCAGAAGATCTTTTCCCTCTCTTAAGGCCCTAGAAATTGACTTCTGACCCACTGCAGACTTGTTTGCTAGAGGCCTGGCCGTTTTGCCAGAGGACTTGGCAGACTAAGCCCTCCTCTCCCACTTTGTTTTTCGAGTTGTCCCAATAACGTCCAGAGACTGGGAACTCACCACTACGAAAGGGAGATTATTAAAGCCCTAAATGCCAGACATAAACAAACGGAAGCCCTGAAGGCTCCAGTCCCTGACGCCTTCCCCAGGAGACCCAAGTGCTTGTGAATAATACAGGATTCTTGTATTTGCCTTCCTTATAGGGCTTGCCAACTTTTTTGTTGTTGGCTCTAAAGGGACAGGAATCCCCCCCCCCCTTCCAGGCCTGCTAGTAACACTAATAGCCCACTGTTTGTCATCTACCAAGCCAAGGTGCTCCACGAACATCCAACTTCTGCCCCTCGCTTGGGGTTGCAAAGAACTAGAGGGCTGTCATGAATTTGGCACAACACAGTTCATGGCTATGGGGCTGCAGTTGGCTTTTTTAAAAAAATTCTAATTTTGTATACAAACTCATGATACATCAACACATTTTGCCTGAAAACAATTAATCACTTGCAATCATTCGGACTGTAACACTGTAAAGTTTTAGCCAAAAAAGGTTAGTTAAACCATCAAATAGGTATCTATCTATCTATCTATCTATCTATCTATCTATCTATCTATCTATCTATCTATCCAGGGCTTTTTTTGGTAGAAAAAGCCCAGCAGGAACTCATTAGCATAATAGGCCACACCCAACAGCAGGAACGTATTAGCATATTAGGCCACAACCCTGACAGCACAGCTCCCTCCCAGGATCAGCTTCCCCAGATGCCCTGCGGTTTGCAGGGTACATGGGGAACCCAAGGAAAGGAACGCAGTTTCTGGATCGGCTTCCCCAGGTGCCCTGCGGCTTGGGGGGCACCTGGGGAACCTGAGGAGAGGAGGCAGTTTAAGCTGCCTTCCCTCTCTGGATCAGCTTGGCTTCCCCAGGCGCCCCACAGCTTGCAAGGCACCTGGGGAACCCGAGAGGGGGAGGCTGTAGGTGTGGCCAACTCGGAAGCCAGCCGGAACTCAGTTCCTGTGCGTTCCTGCCCCAAAATAGCCATCTATCTATCTATCTATCTATCTATCTATCTATCTATCTATCTATCTATCTATCTATCTATCTATCTATCTATCTATCTAATTCAATTTCTATCCTGCCCTTCCCACAAGCAGGCTCAGGGTGGATTACAACATTAGGATAAACAGTAAAATCAGATGAAACTATAAAATTAAAAAAGAACGGCTGGATCTGAAGAGAAATTCCAGATTATGGGTACCCTACCTTGGGTAGACCAAAGTGGCTATCATTCTATGTCCTCAAAAACTGAAGACCAGAGAGGTAACAGGAGGTAACAGGCAAAGACTGGATATTCGAGGTCTCTTTTGACTTCCAGCAGTGTGCACAGGCAAATCTATCTGCTGTATCTGAACTGAACAGCATAAATTGCAATTTACTAGGAGTTAAGGGAGTATAATTAAACAACAAAGTTCCAGGTGTCTTTGGAATATTCATATTTAACGTAACAAGCTTACAACTTTGTTCCAATACTCAGCGGCTCTTGGACAGAGCCACCACATGTGTTTAACAATCTGCTGCTGTACCATGACAGTATCAACAGCCATCTGAGCAAGAGTTATATATATATATATATATATATATATATATATATATATATATATATATATATATATATATATATATATATATATTCAATCCATTTTGGTGTAAGGTACAACTGATGAATCATTTCATAAATATTTTCTTTGAAATTCAGACATCTAGAAAATGATGAGTGAATTTCCAGATATCTTCTGTCGCTCACAACCAGCACCTGATTCCACTCACGAGTAAAGTCAGACAATGCTACAGGTGCAATATTAATAATCAAACTATACAGTTTTGAGAGAAAATACTTTTGAGGTTGTTCCCAAATTTTCAAAGTTGTTCATTTGTCTCAATGATATTGTTGATATAAAACCTTTTATGAGAAAGGTTCTCATCTGCCAGTACTCAAACCACGAGATTTGACCATCACTAATTCTACTAATGCTGTCATAATGAATAGGATGCACTTGACTTTTATAGGTCATAAGTTTGTAGGCTTGGAGATGTGAGCTTATACCCTGTTACCTAGGGTTGCCAGCCTCCAGGCTGGGCCTGAAGAGCTCCTGGAATTACAAATTTATCTCCAGACTATAGAGATCAGTTCCCCTTAGGGTCACCAGGTCCCCCTAGCCATTGACAAAGGATGGGGGGCTAGGGCTGCCAGATCCACTTTGGGAAACTCCTGGAGATTTGGGGATGGAGCCTGGGGAGGACAGGGAAGTCTGTGGGGTGCAGTGCCATAGAGTCCATCCTCCAAACATCCATTTTCTCCAGGACCGATTTCCCACGAAGCGCTGCTCCGGTGTTGTTCTTCCCTTTCTTTCCTCAAAAAACAGGATCACTGAAGCCACAGGGGAATTCGGGTGAAGCTGCGGGTCAAAATGTGGCACGGGGCAAATAGTGGGCAATTCAAGCACACAATCGGGGAAAAGGAAAGAACGATGCCGGAGCAGCACCTCGTGGGAAATCGGTCAAGGAGAACTGATCTCTGTAGTCTGGAGATGTGCTGTAATTCTGGGAGATTCCCCAGGTCCCACCTGGAGGCTGGTATCCTTCGTTCCCATGGAGACCGTGGCAACTTCAGAACGTGAATTCTATGACATCACATCCATGCTGAGTTCTCTCCTCTCCTCAAACTCCACCCTCCCCAGGTGCCACTCCCAAAACTCCAGGAATTTTCAACCCCAGGGCTGGCAATCTGTAAGCACCCATCTCCAGTTACAGGGTGACTCTGATCAGTTCAGGGTGTTGTTATCTTCTGCTTTCTGATGACACTTCATTCATTTGATGGTTTTACATTTTCCTGCTGATGGCATTTCTGATTCCACAACTCTCCATTGTGTCTGTTTGGTCTTTTGTGTCTGGCTCAGGCAACTTGCAAGGCTTCCCAAGCAAATCTTTGCATACCTTGTGTGGAACTAATGTAGGACCACAGAGATCAACAGTTCTCTTACCAAGCTGATGCCTTATGTTTTATACTGAGAAGGTGGCTCCATCTGGTGGTCTCCAGCGGAATTATCTTTTTTCCCTCCATGGACCTTCAACTGTCTTAAAAGAATAGGAGGACATGGGCCCAAGGCTAGTCCCAACCAGTGAAGCTGAAATAAGTTCTTGCTCCAGCCTCCCAAAGATCAACACGAAAGGATGAGAAAGATGTCTCTTCGCTGAGACTAGCATAATTCAAAATCTGGGCCCTGACCTGGATAGCCCAAGCAAGCGCAATCTCGTCAGATCTCAGAAGCTAAGTAGGGCCGACCCTGGCAAGTACTTGGATGGGAGACCTCCAAGAAATACCAGGACTGGGATGCAGAAGCAGGCAATAGTAAGCCACTTCTCTGAAACATCTAAGCCCCACTAAGGGTCGCCAGAAGTCAACCATGACTTCCAGGCGCGTGCGCGCACACACACACACACACACACTCACCTCCCTCCCAAAAAGACCTGGCATCAGAGAAATTTTAGAATGTTTATAAAACTGCTTTGTGGTACCCTTTTTCTCTCTCTTCCATAACAGTAGGGGCTAGCAACAAAGCTGATAGTGGGGGTCCGACAAAAGGAAGTGCTTCTCTGGGCATGTGTAGAGTGCCATCAAGTTGCAGCCAATTTACGGCAACCCCATAAGGTTTTCAAGGCAAGTGATTAAGCAGAGCTGGTTTCCCACAGCCTCCCTCTGCAAAGTCTTCCTAGGTGGCTTCCCATCCAAGTACTGACCCAGCTTAGCTTATGAGATCTGGTGAGATCGGGCTGTACTGTACGATGGCACATCCCTAAGCGCTTCTTTACACAATTTATAATGAATGGATGGAACTCCCCACCACAAGATGCAGTGATGGCCTCTGGCTTAGCTGATGTTAGAAGTGAATTAGACATGTCTGTTTAATTTGTTTAGTTCATTTCTCCCCAAAGCAGATTACATTGTTCTCTCTCCTCCATTTTATCCTCACAACAACCCCTGTGAGGTAGGCTCAGCTGAGCATGTGTGACTGGCCACAGGTCCCCCTGCAAGCTTCCATATCTCCAGGTATTTCCCAACCCAGAGATGGAAACCTTACACAGTCTCTTCCTGTCTCGGAGAGGGCTGCCCAAGGCCTCATCAGAGATGCCTGGAAAGGGTTGGGTTTACTTTTCTGTCTTTGCCGCTCCCTGTCTCAGAAAAGCAATTCCATGTGAGCTAATCAGTTGTGTGTCCCCCCCAAGATACTTTGCATGCATCTTATTTGAAAAGGAATTAAAAGTAAACCTTGAAATATTGCTTTGCTACAGGAATGGCGCAGACCCATTTGGCTTGCTTATTTATTTGTAAACTCTTTCAGTCAAATTGCAATTCTAGTGCATCTAGCTTTCTGTCAAATCCATGACTTTAAAAAAAATCGTGGAAGTTCTCCAATGTTTTATGTGTTTATTTAGTATATTTTTTTATCCTGCTTTTCCTCCAGGGAGCCTTGAGTGGCATGCACCATTTCCCCTTCTTCCATTTCATCCTCACAACAACCCTGCAGGCAGGTTAGGCTGAGAGCATATGACTGGCCTAAGGTTATTCAGCGAGTTTCACGGTAGAGTGGGGATTTAAACCTGGGTTGCCTAGTTCTGCCACTCTAAACGCTACACAGCATTTTGTGCTTGCAATGCTTTAACATTATAACACAGACCGAGAACATCTGCCAGTTTATCACCACTCAGGGCCAAAGGGGAGGGGCCACAGTTCAGTGATAAGGTGCATGCAGAAGTCCAGACAGAATCTTGGAATTCCCCAGTTCAAAGGATCCCAGGTGGGAGGGCTGAAAAGATCCCTTACGTGTGCTGTGCTGCATAGCAGAGTGAACACAGGCTGCGGCCACACGGGCCTTAAATGCGGGAGGAAGGGCTATTTCCTCCCGCATTTAAAGGGGCCGACCACACGGCCCGCCCCAAGTCCCGCGCTGAAGCGGGCTCAAATGTGGGTTCCTCCCGCATTTTCTGACCCTGGAAAAATCAAGTGTTTTCCCGGGTGTTGCGGGAGGAACCCGCATTTGAGGTATCTGGACAGCCCTCTCTCGCAAGCATTGCGAGAGCAGGGCTGTCCAGGTAGTCCCGCCGGCCATTCCCCCCCCCCTTTTACACTTGGGCGCTTGGCCACTCATGCGCCCAAGTGTAAAAGAGGGGAAAAAACCAACCCCAAACTCACCAGGCGAATGGCGGGTCCTTGGCCGCCACCGCCGCTGCGGCCGCCTCTTCCGCGGCCGCCGCTCCCACCGCCCCTGCTGCCGCCGCCTCTTCAGTGGCCGTCATTTCCGCCACCGCGGCCGCCTCTTCAGCAGCTGCTGTCGCTGTTCCTGCTGCAGCTGCCTCTTCAGCCGCCGCCGCCACTGCTGCCGCAGGGGTTGGGATGTGTAGACATCCCAACCCACGGTAGAAAAATGCGGCCCCTTTAAATCCGGGAGCCCTCCCGGATTTAAAGGGGCCGTGTGACCGCAGTCACAGACAAATGGCCTGACTCAGCAGAAGAAAACTTCATTATATATTGCATCACCAATGCTTTGCATTTATATAGCCCAAGCTAGCCTGATCTCGCCAGATCTCGGAAGCTAAGCAAGGTCAGCCCTGGCTAGTATTTTGAAGGGTGACCTCCAAGGAATACCAGGGGTGTGATGCAGAGGCAGGCAATGGCAAACCACCTCTGAAATGTTTCTTGCCTTAAAAACAAGTCTAGCTCACTACCTAGTGGTGCATAATGTTAAAAGCGCCAGGATCTCCTGGCTATTCTGCACACAATGCCATACAATAATTATTAATTATTAACAGCATTTATATAACACTTCTCATGTTCTCATTTATAGAACACGTCCTATGTTCAAAGGATATCTCACAGGTTATCACAGAAATGGATACAACAGCCCTGCAAGGCAGGTCATTATTTTCAACCCTATCTTGTCAATGAGGAACTCTGGCTGAGAGAGAATGGCTTGTCTGGGGCCCCCTAGTGGGTTTATGGCTGAGATTCTATTTGAACTAATAACTTCCTTGTGTCGCAGGTTATTCTTATAGGTACTATCCTTTACTAGATCCTGATGCTCACGTAGGCTCACAGAACCCATGATGCAGTGCAAATGTGAAAGAAATATATACATAGGACAGGACATAATCAGCAGATTGTAATGAAGGGCTGGCGATGCAAATCCACTGCTCAGAACTAGAAAGGGCTTTTCAAAACAGCTTTTCCCTGCAAGTCTTAGAGAATTCTGCTATTTACATCGAAGCTAATGGACACACTTGTAATCCTCTCCTCCCATACATGCCTTAGCCTGCTTATGGAGGTGTAGTTTTGCACAGCCCAGCATAAAGAGGGATGAGGTTGCTTGCTCCTAATAGAACAGCAGCTTCTACTCTTTTAAACACTTCCAATGTGTTTTCCATGCACGGATAAGCTTGTGTGATTTCCCCATGACTGCTGTCATTGCTGATATAATGAAGCAGAAATGGGGGCTTCTATAAGGCAGGTTTGCCTGCAGTTTTCCTGCCCCAGTCCCCCACCAGGAGTCTTTTTAAAACTGACAACTGATATGTCATTATAATGTTATAATATGTTCTCTGGATTTCCAATTTTCTTTTTTAAGAAAAGGAAATCTTTGGCTCTTTTCCTTGTGGAGATAATAATGGAAAAGGCAGATATAATGGGAAAGGCACATCTTCACAACTAAAAGGGCTAGAGGCTTACTAAAAAGGAGAGAATTCTGCATAATTCATGCTTCAACATAGTTCTAAGCTGTTCTGCACCTTCCCCTGAGGTTGCCCAGGTAGTTCGGACCCTGGGCTGTGATTAAATGCAAAGGAGAATAGGTTTCTTGGACATTCCACATGCACATGAAACCTAGCTGAAATGCAGTCTTCCTGCAAATTACCAGGGGTTGAGCTCGCCTGTCCTGGTCCCCATTCTTGTCAACCAGCCTTTTAATACCAGCCAGAAGCTACATTATGTAGGGAAATACTATACTTCAACTGCTCTGGTTCTTAGATCAGCACCGCACGGACCCTTCCGCATGATTTTCCAAAATAATTCAACCGCCCTGAGGTCAGTGGAGAAGGCGCGGTATAAACCGCGAGCTGAATACGATCGCCGGACTATGGCTGCAATGGAGCACAGTGACCTAAAGGTGGCGGCAGAGAGCAACGTCTTAATGGTTGAAGGCGCAAATATAAATGAGATTTTTAAGTTCCTGACTACTAAATTTATACCGCAACAAAGGCCAGATCTTTTCCAGTCTGGCAGAGAAATGAGATATCTTGCTTTGCCTTAACGTTTTGTTTGTTTGTTTGTCTACCACTGTTCCTCAGCAATGTCAGACTGCAATGTCGTATTTTGGAAGAACATAGCAACCCCGGGTAGCTGCCCTGAGGAAACCTACACGCAAGTCAAAAAGCAGTATGGTGCAGTGGTGAGAGCGTTCAACTAGGACTGAGGAAGCTGAGAATAAAATCCTGTTCCGCCATGGAAGCTTGCTGGGAGACATGCGACGAGGGTTGGGTTGCCAACCTCCAGGTGGTGGCTGGAGATCTGCTATTACAACTGATTTCCAGGTGACAAAGTTGGAGGGAAATGGCTGCTTTAAAAGGTGGAATCTATGACACTGTACCCCACTGAAGTCCCTCCCCTCCCTAAACCCTGTGCTCCACAGGTTCCACCCCGAAAATCTCCAGGTATGTCCCAACCTGCAGCTGGCAAACCTACCTGTGACTAATCCTTCTACTTCATTCTAACCTGCCCCACAGGGTTGTTGTGAGTATGAAATGGTGAAGGAGGACCGCCCTGAGCTCCTTGGAGAAAGGGTGGGATTAAAAAATGCATTAAATAAATGCCGATGGAAACACCCACCTCTGCAGTTTCTTCCAGTGTAATGACATACCGCCTCTGAACACGGAGGCTCCCTTTAACAATCATGGTTACTTGTTAAACTAAATTACAGTCCACATTTCTTGCTGAGGCTCATGGTACATGACAACTAAAAACAGCGCACTAAGAACAGTAAAATGCTTGCAAGCCACAAAATCCGACAACTCGACTCTAACAACACGGTAAAGCGGGAATTGCAAGACTGGAGAGCCAAGAGGTGAAACGCTGCATTGCGCACAATAAAACTACGTAATAAAACTGGATTACAAAATCACAGAAGAATACAATGAATAACAGCCTCTGTGAATTTGCTCAGCCCCATTTTAAAACCATCTAAGCCAGTGGCCACTGTGGGAGCTGCTTCCTTTAGCCTGTCCAGCGGGTTGCCAACGGGCCTGGAGGAAAACAGAGGCTTAATGTGTAGTGATGGGCAGCGGAAGCTTTTCATGGCACGGGGGTTAATGACATCGCCTGGTAAATAACTTCCTGTTAAGCCTCTGTTAAGAGGACAGGGCATTGTTCCCTCCAGGCTTGTTAGCAGCCCTACGCCCCTGAACTTTCTGCCTTTTAAAATTGGCCCTTGAAGTCTAATATGGGGAAGGAAATGCCTTCTCAGTCCACTTTCTCCACACTGTGTATAATTTTAGCACCTCTTTCATGCCCTCCCCTACACATCTTTTCCCTCAACTAAAAATACTTCAGACTCTCCTCACAGAGAGAGTGCTCCAACCCCTTGATTGGTTTGGCTGTCCTTTCCTTGACCCTTTCCCCGCTTTATGAGGGGAAGTTGCTGAGCTCCGTGGAAGTTGTCTTTGAGAACAGGCGTCCAAAGCAGGAGCAATGGGGAAAAAAAGATGATATTACATGACCAGGCAGATGTTAACTGCTAAGGCTGAACATTCTTTAAATCAAGAGATTACAAATGTTTAAATTGGAACTATTTCCCCTGCAATACCATCCCTCTGGCTTCCCAAGCGGGTAGCATCGTCAAATTACTAGGGTAATACCAGCCTGGCTTGCTGTTTTGCCTTCAAGTGCGGCTTGATCCATGGCAACCAGCAGATAAAGCTTTTCACAGCGTGTAAGTGGACATTAGAGCCTGCTAATGCCTGAGTCTGCAGCCACTGGCTTTAGACCCAAATGTCCCTCTTTAAACAAGAAAATGAAATCTTTAAGTTAAGATATACTGCAGGGGTGGCCAAACTTGCTAAATGTTAACAGCCACACAGAACAAATGTCAGATGTTTGAGAGCCACAAGACATGAATAAATATTACACACACGTTTTTATTGAAAAATATGCACATTTGCTTTTTTATTAACGTTAAATTAGACTGCGTGAAAGAGCCGCATGCAGCTCCCGAGTTGCAGCTTGGCCACCCCTATTGGATGGGGCCTTGATCTCGATAGCCCAGGCTAGTCTGATCTCATCAGATCTTGGCTGCTCAGCAGGGTAGGCCCTAGCTAGTATTTGGATGGGAGACCACCAAGGAATACGAGGGTTGCTGCACAGAGGCAGGCAATGGCAAACCACCTCTGAACATCTCTTGCCTCGAAAACCCTACGGAGTCACCAGAAGTTGGCGGTGACTTGATGGCACTTTCCCCACCACATTTTTAAAGAATTAGGAGTTGCTAAATCACTTTAGTATTACAACTGTCCATTGCAGCAATGTACTAGTTCCTAGCTTTCATTTTTCAAGTCTGCAGACCTTATTGTTGTGGAGTTATAAGATGAATATTGCAGTCTATACCCTTCTCCTTATAACTCTGTAATGAAAAGGGCAAGATCCTTTTTTTAAAAAAAAATTGAAAGCTGAGCATTAGTACATTGTTCCAACCAATTGCTATAGTGATTTTAAAACTTCTGATTTTTTTGTGTGTGAAGTGGAAATGGGGCTGCAGCGGGTGAGGTCGGGAAAATAGTACCAATTTGGGTTGCAATTCCCCCTCAAAGCATACATTTGAATCCAAATGAGATCCAAAAGTGCTTTGACTACGATTTTTCCAAAAAGATCATAACAAACCACTTCTAAACATCTTTTGCCTTGAAAACTCTACAGGGTCACCATAAGTCAGCTGCGACTTGCTGGAACTTTCCACCACCACCATATTGGACGGGTATTTGGGATCCTACAATAAGCAGAGAAAGGAATGGCAGGCAAGGATAGGACTAAAGGGCTTCTTGGGGATGCTTTGCAAAAAGGGCAGTGATAGAGGAGAACGGTTGTCTGGTGCTTTTCTGTATATTTATTACTTACAGGGAGACCTTGTGTGCTCCACTTCCTAATAAGGGACTCACAGAAGCCAGTGTTTGGGCTGCTGAAATGTTATGGATATCGACATGCTAAGCCATCTAGATTTCAGTGATGCAAATGGGCTCTTTTATGCTGACTCTCTGTTAAACTTTCTCTGCTGCTGACCCCTGTTCTGTTACCTGCAGCAGAACTAGGAGGCAGGGTCGTGGTTAGACGGCCAGACCAGGAACTGGAATCCCCACTCTGCTGGAAGCTTGCTGGGTGACCTTGGGCCTGTCATGTACAATAAAACTAGTCTACCTCACAGGGTTGTTGTGAGGATAAAATGGAGAACAGGAGAAAAACGTAAGCCCCTTTGTGTCCCCACTGGGGAGAAAGGTGTAATACAAATTAAGTAAATAAAATAAAATTAGCCATCCTTATGAATGGGTTGTATGAATGTCCCAGAACCAAGCACCAAAATCATTATTAAGAGAACATAAGAACTTAAGAGAAGCCAGTGTTGGATCAGGCCAATGGCCCATCCAGTCCAACATTCTGTCACACAGTGGCCAAAAACACCAGGTGCCCTCTGAAGGTCTAGCAGTGGGGCCAGGACACTAGATGCCCTCCCACTGTTGCCCCCCCCCCCCCCCCGTCAAGCACCAAGAATACAGAGCATCACTTGCCCCAGACTGAGAGTCCTTATCTATACTTTGTGGCTAATAGCCACTGATGGACCTCTGCTCCATATGTTTATCTAATTCCCTCTTTAAGCCGTCCATGCTTGTAGCCGCCACCACCTCCTGTGGCAGTGAATTCCACATGTTAATCACTCTTTGGGTGAAGAAGTACTTCCTTTTATCTGTTCTAACCTGAATGCTCAGCAATTTCATGGAGTGCCCACGAGTTCTTGTATTGTGAGAAAGGGAGAAAAGGACTTATTTCTCTACCTGCTCTATCCCATGCATAACCTTATAAACCTCGATCATGTCATCCCTCAGCCGTCATTTCTCCAAGCTAAAGAGCCCCAAGCGCTTCAGCCTTTCTTCACAGAGAAAGTGTTCCAACCCTCTTATCATTCTAGTTGCCCTTTTCTGCACTTTTTCCAGTGCTGTAATATCTTTTTTGAGGTGTGGCGACCAGAACTGTACACAGTACTCCAAACGAGGTCGCTGGGATTGTTCAGCTGGGAAAAACCAGATTTGAGGTGAGAGAAGGTTTCTCCTCTCTTTGCAGCTCAACACCTGTTTCTGTCTGGGGCTATAAAGTTGTCAAGCTAAATTATAGTTCTCTAGAGAGGGAGAGAGTGGGGGAGAGAGAGAACACACTCTGTCAGTTGTTGCCTCCCCAGGCACAGTTCTCTCTTTTGAGAGCCTCTAACAGATTGACAACTTCTGTTGCATGGAAATCAGGAGATGGCACTTGAAGAATGAAGAGGAGTACTTGAAGGAACCCTTGGGAAGAAGGGCCATTTGATGAATCATAGAATCCCAGCTACTCGGGGAAAGGATCGTGGATTTTCAAAGTATTAAGAAGAAACCGGCTCCATCAGAAAACACGACCAGCATTCTGCATCCCACAGTGACCTCTGTCTCAAGTCCCTAAGTACCACTGCCCTTCTAGCCACTGGTATTCACAGGTAGACTGCCCCTCAATTCAAGTCCCACTATGCCATCATGGCTGAACTATTGGTGGATCTAACCCGCCATGAATTCGTCTAATTCCCTTTTAATAATATTGTTTTCACTCTTCTCCTTCTGGTAACAGGAGATCTGGCGACCGTTATAGGATTTGTTCAGAGACTAGAATGTGGCTTTCAGTGCCATCGTAAGCCTAGGTACACTCTTCTAAGTACATTGAAGTCAATAGACTTAATAGGGAATAATTTAGTTTAGGACGGGACTATTAGTCTCTGTCATGTGTATTTACAGATCTACAGATTGTTAGATTTACAGGGAAGAGGAGGAGGAGGAGGAGGAGGAGGAGTTGGGTTTTATACCCTGTTCTTCACTACCCAAAGGAATCTCAGAGCGGCTTACAATCTCCTTTCCCTTCCCCTCCCCACACCCACACCCTGTGAGGTAGGTGGGGCTGAGAGAGCTCTTTTGAGGACTTCTCTTTCGAGAACAGTTCTTCAAGAGCTTTGACTGACCCAAGATCACCCGGCTGGCTCCATATGGAGGAGTGGGGAATCAAACCCGGTTCTCCAGATTAGAGTCTGCCATTCTTAACCCACTACACCAAGCTGACGAAGAGAAGAAGTGGGATTTGTAAGCCCTTCCAGTAAGGCATTCTAAGTAGTTTACAGGGGGTTGTTCCATTTTACCCGTCCTGTATCAGTAATTTGTATTTATTCCCCATGTTTTTCCCCAATGGGGACCCATAGCAGCTTTTAGCATTATTCTGCATTTTATTCCTGCAACAAACACCTTGGAAGATAGATAAAGCCGAGAGAAAGTAAACAACACAAGGTTAGCCAGTGAGCTTCCACGGAAGAGCAGGGACTTGAAGCTGGGTGTCCCAAGTCCTAGTCTGATGCAGTAATCATCACACCGCAGTCTAATCCCTACAACAACCCTCAAAAGTAGGTGGATATTTATTACTTTCATCTTGTGGTTGGTTGAGCTGAGAAATCTTGGCTTGCCTAAGGCTACCTGTATGAGATCCTGGCCAAGATAATACCAGAACCAATGACTTTTTAGGTCACACCGTTTGCAGTTTTTATCATACTAGCATAGGCCTGACTTCTTTTGCAGTGAAAGAGGTTTGGGGCAAATTAGAACAAAGACAGAGAGGATTGCCTTTATCTCCTTTGTTGTTGTTGTTGCTGTTCAGTCACACAGTCGAGTCCGACTCTTCGCAACCTGTCTACTGTCATGCTCCAGAGTTTGCTTAATTTCATGTTTGTTGCATCAATAACACTGTCTAACCATCTCATCATTTGCCGTCCCCTTCTTCTTTGACCTTCAATCTTTCCCAGCATCAGGGTCTTCTCCAGTGAGTGCTCCCTTCTCATTTGGTGGCCAAAGTATTTGAGCTTCAGCTTCAGTATCTGGCCTTCCAGGGAACAGCCAGGGTTGATTTCCTCTAGGATTGACTGCTCTGATCTCCTTGCAGTCCAAGGGACTCTCAAGAGTCTTCTCCAGCACCATAATTCAAAGAATCTATTCTTCAGCACTTGGCCTTCCTTATAGTCCAACTCTCATAGCCATACATTACAACTGGGAGTACCATTGCTTTGACCATACGGACTTCTGTTGGCAGGGTGATATCTCTGCTTTTTATTATGCTGCCTAGGTTTGCCATCGCTTTTCTTCCGAGGAGCAGGCATCTTTTAATTTCATGGCTGCA
The DNA here is from genome assembly GCA_029233225.1 of Lepidodactylus listeri. NCBI lineage: Eukaryota > Metazoa > Chordata > Lepidosauria > Squamata > Gekkonidae > Lepidodactylus > Lepidodactylus listeri. The sequence continues at coordinate 52,712,583 of JARCFY010000015.1, read as the reverse complement.
GTCACCGTCTGCAGCGATCTTGGATCCCAGGAAGGTGAAGTCTGTCACTGCTTCCACGACTTCCCCTTCTATTTGCCAAGGAGTGATGGGGCCAGATGCCATGATCTCAGTTTTTTTGATGTTGAGTTTCAAGCCAACTTTTGTGCTCTCCTCTTTTATCCTTAGCAAGAGGCTCTTGAGGTCCTCTTCACTTTCTGCCATTAGAGTGGTATCGTCTGCACATCTGAGGTTGTTGATGTTTTCCCCAGCAATCTTAATTCCGGCTTGTGATTCATCCAGGCCAGCATTCCGCATGATGTATCTCCTTTACAGGATGTTAATTTCACCATATAGGGTAGATTGGGGGGGGGGGTGTTAGCCCTGTTGGTCTGAAGCAGCAGAACAAAGGTGCCACTGGATTCAAGCTTTGTTTCACCATAGAGGGTGTCAGTTTCACCCCAGTAGCTATCTAAAAGATATTAATAGGATTAGTTAGAATGCAAAAAACAAAACAGAAGAGCTGTCCCTAGGGCAGCAAGGAACATCAGAGGGAAAAAAGGCACAGGGAACCAAAGAAAGAAGATAGAGATTCCCCTTTAAGAAAAGCAGAACGGGTTTGAAAATATATATGTAGTTTAATTTCATGATTCTGCAGCCTACTATGTTGGAGAAATATCAGCTCTGATGAATACTGATTGGCTACCACCCAATTCTTCACCAACCTACCTCCTCCCCAATTCCCAGGGAGGTTTTGCAACTGTCTTTTAAAAGTTTCTGGATTTGTTTTTGATAAGAAAATAGATGACTGACTGTATGTGTGTGATATATATACATGTCACCTGCAACTTTCAAATTAATTGGGGGGAAAACCCAGCTCTATTGGATATTGTCTGGCTAGCACCCAAGCAGTTCTCTCCTCAAGGCCAATGACGAATGTATGCATATGTATCACCTTAACTTTTTCTTGAGAAGGCAGCCTGCCCGAAACACCAAGGAAGGGGCAAGATTGAGAACTAATGTTTTAAGCATGTTTTAAAGTAAAAAAAATATCTTTGTGTTTGTGTCCTTTATAAAGTTTATATCTCCGCTACCTGGCATCACATGTTATGACCCGGCCCGACCCACACATGGTCCGACCCAACAAGGTCTCATTTATGTCAGATCCAGCCCTCATACCAAATGAGTTCAACACCCCTGCCCTATGAGGTGCCATAAGGCAGCTGTGATTTGATAGCACTTCCACAACTGGGTTAGCGGTAAAATGTTATATTTAGTCTAGGCCTATTTGGAGAGTATATCAGTATACTGGGTAGGTCACCCCCCAGGGCAAGCGTAGACAAGAAGCCACAGACTCACTCTTTAAATAAAAGATTTATTTAATAAATGGAAAAAAGAGGCAAATTCAAGCCAACATCGTTCTAAAAGTCATACAAGAAAATAATAAAAGCTACCTAGGGTTACCAGGTCTGGGCTGGGAAATACCTGGAGAATTGGGTGGGGAGAGGAGAGACTTTAATGAGGTATAATGCCATAGAGTCCATCTATGCAAAGTAGCAAGACAGGCCTTCATGCACATAGAATCTCAGGTAGCCTATGAACTCTCTACAATTATACCTGTAGGGTCAGGGAATCAGGTGAAAGGAACAACCAATCAAGAGCCACAGCGTCAAGATGGTTCCAGAATCTTGTGTCTAACTCTGCTCACCCCCTCCCATCTCAGGAAACTGTTTGCATATAAAACTAATTTTGGCTGTGATGTAATGTCCTTGAGAGATAGTAACAGTGCAGGCCCCACCTGCAGGAGAGACGTTAGCAGTAGCTGTAATCCTTCAGTGCACGATGGAATCCAACTTTGCCTCACAATCAGGCACAAGAATAAGGTTTGTTCAGGGTTCTATGTGCTCCGATTGCCGTCACTGCCTAGTGCCTTGGTACTGCTGCCTGGTGAATGTTACTGGCGTATCTGCTAGGTCCTTGAAGTTGTTATGGCACTGGGAAAGGTTTGGGAGTCTGAAGGAAATCTTTTTGAAACTACACTGGCCTTTCCCACCACTTGAGATCCTAGAACTGGAGATGAATTTGTGACCTTCTGCACCCAGGACATCTACTCTATCACTGAGCAATAGATCCTTCTTCTGTTGTTACTTAAGAAATCACCTATCATTGGTCTTTTTGGCAACCCAGTCATGGTGACGCTCGACCAGCCAAGCTTGCCTATGAGATGCCCACTGATGTTCCCCCAGCTGCCCTACTGAGCCTGTTAATACCATACTACGGCCTGTGGACGTATGTTGTGGAAGGACAGAGAGCAGACAAGAAAGCAATCGCTGACTAGCTGACGTCAATTGTCTGGGACTCTGGACTCTAGATGGGATTAAGGGCCAGGCACGGCAAGGGTCTCTGCGATGCTGAGGCCAGCCATGTGTGGAGGCCTGGAGGGATCACCTCCACCTTCCCCCTGGAGATATGCTTAAAATGCCACCTTCCCCTCGGCTCAGCATTCCTTGTAAGTAAAGTCCATGCCCTTTTCTGAATGGGCAGATTACATGGCAGGATGACCAGAGGCACTGAGTAGTTGTTTTAGTTGTAGCATGAGCAAGAAAATTTCAGCTCAGAAGCTTTCTCCTCCTCTGCAGACCCATGCAATGACCTCTCAGATACCTCCACAGAAGAAAACAGAGACACACCAGTAACAACATACTCCTCATTCTTCCTGAGCACTTGCCACCACCACTGATAGGGGCGCCATTTCTGCACTGGGGAAAATCCTGGAGATTCTGGGGTGGAGCCAGGGGAGGGCAGGGTTTGGGAAGAGGAGGGACCTCAGCAAGTGTTCCCTCTAAACTGAGTTAGTGTGAGCTAGCTCACAGTTTTTTAGCCTCCGGCTCACAGATTTTTGTCTTAGCTCAGGGAGGATGGCTCCGGAGCAAACTAATCTATGCAGCAGCCAAATCGCTCGCCCACAACTTTAATGCCAGTAGCTCACAAAGTAGAATTTTTGCTCACAAGACTCCACAGCTTAGAGGGAACATTGCTCAGCAGTATGTCATGCCAGAGAGTTCAGCCTCGAGAGCAGCAATTTTCTCTAGGGGAATTTATTTCTGTAGTATGGAGAACAGTAATTCTGAGATATCTCCGGGCCCCACTTGGATGTTGGCAACCCTAAACATTGCCGCCGCCGCCGCCACCACCACCATTTCTAAAGACATAGGTTTCTAAAGACAATCTTCTCTGCCGTCTTAGGCTCTATATGTTTATAGTGTAATGGTTAGAGAGCTGGGCTGGGATCACCCACTCTCAGCCTAGCCTGCCTTGTAGAGTTGTTGTGGGGATAAACTGGAGGAGAGGAGAATGCTGTAAGCCACTTTGGGTCCCCATTGGGGAGAAAGACAGGGTATGTTGAAATATGGTTTATTTTATTTCACTTCTTTTAGAGCCCACCTTTCTCTCTGAGACTCCAGGTGCATTACAAAATACAGAAAACAACGCTGTCAAACAGTACAAGGGTTTTCAAGAATCCCGTTTTAGCGAGTTCCAAAAATGTGGATTAAGAAGGACAACACTTTGGGTTTGCACCTGGTGAGGAATAATCGACTGTGGAAAATTTCACATTTCACGCAGTTTTAAAAACGTTAATGCGGGGGAAAATCACAATTGCAGAAATGGTCTAGGTGATGTGTATATTTTCTGTCTGTTGCTGGGGCAGATTGTGTGGCCGGATCCCACACTTGCAAGACTCCAGCTGAGGGGCCATCCCAGCCTCCTGTGCCAGCAAACTATATTAAAACCCGTGTGCAAGATAACAGCACACTATGTTCTGATTTGCAGTGCAATCCTAAGCAGACATATACCCTTAATGGCCCATTGATTTCAGTGGCCTTAGAAGGGTGCTGCTCTGTTTAGGACTGCACTGTCAGCTTGGGGGATGGTTTTTGAAAGACGGAAAGTAGTGTGTAAAGTATGAGTTCCATTATCTTTATGCACATTTAATGAGCTACTTGATCAGCAGATACCAATGTGTGATCATGCTCATCTCCCTGCTCTCAAAAGAGGGTTGCCAAACTCCTGGTGGGGCCTGGAGATCTCCCACAATTAGAGCTGATCTCCAGACTACAGAGCTCAGTTCCCCTGGAGGAAACAGTTTCAAAGGACAGTCGTCTTGTGCAGCAGAATAGCTGGATTGAGTCCAAGAGCACCTTTGAGAACAACAAGATTTGCAGGGTATAAGCTTTCAAGAGTCAAAGCTAGGGTTGCCAGCTCTGAGTTGGGAAATACCTGGAGATGTTGGGGGTGGAGCCTGGGGAGGGTGGGGTTTGGGGAGGGGAGGGACTTCATTAGAATACAATGCCATGGAGTCCATCCTCCAAAGCAGCCATTTTCTCCAGGGGAACTGACCTTGGTTGTCTGGAGATCCAGTGTAATAGCAGGATATCTCCAGGTGCCACTTGGAGGTTGGCATCCCTAGTCAAAGCTCCCTTCATCAGATATATAATCTGATGGTATCTGACAAAGAGAGTTTTGATTCTCAAAAGCATATACTCCCAAAATCTTGTTGTTCTTCCAGCTAAGGTGAGACTGCTACTGGACTCAAACCTACTCAGAGAAAACAGCAGCTTTGGAGGGTGGACTCTATGGCATTACACCCCAGAGGCCTCTCCCCTCCCCAAACCCCACCCTTTACAGGCTCCACCCACCTGGAGTTGGCAACCCTATCAAAAGCACCAGCTGCTAATTTCTTCCGTTAATGATGCAGGAGCAGCACAGGCTGGTTGTTTCCAGGGCCGGCTCTATCACTAGGCCAACTAGGCAGCTGCCTAGGGGCGCAGCTGGCAAACGGGGGCGACAGAGAGACTGAGAGAGACTCAAACCAGGAGAGAGTGTGCTTTATGCAAACCGTGATATACCATTAATGTCTGAATGCAGCTTTCCATTCAGGCTAAGAACCAAACTTAGCCTTGGGCCAATGCAGATAGACTTGTAGGCACTGCGGCCAGCTGGTGCAGGTGGCTGCCAGCGGGGCTTGGGAGCTCGTGAGCCCGGGCAGGTGGGCGGACTCTGGGGCCGGGGGGGGGGGTGTCCCTTGCGGGTGGGTCTCTGGCGGTGGAGAGGGTGGCTCTGCCGTGGAGGGGGGCGCTACAAAGCAGCCTTGCCTGGGGGGGCGCCACAAGGTAACCTCACCTAGTGCGCAAAAAAACCTGGGGCCGGCCCTGGTTGTTTCTGTGGTCAGTTGGCAACCTTTTGTGCCTCATGAACTAGGACACGTTGGAGCATTCCCAAGGCCAGTTTGGTAAGTCAAAATCACCTCCACGGGCAACTCTGTTTATTCCAAGAGGGCTGAATCAAGCCTTGAGGCGTGATTTGAATAGATGCAAATATTACAATAGTGGGCGTATGTTTACTGATTTGCTTTCAACACAGTTTGTGGACAAGGAGCCAAAATTTCTTCTGCTCCCTTCTTAACCGTACCTTTTTATTTCCCTCTACCATCTTCCACCCCCTCTTTACCCTTTTGCTTACCCTTGTTATTGCTGAGCATGGGATCCTGGCCTCAGACCCTCAGGCACAGTAACCATCCATCCACCTGCAGGTTCCCTTGCGGTGGCCTTCCCTTCACCTTTTGGGTACCCCAGGTGTTGCCTTTGCCTGATCTGTGCTGTGTCAGCAACAGCAAGAGACAGCATGTGTCATTGCAAGCAGGGTGTGGAGCTGGGTGGGGGGAGAAGTCTCTCAGGAGATTTATTGTCTTATTGTAGCATCCTCTCCCAGGTTAAATCCAACTCTGGACCATATATGGAAATCTCATCACAGATCCAGGGAGTTGGTCCCTGATAAGGAGCGGGTGAAAGATTTTTATTAAGATTGCTGAGCTAAAAAAAAAGGCTCAGGAAATGGCAACTAAGGGTGCAGTCCTACTCACATTTACTTAGGAGTAAGCTGAAGTGAACTTAGTAGGGCTTAAATGCGTCATTGCAGAAGAATCAAGAGGTAGGAGACCCTTTCTTATGAAGAAGAGGCAAAGCCACATGTGGAATCTTTTGGTGCTCACGCATAAGCTACTTCATTTAAAATGTATACAAAGTTAAAACAGCCGTTTGTCTGTAATGTTATGGCCATCTTTTTGTAAAAAAATTAAAAACGCGCAAAAAGAATGAAAGGCAGCCCCATGAGTGGTTTCATTTCAGATTTCATGTCAGGGGAGAGCAAGAGATTTCAGTGAGTCACAGAGCATTGTGGTGAGTTACAGGCTTGAAGGCCCGCTCTTGGATATATCCAAGCTTAAATTGCAGAGAAAAAACCCTCTAAAATCAGTATAAGAATATTGGTTGTAGTTACTTTTTTATACCTCATAGGATCTATGGTGATGTCAAAAGTATGTCAGTCACACACATCTTCAGCTTATATTCCAAGCAGTGTTCCCTCTAAGCTAGTCTCCGACTCACACATTTTTGTCTTTGCTCAGGAAGGATGGCTCCAGAGTAGACTCATTTATGCAGTAGCCAAATCGCTTGCCCACAACTTTAATGCCAGCAGCTCACAAAGTGGAATGTTTGCTCACAGGACTCCACAGCTTAGAGGGAGCATTGGTCACCAAGTAAATAGGCCCATTTGATTACCTGGAGATCAGTTGTAATAGCGGGAGATCTCCAGCCACAACCTGGGAGTTGGCAACCCTAAAGTGCACCATATGTTTATCAGTTATCTCCAGGTTCACCACTTTGATTAGTCACATGTCAGCTCCAAGAGTGTCACTTTAAAAGCTTCAGAAGCTGATATTGCTGGCTATGGTGGCATCGATTGATGGAGGAGGGGCTCCTGCTCCTTGGCCAGCCTTTTCCCTAAGCCTAGAGAATGCCTATGGGGACTTGCACTGAATAGGCAGTCGTAGCAGCAAATGGATAAGCCACGTAACACTTTCATTTTGTAGAAGGCTCCTGAATCTCCAGTTAAAAGATCTGGCAGTAGGTGATGTGAAGGGCCTCTCTGCCTGAGACCTTGGAGAGCCACTGCCAGTCTGAGTGGACCAAGAGTTTGATTCAGTATAAGGCAGTTCATGTCTGTTCATAATGCAAATATGTAATAAAAATATAGTGCAGACATGTAAATGTATATGAATTTATTGTTAGTTTCACATTACACATTAGCTGCCATGGCCTCCTCCAAAGAACTCAGAGAGCAAGTGCTGGCATTTCTCTGTCAAAAATCCCTAAACTCTCTTAGGGACAGATGGAAACTGGTCACTGAACACATAACCCAGTCACACAGAGAGAACCTAGGCTCTGTTCAGAAGATCACACAGAGGTGTGGATGGGGAAGTGGGGGGTTGTAGTCATGATATTCACATGTGTTGTCTGGATAAGGTTAGTGAGGGATTCATATCGGTGGAGTGCTGTGTTCCCTCTAAGCTGAGTTAGTGCAAGCTAACTCACAGTTTTTTAGCCCCTGGCTCACGTATTTTTGTCTTAGCTCAGGAAGGATGGCTCCAGAGCAGACTAATTTATGCAGTAGCCAAATCGCTCGCTCACAGCTTTAACACCAGTAGCTCACAAAGTAGATTGTTTGCTCACAAGACTCCACAGCTTAGAGAGAGCACAGGCCTTCATCCCTACCACTTTTGAAGCTCACCTAGCTCTAAATACAGATTGTTGACTCTTTCTACCTGGTATCCTACCAATGTTCTGCTCTGGTAGCCCACCTGAAACAGTGTTGAAGACTTTGGTACAGCAGCTGGGGTTGGCCAGTGGGGGGGGGGGGGGCTGCCTTGAATTCAGGCTTAATAGGGTGCTATTTAGTAGGTGATGGGATTGACCTCCTTGCCATTAAAAGTTTCAGCTGCCCCTTTCCACACATTTAAGTTTCTAATAAAGGGGCAGGACATTTTCCTTCTGGCAAACTGGCTACCCTCTTTTCCTGCTGCCCTTGCCAAGTCAAAACTAGGATGGAAGAGGCAAAGAGCTCTCCTCTGACCCTGGCAATTGCTTCCATGTTTGTAGGGAGATCCACTTCAAGAATAATGGCTGTTATGTGTTGGAATATGCAAGTGCTATCGTGCATAGATAAAGAAAATGCGAAGAACATCCTGCAGGGGGCAGCAGAGGGGGCAACTAGTTTGCATAGTGAGATTAGGGACTTCCTACTATTTTCAAATAGTCTCCTTTCTGTCTCCTAATTGGCTCAATGGGTTTTTTTTCCTGTTCCTGCTGAGATCTCTTTGCTATTGACTCTCTCCTAGTACATAGCTACACTTCTCTTTCTTATTTGTTCTGTTCTTAATAAACCGATTTTATTCTTGAAACAGCCCATGCTCTGCTTCACTGCATCTCTAAACCCTGCCAACAGTATGGAAAGGCTTGCCAATTTCAGGTTGGGAAATTCTTGGAGATTGATTAGGGGGGGCTAGGTAGGGAAGGGTTTGGGGAGGGGAGGGATCTCAGAATGGTATAATGCCACAGAGTCCACTCTCCAAAGCAGCCATTTTCTTCAGGTGCTGGGACTGAGGCTGCCAATAGGAGCATAATGGTTATTCTGAGGGGCTAGATTTCCCAACAGCCCCTAAGTCTGGCCTAAGAAACAGTACGAGGGAGAGAAGCAGAAAAAAGGAGGCAAAAGAGAAGAGTTCTGAGAGAGAACTACAGCCGGGAACAGGTCTGTAAGAACTGGAATGACATCAGTGGATAATGTAGACGCTGGAGCAAAGAAACTGGAATCTTACCAGGTGGAAACTCCAGGTAGTGACCTAGTATCAATTGTCAGGAGAACCCTGGGAAGAAGGACCTAGAATCTGGAACTGCATACTGGCAAGCACAAAAGGCCAAGTTAAAGACTCACCCTTGGAATCCAGTTACTATTTCCTGCCCCTTCTTAAAAGCTTCCCTGTTTACTTACCTTACTTAAGTTCTCATTGCTATTAATCTTGTATTACTGCAGTTGTTGGAACCCACCAGGGCTGAGACTGGTGGGCAGGTCTCTCATGCCTTATATTGGGCCCCCGTTCCCTGTCACCACTTCACAAGCCAGTGGGGGGAAAGGGGAAATGAAGGGGGCTCACTGGCATCACACTGATGTCTGACATCACTTCCAGTGCCAAACTGGAACTGATGTAATGCATCAAGGTGACTCTCTAGGATTCACCTGAAACTGTATGGTGAGTTGTCCGTGGCCCCAAATAGTTGCTACAGCATTGCCTTCAGCATTTGCCTCAAATCTTATTTTGCACAGGCATACTACTAGTTTGTACTGACATTACAGAAGGAGGGGCATTTATACTTGTACGTTTCGAATCTCCACATTCAGAGTCACTCTGAAAACCAGCGCTAGAGGACAATGTCAGGGAAAGCTTTGGCGTCTACCACTCCAGAGCAACTGATTAGCTACTGTGAGAGATAGGATGCTGGACTAAATAAATGACTGGTTTGCTTGCCAACCTCCAGGTGGGCTGGAGATTTACAACATATCTCCACATGACAGGGATCCATTCTCTTGAAGAAAATGGCTGTTTTGGAGGGTGGATTCTATATCATTGTATCCTGCTGAAGGTCCCTCCCTTTCCAAAACCCTGCCGTCCCTAGGCTTTACTCCTCCCCAAATCTCCTGGAATTTCCCAACCCAGAGTTAGCAACGCTAGGTCTGATCCAGCAGGGTTCTTCATATGTTAGGTGTCCCATGATGGAATGATGGCTTGCCATTCAGGGGAAAGGGTGGGAGTAAGCATGGATCAAATGATAATAGTCACATCACTGTATGGAATTTGCATTTAACTGCACATTCCCATCTACTCCCTGTAGAAGCCCGTTGTTCTTCCCCAGGGGTGTGTATAACCATCAATCTTATACAACCACATCCTGAGAGGTGCGGCGCTCATAAAGGCAACGGTTGCCCAAGGCACTGCAACATGGAGCTTCTGCCAAGCACCATCACCAGTGCTCATCTACATTGCATGAACACAACCTATGTGGCCTCGTGTGGTTTCCTGCATACCGGTGTGCATGCACATGAACACATATGTGCATAGGAGGACCAAGCAAGAATCAGTTTCAGAGAACCAAAAAGCATGCTATTTTATTTTGGCTAACATGCTGCTGCAATGAAAGCCAGCCCTGACTTTGCCCCATGGTGCCCTTCTATGGCTAACTGTAGCTCTGAAACCTTTCTTTATAGCCCCTTCCCTCCCACTGTCAGAAGAGCAGATGCAAGCTGCATTTCGTTCACGGCACAGGTAAGCACTAGCATGCGGACCCATCCCTTTCCCAACAGGTGGATCTTTACCAAAAACACCCATGGCGGGAAAAGTCATAATTGTCCATCCTTCATCATTTCTGCCATCTGTAGTCATGCCACAGGAATGTCTGGAGAAAGCATGGCAGATGACTCATCACCCACCCACCTACCCAGCCACGCACACGCAGGCACGGGCTTCTGTCTGAAGGCAGTTTGTGCCAGTCAGCATTTTGCCAGCTGCTCTGTACCCCTCCGTAGTCTCATCCCTTCCATCACTGTCATCATGAACCAGACCCTGTACTTCCAATGGTGATGATCCCATGTGTTTAATCAACACAAAAGTGCCACAGTGGAAAGGTCTTCTAAGGTCAAGAAATGTGAGCTGCCTGATTTGTTAAATGACATAGATACTGGGATTAGAGCCTCGTTTGGAAGCCACATGATAAATTTACCCAATAGTGGTGATGTTTTTAGGGACTGGGGGCTTACTCAGTGGTGAATGGCCAAGTCTAGCATCTAGGCAACATGTCTTCAGGCCCATGAGTCCGGAAGAGCCTGACTACAGAATTCCCAGATCCATCCCTGGAAACACTACACATATAATCCTATCATTACACATTACATTTTCCCAAGGGGCAAAAAGCAGTTCTTTGAGCCCAGGGTAGGAAAATAATGTGAGGGGGAATGCTGAAGGATCCTCTTTCCCATGTGCCACTGTCACTGACCTGAGTGTACCTGATCAACAGAAAGGAGAACATGTCAGGGGGCCAATGGGATTTGGAAAACCTGTTTAAGGAGAATTGTTGAATCCTCATTTCATTTCACACCTAAAGAGTGCCAGCTATCTGAGGAAGCAGAAAGCGAACGTAGCATTGAAGTCAGCCGTGCATAGCTGCTACTCCTAAAGATGTGGAATCTTTGTCCTCCTGAAGCTGTTTATACAAAGGATTTGTGGACTTGTGGTCTTTATTCAGAATTTTTCCTTTGTATCCTAGCTCTTTAAGAATATAGAAGGGTCTGTTGAACTATAATAACAAAGATTTAGAACTGTTTGAATTGTTTGGTGCAATATAATTTTTCTGCTTTTGTTCGTAATTCATTCATGGAGTGTTTTTATATTGATACAACCAACTGGAGATTGGCAACCCTAACTTGTTTCTGGATTTTGTGGCCACCCATTCCTTCAATTACTGTGTGAAAACCTGGATCCCTAGGCATTGCAGCAGGTGAGGGGGAAAGACCAAAGAATAGGGGACAAGAAGAAGCTTCAATTGTCTCATCTTCTACTGAAAGTACTAAAAGTACAAGTCAGATCTCTGGGTTACCAGTTGGCAGCCCAAGAACCACCTTGGGCTGGCCAGACAGGTAGTTTCTCTCTCTTTTGGGGAGATCAAAGTATGGAGAGTGGAGGGACCTCTGTGGGGCATGCCATACAGTTCATCCTCCAAAACGGCCATTTTCTCCTGGGGGACTGATCTCTGTAGTCTGGAGATCAGTAGTAATTTCAGGAGATCTCCAGGGCTCACCTCGAGATTGGCAATCCTAGAACTTGGGCCTGGCACGATGATAGTAGAAGCTTCTGTTAGTGATGAGGAAATCACTGGTCTTCATTGCTTTCGAAGCACCCATGAAAATACAACAGCAACAGCCCCCACTCAGAAGGAAACTCTATTGCCAAGTGGTAGCCTGTACCATAGAATTGCGAGCTTTAAGCAAATCAAGCAGTAGCTCAGTAGCGAAATCACAAGGTCGGCTCGTTCTGGCTTAGCAATGTTGTTTCTGGACTCTATTAACCCAAAAGCAGGCCGCAGTGCAAGCCTGAACCAAACTCTGAATCAGAACAAGAAATCTGGGGAACCAATTTCTTTACAATGACAACAAGCGCAATCCAACAAAAAAGGAGGAGGAGGAGGAGGAGAAGCATTTTTAATGCCACCAATTTCAGTAAGTGGAGCTCATGCTTCAGTTCCCCTATGTGGAACCTGAAAGTGCTGAATCATGCTTGAAGACTGGGGATTTAAATTGTACTTTGGGTGTTCACAGGAATCTAAAATTTGCTGCTAATCTCAGTAAATTTGCTCATCCTCCCCCAAATTCACAATAAGTAAAAAGCACTGGAACTTGGAATTCTTTGAGGACATATCTTCATTTCAGCCGTGCCAAGTCACTGGCTCCCTGCTTGTTGCATCAAATCAGATGACGAAGAAGCTCAAAGGCAGCTTCCTCTGCTTTACATCCAAAGTTTGCAAGAAGTGCAAGCTGCGTCAGATGAAGAGAAACTGCCCTTTGCTGAGGTTTTGCATGTCGCAAATAGGTTTTAACTTTAATTGGTTTTTTAAATGCTTAAATGCCAGGAAGTTAACTGGCAAATCCCATCTTGTTCTCAATTAAGGCTAGGCCCAAGCTGCTCTTTTTCCTTTCTGTTTCCTGATTCCTCTCCTTACCTGCTACAATTCCCAGCAACTGGTGCTCCAAACAATGCTGAGTCTCTCAGAATTACAACTGTTTTCCAGACAACAGTTTAGTTCCCCTGAAGAAAATGGCAGCTTCAGAGGGTGAGCTCTATGGCATTACACCCTGCTGAGATCTCTCTCCTCTTCAAACCCCTCCCTCTCCAGGTTCCACCCCCAAATGTCCAGGAATTTCTGAACTTGGAAGTGGCAGCAGCTATCAATGGAAGAGAGAAACTTGCAATGTATCAACAGCATGAGGTAGCTGTGAAAAGTGTGATTGGAAGTACAATGATCTAAATAGATGGATGTTTTAATTAATTAATTGTTATAATTATTTAGACATTTATACCTTGCTTTTCTCTCCCAGTGGAGACCCAAAGCAGCTTACCACTTCATTCTTCCTTCCTCTATTTTGTTGTCAGGACCAGCCGGTGATAGAGGTTAGGCTGAGAGAGAGAGATGAATGCCCCAAAGTCACCCAGAGAGTTTCCATGGCAAAATGAGGGATCAAACCTGGATCTCCCAGATCCTCGTCCAGCACTCTAACCTCTCCACCATGCCAACTCCCATTGGAGAAACTGAAGCACAAAACTGATATTTGCCTCAGCAAATGAATAATCAGCAGACATTCCTGCAGGAATGAAATTGTCACTACCCTTAACCACAATGTATTGGCTTTGACAACTGTCTATGACCAGTTTGGAGAAACTCTGAGAGGACAAATAAACAGGAGCCGTGGAGGCCGGAAAGGCTGACAGACTTTTATTCTACTGAGGGGGTTTTTAGACTGTAAGCACATTTGGAATTGGACTTCTGACACAGTGTGCTGGGTACAGCCACAAAATGCTGCGGAAGGTGGAGCCAGCCACAAAATGGCTGCCACAGCTTACCTTCAGTCACACAGTGAAGATCCTTGCACTGTAGTGGCAGCTGCTGTCAAAGCAACATTTTTAAAAATCTGCACAGCTCATTTCCATGACCAGTCAGTCCTTGGGAAAAGCCTCGGCCACTTCCTAAAAACACTTGGTGAGTGTTCATGTTGAGGACCCCTGTTCTAGCGTAAGGTTTCATGGGCTTGGTCCAATTGGTCAGAGGAATGCAGGGGGTCCTCACTAGGCAGTCTCTCTCTCTCTCTCAGAGATTGGATTTATACCCTGCCCTCCACTTGGAGTCTCAGGGCAGCTTACAAACTCCTTTCCCTCCCCCTCCCCACAACAGACACCCTGTGAGGCTGAGAGAGCTCTAAGACAACTGTCCTTGAGAGAACAGCTGGTACAGTTTTGGTACAGTTTGGTGGAGAGCAAGTTTGGTGTAGTGGTTAAGTGCGTGGACTCTAATCTGGGAGAACTGGGTTTGATTCCCCACTCCTCCACTTGCACCTGGCTGGATGACCTTGGGCAAGCCATAGCTCTGTACCAGCTGTTCCCTCAAGGACAGCTTGGAAAAGAGCTCTCTCAGCCCCACCTACCTCACAGGGTGTCTGTTGTGGGGAGGGGAAGGGAAAGGAGTTTGTAAGCCGCTCTGAGACTCCCTTGGAGAGCGAAGGGCGGGATATAAATCCAATCTCTTCTTCTTCTTCTACAGAGCTATGGCTTGCCCAAGGTCATCCAGCTGCTGCAAGTGGAGGCGTGGGGAATCAAACCCGGTTCTCCCAGATTAGAGTCCACGCACTTAACCACTACACCAAACTACACACACAAACCAGCAGCCATAGTTACATAATGTAAAATTCCTATCTCATATTTCCTGCATTTCATTGACTTTGGACCCTGCTGTTTACACCTTTTTTCCTTCGTAACCTTGTTCTTTTCCCATGGGCCAATTATGACCTTCCAGCTGACTTCTCACTGCTCTATCACACAAATTAGTCTGCTTCTCCTCAGCCCATGAAAGAGCATTTCTAGTAATTGGATCAATATTATGGAACTGTTTACCTGAGAAAGTACAGAGAATGACTTCATTCCCCGCTTTCCAAACTGCTGGTACAAGTATTTGCTTCAGAGAGGTTTTCTGGGAGGCTGATGAAGTTGGCTGGAATAGTGGCTGAGAAGTGTTATGGGAGGTGTGCTGTTTTGTCTCTTACGCTGGTTTATGTTAAATGTTTGTGGTATTATTGTACTGTTCTCTAGTACAGTCTAGGCTTGCCCTTACGTCTTCAGAGAAAGAGAAGGGTGTAAACAGTTTAAAAAATAAATGTGTCTAGCTAGTGAGGGCCAACTTCATGATTTTGAGGAAGTGGACTCTAGCCCTCAGAAGATCATACTGGAAGAAAAGCTTGTTACTCTTTCAGGTGGCACAAGCATCTTATTTTTGCTGCAAATCCTTAACATGACTACCCCTCCAAGTGGGACAAACACACTGCCTAATATTATTTTCTTTTGTATATCAAGATATTGTACCAGGTTGATAGCAGCCCTGTGTGCACATCACAGTGAACCCATGTGCAACTTGCACGTATGTGTATACCCCTGTTTGTAAGAAAGAGCCAATGTGCATTCACTTGACAAATGGAATCAGGAACCAGTGCCTGGATAAATGTGCCATTAAAACGACATGTTCAGCTCTACATGTGCTGAATGTAACATTAGAATTAATCAATGCATGTAATAAAGAAAATTCAAGTGTGCATAGTACATGGGATGTATGTGCATTCACTGTAGTTCATGAACAGGGCTAATTGGGATGGTAGTCAAGTGTACACATTGGTCTCATCTTCACACACAAGGAGAGATGCTGGTGATCTAGAGTAGAACCATACTGGGGAGAAAACCGAGAATGCTGGTTATACGCTGAGTGTGTAAGTGCTGTCAAGTTGCTTCCAATTTATGGTGACCCTATAAATTAATCACCTCCAAAACAACCTATAGTTAACAGCCTTGCTCAGGTCTTGCAAACTGAGAGTCGTGGTTTCCTTGACTGAGTCAATCCATCTCATTCTGGATCTTCCTCTTTTCCCGCTGCCTTCAACTTGCCCTAGCATTATTGTGTTTTCCAGTGGCTCTGGTCTTCTCATCATGTGACCTAAGTATGACAGTCATTTTAGATTCTAGGGAGAGTTCAGGTCAGATTTGATCTAGATGTTTTTTTGGCGGTCCGTGGGATCTATAAAACTCTCCTCCAACGCATTTCAAATGAACCAGCTTTCTTCCTGTCAACTTTCTTAATTGCCTAACTTTTCATACCCATACATAGTAATGGAGAATACTATGGGATAATACTATGGTTAGATCTTGGTCACCACTGACCCACATTTAAGGATCTTTTCTAGCTCCTGCACGGCTGCCCTTCCGAGTCTCAGTCTCCTTCTGATTTCTTGGCTGTTTTCTCCCTTTCGGCTGATGATGGAGCCAAGGAATAAAAAAAAACCTTTAACAATTTCAGTTTCTTTGTTGTCAACCTCAGTATACTACAGACTTACTCCTTACTACATACCCCTTTTCACATGTGCTTTTGTCCATGCGGGTTCCACAAGACCCAGCATAGCATTTTTGGTGGTCAGAGAGGAACCCCTCTCTTTTTCACCAGCAGAATACTCAGTTGGATCCATCCCAATGTATGGCAATGAAACTATATTATATGAACAGGAATTCAGGCTTGATAACTCTCTGACACTCTCTCACAGCCTTGTCTATTGCACAGGGCTGTTGTGAGGATACAGTGGGGCAGAACTATGTATGCGACCATGAATTCCTAGGAGGAATGGTGGGATAAAATATAATAAAATAATGAGGA
Source organism: Lepidodactylus listeri (assembly GCA_029233225.1). Classification (NCBI taxonomy): domain Eukaryota; kingdom Metazoa; phylum Chordata; class Lepidosauria; order Squamata; family Gekkonidae; genus Lepidodactylus; species Lepidodactylus listeri. The sequence continues at coordinate 52,696,204 of JARCFY010000015.1, read as the reverse complement.
AGACACTTTAAAATGCTGGGCCAATGATTAATTGTAACAATAGTGTATGCCCAAGTGGGGGCTATTACAAAATCTCTCTCTGTTTCATATCATGAAGATAGATTCAGGAGGGTAGCTGTGTTGTTGGTCTGAAAGAGCAGAACAAAGTTTGAGTCTAGTGGCACCTTTTATCCTGGGTATAAGCTTACATGTGCACGCACACGAAAATTGATGCCCCAAACAAAACTTTGTTGATCTTAAAGATGCCACTAGATTCAAACAGCGTTCAGTTTCATACCAGCTCAACTATAATGGCTTCTCCCAAAGAAATCTAGGAGCTGTTGCCTGGTTAGAGTGCCGAGAATTCTCTTAGGTCAGCAATCCTAAACAGAGTTATACTCTTCTAATTCAATAATATTAGAGGAGTGTAACTCTATTTAGGACTGCACTGCAGTTCTATTTTTCCCTCACTGAACTGTAATTCCAGAGTTCCCCTGGGAAAAATTTTAAATCAGTTTAAGTTTGTAGTGCAGAAAGGTCACCCACCCACAGCTCCCTCTCCGGTTTCAGTCCCAATATCCCAGACAAATGAGCCAGGTTTCCTTTCTTTCTTTCTTGTAAAAAAATAGTTTGTATTTATTATTCAAAGGCAGTAAATAACATTTAAACATAGCACCAAAGAAACGGCGGTAAGTGAACACTTCTGATTGCAGCAGCTGTTTCAAATACAGAAATGCATACTGTACTTTGAAAAAATAATTAATCATTTTAACAGCTTCTGCCACCTTGCAGGAAGAACTTTTATAAATTATAGGCTATAGAAATATAAATATGTATTAAATATGAATGATTATTAGCATAATATTAATAATAAAAACTTGGGAAATATATATAGATAGATAGATAAAACAGAGTAATTGTACATTCTCAGACAGGGTGTATCTAACCCAACTCTGTGTTTGCTTGTTTTCTAATGTATGAAGTCCCTTTATACTAAGTCCACTGTCTCCATCTTGTCTCTGCTTTGACTGGCAGAGGCTGTAGTCAAGTATTGAAATAGCTCTGTTATAGTCTTTTGCTGGAGATACTGAGGACTGAGGTACTGAGCCAGTTCTTCTTTCAAGCACAAGATCGGAGATGAAGTTTTGCATTTCACCAGGCTTTCTAAACCTGAGTGAGGACATGTAAGTCTTCCAGATGTGTTTTTCCCCCCAGTACATAGTGAGTGACAAAGTAATAATAATCACCAGGGCTTTTTTTTGTAGAAAAAGCCCAGCAGGAACTCATCAGCATAATAGGCCACACCCAACAGCAGAAACATATTAGTATAATAGGCCACACCCCTGGCAGCGCACCTCCTTCCCAGGATTGGCTTCCCCAGGTGCCCCACAGCTTGCGGGGCACATGGGGAACCCAAGGGAAGGAAGGCAGTTTCTGGATCGACTTCTCCAGGCGCCCCGCAGTTTAAACTGCCTTCCCTCCCTGGATCGGCTTGGCTTCCCCAGGCACCCAATGGCTTGCCAGGCGCCTGGGGAACCCAGGGGGTGAGGCTGTAGGCGTGGCCAACTCAGAAGCCAGCTGGAACTCCGTTCCTGTGCGTTCCTGCCCAGAAATAGTCCTGACAGAAGACTGCATGTTGACATTCCCTGATGTTAGGGTCACCCCATTTTTAAAAGCAAAAAAGAGAACTTGTTTCCCGACTGACTACTTCAAACAACTGATCATTATTACAAATCTCATTTTAAATTCCCCTCCTATTTAAGCTGAAGCTTGCCTCCACTGGGGCACTACAGGGCAAAACGAGCTCAGCCTCCTAACCCAAGAAGAGGATACTTTCATCAGTTTTTTAAAAAGCCCAAAAGAGGATGGATATACACACACAAAAATAGAACATGTCCTCTAAAAACAGGACATCTGGTAACCCCACCTGATTTTGCATCCAGTATGCCAGGGGTCCTCAAGAAGGTTGCCAACTGGCCAGGAGAAAAATATCCTGTCCCTTTAACAGACATTTAATGTGCAAAAATGGGCACTTGGAGCTTTTCATAGCATGGAGGCGAATCACATCAGCTGACAATTGTTTGTGGATCAAAGTGGTATTAAAGGGACAGCTTGAGGGACCAGTTCTAAAAGTTGGCATCCCTAGGACTCCTCAGCCTTATTGGTGCTTTTGGAATTTTTGGGAAACAGTAATAGGCACTTTGACAAAATGGCTGCTATGGAAGACAGAGCCAATCACAAAATGGCTGACACAGGAGGGAATTACAAAACGGTGGGAAGTTTCAAGCTAAGGATCCTCCTGTGGTAGGGACAGTTATTTCCATGTGGACCCAACACTGATGCTGCCTGTGGTCTTCTGAAGCACCATCTGCTCCAGGGAGGTGGAAGAAAACCAGGATTAGCTCTTTGCTTTAGAAAAGAGGCATTTGAGGGGATGAATCAAGTAGGAATAGGGTTGCCAGCCTCCAGGTGGGGCCTGGGGATCTCCCACTTTTACAACTGATCTCCAGCTGACAGACAGCAGCTCCCCTGGAAAAAATGGCTGCTCTGAAGGGTGAACTCTATAGTATTGTACCATGCTGAGGCCCCTCCCCTCCCCAAACCCCACCTTCTCCTGGCTCCACCCCCAAAGTCCCCAGGTATTTTCCAACCCAGACTTGGCAACCCTAAGTAGGAACCAGAAAACACATTGTTAGACACTGCATTGGAAATCACTGCAAAATGCCATTGACTAGCTTCCAGCTGAAAGAGAAGACCACCTCGACTGAAGTGGATTTTGCAAGTCATGACTCAATGGAGTGTTTAAAATGCATATGTGAATTTGCACTTGCTGTCACATTTACAGCTTCAGTGCCATATGCAAATGCACACAGTTCCAGCAGTCTATTCCTCAGTCTTGAATCTGATTTTGGAAAGTGCTGGGAACCAACAAACAGAGCACATGCGCTCAGAACGTCTTCCTCTTCCTGGCATTGCTCAGGTGTATCTGAACACTCTACAGTGGAAAAGCTCTGGCACTGGAGGAGTCCTCCTTAGCAAAGCAGGTCACAGACCTCACTTTTGAGACCTTTGAAAGTGTAACATGTTACAGACAACCTTGGTTACTCCTTGAGCACATCGTAGTCAGTGGAACAAGGCTGAACTCTCCTCCTCGTCACAGAATCTGCTCCAGTCGGTCTCTGAGTGTCCAGCCAAGACATTCAGAAGATCAGCTTTGCTCCAGCCTACCAAGAAATTTCCCCTCTTGGCCTTGTGTTCTTTTGTGCCTTGCTGGGGAAGCTCCAGTCAGTGGTTCTGCTTCAAGCCCCCATTAGCGGCTCAGAAACTGGAGACCGATCTCCTTCTCAGGTACCAAGAGGGTGCGTGTCATGGGTTTCACGGCATGTCCTTCTTGTGCTGGCTTTACTTCGAAATGCATCAAGATCTTAAATGCAGAAAGAAAAAGAGGATACATTTGAGCACCCTTTGAGTCACCCTTTCTTTCTTTCTGTAACTACAGTACCACCCTGTGTCATTTCAGATCAGGAAAACCGTATGTGGAGGGTGGGGAAGGCTGAAGCCCAGCCCCATAGCTAGACATTTTTTCATGGGGGGGACCCAAGCAGGGGCACGGCAGCTAATTTAATTAACTACATTAAATTAATTAATGGAGCCAGTTGCCTGCTCCAGCCAGTAAGCTAAGCAGGCTCAGCACAGGCGTCTACCAAGGGAGACTGGGACGGCTATGCAGCCGAAAACAATGGCAAGCCGTCTCTTGCCTTGAAAACATCATGGGGTCACCCAGCAGATCAGCAACCGAGAGTAGTGTGCAAAGGCACATAGCCATCCCACCTCGGGTCTATCACCTGTCCCTCGTGCACATTCCCAGCTCCTTCTCCACACATGCATTGGTCTGAGTGCACTCCACCCCTCTAATCTGTTGCTTGTGCTGCCTGGACTTTAGGTCACAGTGAAACCTGGTTTCCCTACAGTGGATTACAGCAGCCATGCAAGAAAAGCAGCAAAACAGATGAACAATGTCATCTTTGGGAAATTTGGATCAATTCACAAAATCAGACCAAAAAAAGAGGACAGCTGAGTGAATCCACACTGCAGTTCAGGTTTCCAACTCCAGCTTTAGACATTCCTGGACATTTGGGAATGGTGCCTTGGAGGACGGAGTTTGGGGAAGAAGCTCAGTGGGGATATGAGGCCATGGAATCCAGATCAGTTGTAATTCTAGGAGAACTTTAGGCCCCACCTGGAGTCTGGCAAACCACACTGCAACTGCTTCTCTAAATCCCAAACTGAATCCCAAATATACTGTGCCAGATGCAGGGACTCCAGAAGCAGGTTGTCGGGGATGCATGAAAAGTGGTTCACATTCCATGCTAGAAACATGGTGGAACAGTCCCACGAACACTATGTCACATGGCCATCCTCAGACATCTCTGGCTGGCCACTGTTGGAACCGAATGCTGGACTGGATGTCTCTTAGGCAGACACAGTCCAGCTGTTCTGAAGGCTGACACATTCCATCATAGATCCAGTTGGTCAGCCGTGTTGGTCTGAAGCAGTACAACAAATTTAGAGTCCAATGGCATCTTTAAGACCAACAAAGGTTTATTCAAGGTATGAGCTTTCGTGTGCACACACACTGATATCAGTGTGCATGTACACAAAAGCTCATACTTTGAATAAACCTTTGTTGGTATTAAAGGTGCCATTGGACTCTAAATTTGTCGTGCATTCAATCATATCAGCTTTATAGTATAAACTGACCCTTTGGGTGGGGGGGGAGAAGCTACATTTCCTCCTGGCCCTATCAGCACAGAGACTCACCCTGGCCAGTGCCAGATACACCTCCAGCTCTGCAATTCGTCGGCCTACGCAGCTGCGCTTGCCGAAGCCAAAAGGGATGGAGGCATAGGGGTGATGAGAGTCTTCCTTGTGCAGCCATCGCTCCGGCTGGAAGGAGTTGGGATTGGAGAAGTATTTCTCATCACGAGAGGTGGCATACTGGCAGAGGCTGATCAGGGTCTGAGAAAGGAAAAGGGATATCATAAGGAAAGCAGTCCAGAAACCCACGTCCGAGAGCGCACATGCACAAACATGATCTATCTGTGCTACAAGCCCAACTGCTAAGGAGGCCTCTTAGCTTTGTTGTATCCAGCCCATTCTCCTTCTTTAGGTCTTTCATCTGGACTCACTTCTGGAGTACGGCTGTCTTTCAACCAACTACCCCCATTTTTCCCGTACATTGGCTGCCCCTGGACTTTCAACAGGGTTTTTCCAAACCTCCTGTCCTCAGGGAACCCTTTGCATGGGCCTGCCTTAGAATACCAGATTTGTGGCCACAACTCACTTTTTTAGGGATGAGGTAGTCTCCCACTTGGATATCCCTATCCGAGATGACACGTGCATTGCCGGGAATCACGGGGTACAACCTGCAGGGAGAAACACAGAAGTGAAGTGAGTATAAAGGAACCATTCCTCACACGTTGCAAGACTCGTGGGGCGGGGGGAGCTGAGTGCAAGGCACGTGGGTACTGGCTAACCATCTGGCTAAGTGACCATGTTCTTTCAGCTGTCAAGATCCAAAGGGGAGCATTTATAATAACCAACTTCATCCAGCTTATTTATAGCCTGCATGGCTCACTGAAACTCAGCTTTCTTGCTAAAGTTTATACAGAAGGTAAAGATGGGAGTTTGAGTCTTCTGAGCTGCAAAGATCTCAAGGAGCATGCAAGAGCCTGATCATGGGAGATGTTCTTCAAGTTCCTGCACAAGGGAGGAAGGGTCCTTCCTTGTCATAGGCCCAGTCTGCATCTTGCATTTGCTCTGTTGTTTTACCAAACCCACACTGGAACAGAAAAGGATGTGGCTCAAAACCACATTCAAATATCCCAGGCCAATGCTGTAGTGACTGCAGAGTCACCCCTGAACGGCCATAAAACGGCCATAAAATGGCCATAAATCTATGCAGACAGTAGGGTTGCCAAGTAGGGTCGACTTACCGGCGGGGGGGAGTTGTTCTCCCCCCGGGAGCTCTTCTGGTGCGTGCGCCACGGCAACGCTCTGGCAATCGCCCCCAATGTAATGACGTCACCTCTGGGTGACATCATTACACGGGGGAAGTCGTCCTCACCGGATGACTTCTGGGGCGGGGTTCCCCCTGCCAGCTGAATGCCGGCCGGCGGATTGGGAACCCCTATAGCGGGGGATCCCCCGCCCCCCGGGCTGACTTGGCAGCCCTAGCAGACAGTAACCGTAAGACCAAAAGATCAAATGAAGTGAAAGCGGCATGCAGTCTGGACACTGCCATAAAATCCGACCATCAAAATGAAAGTGGCATGCAATGCAGAAGGTAATTTCTGTTCCAACGTGGGTCTGGTAAAACAGCGGAGCAAATGCTAGATGCAGATTGGGCCAAAGACCTTAAAAACCTCATGTCTTAATACTGGTTCCAAGTTTTGCTTTGCTTTTGGCTAAGAGGTGTTTTGTTTTGTTTTTTGTCTCTGGTTAATCCGGATTTGTGCAGCTGCTATCTATCTGAATTGCTACCAGTCTGATGCTCTGTGATTTGTTGCTGATGTTTTGAAAAGTCTTTGGTTGTTCTGTTTACGCTGCTTAAATTGGGTTGATGCTTTTAATGGTCTGGCCTCGGGCCTTGGCCTCTCTGTCTGGTCCTGCATGAGAACTCACCTTAGTGTTTCCTTCATCACCGCCTTCAACAGGGGCATTTTGGCTACATCGGCAGCTGTTGGGATGGGGTTGTCTTTCACCGTTGCCTTAATTTCCTTGTAGAGGTTTGCCTGCACCTGTGGGTGTCGGGACAGCTCATACAGGCTCCAGGACAAAGTGCTTGAGATCTGCAGAGATCCAGGCAAGGCTAGATTAATCATCAGGCAGAGCACGCTATAACTGACCAAAGACGAGAGGCTCTGTTGCAAAGTGCTGGGCAGAGCATGGCAGGGGAGCTAAGGCTATGCTTGGGCAGAAGTTCAGCAGTCTGGCAGAATGTGTACAGTGTAGAGTGGAACAGCCATTCATGCTATCCTGAAGTAAAATATTAATAACTACAGGCAGCGTTTGCCCTTGTAGTTGAATTCTAAGTCTCAAGTCCATTCAGGTACATAGCAGCCTTGTTGATCAATGACACTGGAAATTATATATGTGCTTGCTGACCCCCTGTGAAGGCAGGCAAAGGAGTGAGTGAGGCATGTGGTACACATGGTTAGGGCACTGGACAAGGACTTGAAGATCTGGGTTCAAATCCTCACTCTGTCGGGAAGCTTACTGGCAGTGTGATCCTACACAGAGTTATTCCAGTCTACACGCACTGATGGGGTCTTTGAGCCAGACATTCTTGCTCTTAATTTAACCTACCCCACATGGTTGTTGTGATAAAATGGGGGGGGGGAGGCAAACCATATACACTATTCTGAACTTTTTGGAGGAAAAAGTGGGATAAACATCAAATAGGAAGATGGAGGGCAGAGAGGAGTCCCACAATACAGGGCCTCCATGATGCTTGGTCAAGAAAAAAGGCAGATAATCCAGAAAGGATTATCAGAGTCCACAGCCCTATGCCTGTCAACCCGCAGGAACACACTACCAAACCCTTTCATGAATCTGCCTGCATTTGTCTGTCCTACAGACCTATTTCAACACAGCAGCTGAGCATGCAAGGCTTCTATGAGCAGGAGGGGAAAATCCTCCTTGTGCACATAGGAGACACTTCCCCAAAACCCTCACCGTGTCCACGCCAGCCAGCAGAAGTTCAGTCACATTTCCATAGATGGATTTCATGGACAATTTCTCCTGAGCCAAGTAGTAAGTCAAGTATTTTCCTTCCACCTTCTCCCCACGTGAGATCTTCTCTGAAATCTCAGCCATCCGCTTGTCAATGTGTCCCTTGGCTGGAAAGAAAAGGGCAAGAAATGAACACTTGTTCCTCTGGGATAACCATCAAGTGACACATCCTATCACTGTTAAACATATGTCACCCTTGACAGGCGGGTTCTTACTTAAGGCTAGTTCTGTACAATTCAGCACAAATACGAGAAAGACATTAAAGATCAGAGAAAGGTATCGGTTAGGGCTACTATGATGGCAAATATTGTTCTCCAGGCAGGAGGCCGCTTCTTGGAGTAGCAACTACATGACAGAACCAGTGTTTCCTCTAAGCTGAGTTAGTGTGAGCTAGCTCACAGTTTTTTAGCCTCCAGCTTGCACATTTTTGTCTTCGCTCAGGAAGGATGCCTTCAGAGCAAACTAATTTAGGCAGCAGCCAAATTGCTCGCTCACAACTTTAATGCTAGCAGCTCACAAATTAGAATTTTTGCTCACAAGACTCCACAGCTTAAAGGGAGCATTGGACATAACTGTGTCCCAGTAGCCAAGAGGCTAAACAGGAGAACACTACAAAATACAGCAGTTACAGCAGACTACTGAATAGCTCAGCTGTTGGGAAACTACCAGCTTTCTAGTCCTCATTGTGAACAACCTTTTTCAAATCCCAGATGGCAAGTGTTTCCTAGTGGCTTAACACAAAATTGTACCTGGAACAGAAGTAGAAGTATACAGTGGGCAAACGTTATCCTTCCCAACCACCCAAATTTGTTAGTGGCCTCAGAATTGTGGCGTTCTCTGCCAAACGTTAACGAAGGCAGAGACTACTGAAATCTAGAAAATGCTATAAAAACTATTCCTCTTACGGAGGCTTCCAGTAGCGTATAATGACTGGTAAACGTGACAAAATGGTTTTGTTGATCAATAACGTACGTTTTAATTATGTTTATTGTATCGGTTGTAAACTGCTCTGCGGCATGTAGAATCAAGAGCAGGATAAGTTTAGTTAACAGTTGGAAGAATATAATAATTACTGGAGAAAAGGGTTTTCCAAATTCTGGTTCCGTTGCAGCTACAGACGTGTAACAATTACGTTGATGTATGCGAATGTACTGAGTCAGCAGCAAAGGTACAGAAAAGCACAGACACCTGGAAACACACTGGTTGGTACCGTGATGCCCAGGGGCACCATGTCAGGGAATCAGTGCACTAAAGCAACTTTTAAATAAGTCCGACAGCTCTACTTTATGGCACTGAGAAACCCAGCATGGATACTCACCGAATGCAAACATATAGTCCCAGGACTCGCAGAATTTCTGCCATGGCTTAGGAAAGATGCGGTGCAAGATCTTGGGCATCGCCATGGTGAGCAGGGTCATGACAAACATGGTGTTGATGGAAGTGATGAAAGTCTCCGTCTCCTTTGGCACTTTGGACTCCAGGCAACCGATGCGGGATTCAAAGAGGACCGAAGAGATGCCTAAGGGGAACGGGGGAGTCCAGAAAGAGGACAAGTCAGGATCAATGGAGTCACCGGAGCAGATCACAACCTGAAAGCCCGTCTTGACTCAATTCTTGCCCAACCCTGAAGATGTAGCTCGGGGTGGGGGGGAGATTGGAAATGGGGAAATAAATACCCGTCTGTCTTTCTGCCGTTGTGAAGATGATTACTTAAAGCTTACTCATTTCACAACTTCAAAGGGAAATCAACAAGCATTTATGGGGGGGGGGGGGATTGGACTGGTGCATGACTAAGCATGCCTGTGAATGATTTGGCACATATCCAGATTACAGTGTGCCATAACCTGAAAAATCTGCAGCAGTTTTTGGCAGAACCTGACATGACACATTCATAAGACCAGTTTTGCTTTCATGGTGGGGGGAGGACATACGAATCAGCTTTGCTGGCATTTGCCTTCCGGAAATCAAGTGACATGTAGAATACACCAGGGTGAAGATGACCATAATTTCCAAGTGGAACGATTCCCCAGTTAACAACAGCAGCAACAACCAAAGTTTTATGCCTAGCAAAGCCAGGTTCTGCAGGCTACATAGGGTTGCAGGTTTCCCGCCCCCGCCCCCGGCCATTGGCAGGAGATATGGGTGTAGGATTGCCAGATCCAGGCTGGGAAACTCTTGGATATTTGGTAAGGGAGCCAGGGGAGAACAGGGACCTCAGTGGGGTACAGTGTCACAGAAGTCCACCGTGTAAAGCATCCATTTTCTCCAGGAGATGAGCTGTAATTCTGGGGGAACCCGAAGGCTATGCAACTTGGAACACTGATTCTGCTTGGCAAATGAAGAGCTATGCAAGGACACAGAGCCAATTCTGGCCAATTTGGAAGTTGTTTTTTTTTTTAACTCTGCTAATCAAAGAGTTCAATTCACTTTCTGAGATTTCAGGTATGTGCTCACATACTTTCTAGGAAGAGGAACATGCCGGGTTTTGTTTTTGTTTTTTAAATGAACATTGAAACTGAAAGGGGTGCTGAATTCTGCATCCACTGCCAGATTTTCAACTCACAGAATGTACATTATTCTAAATGAAGTTGGGCAGCAATGCAGAAGCAGCAGCAACATGGGAGTCTGAGGATTATGGAAGGGCAACGCTGGAGCTGCTGTGTCAGAACTGGGCAAAAGGCAAAGAGAAAGCCTCTCACATAACAACTGTCCATAATTACCGACCACGTTACAAACTTCCAGGCAGTCCCAACCAATGCTCCCTCTAAACTGTGGAGTCTTGAGAGCAAAAACTCTACTTTGTGAGCTACTGGCATTAAAGCCGTGAGCAAGCAATTTGGCCATTGCATAAATCCTTCCTGAGCCAAGACAAAACTGTGTGAGCTGGGGGCTAAAAAACTGTGAGCTAGCTCACACTAACTCAGCTTAGAGGGAACACTGGTCCCAGCCTAGACCCACTTTACAGAGACCACCATCAAGAGCCACCCCAGCGCTGCCCTGTCCCAACACATACCTTCTAACCCAAACTTGTAGAACTCGCCCGCCACGTCTTTGACCACACGCTGCTTGTGAAGATTCCGCTGGTGCTCCAGCCGGCCAATGAGATCGCTGACCACCTCATTCAGCGTGCCCGTGTAGGCCTCCACCTCCTTGGGCTTCAGCATGTGCTTGCCGAGGATGCTGCGGATTTTCTGCCACTCTTCGCCTTCCCTGGGAAGAGGAGCGAGGCTTTGGTGAGGTTGCTGGGCTGGAGAAGCCCCTCCCAGAGCGAGAGAGAGCATCGTGCCATCGCACAGCACAGGCACACACATCATTCCAAGCTATCCGCTTTGGGATCCAAGCCTTTCCCCTGTACAAGGAAGGATGCAGCCCACCCATAACACGAAAGCAAGTTTCACAGGCCACCCAGGAAGGCTCGGTCTGTGCTTTGAAAGTGTGGCCCTCGCCAGTCCGCCTGGCGCGTTGCGCTTCCTTTCATTACTCACATCCTGTGTCTAGATTGCGGAAGCACCCCCCTCAAGCGGTTTTAGAAAAGAAACAATAAAGCACCAAGGATGCCCTGAGTCACAGCTGCTGAGAGCCTTGAAATGATTTCTCACTCACAGCCCATACGTTGTGCAAGCCCAGGCAGGAGCCCACGGTTCCTGCGTGATGCATTTCCAGGAAGACGAGCGTGAGAGCCAACAGCCTGGAAGCAACATCAAGCTTAATTTATGAAATTGGAGGAGGTCTCTTCCTCTCCTTTTGTAGGTATGCTCAGAATTGGGGGCTCAGTGCTCTTTCGAGTGAGATGTAAGCTCTAAAGCAGGGGTCCTTAACACGGTGCCCACTGATACCTTTCCTGGTGCCCACCAAGTGCTCTTAGAAAATCGGTGGGGCCCAGAGGGGCGGGACTTTTCCCCATAGAGGCCTCTGATAGGCCATTGGAGATTTCATTGGGAGGGCAGGGTTTGTGGAGGACAAGGACCTTAGCAGCATGTAATACCATAGAGTCCATTCCCTAAAGCAGCCATTTTCTCCAGGGGAACTGATCTCTGGTCATCTGGAGAGCAGCTGTAATTCCAGGAGATCTCCAGGTGGTTGGCAACCCTAGCTTTGCTTCTACCACATGTGATGTTCTAATACAGCCCATCACTTCTGCAGAAGCCACAGCAGGGTCCCTCCCTACATAGCTTTCATGTTTCAGACTAGGAGTCATCTTCGAAATCCTCCCCTAGAAGTTACTAGAGGAAACTGGTGAGATCCATCTACAAAACTTTGGAGTGATTTCTGAGAAACGCTAGTCAAGGGAAGGCCACCGGTGGCCGAACATTTGCGTCTTAAGGGGCCACTCTGACAGCATTTCTACTCAGAAATGCCTTCAAGGATTTGGCAAAGTTTTAGGACTGGCTTGGTAAATGGCTTTTAGATATTGGTGTGGATTGGTTTGGCATGATTGACTGGCACACTGCAATTAGATTTTGATTCTGTTCGTGAATCTGGGAAGTGGGTTGTTGTGCTCAAAATGGGGGTGGGTGGAGGACAACGGAGCAATCCCACACAGACTGGATGCTTTGGACAGATGCTTCCCTACAGCCCCTCCAACAGCCCCAGCCAGCTTTGTTTATGTGAAGCAGCAGCAAATACTTACGCAGTCAGCAGCCCATAGGAATGGCCTCGGGACACTCTATAATCCTTCCAGGAAGAGAGGTCGGAGCGGATGGGGTGCTTGCCTTCCTGTCTCAAGACCTGCTCAATCAGGCTTGGGTCAGCGACGTTGACAGTGAGGATGGGCCCGAAGCTGGCTTTCCATATGGGGCCATATTTGGCTTTGCTTTCGATCTAGGAAAGAAGCAGGAGGCAATTGCTTATGGGGCACCATAGAAAGGCCAGTGTAGCTTCCCAATTTTTCTTTCCCCCTCTCGATCATAGATGCGTTCTTTGCTGGATTCCACCCCTACAGGGCAGCCAAAGGCTTTTATGTAAAAAATGCCAGAAAGAGTCATCAAGCTTTGCCACACTGGCTTCATTTCTCTGCCTTCAACAGCTGCATGCAAGGTACAAGTTCAGCTGACAAACTCACTGCATTTCCATGCTGGAGAGAGTTTTAACTGCCAGTATAGTGTAGTGGTTAGAGTCTCATACTAGGATCTGGGAGATCCAGGTTCAAATCCCCTACTCTGCCATGGAATCTTACCAGACAACCTTGAGCTAGTCACATGCTTTCAGCCTAACCTACCTCACAGGGTTGTTGTGAGGATAAAATGGAGGAGAAGAGAATGATGGAAGCAGCTTTGGGTCCCCACTGGGCAGAAAGGCAAGAGGCATAAATGAAGTCAACCAATCAATCAAAATAAAATTGGAGACTCTCATGCAGGGCACTGAAGCCCCATCAGAAAGCCAGAGAGCTGCCAGCATTGTGATGGGCATGTTGTTGGTGCAGCATCACACCTTTCCAATCACACGTTCCTAGGTCATTGCAAGATATGCACAAACCCAACAAAGCTTTCTTGGAATGACTGCCCCAAGGGGAACGGAGAAAAGGCATCTGTTCGAGGAACAGCCATCCAACTAGCACAATGATGAACTAGCAAGTGCTGCATGCAGAAAGCTCTCTGAGGGCAGCCCTTAAAAGACCTCATGCTTGCAGAGGTCCTGTGAGCGCTGAACTTTGGCTCCTGGGCTCAGCAGAGGGACTGAAAAGCAGGCTATGTAACTTCACATTTGAAGTATACATTACCGTCTAAAGGGAAGCACTCATTAAAACCAGAATCTAAAAGGACCTGAACAGCACCGCTATGTGCTTACCTCTATCACTGAAATCTACAGAATTTACTTTGTATGTTACTTTGGCTGGGGGAGGGATGGAAGCTCATCCAGTCTTATGGAGATTTCATCAGATCCTGGAAGCTAAGCAGGGTCGCTACTTGGATGGGGGACCGCCAAGGAAGACTCTGCAGAGGAAGGCGACGGCAAGCCACCTCTGCTTCTCACTTGCCATGAAAGCCCCTTGCTGGGGTTGCCATGTATCAGTTGTGACGGCAGTTACATAACTTTGGCTAGATTAGGCTCTGTGTGGTGTCAGCTATTAAACAACCATAGAAGATCTCTCTCTCTCTCTTTATCCTCCATTGACTGTTGTCCCTTCACATCCACAGTTTTACTGAAAATGCTGGGGAAGAGTTTTACGGTGCAGTCCTAAGCATAGGACTTCTGAGTCCATTGACTTCAGTGGGTTCAGAAGGGTACAACTCTGGGATTAGATGCAGATGGGTAGCTGTATTAGTGTGTCTGTAGCAGTAGAAAAGACTCCAGCAGCACCTTTAAGACTAACAACATTTGCGGCAGGGTATGAGCTCACTTCTTAAGATTGGGATTGCACTGTTACTGTCCAAACTGTATACAGACTTAATCTAATCTGAGCACAGTTCCTAGTATCACACTGTTAATTTATCAACCAAATATCCTCAGATCTCAAGAACTATGCAGCCCCCCCATCCGCACAGTTGCTTCTTAGAAAGGCCTGATTATGTTATCTTCAAGTTTCTAGCCCATATGATTAAAGGTGTTCTCAGAGGCCTGGCAGCAGAAAAACTTGGTTGCAATTAAAGAGATGTAGAAGAAGCCAGATCTGTTCTTTCGGCTTCTTTTTCAAAGGATGGCTCAGCCTCTTTTTCACATATATAAGGAATGCAAATGAGTGGCTGGCAACATGGCATAGTAGTAAAAGAGAGCGAGATGATAGACAAACATACAAAATTATCTTTATAAAAGATGAAGCAGGAGCAATTCTCAAGCCAACTAAAGATAAAAAGTACACTCAGCTCAGCCAGAGTTACAGACAAAAAGATATCTGAAATTTTGATTTAGCTCTTATTTGTCTTATTCTTCCAAACAGCAACTGGCCCTTCCTTGGCTAAATCTGCCTCCACCCCCCCCCAAGGGGTGTTTGCTCCCTAAATTATATTTCATAGATGAAGAGGAGGTATAGAGGGAGTCAGAGCTGTGATAATAATATTCACGGGCAGACTTCCCTCTTCTCCAACTAGCAAAACCAATGCTGGTACTCTGGCAGCCCGGATAAATAACTGAAACGTGTCACCGTTATGTACCAAACTGCATAGCTGTGGTGGACTAGAGGTATGAAGGTTGCAACCCAGTGTATATTTACTGGCAGTAAACTCCATCTAACTCAGTAGGGCTTACTTCTAAGTAAACCCGCTTCCTCTGAAACTGTTCAAGCACTTATTTTGAAGACAGGGCTGTAGAACGATCCAGCCAGTCTTCCTGTTTCACAGATGTGGCCAAGAGATGGCTTAGCTAGCCAATGCTACCAGGTGAAGCAGGATTTGAAACCTGCTCTCTAGCTCAGTTCCATGGGAGCCCATTAGTGCTTATTAGATGCAGGAAGCTCATCTCCTTAGAACAATTCTCACATCTGTAAGATGGGCATAATACCCTTCCTCGTAGGACTGAGGCAAGGCTGAATAAGGACTACGAAGTTATCAATGAAAACAGAGGAAGAATGCAAGCTTTTGTTGAATAGTAGGCAGGTTTGGGCAAGTATCATAAGGCAATGAAATTCTTTCCCCAAATTAAGTGGACAATGAGATGCATCCTTGATTTCATGATTCCATTACCAATCGAATGAAGTTCAGAAGCATCTGAGCAAGGGATGGCATTTTGCAAAACTTTGAAGTTTGTAGAATTTTTACCCCCCCCCCCAGTATCACCGCCATTCTTTCACTTTTTAAAAGAAACAGGCGTTCTTATTAAGAACATACACATTTAGAACAACCTTGTCTGTTATGCATATTTAACATGTGCAGCGGAAGCAAACATGATAATGCTCCCATTGATGCAGCCCCTCCAAAGAGCATGCAGATTTTTAAAAGCTGTGCTTACAGAGCCAGGTGATTCACACGGCAAGGACTAAATCACTTTGTTCAACATAGCAACTAAAACCATGTCTACCTGTGCGCTTGCCAAGCTTACACAGAACCGTATTAACAAGCCAACCAAGGACCACGATGCTTAGTCTACATTATTTAAATAGATTTTTAACAAGCACATTTGGAGACAGGCGGTAGACATTGCAAGGTTTAAGCATACCCGAGGGAGGATTCTTGTACCTTCTTTTATATCCCTTGCAGGGCACGTTTAAACTGCTGAGACACATAATCAGACAAACACATTAACCTGCTTTATGGCATTAGGAAACTGTGAGTGTTTGTGCATATGAGCAAAGTCATTCCAAATTCAACTCCCATTGATTATGTGCATGCTGAGAAGAGTTTTCTGACTGTAAAACATTGAAAGTACTGTTCCATAAACATTCTATTAGAGCACCAATACAGTGTAGTGATTAGTGTCAGACTAAGATCTGTGAGAACCAGGTTCAAATCCCTGCTCTGCCAGGGAAGCTTATTGGTCACTTACACACTGTCACCTAACCTACCTCACTGGATTGTTGTGAAGGTAAAATGGATAGGAGAACAATGCACACAAAAGCTTATACCCAGAACTTTGTTGGTCTTAATGATGCCACTGGACTCAAACTTTGTTCTATAGCTTCAAACTAACAAGGTACAAACTAAGTAAACAAATAAACACTCTATTATTCATCTAAAAATCAGAAAGTAAGAGGATATTCCACGCTCAGGATCCCAAACAGGACCAAAGTCGTACCTGGAGTTCATGCAGTCTGGACAGCCCCTTTTTGCAGAAAAGGTCAGTCAAGAAGCTAAGAGTGCTGGGTCCGGGCATCTCCGCCATGGTCTTGTGAGTTTTGACAAGGCTTGGCTGAAATCTAAAGAGTGGCTCTGCCCAGCTCTCGGGAAAGCATCTAGCCAGCAAAGAAGCCTTGTTGGCCAACTTGATCGTTTGAGTCATCTTGGCTCTATACCCCTAGAACTGTGTGAAGAGAAAGCGATCTTTTTCATAGGGAGCATCATTTTTGACAGCCTTTTATTGACCTGGAGCGCACGTGGGAAAGGACAGGCCACGCCCCCCGGCATGGCTCATTAGGAATCCCCGCCCACTTTGGATGCGTCAACATTTTGTTATGCAAACGCGGCTGCCCGAACTGTCCAATCAGAAGAGGCCATTGAAGGTGTGGGGCAAGGAGGAGGGGGCGCATCTCGTGCGGTCTGCGATGCGTTTGGAAAGACCGGAGCGGCGGAGCAAGAGCGAAAATAACTGGCGGGGGCGTCTAAACTGGTCACTGGAGGAAGGATGAGCCACTTCCCATCCCTAACCGCTTCATTCATCCGGCGCCGAGGCGGCCTTAATTCGAACAGGTACACTGAATCGGAGTTCAGATTAATGGGATTATTGCTGCTATTTTGCGAGCGTTTGGTTTGTATTGCTCTTGGATGCACGCGTTCACACCTTTTTATTCGGGGTTCATTTAATCCGGAAAGATCCGCTCAACTCCGGTTTCCCAGCGTCGCCTATAAACTTGCATGAGAGGATTTCCACTTTTTTTCACAGTGCAATTTTTTTTTTTTGCTAGTGCAAAAAATGGCATTTGTGACGCTGCAAATTCCAGGAACTGGACACTGGGAATCTGCCTCTGTGAAATCAGTTTAATCGCACACAAGGATGAGTTTGTCGATATGTTAAAATAAAATGATCCAAGTTAGAAAGCAGCCATCACGTCATTCTTGGAAAGGTGTCTTGGCACGAAGCCGTGAGCAAGTTCTCAAGTTCTCCAGTAATCTTCAAGCTACATATTCAGTTGTGGAGGGGCAGGCGGAGGAGAAGAGAAAAGACATACCAGAGCATATGGGAAAGCTTTACCGCTTAACAGTTTTAAAATGGAATACATAAGGATGTAATTCAGATTTAATTGGGGAAAGCTGTGCTAGGTGCAAAACATGTTTCTGGTTTAGGGACAGAAAAGCATATGTCAGTGGTTCTTCTTTAAACAGTAATGCAGGAGTACACAGGTCCCTTTTCAAGACAGAGAGCAGAATCAAACTGCAGTAGTCCGTAAAGTGGCAGCACTGGAATTCAATTTTGGGTCTGATTAAGTGAGCTTCGTCTCACCAGTGCTCGAATACATTATGATGTGAGTCCAGTAGCACTGTAGAGACCAACCAAGGGAGTATGAGGTTTTCAGAGGCAAAGCTCCTTTCGTCAAATACATTAAGCGTCACCTGACTTCTGGTTTTATTTTGCTTTTACATTTCGACATTGCTAGCCATCTAGAATTTTGGAGGGTGAACTTGGTAAAGAGTCAGTAGAAGCCACATTTTCTTAGCGCACATTACCCCCTCATGTTTCGTAGGCAGAAATGATTTCTGAGAGCAAGCCGTGTTACTCTGTTGTAACTAAATTACACAAGAATCCAGCAGCATCATAAAGACCCAAGAAGATTATTCCATCATCAGATGTCATGAGTTAGAGATCGCTTCATCAGCTGAGCTCTGACTCAGGAAAGCTTTTGATAGAATACATTTTGTTAGCCTCCTGAATGGTTAATTTTTTTCTGGAATAGACACCAATTGGAGTAGCCCTTCTGGTACTGTTCTCTGGTTAAGCTTGTAACAAGTATGTCATTCCATCTCTCTTGGAAATGGAACCTTCCCCAGCCCACAGGGTTCTTGGATCATGGTTGATGGTATGAATGCTCCATCTCCCATTTCTGCAAAATCTATATGGGATAAGTCCATCACCGCTTCAGTACTTAGCATGGGTTCACACATAGAAGTATGATGTGATTTCTTATCACTTGATGGTGCATGGCAGAACATGTGGTCGGACTCCTGAGAACTGTGTGTGTGAGAGGCAACATGGAAGCCCTAAAGCACTGGATTTTTGAGGGCTCGGTTGCTCCTGCATGTCATCACTGCGAGCCCGTATTATGGGAGAGACTATGAGAGTGAGGCAAATGCAAATATTTGTAGCACCCTCTCCTAGAGAAAGGAAACCTTCTCCCCCCACACACACACTGAATAGCCGGGGAACTCCAACTTGTAGAAATCTCCTAAAGTAATACAGGAACCCTGCAGTTTGCTTGCCAGATCTATCTAGGAAGTGAAAGCAAATGCTTCTGCAGCCATGTTAGTCCTATGAACACACTGTAGAAATTTTCAGTAGACTCTGCTGGACTGTATAAGAAAATCAGGCGTCAGTGAGTCCCGGAAAACGGACTCAGAACAAGCTAAAATTGTCATATGCCTCCAGAACACTTTCTGATGGAAGCTACAGCTTAGTGAACAGGAGTTCATTAGACTTTTAATTTTTTTCATTTTAAATAAATAATAATTTTAATCCTGCTTTTCTGCCAAGACGTATGTCAGGTTACTCCCCTTCCCCCACTGTCAAGTTACAGACAACTCATGGCAACCCCGTATGGTTTTCAAGGCAAAAGACATTCAGCAGTGGTTTGCCATTGCCTGCCTTTGTGTAGCAACTCTGGACTTCCTTGGTGGTCTCTCATCCAAATACTGACCAGGACCAACCCTGCTTATCCAAGCCAGGGAGGCTATATTACACCGCCCCCCCCCCCCCCCCACTTTATCTTCACATCACCTCTGCTGGGTATATTAAACCCATTTATAGTGTTTGGCCAAACTGAATTTTGTGCCGGATTTTGTGGGGGGTTGAACCTGGGTCTAACCAGTCTCAGTTTGCTAACTATTATATCACACTGGCTGTACTAGAGAATTCAGATTCAATTGTTTTGAGGAGTGGCTTTCTCAGTACAGGAAAATAATTGCCACGTCTTCAAGAATTATAACTTGGTGTGCTAATTTGCTGTCAGGAACTCATAATTAGTAACGGCAAAATGAGAGAAAGGACAGTGCCAGGGAGTGAAAAAAGAGAAGAAGTGTAGCTTTGATATTTATTAACCCATGTAGAATACTTGACTTTTCATTTAAGAAAAACTTCAAGGATACTTTAGTTTGATCATATATAGAAAGGAAACATCAAAATCAATTCATACCTAATCTCAGGTCTGTGACTTACACAATGTAATATTACTCGAACAAATCAAAACAGAATCGGCCCATATTGTGTAGCATCCATGCTTCAAGATCATAAGAAAATAAGCACGTATTACAGCTATGCATATGGGACCCACTATGATTCTATTTATCATGAGAGATATCGCATCAACACACTGTTTTCATATGAGAGAATCAGGAGAATAGCTTCATTTCGTGGCTGTTTTAGCAAAGCAAATCCAATTCTAGTATATAAGGAGTTAATGAGATCTACCTACCTAGCATGTTTTCATCCTATTCTTCCTTCAAGGAACTTGTGGTGGCATACATGCCTCTCCCCCATTTTAGGTTCCTAGCAAACCTGTGAGGTAGGCTAATCCAATGTCACTTAGCAAACGTCATGGCAGAACAGGGATTTGAACCTGGGTCTGCTCAGTCATACCCACTACAACAAACTGGCTTTCATAGGCATTGGGTAGTTCTCCTTTAACTATGTGGTCTTTTAGTGAACCCCACAGGTGAATGAGACAGGTGCTAACAATGTCTTTGGAAGATGCCATAGGTGAGTTGCCTGCAAATATATAAGCACCTCCCCCAATGACAAGTACTCAGGGCCATCAAGAGGGGAATGACTGGGGGGGGGGCACACAACAAAATTATTGTGGTCCATGTCAGCTTGCGGGCCCCTGAAGCAAGCTTCATACTGCGTTCAGAATGCATCCAAATTTAACTTCTAGTGCAGTTTGGCACTTCAGCCACTAGGGGTGAAGGGAAGGCAAAGTAAAGTTACACAGGTAAACGTAAATCAATGTCTTACTGATTTACTTACAGAACATTTGTTGTGATATAAGTTTGTAAGAACCACAGCCCACTTCATCAGATGTAAGAAGTGTGTCCGGTATTGGTACACATGTGCATGGATGTACAAATGTGAAATTACAGACTTAGAGACATGATTTGGACCCAGGTCATGTGGGGACCCCATGGTGGCTCTCGGCAGCCCTGCAGGTACTTCCAGAGAAAATTCCATAGAAAGAAATCCCACTGAGGTAGCTGTGTTTGACTGGTACAGTAAAAACAGAAGCAAGCCTTGTGGCACTTTAAAGACTAAAAAAAATGTATCTGCATTCCTACTTATATTTCAGTGGGTCTATCAGTATTTAAGGAGCCACGAGAGTCCTTTGTGTTTTCTCCACAGTAAGAAATAATTGAATGGGTTTCTCTACTAGACCAAGAGTTTGGTATAGATTTTTTCATCATCCTCTGATTGCTCTTTTTCTGGAATATTTAGGACATATATTGAATAAAATGTAGTAACATGAATGTGTAGAATTGATTTCACTTACACGATCCTGCTTCAAGGGGTGGCTCTATGTACTTCCCTATCACTACCCTGTTGAGAGGTTCCTTTATTATTTACTTATTTAGTATATTTCTAGCCCATCCTTCTGCTAGGGATGCCAGCCTCCAGATGGGACCTAGGGATCCCCTGGAATTACAGTTTATCTCTAGAGTACAGCGATCAGTTCCCCTGGAGCAAACTGATGTTTTGGGAGGTGGACTCTATGGCACTGGACCCCACTGAGGTCTCTGTCCTCCCCAACCTAGATATGGCAACCCTAACTCCCTATCCCCCACCGGTGGCCGGGGGGTCCTGGCAATCCTATGACCTTCTTCTGAGGAGCTCATTCTCCCCTGCTCCATTTGAACTTTGCAGGAACCCTTATGAGGTAGGTTAGAATGAGAGAAAGTGGCTGGCTCGGGGTCACCCATGGTCATGTGGGGGTTCAAATTTGTGTCTCTTAGATCTTAGTCCAAGA
Source organism: Lepidodactylus listeri (assembly GCA_029233225.1). Lineage (NCBI taxonomy): Eukaryota > Metazoa > Chordata > Lepidosauria > Squamata > Gekkonidae > Lepidodactylus > Lepidodactylus listeri. Next base: position 52,674,678 of record JARCFY010000015.1, on the reverse strand, counting down.
GTCTAACAACTGTACCACACTGACGCTCCAGATGCTTTACTTTTTAACCATGGTTGTAGCAAAACGTCATGCTATCATTAATCAGTCTATTTTGGTTTAACAGAGCAAAACAGGGAAGCAATTTAGGAATTACACATTAACTAGATTTCATAACAAATACATCCATGGCAGAGGAAGTAAAGCTGTTTTGTTTTTAGTATTCCTAGCTCTATCTTATTTATGCCTCCTGTCACTACGGAGCTTGCATCCAATGCTCCCTCTAAGCTGTGGAGTCTTGTGAGCAGAAATTCTACTTTGTGAGCTACTGGCATTAAAGTTGTGAGTGAGCAATCTGGCTATTACATACATTTGTTTGTTCTGGAAGCCATCCTTCCTGAGCTAAGACAAAAATGTGTGAGCCGGAAGCTAAAAAAACTGTGAGCTAGCTTACACTAACTCGGCTTAGAGGGAACATTGCTTGAGTCCCACATTTTCACTTGAGTCTTGTATGAGGTACTTTTGAGGTGGAGGGAATTACAGGTCTCCACACAAGATTCGTATGAGAAGCTCAGTGACTCCAGCCTTTTCCACACAACATTACTTCCTTACAGAATCCCCAAGATTGCCATAGCTGCCAAGGCAGTGCAGCAGCAACGTGCCTTCCAGAGGGCAGATTTCCCTGCATTTTCCTTATCCCAGTCCCTATGGTGGCCACCCCCCACTCCACACCAGGGGAGGGGCTTTTCTGAGGGTTCCCCCTAAAAACAATAATAGACATTCCAGTATACTATTATATGGATATGCCAATTACCAATTTTTTAAAAACCTTAAAAAAACCTGTTGGCATGCAGGAGAGGGGGAATTGCTGCCATGAAGACTGCAGCAGGGAAAATGGCTGTTGTGTAGGCAAGGCTGGGAAAATCTAGACTTTCCTGCCCAGAGTACAGCCAGCCCAGCTTTCTTGTGATATTCTCCAAAACAGCACCACACAACAGGTTTGGTAAAGATTACAGAAAAGTTGAGGAAAGCCCAGATGGTGCACTGAAGCATCCCAATGGTGTGGGGCATCAGGAAAAAAACCCAACACATTTCCATACACCCGAGAGGATGTGGTGAGGGCTGCAGGAATAAACAGCTTTAAAGGGGGATTAGATAGATTCATGGAAGATAAATCTACCTTTGGCTACTAGCCATGGTGACTGAGGGGAACCTCCACATTCCAAGGCACTAAACCTCTGAATCCCAGAGCCAGGAGGCAACATCAGGGGAAGGCCTCAGCCTCTATGCCCTGTTGTTGGCCCAACAGAGGAACTGGTTGGCCACTGTGTGAGAAAGGATGCTGAGCTAGAGTAGGGTTGCCAAGTCCAGGGGATGGAGCCAGGAGAGGGCGGAGCCAGGAGAGGGCGGGGTTTGGGGAGGGGCCTCAGCATGGTACAATGCCATGGAGTCCACCCTCCAAAGCAGCCATTTTCTCCAGGGGAGCTGATCTCTGTCAGCTGGAGATCAGTTGTAAAAGCGGGAGATCCCCAGGCCCCACCTGGAGGCTGGCAACCCTAAGCTAGAGGGACCATCAGCTTGATCCAGCAGGGCTCTTCTTATGTGACATTTGAACCACTACACCACATTGGCTCTGGAATTAGTAGTTGCGGGGGGACAGACGTGATGTCACTGTCCAGATTTGGCCTAAGAATCATTGGTTGTGGCCCCATTTTAAAGTTTACTGAGACAAGGTATGCAAAGTGTTTTGATCTCTCAGAAAAAGAGACGTACAAGTACTGATTTATAAAATACCTTTCCTTTTATACAGGGCTTCTCAAGGGAGAACTCCCCACATAAGTGTCCCTCAAAAGGATTAAAGAAATGGCTCAACTGGAAGGATTTAATTTACGTGGAGTTACACTTGAAGGCCTCAGAGACAGTAACTTAAGGGAGGTTACAGTCTTATGAAAAGTGTGAGCTGAGTTCCTATAACTGCATCCACTGATCAAACCAAAAGGAAAATTGGGCTGGGGAAGACCAGAGAGAAATTTGATTTCCCAGAAGAGGCCTATCTCATTTTTAAAAAGCATTTATTTAAACCACAAATGGGAGGCTCCGTGAAAATCACCAGGAGACAGTGAACATTTCTGACTTACCTAAGTCTCTACAGAAGAAAAAGAGACAGGAAGTTAGTACTGCTAAAGCATGTATTGCTTTCTCTTGGGGAAAAAAATCAGATTCTTTTGGTCAACTACGTTTAGGTTTAAATTGCCATACCTTTAAAAAATCAGTCAAAACTGACAAGTTTGTTGAAAAATCAATTTTCTTTATTATTAGAATATAAGATTACAGGATAATGTTCAATCCCTTGAATTTGTTTACTTGTTATGAATAATGTTATTTACAGAAGGAAAAGAAACATTTTATTATACAGACTACAAAAATTATTTTAGAGAACATAAGGATATAACATTATGTTTCTTTATCATTCTGTGTTCCTTTATGTTTATAATAAAAACAAATTAGCACTCCCCCCCATGAATTTATGAACTTCATTACCACAAGGTGTTATGACAGACACCAACTCAAATTACCACTAAGAGGATTATAGAAATTTGAGGGTAGACTTATCAGTGCCTTTTGAAGAGGAAGAAGAGATTGGATTTATACCCCGCCCTTCACTTGGACCAATTTCCCACTAGCAGCTGTGCCACAGTTGCTCTTCCATTTGCCTCAGTTGCATTGGTCAATTTCATACTATTAGCCGCACAGCTGCATTTTGACCAGCCGCTCCCCCCAATTTTCCCGTCTTCTTGATCTTCAAAAAACAGAATTGAGAAGACATGGGGGAAATCAGGGGAAGTGGTGGGTCAAAATGCGGCCAGGAGGCAAATCGTGTGAAATTGACCAATGCAACCGGGGCAAATGGAAGAGCGACCGTGGCACAGCTGTTTGTGGGAAATCGGTCTCGGGAGTCTCAGAGCGGCTTACAATCTCCTTCCCCTAACAGCCTGTGAGGTAGGTGGGGCTGAGTGAGCTCTTTTGTGGATTGCACTTGAGAGAACTGCTCTGAGAGAACTTGTGACTTACTTAAGGTCACCCAGCTGACTGCATGTGGAGGAGTGGGGAATCACCCAGCTCTCCCAGATTAGAGTCCGCACTCTTAACCACTACCCCAAACTAGCTCTCAACTGGCTTTTGACGTCTTAAATAGACGAGGACTTTGCTCCCACTAACACCACTAGGTTCACATGCATTAGGTGGGGCTGGCTCAACGTTCTCTGCGGGTACCACTTCCATTACAGAGAGCATTCCATGACCCATGTTGGCAACTAGCGAGTATGATGCTAAAACAGCCATTTATAGCTAGGTCAGCCTCTGTCCCATCACGCCCTTTTATCAGAAGCAAGAACTCCAGACCACAGGGACTATGGTCTCATCCTGCAATACCATCCTTGTATGTTGAGCAGGATGACTCTGCGAGACAGTATGTGTAGGAGAGCCGGATTCCACAAATGCTGTCTGGTCAAGTTGTGGGAAGAACAGGGGGATTTTCCTTAAGTAAAAGCCCGTAGCCAGGGAACATCATCTCTGTTTCGGTATGAATCAGCCTGATGGATATAAATCCTCACGTCTGGACTTTGGGGTGTGGGAGAGAAACAGATGTCTTCCGGAGCCTGCCAAGCCCTGCCGTTTTAAGAATTCCCAACTTGCCTGTACCCAGGGCTCTAGTACATTCAGTAGAGGTAACGACGAAGGGATTCACACACCCCAGCCTGCAAGTGAGCGCCGGCCACCCTTTGGGCATAACAACCGGCTGTTCCAGCTCAACTGAGGTTGAGGAATAAGCAAAAGGATGACTCAGGTTTAGCTCATGCAACTTTTTAGCCTGAGGAGTAAGAACTATGGGAGTCGTCACCAAGGCGCACTCATATTTAGCCTGTTACCTTGTCTTGCCGTTTCAGGATGAATCACTGTCTTGACTGATGGCCAAAGAGGAGAAAACGAGAGATTTACCAGTGCATCTCTCATATTTTAAAAGTTAAAAGCATCTCCTAGGATGGGGTGGGAGGGCTTAGAGCCAGTTTGGTGTAGTGGTTAAGTGTGCGGGCTCTAATCTGGGAGAACCGGGTTTGATTCCCCACTCCTCCACTTGCACCTGGCTGGATGACCTTGGGCAAGCCATAGCTCTGTACCAGCTGTTCTCTCAAGGACAGCTCTAGAAAGAGCTCTCTCAGCCCCACCTACCTCACAGGGTGTCTGTTGTATGGAGGGGAAGGGAAAGGAGTTTGTAAACCGCTCTGAGACTCCAAGTGAGTGAAGGGCGGGATATAAATCCAATCTCCTCTTCTTCTTCTTCTTCTTCTTCTTTGGGGGAGAATTGGATTGGGACTGTAGCACTGGTGGGAGGGCGGGAATCCGTTCTCTTGTTTTCCTAATGCAGATCCCTACCTCTCAGCTGCCTTTTGCCCAACTGGGGAAATAGTAGCTTCACTGGGAAGATTTAGGCTGCTATCACTCACACTAAATAATCTACTTTCCAACTCGATTTTGCCAGTTCACAAAATAAAATCCAGTTGGAAAGTGCACTGAAAGTGGATTATTTAGTGTGTGTGACTGCAGCCTTAAACTGGGAAAAAACAGACCATCTTGAAATATCTACTTCCAGTTCTTCCTTTCTGACTCCACCAGGAGGCCGATGGCTGCTGCTCCAAGCATAGGTGGATCCAGCCAGAATTTCTACCAGTTCTCCCTTCCTGCTGCAAACCCCCTTCGTGTTATTCTTCAAGCCTCCCACCCCACTTCCCCAAATGCAGCATTTTGTGGTGATCTCTGGGAAGGGGGAGGCAGGACAGTTCCATCCTGCCATGGGGGGGGGGGGAATTGTCTTGATCCAACCCATTAATAACTGTATAATCATGCCATACACTCTTTACCATTCCTTAACAAATTTTATGCTCAGCATGAAAAATCAAATTCTGAGGTCTGTTCCTACCCATCACGGACTGGCATAGTGTTAACAAGTTTTTCGTGAAACTGATTATTAGCTATTGTTAATTAAAGAGGAGAAGCGGCTTTGCCTTGTGCAGATTTACTAGGCAGATCCTCCTGTATTCGAAACGTCTACAGGTACGACTCATGCAAGGAATTTCTCAGAGACGGTCATCACCCATTTGGGAAAATTCAACCCCCGAGCGCTTTCCCATCTCCAGACATCCACCCTTTGGATTCCATGAGCTCAAATTTTCTCTCTGGCTGCCAGGAGGAAATGCAAAAACGGCACCCATTCTCTCTTCCAAGTCCCAGGGGGTTTAGAATTGGCACTGGACCGACAGCAGGTAAAGGTGTGCCTCACCCCTACCCTGTGCCAGTCACCAGACGAGTAGGGAAGCAGAGGGAGGCTCTGATTTGCTAACACATAAGGGTGTACTTAACAGTCTACAAAACCACCAAGGTACATTCTCACTGAAGTGCTGCACAGGAGAGCAGCCTCAATAAAATAACTTGGAGTTGGTCTTCCAATATCATTTATTCAAAAATAAAGTGACAGTAGATGCTGTGGGGTGGGGAACCCCATATGACCACTGATCTTGTTCCATGCTTGGGGCACTTGCTGTTCAGCTACTATGGTCATGGTAACATATTGCGGCCCTGCTATGGGCAACATAAACACCAGTGAGATCCAGGCAATCTCTTACACAACTGTGCAGTGTTTCTCTGAAGGGATTTCCCCTCTATATATATATAGAAGGTTGACTCCGCTATGGGGATAGACATTAAGTCCTTTCCACTGTTGCTGTAACTCCTCTCCTCATTGCTGGGAGGCAGGCACGGTCAACGTGAATCTTGTCAGGGCTCAGGAAATCCCCGGGGTCATGTCCCGGCCACTTCCTGTGTTGTGTCCAGCAGATCCTTCAGAGTTTTGTCTGCGACACGCCGGAAGACAGCAGGGAAGGTCTTGCCTCCATTCCTCTGAACCTTCTTTCCTTCTTCAGTCGAGGTTCCCAAGAGGTCAACGACAGGGTCATTTGCCTGTTGGAGAAAGAGTAGCAAGTGTTATTAGGTTGCAATGTAAACGGATGGAGCCCAGTCATCACCCCTCCTTGTACTCTCAAGGGTCAGGTAACGGACTCTCAGCATCCAATCGCTTGCCAATAAAATTAGGTTCCTCCCAATGGGAAGGGGAGGTCAAAGGAAAAGAGCCGTAAGCCTGAGGGGGGACCCCAATGAAATCAGCCCCCAAACTGAAGGCTCTACCAACACCCTTCTATGGCTGACACCAAGCTCATGGGAAACATCCTGAGCGGCAGAGAGAGGATTCCATACTAAGGAAAAAATGGCTCAGATTGATAAATTAACAGTGTTCCTTTAACAGTCTGTTGCTCACTGAAACAGATGGCGATAATCAAGTACATCAAGGGAGTGAGGGAAAGGACATCATGGAGCCCCCATCCGATTTTGCCGATGTTTACAAACTAAACCATAGTTTCAGGAGAGTAGCTGTTAACCATGTCGATCTGCAGTAAAAGAGCTAGATTTGAGTCTGGTAGCACTTTGGTGTAGTGGTTAAGAGTGACGGACTCAAATCTGCAGAACTGGGTTTGATTCCCCCACTCGTCCACATGTGGCCAGCTGGTGTGACCTTGGGTCAGTCACAGTTCTCTCAGAGCTGTTCTCTCAAGAGCAGTTCTCGAAACAGCTCTCTCAACATATCAAACATGTCCTGCTGTGACTGCTACATAATTTATAATGTTATTATTACCATCAAGTTTGGCTCTAGCATCTTGGCACTTTGTTATATTTCTATGATAAATTATGATTCTTTCTTGTGTTGTTTTATGTGTTTTACACTTTTATGTAAGCTGCCCTGAGCCTGCCTCGGTGGGAAGGGTGGGACAGAAGTCGAATGAATGAATGAATGAATGAATGAATGAATACATAAATAAAAAACCCACCTACCTCACAGAGTGTCTGTTGTGGGGAGAGGAAGGGAAGGATGGCGGGGAGAGCAGGATATAAATTTAAATAAATAAATAGACTGTAAGCTGCTCTGAGAATCTGAGTGAAGGGCAGGGCAGAAATCCAACTCTTCTCCTTCTGAGACTGACAAGACTTCTGGGTATAAGAGTTCTCATCTTATGGTCCTCAGCTGCCTGTTCCCATTCACCCATTACTTGGTTTGCACAAGGAAATCATCAGCTGAAGTGCATAAAGGAAGAACTCTAGCAGAGCCTGTGTTGCAGTGAGTTCCAGGGAGCAGTATTCCCTCTTAGCTGAGTTGCTGTGAGTTAGCTCACAGTTTTTTAGCCTCCAGCTCACACATTTTTGTCTTACCGCAGGAAAGATGGCTCCAGAACAAGCTAATTTATGCAGCCGCCAAATTGCTCACTCACAACGTTAATGCCAGTAGTTCACAAAGTAGAATTTTTGTTCACAAGACTCCAGAACTTAAAGGGAGCATTGCCAGGGAAGGGGGAGATAGAGAGCCCTTTGTCTTCCTGTGGGTGGCTGATGCACACAATAAGGAGAAGGCATTGCCCTGCTAGAATTTCAGTTGCTGGTCACGGTGGATGAATTTTATATATGGGAGAAACTGGGTGTGGTGCCCCTGCCAAAAAAAATAAGGAAAAAAGCCCACAGGAACAATTTTTGTGCACCATTCTGCAGCACTTGTACCACAATGCCTTTTGCATTGCAGCCAAGCAGCCACTAACTGGAGCCTGAAAAGCTCTAAGCAGTTTCCTCTCTGACCTCTTCAGCTTTTACTGCAAGCCCACCAAAGGCTATGCTCCTTCCCCTGACATTTTAAACTTTAGGTCAGGCTTGAAAAGAGCTATGAGCTTTGTCACCTGGAGTGAGCAAGAATCTCCCACAGGCCGCCAAGTGGGGGAAGCGTTGCAGAAATCGCTTTTCCTTTTATGCCACAAAACTATTAGCACAAGCATGTGAAGATGTGAACTAGGAAATAATGTTATGGTTCTTTTCATGGACTTTTACTTGCAAGGAGACTTTAGGTGTGTATTTAAATGTGCGTGCCCACCTACCTTGTGCCTTTAGGTAGAACAAGGGATGCCTGAATGAACATGATCTGGCACACCTGCACTTATTCTTCATCAAAGAACAAACCCTCCCCCCATTTGACTGTGCCCAGGTTTACTTACTAAGCTGCCAAAACCCAAGACCACGATGGCATTACAATATTGTGGGATTCCCGTCTTTAGAGAACAGCACTAGGGTTAGAGGAACAGCTCAGACTAGGATCAGAGAGACCCAGACTGAAATCTCCACTCTGCCACAAAGCTTACGGGGTGGCCTTGGGCCAGTCACCATCTCTCAGCTTAACTTACCTAGCAAGACTGTTGTGAAGATAACAGAAGAGGAATACTATTAGAGGGTGGAATAAAAATGAAACGAATCATTTCATGTATTAAATTATTAATATACTATATATAAAGCAGGGAAGGATTTAACCCAATCTCATTTGCAAGGTATGTGGAACTATATATATATATGTTTTTGGAACAATAAGTATATTAATCTGTAATATATTTTAATGACTGTAATAAACAGGGCTTTTTTACTAGATTGGTTGTTGTTAGCTGCCCTGGGTCCTGACTGCATCCGGAGAAATAAACAGAATTACCTAAGCTGACTTCTAACTAAATGTGATCAATGATGTGAAAAGATCTGGCAGGAGGTGATGGGAAAGGCCTCAGCCTGAGACCCTGGAAAGCTGCTACTGATCTGAGCTGACAACACTGACTTTGATGGACCCAGGGTCTGATTCAGTATCAGGCAGTGTCACGTGTTCTTTTGCAGGGCTATTACCAGTGTTCCCTCTAAGCTGAGTTAGTGTGAGCTAGCTCAACAGTTTTTTAGCCTCCGGCTCACACATTTTTGTCTTAGCTCAGGAAGGATGGCTCCACAGCAAACTGATTTATGCAGCAGCCAAATCGCTCCCTCACAACTTTAAGGCCAGGTGCTCACAAAGTGGAATTTTTGCTCACAAGACTCCACTGCTTAGAGGGAGAATTGGTTATTACAGTTATTTACAAAATGCCTAATACTGTGATTATTAAGAAGAAGAAGAGGAGATTGGATTTATACCCTGCCCTTCACTTGTAGTCTCAGAGTGGTTTACAAACTTCTTTCCCTTCCCCTCCCTACAACAGACACCCTGTGAGGTAGGTGGGACTGAGAGAGCTCTGAGACAACTGTCCTTGAGAGAACAGCTGGTACAGAGCTATGGCTTGCCCAAGGTCATCCAGCAGGTGCAAGTGGAAGAGTGGGGAATCAAACCTGGTTCTCCCAAATTAGAGTCCACGCACTTAACCATTACACCAAACTGGCTGCTTTCCCCCAAAGCCTCAAGGCCTCCTTATTCCTTTTGTGTCTGTATAGTTTTTAGCGTAATCACTTTTTGGGGTACTTTCTAAAAGTTTTATGCCAAGGACTCTTTTCTGTAGCTTGCTCACAACTGGCCCCCACAAGCTGTAACAGGAATCTGGTACCCGAGAGAACAAACGGCATCGGTCAGATACATTTTCACACACCGTATGCTCTATGAGCCATGTACAGAACTGTAAAACGTGATACTGTACATTTCAGAGTCTCTCTCTCCTCTCTTACCAGTTCTTCTAAGGGTACTTGCTCAAAGAGTGGATGCTCTTGGAAATGCTTTACCATCCATTTGTGTACCTCTTCCACATCCGTGATGGTATACACCAGACCCTGTGTGCATGACAAAGAGATGGTAAGGGGAAGAGTGCCAAACATGCAAGGAACGCCAAGGGGTCAGACATCAGGTTGTCACAGAGGGAGTAACTGGAGGCAGGGGAATATGTCTAGAACAAGAAGCAATGCACTCTGAAGGGAAAGAATAGAGATGTCCTTCGGTGGCTACCAGCCACGGTGACTGAAGGGAGACTTCATCTACAGGGGCACAAAAACATCTGGATCTCAGTGCTGCTAGGAAGTCTATGTGCCCTTTTTCTTTGGCCATCTAAGGTGCCTAGTTGGCTGCTGTGTGAAACAGTATCCTGGACTAGATAGACCACTGGTCTGATCCAGGAAGAACTTCTTAATATTCTTAATGTTCTAACAGAAACCTCTCATTTGAAGAAGAGTAGGTTGAAACCTTAAGGGATCTCAAAATGTCTTATAATCACCTTCCCCTCCTGGCACTGAGAGCCAGTTTGGTGTAGTGGTTAAGTGCACAAACTCTCATCTGGGAGAACCGGGTTTGATTCCCCACTCCTCCACTTGCTGGATGGCCTTCGGCAAGCCATAGTTCTGTTAGAGCTGTCCTTGAAAGCTGACCCATTTTCTAAAATGAGATGTTCCTGACTTAATAAGGCCCTAACTTCTGCACGAGCCAAAGCTCAGCTATTACAATCTCCATTGTGGTTCATACAGCTGCTGCTGCAGGCTGCCACCACCACCGTCACTTACTGGAAACACCTCAGAGCGATAGCAGAAGCTGTGCCCAGCCTCTTCCTCTAAAGGTAGCGCCTTTGGGGAGGTGCTGACAGCGCTCTCTGACTCACCCCGGCTCTGGATGAGGCCCCATGCCAATTCATCGCCAAGATTAGATCTGCAGGTTCCAAGCCCAAAAGTGACAACGCAAGAAAAGAAAAGGGCTCTCTATTTTCTTTGGCAGCAGAACACTGAGGCAGCCAGAGAGCCCTCAAGGAGGCTGCTGAAAGCTGGGGAGTGATGCAACATTTTGCCTACTAGGACTCCCGCCAACCCCTGGCTCGCTCAGCTGTATGCAGGAAAGCGTTAATCTTTGGCCCTCCAGCACTAATTAGAGCCCTGCCCTAGTTCTTGGGATCTGAGAGTCCCAAGGGATGAAAAGGTGCCTTTTCTCTAGACTCTGGGGATGTGTTAATACACCCAGGCTTTGAAAAGAGATTAGTTACCCATAAGGTTTGACAGCAACATAAGGAACCAGATACAAGATATTGGCAGGAAATGGCAGGCACAGACACCTTGGCATAGTGGGAGGTCTGATATCCCTCACTGAAGCATCCTCTTCTGTTAAAATTCCCAAAGACTCCCCAGACTGGCTTCCTTCAAGAAACCTGTGACAGAAGCCCATCTGCCAACGCTGTCTCCTGGACTGAACCTCTAAGCCCAAGGAACCTTTTCCACATGGGCTCAGAAGTTGAGGACTTGAACAGCTTGGCTGAAAACGGGGATGGTGTCTGTGTAAACATGCACGGTAAGGGTCAAGGGGTGGCCTGACCCCTCTGTTGCAGCATGGGCAGAAATGAAGAGCATCTTCTTAAGGAAGTGACAAAGAGAACAGGCGGCAGTGCTGGTCCACAGAAAAATTCCAGGCACAGCAGTCGTGTAATATGGTAAAGGGGAGGAATGACGATAATCCTGTGGGCTTGCAGGCAGCAAGCCAGCAGCAGCGGAAGCCCATCTAGGCTGACTCTTTTCCTCCTCTTCCTGCAGGTATATAGCCTGGGTGGGCTTAGAGGTGCAAGCCGGAGGACAAGAGCCCAATGGCTCTTAGCCTGGGACCTGCAACAGTCGACTTTACAGACTGAGGACAGCCCAGATATGCCTGTGTTTTCTTTGTCTGTCCATTTGCTTTCGTCATTTGGAACTTCCCCTCTTTCTTGTAAGCTGCTTTGGGGTCCTTTAAATAAATAAAATATCTTTTCATGAGGACGCCCCCCCCCCCCAAAAAAAGTGACAAAAAAACAGTAAGCAAGCTTTCAAATGCTACAGTACTCTTCTTCGGGTCGGATGATCAGTTTTGGAGGAGGGGTTGTTTCTAAGAAAACCAACCCAAAAGGAGAATGGGGAGAAGGACAAAATGATATTTCAGGGCATAATGAGAAAGCTCCTAGAGTTCACAGAGTCTTAAACGATGTGTGATCTCATTAATTTTAAGATTCTACAAAGTGCAGATGAGGGGCTTTTCTATCATGCTCACTCACATCTCTTTTCTCATCCCCCTCCCTTCTGTTTTCTGCATTGAACAACCAGTCTGATGACAGGGGGTTACTTGTGTTTCCACTGATGACAAGTTCTGGCAAAGCCAAAAGCTTGTGTACCGTTTTGTGATATTTTGGTTAGCCCTGACAAAAAGGGTATCATATTACTGTTGGTTTAGGAAGTGAGGAGCGCACCATTTCCCATCAGCCGCCAAGTCCCTCCAAAGGGGCACCTAGATAACCACTGTGGTGTAGTGATTATACTTTTGGACTAGGATCTGGGAGACCCAGATGTGAATCCTTGTTTTGCCATGGGAGCTTGCTGGGTGACCTTGGGCCAGTCACTCTCTCTCTCAGCCTCACCCATGGGGGAGCCACTTTAGGTCCCCACTGAGGAGAAAGGTGTGGTATAAATATTTAAACAAGGTGGGGTATAAATATTTAACCGAGTCCCTTGCTGTTGGGGGGGGGCAAAATGTCGGAAGTCCATTTCACCCACTCACCTGCTCACGCAGGACATAGGCATACTCTGCCAGCAAGGTGGTGCTGATAATTCTCCACTTGTGCTTCGTCTTCTTGAAGTGAGGGTCGGGGAAGAGGAAGAACATCTTGCACAGCTGTGGAAACACGGAAAGATTCCGCCACCATCATTGCAGGAAAAACTTCAGTCTCAAGAGCCTTGCAGTTTAGACACCACCCTGAGTCTTAGGGAGCAAACCTCAGCAGGTCTACTCAAAAGTAAGTCCCATTTTAGTCAGTGGAACTTTCCCCCAGGAAACCATTCTCAGGAGTGCAACCTTTGTGACTTCACTGACAAGCCAATCAAGTGGATCTTCATTCCCCCTCCAAAAGGGACAGTTATTATTATTGCCTTTTATCTCCAGGAAGTCTCCCTTCCTTGCTTTGCAGCTCCCTGCTGCATACTGTTCCTTCCAGCCAGGGACGGTAGCTCAGGGATAGCCTGAAATGTTGGCTCCTCAAATCATATCTAAGTGGGTCTGATGCAGTCCTCATTTACCTTGGTCTCGTTATTAGAGATGTACATGAAAGATTATTAGAACTGTGTATGAGAAAATGGATCACAGATTTGTAGAATTCCGTGGGTCTTTAACTTCTTTTTGTTGCATCCTTCCTTTTTTCCTTTGTACTTTTATTTCCACTAAATGGGTTTATATTTATGTGTTACAGATATATGATTTAAATGCTCCCCTTTTTTCTTCTATGATTGGCTGATATAAACAGCGTCATTTCCCCCCTGCTGTAAATAAGTCCACTTACAAGCTGTATCATATCATACATGAAGATACTTTAAGACTCTTGTCCTTTATAGACAGTCTACAACAACTGTACAAGGCCATTCCGCCACGGGACTGTAACAGAAACAGTTCTGAAGAAGATATCAAAACGGTGTCTTAATTAGCCAGCAGCTCTTCAATTGTTATACTTTGCTGTTATCGTGCACTGAACTGTTATACCTTAATTGCCATACTTCACTATATCATGCCCCGCATCTAAAGAAGTGTGCGTGCACACGGAAGCTTATACCTTGAATAAAACTTTGTTGGTCTTAAAGGTGCCACTGGACTCAGACTTTGTTCTGAATACAGGGACTGTTTGCACTTTATATATTAACATTTGGTTTGTACAGTTAAGTAGAACTGCCTTTTTTCCTTTTGTGCGGCCTCTGGGACACAGTACCATCTTTTGTTTTTAATAATTTATTTTTATTATATCTCAATATTATTGTTACATTGCAATTTAGTTCCAAATTTCTTTTGATACTCCTTTTACCCCAAAACACAGTACCGTCTGTCACCAGGCAGAGCCCAGGCAAGCAGAGCAGACGGTACCAGGCTACAAGGACCCCACGGCCTCACTATTTATTTATTTATTTTTAGGAGATTCTTGAAAAGAAAAAAACAATCTTTCTTTAACAAAAAAAACTCGAGGCAGGTTACAATGTGATATAAAAATACAAGAAAAACCACCAACAGGAAATGACAGAATACAGTCATAACTCAGCCTACAACAGACCAGGAACTGTTCTTAACCACCTGGGCTCATCTTCATAGAACCACAGAGTTGGAAGGGATCTCTCGGGTCATCTAGTCCAACCCCCTGCACAATGCAGGAAATTCACAAATACCTCCCCCACCCTATCCCCAGTGACCCCTGCTCCATGCCTAGAAGATGGCAAGCACTCACACCCACGATCCCTGGCCAAAATGGCCTGGAGAAAATTGCCTCTTGACCCCAAAGTGGTGATCGGCATTTCCCTGGGCGTGTAAGAATGGGCCACGAGAACTAAGCACTGATGCAACCTTTCCTGCCCTCCCTCTCATGATCTGCCCAAGTTCACACAATCAGCATTGCTGTCAGATGGCCATCTAGCCTCTGTTTGAAAACCTCCAAAGAAGGGGAGCCCACCACCTCCCGAGGAAGCCTGTTCCACTGAGGAACCGCTCTGTCAGGAAGTTCTTCCTAATGTTTAGCCGAAAACTCTTCTGATTTAATTTCAACCCGTTGGTTCTTGTCTGACCTTCTGGGGCAACAGAAGACAACTCCCCACCATCCTCTATATGGCAGCCTTTCGAGTACTTGAAAATGGTTATCATATCACCCTTCAGTTGTCTCCTCTCCAGGCTAAACATACTGAGCTCCTTCAACCTTTCCTCATAATACTTTTCTCATAGACAGCCCATCAGCAAAAATGCATGCCAAAACAGTTCAGCCTTACTTTGTCTCAGAAACAAATCAACAAGGTGGGAACCTTCCTGACAGCACCAGGTAGGCTGCTCCACCAGGTGAGGGCCAGCACAGGAAAAGCTCTTTTTCCAGGGGACAAAGGGCTAATCTGACAGCAAGACAGGATTCTGAAACAACTGATTAGCTGAGATGAGCATATGGGGTCCAGCAGATAGGTGGGTCCCAGGCGACTGCCAGCTTTGACCATCATTTCACACTCGTGGAGGTTCCTTCTAAGGATCCATAAGCAATGTTGGAGTTACAAGAGAAACTTCTTTCTTGGGGAAACTCCAGAGGATCTGGAAGCCAAGAAGGATCACACAGGCATCTTTGAAAACACATAAATCCTTTTAATTCTGCACTGAGGCCTTGACCATAAGAATGCAGGTATTCCAAATCTTTCAAGAACTTTTTATGTATAATCAATTATACCTATAAGGCTATGAATTTCAGTCCTTGTATATTAATTTTGTATTTGTACATAAACTGCGCTGGTAAATTGCTTGGCTGATCTTCTATCATAATAAATGCTGACGATAAATCCTTTTAAGGACTAGTAAAGGGGAAGAGGTGGCTTTGCCTTCCTTTTTTAAAGTTTATTTTTATTAAATTTTTCAACGTTAAACAGCATTCAAGCAAGATACATTACAGATATTGTGTAAATCAAGATTACATCATCCTTTTGGCCGTGTTGTTAATAGACGTATAACCATTTTGTTAACTATATCGAACAGTACAATGAGTGTTGCAATAACGAGTTGAGAAATACAAAGAGAGTCATAAGCTTTGCCTTCCTTGAATAAATCCCCTGGAAACTCACCTGTCCCTTGCGGAAAAAGTTGGGCAGGTGTTTCATAGCATTGCTGCGGATGCAGGCAATGTTCTGGTACAGCCCAGGGTGGGACACTCGCAGGGATTGGATCCTGTCTCGCACGTAATCCGAGACCTTCACACGGATCTCCAGGCCCAGCATTAAGGTGTCTGGGAACAGGGACGACAATGCAACTATGGAAGAGAACAAGAATCAGCATAATCAATTCCAAATTATGGAATATGTACATAATGGCAAGAATTACAGAGAGCGTTAATGACGCTCTGAGAACACAATCCAACTTTTCTGCAATTTGTTTTCCCGTATTACAGTATTTGAAACAACAGAAAGAAATTCCTGAGATTATGGATTTGTTACATCTATGGTGAGATAAATAACAGTATGCCAAGGATTGTTAAAATGGGTAGATGTATAAAAGGCATATGACCTATGTGGTGATCTGTTATAGTCAGAACTGTATTATTTAATGAGATTGTTGTTTATGTAAACTTGTTGGAAAACTTCGTATTTACTATCTATTGTAAATATTTTATTTGAAAAAAATAAATAAACTATATATTAAAGGAAAGTAGCAATCAGGCAAGGAGGAAAAAAATCTATGGCAAATGAGTAGATAATGCAAAAAAAAATATTGTTCCTTTCTCTTGCAGTTTACATTGCAGAAGCATTCTGAGCACCTCCGCTAGACTTATCATTCTCTTCTCATACCATGACTGACTTTCCCCTCTCCTTAATGTTGCAGTATTGCACATAGCTATATGTACATTAAAATACAAAGAACGTCCAAGTAAATGTGACTACAACCAAGTTGTTAATATCTACATTGGCTCCCCACATTATCGAGGCCTTAAGCTTTAAGACTGTCCGCTTCTCTGTTTCTGACAATACGGATGACCCTGTGAAAAGCAAGCCCCTTTACCTCTCAGATTTAAACATGAATGGTCAGCCCATGCTTAAGACTCTCTTGTTTGAACCAATGTGAGAAGGCGGCACTTTCAGTTTTGTTGGGCGATACGAAGTATCATCTATTTCATCTCCCCAAATTCCCCTCCTCGCTGTCTCCTATTCTGCAAGACACAGCTAAACTCCACTTCCTGAATTTTTCAGGGGACTGTAGGATGGGGCCGTAAGTCCCACTGATCTCACCGGGACTTTCTTCTGAGTAAACATGACAGGGATCACAATGCAAAGAGCCCAAGTCTTTCTTTTCCTGGATGCTCTGAGGAGGAACTGCTTGAAACCTCAGAGACTTTTCCCGTGGCTTGAGATTTCTTCTCCACCCACCTCTCCAACCCTTGTGTCATGTCTGTGTTATAACTGTGGATTCACCTGACCAGCTTAAGGAGTGATGACTTGCCATGTGATAAATTGTTCTCAGGCAAACTTCCCTCCCCCACGAAAGGATGTTTTGGTGTGTGTGATGGATAGCACATCCCCACCCTCTGAATCTAGCAACTAGCTTTTCACATGATAACACAGTCATGCCATGTAAAACACCACTACGGGATTCCAACCATAGTTTTCTGTACACACCAGATCACAGAGCTCTCACTCTAAAAACATGCAGTGATGGTCTTTTTCACGATAGCCAAGACAGCCTATGAAATCTGTGTGAAAGCAGACTAGATAGGTAGATAAGACAGACAGACAGAAAGAGGAGTAGGGTACAGGCCATCTGTACCTATATGAATAGCTCGCACCCTACAACTCACTGAACAAAGTTTGTAGCTTTTCCAGCCTAAAGAGCCTTCCTCCAAATGAAGTGGCTCTTCTTCCAATGGTAGTTTCAGGCAGGATACAGGTCATGAAGCAGACTTGTCTATATTTGTGTCACTTGTTCTGCTTTCTCTCCTTCTAGGGCAGGGAGCTAGGCAGAACAACGAAGCCTCCTACCCCTGGACTGCTAGAGCCCCAGCTCAATCTCTCTCTGATTTCTGTGATTTCAAAAAGCACTGCCCAGACATTGTGAAGCTTATCTCCCTACCACCATCACCAATCATGAGAACTTGCTTTTCCAAATCAAAGCCAACAAGCTGCTGAATTCTGTCTCCTGCATCAGATAATCCTTTTCCAGGCTTGTGCACGGTAATGAGATGCATGGAATTCCACCAACATCATCCTTTACTCCAACTAACCGGGAACCCCATCTGTCCGCTGGATCTCTTGCTAACATCCATCGCATCCTTTCTCAACAAATGTGCAGGAATTCCTAACTACAGGTTTATATGAGTGATCTTTGCTAGGAATCGCTACTTCTCATATTGAGCTACAGTTCCTAGGGTAATAAGAACCTAAGAGAAGCCAATGTTGGATCAGGCCAGTGGCCCATCCAGTCCAACACTTTGTCACACAGTGGCCAAAAACACCAGGTGCCCTCAGAAGGTCCAGCAATGGGGGCAGGTCAAGAACTCGGTCAAGAACTTCAGTGAAAAAGAAAAATGCTCCATAAAAGTCACAACAACTCACGGCAACCCCAGCCATGGGGTGTTCAAGGCAACAGATGAGCAGAGGTGGTTGGCCATTGCTTTCCTTTGCATAGCCACCCCCATCTTCCTTGGAGGTCTCCCATCCAAATACCGGCCATGGCCAACCCTGATAAGCTTGGCCAAACTGGGCTAACTGAGCTTCAACACTTAGTATAAAGCCCAGTTTCAACTGGCAGCACAGACAAGCCCCACGGAGTAACTAGTAAGGCTGCAGCCTGAACTGCTTTATGCTCTGCCTTCCTTTGTAAGTGGGAAGAGCTTTATGCAGTCTGTTCTTACCCCCTGATAATGTTATCTGTAATGTCATCGTTTGAGGGTCAAAACCAATGTGAACAGTCTCTGTCCATCCATAAAAACTAAACTGCCCACATGGATCGCTTACGATGCAGTCCTAAGCAGAGATGACCCTCTGGATTGGCGCCAAATGGGGAGGGGAGTTTAACCCTTCAACCCCTGCTCAGGTTGCTAATAACAGGGCTTCCCACACAATTATCAGCACTGACAAAGGTGCCTGGTTTCAATCATAGAAACTGAGCAGGGTTTAAAAGGTTCACTCCCCTTTCCCCTTCCCGTATGCTCTAAATAGTAATCATGGCCATGGAGGAGGGGTCGTGGCTCAGCAGCGGAGCCTCTGCTTTGCATGGAAAAGGCCCCACACTCTATCCCTGGCACCAACAGTTGAAGTATTTTGGTAGCTGGCAACACCAAACACCTCTGCCTGAGATCCTGGAGAGCTGCTGCCAGTCACAGAAGACAATATTGACCTTAACAGACCAATGTACTGATTAGGTATAACACAACATCATGTGTCCATGGCTGCACTCACGATTTGCTGTGTACAGACTTACAGATCTTCATGTTTGTTTTGCCCCTTTTAAAATATGCTAAACACTTTGAAATCCATTGGTCAAAGGACGGGGCGGGAGGAACCTGATACTTTAACTCTCTGTCTGGTGTGCAGTGTAAAACTGTGCATAACGCTTGTTGCAAGACTGAAAAAGGAAGTATTCTAAAAGGACTTCCGCGTTAGTATTTCACAAGCCTATTTCCTTGGAAACCCCTTCCATAACCTTCGGAGCCTACCTCCACAGAGATTTAGCTGCATTCTCAGCAGACTTAGCGAGATGGCTCAAATTGGTTTCCCTTTTGCCATTGCATTACAGCAGCTCTTGTTTTTACCTTACACTGTTTAACTGCTATTGTATTTATTTATTAAAATATTTATACCACACTTTCCCTTGTGGTTCAAGGTGGCTTATAGTAACAGTAAAAACACAATTCCAAATAAAAGCAGAATAAAATGACAGACCCCCAAATCTCTCCCTCCCTTAAAAGATGCCTGCCATTCATACCCCCTTAAATGGCCTGGCTAACGGGCAAACTTTGCAGGGTCTCCTGAACATCTGCAAGGAGGGGACACCCCCCCATCTCTTCAGGGGGCCCATTCTACAGAGCAGGAGCCATGAGAGGCCTGGGCTCTGGTCCACACCAGATGGGCCACCCTAAGGGATGGGATAGCCAGCAGAGGGTTTACCTGAAGGCCGTAGCTGGTGCTAGGGTCATATGGAAGGATAAAGTTAAAGTAAAGGTTTCCCTTGCTCAAAAGCCAGTCAAATTCAACTCTGGGGGCGATGCTCATCCCCGTTTCCAAGCGGAAGAGCCAGCACTGTCTGAGACTTTTCCATGGTCATGTGGCCGGCATGACTAGATGCTGAGGTGCACGGAACGCTGCTCCCTTACCACCGAAGCGGTGCCTATTTATCTACTTGCAATTTCTTGCTTTTGAACTGCTAGGCTGGCAGGAGCTGGGGCCAGAGACAGGAGCTCACTCCCTCACGCGACACTCGGGTCTCAAACTACCAATCTTCCAGTCCACAGTTCAGCATCTTAACCACTGAGCCATTGCAGCCATATATGGAAGGATACAGTCCTTCAAATACGAGTGTCCCAGGTCATTAAGGACTTTAAAGATTATAACCAGCACCTGGAATTTAACTCGGAAACAGACAGGCAGCCAATGCAGCTGTTTCAAAGTGGGCAACATATGTTCTGCTATCTTTCATGGTTTTATTTACAATAACATCATGTTCCTAGTTTTTCCTGCTGTTTTTATATTGATTTTTAATGGTTATAACTTTTAATATGGCGTTAGCTATCCTGAGAACCAGTTTTCTGGCTGAGGGGCAAAGCATGAATGCTTGACATAAAACCCCAAAATCATTGGTGTGTGGGTGTGTGAAATTACCCAGCAATCCCCCATAACCACAGCCAATATCAGCAAATTCTACTTGAGAGGAAGGCTTGGCTCTCTCTTCCACGTCCTTTGGGTCATCGTGGTGATCATCTTTGGTCAAAGGTGTGAAGAACTCTGGGTAGAGCTCAGACCAGTCCATCTCCTCAGGCTTGGCGGGACTAACAGGAAAGAAAGCAGAAAGCCTCATATAACAACCAGAGTAATACCAACACACTTCCCAGTTTCCCAGCAGCACCACTTCCAAGTAGCTTCTGACTCACGGACCACCACAAAACTGCCTTAAGGACCCACTTTGCTATTTTTGCTGCAACAGACCAGCACAAAGACCACTCTGGAATTTGGCGAGTGGCAGCTATGAATTACCTGGTGTAATAATTTCTGCAGGACATGCTTATGACACCTTTATTACAGATCATTTCAAAACTGAACAGGGACAAGGAGTGAGGGTCTGCTATTCATCCTATCGACTTCAAGAGACAGAAATATCCCAGTGAGTCATGTCTTGAGACATTCCAATTGCTTGTGTCTCACACAAACAATGAAATAATAATGCATGTATCTGGCCATAACGTACAACTAAGTGGGACTAATGTTCTAATTCTAACCACATCTGTTTGCAACCAAATTCCACTGAAGTCAAGGGAAATTACAGTTAATAGTAATAGCACACTCACAGTGCAATACTCAGCAGAGTTATGTTAACTCTATTTACAGTAAATGTGTTTGGAAGGGTCAGCTGTTTATTTATTTCATTCGATTCCTTATCCACCCTTCCCTACGGCACTGTAAGGGCACTTGGGGATCAAGCTACATGTGGCACTGTAATTCTGTATTTGGAATTCCCCAGTTCTCGAGTACTTGATGGTCTATTTATGCATGATGCTTAAACCAGCTTTTATATTTCCTGTACTATTTCCAGAAACATCTAGGCATCTAGGCCAACAGATTAGAGTGTGCGCGCTGCCAGCAGAACTGCTTCTGGGGCGGCAGTGGCGCCGACAGGACGTCCGCCATGGTCAGAGAAGCCACAAAACCTGCACAGCGCAAACCATGTGGAGCCACCAGTAGGCTCCAGTCGCAAGAAACAAGAGGGTGTGAGAAGCTACCTAACCAAGGATTCATCACAGGATTCAGAGAAGCCAGAAAGAGCTGCATGTCTCAGGCTGCAATCTTAAGCACGCTTACTAGAGAATAAGCCCTAGTAAACTTGGGGTTGTGCTGCCAGTTTCTCATAGTCCACCCTGAAGAGATTCTGCCACCAAGAATAGACAGATAGATAGTAAACGGCAAATATGAAGACAAAGGCATGGGACCGACAAGACAGTCAATGATCAAGTGCATTCTTTGCATGCAGAAGGTCCCAGGATTAGTTCCGGTTATCTCCACTTAAAGGATCTCCGGGCATAGGCGTAGAATATTTCCCGGGGGGGGGGGGGGGCTCAGCCCCCCCGGCAAAACGGAGCGCCTGCTGCCGTGCCTCCCCGGGTCCTTCCGACTCCGCTGCTGGAGAGGGAGAGGGAAGGGTGGCCGGGGGGGGGGGGGGGGGAGAGAGGGAGAGAGGCACCGGCAGCAGCTGGCCAGTGGTTTTGCAGGCAGGGACTCGTGGCTGGAGTCCCCCGCCCAGCATTGCCTGTTCTTCACAGATGCCTGTTCGTTTCTAAGTAATGCCGGTCCCCCCCCCCCCCCCCCCCCTTCCCGCTCCTCCAAGCATCGCCAGTCTTTCGGCATTCACGTTCCTAACAGGGAAGCCCCGACTGGAATTTCTTATTACGTTCTCGCTCCTCCGCCTCTTCTCCCCCCCTCCCCGCGCCCAGCATTTGCAACGAATGCCCGCGATGCCTCCATCTGTGGCAGACAAAAGAGAGACGCTGGAGGCAGATCCTTCCTCTTCATCCGGCAGCATCTTTGAGCAGCCCCAAAATCAGACCCAGCCGCGTAACTGCCTGATCAATACCCATTGACTTCTCCGACGCCCCTGGCTCTTCGGGAGCACAGCTTGAACATGTGCTTTGGAGGGGGAGGGGGGAAGGACGAGAGCAGTTGAGCACAAAATGTGCGACACGACAAAAAAAAAAAAACCCACATGCACACACATAACACACTTCCCCGGCGCTTGGCCCACGAGATCCTGCGCCTTTGACCACCACCTCGACAGAAACTCGTTGCGTACACCTGTACGTGATAAAGTCTGCAGCCCGGTCTGGGAAAGAATGGAGGGGCCTCCTGAAAGGGGAGGGGGGCATGAAACGCCGCAGGTAGAAGTCGTCTCCCCCCCCCCCCCCCCCGGAACTCGTCTGGGTAAGAAAGGACGGGGGGGATTTCTTTCTTTCTCTCTCTCTCTCTCTTTCCCCAGCCCCCCACCCACGTGCTCCTCCCTGCCCGGGTGTTTTGGTATCTCCACGCCCGGCCCCGGGAGGCTGCCCTCTCTCGCCAGGTGCCTTCTTCCCGCCGGGGCGCAAGACTAGAGAGGGCACGCTGGTTGCCTGGAAGAGGCGGCAATACTAGGATAAAGGCACGAATAGGCATGGTATTGGGCAACGTAATTATATTTCCCGATCATAGTACTATACTAAAGTACATATAGCGTGATCCTACATTTACTAGGCAGTAAACCTCAGTGTTCCGATCACAAGTGTAAGCGTGCACAGAACTGCCTCTATAAAGAATCAAGAGGTAATTCAAAACTTAAAGCATTTCCGGGATCAATACACCCACTCTCCGCGGGAGCCAGCAACCAGAGGAAACATATAGGAGCGCACAGAGCATCAGCACGAGGGTAGAGGAGGGGATTCGTTGTGGGTTCGTGTCCCTTCCACACTCACTAGCGCAAAGTGTGATCCGCCAACGGATTAGAGTGCGCGCGCTGCCGGTAGAACCGCTTCTGGGGCGGCAGTGGCGCCGACAGGACGTCCGCCATGGTCACAGAAGCCACAAAACCTGCACAGCGCAAACCACGTGGAGCGTCCAGTAGGGTCCAGTCGCGAGAAACAAACGTCAGCCCGGAGCGCCGACAGGAGTTGACGCCAGGCGGCTGGAGCGTACTCCTTAAAGGGCCAACAGCAGCGTCTGGCATTTTCAAAGCTGCTGGGAGCAAAACCGGAGTGGCAGTTCGTCTCTGTGCCATGATGCTGGTTGTTTTAACGTGATTTTATTACTTCTGGCCTGATTGCTTAATTTTTAATAACTACAAGAGGACAGTCAAAAATGTAGGGGGCTTTTCCCACCTTATGCTGAAAAAAGCTTCAGCCGCCATCCGGTCCGGGGCATAGCTGGAAATAAACCCCACTGAAAAAAAACCGATATTTACTTCGGAGTAAATGTGTAGTAGCCATCTCTTACCTATGCTGCCACAGCTAAAAACGTAGAAGCTAGGCAGGGAAAAAAGTTAAGAGGCGAAGCTTTACACAGGGTTACCAACCTCCATGTAGGGCCTGCAGTTTACCCAAAATTACAGGCAGTGTTCAGTCTACAGAGATTAGTGACCCTCCAGGAAAAGGCAACTTTGGAGGGTAAATTCTATGGCAGCAAATTCCTGCTGATTACCTTCCCCAGATACTGCCTCCCAAAGTTGCAGGAATTTTTAAACCAGAGTTGGCAACTGTAGCTCTACAGTGTAGTCTGCACTATACCAGAATGTCAATAACATACACAGAAGGAGAGAAGTTTCGGAATAGTCAAAATAATAATGCTAGCCATGAATATGAAGAACATAATGGTCCTTTAAGTCCAGCCTCCTGTTTCCAACATATGCTGCATAGAGGCATACAAACAAGATAGCGGACAGCTTTTGTGTGCTGTCTCCAGTACTTTTATCTGTTTCTGGTCGAAGCAAGGCAAATATTCCTTGGTTCTGGAATCTCCAGTGTGCCCCAAAGATTGGTGCTGTTGGGAAGTACACACCCGCAATGCTCCCTCTAAGCTGTGGAATCTTGTGATAAAAAATTGTACTTTGTGAGCTACTGGCATTAAAGTTGTGAGTGAGCAATTTGTACTGCATAAATCAGTTTGCTCTGGAGCCATCCTTCCTGTGCTAAGACAAAAATGTGTGATCCAGAGGCTAAAAAACTGAGCTAGCTCACACTAACTCAGCTTAGGGGGAACACACCTCCTGAGCTTTTTTTCCTGATCTTTCCTAAACTCTGACATGTTTTTCGGAAAGATCGCAGCAAAACTGGGATGGCTGCCAAGTGGATGGGAAAGGCTCACTTTCCCCAGTCCTGCCCATATGACAGCCATTTTCCCTCCTCCATTTTCACATACCACCAGGGGCTTTTTGAGTTTTTAAAAAGCATTGGTAACTGACATACAGATACAATGGTATAGTGCTATGTCAATGACTGTTTTTTCTAAAAGTCTCAAAAAAGACCCCGATGGCAGGTAGGTGGGCAAAATGGCCACCTCTGGGGACTGAGGGGGCAAGGAAAATGCCTCTGTCTGGAAGTCATCTTACTGCCTTAGAGCAGGAGCACCACAAGGCTTCCATAGGAAAAGCCCTACCTACTGACCAGAACTACTGTTGGGGGTTTGTGTTCTCTAACATCATCAGAAATGTCAGTGCACACAAACACACAAGTTGTTTATAGGGTTGCTGACCTCCAGGTGGGACCTGGAGTTCTCCTATAATTACAAGTGATCTCCAGACCTACAGACCTCACACCACCCGAGGAAATGGCAGCTTTGGAGGGTGGGCTTGTTAAGAAGTGTTTCCTTTTGACTGTCCTGAATCCATTGTCCATCAACTTCATTGATCAATTTTCACCCATTACAGAAGATGAACTTATGAGCTCAAAGCTGTGACATGCAGAAATGCATGGTATGGGTTGTCTGGAAGTGGATAGTTCTTAGTTTTTCACAACACCGCCTGGCCCGAGAGAAGCCAGGCTCACTGCCACTAGGGGGAGGGCTTTTGCGGTGGCGGCCCCTCGCTGGTGGAATGAGCTCCCAGAGGAGATCAGGGCCCTGCGGGACCTGATGCAGTTCCACAGGGCCTGCAAGACAGAGCTCTTCTGCCAGACATATGAATAGGGGCCGCCACCTCCATGTACCCCCCCTGCCACCAGCAACTACCAACGTGCGCCCAGATATTACCATCTGGTCGACGACGACCTCGGCATGCGCCCAACATTAGACTGTACGCCATCGAGACTGTGAGCACTTTAATAACTGTAATATACTGTATTGTACTGTTTTAATGATGAAAGTTTTAATGTCATTGTTTTACCGTGGACTTGGTCCACTAAAATGTGTAAGCCACTCTGAGCCTGCTGTGCGGGGAGAGCGGCCTAGAAATCGAATTAAATAAATAAATAAATATAAAAGTAAACATTTTCAGTGAAAGGTGCCTTCAGTAGTCATTCAGGAAAAAAATATGCTTCAATTATCAAAAGCTCGGGAAACTCCAACCTAGAGTCTTACTAAAGAAGCAGCTGCTTGGAATGTTTTAGCATTAGTTCTGTAGACAGAACACATTAGCCAGAGGTCTCTTAAATACAGGCTGTTTGCCATGGCTTGGGTGTTTTCCACACAGAGACAGTGTATCAGGTTCTCGGAATCTCTAGCTTTCTCAAAAAAAAAAAAAAAAAGGTCTCTAGCCCTTTTATTACAGAAATATAAGAGGAAAGGCATATCCCTGCAATGAGAGGGTGGGAGACTTAACTTTCTGAAAAAGGAAAGCTTGGAATTCAGTAAGTCTCTAGAACCTTTTATTGTGGAGATATGTCTTTCCCCTTATATCTCCACAATGAAAGAAGCTAGAGATTTGTTTTCTCAATGAAAGCAGGGTATCCAGAGAATCTGATAAACAGATTGTTATATCATTATAACAATATGATATCCAGTTGCTGATTTTAAAAAAATCTTAAGGCTTGGTGATGCGGGGAGGGGGATGGTTGCTGCTGGGGGCAAGGAAACCAGAGGGAAACCTGCCATAGGGAAGCCCTGTAGCTGGTGCACTTTCAATACTTTAGCCAAAACCTGCAGCCACACATTGTTATATATATTCACAAGGGTTGCACTGTAGCCATTGACTGCAGCTGGATATTCCTGTGTGGACAAATCAGACCACAAGGCTACCTTTCTAGAGCTTGCAACAGTATGCAATAAAACACACACACACATACACATTCAGGAGCAGGGCTGGTGGGGAAAAAAGAGAGATTCCTACAATCAGCAGCCCTCTTGCTAGGAGATGAGACTGTGCAGTCGTAAAGCCCGCTCTGTGCCAGCCAGCTTCCTGCCAGGTGCAGGCATTGAGCTTGCAACCTTTTAACGAGTCAAAATTCTATCCGTTCAGGGTGGAGCAAAATAAACAATGCAGGAAAGAGCTCCTTACAGTAAGGTTGCCAACTTTCAGGTGGTAGCTGGAGATCTCCCACTATTATAACTGATCTCCAGACAGTAGAGATTGTTCCCCTGGAGAAAATGGCTGCATTGGAAGGTGGAGTGTATCAGCAGTGTACCTAGTCTATTTGACTCCCGGGGTGGGTTTTTAACACCCCTCTCCTCTATGTTTCCTCCCACTGTGGAGTCACAGCTGACTTATGGCAATCCTGTAGGATTTTTAAGGCAAGAAAGGTTTGGAAGTGGTTTGCCATTGCCAGGGGCAGATTAAGGTTCACTGGTGCCCTGAGCACTGACCAATCTTGGTGCCCCCCTCCTTTCCACTTCTGCGTAGGAAGACTCGTCGAGCATTTTTGGCAAGACAAGGCTCTGCACTGAGTGAAGTGTGTCGACCCCACACATGCTTAGGAGCCAAGCCTTCTTACCCACGTCGGGGACCTCTTGTACTTCGAGGAAGTACCCGAGTTGTTGCAACCATACTTCCCAGGGGTGGGCTGGGTTGTGCACTGTGATCTGTTCCGGAGTGGCAGCCATGACTCACAGTGGTTGAGCGATGCTATGCGGAGAGCGATGCCCTGGAGGCGATGCTGGTGCGCTGTGTAGTGCATGCTTAGAGTCGGCTGGAGAGTCGCTCATCGGGATCCCATCCTCGTCACCGGTGAAAAGTACTGAGGTCAGAGACGTGGCGAGTGAACATAGCTCATACTTTATTAAGAGGTCGGAACAAGACTGATTTACTGGACCCAAAGGTCTGCTTAAATCCCGTTCCAAACCACACCCACACCCACCACTCGTGATTGGCTATATACATTAGTTGTCTTTAACCATTGGTTACGCTCAGGATCCGGTGCCCACTATTGGCCCACACTAGGATCCAGTCTGGCCATTGTCTTTTGGGACAAAGCTCAGTAGCTTTGCCAAGGCATATGTGTATCCAGCCGCATGCGCGGTCTCTTGTGAGGACATAACAGACTGTGTGTGGCACATGGTAAGCAAGAGGAGCTCTCAGAAATATCCCCTTGAGGGTGGTTTCTGGATGTTTCCATCTGTAAGGATGTTTCCATCTGCTCCCTTTCGCTTTTGGATATCACACCTTCTGTTTAAGGAACTTCAAAACTTCATTCTGACCAAAAAATATGCACAGCTCATTGCTACAGACCATGGGTTTTTCTTGGAAGGCGTCTTCCCCATTCTCCTGCATGCTTACTAGCAATAAGTAGCCACCAGTCTGAAGTTACAAGACACCCATCCTCCTTTTGATTTCTGACCATAGAGATGATTCATGCAGTCTGGGCAGGAGGTCTGGAGTAGGGAGCAAATGCAGCTTGTATCAATTAATGCTGACTCTACACACCGCAGGCCCCATTCAAGATAACAGCGATGACAGTACAGAGGAGAATCAAAAGGAAATGCTTTTCGTATGATGCAAATTTCTTTAGAAAATCAGTCAGGCTTTTCCAGAAACAGAGACAGTGATTATTTAAATATCAATTCATTTTGCACATCCATACTTGAACTTCTGCATATATTTTACATTATTTCTTGGGAACGATAGAGCCTAGCAACTTTTAAATGCCATCTTGAGTTTCTGAGAATTGCACTATGATTCTTAGGCACTGATGAAATTGCAAGATGTGTGCAACTTTCCAAAAAGTGGAAGCAGTGTAGCCCATGCCTGACGAGAACTGATAATACATTTTTTCACATGTTAAGCTCACTACCCTGCCAGATGGCTGTATACCAAGACTGGCTCTTATCGCATAGGCTTTACCCACCAAATATTTCAGCCACTGTTCAGTGCTTACAAGCAATGCATACTTGGGTTAATACAGTGGCCATTTTGACACAGGTTCTCAGCCTCAGCGTCAATGCTGTTGGGAAGCAGGCCGTTTCTCTGGTTCCCCATGACATCCTTGTGCATTTGTGCACCTCCTGGGCTTTCCCTGGCTTTTTTCTGATCTTTCCAAGCCTGCTTTGCTGCACAGTGTTGGGAAAGATTCCATTAAAGACTGGAAGGCTGTTGTGTGGATTTTCCCAATTCCACCCACACAAACTCCATTTCCCCAGGCCCTAGAGTGACCATTTCCTACCACCAACCCTCACCACCAGGGGCTTTGTGGAGGACTTTTAAAACAATGACTGCGATCACATGCACAATTAGCCCCGACATTTGGCGCGAATGCCGGGCGGATTTAACGTGTGTGATTACACACGGACATCTGGGAAGTGTCCCACAGCCGGCAGCAACCCGTATTGCTCTGCCACAGAAGTGGAGTAAACAGGCACCGGGGAAATTTCGGTAGCAAATGGGTTGCTATGGGCCACAGGCAGACTTTCCCATCTGATTGCTCCAGCGCACTCTCATGGCATTGGGATGGTCTGATCGGGCCATCCCGACTCCATGCTGTTGTTCCCCCACCCCCTTCTCAGTATGCGCATCATCACACACTCCATAGAGAGCCCTCAGGGCTGAGGTGCAAATCATCAATCCCTTGTTTAGGTGCATCGAAAACAAATGGCAACCCCCCCCCCCCGCCCCCAAAACCCTGACTCACTCACACTTGCATCTGATCATGCACTGGCGGGCTGTGCCTGCAGCTTCAAAAGACTGCAATCGCACAACTGCAGGTCAACTTCCGCCAGAGGAACTAGCCTCTCCCCACCGCTTTATCTCGCACATGTGACCACAACCAATAGCTGCCATGACAATATACTGATATAATGGTATATCAATATGTCATTACTGATTTTTTAAAAATAGCAAAAAGCCCTCTGAAGACTGTCGAAAGGGGGAATGTGGGAAAACCCACCACGTGTAAGCCCCACTGCATTAGCAGCTGCAGCAGCATTGGAGCTTCCAGAGGAAAGTACTGCCATGAGGAAAAGGACTTACAAACAAGATATAGAAGTATTTTTCAATCAGCCACCAGAACAATGGGTAAACATCCTCCTAGCAGGTGTGGGTTAGTCCAGTTCAGTTTATATCAATACAGGATCGTCTCGAAATGTATTAATAAAAGCAATAAAAATGACTACATGCAACCCCAAGACCTACACAAAAAACTTATATGTGGCATTATAATCCAACATTTCAAAATTGTTGCACACTTTGTTATTTGAAGACTCATGTTTTGCATTATATGTTATTTTCAGGGACATTGTTTTCGATAAACTCCAGCGGGCCATCTGCAGAGATAATAGATGCCAAGATCTGCAGCCCTACTTTCCACAAAAAGCTCAGCAGTCAGTTGATCCTGGTCCATAGCTCAAGCTCCCTCCCTGGTATATCTTGGGAAATCATCTTCAGAGGGTTAACTGCCAAAGATCTGCTTCGGGACACTCCAGTGGCTTTGACGCACATTGACAAAGACGGATGAAAGACTTGGCTTCTCCAGTAGGAAGCTGAAAGGGCACCGGTTCAAGAGTGCCTGGTTTTTGTGCGTTGACTGTCTCTTGCACTCTGGCAAAATGAGTATGAGTGAACATCAGGGATCTGGCTTCCATAGACACTGAGATATTTCGACTCAGTGATTTCCCCTCATACTAGTAAAAATATCTGTCTGGTTGTCTTTTGTTTCTACCATCTTTTCTCCATCTGCTTGGTTGCTGTATAGAGCATGGCACTGAGAAGGATGTAGTACCACTCTATTTAATGCAGAAATAACCTCTGTATGGTGCTAGGAGGCAACATCGGGGGGAAGCCTTATGGGCTCTGTGCCCAGTTTGCTGGCCCTCCAGAGTAACTGGTTGGCCACTGTGTGAGACAGGATGCTGGACTAAATAGACCACTGGTCTGATCCAGCAGGGCTCTTTTTGCCCTTATGTTTGTTAACTTTAGAGTGTCTTCAGATCAGCCATTTAAAAAGCATGTAGGGAAATCACAAACTGCTGAGCAGAAATGTTTTGAACTTTGGCAAATTTTCCTAACTATGATGTTGGTGATGAAGATTGTGATTCTGTGTGCACTTACTTGGAAATAAGGCCCACTGGACTTAATTCCAAAAGAAAAATGCAGATGATTGAGCAGCATGCGTAATAATTTTGGAGGTAGGGAAATGTGCAGTTTG
Organism: Lepidodactylus listeri; assembly: GCA_029233225.1. Lineage (NCBI taxonomy): Eukaryota > Metazoa > Chordata > Lepidosauria > Squamata > Gekkonidae > Lepidodactylus > Lepidodactylus listeri. The sequence goes on along the minus strand of JARCFY010000015.1, from coordinate 52,644,046 downwards.
AAGTTAAGGTAGTCAAAATTCTTGAACACATTCATATCAAAACTTGAGCCCTGAATCTAAATATGCTTACTCAGAACTTACCCATAACGTCCTTCCTCAGTACTGATTTCTGATCTGTAAAAGAGGAGTGTTAATGCTCACTCCTAATTCCACTCTGCTTTCCTCCTATACATTCAAATAAGGTTGTTCTTTTTTCCTTAGGACAAATGCTGGGGAATAGGAGCACATGATCAAGCTGCCTTTTCCTGAGTCAGATCTTCGGCCTATCAAGGTTGGTATTGTCTATTCTGACTGGCAGCAGTTGAGGTCTTTCATGTCATCTACTATCTCATCCTTTTAATGGGAGATGCCAGTGATTGAACTTGGGACCTTCTGCACGCTGAGCAGATGCTCTACCACTGAGCCACAGCCCCTACCCTCCAAGGAACTATGGACCAAGTTCCATAAGCAAAAAGAGAGCCTGCACCGTGTAGTGATTAGCATGTCAGACTAGGATTAGAGAGACCTGGGTTCAAATCCTGGTCAACCATGATGCTCACTGAGCAATCCTGAGCCAATCATTGCTTCTCAGCATAACCTACTACCCAGGATTGTTGTGAGCATAAAATCGAGGGGTGGGGGTGGGTGGGACACCACATATGTCACCCTGAATTCCTCAGAGGAAGTGTGGGGCAAAACCGTAAGAGCAGATAGTAGCAAAGCTATTTATTTGGCCACCAGACAAGTTGCTTGTGTATCTTGGAGGAACGCTAGGAGTGATTCTAAAGCCGCATAAGATGTTTCAAGCCTGTACATGTGCTTTCTCCATTGTGGCTCCCGCCTTGTGGAATGGCCAGCCTGTAAAAGCTCCTAGTCTCCTGGCCTTCTGCAAAACTGAACTATTCAAGAGGACTTTTCTCCATGGGTAGTGAGGCTGCATTGTACAACATGGTTCACAAACTTATGTGGATAAATGATTGGGACTTGTGGTCTATACTGCTGTGTAGGATCCTGTTATGTAACTTCTCTACCACTTAGTTTTGTCGTGTTAATACTTATGGTAGGCTTCACTTCTTTCTGGGGGTTCCAGAGTTCTAAAATTCTAATGCATTAGTTATTGAATTTCCTATCCTATCAGTTATATTGACTCATGATGTGTAATCTACCGTAAATTCCTGTGAAAAAGGCAGACTATCAATAATGTAGATAAGCAAATAAGCAGCAAGAAACAAGCAACCCATCCTGGAGCAGGAGCATTAGCATGCATCTAAATGGGATATGAGAATCTCTGGCTGTGGGTGTATACAATGAAGAACTGGAAGACTGCCATGCTGTCCCCAGCATTAATAGCTTGGTACTTGAGAGTGAAGTAGAACGGTTACAGAGAAAATGGACTCAGCTACTAAAAACTGCACTTTCAGGTAGAGCGCCTGGGTATGCACAGTACTGAACACAGTAGGGCATACTTCCAAGTAAATATGCACATATAATATGTGAAGAGAGAAATTGCAAAACTAATTTTATTTGCCTTAGTAAGCTAATTCTTTGAAACAGCAAAGCCCATACAGATACAAACATGCACAAGAATTCTCTGGTATTACATTGTATGTTTGCGCTTCAGCAGAAATGCTTATACAGGAGGTTACTGTTCTAAGTTACAATTTCTTGTTTCAAGTTGCAACTGCTTACAATGGTTTATTATTGCTTGCACATTCTAGCTTGGAGCAGATGCATGAGAAAGTGAGAGATTTGAGATTTGCAACGTTTAGCCTTAACTTTCTTAATTCCTTTCCTGTAATTGACATGCGCAAGAATGAAATAGAATACCTTTGCTTACGAGAATGATGTCAAATGTGTAGAAATGACACTAGTTCCATCCTACTGGAATTCACTGCCTCCTTAGTATAAAAGATTAAACCCAACTGTAACCGGGGCTCGCTTGTATCTGAAACTTTTATTCAGACTGAGACTTATGGTACCATAAAATATTGGCTTTTTTAATACCTGGTGTCCGTGTGCTTTCTTCCTGATCGGGTCTGGTTTTTAGGAATCGTGCTTCATATGCTGCATATAAGTAAAAAGCCAAGTCAAGCCAGGCACATTTTATGATGAAGGGCCCTAGTAAAGAGAAGGGTTGCTTCTACACAGGGATGCTGGCATTCACACTGGAGCAAGGTTGTTCTGAACACTGACACAACATCACACCTAATCATCCATTACCTAGGTTTTCTCTTCCTTTGCTCTGATCTTTCTCAGACCTGGCTTAATAAGATCTTTGGGGAAAGACTGTTCTGATAGCTAGATTCAAGTCCAGTGACCCATCGAGATCAACAAAAGTTTCAGGTATGTTGATAATAATAGTAGTATTTGGGGATTTTTTAATGTTAATTCCAGTTTTCTATTCTTGTAAAAATTAAAACAGAAAAAACAAAGAGACTGCCTTCTCAAGAAGGGGTTACAGGAATCCTGCTTCTCACAGCTGAGCAGTCAAATACAGAGCCAAAAGAACAACCCCATCTAAATAAATTCAGACCTGGTTCCTTCTGCCAAACATATGTATTTGAAATTCACAGTAAACAAAGAAGTGCCAAGAAATGGCTGAGAAGCGGAACAAAAGAAAAATGAGTAACAGCTAGGATTTTCAGGGGCCTTTTAATCTTTAACTCTGTTTTCATTTAACTGCCAAAACGATGCTGCTCAAACTAGGGGTGCCCTCTCTGCTTGAAAGCAGTGCCAAGCGAACATTTAACTGTGATGTGCGTCAAGGGATGGCCTCAGTGCTCAGTAGGTGACTTCTTGCTCCCTGACAATGAGCAGATAACTTCCATGCTCTGCCCTTAACCCCATTCCCACCCCCCGTCAATGAAAATGGGCCAAGGAGCAGGTTACTGTTTTGCTAGTGCCATACACGTCATCACAAGGGGGAGAGACTGCAGGTTGGCCCAGGACTTCAGGACAGAATTTTCCTTCCTCAGAGACAAAGTGTTCTCCTCACATCACCTACAAATTCCTTGTCAAAAAAGCCTGGTGATCTTCGGTGCCCCTTGGATTCGCCTGGTCTGGCCTTTTTCGTAAGACAGGCACAGGTGTAATTGGATCAGGCTGTGCTGGATTTTGCCTCCTTTCCCTTGGTTGATGTGATAACAGTACGGAAGGAGAGAAGGTGGGGGAGGAGAGCTCTGGGGAGGGAAGGGGGAGTTTTGTCTGCAACCTATTGCCATGGTGGGAATTTGAGAATACAGTCCTAAAAAGAGTTACATGAGTGTTTGCCTCTGAGCAAGCATGCATAAAATTGCACAGCAGTTTTGAATTATACCGTCCAAACTACATACCAAGTAACCTTAGGCAAGCCCTACCGTACAGGGTTGTTGTAAAGATTACTAAGATTATGTGCATGACATGTGCATGACATGTGCATGGATGACGCTTCGGTCCTTGACCCCTTTCAGTCCGACTTTCGCCCGGGACACGGGACGGAGACTGCCTTGGTCGCCCTAACTGATGACCTCCGGCGACATCTGGATCAGGGCGGTGGGGCGGTATTGCTGTTGCTCGACTTGTCGGCAGCGTTCGACACAGTGGATCATCAGCTGCTGACCCGCCGCCTTGCCGACGTGGGGATAGGGGGGCGGGCCCTGCAATGGCTTGTCTCATTTCTCCAGGGTCGGGGACAAAAGGTGGTGCTAGGGGAGCAGCAGTCCTCGAGGCACCCGCTTGAGTGCTGTGTGCCGCAGGGGGCAGTGCTTTCCCCAATGCTGTTTAATATCTACATGCGCCCCCTTGCCCAGATTGTCCGGAGGTTTGGGCTGGGATGTCATCAGTGTGCGGATGACACCCAGCTCTATCTGATGTTGGGCGGCCGGTCGGACTCCAACCCAGACGATCTGGACCGGGCATTGCACGCTGTGGCTGATTGGCTCAGATCTAGCAGGTTGAAATTGAACCCGGCGAAGACGGAGGTCCTGTGCCTGGGACGTTGCGGTCCGGAGTGGGGGGTCCCGCTCCCGAGCTTTGACGGGGCGCCATTGGTGCCTGCGCCGAGGGTTAGGAGTCTGGGAGTGCTCCTGGAGCCTTCCTTGTCAATGGAGGCCCAGGTAGCAGCCACTGCCAAGTCAGCCTTTTACCATCTACGGCTGGCGAGGCAGTTGGTTCCCTACCTCGACCGTGATGACCTTGCCACAGTGATCCATGCGACGGTCACCTCGAGGTTGGACTACTGTAACGCTCTCTACATGGGGCTGCCTTTGGCGCAAATCTGGAAGCTGCAGCTGGTGCAGAATGCCACGGCCAGGATGCTGATGGGTCTCGCAAGGCGGGACCATATCCAGCCTGTGCTGGCGGCGCTGCACTGGCTGCCTATAGCATACCGAGTTCGCTTCAAAGTGCTGGTTCTTACCTATAAAGCCCTATATGGCCAGGGTCCAACATACCTTAGGGACCGCCTCTTTCCGTACATACCCCAGAGAGCACTACGGTCAGGGTGAGAACACAGATTATGTGTCCCTGGCCCCAGAGACGCCAGGCTGGCCAGAACAAGGACCAGGGCCTTCTCGGTGGCGGCTCCTGTCTGGTGGAATGAGCTCCCGGAGGAGATCAGGGCCCTGCGGGACCTGATGCAGTTCCGCAGGGCCTGCAAGACGGAGCTCTTCCGCCAGGCCTTTGAATAGGAGCCACCACCAATGATTTTATGGATACCATCTACCATCTAACATCATAATTATTATGATGTATCCCTGGTCCAACACGGCCTCGGCTATGGCTGCGGGGGGGGGAGAGGCTCAGACCTGTTACTTGGTTGCCATCGGACGCTGCATTATGGAAGCTTTTATGGGTAATTTATATGTTTTAATGATATTTATTGGAATGTTTTAAGTGATTTTATAGGTTATTGTATTGAACTGGCCTTGGGCCCATGTGAGCCGCCCTGAGCCTGCTTGCGGGGAGGGCGGGATATAAATGTGAAATAATAAATAAATAAATAATAAATGATTTTACCACTCTGTGTACATAATCTCTTTAACTAGTGTTGCCAATTCTTAAACTGATCGTTTTAATGTCCTTTCAAATTTAAAACATCATTTACTTCCATGCCTTGAAAAGCTTCAACTGCCCAGTTCCAAACACTAAGCCTTTATTAAAGGGTCAGGACATTTTCCTCCTGACCAGCTGGCATCCATTTCTGCAACTACCTGGGGCCTTTTCAGTGGGTGCCCACTATTTATGAAAGAGCCTTCCATAAAAGGTCAGAGGGGCTTCTATCTTTTTGGAGGCTGTGCATTGGAATCATGTGCAGCAACTCTGTGCCTTGGCAAAAAACAAACCTTTCCTGACTGTTATTTCATTGTACTGTTTTGATACTGTACTCTGCTAGCTGTACTCTGCCTCCAGTACCAGTACCGATTTGTCAAAAAGCCGGCAGGTTTTCAACCATTTAAAATGAGTAGAAATTAATCATGTAAACCGGAGTGACAGATGGTCCCCAGGCTCTCAGGAGCTTAACGTTCCCTGCTCTGAGGCATCGAGGAGGAGGACCCTATGAAAAGAAAGAAAATCATAACTACAAGCCATGAAGCTTCTCCCACGCGCCGCACAGGTGAACAAGGCAAAGCGGCGTCTTTACCCCCCAGCTACCCAATGACAGCTGCGGCTTCACGGCCCGATGAAATGGGCAAGGGCGTCCTCCCGCACGTGCGGAAAAGATCAGCCAAGCTCCACCATCGTTCCCAAGGCATCCGAGACATCCAATGGCCTCTAAGAGGCCGCGGCCTTGATAACCAATCGCAGTGGGAAACGACCAACTGCGCCCGCCCCTGCAGAAGGCCCAGGTGATGGTGTTTTTTCCGGTAAGATGGCGGCCCCCAGAGTGGCAAGCGACGTGGAAGTGGCGCTGGAGTCGGTATTCCCTCAAGAGCTTGGGCTGTTCGCGGAGGCATTCACGGCTGAGACCCGCTACCGGCTCTGTGGCCACGAGCTGAGCATTGTTCAGCACCACGGGAGCCGTCTGGGGGTGGCTGCCCCCGTCTGGGAGGCGGTGAGCCTGGGGTTGGCGGCTTTTTGACGTTTGCTGGAAGGGCAGAGAAATGGCAGTTTAACAAGCGGTGGCGTCTGAAGAATCTGTAGTTTGCCTGAATTAGGATCATCAGACGCTTATGTATCTGTTTTTCGCGTTCTATTGTGTCCATTCTCTGAGGAGTTCAGGGTGGTGTATGAGATCATCCCTCTCTCATTTTATCTTTGCAACAGCCCTTTGAGGTAGGCTTGGCTGCGAGAGAGAGGGACTTCATGCCAGGCTGTCCTAGCTCAACCGCCACACCACACTGGTTCTTACTGACATGATTAAGCCGTTGGTGTAGGTAGGGTGGGGAGACAATTGTTTGTTTATATGCTTTTCCAGAGGGTTGCTTGAGGCAGCTCACAGGTAAACACAACATAAATTGTTGCATTAAAAGCAATTGTTTGCTCTGTTATGTCAAACAGGTATTCTTAAAATCCTGTTCTCAAGATAAAAATATTTTTGTAAATGCTGTAGCACTATTTAAAATCTTTATGTAAAGCAGGAAATAAAGGTGGTGTGAGTGTATGCTATGGGATGCAAAAGAAAATACAAACTGGAATGGAGGTAAACAAGATCACTTGGATAGTGATAGGTGGTAGTGCTAGAAATGGGAATAAGGCAAGGGGGGTATAAATGGGGTGCGGAGGACAGAACTTGGGGTAAAGAGAGCTAGTGTGGCAGTGTAGTTACTGAGCCATATTCTGGTTAACCGGGAGTCAGCCCCTGCACACACCAACCACCATGACTTTGGACCAGTCATTCTCTCACAGCCTGACTAACCTTGCAGAGAAGTTGTTAGGGTAAAACTGAGAAGGGGAAACATGAATATTGCTTTGAGTTACTTGAAAGAAGATTGTGTTTGGGAAAGAGAGTGAGAAGTAAGTAATGGAGTAAGTTAGCCATGTTGCAGTACACTTTACTAAAAGTAGCACCCTTATTTGTGTTGATGCCTAAAAAGGTAAAAATCTGTTGATGTTAAAATGAAGCAGTTATATCTGTGGTATGGCTGTTTCGGTAATGTGGATTGTTCTTTCTCTATAGAGTTTTTTCTTTTCTGGCCATGGCACTGTTGATTTAGGCCAGGCATCCACATTGTGAAATCAGTTGACATAATTTACTTCCAAGGAATTTGCACAATCCTTCATCACAGGTCATTAAAGAACAGCCAGATTGGCGAAGGTGATCCTGTTGTACTCTGAAAGATGAAGGATTCTGTCATCCCTGTACATTTGCTGATTCTGAATATATTGTATGAATTGTCTCATTCATTCTAATATGCCTTTCTCTCTTATATCTGGCCAAGGCTCTAGCTCTCTGTGACTATTTTGAAGAGCATAAACTGAACTTCTGGGGCAAGAAGGTTTTAGAACTGGGTGCTGGGACTGGTATTGTGGGCATCCTTGTTGCCCTCCTTGGTATGTACAATTGCTTAACCAAAAGCAATAATGTTTGTGAACATATCTGATGATACAGTTACTCAACAGCATCCATCAATCATGCCTTACTTTCCATATAAAACAGTACTTGTTTCAATAATGCTGAAATCCTGCATTCAGAACTATAGATATATGTTAAAGTGGTGCACAGGCTTCTATGATGTGCAGGTGGTTGATAGTGTGTAGTGACATATGAGCTGGGTGGTCTAGTGTTTAGGACAGGGATCCCCAATGTGGTGCCCATGGGCACCTTTCTTGGCAGCTGCGGCCACCATGTGTTTTTAAAAAGGGGGAGATGGGGCTTTTGTCCAACAAGGCTTCTGATTGGCTGTTGAAGATGTGATTGCCTGTGCAGATTTTTTAAAACATTGCTTTGGCAGCAGCTGCTATCACAACACAAGGATTTTCATTGGATGACTGAAAATAAACTGTGACAACTGTTGTGTGGATGGTTCCACTTACTGTGGCAGCCATGTTGTGGATGTGCCCATCATACTGTGTCAAAATTCCAAAGGTTCCCATTGACTAAAAAAAAAGGTTGGTGACCCTTGGTTTAGGAGACCGAGCTATGAATCAGACAGACCCATGTTCAGATCTCACCTCTGCCATATATTCGCTAAAGCGGCCTTAGTCAAGCTGCTTCCTTAACCTTGGCCTCACATTTGCAATATACTGGCTTACCTTACAGGTTGTTGTTAAGGGTAATGCGCATAAGAGCACATTTGGAAGTATAGAAATGCTAAATTATTATAGTTTTTGGCAGCATTCTTGGGGAAAATCCCAGTTACTGAAGGCTAAAATTTGATGATGACACCTGAAATATTTGCTTCAAGAATTTATGTAGTCTGTTGCCTGAGGCAAAATACTGCATTCTTCGGAGTACTATGTTGGGTTTGGGTTTCTCTGCTTTTACAGAAAGTAAATTTCTGTGCTTTCATGGACTTGATGTTGCAGGAGTCACAAGACAAAGAAAGCAAGGCACACTTCTGCCCCATTATAATCCCTAGGATTTAAGTACTAAATTAAGAATTAAAGTTCCACTGACTTCTGTGGAACAAATTTCAAGACTGTACATGTTAGGGTTGCCAGCTCTCAACTGGAAAATACCTGGAAACTTTGGGGGTGGATCCAGGAGAGGGTGGGGTTTGGGGAGGGGAGGGGAGGGGCCACAGCATGGTTCAGTGCTATAGAGTCCACCCTTCAAAGCAGCCATTTTCTTCAGGGGAGCTGAACTCTGTCAGCTGGAGGTCAGCTGTAAAAGCGGGAGATCTCCAGGCCCCACCTGGAGGCTGGCAACCCTAGTACACATTGAAGCCATAACCCTCTTACACCACTCTGTGGTCTCATGGCTGTTTTTTTACTTTTTTTATAAATTGGGATTTGTTTTGTTTGTTGCTTTGATTTTTTTTTTAGGAAAAGCAGTATTTAATTAGCAATAATTTTGCATAATCATAGGTTTAAGTATTCAGATGAAAGGATACACAAGCATGGTTTGAAGTGGATTTGCAGACCATGGTTAAGCACAACATCTGCAGTGAGGAAATCAGTGGTTGCTTCTTTACATTTCAGCTTGCAAGGCGACAAGTAGGTCTTCTCCCTGTGCATTATCTTTGGGGGCAGGCCTGGGCAAGCTAACATAGTATTTCACTGTGCCTTTGGGATCTTTACCAAATTTGGCTATTTGCAGTGTCTGTACTGCATCACGGTTTGCAAAGGCTATTGTGTTTCGAGGTTGGACTATCTATGTGCCCCACAGATATCTTTCCCATGGCTTCCAAGCACATTCATGACCTGCTCAGGTACCCATCCTCCTGCCCTCCTGTTGCTAGCTTTAAAGAAATTTCCAGCTCTGCAAGAACTCGACATCTGCTTCAAAACAAAGCAGAAAGCATTAAAAATGTGCATGCTAATGTATAACACATTGCTGTTGTAATAGAATGGGTGTGAGGATATTAATTTTTTTTTTGCGATTTTCTGCCATTATACATTGCCTTTTTGCCACTGAAAATACTCTAGAAATAAGATGTAAAAAAAGACAGACAATAAGACTCCAATGGGCTTTTGAGGAGCTGCTGGTTTGGGCTTCTTCTTATAGTCTGCAGAGCTTTAAGTAGCCCTGGAGAAAACTGTAGCTGGACAAAAAGATTTCATAAAGTCAGAGGCCCTGAATGCCTAACTAAATTTGCTTGTTTGTGGTAACACATGTGCAAAATTGGAGTTCAGCAGCTGAGTTTCTGTTCTCTCTGCCCCCCCAGGAGGAGATGTGATCATCACAGATCTTCCCGTGGCCTTGAAGCAGATAGAGGAGAACGTCCACCGAAACTTGCCTGCAGAGTGTCTGGCTCGAACCAAAGTGTGTGCGCTCTCGTGGGGTCTGGACCACATGGAGTTTCCCAGTGACTATGACTTCATCTTGGGTGCAGATATTGTCTATCTCAAAGACACTTACCCCTCACTTATCAGGACTCTTCAGCACCTGTGTGGTCCTCAGTCTACTATTTACCTGTCTTCCAAAATGCGTCAGGAACATAGTACGGTATTGTTCTTTGAGACGCTGCTCCCCATGCACTTCACCTCAAAGCTGGCCTTTAGGGATGAGAATGAGAATATCAACATTTACAAGGTGGCTCAGAAAAGTCACATCTGACAACTATGCCACTGGGTGAACAGTGATAACCACCTTTTTATTTAGGGCTGCTAAGCCACAAAACTGTACGTGGCTGAACTCCTCATCCATCCACTTTCTCTACCATTGGGTGAAAACAGCTCTAATAGCTTCATTTGAATATTGCAGTGCTACAAATCTCCAGGTTCCTTGAGAGATGTGAGGTCCTAGAAAGGCTCACAGATCTGCATTTTCCCTGTGTTCCCTGGATACAACAGGTGATTTAAATTCCCACCATCTTAATTTTCCAGGCCTCAAATAGGTTCCCTGGCCATATTTTCAGTTTTCTGGTCAAGACTGAGGAACTCTGCAATTGTTACAGTTCTGCCTACTAGAGAGTAATTTTCCAATGTGGGAATCTGGCTGGCAAGAACTGCTCATCTTTCTTCTCTGTGGAAGTGACCAATGCTCCCTTTAAGTTGTGGTGTCTTGTAGGCAAAAATTCTACTTTGTGAGCTACTGACATTAAAGTTGGAAGCAAGCAATTTGGTTACTGCATAAATTAGTTTGCTCTGGAGCCATCCCTCCTGAGCTAAAACAAAAGTGTGTGAGCTGGAGGCTAAAAATCTGTGAGCTAGCTCACACTAACTCAGCTTAGAGGGAACACTGAAAGTGACCTGTTACAGCAGAAAACTCCAGGGCTGCTTCTGCTGTGTGTAGGTGCTGACACTGCTGCAGAAAACAGAGGCATTTGCAGTGGCAGATTGCAAAGTAGGGAGAAATGAGATGGCATTGTGTGGATGTTCCCCAAAACAGCAGTGCTGTACAGAAGCCATGGTGGGGGGAAAAGAACATAAGAGAAGCCAATGCTGGATCAGGCCAAAGGCCCATCCAGTCCAACACTCTGTGTCACACAGTGACCAAAACCCAGGTGCCATCAGGAGGTCCACCAATGGGGCCAGACATCAGAAGCCGTCCCACTGTTGCCTCCCAAGCACCAAGAATACAGAGCATCACTGCCCCACACTTGCATGTGGAAACCATCCAGGCAGGTGGAGTGGTAGAGAGCAGGTCATCCAATGTTTGGAAGCATGTATCATGCTTATCCAGGCGAACAGACTGTAGCACTTGTTCCCAGTTCTATATTGTATACAGATAAAAAACCAAAGTTCTCTTATACTGGTCCATAAAATTTTAATGAGACAGAAGCAACTGAACTGAAGCAATGCCCAAGTGCATTAAGACACCAATGATGCCTTTGTTGCCATTTGAGAGATACTTTTTAAAATAAGGATTTTGTATTTTCATTAAAATATGTCTGCAAGAAATATGTCTTTTTTAAAAAAGAGTACTTAAGACTAATTTGTATATACCTCTGAATTATGTCTCTCCATTTTCACAAATATATACTGTCCTAACTTCTAAAGGGCCAGGCTTCAGTTTATTGAGTACCATATCATCAGTGGATGGAATTTCATTTGGGTTGTTAATTATGCAATTCGCCAACATTTCTATGGGAATGTTATTCTAGTTTCTTCTCTAGCTGCTGTATTGCAACTCCAGATAATATCTAAGGATTTTTGAGGACTTAAAAATCACTGTCAGCTGAGGGAAGGCCTGTTTTGTACAGCTCTGTTGATGAGAGCTAAAACGTCTTTAAAAATGGTAATCTGATGCCACTTACACTGCACTTAAAGGTACACAGTAGTTAAGATTGCTCCCCCCCCCCAATCTTGGTACATAAGTAAGTTAGTGCGTGTCATCTTGCATTCCTGTACAAGGGAATTCAGCTGCAGAAGCATGGCTTGCCTAAGACTACCAAGTCAATTCCTGGTCAAGATGACATTTGAATGAGAGCCTTTCCAGCTCATGGTTTAATCACTGTGCGACATTAGCTCTAATGATGTTACCCTTTTCAGGAAAGGCTGAATGCTAGCACTAAAATGCTGTAGCTGTGCTGGAATGGTAAAAGTTCTCTTTCCTTCGCTCTGGTCATACTGCCCTTCAGGAATTGCAGGAGGTGAACGCACATGGATCAGGGCAGTTGTGGAACGAGAACCACCTTTAACATTCTCATCCTCTAAAACACATTCTTCATAATGTACTTTAATGTACTGCAAATTGCTTTGCCCTCTGCCTTAAGAGGAAACTGGTCTAGTTTCCGTATCCTTAATGGTGAACTGTTGGTGGCAGCAGCCTATGGGACTTCGAAGCCTCATGCTCTTTTCTTCTTTCACCTTCTTCATTGGGGCCCTCCCAAATGTTAATCTATTGATATTTATGTATATGTTCCTGTTTGTGGCAGAAAGGACTCACAATAATGGGTTTAAATTATGGGCAGAAAGGTGAGAGTAGTTCAGCAGTGAAATCGGCTGCCTAGGGAGGTGGTAAGCTCCCCTCACTGGCAGTGTTCAAGCAGCCAGTGGACAAACACTTGTCAGGGATGCTTTTAGGTTGATCCTGCATTGTGCAGGCAGTTAGACTAGATGGCCTCTATGGCCTCTTGTAGCTCTGGTGATTCTATGATGTATATTCAGGATGTGAACAGTAAAACTTCCATAATTTAAGGAACATCTCTGCAAAGTGTGGACCAGCATTTGTTTGGAATGCTGTGACAGAGCATGTGCTTCATAATGGAGATGTGGCAGTGACTTTGAGAGGGGGAGGGTTGGTTGGTTTGGCAAAATATACTGCTTGGAGAAGGGGAAAAGCAAAAAAAAAATCATGCAAACTGGCCATTCCAAGTGAAAAATAAAACTGCAGGTGTTTATATCACAAGGATCTATTGGCTCTTGGAAACCCAACAGCCCAATCAGCACCAATGAGCCTAAGAGGTAGCCCAGAAAGAAAATGAAGGCTGAAATATGAAGTGGGACTCCTACAAGCTCTGGGAGCACTGTAGTTTTTAGATCTGTGCAGTGTGTGCACATGAGTGCAGGGCTGCTCTAGTAATAAAAAAAAATGGTGGAGTACTAAGGTCTTGGAACGCCATTTACATGCACTTAACCAAGCCTTTTACCAGCTGCTTACTTGTAGAAATTTGGCAAGGGGGAGCATTTCCTGGCACAATAGGTGATGTGAGGGGAGAGTTTCAGTGGGCTAATTTCTGCCTGCCTAGCTGTTCTGGGAAGCAAGTCTTTTGACTTTGGAAAGGTAGGCTTGAATTGACCCACAATGCAGCCTTTAATGGGATTTTACATAATATCCTCAGGCATTCCCCCTCCCTTCCCAAAACTCATAATTTTTTTTTGTTTGAACCTGGCGCTTAAAGGAGAGTTCTGGTTTTATTTTGTTTGTTGGCTGGTCTTAATGAAAGGTATGGTGTCAACTGGATTTTCCTATGTAACAGTAGGGGAGGGAAATTCAGGTGGGTCGCCCTGTGAGTCTGAAACTGCAGAACAAAGTTTTGAGTCCAGTGGCATCTTTAAGACCAACAAAAGTTTAATTCAAAGGATAAGCTTTCCTGTGCAAAGCACGCTTCAGACAAATTGGAATAAAATCTCCTCAAGGGCTACTTCCGGGAAAAAAGGGGTGGGGGTGAAGCTAAAGGTAAACGTTCCCCCCTTGTTCGAAAGCCCAGTCGAATCCGACTCTAGCAGGCGGTGCTCATCTCCCTTTCTAAGCCGAAGAGCCAGCGCTGTCGGAAGATGTTTCCATGGTCATGCGGGCGCCCGGGCGCATGGAACACTGTTACCTTCCGACCGAGCGGTACCTATTTATCTACTTGCAGAGTCTTGCTTTCGAACTGCTAGGTTGGCAGGAGCTGGGACCAAGGACAAGAGCTCACTCTGTCCCGCAGCACTAGGATCTCGAACGGCCGAGCTACCGACTTAGGTTCTTAACCACTGAGCCACAGCGGTCCCAGAGAAAGTGGTTTAAGCTACTCCTTCTTAATCACTGGTGCCACTTCTTGCCGTCCTAACTACAAGTGAAAAAGTGGGTGGTGCTGTGCGGCGCTTTAAATATTCCAGGGGTGGGTCTCCTTATGCGATTTATAAACTGGTGGCAAAATTAGGTAGGAACAGTCCGGCTTCCAACGTGCATAGTGGGGGGGGGGGGGGGGTTGTTTTTTTTGACCTTAAAGACTAACAAAATATGTGGCAGGGTATGAGCTTTTCTGAGTCACTGAGGCTGTTAAGTCTTTAAGGTGCTACTGGACTCGTGCTTTTTTCTACTGCTACAGATTGACTAACTCCGGCTACCCATCTTGATCAGCCTCAGTTTAACCATTTTTAACTTCTAGGGAGAGTTCAAGCTTAATTCGATCTAGAACACACTCATTTGTCTTTTTGGTGGTCCACGGGATCCGTAAAGACTCCCCTCCAACAACCACATTTCAAGGGAAACTTCTTTCAATACACTTTTGGTTAACAACAAGTAGGAGTGCTGAATGGCATTTAAAAATGCCGCAGTGGCACTTGCGCCTCGGTCATTTTCTAGCGGTGTCTCAGATTTGCAGCAAAAGAAATTTGGAATACCCCCCACCCCACCCCACCCCACCCCACCCCACCCCATAAAATTCGCCTTGGATTGCAACAACCTTATAGAACTAGCATCTTCATAACCCGCTCTTTGGCAGAATATAAAAACGGATATCCAATAGGAAACGGGGCGCGTGTATGATTCGTGTGGGTGTGTCTTGTCACGTGTACAGGTTCAGCCAAAGACCGTCGGACTCGCGCTGTCGGATCCCAGAAGAGGTGCTGACGCCAAATGCGAGCGCCTTGAAGATGCAGCGGATGGCTGGGCTGGCCAGGTCCTTGGTTTTCCCTCCGGAGGGGAGTGGTTCGGTTGCGCAGGTGAGGGGCGGGGGCGCAGACAAAGCCTTTGTTATGCGGCCGTTCTGGGGCTACCCAGGTTCTCGGAGATGGCGTTGATTTTCTGAGCGGTGGATTCTTTCTTTCCCCTTCAGTCCCCCACATGTCATCTGTGCCCTTTGCTTCCTTCTCTGTAACCTGTTTGGGTTTTACGGTCAGTGCCTTTTGCAAGTGGAAGCCAACTAGGTGAAGTTTTTCTGCATCGGGCGGGGGGGGGGGGGAGCTTTAACCTGTTTGGCTCCAGCCTGTGAGTCAGCTATAAAGAGCGTCGAGCTAATGGTGTCCAGTAAAAACGAGCAAGCTGGCAACCCTTCCATTAGAACAGGAAGCCTTTTGTGCCATGCCTTGTAAATATCTGAACTATCACATTTGTGTCTTACCCTGCCTTAAAGTATTTCAGGATGAGGTACAGAGTTTCTTCTCCTCCTCCTCCTTCACTAACCCCGTTTTATCCTCACAACAAACCTTTTCCAAGAGTCAGTTTTCTGTGCCCTAAGAAGCCTTAAAATGGCTTCCCCTTCCTCTCCCGACAACAAGCACCTTGTGAGGCAGGTGGGGCTGAGAGAGTTCTGAGAGAACTGTGACTGGCCCAAGGTCACCTGCAAGCTTCATGTGGAGGAGATGTGGGGAATCAAACCCAGTTCTCCAGATCAGAGTCTGCTGATGTTGCCAGTCTGCACAGGTGGGCCAGTTTGGTGTAGTGGTTAGGAGCACAGACTCTAATCTGGGAAAACCAGGTTTGATTTCCCACTCCCGCACCTGCACCTGCTGGTGTGACCTTGAGTCAGTCACAAGTTCATTCAGAGCCGTTCTCTCACAAGAGCAGTTCTCAAAAGAGCTCTCTCAGCCCCACCTACCTCATAGGGCGTCTGTTGGGAGGGGAAGGGAAAAGGAGATTGTAAGCCACTCTGAGTGAAGGGTGGGGTATATTCTTCTTCCCCTGCTCTTAATCACTGCACTACACTGGGTAGGTAGCCTAGGCTGAGTGTGAGTGACTTTGTGAACCCCGTGGTTGACCAGGGACTTTAACCTGGGTCTCTCACATACAAACCACAACACAGGTAGTTTGCAAGCTGTATTCCATGGCTTCCTGGTGTCTTCTGGAAGTCTAGCAAGGATTCCTCAGTTGAAAGACCGCTAATGGCAGACAGATTGTCTTAAGAGATAGCTTATCCACTGTCAGCCATCTTTTCCTACAATATGGTGGCTGTGTTTTGGGATATGTCCTCAGTTATATGGACTACCAGTGAGGTCCAGCTGGTATCCCAGGTGAACCAAATGTCTGATCTAGAACGTTTCCCAACCCCCGAGCCCTCCTTGCCAAATGGGTAGGGGTTCCTCTGAGATGAGTTCGTTTGATTTCACAATTGAAGCAAGACTGAAAACCTTTATACGCTGCCTTTGTAGCCTAGGAAAAGGCAGTGGTACATTTCCCTCGTGTTTCAGTTCCTTTCTTATTCATTTCCTTTCAAATGTCATGCTAGCCAGTTGGAGTTTTCTTTAAATTTCTTATTTTCTCTTGGAATTTTGACTGACCCATTTTTTTGCAACTGCTATCTTTCATTTCTTTTCCTGTGGTCTGTGTTAGGGGTTCTGTAATCTCTGCTATTGGAACAGCTAGATTAGAGCCCAGTAGCACCTTAAGGGACCAACAAGATTTTCAAAGTTTAAGCTTTTGAGGGCCAAAGCTCCCTTTGTCAAATCTAGCTGTTGTATTGCAGACCAACACAGCCACCCTCTGAAATGATCTGTTACTGAAAAGTCTTAAAAGTTGACAAACACATATCTCTCTTTGGATATATGTATGTGATCAAACTTGTGGTACCTTCTAGTCCTGTTCCTTGTAGCTGGGGGGCATAATATGAAGCAGGGCTGCTATGTCACTTCCTCCCACAGATATCTGTCAGAAGATATTTAGAAAAGAATTGATGGTCTGATCCGTATCCCTATGCACGAGGTTGTAGGTAATCACACTGGTCCAAAGCAAACTCCAAAAACAAGTGTTGTGTAATAGTTTTTATTGGGATTAACCAAAATGACACAAACCAGTGTGAGAGTTTTTGAGTTCTCTCTTCATTGACTCTTTATCAGGCTGGGTTTTTTTTTAATGATACAGGGGAGACATCACAGGCCATGGTTTTGAAGCCATGTCTCATAAGCATCCTGCATGAAATGTCATGCAGATATGCAAACTGAAAACGGTGCTGGTCTCACACGGGACAATGTAGCTGAGCTTAACTCCTAGGATCACTTTGTAAATCAGCCTCTTCTGTGGGCTGTAAGAAGCAGTGTCTCTCTTAGAATTTTACACGTTGTGTTTCTTGTCTCTCTCCCCCCCCCCCCCCCCTTTCCGGGTAGTTCCTTGGCTGCCAGCTGTCTCGCTTTCTTCACACTGGCCTTCCGGTTCTGGCTGCAAAAGAACTTTTGGTAAAGCTGAGGAAGAAAACTGGCTACTCATTTGTTAACTGCAAGAAAGCCTTGGAGAAGTTCAATGGAGACCTCAAGGAGGTGAGCCTCGGTGTTGATGCCTGGTTTAGTCATGGGGATGCTGTTTGGCTCTCATGTTAAGAACATTAATGGATGTTAATGAAGTTATCCACTTGAGGGAATTGTACCACTTTGTTGAATGAATGACCTGGTTCTTTGTGCTGTCTCTGAGCCATGTGGTCCAGGCCCATGACCAGGATTTTGTGGCTTGTGGGGCAATTTTTTTTTTGGTGGGTTTTTTGGTGGTTTTTTTCTGAAGTTCTCAGTGCAGAAAGGAAAGCCATTTAGCCAACAGAAAGCTGTTACCAGAATAGATCTCTAAACTGCAAGCTGTCAATCACTTTAGATGACAGTTCTCAGCTGCTGCAAGTTAATCACTTCTGCCAAAAACTGTTCTGATAACAAGCCGGCAGGTGGGGGTGATGACTCCTATAGTGAAGAAAGCTAATACTTAAGCAGAAAAACTCTCTTAAAGGAGACCAGTTTCATGATACAGAGTTAGGGATCCTAGAGGTCACCTACTTCAACCTCCTTGCTCAGTGCAGGAATTAGTCAACTACAGCACCCCACTCTGCTTAAAGGAGCACATGCCTTTTAAAAAATGTTTACAAATGATTGAAAAAAGTATTTACAAGAGAAATTCTTGTGGGGCTGTGCCTTTAAGAAAGGGGACGGAGCCCCCAAAATCCCCACCGTAGCTACGGGCCTGATGTGGTCTCACTTCTGGGGGTTTGTTTTTATTTCCAAGGCTGAAGCCTGGCTTCATGAGCAAGCTCAGAAGGAAGGATGGAGCAAAGCTTCCAAACTGGAGGGGCGGAAGACAAAAGAAGGGCTGATTGGGCTCCTGAAAGAAGGGAACTCAGCTGTGATGGTAGAGGTGAGCAACTTCCTTCTTGCGATAGAATCCCTTGCTGTTAAAATTCTGTGCTGTTTCTGGCTTTTAGCGCAAGAAATATGTGTGACATCAATGGACTTGGAATGGAGTGATTGCATAGGGCTGTGCTGTAAGGTATGAATTCCATACCACTAATATTCAGGTTTTAAGACAGAGGTGCATAGATTTCCTAAATCCAGCTGTGCCAGTTCTGGACCTGACTCTGGGCGCTTGTCCTTCAAACATCTGCTCTTGAGGAACAATGTACTTACCGGACCTCCCTTGCTGCTTTGATGAAGACTTTAAGATGCAATTGTGTGCCTCTGGTCCTTTTAAAGTGACGCAGCTCCCTAGAAGGGAGGAAAATGTAGACAGTCATGTTGGTAACTGCTGTCAAGTCACAGTAGACTTGCAGCAATCCTGTAGGGTCTTCAAGGCATGAGACCAACAGAGGTGGTTTACCGTTTCTGGCTCTGCCTAGTGACCCCAGACTTCCTTGGTGGTCTCCCATCCAGGTCCTAACCATGGCTGACCCTGCTTAGCTTCTGTGATCTGACAAGCTTAGGCAGGGCACGTTGGTCCATAGCAACATACAAATCCATGTAGTACTTTTTTTGTTAAGACCTACCAGAATAACACAACATAGTGCTCAAGCTTTTGCATTCTCCAAAGCTCTTCATCAGGCTGATCGTTAAAAATGGGGAGGGAGGACAACAGAAGGACTCATCTTTCAGACCTCTTTAATTGTAGACAAATGCCATGGCCTGAAATATGTCCCCCTGCCCCTTCATCCAGCCTGTTGAAGAGTTCTGGAGGACTTTGAAACTTGCACAGTTTGTTGTGTTGTTGTTTTAACAAAGGTATTACGTAGCTTTTTGTTTTGGAATTCCCTGGGAGTAGCAGAACAGAGGTGGTCTGCCTGACTTTTCCAAACAGCAGGGTTTCTCTCCCATGTTCAGATCTAGTTTATGTGTATATATTTTCATAAAAGATTTCTACCCTGCTTTCTGGTATGTAATGCCTCCAGGGCAGCTTACAACAATATATTTGGAAGTATGCAATAAAAACAGAAAATGTTTAAAAATACTGTTTATGGTCTACAATAAAAACATAGAATAAAATTACAGGAAAACAATTTTGTGGTTGGGGCGATAACACTGAAAAGTTTGGTGGGGCAAGTAGGCATTAGTATACTTCCTCAAGGCCGCAAGAGAGGATGTTGGTCATGCACTGAACAGGGAAGGACAGATGATACAGCCTCTTGACAACTATCACGGATTGGGTTGCATCATATCAATGAAGGCTGGCTGGTGGCTTCTGCTGGTGGAAGGCTCCATATTTAGCTTAGTGGAATGATGGTGTCCAACCTACTGTTGGGTAGAGTGTCTAGGGGGCCAGATCTTGTCATGCCTTGCTCCAGAACTTTCTTCATTTTCTCTCTCAAGTCATTCCCAGGGAAGCTGGCTGTTAGAGTCCAGCTGAAAGGATCAGGTACTAGGTGATGGGAGAGATGTCTGCCTGAGACCCTGGTGAGCCACTGCCAGTCAGAGTTGGCGAGTGATCTGACTCAGTCAAAGGCAGCGTCATTGATGTTCATAACAATGGCTGACTGGGCTCCTCAAAGTTCACCATTCTTCTCTGCCAGGTGAACTGTGAGACTGACTTTGTGGCCCGAAATACCAAATTCCAACATCTGGTTCAGGAAGTGGCAATTGGGACGATGCAGCATTATCGGGGGACTGTGGAGCAGCTAAGTACCTATGCCAAGGTAAGAGTGGCATTTTAAAAAGATACCTGTTTAATAACACCTGTTATCGTGGGACATTTTCACTGTCTTTAACATGGCGAAGTAATGGGTTGGCATATAGTGCGGAATGGATCTTATGAGGCATTGGCTAGAATCTGGTGAAACATTTTCGCAGTTTGAATTATTTCTACCTTTGGAGTGTGGATTTCTTGCTTCCTTCCCCTTCCTACTGCAGCCCCCGATGGCCCCCCCCCCCCACTTGAGGGGAGGCAGGAAGTCATGTTCCTCAGGGAGAATGATTTCCATCCAGAGAAACAAGCTGTTGAATCCAAGCCACGCTGTTGGATTCTAGTTGAATGTTATTAAATCATAGAATTGAAAGGACCGCATGGTCGTCCCCTGTTGGGCACCCGATGGTCCACAAGCCAGATCTGGGTCTTAAGCTCTGCTTTATATAGTTCTCACCACAATATACAGCCAAACTGAGAGATTTCTGGGCTATTCTCTGTCAAAGTAACCTACCACAACCACAAAGGGTGGCTTTGAAGAAAACTAGAGGCTAGGAGAAGCACATATAACACCCTGAGCGGGATAAAAATGTCGTAGACCTTTTTTTCAAGGGAAATTTCACAGTTTGAAGAAGCAGGGACAAACTGGGGCAAAAAATATATCTGCTTCTCAAATGTGCCCCCCCATTACAGATTTGGGGCCACATTTACCCAAAACAGAAAGTTCTGCAAACTTGAGGGACTGCCAAGGTTTGCAGGAAAATGGGGGTTTTCAATTCCCACCCAAATATAACAGTATTGTCTGTGCACACATAGACAGCGCACTCACTTGTAGAGTTGTCGGCTAACAATAGCTCCTTGGCCATGCAGTTGGATTGCTTTCTGTTTCACTGAAGTGATGGGGAGTTCAGGTTTGCACCTCATGCTTGGTCTAGCACGCACACACAGGTTCTGCAGAAAGTGGTATTAGAGACTTCCTGATGTAGCAGAGTGGACTGTACCACTTAACGACCAGGGAAGATTCAATTTTTAATACTCTCCTCGTGTAAGAAGACTTCTTGCAATTAATTTTTTAAACCTCAGGGAAAGAAGTTCTAGCTCAGTGCCCTGCTCTGCTAACTTTCTTCCTACAGGGAATTTTGTGTGTGTGCTGTAGAGTGTTGAAAAATGTGGTTCCTTTATTTGTGCTTGGACACAATGCAGCCCATTCTCCTAACCCTGACTGTATTAGAAGAAGAAGAAGAGATTGGATTTATACCCCGCCCTTCACTTGTAGTCTCAGGGCGGCGTACAAACTCCTTTCCCTTCTCCTCCCCATAACAGACACCCTGTGAGATAGGTGGGGCTGAGAGAGCTCTGAGACAACTGTCCTTGAGAGAACAGCTGGTACAGAGCTATGGTTTGTCCAAGGTCATCCAGCAGATGCAAGTGGAGGAGTGGGGAATCAAACCCAGGTCTCCCAGATTAGAGTCCACGCACTTAACCACTACACCAAACTGGCTCTCTTAGTTCTTTTCTCATTTCTTCCACGTATGTGGACCAGGCCTCACAACTCTGGCAGCTTTCTAAAAAATGAAAAAATGTGAAGTCCTGCTGTGTGTATAAGAGGATGTGGTAACTATAATGCTGTTCTATGAATATTTAAGTTCATTTACGTTTTGTGACTTTGACTCCTTCTGTAGCGTTTCCTGAAAACCAGTGAGCTTTCTCAGCTCAGGCTGGGACCCGATGGATCCTTGCTTAGTGACCAGCTGGCTCTGACGATCGGTGAGTGTTGTGGTGGTGCCAGATGATGGCCAGCAAAGCAGGAGATGGCAAGCAGCAGCCATTTTGTTTTTATATTAACCCTCTACAGAAGATCAGAACGTGACCGGTCTTTGAGGGAAGGCTTTTACCTGTGAGCAGTTGCCCTAGCAGTAAAATATTGGATTGATTGAACTTGTAACCTAAGTACTCCTAAGTCTTGCTCATTTGTCCACTTCCTGAAGGCCTACCAAACAAGGCAAAGCATTCCGTGTGGTACTCTTACACCTTAGCAGGCTTTCTGTTCTTTCCCTACACCCTGCACTACACAACCAAGGAGTATTGTGGGTGGGTTAAGAGCAGTTATGAACCTTCTCAGTACTTTACTTCTGCTCAGATTTTCTTCTTTCCCCACCTTTTCAGTCTTAAGTGGCTGAATGTGCTTTACTGGGTTATAGGCTGCCAGTTTAACAGGGTAAAATGCATTGTTGGTATTCTGCCCGGCCTGCTGCCCTTACTAAGCCACTCATTTTGGTATTTGTTTATAATTTTCAGTTTCCCGTGGGAAAGTATAAATATATTTGAAATGTACTGGGGGAGCATTTGAAATCAGCTTGATGCTAACTACGCCTAGGTGTGTTGGGATTGCACTTTTCACCTTGCTACCTGGCAGCATAGTGGGAAACTTATATTCCATTCCTTAACAGAGGTGCACCTCTCTAGGCTTGTTGAAGTCTGTGGGCTTAGAAGAGTGCAGCTCTGCTCAGGATGGCACTGCGAATCATTCTGGATGAGGATGCTTTAGTGGTCTGTTCCGGTATCACTTTTGATGTAAGGAACTGCTCTTAAATTTGGATCTGGCCCAGTTTTTCCCGTTTGTGTAGCAGAGAAAGGGCATAACGATAAGCGTTGGGACTGCTGCACATTTCAAGAGAGCTGCTGACCAGCGGTTCTCTTTTGTTCCTCATTCTAAATTCTATCCCCCATGCAATCTCAGCCCATCATGATGCATGCCACTTAAAAATGGCCCCTTCTGTTCACTTGCATTTGCAGTTGGCTTGTTGGCAGTGACATAAATGTGCTTCTGTGTCAAAGCTGCTGCTGTAACCTTGAGGACTAGGAAAGCTGCTTTAGAAGTGAATTAAGAACATAAGAGAAGCCAGTGTTGGATCAGGCCAATGGCCCATCCAGTCCAACACTCTGTCACACAGTGGCCAAAAATACCAGGTGCCATCAGGAGGTCCACCAGCGGGTTAGATATTGTACTGGAAACTAAACTGTGCACTTTGCCGAGTGATTCTAGTCACAAACTAGACTAGTTTCAGGTGCTTTTAAAAAAAAGAAATTAGCAAAATTTTACTTTGTGGCCCCTTGGAGCAAAGAATTTTTACATGGGGGGGAGCGCCCTTTCTCTCTCTCCCTGCAAATGTGGCCTGCCCACCCACCCCCACCTCCTTTCTACTGCAATGTGAGGAAAACTCTGTGACCTCTCCTGGCAGGGCCTTCGTACTTACCCAAAGTTCAGTCAGAATCCCCCTTTATTTATTTTTGTGCTTGTGTGGTTTCAGTGAGGGATGGTGGGGCTTTGGGTTTCTCAGACCTGCAGCTGCTTCATGTCTGGGTTCTGATAGCCACTGGAGGATTACTGTCAAGCAGACGCAAGACCCTGTTTATTCAGTGGTGCTTACTCACAGGAGAAGGTTCTTTGGATGTAGCCCTTGGTAGCCCTTGGTGGCAGTAGCCTTCAGTGGCCTTTGTTAGAAGCACAGTGTTTGAGCAGGGTATCACAGTTCAGCCTTTGAAACACAGCCTGTGCCACTTAATAGTTAATTCTTTTTTTCCCTCTCCTCCTTTTTATGCAACTGTGTTTTCTTTGTCTAGGCAAACTAGGGGAGAACATGATTATGAAAAGGGCAGCGTGGGTGTCTGTGCCGGAGAACTTCTTCATCGGCTCTTACGTGCACGGAGCACCCCCGTCGGGGAACCCGCTACTTTCTAACATGATGTTTGGCAAGTATGGTGCCCTGGTGATTTGCAGCCCCCCCGAGCCGTGTGACAATTCAGACTTTGCCGAACTTGGCTGGAGGCTGGGCCAGCACGTGGTGGGCATGGCCCCCCTCTCCGTAGGCTCTCCAGAAGATGAACCTGGTGACGACTCTGAGACAAAGATGCTCGCTCAGCCCTTCCTCTTGGATCCTGCCATCTCTCTGGGACAGTACGTTCAGCCCACAGGGGTGTCTGTGCTGGATTTTGTGCGATTTGAATGCGGGGAGTATATGGAGGCGGAAGAAGCAGAGTAAACAATTTGTGTGTGTGTTAGAAAAATGAACTCTTCCGAGATCTACATATAGGCCCTGGTGGGATTAGGGATCTGGCTGTACGGAATGAATTCTGTGTTTTAGGGCCAAAGAAGTCAATTGTAATCCATGGAATCTTTTTTCCAAAGCCTGGAAATGGTTCTGCAGTATGCAACTGACAAAATGTCGCAAGTGGATATTGATGAAACCTGAAAAGGTACCTGGATTCATCCTGGAATGATGTTGGCAGTGACAATTAGGCCTGGAGCTAGTGATTCCCAACAGCTTGGCTCTGTTACCGTATTGTCTTTTTTTAAAACTACACCCTGACATATTGCAAATAAAGGAAACGATTCTACCCGTGCAAACTGGCAAATGCCCTGTGAGTGGGAATGCATATGTAAATCTCATTACCGAATCATTTAACTGCAGTTGCAAACCATCCAACATGGGGCCTGCTCATAACTGTTTCACATTAATTAACCCGAAGCTCTTTCTAGTAGTAGTAGCAGTAGTAGTAAATTTGAGTTGATGCTCTCTCTGCTAAAGTTAAGTTTTGTATCCTTATGAGCTGAATGGAAAAGTAATACGTGTGATAAAATGGGCATGGATCTTGCTACGCGGAGTATGCAAAACGGACTTGGAAGCCCTTCCTCCTTCCTTCTGGTTGCCCCCTGGGAGGTTGGAAAAACTTCCATCACCATCCCAAGTCTCTGTTTGCTGAGGCTGCTCCTTCCGGGTAACTGCTGCCACCAACGATGGAGATTATTTCCTGCCAGTCCAGCATTCTGTACCTGTGTTGCCATTTCAAGGGTCTGCTTGGTCACTTCAGCAGCTCACCATGCGGCCCAAGCAAAACGACAGGGGAGATCTAACGCAACTCTGTTTTCAAGCTGTCCTGTCTCAGGGATTTAGAGCCTTCTCTGCTGCCCCTCCTCATTGCAGCGCTTCAGGCAGCAAGACCAAAGAGGTGTGGTGTGCTTCCAGAGATCAGTCTTGGAGCCGGTGTGACTCAATGGTTAAGAGTATCAGACTAGAATCTGGGAACCCCAGGGCCCAACTCCCCACTCTACCATGGAACGCTCTCAGTGCCAATCTTGCAGGGTTGTTGTGAGCAGAAAACGGATAGCAGGAGAATTTTGGGTCCCTCTTAGGGGGAAAAGTGGAACGTGAATGTAGTAAGTAAAAATAATGGGGTAACTGGATAGAGAAAGTCCTTGGTGGCTACCAGATCCTCCTGGCAAACCTTCACTAATCTGCAGGGTGGATTCTACTTAGAGTGAGTAGGCTGTACTTGTGGGAGTTATGTTTCCCCTGTTCTCCTGCCTGCTGTGATCTATTTTACACCACGGTCAGTCAACTGCCCCACCAATGCTGTGTGGAGCTAAGTAGAGGTCTGCCACAGAAGTGGGGGACTGGTGAAAATGGCTATGTGTATGTTATGTGCCATCAACTTGTTTCCGACTTATGGTGACCCTGTGAATTAATGACCTCCAAAATGTCCTAAACATCCTATCACTAACAGCCTTGTTCAGGTCTTCAGTCAATCTGTCTCATGTTTTCTACTACTTTCAGTTTTTCCTAGCACTGTGGTCTTTTCCAGTGAGTTTCCTTCCCTCCCTCCCTCCTTTTCAATTTTTAGACCACCCTCCCCCAATACTTGGGGCTCAGGGTGGCGTGTGTTTAAATACAATTGAAAACAAAAACATTAAAACAATTCAATAATCATTCTAAAAGGTACCTAGGCTGCGGGCAGACTATTGTTCTGCCACGCTACAGGAGCGCAGCAGAACAAGGCGTGGGGGGAACTGCCCCACAGCGCGGCGTTCAGACGACGCCACAAGGAAGCTGCCCGCAGCATCAGAACGCTGCACGGCTGCACCCGCCCGCATTCACACCCACTGGAAGCGGGTGGAACACGTGCGCAGCCGCCGGGACACCACTTGGAAGTGGTGCCCAGCTGCTGCGGGAGGAGCACGCCGCCGGACATGGTAAGTCCAGGGCGCCTCCGCGGGGCAGATGCGGCAGTCTGCCTTACAAGCCCTGTGGAACTGGACTAGGTCCTGCAGGACACGGATTGGCAGAGAGTTCCGCTGGGTCGGGGCCAGAGCTGAAAAGGCTCTGGCTCTGGTTGAGGACAGCCAGATGTCTCTTGGGCCAGGGATCTCCAGAAGATTTTTTTCACTGAGTGTCATGCTGGTTAGAATCCACCCCTGCAATTTGAGTAATCTCCTGCATCTTCTAAAGCTTTTTAACCATGAGCACTAGAAACATTTTTTTCTCCTTTGCATAAATTAAGCTATTTGCATCTCTCTAATTATGCCCAAAGCTACATTCTGTGACTCGTGAGCTAGGCACAAACGTTCCTCCCCCCCCCAGCTAAGCAGAACATCATGCCACTCTCTGGTCTAGCGTGCAGTACTTGATCTGTCTTGGGGGGAGGGGCAAAGTTGCCACCTCTGTGCTAAAATAAACTGAATGGGTGTTACATCTCTTTTGCAACACGTCTTGAAAGCTGGTTCCTGAAGCCGTAGTTGCAGAGTACATTCAGCTTCCTGCTGGATTCTCCAGAAAGTCCACATTACGTGTATCTTTCTGCTCTCACAGCATTCCTATTGCTTCCTTGCATCCCAGGCTATGTCTTCTGCGTCTGAGCATCCTGTGCTTATCAGTCCGCACTCTACAGCTGCCAGCCGATGCCACACAGGCTGCAGCAACAGCCAAAGAGCTGCCGAGGCCTGCAATGTTGATGTTCTGGGGTAATTTGAGTTTGTACTTAAAGCCCTTAAGAAGGTTTTTCGAAAAGTAAATGCAGAGGCTCTGCAGCATGTTGCATTTGAACAAGTTGTGCAGAATCTAGGCATGCGTACTGCCTTCTTCATTTGTGGGGGTGTGTTTTTTTTTAAGGTTTGCCGTACGTTACAGCAATTTAGCAAGCCTCCAAGGAGTTGTTCTCGGGTTGTTTCTGGTGAAAGGCCTGTGGGGGAGATTCTTGGTTAATTAGGTGTGGCAGAAGCTATGCTTTCCCTGGAAATGCTACAGGAATGAGGAAATGGCTCTTCTGGTTGATTCAGAATTTGTGGTGTCAAAAGCCACATCCCAGATGGGAAGGAACGAGAGACTGCCCCCCAGATAAGACGATCGGCATTTTTCCTGCATGTTCTTGGTTCATTCCTCCTTTTCTCCTTGAAGCTGGATTAATTGTTTAAACAGCAAGAGGGAACACTTGATATTGTTTTAGATTCAGAATATACAATACAGTTGACATGGGTTGGGTCACAGGTGTGCTACCTGACTTAGGTCCGATTTAGGTATCTGAGGAAGTGTGCGTGCACACGAAAGCTCATACCTTGAATAAACTTTTGTTGGTCTTAAAGGTGCCGCTGGACTCTACATTTGTTCTCTACTGCTTCAGACCAACACGGCTGCCCACCTGGATCTACCTGACTTGCAGTCAGAGGTCCATCAGGGGAACTCACCTTAAGCAGCGCTTAATCACTTGGGAGGAGAAGGAGCTTCCAGTTTCCCTCCCACACCTCTTTTGCCAGCGGAAGCAGTGGCAGGGGGTGGGCATTTTGCCCTTTTTCTGGCTCCATGTCCCCTTCCTAATTCCATGTGCAACCATCCTGACATGAATCAGCTTCCTTCATCTATTTATATAGCATTTAAAAATGATTATGGATCCACTGCAGTCTCATCTAGTTTGGGGTTTGTAGTCGGGGGAGGGGTGGGTCAGTTAGTGCATGGCTTTTTGAAGCAAGACCTCTTTACTGGGGGGGGGGGGGGAAGGGGAAGGAATTATTTTAAGAAGCATGAAGGTATGCTTTCACCCCCACTTGTAACCCTGCAGGAAGCTCTTTTGTTAAAGGTATCACCTACTTTCAACAAGAAGAATCAAACACAGAAAAACTGGCTGTGATTTTTTTATTTTTTATTCTGTTTTCGAGATGTCCAAATGATTAACCTCCCTTGGATCCAGAGGAGCAGCAGCAATTTTTCTCTTTAGGAAATGTATAAGGCACCCTCGCTTCATTTTAAAAAAATAAGCCAATGTAACTCAAACCATTCTTCCAGTTATCCTTGCTTACAGTGGAAGTCAGACTGCAGAGCGTATATTGTAAGCACTTTGGTGTCTTTTGGGGTTTAGTCATGGGTAGGAGGAAGTAAGCTGTTGCTGACATTTTGTCAGTTTTATGATTTGTAATACATAAACTTAGGCTGTAGTTTGGATTTCTAGCAGCCTCTGGGTGGCCACTTGTGTGCAGGCAAGAGCCCTTTGCCCAGAACAAAGTGTGGCCAATATATATTCTCAATAGGGTTGCCAACTCCAGACTGGGAAATTCTGAAGATCTGGGGAGGTGGATTCTGAGAAGGGACTTCAGTGGGGTATAATGCCATAGAGCCACTCTCCAAATTAGCTATTTTCTCCAGGAGAACTGATCTCTGCAGTCTGGAGATCAGCTGTAATTTCAGGACATCTCCAGGTCCTACGTGGAGGTTGGCAACCCTACTTCTGGGTTTTGGCCTATTTCTTCCTGGTTGGTCTTCCCAGCAATACCGACCTCAGAAGGTCATGGATTCCTCCTTCCCCCTTTTTGGGGGGACAACAGCAGCCTCAAAGCAGAGGACTTGGGCAACTTTCAAAGCATAATTTAGGCACAACTGTGATATATTGGTGAAAGCAAAAATGTAGCTCCCATCTTAGGCTAAGCTGCTGCTGGACACGGGCACCTGCTCCAAGCTGAACAGATATAAGCCTGGATGGCTTTTTCTCTGTCTTTAGAACCCGTAATTTTTCCCTCTCAGAAAAGCCCTCTTTCTTTCTTCAGGTTGAGCTGTTTCCAGGTTGGGAGAGCAGCAAAATCGTCCCTACTCATTCCAAAGACTCTCATGAAGTCTTCTTCCGAGAGGAAATTCTGGTGGTAGAAAAAGGCATGGATGAGTCAGGGAAAGAAGGGCCCAGAGAACAGAATGTGGGGCCCCAATTCAGCAGACATTCATAAACCCAGTGGAATGGGCAGGAAACTTCTGGCCAATCACTTCCCCAGTTTCTCCAGAGTTGCCAGCCCTGTGGTAAATCCATAGAGTTTGGCAGGGAATCCTAGAGCATCGGACTGACATGGTGACATCACTTTCAGGTTCACACAGGGAGTAACATTACCGCACTGGTGCAATGCCATTTTCTGATGCCCCACCCTACCCAGTCGCCTGCCAGATGCCAGTGTTGGGGTGGCAACCCTATCCAGCTGCCA
This sequence comes from Lepidodactylus listeri, assembly GCA_029233225.1. NCBI lineage: Eukaryota > Metazoa > Chordata > Lepidosauria > Squamata > Gekkonidae > Lepidodactylus > Lepidodactylus listeri. Next base: position 52,614,746 of record JARCFY010000015.1, on the reverse strand, counting down.
GTTAATCTGCCTCTCAGGCCCTGTTTTCTGTGTGCCCTTGCCTTTAAGGCACAAGAGATGGGGCATGTTTAAGGCACAAGAGATGGGGCACAAGAGGTGGTGGCACCTCACCTCTGGAATGCTCTTCCTCTTGAAATTCACTTGGCGCCTACTTAATTGTTCTTCGGCCATCTTTTTACCCAGGCTTTTAATCAGGAGTTTTATCTTCCCAGCACTTTTATGGTCAGCTTCTAGACTGAAGTATTTATTGGATAGCTTTATGCCTTTTTTATACCCCTGGGCTTGTTATTTTTATATTGGTAACTTATTATTTTAATATTAAGCCACCTCAAGCAAAGCTGAAGATTCAGAATAGAAATCTCTTACATAAATAAATAACCCTCAGAAACAGCAGATGAGGCTCACATGGCTGATTGTTCTTCCATAGCCCCCCATCATAGAAATCCCTGCACATAGAAACCTACCACACCAGGAAAAATGCTAGGCTGAAACACCCTGACATCTTCTTTTCTGTGTGCAGATAATTGTTTATTTTTGGAAGGAAGCTTGATCATGTGAAGCTGCTGAAGTGATGTGATTCAGAGTTTCAGAATTCAGTGTTCGTGGGATATGGGGAAGAAAGGAGTTATTTAACTCTTGTTGCACTCAGATTTGGCACCCCTGAGCCTTTTCCTTTGGGGAAAGAAATACAGGTACTCTTCAGTTTTTCCTAGAGGTGGTCAAAGCACTTTAGGAGCAGCAGATTTCAGCAGGAGAAGAGCAAAAGGGGGAGAAATTAAAAAGTTCCTCCCCGCCCCCAGCCATAAAGCCATCCCCATTGAAACTGTAAGACCCTGAAGCTTCATTCAATAGAACTGATCATAATAATCAGCTGAACAACATTTATGGAACTACATGTAATGTAAAGGGTTGCCAGCGCTGGTTTGGGAAATTCCTGGAGGTTTGGGGCAGTGCCTGGGGAAGGGATGCCACTCTAGGACTTCAGTTTCTCCTAGACTGTATGGTATACCACAGAGTCTGCACTCTGAAGCTGTCTTTTCCCCAAGGGAATCTATCTCTGTAGTCCGGAAATAAATTGTAATCCCAAGAGAACTCCAGGTTCCACCTGGAGGTTGGAAACCCTATAATCCCACCCTGGGCCCAAGGCCTAACATTAGCTGGATTATAATGTAAGATGATGCCTACGCAGATGTCGTTTGGTACTGTCCACATGCTTCGGAGCTCATTCTTGCAGCACTAAGGACAAGAAACTTGTTGAAACTCTTAGCTACTGAACTCTGTGTCCAATTCCAAATTGCATGATTGTGTGGCATCACAGTCTAACACAGCCCTGATAATAAGATACGTTGCGCTTCCAAGCAATGCATCATGAAGCTCACCTCTTTCTTTGCAGGGTCCACATCTTCAGGTAGTTCGTCACTGCAGTTCAGAAGGACCTCTAAAGGGTAGGTTGGGTGGGTGCTATTTCTTGAATGTTGGGGACCAAGGGATGCCTCATGCAGATCCTAAGCAGAAAGGGCAGGGGGGAAATACCACACAAAGCCAGAGAGATGCTCAGTTAACTTAAAACAGTACATCCAACCAACTTGATTACTTGTCATGGTCTCTTTTGGGCTGCCATTTTATTTATTTATTTATGTTTGCCTGACAGGATTACTGTGGCTGTTGCAAGTGCTTAGCATGGTTTGGAACAGGCACAGATGTTAACAACTTTTGTCTGCTTTTGAAATGCCTGAAATTCAGCAGAGAAGGATGTATAAACTGCAGGAAAATGAAATTGGCAAGAGGCTATACATATCAAGTTTACCTACAATCTGAGGTAAAACTACACCAATTTGGCTTCAATTGACTTTACACCTCATGCATCACCTAAGATTTGCCTCCAAAATTGTTGATATAATGACAACCAAATCATTCACTCTTGCCCAACAAGACTTCTGTGAATCTCAAGGAAAATTGCTGGCCTTTGTCATTTCAGTGGAGGCACACGGTTTTATGTTCCTCACAGAAATCAAGCTACAATCTGACATCAGTGGCACCACTTTATATCTACACGCCTGGCAGCATTAAGCAAAGGAACACTGGCCTTAAAATCATGGCCTGAATCATCTCCCCCCCTCCTTTTATTTTGTAACATTCAGGCAGATGAAGAGTTCTGACAAACTTGAAAGCTTGCACACTTTCTTGTGTAATTTTGGTTGGTCCTCATACAAAAGGACTACATAGATAGTGCTTTGTTTTCACAGCTTTCCTAGGAGCAACTTCCCTCAAAATAGAGAGACAGTGAGGGGCGAACATCCCACTGACTGAACTTTTGCCTGTCACAGGGCTGATCCAGGCACAGCTGCTTCCTCAGGTGACAACCTGAACACATCAGCTTTCACGCTCTGGAGCTCAGATGTTTCCATCAGAAGTGGAACTGGGGAAATTTTAATAGCCTGCTGTCAGAGCTGGGCAGATTCCATTTTGCAGCAGAATCTTGACACCTTGAATAGGTAAACTTTCACTTTAAGATTCAAGTAGACTGGCGGTGTGAAGGGCCACTTCGGTTTGGTAGCCCACTGTGGCTCTCAGCTATGGGAAACGTTTCTGACCAGGGAAGCAAACCTCCAGCTCACCGCTGTGACTCTGAGAATGTTGGCAGCATCTCCCAGTTCCTCCTTCAGCTGTTCATACGTCTTTCCTTCCTGTGGAGGTAAGGACAATTCAGTGGTCAATGGGATTATTATGCTCATTGAGCATTCGTGTGCTGAAGGCAGGGTTTTATTTTGAGCTCACAGGTTTTAGCCTGGAACATGAGACCCAGCACCATGTAGTGGCCAAAATGTTGGACTAGGAGACCCAGGTTCGAATCCCCATGGAAACCCTCCCAGTGACCTTAGTCCAGGCCCTTAGACTAACCTATCTCACAGGGGTGTTGTTGTGAGGATTAAATGGAGCAGGGGAGAATGGTGCTGTAAGCTTCATTGGGTCCCCCCCCAGGCAGAAAAGTGGGGTAGAAATTTTTAAGTCTTTGAATACTGAGGATAAATCCGGGAGCGGGGGGGAGTGGAATGTGAGAACAATATGGTGGTATTAACCTTATGGTCATTCATGTTATTTCTTGATGTTGTGTGATCTGCTTATGCCAGGGGTGGGCAATTGTTTTGGCTCGGGGGCCACTTTGTGGGAGCGGAGGTTAGCGGAGGGCCGCACCTTTTAAAATGATTGCATTCATTAGTTAACTTTGCATTTCAGAAAACGTATAAATTGTTATCATAAAAATCCATAAATATAAATTAAATAAAATAGTGGTAGTTTTATTCAATTTATTTATTGTGCTAATTTCATATCATCTATAGCTGCAAGCACATTTAATTTTAGAATCAGTTTAATGAGACAAATGTACCCTATCACACTTTTCTACAATTTTTTTTGAAATCAGGAGTGAGATTGCTTGTTGAGATTCTCATCACAGCCTGCAAGTTAATGTCTGTCAAGGGTCTGTGAATGTCTATATTTACTCTTGTTGATCTTCATGCAAGAAAAACTTTGCTGACAAATATATGTAGACCCAAATACAGAGAACATTTTCCCAGCAAATTTCTTCATACATGGAAACTTTTCAGCAGACAAAGATTTGTAAAAGTCAATTAATGTCACAGCATTAAACATTTCTTTCAGAGTGTGATCTGACTGCATGTCAATAAGTTCAAGCTGCAGCTCCTCAGGTGCTGACAGTGGCCAACTGTCTTGGCGGGCTGCAAAAAACTCTGTGGCGGGCCGCATGTGGCCCCCGGGCCACCATTTGCCCACCCCTGGCTTATGCGATTTGTAACAAATGCCTAATAAAGGTTTTTGGTTTGAATATGGTAGTATTCTGCCTCCAGTTAAATCAGATACATAGTGCCGGCTGAAATCTTTCCCAGATCCTGCCATGCCACGTACAGGCCGATACTTGGGACATAGACAAGCACGCCTTCCACTTACGCTCCATCGGTATGGGTCCCAAGCCAAGAACCAGCCTGTGAAGTTGGGGGGCTCAAAACCTTGCTTGACTATCAGGATGGGGGTATCAACATCCCTGCCGCTGGGGTGGGTCTTCAGGTATTCCTGAGCTGTTGGCAAGGCCTCCTTCCTCTCCACCTGATTGGATTCTTTGCCAATCCATAAGAAAACCTGAAAAGAGAAGAGCAGAGCAATCATTTCAAGTTACCCATGTAGGCAGCAGCATAGGGCTCATTTCCTCCTATGGAGAAACATGGTAATGAGTCAGGTATTCCAAAACCAGACTGTAGCGTCTAGTGGTAACTGAGAATAGTATACCTGTCTCTGGGCTGTATCAGTTCAAACTCAACTGATGGAAGGGGCCCTTGTTAAAAAAAAAAAAAGAAGATTCATACACTGACACACTAATTTTCTGTGCATAGTCAAGGGTTGCCAATCTACAGGAGATACCTGGAGATCTCTCAGAATTGCAACCAATCTCCAGACAGCAAAGTTCAGTTCCCCTGGAGAAAATGGCCACTTTGGAGGGTGGACTCTATGGCATAGCATCCCTGCTGAGGCCCCTCTCCAAATCGCACCCTGCCCAGGTTCCACCCCCAAATCTCCAGAAATTTCCCAAACCAGAGGTGGCAACACTAGAACCACAGTCTGAGTTGTCCCGGCTTGGAGACTGGTGATGCTTTCCCCTTGAAGGAGGGTGACATCCAGTGGCCAATAAGGAAAATGCAGCTCTTGATAGCTCATGTGAGGAATCTTTTTAATCTCTGTTTGCCCATCCACATAAAAAGCCATCTACCTGTGTCCAGGCTAGACTGCTCTTGTCAGGTCTTGGAAGCTAAGCAGGCTTGACCTTGGCTAGTATTTAGATGGGAGACCGCCAAGGAATACCAGGGTCATGACAATGGTGAACCACCTCTGAACATCTGTTGCCCTTGAAAACCCCAGGGGGTTCCCATAAGTCAGCTGTGACTTGATGGCAGAAAAACAAACAGCTGTGTCCAGACACTGGATATTGATAGGCTCATCCCCCACAAAATTATCTCTAACGCTTTTCTAAAGCCACTTGTACTAGTCCTAAATGCTTAACAGAGGCAGGTGCCTCTGGAGGTTAGGGACTCTGGGGGTGTTCACGTTACTTCCTCTTTGGAATTCTCCCACACTTTTGGCTTCTCCACCTCTGGATCAACTGATAACAGTGCTGTTGTCTTTAAAGGGCATTACAAGCTTCTATTGCTTCTTTCCCCAAACAATATAGACATTTTAAAGGTTGGCTCAAACTTCCAATAACCAGTGGGTAGTGAAAGTACTTCTTCACCCAAAGAGTGATGAACACATGGAATTCTCTACCACAGGAGGTGGCAGCGGCTACAAGCATGGAGGGCTGCAAGAGGGAATTGGATAAACATATGGAGCTATTAGCCACAAGGTTTAGATAGGATCTCTTGGTCTGGGGCAAGTGATGCACGGTATTCTTGGTGCTTGGGGTGGGGGGGCAACAGTGGGAGGGCTTCTAGTGTCCTGGCCCCACTGGTGGACCTCCTGATGGCACCTGGTATTTTTGGCCATTGTGTGTCACAGTGTTGGACTGAATGGGCCATTGGCCTGATCCAACACTGGCTTCTCTTATGTTCTTATGTTAAAGAACTGCAAGATAGCCAGAAAGCTGGGTCTCAATCACATCACAACGAGCGAGATTTAAAAATTTAAGGAGTGTTTCAGAGTCTTCTCCATACACACATCCATCTTGCTCAGCTCACCTGGTCCCATGTGTCCAGCAACATAACATCGCTTTCACTGAGATCGTCTTGGATAAAGTCAGTGATCTCGGTGACAATAAAACGTCCCGTTTTGTTGGAGCATTCAAAGAGCCGAGGGGGGTGATCGGGGACTGCCTGGTGCAACCTGCAAGAGAGTGGCAGCTTTTGGAGACAGTCATTTGAGGTCTCCCCCTCCACACAAGCACACACGTCAGGGCATGCGAGGATGGACCGGCTGAGCAGAACCCAGCCCTTCTTGTGACCCTTCTCCTGGTTTTGGAGAAGTTTGGTGCAAAAAACATTTCCCATTGGGGCATACCTTTTCCCACTCGCATATGGGACTTTGCCCCCAAGCAGCTCCCAAAATGCTGCTGTCTCTTGTCCTTCTGCTATGGTTTCTTGAACCCGGTTGCCAAGGATTGTAGAAAGCTGCTTAGCCATTTCCCGTTCATCACCACTGGAGCCCTATCAGGAAAAGTGCAGCAATAAAAAAAGATGGAAATGTAACCACTGATTGACACACACATACACACACACACCCATGGGGGCACTGCTAAATTGGGATTCCAGTTTCAAGACGACGTTGCTGGAAGAGGACAGCTTAGGTCATGTTTTGATACGTCACCCAGTGCCAATTTTTTATTTCCCTGAGGTGTTTGGAGAATACACCCATTACACACCTCTGTGACACATTTCCTAGACTCACCTTGCCATACCACAGGTAGTGCTCTGTCTGCGTCCTCAGCAGGAAGACATCATTGGAATTGAGGGATGCAGCAGAAGCTGGAACTTCCACGGCTTTTGTGTTGGAGCTGTCCGTTCCGTGGATCTGGAAGAGCCTCACTGGTGGTTCTTGTTCGCTGCTACCTTTCCTGGATGTCCCACCCTGCAAAGGAAATCACAGGAGAGTGGAACAACCCGAGACTGCAGCAAACTGATGCAACTGGACAAAAGTCCAAATGACGGGTGAGGTTTCACACAATGCGAATGTGCTAGAAAGGAATCAGGTGGAAGAAGCTGTCCGTAGACTGGAGGACTCTCTCTTTCTCTGGACTCTCAAGCCAATGTTTTCAAATAATACTTAGCACTTAGTGCTTTTAAGCATTTCACGTGCCTGTGGTTGGATCCTGCTGCTCTCCCCTCCAGAAGGTTGACTTCCCCCTCCCACTGTTTCTGGGGGGTCCCCTCTCCCCCCAGGAGCAGCATTCCAGGCTGCATCAGGAGGAGGCGGCAGCAGGGGCGTAAAGTTTTGTAAATTCCAGGGTGGGCGGGGGCTCTTTAGCTGGGGCGACGTCCCCCCCAGGAAACCGCCACACCTCCCCGTGCCCTTCTGAGGCCCGCCAGCCGCTGCTGCCGATGCCTCCTCCCCCCGAGCCACTCCTTCCCTCTCCCTTTGCCTGGAAAAGAGGGAGGGAGAGGGAAGGACAGAGGAGTGGCCAGGCCAGAGGGGTGGGGGGGAGAGGCACCGGCAGCAGGAGCTGCCGGGCCTTGGAAGGGCCCGGGGAGGCGTGGCGGCAGGCACTACGTTTTCCCGGGGGGGGGGGGCTCAGTCCCCCCCCCGGAAATTTCGGGGGTGGCTCGAGCCCCCCTGTAGTCTTCGCCTATGGGCAGCAGAGAAGTTGCCCTGCATTGATGGAAATCCTTCTATCAACAGAGGTTTCTGGCAGGATCCAAGCCATTATCTTGTCATCCTTACAACAGCACTGTAAGGTAGACATATGACGGGGGGGCAATAAGGCTGGCTTATCTAAGGAAGCCTATTCAGTTTTTAGTAGAAGTAAGATTTGAACCAGGGACTTTCTGGATGTTGTGTACTAGTCACATAATGGCGACCGCCATGCGGTCAGAGCACATGGCCCGATTCTACCTGAGCTTCAGCCAGGTAGAACAATAGACAGTCAGGTCCAAAACGACCACCAATAGCCAGCCTAGGTCTCCCGCAGGGGACCTATGAACTACAACTTAAGACTTAAGGCCCTATCAGAACTATGCACATATGCTAAGCCCCTATCAGGTATTTTGGGTGTGGCCAGAGGTGTGGCTCCAGCCAGCATATAATGAGGGCCCTGGAGCCCTGGCAGCATGCTTGATCTGACCATCTCCTGAACATGCTGATGCACTTAATAAAGTCTTTGCTATGATCATTTTACAACTCGCCTCCCGACTCCAGTACTTTCCACTGGATGACAGCTCATGAGACAGATTCAAGGAAGAGGTGTCCATAATGGCTGCTAGCCATGGTGACCGAAGCCATGGTGACTCCATCTACAGAGGCAGCAAACCTCCAAACACCAGTGCTGGGAGGCAGCAGCAGCAGGGGAAGGACTTGGCCTCTACGCCCTGTTTGTTTGGCCCTCTGGGGGAACTGATCAGTCATTCTTTGAAACAGTATGCTGGACTAGCTAGACCATTGGTCTGATACAGCAGGGCTCTTCTTATGTTCTCATTTTCTTAACCATGACAGCAGGGCTCCGTTGGGGCCGGAGCGAGCCGGAGCGCCGCTCCGGGAGAGAAGGGGCTGGGGGCGGGGCCGGGCGGGCCCCGTCCCGCCCCCAGTCGCCGCGGGGCCGCGGCTGGCCGCCGCCGGCCCCGCCGAGGAAGCCCCTTCCCGCCCCGGACGCCTTCCGCGGGGCCGCGGCTGGCCGCCGCCGGCCCCGCCGAGGAAGCCCCGTCCCGCCCCGGAAGCCTTCCGCGGGGCCGCGGCTGGCCGCCGCCGGCCCCGCCGAGGAAGCCCCTCCCCGCCCCGGACGCCTTCCGCGGGGCCGCGGCTGGCCGCCGCCGGCCCCGCCGAGGAAGCCCCTCCCCGCCCCGGACGCCTTCCGCGGGGCCGCGGCTGGCCGCCGCCGGCCCCGCCGAGGAAGCCCCTCCCCGCCCCGGACGCCTTCCGCGGGGCCGCGGCTGGCCGCCGCCGGCCCCGCCGAGGAAGCCCCTTCCCGCCCCGGACGCCTTCCGCGGGGCCGCGGCTGGCCGCCACCGGCCCCGCCGAGGAAGCCCCGTCCCGCCCCGGGCGCCTTCAGCGGGGCCGCGGCTGGCCGCCGGCCCCGCCGAGGAAGCCCCGTCCCGCCCCCAGTCGCCTTCCCAGGGGCCGCGGCTGGCCGCCGGCCCTGGGAAAAAACCCTCCCTCCCCCAGTCGCCTTCCCAGGGGCCGCGGCTGGTCGCCGGCCCTGGGAAAAAAACCCTCCCTCCCCCAGTCGCCTTCCCAGGGGCCGCGGCTGGCCGCCGGCCCCGGGAAAAAAACTCTCCCTCCCCCAGTCACCCCCAGAACCCCCCCTCCCTCCCCCACTCACCAGTTCCCCGAGCCCAAGGGAGGGAGAAGCTGGGCCTGAGTGGCTTAACGCCACTCAGGCCCAAGCAAGGGGGGGGGGAAATGCCAGCCCCAGTGGGGGGGAGAAGCGCCCCTCCCTTCCTTCCCTCTCTCCCCCCACCTACCTACCTGTTCCTTCCTTCCCCTCTCCCTTCCTCCCTCCCTCTCCCCTTCCTTCCTTCCTTCTCTCTCTCCCCCCAACTACCTACCTACCTTCCTGTTCCTTCCTTCCCCCCCTTCCTCCCTCTCTCCCCCCTTCCTTCCTTCCTTCCTTTCTTCTCTCCCCCCCCAACTACCTACCTACCTTCCTGTTCCTTCCTTCCCCCCCTTCCTCCCTCTCTCCCCCCTTCCTTCCTTCCTACCTTCCTTTCTTCTCTCCCCCCCCAACTACCTACCTACCTTCCTGTTCCTTCCTTCCCCCCTCCCTCCCTCCCTCCCTCCCGTCTTGCCTTCTGACACACTGCCCATGACGTCAGGGATGTGTGGCCTTTTGACACTTCCGGTGACGTCAGGGGGTGTGGTATATGCAAATGAGTTATGCTAATGAGCTCCTGCACCTCTTTTTTTACGAAAGGACCCCTGCACGACAGTATAACAGCTTCCTACGAGCTTCTGGTTACCCTGCACTCTGAGATCTAACAGCACCTGCTTTCCAGCCTGGGGCCCTGCTCTGTGACCTTGGAAAAACCAGTCTCTTGAGATGCTTGTATATTCGAGATGGCAGACACAGTCCAGATATGGCACAGGACTCTGGGCAGGTAAACAAATGCACATTCCCATGTCAGGCAACAGTTTGAGATTCTTCGTTGCATTGCTGACTCCTGCTTCGTACCTCAAAGATGACAAGCTTGCCTTTGAAAATGGCCAAGAAGTGGCGTGGCTCCTTGCCCATGCTCACTCGGACCTGCACGGGCTCCCCATGGAGCTGCTGATCCACCTCCACTGCCTGGTACGCAGAGGCTGCAAGTTCATCCACAGTAGCATGACGGCCCTGAGACACACACACACCAAGAAACTCTTATGGCCCAATCTGCATTTGATATGTAAAGCTGTTCCATGCTGCTGTGGTGCTGGCTTCCCATTTGGCTCAGTATAAAGCTCTCCTCTGTCTGCATCAAGACACAAGTTGTTTAGGGAGAGCAAGAGAGGAAGGGGTGGGCATGCTTCCAACCCCCGCCCCAACTATGATCGCAGAAAAATGTTCCCTAGCTGCTTTTAAACGCAGATGACTGGATTTTCAGCTAATTTGTTTCCTTTGTGACAATTTGTGTATCTCCTTTGAAAAGATTGGGGGGGGGGGGGAGAATTCAACTCCAGTTGTCTGCTTTTTGCTCACAGCTGCTCGAGAGTGGGAAGGAGCAATTGTAGCACCTTAAAACCAAATCCAGATTAGGCGATGAGACACTGTAGTGACCTCGGAGTCATCACTAAATGGCAATGAAATGATGCAGACAGCCCATACTGAGATGAAACAATAGGAGAATGGATGCGGCATGAAATGCAGACAGAAATTTGTGAGACGATGTGAGATCGTTAGCACAACAGTGGGAAATACCAATGCCGATTGGAGCTATATGGCAGAGGAAAGTTAAGCCCCTCCTTCCACTGTACTGGGACCTTGATTCAAATTGGGGCCCAGCATGGCTGTTATTTAAATAGCACCGAGAAGAATCTCCCAGCGACTGGTCTAATTCAGCAATGTGTAAAACCTGGAACAAAGCTATGGTAGATTCTAGCATTACAGAAAACAAACAAGACCTATTGTATTTATAATGACTTCACTGCAAAAGATGGCGTGAGGTCTATTGGAGTGGACTTAACAGTTGACAGCCAACCATGGCAGGCAATTGAGAGGAACTGTTGGATGGCACGTTTTGAAGGGATCTACAGAAATTGCAGCTGGCACCAACCCACAAAAGACTCTCTACCTACCTGCCAGATGTACAAGATATAGTGGGGCTTTCTGTTGACCTCATAGGTATACAGGACTAAATAACAATCTCCACCGTAGAAGAATCCATGCCACTGACGTTCCACTGGCACCAGCTCCAGGTTTTCGATCCTCCAGACCTAAGGATAGCAAAGGGGATGGAACTAGATGTGATCCTGGCAAAGGCACAGACTCCTGTCTCACACACAAACACACACACACACCAGGGTAGGTTCCAAGAAAGGCCAGACTCCAGGCTCAGGTTCTTTAGGTAGACTGCATTATACCAGTTAAGAAAATTAAGCACATTTTCTTAATGTGCATGTTTTTTGGCTGCAACAATGGTCTTTCCCTTCCCTGAAATTTGGATTTTTCTCAGCAAGCATTATTGGTAAATGCCAATCACTTTCAGAAATGGTAAATACCCTCTGCCTGTCTGTTATGAATGGTTTCTAAGGTGTCATCAATACTCCCTTTGGTGTTGAGCTGTAGGCTCCTCAACCCTCTCTGTGACATCATCGCAGCTAAGCCAATAGTGGCCAGAGGAGCCATGGCGACAGTGGGAGGGCTCTAGTGTCCTGGCCCCACTGCTGGACCTCTTGAGGGCACCTGCTATTTTTGGCCACTATATGACAGAGTGTTGGACTGGATGGGCCATTGGCCTGATCCAGCAGTGGCTTCTCTTATGACTCCTCCATCTGCTCTGCTCACTGTGACATCAGAGTGCTGTAACCATTCAAGACTGATGACACCGCTCTTGTAGAGTGAAGATATTCTGGAAGCGCAACTGTGAAAAAGAGTGTCATATGCTGCTGCGTTCACGAGACAAGTCAACAGGGGATCCGGATTCTGTGCTAGGATTGGCATTTTGCAGCTCTTACCTCAACTTTCCCTTCCCCATTATCCACCATCCTCTCCTGGGCTGCCAGATGTGGCCTGGTGTGCAAGACGCTGGTATCAAATTTCTCCTGGCTGACCTTAGCTGGAAAGGAAAGGTGAGTCAAAAGGGGAAGTGCAGAGCATCGATCGGATCAAGGTTTTGCCTAGTCATGAACACTTTGGGGAGGCAACAGGTGCCAAGGTCACAAGAGGAAGACTGGAGGAACCTACCGCTTCCTGGCCCTTCTGCACCTCCACACTACTGGCAGAAAGTGTGCAAATGCTTTACTGACAACACAGTGAAAGTAGGCTGATCAGTTGGCCTTAGCTCACCATCAATATGAAGCTAAGGAGACTTAGAGAGAGCTGGAAGGAACTTCTAAGGAAGCCTTGGGGGAAAAGAAGTTTGGAAACCCTCCCAGTTAAGTGATGTTAAGGCTGAATATTTCATTAATGGAAGCTAATAGCAGGAGATGTTCTCAAATCATTCTCCAGCTTTTGGAATGTAATTCCAATATGAGTTTGGGAAGGTGACACCGTCCAGTTTGTGGGGGGATCAGAGAAACCATGCCAAGCAGTTTGAATTGGGAGAAAAAGAGGGGGGGGGGGGAGACTGCCTCTGGGGATCTGATTCAGGATTAGTGCTGACTGCTGTAGGAAGGACTATTTGCTTCCACTATGCTCCACTGAACCTTCTTTACCTGTCAATAAAGCATCATCATCAAAGAGAACATACAACTATAGTATTCTCTCATCCATAGGAAATTAAACCCTATAGTGTTTTCACTGGACTTTTCACTGCTTTGGGAATTCCCAGCTTTCATTGTTTAAAAAGTAAGTCTCTATCCTTTTCATTGCAGAGATATAAGGGGAAAGGCATATCTTTGTAATGAAAGGGGCTACAGCCTTATTTTTTTAATGAAAGTTGGAAGTTCAGAGAACAAATAGGTTGTTATAATGATAACACTGTGAGAATGTGTCAATTGTTGGTTAAAAAAAAAGAACTAAAAAGCCCCCCTGTAGAGCAGGGGCAATGGCCCGCCCGGAGGACTGATGCAGAGAAAGTGGCACCCAGATAGGCAGAACCAGGAAGATCCAGACTTGCCTGTCCACATAGGTGCTACCAATGCTTCCTCTAAGGTGTGGAGTCTTGTGGGCAAAAATTCTACTTTTTGAGCTACTGGCACTAAAGTTGTCAGTGAGCGATTTGGCTAAGACAAAAATGTGTGAGCCAGAGGCTAAAAAACTCAGTTAGCTCACACTAAGTCAGCTTAGAGGGAACACTGGGTGCCACCCCAGCTTTGCTATGATTTCTCCCCAAAAATCACAACAAAGCATTGATGGGAAAGACTGAAGAAAAATGGGGGAGCTCAGAAGTTGTGGAGAAGCAAGGAAAATAAACCTACTTCCCAATACCATCCAAGCTTTTGTGGCCCTGATGAGGGCAGAAGGGCAGAGTATAAATTTTGTAAACAAATAAACAACCTGCATGTCAGTCACCCAATTGTGGGCGTTTCCAGATCTCACACATCCAGGCAACAGGATCTTCCTTACCAATCTGTCCAACGGTATAGGTTTTTCCCAGCCCCACTGTCTGTTCCTGGACGGTCCACTTCTGGAACAGCTGCTTGAACATAGCTGACTCCGCTCCATCATGCACAGTCTCTATGTTGGTGCTGTAAGGGTACCCTTGCATATTCATGAATTCCTGGAGGGAAAAAGCAACTACTACATGGCCTGTGGAAATAATAACGCACAGCAACTGTATATCACAACAGCTTCCAAGTTTTTTCAGTAGTGGGCTGCATGATCAGAAACCCATATGTTGGGCTGTCCACATGATTTTTTTATTGATAACAATGGCGAAGTATGGTCTGTTAGTTATTGTTCCGTTTCGATCAGTGCAGGTCACAAAGAGGTTACAGTGTTAGTCTGCTACAACACAATAAAACAAAAGTCCAGTGGCTCCTTCAATACGAAGGACGTGTATTTCAATATGCGCTTTTGTGAGTTGCAACTCACTTCCTCAGATACGTATAGAAGAAATCATACTGGGAATTATATTTAAAGAGGAAATTACAAGACAGGAAGAGATGAGAGAGAAAGAGTTGGGTATGAATTCCATCCTGAGCCTCTCAAGTATAAATTCTCTGTGCTGATCAATTTTTATCTAGTCAGTGAGAACTCTGGTATTTAACAGACCAACCTATTCTCAAGAACTTTTGACACCTGCTCAGTCCACATATTCAGTTTGAGTTTGAATACATGCATTTCCTTGAATATATCAGCAATGCTCTTGTTCCCCCCACCCCCAATTTCATGTTCAGTGTGTTCAGATGCCTTCACAAATCAATCAGAAAGTACAATGGTAGATAGACCCTACTGGTCTACTCATTCATGTGTGCTAGCTAATTAGGTTAAAAAAACCCTGCGAAAATCCTCAGGTAGACTCTGGGTCATTCCCAAAACTTCCTCAAAAGGCCAGGAATGGACAAGGTAGGGCTCACAATTCATCATAGAGCATTGCTAAGCTGGGGGGGCGGGGGAGGTAAACTTTACCATGGCCTGGGGTGCCAGAATGTTATCAACCCAGGTCACAAATCCATTTCTAAAAGGTGGCTCATTTCTGTTACCTCAGGGGGGGAAATAGCCATTTTCCCTCTCATGACTACAGTTTCCAGACCACAGAGATCCATTCCCCTGGAGGAAATGGCAGCCTCAGAGGTTGGACACTACAGCATCACATCCCCGCAGAGCTCCCGTCCCAAACTCTGTCCCCCCCCCACAAGTCCCACTCCCAAATCTTCAGGAACTTCCCAACTAGGGCTGACAACACACTTATGACACTGACTGTGTAGAATAGGATCGGCAGCTGTGGGACATGTTCCGAGGTTGTACTGAACCCTGATAAAATGATATTTGATTCCTGTCAGGGAAAGCTACCCCTGGAGATCTGGGATAATGGAAACATATAAAATTGGCTCAGAACCTATTAATAGTAAGTCTTATAAATAATATTTATAAAGTATTCCCACCCACTGGCATTCTGCGCATTTGGCATACAGATATATTCAAAACCGATTAAAACCCAGTTTTAAAACAGTACAATAAGAAGACACGATTTAGTTGGATTTTCATGCCCATACCAAGGCCTTAGACATGGCTGTTTGCTTCTCCACCTTAGTGGCACCTTTCCCCTTCCATACATAGAGTTTCATGCCACCATGATCCAAAATGTAGCAGTCCTGAGGGAAAAAAGAAGGGAATGAACAGTACCATATGAACAGCCTCCCATGGTCCTTAATTGGCTTCACAGTATGTTTCATTAGGGAATAAATGAAAATGAGGTAATCCTTGACTTGTTAGGGACACTGGCCTTGGCCCACCTCCCTTTCGTTTTTCTCCTCCTGCCCAGCTGAGCAGTGGTGGGAAGCACCTGCTGGAGATGGGAGATCCCAATCCCCCAGAGGAACTTGGCAACCCCGTATCAACCAGTTCCTGCCTACTAAACATGAGATGGCTTCCCATCAGCTTTTCTGCTTCATCTTGCCCAGTTCCCCTTCTCACTGAACAGGGAGGTCAGATCTCCTGCTTCAGCGGGAAACCTCCCACCATCTGCTGGCTTTTCCTGCCACTGCTCAGTTGGCTGGTGGGGGAGGGGAATTCTGGGGAAATGGGGGTCAGCAGGACACTGCTGACGTCACTTCTGGCATGAACCAGAAATTACATCATCACATCGGGCAATGCTCTAGCATTTGCTCAGAACTCTATGGCTAAACCAGAGTATGGGGTGAATGCTAGAGTGTTGCCCCATGTGAAGATGTCACTTCCTGCTCACACCAGAAGCAGGGCCTCCAGCCTGATGTAAATCTCCCACAGGTCTCCAGCCTCTGCCTGTCAGCCCTATCATAGTACTCCCCATCCTGTGTAGTTTTTGTCCAAGAGTCCCACAGTTCCCAGCATAGCCTTTTCAATGGTCAAAAGGGGCCCTCTTCTCTCTTTCACAGTGAAAAAATTGTAGGATCTAACCCATAGCTGCTGCACGGCCCACCTACAGTTGTTCTCTTTGATAGCCTATTCTGCAGCCTCTTTGAACCAGCATGTAGAGAAACTAGAAAATACAAACAGGATCTCTCTGCAATGCAGATTTGTACCTTTTTTTAATACTACATTAACTGCCACAGCTCTTCACCTCCAAATTCTGAGACTTGTTATTTGGTAAAGCTCTTGGGAACTCTGTGAGAGATCCTTAGTCCCCTCACAAAACTATGGCTCCCCAGTTTTCCTGAGAAGCGAGACTGTTTAAATCTATAACACAGACATTTCCAAAAGTGCTCTGTCCAAAATACCCTTTATCCATTAATCAGTTCCATGGATTGGGATAGATCATATTTCCAGGAAAATACAACTCAAAATCAGTTGTAATTCACAAGGCAGCCATTTTGGATAATCCCACAGTTAAGACCATTAAAAACTCTCTCAGTGTAAATAATGTGTGGATTGCCATTGTGGAGGATCTTCTAAGTATCAGCATCAAGGAGACCCCAAAGCCGCATCCCCATCTTGGGCTTACATCATGATTCAACATCTCCTGAATGAGAGGCCGTCTGGCTTCTTCTGTGACCTGCATTTTCCCTTCAGAGTCCGAGACACTAAATGAAAAGGAGAGATAAGTGGGTTCATTTTGTGCTACTGTCCTTTAGGGTATTTGAAGAGCATTGATTTTTGGAGGCTTTTTAGCATTGGCCAACATGGTAAGAATGCTCTCCAGAAGCTGCTAGTAATGGGGGGCCCTTTTGCTCTTCAGGGTTCCTACAAAGATAATTTTTACATGCCCCATAATCCCTCAGAATCAGTTCCTATATAGTCACTATTTTCAACTTTTTCAGTTACTTTTTAAATTGAGCCATGGGTGGCTGAATAAGAGAAATCCCCTAACGTTTCTGTATTAAAAAATAACACCTCATTATTGTTCAAATTCCAGTTTTTCCTCAAAGCAAAAAAAAAAATGAGTTCACACACATATGTTCATCACTCAGTGACTGTTAACAAGAAGCAACCACTTGTATGTGTGAAACAGACATCATAAACCACACACAACATTTTCATTACCACTTCACACTGCGTAATACACAGTGCGGTTGTACACTCAGCTGCGAGTCATGAAGTAGTAAATCCACTGAATGACGGTCATGCGTGTGAGAATCAGCCCTCCAAGACTCGCCACCCAGGGGGACATCCTTCGATTTCTTGTATTACCTAATCACCTAATTTCTCATATTACCCAATTTCTTGTATTACCTAATCACACACAGGCACATACACTTCCGCCGCTACCCCCCCTTCATCAGGAAGGAGCCACCTCTCCCAGTTCTCATTTAAGAACAGAATTGTTAAGGAAACATCTACAGCCATTAAAGGATCTTAGCACTCTTTTGTCACTCACAAGGCCTAGTTTCAGGCCCTTCAAGCCAAACCATAGCAGTAGATCCATTCATAGTTTCCACACAGCAGTTCCACAACAGTCATTTCAGTGGTTTTACTGTTAGCAGTGTGTTACAGTCCTGATCTCCTCATATCAGGTTTGCTGATCCTTGCCACCATGAAATTCAAGCCAGATTTCACAGAACTAACTTAGAATCCCAAGAGGGGCCCTGAAGCCGATCAGGAGTCCTCAGATGTCAATAAAACCTAAAGCTATTTTCTCTCCAGACAAGATTATTCAGCAATTCCCAATGGGTAGTACAGTATAATCTGGATTAGGTTTGGTGATCTGTGGGTGTGTTCAGACGGCTCTTTTGAGCTGTGCCAGGCATAAGTGCCTGGTGGATTTAAAGTGCACGTCCAGACCTCAACATCTGGGAATCGTGCCGCTTTCGTTAGTAGCCCATCGATCCCCGTCGGGGATCCATATTTAAAAGATAGTGCTTAAAGTCTGGTCTAAAGCTGGCCGACGGGCCAATGCTGGACTTTCCACCATCAGGTCATTCCACCAGCACACAATCAGCCCGTAGGGATGGTCTCCAGACCATCCCAAATGGCCGCCATTTAAAAAAAACTCTTAGCGATGCACGCATAACTGCTTAAACATGTGACATCCACAGACGGAGAGGCACATATACACATATGCAAATGCACAAACAGGATTTTTTTTTAAAAAAAGCTGGCTGCCCAGCTCCTTACGGTGGATGCTGTCTACACAATCCACTGTGGAGTCACGCGCAGTAAAGCGATTCACGGGGGAGCTGTCTGGTCGTGCAATGCTGGATTAAAAAGGTCTAGATCAAATTACAGCCGGGCCAATGGCGGGATTAGCTGGCCGTCTGAATGCATCCTGTGAAGGAGCTTGGTTAGTGTATCGTCCTGTCTTTTATTGGGAGGAGGGAACATATTTGGACTGAGGTGACCAACTGGCTGTTATTTCACTGGCGGGGCCAATGGAAATGCATCCTAATAGGTTAAATTGGAATCTGGTGGCTGAGAAGCTAATAAACATCAGAGCTGTCCCAAGAATCATTGCTTCCTACCAATCCTGTCCACAATCTGACCTGGATAACTCAGGCTAGCCAGATCTCATCAGGTCTCACAAGCTAAGCAGGGTTGTCCCTGGTCAGCACTTGGATGAGTGACCACCAAAGAATTTCAGAGTTGTTACACAGAAGGCAGGCAATGGCAAACCACCCCTGAATGACTCTTGCCTTGAAAACCCTATGGGGCTACTACTGCAAGTCAGTTGTGACTTGACGGCAAAAAAACCTGAAAGAAAAATCCTGTCCACAGACCCACCAACTCTTCTCTGCTAGACTGTACTAAGATGCACCTGTGAACAATGTTCTCTCTAAGGTGTGGAGTGCTGAGAGCAAAAATGCTACTTCATGAGTTGCTAGCATTAAAGTTGTGAGTGAGCCTACATCATGGGACTTTTGAGCTTTGTGGCTCCACCCTGGCTCCACCCTTAACCATAAAATTCTCCCTAGTTCTGCTCCTTGCCCACCAAATTCTGTGTAAGAACTTCTGCATCTGGGTCCCAGTCCACAGCTCTACCAGGACATGGGTGATGAGCAGGATGGGGAAAGTGCAGAAATATTTTTGAAAGTCAAACCTGGCAACCTAACCTTTGGTTGATCCCAGCACAAAAAATTCTGTGAACAAATATCACCTCACACTCCCTCTGTATGCAATCAGTATCATTACTGAACCACTACAACGAAGTCTCATTCTAGGCTTACCAACCTCCAGCCTACAAAGACCAGTTCCCCTGAAGAAAATGGCTGCCTCCAAGGGTGGATTCTATGGCATTACACCCCACTAATGACCCTCCCCTCCCAAAACCCTGCCCTCCCCAGGCTTCAGCTACCAAATCTCCTGAAATTTCCCAACCCAGAGTTGACAACCCTGTCTTGTGCACCCAGTAAAGACTTATCCACAGACCGATAGAGAGAGACACTGGTTCTCTGCTGCTGCTCTACGGCTGCATCTGAAACGGCAGGTTTGAGGTCCTCTGGTCTCTCTCCGAGTTCACTCTCCAAAACCTTCATCAGGTCTGGGCTGGCTTTTTCCTCATCACCTTCCACCACTCTGATTTCCGTCCGGCCCCCGCGTTCTCGATCACGGATATCTTTAGCAAGGAGCATGGCCTAGGGAAGACATTGCCTGTGGGTTAGCATAAACATCTATAGCTGGTTCAGAATTTCCTTTTTTTACCTTCCCAGACCTCCATTTGTAGGTATGCATGGTTGCTGCCAGGGCTCATTTCGTAGCAGGAGCTCCTTTGCATATTAGGCCACACACCCCTGATGTAGCCAATCCTCCAAGAGCTTACAGTAGCCCCTGTAAGAAGAGCTCTGTAAGCTCTTGGAGGATTGGCTACATTAGGGGTGTGTGGCCTAATATGCAAAGGAGCTCCTGCTACGAAATGAGCCTTGGTTGCTACAAATGCCTTAATTTCCCTCCTTGGTTCCCCAACCAACTCGATTTCTTGCTCAACCTATTTATTTATATTGTGCCTTACCTCGAAGCTCAAGGCAGTGTATAAGTTACAATTAAAACATTTCCATTTAAAAATAACAAAAAAAACCCCTCAGATAACGCCCCCTCCCAAAAGGTGCCTGTAGTTTATACTCTGCTAAAAGCCCTAACAAGCGAAATGGACTTGTAGCACTACCTGAACATTTCTAAAGATGGCACTCCCCTCCACTTCCCAGGTCACTAACACAGGGAAAGGCATGGGCTCTGGCTGATGCCAGGACAGCTACCTTAAATTGGGGAACAGCCACCAGGTGGCAGTCTAAGGAACCTAGTTTGTGTACTGGGAGGTGAGAAAGGAGTAAAGGTAAAGGTTTCCCTTGCTCGAAAGCCAGTCAAAGATGACTCTAGGGATGCGGTGCTCATCTCCATTTCCAAGCCGGAGAGCCAGCGCTATCCAAAGACATTTTCATTGTTATGTGGCCGGCATGACTAGACACCGAGGCGCACGGAATGCTGTTACCTTCCCACTGAACTGGTACCTATTTATCTACTTGCAGTTTCTTGCTTTTGAACTGTTAGGTTGGCAGGAGCTGGGGCCAGAGATGGGAGCTCACTTCGTCATGCAGCACTCAGGACTTGGACTGTTGAACTACCGACCTTCTGGTCTGCAGTTCAGAGACAGCCCTTTAAATTCAGAACCAATAATGGAGTCATCTCCTGCTTCCCATATACCAATCGTTGCAAGGTGTGCTCCCCATTGACTCTGACAGTTACAATCTGTAGGGTTGGCAGGCATGACCTGGCAACTGTTGGGAGATGGGGGAAGGCAGTTACTCATTGTGAGGGGAGGAGTGATTGCTGCCACGGTGTGATGACAGTACTTTCAGCACAACCCAAAAATGCCGGCACCACAGTGGGGTGACAGTGTAGCACTCATCTCAAAACTCTATGGAAACAATAGAGTTTGGGGGCAAGTGCTACAACATTGCCCCACTGTAATGCCAGCACTTCCTGGTCACACTGGAAGTGACATCATCATGTGTCACCAACACTTACATTTAGCTGGTCTGCTTCCACCCACCAACCAGCTGAGCATCAGCAGGCAGCAGCCATAATTGCCAGGAGTTTGTCTATCGTTAGCAGGCACCTGACAAGCCTAACAGTCCGTCAGAAGTACACCATCACTCCAATGGCCATCTTCTGCCTTTGCCACTGATTTACTTTGTGCTCTGCCTGGGACATGAATAATCTCTGCCATCTAATTTACTTTTCACCTGTTACATTGAGATCAGCATTCAAACAGAATTTTTTTTCTTTCTCATTGAGTTTCCTGTGAAGGGGAATGCTGGTTTAGTATCAACATTTGAAAAAAATGCATGATACAGGGCTCTTCCCTCTGAAATTTGTTAGCTTTAATTCATCCTCAAGGGTTAGAAAGCTGTTTGTTTAGAAGCAGAGCTGAGATTTTTTTCTAGGATGCTGAAGAACAGAGTCTGTGTTTGCGCAACAAACCAAAGCACCAAACACATCCAAGTTTAGGCAAAAATGTAGGTAGCCTTTTTGGTCCACAGCTTTTCTTTTTTTTTTTTAAGTCACAGAATCTGTTTTGTCAGCACCAACCCAAATAACACAACTCACTGTGTGAGCTTTTGAGTTCTCCAGAACTCTTTATCAGACTGAAAAGTTCTGCACTACATAAAAGTTTACATAATGTTATTTTGTTTGGTCTTAATAAAAGGGATTTCATGGCTCTTGGTTTGGGATGATGCCACTTTGGGGTCAGTTCTGAGGGGGAAATGGCATCAGCTTCTGAAAAAAAATTGTATGATTCTTCCACAGTTCCACACTTGCCCCCTGTGGTGAAAGAGAAATATATTAAATTTTCCCCCTGAGAAACTGAGGACGGCCTCACTTGTGACATTTTTTCTAACAAAGATGTCCCATGGCGTGGGGGGGGAAACCTTGTTGACTATCTTGCTCGAAAAGCGAACACACACTCATTTTGATGGATATGTATTTAGAAGAAGAGATTGGATTTATACCTTACCCTTCACTACCCAAAGGAGTCTCAGAGCAGCTTACAAACTCCTTTCCCTTCCCTTCCCCACAAGAGACACCCTGTGAGGTAAGTGGGGCTGAGAGAGCTCTGACAGAAACTGCTCTTTTTCTAGAAC
Organism: Lepidodactylus listeri; assembly: GCA_029233225.1. Lineage (NCBI taxonomy): Eukaryota > Metazoa > Chordata > Lepidosauria > Squamata > Gekkonidae > Lepidodactylus > Lepidodactylus listeri. Next base: position 52,592,747 of record JARCFY010000015.1, on the reverse strand, counting down.
AGCTGTGCCAGAACTATGGCTTGCCCAAGGTCATCCAGCAGGTGCAAGTGGAGGAGTGGGGACTCAAACCCAGTTCTCCCAAATTAGAGTCCGTGCACTTAACCACTACACCAAACCGGCTTTAAAAGCTGCTGCAAGAGTTGACAGCTCTAGGTTGAGATATACTTGGAGATATGGTGGGTGGAGCCTGAGAAAAGCAGGGTCTGAGGATAGGAGGGACTTCAATCAGATATAGTGTCCTAGAGTCCACCTTCCACAGCAGCCATTTTCTGCAGGTGAACTGATCTCTGTCACCCGGAGATCAGTTGTAATCCTAGATCTCGAGCCACCATTTGGAGGTTGCCAACCCAAGGCACTGAGCACTGTTGTTTTCAAACTTGTATACATACAGCAAAACAGATAATTGTACAACTTTTACCCATGATGTTATACACAAGTGAACTTTTCATTAAATGCCCTGCTTACTTGTAACCATCATTACACATAAGTTCCCCCCAGTGGGACAAACAGTGCCCCCCAGGGCTGTTTCAGTTTGGGGAAATGGTGCAGGGAAGGAAGGCTTAATCTCTCCCTGCAGGCTGTGGTCTCAGTCTAAATCAGGCAGCACATCTGGAAATTAAATTTCAAGCACAGAACTCCCAGGTTTCTGGTGACAGTCCACACGAGGGACATAATGGACTTTGTATCCTGTCATGGGGTTGTTATAAGGATCAGATGAGAAGGAAAGAGCTACATACATTGCGGTAAACTTTTGCAGTATAAATAGGAAGGGCAGAATAAAGATGCTTCAGGTTAAGCTGGCTCCAAGAGAGGAATTTTTCAATCCTTGCTCTCACTTTCCTTTTCCTTCAATTAGACTATGATCATATGCACAATTAGACCCAACATAGGCGCAAATGCCAGGTGGATTTAAACAGAATTATCAGACAACAACATCTGGGAAGTGCCCCCCAGTCGTCAGCAACCCGTTTTGCTCTGCCACAGAAGCAGAGTTAAACGATACCAGGGAAAAACTGGTAGTAAACAGGTTGCGATGGGCCACAGATGGACTTTCCACTGTCTGATCACTCCAGCGCACTCTCATAGCGTTGGGATGGTCTGATCAGGCCATCCTGACTCCATGCCATTGTTTCCCCCCCCCCCTTCGCAGTATGCGCATCATCACAAACTCCACAGGGAGCCCTAAGTGCAGAGGTGCAATTCATCAATCCCTCGTTTAAGCGCATGGGGGAAAACGGGACAACCCCCCCCCCCCGACTTACCCACAGTTGCATCTGATCACACACTGACAGACTGTGCCTGCAGCTTCAAAGGGAGGTGTGATCATGCAACTGCAGGTCAAATTCCGCCAAAGGAAATAGCCCCGCTTCCCCCCCTGGTTTTTCTGGCATGTGTGACCGCAACCTTAAAGAAGTTAATAGGAACCTCAAGAAAGCACAGAAGCCTAAAGATTCCCACCCCTTTTCACCTTCATGCGTTCCTGCTTATTGCTCTCCGGTCCATTCCACTGTACAATGACTCTGCCAAGATCCAGCAAGAACACATCGCCGACATTAAAGCTGTCCCAGCTCACTTCCACCTACAGAATTAAAGGAGAGGGTGTGTGAGCACAGAAAGGCAGAAAGAGAAACAAGGCTGGGTCCAGACTAACTTTTCCATGGAAGGACTGATGTCCTCAGAGAGTGATTTTCTGATCTCCCCTTTACTGCAGCAGTCTGAAATGCCCCTTGAAATCCCCCAAAACAGGATTTGGGAGGCATCTGGGGCTGCTGTGGGAGAGAGAGGCAGAAAAATCACTCTCTGTGGTGGGCAGAAGTCCTGGTGCCTGTGGAAACGTTAACCTGGATCCAAGCCACAGTGAGCTATAAGGAATCAATTCAAGGCAACAGAGGGATTGATCAGCCTCTCTAGATTCGGGGCAGGGAACACGCCTTAGCTGAAGCTCACCTCTGTGGCTGTGACATTCCTCTTGCCCTTCACGTGCAGCAGCCGCTTGACATTGTAGACATTGGTCTCCACATGGTTCATCCCAGATGCAACACCCCCCTTCTTGTAGCTGTGTGGGGAAGAGTAGATGAGAAAGGAGCATGAGAGCTGTAAGGCTGGAGAACAATCTGCCACACTGGTCAAATGAATTATGTTTTCCTGATAGAGAACTGAATGACAGAGATTTATCCGACCAACATTCTGGGACACTGAACTCAAGATTTCTTTCGGCAAAGTTCCCCTAGTTTGTGCCCTCCACTATTTCTGCGGGCTCTTTCCAAGCTTTTCAGAAAGTGGACATGGACACCATAGGTGGGCAGGGCCATTTTAATTGACTGCCCTTATTCAAATAAAAGCATTTACCATGGCTCCAATAGCAGCCATTTTGAGTTTGGTTCTGCTTCCATGGCAGCCATTTTAGGATGGCACTCACCTCCCACTCTCAACATTCCGAAAGTGTCCACAGGCTCAAAGAAGGTTGGGGACCCCTGACTTATGGTAATATGACTGTGCAATCCTAAACATTCAAGTCTCATTAATTCCAGTGGGACTTAAACACAGGCTGAAGGTCAGTTATAATGCTGTTTGAGCCTTATAACCTTCCCCCCATAAGAAGAAGAAGATTGGATTTATACCCCGCCCTTCACTCAGAGTCTCAGAGTGGCTTACAAACTCCTTTCCTTTCCCTCCCCCTCCCCACAACAGATACCCTGTGAGGGAGGTGGGGCTGAGAGAGCTCTGACAGAAACTGCTCTTTTTCAAGAACACCTCTGACAGAACTATGGCTTGCCCAAAGTCATCCAGCAGCTGCAAGTGGAGGAGAGGGGAATCAAACCCAGTTCTCCCAGCTTAGAATCTGCGCACTTAACCACTATAGCAAACTGGCTCTCCACTACACCAAACAGCACCCTTGATTTCTTTAAAGCAAATCACCCACTGGGGCAGCTCTTAGCACAACGCATATGGAATATATGATCTGGCATCTTCTTCAATTCTGGATTGTGATACTCTTGCATAGGGAAAGTGGCAGCATTTTGATTCCTCCTTGGAGGGGTCAGTGTAAGGGTGTGTAACTCACAGGCCATGTGCTGTGTAGCCCACCACCTCACCAAGACCCTGAGCTGGGCAGGGTCTGACATGCTCCTCCAACTCAGCCCCCAAGTCTCATGGCCCAGGTCCATCCAAAGGAGCAGAGCTGTGGCTCCCAAGCCATGACTCTGCTGAAGTCTAGTGGTGGGTGGCACTAGGCAATGCCCAACTAATGCCCTCAGCCACCTCAACCCAAGACATCTTTTAGCAGCACAATGGCATTCCCTAAAGAAATGTATTATTTGTGACACTCTAAGGATCTAGAATGTTTTTAGCTACCAGCCTAATAACAAGTCAAAAGCTCGAAAGCTTGAGCAACATTTTGTCTCAATTTGCCTGGTCCTAATAAAGGGCATTACATAGACTTCATCCTTGTTCTAAGGGTCTACAGCCGGTCTTCATACTAACTTTTCTATATGAGACACCCACAGCTGAAAGTCAGCTTGTTTAATGGCAATCATAGCAAAAAATGGTTGTCAGAATGTGCTGCTCTTTGTCTAACACTCTTTTGAAGATTGAAAAAAAGTGTGGCAGCACTGAAATGTCAGATTCAAGTCTGGCAAAGGGTGTTTTGACTCCCAAAAGTTTATACCCCAAATATCTTGTTGGTCTCTAAGGTGCTACAGGACTCTAGCTCTTTTAGAGTAGAACAATAATTTCTGAAGCTCTGGAAAGTGTTACAAAATGGACTTAATCCTTTCCACAGGGGAAACCACAAGCACTGAAACATCCGTATTAACAGATTACTATCAGATTAATTGATAGACTGTCTGATACTGGCAACAACTAGAATCAGGGGACGGGGGGGGGTATGACCATCATGCTTTGCTCGTAAACATTCCCAGCGAATCTGACTAGATCCTTTCAGTGTTCAGCTGGCTCAGTGGAACGTTTGCCTGGCCAAACACCATGCAAGTCTTCTGTCTAGCCGTGGTCATGATACGACATCTGGCACCGCTTTATACAGAAAAGTGAATGGCATTGATCATTTGTATGTGATTGTTTGCAAATAGGAAGCATCCTTCTTGCTAAATTCTCACATGCAAGGTGACCACAATTTATTTTGATATATGCAAAAGTCGGCCTTTCAACTCACTGGGGACCTTAACTCCACTCCACCCCAAAATATAAAATGGCACCCCTGCTTCTTCCCTAAGAAAAGTCTACAGGCCGCCTGGACCTGGATAGCCCAGGCAAACCCGATTTCGTCAGCTCTTGGAAGCTAAGCAGGGTCAACTCTGGCAAGTACTTGGATGGGAGACCTCCTTGAAATACCAGCAGTCGGGAGGGGGGCAGGCTTTATTCAGCCACCTCTCTGAATATCCTCCAGGACCACAGTAGGGGGTCAGTCACCAGAAGTCACCAGGACTTCCAGGTGCATACAGTCAGTCAACAGAGGTCGCCATGACTTCCAGATGCGCCTCAGGCCAAGAAGTGTCAATCCCACCTACTTACATGATGCCCTGTTTGAAGTAGCCCTTGAAAAGCTCAGACTCATGGCTCTGCACTTCACGGTGCTGCACGGGGACCCCACCAAGGTAGTCATCCAGTTGGGTAGTGTAGATGGCAGCACAACCCTGCTCATCTTTCGAGGAACTTTTCCCGATCCAGTAGTGGACGTCATAGGACAGGGCGCTGCCTGATTTCCGAGTCTGCATGATGGACAGACAAAGGTCACGGAGAGAAATAAGAACATATGTAGATCAAGCTGATATAGGGCAAGGTCAGAGATAGAGTAGCTGTTCTGAGATCTGTAGGTTCACCTCCATGGGACAGCTATCACAAGTTTCTACTGTCTGCTACTGCTGTTATAGTAAGTTCATGAGCTCAAGGTTGGAGCAGCAGCCTGGTAGCAGGCCCTTGCAGTGACTCCTCCCCACCACTAGAGGTGCCAGTGGTACCACAAAGAGCAGAAATGGTACTTTGAGTTGCAGCAGCTAGGCCTGGAGGCAGCCCCAGAATCAGCTTCAGGTCGTTGGGACCAGGGCTCATTTCATTGCAGGAGCTCCTTTGCATATTAAGCCACACACCCCTAATGTAGCCAATCCTCCAAGAGCTTACAGTGCTCTTCTTACAGGGGCTACTGTAAGCTCTTGGAGGATTGGCTACATCAGGGGCGTGTGTCCTAATATGCAAAGGAGCTCCTGCTACGAAATGAGCCCTGGTTGGGACACCAATGCTATTTCTCTGCGTCTTTTTGTTGTTGTTGTTGCAGCACAAGAAGCTCTGAAATACTGTATTTACCTTTATTTATACTCATGTAAATATGCTGATACCATAGAGTTGCCAGGTCTGGGTTGGAAAATACCTGGAGACTTTGGGGGTGGATCCAGGAGAGGGTGTGGTTTGGGGAGGGGAGGGGGCTCAGCATAGTACAATGCCATAGAGTCTACCCTTCAACGCAGCCATTTTCTCCAGGAGAGCTGATCACTGTCAGCTGGAGATCAGCTGTAAAAGTGGGAGATCCCCAGGCCCCACCTGGAGGCTGGCAACCCTATCCCCAGGCCCCACCTGGAGGCTGGCAACCCTATGATATCATAACAGTGGCTTGCATCCAAAGAGGTCTGCTTGTGAAATGGACCTTGAGAGTAGAACCAATTTACTAACTCCCCCCTCCAACTACAGCCCTCTCCGACCACTGCCCACTCATCCCCTCTACCAGTTTTGTTCCTGAGTGGTCAGCAAACTCCCAGGAAGAGAATAGGGGAGCAAAGGAGAGTCTACACCATGAGAGAGGAAATCAGTGAAAATTACATGCAAGTACCAATAAAGTCTTCAGGACTGTGTGGCTGGATACAAACCAGTGGATTTGTTTTAAATCTTTTGGGGCAGACTTGTAGGGTTGCCAGTCTCCAAGTGGTGGCTGGAGATCTGGAATTTCAACTGGTCTCCAGGTTACTGAGATCAGTTCCCCTGGGGGAAATGGCTGCTTTTGGAAGGTGGACTCTTTGGCATTATATCTCACTGAGGTCCCTTCCCTTCCCGAACCCCTCCCTCCCCAGGCTCTATCCCCCAACATCTCCAGGTATTTCCCAGGCCAGAGTTGGGAACCCTAGGCAGAAGGGAGGAAGATTAGAAGAGCAGTTAAATTATGGACATTATTTTGAAATAATCTCAATGTGTATAATGTGGGTGAACATGTAGGGTTAACAGATGGGCAATAATGTACCTCCCCCAGAGCCCCAGAATCCTAGCTGCTGTGCAGTGGTTTGGGACAGATACCCCTGCCTTTCATATCCCCTTCAAAAGTTCAATGCTGCTTTTTGATTCATCCCTAACCTGTGCTTTTTCCTTGCTTAGCACACCTGGAACTTCTCCAGTCTAAGGTCTATAAGCTGACCAGATGCCCTAAGGCATGGGCGTCAACTACGGGGGGGCTCGAGGGCTCGAGCCTCCCCCGAAATTTCCCGGTGGGGGCTCAGCCACCCCCGGCAAAAGGGAGCACCCGCCGCTGGTGGCCAGTCAGCCGGCCAGCTGGCCGTCGCCGCCTCTCCTTCCCCCCACCCCTGGCCTGCCCTCCTGCCTCCCAGGGGCGGGGGGGGGAGAGAGGCGGCGGGGACATGCTCCCGGGCTTCGGGGCCGGCAGTCAGCCGGCCAGCTGGCTGCCGCCCCCACCGCCGAGGCTGCGCCCCCAGCCTGCCTCCCTGGGGCCGGGGGGGGAGGAGGAGCAGCGGGGACATGGTCCCATGCGCGCGCGCGCTTTGCGCACGCGCACAAGAGAACCCCTGCCCCCCCAGGGATTTACAAACTCTACGCCCCTGCCCTAAGGGGTCTACAAGCAGGGCACAGAGGCCAAGGCCCTTCCAACAACTGTATTTGGAGCAGGCCCATAGCCAGGATTTTGTTATGGGGGGTGTTTTAAATAAGTCAGGGGCACTGATGTCACAAATTAAAAAATAAAATTAAAATATTTTTTTAAAAACCTCACTTTTGCTGCATTCACACTCTGCCTGCCTATGTGGGGAAGCAAGCTGCACTTGGGGAAGGGGTGGCAGTGGGGCAACCCAGAAAGTCAAGAGTCCTCCGGGCAGCTGGGGGCTGGATGGAAGTTGGGGGGCCTTGGCAGGAAGTCGGGGGGGGGGGGGCAGGCCTCAAAATGCCCCACTGTAGCTACTGGCTTGATTTGGAACCTTACTGCCTCTGAAAACATTCCATTTAGTCATCATGGCTAATAGCCATTGATGGACCTCTCTTCCAGGATTTGGTTTAATTCCCTTTTTTAAAATCACCCCCAGCATGAACCTGGGTAATACTGGATAAGCACAGTGAATAGAAGAAGAAGAAGAGATCTCCATTGCTACCCTTGACCCAACCCTCAGTGCCCTTACCGAGAGGAGAACATAACAGTCACCCTCGTAGAAGCTGCTGTAGGCATTCGCTGGCAATGGCACTAGATCCATTTTCTGGGAAGAAGAAACAAACACGTTGCTAAGAACAGAGGACAAAGTATACCTGATGGTTTGGGTAATTTTATCATCTTTCTCTCAAGTGTCCAGCAGTGAGGCAGACAAGAAGACAGTATACTTGGGATATTATGCACGGAAGATGGATGATGTGGTTGCATTAACTTGCCCGCTAAATATTATCTACCTTGTAGAAGTCGACACTCTTAGCCAAGCCATGTGGAGCTGAAAATGGTTACGTGAACATCTTTTTAATTTCTTCTGAAAACTGGTTTGGGGCATCTAAATAACTCACCTACTGGTAGAATTGCTATGTCTATATGTGTATGCATAAGTGTGTCCACTTACGTCACTTCCTGAAAACTATTAACAACAATTTTTAGAATATGGTGCATGAAATCATAAAAACAGCACCTACACTAATTTATAGCAGCTAATCCTAACCAAAAGTGTTTATATGACCCTTTAAAAAGAGTCTGTTGAACAGATCTAGGAGTAATTTCAGGGAACAAGGTCCGCCACCAGTAGAGCACTATTCCTAATGTGCATTAGCACTGGACCAAATTCCCATGTGCCACTTAAAGCACTTTTCAGCTCCTCTCACGACATTGTTTGAGAGATAAAAATGCAGTTTTAATTTTTCTTGTATTGTGTTTCTGGGAGGGAGGGTGGTATGGCATAGCCCCATCTCATCAGATCTTGGGAGGTAAGCGGGGTGGGTTCTTGAATGGGGGACCACCAAGGAAGATTGTATAGAGTAAGGCACTGGTAAACCATCTCTACTTCTCACTTGCCCTGAAAGCACCTTGCTGGGGTTGCTGAGGCTTGATGGCTCTTACATGCACATTTTGTTTCTGAAGTAATGGATGAGGGAAGATTGATTTACAATTGCTGTACAATGTATGTGCAATTTCAGTTTTAATTCAGAGAGTGCTGGCACTTGAAGAAAGTCCTGATTTTGCAGTCTCAGCTCATTGGAGGTGGGAACATATGAGGGGGATGCTCATATCCCAAACATAAGAAGTTTTAGGGTTTTAAACATTCGTACCAACACTTTGAATTTAGGCCAGAAGCTCACTGGAATGGCACAGTTCTTATAATATCAGTGTCCCACGTAACGAATGCATTACAGAACTTGTCGACATGTTACTAGAGCGCACAAAAAGTCACTCAGGCAAATATGACAGGCAGAAATTATGTAGGTATTTAAGAACATAAGAGAAGCCATATTGCATCAGGCCAATGGCCCATCCAGTCCAACACTCTGTGTCACACAGTGGCCAAAACCTAGGTACCATCAGAAGGTCCACCAACAGGACCAGAACTCCAGAAGCTCTCTCACTGTTGCCCCCCCCAGCACCGAGAATACAGAGCGTCACTGCCCCAGACATAGTGATCCATCTATATGTTATGGCTAATAGCCACTGATGGACCTCTACTCTGTATGTTGATCCAGTCCTCTCTTGAAGCTGTCTATGCTTCTAGCTGCCACCAATTCCTAGGGCAGTGAATGTCTATGCAAGCATGAAGATGCAAGGATGGGGATATTTTTTACCTGTTGGACGCTGGTTTACCACACAGCTCTTTAAAGGCACAGCCGTCTTGCCAGAAATAAAGGAGGCAACCCTGTCTAACAAGGGAACAAGACTGGAGTCCAGTAGCACCTTAAAGACCAAACAAAATTTTCCAACGTATAAGCTTTGGTGAGTCTAAGCTCACTTGGTCAGATATGGGTATCTGACAAAGTGACTCACAAAAGCTTATATCCTGGAAAATCTTGTAAGTCTTTGAGATTCTACTGGACTCCAGTTTTGTTCAGCTACTACAGACTAACACAGCGACCCATCTGAAACTTATCTAATAAGCAATATGTTCAAAATAGGTTTATCTGCAAATGGAAGATGGATCTTTCACCCGATGGATGGCAAATTCTCCCTTGACACTGAGAAAACTGCCTTTCCTCACCTCGATTCTCCAAATGACCAATCCAGGCTTGTTGGTAACAGCCTTGAAAGCACTCGTCAGAGCCATGGTGGCTTCCGGTTTTCAGAATGTTCTGTCACACCTGCCAAACGAGAACAACAAGTTCTGCCTATTATCAAGAGGCAAAAAAGGAAATCAAGGTGTTGATTAAATCCTTTAGTATTACTTTCCAATCCCAATGCGTTTTACCTGTGGCTTCAACAGGAGATCTATATTAATCCAGTAAAATACACTCGTATAATAAAAACCATTCATAAAACATATATAATAGATGCAATTCATTCAGAACACTTTTTCTAAAATTAAGATTAAAAATTAAAGTTTTTAGGAACCTGCAATCTGAAAAAAAAATCTTTTGTACAAATTCTTTTAGAGAAATAGGTATTATTTTAGAAAATTCTATCATAATTTAATTCTAGGGAAGCGGTCGCAAAAATACTTAATTAATGTATAACTGAACAACTATTCTGCTTACCTATCATAGCATAAATCTCCAGTACAGGTGGAATCAAGCTCAAGGAATTATATAGTCTGAGGCAACAGGTGTTCATTTGGTCCTTAAAGGGCCATAGTTCTAAAGCATTCTCAGAATCATTTATATACACTGCTGCTACTGCTGGTGCAGCCCTGACTTCTTTGCTATTATCGAGATGAAAATCCGAAATGCTGCTCAGGGGGCATGGTTTTTAAACCATGGGTGGGTGCTGATCTCTCCCATTTCAGTCCACGACAATTAGTGGATTTAAGGCAGTATTAGGCATGCACAATCATGTATGTTTTCTATAGTGATTACTTTTATTGATCATGCTTTAAAATCATCATTCACAAAGATCAAGAACCAGGAGGGCACTCAACGTACCAAGTTCCTTCTGCAGAGCTATTGTCTATAATCATGACATGGTCTCTCTGAAATGGGTGGACGGACTGGTATTCCCACCGAGCAACAGAATCAACAACAGCTGGGATAGTCAGAATAATTCATAAATTGTTTGAGGTTATTGTGCTTTCTACGGAGTGTGAAAGAAATCAAGTCTTTTGTTCACAGAGAACCTTCATCACAGGCACACATTCCATCACACTGTGGCATAACCAAGAAACAGAACCAAGAAGGGGTCTATGTAGATGAAGAGGTGGAGCTATGCAAATAGGAACAAGACTGGGCTTTTTTCATGGCTCGTCTCCCAGAGGCAGGAAAGAAGGCAGATTTGGATCCTCCATCATTCCAGTGGTGTTTGAATGACTGTAATTCATTCCCATAGGCCAAGTCTGGATAAGCCCTGTTTTGTGTTACCTGCCCATTTTTATTTCAACTAATGGGGGCATGCAGAGCAGGGCACCAGAGGAGAACTTAAAACAAAGGCAGACTCATAGCGGTGAGGGCCCTTCAAATCCTGTAGATACAAACTGTTTAGTTAAAGGTTAATTTCCGCACTTTGAATGTAGGCTTCCCTCTACACTTACAGAACCTTTTGGATCCTTCTCCTAACCCACCTGCAGCCCTCAGCAGCTAAGCACACACAAAATGGCATGTTTGCAGCCCACTGCTGTGTGTGTTGAAGAGCTGCAGGTTTGGGGCACCACACCCATGCTGAGTTGAATGGGGCATCTCAGAATCCTTTCTGAAACCAGGTAGTGAAAGAAGAACGAAGCCAGCGGTGGGGATGACCTGCAGAGGTCAAAAGGTCCCATGGAGTCCCCACCTCTCTGCAGTTTCCTTGGTTATCATCACTGAAGTTTCGGTGTCTGTAACATTACATTTCTGTCGTGGAAGAAAGTGAACATAACATAAGAAGAGCCCTGCTGGATTAGACCAGTGGTCCGGCTACTCAAGGATCCTGTTTCAGACGGTGGCTAACCAGTTACTCTAGAGGGCCAACAATAGGGCATAGAGGCCAAGGCCTTTCCCTGATGTTGCCTCCTGGCATTGGGATTCAGAGGTTGACTGCCTCTGAATGTGGAGGCTCCCTTTAGTCATCATGGCTAGTAGCCACTGATAGACCTATGCTCCATGCATCTGTCTAATCTCCTTTTAAAGCTGTCTGTGCCTGTGGCTACGGCTAAATCCTCTGGAAGCGTATTTTAATAACACATTGTGTAAAAAAGTATTTCCTTTTGTCTGTCTGAAATCTACAACCATCAGCTTCATTGGATGCCCTTGAGTTCTAGTATTTTGGGAAAGGGAGAAAACGTTTACTCTGTCCACTCTCTCTACTCCATGCATAGTTTTACGGGATCCAACATTATTGCTGAAGAGGCAAGTTAATGCAGTTGCAAAAAGGCTTCCTTCCAACTCAGCTTTGCTCAAAAAAATGGCCCCTTGCCTTGAGAAGTCTGATCTGGCCACCTAGCTCCATGCAGCGGCAACATCAGGGCTAGATTATTGTACTACAGTGTGCATTGGTCAGTCTGGAAATGCCAGTTAGTGCAAAATGCTGCAGCTTGGCTAGCACGGGGAGCTAGACAGAGCATGCATAGTACTCCCATTCTATAGTCACTCCACCGGCTGCCCATCCGGTTACCAGGCTAAATTTAAAGTATTGGCTATCACATATAAAGCCTGTTATGACCTTGGACCCCCCCTTCATGCTCCGCCACGACAGCTTTGCTCATCTAAGAAGGCCTTCTGCAGATGCCAACCTGCAAATGGGCAAAATCAACAGCTGCTCATACACGTGGTCTTCTCTGTTGAGGCCCCCCACATTGTGGAATGGCCCACCTGAGAAGGTCAGGAAGGCTCCCACTCTCTTGGATTTCCACAAACTATGCAAAATTAGATTATTCAAGAGGGTTTTCCTATGCAGGCAACAGGGTAGCACTGTACAAAAGACTTCACATACTTACTTAAGTTATTGGGGGACTTGGCCTGTACTACTACGTATCATGTGCGGTGGGTCAGATTTTTCCTTTTGTGTAATTTTGCATCTTTTAATGTGTCAAGTTAACATTCATGCTTTGCTTTGATTCTGTTTTTTTCAGATTCTCGGTGGTTCTACAACCCAAATTCTATTTAACTGTTTATGGAGTGTCTCATCTTGTTGACTGTGAGGACTCACTCTGTGTACACAGCCTTGAGCCCCAGGGAGAAAGGCATAATATAAATATCATAAATAAAATACAATAAATAAATACATGGGTAAGTGAAGGCAGTGGTAATGGATGCCCCCTTTCACGTAACCCTGGAGCTTGCCTTCAGAAGAGGGAAGAGAGACATTGCTCCCGCCCCATGGCACCCCTTTTGGAGGATGTCGGACTACACACTGGGAGAGGTCATAGGCCTCCCTCTTTTGAGCATCAATGTTCCCTCTAAGCCATGGAGTCTTGTGAGCAACAATTCTACTTTGTGAGCTGCTGGCATTAAAATTGTGAGCGAGCAATTTGGCTACTGCATAAATTAGTTTGCTCTGGAGCCATCCTTCCTGAGCTAAGACAAAAATGTGTGAGACGGAGGCTAAAAAACTGTGAGCTGGCTCACACTAACTCCGCTTAGAGGGAACACTGGCTACCACTACAAAACATTTCCTGGCCAAGCTCTGTAATTTTCAAAAGCCGATTCATATTTTATGGGGCAACCACACAGAACAGCTGAACAGCACGAGTTGGCTAGTCAGTTTCACGCGGATTTTAGCGAATTGCGCAACTGAGCTACGGGAACCGCAGCATGTTTGGTTGCTAGCACATTTGTAAATCCGGTAGTCTGAATCTACAAGTCACTATAAAGTTATAAAAAGCTGAAGTTATAAAGGATCAGTTAGCAGATAATGTGAAAAACTTTGGACTGAATCCCTGGAGAACCACTGCCTGGCAGAGTAGATAAGACTATCCTCAGTCGACCAATGGGCTGACTCAGTAGAAGGCAGCTTCTCATGTCCATGGGAATCCAGGATCCTTGCCACAGGAATGCGATTCACACCAAGTCACTATGTGTACCACTACACCTTTAGCATTTGTATTTCCTCCCACATCTGTTTGCTACTGCAGCCAGGTTCAGTCTGAGAACCGGCCTATCCTCTGGCTTGGAACACATGGAGATATGAGAAAGTGTCTCTGAGCATATCCAGACTGTTTTTCCTCTCACTACTAAGTCATCACAGCCAGCACAGAAAGATCTGCAGGGTTCTGCTTCCAAATAGGCCCTGTCCCATTTGTTTTAACAGTCAGCCACTGGGTGCATCATGGTTCTCTAGGGAGCCAAACATACACCTCACAGTGAGGCAGAGCCTCCTAGCTCTATCTGACACACACCTATGAAGCATGGGGGGGGGGGGGGGACACATGCAGATACTTACCAGTCACTGTGAAGTGCTCACTGCTAGTTTCTTCTTAACCCGGTGGGGAGTGGCACTCTCCAAGAAGACTGGAGGATTCTGGGAGACCAGGCAGGCTCAGAGCAGCCAAAACCACAAAAGCATCCTGCACCCTTCCCCCTCCATACTCCTCCAATTGTTCAGACATTAAAACCAGATGGCGAGATTGAGCGCGGGGAGTAGTCCAGGCTGTAGACTGTTTTGCTGGGCTTGGAGGAAGCCCAAAGCCTGGGATTGATTAGCCAGAAACATGCCGGGTCGGACTTGCTTGAGTGCTAGGGACGCAGCCGCTGGGATCTGCTTCTGAAAGAATTGCCCAGCCCCTTCTTCCTTTGGCAAGGGAGCGGCCCCGTCTACAAATGCCTTTGGGCCAGGCTGCCTGCTCCTTCTAGATATGCTGGGAGTTTAGCTTTGCCTTCTGCAAAAATCCCGGGCAACCCCTTAGGGGTGGCTCCACTGTAAATGCTTTCTTCCAACAAGAGAGTGCCAGAATCGTTTCTACAGAGGCACACAGACACCCCCATGGAAAATGTTACACAAGGACGGGAAGGGATCCATGTGGATTTTGCAGGAAAGATGCAAGGAGGATATGAAAGTCCCGTTAGCCGCTGAGTCCTGCCAGCTTGGTGTAGATTTCCATTCTTATGCAACTATGTTTTAAAAAATGGACGTCCCACAGGAGGCATCCCACGGCAGTCACACAGACGCACTGTTGTTATGCAAGAAACAGCCTTTGCACGTTCCTTCCCGTAAAACCAAGGAAGATGTCTGGACTGGAGATGCAGCTGGCGCAGATGCTCTTCGGCATCGAGATCTTTATGGCAGCCCCACTGAACTTGATGGATGCGTCTGCTAACATGACAGTGTGTCCCCGTTTAAGGCCGCCAATTGCAATAAAGATATACATAGAGGAACCAGGGGTCTTTTCCCAAGCAGGGACCACATGAAGCTGCCTTTTGCCAGGACTCCTTCTAGTCACATCTTCACCTACTCTGTCTGTCAGTACCTCTCCACGGTCACAGGTCATTTTCTCAACACCTAATGCCCACAGTCCTTTAGCTGGAGATACCAAGGATTGGACCCTGGAATATTTGGAGTGAGAAGCTCTACCCCTGAACCACAGCGCCAGGACTTTTGGAATGAGAGCCAGTTTGGTGTAGTGGTTTGGTTAGGAGTGCAGATTCTAATCTGGGAGAACTAGGTTTGATTCCCCACTTCTCCACATGCAGCTGCTGGCATGACCTTGGGTCAGTCACAGTTCTGTCAGAGCTCTTCTTGAAAGAGCAGTTCTCGAAAGAGCTCTCTCAGCCCCACCCACATCACAGGGTATCTGTTGTGAGGAGGGGAAGGGAATGTAAGCTTCTCTGAGACTCCTTTGGGTAGTGAAGGGCAGGGTATAAATCCAATATCATCTCCTCCTCCTCCTCCTGAACCACAGCTCCTGCCTAAAATTAGATGATCCAGTTCCATTTGCAGCCTACCGTTCCCCAATTTTGAACCACTCAGTAGCTCCTCCTACTGCCGGCATACTGTCATCAATTCATACTTCAGGGCCAGAATGACCAGCCAGCATCTGAGGCTGCGGTCACACGGGCCCCTTTAAATCCGGGAGCCCTCCTGGATTAAAGGGGCCGCATTTTTCTAGCTCAGGTTGGGATGTCTACACATCCCAACCCCGGCGGCGGTGGCCGCGAAGAGGCGGCGAAGGAGGCAGCGGCAGCAGGAGCGGCAGAAGTGGCAGCGGCCGCAAAGAGGCGGCGAATGAGGCGCCCGCGGCGGTGGCAGAAGTGGCGGTGGGAGAAGCAGCAAAGGACCCGCTAGCCGCCTGGTAAGTTTGGGCGGTTTCCCCCCCCCCTTTTACACTTGGGCGCTTGACTGCCCAAGCGTAAAAGGGGGGGGGGAATGGCTGACGGGACCATCTGGACAGCCCTGCTCTCACAATGATTGCAAGAGAGGGCTGTCCAGATACCTCAAATGCGGGTTCTTCCCGCGACTCCCAGGAAAACTGTTGATTTTCCCGGGGTCGGAAAATGCGGGAGGAACCCGCATTTGAGCCCGCTTTGGCGTGGGACTTTCTACGGCCGTTGTAGACGGCCCCTTTAAATGCGGGAGGAAATAGCCCTTCCTCCCGCATTTAAGGGCCGTATGACCGCGGCCTCAGTGTTATACCTCAAGTGTCGTGACAAAGGTCATCGCATTACAGTGATGAGTTGCTGCGTCTCCTCTATAAAAGTATTTTATTTCTGCTCACAGGCATGAAAGATCTCTCTGTCTACTAGTTAACTGCAGCAAGGGCAGTCCTGGCTTAACGGAGGGGTTAATCACATCCCTTCTGGGCCTAATTACACTAGGGTTGCCAAGTCCGGGTTGGAAAATACCTGGAGACTTTGGGGGTGGAGCCAGGAGAAGGTGGGGTTTGGGGAGGGGAGGGGCCTCAGCATGGTACAATGCCATAGAGCCCACCCTTCAAAGCAGCCATTTTCTCCAGGGGAGCTGATCTCTGTCAGCTGGAGATCAGTTGTAAAAGTGGGAGATCCCCAGGCCCCACCTGGAGGCTGGCAACCCTAAATTACACTTTGCACTTTCCCCAGGTGCACCCCCAGGTCAGTAGACGCAATCTGGGAGTTCTGTGCCTCCCATGGGCCTGCAGGCCCAATTCCAATTTGGATCAGAGTGGGTGGAGTGAGAGGGGACGTTCTCCTGGGAGGATTTCCTCCTCTGTCACCTTACCTGTCAAGTGGCTCCACAGTGGTCATTTGAGGTCAGGAAAACAGTGCAGGGGTGAAGGATTAAACCCACTGTCCCACCTCACCATGATCCCAGTCTAAATATGGCTCATACACACAGGAAGTACAGAAATTCCAGACCATGCCTATCAGACACACCTGGGAAAAGTTTAGTTAGTCCCTGGGATTCAGTGGTTAGGTAAAGCTTACAATATATATTCTATGGAAAAATGAACCCATCAAAAAATCCTGAGCTCAGACAGGTATAGGGTTGCCAGCTCCAGAAATTGAAAATACCAAGGAGATTCTGAGGGTGGAGCCTGAAGGGGGTGGGGTTTGGGACATAATGCCATAGACTCCAACTTCCAAAGAGGCCATTTTCTCCAGCTGAACTGATCTCTGTCCCCTGAGATTAGCTGTAATAGCCAGAGATCTCCAGCCACCACCTGGAGGTTGGCAACCTTAGACAGGTGAAAGCCAGAGATATTTATGGCAGTTCAGTTCCAGTTTGTAGAATACACAGAAAGACCAGATTCAAACATGTTATAGTTGTCCAAATATAATTGGTTTCTGTGCATATCGACCCCTGAAATTTTAAAATTATATTTCTATTACTAGGTTGAGGCCTCTAAAAATGTGATTGTTACTGAATTTCTCTTTCCATTAAACTACTCAAGTGGTGGTGGTTGCTGTTATTAATAATAAACCAATATACTTATTGTTTCTTTTGCTGGGTACATTTTTGTCTCTCTTCTTTTTATCCATTGTTTTTATCAGAATTTAAAAGCAGGGAAAAAAATATTTTATATGCTGGCTCAACAGTTTACCAGATCCAGTTATAAGGCAGGCGAGTTCCATGAGAGCCTGGGGTCCAGATATAATGTCCAGAAATGTGCATGCAAACCGAGGCAGAGGTTTGAGAAGGGGATTTCTAGCTGCATTATAATGAGGATGCAAATGAACGACCTTGTTCACATTTTGTAATGCAAATGGGACCACAGTGAATGCTTTGGATCCAAATGTGCTTTAACATCCAGGAAGAGATCCCACAACTTGTGCATTCAGATGGCTCTGGGTTATTGTGCGTATTCCGGAATGTCCCCATGTGGAACCCATACAGACTCAATAAAGAATAAGCCCTTTAAAAAACTAAGACATTGTTACAAAGCTGATACATTCGCTGTGATTCTCCTTTTAAGAAACTAATGTTCTCCACAGCAGTCCTTCATAAACATAAAAGCATTACAACACGCCGTAATCTAATTATCCATACTGAATTTGTACAAAATGTTAGATAGCCCAACAGACATCTACTGGTTTGTTTGTTTTTAAGAGAAACAGAAGAAACATGCAAAACTGTTGCTTGGCATACATACATAATGATGCCAGCCTCCAGGTGGGGCCTGGGGATCCCCCGGAATTACAGCTGATCTCCAGACTAGAGCGATCAGTTCCCCTGGAGAAAATGGATGCTTTGGAGGGTGGACTCTGTGGCATTGTACTGCACTGAGTTCCCCGTCCTTCCTAGGCTCCACCCTCAAATCTCCAGGAATTTCCCAACCTGGATCTGGCAACCCTATGCCCCATCACCCACCAGTGGCCAGGGGGGTCCTGGCAACCCTAATTACACAGACATATTTACACTCCAGAAACAAACAGGGTTGATCACCATTCCCTCTACCCAGATAACTCTGGGGACTCTAGTTTTTTGAGAGGGGGATATAGGGATATTCCACTAGAGGATGCACAGTGCCTCTACTAAACCACAGTACCAAAGGGGGGGTGGGGGCAATGACAAGCTGACACAAAACCCTTGCAATGATAGACATGGCCAATATGGATTTAGGTCTCCCCACTGGCAGTGAGGCACCACTGAAACAGAACTCAAACTGAGTGAGACCACAAATTTGCCTTTACAGCCAGTATTCAGCCCTGGATCAGGTAAAGGAAGGAGTGTGCTTCTGAGCATACACAGAGAACTTTGTGCTTGCTACTGGGTAGCCCCCTCCCCACCCATATACATCTCTAGGAAACCCATCTTGAAAGATACAATTGCAGTTCAGCTAGGTAAACAAGTTGCGGGTTGCTTTTGCTGCGCCACTCTGTCTAAGCCTAAACCACCCTGCAGGATTGTTGTTAAGATACAATTCCAAGCAAAACTGAGTCCTGCCAAACTCATTGTAGAAAATAAGTAGCGGGATGTTAAAGAGACCTTCCCCATCCTTTCATTCAACAGAGTTGTCTGGATAGGTCCCCCACATACCCTTTCAATCCCCAACCCGCTTTTCATTTCCCATCCCGTGAAGGATGTGCTTACCTGGATTTGCTGCTGCTTCCTGCCCACTAGCTCCGGATGGAGGAACACAGTCTGTCCCGTAAAAAAGCAAACAGACCCCCCCCCTCCCCCAGTTCTGAGGCACACGGCAGCCCAGAACTTCTTGCATCCAGACCCTCTCCGTTTTATGATTTGCCTGGGTTTGCATCTGGTCTACATATCTGCTGCCTGGTCCAATCAGTGCCAACCTGCCCTGATGCTTGGATTAGTTTAGGGAAAGCATCTATTTGTTTCTGTTGGGGGGGGGGGGAGGAGAAAGAGCCTTGAAATGTGAAAAGCCACAGAGAGGCTGCCAAGGCCGCCCACCTTCTCTCACTGTCCACCACCGCCACACCCATTTCCCATCAATTTTTCTAAAGTGCAGCGGTCCATCAATAATTCAGTGCCACCGGGGGGGGGGGGGGGGGGGGGTTGCAGGAAGAGATGGGAATGTAACCACATTAGAGTGGTTTGCTCGGAAACAAGAGGCAAAAACGTTAGATCGAGGCAATGGCTGCGTTCCAAGGCGCCTCAGCTTCTGTCCTTCCAAGAAAAGGGTCAGAAGTCAGAGACAGGCTGCAGCAAAATAGAAGTCCAGCAGTATAGAGTCCAGAGGGTGTCAGACTAGGAGCTGGGGGACCCAGGTTTGATTCTATGCTCTGCCATGGAATCTTGCTGGGTGACCTTGGGCCAGTCACCTACTCTCAGCCGAGCCTGCCTCACAGGGTTGTTGTGAGGATAAAATGGAGGCGAAGAGAATGACGTAAACCGCTTTGGGTCCCTGTTGGGGTGAAAGGTGGGATATCACAGAAACAAATAAATAAATTTTGTTACAGGTGCCACTGAACCAATGGTCCCTCTAAGCTGTGGAGTCTAGTGAGCAAAAATTATACTTTGTGAGCTACTGGCATTAAAGGTGTGAGCAAGCGATTTGGCTGTTGCATAAATTAGTTTGCTCTAGAGCCATCCTTCCTGAGCCGAGACAAAAATGTTTGAGCTGGAGGCTAAAAAACTGTGAGCTAGAGGGAACACTGCACTGGACTTGTTTTATTTTGGTATATTTCATACTTTTGGCAACATGTCACAGGGTTCCATAGATCCATCATCCGTCAAGCTGGGCCTTGTGGCTTTCAGACGTGTGTTGGGCCTGGTCTGCAGGGTGCCACCAAAGACCAGCCTTAACTGCAGCCTCAAGAAAGACATAAGGCCTACCTCTTTCTCCCTTCACACTGTATGAGTTCAAATGGCATGGCTCTTGTCAGGGAAACCCCTGAAGGGTGCCTTGACTAGGGCTGCCAACCTCCAGGGGGCACCTGGAGATCTCCCACTACTACAGTTGATCTCCACATGACCAAGATGAGTTCCCTGGAGAAAATGGCTGCTTTGGAGGATGGATTCCATGGAATTCTACCCCGCTGAGATTCCTCCCCTCCCCAAACCCCACCCACCCCTGGCTCCACCCCCAAATCTCCAGGAATTTCCCAACCCAGATCTGGCACCCCTGGCCTTAGCTGAGGGCTCCCCTGAAGTCCTGGAGCCAGCATTCTCCTCACTCACCCACAGCACAGCTGCCTCAAAAACGGCTGCTCATCTACTGTCTGTTAAATACATACAATCGCAGCAAAAGCTGAGAAGAGATGCTACAGAAACAATGATGTCATGTATTTACTCTACTGTTGTATTGCTTTCAATAATACAATGAGGCTCACTACAGTGTACAGGGGGGAAATGCAGTAAGGTTCAGGTTCAACGAAGATTCTGGATATGAGCTTTGTTTCGACTGTCTTCTTCAGAGATAAGTGCGATGAATGTTCTCATTCGTGTATACAGTCAGTTTTGTATCTTCAAAGTTCTGTTCAGCAACTTACAGCGACCCCTGTAGGGCTGTAATCACATGTCCCCAGCCATGTTGAGAGCTGACTGATCTTCATGTCCAGACGTTTCATATCCTTAACAGCGACTTACCAGCCAGCTCCGCCATAAGAACATCAAGAGAGGCCAATGTCGGATCAGGCCAGTTGCCCATCCAGTCCAACACTCTGTCACACAGTGGCCAAAAACACCAGGTGCCCTCTGGAGGTCTAGCAGTGGGGCCAGGACACTAGAAGCCCTCCCACTGTTGCGCCCCCCCCCCCCGTCAAGCACCAAGAATACAGAGCAGCACTTGCCCAAGATTGAGAGTTCCTATCTATATTTTGTGGCTAATATCCACTGATGGACCTCAGCTCTATATGTTTATCCAGTTCCCTCTTGAAGCCGTCCATGCTTGTAGCTGCCACCACCTCCTGTGGCAGTGAATTCCCTGTGTTAATCACTCTTTGGAATGGCCATCTTCCAACTGTGTTGAAGATATTTAAAAATCCTACTCAGCTGAGGAACAGGGACTCAGTAGGAACTACAGGGCTGACAGAGAAGGTGGTAGCAGCTCTCTCAAGAGGAGACCTCGATGTGGAAGACAACCAGCCCAGAGATGCACTAGCATGGGAGCCAATCAGCTGGCAGTTGCCACTTCACGAGTTATTCATCCATCAGAAATGGCGATACTGTGGACACATCCCTGTTAGAACCAGTGTTACCAATACCCGCCATAGAGCTTTCTCAGTTAGCATTCTGATTTCAGGAACAGAGCCACGGTGTTACCACACAGCTTGCATGTGTGAATAGTCAAAGATCAAACACCACTGATCTTGGCATCCCTCTTTCCTAATTCTGAAGTAATCGTGTTCCCATACACCTCAACAGCAGTTGAACCACATCCAGAGAAAGTTATGTGCCCTAATTCTTATTGAAATCAGCAGAACCCAGGCACTTTTATCATGGGCTCAGGTCCTATGAAAGTAATGAAATGAAATTTAGGTACAAATAATTTTCTCTAGATGCTGTCATAAGAGCTAGTGTTACCAATCTCCAAGAGGTGCCCAAAGATCTCCCAAAATAGCAACTTGAGTCCAGACTACAGAAATCAGCTCCCCTGGAGAAAATGGCTTCTTCAGTGGGCAAACCCTGTAGTATCCCATGCCCACTGAGTTCCCTCCCCAGCCAATACCCACGTACTCCCAGTACTGGGCACCCTACTCATAGCTAATTCTCACATGAGTACATCTTGATTTTTCATTGCATGGTAACAGGCAGCTGAATGTGTGAACTGAGTCCTGAGACACGTTTGCGGGAGGCAACCCTGGACATCGTTCCTTTTGCGGTGTTAAGATTTGCAGCAGCCGATTCATCTCACACAAAAGTCTTCACCTGAAGTCATGGCGATCCCACGTGACCCAGTCTTGGACATAGGATTTGAGGAGAGTATTTATTCACCCACTGGCAGTGAGGCAAAATCAAAGTGGTTCACAGGTTACTTGCCCAGCAGCTAAAGCTAAAGCTGTTCCGTGCTGCCTCCAGCAACACAAAACAGACCCCGACTTTCTCCAAGGTTTAAAAAAAAACAACTGGACGTACATTTACTCTTTTTTATTTATTTTTTAAATTGCAGTTAATACAAAGATTCCAAAAATAGAAAGAGATCAAAACGGCGGCAGCATCGGCTTCAAGTTTTGAGGTTTTTTTTCAATTAAAATAGTTTTTAAAAAAACAACAACAAAAAACCCAGCAAGTGAGAACAATTCACAAAGGCAACCGATGTCTTTACACTTCTATGAGATGGGGAGAGAAGAGGAAATCCGGGGCTTGGTTCCTAAAAACACCACCAGCCACAACTCTCAGTATAAAACAGGGCACCAAACCATACCAGGAAGCAAGAGGAACAGATCAGCAAATGGAGTAGCTTTGGTGGAGGGGGAGTCGGGTACCCCCCCTACAAAAGGCACCTCCCTTGATAAGTGCTAGGGTTGCCTCTTGGCTGGCCATTTTACCCTAAACCCACCAGCTGGTGTTGATCAAGGCACAATCCCAGCACTGGCAATTGGACCCAGGTTCATCATTTATGGCTATTAAACAAGGGCTTTGTCAGCCTGACCGTCAGAAAATGTGTGTGTGGGGGGGTTGTGTGTGTGGATATGTGTTAGGATAAGGAGACAAGTGGCCTCTTAAGAGTGAATTCACCCAACCAAGTCTCCCCCTCCGCCGGTGGGATCATCTGAAGAGATCCATCGCTTGACAAACTCTTCCCCGCCATATTTTTGATAAAACAAGTTTACACAAAACAGTGGTGGCATCCAAGTTCCTCTTGTGTTGGACTCCTTCAGATTTTTTTTTAAAAGGTTTCATGACGATCCTGCCACATATTAGTGGCATGGATTCACCATGTTATTTGGAGAAGGGGAGGGGGGACACCCTGGTTACCTCAGTCTAACAGCCCAATATTTGGCGCTGAAGTGGATGTGGTGAGGGTACAACATTTTCTGGCTGTCTAGGAGGAGTGAACAACACCGTTGGGGGAGTGTGTCATGTGCTCATGTAACATTTCCCCTCAGATGGAAGCCTTGACAATGGTCACGGTGAAGGGCCTGTCGGCCAGTTTCACATTGGCCAAGAGGTCCAGACAGCTGCCAGCAGACGGGAGGGGCAGAAAAGAGACAATTTCTCTTCAGCTGACAGAAGGCAAAGCCGCAGTTGTGACCACGGGCCCAACCAGGAAGGAGACACAACAGGCTTTTGTTCTTCCCTGCACTCATTGACTTTGCAGCAGTTCAGAGGTCTGTTTCTGCCTTGGAAACAGCAGCTTATTGAACTAGAAAAAGGAACTCTTCTCCCCCTGCTTTGCAAAGTTGGAGACACACAACCCCCTTCCAGCAGTTGAAGCAAAGAGGGTTGTAGGTGTGGTGTTGTAGAGGAAGGAGGCGGTAGCAGGAGATTCCTCTCAAACATCGGTTGAGGCCTAGCCCCACACATACACACGTGCACAGGCACACCCAAGAGTCAGAAGTCGACTAGTAGCCAATCAGCACACTTAAAACTACGATGAAAACTTCAAGCAGCACTTTGGCCAGGCTAGGAGCTACCCTGCTCACCTGACTGATAGCAAGTCTTAAATGTTTGGTCCTTTTGAGCATCCCGTATTCAGGTGATCAACAGCTCCCCTCCCCACTGGAGCCGAGCCACTGAGTCAGCAGCACCCCACAGAAGGTGGGTGGGGAGGGAACGGCACTGAAGTGGGGTGTCTGACCCCCTCCCCAGCCCCAATTGCTAAACACGGAGTCCCTTGCAACATATTGCTTACAGGAGGGAAAGGGGAAAAGAAAAGCAAGCTGGTTTAGTGTCGTATTTCATTGTCCCGTTATCCCCCCCCCCCATGGCACTTTGAAAGTGTTTGTTCACAACACAGCAGGTGAGACCAGGAAAGGCAGACTGTACCATACTCCAGCACAACTGGGAGGGAGGAGAAAAGGTGGCTGAGGAAAGCCCCTCTGGCATAGAAACATTAACAACAATCACAACTACACCCCCGTCCCCCCCCCCCCCCCGGGTCTGCATTTGGTTTCTCAAGAAAATGCAGCAGAAGATGAAAGATGCACGCAGGCTGGCCCAGCCAGGTCTCTGGGGCCTAGTCCTCAAACAAGGCCTGACCCCACTCCCCAAAAGATTATGAGGCACGTTCACTTGCTGACAGCAGCTCCAGGGGACAGAAACACCAAAAGAGACGCAGCATCTTCCCTGGCTCCCCCAGAGACTCAAGGCGATCGGTGTGGACCGGACTGCATGCACACCAGATATGATCCCCCTCCCGCTGCTTCTAAGACACGAGTCCGTTATTCCCTGAGGCCACCCAAAGGGCTGGGCTTTCAAGTGACGGTGATGGAGCCTGGAATGAGTCCTGAGAGGGAAGCAGGCTGCCATGTCCAGTGTGCCTGGGCCCCATCGGAGGAGGTAAGCAAGTGGCAGGGAAGCCGGCTGTGGGCAGAAGTCTCATCTGGCAGTGGGCAAAAGGCCCATCCTACGTTGCGGCCCAAAGCCCACACCAAGCAAGAGTGGAAGAACTGACAGCACTGCAACAGTCCCATGACAGTGTGGTGGTTTGCAAATCAGGTGCAGTTTAAGGCAGAGCTATTGCTTGGTCTCCCCAAGAAGCAATGCTAGGGCAGGAGCCTGGGAATACCTGTAATGCAACTCTGACAGTAGATGGAGTGTAGTTAGGGGAGTTGGGTGCTAGCTGGCAAGGCCGCAGCCTAGACTAAGTCTGTGACTTTATGCTGCAACACTGTTTTGATGTAGGAAGGGCTTCAGGGGGATGGATGAGGACATTGCTCTTCACTTGGACGCATAGCCGAAACACACGGTAGTGTATTGAGACTTACTGGGTTTCCCCAATGTCAATGGCATAACAAAGGGCCCCAGGCCCCGAAAGGGTGCGCTTGGCTATTCTGAAGGGGGTGGTGGTGGTAAAACAAGAGACCTCATAAAAACAGCTGGAGGAAGCTTCTTTACCTGCAGGCAGGTATCAAACACAAGGAAAGCCCCTCCCCTCCTGTTCCTCCAAGAGACTGCCTGCTTGAAGAACAGGATACCACAGGAGGTCACCCGGCTGGGGCAGAAGTGCTGGAGAGCTCGGACAGGCGCCTTGCCTCGATCATGAGGTGAGGAAAAGGTAGGAATGCTAGGCCTCGCACGGCTGTGTCTCAAGGCCTGGGATAGGCCACGCTTTCGAGGGGAGCAGGAGGCAGAGAGCTTTTAAAATCTTCAGCCAAATTGTTTGGCCTTTCCAGGGGCGGGCGGGGGGGGGGGGACTGAGCCACACCCAAACTAAAAATCCTGCAGCGAATGAAAGGGTGGGGGAAAGAATCGTAGCCCACGGGGAAATGGCGTAGCCTCTCAGTTGCTCCCTGTCTCCTCACAGTGCATAGATTCGAGAGCTATTGGGGGGTGGGGAGTCTGTCCTGCATGTCCCTGCTGTTGATTGGAAGAAGGCCAGAGGTTCACCGGTCTAAGCAATACCCTGGTTGCGAAACGCACCAGCCCTGCCCCATTGGGTGGCCAGGCAGGCTTATTGCCTCCAAAGTCCTTGCATCTGCCTTTCGGTGGGGTCAAGGGGAGAAACGCCAGCATGGTTTCCCCCCCCCAACCCTCCAGGCCACTACTGAAGGCACTGAGTGAAAAAAAAGAGTTCCCCTTGTGGGTATAGGGCAGGAAGGGCCTTAGGGCGCCCTCAGCTGGCCAAGGCTGGTATACACGTCCTCCGCAGCGCTCAGCTCCTCAAAAATTGGGATCAGGTTCAGCAGCTCTGTGTCCGCCATGTCGTCGAACCACGACTGCACCGGCACCTGGAAGGGAGTTGGAGGAAGAAGAGGAGTCAGCCAGCGGCGCCTGAGGCCCTGTCAGGCAGACGGCAAGCAGATACTGTATGGACCCAAAAGGAAGATGAACCCCATCCTTGGAAATGTCACACACAAAAGTTTATTACTGGACATATTTGTACACTGTATGCAAATGTAAGACGAGCCCCCTTAAATGCTATATACAAAAATATGTACATACTCATATTTGAGTTAAAGTTACAAGATAGCCAGCCCCCCCCCCCCCCCCCCCGGTTCTTGACAGAAAAGAAATTAACTGTTTGTAGTTGTCTTGGTCTGTCGTAGAAGAGCCAGATTCAAGTCCAGCAGCACCTTAGAGATCAACAAAATTTTCAGGGTATAGGCTTTTTTTTTTGCCTTTTGTGTACCTGCCTATGCCTGGAAGTCATGGCGACCTCTGGCGACTCCTACCGGGGCCTGGAGGATGTTCAGAGAAGCGGCTTGATAGGCTGCCTCCGCCTTCCGACCCTGGTATTCCAAGGAGGGTCTCCCATCCAAGTACTTGCCAGGGTCGGCCCTGCTTAGCTTCCGAGATCTGATGAGATCCGGCTTGCATGGGCTATCCAGGTCAGGGCCAGGGAACAGGCTGTTGAGAGTCAAAACTGCCTCTGTCAGATTCATCAGCTATCTGACAAAGTGAGCTTTGGCTCTTGAAAGCTCATTTCCCGAAAACCTTGTTGATCTCTCTAAGGTGCTCCTCGACTCATCTAGCTGGTCTTCTTTTGGGGTAAATACAGTAATAACTGGGCCTTTGTAAGACACAGCTATAAAAGCAGGAGAGGGGTGGAATTCATATCCTGCGAATAACAGACTTTTAACACCAAAAGTATTCGATTTCGAGACTGTCAACAGGCAGCCTTAGCTGCTGCTGTGTGCCTCTCCAGTCCCACCCCAGCAACCCTTTATTGCAGAGGTTTTGGACCTTTCCAGACCCTCTGAGTTACAAACACATGACATCACAATCACATGACATCAGAGGCATGTGACTGGAAGAGGAAGAACCAGAACTGTGACCTCACTGGTGTCAAGGCCAGGCCGGGATGGTTGGCAGCTGACCAGAAGAGCCAGTGACAGGCAACATAAGCCAAACACCAGGAGGTGGACCACAGGGAAGAACCAGTCCAGGGTCAGTGCCACAGAGGAACATTCTCCACGACTTCTTGACTTTGCCTTGCTGTTTTGTTGCATGCAAAGAGAGGAAGGAGGCACAGGGCCCATGCTCTCGAAACATGCATCCTGGTGGCAGGGCCTTCCAAAAACCAGGAAGACCAAGGGCTCACAATGCACCTGACCCATAGGTTAAAGACTGCTGATACTGGGAGACCCCCCAGGAATACTCACAGCATTCTCCGGATGGAAGATATAAGAGGCAGGAGAATTGTCCAGGATTAAGGTCTTGCGTAGATCACGACCCAGCCGGCTGAGATCCTTAACGTAACAGCCCTGGTGGAACACGCATGACTCCCGGAAGAGGCGGGTTCGGAAGACTCCACACTTGTCCAGCAGGTCGGTTACTGGGTCAGCATACTGCTCAGAGAGAGTGAGAATGGAGCAGATCACACTGGAGTTCAGCACTCGAGCAAAAATCCCAAAGAAAAGACAGGTGAATCCCCAGAGAATGGAATCCACTAGTAAGTGCAGATCATACAAGTGCAGAATCCAGCATTTTTTTTAAAGCATCTAGCCCTCAAGGCTTGGAGATACAGTTTAAATACATTAACGATGTCCAACACCATTCAAAAAGCCAAAGAAGGGCTAGCTGGACTTGTAGTGGTCAGTTGTTGAGGATTTCAGAAGTCTGCATAGGTTCCTGCCCCTCACCGTGGATAGGAGCACCAAACAGACAGGGAAAAAGATAAGCAAACATATGCAAACATGCCAAATTTGAATCATTTATTCGGCTTAACAGTATTTACCATTCCTTGGTGTCAAAAGTGCATTTTTAAAAAAAGTACACACAGCTCTTGGAAAAAATCTAGCAAGACCCTAAACCAGTGATGGTGAACCTTTTAGAGACCGAGTGCCCAAACTGCAACCCAAAACCCACTTATTTATCGCAAAGTGCCAACACGGCAATTTAACCTGAATACTGAGGTTTTTGTTTTAGAAAAAAGCAACTCATACATTAACATCTTTTGTCTTAAAAGAAAAACACAATAACAGAGCTTTCAATGATACAAACAACTTTTTATTGAAAAGTAAAAGTTTGCATTTGGCATGCTTTTGAACAATTAATGTGATTTTTGCTGTCCAATCTTGCGAACTCTGTGCTGGGGCGATGCCGTGCGTGCCCACAGAGAGGGCTCTGAGTGCCACCTCTGGCACGCGTGCCATAGGTTTGCCACCACTGCCCTAAACTCATTTTGGGCCTAAAAATATACAGTGTTCACCTTAACAATGTGAGGGTTCACACCTTAGCCTTCGTTTGCCTTGAAGCACTAAGACGCCCCCCCCCCCAAACCCAAACAAGGCCCTCCGCATTCCGCTCACCTTAGCCAGACTGGCTGTGAACAGCACGCACTCAAACAGCTCCCCCATCCGCCTCAAGAACTCATCTACGAACGGCCTCTTCAGAACATACACCTAGGAAATCAGCAGCAAAGGTCAGGAGACAGCGCAGGGAAAGGACTTTTTCATAATTATAACCCATCTTGTGGGTGGACTTACTACATGCTACACCAACAAAACAGGAAGTCCCGGCCTCATATTTGCCAAATAACAGGGATGGAGAAGAAAGACCGTTGCAGGCAGGAGAATGTTTTTCACTCCCCCCCCGCCCCAATTCTCCCTGCAGGCAGTTTTCCTCTTGATCAGACATTTCCCAGGTTTGGGGGTTTTTTTGGGGAGGGGGGGTGGCAGCTGCTTGGGAGGGTGGTTGCTGGGGAAAAGCAGATAAACACACCTCTTTCTGCTAGCTGCAAAGTATCCCCCACCACTCATGCTTGCATTACTGGGCAAACACAGGGTCTGAGATCCTATGTTTTCTGCGCCACATGAGCCTGGGGGCAGGAGTGACCTTTGCAAGGGGCTGGAAACCTTTTTTGCCTGAATTGCCGTGCAGATGTAACCAAAGGCTCAGAGCAAGCTGCATTTTGTTCGTCTGTTCTTCCTCACAACCACCCTGCAGTAATCCAGTTGGCCGCCTTCCCCATACTGTGGAGGGATAAAAGGCTTCCTGAAAGCATGCATAGAGTCCCAGAGGACTGGAGGCCCCATCTCACAGGGTCAAACTCAGACCTTTATCCAGGGGTCATTTTGTAGAAAAAGAGGTGCAGGAGCTCATTAGCATACCTATTAGCATAACTCTTTAGCATATGCCATGCCCCCTGACATCCCCGGCCGAATGTCAGTTTCAGCCCCATTATACCCTATGGGCCATTGAAGTCAATGGCAAAAACTCATAGGGTATATGAGGGGCTGGAGGAGAGGGGGTTTGAGGGAGAGACTCCAAACTTGCAGGGTAGCTGCTGGGGCCTCTCCCCGAAATACCCACCAAGTTTCAAGAAGATTGGACCACGGGGTCCAGTTCTACGGGTCCCCAAACAGATTGCCCCATCCCCTCCATGGTTCTCTACGGTGGGGAAAAATGTTACTTTCCCCCCACCATAGAGAACAATGGAGGGAATGGGGGCAACCTGTTTGGGGGCCCGTAGAATTGGACCCCGTGGCTCAATCTTCTTGAAACTTGGTGGGTATTTCGGGGAGAGGCCCCAGCAGCTACCCTGCAAGTTCGGAGCCTCCCCTCCAGCCGCTTTTTAAGCCGCCAATGAATTTCGGTGGCAATTCGGCAGCGGGCCGAATCAGATCAGAGAATCCTATTCGGCCTGTGGTTGCCCTAATGCCCACTCCTGGGCTGGCGGAGCTCCACTCCGCCTATCTCCGGCCCCAAATAACCCCTGCCTTTATCTCAGCCATGATTTCCAAGGGGCTTGTTGCCAGTGGGAATAGTTATGGGAAAACAACAGAAGTGGTGTTGCTGCTGGGTGAGGAGCATCATATGGTGACCTGCTCCAGTTCCCCTTCCTTCCAACTATGCCCTGGGTAGCGATACAATCAACAGCAACACCGGCATATCTGGTGCACCACCGAGAGAAGGGATTAGTACAGCCTCTACTGGTGCATCAGAGAAGGGTTAAGAAGAAGCAGATAACTTGCACACTTGCAGAACCTGGCCATTGGCGGAGGCAAGTGCAAAGCCAGCTTTCTCTTCAGCAACTGGGTAAAGGGAAGGAGGGGAAGATCCATGGGCCACCAGAATGTAATAGGCACCATGAGAGATGAGACACTGGGGTTCCTGATCCTGGCATCCATTGGACTTCAAACTTTGGCTCTGTTTTCCATTCCTCTTTGTTTATAACTGTCCGATTTGAGGGCCAGCTACATGGACAGTGTTCACACCAGCTTGCTGGCCCCAAGACTTAGTGAACAGCCCTATCGGGTATCACTCTAGCTATGGATTCATCCAGAGCAAAACTACGGCCACCATGTTTCTCTGCCTTTTACAGAGTGCTCCAGCACAGCTGCCAGATCTTTTAAGCAAAATAAGACCTCTCATTAGTGTTTGGTTCAATTAATGCATTTTCAATAAACGTGACTGCAGGATAGGGCGTTAATGGCTGCCACCAACACTGTAGTGAAGAAAGGATGCAATTTCCACCTCCTCTAATGGAAGCTAGCGTTCCACAGGCATCTCCCAAATGCATTCCCCAGAAAGTCCCACCATTCTTTGTCCAGCTGCATTTCTCTCTTCCCAGCTGCTGCACAGCTGAGCTTCTCATCTCCACGGGTCTATGGGCCACCTCCTGAAACAAGTAATCAAGAATAGGCCGTGCTGCCTGTTAACAGCCTATCCTGGATTACTTGAACCAGGCTGGAGCCTGCATGGAACAGCTTTTCCGCCTCTTCTTTTTTCAGCGCTTGAACGGAGTGCTCCTTCACGGTTTGGCTGCCTGACTTCTAGGGTGAATGGAGTTGAATCCCTATAACTGCAAAAAAATCCCCCCAGTAAGAACTGGCTTACCTGATGGGTTGTCCCCTCTATTTCAACAGGCACTATGAAGTCGGCATTGTTGATTGGCTGCGGAATTGTTTTGAAAGGCTGTGTTAATTTCGGAAGCTGAGCTTACACAGTGTTCGGTCCCCCTCTACGCTGTATGCACCCAGCCCAAGCTCTATATAAACTGCAAACACTGATTTCTATAACTTCGCCAATGTCTTTCAGCAATATTCTTGCTATTTAATGGTTTCTGCTGCAGTGATCCACATTTTAAATGACAGTTGCATCTATTTAAGCAGTACATCTACATCTGAATCACTGATTAGTCGGGTCCTTCCTGCTCCTTGTCCAAACAAAAACTGTACTTTACTCATCTGGTGTGGGAGTCAAATAGCCCCCGAAGTCAGAGAAACAACAACAACAAAAACCCTTTCAGGGGTGCACTGAGCATGGCAACAACTGCTAAGGAAAAAAAGCCAACCCTTTATTTAGTGTTTTCCTTTGGCACAGAAGGTACAGAACAGTAGTGAAGACAACAGGGAGATATAATTTGTCAATTTTAACTTTTTTTTCCTTGTAGAACAAGTGCCTTTATTGAGAAAAAAGGTTACAATGCACAGAAGAAGAGATAGATATGCATGAGTTAAATGGGAGAAGTCTTTAAAATAAGCATAATGCTATTCGCAGAACTACAAGTCTTAACATACTGCCTATAAGTAGATTTTTGTAACTGACCCTTATAACACTTTTCTAACCATAATAATATATTTTATATTTACAGTAGGAGGTTATTTCACCTTCAAACTTATTGCTATTTATCTTTTTTAGAAAGGGGTACCACTTTTCAAGTGGGTTGTATAGCTCCCTCCCTATTAACGAACTGTCAAAACACAATGTGCATTTTTCTTCCAGAAAATAGTCCCAGACCTTGTTCCACCAGTGTTTTGTTGAAGGGGCAGTGTCCGATCTCCAGTGCTTGGCTATTACTGCCTTTACGGCTACAAGCAACACCGTGATAAGATCCCGTATTCGTGGGGGTGGTCTATTTTCAGACCAGAGGTTGAGTAGAATTATGCTTGGGTCAAGTGGTATGTGATAGTTGACAATGGTCTCGATTTCTGTCAGCACTTTCCTCCAGAACAATTTTAACTTATGACCTCAACCCTATCACTGCAATTCACACACACAAAAATGACATTCATGGCGCAGAAACACCACAGGGCTATTGATCAATACCGAGAACTGTAAGGTGTATTGAATTGTGGAAGTTTGAAAACAGTTTTATCCGTTTTTCCCAACTTCTACAGGTCAGTTTGACCCCACTTTTTAAGCTACTACTGTTCTGTTTTTAAGCAATTGCTGTCCTGTTTCATATTTAACTTTCTTATTATCTTCTTCAGGTTTGTTGATCAGAATTAGTGACACAACTCAACTGCATTCATAGTGTTTTCCCAGGTTCAGAATGTACGTAAAGGGGTTCACAACATGAACAGAGCAGGGCTGGGAGTCTGATGGACTGAGGGAATCTTTTAAGTACGGAAGTCAAATTTAAGAATCAAAATGGAAGCCATCATGAACCAATGGAGTTTCTTGTCCAGTTCCAGGAGGAATAGTGTACATCTCATCTTTTCCTTATAGTAACAGAAGGCTGTTTCTGAGATAATTTATTCAAATGACAGGAGTATCCATAAATCCCATCATTTTAACTTCCACGGTCTTCATCTAACTTTTAAAAAATTTATAATTATTTGGTTCCTCTGAAACAAAAGCTTTGTGAGGGACTCAAGATGGTTGAGGTTGTCCTCTTTCGCTCTAAGAACCGAACGTCACCTCTTCGCAGAGTTGTTCCTCAGTGAAGCATTACCCCTTTATGCAACTTGATAATTATCAAAAGCCTGTCTTTTCTCTCTCCTGAACTCTTGATCTCTGTGGTGAAATACAACTGGGGCAGACCAGGCCCTGCTGGAAAGACAGGCCTGCCTGCCCCTCACAAGCTCTCACACGACATTTCTGACACCATTTAATGCTCCGTTCCTTTCAAAAGTCAAGTCATACCACAAAACTTTAGTGGATAGTTTCACTTTCCTGACTAGTATCACTCCACCCCCACCCCATGACTTCTGTACTCTTTTTGTAGTGGGTGTCTTGCCCAGGGCCATAACCAGCGATGGGGCTTTAGGGGCTGTACCCCCTATTGATTTAGGGAAGCACTAGCACCAGCCAGCTAGGCAGCGAGAACTTCTGACGTTTTCACCTCAGTCATCTCGTCTTACTGGCTTCCTGGGGCCAAGAGGGGGGAGGGATGGGAACACATCCTGGGGCCGGGCGGGAACTACAGAAACCTCCCCCCCCTTTTTTAAAAATCCCCCTCGCCTTTGTCTCGGTTCCAGTCAAGGGTGTCCAGTTTTGGGGGCCCACAACAATCAGAGTCCCTCCCGTGCCACCTCCCTGACCCCTCCCTCCTCCTGCTGCTGGAATGGGAAATATGAATGGGAATTGCTGGTGCCATAGCAGCCACAGCAGCCTCAGCCCAGCAAGGAGGAGAAAGAGACGCAGGAGGAGATGCACAGAGGGAAATACCAGGGACCAAACAGCAGCTGCAGCTGCCCAAGGCGGGATCTGAGCAGAAGGTGCGGAGGAACCCGGGATGCCTCGGTGCACACCCAAATGGCCCTTCTCCACGCTGAAGCCCATGGTCACCAGGGAAGCTCTGCCTTCTGCCCTTGCAGCTCCCCCCCAAAGAAATAGACATGAGGCTGCCAGCCACCCTCCTTTTAAGATTTTAATTCGGATACGGGAGTTCTGGCAGCTCTCGGGCACACCCTTCATCCTTCTATGCTCTACGGGATCGCTGGGACTTTGAGGAATCTCAAGTTGAGGCTGCCTCCTCTTCGGCTCTCCTCAAAGGAGAGTCACTCGTGGTGATGTCACTAGTGATGTCACAATGTCGGGGGGGGGGTCCATGACGCCCCCCCCCAAATCCCAAAGCCCCCCACCAGAAAATTTCCTGGCTACAGGGCTGGTTTTGCCCCTTTCTTTTTGGTCTTCCGCCCAATACTGCAGAAAGGAGAAAACACCTCTTGAGGTTCACCTTGAAGGAACTGTGCACGAGGGTCTCGTCCAAATCGATCACCACACAGATTCTGCCCTTATCCTGCTGAGTCACCTCAGGGAGAAGACATGTTCCAGGAATCTAGAAGAAGAGAGACCCATTTTACCACCAAGAAGACTTTGAGCCATGTGACTGTAGGAATATTTAATATGCCTCAAGCCTGGTGGAAAACAAAGTCTTTGGCCCTCAGAAATGGGCTTGAGTGCAAGCATTTTGTATCGCTCATGTGAAATTTCTAGAACTACGTGTGTAATGTAGGTGTTTAATATGATCTAAGGCAGGAGTAGATAACCTTTTTTGCTTGAGTGCCAGAAAAACACACAGCATCTACCTGTGAAGATTTTGTGCCTGGAGAATGGGGAAAGAGAAACAGGATCTGGCCTTACCAGATGCACTGGAAGCAAACTAGGCCTCACTGGCACTGCCAGCTCCCCAGGGATTCATCTGAGATCTGGCTAGTGGGTATCAGTCCAGAAAGATATAACAAGGCATAAACCAGGCCCATCACTTTGGTCATACTGATGACCCTAGAAGTGATCCCAGAAGCACCAGGGGCTCCCCTTGGCTGCCTGGTCAGAGAACTGGCTGTGCAAATTGAGCAAAATGGCTGCTGTTTGGCCCACATGCCAGGAATTGCCTATTCCTGGTCTAAGGCTCCAACCCTCATGGCTTTTTCCCTCCAAACAAGGGTTGTTTCAGAGGGTTCATGTACTTTTATGAAAGGCACAGAAGCTGTAGCAGAGCCAAGTGCAAAACTACCCTTTGACTGATTCAACGTTAAGTCACGAGGGTTTCTTTTAAAGATTTATTTGATAATCACTCCCACTTAACGTAAAACGTCAACTTTTAAACATGTTTTCTTTATAATACAGGATGACAGCTATACAGCCGCGGTGCCTGAGGTTTGTAATGAATCTACTGTCGCAAGCGACAGACTACAGACACCTTTCCGTTTACATTCCTCCTTCCCCGCTCAATAATCCTGGAGGTGTGAACAATCTAAACGAGGACTGACAGGTGAGCTCCCTGGGCTGGATCTAATGCAGTGGAGTGTTTTTGCAGATGGAAGGATTTCCATAAGCAGAGCACGACTTTCTCACCCCTCCCACTCGCACTGCAGGCCTCCCCCCCCCCCCCCCCCGCAATATGCTACTGTTCTCTTCAGGGGGCATTTTGGGTACAGCGGGGGGAGGGGGAGGCAAGAAAGTCGTGCTCCACAGATTAAAATCTTTCTGCCCTCAGTAACACACTATCATCATAAAATCCTTTTAAATAGGACGACATGTGCTTGAGCTGTTTTTAGGACTCAACACCCCCCCCCCAATATGCAACATGTCTTAGCTTTTTTTTCTTTTTCTTTTAAAAAACATTATTACACATTTCACTTCAGGATCTAAGCTCTGGGTCAAATTTAACAGAAAAAAGAATGCTTTGAAACAAGATCAAACCATCGGCTTTGCAGGAAAATATAAAGTGGCACAGGTTGCGGGGGCGGGAAGCGTCTATACTTTTTTGTACCCTTTTTGGATGGTAACAAGACAGCAAGGAAGGGCTGGGCTCCTGCAGTTTCATTTGTTGCGTGGGAGACAGGATTCCAGAAGATCCCCTTGCGTACACGACGAGTAAACATACAGGAGTACTGTCCCCAAATACCTCAGGGAGAATCTGTGGATTCTGCCCCTTCAGTTCAGCTACAGCCCAAGAAGCAGAAGAAAGTCATTTATAGTCCCGGCTATCACTTGCAGCATCCCATTCCAAGGGTTTTATCTTAAATCTGCAGTCTATTGGCTTTATGGGGTAACCCTGAAATCCAGTGTTTTGACAGAAGAAGAAAATTAATTTCATTCTCTCCCCACTTGCATAATTTTACAGAACTCCATCCAGCCCCTGTCTAAGCTAACCTTTTTGCAAAATTAAGAGATCCAGCTGCTTAAATCTTTCTTCCTAATAAAGGTTTGCCATTTTCATAGCCATTTTGTATCCTTTCGCCAGCACAGTCTGTAGTTTTTCCTCATGCAAGGTGACCAGAATGAGGCACGATATACTAAATATATCTGTGCCACAGCCTCATATGCAACAACATTATCACATTTGATTACCAATCCCATTCCAAATCACTGCATTTGCCTTGGCGATTCCTTCAGTGCACTGATATTTGCAGTTCCCTTTACTATGACTCTAAGCTCTCTCTCCAGATTAGTCACAGCTCAACTCTCATCCTATCAGATTACATGGGAAGGCGGTGGGGGGGTGTCCCAACATGAATCACTTTGCACTGACTCTTCACTCAAAGGCTGAATGAAGACCTCTCACTGAAGGGGTAAAGTCCCCACCACTGTATCTTTTCCACTCCACTTCCTACAAGGGTGTGTTTGTCTGGAATCCCTCCCATCGGAAAATGGCAGGGTTTCTATTTCTGATGTGGTGTGATGCTAAAAGGATGTACGTGAACACCACCTCAAGAATGCAAATAGAAAAGCTGGTCTTAGGAAAATTTTTGAAAGGAGGGAAAAAACCCACTGTGCTGTGGAGAGGTTGCACTGTGGAGAGGTTGACTCCATGTGGCAAGGAATTCCATTTAGGGACAGCAGGACGGAGCAATATCCTCCACAGTTTCCCCCTGGGAGTTATTGACAGCATGAGAAAAATTGTCCTAAGTGCATGGTCGGTCACTGCATGGATGGCTTTCGATGTGGAGACAGCCACTCCAGGGAGCTACCTACAGTGGTCTCCCCTTTGTGGTAGATGTTTGGCCAGCATACTCCCCAAGGGAGATCTTACAGGGAGGGGGGAGTGAGGGCCAGCATTGCTTTTTTGCAGTGGGTTATGCAAATGTCACCAAAACAGCACTCTATCCCACCCCACCTTAGGGACGCCATCCTTCACCTTGTTCACATACATGCTGTTCTTGAATTGCATTACTTCTGAGCCCAAGTGGAGGCTTGCATTACTGACTGCTTCAGTGCATCAAATTCATTCCACACCAGAAATTTTAATTCCAGAAAGTAAGAAGTCCCTGCAGACCCTTCTCCCTGATGCGGAGTTTTCAATCACAGCCTCTCATTGGGCAGTTGGAAGTGGTACAACCCAGGAACAGTTTCATCATCTTGTTTGCAGTTTGTCTGAATTAGGCTTGTAAGGGCTCTTTTACTTTCACTCTTGGCAATAGAGGAAAAGGGAATTCCATTTCAGCAGAGCAGAAAGAGAGATTTGCTTAGCTGGGAAAGGACAGTTTTCCCCTTTTGCTCATAAAAGCACACATATGTGGGCAAAAACACATGCAGATATAGGGTTGCCAGACCCCCCGGTTTGGCGGGGGTTACCCGCTTTTTCAGGGGTTCTACCCGCCACCTGACCAGCTGGCCGGCAAGGGAAGTCCTGCCCCCAAGTCCCAACACCTGCAGCCGCCCCTGTTTTGCCAGGGGTCCCTTTAAGTGCCCGCAGCTAGAAGGCCCCACCTGCCCGATCTCTGAGCATCATCACATAGGGGAAGCCCTGGCCCCTCTGGGAATGTCCCTCAAGGGATAAAGATGAACCTGGCAACCCTATGCAGACAGGATCATGTATGCATTCTGCAGCATATTTAAGATATATAAACATGAAACTAAGTACTGGGT
This sequence comes from Lepidodactylus listeri, assembly GCA_029233225.1. Taxonomy (NCBI): domain Eukaryota; kingdom Metazoa; phylum Chordata; class Lepidosauria; order Squamata; family Gekkonidae; genus Lepidodactylus; species Lepidodactylus listeri. The sequence continues at coordinate 52,554,973 of JARCFY010000015.1, read as the reverse complement.
GCGTAGATTTTGGGACTGTGAGAATCTCAGCTTTCTGTTTCCAATGAAAGCACATTTCCAGAAGATTATCTAGATTAGCTCCAAATTCCCATTAGTTACAAAGTCCCATCCAAAACGATGGGGGATAGCTGCAATTAAATTATCCTATCACTTTTAGAAGCCAGAATGGAGGGACGGGGATATTGTGAAAAGGGTAGAACTTTTAGAGATCAGGAGGCAAAGCTCTGATGCTCTGTACAGCTCCTTGCCCCCTTTCAAATGGCCAGCAAGATCCAAAGGGCTGTAGGGGTAAGGAATGTTGGACTAAGATCTGGGACACCTGGATTCAGAGCCCCAGTCTGCCATAAAAGAGTGACTTTGACCAATCTCTCTCTCTCTCACACACACACACACACACAGCCTAACCGACTTCACTGGCTTTTTGTGAAGATAAAATGGAGGAAAGGAGACTGATGTAGGCTGCTTTGGGTCCCCGCTGAGGAGAAGGGCAGGACATAAATGAAGCAATTAATTATTGCATGGCATTGTGTGTAGAACAGCCAGGGGATCCTAAGATTGTCTGGCAGCCAGAAGTTCTAGCTCTTTTAGCATTATGCACCACTAAGTGGTGAGCTAGACTTGTTTTTAAGGCACGAGACATTTCAGAGGTGGTTTGCCATCGCCTGCCTCTGTGTCACAACCCTGGTATTTAGGGTTGCCAGCTCTGGGTTGGAAAATACCTGGAGACTTTGGGGCTGGATCCAGGAGAGAGTGGCATTTGAGGAGGAAAGGGACCTCAGCAGGGTACCATGCCATAGAGTCCACCCTTCAAAGCAGCCGTTTTCTCCAGGGGAGCTGATCTCCGTCAGCTGGAGATCAGTTGTAAAAGCGGGAGACCCCCAGGCCCCACCTGGAGGCTGGCAACCCTACTGGTATTCCTTGGAGGTCACCCATCCAAATACTGGCCAGGGCCGACCCCATTTAGCTTCCAAGATCTGACGAGATCAGGCTAGCCTGGGTTTTCTAGGTCAGGAATGAAGCAAATAAATAGCGACAGAAGGCATAACGGGGGCCAGATTGCTTACATTTGACCTGACTGAAGAGTCTGAAATTGGCGCTATCTTTGGTGGAAAGCTGGTAAGCACAATTGTGGACAGAATAAACACCGCCCTGGCTATTGGGGAAGACACAGGTTTATTTTTTATTTCCCCTCCCAGCTTGTGAACAGAAACGTACCTGGTAAAACTGGTATTGAAGACACTGCAACAGATCAGACTAAAAGGGGGGAAAAAGAGGAGAGCGGAGATGTAGGTATCACGAAAAAGGAGAGACTGTAATGCCACCACCAGAGAGCTCAGAGAGCCTCTTGACCAACCCACTAAAAGCTCTAAAGAGAAGAGGCCACTCATTTCCTCCTCAGAAAGGCCCTGCATATAGCAACAGCAGCAGCAAAAGCAAGCGAGCGAGCATAAGACTGAAATGGTGGCACAGGTGGAATGACAAACACTGAAAGCTTCAAAGGTATGTATTGTCCAAGGAAATGGTACTTAACTTTAAAGGGAGGGGCTCCCTGGCCATCTGCCTTGGAAAGAAACCTTAATTCTAAGAGTATAGGGATAGGCTGCAGGGTTCAATGAAAAGACACTCTGGGCATGGTCAGAGATACTCTTATTATGTAACTTTGTTTCATTTTTGAAAAGGCAGGGGAGGGTGGCACAACCACAGGCAGAAGTCTGTGGTATTAAGCGTAAGATGGGATATAAAATGAATGGTTATCTACAAAAAACCTTATATATTTCTGCCTCACTTAACGTACTTGGGTTTTATTGCCTGTAACTGCATCGAGAAGCCGAGATTGGCTGCAGCTTCTCAGTGTATGTGCAGGCAGGGAAACAAATACAGTCAAATTTGTTCAATGTACAGGTTCCGTGCTATGTCTTACAAAGCAGTGCATTCTGGGGTGGCCCGCAGTATACTAAACAGCCTTGGAAGGAGCTGCGTTCAAAACTGATCTGCCTACAGATGGCATTTTATAACTGATTGTTCAGAAGAAAAACAGATGTAAACAGAGGCTAACTAAGATTATTGAGAATCCTGATTAGTGGAAGGACTGATGACAGATTTGGATGTGGGGTCTTGGGAGCAGTGGACATAGACAAGAGATAATGATTTATCCAGAAAGGCCGTCACATACAGAGACTTTCAGTGTTCTGGGGTCAGAGGCCCAGGATGGAGATTGTCTCCTAAAGGGCAGCCTCTAAGATGTGGGGTGCTGGAAAAAGAAAATTTCAGCGGCAAAGGAGCTCTGACTCTGCTAGCAGTCAGGTGATCAACTCAGCCTTCGCTTACCTTGGCAATGGTGCTGGTCTCCTCCTTGTGTGGACCATGGTCTCCGCCAAAGGCCGTCTGCCCAACATTCTGTGCACGAAGGCAACAGAAAAGTGCCTTGAAGATATTCCGGCCACGAGGCTTCTTTGGGGAGGATTTGGACACCAAGACTGAAAAACACAACCACAATGACCGAGATCAGACTGGTTCTAGAAAGCAGCTAAACGTGTACGACAACCTGCTTGAGTTGTTTATTTTTGGTAAGGCAACAGGCAGGGCCAGTTGCAGGCTTTTGGGGCAACCTGGGCTGAGACTGCCTGGGGCCCCGAGCAGAGGATACCTGGGCCCACCTCCTCTGCCTGCCACCTGCTTGCACCCCACTCCCCGTCTGTGTCTCTTTCCCCGCTGCCTTGCTCACTTGCAGGCCCTGCCTCCACCTATGCTGCTATCCCCACATGTGCCCTGTTCCCCCTGGGGTGCGGTGCACTGTGTATGGCTGGAAGCACTGGTGGTTGGAAGGCCTATGAGCAACTTGGTGGGTGGGGGGAAGATGTGGATGCTCCCTGGCAGCTGCCCCGCCTTAAGGTATGCTGGTGCCAGCCCTGGCACCAGAGGCCTTAAATCAGAATACCTAAGGAGCAGGAATAATGGTGCAGCCCAAAAGAGTGTTACACCCTTTTAAGCCCACTGGCTCCCATGGACATAGAAGGGGGTTATTGTGCTTAGGATGTACTGTCTATCACCCCACTGTCCGAATCACTGTGGCCACCTGTCAGAGACTGCTGGCCAGCTCTGTGAGGGTTGCAAACCTCCAGGTGGCACCTGGAGATCTCCCACAACTACCACCGATCTCCAGACAACCAATGGAGAAAAAGACTGCTTTGGAGGAGAGACTCTATGACACTATACCCCATTGAGGCCCCTCCCCTCCCCAAACCCTGTCCTCTCAAGCTCTGCTCCCATAATCTCCAGGAATTTCCCAGCCCAGAGCTGGCGACCCTAAGCTCTGTGCTCCACTTCAGCAGCACCAGTACGAATGGCTGGACAGCATGTTGGCATCAACTTGGCAGAGATGAGTCGGCACAAGGGGCCTTCTTAGACTGAAGCTGCTCAGGTTCAAAACTGAGCTGCTCATCTCTGCTTCTAGAACATAAGGCCTGACCCTCACATGAAGAGTGGGGAAAGCTAGGAATCATGGGAGAGAATCGAGGATGGGGCAGATATAGCCATCTCACTGTGCCTTGCTCAAGGCTTCTTTTGCTTTCTGAAACTTCAGGCAGATTAAACACACACATTTCAGCCATGTGTAGTGTACTTATCAAAGTTGTAATTTCTAGAAAGGCATCCTTCCCCTCACACCCCCACTTTGCACAAGGGTGCCTGGAATATCCCTGGGATTACTGAACCCTAACAATGAAGCAACAACCCCCCTCCCATTTTCCTTTTCCATGACAGCACATTTTGCAGGTCCACCGCCCTGCCTTGTGGAGAAATAATCAACCTGTGAAAACTTAGTAGCCATCCTGAGGTGAAATTTGTCACCATGAGCTGTAATGATGAGGAGTGACCAGCAGGGGGCAAAACAGGCTAAAAAAATGTATACATCGTGACTGCCGAAACCTAGATTTCTTGCCTAGGTGACAATCATTTCAGGTGGAGTGGGGGCAAGAGGACAGAGCCCAGGAAAGAGAGGCACGGATTTGACATGCAGGAACAAGACCTAAAGCAGCACAGGGATCTGGTTCTATCCTAGCTGCGCGCCAGGATACTTGTCATCTGAATAGATGAGAGATCAGTTCCCTGCTCTGCCAGATTCTTTTTGTGAGAGTAAAGAGGGTCAGGGAACAAATGTTCCCACTTTCTACTCCTCACATCAATCTCCTCTACCACTAGGACAGTGTTTTGTGTGTGTGTGTGTGTGTGTTAGGCAGGTTTATCTTGCTGCCCTCTTTCTCCCTGCTTTGAATTTTTTTAAAAAGAGATGCTGGGGCCCAGCCTATATGAGGAAGTCAGTTGCCTCATGCATCCTTCCGTCTAATCTCAGACAAGGGCTGTCCAAGATTACTCTGCTGTACGGGCAGTTACACTCTGCAAACCTTCAGAGGCACGGACTCCTCTGTTACAACGTATAAGCTCAGCATTTCTCCACATCGTTAAGTCCAGCCCTCCTTTTGGAGGGTGCTCAGACTGAGGGACTCAATTTCTAAGAAAGATGTCTAAAATTCTGCACCAGAAATAACAGATTCTGCAATTATCAAATGCAGGCATTCTGCATTTTTTTAAAAAATTACAGAACTCTGGCTACATTTCCCCTACCCACTGTGTAGAGCTACAGGACTTGTTCCATTTGGGGGATTTGGGGGTCTGGGAATAGGAGGTGGCAATGCGGAGATGTCCCTGTGTCCCCAACTGCAGGGTACAGTCTGCGATCATTTCTGGATTTCCAGTCCCGGTCTATCATCTCTACCTGCATGTGACAAGCCTTGGATTTCTCCCCTTAGATGTGCACCTGTAGACGTGCTCTGTCAGAACAGATCATCTGTGCAAAGCTGATGGAAGACAATTCTGAAAAACCGGTTCTATCCGGGAATGCAGCTGCAGCTCAAGAGAGGGGGGGGGGGGGGTTGAACCAAGCAAGCCCTGAGGATGAGCCATTCCAAGGAAACATTTCCCTGTGCATTTCATGAAAGGTTTCCCAAGAGCTCTCCCCAGGGAGGCAACACACTGTGTTTGGAGGTGGCCTTAAACCTCTGGAAGGCAGCTGCAGTACAGCAGCTACCTGGGCTGAGAGGAAGAAGCCTCCCAACGTTTAGATCTCACCTCTGCCAAGGACTCCCTAGGTAGCCTTGGGAAAGCCTCATCCTTGCAGCCTCCTTCTCACCCCCAGGTCTGCACCCTGCGAAGGGTTTTGACCATGAAAGCACCACACAAAGGCTAAGTGGTAACTAGGGTTGCCAGCCTCCAGGTAACACCTGGAGATCTCCCCCATTACAAGTGATCTCCTGATGTTCAAGATCAGTTCCCATGGAGAAAACAGCTGCTTTGGAGGAGAAGAAGAAGAAGAGAAGAGAAGAGATTGGATTTATATCCCGCCCTTCACTCACTTGGAGTCTCAGAGCGGCTTACAAACTCCTTTTCCCTTCCCCTCCCCACAACAGACACCCTGTGAGGTAGGTGGGGCTGAGAGAGCTCTTTCCCAAGCTGTCCTTGAGGGAACAGCTGGTACAGAGCTATGGCTTGCTCAAGGTCATCCAGCCAGGTGCAAGTGGAGGAGTGGGGAATCAAACCCGGTTCTCCCAGATTAGAGTCCGCACACTTAACCACTACACCAAACTGGCTCTCAACTGGAGGATGGACTCTATGGAATTGCACCCTGCTAAGGTCCCTCCCCTCCCCAAAACCCTCCCTCCCCAGGCTCCACCCCCAAAATCTCCACATATTTCCCAACTCAGAGCTGGCATCCCTAATGATAACAGGACGCTGTTCTCTGCTGCTGCTCTGCCACCAAGGCACAACAAAACTCAGGTGCTTGATGACACAGGTATTTTGCAACCCCCCCCCCCCAAAAAAAAACAGAACGATCTTTTAAATACAGATAACTAGATCCTTGTTTGTGTCAGCTAGCTCTCACTGGGAGGGGAGGGGGAAACAGATTAGTCCATTTCTGTGATTGAATATAGTCCCCCGTATTGTCCTTCAGGAGAATATTCTTCAGCTGCACCCCCAAACCTCTAGGAAGCTGCCTCAAGCCGACAATGCAACTAAGCCAAATAACTACAAATTCCTGATTGGCCACAGATATTCAGCAACAGGTTTGCCCTGCATTTCAAATTCCTTAACTCCAAATGACAAAGATGGGCTTCTGTGCATAGATATGCCCATACAAAATTCCTCATCCACCCCCTTCCCAAGTATCTTTGCACTGTTTTATCTATATTACTGTACCGCAGCACTGCATCTTCAGAACTGAAACCCCTCACCCACAGGTTCACTGTCCAGTTTCTCAAGGTCACTGCATAATAAACCTACAAGCACAGGCTGTTCAACAGCAGTCCCTAGCCCAAAGATGGGGAATAGAAGTCGGAGGGGCCTGGAGTTCTCCTGGAGGAAATGGTGGCTTGGGGGGAGGGGTGGACTCTTTGGCATTATGTCCCTGTCCCTGCTGAGCTCACTCCCCTCTGCAAACTCCACCTGCCCCAGGCACATCCCCCCCTCCCAAAAAAAAAATCTCCAGGAATTTCTCCCAAGCTGTAGTTGGCAACCTTACTCAGGACCCTGCTCTTCCCGAGGCACTGCAAACCTCTCTGGGGGCTGCCATTTTGTATTGTCGCTTTTTGGAAGGACCTACTGCTTGTGTGAACACGTCAAGAACAAGGGCCCCAAGCCTCTTGACTCTTTTTGTGCACTGGCCAAGAGGAGCAGCAGGATGGTACGATGAGGTCACTCAGCAATAGAAGATCGTCTTCAGGATTGTTCTTTACTTTGCTATGCCTCCTGCTGCCCAAGCTTCTGTTTCCCACTTCCCGCTTTCTTGATCTGCTGTGCACGCAAGCATGGGCGAAGTCATAACCCTGGCACCCTTTCTTCCTCATTTATTGACCATTTATACCCCACTTTTCTTCCCAACGGGGACCCCAAAGTGGTTTACGATGTTCTTTGCGTTCTGTGAGGCTGTGCAGAAGCGTGCACGCACACAAAAGCTTATACCCTGGATTAAACTTGGTTGGTCTTAAAGGTGCCGCAGGACTCAGACTCTGTCCTGTGAGGCTGGTGAGGCTGAGAATGTGCGATTGGCCTAAGATCACCAAAAAAGACAAGGTCATCCAGGGTGGGGATTCAGACTTGGGTCTCCCGGATCCTCTTGTGTTCAGACGGTCCTATGCTGCCCTCTGAGACATAAAATTGGAATCCAAGCTTCGGAAGCTTGAAGGCCGCTGCTCTACAGCAACCAGACATCGCACTGGACACTGTAGAGGAAATGCTACTACCCATCCATCCCCAGGACAAGGTTTCATTAATGACAAACTTTTAGTTTGCTTTGCCAGAAATCCAAAGTACATTGCATTTGGGGGGGAGGGATGAGAAGTGATGTTCTCATAGGAACAGCAGTTAACTAAAGTCAGTGGCAGCGGGCAAAATGCCCTGGTTGAGCCGCACAGAACGAACGGGTGGACAGAACGGACCATAGCCCACCCATGGTATAGTGCCGATTTCCGATGGCTCACCTACTTCCTGCTAGAATTCTTGTGCAGAACATTCAGGTAGGTATAAGAAGTGCTTTGTTGGACCACATCAAGTTGGGCCTCCTAAGCATAATCTTTACGTTCAGGAGCATCAAATAGATCGAGTAGGTTGTACTAGGCAAGGGATCCTGACTATATACCCTGGGTTTGTAAATGTTCAGAGACTGGTAAACCACAGGGATTCTGGGGTGGGGGGATCAGGCCACATAACAGAATAGTCAGCCTCCCCCTCTCCTTCCTAATGCAGTGATTCAGTAAGGTACCTTTTTCCTTTATCGCTTTGTCATTTCAAGAACCTCAGAGCCAGTTCGGTGCAGTGGTTAGGATCACAGACTCTAATCTGGGAGAGCCGGGTTTGATTCCCCACTCCTCCACATGCAGCTGCTGGTGTAACCGTGGGTGAGTTACAAGTTGTTTCAGAGCTGTTCTGTCAAGAGCAGTTCTTGAAAGAGCTCTGTCAGCCCCACCAACCTCACAGGGTATCTGTTGTGGGGAGGGGAAGGGAAAGGAGATTGTAAGCCACTCTGAGACTCCTTCGGGTAGTGAAGGGTGGAGTATAAATCCAATCTCCTCCTCCTCTTCTTCCTCAGCAGAAAAGACTCCAAGGTAGACTCCATCAAGAAGCTGCCGAGTTGGGAATTCATATGCAGATATGATCTCATTAGACTCAATAGGGATGGGACGTGGGAAGTTCACAACAACAAAAATTGCTTGTCCCTCATTAGGCCTATGTACTATATGCAGATTCTGCTAGTTCATAAAAAGTTGGGAGAAGGTAGTGTTCCCAGCTCAGGGCTGGGAAATTCCTGGGGATTTGGGGGTGAAGCCAGGGAAGGGTGGAATTTGGGGAAAGGAGGGAACTCAGGAGATATATGATACCATAGAGTATGCTGCCATTTTTTCCAGTGGAACTGATCTTTGTTGTCTGGAGATCAGCTGTAATTTCAGAAGAACTGCAGGCCCTTACCTAGAGGAGGGCAACCATAGCCCAAGGTCACCCAGCAAGCTTTTGTGGCACAGTGGGGAATAGAACCTGGGTTCCCAGATCCTACTCTGACATGCAAAACCAGAGATCCCAAACACAGCATCCACCAGTGTGCTTCTGGGTACTTATATCCTTCTTCCCCGAAGCAAAAAATCAATCCTGGCTTCCCTCCATCTCACAGAAGGTGCTTCAGGGGAGCTCAGGAGGCCTCACCTATGTGTCTGCAGAGTACTCATTCAGAATCAGCCACCTTCACATGGCTTTGAACCTTCCACCATTTTGTGGCTGGCACCAGTGCCCATGGCAGCCATTTTGTAGTCAGCTGCACTTTCCCCACGGCAGCCATTTTGTAGTGGGTGATAACCACCTGTTCTCAGAATTTCAAAAGTATCCTCAAGCTCAGCATAATTTGGGCAACCTTCTGCTCTAACCACTACACAGCGACAGCTTTTGACACATAGCAAGGCTTCATTTTGACTGAAGATGAGGCATGAAGAGTTAATGTTTAGAGTAGGTCTTTGAAGGAACAGCAGTGGTGCAAAGCAGAGCTTCTGGCAGGGTGTTCTGGGCATTAAAGAAAGCGAGAATTCTTTGGGGGGGGCTGGGCTGGTAGCGGGGAAAGTCCCTTGCAGGACTATATCAGGATATGTGAAATCCTGTTTTACACACTCCCACACCCTTGCAGTTTAATTTCTTGCCTCCAGGCATTCCCCTCCTGAACCCCTGAGTCTAAAGAGAAAGGCTGCGTCAGTCTCTTTCACAACAGCTGGAGCCGAAATAGAGCTGGAAGGAAGCAGGAAAGGAATGCCTTCGCTTCCCTTCTCCTACCCCCCCCCCCCCCAATGCCCTTGCGTCTCCCTGTCAGCTGTCAGGCACAGCTGAGGTACATCTGCTGCAGATATAAGAACTAGCGGTGAGCAGGGGCCTCTGAGCCAAGTTCAAACCGGAGGCTATCGAGCCAGACTCACCGGCCCCGTTCAGAGCCTTAACTGCCCGGCTCGAGATGCGCTCTGCTGTAAACTCAGAGTAGGGCAGAGCAGGGCAGAGGGGGAAAACCCAGAGGCCACTGGTATCATCGCATCATTACAGCAAGACGGGAAATAATAATAAAATCAGCACTCCCACAGCAGGGTTTATAGCAACCGACGGCTTTGTCATCAGCGAAGATCTGCTTGGGAGTCTTCCCCAAATCAAGAGCCCTGTCCCCTTTGGCAAGGCAATCAAGGCTTATATGTTTACATAAATATAGACAGACATTTGCATAGCTTTGGTATTTTGCATACTTTTTTTGTGCTTCTGTTAATAATCACTGGGAGGAGCCATGAGTTATGCAAGCACAGATCGTTCTGGCAGTGTTATTCAGCCCAGCCACACCCCTGGCTTTTGATAAAGCCCTCATGAGGGCTAGGAACTTGAAAGCAGGCAGATTTGGGGAGCTGGAATCCCTGTCCAACACACCACATTCTATACGCATTTGCGCAGAATCTCAAGGAGGCAAACCACCTTTGCGCTTAGTGCTTTGAGGGCGAAGAGAAGTGTCCACGAGAACAGATCCGGGCTGGCTGTTCCAGGATTATCCAAAGCACAGGGACCCCTTCCCAATGTTTCAGGCAACACTGCAGCCGCTGAGCACCGGTTCTCAAAAGGGAGAGGGACAAAAGCTGTCGAGGAAGGAGCAGATAGTTGCCAGGGGAGACACAATCACTTTGGGCTGCTCCCAGTTTCCTGCCTTAGCTGACACAGGAATCAGGCAGCGGAGTCTCCCATCCTGCTGTGTGCGCCTCTCCCTTGACCTTAATCCGAGTACTGGGCCTCGGTTCACCAGGGCAGTCCTGGCTGGACGGGCAGCTTTCGTTTTTGCTTCCCCCAAAACTGTACCACATCCAAGCCCCCCCTCCCCAATCTTTCTACTCATTTCCCTAAAATGATTCCCAAACCACTAAAGACGTGACTCCAGGATAGTCTCTGAGGGGACAGAGAAAGTAAATTGCAGCTGAGCCTCTCCCGTGGTGTTGGGAAAGTGCCATCCAGTCAACTTATGAGGACCCTGTAGGGTTCTCCAGGCAAGGGATCTTCAGAGGTGTTTGGCCATTGCCTGATTCTGTGTAGCAGCCCTGAACTTCCTTCGTAGGTCTCCCACCCATCCAAGGACTAGCCAGGGCCGACCCTGCTTAGTTTCCGAGATCTGATTAGATCAGGCTGGCCTGGGCCGTCCAGGTTAGGGCACTTGTCTCTCAGAAGTGGAAGAAAACAGAAAAGGTTTCCCATGGTCCAGGAGATCAGCACCACCACCACCATACACATGCACTTAGAACAAAAAAATGAAGATTCAGCATCAAGGCAACCAGAGCTCTGTCCCAAGAAAAGCCAAGCTCTGAACATTTGCATAGATGTGCTTATCTGGAACTGAAGCCCTCAACCTTTCCACTGGAAACCCCGCTCGGTTTCTGATGTTTCATAGCAGCTATCCATTTTTACAGCCTCCCACAGTCACAAGGACTGCCCGTCAGTGCCAGTGATGCCGTAGCTGCTATCCGGTAAGTTCTCAGGATATTCACGCAACTATTTTCTAAGCCACCACTTGCCATTATCACCAAAAAAAGTACACTAGCTGGGGAAAGAAAGGAGAATACAATCCTCCACACCCCCAGCAACAAAATTCCATAGTTTGGTTCAAGGAAATTGCAGCGCTCCTCTGCCTCCAATCGTATACTCAAGATGCAGCAGCTGAGAAAAGATGTTTGTATTCTGCCTGCTCAACACACCTACACAAACAGAATGGGCATTGATGGCATGATAAAAACTGATCTTCTGGAAAGACCCTTAGGAATTTCGCTCAAGGTGGGCAGGGAAGGCTGTTATCCCAAACAAAAGCTGAATTATTTTTTTTTAGCATATCCTAAAAGGAAGCAGTGAGAAAAAGAAAGACTTCCTCCCTCCAAAACCCATAGCTCTACAAACCAGAGGAAGATGCACAAGTATGCCCCGTTGTTTACTATATTTGTTCACAATCTTTGGCTTGGACCTGCTAGTTTTCACCAGACCCTTCTACCTGTACTAGGAAGAACTCGGTCTTTAAAAAATTCAAACAGGAAATCAACTTGCCCCTCACTGAAGCAACCAAACAAGCTGGGAGGAGGCGTGCACACCCTGCCGCCTCAGAGAGGGGCCATGGCTCAGTAGCAGAGAACCTGTTTCACATGCTGAATGTCCCAGGTTCAATCTCTGGCATCCTCAGTTAAAAGGATCAGGCAGTAAGTGAAATGAAAGACCTTCATCTGTGACCCTGGAGGGCTGCTGCCAGTCTGAGTAGACAATATGGCATCTGGCATCTGCTTTTTGGCCACTGTGTGACTCACAGTGTTGGACTGCATGAGCGATTGGCCTTATCCAACATGCCTTCTCTTATGCTCTTATGTTCTTAATATTGATCTTGATAGACTGATGGGATATATGGCAGCTTCATGTGTTCTGCACACCGTTTGGCCCCATGGTGATATTTCCAGGTAGGGGGGGAAATGGCATGGAACTTATGATGCAGATATGTCCACACTGTCCTTCTAAGGAAAGAACAGTACAAAATTGTCCTCGATGCCTCATTCCATAAAGCTACAGAAAGGCTACAGGGTGACACCCCCCACACACTTTGGGTCCCATTTGAAAGCCAAAATTTAGGTGGCAGAACCACTGCACTACTAGCATAAGAAGCTCTCCTGAGCAAGTACTATTCTATGACACTACATGGCCAACAGGAACTGCCCATCAAACTGCCCTCGAACCTCTTGCCTTGGTCAAACTGGTGATTTCTGCTTCTTTTGAGTCAGGCCAAAGAGAGCTATGGCTGAGAGCTGATAAGCAGAGCATCCAGGGAAAAGGAAGTGCTGTCGGGTGAACAGGATGGGGAAGAAAGGCCAGGTGGCTGGCTGATACCAAAATATTTTCAAGACTGCCTTACTGCACATATGCCTGAACATCTCAACACTGTCAGCAACACACATCAGGGACCCTTAGTCCTGAAGCGCAAAACCCTCAGCATGAGCCAGTCTTGTTTGCACTACAACCTAGAAAACTGTGAACAGAGTGCAATATGGGGTTCAAGAACCCAGGGAGGGGCACAGCAGAGGAAAGGAAAAGGGAAGCAACCTGCTGTTCCCAAAAACATTTCTGCCACTGTGTTGTACTGAGAGCCATGTCTGGGTTCAAGGGTACTTACGGGGCCACCTTCTCCCATTTGAACCATGCCAGGTACCTTCAAATGAGACCCTGATACAAATGTCTTTTAGGAAAGGCACTACAAAAAGAAGGGCCTTTTCAGAGGTTGCACCTTCACTGTGAAACCCTCTCCCCAGTGAAACCCACCAAGGCTGCTCTCCTTGGTGGTTTTCAGAAGTTTTGTGGGGTTTTTAACTGATACAAGGACATTGATCTGTGACCATTTCTGGATTATGGCTCTTGGTCTTAAATTGCTTTAGGGAGCTGCAAGCTTTTTTGAGGCTTCTTTGGATCCAAAAGGCAGGATATAAATATAATTTAATAGTACTACTTTGTTTGAAATTTTTGCCCTGCGGCATGACTCCTCCATAAAGCTTTTTAGACCAGCTCACAATTTAATAACAAATCATGAAAAAGAAAAGTGAAATGAAAACAGGAGAGGAGCTGAAGTCTCAAAGCACCAGAAATTATCAGAACCAAGCAGGCAAAATTTACATTTTTTTTGAAAAAAGAAGTGTGCTTTTGCAATGAACCCAGTTTCCATTTTTCCAGAGTTCTTCACACAATCAAGCCCATGAAGAAACTGAAAGCCAACCTAGAATCTGCTACATTCTCTGCAGTTTTGAATATGCATCTGGGAAGCTGAGCAGGACAAAATCATGAGTAAGCCCATTGGGAGTGGGGAGAATAGCTCAAGTAGAGCTTTGCTGGTCATTCACTAAGGAAAGTCAGCCGTGAATCAACGCACAGATGAATTATAAATTACGTTCTTTTAATTTTGTTTTTAGAGGTGAGTAATTAGTTCACTGCCAGTGGCCGCCTTGGAAATATACTAACAGGCTGAAACATCGGATCCATTATTTTACTTGTATATAATTTCCATATACTTCCAACGAACCAGGTTAAGTGATTAAACTTTCCAAGTGGTGGTCATACCAGAACTCATTCTCAAAGTTACACTTTTTATTCATGAGGGTATCTTGTATCACCTCTTGAACAGTCCAGTCAGAATTATTTTTAATATCGTACTAGTAAACATCCCTGAAGCCATGAGGACTAGAACCCTATTTAACAAAAACTAAATTCTGGGATGGTAATTCTGGACATTGATCCATAAGCATTTTTAAGACAGATTCTCTCCCTGCCCCCCTGAAGACACTTCCCCTCTCAAGGGATAAGGTAGTCTTGGCAATGAGCCCCCAGAAGACAAAAAAACCCCCAAAACATGACCATTATTAGCCATGTGATCTGCTCAGTGCCCACTAAAAAGAGCATGAGTCCAGTAGCACCTTAAAGATTTAACAACATTTGTGACAGGGTATGAGCTTTCGTGAGTCACTGCTCACTTCAATGATTCACAAAAGCTCATACCCTGCCACAATTTTTGTTAGTCTCTAAGGTGCTATTGGAGTCTTGCTCTTTCCTACTGCTACAAACAGACTAACATGGCTACCCATCTTGATCTATGCCCACTGAAAGACGTTCACATAATACCACACCCCTATACCTAAATATCTTGCATGTCATGATACTGGTTCTCTGTGAAATGGCCCAACAAGGAATCTTTGGAGTGGCACCGGTGCTTAAGGACCTTTATGATACCCTAGTAAGGAAGCTTTGAGATGTTTAAAGTAGCTGCCACCTGCAATAAGCTGGAACAAACCCACACATTATCAGGACAGAATCCTGGCCTCCCACTGGCTCCCACTGGTGGAATCATTACCTCAAACACTGGCTCACATGTGCATTTCATCATTTGAGTATCATGAGAGGGCTTGCATATGTGAACAGACCATTGAAGACAGAACTCTCAATTCACCACATAAACACCACGCTTTCCAATGGACTCATTTGACATATTCTGTTGCAAGAAACTAAAACACACAAATAATAAGCCAGTGTAGGGAAATAACCCTGCCCAGCTCTGGAATGCAAGCTCAGCCGACGCCACAAGTTACTTTTTTTTCTTTATCAGATTTAAGTCCTGTCTTTCTTCCATAGAACTCGAGGAAGCACATGTGGGGTTCTCAAATGGTCTCCTACCTGGAGGGTGACCTGATCAAAACTTGCTTAGGTTGCCGTAGCATGCGACTGTAAGACCATGGTTTGCAGCTAGGTTTTTCAGCTGCAGACTCCCAAAAGCCCCTAGTACAAGGAAGTAGGAAGAAGCTGGGCTTGCTGTGCCCCCCTGACTCTCCAAGAATCCTCCCTGGTGTTATTTGGCTGTTCCCCAGCTGACTGCCCTTTGCTTTCTCCATGACCCCGCACCCACATCCTGATGTCCAGTTATGTATATGCAGTGGATGCCTCTGGCCCAAATCTTCTTCCTCGTACTAGTTTCTCCAATGACTGCACAGCTTGGATACCAGATGCTACAGACCTCATTCACTCAGCAGGATTGTCTACAAGAATATACATCTGCACATTTTAAAATAAGAGACATCTCCATGTCAGCTCTGTTTTAAAGCGAGGGTTATTTTCAGTACCAACAGAACCCAGCCCAGGATTCCACCACATGCTTATGACAGAATCTGTGAGGGGGAAATAGGGGGAGTTTTATTTCTGTTTGTTATTTTCTCCCCTCAGGGTGGAGAGTCTGGATTTTCCCCCTCACACAACTGCCATCCTGCATCTCACACCCTCAGCAGACCCAGAGGCAGCTTGGGAACTAATTACAAAATGGCTCCTTCCTAGAAAGGCCCTTTCACTATGGAGGGAGTAAACAATCTGAAGCATTTGTGAGCTGCTCAAAGCACATTAAAACAAAGTGTCATGGCTTATTTAGGAAATTCCATAGCTACCAGCACACAGAAGGGAAGAGATGGGAAAGCTCAGGAAAAATTTCCATAATTTCCATCACGGCAGCTCTGTTTTCAAACTGAACAAGGGGTAGCAAGGAACTAAATGTGGAAGGGCACAAAGTCTTTTGCCCTAAACCAATTCAGGCTCGATGCTCAAAATAACGCACGTGAAAATTAATGCAACCAGTTTGCTTATTTTATATAAGCTTGCTCAATTTTCATATTTTTATTCAAAATCCACATTTTGATGTTAATAGAAATGAAATTTCTTAGGTGGGGTCATGGCAGGAAATAGGGTTATCAGCCTCCAAGTGGTAGCTGAAGATCTCCTAGAATTATAACTGTTCTCCAAGCTACAGAGATCAGTTCCCCTAGAGAAAATGGGTACTTTAGAAGGTGAGCTGTATAGCTTTATGCCCTCCTGAGAGGAAGAAGAAGAAGAAGAGAAGAGATTGGATTTATATCCCGCCCTTCACTCACTTAAGAGTCTCAGAGCGGCTTACAAACTCCTTTCCCTTCCCCTCCCCACAATAGACACCCTGTGAGGTAGGTGGGGCTGAGAGAGCTCTTTCCCAAGCTGTCCTTGAGGGAACAGCTGGTACAGAGCTATGGCTTGCCCAAGGTCATCCAGCCAGGTGCAAGTGGAGGAGTGGGGAATCAAACCCGGTTCTCCCAGATTAGAGTCCGCGCACTTAACCACTACACCAAACTGGCTGAGACCCCTCCCCTCCCCAAATCCCACCTTCACCAGATGCCACCCCCAAAAGCTCCAGGAATTTCCCGACCTGGAGCTGACAACCCTAGCAGGAAGGGAGGTACTAAACAGGTAGGAGCAGTATTTGAAGGAGACAAGCCAGGTGGACACAAATGAAGGAGAGCAGACCATGCATGATAAAGCAGCTCAGTCTGTCTCCCTAATCAGCAGAATATGTCTGTAGGCCCACATATTATCAAATGGAACTGTAGATCCCTGAGAACTAGAATCCTGCTTTACGGAAGATTGCTTTTCTAGAATCCTACGTTACAGAAGACAGCTTTTCTCATACATACGTCTTGCTCAGTTTCTGGCAGCCGAAAGCGTAAACCGATTTCACTGAAAAGCATGGTGTTTCAGCAGATGAACCGTGATATTAATGTTATGTGATTGGCTTGATACCCATTCTAGAATCAGGGTGGTGTCCAAACGTTGCCCGCACCAGGCCATCCTGTGCTGCTCCATCTTTGATTTTAATGGCGCAGCTTGTATCTAACCCCTCTGATGTTTGCAGTTCTTGAACTGTGGCTTGAACAGACACAGAGGCAGTCTTAAAGCGGAGGGGGGAAAGTTTGCCCCACTTGAAACTGGAAGCACTTTTAGAACAATGGCAACATGCGAATATCAGTTCTCACCAATCTTTGCACAGTACATGAGGGTCACTTGAGTGTGTGAAGACCAGGCTGGTCAGATGTGGTTCCTCACATCAGTCATCTCACCTGCAGTGAAACTAATGCAGTCATGTCCATACTGTAGGCCATAATTAAGCAACAGATGACTGCCTGTTCCTCTGAAAACCTTACCTGGGTCACCATAAGTCAGCTGTGACTTGATGGCACTTTCCACCACCAAGTGGCAGAGAACATTAATGGATGCATTCCCATGTACAATCTTTGTGCAAAACTGGGGGGCGGGGTCCCAGTCAAAACAGATAGTTTGGGTTTACCCTGGGCCACTTTAACAGAGAATGTTAAAATTTTATATGCACATAGCCCAAGGTATCGTAGTTACCCCAAACCAGCAAAAACACTGGCTACTCTCATAAAACTTTTCTTCTGCACCACCCAGAAAGGTGAAATTTGTTGCACACTTAAAGACACTGTGATTATAAGAGAAAATATTTCTACATCTATCACCCAAAACATGAAAATTAGCTTTAAAAAGAGCAGGAAAAACATCAAGTCGTGTGTTATGCTGTAAGTACTTCAGTGCTCCCCCACACATTTCAATCAGTCTCAGGAGGAGACTTCCAGCACAACTCTAAGCCAAGTTACACTCTGCTAAGTCCAGTGAAGTCAATGGGTTTAGAATGGTGTCGCTCAAGAAAGTCCAGAGGTACTAGGCTGATGCAGGCATTAAAAAACCACCTCTCTTGCCTTGAAAATCCATGGAGCCATCATAAGTCACTGGCAAGTTTATGGCACTTTCCACCACCAGCAGTTCTGTTTGGGACTGCACAGTTAATGTGCTAATATACTAATGATGCATGAGGCACAGCCTGTTACATTAGTCTTAAACCCTTGGCCAAAGCCAAGACCAGCTGTTGGCACTGCTGCCGCCACCCTGGCTTAATGGCACCATATAGACTGTAGCATAACAGAAGCAGACTCCTGAAAGCTAATGTTGGAATCTTGAAGGTGCTACTGCACTCCTGCTTAATTTTGCTACGACTGGCTGACTAATATGGCTACTCCTGTAGAAGCAGCAGCAGGAAAAGACAAACTTTGGAGATGGATCAGCAGAGAAAATGGCAAATTATCAACTTGCTGCAGGGAAAGGTCAAGGTTTGTCTAAGTACATCTCCTACAATGTTAGATTACATTTTTACCATCCCTGGTGCTCTGCCAAATACAGCTGTCCCTTTTGAGCTTCTGGCTGTACTGAGCTCAGGGATTGGAGCCTGTGCACTTGATGACCACCAAACATCTGTCTCTTGTTCAAACCCTTGTATGCACGAACATCTCCCCCAACCTCCCGCTACAGTTATAGTTCTTTGGGCTGGAGGAAAAGAAACCCAAAACTCTGCACCATGATAACTCACACTGTGTTCCACGAACACTAATTTCTGTGATGAAAGTTGCCAATTTCCAGGTGGGGCCCAGAATTCTCCTAGAATTAAAACGGATCTTTGAATCACAGAGATCAGTTCCCCTGGAGAAATGGCTGCTTTTGGCATCACATCCCTGTAGAATGCCCCTCCCAGGCCCCCCCACCAAATGTCCAGGAATTTCCCAGGCCAACTTTGGCAACCCGATCTATGACTGATACACGTTAAACAGATTAGCACCTACTTGTTTTGCATAATTTATCTTGTTTCTGGTAGTACTGTTAGAACAGACATTTCTTCTGCTTCTGCTAAAACTACTGAAGGACTCTTTCTATCCCTGACCAGTAGAAATCCAGGGAAACAATTAGAGACCCCTCAGTTTCTGGTTGTATCCCAGAACACTATCCATACCCCCTTCAAACCTGTATGTTTGCAGTCCTGAAGAACAGAAACTTGTCTTTTGTTTAAAACTAAAGCTCTTTTCCTCCTAGTATCAAATGCTAGAAGCTCAAATCCCCCTAGTTTTCCCCTAAGTATCAAATGCTTCACTTCCTTGGTAGCAATGCCAGAATACGTAGCCCTATGAAGTGTTAACTTCTGCTAGGATTGTATGAAAGTCAAGCACTTCAATAATTTTAACTACTCTGGCTCCTAGGGAAAGGGTCCCTAATGTGCTACCCGTGTATACCAAGTGTTGCTAGAAAGTGGGCAGAGTCAAGTGGCACTTTTGCCCAGCAGGGGCTTCTGATTGGCTGTTGGAGATCAGTTTGGCTCTGCAGATTTTAAAAGAAATTGCTTTGGCAGCAGCTGGCACCAACAGCAGCCTGGAATGCTGAAGGGTTGCTATTAGAGGGGTTCCTGATACTGTGTGGTTGGCTCCACCACTTGTGACAGCCATTTTGTGGTCACATCCACCATTCTCTGTTAGAATTCCAGAGGTGCCCAAATGCTCAAAAAAGGCTGGTGATCCTTACCTAGGGGAACGTTCTGTGCTACTATTAGAGAGGAGAGTGCCATTGTGTGTACAAACCAAATGTCACCGGTACCATGCTATACTCTTCGGCATTAATTCACATAAGGAAATCCTCCATACTCCAATCCCCCATCTCCAATGCCAGTTGTACTAGCTTCTCTGTTTATCAGATTGCATTCAGAAGCCTCTCATCTGTTCTTCTTGGTGTCCAAGATCATAATGTGCCTAGGTAGAGTTATCTACAAGAACCAAATAAGGAGAGGGAGAGATCCTTTCACAGGAGAGCCAGACCAGAGTCCACCAACTGCACCGCCTGGTCAGGTTTTCAGCCATGGAGTTTTGGAGAATGGTAAGTGCGTTCCCTGCACATGCACAGAGAATGCTTTTTTACTTTTGGGGGGATTTAAATATCTCCAATAGATTTTTTAACTTTTAGGATTTTTCTGCAAATGTGGAGAGTCCCCCACATGTGCAGTAAAACTTCCCTGCCCCCCAAGTGCCCCCCCATGCGGATTTAGATATCCGCACGGAGGGGGCCACTTGGCTATTAGTATATAGATTGTTTTATATTGCATTGCTTGATTTCACTGCCATTCTAACTGGGCAAGCCTCCACAATGCAACTCCAGTCTATATCCAATTATTTCAGTGAGCTTAGACTGGAGTTCCTCTTGCATAGGAGTGACCTTGATTATATCTCCTTCTTTACAGCCTGCCTCTTTCACCCAAGACTCAAGGCAGATTACAGAATATGAAGCAATGCATCCAGACACCATAAAACAGTGAACAGTGCAATAGGTCTCAGGTTACAGGGTTATAAAATGATGCAAACAAAATATCTAAGGCAAGGTGTATGAACAATGCAGAATGCGGGACTACAAAGGCCGTAAAAGCAAGACAATACCTATAAGTACAAGACTACAAATCTATTCCATTAGGAGAGGCCCTACTGAACTGTTCCAGGTTGCTGCAGTTCTACTCCCTTGTGTTTTGTTTTGTTTTAAAAGCCCACCTGTACATTTCATTTTGTGCATTCTGAGGAATGACCGAAGGGTGGGAGCCTTCCTAACCTCCTCAGGCAAGGCAGGCCATTCCATGGGGGCGGGGCGGGGGGGGGGACCACACAGAAGGCACACGAATGATCAGCTAGTTGTCTGACCCACTTGCAAGATGGCACCCTTCTGGTTCAATGCAGTCCCACGCAAAGACTGATTCAAGGCTCCAAGGGTGTTTGAAAAACTGGAGCTGTTTCAGTCACGCTCTCGTTTGTCAGAAACCTGGTATACAAAATTAGGAGCTTCCTTTCATGGTCTGACAGTCTCTGCTGCAGGCTTAAAACTTTTTCCTAGTGAAGAGTTTTGCTAATTGTTGACACTTCTGTCTTTGCTGCCCTTGATGTCCCAACACCTTACACTATCAAAGCGATGGTGCCCCCGTTAACAGGTGCTTGGTTTAGGGTTATTCCTTGTGATTATCTTACTATTCTGTCATTGGCTACAAAGGCACTCTTACCAGCCAAGAAAATGCAAAAAACATATAAATGAACACATAAATTTGGCTCCCTTGAGAGTTCAAGTAAGCAGAATTGGCTTTTAGGGTGTTGGTCTTGTTGTTTACAATGGATATGCTTGGAGATCTTTAGGAAGACAGCCAGCAAGGCGGAATTTTTGCTTCTTCCCCAAGTAGGAAATCCCCCAGGGTTTAAGCCAAGATTAGAATACAAAAAGCTAATAAGTTTTGAATCCTGTCTGGAGATATATCCGGCATCTGGTACTATAGAAATGCATTTAAAAACTTATCCACTTTTTAAAATCTTTCATACATCTCTGAGGTACCTTTTACAATGATCTTTTAAAGGATTGCCCCCTCTCACATTAAACTGTGCCTTTACCCTCTGACTACCTACACCATGCTTAGGTGATGCCTAGCACATAGTTTCTCTCTTAACAGTTTTTCAGCTTTATACAAGTATTAAAAGGTGTCTTTGACAGCCTTTAGTGGTGCTACTGAGTTGACTTCTTCGTTGTCCTCAGACTCCTATTTAAAAGGCTTTTAGATGTTTTGGAACCCTTCTATGGGGTGCAGGGAAGGCTAGCTCAGCTGGGTAGACAGGAAATTTCCTGCTTCAAAGCATTGTGCATGCCCCCACACACTGGCCCTCATTAGCTACAGAAGGCCAAACTTTGTTTATGTCTGCGGTTTCTTTTCTATCAAACTTGTCACTGGAGCTCACACCGCTATCACAATACAGCAAGATAGCAAGGAGGGAACCACATAGGGACTGCGGGTAAGAGAGAGGTAGAAAGTGGAATGCTGCAATGAAGTGGAACATGTGCATTTGTACATGCACACGGAGTCCAAGTCTTGTCCCAATCTTGTAAGGCTTTGAGGAACCACTATATTAGCCAGGTTGTCGAAGATCCTGATTCCAAAGTTTGATACACAGAAGTGTTCATAAAGCCACAACTTTGTCCTCTGGACAGCAACACCCATTGTCTCTTCCCAGCCCAATATTAAACACCCCTTTGCCCTTCAGCAGCTTCTGCCGTTTCTCCTCCCTTGCTCTCAACCAGGCTTGACAGCACCGGTTGACTCTCACAGTTCTTTAACTCTGAAAAGCTTTAGCAGCAGTTATGGTGGATTCCAAAGGTCGGTCTCTTTGTACCCTCCTTTTTACATGGCAGCTGGTCCAGCTGTACATAAGATACAGCCTCACAGTCTGAAGGTGAACAATCTTTGAGCAACAGTAAAGTGTGGGAAGGAACCGCATGGCACCGTTTGTTGTGTTCAAATTGCAAGCTCATCCAGGGAGCAACTGTGCAGCTCAAGGAGGAATGCCACTCACATGGTCACTGAGCGTTCAAAGGCCACTTGAAGCTGCTATGCCCATTGATTTTCTCTCCCCGTAGGGATATTCATGGGCAGGAAGCAGCAAGCAGAGGAGAGTACCTGGAATTTTTGCAAGTAGATAAGTGGTGGGGTCATGTACTAAAAGCACAATTATATGCATGGCAGCTCCTTTATGCAGCCAGGTAACCACAGCTACAAGCCTAGTCATGTAGAAGTTCCAGGCGTCCACTATACATCCAGGTGATCACATGACAGGTTCTGGTGTCTGAGTATTTCAGCCAGCTGCTTATGTCATTCACATTTTTCTCATCAACCATGAGGACTAGTGTCAGGATCTGTGCCAGACTGGAAGACAGGCCTAGTGCAGCCTAGGCCCAGGAGAGACCTGTGCTGGGGGTAGAGGACTGTCTGCCTACAATTCCCATGATACTTGGCGGTGGTGGTAGCCAATGGGAATTCGGGGAATATGTGAGGCGACGGAACTTTAGGTGTGTAACTAACAAACGGTTCTTCTTCTCTCTACTGCGGTTTTCCCTCTGACAGAGAGTTAAGCTGAGGGGAAAGTCTAGGTTGGGAGAGAAGTCCCTCAGTGGGATGGAGTGAGAACAGGCAAGAGGCCTGGTATAAGAGGCTGTAGGCCTTAAGTACTACCAGTTCAGGAAAAACAGTATCATTAGATTCATTTTAGTTTACCTTTAAAACACTGTTATTGATTTTACTGCACCTCGTCTTGTTTTCCCTGCCCCAGTATTGTTTAAATAAAATTGTTTAAGTGCTCTGCCTGGTCATCACGCCTCAGGTTTCTTGGTTAAAAGAAGGCATTTGGGAGGGTACCCTGGGCCTTCTCAAGAGACCCTAAGTCCAGGGTGGTGGCGGCAGAAGGTGGCAACCCCAAGGGGTCATGACAACTTCGAAACATGATTCTAGCCCCCTCCCACAGGTACAAATTGTGAATGAGACATTCCACTTGCCCGGTACAAGCAGGAATCACATCATGCAGGCACCCCCTGAGTGTGGCCTTCTCAACTACAGCTATCAATCTCCAGGTGGGGCCTGAAGTTCTCCCAGAGTTACAACTGATCTCCAGACTACAAAGATTAGTTCCCTTGGAGAAAATGGCTGCTTTGGAGGATGGACGATATGACACTGTACCCTGCCTTCCCCAAGCCCTTCCCTTCCCAGGCTCTCCCCCCCTCCCCCACAATCCCCAGGTATTCTCCACCATGGAATTGGCAACCCGACTCTCAACTAACAAGCACTGAAAGTCATGGAGGAAGCAGTACGTGGAGGAGAACACTGGACATTCCATATTTACAATCTGGATCAGTTGACTCTCCATTGAATGCACAGCTTTTGCTGCTCGAAGACTGGAAGGTCAAGTGCTGTAATCTAACACCTACAGCAGTCACAGACTGTGAGCCTGCCAGTATCCAACATCAAAGCCTGGCATGCCAGGATCTTAAGATCTGCATCTTTTATCCACCATCATTCTTTTAAAAATTTCATTAACATCAGCCTGAGGAAGGGTTCTATAATCTATAGAACTCAAAAGCTTGCACCATGTTTCGTGTCATGGGGGTTGGCCAAAGAGCCTTGGTGTCTGATAACCTAAAATACATATGGGCTGTGGAAAGAAGCACTTCCATGCAATAGCAGCCATACGGAACATTCTCGTGGTAAGTGTTTTGCCACTGGCCATGGTAAGTGTTTAAATCAAGCCCATTGCAAGTAGATATTCTAGTACCCACAGGGTCACTGACAGCTCTGGCAGACTCCAGTACAGGAACTCTGGATCTGACTCCTTGAAAAACGCAGAAGTTTACTGATTTCTAGATCCCTGGGACACTCGTGGATTGGGGGTGGGGTGGGGTAGAAGAAAGTAAATAACTCTTCTCCAAATTGAGACTGGTCGAACACAATGCAAGCCTTTTGAGGACACGCCCGTTATTTGCCTCCAACACTTGACAGCTCCCCAGACTTTGAAAATACAGAAAGAAGCAAAATAAATAGTTCCATACACCCCAACAACCAATAACTCTCAAGGCACAAGAGCTACTGAACAGGCAGTGGCTACACATGGACCCTGAGCTGACACTACAGCTCTTGAACAGATCTCAAAAACCCTGTTTGCTTTTGAACTGGGATAATTGGAAGGCTGCCATTTGATTTTGCATGAGAAGCAAGCATCTGCAATTCCCGCTTCCTCCCCCAATTAGTGCTTCTGACATTTCAATGAGAGTGCTCTTACAGGAATGACGTCACTGAATTTTCTGAAGAGTGTCAGGCAAGGCTACCGACTATCCACGTACCCTGCAGAAAGCTGAGTTATTATAGGCTTTCATCACAACATTCAGGTGGGCACATGAACACAGCAACTATCACACCAGATATCAAAGGCTTGCAGCAAATATTAACTCAGCCACCAGCTGAAATAATGTCAACAGTACACAGCATCAGGCATGCACAATTTTGTGAAACTCCAACCGGCAGATAAGTCATGAGCCACTAGTCTTGGGGAGTGGAATGTTGCCCTCTTACTGGGACTGCAAGAACAGAATGGTTTACAAGCACCTACCAGACAAATCCACAAAACTCACATGCAGTTTCTGAAATTTCACCAAGCTCATGCCCATAAACACTAAAGGACTACGTTTACAGTCTTTAAGAGCTAACAAAATGCATGCTTTTTTTAAAAAGTGGTTTCCTTGGAATTGTAACTAATTTGTATTTGTATGGAACTTTTAAGTGCACAAACTGTAGCATTTTCCTATGTTGAGGGGGGTGCTAACTTGAACCACTGAAGGGATTCAAAAATGCAACAACAACACACACCCCCGGCTGCAAATATCTGATAGATTTCCCTTTTGGCAATCCCAGCTGACCATTTCCTTCACAACCTATTTTTAATAAGGATAAAGGACAAATACAATGTGGCTCCTCCTGACGCCAGACAGGAAACAGATTCCGGAGCTCCATAAACAAGGAAAGGCAATTCTAAATGGAGGCCTGAGATGAGAGGAAGTCCTGCTAACACTGCTCTCCACGAGGCCTGATGGACATCTTAGAGAAGCTACTCAAACACACAGGGCACCATACGTAGGCATAACAAATGATGGGCTCGCTCAGTGATTCCCAGTATCTTGATAGCCAAAGTGTGCTTTTCTTCCAGGTTGATACTTGAAGGCCACTTCCTTCTTGTGTCTGAAAGTGTGTGAATTACCCACCCTCAGAGGAGCATTCCCCTTCGGATTCTGTAGGGAGAAAATAGGGTTGCCAGCTCTGTGTTAGGAAATACCTGGAGATTTTGGGGCTGGAGCCTGGAAAGGGTGGGGTTAGGGGAAGGGGAGGGACCTCAGCAGGGTACAATGCCATAGAATTCACCTTCCAAAACAGCCATTTTTCTTCAGGGGAATTACTCTCTGTCACCTGGAGGCCAGTGGTAATTCTGGGAGATCCCCAGGTACTACCTGGAGGCTGGCAACCCGACTGCTCTATCATGAAAGCTCACCGGGTGACCTTGGGCCAGTCACATCTTCTCAGCCAAACCTTCATCGGTTGCTGCAAGGATAAAATGGAGAAGGAGACACCGTGGTAAGTGACTTTGGGTCCTCATCAGGGAGAAAAGGGGGATATGAATGAAGCAAGTTACCTTTATGGCCCCCAAACTGCAGAATCCCTTCTTAAGAGAAACGCCTCAGAAAATCTGGGCATGATGGTTTTACATCAATAACTACAAACCACGAAAAGGACCTTCCATATTGCTACACAGACTTACACAACAAGCTTTGTTTTGCTTTTTGTTTAATGTGTTCCCATTAGAGTGGAAGAAGTTCCATGTGCTGACAAGAGAAGTGATATTGCTGCTGCTTCCCTTAAAATGGTATGTTTTTACACACCTGTGTGGACAGGAAGCCAAGAAAGGACAGCTGGTAGCAGTACAAGGACATTTCTCGTTTTTGCACATGACACAACTCCCCCCCCCCCCCAGCCAAAGACAGGCTACAAATGTGGCAGATGACATGGGGGGAAATTATTAATTTAAGTATGCTCTTTAAAATATGGCTATTAAATTTGTACAGCTTGATGGATATGCATTTTCCATATTACACCTCTGAACAAGCATGCAGCCTTAAAATGCCAGTGAGAAGGGTGCTGTTGGTAAATGAGCTCTTTTTCTTTGGCACATCCTATAGGGCACACGCAGGAAAATGAAGTACCCAGATGGATGTGGTATCTTTAAGAGGGAGGGGGAAATCACAGAGCTAAGAAAAGGCTAGAATGGTACACCATGCTCACTTCCTGCTCACTTCCTGTTCCCCTTTGCCATCTGGGTGCTACTGCAAACAAGGAGACTCTCTAAGCCTGCATCTCTATGGGACTAGCCATGCTAGCTGGGTATTGGTTGAAAGCCAAATGGCTGCATTCAATTGGAAATACGAAGTGCCAATCAAAGTGCATTGTGATGGAAACCCTTTAACAACAATGGTGCTATTTGAATATACATAATATAGGCTGCTGGGATGTCATCATGCAGATGTGGGAAATGCAAAAAAACCCCACCCCAACCTAGCTTAAATATCTGTCAGCACAGCATGAAGTGGATTCAGCCTAGTTCAGCAGGTCAGATGCTCTTATAACATGGACACTCCCGTTGTGAATAGTTACAGCACAAAACTCCTTTGTAAAGAATTTCACAACCAATAGATAAGGTTGTTTCCGTTTCTCTAGAGACAGCTGATAGGATCAGAGACTGGGGAAATTATGGAGCAAGCACTCGGACAAATTGTCTTTTGTTTAGAAATGATATGTCAGTCCAGATGCACTGACTGAAGTCTTCTGAAACCACAATTTAATGAATACTCATTTCTGTTAAACACTCCAAGCCCTTAAGGCTACATGAGCTGGTTCATACACGTGAGTTCATCTTGCTTGTTTTCACTACTCTATTGTGCATTGGATCACTGGCACTAGAGGGGTGAATGGACTCCCACTGAAAGTCACTGTGCTTATGAGGTGAAATGGTCAGTTCCTTGGTGGCGGCCCATTCATACATGCAAAACAGCATCTGATGCTGCAGACCAAGTTATGAGAATAGGCATGTGTGAACCAGACTGATCTCCTACAGATTTGTTCATGCCAAGACTGCGGGGAAGGGGGGCTGATTTGATTTCTTCTTTTAGAGAAAAGCATCTGTCCATCGTTAGATTTTTTTTTGGCCTGTCACTTCCAAGAGAATAAAATAGAGGTTAAACCTGTGCTCTTAGTAGGGTTGCCAGCAGTGTTCCCTCTACGCTGAGTTAATGTGAGCTAGCTCACAGGTTTATAGCCTCCAGCTCACACATTTTTGTCCCAGCTCAGGAAGGACGGCTCCAGAGCAAACTAATTTATGCAGTAGCCAAATCGCTTGCTCACAAGTTGAATGCCAGTAGCTCACAAAGTAGAATCTTTGCTCACAAGACTCCACAGCTTAGAGGGAGCATTGGTTGCCAGCCTCCAGGTGGGGCCTGGAGATCTACCACAATTACAATAGATCTCCAGGCTACAGAGACCAGTCCCCCTGGAGAAAAGGGCTCCTTTGGCGGGTGGACTCTATGGCATTATACCCTCCTGAGATCCCTCCCCAAACCTTATCATCTCCAGGCTCCACCCCTGAATTTTCAGGAATCTCCCAATCCAAAGCTGGCATCCCTATTTCTTAGGACCACTCTGTTCCCCAGATGGAAGACCAGGTGCTAAAGTATGTTCAGCAGCTCCAACCAAAACCCCCTTAAGAAGTCAGGCTTCATCTCAGAGTTGGTGCCACCTACCACTAAGGGAATCTGTGGGCCAGATTGTTGGGCCGGGCCATGTGTGCCATAAAATTTAATGATGGGTACTGGAGATACAAACTGTATAAAGGACAACAGCTGGTAAACTCCAAGTTGGTGTATCCTCACTGCAAGGCCTGATGGGCTGGGAGTGGTGTGCAAAGGAAAACCCATATGGGCAGACTGGAAAGCCAGCAGTGCAGCACTGGGTAGATGCTTGACTGCAGCAGGTGAGGTTCTGCCATGCTGAAGCCACAATCGGAGTGGCTCTGCCCACTCTCCCCGAGCAGCCTCTTGTTCGCTCCCTTGCGGGCCACAGAAGAGCCCTGGATGGGCCGCATCCGGCCCAAGGCCTTATGTCTGACACCACTGTTGTAGGCAGTTGTGATGCTAGGACACAGCGACGAGAAATATGCACAGAAATGAAACAGCCAGCATCTCTCTGTTTTTCTTTCCCTTAAGAATAAAACTGTGGGTAACCTTTCTACCATGCCTTTGTTATAAGTTATCACAGGCTCTGGAAGGGCAAATAATATTGCACCAAAGACCAGATTCAGCCAAGGGACCCCCGCCCCCCAAGTTGGCTATCCTTGATGGGGGGCAGCCACCTGAACCGACTGCATACAACAAACCACTAGAGAGGAGTGCCAGAGCCTCTGCCCCACATCCCCACCATTTCCCAACCCTTTAGTTCTTTGTAACTAGTTTACAAGCTGAGCTCTCCCTTGCCAAAGACTGCCCGCCATTTTAAAATAAAGCAACAGAGGAGTTTCTTCCTGCAAGGCGGCTGCTGTGTCATTACATGAGGATGGGGTATCGTGTTATTTCTGCTGGATTGGGTGCGGATAGTACGAGTGTTTCATTGGTACATGAATTCACGAAGTTGC
Organism: Lepidodactylus listeri; assembly: GCA_029233225.1. Taxonomy (NCBI): domain Eukaryota; kingdom Metazoa; phylum Chordata; class Lepidosauria; order Squamata; family Gekkonidae; genus Lepidodactylus; species Lepidodactylus listeri. Next base: position 52,526,108 of record JARCFY010000015.1, on the reverse strand, counting down.
TTTATACAAAATCAAGATTCGGCGTCTCACTTAGTCCAAGCATCATTTAACCTGACTAGGGGTGGTTCTTTGGAATCTCAAACGGAGAAATGTCTTTCCTGCTACCCAAGATCCTTTCAGTGGAGATGCCAAGGAGAGATTAAGCATTCTCCACCACTGAGGTTTGGGCCCTGCCACACAGTGATGGCTCAAACAGAGCAAAAAAAACCCTTGTACACAAGCATCCCTCAATTAAAAATAAATTAGCAATCACTTGCCAACTCAGAAGCCTTCCTGGAAAAACAAAAGTTAGCACTGTCCACCTGAATATTTCCCAGTGAGACAAGCCTCCCTCAGAAGGGAATTCCACAGGAAATGGTGCCATCACAAAGCAGGCCCTGTTTCATGCTACAACCTGGTTTGCCTTGCGTGGCTGAGGGACCCTCAGAAGCACCTACTAGGAAGATCCCAAAGTCCGGAGTGGCACCCATGTTATCTCTCGCTGAACGGAGAGAGGAACATTTGTATGATAAAGAAACATGGGGAGAGGCATGAAGGTAGGTATCCTGGGCCCAGGACACTGTCAGTACAGTACAGCACAAACAAAACCTGGGATTTTAAAAACCAAGGAGGGGCTTTGGAAGGAAGTCACCTGTGCTGTCCCTTCAGTGTCCAGTCTGAATGCTAAGGCTGTGCAACAAGAGGTCAGCAGTGGCATCCTAAGCAAAGTTATCCCCTTCCAAACCTACTGATTTTGAAATCTGTAACTCTGGCTGGCACTGCGCTGTAAGGATGTATCGTTCGGTGGGCCCAAATTGTTTACAGACAAGGAGCACGCCAGCTCAAGCTGAATCAAGTAAATGAGAAGCAAAATTCATCTCAGTCGTCCAGCCATAGAATCAAGGGTCATCCAGAAAAGTTTCATTACAGTTGGGACAGAAGCTCTCAAATCCAAGAGCAATGGAAGCCTTTCTGGACATCCAGAAATGCATTTAGTATCCTGCGTCCCTTCTCCTTTTACTACCTGGGCATTAACAGCCAGGAGGAGAGGCAGATGAAGCTAATTTTAAGGAGGAGTGGGGCAGAGTCTTTATAGTCCCCATGTTCTGTCCTTGTGGGAAGCAGTGATGCTCCAGAGTCTTACAAGAACCCAGCTGTGCCTCATTAAATAACAGGCAGCCTTTCAGACTAGGATTGGTACCCATTTTACTGATGCTACACTGGAGATTTTATGCCAGTCGCCATGACCAAACTCTGAACTCTGCAGCAGGTACCTGCAACCTGCAGCATCAGGTGGGCCCTAGTCTCCATTTTTTAAAGAAAAGGTGTGATCAGTTCTACTTGGACAACCTGCAGCTTTCTCCCAGCTCTGGCAAACACTCAATCCCTTGCCTTCAGCCATCTCAGCCTAACACCAATTACTCGCATCCTAGGAAGAGAACTTGGAGGTCTGCCAAAGCCAGAGCCTGGGCATATTCCAGAAGCAGTGCAAGTAAAGCATGCTTTTAGTGGCTGGCGACAAATCTAGGGAGATATTTCTATAGAGTGTTTTTAATATGATGCATTTTTCTCGTCTTTTAAAATGTCTGTTCTCGACCACGAATATGAAGAGAGAGGGTGGGAAAAGAGAACTTGAAATTAAATGTGCAATAAACAACATCCTTGACTGTAGAAACAGTGGCTCAGAAGTGAACATTAAAGACCATCTTAATGGTTACCAAAATAACATTACGTAACAATTTGACGGTTTCTTTCCAGGAGGAGGAGGAGATTGGATTTATACCCCACCCTTCTTGCAGAGTCTCAGAGCGGCTTACAAACTCCTTTCCCTTCCCCTCCCCACAACAGACACCCTGTGAGGTAGGTGGAGCTGAGAGAGCTCTGACAGAAACTGCTCTCTTCAAGAACACCTCTGACAGAACTATGGCTTGCACAAGGTCATCCAGCAGCTGCAAGTGGAGGAGTGGGGAATCAAACCCAGTTCTCCCAGATTAGAGTCCACACACTTAACCACTACATCAAACTGGCTCACAGTAACTAAGTCAGTTTTCAAAATCGTATCAGTAAATATTGCCTGGGGCGGGGGGAGGACAGAAGATTCTGACCTGTCAACAGCAGGCAGACCTTTTTGCACAATATCATTAGAGCGAGCAGTCTATCTGGGCAGCGGAAATATCGGCAACAGTAATTTACATGGCTGCAAACATTCTGAACTCAATCCTATACTGGTTCAAGAGCAGGGATGGGTGTCAGGACAATTAACAGTGACCAGTTAACGGCTTTGGTTACCCCAGCACAACCAGAAAAATTATGTGAAATGCAAAGAAGCGTGATGCAGGTTTGTGCTTCAAAGAGCCAAAGGTACATTACAAATTCTTGGGGCATCTGAGAGAATGGAGTCTAGTTCACAAAAGCTTAAGCTGGAGTAAGATGCCCCTTAGTTAGTTTAAGATGCCCAGTTAGTTTTCCCCTGCAACAGACTAACATCGTGTACCCTGATGGAATTCAAATTCTTAGACACTGACAACAACTTCTTAGGCAATCAGAGAATTCCATACAACCCGGGATTCTTCCAGACCACAAACCGCGTTTGTCCATTAATGCTGCACAAGCTTTCCACAAATGGGGGAAGGGGGAGTTCCTACATGCACATTAAAGAGGCTGCAATGGCATCATCTGGCAGACACATACGGTAAAAAAACAGTCCTTTTGCAGAGACATCAAATTATAATTTCTCCAATGAATGAACTGAAACATTTTTTTAAAAACGGTTACATCAAAACGATGGTGTGGACTTCTTGGTATTAGGAGTCCAATTACCAGAAGAGACATCCAGAACAAACAAGCTTCTGTGCAAGATACAGTTCAACCAGAGTACAAATTAGGGTTTTAGCCAGAGAGATGGCATGCCGGATCTTGACCCCCTAAAGGCACGTTTCAGGCCTTTTAATTTATTCTAAGAAATATATAGGGAGAAACAAAGATGCAGGAAACTTTCTAATTGCTCACTAAGAAGATTCTGTCTAGCATCTAAATTTTATCTAAGTTATACAAAAGGCACCAGGGTGATTGAGAAGTGCTCAGCACACTTTGCTTTAAAATTATCCAATTTTTGGGGTTTTTTGCGGTCTAGTCACAGCTGACTTATGGTGACCATGTAGGGTTTTCAAGGTAAGAGACGTTCAGAGGTGGTTTTCCATTGCCTGCCTCGGCATCACAACCCTGGTATTCCTTGGTGGTCTCCCTTCCAAATACTGACCTGGGCCGACCCTGCTTAACTTCTGAGATCAGATGAGAACAGGGCCCGATTTGTTAAGCAACTTTCTGCTAAACAAAAGGAAAGGCACAGTACATATGTTTAAATAAATAAACCGCTTGTATTTGATTCAGGTGGGTAGCCGTGTTGATCTGAACCAGCCAAACAAAGTTTGAGTCCAGTGGCACCTTTAAAACCAACAAAGTTTTATTCTGGGTTTAAGTTTTTGTGTGCATGCACACTTCTTCAGATACATGACTGGTGACTTCTATTTCAGTGTTTCTGAAGAAGAATCCATGCCCACATACGCTTATACCCAGAATAAAACTTTGTTGGTTTTAAAGGTGTCACTAGACTCATATAGTGTCTGGCTTGTATTTGAGGCTTTGCTATTTCACTGTGCCCTTGCCCCCAGCATAACCTTAGGTAATGTTCACCTTGGACTGATCCTTTACCCAGAAATTTGCTAGGTTATGCTGGGGGCACTCTTGTGAATGGAAGAAGACAGCTAGAGTAGAGCCTGTAGAACAGCAGCAATTTGCAAGTCTACGCTTCTCTTCCCACCCTAGTTTGCCTGTCAGCCAAGGCTACGAAACTGACAGGCATGAAGAGACTACAGACTTCTGTAATAATTACAGAAAGACCTGTTTTGCTGCCACAGATTCATGATAAACAGGTTCTCATTATTTCTCCTTTGAAGGAAAGCAAAGGAAAAGGGATTTTTATAAACAGAAGGGGGGAAGGGCTGTGAGAAACCCAACACATAAGATTACCATATAAATTAATCTGTATGGATTGGGGAAAATAATTCAGATCTCTGGGCTTTAATGCCAAATGTTTAGGCATGAGCCCCGTGCAACAGCTTTGGAATGCATGTGTTTTTTGGCTTCAGCATCACATTTTTAGGTGTTCAGGGTATTTTTCCTGCCTTTTAAAAGATGTTGATCATTGAATAAATTCAGGATTTTTTTTTAAATTAGATAAATTAATGGATAGATCAATTGTTCTCGCAATGCCTATGAGTAAAGATACAATAGCACCTCCATGTCCAGACGCAGTAAACCTCAGAACACCAGCAGCAAATGTATTAAATTTTTATCCCACCCTTCCTCCAAGGAGCTTAGGCTGGCATATGTGGTATATCCCCCAATTTTACAACAACCCTTTGAGATAATTTAGGCTGAGAGATAGTGTCTGGCCTGAGGGTCAACCAGTGGGCTCCTTGTCTAAGTGCAGATTGTCCTGGTCCCAGTACTTTAGTCCCTGCATCCCATCACCTCTGTTTTTAGGTTTCCTTGGGGCATCTGAACACAGGAAGCTGCTGTATACAGAGTCAGACTACTGGGCCATCAAGATCAGTATTGTCTACTGTGATTGGCAGTAGCTCTCCAGGGACTCAGGCAGAGGGCTTTCACATCACCACTTACCTGATCCTTTTACCCGGTAGGGTTGCCAGCTCTGCGTTGGGAAATACCTGGAGATTTGGGAGGTGGAGCCTGGGGAGAAACCCCCGTGGGGTACATTGCCATAAAGTCCACCCTCCAAAGCAGCCATATTCTCCAAGGGAACTAATCTTGGTTGTCTGGAGATCAATTGTAATAGCAGGAGATCTCCAGGTGCCATCTGGAGGTTGGCAACCCAATTAACTGGAGATGCCACGGATTGAACCTGGGACCTTCTGCATGCACCGCAAGTGTTCTGCCACTGCACCGCAGGTGGCCGCCATGAGAAACGGGAAACTAATTCAGCAGAGCAGCTCTGTTCCTCGGCAATTCACCTCCACCATCTTTACCTCCGCCCCCGCCCCCCACTGCCTAGTGAAACTGATCATGGCTTTGTTCGCAACTTCACAAACTTGCTATCACAACAAGAATGTCTGGTTCCGTTCTGTGATCCGAACTTGCTCTTGGGGGATAGCGCAGAAAGAAGGGGGAAGTGTTATCTGAAATAACTGCTGGCCATATTCATGTTCAAGTCTGTATGCTGGTATGTCAGATGGGCCTTTCCCAAAGAAAGGAAGAGGAGTGGCTGCATTGGGCAAAGGAAGGAACTGCACAGCATCACAAAGCTTCTGACTAAGGGACAGTACAGTGCTGCTTATACAGAAGAGAGGAAGACAAAACAGCTTCAACCTACTTGAACATTTCTGCATATAGAAAGGACTGCAACAGGAGGGGGGAGTAGGTGAGAAAGCACTGTTCCGTTGGCAGAAATCCTTCTGTCCTCGGAAACCTCCCGGTGGCTTCCATTGTCCTACATTTGAGCCACTGCAAGCAAGGAAGGTCAATCTCTTTGAGGAATCAAAGCATTTTGGAGGTAGAGGGGGGGTATGTGACAAGATCCTCTTCGATCCCGACTCTATATGGCCCAGATTCCTTTTTTTTGTGTGTGTAGATATTGCAAAGGGGTCAGAATGTGCAATGCTGTCCTGTCCATTCCTAACCACTACACTAAAAGCAGTCGCGCACATCTCCCTCCCAGTATATATCAAAATTCTGGGGGAACAACAGTGCTTGTTTTTACTTGTTGCTCCTCTGATCCAGAGGTCCCCTATGTGACCCCCTGCCAACATCTCTCTTGGCACCTCCCAAGTGTTTTTAGAAAGCGGGTGGAGCCAAGTGGGGCTTTTGCCCAGCAAGGCTTCTGATTGGCCATGTAGACTTTTAAAACAACCTTGCTTTGGCAGCAGCTGCCACCACAGCACAAAGATCTTCACTGTCTGACTGAAGGGAAGCCATGGCATTCGTTGTGAGGCTGACTCCATTTTCTGGTTGCGCCCACCGTGCTCCGTCAAAATTCCAAAGGTGCCTGGAGGCTCAAAAACGTAGGGGGACCCCTGTTCTAATCTAACCCCTTGGTCCCTTAGGAGACTTGGAAAGATACCCTAACTCTTCGACATACAGATCTAATTGCTAATATGTCTAAAAGTCCAGTGCTGGAATTGAAAGTTTTCAGCTGTGCTTTGTTTCAGTTTGAGACCAGACCATAACCTGTTCTGCCAGTCCTGGAACACAAACTATCCTGGTCTGTTTAAACATATGAAGAGTACCTTTCCATCATTACCAGTAAACAACTAACTGCCCTTTCTCCCTATCTGGGATATTCTAGGCCAGAAGGTGCAGTTTTCAACCCCTGTACCTCTCTTTTTAAAGATACTGATTTGGCACCAGAGTATTTGAGATATATTCCTAACAGTTCAGTCTTAATGCAGAGTTACAGTGCTGTAAATCCACTAAAGTCGATGGGTTTAGAAGGGTGTAATTCTGATTAGGATTGCACTGTAAATCTCATCCTAAAACCTAGATGCCCAACTCTACAGCCCTCAGCCATCTGGTCTCTACTGACCTCCCAGTCCCTGAGATTGAACCTAGTCCAAACCAAGCTCCAAAACCTAAAAGGGAAAGTATTACATGATTTTACCATCAGCCAAGGCATTCAGCTATTACACTATATTGGGGGAGAATGTCCCCAAAAGAGGTAAAAAAATTACATATGCAGCCAGGAGCAAATACCTCCAGTGAGTAATAGAACTGGAGAGAAATTCTAAAGGAGCAAATAAAAGACAATTTTACACAGGCACGCACCTCTTCCCCACAAATCTTAAACTTGGGACTTGATACATTTTTAGGCATCTATTCATTAAGCTCCAAACAATCTAATACTGACATGCATAACTGGATGATTGCATTGGGTAGGAGCCTAAACTTTGAACAACTTTTCCCTCCCAGCCTTAATGGTTTATATAGAAAATTAGTATTTCAACAGATCAATTAACCTTTTGATCTCAAGGAAAGACATCTTCCCTCCAGGGTGTGCTTCTCGGGTGGGGAATCTGCCTTTTGCACACGCCCAAACCCTAATGCTGCATCACATGGCAAAATGCCGTCCCCCCCACCACACTACTAGCAAGAGAGAAAGACAGCTGTAATCTTTCCTGTGCAATTAACTGTCACTGACACCTACTGGATAATACCTGTGACATCACCACTGAGCCGAAATACAATTTCCCACATCTTATCCCAGCATTGCTTTTGTTTTTTAATTTTAAAAAATGCTTTTGATTATCTTTCTTTTGTAAATAGTGAAAACTCATTCAGTGTATTCCTAATAGTGTTCATATATCCCTTTAAAAAGAACAGAGGGCTACCTCCTCTCTGAGGAATGCCCCATTAATGTCTCCAGTGATTCCACACCTACCTGACAGCATAGCTCTGTTGTTGTCTTTTAAAAGGCTGAGGAAAAACCAACCTTCCCTTTGCAGAAAACCCTTCCCCCTTATGTTTATAATGTGAAAAACACTAGTGGTGCAGAAACAAGTATTTTATGAGCATAGCACTGTGCATGCAACGGCAACATCAGTAAGAAAAATCCCATACCACCTGGTTATTTGAAAAGCCCACAGAATTCTACATTTTCCAAATGTAGATATGGAATATTAGGGAACGTCACCTAGCTTGAGATGAATGTTCAAATGGTAATCCTACCTTTTTACCATTTTTGCCCCTGTGCTTTTGACAGAAGCCCCACATACCCACAAAAAATGTAACCAGCAATTTTTTTCTGTCACTTTGTAATCAATGGGAAGCTTTAGCTGGTTTGTTTCTGGAAACCAAGTGGATGTTAATGGCGCCTGGGCCTGGGGAGGGGGAGTATGGTGGCATTAACCCTTTAACCACCTGGCTTAAAGAGTCCATAGCAGTCATGTATCCAAATTCAGAACAGTAACCATAACTATTCATGCAACATTAAGAAAATGAAGGGGGAGGGTGTTTCTTCCTTAAAAATAAGGGGGGCCAGAACTCAGCCAACAATGCACGTGCAAACACTGCTAAGAGAATTCACACAGAGCATAGCTTCATGCGATGCTGCTGTCCTTGTTTATCTATGTTTATCATTTCAAGATATGCAGCTGTCTTTTTAAAGGTACATGGGGCACGTTTTAAACAAAAAGGGGAGGGAAAAAATCATTCCAAACATCCCTGTAAGAATTAAAGCGGTGTTTCTAAGTCTAAATTCAGCTGTAGGGGTGCCTACAACCTGGACAATATATATAGCATCTCACTGTTTGAGGCCCACTGAATTAGACCCACAAGAACAAGAGAGAGCAGAGAATATTGAGAAAAATCTTAGACCCCAATTGCAGGCTACTCTACAACAGGTCTGATCAGCAGACTTTTACTCTGATTCTTTAACACACACACACACAGAGTAAAGATTTACCTTTTCAAGGAACACAGGAATGCAAAGAGACCTGTCCACACATGAGAATTCATCCTGCCACTTAAAGCTGATGGCACAAGTTACTGTTTGCTGTGTTCCAATTTAGAGTAATTTAAAAGTTGTTGGGGGGTAGATTTGGAGAGCCTCTTCTCCAAAGCAGCTGTTTTTAGTAAGAGGTGGAGTAGGTGGCACACACAGGCTAGCAGAGAGAGGGAAGGGTCCCATCAGGAGTCCATCGAAGAGCTGACATAGATCCCATTCTGCTAGCCTGCTGCTCCCACTAAGCCTCTGAGCACACAGAAATCTTTTTCAGTGCCATTTTGAGAACAAAACATCCACTGCAAACCCTAATTTGGAAATACGTTCCGTAACATTTTACTCCCTCGTCAAGTCCATTTAGGATCGCTGCCTTCATGATTCTAAACAGAAAAGGAAATGTTGCACAGCTTCAAATTCTTTCAGCTGATGCCCCCCCCTTTTTGCCCCCCTTCCAGACTGAGCCTGGAGTGGATGCTTCTAACAGTTTCCCCCGCAAGTGACACTACTGAATGTGTGTGTGTGTAAAGTGACATCAAGTCACATCTGGTTTATGGCAAACCCCATAAGAGTTTTCAAGGCGAGAGACATTCAGAGCTGGTTTGCCTGTTGCCTGACTCTGCATAGCACCCCTGGTATTCCCTGGTGGGCTCCCATCCAAATACTAACGAGGCCCTGTTTGGCTTCCAAGATCTAAGGAGATCGGGCTTGCCTGGGCCATCCAGCGCCTGGCACAATCCTTAACGACAGCCTCTTATTGGAGATCCAATTAGGCCCACCTCTACTTTAGCCGAAATCCATGTGTCTTTTAAATGACAAAGGTCTCTGGGATTCCAAGATGGGTTTGTGGCATTAGCTTGAGCCACATCAACAATCCGAACCAAATTTATTTTACAGCTACAGTTTGGTGAATGCATTCACTGCATTAATCTCCCCCCCCCCCTAAAAAACACACAAAACATCTGTTGACTTCTTAAAGACTGATTTACTGAGGCATCATCGTATGCCACAGGACAGCTGTCGGTCTTTAAAGAACCACCAGACTGCTTGCTGGTTTTGCTTCCGCAGACTGAGGAGGAGACCGCTCCAGAAGCTGTATTCATATATATTTCTGAGATCCCATTGTCTTAGACTTGTACATTATTGGATCTGATGAGGTCTTTCTTGACTGTATAGGCTAAACCTGCCTTCCAGGAACGTGTCTCATCTGTAGCATTACTTATTAATTTTATTTCTGATTCTCTCCAGCCTCTTCCCAAAACTCAAGGCAGTTACACACTTTAAGAAGAGAGACAATAAAAATGGTATAAACAACGCAGAGTTGTTGTTTTTTTTAAAAAAAACCCGCAAACCCATTTGATCCTTGTTATTACAACCTAGTTCACCCAAGGCTGCTTCCACATGATCATTTTGCTCCACCTTGGCTCCTAAAATGGAGTAGTGTTTGGGGGGGGGGGAGCGCAGGGGGCAGAGAATTCTGTATAATGTTGTAGTCCATTCATGTACTTCACAGCTTTCCTCATTCTGCTATGATCATTCTGAAAAGATTATGGTCAAAGCGGGTTTTCCTACCGTGTGGATGGGAAGGCGCAGATTTCGGAACCTATTTCCCACTTATTCCGGCACCATCCTACTGCCCTTGTCCCCTTGTGGACACCATCCCGCCCCCACTTTGTATGCCACTTTGGATCCCCACTGGGGAGAAAGATGGAATATAAATGAAGTAAAATAAATAAATAAATGGCTATATTTAGCCCAACCAGACGACTTTTGCAGGTTCTTATTTTCAACAAAGCGCACTACTAGATAACTAGCACAACACTATAGCAACAGAAGAATTCTTTTTTTTTTTTTGAAAGGGGCCAAAAGTGCTCTGATGGCATGGGGAAGAAGGAATGACCAAGGAAAGTCGAGTGGAAAGTCCCTTGTGTAAGCTCCACTGCCACTACGAATACCCAAATGCCTCTGCGCTTGAGAATCGGTGTGGTATAAAAACACCCCAAGAAAGCTTTGCAGTATTTCCAGAAGGTATTGCGAACTTTTCCAGGACTCTAAAGGAAGGGAGTTCCACAGCTCTGGAGAACAGCCATGAACAATCATTCTCCTGTTTTCTTGAACTTCCCTTTAACATATTTGTTAATAACAACCCTTCCTTTACCATTTCCCCATTTAGGATAAACATCACCAACTCGATTTCATTCTCTTCCTTTATTCACAATGGGGACCCAAAGCAGCATACAACATTTGCCCCTCCTCCATTTTTTCCCTTCACAACAACCCTGCGTGGTAGCTTAGGCGGAGTCCAGCACTCTAGCCACAACACCACAGTGGCTCTCTTTTAACTGTTCCTTCATACGCCAACTTAACATCCTTGTAGATCCCCTCTGAATCCTTTCCAATATGGCAATACTAGAGCAGGCAATCAACGGGTTAAACATTGCTAACTGACCACCTATTATCTGAGCATTGCAAAATATGGAGAAATATTTCCTGAAGCCCAAGAATGCCACTATGCCGTGGACAACTTGCCCTTTTAGGTTTCTTTACAGGGTCATATGTGAGCTGGGGCAGATATGAGCTCTGCTTGCCCCTGAGCCCTGAAGCTGGTAGGGGCCGACCTAACAGTCCCCAAAGAACTTTTCCTACAGGCTTCTGGCTATAGACGGAAGCAGTCTTCAGCAGCTAAACAGACCCCCTAGGAAGTGACTTATTTAAATTCATTCAAATGGTGAACTCTTACAATTTTCTTTGACCCTGAAAATACCCTTGGTATGAATTAGCTACCCCATTGTCCTTTTTCGGGGAGGCAGAATGCAAAGAAAAGTGGCTTTAGAACCTTTTCCTCTGAAGACACTGTCACCTGTAGAGTAATAAACAGTGTTCCCAAAGTATAGCCGCTTACCACCTAGAATTTTCTTTCTGTAAAAACAATGTATGTTTAAAGCACCTGGGTAGAAAATAAACCACTATGCACTTTTGCCATAGGGGTGCTTTTAGCACCATGGGGTACTAAAATACCCATTTGGGGTATTTTTCCCTACCTCATGAAGAAAACAGTTCAGGAAAACCTTTTTAAAGTGCTCTGAAGAGACAGCCTGACAACCACAACCAAACAGACAACATTTACATTTTTAACTCCTAGCTACACCAGGGAGGGGGGGATTTAGTTTGGGATGGAAATACACCCAAAATGCAAGATGTGTATATTTTTTCAGAGGATGGTTTGAGGGTGAATTGTGTCATTTCACAATAGCTGTTAACTAGTCTGTTTTTGCTATCAGCATAAGTATCAAACCTGTTGACAATTAAACTCTCTGGCTTTTTGGATTGTTAACTAATGAACAGAACACTTTCACCATTTTCAGCTATAGCATTTCTTGACACTTAAGTGCTGTTGTCCCTTTTACAAGCATAGATCTAAAAAGGAAAACACTGTGAGGAGGGTGGGGGTGGAAGGAGAAGCCCCTAGTCTGCGTACTGCTGGTGAGGAGCCAAACCCCAAAACAAGAGATTACAAAGAACCACTCAAAATCCTCTCTTCTGTTGGCTGATCAAGCTGGTGAAAGTTACTCACATTTTTCTCTGCCTCACCACCCACAGAGACTGAACACACATGGAGACAAATGTCTAGGAACCTCAGCATCCCACAAGGATCTCACAACAGCCTTCCTTTATATGCCTTGGAAGAGCAGAAAACACTGCTAGTGAATGCCCCTTCATTGTGCTTATTAGTTCTACTTGGTAACCTTCAGAGCAGAGGACAGACTAGAATTTTTGTGAGCTGGTTGACAGCAGGCATGGCGCTTGCTCCGGCATGGTTAGATTCTGTCAGACTAGGATCTCAGAGACCCAGGTTCAAATCTCCTCTCTGCCTCAGAGGCTTGCTGGGTGATCTTGCTTAGCATCCCTGGTGGGCCCCCATCCAAATACTAACCAGGGCTGACCCTGCTTAGTTTCCAAGATCCAATGAGACTGGGCTACCCAGGTCCCAGCACACACACTCTCAGCCTAACCTACCTCACAAGGTTGTTGTGAGGGTACAACAGAAAAGAAGAGAATGGTGTATGCTGTCCCTGAAATACTTGGAAGAAAGACGGGATAAAAATTAAACCAAACACAACACTGTTTAGCCTCTTGTGGCCATTTTTTTAAAAATGCCATTTTCTGAAAAAGGGACACAGAGATATATATGGTGCCTAGAAAGGCTATCAGAGCTACAAAAAAAACACACCCCTTTTAGAATACACTAAAGAAACAACAAACTGACTGAAAGGGGAAAGGGATAAACACCTAAAACAAGAAACACCGAGAAAGAATCCAGTGACGCCTCATGTAATTTTTAAACTTAAGAGGCCCAAACAGTACATGAAGGAGTCAATCTGCAACAGCAGCTTACTTCTGCCTCCCCACAAACAGATCCGACACATGCCTTGTCCTCTTGGGACATACTCCGGAGGAAACACACCTAGTAGGACTGTCGCAAGCCTAAATCCTCCAGCACAACCCCACTTTCACTTCTCTGAACAGGTGGTGCATGGAATCACTCACTCAAGAGGAATGTTAATCTCTCAAGTGGCAAAGAAAAGAGCATTAAAACCAACAGAGCATACCAAGGCCATGGAACTGGAAGGGGCGCCCCTGAATTCAAAGGACCGGGACCATTTATACAGATAGCATCTTGTGTTGATTAAATTATAATCTGTTAAAAACCCTCTGCTGATGTTTGCTCTTGGACACTTTCTTGAAAACCCTGACATTGATAGAGGTGATTGGATTTCACAATCTCTTTTTGGGAAAATGTGTTATCTGCGCGCATGCATGCATTAGTCCCATTACCCAGACCAGAGGGGCCGGCTGGCAGGTTTGGTCTGGCAGCAGCTGTTTATGTGAGATACTTAATTTTAAAAATCTCATTAAGCAAAAAAGAGAGGGGTTCCTAGTTAACTTACAAGCAGATCTATTCCAGTCTTCCTAGGGCATTTCAAAAAAAAATGCATGGCCCAATCCTTGGTACAAATGGGTCCAGGCACACCTCATTCTGCATAGGATCTGGCTGCAATGCAATTTTAACATACCTACTTGGAAATACAACAGGAGACCAGCAGCACTTGACAGACAAGAAGAATTTATTCCGGCATAAACATTGGTGAGTCAGTGCTCACTTCATCAGATGCACTTCAATTTACACTGGAATAAACCTGGTCAGTCTTTTTTAAGGTACTATCAGGCTCCCACTCAGTTTTGCTACAGGCGAGTAATGCAGCTCATTCTTTTGGAATTACTTGTCAGTAAATGTCACCAAGACCTGACCTAGTGGTCTAGGGCAGCCCAATCTAGTCGGACCTCAGAAGCAAAGCAGGGTCAGCCTTAGTTAGTATTTGGATGGGAGACCACCAAGGAATACCAGGATCATTATGCAGAGGCAGGCAATGACAAACCACCTCTGTTCACCTCTCGCCTTGAAAAAACGCTACAGGGTCACCGTGAGTCAGTTAGGACTGAAGGACACTTTACACACACACAAATGCTGGCTAAGTCAAGGGGATTTGCTTCTCAGTAAACACACTTTGGATCTGGCTGCCTAGCATTAAAGTGGAGGGAGCCCAGATGTTGCCCCCTCCCTCCACAGGCTGGGTGCTCAGCAATTTGCAAGGCGACTGGGGTCCAGAGACCCCTTTTCCCCAGGCATTTAAAGGGGAGGGGAGCTGGCAGCCAATCGCGAGGGGGGAAAGGCTGGTTAGCAAACATCAGCTGAATCAACATGGGCATAAATAAGGGACGGGGTGGGGAGGGAAGGCGATGGGCGCCCGGCGCCGGCGACTCCCATTCTAGGAGGAAGCCTTTTAAAAAGAAAAGCAGAACCCCAAGGACGGTTGTACAGGCTTGGCAAGGCGCGGGTCATCATTGAGGACACACTGCAAGCGGAACGGATTCCAAAGGGTGGGATCATCCAGTTACCCTTTGCAAAAAATAGACCCATTTCCTTAACACCCCGGACCGTCAGGCACAAACACCCACTAAGAGAATCGACAGCTTAAATCTGGGAAGCAGCAAATGCGCCGGGGGGGGGGGGGGTTTGAGAAGAAGGGGTTGAGGAGGAGGAGGAGGAGGAGAGCGCCACATTCACATTCGAAATCTGAGGATTTGCTTTTTTTAAAAAAGGCTTCACTTTCATTTGCCGAGCGAAGGGCGGGGATCTCAGGGAAATATTATTTCACGCCGACATTTCAGATTTCGGAAAAGAGGAGGGGGAGATTTTTTATTTATTTATTTAAAAAAACACCCTTTCATATTCGGATGTGCTGGGCAGCAAAATGTGTGTGTGTTGTGTGTTACGTTACGCACGCGCAAAAAAAAAAAAAAAGCGAAGGGAGAACCGGAGGAGGTCGCGTGAAAAACAACCGCTGGCTGGCGGGCTCTCGCCTGGGGCCACATCACCGACATGTTTATGAAAATTCCCCCCAATCCCAGCCTCTCGAGGCGGGCGGGGGGGGGGGGAGAGACGCGAGGGGCGATCGCGAGCGACAAAAACAAGCCCACCCCAGGGGGGGACGCGAGGGGAGGGAGGCGCCGGAGGAACCTGGCTTAACCCCCCCCCCCCCGGGTCCTGTTTACTGGAAATCTATCGGGGAGAGAGGAAGAAACCGAACGTAGAGAACCGACCTCTCCGCCTGCCAAACCACCACCAACCCCGATATTCAATAGAGGAATGACAAGCAGGTGAAGAAACCCCGTCGAATGTCTGCACAGAGACTGGGGGGCCGCTTCGGAGGACGCCGGACTCTTCTCCAGCAAAACGGGGCGAGGTTGATAAGCGTTTCAGACACATGCATGATTTCCCGCCAGCACTGAAGGGATCGGGGGCCCTGTTGATTTCCCAGATTCAGGAGTGTAACGCGGGGAAGGGAAGGGCTCGCTCGCGGCCGCGCATCCACACACACAAACACCCGCACTTTGCCCGTCTTCTCTTCTGGCACAACAACAACAAACCAACCAAACTTTTCCAACTTCCACTGCCGCCCCCCTCCCTTACCTTGTTTTGAAAGCACCAAGGCTTCGTCCCTCTGCACTTGGGTGATGATAGACCGGCTTTCCATCTAACAATCCCACAGACCCTGGGGATCCTTTGGTTGGGAGGGGGGGGGGGGGAGAGAAGGGAAATGTCCAGGGAGGAGGAAGAGGAGGAGGAACGGGGTGGGGTGGGGGGAGAAGAAACGCAATGGGGGGGGGGGAACAGGGGTGGGGAGGGAGGGTGTCGTCGTCCACTCCTCCTTTCAATTGCAAAGCCCCCGAGTAAGCGGCATGCAAAGGCAGCAACGTAGATGCTCCTCAGATCGGGTCCAACATGGAGAATCCAGGGCTGGAGCAAAGGGGGGGGGGAGAGAATCATACACTCACTCTCTCACACAGACACACACACAGAGGGAGAGGAAATGGGACACAGGCGGTTTCCAGTCTCCCCGCCTCCTCCTCCTCCTCCTTCCTCCGGATAAACAACCCGCCGCGGCTCCCTCCTCTGCAGCTGGACACAGGCTGACAGCTCCCGGCGTCCGGAGAAAGCGGGCGCTCCCGCGCGCCTGGAGGAGCCCCGTGGAGGGGGGGGGGAGCCCCGTTACTGTTGCAACGTTCGACGCTTTTGTTATTTTGTTGCCAGCAGTCCAGGGGCGCGCTGCACGGAGAGTAGCCTTGAAACTGCTCCGGCCTTCCCATTGGCCCGGCGCGAGGGGGAGTGGGCGTGGCCAGGAACTCTACTATGCGGTGTTTACCTAACAAACATTCCAGCCGCCGGAGGGGAGAGGAGAGAAGGGCAGGGGCGGCCACGCCTCTTCGGAGGGGGCGGGCCCGGCTGGCCGAGGAGGGCAGCAGCTGGTGAGCCCCGCCAGGCATCGGCCGGAGAGAGGGAGGGCGAGAGAGAGAGAGAGAGAGAGAGAGAGCGCCTGGAGCCCGCTGGCGCTCGGAGCACCGCGCCGAAGTGGAGAAGAAACGAAGACCCACACAGCGCAACAGGGCAAAAGACGGCGCTCTCGAATCAAAGGCACGTTTCAAATCGGTCGTCACCCGGAAGGATGAGCGAATTTTTTGCGATCCATCAAAAAAACACAAAATCCCGACAAACCCAATCACCACCAAACCAGAACATGACTGCGTTCGAAGTAAACAGCGACAGCTTTCCCCCCAAACGGTTCTCGTGCTGAAGCATCGTGACCCACCGAAATATGGGGAGGGGGGAAGCGTGGGCGCGCCTCTCTAAACAGGGAGGCTTGCAATAGTGTAGCTAGCTAGGATATATCGACACCCCGATTGACCCTTCCAGGTCGGCATAATTAGCAAATGCATTAATTCAGAAATGTTATCCTACCCAGTCGTCCCACCTTCCCTCTTCCTGCTCCCTTTAGATTATAATTCATGTTAATGTGTCAACTCGACATTTAAACCAATGGGCACATGGCTCCTATTTCTTTGACCTACCCAGTGCTTCCCATTACACGTTTTACATAAGACATCTGCCTTAAACTGAGTCCAGACTGTTGGTCTATCAAGGTCAGCCTTCCCTGGCAGCAGCTCTCCAGGGTCTCAGGTGGAGACACCAAATCACCTATTTTGCACCCCTTCTTGCCAGATCTTTTTTTGGCTGGAGATGGTGGGGATTGAACCTGGACCTTCCACAGGGAAAACATATTTAACCATCAGGTACAACAAGCCATCCCTCCTGTAGCCTAGGTCTTGAAATCCTGGCCTAGATGTCAGGTCCAGCCTATGCTGCCTAGTGTCCAGGAGGCCTAGCTTCAACAGACCTACCTACAACAGCAGTGGATGTCTGATGCCTGAGGCATTGGCCTCACTCAGGCAGGCTCTGGGGTGGCTGCCCCACCTTCTCCAATGGGTGCCATGCATACCAGAGATATGTGAGAACCAGCATGGCTTTGTGGTAAAGGTGCCTATATGAGGTCCCATGAGGCTCATGTTTAGGCCTCTGCTGCTCTGCCATGGAAGTTCAGTGGGTGACCTTCCTTGGGCCGATCACACCCTCTGCTAGAGTGAGAAAAAACACACCCTTTCATGTATGTCACCACCACGTCAACCACACGCACCAAGCGCAGGTCGCTCTTCCCTTCCGCAGACCGAAGCTTCTAGATAGGTAACTACAGTCTACCCTCATCTCTATTCCCTGCTACAATCTTTATTTCTTGGTCAGAACTTGTATGCTTGATTTACTATTAGGGTTGCCAACCTCCAGGTGGCATCTGGGGATCTCCCGTTATTATACCTGATCTCCAGATGATCAAGATCAGTTCCCCTGGAGAAAATGGCTGCTTTGGAGAGTGGACTCTACAGCAGGGGTGTCAAACATGCGGCCCAGGGGCCAGATCAGGCCCCTGGATGGCTTCTATCAGGCCCGCCCTGGAACTGGCCATCTCCTGCTCCAAGTTCTGTTGCTGCTGCTGCTGCATCATAGCTTGTTTTGCCAGACTCTCCCAATTGCTCAGCCATTTCATGTTTTCCCCTGGGTCCTAGACTCAGAACTCTGAGCATGAGATTTCTGTGGTGAATGTCAGTAAATCAAAAGTAGGGTTGCAGCTTACAGATACACAAGATACTCAAGACTGCAACAGCACAGACATTTTAATGCAATAATTCAGAGCAAGAGAAGTCAGTTATCAAAATATTGCAAGAGTGCTAATGTTTTAATTATGTTTTTATTTTGAGTACATAAAATATCATTGTGTTTGTGTCCTTTATAAAGTGTATA
The DNA here is from genome assembly GCA_029233225.1 of Lepidodactylus listeri. Classification (NCBI taxonomy): domain Eukaryota; kingdom Metazoa; phylum Chordata; class Lepidosauria; order Squamata; family Gekkonidae; genus Lepidodactylus; species Lepidodactylus listeri. The sequence continues at coordinate 52,507,866 of JARCFY010000015.1, read as the reverse complement.
TCTCCACTACCTGGCATTACGTTTTATGACACACGTGGCCTGGCCCAACGAGGTCTCATTTATGTCAGATCCGGCCCTCATAACAAATGAGTTTGACACCCCTGCTCTGTGGCATTATACCTTGCTGAGGTCTCTCCCCACCCCAAATCCCGCCCACTCCTGGCTCCACCCCCAAAATCTCCAGGTATTTCCAAACCCAGAGCTGGCAACACTATTTGCTATGTATTTCGGTATGTGCACTTTACTGTTCTATCAGTTTCAATAAAACTCTTATTAGTTAGCCTGGTTCATTTGCGAGTTCTTGGGGAAGGACCTCCGTATACACTGGTGAAAAGATCTCAGGTTACTCCCTCTTGTTCAGCTGAATTCCCCAATCAAACAAACAATTAAATGTTAGACCATTTGGTGTATATTAGACCCAATTAGTACAATTAAATATTAGACCACTTTGCTGGTCTTAAAGGTGCCACTGGACTCTCACTTTTGTTCTGTCAGCCTAATTTACTTCAGAGGATTGTTGTGAGGATAAAATGGAGGCGAGAAGGATGTATGATCCCCTGAGATCTTTGAAGGAAGGAAAGGGTTAAAAGTGTACTAAATGAGTAAATAAATTACTAAATGGCCTGTTAAAGACATGGGGAATTCATATGCCTCCCCCCCCCCCCCCAAAAAAGCCCAGATTAAATCAGGTCTAAGTCTGACAGTTTGCAAAACCTTGGGAGAACATTTCAGAGATGTAGTAAATTCCTCTTCTAGCAAATATTTGTGCCTCTTCAGTGATGCCCATACATAATGTAACAATTTTTTTTCCAACGGTTATCTGGTTTTTATGTGGTGCTTCTGTCTACTGTGTTTCTTCTTTAACATCACCTATGTATGTATACAGCATTTCATGTTCTCTTTCTCTTCTGTTTTCTCCTCTGGAACTGTTTTGCCAGGGTGTGAGGGAAGGTACCATTGAAATGCTGAAGGAGATGGGAGGTAAAAGGCTATGCCTGGGGAATGTCTGGCTTTTCTCCTGGAAGAAAGCCTCCCTGGTGCCCCTTGGCAACCTCCAAGGAGAAAACCCCCCAACAAAGTAGTTCTGGAAATGCACACTAGAACACAGCTTTGGGACATTCACATCCAGCACACCAATCCCCCTACTCCTCTCACACCTATTTTCATTTTTGCCATCACATTAAAATACAGCCCTACACATGGCTCAACTATTAACAAAGACAGAGTTCAGTAACCGTGGCTCAGAAATTAAAATTCTGATTCCCAACCAGATAGCCACACTCATGTGCGCATCGAGAAATTCCACAAAACTGAATTTCATTTGACAAGTCAAGTGGGACTAAATGGTGAGACTTCTTTCTGCAAGGTCTTCATTTTGCTTCCTCATTTACAGGCCTTCCAGTATCAACTGAAAACCTACTTATTCCAGAAAGCCACTGAGAAGAAAAATATGTTAGTTTTGCTGAATTGTCCGTGGTTGATTTTTTGATCATACTGTATTAAGTTGTTCGTCGAGGTTCATCAGCTACAGGCACAGGGTCAATGACAGGTTATTGCAATGTAACTATTTTCCAGCAAACGCACAGGGGCAGTGAAAGAATCGCTAGAGACAAGGGCTGCCAATTTTCAGCACAGCACTAGGCAATGGGAGAGGATGCCAACCCATCCCCTGCGAGTTCTTCTTTGCACTCCTTTCACTTGTGTGAAAGAGAAAAATGGAAACTCCACTTGCTTCAGGGAACAGGGGAAGAGGGCTGACTTTGAAACTTAGGTGTAGCCATCAAAGCAATGCAATATTTTTTTCACTTGGAGCCAATAGGGTATCCATGGGGCACTTTGCGGAAGCAAAAACAGCACAGGACAGGAAGGCTAAATCCACTTCTCTCTGTGTGCTGTGGTTGCAAAGAAAAAAGAGACAGGGTGCGTTGCACATGTGGTACAAAATCCTTCTGTTGTCCCCCAACAAACAGGAGGACTTTGTAATATGTAGATCAGATGATATAACAGGACCCAGGGAAGGGGGGGCAAGGACAGAATAGCCACTGCAGCCTCTGGAGAGCCAATTTGGTGTAGTGGTTAAGAGCGTGGACTCCAGTTTGGGAGAACCAGGTTTGATTCCCCACACCTCCACATGCAACTGCTGGAGTGACATTGGGTCAGTCACTAGTTCTCTCAGAGCTGTTCTCTCAAGGGCAGTTCTCGAAGAGCTCTCTCAGCCCCACCTACCTCACAGGGTGTCTGTTGTGGGTAGGGGAAGGGAAAGGAGATTGTAAGCTGCTCTAAGACTCCAAGTGAAGGGTGGGGTATAAATCAAGTCTCCTCCTTTTCTTCTGCCTCCATCTCCTCCTTCTCCTTGTGCATTGTTCAAAATAAAGGAACAATCTCTGGGTGGTAAGTAACCTCGCAAGCCTCTCGAGTGCAATGTCTTCCATTGGCTGCCCCGGGATGCAGTTTTCATTTATTATGACATTCATCGCCTTATATATTAATTTATTTAGATTTACACTCCACTTTCCTCCCCAAAGCAGCTTCCAACATCGTTCTCCTTTCCTCCATTTTATCTTCACAACAACAACCCTGTAAGGTAGGTCAGGCTGAGAGAGAGAGACTAACTGGCTCAACAGCACCCAGTAAACTTCCAAAGAAGAGCCAGGATTCAGACTTGGGTCCTCCAGATCCCAGTCTGACAGTCAAACCACTACACCATGCTGAAAGTTCTCTTGCAATTCACCATGTCCTCTCTGTGTCATTCACAGCTGAAGCTTCTTCCTATATAACCACTGTCTCCCCAGCCAGTTTCAGCCTCCCCTCTACTTGGAACAAAGCAGCTTGGTCAGACACACCAACCCCTGGCGCATTCCTTTCTCATCAAGTCTAGGAAACGGCCCTCCTACTGGGTGCCACTTGGCATCGCTCTGTGGAGGCATTTGCGGGGAATGGTGCTGGATGAGACACATGGGTGGGTGACTATTTCCTCAGGGCCCATAAATGATAACTATTTCTGCATAAGGCTCCCTGAGGCGAGAAGGGGAGAGAGAGCCAGCTGGGCAAAGTGTGGAGCAGAAGACGGAACAATATGTGAGGGGGGCTCTGCTGCCGTCTGATGCCAGGCTGTGGGGCCATCCCAAAATAAATAAGGAGGGCCTGCCAGACTCCAGAAGCAACAGGATGTGGGATGCAGATAATGCAACATTTATCCATTTGTCTGCCAGTTCTTAAGATTCCACCACACTCTAGCGTGACCAAGAAACAGAACCTCGGGGGGGGGGGGGCTAGCGAGACAAAAGCAGGTTTATTTCTCAGCTACTGGGGCCACCAGAGAAATGGAACAACCCCCAACCCTGGCTGTGTGCTCAAGTACACTCCTTTTGGTTTTCGGTTTGGTCTTTTTTTGTTGTTGTTGTTCTATCCTGGTTGTTTTTTACCCCTACAGAGAAAAGTGGAACCAAGCACATGGGGATGTTTGTTTGTTTATGTATTGTTTTATTCTATTTACCCCACCCTCCCTGCTGAGGCAGGCTCAGGGCGGCTTACATAAATGCATATATAAATACAATTCAAGCCCATCATAAAAACAACCAAAGCCCATAAACAAATCAATTATCTGTTGTGATGGGGACAAAACCTGCCTTCGCCCTCCATAGCTGTCAACTTCGGGGGGGCTGGGGAGCTGGAGCCCCCCCCCCTGAACTTTTCCAGGACATTCTGAGCCTCCCCCAGAGATAATGGCCTGTAATGTCTCTGGCCCAGCCCCAGCCCCCCCCCCCCGAAATTGGAAAGTCTATGCCCTTGTCGCACTCTGCCAGAAGGTGGACTGTCCCTCATTTACAAGGCTCCCAGGAGTGGGAGGGGCTATCATATAGCTCTTTGTGACAAAATCACACATGGACATATTGCATTTATTTGTTTTTATCTACTTCATTTATACCCCACTCTTCTCCCCAATGGAGACCTAAAATGGCTCACAAGCTATCACAGTAACCACCTTACAGGGCTAGGGTTGCCAGCCTCCAGGTGGGGCCTGGGGAGATCAGCTTCCCTGGAGAAAATGGCTGCTTTGAAAGGTGGACTCTATGGCATTGTACCATGCTGAGGCCCTTCCTCTCCCCAAACCCCGCCTTCTCCTGGCTCCACTCCCAAAGTCTCCAGGTATTTTCCAACCCAGACCTGGCAACCCTATACAGGGCTGTTGTACATACAACAATGAGAGAACTTATGGATAATGCCCTTTGAACATTGGATTATATACTTCATTTATACCCAGGAAGTTCCCCCCAATGGGGGCCCAAAGCAGTTTACATCATTCTCCTCCTCCTCCTCCATTTTATCCTCACAGTAACCCTGTGAGGTGGGGTAGGCTGAGAGAGAGTGATCAGCCCAGTTAGTTTCCATGGCAGAGTGGGGATTTCAGCCTGGGTCTCTCTCCTCGTTCCTAGTCCAGGGCTTTAACCACTACATTATGCCGGCTTTCACACTGCACCTTCTCGAGGTGTTGACAGTGTACGCAGCTTCCTTCCACGCTCTTTGCTTGTCATAGTGACAGCCATTTCACTTGTTTGTAATAGCTATCTCCCCTAGTGTAATGCCCGTTTTCTTCGCCTAATCATTAAGAGTTCTTTGCTGAAGCATCCCTGTCTTTTTAACATCCATCAAATTTCCATACACTCAAGTCACCTGATAGGCATTCAGTGAGATGAATACTTGTCTTACTTTATTAAAGCAGCAGGTTACTTCTCTTCATTAGGAGGCCCTGGTTCCTTGGCTGTTGGATACTTGTGCATTAGTTTTAGTTTATGAGGACTCCAGAATTGGGGATGCTGAAAGAAGGATCCTACTCCATCTTCCCAGGTGGTAGTGCTGTTCAAGATTTTTTGGGGGGAGGGTCAAGGATCATGACTCTGTTTTACCAACATGCCTCTTATTATATTTGTATGATCTTTTATAATAACCTAAACAGGGTCACGGGTGTGGTGCAACATTACCCTGCTGCTGAGCGATGGTGGAGCCATATAGAGCGGTCAGCGGCACCTTGAGTTATACCCAAGGTTCCTTCCTTTGGATTTGGAACCAGCAAGTGCAAATGAAGACCCAGGAAGACCTCTTAGGCTTGAATCCTCCTGGATTTAAAAAACAATGAACATTATTAATTTTTAACCTGTGTTTATTTTTGCCACTCCTTGATGCTTTCCCAGTGTTCTGTCGTTCTGAAATTAAAATTCTGTGTGCTTCATCGGATTTTAGCGGTTTACAGTCCGAACAGCAAAGTATAGATTTGACAAAGGAAACATTGGGGAGTATTGTATTCTTGAGACATAACAGTGGTTTAGATCCCCCACTGGAGTTTTTCAACTTTCTGCAGGTGGAAGGATTTGTGGAATGCAACTTTCTCACCCCTCCCTTGCTCCACAGTTGCCTGAAGCAACCCTGAAATCTTGTTCTTCGGGGACAGGGGACTCCCTAGGAAGAGGATTTGGGGGAGATTTCAGTTTGCCACAGGAGGGAGGGAAGCCCAACCATAGAACATCTATGGAACAACTCAAAGCAATTCAAACCAGCCCTTAAATCAAATGTATCAAGCACATGTGCCTGTCAATCACAAGTAATACACAGGAGAGAAAGAGCAAGAGAGGGAGGGAGGGAGGGAAGGAACGAACAAACGAACAAACGAACGAACCAGGGCTACCGAAGAGCTTAAGACTGAGCATCTTTTTGAATGATTTCTGAAATTACAGCTACATGATTCTAAGCCCCTAATTTTGCTCTGCAGCCCAAACCAGTCTCTGATTGTTTATGGAAAGGGAGTTTTATGGAAGAAATCTGACAGTCATCTTCACCTGTCATTTCTGAACCTTTCACTTTCACTTTCAGCAGCTGCTGCTGCCGCTGCTGCCTTCTTTGTCAAGGATGGGCCATTGGGTTAAATGGAACAATGGGCTGTTCCAGTTTGGCGACAGCCCCCATTTCCCCCTGCCCCTTGACCTCACTGTCAATAGCAGTTACACAGCCAGAGCACAGGAACTGCCCTGCGTGACCCCAGGGACACAGATGGGCTTGTTGCTGCCATCTGGAGAAGAAAGACTGCGCAGTATGCGGCCAAACGGATCGTTCCTGCCCCCTTCTCTCCCCTGCCTCCTTGACCTCTGAAGTGTTCGCGCTCCTCTTTTCGCCTCAGCCCTTCTGTCTCCAAAGAGTGAGGGGCTGCTACAGAGGGAGGGTTATGTGTCCCATAAATTGTCCAGCGAACAAATGTCAGTTTTTTCCCTGCAAGGCCCTATAAGGATTTCTAGCGCACTCTGTATTGCTTAAGTTATCCCCTTCAAACTCACTTTTAACCACAGATTCAGGCGGGTAGCCATGTTGGAGAAGCAGCAGAATAAAGTTGGGAGTCTGGTGGCACCTTTAAGACCAACCAACTTTGCTGGTCTTAAAGGTGCCACCGGACTCCCAACTTTGTTCTTTCATTTTTAACCACAGTTTTGTAGCCACAGTGACTGCACGTCTTGTTACAAACAGGGGATTCTAATGCGCATTGGAGGGTAGCTGCATTAGTCTGTTGTAGAACAGTTAGATTCAAATCAAGTAGCACCTTAGACCAAAAGGGTTTTCATAGGGATGCCAGCCTCCAGGTGGGGATCCCCTGGAATTACAGCTCGTCGCCAGACTACAGAGATCAGGTCCCCTGGAGAAAATGGATGCTTTGGAGGGTAGACTCTGTGGCATTGTTACCACACAGAGGTCCCTGTCCTCCCTAGGCTCCGCCTCCAAATCTCTGGGATTTTCCTGACCTGAAGCTGGCAACTCCACCTCCCCATCTCCCCGCTGGTGGCCAAGGGGACCTGACAACCCTAGTTTCAGGGCATAAGCGTCTGAAAGTCAAAGCTCCAAAGCTTATACCCTAACCCTGAAAATCTTGTTTATTTCTAAAGGGCTACTGGATTCAGTTGCCAGGTCTCATCCTTCCAGCGGAGGGATTGGGGGGTGTTTCAGGTGTGGGCGGGGACACTCCCAAGTGTGGCCCCAAGCCCTGGCCACCCCTCTCCCTCCCCTCCTGCAGCAATTTAAAGGGCTTCAGCTGATCGGCAGGGAGCACAGGGCCCGTTGGTCAACTGGAGGGAGAGGGGCTGTCGCCGGCTGCAGCTCGGCTCGCAAAAAGACCCTTTAAAGGGTCTTTTTGAGAGTGGGGTGGGGGCCGTGGTGCATTGGGGGCTGATTTCCCGCTTGCTGTGTGGCACTGAGAATACTGTCTTTCATGATAAGAAAGAAGCTGAATATGGGACATTATAAAACAGCAAAACCAAATAAGAACTCCCAACAGCTGGGTAGCACCATCACTGTTCACAGCATACATTCATTCTGTTTTTTTTTCCTTTGGATGGTTTATAAAATGTGTTGGCTCACAAGCAGAGCTCATTTCAAGCAGAAACGTACAGGAACGCCGTTCTGGCAGTAACAAGCCCAGGAGCTGGCACATATGGTGATGTGCTGTGGAAAAAAGCAAAAGCATACTAACTTGATCTGTATTTTCATGCTCGTTGTAGGGTAGCTTCCCTGCAAGAGCAAAGGAAACCTAAAGTGTCTTTAGTGTAAAGCTGGCTCACCAGCTCTGAGTTGGGAAATACCTGGAGATTTTTGGGGCGGAGCCTGAGCGGTGGGGGTTGCCTTCTGACACACTTCCGGTGATGGGACACAGGGAGGGGGAAACAAACTTGACCCAAAAATCAGAATCAAGAACCAGAAGGGTAAGAAGAAAGCTGAATATAGGGCCAATATTAACTAGGTTTTAATATTGGCCCTATATTACACTTCCAGTGATGTCAGGGGGTGTAGCATATGTAAATGTTATGCTAATGAGTTATGCTAATGAGCTCCTGCATCTTTTTTTACAAAATGACCCCTGCTCACAAGTGAATTCTTTCAGCATTTCCCCTTAGAATTGACATCTAATCTCCCAAAATCACAGAGAAATGTGTCGTCTCATGTCATTCCACTAGATTTTTGTGATGTGGGCGTGAGGGAGGTTTTGTTGTGGAGGGGATTTTGCTTAAAGCAATGCTTCTTTTGCAGCAGGAGCAACTGTGTCTTGCACTTAAAAGTCTTTGGGGTAGAGGTATTCTTTCCCCTAACTAGTTTTTCTCTTGTAAAAGTGAATGCCATATAGAATGCACCTATTGGACAATGTCGGTGACATCTCTAAGGAGAAGCAATACAGTGGTTCTTCTTCACGAACATTCCATTAAGTGCCTGAAGTGAGATGAGAAACCAACAAGACCGAAAACCTTTCCACATGTTTTAGTGAATGAAACCCATCCTGTGATGAAGGAGGGTCACAGCAGGATTGCCTAATATTGGTGGTAGTGGAAAGTGCAGTCAAGTTGCAGCCTACTTATGAGAACCCTGTAGAGTTTTCAGGGCAAGAGACATACAGAGGTGGTTTGCCATTGCCTGGCTCCTCATCACGACCCTGGTACTCCTTGCTGGTCTCCCACCCAAATACCAACCAGGGCTGACCCTGCTTAGCTTCCCAGATCTGATGAGATCAGGCTAACCTGGGCACATTAATTAATGTCTTTGATCATGGCATTTTCTTGATTTGTAATTGACTGCAATGATTTCAAAGTGTGAACACATAATCCGAGTCTGTTAGCAAACAGCTTACACAGCAGTTATACCCTTTAGGATGGTGAATAACCCGCAGGCTAACTCAGTGGTCCTCTCACTCCATGCCTCACAGAGAGCTGCACTGGTAATTTCCATCAACCACAAGAGTCCCACGACCACTCTATGACCCTTGCACCACCCCACTATATGTCACCCTAACATAAATATTAGAAATATGACAATTATAATGAAAGATATCATTGCAAATGGGTAATAAGTTAAGTACCAGAGTACTTCTGAGTGTGTCCAGAGTGGCCTCATCCTTCTCTGTCACCTATATGGTTGCCAGCCTCTGAATCCCAGAGCCAGGAGGCAACATCAGGAAAGGCCTCGGCCTCTATGCCCTGTTGTTGAGCATCCAGAGGAACTGGTTGGCCACTGTGTGAGATGGGATGCTGCACTAGATGGTCTGGTCTGGTCCAGCAGGGCTGTTGCTGTTGTTGTTGTTCTCTGTGCGACCTGCACTGGCTGCCTATTTAATTCCTTTTTTTTTTTTTTTGTAAAAAAATTTTATTTTTCAAAACATTAAAATTAATACATTTATCTTATACAAATCCTTTTTTCCATATTATATAACATTTTGCTCTATTTGTATAATCTTGTTTTTATCTTGTATTGGCGGTTTCCCACCACATCTGAAGCATAACACATTTTCCACTTTATCCAAAATAGAAATACTTATATCTCTGTTTACATTTCTGGTAACGGTCATATATCTTAAAAATATATACTAATTCTTACTTTCTATATTCTTATATAATTCTAAAATAAAAACAACTTCATTATCTAATTATCCTTAATACATTCATATACTCTAGTTCTATTGCTTTATGTTATTATAACCATGTATAGATGTAATTTTTCAAGTCCCAGTATTTTTCAACATATTCTTTCAAATCTTTCCAATCTTCTAAAAAGGTCTCTGAGTACAGGTCATTCAGCTTTCTAGTCCATTTATCCATTTCAGCCATATATAACAATTTTTTCAACCATTCCCACACATCTGGTATTTTTTCATTTTTCCAATATTGTGCATACACCATTCTTGCTGTTGTTACCATATACCATATTATTGTCCTTTTCTTTACATTTATCTCTTCTAATTTAAGTCCAAGCAATAACATTTCAGGCAACTTCTTAAATGTACATTTCAAATTTTTTTCCATTTCTGCATGTATTATAGACCAATAAGTCTTTGCTTTATCACAAGTTCACCACATATGATAAAAAGAACCTTCTTTCTTTTTACATTTCCAACATTTGTTAGACATATTCTGGTTAATATTTGCAATTTTTTTTGGTGTCATATACCATCTGTACATCATTTTAAAACAATTTTCTTTTAAGTTATAACATGTAGATATACCCATAGCATTTTTCCATAAAAATTCCCAAGATTCCATTTCAATGTCTTTGTTAAAGTTTATCGCCCATTTTACCATTTGTTCCTTTACCATTTCATCAGCGTTAAACCATTTTAACAAAATTTTATACATTTTAGAGATCATTTTTTCCCCACCTTCTTCCCAAACTTGTTCTATTTCATTATTTTTTTCTCTAAAACCGGCTTTTTTATCACTTCTATATATGTCATATATTTGTCTATATCTTAACCAACCATAATCAAAGTCCATCTGATGCTGCTCCTTCAATATAAAGTCTTTACTATGGCCGAAGACAGACTGGCAATCTGAAGCGGAGGCAAAGCGGAGGGAACTGGAGCGGGGGAAAAAACTCACGGAGCTGGCCGTTCACACTGGCCAGAGCAATGCGGATCAGCGGCGATACGGAGCATTCAGACTGCCACGGAGAGTTCAGACTGCCGCATAGCCAGCGCGCGGGGCTCGCGTGTGCTGCTGCACTTTTTTTTTGTTTTCCTTTGATGTTTTTCGCATATGCGCATATGCGCAAAACTTTTTGCCGTGCGTTCACACTTCCTCCGGATGCCTCCCGCTTCTTCCAGTTCACACTGTTTGGAAGCGGGAGGCATGCGGAGGAAGGCCCCTGAACACCGGGAAAAACCGGTGTCCGGGTAAAGCGGAAGGAAAGCGGCTGGGAGACGGGTAAGTACGCAACGGAGCCGATGGGCAGATGCGCATGTCTGAACGGGCTCCTTTCCTCCGTTTGCGAAGCGTGCCTGCCCCGCTTCAGATTGCCAGTCTGTCCTGGGCCTATGTCTTGTTAATAAGTCTCTGTACTTCAACCAATCTTGTCCTTTGTGACGTGATACTGGATTTAAAACTTCTGCGGGTACAATCCACATAGGTATCTCTTCTTGTATGCAAATTACACTACATTTTTGTTTCTCCAGCCAATGCCTTACCATTCTACGTTTTTGGGGTGAATTAAGTCCATTTACATTCCATGTAAGTACTTTGTAATCCATCTTGATATATTCTTAAATATCACCAAGGTCATCTTTATTCTCTCCAAGAAATGCGTACATTTCTCCTGTGCTTTTAATCACTACTCTGGTGTTGCCATAGTAAAAGCTTAATCCTTGAGGTATTTCCCAGCGGAATCTAATTTTTTTCTCCTTCAATTTATCCGTCAGACGCTTGAATTTTTTCCTATCTTGCAGTATTGCTCTAGGCAGTTCTTTCATTACTATAATTTTCTTTCCATCTATTTCAAAAGGATCAGTAAAACACTTCTTGTAGATTTGTTCTTTTGTCCTTTTCATTGTAAATTGGACAACCACATTTCTTGGTATATTTTTGTCTCTTGCGTATGTAGAATTGACTCTATAAACAAGATCCATGTGTTCTTTAACAACCTCTTCCTGTTCTTGTAAGAAATCTGCTAATGCTTCTTGCATTCTTATAAAAATGTCTTCACTCATTTTTTCCTCAATCCCTCTGAATCTCAAATGGTTTTGCATGTCTTTATAGTGCATCATCTTTTCCATCCTGTCATTGTCTTTCATTGTCTTTTGAGTACTTTCTTCCAGTTGTTTTACTTTAGTTTCAATGTCTTGTGTTCTTGTGGTTAATTTTGAAATTCTGCTTTTAAGTCTATAAAGTTTTTGTCTGCTTGTGCAGCTATGCCATTCATTTTAACATTTACCTCTCCTATAGCGTCTAACATTTTTTTTCCCATTGCTTCCATAACAGCTAGTAGTTCTTTTTCTTTTTTTGCTGCCATTGTAGGAGAGGACCATGTAGCTGCTCTTGATCTTAGTCCGCGGTCCGTCTTGTCTCTTTAAAAAAGATCGATTTTATTTTGTTATCCATATCAATCACCAATTAATGTGATCACACAAGCTAGTCTTGCCAAGTCAAATTTCGTTGGTTTCAGCCTTCTAAGTTATATAGTTTATGAGATATTACTGTTTAAAAATTTTATAAATCCAAAATGGCGGGCGCAACTTCTCTATGGTTTGTGTCAAAGGTTATAGTCTTTTTACCTTGCTTCTGGCTTGCCGTAGTTTCCTTTTGTCCCTTCCTCTTGCTTACTTGTCTGCTCTCCGCACGTCACTTCCTGTTGTAGTCCTTTTGGTCCTGCAGTTTTTACAGTCCCCTTTGTTCTCTTCCGGTTCTTCTCCGTTTCCCTTCTTGTCTGCTCCTCAAGCCGTCACTTCCTGCCTCAATCCTCACAGCTTGATCTCGCGATGCTTGGTTCCCTCCTCCCCTCTTTGTCTCGCGATGCTTGGCTCCCCCTCCCGACTCTTCTTAACCGCAGGAATGTTAAACAACTTGTTTTTTTGGCTTTTTAAGTTCAAATTCAGCTGTTTAACGTTTCAAAACTGCACTCATCCAATCTGCAACAGTCTATTGCTTCACCAGATCTGCTTTTCGTCTTTCAAAACGCGGTAATAGTAAGGCAAAAACTTTTTTTCCGTTACCTTATGTTGTTACTTCGCTTCAGATGTGGTCCCAACGTTTAAACTTTGTCTTCTTTGTTAAGGAATCAGGGGAATTGGAGATTTTATGCTGATTTAATCAGCTCAGCTCGGCTCCTTAGAGATACTTGCAGGAATCTTCTTCGGCTGCAGTGCTCAAGGTATTGTAAAAGTCTCCTCCGAGACTTTTCCTTCACCGAGCTTGCTCAAACCTGGATTATATTGCTTGCTAGTCCTCACACTACCTGTGTGAGGTTGCGTCAGGTGGATTGATCCACCCGAGCTGTCAATAAGAGCCGCTGTCCGCCTTGCGCACTTGCAAAGCGTGTCAGACCTCCATTCCTCCGACCGGAAACCGAGCGCTGCCTATTTAATTCCTGATCCTTTTTAAGGTGTTGGTACTTACCTTTAAAGCCCTATACTAGGGCTGCCAGAGTCCCCCGGGGGGGTGGGGATTCCCCCGCTAAAATGGTCCCCAATCCACCAGTCCGGATGCGGCCAGCAGGGGAACCCCACCCCCAAAGTGGCCAGATCAGGAAGTGACATCATCATATTGGGCACATCACCGGGCAACGCTCTAGCAATCACCCTGGAAACTCTATGGTACTGCGCGGGGACTTTCAGATAGGGCCCAGGACTCCCTCACTATTAATTCAGTAAGCCTTGGCAACCCAGGGGCCAGCATATCTTCAAGACCGCCTCTCCCCATATGAGCCCCCCAGAGCACTAAAGTCCACCAATCAACAACTTTTGGTGGTCCCCAGCCCCAGGGACATCTGACTTGCCTCGACCAGGGCCAGGGCTTTTTTGGCCCTGGCCCCTGCCTGGTGGAATGAGCTCCTGAGTGAGATCAGGGCCCTGCAGGGTTTATTACAATTCCACAGGGCCTGTAAGACAGAGCTCTTCCACCGGGCTTTTGGTTGAGGCAGTGGGTGTCCCCCTCCTCCTTGTTCTGGCCCCATTTACAGCTTGGGTCGACCCCCACTTATAGCCTGGGTCTGTGATTCCACCTTTGCAGATCTCTGGGAAATTTATTCCCAGTACTGTCAGCCACTGAGGTTGCTGGCTTTCTACCAGAGTTGTATGTTTTAACGTGGTTTTAATTGTACTATATTTATATTGTTGGAACCCGCCCTGAGCACGTAAAGGAGACGGCGGGATATAAATCCAAGTAAATAAAATAAATACATATTATTATTGTTGTTGTTGTTGTTATTTCACCCTATCCCAGCTTATGCCGGGCTCTGGGCAATGTACAAAGGAGCATAATGCCACAAAATATTTTAAACATTAAAATTCAATATACATCCTAATAAAAATTTAAATTCAGAATGATAGATCCAAGATGGCGTCCTATAATGGTTTTTTATCCCAGTTCTGGACTACCAGCCAATTTTCTGGTCAGGGGGGAAGGGAGCTGGTGCAGAGGGTCGTGATGCCGAGCCAGGCGATGGCAAACTACCTCTTATGTTTTCTAGGCGGGGCCCACCTGGAGATCTCCCAGAATTACAACTGATCTCCAGATGACAGAGGCTACTTCGCCTACTCTGAGTGGGGAAATTCCTGGAGATTTGGGGGTGGAGCCTAAGAAGGACAGAGTTTGGGAGGGGAGGGACAATATAGTGCCATAGAGCACAATATAGTGCCATAGAGTCCCCCCCCCCCAAAAGCAGCCATATCCTTCAGAGGAACTGATCTCTGTAGTCTGGAGATCAGTTGTAATACTGGGAGATCTCCAGATGCCACCCGGAGCCTTCATGGCAACCCTGGCTTCATGGGGAAGGGGGAGAAGCTGAAACTGGGTCTTCCAGATCCTACTCAGTTCATCTTCCAGAGAGTTATCCAGATTTATGCCTTCCTGCATACAAGGAGTAAAGCATGGCGCTTGGGGAACACTGCAGGGGTGAGGGCGAAACCTGTCCCCCAGCCCTGATACTAAGCACCTAGCCACCTCTTACAGGGAGAAGCTAGGGTGGTGGCACTGCCACACAATGCGTCTTAGTGCACAGGGCACACCGCAGCTTCTATAAACTGCTTGCAAATACACATCTTCCCTCCACATTACGAGAGGCATCCTCCTCGTCATGAATAAATATAAGCAGTTTTTTAAATTTTTAAAAAAGGGAAATCAACTGCAGAAGACATCTGAATCTAGTTAGTTTTGTTTCCTAGAGGAAAACACTGAGGGTTTATTTGGGGGCAGCACGCAAACACACACACACACTTCATGCTTTCAGTTCTCCAGCTCCTGGGCAGCAGAGAGGCTGGAAAGACCAATGTTACAATTGTTGTTTTAGTAGCACCAGAATCGAGGGAAACTTCCTGTTCCAGCAGAACAGATTTCTAATACACTGGTTGTAAGAAAAACACACAAACACCAAATCAGCCTGAAAGCAGTTTTCAAGATTTAACCCAGCCCAAGCCGCGGGGCACCTGGGGAAGCTGATCCTGGGAGGGAGCTGCACTGTCAGGGGTGTGGCCTAATATGCTAATGAGTTCATGCTGTTGGGTGTGGCCTATTGTGCTAATGAGTTCCTGCTGGGCTTTTTCTACAAAAAAAGCCCTGCTTCTGGCGACCCTATGAATTAACATCCTCCAAAATGTCCTCTTGTTAACAGCCTTGCTCAGGTCTTGCAAACCGAGGGTCGTGGCTTCCTTGATTGAGTCAATCCATCTCATACTGGGTCTTCCTATTTTCCCGCTGCCTTCAAATTTCCCAGCATTATTTTCTTTTGCAGTGACTCTTGTCTTCTCATAATGTGACCATTATGTATGATAGCCTCAGTTTAGTCATTTTAGCTTCTAGGTTAATTTCAGGCTTGATCTAGAATCCACTTATTTGTCTTTTTGGTGGTCCGTGAGATCCATGATAATCTCCTCCAATACCATATTTCAAATGAATCAACTTTCTTCCTGTCAGCTTTCTTCATTGTCCAACTTTCACATCCCATACATAGTCATGGGGAATACTAGAGTATAAATTAACTTGACCTTAGTCACCAACGACACATCCTTACACTTAAGGATCTTTTCTAGCTTCTTAATGGTTGCCCTTCCCAGTCTCAATCTCCTGATTTCTTGGTTGCTCTGTCCCTTTTGGTTGATGACTGAGCCAAGGAATAAAAAATCTTGAACGATTTCAATTTTTTTGTAGTCAACCTTAACATTGTGTAATTCCTCAGTAGTTATTACTTTTGTCTTCTTAATGTTCAGCTGTAATCCTTCTTCACCACTTTCTGCTTCGACCTTCATCAAGAGTAATTTCAAGTCTTCTCTATTTTAAACCAGTAATTAGCGTCATCTGCATATCTCAGATTGTTAATGTTCCTTCCACCAATTTTCAGTCCAACTTCATCTAAATCTAATCCAGTTTTCCTTAGAATATGCTCTGCATATAGATTGAAGAGACAGGGAGATAAATAGGGATGGGCATGAACCGGGAAAATAGAGGTACATCCGGGTTCGTGAGACCCCATGAACCATGAACCTTCACAAACCTTCTCATTTACCGAGGTGAGGTTCATGATGCCGTAGAATGGCCCCTCTGCAGGCTAGACACACCAAACTCTCATCAGGTCTCCAGCTGACTCTCCTTTTCTACCAAATGGAGATTGCTCCCCCTTTTTCTTTCAACCCTGCAATCCTCAACTTCCTGGGGTCCCCCTTTTTGGCCTGGCCTCATCTGCTAGCCTCCCTCTGACTGACCCATGTGCTGCTTTTCCGAAGTTCCTGCCGCTTCTGCAAAAAGGAGCTCCCTTTCCCTTTCTCCCCCAAGCCTTGGATTGCTGCCTCCTCTGTTTCCTTTGCTGCCATTGGCTAGCTAGCGCACACCCCTCCTCTTCCTCTCCCTTATCTCCTTCCACCCCTGACCTGGGCTCTTTCATGCTTTCCTCCACACCCCCAGGTCCCACAAAGTTTGGTGTTTGGAGATCCATTACTGGTGTTTCCAGGGCTCCAGAAGGACTGCAGAAGTCCACCCCCCCACCCCCGTTGCTTTGACAATTAATTGATTGGTGCCAGCGTGTCTGCTGCATGAACCGCTGACAAGAACCACATGAACCTCCGTAAAAACCGTGGAGGTTTGTAGGTGGTTCGTTGCAGGCACAATCTCAGAAACCATGAACTGGCCATGTTCGTGACAAAATTAGGTTCATGGCAAGGTTCATACCCATCCCCAGAGACAAAACATCCTTGTCTGACACCTTTGCCAATTGGAAACCATTCTGTTTCTCCATATTCTGTCCCAACAGCAGCCTCTTGTCCAGAGTATAGGTTGCGCATCAAAAGAATCAAATATTCTGGCAACCTTCTTGTAGCTGTCTGCAACTTGGCAGAGAGAATCCATTGAATACACTTCCTGAGAATGTCATCCAATCTGTAGCAAAAACAAAAACCTTAAAGCTGGCAATGTGTTTTGCCTTTAGTTGTATATGAAAATGGAATAGTTTCTCATATCTGCCTGGTATTGGTCAGTGATTACAGTCCCTACAGGTTTCATTCAAAATATGTGGAATTTTTATTTAATTTACAGCTAGAAATTGCTTTCCATTGAAACATATGAGGCTGCATCTACACAGGGACGTGAAAAGGAGTCCCTGCCATGGTGGCAGCAGCAGTAAGTGGGGTGGGCAGAGATCCTGCTGGCCCTCCCACGTCCCAGAAACCCCTTTACCTTCCATTTCCCTTTCCTGGCTGAGCTGTGCTATAAAGTTACAAATGTTGCTCGGCTGAGAAAGGAAAAAGAGCCCTTTAAAGGGCCAAAGTGTAGGGATTATGCGGTGCTTAGCTCTGTCAGTTTGAAGACAGTGGCTTTTGGAGGTATTGCAGTTGCGAGGGAAAGCAACCCAAGAAAGAAAAATGAGTAACAAATAATGAAATGAAAACTTGTGTTTGTTTTTTTAAAAATAAAATTAAAAGAATTGGGGGGGAAATTGTATGCCCAATTTATATTACCAAATTTGTATTGAATATGATAGTTTCACTTTTACAATATTGTTGGGAAATACCTGATGTCAAAACAGTGTCATTAAAAGGAGGAGGCCAGGCTGGTCAGCAGTCCAAGTCTACTTCCAGCTGAGCACAGCAATTCCTTTTCAGCTGAGCGATGATTCTGCTTCCAGCTGAGCACAGTAATCTTTCCATTCTAGCTGAGACTAATCTTCCCTCAGAGGCTGAAGCGATTTCTCCTGCAGGACTATAAGTAACAGCTTCTCTGCATGATTCCTGGTCACTTGAGGTTTTAAACTGGATAATATTTACAATATGAAAGAGGCTTTGCTGTGATGGAAAATAGATTGATTTCTTTGAGACTTTGTAAATATTTCTGCTCCAGCATGGAGCATGCCATGACAAAAACAATTCATGTTACTTGTTAGGAACTCTCATTTGTCCTATGGATTCTTATTGTTCTCTGTGTTTGGTAACATGAGCAAAGGTTTAGAGGGTATTTGGGCTGTTGTCTGTATTTGTTTTTCTGCATTTTGCATAATACAATCTATTATGACTGTTAAGTAATTTCATAAGGTTGTTAATCTAAATATTTGCATGTGTTGTTTTTGTTTTGTTTGTTGTCATACAAGGTAACAGTGTTTTCCCTTGAGTTGGATCATGTGCATCTGTTCTGCTAACGGAAGCACTTTCCTAGAGTAGAAGCAGCAACTTGCATCAGGGAAGTTTCCTTCCACCAGGGTAAAATGCCTCTGTTAGCACAATGGATCC
Organism: Lepidodactylus listeri; assembly: GCA_029233225.1. Taxonomy (NCBI): domain Eukaryota; kingdom Metazoa; phylum Chordata; class Lepidosauria; order Squamata; family Gekkonidae; genus Lepidodactylus; species Lepidodactylus listeri. Next base: position 52,489,649 of record JARCFY010000015.1, on the reverse strand, counting down.
AGGAGATCCAACCCCTTCCTGATCGGGCCTCCAAGACCGGCAAAAGACCTAATGTCCCCAAATCACCACCTTTCTCATTTTGCACATGGTATCCAAGAAGAACAGTGTCAAGAATTTTGGGCTTATGTACCCTGCCTCTTCCAAATTAAGGAGACCGACAGAGAGTTCCTTGAGAGTCTCCAGAATTCTCCATCCCACAGGCAAGACCCTGAATACAACAGGCTGCAGCTCATCTGAGCCTGGTCTTGCAGTCTGGACATCACTTGTGAAGGTAAGTATTCTATTGTATTTATTTGCTTCATTTATACCCAGGGATCCAAAGTAAGTTAGACCATTCTCCTCCCTTTTGTCCTCACAACAAGCCTGTAAAGTAGGTGAGGCTGAGAGTATATGGCTGGCCTAAGGTCCATGGCAGAGTGGGAGATTCAAACCTGGGGCTCCCAGTCCTAAGTCTGATACTCCAACCACGACACATACTGCCTTTGAAAAATCTTACCCTTCCTTTTCTCCCTGAATGCAAAGGACTCAGGATGCCCACTTTAGAAAGCATGATCTTATGGTCCAATCCAGTTTTATCCTTATAACAACTCTGTGAGGTCAGTTCTAATCAGGCCCGTAGCCAAGATTTTTTTGTCTGGGGGGAGGGATTAAAGTTTTTTAGGGGGTAGTTAACCTAACTAAAGCTGATCAAATTAAAGTTAATCTAATCATTCTAAATTTTAGGTTTTTTTGTTTTTTTTTAATTTTTTCTTTATTGAAGGGATTCAAAGGGTACAAGCAGTAAAGAGTGTGTTACATATTGGAGATTCTTAATAATATATTGGAATACAAAGTTAAAGACTTAGCTTGTATTACAGCAATTCTTAAACATTCCCGTTACATTAAACTAAGGTTAACTCTAGAGTTACTACTGTTTATATCAGATATCAGTGACCAATCTTGGAACTAAACTGAGAAAAGGTGGGTTTACTTTTTATAAAAAGAGGTCTATGGAGGAGTTGTTTGCCCAAGATTTTGGGAGTGTCGCATCTTTACTTTCAGAGTATTTGTTGATGATAGGGTACCATTTGAGCATTGGGTTTTTGCGGGTGTCGTTTCCATAAAGATTTTCTGTTCTTTCAGTTATTTTATCTAATATAAAATAGTCCCATACCTTGGCTAGCCATGTGGAAATTGGTGGGCTGGAGGGTTTTTTCCAGTTGACTGCTAATGTGTGTTTAGCTGCTGTTAAAAGGACTTCTACTAATTCTCTTGTTTCTCTGGGAATCTTTGTCTTAGGCCATAAATTGAGTAGAATCAGAGCCGGGTCGTAAGGAATAGAGACTTCAAGCATCTGTTCAATTTCTGAGAGAATCTTTTTCCAGAATATAACTATGAGAGGACAGGACCACCAAGCATGGTAGAAGGTCCCAGTAGAGATTTGGCATTTCCAGCACATTGGTGAGTGTGTTGAGTATATGTGTGATAGCTTTGCAGGTGTTATGTGCCATCTAAATAGAGTTTTTAAGGCTTGAAGTTGTATTGGGGTGGACTTGGTTTTATATATATTTGAGTTCCAAATCGCTTCCCATTGGTCATTCGATATAGCATATCCAATGTCGGTGTGCCATCTGGTTTGAAGCCCTGTGGTTTGACATGAAGAATCTTGTATAAAATAGCTGTAGAACGTTGAAATCAGACCCTTTTTAGTAAAGGCTTTGGATATTAATAATCGTTCGAAGAAGTTAAGTTTTCTTTTAAAGTTTAGGTTCTGTTTGTGAGATTCAAGGAGGTGTGCCACTTGCAAATATTCATACCAGGGTAGACGTGTGTTCGCCTTAATGTCCAGTTCTGCTTTACTAAGCATCGTACCTTTGTTGGTGATGTCTATGAATTTAGTGATCTTCGCTTTTTCCCATTCGCAAAATGACGGAGGGTTTAAGCCTGGTTGAAACCAGGATTGGCAGAGGAAGCTCTTTATGGGTAAATTTTAAATTTCTAAATTTTAGTTAAGGTCACAGTCTGTCCCGGGTGGGGACAGAGAGAGAAGAAGGGGAATTTTAAACGGAGAAACACGTATACCTCTTTCCTCACAGAAACCAGGCACAACCTGAGGTACCAATGCATATTTGCTTACCTGCCACCAGCAGTGCTGGCCAGAGTAGGCCTGAAAAATCTTATCTGAAACATATTCCCCCCACCCTTTAATTTAATAACCCTTGGCTTGACAAAAGAGTTCTGGAGAACGTGAAAAATGCATGCTGCATTTTTGCTGGCCCTGGATTGAACTACATTTTCCAGCATCCTGCCAAGCAGAGGCTGATGGTGTGTCCTGGAAATGTCTGCCCATAATGCAGGTGGGCTGGTGCTAGAATGACTTGTGACACCACATGGGGGGGGGGAGCAAAGATGGTGGATCCACCAAACTTCTCCCCGGAGGACTGTGGGTGTGTGTGTGTGAGTGCACGGCCCAAGGGAGCCCGTGGGGAGGGTCAGCAAGGCCGCCCTGGGCCATTCAGGAGCCGCATGTCCTGCCTTGGCAGCCCTTGCTATCCTTGGGCTGGTCCACCCTGGGTTTTGGCCAGGCTCTGCCTGGTACTCTTTTTCACAGACAAAAGACAAGTCTAAGGAGCCTTCCTCCATGGATACAGGCCAGTAGGGGCTTGTATCCAAGGAGGAAGGTCCTTGGAGGAAGGTTCCTTAGACTTGTGGAAGGGCAAGTGGAGTGGTTGGATAAAGTCTTTCTCTTCTTCCCTGAATTCACAAGTCCCAGAAAGTTCCGTCTAGGAAGCACAAGCCAAGGGCAAAAGCTAGACAACTTAAAACTGGACTATATTAGGCTTCTGTTTGAGGGGGGGAAAGCATTTTCCTTCCTGGAGCGGGAGGGTGGATGCTGTAATGCCGCCACACTCCTGGAAGGGGAGGATCAAACTGTCTCCCATCAATCAGCAGCAACTCATTGTGCCAAAAAAGCCATGTGACTAATGCAAACTTTGAAACATGTACTAAAAACTGTATGTTCTGGGGAGGTGTGTGTGTGTATGTCACCAACCTGAAGTTGCGGGACTGACACTTGACATGGCTCTATTCTACCCTCCCGCTTCTTTGGTCCCCATTAGGATTGCCAACCTCTCACTATTACAACAGAGATCAAGTTCACCTGGAGAAAATGGCTGCTTTAGAAGGTGGACTCTGTAGCATTATACCCCTTTGAAGTCCCTCCCTTTCCCAAACCTGCCCTCCTCAGTCTCCACCTCCAAAACCTCCAGGTATTTCCCAACCCAGAGTTGGCAACCCTAGCTCCCATTATGGGGAATCCACCCATAGCCATCCACCACAATAAGATTTAAAATTTGTACAACAGTGTTCAAAGCGTTTCTTTATTACTTCTACCCCCGTCTCTCCAGAAACAGCCTGAGGCTGCCAACAAAACAATATAACAGTAAAAACCAGCAGTCAGTAAAAACCAGCAGCACATAATGATTATAAACAGAAAAACAGCAGGGGGTTTGCGGGTGAGATGAGATTTCAGCCAGGGGAAGATTCAGAATGGATCTGAGGCTTTCTTCCGGCAGCTATTCCAAAGGTCCTCACTTCAGTCTCCCATCCAAGCATTTCACAAACCAAACACTTACTCATAAGAAGGTCACTCTAGGCCTAGGGCTTTGTGTTCTGTGAGTCCCCCACTGCAACATACAAATATGCAAGTTGACAGAGCAGAATTCAGGCCCCCCCACCTCCCCACAGCTTTCATTTGCAGGAAAAAAGCAAGAGTTTAGCTTTTACGGCTTAAATGCTGATGACCAGTGACATTTTAGGAGCTAGCTGGGTGTGGGGAATAGGGCCGGAGTTCCACTGGAGCTTTCCTGCCTTCTATCGTTGATTAGACAACAGTGGTGAAAAACAAGCAAATAACACCACATTAGTCTGAATTCTATTTCTTGCATTGGCAGATTTATTTTTGTGCAGAATGTGTATAGCATACACTCCTGCCTTACCATTGCCTTGACTAGATGGTCCAGACTAACCTGGACATTTTCTTCAGGGACGGCTCTCCCCGCGCCTGCACCTGTATTCCTCCAATGCTTTCCCTCATTTCCACAAATGTTTTTTGCAGTCTCTGGAGCAAACACGCAGCTTGTCCCCTCGTGCTCCACAACGTTGGACTTCCCTGTTTCTGGGAACTCCCATGCTGCACTGCAAGAGGGGCAAACTGCATTTTTGCTCCTGGGACTGCAAAAACATTTGCGGGAACGAGGGAAAGTGGCGGAGGAATACAGGTGAAGGTGTGGGGAGAGCCATCCCTGCGGAAAATGTCCTGGCCATGTCAGATCTCGGAAGCTAAGCAGGGTTTGCCCTGGTTAGTACTTGGATGGGGCAGCACCAAGGAGGTCCAGGGTTGCTTTGCAGAGGCAGGCGGTGGCAAACCACCTCTGAACATCTCTTGCCTTGAAAACCCTACAGGATCACCAGAAGAAGAAGAAGAGGAGGAGGAGATTGGATTTATACCCCCCCTTCACTACCCAAAGGAGTCTCAGAGCGGCTTACAAACTTTTCCCCTCCCCACAACAGAGACCCTGTGAGGTAGGTGGGGCTGAGAGAGCTCTGAGACAAGTGTCCTTGAGAGAACAGCTGGTACAGAGCTATGGCTTGCCCAAGGTCATCCAGCAGGTGCAAGTGGAGGAGTGGGGAATCAAACCTGGTTCTCCCAGATTAGAGTCTGCACACTTAACCACTACACCAAACTGGCTCTACACCAAACTGGCTCTACATAAGCCAGCTGTGACTTGATGGTACTTTTTACCACCACACTGTTGTGGTCCAATACACTATCTTATGAAAATACGCAGGCTTCAGAGCTAAAGTAGTCCCCCCACCCCCCTGCCAAACCTGGCCAAGCTGTTGTCCTTCTGTGTCTTCCGTCCGAAGCAGAGTTACACCCTTTTAAACCCATTCAAATCACTGGGCTTGGTAGGGTGTAACTCTGCTTAGGACTGCAATCTCAAGAATCTTCCCTGACCCTGCTCGTCCTGCTACTTTAGGACAGGCTCAGAAACTACTTGGAACCTGCAAAACGCCTCCATGTAATGGAGTGTTTGTGACTCATCTTTCTAAATGTCTCTGTCTCAGGATTTATGCAGGAAAGCTCCACACCCCATGCTGGAGGGGACAAAGCCATAGGAGGAGAGGGTTTGTTCCTACTTGTGGAATGCAAAGAGGCTGCTGGAAGGAGATGGATGATAAGCAGGGATGTCTCCAGTCTCAGGAGCCCTCACTGGCCTGGATGGCATCCGGAGAAGTGGAGAGAGGAAGAAGAATCCTTATTTAGAACTGGGTTTTATTACAAGGCCCAGGGGTCATTTCGAGCAGGAGCTTGAGGGAGCGCAGCTCCTGGAGTTGGTGCCAGCCCCCCCCCCCCCCGGGGGAATGCCTGCTTGTGTCATGGCTGCAGCAAAATGACCCCCTCCCCTGGCAAGGTCCTTGTTCCTCTGACCAGCCTTCTGAAGGTTTCAGCCACCACTGAAGCTATCCTCCCAGAATAGTGGTATTTCTGAGGCTTGGATTAGTAGCTGTCCCCTCTGTGCCAGCTCTTTCTCTCTCTCTCTCTCTCTCCCCCTCCCTCCCTCTCTTCTTTCTTTCTTGCCTTCTGACATACTTCTAGTGATGTCAGGTGGTGTAGCATATGCAAATGTTATGCTAATGATTATGCTAATGAGCTCCACCTCTTTTTCTACGAAATGACCCCTGCAAGGCCTTATCAGTTCTGACAGCTGAAAAACCTTTTGCATCACTACAAAAAAAATCTGCTCCCAGGCCGGTAGCTACAGAGGGGCATTTCAGGGTCTGGCCCCTCCCAACTTCCTGCCAAGGCCCCATGACTTCCATCCAGCCCCCAGGCCTCTGGCTCTCTGGGCCACCCAGAGGACTCCCCACCGCCGCCCCTTCCCCAAGCATGGCTTGCTTCCCCATGTAGGAAGCAGAGTGCAAAAGCTGCAAAAGTGAATTTTTTAAAATTTAATTTTAATTCTATTTTTTAAAATTTTGTGATGTCAGTGCCCCCTGACTTATTTACAGGCCCCCTGAATTACAAAATCCTGGCTACGGGCCTGTCTGCTCCCATTTCCTCCACTGCAAAGAGAAGAAATGCAAAACAAAATTGGTTTCCTTTTTGAAGAGGAATATCTATCTATCCAGGGCTTTTTTTGTAGAAAAGGCCCAGCAGGAACTCATTAGCATAATTAGTGATCACTGGGTGTGTGTGTGTGGGAGGGATTTGTGAATTTCCTGCATTGTACAGGGAGTTGGACTAGATGACCCAGGAGGTCCCTTCCAGCTCTATGACCGATTTCCCACAAGCGCTGCCCCGGCGCTGCCTCAGCATCAGGTCCTCCGTTTGCCCCAATTGCGGCTTCAGTTTCACACTATTTGCCGCAGGGCGCATTTTGACCCAGGGCTTCGCGCGATTTCCCCCGCAGCTTCAATTATCCTGTTTTTTGAGGATCACCGAAGCCGCGGAGGAAATCGCATGAAGCCCCAGGTCAAAATGCACCCCGCAGCAAATAGTGTGAAACTGAGGCTGTCGGGGCAAACAGAGGACCTGACACTGGGGCAGTGCTTATGGGAAATCGGTCTATGATTCTATGATTCTGTGACTTGGATCATGATGAATGGAAATGCTCCCCCCATGCTTTGGAAATTATTAGGCTTGTATTCTAGGCTCCCCCTGACCTGGATGGCACACGCTAGCCCGATCTCTTCAGATTTTGGAAGCTAAGCAAGGTCAGCCCTAGTTAGTACTTGGACAGGAACTCTCCAAGAAAGTCCAGGGTCGCAATGCAGAGGCAGGCAATGGCAACACCACCTCTGAATGTCTTTTTGCCTTGGAAACCCTATATTTTCCTCATAAGTCAGCTGTCACTTGGTGGCACTTCCTACCTCCACCATTTTATGCTCTGATGCGACAAAACAAAAACTCACACGGAATCCTAAAGGTTACGGAATCCCTTGCTCACAAGCCCAGTCGAATCTGACTCTAGGGGTCGGTGCTCATCTCCGTTTCCAAGCCGAAGAGCCAGCGCTGTCCAAAGATGTCTCCGTGGTCATGTGGCCGGCATGACTAGATGCCAAGGCACACGGAATGCTGTTACCTTCCCACCGCAGCGGTACCTATTTATCTACTTGTAATTTCTTGCTTTCGAACTGCTAGGTTGGCAGGAGCTGGGGCCAGATACAGGAGCTCACTCCGTCACATGGCACTCGGGTCTCAGACTGCCAAACTACCGATCTTCCAGTCTGCCATTCGCTATCTTAACCGCTATTTCAAAATCCCACCTTGTTAAAAACTCCTCCTCCTCCTCCAGGCTATCTGATGAAGGGAGCTTTGAGTCCTGAAAGCCTTATCCCCCCCCCCCCCCCCAAATCTTGTTGGCCCCTAAGGTGCTGCTGGACTTGAATCTAGCTGTTCTACGGCAAACTAACATGTCTGCTTTCTGCAATTATCTCCAGGCTTTTAGAAACTCTCAGGGGATTTTGAGGAGACTAATTCCTCCCCTTCTTCTTCAACGGACTCTTGAACAGCTCTCAATAGTCTCTCACTTCCAGATCATTTTCAGTCCTTGTGAGGTTTTTTTTTTCCTTTAGTTAATTTACAGCGTTGTAATTTTTTTCAGCATATACAAGGCGTACTCCCAGTAGCTCACAAAGCACCTCCACTCTTGTCAGACAAGAGGTTATTAACAGCTCCTCCACCCAGGGTAATGAGCACTTAATGAGTCCTGTTCTGGTTTGGACTTCCTCAGTGGCTGCCCCTGTTCTATGGCATGGACCCTTTCAGGACATGAGGAGGGCCCCAATTGTGCAGAAGGTCCGAAGGCTCTGTAAAGTAGTTTTCCCACAGTGCTTTTGGTGGCTTGTGAACTGTTATGGTGAATTATTGTGGTGGAGTAAAGACTTGGTCTTTTTATTTGTCTTGCATTTCTGCAAAATGAGATTTTAGCTGGTTTTAATGACATAAGTCCTCTCAATTGGGAGACAGAGCAGCATATAAATATTTTAAATAAATAAAAGTTGGTGGGTGACCCGGTTGTATGGCTTTCATTAGCTGCACAGAGGTGAGTCCCTTCACTTTTGTATACAGAGATGATGATCAGAATCATCGTTATCATCATCCCAGAGGAGTAGTCACATGTGGCACCTTAGCAGATATTGTAGCCCATGCTTATGTCAGCCAGAGCCTGGGGTTGATGTTTCCCCACTTTTGGGGGTCCCAATCCGCTGACGGCCAGTTGACCGGCAGGGGGGCCCACCCCGAAAAAGCCCCTGCGTGCCCAACGTACCTGGCACAATGACATCACTAAGAGGTGATGTCATCACACCAGGCATGGTGCATGAGGGGTGCTCTAGCATTTGGATTCTCTATGGTGATCATAGAGTTTTTTGCTTAGTCTCTCAGTTCTCGCTCTTACCCAGAATTGAAGTTTATTTGTCTTGTAGGTGCCACTGGACTCAAACCTTGTTTCCACATCTGTTTGTTAATTCTTGTTAACTCTTGTTGAGAGCCAGTTTGGTGCAGTGGTTAAGAGTGCAGACTCTAATCTGGGAGGACTGAGTTTGATTCCACACTCCTCCTCAGGCAGCTGCTGGAGTGACCTTGGTTCAGTCACAAGCAGTGTTCCCTCTAAGCTGAGTTAGTGTGAGCTAGCTCACTGTTTCTTAGCCTCCAGCTCACACATTTTTGTCTCAGCTCAGGAAGAATGGCTCCACAGCAAACTAATGTATGCAAATGCCAAATTGCTCGCTCATAACTTTAATGCCAGTAGCTCACAAAATAGAATTTTTGCTCACAAGACTCCACAGCTTAGAGGGAACATTGGTCACAAGTTCTTTCAGAGCTGTTCTCTCACAAGCAGTTCTCGGAAGAGCTCTCTCAGCCCCACCTACCTCACAGGGTGTCTGTTGTGGGGAGGGGAAAGGAGATTGTTAGTTGCTCTGAGACTCCTTTGGGTAGTGAAGGGCAGGGTATACATTCAATCTCCTCCTCCTCCTTCTTGTATTTGTATGCTAATTTACTGCCAGAAATTGCAAGTAGATAAGTAGGTACCACTCCGGTGGGAAAGTAACAGCATTCTGTGCACCTCAGCGTCTAGTCATGCCAGCCACATGACCACGGAAAAAGTCTTTGGACAGCACTGGCTCTTTGGCTTGGAAACAGAGATGAGCACCGCAGCCCTAGAGTCATATTCGACTGGCTTTTAAGCAAGGGAAACCTTTACCTTACTGCCATCCACAGATCTTTCTCGCATCCAGTCTCAGCTATAATCACCCAGTCCTGATGCATCTTGACTCTAAATGGCCCTTCCTGACAACAACCCCCACCCCACCCCCCTGTAAGTAATGGTTGAGGGGGCTCTGTTCCACTGTATCTGAGGAAGTGTGCTTTGCACACGAAAGCTTATACTGTGAATAAAACTTTTTTGGTCTTAAAGGTGCCACTGGACTGGACTCAGACTTTATATATATGCTTTGTAACTAGAAGCCTGGCTGGGGGAAAGGGCCTCTGATAGGGCACTTGAATGGGAGAATCCGCAGGCAAGAGAGGGACAGAGTACCCAGAGTACCCTCTTTATTCCGCTAGTGCTCTCCTGCAAGTCACTCCGGCATTTGCATTCTCCCAGCGAACGCAAGATAGAATCTAGTTCCGAGAGATTTCTGGCTTGCCTAAGGCCAAGTACATGTACCCATAAGTTTATCCATAAATGGGACGAATAGCAGTTCCCTAGAGTCATTGGGGACAACGTCTGGCACCCCTCACCAGCACACCCGTCGTGTTTGAAATTGGGCCCTTGCATGCCTGAATGTTAAGTTCGAAGAATCACTGGGAGCTTCGTATGTAGAATTCCCAGCACACATCTGCTTTGGCTCTGAGGAGTTCATGGAAGAGATAAGAACGGAACCAGGAATTGTCTGAGTCACACAGCATCATTTTGCATACATCCAAAAAAGGAGGAGGAGGAGGGAATGCCTGGAACAAACCAAGCAAACAAAATGTTGCATCAAGATACTGGGATGCAAAGAATATGCATTTCTTCTCTGTGGCTAATGTTAGGTTCCTGTTTTTACACTACTATTTCACTGAACTGGTTTTCATAAGTTGGATCTGAAGCATGGCAAGCTTTGCTTCGTTTGGAGAACTTATCTTTGCCATCTCCCCCTGTTTTTCGCAATGCCTTCTGAAACACTGCTTCCATGGTCTGATAGGGGTCATAGGGGGAAAAGTGTAGGATACAGTATGGAGGGCTACAACACAAAATCTGCAGAAATTCTAGACCACCCCTTCTTCATGAGCACAAATGCCCCTGTGCAAAGTTGCTTCAGCAGCATTTGCCACCACCACAGCACAAAGATCTTTACTGTATGACTGAAGGTAAGTTGTGCATATGCAAGAAAATATTTTTAAACAATATGTTCATTTTAAAAGGCATCCTGTTAAGTGGAGCTCCTCCCTGAAATGTTGAAGACTTCCTAACAGAAGAAGAAGAAGAGATTAGATTTATACCCCACCCTTCACTTCACCCTTCACCCCATCCGAAGGAGTCTCAGAGTGGATTACAAACTCCTTTCCCTTCCCCTCCCCACAACAGACACCCTGTGAGGTAGGTGGGGCTGAGAGAGCTCTGACAGAAACTGATCTTTTTCAAGAACAGCTGTGCCAGAGCTATGGCTTGCCCAAGGTCATCCAAGCAGGTGCAAGTGGAGGAGTGGGGAATCAAACCTGGTTCTCCCAGATTAGAATCCACGCATTTAACCACTACATCAAACTGGCTCTCTAGAGTTATGTGTAGGGAGGGGAATGAACTGGGGAAATGAAGGTTCGTCCCAGTTCGTGGTTCGTGAGGTCACATGAACCACAAACATCATAAACCTCACTGTTTAATGAACCGGTTCGGTTCATGAGGTTCAAGGGAAGATCTGAGATCTTCCATCCCTCCTTTCTGCTGGTGGCAGCTTCTCGAGGCCAGCTGAATGGAAAGGGGAAAGATCGCGCAAAAGCCATTTCAAGAGAATGTTCCCTTGAAATGGCTTTTGCAAACTGCGCCTGAGTGAAGTCCAGGCGACAAGTTCACTGCTTCTGAGTGAACTCGTTGCTTGGACTTCACTCATGCACGGCTTCTAAAAGCCATTCAAAGGGAACACTAGGAAGCAGGAGGGAGCGAAAGGGATCACTGAAACGGCTTGCATCTTTTTCAGCCTAACAGGCTGAAATGGATGCAAGCCATTTCAGTGATCCCTCTCGCTCCCCCCTGCTTCCCACCAAGAACCCCACAAACCTCCAAAACCACATCGAGGGTCATGGGAGGGTCATGGATAGTGATGGGCATGAAAGTCTGGTTCACAAACCACAAACCGGCAGTGTTCGTCACAAAATTAGGTTTGTGATGAGCTTCATGCCCATCCCTAGTTATGTGTGATCTAACTCCCTGACATTTTGTGGTTGCCTCCGCCTCCTGTGTCAGCCACCTGCTCTGGCAGCCATTTTGTACTGCTCTGCGTTAGAATTCCAAAGGTGCTTGTAAACTCAAAAAGGCTGGGGGCCTCTGAGAAGACAACACTGACCTTGTTAGATCAGTGGTCTGACTCAGTAGAAGGCAGCTTTGTCTCCTTGTGTATGCTCATGCGTTAAATCCTGTAGCCCAAATCTTTTGTGATATAATGTCAAGGAATGGTTTTGTGCATTATTTTTGACTGCTGCTTTTCCTACAGCAGGCCCCTGTGCTTAACATAGCAAATGTTTCCGGAATCTATCCAGCATAGAGACATCTCTCACATGCGTCAAGGCCACCACGCCTTGGCAGCCTGTCGGACAGACTGGTCCAAGAATCAGATGCTGACTCAGTCTTGTGTCCCCTCCCCAAACTGGCTGGATGGCTGTCTTAACAAAAAAAAAACCCTCCCAAACCTCTGAGATGCAGGGATTTAGAATGGAAACCTAAGAACAGCAGATGTTTTGGAAGAGCTGCAGCTCTCAGCATTTAACTGCTCTTTAAAAAAGCCTTGTTTTAAGATTTTTTTTTAAGTCCCTGGAAGGGGAGAGGGGGATGTGAACATATGACACCACAGGGGACCACCCCGTCCACAAATTACTGGAATGCACATAAAACCTATGTACAATGTGCACTTGATTTTTCTAACAAGAAGAACCAGTTTCCATCAAAAGTGGAATCTGCAGAGAATTTTATTTTTTAAATTTATATCCTGCTTTTGTCCCCAGTAGGGTTCCAACGTGGTTTATCCCTAGGGTTGCCAGGTCTGGTTTGGAAAATACCAGGAGACTTGGGGGGTAGATCCGAGAGACGGCGGGGTTTGGGGAGGGGAGGGGCCTCAGAATGGTACAATGCTATGGAGTCCACCCTTCAAAGCAGCCATTTTCTCCAGGGGAACTGCTCTTAGTTGGTTGGAGATTAGTTGTAAAAGCGGAAGATCCCCAGGCCCCACCTGGAGGCTGGCAACCCTATTTATCACATTGCTCTCCTCTCCTTTGCCTGTAACAATAAATCATGGTGAGTGCACCTTCCCAGCAGGCTCAGTGTTTAACTCAGGGGTGGGCAAATTGCGGCCTGCGGGCCACATGCGGCCCACCACAGAGATTTTTGCGGCCCGCCAAGACAGTCAGCCATGTGATTTCTCAACAAACAATCTCACTCCTGATTTCAAAAAAATTGTAGAAAAGTGTGATAGGGTACATTTGTCTAATTAAACTGATTCTAAAATTAAATGTGCTTGCAGCTATAGATGATATGAAATTAGCACAATAAATAAATTGAATAAAACTACCACTATTTTATTTAATTCATATTTATTGATTTTTATGATACAATTTATACCTTTTCTGAAATGCAAAGTTAACTAATGAATGCAATCATTTTAAAAGGTGCGGCCCTCCACTAACCTCCGCTCCCACAAAGTGGCCCCCGAGCCAAAACAATTGCCCACCCCTGGTTTAACTGATACATGTTCACATATAGCCAGCATGGTGTAGTGGTTAAAGATCTTGGAACTAAGATCAAACTAAGATCTGGGAAATGCAGATTTGAATCCCCACTTCTGCCATGGAAGCCTGCTGGGTGAGCTTGGGCCAGTCACACACTCTCAGCCTAACCTACCTCACAGGGTTGCTGTGAGGATAAAACAGAGGAGAGGAGAACGATGTAAGCCACTTTGGATTTCCACTGGAGAGAAAGGTGGGGTATAAATAAAGTAAACAATATATATATAAATATAATTTCAAAAGCAGATTGCCATGCAAGCATGAAAAGAGACTGCTGTTTAATTTTAATAAATAAATAAAATTCTGTTGAGCATACCCAAGTTTTTGGCCAAATTAAAAATGAGCAAAGAAGTATTTTTATTTGACTTTCCTACTTGCTTGTAAACATAGTTTGCTCTTATAAAAAGCGATAAACATTTCCATCATGTGCCATTTAAAATGAAGAATCTCAGGAAAACATACAACAACTACAACACCCCTGTTCCCGAGCTACAGTTTTATGCGATTGTTGAATCTCATTTTGTGCATCTCAGGAATACACATCAATATTACAGCAATTAGACTAACGGGGGGGGGGGGGGGTTCTAATGCAAACAACACACAGTAAATGCTGGATTGTAAATGGCAATCGAGAAATGAAGGGTAAATAATGAACTTGTAATTGCAGATGATAAATTAGGCTGAATTAATTACCCTTTGGTGAGTCGTATAATCTTGAACAGTGCTGAGAACACAGCATTTAAACTCAAATATAATCATAGTCCCCCTGGGATTAGTGATTCGCCATAGGCTGGAGATGTACAATGGAACACGTTGTATCTGACTAGGAAAAAACATAACCGTCCCGATTCCTCACTCTGGGCAGAGAGAGGCTGGGAAATTAGCTTAACCACCTGCTGCCACAGCTATACATGCTTTAGCCTTACCGATAGGTTTTTTTAGAAAAACAACAACCAACGATTATATCCATACGTTGTCTTACAAGTATGTCTATCCTCCTCTACCTCTTATTCACTTCGATTTTTATGCTTCGATTTTCTCCCCACTGGGACCCCAAAGCAGCATGCACAACCATTCTTTCTTCCTCCGCTTTATCCTCCAGGCTGAGAAGAAGAAGAAGAAGAAGAGATTGGATTTATACCCCGCCCTCCACTCCCCAAGGGAGTCTCAGAGCGGCTTACAAACTCCTTTTCGCTTCCCCTCCCCACAACAGACACCCTGTGAGGTAGGTGAGGCTGAGAGAGCTCTTTCCCAAGCTGTCCTTGAGGGAACAGCTGGTCCAGAGCTATGGCTTGCCCAAGGTCATCCAGCCAGGTGCAAGTGGAGGAGTGGGGAATCAAACCCGGTTCTCCCAGATTAGAGTCTGCGCACTTAACCACTACGCCAAACTGGCTCTCCCAGAGAGAGAGAAAGTGGCTCAGAGTCACTCAAAGAGCTTTCCTGGCAAACTGGGATTTGAACCCAGGTCACGGTGCTTCAGAGGTTAAGACGCTGAGTTGCAAATCGGAAGATCGGTAGGTCAGCAGTTCAAAACCCTAGTGCTGCATGACAGAGTGAGCTCCCGTCTCTGGCCCCAGCTCCTGCCAACCTAGCAGTTCGAAAGCAAGAAACTGGCTCCACCCCCAAAGTCCCCAGGTATTTTTCAACCTGGACTTGGCAACCCTAGGGAAGGACCATTTCCCTTATTGTACCCTGTTCTTTCCCAGAGAGAAGGGCAGATTGGTAGTATCTTTTTATCACTGAGAAACAGTGACATGGCTCAGAGCAATAAATAGAGGAAATACTCACATGGAAACTGACCATGTAATCCAACAGGAGCTCATTTTTGAATAGAAATATGCCCAGCATCATGATGGGACAAATATTTTTATTTATTTATTCTATCATATTTCTATCCTGCCCTCCCCCGCAAGCAGGCTCAGGGCAGGTCACAACAGAGTAAAACAATTAAAACATCACATATTTAAACCAATAACCCTAAATACTATAGTCCACAAGTTGGCAATTACAATTCAACAGGAATTCCTATATGAATCCAGCAGGTATGCCTGGGATGAGACAAAATATCAGGCAAGTATACATAACCACCATCAATAACACAGTTGGATTAGTGGAAGCCCCAGAAATTAAGAGGGGCAAGACGGCGGAGGGTGGAGCAGGAGAAGCCGATGTAATTTAGACACCCACTGCCTCAACCAGAGGCCTGACAGAACAGCTCCGTTTTACAGACCCTGCGGAATATGTGTGGAAGGAAAGCTTGTACATTTCAGGGTTGCCAGCTCCAGGTTGGGAAATTCCTAGGGATTTGGGGGGGGGGGGGGTGGCCTGGGGAAGGCAGGGTTTGGAAAGGGGAGGAAAATCAGCAGGGTTTAATGCCAGAGAGTCTATCCTCCAAAGCAACCATTTTCTCCGGGGGAAGAGACCTCTCTAGGCTGGAGATGAGGCATAATTTCAGGACTATTCCAGGCCCCACCTGGAAGCTATCAACTCTAGGTGTACCAGTTCACTAGATGCTCTGCATGCACAGGGACACACGACATTCCCCCAGAGTCCTTTTTAGGGGAGGCCACTTACTATCATGGCTAGTGGAGCACAAGGCCCACACTTGGGTCTGGGCTGACAAATTATTTAATTTGGGGACAATTCAAATCAGAGCCTTATTTATTCATATAAGCGTAAGTCCAGTTTGAATCAGACTGCATCACCTCCCTGCCATCACCCAGTGCTTCTGGCCCTCCCTACTGTGCCCGTCTCCCCCAAGCCTTCCTTACTGAGGAGAGTTCCAGAGGGAAGCCATGTTGGTTTGTGGTAGAATGGCTCGATTCAAGTCCAGGAGACAGGCCCTTAGCTACAGTGGGGCATCTTGGGGCCTGGCCCCCCCCACTTACCACCAAGGCCCCATCATGACTTCCCATCCAGGCCAGCCCCTCCCCGACTTCCAATTTTTAATTTTATTTATGGTGCTCATCACCAGCCACAGGTGCTCCCTCTCAACAGCCGCAGCCGCTCTCTTTTGTTGCCAGCAAGAAATCAAGCCCAGCGCCCCCCTCCAATCCCATGCCGCTCTCTCACCTCTCTCACATTCAGCTGCAGCTGGAGGAGGAGGAGGCAGTCGCCAGGGCGGGGATGTGGGGAGGAGCCGTGGTGGCAGGCGGGCAATGAAGGCAGCCACCTCAGACAGGCTCACCACGCTCCTGCCCTGGCAGTCTTGTCTCCCAAGCAAACCCCGGGTCAGCAGGAATAGCCAGGCTCTCCACCTGACCAAAGGCCACCTACCCCTCTTCTCCCAAAGAGTCTGCTTTTCGTTTCGCCTTCTGTTTGTTCTCACTTCTTGAAGGCAATGCCAAGCCTGATGCTGGCATAGTGTTGTCTTTCAGGTTTCACCCCCAGCCCTGACCGCTGGTTCGGACTGTGGTTTGCGAGGGAGGGAGGGAGGGAGGGAGGAAGGAAGGAAGGAAGGAAGGTGTATCTTGTTTCTATGGGCCTGACTGCTGAGCAAACTGGGGTTTTTTGGGGGGGGGGCAGTTATATGCTTGGAAAAACAGTCCTGTTCCTATAATAGAGGCTCAGTGTGTCAAAATGGGAATGGGCAGCATGGAGGCAAATAACATCACCTGGTAAATAACACCCCATTCAGCCTCGATTAAAGGGACAGGACCTTTTTTCCTTCCAGGTAGCTGGCAATCCTTTTAGTGAGCAGTTGTAGGCAGATTAGTTGATCCATGTGTAGCGCTGTATCTTTCGCTGTATGGGAGAAAATAAAAGCATGATTAAGAACACCAATTAGATGGGAACGAAACCTTTTCCTAGTGATCCCAACATCTGCAATGAAAAGCCGTTCCTCCATTGTGTCCTACCCTGCAGCCCATTTATTTTTTCCTAAAACTAACGGGAAGCCATTAAGAACCATCCTGGAATCCAATTCTCAACTTTCTGCTCCAAATATTGTCACTCTCTAGTCTAGGGTGATAAAGAAACAGAGCCAAGAAGATGTACGTCTGTGGCAGGCTGGGTTACTGATCTCCATCCAGGTGGGCCCTGGAGATAGGGTTGCCAGGTCCCCCCAGGCCACCAGTAGGGGCTGGGGGGGGGCTGGGGTTGCCAAATCCTGGTTTAGAAATTCCTGGAGATGTGGGAATGGACCCTGGGGAGGACAGGGGTCTTATTGGGGTACAATGCCATAGAGTCCACCCCCCAAAGCATGTGTTTTCTCTGGGGGAACTGATCTCGGTAGTTTAGAGATGACTTGTAATTCCAGAGGGTCCCCAGGTCCCACCTGGAGGCTGGCATCCCTACCTGGAGATCTCCTTCTTTCACAACTGATCCCCAGATGACAAAGATCAGCTCCCCTGGAGAAAATGGCTGCTTGGAAGGTGGGGTCTATGGCATTATACCCTGCTGAGGTCCCTCCCCTCCCCAAACCCCTGCACCTTGATGCTCCAGACCCCCAATCTCCAGGTATTTCTAAAGCCAGATCTGGTCACTCTAGAAAGGGCAATTAATTCCACCCATTGCAAAACCATCCCACTAATCCCCAGTTAGGATACATTAACAATGTGATGTAGTAATCCGGAAGACCCTAGTTTGAATCCCCAGTCTGCCATGGAAATCCACTGGGTGATCTTGGGCCTGTCACTCTCTTGGCCCAAACTGCCACATAGGATGGGTGCCATGTGGAAAAATGGAGAAGAATGTTGCGAGGTTCTTTGGGTCCCCGCTGGGGACAAAAGTGAGGCATAAAGATCGAAATAAACAAAGAAACAGTGTATTAGAAAGAGGGGGAGAGCTCGGCTCCCACGCTAATCATACATCTAGTACCCTACTGTATACTGACTCATTTTACATATCTTGAGATCAGCAAAGCATGAAGGTTTCTCCCAGGCTGGCATCAGAATGTGACTGAGGACTTCCACAGACCAGCTTGGGTGGGCCAGAAAAGTCTCCCAGCACTTCCAGGGAGGCTAATCAAGCAGCTATTTCAGGAAAGTTTATTTGTGCCTCTGGGGCAGGATGGCAGTCAATGGGTGGTTTTTAAACAGCGGTGGCAAAGACTGGGCGGGGGGGGGGGGGGGGGAACAGGAAGCTCATATCCTGTGAAGGTTGCCAAGCCGTGCTGACAGACAGGAGATTTCCTCCAAGGAATAGATGGCTTTTAGAACAATGAGAAGGGGGTGACAAATACTTGAATGTCTAATTAAGCAAAGCAGAGCTCAACCTAAGAGGCTATTTTCTTTACTCAGTCTTTGCTCTGGGAAACCATTAATGGGACATCAGTGTTCTTGGACAGGATCTCCTACTAAAGATGGACATTCCCTCAGTCTTTGCCTGTGCATTATCCAGGGTCTAAGAGCCAATTCACACAATAGGTGGTTTGACGCATTTTGTTCAGCACACAGAACTAGCCATCTAAGCAGCAAATGAGGGAATGCACAAAACTCTCAGCCTCGAGTGTTTGACCGACACTCTGTGTTGTGTCTTAATGGTGACTGCGCATGCGGTCAGGGAAACACACATGGCCAGGCTGGCTACCGGAGCTTCGTTTCGGGAGACAGTAGCCTGGGCGGATTGTAAATTAGACTAATCGGACACCCAAGATCTGCCAGGGGACCTATGGTATAGGGTTGCCTGTAATTAACCCTATCAAGGAGATTGGGCGAGGCTGGGGGTGTGGTTTAGACAGACATTTAAGCAGACCCCCGAGCCCCATTCGCCAGTTGTGTTTTGTACCATCAATAAACCAATGAGCTGATTTTACTTCAACACATCTCTCGACCCAGTACTTTATACTCTGCAAAACCTCAGCTTCTGCTAGGGCTGCCAGGTCTCTGAGGCGGGCGGGAGTTTGCCCTACTGACAGGCTGTTTACCCACCAGCCCGGAACCAGCTGCCGGAGGGAACTCTACCCCCAAAGTGCCAGCATTGTGGCAACGTGCCCCAGTGTGATGACATCACCTGGAGCTGACGTCATCACACAGGGGGACGTTGCACGGGACGCTCTAGCATTTGAGGGAAAATTCTATGGTTTTCACTCCAATGTCAGTGTCTCGCCCCCCAATGTGCCTGACATGATGATGTCACTTCTGGGTGACGTCATTGCGGCATGCGTGCAAAAGAATGCACACCAAAAAAGCCCCAGGAAGCAACTGGGACACACACCCCCCCCGCGCTGCAAGCCAGGTAAGACCTGGCAACCCTAGCTTCTGCACCCGAACAACCCATCTGCAATGAGTTTAGTTGAATACAGATGGGGCAGGGCCTTGCCTGTGAGCCAAACGACTGTGTGAACTGTGGCCAAGAAACATGCTATCTGTGACACAAGTTGGGTCATGAGTGTCCAATAGGGTTGCCAGTTCCTCCCTGGCAACTGGCAGGGGATGAGGATGTAGGGTTGCCAGATCCAGGTTGGGAAGCTCCTGGAGATTTGGGGATGGAGCCTGGGGAGGACAGGGACCTCAGGGGGTACAATACCATAGAGTCCACCCTCCAAAGCATCCGTTTTCTCCAGGGGAACTGATCTCTGTAGTCTGGAGAGGAGCTGTAATTCCAGGGGAACCCCAGGTCCCTCCTGGAGGCTGGCATCCCTAGTGCCCAACCTGACTCTCAGTCATGCATTCACACGGGGACTAATCTTCAGAAACCTTTCCATCACTCCACAGAGTTCCGAACACTGCAAACGGGACAGGAGGGTCTTCAGCCTTCCCTCCCACACTGTTTTTGCCAGGAGAAATTGCCATGGGTGCCTATTAGCCCCTTCTTTTGGCTCCATCCCTCCATCAACCTGTATTTTTGGCCCTCAGCCATCAGTGTAATACAGTCTAGGGCTGCCAATTCCAGGTTGGGAAATTCCTGGAGGTTTGGGAGTGGAGCCTTGGGAGGGAGGAGTGTGGAGAGAGGGGGGGACTTCAGTGGGACACAGTGCCATAGAAGCCACCCCTGAAGCAGCCATTTTTCCTCAGGGGAACTGATCTCTGTAGACTGGAGATCAGTTGTTAATTCTGATTTTCTGCAAATCTGGAGGTTTTTCTCAGCTTTGTAGAAAGCTCAGTCTTGTCTGCCCATGGCCCCAATGTCTGGATTTATATATCCACAGATGAATCTGGAAGTTGTCAGTCCTAAAGCACACAGAATAAACTCAGCCCACCCAGAATATTTTTTTTTTATTTTCAGGAACTGAAAGGAATTTTGCAAGGAGAACTTCAGCAGCAGACAACCACAGAATCAAACGCATAGGCAGAGTTAAATCAAAACTCACACCTAGTATCACCAAGCCAGCCGTATTCAAACATGGCTTCTTCTGTCAGCTACTTCACTCCCTAAGATAAACAGGACTCCTGTTACATGAGTCTTTGGCACCTTAAAGACAATCCAATTTTTAGCACAAACCTTTGTGGACTAGGACTCACGTAGCTCAATGGATCCAAATAAGTGGGCTGGAGGCCACAAAAAGTTCATGCTAGAATAAGAACAAGTTATCTCATCAACTCTCGTTGCAAACAGGCCTAACATAGCTACTCTTCTGCAGTTATTTGCCCTCTGAAACCATTTTCACATTGCTCGGATTGTTCTAGTCTCCTCAGATTTGGTCCCATGCATGCAGTGGTTTTACCCTCCCCCCCCATCTGAGCAACATTTTTATCTCTGTTGGAACTTTTCTGCGTCCTAAGCACTCTTGCACAATTTGGATTCCAGAATCTGAAAAAGCCAGGATGCCCTGAAGATACAGAGGGAATTGGGGCCCTGCTACCAGAGAGAGAGAGAGAGAGAGAGGAGAAGAGAAGAGAACAGAAGAGAAGAGAGAGAGAGATCCTAAATCTTGAGACTCCTCCAGCTCTAATTGCAGGAAGTGAGGGCAGATGAAGCAACACAGCTAGGACAATCCTGGCTTCCACACAGATTGGCTGGAACAGAGAAGTCTTCTCTCTCCAAGGAATGGGAAAAGAAAATCAGCACAGCTTGTTTCTCTCCAATCCATAGAGGCCAAGTATTGCCTTAAGTCTTGTGCCCTTTGTCCCACTTGACAGCCGTGGTCTGGAGCGAGCTTGTCTGTACAGAGCACTAAGGAGGCCTGGGGTAGAGGGGGAAGGCTGCAGATGTCCCGTTCAGTCAGTGGCGTGTTTGGTGGGAAACTGGCCTTACCAGATGATTGGGGATGTGTGTGTGTGTGTGGGGGGGGGTAGGATCAATGTGCAGTTCTTGTTAACTGGCTGGGGGCTATTCAGATTTTTTTTCTTCTCTCAACTCAGCTCTTCTGACATTCTTCCAGGATGCAAAAACCAAACATCTATCACTAAGAAGGTGCCGCTCCTTCCTCGGTCATTGCCTTTTGTAACCTGTTGTGTGGAAGCTGGATGTACAGGTGACAACCAAGAGGGCACTGCAGCTGCACCAACTGGGGGAAAGGGAGAAGACCAAGCAGGGAGGGGCCGTGGCTCAGTAGCAGAGCATCTCCTTGGTGTGCAGAAGGTCTCAAGTTCAGTCCCCAGCAAAAAGAGAACTGCTGCTAATATGACTAGACCATACTGGCCTGGATGGACCAAGGATCTGATTAGATCCCCTGTTGGTCCCTTCCAACTCTGAGATTAAATAAATAAGTGTGTTCATGCGTATGCTCAGAGTTGCTTAACCATGCTCTCCCTATTCCCGAACTAGTGAGCAGAAGGAGGAATCAACCTGAATGCGAAGCCGTGGACCAGGCCCAGAAAATCTGTTGAATGGCATCCATTGTGAAAGGAGCAGCACCTTAGGCCCAATTTACACCTCCCCTCTGAAGTAGTTTGACGGCTCTTTTCCCAAGCTCATTTCACGCTGGTTTCAAATTTCACTCCAGGGGGTCTGAAGAGTACTAAGCAACAGCATTTGTTTAAAGCAGTATAATGCTAGCTTGACCACAGGAGGGCAATTAACGAATATAAACATTAATTTATAAACTAGAACAAGTATGGTTTGAAACTAGAAACAGGTATAGACAGTTTTTTTAAAAACTAGAATGATTCTAGCAGGAAAGTCAGATGTAAATTTGACCTAACACACAGGATTGCCAACCTTTAGGTGGGCCCTGGAGTTCTCCTGGAATTACAACTTATCTCTGTACTACAGAGGGTCTCACCACAAGCCCTGGGCCCCGGCCGCACCACAGGGTATGCTGGTGCTGGCCCTGATAAGGCACAAGGGGGGTGCCAACTCCGGGACGGGAAATTCCTAGAGACTGGGGGGAGCCTGCGGTCATTCCCTGCTGCTGTTCAACTGGACAGCAGGAAGGAATACTCTGGCGAAATTGGGGGGGGGGGGCTTGGCATCCCCAGTGTGATGGCATTGCTTCTGGTGTGACCAAGAAGTGATGTCATCATTTCAGGTGATGCACTAACCTTTGCCCAAACTCTATGCTTAATTCACTGAGTTTTTGGTGGAAACTAGAGCATCACCCCTGTGTGATGATGTCACTTCCAGGTCCTGCTGGAAGTGACGTCATTGTACCGAGGACACCGATCACCTTCCAGCTGTAAGCCCCCGTCTCCTACTGAGTCTCAATGCGTGTTCCTGAAAAATGCATTCGTATGCCCTCTGGTCATACATCTGTTTGCATGAGAGAGCCCTATAAGTGTACACTGGAACATAATACCTCCAGGTGTACAAGCGCGTACTTGTAGGGCTTTCTCTGCATGATCAAAAATCCTAATAAATATTTCTACTTCCCTACCATAAAAATGTGTCCTTTGTATGTACTATAAATGTCTGAAAGGGCCTTTCAAGACGTTATTTTACAAGATTTTTGCAAGATTCCTGGGCTACAAAATCTCTCGATTTTCTCCTTTCCATTAAAGCATTTCCCTGCCAGCACTCAGCAGTCCTGGGGGAGACAGCTGTAGCTCATTCATGTGGGTATGAAATTCTCTCTCTCCTTCTCTCTTCAGCGCTGGTGGGCTCCATCAATAATCCACTTTTAAGCCTCCAAAATAACCGTCTCAATAATCTTTTGGCAAGGCATCTGAAAGAGGAAACAGCAGATAGATATTTAAGCAATACCTGCATTAGAGAGAATAAAGAAGGCTGTGCGGGGGGGTGGGGGGAGATTCAGAGCCACAGCTGCATGGGGCAAGTGTTACGAGAAACAAACAGGCAGTGCCGGCAAGGAACTCATCCCTTGATAACTTCACCATCCAGTGACAACTTACAAAAGTGAACGGGCCATCACAGATCTACCTCCTCCACATCTAGGGTTGCCAGATTCATGGGAATTTGGGGGTTGGAGCCTGGGACGACCAGAGTGTGGGAAAGCGGAGGGACCTCAGTCGGGTGGAATGCCACAGAGTCCACCCTTCAAAGCAGCCAGTTTCTCCAAGGGAACTGACCTCTGTCATCTGGAAGAGCTCTAGGCTCTGCTTGGAGAGCAGAAATCTTATCAGTGCTCAGTTACACCATACATTGTTCCTGGGCCCATCCCTGGATCTGGTCAACCGAAACTGTCTGAATGTAAGGTTGCCACCTCGGGGTTAGGAATGGCCTGGAGCAGGGGTGTAGACTTTCTAAATCCCCGGGGGGGGGGGGGGCTCTCTCGTGCGCACGCGTGAAGCGCGTGCGCACGGGACCATGTCCCCGCCGCTCCTCCCCCCCGGCCCCAGGGAGGCAGACCCGCGCACTCTCGGTGGCGGCGGCGGCAGCCAGCTGGCTGGCTGACTGCCGCCCGCACGAAGCGCGGGACCATGTCCCCGCCGCCTCTCTCCCCCCACCCCTGGCCTGCCCTCCTGCCTCCCTGGGGCCGGGGGGGGAGGAGTGGCAGGGACATGGTATTTTCCCTGGGGCCGCCTCTCTCCCCCCCCCCGCCCCAGGGAGGCAGGAGGGCAGGCCGGGGGTGGGGGGGAAGGAGAGGTGGCGACGGCCAGCTGGCCGGCTGACTGGCCACCGGCGAGCTCTCCATTTTGCCGGGGGTGGCTGAGCCCCCCCGGGAAATTTCGGGGGAGGCTCGAGCCCCCCCGTAGTTGACACCCATGGCCTGGAGACTTTGGAGCCTGGGGAGAGTGGGGTTTGGGGAGAGGAGGGACTTCAGCAGGATACAAGGCCATAGAGTCCACCCTCTGAAGCAGCCATTTTCTCCAGGGGAGCCAGTCTCTGTCATCTAGAGATCAGTTGTAATACCGGGAGATCTCCAGGCTCCACCTGGAGGTGGGCAACCCTAGTCCTGTAATTCCGGGGGGGGGGCAAACTGGATTGGGACCATGGCACAAGCCCTCCCCCCTTATACCATTTTCCCACTGCATTGGTCAGGCTGCACCTGGAGTATTGTGTGCAGTTCTGGAGGCCTCACTTCAAAAGGGATGTGGGCAGGAGGGAGCACGTGCAGAGGAGAGCGATGAGGATGATTGGGGGCCTGGAGACCAAGCCCTAGGAGGAAAGGCTGAGGGACTTGGCAACGTTCAGTCTGGAGAAGAGGAGGCTGAGGGGAAATATGATTGCTCTCTCTAAGTATTTGAAGGGTTGTCTCTTAGAGGAGGGCAGGGAGCTGTTCCAGTTGGCAGCAGACGACAGAACTCACAATAATGGGTTTAAATGAAGGGCGAGAAGGTACCGGCTGGATATTAGGAAACCCCTTTTTGACAGTAAGAGTCGTGCAACAGTGGGATCAGCTGCCTAGGGAGGTGGTGAGCTCCCCCTCACTGGCAGTCTTTCAGCAGCGGCTGGACAAACCCTTGTCAGGGATGCTCTAGGCTGATCCTGCATTGACCAGGGGGTTAGGCTAGATGACCTGTATGGCCGCTACCCACTCTATGATTCTAAGAAGGTAACTGTTTCACTGCACCACAAGTCACTTTCTCCCAGCAGCTTGTGCTCTTATTTCCTCAGAGCACCTACTTGTCGCCTGGGACGCTGTGTACTCTGCAAGGAGCAAAGACGCCAACAGATGACATCGAACGGGCTAAAGAGGCATTCAGAGCCAAATAAAAGACTTCCAACAGGAGACAGAGAGAGAAGAGGCCAGGGGAAAAAAGGGATAATAATGTAGCTTCAGACAGATGGAGTTGTGACATTTCTATACCGCAGCTGCCAAATTTACATTTAAAAAGTCATGAATCAACCTCTCAAATCATGAGATCAAGTTTTTTTTAAAAAAAAATTAAAATGTAATTTGAATAATATGGTATTTAAAAATTCTTCTTTTTAATCTTTTTACCGTGCCTTGGCAATCTTTTCTTTTTAGGTTTGATGTAAAATCATGAGGACTAGCAAACGGCCCTCTACAGGCTCATATAAGTTCCACTGTATAAACTTTCAGAAAAAATCCTAGAGCTGGGGTCCCCAACATGACGCCCGTGGGCACCATGATGCCCGCCGACACCTTTCTTGGTGCCCACCAAGTGTTTTTAGAAGGTGCGTGGGGCCAGGAATGGCTGTTGCCCAGCAGAGCTGCTTCTTTTTTTAAAAAGTCCAGCAGAGCTTCTGATTGGCCATTTGCCGGTCTGATTAGCGGTGCAATTTTTAAAAAAAAGTTGCTTCCGCAGCAGCCGCCGCCACAGCACAAAGATCTTCACTACATTACTATGTGATTGCAAAAAAATATTTTAAAGCAATATGTTAATTTTAAAAGGCATCCTGTTAAACAGAGCTTCTACCTGGAATGCTGAAGATTTACTATTAAAGTTATGCAAAACCTCACTCCCTGACATTTTGTAGTTGGCAGCCGTTCGTAGTTGCACCCGCCACCCTGCATCAGTATCCCAAAGGTGCCCACAGGCTGGAAAAAGTGGAGACCTCCATGAACCCACAGCAGTTGCCAGAGGCTGCCATGACTTCCAGCTAGGGTTGCCAGGTCTGGGTTGGAAAATACCTGAAGACTTTGGGGGTGGAGCCAGGAGAGGGCGGGGTTTGGGGAGGGGAGAGGCCTCAGCAGGGTACAATGCCAGAGAGTCCACCCTTCCAAGCAGCCATTTTCTTCAGGGGAGCTGATCTCTGTCAGCTGGGGATCAGCTGTAAAAGCAGGAGATCCCCAGGCCCCACCTGGAGGCTGGCAACCCTACTTCCAGCATGGGCCCACACACAAAAGATGCAAAAATACCAAAAAAAAAAAAAGAGAGAGAGAGAGCCTGTTTGACAGACAGCTGGATTAAAATTTCCCTGGGCTCTTGTTACCTTGTATAAGGTAATTAGAAACTGTATATGTGAAAAGTAAAAGGGGGAATTAAATCATATTGTTATTGCAAGGCTATGTATTTCATATTGGAAACTGAAACTGTAACCTGAGTGAAGCCTCCTGAACTGCCATCAGAGGCAGTTGCTCATCAAAAAAAGAACTACGGAATTACACGTAAAGCATAATTCTGCCCCTTAGAACACACCTAATCCTTCCCAATATCTGTAGACCGGAGGGAGAGATTGGTAGGACCCAAGCTCATCTGCCATTAATAGGGTTGCCAAGTCCAGGTTGGAAAATACCTGGGGACTTTGGGGGTGGAGCCAGGAGAAGGTGGGGTTTGGGGAGGGGAGGGGCCTCAGCATGGTACAATGCCATAGAGTCCACCCTTCAAAGCAGCCATTTTCTCCAGGGAAGCTGATCTCTGTCAGCTGGAGATCAGTTGTAAAAGCAGGAGATACCCAGGCCCCACCTGGAGGATGGCAACCCTAGCCATTAATAATCTTCTCACCGAAGAACTCTGTGCAAGCATACAAGGAACGCCAGGGCTGTTACGAACACAGTTTGAAAACTTAGTATACGATAACCGCACAGTGCCTGGCGCAATGGGGTTCTGAGCTTCTGGTGTGCCTATATTGCTTTACAAGTGACTTGCATAAAGACATCTTATAAACAAAGTGGTGGAGGTAAGCAAAGTGGGGGGGGGGGGAGTATTTGGGACTTCCCTGCCTTACAATAGGATGCCATGTGGGAAATTAAAGGGGGACTGTTATTTAGAGATAAGCAGAAACCCAGCAGTAAATAGGAAGGGTAGGCAGGCATGAGATCAGGCCCCTGCCTTCCCATTGGACACATTTGTGGAATGAATGGTAACCTTATCCTACAAAGGTCATGTGACATCATACCCCAGGAGTCAAGAGTTAATTTAGCCGCAAACGCCAGCATATTCTCCTAAATAGGGAAGCAGCGGGGAAAGATTGTGTTTCATCCTGGGCGGTGTTTATGGGACACTCTGGCAAAGCATTAAGTGCAAGACTCCCGTCTGACTCCTCCTGCGGAGCGGCTTTACCTTTGCCAAGTCAGCTCGATGAACAGGCTTTTCAGAGAAATAATTGATACAGCAGAGCCCGGGGTGGGGCGGGACAGGGCGGGAGGAGAAGAGACATGAATCCAGCTATTCAGAGAACACATACACAGCTTCTGTAGCTTCTCTTGAGCAGAGGTGCCCTTGGTATAGATCCCTGTGCTCCGACAACCAGCTTACGTGGATTCTCCCTTTCTGCAGAGCTAGGCTGTGGTCACACACACACTAAATAATCCACTTTCAATCCACTTTCCAACCAGATTTTGCCAGTTCACACAGTAAAAATCCGAATCTCTCTCTCTGCAGTGCTCCAAGACCGACTTCTGCCATGACATCAGCTTTACGTAAGACCCACTCCACGAATGACAAAGATGACACTTCCTAATTCCAGTTAGCTCAGTGACTTTGGGTTTCCAGGAAGGGCTAGTTCCGTCTCTCACAGCACAAGTTTCTAAAAGGTAATTTCTCTGGATACAGTTTGCACAACAGCTTTACACACTAACAGGGCAAGCCTATATTCTGTTCGTGCTAGCTGAAGACCTGTAGGATCGCCCTGAAATATCTACATTGGTGGCTCCTCCAAAGTAAGGTGGATAAACAAAAGTGAAAGGGCCTTTTTCATGATGGGATATCATACTGGGAAATTATGGTGTAGTAATTAGCTGTCTTCATCCCTGGCAGGGAACTTGGAGGGGCATTTCATGAGGGGGTGGGACGTCACCAATGCGATGACGTCATGTTGGGGACGTCCCTGCTCCAAGCCCCACTCCGGAGAACTATCGCCAGCAGCCACCTCTCTCCTAACATCCTGCAAGATTTAAAGGGCCCGCGGATAAGGTGGAGGGCCCTTTAAATCTTGCAAGAGGGGAGAGGGGCAGCCACTGCTGTGCACCACTTGGAAATCAGCAATGGGCAATACCGTTTGGGATTCAGATGTGTGGGGCCCAGTTGCTGCTGGCCAGAAGCACTTAAAGGGACCCTGCATGCCCAATCACCAAGTGCAAATTTTCCTTTTTAACTGAATTTTGACTGGCTGGAGTTTCATGGGGCTTCTAGCTGAGATTTCTAGTTGGTCAACCTGCAGTTATTTAATGAATGTATTTATTTCTTAATCCTTTGTTGTATTATTATTGTTTGTTGTTGCATTGTTTTCTAATTTGGTCCTTGTTTATTGGATGTTTTTTAGGGTTCCTCAGCACAGCCTGGGCAACTGGCAGCAGATGAGGGTGGCTTACACTGTAGGGAGGCGCGATTGGCATCCCCAGCACATTGACACAACTTCCAGCATGACCCAGGCCAGAAGTGATGTCATCACGAAGGGGGCATGCTCTAGCATTCGCCCCAAACTCTACGGTTTAACCAGACATTATATCATCACATTGGAGTGACGCTCTGGTATTTGGGCAAAACCTCTATGATAGAAGCCAAATTTACCATAGAGTAAATGTTGAGGCCACGCTCTGGTATTTGGGCAAGAAGTGATATTATCACATTGAGTGATGTGCTAGCATTTGCCCAAACTCTATGGTTTAACCATAGAGTTTTGGGCGAATGCTAGAGCATCACCCAATGAGATCACATCACTTCTGGGTTGCACTGGAAGTTGCATCAGCATGATGATCACACTGCCCCTTTTCAGCCACTGTTTTCCTCCCGCCATCCAGCATTGTGGCAGGGGGCAGCAGTGTGTGGGGGGGGACAGGAGATCTCCGACAGGAATGTGGCAGCCCTACTTATGGGCTATGATTGCACTGAGTTTCAGTGAGAATGAGGGACAATAAACAAAGTAAATAAATATTGTAAGTGCGAGGTATCCCATGAAGCCATACGGTTTGAAGACATGGGATTGAATAAAATCCCTTCAAATAGATAAATCTTGATTAGTGACCTATACCAAAGTAAGACCAAGTTTATGTTCACATTCTGTTATGCCCAGGTAACCTAGACACTATCACAACTTTGTTGGTGAAAGGGCCAAAAATGGGAGAAGAATAAGATTTACAAGCTATCCAATGCCTGCTTATTCAAAAGTAAATACCACTTTGTTCAGTTCTCAGGACAGTGTGCATAAGATTATAGCCTAAACTCCCTCAGACTAAGATTCTGACCTCCAGGGCAATGTAATGGTATGGTGGCAAATAAGGTAGTATAATTTACAAATCATCGATTGAAGCCAATGGAGAGCCGAAAATGATGGTACTCCTACCTCCACCCAACACAGCCGCAACAGTAGGGTTGCTAGGTCCTAGCAACCTGCAGGGGGTGGGGTGGGGGGACGTACTGGTAGCAGAAGGGAGGCCCAGCCAACGTGCAATAATGTGCCTATGTCACTGCCCACATACCTGGAAGTGGCATCATCATGATGGGTTACGTTCTAGTATTTGGGCAAAAGCTCTATGGTAAATTTCACTTCTATCATGGAGTTTTTGCCCAAATACCAGAGCATCACCCCAATGTGATGACATCATGTCTGGGTCATGTGGGCAGTGATGTAGATACATCACTGCATATTAGCTGACTCTGTTTTTCAGGGTAAGTTCCCTCACTGGCCAGCTGATCGGCAGTGGGGCAGTGGGGCCTGGCAACCCTACACTGGTGGGGTCTGGCAATCCTACACAATGGAACATAAGTTCTAAATAACTCTGCACCCAACTGTGGCCTATCAACAGCAATATACGAATCCTAGGCAGAACAGTTGTCACTCCAACTATGAAGCATTCAGCTCATTTGGGCCTCATATTATCCAAACTTAGAACATGTGAAGTGGGGGTTTTGGTCACGTGAATGCTGCTGAAAAGGTAAGTACACAAAATGATGAGTACTTCGCACAACTGTGACCCACAATGGGTTGGAACCATTCACCAGTGTGGGGAAACTACTGTGTGAACTAGAATAGACCAAGTGGGGAGGGATGGTGTAAAAAAAATTACGACATGCATGTCACCACTTGGTAAACCAGCTGTCTCTCTTGCCTTGCCAAATTGCAGAAAGAATTTTGTCCCACATCACTGCTGCAAGTTAGACTTCAGCACCACAGTGGTAATCAGGCAATCGGCTGCAGGCCTAAAGCCAACTGGCCGGGTATTCTGACTCCTTGCCATGCTATCTTAGCACTAAGAGTGGCAGTGTGATGCCAGTCCTTAGAGGAGAGTTGGATACAACCCAGAGCAGAAGTGACTTCCCAAAACTCACATGTACATGTCAGTCAAAGACCTTGGGCCTGCCTTTCTTGTCTGCTTCTTTCCATGAGGCAGGAGCTGACCCTTTCACTGATACATCTAGGAGCATTGATTATATTGTGATTGACTGGTCATTGGAACCATCACAAAGTGAGAGAAGAAAATGAAGGTGATCCCCTTCCTTGGAGTGACAAATAGGTCCTCTACTGCTCATGGTTTTCAGATGTTCATCCCCTTCTTTGGAGTGACAGACAGATTGTCTACTGACCATGGTTTCCAGACCTTCCTCCATCATGGAATCCTGTTGGCAGCATAGGACTCGCAATAAGGGGTTTAAATTAAGGACAGGAAGGTACTGGCTGGATATTAGGAAAAACTTTTTACAGTAAGAGTTGTGCAACAGTGGTATCAGCTCTCTAGAGAGGTGGTGAGGTCCCCCTCACTGGTTGTCTTTAAGCAGCGGCTGGACAAACACTAGTCAGGGATGTTCAAGGAGGTTGATCCTGCACTGAGCAGGGGGTTGGAGCAGCAGGGAGTCCCATCCAAAGTACAGCGATGTGTCCACCCACGTGACCTGGAAGTGACATCATCACATTTGGGATGTCAAGGCAATACTCGGGTATTTGAGGGGGGGAAATCTTTGGTAAGTTTGGCTTCTACCATAGAGTTTTTGTCCAAATACTAGATTGTTTTGTCCGGAACAT
This sequence comes from Lepidodactylus listeri, assembly GCA_029233225.1. Taxonomy (NCBI): domain Eukaryota; kingdom Metazoa; phylum Chordata; class Lepidosauria; order Squamata; family Gekkonidae; genus Lepidodactylus; species Lepidodactylus listeri. The sequence continues at coordinate 52,458,535 of JARCFY010000015.1, read as the reverse complement.
GATGATGTCACTTCCAGGTCACATGGGCAGTAACATAGACACAGCGCTGCACATCAGATAGATCTCCCTCTTTGGGAGGGGGAAGTTCTCCCAGCTAGCCAGATGATTGGTGGCAGGGAGATGGGACCTGGCAGCAGATGGGAACCCCACCTCCATCAGAGGGTCTGGCAACCCTAACTGCAGAGCAATCTGAGACATGTTCTGAGGTCTAGTTCATGTGGGGCACTGGCCCTGTTAAACCTCACTATCGTCCACTGGGAACTGAGCGATCCCCCTAGATGGGTGGAGACTTGTCCAGGTGAGCAGTGCAGGGTAAGATGGGTAGAGGATGGGCAAACTTCTCTCAGAGAAGCTTGTTTGCCATTACTGATCTCCTGTAAGCAATATCCCTGGTCAGTGGCTCTCTGGCACACAGTTTGAAAGAAAACACAAGCCTAGGTCGTTCTACCTGCTATCCACCTTAGGGCTGAACCAGGGTTCTGTAGCTAGGGTTGCTAGGTCCCCCCTGGCCACCAGTGGGGAAAGTGGGGTAGGGTTGCTAGATCCAGTTTGGGAAACTTCTAGAGATTTGGGGATGGAGCCTAAGGAAGGCAGGGACCTCAGTGGGGTACAATGCCATAGAGTCCACTCTCCAAAGCATCCAGTTTCTCCAGGGGGACTGATCTCCGTAGTTTGGAGATGACCTGTTATTCCGGGGGGGGGGGGGGGGATCCGCAAGTCCCACCCAGAGGCAGGCATCCCTGTCTGTAGCACTACTTCTAAATTTGCCAACTTTGGAGCTGCGTTTTATAAACACCACCCTAACTTGATGTTAACATTTTTGTTCCAGGAACTGCATTTTCCCAGGAACATGAGATTCCCTTTGTACTGACAAGGGCTGTTTCTGCACAGGCGCACAAAAATGTGGCCCTGCCATAGTAGCAGCATGCGAGGCGGAAGCAGGCAGGTACAGTATCCACACACACACACAGATTTCCTTTACTATTCACGGCTGCTGCTATCCACTACTCCTCCTCCTCTTCCTAGGGTTGCCAGCCTCCAGGTGGGGACCGAAGATCTCCCGGAACCACAGCTACTTTATTGTTTATTTATTTAAAACATTTACCCCCCTTCTCCTGGAGAAAACTGCTCCTCTGGAAGGAGGACTGCATGTCATTACACCCTCCCGAGGCCCCTCTCCTCCCTATACCCCACTCTCCCAGGCTACTCCCTCAAATCTCCAGGTATTTCCAAAAGGATTCTCTTTCGAGCCAGATTAAAACAAGTTTATTTTTAAAATAAAGTTTAAAGGGAACGCCATAAGTCATGCTCACTTTCACTTCACATGGTGTTATATTTGCTCACCGCCACGGGGCGTAAGCAACATAAAGCCAGAGCAACATAAAGCCTAGAACAATAGGAGTCCCAGATCCTAGAGCACCATTAGTCCACCAATAAGAACTCTGGCGGCAAATTCAAACTCGCCAATAGAACTCTTGGGTGTGTCCTAGGGACTGTATATAGTTGGCCACCTCAGCCAGTATTACATGCTAGTTGTGTACCTAATAAACCAGTGCATATTACGACGTCGTAGTCCGGGTTTTCCATGCATCAAACCCAGTACACAATACACAGACTCTTCCTTTTTTCTGTTTTCCATGCGAGGAATAATCCCCATCTGGAAGCAGCCAAGGTCAGTTATGAAGCAGATAATGAAAGAGAAGAGGAGCGACGGTGGAGTTTTCGATTTCTAACTACCATTTGGAGAGTCACAGTGGGCGGTGGACTAGGAAAGCTGTGCGGTCCTAAATTCTATTCATCTCTCCAAGGCTTGATTTTCTTCTGTGCCTTTATGTGCAGGTCTATCTCACAAAACCCTCCCTTTTACTGGAGAAACAGATAGCAGCTCAGCTGAGATGTTCTGGCGATTGAGATTCTGCATGGTTTAAGCAAAGCAACACCCCCCCCCCACCCATGGGATTGTCAGGCTGCAACCCAGGCCGATTCCGCACAAGTGCTTTGCTTCCCTTTCCTCCCGGGTTTAATTGGTCCAAATCAGTGTGCGTGTTTCCGCATTACAGGAATCTGACACGGGTTGATGCCGGTTCTTCATTTCCTCATCTGTCCTTGCCCCAAATCTTGAGCCTCCATCCATCTCCCCCCCTCTTTTTTTAAATGTAGGCAGAGTTTTGTTATGACATCGTGACGCAACAAAGTCATGATTGGCCAAGGTTTTTCATAATTCCCGGGAAAGTACATCATGCATCCCCCCTTCCCCTCCCCTTTTTAAATGTAGGTGGAGTTTAACATAGGCGGACCTCCATGCCGCCATTACTGTATCATGTTATCACTTTCGCCATTTGGAAATGCCAGCGAAAGGAAAAAAAAGCTTGCGCTAGAGTTGGAGGGGAAATGGAGGGTGGGAAAGGGATGGGAAATGGAGGGGGAACATGCAACACAACACATATAACCCCTGCAAAAATTGTGTCCACACCACCATGCCACCCGCAATATATTGGCCCCGCAAAAAATGTTAACCACACAACGATGGATCAATGTCGTGTTGTGTTGTTGTAATGCAATGGGGGAGGGGACAAAAAAACAGCTCGCGCTATGCCTCAAAACCATCAATACATATTTTTATAGTGGCATGACTCAGGCACGACTTTTGTGCAAACAATGCAACACAGAAATGTGGAGACATCAACAACACATGTAACCCCTGCAAAAACTGTGTCCACACCACCACGCCACCCGCAATACATTGGCCCCGCAAAAAATGTTAACCACACAATGATGGATCAATGTCGTGTCGTGTTGTTGTAATGCAACAAAGGGGGGAACAAAAACCCCCCCACTTGTGTCAGGGCAGGAAAGGGAGAGGATAGGTGGGAAAGGGGAGGGAAAGAAGCAGAGGGGCGTTAAAGGGGTGGAGCAAGAATCAGAGTTCCCCACTTGAATGCCTCAACTTCACCCCCGTAGCAAAAAAAAAACAACCCTGAAAATCCCGGAAACGGAAGATCCAGGGGAACCGAGGATTACATTCGGGCCAACTGCAGACCCGGAGCAACAAGTGGGGAACTGTTGCTCTACCCCAGATTTTATCGGGGAGTGACGCCGGGACAACAACTAATGCAGAATGGGCCTCAGTGATCCAGTCTTCTCTTTTACAACTCATCATTCAACAGGAGATGCTGCAGACATGACTTCTTCCACCTGTTCTTCCCACAGGCCTTTCTGGCCACCCCGAAACCCGCCACAGCTGCTGTAGCAGGCAAGATTCCAAGTGTGCCACAAGCAGCTGGAGACAAAGAGCAGACAATAGGGTTGCCAACCTCCAGGTGGGGCCTGGAGAGCTCACAGAATTACAGCTGATCTCCAGACTACAGAGGTCAGTTCCCCCTGGAGAGAATGGGTGCTTTGGTGGACTTGGTGGCATCACACCCCTACTGGGGGTCCCTCCCTGCTCCAGAACTTGCCCTCTTTGGGTTTCACCCCCAAATCTCCAAGAACTTTCCTACCCAGAGCTGGCAACTCTAAGCAAACAGGAGAACTGGGGAAGGGCTGGACCACAGAAACCGCAGTTGCCGTCGCTCACTTGCTCAGAAGTTTTCAAAGCCCCCCCCCCAAATTGCCATTTTGTTACTTGAGTTACCCACTGTCCAAAAAATCGAAAACTCAGCCTAGCCAGAACTTTTGAGCTATCTGTCAAAATAAATAAGGGGCAAAGTCCTTCCATCACCACCCCTTTCTTTAAAAATAATGAAGCAAAAGCAAATCTCAGGGGAACAGATCCCTTTTGATGCTTGGCTCTGCCCTAGATTGGCCCCAAACAATGAACTCTTCCCAGACCTGCCAGACCTGGTTCTGCTTCTAGACCTGTCTTGAGTAGTACTTCCTAGAGGACTGGATAGGGAGGGACTGTGGCTCAGTGGTAGAGCCTCTGCTTGGCATGCAGAAGGCCCCAGGTTCAATCCCCGGCATCTCCAGTTGAAAGGACCAGGTAGGAGATGATGTGAAAGACCTCTACCTGAGACCTTGGAGAGCCACTGCCAGTCTGAGTAGACAATACTGACTTTGATGGACCAAGGGTCTGACTCAGTATAAGGTAGCTTCATGTGTTCATGTGATTAGCAGATGGGGACCATGGCTCAGTGGCAGAGCGTCTGCATAGCATGTGGGAAAGTTCCCCTAGCATCTCCATTTAATAGGATCTGGTAGCGCAGGAACTGATTTGGGTCAGGACCACTGCGTACAGGGAGCAGAGGTTTAAGCCTCCCCCAACATCATTTTCTTGACCTGAAATGGCCCTGGGAGAGGGGCTCTTTGTCCCATGGACTTATGTTCAATTCATCAGTGCCAGAGTAGGAAGCCAAAGGGTGGAAGGGCTGCATCAGCTCCCTGTCTCTGTCTGTCCTGCTGCACGAGAGATTCAAACACAGATGTTCAGGGACTGAAGCACTCCTCTTATTCTTCTGTCCATAGGAGGAGGAGCACAATTATGGGAGGAGCTGCAGCCACCTTCACTCCCGTTGCTGTGGATTTTAAAGTTGCATTTGTGGGATAAATGGTGACAACTTCAGACGACAACCAGAAGATTTGTTCTTTCCCTTTAAATCTACCAGTCAAATGGGAGATATAGGAGCTTCTTGCAACCCATTTGCCCACAGCCACCCCCTTTTCACCCTTCTCCACTCCATCTTTTGCAGCAAGCAGATACAAAGCAGGAGAAGTGGATAAAAGGAGGGGAGTGTGGGAACAGGCAGGGGCGTAGAGTTTTGGAAATCCCGGGGAGGGGCTCCTTAGCACGCACGCAAAGGTGCACGCACGCTGGGACGATGTTCTCCCCCCCCCGAAAACCACCCCGCCTCCCCGGGCCCTTCCGAGGCCCGCCAGCTGCTGCTGCCGGTGCCTCTCTCTCTCCCCCCCGCCACCCCTTCCCTCTCCCTCTCCAGCAGCGGCCGCCGGGCCTCAGAAGGACCCGGGGAGGTGCGGCGGCAGGCGCTCCGTTTTCCCGGGGGTGGCTGAGCCCCCCCCAGGAAATTTCGGGGGTGGCTCAAACCTTCGAGCCCCCCCGTACTCTACACCTATGGGAACAGGTGAAGCGGCAGGGGAAATTTAAAGGCAAGGCATCAGTCTGACCATTGCAGTCCAGCAACACAATTCCACCAGTGGCCCTTTAGAGCTGAACAAACAGTTTAATCAGTTACTAGACGAGCTGAGCGTGGCGCAACTGTCCTCAGACAGGGTGGCCTTAAAACCTTCTCTTGTCAAGGCCTAGAAGGAAGAAAGGTTATCTAGCCCTTGGGACATTAACCTTGGACTTAGAGACTTCCAGAATAAGGCATATTTCCCAACTGAATGAAATCTAAAAGTATTTTTCCTTTGTCGGATTCTTAAGAAGGAAGTGAACAGGAAGCAGAGATATGTTTGATTCCTTGTTGCATCTATTTCTGGTACAGCCCCCACCTTCTCCTGTGCACAAAGTCCCTATGAAATCTTGGCTAACAGCCACAGATTTTCCTGTCTCCTAGAAACATGTCTCTTTTTCAAGCCCACTTAGGTCTCTACAGTGTCACACAGCAACAAATCCCACAACTTAGCCATGTTGTTTTTTGTGCATGGTAGTGGTGATGAATTGCACATTATCCCTCTTGTGAGGGCTGGTGTTTCAAGGGGAGGCCAGCGTGGTGCAGTGGTTAAGTACAGTGGACTCTAATCTGGAGAATCACGTTTGATTCCCCACTCCTGTACATGAAACCAGCTGGCTGACCTTGGGCCAGTCACAATTCTCTTGGAGTTCTTGCAGCCCCACCTGCCTGATGTGGTGAGAGGAAGGGAAGGTGGTTGTAAGCCACTTTGAGACTCCTTAAGGTAGAGAAAAGCAGGGTATAAAAACCAATTCTTCTTTTTGTAAATTTTTTTGCTAGGGTGTCTTTTTGCCTTCATTCTGAATGTGGAGATTTGCCTTATTTATTCCTCCAGGATTGATGAATGGGGCTGAAAAACAAGGCATATGGGTTACCAATCTCAAGGTGGGGCCTGGAGTTCTCCCAGAATTACAACTAATCTCCAAACTACGGAGATTAGTTCCCCCAGGGGAAAGGGCAGCTCTGGAAGGTAGGCTCTGTAGTGTACCAGAGAGTCTAGCAAAAAACAAACATTCTAGAGTGACATCACATCCAAACAATCTCCTCCCCCTAAACTCCACCCTCTCCTTGCAACATTCCCAAATCTCCAGGAATTTCTCAAGCCAAAGGCGGCAACCATAGTCTCTGCCCATTCACAGAGAGGGGTTGAAGGCAATGCTTCCTGAATTAGCACCAACTGATTCATAGCAGGGCCATGAAACTGGTTTATATTGAATCAGACCATTGGTCAAAGTCAGTATTATCTACTCCCAACAAGCAGCAGCTCTCCAGGGTCTCAGGCAGAGGACTTTCACATCACTTACTACTTGAGCCTTTTAACTGGAGATGCCACAGATTGAACCATGGATCTTCTGCTTGCCAAGCAGATGCTCTACCATCAAGCCACAGACCCTCCCCTCCCATGGTATACAGCCATCTGAATGGGCCCTGGAGAGCCATTATTTGCTCCACTGGCAAAACCTACATGTAGCCCATCAGTACATATAAGTTTCCCCTAGTGGTGCAAATATCCTCCCAGGGCTCTTTCAAGTTGAGGAAAGGCTTAACCCACCCCACTTTTCCCAGTCCCAACCCATTTTGGACCCCATGCACCCCTGAGAATTAAGTTCTAAACACAGAACTCCAAAACAACATCTGCTTGAAGGATTGCGGAGGACGCATGAGGAGGTTTTTAACCATGTGATTAAGGCCCTAAGGCTGAAAGACAGTGGCTTGTCTAAGGTCACCCAGCAGGTTCATAGCAGATGTGAAGTCTAGGGTTGCCAGCTCTAGACTGGGATCTCCTGGAGATTTTGGGAATGACACCTGGGGAGGGGAGGGTTTGGGGAGGGGAGGGAGTTCAGTGGGGTACAATGTCATAGAATCCACCTAACCAAGGCAACCATTATCTCCAGGGGAACTGGTCTATGTCATTTGGAGACCAGTTGTAATTCTGGGAGACCTCCAGCCACCACCTGGAAACTGGCAACTCTAGGGAAGTCTGGACCTGGGCTTTCAGTTCACAATCTCTACCCAAGAGCAGCTGTCAGTTTTGTGCCAGAACAAATCATCCAACTTAGTGTTTGAGTTCCTCCTGAGCAATGTGTCAATTTATTTATTTATTTATTACATTTATATCCCGCCTTGCCAGCGAACCGGCTGCGTGTAGATACAAATGTCTGTCAGCACTGGATAGAACTTACCTGCCACATTGGAGACGGTTCTGTTGGATGCCTGGCCAATACCTAAAGGAGACAAAATGAAAACATTAATTTCAACACCCATTGCAATTGCAAGAATCTCTGTCGCACAAAAACGGAGACATAAAAATAGCCCATCACTCTCTTTGTGGCAAAACAAATTATGGGAACATTTTGTTTATAGTCGAGTTACAGCACACTCTTCAACAACAAATTTAGAAAGCTACCAAAAAACATTTAGAGCTGTTTCGTTTCCTGTGTACTTAGTAGAAGGAGCTATAGTTGCAAATAACGCATGCTATCAGGAACTGTTATATTTTTAAGAGTCCTAAGATTTATCCCTGAATTTAATTATAGATGCAACTTTGCAAATAGTTATAATATGCAAATCATACTGTTATTCTGTTACACTCAAGTTACATTGTATCTAGCTGTATCACTCTAGTTATTGGAATATTTATAATTTTTTTTTTTAAAGGGCTATGTGTAGATGATGCCTAAGCATCTACGGTTGCGTGGCTATTCCAGAGAAGCCTGTTCACTCAGGCAGTTCCCCTCCAGTGGAAGTTGCTCCACAGTGCAGTTTAATTCCTCTGTGACTGACAGGGTTGCCAGCTCCAGCTTGGGAAATACCTGGAGATTTTGGAGGCGGAGCCTGAGGAAGGCGGGGTTTGGGGAGGGGGAGGAATTCAAGGGAGTACAATGCCATAGAGTCCACCTTCCAAAGTGGCCATTTTCTCCAAGCAAACTGATCTCTGTCGCCTGCATATCAGCTGTAATCCCAGGAGATCTCCAGCCACCCCCTGGAGGTTGGCAACCAGAGCTCTTTATTCTGGAATGACTAATAATCTGTGCTGGGTTCCTGCAGTTCAGCTGGTTCCTGTGACCAAGGCCAGGGTGGAAACAGAGGAAACATTCCAGTGTGTGTGTGTGTTTTGGGTATACAATGCAGACTTCAGAACAACTGTCAGTCTGGCAGACGTCTTTACTCAAACCATGATCCTTGAACCCTTTGGGGTTGCTCTATGCAAGATCGTTCTTTTGCTACCAGTCTGAAATTCACAGGGTCGTTTAAGGCCGGCGTCTTTTCTATCTGTCCCTGGAGACAATGTGCGGGGCCAGAAAGCACAGCAGCCCCTCCCTGCCTTTCCCCTCCACCCCAGAGTTTGCAATGCCAAAAATGTGCAGTCTTTATTCTGAGATGTCATGCAGCATCTTGGACTTGACCTTTTGTTTTGCATCTGTGACAAAATAAGGATTTTTTTGGTGGCGGAGCATGTGTGTGTCTCGTGTGTGTTTGGAGGAGGCCTGAGTGAAGCAGCTGTTGTGGTTCCCCCCCCCACCCTTTCCCCCTCTCTGTCAGGTGGGTTCACCAAAGGACTTGTTTGTATGGGTTTCCAATTTGGCGTCATTGTGATGCAACTCTGTCAGGGGAATGGATTCTTATCGAGGGGGCCTGCCTGGAACAGCAGCTTTCAGTTCTGCACCCCCTCCATTCTCTCCTTGGATCCGATGCCCTTAAACCCTGTAATTTTACAAACCTGCCTTTCCTGGTCTTTTGGTTTTCTCATTCTTTAATAGCAGCGAGCTTGTTCCTGGTTTTGAAGAAGTGGGGAAGGTGTCAGATGACTGAAAAGGGACAAGATCGTGCCCAGCAACACCAAAGACTGCACCAAATAATACTATGATCACTCTTTTCAGCAGCAGCACACTAGATGTGACAAGGGGTAGGGGGGCAGGGGCAGAACTTCTGCATTTATTTGTTTGTCCACATATAAAGCAGAAAGTGGAGTAAGGAAAGCTAAATACCCTTGCAGTATCTTGCTGCACTCTGTTGTTCAATGCATTTTTCTTCCTCTAGCCTAGAGAAAATGGAATTCTTGCCAAAGACGCTGGTTTAAAGACGTAATTTTTTAAATGTCAATTACTCTCCATCCTGCCTATTGTATTTTTAAAAAATCCTGCCTTAAATCCCTTGGAACAAGCCTGGTTCTCGCTCTTCTGTTTCCCCCCACGATGACCCACAAGGCTGAGAGAAAGTAACTGGCCCAGGCCCACCTAGCCAGCTTCATGGCACGGTAAGGATTTGAGCCCCAGTCTCCAGGGCTTAGTCCAATACTACCCACTCCACGACAGGGCCTCACAGAAGTTGACCGAGACCCAGGCCACTTCCATTTTTTTAGACTCCCAGTACAAAAAACAAAGACATGCCAAAACAGTTACAAAAATTGTGATATGTTTTGAACGTCATCTTCTTTCAATTCTGTCAGTATTTCTCTGATACTGTATGTATAACTTCATTTGGAGATAATGTCAAAAGTCTAAATCTGAGGCCTTCTTTGAATGTGAGGTCCAGGCCAAACGGCCCTTCTGGCTCCCACTGTGATTATTTTATTTTTATTTATTTATTATTTGTATTTATATCCCGCCCATCCCGTGAATGGGCTCAGGGTGGGTAACATCATTATAATAAATACAATTTAAAACAAACTATAAACATTAAAACAATGGGTACCCAGCCCTGCTACTACACAACACTGGTTCTTTTCAAGGCCCACCCATCAATCTCTTTCAATAGGTGGTAATACCATTGTTAGCCTCCAAACCTTAAGGGGTAGGCTGGAGCCCAACAGAGATTTCTGTAAACAGAAGGGACTTGATCCGCAGAGCAAGCATGCACACGCACACACCCCACGGCTCCTGGGGAAAAGATACGTTGCGGGGGGGGGGGGGGTTAGAGGCCTGCCGCAGGAAGGTAGAACGGGGCTGAAGTCACCTCCCCTTTCTGTTCATTGAAATCCTTCCACTGTTTCCAAGCCATTTTGAGGAGTTTGTAGATGAAGGGAAGACTTGATGTGTGTGTTCCCCAGTGACATTAACTATAATAAATTTCTATTATAAATATAATTTAATAAACTCAGGAACGCTCTCCCCAGACTTGCATGTCCCTTTCTGCTGCCATCTTCCGCCAGTGAGTGAAGACTTTTTTTTGCTTCTTCTGGTGTTTCCTCAGTGATTCCTGTCCTACGTAGGGTTGCCAACCTCCAGGTGGGGTGTGATATTACAATTGCTCTCCAGATGACAGAGATCAGTTCCCCCAGAGAAAATGGCTGCTTTGGATAGTGAACTCTATGATATTATTCCCTGTTGAGGTTCCTCCCCTCTCCAAACCCTGTCCTCTCCAGGCTTCACCCTCCAGGTATTATTTTCCCCACCCAGAGCTGGCAACCCTATGTTTTAATTCTTCTTTTTATGTCTTCATAAGTGCAATTTAGCTTGGTTTAAACTGTTTTAATGGCATGTTTTTGTTTGGGTTTGATGGTTTTTAAGGTGTGTTTTTTTATTATGTATGTTTTTAACCTGTTGGCTGCCTTGGTGGCTCTGATGAGGGCAGAAAGGTAGAAATTTTGGTTAAGGAAAAATAATTTTAAAAGTCCCTGTGAATCTTAGACGATGTCACCAATGCCCCAATGCTGGTTGGAATGCCCTATTGTCACATCTTTTTGGGATAGAATAATAGAGGAAATAAGAAACATAACTGGATATATTATAGAAAGAAAACCCGGAATCATTACTCTTAGGGTGCGATCACACGGACGTTTATTGCGGGCCTCGCGGCTGTTCCCCATCGCAATTAAAGGGGCTGACTAGACGGCCGCATCTGTCTCCCGTCTCGAAGCCGCCCCCCCCCCGCACTCGAGCCCGCTTTTCCAACCACCAGGAAAAACAAGTACCTTCCGTTTGAGCCATCGCGCTTGAAAGAGCAGCGCGGGAGAACCCGGGTTTAAATGCCCGTGTGATCGCACCCTTAGATTAGAGCGGAAGAGGCTCTATCTATTATACAAAGGAAAAGAATTGCTTTACTACTATTTGCATCCAAAACAACAATAGCATCCATTGGAAATCAAAATGTAAACCAACCGTAAACCTCTGATATAAGAAACTATGGAATCTATATATAATGGAAAAATTCAGATATAATGAAACCAACAAAAACTAATGGAGGGTATAACAAATTTACGTGTATATGGCTACCCATAATATCTTCCCTAGTTACTCAAGAAACAATACCTGATGTAATAGATACTCTTCATCAGTGTTCCCTCTAAGCTAAGCTAGTGTGAGCTAGCTCAGTTTTTTAGCCTCCAGCTCACACATTTTTGTCTCCACTCAGGAAGGATGGCTCCAGAGCAAACTAATTTTTTCATCAGCCAAGTCGCTCGCTCACTTCTTTAATGCCAGTAGCTCACAAAATAGAATTTTTGCTCACAAGACTTAGCTTAGAGGGAGCATATGGTAAATGCTGACAAACTGCAATTACTGAATGTTTGAATAATAGAACGTTACAATCTAAACAACTGAAAAGAAGTACACACTTATCGTGTACAAAGTTGTTGTAAATGGAAAAAATGAATACAATTTAATAATAATAATAGTAAAAAGGTCAGGCTTCTCCCACTTTAAAACTGACCTTAACATAAACAACACATTTACTGCTATTACTTCTCTTGATCATATGAGCCATTGTGTAGGGTTGCCAACCTTCAGGTGGAACCTGGAGTTTTCTTGCTATCACATTTGATCTCCAGACAATCAAGGTAAGTTCCCCTGGAGAAAATGGCTGCTTCAGGGGGGGAGGGGCTCTATGGCATTATACCATACTGAAGTCATTCCCTCCCCAAACCCACCCTTCTGTACCCATTGGTCAGTTAAATTCCAGCTATTCACAAAAATTGCAAGCAACTGTCTATAGTAGGGATGCCAACTCTGACTTTGGACACTCTTGAAAATTTAGGAGAGGTGCTTAGGGAGACAGCTCAGGCCCTATGGTATACCATACAAGCCACCCTGCACCCTCTGAAGCTACTGGCAGTGTTCCCTCTAAGCTAAGTTAGTGTGAGCTAGCTCACTGTTTTCTAGCCTCTGGCTCACACATTTTTTGTCTTAGCTCAGCAGGATGGCTCCAGAGCAAACTAATTTATGCAGTAGACACATCACTCACTCGCAATTTTAATACTAGTAGCTCACAAAGTAGAATTTTTGCTCACAAGACTCCACAGCTTAGAGGGAGCATTGGCTACTGGTATCCTTACAAGGCTAGTATTGCCAGGCAGTGCCAGCAACCAGCAAGAAGGTTTTGGGGGTGCAGCATCCTGGAGGAAACATTATAAAGAAAAATAAAACCTCAGATACAGAAGGTTCTGACCACAGAGTTCCCAACATTTCCTAGACCTACCTGGAAGTGACAAGGGTAGCTCTAGCAGTTGCCAGAACTCTGTGGTAAAGCTGGTCAAGGCCACAGTTTCCACACGTCTATCAGCTGAGCACTGACCAGCAAATGCTGACATAAATAGGCAGAGGCACACAGGAATCCTAAGCGCTTTTATTGCCTACCTGCGCAACAGCTACAGATCATATTTTTAAACTGCTCCAGTCACATGTAAACCAACTTAAAGACATGCAGGCAAAAGAGTAATGAGTCCTCCCCACTGAGTTTTCTCATTACATCTCCTCTTCAAACCTGCTTTCCCCACAGCTGGTTTCACTTCCAATATTGAAATCTAGCTGAGGAAAAATTTCCGGGGGGGGGGGGGGTGGCCTTAAAAATCACCTTGAGGTCAATTTGATTGAAAGGGTGGGGTGGAAATCTTTCAAAATAAACAACTAGGCATGCTGAACTGGTTTGTGCCTGCGTGGGGGGGGGGGGTTCTGCACCCACCCATGGGCCTCTTATCTTTGGTATTTTAAATTGCAAATTCCAAAGAATGCTTTTACATCTGCTTATGGCAGATCTGCATTGAAAGACTTCAAGGCATGCATAGTTTAGTGTCAGTGGGGGGGGGGGGAAACAGTCCAGGCTCCTTCATTTGACTATGAATTCTTACACACAAGACAAGGAAAACAATACCTGAACTTTGCTGGCCTGGTGGCCCCACAATTTATTTGAAATTAAGATTTCTCAACATATGAGTCTTTTTCAGGCATCAATGTCCCAGGCAACACAAAATAATTAAATAAGAATAGCAATATGTTATTTCTTTAAAGGCAAGGAACTTAATTAAGAAGCACTCTGCCGATCTGATTTTTTCCCCTTTTAGTGACCACAGCTACAATGACCTTCATGTCAGCAATGTGACATTTTGCAGAAAGAGATGGTGGGTTACAGCTCAGTGATACATCTCTGGAGGTCTTACAGGCCCCAGGTTCAATCCTTGCCGTCTTGATTTTAAAAGAATCTCGGAGCTCAGCTGGGAAAGATCTCCACCTGAAAACTCCTTGGAGAGACACCTGTCCAAGCAGATGGGACTGGATTAAATGGACCATGATCTACTCAGTGCAAGTTAGGGTTGCCAGCCTCCAGGTGGAATCAGGAGAGCTCCCAGAATTACAACTGGTCTCCAGGCTACAGAGATTGGTTCCCCTGGAGAAAAATGGCTGCTTTGGAGGGTGAACTCTAGCTGCAAGGCAGTGTGAAAGACCTCGACCTGGAAATTTGCTGCTGGACATACTAACCTTGATAGGCTGACTTAGAATACAGCGGCTTCACATGGAAAAGGATGAAACACAGGAGGGGAGAATGTTGTAAGCCACTTTGGGGGCCCGTTGGGGAGAAAAAGTGGGGTATAAATGAGGTAAACAGATGTGCTCAGGGGGACAAAAAACAGCCTGCCTGCAAATCCGTTCCATGACAGTAGCTGGCATTAGGGTTGCCAATCCCCCGCTGGGGGCAGGGGATCCCCCGGTTTGGAGGCCCCCTCACCACTTCAGGATTATCAGAAAGCAAGGGGTGAATGCCCACTGGACACTCCATTATACCCTATGAAGACTGGTCCCCATAGGGTATAATGGAGAATTGATCTGTGGGCATCTGGGGCTCTGGGGGGGCCCTGCTTTTTGAGTTAGAGGCACAAAATTTTCAGCATAGCATCTGGTGCCTCTCCTCAAACCGCCCTCCCAAGTTTCAAAAAGATTGGACCAGGAGGTCCAATTCTAAGAGCCCCTAATAAAAGTGCCCTATCCTCCATTATTTCCAATGGAGGGAACGCATTTAAAAGGAGTGCAGTCCCTTTAAATGTGACGGCCAGAACTCCCTTCGGAGTTCAATCGTGCTTCTTCCCTCTCCTCTCCCGGAGGCTTCTGGAAAGTCCCCCACCGGCTTGTCAGCCTCACCTGGCAACCCTAGCTGGCACACACATTCCATTTCATGATGAATGGTGCTTCCAAGTCAATGAAAACATGGTGGGTCTTGAAGAACAGAGGAAGGAAGCACTGGGGTTTCAGCACATCAGAGCATGAGCCCTGCAATCAACTCTGAATGCAGAACTGGTCTTGGTAGTACCTGTAAAGGGCAGCCCCAACCCTCCAGTAGTTGAGAAACTTGCATTGCTGTATGGTGTGGGGGGGATCTCAACAACAAGCTGTGGATACCTTGGGAATTTTGAGAAAGGGTAGTGGATAGCCTAGGCCAGCCAGATCTCAACAGATCTCAGAAGCTAAGCAGGGTTGGTCCTGGTTAGTATTTGGATGGGAGTCCACCAAGGAATACCAGGGTCACTACATCTCTTGCCCTGAAAACCCTATGGGGTCGCCATAAGTCAGCTGCGACTTGGCGGCAAAAAAAGAAGAGGTTGGATTTGTACCCTGACCTTTACTACCTGAAGGAGTCTCATAGCGGTTTATAATCCCTTTCCCTTCCCCTCCCCACAACAGACACCCTGTGAGGTAGGTGGGGCTGAGAGAGCGCTTTCAAGAACTGCCCTTGAGAGAACAGCTCTGAAGGAGCTTATGACTGACCGAAGGTCACACCAGCAGCTGCACATGGAGGAGTGGGGAATCAAACCCAGTTCTCCCAGATTAGAGTCTGCCCTCCTAACCACTACACCAAACTGGCTTTCCTGTTACCACCACAGATGGCTGCCACGGGAAGTGGGAATGATCACAAAATGACTGTTATGTTGATGAAGGGGGGAAATTTCAATATGTTAGGAGGTCCACAGGCCTACAAGCCTCCTGAGGTTTTCTGATGTGTCTCCTGCTCCAATGAGATGGAGCAAACCCAGGAATGGTTCTTTGTTTTGGGTGTCAAGAGACATATCACAGGACACCTCGATCGTCACTGCTCTTTGGAGACAGGTGCTTTGCTACGGCCAGGAAGTCTTCATGGGAAGCTCCACCCATTCATAGTAAGACCCAGCTTGTATGACCGATTTCACACAGGCACTGCCCCGGCGTTCTTCCTCCGTTTACCCCAGTGCTGTGCTTGAATTTCACACTATTTGCCATGGGGTGCATTTTGACCCGCAGCTCCGCCCGATCTTCCCTGCGGCTTCAGTGATCCTCAAAAAACAGGATCACTGAAGCCACAGGGAAGATCAGGCAGAACCGTGGGTCAAAATGCGCCCCGTGGCAAATAGTGTGAAATTCAAGCACAGCACCGGGGCAAACGGAGGAAGAATGCCAGGGCAGCGCTAGTGGGAAATCGGTCTATATGTTCAACATATTCCCAGTTATGTTCAAATGCCGAAAGAACCACCATGCTTTCTGTCAGAATGCCACTGTTGGAGGACGGAGGAATTTTCCTCACAAATGGAGAGTATTGTTTCACCAGCTTGTATCGTACATGGGGAAGCAAAAAAAGAGCATTGTGACTTGCTCAAGACTGAATAGTGAAGAAAGGTTCATTCACACATGCATGAACATCAGTGGATAACTGCAATATCAAGTGATGACTTCCCCATGTGAATGGGTCATCACAGATTACCATCTTGCACAATCTCAACCCCAGGACTTCACAGTGAAATGTATGCCCATGAGTATCTGTCAATCAGCAATCAAATGATGTGCATGCACATGTGAACCAGCCTTCGGTGTCAAAGCTGAACTGACAGTCAAAATGGGTTACACTTCACATGTGGGGTTATATTTCTCAGATTTGCATGTCTGTCCCCTTCCCCCTTTTTGTGTCTTTTTAAAAGGAGGATATAAAAATGTCTTGCTAGCATTCCTTATGCTGCTGAATTGGAGCAGAAGAAAATGGAAATGCAGCCCAGTTCTAATGAAGCATAAAAATTGATCATTTGCAATGTGGCACCAAAGACCCAGAAGAAAAATGCAGCTATTGCGCTAGATCACATGACTTTCAGGTTGGGAACACGGGGAAGAGGTGAGCTGCATTCCGGGCACAGAAATGTGCCACATTTCCTTGAATTGCAAAGGTCATAAGCCTTTATTGCACATATGCAAGGCAGGGTTTCTTAGAATTCCAGTGAGTCAGTGTGGCGCTTATTCCCAACCAAGTGCTCATAAGACTATGGCTGTAGATGCCTTCTGTTTCTGTGTAAATGTCAGAGGGATAGCCATGTTGCAGAAAAAAATAAACAGTAGTACTTCCTTCGTCACCTTAAAGACTAAACCTTTTTTTAAAATTATGTGTAAAGGCACTCAGCAGCAATTAACAACTTCCCTCTGGCTATTGTTTGCTTTATCTGGATCACACATTTGGAATAATACACAGTCTGAACCATTAGATAAAGTATTTACAGAGCTGCAGGCAGAGCCTTTTGCGGTGTGCTTCTCCCAGGGTGACTTGACTGAGTGCCGCATCTCCTGCTCATAACCTTTGCCACTTGTGGGTGAATGGCATAGAATACTGGCCAGCCTTTCTCATTCTCACACAATAATCCATTCTAATCCATTTGCCCACTCCTCCACCACCCCTGTGCTCAATGGGGTGACAAGAGAAAAGGGGGGAGGAATGGTGATCTTCCAGCGCTGTGACATCACTTCCAGCTATGCAACCAGAAGTGATGTCACCAGAATGCAGGCTGCTCCAGGATTCACCCGAAACCCTGTGACTTTTACCATAGAGTTTCAGATGAATCCTACAGTGACCCATGGTGTGATGATGTCACTTCTAGTTATGCAGTTGGACTTGATGTTGCCATGTCAAAAGTTCACCTTTCAGATAAGTTCTGCTTCCACTAGTCTTCTGGGAGTTGCCAGACAAAGGTTGTCAACCCAAAGCCATTCCAGTCATTCTGGCTCCCATGTCAAGATGTGTAGCCAGGTGGTCTTTGTGAATTACACATGATTGTCCACAGAATTCAGAAGTGTTGGCCATCAGCACATTTGATAACATCTCTGTCTTTTGAGGAAGGCTTGCATCTGTATTCAGCCAATACTCATCAGACTCATTGGAGCCAGCTTGGTGTAGTGGTTAAGAACGGAGAGCCGGGTTTGACTCCCCACTTCTCTACATGAAGCCAGCTGGGTGACCTTGGGTCAGTCACAGTTCTCTCAGAACTCCCTCAGCCCCACCTACCTCACAGGGTGCCTGTTGTGGAGACAAGAAAGGAAGGTGATTGTAAGCCACTCTGAGACTCCTTCAGGTAGTGAAGGGCAGGGTATAAAACCTCCTCCTCCTTCCCCCGAAGGACTCCTTTTTTATTTATTCATTTACTTTATTTTTACCCTGCTTTTCTCACCAGTGGGGGCCCACAGCAGTTTATGTTATTCTCCTCTCCCCCATTTTATCCTCACAACAACCCCTGAGAGAGAGTGACTGGCCCAGGGTCACCCAGAGAGCTTCCATGACAGAACAGGGATTCAAACCTGGGTCTCCTGGATTCTAGTCTGGCACTCTAACCACTACACTACACTGCCATGCCCCTGCACACAGCAGAGGGCGCTGTGCTGCTATTGCTTCTTCTTTTTGTGTTAGTTGCTTTCATGCACAGATTGACTCCCTACTTTCCGGGTTCTCTGTAATCACCAGCACTTTTTTAATGGTAACCATTCCTAGATTCAATCTACTCAACACTTGCTTGAACTGGAATCCCGTGGGTAGAGAGAACTTGATTTTCTTGTCTATGGCTATGTCTGCCCTGGCTGTTTTTCCCCTCAAGATATGGAAAGAACATCTGGTGAGCTGTACACTTGCTTCCAGCCAGTGTCCCTAACTGGGCCCTGCTTGGGGTTTTGTCCCTGGAAAGAAGTATACCACATTAAAGAGTCACTAACTTTCCTACAAAGTGCTTGGACAGAAATCAGAGGGAGCCCTGTCCCAGCGTGTTTCCACGGCGAGAATATAGATCTGGGTGACTCCCAGATCCTAGCCAGATACTCTTGACTGTTATAACACACTACATAACTAATAGCACAGGAACAAATATGAACAAATGAGAGACACAAGGAAAAACCAAAGGGAAACAAAAGACAAGGACCAGTGTACGGAAATGTCTTACTGCTACTCTGATCTGTGCACACCTGTTAAATTTTTAGAAATGCCAGCCATCTTTAGCATCCCGATTCGCAGCATCTTTTAGTGCTGGGTGTATTGTCTTGCTCTTACTCTACTGTTTGCAACTTTTGTAATTCCAGTTTCAACATTGTTTATGGTGTGTCATGTTTTAGACATTTTTCCTCTGTACTGTCTTCTAACTGTATAATCCTTGTTCGCCCAAAAGTACAAATAAGTTGGCTCTAGATCAAATCAAGCCTGAATTCTGCCTAGAAGCTAAAATGACCAAACTGAGGCTATCGTACCATCATGAAAATAGAAGACTCACTTGCAGGAGTCATTAGGGGACAGAGAGAAGCGGAGCAGAGCTCCGCCAGCCCAGGAGTGGGCACTAGGGCAGCCATGGGCCGAATCAGATTCTCTGATCTGATTCGGCCTGCCGCTGAATTGCTGCCAAAATTCAGTGGCAGCCTAAAAAGCAGCTGGAGGGGAGGGGGTTTGAGGGAGAGTCCCCAGACTTACAGGATAGCTGCTGGAGCCTCTCCCCCAAATATCCACCAAGTTTCAAGAAGATTGGACCAGGGGGTCCAATTCTACGGTCCCCCAAACAGGTTGCCCCCATTCCCTCTATTGTTCTTTATGGTTGGGAAAAAGTAACGTTTTTTTCCCACTACAGAGAACAGTGGAGGGGATGGGGCAACCTGTTTGGGACCCATAGAATTGGACCCCTGGTCCAATCTTCTTGAAATGTGGTGGGTATTTCAGGGAGAGGCCCCAGCAGCTACCCTGCAAGTTTGGAGCCTCTCCCTCAAATCCCCTCTCCCCCAGCCCCTCATATACCCTGTGAGTGTTTGCCATTGACTTCAACGGCCCATAAGGTATAATGGGGCTGAAACTGACATTTGGCTGGTGGAATGACACTTGCACTGCCGAAACTGACATGTGGGGGTGATTTGGCAGCTGGAACTGATGTGGTCTGATTTGGCCCGATCTGAATTGCCCCCCCCCCCAATTTTATTTGCATACCCCTAGTGGGCACAAATGGCAGTGGTGGCAAGCCCCTCCCCCAACTCCCAGCAGGTCTGTGGAGGAAGCGAAGCGAGAAGGGGTTTAAAGTTTAAACCCCTTCTGTTTAGAGTTGCATGGCGGCAGCAGCACAATCTCTCCATTGTATTCTATGGGGCCCTTCTCGCTTCGCTCCCCTCTTCCCGCCTTGGCAGGCCAGCTGGGGAAGGGAAGGGGAGGCTTTTGAAGATGCCGCCCCCTTTGCTTCCCTTTCTGACACACTTCCGGTGATGTCATGGGGTGTGGCATATGCTAATGAATTATGCTAATAGGTATGCTAATGAGCTCCTGCACCTCTTTTTCTACGAAATGACCGCTGCTCACCGGAGAAGACAATCATGCTAGGAAAAGTTGAGAGCAGCAGGAAAAGAGGAAGACACAACATGAGAAGGAGGGAAGCCACAACCCTCAGTTTGCAAGAGGTGAGCAAGGCTGTTGATGATAGGATGTTCTGGAGGTCATTAATTCACAGGGTCACAGGGTGTCTGTTGTGGGGAGGGAAAAAACATGAAAGCAACAACACACACAATCCTTGTTCTGTTGCCTGGGCTATTGGATTTTTTATGCTGTTTGATTGCATTGCTTCATATTTTGGAATCCGCCTTGGGTCTCAGTGAGAAAGGCAGGATATAAATAAAGTAAATAAATAAAGGAGATAAATAAAGTAAAGATGCCTGTATAAGGAGCTTGGAGTTTCCTTGGAATGTGTGAACGCTTCTGTCCTATATGCTTGCTCTAGGACAGGGGTGGGCAAACTGTGGCTCGGGAGCCGCATGCGGCTCTTTCACATATATTATGTGGCTCCCGGCAGGGCGGCTGAGGAAGCTAAATATCACTAGCAAACAAATATCATTGGACAAATTAATATCATCAATATCTGCTTTTACCCCTTTTGTTATTATTTTTGGCAGTTTCATTTAATGTTAATAAAAAGCAAATTTGCTTATTTTCCAATAAAAGCAGGTAATATTTGTTCATGTCTTGTGGCTCTCAAACATCTGATGTTTATTCTATGCGGCTCTTATGTTAAGCAAGTTTGGCCACCCCTGTTCTAGGTGGCTCTTAGGCTGAGCAAGTTTGCCCACCCCTGCTCTAGGATCACTATGGCTCTCAGTCCATCTCACATGATAATAAAAAAGTGGTAATGCTCCTTCATGCTTCTCGATGGCTGTGGATATCCCCCCTCAATGTCCCTGTGCTTTGCCCACCTGCCCAGCAGAACTGACATAGGGAATGTTTTCAAGACCCAGGGCTGTTTGGGCCACCTGGAGGTTGGCAACCCTACCCGAAGGTGACCAGTGCCCCAAGAGTCTTGTTCCCTTAACTGGCCTGTCCTGGAGGCCACGCCCCTGTGGACAAGTGGTTTAAGGGTGTGATCATTTCTAAGAAGCCCTGTTGCCTTGAATGGGGAGGCTCTGGATTGTGTCATGGATGCCATTCTGCTTTTATAAAATTCTAGGCTGGGGGCCAATCTATGTTTTCCTTAAAAGCATCAACTACAGTCCTCCTTGAATTCAGAAATCATTGCTGGCCTGGGCACGGCAGCCTCTGTGATTCAGTGCTGTTCCGTATCAAACACTTTTTGCCAAGGAAACCTAGCCTGTCAGGGATAGAAGAGTTTGAACATTTAATTCGGAGGCTGGTTTTCAATGTACAGTGGGGCAGAGAGCATTCAGAGTTTTGCATTCTGAAATGGTGAGCAGCCTGCTGTACCACCTATCTTCCTTGAAGATATGCCTCGGTTCTTATACAGGAGCAGATCTGAGAAGGTTAGGACTTAGTTTTTTAAAATTGTCCCTGAAGCATTTTAGCATCCCAGTATTTAAATAATAAAATTTTATTGAGAGTTGAAATGGTATTTATTCTCTAGGTTTTTTTATGTTTTTGAGCAATTGCGAGTAAAATGTGTTATAATTAAAATAAATGGGACAGAACCACAGGCCTGCACACTCAAAGTTTAAGTTTCCCTTATTCACTGCTTTGAGGACTGCCAGTTCTAATATAGTTAAGAGACTCAGCTACACATCAGTAGGCCCCTAGTCAGTTTGGTGTAGTGGTTAGGAACGCACCTCTAACCTGGGAGAACCGGGTTTGATTCCCCACTCCTCCACATGCAGCTGCTGTCCTCTCACAAGCAGTCCTCGAGAGAGCTCTCTCAGCCCCACCTACCTCACAGGGTGTCTGTTGTGGGGAGGGGAAAGGAAAGGGAGTGTAAACCGCTCTGAGACTCCTTCAGGTAGCGAAGGGTGGGGGTATAAATCCAATCTCTTCTTCTCCTAGTTTGCTTCTCCCACTGTCATGAACCCACCAGGTGGCTCTAGAAAGTCACTTTTTCTGAGATCCAGACCCCCCCCCCTCCATCCACAACAGGGTATAATAGTGACAAGGCAGAAGTGCTATTGGTGAGGGGATGGTGTCACACTCCCCTTGAAGAAATAGGTCTGTAGTCTGGGGGTGCTCTAGGGTTGCCACCTCTGTGTTGGCAAATTCCTGGAAAATTGGGGGTGGAACCTGGGGAGGGAGCAATTTGGAGAGGAGACGGACCTCGGTGGGGTATAATGCCATAGAGTCCACCCTCCAACGAAAGGCCACCAAGGAAGACCAGAGTTGGTACAGAGGCAGGCAATGGCAAACCACCTCTGTTCATCTCTTGCCTTGAAAACTCATGTTGGCTGTTACTCAGGGCCAGTTCCAGATTTTGGGAAGTCATAGTCAGAGAGTCCCATGGACTGCAAGGAGGTCAAATCAGTCAATCCTAAAAGAAATCAACCCTGACTGTTCCCCGGAAGGCCAGATACTGAAGCTGAAGCTCAAATACTTGGGCCACCAAATGAGAAGGGAGCACTCACTGGAGAAGACCCTGATACTGGGAAAGACTGAAGGCCAAAGAAGAAGGGGACGGCAAAGGATGAGATGGCTAGACAGTGTTATCGATGCAACGAACATGAAGTTGAGCAGACTCCAGAGGACAGCAGAAGACAGGAGGGCCTGGCATGATGTGGTCCATGGGGTCACAAAGAGTCAGACTCGACTGTGCAACTGAACAACAACAGTCAGAGAGTTCCCAGGGCCCCCCTCCCCTCTCCACCACTAGGCTCTGCTCATACCCTCCCTCCCACCCATTCTCATGTCTCCCACCTCCCTGTGTATCCTTCTGCCTCCTGCTTGCGAGACCTTCTACCACCACCCATGCACACAGCAACCTGCATCACCCACAGCCCTTCCCCTGAGGACACCGGGAAGGATGTGCAGCTTGGATAGGGAAGCCAGACGCCACCTCTCCGCTGCCACTCAGCTGGCCAGCAGAAAGGGAGGCACACCTGAAGTTTTTGCGACATCCCCAGTGTGGCTTCAGCATGGCCTGGAAGTGATGTAGGCATGTTGGGGACATTGGGGTGACAATTTGGTTTTGGGGCAAAAACTCTGTGGTAGAATTAGCTTCTCTTCTACCATAGAGTTTTTGCCCCAAAGCTAGAGTGTCACCCTACCCCACTTCTGGGTCATGCTGGATGTTACATCGGAGACATTGCTGAAACATTGGGTGAGACTTGCTCCCAGTAGGCCCACTACCCATACCCTGTCGGCTGACCGGAGGGACTTGACAACCCTGGGAGCACAGATGGTAGAGCATTAGCAAGTGAACAGGAGAGGGGGTGTCAGCAGTGTTGCGCCCTCCTAGAAGCCCTGATCCAGGCAGCTTTCCCGCCTCAGGGTATGCTGATGCCAGCCCTGGTGCAACTGGACAGCACTTTCCACCACCCCCAGTCTCCAGGTGGGGCCTGGAATTCCCCTGGAATTACAATTAATCTCCATAGAGATCAGTTCTCCTGGAGAAAATGGCAGATCTGCAATATACCATACAGAGTCTAGAGGAAACTGGTGTCCTAGAACTCCCTCCCCTCCTCAGTCTCCACTCACTGTCCCTTGGCACCAATCCTAAATCTCCAGGAATTTTCTGAGCTGGAGTTGGCAACCTATGGATCAGGATTGCCAGGTTTCTCCCCTGGCTACTGGTGGGGGATGGGGGATAGGGTTGCCAGATGCAGGTTGGGAAACTCCTGGAGATTTGGGGATGGAGCCTGGGGAGGGCAGGGACCTCAGGGAGGTTGGGGTACAATGCCATAGAGCCCACCCTCCAAAGCATCCGTTTTCTCCAGGGTACCTGATCTCTGTAGCCTGGAGATGCGCTGTAATTCTGGGGAAGGGATCCCCAGGTCCCACCTGGAGGCTGGCACTCCTAATGGCAATGGATGGATTAAATCGGCATTCATTTGCATATAAGGAAAACAACCAAAGCATCTTTTGTGTTATTTTTAGATGACGTTTATGAGGCTGTGTCACAGCAGGCAGCCCCAGTTTAGAAAAGAAGCATTCCTTCCTGGTGCAAAGGATGGGGGGAAGCCTCTTCTAAAAGGGTGCCTGCCATCACCAGTTTTTATAAGTCCTCATAACAAAAACAATTAGCACTTAAAAAGGGGGGGGGGGAGTTGGCTAATTAATCAGGGGCACCATTTCAGTGGATCCAAATATTTTTAAATCTGTTAATCGATTCCATTAACCCACGGAATGTTGCAAGCAGTGTGTGTTTATTTTGTAAACCCCTGAGCCTTGCCGCTCTCAAGTGTCTCAAGGAAGGAGTTCTGCAGTCCAAAGATGTTGTTTACATTCAGTCTGTGTTTTGAATTCGCTGCCCCTTTGCGGCCCCACTATAATCTCTGAGGTTATTTCCTATTGCTGTCACATTGGCTATGCATTCCTGAGCGTTGAGCAATGCCTTTCCCCCATAGGCAGATGTTATGGAGCCGCAGCAGGCTGCTAAGTGCGCAGGCTCGAAGCACATTTCTTAATTCACGGTGGAAAAATACCATTACGTTTAAGATTGTACCTTGAGCCTGAAAGAGCTTCATTGATTATTCTAAATTGCCTACTCCAAAATCACTTGGGTTTTTTTTTTGTTTTCTCCCGCTGTTGTCCTGCTAACAGGGATTTAGAAACCAAACAAATAATGTTTTGTGCACTACAAAAAAAGAAAAACAGATCAAAAGCCCGTTAAGATAGCATATAGGAGGCGTATAGCTATTTCTGATGCAGCAGGTTCATAAGAAAAACAAGGTACTCGTTTCAAGCAATAACCAATAATTCACAAATGGGGTGCCAAGCCTGTGAGGGAACTTCTGCAAGAAATAAATTAGGTAAACAATGAAAGGGACCTGTAAGCCCAAAGCACCACAGAAGAGGTGGCCTGCTGCATCCCTGCATGATGCCTTCCAGTCAGATCTTTCAGAGATGCAATAGAATTACCTGCCCGAAGAGGAGACTGCTCACTCAGCCTGGGCTGTAGGTATCCTTCCTTTGATTGAAAAGGCCCACCCAGGTCCGTGACTCATGCAAAAATTCTAGTCTCCTTTATGGGCAGATAATTGTTACTCTAAAGCAAGCCTTTTAAAAAGTGTACGTGATGATATCCCTTCCATTTTGATTCAGAAAAAAAGTGGCGTCTCCACTATCAAACAATGCATTCCTCATTTCCCTAAGTGGAAGGCATTCCCAGCAGTCTTCCGGAAGGTCAATCGGCCTTGTTGTATGTTCTGGCAACGCAGACCTACGTGTAGATAATGTAGCGTAGGAAACAGAGCTCAGGATGTCGTCCACTCTCTAGAAAAACTAGAGTCCAGCAAAAAAATTGACACAAGGCCAGTTCCCACAATCACTGAGCGCAGTGTAACTACCGGAGAAGTACTTGCCAGTCCTGTGCACATTAGCTATGCATTCCTGCCCTGGATGGCCCGGGGTAGGCTGATCTGGTAAGATTTCGGAGGCTAAGCAGGGTCAGCCCTAGTTAGTGCTTGGATGAGAGACCCCCAAGGAAGCTGGGGGCTGCTGAGCAGACTGAGAGGGCAGGCAATGGCAAACCACCTCTGCATGTCTCTGGCCTTGAAAACTCTATGGGGTTGCTATAAACTGGCTGCGACTTGATGCCCCTTTACATATAGAAGAAGAAGAAATTGGGATTTATACCCCGCCCTTCACTACCTGAGGGACTCTCAGATTGGCTTACAATCTCTTTCCCTCCCCACAACAGACACTCTGTGAGGTAGGTGGGGCTGAGGGAGCTCCCCTGAGAACTGCCCTTGAGAGAACAGCTCTGAAAGAACTTATGACTGACCCAAGGTCACACCAGCAGCTGCATGTGGAGAGGTAAGGAATCAAACCCGGTTCCCCCAGATTAGAGTCCATGCTCTTTACCACTACACTACACTACACTACACAAAACTAGTCCTATGCAAGCTGGTTGCCCACCTCTAGAAGTGGTTATTTGCAGTTGTCACCAAGTGCAGGACTAATAGGGTTGCAAACCACCAGGTGGGACCTGGAGATCTGTTGCTATGACCACTGATTTCCAGATGATCAAGATCAGTTCCCCTGGAGAAAATGGCCACTTCAGAGGGTGGGCTCTGTGGCATTGCACCCTGTTGAGGTATCTCCCCGTCTCAAACCCCACCCTCCTCAGGATCTACCCTCCAAATCTCCAGGTATTTGGCAACCCTAAAGACTAAGCTTGCTATATATGGCTGGTTCGGAGCAGACTGTTGGTTTCAGTAGGATTTTCAAGTGGCTCCCCTCTCTCTACCATATCCCTATAGTCTCTCTCTCTCCCTCCCTCCTCCCTCTGATGGCACAGTACATTTAAGGAGCCCCAGGACACTATTCGTTGGGGCTGCAGCGAATTAATGCAGCAACCCCTCTGGCAACTATCTTTCTCATATGACTAGTAGTATTAGCATCCTGAACAGCCCAGACTAGTCCAAACCTTGTCAGAACTCAGAACAAACCCATAAGTTATGATGGGGCATTTCAGGGCTCCACCCCCTCCAATGTGAGGCATGCCCCACAACAACTGCTGCCCCTCTCTGCCTCCCTCCATTAAAAGGGCCCTCCAGCTGATCAGTGGGAGCACGTGGCCCGCCAATCAGCTGGAGGGCCCTTTAGATCTTGCAACCACTCCTCTCCCTCCCCTCCTCCAATAGTTAAAGGGGCTTCCAGCTGATCAGTGGGCCCTTTAAATCTTGCAGGATGTGAGGCAGAGGGATGGCTCCAGATGGAATCCCCTGATTTTCCAGGCTCCCCCAAGACGCTGGCCAGGGGAGTGGAAGCCCCACCCCCAACAGTTGTTCACGGCCCCAACAGTTTTCTGAAGGGACCCTTTAAATGGTTGGGGGAAAGTGGGGGTGTATGCGTGGCATGACATCATCACATCGGGGACAGCCCCTCTTGTTGTAGCCTACCCCAAATGGCACCCCCCCAAAAAAATCCCTCCACTGGGAAGATTAGACCTGGCAACCCTACCCCCAGTAGGGGTTGCCAGAAGTCAACCAGGACTTCTTAACAAGCATACCAACACACTCACACACACAGACACACACACACACAGTGCTGCAGGTCTTCAAGCAGAGCTAGACAGTCATCTGTCTGGAATGCTCTAGCTCTGGATCTTCTGTGGGTGGTTGGACTAGGCACCCTGTAATATCCCTTCCACTCCTAGGACTCTGTGACCTACCAAATCAGACACACACACGCTAGCAGTAATGTGCCTAAGGAAATGGTTAGATTCAGTCCTGACGGAGGGCGGCTGGCAGAGATCCCCAAGAGATTTCTGTATGGAACAGGGGTTTGGGCTAGGTAGCCTGTAAGACCCCTTCTATGCCTTCCCTTCCAGCTTCTTAGTATCTTGGGCTACTGGTATGACATTGTTTGGGGACAGCTAAGTAATGCCCGTATGTGTGCTTGCTTACCACCCACTCAACCTGTTCATTTGTAAATAAACAGTGTGTTGACAATATGGGCTACAAGTGTCCGGTGCTCTGGTGTTTAAAAAAAAAAACACCAAAAAAAACCCTGACCTTGTAAAAATCTTCCCTGGAGTGTACAGGAGATTTTATAGCCTGAGGCATCTTAGTACCATAATTTATTTTCATAGCATGATATATAAAAAGGAAAATCCTTGCCATTGCAGTGTAAACTACCACCATAATCCTGTCAGTGGATTGTTTAATGGAGTGTATTTGCTTCACTATTTTCATATAACCTATAATTTCAGCAAGTGGTTTTCAAACTGCATACAAAGGAACCCTGAAGTTCCTGCATGAGAAGCAATGGGGGGACAAACATTCTTAAAAGCCAGCTTGTCCACCATTATTGATCTTCCACAGAGATGTACAGCCACAGGGGTATGTTGGGCACATATCTGCAGACGTATCTATATCACAAACTGGTTTAGTATTCATTCCCTCTCTTCAAGGAACCTCCAAGAGCGTCATTTGGTAGGGGTGGTGGGGATTTCTAACAGAGAAGGCTGGATCCTACGGTGCCATTCTGCTGGTGTGATATCAGCTCCTTTGAAAGAACAGATTTTCCATCCATCTACAGAGGAGAAAGATTTTGGTTGATAGGCCCCATGTGAAGCTGACTCACAGTTTGCTTCCTACACTTTTCCTTCAGGCCCACTGACCTGTAGAATCACTGAAGGTTGCAATGAGAGGGTGTAGGAGGGGAAGCTGCCACCCCTGGTACAACTCTGCTTAAACCACTTAAGGTACAAGTAGGGTCACCATCCTCCAGGTAAGGCCTGGAGTTCTCCCAGAATTACAACTGATCTCCAGACTATAGAGATTAGTCCCCTTCCTTTGGAGGAACCATAGAGTTTAGGAGAAATGGAATTCCTAGAATCCCTACAGAGAGTAGGTGTTTTAGAACTTCCATCTCGCCTATGGTATACCATAGGGACTAGGTCAGACAGTCACCTGTAAAGACACTTAAGAGGCCAGTTCGGGACTGAGAGAGGAACAGGAATGCTATTGGCTATCATCTTCCTATGTGTCTTCAGATTTATCTCTTTAACACCGAGAAAAATTAACATTCCTTAACACCAAGAAGATAATTTTGAGAGGTTTTTAAAGTTGAGGAATATCAATGAAACAGGAAATTTAAAATTTGAATTTTGTTGGGAGAAAGTCATTGGGATATTTGGTTAATACAGCAGATTTTGCCCAGTCCTAGAAGCATGATACTAAGTGCAATAAATAAATCTTCCAAGAAGTATATTGCAAAAAAGTTACACTTACATTTATTCAGGTAGTTCCAGTTCACTTTCAGGTTGCAGTCAAGAGAGGAGAAAGAAGCCTGGTATAAATAGTATTTTCCCTATCACAAATGGCCAGCTACTCTGGCATCACATGTATGGGAGTATGAGGGCATTGCATCTAGAGGACAGACATGTAGAGACATGTGTCTCCATGGAAAACCATATTAAGCGATGGAGAGGACAAAGCGAGCGAGAGAGAAGGGGTCAGAAAGCAGCTTCCAGGTTAAGACAAAGAGAGGCATCCTATTCAAGAAGATAGCACCTATACGCCCTTAGAGTGATGTGCCCCCCCCCCATGTCCAGGCATGCTGAGTCACTCTCTCCAACAAAAGTGACCTCACGCAAGAAAGGGAGGAGGAGGAAGACCTGACCTATGAGCTAGATTGTGACATTACAGGACCTGACACCACATCCCTGCTGAGTTCCAGCCAGAATTTTTAGCACTTTTATCAAGCTAGTTAATTCTCAGTGTGGTCTCATCTGTGGATACAAATCTAGAGATTGGGGCCATCAACAGACAAGGCAGATCTACAAACCTGAGAAAACCCCAAGTTTCCAGAAAAATCTGAAATCTTTAAAAAATATACACTGGGGAATTAAACTCCCACAAATTATAAAATAAACACCTGAAGCTTTAAGAAATGGATGCCTGTGGTGGACATGGGTGTTGCTAGGCAACCGCAATAGTGTTGCCAGCCTTCAAGCCTTGACCTCTGTCAGTAAAAGACAGGGAAGGGGGCAGGGCCCTTTCCAGGGTTGTTTTGGCCTTTGAGGGAAGACTCATTGGAGCCAGGCCCAGCAGCAACCACCAGGCAACTTGCTAACCCCCAACTTCCATGACTCACCCAGGCCCAGCTACTTGCTACAGCAGCCACCCCATGAGAGACAGTGTGGTATAGTGGTTAGAATTGCAGATTAGGATCTGAGAGACTTAGGTTTAAATCCCCATTCTGCCTTAAAAGTTCACTTAGTGACTTTGGGCCAATCACACACCCTCAGGCTAACTTCCTTCACAGGGCTGTTGTCAGGATAAAATGAAGGAGAAGAGAATGATGTGTACTGCTTTGGGTCCCCCATCCTGGAGAAAGGTAGGATATAAATGAAGTAAGTAAATATTAAATATAGCTGAAGGGGGAGAGGAGACAGATAAAAGGTACGCTTGTGGGGGGGTGAGAAGGAAGCAGGATGAGCTGAGGATGTGGCAGCTGCCAAGAAGAGGGAGACAGAAAATAGTGTGGGTAGGGGACACTACTATTCCCAACCTAGTTTGAGGTAAGCCACAACAACAGGTATAAAAATGACGGCACTTTATCATGTAGAGTTCAGGGGTTGCAGTTTACACTGAGCGACATGAACGCTCAGCAGGTGAGGGTGAGATCCTGGATGAATTGGGTGCATTCCCTAAAATACACCACAGAATCTTAACATGAAGGGTTCTCAGCCATAAATTATAAGAAGAAAGTGTGTCCCCGTGTATAGAAGTTTGAAAACTACTGGCTAATTATCCTTTTTAAAATGCCACTCTTCCCCCCCCCCCCACTTCACGTTCCCTTTATTGGAAACCCCCCCCCCCCCCAACGCGCCTTACTGATTTGCAGGCATATTTGACAGACGGACACACACACACAATTACAAAAGGCTCACAGCTGCACAGGACAGCTGTACAGGCCACACAAATGACATGTGCAATTCAACCACAAAGTAAACCATGTGAAATATACAGAGACATCTCAATTACTACGGGCAGCGGCGGGGGGGATCTATGAGAAACAGAAACGGCATGCATATAATTCAAAGTCTGGGTTGGATATAAATTCAAAAGGACAGCTATGCGAGCTCTGCAGCTGATGGCATGCTTTTGACATTGACATCTCTCTGCCACCGTAATTGAAAGACGTACCTGCAGTGCAGTCCTGAAGAGTTTCACAGGACTAGGGATGCCAACTCCAGCTTGGGAAGTTTCTGGACATTTGGTGGTGGTGCTTGGGGAGCGTGGAGGGGAAGGAGCTTGGTGGGGATGTAATGCCATACAGTCTGCCCTCCAAACAGGGCTGCCAAGTCTGTGTTGGGAAATACCTGGAGATCGGGGGGGGGGGGGTGGAGCCTCAGGAAGGTGGGATTTGGGGCCTATTTGCCAGCCTCCAGAGTCCAACTTCCAAAGTGACCATTTCCTCCAGGTGAACAAATCCCAGTCGCCTGGAGATCAGCTGTGATAGCGGGAGATCTCCAGCCACTACCTGGAGGCTGGCATCCCTACCTCCAAAGCTGCAATTTCCTACACGGGAACGGATCCCTTCAATCTGAAACGCAGCTATAATTCTGTGTGAACTCCAGGCACCACCCGGAGGTTGGCAACCCTGGTTATACCCTTCTATGCCCATTGACCTCCACTGCCTTAGAAGGGAGTAACTCTGCTAAGGACTAGATAGTAAGTCAACACGTGTGAGAAAATTCAACAGAAAGCTGCTGTTTTGGGCAGGGGCGATCTTTGGCAATGGGCAACAGGGGCAATTGCCCTGATCCCTTGCTGGGAGGGGTCCTGACCACCCACAGCCCCATCCTAGGAAGGAGAGGTGAAAAGAAGAAGGGGATCAGGATCCTAAAGCAACTCCAGGGCTTGGGCAGCAGTGATTTTGGGGGCCCAAGACCCCAAAATCACTAAGAAGAGGAGATTGGATTTATACACCGCCCTTCCCTACCCAAAGGAGTCTCAGAGCGGCTTACAAACACCTTTCCCTCCCCCTCCCCACAACAGACACCCTGTGAGGTAGGTGGGGCTGAGAGAGCTCTTGACAGAAACTGCTCTTTTTCAAGAACAGCTGTGCCAGAACTATGGCTTGCCCAAGGTCATCCAGCCAGGTGCAAGTGGAGGAGTTGGGAATCAAACCTGGTTCTCCCAGGTTAGAGTCCACGCACTTAACCACTACACTAAGATCACCCCTGGTTTGGGATACGCGGACACGAGTTCTCCTCACTCATCCCTTTCAGACAGGCAGTTCATACAATCGCCCTGCTCTGAGAAGCAATTTCCCCCCCTTAATCATACAATAACTGACAAAATGCCCTGCCGTTATGACTGGTTGAGCAAGTGAGACGAGATGGATGGTAAACGGCAAGGGTCCCTGCAGGTGTGTATGTGCGTAATGCATACAGAGACATGTTACACCACGTTCCAAGGAATCTCTCTTTGTGGAGCTTTTCTCTCTCTCCACATGAGTGAGTGAAAGCCATTCGTCTATAAATTCAGCAGCTGCATCCAAAGGTGGCCGGCTCCCTGCTTGTGGGGAATGGGTTATTGGGATCATTTCTTCTGAGCAGAACATGCCATTTTGTAAGTTCACGTGGGGCTCTGCAGGGATATGCAAAATGGCACTCAGATGCTTTTGCTACTGACCAGGAGGAGGAGGATGTACACTAGCCTACAATGTCTGGTGAGAACTGCACAACTGAATATGATGGTAAACCGCGGCCAAGTGCCGGAGGCCCAGGAGGCTCACTCCACCTTGCTAAGCATCTTTCCAAAAGAGGCATTCTGAATGAGAGAAGGTAAGATTTGTCATTGTGGGGAAATCCTTGACTGTACTTTGCACCACTGCATGCAATTCTTGAAGGTGTCCACTCGAGTCCCTGTCACTGGCTCAGTAATTTATGCCATGGCACAGTAATAGCTTTAAGTGTTTTGGTGGATGATCTCCACCTTCAAGTAAGCAAGGATGATGCTACATTGTTAGTTCTAATAGATTTATCAGCTGCTTTTGATAATATAGTAAGGGTAAAGGTTTCCCTTGCTCGAAAGCCAGTTGAATCCGACTCTAGGGGGCAGTGCTCATCTCCGTTTCCAAGCCAAAGAGCCAGCGATGTCTGAAGACTTCTCCATGGACATGTAGCTGGCATGACTAGACGCCAAGGTACACGGAACGCTGTTACCTTCCCACCAAAGTGGTACCTATTTATCTACTTGCAATTTCTTGCTTTTGAACTGCTAAGTTGGCAGGAGTTTTGATAATATAGACTATGCTATGCTTTCAAGATGGCTGGTACCTGGCATTGGTGTTGGCAATGTGACACTATAATAGTTTCAGCCTTTTTATCTAACTGTGTGCTGAAAGTGGTTGTTGACTGAGCATGATCTACAGCATGGTTAGTGTTGTGTGGAGTTCCAAAGGGCTCAATATGAGTATGCTGATGTTATTAAGTATCTATATAAGGCATGGGGCGAGGCCTCATTGGTGCAATGTCACTTCTGGGGGAAACCTGGATGTGACATCACACTGCTCTAGGAATCACTGGAAATGAAGGGTAAAACCCTAGATTTTCTGGCAATTCCTAGAGTGATGAGACACGGCTTCCAGATCTCCCCCAGAACTGATGTCACACAGTTGCCGTTTTTTAAAATTAAGTTCTTCTCCCACTAGCTGATGAAGCAGCAGTCGGAAGCAGAGGCTGCCCATGGGAAGTCTCCCACTGTTAACTGTAATGTCTAGTTCAGGCCTGAGATTCACCACTGAACTCCTGCTTCAAGACCACACAGAGAGGTAACAAAACAGGGACAGGACTGAAACTTCTTCAGCCCAATAAATCCACAGAAGAGTCATATGAATTCATGTTTTTTATAGCCCTCTGCTTGCAGCAACCTAAAGCTTCTGTTTGATGGTAGATACATAGCATTTGCAAATGGTGGCACAGAAAGGGCATATTATACCTGACACACACTGAAGGAGCAGGTTAAAAACAACAGGAAAGCAGGGGGGGAAATATAAAGTTTAAGTGATTGTCATTACAACATATAATTCTAAGCTGTGTACTGACACTTTCCTCTCAACCGTTTACTTGCTAACCATACCATCCTAAAAAACATTTCACCCTTCCAAGTCTCCTGATATCAATGGACTTAGAAGGGTGTCACTCTTTTTAAGGTGGCACAGAAGGGTGTAACTGTTTAGGGCTTAATTTGCACTAAATGCAAATTAAGCAACTGTAGCATTCAGTTGCAACAGATCACTGGATCTCTGCCTGTGATTCCCAGGGGTATCGAACCAGTCAGTGCAGAAAACAGGGTAGCTCTGTCCTGTGCTGGCCACTGTGGAGACAGGGTGCTAGACTAGAAAGGCCTTGAGTTTGATACTGCAGGGCTTTTCTTGTGCATTTGAATGTGTAAAGGGGTCAGTTCTTCATTCTTGAGCTCCCACAGCAGCACTGTGATGCAAGAACTGTAACCAGAAATATTTGAATTTTTTTATCTTGCAGCTCTCCTCTGGCTAAACCCCTGCAATGTATCAATGTTTTCTCCAGATGTACTGTCCTGGAAAATCTCCCTCTGTTCAACATCAGCTTCCATTCTCTCTGGCATCTTTATCCACAGACATACAGGCAGTCTGTTTTGGAGAAGCACGTATGTATTCCTATAGTTTAAAAAAATCCACAACCTGGGCATACCACACATTTTCTGAACACTCAACAGTGAGAGACCAGCTCGTATAAATGTCACACTGCTTATCTTGAGGGACAATCCCAGGCAATGTAAACTTCTCTGTCTACTCAAGGGACCTTCCAGGTACGCAGAAAATTTTGACTTTTAAAATCAACCAAAAAAAAGGAAAGTAAAAAAAACTCCATTCTGATGAGAACTAAACATTCTTTAGAAGGGATGGAATGTTGAGAGTTCAGTGTCAGTTAAAGGGGAAAACAGAGGGAGAGAAATGATGCGACTTAAGACACAGACAGCACAGAGAGGACAATTTTGGGGGGTAGGAAGGGATCTCCAAATTATTCTCCTTGGCTCCCTCCAAGATTCCTTGCAGGCTCCCAGACTGCAAGTCTGTAATGTAACCAGCCACACAGGTCCATACTTATTTATTATATTTGTAACCCATCTCTCCATACTAGTATCTACAAAGCAACAATATTATATAAAAAATGAAATAGATAAAAGTAAGAAATTTAGAACAGCAGCAAAAAAGCACTTAACATTACTAGGTAAAACAATCAGAATGGTATTAAAATACAAAGGTTAATGATCTTTTTAAAACAATTAGAAACAGCACAGTAAAAAGATAATGAAATGGTCTAAAGCACAGCAGTAGTTTAGAAGCGTTTAGAAAATGTTGTGTCCCTTTAATAGGGGCTTTACCAAGGAGCTAAAGCAATAATCCAACTATGGAGGCTATGGGACACCTCCCTTCAAGCCCGCAGATCGTGTCCTGGCAGTGGGGAATTACAACCAAAATTTTGCCCCATCTAGTTACCCCATATGTTGGAATTCCCCAAACATTGCAGAACTGGCCTGACTTAACGTTCTTCCACTTGCTCTCCTCGAAGGGAGACATGCATGCATCACATACGTGAAACATCTCTGCCCATGCCAAGCTGGAATGGTAGAAACAATCGAGCATGTCCTCTTATATTGCCAGTTTTACCAGAATGTTCGGAATACGTATCTCACTCCAATGATGTCCAAGTATCCAGGTAGATCCAACCAGTTTTATACTTCTCTTCTTCTTGCTGATCGCTGTAATGAAACCACATTTAAGGTAGCTAGATTTTGTTCCTTGGCATGCTTAATCGAGCAGAAGAATATAGACTCGCTTTAACAAATTTTATTCTAGCATATGTATATTTTTGTTCAGAATATCTATGACACACAACAAAAGTGTGTATGTTTTGTTGATGATCTTCTTGACTTCTTATCTTGGATCATAATAAACTCTTGGTTGATTGCTAACAGGGGCTTTATAATGTATGGAAATGAGCAGCTGAAGCTTTTCATGGCACTGAAGTATATAACTTCACCTGGTAAATAGCATGGAGCCTCCATTCAAGGAAAAGGGCATTTTTCTCCAGGCCAGTTGGCAACCCTAACCCTAGAAATGACTAACAGTTCATCCCATGGCAGTCCTTAAAGTGGAATGGGGAACTGCAAGAACACCACATGCAGAGGACTGAAACGCACTTGCTGTTTGCTGCCACTGCGGAACATTACTCATTAGTGGCAATGGATCTCATTTGAGTCCTTACAGGCAGCCCTCCAACAGGGTTAGCAGTCAGGGTACAGACCATTCACAATGCAGAGCCAACCACCTGCTGAGCGTATAACGTAACCAACAGCTGCAGTGACCAGTGTGCCTCTAGCTGCTCTGTGGTGGGATTGCTGGCTCTCTCGTTCTAGCCTAGCTTCTTGCAAAGTTGCTTAACAGACAGTGTGACCAGCACAGTTGTCCCTCTTGCAGGCACGCAACAGTAGGGATAGCTGCACCTGTGATCTTGCAGTCTAGCAGTGCACTGTGTGCCTAGCTGGGTATGTGGTCAGAGGACTGCTCCTGAGCATGTGAGGTCTGAGTTCTAGTCCAGTCTCTTCATTCTGTTTAGCTGCTGTTTAGCTTGTTGCTGGCCAAAAGGTGTGTTTTGCCCTCTTGCCGACACCTTCTTAGCAAGATACAGCATGTCTAACTCTTACTCTGAATATCTTCAGGATAGGCTAGTGTGGGGGTTACGGTGCAATTCTAGGTGTGTTTACTTATATGTGTTTTCCCCCATATGAGCTTCCTTAGGTTTGCAGCCTTAGCATTGTAAACTCTTGTGGTGGAAAGTGTTGCCAAGTTGTAGCTGACTTACAGCAACCTTGTAGGGCTGGGGTGTCAAACATGTGACCGGGGGGCCGGATAAGGCCCCTGGAGGGCTTCTATCAAGCTTGCACTGGAACTGGCCATCTCCTGCTTCCAGTTCTGTTGCTGCTGCTGCATCATAGCTTGCTTCGCCAGACTCTCTCAGTTGCTCAGCCATTTCATGTTTTCCCCTGGGTCCTAGACTCAGAACTCTGAGCATGAGATTTCTGTGGTGAATGTCAATAAATCAAAAGTAGGGTTGCAGCTTACAGATACACACCCGAACAGCATACTCAAGATTGCAACTGAACAGACATTTCAATGAAATAATTCAGAGCAAGAAGTGTCAGTTATCAGATGTTAAATAAACAAAATATTGCAAGAGTGCTAATGTTTTGAGTGTGTTTTTATTTTAAATTTAAAAAAATCTTTGTGTTTGTGTCCTTTATAAAGTTTGCATCTCCGCTACCTGGCATTACATTTTATGACACACAGGGTCCGGCCCAACTAGGTCTCATTTATGTCACATCTGGCCCTCATAACAAATGAGTTCAACACCCCTGCTGTAGGGTGTAGGGTTTTCTGGGCTGACCCTGCTTCCACAATCTGATGAGATCAGGCCAGGCTGGGCCAGGGCTCCTAAACCGTTAGCAGAATGGGTTTAGGATTCAGTTGAATCATGCAGAACAAATGGTATGAGGCCATAAAGCAGGATGGGGACTGAGGAATGAGGGCACTGCTGTCACTCTGGCCTCACTAATTTTTCTCTTTTGCAAATGCAACCTCTGGAGTTGTGTGTCTCTGTGTGTCTGAGTGTCAATAGGACAGATTTAAATTTTGCTGGAGAAAGACACCTCAAAATTGCTTTTTGGCGGGAAGGCAGCATGATATTGATATCTCTTCATCTCAACAGATCTCAGAAACTAAGCAGGGTCCGTACTTGGATGGGAGACCACCAAGGAAGACTCCGCAGAGGAAAGCGATGGACAACCACCTCTGCTTCTCACTTGCCTAGAAAGCCTGGGGGGGGGGGGGTGTCACCATAAATCAGCTGCAACTTGACAGCTAGGGTTGCTAGCCTCCAGGTGGGGCCTGGGGATCTCCCGCTTTTACAACTGATATCCAGCTGACAGAGATCTGCTCCCCTGGAGAAAATGGCTGCTTTGAAGGGTGGACTCTCTGGCATTGCACCATGCTGAGACCCATCCCCTCCCCAAACCCCACCCTCTCCTGGCTCCACCCCCAAAGTCCCCAGGTATTTTCCTACCCGGACTTGGCAATCCTATTGACAGCACACACCTACTTAAATTGCTTTTATTCTTGATGGAGAAAAGTTACAAGTCCCTGCTTCGCTTCCCCCTCAGTGTGGATAAAAACAGGGCGGGGGGCGGGGAGCACTTTGTCCAGCAAGAAAACAGCAGAAGAGGAAAGTCTCCCCTCTCCCTTCCTCTTCCTTGGTAAAGCAAGCAATCCCGGACCCGGAGGCTGCATTTGCAAAACGGGCGATGATCACGACCCTAGTATGCCTTCGAGGTCTCCCGTCCCACTCCAACATCGGCAAGGGCTGACCCTGTTTAGCTCCCGAGATCTGACGAAATCGGGCAAGCCTCGGCTATCCAGGTCGGGTTAAAAACACGTGCGAGTGGGTGGGGGGCGGGGAGTTGTTTAAAAACGGACACAGAAGAAACCTTTGGTGCACCAACCCAGCGAAGGCGCTGTTATTTCTTTGCGGGCGTCCCCCTCCCTTTCAGTCCAGTACTGTGGGGGAGAGAACAGGCTGAAACAGCATACGGAAGGAAGGAGTGAGTTCCCGGCCTCTTTCCGCCCCCACACTCTCGTTCTGGTTCCTCCCTCGCACCAAAGTGCCACACGTTCCGCAGCGACACAAGCCCGGGTCGGCGGCGAAGCCGTGCGCTGCATGCGCTTCACCCACTGTGGCTCGCCTTGTGCAGCGCCGGCTGGCTCCAAGACGCGCATGACGCAACGCAACTCCCCATCTGTCAGGGCCCCTTTCAAAGAGTTTGAGCCGTCCCGAATCTTTCTCCCTGTCTCTCTCTCTCTGTTGCACCTATGGGACGTGCCCTGCAATCGAGACCGCGGCTCCTGCTGAATAATTCAGGAAGGCGTCGAGTGTCAGGTTTTATTAGCAACGCAGATTACCTTGTCTCACGTTCATTACTAGCAACAAGCGAGCGATCGATACCCGAATCCTCTCCTGCAGATTTCCCTGGCCCTCCGCGCATTTTCATTCCTTTCCTGTATCCAGCTCTTATGGCCAATCGACCCTGTTCTCTCATCACCCCCCTCCCTCCACCCCCACCCCCTTTAACGCAGCCTGCTGTTTGGCAACTCGATCCATCCCGAGTCATATTGAGTATTCTTTTCAGTGTCTAGCACCTTGAATTCACTGGCCTGAGCCCATTGTCTCTGTAATAGGGCATCTGCCGGCGGCCGCCTGAAAAGCCTCCAACTCTCCCTGACCTCTCCCTGACCTTGGAAAAAATCACCTCGGTCTGGTCGCTGTGCTCCTGACCTTCGGTCCCCTAATCCTCTCCCCTCTCTGGTCCAATAATACAATGCAAACCTCTTCTTTGCAGATGAGCTCCCCCATTGCAGTCTGGTTCACATTCAAGTTTACACCCCCCCCCCCACCTCCCCTTCAGGGAGCCAAATAATATTTCCAGTGTTTTCAGAGTAATGAACACAGCCCCTCGCCCATATAGCGCTGCAGCGGTAATGCGCATTTAAGATTAATGAAATTCAGTGATATTTCAGGTCTGACAGCCCTATTTCTGGCACTCTCAGAAATTAAATGCGCTGGGCGGTGTGCTGCAGCTGCTATGAGGAACCTTCCCAGATTTCCTCCCCCCTCCCCCCCCCCCCAAAAGATGTGAATAGGTCTTCCAGTTCTTTAGCTCCAATCACTGCAGCCATTTATCCTGCTAATGCATTCATCATTCCGGTTTTTCATTTGGAATTTCAGAAGCTGTGCCGGAGAAGGGATAAGCAGCACCCAGCACAGAGCATACCGAGTACATTTTTTAGGCATGCCTGCAGGTCTGTTCCCAGAAATTTTGTGGTTGGATGTGTGTGTGTGAGTGCCTAAGATTACACTGGGGGGGGGGGGGGGAGAGCTTTGTAAATCAATAGAAAATAGGGGAAACCTAAATACAGGACATCTAATAGGCTTATTTAATTTAAAAATAGTAATTTTAATTTTTTTTAAAAAAAATATTGAGTCTTTTCCACTTCCTTGCCAAAACACTGGGCGGTGGGGAGCAGCTAGTTTTTCCTGAGCAAATACTGCCTGCACATTTTTTTCTGTTTGTCTCCCATCAGTAAAAGGGTTACAGTACAATCCTGAGCACAGTTACACCCTTCTAAGACTACTGACTTCAGTGGGACTTAGAGGGGTGCAGCTCTGCCTGTGATTGTGCTGTTTGAGACTTAAATAAAATGAAATCTGAACATTCAGGGACAAGGTCTGGAATGTCTTTGAACGGTACAAGCTTCCACAACCCCCAGCTCTGAACCCAGTATGCATGGAGTCACTAAGATTCAAAGTTTAATTTTGTGTTGTTTTTCCCGTGAAGTCACAACTGACTTATGGTGACCCTGTAGGGTTTTCAAGATAAGAGACATGCAGAGGTGGTTTGCCATTGCAAGATAAGAGACACGCAGAGGCAGAGCAACCCTGGACTTTCTTGGTGGACTCCCATCCAAATGTTAACTGGGGTTGACCCTGCTTAGCTTTTGAGATCTGATGAGAGCAAACTAGCTTGGCATATCCTGGTCAGAGCCGGCTCATCAGTGCAGTCTCCCAAATAAATTAGGAGCTCTTCTCACTAGTGCAACCCAATTTATACTTGCTAGATTGCCCCCTACACAGCTTATTCCCACTTCCTTATTCATTCCTTATTTGCAGCGTATTCATGAATTCAGCCAAAAACACTGAGGAGAGTTTGAAAGCTCTGAACCCCAAAATAAGGTGTGGAGCCCCATATATCATACACCCCCACATTCAGTGGACATCTGCTGTTTTCTGGTCCAAAGCCCAGTTCTGGTGCCAGCCGCTTCAAAGTGGGTGCTCCCAAGACAGTTGCACAGGCAGACACTAGGGCCAAGCTGCACCCCCAAAACAACCTTTGGATCACCCCAAGTGACACATCCCCAGACTCCAGAGACTGTTCCCTGCAAGAGGACATGCAGTGCTGCTGGGTCCAAACACTGGTTCTGGCACCAAAAGCTGCTATTTGGAGTACCACCAAGCAGCCTTTATTTTACAGGAGATTTGAATAAGGAACTGGTACGACCTCATGCCCTCTCTGCAGGGGCGTCAAGTTTTCAAAATCCTGGGGGGCGGGAGCTCTTCTGTGTGTGCGCCCACCGGGACCATGTTCCCGCCGCCGCCTCCCCCCCTCCCCTGGCCTGACCTCTCCTGCTTCCGTCCCTACCTCCGTCTGTCCAGGGGCCAGCTGGGCATTTGCTTAGCTGGCCCCTGGACGGACGGAGGGAGGGATGGAGTGGCCAGGCGGGGGGGGGAGAGACGGCGATGGCGGCGGCCCTAGGAAGGGTCCGGGGAGGCGTGGCGGAGGGTGCACCGTTTTCCCGGG
Source organism: Lepidodactylus listeri (assembly GCA_029233225.1). Lineage (NCBI taxonomy): Eukaryota > Metazoa > Chordata > Lepidosauria > Squamata > Gekkonidae > Lepidodactylus > Lepidodactylus listeri. Next base: position 52,417,566 of record JARCFY010000015.1, on the reverse strand, counting down.
GGGGGGGCTCAGTCCCCCCCGGGAAATTTTGGGGGTGGCTCAAGCCCTCAAGCCCCCCCATAGTTGACGCCTATGCTTTTCTGCACCCCAAAATAAGGTTTGGACCACCAGACTTCATATGCCCTCGTGTTCAGCAGACTTTCTCCTTCAAGGGGACATATGGCACTTCCTGGTCCAAAGCCCAGTTCTTGTGCCAACCACTCCAAAGTGAGTTGCCCCCAGGACAATTGCACAGACACACACTGGGGTCAATGATGCACCCAAAAAAACTCTTGGGACCACCACACATCATATACCATCACTTTCAGAGGACTCTCCCCTTCAAGAGATTATATGCTGTTTCCTGGTCCAAAGCGCGGTTCTTGTGCCAGCTGCTCAAAAGTGGGTTGCCCTAAGGACAATGGCACAGGCAGACCCTGGGGTCAGACTGCCCCCCCAAATCAATCTTTGGACCACCTCAAATGACTGTCCCCTGCACAAGAACATACAGTGGTGCTTCTATTTGGAGTACCACCAAGAGCCCTATATTTCAGAGGATATTTGAATAAGGAACTGCTTTGACTGCCCTTTGCACCCCAGAATAAGGTTTGGATTGCACCCCATTCAGCTGATTCGTCCCTTTGAAAGGACATATACTGTTTCCTGGTCCAAAGAGCAGTTTTCATGCCAGCTGCTCCAAAGTGAGGGGCAAGCCAAATAGAAGCTTGTGGCACCAGAACCAGTACTTGAACTGGGCACCACTGTATGTCTTCTTGCAGGGGACAGTCTCTGAAGTGTGGGGATATGTTGCTTGATGTGGTCCAAAGGTTGTTTTGGGGTGCAGCCTGGCCCCAGTGTCTGCCTGTGCAATTGTCCTGGGGTACCCCACTTTGGAGTGACTGGCACAAGAACAGGGCTTTGGATCAGGAATCATCATATGTCCCCTTGTAGGGGAGAGTTCCCTGAACATGGTGGTGTATGGAGTGTGGTGGTCCAAACCTTTTTCTGGGGTGCAGAGGGCAAGCAGTCAAACCAGTTCCTTAATCAAATTTCCTTTGAAATAGAGTCCTCTTGGAGGTACTCCAAATAGAAGCATGTGGCGCTGGAACCAGTGTTTGGACCAGGCACCACTGTATTTATTCTTGCAGGGAACAGTCTCTGGAGCATGGGGATGTGCTATCTGTGGTTGTTCAGAGACTCTTTTGGGGGGCAGCCTGGCCCTAGTGTCAGCCTGTATGATTGTCCTGAGGGCACTGCAGTTTGGAGCAGCTGGCCCAAGAGCCATGCTTTGGAGCAGGAAACAGCACATATTCCTGTTAATCTGGGAGTGTATGATGTGTGGTGGTCCAGGCCTTATTTTGTGGGTCAGAGCTTTCAGAAGAAGAAGAAGAGAAGAGATTGGATTTATACTCCGCCCTTCACTCGTAGTCTCAGAGTGGCTTACAAACTCCTTTCCCTCCCCCCACCCCCAACAGACACCCTGCGCGGTAAGTGGGGCTGAGAGAGCTCTTTCCCAAGTTGTCCTTGAGAGAACAGCTGGTACAGAGCTAAGGCTTGCCCAAGGTCATCCAGCAGGTGCAAGTGGAAGAGTGGGGAATCAAACCCAGTTCTCCCAGATTAGAGTCCGTGCACTTAACCACTACACCAAACTGGCTCTCTCCTCAGTGTTCTTGCTCTCTCTTTTGAGAAAATAATTTATTTATTTTTTTAAAACCCTCTTCTCAGTGTTTTTGGTTGAATTCATGAATAATTCATGAATAGGAAACGAATAAGGAACTGGGAACCAACTTCAGCCTAATTATAGATTCTGTCTGTAGGGCAAAATGCAAAGGCTGTGGTCTCTTTGATTCTTATATGTTTAAAAACCTGTGGCTGGAATCTCATATAAGGATGAGCGAGCAAATTGTCAAGCCTAGACCAGTTACTATAAAGAGATTCCTAGCAAAGACTTTTTAAAAAATCCTCTAACACTACAGCAGCTATGAACTGTGCTGCAAAGCGACACCATATGGAAGACAGAAATTCAAAGAGGCCTTTGACCCAAGTGCATTTTGGGTGTTTTACTTTCCCCCTGGAACATAAAGTACCAGATGTAGCTGGAAACTCAACATCAGTCTTGATGCTATAACGGAGCAGTCCAAGAAGGCGCATTTACAATGGAATAGGATTGTAGTCCTCTGCAGTGATAATTCTAGGTATCATCTTTCTTTTACTGCATTTTCTTCTACCTTTGTGATTCCATTATATCTTCCTTAAGCATTTGTGGTTCATATTGCCTGCTATTTCTGTACTCATAGTCGAATTGCATTGTTCATTGGATGTCATACGCTGTATGCTTGCATTTTGGGTTTTTAGTATTACTCTGTATTCTGCCTTGAGTCTCAGCAAGAAAGGCACGCTATAAATAATGGTACAATGCAGTATGGAAGAGGGAAGAATTCCTACTCAAGTGGGAAACAGAAGATTAAAAGTATTGGTTTCTGTTAGAGACCAAAAGGAAGGTGAGTACCTGTTAGGGACAGTGACAGGCCTCTCGTACCCATCCTGTAAGACCAGACATGATTATTGTCAAGAGTACCTGCACTTGTGGCCAACTAATTAGTTTTAAGGAGCTGCGGTGGCTCAGAGGTTAAGATGCTAAGCTGCAGGCTGGAAGGTCAGTAGCTCGGCAGTTCGAGACCCTAGTGCCATATGATGGACTGAGCTCCCGTCTCTGGCCCCAGCTCCTGCCAAAAAGCAAGAAATTGCAAGTAGATAAATACGTACCACTTTGGTGGGAAGGTAACAACATTCCATGCACCTCGGTGTTTAGTCATGCCGGCCACATGACCACAGAAAGGTCTTCAGACAGTGCTGGCTCTTTGGCTAGGAAACGGAGTTGAGCACTGCCCCCTAGAGTCGGATTTGACTGGCTTTCGAGCAAGGGAAACCTTTACCTTTACCTTTGATTAGTTTTAACACAGGCTGAGGACAGTTAAGAATTAAAACTTACCTGCGTGCAAAGCCACAAGTCCCTATCTGCACATGTTCTTCAATAACTAAGTCTGTACATGCTGATAACAATATTATAATTCTTATGAAGTATAACAATGTAATAGAATAAAAACTGAATTACATTTTTCCCTTTGCAATTTAACATTAAATGTATCCAAGTATTCATTTAATACTTCTTTGGATCTTGCTGACATTTCTATCTATTTCCTCCAGAGTAATCTCTTGCTCTCTTTTACTGAAATCTGAAATGGCAACTCTGAATAGGAAGCGAAGTTAAAAATTCAAAATGTTGATAAGCCACAAAGCAGGATTCCTTTTGATCTCTAAGGAATAGGGTTGTCAGCTCTGGGTTGGGAAATACCTGGAGATTTGGAAGATGGAGCCTGGGGAGGGCAGGGTTTGAGGAGGGGGAAGGACCTCAGCAAGGTATACTGCCATAGAGTCCACCCATCAAAGCAGCCATTTTCTCCAGGGGGACTGATCTTGGTTGTCTGGATATCAGTTGTAATAGATCTCCAGGTGCTTTCTGGGGGTTGGCAAACCTATGTAAGAAACAGTCTTGTACACTGTTGGCTTTCATCAAACTTAAAACTAGAACTTTCGAGCTTTGGTTACTGCCTAATTTCATTTTGTCTTCTCAATCCAGGCATGCCCAACATTCACATTATTTCAAGCTCAGATTTTGATAACTTAGATTGATTATAACCGTTATCAGCAACTAGTTTTGCAGGAAGGCCATTTTGACAAGGAGGTGAAGGTTGACAGAACATGACTCTAATCCAGCCTCTCAGGAGACACCAGTTGCTGACCTCTACAGTAGGCCTGTTTTAAAAAATAATAATCTTACCCTTCTTCCAAGAACCATGGTATCCATGGCCCACTGCATTTTATCCACATAACCACTCTTGTGAGTGTGAGATACTGATTGACCCAAGGTCACTCACTGAGTTTCATAGCTGAATTGGGGGGGGGGGTTAATGGGTTGTCCTTGGCCCTAATCCAACCACTATAGCACACAGGTTATTGCCTTTTATATATTATCTGATGCAAATATTTACTAAGGAATGTTACTGGAAATCTCACTACCCTCACTTGTAGTAAAAGACAAAATCTGCTGTCAGCTTAACATGTCCGCAGTGAAGTGAAGCGAAGGAGGGTTGTTCATATGTAACTGAATTTTGACAGTTAAAAAGCGGGCGAGGGAGGTGTTAGCAAGAAGCAAGGCTGTGCTGTTTTAATTGATGACTGGAGCTAGAATCTCCTCAGAATCCCACATAGCATGTACCCTGGCACAGAACCTCTGAGCAACTTAGCCCAAAAATATCACAAGCAAATCCTTTCTTCCAGTTCCAAACTGTTATTTTACTAATGACTCATTATTACATTTATAGCTGTTCGGGGGGGGGGGTGTTTAAAAGTCATGTTTTGTCACCTGTCTCTTGGTTCCCTCTCAGCAGACACTAAGGAAAGGCTGTATTTATCCTCAGGAGTGGTTGACACTAATAGAACACTTCTCTGCGAAACTACGTTTTGTCTGAGACTTGCCAACAGCCCCATAGACATTGATTCAGTCACAGCCTTTGTTTCAAGGTCTCTTTATGGGAAGTGTCCCCACCATGAATATGTGGTTCCAAGTGGCTCATATAGCTTAATGGGATGCTAGTTTCAGATGCAGAGATTGAAGCAGCACTCCTGTTTTGTTTTAAAAAAATTGCTAGAAAGGAGAGACCCAAGGTGCCTAGCTGATTGACTGCATATGATAGATTTTCTTCACAGAGTAAAATCTTATGCTTGCCTGGCTGTCATTCTTCTCTTCCCCCTCAGTCAGTCATATTCTGCACCTACCTATCATCTCATTTCTTTATTTTATTTATTTAAAACCTGCAGTCTGCTCTTTTGGCCTTTCAGGAGCATTCGTAAAGTTGCTTTTAACATCTTAAAGCAACATAAAACCACTATAAAATACAATAACATTTTTAAAAAAACATTAAGAACACTGGAGTCAGCAATCTAATCTAATAACACACCTCAGACCAGTTCTTAACACTCAACTTAACACTGGTGAAATATAATTGTTTTCACGTGGGTTTTCCCCCCTGTCACTTTCTACACTCACTATATTCTGGGTCTCATTTTCATGTGGTAAGGACGTTTGTATAAACATCTCCCCACAATGGTTTTTTCCCCCTACCCAAACCACAGTTGAGATATGAACCTATCTTTGCCCTTCCCTTAAGGTAACCTCCCTGGCATGGGATGTGTAGGGTGTACCGGATCCATGTGGTATATTATCATTCAGTCCTTACCTTACTGTGGTTTCAGCTGGGGTGTAAGCTTTTGGTCCCACTGGCAAAACCCCCCAAAAGGTTCTAAAGATAGAGTGTTTTGTTGATGTTGCCCTCTGTTGTCAGATTGCAACTTGATGTGAAAGTAGAGGTGGTAAGACAAAAGAGGAAGAGGCTCAGCTCTCAGATTTTTAATGCTTCTGCCTTTCTACTAGCAAAGCCTCACCACGAACAACCTAGAGATAGCCTGATTGAGAAAATGGGAACAAAGCATGTTTGACAGGAGAACATGAGGGAACATGGGGAAAGAAGATGAAATCAAAATTGGGAACAGGTGTATTCTGAACAGGGTTACACTCACCCTGAAGGAGCAGGGATGCACTTTTGATGGTATTTTTGGATCTCTCTCTGTCAACAGAGAGACAGATAGTGGAAGTAGTTTTTTCCAGTTTAGGGTGGTTCACCAACTAGTGTTCCCAGCCTCCATGTAGGGCCTGGATATCTCCTGCTTTTACTACTGATTCTTATGAGGATAAAATGGGGGAACCGTATATACTGTCCTGAGTGCTTTGGAGAAAGGACAGCAAAAAAATCTAATATATAAATAACATTTTATCAATTACTGCTTCTTGATATAAGGTAATTTATTTATGTCCCAGCTTCCTCCCCAGTGGGGTCCCAAAGTGGTTTACATCAGTCTCTTCTCCTCCATTTTATACTCACAACAACCCTGTCGGGTAGGTTAGGCTGAGAGTGTGTGACTGGCCCAGGGAAACCCAGCAAGCTTCCATGGCAGAGTTAGGGATCCAAACCTGGGTCTCCTACATAGTACTCCAACACTCTAACCACTACACATGCTGGATCTCAAAGGGTGGTTTTTTGAAGATAATAACAGTCTCAAATTTTAAGCATCCATTCCTGGAATAGATTATATGGTTCTAGGAGTGATTCTCATAACTATGCCACAAGTACCTTTTATTTATAAAACAAAGGTTAAATGTCTATAATAGTATAATCTTCCAGGATAAAACTTATCAAAAATAAAATTAACTAGTAACTGGTGGAATGCTTACCGCTGGACTCTGGCTTCCTTCTCACATCTTTTTGTTAACTCTTGCAGTTATGTGCTAATTTGCTGCTCTCCATTGATCTTACTGGCCACCTGATCCAATTTCATCTATGCATATACATCTTGGTACTGAGTGGTCCTGCCTAACGGCTCCTCCCCACTTTCTTTTTCCTGTAAGTGACCCTTGAGGAGATCTTATTCCATTTGTCTGAAGACGTGTGCTTTGTGCACAGAAGACAGAACTTGTACTTTAAATAAATCTTTGTTGGTCTTAAAGATGCACTGGACTCAGACTTTGTTCTGCAAATGCTTGAACAAAGGTGGTTTGCATTACAATATTAAACCCATTCTTCATTATTTTTGTAGCATGTATTATGATGTAGAGTACCTCCTTCAATCCTACATAGCTGAGGTGATCGAGTATGTAAATCACAAAACACCAAATGGCATTGGTGAAATTCCCATTTTGCTCTATCCCAAGTCTCTGGCCGAGGACAGACTGGCAATCTGCCCCTTGAAAGCTCTGCTTGGGAAGCGGGAGAAGGGAGCCTGTTCAGACATCCACAGCTGTTCCCCGGCTCCCTTCTGCACTTACGCGTTTTGAAGCCGGTTTCCTCTCGCTTTAGGAGGACATCGGGAGAAACCGGTGTCCGGAGGCCGTCTGCCGCTTGTCTCCTGCTTCGGTGCAGTGTGAACCGGAAGAAGCGGGAAGGAAGCGGAGGTGGCGGTGTGAATGTGCGTTTTGCCAGTGTGCGCATGAGTGCTCATGCGCACATTGCCGAAACAGCCCTGCCACGAGCTGTGGAGGCCAGCCCACCCGGGGCTGCTCCGCAGCAGTCTGAACGCTCTGGTCCAGTATGCTAACACAGGAGCCTGGCCAGTGTGAACAGCCAGCTCCACAGCACTTTCCCCCCCCGCAGCTTTTGCCTCCAGATTCCTCCAGCTCCAGATTGCCAGTCTGTCCTCAGCCTGTCTCTTCACCAAAAGCTAGTCTGCCTCTTCTGGAGAGCAGTGGAACTACATGTTACCTGAAACAGAGCTACCATCAAAAACTGAGCTACCATGTGTCTCCTCTATTCTATAATGTTTAGTACAATTTGCCTCGTGTCATAGCTCATGATAATGTCTTTTTCCTCTGCCCTCACCTCCTCCATTTGATGTGAAGCAGTGATGGGTCCAGGCACAATGTTGTTACAATGCACAGTAAATCGTACCAAATATTACAGAACGGGGTGGAGGGGTGGGGAGGCTTGGCTGTTGTTTTTGGATAAGCTGTAATTCCAGGACTTGGTTTGGGCTCCATTAAGTGTCCTGGGGATTGTATCATGAAAGGGTAGCCACTGAGGGAATGATTCAGTGTGCACCCTGGAAATCCTGACTTTACGAACAGATATTAAGATTCCTGGTTACTCTCACAGGCTATGAGATACCATATGAGAGGACGAGCAGGGCCATCTCAAAGGTCATGAGGTACCAAATGGGAAGCTATATAGTGCAAGCTCTCAAAGGTTGTGAGATACTAATGGAAGGACGTATAGTGCCATCTCAAAGGTCATGAGGTACCAATGGAAAGATGTACAGTGCCATCTCAAAGGTCATGAGGTGCCAATGGAAGAATGTATAGTGCCTTCTCAAAGGTCATGGGGTACCAGAGAGGAGGAAATATAATGCAAGCTCTCAAAGGTCATGAGATACCAATGGGAAGACACACAGTACCATCTCATAGGTCGTGAGTTACCGAATGAGAGGATGTACAGTGCCATCCTAAGCAGTTATACCCTTCCAAATCCATTGACCTCTGCTTAGGATGGCATTGGTAGTTTCTTAGACATATGGTATCCAGGCAATGAACATACTGTCAATAAAAAACGGAGGATACTCACAAACAGAGCTAGTTTTCTACTTCCCACCCCACCTTCCATTTTATTTGTATCAAGCAATTTAAACTGAACAAAACACCCACACACCAGATTTGTATCTTCTTTACTCAGCTTTCAAGGAGGCTCAACTCTTCACTTAAGTATAGGGTTGCTACCCGTTCATAATTTTTGTGGACAGCTTGTATTCTGGGAGCTCTCTGTAATAATTAGAGAATGGTGAATAAAGTTTGTCCATTTTGTTTGTTCAAAAATAAGCACTTAAGATAAAACCTACTGTAAAAAGCTGTTTTGTTCAAATATAATGTATAGGATTGTTACTTAGTTTGAAAAATGCCATGCAGCTTAGAACAGACATTTGTTATTTGCGATCTGGTTTTCATCGGGGCTATTTAACAACAACAACAAAAATAACAGTAATAATTTCACAAAGGACAAATTTTGCTAGCAATTCTAGCTGCATTGGCTGTAATTTACCAGGTTGACAGGTGCCAATTCTACTTTTATCTTCATCACAGGTGGGCTTCTGATCTTTATGCTTAACATATAAATGACACAAAGTTTCTGTATAAAAGCCACTTCCCAACATTCTGTTTATATCACACTAAGCATGACCAAGAAGTAAATGTTGGAAACTGGAGTTTTGGGATGGTTGAGTAATAGAAGGAGCAAACAAAAGGACATGGGGAGGGGGCAGAATTGGTGTGTTGAAAACACAAATGGAAGAGCAGGTGTGGGCTTGGAGGCTAGAATGCCAGAGCAGGACTGGGACAGCCCAGGTTCAAATCTCCAATCTATCAGTCAACCTGAGGTCCATCAGCAGCCATTAACCATAAGGTATAGATAGGAATTCTCGGTCTGGGGCAAGTGATGATCTGTATTCTTGGTGCTTGGGGAGGGGCAACAGTGGGAGGGCTTCTAGTGTCCTGGCCCCACTGGTTGACCTCCTGATGGCAACCTGGTATTTTTGGCCACTGTGTGACAGAATGTTGGACTGGATGGCCCATTGGCCTGATCCAATATTGGCTTCTCTTATGTTCTTATGATGAAACTCAGTGGATGACCCTGAATCAATCATTCTTTCAGTAGACTTTACCTCACAGGTGAAGATAACACAAAGGAAGAGAGAACCTTGTACACTAATTGAGCTTCACAGTGGGATTAAATGTACTTAATAAGTAATAAAATGGATATAGTCAGTAGAATGAGAAAGGACCAAAGAGTGGTAGAGAAGACCTAGATCCATCCTTTCTCTCCCTCATACTCCCCCCTCATCCCATCAGTGAAATCTCTTAAGGCTTTTTCTAGCAATTATGTTTGTTTTTTTTACACACAACTTGTTTCTCCTGCGTGTTGGCAGGCACTTGATCAAACATCAATGATTGTGGGGAAACTCCCTGTTCATTTCCCTCTGGATTATCTTTTACAGAAAAACTGGGAAGGATATAATGGGACAGAACACCTGGCTTAGAAAACTTGGCAATCAGATGTTGTTGCTCAGGTTAGTCCCTAAAAATAACAGGTTACATAGAGATGGCAATAGATGCTATGATTAGAACAATTTCTGTGGTTAATGTAGTATACTTGCTTATACATGTAAAAGGTTATAGGGACAGAGAGAGGATCCCAAAATGAATAAAAAGTTTGCTGGTTGTGAGGCAACCTCTGCTTTCCCCTTCCTTTACCTGTACCTGGCTCTGGAGAGAAAGCCGATAGCTGCCTCCTCTGCAACGTTTAAGATGAGCTCTCTGTTTAGTTTTTTTGTGCTTGCATGGTCTTCTGAATAAACCATTGCTCAGAAATTCATTTTGAAAAGACTTTCCACCTGGTTTTTCCACTTTGAAATCCACTCCCAACAAAGATGGCGGAAGTGCATCTATGAGTGACACCAGGGCTAGCCAGTCAGCACTCTGCACAGCCCTGCTTTGACAAAGGTGAGGTCGCTTCCTGATTGGTTCATGGGAAAATCTGTCAATACTGTGCAAGGCCAGCTTCTCCAGATAGCAGAAACGCATCCCTCCCTAAACCCAATCATGCAGAGAAGATCTTAAGAGTTTCAGAACTGTAGCTAATATATTTCCCCAGTGTGCCTCCCCAGGCAGCATATAGATGACAAGGTGTACATTTATAGGCTGCCTAAATTATTCTTGCTCATTTGAATCTATCCACATGTTGTCTGTAAACAGGAATATTTATGCTAATGGAACAAGATCCTAAGTCACAGCGTTAAAGTTCTGGAGGTAATATTTCATGCGTGGGTGTGACAAAAATCGGAAGTGAAAAGTCAAGGAAGAACATCAAGGACGCTGCTGTGGTAGATAGATCTCAGATCCTATGCTCATCTTATATCAGTATGCTGCAATGGAGGAGGCTGTTGTGTCCCATAAAGTTCTCTGATCCTGAGTGTTGCTACCAGCTAAAGACATTTCCTCAATGGGTGCTAATATCTAGAAGATGCTTGCTGAATGGTCAATAATGGTTGCTGGATACTATTTATTTATTTAATTCATTTATACCCCACCGTTCTCCTCACTGGGAACTAAAGTAGCTCACACATCATTCTCCTCTCCTCCATTTTATCCTGACAACAACCCTGTGAGGAAGGTTGGGCTGAGAGAGTGTGATTGGCCCAAGGTCACCCTTTGAGCTTCCATGGCACAAGTGGGGATTCAAACCTGGGTCTTCCAGATACTAGTCCAATGCTCTTAACCACTACACCTCACTGGCTGTCAACCACACTGACTAGCCATTGGCATAGGGCTGCCATTTCTGGGGTGAAAAATACCTGGAGATTTTGGGGGTAGGGGACGGAGCTGAGGAGGTATAATGATATACAGTCTACCTGCCAAAGTTGCCATTTTCTCTGGGAAACCAATCTCTGTGATCTGGAAATGAGTTGTAATTGGAGATCTCCAGGCCCCACCTGGAGGATGGCAACCCTATATTGGCATCTCTTTCAGCCAGGCTGGATACTGAGATCAGTGTGCACACTTTACTGATACATATGTGCATGGTTGCAGAGAAAGAGATTTGAAGTTAGAACAGTTAGCAAATGAGATAGAAACTGGAGACTTTGCAACTCTTGTGTGTGAGAGAAGACAGTGTCAAAGGGCACGCTGTTTGTGAGAAGGAGCTAATGCTGTCTAGTATCAACACTGCCTGCCTGGGTACTTACCTGCTCTCTCATTCCCAATTTGTATATTTTAAATAACTATACTGCAAAAAGAATGCTGTTAAGTCTCCAGCACTCTAGATGGTAGACAAGGAAAGCCCTGACTATGGAGGAAGAAATCCCCACATCTTAGGGTGGGGTTCAACTGTAGCAAGCGTTGGCAGGCAATTGATCATCCAATGATGGATATGTAAATGTAAGATCCACTTCTCACTTAAATGTAGTCAAGACAGTCTGATGTGAAAGCAGAGAGCCCCTTGTGAACCACTCCTGATAGGGGAGCTGAGGAGAATTAGCACCGACAAGCCAAAATGTCCATGGGAAACGTGAGGTATTAGCTGAGTTTAATGACAACATGAATCAAGTCAATAAACTAGATGGCATGGAGGCAAATGGCCAAGGAGGAGGGTGAAATGCAGATGGCAGTAGGCATGTGCCAACAAATCCAGGCAAAGCAGCCATGTGCCATGGAATCTGAAAGGAAAGATCAGCATTAGACCATGGAGAACTCAGTATACGGATCCCACATTTGCTCCACTTCTGGTTGCGTGCTCTCTCTCTCTCTTTTAATTTATTTTTTTAATTTCAGTTTTATATGGTATAAAACAAATACATACATACATGTATATAACAACAAAGTTGGATAATGAATTAACAAACATTTAGGTGAGTTGGTAATATGGCTTACTTCAGCCCACAGAATTAATGAAGAACTTGGTTCAAAGGTTATGTTTGTGAGAAAAAGAAACCCTAAAGATACCTTAATATATAAGGTATATGTGGAATTCACTGCCACAGGAGGTGGCGGCGGCTACAAGCATGGACGGCTTCAAGAGGGAATTAGATAAACATATGGAGCAGAAGTCCATCAGTGACTATTAGCCACAAGGTATAGATAGGAACTCTCAGTCTGGGGCAAGTGATGCACTGTATTCTTGGTGCTTGGGGGAGGGGGGCAACAGTGGGAGGGCTTCTAGTGTCCTGGCCCCACTGGTGGACCGCCTGATGGCACCTGGTATTTTTGATCACTGTGTGACAGAGTGTTGGACTGGATGGGCCACTGGCCTGATCCAACATTGGCTTCTCTTATGTTCTTATGTAATAGTTTCTACTATAGATTTAAAATCTTCTTTAGACAACAGATATTCGAAACAGGAAACCAAATGGTCACTAACTTTGATACTTAAGGGTCATTTTCTTTTTGGGAAGTGGTTTTATCAAGTATGCAGAATTTTTGTATTTTGAGTATCCAATCTGTTATTGTGAGATTTGTATTGTTTTTTCAAAATTTGGCAATTGCTGCCCTGTTAGCGGCACAGAGTAGTTCTGAAAGTTCGATATTAGGCGGCCTAGGTGTGCATATATGTCAATTGTTCAATATTAATATATCCATCTTCAAGGGTATTGTAAACTGTGTTATGATATATATTTGTAGTATGCTTAATTTCCAAAATTCTTGTATGCACTCCCATCAGCAGTGTCTGTATGTGCCCTTTTCTTTGCATGGTTGCTCTCTTCTCTCTCTGATCCAGTGCAGACGTAATGCAAGGAACCATGAACCTGGGCTTGTAAACCCACTTTCCTCCCTCTCCTGCCCTTCTCCAGAAAGATTCCCCTCCATAACTGAGAACTGGTTTACACATATAGGAGAATGAAGTGGTAGGATACTGTGGTGGAAGAAGGGGCTGGAAATGCTGGGTTCCAGTTTTGAACATTTCTTTGCATAAAAACACACACACACAAACACAGAAAACTACCACAGTAGGGAGAAAGGCTCTTGTTCCTCTGGTTGCAGGCTTTCTGTTTGCAAGGAGCTTTAGCCCAGGCCAGCATTCCAAAATGTGATGCCTCCTATTACTCCACTTGTAGTGTAAAACAAAACATTTTGTTCTGCCACCTCAGTACTGGGCTGCCTCATTCCCCCCTTGCTCTCCTCTGTGGTTAAAGTTGCCAGCTCTGGGTTGGGAAATTCCTGGAGATTTTGGGGGTGGAATCTGAGGAGGGTGGGGTTTGGGGAGGGACTTCAATCGGGTATAATGCCAGGGAGTCCACCTTCCAAAGTGGCCATTTTCTCCAGGTGAACTACACTCTAGGGTTGCCATGGCTGAGTTGGAAAATACCTGGAGACTTTGGGGGTAAATCTGGGAGAGGGCGGAAATTTGGGGAGGGGAGGGGCCTCAGCATGGTGCAATGCCATAGAGTCCACCCTTCAAAGCAGGCATTTTCTCCAGGGGAACTGATCTCTGTCAGCTGGAGATCAGTTGTAAAAGTGGGAGATCCCCAGGCCCCACCTGGAGGCTGGGAACCCTACTAATCTCTGTTACCTGAGGATCAGTTGTAATCCCAGGAGATTTCCAGGCAACACCTGGAGGCTGGCAACCCGATCAGGTTAAAGGAACCCACTGTTGTGATTGAGTGGTTCTAAGCTTTCTAAATATATTTTATTTTTTGGATGTTCTAATTCAGCAGCTGTGCGTTTGGCACCAGGCACATGGCTTTTATCTTTAGAGGCCTCATAAACATCTTTGTCTTGTGTCTATTGATCTTGCTGCTTAAGTAAGTAATATAGCCATTTTTACTACACTGTGAATTTTAAAAAAATGATTATTCACATTCAATTTTCTTTTTTCTACAGCTTTCCTTTTCTTGGCCTAGTATTAACTTGCTGGTTATCTTATTGTAATATGTGATACTGTAACATGTGTATCTCAAACTGCTGGACCTCTGAAGAAGGCCCCCAGTAGGGCGGAAATGCATGAGGTCACTTGTATTGGCCCAGTATTGTATTGTATTGTATTGTATTGGTTAAATTTAAACTAGGTTTTTAATATTGGCCCTTTATTAGACCTCTTTCTTACCTTTGTGGTTGAGTGGTTCACCAGATCTTAATTTTATTCACAGATTTATTTCTAGACTGCCATTCTTGCTAACACTCAAGATGGACTGCAGATTATAAAAGCAATATAGTCAGGCAGTATAAAACAGCAGATGAAGAACACAATACAACTCAGCTTACAGAACTACAAGACAATGTGCACCACAAACTGTATATGGCAAAGAATACCATCAACCATGCAGAAACTGGGGTTACAAAGGTGGAAGACATTGCAGTAAAAGTAAGACGATATCTATAATAAATACTGCTGTGGACTTAGTATCTTGATCTGCCTATAAAGGTACCCTTCCAGATTGTTCCATTATACTGCAATTCTGGTCCCTTTATGAACATTTCTGTTTGCGCATTCTGCAGATTGATGGAAGTGTGGGAGACTTCCTAAATCCCCACAGGCAGGCCGTTCCAAAGGTGGGGAACCACCATTGAGAATTAGTGTGAATGGGCAGTAGATGATCTTTCACATTTGCATGGCAGCACCTTCAGAAGGCTTTACTCACATGAGCAAATGTTAACCAAGTCTCCTTTTAAGCATGATTTGCTGACCAACTTCAAACCTGAAGAGAGATACCGGTTAGTGTTAACCACAGCTGACATTCCCTTGATTTTGGTTAAGATGGGAGATGGAAATTTCTCCAGAGAGAAAAGTAGGAGCGGCGAGCATGCAATCAGGAAGCCTGCTGCCAATCTCTAAACTATGGATTTCTGTCGTCAAAACTGTCCCCATTTGTCGCCATGTTATGTGCCTTCCTTGGCTGGAAAGCATCAGATGGAGGAAGAAGCAATACTTCCTCCTGCCAATGTTGGTTTTATTCTCATATCTATTTTCAGCATTCATCAGCAGAATGAATGAGGAAGAGTAACAGTGGAATCAAGGGCTCTAAATCTGTGATATTTGTAGTGAGTTCTCTGGACATTTTTGTTTGTTGTTTAAAATAGCTGCAATGGAGGCCATGATCTGTAGCAGAGCAGAAATACTGGGGGGAAAGATGTTTAATCCTGTATTTGTTTCTTAATCACCACCCCCCAACTCCAACAGTGGGAAAAAATACCAGCACAAAACTGTAGCGGGGTGTTCTTTGCAGAATCTGCAAAAACCATCTGTTTTTTTAATCTAATGACAAAATGCACCCTTAATTATTTTTAAGAAAAGAAAGTCCCCTTTTCTGACTCTAAACACAAAACCCCCGGTTGGAAATAAGAGCTTCAGGTATGGGAGACAGCAAGGGAGATGCCATTTTCTCCTCATTATGTTGCCATCCTGTCAGGACTTGGCCAATAAATCATGTCTGAAGCCAATGGAGGAAGTAGTGACCAGGCCAACCACTCATTCAAACACATGTTAAATGATGTGGTACAGTCCCTATATATCTCTTCAGTTTTTGGGTGAGGAGACATTATTTGTGAAACAACTTCATCCTGACAGTCACACAAGGGACAAGTTACCTTTTTCACATGCCATCTGAAACAGCCTCCACATAGTGCTTTCTCCATAACCTGTAGTGCATGTGACTTATCCCATTTTCCTCAGAAATGCACTGTTCCTTTGAGGCCTGGTTTATACACACCAGAGAATGAGGCTGTAGAATGGACTTCAGGGGACCAATGACCATTCTGAGTGCTCCATTACATAAACAGCTCAACACAAATAGTATAAGGAGCACAGCAGGGAGCAGGCGTCTACCCTTTCTTATTCTTTACCGTGCCAGGTTTTCTGTGGTCAGGGAGTTTTCAATATTGGGGAGCTTTCCAAAATGTGGTTTTCCGTGATCCTTCACCCGTAGTCTGAAGTGGTGCAGCCTATTCTACCACTTTAGCATACGGCCCCTTTATTCTCACCTCATCTTCACGCATGTGTCAGTCAACCCTGGCAGCATCAGAAAAGTATAGCCAAACCTGAATGGCAGGGGGAGT
This sequence comes from Lepidodactylus listeri, assembly GCA_029233225.1. Classification (NCBI taxonomy): domain Eukaryota; kingdom Metazoa; phylum Chordata; class Lepidosauria; order Squamata; family Gekkonidae; genus Lepidodactylus; species Lepidodactylus listeri. Next base: position 52,401,383 of record JARCFY010000015.1, on the reverse strand, counting down.
CTAAGTATATGAGGCTACCTTATACTAAATCAGACTGTTAGTCCATCTACAGTGCCAGCCAAGTGCTGGCAACCAGTGAGATGCTCTGATGGGTGGGGAAATTTAAAATTCTGGTGTTCCTATGGTGTGACATCATGTCTGGTGCAAACCCAGAAGTGAAGTCATTGTGTCAGGGCAATGCTCTAGGATTCCACTGAAACCCTATGGTGGTATTCTAGAACTAGGGTTGCCACCAGGTCCACTTTGTCCCCAGCGGGAGACTTTGGGCAGTGTTCCCGGAGAAGGCAGGGTGTCCCCAACATGATGACATCACATTGGGGATGTCCCGCTCCAAGCCCTACCCTCAAGAGCAATCACTGGCAGCCACCCCTTTCCCTAACCTCCTGCAAGATTTAAAGGGCCCACCAATCAAGTGGAGGGCCCTTTAAATCTTGCAAGAGGGGAGGGAGAGGGGTGGCTGCTTGGAGACCAGGAGTGCGGGGCCAGTCCCTGTTGGCTGGAAGTACTTAAAGGGACCATTTAAATGCTTCCAGCCAGCTAGGGCCCACGCCTGATCTCCAAGCAGCATTGCTGGTGGGGCCCCGCATGTCTGCAGCTGCCCCTCTCCATCCCCTCTGCAAAATTTAAAGGGCCCTCCAGCTGTCAGCTAAAATCTCTCAAGAGAGAAGGGAGAGGGTGGCTGCAGGCGTCGGGGTTTGGGGGTGGGGCTACCCCCACCAGCCAGCTGGCCGGCAGGTGGGTTGAAGCCCCAAAAAGCAGGTAAACCTTTGCCCGGCCTGAGGGTCTGGCAGCCCTACCTAGAACAACATCCTGACATGATGACATCACTTCCGGAGTCATGCCAGAAGTGATGTCATGTTGGAGCGATGGTGATTTTCACAGCATTTCCCCCACTGCTCTACTGAAGGTCAGGAGCTGTTGGCTGGGAGCCCAGTTCTCACCCAATACTGCTGTGCTACCTAAAATCCTTTTAACTGGAGATACCAGATACTGAACCTATAACTTCCTGCATGTAGAGCATCTGAACTATCATGAATCTATGGCTGTTCTCCCTGATGTGAAAATATTGTACACAATGAGTGAACGATGGGGTTTATCCTACCACTCCTACAGGCAAAAGAGCCATTTAAGTTGGAGGAGAGTTCCTAGGCTGGAAGTTCCTCGGGTCTTAGGTAGGATACTGGTCATCGTGTTATGCTACACAAGGGTCTTTTGGGGCCGGAGCAAGGTGGAGTGCCGCTCCGCCAGCTCAGGAGTGGCCACTAGGGCAGCCATGGGCCGAATCAGATTATCTGATCTGATTCGGCCCACCACCGAATTGCCGCCGATTCGGCGGCAGCTTTAAAAGCAGCTGTAGGGGAGGCAGTTTGAGGGAGAGGCTCCAAACTTGCAGGGTAGCTGCTGGAGCCTCTCCCCCAAATACCCACCAAGTTTCAAGAAGATTGGACCAGGGGGTCCAATCCTACGGGCCTCCAAACAGGTTGCCCCCATTCTCTCCATTGTTCTCTATGGTGGGAAAAAAGTAACTTTTTTTCCCACCATAGAGAACAATGGAGGGGATGGGGCAACCTGTTTGAGGCCCCGTAGAATTGGACCCCGTGGTCCAATCTTCTTGAAACTTGGTGGGTATTTTGGGGAGAAGTCCCAGAAGGTACCCTGCAAGTTTGGAGCCTCTCCCTCAAACCCCCTCTCCTCCAGCCCCTCATATACCTTATGAGTTTTTGCCATTGACTTCAATGGCCTATAGGGTATAATAGGGCTGAAACTGACATTTGGCCGGTTATGCTAATGAGTTATGCTAATAGGTATGCTAATGAGCCTTTACACCTCTTTTTCTATGAAATGACCCCTGATGTTACGTATTAGAGAAGTGGAGTTAAAGAAATACGAAACAACGGTGGCTTCAAGTTTTGTCTGCCTGGTACAGAAAGTGAGGGGACTAATGAGGTATAAATAAAGAATAAAAACATCTGAAGCGAAAATAGAATGCAAAGATGGCTACAGTATTGTCTGCTCTCCCTGTCTCCAGGGCCTCAGGTGAAAGTTTTTCAATGGAATGCCTGATCACTTTAACGAGAGATGCTGAAGACTGAACCTAGGACTGTTTGTATGCAAAGCAGATACTCTACAACTGAGCTGCCACCTCACCTTTGAGGTCTGTGTGTGTGAGAAAGAAGTGTATTGTTGGTGGTGGCAAAAGCATTACTGGCCAGTAGACACCTCCCACCAATGGCTTTTCCCTGGTAGAAAGTGAGCCATGTCAAGGACTTCTTTTTCAGAGTTCACCTTGCACAGAATGCAATCTTATTAAATGTTTCAAACCTCCACCACCACCCATCTTCCAAAATACTATATGTTTTCTCCCCAAGATGATACAATTCTTAGTTAAGGAGTGTTGTACCTCAAGTTCAGCTCCAAGGAAATGATACTAGCAGGTTCTTATGATTCACCAAGGGAACCTTAACAAGTGGACTCTTGCCCTTCTGCTAGCTTTTGCCTGATTGTTCCAAGTAAGCTGGTGTGTATACGGAAAACTTTATTATTTGCATGCACTTACATTACTGGTAAAATGCGAATCCTCCCCATTCTAACTTTGTATTCTTGTCACGGGAGGAAGCTAACTAGTCAAGTACCCTGAGCTGGCCCATAAAAAAGAACTAGACACTACATTCAATTTCAATTTGTTTCCACGCACACAAATTCCATCCGCATTTATAGCACGATGCAACTCGTCCAGAATTTGTACAATTAAATGTCCTCTCTACATAAACATGTTTTTTAAGGGAGAAGTTGGTTCTTATTTGTATCCTGTTTACGGAACACAGTCCATCTTTCTTTGATTGCAATTACCGAGCAATCAATGCAATGCATTTTTGTACAGGAGGAAAACATCTAGTCTCAAAGCTTGTTACCAGTACTTTATGAAAATAGTTTGGGATGGAGACCAGCAAAACTCCTTTCTTCTGCTCAACCACATTCCATTACTTGCTGAAGCACCTGCTCAAACATGCCACGGGGTTGTGCAAAGTATTTTTAAAAACTCTTTTAAATTTGCGTACTCCTCTGATCTTTCAAGCAATCTTCTGATTTGAGTCTTAATATTTTATATGAATTTTGTGGCTTTAGGCTTGCCAGGTCCTTGCTGCCCACCAGCAGGGGACGGTGGGGTAGGGCTGCCAGATCCAGGTTGGAAAACTCCCAGAGGTTTGGCGATGGAGCCTGGGAAGGGCAGGGACCTCAGTGGGGTGCAATGCCATAGAGTCCAAAGCAGGCGTTTTCTCCAGGGGAACTATTCTCTGTAGTCTGGAGATGAGCTGTAATTCTAGGGGATCCCCAAATCCCACCTTGAGCACCCCACTGTCCATCTCCATTTCGAAGTGCTTGTAATGGCCTCACCACCTGAGGATAGGGTTGCCAACTCTAGGTTGGGACACTCCTGGAGATTTGAGGCTGGAGCCCAATGCTGGGATGAAGCTCAGTGAAGATGCGATGCCATAGATTCTACCCTCCGAAATTCTGGGAAATCTTCAGCCTTCTGAGGTTGGCAACCCTATCTAAGGAATGGGAGTGCAGTTTCAAATCCATTTGAGAGGACAGCATGTGGGCTTACATGACCAATTTTCACAAGGGTATTTCCTTCCCTTATGTCTTCAAAGGGGAATAACTGCATTTACAACGCTTGTTGCTCTGACCTGGATGGCCCAGGCTAGCCCAATCTCATCAGATCTCAGAAGCAAAGCAGGGTTGGCCTCGGTTAGTACTTGGATGGGAGACCACCAAGAAAGTCCAGGGTTCCTTGCAAGAAGATGTGGGCTGGAATAAAGATTAATATTAAAAATTGCACTAGGATAAACAGTTCACTGTTTTGGGGATGAAGAGCTCACAAGAACTGCAGAATGATAAACATTCCACAATCTCAGTGAAACTGACAGCAACCCTGGAAGGTCATTATCTACCTACATGTTAGACCAACAGTACAATCCTGAGTAGTGTTTCACCTTTCTAAATCCAATGAAGTCCAACAAGCTTAGAAGGGAGTAACCACTTAGGATCAACCTGGGAGTGTCGCCTCCATAAGAACACCCACTAAGTTCATGTCTAGGTGAGATATGAACCTGGAGCTTTGTGATTTGTGGCCAAGCCTCCACACTGTACCAGCACTGCAGGTGAGGGAGTGCTCTGAATGACTGTGTAGAAGAACTCTTTAAGAGCCGCAACCTGCCACAAAGGTTCTACTTGTATATCGTGTTATAGTTGGAGCAGTGTTTCTCACTCAGTGGATCAGAAGCCACATTGACATGCTCTTCTGTTCCCAGTGTGGGACCAGGCCCATGTTTCAGGAAAGTGGGCCAAGAACTTCACCCAATGGGGTTTGTGGTTGGCAGCTGGTTCTCACTTTGAAATGGGCACCAGAGGAATAAGTAAGCTGCAGTCCTTCTTGAGATGCCATCCTCTTACCAGGGATGGAAGTAAACGAGGCTCTTTTGGTTGATGGCAATTGTAGATGTTGAGCAAAAACAAACAGTACAGCACACAGTAAGGAAAGCCAAAAACCACAGAAAACAACTGTGAACTGAATATCCCGCAAAAATATACAAAAGGAGACTTCAATACAGTGAACAATATATCTAATGTGAAATAACTCTATAGAGTTATGGAGGCATCTGTTGGTCCTGGTACATAGAAGCAGCCTTTAGAGCAACTGACTTAGGTTCATCAGACCTTGCCCAGTATGTAAGAAACAGAATAATAATAGCCTATCAGGAAATGGAATAAGACTTCCTATAACTGTTTTTTTCCTGAGGAAGGACCAGAAGTCTGAAACACTGAATACTACCTGGGAAAAGTGTTGGATATTTATTTTGTATATTTATACTTTTGGAGTCTGTATTTGATCTTTATGGATTTTGTTGACTTCTGTATTCTCCCATGATGGATTATGAATAGAGTTACTTCACATTAGATATATTGTTCACTGTATTGAAGTCTCCTTTTGTATATTTTTGTGGGATATTCAGCTCACAGTTGTAGATATTGCTCTCCATGAACTATTGAATGAGTACCACTGAGTTAGAGAGAATACCTTCAAGGAAACTTTCTCTTCACACCAAAAGAGACAGGGTGGTAGGGTTGCCGACAGACCTGGAGAAAAATGCCCTGCCCTTTTCCAAAAGGCTTAATCTGTGGAAATGGGCAGCCACAGTTTTTCATGACATGCAGGTGAATCACATTATCTTGTAAAGAGAGCCAGTTTGGTGTAGTGGTTAAATGCAGGGACTCTAATCTGGGAGAACTGGGTTTGATTCCCCACTCCTCCACTTGCACCTGGCTGGATAACCTTGGGCAAGCCATAGCTCTGTACCAGCTGTTCTCTCAAGGACAACTTGGGAAAGAGCTCTCTCATCCCCACCTACCTCACAGGGTGCCTGTTGTGGGGAGGGGAAGGGAAAGGAGTTTGTAAGCCGCTCTGAGACTCCAAGTGAGTGAAGGGCGGGGTATAAATCCAATCTCTTCTTCTTCTAAATCACGTTGTGTTAAGCCTCTGTTATAGGGACAGGGCATTTCTAAAATCTTTTTTCTCCAGAATGTTGGCAGCTCTAGGTTGGCCTCAGCTAGAACTCAGCACTTTCTATCTAACCAGGCTCTTGATTTCTTTTGGGCCACATACCCTTATCTGGATATATCAAGCTGAAATGGAACTAGTCTTCATCTAGAATCATTTTGTATTTGTTGAGCTATTAAAAGGTGTTCTGAGTTCATAAATTTCCTGGCAAGAGTGACTCATGGGAAGACATAACAAAACTCCGTTGGGAAGCCAACTGATAAAAGATAAAAAAATGTCTTTCCAAAATGAATGTCTTCACAGTGATAACTATGGTGAAACCACCAACCTGTTTGGGAGCGTTCTGCCCCTTCTTTCCCGAACAATTAAGACATGTGGATTTATTTAGCTATCCCTTTGCAAATGTCCCAAGTTGAAAGACTGGCCAAGCAAAACCTGGCCCAGAAAGAGCTTTTGACAGAGAGCGGAAAGCACTTCCACAGTTCAGTAAAGCTATCAAAGCAGCAATCTTTACTCTTAAAAAAAACTGGTGTGCTAGAGCGGCTAAAACTGTGAGACAGAATCAGGCAGGTGACAGAATTAGAAAATGATGCAATAAAAACCTGTATAATACATTCAATAAACCTGTATAATACATTCAAATAAAAGGGGAAGGGGAAGGAGTTTGTAAACCGCTCTGAGACTCCAAGTGAGTGAAGGGCGGGGTATAAATCCAATCTCTTCTTCAATAAACTATGCTGTGTTTTTCTATAAACACTTCATCTGGTCTTCTTATGGACCATTTGACCCAGTTACTATGATGGATGATGACAGGATCCTGGGATCTGTGAAGACCACCACTTATGCACTGGATCCCTGCCCATCCTGGCTGCTAAAATCATGCAAGGAACACATAAATGAGCCCTTGATCTACATCATAAATCAATCACTAACTAATGGCATCTTCCCTCAACCATTCAAGGAGGTGGTGATCTGTCCACTGCTTTAAAAAGAAATCCCTACGGGAAAAAAATGATGTGGCCAATTATTGCCTGGTCTCTAATTTGCCTTTCCTGGGAAAAGTGATTGAGAGAGCCATAACAGACCAACTCCGGATCTTCCTGGATAACTTGTGCTCTGGACCCCTTTCAGTCTGGTTTCAGTCTGGGCTATGGGGCTGAGATAACCCTGGTGGCCTTAGCTGATGACCTCTGCCTGAATGTAGACAAAGGTCATGCTTCTTTGTTGCTCCTACTAGATCTACCTGCAGCCTTTGATACGCAAATCATAGTGTGCTGCTGAGGCATTTGGAGGCAGAAATAGGTATATCGTGGGATGTGCCTGGCACTGGTTTAAATCATTTCTCATGGATCGGACTCAACGAGTTGCAGTTGGAGACCACCTATCTTGTGAGGTTCCACAGGGTGCAGTCTTATTCTCCATGTTATTCAACCTCTATGAAAAGTCTTTCGGAGAAATCATTTTGTAGCTGTGGAACTGGAGGTCATCAATACGTAGACAACACTCATCTCTAGATCTCTCAATCCAAATCTCCTAGTGATGCGGTTGAGGTCTTGAGCCACTGCCTGACTGCTGCAGTCAAATGGCTGAAAGTGAAAAAATTGAAACTGAACCTAGATCAGACAGAAGTGATTCTGGTTGGGAAGGTGGAGATCTGTGCATCCCATTTTCAGTGGGGCTCAATTGACCCTTGCTGACTCAGTTAAGATCTGGGCTATACTGAATCCACAATTGCGGCTGGCAGGAACTCATTAGCATAATAGGCCACACCCAACAGCAGAAACTCATTGGCATATTAGGCCACACCCCTGACTGTGCAGCTCCCACCCAGGATTGGCTTCCCCAGGTGCCCCACGGCTTGCGGGGCACATGGGGAACCTGAGGAGGGGAGGCAGTTTAAACTCCCTGGATTGGATTGGCTTCCACAGGTGTCCTGTGGCTTGCGAGGCGCCTGGGGAACCTGAGTGTGGGGGAGGCTGTAGGTGTGGTCAACTCGGAAGCCAGCCGGAATTCCATTCCTGTGCGTTCCTGCCCAAAAATAGCCCTGGCTGCTGGAGAAGCAACTTAATGCAGCTGCAAAAAAAAAAAAAGCTTTCTTCTAACCTGGCTAGACCAAAAGATGGCACCCTACCTTGACATGGCTATACAGATTCACTCCATGGTAACATCAAGTCTAGACTACTGTAATGCACTCTACATGGGTCTCCCCTCAAAGTCAACTCAGAGAATCCAGCTGGTGCAGAACACCACAGTTTAGTTATTCTCAAGAGCTAAGCGGAGTGTGACTATTACTCTCATTTTGCAGTCACTCCACTGGCTGCCCATCCGCTACCAGGCTCAATTCAAGGTAGTGGCCATCACATACAGAGCCCTTCATGGCTTGGGTCCCACATATCTGTGGGCCTGCATCTCCCCCTATGCTCCACCGTGATACGTTTGCTCATCTGAGCAGGACATTCCGCAGATGCTACTTTTCAAATAGGCAAAATCAGCAACTGCCTGAACATGTATACTTTCTGTTCACCTTATAGAATGGCCTGTCTGGTGAGGTCAGGAAGGCTCTCACCCTCCTGGCTTTCCACAAACTATGCAAAACTGAATTATTCAGCATTAATAGGACAATAGTTTAATGAAATGATTTTCAGAAAGACGTTTTTGGTAAAGGGAATAGGTACTGTGGACTGTGCTACAGTATCTAGTACCTACTGTCTGTCGCTATAGGTATGATCCTACCATGTAATTCCTGCACCATTTACTGTGTCATGCTAATGCTTGTACTTTGTTTCAGCTTGGTTTCAGCTCTGTTATCAGATTCTGGCTCATTTTCAAATTTCAGCAATTCATACCTCCATTGTATTGTTTATTGGCTGTTCCATTCCTGTTGATATAAATCTAGCACTGTGTAATCTGCCTTGCGTCTCAATCAGAACGGTGGGCATAAATAATATAAAAACAAGTGGGGGGACATGTCATTTCCCCTTCCCCTACTGCTTCATTTCCCCCTTCCCTGGCAGTCCTCATAGCCTCTCCCATTTCCCTGCTTCATTCTCTCCTTCCCAGCCACCAGTCAAATCTTTATCTGTCCCAGGTCTTCAGTTTTTCCTCCTTCCTTCCTCCTGGCAGCCTCTACATGGGAAAACTGTGGCCTACTTGTATGGTGCTGGCTGAGTCAGGCCTAGTTGCATGGTGGGAAACCTGCAGGCTTGTGAGACAAACCTCACTTCCCTCTGTATCCCCTTCCCACACTATTTCCTCCTTCCCATCTTCTGACAGCCCTTATATCCCTGCCTTTCCCTGCTTCCTTCTCTCCTTTCTACCCATCCACCTACCTTTTCTCTCTCCAAGCGTCATATTTATTATTTATTTACTTCATTTATATCCTGCTTTTCTCTATAATGGAAACCCAAAGCAGCTTACATCAGTCTAATCTTTCCCATTTTATCCTCAAAACAACCCCCTGAGTTAGGTTAGGCAGAGAGTATGAGAGCAGTGTTCCCTCTAAGCTGAGTTAGTGTGAGCTAGCTCAGTTTTTTTTAGCCTCCAGCTCACACATTTTTGTCAGCTCAGGAAGGATGGCTCCAGAGCAAACTAATTTATGCAGCAGGCAAATTGGTCCCTTACAAAGTAGAATTTTTGCTTACAAGACTCCACAGCTTAGAGGAAGCATTGTATGGACGTGGCCAAAGTCATCCAGTGAGCTTCCACAACAAAGTGGGAATTTGAACTGGGTCCCCCAGGTAGGGCTGCCAAGTCCCCCGATAGGGCAGGGGAAACACTGATTTTTAGTCTTTCCCTCCCGCTTTTCCAAAGTTGCCCACCGGGGGGACAAAATGGCTGCCTTAAAAGGGAAATGTCTGCAGAGAGCCTGCCCTGCAGTAAAAAGCCTCGCCAGACATTTCCCCTTTAAGAAGTCAGCAAGAGAGCTTCCACAGCAAGAGAGGTCCGCCCAGAGGGACTGAAGGAGCTGCTTTTGCATGTGGCTGGCAAGGTGAGTTTCTCTTCCAGCTCTTTTCATTCTCTCTCCCTTTCTTTTTTCTGTCTGTCTGTCTGTCTGTCTGTCTCTCTCTCTGTCCCCATCCAGCAGAGGTCTATCAGTGGCTATTATAGCCACAAGGTCTAAATGGAAGTAAGTGCCTCTGCCAGTTTTTTTCCCTTCTCTCTCTCTCCCTCTTTCTTTCTTTTTTCTGTCCGTCTGTCTGTCTGTCTCTCTCTGTCCCCATCCAGCAGAGGTCTATCAGTGGCTATTATTAGCCACAAGGTCTAAATGGAACCCTTTGTCTGGGGCAGTGAGGCTCTGAATTCTTGGTGCTTGGGGGGCAACAGTGGGAGGGCTTCTGGAGTTCTGGCCCCGCTGCTGGACCTCCTGAGGGCACCTGGTATTTTTGGCCACTGTTGTGACACAGAGTGTTGTACTGGATGGGCTGTACTGGATGGGCCGATCCACTGTGGCTTCTCTCCTGTTCTTATGATATGAAAATCATATTCAGCACTTGTGTAGCACTTAGTGCTTCATATTCTGCCGAGATGAGGAAGGATTCAGTAGGGCCGTTGCTCAGTGATAGAGCATCTGCTTGACATGCAGGAGGTATCAGCCTCTTCAGCTAAAAAAGGATCAGGTAATAGGTGACATTAAAGATCTCAGCCTGAGACCCTGGAGAGCCACTACCAGTCTGAGTAGTCAATACTGACCTTGATGGACCAATGGCCTGATTCAGTATTAGGAAACTTCATGAGTTCATGTGTCAGCATGTGGAAGCAACATCACAGGATGTGACATCACAAAATGATGTCACTTCCTTTCTCCTGGCTCCACCCCCAAAGTCCCCAGATATTTCCCAAGTTGGACTTGGCAGCCCTACCCCCAGGTCATAGACTGAAACTGTAACCACTACACTGGCTTTCATGGGGTGTGTGGAGAAACACCATTGTGTATGTTTGTTGGTGGGGGCTGGATAGGAGGGGGCCATCAAAATTGAGGTAGGCCTGGGCCTAGTCTCCTCTACCCCCTCCCCTCCTGTTTCCAACCAGCAATCTGAGGGCAGCTCCCTAGAGAGGACAGGAAGTCCATCAAGGCAATGAGGAGATCTGCCCCAGAGTGCTGGAGGAGGGAGAGGGAGTTCCTGGGCGGGAAGCCAGTCTGAGGTAAAAAAAAAAAAAAAAAAAAAGCCTGAAGCCTGTCAGACTGTGGGGGAGAGTCAGCAGCAGGCAGAGAGATGTGGATCTGACCATCTTCCCTGGGATGAAGTGATGGGCCTGCCCAGGGGTCCTTTCGTAAAAAAAGAGGTGCAGGAGCTCATTAGCATAACTTATTTGCATATGCCACACCCCCTGACATCACCGGAAGTGATGATGTCATCGGCAGTGTGTCAGAAGGCAAGAAGGGAGGGAGGGAGGGGGAAGGAAGGAAAGGAACAGGAAGGTAGGTAGGTAGGTGGGAGAGAGAGAGAGAAGAAAGGAAGGAAGGAAGGAGGGAGGAAGGGGGGAAGGAAGGAAGGAAGGAAGAAAGAAAGGAACAGTAAGGTAGGTGGGGGGGGGAGAGAGAGAGAAGGAAGGAAGGAAGGAAGGAAGGAAGGAAGGAAAGGAGAGGGGAAGGAAGGGGGAAAGGAAGGAACAGGAAGGTAGGTAGGTAGGTGGGGGAAGAGAGAGAGAGAGAAGGAAGGAAGGAAGGAAGGAACAGGAAGGTAGGTAGGTGGGGGGGAGAGAGAAAAGAAAGGAAGGAAGGGAGAGGGGAAGGAAGGGGGAAAGGAAGGAACAGGAAGGTAAGGGCTCTCTGGATGTCTAGAGTTCTGAAGTTGGAGAAGGGACAGATGTTGGCAGTAGGGGGGGTGAGGGACTTCTCCCTGGGGGGGGGCGAGGTTCTTCTCCCGGGCTGGGGGCGCTCGCCGCCAGGCCCGGGAAAGAAGATCTGGGGGGGGGGCGAGGGACTTCTCCCGGGCTGGCGGTGAGCGCCGCCAGGCCCGGGAACGAAGATCGGGGGGGGGGGCGAGGGACTTCTCCCAGGCTGGCGGCGCTTGCCGCCAGGCCCGGGAAAGATCTGGGGGGGGGCGAGGGACTTCTCCCGGGCTGGCGGCGCACGCCGCCAGGCTCGGGAACGAAGATCTGGGGGGGGGGGCGAGGGACTTCTCCCGGGCTGGCGGCACTTGCCGCCAGGCCCGGGAAAGAAGATCTGGGGGGGGGGCGAGGGACTTCTCCTGGGCTGGCGGCGCTGGCCGCCAGGCCCGGGAAAGAAGATCTGGGGGGGGGGGCGAGGGACTTCTCCCGGGCCGGCGGCGCTTGTCGCCAGGCCCGGGATGGGTCTGCTGGGGGGGGGGAGCGAGGGAGCATCTGAGCGGGGGGGGTGGGGAATTCTCCCGGGCTGGCGGCGCTGGCCGCCAGGCCCGGGAAAGAAGATCTGAGCGGGGGGGGGGGGGGGCGAGGGACTTCTCCCGGGCCGGCGGCGCTCGCCGCCAGGCTCGGGAACGAAGATCTGGGGGGGGGGGGCGAGGGACTTCTCCCGGGCTGGCAGCGCTCGCCGCCAGGCTCGGGAACGAAGATCTGGGGGGGGGGGGCGAGGGACTTCTCCCGGGCTGGCGGCACTTGCCGCCAGGCCCGGGAAAGAAGATCTGGGGGGGGGGGGCGAGGGACTTCTCCCGGGCTGGCGGCGCTGGCCGCCAGGCTCGGGAACGAAGATCTGGGGGGGGCGAGGGACTTCTCCCGGGCTGGCGGCGCTCGCCGCCAGGCCCGGGAAAGAAGATCTGGGGGGGGGGCGAGGGACTTCTCCCGGGCCGGCGGCGCTTGTCACCAGGCCCGGGATGGGTCTGCTGGGGGGGGGGAGCGAGGGAGCATCTGAGCGGGGGGGGGCGGGGAATTCTCCCGGGCTGGCGGCGCTGGCCGCCAGGCCCGGGAAAGAAGATCTGAGCGGGGGGGGGGGCGAGGGACTTCTCCCGGGCCGGCGGCACTTGCCGCCAGGCCCGGGTTGGGTATGCTGGGGGGGGGAGCGAGGGACTTCTCCCGGGCTGGCGGCACTTGCCGCGCGCCCGGGAAGGGTCTGCTGGGGGGGAGGGAAGGGTGAGCTGGGGGGATGGGAAGGAAGGGCCTTCTCACCAGGCCGGCGGAGGAGGCTTTCTTCCGGCTCCGCGCCGAAGCGTGGGCCGGGAAAGCGAGCTGGGGGGCGGGGCTCTATCAGGTGCCCACCCCCCGGCTTCCCCTCCCGGAGCGGCGCTCCGGCGCGCCCCGGCCCTAACGGAGCCCTGGGCCTGCCCTGCTGAAAATCTAGACAGGGTACGAGTTTAGGAAAGGGAAAGCTGGAGCGGTTTTATTTCACGTTTATTTTTGATCAGTTCACTGCATGCCTGTAAATAGTTCTGTTTTAAAATAAATCCTTTAAATGACAAAGGAGTGAGGTCCCTCTGTACCACCGAGTCCCCCAGCCGCTTGGACACGCCAGGAGTGGGTCGGAGGATCCCTGGGGAGGAGAGAAGGGACAAAACGGTTAGTCGCCAACTCTCCAGGGGAACCCCAAAGACTCCCAGGAATCCCCAGGGTGGGTTCCTGGTGACTGTGGAGAGGCAGGTTAGGAGTCTGTCCCGCCTAACTAGAGCCCCAGAGAGGGACAGTGGTGGCAGCCATACCCGGAGCAGTAGAGAAGAACTGCCCCTTCAGGTGCCAGATCAAGCAAAGGAGGGGTGGGCAGAGAGGGGCCTGGCAGCTAAATCAGGCCCATTCCACCACAGGGTGGCTGCTATTGAACAGTAGCAAGCAGTTGGTCTTGGCTGAGTCAGGCAGGTCACGTAGTATCAAGTTGTCTGGTGGTTGCTGCCAGGTCTGATCCTGAAAAGTCCTCCCTCAAAGGCCAAAACAGCCCCGGGAAAGGCCCTGACCCCTTTCACCTGCCTTTTCCTGGCAAACCAAGGCTTGAAGGCTGACAATACTCCTATGGCTGCCTAGCAACAGCCAGATAGGCCATTTGTTCCTTAAACCACAGGTGCTCCTTTTATGATTGGGAAACTTAACTTGTTATTTTTAAAAAGATTTCAGATTTTTCTGCAAATCTGTCTCATCTGTCCATTGCCCCCATCTCTGGATTTAAGTATCCACAGATGGGGGCCATATTGAGAACTAGATATATTGATATTAAATTGCCTTTTTCCCCTCACTACACTATTTGTTTATAAAAGTGCCCTCCTGAACAATTCTGTTTCACACATTGCAGGTGAGAAAAAGAACACGGGGGCAAAAGGTTTATATTACCTCATGTCATAGTCTTGGGGTTCTGTTCACAAAACTCCCAGCATCCCAGCATCCTGTCTGGCTCAGCCCAGCTTCTTTCTCCAGCAAGCATCATGGAACTCTAGAACCCTAATTTTTGTAATACTCAATAATACTTAGAAATTATATGGTATTTTAGAGTGTTCCTTTCATATTTGTTTTCTCAGCATTCCTCACAACAAGCCTGTTAGGTAGGCCATTACTCTCCCATTGCAGATTGGAGACTGCAGAATGTGCTTGAAGCTTCCTAATGAATTCATGGTCATGTGGAGTTTTTACTCAGGGACTTCTGGGTCACAGCTCTGTCTCTTTAGCCAACAGTCATGACTACATTATCGTAGCTCTCTTGTTTCTGAGAATCAGGCCCTAGCAGCTGGCGCAAGAACTGTGATTTGGACCAGGACAGAACATATGTCTGCTCGAAGGGGAGAGTCCGCTGAAGATGGGAGTGTATGAGGTGTGGGGGTCCAGAACTTATTTTGGGTGCAGAGGGCACTTCCTTATTCGAATCTCCTTTGAAATACAGGCCTCTGGGAAGCACTCTGAGTAGAGTGTTATCTTTTCAGAACCGGAGTGTGGACCAGGCGGTGCTGTATGTCATCTTGCAGGGGACAGTCCCCAGAGCGTGGGGATGTGTCATTTGGGGTGGTCCAAAGATTATTTTTGGGGTTCGGCCCTGCCCCAGCGTCTGTCTGTGTGATTGTCCTGGGGGCACCACGCTTTGGAGCAGCTGGCCCAAGAACCGTACCTTGGACCAGGAAACAGGATAGATCTTCTTGAAGGGGAGAGTTCTGTGAATCTGGGGGTATATAATATGTCATGGTCCACACCTTATTTGGGGGTTCAGAGGTTGCCACATCTCCACAGTGTTTCTGGATGAATTTGCGAATAAGTAACGAATAAGGATTGAATAAGGAAATGCGAATAAGGACCCAACTTCAGCCTCCTCCCTAGTGAACTAAACAGGCCTCACCACCGTGTGTACGACTCTCAAATAATTTGGAGCGCATTCAGCATTTTCTCTGACGATTCAGAAATAGTAAATCAGATTAAATTGCGCTCCGTGGATTTATGGGGGGGGTGGGGGGTGGGGAGAAAGATGCTGAAGGCTGAGAATAGCCTGGCGGGGGAGGAAGAACAGGGCGGTTTATTCAGCCCAGTTACATCCGACACATACTTGGACCATCTTTGTGGTGAATGAGGCGAGCATCTGTGTTTTTCTCCAGTGGAGCGATAGAATCTTCACAAAGGGAGGAAAAAAACCTGATGCACTTAAAATACTTTGCAAGTTAATCCATAACACCCCCCCACCTCCAACCAAGAAAATGTGTGATCATTTCCCTCACGGCTCTACCCCCTTCACACAGTCCTGCACTTTTTTCCCCTTCAGTACAAAGAGTAATCACTAAAATATAGTACATGGTAATTGGGAGGAAAAGGCAGCTTGCCAAACGTACAAAAAATCAAAGGCAAGATCCTCATTTAAAGCATTTTATACGTGTTCAGACTTCATTATCTGCTGCAGCTTGCTGGGAAAAAGGGTTGCAATGCAGGAAAAGCAGAAGAGTGTGATGCAGGGCCCAATCCACTAAGCAGTGAGGTCCCGTGAGCCCTTTTATGGGGCATATATGTGCTTAGAACAGGGGTCCCCATTACAATGCTCCCTCTGAGCTGTGGAGTCTTATGAGCAAAAAATGAGCTCTACTTTGTGAGCTACTGGCATGAAAGCTGCGAGTGAGTGATTAAGCTACTGCATAAATTAGTTTGCTCTGGAGCCATCCTTCTTGAGCTAAGACAAAAATGTGAGAGCTGGAGGCTAAAAAACTGAGCTAGCTCACACTAACTCAGCTTAGAGGGAACACTGGTCCCCAACATTTTTGAGCTCATGGCACCTTGGGAATTCTAACAAAGGGCAGTGGGCATAACCACAAAATGGCTGCTGCAGGAAGTGGAGCACACCATAAAATGTCAGGGATCAAAGTTATATACAACTCTAATAGTAACTGTTCCATATTTCAGGCAGAAGCTCTGTTTAGCAGGATGCCTTTTAATCTGCACAGCCAATCAGAAGCCCTGGGGGGGGGGGAATCCTTCTAGCCCTGCCCACTTTCTAAAAGCACTTGCAGGGTGCCAAGAAAGGTGTCGGAGGGAACCGTGGTTTCCACAAGCATTGAGTTGGGGATCCCTGGTTCAGAAGGACTCAGCTTCCAGATCCAAGGACGTGGGCACTAGGATGTGGTATAGCGACCCACCAGGCCACCACATCCCTATGTATTAGCACATGATAATTTAAAATCCTTTGGCAATTAAGATCTAACCAAAGTAAATATACATTCACAGTAATGGTCTGACATTACATACATGATCATAACAAAGTGAATAATGGAAATGGATGAGAGTTATTGTAATGGCTTTTCTTCCCCTAATAAACAGAGCACATTTCCCAGTAAATATATCCATTATGTGACATCCCTCTATAATTCAAACACAGTTAGCTCGCTGCAACATTTCAGTGCTTTGCCTGAATTTCATAAGGTGGTCATAAATACTATCAGTTCTGCTGCTTGTCTAATTAGTAGGTCCATTAATCCTTGTAGTACTGAGCAAAGCGCTAAGAGATTCCGTATCACAGTCTTTAAGTTTTTCTCCTTGTGGCTGAAGAATAATGAAACACTGAAAAGATAAGTTTTTTCCATAACACACTATGTAAACTAGGGATGCCCAAATCTCTCATGTAAATGGAAATATCTTTCTAGTAAAGCGTGGCACAGCACAGAGGTTGTGAATGAACAGGCAAGTTACGCAATGAATAAAAATACATTTATTAATTAGGAAGTCAGAATCACTTGGCGTTTAAAGCATAAAGGAAGGATGATATTGCCAAAACCTCTGCTGCTCCATGGTAGATGGGAAGAGTACATAGAGTTGGGACAGTTCCAACATTCTAATAGTTTTCCAAAGCATTGGAGGGAGGTAATCTTCATGAGGTCCCCGTACATGTTGGTGGTGGTGAAGGTGCCATCTAGGGTTGCCACCTCCCCTCCTTGCTCCAGCGGGGGGATGGGGGGGGGTTCCAGGTGTGGGCAGGGCTGCCTGAAGCCCTGCCCTCAAGCATGACCGGCCAGCCAGCCACCCCTCTACCTCCCCTACTGCCAGATTTAAAGGGCTTCAGCTGATCGACGGGGACCACATGGCCTGCCAATCAGCTGGAGGGCCCTTTCAATCTAGGAGGGAGGGAGAGGAGCAGTTGTGGGCCGCATACTCGGCTCACAAAAAGACCCTTTAAAGGGTGTTTTTGCAAGCGGGGTCAGGTCCACAGCATGCAGGTCTAGGGGAGGGAGAGGGGTGGCTGGGCGGGTGGTCACGCTTGGGGGCAGGGCTTGGAGACGGCGCTTAGAGGTACCTAAAATCCAAATTTAGGCCACATCATTCAGGGTTCAGCAAAAATGACTTGACTTCCTGTCCTAGGAATGAAAAAAGAGGAGTTTGATGCAAGTATCTACAGCCATTAGTTATCAGTTTATTGTCAGATTTTCTCAGAATGAGCAAAATTTTCATTTGGAAATTTGGTGAGTTGGGGAAGAGGAGTCCTGTGAAATATGAGTCTGTGCCAGATATCACTTCATCTATGCCCCCCCCCCCTGGTCTCCCAGCTGCTACCAGCCATGGCAGCCTGTTGCAAACATTGTAAAACCCTGATCATGCAGGTCATGCAGGAAGACCAATATGGGGTTTTCCACATAGGGAAAGGCTTATGTATTGCTGCTGCAGTTGCCCATACAGCTCAGCAGCAATGGGGCTTCCACGTGTCTGGTTTCCCTGCAGTGTCTCTGTTCCAGGCTTCTGGTAATAGTCACACACGCACACACCTGGGCTTTTCCAGTTTTGTTTTAAATCAGAAATTGAATATCTTTATAACATTATAGGTTCAGCTTTCATTTAAAGAAAAAGTAAGTCTCGGTGCATTCAGATGGGCAGCTCATCCCGCCACTGGCCCGGCTGTAATTTGATCTAGATTTTTTAAATCCAGCATTGCATGACCAGACAGCTCCCCCATGAATCGCTTTACCATGCATGACTCCGTGGTAGATTATCTAGATGGCATCCACCTTAAGAAGCTGTGCAGTCGGCTTTAAAAAAAAAAATCCTGTTTGTGCCTGTGCATATGTGCTTATGTGCCTCACTGTCTGCAGACATCCCATGTTTAAGTGGTTATGTGTGCATCGCTAAGAGTTTTTAAAATGGTGGCCGTTCGGGATAGCCTGGAAACCATCCCTACGAGCTGACTGCATATGTGCTTATCTGCATATGTGCCTCACTGTCTGTGGATGTTACATGTTTAAGCGGTTATGCACGCACCGCTAAGACTTTTTAAAAATGGCAGCCATTCGGGATTGTCTCCAGGCTGATTGCCCGCTGGTGGAACAACCTGACGGTGGAAGGTCCAGCACTGGCCTGTCAGCCAGCTTTAGACCAGACTTTAAGCACTATCTTTTAAGTATGGATCCCTGATGGGGATCAACGGGCTACTAATGAAAGCAGCACGATTCCCAGATGCTGAGGTCTGGACATGCACTTTAAATCCACTTGCACTTTAAAAGAGCTGTCTGAATGTACCCTAGGCCTTTTTGTTATGGAGAGGTGTGACAGAGGGGAGGAAGGCTGCTGTGTAGGCAGGACTGGGAAAATCCAAAACTTTCCTAACCACAAGGCTGCCATCCAGACTTTGCTGCAGTCTCTTACCAAATTTGCAGCAAAAGCAGATTTGTGAAAAACCTAACAAAACCCAGGGGGAAACCCAGGAAGTGCACAAATCCACCATGATGCTGTGGAGAAGTGGGGGGGGGGGGGGTCTCTTTCCAACAGCATTGAACCCAGGGCAGATAACCCATGTGGAAGAGGAATTCCGACAAGCTTTCCTCTGATCAATCCTTTCTGTTACCAATCTCCCATTGTTATGTGGCAGACAAAAGCTGTTACACTCTTGGCTGCTGAAAGTTACTATTTGTTGGGGCAGGAAAAGAAATTAATTGAATTAAACAATAGATCATTAATTGCAGATCAAAATGTGCACTGCATATTGGATTTTAGTATTAAACGTGCCTTTGGAAAGTGCTTAGCGCTAATGGCTTTGCAGAGAATTATCTGTGTGTCCTTCTCAGTTCAAGATGTATGCTTAAGATAATTACCCAGCTGAGTGACTGTGGTAGCCTTCTCCTCTTTGACAGGTCCTGCTGCTCCTTCCATGTGGGTAGTGTCACATGTCAGCAGCAGACACAGATGCAATTCAAGGAAAAGTACCTTGTAAAGAGATGTGCTAACTTTTACTGTCTGGATGGAAAACAGGATTCCTTGTCCTTCATACACATCAACTTGGGAGCTTACCCACTGGGAAAGAATTATCCCAAGAATGTCTGCTCTTCTCGGAATGGCAAATGTGCAGTGCCATCTTAAGCAGGTCTACGTAGAATTCTATTCAGGTATATTCAATAGGACTTACTCCCAGGAAAGATTTTTAGGATTGTGCTGTTGGCACTGTTGCTGGTGCTGCTAATAGTTCTGTGGTGGCCTCCATGAAATTGGAGGAAGAGGACAGAGCTGCTTCCTCTGGAGCTGGTGATAGAGCTTTTCCTGCCTCTACATGTAGGGATGCCAGCCCTTGGTTGGCAATTTCCAGGAACATTGAGGAGGGAAAGACTTCTTGGAAGTAACTTCCTGTTTTGGATAGGACATGATATCATGACATTCCAGGATTTCCAGAATCTCTATGGTAAAACTGTAGAGACTTTTTGAAAATCCTAGAGTGTTATATCACTTCTTATTTCAAAACAGGAAGTGGCTGTCACTTGCTGTTCTTGTCCATTTGTCCCCCTCTTGCTCCATTGAGAGAAGGTGGGGGCAAGGAGCATCAATAGCAGTCTCCCACCATTACCCAGTACTCTACAGGCTCTTCATGGTCTCTTTTAGGAGTTCCTAAAGGAGAAGCTACTGCTTCCTGATTAGGGTTGCCAGGCCGCAGCCAGCAACCCCCCAGGAGCCAGGAACTGGAGCGCCAGCATGCTGACATCATTTCCATCGAAAATCGATGTCACTTCCCATTTCCAATGGAAGTGATACCAGTATGTGGGCATAATATCGGTGCACACCACCATTTGCCCCCAGTCTCCTCCTGGTGGTGCTTCAGTTGCTGCTGGGCAACAAAGGGCTTTGCTTGCAACCCTACTGACCACTGTGGATAATGGGGAGTGTTCTAGAGCATGCACTAGCTCAGTTTGCTCAGGAGAATGGTAGGAACAATAGACTCATGACCAGCACATTATGTGTATTACCTGTGGTTGCCACCATTTAGTCTACATAGAGTAATTAAAGATATCCTGCGTTACTTCCCCCCACCCAGCAAGTTACCTAGCTTTGTTCTTGTCCTAGAAACACCTTATGAATTAGAAAGTGTAATGTAGTATGCTCTGTGTAGCAACCAGCCTGTCATATGCTCCCAGGTAATGGCGCCCGCCACATAACCAGAGCACATGGTCAGGCAGAGAGGGGAGCTTGAATCTGGAGGAACAATAGACATCCAGATTGAAAGCCTCCACCTATGTGGGACCTAGGTTCTCCCTGAGGAGCCAATGCAATCAAAGGCTCCTCCAGGGAACCTATGACAAACATGCGCATATGTTAAGCCCCTATCAGGTCTTTTGGGTGCGGCCGGAAGTGTGGCTCCAGCCAGCATATAATGAGGGCCCTGGAAGCATGCTTGTTCTGACCATCTACTGGGCATGCTGAATCACTCAATAAAGGCTTCATGATTTCACCGTTCCTGGTCTCCTGAGTCCAGTACTCTTCAGAAAGTATACCAGAAATTAAAATCTGGAGAAGAAATGTTCTGTCCCTAGAGGCTTAAATGTGAGGAAATCCAGCATATTTCAGGGCAGCAGAAACTTTTCATGGCATGCAGGTAAATAACATCCCACCTGGTAAATAACATCCCACTAATACTCTTTTTCTCCAGCTTATTGGCAACTCTAGTAATGAAGCTAAGCAGCACAGGGGGGGAAATCCTATGAGACAAAAGCATTTTTTAAAAGCCTAGAACTGATCTTTTGCTTTTTGTGATCTTTTCCTGGGGCTTCTAGGGGATGCATAAGGCTTTCTGAAGAAGCCAGTGAATTACAAGTTGGAGATTGGAACTGGAGACCCCTGTTAGAATATGCTCCAGAATCTTCCACAGCACATTTTTTTCTTGGCAAATAGTTGGGGTAGAGAAATAGTTGGGGTGGGTCCCAGAAAGTAGAAAGTCTGAAAACTCCTACTCTAGGAAGCCCAATCTGAGAACAGCTAATATGCTACCATGATCCCTACCCCTATGCTCCGGCTCAACATCACCATACCTTTCAGACTGTGTGGATAAATGTGGGCAGGATTTGTCTCTGCTGACCCATCTCCTATTTTGCTGAACAGTCAGAGCCAACAGAGGTCAGGGAGGCATGAAGAAGGTGGGTCCCAGGGTGAGGACGGGAGGGGAGTCCCAGCTCTCCTAAAAGCAAATGCATCTGTTCTGTTGCTGAACAGGGAGATATGTCGCCAGATAAAATAAAACAGCAGACCTGTGGCACCTTAAAGACTAACAAAATTAATTCCAGCATAAGCATGCATAAGTCTGAGCTCGCTTCTTCAGAGGCATATGTGAGCTCTGACTCATGCAAGTTTATGCTAGAATACAATGTGTTAGTCTTTAAGTAGTCAATGGACTCCTGTTTTATTTTGCTGCCGCAGACAAACACAGGTACCCATCTGGAATTCTCATGGTATCAGATTAAGTCACAGCAGAAGTGGAGTTCCAGCATTCTTATTTATTTATCTTTAATTTAGTACATTTTAACCCACCCTTCCTCCAAGGAGTTTAGGGTGGCATACATTGTTCTCTCCCCTCCTCCATGTTGTCCTTACAACAAACACTATGAGGTAAATGAGGTGGAGTGAGTGACTGACCCAAGGTCAACAAGCAAACTTCATGGCAGAGTGAGGATTTGAAGCGAGGCCTCAGAGATTCCTGTTTGACAGTCTAAATGCTAGACAATGCTGGCTCTTCCCCAACGGGCAGAGAGTAGAAGCAACAAGAAGTGAAAAAAGAACATACTGGATATAAGCCAACTCCAAAAACCATGAAAGAGATGCCAGGAAGCGACCTCTGAGGTGAAAAAAAGCAGCCCAACTGTGCAAATGATGTATGTACTTCCTTCTTTACTTCTGGTTTCTCACTTTTTTTTGGCTTTTCATCAAATTAGATGGATGAAACTTTAAAGCATAGGCATCAACTATGGGGGGGCTCGAGCCTCCCCCGAAATTTCCCAGGGGGGCTCAGCCACCCCCGGCAAAATGGAGCGCCCGCCAGTGGGGGAGGCAGGGAGGGCCGCCAGGAGCCCGGGGGGTGCCGGGCGCAGCAGAAGGCAGCCGCCGAGGGGGGGGGGGGTGGAGAGAGGGCGAGAGCCGGCGCGATGGGTGGGCACAGGGACTCTGCCGCGCCAGCCGGCCCCCCGACCCAGCCGGCGAGCGGGCTCTGGGGCTGGGGCAGCAGCCGGGCGGCCTGGCGTTGGCTCTGGGTGGCGGGCAGCTGCAGCGTCGGGGGGAAGCGTGCTGCCATGGCCCGCTGGCTCCGCGACCGCCTGCTCTTCCGCAGCACCAAGCTGCCGCCGCCGCCCGACTACACGCTGGCGGGGCCCGAGCAGCCCGACCTCCTGGCCTCCTACCGGCTGCAGCGGGAGCGCGACTTCGAGGACCCCGCTGCCGCACCCCGCTCGCCCCGCCACCGTCGCCTCATCCGCGTGGAAGCCGCCGCCGAGACAGAGCTCGGGGAGCGCCCACAGCAGGAGGTCTGCAGGGCAGGGGGGGGGGAGAGGCGGCGGGGACATGGTCCCATGTGCGCGCGCTTTGCACGCACGTGTATGAAAGAGCCCCCCCCCCGGGGATTTACAAAGTCTACGCCCCTGCTTTAAAGGACACCGCTACCTGAAGCCTCTCAACCTGGTAGGCCCCCTGTAATTTAATCCTCACAAAGCCACAATAGGGATCACCTCACGATTCTATATCACTTCAGTGGACTAAGTTATGGCTGCCATGTAAAAAACAATTAAGACCTTAGTTTTCACCTAGAAGAAGAAGAGAAGAGAATGGATTTAAACCCCACCCTTCACTACCCAAAGGAGTCTCAGGGCAGTTTACAAACTTCTTTCCCTTCCCCTCCCCACAACAGACACCCTGTGAGATAGGTGGGGCTGAGAGAGCTCTTTTCAGATCTGTCCTTGAGAGAACAGCTCTGACAGAACTATGGCTTGCCCAAGGACATCCAGCAGCTGCATGTGGTGGAGTGGGGAATCAAACCCAGTTCTCCCAGATTAGAGTCCGCGCACTTAACCACTACACCAAACTGGCTCTTAATTTATCTGTGATTTGATGTTTCTCTCTCTATGAATAATGTGGGCTGCTTCCACACAGCAAAGCTTCTCCATGTGGCTGTCGTTGCCACAGTGCACGCAGAGACATGCATGTTGGTGGCACAGCTTCCACACAGGGAGTTTTCTCCACATGTTCTTCTAACTCTCCCACCTGCTTTTCCCTTTCAGGTGTGTTCCATAGCAGTTTCACACTGGCTGTCAGGATTGTGGTCATCATGGCCGCTGTGGTGACTCACCTTCCCTTTCTGGTGTTCTTTTCTCCACATGAGCTATAGCGGTTCTATTAAAACTGGAAACATGTAGTGGTAATGGATCATTATAGCACAACAGTAATTATTCTGAAAACCATATAATACTGCAGTAGGGAAAAAAATGCTGGGAAAATGGTGCCCACAAGGAACTGATGGAAAATGCAGAACATTCCTTTCTAACGTTGTATGAACGCACTGGAACTGCATTCTTTCCAGAAAGATCAGAGTAGACCAGGCTTGGGAAGAAAGAACATACTGAGGGTAGGGAAAAGATGGGGAAAGGATGGTTATAGCGCAATGTCATATGAATGCTCTCCTGCCCCCCCCCCCAATGTGTTCCATTTTGGAAGTCAAGGATAAGAAAAATCACCTTGTGGTTTTGTTGATCAATGCTGCCATATTATTAGTAAAGGTAAAGGTTTCCCTTGCTTGAAAGCCAGTTGAATCCGACTCTAGGGGGTGGTGTTCATCTCCGTTTCTAAGCCGAAGAGCCAGCACTGTCTGAAGACTTTTCCATGGTCACATGGCTGGCATAACTAAATGCCAAGGCGCACGGAACACTGTTACCTTCCCCCCTGAAGCGGTACCTATTTATCTACTTGCAATTTCTTACTTTTAACTGCTAGGTTGGCAGGGCCAGAGACGGGAGCTCACTCCGTCACATGGCACTTGGGTCTCGAACTGCCGAGCTACCAACCTTCGGGTCTGCAGCTCAGCGTCTTAACCTCTGAGCCACTGTGGCCCCTACCATATCATCACCTTATCACAAATACACGAATTTTGCTGCTTTTTGAGGTTTGTCTCTCAAACACATTATTTTTGCTCTTATGCAGTGCCACAAGTGAGTAACATTATATGTGTATGCAGGCAGTCCAGTAAAAATATTTGTGGCCTGGTCAATTTTTTTGTTTGCAAAACTGGATTAATTGTCTTGTTTTGAACAAATCCTTCAATATATACCATTAAAATGAATGCCACAGTAATCTGTGTTGTTTTTTTTGAAGACATTTAACAAAGATAACATTCCTCCAATTAATTAGCTCAGACTAATTGTTTGTTGTGGTGATAAATTACTGCTCCCTTGGAAATCAGCATCGACAACTCACCCCATGCTAGTGAGAAAACAGCAGGGGCCCACAGCAGAAAAGATGCCCCCCCCCCCCCGTGAGGGAAAGTGTGGAGTGGACTGGACAGCCCCGTGTTGAAACTGTTCGGTAGCATCCTAGGTTCGGCTAGGCAAAAGAACTAAGTACGTTTCCCTCAGAAGCAAATCAGAAGGGTGTTAATTCCTGCTAAAAACTCAGGTACCTTAAGGTAACTGAAAAGAATAATGTAAAAACTGCACCTTATTTGTTCATTTCTAGGACAGATAAATCTACCCCTTTACATTGTGGGGGCCGCATGTTTTAAAGTTGTATCTGTATTAGTCTGTTACAGCAAAAACTGAAAGAAGTCTTGTTGTCAGCTACTTTGAGGACCTGCACAAGTGGCTTGAAAACATCCTAAATAAAATGACTAACATATAGGTAGCTCTAGCCTATTTGTGTATAACTGCAGTGGCTCAAGTGGTTAAGATGCTGAAACTACAGACCGGAAGGTTGGTAGTTCAGCAGTTCAAGACCCGAGAGCTGCATGAAAAAGTGAGCTCCCATCTCTGGTCCCAGCTCCTGCCAACCTAGCAGTTTGAAAGCAAGGAATTGAAAGTAGATAAATAGGTACCGCTTTGGTGGGGAGGTAACAGCATTCCATGCGCCTCGGCATCAAGTCATGCCAGCCACATGACCACAAAAACGTCTTTGGACAGTGCTGGCTCTTCGGCTTGGAAACGGAGATGAGCACCACATCCCTAGAGTCGTATTTGGCTGGCTTTCGAGCAACGGAAACCTTTACCTAGTCTATTTGTGTATAACTCAGAAGTAAGCCTAATGACGTTTAATGGCACTTATTACCAATTAAGTATGGATAGATCTGTACCTTTTTCCCTAGGAGCAGTTGTTGTGGGCTACAGCTCACATTATCAGATGCAGGAAAGGAAACCTTGGTCAGAAGAAAAAATGTAAACAGTGGGACTAAAAGGTCGTGAAACACAAGGGATAGCTCTCTATGACAATTCCATGCAAATGGCAAAAATATACAAGGGCAGTGACAACTCACAAAAGTGAAATAAGTAATAAGACTAGCCTCCCTAAGTTACTGTAAACTACATTAACATCTATAATGAATGAAAATGAGTTGTCTCTGTTGAAGCCCTGGTTAATACAATTTACATAATACATTTATCCTATTTATTTAACGTCTACGTTGGCTGACTGTTTCACTTTTTCTATCTGGGCTCTAGCTCATTAAAGTGCTTTCTGTAATAAATCTGCTAGTCTTTAAGTTGCCACAAAACACCTTTTTTATTTAGGGTGATCTGTAATTTTCTCTTGGAGCATAGGAAGTATAATATATTCTGAACTTGTATCATTTTTTACAGTCAGATTTTATAAAGGAGTCCCCTTATTCTCTTCCAGTTTACAGAAAGCCTTCTTGCTTTACTTGCCACAAAGGATTGTGTTTAATACGTGTTTAAAAATAACAAAGCAGTTGACAGTTCTGCTATTTATTAGAAGTCTGAAATGGAGGGGCAGAAGATTAATAAAAGTAGGTATGTGAGTGTGTGCGAGAGACACAGCAACAAAGCATTTCCACTGAAATCTAGGAAGACTGCCACCTACTGGCCTTGATCCAACTCTCGTAGTGGGCAACTAGCCACTTACAATAGCTGATGGACCTCAGATGGGGATATGCATACCCATTTGGATCAGAAGGTGCATCCAGATAAGAATCACGATGCAGATTAGAAACATGCAGTGGCACTGGCAAAATGCACCTATGACTATTGTGGACCTCACTGGATCAAGCAGCTATCTTTTTGGATTTTGTGTGTGTTTGTGTGTGTGCGTATGTGTGTGAAGAATTAATGTCCTCCAAAACTATCGTTAACGGCTTTTCTCAGGTCTTGCAAACTGATAGCCGCGGATTTCTTCATAGAGTCAATCCATCTCATGTTTGGTCTTCCTTTTTCCCTAGCATTATCATTTTTTGCAATGACTCTTGTCTTCTCATAATGTGCCCAAAGTACAACATCTTCAGTTTTAGTTCAGTGGATTTTTTTTTTTAGTTCAGTGAGGGCTGGAGAGAAGAAAAACAATTAATTTACATATGCTGCCATGCCCTTCCAAGTCCTGTTTGTACTGGGGTTAATGCAGGATAGTTTTAGCACACTTACGCACACTCAAACACACACACCAGTGCAAAGAAAGAAAAGAACAAAGGGGAAGGTAGGAGCTATTTTGTGCTAATGATTCTGTCTTTTTGTGGATCCATGCTGTTGGTTTCCTATAACTGTTACCCCCCCCCTCCAGTTTCTACATTATCCTGCAGGGCCCACGGTCATGCTGCTTCTCTGCGCGTGCACAAACACACACACAGCAGTTTTGAAGACTGGAACTTCTGGCAGAACAAAGCAAACTGGCAGGACAGCTTTTGGCAGAACACAGTAAACATGTGCCGCAGCAAGCACCAGGACAAGTGAAGGAAAGCCCCTGGAATGGAACAGAGTGGTGGACGAAACGTTCACAGCGTAGCTTTTCCTTGGTGCTTAATCATGCTGCAAAGGAAAATAAAAGACCTTAAAGTAAAAGAAATAGTCTGGAATGATCCAGGAAGGGGATCTTGGAACTGTGATGGAGAACCCATACAAATGTCAACTCAGTATGTAACAGCAGTGAAAAGGGCAAGTGGGGCCATTTGTTTAATACACACACACACACACATACAATATTTATTTATACAGAATCGTAGAATCACAGAGATGGAAGGGGCCATACAAGCCATCTAGTCCAACCCCCTGCTCAATGCAGGATCAGCCTAGAGCATCCCTGACAAGTGTTCGTCCAGCCACTGCTGAAAGATGGGCAGTGAGGGGGAGCTCACCACTTCCCTAGGAGGCTGATTCCACTGTTGCACAACTCTTACTGTCAAAAAGTTTTTCCTCATATCCAGCCAGTACCTTCCCCCCCTTAATTCAAACCCATTTTTGCAAGTCTCCTCTGCTGCCAACAGGAGCAGCTCCCTGCCCTCCTCTAAGTGACTGCCCTGCAAATTACTTAAAGACAGCAATCATGTCCCCCTCAACCTCCTCTTCTCCAGACTGAACATTCCCAAGTCCCTCAGCCTTTCCTCATAGGGCTTGGTCTCCAGGCCCCTGATCATCCTCATCACTCTCCTCAGTACCTAGGGCTGCCAGCTTCCAGGTGCGGCCTGGGGATCTCCCGCTTTTACAACTGATCTCCAGCTGACAGAGATCAGCTCCCCTGGAGAAAATAGCTGCTTTGGAGGGTGGACTCTATGGCATGGTACCCGGCTGAGGCCCCTCTCCTCCCCAAACCCCGCCCTCTCCTGGCTCCACCTCCAAAGTCTCCAGGTATTTTCCAATCCAGACTTGGCAACCCTATCAGTACCCCCCTCTCCCTTCTGTCCACATCCTTTTTGAAGGTGTATGTGTGTGTGTACACACACACACACACCCCTTTCCTAATGATAAACTAGCACTGAGGTACAAATCTAGTGCTCACTATTTGAAATTTATACACATAAAGCTGCTCCATGCTGAGTTATACCATTATTTCATCAGGGTCAGGAACCTCTACTCCAGGGGTCCCCATTCCCCAGTTTTTGAGCCTGCAGGCGGAATTCTGACATGGCATGGTTGGGTGCAGCCACAAAATAGCTAACAAAGGAGGAAGAGCCAGCCATAAAATGATCCTCCCAGCTTAACTTTAGTAACACAGTGAAGATCCTTGTGCTGTGGTGGCAGCTGCTGCCAAAGCAACTGCACTATCGAATCATCTTCTCTTGTGCTTCAGATCCCTTAGGTGCACTGTGAACCAGGAGGCCCCTCAAGTTCCAGTGCAACAGAGACCAGGGGTATGAAAAAGAGAAGTCAGGATACTTCCCCAAGAGAAAGGGGAAGTCTGGTACACGTGCAGATTCCACACGTGTAATTGTCAGAAAAACCTGAGACTGGGACATAAGAACATAAGAGAAGCCAATGTTGGATCAGGCCAGTGGCCCATCCAGTCCAACACTCTGTCACACAGTGGCCAAAAACACCAGGTGCCCTCAGAAGGTCCAGCAGTGGGGGCAGGAACACCAAGAATACAGAGCATCACTTGCCCCAGACTGAGAGTTCCTTGTGGCTAATAGCCACTGATGGACTTCTGCTCCATATGTTTATCTAATTCCCTCTTGAAGCTGTCCATGCTTGTAGCCGCCGCCACCTCCTGTGGCAGTGAATTCCATGCTTTAGATGTCTCTCTTTCTCTCTCCTGATTTGGGGCATGAAAGCCAACAGCAGTAGCCAGCAGTGCAGTGAGAACAAGGCGAGTCACAGACGTGAGAGAAGAATGATGCAAGTCTGCCTGCTATGCAGTTCAACAATCCGCAAATTAAAAGTAGAGGGAAAGAGGGAGAATTGGAAAGCAGCTTCCATTAAAATTAAAGTAAGAACTCCTTCTCAGAATTCGGCCCTTTCCTCTCCCCATTTGATGGCTCTACCAGTACGTGGACTAAGTATTTTGGATGAAACTTGTGGAGTTCCTCAACCCCTGCCAGTCCTCATGGCTAGAGTGTCAGGCTAGAATCTGGGAGACCCAGGTTCAAATCCCACTTCTGCCATTGAAAGCTTGCTGGGTAGCCATGAGCCAGTCACAGACTCTCAGCCTAACCTATCTCACGCAGTTGTTGTGAGGATAAAATGGAGGCGAAGAGAACGTAAGCCACTTTGAGTCCCCATCAATGTTTTTTAAAACATTGCCCGGGGAGCTTCACTACTGTGTAGGAATCTCCCTGCTACAAACGCGACACTCTAACCAGTACACTAGTTCACACAGTGCGCTGAATTTAGCCTCAAGAGCTCTGCACAAAGCACAACCTGTTTTCAACCCCATCCAGCTAATCGCCTCTCCCTCCACCTAGCAAGCGAAAGCACTGCAGATGCAACCCCACGGGCAGAATGCAGAAGAATCTTCCTTAAAACTGTTTAAGACACCTATGAAAGACACAAGAGTGTCCCGAAACTTCATTCTACCATCTACCTCCTGGCAATTCCAGTCCCTGTGAAAGGGGCAGATGGTTGATGTGGCGGCGCCAAACTTGCCCGTCCTCGGTTGATACTTTGTAGGATAGCGGGCCCGTAGTGCGGATGATGCAACCCGGGAGCCACGCGGGTCCCCTTGCGTAGTTCTTCAAGTAGACTGGATCATCCAGGAAGAACCTCTGCGGCGCCGAGAACATTGGGGTCTGCATTGTGCTGGGGTGCGCGGTCCGGGTGGAGGCGGTTGAGCAGGGTGCCCATCGCCAGGCCATCAGTACCTCTGTGGGGCTGTGTCCCGTGGTCGAGTGCGGTGTTGATCGCTGGCCAAAAAGGAACACGGCCAGCTTAAACTCCCAGTTGCCATGGTCCATGCGGCATAGTGCCTCCTTGGTCGTCTGGACCATGCGTTCAGTTTGCCCATTGTTTGATTTTTAAACAAGTTTTAAACACAATCCTTTGTGGCAAGTAAAGCAAGAAGGCTTTCTGTAAACTGGAAGAGAATAAGGGGACTCCTTTATAAAATCTGACTGTAAAAAATGATACAAGTTCAGAATATATTATACTTCCTATGTGTATAACTCAGAAGTAAGCCTAATGACATTTAATGGCACTTATTACCACATAAGCGTGCATAGACAGTAAACAAAAAAATAGCTAGTGGAGGAAACTTTGGACTGAGTTTGACCCAACACAACTTTGAACACATTTGAAAGCATTCTCTGCAGTGGTAATGTTACTGAAGAAATGATACTTCTCTACCATCCCAGCACAGAGCCGTCCAAGAATGCCATTTAGGATAGTAAAAAGCCTTTTACAAGCTGGACTCTTGGAGGAAACAGCAGCCTCCTCAACAGCTTGTTGTAATCAATTTGCAAAGCATATTGTGGAGAAAATCATTCAGAACTTGGATTCTGCATTAGTGACAGTTATAGTGAATATAGACAATAATATAGTGAATATAGACAAGATAAAAGTGCTATAGGGGTTCTCCCTATATTGGATTGGGTTACATTCCCCTAGAAAATCAGGTGTACAGTGCATAGCTACTTCTAGACTCAACACTTTTAGATGGTCAAATATTAGAAGTTGCCTGCAATGCCTTTTACCAGCTGAACTGGGTTTACCAGCTGTCCTGGTCACAGTCACACATTGCTTAGAAACATCTGAGCTTCGACTACTGCGCCACATTGTTCTGTGGGGCTATCCTTGAATGTTCAGAAAATTCAATTGGTCCAAAATGATGCAGTTAAGCCAGTGTCAGACCATCTAAATTGGCTCTCTGTCTTTCTAGTCTCACTGTATGCTGCTGGCTTCCATCTTTAAAGCCCTAAATGGTGGACAGTAACTGAAGGACCACCTCCACATGTATTAAAAACTCTGAGACCTCAGGTCGCCCCTGGAGTACTTCTTACAGGAACCAACCATAGCAGAGGTATAGCTGGTGGAAACTAGAAAGAAGGCTTTTTCAGCTGCTGCCCCAGCCCCCACCTCCAATGCTCCCTCTAAGCTGTGTTCTGTGAGCAAAAAATTCTACTTTGTGAGCTACTGGCATTAAAGTTGTGAGTGAGCTATCTGGCTACTGCATAAATTAGTTTGCTCTGGAGCAATCATTCATGAGGTAAGGCAAAAATGTGTGAGCTGGAGGCTAAAAAACTGTGAGTTAGCTCACACTAATTCAGTTAAGTGGGAACAGTGCCCACCTCTGAAACTCCCTCCCATAGAAGTTGAGAATAGCTACTTTCCTAAAGCCTTTCCCTAAAAAATTTGAAGACCTGCTTTTTTTGGAGAGCTGTTCATGTAGTAAGACATGGGACACGGGGAGTCAGTCGCATCACTGGAATTTTGTATTTTATTGACTCTCGCAGTTTTTGAGTTTCTATTGTGCCTTATTTTCAACTGATTGAATTGCATTGCACTCCACTGTAAAATGCCCTAGGGACTTTTAGTTGAAAGACAATATATAAACTAAACCTATTTTCCTGTTTTCAGAAGTTTCCCTTCAGTGCCCCAAACCAAAATATTCTTCAGTTTCTACAACCAAACTGGCTAACTGGTGATCCTTAGTATTTAATATGCAACTCAGCTCCCAAATACCATCTAGTGAGGAGTCATGAGGAAGCCTTTGGATTTCAAAGATGCATTGTTAACACACTGAAGCACATCTCAGTGGTCTTAAAGGATGCATGGTTATAATAACGACTTTCCTGGAGGCTACAGTTATCTCCACCCATTTTGTTTTTTGCATTGTCCAGTTTCAGACTTCAGCTTCTTTTTGGTTACAATCACATACTTCATTTTCATATCTCAAAAACTCAGAGGTTACTACAAAAAGCTGGGCGTAACAAGATACCAAGATATGCTGAATATTTGCTCTTTACTTTCTGTAAAAAGGAATGTCTGGTAAGAATGAACACACACAAAAAAGAGCCTGGCTGTTATGCATTATTCCTTTCCCATATGTACAACTCAAATGAAAATATTCCAGGTTTTCTGGCTTTTGCAGTCACGTCAAAATTCTCTATTCTTGCTGTAATTAAATGCTCATTTATTTCCCCAAAAACAAGATACTTAAGCGCTTATGAGGGTACCATTTTGCTTTAAAAAAAAGGAGAGGGGCTATTTTCCCAGTCAGATTTCTTTCTAGCACAAAACACCTCCGCTACTTGCTTCCTCACCCCTTTCCCTCACAATAATTTGATTTTCTGATCAGGAATAAAGCTGTTCCCCCCTCCCATGGCTTTAATTTAAAAAAAAAACCCAGAGAATTACAAGGCATATACATATATACAGCCATACTAGCCAGCATATATGCGGGGAATTAAAATGTGGGTTTTTTCCCCTTCCAAGCTGCCAAGGAAGGAACGCTGTGGCATTGTAGAGGAGGGATCATCAGATGCGAATGTAAGATCATGAACAGAAAAAGATGCCTCCGCCCTCCCGGATCAGCTTTTGAATTAGGGCTGGGATGATGGTTTGGCGCCTGAATGGCAGAAAACTGGCTTTTCTGACAGACCCTGGGTCCACGGAGGAAAAAAAGAATTGCAGAAATGAAAACAATGCGGAGGCCTGGTTCGTTCGGTCTCCCTCCTTCCCTCCCATCCCGCCTTTCCCGCCTTGCCGCTGTTTGTTTTGTTTTCTCTCTTTCTGAATGAATCCCTCCCTTTCCGCCCCCTGATCAGGCCCCAGCGCTGGTGCCTCTTTCTTCAAACTCCGCTTGCGAGCCAGTTGGAGGCCAGCGTGGGGATGAGAAGCCGGGAGGGGCGAGGTGGAGGGAGCTTTCCTGAAAATCACATGATTGCCCAGCTTATATAAATCAGTTTGTTTTTCTCGATTTGCAGGATGTTTAAAGGCGCAGAGTTCAATTTTGGAGCGGGGGAAGAGAAATGGGAATACGTTTGTTGGGACTTTTCAACCCGGAGACTCGATTTGTCGTAGCGTGTAGGTGCCGATTCTTAACAAAATCAATAGAGTGCAGTCCCCCCCGCCCCATTTCCTGGGTAGAGATATAGTATCACCATTCTGCAGTACCTCCCACTGGAATATATTACATTCAGGCAGTGGCACTTCCAAAGGATGTTTGCTTGCATGGAAAAAGAATTTTTCTAGCGCCTGAAAATTCCTGCAATTCCTAGCCACATTTGCTTGAGAGTAAGCGCCATTTAACACAGTAACCTTGCTTCTGAATGACCGTACAGAGCACTTTGCTGCTATAAGAATCATAGTGGCAAAATTTAATTTAGGTGGGTAGCCGCGTTGGTCTGAAGCAGCAGAACAAAGTTTGAGTCCAGTGGCACCTTTTAAGTGCATGCACAGGAAAGTTTATACCTAGAATGACATTTTGTTGGTCTTAAAGGTGCCACTGGACTCAAAATTGACTGTTCCCTGGAAGGCCAGGTGCTGAAGCTGAAGGTCAAATACTTTGGCCAGCAAATGAGTAGGGAGCACTCCATGGAGAAGACCCTGATGCTGGGAAGGACTGGAAGTAAAAGAAGGGGACAGCAAAGGATGAAATGGTTAGGCAATGTTATCGATGCAATGAATATGAAATTAAGCAAACTCCGGGGTACGATGCAAGACAGGAGGGCCTGGCGTGATGTGGTCCATGGGGTCGCAAAGAGTTGGACTCGACTATGTAACCGAACAACAAAAATACCATAAGGCCCCTTTTAGTTTTTGCTGTTAACAGACAGATAGGGCTTTTAAAAAAAATTTCTGAGTATGAGATAGTCTGGGAAGGAAAGGGGTATGGCACAGCCCAATATCATCAGATCTCAGAAGCTAAGCAGGGTTGGTACATGGATGGGATGGACACCACTAAGGAAGACTGCAGAGGAAAGCAACAGCAAACCACCTCTGCTTCTCATTTGCCTTGAAACCACCTTGCTGGGGTGTAACTTGATGGCAGCACTTACATTCATAAGAGATACTCTAGACCAGGGGTGTCGAATTCATTTGTTATGAGGGCCGGATCTGACATAAATGAGACCTTGTTGGGCCGGGCCATATGTGTCATAAAATGTAATGCCAGGTAGTAGAGATATAAACTTTATAAAGGACACGAACACAAAAGTTTTTTTTTTAACTTAAAATAAAAACATGCTTAAAACATTAGCACTCTTGCAATATTTTGTTTATTTAACAGTCTCTGATAACTGACACCTCTTGCTCTGAATTATTGCATCAAAATGTCTGTGCTGTTGCAATCTTGAGTATGTTGTTCAGGTGTGTATCTGTAAGCTGCAAACCTACTTTTGATGTATTGACATTCACCACAGAAATCTCATGCTTGGAGTTCTGAGTCTAGGACCCAGAGGAAAACATGAAATGGCTGAGCAATTGAGAGAGTCTGGCAAAGCAAGCTATGATGCAGCAGCAGCAACAGAACTGGAAGCAGGAGATGGCCAATTCCAGAGCGGGCCTGATAGAAGCCCTCCGGGAGCCTGATCTGGCCCCCGAGCTGCATGTTTGACACCCCTGCTCTAGACAGCTTGGGAGTCTACTCACATTTTTATGCAAATTTGGCCATCAAGGCAGCTGGACAAAGGGATGGTCCCACATAGTAAGCATTTTTAAGGGACCCTTGTGCAAATTTGACACAGGCATGACAAGCAAAAAATCTCCATGCAAGGAGATGAGGAAAACTCCCATCTTTTAAAAACTTTGTATTTTAGGAAGGGTAAATCCATTCCTCCTAGAGTCAAACAACCAGAAACACAACATGCACACATCTGGTTATATTTCTCATTTTTAGGGCATATTTTCTCCTTAACGGTCCCCTTTGCCATATCCTAATCTGTGCAGGCATTCTCTGCCTTAGTGGTGCTTTGCGAAATGGAACTCAATTCTAAGCTTACTGTAATTTTTGGGACCCCCTTGCAAAGTATCTCCATTTGACTTTCCCTCAGCCCTAAATAAAATGCAACAATGTCACATCAGTTAAAAGTAAACAAGTTTATACACACAGACACACAATTCACATTATGAAGAGGCATAACCCAAATTTGCATATAAGACTTCCAGAATGCCCTTTCACAACTCATCCTGTTCCTCCTCCTCCTCACTCTAGGCCTTGTGGCCCACCAATGAGAGAGCCACCTTGACCCACTCCTGGGTCCCAACCTACAGTCTGAGAACCACTGCTCTACCCTAGTAACATTCTCAGGATGAATACCTTCCACCTTCCATCTTATATATGGGCCCGTGAGAATTCTTAGCATTGAGAGTTGTCAGTTTACAGCTCCAGTTTCTGTACTTTTAACAGCATTTAATAATGTTACCCCATGCACACTGTTTTTATCATATTACTCCAGTTTCAGTTCAGCCTCACTGGCTCCCAGTTTGTCTTTTAGCCAATTAAAAGGGCTGGTAGAGGCATTTAAAGCCCTAAACAGTTTGGGACCAGACTACCTTATGGACTGCCTTCTACATGAACCTACTTGTACTCTTAGGTGATCAACAGCGCATTCTGAAGCAGAGTTACACCCTTGTAAGTCCACTGAAGCCAATGGGCTTAGAAAGGTATGCTTCTGTTTGGGACTGCAGTGTAAGGAAGACTGTGTTCTGTGTTCCATTGCTATCAGAGAGGTTCAGCAAGTGTTGACATAAAACAGGGCCTTTTTGGAAGCAACACATACTTTGGAATTCATTTCCTCAGAAAGCATGCTTGGGTCCCAATCTTCAGAAGACTTACAAAAAATATCTTTTTTGGTAGGCTTGGGGGTTGAGTTGGTTGGTGATTGTGATCATTAAAGTATTCTGTGTATGTTAGATTTTGGAGTCCACTGATCTGTATAGACTCTATAGTCTACCACCTGGCTGTCCTTGACGGCATTTTTAGTTTTGTTATTTCATTGTGTTATAATTACACATTTCATTAAAGAAAAGGAAGTCAGTCCTCTGGGAAGCCTGTGTAACATTACCAACAACAAAAGGATCCTAAACCAAGGCATTGGATAAGAAATATGTGAGGTAGATTAGAGTTCAGTAGCACCTTAAGAGACCAACAATATTTTGGGAGGATAACCTTTTGAGAATCAAAGCTCCCTTCCTATTCTACTGCAGACCAACACGGTTACCCTCCTGAAAAATATATCTTCTGAGAAATCTACTCTTCTATAAGTGCTTATACCCTGGGAATCTTGTTGGTCTTTAAGATGCTACTGGACTTGAATCTAGCTCTTCAAACAAAAGGCTCTCCAGACTGAATCAGTTCAAACTTTTAGCCACCAGCCATCAAGTCAATGCATATAGAAATTGTTGATAGATTCAGGTGGGTAGCCATGTTGGTCTGAAGCAGGAGAACAAAGTTTGAGTCCAGTGGCAGCTTTAAGACCAACAAAGTTTTATCCAAGGTATAAGTTATCATGTGCATGCAAACTTCTTGAAGTACAATGAAATTGTTGATGTTTGTCCATGGGTGAACCAGACCCAAGAGTTTGTCTATACTACAGCCTGCTTACTTTGTGGCTCTTGTATCATCTTTACATTTAACCATCTACTTCTGAAAGAAGCTTCCAGATTACAGAGACCTTGTGCTTACACAGCAATAGCCTAACTCTGTGCCACAGTGGCAGGCTCTGTCGGTGTGGTTTCCTTTCCTGGTGCTGCTGGCAGAGGTTTTGTTTGTGTGGCACCTGCACAGATGGAAAATGGTCACTGGTCACCTTCTTTGGTGGCCAGATGGTCACCGTCTTTGGTGGCCAGAACGGGGGGAAAGATGAGAATGGGCACAAAGACAATCCAACTTTGTCAACAGATACCAGTTGGTGTTAAGTAAACTGGGGTGCCTGTCTGTAAAAATGTACTTTAAGTGACACGTCTTGGCACATAGAATAATGACATCCAGTGTTACCTACACTGATTCTCAAATGTTTTCAGCAGAGACACTGCTTGCAAAATCAATTAAATTCAGCACTAACTTTCAGAAAACTCATAATGTAGACAAGACTAGAAATATTGATTATGAGGTTCATATACTTAAACCATTTACTCGGGAACTTAGTATCCAGTTTTATATCAGAACCTGGGGAGAAATGAAAGCATGCTAGAATTCCAAACCCAAATGAGGTTTTGGCAAAAGTGTTTTCAAAACACAAGTTTAAATATGTGAAACTATATAGCAGATATATGAAGGTTACTAACACTGTAGTCCTAAACACTGTTATACCTTTCTAAACCCCTTGACTTCCATGGACTTAGAAAGGTGAGCGCAACAGTTTAGGATTGCCCTGTAAATCACATAAATCACAAGAGCAGCTTCAGTGGAAACACACTGTGATAGGATATTAATGATTTATTAGTCATTTATTAATTGGACCCATAGCCTGCCCTCCCCTATGTAGTAAGGCTCAGGGCGGGTCACATTTAAAATCAACATAACAAATTAATTACAGTTCACGTTAAAATTAACAATCCTAAAGTTAACAATTTCCATTAGATGGCACAATAGGTCACTTCTGGAACTGGTCAGTAGAGGGGGTCACCACTCATCCTTGGCCATGCGCCTGGTAGAACAACTCTGTCTTAGGGGCCCTGTAAAACTGTTTCAAGTCTCGAAGGGCCCGGTTCTCATTGGACAGAGTGTTTCTCCCTTGTCGAGGATAGCCAAACAGCCTTCAGGTCAGGGATCATTAGCAAGTTGTTATTAGCTGAGCGAAGTGCCCTTTGGGGGATATACTAGGAAAGCTGGTATCATCAGAAACATACACTAGTCCTCTTCCTGTTGTCATAGTGCATATACCAAGGTTTTTTCTTCCCATTTAAAAATGTGGATTACTGTTAAAAAAATTTCTCCCTCTTTATGTCACACTCAGGGCAGTGTGTGGAGTATAGCTCTCCTTGATTCTGACCACTATGTGTATGTTAAGTGCTGACAAGTTGCTTCTGACCTATGGTGACCCTATGAATTAATGTCCTCCAAAACATCCTATTGCCTTGCTCAGACCTTGCAAACTGGGGGCTGTGGCTTCCTTCGTAGAATCAATCCATCCCATGTTGGGTCTTCCTCTTTTCCTGCTGCCTTCAGCTTTTCCTAGCATGACTGTCTTTTCCAGTGATGCTTCGTCTTCTCAGAATGTGACCAAAGGATAATAGCCTCAGTTTAGTCGTGTTAGCTTCTAGGAAGAGTTCAGGCTTGATTTGATCAAGAACCCACTTATTTGTCTTTTCGGCAGTCCACAGTACCCGTAAAACTCTCCTCCAACACCACTCCCCTTCAACATTTTGTAGATGAAAAAAGATTTTTGCTGTCAAGTCACAGCTGACTTATGGTGACCTTGTAAGGTTTTCAAGGCAAGAGATGTTCAGAGGCGGTTTGCCATTGCCTGCCTCTGCATAGCCATCTTGGTATTCCTTGGTGTTCTCCCTTCCAAATATTGACCAAGTCCTACCCTACATAGCTTTCAAGATCTCACAAGATCAGGCTAGCCTGGGTCATCCAGGTCAGGGCGTAGCTGAAAATAGGGACATTTGTATAACACCCCAAGAGTCAGTATGCAAGCCTCTCACCAATATTACACCCTACTGAGGGCTCTGATTTGCCTGGCATGTTTATTTACTTTGTCATACTCTACCCAGCACTAATTTAAAAACGAAGGGCACATTTGTTGTATCACTTTAAAATATATTAGGGAAAAAATTGTCCTACAATATGTTATATAACAACAGCTCAAAATGTACCAGTCTGTGCACTCGTAGACTGTATATCTTAGTATTTATGTTCTTGCATTCACATGCAAGAGAGAAGATGTCTTCAGTCTCCACTCTTGAGATTTAGCTTCTAGAGATTCGGAAAAGGGATCTGATGCCCAAGAAATGATAAATTTAGCAACTCACACTAACAAAATTTTAATAAGTCATGGAAAAAGATAAAAAATAGTTTTTTTAAAAAAAAAACTTTGAGTTATCTGGAAGGGGAACCAGAAAATTGGGACTGTACCTGGTAAACATACATAGTTTGAGCATATACAATACATTTGCTCTGCTATCTATGTACCACTTTGATGTTTCCTACTTTGATGTGTAACCTGAACTGAGTTCAATGTGCGCAACAGGTATGTGATTGTGTGCTTAACAAGTGCCCCCACCTTATGGAATGGCTTGCCTGATGAGGGTTGGAAGGCTCCTGATCTCCTGGCTTTCCGCAAACTATGCAAAACTGAATTATTTAGGAGGGCTTTTTAACACAGGTAATAGGGCTGTACTGTAATTAAATGGTTGAGAAAGATGCTTTGTAAAGAGATAGGCACCGTGGACTAGATTACTATGTACTGCCTGCACTTTGAGTACATAAGAACATAAGAAGAGCCCTGCTGGATCAGACCAGTGGTCCATTTAGTCCAGGACAGTGGCCAACCAGTTCTTTTCCTGAGAAGTCCGTCTGTCCTGACTGACACACGATAAAATCAAGGCTCTATTTTTGTCAGTCATCTCCCCGTCTACAGTTTCAGAGGGTGGTCATGTTGGTCTGCAGTAGAACAGTTAGATATGAGTCAAGTAGCACCTTAGAGGAACTCTAAGTTGTTAGAGGAACTCTCAAAAGCTTATACCCTGAAAACCTCGTAGAGAAGGAAGGCACAGGTGTCACAGAGTCAGTGAGATGAGGCTACAGACATGGAGCAAGCCTTCCAAAACAAGGCCCAGGACACGAACTCAGTATAATGCAGTATTAAAACCAGCAGATGTGAAGATCAGGGTATATGAAGATTGAGGCACAGACTCAATACCTGCAATCCTAACATTTCCATTCCTCACACTTGCACAATTCTACTCGGTTTGACCATCTGCAGAGGGTCAGATTGAAACAGGTCTCATGGTTGTTCTATAGTTCTGTGAGCAGGGCTGGGACTAATTAATTAAACTAGAAATAAACAGATCAGAAGATAAGCCAGTGAATCATGAAGTCATGATATTAAGAGATCGAGGGGTCTTAACTGTGGCTGTTAAGTAACTGCATAAGGAGGCAGGCTAATGCTTAGTTTTTGCACACATACTCCAAACATTTATGGCACAACTACACAATAGTTTCCAATGATTTATCACTGAGATAACTGTAGGAAGAAGAAGGAAGAGGAGGAGACGAAGAATTATTTGAAGAAAGTACTGATTATGCACATACGTTTCTGCCTGTTGTCCTCTCAGGAAAATTCCCAGCAATCCTTTTCTAAAAGATTCTAGATCATCACCACTGAAGCTTGTCTAAGCCCACAGGACCTGTAAATGGAATTACTTAAGAACTGGTCACTGAAGAAAACCAAAGCATTTCTTATGGTTTATACCACTGGGGGGGGGCGGTATAAGTTCTTACCAGATGCTGGGAACAAACATGGGGAAACCATTACTTTCATATCTTTTTTGTGACAGCCAAGAAACATCTGGATGGATACCAGAACAACATGGAGGCCTAGACTGAACTTGGTCTGACTCAGCAAGGCATTTCTTATACTCTTGACAGCCTTTCTGTTGGAAAAAGCAATGTCTGGTGTACAAAGAAGAAGAGAAGACCATGAAGGGAGCAGAAGGAAGACAATTAGATAGGAAAGTGAGAACAGCACCTTCTTTCTCCTGTTAAGTCATTCCTTGTCTGTCTCCAGATTGCTACTCTTAGGGCAATTTCCCCCTTCTTCTCAGAAGTGCCACACTCAGTCAGTCAGTCAGTCTCTCTCTCTCTCAGCTAGAGGTGTAGCGAGGAACCTATCTCTGTCTCTCCTCTTTCCTATCAAGTATGTAGTTCCTAATAAGCCTTTATCTACTCCTTAACTAGGTTGTGCACCGTAGCTGTGTTCATTACTCTGCCAACACTTTCTGTACAAATGGTACATTTTGAATTTTTTTATACCCTTAGTGCAATTCTCACACTAGCTCTCTGCAGTGCTCACAGAAACTGCTTCCAGATCCACCCCAAAATAAAAGGGCTTCACTCCTTGGCTCCATCTCTAGGCTTTGCCCAAATACCAATATTTTTGATATAAAGAGCTGGCATCTCTAGGCTTTGCCCAAATACCAATATTTTTGATATAAAGAGCTGGCAACTCTTCCACAAAAAGGCAGCTTAGCAATTTTTTCCCACAACACAAATATGTTGCCATTTGAATGCTTGAGTACTGACTTCGTGCCGCAGGGCACATAGAACAAGGAAGTGCCAGGGCAGTGCTTGTCTGCCTGTATATGTATATGCAGGGTTGTCCCTTCTGGGAAAGTCAGGGAAATGGAAATTGGTCGAGTGAACTCAGGGAAATAGTAAATAAAATTTTAGTGGAAACTCTGATATATATTCAGGATGGTAGCTCTGCTGCTTTTTCAAAAATGAGGATGCTGAGCATAATTTAAGATGCTGACTTTAGTCTCCACCCTTCAACTCACTTTCTAGAGATGAAGACCACCCCCAGAAGTCAGAGAGGCTTACTGCTAAGAAACATTCTAAAGTTTGAGCAGACAACTGAACAACCCCAAGACTGCCTTCTTCAAGACACTATTTATAATCAAGTAAGTGAGAGATGGTCCACTCTACAACTCTGGAATACCCTTCTTTTGATCCAAAAGACCAATAAATCCCACACCTGAGTATTTTCCAGAACTACTACAAGACATTTCTATTTGGGAAAACGTTTAAGTCAGAGAGGAGCAGGCGCTTTAAACGTCAGATGGACTTGAATAAAGTGCTTTTATTACTTGCTGGACACAATCCAACCCATGTAAAGCACTTTAAGGTCCTATTGATTTTAAAATCTCTCCCACTGAAATCAATTTGGCTTCAAAGGGTTGGATCATGCCCATTGTTTTTATCCTTTCATCCATTCTGAGACTTCTGGGATACAGGAGGTATTTAAATAAGGAAAAATTGCTGGTCATTACAATATGCAGTGCTAACTGTTAAGCAAAACTGCATACATGAAAGGAATCCTCAGTATTTTTGTCACATTAGATTCACTGCAATTACTGAATTGGCTAGAATTTATCTCAGCAACAACAAAATGTATCAAGTTTTGACCCAACATTTTCTCCTCTAGTTGCATTTGAACCAGCTGTTTGCCTGTGCTGTTTGGTTTTAAACTTTATACATTCAAAGTATAGGGTGCATATTAAATAACACACTGTTTGCTGTTACTTACCTTTGAGCCTGTGGGGGACGGCAGGCTGTAAATTACAGTTGCAACCTGTGCCATAAGCGTCACTCATTTCTCCTTTAGATCTGAATGCTCACCACAGTGTTTGTACATCTGCTCTCAGAATGATGAGGCCATACAATAACTAAGATGAGCATTTAGGAATGGGAGAAAACTGTAATGTCTGTGGCCTGAAACAATCAAAATGTGCACAATCTCCTAAGTATAGTTTGAAGACAAGGGGAATTATGTTTCTACTGGGGCTAGTAGATGGCTCCAAAACAGAGGTTGAAAAAGCATGCAAGCAGCAGTCAGATTGCTTGTGAAAAGACTACTCCTAAGGGCATAGTTGAGGCACTTCTTTCTGTCCCGTGTATTTGACTGGGAGAAAATGGCGGACTTAATTCTCTCACTGAAATCAATTAGTGCAAAATGTGTTTACAGTTGCTCTAAGTAAAGTGTTTTAATGTTTTTCTTTTCCTGATCCCTCCATGCCTATGTTGCAGTCTCATTTGCATCATCTGGGGCAGAGGATAAAAAATACTTATTAGCAGCCTGCTAGAAGAGATGGTGCTTTGCTTGCACCATGCTAGTTGAAGGTTTGTTTGCACCCTGGTGATTGGAGGAGCTGTGACACTCTTTTCTAAGCGACTGAAGATTGTTGTTGTTATAATGAAGCATAGTAGTTTAGTTTAGTAAAACTGTTTTTTTAGTTTAAAAAAACTATTATAAACTGGTATTTAAGTAATTAAATCACATGGATACAGTTACACGTTTTCAAACTTTCATGTTTTAACTAGGTTACATTATTTCCTTTTCTTTCCTCTAGCTTTCCCCTTATCAAAGTTCCATTTGACTTTCAGTGGGTTTGGGGCTGCCGTCCCCTTTTCTGATTCAGAGTCCTCTTCCAGAGTACTGCTCACTGAATTTTCTGGACTTTCAATTCCAAGTATGCTGGCTTCTTCTTCCTCTTCCTCTGTTGTTTTTTTATCTTTTGCTGTGCTTTGTTGCTGTTCCAAAAACCGCTTTGCTTTTATAACAGAGTCAATCTTTCCCTTTTTCTCTTTGTAGTTGAGGACAAGTCCTTCAGGTGTTATCCATAAGTAGGGGGTAGAATGTTTCTGTAGAAAGTTCCTCTTTTTTCTTATCTCAAATGGTATATCCTTTAAGACTCTGATTTTTTTGTCTTTGATTTTTAAGGTTGTCCCATTTGTGGCCTTGAGCACCACGTCTCTTGTAGATCTCTTTTGAGAATCTCACCAATATCTCCCCAGGCAGGTTTATTTTATAAATATACACAAGTGCTCTTGTGTATATTTATAACTTATTGTGATGTTTTGTGTGTGCCTCTTACTAATAAAGTATTTGCAACAACCAGTGTTTGGACTGCAGAACTTTATGGATTATCAGTTTGGTGAGTCAGTTTGGTGTAGTGGTTAGGAGCGCGAACTCTAATCTGGGAGAACTGGGTTTGATTCCACACTCATCCACGTGCAGCTGCTGGTGTGACCTTGGGTCAGTCATAAGTTCTTTCAGAACTGTTCTCTCAAGGGCAGTTCTCAAGAGAGCTCTCTCAGCCCCACCTACCTCACAGGGTGTCTGTTGTGGGGAGGGGAAGGAAAAATGATTGTAAGCCACTCTGACACTCCTTCGGGTAGTGAAGGGTGGGGTAGAAATCCAATCTCTTCTTCTATTCATCAGTCAACATGTCAATTATCTGTAATGTTAAGATGTATGTTTTCAGTTATACTGTTTGTTGATCTCTTCCTTTGAATTTTGATGTAGTTTGGCTCTTTAATTATAAATGGTTGTGGACTCCTATACCAACATTAAAACAATAAAATCATGCACAAAAAACAATAAGGAAAACAAGAGTTTGAGCCAGTTAATCAAAGGCTTTTGAACTGTGTCCTAAAACACAGTTGGACTTGGATTCTGTGCAACGCAAGTATAGGCATGCCATGTAAATGGCAATTTCCCCATCTCCTGCTGCAATCTTCCATGCCTCCACCCCAAATTGTTCTTCAATGGGTCAGTGGATAAACGGAGAGAAGGTGGCATGATATAGCGGGATCTTGTGTCCAGTGACCAACATCACCGGCACCACTCAGAAGAAGTACATTACAGTGTTGTTATCAAGTTAATGCTTTGTGCTGGTTTTATTATTGTTCTGTAACTTTTAAATGTCTAATTTTGTAATGTTATGATATTTTACTGTTTTATTGTCATATCCTATGTGACATG
This sequence comes from Lepidodactylus listeri, assembly GCA_029233225.1. Taxonomy (NCBI): domain Eukaryota; kingdom Metazoa; phylum Chordata; class Lepidosauria; order Squamata; family Gekkonidae; genus Lepidodactylus; species Lepidodactylus listeri. Next base: position 52,356,885 of record JARCFY010000015.1, on the reverse strand, counting down.
TAACTGGGGTTGCCAACCTCCAGGTGGAAGCTGGAGATCTCCCAGGTTTACAACTGATCTCCCAACTACGGAGATCAGTCCCCCCCAGAGAAAATGGCTGCTTTGGAGAATGGACTGTGTTGGATTATACCCCACTGAGGTCCCTCCCTTCCCCAAACCCACCCCCCAAATCTCCAGGAATGTCCCAACTCGGAATTGGCAACCCCACCTGTAACCCACCCTGAACCCACTTGTGGGGTGGGCGGGGTATAAATGGAAAACCATCATCATAATCACCATCATCTTGGAAGCTAAAAAGGGCTGGTTCTTTGAAGAGAACCACCAAGGAAAACTTCGCAGAGTTTACTATTAGTTTATTATTATATCTTTGGTACTTACAGGAAATGCCACTTGAATTTTCTGCCTCCAGCACCAAAGTGTCTTGGGTTGACTCTGACATCATCGTAAACTGCCTTACTGCTATAAGCCTCAGCTCCAAAGCTGGAACTCAATTCCATCTCATATCTATATGATTTGTCTCACATACCCTTTTAATATTTCTTTTATGTTTCTATCCTTTTCATATTTTTATGTATACTTATATATACATATGATATATATTTTGTATATTTATTTTCAAATGGCTGGGAAAGAAGATTTCTGGAATCCACTGTAATATTAATAGTAAGCGTTACTGTAGGTATTTTTTCACTCACATTTTAATACGTTCCAGTCTGACATTTTATTCCAACCATGCTATGTTCTTCCTTTCATAATAGAACAGTGGTATGTAATTAAATATGACAAGCAAAGTTTACAACCTTTTCTCATACCTTCCTAGCTCCATTTAGTCTACTTTTTTTTAAAAAAATCCTAGATCAGGGAACAATGGTCTTGTCATGGGATTGTGAACAGGCACAGAGCATTGTAATTTAGGAAGCGTTGCCTCTGTCTCCTTCTTTGTGACAACTTTGTTTTTCCTAAACTGGATTTCTGCAGCCTGTAGCAGCTGTCAGTTCCACCAAATTAATTTGTTTGTGTTCTTCCAGCAGAAAAAAAGAAAGCACAGAAGGGGTCTAGGCCACCATTTTGGGTCTATAATATTATACATTCCAGATTTTGCTGTGTTGGCAGAGTTCAGGAAATAATCCAATCCATGCTTTGGAGTTGGCTTTCAATGAATTTACTGCGACACGATTTTTGCAAAAAGGCAATTAATCGACTACAGGCCACTAATACAACATAAAGGCCTTCAGAGGCCTACTAACACAAAGCAATAAGTTATGAACATTTGAGAATGCACCACAGCTCCCCCTAGGGTACAAGTGGACTAAACTACTCTTTCAGCCATATCTACATTAACTAGACTTTTATCAGGCTGTCACTTCTTCAGCACCCCTTCTCAACAACATGTGTACTATTCCACCATGTTAATTTTGCTAGAAGGGTCCAGTGGCGCTCTACAGTCAGTGGTTTCAAGAGAGCATCAGCAGTCATTTCTTTGGCTGATAAATACTGCATGTTAATGAGTCCTTGATTCTGTACATCCTTCAGAAGATGATACTTAACATCAATGTGTTTAGACTGTGGGTTGACCTTTTCAGTCTGTGACAGTTTTATATGCCCTTGATTATCCTCAGGTCTATTGGTTTAAGTCTATCCAGTCCTAAGTTCAGATAACATCTTGGCATGCTGGTGCAGCTGCAACATATTCCACTTCTGTTGAAGAAAGTGCTACAATTGTCTATTTTCGATACTCCCAGCTAACGGTCTCTCTTCCATACTGAAACAGATATCCACGGGTGGACTTCTGATCAGTGGTGTCCCCAGCTCAATGAGCATCCACATATGCTTTTAATTTTGGATCTGCAGTTGCTAGTAGTCATAGATGCAACTAGCTTGTTCCCTTTAGATACTGCATCATTCTTTTCACTGTGTTCTAGTCTGCCTGGCTAGGTGCAGAAACTTTCCTATTCAGAAATCCTACAGCAGCACTTATATTCAGCCTAGACACTGTGACTAGATACAATAGCTTTCAGGTTGCCTCATCATATTGATTATTATTTGGCAATGGTTCTTGACTGCTGTCATTTTCAGGTATCCTATTTCCATGGATGCTTTCATCTCTTTTGCATCTTTCATTCCAAAATGCTTTGGCATCTCAGAGGTTTTTTTGTTTCTGACTGAGGATATAGCTTCCATCAGCTTCTCTTTCTGCCAAGACAATATGTGACTTCTCCAGTTGTTTCACTTCAGAATTTTGATTCAACTGGCGTATTATCCTACCACAGTCCCCTTCTTGTTCAAAACAAAGTATTATGTCATCCACATAAATCAGGATGTATGTCCATCGGTTATCTTGCTTTCTGGTGTACATACATGGATCGACTTTGCCTCTCATGAATCCTTCTATGGTGAGTACTTTATTTAATTTCTCATTCTACACTTTAGCTGCTTGCTTTAGGCTGTAAATACTCCTTTGGAGTTTATATACAAAGGTTTGGTCTTCTGATTCCTCAAAGCCAGATGGCTGGTGTAAGTGTCCTCTGTAATATCACCATACAAAAAGGCAGGTTTATGTCTCAATGTTTGACATACATTTCCTTTTCAGCTGCTATGCTCAGGAAGGTTCTTATGGTGAGATGCTTAACTACAGGAGCAAATGTCTCAGACCGATTTCCCACAGCCACTGCTCCGGCCCTGCTCTTCCCGTTGCCCCGATCATGTCAATTTCCCACTATTTGCTGTGCGGCTGCATTTTGCCCTGCAGCTTCGCCCAATTTCTGCCGTGCCTACTCGATTCTGTTTTTTGAGGATCGAGTAGATGTGGCAAAAATTGGGCGAAGCTGCAGAGCAAAATGCTCCTGTGCAGCAAATAGTGGGAAATTTCACTTGCAGCTTTTTTAGCCTTTTCTTTGGGTGATTCTGAGATTTGTTTTCTGTTTAGCTCTCCAGATTGAACAATTATTTTTCAGATGTCCAGCCTTTTTGCAGCAGTAACACACCCCGATTTCTTTCGTGTGTTTTATTGTTTCATTTACCTTGAGAGCTGTTTCTAGTTTTTCAGTGTCTTTGCCTGCTTTTAATTCTTTTCTATGATTATACTCAGCCATTAATTTGCACTTAACATATTTCAGTGTTAGATCTGCTTCTGGTCTAGTCTCAAGGGTGATGATGACTGGACCATAGGACTCTGGAAGACTGCACAGTAATACATTTCTTTCCAAGCCCGCACAGTTGTTCTACAATTTCTAGCATAGCATTTATATGTTCATGCATATCTTGCTCCCTGCCAAGTCTCATTATATACACTTTATGCAGCAGGTATAGCTTGCTGTTTAGGTTTGAACACTCATGCACTTTCTGAAGTGCAAGCTACATATCTTTAGCTGTATTTTGTTTCCTTATGTAGATCAGCTGATCATTTTCCACTAATAGGCTTTTAGTTTCCTTTGCTTGCCTGCTTTTTTTTGTCCAGTTCTGCAGGATCATTAGCTGATCTGTCAGAGCTTAAAACATCCCAGAGGTCATTTTTGCATATCAGCATTTCCAGTTTGAACTTCCACAACTGATAACTGCTTTTGTTCAGTTTGGCCTCTGCAAACTTAATATCTGCACTGCTTGCTACTTTTGTCTGGATTGGGCATGCCCCTTTTCTCTTACTGATTCACAGTTATAGCTTTCTTGCAATTTATCCTGGGGTCTGGGCCCATAACCTGCGGGCAGAGTTCAGAAAATCATAGAATCATAGAATTGGAAGGGATCTCCAGGGTCATCTAGTCCAACCCCCTGCACAATGCAGGAAATTCACAAATACCCCCCCACACACACAGTGATCCCTTTTCCATGCCCAGAAGATGGCAAAAAAACCTCCAGGATCTCTGGCCAAACTGGCCTGGAGAAAGATTGCTGCCTGACCCCAAAGTGGCGATCAGCATTTCCCTGAGTGTAAGAAAGGGCCACAATCTGCTTAAGTTCACATGATCAGCATTGCTGTCTGATGGCCATCTAGCCTCTGTTTAAAAACCTCCTAAGAAGTAGAGCCTGTTCCACTGAGGAACTGCTCTGTCAGGAAATTCTTCCTAATGTTTAGCTGAAAATGCTTGATTTAATTTCAACCCGTTCATTCTGGTCTGACCTTCTGCAGAAACAGAAAACAACTCTGCACCATCCTCTATATGACAGCCCTTCAAGTACTTGGATGGTTATTATATCACACATTCCCTTCCCCTCCCCAAAACAGACACCCTATGAGGTAGGTGGGGGCGAGAGAGCTCTGAGAGAACTGCTCTTGAGAGAACAGCTCTAAGAGAGTTCTGACTGGCCCAAGGGCACCCATCTGGCTTCATGTGGAGGAGTGGAGAATCAAACCTGGTTCTATAGCTTAGATTCCACCACTTTTAACCACTACCCCAAAATGGCTCCTGTCTGCTTTGCTAGCAGAAAAGCTTTGAAGTGAGTTTTTTCTCTCCCAGATAGACCTCAGTAAGGAGAGGGGATTTTCCTTAGGTTTAAAGAGAAAATCCCCTTACAGAAATCCTGTACGTGAAGCACATTGAATAGACCCATGCACTATATAAGAACATTTGTGTCTATAAAGGGTGGTTTTTTTTGTATTTTTGTGTGTGTGTGCCCATGCCTGGAAGTCATGGCAACCTCTGGCGAATTCTAGTCCATGCTTTGACATTTGCTTTCAATGAATTTACTGCAACAGGATTTTTGCAAAAAGCCAATAACTGACTGTAGGCCAATAATACAACAGAAAGGCCACCAGAGTATAAGCACTAACACACAGCAGAGAGAGAAAAACAACAAGAGGTAGGCTAAACTACAAGTGAAAACAATCAATGATTTCTGAACACTAGAGAATGCACCACAGCTCCCCCTAGGGTACAAGTGGACTAAACTACTCTTTCAGCTGTATTTACATTAACTAGGCTTTTAGCAGGCTGTTGCTTATCCAACATGCAGCTGTATCAGGACCCCATGCCTCAGTTCATACTCATAAACATCTTGCAAAGGGAGTGGCACTATTGCTGCATCTGTACAGAGAAACACCATGTATAAGCCAGTATGATCCCCAGGAAATTCTGCTTATGCAATTTTTCTTCCCTCCATGTCAATTAAAGGAATTGCATAGGGTTCCGGATGCTCAAGCATTGCCATACATGAAACTACCCTATACCCTAGACTCAGACCATTAGAGTTGTCAGCCTTCGTGTGGGGCCTGAGTTCCCCTGGAATTACAGCAGATCTCCGGACTACAGAGATCAGTTCCTCTGGAGAAAATAACATCTTTGGAGAGCAGACTCTATGATATAGTGAGTCTAGGAGAAACAGACTTCCTAGAATCACATCATATCCCTGTAGAGCTTTTTCCCCCTCCCCAAACATTATTATCTCCAGGCTCTGCCCCCAAATCTTCAGGAATTTTCCAATCTAGAGTTGGCAGAGGAAACCTCTCCACTGGGGAGAAGCCTGCTTGGCAGAAGTCAAGCCCAGGGGTTGGTGCAGAATCCCAGGGAACATGGGGACAAAGGGTGGAGTTAAACCTCTTCTCTGTTTGTGGGCTAAGTGTAACTAATGGTGAACAGAAGCTACCTGTATTTAAAGAGACAGAAAATGCAAGCAAACCCAGCCTAGATGAGCGCATTGAAGCTTGGCTGTCTTTTGGTGAATCCATGAGTATGACAGACATAGAACAGCCCTCTATGGGTGACAAGGACTACATTTTACTGTAAATACATTTCATACCCTGTTCCCATTTTGCTGCTAAACTTTTTTTGCTATGTCCAAGAGAATCTCAGAACAACGGAAATGGGGACTGACCTCTTTCAAGAGGCAAGAATCTTGTAAGGGCTTGGAAAGCAGTATAGGGTATACATGGCTCGCTGCACTCTTTTTAAAAGCAGTCTGGGGAACAGAGGTGCAAGGAAGATCAGCTGCTTTGGTGCGGAGTAAATCCGCCGGCCTGAGAAGACTGCCTAGATCCGGCCCTGTGCACAAGATTTTACCTTTAACCTTCCAATGGGTGCCTAAAGAGCCATAACCTTCCTTATTTTGAGTACATAGCTAATCAGGTCAAGAAGAAAATTACATAAAGTGTCTGTGACAGAGTAATGCATTTGTGTAAATAAAGTGAGTCCATGTCTTTAAAAAAAAGTGTTTAAGCGGTTGGTGACATCTGCTGGACAAAATAGGAACACATGTTGTTGTGAATTATTTCTGTTGTGTAATAGTAAACAAGTAATCTGTCACTTAACGCAACTGGAGGATTTCACCTAAAAAAGAGAGACAGACAGACAGACAGACAAAGCAGAGGAAGACTGGAATTATCAAGTCACTGGTATAACACTATAAAATATTGGAATGTGATGGACAAAGTTTTTAACTAAATTTGCTTTTTTATTAAAGCTAATGACAAAACGATTGTTCATGGTCCTCATTTTGCAAGACCTGAGCAAGGCTGTTAACAACAGGACATTTTGGAGGACATTAATTCATAGTCACCATAAATAGGAAGTGCTTTGATGGCACTTCACACACACTCACACACGCAGAACTTAATGCTTTTTTTTAAAAAGCATGTGCTTAACTGTTTTTAGGCATGTTCACCTAAAACTACATAGCCTCCAATTAAAAAGAGACGTGGGTATGACAACTTAAAACATTGGGCTACACAGCACACCTTTCTGCTAGGTTGTTTCAGCGGGTAGCCATGTTCAAGGGTGTAGACTTTCCAGTGTGCTGGGGCTAGGCCAGAGACATTACAGGCCATTGTCTCCGGGGGAGGCTCAGCATGTCCTGGAAAAGTTCAGGGGGGGCTCCAGCTCCCCAGCCCCCCTGAAGCTGACACCTATGGCCATGTTGGTCTGCATTAGAAGAGCTAGATTTGAGTCCAGTGGCACCTTAGAGACCAACAAGATTTTGAGGGCATAAGCTTTTGAGAGTCAATACTCCCTTCATTAGATACACAGGAGCCAGTTTGGTATAGTGGTTAAGTGCGCAGACTGTAATCTGGGGGAACTGGCTTTGATTCTCCACTCCCCCACTTGCAGCTGCTGGATGACCTTGGGCAAGCCATAGTTCTGTCAGGCTGTTCTTGAAAGAGCACTTTCTGTCAGAGCTCTCTCAGCCCTGCCTACCTCACAGGGTGTCTATTGTGGGGAGGGGAAGGGAAAGGAGTTTGTAAGCCGCTCTGAGACTCCGAGTGAAGGGCGGGGTATAAATCCAATCTCCTCCTCCTCCTCCTCCTTCTTAGTCCAGTAGCACCTTAGAAGAAGTTTTTCAGCTAGATTGTAGTCTATGTAATGTGTGAACAGCTTATCCAGAGGATATGATTTCCAGGCAGCCTTTCTTTTCACACTGAGCAGTTAACACTGCTTGATTCCAACATTTTTACTTACATTTAAGGAGTTAGGGTTACCAGTCTCCAGGTAGGGCTTGGAGTCCCCCCAGAATTACAACTGATCTCTGGACTATGGACATTGGTTCGCCTGGAGGAAATGACAGCTTCGATAGGTGACTCTATGATATCACATCCCTGCTGAGCTCCTCCCTCAAGTCCCTTACCCAGGCACCACCCCAAAATATCCATGAATTTCCCAACCTGGAGTTGGCAACCTATGATGCAATTCTAAAGTCAGTCTGTAAACTGCTTAAGATAACAACTAAGCCTCATGGTGGTATAATTTAGAGATCTGGGGGCATACTTCCTTACCCTTGCCCGATCAGGCTGTTATTATGGGCATGCAGTGACAGAGATAGCGCCGCCTGTAATCTGTCAATGCATATTTCAAAGGCATAGCCTTGCTAGACCAAGAGAACTGGCAACTCTATTCATATGAACATCATGAATGCAGTGGAGTGATGGTAACATGGGAAGGTGCCATCCAAAATAATCTGAAGTTTGGGGCAGCCAATCAGCATGTGTGATCCATATCCAATGATTGGTTCCAATGGTACAACATTTCAGCTGCTCCTCAAACTCCTTTCATGTTTGTCTTCTGGCTAGCCTCAAGCACAGCTGGGACCAGGGACCACATGCGTGTCTTCCGTAATATTATTAAGTCTCTCCCGTCCTACTATAATATATGGCCGTTTTTTGAGAATGGAAGATTCCAAATGCCCCATGCTGTCTCTTTTTCCTGTGTGCCGTTAGGTGTGCAATGTGTTTGTTGTGGTTCCAATCCTGATTCTTCCTTCTAGTTTGCTGCTGACTGGCTTGTAGCTCAACAAAAAATGAATTTTGCCTTATTCCCACCCTCATCCTTGTTGAGATTCATGATCTTCCCTGGTTCTCACATGAGTGCTTTTCAATACTGAGCTATTGGGTCTCCGGGGGAAATAATGGGAATGCCTTCTATGAATGTGCTGTCCTAATGTTGGTATCCCAAAAGCTGCTTCATGGTGCATTCTTTACCTCTTGGGACCTGGACCTTTGCTTGGAAGAGGAAAAGGCTTTGCTGTGGGGTTTCCTCTGCCAACTAAGCTGTGGAGGTATCTTGGTTATATAACTGGAATGGTCATTGTCAAACCGTGCTTGCTTTGCTTCACATAGGGTTGCCATTATTTAGGGGGGAGAGAATTCCTGTGGGGAGGGGTGTGTGTGACTGAGTGCGAATGAATGAGATCTTTCGCTTTAGCAGCCCTTTCTTTATAAGCGCGCCTCCTTTCTGTGTTCTTACGGAAGGGTGTCCTTGAGCCCCTTGGTGCCAGCCTGGTCAGGAGATAGCCAAACTATGCATCTTTACTCCCTGCTTGGGATGGCAACACTGGGTGTGTGAATGACATGTGACTGGGGAGGGGGCTTTGTTTGCTTTACCTATATGAAGTATGCAGGGGTCATTTCGTAGAAAAAGAGGTGCAGGAGCTCATTAGCATAACTCATTAGCATAACTCATTAGCATAACTTATTTGCATATGCCACACCCCCTGACATCAGCGGAGGTATGTCAGAAGGCAAGAAGGGAGGGAGGGAAAGAAAGAAAGAGCTGGCAGAGAGGGGACACCTACTAATCCAAGCCTCAGAAATACTACTATTCTGGGAGGATAGCTTCAGTGGTGGCTGAAGCCTTCAGAAGGCTGGTCGGAGGAACAAGGACCTTTCCAGGGGAGGAGGTCAGTTTGCTGCAGCCATGACACAAGCAGGCATTCCCCCGCAAGGGGGGGGGGCTGGCACCAGCTCCTGTAGCTGCGCTCCCCCGAGCTCCTGCTCGAAATGACCCCTGGAAGTATGTACCCACCAAAATACTTCAGTTCTAACACAGTGATGTTCTGGGTCATGCATACTCTTCAATGAACTTATCGCTGCCAAAGAGAGAGAGTTGTTGAGAGTGACTTAACTGGGGGTCTGAGTCATACTTCCTTCCCTCCACACCCACTTGTCAAATGTATAGAGTTTCCATATCAGTGTTAATAATGGGCCTCCTACTGACCATGCTACAGTCCTTCCTACAGGACTGGATGCTATGTTTCCTGTGCTCTTTGCTGTGTGATCTTTGGGTTGGGTGGGGTCAGGGGGATGTCAGGAAGGTGTCCCAGTACTGCTTTGCTGCTTGCATATATGGATTCCATATATGAAGGCATCATATGCATGTCACTCACTACTCCATGTCTGGTGGGTGTGGTCTCTAGTACGTTTCCTATACTCCTTCAACTGCTAGGAGCTTGGTCTTTTAAAAGTATTTTTTCAATGGTTAATAAACATAGGATATTGACTAGCTATGCAAGCACCATAGTGATGTGCCAGCAATGAGGGCTAAGAACTGAGGTGCTCATCACCCATAGTATTGTCCCAGAGTGATTGTCCCAGTGTGATGCCTCACCTTTAGTAAACTACAATTTCAAGTTGTGCTGGGAAAAAGCTGCTGAGAGTCAATGACACCAACCCAACTAATCATCAAATGAGCAAGTTTCCTGAGTTACAACAATAGATACTAAACTATACCTCATGTAATGTTCTGTTCCACTACTATTTTCCAACTACTCCCTCTTCTGGCCATCTTTATTCTTCTGAGAGTAAACTAAAATGACTAATTTTAGTTAATAATAAATGTTCATCAGCTGTGGTATTTGGATATGGCTTACAGGCATACTTATTTACGAGGGCAATCATTGCTGTTGTATTCTTTCTCTTCAGTGTAGTTCATTTAATTGCTTTTTAGAATGACTGATTATGAATTTACTTATAAGACCATTAATCAAAAATTTTAATATAAGGTTATTTCAGGAAAATAAATAGCTGGAAAATATTTTATGGGTTTTTTTTAAAATGGCAGTATTTGCTGTTCCAATTTCTCATGAGTACAAATGCATCTCTGAGCTGGGGAAAAACCTATAAGTAGTATCAGTATCAATAATATATGGAGGGAGAAAAATCCCTTGTAGATACTGTTTTTTAGGTCTTGTAATCCTACCTACCCCATCTTCTTTAGCCACAACCATTTAGCACTACTTGTTCTCACTTGTGGCCATGCCCATGAACTGTTTAAAGAAACCAATACAAAATATAATAAAGTATTTGTGGAGGCAAACCAGGATTTGAATGATCGTCTGCCAGCCAAATCCTGGTTTCACAAACTAACCGTAGCTAAACTAAAACATGGTTTTATATTATGTCATTACCACTATGATGAGCACAAATAACACCCCCTTAACAAACCTTCTTTTGTTTTACCTGTATGTATATTTCTGCCAACTGAGAGTGCATGTATCTGATGAAGAGGGCTCATGGAAGTTTATGCTGCAATACATTTGGTAGTCTTAATTGTTTTAGCTGCAAGAGACTTACATGACTAGTTTGGCTATCCCTCTGAGATTGATCTTTATGAAGGGATCTTCTTTAAAGACATTTTCCAAATTTACTCTCCTATCTGCATAAGAGCATAGGTGAAGTCTTTATCATAAGCAAGATTTAGTTCTCTTCCTGACAAACGCCAAAGTTTATATCATATGGTGTATTACTGAATACAGTGGTGGGATGTGAAAGCTGATGGTCACTGGAGAACCAGCAAGTTCGTCTTCTTTTTCATTTTACTGTCTAGTGATGCTACATGTGCTCAGATTGCTAATAACAGTTGTAGGAAACCAAGAGGAAGAGTACTGGATGTGCTGTTTTATTTCAAGAGAGTAACAGGCATTGGAACCACTACCTGCTTTAAGAACTGAGGCTTCAAAACTTCAGCTGAAAAAGAGATGGACTGTTGCCCAGGAGAGAAATAATGAGCTAACTACGAAATTTCTTTTTGCCTTTAAGCTAGAAGTGTCAAACTCAAGCAAGTGGGAAAACCAAATACTCTAACCAGCAGGTGCCTGGAGGCTGCACCTATAATTGTTCACTGAGAATTATCAATTTCATCTGATTTCAACACCAGACAGTCAGTTCTACCTATATTACTCATTAAAACTGGAAATATTAGGAATTGTTTAATCTGAATTCAGTATCAGCTTCATCTGAATTCAACATCAGACTGTCAGTTCTACTCATTAAAACTGGAAATATTAGAAATGGTTGTTGCAGCTCTGGCAACAAATCCATTCTTCAACATTGATGGAATGACTATGATTGCTAAAGTGTGAGCACAAATTTCCCTCGCTGTGTCCTAGAGCAGGCATGGGACTGACCAATCATTGTTCAAGCAATTAAAAGCAGCACTCTGCCCCCTCCTTTAGTGCTGCTATAATCACTTTTTCATCCTTCCCTTTAGAGCCACTGCAGCAGCTTCTCTCCTCCTTTTATGAGATGCTACATGCACCTTTGCTCTGGATGGGAAAATGGCAGTACCAGCACTCTTTCCTATACGCCTCACATCCTCCTCCATCACTACATGCACACATTCTGGACGGTCGGACAAGGTGAATTCTATTGACTCCTTACCCCTGCGTCAAACTCCTGTTCCCCCTGCATGGTGGTGGTTTGTTTTGAGAAAACAGCAGGGTAAAGCTTTTTACACCCAAACTCTCTACCTGCTCCGAACTGCTGTAATCTTTGTACAATTTTTGTGACTAGCTCCACCCAACTGGTGGCTCCCAAGACTTAAAAATAATTAAGTAGCTCCCAGAAATGTAAAGTCTGCCCTCCCCTGACCTAGAGAAGCTAAGAGCAAGGGCAGGTCCGCTGCACCTAAAAGCTAGCTATTCAATTTGTTAGGCTAGCTTGGTAAGGTCACTGATGTTTTATCAATGGGTACTAATGGTTAAAAATCACAATATGGAAGCCATGTTAGTTTGCTGTAGCCCAAGGAGACTGTTTCCTGCTTTATGAAATCTTGTGTTTGAATTATTTCGCCATCAGAGCATTCACCCTAGCTGAAGCAAGGGATCAGGTAGGCGTGTGCGTAAACAGCAGTTTCAAGTGTGGAAGAGACATAGGGAAAGATTTCATCTATAAGGTTGTGAAGTCTGCAACCGTTTCCCCCAAAAGTATGGAGACTTTGCCAGAAATGTGTGCTTTGACCACAGCTTCCAAAGGTTTTACTAGTTTTCCTATTTTCAAATATTTTTGAATTTAAAGATGCACAAGCTTCTACTTGCTGGCTTTTGTTCAGCCAAACTGACTGGTGTATCTTGAAGCAAACGGATGCCCTTAGACTACATTTCATAGACTGCAGAGTTGAGTAACTCCTGGCTGTGGATGAGATTTACAATGATTTGAATGAATCTTTCATGAAGGCTTTCTTCAGGTTTCTTCCTAGGATCACCTACCCAAATGTCCATTTCCAGTCAGTTAAACACAGTCACAAGTTGCACAGTAAAATGGCAACGACCTTCAGAAAGATGTTGTTTGCTTCTTGACCAGAGAGGCGTGTACTGTAGCTGGTACTGTTCCAGAGAAGGCAGTTGGTTTTCTTCCTGAGTGCCATGGATTTGGGTCTCCATGCTGCAGATATATTAACCCTGCCTGAGATTCACATAGAGGGTGAAAAAGCTGTACTTTTTGAAATGTGCTTGGTGTAGAGAAAGGGAATAGAGAAAAACTGTTCTACCTGTCCTAACTGCTAGAACCCCGGGGTAACTAAATGACATGATGGGCAGTACATTCAGGACAAACCAAACCACTTCTTCACACAACACACAACTAATTGATGGAAGTTGCCACCACAGGGTTTGGGAATGGCCACTAGCTTTAAAAGAGAAGTAGGCAAATTCATGAAGGATAGGACTCTCAATTTCACAATAAAGAATACAACTTCCATGTACACAGCCAGTATGTCCATGAATACTAGTGTGGGGAGGAATTCCAGAGGAACTAGATCTAGGTCTGATCCAGCAGCACCTTATTAATTTTCTTACCAATGATGTGTCAGCTCTTTTGGACAAACGAAAGTCTTAAACTATATTTGAAATCTTTTTTAAACATCCTAGGGCTTTAAAAAGTATATCTGTCACACGTATTTCATCATTCAGAGAAATATGAACTCCTAAGATTACTAAAATAGTTTGCACTACCTATTTTTGATTCTAAAGGTCCCCTCCCCCCCCCAATTCAGGAAAGTGATAGTGGCATGCATTTTTGAGCTGCACAGTATTTTATTTCTCCATTTTTATCTTTTACAGTTGTCCTCTCTCCACCACCAGGAATTAAGGGATAGGTCTGGGATTGACAGGCACAAAAATGTCTGCCTGTATTTCATCTCAGTAAAGCAGAAAACGCTATTCTCTGCCTCACAGAGAGCTGTGTTATAACAGGAAAATATTTTCCCCCATAACATTAAGGCGGCTCATTTAACGCCCCGAGACTGCAGCGCCAACATCTGAGGAAAACTACCAATTCTTCCCATACACGACTAGAAGCCGACAGGATGCGTGTCATCACAAACCAAAGGCGGGGAAACCGCCCCAAAACACTTCCCGCGTTTTCTTTGGCCAACTGTCTGCAATATAGCGGGGGGGGGGGGGGGGGGGGACCCTCTGGAGAGCCGAGCGGAGGAGAAACCGCCTTGCAACATCCGGGTCTCTGTTCCCTGGAACCGCCCCTCGCACCACCCAGCTTCAAAGTATTTTCTTCTCCATTGGTCACTCGTGCGTGACGTTTTAGAGGAGGGAGGAGGAGGAGGGAGGATGGGAGCGCGCCCCGGCGGTTCTGTTCCTTTATCATTTAGCTTCTAACTGACAGGTCGGAGAGAGAAGCGGGGAATGCTGGGAAGACATGGGATTGCCTCTAGGGCTGCGGGTGTCGCTCTTTTGTGGGGGAAACGTTGGGGGTCGGACAGGAGCGTTAGGGCGTCAGACTAGCTCGAATCCCCACTCTGCCGTAAAGCTTAGTGGGTGATCTTGGGCCCGTCACTCCACGCAGGGTTGTTGTGAGGATAAAAGGAGAGTCATGTGTGTTATCCCCAAGCTTCTTGGAAGAAGGGCGGGATGAAAATATACCAGATAATTAGGATCAGGACTGTGGGCTTAGTCTTTACAGGGCTCAGGGATGGAAGGGAAGATGGTGCTAGACGTAGGAAAGAGAGAGGGAGAAAAGTAGAAAGGTGTATTGATCTGAGGGTAGTGGCGAGACTAAGGGGAGGAGAACAGAGCCAAGACTCTTCAGGATTTAGTCCCGGAGCCTGTTTACATCATCATGGGACATGTTCAGAAGTACTCTGCTAACAATTTGGGTTTACAGAGAGTGCCTCCTTCTCACATGAAGCTGCCTGATACTGAATCAGACCCTTGGTCCATTACAGTCAGTACTGTCTGCTCAGACTGGCAGCAGCTGTCCAGGAATAGAACTGGGGAGTCAGACCTTTGCATGCCAAGCAGATGCTCTGCCACTGAGTCACGGCCCCTCCCTCACCACTGATCACAACTGTTACTGGCCCCACAAATCTGAGACTGGAGATAAGAAACACCTTTAAAGCATAACCTAACCTAGCCTTTTATACTCTTAAATTGGAGACAACCTACCTCCAGGCCAACAAGATGTTTTAAAAATTGCAGAAGCCACTCATGGCCTGTACGAACCATATGTATTCCTCCCCCCTTCTGTTCCTAGGACACCTGAGAAGCAGTTTGGTACCCAGCTCATCTACTTACAAGATGCAATAGAAGGCCAGGGCACTGTGCTTTTTAATAGTTGAGAAGGAAGAGGAAATGTCAGAAACTGAAACTCGTACCTGCAGTGCCTGTGACCTGAGCTGCCTCTGCTAAAATCTCCTCTTCTGTAGGAGCCCTGTCATCTATTGTGTTCCTATAGGAGAGATGATGCCCTATTAGTTACTGGCAATGCTCCTGTTACATTGCATAATGTTTTCCAGGAGCTGTCTGGAACTTCCCATGTCGAAATGCTTTGAATGTGCTGAGAAGGGAGCCCAAGGAGATGTTGCTAGACTGCAGAAGCTTGTTAAGCACAAGGAGCTGTTGGGATTGCACAGCATGGAAGTTTTGCAAGCCCTGCCTTCATATTCACAGTTTTCCCCAATACACAGACATTTGTTACAGTTATACTGTGCAAATGCTCAAAATTTTAGTATGCCTAGCTGTTCACACTGGGATTTATTTCATTATGATAGATATATCATGTGTGAATGTGGAAGAGAGAGGACTGGATATTGCAGGGATTCAGCAGAGACACAATGCATTTCCCTCCTGTGGCTAGGACACTTGGTATCAAAGTGATAGGCAGGATCCACCTCCCATGATTCTCCAAACATAGTACTTCACCCCCTAACAGCTGGAGTTGATGAAAAGTGCCATCAAGTTATAGCCAACTTAATGGCAGCCCCGTAGAGTTTTCAAGACGAGACATTTAGAGGTGGATTGCCATTGCCTCTGGACATCCTCTGAACCCCCAAGTACTAATGAGGGCCAACCCTGCTTAGCTTCCAAGTTCTGATGAGAGCGAGCTCCCCTATGAGGTAGTGGCAATCATTTATTGATAAGGAGAAAAGTAAAGGTATGCACTAAGGGATATTAGTGGGGGCTAGCCTCATTTTGCCTCCTCTCAATCCTGTCTCAGATTGCAGTATGCTAATAGGCAGTTCCAGTTCGGTGTAGTGGTTAGGAGCATCAAGGAGAACTGGGTTTCATTCCCCACTGCTCCACATGCAGCTGCTGGCATGACCTTGGGTCAGTCACAAGTTCTTTTGGAGCTGTTCTTTCAAGAACAATTCCTGAAAAAGCTCTCTCAGCCCCACCTATCTCACAGGTTGTCTGTTGTGGGGAGGGGAAGGAAAAGGGGATTGTAAACTGCTCTGAGACTCCGTGGAGGGTGGGGGTATAAATCCAATCTCCTCCTCCTCCTTTTCCTCTTCCTTCTTCCTCTACAAAGGACTGCCTTGACTTCCATTTTTTGGTCAGTCTTGAGTGTAACAAATAAATAAATAAAACAGAAATTAACAGTAGTAGTTCCCAGTGTGGTATAGTGGTTGGAGGGTTGATCTGGGAAACTCAGGTTTGAATTCCCACTTTGCCAGGTAAGCTTGAGTAACCTTGGGCCAGTTACACACCCTCAGGGCACTTTCCCACATGCTGCATAATGCACTTTGTACCTGGTTTTTACTCTACAAAATGGAAAAATCCTCTTGCAAATGGCCTCTAAAGTGCACTGAAAATGGATTGATAGGGTATTATTCAGCATGCGGGAAAGCACCATCAGTCTAACCTACCTTATAGGGTTGCTGAGTGGATAAAATGCTGGAAAGGAGAATGATATGAGCTGCTTTGGATCCCGGTTGAACAGGAAGACGGGGTATAAATGAATAAATTATACATTTGATGTCCTGGGGTCGGGCTCTACCACTGAAAATAGCTTTTGAGATGGAATTAATCAAATCCCGCTGGCTACTGGGCCACATTAGAGAATTTTAAAACAAAATCCTCAATATAGAATTCAATTTTCCTGCAAAATTCAGAGCACAGAAATCCATTTAACTTGCTTAGATACATATTAGATTAAGCATTTCACCTTCTTCCACACTCTCTTTGTGTCATTTTCTGTAAAGAACAGACTCTGTGTCAACCTAGATATACAGCTCTAAGTTGCAGAAGTCTGCAAAACAATATCATGTTAACCAACTCATTCCAGGAGCATTGGTGGCAACATAATCTATCCCCCTGACAGCTGTTCATCCTATAAATCTCATAGTTTGGTTTGTGGTAGCAGGTTCATCTGTGTTCCATTCAGGGCCAGTTCCAGGTGTGTCCAGGGCCTCCCTCTGCTTCTCTGCCCACCACCAGGAGCCCTGCTCGTACCTCCCTTCCTACTTATATGTCCCCATCCACCTACCCACGTGTTCTCCCCCCACCCACGAGCCCTACCACCCACAAAGCAATCCACACTGTCCACATGCTCTTTCCCGAACTGTGCAGTCCAGCTCATGGAGTTGGAAGCACATGTGACAGTGTGCTTGCAAGTGGATGGGGGAAGGGCACATGGGTTAGGTGGTAGGTGGCAGTGGGTCCCACTAGAAGTGCTGGGCCCTAGCAGCTGCCCCACTGTATGGCATGCTTGCTTGGTACCATTGTTGTATAATGACAATTGCTGCATTGAATGGGACCAAAGTAGGCAATGTGGTCATGTAGTAATAATTTGCCTCATACACTGTGGTGGTGATAAAGAAGTATCGTTTCACTCTGGAGCTGTTTTCATCAACAAATGTTTTCTCAAGATCCTTATTCTGGATTAGTCACCTTACTTGGTAATATGTCTACCTGTGCTCAGAATGGGAAAGCTACATGGTCGTGTAGGCAACTGGATGTGTATCATCAGTTACTGAAAGTACTGTTGAATCATAATCCTGTTTGATCATAAGCCTATTTAATCATAAGGACATCCCACTACAAATATGATTTTGATATCCTATATTAACAATGACATTGCAACACGGGTGGTCTGTATTTTACAACAGACTAATCTCCAACAGAAGACAGCATTTCTGTTTGCAGAAGAGGGGGTAGTGATTCCCACTGCAGACCCCTTTGCCCCCTGTGAGCTTATTCAGAGTCTAGAGTCTTCTACTATCCCCCCCCCCCCCCCCGGACCAATTTTTCAAGGGTTTCAGCTGCAGCAGGAGGGGGAAGTGGGACAGTTCCGTTCTGTAAAGGCTGTGGATAGTTGGATGCACTCTAGTAACTGCAAAATGTTTGTGCACTTAGGGTCACTTTCTCCAGTTAGATCGTGGGATCTGTAAGATTTTGTCACCTTTGTCACTGAAGTAAGCATATGACATTGCACCCGTATGAGGAAAATGTGCAGTATTGTTTTATAACAAGAGTGGCATTATGGCCAAAGATACTATTACAAAACATGTGCAATCATGTGAAATTGCTATGGGAACCATCGCTATAGCATGTAGTATAAATTTAAAAGACAGCAGATTACCCAAACTCCAGATGTTCCTATTGGTAAAGTAGAGAGGATCCAATGATGGAGAATGATGGAAACTTTTTGTGTAATGTTAAAAGTTTGCTTGTTGCTTCAGTGCTAAGCTGGTCAAATAAAGTCTAGCACCTTGGGAATTTTAAAAAAAACCCTGCTAACTTTTTTTCTCCTTCAGCCAGAAATCACTTGAGGCACTGCTAAATTTTATCTGCTACAATAAAGATCACTTCTCATTAAATCTGTTCCATTAAATATTTTCTGCCCTTCTGGCTGCATTTAAAAACAATTAACAAAGCTTTCAGAATCTGTGGGAAGACACGTAATAGACTTTTATCATAGATTGTCTTCAAAGGATCTATAATTATATTTGTCTTTCATTATGGGTAGCAGTTTCAGCCTGCAAAACAAGATCATCTCTCCCTGAGACCAGACCACAGAGTCCACGGGTGACTAACACTTCAGCAGCAAAGGTAATGCAACGATTTTACTTTTCACTTTTGTTAATTGTATATCCCAAGAAGGAAGGTTGTAAGACTGACATCATCGCATTAATTAAAAATAAGGAAGGCAAAGCACAAAGTTGGACCAGGTCTTAACTGAAACTGACACAGATGTAATTATTTTGTTTTAATTACAAAAAAGGCTATAGAAGTGTTATATAGCTAAGAAGTATATTAGATTTCAGCATGTGTTTACTACTATTTCCCTGCTCTTGGATGATAGGGGAAGATTGAAACTAATTTAAAGGAAGTCAGAAGAACTGATCCTGGAAAAATAAGAGCAAATCATTAGGAATTCGCTATATTTAGGTTACACGTGGATATATAAGCTTCCAACATGCCCTTGAATCTTCCAGAGAAAGCATAAATGGCTGACGGAACCAAATCCAGATGAATTCAGACTTAAGAACGAGCATAAGGGGAATGTAAACTGTGCTATCTAACAGTAGAGAAATTTGGTTGGAGTATACAGAGATTAAAGATTTACTTTAATCCACAGATGCATGCCATACTTTTGACTGTTATATTGGCTTGTATGCCACCGCTTGGTTTTGAAGACTTAGGGGCATTTCTGTGTTTGGAAGTGGAGAGGGGATGGTTTACATTGATCCCTCCTCCCACTGCAGACTCCCATTTTCCCTCCACTGAACAAAACTTAACAGGGCTCAGTTGCAGCCTGATGGGGAAGCAGGAAAATCTCACTTCACAAGGTCTGCTCCACAAGCAGATCTTGTTGGATATAAGCCACAAAGAGTATATGAAACATTATGAAAACAAAAGCCATGGAATACCTTTCTGTGAGGACCCACCAAAAGTACACAGAAATAGTATTCAGTATATGAACCTGTTGGTGGGTGAGCTGAAACAAGCATAAGTGAAACAAACATTAGAAAATGTAGTCATTATTTTTATTATTTTGTCTGTTTTGCTTGTTTGTGTGAATCAGCAGGTTTTCATAAAACAAAACTACGGACAGATTTGGGTCTAAATGTTTGCTCAGACTGGATTTGATAAAACCTACTGTTGTTGGAGATACAATTTTTAAGGTAAATAAAATGGTTTCTTATTTCTTGCATACATAAAGAGTTGTGTGGCCATTCATTCATAGTTAATTCCATATTGCTTAAAACTTCACTTTGTTGTAGCATTTCTGTCCTTTGGGTATTTTTTTTGTTTTGGTATTTGTGTGTGTGTGTGCGCCTGGAAGCCATGGTTGACTTCTTGAGACCGTTAGTGGGGCTTGGATGTTTTCAGAGAGCTGGCTTGCTATCACCTGCCTCTGCATCCCAGCCCTGGTATTGCTTGGAGGTCTCCCATCCAAGTACTTGCCGGGGTCAGCCCTGCTTAGCTTCCAAGATTTGAAAAGATCAGACTTGCCTGGGCTATCCAGGTCAGGGCCCTGCGCTTTCATTCTGTACTGCATCCAAAACCACCTTTTCTCCTGCTCACAGGAAGATCATTCGTTGAGAACAAGTGTTTAATAAAATCTGCCCCAGCATTGGTTGGGTGCATAAAAGAGAGTAGAGATAATGAGTCACTGTATGCAATAAGCAGTTCCAGTTTAGCTAGTGAATGCTATTATAAAGGATGCTCCGGGGTGGGGTGGGGGCTGAAAAAATACAGCCCAGCCAATCCAGCAGCATTTCCCTCTTTAGATACAGTAACTGAAAGGTTACCATTGATGATTGTTCCTGCTTTCCCAAAGATGTGGCTCCTCATCTCCGGGCTTAAATGGGCAACTTCCCCCTCCCCTTTTCTTTTCAGACGTAAGAAATGTCTTCTGATGAGGAGTGGTCTTCAGGTGAAGATGACAGCCAAACATCTAAACTAGTCAGAAAAGCCCGGGATGCCCCGTTTGTTCCCATTGGTGAGTTGAAGCCTTGAGCACCTCAAGAAGTGGTAGCCACGTTCAAGTGATAGGTGGGCTTTGGGCTGTTGGCAGCATCTGATGCCACATTATGACCAAGAATGACATGGGGCAGTGGCTCTACTTCTGCTGTCTCAAGTGCACCCAACAGTCTGCTTTTCTGGGGCAGGGGAAGAAACCATGTTCTGCAGTGAAGCAGGTAAAACCCCATTAATTACCCTGCAAGAACTCTCACATATATGCATCAGGTATGCATATTCATAAGCTCAGTCTTCTTGATCAAGATCAGTATTTAGTAACATTTTCCTTTACTCCCTTTCTTAGAAGTAGCCTGCTTCTACAATCATGACAGAATATTTGTTTTTCTTCTGAGAGCTTTTGTTCAGTTGTTTGGTGTTAGCAAAACATTGCAAAGTCTCAGTCTTCCGTTCCCCCAAAGAACCAGTACTAGACACCCAATTAAAATCCTGAAGTCTAAAGAAACTCTGAAGTGGCTCCATAGTGACACTGATGTTTTCACACAGTGGCAACATCTTTTAAAGCTATCAGTGTTAGTGGCTGTATCTTCTTCTCAGCTTTCAGATCTTTGTTGGGTCCCCTCATCGTAAAAGTGGAACCGTATTTGCATCTACACGTACAAATGCATTAAATAAGTAAATAAATGCAGTTCCTTAAGCTAGAGGAGCTTCATTGCTGTATATTCCAGCCTTGCCTGGGATGGCCCAGGCTAGCCTCATCTTGTCAGATCTTGAAATATAAGCAGGGCTGGCTCTAATTAGTTCTTGGATGGGAGACCACCAAGGAAGTCCAGGATTGCTATGCAGAGCCAGGCAGTGGCAAACAATTTCTGGTCTTCTCTTGACTTGAAAACCCTATGAAGTTGCCATAAGTCAGCTGCGACTTGGTGGCCCTTTTCCACCACCAAGTTTTCCACAGCTAGATGAGCCTTGGGTTTATATTCTGGCCTGTGGGCAGATGTAGCCTCTGAGCCAAGAGCTTGACTGGATCACACTTCGAGTCAATTTAGTCCAGCATCCTATTCTCAACAGTAGCCCACAGAAAACCCACAAGAAGGGCAAGAAAACAATTGGCCTCCTCCACTATTGCTCCGCAGCAACTGGTATGGATCCAACAATCATAGCTAAGAGCCACTGATGGATTGATCTGCCACAAATTTGTCTTATCCTCTTTTAAAACTATCTGAGTTAGCGGCTGTATTTGGCCCCCACTGGCCCTGTCAAGTTTTCAGCACTTGCTCAAAGCTTCACTTTTAAGTAAAATATGTGCTTATTTCATATGAGGGTGTTTTTTTGTATAAATATCCCAGAAGTCAAAGGACCACTGCTCTTCTCTTAACTGGTAATAACTCCCCCATCAAGGATGATCCAGTAGCAGCTGAACTGTAACCCTTTGTTGCTGCTGTCACTAGATTTACTATAGAGCTTGATCATTCACGAGGGGGAGGGGGTCAGAATGTTCCAGATCTCAAAATATATCTGGAGATCAGGGTGGCCCCGAGGATACAGAAGCTGGCTGTCCCAGCCCTAACTAACAGGCACAAAATGTGATAGGTCTCGTTTCCATATCCATCTGGGACTTGCACAATCTTAAAATCAGTACAGTTCAAAAGACACGTAAACAACATGCTGACTATTAGGGTTTCTTTTTAAAATTTTGCCCACATGGAGGGAGGAAAGCAGAAGCCTTGAAAGCTGTCACCAATCAGCCTTCATTAGTCTTTCTTCCCATTTATCAGCTCAGCCAGAAGTGTATCGGAACAGAGCCCTTCCCTGAATTTAAAGTGATTTGTACATGCAATGCCCATGAACAAAGGCTAATTTGTATGCACTGTCGCCAATTAAGCTGGCTGCAGTGAAAGCGCTTGCCTTCTCAGACCACGTTTGTAGTCCAAAGATAAAAAAGAAATGTCGTTGTGCTGAATTTATGTCTCCAAAAACATAGAAGAAACAAAAAAAGCAATTTACATCACCTAACTAATCTTCTGAGAGCAAGCCAGTCGACAAAAAGGAGCTTGACACATCTGGATGTCACTTCATAACAAAATGAATAAACAAATCTGGATTCAGTGTGTCATTAAAGTTACAATGAATGGCTCTGGAGAGTGAAGTTAGGGATGCGTCTGATGTTCTGCTCACTTGAATTTCTCAGTTCAAGCCCAGTGGCACCTTTAAGTGGCACTCAAACTTTGTTCTGCTGCTTCAGACCAACACAGCTACCCACCTGAATCCATCTAATTTGAATTTCTCAGTGGATAGTTCTGAAATAAATTACCT
This sequence comes from Lepidodactylus listeri, assembly GCA_029233225.1. Lineage (NCBI taxonomy): Eukaryota > Metazoa > Chordata > Lepidosauria > Squamata > Gekkonidae > Lepidodactylus > Lepidodactylus listeri. The sequence goes on along the minus strand of JARCFY010000015.1, from coordinate 52,333,935 downwards.
TGTTTCCAGGGGTCATTTTGTAGAAAAAGAGGTGCAGGAGCTCATTAGCATAACACATTAGCAAAACTTATTTGCCTATGCTACACCACCTGACATCACCGGAAGTATGTCAGAAGGCAAGAAAGAAAGAAGAGGGAGGGAGGGAGGAAGGAAGGAAGGAAGGAAGGAAAGCTACTAATCCAAGCCTCAGAAATACCACTATTCTGGGAGGATAGCTTCAGTGGTGGCTGAAGCCTTCAGAAGGCTGGTGGGAGGAACAAGGACCTTTCCAGGGGATGGGGTCATTTTGCTGCAGCCATGACACAAGCAGGCATTCCCCCATGGCGGCGGGGGGGGGGGGCTGGCACCAACTCCTGGAGCTGCGCTCCCCCAAGCTCCTGCTCGAAATGTGCTCCCCCGAGCTCCTGCTTGTTTCCAAAGTGGAACTGGTGCACTAGGGCTTCTCCATCATTCCCTCCCCCCTTTCCGGAATGCTGTACAAGTTGCTGCGTATGTACAGTTTGGCACGGGGTTCATATCCGTCAGTTTATTTCCTTTTTCTCTTTCAAATACTGATGTATACCAAACAAACAAACTCCAATCCTACAAAATAGCATTCTTGACCTGGTTTTATGTACAGCTGTATCCAGATTCTTTTTGTGTGGTGTTTTACCAAGTGTGCAGGAGCAGCTGGGGACATCAGTAGAAGACTGCATAGAACAAAAATCTTGATGAAGTTATAGGTACGGTCACAGGCAGCTTGCTCTTTTGTAGTGTTTTATCAAGGCACTCATGGACACTAGTAGCATAACACTGGGAAAAGATGCACATTAAACTGTACAAATTGAAAGCTATGTCAAACTGAACATGACCAAATCCCTGAATTAATCTGAGAAATTCTCATGGTTAAACAAAGAGTGAAACGCGGCACAGAGAGAAATTCTGGAGCAATGAAAAAACAGAAATCTGCTCATCCCAAAATGAAATACTAGTTTTTATCTCAGGAAATGAAAGATCCTATTGAAACTAAAGGAGCTGGTGCTTATTTATTACTATTTTAAACAAAATTTGATTTTAAAACAGGTCCAGTTTTTAAAAATACAATTAATAATGGATCCAGTATAAACAGAAGATTTGGCATATTACCATTTCTATTAGCTGACCAACTGTGGCCGCCTTCTGCATCATGTAACATCTTGTAAGAAAAAAAATCTAAATTTGTCCAGTGTATTAAATCAGCTTAACATAACTGAAACTGCCCAAACTGAATTCCACGAAAAATTGATAGTTTTCCTATAATTTGGTAGATTTATTCTCATGCATTTAGATCCTCAGAAGTGAACTCCTTGTTGGTCTCCCTGTTTGAGTGTCTCCAACTTTAGTGAAGACAAACTAAAACTGGGAAGCTGTTAAGAGTTCTCATTCATCCCATGTATCAGAACTGGAAAGGATTCTTAAGGCTATCCAACCCAATCCTCATTGCAGTGCAAGAACAATGAAATACAGTCACCTGTGTCTGTGCTGGAAACAGAGAACATTTCAAACAGATGCCCCAGCACAGATAGAACAAATTCAGAGTCCAGTAGCACCTTTAAGACCAACAAAGGTTTGTTCAAGGTATGAGCTTTCGTGTGCACGCACACTTCTTTAGAGACACTGAAATGGAAGCTAACAGTTCAAATATATAGGCAGTTGCCTCTACATAGGTGAACAGTAAATTAGTACACAGTTTAATGAAGATGTTTTGACATATACAAAAACAGCAATAACAAGTTAAGTTCATGTGGTCACTATTTGTTTGGATTTAATTGGGGGGGATAGTAAAGCAATAGATATGTCAAAATAGGAGACAGATGTGTAAAAGTATCCTTCTTAATTGTCAAGGGTAATAAACTGATTCTGTTGTAACATACCATTTGTTTCCTCTCAAGCATGGAGTTAATTAACAACATCTTTTTCCCAGAGGTGGCAACAACAGAATAAGTTTATTGTCTTTGACAAGAAGGATACAAAAGCTCATACGTTGAAAAAACCTTTGTTGGTCTTAAATGTGCTACTGGACTCTAAATTTGTTCTGCTATTTCAGACCAACATGGCTGCCCACCTGGATCTATCCAGCACAGATAGTTCTAGGTGACAATAGGAAGTGAAGTGAGCCATAAACTACTAAGGAAGTGGGAGGGAGTAGCAGAGAAAATCACTAGACTGGGAGAAACATTCCTTCCTGATCCTTGAGAGTGACTTTGTGATAGGGTGAGGCTGTGACTCAGGGAAACATCTGCTATGCATGAAAAAGGTCCCAGGTTCAGTCCCCAGCATCTCTTTAGTTAAAAAAAGGACCAGGTAGAAGGTGATGGTGCCAGTTAGAGCAGACAATATTGACTAAGCCAGCGTTCTGTAGTCTTGTATGCAGAATCTCACTGAAATATTTACCAGGATGCATCCAGTATGTGGGCAGGTGAGCTACAAGAAAAAGATGCAAAGAGGGCCCTATACATGTCACATATTGATCAGGGAAGTATACGGAGGTTTACTGCATTTTATCACAACTTCTGAGTTGAGACTGTTGAGAGGCAGAGGCTATCCCATAATGGTTCAATAATTTTACCCTTCTCTTTAACTTACAGGACTTGCAGGCTGCCTTACTGTGGTGGGTTATGGTCTTTATAAGCTAAAACACAGAGGAAACCAAAAAATGTCAGTCCACCTCATCCACATGAGAGTTGCAGCACAAGGCTTTGTCGTAGGGGCAATCACAATAGGTAAGATAAAGAGGTGCCATAAGTGGCAGTAACATTCCCTTTCTCAACCTACCGTGGCTTCTTTGTGTAGTGTTAAGCCATTTGTGGGGAAACAGTTCATGGTACATAAAATTTACATTTGGAGCACAGTATATGACAATTTTATCAAGAGCAGAAGGAAATAAGAGTCCAGAAAAGCTAGCAAAGTTATATTTGGGGGATGTTGGCTTATATAAAATCTAAAAAACCCCATGAATACACCACATAATTTGCCCGTGCTAAGGTTTAAAATGTGATGCTCCGTACATTAAGAACAATAATTGCTGAGCGATACTGAAGCAACCATTGCTAACAAAGGTATCTTCTTTCTCTTGTTAGGCGTCCTATACTCTATGTACACCGATTACATCGGCCAGACCAGCAGTAAGCCGAAAAAGTGATCAGCGTCATAGAAGCAAAGAGGGAGAACAAGTCATTCCAAGCATACTACTACGATTTTGGGGGAATCTTGTTTAATAAAAACAGATGCTATATGCTCAGACCAAGTGCTAGACTTATACTTCAGTGGGCGACCCAGCCTTGGAGCTCTTTAAGAGTTCTAATCTTGATGACAGTGTTCAGGGTTATTTCAGTGTTTTGTGAAACCTGTTATCAGTACATTAACCCTGATACGAAGCAATGAAGCTACCTTATCTTGAGCCAGACCATTGTTCTGTCTAGTCTAGTAATCTGGTGAGCAACAGCTATTTAGGATGTGAGGCAGAGGTTTCTTTGCTACCTGAGTTACTTTCTTGTTTAAATTAAACTCAGGATGCCAGGGATTGAACCTAGGACCTGCTGCCTATAATACACCTGGCTCTACCACTGAATCATCAACCGTTCTTAGAATCCCCTTCAACTTAGAAAAATGAGCCCCACCAGACATTTTTGGGGTATAGATATGTAAAAATGCACCTATCTTTCTCACCCCCTTCCCAGTTCTGTCCCTGTAACAGGGTAGAACTGAGCATTAAGAATGCCCATATGTGCTGTTTTGTTAGCATGTTTCAAACACTTCTAGCAGAAGAAACACATTTTTAAAATCAAAGTTTAAAAAAAAAACCCTTTAGTTCAGAAGACCCAGATAGTCAGTATCAACCAAGGAGACTAGAGGTTAGAAAGCTGAAATATTTATTTGAAAATCTGAACCTTCATTGAAACAAAATCAAATAGTACATTAAAAATAAATTAGTGCCATTAAAAAAAAAAACTTAACGGGGAACGGGGTTGTAACAGAGCAGAGATTGCAAATATATTATTTTAAACCAATCTGACCACCAAAGAACAATTGGGCGGACTGTGTTGCAGCAGAATTTCAAATACAAAGTAAAGTTTTTACAGCAACGGAGCTCCCCTGGAAGCACCCTTGCCCCGTTCCGGTCAGTTCAAATGTAATAATTCCTCTCCAGGTTGAAGTGCAGAAAAAGAACAGGCCCTACAAGACTGAAGCAGAAGCCAGCTGTGTTTGGTGCTGATTGTCACACCCCCCCACACCCCCGTGATGCCACCAAGAAAACTCCCACCCCTTATTCCCAGAGCAGATTTACATTTTATCGTTGTTTCCATTAAAAAAGAAGGTAAGGTGATGAATCAATGGATAAATATATTAACATTCAAGCAGCACTTTTCAAAGACATCTTTTAGAAGGGGCGAATCTGTCTTCACCCTTAGTCTATCTGGCGATCAGTTCTAAATTCAAACACTGAAATACTGAATATTCAGAACGAACGCAAAATGCTGCTATCCTAAATTACTGTTACTATTGGGAATGAACACCTCTGCAATCAATTATTTTTAAGTAATTATATTTAGGATTCAGGTATTGGAACTTGTGCATTTTTAAAATAAATTGGTTGCTGCATTAAATGGCAACTGCTCTGAGAAAAACCCTATTCATATTTTGGAGTTCCCAGAAACTGTAGTTCTCTGGATGTACTTAGAGATCTCCAATAAACAAACAAAAACAAAAAAAAAACCATTGGCACCTTCTCAAAGCAACACTGTCTCAGTGTTATTTGGGGCAGACTATGGATGTTAATCTGGCCTTAAACTATTTGAAATGTGTAGTGTATGTATGTTTTTAAGATACAAATGCATGACTAAGCCTTCTCTTTGGTCCTACTGTTGTGCATTTTTTCATGCAGTTTTGTGGGAACATGGGACACACGCAGCTCAGTTAGGAAGAAAAAGAATATCTAGACTGATAGACAGTGCTATCTCGAGCAGACCACTGAAGACAATGGCTAAGGATGGCACTGTTAGTTTTGAAAGAAAACTGCTGATGAACAGCACACGAGACAACATGATGGTACTGCATTAAATTCATGGCAAACTTCATCTTGCACTTAAAATAAATATGGGCAAACACTCAATGCAAGCAATGGGATTTTAAAAAGAATCAGTAATTGCTGAATATAAGGGGAAAGGAGCACCACTTCGGTCTCTGTAACAAAAAGGTCTAGAGACTTTTTTAAAAAAATGACAGGAATTTAGAGGAACTAGTAAACCCAAGCAAAATATCCTTATAATGGAATACCAATGTAGCAATTACTAACTTTTTAAACAAAAGCCCCTAATAGCCCTCCAGTGGCATGAGAGGGGGCAGAACGGCAACCATGGTTGGCCAAAGCAAGGGAAGCTCACCATACTTTTTCTGTGGACACTGCTGCTGCAGCAAATGCCTCAGCATTTAAAGCAGTGACGACAGCTACTCAGCAAATTGCTGCAGAGTGGAAGCAAGTCTTAAAGGCCTGCACTTGCGCTCTTGAGCAACTTCTAGTCATCTCAGTGGGTCTTGTGAGGAAATTGTTCCTGATGGATTGTAAACATTAGGGTTTCTCTCCTATATTAGTTTACATGTCTGAATTTTCTTTTGTACAGATTTCCTTCCATAGGATACTTTTTTAAAAAACCGAATATCAATAGGATAGTCTCCATTTCTGGATGGGTTCCAGAAATCAGGGTGAGATGAGCTGTCCAACCATTTCTACCTTAGACACACAGGTAACAGTCTGTATCAAGTAGAAGCCCAGTCTTCAGCAGCTTAAAAGAGAAACATTTAAGTACCCCAAAGAAATTACTTTAAAAAAGAAAAAAAGAAAAAAATTGAAAATGTATCTAAAACCAAGGTACAGACTTAGGTTGGAGGAACATGAGATGGTGGCCAACCCATGTCTTCAAACGTGAGAATGCCTCTAAATATATGTAGAGCAAAGGGGAACATCAAGTGGAAATGCAGAAGGCAGAAAGTGAATGCAAAACCGACTTTTGGTTCCCCCTTCTCTCCCTTCAACCCCTTCCAGTCACAGTCAGGGTCTGAGAATGGAAATAAGCCCAATGGGAGAAAAATAGTGTGTGTGTGGGGGAGAGATTGACAGTGGAGGAAGGGTTCATCATTTCCCTCCAGCCTATCATTTTTCTGCTTCTAACTGTATCCACCCCCAAGCTTTCCAGGCAACATTCAAAGACATGGTTCTGCTGGCATCATGTATCATCCCACCCTCTCATGGTGCATCATGTGCTATGCATACACAATATCAGAAGTTCATTAATACTCTTCCCAATTAAACTTGGGTGCAACCTCTAAGGAAGTCCACTGTCCAGAAAACTTGCAATCCTCTCTGCACGCTTTCTGTTCCTCTCACCAGAGAAAAGGTCAAGTGCCTTCACAGTCCTCGAATACACGTTCTCTTCTGAACCAATTAAAACTTGGTTCTGTGCAGCATTGAAGGATTTCTTTGGAAAACAAAACACGTGTGATCTTACTACTGCGATTCAGAGGGATTCATCTACTTATGACTGAGTCAGCATCGATATTGTTGAGAAGGAAGAGTTCGGGGTGAGCAGTGAGTCCCAGATGATACTAGAGAAGGTAAAGAAGGCATTGATTAGGAACACTCTTTAGGAATCGGGAACCAAGAGGGAGTAGAAATCAGAGATAAATCAAATCCAGACACCAGGCCGGGCTTGAACAAGATGCAAGTTCCTTCCCCAGCTCTTGACTGGTCCAGAAGGCAGGTTCACTATTAATCTATTCAGCGCAATTCCAGCTCCTCAGACCCAAGCTAGGGAACAGTGGTGAAGTCAACATGGCAGTGTATCTTTTTAATGGCTTTTGAACCTCTTGGGTCCCTTCCTTGGATGCTTTAGCCCTGTATGTCAGTGTTCTTGCACATCAGGAACATCTCACTGTTTTGGGAGCACAAGAGCCATATCATGTGCCAAGAGCAACACATGGATTTTCTCTGCAGGCCCAGCTTCCACTTACGTGAACCTTGTGTGAACAGAAGTTGTACCGGCATGAAAAATCCCCATGTCGCCCTCTTCGGGGAATACAGTGATTGCGCATACTTCGTTCACAGAATGCATGGCTCATGGGCTCCCATCCTATGCAAACAGAACACCAGTGTAACCTCTGCATGTGGCTTGTACAAGCGACACCTCTATACAAACAAATTCCAGCGGGGTCTAGCTTGTTGCCCTATTGCAGCAAGAACCTGAAATAAAACAGCAGTCTTGCGAGACCTTAAAGACAAACATATATTACGGCATAAGCTTTTTGGAAAGCTAGAGTTCAATCTGATGCATTTAGCGGTCACCTTGGGGAGCATGTATGTCCTGAGAAAAGTGCGGGGGTGGGGGGGAGACTAAGCAATGCAAGCCCAAGAAGCAGGTGTGACACAGCAGAAGGCAGTTCATCGAACCAAGTCAAATGAATTCAAGATCCAGTCAGCATAGGTGTGACCTAGTTTCCTAATGACTGCTGCTGATCTACAGGCCTAGCAAAATCGGTGACCTAAGCAACCACCTAAAAAGGGTCAATTAATTTCTGGGCTGAACCAGCCACTCCCAAGCTCTGCTGAAACCAAGTTCTACAACGCTGTATTTGTTAATAAATCCCATCTCAGAAACTTTACACTGGAGTCTCCCTTTGAAATGTCTTTAGCTTTTTTGTTGGAATACTCAGCTCTGCTGTTCAATGTCATGTTGAAAGTTCACTGCTCCCTCACTAGTTTCAAGTGTTATTATTTTAATGTGTGTCCCATTTGGTGGTTCATGGGTGCCGGAAAAGTAGCTTCTTTAGCCCGCGGTGGGGTGGGGGAGGGTTTGTCTGTAAGCAAGCACAAGTTTCTAAAATCCTCAGAGACAGAAGGATTATTTTCAAATATGGATCCTTGATGGTGCACTAGGGAGGTTTTGGTAGACAGATGTGGGCAAGTGGTGTTCTGTTCTTTTTTTTAATTGCAAGGGCTAAATGATGGTGTTCAAATGGCCCCTTGCTTTGTTATACTGTAGTGAACCTGTGGCACAGAATGGCCCAGGCGTAGCTTTATGGAAAAGCAGAAATCATTAAGAACATGGTGGCGTTTCTTAAAAGCATTGTTTCCTTGGCTCCTGACGTCAAAAATGTCATCGATGTATCTTTGGTAACGCAGTGTTTGTGGGTAAGAAAGTGAGCAAGCACGGTTCTCCATCAGCCATAAATGAGTTTGGCATGTACAGTTTGTGGCATGTACACCACTGATCTTGCTCTGCCTACAGTTCTGGGAAAAGATCACACCCTCCTATTTGGTTGCTGTGCATTCATTTGGAGGATCTTTAATTTGGCTGAACTGATAAGATACCCAGTAGAGCACAAGTGAATAGTGTAACACTACAACCTTTTGCACTGTTCGGGGATTGGTTTATAAACAAAAAAACTTCTTCTCCTTTCATTTCAGTTGTTCAGGTGACCATGTTGGGCCTGTGATGAGATTGCCTCTGCTCCATCAAAGTTTCCACCGCAAAACATTTGTTAATCTTTAAAGGTACTACAAGGCTCTTCATTGTTTCCATTACAATGTTGTCCTGTTCTGCAAGAAACTTATCCTGGGCTAAGGGGTGCCAAGATGCTACAGCCAAACACTGAGGATTCTTGTGACTCACAGCCAGAGTTAACAGCAACAGGAACTAAGACTGCCAACGTCACTTCCTAGATTACTCCTAGAAAGGTGGCTGGGTTTATGGAAGCCGCATGCTGTGCTTTTAAGATGTGTGAATTTCAAAAGAGAACATTGCTTTGGAGAGATGCAGCGAGCCATGGCTTCTTGGAAAAACACATTACCCTTTGTATGAAAATGATTTTTGCCAATTCTGCCCCCTCCATGCAGTCCTGCAATTCATCCCTCCTGCTGTTTCATAGGATTCCCTGTCCCCCAGAAGCAGCATTTCAGACTTCAGCAGGAGAAAAAGGCAAGAATGCTTCACCCTCATTCCTTCTGTCAGTGGACAGTACCACTGGATTCAACCCGGTATCCGTTACAAGAGAGACCAGGGCATTTTCTCCTAGATTATTTGTCCTGAGTGTGATGCTGTTGTTTCCCCCCCAGATTCTCCACAACATCGTGATGCATTCGTATACCTCACAGGGTTTCCTTGGCTTTTCTCCAATCTCCCCAAAGCCTGCTTTGGTGTGGACAGCTCCATATGGATGGGAAAGTCTGGATTTTCCCAGTCTCATCCACATGTCCGCCATTTTCCTTGACCCAGTCCCCTCAGTGGCCATTTCCTTACCCCACTGGGGGTGTTGTTTTTAGTCAGCAATTGTATATTGTCACACATTATATATGAATCTGCATATTTGGTTTTCTAAATGCCCCACTTTCATTTTTTTAAAGCCTCCAGTCTCTTTTGGTGCCTAGATATGAAGATAAAGGCAAAGGATATAATGATGTTTAATTGTGAATTTTTTAAAAAGTAAAAGCCCTGGTGGCCTTGGGGGTGGGGAGAAATTGCTAACAGAGGGGACCTGGGGCAGGGATATCTGCCATGTGGGAGCTTCATTGTCATTGCACTGCCAGTGTTGTGTAGTGGTTAAGAGCAGCAGACTCTAATCTGGAGAACTGAGTTTGATTCCCTCCTCTAGCTGGATGACCTTGGGCCAGTCACAATTCTTTCAGAGCTCTCTCAGCCCCCAAAAACAAGTCTAGCTCGCCACTAACACACTGCTAAGAGCTAGAACTTGTCGCTGCCAGGCAAATCCTAGGATCTCCTGACCAGTATTCCCTCTAAGGTGAGTTAGTGTGAGCTAGCTCACAGTTTTTTTAGCCTCCAGTTTGCCCATTTTTGTCTCCACTCAGGAAGGATGGCTCCAGAGCAAACTAATTTCTGCAGTAGCCAAATGGCTCCCTCACAACTTTAATGCCAGTAGCTCACAAAGTAGGATTTTTGCTCACGAGACTCCACAGCTTAGAGGGAGTGTCACTCCTGACTACTCTACACACAATGCCATACGATAATTTTGTTTGGTATCTAAACTGTCCACCATGCACTGGACTGATCTAATCATTTAAGGTTTGTTTAAAAACAAGCATACACATGTTGACTTAAAGTCCACTGGCAGCTGATTTTTTTAAAAATAACTATTTCATGTTAATTTGCACAGAAGAAAGTTGGCAACCATCTAACACAGGGGTGTCGAACTCATTTGTTATGAGGGCTGGATCTGACATAAATGAGACCTTGTTGGGCTGGGCCATGTGTGTCATAAAATGTAATGCCAGGTAGCGGAGATATAAACTTTATGAAGGACACAAACACAATTGAAGATTTTTTTAAAACTTTGAATAAAACATGCTTAAAACACTAGCTCTCTTGCAATATTTTGTTTATTTAATAGTCTCTGATAATTGACACTTCTGCTCTAAATTACTGTACCAAAATGTCTGTGCTGTAGCAATCTTGAGTAAGCTGTTCAGGTGTGTATCTGTAAGCTGCAAACCTACTTTGATTTATTGACATTCATTATAGAAATCTCATGCTCAGTATCCTGAGCCTAAGGCCCAGGGGAAAACATGAAACACCTCGGCATTGTGAGCTTTTGTACATAAATTACTTTGTGTGCTGGTCAAGAACATAAGAAAGTATCCTGACACAGACTGAGAGCTATGTGTTTGTCTACAAAACTATAGTCTTCCCAGAGAAATAACTGCAACTCCTATGAGGCAGTGCAAGAATAGAGAGGCAGCAATCTATTGTGGTCAGTATCAGCCTACTATCTAGAAAGTCTAGGCTCAAAATCCCCAGTCTACAGAGGAAATGTGCTGTGTTAACTTGGTCTGGACACACATTCTCAGCCTAACCCACCTCAGTGGCTTGTTGTTATTCCTCATCTAAATAGTTCACATTGCTTTCCTACTGAGAAAGACTGGATCATGAGGGCCTGATTACAGTGAAAAGAGGGAGGGAACCCAGTTGCACCCAGGAGAACTGTAGCAAGGCACACAAAACCTGATACCTTGAATAAAACTTCATTGGTCTTAAAGGTGCTTTGTATTTCTCCCATGCGATTGAGGCAGCTGAGCAATGCAAGGCAGGAGGAAGGGGAGGCGCTTCAGCCAATGGAAGGGAAGAAAGGCTTGCTTTTGCCTCCTGTGCGATTGAAGCAGCTTGGCCAGCCAGCCAGCAAGCTCAGGCTCATTCCCTCCCTCCCCCTGGGAGGAGGAGGGGGAGGAGCCTCAGCCAGTGTAGGGAACAGAAGGCTTGCCTATCTATCTCTCCTGTGCGATCAAGAGAGTCTGGTAAAGCAAGCTGCGATGCAGCAGCAGCAGCAGAACTAGAGAAAGAAGCATGAGACGGCCAGTTTCTTTCAGGCCAGACAGGAGCCCTCTGAGGGCCTGAACCGGCCCGCGGGCCACAAGTATGACACCCCTGATCCAACATGCAAATTTGGTCAATCCTATTAAGCTTTAAAGTTTTAAATTAAACTATAAGGGTATGATTTTTTTTTTAAGATAGTCTATTAAAAGCAGTTGGTCTAACACTCACCAAACGTTCTCAGAACCATAAAATGCTTTCTATATTTTTAAATAACACAGGAAGCGTTCACATTAAAAATTACTTACACCGTCCAGTTCCCTTAGGGCTGGCAAGGAAAGCTTGTAATGAAAGAGAGGGGTGGGGAGGAAAGAGGGAAAACTCCCGTAACACATAATCACTTGAAGCAACCAGTTATTTGCCACAGAAGGGTGACTGGGGAAGAATGGAAGGAGTGATGGGAATACTAGCCCATCCTGTATTAAAAATTATTCTGCTGACTTGGAAGAGGGCTCTTTGCAGGTATTCCACTGATCCTCCCCCCAAAAAACCTGTTGACAATTCATTTGTTGTGTTAGTAGGATACCGCTACTTCCAATTTTTTAAATGTAAAAGTTAGTTCTCTGGATTGCAAAATATGGAACTGTAAGATACCCAAACAGGAAAGCAACCATAAGTTACCTAAAGTAAAGAGGGGGAAGCGGGTAGGCTGAGGGGTCAGTTTGTAGTTCACTTTAATCCCCAACATGAAGTGCCCCTACCCCAGATTATTTCTCTCTCTCCAAAGTAAGCTGAAACAGTGGCTGGCAGAGCTCTTCTCTTCTGGACATTAGAGATTCTCAGTTGCTTCAGTCTCAGAGCCAGCCACTGAGTTGCTCCTCAAGGAAAGATCTCAGCTGAAATCTGCTGCTGTTTCACTCATGGGTGGGAGCCAGAGTTCTCCTTGGTGGTGGCCTCAACAGACTCAGGAACAAATCAGTGAGTAAAAGCCATGTTACTGGACCTTCGAATTTCTTTCAATCCAAAACATGGTCCTTTATTTGCTGGCTAGAGACCTAAAACAGACAGCATGCTTATTTTCCCTATGGAATTGCATAGAAACAACTCATAGGGTCCTTTGCAAAGATGTCTTAGCTGGAGACCTAGAAGCAGGTCTTGACAAGGGCAGGTAAGGCTCCAGTTCTTGGGCAACCAAGGGAACTCGGGGACACCCACAATGTTAATTTGTGGCAGGTTTAGAAAAGACCAAAGAAAACTATGAACTTATGGAACAGCTATTTGCTACGATAAGGAAGCAAATGTGCATGGACTTTTATCTGGGAGAACCGTGTTTGATTCCCCACTCCTCCACTTGCACCTGCTGGATGACCTTGGGCAAGCCATAGTTCTGGCACAGCTGTTCTTGAAAAAGAGCAGTTTCTGTCAGATCTCTCTCAGCCCCACCTACCTCACAGGGTGTCTGTTGTGGGGAGGGGAAGGGAAAGGAGTTGTAAACTGCTCTGAGACGCCTTTGGGTAGTGAAGGGCGGGGTATAAATCCAATCTCCTCTTCTTCCAAATTACAGATACCAAAACCAACCAACCGATGACGAGGCTTTGCGACCTGCTTGTGACATTCCAGCCATATTTGGTGAGCCTCTATCATAATCAGAAGGGACTCGATGAACCTTGATCTGATCCAACAAAGCAATTTTGATATTATTCTAGAGGCTGACTTATGTTTGAGTTCCTGGCCATTATATTCCCAATGGCCAGCCAGGAGGCTTATTCTTCCTGTCAGCTCTTCAGTGGTCCATCACTTTGTACAGTGGCTTTCCAAAGCAGGAAACTGAACTTTGCCCTGTGCCTGGACTTGGAAGTCACAGACTATGACTACAGTCCCAATCTCCACACAGGTTCTGATTCAAGTACAGGGCTCCAAATGAGAGTAGAGGCCTTTCCCTTGGTGCCGTCAGTGTCTGTTCGTTCGTTCTTCATTACGATCGTTTGACCAATCGTGTACACAATTTCACAATTAAAAATTCGAAGTTTACAGTATACCAGATAAAAACGATTAAAAATGGTTTAAAATGTAAAATCTAATTACAATATATTTTCCGAGACTTCGATATCACCAAACGAGACCTAGCTACCTTGTAGGTAATCTTGGGGTTCTTATCAGATAGAAGATAATCAAGTCTAGCTTTTCCAGTGAGAGACCAAGGATTTTGTCTAATAAAGGGGTAGTAGGCTGGAATGGGTGGGGTGGAAATCAATAAAATAAAATAAATAAAATAATAGTTTTCCCTTGTGCTTCTGTATAATATGAGCAGCTGAATGTTGCCGTCAGACAGTGCTTTGCAAATGTGTGTTTGCACAATACCCTTTCAAGTTCCAGTGACCGGGGGGGAGGGGGGATGTCCCAGCACTCTAGACCTAGGATATCTTTAATGTACATTTTACAAAATGCCTCCCTAGTGTTTGAAATAAAAATACAACATCATTACCCTCACTGAATAATGCTGCTGATTTTTTTTTACAAAAAAGCAAAAAGAGACCCAAGTTGAAAAACATTCCATTCTTTTAATTGAAATCATTATTTATACAGACGGGTTTATAGTAGATAAAAATAGACATTTGTTTCACAGATTATACAAGCCAAGCTTTTGTAGCTCTGATGTGTTAGTTAGTACATGATTGCTACATAGCTGTGATTTCCTCCCCCAGAATCTTTCATCATGTTCGAACAGTGTTGGACAGAAATTGACATCCCAAGTGGAATGTTTGTCTGAGAACTTTGCCAGGTTAAAGTGCATAGAAGATGGGAAAAAATCAGGGCTTCTGAAGGCTGCTGGCGTCAATCACCAACAAGCTTTTAGTGTAAACTGTTCTACTACCCAGAAACGGAAGACATTCACCCACACACCGTACACAAACCATTTTAGCCACATTGCAAAATTCTATTGAAAAAATGCAAGACTGGAGGCTCAGGGTTTGCAGAAGAGAATTTTAAAATAATATTCAGTAGATGGTGGGTGATGGAAGAGTTAAACGATTTCTTGATGTAACGGAAAAGGGCATCTCATATATATATATATAAACAAAGTACAAACACGGTGCAAAGATGATCATGCAGATTAACACCAATAACAATTTAGCCACTTTATTTCAGCAAAGACCCTCTTTTGATTACAATTGGAATCACAAGACTTTGCACAGCTGCGGGAATCCTACAAAAGTCCCACTGAAATGAACGGAGGTGCAAACAGTGGAACTGCTAAATGGGGATTGTCCCATTTGTATTAAGTCAACTCCATACTTCGTATTTTGGAGCACCTTCTCCACTGTGGGTGTATTTCATGTTCAGAAAAGCTACACATATGCTAAACATCAAGGGGGGGGGGAGGGCAGGCATTCTTTAATGCTGGTGGAACCCATCCATGTAATATTTAACTTAGCTGCTTGAGGTAGAATTACAACATTTCTCTTGTTTTGTGCCATGTATGAAACAATACATTTGGACAGATTTATCCCACTATACCCAGCTGTTGGAATAACAGAAGACAAACCCAGCATGCAAGTGTCCAACAAAGTTCAACTCTCTTGAATGGCCATCTATCTATCTTTCAAAGAAATCAAACACTCAAAAGATGAAAATGTTCAAGCCACTTTTTTAAAACTACCCTGAAATGTTCCCTGCCCCACCCCCCAACCAGTCTCTACAACATAAACCACCAACGTACAAAACAGAATAGTATTTAACTAAACTGTTTTCTAAACTGGATGCATCTTCCCATCATGCATAGGTGCTAAAGGAGAATTCTTGGTTTGGAGTGCGGTATTTCCCATATGGGCTAATAGAATATATTACACGGCCTTAGATGACTAGTTCCATTCTGTACACAATAGTGTACTCCATTTCCATCTCTGCCAATAAAACTGCAGCATACTAAACTATGTGCGGAAATGCAGCCTTTGACACTTGCACAAATAAATATAAAGGTAACCTGGATAAAATAGGCTGTGGAGTCTGTTCAAACCCCCACAAGTATTAGAGATGTAGAAAGGTATTAACTCTTTCAGAACTATGTAAACAAGATGGGGAGTGGGGGAATACAAGCCAATACAGAGCTGAGAAATCTGGTTAGAAAAGGACAAAAACAAAAGCTTCCACCAATGAAGAGGCCATTCTAAGAAATGATTTGTTATCAGTGTTATAAAGGAGAGAAACGCACACTTACAAGTCAGTGCGTGAAAGCCAAATGTAGTGGCAAGCTGAAACAGTGGCCAGGTTAGGATTCGGCCTGTGCCTTTTAGTCATGAGTACAACCCAGCAGCCATCTTGGGGCTTCAAGCAACTTGGGACAGTTAGTGTCACGATATATGTTTAAGAACAAAGGGGAAAAATGATTATGTCAGAATCCCTCCGAAGCCAGCTTCGTTGGGGGCCTGGGCCAGGATTTGAAACAAAGTTAATGACAACAGGTAAGGGGAAAAAATCTAGTATGCCAGCTCAGATTCTAATATAGCAAAAACAAATATTTGAGATCAATGACAATATTTGCTAGTACTGTTGGGCCTAACTCTCAAGGCCTCTCAGTAAGCTTGTTTCTTGAAGAGACTGAAACCTTATTTTCACTTCTAAAAGGCATACAGTGTAGAACGTGCTTTGGACTGACTCAACATGAGGTTACCTCCAGGCCAAATTCCAAGTCAAAACCCAAAAGGAAGGTTAGGTGGTGGACCTCTGTATTTCTGTGGGACATACTTCAATATGAGCCAAAAATAATCACCATCAGGGGTCATTTCGTAGCAGGAGCTCCTTTGCATATTAGGCCACGCACCCCTAATGTAGCCAATCTTCCAAGAGCTTACAGAGCTCTTCTTACAGGGGCTGCTGTAAGCTCCTGGAGGATTAGTTACATCAGGAGTATGTGGCCTAATATGCAAAGGAGCTCCTGCTACAAAATGAGCTGTGAACCATATTCCCCATACAAATCCCCAGGGATTCCTTGTTGGGCCTATTTGGACCACTCTAATGAAGGTATCCTGGACAACCAACTGGCAGTAGGGAAAAACTGTCCCTGAACAATATCCCTGGAGAAAAACCTGTACTCGTTTCTTAGAAATCACTTCTCACCATACATTATACTCAACATACTTTCCAGCCCCTACTCTGAGATACACTTTTCACAAATTCTTAATGCTATCAATGCTCCGATTTTTAATGCTGTCAACATTCATGTCCCAGTGACGTGTGCCATGACTTTAAAACCACCAGATCGAAGAGTGGCACAACACAGTCAAAACTATTCAACAAAAAGGAGGTCTGCGTAAATTTAAACACATGCCAGAATAACTGAGTGTGTGGTTTTCAAATCGGTGGTTGTAATACAAGGCACTGGAGACTCCTGGCTGAAACTCCCCTCCCAATTTTTCATACTTAATATA
The DNA here is from genome assembly GCA_029233225.1 of Lepidodactylus listeri. NCBI lineage: Eukaryota > Metazoa > Chordata > Lepidosauria > Squamata > Gekkonidae > Lepidodactylus > Lepidodactylus listeri. Next base: position 52,317,173 of record JARCFY010000015.1, on the reverse strand, counting down.
CTTCTGTGGAGCCAAACATCCTAATTATAGCTTTTAACATTCCATAAACATCCTAATTATAGCTTTTAACATTCCATAAAGCCAAGACACAAGGAACTGGGGAAAACAGAGGCATTATATCACCATGGTATATAAGGATTAATAACCAAAAAAGAGAGTAAAACTCGTAAACATTGAACACAGAATTCTTTCCCCTTTGCCAGCTGCCAGAACTGCACACCAAGTGACATGAAAAAGCATATCTGTTATATGCATACAGCCAGAATGAAGGTGTTTTGGGGTTTTTTTGGTGCGAGTTCCTTTGGTTGAGAAAGGCTAAGTTGTGGGAAACCAACAATTTTCTCTTTCTGTTTCCAAATTCTTTATAGGAGAGATACACCTTCTCAAAACTTTGTATCAACTGTGATTTGTGGAGGGTAAAAGTACGTAGGCTGCATGCACACAATATGGAGGGAAGGCATTCATACCGTCACCTCCCCACAAACCGCTTTGGGGATCTAGAAACTGAAAAAGCAGTTCAGGGATTCCTTGGGGGGCAGGTATCTCAGAGGGAAACTTTCAGAAAAATTACATTGTGCTTGTTACTGTCAGGGTCACAATTTCACGCCCTCCTTGAATCAGTAGAAGAATGAATGGTAAGCCAGTCCAGTTCTGAGAGAAAGCTGTGGGATTTGCTTCCACACTTAGCCTCTGTTTCTACATTCAGAATAATCAAACAGGTAATGCTTTCTGTGGGCTGGATCATTTCAGGCTGTAGGTTGGGAGGGTTGCATTGAAAGTCCTGTGGAGAAACAGCTCTCTGCATACAGACATCTAGTTTGTCAGCAACAAAGCTTCAGCCAGATGTTTCCCCATGTAGGCTACATTTCTAAATACAGAGAGGTTTTTCTCCACCCCATCCCCTCGCACCTCCCTACCTGACGCTCAAAGTGTACAGCCCAGACAAAGCTTTTTAAGGTTTTGCTTAAATGTAGAAACTTCTTGACACCAGATAATTTTTGCCCTTTTACTGGGAAGTGTACATATTCCAACTGCAGACCTATTGGTCCCCTTCTATTAGACTGGAACGCCACCTACAAACTTCACTCCCTTTAGGGATTTTTTTAAAAAATACAGTCCGTTAATGGGACAGATCTAGTTGGAATAAGTTTCCTCCTTGTTGAAACCTGAAAGCATTTGTTTTAGTGTTTCCAGTTTGCGTGCAGCACTCTCCCTGAAAATCTGGTTACTACAACAGCAGCAATTACATATTCCCATAATGCAAATGTAGAGATGATCAACAACAAAAGAACAGCCTAAATAGTTCTCATTGTGTACATCCATTAACACCATTACACTACAGTCTTAATGCTCTGTGCCAAACTGCACATACATTGGTATTTGTTCACACAGTAAACCATAGAAACGCACTGGCCCTGATGGCTAGCTGCTGTGGACACAGACAGACCCAGTATTTCAATTAACTCGCACTGGAGACGGCTCTTCAGTAAGCAAGGATCTCGTGACTCTTACCGTGTGCCCACAGGCCAGGAAGGAGACCCCAAGAGCAATTAAACACTGCCAACTCTGATGGGAGAGAGGGAGAGAGAGAGAGAGAGAGAGAGAGAGAAATCTCAAATTAGTTGTGGGTTTATGTATGTACATTTGTTTTTTAAAAAGAGAGACACAGAAGTCTGGCTGCTGCAGTGTATTTCTGGCTAGGGGCATAGCTAGGATTGGGGCATCACGGGGCCAAGCCCCCTAACTCAACACCCATGCCCTCCCAAGTCCTGACAGTCAGATAGGTGTGTGTGTGGGGGGTCTTCTCCCTGCTTCTGCAACTGATTTCAGCTGCAGAAGCAGGAAGAAAACCCAGTGAGCCTGTGCTTCTCTGACAGTCGGAGAGGCAGGGGGAGGTCTTCTCTCTCTACCGCCCGCTTCCCCACCCCCTGGATTTCCCAACGCCCCACCACCCAAAATTTTCTGGCTACACCCCTGTTTCTGGCAGCCTACAATACTGATCTACTGAGCACTCTCTCTGTGTGTTCAAGGCACTTCCCTCTGAACTGCTGGTTCACCTCTTCTCTTTCTGGCTGCCTTCCCTTACAAGTCATGCCCTCTCAATGCCACTGTGGAGGACAAGCACCAGTCAGGATTGGGGCAGGGAGATCTGATTCTGGTGGTGGTGGTGGAAAGCCCTGTCCCAAGTCACAGTCAATTTATGGCAACCCTCGTAGGGTTTTCAGGGCAAGAGATTAATTCTGCCTTCCGAGAAACAGAGAACAGAGCCAAATCTGGTTTCCCAGCTGAGAAAACCTAAACTTGTTGATTTAAAAGCTCATACAATTAATCCATTCAATATAGATATTAATCTTTTGATTTTAGATTTTTTTTTTTAGATGGGCTGCACCCACCCTTTGGAACAGTCAGCCAGATCTGGTGCAGAAAGCTCTGACATGATCGTCCTTCCATAAAAGGTGCAAAGAGGAATTATTTTGAAGTGCCTTTAATGGAAGTAAACAAAGGAATTTCTCTGGCCGCTGGTAGACAATATTGTGGTTTTTACTTTGATTACCTTTCAGTGCGTGTGTTTAACTATGTTTTTAATTGTGTCTGTATTCTGATACATCTTGGGCATTGTGGAATGGCAGGTTATAAATATTAAATAAATAAATAAACGATGCATGCATGCTTGTGCATTGCCGCAGCCACCCTCTTAGGCAGAAGGGCTTCTCCAAACAGGGCCCTTATCACCAGTCCGTATTTACACAGCAGATTTATATACTGTTTTTTTTAAAAAGTCTTTCAAAGCAGTTTACAACACAATACTAAAGTTATCAAACTACAAAACTTACACTGCATTATAAAAATATTCACACACACACTATTTAAGTTCTAAAAACCTACAACCAAGATAATAAATGACCAGCAGCTATCTTCCAAAAGCTCATCAGTTTTCGCTCATCTTATGGAATCCCTTATGAGACAGAATCAGGTAAACAGCCCACTTTTTAAAAAAAAGGTCCAGCCAATTACGAGCCAGCACTTTTTCACTGATCAAAAGTGCAACCCTACCCACAACACTGTTTCTGCAGCCGCTGCCACCACAGTGCTGGTTTAATTCTCCCTCTCACTTCTTTTTCCCAGTGTATTTTTAAAAAATCACTCCTCTTTTCTCCTGCACTTTGGCTTTCTGCACATGTATATGGCTCTGCCTCCTGCAGCAAGCAGCCATTTTGTGACTGTGCCCACCACCCCTATGTTAGAAGGTGCTCTCCAGTTCAAAAAGGTGGAAGATGCCCGGGTTAGGAGTCTGCAGAGGGGAGGGTGATGAACAATGTTCTAATCCCCCCCCCTTACTGAGCAGAGCAGTTCACATCCTGAGCAGAATAGAACTGTTGTAATCTTCAAATGGGCGGTGCAAGACCCTGCACGGCTCCAGACTGCTGCTGAGCAGGGCTTCCTGTGTTAATGAGCAGCTGCTCACAAACATGGCTTAGAGGGAACACTGGTGATGCAACTGCCTTTTCTGCTTCTTTCTCAGAGAAGCTGTGCTGACAGGCATGAGAGAAGACAGGCATGTCTTGGCCCCACTGGTGGACCTCCTGATGGCACCTGGTGTTTTTGGCCACTGTGTGACAGAATGTTAGACTGGATGGGCCAGTGGCCTGATCCAGCATTGGCTTCTCTTGTGTTCTTAAGAGAGCATTCATCCCTTCCCTTTCTCCCTACAACCTCCTAAACCCTATGGCTGCTAATATCTGACCCCGACAATAACCTTTCCCAGTGACGGAAAGGACTGCTAATTGGAGGGAAATGTGGGAAACATCCATGCCTTTCACTGATGGATCGCAGGATCCAACCTACAGAATAAAACTGACTCTGCTTTCAGCCAATCATGAGGGGATAGATACAGAGAAGGAGGTAACCATCATGGTATGGAGAGCCCAAGCTGATTTGGGCTACAGAAGTTAACTTTCTTTTATTTTTGTTTTATTTGGTTATTTATAGTGCACCTTTCTCGCTGAGACTCAAGGCGGATTACGTGGTGTAAACCAAGTACAATCAAGAGGACATCCAAAGATTGAGACAATAGGCTTTGGACTACAGAAATCTGAAAACAAACAGGAACTTCAAACAGAGCTGAAACAAAGCATGAGCTTCCAGCATGGTATGTTAAGCGCTGGAGAAACTACCTACTCTGGAACATACTTACAGTGTTAGCTAGCAGTACAGTGGTGTGGGTTGCGGTCCCTCCCTGTCCCTTTGCCAATGCAACTTTCGGATCAGTTCATTACAGTGACTGGGAAAATGCCTGCCATTTTGACTATGAGACAGATTTCATAAGAACATAAGAGAAGCCAGTGTTGGATCAGGCCAAGGGCCCATCCAGTCCAACACTCTGTCATACAGAGGCCAAAAATAGCAGGTGCCATCAGGAGGTCCAGCAGAGGGGCCAGGACACTAGAAGCCTCCCACTATTCCCCCCCCCCAAAGCACCAAGACCACAGAGCATCATTTGACCCGTTCCTATCTATACCTTGTGGCTATTAGCCACTGATGGACCTCTGCTCCATATGTTTATCTAATTCCCTCTTGAAGCTGTCCATGCTTGTGCAGCCTCCCCCCCACCCCGAATGCTGGGTGAAAGGGCTAGGCCAGCCAGTGCCAACACTGGAGAGCCAGCAGCTTGATGAATACGAAAAGCCTACTGAGCCTTCCAGACCACCTTTTTACCTGAGAATGGAAAATTAGACATGTACTGAAGCAGCTATAAGCTGATGTACGGGGGTGGGGATTCGTATTAAAGCAGGAATGGGTAACAGCTGGTGAATGAAAGATGATTGCTCATGATCAAAGGCAACCATCATCAAGAAACAGCCCATGATCCATCTCTGAAAAAAGTGGGGTGGAAGGCACAGTAGGCTGTGCATATTCAAATTCTAATAATGAACAAGTCTTACAAACTACACACTCACACACAGACACACACAGAGACCATCAACTTACCAAGTATGCCACAAAAGCTAGGTACACAATGCTGATAATTGAGGCAATGACATACAATACCGTCTGCCCCAGTGCGGTTACGTAGATCACCACAAAGTACATGTTAATGGAAATTATTATAACGATGAGAATCCCCCCGGCAATCTTCCAGCCCCTGGAAAGGAAAAACACATTTATTACAATAGGAAGGGACAGACTGGGAATGATTGCCTATACTAGGAGCAAGGCCCATTGTGACAATAAATACAATGGGCTCTAGCCAGGCCTGCAGGGTGCAGCTCCCCTCATCTCTTTCCCCACCCCGATTGTCGTTCCACCCCACGGCCGCTGGAGGTCTTGTGCCCACTGTACCTGACCCGTTTGAGGGTGTGGCTGCCGAGGCCACCTGGCCTCCCCCCCCCTCTGGCCGCCCAGTCTCATCCCTCCCCCCCCCCCCCGGCTCCGCACACGGTCATGGCAGCCCAGGCCACCCGGCCTCCCCCTCTCCTCCCCACTGCCTTTGTTGGAGGCTGTGCCAGTCCTCGTCCCCTCCCCAGTCCCCAGCCTGAGCTCTGTCCTTGTCCTCTGTCCTTCCAGCCGCCTCTTTCGGCCAGCTCTTCCTTCAGGCTTGGCGTCCCAACCCGCCACCGTGGCTCTCTCGGCAGGTGGGCGGGACCGCCCCAGCGCCGATTCAGCCAATGGCCAGGGTCCCTGCACTGAGTGGCGGCTCATGCAGCCTATGCCTGAGGGAGTGCATTTTATGTGGCCACCCCAAATTTGAAATATAATATAGAGAGATTTGCAAACTTGAGAATATAAATTGGTGTTAACGTCTATTCCAAGGCTTTTAAACCCCACAGTTATAAGAACAAGCTACCCATTCAAAAACTTAACAGGACGGAAACCTATAAGTGGTGTGGAAATAGATGCAATACAGAAGAGTGAGACGGAGACTGTGTTCATGCAGACAGAAAAAATGCAGCACTATTTGTTTCCCTATTACACAAAACATAGGACAGCATGCTTTGAAAGGGGATGAACAGGTGCAATCAATAAATTAGATCATTGATCTGCTGTTACAATCCAAGTTAAATTGGGGAGGGGGCATGAAACAGGCCAAACTTCAAGCCTGTGACTGGAAAACAGGCCAAAACCACACAGGTGGCCTGTCAACGTAGCCCCTCCTCCTCCCAAATCTACTGAAATGTCATACTTCCTAGGCTGCAGCACTGATTGTGGTGGTGGTCACAGGACAGAACACTCATTTAAAAGCTCCCTGCACCTCAGGAAGAAGATTCTTCTGCTTGACATCCCAGCCAACACCTTTCCTGCTGCCCACCAAGTGTTTCCTGATGCCCACCAAGAGCCAGTTTGGTGTGGTGGTTAAGTGCACGGACTATAATCTGGGAGAACCGGGTTCAATTCCCCACTCCTCCACATGTAGCTGCTGGATGACCTTGGGCAAGCCATAGTTCTGTCAGAGCTGTCCTTGAAAGAGCAGTTCTCGGGAGAGCTCTCTCAGCCCCACCTACCTCACAGGGTGTCTGTTGTGGGGAGGGGAAGGGAAAGGAGTTTGCAAGCCGCTTTGAGACTCCAAGTGAAGGGCGGAGTATAAATCCAATCTCTTTTCTTCATCTTCTTAGAAAATGGGCAGGGCCAGGTGGGGCTTTTGCCCAGCAAAGCTTTTGATTGGCCATTGGAGATTTGATTGGCTGTGTAGATTTTTTAAAAAACATTGTTTTGGCGGCACCTGCCGCCACGGCACAAGCAGCATCTTCATTGTGTGATTGAAGGTAAACTGCAGCACCCATATTGCAGCTGGCTCCACCTCCTGAGGCAGCCATTTTGTGGCGGTGCACACCATGCTGTGTCAGAATTTTAAAGAGCACAAATCTATTAATAGTTATGAGCCACATTGATTAAAGGGAACTCTAGACTTAAGGCAACTGGGTGACCACTGTGTGAAACCGTATGCTGGCCTACATGGACCACAGGACTGATCCAGCAGGATGTCTCGTATGTACGGAGGCTCTCAAACTACATTTAACACATGTCATGGGAATACATTCACGGCCCCAGGCTATTTTGAGGTTTGTTTGTTTTTTTAAAGCTGGCATTTCCTAAATGAATCCTAGATTCAACCAAATGAGATAGGAGATGAACATCAAAAAAAGAGATCAAAGTTTTCAGAGAAAGAGATCATTTCCACGAGAAGAAGCTCCCTCTCTTAATTTTAAGCAGGACTCAAATAACCCTAATGAAGCCAGTTTCCAGCAATCTCCTCCCTAATGCAGCTTCAAGTCCCCTGCATTATTCATGCAACTGAACAGTCCTGCACGTGCCCATTCCCGGGCCACCGAAGGCATGGGCGTCAACTACGGGGGGGCTCAAGGGCTCAGCCACCCCCGGCAAAAGGGAGCGCCCGCAGGTGGCCAGTCAGCCGGCCAGCTGGTCGCCGCCGCCTCTCCTTCCCCCCCACCCCCGGCCTGCCCTCCTGCCGCCGCTGCGACTGCGCCCCGAGCGCTGGTCTGCCTCCCTGGGGCGGGGGGGGGGGAGGAGCGGAGGGGACATGGTCCTGTGCGTGTGCGCTTTGCGCGCACGCACGAGAGCGCCCCCCCCCCCCCGGGAATCTACAAAGTCTACGCCCCTGACCGAAGGCATCTATTGACATGTGCAGCACTTGATCACTCACTGCAAAGATGTTGCTTTTCAAAGATGTTTGGGCCAAAATCCAGGTTCTGCTTCTGGCAGCGGATATGCATGTGATGAGCTAATCAAGGGCTGGGAGCAGACGTATATGGGATCCACCACACTGAAGCTTGCAAGAGACTGAGTCAAGTTTTTTATAGTTACTCTCTCTGACATTACAATAAATCCACAGGCACGTTAAAGACCAACAACATTTATTCCAGCATAAGCTCTGTGCTTTTTTCTGAGTCTCACTCAAGAATGCTTATGTGGAATAAGTGTTTTTAGTCTTTAAGGTGCCACTGGACTTCTGTTTTCCTCTGCCGCAACGGACTAACACGGCTACCCCACTGGAATAGCTACAAAGCCGCAGATTCTAGGCTTCATGTTAATTACGAACATATTCCACAAATCAAGGAGACCTCCCTGTCCTTTTCTATGGGCACAAAATGCACTTGACATGCACATCACAGAACCCTATGAGCATGGAAAGAATCCCTCTCCAAGAGCACCCCTCCTCAAGGCTGCAATTATTGTGGAGAAGTCAACCAGACATACGTGTTCAGGAGTTTAAAAGCAGATTTGGCAAGTGATACACTTTCTGGTGACTGTTTGAAGTGTCTGCCCTTCCTTGCTCAGAAACAGTATTTATTATACATTCCAAATTTGACTGATGTGAAGTCACTCAAGGGTAGGGTGCACATGCAATCTGTCATACTTACAGCCCATTGGCAAAGTCATTCATCACAGGACGCAGACTGGTAAAGGTGAGGACTGGAATTAAAGCGAAAGGCAGCTGGAACACAAAACACAGAGAAACAGACTCAAGACAAAGGTTTTGCACCCCTTTGCTGTTTAGTCTCAATGTACCCTTGCTTATAATACATGATCGCTTCTTTATCTAAAAGGACTGGATTAGTGATTTTTTTTTTTTTGCTCCAATATGTCCGAATGTGAAAAATACCATTTTTTTTTGCTGCACACACCCAGGCAGATCCTTAATCCTTCACTGCCTGCAGAGTGATCTTTTTGCCATCCCATGATGTCAAAATATTTATGCACAGAAGGTTCTCTGGTGATTGGGTAGTGGGTTGCAATGGGATGATTTGGTTTCCGTCCAACTATGATCCTCAGAAAAGTGCTCTATACCCCAATGAGGATGAAGTTTTCAGCATAATGGTGCAAGGAGAGAACAGAAACTGTGGAAAACATCAACACTTGAATTCACCCCAGGACTTCAGTACTTGTTTTCACAGTAAGAAATGCATACGGGCCTGGAATTTTATCTTTGTTAGGAAAACTGCTTTCATGAGTAATTTGTTTACAATAAAATTCAAATCCAGGGGCACCTTTCTTAAGAGACCAAAAAACCTTCCAGGCTGTAAGGTTTCATGTGATCACTTCATCACATGAACTTTGATGTATAAAAGCTTATATCCAGGGAAATTCTGGTGTTGGTTTGTAAGGTGCTACTGGACTCAAATTTTGCTCTGCTCCTAACATGACTAACCACTTGAAATTATTTAAAATAGGATCTATGCTTTCCATTAAAAAAAAAAACCCAAACAAAACAAAACTCGAATAGCTTAAAGAGAAAAAAAATGAGACTAGATACATTCCACAATAAAATCAGAAAACTTAAAAACTAAGATAGAGGATCCTGATGTGTTGTTATTCTAAGTTAACTGTCTATCTCTCCTTGTCTCAGGATGATGCCCCTTTCCATTTAGTACAAAAAAGAACTTATGCATTGAGGCCCTTTGCTCTGTGATTATTCCCTGCCTCAGAAAAGAATAATGGAGCCCAAATGGCTAAATTTCTTCTGTGTGGATGTGTGGCTGAACTGTCACTTTGCATGACCATTCCCTTTCAAAACTTGGATACTGATGTCCCCCCAAACTTAAATTTTGCTGTGGTCAAGGAACAGGGCAACACTTTACTTCACCAGGTCTCTCACCTGTAAGCTCATCAGAACGTTTAGGAAGTCATTCATGCCAGTCAGATGTTCCACATCTTGGAAAATGGCAACCAGGAGGGTCGGGGTGATAGCAATAGAACGGGTCAGAACCACCCGAGCAAAACGTGACCACTTCAGATTCAGGAACCCCTGAAATAAGGAAGAGGGAGAAAGAGTTAAACAAATGGAGAGCCAATATAAGGCAAGCTTGACAAAAAGAGTGGTGTGAGGAAATCGGAAAGGAAGGATTTTTTTCTCTTTGGAAGACAACACAAATCTGAGAATCTGGCACTGGGATCAAAAGAGGATGGGTCATCCAGAAACAAGATTACTATTGGAATACTACTAAGAGAACCAGGACTAAAAACATTTCCTCCTGGGGAAAAAGAGGGGAGGAACAAAATGGTTGGCTGCAAATTTTAAAAGGTGAATAGGGGCAAAACACAAAACTGAACTCAAGAAGGGGATTAAATAAAAGGTGACTTAAAAACCCCATATAGTAAGATGTCCTTGATGCTGTTGCTACAGTTGGTCCAATGAGAACTGCACAGGAGAACACTGTACACTGCCACCTGAGGCGCTCCTATTGAGTACTGCATGGACATCTCATCTCACTCTTGAGTGAGGCTATAAAATCACCACCAAGTTGTTGGCTTTGGCTCTAGAAAGTTCTAAACTACTCCACGCAGGTGCAACCCCACCTGTGCAGACACAACAAAGAGCCACCAAATTCCACCTCAAGCAAAAGCTGTAAGTTAAATTATTAGAGTGTGGACAGAAGCTGAACAATACTATGCACACCAAGTTATATAACCTGGCTAGCAAAAATGAAGAAGAGGTAAGATTATTGGTAGGCATTAAGTTAATGACGGGGACTAGAAGCTCCAGTACACAGAAAGAGACTCCAGGCTGTTAGAAGTAAGCCCTTGGTTCTGTCCAAGGGCAATTCAGCCCCACGTCTCTTAGAAGACAACCCATTTAAACTTCTGAGGATTTCTTTTCACAATGAGGGCTAGAAATCTGTCTTGCTTTTTTAAAATGAAGGCTGGGGCTTTCAAGAGCCTACAAACTGGGACTTTCCCAGGCAAAGTATCTACCTTCTGCATCTAGGTTAATGAACATTTATAAGTGCATGACTTATTCTACTGTCACCAGTATGTAATTTCTGTAGAGTTCAGATTATTGTGCATAGGACTTGTGATTGTTAAAGGAGTGGCCAAAGACAGAGGAGGTGGGCAAAGGTACCTAGAATTCTTTCAGGAGTCCAGTGGATGGCCCATATTACATAGAAGAAGGAGAGATTGAATTTACACCCCGTCCTTCACTTGGAGTCTCAGAGCAGTTTACAGTCTCAGTTCCCCTCCCCTCCCTACAACAGACACCCTGTGAAGTAGGTGGGGCTGAGAGACCTCTTTCAGGAACTACCCTTGAGAGAACAGCTCTGAGAGAACCTATGAATTACTCAAGGTCACACCAGCAGCTGTATGAGGAGGAGTGGGGAATCAAACCCGGTTCTCCCAGATCAGAGTCTGCACTCCTAATCACTACACCAAACTGGCTCAAAATGTATTGGCAATTGAGACCTGCGGCATAACCAGCATAACTCAGGAAGGCTGAAGAATCAAAATAACATGGCTGCATGAACAAACTGTTGCAAGATATGAATCAGTGGCTACTCAGATGTAGCCACGTGTCTCTTTCTTGCACACAATTTTTAAGACAGTGCTCATTCAGCATTGTCCTGTTTGTCAGAAAACAATATCCCTGTGATGCTTAGCCCTGGTACAAAGAGATTCTGGGAGAAGATTTGGAACCCATTCTCTAGGCTCCAACAACTATTAGCTTTATGCACCTGGATAACCCCAACAGGAAAAAAGGACTCCCCTGCTGACAGATATAAATTAATGTAGCTGAAGAGAGACCCAATACCTCCATGACAAACTGTCCAGAATAGGTCCCAGTCATTGTTGAGCTCTGTCCTGCTGCAAGAATCCCAATAGCCCAGATGTAGAGAGCTGCAGGACCAAAATAACACCCAAGAACGACACCCTGATACACAGAAGGGTTGTAAAAAGAATAAATGTAAGCTGTTTATCTGCACTGTTATTCAATGGCATCATTTTTCTTTCGTAACATTTAACATTAGCCCTTACTGAACAGATATTTTGAGTAATATGTAAAGGATTTAAGTGCTCTTCAAGCCAAACGTTACATCATCGGATGTCATTTGACGTAACATTTTAGTCATCACCTCTTGGGGGTCTACATCCATGAGGATTCGGGGTCCGTGAGCCCCCAGAGTACACAGAAATTTTTCACAAGCATACAGGTGAACCATATGTGGCCCTCAGATCATCTGTCACAGCAGTACTCACCCAAGCAGTGGATCGCAATCAGGGATGGGTACAAACTGGCTCACTAACTAAAGTTCATGATGTATTTTGGCTGGTTTGTGGTTCGTGAAGTGTCATTCGTGGCAGATTAACTGGCATCAACTTTCCACGAACTTCCAAACTGTTAGTGGCGGTTCGTGATTGGATACATTTCCAGACAGACTATCTCCGCTCAATCTAAATGTGTACCAACTTCAAAGCAAACGGGGAGGGGGCAGAACTTGGAGGGCATGTAGAGAAGCATCCGGGAGAGGTCCCTTGTGACTTTGATGTCTCTAGCTTGCACAGGAACCATTCTATACGCTCCTGAACCTGTGTCTGTCAAAATGACTGCTTGTCAGCTGTCATTTCCCCAGAAAGCACTTTCCTGGGGACACCTTCTTTGGGGGGGCCTTAACTCACACCTCATAAATCCAATCCTCACCATACTTAGAAGGCAGGTAGAGGAGAGTCAGTCAGAGGTCTCCTGCGAGTTTGATGTCTCTAGCATGCTGGGGGGCGTTTGTTTCAGTTTGTTTGGTGGCTAAAGGTTCGTGATGGTTCCTGGTTCACAAACCCAGCATGCCATGAATCAGCAACCGAATTGCACTTTTCCAGTTTCTGTCCTTCCCTAATCACAATGTGCCACTGCTCCATGGAGGCTATGTAGAATAAGAAGAATTGGTTTTTATACCTCACTTTTCTCTACCCTAAGGAGTCTCAAAGCAGCTTACTGTCTCCTTCCCTTCCTCTCCCCACAACAGATACCTTGTGTAGGTGGGGCTGAGAGAGTTCAGAGAGAACTGTGACTGGCCTAAGGTCACCCAGCAGGCTTCATGTGGAGGAGGAGTGGGGAATCAAACCCGGTTCTCCAGATTAGAGCCCACCATGCTGGGCAAGTGATGAAACTGTTGCCAGTTTGTTAAACACCAGACAAAAGGTTTCACCATCCAGTGTGGGGCTACAATGGACAAAACAAGTCCTAAATGAAAATGCATGAAATGAAACAAATACTTGATTTGATTGAAAGACGTTTGCTTTGTAGGCACTTGTCTGCCAATGGCTTTCATTTATGCCAAAGGCAGCAGGTGCTGAAAAAAAACCAAAATACAAAGGCAACTGCTTCTTCCCCCCACGCAGAATGCCCTGCAAAAAACCCCTACTCACCCCTTTATAGATATCTACATCCAGGGAATCGTTGTTCAATGGAAACAGCCCAGCATGCGCAATACTGGAATTCGCACACACGTTATGCTGGAAACAGATTTAGAGCGACATTTTTAGTTTTCACAGTGTAAGTACCAGGAACGGGAAGCACTGCTGGGGGGCGGGGGGGGGAAGGAAACCACATTTAAGAACAGAACAATCAAAAAAGAAAAGCAGCCCAATTCTGTTTTAGAAGAAAACCCATGTTATGAAAGTACAACTATTAAACATAGAAAGGACAAGAACGGTCCTGAAAGACATAAACAGCAGGAGGTGCGTTACTACAGATGCTCATGTGCTATACTAGCATACAGCACCATGCTGAACTATTCCTGTACAGTGGGGCTGCAAAAAATACTACAGAGCTGCCCAGTCTGGTTTTAAAGGGCTGTGAGATGCAGATAGTAGAGTATTATTAGCTCTTTCTGGCTGGGACAAAGGGGCAAGCTACATGTTACGTTTTTTAACAAGTCCAGTCTGGGTTTCCTTCACCTGACTTGCTTTTTCTGCAGTTAGATGGCAGCTGCAGGAACTGATTTTTTGAGCACCACAGGGACTCAGTTCAGACTGCCCCCCCCCCCCCCAAAAATAGTGTCTACTTGGAGCCAAAGTCTGAAGGAGGAGGAACAGTCGGGAGATAGCAGAAAGTTTTTGCAAAAGCATTTCCAAGGCAGGGTTGATAGCAGAGGGAAATGGTTCAGTCCTGAAAGGAGACAAATGCTGGGAAATCAATCTTTCATAGTCAAGAAAAGACTAAAGCATCCTCTTGACATTAGTGCCAGATGGAAGAATTAGCTTACCTAAATTAAGAACATAAGAGAAGCCAATGTTGGATCAGGCCAGTGGCCCATCCAGTCCAACACTCTGTCACACAGTGGCCAAAAACACCAGGTGCCCTCAGGAGGTCCAGCAGTGGGGCCAGGACACTAGAAGCCTTCCCACTGTTTGCCCCCCCCCCAAAAAAACACCAAGAATACAGAGCATCACTTGCCCCATAGTTCCTAGCTATACCTTGTGGCTAATAGCCACTAATGGATCTCTGCTCCATATGTTTATCTAATTCCCTCTCGAAGCCGACCATGCTTGCAGCTGCCACCACCTCCTGTGGCAGTGAATTCCACATGTTAATCATTCTTTGGGTGAAGAAGTACTTCCTTTTATCCATTCTAACCCGACTGATCAGCAATTTCATGGAGTGCCCATGAGTTCTGATATTGTGAGAAAGGGAGAAAAGTACCTCTTTCTCTACCTGCTCTATCCCATGCATAACCTTATAAACCTCGATCATGTCACCCCTCAGCCGTCATTTCTTCAAGCTAAAGAGCCCCTTACTTAAATCCCTCTGGATTTACTTACTTAAATCCCTCTGGAAACCCTTACATTGAATCATTTTCAGGGGGGCAGCCACGTTGGTCTGAGGCAACAGAAAGAAGTTTGAGTCCAGTGGCACCTTTAAGACCAACAAAATTTAGAGGTCTTAGAGGTGCCACTGGACTCAAATTTTGTTCTATTGAGCAATATTATTAGATTCACCTTTAGGTTTGTTTGCTTGCTTTAATGACAATGAGAGCTGTATCTCATTCCAAGATCTTGTGGTTACTGCAATAGAAATTCCTGGCCTTCTTGTTATTCACTTAAAAGTTGCTCCAGGGGGAAAAAGGGCCACAGCAGGAGAAGGAAGAGGAAGACTCACCACTTCCGCATTGGTTTGACCAAAGAAAGCTTCTGCAAAGACTGAGACAACAAAGACATTGATGATGAAGGAGACAAAGAGGGCGATGCAGGACTCTATGAAGAAATACTTGTTTGCCTCGCTGACTTCTTTCTTGTTGGACCGATCGACCTGCCGAGACTGGAGAGAAAAGCAACAGGGTAACCTAGGCTGGAAGAAAAGCTCAGTTAAAAGAATTTCATGCCATGACCTGATATTTAGCCAACAGAAGGCACCTCTGCAAATTCTAAACATCCATCCACTTAAAAGTTAAGCAGTGGGATGGGTTAAATGGTGCTCCTAGATCCTGCAAACAAAGGAGAAGGGGGAAACAAACTCAGCCCAACATATACTGAGAATGTACAAGGGTCAAGCTACAGCAAATAAAAGTGTATAATTATATAATTATAAAATTATAATTGTAAAACTATATCAAAAATATTTATTATACAGTGTGCACAAAAATGTAATTAAAAATTAATTACATTTTTGTGTACACCTTGTTTATATCCAGCTTCTCCTCAACAAGGGCTCAGAGAACTAGACGCTAATCACAGAATGGGGCAAAAATCCAGAGAACTGATTTGTGCCCAGGAGGTAAAGGGGACCTGGGGTAACAAGTAATATATATCCAGGAACTCATCCCCAGCAAGAAGAATGGCTGTCATGTACCCATCAAGTCATATTTTTACTCCACCCTTCTTTCAAGGAACTCAGTACACGGTCCCCCCCCACCCCCCGGCATCATTTCACCCTACCACGTGAGAATGCGACTGCCCAAAAGGCACCCAGTGAACTGTACACCTGATTTGCCCTCAGGTCTCTTCAGTCCTAGACCAATACTCTAACCGTCATACAGCACACAAATGGCAGTTTCCAGGTGCTGCAGATAGCTGCAGCATGAGATGTATGGTAGTAGTCTAGTCTCAATGTGAAAATTCACCTTATTTTCATGCTGCTTTGCCTCCGTTGAAAGATAAATCCAAGGGAATCCTTGTGAGGATTTTGCAGGCCAGTTTTTAGTTCTCACTTCCTTCAGCACAAACAGAAAGTGGACAGAGGCTACGTATGGAGGAGGTTGAGGGGCACTTTGTGATATTCACAGAAAGTGCAAGAATTGAAGTACTGTGACTCTTTGAAAAGAAGCTGGTACTCCTGCCTCTTTATATTACTCCGGAGTGGCAAATATGGTCTCTAGCCAGTGTTCCCTCTAAGCTGAGTTAGTGTGAGCTACCTCACAGTTTTTTAGCCTCCAGCTCACACATTTTGGTCTTAGCTCAGAAAGGATGGCTCCAGAGCAAACTAATTTCTCCAGCAGCCAAATTGCTCGTTCACAACTCTAATGCCAGTAACTCGCAAAGTAGAAGTCTTGCTCACAAGACTCCACAGCTTAGAGGGAGCATTGTCTCTAGCCCCATTTTATCCTCATGACAACCATGTGAAGTAAGTTAGGCTCAGTGTGGGTCGTGGCATCTTTGAGATTTGTGCAATGGCAGTTCTGATGTGAAAAGCTCAAGAACTACCTCTTGGTGGTGGGAGAATACACCTTACCTTAACCAAAGCAGAGTGCAGGTACATGTTGTGTGGCATGATGACAGCGCCCACGATTCCCACAGCTTGTTCCAGCTGAGGAGGGCCACATTTATCGCAGTATGGCACAAACATCCCTTTTAGCAGCTCAGCCTGGTTCGGTTTTACTGTACCATACTGTGGAACGCAAACAGAACATGAGTTAGTCCAGCTGAGATAGCAATCGGCATTCACGCTGGCCTAGGCCTCCCAAGGCAGCCATTTTGAGGTTGTACCCACCACACTGTCCGAATTCCAAAGGTCCCCGGGGTTACTCTCTGAATTCCAAAAGGTCCCCGGGTTTATATTCTCTGAAAATGGCATCAAAACAGCTGAGGAACATCCTCAAGAAAGCTGCAATCTGGGACACACAGTCGTCCAAGACACCAATTACTAGAAGAGCCTAACATGTTTAGCCGAACACTGAATGTGAAAAGCAGCCCTCTAGCGATGGGATGTTGGGCTGTGGGTGTCGGAAACACTCCTCCAAAAGAGGAAGATCTACAGTGGCAACCCGGAATGCATATGTGGTCGCAAAAACGTTTAAGTTGTACTTGCTATCACCACCTATCAGGGCCACTTTAATAACGCCTGCTCTAGGGCAGAGGCGCTTCCTGTACTGCAAGAGTTTCTGTTGTGTCCACATACTAGGAAAGCCCAGCGGGATGGTCAAAGGAGTTAATTGCCAGTATCAGTATTCAAAATCAGGGTTACCTCATATCCAAACATAATGGCCATAACAGTAATCAGGAAGCCGAATAATGCCTCCAGTTTCCTCAAGCCTGAAAATGAGAGACACAGGCACACCGGTGAGCAGCCAGAAGTTTTAGCACGCCCTCACAAGATGGGCATAGAATAACGACATTCCAATGGGCTTTTGCTTCTGCAGTCCTGGCAGAACTTTTTATGTAACTATAATACCATCCCAGGGCCACGGTGGCTCAGAGGTTATAACCCTGAGCTGCAGACCCAGCAATACTGAATATCTTATTTATCATGCAAAACACAGGCTTGGTTCTATCACTGCAATTCTGCAGATGGAATGATTTCTGGCTGTGGTGTGCCACTTTCCTCCCCCCACCCCCGCAAGGGGAGCACATTTGGAATGGCAGTGGAAATGGGAGGCCAGAAGGTCATGCTCCACACAGATGGAAACTGGTCTGCTTGTGGTACTGCTAATGGTATTCATGAGGTTTGCAAAACTTGTTGGTAAGCTTCAGAGAATTAGGCAACTCACCCCACACTGCCAGTAAAGATTCTGCTATGTACCATTTAAAAGCAAGAAGCAACTTCCTGCACTGTGCTCTTTGAAGTCAGGTGAGCACCTAAAAGTCCTACAAAAATTGCACAGGTTCTTTGAGTATAAAAGGAGATTTCTGGATGATAACTAAAAAAGAGCTAGATTGGGCCTGGAGCTAGATTGGGCCTGGAGCTCTCCTGGAATGATAACAGATCTCCAGTTCCCCTGGAGGAAATGGCGACTTCAGAGGGTGGATTCTATGGTACACCATTAATCTAGGAGAAATGCAAGTCCTAGGGTGACCTGGATAGCCCAAGCTAGCCCGATCTCATCAGATACTGGAAGCTAAGCAGGGATGGCCCTGACAAGTATTTTGATGGGAGACCGCCAAGGAATACCAGGGATGTGATGCAGAGGCAGGCAACAGCAAACCACTTCTGAGTGTCTCTTGCCTTGAAAACCCTACGGGGTCAATGTAAGTCAGCTGTGACTTGACGGCACTTTCCATCACCATCAGGGTGACATCACATCACTGCTGCACTCCCTCTGCTCCACAGGCACTGCCCCCAAATCTCCAGGTATTTCCCGAGCCAGAGCTGGTAACGCTAACAATGGCATTCTCAGCATTGTTGGTGAGAAGTGCCATTGCCTGTTTGTGACAATGGAAGAAAGAGACTTCGAACAAGAACTTGTTTAAATAAAGCGGCTTACCGTATTTGTCCAGGAAGAGAAACACGAAGGTGTCAGCAATGGTTATGAGAACCCCACCCCACAGAGGGACCCTGCAGGAAGACAAAAAGGGGATCTGTTGATTTCAGGCTCTTCCATAATTTGCTGTTCCAACTCCATCAGCTTCTATCGCAATTCAGACCAGCATCCCTCACATACAGAGCAGTCACTCAGAATGCCGTGTGCATTCTCGCCCCTTCGTCCCCGGGCTCATACACATATACAGAAACCACTATTTTAATGAGCTACAAAACAAAAAAGGACTTGAATTACAGGGGGAGGGGAGCAGTCTGTTTTCCTGTGTGATCCCCCCCCCCCCCGGGTGGTTATTATTTTCAGAAAACTACTGGGAGGCCAGTTTGGTGTAGGGGTTAAGTACGCGGACTCTAATCTGGGAGAACCAACTTTGATTCCCTGCTCCACCACTTGCAGCTGCTGGATGACCTTGGGCAAGCCACAGCTCTGTACCAGCTGTTCTCTCAAGGGCAGTTGTCTCAGAGCTCTCTCAGCCCCACCTACCTCACAGGCTAAAAAACTGAGAGCTTGCTCACACTAACTCAGCTTAGAGAAGAAGAAAAGAGATTGGATTTATACTCCACCTTTCACTCACTTGGAGTCTCAGAGCGGCTTACAAACTCCTTTCCCTTCCCCTCCCCACAACAGACACCCTGTGAGGTAGGTGGGGCTGAGAGAGCTCTGAGACAACTGTCCTTTTGCTGGCTTGCCCAAGGTCATCCAGCAGCTGCAAGTGGAGGAGCGGGGAATCCCTCAGCTTGGAGGGAACAGTGGTCATGACACAGAGGTAGGCAAAGGCAAACCACCTCTGAAAGCCTCTCTGGCTTTGAAAATCCTATGGGGTAGCCATAAGTCAGCTGTGACTTGATGGGCAAAACAAAACAAAAAAACCATACAACAGTCAATAAATGACCCGGAAAAGAGAAAAACACTTTGATCAGGGAACACTGAGCAGCTTTGCTTAATGAGTGAAATGGTACCGGAGAAAAGCCATTCACTGACAATGGTACTGCCACATTTAGAACATTATGTGCAGGTTATGACCCAGCCATCTCGAACCCACTTTCACAGTGTAGGGAAGTGTGCAGAGAAGGGCCAAAATGAAATCACCACTAGGGTGGAACAACCCTACAAGAGAAAAGAATGAAGGGTTTGGCTGTAGCAGTTGGTCACATGACCAAGTCACAAGTTTCCCCTAGACCAAGATTAGATCAAGAACAGACACGGCTGAAAACGTGACTCTTCAGGATCGACTCTGATGGGGGAATTAAAAAAAAAAACACAATGTCACGAAGAGAGAAAGGAAAGCAGTTTCAGACACCGAGGGCAACAAAACAGACGACCACAAAGGAGAATACACAGGTGACCGGGTTAAACTTTAAGGGATCTATAAAGGATAAATGTTGCACCAAAGTTTCACAAAAAACAAACACAGAAGAAACAGGACTGTAACATGAAAAACAGATGAGGGAAATACATCAGATAGTTAAGACCCAGAGAAATTCAGGAGTTAAAACCAACCCATTTAACATATGCGTGAATACATCTGTCCACTTTCTTCTGTAGCAGACAGAGAACTGAACTATGTATATTCAGACATTCCATGTGGTATGGCCCTCCTAAGATAGTAGCATTTCAGACTGCAGAATGAGGAGTCTATGCTGGAACATTCAAGCAAGGAGGACGGACACACACACACGCATACACACACACACCCCTGAAGAAGTGAGCAGTGACTCAAGAAAGCTCATACCCTACCACAAATTAGTCTTTAAGGACACACTCAACACTCCTTAAGGACATACAAACACACCTCAAAACATGCCACCTCCCAGAACATGGAAGGCTGCAAGCGAAAGGACATTGTCGCAGCGTAAAGCTTCTTCTTGACGGACTAGGCTTCTGCATGCAGACGTGTGCTGTCGGGGGGAGGGGGTGTGAACTCAAACATAGAGTCCTCCCCCTACCCCCTACATTCTGAAATTGCAGAATTGCAGTTCAATATTCAAAAATGCCAGCTTATACAAAGGGACAGGCCATTACTCAACTTTGAGTAGCTGAAGAAGTGTGCGTGGTGCACATGAAAGCTTATACCCCAAATTAAACTTTGTTGGTCTTAAAGATGCCACTGGACTCAAACTTTGTTCTGCTGCTTCAGACCAACATGGCTACCCACCTGGATTACTAATCTTTGTAGTGGAAAGGCATTCGTTCAGTGGTCGGGCATCTGCTCTGCGTGCAGAAGGTCCCAGGTTCAATGCATACCATCTCCAGTTGAAAGGATCAGGTAACAGGTAATGTAAAAAAATCTCTACCTGAGACCCTGAAGAACTGCTGCCAGTCAGAGCAGACAATACTGAGGAATTATTTTTCTTGGTGTAAAGAGGAACAAATGGCTCTATCAGAACTTGCAGGGAAATGCTTAAACCTCAAACCCAGTACTCAGAGGATAAAATAGCCGACTTACTTCCCAACAGAAAGGAGGTGAATAGCAATGGCTGAACCAATAACCTCTTGCATATCGGACCCAATGATAGCCAGCTCCACCATCAGCCACAGGATAATCCGTGGGACCTAGGCACAAACATTGTGAGGAAAAGGAGAATGTGTGTTCAGTCTAACCACATTTTTTCCTCCCTCTTCCCCACTGTTTAGAAGTTGTTAAGGTTTTTTTTGGGGGGGGGGAGGGAATAGGCAGGTGGTTGATTCATCTGTTGAAGGGCTTTGAGCTGCAGATAATGGCTATGAAATAAATGAAATAGTTCAAGGATAAAGAAAACACATTCAGAATATTTTGGACTGGAAAAGTAGCTTACATTCCAAGTAACACTATTATCAAAAACACTGCCCCACTGAAGCCTGTTCTAACAGCACAAAAAAGTTCTAACAGCACAAAAAGGGGACTTCAAAGGGAGAACCAACGTAAAATTGCTGAATTAGAATGAACAAATTCATGACTGGAGCTTAATAGGGAAGTAGAATTCCTGACTCACTAAATTAAGAACTGTTAAGTCGCAACCAATGTATAGCAACCCTTCATGGGGTTTTGAAAGCAAGAGATGAGCAGAGGTATCTTGTCCTAGCCACCTTTGCGTAACAACTCGTCTTCCTTGGTGTTCTCCCATCCAAGTACTACCCAGGGCAAACCCAGCTTAGCTTCCAAGCTCTCACAAGCTTAGGTGAGTCAGGGCGATTCAGGCTGCTTCCTAACTCACTACAGCTTGCTAATATTTTGCATATCCTACCCTTCACAGATGTTCATTACTTCATCTGTATCTCTGTAACTCCCTAGTGTGTCTGCTCATCTCATTTCAACATGTAACATGTTTCGCCTAGTTAACAACAGCTGGGCGTGTGTCCACTAATTACTGATCAGGTTGTGTTGTCCAGTTAGTCTGTCTGTAGCAGCAGAAAAGAGTAAGGGTCCAGTAGCAACTTAAAGACTAACAAAATTTGTAGTAAGGTATGAGCCTTTGTGAGTCAATGCTCACTTCTTCGGATACCTGAAGAAGTGAGCAGTGACTCACAAAAGCTCATACCCTACCACAAATTTTGTTAGTGTTTTAGGTGCTACTGGATTCTTACTCTTTTCTATGATTACTGATCAGTGAACTGATTACTCTTTGGGCCAGATCTTGTTTTGAAGTGGCCTTCCTTTGCAACCCCGTCACTACCCCCTTTCTGTTGTGTATACAGATTGGCCAGATGGAGACATGCTCCAATGCATCCAACAAAGCTATCTTTGAAGTGTCACTGGAATTCTGTTTTATTTCACTTAACTTCTGAGAGTGATGGAGGGACAGCAATGCCTTACCTTCCAAGTGAGCAGACAAATCAGCAATTGCATATGTATACAGTTACAAAACCCACAAAAGCAGCTATATGCATTTACACACACTCAGCAGATAGATCTGGACACACAATGGTGCATACTGAAAGCCTACTACACTAATTTTTCCTTCTGGTCTAATACTGGGCACTAACTCTGGTTTACAAACCCTGGCACAAGCCACAGCTACAGAAGCCTATTAAAACCACTGCCCAGTTACAACATGCTTTGTGCAAAACTTTTTTTTTTAAGCCACCATTGCATTCTATTTTTAGAAGTCAAATGCCATGTGAAAGAAGAACTCACTGTCTGTGGAGATCAGGAACCACCTACATGCATGGGATTTGGCAAGACACAAACCAACACACAGTAACAAGTCTGCTAAGTAACTCCCCCCCCCATCTAAGCAAGAGTCACCCTTTTAAATCAACAGTGCAGCTGAGTCAGAGGCTCTCTGCAAAAAGAGTTTTGAAGGGTTCCTAAAGGGAGATGCTCTTCAGCCTCTGGAAGCCAAGAACTCCCACTAGACAGTGTCAAGGAAATGCATTCCTGGTGTTCTAATTTGCTGTGCAAATGACTGAGTGGTTACGGCTCTATCTCACACTGCTTTCCTGAACAACAAGAAGTGGGCCGGAATCATCAGGCTGCATGGGAGGAGCCCAGAGTCCATTGCATGCCAGTATTGGCCCTCCCAGAAACTCCTGCCACATAATTCAGGGTTTCTCATGCAACCTTCTCAGCATGGGAAAGAACTATGCTGCAATTGCCACACCACAAAGGTGAAAGGGAAGGGTGAGGTGGGTCCTTAGATTCCACACACCTTGGAGACCCTCCCCCGCCCCTCCTGCTCACTCCATGAAAGTCTGTACCAGTCCAGCTTGACCTGGGATTCAACTTGACTGAAATAACCCCAGGTTACCAAGATCAAGATAATATTAGCGTATATTTGGAGGAAAAGCTGCAGCTAACTGTTTCAGGGTTTGGGTTCCCTCCAGGAGGAATCTGAATACTCCAAAGGGGGTAATTAATTCCCAAGTCAGTTAGATGAGACCACCCAACGTATCATTCTAAAGACTTGCCACCCAGTGTAATACAGGCACGGAGAAAGAAGGGGGATTAGTAACACTGGAGGGGGGAAAACATCAGGCAGACTGTTTTTCAAAAGAGCTCCACATCCCTAGGCAACCATGTATTGCCAAAACAAGCCCCCCCTCCCCCCCCCCGGAATTTTACAGTGAAGAAATCTTCTATGCGCTCGTCTAAATCCAGGCTTTTGAAGGCTGGCTTCTCCGATGCAAGATGTGAAAGATTCTACAAGATCAGTAAAGTAATTACAGAGGCCACAATCAAGCAAACACTGTATAGGCATGTCAGAACAGAAGGAAGTGGGTGGGCTGAGTTGTAAAGAGGAGGAAGAAATTCAGGAGGGCGCCTTTGTAATGGAATAGGACTGTAGTTTACTGCAATGATACCTGAGATATCTTGCTTTTGCATCATTCCATTTTCTGCCCTGTAATCCCATTTTCTGCACTGCTTATAGTTTGCTTAGCCTTAGTCAGTTTGTTCTCACTGTTTTCTAATTCTGTAATCCTAGCCCTATTACAATGTTCATTAAACGTTTTATGGCATCTTGACTGCATTGCTTCATATTCTGTAATGTGCCTTGGGAGGGAGGGAGGGAGGGAGGGAGGGAGAAAGAAAGGAAGAAAGAAAGAAAGAAAGAAAGAAAGAAAGAAAGAAAGAAAGAAAGAAAGAAAGAAAGAAATTTGTCTGAAAGTCACAAGCCCTGCTCCAAAATGCGTGAAGAGTGTGTGTACACTCAGTGGTCATTCAGCAAGTCTCCTAGGACTACTTTGGCTTCTGGACTCCAGCCCTCGTGCTCCACCATGCTCCTGTCCAGCAATCACCAACATAGTGCCCACTTCCTTCTTTTCCAAACCATTGTTTCCCCAAGAAAACGGTCAGTTCCCAGCTTCACTTCAGTGGAGAAGGGACTTCAGAAGAGTCCAGGAGGCATCAACTTTTGTGTCCGCAGGGAGTACCCAGGGGTCATTTCAAGCAGGAGCTCGGGGGAGCGCAGCTCCGGAAGTTGGTCCCAGCCGCCCCCCCGCGGGGGAATGCCTGCTTGTGTCATGGCTGCAGCAAAAGGTCCTTGTTCCTTTGACCAGCCTTCTGAAGGCTTCAGCCACCATTGAAGCTATCCTCCCAGAATAGTGGTATTTCTGAGGCTTGGATTAGTAGCTGTTCCCTTTCTTTCTTTCTTTCTCTCTCTCTCTCTCTCTCCCCCCTCCCTCCCTCCCCTTTCTTTCTTTCCTCTCTCTCTCTCTCTTTTCTTTCTTGCCTTCTAACATACTTCCGGTGATGTCAGGTAGTGTAGCATATGCAAATAAGTTATGCTAATGAGATGCTAATGAGCTCCTGCACCTCTTTTTTTACAAAATGAACCCTAGGAGTACCCATTTGGAAAACAGCTGATTTCATCATATAAGAGGACAATTGGCCAGCAGTAAATGACTTCTTTGTCTTGTCTGTCATTCTGTCAGTGATCCCTGCTTTATATGTGCTGTAATTTTAAAAATGTTTTTGTATGTGTACTTAAGTGTGGTTTACTTGTTCTAATGATGTGATTTTTTTTCACTTGTACTTTTATTATGTATGTTTTTAATCTGTCAGCCATTTTTTAAGGCCCTGTTGAGGGCAGAAAGGTGGGGTATAAATTTTGCAAATAAAAATGAACACTAATTGGCTTGGAACAACTGTGATTGGCCCCAACCTCCATGGCAGCCATTTTAAGGTTAGCTGCACCACTTCCTCCATAGCATCCATTTTGTGGGAGTGCGTACTACCTGCTCTCAAGATTCCAGAACTGCCCACAGACTCATCAAGGTTATGGACCCCTACCCTAATTACTATTATTATCTATATCACAATCTTGCCTGGGATTATCACACACTGGGAGGCCAACAACAGGGCAGCTCAGTGAGGTATACCAAACACAACACAGTTTCCAACAGAATAATAATAATCATCATAATAAATTTGATTTCTATTCCACCCATTTCCCAAAATTGGGCTCAGAACAGGGAGCACAACTAATTTTGACCCACCTTTGGATACTGCCGGTTGCATACTTCTGCCAGATGAAGTCCTGTTACCACCCCTAGTCTCGCTGCCAAACGCTGTAACAGCAGACCAATGACAGTGGCCAGCAGGAGAACCCAGAGCAGCTGAAAGACAAAGTGCAGGAAAAGGTCAAATATGGTTGAACAACAAGACTTCTGGAAGCAACTGAACAGACCAGAGTGTCTACTAATTAAAGTACATCTCCGGTTCCAGGGGAATTCAGCCCAACTCCTGGGGTTAAAGCAGCATTCACAGCCAGGATACGGTTTTTCAGTGCATGTGTTTTTTTTGGCAAGCCGAGCAAGCATCCTGGGTGGGTCTACACTGCCAAAAGGCAGGGGATGGATCAAGATGGGTATCCATGTTTGTCTGTCTGCCGCAGTAGAAAAGAGCAAGAGTCCAGTAGCACCTTAAAGACTAAAAAATATGTGGCAGGGCATGAGCTTTTGTGAGTCACTGCTCCCTTCTTCAGATACAGCTAGCGTGTGAGTCCATCTGTCCTATATTTTGGAGAGTGGAGTGATTTCGGATGTTGAATCATATCAGCAGGCAAATGACAATGGCAGGTGAAAGACAATAGCAGGCATGATATGCAGGTTTGATATGCAGAGGGGGTAAAAATCTAGGTATCGATTCAGTCCAGGAGGATGCATTGTCTTGAGCTTCATTATCAGTTGCAATTCAGCTGTCTCTGAAAAAGGGAGGGAAGCATAGCTCTTCAACCCATTTAACTGATACAGCTATTGCCAAGAACTCTGGGAATTGTAGTTTTAGGAGAGTTTTGAGGGTCCAAATGCACCACTATTTCAGGGTATGTTGACTAGGACTTGTCACGAGTATCAGCAGCTGCGTAATTACACTAACATGTGCATAAACTTCAATTTAGACTGTGTTATTCACTGAGGCAAGGAGTGGGCATATTCAAAGCAACATGGATGAACAGTTTGGTGCAATATGCAACTTACTGAAAATGCAACATGCACAAGTATTGTCCCCTCCATACTGCTGTGTCCCAATTTAATCACTGCTCTTTTACCCACAATGCTGGCCTACACAATGGTACAATCAATCTTTCTCTGCAAACCTGAACATACCCTTCCTTCCCTGCTCTGGAAAGCAGAAAGAAGACTGCTAGAGACTTCCAAAGAACTGCACAGTGGGACAGTGAAGGAGATAAGGACCCCCCCCCCCCATATCTTCAGCTGTGATTCCATGTATGTGACATTAAGGAGATGCATAGCGTGGCAAGTCACAAGAACAGTCCATAAGCTCTAGCCCATCAAAGAAACACAGTGTTGCAAAAACACACAGCAAATACATCAACATGCACTAGTCTGCTTCTGCATTTGTACCCTGGCACTCCTCAGAGAGAGATCCCGACCACAGTTCCCAGGTCCCGACCACAGTTCCCAGGTCTCCAGGAGAGGGTGGTGGTAAAGAGGAAGCCTTAATTATCTGATGCTTCTAACATTGGCAGTTGGGGGAGGATGGGTATAAAACTTTGTTTTCTACCTTGTATTGCTTTTGCAAAAGAGAAAAAGACACCATCTCAGATAACGTAACCCATCAAGCTTCTCACTTGGGACAGGCGGAAGGGTAAGGAGTTAATTAACTACAGTCGTGTTTTTGAAATCCTTCTGCTATCTGCTTCAGCTGTAGGTATGTTCTTCCTTTTAGCTACAATGTTCCCTTTTAAAAACATTTAAAAGTTCTGGGCTTCTTCCAGAATAGTTGGCCTTCTTCCGCTTGGAATGTAAGCCATCAGCAGAGCACATAAAGCTGCCTTTTACTGAATTAGAACATTGGTCCACCCAGGTCAGTATCGTCCACTCAGACCGGCGGTGCCTCTCCAGGGTGTCAGGCAGAGGTCTTTCACACCACCTACTGCCAGATCCTTTTAACTGCAAATACCGGGGAATGAAACTGGGACCTTCTGCATGCCAAGCAGGTGCTCTACCACTGAGCCACAGCCCCTCCCCATTACAAAATGAAGAAGGGAACAGCAGTGGAAGTGGAGCCCCAGATTTAGGTACCAACAGATATTCCATGTCTTCCAACTCTTGGCCTGTGTACAGAATCAATTCACACCCAGGGCTGAGCTGCAGGTGAGGACAGAGAACGGAGAATACTCTGTCCCGTTAACCTGATCTTGACAACTCACCTTAACAGTTGCTCAGCTCCAATGCCACTCAGATATGGTACATGGCACATGGAGACAGCACAGTCCAGCCATTTAAACAAGCTGTGAATTCCCTTGAACACCATGTTTAAATGCCAGCAAATAGCTGGCTCAAACTAACACTATTTCTATGCACGGGACTACAATTAAGGTACCTTTGGGATCTGAAACTCTGTTGAAGACTTTGGACATTCAGGATCCAGATTTCACAGAGAGCCTTTTAACTTCTTACCTTAAACCCTGCAACGGCACCAGACTGTAGATCCGATTCAATGTTGCCTGGATCCAGGTAGGCGATACTCATGAGAAAGCCTGGCCCAGTGAAGGCCCAGAGTTTTCGAAAACTGAACCAGGGATGCTTTAAAAACAGGAATGAAGAGACAAAAATGAGGCATTAAATTTCTGTGGTCCCCCCCACCAAGAAGCGAGTATCTTGAAGAAAGACATGAACACATAAGATTAGCAGTTCACACACAAAAGAAGATATACATTGCCAGTTTAGATCCGGGGGAACTTGTCATACTATAAATTGAAGAACTGCATAATATAGCATTGTACAATGTACACGAGACAGTACAGGAAGAATTCTCTCTTAACCTAAATTAGTGGCTTTCAAACAGTTTTTGGAAAAATTACAGAATTCTTTGGAAACTTAGAGCTTTCCTGAAGGACAGTTAATGCACCATTCTTAATCTTCCCCTGCAACCTGGAGCTACAGAGGACTACTGAGTCACGTTCTAGGATGCAGTCTCTGTTGACACGCAGAGTTCGCCAGGCACATAAAGTCTGCCTCGCGCACTGCACACACTGAGAGAGCACCCTGTAACCAGTTCTGTTATCCATGCAGAACTTAGGGGGTTGTAGATCAAGATGGGTAGTCTGCCTGCAGCAGCAGAAAAGAGCAAGAGCCCAGCAGCACCTTAAAGACCAACAAAATCTGTGGCAGGGTAAGAGCTTTCCTGAGTCACAGCTCACTTCTTCAGAACAGGGGGTTGTAGGCAGGGGATATTCTGCTAACAGCACTCAGTGCATTATCTGTTTACCATATATATTTATATTTCTCTCGCCACACTGTTTTTCTAGTTTTGTACTTTTCTGCATTGTTTGACATATTATCTCCAACCCTTTTCCCTGCATTGTTTCTAACTTTTGAAAACCTACTCTGATTGCATTGCTTATCAGATGTCTTGTGCTCTTCAACCGCATTGTTTTATGTGGTGTAATCCACCTAGAGTTTCAGTGAGAAAAGTGGACTACAGATAAAATAAGTAAAATAAATCTTTTCCTTGCCCCAACAACACGGTGCGAAAAGAAAGGTCACGAGCTGGGGGAGGGGGAGGGCTACAGTATGGAGAGGAACGGGACAAGATACCCCTCCTCGTTCATCCAGCAAGAATGTCCACGGAATCTCTGGGCTATATCCTACGGAAGATAGTTCAAGGAGCAGACCAGTCAGTGGGGGAAATGAACCCAGAAAGTAGAATGCTTGAGATTGACTGCCCTAGACTGCTAAAATTAACAGCTGGTTTTCCTGTAAGAAATACAGTATATTCAGCCAACTCTAAGTCTGGATGCAAATTTCATCTCCTTAAAAAAAACAAAACACCTGCACATCATAACAGTGAACTCTAGCCACATGAATGACAGTGTCAAAAGAACACACCACATTTAAGCTCTCCCAATATAAAACTAAAGGGGCTGCGGTGGCTCAGTGGTTAAGATGCTGAATTGCAAACCGGAAGATCGGTAGTTTGGCAGTTCGAGACCCGAGTGCCGTGTGACGGAGTGAGCTCCCATCTTGAGCCCCAGCTCCTGCCAACCTAGCAGTTTGAAAGCAAGAAACTGCAAGCAGATATATAGGTACCACTTTGGTGGGAAGGTAACAGCGCTCCATGCACCTTCGCATTGAGTCATGCCGGCCACATGACCACAGAGAAGTCTTTGGATAGTGCTGGCTCTTCGGCTTGGAAACAGAGATGAACACCGCCCCCTAGAGTTGGATTTGACTGGCTTTCGAGCAAGGGAAACCTTTACCTAATATAAAACTGTCATGATTGGATGAAAGGGAGGGGGAAGCATCCATGTCTTCCCAGTGCCAACATTTATTTGTATGAAAGAAAATCTATTTGTTTAGAATCAAAAAGTGGGAACTCCAGACTTAAAAAATAATGGTAGGATAACGCTTCTGCTTGACACCGTCTCCTTTAGTTTGAATTCTGCATGGCAGCCCTTTAGATGGAAGGTCTTTGTGGTCATTACAGCAACAGCCAGGGAGCTGTTCCACTAAACAGCTAGCATTATTTTAAAAGGTAGGACCACAAATAAGAACCAGCTCATCTACTCTTTCCCTAAAGATCAAAGGCTGCCGCTTCTACAGAGCTCTACTGTTCCCCACCAACCAATCATTGCACTGAATAGTTTACCATGGAAAATTACTGCTCACTGTTTTGCCCCTGGCAAGAACTAGGAAGTAGGAGGCCTCAAAGCACCTGTAAGGAGTACTGCAGGTCAAAGGAGGGCTGCTGGATGAACACACACATACTGCATACAAGAAGGGGGCAGAAGTACCGAATTCAGAAATTACCACTTCCAGATTGGAAGGAAGCCTACTTGAAAACCATTTTAGCAGAGATTTCAAATAGCTGAGAACACACTGTGTTTCAGAACTAGGATTAGAAACTTCTTTTTTTTTGGTCTTGCTTTCACAGCTGAAAAAGACTTTGCAGCCTGAGAGAGCTAGAAATATCTGCCCTCCGAATAACCCACTCGTCGTTCTTCTGCATGAGTCACTGGTTTGGCCTTGGATCGGCACTGGAAGAAACCGACCCCAGAGAATGACTCATGCAGAAGCACAATAAGTGGCCTCCTCTGAGGGTGGCCTAATTTTGCTGGAATACGGAAGGATCCTCCCGTAACAGATGCCAAGATGCCACTGAAGGACCCACCCAAAGTGGAGGAGGATCACAGGGTAGCAAGGTCAGAATCCATGCAGAGATTCTGCAGGCAGCCTCCTGTGTGGGTGGAGACTTTGGAATTCAAGGAACCTTTTAGTTCTTGCTGCATACCAGATCACGGCATGGTGTCGTCCCCCCCCCCCCCCAAATTTGGGAACCACTACCCAGTTTAGATACACATATGCCCCCAAAGGTAGAGAGCCATGAATGAGAGGTGGTTATCGGGGATAGTCATACTAACCTTTTCATCTTCAGGGATAGGGATTTTCTGATCAAAGTAGGTGGTAAATTCGTCTGTGGAGTCTGAAGCCTGCGGTGGTGTTGCATTGCTGTAAACCGTGGTAACAGCCTCTCCAGAAGCATCTTCTGCAAATGATCGGCAACAGAGGTTTTGAGAAACAGTGTGGAAGGCAAGGAGAAAGATGCAGTGTCCACTGCTGCGTCATGCTGTAATGAGCCTAACATGAAGTCCAAATGGTTAACTTTTAGGTTCAGGACAAGTGCCATCCCAGGGCTTAGCAAACTCTTAGCAGACAGAGTGTAACATGTGGACCTGCAAGAGGCAGAATGAAATGGCAGGAAAGGTCTTTTGGTCTCAGTGACCCACCACTCAATGCCGCCAAAGTGACCCAGCATACAGGATGGTATCAAAACAGATGAGATAAAGATGCTAAAGTGCTTTAGCGTAATAAGAATGCCATGGGTATGGTTCATCAGGACAACCCCGCCTTCATTATCCAAGGTTCTTTCTTGAAAGGAAAGGACTTGGGACCTTTTAGTCACATAAAGGACTTGGGACCTTTTAGTCATCATAGGTGTTAACGATCTTAGCAAGACGCCTGTGAATGGCCTCCAGGGCTTGCCGCTTGCAACAATAACTAGAGTTAGCAAAACCAGTGAATGGTCTCCATATTTTTCTTGCTTAGGTGTGGATTTTATATTACATTACTACCCCTCGCCTTGCACTGACGGCACTTCATGCCCCCTTGATCCTCTTGCCCTTCTGCTTTTTCTATACCTCTCCGTAAAAGGGCTCCCTAGTGAGAAAGTATCTGAAGAGGTGGTCACCAGCATGCAAAAGATTATCCTGGATTCTGGAATAAGGTTTTATTAGTCTTTAAGGCAGGGCTCCCCAACCTTTCTGAGCCTGTGGGCACATCTGGAATTCTGACACTGCATGGTGGGCGCAGGGACAAAATGGCTGCCACAGGAGGCTGAGCCGGCCACAGAAGGATTGTCACAGCTCAGCTTCAGTCACACAGCTGCTGCCAAAGAAACATTTAAAAACATCTGCATAGCCAATCAAATCTCTAATAGTTAATAAGAACCCTTGCTGGGCAAAAGCCCTACCTGGCTAAACTTGCTTCCTATAAACACTTGGTGGGTGCCAAAAGACATGTCAGCAGGTGCCGTGGCGCCCACGAGCACCATGTTGGGGACCCCTGCTTTAAGGTACCACAAAAGGTGCCAGCAGGTGCCATGGTGCCCAAGGGCACCACGTTGGGGACCCCTGCTCTAAGGCACCACAAGACGCCTGTCTACATAAGGTTTCTAGGAATGTAAACTACTGCAAGTGGCCACCTAGTCTACCCCTCAACAATAAGCCAAGATTCTGCTTAAAACTTTAAGAAGTCCATACGGTGTTTGCAAGTGTTGATGGTATAGCATTTACATGACAGAAGCTTGCTCCTCATTCACCAACTTCTCCCCAGGGGTATGAAAAAAAAAGAAGTCAGAATACTTCCCGAGAGAAAGGGGAAGTCTGGTACATGTGCAGATTCCACACGTGTAATTGTCAGAAAAGCCTGAGACTGGGACCCTTTCTCTCTTTCTCTCTCCTGATTTGGGGCATGAAAGCCAACAGCAGTAGCCAGCAGTGAAGTGAGAACAAGGCGAGTCACAGACGTGAGAGAAAAATGATGTGAGTCTGCCTGCCATGCAGTTCAACAATCCATAAATTAGAAGTAGAGGGAGAAAGGGAGAATTGGAAAGCAGCTTCCATTAAAATTAAAGTAAGAACTCCTTCTCAGAATTCGGCCTTTTCCTCTCCCCATTTGATGGCTTTGCCAGTACGTGGACTAAATTTTGGATGAAACCGGTGGAGCTCCTCAACCCCTGCCAGTCCTCATGGCTGACAGGGACCATGGCCAGCTTAGCACTCGACAGATGACTGCACTGACCCCAGGGTTGAACTGAGGAAGCGAGGTCCTTTGAGAAGCTTTCTGGACTCCTAGATGCATGCAAAATCACCTGCCGTGCCTAGAGCCTGAGAGGCTGCCGTCTGGATGCAAAGTTTTAATGCAGCATGTTCCACTTGAAGAGCAGCAACGCTCTATAATACAGGTGTGGAAGACCCCCAGCTTCTCCTTTCTAACGTAATACCTTTCTGGAATTAGAACTTCCTCTTCCTAACCAAGGGGTTATGGAAAACCATTTGCTCTGTCCTGTTCCTTCTACATACCCAAAGTCTTACTGCCACTTTTTTTTTTTGCTCTGGACATCAAATGTTTCCTTTCTTCCAACCTCTCTTATGAATTTTATACTTTGTCCACTGCTCGGATTACAAAGATTTGGGCTGACTCCATTCTTGGCACGCAAGTGCCAAGAAATTTCCCCCACCATCTTTGAGCAAAGGATGTTATCTTCCTGCCCAGCTTGTGAGTGTCTCCTTGGCACCTAGGTGGGACAACGCTGGAAGGGGAACACTACACTGGATGGGTCTCTGATCTGACCCAGCACGGCTCTTCCTCTGTTCATAGGTACAAGTCTTTCACATTTGGCAATTGAATCCTGCAGCTTTCACTTCTACCCAGAACGATTTTGAGGATGATGTGGCACATCTGGCACACTCATATCCTGCGCGTCATCCAAAAACCTCAGAACAGCATGCACAGGTCTCCCGCAGTCTGATCGTCACTACAGCCCTGTGCATGTTAGACTAAGAAAAAGGATGCTTGTCCCAAGACAGTATGGTACAGTGGCTAGAGTGTCAGGCTACAATCTGGGAGACCCAGGTTCAAATCCCGCTTCTGCCATTGAAAGCTTGCTGGGTAGTCATGAGCCAGTCACAGACTCTCAGCCTAACCCAGGGATGGGCAAACTGTGGCTCCAGAGCCTCATGCGGCTCTTTCACATATATTATGTGGCTCCCGGCAGGGTGGCTGGGGAAGCTAAATATCATTAGCAAACAAATATCATTGGACAAATTAATATCATTATCAATATCTGCTTTTACCCCTTTTGTTATTATTTTTGGCAGTCTCATCTAATGTTAAAAAAAAGCAAATTTGCTTATTTTCCAATAAAAGCAGGTAATATTTGTTCATGTCTTGTGGCTCTCAAACATCTGATGTTTATTCTATGCGGCTCTTACGTTAAGCAAGTTTGGCCACCCCTGTTCTAGGTGGCTCTTATGCTGAGCAAGTTTGCCCACCCCTGGCCTAACCTATCTCACGCAGTTGTTGTGAGGATAAAATGGAGGCGAAGAGAACAACGTAAGCCACTTTGAGTCCCCATCGAGGTTTTTTTTTAAAACATCGCCCGGAGAACTTCACTGCTGTGTAGGAACCTCCCCGCTACAAGCGCGACACTCTAACCAGTACACTAGTTCACACAGTGCGCTGAATTCAGCCTCAAGAGCTCTGCACAAAGCACAACCTGTTTTCAGCCCCGTCCAGCTAATCGCCTCTCCTTCCACCTGGCAAGCGAGAGCCCTGCACAGAAACAACTCCACGGGTGGATTGCAGAAGAGTCTTCCTTAAAACTGTTTAAGACACCTATGAAAGACACAAGAGTGTCCCGAAACTTCATTCTACCGCCTACCTCCTGGCAGTCCCAGTCCCTGTGAAAGGGACAGATGGCCCTGCTCCGATGGTACTTACTCCTGTACTCGCTCCTGAGCTCCTTCCCCGGCATGGTGCAGCTGCTGCTGCTGCTTTCAGGGACAAACCAACAACAACGGAGCTCAACTTAAGCCTGCCTCTTGAGATGGGTGCAACTGGCCCATTTATATTTCGAAACTGGAGCAGTAAAACATAAATTAACTCAAAACTTTTTTGAGACACACACACACACAGAGTTTCCTGTTGCAACACTGAAGTTGGTTTCTCCTCCTCCACCTTCCCCGCCTCCCCAATAAGAGGAGATGCCACTCAGTAGATCTGTTTACACGGGGGACTTAAAGCAACAGACAAGTTGTACAATTTGGGGAAACCCCCACGAACCGCCACAGGAAGAATTCCACCTGCCATAAGAAAAACAAAAACCAACCCTCCCCCCCCCCCCCCTTACCCAGCTAGGTTAAACAAAGCTGGAGAAATCTAAGAAGCCGTCTGAAACACACAGACTCAACCTGATCCCGACAACTTCCCAGAAGTTGCATTCAGAAAACTGGCCACATGACAAAAGCCTTAAGGTGCTGAAAGACTTTGGCAAGCAGCGAGAGTCTGGAATGTCCTCTCAAAGCTGCGCAGGCTGTACAGCAAATATAGGTCATTAAGGAAGTATTCTGCTCGGGGTGGGAGGGGCAGAGAATACTGAGCCGATTCTGTTCACAGCCCTAATATGACTAGGGTCTTGTATCAAGTCAGCATGGGGGAAGATTTCAACCTGGCACTTCCAGAGTTGACCAGATGCTGGGGATTCTGTCAACCTTACCTCTGTGATAATATGATATAGAAGCCATAAGACAAATTAGCTGAAGTCATAGGTAAGTTCCATACTGGCCTAGTTTGCACCTCACTTTGGCTCATTTAAGGTGGTGAGTCCAGAAGAAGAAGAAGAAGAAGAAGAAGAAGAAGAAGAAGAAGAGATTGGATTTATACCCCGCCCTTCACTCGACGTCTCAGAGTGGCTTACAAACTCCTTCCCTTCCCCTCCCCACAACAGACATCCTGTGACTTGCAGTGCTCCCTCTAAGCTGTGGAGTCTTGTGAACAAAAATTCTACTTTGTGAGCTACTGGCATTAAAGTTGTGAGCCAGCGATTTGGCTACTGCAGAATTTAGTTTGCTTTGGAGCCATCCTTCCTGAGCTAAGACCAAAATGTGTGAGCTGGAGGCTAACAAACTGTGAGCTAGCTCACACTAACTCAGCTTAGAGGGAACACTGTGTGAGGTAGGTGGGGCTGAGAGCGCTCTTTCTAGAGCTGTCCTTGGGGGAACAGCTCTGACAGAACTATGGCTTGCCCAAGGTCATCCAGCCAGGTGCAAGTGGAGGATTGGGGTTTTAAATCCGGTTCTCCCAGATTAGAGTCAACGCACTTAACCACTACACCAGCAAGCCTTCAATAAAGGTGTGCCCATTAAGAAAACCTGGAACCATTCTGGTTCTTGTTTTCTTTTTCTTGAATAGAAAAGCCACCCCCAAATGCTTTATCATATAATACCACACTATTCATCTTCTGCTCCTTCCCCATCAAAAGAACTTCATAACACACCTCACTTAGAATTAACAAAGTTTGAGTCCAGTGGCACGTCTAAGACCAACGAAGTTTTATTCAACAAGCCACTGGACTCACAATTTGTTCTCTCCAAAGGCCCTGCTGGGGCTCTGATGGGCAGCCTCGTTTAGACTGGACTGTCCAACAGAGCCTGCCAAAGAGCTGGTCCTGCAGGGACAGTATTTTGGGGATTTTTTCAGGGCAGCCATCTTCAGATAGTCGAATCAGTCGCCCACTCAGTAACCGGCTGAGAAAATACTTGATAAATACATCGGGTATTTTTTCAGCTCAGTTTATACCAAGCACACACCCCTAGTGGAAAGGGCCTTTTCAGTGGCAGCTCCATACTGGTGGAATAAGCTCCTGGGAAGAGATCAGGGCCCTGCAGGACCTTTTACAGTTCCACAGGGCCTGCGAGACAGAGCTCTTCCACCTGGCCTTCAATCAATGAGTCGCATCAAACATCTGAGGAGTGACCCTGTGCCCACTGCACAAATAAGCTGAATAAGTTGAGCTGGTTTGACTGACCAACATGACTGTTATTGCCACCTTAAGTAGCACTGTTAATTCGAAATGTACTGTTCTAGCACTTTATTAGATCACTGTTCCAGCACTTTATGATAACTGATAATTGAATTGTTTGTGGTTTATGGTTGTTTTATGACTGGTTTTAATTGTATTTCTATATGGAATTTTATGTAAACTGCCCTAAGCCTGCCTTGGTGGGGAGGGCAGGGTATAAACTGAATGAATGAATGAATATATTCCCATTCTGAAGTATTTGACGAATAAGGGGTGGGCTGTCAGAGAGATCATTTGACTACTTCCCCACTTGCCATCAAATCAGTAACAGGATTAACATTTCATTCTAGCACTTGTAATCAGAATGCGCAAGCAGTAAACATTCAGCCCTGGATTGGATGATTATGGGAAGTTCCTCCCAATCTGCCCTTAAAATATACTAAACACATACTAGTGAAAATAGCAACATTACCATATAGTGCTTCCCGTTCCTTTCCGGGTGTCATGGTGGGAGCTGTCTGGCTGGAACCAGAATCTTTAGAAAAGGTCACGCAAACTGCAAGACAGCAAAGGAACAAAAAAATCAGGGCCAGACTGCATGAGACACCGTGTTACAGACCTTTCCATTTGCCCCGTCCTCCGAACTGTTCTTTTCTCTTTCCTTTTCCTAGAAAAGTTGGGACCGAAGGAAATGCACATAATTTTTCGCTAAGTATAAAAGGAACAGGGGATGGGATGGAAAGAGAGATTGATCAGAGAGTTATGCGTCACATTTATAGAGGCAGAGGATGCTGAAGCACGTAAGATATCTGTCTTGACAGAGAAGGATGCTGGAGCACATAAAATATCTGGACCAAGACACTGAAGCAGAGGTGAGGCCAGAAGCCACCGTTCCCCTGCCAGGTAAGCCTATGGCTCTGCCATGAGATCCAACATCTAGCCTGTGGAATCAGAACCATAAAAGGCAGGATAACCTCCCATCATATGGCAAACACATTCACTTGTCAGGCTCATCCCCATTACCCACCCCACCACACATCACAGGCAGAAATGAAGGTGGCACCCAGTAACAGGATGCCTGCAGGGCAGGTAACAGTTTTTGCCTCCGCTTATTTGCTTGATTCATTTAGTCTGCTTGGCAAGCAGCAAAAGAACTGCATTTGCAGGCTGCCTTTCCCAACCTGTACTTTGCCAACATTGTATTAGGAACCAAGCAGCAGGTTCCTGAATCTAATTTACAGGAATGAGATGCAGGTATATGAAGGAGGCAACCAACACAGGCATCAGTTACCCACTGTATGGACTCACAGAGGGAGGGGGGAGAAGAGGTGAGAATCGCCACTGAGGAACATGCAAGTAGCATACAAAGGGGAAAGGTACACAAGTGGTACACTGCAGTACAGTGTTAACTCTTTAAGAACAGGAGTTCTTCGCTCCTGAAGATTTGCTCAATTTTCTCCAGCATGAAGAAAAGCATGGCTCAAACTATTTTTTTTTATACTTGGCATACATGGCACATTAGCAACTTCTGGCATCGAGAGTAGCTGGGAGGGGGAAAAGAAGATGGATTTGGGGGGGGGGGGGGATTCAGCTGCTCCAGATCGGGACCATTAAAGCACATTTTCAAAAGTTTCACATCAGTGCCAATGTACTGATGTGCCACATGCTACTTCAGCTGGTGGAGCACTGGATTTTTTGGTTTGTGTGTGGTTCCTTAGGCAAAAGTCGTCCACCCATATTGACTTGGCTACCACCAATGACACTGAAAACACACACATATCCCTTGGTTTTCTGATGTGGGAAATCCACTGATGTCTGCCTTGGCAAGTCCTAGTCCCAGTAACACAGGGAAAAATTGGCACAGTAGGCTGGGTGGAACTGGCCATGCTGTTAATTTGGTACTGCAAGGGCACTGCCGAGCTCTCCTGATGCTATGTCCATGGCCGTTCTTCTTCTATCTTAACAGCCTGATCCTATTTCAGCATTATAATGCTGCAGGAGGCAAGATTCTACTGACAAGTGGTTAGTCATCGAGGGCACGCAAAACCCCACTGCTGGGCACTAAGTGGGGTGCTGGCTGCAATCCAAGGGTATTAATATTTAACAGCATATTTCCTTATTAGACATCCAATTTGGTTCTACCAAGACCGGTCTCTGCAGAAGTGTATCTTTGCAGCATCTTAATGTGTGCGCGGAGAGAAGGTGTTACTTTAAAGAAGAAAGCAGTTGGTCCATTTGAGACAGCTTTCCAGAGCTTGTGCAGGACCGCCCTGCCTAACGTGCTGCCGCAGGCCCAACTAGCAGAGACAAAAAAACAAGACTGTTTTCAGATGTACGGCCGCCACAAACCATGACTTCAACTCCCAATCAAAGGCAGACGCTACATTTTGAATGGGATACACACGACAGTGCATGTCTAGAACATTTATCACCACAAATATATTCCGTCATATATTTATTTGTAGTCTCACCTGCTGCTAAGATAGGTTCCATGTATGAAAGCTAAGGGGAATAAATAAAGGTGTTAGGGCTGTGAACCTAACCGCCGTCAGGTAGTCTTAAATCCGATGGGCTTCAAGTCGCTGAAGTGAAGGCAGGTAACCCTAGGGCTGTTTCCTCACAGACGTTTTGCACCACCGTGGCTTCCTGACAGCCAGTGACGTGGGACAGGAAATTGTCCAAAACTGAAAATCTTCCAGAAAAGTTTCCAATGCTATCTTTTCCCAAGGATTTTTTTTTTTGCCCCACATATTTAAATACAATCTATCTATAGTTGCTAGGCAGGGCTGTTGTGCTGCAAATCAATCTTGTTAGATCGGCTGAAGGTGGGACATGAAGCACGGTCAAAACCCCAGTGCTTGTGTATGGTTTGTATGCAGTGTATTTGTCATCTTTTGCTAACATTATTTCAGTTTTGCTAATATTATTTCGATTATTTATTTAATTTGGAATCGGAAAACCTTCATTATGGTTTGCAACATCACGTTTGGGAGCACTGACGTGACACTGTCCTTGTATGACCCTTCCAAACCTCACTTGATATGATCTTTTTGGAAATATTGCAGTCACACCACAACAGAATGCAATGGGGAGGGGACAGCATGCATCTTTGCAGGTCCTGCCTACATCAGTGTGTGTATATATGTGTATACATACACACACACACACATATAATGACTTCTTCAAGATAGTGGTAAATTGCTTTTCCTGGAGAAAGATTAATGACGAACACACACTTTTACTAATAAATGTTTAACAGGTTCTGATGGAGATAACTTATGCCAGTTTGAAAGAATGTGAGTTTACTAGTCTCTGCAAGGGAATTAAAAAGTATGTTTGTCCTAGATAAGGGTTTACAAGAAGCACGGAAACGGATTATACACTTTGTGCAATATTGACCAGTTTTGGTACACCAACAAAAGTTTAGCTTTAACCCATTAGGTGCCCTGATCTGGACAGCCCGGGCTAGAGTGATCTTGTCAGTTCTTGGAAACCAAGCAGGATCGACCCTGATGAGTATTTGGAAGGGAGACCACCAAGGAATACCAGGGGTGTGATATGGAGGCAAGTAATGGCAAACTAACCTCTGAAAGTCTGTTGCCTTGAAAACCCTATGGGGTTGTCATACATCAGCTGTGACTTGACGGCAAAAAACACCCCTCCAAAAACCATTAGGTGAGACCCCTGGGTTCGGATCCAGTAGAGGACTGCTAGATAGAAAAGGAGCAACTTTGCTGGTTCTCACTCCCCCAGCTGCCCACCAATGCTGTTCGGGGGGGGGGGCAGGGTCCCCAGTTAGGGGGAATTGGCCTATGGGCTACAGAGGAAGGGAGGGAAGTGAGAAAGACATGCTCTGCAGAGACAGCAATCCCTTCCGTATGGGGAAATCCTCTGTGGGATCCAATCTATTCTGTAGACAAGAAGAGGGCACTACAGTGAACATTCTGCCGCACAACCCACAAAACCCAACTTAGGCTCACAGGCAAGTTCAAACTCAGGGATCAGACTAAATGCATAATTTAAAAATACAACAAAATATGTTATGTTGATTTCAGAATTTAGGCTTTCAAGAGAATTATCATCAGAAATGAGAGAGAGAAAAAACAATCTTTCACCGTTATTTTTAAAAAGGCTCACCTAGATAGTACAAATGACATAAATCAGGTTGAGGTACACGTGGAGCCCCACAACGGGGCAAACAGGATCTCCCATAGCTGTTTCGGCTCAGGAAAGCAGCTTGGGAGGGAAGGCTAAAGCGTAGCCTCCCCCTGCTCTAGACTCCCAAATCTAATTGTGGCCCAGAACACATGGGAACTGTAGTTCCCTGACCGCAACTGGGCAGAACAAAGGGATCCCCTGGGCCAGGGAACTGAGTGACACAAAGGGACCCCTTGAACAGACTTGCATTACACATGACATCTAGCTGAGCCCTAACTTCTATCACTCAGAAATGACCTGCATCTTTCAGTATTAAACATCACATGGAGGTGCCTGATTTATGGGCTAAACTCTACAAAAGCCACACCCGTGCGTAAGATACCATTGTTTACTACTGTGATAACAATGTCCTTAAGAGGAAAAGGTTATAAAGCCACCTTTCTCTGTATTCTCCCCCCCAAACATACCAGTAGGGTAGCTAATTCACTCCAGAGGTAGTTTTAAGGCAAGTTGATGGTGGAAACCGAGTGAAGACCTAGACCCAAGAAGAGATACCAACAGGTATATTGAGAAACCTAGTTAAACTCAACCAAGGAACCAAACTGTATCAGAATACACAATTACTGTTCATTCTATATTTACAGAAGGAACGAACGAAGAAAGAAGTTTCCCATTTTACATGCTTTCCACACTGTTATTCTATAGTAGAGCACTGCAAAGTACATTTTAAGTTGATTGGCATGTGGTAAAACTACCCAGTTTGGCTTCAACTGACTTAACATCTCGTGTGTCACCTTAAATTTATTTCCTAAATTGTTAATACAATGACCACCAAGTAATTACTTTGCTCTCATCCTACAACAGGTCTGTGAATCTTGCTCAGTGTCAGAGAGATACAAGGAAAATCAATGGTCTTTTGTCATTTCAGTGGAAACACACCTTTTGTTTTTTAGTTGCTCATAGAAACTAGGCCACAATCTGACATCAACAGCACTGGTTTATATCTCTTTATATCTACTTGCCTACTAACATTAAGTCCAAGAGGGCTGGCAAGAACAGGCCTTCAACTCAGTACCTGAAACATCTTTTCTTTTCTTCCCCCATCCCTTGTTTAGTTTGTCACATCCAGCCTGATGAAAAGTTCTAACAACCTCAAAAGTTTGCACACGATTTTGTGTCATTTTGGTTGGTCTTAATAAAAGGTACTGGAGGGAAGGTGGCTGATCTCAGAAGCTAAGCAGGGTTGGTACTTGGATGGGAGACCACCAAGGAAGATTCTGCAGAGGAAGGCAATGGCCAACCACTTCTCCTCACTTGCCTTGAAAGCTCCTTGCTGGGGCTGCCATAAGTTGGTTGTAACTTGGCGGCACATACATTTGTCATGAAATATATTCTATGGATTATAC
Organism: Lepidodactylus listeri; assembly: GCA_029233225.1. Taxonomy (NCBI): domain Eukaryota; kingdom Metazoa; phylum Chordata; class Lepidosauria; order Squamata; family Gekkonidae; genus Lepidodactylus; species Lepidodactylus listeri. Next base: position 52,275,108 of record JARCFY010000015.1, on the reverse strand, counting down.
TTTCTTTCTGGATTTTTATTTTGGACTAGCATGCCTGCAAGCAACTTTTGGCATGAAGATGTGTCTCTTTCTATGTAAAGTTTGCAACCTGACCAAAAAAAACCATGATCTCCCAAATTATACAATACTGTTCCCTTCAAACCCACCCACCGCAAAGTTAGCTGCAGAGGCCACAGTCTTGAATACCAGTGTGTGTACAGGCAGAACTGCTTAACCATTATTCTTCTGGTCATGCTCCTGCTCAAAAAATGCCCCTGCCTGATTTTTGCCTCATAGAGGTGTGTGTGTGTGTGTGGGGGACAGCCTAAAGCAAGATGGTCCAATTATTTATTAATTAAAACATTTATATCCCACCTTTTCTTGTGGTTCAAGGCAGCTTAAAATAATAATTAAAACATCCCCAGCTGAAACTAAAGATAAAATAGCAAGCCCCAACTCCCTCCCTCCCTTAAAAGCTGCCTACCATTCAAACCCCCTCAAAGGCCCTGGAAAACAGGTCGGCCTCCCAGCACTTCCTGAGGATCTCTAAGGGGGCGGGACCACCCCCACCTCTTCTGAGAGCCCATTCCACAGATCAGGAGCCATGAAGTTTAACGCCCGGGCTCAGGTCGACGCAGCACAGTTTTCATTTAAATTAGGCTTAGAATTTCCTAGCAGCACTCTGAATCTGCAAAGTGCACTATCGCAGACAAGGACTGGAAGCAGAAGAGAAGAGAAGGTGCTTCAGACATGATTGGCAGAGAAGCAGATGATGGCAGCCAATAGGAGAGGGGGCGGAGATGAAGGAAATCCCGCCCCCCCCAAGTCCTTGTATGGTTTAATATACTTTGCAGGCCCAAAGAGATATAGGGAAATTTTAAGTTAGCAGAAATTACTCCCATGGCTTTTACAATCTAACCCTTTCTTCTTCCTAATTCCAAGGAGAACTTGGAAGATCAAACGCTCTGGGTAGACTTTGGGCAAATCACTTTCCTGCGGGGGCTAAACTTCACATTAGAGACTTGATGTCTTTTTTTTTTTTAATGAAACGCAGCTTGGAGAGAGGGAAAAATATTTATTTATTTTCAATAAAAATGTATCAATACACAAACACACATAACATCACAGTAAAGGAAGAGGGCCAGTAACAGTTATTGAGGATGTGCCGAACAAGACATCACAAATACAATGACTGAGGGAGAGAGACAAATCTCCCTAGGGAGGAAGTTCCAAAGTTTGGGAGCCGCCACTGAAAAGGCCCTTTTGTGGGTTGCCACCGGTCTAGCCTCAGCTAGTGAGGTTAGCCACTGATGACTGTACTGGGCAGGTAGGTTCATATGGGAGAAGGTGGTCCTTAAGGTACGCGGGCCCCAAGCCATAGAGGGTTATAAACTGAGAGAGTATTTATTTTCTAATTTATTTCATTTACACCCTGACTTTCTCTCCAGTGAGGACCCAAAGTGACTAACACCATTCTCCTCGCCTCCAGTTCAGTAGTAGTGGCAGAATTTTTAAACCTCTCACACACAGCTTCTTTGCTCCATATCCCACCTCTGCCAGTCCATGTGACAGCATGCCTTTGAACCTCAGGGACAGGGAGAGAGTAGAGAATCTACTAAGGAGAAGTGGCAGGCGAGACAACGCTCAAGCATCTTCCCCTCTGCAGCTCTCAATTACCCTCCCACAAGGTGCTTTTCCTTTTTAAAAACAATGTTGTGGTTATGGGAATGACGGTGGAAAGGGGAAAGGTGGTGGAAAGTGCCGTCAAGTCGTGGCTGACTTACGGCAGCCTTGTAGGGTTTTCAAGGCAAGAGACCTTCAGAGGTGGTTTGTCCTTGCCTGCCTCTGTGTCATGACCCTGGTATCCCTTGGAAGTTGCCCTTTCAAATACTAGCCAAGGCTGACCCCTGCTTAGCTTCCGAGATCTGACAGGATTGGGATAGCCTGGACTATCCAAGTCATGGTGGTTAAAGGAATAGCAACAGCCAGTTTAGATCACGGGGAGGTTGTAAGCATATAATAGGAAAACCCCTGAATACAGTATCTCCGTCTTCTTGGAGGAAGGGCAGAATGATTTGCTGGAAAAAAAAATAACGCATCCTTTCACTGTCTGTGCAGTCTGACCTCACAGAGTCCATCTGATGCCAAGTGATAAGGGAATGAGTGGGAGGGGAATGAGCTCCGTCATTGCAATGTTTCTTCATAGAGGGATGAATGCCATTCTAAGGAAAGGACAGAATTTTTCCTGCTTAACCTAAAGAGGAATTGAATGAGGACAGCACAGCCTTCTCGCCACAAGGGAGAAACAGTGCAACTGCAGTTCAGCTAAAGTATTACTTCTACAAAATGAAAAACAATATTAAAATGTAAGAGAGATGTGGCCTGTATTCTACCACTACACTGAGCAAAGATTATAGCCTTTCTCCCCCTCAAGTGGTTCTTGCTCTAACAGAAGAACCAAAAAGTTGGAAGAACCTTCTGCTGTCTAAGGTAGGATGCATCCCAATTCGTTAGGGTCGAGGTAAAAGGTTTCCCTTGCTTGAAAGCCAGTTGAATCCGACTCTAGGGGGCGGTGCTCATCTCCATTTCCAAGCCGAAGAGCCAGCTACGTCCGAAGACGTCTCCGTGATTGTGTGGCCAGCATGACTAGTCGCCGAGGCGCACGGAGCGCTGTTACCTTCCCACCAAAGTGGTACCTATTTATCTACTTGCAATGTCTTGCTTTTGAACTGCTAGGTTGGCAGGAACTGGGACCAGAGATGGGAGCTCACTCCATCACTCGGCACTCGGGTCTCGAACTGCCAAACTACTGATCTTTCAGTCTGCAGTTCAGCGTCTTAACCACTGAGCCACCGCAGCCCCCAAGGCCAAGGTAGGCTAATGCAAATCTGAGGTTTGATTCTTTCCCTGTGGTTTTTATTCCCTTTAATATTCCCTTTAATAAATATAAATGCCCCCCTTTTTTCAGTGAATATAAATGCTTCTTTTCAAAAGCTACCAATCTGACCATTTCCTGGCATTTCTGGTTATTTCAGCAAGTACATAACAGGCACATTGTTAAATCTGAAGATGCTTTAACACTTCTTTGCAAGCCTCTTGTTTCATTCTCAGCAGGAAAAGAAGACACCAGACTCACTTTGAAGCTCTGCACCCATCAGAAGAAGAAGAGTTGGTTTTTATACCCTGGCTCTTCTCTACCCGATGGAGTCTCAAAGCGGCTTACAATCGCCTTCTCTTCCTCTCCCCACAACAGGCACCTTGTGAGGTAGGCGAGGCTGAGAGAGTTCCGAGAGAGCTGTGACTGGCCCAAGGTCACCCAGCAGCCTTCATGTGGAGGAGGAATGGGGAATCAAACCCAGTTTTCCAGATTAGAGTCCCCCCGCTCTTAACCACTACACCACACTGTCTCTCTGTTCAGTCTGCAAATTTCCATTCTAGAACAAACCCAACAAAAAGGGGTGAAGGGGGAGCAAATGCCCCACAGTTTCTGACATATTTTTCAGGAGCACCCATATTTCTACTCAATTTGCTGGTCCCATATATTATTTTGCAGTTGTGTTGATACGTTTGTTTAATTCATTTGTATCCTGCCTTTCTCCCCCGTGGGGACCCAAAGAGGCTTACACTGTTTGCCTCTCCTCCATTTTATCCTCATAACAACCCTGTGAGGTAGGCTGGACTGAGAGAGAGTGACTCACTGAGAGAGTGTGACTCACCCAGGGCACAAGCAGGGATTCGAACCTGGTTCTCCCAGATGCTAGACCGATGCTCTTAACCATTACACCACACCGGCTCTCTGTTCATACACTATGAAATGGTTCTATGCCAGACACGTAACATTACTCACAAAAAACAACTGAAAACAACTTTAGCACCTTAAGCACTAAAATATTTTTGTTGCATAGGCTTTAGTGACCCAGAGCCATCAGATTAAAATACAGAAAAAAGGCAATGAACTGCAAGAAGTGCAAGAATTCCACTTCCTTGCCTTCTGATTCCACTAGTTTCCCCCCTGTACACCGATGTAATCTTTGGCTGCGATCACACGCACTAAATAATCCACTTTCAATGCACTTTGGAATTGGATTTTGCCAGTTCACACAGTAAAATCCAATTGGAAAGTGGATTGAAAGTGGGTTATTTAGTGTGTATGATCATAGCCTATATCTGCCAAAGGATGACACACAATATACATCTGACAAAGTTGTTCTAGCTCATGAAAGCAGATGCCACTATACCCCTACTAACCTTTAAAGCATCAAAAGACTCTTTTCTGGCCGAGGACATACTGTTATTCTGCCGCGTCTCCGTGGCACGGCAGAACAAGGCGGGGGGAATTGCCCCCGCTGTGCAGTGTTCGCATGCCGCCGCAAGGAAGCCGCCCGCAGCGGGTGGCTTCCAGCAGCAGCATCCGAACGCCGCGTGGCTCCCCTGCCCGGCGCACGTTCACACCTGCCGGAAGCAGGTGGAACGCGCGCCGCAGCAGCCGGGACACCACTCTGAAGTGGTGCCGGGCTGCTGCGGGAGGAGCGCGGCGCTGGACGCATTGCGTCCGGGCTGCCACCTCCGGGCAGATGCGGCAGTCTGAACGGCCGCTCTGCCTCCGCTTTTAAAGCGGAGGCAGAGCAGGCCAGACTGCCAGTCTGTCCTCGGCCTCTGTTTCATAAAGTTAGAAGACCTCTTCTTTACAAATCAGTTAGCTTCAGTCCTAAATATAGCTCTGGGTCTTGTGCAATAAGTTAGTTTCACCATCAAAACAAACTGTAAGCGAAGAGGTTTTTGAATTTTTCTATCTAAGGGCTGTACAATGCTCGACTACCATTAAGTAGACATAAAATATTTCTGTTCAGCCAGACCCTTAATTTTGGGGATCTTCTTTTAACACCATTTTATAGTGTGCTCTTAGACTGAAAAACCGTTATTACTAGCTGCTCAATTATCTGTTTTCATGTTCCAGCTGTGTTTTTAAAATTCTGCATTTTAATTAAAAACTTTTAACGTTTCATGCCCTTATTATTTTGTAAGCCACCTCAGGCAAATTCCCTGGATAGGCAGCATACAAATTTTCCAAATAAATAAATAACAGACATAAAATTATTTCTAAATCACTAATTCTTTCAGATCACTTAACAATACTAGTTGTTTTTGTTTTGGCTGCATCAAACTCACATGGCTACCTCTCTGGAATTTGCTCAATATGAACTAGTGAATTATGATGAGATTTTAAAAAGTCATCCCAATAAATGCTCTTTAAACATGCTAGGATTTATGTGTGTGCATGTTTGGTCTTGTTTCTGCACTGTCACCTTGAATGCAGCCAAGAATAAGCTCTCTGAATCATCACCCCCGGCTCCAGCAGCAGGAATGATCCCCACTATAGTGTCTGACCGTCTACATTTTAAGACTGAAGACGTTTTCAGACAGGCAGTGTGCCATCCTTTGAAATACCACTACTTCCTCTGTACTCAGTTCCCAGGGCTGCTGTCAGCTTTGATGGAAATTTTGTAGCCAGCCACATATTTGATATCCATTTCAGGGCTGCAAACTGCTCTTGTGGAGCTTGTAACTGCGACTCTGCTAAGAGGAGTCTTTGGGCTTTTCTTGCTTTGTGTTTGTCATTTGATTAGCTAAGAAAGCAAGAGCCTCAGAACCATGCAGATATGCCTTGCTGAAGAGGCAGCCCTACACAAAAGCATTCATCTTGCTTTAAACCTTCAGAGAGAGACAGACAGAGAGAGAGACAGAGGCTTTTTATTTAGATAGTTACATCCCGCTTTTCTCCCCAAGAGGGTTACAAAGAAGCTTGCAACAACTGTTCTCCCCTCTTCCATTTTACCGTCACTACAACACTGCTGTGAGGCTGGTTAGGCTAAGAGACTGGCCCAAGATCACCCAGTTGGCTTCCACAGCAGGAGTGGAGAATCGATCCTGATCCTAATCCAGCACTCTAACCACTACTCCATGTTGGCTGTAGCCCTACTTGTGCAGCTAGTAACGTGAGACAGACTAAGCACTTTCGCAGAAGCCTGGCCATTCTCATCCTTTCCTCTAACAGTCTCTGTTCCCACTCAACCTGCCCTCAGGCTAGGTCAGCAAAACTGCAAGGATGACATTTTCTCGAACATCAGTCATACTTTCCAAATGACAGCTCTGCAAAATGACAGTCTTTGCAAGGGGAAAAAACCACCTTCAAAAGGATTTTAACCTTTTAACATGGCACAATCCAAAGACAGCAATTCCTCTGCAGAAGGAGCATTCTGTCCTACTGATAAAAAGAGCGCAACAGAGCCACGCCAAGAAAGAATTGGGGCTTTCAGATAAGAGAGTATCATTATCTGCAGAAAACTGCCGCAAAGCAGGGAACACATAAACCCCACCCACTTCTGACAGCAGATCCATGCAAAGAGGTTATTAGTTATAACAACAGGTCAACCTGTATAGGTTGCTTCAGCCCAGCTTTCCTTTCCCAGTGGGGAACAAACAGGTGTCTGTGGAAGCTCATGTTAGGGATAAATATAATGGCCCGTGCCTTTTATTTGTCCCCAGCACGTGAAATTCAAAGACATAATGCCTCCATACGGCAAAAGTTTGAACCATTATGTTCCTATATAGCCAGATCCTTAGAAGTAAGATGCAAAGGTTTGAAGCTTTAAAACAAGCTGAGAAATCTGGGCTTCATTCATAAGGCACGCTTACCTGGAAATTAATGCCTCCGAAATCAACTGGCCCTGTGCCCAAGATAACATGCTTGTTGTAAATGTTTCAAGTCACATGCAGGCAGAGTCACCACTGCCTAGTTCCTTTTCCCAGAGAGCCCCCTGTCTTCCTCATCCACTAAAAAACCTGGACTGGACTATCTTGAAAACACTATCATGCCCAGGAATACAAGCCAGGATAATGGAATGGATCCAGGGGGAGGAGAGGGAGATAAGAAAGGCAGAGGTTAATGATCACCTTATTTAAAACTGAGAAAGAATGTTCCCCTGGGGTCAGGCTGACTCCTAACCTTGGCTAGTCTGGAAAAAAACACTAATCTTTGAAGGGTGTTTTACAAGCGCTTCCACAAACAGCGTAGGATGGCTCCTGCTTCAACGGCTCCTGCTTCAATGTAAATACTAGCTGGATTCCAGAACTCTTCCAAAGTCTACAAATTTAAGGAAAAGTGAGACAGAATATTCCTTCCTTTCTGTCTCTCTCTCTAATCTATGCTTTATGTGCAAAATGGGAATACTCACATACTTTAGCAACAGACAGGGAATACCCAACCAGGGATGGCAGTATTTCCAGACTACTCAACAACACAAACGTTTATAGACAGATCTGCATGATAATTTTCCTTCGGACTGCAGTCTAAGATGCCCCCAATGACCTTTAGAGGCACTAGCGACAACCAATTGACTTTATAGCAAAGAATGCACACTGAGATAAATTAGAATATAAGTAAAAGCAGGGTACAGAACTCTCCTAGAACCCCCCCCCCCCAAAAAAGTGGAACCCTTTCCTTTAATCCAACATGGTTGGATTGGCTTAAAGGCAAACTGGGCAGTCTGCAGTACTCCATACATCCATGCTCACCCTTTTGGAAAATACACCCACTGACAGAATGAGGCCCTCCCCAGGCTATATCATGTTTTTCTTTCATTAAGGTTCCAGTGGAGACTTTGTTAGTTCTGAACTGTTTATTATAGTAATAAACCATGCTTCTCTGATCTATGCTTCTCATTTATTCTAGCTCCCTCCCCCTGGTGAACCTTGGCTCAAAGAAGTTGTGAGCAGTGACTCAGAAGAGCTCCAACCCTGCCACATTTTTTGTTCGTCTTTAAAGTGCTACTGGACGCTTGCTCTTTTCCACTGCTACGGACAGTCTTGCACTACCAAAGGATATATACACTCATGTACACACTACACATGCATACATGTATAAAAGTATTGTGTGTGTGTGTGTACACATACACAGACATTGTTTATGCACATATAGGGACGTGTATATGAATATACACACACCCCTTATATACACGCCAACCTACACCTCACAAAGGACACTCACTACATCCTAATGCACCTGGACACCTCCACCCTCTATGAAATAATTAGCATATTTCCCACACACACACTCTTTTTGAGTCCAGTGGCACCTTTAAGACCAGCAAAGTTTAAGTTAAAGTATAAGCTTTTGTGCGCAAGCACACTTCTTCAGAGACTATGAAAAAAAGTTTAGTTTATATGGTCACCATTTATTTGGATTTCATTTATTGCAAAGGAACTTCAAGAACAGACTGGAAAGGGAAATTGCTGAACTGCAAGTTATTACAAAACAATCCCCCCCCCCCAGACTTAACAAGGATATTGGTTTCTCATCTCACTACATATGCTAAATTGCATTCAGTTCTTACATCTGCATTCTCACCACGAAGGGCTACACATCCTCTTTATTTTACTGTATTTCTTATTCGGAATAGTAGATTGGAAGTGATTGTAATGCAACGTGACGAATAGTAGAATGTAATGTAATTTGGAATGGTAGATTGTAAAATATTTCTCTGGTCTGGTGACAAAGTGGACATAACACTACACAATCAGTCACCCCACCTTAAAGAAAAGGATGCTGTTAGTTACCTCCGTGCTTGAGAGGAGACGGATGGAGTGTAACAACAGGGTCTCCGTTATTTCTCTCGGCATCCCACAATTAAACATCAGTCTCCAATTCTGATATATTTATTTGCTTCACTAGTTCCCCCTCCCCGGAACTAAATCCAAACAAATGGTGACTGTATAAACTAAACTTGTTATTTCTATTTGGTCCTTGCATCGGTTAAGCATCTACATTATGTTGTATGCCAATTTGCTGCTCTATATGTGTGGACTGCTAACTTCCATTTCAAAGGATCTGAGGAAGTGTGCATACACATGAAAGCTAATACCCAGAATAAAACTTCTGCTGCTCTTAAAAGGTGCCACTGGACTCGAACTTTGTTCTGCTGCTTCAGACCAACCCGGCTACCCTACCTGAACCGACACACCCTCTTTATAACTGATGCACACCCAGCCACATTCCGAGTTGACCCGCGCAGACAGCCACCGGCCGGCCGGCTATCCTCCCTCACCTCAGCCCGCGGCGCCGCTCCTCCTCCGCCGGAGCCCGTCCGGTTCCATTCCATTCTCCGGCTCCCCTCGGGAACGGCGAAGCCCATCCTCCCTCCCCTCCCCTCCCCTCCCTCATTGGTCCGCTAAGCGACCATAGACGACGGAAGAGAGAGACAAGAGAGCGGCTCGGCATTGGGAACCGCGCGCCCCCTGGTGTAGCTGCGCCGAAAGGACAAGGGGCCGGCCCAGGAACTGCAGAGACCGCGCTGAGCTGCTGGCGTCGCCCTGCAGAAGTCCGCTTGTTCGACGTGAGGAAGGAGACTCGTAGCTGCTTTGCCTGCGGCCCCTGGTCGTCGTGGTCGGCTACTTTTGACTCCCTAAATATAGCCCTTCAATTTTTTCCGCTCCAGCGAGATGAATTCCGACATTCCCTTAAATCATGGGAGAAGATCAGAAAGGTGTACAGTTAGGGGACATTGTTGGGGTAAGGAGCGCAAGAACAGCTGAGGGGCTAAAGACCAGTGGTCCATCTAGTCCAGCGGAAGCGGAGGTGGTTCTAGCGCTTGGACTAAGAAGTAAGCCTCCGGTACACATGCCCTCTAAGTAAAGGTAAAGTTTTTCTTGCTCGAAAGCCAGTCGAATACGACCCTAGGGATGCGGTGTTCATCTCCGTTTTCAAGCCGAAGACCCAGCACTGTCCGAATACGTTTCCGTGGTCATGTGGTCGGCATGACTAGACACCGAGGTGGCACGGAACGCTGTTACCTTCCCACCGAAGCGGTACCTGTTTATCTACTTGCAATGTCTTGCTTTCAAACTGCTAGGTTGGCAGGAGCTGGGGTCAGAGACCGGAGCTCACTCCATCACGCAGCACTCGGGTATTGAACCGCTGAACTACTGACCTTCTGCTCTGCAGTTCAGCGTCTTAACCACTTGAGCCACTGGGTCCCCACTACACATACCCTCTACCCACCAACAAACCTAAAGAGTTTATATCCCTACATGCATAGCCTTGCATTAGATTTCATTGACTGATGGTTTGTTTCAACTTGGTTTCATGTATAAAATTAGAGTCCAGTGCAATGTTCCCTCTAAGCTGTAGAGTCTTGTGGGCAAAAATTCCACCTTGTGAGCTACTGGCATTAAAGTTGTGAGCGAGCGATTTGGCTGCTGCATAAATTAGTTTGCTCTGGAGCCATCCTTTCTGAGCGAAGACAGAAATGTGTGAGCTGGAGGCTAAAAAACTGTGAGCTAGCTCACTCTAACTCAGCTTAGAGGGAACACGGGTCCAGTGGCACCTTTAAGACCAACAAAGTATGAGCTCCAAGGTATGAGCTTTTGTGTGCATTGCTATTTTATTTACATTCTAATTGCTGTGAGCCGCACTGAGCCCATTTTGGAATAGGGTGGGATATAAGCCTAATAAACAAACAAATAAATAGGAATTTGGGGGCAATGTAGGTAGAACAGGGTAGTCCACGGGCGTTTTGCTGGACTAAAAACATTGTTATTTTAAGATGCCCCGAGATTCCTGTTTGTTTTTACAACCAGAGACTAACAAGACCAACCCCTCTGGAATTTTTGCCCTAGCTTCTTGTTCTTGATCACACCAAAGTGTGGGGCTGCCTTTTAGATGAGGCCTTGCATTACCCACGGTTGAACCCTAAGTTTTAAAGAACAGGTATGAGAACTGCGTTGTGTGCAACAGGTGGAAATTTCTCTTGTAAATTCGACCTCAGGTAAAATTCCATTACAAGGACAAAGATTTATGAACATGTTGCATTGGATCGCCAGGAAAAGGAGCAAGTACTCCTTTCTGGTGGATACCACCTTTAATCCATGTATTCCTCAATTGGTTTATGAGACTTAATGTGATGCCCTGCTAAAAAACATGAGCTGTGAGCCAGGAAGTGACTTGATCTTATCCAAGCCCCACCATCTATACAGGGGGATAATACCAACTTACCTTATATGGCTGTTGTATGGATTGCTTAGATAATGCATGCAACAGTTCTGAGCACTTAAGGAGAACAAGATCAGTAGCAGAGTATTATTATCTTTACAACTCATTACATCTTTCCTTTTCACCCCTTTCACTTTATGGCCCATGGGGTCGCGAAGAGTCAGACTTGACTGTGCGACTGAACAACCACCACCACTCTAGAATTCAGCACAGGATTCCAAAAGCTGAAACCAGGACATACCCTCACCAGCAGCATTTGGCATTTCAAATGAACAAGAAAGCCAAATAACTCTGCATTATTTGCAAATCAGCTGTCTGATGCTTCTCTGTGTTGGGAGTGGAGCCTAATGCATACTCTGTACAGCAGTGCTCTGAAACATGCTGGTGGGAACCTGGTTTGGGAATCGACTCTCGCTTACATAAGAATGTTCGGTATACAGAATTCCAAGATAAGTCGCTTTCAAACTTTCACCTCCAATAGGGTCACCAGCCTCAAAGTGGGTCCTGCAGTTTCCCCAGACAAGAGATGAGTTCCCCCAGAGGAAATGGAAGCTCCAGAGCTTGGTGGGTAGACTCTGTGGCACCATAGGGATCCAACTCTTGGACTTCTCCACCAAGACCCCCAGATGCATTTGCTATGGAATACCAACACACTGCAGCAAATTTTGAAGCGTGTTCTAGGCATGCAGTCAGTATGCAAGGATTGTTGAGACTTGCTGTCATCCTGCAGACAGTAGGGTGGTGGAAAGTGGTGTTAAGCCATAGCCGACTTATGGTGACCCCGTAGGGTTCTCAGGGCAAGAGATTAGCAGAGCTGGTTTGCCATTGCCTGCCTCACCATAACAACCTTGGACTTCCTTGATGGCTTCCCATCCAAGTACTATACAGGGCCAACTCTGCTTAGCTTCCCAGATCTGATGAGGTTGGGCTAACCTGGGCCATCCAGGTCTGGGCATAGACAATATACCCTACAACAACACTCCCCGTGTAGGTATGGATTGCAGAGGAAGATTAACGATGGTGGGGAGGCTTCCTTGCAGGGTAGGTAGTTTGCAGTGAAGATATCTTACAGAGGAGACTGATCTTCCCATTAAGAAACTGTTGGTAAGTCTACAAGGAGGAACCCCAGGTTTCCCTAGAACACAGACTGAAAATTTAGGGTAGATTAACATTCCAATTTCAACAGATGAAGAACAAGCTATAAAAGGTTATGAACTGATCAGGGCTTTCAATTTCATTCACATCTGTAACAAGAATATACTGTATGGCATCTTGCAAAGGGAAGGCCTGCCTTAACCGGCCTTTTAGAATACTTTGAGAGTGTCAAAACATGGTGACAGAAGGGATCCTGCAGACATTACATATTTGGGCTTCTGGCAGAGTCCCTCACAAAGGGCTCCTGAGTTAATTCAGAAGTCTGGGGAAGAGAAATCCTTTTATGGGTTGATGGCTGATTAAAGAACAGGAAGCAGAAATGGACAGTTTTCATAACATACATTAGAGTCCCTCCAAGATCTGCCCTGGGATTGTCTCACAGAATCATAGAAATGCAGAGCAGAGATGGGTCGAGAGAAGCACTGGGTGCCATTCACAAGGACGCCCACTGCCTAAGAGCCAGGCAACACTGTCACAGAGGCAGCTGTGCTTGCTCACATATCTGCCTTGTCCCCAGCTCACGTTGGCTATCAGAGCCAAGATGGGGGAGGAATGCCTGGGTGGCAACCCATCTGAATGGTTCTGAGGCACACCCTTTTCGATGACGACATTAGACCACCATCCACCATATATGTGAGGCAGGTGCGTGCACCACCACCACCACCACCACCACAACAAAGCAGTGGGCTCGTGGCATCTAGAGTGGCTCGAACTGTGCAGTCCTAAATGGAGGGGTGCCCTTCTAAATTCATTGACTTTTATGGATTTAAAAACGTGGAACTCCACTTAGGACGGCCCTGTAAGTTATCTTAAGGTGAAACTTGCCAAATCTTACCTTGAAGTCCTCCAGGAACCGAGGAAATTCCTCAACCTCTCGATGCAGCCATAGTATTAAGAAATCCCACTGGAATTTATTTACTTTGTTTGCAGACTGCCATTTTCACTGAGAATGCAGTGAATCATTCAGTGAGAAATGATCATTGGAGGTATCGTCTTGCTTTTACTGCATTGCCTTATACCTTTGTAGTCCCCCTTTCCGTACTGCATATAGTACACCCTGCTTTAGACAGTTTGTTGTTCCGATTGTTCTCTGATTCTGTAACGCGTTGTTTCCTGCTTGTCTTAAGCTGTCTGATGGCACTATTTTATATTATGTAATTTGCCTTAAGCCTGAGCAAGAAAGGTGGGCTATACATAAATATAGAAAAACAATTCAGGATTTTTTAAAAACCCATTTTTATTTATTAATTTATTATTTATTTATTAATTCTGGCTTATATTCCATTTTAAAGTGGAAATGTTTAAAGAGTTCCAGTTTAATTTGCAATTTCTCCTATTCAAAGAATGAAATGTACTGTGAGAACAGCAGCCTTTTATGCAGGCGGTGATTGTGTCCTTTTTAGATTGTTTCTTTGAACAGGGCCAGAAGGAAGGACTCATACGCAGGGGGCACTAGATGCAAAGAAGTACAGGGAAAGCTATTGTTTCTAATTGTCACGTATGAGGACATTTCAGTGGGTGCAGCTTGTCATGCAGGCATGAGAAATCTCCTTTTTATATCAATATTAGAGGGGTCTAGTTCAAAAACCACCCCCTGCAAATCAAACCCTGCACCATCCATCAGTCAAACAAGCGCACATGCAAGCCAGAAAGCAGTAAAAAATACTAGAGCAAAGAACAAGGGAAACTAACCTTCAGAACAAATAATCCCAGTAGATTTCAGTGTGCTCTCAAGAACACTTCCCTGGGAGTAAGCCCTGTTGAATAGACCTGACTGGGATCCTGCATAGATCTGCTCAGGATTGGTCTCCAAGGCTGTCATCCTATGCATGCTTACCTGGGAGCAACTTTCATTAAATGCACTGGGTCTTACATCTGCATAGACATGCATAGGATCTCTCCGCGTTGCGGTCAAGTCAAACTCAATGCTACAGGGAAAAGCAACCAAAACATTGTATGGGCTGCCCAACAGAAGTCTCATTTCAATTTGGGTACTCTTTAACTCTTTGCAACCCAAGTAATTATTAACATTAATACTTACTCAGCTCACAGTTTTGCTCTGGGAGATCGTTCTTCGCCATCATCCAGAAGCACTGTGAGCTTACATCCCCAGATGCCTTAACGAATGAAAACTCCCAGTCCTCCCTTGCTATATAGCAAGTGTCTCTGACTGATAAGAACTCTTCAAAATTGCCGTTCGCAGCCGGGGAATGGGAGGGTTGCTCAAAGTATCTTGGAGAAGCCAATTATACCATTGCTTGTTTTTTTAAAGGCATATACACAATCATGCCTCCTGAAGTTATGACTGTCCTCAGAATAACTGACTCTGGTAATTAATGAAAGATTAATTGGGCTCAAGAAACTTTGATCCTAGATCTTTTTTTTCTTTTTTGCTGGTGCCAGTGACTGTTCTGGACTTGGACACTGCCGGGTTATTCCGGACAAGTGTTTAACTGATAGGAGGAAGGGGATTTTAAAAGCCGCTTGGTGAAAATCAATTACGGTCGCATTCTGAAGATTAATGTAGAACGTATTCTGAACTCTGCACTGGTTCCCTTCTCCCCCACATAAGCATCAGAACTGGCACCCTTTCACATTTTCCACTACAGGTACGTGCAGCCCTGATAAATCCCCATCAGGAAGATTAATAACATCATTCAAAGCGTATTAACGATGGTGGGTGATTCAAAAGCACCCTGAAGACTGAGTTTATCAGCCAAGTGACCTGAAGACTTTCAGGAATCTCTCCCGGCTTCCATCCTTCACTTCTGATAAGAAAAGGCTGAATACACAAGACCTCAGGAACAGAACATCTGCTGGAGCAAACCTGTCTAGCCAAGGCATCTATGGCAATCTATTGAACACCGGTAGACCAGGCACTTTATTTGTTCATTAAAGTTAGGTGCTTGTTATGAGCAAAATGCCTGTAATTATGGAGTGCTGCATTATATACAAGAATGAAGGAAAGACTTGTATTTTGTAAGAGCTCTTCTGTGCAAGGACGCATGATTCACTCTCCTTGAGACGCCTAATCCTCCAACACTGGGGTTAGGGGGCAGTTTTTGAGATTGTTCAGCGTTTCACCTTTCCTCAGAAGAGTGACTAGCAGCCAGCCACTGCTATGAAAGAGAAAAGGAGTGCTGTCACAGATACTGCTGAAATAGAAATTGTATCTCCTCCCTCTTGGGAGTAAAAGCTTTCTACCGGCACGACCTCCTCCTGTGCTATGCTGCTTGGTCATACAAAGAGTATGGCGGGACCTGACTGTGCATGGGAGAGAGAGGCCACCATTTAGTCCAACTAAATACCCATAAAAATACAGTGGTGATTTTTTCCTCTTTTTTTGCCATCAAGTCGCAGCTGACTTATGGTGACCCCATAGGATTTTCATAGGCAAGAAACGTTCAAAAGCAGCTTGCCATTGCCTGCCGCTGCACAGGAATCCTGGACTTCCTTGGAGGTCTCCCATCCAAATATTAACCAGGGCTGACCCTGCTTAGCTTTTGAGTTCTGATGAGATCAGGCTAGCCTGAGCCATCCAGGTCAGGGCAAAGCAGTATCACTATTTTAAAAAACCCTTCTAAAACACCTGTTTCCTGGCTGTGTTCTTCCTGGCTGTGTTCTGGGGAGCCCAGAATTTCCTCTGAGGTTTATCAGGGTTACCCAGTGAGAAGAATTTGAATCACCAGCAACTGGCGATACACATTCTATTACATTAATCTTCCCAATAGACCTTACAGGCGCCACGTGGAAAATGGGAGATTCTGCCAGTTAGAATTTCACTGTGAATCTTACTGGAGACAAGTGAAGTAAATAAATCAGTAAGGATCTGTAACAGCAGACAGGCTTTTTGGAAGATCATCTCATCTGTCATTACAAATCTGCCCCTGCAATGGGGAGTGGTCACAGGTCTGGCAGCGGTGACCCAGGCAGGTCCACCCGATGCCACTCTCCCGGCTGGGCTACTGGATGGTGGTGGCAGAGCAGCAGTGGTGAAGACAGCTGGGCACATGGGCAGGGCTAGGAGGAGGAAGGGAAAGAAGGAAGGTGGTGCGGTAGCAGCATCCTTTTGGCATTCAGGAGCAAGGCACACGGGGAAAATGAGGCTCCTCTCACCTGTTTGGTGCTCTCAGAATTTGGTGCCCTAGGCAATTGCCTAGGTTTGCCTAGTGGTTGCTCCAGTCCTATCTTCCCAGTGAGTCCTAGGGCATACTGTCTGGGGTGCTGGTAAGACCTAGGGCATACTGTCTGGGGTGCTGGTGAGGCCTAGGGCATACTGTCTGGGGTGCTAGTGAGGCCCGCCTTGCAGTCCTGATGAAATGGCTTCCTAGAAAGCTGTCTTGGATCTGCCTGCAGTATTCTAGGCTTCTGTTGCAAATATCTGGGGTTCTCAGCAGGCAAAAGCTCCCGGAAAGTTTCCCCTGAATGCAGGAAATCGCTGCTCTGAAACAACAGCATTAAGGCCTATCAGTCAGCAGGGGCAACAATAAAAGTCCAGATAAAACAAACAGCGATACAGAAGCATTTAACCAACGCCCTCAGAAGCCCTTTGGAACACAGCAGTCACAGTTACCAGTCTCTCTATGGTGCTACTCGGCTGGAATTTGACAGCAGTCACAATGAGTCTGGTCCAGCGGGAGCTAACTTGACAAGCTTCCTCACGTAAGGACTTCTGATAAAGTGGGAAGAAAGCCCTGCTTAACCTCGGAAGGCCCTCAGGGCGGGGACTCCCCCAAGGCAGGGAAGCCTCCTGAAGGGGCAGCCTGATGCAGAGTCGCTTACCTGTTGTTTGCCCCAACTTGGATGCTATTGGGAAGAAGCCCCCCCCCGCCCACTTTCCCACAGTGTTGTGGTCCTTCAGTGCATCTCATGTGGGTTTCCATTGTCTTTCCTGTGATCATTCCCAAACCTGCTTTGCTGTGATGTTTTATGCAGCAAAGCTTAGGATAGCACCCATGTGGACAGGAAAGTGCAGATCATCTTGAGAGCCAGCGTGGCGTAGTGGTTAAGAGCTACGGACTCTAATTTGGAGAACCGGGTTTGATTCCCCACTCCTCCACATGAAGCCTGCTGGGTGACCTTGTGCCAGTCACTGCTCTCTCAGAGCTCTCTCAGCCCCACCTACCTCACAGGGTGTCTGCTGTGGGGAGAGGAAGGGAAGGTGATTGTAAGCTGCTCTGAGACGCCTTCTTCTTCTCCCTCATCGATGCCACTTTCCCTTCTTCAGCCCTCTGCAGTGGCCATTCTACCCTCTTCAATCAGGCCGGACTTGGCATGCAGGAGTTTCAAGGCCCAGAATCTCCAGTTAAGCATCAGACAACACATGATGAGGAAGACCTCCACCTGAGACCCTGGAGAGCTGCTGCCAGTCTGAGCCGGCAGTACTGACTCTGATGGACCAAGGGTCAGATGCAGTATAAGGCAGCTTCATGGGCACTTGTTATAGTATTAATGCTTTATGACTTATCTAGGAGGTTCTCTGAATTCCCAACTTTCATTTTTTGGGGGGGGAAAAGTCGCTTGCCCCCTTTCGTTACGGTGATATGCCTTTGCCCTTATATCACTGTAATGGAAGGGGCCAGTGTAAGGGTCCCAAACACGGTGCCCATGAGTACCGGGGCACCTGCTGACACGTCTTCTGGCACCGACCGAGTGTTGGTAGAAAGCAGGTAGGGCCAAGTGAGGCCTTTGCACAACAAGGCTTTTTAATTCACCACTGGATATTTGATGGACTGCACAGATTTTTAAAAAGGTACCTTTTCAGCAGCTGCCACCACAGTAGGGGTATCATTCCCCAGGTGGGGGTGGGGCACCCCCTGCTTTCACGGCCTCTTGCCTGCTGGTTGTGTGTGACGACATGCTGACGTCACCCAGAAGTGACGTATCGCCTACCAGTAACGTGTGGCATGCTCTGGTTTTGGGGCAAAACTCCATGGTTTGAGGGCAATTTTATCATAGAGTTTGTTCAGAAACCAGAGTGTTGTCACCGGCATGCTTACGTCACTTCTGGCTGACATCTGCACATTGCACAATGTCCCCACCCACTCCTGGAACGCCCCCCCATCCCCCTGCTGGCTCAACGATCGGACCTGGCAACCCTACACCACAATGCAAGGACCTTCACTACATAACTGAAGGTAAGCTGCAACAGCCATTGTATGGGTGACTCCACTTCCTGTGGCAGCCATTTTGTGGTTGCACCCCCCAACCTGTGTCAGAATTCCAAAGGTGGCCACAGGCTCCAAAAGGATGGGGGGACCCCTGGGCTAGAGACATAATTTACAAAAATATGAAAGGTGGAAATTCAGATAACCTGATGGATTGTTATAACACTATTAAAATATGTCAGTTGTTGATTTTTAAAAACCAAGAAACCCACTGGTGGCTCTGTGGGATGTTTGCTCCAGGGGCTTGGAACAGGGAAAAGGCAAGAAAATTAGGGCCACCAGGTCTCCTGCTTTGGTAGAAGGCCTCCCTCTGGCAAGCCCTGCTGCCTGATGTCACTCTCTTTGCCAGCAGGAGAAAAATAAACTAAAAAACCATTGTTGAAACGAAGGTGTTGTATCACACCCAGAGGAAACCTGGAAGTGACATCATGCCCATCTAGGGATTGCTGGAAGAGTTTCCGGCAGCTCCTAGAGAGGCTTGATGTCATTTCAAGGAAAAATGTGCCATGTGGAAATTCCATTGCTGCTGCATTGTGTCAGCAGCCACAGGGGCAAGGGAAAAACACTCATATATTGAGAGGGAGAGGTCATATGGCCAGAGGTGGCCCTACTTCTAATTCATAGTGAGGCTGCTGTTTCAGATGGCAGATTTTCAACACTGTTCAAGGTAGCACAGTTGGATCTGATCTATGGAGTACAGCTGTTCTCGCATGCAAGCCCCACTGAAATAACCCCAACCAGCACATTCATTTTAATTATGCTTGGGCAGGAGAATTTTCCAATGGTTTGTGTCCCATGTTCATTGCTGGCAAAGCAATGCCTTTTGAACTGTCCGCCCCAAGCACAGAAGTATCTTAGAACTGGTTGGACTTGTCTGGGCAGTAGAATGAGGTGGCAGAGAGTACAAATGTCAGCTGAGGGGTTACATGTTTCAAAATCTCCCTACATTAATAATTCCCTGACATTAGTGTGGGTCTGCGAACCAGGCCTCCAAGCCCCCTCCCCGACTCTGCACTGGCTAGCCTCAATAGACGGAGCTGCCTCTCTATACGGAACCATAGACAAAGAACGACGATCCACTCAATCCTACGTATGGCGGGGGCGGGGGCATCTACATTTCAGCGAGAGAGTCTTCCCACTTCCGCTTGTGGCGACGCGCGAGACGGTGCCCTTCGCGCCCCTTCCGCCTGACGTCACGTGACTCGGCGCGGGTCCCGCTCTTTTTTCTGTTCCGCGGCTGCTTCCGCCTTTTGCGGCGGCGCGACCCTTGCCCTTTGACCTCCTTTCTCCTTAGCGACGACCTCGTCCCTTCGTCGGGTGTTGCCGGGATGGCGCGGCTCGGCTGCGGCTTCGTTTTGCGTTTCGGCCTCGGCAGCCTGCCCGTTCCGGCCGGTTCCTTGTACCGGACCCTGCGGCCGCCCGAGCCTCCGCCCTGGCCGGCGCTGAGGTGAGTGCGGGGAAGAGAGCTCCCCCATGGGGACACCTGCTGCGGCCGCCGCCTTGTCTCTCCAGCCCCTCGCGTGCTCGACTGGGGGAAGCGTTGCAACGAGGGAGTCTTGCAGCACCGGCTCTTCTGAAGCTTTTCTCAGCGCACGGATCCTTAGAAATCCGTACAGACGGGGAGGACATTTTTTTTATTATTATTATTATTATTAGGTTGAGTTTCTATCCCGCCCCTTCCCGCGAACGGACTTAGGGCGGGTTACATTTCTTACACAACATAACACGAGGCTTTAAGAACTGTAAACTCTTAACCCCTGCACGGCGGTATTCCAGATTTCTTCAGACTATTTCCGTGGTTTTCCCAGTATAATTCGGTTGGAGGCAGAAAGGGCTCGTTTCAGTGTTCTTAAAGCACAGTCGCCATTCACGGCTTGGGAGTAGACCCTAGCGCCCCGCCCTTGCTCCGCAGTGAACCCCATAGGCTGCCTTCTGCGGAACTAAGCCAGTTCCTCTAGTAACCACCTTAACAATATTGTCTGGCAAGCAGCAGCTAGCTCTTCAGGGCCTGGTTGATCAGAAGGATCTGATAGGAGGTGGGGCAGGAGACAGCTCTGAGGCTCAGGCCATGCCAGGTATTGAGCCTGGGGGTGGTGGTTTCTGCATGCAAAGCAGATTCTTTACCTGTGAGCCACAATTAGTTTATTAAGTTTTCAAGGTGCTTTAAGACTCCTTTTTGCTTTATTGCACTGTGAGATATCACAGTGCTGGAACATCATGCCTCCCTTCTATTTTCTTTAAACAGACCCCCCCCCCCCAGTGCTCTAACTTCTTGATCATTTTGGCTGCCTTCTGTAGCAGTGAGAATGGACAAAAGGGACACATTTTGTCCCTGATTCCTGTGGACACTTGCTCCATCTTTCTGGAGCATCAGACTTGCCTTATACTGTGTCATGATGCTATGATGCATCATTCAGATGCAGCTGCTCCCTCCCTAGTAGTTTATTTTTTGGTTCTCGTAGCTGTGTCTATTATGTGTTTGAAATCTAAAGGGCATGAAAGACTTAGTAACAATGCACATACTTGAATGGGCTTTCTTTTGTTGCAGACCACCAGTGCGCCAATTCTCTGCAAAGGCAAACTCCAAAACTGTTATTTCTGCCCTGGTCTCAAAAGCCAAATACATAAATGAGAAGTATGAAAGATATTTGGAAAGGACATTCCCACGTTTCTATGTGCTCTATTCAACCTTTCTCAAAGGTAGGTGTTAACTAGAAGAAACAAGGGCATCTAGCCAAAACCCTTGCACAGGCTTCAGGATTTCAGTAGCATGATAGTATATGTGCAAATGGTTTATACAGACTGAATCAGAGCAGAATTATATGTGGAGAGCAGATCCCACCAATGGTCCCGCTAAGGTCTGGAGTCCTGTGAGCAGAAATTCTGCGTTGTGAGCTGCTGGCATTAAAGTTGTGAGCGAGCGAATTGGCTACTACATAAATTAGTTGGCTCTGGAGCCATCCTTCCTGAGCTGAGGCAAAACTGTGTGAGCCAGGGGCTAAAAAACTGTGAGCTAGCTCACACTAACTCAGCTTAGAGGGAACACTGGATCCCACATCTCCTTGTTTAGGTTACTAGAAGCTCTCTCCTAATGATGTCTATGGTGTAATTCCTGTGTACACAATCTAATTTGAGAGTGGGGGTGGAAGGGAGAGAAATGAGAAACTGAGAAGTGAGGAAACTGATTCATACATACAGAGCAATTATTTGGCAGAGACTGGAGGTGACAGAATGGATTGCATCAGACTGCAGGTAGAGAATCATGGATCATTTTTAGAATGCTCTCTTATGATGTTTAACTCCGTACAAATAGGAAACCAGCACAGCAAACAAAGTGACGGAGTACAGTTGTTCCCTCTGCTGTGTTATTTTTCTGTTTGTATTCAGGTGTATCTTGCTTGAAGGAACATTCAAAGCCGGAATCAACCACCTGCTCTCTGTAGTAGTGCAGTCTTTTCCCCTACAAAGTTCCAGCACCTCATTCCATTCCATGGGTGAAAGCTGGGATTCTTGGGAGAAATTCAGGATACAAATGGGATAATGCCATTTTATTCTTGCAGCAGTCTAGTGAGATAGGTTAGACTGAGTGGCATGCCCACAGCTACCAGTGAATTTCATAGATGTTGAACTCAGGTTTTCTACTTGGAAATTAAACACTGTAGCCCAGTGGCTTACTTTTAGGGAGCATTTTCCCCATGGAGGCGCATATTATGGAATCCCTAAGCCCACAATCTTGGCATTGTTGTAGAAGCTTGTAGGGCAAGTTGAACATATCCAACACTTTTCAGTTACTATGAGCTACAAGGGAACAGCAGTGGATGCGACTATGCCAGGAGTTGTGGACAAGCTGTCTTTCAGAGATGCTTTTCTATCATTACCAAGCTTCTAGCTTTAGTTTCTCAAGAACAGTTTGATTACAATGGCATTAATCCATGATTTCTCTGCTGCTTGCCATAAAGCACCAGTTTTCTCCAGTGATTTTTATAAGATGCAACTGTGCAGCAGCTAGTATGTTTGTCTTGTGGCTTCACTTGCAGTCATGGGCTATAGACCACTTGGAGAACCACCACTGTAGCCAAGTCTTATCACAAAACAGGCACCTAAGGGTGATGACATTAAAGGGTCTTAGTGGACAAGGATGCAGTCAGACTAGGGCCATATTGTGAAAAGCCTTGAAAGTGTCAAAATCTGGACTCTCACCCCCATTTCTACTTTTCCACTGAAATCCTGGAAACTACTGAAACCACGTGAAAAATGATTAACTAAGGTTTTACAGATAGGAAGGTATGAGAGCTAAAATAGGCCACAAAAATCAACTTGAGATGAGAGAATGAGGAAGACGGATCTTTTGTCATTGCTTCATGCATTCATGCTGTGTATTTAAACAAAGGGAAGGTGAAAGGCTCAGGAAGGGCTTTAGCATGGACATCACAGAAAGAACATTTCTACAGATCTGAAAGTCTGTTTCTTCCATACAGGGATCCGGGTATTCTATGGAGAGGTAAAAGAAATAAGGAGAATAAAGGCCAACATGGCACATAAAAACATCCAGTTTTATCAGCTTCCATACAGGGAGATGGAGAGACTAAGGCAGGTAGGCTTTGATATGGGGCCTGCTGTTCCTATCAGAATTCCAGAGGCTAATGTTTGACCTGCACTCTTGCTTGTGATTTCCATGTGCTCTGTAGTTCTCAAATTTGGGCAAAGGCCTCTGTTTTCCTGAGTGAGAAATCCTGCTTAACCACCGCCATTTGTATTGTAAAGGAGTCCTACAAGAGAATCTGGGCTGTACTGGATGCAAGCTGGCTTCTGTTTGGTACAGTTAACAGGTTTCTGCTGTTAGTACTATTCTGAGATGACCCAGTTAGACTGTCATCCTGTATGCCCCGTTGTGCAGGCAGGGATAATTGGGCTGGTCTTCTGGATCCCAGGCTGACTTCACTGAGTTCTGTCTGCTTCAACAACAAACTGACCAAGCTTCTTGTGGAAAATACAGTGTTTCACTTTCCTCCTGCTTCTCTGCATTTATTTCTTCTCATCTATAACTGTATTGGTGCCAATAAAGAAAAGAATTGCATAGACAAGCTTGCTCTGTGCTATTTCAGTACCCTACCCAACACGTTTGCATAGTCTCTCAGGACCATGGACAATGACTCCCTTCACTATCCAACAACCACGTTCTTAGGAGCCCCATTGAGCAGAGGGCAGTAGGATGCTGAAGATTAGGAATATACCGTTCATCACAAGTATAAACAACTAGGCACATCTACCCAAACCAAAGTCCGTAGAAACACAACCTATGGCATTTCTCGTTATGGGGGCCACTTGGGCACAGCCCAGCAAGCCTTTCCTTATGCAGAAGCAGTAGAGACGTCTGCTACTGTTTTCCTCTAGTGCAATGGGCAATATGTGACTGCAATATTTACACACACAGGTTGTACCACAATAGGCATAGCAGACTGCGGGATCTATAATCTTTAGCAGCTCTACTCAGAAATAAGTTAGTTATTCAGTGGGAAAGTGCCGTTAGGAATGTAGCCTAGAGTAAGTCACAGGTACATACAGTTGTCACTCTTTTGCCACCAGTCCATCTCGGTGCTTGCTCTTTACTATTGGTTTTAATGCTTCTGCAGTAAGGAGGGAGTTCTTTTTTGTGGGGATACAAAAACCCAGCCTTGCTGTTTTGAGAAGCAATTTCCAGTTGGAATGCCAGTGAAACCATAACCGCTTAGCCTGCCTCCAGGCACTTGAAAGTGACAGCCAGTGGCAGGCTAGTCAGCAGCTGCCTTCTACACCACTGCCCCATCAGTCCCTTCACCTGCTCATCCTCTCTCCTGCAGCCATGCTAATCGTGTTTTGTGTGTTTAGTTTCGCAGAGATCTGATCAAGGCCATTCCTATTGGGATTCTCGCACTTCCACCCTTTGCTAACTACCTGGTTCTTTTGCTCATGTAAGTATATTTCTTGTGCCTGTTTATATGGAGAGTCCACAGGGTTTGTGGTGAAAGCGAAGGAGCTTATCTTGGCCCTGTCACTCAGCAGGAATGGCATTTGTCATAAATGGTTCGTGGTTTCTTTGCTCATCAGCTGCCAAGTGCTCTTCCTAGCTCATCGATGAGGGCCCTGTTGCAGTACAGCCGTGTGCTTTAGCTGCTACAAAAATAAATCGAAGAAGAACATATCTTATTAGAAACCTGCACCTTCTCTGCTTGTGGGCTCTGAGTCAGAATTTTGTGTTTCTGCTTTATGCCCTGGCATGAAAAGATTTTTTGTTAGCCCCAGTAGAATGTGTGTGTACAGCTGCCAGCCACCCACTTTTTTGGAAACTTTTTTTCAGCAGAACACTTAAACTGCTTTTCTAAATCCCTGGAATTAAAAAAAACAAAACAGATGATTAAAAGAGAATGAGTTTTGTGTCTAGAGAGAAGAGGGGAAAGCTTAACTTCTATTTGGTGCCGTCTGTTCTAGGGCACAGTCCCTTTACAACTTCCTAACATACAGTTTAAAGACAGATTTTATACATAATTGATATTAAGTGCACCTGGCTCTGAAATACAGCATTGTATGGGAGAGATCATCAAAAGGAAAGACAACTCAATATGTAAGATTCAACCCAAATTCAAGGCAGAAAACATTCCTTGACTCCATAGGAAGGATTGATATATTCCCAGAAGACATTTTAGAAACTGACCCTCTTCTAGTTATTTAAAGTATAATTTATCCACTTCTAATAATTTTCACTGTCTTTATTCAGCCCAATTTTTAACAAAGTGGCAGCTTTGAATTTTTCCAGTTGTTTTTTGTTAAATTTTAGTCAAGCTATGATACCATTTGCTAGCAAGACAGTAATATTTTGAAACATCCCCCTCCTTTGTTTCACCAAAACAACATCTTAATTTTGTCATCTGTTGCGGTTAATTTGATCATCTATTATGGTCAAATTATATAACTGCCATACTTAAGACATAATTCCCGTTTTGTAGAGAACCTAACGCTGAGTTGTCCAGTCAGTCCAATGAGTCTGTGACTGAAGAGCTTCCACTTTTCTGGCCTTTGACTGCAGCCCAGAAAAAGCTGTATTTTGGGCAGTGCCGTGTTACCAACACAAGTGTAAATTTAAAAAAAACCCAGTTGCTATTGGGCAAAGAATTCACCATCCTAAGAACTACAGCTTGCATTTTTTTTAAAAAAATAATAAAAGCCTGTTTTAGCATTCTGGACCATGAAGGTAGCTTGAGAACGTGAGAGGAAGGTCTGATTCTCGGGGGTGGGGTGGGGGAAGAGGCTCAGTGGCAGTTCCACAGGCCAAGGCTTCAGTTCCTGCAAAGCTGTTCCTCCCTCATTTGACTAGATGGTGCAGAATACATTGTATAGAACACACACACTTGAGCAGTTAAAAGCTGCACGGTTTATTTCTTTTTGGTGCACAATTTAACACCGTGACACCTAAAAAATTTTTTGACTTGCCTTTGGGGTGTTCATCACTGCACATTACACACAGCCCTGGGCAGGTGTGTACCCTTACTGCATCTTTGCTGGGAAGTGTGCCACTTCTTCTGAAAGGTCTTTCCTTCCCAAGGTATCTGTTCCCAAGGCAAGTCTTGATACGCCATTTTTGGACTCCCAAGCAACAAACTGAGTTTCTGGATGCATATCACAATACAAGGAAGGAGGCCTATGCTGAAGTGGTTGATGACCTAATGCACCTGTCTTGTTCCCTAGCCGACCTGCAGCTTCGAAAACGGATGTTGCATCTCTGCAGAAAGGTATATGATCCTAAAATAAAACCATCTGACAGGCAGGGAGATGGTTGTGTGGGTCTTTAGGTATCCAACTTGCTCTTTGGACTCGTATTGCAAGATGGTTTACTCTTTGCACATTGTCATTGTCATCTTGCCAGTGTAACCTTGTGAAAGTTCACTGAGATGATTTTAAAAGCTATTGTTAATTAAAATCTGAATTGCACACAGACCATCCTGTAGATACAGGGCTGGATCCAGTGCAAAGACCATACAAGGATCCCTGATTTTTATGGCTTTCCCCTGCCTTCTAGCAATTTCTTCCAGACTCACAACAGCCACATGGGTTGGAAGGCTGCAGTGGGAAAGGGGGTGAAATTGCTCCTTTTTCCCTCTTCCATCAACAGAGCTCCAGTCATGCAAGACAGAGGAGAAAGGTGATATTGTCTCATTTCCCCCTCTCCGCTGAAGAAATAAACATATTTTGTACAGTGGGCTGGCAGAGGAGCATTCCATTTTGCTTGCAGGAAGGCCTTCTGTCAGTTGAGAAAGCTGTGGCACAGTAGTAGAGTGTCTGCTTGGCATGTCAGGAGACCGTAGGTTCAATCCCCAGCATCTCTAGTAAAAAGGATCCTATAGTAGGTGATGCAAAAGACCTCTACCTGTGACCATGGACAGCTGTGGTCAGTTTGAGTAAAGAACACTGCTCTTCCCGGGCCAAGGATCTGATTCAGTAAAAGGCAGCTTCGTGTGTTCAACCACCTTTGGATCCAACCCAAGTATTGGAGGATGCTCTAGCTCCCTGGCTTAGCAACTCCTTCCCGTTAGTAAAGGTGTGAAGCGGAGCAGACTGAGAGAATATTCCTGCACACAATAATCACAACAAGAGGGATTTCTCTCTTGCTGCTGGCATGAAAATGTTTACCCAGTTAGACAGATCAGCAGGATACATTTTGTGTAGGGTCTTGTATGGACCTCAGCAGATGTCTTTGCCTCTTCCTCTGTTCTTGGAAAATGTTTGAAAGCCTGTCTGCATTAAACGCTTATCTTCTTCAAGGTGCAAGAAGGATCCCACCCAGATGTAATAGAACTTAAAGCCGTGAGGACATTATTTGAAGGGCATCCCTTTAGCATCCAAAAGCTCAGTGCTCAACAAGTGGTAAGTGCCATTAAAAAAATGACATAATACTGGCAGCCCCCTTTATGAGCGTATTATCCATCCTTGGCCTTACTGTATTTCCACCGGGTCCTCAATTGACAGTCTCAAGGAACTATAGATGTGACTCATGACATCCTAGTGACTATTAGACCTTACCACTATTAGTTTATGTTGCCTGGGTTTATTTGGGAAGGGTGGGGGAGAGGAAGGATGAATTACCTTTACGCCACACTTTGGTCTGGGAAACAGGATGGTTTTGAAGCCTTTGTGGACTGCTTACCATTTCATTATTTTTCTTCAGAAAGTTCTAAGTCGTGTTCTGTTCCTGACACCTCGCTTGCCACCTTTCATCCTAAGATACCGCCTACGGACTCACCTGTTAGAACTGTCCCACCTGGACCAAGCCATGCTGAAACTGGGAGTGAGAGAGTTGTCAGATGAGGAAGCACAAGTGGTGAGACAGAATTTTATGGCCCAGTAGCAGAGCTACACAATAGTACCCCCTGTTAGCCAGGAAGTGGTCATACCTTGCCAGTTTCCTCTTAACTTGGGTGCCCATTCCATGTATAACTATAAATCTTCCCCAATAGAAGGGAGGGGGGAACACTGCAATGAAAATATTTCATTTAAATAATTTACAGCGACCTTGTAAGGCTTCCAAGGCAAAAAGCATTCAGTGGTGGTTTGCCGTTGCCTGCTTCCCCATCCTGACCCTGGTATTCCTTGGTGGTCTCTCATCCAAGTACTAACCTGGATGACCCAGCTTGGCTTCCAAGATCTCATGAGATCAGGCTAGCTTGGGCTATCTAGGTCAGGGCATTTAAATAATATAAATATCACCACCTAAAATTAGGTAGGGGATGGAGATGCCAACAAAACAGCTCATATAATCAAATGAAGAATAGCTCACACACTTTGGAATGCTGCTCTACTTTCCCCTTTTGATCTGTAGAGGTGCATGGAAACGTCCATGCATGCCACAGTGCTTTTCATTTTTCATTTTTTATCTGAGCTGCTGGATTTCAACAGCAGCTCCTAAGAACATAGGTGGATCAAAATTTTGTACCTTGATGCCCTCAGATCCTGAATGTCTGCAACTCTGAACAGCAAGTACTCTAAGCCTGAGCATATCCAGTTATGGACAATTGCTTACCTGCTCTCTCATTGTCACGTACCCTATTTAAGAAAGGTTAAAGATTGTCAGATTGAGGCAACAAAAAAACCCATTAAACCAGTTCCTGTGTTAGGAAGTACAGCTAGCATAGCATGGCACCTGACTTCAAAATTAAGGCATCTTTTTGTATGCAAGAGTATGCTTTTTTATTCTTTTGCAGGCTTGTTATACCCGAGGCTTGAATTCTGTCCGTTTCAGCCCATTACAGTGCAGGATGTGGCTAGACCAGTGGCTGGAACTGTCTTGCTCTCTGAAAGGTAAGACTGAATGTAGTTGGCCAACGAAGCTTCTGTTATGGGTATTCCTGGCTTTCACACAGCCAAACTGGGAAAAGTTTGATTCTGCTCTCCCGCTCTGGTGGTATTCACAACCCAACCACTGGCCCTTGTTCCTGTCAGCTTCTGCTCACATCTTCCCTCCTGTAGCAAGGTAGAGGCTGTTCCCTCATCAGTGTGCAAATGCTACTGGTTCTTTACAGTCCCCTGTTCAACGAACAAAGCAACCCCTCATTGGTGGAAACCTTCTAAAGAGCTAGGAAGATGACAGTCTGTAAGCCGGCATCTGTGGCAGTGAATGTGGGCATGCTGCTGGGGAAGCTGCAGAACCTTAGAACTGACCCCTCTACTGCAGGTCAGGTGCAGGTTAAAACTGCAAATGAGAGCCAAGATTTTTCAGGGCGTTGCACACTTGTGCTTTTTAAATTAACATTTCTAATGTATCCATCTTCAGACCAAAAACCTGACACATGGCTAAAATATGGCAACATTCAGAGGTGAAGGAGGGAATTGATTTGGTCAGAAGGTGAGGTTTCAGTACCCAGAGTAGCTGCCTTTACCATGGCTGCCACTCTTTTCACTTCACTCCCCATCCCTGTACTTGTTCATCTCTACATTTCCCCCCCTTGCCATCTTCCATTCATCTGAAAACTTAATACAGTATTGAAATATGAGAAACCGACTTGTTCCCTCAACAGTCACCTATTTTAATTTACAGATTAACAAGCAAAAGATGTGTGTGTTGGGGGGGGGGGTACATGCTTCATATGCAGAAGTTCCCTGGTAATCTTCAGTTTGAAACCATCTCAGGGAGCAGGTCTTGGGAAAGACCGTTTTCTGCCTGAGACCTGGGAATGCTACTGTCAGTTAGTTGACAGCACTGAGCTGGATAGTGCAACGTAGTTTTCTCTGTAAAGGCAGCTTCCTATGTTACATCCCTGCTCCAAAGAACTTAAATCACAATTCAGAGGGAGAAGACCAGGAGTGAGCAGCAGAGACAAAGAAGCAACTGGGTGATCTAAACAGGATGTATGTGCACCAGTAGACAACTATCCATTTAGTCTTAGTTATAGCGGAGGGTGATGGTTAAGCCAAATGCTTCAGGAAATACACTGATTTAGAGGAGCTACTGGAACCATGGAAGGCAGTGCCCTGTGGCCCTTCTGGAAGGGAGGTCAAGCCATAGGGGCAGTGAGAGAAAATGGGTGGAAATGAAGGCTGGGCAGCGCAAGACCGAATGTGTCCCTGTTTCACTCCCACATGAATGTAGAGCAGGAAAAGTCGGGTCTAGGAAGGCCAGAGAGCACTTTCAATCGAAGAACAAGAAGTGTTTTTGTGAAGCCGTTGCAGGGATTTGCAGAGATACCTCAAGGTTAGCAAATAGATTTGGCAGGAGAATTTGGGGGAGAGGTGAGTGGATTGAGGCATGACTAAGCCAAGGCTTAAGGAAGCAATCAGCAGTTGGGGAAGGAGTGCCTAAGGAATGAAAGAAAACACTAGGAGCACTGTCTCAGCCCTTGGGTTGTAATCAGAACACAGTGTTAGAAACCAAAGGCACAGGAGCATGGCTGAAGTCTCATATTTCAGCGGTTCTCTGGTCTTTCCTATACCTCAAAGGCCCCCAGAAACCCAAAGGGCAGTCTGTTACAGCCCTTTCTCAGCAAGTACAAGAACTACAGCAACCACAATACTGTCTTGTCTTTCAGACACCGAAGCATCACTCTTGGCCCATGGCATGGTCTTACTTTCCACCAACTACCTCTCTTCCTCCAAGGGCTGACCAATGTGCAGTTCCTTCTCGGACCACTTCTGAAGAGATGCTGTGACAGTCTCTCTTGGGCTACAGCAGGAAGAAAAAAAAAGGAATGGAGGGTTTGCTTGCACCAGAGAGGATGGCAGGAGTCCAGCAGGGGAGGACATTCCTCCTCTAGAGGCTGAATAATTCTGTTCAAAGCACTGCACTGAGGAGGAGTGAAATCTTTCGCTCTGACCTTCAGGGAAAAGAAACAACTGCAGGCATCGTGGAGATGTCTCCACAAGAAATGTAGATTCCACAAGGCTTTCTGGTCTGGCTCGGCAGTGGCCTACCAAGCTCAAATTCCATGCTTGTTACCACTCCTGAATGCCACCAAAAGGACCGATTTCCTCAAACACTGGCACTTGCGTGTTTCTTTGGCGAGGAGCTTTTGTGCTGCCCCACCCCCATAATAAGGAAAAGTTAAATTATGGGTGGCAGCTCAGTGATCCACTCCTGAATTGTCACCGTATGCAAGAGCATCATCGAAGCTTAATTATTAGTTCTTCAGAACTCTACTGTTCTATTTTAAAATCCTAGTAAGTGCTTAAACTGTGGCACTTCTGCTGGACAGATGTGTGTTGGCTTTCAGAGAGGGCACTATAAAATGCATGCTGGAGTTATAGAGAAGCTCGGGATTCCATCCTGTGACCCTTTTGCAGAACAGGTTATGAAGCACTTCCATCTCATTTCTGAGCTTCCAAGTCTTAAATGCTACCATAAAACTTAAGGGGAAAGTATTGTTCACTCAGCCCAAAGCATACCTTGGTTAAATAATTAAAAAAAAAACCCCAACCCTTAAGCAGCTGGAATTCTGGACAAGGCTGCCTAAATACAGATATTCCCTGCCCCACCTTCTTTAGTGGTTGAACTCAAATGCACGGTATTGAATGGCTTGTATTGTGATCCTTGAATATTCCACTAATGATGATGGCTAATAAAGACAATCTCTCATCGCAGCAGGGGTCTGGATCCATCCCGTTCTTGGTTGACTTTTGTTTTCTGTCTCACTCCCAAGTCACTGTGCCAGGACACCCATCAGAACAGGACTGGCTTCAGGATCTTGTGGCAAACTAAACCTGTGATACCGCTCTCTCCCTCAACCCCTGTGCAAATGTTTTGGCCCACAAACAGTCTGCATTTGCTCCGCATAAACCACACCTCAAATTCTTTCTTTAAATAAGGGCTTAGGTGTTTCCCCTGAAAGAAAGACAAACCAGCCTGCTACCAGGGATGAGACCAGTTTTAGCTAGAGCAGCCCTAATAATTTGCATTTCTGTAGCTCACATAGACTCAGCAGGGGAGTGAGCAGTATCCCTTGGGGAAGGTTCTTTGCTAGTGTTTTACCATTTAAGAGGTAAACCGTTAGGCCAAGGGACCATTGACTGGTATAGAGCAAGTATTAGCTTCAAGTTGGAACATCCGCTGGCATTCAGTGAAAGGGTGGCATTTGCAGTGCAATATTACTGATCTTTCTTGGGCACACTGGGAGCATGAGACAGGCTTCATGCACAGAATTCCCCCTTCGGGTTCACTGCTTGTTTTAACTGTGATGTAGCATTACATCTCACTAAGCAGACTTCCCTTCTTAAACAGACACTGACATGGCTTATAGATACGTTTAGCAAGGAATCAGTGGCTGGCACTCATACAGCCATAATACAACACCAAAGTTGAAAGCCTACTATGGGAGATCAGAAAACCAGCAGCATATTCATGTTAGCCTAATTATAGCAGTTGCATTCGTCCAAGGCTAAACCTTTAAAATTTCCCCCTTTTTATTAGGACCAACCAAAGAACCACAACTGTGGGGCAGCTTTCCACAGTTCTACATGGTATGTGCTACCAGACACCAGCACCATTTTTACCAGCTCCGCATTTCACACAGGATGCTTTACAAAGGAATGGTCCAAGACAACTCCCCACTTTTTTTTTTTTTTTTAGGAACATCCAGCCTGACAAGAGTTCTGAATAACTCAAGCACTTGTACACTGGGGTCATTTTGGCTGGTTCTAATAAAAGGAATTACATGACTTTTGTAAATGCAGTGAGAATATCAGAAGAACCACATCTCCCCCAAGCTTTTAAGTAGGAACAGCGACAACGCAAGAGTTTCGTTATTTAAAAAGAGAGAGAGAGAGGAAGAATGTAAGCTGTTTGGTGCAAGTTCAAGCATTTCTTTATTTTTACATTTAAATATCCTCTTTAAATACAGCATTATCACAATGAAAAGAACATAAAAGGCAGAACAAATGTCGAGGACCTGACAAGCTTTGGATTCACATTGAAAATGCCACCTGTATACCATGTCATATGGGAGGGAGAGTGGAGAATAAGTTATAAGGTTACCAGAGTCACGGCTGACGGAGAGAGCAGGGCAGGGCTGGCGGGACCCGGCGTCTCAGACCAGGGCCTAGTCAATAGAGACTTTTGTCTTCCAAGCCGGTAATAGGGGGCTTGCTCTCCTGTAAACAGTTCAATAGCACCAAAAAGGAGGGAAAGGTGGGTGATTGTTTTACTCACTCGCTAATCAAGAAAAACGATAGTTTTGGTAGGAGTGCAATGATGCCCACATCGGCATCAACCTTCCCCCCCCCCCCCCGCGCCCCCCAAAAATAGAGACCAGACAGAGAAGGGGGATACACTTCATTCCATTAAAGAGCATTCTTTTTTTAAAAAGAAAGTTTGATAAAAACCAGACCTCGGTTTCCTAAGATTCAGATTCTGTCGTTTCACTTAAAAAATAACTTGCATTCTCAAGTTACTCTTCCATACTGTTCGAGGGAACACTGAGCCACACTCCCCTCCCCCCACGCCGGACGACCTAGCAAAAAGCCGTCTACTTTGCCTTCCCCAGCAAAGCACGGAACAGCTTTATTCTGCCAAGGTCACAGGCACAAAAGATCAGCAGAGGACTTGCTGGCTCAGGGAGGCAGTCATGGCAAAGGGCCAGGGATAGCGGGTTAGTTCAGATGCTATCGGAGTCGTCTGCTGCTGGGGAAGAACACGTACTACTTAAGACTACAAACTGTCTTCTGTTAGGTTTCTGTCAACCTATCCAAGCCATCTTTGCATCTCGGAATGTAAACCACAAGAACACCCTTCTACTTGAAAAAGGAACTCTGAGCCTTAAAGGGTGACATTTCTTCTGTTTGCAGAAGAAACACTCCAGCAGGGCCATATGAGTCAGCATCAGGAAATAAGCCAGAGGGGATGTGTTACAGTTCTCCTAAAACCCACTCCTTGGAAGGAAGGTGAACCCCATCATTTCAGCCTCTTTCGGGGGGGGGGGGGGGCTGTTCACAGCCCATCCCAGAAGAGGAAAAACCATGCCACGGGACTTAAAGGCAACAAAGCTTAAAATCTGGCTGGCTGGCTGGAGGCCTTGACTTCTCCTAAACCACAGCTGCCCATGGCTCCTAGTTCTGTGCTACAACAGCCAGCTGGGAGCACAGAAGCATCCTGGGGTGGTGGGGAAGTAGGTAGGGTGCTGGTCTTGCAGTTGTCATCTGCCACCAGCTGCTTGGAGAGGCAGGGGGGTGCTGGAGACCAGACACGCTGCATGAACTCACCCCTCAAACTCATGCACTGTGCTCTCAGATCAGCCCAAGCTGAGCAGAGAGAGAGAGACATTTCACTTCATTACCTTTTAGGAGCCATGGACTTGGCCTGATAGGCCACCTAGAGGTGGCGCATCTTTTGCTCCAGAACACCAACATACCCATCATCAATCTGAGCAGACCACATCTGGAAACAGCTGCCTTTGAGAATAAAGCCAGCTTTTTAATAGCACCTTTTTATTTTGTAAATGGCCAGCATGCAAACTGACCACGTCATCTTGTAGTGTGGTTAGTGGCCCTCTCAAGGTCAACAATACTCGGGGGGGGGGGGGGGGAAACATGGGGAGCCCAAACACTAGCAGCAAGACCATCCCCACCCCCACTCACAAGGCCAGAGTGGTCACACAGGAACATGATCTGTGTGCATCGCCCTTCGCTGTGCGAGGCAGTAAATGGGGACTACAATAGATATTTTAAGGCTACTCTGATTCAGATGCTTGAGGTCCTATCTCCCTCTCCCGCCCCTGCACAGAGGAGAAGTTTGCCTCCTCCCCAACACATGGGTACTGTTTCCAGATTATCTGGCTGCACACTAGATGGCAGGACGGCAATTATGTACTTATTAATGAAGCAAACAGTACAGGAGGATCGGGTGGATTGTTACATCCCAGACAGCATCTGCCAATACACAGCACAAGAACAGAATTGGGGAAAGAAAAACGAGGGGAAGCATTACCATGAACCAATGCTTTTTTAAGTTTAAAAGAACCAGCTCTCTCTTCCGAGCTCCCGTACAATGCAGCAACGAGAGCATTCTGTGGCCTGCAGAGCGCTGCAGCTGAGAGACTGCATCACAGACACTCTGCGCCAGCCTCATCTCTGTTGCCACTGCCAGGGCAATGAGGCTCCTATTCACCTTCTGAACACTTAAGCTAGTGCCACGGAGGAAGGTCAGGCTTTTCTGGGCAAGCTGGTGAAGGTGTCTATTGTTTTCTTTGGGGGGGGGGGGGGCAAGAAGGTAGCCAACACGCAAATTAGACACTGGAGCAGGCAGCTCAGTTTGTTCCCAATCTGCACCCCAAAATACCTGTAAGGGTAATGGACATGGGGTTCTTTGTCAGGCCAAGCTCCTGGATACACAAGTGCGGCTCCTAGAAGATTCAAGGTCAGCTAAGCAACTCTGCTGGCTTAGAAACTGCTTTCTGAGCAGAGAAAATACATTCCATGCATGTGTTACATCCCCCAAATTCCCAACCAGAGGCAAGTCACAATGGAAGAATGTTTTCCACCACGGGCTGCTTAGATTCTCTCCACTGCCACCACCTCTCCAATAAATAAATATAAGTGTGGCAGCCTCTTACTGCATAGGAAACTCTGAAGGAACATGGACTGGAAGGGAATTGGGTGCTCAGAAGAGTTTACGCATCAGGTACAGCTTGGAATAGGCCAAAAAGTCCTCGAGAGGGAAAATCCAATGCCAGCGTCTTAGTAGGCCCTGGTCTACTTAGAGGTAACACCACCGATAATTCACTGTGACAGTTCCCGCTTCAGCTGGGCCAGAACAGGGATTGTAGAAAGAAGCAGTAACAGTCTGTTCACTATGAAAAGAAAGGAGAGAAGGACGCCCAAGGAGCCGGAGGAGAAAGTGCTTTCGTTTTCCTGCATGGAGGGGGCGGGGTCAGCAAAACACCCAGGGTTGGAGCTGAACAAATGTTTCTGCAGGCTCAGGGACTTCCACTGAGGGACAATGATTTTTCCCTCATCGTGTAGCAGCCCAAAATCCCCTCCAAATATCCTGTTCTTGGGAACCCTTCTCCACCATAAACAGGCTCTGGTGGGAGAAGGAAGAGTCATGCTCCATAAGGCAGAAAACCCTTGAGCCTTCGGAAACCTTAGCCTGGATCCAAGCCGTAGCGCAAGTGGCAATTCTCAAGACAACCCACCCCCCTTTTATGCTGAGACCCAGCGGAACAGCTAATTGCCTGCTGCCTTTGGAGGGAGATCTCAGCAGACGGATACAACATGGGCGCCTTCTGTTTTCCTATCTTATTGCACATCTGCAAAACCCTCAGAGAGGGCCAGCCCATCCGCATGCCACTCATCCCTCGCGGAGCACGGCTCTGCTGAGCTCAGGCCTCCAGCCATTTACAGCCGTCCAGAAGAGTTGGCTGCTAGCAGGTGGCGGGGGCAGAAAGTTTGCGAAGACACCTCCAAACTCTTGTGCAACTGGTATGAAAATTTTGAAACAGTAAAGGGGGGGGGGGGGAGAGTGAAGGGAGAAAATAACTCATAAAACCCCAGAACAGAAGGGTCAGCGAACTTGCATACCCCCCCCCCCCCTCCACACACACACCAGTGCTCAAAACTTCAGTTCTCGATAAGAGATTTTACGGCTCCACAGAAAAGCTCGCGCCACCCCACTGACGTCCGCATCCGTAGAAGCGGATTCAAGGAGGGCTTCGATCACGGAGAAGGCAGCCCCTCCAGCTCAGAATGGAGATTGGAGTGTTAGCCACAGATCACAGGATGTCCCAGTAAACATTCAGCACAATTTTTTTTAAAAATTAAAACCAATCCAGCCCACAGGCCAAGGCCGGCAAGACGGAGAGCGGGTCCTCTTCGGACAAAGTTACCGGCTTCTGCACGACAGTTGCATGCCAAACTGTAGATGTCAACCAGCTGCGGTCAAAGTTAATCCCCTATTAATTTATTTTTTAAAAAGCTCCTCCGGTGAAAGAAGGGCAGCAAGTGTTCAAATAAATAAAGAGATGGTCGAGCTTGAGGGGCTGGGCAACCGGCTTGAGCGCTTCGAAGCTGATATGGTCACAGTTTCCAAAAAAACGACAGCACTGAAGATGACGGAGAGCATGATATGGATGGAGGCGGTGGCGGCAGCTTCGCATGGGAGGAGAAGCTGGATGGAGAGATGCTCCACCATACACGCACGCACGCACGCACACACACACACAGACCTTTGATATCATATAGCAACCTTCTTCTTGCTGGGCCCCTCCCAAGCCTACTTTGAGTGCTTCAAGAAAAGGCAGCTTCGCTCTATTGCTTACATGAGAGACACATTCATGTTTGGTCCGCGTACGAACGGGCAAGGAAGCCTCCCTGCAGATCCACCATGAGGAGTTCTATCAAGACTGTCCCTTTTCCCTGTATATGGTCCAGCGACTCCGGCCTTGACAGCTTGCCTCCCCCTACCGATCCACAGGAGTCAGCCCCTCTCCCTCGAGGCAGCCACAAGCGCTTGGTTTAGTTCATTCTTATAATGAGCCTGTACAAACGAGCCTGTAGCCACACACCCCTCCATATTAAATAATTTGCAGAGGCCGTGGCTGTCGGATAAAACCTCTCTGTCAATAAATAGACTTCAGGATTAAGAGCTGTGATAAGACTGGGGTGCGTCACACAGCCAGGGCAGGTCCCAGAGAGTGTTCCTCTGAGGAAGGCAGCTCACAGACTCTCTCGGGGGACTGCCCCGCTCCTTGGGGGCACAAGCTGTCCTGTGGCACGTCTGGATGGAACGGCAGGGGACCTTCGGACAGACCGCTTTCAGAAGGAAGGGGATCCGGGGGCAGAGCGGCCTTCCCTGCTTCCGCCCGTCCAGATGCGGCTGCTCTGCTGCAAGGCATCAGCGAGCTAACCGGGACAGAGTAGACACTCAGCTCCTTCTCATCGGTGTAACGAGGTGGGATCTCAGACTCCTCCGTGTTGCCCTCTCCCTTCACCCCCAACACCGACCTTTGGTCGACCTGGTAATACACGACAGGCCCATTGTTCAAGTAGGGCTGGTCACCCTCAGCTGAGCTCGCTTGCTCAGAGCTGTCCGTAAAGCACAGGACCGAGGACCCCGGAGGCAGCTGGGCCTGGATGAGGATGGGTGTGGCCAGGCTGGGGCACATTCCCTCCTGGACTGCGAGGGGCTCTTCCAAGATGCACACGCCGAGGCTTTCCATGCTGGAGCCGCTACTAGAGTCTTCTTCTGCCTTCAGCCGCTCCAGCTCCTCGGCCGTCTGCAGGTGCATGACCGCCGTTTCGTTCTCCGCCATGAACTCCTGGAAGTCCTGCGTCTCCGAGGACTGGGTGCCCAGCCAGTTGTTGCTGGGGCCGTGAGGGGGCTCTTCCTCCAAAGTCTGGGCCCGACTCACCTGCCGCTTGTTCTCCAGCTCCAGTTTCATAATGGTGTGAAGGTAGTGAGTCCGCACCCGGATGGGATTGAATTCAATTCGCCCCGCCATGTTCCCGCAGCCATCCCTGGAACAGCCGCACGGGAAGGACATTCGGTCCACCTGGGTGGGGGAAGCGAGGGAGAGTGAAACAGCGGCTAACGAGAGCACAGTGGAAGCAAGTGGATGGAACGAAAGTTCAGCTGTGATGGGGAAGGGAACGGATACTAAGGAACATGCATAATCCATGCAGGCTTACAGGCAAGCAACAGCACAGCAGAACTACAAGGCAGTCTGCAGTCCCCCACCAAGCCCTGTGGATGCTCTCTGGTTACCTCATCACTAAGGAGAACCCCCAAGTATGCTGTATCTGCCCAATTACAGAGGTTGCAAAGAGGCATGCTTAGCAGAAGCAGATTTCCCAAGTGACCAAATAATACAATTTTCTGCTGCTGGGAAAACACAAAATTCTTGTAATAGAAGCACTTTCTTGAAGAGAAAACAAACAAAAAACCCTAATTCCCCCCCCCCCCCCACCACCACCACAATGGCACGTTTATTATGCAAAGAAACACTGTCCAGAAAGTATTAAGAATGTTAATAAGGATGTGCCCTCTTATGCATATAGATGGAACTGAAAAGGAAATCAGGCAAGAAAGGTTTAATGCTAGCACACAGTGCAAGCGTGCAGTTTGGTACCAGATAAAGAATTCAGCATTCCAGGAACCGAAGTCCAAAGAGTGAATTTCTCGCTCTTATGGGTGTGAGAAAGGCTTACAGGCTATAAGCAGTACTGAGTGTTTCAAAAGCGGGGGGCAGTAATAGGGAGGGGAATTAGAGTGTGGACTGGGTATGATTTCTAGTGGGCAGGACTGCAGTATGCTAAACCAGGGGTGGGCAAACTGTGGCTCGGGAGCCGCATGCGGCTCTTTCACATATATTATGTGGCTCCCAACAGGGCGGCTGGGGAAGCTAAATATCATTAGCAAACAAATATCATTGGACAAATTAATATCATCAATATCTGCTTTTACCCCTGTTATTATTTTTAGCAGTCTCATTTAATGTTAATAAAAAGCAAATTTGCTTATTTTCCAGTAAAAGCAGGTACTATTTGTTCATGTCTTGTGGCTCTCAAACATCTGATGTTTATTCTATGTGGCAAGTTTGGCCACCCCTGTTCTAGGTGGCTCTTACGCTGAGCAAGTTTGCCCACCCCTGTCCTAAACAGTCCCTCATTCCCTCTCCCAAGTCTAACAGTAGTGAAATGGCAACAACATCTGTAAGCACACTTTGAATTAACATGCATGGCACAGAAATCCCCGTTCAAATTAACCTTTTCCACAAGGCAACCAGTAGAAGGCAGCAGAGGGACAGCAGATGCCACATGCTACCAGCAATGGAACAAGACACACACACACACACACAAACAACAGCCTGGAGTGATTACAATGTCCTCTTGCCCTCCTTAGCACAGGAAGAAACCTCCCCTCCATCCTCTCCCCCACTGCTTTGGCACACGGCTGCTTCCACTCCACCACAACCCCAGCAGGAAACAGACACCCTTCCCATTTGAAAGGACACTCAGATCATGGGAGGGATTCTTGCTTTCGAGACAGGGGAAACAAAGGCCGTATTCCTCACTGTACACGCCAACAAGATCTTTGGAATATGGAAGTCTCAAAGACACTGGCACTGTTAAGGAGGCTCATGTTCCCCACAAGCCCCACCTTGCAAGCTCTGCCACACACACACACACACACACGTGTCCCTCAACAGCCAAGACAGACACACAGACAACACGGCATAGTTCAGGCCAAAGCCTAGCGGTTTCCCCACTGACCTGGCATTTAATTCCAGCCTGGCTGCAGGCACAGGCCTCGGGGTCACAGTACAGGCGGCAGTCGCAGCCACACTCCTCCCGCGAGAGGCGGATGGCACGGAGCTCTTGTTTTTCCTCGGCATCGATGCGATGAACGCCGGAGGCCCGGAGCAGGGCCCGGCGCCGCTTGGTCGGCAGCGGCTGCAGGAAGAAGTAGTCGTCCACCTCCACGTTCTCCACGTCAATGTCGTCGTCGGAGACATCTTCGAGAGTCAGGCCATCCGCCTCCTCTGACTCCACCGTGCCGTTCTTCGTCAGCTGGGAGGGGGAAGAGAGAGGTCACACAGAGGCAAAGTTAATCTTGAGATCTTGCAAGGGCACTCAGCTTTCTAGCCTGCGAAAGACAAGATTTCCCTTGGGTTAAAATCTGCCGCAATGAAGGAGCCATCCTCTCCCCGCCACAGCCCAGCCACGCTTAGGTTGCATTTAAAAACGTGAGGACAACAAGGCAGTGGAGCTCCCCCCCATAGGGCTCTGAAGACACACAGCATCTGGTGGCAAACTGGTGCATGCCAGGTGGGCGTCTCGTGGTGCCAACTAAACACCGGCCTCTGCTTTGCATCGGTAGCACTCTGAACAAGACACTATGTCAGGGCCATATCCCACACGCTAAATCACCAGTATCAGACTTAGAAGCAGCCCTTAAGAACCCAGCCAGTTTGCCAGAATTGCATGTATTCAACACATCTGGGTGTTTGCTATGCAAGAGAAACATCTGGTACCTGGCAGAGAACCCTAGCTTTCTTTTACACACACACACACACAGACTCCTAGCATTTACACACTGTGGAGGAGGAGGTTGGAAACATGTGAGCAGCACCTGGTAAAGACTTGGTGGTGTCTGAGCAGGTTAAGGGGTGGGTCTTCAGTTCCCCACACCATCTTCATCTCCTCTGCTACTGCAGATATTTGCTAACCCTTCCAGCCCACCCATCCCCAGTCTTCACCTCCTGTTCTCTATTCCCTTGCCCTAACCAAGTCCTTACGACAGGACACTTCCCAAATGGTCTGCTGCAAAGAGAGGTTGTGGGACAAACCTTGGATCCCATTTTGGCCTCCACCCTGAAGAAAAGGGATTACTCCGACCCCGCTTGTTTTCTTCCCATCCTAGTTAACATGCTCTGGCAAGGGAGAGCCTCAGAGCTCCTTCCTGTGCCTTTCATATGCTGCTCTCCAGCCTACCTGCCCTCCCTTACTCCAGTACAGGTCTTGATTTGGTTTTTTTCCTTCCTCCTGATGCCACAGACCCCTGTGGTTCTGTATCAAGCTTCTCTCCCCCCTCCCACGTAACGGGGTGCCTCAAATTTGTCTGTAGATAAGAGAGAAGGAGCCAGTTCTAGCTTCCCGCCAGGTGTACCTGCATGACATAGGCAATCACAGATGCACACCTGTTTGTTGTATTTACATACTACATTTGTTTTTTTTAAAAAAGCTTTTAAAAATGCTTCTTGTAAGGAACAACTCCTGGACCAAAGTGTGTTCGTTTTCTCCAAAAGTACAAAATAGAACAAGAAGTGAATATGTGTGGTTTTGTGTAATGGCTTGAAAATATGGATCTGCCCTTATTTATTTGGATAAACATATGGAGCAGAGGTCCATCAGTGGCTGTTAGCCACAATAAACAGATGGAACACTATGTCTGG
Source organism: Lepidodactylus listeri (assembly GCA_029233225.1). Taxonomy (NCBI): domain Eukaryota; kingdom Metazoa; phylum Chordata; class Lepidosauria; order Squamata; family Gekkonidae; genus Lepidodactylus; species Lepidodactylus listeri. The sequence goes on along the minus strand of JARCFY010000015.1, from coordinate 52,233,358 downwards.
GGCAGTGATGCTCTGTCTTCTTGGTGCTTGGGGGGCAACAGTGAGAGGGCTTCTGGAGGTCTGGCCCTGCTGGTGGACCTCTGATGGCACTGGGGTTTTGGCCACTGTGTGACAGAGTGAAGGACTGGACGGGCCACTGGCCTGATCCAACATGGCTTCCCTTATGTTTTCATGTATTAGATTTTTTTTTAGTCACTGCTCACCCAAAGGGTCTCGTGGCGACTTTACAACATTAAAATAATATAAATAATATAAAAGTATTTCAAAAATGAATAAAATATGAACATTAAAATAGTAAACTATCAAAAATTGTGGTTAGCGCTATACCACTAATAAAAACAGCCTGAATGTGGATTACCCTCCAAAGCCCAGCCTAAACAATTCAGCCTTGCATGCTTTGTAGAAACTAAACAAGTCCAGCAGGGCACAGGCGTCACCTGAGAGTGCATTCCACAGGGTAGGGGCCACAACTGAGGAGGCCCTTCCCCTGGTGACAGCTAACTGAGCCATCCTGGGACCAGGCCCCTGCAAGAGGCCCCTAGATGCTGACTGAAGGGAGCGTGGGGATTGTAACAGGAGAGGCAGTCCCAGAGGCAAGGTGTCTGCCCTGACCTGGATGGCCCAGGCAAGCCCAATCTCGCCAGATCTTGTAAGTTAAGCAGGGCTGGCCCTAGGTAGTTGAGGGTTGTTACAGAGAGAAAAACCATCTTTGTTTGTCTCTTGCCTTGAAACCCCTAAGGGGCTGCCATACATCGGCTGTGATTTGACAGCGCCTTCCACCACCTGCCCAGAGGAGTTTACAGTATGCCTTCATTTGGTACACACAACAGCAGCTCTAAGAACGAGCCACAAACCAACAAGCAGTTGTGTGCATTCTCCAAGGAAGGATAAGAGCCTACACGGCTGCCATTGTGCCACGAGGCACAGAACGTCTGGCATTCCTCAGAATGGACAAATTTTCCTTTTTCAAAATTCTGGGCTCCAGAGTGCTCTCTGTCTCTCCCTCTCTCTCACACACACACACATGCACAGCATGTGTCATGTTCCATATCCTCTCCTTTATTCCGCCCTAGTATTTATCTGTAACAAGAAGGTCCCACATTCTTCCAACGCAACTGGAATCCACTTAACCTATAAAACTTCTGCACTGCAGGAATTAAAAGTTACAGCATCCCAAAGAAAACCAACCAACCAAGCAAGCAAGCAAAAAGGGATGAATATTCATGCCATTTTTATTCTGTGAACAGCCTCAGGGAATCCATCCAACCCTCCACCTTTCAGAAACAGCCAAAGTGCTCTAGTTTCTATAAACATGCACGGCTTTTAAAAGGACCTGTAAAATTTAGAGGTCTAAGCATCTGTTCCCAATAAGATGTGCAAGTCTTTTACTACTGAGACAGCACGGATGGCCTCATAAGCCGCAAAAGTAAATTCCACCATGAAATCCCACAAGCTCTCTCTCCATTTCTCTGCTGCCAAGGCAGAGAAGACAACGTTTTCTCCAAATCTGTGTACATTCTCACAACTGACAGTATGGCTTCAGGCAAAAAGACCTGGTGGCACAAACAAAGTCAGTGGAAGCAATTTCATCAGACTGTTCACGAGATTACAGAGGGACCAATTCCTTGGAGACATGATGCAAGAAAACCTCCTTTCAGGAGCGACTGAGGTCAGAACAATACTACCTGCATGACGACTCTGTTCTCCGCCCCTTCACAGCCAAGATGGGTTGTTCAAAGGGACAGTGGTGACAGCCAGTGTGGTACGATTGGCCATACTTTGGGGTTTCAACTTGCGGGACACCACTAGGGTTGCCAGCTCTGGGGTGGGAAATACCTGGAGATTTTTGGGGTGGAGCCTAGGCAGGGCAGGGTTTGGGGAGGGACCACTGAGTCCACCTTCCAAAGCAGCTGTTTTCTCCAGAGGAACTAATCCTTACTGTCTGCAGATCAGTTGTAATAGTAGGAGATCTCCAGGACTCCCAAACTGGAGCCTGGGAACTCTAGACACCACAAACCCTTACTAAAGAGTTTCTCACTGGGTGCCTGGTCCCTGGTGTGCAAGTTGCTATTTAACAGGGTGTATATGGTATGGCGGAATTCACCAGATTCATTGTCTAGCCGACAAGACAACTGAATAACAAGCTTAAAGATCTATTTGCCAGGCAAATGGTGATCAAAGAAACAAGCTTGCAAGTGATTATACCCAACTGAGGCTAGCCAATAATAGCCATCGGTTACATAGTATCTGAGCATGCACAACAAACTGTGTTTTCCTTTTCTATACCTAAGAGTCTACATAAATTTCTACTGCTGATAGATGCACAATTCAAGGAACAGTCTTGTGTCAACTGCAACATCTTTGGCTTCCCCACCCCTCCTCAGAAGTCTCCTTGTTGTGCAGTTAGCTACTTAGGGACCTTTCCAAATTGGTCCCTCTGTTCCTGTGCTTCCGCCTTATGAGGAAGATTATCAGCCCATTTGGAGACCACCTCCTGGTCCAGTAGCTGATCCTGGAAGAAATCCTGACTCTGGTCTAGACCACCTTGCAAGCCCCAATACTACCACCAGTTTAGGGGAAGACGCCTCTGGGGTATTCCTGTCCCCCAATCTGAGTGAGCTCAGAGGTGGTCTAGACCAGAGTTGGGATTTCTTCCAGGATCAGCTACTGGACCAGGAGGTGGTCTCTAAGTGGGCTGATAATCATCTTCTTCCTCATAATGAGGAGGGCACAGGAATACAGGGACCAATCTGGAAAGGTCCCTGGGTTTGCTACCATTGCACAACGAGGAGATTTCTGAGAAGGAGGAGGGGCCCTGTGTCCAGAAAAACCAGAAATCTGACCGGGTTTCTCATTTTCCAGGACTAACCCGAGGGCATGCATTTGAGCCAGATCAAATCATCCTGTTTAGGTCACTGTCTTTCCACCGGTGCATATGCTGTGTATTCTCGCCTAACGTCCTGATAGAGTTTGACCATCTGTTTCCTTGAGAGATCCATCCACCCAGGCAAGGACGTCCAGTGTTTCAGCATCCAGTCCAACAGGCTGTCAACTGGGATGCTGGCTCCCCGCCCCCATATGACTGACCTATTACCTGTTTAAAGGGGAGCTGTCCTTATCGCCGTCTCCTGAAGTCCAGGACCCACCAAACCCAACTGAAGGTGAACGTGCCCTTTCGTGGTCGCCAAATTGTGGTGGAATTAACCAGATTCTTTGTCTAGCCAATGGTCAAATAGGAAGACAACCGGGGTAACAAAGCTTAAAAATTTATTTGCCAGGCAAACGGTGATCACAGAGACAAGTCTGCAAGCAATTACACCCAACTCAGGGTGGGCCAGACAATTATAGGCATTAGTTACATAGTATCTGAGCATGAATAATAGAATCCCAGAGTTGGAAGGGGCCATACGGGCCATCTAGTCCAACCCCTGATTCAAAGCAGGATCAGCCTAGAGCATTCCTGACAAGTGTTTGGTCCAGCTGCTGCTTAAAACCTTCCAAAGAGGGGGAGCTCACCACCTCCCTAGGCAGCTGATTCCACTCTTGAACAATTCTTACCGTAAAAAAGTTTTCCCTAACAAATTGCTTTTTTCTTTTCTACAACTAAGAGTCTACATAAGTGAGGAGGTGATTGAGCTCTTTGGAAGATATGGGAAGTGGGGATATGAGTGAAACGAGCAGTAGAGACTATGAATATTTCCACCCTATTGGCCATCTGGAGAGCACAACATCCCTCTGCTCACAGACAGAGAAATTGTCCTCTAGGGCATGAAGACACAACACACTGGGTCGCACTCTCTCTCCTGCAATGAGAAGCTACTTCTCTGCCTGTTATAGCTGGTTTTTGCTTAAAAGGTGGAGTTTTGAAGATGGCAGTAATTTGTGGGCAAGCCAAATAAAAAGGAAGGGGAGGATATGGACATTTAGGTCAGATGATCAAGAAGCGGCATGAATACTGAAGCCAGGAATAAGTAACACGAAAAGCGAATGGATTCAACTGGCCCACTTTCAATCAACCCGCCCCCCCAGCAGTCTCCTGTTCCCTCCCTTGCACCAGTTGCTTGCCAGCTGCATAAGAGCCCTGGACCAGCTGGTTCCAGCCCCAGGCCTTATGTTCGACACCCCTTTGGGAAACCAAGACCTCCAGAATGTTGAATTCCCTGTCGAACTCATGGGTGACACCCTTGTATGGATGACGGAAACACTGCATTCCCCTCACAGAAACCCACACACAAAAGCTTCAGAAGCCAGGCTCTGGAATCAAGTGCTCCAGAGCTTTCATCTTTCAGCAACTGCTTCTATTTTTCTGCGATCGTCTACTTTATATGTGCTTGTTTCTCTGTGATCATACCGAGTCTTGTCTTTACTGTGATGCCCCCAACAGTGGCCTAACACAAATCGCCTCAGCTTTTCAGCCAAAAAGGCTTAAGTCAAAAACAGCACCAGGCCTGATTCTCACAAGTCATGCTTGGAGATAGCGTCAGACCAGTGTTTGTGCTGCACCACTTCAAGCTACAGGTAGAAAATAAATAGATATAACCTTTGCACAGCATTAAGCGTGTCAGAGAAAAAAGGTTCTAACCTAACACTCTCCCCCCAGCACCCTGAATTTCTCAGCCCAGGGTTTTTTTTGGGGGGGGGGGGGGGTTTGTACAGAGACGCTGTCCGCCTTGTGCCCATCTCCCGTATCCCTAAAGCAATCCAAGTCCAGACATCGGTTTAGCAACTCATCTGCTGTTTGTGAGAACTAGGCCACAGAGGAAGGGATCATTCGGACTAAAGGATGGGTCTGTGTCTCCTGCTGAGCCGGTTGTCATGGCAGCAGGAGACTGCGGAAGGCCTGATTGGAAATTCTAGGTTTGTAGACAGAAGCATCCAGTCTGGGAAGGGAAACCCAGTTGCTAGGCAACCCATGGGACACACAAGCCAGAAGGCCAGAAGGCATGATATGGAGAAGGCTGGGGCACGAAGCTTGTTTCTGAGGGAGGGCAGCAGGCTAAGACCCAGAATCTTTGACTGTAACCCCTCGCATATCAGCTTGTCAGAAAACAGACGGCTTGTGCAAGAGCTGGTGCCAGCTTGTAAGAGGAGACCCGGCTAGAGCCACGAGTTGATCAGTTCCTCACAGTCCTGCTACAAGGACTCTGCTGCAGAAAAGGGATGTTTCAGGGGAAGCCCTCACCCAGCAAGCAAAATCATGCTGAAGTAGCACAGGTCCTCCACCGTATCCAGTGGGAAAGCTCTCTTTAACCACAGGCTCTTCTACCCTGAGAGAAAGTTCTGAAAGATCCCATGCTCTTGTCTCTGCAGAAAGCAAGCTGGCCTGCTTGTTCACTGCTACCTGTGAAGGCCTGTGTGTGTTTCCAACCCCCCGCCCCCCGATATAGAGTACAGCTAGGGCTGTCAGCCTCCAGGTGGGACCTGGAGATCACCCGGAATTACAACTGGTCTCCAGCCTACAGAGATAAGGTTCACCTGAAGAAAATGGCTGCTTTGGAGGATGGACTCCATGGCATTATACTCCAACAAAGTCCCTCCCTGCACTAAAGCCTGTCCTCCCCAAACTCCACCTCCAAAGCTCCAGCAATTTTCCAATCCAGAGTTGGCAACACTAGGTACAGCACTAGTACAGACCAACAGAAGCAGGAGGGAAAACATGCAAAATGACCTGAGTATTCACGTGCAGTATAGTTTTCATTATTGCATTGCAAGTATAACAGAACACAAGCAGTCTTGCCTGTGCACAAAGGGGAAATAAAGATCATGCAGGTCTCACACAGCCCTTCCCATAAGCAAGTCTCTAAAAGTCAGTAATTAGTAACCACAAATGCTGTGGACTGGCGCAAGAGGCATGCAAAGTAAATTTCCTCCGGCTGCGGTGCTGTGCTGCTTGTGTATGTGCCAAAACATGCACAGAGCTACATCCAATAGTAAGAGAGGAGCATAGAACCCTCTTGAGAGAACTGATGGAGACAGCTAGGTTTTTATGCCCATTCAAAACGGTACCTTCATTTTCTTGGCATGCAGCTTCTCCTCCTTCAGGTGCTCTCGGAGGATCTCCCGATGATTCACTTCCTGTTCCTGGGCAAACTCACCGAGGGTGTACCTGCGGACGGAGTTGTGGCGCTGGGCCATGCCCAGGGAGCTGCCCCCTTGGCTGGGCACGCTGGTAAATCCCTGACGCCTTGCAAAATAGTACACAGTCACCTGGTCAAAGCGCACGTTCTTCCTGCAAAGCTGCTTCTGCCTTTTCAAGATGGAGGTTGCTGAGATGCGAGAAAACAAGAGTGTTAGATGGCACTGGAAGCAAGAAAAAGATGACAACAAAGCAGAATCGCCTCCTCGTTCCCATGTTAACCTTTTCCCTTCCCCTCCTCTCACCAGGATGCCTAAAGAGGCACATGGCCACAATTACACTGTGGTTATATCTGCCACAGAAACTGTATATATCCCAAAACATTTTGAGGCTTTTTGTAAGCACAAACAGTACATGCAGACTGGAACAGCCTATGTTATCACCACCCTACTGTGCAGCTGCACAACCCATAAGAAGATCAGTATTGATAGGCAAACTAAACTTCAAGGGTGTTTGCACTGACAGGATTTCAAGAAACCACAGGGTTCCATTCTTCTGCTACAATGGGGGGCGGAGATGCATGTCAAGCAATATGTTGTCACCTGAGTGGCTTTTAAAAAGTCTCTACAGAAAAATCAGGTGGACTGAGATGGGGCTAGTGTGATTTAATGGTCTCTGAGTTCAGACCAGGATCTGGGGGTCCCAGGCTCAAATCCCCACTCTGCTCCGGAAGCTTGCTGGGTGACCCTTGGGCCAGTCACACACTTTCAAATCACCTGACTTCTTGGGCTGTTCTGAGGATACCATGGAGGAGATGAGAATGATGCAGGATGCTTTGGGCCTCCACTGGGTAGAAAGGTGGAGTATAAACGAAGTAAATAAACTTCTTTATTCAGTCAAGCACACACACACACACACCTAGTCTACCCTGCGTGGCCACCAGATTCTGGCCCAAGACAGGCTTCCCACATCGCTCTTTAAAGTCCAGCTGAACTAAGCAACAGTGTATGCAAACCTTACCTGATCATCAGAAATGAGCGCTGAATTTTAAATATGCACAAACCCATAGAACTGTAAATAGATACCCCTAAATACCACCCTGCTAAACGGGTGACTCCATAATAGCTCAGTCCTGAGCACATCAATTCGTTGGGACTATTTATTGGTACATTTAATGTCCTATGAGGGGACAACAATGGTCAATCAAGAAAACTGTGGACCATGAAACTCCTTGCCAAATACTATATTGGCACTTCCTTGGTTAATTTGTTAATGGAATAAACGTGACGAAAAATAACAGCCCGGTGAAGGTATCTTCTCCTAGGATAAACCTGGGAAAGCTGAACCTATTGTACATTTCTAGACGTCAGACCTTCCAGCCCCATAACAACCCAAATCCAAAAAGCCAACACTACTTTTGTAGTTGCAAGTTTTGCAAAATGCTCTGATGGCAGTCATCACAGAGTTTTATTCAGACACAAAGTCTGAGGAAGTAATAGGAATGATGCTGCCCTTGAGAAAAGGATATTCTAGGCCGCTTGCCCTGTCCAGACGCAGTCACTCTGAACTCCAAAAGCCATTGCCGCTGGCTTCACTTTTAACTGCTTGTTGCATTGGTATGCTACTCAGTTTGGCTCAGCACTGAAAAAGTGCCAACTAAGTGGGATGTCTGCAAGTATCTGTTGTTAAGACAGGTAAAACCTACTGCAAATACAGCTGGAAGTTTAACACTGATATCCCGAATAGAGTGTTATGCATTTCAAAGGTCCCTATGACCAGACCACTTACGTATGAAGCCGGTAGAGCTGGGAGGATTGACGCTGTCGCAGCTGTCTGCACTGTCGCTGTTGGAGATTTCATCATCAGAGTTGGAGATGGGTGAACCCACGTCCACATCATCAAACTTCCTCTTGAGGCTGGCGCTTGCGATGGCATCCATTGGTCTCTGGCTCGCATGGAGAGCCAAAGAACAGAAAGGGGACTAGTGTCAACGGAAAATCTTCAACCCCAGGCCTATTGATGGGATTTACCAGGTACCTAATGATGGATGACAAGTGGAGGAAATGGGGGAGACAAAGAAAGAGTTAAAAAAAAATAGCCACACCATGAAAGCAATGCAGCAAATAGACTCAACCTAAGGACCATGCCTTCGGCTCCCCGGCCCCCTGCTGTTCCCCCATCATTTTCTTAGCACTAAATGAAAGCTCAGTCCTGTGCTATACGAAACTCCCAAATCTGCTTCAGAAGCAAGAGCCCTCTTTTCGTTCAACCATCTGTACTCTTTCAAGCTGCCCATCCACCCACAACTTCTGGCCACCCACAAAGTAGCCAGTGCTCTGGAAAGCCCGGCATGGGAAAGGAATCCCTTGGTCTGCATGGCCTACACAAAGCACCCCCCCCCCACACACACACACAGACAGACAGGGAAGAGAGGCACTGCAGATTCAGAAGCAGTTACCGGTGGTTCAAACAGCTCTAGTAGAAGCTTCCCCTTCCTGACTGCATGCCTGGATGAGACTGTTTTCTGCTGACACCAGCTGTCTACCTCTGGCACAAGGATGTGCAGCTCAGGGATTGGGTCCCAAGGTTCCTTCCCACTAAGGGGCAGAGTCCTCTCTTCGACTTAGGCTCTAACCCATGGTGCGCTGTGGGGTCATCCCATGCAGGAGTGGGAAGCGCATGCTCAAGTGCACTGCAATGATCCAAACCATTCTTTGCACAGTCTGCAGTGCTTTCATACAGGGCACCTGACAGCAACTTATAGGGGGACTTGACAGCAGCTTATATCAGCATGCCTTCCCCTGAACTGCAAGAAGAAGCTTTTTAATTTCGAGGGGGGAATAATTTACACACAACTTCGAATTATGCCTCTTTGGTTCCATGCTTGCAAGGAGCTGAATACTGCCAGCCAGTCAACTAGACACTCCTTGGAGCCCGAGTCTTAGTCTGTTAAGCAACTTAACATATGGGAGAAAGAAGAAAACACGAGGGACTCAAAAACTCTCTCCAGGCTTTACCTGTAGCAGCAGCAGAAGAGATTGGATTTATACCCCACCCTGCACTACCTGAAGGAGTCTCAGAGTGGTTTACAATCTCCTTTCCCTTCCTCTCCCCACAACCGGTAGGTGGGGCTGAGAGAGATTTCTCAAGAACTGCCCTTGAGAGAACAGTTCTGAAAGAACTTATGACTGATCCAAGGTCACACCAGCAGCTGCATGTGGGCGAGTGGGGACTCAAACCCAATTCTCCCAGATTAGTCTCCTTTCCCTTCCTCTCCCCACAACAGGTAGGTGGGGCTGAGAGAGATTTCTCAAATACTACCCTTAAGAGAACAGCTCTGAAAGAACTTATGACTGACCCAAGGTCACACCAGCAGCTGCATGTGGACGAGTGGGGAATCAAATCCGGCTCTCCCAGATTACAGTCCATGCTCTTAACCACTACACCAAACTGGCTCTGTCTATAAGCTCTACAGGTATTCTGAAGGCTAGCCCTGTCTTTGGCCTCTTAAATCTTGAACTATGTACAGCCAAGGCTTATGGATCTCCATACCCGTAAGTGCTGTCTGGAACACAAGTCTTTAAAACAGAATTTAACAGTTCCTTCCCCACTATCACAAGCCCTCAAAAAACAGTAAACCCCCCCCCCCCCCCCCAGATACAGGGGCCATTTCTAGCAAACAGTTATAACCTATCCTTAGGGACGGGTGAAGCTTTTGACAGACCAGGGAGTGGTTATTCTGCACATACTCAAGTACCCTTCTGTAACCTGCAGGCCTTGCCCTTTGCCCTTAACATACATCGCTCCAATATTATATGGCCGTGATGCCCACTCAGTGGTTTGGGAGCTACATGTGGCTCTTCCATAAACAGTTCCCCAATGTGGCACCTGCCCCACGATTCAGAAAAGTGGGCAAGGGCATTGCCTGGTGAGGCTTGTGGGTAGCACGTGGTTCCCACTTTGAACTGGAGAACTGGCGAGTGGCAAGCTTTCCTGAGCTGTGAGCTCCATTGCCAGGGATGGCAGTAAAGGGAGCTCTTGAGTACTGGGGGTGATTTCATCATTAAAACAGGCCCAAGATGAAGAGAGTTTTATTTTAAAAAGCACAACACAGCCTGTCAATGATGATGATTATATAGCAAGGTTGTGTGATGCAGCAGGCCTGGGTATGAGGCTGGATCAACGCATGCAGCTGAGCGATGTGGTGAAATGGGGCCTTATCACTGCCGAATGTAAACCAAGAAAACAAAACGCCTTGCCAGTTGCGAAGTCAGCACAGAGAGAGTTTCTAACTACCCTTCTCCTGCAGCATGAAAATTCAGCCTGAGGTGAACTTTAACATAGGGAAACATTTATTTATTTTTTTAAAAAATATCCAGCTTGATAAAGAACGCTGGAGAACATGGAAGCTTGCACGCTGTTTCGTGTTGTAAGTCTGCCTTGCGAGGGGTGTGCAGGGAATACAGCAGTCATGGGGCTGTTTTGTTTGTCAGTAATTGCAAACATGGCTCCTCGTGAGCAGTGGAGCACCAGTGTTCTAAAAATGCAACCCCTTCGCTCCTTGTCTGAAAGGAATAAGCTAGAAAATGACAGGCTGCAGAAAAATCTGGGATAGATGGAGGGAAAACAAACTAACTAGATGTACCAAAGTTCACGTAAGCCCACTTCATTTTCATTGCTTCCAGCACAAAATTATTTTTTCTAAAGCTGTAAGCAGAATTCTAGACCCCCTGCATGCAAACTTGTTCTTGTACAAGGGCATCACGATTCCGAAGATACCAAGCGCTCTCCGATTCCTGAACACGTTTACATGCCAGACGTGTGCGGTATGCATTCAGCTGACTCCCAGTGATTAAATCTGGTCTTGCTTTTTGTGCACTGAGCAGATGCCAGCAGAACAAGGGCCATGCACATGCAAACTTCCTCAAGACGACAAAACAGGGATCCTGAACAAACCAACTCTTTGGCTTCGGCAGAGTGGAAGCCAAAAGGGAGATTGCAACAGTTGTACCACACAATCCACAAAGGAATATACTTGTTTATGCCAATTACGACAGTGGCAATGTTACACAATGTCTACATCCTTTTAGTGTGTGGTGGCAGCTGAATCCCACCTAGAAAGGCATGCGTGACTTTTTGTGATGGCTGGCAGGGGTCGCGGATCAGGGCTGGCATCGGAAACTCAGCATTAGGTTTGAGTGGGATAATCCTGCCAATCTAATCTCCCAACAGTGGGAGACTAGGTCAGATCCTGAAGCACTAGTCACAATATTCCCTTCAAAAGGCTTAAATGGGTACAACCAATGGGATGACCTAGATCAGCAAGTCTTAACTCATGAATTCGGTGCAAAGATGTATAAATTCAGCTTCTCTGCTAACACCTATTTGTCTTCATCCAGTACTCTAAAATGGAGCGTAGAGCCAATGGGGACAAGGGTTCCTCATTAACCCCACAGCAGAACAAGGAACTGCATGGAAGTATTTCCTGCACCAAGGACCACCTCTGATGATTTGGCCATCACTGAGGAAAAGAACAGGCAGAAGGGACCAGAAGGCAGAGCCATGGCACACGTGCACAAGTAGCCTTCAGAACTGACAGTGAACCATTCCTTTCCATTTCAAGCAGGATGCTAGGAGGCAAGGAATGAAAGCTGCAAGCACAGGGACGAGGTGCTGAGGCTGCTGAAAGAAACCTTAGGAAGTCTCTTCCCTTCTCTTCCTGATATGATAACCATCTTCAAGTACTTGAAGGGCTGTCATATAGAGGATGGTGTGTGGAGTTATTTTCTGTTGCCCCAGAAGTTTAGACCGGAACCAATGGACTGAAATTAAATCAGAAGAGTTTTTGGCTAAATATTAAGGAAGAACTTCCAGACAGAGCAGTTACTCAGTGGAACAGGCTTCCTTGGGAAGTGGTGGGCTCTCCTTCTTTGGAAGTTTTCGAACAGAGGCTAGATGGCCGTCTGACAAACAATGCGGATTCTGTGAATTTGGGCAGAACATGAGAGGGAAAGCAGGAAGGGCTGCATCAGTGCTTAGTTCTCATGGCCCTTTATTACACGCCCAGGGAAATGCTGAGTGCCCTTCTGCCGTCAGGAAGCAATTTTTCTCCAGGCCAGTTTGGCCAGGGATCCTGGAGGTTTTTTGTCATCTTCTGGATGAAACAGGGGTCAACTGGGGGTGTGGAGGGGGAGGTATCTGTGAATTTCCTGCATTGTGCAGGGGGTTGGACAAGATGACCCTGAAGGTCCCTTCCAACTCTATGACTCCATATAGAACTAAGAATACCTTCTCCTCGAGCCTTCCAGGAGGCTCTGACAAATGCCATGGCAGGAGCTGATCACCCACATGCGAGAATGCATGAAGACACACTTGACAAACCCTAACAGAAGCACACATTCACACCACTGCCTATTTTGGGGGCAGATTCTCTGTTCACATCTTCAGCAACTGCATCGGGCATGGAGCAGAGCTACATCTGCAATGCTGGAGCCTCTGGTATTCCCCCCCGCCCCCCCAAACACACATGTTGCCTGTGATATTCCCCAGCAACTAATCAGAAGCACCTCACTTAAAAGTAGTATACAAGGCGCTACTGCAGAACGTGCTTAATTATAAGGAGAAACTGTGACCCTGAGGATTCCCTTCCAACAACACAGAGGAGTCACAGTGGTCAGACAGTGACACCTTCTTGTATGGCAGTGTTATCATGCACACAGCATACACAGAGAGCTGAAATCCTAGCTGGATGCCAGACTCTTATCAATGTTAAGCCGCCAGCTGTGGTAACTGAAACTCACATCCAAAGAAATGCAAAGCTACTTTATCGTTCCCTCCCTCTGTGTCCCCTTTATGCTTCATCAATGTCCTACGAGGTGAGGTGGTGTGTGTGTGGGGGGGGTTGCTTCTGAGATTATGTTCCATTTTTCCATTAAGAGAAAGGTGGTTAAAAAATGTCAGATGAGCTCCACTTTGGCAGAAGTGTCGAAACCCTTCAGGGCCCTTTAGAGAGAAACCAGAGCTTAAATTTCTCTAAGGGAGCAAGCTCCAAATGGCTTGCCGGAGAACACTCAGCTTGCACACACACACACACACACACACACACAAAGATGTGTACGACAAACTCAGAGAGTGGTAGCTGGGCTTGCTGCCCCTCCTAGAACGGTTTCTCAGCAGTCACATGAATAGCAGCAGGCAGGCCTCCAAGGGCCTTCAGGCTCTGAGTAGCTAGCTGTCCCTGCACTGACCTAGGGCACAAAGTCATCCAGACACAAACACTGCAACGTTACTATTTTTCTTCTGGGCAAGCCACGTCTGCTTCGAATGCGGGCTGCAAGTCCTGATTTAGCAACAGGCCCTATTCTTAAAATAAGCAGTACCGTCATTCATTTGTCTGCAGCCTGGCTGCTGCCAGAAAGCACAGCTCCGTGCAGAACTGGAGACTGAAGCCCACCTATTCCTCCCCCTCCTGGAGGCCAGCAGCCAGAGAAATGTGTTAAGTTAAAAGGCCAGGCAACCTTTCCGCATAGACAGTTAAGAGTACAGGTAAAGCTGTGACTGCCAGAGGGTACTCTCCCCCCCCCCCCAACACACATATCAACCTCTCCACAGGCTGCTCTTGAAAAACTACGGCTATTAACCGGAACTGGTGTGGGACCCGCCCCTGGGAGACCAGCTTTTGATTATCAGTTGAGACAGGAGGCTGTTTGGAAGCCAGAAGGAAAAACACACACACACACACGTTAATTAGGATTTCTTAGTTCTGTCTTCCTGTAAAAGCTCCCATGCTACAAAGCAAGCAGTGGAGTCTTGTGGTTAAAAACAAAACAAAAAACTACCAGCATACTGGCTCCGCCCACCTAATTTTAGTGGCTAAGAATACGGGTAGTGGGGAGGAAGGGAAAGACAGACAGAGAAATGTGATGTTCGTCTTTGGGACATGGTTACAATTGAAGCAGCCCTTTCACCCTACACCTGTCCCCACATCTGTGTAGGAAGCACACAAATATTTAGATCGTCTCTATTTTATTTTATTTTAATTATTTTATTTATTATACTTACATCCCACCCTATCCCATAGTGGGCTCAGGGCGGCTTGCAACAGAAATAAAATACAACAAATATAGAATTAAAAAAACAGTCAAATAAAAACAAGGTGGCAGCAAGGAAACATACATTGCCCCAGAGCAGTCCAATACGCCTCCTGTCAGACATTAGCAGGATAGTAAGCATCTGTAGCTTACTATGGGCAGGGGAGGCCGAGATGGTGAAGACATCTGCCACCACACCTGAAGACCTAGTGGAGCAGCTAGGAAGAATGAATGCACTATGCAGTGCATACAGATTTACCTTCCTTACACATCTCTGTCCACTGGAGTTTCTGGTCCACATCATCCTGAAAGGCTCAAGCTGGAGAGCAACATGGAATATTAAAAACAACAACAGGATTCATGTATTATACCTAAACTCAGTCAAAAACTTGAACCCTAAAGCTCTACAGCAGCTTACCTCCTCCAGGCACTCAAATGCCGGAATCCAGCTAACACTTTTACATCACGTCCAAGAGAGCCTCTACTGTGCTTGCCCCGTTTCTTTTCCTGTCTCCACTTTCGTGCAGCAAGACATTCATTATGGAACAATGGCCTTTACTCTGCTGGGGGACAGAAGATTAGCGAGGAGTCTTTGCGTATGCGTTGCGCCTGACGGCTGGGAACAGCAGTCCTGGGCTTCCAAGAGAGAAACAACTTTTTTAAAGGCCTCCCCCCCCCTTCCTCCCCCAGGAAACGCTAATGGGGCGGGTGGACACAAGCAAAAAGAACGGCTTAGGAAAGAGGCGACTGCCATCCTCAGAGGACACGCCAAGACAAATGACATGGGTGAGGAACTCTCAACGTTTTCCCAATACAGCCTCTTACCAGTTGCTGGTAAGGATCAGCCAGGTTCTTAACCTTTCAAAGCAGCTGGGAAAACAGTCCCAAAGACAATGGATCACACAGTGGACCCCTCTGCAGAGCCTGGAACTCCATCCTTGGGAGTCATGGCTGAGTCTGAAGGAAGGTACCATTTCACCCCGAGAAGAACACGAGAAGCCAGGAAGCCGCTACATCACAAGTTCACTTAACAACCCCCTGCCACTGGCTCCTCCTTTCCACGTGCCGTGCATGCAGAACCTCACCTTCCTTGGAACAGGCCTATGTTCCTTGCAAGCCCACCACCCACCCAGACCAACCCTGCCTGCTTCCCCTCTGCACTTGCCTGTTCCCTTCAAAGTCCTAGCAACCGTTCCCATAGCAACAAAGCCGAACAAATGGGCTTGAAAGAAACATGCCCGCCAGCTGTGGCAGACGGCGGCAGCAAGAGGATCCTGGCTGCTGTGTGGCTGAGCTTCCTGGGGTAGGAAGAGGGTGCTGCGCTCTAACAAAACACCCGAGAGGACGTTCTCAGTCACACACATCGATCCCGCTTCTGAATATTCAGAAGTAATGGATTTAAACCACCACCACCCTCCCGAAGCCTGAAATCCCCCCCTCTGAGATTTCTGCTGTTTCTTCTGCACTGAGAGAAGGGAACTGAGCATAGTCCCCATGATGTGCTTCGTAACTCCTGCGGCAATTTTCCTGAGTGCCACTCTACTTTTTAAACATAGCTTTAATTTTGGGCAGGAACTAGCCCTGCATGCACGCAGAGTGCTGGCTCAGCCAGATTGCAAACTGGGTGCTGGAGGTTAGGCGCTGCCTACGGAAAGGCAAAAGGGACTCCTCACCTTCTGGCAGCAGCGGAGGCCTTGCTCCTCCCAACTTCATCTGGGACTCTAATTCAGAACACTGCACATCTCCCTTCTAGGCCAACCCTCTTCACCCTGTCGAATGCCCCAAGCATCACTCCACACAATTTGTAATTTCTTTCCCAAATGTTTCCTTCCTACTATACTGAGAAACAGGTGGGAAGAAACACAGCACCCGTGTGCAGTTATGAGCGTTAAGGAAGCCACCCAGCAAATTGAGTTTGCAGCCTGAAAAACAAGGTATATTAATTTTATAAAAAGACTACCACACTTAGTGCTGCTTCCCCCTCCCCCCCCTCAGTGGGTGACCTCCTTTCAGTGGCACTCATTAAAAACCTGGTCTGAAAACCCTCTGAGGTCTTCTGTACATTGTTCTGTGCTGGAATGAAGTCTCTGTGGGATTAACTTTCAAAGCTTAGAGGGACTGTGACGACAGTCTGGCCTAGTCTAAAACCTTGATGTTCTGCAGTTCTCATTCATGTGGTTGACACTTCTTGACTTCCTAACCTTGTAAAAGCAACAACAATACACAACGCTTTTCTGGCTTGGAACCTAGCAGGGGTATGCCCTTTCCTAGCAACCTTTAGGGAGGCTTGTGTTGTTGCAATCGGAACCCATGCTGCTGTTTCAGAGAAAGCCACAATTCAGTTTTAAAGGTATAGTGGATGAAGGTCTTGGGCTTCTGTCTTAGCTGTTCTCAGCAACACTACGTGGATGCTAGACGGACATGTTCCCCTGCTTGCAAGTGATCATTTATCATGCTGCAGCTTATCAAGCAAATAGAAGATTCACCACTGAGCTCCTTAAGAGGTCAAGGACCATCCTGCCTGCTGCTGCTTCCTGAGCAGGTCTAAAACACAGTGTCACCTTTGGATGGGGGATGGTAACCTCATCAGTAAAGCATCCAGTTTGCATGCAAGTTCTAGGTTAAATTGCTGGCACTGCCCGTTGTATAATAACAAGTGATATAAAAGAACTGTATCCTGGAAAAATACCTGCAGTTAGAGGAGACAATGCTGACCTGGATAGACCAAAGGTCTGACTCCATTTAAGGCAGCTTTATTTATTTGCTTCAATTTATACCCCACTTTGCTCCCTTGTGGGGACCCAAAGTGGATTACAGCATTCTCCCCTTCTCCATTTTATCCTCACAACAACGCTGTGATATAGGTGAGGCATAAAATGTACCATGGCCCAAAGTCACCAGCAAATTTCTGTGGCAGAGTGGGAATTTGAACCTGAGTCTCCTAGATCCTTGGGATCCAAGATCACTGCACCAAGGCGGTGGCTGCAGGCGTGGAATTAAAAGACGCCTGCTCCTTGAGAGGAAAGTGATGACAAACCAAGACAGCATAATAAAAAGTAGAGACATTACCCTGCCAACAAAAGTCCGTAGGGTCAAAGAAATGGTATTCCCAGTAGTAATGTATGGTTGTGAGAGTTGGACCATAAGGAAGGCCGAGTGCCGAAGAATAGATGCTTTCGAATTATAGATGCTGGAGAAGACTCTTGAGAGTCCTTTGGACTGCAAGGGGATCAAATCAGCCAATCCTAAAAGAAATCCACCCTGACTGTTCCCTGGAAGGCCAGATACTGAAGCTTAGATACTTTGGCCACCAAATGAGAAGGGAGCACTCACTGGAGAAGACCCTGATGCTGGGAACGACCGAAGGTAAAAGAAGAAGGGGACGGCAAAGGATGAGATGGCTAGACAGTGTTATCCATGCAACAAGCATGAAGTTGAGCAAACTCTGGAGGACAGCAGAAGACAGGAGGACCTGGCATGATGTGGTCCATGGGGTCACAAAGAGTCAGACTCCACTGTGCGACTGAACAACAACAACTCCTCCCAGATCCTAGCCTGAAAGGTGTTAATCCTTATTTTAACTCTTAAAGATCAATCCTGAGACCCTTATTTTTAAAAAAGCTCCCAGCTGTAATGGATGCCTCTCTTCCAAGGCCCGTGTCCTGAAATGCTGACAGCAGAACTAGCCAGAAAGCAGCAAAATGAAACCTTTGCAGTTTTAAACACCACAACATCAGGCAGGGAGAGCCTCACCTGCTCCTCATTATGGAAAGGAATTCCAAATATCTTTAGGGCAAGCCCTGCGGTGCTCGGAAAATGCTGATGGCCAGGACATAACTGAACAGTGGGAGTTCCCTGGTGAAAGAAAGAAAAAACACACGCTAGCAGGCCTTACACAAAAGAAGAAAGAAGAAAGGAGTGGGGGTGGGGGAGAAAAGCTTCATCCTTCAGAGAAGTTAATTCGATTGGAGGAGGCGGCAGCGAGGAATCTGAGAGGCAGAGGTCAGAGAAGGGAAGAGAACTCCCCAAAGAGAAGGTCAAACAGCGGAACTTGGGAGAGTTTTCTAACCCGTTTGCTCTTCCCTCCGGGCCGGTGGGGAGACAGAGGTCTGTATTCACCACAGGAAGTGGGACAAAGAGAGATTAATTCCCCTCACTAGATCCACAAGGCTGGAATGCCCCAAACTATGTGATTCTAGAGAGCCAGACACATTTGTCCACTGCAGCAAAACAAAACAGAAGTCCAGCGGCACTATGAAGACGAACATTTACTCCAGCATGAGCCATTACGTCTGACTACCTAAGCCGTTCAAGTCCCTGACAAAGAAATCACACCCGATTTGTGATACCAGGACTCTCTGATCATCTCCTCCCCTTCCCCCACTCCTCTTTTGCAAGTTTCTGGATGCTAGGGAAATTATTTTATTTCTACTGCATCTGAAGGAGTGAACTCTGACTCACAAAAGCTCACGCTGGAATTAATGTTGTTATTCTTTAAGGTGTTTTGTTTCAAAGCGATGCGGTCACTGCCAGATGCAGAAGGACTTCTCTGCTGTCTTGGAGGGAACAAGCGCTGCTCATTCGCAAGCTGGGGGTCCTTGGGGCATCTGAAAGGCTGAGAGAATTCTATTCCAGCACAAATCTTTGCAGACGGAACAACGGAAACTTACACTTGAGTACATTTTTGTTCGCCTTTAAGATGTCCCAAGACTCTTGTGTGGTTTTATCTCAACAGACTGACATGGCTGTCTTTGTGGATTGTCACCCTTTATAGGTCATTCTGTGCTTCAGACACTTTATGATTCTCTTCTCATCCACCCTCACAGCAACACCACGCAACTGGCCCTCTGCAAGTTGTCCAGCACTGAATGACAGTTTATAGTTGAGCAGATCTGAACTCAGACCCAGCCCTAACAACAGCTCTGCCTCAGCCCATCAGCTGACAGCCTGCCGGCTCAGTGTCGCTACATCCTGGATTTGGTACTTTGCTTCTGCTTGGGCTCCTCTTTGTCTGTCGCGGAGGCAAGCCTCCACTGCAGAACCGGTGTTCCTCTGGATCGAGGCACACCCACTCATGCAAGATCACTGTCTTTTAAAAAGCCAAGAAATGCCTTGCAGGAGAGGAATGTGCTCCATGGCGGAGGGCCTGGAGGGCCGTCTCTGCAACTGATGAAGAGGGGCACAACTGGGAAGAAGCTTCAGGTGGGCGGCCGTGTTGGTCTGAAGCAACAGAACAAAGTCTGAGTCCTGTGAAAAGACAAAAGCTTATACCCAGAATCAAACTTCGTCCGTCTTAAAGATGCCACTGAACTCCCAACTTTGTTCAACTGAGAACAAGGTTTAGGATCCAAGCAAAAAAGCATGCTTTGGAGCTGCAGGACTTGCCTGCCCGTTCTGTGTGCCCACAATCCTGGCATTATGCAAGCCTTGAGACTTCCCCCCCTCCCTCTGGCTCCAGGAAGCAAGACGAGACTGCCCACGTGTGCCGGCTTGATAGAATTAGGCTGCTAAGGGAAAACGTCCATATTGCTAATGATCCTATTGTCTGGAGAACAGCTGCCGGCTCAGTGAAGGTTAAGAATTCACCATAGCAGGCTGTCCCACCTGTGAGAGAGGCCGGCACGTAGCCGAGTGCGAGAGCCGTGGAATATTTAAGTAGTCATGCTAGAAGCTGCTATATCTGCAAGAGATGCAAGCGCTCACCTTGGCTGGAGCGGCAGCCGTTTGCATAAGGAACTAAAGGGCTCCTCTCTCTCAGCAGAGCGCTTGCTTTTCACAAAACAGCTGGGCCCAGCCAGAGACAGACTTGTGCCTTATATAAGGTTGTTTCACAGGCCATTTCTGCCTAGGGCTCCGGGGGCTAAGGGGGCAGGGTTAAAATACAGAGAAGCATGTAGGGGCACAAGCGGATGCGCACGGAAACGGCTGCAATACTTTCATGAAAGATTATGAAGGTTTCGAACAAAATCTTGATACTTAATAAGGTTACTAATCCTGGTAGTTAATAAGGTTACTAATTAGATGGAGGGGCAAAGTCTGAAAAGGGTCCTGAACCCACAGAGGCAAGACTGGAATGAACACAGAGCCATTTGTTGACCAGGATTACAGTGCGGATAGGAGTAGCCTTGCCCTATTCACCTGGCAATGTTTACCACCACCCCCGGCCCCCACATATGTCTGTGTGCAATATCTGACCAGCCTCCAGCTCTGGGGCCCCACTGATGTGTGACTACATGGAGGCCATTTTCGGAAGGCCAGGATCAAACCGGAAGAACGCTGTGCCCTTCCCCCCCACCTTCCGGGGGCACCATCTCGTTCACGGTCCTGAAGTCACAGGAATCGTCTAGTGTGAGACGTATGAGACACAACGGAAACAGTGCACAGACATGGACACTAAACTGAAAAAGTAAAATGATGCTGACCCTACTGGATCCACCAACTGAGAAACGTTGCAAGCTTTTTAATTGGAACTTCTGAGGACTGTCCTTCAGGCATGGCCGTTCAAAGCAACAGGAATTAAGTTCTCACACATGCTCGGGTTAAGCACTTGATCACGAAGAACAGAGGGCAGCCTGAACAAGCTACATTTATTCCACTACGCTTCATTTGGTCATAAGCAAGAGAAAAAAGTCAGGAGTTTCATACTTCAAGGCTATTCAAAATAAAAGCATCAGAAGTTGAAATGCCCACACTGGTACTTCAGAGGTCTCTGCAATTAGTTCCATTCAGGCTGGTGTGTGATTCGAAGGCTTGGAACACTTACACTTAAACGCCAAGGGAGGAAAATGCTATTTTTCTCTTTGAATACAACAAAACTAAAAGGACAGCAAACATTTTTAACCTGAAATGCTGAAAGAGAAGTGAAGCAATCTGCATCAATGTACCCTTGTCAATAATGGAATATAAATTATGCCGGGGGGAGGGGGCACTGGCTCAATCCTATGCAGTTTAAGGAGAGCTGTGTTACATAAATTAGCACCTTTCCCCTCTTCCCCCAATGCAGTCTTTTATACCATGCAAAATTGTGCCCTTACAGGTTGGTAGACCCCCCCAGCACCTCCAGGAACACTGAAGGGGAGGGGGCTACAATTAAGAGGAGATCAGTAAAAAATGGCCTCCCCTTCTTCCATGAGCAGAAAGGTAGATTAGGACTCTAGCTCTAGTCTAGACAGGGACTTTCAAAACAATATGTTAAATCTTCTTCTGGACTACTAAAACAATAAATAACCATGCAGAGAACAAAAGGTATGAGAACTTTATGGTCAGTCAGTGACGAACAGTTGAGTTTAACAGACATGCTTGTAGGAGAGATCCCTTGTCTTCAGTCAAAGTTAATAAATAATGGACGGTTTTAGTTGCTGCTTTTCCAGTAAAACCCAAATTGTGAGCTTTTTCCCATTTAGGTGATTGCTGCCCACAAGCATTGCAGGCTACTGCAACCGACCTGAGTCACAGTCAGAAGTCCTTATGTCAACTCATTAGCAATGTGGATGGAAAGCAGCCAGAATGTATGTTGAGATCATCTGCAAAGGACTTCCTGTTGGCAAGAGCTATCCAGAAAGTAAAGGCTGGATGAGAACCAGCAGTGCCAATGCGGTCACACTCGAGGCCTAATTTTCAAATGGAATCCACTCACACATTCAGTTGTAAGTCATCAAGTGGTGGCAATGCAGACACAAACCAGCCGTGAAAATCAGAACAGAGAAACTAAAAAGACATCTTGGCCAAAGACTGGGGTGGCTGTCCCCCCACCCACCAACCCATGGTGTTCCAAAAAGATAGCCATGAGTATCTTGGATGACTGCCAAATTGCTCAGGGAAGTCAGCCAGCCAAGCTATGTGGAGTGGGGACACGGTGACAGACCACAAAACCCACCCACCAGGAGAAAATTTTCTCTACCACCACAATGCATGGACATTATCTCATCCTCTGCACAAAGGCCCACAGTGACATACAATATGAAATGCAGAAACCGTTTTTGTGATCCTCACTTCCCCCCAACCCCTCGCAAGAACCTCTGTGGAAGTCAGAGTTCCAGGCATTCCAACATGAAACCCTCGCAGTAAACAAATAATAGGTGGGTGGTTAAGTACCAATAGTGTTGTGAGTAGCAACACAGTTAACACCAACATTTGTACAGGAGTAAACCGGCATGTAGTTATCAATCAAATGGCAAGTTGCAGCCACTAAATCCAGCTGCAGCCCCTTCCCCTCTTTCACGTTTCAAAATACAGTTTAAGAACTACATGCATGTTATCTCCAGGCTGCTTAGACTGACACCCTGCTTGTTCACATACAACTTTCAATCCACCCCCTACAAATAATTCTACAAGTTCCAATATCTGCCTGTCCACACATACCCGTAAGCAGTCATTTGTGGCATACTGATTGGCTGAGTGGGAAGAAGGAGGAATAACCAGCTCTTTTCTGACTTACAAAAGCTTCCTGTCTGGTTGCTTGGAAAACGTTCTTGTCCACTCCAAGCGACTAATCTGGATCGATAACAAAGGGGATAATGTGCATTTTCTGATGTATGAATGGCTGTCAGATTGTATCTTCCAATTGAAGGTACATGGATGAGGGAACTAGTGTGTGTATCAATGGTTTAGGTTAATCTCCACGTTAAAAAGCACCTTTATTGAGTACTTCTTAAGATATGCAAGCTCTCTGAGGTCACATCATGTATTTTTCCCCACAGATGACTTAGCACACACTTAAATCATTAAGTCAGTAAACAAAACAGGCAATGACACATGACTAGAATAATGCGTCATGGTAAGGAAAACATTCTTACAGGAATGTTGCAACGTTCCACGTTTCTCTTTGCCCAAGGCCAGCAAAAATGGCCTTCAAGCACATACTTGAGTAGTAAGCTACTCTAGCTTTCAGCCTTTCAAAACTTTGAAAGAGGGAGACAGCAAGACCACTGGTGGACCTCCTGATGGCACCTGGTGTTTTTGGCCACTGTGTGACAGAGTGTTGGACTGGATGCGCCACTGGCCTGATCCAACATTGGCTTCTCTTATGTTCTTATGTAAGTAGGATAGCAAATGGGCCGGGGTGCACTCCTAACTGGAGCACAAGCTCGTTGACTACCCAGAGCAAAAGGACAGCCACTGCATGAAACAAGATGCTGTAGTAGACAGACCGCTGGTCCAATCCAGCAGGGTTCCTACAGCCCTGTAAGGCTGACCACAGCCATACCTGCAGGCTGTGATAGCAACTTTCTCCACTTCCAGGATTACTGGGCAATCTGTCTTGGTGGACAGCTTTCAGGTATCAATACATGTGGTGGTAGCCGTTAAGTAGAAAGAGAAAGCACTCTAAGATGGAAGTATGCAACAACCCCCGTTACCGAGTTTTCCCCCTTCTCTATCCCACTCCACCCTTGCCACCAGTTGACAATCACAAGCACTGAACACTTGCGGCAGCTGGGGCAGGGAGCCTGTTTCACAAGAATTCTAAATTAACTCATGGTGCCAATCATGCTCCTGCACATGTGCAGACAATGATGTTCATCTATTTTTGGTCCTCATCACAACACGCGTCACAGCTCTGAGAGAGCTACACAAACAACCCCAAAGGATTTTTTTTTCAATGCACCACAGAATGGTAGGGAAATCCCAAGATGACCAGGAGTGGGAAGTAGCTATACAATCCCACAAATCAAATCTGGGGACCCTCCTGAATGGGATAGCCAGTAGCTTACGCAAGGGCCTGCAAGCCATTTCCCCAAGGCAGCCGCTTCCCAAGCCTTGTGTTTTTTTGATGTTTTGGTTAGGGGGGGGGGGGGGGGACTGCCCAAAAAAGCCTCTGTGTGAAATGCATTTGCTAAATATACTCATCTCAGAGAAAGTCCTGAGAGTCTGGCTAAACAATCTCAGGGAGAGCGCATACACCACTGAATACCCAGAATTCCTTGGAGGTTTACATATAACGCTTTTGGGGCCCTTGCTCAGGTGTGACAGAACTGCTACTAGTGGCCATTCCCAGTGATGTGTGGATTTTGCAGGGAAAAAATTAACTGCAATTTTTTCCAGGTCCAGTTTAAATCAATCCTTAAACAATGTTAGCAAAATTTAAGTCATGTTAGCAAAAAAGGCAAATACACTGTGAATGAGCCTGGACCATGTATAAGCGCTGGGGTTTGTGCACGCTTCATATCCCACATTAAGCCCATCCAACATGACCGATTTGGAACACAACAGCCATGACAATTTTAGGTAAGCACGAGCAAACTATACAGGGAAGAAAATTTCCCATAGAAAAATTTAGCACTGAAAAGTTTCCACCCTACATCACTGTCCGTGCCTAGAACTAAAACATCAGATTAAGTTAGCAGCATCTTCTGTGCTTGTTCAAAATGCTGTTTTATATTGTGAGCCAAATTAGAACCTTCCAGAGAAATTATATAACACACAAGGCTTGCACAAGCTAGGAAAATTTGTATATTGATCTAAGTAACAGTGAATTTCATCCGCCTCACTAGGTGAAAGGTTGTTCTGTTAAAAAAGCAAACAAAACACCCCCCCCACCACCCCTCTTAAAAGAATCTCATTCCAGCAGTACGTATTCCTGGCAGCGTTTGCTACGTTCTCGGTTTTATCATCAGTTTCTCTAAAACAAGATCAGAACATCTGTGAATTCCTCATTGTGAAGCTTTCCATAAATATGCAGCACATACATAGAAACCCAATATTCAGTGTTCAGTTACAAAAACAGGCAACCTTTTTCAAGAAGATCAACAGCAAAATCATAAACATACACCGTACATTCACAGTTAAACCCCCCCCCCCCCCCCAGACACTAGCTGAATTGTTCCAGGTTTAAATCCCATTTCTGAAGTTTCTTCCTCACCACCTTAGGCTCAACACAGACATAATGATCTTGTACTTATAACTTAAGTGTTTTGGAGCATCTTCCCCCAACCTCACCAGCAGATACTGTCTTCATGCAGGTAGGTATTCCTGCCTCCTTAGTTACAGAGTACTGCTGCTGGTGTTACGTTTGCACTGACATTTTGCTAACAGGCTATAAACATGAACATGGTTTGCAGCCCATAATAAGGGGCCTACTGTGTTCATGGAACACAGGTGTACACACACCTTCAAGAGTTAGCTCCACAACTGGAAGGAAGAAGAACATCTATTCAAGTTTACAGGATGTTCCCTGAGTCTGCACTGAGTCTCAGACACAGCAGATAATTAGTGTTTCTTGCAAATAAACTTGTTCTAAGAAGGCTTCAACCCCTCTAGACTGCAAAGATACAGAATCATCCGTGCTGAGACATACAGTACTCTGATCCTACTATTCTGCCTGCTCTAGGGCTGATTTTTAAAAGTCATTTTGTCAAGGAAGAAAGGAAGACGTCTATTCAGCTCTAAAATAACTCCTAGCACAAAATCCTCTGCCTGAGCCAAGGCTCATAAAACAGAGGAATATCACAGCCCAATTCTCTGCAATGCAACCTTGCAGTTTTAAGAAAACTCCTGGAACAAATGGGTGTGAACAGCCAACCGAGGACAACAGCTATGTAATTTAATGCTGCATTGTCTTCTAGAGTAACCTGTAACAGCTATGGGTGAAGAACAAACTTCTTGCCCATGACCTTACCCTCACTAGGTCGGCAAGTACAGCAACACTAGCTATGAAAGGTATTGAAAAACCACACTGCTACCTACTGCCTCCCTGCCTATTGACACAGGAGATGCTGAAAGGACAAAGACTCATCTCTTTAGGAATCTCTCCTCAATGAGATACTAGAAAGGGAAGGGCGGGTAATGCAATTCTAGAGGGAAACGTTTCTGCAGCAAGTGGTAGCAGTACGTGAAAATGAGGCCGTGAATATATATACAAGCTTATTGTCCAATACTATAAGCCAGCAGTTATCAAGCTGTATGCCAGGGCACACCAGCAGGCGATGAGTAGTAAATACTCAAGAGAACCCAAAAACCCTATCCACAGAAGACGTCTCTTTGCAGCATTTCTCCGTGATTCACTACTCCGGCCTTGCCTTCTTCCAGTCAGCCTATGCGGGGAGTGGGTGACTGCCACATCTGCACCAGGTGGGACTGGATGCAGGAAGCAGAATTACTCATCCTCAGCAGATGCTGTCCACTGAGCCTCTGAATGAATCACTGCCCTTGTCTTCGGGAAGATGTTCAGAACAGTAACTTACACAGGAACGCCAGCGACTGACGAGCTCTTTTAGAACTAGCAATTACTACTTGCTCTTAAGGCTGCAGCTCAATGCACACTTACCCAGGAGTAAGCCCCATGGGGCAGAGGGAATGTTTCTGATTAAAACTGAACAGGATCACACTGTCAAAGCAAAACGACTTCAGGTGTAGGGGTGAAACATGTCTCCCAGTTATAATTCAGGGGGGAAAAACACATACCATGATTGTCTGAAATGTTGTAAACACTGCTGTAAGCAGCTGTGGTGAGCCAAGATCAAATCCCAGGTCAATGCTGGTGCAGCAGCCACGGCAGGCTTCACTGCAAATATGTCCTCTTTCCTCTACTGGATACAGCTGCAGCTGTAAAAGAAGCTGAAAGGGTCGGAAAGAAGTTGTACACCATCCTGACAGATGTTTATAGTGGCCCAAAAGCTGGAACTGGCAGCACAAATCGACACCAGGGTTCCTTTGCAGTCATGCGAGTTTTATGGGAAGTTGGGCTATCAGCCTATCTATCAAGAACAGAACGCTGCCTTACTAGCCATAAACACAGATGCCTGCTGGCGGTGGAATAGCTAAAGACAAGGATAAGGGCTGCTGCCAGTTTGTCCCAAAAGGCTAATTCTACTTTTAGTCACTAAGAAGTGGGTGGGCAACTGCCACATCTGCTCTAGGTGGGACTGGAGGCAGAGGTCAGTAGCCTTATTCAAGTCAGAAGCATTACGGGGTACAGATAATGAAGTGTCTAAATTGCCACCCATGGACAACTAAACGTAGAGGTGCAATCTGCACCCAACTGTTTTGCACCCAAGCCACAGCAACAAAGCACAACCAGGCACCCGATATTCAGAAAGGGGCATACCTAATTAAAAGTCTGGGTGTAAGAGGAGCTCATGAACAGAACAAGATCTGGACCAGGATTCCATATCTGCTTGAAGTTGTAAGTTGTAAGGTGCAGGACACTCCTGGTCCATCCACTGGACAGCAGACCCAAACTCCCTGGTCCCTCTGCCCTTCCCTTACTAAGCGACCTTGCAGTACAGGGCAAAGACAGTGTGGTCCCATTGACTTACTTGACAGCTTAACCCCACCTGCTTCTAGTACAAGCTCTATCAGAACAGCCACCTGTTCCCTCTATTGTTGGCAAAAGGCTCTAGCTATTTTGGGACTCCACAATGTTATTTCAGGGAAAGCTTTATATATATATATGTAAAACTGTAAGTCATCAAAGAAAGCCAACCTGGGATTTAGGAATAGGGCAGGAGGTGAATATACAAAATGCCAGAAGATATGATGTCCCCTAGAAAACTCTCAGGCTATTCTAGGATAACCCCCCGCTCAACTTTCACAATTTCAGACCCTTCTGCAATGGAAATCAGCTCACCAGGAATTCCTGAGCGTCTGATTTCACAGTCGCTATATATTACACATCACACACCCACACCCTGCAGAAGTAATGCAGCCTAGAACGAAATGGCACCATCACTGCAGAGGAGCAAAACCAGCACCAGGCTAAGGCGATGTCGTCAGAAGACTTGATGAAACACCCCGAGGCCCAACTAGTACGCCAACATTCACTAACCTCCTGCTGGGAAAACACCAGGAATATCCTGTGGCAATATACTCAGCGTAACATTTGCCACTGCAGTCTCACTAGGTCAGCAGAGGTGGTTCTGTTCAATACAAGATGATTTAACACTGGCATTAATGCTGATGCCCTGCACAAGTGAAGAACAACCCACAGAATTGTGGTTTTTTTAAAAAATGGGCATCTATTTAAGTATTGTTATCCTGCTTTTCTCCCACACTGGGGATTCACAGGGGCTTACAAACAGTACACACTGAAGCAAAAATGTACAGTCCAGCAGTCCCTCCCCTGGAAAAACTTAACAAGGATGTCCCGAGTTGGTGCTGCTCCCACCAGTACAGCTCTCACAGTGCGACAAGCCATGGGTTAAGAGCCAAGGGACAGAGATGCCTTTCACCTCTGGCTACTCCCAGGGTTTTAGTTACTTGCTGAAGGGCCCACAAAGTCTGTCAGCATGCAACGCATCCAGTAGATTGGTGCTGGAAAGCCTCAAAAAGGAGCCGCAGTCTCTTTTGCATATTAATTTCTTTCTCATACAAGGCGACTGAGACATATTCCTACTTGCACATCTTGCTTGTGAGGTTACCACACATGTAAGAAAACACCATAATCTGAAGGAGAGTCTACACAAATAACTAGTACCATACTTAATTGTAGAGTAGTTAACCTAAGCGTGACTTCCACAGTGCTCATTCTCTTGACTAGACAAATGTGAGTATGCAAGAAGTGGTAGTACGCAGCACAATCTTCACAACTTCCACAGAATAAGGAAGGAGCATTGGGAAGGTAATCCAACAGCAACTGTGATCCCAACCCAACCAAATATGCTTTAATGCAGTTCAGGTTTTAAAGCGGTCCTAACATTTGGATTGCAGGAGATGGTTGTTCAATTACATGCCAGGGACCATCCCAAGAACCCTGTGCCATCAGACCATCACTACATGCAAAGCAAGCTGCTTTTGCAGAGCTTGCAAGTGAGATCAAAGAATGAGGAAGTCCCTGGCCACAAAGAAGCTACAATTTTCCCGCAACTTGTTTAAATATGTACTGTTTAGAAAGCACTTCAAAGATGAGCAGACAGCTCATTTTGCTCCTTAGTCAGATATTCAAGTATGTCAGCTCCACATATTACATTCCTTTGCTGTTTCAGAGGGTCACAAGGCCCAGCTGATTTACAGGCATGGCTTCAAGACTATTCTGCACACCTTGAAGCCATAGGGTCTCATGAACATTCAGTATCTTTGGGTGAAAGATGGCCACTTGCTCTCTCTAACCTGAAAATCACTACAAATGGCTTTAAAAAGCACTTAAAGACACATGATCACAAACCCCCAATTCTGGATCAAATATTGTTGCCTCTTCTCTTTGGGCTTCAATAATGACCTAGAGGCCGAATTTTGAATCGCACCACCACAGACAAAGAGCTTCTTCTCTGCCTGATGCATTTATGGACTAGATCATCATGAGATCTCCTCCCTCAAGTCCTTTTCACACCACCAAAAACTTGTTGGCTGGGAGAGAGGAACTCTCTTCACACAGCATGAGTAACCAGCTGACATGTGCAGAAGAATCAGATGACACTTCAGCTTCTCACTTTCTGGTGGTGGTGGTAGTGATACACATCATGAATGACTCCACCTTTTCCTTGAGCTCCAGGTTGTCTCTGTATTTCTGACTACCTCAAAAATGTTGTGTGAAGTCAGGGAATGAAGACTCCCTTCTTCCCAGCCCATTAGAATAAGGGGGGCGGGTAGATGTACAGGTTGTGTTCATCATCACCATCTTCAGCTCCTACCTTATTAACCTGACTCATCCTTCAATGTACCTGAAACGCCTCAGTACACAAAGCATTACGCCAATTTGCATAATGTGCCACTACACTCTGACAGAATAACAGAACTACTCTTTAAAAAGTTGAAGTTTAGTACTCTTAACTTCCCACCTTTGATTAAACAGAGACAATTTCTTGCCTCAAAAAGGGCGGGGGGACTACCACACACAGCCACCAATGAATGATGGCAGCTAACTGTGAATGTGTCACAATGGAAGAGTGGGAGGAAGCATATCCTGACTCAGGATGTGCCAACACAGCTTGGTTAAAAAAAAAAAAGCCATTCCATCTCCTATCCCTGATATTTACGGTTGCTTTAAATAACCATGGGAGTATTGTCGTTTATGACCTTCTGGCTTGGTCCCTGA
The DNA here is from genome assembly GCA_029233225.1 of Lepidodactylus listeri. Classification (NCBI taxonomy): domain Eukaryota; kingdom Metazoa; phylum Chordata; class Lepidosauria; order Squamata; family Gekkonidae; genus Lepidodactylus; species Lepidodactylus listeri. The sequence goes on along the minus strand of JARCFY010000015.1, from coordinate 52,203,225 downwards.
GAACTAAGATATGGGGCAAAAGCAGAGACCTTTTAAAAAGAGGTACCAGAAGTGCAAGAGCTTCCAAGGAACAAAGAAAAATCATATAGCATTTCCTCAGATCTCCTCTGACACTCAGATACCGGAAAACTTTCCTCCTCTAGTGTGAGCACACTAAGACTTAAGAGCATGAAATAGTGTTCCTGATAACAGCTCTCTAAAAGCATTCAAGTCCCCAGAAGAGAAATCACTGCCTGTTGATCTGAATGAATGGTACCTCCTGATGCATATGTCAAAACAGCACTTCTAGTGAATCACTTCTAAGCTCCATCAATGTGGAAATACCATCTTACAAATGCCATACTGTCCTGTCACAATCACTAATCTTACCCACTAACTCCACCATAAATTTCACATCTCTGGCCCAGAGGATGAAGAACTGCATACGTAATACATCACTGGCTGAACCACCACAAAGCCACTCTCCAAAGAAACGTCTGTAAGGATCTATGTCGGGGTCCCCAACTTCATTGAGCCTGTGGGCACCTCTGGAATTCTGACACAGGGTGGTGGGCACAACCACAAAATGGCAGCCTCAGGAGGTGCAGCCACCCCCCACCACCCCACACACAGAGCGCCCAAGTGCAGGGGATGATTGAAAAATATTCTGGGAAAGAAGAGTGAGAGAATAAAACAAACACTGTGTGAGCAGCTATCAGAGAAACATTATTATATTAATCTGCAGTTAGTTGGCTCTCTAATAGCCAATCAGAAGCCCTGCTTGGAAGGAGTCCCACCTTGCTTCAGCCACTTTCTATAAAAGCCCTTGGTAGGTACCACATTGGGACCCCTGATCTACATAATTATGAGGTAAGAGCCTCACACACGAATGGAATTGAGGATGGAAATTATCAGTGCACAGGGTACATTCTTGATCCAGTGAAAGAGTATCCCCTCACATACAAACCCTTGCCCCAATACTACTGCTCAAACCTCACAATCCAGTGGCTTAATCAAGAGATTTTAAGAAGTCCACCTTAAAACGGCTCCCTTCCTCACATACCACATAATAGTAGCTGCCTCGCCAAGAGACAGTTGCTGACCTCACCTGTCAGTAGCTACAGGTCTACTATTAAGCAGCAATCCCAAAGGGTCATTAACTGCAGCCCACCTTTCTGTGCCAGATAGATTTAAGACAGCAGCTTCAAACCCAAAAGGCAAAACCAAGTTCATAAACAGGGTACCAGCGCATAACACACACAGACACAGACACACGTAGGCCTCAACTTCATCTTAATGCATCTGATGCTAATGTCAGTCAAACAAATTTCGAGAAGGGAAAAAACACAAGAACAAAGTGCTGCATTATTGGGGGGGGGGGGGGGGGAGAAGACGACGACGTATTTCAGCCAGCCTGGATAAAAGGTGCTCCTTCCCTAACCAACGAAGACGACAAACATTTAAAAAGAAAACTCTTGCACCTCAGTTTTACAAAGGGTTACAAATGAGACGAGATAGTCACGATAACCCAGAACAGCCTCGGCTTCAATGAAGAATGCAACGGGGGGCGGGGGGGGGGGAGAGGAAAGAAAGGTCAGACCCCCACCCACCCTCTAAAAAAAGCAATCAAGATGATTTCCTGTCTTGTTGAGGAATGAAACGCAGGAGGGGGATCAACCCCCAAAGATAACCGGGAGCGCAGATTGGTATTCATTCCCCCCCCCCCCCAAAAAAATTGGGGAGAGTCAATAAGCCCCGCCCCTTGGACAAGCACGCCCTCTTTTCCTCCCCCCAATCAGTCAGCCAGGGAAGCCTCTTACCGGGTAGGGGGTCCTCCCGCCCGCCGGCCCCTCCTCCCCTCCCTCTGCACAGGCCGGGGCTGCAGGGCGAGGCCCGAGGTCCCCTGGGGAGGGGAAGATGGTCAGTTAGCAGCTCCGTGCCTTGGGCGGGGAGGGGAAAGAGCGGGGACCCGACGGCGGCGGAGGCTCTGGCAGCGACAGCCCCGACCGGACGTACCACCTGCCCCGGCTCCGCTCGGTGATAACAATAGGGCTGCCGGCGCAGCCTCCCCGTTTATATAGCCGGCGTCACGTGACGACGCCGCCGCCTAACGAGACAGTAGCTACCCCAGAGACACATGGGAAATGTAGTTACGCCCAGCCAAGAGGAAGCGGCGCGCCTGCGCAACAGTACTGAAAGGTCCCAGACGGAGGCGGGGAGGAAGAGACGAAGCAAACTGCGGAAGGACTTTGCTGCCTGGGTAACGGCGGCCGCGGAGTGCGCTGTGCGTTCTGGGAAATGGAGTCAATGAAGGTAAAAGGGCGCACGATGAAAAGCGCTAATGCAAAATTGACTGTTCCGTACACTCCATCCAGCGGTTACGAAGAGAGATACAATCCAGTTCTTCATTATTATTCTGCCCTCTTCTCTCACCCAGAAGAAAACAATTAAAATACAAACAAGCATGTAACTTCTAAATTACGTAGAGAGGTTCCTTAACCTTGTAAACCCCAATAAGACGCCACTTTGTGTGCTCTGGTATCTTTTAAAGATGTGAAAAGCTAAATGCTTATGGCAGAAACACCTGGAAAGAAGAATGGTGTGTTTTTTGGGGGGGGGGGAGGGGGAATGGTTTTCCTTTTTTGAATATGTTAATAATCTTGGCAACTATAGCTGTCCTTTCCCTACTAAACACACTGTTGTCATGCCCTATTGAATGGTTCAATATTTTACACTGCTTAAAAGTTGTTGGAATGTATTGGGTACACATATTGTAACTAATCACCATCCATAATGATACAGAGAATATGTGTTACGGGTTTTTTGTTATTGGTTTGCAGTTTCTTTATGTATTTGTAATTATTGGAAAATTAATTTTAAAAGATTTTAAAAAGATGTAAAAACCTGTTTCTATTTCAAAACTTGATTCAAGGCCAACCCTGCTTAGCTTCCGAGTTCTGACGAGAGCAGGCTAGCCTAGGACACCCAGATCAGGGCACCATTATACTTTTATCACATCCAGTTGTCTGTTTCCAAGGTTTAGCATGTGCAACTGAAGTAGTTCTTCCCACTCTGGAATCCACCTCACAAATACCATACTAATTGGAGCTTGAATTTTTTTTTTCTCCAATGGCATTGTGCACATTTTGCATCATGTTCACCACCGCATTTAACCTGGAGTATCAGAGAGCCCCAACCATAAACTTTTGTGTCTTCCCCCCCCACACACATACTCAGCCAGGCGCCTTCATGCTTCATCAAAAGAAGCAACTCCTGCCCCAGGTCTTTGTCTTCCCTATAAAGATACAATATAGTAAAAATGTTGAAGATACTACATAGAACAACCACCATGTTAAATGAGGGCATTGACTTTGCTATGTTCCTTTGGAATGCTTCTCAGAACTGCTGGGCTAGAATCCTTGAAGTTGCTGGAGATATTCCAACTCAGCTCACAAAAGTAGTCTTAAAATAGGTTATCTGGTACTACATAATATTTTATCCATCATCTGGCCACTACTCACACCGCTTAGCAAATTTTAAAAACCTTATGTTACACCCAGTGAGATGGCAGAAGTATGGTTTAGGCTGGGGATAGTTTTGAATGTCACACCACCCACATAAAAAGATTCTTCACAGTAGTCAACCACACCAGAGGAAGGGGTTTAACACAGAGCTCTCCCTGCTGTGCTTAGTGCAGTCCAGAAATATGAATTTCCCCTCCAATAAGTATGAAGTTATCCAGTTCTGAATTCTTTCCCGCAAACCTGCCCAATGTACAGAAGGCAGTCGAGAGCATCACTGGTATTCTCAGGAGTGGACTGAGCAACTCAGCTGAACAAGACTTCAGCCTTCTTCCATGTGGTTCCTCAGGCTGGAGGAAGTCTTCAGACTATGCTGAGCGGAAGAGCTGGATCCATGTCAGTGTTTGCAGAGTACCACTGCTGCATTATTTGATGACGGAATCTATTTGGGCAATATGGAAAGTTAGACTTTGGCAGAACTATAATTCTTGCTACCATCAAAATTTGTTTTGTGGTTTGATGTGGATGCATCTCCCATCCAAATATTAACCCCGGCTGACCCTGCTTAGCTTTGGAGATCTGATGAGGCTAGCCTGGGCCATCCCTCCAAAATATCTTTTCCTGATATTGCAGGCACAATGAACACTGTCCAGTTTGGTGTAGTCACTAGTGGTTAAGTGCGCGGACTCTTATCTGGGAGAATCGGGTTTGATTCCCCAATCCTCCACTTGCACCTGCTGGATGACCTTGGGCAAGCTGTAGTTCTGGCATAGCTGTTCTTGAAAGTGCAGTTCTCAGAGCTCTCTCAGCCCCACCTACCTTACAGGGTGTCTGTTGTGGGGAGGGGAGGGGAAGGGAAAGGAGTTCGTAAGCCACTCTGAGACTCCCTTGGGTAGTGAAGGGTGGGGTATAAATCCAATCTCTTCTCCTCTTCTTCTTCATACTGCATGCAACAATGAACCTCAAGTCTGCAACCTGCCGCTCCACTTGCCCTAGAAAGCTCTTTCTAATTTAAAGTACAGTCTTCATACACAAGAAAAAGCAGTGCGTCAACAGTGCAGCTTTCTTGCTCGCCACTGGATGGAGTATCAAGGAAGGAAAGGGATGGGAGGCAAGCCCTGGCAAAATGAACACTTAACCAATCTCACAGAGGCAGGGTTAGACAACTTCCAGAGTCACATCATGAACTGCTCTTCTCCAATGAACTGTCTGCAATTCAGGAATGGACTTTACAAAACAAACTGACAGCTCATGGATCAAGCTGTATAATGAGGCTAGGGGCCATTCAGCTAGGGCTTTGTGATTACAGAGCACACACACTCAACTGCCAATCACACCACGGGACTTCACATTCCAAGAGAGATGCAGCTCAGAAGCATGGTCGATTTGGCCCCACAAAGTTTCAGACATGGTCTTCTCCTTACAAGTGGAGCCACAGGCAAACCGTTTGCCATACTTCTTTTTAAAATTAGCCATACACAGTAAAATTTTCTGACATCTGGATCCAGCTATACTTGGTTCAGGCTTGTAGCTATGGTGGGGCATTTTGGGGCCTTGCCACCTTAATTTAAAGCCCTGCCCCACAAATAGCCATGCCAGAAACCTTATTTTTGACCGTGACCTAGGTGTTCCTGGGCTAGCAGAAAGAGGGATTGTTGGAGATGTATTGAAAGTGCGCTCCAAGCTTTCTCGCCATGTGGAAGGGAACTCAAAAGGCATTTTAATGCCTTCTGAAGGCAATTAAATGCCCTCTGAACTGTTTTTTCCTAGGAATTAATGTGCTCACTGCCTGTCCCTTGAAAGGAAGGGCTAGAAACAGGCTCGGAGCCACCCCCTTTAAAGACAGGCATTCAGATTAATTTAATTAACTGCAATTTAACTGCCCCCTTGAACAAAAAAAATTTCCTGGCTACGGGCCTCCCTTGGTTTGTTTGCTTGAAGTAGTTCTCTTGATACTTAGAAGAAGAGATTGGGTTTATCCTCCACCCTTCACTCAGTGTCTCAGAGCAGCTTACAAACTTCTTTCCCTTCCTCTCCCCACAACAGACACCCTGTGAGGTAGGTGGGGCTGAGAGAGCTCTGACAGAATTATGGCTTGCCCAAGGTCATCCAGCAGCTGCAAGTGGAGGAGTGGGGAATCAAACCTGGTTCTCCCAGATTGGAGTCCGCACACTTAACGACTACACCAAACACTACAGGAAAAAGAGGAATTGGGCATGAACCAAAGACAAATAAAGCTAACAGGATTTAATTTAGCAGTGTTTGTACTTTTCATCAGCTGCAAAAGAATCACCAACAAGCTCCAAGGTAAATTTGCTGGGGGGTTTTAAAAAAACCCCCAAAGGATAGGGGGAACTGAAGTGAAGGAATCCCCTGAAGGGATTTAAATCAGCATACATAACAATTCTAGGCATAACAGTATTTGTCACTTCCAATATGGAAATGAAATTGGATTCCGTGCCAGGTCTGCATTGAAGTGGAGCTCTGGATACATTAAGAACCCAGCTTTTTAAAAAATGGAAGTGGCCAGAAATTTAATTTTCAGACTGTCTAGACGAGAGATTAGGAAAGCCTGAAAGCTGCAAAAAAGCAACTTAATTTTATAGAAACAAAGCAGCTGCAGGCAGGCTTAATGTAAAAAGATGTCAGAGGGCAACGCTTAAGCCAGATTCAGATCTAGGGTAGTTAAGAGTTTCAGACTGATGCCACCACTGACAATCACAAATTAGAAGGCAGTCCTAAGAGTCTGAACAGCTTTTCAAATAGTTTACTAAGCAAGACTCTTGTCAGCAAAACGTTCACACTATTGGGCTAGCCACCTACCAGTGTTCCCTCCAAGCTGAGTTAGTGTGAGCTAGCTCACAGTTTTTTAGCCTCCAGCTCACACATTTTTGTCTCCGCTCAGGAAGGAGGGCTCCAGAGCCAACTAATGTATGCAGCAGCCAAATCACTAACTTACAACTTTAATGCCAGTAGCTCACAAAGTAGAATTTTTTGCTCACAAAACTCCACAGCTTAGAGGGAGCATTGCCTACCACCATTAACTTTTGGTGGAGACTCAATAAAACACTTAACTGAGGTCTAGGGGAGCACACTAGAGTGATCTACACACAGACTGGCGTCTATAAAAGCAAACATGGCAATGGTATCTGCAATACCCTGGTTAAACATACAGAATAAGATCTACATCAACACACACAGAAGCCAGTCCAACCATCCAGGCTTTCCTGCTTCAACCTCCTGCTGTAGCTCACTGAATCACCTTAAATTTTGTTCCTGGGTCAATGGACTCTCAGGAACAACACACAGCGCAAAGTTGGGGTCCACAGTGCGGGCGGAGATCAGACAAAAATCACAACCACCCCTTCTGGCATTTGGATACACGCCATCATATAGCACAGTCCCAACAACCTTTCACAACGAACTTCATTGAAACATAGCATGAAAAAGTGGTTTCAGGCCTGTAGCAACAGGCAGCATATGCCCTTTGCAACTGTGTTATGAATCACTGCATATGATAGCTCTTTGAGGACTTCCCTCCAACCTCTGTCTCACTCTCATTTCCTTCTGGGTGGATGCATTCATCTGAAACTGAACAAGGTGATCACCAAACTCCTTGTTTTTCCAATCAAAACGCTGCTTTCACCCAGATAGGGAGATACCACAGGAATTCCCACGCACCCCTATCCTCAGCAATACCTTCAGCCTCTCACTAACAAACTTTATTACAAGAATACGGCATGCATGTACCTTTTCCTAATTGAGCTTCCTGCTAGGTGCTAACACACCTTCTTAAACTAGGAAGATTGCTTGGTTAGACTACTGTCTTCTCCTTGCTGGCCTTCCTTTCTACTGTACCTCCCCCCCCCTTCTTAACACTCTGTTCAAAACCACAGCTCCCCATTTCCAATAACGTACTTTGTAAGATCTCTGCAATGCTCTCTCTAATTTCTGTATCAAGTGTAAAGCTCTCCGCCTATCACCTTTACCACTCCTTGCTCTGCTCAGCAACCATGTTTCTATGGAGCATGGAATCCCTGTTAAATCCATCTTCAAAACCCACATCTTGCAGGACTCCTGAGCGATTTAAATGATCCCCAGAATTCTTTTTGTCAGTTGCCAGTCTGGTCATGTCCTCCTGTATGCCATTTGCAAGGGATTGTTAGTTTTTATGTTTTTGCAGTAGCCAGCATGCTGTAGACATTCCATAAAAGTTAATGCGCCCACCAGCTGAAGATTTCTGATCACCAGGCATACCTGCTGAAAAATTTCAGAGGGTACCTGCTAAGAACACTGATAAGCTAGAAAGATCTGAGCAAATGTGAAGACTTGAGTTTGGAGACGGAATATTTTACTTCTGCACAAATCCTCATTCTCCACTACAATGCATAGGCCATTTGCCCTACAAGACATTTGTTCACCACAATAATTGAATTGGGGGTGGGGGGGGGGGAGGGAAGATGACTCAAGTCTGCATTGCAAAAACTGTGCAACGCAAATGGAGCACTATTTGGTAACTCTGGCTTCAGGGTCCCCTGAGAATACAAAGGTGCCCCCCCCATCACTCTGCCACCCACTGTGCTCTTATCTGTTTCTTGACCTGGTCACCAAATAAGTGCAGGATGATAGATAGTGCTGACTGGCAGAGCCCATAAGCCCAGGAGTCACACCGCTAAGCTCTTCACTTGGTTCAGAGCCACACCATGCAGTCTTCATTACAGTTGCTTCTCCTTTTGCAAACACACTACAGCTTCTGCCCCCTTTGCACAAGAAACCCTTCCACAGGTCTTGCCATCTTTCCTTGTTCTTCCTTCTTTCCTCCCACTTGTTACAAAGCCAAGACAGAGTCACTATTGTGCTCCTAACACTGCGTGCCTTATCAGAACCAGCATTCATTCAGCTGCTATTCGTTTTCCTGAAGTCTGTACTTTCCACTTCTAGAGAAGCCTTATTAGCTGGGAGTTATGATGCAGCCTACAACAGGGGCGGAGAGGCGATCAAATGGAGAACAGCCAAGACTAAATATAGTCCGATGTCTACATGTGTTCAAGAATTTTATTCACATTCCAGTGCCTCTGCATTCATTGATCAAGAGGCACTAGTTTTCACCAGGAATGAGCAACTACTCCCTTGCTAAACTGTGAATTGCAAATACCATCCTTGAACACTAAAAAGGAAGGCCTGCTTTTAATGTAGCATTCTGCATTGGATCACAAACACTTAGCTCATGTTTGGTAGGCTCTGTGAGGGCATGTACATAGATTCAAGGGAAGATGCTGGTACAGAATGAACACTTGGCTTTCCTTCATCCTATCTGCCCAAACCCACCCAGATGCTAGTAAAGATACTCAGCAACAGACGTGCTTTGCTACTTCATGATGGCTGTTCCTTATTTTGGGAAGAAAAGCCAAGTGTGTGGCATGTGTTCCAAATTCAGCCACAAACACTTTGCACATACACATTCTTACACTGTTGCTTGGAGACCGTGGTTCCAGTCTGAGGGCATTATATTGCCTAGATGGCCACACAACCGTTATCCAGATCACTGTGTGCATCATGCATCACAATCCCCTTTGAGCACTTGCTGAAAGCTGAACAGCCCGGCCGTCTAGCACGATGATGAATGCCACTAAATGCAAAGACATAAAACGAGCGCGCACACACACTGAACATACGAATTATTTACAGTGGCAGGCGTGACAGTTTTGCAAGAAAGGTAAATTCGATTTGCAAACGGAATGAACTTGGGAAGCGGCCAGTGAAGCTGATGGGCAGCATATTCAGGATGGACAAAGGGAAATACTTCTTTACACAGAGAGTGATTAAAACATGGGATTCACTGCCAGAGGAGGCAGAGATGGCCACAGGAACAGACAGCTTTAAAAGGGGATTAAGACAGATTCATGGACGATCGGTCTATCAATGGCGACTAGCCACGGTGACTAAAGGGGAACCTCCATGTCCAGAGGCAGTAAACTTCTGAATACCAGTGCCAGGAAACAACATCAGGGGAAGGTCTTGGTCTCTACACCCTGTTGTTGGTCCTCCAGAGGAACTGGTTGGTCACTGTGTAAGCCAGGACACTGGACTAGAAGGAATACTGGTCTGATCCAGCAGGGATCTTATGTTCTGAAGCCTAATGCTAGCCCTGCTAAAAAGGAAGGAAAAAAAAACATTCTAGGGGGAATTTTTGGCTCACCAACATAATTTCTACTTACTGTGACAAACGGAGGTACATAGATCAATCCATGCAATCTCCAGGCCATGTTCTGCTGTATCAGCAAAGCTCTTATTAGCTTAAAAATGGTTTCCCCCACTACTGCGTTAGCAGGCAATTCAATTATAGCTAAGCAAGCAAATTGAGTCATTCATTTGCTAAAGCTGCTAATGCAAAGTAGTTAATTGGGAGAAATTTTGAAGAAAAAAAATATACTGGTGTTTGGATATGACCTTGGGTACTAAACAGCTCTATTCTTGTCCCAATATGACCTTTGGTAGTGCACAGAAATATATGAACATCGATGCAAACCCAAATGCATGACTGCAGATGCCTACAGTGGATGTACTAAGCAGGTCTTATATGCCTGAAACCATAAATATTAAAAAAATAAGTTTAAACAAACTTGACACTTGTGTATTTGCCTCATCAGACCATTTAGAAAAGGATTTAAAGTGTTGTTTTCAATTCTGAACTATCATTTGCAAAGTACGCACAGAAGACCACTTGGCAGTATTTCTTGTTGTTATTAAACCCTTCTGCCATTAAGACCACCCAAACAAGCAAGACTGAATTCACATCTTCCATAGCTTCACTCCTGTTTGGCCTGCTGATGGGCAGCGACACCCAGGTTTTACTAAGCAAGGAGGGCATGCCGGAAATAAAAAAACCCACAGCCGTGTTTGAGTTCATTGTTTCATTCTCTAGTTTAACAAAAACAAAACAAGTATGACCCCAACTATCACAGCGCCAGAAAGAAACTGCCAGCTCATGAGCTGCCCTCATGGATGAGGGGCTTTCAAGGGCAGAGTCTGGGAGGGGGAAAGAAAGAATTCAATTGCCACTTTGGCATGGCAAACACAGTACTGCTGACGAACGTCATCCTTCGTCTCTTCCCAACAAGGTGCCACAAAACCCGCAGCGGCACAAGCGTTGTCATTTGTTCTGTACCCCCCCTTTGGTTCGTTGTAAGGGGCTAGTTCAGTTTGGGGGCTCATGGGGGAGGGTTTCCTCACTGTGAGAGTCAGCTGGTTATTACCAGGAACTGAAAACATCGATTTGGCTTCACTCAACGCCGGGGCTCATGACATCACTTTGCTCCATCATTGTCTAATCAGGCCACTGCCAGGCCACACAAATAAGATTGCAGGGTCTTGGTTATTCCCTTAAAGCAAACCAAGTGCACCCTTTGGCTGGTCGGGCTTGCAGAGGTGAAACGGAGTGAGCTGTGCCATGATTATGGATTCCGAACCCCAGTGGCCACTGAACGGGGACTGACTGAAAAGACACTGATCTTTATTGATTTGCATATGATGGGAATTGGCATTTTAACTACTTCGCTGCCAGTGAGAGGCAATTGTTAGGGTTCATTCTCCCCCACCCCCCATTATTGTTACTGTTTTTGATTTGATCGATCCCAAGTTCCTTCCACCTCATTAGGGCACCATACTATATTAAAGAAACCCAATTGATTTAAAAAATCCTCTCTTGGTAAAAAAACAAAACACACACACGTAAAACTGTCAAAAACTATGCCTGGGAAGAAATATACATAACTAGCTTCCCCCCACACCCCTTTGCTTAGATTAAACCCAGGAGACATTAACTTCCACCTATCCAGCCTTTGTATTCCATGATATCGCTGCACCACGCAGCAAGGTGCTGCAAGAAACTGGGAGCTTTCTGTATGGCCATGGAGGCCAGTTTGATAAAGGCGCCGGAAGGCTACAGAGAATCAAGACTCATCCCTTCGACAAGTTGCCCACCCTTTGTTTCAGGGCATCATCTTTGAAATTGTAGCAGTCCCTTCCCTCTGTCGTTCCCTCCAAGGCAAGGAAAGTACATTTTGGCATCTTTTTCAGATGGCTGATGCCTTGACCCAAGAGACTGGTTGCTACCCTGGAAACAGAGGCAGGCACTCTGTCTCCATGGAGCTTCCACAGCCTCTGCTGTTGCCACTACCAACCCTTTCCTGGATAATGCTACAATGGCCTTCTGAAGGATTCATTCAGCATGGGCCTTTGTCAGTTCCATGTACCCCAAATACCTCAGCCACATGGGTCTCTTGGCAGCCTCTTTCCCCCTTCTTCACCTCACCTTAGGAAGCAGAGTGGGTGTGGTGGGTGTCTATTAAAGCAGGGTGGGTGTCTGTTAAAGAAACAGAAAGCCAGACGATGATATCCAGCGAGCCATTTTCTCTTTTTGCACTCGGGAATCTCTTGAACTGGAGTGTAGATTGAAGCCAGGGGCAGCCCTTTCCCATGCTACAGTTCATAAACAAATGAGTTTCTTCTAATTTATACTGGCAGGGAAGAAACAAAACCACTGATCACTCACACACACGCATCACTTTACCTAGAAATCAATGAGGTTTGAAGTAGTCCAAACGAGAATCAAGTCTTTTATCTAAAAATTGGTCCGAAACCTGGAAATCCCTTTGGCTCTACCAGCCAAGTCCACATCCGGAAAGCTTGCACAGCTGAGACGCATGGACTTCCCAGAACGGATGCTCGCTTCCAGGCGTCCCCAGAGCATCCCCAGCACAAACATCCCCCCCGCGAAGTGTTGCCGCTTTACTTGATAGGCAGCTCTTCCCCAACCAATGACACATAATTGCAGAGTTTCCATTCTCCGATCAGCCTGGCGGTTGTGGCCATGTTGTTGAACACCGAACAAGCAGTGCTGTGCTTACACCAGACGTCTACCTGCATGCCGGCAACGATACAGGGTGTTCACCTAACAAGAGGCAACATGCTGCGGTAACAAGATGAATCTCAGTTGCTTTTGTAGAGATCTTGTCGGTGTCCACGTGCCAAGACAGACGATGAAGCCGAGTACATGCGAGGAGAGGTGGTTATGTGCAGGTCTCCCGTTTATTTTAAGATGATGTGGTAACTGTCATTGGTTTCAGCTGCGGAGGAAACATGACAGCATCAGATTCTGGCTGAATGTGATGGCTGAATTCCCTCATCCTACATTCAAGACCCACTGCGACAGAGGAAGCTGATGCACAGGACATTAATCCAGTAAATACTGGTCTGTTTTATAGTAGGAAGCAATGCTCCCTCTAAGGTGTGCAGTCTTCTAAGCAAAAAAATCTACTTTGTGAGCTACTGGCATTAAAGTTGTGAGCGAGCGATTTGGCCGCTGAATAAATTAGTTTGCTCTGGAGCCGCCCTTCCGGAGCCAAGACAAAAATGTGTGAGCCAGAGGCTAAAAAACTTGTGAGCCAGCTCACACTAACACAGCTTAGAGGGAACACCGATGGGAAGTAAAAGTCTAGAGAAAGTAAAGGCAGAATAGGGAATTGGCTAACACAGACATCGTTAAGCATCAAACAGATTGTTACCTTTCATTGTGTCCAAGACAAAACATGACTCATCTTGAAAGTTCTGTATCATCTAGAAGAATGAATGAAAACAAACAGCAGCTTTAAGGATGCAGGCATTACTCATCCAGAAAGGAAAATTGCAACATTCTAAATGTGAAACATGTTCAAGCAACGTGCCCAGCCCTAAGGTTCCCACTCACTTTCTTATTAACAGGCTGCCCTTGACAGAAGTCTCAGCTTTGCTCTGTATGTCAAACGGCTGCCCTTCTCAAATTGCTACCCTCAAAATCATTAGCCTCAGTGGTGAGTGACTGAAAATAGAGGCAGGGGGAGGAAAAAATACAGAAGTGAGATGATGAAGAAGAAGAGAAGAGACTGGATTTACACCCCGCCCTTCACTTGGAGTCTCAGAGCAGCTTACAAACTCCTTTCCCTTCCCCTCCCCACAACTCCCCTGTGACGTAGGTGGAGCTGAGAGAGTTCTGACAGAAACTGCTCGTGAGAGAACAGCTGTGACAGAACTATGGCTTGCCTGAGGTCATCCAGCAGCTGCAAATGGAGGAGTGGGGAATCAAACCCGGTTATCCCAGATTAGAGTCCGTGCACTTAACCACTACACCAAACTGACAAGTGACACTTGCCCTTCTTTAGACTCCTTGGGAAATTCCGGGCAGGCCTGTAGCCAGAAAAAAAACCTGGGGGTTGGGGGGTGCACGATGTCACTTCCAATGCCACAAAAACAATAAAATAAAAATAAATACAATAGAAATAAATTATATAAAAGGGTGATAGAAACCAACGGTCTCCTCTGTGTTCAGAGCAGGCAGCAAGAGCCGTGGTGGTGGCGGCACTCCCGGGGAAAAGCAGCTGTGGGGGTTGCAGGATAGAATGGCCCACCTGTACAGCCAGCCTCCTGTCCCCTCCCTGCTCCACTTTGGAGAGCTGGATGGCCAACAGCAAAGCCCTGGCAGGCTAGGAAAAAGAGACATGGCAGTTCATGTGGGCTCAGGAGAGATGGGGAGGGGAGAGGGGGCCCGGGAGGGATAGGCAGTGAGGGGGCAGGGCTAATTTGGTGAGGGCACTGCTTTCCATAGGTCCCCAACCAAGTTGCAGGAGCTGAAGTATGGTGACAGGAAATGAACCAGCTTATGTCACATATGCACATATGAGAGATGTTTTACTGGTGTTTATCAGTAACACACATGCATTCTTTGAAGAAACTTCAGTCCAATCCAACAACAACAATCTTCTCCACCCAAAGGAAGAAGGTATGTGATAATATATGGTCATTGTTGTCCAATGTAGTTGCTAAATCTGGCTATTATTTTCAGTTTCACACTGAAATCAGTTTGGGCAAATTCCCGTTTGGAAATGTAGTTAATAGATCCGTGATCTCTGACAGTTACTCCTTTGCACTGGTCTCCACTTCTCTTTTGATGGTAAGAGAGCAGAGGAGCAGAACTAGCTGGCAATGCTGTTCTGAACTCCCAAGTCCCTGCAGATTGCTGAGGCACTCTCACCTCATCGCTGATGAGGACGTGTATCCCCGTGGGACCTTGTTTGTAGATCTGGCTTATCTGTTGCGAGGAAATGCTGAAGAGTTGGGCTATTTTCTCCGTCAGCTCCACAGCAGTCAACTCCTCTAGGTAGATGGCATGATAGACTGCAACAATGGAAAACAACAACTAAAAAGGAACACTTCCAAGTCACCCAAAAGGGGGGGGGGTGCAACACACCTCCTAAAATTGAGCTGCTGAATAAAACCCCTGGAGAGAACATAGGAAGCTCAATATTAACTTGCTCTTCAACATAGATATTAAGAACAGGGCTTTTTTACTCCTTTATTCATTCATTCTAATCCACCTTTTCCCCTCAGGCTTAAGGACATCAGCCGATTTAATGGAAGTATTCTTAACACAATTAAAACAAGAACATGTGTTTCCCGACCACTGAATGTTTGCTTGAGTAAGTGGTTTTGCTCCTAGAACAGAATGCAGTCTCCAAAATAACACATTATGAAGTTTTCCTGTGAGGCCTGAAAGTTGCCTAGAGTACACTAGTTACTCACAGTGCTCTTTCTCAATTAAAAGTCATGCCATGAACCAATTACTTGCTTTAAAGTTTCAGAGGATAGTTGTGCGGGTCTGCCCTAGAACAATTAGATTCGAGTCCAGTGGCTGTCTGACAAAGGGATCTTTTGCCCTCAAAAGCTTATAGCTTCAAAAACTTGTTGGTCTTCAAGGTGCTACTGGACTCTTATCTAAGTGATTTACAGTGTATTTCTAGGCAGAATTACTCCAGTCTAAGTCCACTTTTTTCAACAACAGCACAATAAATTGGGGATGTGAGAAATTTTAGGTTTAGATCGATGTGTGTGTCTTTTGCACCACTTCTAGGGGCATTCTCCCTTGTGTAGGAGAGCACCCCTTCAAAGAAGAAGGGAGGAGGAGGACATTGGATTTATACCCTGCCCTTCACTACCCAAAGAAGTCTCAGAGTGGCTTACAGTCTCCTTTCCCTTCCCTTCCCCACAACAGACACCCTGTGAGGTAGGTGGGGCTGAGAGAGCTCTCCCGAGAACTGTCCTTGAGAGAACAGCTCTGAAAGAACTTATGACTGACCCAAGGTCACACCAGCAGCTACGTGTGGAGGAGGAGCGGGAATCAAACTCGGTTCTCCCAGATCAGAGTTCGCGCTCCTAACCATTACACCAAACTGGAGAACAGGCTTGCCATCCACATGTCAGTTTAAAAAATCATGTTTTAAAAAGTAAATCTACCTGATTAGTGGGGAGCAGGGTTCACCCTAGGGTACACCACCCTGCGCTGGCACACTGATTCCCCCCTCCCAGCACAGAGCTTCCCACCCCCACTGCAGAGATGGAAGCTGCCCACTGTACAAGAAAGCCCCACCAAGCCCATGGATTACACCTTGGATCACTCACACCCCAGAGCCTTGCAAAGAGATCAATCAAGCCAGGCCTCCGCCAACCGAAGGAGAGACCGATGCGACTTTTCCTGTAGCCCTTACCGAAGAAAGTACTGTTGGCTGCGTCTCCATCCTCATGCTTCTGCTGGTCCCTCAACTGCTGTGACTCTTGGCAAACGTAGATAGTCAGTCTTGGCCGTACCATCCTGCGGGGGGAGGAAGATGTGAGCACTCAGCAGTCGAGAGGGAGTTAACTAAGGGCAGGGCAGCAGAAGGAAAGAGGTGGCACTTCGGTAGGAAACTGAAAGCCAAAAGCCAAGCCACATATTAAGAAAAAGGCATGTGGCATGCTCTTTCCAGGACAGAATCCCTCCAGAACACTGGCGAACCACTGCATTTTTAAGGCTTTTCTACCACATCAAAAAGTCTCTGCCTATGGAGAGCACCAGATTAAGCAAAGACACATAATTATTTCAGCATTTGTTTACCTGAACAGTGTTCCCTCTAAGCTGAGTCAGGGTGAGCTAACTCACAGTTTTTTAGCAACCGGCTCACATACTTCTGCCTTCGCTCAGGAAGAAGTGCTCCAGAGCAAACTGATTCATGCAGCGGCCAAATTGCTCACTCACAACTTTAATGCCAGCAGCTCACAAAGTGGAATTTTTGCTCACAAGACTCCACAGCTCAGAGGGGGCATAGTGGAAGGGAGTTTTTGGCTCACAGTGAGCCTGAAAGAAGAGATTTCCAGCTGGCGAGATAACAGCAGCCTCAATGCAAACTCAGTTTTAGTTTACTGCAGATCCGGTCCGGAGACTCTTGTGCTCTTTTAGGGAGACTGCAGACACTTACCTGGCCTTTTTTGGCCATGGTCCCCACCTGGTGGAACTCTTTGCCTGAGAACATCCATGTGCTGTAGGATTCATTACCTTTCCGCAGGGCACATAAGGCAAAGATGTTCCACCAGGCGTTCGGCTGAGGACTGCAACAGTATCATATGTAGTCTGGCATTCTCATACCCTCCATTTTCTGCAGGCCCACCCACCCACAGGCCTGTGAAATCAGAAATTTTTCCTACCATCTTGGATCAAATCAACTAAATTATGCTGATGAATTACTGGTGCTGTATGTTTTATGCATCTATTCTTGAGTTTTGACTTTCAATTACTTATTGTATGTCCTCTTCTGTTGTAAGACGCCCTGAGCCTTGCTTGCAAGGAACAACGGCCTAAAATCTAATTAGATAAATAATGTTTTAATGTAAACATCTCATGCTTCCTACTTAGGTCTTGCCAGGATTCTCTAATTAGCCCAGCAGTGCAGGACAGAGCAACAGAATAGCAGCTTCTGCACCAGCAGGAGAATGCAAGGGGGCAGCCTAAGACCCACCTAAAACCCATAAGAACCAGGGAGATGGTTCTAGGGTTGCCAGCCTCCAGGTGGGGCCTGGGGATCCCCCGCTTTTACAACTGATCTCCAGCTGACAGAAATCAGCTCCCCTGGAGAAAATGGCTGCTTTGAAGGGTGGACTCTATGGCATTGTACCATGCTGAGGCCCCTCCCCTCCCCAAACCCCACCTTCTCCTGGCTCCACCCCCAAAGTCCCCAGGTATTTTCCAACTTGGACTTGGCAACCCTAGATGGTTCTGATGCACAGAGATGTTTTGAAACCACTTTGGGGCATATGCATCTATGTGGCAATTCTAGGAAACACTGAAACGTACACAAACTTACTTACTTTCCTATGAAAGCTAAACTTATTTTACTGATCTAACATAAAACGCATCATTGTGACTTAGTCACCCCGTAATATATTTATGCAATTTAAAGCACAAAGGCCTTAAGTTTTCTATAGGAAAAATTGTATATCTACCCAGGACTCAAGTTGCAAACTTCTGTACCCTACGCTACCAGAGCACATGTATCTTAATTTCTGCCATCTGAGAGGGAGGGGAAAAAATAAAAATTGAAGGCAAATTAAGTTGTAAACAAAAGACAGCGTATTATTTGGACAGAAACTCTCAGTGTGTAGGGGACATTTGAATATTTAGTGATTTATAACACTGAAAACACCAAACTCTAACAACGTGTTATCATTAAACACAAAAGCACATAACTGTTGCCAAAATTATTCACATTTAAACATTCTTGAAAATAGGTTGTAATAAATCTACAGTATACTTAGGAACTAATGCTGTAGATTATCTTTTACAGAATTATTCTTACTATGCATTTTAAGTTAAAGTTTGTCTTAAAAGCATTTCACTCACTCCAAGGGGGGGGAGGGACTAACAGGAGTTTTTCTTCAGTGCTCCCCTTAATTCCTTAATGCTACCATTAGGGAAAACTGAAAAAGTCAGAAAATTACACACACACACACCGCTATTTCCCCCCAGGCTTTCACATCTCTGACTGCATCATCACATCTGTAAAGCCTCTCCTCCCCCTGGGCTCAGAAATATATGCAGTGAAGTTGGCAGCTGTTCTAGTCAGCCAGCCACTTTATGATCCATCTGCAGAGATTCCTTTAGTGTTGCAGTTCCTGGGAAAATGAAACCCTTGCTTGCCACGATTGGTGTACTGTAAGCTGTCAGGAAGGGAGACCAAAGGACTAAATGGAGGAGATGTAAGAAGAGATCCAAAGGATAAAGACAGAAGGAAACTATGAGAAAGAGAGGCTAACACAGAGCTCACGGACTTATAGGACAGGGAAAGAGAAAAAGGTGAAAACTGAGAAGTAGGGGGTACATAGAGCCCTACAAGAGCAGGAAGAGAGAAGGGTGGCAACAGACTGCAGAGAGTCCTGTGGTGACAATGCTTCCTCTAAGCTGTGGAGTCTTGTGAGCAAAAATTCTACTTTGTGAGCTACTGGCATTAAAGTTGTGAGTGAGTGATCTGGCTACTGCATAAATTCGTTTGCTTTGGAGCCATCCTTCCTGAGCTAAGACAAAAATGTGTGAGCCGGAAGCTAAAAAACTGTGAGAACACACCAAGTCAGAATCGGAGCAAAAATGCTTTTTTCTGCTGTTAATATAGCGATGTTCCTCTTTTGTAGGACATAAAAACGCCCCCGAAAGTTACTACAATTGTGCACTCCTTGCTCTAAACACTGCTAACAAGATGGTCCTCACAGGAATTAATGGGGTGAATTGGTAGTGTTTATTTTATCATGCAATATTTATGCTGCTCAACAGGACAGATGGACTGGGAGAGTCTGCCATGGAAATACCCTGGCTGACCATGGGCCTGTAGCTGTGCCAAACTTGTCTCCCAGGACTGCTGTTCCAAGGACAAAATGGAGAAGGAAACTGTGTATTCCAACCCTGAACTCCTTGAAGGAAGGGTAAGATAAAAATGTATCAAACATACACTGGAGGGAACTAACGCTTTTTACTCTCCTTTCAAGTAGTCCTCTCGTTTTTGAGAAGTTTCCTCTTCAGAAATGTGACCATGTCAGGTGTTTTAGGCATTCCATTCACATAAATGCTGGACTTAATAGCACCATGAGCAGTGTTGCCAACTGGTGAGACAATTCACCTCATGCCAAGTCACTTAGGTCCATGGATGCCTCCTGTCTAGCTGGCTCCACGACTAACTGTACTGAGGCACAATTTACAGTACTGAGAAATTATGTCTCTCGGCCTGAATACGCAGTAAATGTGAGGATCGCGGAAGTCACCCATTAGGACATCGCTTCTCCCCTGGTTTCCTTCCATAGCTTCACTCTACTTCAAGATCACCCTTAAGAGTTTCAATTAGGTAGGTCATTAACATGCCCTCAGTAGTACATTCCATTTCAGGGCTGATGTTTTCTACCACAGCAATTCTGGAGGGGCAGTCTGCCTCTTAAAAGTTTCTATTCTACTGAGTCATATCCTCTGAAATCCAGAGCCACTTCACTCCCAATACGACCCCTTCAAATGCGGCTTATAGCCGGCCATGTTTTCATTTTATACCGAGTAATCTAGTCCTCTCAACTTGGCTCAGAGGCTTCTGGAATTTACACATGAACAACTGTAACTTTGTTTTCTTCTCCAAGTACCGGCAGTGTTCATATCCCTGCTATGTCTCTTAAGGCTCCTTAAATGGCTGTCATTTCCTGATACATTCTCATAGTATCAAGTTTTGGCCTGGGTCCATCTAAGATGGTCTGGACCAGTAAATATACCCTCCCCTAGGGAGGAGTCAAAACCAAGCTGGATGCTCTACAGCTCGTGTTTTTCCCCAGGAGTTTGCTTTAAAGCCCATTAAAGCTTTGTTGGGTATTTGCAGCAAATAGTTGTTGTTAATTTTATCTACGCTGCTGAAATATGCTATGAGGCACCATGGCCAACTGCAGCTCATTTATGATACGTGTGTGAGGGGACACAACGCGCCAATGTTCCATTTGAATGCATGTACAATACAGGAGTACAACACGTGCCCATTAAAATGTATAAAGCAGGTCTTGCTCTACCTTCCTTTGACAGGTGTTCAAAAGAGGTGGGATTGCTGATCATGTAGTCTAACTGGGCTTTCCTTTTACAGGAAGCTCCATGCCTTCTCCCAGATAGGAATTTAAATCAACTCTAGGATCAATTATGCATCAGCCCCTGTTTTGAAGGTTCGTAAATCATGAAGCACTTAGGACCACAGTTCAGGAAAGAGCTCCTGATTTTCACTTGCCCTCAAGGGGCTCATAGTGAACTCTGCTTCTGCTAGAGAGGGCCATATTGCCCATAACCTATGTATCTACTCTCTGGAAGTGATCTCTACACATCACCTCTTCTCCTCCAAACCCCTTACTGCCCTTTCCAACCATGGGATGCTGTTTAATATGCTGTCAAGGCCATTGGTCTACCAAGCTCAGCACTGTTACTTTTATTGGCAGTGGGTCTCCAGCTCTCAGCTAGAGTAGGGCCTTCACACAACACCTGCTATGATTCTTGTAACTGGAGATGCTAGGGATTGAATGTGGGTCCTCTGCCTGCAAGTGTGTGTTCTACCTTCTGAACTGTGGGCTCTTTTGAGTCATCGTCTGCTGATCCTGTCATGTTTCATGTTTGTGTTTTTTGTCCTAATTCCTGTAATACCTCCATTCATCCCTACCCTCAGCTCTACGTACTACAGCAATTAACACACTAGGCAGAAGTAAGTAAATCAATCTGGGGGGGACGGGGGAATTACACATATGAACATAACTCTTGGGCTGCACGGCCTAAATGAAGCCCCCATCAGTCCCCCTCAGCCATTGCTACAGCAGCATATTTCAGCACTATCTCAGCAATCAGAATTGGAACATTAACTCCGTGGCATGGCATGGCCTCTTGCTGCCCCTCAGCAGAAACCCAACTGTTGCTGTTCACAGCAGAAGCTGGTGTATATCAGCTCATTCTTTGGAAGGGCTGGCCGGCTACATTTCAAGCAACTGAAAAGCTTGTAAGTCCCATTCCGACACAAGAGGGGCAAAGTCAGAATGAGCACACAGCAATCAGTATTTCACAGAGGATCAGTGAGGAACTCTAAAAGGCAAACTGTCTTTAATACACAGTTGGACCTATTCTGCTGCATTGCCCCTTCTATGGTGATCTTAGATACATCTTTATTACACCTGTCCTCCAAGAAATTCCAGGATGATCAGAGGAATGGCATACTTCCCTCCTTGCAGACCTTGGATCTGGAAACTTGGGTAGAGAGCCAGCTGCTGGTGTCTACCAAGGCACAGTGTTTATTTATTTATTTATTAGTTTAGATTTATAACCCGTCTAGCTCAAGTAACAGTTACTTTTCAAATATCTTTTAATGGAAGACTGAATATATATCCTTATAACCACATTGGTAATATATGTTTTATTCTGCTGGTCAATGACAATAAATGAGTGACATTGATTTAAAACTGTCTTTAATGAAGAAGCCATAAAAGTTTGCTTATCAGTCCTCCTCCTAACAGCTAGAAGCATCTTTTATGTCCAGTTTAAGCTCTGGCTTCTGCACAGAGTTATGGACCAACCTGACATTCCTAGGTGTTCAAGAACTCAGCCACCAGGAGTCTTTGCCAGGTCTGCCCTACTGCATCTGGTCTCTTACAGGGCATCACCATCCTGTCCAAATTCTCTTCAGTCTCATCAAGATGTTTGGCTGCATACCAGTAAGTTTGAGTACCAAAAAGTATTTAAAAAGCAGAAGCCCTGCGTTCATTATTGCCCAGAGTTTGAGCTTCCTGTAACTGTCCAGAAACTCATTTTGATGCTACGCACCGTCCTTTTAATGCATTGAAGAGCCTGATGCCGTCTGCAGGACCACAGATCTGTATGACATCTTCTCTGGTTAGTTTCAATAAGTCAGCCCCTGGGATGGAAAAACCAAAGAGGCAGGGGAAAGAGAAACGATGAGACAGAATGATGAGTCAGCAGCTTTTTAAACATGGCAGATCTCACACTTCATGCTATACTCTCTTCTTAGAAGAAGAAGAAGAAGAGATTGGATTTATACCCCGCCCTCCACTCCCCAAGGGAGTCTCAGAGTGGCTTACAAACTCCTCTCCCTTCCCCTCCCCACAACAGACACCCTGGGAGGTAGGTGGGGCTGAGAGAGCTCTTTCCCAAGCTGTCCTTGAGGGAACAGCTGGTACAGAGCTATGGCTTGCCCAAGGTCATCCAGCCAGGTGCAAGTGGAGGAGTGGGGAATCAAACCCGGTTCTCCCAGATTAGAGTCCGCGCACTTAACCACTACACCAAACTGGCTCTCTTAGATGCAATGTTCCCTCTAAGCTGAGTTAGTGTGAGCTAGCTCACCGTTTTTAGCCTCCGGCTCACACATTTTTGTCTTCGCTCAGGAAGGATGGCTCCAGAGCAAACTAATTTATGCAGTAGCCAAATCGCTCGCTCACAACTTTAATGCCAGTAGCTCACAAACTAGACTTTTTGCTCACAAGACTCCACAGCTTAGACGGAGCATTGCTTAGATGCTACCTAAATCAGCAGACCAACACAGCAAAGTTTTGCACTCAGCCAAAACTGTTCTGGATGCCAGCCTGTGAAGAGAAATACATATGTTCCCTTCTATCACTGCTTTTAAAACTCTTTTTTTACATGTTGTGGTTGTTTTGGACAGCAATGGCAGCAGCAGCAAACAGCAAAAGACATATTTCTACACTACTGGGAGAGGATGAGGTCAAGGACAAAATGTATAGGTAAGATGGAGGTGGTTAAGTACCATGCATGTTGCCTTGAACCCCTTGAAAGAAGAGTGAAGTAAAACTTAGAAGGGAGCCACAGGGCACAGAGACAGCAACCAGTGATGTGCAAAGAAATTGTGTTCAATTTTCTCCTTTAATTTTTAGTGCACTAGTATTGGTTTCAATTGGAAAAACATTTCTACGTGTGACCGTCTCCCAATTAAATGGGATGAAATCCTCAGTGAATGCACCCCTCATCCAAAATGACATCCCTGCCAATTTTCAGGCAGGTAGCAGAAAGCTAAGCTCCAACACAGGAGCTCAGCTTGTGGGGGGGAATCTTCAAACACCAGAGAAATGTGGGGAGGGAGATTTGTACTTTGTACCTCTCCCCAGGGAACCAGGATAGTAATTTGTAAAGATCCCCAATTTAAAAACCTTAAGAACTGAATTGATTACTGTGCCATATCAATAAATGGAGGTGATTTTTGGTTTGGATTTTGATTCGTTCACTTCCAAATGCACGTTGTTATTAGCAACAGGAGATGCCTGGGCATAAAGAGGCTCCTGGAAGGTTTCAGAGAGGAGGCACGGAAGACAGATCATGAGCACTGGCACGAGGAATGGAAGAATCCAAGATCTGAGTCCAGTATCACCGAAGAGACCAACAAGATTTTCAGGGTATAAGCTTTCAAGAGTCGAGGCTCCCTTCGTGAGATACCAAATGAAGCATCAAAATGAAGCCTTCTCACGAGAGTGTCAAGCAGGGGGGAAATTGCTTTGATCACGAACCTGAGAAGTTTGTGAAAAGCCGTGAGAAAGCAGAGAAGCGATTTCGGTGCAGCCACTGTTGAGCTTCCTGAGGTGTGGATGTTGGCAGAAGGTTCTACAACAGAAGAATAAAGTTTCCTTAGAGAGGGGAACAAAGAAACACCTTCAAAAGTCACTGCATATCATTTGGGGACTCTCATGCAGAAGGGGCCGTTGGAGGGAGAAGATCATTCTAAACATGAGTTGGGCTAGCTCAAAGAGCCTGGATAAGTGTGGCGGCTGGAGACCAGCCAGGATCTGGGAGACTCAGGTCAAAACCCCCACTCTGCGCTGAAGCTGACTGGGTCGCCAGTTACTCTCTAACTCAAATCTACATCAAAAGCTTGTCTGGGGGGAGGTACTTCTTGGAAGAAAGAGCAGGATAAAAATGTACTAAGACAGACAAACCCCATAGATGTCTGTGCTGGTAATGAAAAGGAGAACATGACAAGGGACTTACATCTGTAATCGGAGCAGGAGGTTCAGGCTGGTGATTTGGAGACCCGTTTCTAGGTTTGCAAAAAGAAACAGAAGGCTGTTGAGAACTGCTTGTCTCCAGCTGCCATTCAATCTATTTAGGTATATAGTTTGATTGAACCATGGCCCAATCTGCATCTAGCATTTGCCCCATTGTTTTACCAAACCCACACTGGAACAGAAAAAGATGCGGCTCAAAACCACATTCAAATACCTTAGGCCAATGCTGTATTGACTGCAGTCACTCCTGAATGGCCATAAAACAGCCATAAATCTATGCAGACAGTTCCATAAAACCGAGAGATCAAATGAAGTGAAAGCGGCATGCAGTCTGGACACTGCCATAAAATCCGACAATCAAAGTGAAAGTGGCATGCAATGCAGAAGATAATTTCTGTTCCAATCTGGGTTTGGTAAAACAGCGGGGCAAATTCTAGATGCAGGTTGGGCCCATGTCTTGTCAAAGGTGTCAATACAGATACAGCATCAGCCACCTATGGGATTCAGCGGTGCCCCTCGTCATCAATTCCATCAATTCTCCCCGCTGTCTTTAACTGCGGGAATGGGCCATAACATTAACTATAACGTTTAGAGACCTGTTTCAAGCCCTGGTTAAGGCTAACTTCAGTTGTGTCTTAACCAAAAGCGATGCTGACGTAGATATTTAACCACAGTTAAGGCCACTGGGGGGAGGGACAAGGGAAAATCTGCATTCAAGAAATAGACAGGGGCCAAAAATCTGGAGTTTGTTTTTCCCAATATCAATTTTCTTTGACATCCCCACCCCCCCGAGGCATCTTGCAGGAGACAGGGTGCCCCGCCTTGAAACCTGAAGCATATTAAGAAAGAATGTAGGTAACCTGTTCCTAGACTAGGGGTTCCCAACATGGTTCCCATGGCCACCATGCTGCCTGCCAACATTTTCCCCAGTGCCCATCAAGCGTTTTTATAAAGTGAGTGGGGCCAAGGGGGACTTATCTCCAGCAAGGGTACTGACTGGCTGTGCAGACGTTTAAAAATATTGCTTTGGCTGACACTGCCTCCACAGCACAAGGGCCTTCACTATGTGACTGAAGGTAAGCTGCAGCAGCCATTTTGTGGCTGTGCCCACCAATGCTCCCTCTAAGCTGTGGCGTCTTGCGAGCAAAAATTCTACTTTGTGAGCAACTGCCATTAAAGTTGTGAGCGGGCAAAATTGGTTTGCTCTGGAGCCATCCCTCCTGAGGTAAGACAAAAATGTGTGAGTCAGAGGCTAAAAAACTAGTTCACACTAACTCAGCTTAGAGGGAACACTGGTGCCCACCACACTATGTCAGAATTCCAAAGGTGCCCACAGGCTCAAGAAGGTTGGGGACCCGTCCTAGACATTACTGAGCTGCTGGTTTGCAAACGGACCACTTGCTTAGAGGAGTTTGCAAGAAAGCTGCACTGCCAAGACTTACCCTTCGCTGATGGAAAAGCTGCTGTGCGAACTGCTAAAGCCAGGGGATGACACGTTATTGACATATGTGATCTCTGGCCATGGAGAACACTGCAAATGAGAACCTGGTTGTGAGATACTGAGAACGCACCACACTGGTCAGGCTCATGTGTATGCTAGGCAGCCACAGGTCTGACATCCGGAGGAACAACAGCTTCCATGCCGGCAGGAAGGGCTTAAGACGCACGAGGCAAATGTGGGGAAATGGGGCTCAGAACCAGAACAAGGCTGGAGTGGATGTCCCAGCTGCAAGTGGGAGCTGTGTAAGACACTGGAGCACCGTCCTTCTGCCTTGCTCCTTAACACTTGTGAAATAAGCTCCAGCCTCCTTGGTGTTGTCTTTTCACTCCACTTTTCACTACCCTATGCTTCAATAAACAAAAGGCACCCCTCATTTCTTTGGATTCCTAAGCAAAAACAAATAGCTATTTATTCTCCAGTTATCATTTGCCCTAGGAGGCCGCAGAGTGCGCACAGCTACAGCTTCTTGGAGGCCACAGGAAACAAGGTCTAATTGAACATCAAAGCTCATTAGTCTTCCCAATTGGCAGGATGAGAGGAAATTAAGAAGGAGCCAACTGAGTGGGTTTTTTTTTTATAAGACAGTTAATCAGAACTACGTTTGTAAGAACAAATTCTAGAGCTTTTGAGTCACACATCGGTCATAGTCAGGGTCATTAAAGACCCATAAAAGGAAGAATTTTTCCAGCTCTCTTTGAACTCATGCAGGGAATCATGATTCTAATCAGTTTGTGACTCTGGTCTGGTTTAAACATGAAGTTGGGCACATGGAAAAGCCTTAAGTTATGTGGGGTTCCTATTGAAACAGGGTCAGTGGCACCCGGGTATACAACATTAGTGTACAGGGACTCAGGTCCTAGGAGTGTATCATATTGCATGCCCATGCTACACACATAATGCTGCCAGAAACCTTACTTAAAAGTGATGCTGAACACAAATATGTAGAGATCTGGGTGTACATAACCAGAGACAGAAGTTGTTCTGGAACATAAAGGAATGTGTAAGGTGGCATTAGGCATAAGTCTGATAGTCTACCTCAGGGTCCCCATTCAGGTGCCCAGAGGCACCATGGCACTTGCCAAAATATTTTCTGGCACCCACCAAGCGCTTTTATATCCCATCGAGGTCTTAAAGCCACCAGGCTGTTCGACCAGAAAAGGACAGCAATCTAACAACGAAGTCATTCCTCTTCGATATTCATTAAAAACAAACAACGTTTAATTGCAGCAGCTATATATTTGCACACATCTAATGTTATATTAAAATCCAGGTCCGCTAACAGAGTCATGGAATGACAGTTAGAAGAATTCTTCTTATTCAGTTGAGGGTACAGAAATTTTCTTCTCAGATCCAAATAAAATTACCCAGAAAAAGAAGAAATACTCGATAGTGTCTACCGAAAACCCATCACAGATACAGACTCTAGATCCCCTTTCCTGGCCTCTAAATCGGCCATCTAAGACAGCCAGTGGAAGTGCTTTGAGAAAGTGGGTAGGGCCAATTGTCCAGCAGGTTTCTGATTGGTCATAGGAGATTTGATTGGCTGTGCAGATTTTTAAAAACGTTCCTTTGGCAGTGGCTGCCATCACAGCACGCAGATCTTCACCATATGCCTGAAGGTAAGCGGAAGCAGTCACTTTGCAGCTGGCCCTGCCTCCTGCAGCAGTCACTGTGCAATGGCACCCAACCCACCCTGTGTTAGAATCTGAAAGGTGCCTGTGGCCTGGAAAAGGTTGGGGTCCCCTGTTCTACCTACTAGATCATATGAGCTTTCAGGGACAAATGAGTCCTTAACTATGGCTGGAGAGCTTTGATCCATCTTACCCCTTTATACCCCGACCACAACCTTGGTGCAAAAGGCTACAACACCGTGGTTACGGAAGTTCCTGCCCAAGGCCATTCACTAGGCTGGACTCTCTTAGTCATTATCTACCACGTTTTAAATGGCAATGTGTTAAGTTAAAGGACACTTCAGCACTGGGTGCCTTACCTCTGTAAGTATCGTCGTCTCGTACGAAGGCTGATATTTCTCCTTTTCTTGAGGTGTTCGCTTCTCCATTTTCTCCCTGTCCGTCTTTTGCTTCCTATCAGCTCCTTTGGGCTGGAAGCCAGACATTTCAGTTAAGAACTAGTGCTTACAGTCTCCAGAAAGGAAATGCCAGGCAAAAACCTCTTCTAAACTGATAAGGAGATCACTGTGGCTCTGTACACAACATTTATGCCCCTCAAATATGAGGAAAGCTGGCAAGACTGAGAAGGCAGTGTGCCATGGAACCTCTGAAGGTACTGAAATGCCACAGAGACACTTCCAAACACTGCAGTTTTTCAAGAGCAGAAAAGAAAAATCAGGACTTCAGACTAGAAGAAAATCGCTTGGCTTCTCTGGTCCACTTGGATTTAACACTGTCAGTAAATACCTCTAACTAATGCGAAAAAAGAACTGTCAGAACAACTACAGGCACACATGAGCAGGTATCCTTCCTCTAGCCTGAGGAACTTTACTTCAGCCCACATGGCTCTTAAACTGGAGAGGAGGAAGGCTTCAAACTCAGGGAGCAGAATGATATAGGCCTTGGCCTTCTGCTATGATTCTCTTTCTTCAGACAGGACAAACAAGACTGTTCCCATAGCTGCATCCCTAGTAGGAAGTTTCCTGCACAAACCAATGTGTTTGATACCAGTCAAGACCTTCCAACACTGGAGGTTGGGGAGGGGGGCCATGTAGATCTTTACTATACTATCTATTGAAGGGCTGGGCTTTGGGGGCTCTTTAGGCAGAGTTTGTTTTATTGGCAGCCTGAATAGCTTGTCAGAGCTTGGAAGCTAAGCAGGGTTGGCCACAGTTAGTATTTGGATGGAAGACACCCCCCCCCCACCCCAAAAAAGGCTTGCTACATGGAGAAAGGCAATAGGAAACCACCTCTGCTGGTCTCTTGCAATGCTCTTTCTAAGCTGTGGAGTCCTGTGAGCAAAAATTCTAGTTTGTGAGCTACTGGCATTAAAGTTGTGAGCGAGCAATTTGGCCACTGCATAAATTAGTTTGCTCTGGAGCCATCCTTCCTGAGCGAAGAAAAAAATGTGTTGGCCGGAGGCTAAAAAACTGTGAGCTAGCTCACACTAACTCAGCTTAGAGGGAACTCTGGTCTCCTGCCTGGAACGCCCTGCGGGTGGGGTCACCAGGAGTTGTTTGCAATCCGAAGGCACATTCTTCTCGTTTTATTAGGGCTTTCATTTGCAGCTTTAAATACTTTTCCTGCCTCTGTTTTTTTTTTTAATGCAAACGGTCTCAAGGTCACCCGTCAGTCAGTGGAAGGAAAGACCCTTTTTCTTATCTAAGACCCTGAAGAATCACAGACAGTCAGAGCAGACAACATTAAGCTTTCATGGACCAAAAATCTTAGGTTATAATAGGCAGTTTCACCTGCAAGGAGGTCCCTTCTCAGGTGCAAAGGCGGCATGGAAGTTTG
The DNA here is from genome assembly GCA_029233225.1 of Lepidodactylus listeri. Classification (NCBI taxonomy): domain Eukaryota; kingdom Metazoa; phylum Chordata; class Lepidosauria; order Squamata; family Gekkonidae; genus Lepidodactylus; species Lepidodactylus listeri. The sequence continues at coordinate 52,173,841 of JARCFY010000015.1, read as the reverse complement.
ACATACACAGCACCCACTCTCAGGCACTGACAGCAGAAGGGAAACTAAGGGGGGTTAGAAACCTTTTTAAAGAGGGAAAGCATTCAAATGCTTGTTCCTAAGGGGTCCCAGTCAGGGTGCTAGACTGGCAACAAGCCTGGCGGGGGGAGAGAGCCAAGACTGGTATTCAACCTTTTCCTATCGGGGTTTAAAAGTTCATTCTGCAAATTAACAGCAACATGAAAAACCTGTTCTCCTGCCCCCTTCTGGCACTCTGCATTCCCTTGCTAGAGCCCCGTAGATTTTTATCTGGGCAAGCACTGTGGAGTCTGCCCCCAAACCCTAGAAGCGGCAGCAACTGAAAGTGTGCATCACGGACAATGACGCACAATGGGCTGTGTCCCTCAAGTCATCTGGCCTGTTCCAAGGAATTTGGGACAGGGCTGCAGTTGTTGACGAGGATCTACCTCAAGGAGAGATTAAAGGTAGGGCACTCTTCTTTTTACGAAGGAGCATTCCGCTTGCCTTTCCAGTCTGTTCCCCTAACACACTTCTCTCCTTAGCCAAGCTCAGGTGTCAGAAGTGAATTCAACAAGGGGAAGACTACTGGAGGTAGGGTCGCCTCTCCTCACCCATACAACCCTTCTTCTCTACAAATCAGATCCCACTACCCATTGTATATGATCAAAGTAGACCTGGATTTAAAGAAACCTGTCTGCTGCGTCTAGCTCAGAAATCCTGTCTGTGAGACTGGTGTCCCTAACTGAACTACGGCCCTTGTCGGTCCTGTTCCACAAAAATTTAGAATGCGTCAAGTTTTCTGGTATGAGATATTCTGATATTTCACCCACAAAGTTTTCAGCTTAATGCTGCACTTCCATTATCTGCAGCTCAGGGAGTCTGCAGCCACAAGTCCCCCAGGAATGGCATTTTGTTTGGGGAGACAGAAGTTGATACCGTAGTGACAGGACAGCCCCGGCCAAAAAGATGTCTGGCTCAGCCACTCTTGGGAGTGAATAGTTTTTTTTCCCTGTGGGCTGCCCAGCCAACTGGGTCAGGCGACGGTTTAGGAGTCAGAAGTCTATTTAGACTTCAGCATGCAAACATCATCTCAAGCCAGACACCCATAAAAAGCATGTTAAACACCAATCCCAAAGTTTTGTACAGAGAAAACTAGTCTCACATACTCAGTTCAACATATTAAGATTGCAGTTATTCCAAGGAAGCATATCTGGAAGGTATTTAGCATAAACACAGAATTCAGACACCGAATACAAGTAAAGGGGGAGAGAGATGGACACCCTCTCCAGAGCTTGCACATTCCTGAATCTTTTGAAAAGAGCACATATTTTTATATACTTTTATATAAATATCAACTTCATTTATAAGCTGTCTTTCTCACTGAGACTCAAGCTGGATTAGAAAATACAAAAAGCAATTCAATCAGACAGCAAAGACCTTCAACAAACAATGCAACAGGACCAGGATTACAGAAACTGGCAAACAATGCAAATAAAAGATGTCTATGGCAACAAAAATATAGTGTTATTTTCCCACTGTTAGGGCAAAAGCAGCTAATCTTGCTGGTGTGTAGCTAAGGCCTCAGTGCTAGACAGCAGGACCCTTGGATGTACGAAAGGCACAGAAGAGAGCTGTTGAATATGGAGGCAGGGCTGTCAAAGGACATTTTCAACATTAAGGTTTCCACTGCAACAGTTAGAACCTTCTCTTAGGGAATAGCTTTGGTTTGCTTTTCAAAACCATTTCAGGCATTAGTCTCCTACAACACACATATACCTTGAAGACTTTGATCTGACAGCTGGCAGAATGCAAGTGCTCTGTATATTCTCCATTCTCGTTCTCCTTAAAGGTGTCAATCTGGACTCGGAACGGCACGCCCTTCTCTCCACCATGCTTCCTCATAGTGAACTCTGTACTGATGCAATGTACCTGCAAGGAATGCACCAAGCTGCAGCCTTATTGCTGGTACAGTGAAGAACACGCATGGACTGATTAACTGTTACCACAAAGCATGTTATGCCAAAGGAAACTAACTAGTCTGCGGACCCTGTTTGCCACAGCAACCCTAGAAATCCTAACCACAGAGGGAATATTTCTACCCTGCTTTCTGCATCACCCTGCTGTCTGCACCTGCTCCTTTCATTGCAAACTAGGGTTAATTCTAACATCTGTACCAAGACTCTTCACTCAAGAACACAACTGCTGTTTGCATTGAGGGACAAGGAGCATATTTTTATTTGAACTGGCAAATTCCAGAAGCCAGTGTAAGAAACAAAATGGCGGTAGATGTGCTCCTGCTATGGAAGAAGGGGATGGTGCGCATGCATGCAAGAGTAAATGACAGAGTGACTTGCCAGTGAGTGACAGAGGAGAATAGGGACCATGGATCAGATTCTGTGGAGGCAAAGACAGCCAATCCTTTAAGTTTGCTCCTAATTATCTTTCAGCAAGGACAGCAAGCTGAAAAACACATCCAACAGGTGTTTGGCTTTAAAGCTCAGTGCAGACATACATTTTCCTGATCTCTTAGAGGGATTAGAAACACTGCTTAGATTCATGTGATCCCCTGTCATCCATCCCCCCCTCCCCAGCTGCCAAGTTCATGTTTTCCCTAGCCTCAAATCCACCCTGCTCTTTTCATTGCAAACTAAGGGTTGATTTTAACATCTGTACCAAGCAAAATACTAACCACAGGTAGCTTTAAATCAGAGCTTGTCACCCCTTCTCCAAACTGTGCAATAAAGTCAATGATACAGCTGTTAATGCTAGTATTGATTTGTACTGGGAGGGATAGGGTTTGAAGAAGAGCGTAAGAGAGCACCAGTTTAAGGGCCTCTCTTGATGTCTGAGCCATGATGAAAAGAGTGGGAAATGCTGCAACAGTCCGTAGGACTGAAAAGGGTTCCAAGATTAACAGTTATCGCACTTTTCCTTTGTTAAGACATACTTAAAGTTTTCAAGCCTGCAGAGCAGTTAGTTGCAAAAAGTGTGAAGGAGAAACTGGGCCTTGAGCTGGAAGGAAAAACAACACACACACAACTTGCTTCCAGGTCACGAAAAAGTAATCCAGACTGTACAGAGCAACAGTCGTTCAGGAGACAGCTTTCCTAGCTCACCCATCGACTTTGCAAGAGGGGAGGGCAGCTACCAACTCAACGTGTTGGTGCCGTACCTCTAGTGGAAAGCTACCTCCATAAGTTGCGATAGCAAGAAACAGGCCAACATTGCCCTGGGGCTTCAAGACAGATGAAAGGATCCGTAATCCCACGGTATAAAGCTTTGGATGTACAGCCTTGATTCTGAGCAATTTATTTGTCTTCAGCAAGGTACATCTACCCTTCTGAAGGCTTCCAACAAGGTCGGACCTTTGTTTACTTTGGCAACAGTGGCCTTGCCCCCAGGGCGGGCCAAAACTCCCAGGCTACAGCTAGGCAGCAGAACTGCTTTTCCCATCCACTCCCCCCCTCAAAAAAAACCCATCACGCATTCTCAGTCCGATGAAACAAATGGCAGCTCCAACCAGCAGTCCTGGTACTCTGAGACGCCACTTAGGTTTCTCAAGTGCAATCAGCATTGCTCTGTAGTGCAAGAGTTTTCAGAGTTCACTGTATGAAGCCTCCCTAGTGGAGAAAAGAGCAAGAGTCCAGTAGCACTTTAAAGACTAACAAAATACATGACAGGGTATGTATGAGCTTCCGTGAGTCACTGCTCACTTCTTCAGATACTTCTTCAATTCAGGTATTTGTTCAGATTCTTCAATATCTGAAGAAGTGAGCAGTGACTCACGGAAGCTCATACCCTGCCACATACTTCGTCCGTCTTTAAAGTGCTACTGGACTCTTGCTCTTTTCTGCTGCTACAGGCAGACTAACACGGATACCCATCTTGATCTGTTCCTAGCAGAGAGTACAAGTTGTTCGAGCTTTCCTAGCTGTGGCTAAGAGGAAGACTTAGCTGCCTCCCCTCCGCGATGGCCAGGCCAGCTTAAGAATCAACTGCTGGGCTATCCTCGCCCAAGGAAGAAACTGCCACAACCGTGTCAACTCTCATTTGAAAATGGCAGCCAAGATTCTGAAATGATATTTTGTGGCTGGGTGGCCCAGTAAAAACCAGATCACATAAGACGGGAGGGCCACAGGGAACCAGGAGCACACCTTGAAGCCGGAAAAGACGAACTGCCAGTTTGGTGTAGTGGTTAAGTGCACGGACTCTAATCTAGGAGAACCGAGTTTGATTCCCCACTCCTCCACTTGCACCTGCTGGATGACCTTGGGCAAGCCGTAGCTCTGTACCAGCTGTTCTCTCAAGGACAGTTGTCTCAGAGCTCTCTCAGCTCCACCTACCTCACAGGGTGTCTGTTGTGGGGAGGGGAAGGGAAAAGGAGTTTGTAAGCCGCTCTGAGACTCCAAGTGAGTGAAGGGCGGGATATAAATCCAATCTCTTCTTCTTCTTCTATTGTGTTGACTGACAAACTAAGAAAGGTTGCATGGTGATCAGATCAAAAGATAGAGCATCAATCAAGGCACACAGCAGGTGGTGGTGTGGTCAGGGTCAGAGAAAAGGTCACATCAGAGAAAAGGTCACATTTTGTGTGTCAGCTGAAAACAGCTTACTTCACAACTCTGAGCACTGATGCTTTTAAGCTGATCGAAAGTTGCACTTCTGTGCTCTCTAAACAATACTAGAACAGACTGATACCCTCACTGCAAAAGACAGTTATTTCGATCTACTGGAGTAAAACAGATTGCTTTGAAGTGTCGCTGCTAGCTTGCTCGGTTGTAGATCCCGTCACAGAGGGGAAAAAATCTAGGGCAGGCACCTTGTATACATCTCAGTTTACCTGAATAAACACTGAAGTCCTCTTTGAGGGATCCCAAAGAAACTCTACAGTATTCAGCTGCGTCGGGTTTGCCCTGGGATCGATTATACCCACAGACATTGGAATATCTGCAGAAAAGAAAAGCCACATGCAATTCAGAGGAAGGCTGGAAGATGCATGGCAAATGTTAGTAGGCAGGTGTAAACGTATCAGGGACTTAAGGGACTGGATAATTGAAGGGAGGGAAAAGAATTCAAGGAATCAGCAAGTTTGGCAAAATACAGAGCCAAGTGTGCTGCTATTGCTTTAAGACAAGCCTGCAAAGCCAGTTAAAGAGGAGCATGGAGGCCACAGAAGACAAGGCTGTGTGACACAATACATCAGGACAACCCCAAAATTCTGCACAAAGAATCAGATTCTGTGACCTGCAATTTAAAAGCCTTTTGTGTGTGTAATTTGTTCAGCTTCTATTTATCATGGGATGTGACAGAAAACCATGTAGGAAACAAATGCCCCAACTTTGTGCACTGGAAATTTTATCCAGGATCTGCCACCCCAGCTTGTGAGATATTAACAAGCACTTTTGGGGTTCTATTTGCTGCCAAAAAGGACTAGAAGCTTTAAATGAAAAGTATGCAGAGATGCAGGGTGATGACTTCTGGCCCCTGTACACTGTACACTGACAGGTCACAGAAAACCCTAATGGTTTAGGCAAAAGAAGGCAAGTTACCCAAAAAAATTCACACTGAAGCCTTCCTGGGTCTGAAGATCGGCAAGTTCTTTCACTACAGAATCCTTCATGGACCAGAGAGCTGAATTTAAGGCAGTAAATTAATGCAGTAATTATGGGAAATGATGTCTCCCCTCTGCCTGAAACAGCAGCTTTCCAGACAAGCTGATTAAAAATATCAGGACCATGAAATTAAATAAGATTAAAAGGCCTTCTAGGCAAAAGCAGGTACGTATGCTCGCTAGGCAATGCTACAGAAGGTGGCATGCAACCGGGATCACAGTGCTTCCGCAGTTCCTACACTTGTGCTCTGCTTGGGAATTGTGATTACAGAGCAAACAGCTCAACACAACCTGTAACGAGACTGTGAGGCCACATTTGGTAGGGGAAGGCAACATTAAAAAAAAAAACACCCAAGACTTTAGAGGCATCTGGACTGGAGGAAAAATTCCTTTGTGGCACATGAAATACAACCTCTTGCTGTAACCTAAAAGCATCTTGAATGCTGGGGGCCCGCCTGGTGACCACTTTTTACTATCCTTTAGGCACCAGGCCAAACGTTTCTCTTTAACTCTGCTTTTTAACGTGATCTGCTTTATGGTTGGCTTCTAGTCTGAGTGCTGCTTCACGGGTACTGTTTTACGTTTCTTAGTGTTTATCACAACACTGGAGAAATAAATGCCCGCCTCGCATAATCCAATGGATTCAGGTCCTCACAACCTTATCCACACTGAAATGCATATCATAGAGACAATCAAGTATGGAAACATTTTTAGCTATCTGGAAACCTTTTGCAGGTGCTTATGCGTAGACTCATGCCACTATTGTTGTATTTTCTGCTTCCTTTCTGTTTGGGGGCTGTAATTTAATTTTTTTTTAATGAATTCTAAATCATTTTTTAAAAGAACGCAATATAACAAACACTCAGTGGATCAGCATTATACTATCAGCTGTGAACACTGTCACTCCACTCTGGTGGGAAGGAGGTCTCCTAAGAATAGGCCAAGTTCTCCAAACCAGCCCCTGCCAGCAAGGCTGCAAAAGGGAGTTTATGGCCGAATGTGCTCTCCCCTCCTGAGATACTTCTTCAGTTTCATTTTCCCAGCACTTGAAATGCCATAGCGATACTCTGACGTTACATATGGTACTTCCCCTTCAATTCCCAGTTGGTTCAGGAACACGCAGTTGGGAACAGGGATATTTCTCATTAGTAAACCATTCACCAACTGTAAATTCTCTGGAGCTACTGGGGTTAAAATATGATAAGAGTTTCTTGTCCCTGTCCACCCCCCTCAGACAATTCCAAAGCCCAGGAAATCACAGATTGGTGTCTGTGTTAAGAAGACTGGCCCATCTGCTTTGCATTGGACCTCATCCAGTAACTGGCAGAGGCCAACCCAGCTGGCATTAATAGAAGACAGTATGTGGGCAGGAGCAACATCTGTATGAATTACCTTCATGGAGACAGCACTGAAGGGTACCTGATAGGGTATCAGGCTGTTGCAAAGGAAGCGCCAAGTCCATGCTGGAGGGCTGCAAACTGGCCCAGGTATGCTAGGACTGCCATGTCCCAGATGACACTGCAGTGGGTTCGCTCATTGCCAGCAATCCCTGCCCCAAGGAACTCTGGCTGAACACACAGCAGTTTCTGCCCAGCAAGTAGTGGGCAGAAGTCTCCTCGAACCCCACACAACTCCAAGTCCTCTGTCCCATTCGCCAGGCTCTTGCTTTTGAGGGACCCTTTGCCTTTTGTATCTTAAAAGTTTTAAATTATTTTTAAAGGTTTTCAAAGGCCCTTTTCTTGTTTATGATTTTACTGTATTGTTTTCTCACTTTGTGAGCCTTCCCAAGCATGTCTTCGGAGAGGCAGCACATATATTTTCCAAATGCAAAGTCCCAGAACCCAAGCACAGAGTTATCCCATGCTACATCGCAATTAGCAGCGGCAGTTTCTGGTATGTTTTACAAGAAGCCTCTATGACATTATTCCAAAATTTTAACAGGCACTCACCGATGTCAAGTATTCTGTCCCCTGGTCTATTCCACCTCCAGCCTTCGAGCTGCTGATGCTCAGTATACTGAAGCCGTCTGTCATGGAACACCACTCGAAATATACTCTGGCCAATAAAGATGGAGCTGGTTATAGGACACACCTGGGAACTCATTTTGAGTTTAGGGGAAATGAAACAGGGCAGGAGCCAAAAAACATTCTCTTAAAGATACACATGCTGTGTTCAAAATCTTGAATGGGAACTGAAATATTCATGTGTAAATGCACGCATAAGTTCTGCTTGCAATATGGATTGTAAGAAGGGGGCATAGCTGTGTTAATGTGTACACACATGGCACCAGTTCATATTCAAAATTCCACTCAAACTGGCAGAAGGACCATGAATCCAAGACACATTCCCACACCTCAGCACATATATATGCTACACATCTCAGCCCAACATGTTAGCAGGAAATCAAGTTTCTGGTCTCATTCACACATGCCTACACCTCACTCGATCCTCTTACACTTGATGCCTGACAGCAGAATGTGCAAACAGATTCTGTTAAAAGTCTCCTTTGAAGTGACAAGAACTTCCCTTATCAGTTGTGTTTGATTCATGATGCCCACTTACAAATTCATCACTTGATGGCTGCCACCATCAAGTGAGGAACATCGGATGCTGTCAGTGTACTACAGCTACAGACATTTTTGTTTTATTTCAGGTTGCGTTCAACAGCTATTCTAAATTCAGTCTATTTGGTTCAAAATCCCATTATTAAAGCTAGGCCACAACCCCTCTTTTCCCCACCATGTTTGTAAAGACAGCTGCAAAATTTCCTCTGCATCTGAAAACTATCATGTCAAGAAAAAAAGATCCTTCCAACAAGTGTTAAGACATTTATCAATTAAACTGGACTTCCCGTTGATACTAAAGATGTCAAACTTCTTCGAGTGGGACTCATTTCTAAACTTGTTTCCCTTTCAGAGATGCACTGGCAAAGTAACTCCATGATACTTTCTCCTTGCCAAACACATCTTGCATCAATTAATCCCAAATGAGTGTTTTTCACATTTCATATTTATAAAGCAATAACAATACTGAGCAATAGGTTTATTTTAGCTATTTTGCCCATTACACCCATGTTTTGGTTATGCTCACCAAGTTCTTTCTCTATTAATACTGGATTGATTATGGTCTTGGTCACCATAAGAGCCAGAGAAAGTTGTTTGTTTGTTTTTTAGGACAGAGAAAGTTGTTCATGGTACCTGAAACTCTAGTTAGTGGGCATACAGCTCACTCGGGAGTGCAAATATTTGCTGCTGAAAAACTGCATATCCCCAGAGGCCAGGCCCTTTCTCAGATTATGTGTGAACCAGACCTAAGATTATCAGAAATCCTCAAAAACACACAATTGTGTGGTTAGTGGTCAGCACTACACAAAACATAGCTTCTGGTACAGTAAATGCATATCTGAAGCTACCCTGGCCCTGGACACTTTTTGCTTGCTTTCTAACCACCCCTCAACCTGCAAGGGAAGAAATTCTGCACCAGTTCCATTACAAAAACTGCAAGCCACTAGACTGACACTACACTGTTCTTTTGATTCCAAGAGTGTGCACAGCAGAGCATCTAAAGAGTATGCAAACTCAGCAGCTGGGGGGAAGAATGAAACGTGGGAAGAAGCTAGGAAAACTAAATGGTATTTACACTAAACAAAGTCCTAATACGGGAATATTTCCCATATCTTATATCGATATCTTATAATGCAGTTACCAAACCACTAACTACACCCTTGTCCACACAAGCAGCTGCTCAAAGTTACCTGCTCAGAAATCATTTCATACACTAAATACTGGAATTGCACACCCTGGAAATTTAGGGACATATAAAATGTAATGACAGAGATCCACAATTAGGATTTATCGCAGCTTTTTCCTTTAAAAAAAAACAACAACCAGCAGCCCCCACCCCAGACCGTTCAAAATCCAGGAAATAGCTGAAAGGCCATTAAATATTTAGCTCTTTCCTCCCATGATTTTTAAGAACCCAATACTGCCTTTTTTTCTCCTATGGAGTCAACTATCATTGCAGAGTGGCAGGTGGGATTCAGGAGAACAGGGAAGACAAGATTAAACACACTCCTCCCCCATCTTCAAAGCAGCGGGGAGCCCCCCCCCCCGCCGCTAATTAGCTTTTTAAAAAATTAAGCTTAGGGAGAGAGCCAAACATTTCTTCCAGCGCATCTACTCGGGCTCTCTCAGACTGGTTGCCACAGGACAAAGACTTTACATTAACATGCAACAACCAGAGAGGAAGAGGAAGCAACTAGGAAGCTTCAAAGGCAAGCCACCTTCGCCTGAAAGGGAGGCTGTTTTTGTCTGAGGCACGTTAGCACAGTTACTTTCCACATGCTCTGCCTCTTCCTTATCTAAAATAAGGCCACTGTCATATTAGGGAGAAGATACAGAATACGGATGCCCCTTTCAGAACAACTGCGTCAGACTGGAAAGACCTGATCCACACAGCACACTTTTGTTCCCCAGGTGTAATCGCAATTCAGATCAGGCAGAAATGGTCAGCATGATAGTTCTCACTGCATTACGATGGTCTTCCAGCAAGTGGTCTTTCCCTAGCCACTGCTTCTACATTGTCTCCCGCACTTCCTCCTCTGACAAGTGAACATTGAACACCCTTAGCTAAAATTCTAATGTTTTTCATGCATTTGTTTAAGCAAACAAAATGGAGAGATTTACTCTGTTCCTGGGACCAACAAAACTTACACTGCCTCCTGAGCTTCAGGACACCTTATGCAAGACATGAATGATGGTCTACTGAAAGCCACCTTGGATTCTGTGATCATTCTGCCCATTGCTCTGGATACCCTCTACATTAATGACTGCAAGCCATGCCTTCATAAGCCAGATTCAAGACTCCTATAATGGTTTTCTATTTTGTGTTCTTTATGTGGGTTCATCAGAGGCCAAAATCCTCTGACAACGAAGTATCTCATTAAGCTGTCTCTCAGCAACCCACAGGACTTTTTTTTTTTAGTTTGTTATTAAGATAACCTGTTAGATTTAAATTTGGGGGTTCATAAACTGTAGGCTGGAAGCCATCCCCGAGACCTCATACAGCCCAAGATCTGAATTAACTGCATGTCTAGCAACTATCTTTCCCTTCTCAGTAGAGATCTCTGCCTTATTCACTGGTGCTCCTGCTGTTGGTCTGTCACAATGTCCTCCTGTCTGTTAAAACTTCCTTTAGTAGACCGCAATCCCTAGCACTTCAAGGGTCATGACCTGTAAACTAAAATACCACTAGAAATCAAACCCTGAACAACTGGACTCTTGACCAGAGGTTGCACTGGGATGGCTTTGGGTGGGCTCTTCCATCTTTTCCAACCCAGAGGACACCAAAATTACCCTTATCTTTTGCATTCCTCCTACAGATAGTGATTAAGAGCATGGACTCTAATCTGGGAGAACCAGGTTTGATTCCCCACTCCTTCACATGGCAGCCAGCTGGTGTGACCTTGGGTCAGTCTGAAGTTCTCTCAGAGCTGTTCTCTCAAGGGCAGTTCTCAAGAGAGCTCTCTCAGCTCCACCTACCTCACAGGGTATCTGCTGTGGGGAGGGGAAGGGAAAGAGATTGTAAGCCGCTCTGAGACTCCTTCAGGTAGCGAAGGGCGGAGTATAAATCCAATCTCCTCCTCTTCTTCTTCAACAGATCAGGCTGGTGAACACAGTTTTATTCTAACAACCCTATCTTGGATCCTATGCTGTTCCTGTGGTTCCAATGACCCATGGGGGCACTATTTCAGGTGACACAGAAGACCGGGGGAGCACAGCTCTGCTCCACTCCAACTGCACAGGACAGAATCCCCTGTGAGTGGGTTACAGCCAGAGTCCGGCTGGCCCAAAGTCACTCAGTGAGGATCAAGTCTGAGTGAGGATTTGAACCAGGGCTTCCTTACTTGTAGTCAGATCCACTAACGTAATACTTAACTTACTCTACCATATATGCATATATATGTTTAAAGTACTTAGACTGCCTACCCTGAGTCTTTTGGAGGGAAAGGATCATCATCTGCAAAAGCAGCCAACTCACCTTTACAAGCTTCCCATTCAGTTCAGGCAATTCTCCCATTTTCCTGTTGTCCAGCATTCTGATTTCGTAGGACTGACCTAAAGGAGATCATATTATGGTTACCACAAAAATAGGTCTGCATTTGATCAGTTCCTCGTATAACAAGATTAACTGAAAAGAAGTGCAAGCATTTGCTAGTGCCTATGGAAAGCATGACCACATTCCCCTTCCAACAGCTGGGACACTTCTGCAGCTATTTTAAAAGGTTTTTTAAATGAAGGGCATATCTGCTTGTGCATTCATACAACCTCCTTAAGGGGAGGGTCACTTTCCTTGAGGAGTAAAACTGATTCAATCAGTAGTTGCTGCAATTTGGTCCAGTCAATTGCATCGCTCTACTGATCTGTATGAAGCTTTGGGAAGTGGAAGATAGCACAGGTATAGGAATATGCTTGATCTCACATACCAGTGAGTCACCAGGCCAACTGCCAGGGGAACTGTAAGAGGTAAATCATTCCCACTGCACTTGAGAAATCACAGCCTGTATTCAAATCTGCATTTTACAGGTAGCAGAAAACTGCACACTTTGTTTTAGACAATTAACACTTGTGCTGTTAATAGCCTGAAACAAAGTCTGCAGTTTTTCTGCTACCTCTTTTACCAGTTGTACTCTAGATATTGTTCCAAGAAGCCCAAATTTGAAGATGTTTCACTTCTATTAACGCTGGTGGTGTTGGGCGTCTTAGAATAGTATCTAGGGTACAACTGGTAAAAGAGGTGTAATTTTACCACTAGTACAACTGCAGCTGTTTTCAGTGGATTCTACATTAAATATCTGCTTGTACTCAAGCCCTCTGAGACAGCATGCTTTAGAAATTGAAACATATACAAATGCCCAAACGACATCATAGAATTCTTATCTTTCTGTGCTACACAACTTTAGCTCACTGATTACATCCAATACATTCAAATGATTAAAAATTCACATATTCCACATGAACCTGGTCTAACTTCTTGTTATGCAAGGAACAGAGGACGGTGGCTTTCCTTGCTGGGAAACTTCCTTACATCAAGGGGTTCCTGGAAAGCTCCTGGTAACCATCTGTCACTATTCAGAAACATCCAGAGAATATCCTTCTAGCCCAGTAGTAGACCAATAATGAAATAACAGGGTGGAAACCCTGGAAAATGTAACAAACTAAGTAGCACCTGTGCTATCTACTATGTAGGGAAGAGATTAACAGAAAAATCTCAGGGAAATAGATTGTACTAAGTGATGCAAAAAATATCTTTATAAAAAGTTTTATTATAAAACAAAAGGGAGAAAGGGGAAAAGGGGAAAAAAAACAAGTCCAAAAAGGATGAGGAAAAGGAACAAAAACAAACGCAGGAAAGGACACACAATACCACAGCACACAGACTTTCAAATAGAAAGCAGAACAGTTGATGTAATGCATCTAAGGACATGTTAACTAGGCAGTAGCAAATTCCTCAGAGCATGTGCAGAGTCCCTTGCAGTAACCAAGATGATGGAGGAATCCTTAACCCCTACCCAGCCTCCTGTGGACCACGCTTTCTGCTGAAAACAAGGTAAAACCCTGAACATCCAAATGTTTATGGTCAATGAAATCTGAGCTAAACCAGACTCCTCTTTAAGAGTGACAAGCTAATTTAGCCAATCTGATGCAAATCTCCATCTCTGAAGTCAGAGGCTACTGTCAGCAATGAGGAAAATTATTAAAATCCCACTTCCCAAACATCTGTTAATGGCTCTGAACTTCCATTACAAACAAGTAATCTGGCCCCAAATAGTTTGTCCTTTGTACAAAAAGGACTAGGATTGGCTGGATGACCCAATGTAGAATGGAAATGAATGGGTTCTTCTACATGTAAATCCCAGGGATCCAAGGTCATAGATGCTCTAGGTTGCACTCTTGGGCCCTGGTAAGGTGTTAGGATTTCTGTCATACTTATCTTTACTTGAATCTCCAAATATTTATACCCACTTTACCCATAAGCACTCTTTAATGGCTCAACAAATAATCTTTCAGCATCATAAAGGCTACCCAATTTATTGTGCCATAAACTTTCATGAGTCAGAGCTCACTTTGCTAGATACACCAAGTGTCCAGTCCAGTTGGCATGGACATATATACACACACGAGGTTACGAACAGAAAGGGAGAGGAGACAGAAAGGGACCCAACATTCCACAGTGTTGCACTTCACATGGAAAAGCACAGATGAATTTTTATTTTATTTTTATTTTATTTTCAGATTTAAACCCCGCCCTCCCCGCGAATGGGCTCAGATGAAGACAAGATCCCCTTGAAAGAGTAAATGATCTAGTCACAGGGTGCATGTGTGAACTATAACTACTGAAGCACTGGCAAAGTAGAATGAATTGGTGTATTTAGTGTACCTGCAAGAAGGAACAATTATGTTCTGCAGTGAGTTAACGAAGCCCCACTCCCTCCTGAGCCCATATTCAAATATGCCAGCCCAGAATGGAAACTGCACATTCAACTGCTCATCACAGGAGCCTCCCTTTGAAACTCTTTTGCCAGAATACAGCAACCTTTCTAGTCTGCTGTTGACAGTTCAGAAGTAGTCCAGTTGACAGCAGAACAAGGAACACACACATGCTCTGGGAGGTGAGCACAGAGGCGGACGTGAGACAGGGAAGCAATATGAGCGCACACGACGTGCTCCCGGGGCCATAAACCAGCCTCTCCCAGCTGACCTCTGGCAAGAGAAATGCAGCTCACCTTGATTGAGATAGGTGAGAGTTTCATCATGGAGTTTCACAGCAGGGGAAGTGGCCGCACACAGCACATATTGGAACGGCAGGATTTTGTTCTCATTGTCAGGAGGCAAGCTGGATTCTTCTTGCTTGAAGATGGGCAAGGCCAAGACATCGCTGCAAGAGAAATCGGTGATCAGGACCACTGATCTAGTCTCACTCAAGAGTGGGTTTTTTAAAATTTTAATATTTACCATTAACATCCCCGTTTTGCAAAAAGTAAATGCCCCCCCCAACAGACCCATTAAAATAATTTATTCTTGATTTCCTGCCTAATTCCCCTACCTGCAATCTCTTTCAAGAGGCATTTGCCTGTACAATTTAGTTCCTGTTCTTTAAACTACTTAGTCCCTGCCTCATTAATTAAAAAAAACTGTTCAAGTGCACTTCCAGGCAAAGTTTAAGAAACACAGTAAATGGCAAGACGAGAACACAAACATACCCAGGATAAGACTAAAGTGTCACAAGGGTAAGAAAGAAGTCTAATATAGGGCCAGTATTAAAAACCTAGTTAAAACTTATACAAAAATACACGTATTTATTAGAAAGGCAGTTAAAAACAAATAAGGGCCCAATGAAAGCCTGGTAGAAAAGTCCAAGTGGCCTGAACACAGGGGCCCATACACGTGTCCAGATGCGTTTCCGCCCTATTGGGGGCCTTCTTCAGAGGTCAAACATTTTGAGGTACACATGTTACAATATAACAGATTACAGTAAGATAACTAATAAATTAATACAGGACCAAGAAAAGGAAAGTTAAGCAGCAAGAGCAATAGACACAAGACAAAGATATGTGTGAGGCCTCTAAAGATGAAAGTCATGTGCCTGGTGATGCCAAAAGCACAGCTGCATTAACTCATCTGAATTAGAACATCTAAAAAATAAAATATATTTCAAGTGGAAAGAACTGCCTATAATGACCCCTCCCCCACACAGCTCTTGCCCTTCTAACAGCCAAAGCAGATGTAAAAATCACTAGGTTATTAACGGGAAGCATTACCATCTACATGTCTAATAGCGGCCTGGCCCCCATCTGTGGATACCTAAAGCCGCGGATTGGGGTCACACTGATACTAATGAGATTTTCCTGCAAATTTAGGGGATGCCCTAGGTCTGCAAAAAAAAGTTCCAAATCTCAACAAAAACATATCAGGGGAGGCGAAAATTTCAAAGCTTAACAAAAACATATTAAACTGCCTGCCAAATAAAAGAAGCCCATGCATGCACAGACAACACACTCAGCAGAGGTGGCCGCCACCAGAACAAACCAATCCAGACCTGGTTGCCATAGTGGAGGACACTGGGCCCAGCTCCTTACCCAGCAGTGGCAGATGCTGGGAGCAGCTCCTTGCCTGGCCACCACACCAGAGCACTCCAGGAGCTGTTCCTGGCCTGGCTGGCATAGTGGAGCACTTTGGGAGAGGCTCCAGGCCTGGCCTCAGCAGCAGAAGATCCTGGGAGCCACTCTGGGATCAGAGCGGCTTCCAGACACCATTGCTGTCATCACCAGGCTAACTGTAGGTAGAGGGGCCTGGAACTGCTGGGGGGGGGGAATATTCTGCCCCCACCAAGTCTGCTAAGGGGAACTGGTGCAATGCGGAGGGAGGGAATTCCCCCTTGAGAGTATAGCGGGTCCCCATTTATTTCTGCAGAACGCTCAAGGCTGACCACCTCTCCGCCCCCCCCGCCCCCCCACAAAATGAATAGCCTCTGGAAAATGGTGTGACTGAACCCAGATCTCTCTACCCAACATCACATCTCTCAAAGAGGAGCTACTCTGTGCATGAGTAGTCTGAATTATCACATATCCCTTACATAAGTTCTAGGTGGCTCCACCCTCTCACCATTGAGGATGCATTGACAAGCCAGGACTTGAAGCTGCCTCAACCTGCCCCAGAGATACTGAAGACTTACCAATTGTGTGTGGGAAGAAGACTATTAGGGAAAGCCCCATTTCCTACCCGGGCTTGCCTTAACTATGAGCCCCGCCCTATTGCTGCTAGCACACCACTTCAAATGGGTAATTAGTCTGACACATCGTTAGCCGGGAGGATCATAACAAACTCCGTTCATTTTAACTGCATGCAATTTAATTGTGTAAGCCTGAGACTAGACGCAATGGCAAACAATACCCTTATTTCAGGTATCACACTGGATTCAACAGAAGATTTCTATGGATGGAGGGCAGGTGTGTGATTTTTGCAGATTCACCTTCCAGTGGCAGACCTCCAACTCCCCCCCCCCCAATACCATTCCTGGGAGGGCCTCTAGTTGTGGTCATCATGGGCAGTAGAAGGTGGTGGGAGGCAAGAGAGCTTTGGCTATGGACGGTATAGAAACAAAATGAATAAATAACGCAGCACTGTGCAGTCAGAAAGCCCTTTCCTCTGTGGAAATCTTCCACGGGATCCAATTCTTCATCACCTGTGTAAATAGGGTTGCTAGCTCTAGGTTGGGAAATACCTCAGGATTTGGGGGGTGGAGCCTGGGGAAAGCAGGAACCTCAGCAGGGTACAGTGCCATAGAGTCCACCCTCCAAAGCAGCCATTTTCTCCAGGTGAACTGATCTTTGTGGTCTGGAGATCAACTGTAATACCGGGAGACCTCTAGGCCCCACCTGGAGGCTGGCAACCCGACCTGTGAAAAGCTTCATCATTCCTTGTAAACCCAATGCAGAAATACAGCTCTTCATGCTATCAAGTTATGACAGCTTTAAAGCCACAGTTTTAATTGCTTCCCCTCCCATTTTTTGCAAATGAAAGAAAATCTGTCTTTTGAGACTCCCAAACTGCCAGGCGGAAGGCACACAAATATCTGTACAGCAAACGCCCCTGCTGTACTTGGCTTGTGCTTGAAGCTCCATGTAACTGATCCCTTTATAATCAACAGCCAGCAAAGATACGTTCAATCAAGGGGAGGGGGCAGTGAGACTGACTGAGCCTTACTCCAAAATAAACTTTCTGAAAGGTGGAGATCCGTTTTTGTATAAACCTGTGCAGTGCAGCGTAAAAACAGAGCCTCAAGAGTCTCGGAGCCTGTGTAGTCTGCTATACACAGTTGCTGAAGTAAGAGACTTGGATACAAAACTCAGATTCTCTGAGAATAAATTAGGTACTCTAGTCAGCTCAGCACTCTCACTACAACTGCCAAGGGAAGCAGAGGAGAGAATGACAATAGTTAATGCAGGATAAACGTGACATTTTTTAGTATGGAGATGCCATCTAGATGATTTCAGGCAAGTTTCAGGGGTCTCTGTTGAAAAAATAAGCAGTCACAAAGGACTAAATGCAAAGAGATTTTACTTGCAAAAGTAAAATACCCTGAAATACTCATATGGTCTGCAGGCTACAGTACTGGGAATTCTAATCTTCACTAAATTTCTAGCCCCTTCTGATTGCAAATGTTTAAAAAAAGTAACAGGAAGGAGACATCAAGCCTATATCATATTCTTGAATAAGAGGGTCAACTCAAAATTTCTCTCTTTTGAAGGTTAATATTTCAAAATGTGAATATTTATTAATTTGTTTAGAAAATTTGTATGCTGCTTCTACAAAGCTATCTGAAGTGGCCCACACCTAAAAACAGTTTCTAAAAATGAAGCAAGGAATAAAAACAAATCATACCAATAAAAATGAGCCATGGTACAAAAGTACAAAGCATATAAAATAAATACAGCAGTCTGAAAGAACAGCCTTCAGGTAGAAGCAGGCCATAAAACAGCTAAAACGATGGAACTCCTTAGTTAAAAGCATTGGTAAAGAGAAATGTTTTGACCAGGTGGCAGAAAGAAAGTAAATTAAGATCTTAACTGGCAAGCCGGACAATTTGAGAGGTGGTAATCCAAACACCCAGGCCCTAAGCCATTTAGGACAGTACAAACAACCACCAGCCCCTTGAATTGTGCTGGAAAACAGATGAGCAGCCCATGTATATCTTTCAACACAGGGATGATATAATCCCTGGATCCAACCCTTGATAATAACCCGGCTGCCACATTCTGGACTAACTGAAGTATCTGAACAGTTTTCAGAGGTAGCTCCAAACAGAGTACATTACAGTATTTTAATCTGGATGCAATCAGCTTATCAGAACACTGATCACCACTTGAGCTGCCAACCCGAGGATAACAACTGGTGGGAGATTTAACAGCAAAGTCACAACTGGCGCAACCTGGAAATGACATCACTATGTTGCCTGCAACAATCTAGCATCCACAACTCTGTGGTTAAACCATAAACCCACATGGTACCGCCATCTTCATTATATCAAATAACACTGCTAGCACTTTGATATTAATATTGTACTGTTTTTAACCAATTGTTTTTAGACGTTTTATGGTAATTTGATTGTTATTTATGTATTTACCCTGCATAAGCTGCCCTGAGCCTGCCATAGCAGGGAGGGCAGGGTATAAATTGGAATAGATAGATTGGATAGGATGGATGGATAGGACAGACAGACAGACAGACAGACAGTACGGGTGGATGGTAGAGAGTTGCCTGACATGATATCACTTCCCGGTAGCGCTGGAAGTGATGCCATGCTGTTAACATGATGACACACACACCCATTTCCCCAAACATCCCCCTCTGGAGTCCAGCTGGGAAGCGGCAAGCAGTACCAGTGGGGGAAGGAGATCTCCCGCCAAAGCCGGAGACACAGCCTCCCTAATCACCACTGCCAAACCACTTTTCAAGGATGGGCCACAGCTAGCGTATCAGGAGAACCAAACAAAATGCACTGTGTACCACAGAGGAGGCCTAATCCTGCAACTGCGAGGACTCAGCAGCACCACAGGTATGTACCTACTCCTTTAGGGAATACTGCAGAACGAAGTGTGATGTGCCTATCAACTGTTCTTAGGTATCAGCTAAGGTTTCTTGAAAAGGTCCCATCAAATTGAAATAGGCAAATTGGCTGTGACTTGCTGTACATTTTAAACAAAGACTTAAGTACTGTATAGGACACCCATTCTGCTAGCACACAATTTAGGTTTAACAATAATTTAAATAGTAACAAAATCCAGATGCTTTAGACCAGATTTATCTAATCATTTACTGCGGGCTGCATCATCTTCTCTGTGATGCATACATCCACGCATCACCAAGCTATTATTCGCAGCTGACGCATTGGAAGCAATGCAAGAGATTCTGCAGAAAGAAGAGACATAACTAGAGATACTTTAAAAATCCCCAGAAAGTTTGAAGCCACAGGGGGGGGGAAATTTCCCTGGTTGTTTTTTTAAACAAATATTTAGGGGGGGGAGAACTAAAATATATGCAATATTTACAGTCCTATCAAACTTAATTTTACTAGTTTAACAACAGAAAATGCATCTCCGCTAGATTAGTGTCAGATCTGAGTTAATAGGGGAGGGGCATTATTTCCATTTTCACCTGAGCTTAAGAAGTCAACCTGCACGGGGAATGGGGAGCCACTATTCATTCTTGCAAGTTGGACTGCGATAATTGCCCACATCTCTGGGCAGATTTGGGGAGAGCAGAATGAAGAGAAAAAGCAGTTCGGACTTAGGGCCCCTCAGTTTGCAAATACCTTTTTTGCCAACTCCTTATCCTCACGATCTTCTTTGCTCCCCATTTTGGGTTCAGGTTGCAGCAAAGAACCTGAATTTCAGAAGGGAAGATCGAAGAGGGCAAAAGGACATGAATTAGCTTATTAAGAGGTCAGTTCTCTGCAGAAGCCTATATTACAAGGCTGAATATTTCAATTGCTTCCCGTTTGCCTTCATCCTCTTGGTAAAAGGATTGCTTCCTGTTTGCTTTTGCCACTCTGTTAAAGGTATTTTTGACCGGAGGCTGAAAAACTGGAAGCACCCCACAGGCTTGTAAATTCCCTGCTCTTCTTCCACATGTACAATGAATGAAGCTGAAAGGAAGAATGTTGATTCATTTGAAATGTGGTGTTGGAGGAGAGTTTTATAGATACCATGGACCGCCAAAAAGACAAATGAGCGGGTTCTAAATCAAATCAAGCCTGAACTCCCCCTATCATACTTTGGTAACATTATGAGAAAACAAGAGTCACTGGGGGGGGGGGGGGGGGAATGATGCTAGAAAACATTGACAGCAGCAGAAAAAGAGGAAGACCCAACGTGAGATGAACCGATTTGAATCAAGGCAGCCTCAGCCCGCAGTTTGCAAGATCCGAGCAAGGCTGGTAATCATAGGATGTTCTGGAGGTTACTCCTTCATATGTTCACCATACATTGGAAGCAACTTGATGGCACTTAGCACACACACATAACTGACTGCAGTCCAATGGAGTTCCACCCATACAGTACTTGGCGGATTAAACTTTGACTGTTCTCCACACTTCCCACCATCTGGAACAGCAGGGAGCCTCATCATCTCTTCACAGCCTTGGAGTAAAGTCTGTTTTGAAATGGAACATTGGCTTTAAGAATGAATCGATACATCCAACATAAAGACAAACACACAACTCAAGAGCCTTTGGTGTTTTGACTGGATGAACCTGAATTTATACTGGACGACAACAACCAAAACATAGCAAAACCACTGTGTTCGTCTACATTTTTTTTTTGTAAACGAGTCATTAGAACCAGAGCAGAGACCAAATTTATTTCATACAACAGGGATCCGTCACCAACACAGACTGAAGTTTCATAGCTGTATCAGAACCACAAAAGTTGGGACTTCTCAAACTACAAGAAATGGTTCAGACTTGAACCCATGGTATTTTGTTACATGAACAAGCCTAGAGGACCCTCAGGCTTGTAAACCCTCTGCACACTTTCGCACACAGTTTGATAATGAAAGACTTTTTACTTCCATGTAAGTTAGCTGTTGCAACCTAATCATTAACTATAGTTTGTGTTCTCTCTCTCTCTCTCTCTCTCTCTCTCTCTCCCCCTGCCCCAAACCATGATTCCAAATCACAAGAAGGGGCTGTGGCTTAGCAGTACACAACACATGTTTTGCACAAAGAGGTCCAAGATTCAAACCCTGGCATCTCCAGTTACAGAACTCAGGCAACAGATGCTGAGGCAGAGAAAGGTCATTCGGAGATCCCAGAAACCGAATGCCCGTCAGAGTAGAAAACACAGAGCTAGATGGACAAATCGGTCCTGACATAAGGCAACTCCATATGACTTAACAAAAGCGGCAGAAACATTTAAAACACATCAACCTAAATCCACGAAGAAAAGCAAGCCCATCTGCTAACTTAAACTCACCTGCCAAAACCTAGCCTAGATAAAACAGAACCAGGGGGCTTGAGAACACTGGGCTCCGGGTAGACTGAGGCACATGATCACCTGTTTGCAACCTTAGTAGCCCAGGCACGGGGCTCCTTACTGCAGTATCAACAACATGTGCAGCAATCCGAGCTCTGCACTGCTCTCTCTCAGCACCTTCAGAACCAAGGTGTTCTTCACTCCCAACACCCTCCAAAGATCAGGAGAATGTACACACAACCAACTACCATAGCACCGCACTGGTGTTTCTTTAGCCAACACTGCAGTTCGCCAAAGGAAGGCGGAACATCATAACTGTTTGAGCAGCAAGAGAGCACAGGTGAGAACCAGCAGCCATAACACAGTTACTTTCAAATGAAGAAATGATGGGCCCTACAAAAATCAACCTGTCTCTACCACAGTGATTCCCAACCTAGTGGCCTTCAGGATAATTATGGAGCCCACCTGCTAAAGTCTCTACGGAGCCATATTTTTTGCTCCTTTTTGGGAGAAGCTGCTGCTAGTGGACATGGTCAGAGAGCAAAGGTATTGAGCTTCCTGCATGCATGCATGCTGAGAGGAGCAGCGAGGCAAAGGGACTCCATGATTGAGCGGATTTCTCCTGGGCTCTCCCCCTTATTCTTCGTTATGTCACACACCTGGGTGCATTTCCTGTTTCAAGGTCTCTGGGCCTGGTGTCCACAGTCCTGGCCTTGAAACTGCTGAGGTCACTGCTCTTGTCTTCCTGTCACATGGCTCTGGTGGCATCATGTGATTTCTTGTCACATGCTTACAGTTCAGTGAGTAGGTAAACATGAAAGGTGGCTTCTGGGTTTGGAAATATGGAAGACTGCTCTCATGCACACTACTGCCGACACATAAAAATATAACCAGAAGTTAGCTACAGAGCAGAAAAGAAGTCTTCGTTACCCTAAAGATACTACTAACAACAGAAATACAGCTAATTTCGGCAACGCACCAACAGTGCAAAACTTGGCTTTTCTCACCTAGTAGGTAGTTCCATCCCAATATGCAGTCCATAGATCCACAGTTTATTAGCCTTAATTCAGCTCATTTTCAATTTCAAGCCCTGTCCACACTGCTCTATACCTCTCGGGCTGGATAAAGTTTACCACCCCACATGCCATGTTAATATACAGATTCGCCTATCGTAACAAATTATGCCTTTGAAGACAGTCTGGAAATGTCAACTGATTCAAAAATGTTATGGCTGCTTCCACTTCAAATCCTGGCAACAGCACGCGTGGTGTCCTACAAAGTATACTAGCTCCAAGTCTGTTTCCCAGCTCAATTCACCAGTGCTGCTTTTGAACCCTTGAGACCAGAGTATTTGATGGATCGTTTCCACCTGTATGAACCTGTCAGGTTCCACTAACAGCGGGTGGTACCTTGCTCAAGAAGCCCAAATTAAAAGAGATGTGGGCAGAGACACTCAAGACATACTGGTTCCAGTCCTTCTGCCCTGTCTGCCCCATTATGGAATTATTATCCCTTAACATCCTTTGGCCTTTTGACTTTTCATCTCTTGGGAGCATCTTTGACTCAGGATTGTTATTCCTTGTACCAAGGCCTTTCACATGGACTTCTGTTACACCCACCGCTATTTTGTATTTTTACCCGTACTACTTATATATTTATCGTTTAACACATTTTACCATTTTTAATTGTTGGAATCACTGTATCGCCTTTAGAGCAGCGGGGGGAGTAGAAAGGAAGGATATAGATGTTCTAAATAAAAATGTCATTAAAATGTGTGGTGGTTGTTGGACTAGAATCTGGGAGACCCTTGTTCGAAACCCCACTCTGCCATGGCAACTTGCTTTGTGAGCTGGAGCCTATCATACACTCTCAGCCTAACCTACCTTATAAGGATGCTGTGAAGATAAAAGTGAGGGAAGGCGAATGTTTGCAGCTTTGGGTCCCCTCTGGGGTGGAAGGTGAGTGGTTTTTTTGGCTGTCAAGTCACAGATGACTTATGGCAACCCCATGGGGTTTTCAAGGTAAGAGACATTCAGTGGTGGTTTGCCATTGCCTGCCTCCACATCACAACCCTGGTATTCCTTGGTGGTCTCCCATCCAAATACTAACCGAGCTGGTCCTGCTTAGCTTCCAAGATCTGATAAGAGAAGACTAGCCTCGGCTATCCGGGTCAGGGCAAGGTGGGATATACAGTAAATAAATATTTTTAAAGGGAAAGAAGTGTCACCAGCTGATGAGTAGGGCTATGGGTAGCGCAGTGCAGCCTCCCAAGTCCATTCCCAGGACTTGTGCTTAGTTAGCATAGCCAGTGGCTATCCACTTGCTGCTCACCATTTCACCAGCAACTTGCAAATATAGCCCATATGACAGCCTGTATACATTCTACATGGAGCACTGGAGGAGACTGAAACACATGGCAAATACTCCTTCATACAGTCCCGTCTTCCCTGATACTGAGAACATCCCATTGATCAGGGCTGCTGTGATACAACAACTGGAGTCAAGAATTGGCAACAGCCTCACCTGGAGTATACATAACAATTCAAATTCAGCATCTGGGTAAGAGGCTCTCTGTCCTGGAAGATTTGCATTTCCGCTAGCTAGATTTAGATGTGGAAAAAGCCATAGTGTCAGATTCTCACTAACCATATACAGCTCTGTGGAGTTCTATACAGCTCTGTGGAGGAAGTATCTACCAAAAAATTGGCACACAGTGCAGCAGGTATTCCCAGAACCATAATCTCAGAATTGGCTGTACTACAGATCATACTTCTGTACTAACTGGCAAACCCAGAATTCCTTCATTTATCCATACAGGAAGTCCCACTTCCATTAGCCCCTTCCCCCCCCCCCCCCATAAAGCAAGCAAGTTTGAGTTTGACAGAACATTTAATCAGTTTCTGAATAGTAATGTGGGTATTTTTCACAACATTTTAAGTCAAACTTTTCTGATGCCATTAATTGACTGTGATCTCATTCAGTATGCTGGATTTAAAACTCAGCAACTGTTTGAAGGGTACCATATGCCATGACACTTACATTTCGATCAGTTTTCTAATAGCCAAAAAGCAATTAACACACGGGGCGGCGGGGGGTGTGTGTTTTGCCATCACGTCACAGATTTTCAGAGGTGGTTTGCCGTTGCTCGGCTCTGCATAGCAACCCTAGACTTCCTTAGTGGTATCCTATCCAAACACTAGCCAGGACCAACCCTGCCTAGCTTCCGAGATCTGATGAGATCAGACTAGCCTGGGTTATCTAGGTCAAGGCATGGGGGGGGAGGGGGGAGACAGAAGCACACAATGCTATTCAGACAGAAAGAATATGCATGTATTCCGATGTATGAGAAGTTACATATAAACATACTGGATCTCAACTTTCACAAATTCAATGCTATATACTCTGAAACTTAGTGGCCTTTCCCAATACTCTCCTGGGGGAAAACAAAACGAAACCGCCTGCTCCTGAAATTCAAAGGGCCGTCAAAACAATGCGGAGTCTGAAATGTAGGAAGGGAAATCAGCAAGTATCACTGACGCCTACAGAAACTGAAGGGGAAGGCAAGCCAAGAGCCCATCCACACACTCCACTCAGTAAAGTCTGGTCCCGACCCGTATTTCATCTACGACTGTGAATGACTGATGCTACCAACAGTTCAATTTTATTAATTCCTGTATCAATTATTGTTACATACTTTTCCATTAGCCCTCGTATCTTAACTGGTGCTGTCATTTAGATTTTACTGCTTAGGAGAATTCTCCTAATGGATTTCCTTTCTTTTCTTGCTGTCACTCTAAGCTGCTTCCTGCTGCTTTGCAGACATTTGAATGATTTGCTCCTCTTAATTCCAACATTGGCTGACAGCTTTGTGATTTTTAGTTGGCAGTAATACGGGTATTAGAATTTGAACAGGGACCTGAAAGACCAACATGGTTCCTGCATTTTTAGTTACCCTATTAACCGAGGACAGACCGAGACTGATACTGTTAGACACTTTGTTTTGCAGGCTAGAGATGTGATGTCCTGGGACAAACCTGGAAAAATTAAGAGGGAAATGTTTTCTCCTGCCCTGACCCCGTGGACTTTTTTCAGTTTTTCCTGACTGAAATATTGGGAAGTTTTAGCAAGCACTAAGAAAAAAACCTAAGAAACAGGTGTTTCTCTTTCTCAAATGAGTGAAGTGTGTTAAAATAGCACAGGGTACAGCAGTTTGCAGCTCTCTCACTTCAGTATTGGATGTATTTGTGGTTTGGATTCTAGAAATCTAAGGCATTTATACTTTTAAATTCTGTAAATATACCAGCTAGTACAATTTATATGTGACCCAAGTTATACAATTATGCATTTTATGTTGTTAAAGCAGAAAAGGATTAGGTATATGATGAAGTATTTTATTTCTGTTTCCCCCAAAAAATATTTGGGGGGGGGGGGAATTCCACATGACTTCAAAATTTTTAGAAATTTCACATCTTTATAGCAGGCTCAGAAACCTTTTTTTAGCTATCAGCGTCAGGAAAATAACCATTTTTGTGTAGAGTTGAAAGCTGAGTATTTCAGATTCCTGACTGCCAGCAAAAAAGTATTGTGGCACAGCACTACCTATGCCAGATTCATGGCCCATCCTCAGGCTAATCTGGGAACAGTCAAAAATTCTGCCCACCAGCTTTCTCCATACTCAGATCTTACATCCCCATCCAGCCAACTTTCTTCTATATCTGAACCTTACATTCTATCTAAACTTTCTCCCATTTCACATACGCTCTAATCTATCCATCTCACACATATGAAGCCAACATGTCCCCACATCGTTAGCTGCCCTCCTGCAATCCCACGGGCTCCCATCTGCTTTTCCTTGTTGCCATCATAACCAGGTCAACCAAGCAGGGCACTTTGATGATCCTGAGTATTCAAGATGGAAGACTTCTCTGCTGAGGCAAAGGGGCTCATAGAAGCAACTTTGGAAGCTCCACTAGTTGTCACTGTCGATCTAAGAAAGATGGAGAGCCTGGGCTCCACACCCCTTCCCTCAACTTCAAACTGCCTCTTAAAACGATTAATGGATTAGTTGCCTATGAAGATTAAGAATGGTCTCCAAGCAAGCAAACAGAGATACTCAGGGCTTTTGTTTGTTTGTTTTTTGAAAAAGAGGTGCCAGAACTCTCAAGAGGGAAATTAAGTTTTCCATCTGTATACTGAAAGCTCATGAACTTTTAAACATTTTAAAAAGAATTTTGTCCAAAAGTTTCCAGAACGCCATTCGGGCATATCCCCCAGAAAAAAAACCCTGGCAGATACTTTTACAAACTGCAAAAGAACGGTCTCCACCCCCACTCCCCCCACACACACTTCATCCCGTAATCACAGGCGGGTGAGCTAACAGCTTTCACAGTGTATTTGCAAAGCTGGTTTCAAGCACCAAGGATGGCACGTGCCAAACCAAGAGCAATTCCAGACACAGTAGATTACCCACCATTGCTAACTTTGCCGTAATAGGATTGCCCTGAAAGCATTTAAACTAGGAGTTAAGGCCATTTTAAATTAGCCGTGCTATAAGATTCTATCAAAAAGGTCAGCTTCACACATCACCCACAGTAATAAAAAGGTTAACCATTTGTAAGGAAAATTACACAAGGGGGGGGGGACTACAGCCTTCAGAATCAGCATCTTCAGTGGAAATTCTTTAAAAGATGAGGGCGCATTAACTTTGCCATCTCCAGTCTCATTTTGGTCAGAGCTATTCCATGTCTTCATTTTGGAACTGTGTTTGTCCCCACACCTCATTTGGGACTCTAGTTTGTACGTAGGAGAAGCTAAAGACCAATGCGTCTCTGCTAGTGTTTTAGGAACTTCCTACAGTGGCTCTGCATAGAGAGGATCTTGCTAAATTTCCACCACTAAATGCCAGGCTGGACTTCTGGTTTCTGAAGGAAACACAAGTTTCTGCCTCTTTACACTGAGGGTTGAGAATTTGTCAGGTCAAAAGCTATTTGGCCAACTGACTAGTCAAATATTAATCAAATAACGATCGAGTAATTTTAGCACTGTAGCTTTATTTAGAACAAAAAAGAAACTTTAATCATCATCAGGCTAGGTACTTATGCTAATTGCAAAAACAAATTAGTTAACCAGTGAAACAGTGAAGTTAATTATTTTTATAACGTGAACTAAGATTTTTATGAGTCCTAGATCAGATATGAGCAAATATCAGTTCTGTGACTGCACATACCTGCTTCTTCCCTCCTGCAGTGTACAAAGACTGAAGACAGAAGTCTCACTGGAGAGTAGCGGCATTCAAATGTGGGCACAGAACATCACAACTTAACTATAGAAAGCTAGACTCTGCCATCTTGAAGCGCTGTGTAAGGGAGGGAAGGAAAGTGCACAAGGTAGACCAGTGATATTCAAGGGCTCAGAAGTCACATGCTGCTCCTACATGACACCTGCAACTCTTTGGAGCACTGTTCCCCAATATGGCACCCACCCCATTTCCCAGGAAAGTGGCCAAGGCCATTGCCTGGTGAGAAAGGCTCCCACCTTGAAACATCCATCGCCAAAGGTAATGGAGAATGGGTGAGCTTCACTCCCCATACTAGGGACAGAAGGAAAGGGCCTGGAAAATCATGAAGAAACAGCCAGGGTTATAGTTACCTATTTAGTATAGTTTTTACCTTACATTATTGTATATGTTTGTTCAGCAGGGTAGTGCACAAGGTATACAGTAGTCATGGCTCTTGATTTTGGTAAACCAGGCCCTCTGCAAGTCACCAGCTAAGTACCAAGGAGCTAGACATGTAGCCAGGTTCATGCCATCAAAAACTGAGATTTGCTCACGAATGCAGCCAAAATGTGAACAAGTCACTAAACCTCTTCTTTGACTTTCACCTTAGAAAATCAGGGTCAGCTGTTAATTGGAAGTTTACAAAAGGAATAAGTGCAAAACTCTCCACTTTTTCCAGAGAACTACATAGCAACCTACCCTACCGTCACGCTATCAAGTCAAAATCAAGATGGTTATCAGTGTTAGCCTGTATCAGTAGAAAAGAGCAGGAGTCCAGTAGCACCTTCACCGCTCACTTCTTCAGATACAGCTAGAATGGGAGTCCATCTGCAGGCGAACAACAATAGCAGGCGTGATTGGCTTAGATGTGATATGCAAAGGGGTAGCACTGCTATTGTCATTTGGCATCTGAAATCACTCCACTCTCCAAGATATAGGAACAGATGGACTCACATGTTAGCTGTATCTGAAGAACTGAGCAGTGACTCATGAAAGCTCCTACCCTGCCACAAATTTTGTTAGTCCTTAAGACGCCACTGAACTCTTGCTCTTTTCTGCAGTCAAATCAGTGACTGATAAAACATCTCTGCACACAACCAGGAATTACTGGCATTTTTGCAAGGATTCTTGTCACTCACAAAAGTGAGTGATGGGCATTTATGAGCATTCAGTGCAGCGTTCACATACAAAGCCATACCCATCCAGTCTTCCTACTGAAGCATAACCTTTATCAAACAGGGGGAGGGGGAATGGGCGGGGGAGGGGGGAGAGAGATCTGCCACAGGCCATTGGATCCGAAGCAGGGAAGAGACTTACCTTTCCTGTAAATTATTTCCCATCTTCACCAACATGACTTCCTGCTAGGATTGTCATTTTCAACGCCTCCTTAATTGAAGCAGGTGGCCAGAAAAATGCCAAATTACCATTAACTCCAACAATCAAATAAATTTTGAATATGCATCAACAAGGAGTACTGCATGGCTCCCTAGGTAATGAACACTGCCAACTTCGGAGATGCAAATAGTCTCGGAATACTGCTTTGCTTTAAATTGTGACCAACAATGGAATGCTTATGTTGGCTATGCTCCCGAGTTAGATTTTTGAACACATTTGCAAGGATCACATATCAATAGTCAATCCTTTTCCTGCTCATAATGTCACCATACTTCCTCTCTCACCATCACAAAGACTTTTAAAAAATTAGGCTGGCAAATACACAGTTTTGATTGGAGTTCAAAAAGGCTCTCTAGTCACAAAGAAAGTCCACCCTTATACTAGTTCCAGAGATCAACACATACACAAGCTCACAACGACAGCATGCCCCGACTCAGAACAGTTACATCAGAGGTTCCCAGAGCAAAATTGCTCATGTACAGGATCAATCAATTGCAAGTACATTCATGTAGATTTTGTTTGCCTAATTTATACTTGGCACAGAAGACTTCTTGTATCAGAACAGAGGTCTTTCCTAAGAGAAGCGCTTTGGTGTAGTGGTTAAGTGTGCAGACTCTAATCCGGGAGAACCAGGTTTGATTCCCCACTCCTCCACTTGCACCTGCTGGATGACCTTGGGCAAGCCATAGTTCTGTCAGAGCTATCCTTGAAAAAGCAGTTCTCTCAGAGCTCTCTCAGCCCCAGCTACCCCACAGGGTGTTTGTTGTGGGGAAGGGAAGAGAAAGGAGTTTGTAAACCGCTCTGAGACTCCAAGTCAAGGGCAGGGTATAAATCCTATCTCCTCTTCTTCTCTTCTAAGATTCTGGGCTTCTTTTTTTAAATATAGAATGCACAAAGCCATAACTGCATATAATACTTTCCTTTAAGCACACAGATGGCTGGCCAGACATCATGCCCACAAAACCCTTTTTAAAAGTTTTTTTTCAGGGGTGGGCAATTGTTTTGGCTCCGGGGCCACTTTGTGGGAGCGGAGGTTAGCGGAGGGCCACATCTTTTAAAATGATTGCATTCATTACTTAACTTTGCATTTCAGAAAAGGTATAAATTGTATCATAAAAATCAATAAATATAAATTAAATAAAATAGTGGTAGTTTTATTCAATTTATTTATTGTGCTAAATATTCATATCATCTATAGCTGCAAGCACATTTAATTTAGAATCAGTTTAATGAGACAAATGTACCCTATCACACCACGTGGCCGACTGTCTTGGCGGGCCGCAAAAAACTCTGTGGCGGGCCGCATGTGGCCCCCGGGCCGCAATTTGCCCACCCCTGGTTTACAGCATGCTCATGTACCTCACAGCTAAAAACCTTCACTGAACCTTATCCATAGAGTTTGTCTTGCAACACAGATCTGCAAGTTCTCAAACACCTCGACTTGCATTACCAACCCAATCTTATTGCACAGATCAAGAAATGTGTGCATTCTATTCTATTACTGCTAGCCACTGGGTAGGAGGAACACCAAAACTGCAACCAGTAACCACGGAAGGTCAAGTCTAAATGTCTCTCGACTTCTGAGCTTTCACCAGGTACAGCCAACACACTTTCAAGCTTCTATCCATAGCCATAAGGGTTAGAAATTTGACAGTTTCATTAAATGAAACTGTCAGAATGCTGAATTATAAACCAGATATCTGCAGCATCCCTAGTTTTGTGATGGAACGGCCAGAAAATCACACTACCCTGCATTCCCACAAACCAAAGCTTTATGTGCAGTTTTTCAATGCAGTAAGAATTTTGCCTGATTCTTCTGATATAAAGCATGCAACAAAAAAATTATTCCCAGAGCATGCTACATGGCTACTGAAGAGCATGCCATCAGGGGGCTACTACCAGACACACGGACCTGTGAACGTGTTCAAGATCATCTATTGCCCTTCTTGTGTGTGCTTCAGACCCCCAGATAAACAGAGCAATATTGACATTATGCTGTAGGACACACAAATACTACCTCAGCAAGCACTTCCCTTTCTGCGTGGGAAATTTGCATGTGCTTTGAACACACTTCCAAAAAGGGTACTATCCCATTAAAATAGGTACTTCCTGCAACAGAACTTGTACTAGTCTTTTGCAGTGCTCAGAAAGCCCAACAAGCACACACCAAACAAGAGAGAAAATGTACAGCTTTTATTTTAAGTTTCCCAAACTTCCTGGCCACCAGGCAACCAGGAAAATGAACAGTAACTTTCACAAACGGTGCAACACTGGTAAAGTATTACTGGTAGAAAGAAGCACTTACTCCTATTAATTGCAGTTGCCCGCACAAATAACTGCTGAATACCCCAAGGAACACATAATAAAAGCATTTTGAGCCTAGCATATTTCATATTAGTTAGCATTCTGGAAGGGCCACGGTGGCTCAGTGGTTAAGACACTGAGCTGCAGACCGGAAGGTCGGCAGCTTGAGACCTGAGTGCCGCATGACGGAGTGAGCTCCCATCTCTGGCCCCGGCTTCTGCCAACCTAGCAGTTTGAAAGCAAGACATTGCAAGTAGATAAATAAGTACCGCTTCAGTGAGATGGTAACAGCGTTCCACGCGCCTTGGTGTTTAGTCATGCCGGCCACATGACCACAAAAACGTCTTCGGAGAGCGCTGGCTCTTCGGCTTGGAAACGGAAATGAGCACCGCAACCCTAGAGTCGGATTTGACTGGCTTTCGACCAAGGGAAACCTTTACCTAGCATTCTAGAAATGCAGCTGTGCCTCCCACACCGCCCAGACTGCCGAATATCAAAGGGTTCTGTGTAACCATTTTCTCTAGGGAAAGAAAAATACTCCAATCAATGTATGCTGCATTCAGCACAATCATCTTCTCATTCCTGTCAACTGCATAGCTGGGCTTACAAAGGTACAGGGAGAAAGTCCTTTGCACAAGGTCATTCTGCAGACTGGGAACAGAAACATCTCTTTACTTCCAACATGAAGTGAACTAATTAGGAACAAATCTGGTTTGTCCTAATAAAAGGTATTACAAACATTTTGTTCTTGGGTTTTTGAGTAGACCAATGTATTTGTTTACAGCTTTCGATGCACTAATGCAGGTTTTCAGAAGACAGCAGGAATGGTTTCAGTCATTCCCCAAAATCACATGCATGTGTGTGCACACCAACGGACAGTACTTGATCGAATGACACTTATTACAAGTCAAGAGTGGTCGGCCGGTTCCTTGAATTTGCCAGTGCACAATTCACAACAGCTGGTTATTGGGTTTACATAGAGAGTCCTTAGTTTTTGCAAGCTGCAAGACTCAAAACTGCAGGACCCAAATGCTTTATATAAGGATTCATCAACATCACAAAGTATATATGGACTCATTCCCAATATATTTTTCCTACTTCCGTTTAAATGCTGTTTATTGGCACTACTTTTTAATATATATATTTTAAAAACCCTTGTTGTTATCACTGATTGCTGCTGCTAGTTTGCCAGTTTTAGACTTCTCAGTTTTGCACTGTATTTTTTGTCCAAATGTTTTTATTCTCACTCAGAGGCTGCCTTATGGGAAAGTAGAAATGCCTTAAATGAGTGAATAAAGATTTAGAAGCATACAACCAAACCAAGTGGAAAGGAACAAGGAAGTGATTAACACTCACAACAATATCAAGCGTAATGCTGACTCTGCAGGGTCCATATCAAGTCCATAGGGACCATGTCACTCTAGTCTTCATCCATCTGCACTGGCTCCCAATTTGTTCCCAGGCCCAATTCAAAATGCTAGTGTTGACCTTTAAAGCCCTACGTGTTTTTAGCTCTGGTTTTATGATTTTTTATAATGCTTGTTTTTGTTAGCCACCTTGGTAGCACTGATTAGGCAGAAAGGTGGGATATACATGATGTAAATAGAAATAATTAATATTAAGGACCCTAACAATGTCAGTAGGCTAACAAGATTCAAGCCTTGATCAGGAACGGAGGTTTTGCACCCATAAGCCCCCTCCCCACCCTCTGCACTCCCAAGATCTCCCCACAGTTAGAGCGGGCAGCAGATAAAATTTCATCATAGTTAAAGGGCATGGAAACCCCTACCTATACCTCCGCCTTCCAGGAAAAGAGCTCTGTTTTTTTGCAGTACTCTTGACTTAAATGATAATCCAAACTAAATCTTATATAAATAAACAACGCAAGCAACACCCTAGTTTTTGTATTATGTAGTTAAGTTTTACTGAGAACAGTTGTGTCATAACAAAGCTTAGTGGTTTTTATTATTCTAACTGATCCTCTGTACATAAGTTGTTATTGGATTTATATCACATTGCTAGAAGTTATACCTTAACGCGTACAGATATAGCATATTTATGTAACGTAATTAACAGGTGGCTGAGAACTAAGTAGTGGCAACTTCAGCCCTACCAACTTGGCCATCTTGCAATAGTAAATGAAATGCAGCTGTAAAGTGGACCAGGAGTAGTAGGGTGACTTGAGGAGGTGGCAGGATGGCCAACAGGAATACTTGGAAACTGGCTGGAGATCTAAGGCAAGGGCTCCATCACCCAATGGACATCCAGTTACCGATCTCTGCCTGAAAAAGCTTACAGGCCACAGTACACTGGTCCATGTAACTTGAGGGGAAAATTTGTGCAAGCCCAAACAACTGTAATGTCCACAGTAAGAAGGGAGAAACAGAATCTTAACAAGACCAAGCATGGCTACAAAATGGTGCTCTGTACTATAACCAGCAGTGTTCCCTTTAAGCTGAGTTCGTGTGAGCTAGCTCAGTTTTTTATCCTCCAGCTCACACATTTTTGTCTTAACTCAGGAAGAATGGCTCCAGAGCAAACTAATGTATGCAGTAGCCAAATCGCTGGCTCACAGTTTTAATGCCAGTGGCTCACAAAGTATAATTTTTGCTCACTAGACTCCACAGCTGAGAGGGAGCCCTGATTACCAGCAATGCCAAAATCTATAAAGCAAGGATTTTCTCTTTCCTTCACGGTGCCAGTGGATGCATTTAAATGTTTAACACACCTTGGCAGTGCCCCTGTGAAAAATATCACTGTGCCATAATAAAAGACATTTCCCTCCTGGGTCTGTCTACAAGTACATCAATGCAATTAAATGAACTTATATTGCCAGATTATGCAATTGTATCAGCATTACTAACAGGAAACATCACCTCTACCTAGCCTTAATTAACACGGCTACCCGCCTGAATCTAGCCGTAAATCCTTTTTTGGACAATCAGGGCTTAGTTTTATTTCCCTTCCCTATTGCCTTTCTACTTCTTTAGAGGAAAATAAAGTGGGCTTTTTTTTTGTCATTGCCTGAAAATCAGAATTGGCTGGGATCTTAAAGCCATTTTAGTCCCCTCCCAGGATGTGCTTTGGGAATAACCACCCACCAATTAACATACAACATCTCTAGTCTAGACCATACTGCGTAATAGGCAGGGGGCCACATCAAACCTGACCTGGAAACTTTTTCCATGTAACCCACAGTCAAATAGATCCTGTGCCATCTCTTAAGTCAGGGGTCCCCAAACTGTTTGAGCCTCTGAGCACCTTTGGAATTCTGACATGGTTTGGTGGGCGCAGACACAAAATGGCTGCCACAAAATGACTGCTGCAGGAGGTGGAGCCAGCCACAAAACGGTAGCTGCAGCTTACTTTCAGTCCTTTTGCTGTGGTGGCAGCCACTGCCAAAGCAACATTTTAAAAAATCTGCACAGCCAATCATATTTCCAGTGGCCAACAGCCCTACCCACTTTCTAAAAACACCTCACAGGCACGAGGAAAAGAAGTTGACAGGCACCCTGGCACCTAAAGGCAGTACACTGGAGACCCCCGGCCTTAAGTCTTTGTTCAACTCAAACCAGAACAGAACTTCTAGAAAGGGCTTAGGTGACCACTTCTGAAATGAAGGCTCGAGAATCACATGCACACACAAAAAACCCATAGCAGGTGTTCACTTATCAACTCCAGCCAGAATAAGTCATGAACACATAAAAGCTGTGTTTGTAGAACTGGTTTTTATTGCGAGCTGCTTTGATCACTAAATGGGGAAAAAAGCACACAAATATTTTAAACAGATGAGCAAAAAGTCAATTATCTGTCGTGTTTTTCAGGAGCTAGGAAACAGGAGCAGTCAGGATGGAAGTCTTCTGCCTACAGGCCGAAATCCATGGTGATATAAACAGTCTGCCAGAGAAAGGGGGAAGGCAGCATTTCAGAGTACATTAGACTGGCTGAACCCATAGCACGTATATCTGATAATGCTGTTAAAGCCTTTTCTTTAGATCCATTAACCTAGAGGTCGGCATGTGCATAAATATTTATTTTAAAAGTGAGTTCCTGCAGACAGGGTGCCTCAGGAGTGGTTCCTGTGAGTGACTTTGGTCATTTATGTGGAAAGACTATGAATAAGTCACTTGCACATCCCCTTCTCAGCACAGTGGGATACTACCCAAAGCCTTGTCTTTAGGGTGACCCTAGTTGACATGTACCCATTTCTAATTTTATGCTGATCATGGTTTTCAGATCCGCACTCTACTGCTTACTTCCTGGGGTGGGATAAGAAACCTGAATATAGATTTTCAGGCAATACTGGAAATAAATGGGCATTTTTGTTTGATTTATACAGCAGACATAGAAAGCTGTACTAAAAGCATTGCTTTTGTTTGAATGTAAAAAGCCCTATGCAGGTTTACTTTGCACTTACTGTATTATATTTTAAGATGGGTAACCGTGCTAGTCTGTCTGTAGCAGCAGAAAAGAGCAAGAGTCCAGTAGTACTGAAAAAGTGAGCCTTGACTCATGAAAGCTCACACCCTGCCACAAATCTTGTTAGTCTTTAAGGTGCTACTAGACTCTTGCTCTTTTCTACTGTATTATATCTGTTTGCCAAGTCCATTTTCAGCCTCTGTCGCCTCACAGAGCAGGCTATTTTGCCATCTCTCTCCATCGAGAGAGGCTAATCTAGCCACAACACCAGATACAGAATTACCAACCACTGAGAAGGCTGACTGGAAGAAAGCATGGCCAGTGCAGGAAATCATACAGAGATGCAACAGGTAGCCTCCTTTGTAGACAACTTTTTTGGATTCACAAAACCTTGCAACTTTTTCTTGCAGCACACAAGCAGTTCTCTCATTCCATATGACTGGGCCATAACACACAGTTTGATTATTGCCCTAGAACAAAGAAGCATTTTGGCACTTTGGGAAAGTCACAGCTACAGTTTGATCAGAATGAGGACTACTACTACAGTCATAATGGCTCTCCTCTTCAGCCCCACTCTAACAATGAAGGGAAAAGTGAGGGTGCAACAGCCTCAATCTGTAACTGTGATATAGTGGTTCAAGGATCATTCTAAAATATGGGAAACCCAGGTTCAAATTCCCACTCTGCCATGGAAGCTTGCTGGGCAACCTTGAGCAAGTGACCTACTGGCAGCCTCGCCTACTTTACAAGGCGGTTGTGAGGATAAAATGGAGAAGAGGAAACTATGTAAGCTGCTTTAGATCCCCACTGGAGAGAAAGGCAAGGTATAAATGATGTAAATAAATCCATTCCTTATATAAAGATGCCTAGGTTTCATTCCTACTAACAACAGAAGCAGGGCACCAAACTGCAAGCAGACCACCTGAACTGGAACTAGTTGCCAACTGAAAACATCCAACCTGCCCTATTCTTCCTTAAACTCAGCTGCTCATTTAAGCAGGACCACACCTAGCTACAAGCAAGCAAGCAAAAAAGTCGTAAAAGGAAATCATGTTCAAGATGTTTACCAGAAACCAAACATCATCCAAGTATTAAAAACTGAATGAGCAAACTTTGTTTACAAAGGAAGCAATAAACCTACTCAGGACACTGTCACTCACTACCAAAGGTTTAAGCGTTCTGACCTACAGGGAAAAAATAAAGAGGAAAAGAGAGAGGAGAAAATGGGCTCACAGGATATGGATGAGCAGAAGCACTGTGACAAGAAATCCACAGGGGCACAAAAGAATGATCCCAGCAGCCAACAAAACCTCCTTCCAGGTGTCCTATTTACCTCTTCACTCCTTCTACCTGTTAAAGCTGGTTCCCACAAACACAAATGCTAGACATTCACTCTTAGAAAGAATGCTAAGATGCTGAGGACTCCACTGAATAGCACTGGAAGCTGATGCTGGAGTCCCTGAAGTGACAATGTGTGTGTGTGAGAGAGAGAGAGAGAGGCTTATGAAATCCAACTGTTCAAGATATGAAATGTAGGCATGGCAAGCAAGTGTTACCACACCCTTCTGATGGGCGACATCAACATGCAAACACGCTGGGGATCAATATCCTCTTCTTTGTATCCTCCAAATGATGCTCACTTTAAAGCAAAGAAACATGCTGCTGTAAGGCACACCCAACTCTAAGCAACAAGGTAGAGCTGTAAATAGAGTTAGAATCCCTCGCTGAGCTTGTATGACTGATAGGAGATGCAAAAGCAAGATGCTGCTGAACAAACTCAAGGTGTTCTGTCTGGAACAGCTGGAACTGTTCAATAGACATCCACCAGTTTATAGAGGCAGGCAGTCATCCTATACAGGCATTGCACAACTCTGACACTCATCCCTTGGACTCCAGTTCCATGCATGTACAAGTCCCTTCATGTTACAGTTACTGGATGGAGAGAGGGGGGGAAAGAAAGAACAGGAATCCATTTTGGGACAGACAGATGTGGGGAGTGTCTCCCCTTCATTTTAGGGAAACACAAAAAGACATCCTTTCAAACCACACCCCCTTACAAAACGGTAGCACGTGGTAGAAGCAGAAAGTAGCCAATATCCAGCACTGATGAATGACTAAAGATAGGACTATACGGATTCCTTGGCTCTATCCAGCACAAACATGGTGTCGGTGTTGACAACCGACACCCAGCGACCCATTGTCATCACATCCCCTACTGAATCTTTTCAGGACTCAAGGCACACCGTCAAACTCTCCTCCCCAAAAAAACCAACCGGGCAGTGTGGTCTCTCTCTCTTACCTCATGCTGTAGGCGCCAGCACCCAGCTCTTGGCCAATACCCGAGAGGCTGGCATCGAAATCCTGAACCAGACCCGACTCGATGACTTCATCCGCCAAGGGTAACTTCAGAGCCCAAGCCATCTTGGCACGCCACGTCCGTCCGCCGAGGGCAGAGACCCAACGCCGGAGACCTCGACCACCCTCGCTGGGATGCCCCTCCGCAAAGGCCGCCTTCAGAACAACCCCGAGCGCCTCTCCCGGGCCGGACGCCGGACTCCCTTAAGGCAGCCCAAACACTTCCAGAGAGGGGACCCGAAGCAGCCCCGCAGCCTCAGAGAACCTCTCGCAGGACAGGAGCACCTCGATCCCCGCCAGCTGTGCATGTGGGAAGGGACCTCCCTCCTCTCCCCGGGCCCTGCGAGCGACCCAGACAAGGGGAACACCCCCCCCCCCCCCAAGCTGGGGGGAAAGCGCCAACTTCAGCCCTCCAAGCCTTCCTCAGAGATGCACCCAACAGGGGGCTGCCCCGACCCCGCAGCTCACTCCCTCACCTCTCCCCAGCGACTCCCGACTCCCTGCTTCCAAAAAGCGCCACCCACGACCCCCTCAGCTGCGGGAGCCCCCCAAGCGCAGGGACCCTAGACGGCAGGGCTGTGCCCAGAGCCTAGGCATGGCAAGCCGGCAGCAACGCCCCCCACCCCCGATGCCTCCTAGACCCAGGCGAAGCCCCAGCGCTAATTTCTGATGGCGCGGCCCCCGGGACCACCCCCTGTAAGGACTCGGGGCCTGCCCTCCCACCTCCCGGCACTGCCCAGGGAAACTCCTGCCGCCAGCCCCGCGGCCTCCTCAATATGGAGGCGGCGGATGAGAGAACTCGGCTACATGCAGCCCGGCCGGGCAAGCGCCCCCCCCCGCCCCTTTTCCCCCAGGCCTCCCCAGCCAATCGCCGCTCTCCTTCCTGCCCCTGCGTCCGAGCGGCCAACCGGGCTGTCGGAGCGAAGAAGCATCGCCGTTCTTATTGGTCGCGGTCGAGACTTCGGGGCAGGAGGAGGGGAAGAGGGCGTGGCGTGGGCAGGGATTGGTTCGTGTGTGGGGAGCATGAGGGGAAATGGCATTTTGGGGGGAGTTCAGGCTGGGGGTTGGCCGGGTGTGTTTTGATTCATCCGCAGGTTAAGCTGGTTGTTGTTTCTCCGGTCTGTAGACATAAATGGGAGTGAGACCTCTTCCCCCACCACCGCAGAATTCAGTAGCATTTGTTCCTAGGTCGGTGTGTGCATAGGGTG
Source organism: Lepidodactylus listeri (assembly GCA_029233225.1). Lineage (NCBI taxonomy): Eukaryota > Metazoa > Chordata > Lepidosauria > Squamata > Gekkonidae > Lepidodactylus > Lepidodactylus listeri. The sequence goes on along the minus strand of JARCFY010000015.1, from coordinate 52,134,239 downwards.
GCAGCCAAGCAATGTAGTCCTTGGCACCCTTGATTTTGGGTAGCCGTGTTGGTCTGAAGCAGCAGAACAAAGTCTGAGTCCAGTGGCACCTTTAAGACCAACGGAGTTTAATTTACGGTAGAAGCTTGCGTGAAGAAGTGTGCTTGCACGCAAAAGCTTACCTCATTCATACCTTGAATTAAACTTTGTTGGTCTTAAACTTTGTTGGACTCAAACTTTGTTTTCTTGGTTTTAACTTGTTTTGGCTGTAATAACCCTACGATGTACGTGCAAGCATATATGAACCAGTAGTTTAAATGTGCAATCCTATGCGTCATTACTGTATTCATTTAACTGGGGTTTATGCTAGAACATTTCTGCTTCGGATTCCACCGTACGTTTGTATGAACTATTCTGTACTGTGCAATCCTATCCATACTTATGCCATTGATTTCAGTAGGATTAGACTGGAATTAATTGTATACTGGTTTGCTGTGCTTAGGGCTGGTTTATGCACATTTTTACCTACAGAGCTCATCATCCAGTCTAATGGAAGAGTACTCTGGCCTGGCTTACACGTGCAGGAGAACGAAGGAGGTAGTGAGCTCCATCACTTCAAACTGCAAGTGGAGGATCCTTCTGGAATGCTGCCCTATATTTAAAAAAGAAACTGACAATTTCGGGTATTTAGCCATATAAGTCTAAGAGATCAAAACGAAACAGCAAAAGTGGAGAGGTAGAATCATTCTGTGCTCATTTTTTCATTTCCGTGGAGGATTTTTTTATGCAGTACTGGAGTCCACTAGCTGAAGGGGTGCATTCTACCACCTGGTTTACCTGCATGTGTAAACCTACCTGAGTCCCCTGGATTTCAGCCTTGCTAAACAGATTGGAGAAAAATAGCCTGTCCCATGAATAGAGGCGTGATGTGTGGAAATAGGTGGGCCCAGAGGTAAATAACCATCTGGTGAAAAGCTTCCTATTAAGCCTCTTCATTAACTCATTAAACGGGACATTTTTCTGCAAGCCTGTTGCCATTTCTGTGCATGTTACCTGGGAGTTTAGCACCCTCTGAATTTACTTCTGAATTAATAAGTATGGGATGTATTTATTAAGACCCCTGGCATACACCGCCTGACACACTGAACACATAAACTCTTGAAGCTGTCTTCTACTGAATCAGACCACCAACTCAGTTCGAAGAGCCAGTTTGGTTTAGTGGTTAAGTGTGCAGACTCTAATCTGGGAGAACTGGGTTTGATTCCCCACTCCTCCACTTGCAGCTGCTGGATAACCTTGGGCAAGCTATAGTTCTGTCAGAGCTGTTCTCTCAAGAGCACTTTCAGCCCCACCTACCTCACAGGGTGTCTGGGGTGGGGTGGGGTATAAATCCAATTTCTTCTTCTTCATTGAGGTCATTATTATCTACTCAGACTGGCAGCGGTTCTCCAGGGTCTCAGGACATGTGGCCAATAGAATGACAGTTGGGTTCCTCTGGCCCAACTCTCAAAACATCGTCTTGCTAGTTTGGTCCTTAAAGTGGTTTGATCCCTTGTCTTCGGGAATGTTCCCTCTAAGATGAGTTAGTGTGAGCTAGCTCACAGATTTTTAGCCTCCAGCTCACACATTTTTGTCTTAGCTCAGGAAGGATAGCTCCAGAGCAAACTAATTTATGCAGTAACCAAATCACTCACTCACAACTTTAATGCCAGTAGGTTACAAAGTAGAATTTTTGCTCACAGGACTTCATGGCTTAGAGGGAGCATTGAGAGTGAGACTAGGAACTCCCTCAGGGAATTCTGAGAACCCTCCCACAGTATACTGCCTAGGATTCCGAATATACTTGGGGGGGTGGCATTACAGCCACTGTTTACATCTAGAAGTTGGTTAACCATATATTTGCCATACAGAAACATCTCCTCTCTTGAGTAAATTATCTGTTGCTACTGTGCGATGGTTGTTGCGATGCTGCCACCTGTTGAATGCAGTCACCTTTGGTTCCACACTCCTCAGAGGATGAGGAAGAAGGAAAGGAAATCACAGTGTGTTTTGAAAAACAGCCCTGACTAACACTGCTTGGTACAATCACGATTAGTTTTAAAACTCATTTTTAAAGCTACTCAGTTGTCCCTCCCTCCAATTGTTTGTGATGTTTCCTCCCGTTTACAATGTTGGCAGCCATGATTTGGAGATCGGCCGGGCCTGGGTAGCCTGGGTATCCGCTTTGAACAAATGGTCTCCTTATATGCTGACTTCTGTGTATTGAAGGCCACATGCAGACTGATGCCCTGACCTGCACAGCCCAGGCTAACCTGATGTTGTCAGAGCTAAGCGGAGCCAGTCCTGGTTAGGACTTGGATGAGAGACCACCAAGGAAGTCCAGGTTTGCTACACAGAGGCAGGCAATGGCAAACCATCTCTGCTTATCTCTTGCCTTGAGAACTCATCTGTGGGGGTCACCATAAGTCAGGTGCAACACGACAGCACTTAAATTATTACTATTTTGAACAAGATTCAGCAGCAGTTTTCACATGTGGTAAGAATGCAGCTTGTTTGTCCTTTGGCTCTCCTTCAGGCATGAGTTTAAAACTGTGATTGCTTGGTGAAGCTCTGCCAAAGCAGATGGGGTGTTTGACACCTCCCCCTCATTCAGCATTATCAATCAGCCTTCTCTGGGTTCCAACTATCCCTGAGAGTGCAGAATTTAATACACTAAAGGCAACAACAAAGCAAAATATAGAACCTAAGAACTGCCTCCTGAATCAAAAAGCCTTGTAAGCAGCATTCTTGAACAAGCAAGACTTGAAGGAAACATCTCTCCTTCATTGTCTTCATGCCAGACGTTAAGACATAGCACATCCATATTCAGAGGCAGCCGGTTTTCATACTTATCCACTGTAAATTCGTTCGCTTTTGCCCCCAAAGTCATTATGATAGTAGATATCTATATATCTTATGGCAGTGAATGCCATCAGTATGCATATTATGGATTTCTTCCCTTTGTCTGTGCCAAATCTGCCATTTTAACTGAACGACCCCGGTTTTATCATGTCCTTCATCATCTTTTTCTACACAAAAAGAGCAAACATTCTTTAGCTTCCAAGTTCCATAATAATTTTGATTGCCCTGTTCTTATTCTTTCTAGCCTTCTTGAGAAGATTACTTCCTCTCAGGACTGCCTCTACATATAAATCAACTAGGAAGTTGCCTAGAGCACCAGGTTTCCAGGGAACACCAAATGAGACAGGTGAATTTCTTTAGTCTTTTAAAAATATTCATTGTTATCTCTAGATTTCTGATTTTTCTCTATATGGAAAGTGGAGGCAACATCAGGAAGAAGTCCTTGGCCTCTGTGCCCTCCAGGGTTGGCCACTGTAGAAGCTGGCCTAGATAGACTACTGGCCTGATCCAGAAAGCAACTAAGACTAGCAAATACCATGACAATATACGCAGAATATATCAAGAAAAGCTATTTAAATAATTTTGAATACACTTTTTTCTATTTTAAATTAATTGTCTGCAAAGTGATCTGATTGGCTCAGCTTTAGACTGGAACGTTAGCACCTCATCTACGTGAATTCCTATACTACAAGTAATGAATAATATATGTCAATTTAATTGCTTCATGCAAGAGAGAACTGTTATTTTTGAAGAAGGGACACTTTGAAACAAAGAAAAAATATCCAGAATGTTCATCAAAATAATTTTGAGTTCAACAGCAATAGTTTCATTTTTACATGTTTTTGGACTTTTTTCACTGAGAAGTTTGTACTGTTGCACACCCAGACATCCAAACGCTTATGTGCATAACTGTACTTTTTTTTTTGCATAACTGTACTTGAGTTGCAAGTTTTGTTTGTATTTAGCATTGTTAAAAAAACCCTGTCTCTGTCATTGTACTTTAAGACAACTGTCTGCTTAAATTACTGTAAGTAACTCAAAATAGAAAAAAGTTTTTTAAAAATTATTTATTGTCACAGCATCTGCTAGGATTAGTAGTTTTTTACTGTGACCCATCTACTTTCCTACTGATCCAGGAAGCATCTCTTACACGGCACAAATTCAGTATAAATACATGAACCTGCAAAGAGGATGCAGGCATATGCAGGAATCCATGATAGGCGACTAAAAGTTTAAAAATATTAGAACAGCTTTGGCCTGACGGTATGCTACCTTTGGGGTTTATTTGCACCAGTGATATTTCATGCCGTCTTTTACCAGCCTTCACACACAGAAGGAGAACAGTTCACCCATATAATGGGAACTATCACTGCTTGTACTCTACTTCTGCAGAGTGATGCATGTACTTTGAACAACTGATACAGAAGGAGTCACACATTGTGGATCTTCCTGGACAGGGCCCTGCCCCCCTTTCCTTCACTTCTGTCCTTAAAAAAAAAAAATCACCATTGCATCCAGGTGGTATTATGGAAATACAGCCTTTTTTTAAAAAAAAAAACAACATACACCATCTGTGGCATGCAGATGGAAATGTGCAAAGAAGTGGAAGAGGGAAGTGGGATTAGAAGAGTGCTGGTGGGAATGAGGAGCCTTACTGGGAGAAAAAGGGAGCAAGCCAAAAACCAATCAAAATCTACTAGGGGCAGCCCTAATTCTGTGGGGCACTTTCATACTACTACTTTACCAGACCTTATCTGGGTTGCTTCTGGGTTTTCTCTGAAGCCAGGTGATTTCCCACCTAGTTTAAAAGGTGGAGAGAATAGAATGCACTGCAAGAGTCCCACCTTAGCCTCCACACAGCTAAGGTCTACAAAGAGCTCATCATGTTTGCTGAGGCAGTGCCATATAAGGAAACAGTCGGGGCAGTTTTCCTAATCCTCCATTCCCCCTGCCTACCAGCAGGTGTCCTTGATGTGGCACCTCCTGCCCACCCTGCTTGCCAGGGTTTACCCATTAAATCCATAACAATAAAATGTACTCCCAACAATACTACCGTGATTTTTAATGTTCTTAGAATGATAAATATAACAACCAAATGCCCATAAATGTCCTCAGAAAAAGTAAGCTTTTTGTTTCCATCATGGTGGCACTCAGCTTCTTTGACAGAGTGATTGGTGGAAGGTAAGATACAAATGATAGAGAACCACTGCCCTAGGGCATGTCCTCTTCCAGGGATTTCCGTGTGTAGCAGGTTTGGATCTAAGTCTACAATACGAAGCACACAGTGCAATCCTAAACAGAGTTACACCCTTCTAAGTAAATCCTCATGGATTACACTGACGCTTACCTAGGAGTGAGTCTCACTGAACCATGATTTAGTTACGATCAGGGGTCATTTGGGGCCGGAGCAAGGCGGAGCAGCACTCCGCCAGCCCAGGAGAGGGCACTCGGGCAGCCATGGGCTGAATCAGATTCTCTGATCTAATTCGTCCCGCTGCTGAATTGCTGCCAAAATTCGGTGGCGGCTTAAAAAGCGGCTGGAGGGGAGGGGGTTTGAGGGAGAGGCTTCAAACTTACAGGAGAGCTGCTGGAACTTCTCCCCCAAATACCCACCCAGGGGGTCCAATTCTACAGGCCCCCAAACAGGTTGCCCCCATTCCCTTCATTGTTCTCTATGGTGGGGGAAAAGTAACTCTCCTCCAGCCCCTCATATACTCTATGAGTTTTTGCCATTGACTTCAATGGCCCATAGGGTATAATGGGGCTGAAACTGACATTCGGCCAGCGGAATGACTCCTGAATCCACTTGCATTGCCAAAACTGACATGTGGGGGGTCATTTGGCAGCCAGAACAGATGCAGCCTGATTTTATTTGCACACCCCTAGTGGGCACAAATGGCAGTGGTGGCAAGCCCCTCCCCCAGCTCCCAGTGGGCCTGTGGAGGAAGCTAAGCGAGTTGCGTGGCAGCAGTAGGACAATCTTTCCATTATCATTACTGATTTCCACTACTTCGCCCCCACCCGCCTTGGCTGGCCGGCTGGGGAAGGGAAGGGGTGGCGTTTGAAGATGCCCCCCCCCTTTTTGCTTCCCATTCTGACACACTTCTGGTGATGTCTGGGGGCGTGGCATATGCTAATGAGTTGTGCTAATGGGTATGCTAATGAGTTCCTGCACCTCTTTTTCTACGAAATGACCCCGGTTATGATTAAACATGCACAGCTTCACTCTGCATGGTGACAGTGATGGTGGAGCATGCCGTCAAGTTGTGGCTGACTTATGGCGACCTCATAGGGTTTTCAAGGCAAGAGATGTTTGGAGGTGGTCTGCCATTGCCAGCCTCCATGTCATGACTCTGGACTTCCCATCCAAGTACTAGGCAGGGCTGCTTAGCTTCCAAGATCTGACAAGATCCGGCTAGCCTGGGTTGTCCGGGTAACGGCATCTGCCTGCATGTGGTCTCCAAAACATGGAAAGCCAACTAAATATGCGAACACATTAGGAGACCCTTTGTTCCAGGGCTCATTTTGTAAGAGCTCTGTAAGCTCTTGGAGGATTGGCTACATTAGGGGTGTATGGCCTAATATGCAAAGGAGCTCCTGCTACGAAATGAGCATTACTTTGTTCAAAGCAGAGAGTTCACCTGTAAAGGCTGCCCAGCCCAAGCTGATCTCCAGATCATGGCTGCCAGAAGTGTAAACAGGAGGAGACACCACAAACAAATGCAAGGAGGGACAATTGAGTAGCTTTAACGACAAGTTTCAGAGCTAGCAGTTTTAAAACTGTGATTGTACCAAGCAGTGTTTTCTGCTAATGGCTGGGACTGATAAAGGGAGACCTAGATATGACAAATGATCTTTCTCTGTACAAACTGGGATTCACGGAACAGTAAGACCACCCTGAATTTTTTTGCAATGCCAAATACACACAGTACTCAGTGATATGGATACTACATTCAGAAAAACACACACACAGACACTCATGTCCTTTCTCTTGAACCCCAATTGGTCCCAATCTTTTTTTGCGGGGGGGATATATTGGCTCATTGTCATCCTATTACAGTAGTGTTTAAGACAAAGAAATCTGTGAGGACAATCTGCATTCATAAAGCTCTGCAATGTCATCAGCACAGACTAGAATCAAAACAAAGTTTTGCAGCAAGTTGAAATCTGGCAAAGTTTCAAAATCTGGGCTTTTAGTATATTTGAATGTTGTATCTGGTTTGAAATAAATTTTAACGCCTTATGTTTTGGATAATTGCAGAAAAGGCAGTGATGATAAGGACCATCTTGCCAGTGCAAAACCTTAATGGCTCTAGTTTTCCTTAAATGTTCCCAACTTCAACAGCCTCCTTGAGGGATGCAGGAAAAAAATTAACAATACAAATTTTAAAATGTTTCCAAGCAGATTGGGAGAATAGCTGGAGAAACTCCCCCCTCCCCCTCCCTCTCATTGCTGCACTAGGAGAAACAAATTGGGCACCATCCTTCCCATGCTCTTAATAGGAATGTTACCCCACCCCAGACTTCAGCATGCCCCTAGGAAATCCAATCAATGGGCTCCCATATGGAGACTACAGCAGACATTAAATTATGTCCTATGTTAAAGTTATATTCATTAGGACCAGGTATTTTTTGTGGTACCACTCACCTGTACTGAGTACCAGCACCTTGGGGGGGGGGTGTTCCTTCCCAATCCTGAGAGGGAAAATAGTGGAAATCAGTACAACCTTATGTACCTAAGCCTAACCTAACTCTAACCCCAGCACTTTTTAAAAAAAAAACAAGAAAGCACTGATCAGGACTGAAACTCCATTAAAGAAATCTTAGCCAATAAACAATATGAATTTTAAGTGATTATTACTTAAATCTGCACAACTGTGCTCATGAACAATACAATTGCTCTGAAGGAAAAACCGCACACACTTTTGATTTTAGACGAGGCATATACAGATCATCTTCAAAGAGGCACTACTGACTATTTTTTAAAATAAGTTGCCTTATTAAGCAATGTCCTCTTTCTGGACTAGGAAAATATTTTTAAACTAATTCATCTTAATCAATTAACAGTGCGATCCTAAACTTAAGTTAGACTCTTGTAAGTCCAATGATGTCTACGGCACTGTTAATATTGTAGCCTCCAAATGTATGCACACATACATGCACATCCCTGGATGACAGGTTCAGTGCCAGGAGACATGACTGAGGAATGCCCTGGTGGTTCCATTTACATGTGGGGGGGGGGGGGAGGAAGCAACCAAACCATCTTGGTGGTCACTTAATATAACCGCACATCAGTCTTCATACCAGTCCTCTATCAGCCATGCGCAGCCACTGCATGCAGATCATGGTTGTTTTCTAAAATGCAAGCTGGAAAATAGTTTTAAAAAACTTTTTAACTGTTAGTGCAAGTAAACTCAGCTCTGCATTTGGCAGCAGCTGTCCATAGCCAGCTGGCGACAGCCAAGGAACCAACCCGTGAGTTAGTCCTTGCCAACCTTCTTTGCTCCTTCTTTGGTAATAGAGCAAATGAGAGATGGGAAGAGTAAGTCCTAGCATTCCTTTGCAAGAAACGACTCCCCAATTATTTAGTGCAGGGGTCCCCAATATTGTGCCTGTGGGTGCTATGTTGCCCACCATCTTTCCTGGTGCCCACCAAGAATTTTAAGAAAGTGGGCAAGGCCAGATGGGGTTTTGCTCAGCAGGGCATCTGGTCAGCCACTGGAGATCTGACTGGCTGTGGCAGGTTGTTGTTGTTGTTTTCTAATTGCTCCACCAGCAGCAGCTGCCCCTGCAGCACAACTGACTCAAGGTAAGCAAGAAAATATTTTTTCAACAATTCGTTCATTATAAAAAAGCATCCCGTTAAGCGAAGTTTCTGCCTGAAATGTTGAAGAGTTACCATCGGGCCTGTAGCTAACGTGGGGCCCACAGGGCCCGGCCCCCTAGCTTTCCGGCCCCAAGTGCCTCAACTCGCCACCTCTGACTTGGCTGCCAGAAAACTGAGCGCCCTGAGTGCCTTGGTCACTTCCCCACCGGCCTCACGCCATGCCAGCAGAGCAGCACACCTGATGGTGAGTGGCCGATGTGCCCTTGCGGGGGAGGGGGAGCTGTGGCCACTGGGCATTACCTCCCTCCACTTGCCCTGGAGCCTGGCAGGGGTGCAGCGCTGCCTTAGGGGAAGGCCAGCTTCCAAGGAGTCCCACTAATCAATTTAAAGTTAATTGATTTTGCTTTTATTAGCTGGCAGCCCCCACCCAATCCCCTTCCAAAAAATCCCCTAGCTACGGTGTTGGTTACCATTAAGAGTTAAACGTAACCTCACTCCCTGACATTTTCCGGTTGCCTCCACCTCCCGTGGCAGCCACGTTGTGGCTGTGTCCACTGCCCCATGTCAGAACTCCAGAGGTGCCCAACAGCTCAAAAAGGCTGGGGACCCCAGATTTAGTGCAACTGAACGTTCTGCTCCCCAAAGTAGAGGTCGAGCAGAGACGGACCGTCTCCAAAAGCCTAGACCAGGGGCTGGAGGAAGGAGGAAGAGAGGTTCAGAGATCCAACATGGAAAGGTTTAACTCGCGTTTCAAAACCTGATTTTATTATTGCCATCCCCCAATTCAGGGGCTGTCCCCCTTCCATTCCCTCTTGAACCACCAACAGTTCTGTACGGGAGATTGTTCTCAGGTCTTGTGGTTCTCACTGCCCCCCCAAGGCAAAGGATCCACTTACACCCCTCACCTCATTATATATCTAAGCAGTGGCATTGTCCCTTGGCTTATTCCTGTTGTGACCCTTCCCACCTCCAATAACGACTCTCCCTGTAAGAACCTGAGCCGGGACCATCCACCCAGGAGGTCATTCGAACTAGGAATCCACAGGACCCATAGCTATTTGGCAAACCATGAACTATAAAAGCCAATCCGCCCTCGCTGCGTTTGCTAGATTATCTTTGCTGCCAACGGCCAGGGCCGTTGAGGGTTTCCAACACCACCACTGCCAAGCTCATCAAAGTGCCAGAGAAAGAGTGGGCCAGTGTTGTTGATGGCTTCCCCCTTCTCCTCAGGATGCTTCTGGAAGTGAGAAGTTAAATCTGTCCAAACAAAAACACAACCGTCTGGGAATTTGGCCATCCCAAGAGTCCTAGCAGAAATAAAAAATATTTTTTTCCTTCGGTGATTTAAAAAGGCTTTTAGTTGAATAGCGCTCTGTAATAATAATAATAATATCAATAATAATAATATCAGCAATAATAATATATTCACAAGAAAAAAAGATATAAATTATGCCACTACTCTGCTTAGATGCTGTTAACTAGATCTGTTACCACATACGAAGAGATAGCAGTGTCTGTGAAAAGAAAATGAAATGGAATAAGATTTTCACGATTTTTTTTCTTCTTCTCGAAAAGTGACAGGAAAATTATCGTGGACACTGTTCCGGTGGTCCTAATGCTACCTTTTCAAACACACAGGAAGTCCTTTTAAAATTAAAAAAAGTGACTGATCTTTTGTCTGACAGAAAGTATCTAAACGTGTATGTATTTCTACATCCTTCACCGCTCCAGTAGGACACTCGGGAGGGAAGGACACGGCAGAACATGTACACAGTTGGGTCATGTGAGGGGAAAAGGGCACGGATACATTGAAGGGAGAGGAAATCCCATTTCATTCCCCCCACTTCAGTCAACATCGCAGAAGGACTGGCAGGGTGCAGGGAGAAATTCGCCACAAGGTGCTCAGAGCAGCAACGAAAGGTAGGAGAGGCTCTCGATCCGAGTCCCGTCTGTCCCCTCAAGGGATCTGAAAGACGTTAAGTTTGCTGGTGTTTTTGAGTGTCTGTCGCCGGTTGCAGAACCAAACCCGGACCACTTCGCGGTCGTAATTGAGCTCCTTGGCAATCTCCGTGATCTCCTGGCCTGTCGGCAGGGCGTTCTTCTCAAAGTAAGCATTGAGGGCCTCGATGGCTTGAGGCGTAAACGATGTGCGACGTTTACGCTTCTTGGAGGGCTCGCCACCCACAAACTCCATCAAGTTCTGCTGGCCCTCTTGGTTCCGCAGCTCGGCCTCGCCCAACCACTTCTCCAGCACGGGTTTTAACTTCTGGGCGCTCTTGGGGGTGATGTCTAACTTCTCAAACCTGCAGAGAAAAGGTCCACAGAGGAACATGAGAAGGTGAGCCAATTCCTTCTTAGTTAAGGCTAGACTGGGTAAAAGGATACCAATGCAGCCTCTCTCTTCCTTCACCTAAGGGGGTTTCATGGGAACCACTCCTTTAGCACAGAGTAGAACACAAAGGGTAGACTTCCACAAACGATTCCCATGTGCACAACATTCTGTGTGCAAGGTGATGTGCCAAAACTACTCATCACTGTCTACTTGCACTTGGTGAAAATGATTCTACCTCCCCACTATCTTTTCGGGATGCACAAGGCATAGCACAAAGTATTTCCTCTGATACAAGTTCAGTGGCAAATAAAATTGTGCAGACTGTCTGCTGTACTTTCCATTGCTCCAAATGCACTGTTAGTTTGTTGAAAATTACACTGAAGTGCTATGTGTTGCTACAGCAATTGTACCATTGTCTGTGCAAGCAGAACTGCACTCAGTATGTCTTCCTTTCTGCTCACACATTGCAGTATCCAACCCTACACACATGTGCTGGTTCACTTGGAGCTGCTCAGGGCAAGCCATAGAGAGCAGTGGGGGAGGGGAGTCTCTCCTGGCTCATCTGGACCAGCTCCAAGGAAGCCAACAGGGACTTCCCCCTCACTGCTGCTCTTTGCAGCTCAGCCAGGGCAGCTCCAGGCAAGTCAGCACCGTCTTCCTCCCCTGCCTCTCGTTGTGGTTCACTCAGCAGAGATCCCCCCCCCCGCTCTCTTCATGTGTGGCCAGCTTTGCTGGGGGGGGGGGCGGGCGGTCTGTGCTGGCTAGCCCGGAACTGCTTCGGATGAGCTGCAGAATGGCAGCAGAGGGAGAACTCTCTACTGGCTAACATGTAGCTACGCCAAGTGAGCCAGGAGAGATCCCCCCCCCCCGCTGCTCTCTGTGGCCTACCCCGCACAATTCCCTCCCAGTGTGCCACACTACCGCCAGGCCCAGCCAGAGGTAGGTTTTACTTTGGGGGGGGATTGAACCCCCCCTATATTTTTAAAAAACATTTAAGATTTTTTTGCACATCCGGGGAGTTCCCCCAGAGTGCAGAAAGATCTGTTTAGCCTCCACATGGTCCCAATTCACGGATTTAGAGATCCACAGATCATAGCCGCGGATCACTAACAGTATATAGATAAGTTACAGAGAGATCTCAGTGTCTTTATTTCACTACTCTGTTTTAAAGAACTGGTGAACCGCCAAAGAATTACCTTAAAATACAGAGAACGAGAGACACTGCGCCTGTGTGGCAATCTCACAAACTCAATATGTAGTTTCAAACACATTTCCTGCAACAGGTCCTTCCCCAAAAATCTTGGACTTACCGGCATATTGCAGATTGGCTGTACGCAGGTCCTTCTGTTGCAGTTAAAGCTTGGCCCACCTGGGTCTGCGTTAGACCCAGAGACAGACGTCGGATTTTAAAGTTCTTGGCAAACTCTCGAATCTCCTCCAAGTTTATTCCATCTTCATCGCTACCACTGTTTGGAGGCTGAGGTTCTAAATGCAAGGAGGAAGTCAGCGGGGTCACTAGTCAAACAATGGTAATTCCAGAGGAGTAACTGCATTAGACTCAGGCTAGACATTACATCTAATGCAGGACCACTATGGACTTTCAGCCAGACAGCAGCTGCAAGTTTGCCATGGGAACTCAATTCTGAAGCACTTCAGGGGCCCAATTTGGATTAGAACCACAGTACGGTGTGAGCAGGGGCTTCAGCCCCCCCCCCCCCCCGACATTTCCTCTACCTAAAATGGCTCTGGGAGTGTCGTCTGCCCTATCGGGGGTAGGCTGCATGTACACTGAACACCTGCATATGCAGCTCCCCACAGAGCAAGTAACAGCTCTGGGGCTGTTTCAGGTAGGGAAAATAACGTGAGGGGAAAGTCAAGCCCTTCCTCCCACCATGCCAGAGTCTGCACTCAAATCAGGCCCCTGCAATTTTTCTAAATTGGGTTCCCACGGGGACCTCACAACTACTTTCTGATTGTAAGTCCCCATGGCAATCACATAACATGTAATGTCCCGTTTGGCCCTTAATCTGTAGCAGGTGAACAAAACAGGAGTCTAGCAGCACTTTTGAGATTAACCAAATTGATTCCAGCATAACTGTTCATGGATCATAGTTCACTTCATCAGATGTCTTGAGAGAGTGTAGGGCAATTTTTACACACAAAAGAATTTGGAGTTGAGAGGGAAGATAAGATGTCCCCTATTGGAGGCTGGTTCAAAAGGTGGAATCCAAAGTGTAAAAACCAGTTAACTGACAATGAATGTGAGACACACATCCCTCCCTCCACCTCTCTGTTGTGTATATGAATAGACTTGATGCGTTTACCTTCCACCGCATCTAATGATGTGAATTCATGAAAGTGGCACACTGGAATACATTTTTGTGAAGTCTTTTAAGGGGCCAGTAGACTCCTGCTTCATAGTCAAGCAATATAGTTTGTTCCTGATTTACAGACTCTAGCTAAATTAGATGGAAACCCCAGCCACACATAGTCATTGCTACTGCAGCAATGCAGGCTACACATTCAGGCTGCCAAAGAGCATGTGATGACTTCATCCATCACCACCAAGCAGTGACTAAGAAAGAGAGCCTGGCTTAAGCAGTGAACCTTGAACATCCCAAGTTAGCTTGAACTGAAGACACCAATGGCCCAAGTAGGCTGAGTGAAGCTTTTTCCATAGGCACAGAACAGTGGATGCCTGAACCAGGCACTCCCCCTTGCTGGCCTTGACAGGAACTGCATCCCCAACACACAAACCGCCAACCACCCGCGAGCCAGAATCGTAAGTCCCTTCTGTTCTACCACTCACAACTCCCACCCACTCGCCACTGGGCCTAAAAACAAACCAGGGACCCCCGAGATGCTTACTGGAAACCAGCTGGCTGACTGTTGGGGTCTCTGAGCAGGTGATGGGGATGGGAGCAGAAGCAAGTTTGGTTGCAGGGGGAGGGCTTGCGATGACCACAGCCGGCTGAGTTAATGTCGGGGCAGGCTGAATGGGCTGGACCTGATGATGGAGCAAAAGAGAGTGACATTCAGACGCAAAAATCCTGAGCAAAACTGTGGCTCCCGCTCTGACAAACCACCTAACTGGCAAGACCATGTGCAGTTGTGGCCAAGTGAGCCCAAATCCCCCCATCAGAACTATGCAGATTTTTCCTAAGTTTTGCCAATTTTGATGATATGTCAAATAAGAACTATTCATCCTCTGCTCTGTACGTTTAGGCCTGTCGTATGAAAGAGAGTTCACAGGTGGTCCTGGAAGTATAGAGGAGAGGCTAGGGTTGCCAACTACATCTTGGGGAAATGCCTGGAGATTTGGGGGTCTGGGGAGGGGAGGGTGTAGAAAGGGGAGGGAACTCAGCAGGGATGAGATGCAACTGAGGCCACCCTCCAAGGCTGCCATTTTCTCCAGGGGAATTGATCTCTGTAATCTGAAGATCAGTTGTAATTCCAAGGTATCTCCGGGCCCCACCTGGAGGTTGGCAATCCTAATTTAGGGGGCACAGCCTCTTCTCGGCTTCCCAAGTTAAGTCACAGGGTGCAAACCAGCCTATCACAAGCCTTCAGCTTCCAGTCATACCTCCACCCCCTAATGTGTACGGGAAGCTTTCTGCTTAATTGTAAAAAAACATGTTATGTTAATTTGCTTCTGTGTTCTTTTGCTTTTCCTAAAGGTGAAAAACTGCTGCCCAGATTGGAGGAAAACTCCTTGGTGATTGTCAGGTCCTGGGGACTCTGGGTCCAAGCTCGGTGAGGCAGCGTCCTCCAGGGCATGACGTTTAGCCAGCTGGTTCAGCTCTGGCCTCAGATAGTGCGGGGGGGGGGGGAGTTTACGAGCACCCTGTTTATTCCCTCCTGCTTGCGGTAGCCCCAGTGCTCTCCCAGTGTCTCTGGATCTCGCTCTTCCTCCCCGGCCTGCCCCACACCTGCTGCTTAAGTCCTCCCCTGTGGGGCAGGATGCCACTGAGCTCTCCAATCCCCCCCTCCCTGGGTAGGATTCATGTAATGAGCATCCCTCTCACCCAGTGGGGCACCCTGTAACAGGCAGCAGCCAATTAGTTGCAGACTTGCAGCAATGCCCCCCCCCCTTTCCAAATCTTGGCTCTGGAGAAGAAAGGTATATTTGGACTGAAGACAGAAACACCATTTCCTAAGCCGCTTCAATACTCTGAAACTGTTATCTTCAGCGTAATTCAGGATGAGGCTACTCGAGCCTGGTTCATACATAACTCGTTCACTCCGTCAACTTAAAAGCATGAGCGGGCGGTCACAGATTTCACGCTACCGACAGAAGCTTCGTATCACCTCAAACACAGTATGTTGTAATGAAGGCAATTTACAAATTCAATGGGCAAGTCATTCAGTGTACCACGAGGAAGTGGAGAAGAATGAGGGCCTGAAAATAGGTTCTGGTTCTGACTCCACAGATGACAAAGGAGAAGTAAAACTTCACACTTCAATTCCCCCCCTTCTCTCCCCACCCCTTTGCTTTGATTTCATGTTCAGCACACTTCATATAACTTAAATTTTAAAAAGACAGATGGCCTAAATCTTAATCATAATCAACATATCTAACCATTAAAAAGGTCATTCTTCAGTGGTTAGACATATTCCAATCAACACATTCTAATTAACACTTCATTTCCACCACAAGAATACTTGCTCAAAGCGCATGTTTTGGAAGGGAAACTTGTATGGAATAGGTCTGCTTTCCTAACAGTTCCAATTGACGTTCACAGTCTTGGAGAGGTGGGTTGATAAATGAGCCCTATTCACTGTCATTAGCATCACTGATTTTTCTTTTTTTGTTAAAAAAGCAAGTTTCTAGTTCTTAGGGCTGCAATACCAGCTAAAACCCAGAGGGAGAGCGCAGTAAGATTTCTAACAGTCCCTAGTCAGCGCTGAATGCCTTGCGTAGCTCTCTCTCTCCGTGATCAGTAACAAAAATGTTTAAAATAAGCAGGTAAATTGAAGTCTGCTTGATCTGTACAGGATGCAGAATTACTATTACATTGGTTTAGAACAGGGGTGGGCAAACTGTGGCTCGGGAGCCGCATGCGGCTCTTTCACATATATTATGTGGCTCCAGGCAGGACGGCTGGGGAAGCTAAATATCATTAACAAACAAATATCATTGGACAAATTAATATCATTATCAATATCTGCTTTTACCCCTTTTGTTATTATTTTTGGCAGTCTCGTTTAATGTTAACAAAAAGCAAATTTGCTTATTTTCCAATAAAAGCAGGTAATATTTGTTCATGTCTTGTGGCTCTCAAACATCTGATGTTTATTCTATGCGGCTCTTATGTTAAGCAAGTTTGGCCACCCCTGTTCTAGGTGGCTCTTATGCTGAGCAAGTTTGCCCAGCTTTGGTTCAGAACATAGTACCAAAGTCACGGCAAAAGACTTGCTCAAATGTAGAGCAGGTCACAGCTAGGTCTGCCCCGTCTTCTCTGCTCCCTTCCCAATTTGGCTGGCCCTCCTTCTGCACTTCTTCCTTCTTGCTCCCCTACCTAGATCTGTGCCAGCACTGCTATGTTCTCTCCTTCACCACTGCAATATTCCTCCTTCCCACCATTCACCACTGCAAATTTGTGCCAAGGGTCTGGCTCAGGAGATGGGCGGGACATCGTAGAGTGAAACGTATCACCGTTGAGAAACACCCCCCCCCTTCAGTGATCTTTTATCAAGGCCACGAACTGAACTCCTTCGAAGTTGCAGATAGGTAGACATGTGAAGCCTGCAGCAACCAAATAGAAAAGGAACCCTAGGGAACCCTGAAGAGTAACATTAACATCTATTCAGGGTATGTTTGAATAAATACTGTCAAGTGTTTAAGCAGCCCTTAGACTCCTGTTTCCATTCTGCTCTGTTTGAAGTGGCAGCGCTTCAGCCTCCAGGACAATGCCCAATAGGATCCACCTCTTGGTCAAAGGAAGGGGAGTGACCGATTTCACAGCAATCACGTTTCTCTTCTGAAGAATGTGCTATCTACAAAACACTGTGAACAAAAGATCTCATGGAAATTTAAACATAGGCCACTTCCTTTTACCCTACAAAATGATTGAGGTCCATCAGAAGATGCAATACTGGAAATAACCACAGGGTACCTCCACGATTTTCTTTCTTATATGCGCAAAAAAGCTTTAGATATGCTCCAACATTCCCTCCCCACTGGGTTTGCCATTTGGGAGACAATCTATACCAGTGGTGCTCACTCTGGGGCTTATGGAGAGCCACATTTCCAATGACCATCGGCCAAAACAGCCACCAATGGTGCTGTTTCCAGGTGGGAACGATCTGCCAACCCACAAGCCTGCTTCCTGAAACGTGGGGCAGATGCCACCATGGGGAGCAGTGCTCTGAAGTGCCAAATACCAAAGAGCCATGGGAGGCTCCTAAGCCACTGTGTGAGTCTCACTTGTCTCAGTGAAGGATCTGCTGGGAGAGAAAAGGGCTGTCCACTGCACTGTCCTGTGTTGTGTCTGTTCACACCCTGGTGCACAACCCGCTGCAGATGACTTCCCTAGCACACTGCAGCCTTGGCTAGGCTGAAACTCACCTCGCTCTTTGCCAGAGATTCTGGGATGCTCGGTTTCCTGATAGCTGTTGCCGTCTGGATGGTGCTGCTGGCTAAGGTGGCAATGACCTGGCCTTGGGCATTTAACAGCAGCTGCGGTGTTACTGCCTGCACCTGCAGATTCTGGGCCGGCAACGTGGCTGGGACAGGGTTTGCTGTGGCAATGCCAGCTGGGTTTACCACCCATGGAAGAGTTCCAATGACCTGGAAGAGGAAAGGAAAGAAGAGAAAATGTCCATTCGCATAGCACAAAATATCCCCCCCTCCCCATTCTATCTCCACTAGGGATATATAAAGCAAGCTTGGGTAGCCGTGTTAGTCTGTATGTAGCAGGAGAAAAGGGCAATAGTCCAGTAGGATCTTGAAGACTATCAAAAAATGTGGCAGGGTATGAGCTTTTGGGAGTCACTGCTCACTGTACTGTATCAGGCTGCATCTGAAGACGTGAGCTGTGCCTCACGAAAGCTCATACCCTGCCACAAATTTTGTTAGTCTTCAGGGTGCTACTGGACTCTTTGCTGTTTTCTAGGGATATATAAATATGCCTTTTTGTTTGTTTTTGTATGCTGTCACTGTGATCCTCTTAATTTTGCCCATTTTCACTGCTGCTGTTTCTGATTCGTTGGGAAAGAGCTGTGAAGCAGGACAGAATAGAACTGGTAACAGTGTTAATATATTGGACAGATATAATGTGTGCAGTACATGAATATAATCCTTGCACAATAAAGCACAGTAACACTAAATATGAATCTTCTGATACACAATGAAATATTCAATAAAATTCTCTTTCCAAAGTACGGTAGTTCTTTCCAACGAAAAACCCGGATATTGAAGATTTTGTTTCGATAATCTTTCTCAAGAAAATTACTATTCTAAGTATTTCAGAGGCATAAGGTTCCAGAAAACTGTATAGCTTCAGACTACTTATGTAGAAGGAACTGCCTATTGTGAATATTTCAAAGGCATAAGGTTCCAGAAAACTGTATAGCTTCAGACTACTGATGCAGAAGGAACTGCCCTTTTAGACCAGCTCAGAATTAATACAGAATGGCTTCTAAAAAGTGTTACCGGTGGCCCATCAATAGAAATAAAATTGTCACTGCAAACCTCTTTGAATACCCTGGAAGATGAAGACGCAGAATAAGCTATACAAAAATAAGCAGGCCCATTTGCTTCATCCACATAATTTATGCAGTTTTTCTTGAACAAGTATCTTGTTTCTTTTAAAGCAGAATACAACAAAGCCCTTTCCTTTAGGCAACATGTGAAAGATTTTCCAACAGATTATCTTTTTTGACACCTTATCTGAAAAATCAACATAGGATATTTTTTACACAGCGATTATAAAGTGTGTCAGAAACAGACATATCTATTTTTGCTTCTGTATAAACTGTACTGCCTTTTAACATTTGATTGAGGACTATTCCATTAACGAGCAAATAACATCTACTGGATTCGTCCAGATAGCTGTTAGATATTTGCCTCTTGTACCTTGCATGGTGTGGATTACACTGTGATGCTATTTTATTAACTGATTAATAATCCAAACAAAGAGGGCACCCAGGTACATCACCATCAGCTGAAGCGCCCAACACGGGTTTGATAAATAAGGTACTCTCTAGGACTGCTACAAGCACAGTTTCTAATGGCTAATACTGAACATGACCCAGCCAAAATTCAGCTCATTTCTGCCCTGCTGGTTTTAAAGGGAGGGTCAAGTTTGTCAAAAGTGATGGGATTCTTAGCTTTGGTATGTTCTTAACCCTTCTAAAAACAACATGGAAACCAAAAAAAGATCTTAGTTTTGGATGTGCTGTGACTATATATTTATTTAAGAAACGCTTTGAACTTCCGTGCATTTTAAAAAGTGTTCCTTGATGCCAATTCAAAAAAGGAGGAACTGGTGCCGTCTCTCCGGGCCTTCCAGAGATGACTTTTTAAAAAATTATTACGGAATGCCTATGGACTGGCTTAACTGTTGCTGCCCACTAGTATTGCCTGGAAGATTTCTAACTGTGCAATCCTAAACAGAGTTATACCCTTCTAAGCCCATTGACTTCCACACAGAAGGATGTCACTCTGTTTAGGACTGCACTGTTAGCACCTGAACTGGTTTTAACTGCTGTTTTTATTATCCATTTTTTACAGACTGACTGTTTGCCATCTTGGACACCTCGCTTAGAGGCAGAAAAGTGGGCATATATATATAAATAAACGAATAAAATATTAGTGCATTAGTGTGCTTGCTTTTCCAGACAAGGACCAGCTCCCAGTTCAGGTCCTGTCCCATCAGTGTTTTCGCTTTAAGTGTGTACTGCAGTCTTATGGGACTTACCTGGCCCTGTGCATTGGTCAGGATCTGCCCCGTAATCCCTTGCACACTGGGAATAGTGCTTGCAATTACTGGCGTGGCAGCCAGGGAACTGAGGAGCTGGGTTGGGGCCCCAAGAGAAGCCGCACTGAGCTACAGGGGGAAAAAGAAGAAAAGAACCGGTCAAGCATTAAAACATTCTGTTATTCTGGATTCATAGGAGTTCATTAGCTGTTGTAGATTTTCCGGGCTGTATGGCCATGGTCTTGGCATTGTAGTACCTTTCGCCAGCAGCTGTGACTAGCATCCTCAGAGGTATAACACAGAAAGATGGAGTACACTGACACAGAGGGTACTCCACCTTTCTGTGTTATACCTCTGAGGATGCTAGTTACAGCTGCTGGCGAAACGTCAGGTACTACAATGCCAAGACCACAGCCGTACAGCCTGGAAAATCTACAACAACTATTCCTGCCCTACCTTACAATATTGTTCTAAAGACTCCTGAGATAATGCAGGGATGGCCAGCCCCAAAGCAATTTCACTTGACTCCCAATAGATCCTACTAACTTTTAAAGTCAAATGGTGAAAGCTTGCTCACAGAGCACAATTTTCCTGCCTCCGCCAGTTGCCCAAAATGTTCCCCCAAACCCCATCACTGTAAGCGGCTTTCTCCATCCTCTCCTCACAATAACCCTGTCAGGGACATCAGGCTGAGAACGTGTGACTGGCTCAAGATTGCCCAGCGTGTTCCAAAGGCAGAGTAGAGATTCAAACCTCAGCCTCCCAGGTCCTAGCCCAACACTTGAGCCTCTACACCATGCTGGTGGGTGGAAACTTGCCATAAAGAAGTTCAGGCTGAGAGAGAATAACGGGCCCATGGTCACCCAGTGAACTTAATGGATGAGTGGGGATCTGAACCCCACTCACAGAATAACGTTCTTAAGAAGACAAAGAGTTGAATTTATACCCCGCCCTTCACTTGGGAGTCTCAGAGTGGCTTACAATCCCCTTCCCTTCCTCTCCCCACAACAAACACCCTATGAAGTAGGTGGGGCTGAGAGAGCTCTGAGAGAACTGCTCTTGAGAGAACAGCTCTGAGAGAACTGTGACTGACCCAAGGTCACCCAGCTGGCTGCATGTGGAGGAGTGGGGAATCAAACCCCAGTTCTCCAGATTAGAGTCCGTCGCTCTTAACCATTACACCAAACTGGCTCTTAACGCTGTACCATTGCTACAACTCACTGGCTTCCTCACTGCTTATTATGATTATTTATTTATGCAACTTCCACAATACCCCATGTGGCTGGTGGTAATTGATTAGGATTCGTCACAGCCTTCCAGGAAAGATTCTGCAGACTGCCACAGGGGAAGCAAGGTCTATCTTGCCTGGCATGCTGCTGCATTCTGAGACAAATGCAAGTGTGGGGTATTTATAGTCAACCGTTATCGTTACAAGAACAATTACAAATCCCAGCATCTTAGGATCCATGCAACGCGTATAAATAATAAAAGCAACCCAGCCCCACAGGGCTTGCTTCAGGAACAGGCAGGACCCACCGTTCCCAGCTCCCAAGACTGTGCTGTGACTGTTTATTTATTTATTTAAAACCTTTATCAGCTGCCTTTCTAACTTGCAGGACTCTAGGTAATTTACACTGGGCGCTTTCACACATGCTAAATAGTGCAGTTTCAATCCAGTGACCATTTGCAAGTGGATTTTGCCATTTCACACAGTAAAATCCACTTGCAAAGTGCATTGAAAGTGCATTATTTAGTGTGCGTGAAAGTGCCCAATTTAAATAAAACAACAATTATAAGAAGTGCACAGACCCAAATTTAGCTCATGCTGCCCTATTCTCTACTGCAGTATAATACTGCTAAGCACAGCAGGGGGCGGGATTGAAAACTCTCCCATTCCTCCCTGCCCTTAAACTAGCAGGTGATTCCTTGTTGGCAGAGTTTTCGTCTCCTTACTATTCCGGGGTTAAAGGCAAATCCCGCCGGCTGAACTGTGATCTGTGTTTGCGTCTCCAGTGGCTTGGCGACAGGCGGCGTTGAAGCAGTGGTTGCCTGTGGCAAAATGGCCGGCTGAGTCTGAGGCTGGAACACAGTCTGTGTTTGAACCGGGGGCCGTGGCTGGACTGTTTGCTGAGCCTGGAGAGGCTGGGCTGGCTGCAAAGGGGCTTGTATGGCCGTGTTTAGCACTGCAGCAGCTGTGGAAGCAAGAGCAGGAGAGAGAAAGAGAGGGATTAAATATCCACCATAATGCTACACTTTTCTTTCTCCAGCCCTGTAAGTTTAAAAAAAACAACTGATCCTCAGTTCGGGGCATGTATTACATCTAAAACATTTGATGGGTGGGGAAATGCAACTTAAGGCCAAAATAAAATTTTTAAAGGAGATGCTTTACAGCTAGTTAGCTAGCTGGATAGATAAACAAAGTGGCATCTTTCCAACTAGCAGTCTCCACTGGCATAAACATTTGAAAGCGTTTCTACTGCACAGAACTCCACATCTGTCACTAAGTTCCTTCCTCCTGCCTCAAGAAGCCAGATGCTGCTGGAAGGCAAACTGGAAAGGAAGCGGCCAGCTGCACTGAGCCAGATGTGAAGTCACAAGTGCTTGTGTCAGCTGTCTCAACCTACAGCCACTGCAGTCATTCAGAGGCTTTTGAACATACAGAGGATGATTTGTAGGCTCCCATGCAAACTGATCCGCAGTGACAAGTTGCGCCTGGAAGGTTACTTTTTTTCAACTACATCAAGTGTCCTTTCCCTTTAACAGCCTCTTGCAAATAAAAAGCTATCCTCACAAATTACTTACCGGAAGAATAACCTCTCTTAAAATCATATTCTGGTGACACTGACCAGCATGGAATTTGTTGCTGTGAAATATTCTATTGTTAATGTTTATTGATTCAAAGCGAGTGGCAATCTGCTTTCAAAAAAGATCAGAGGTGGCTAACCATGCAGTCCTATGCAAAGGTACTCCCAGTCTAAGCTCAAAGATTTCTTTTCTTTTTCTCTCTCTTTTTTTTTTTTTAAAAAAACCTCAATGTTATCAATGGGCTTAGACTAGAGTGAGTAACTTTCACTGCAATCCTAAACAGAGTTACACCCCACTGAAGTCAGTGGTTTAGAAGGATATGATTCTACTATGCACAGGACACACAGGATTGTAATGTAAGATATGTTTATGAGCTGCAACTGATACAACAGCCACAAATAAATGTTATGAACGCTGAAGCTTTGATGCGTACATGGAGCTCCACCCCCAGCATGCAAGGTCTTTCCCATTCATTTCAGAGGAAGGAGCCAATAAACAAGTGTATTTCTTCATACTAGAGGATCCATTCCCTTTACTGAAGTAAGTGTTGAAGCCCGTTCCGGGCATGCACAAGGATCTGGCTCAGAACCAATAGCCCCTAATATACATAGTTAAACCTGCTGAGTTCCCCTTCGTCTCAGCTGGTGGATCTAAAAACCATGCCAGCTGCTCTTTCCAATTAGCACCTCCATACACGTTACCTTAGTGGAAAAAACAAATTTAACAAACCTACATTTCTGTTAAAGAACACGGCAAGCTCTTGAACACATGACACTCCCTTGTACTGAATCAGACCATCTGGATCTGTACTCTACAGTACAGACTGGCTGCAGCTCTCCAGAGTCTCAGGCTGAGGTCTTTGACATCACCTACCACCTGATCCTTTTAGCTGGAGATGCTGGGGACTCAACCTGGGACCTCCTGCATGCCAAGCAGATGCTCTACCACCAAGCCCCAGCCTTCCCCCTACCACACGAAGCTGCCTTATACTGAATCAGACTTTTGGTCCATCAAGGTCAGTATTGTCTAATCAGACCCGCAGCAGCTCAACGGGGTCTTTTGCAGAGGTCTTTTGCATCACCTATTGCCTGGTCCTTTTAACTGCAGACGGTGCCAGGGGTTGAACCCGAGACTTTCTGCATGCTGAGCGGATGCTCTGCCACGGAACCACGGCCCTTCCCTCCCTCTCCCAAAGGTGTCTGGATCTGGCACAAGCAATTGGGACGCTGTCACGCAAGAAGGCCATCCTGCAGAAGAATGCGGTTACCTTGCAGGTTGGCTATAGGTGATTTGAAAATTCCCCCAGTAGGAGAGGCGGCCGTCAGTCCCGGAAGGGCAGCGACCGTTGCTGCAGGAAATGTCCACACAGCCAGCCCCTGCTGACCTGCCGCTTGACCTGCAATACTGATGGGGATAAGAAGAGGTTGAGTAACTGCCCCTGCTGGAACCATTACGCCTGTCACAACTGTTGCTAAGTTTTCCTGAGTCAAGACCTGCAAAAGTAAACAAGATTTAAAAAAGAAAAGGGAAAAAAAGATCAACGCCACCGCAGACAGCATCAGCGCAGCAGCCGCGCCAGCGAGCCCACGGGAGGCCCAGCCCAGCCAGGTGACCCCTGCCTGAGATGCGCCGTGTGGGGCTTTGCACCCCGGGCCAGCAGCTGGACAGACACAGCTCTGTTAACGCCCAACAGGGGGGGCTGGTTGCAAAATCAACATTGGGGAGCAGGCAGGGAAGTTCTACAGCACTGCAGGATCATGCTAGGCTGTCTGCCCACCAAACCCTTTGCTTCAGAGCGCAACTGTCTATGGCAGGGGCCCCCAATGTGATGCCCATGGGCACCTGCCAACACCTTTCCTGGCACCCACCAGGAGTTTTTAGGAAGCGGGCAGGACCAGGTGGGCCTTTGTGCTAGCAAAGCTTCTGATTGGCCACTGGATTGGCAGTGCAGATTTTCAAAAACATTGCTTTGGCAGCCACTGCCATCCAGCACACATATCTTCACTGCATGACTGAAGGTAAGCTACAGTAGCCAATTTCTGGCCAGCTCTGCCTCTTGCAGCTGCTATTTTGTGGCTGCTCCCACCAGGCTGTGTCAGAATCCTAAAGGTGCTTGCAGGTTCAGAAAGATCAGGAACCCCTGGCCTACGAGTTTTATGTTGGCACTGGCACTTTTCCTAGGGGAAAAGGCCATTTGCACCTTATCCCAGGTGAGGTCCCTGGTTAGTGCCCTGCTTGCTGGTGTGGCTGTGGGAAAGATTGTCCCTCCTGACAGGAAATCATTTCCCACCATGTTCTCCACAGTGTCTGACAAGACAGTGTAAGAAACACTGGATTTGCTCTCTAAGAGGGGCCACGGGTGATATGCTGGCGAGGAAGTGCTACATTTTAAAGCAGAAGGCCAGGAATCTCCCAGTTGGCGGATCTATGCACCGGAAAGCACCTGAGCTTGCTGCTTCAGACAGCAGGCTGGAAACTTATTTACGGGAAAAGCTATTCTGGTTCTCTCTGCAGGCGCAAACTGCACAGCCACGAAGACCAGCAGTAGAGAGTGGGGAGAGGAAGATTCAAAGAAGAGGAGCTTGGGGGAAAAGATTAGCTCCCCCCCTCAAATACTAGCCATGGGTGGAGCATTCACATAAATGCTCTGCTCACAGCCACCCATTTGAGCCAGAGAAAATGAGGATTTAATCAATTTTCTCCAGCTCAAATGGAGGAGGGGGGCATCCTCCTTCACAGGTATTATGTGTGGGGCTAGTCTGCCTACTGGTCACAGACCATGATTGTTCCTGGGACTGCTGGGAACACCAAGGGTCAAGCTGTCAATCAAGCGAGAAGTCTCCTGACTTCACGCTTCGCAGCAGACGTGGGGGGGGGGGGGCTGAACTGGACCAAGGTCACAGCTCTGAGGAAGAGGGTTACCTCTTTCCCCCATGCTCTTCTCTGATCAAAACCTTCCCACCCAAGAACTCCTTTTCTTTTCCCCAAAGCTTGAAGAGGAACAGCTCCTTGGTTGGAGGATGGGAGGGGATCTACTGTTATTTGAACAATTTACTTGGGATAACTGTTGCTCACAGCAGTTTGCAGCGAACAGAGCTGGGTGTCTAATTCATATCCCAGGGGAAGGGAAGCTTCTCCTCAGCAAATCTTTCACAGTGGGCACTTTGGTGCCCACAGCTCTGAAGAGGGCAGGACCTGGAAATATTCCTTTTTAGCTTTATACCCTAACAACGATTGGCACGGTTGCACTGCATATGCCCAGAGCTCTATCCCTATGCTAAGAAACACACATCCGCCAATGACAATGGAAGAGTGCATTTGATTTCTACATATCAACAAACTTAAAAATGTGAACTCATTCCAGAACACTAAAGCTCCACATAAGGGGGGGGGGGAATTCCCAATTCTAGAACACTCAACGGCCACAGCATTCTGGCCAGACAAAGTTCCACAATTCCAGAACATTCTGAAGCCTTATGGATCCCTCAAATAAGGGACTGTTGGCAGTTCTGCTGCTGTGCAGATCTGAGGCCCGGGTCTGGCTGTTCCAAACTACGGCCCTGAATTTCCACCTTTCGGCCCACCCCTGAATGCAGAAATTGAATGCACTATTTCCTGTGTTCAATGCCCCATGCGATACTTCCCACATACCCAACACAAAACTGTAGGGTAGTTACCTGTGGCGCGGTTTGCACTGTGACAGGCGTGAGAGTTTGTGTTTGCTGGCTTGTCACTTGGCTGAAGGGGATGACTCCTGGGACGGGCGCAGGAGTTATTTCCGGTAATGTCTTTACTTCACCTTGAGGAGAAGGAAACAAGGGTTGATCTCTGAGCCATAGAATGTTGAACCAACATGGCACGGAGTGAGGAAAGGTGGAACTAGTAGGCAGGGCTAGAAAGCACTTCCAGTGACAGAAGGTGACTGAGGGGACAGTTTGGAGTAGGGAAACGGAGGGCAGGAAAAGGCTGTGCCTCCATCCAACCATTAACAGATCTCTGATTCCAACCATCCCTCTGTTTAAAAGGGGCCATGGGGGTAGGCATGCAGTGTCTAATCTGGCCCTAAAAGTCCTGCATTTCTGCTGAAAAACACTTTGCATCCTGAAATTCACAGGGTTGGATCCAGTCCAAATTTAACACATTTCTACCGATTCTCCCTTCCTGCTGCAGACCCCCTTATGACTGTTCCTCAGGTTCACCCAGGGGTCATTTCGAGCAGGAACGCACAGGAACGCCATTCCGGGAGTAACAAGCCCAGGAGTGGGCACATATGGTGGTGTGGAAAAAAGCAAAAGCATACTAACTTGATCTGTATTTTCATGCTTGTTGCAGAGTAGCTTCCCTGCAAGAGCAAAGGAAACCTAAAGTGTCTTTAGTCAAAGTGTAAAGCTGGATCGCCAGCTCTGAGTTGGGAAATACCTGGAGATTTTTGGGGTGGAGCCTGAGAAGTGGTTGTTGCCTTCTGACACACTTTTGGTGATGTCAGGGGGTGTGGCATATGCAAATAAGTTATGCTAATGAACTCCTGCCCCTCTTTTTTTACAAAATGACTCCTGGGTTCACCTATTCTTTAGGAGTCAAGTTTCATGGTGATCAATGGACTACAGGGGGAGGCAGGAAAGTTCTGTTTCACAGATGGAAAATTTAGTCTTGGTCCAACCCAGTGGTAATTTCCACTAATAGATGGGGAGGGGAGACTTTCACCAATTCTCCCACACACACTGCAGACCCCCATTTCACCCCTCATACTGTTTCTGTCCCCCCAGGAAGAGCAGTCTGAGAAGCATTTCAGGCTCTTCTACATAAATCTAGGGGACAGTTCTCCATTACTTTTTTTTTTTAAAGAAATAATGCTTTCTTTTTTATTGAAGAAAGATTCCCCACCCCCATGTAAAATGCTGTACAGGAGAACATGAAAGAAAATGAAGAAGAACAGAACCCTCACATTCACTGCACACTTAATGGATGACAAATGGCAGAGAGGACAATTTATTAAAGAAGTCTAGCATCTAAACAATTCAAAAGGTAGATGATTTAGTGACTGTAAAGTTCTAGTTTTTTTCTCAATAAATAACTCACATTTAGTAGGGGGGAATCATTATGAGGGGACGCTAAGAGATGCTTGAAGTGTCTTTTAAAATAATTAAAAAATGAATTACCCCAAACAGAAAGGAATAAAAAATATAACAAAATATAACAACAATGGTGGCGAGTGTACAGATAAACATCTATAAAAGGTTTCCAAATATCTAAAAATATGTCCAAGCACAATATTCATCTATATCCCACACATTCAAATGTTGATCAAGCGGTAAATTCCTCAATCCACTGGATTACTGGAGGTGGACATTTATCTTTCCAGTGTAGTACAAGTCTTTTAGCAACAGGGAGGTCATGGAGGATCCATTTTTGTAGATTATCAGTTAGTCTCTAGGTAACAGGCAAATAGCTTAAAAGTAGATAAGCATCCTTAAAGATTCGGGTTGCCAGATCTGACCTGGCTTTTAACAGAGGAGTCCCCGGTCCATCCTGGGATTGTCTTGCATGCACCCATAGCATGCGAGCCATGATGATGTCACCCAGAAGTGGCATCATCACGCCAGGCACTTTGCATGTTGACGCTCTATCATTCTGGCCAAAAACTGTATGGTAACTAGAGCATCGATGCACAACGCGCCTGGCATGATGACGTCACTTCCGACAGCATCAACCCCGGAGGAAGCTGTTCAGGAGTGGGGCTTCCCCCGCCGGCCAGATGGAGCCCCCGAAATCGGGGGAACCCCCATCCCGACCAGGGTTCTGGCAAGTCTATCAGAGATCAATGAATATTATAATATAAAACTAATCTGAGATATTACTGCCTCCCCAAAAGACAAAATAACTGGACAGGCCCAAAACACCTGCTTAAGAGACATGTCTTGTAGGTTACAGGCCCCTAAATTAGACTCTCTACTTCGCACTTTACTAAAAAAAATCACTGTAGTGTCTAGTATATAATTTTTTCACTGACACATAATTTTTTGCTGAATAAGTAACAGCTTACGGTTCATAGAAACAACAGGTATAAAATGTGGGAAGGTATCCCATTGCTTTGGCCAGACAGAGTGATCTGGCTCCTTATTCTATTCATTTCTGAGACTTTGCTTATTATATTTATTAATTGGCATCAAATACTTATAAACTTGGTTTCATTTTATGCATTGGTTCAATGAGATTTTCCAAGAGTATCAGAGATTCTGAAACAGTGCTGCAGGGCCATATTTAGATACCAACAGATGTTGCAGTTGTAAATACAGCTGTTCAACAGAGGTTGACAGGTCATACCTAGACCTCAGCTGAGAAAATAATAAAAACTCATTGTCATAGGCTATTAATTGATCCAAAGTAAAAATTCCCCATCTGTTTAAGCCTCCCATAAAAGAAGAGTTCTTTGCAGTTTTTTGAATCTGGATTGGCTTATAGTGTTAATTTAGCAATGTGAAAATGGGTGAAACTGATATTGCCGTAGCATTGTACACCATAATTCTTAAACTGCAGAAAATGCAGGAGGAACTAGATCTAGACCTTAATACACTCCAATTAAAGAGGGACGCCGGACAAGAAACCTCCAAAAGGTGGATAGTTCAACTGAGAGGAGCAATCCCAATAATAGGTACAAGTTAAAAGATATGCCTGATGAGACAAACCAAGATCAGGAAAACCAAATCCTTCTTCATTAAATGGGAGCTGCATCCTCTTTAAAGAAATCTGAGGTGGCAAGGAACCCCATACCAATTTCCTAAATAAAGTATTAATTTTATAAATAAATCTACAGGTTTATTTACTTATTTGTGTTACTAATATCTTGTCTTTCTCATCGGGACTCAAGACAGATGATACAGAGCTGGTCAATGCAATCAACAGGATGGGACATTCAATAAACAATGAAATAGGATTTGCGTTGTAGTGCCAACCAGAAACCTCAAAAACAGAATTTAAGTAAATAAAATATATATAATTTGAGATATAATGTTCATTTTGAGTGTATGTACTTTATCACATAAAAAGCTTTATGATTGCCCATCTGTACAAATCCAAGGATGCATCAGCGATCAACTTCTTAAAATGTAGCATAAATCATGTGCTTAGTCTCTCAAGGAACCAGTGTTCCAAGAGAAAGAATGACATGTGGGCACCACTAACTATGCCCATCAGCATATGCACTGTGTGATATATTATCTCCCAAGGGCATCAACTCAAGATTTTGTCCAGTTTATCAAATAACCAGACAGATCCCCAAAAGTATTGATAACTTTCATTACTACAGGAACAGAAGACTGAGATTCTGGATTAGAACAGATAAAAGGAAGTACTTCTTCACCCAAAGAGTGATTAATACATGGAATTCACTGCCACAGGAGGTGGTGGCAGCTACAAGCATGGACAGTTTCAAGAGGGAGTTAGATAAACATATGGAGCAGAGATCCATCAGTGGCTATTAACCACAAGGTATAGATAGGAACTCTGGGGCAAATGATGCTCTGTATTCTTGATGCGGGGAGGGGGGGGCAACAGTGGGAGAGCTTCTAGTGTCCTGGCCCCACTGGTGGACCTCCTGATGGCATCTGGTATTTTTGGCCACTCTGTGACAGAGTTTTGGACTGGATGGGCCATTGGCCTGATCCAACATTGGCTGCTCTTATGTTCTTATATTAATAAACAACTAAAGATTATCTGCACAAAGAATAATTTTAAATTCCAGAGAGTTACGCACAAAGCCATGAACATTGTTATTTTGTCTGACAGCACAGGCCAGAGATTCCGAGCATAAATCAAAAATAAGAGGAGAAAAGTAGCCAAGCTTCTCTCTGAATGATTTTGTTACAAATATAGCCCCATTTTTTGTGCTAAAATCCCTCTTGAATGCTTCAGTTTTGCAGTTTGTGGAATGCTAGAAGGGAGGGAGCCTTCCTGATCTCACTGGGCAGGCCATTCCATAAGGTTGTTGATTTTGCACATTTGCAGGATGGCACCTGCAGAAGGCCCTGCTCAGATGAGTGAAGTTGCCATGGTGGAGCATAGGGTGTATAGTGTACTTACATGTGTGTTGCGTGTGCAACGTCCCCGACATGATGATGTCACCCAGAAGTGACATCATCACATCTGCAACACTGCACAACGAGGCTCTGGTTTTTGGGCAAACTCTATGGTTTTGAAGCCAAAACACCATAGAATTTTTGCCCCAAAAACCACAGCATTGCACACAACATCCTGCCCACCCCCCAGAATGCCCCCCAAATCCCCCCATAGTGACATCGAGGGGACCTGGCAGTCCTAAAAACAAAGACAGGCCAAGAAATTGGAGGGGGGACGACAAAGTGCCTCTTACCTCCCGAACTGGCCTGTGTCTTCTCTGTGTTTTGTTCCACTCCTTCCTTCCCTGTTTCACTGGGCTCTGGGGGGCAGCTCATGGGAGCATCTCCTCCCACTGACACTGTTGTAGTTGTTTCCAAAGTTTTCCCTGCGTTCTCTGCAGGGAGTGGAGCGTCCACCCCCACCTCCAGCACCCTGATTGTCTCATGACCTGACATTACAATCACCTGAAAAGAGAAAGCAAGGAAGGAGAGGGATATGAGTAGCCTCAAACCCCCAAAACAATGAACGATGAGAAGAAACAATGGTGATTTGAACCACCGATTCTTCACAAGATCCAGTGTGGAGTAGTGGACAGAATATCAGGAGACCCAGGTTTACATCCCCACTCTGCTGTGGAAGCCTGCTGGGTGACCTTGGGCCACTCCGTCTCTCAACCACACCTACCTCACAGGGTTGTTATGAGGATAAAATGGAGGCGAGGAGAAAGATACAAGCTACTTTGGGACCCCGGGGGGGGGGGAAGTGGGGTGTAAATGAAGTAAATTTAAAAAATGAAATTAATCAAGTCTTTAGCTAAGGCCACAGAAGAAGCATCATTGCTAGGATTGCCAACCTCCAGGTGGTAACCCACCAATGTTCACTGTGAAAAATTTTTATTCAGTCCAATTACAGTCCACAAACTTGCTTCTTCTGTTTCTTTATTTTACATCATGCAGTGCTGCTGCTGCTTCCAGACAATTACCATGCAACTACAGATTTCCTAGGTAAGTATTCCGTTTCCCCCTATGCTTTGTCAGGTTGCTTTTTTATATACGGAGCCAATGCTCTAAGACTCCTAATCAGAATTAAATCTTGTGCTTCCCTATTTGGCCACCACAGCACAGTTCAGACACATACCTGCTCATTAACTGTCAGGGGTGCTTCTTGTGGGGGAACCGTTTCTGCGTCCATGATTGGTTACTGGAAGAAGTGAGTGGCAAGGTACGATGGGTCACATACTGCAGAGACAATGGACGCTAAGGCTGCGGAGGCACCTGTTAGGAAAGCAGAAACCCACTCAATTCCAAGTGACAACGATATGAGCCAGACACTAATTTAGCATTTCTTTTTTCATATGTTACAGTTTCCTCAATATCTGATTCCTTAACAAAGCCTTCCTTAAACCCCTTAATCCTCACCTTACCCCACTGTTCTATTACCATCTGCCCCTATCCCAATTTGCCCTGCTTAATAATGCTTTGGTCCCTCTGGGGCATCTTGAGGTAGGTCTCTTTTTTATTCCCGAAGTGTGGTATGGGCATCCCCCCAAAAACTGAGGATATATCCAAAAATCCTCGATACCTTCAGAGCTATTCATCCTGCAGTAGAGAGTCTGGGATTCCCCCAGAAATTTGTTACCTACACTCATGGTCAGAGCAGACAAAAGTAGATCAGTCCTTAGTGCTATAGAGAGAGACATCTTACCATCAGGGACCCTTCCCCCGTCCCCAAAAAGTCTGTTTCCCTTTTGCCATCATCCATGTTTCGTAGTCGAGCTCTCTGCTCTGGAAAACTTATCCTCCTCACTGAAAACGAAACAAACAAATGAACACCTGGCAAACTTGTCAAGAGGACTGAGTAGGGTGTCTTCCCTCAGAAGTTCTTCATTGGGTCACGTACGGTCCCCTGACTGCCTCACAGAAAGGTAATTGCCTTAATAGGAACCTAATGCATTTTTTATAAGGCGTGTCTCTGTGATGCACTTAGCCAGCTTGCCTGAACGACATTCAAATCTACTTGATGCATGCGGGAAAATGCTCTTGTTTACACAGCTCCACAGGAGACCACACGTCCTTCCGACCACTGAAAGCATCAGAAGATGCTAGCAGCTGAGACAAGTCAGAACTTCGGTGATGTTACTTTGGACAAAACTTGCTATCACTAGCATCACACACGCTGAGTTTGTTCTGACCTCCAAATAACTGAAATTGCTTTAATAAACCTTTTCGACAGTCTTTTCACTGACAGGTGAAGCCTGAGGCAGCATTCAGGGCCTGCAACACTGTGTAAGAGCCAGTGTAGTTAGTTTGTCCAATGAAGACTGGAGAGTCCTTGGTTCAAATCCACAGTCAGCCATGAAAGCTCACTGGGTGACCCAGAGGCAGGCAGCCACTCTCTCTCTGCCTAAGCTGTCTCATGAGGTTGTTACAAGGGCTGAAACGGAGCAGGAGAGAACCTTCCAGAACAGTGGTCCCCAACCTATTTCCCCCTGTGGTCACTTTTGGAATTCTGCACAGGGTGGTGGGCGCAATCACAAAATGGCTGCCAAAAGAGGCGAAGCCACCCAAAAACTGTTAGGGAGTGAGGTTACACATAACTCTAATAGCAACTTCTCAGCAACTCAGGCAGAAGCTCTGTTTAACAGAATGCCTTTTAAAACGACCATCGTGTTTCCAAATATTTTCTTGCACATACAGATCTTACCCTTCAGTCACAGTATTGTGTGCAGTTCTGGAGGCCTCACTTTAAAAGGGTTGCGGACAGAAGGGAGTGGGTGCAGAGGAGAGCGACAAGGATGGAGACCAAGGCCTAGGAGGAAAGGCTGAGGGACTTGGGGATGTTCAGTCTGGAGAAGAGGAGGTTGAAGGGGGACATGACTGCTCTCTTCAAACATTTGAAGGGCTGTCACTCAGCAGAGGGCAGGGAGCTTTTCCTGTTGGCAGCACAGAACTCGCAATAATGGGTTCAAATTAAGGGCGAGAAAGTACCAGCTGGATCTTAGGAAAACCCTTTTTACAGTCAGAGT
Organism: Lepidodactylus listeri; assembly: GCA_029233225.1. Taxonomy (NCBI): domain Eukaryota; kingdom Metazoa; phylum Chordata; class Lepidosauria; order Squamata; family Gekkonidae; genus Lepidodactylus; species Lepidodactylus listeri. Next base: position 52,100,334 of record JARCFY010000015.1, on the reverse strand, counting down.
TGTGCAACAGTGGAATCAGATGCCTAGGGAGGTGGTGAGCTCCCCCTCACTGGCAGTCTTTCAGCAGCGGCTGGACAATCACTTGTCAGGGGTGCTCTAGGCGGATTTTGCATTAAGCAGGGGGTTGGACTAGATGGCCCGTATGGCCCCTTCCAACTCTGTGATTCTATGATTCTATGACCCAAGTTCAACCAGTGAGATTCCATGGCAGAGTGCAGATTTGAACCTGGGTCTCTTAGATCCTACTCTAACCACTACACCATGCTAGCCCCTATCTCAAATCTATGCCAACTCTAGCACTCACCTCTACATTCACATACCCCTGGCCGGCTACCTCCTGCTTGCCTCAGTATCACAGTACCTCACTGCTCAGGCATCAAGTAGCCAAGTCAAGACACTGGGAATTGTGGTTTGCGGGGTGGGGGACGGAATTGCTTGGCAGGGCATGTTAAGAATTTGTATGGAAACCTCTGAACCCCCCTCCCACACACACACACAAAGCTACAATGCCTAGGGAGAAATGGAATATAGACAAATATATATAATATATATATTAAATATTATATATGTAATATAGAGAAAGCACACCTGTCCCTTCAAAAGGTTGCTCTCCACCCAGAGGACTGACTACCAAGCAAAGCAAAGAGCTTCTTTCAAACCTTCAAGTACATTCCTAAGTACGACAGCAATTGTCAAAGGCTGAAAAACAGTCACAATATCACAATGTTCACACTAACATATTTATCGTTTGCAAAAGAGACTCAGATCTTTTCAGGCCCTCCCTATGGGACCAAGTCAAGCAGAGAGCTATTTTTCGATGCTGTGCCGAGACCAATTAGCAAGAGAGACTATTAAAATAGACATTTCCTAATGTCAAGCTCTGTGCATGTTCTGCAGCTCCAGAGTGGGCTGGATCTCATTTAGCAAACATTCCGCCAGTTTGTAGTAGCGTTTGTGGGGTTTTTTGAAAATTTTGCTCCTTCACACATTTTTTGCAATTAATGGGACAAATAATTTTGCCCAGATGGCAATGTTAAGTGTGCACTGCAAGAAAAACAGCCATTTCACAGCAGATGGTGACAAAGAAATGAAATGCGCAAAAAGAAAGAAGGGGGGGGGGATGATTTACAACATGCCATGCCTCACTGTGAATATAATTACCAAGTTTAATTACAAGTGCCGATGAGTCAGAAATACAACCGTCCCAGATAACATTCCAGTGGGAATCTTACCTTGAATGTAGCACAAGGTAAGGAGCAGTGCAGCACTGGCAGAGAAGCTGTCAAGAGAACTGTCAGAGTTTGAACTAGCGTCCCAGATCTCTGCTTTAAATCCCAAGTGAACTGACCAACTTCTGTAAGCAGACTGTAGGCCAGAGCCTGTACATATGCAGACATGCTTCTTAGAGCTGGAGACATACATTCATTTTGAAGAAAGCTGAACATTATTTGAGAGCAGTGGGAAGCACTTCCTAAAACGTACGTGCACTCCCCCCCCCCCCAGTTGTTCATGGTCAGGCAGGCTTTCCAATCAAAACAAAAACCTGTAAACTGTTTAACCAGAAGCAAAAGTGGGGATGAATGTACATGTGAGCAACCATCTCTCTTCCAAACCACCAGCAACTCTCAGAAAGAGAAGCATTGTTTGTCTCCTACTTTAGGTTTCACTCAACAGCACGTCTTCTTCTTCACAGGTTATACAGCCAGGAAAAAAAGGAGTGCCCCAATAAGGAAGTGAAGATGACTCACAACTGAGTTTCTGATGTCACTTCCTGAAGAGCTGCTCCTCTCGTACTTTCCAGGCCCCCCCCCCATAAAATGCTCATCCCAGGCCCTGCTCTCTATGCCCCCCACCGACAGGTGAGATGGGTTGTGACCAATGTTCCCTCTAAGCTGTGGAGTCTTGTGAGCAAAAATTCTACTTTGTAAGCTGCTGGCATTAAAGTTGTGAGCGAGCGATTTGGCTACTGCATAAATTAGTTTGCTCTGGAGCCATTCTTCCTGAGCTGAGATAAAACTCTGTTGAGTTGGAGGCTACAAAACTGTGAGCTAGCTCACACTAACTCAGCTTAGAGGGAACACTGGTTGTGACCATAGACAGTGGTGGCACCTCAGTTTTGGGATGCCTTCTGCCTTGAGGCTCATCTGGCACCTATCTTATTGTCCTTTAGGCATCAGTCAGAAACGTTTCTTTTTATTCAGCGTTTCACTAAGGGACTGCATCTTTTTTAGTTGTTTTTAATGGTCTGCTTTTAACTTGGAGACTGTTTTATTAGTATCACTTTTGTCTGCTCAAAGTCATGTAATACGCTTTTCATGCCCCTGGCTTGGGGAGGGGCTGTGACTCCGTGGTATGGCATCCGTTAGGCATGCAGAAGGTCCCCAGTTCAATCCCTGGCACCTCCATTTTAAAGCATTATAGGTGACAAGAGGTGATGTGGTTTTTCAGACAGGAGAAGCCTGAGGTAGCCTTCAGGGCCTGTGGCACTGTGTAGTAGCCAACATGGTTAGAGTGTTCAACAAGGACTGGGGAGACCTGTGTTCAAATCCACAGGCAACCACGAAAACTCACTGGCTGACCCAGAGCCAGCCACTCTCTCTCAGCCTTAAGATAGAGCTGCTGCCAGTCTGAACAGACAATATTGACCTTGATGGATTAAGGGTCGGATTCAGTATAAGGCAGCTTCATGTAGCTTGTTTTTGCGTGTTGTTTTAGCATTTACATTGACTGCATAAATAAACAGTGTGAAAAAATAATTTCACACATGGGAAGAACTCATTCTCAAGACAGAGGAGATGCACAAGGTCTCCCTCTGCACATCACACGCAAGCATAAAACAATGATGTGTGAGTCATTCACATTTCTGCCATTGCTTTGTAATATGCACCCAGTTTTGGTTAACAGCTCCATTCAAAAGCACGGCCCCACGACTGATTGTCAAGACTCAAGCATACAAGCCCTGAACCCAGTGACCTCAGAGGTATATCGTATGGATTCAGCCTCGGCTCTACTGTGATGCTCTGGGCCAAGGATGAATTGACAAGTAAGCCACTGAGATGAGAAAATGACACATTTCTCCCACATTGTTTTTACCCTCACTCTTCTTCAAAGGAGCTCAGGGGAAGCATGCATGTTACGGAGACCAGAACAAAGCCTGTCTTAGAAGCTTCCGGCTGCCCTGAGTAATTCTGCAGAAAGTAGAAATCTAAATACACAACTGCTTATTTATTCATATACTAAAATAAAATCCATACCATGTGGTCTGCCCAGCTTATTGCTTTTTCATGAGACAGTAGGATATAGTTTTTAGATTGTGAGGCTAAGACTAGGAGACCCTAGGTTCAGTTCACTGCTCACCATGTAGCCTAACTTGCTTCATAGAGCTGTTGTGATGATTAAGTGGAAAGAGAGAAATATGGTTTCCGATCCAACAGAAATCCTTCTCACACACACCCACCCTTTGCAGGCTCAAATGCATCCTAGGGAACAGCATTTCAGGAGGCATTTTACCTGCAGTGCAAATGGTGAAGCCCTTGTGTCCATGGCAATCCGCAGAGATTTTGCTTTTGACACACTCCAAAGGATCTTGTCTCTCCTTGTTTTGGAAGCTGTCAGCTCTGACACTGATAAAAGGGACTGACCATCTCTCACAACAGATGGTCTCAGCCATCTGAGGTGTCTTCAAGACAAAAGGTCATTACAGTTATACTGGCCATTAGCACATTGTTTGGGAAAGAATAGGTCCTTGTGAATTTATTTCAGTGTTTCTTCAAGAGCTGTGTGGCAAAGCTTTATTCTCACTAGCAGTTTCACAGTGGATGTCACCCACCCATTGTCCTTTCCTATACAAGGAAGAAGAGAGTTCACTCAGCCTCAGTGCTAAGAGGGGGAAACAAGGCAGATCCAACCACCATGACTACAAAACTTTTGCAGCTCTTAAAGAGACAAGATGCCATCTCTAGATCTAGAGCTGGCATTCCCCAATGTGATGCCCACGGGTGCCATGACGCCTACTAACACCTTTCCTAGTGCTCCCCAAATGTTTTTGGAAAGTGGATGGAGGCGAATGGGATTCTTCCCCAGCAGGGCTTCTGACTGGCCACTGGAGATCTGATTGGCTGGGCAAATTCAAGCAACTTTTTTCCAACTGCAGCTGCCATCACAAGTGTCAGTTTTATTCCTTCACTCTGCTCTCCCAGTATATTTTTCAAAATTACACCTCTTCTCCCCTAAACATGGGCTTCCTCTGTGTGTGGCTCTGCCTTCTTTGGCAGCCATTTTCTGGTCAGCTGCACCTCCTGTGGCAGCCATTTTGTAGTTGCGCCCACCACTCTGTCAGAATTCCAAAGATGCCCACAGGCTCAAAAAACATTGGGGATTTCTGATTCAGAGGCACCAAAGATACAACAGCAGAGGCACCTATATCTGTGACATATTCTTAGTTTTATACGATCCTAATACTGCTACTTTTCTATACCCTATTACAAGGTGAGCAAGAAGCATAAAATTTCACAAAATAATGAGACTAGACAGAACTAGAGGCTAAGTGAAACGAATCTGAGAGGAAAGTCTCAAGCAGTTGCTCCCGAGGCAATTACAACAGCAACAAATTTATATTCTCATTTTGAATTTTATTAAACATTTCCATTTATAGATGCTGTTGAATTTAGGGGGGGAAGTGCTATAAGTACTGAATTTGATAGATTTGCATATTTATTGCCTACAAATTCAACCACATGGCTTTTGGACTTTTTATTACCAAGCGTAGCCTTAAAATCAAAGTTGGTTTTTGTAAATTCTAGACTTCAAAAAGTACAATGGAATTTAATTTGGGTGCTCCATATTCATTTATTTACTCAATTCAGATACTGCTTTATAGCCAGGAATAAGATATGAAGAAAACCACTGAAATCAACCAAAAACATTTAAAAAAAAAAGTTTAGAAAACATGTTTTGTATCCCATCACCTCACCTCCTGAACGACAAGAGAACCCCTGCTCAATACTTCCAGCAAAACCTTAGCATTAACCTTTAATCAGCTGGATTGGCAGATTAATCAACATTAATCACTTGATTAATTAGTGGGGTGCTAACATTTAATCAGAGAATTCTAAACCAAAGAGATTACCCCTTAATTACTGAAACTTACTGAAATTTACCAAGTATCTCTCCCCTGGACTTTCATATATTGGCAGGCAGGGACCTCGCATTATTAGATTTGGAGGGGACATTATTCTAAAATTGCATTAATCACACACAGAAGAAGAGATTGGATTTATACCCTGCCCTTCACTACCTAAAGAAGTCTCAGAGCGGTTTACAATCTCTTTCCCTTCCCCTCCCCACAACAGACACCCTGTGAGGTAGGTGGGGCTGAGAGAGCTCTCCCAAGAACTGTCCTTGAGAGAACAGCTCTGAAACGACATGTAACTGACCTAAAGTCACACCAGCAGCTGCATGTGGAGGAGTGGGAAATCAAACCTGGTTCTCCAAGATTAGAGTTCGCGCTCCTAGCCTCTACACCAAACTGGCTCTTGTGAAAACTGCATGTCATGCTTGGAATCTAGAATATTGCTGGGATTTTGTGTGTGTGTTTGTGTGTGCGCGTGCACACACGTGCATGCACAGAAGTTCCAAGGTAGAACCATGTGTAAATGTTATGGCTGGCTGCAAAAATACTCTGAAACAGATGAGAAGCCTGGTGAGTTCTCCTATTACAAAGTCTTTCCATCACATTCTGGCTGCCCCCCAATAGTCTCAGTTTCTAATCTTATTCAGAATGATTCATCCTCATTCCTGGAAAGTTTATGCTGGGAGGGCCAGCTCACAAAGGTCTTTGTTGGCTGATTCTGTGGAAACACATTTACAAACATAAGGACAGACACCACAGCATTTGTTTAAAGCTGCTTGGAAGGGGGGGGGGGGGGGGACACAGTACAGCTTAGAGGAAGCTGTCATCAGACCTAAATGCTTTGGCTGGACTATTAGTCTGTTCCTAAAACAAATTCACTAAACAGGACCCACGCTTTGGCAGACAGCTTGGAAGCGAGGAACCTGGAGTACTTCATTTAGCTTCCAGAGGATGTTGGGAAATGTATATGCCACGGGAAAAACATTCTATGTTTGCAAAGAAAATGCAAGCTCAGCTACATATACCCTGTCACCTTCACTCCCCACAAAACTGAATTAACGAAGATATTCTAACTTTTAGTGGTACAGTGGGCCTAAAAGTCACCAAACCCATTCATTCCTGATGTCAAATTCTAGTTATTTTAAATCCCAAACCTTTTCAAAAAAATTGTTTTTCATCCGATCTGTCTATTTTCCCCTCTTGTCCTGATGTCTACTGGAACAAAAACTTAAGGTAAAATTAAGGTGCCACTCCTAAGTATGCTTACTAGAAAGAATCTGTGCTACACACTCCCAGTTTGAGATGAAGTTTGAATAAAATCAGCAAGTTTTCACATAAACAAAGTAGTCCACAGAACAATGTTAGGGATTAGGGTTGCCAATATTTACACTGTATCCCTTTATGATCAGTTTATGATCTGCCATGCCCCAAATTTCAGGTAATATTATTTACTTCCAGGCCATGAAAAGCGTCAACTGCTCATTTTCATTCATCCTGCCTCTACTAAAGGGACAGGCTAGTTTTCTCCTGGCCAGTTGATATGATAACTCTGCTTGGGACTAAAAATGCAGAGACATCTATACTTGATAGGCTAGAATTTATTGCTAAAGATCCCAAATTTTACAAACAGAAATTTTTAAAAATCTACTATGGAAGCTTTAAAAAACAATGCAACAGTCACCAATGTTCATGCAATGTTTATTTTTGAAATATTTATGAGGTCTTTGTGGGGGGGGGGGGGGGGGGGGAAGTGAAGTAATTAGTTGAAACCAGACCTGTTATTGTCTACTAGGTGAACCAGCAAGCTACAAGCCTGTATCTGAGCTCCTCTCCAAAATCCAACTCTATCTTTTGACTCTCTCTGGACTTCAAAAATTTTAGCAGCAGCAACCTACAATCGGTTCCAGGTTTTGCTTCCAGTAGATGTAAGGACAAGAAATGTGCAGTTTTACAGTTTCAGATTCTGCATCAGAAACTGTGACCCACATTTCTCAGCATGACTGCCATTGTGCAGATTCATAGAAAACCTGCTTATCATCAATCTGTGTCAGTATCAAAGCATTAGTGCCATTTTTAAAAGTATTATTTTATTGTGTGTGTCAATATGTATACATGCTTGCCTGTCTGGAAGTCACAGTGACCTCCAGCAACCCCTACTGGGGCCTGGATGTTTTTCAGAGAGGTGGCTTGATACAGCTGCCTCTGCATCCCAGCCCTGGTATTCCTTTGGAGGTTTTCCTTCCAAGTACTTGTCAGAGTTGGCCCTGCTGAGCTTCTGAGATCTGATGAAATCGGGCCCACCTGGGCTAGCCAGGTCAGGGCCGCGTTAGTACCATTTTCATTCTTCCAGCATTTGAAGTTCCCCCTCAACGACCCAAGTGAAACTTCATTAATTGTTATCAAACTATCCTGTTTTCATCCCATGGTTCTTTTAGTATGGTGACCTGGGCTTTATCCAATGCTTCTTTAAATTGTTTTATTGCATTTTGCTATTTCTGCTGCTGTTTTTATCCTTTTATCTTGTCTGACACTTTTCACAATTTTTTAGTGTTGTAACCCACCTTGCCAGCTTACTTATAGAGAGAGGAAGGAAACAAAAATGGCACTTTCTTCACATAATATCAGTGTCTCTTTCAAACTCTTCAGAACAGGGCAGTGTGATACAGAGGCCAGCATGCTGCAAGCACAGTTCTCTGAGAACTCAAACTCATAAATCACGTGTCAAATTGGATCCACTTAATTTCACTTAACTGGGGTTCCAACTTCCAACGTGTTGATATAAAAAAATGAAAAAAGACTCCCCAAACTATACTGGTCTGGGGAAAAAAATGATTCTCTTATTTTGATGTGTTTTGGAGATTGACCATCGTAGTACCTTAGTGAGAGGCCACCATGATTGTTCTTCTTTGCTTTATGGCATCCCCCCATCTCTAATGGATTACCCTCTTATTTTCATTAACTCTCAGTCCCACGGTTTTGTTTGGTATTCTTGTTTGTTAGGTTAAACATCATTCCTTCCATGGTTTTACAGGGCAGTTTGCTGGCGAGGTATATTCTGACAGAATCTGCCCTTGTTGCCTGCAAATGATGGCTACACTTTTCCACATTTAGCTTGAGTGCCCTATGTTTGCAACTCTCAAGAGCTACTATATTATGCCCCTATTAAGCAACCACTTACCCCCCCTACTCTCCAAAAACTGTTCTCTTCTTACTTAAAGATAAAGATCTGAAAATTACATTGGGTGTGGCTAAATTATTATTATTAACAACAACAACAAATTAAATTTATAGACTGCCCTACCCTGAAGGGCTCAGGGCAGTGCACAACAGGTCAAAATAGACAGAATAATTTAATTTCAGTTCACAGTAAAATCAACTGGACTTATTGATGGCATAAAATTACACTTCCCTCGGGCTGTGTTAAGAATCAACTACAGATTAAGTCAATGTGGGAACGACAGAAGAATTATCTCCTTACACAGTAAACCATGCAAGGTTCTTCTGTTCCATCTGTAAAAACAAAACATGACAACTTCATATTCATTTTCCAGTTCAATCCAATTAGTATTTCTTTAGCAGGACAAATGCACACAACAATGGTCAATGCGTAAATAGACAGCTGCCCATATCAGATAATGCTGCTCAGGAAACAATGCTATGATCACTTACATGGGAGAAAGACCCACAGGAAGAAATATCCAGGTGGGTAGCCATGTTGGTCTGAAGCAGTAGAACCAGGTTTGATTCCAGTAGTACCTTTAAGACCAACAAACATTGCCCTGACCTGGACAGCCCAGGCAAGCCCGATCTTGTCAGATCTCGGAAGCTAACCAGGGTGGACTTCGCAAAGTACTTGGATGGGAGACCTCCTTGGAATACTGGCAATCGAGAGGCAGGGGCAGGCTTTATTCAGCAACCTCTCTAAATATCCTCCAGGTCCCCAGTAGGGATCAGTCACCAGAGGTCGCCATGACTTCCAGGTACTCAAACACACACGCACACTCATATGTGAAAAAATACCCCCCCCCCCAAAAAGAACAACTACTTTTTATTCAAGGTATGAGCTTTCGTGTGCACACACACTTCCTCAGAGACAGTGAAATGGAGCTTACCAGTCCATACATATAGGCAGAGGTTGAGCAGTAAATCAGCATACAATATAATGAAGACATTTATCAGATTCAGGAATAACAAGCTTGGTTTATATGCTTACCACTTAATATAATGAAGATGTTTTAACAGATGCAAAAACCAAACAGAGATAACAAGTTAAGTCCACACGGTCATCATTTGTTTCGATTCACTTCTGTGAGAAAACTGAGAGGCAAATAAACATGTGAGACTTGGAGACTGAGAAACCTGTATGAGAACACTTCAGCCTTCCAGGACATTCAATGGGTGACCTCAAAGTAGCTGTTTTATTACAAAGGCACTTCAAGAACAGACTGGAAAGGAAAATTGCTGAATTACAAGATACTAGAACGTTCAGAACAACACTTGGAACACGTATCCTTCTTAATTGCGGAATACTAAGATCAAATAACTGAGACCCTGTTGTTATGCTACATTCATCTCCTCTCAAGCATGGAGGTGGCAAACAGGAGGCCGGGTGAATGGCTGTGCAGTGTTATGTCTCCTCTATCAGAAGAATACATTCCAATTTTCATTGCATTACACATTGCATTACGCTACAATAGCTATTCCAAAATACTATTCTAAATAAGAAATATACTAAAATAAAGAGGATTTATAGTCCTTTTTGGTGAGAAAACATATGTAAGGACTAAATGAGTTTAACATATGTACTGAGATAAGAAACCAATACCCTTGGTTAAGTCGGAGGGGGTTGTTCCAAGTGCTGTAATAACTTGTAATTTAGCAATTTCCCCTTCCAGTCTGTTCTTGAAGTTCCTTTGTAATAAAATAGATACTTTGAGGTCACTCACTGAATGTCCTGGAAGGCTGAAGTGTTCTCATACAGGTTTCACAGTCTCCAAGTTTGACATATTTATTTGCCTCTGTGTATTTTCCCAGGGAACTGAATCCAAACAAATGATGACCATTGGACTTAATTTGTTATCTGTTTGGTTTTTGCATCTGTTAAAACATTTTCATTATGTTAAATGGTAACCATATAAACCAAGCTTGTTATTCCTGAATCTGATAAATATCTTCATTATGTTGTATGCTGATTTACTGCTCAACTTCTGCCTATACGTATGGGCTAGCAGGTAAGTTCCATTTCACTGTATCTGAGGAAGTATGCATGCACACGAAAGCTCATACTTTGAATAAAACTTCATTGGTCTTAAAAGTGCCACTGGACTCAAAAGAAGAAAACAAGTTTAAAATCATGCTGCATGATCTGGTTAATCCAGGGTACAATAAGACAGAAATCTTTTGAGACCTACGCTTGTGCATTTAAAAATGAGTCTCATATTTGCTCAGCATTTGCAAACCTTCTGAGGTTTCCTGATGTGCTCACTTTAAAAAAAAAACATAAAACAATCATCCAGTTTTCTCAGCAGCACATAGGGTTCTATGGGTTTTGATATATAGGAAAAAGGAGAATGTTTAGCTCAGAAGATGCCACATTCTAGACTTCTATGGACTTCCATTTATTTTAATTTTTATTTTTATTTCGCCCTCCCCATGGACGGGCTCAGGGTGGGTTACAAAGTCACAAAACCTCAACCACAATAGTTAAAATAATCAAAACAGTAATTTAAAACAGTCATAGGAACAGCATGGTTCATGTTCCCGTGCTCAGTTTAGGCTGATCACAGACCCAGCAATTTCAGTATTCACTTACTTATTGAAAACATTTATTAGTTGCCTTTCTTCCTTAGGGAGCTCAAGGCAGCTCACAATATAAACAAAATGCACATGACAAGAGAACTTAAAAATGTATGAAACCAAAATTTAAAATCACAATTCAGGACTGCTTTAATCAAATGCAATCCAAAATAAAATCATCTTCAGCTGCCTCCTACAGGTTGAAAGACGCACCTCCTAAAGACAGCCAGGTAGGTGCACCTCCCTGGGGAGGCTGATCCATAATTGTGGGCCACGACCATGCGATTACTGCATAATTGTTTCTGGTATCGTCAGATTTCAGTATTTCCACTGCACAAGAAGAACTAAATAAAATGAACATCTAATTATTTGTCCTTGGTCTATTTTTTTACCAATACAGGAAAGCACAGAAATAAAATCCTCCTTCCCAAGAGATGTCTACTCCATGAGAGTGCTTCAAAGAGGCAGTCACAGAATGCATTTGTGTGGGCATGCATTCATATTCTCTATGCATGCACCTATATGAGAATAGTCTGACTCCTCAAACAGAGCCCTGGTTCATGGAAATGGCTTCATCTGCAGAAACCTACGTTCCTCCGCGGCATTTCACATCTCACCTACTGTTCACTGTAATGCTTCTGGCTTTGACTTTACCCCTGCCTAAAGTAAAACATCCTGGGAAGCAGTCCCAGTGACCCTAAGCACATCAACTCAAACCAATGACCTCACAAAACCAGCAATAATGATCCTTGACTTTGGAGCCCAAGTACTACCACAAGGCTTGGGGGGGGGGAATATTATTGAGAACCCGAATGGAATTAAAATTAGAAATGAGGTTTATCAAAGGGGAACTATATCAAGGTGTTGGGGAGAGATGACTAGGTCTGGCCTAGAGAGTCATGCCAAGTACCAAGAATATGATCTAGTCGCCCATCTGAATGGAATGAAGATTAAGAAAAGGTAGAAAAGAGAGAGCTACCAATCCTGAAATCAAATGGAGAATCCAACCAGTAACGTTGAGCCAGGCAGCTAAAAAAGTGGGACCCGGGGCGGGAAGGGGGGGCTTTCAAGACATAAGAGCATCCAGAAATGTGGCCACAAACATACACATTTTGAGGAAGAATTCTGTTCTCAGTTATAAGGCACACAAAATATTCTTTCTGGGCTTGGAAACAAAATGGGGGGTGGTGATGGAGAACTCATCCAGATTATATTAACTTGGGCTCAAAATCACAGGGGCTGGAAAGAAAAGGAGCTGGTTCACTGGCCAAATCCCCAACAAGATAGTACTTGGTTGTGGGTAATATTTTCATTATGAAGACAACAGGCGCACTGATGTAATTCCAAACTCTAATCCCATTATATCCGAGTGCCAGTTTTTTGGGGGGAGGTAAGGCATTTTCTCAGGTAATTTCTTTCAGGTGCTATGATGAGACTACCAATCCACACTCAGACAGTGTAACTGAAGTAAGTGCAACTCCCCCCACCCTTAAATCTCTGTCTTTTGTTCTCAGCAGGCCAGTGACTCCATGCACCACCTTGACCCAAATTTAGTACCCAGCGAAGAAGAGGAGAAAGCCGGCCTCAATACCTAAACTAGGGGATTTGGGTAGCCACAGTGATAGTAATGTGAAGAGAAGATATGTGTTTTGTTCTGATTATTTTAGGCCCAACAACTTTTTTACATTTCTGTTAAAAAATTATTTTAAAACTGGGGAGATTAAAGCTGTTTCTTGATCCCTGAGGACAAGGCAGGCAAAGAAAGAGAGAGCTTTCAACACAATGCAACATTAAATGAAAGGAGTGAAATTTATTCACACACCAGGCTACAGAAGTTTCGGTTTTCCTGCTAACAAGCGATTTTACATTATTTTAAACTATCAATTTGTATGTATTTTATTGTATTTTGTTACATCGTAAGCCACCTTGGGCTCTTGTAAGGTAAAAAGGCAGATAATGCTTTAAATACATAAGACAAATAAATAGAAAAGGTGGGGGGGTCTACGATATTATATTCTGTCATCTTGGATTTCCTCCCATGTAAATAAGGAAGTCTGATAAAAATGTCCCTGAAATTGATCCATGAGGTATTTTATAGTCTTCTGAATACGTATCCTTTTCAACCACAAACAAATTACCCACAAAATCCTTTTCATTTGCAAAGGAAAAGCAATCAAGGAATGAACACACTGAATTTTAGCCTTGTGAACTTTTTTCCTTTAAACAACAATCTGTTTAAAGTTAATCTTCATAAAATTAGGAGTTGATTTTAGTGGCAATTCCATGTCTAGGAGACTGGACATAACTTAGACTTGATGCAATCCTGTTCAACCATTCTCTTCATACCAGGTGCAGAGAGCAAACCTAAGCATCCTGCTCAAGAGAGAATCAGCGCCTCTCAGCACCACAAAGGGAACAGCAGCAGGTTCGGACAGACCAGACAAATCAGGGAGTAATTGTTCCCCCTTTTTTAATACTGCATCTTCCTCTGGGAATAACACACTAAGAAGGATGCAAAGGTTTCCACTGCGGCTACTGGAAGCAGAAATCAGCAGCTCTGGAACAGCTAGGTACAAAAATGTATAGGGTGCAAGAAATTTCTTTAAACGTTATGGGAAAACCTTCCGAAGCTGAAATGCCTGTGGCCCTTGGACACCAAAATTCCAACAGGAGGTGCCATGGCAAGCAGGGAGCAACCACAAAGCTGCCAAATATGGCTTAAAGCAGCAGCAGATTATGATGCAATTAGAAGGCTGCACAGATTACACTGAACCCACAAAGTGGTTGTATGAGAAGTTCTGAGAAGACACAAACATCCAATACAGGAACTGTTTTTCACCTGTCAACGCAATGGATTTGCCCACCCTAGAGCTATATACAATACAGAGGAGCTGCCTTAGTATAAGCTATATACAATACAGAGGAGCTGCCTTAGTATAAGGCAGCTCCGCTGTATTGTATATAGTTCTAGGGTGGGCAAATCCATTGCGTTGACAGGTGAAAAACAGTCAGCACTGGCCCATCCAGCTGAGTCGTGTCTAGACAGTGGAAGCCCCTGAGTTCAAATCTCCTCTCTGCCATGGAAGTTCACTGAGTGACCTTGGGCCAGCCATCGAACCTGGCTTGCCTTATAGCATTGTAGTGTAATAGGGTGAAATAGGAACACTGCCCTTAGTTTCCTGAATAAATCTGTAATAAATAAATATTTGGAATCACAATCATTTTACAGCTTTTCCCATTAATATATAAAGGCTAGTTAAATTCCAGAGAGAAAACCTGAGCCACATTTATTTTACTTAAGTGTTTATATTTCCTTTTTTTAAAAACTTCCAAGGTGGCTTACATAAAAAGGGACAATCATCACTAAAACAAATTTCCAGTTAATAATCATGATATAGAGTTGTGAAGCATATGCTTACCAACCCCCTTCCTGACTCGTACACCTTAGGCAAAAAAACAAAACCAAAAAAACCCTCTCGCCCTGGACACCAGTGTTCACACTTTTTCCTATGTGGAAACTATTTTCAAGTAAAAAAATATAAAGCAATCTGATACAAGAAGCCCCAGGACAGCCGCTGCCTCACTCAACCACTTATGTATTTAAGACGTTCCTTCACACAGAGTTAACACATCAGGTAGGCGGCTAGACACCTTTTCTCTAACAGCTTGTTTTCTATGTGGAGAATTGTTTTTTACAGAGGAACATTCCTCAGTGAGAGCTAAGCCTTACTAGGAACAGTCTAAGTTATTTAAAATTATTTTTAAAAGTAGGCTGCTGAGGTCAAGTTGTCCTGGAATCCTCTGATCCAGAATCCCCATTCCCTAATCCCTGATGTGAGTTTTAGCTGCAGTTACTCAGTAATAAGTTATGCTTTCAGATTCCTGTTTATAATTTAGTCAGTGCTGCTACTCTTCACATTGCATGTGCCTGTACACACACCAACAGAGAACACTTCATGCATGAAATGTTACAGCCTATGCCTCTTGCATTTCATGGCCTGCTTACGACCCCCTCCCCTTATAACCATGTATATATATTTGCAAACTGAGGTCAGACTTCTTGCAGCTAAGTGGGCTCTCATCCACGAAAGCTTATGCTACTATACATTTCACAGCCTTTAAAGTGCCAAAGGACTAGTTTAACTGCCACATAACAACATGAGCTACCTGAACCCCAACACTGAAGGGCTCAGCTCTGGCTCAAGTGAAGCCCAACCAGGTTCTTAGTAGTGCTGAGGCAAGGCCTCCTATCTGGGTTCTCCCCTCACCCCAAAATAAAACGAGATTTCAGTGGCACTTTTAAAGACTCACAAAATTCATTCCACCACAAGTGTTAATGAGAACCCACTTCATTAGATGCACTGAAGTGTGTATCTATTAGGCCAACGCCGCTGCGCTCACAACAGGAAGGTGTAAGTGTTGGGGAAAACATTAAAACCAAAGGATGGTTTAATTTAATTATTTTTGAAAGAGTTAGTCTGTGACAGCAAAGTATCATGGCTACCTCTCTGTCATTACCACTGCTCCCAGTTTATTTTCTCTCCCAGCCCTCAGCTAGCCAAGCTGTCTGGGGCCATCTCCCCACAAGCAGCCCCCACATTCCTTGCCGCTCCCCCAGCGCTCCGGCCAGCATCTCCTCCCTAGGGCTGGTGTTGTTCCTCCAGGTGGCCATATCATGATTTCCCTCTCAGCTTCCACCCAAATTTCTCTGACCCAATTGGGGCTGCTGCTGCTGCTTCCCTAGATTCCCCCACCCTCACGTCCTTCCTCGTGCCCGACGGCTTCCAGACCCGGGGCTCCCTCGCGGGTCCTTTCCAATCATTTCTTCAGCGCCCTCCCCTCACCCCCTTAAGGGCCAGGCTCCTCTCCAGACCCCATTTTCTGCCAAGAGAAAAAACATAAAAACAGATCCTCCCAGGTTGCTCCCCTCAGCTCAGAGCTCCGCGATGCTTCCCTCCCCCCACCAAAGTCGTCCTGGTCCAGACTCCAGCCCCCCCACCCCGGCTTGATGGCTTCCCCACACATTATTCCCCAGCCCCCTGTACTCCTGAATGAGCCCCCCACACCCCCTTTCCCCGGGGCGCCCTCCAGCGTCTCCCACCCGCTTGCTCCTTCCCCCGCCTCCCTCGCTCAGTCTTTCTGCTCCGGGACAATCCCCTCCATCCCTTCCCCGCCCCGCAGCCTGCCTGCCAGCAGCAGCCCGATCCCCCATCTTCTATCCAGACAAACCCCCTTCTTTTTGGGGGGGGGGGGTCTCCCCCTACCATTCCCGCCCTGCCACCCTCTCTCTCCCCTAACCTCCCCGTCCTTCGACCCCCGTTTCCTCCCCATCCTTTGCAGCCCAAAACAGGCTCGCCGACCCTCGAGCCCTCCGACTCCCCACGCACGACCCCTCCCCCCGATCAGACGCCCTCCCCCCCAAATATTTCTGCACCCTCCAGCCTCTGCCATGACCGTCCAGACCGCCTCCCCCGCTCTCGGGCGCCCCGGCCCCGGTTTCCCCCTCTCTTTATCATAAATATATAAATTATGCTAATTAAGACCATTGCATATTCACCGCACCGGGTCCCCCCCGCCCCCCCGGCCCACGCCACACCGGCCCCGCCGCACCCCCCACCCCCAAACTCACCGCTCCGCCACCAGCAGGGACCCGCTCGCCCCCCTGCCCGGGCCGGGGCTCCTCCGAGCCGATCTTTTGCTTCCCCCCCCCCCCCCTTCCCGGGAATAATTAAAAATTCATCTCACAGCAGCAGGCGCGAAGGTTGCCGCACGCACAAAAGGGGGGGGGGGGGAGAAAGAGGCGCCCCTCCCGGGCCCAGCTGGGCTCTATCCCTCCTGCGAGCGCAGCCCCCGGGCTTTTGCACCAGGCATCCTCCCCCGGTTGCGGCCACCCGAGCCCCTGCCCCGCCGGGGGGGGCAGAACGAGGGGGGCAGATGGGGAGACTCGGGTTGTTTTAGCTACTGCGTCATGAACATAATTTATGCAAAGGCCTTTGCCGCATCCTGCAGAGCCCCGAGGACGCCGCTAGGGGGAGCAGAGAAAGCCCCCGCCGCGGCTTCTCAGCCCCCGCCCCGTTTCCCCACCCACCGATGCCGAAATGCAGGCGAGAGTGGTTGCGTGACCTCCGTTGCTTTCCCCTTGCAAACCGAGGCAGAGCGGAAAGACGTGGGGCGCGGGGATTAAGAAAAGAGCTCGGAGAGCGGGTTTCATGTGTCCCTGCCTGTCTTAGAAAATGTTCTGGAGACAGTTTGGGATAAAAGCGAAGAGTTTTAACTAGATGACTGGACTAGGGAGCAGCGGCAAAGACTCCTGGGTGAGGAATTCAGGCTGGAGTCCTGAGCACACTTACTTGTGAGTAAGCCCCATGGCGGGACTTACTTCGATATGCGTTCAGGCTGCGAGTGTTTCTTTGGGGGAACAGGGCTGGGAAGCATCAGAGTGACTTTCCCTCTGAAGACTGAAAAATGCAAGTTACCAGATATTCCACCCCATTATTAACAGGGATAAATTTTTTGGCTTAGAAATCATACATGCAGACCTTCACCCGTGCCCGTACTCATTCCACTGCAGACTGCATGCAGTGCTGACAGGTTTAGATTGTACCCTCAGAGTAGGAAATGTCTTGTTCTGCAATCATTGTTGCTAATTGCATCACAGACAAATAAAGAATTCATTCTAGTCACCAGGAACATAGTAGCCTAGGGTGAGCCACACTTCACAAAGATTCCACCCACCACCTCCAGGGTGGCCAAATACGGGACTGCTTAAATCCGGAGAATGGAGCCATGAGCAGACAAGATATCTTTCTACACACTTGGAAAACTTACTAGGATAGCAGAAAAATCTAAAACCTTTTTTTTTTTTGGGGGGGGGGGGGGGGCAGGTTCAATTTACCACTCTGCCATAGAAGCTCACTGGGTGACCCTGGGCTAGTTACAGATTCTCAGCTCAATCTACTACACGGGTGTTGTGAGGATAAAATAGAAGAGATACCAGGTGCTTTGGCTCCCAGTTGCGGAGAAAGGCAACTTATAAATGAAGTAAATAATAAATACGGCTGAAAGTGGGGCGCAGATAAAAGGTGGGTGGGAAGGAAAGAAGAAAGCAGAGGAAGGTGAGGATATGCGAGTTGCCAGAAGGGTAAAAGGAAATAGTGCAGCTGTAATGTAGTATGTTCTGTGTAGCAATCAGCCTGCCATGTGCTCCCAGGTAATGGCGCCCGCCGCATGGCCAGAGCACATGGTCAGGCAGAGAGGGGAGCTTGAATCCGGAGGAACAATAGACGTCCAGATTCTAAGCCTCAACCAATGTGGGACCTAGGTTCTCCCTGGGGAGCCAATGCGGTCAAAGCCTCCTCCAGGAAACCTATGACAAACATGTACATATGTTAAGCCTCTATCAGGTCTTTTGGGTGCGGCCGGAGGTGTGGCTCCGGCCAGCATATAATGAGGGCCCTGGAGCCCTGTAAGCATGCTTGATCTGACCATCTACTGGACATGCTGAATCACTCAATAAAGTCTTCATGATTTCACCGTTCACTCTTCAGCAGCAAAAGGGATACAGGGGGAAAATGAAGTGTCCCCCACAAATCCTTGCAGGTTCCCTACCACACAATTGAACTGAGCAAGGTGTCTGGCATCATGCACATCAGCCATAGTTTTCTGGGGTAGGGGCTGCCAGTGAAGAGGAAAAACTGAAGAGGGGGCAGATAAAAGTAAATTGGCTGGTGGGTGGGAAGGAAAGAAGGGAGCATGAAAAGGGGAGAGGCTAGGGGGGCTTTCAGGGAAGGAAAAGAAGAAATAGTGCCGGGGGGGGGGGGGGATGAGATTTCGCCTGTGAATCCTAACAGTTCCCCCACGTGTTTAGTTCTAATAAACATTAAATCTTTTTAATGAAAAAGTCATAATTTTTCCAAAACACATTTATTCTAATGTGACCTCAGATACAATGCAAGGATTTTAAAGTCAACATGCTCTGGCACTGGGTATGTTTGTGTGTATGCACGCATGCAGATTACATTAATTTGGATGCAGTGGTATTGGCTCAAACCTACACGTTTATTCAGCAACAAATTCTGCTTAATGAAATGAGAATTAGTTCCTGTTTGGGATTTCATCTTTACTTTCTGGCTTCTTTTATGTAACTGCACTGACAATGCTCTTTTATTTTGGGGGAAATTTCCCCCCCCCCCCCAGGGCCGTAGCTAGGATTTTTTACTTTGGGGGGCATTTAAATAAGTTGGGGGCACCCCTTCACACACTACCAGGCTGTGTCAGGAGCGACGAGAGAGTAAAAGCTTTTTTTAAAGCAGCCAAAGAGAGAGGTGAGAAGCAAGGGCACCGGCCGGCAGGGCAGGAAGATAGCTCGGCTCAGCCGTGCACGCATTAAAAATAAAATAAAATAAACCAGCTGGATGGGAAGTCAGGAGGCCTGGGTAGTTAAGTCAGGGGGGAGGGGTGGCCCCCGAGATGCCCCACAGTAGCTACGGGCCTGCCCCCCCCTTGTATTCCTGAAGTTTTCAGATTTCTCTGCAAACCTAGAGGATCCCCAAAGTTTGCAGAACTGTCTGTTTACAATCACTGTGGCCCTGATCCATGGATTTAGATATCCACAGATTGGGGCACACATGACTGTTAGAATACAAAATGGTATTTGATCAAGCAGTTGATATTTTGGTTCATATTTCACGATAAAATACCAGCAAATCTTTATGAGAGAAAAGTCATTAAGAAGGATTGCAAAAAAGATCAGATTTTATTGTATGGCAGTTGTTGCTGACAGTTTATGATAGTTTTTGTGTTACAGAGAAGATAGTCAGTTTGAAGTTTCTAAGCCAGAAGGAATGCAAGTACCTTTTAGCAGCTTCTAGTAAGACCTTTTCACCTAATGCAAGCCTGGCGCCCAAATCAGCTATAGGTCTCCCAATCAAGAGGACTACAGCATTTCTAAAATATGGGTTGGATCCAACCTGTTTTTCTGCTGGCGAAGGCAGGAATCTCCTTTGACCACCAAAAAAAGGCTATGCAGTAGATCATGAACCTGCATGGGCAATCCCAGGTGGGACAGGTACTATGGCAAAGAGGGAAATTGGGCAAGATTGACCGAAAAAGCAGGCTGGATTCAATACTATGAATAGAATTAAGAATGTTATGGGCACTGCTGTTATAAAAGGTAAAGGTTTGCCTTGCTCAAAAGCCAGTCGAATCCGATTGTAGAGGCGGCGCTCATCTTCGTTTTCAAGCCGAAGAGCCAGCGCGGTCTGAAGACTTTTTCTGTGGTCATGTGGCCGGCATGACTAAACACCAAGGCACATGGAATGCTATTACCTTCTCACTGAAGCAGTACCTATTTATCTACTTGCAATGTCTTGCTTTCAAACTGCTAGGTTGGCAGGAGCTGGGGCCAGAAATGGGAGCTCACTCCGTCACGCGACACTTGGGTCTTGAACTGCCAGGCTACCAACCTTCCGGTCTGCAGCTCAGCGTCTTAACCACTGAGCCACCGCTGCTCCACTGCTGTTATAAGCTTCTATTATATGGACATAGCCCATGGCCCAGGCTATCCCAATCCCATCAGATTTCAGCAGGGTCAGCCCTGGTTAGTATTTTGATGGGAGACCACCAAGGAAGTCCAAGGTTGCTACACTGAGGCAGGCAGTAGCAAGTAACGACCTCTATTCGTCTTTTGTCTCAAAAACCCTATGGACGGTGACTTGAAGGCACTTTCCACCATGGACACGATGGAAGCACTCTTTCTGGTATTCAGCATGGGACCCAAAAAGGAAAATGTAGCCACAGCACAATATGAGCCTAAGGAGGTCAGGGAGGGTCCCACATATTTATCATTCCACTGATTGTGCAGAACTAAAATGGGCAGGAGGGCATTTTTATGAAGGAGTCCAATGGAACAGCCTCTGTAAGGAAATAAGGATTGTTGTCTGCAGCAAGCTATATTGTAGGTATCATTTGCTTTTATGGTATTGTCTTCTGGCTTTGTAGTCCCACTTTCTACTATGTTTATAAATTATAGTATACCTTGCCTTGGACAGTTTGCTGTTTCCACTGTTTTCTAATTCTACAGTCCTAATCCTCTTGTATTGTTCCTTATATATCTTATGGGGTCTGATTGCACTGTTTTCTTATTTTGTGATCCACTTTGGGTCTCAATGAGAAAGGCGGGCTATAAATAAAGCAAGTAATTAAATTAATTTAAGAAGTGAGCAGTAGTATCTAGTTCGATTCAGGCGAGGTAGCCGTATTGGTCTGAAGCAGCAGAACAGAGTTTGGGCCCAGTGGCACCTTTTAAGACCAACGGAGTTTTATTCACAGTGTGAGCTTTCATGTACAAGCTTATACCGTGAATAAAACTTCGTTGGTCTTAAAGGTGCCACTGGACTCAAACTTCTGTTCTGTAACATCTAGTGTTTGGAATAACAACAGATGTAAAATGAAAGAGAGCAGTTTGGTTTTATTTAAAAAGAGAAGAAGAATTTTCTTTTTAAAGGGCAAAAAAACTGCTCCAGAGATCAGGAGGTGGTTTCTTGGTGATATCCCAGAGGGACAGATAAGAATATAAGAGAAGCCAATGTTGGATCAGGCCAGTGGCCCATCCAGTCCAACACTGTCACACAGTGGCCAAAAACACCAGGTACCCTCAGGAGGTCCAGCAGTGAAATCTGATGGGATTGAGCTAGCCTGGGCCATCCAGGTGACGATCAGCATCGTTCACAGCCAGCTTCTACTCACTCGCAAAAGGTTTTTTTCTCAGGGATCCCCCCTGGTGAGGAAACATATGTTGTGGTTTAGAGTGTGATGCTTGCAGAGCTGTCCCCCCTGCTTTGATTATTTTACATCGATGCTCATCCTCGATCTCAGATGATCTTGTAGGAAAGCCAAGGTTCAAATCCCCATCCTTGGGCCTAGTCACTGTCAGAGCCTAACCTGTGCTGGCGTGAGGATAAAATACCGCTTGACTTCTTAGAGGAGCAACAGGTTAAAAAATAACAGATCTGATGTTACAAAAAGAGGGGCGATTCTGCAGAAACCCAAAAGAGGCTTCTTTCAACTTGTCTGCAGCCCTTGGCCGCTCAACAAAAGGGACACATTTAGTGCCATCCTAAAGAGAGTTAGCCTGATCGTGTCAAATCTTGGAAGCTAAGCAGGGTCAGTCCTGGTTAGTATTTGGATGGGAGACCACCAGGGGGAATACCAGGGTTGCTATGCCAGGCCAGGCAATGGTAAACCACCTCTGAACATCTGTTGCCTTGAAAACGCTACAGGGTTGCCATAAAGTGGCTGACTTGATGGCAAAAGCCCCCAAATCAGAGTTATACTCTTCTAACCCCAAACTGTAACAAAAGGAAAGGTGGGGGGGGGGACAGGTGACTTTCCTTGCTGGGAAACTCCCTTAGACTAAGGGTTCCCTGGAAAGAAGCTGGTAACAGCAGCCAGCACTTAGGGGACCCCCAGGAACATCTAGATCGGGGGTGGCCAAACTTGCTTAACGTAAGAGCCACGCAGAATAAACATCAGATGTTTGAGAGCGGCAAGACATAAACGAATATTACATGTTTTTATTGGAAAATATGTAAATTTGCTTTTTATTAACATTAAACGAGACTGCCAAAAATAATAACAAAAGGGGTAAAAGCAGATATTGATAATGGTATTTATTTGTCCAATGGTATTTGTTTGCTAATGACATTTAGCTTCCCCAGCCACCCTGCCGGGAGCCACACAATATGTGTGAAAGAGCCGCATGTGGCTCCCGAGCCGCAGTTTGGCCACCCCTGATCTAGACTGACCCACTAAGAAGCACAGTACTAGACCAATCCAGACAGAACAGGGTGTATATCTTGGAGAATATCTTATGGAAAACTGGGTAGTGTCCATGCAGTCTAGCATGTCAGGAAGAGATTAAGAGAAATAGTCCAGAGACACATACTGTACTGTACTGAAACAAAGCCCCCCCAAGTCTTTATAAAGGGGAAAAATTAAAAAGAGTAATTAGCCCTGTGAGGCGTAATTCAGTTTCTCTATAACGGAGATGTCCTGCCAGGCCTATGGTTGAGGCGAAGGTGGTTCATCAGTATCGGCCTCTCCCTGCTCTGTTTCACTTTGCTCCACTTGCCCCCTCATCCATCCGCTCGTTCCAGTATTTAATTAGCATCTACTGGTGCACATACTTAGAGCTTTCTATCGGGAGCAGATGTGTTAAACTGTCAACTCATGCCGTCAATTGCCATCTGACTGTTAGTACTGTTCGATGTCGCTTATAGGCTTTAAAGATTTTGTAGTTAGGCTTAATCTCTAGTATTTATTGTTTTATCTGTACTGTTGTAACCCATCCTGAGCCTTGCTGTGCAGGGGAGGGCGGGCTAGAAGTCAAATATAATAAATAAAATAAATTGGAATTAAAACTGGGGGTGACCAAAAAAAAGGAGGAGGAAAAGCAAAATACAGGAAAAGGGCACACAATAACACAGCACACAGATTTTCAAATATAAGCTATAAAGTCAGTCTAGTGGGTTTAGAAGAGAGCAGGCTCTGGAGGACGGCGGGGGACAGGAGGGCCTGGTGTGATGTGGTCCATGTGGTCGCGAAGAGTCTGACTCGACTGTGCGACTGAACAATAAAAAAACTCTGCTGCAGATTGCAGTGACAGCCAATGTTCCCTCTAAACTGTGACAGCCAATGTTCCCTCTAAACTGTGGAGTCTTGTGAGCAAAAATTCTACTGTGTGAGTTACTGGCATTAAAGTTGTGAGCGGGCCATTTGGCTACTGCATAAATTAGTTTGCTCTGGAGCCCTCCTTCCTGAGCGAAGACAGAAATGTGTGAGGCGGAAGCTACAAAACTGTGAGCTAGCTCACACTAACTCAGCTTAGAGGGAACACTGGTGACAGCCTGTTACAGAAGCCGGAGTGGTGTAGTGGTTAGAGCGTGGGACTGCATCTGGGAGACTACGGTACAAATCTCCACTCTGCCATAGAAGTTTACTGGGTGACCGTGGGCTCCAGTCGCACACTCTCAGCCGAACCTGATCCACGGGGTTGTAGTTATTTATTTATTATTTGCATTTATATCTCACCCATCCCGTGGGCGGGCTCCGGGCGGGTAACATCATTATAATAAATACAGTTTCAGTCTAAAACATTAAACGTTAAAACACAATAAAACATTATAACGATTAAAACAATGGGTACAGCTTAAAACAGCGTCAGTTGGCTATAGGGTTCTGGCCCGATGGTACAGTGAGTTAAAGGCCAGTTGTTGTTGGTCAGTATAGACGGGTGACAGCAACCTCAGGGAGGCCATATATGGGTGCCCGTTGCCTCAGCCAAAGGCCTGGCGGAACAGCTCCGTCTTGCAGGCCCTGCGGAATTGAAGAAGATCCCGCAGGGCCCTGGTCTCAGAGGGGGGGGGGGGGAATGTTCTACCAGGCTGGGGCCAGGCCAGAGAAAGCCCTGGCCCTGGTTGAGGCAAGACGAGCAAGTGAGAAAGCAATGAGAACGATGCAAGACCCT
The DNA here is from genome assembly GCA_029233225.1 of Lepidodactylus listeri. Taxonomy (NCBI): domain Eukaryota; kingdom Metazoa; phylum Chordata; class Lepidosauria; order Squamata; family Gekkonidae; genus Lepidodactylus; species Lepidodactylus listeri. The sequence continues at coordinate 52,075,882 of JARCFY010000015.1, read as the reverse complement.
TTGGGTCCCTGATTGGGGAGAATGGTGCAGTAGAAATGAAATAACAAAACAGACCACTGACTGTGCACTCTCTGCCTGGAGTCCAATAAAACTATGCCCGGGAAAGATGTCGGGGGAACACAGAGCAGACCGATTTCTATTTTCAAAACCCATCAGCCCTTTGGCATTTAGATGGAAACTCTTCAGCATTTGACAAGTGTACTTGTTTGGGAAGCAGACCACTGTAAACCTTGGCATGATAAACATCAAAGAAATCTGCAAAATACGAACTTCGAAAGGGACCTTCCCCCTGCACTTCAGAGCACAAATGTACATGGCAGTACTGAGCTGCCAAAATACAATGGTGCTACCCAGAATAGCTTATACTTGCCAGATAAACTCTAATCTTGGATGCATACTCAGTACACACCACCACCAAGTATGCAGTGAAGTGGAATTTTCCAGGAGAGCACTGTCATAAAGGGTAAGGGTTGGTAGCTTATTGCACTGTTTATTGTATGCGTTATCTTGTTTCTACTGCATTGTTATCTAGTTTTTGCAATCCCATTTGTGCATAGTTTGCGGCATGACGTGTTTTATTCTCTCTTGATTGCGTTCTTTTCTAATTTTGTAATCCAGTCTTACTGCATTATTTATTGTATGTCTTATACTGTTTCACTGCATTGTAGTCCACCTTGAGACTCAGCAAGAAAGGCACACTGTAAAAAAGTAAGTAAACAAAAATTCATACAGAAAGAAAAAACTAATACTGAATAGCTTGTCCTAAGATTGGGACTCCCAAGTGGTTCACACCGCCATTCCTGCTGGCTGGTGACCCCTCTGGAATTGCGCTTTCTTTTGGTGTCTTTAGGAAGGACCTGCTACATAGAATGGGTCTCGGGTCTGGAAAGACTGAAGATTCTAGGCAAATTATACAAGTATCTGTGACCTATAGTAAATGAGAAGTGTGCTTTGCATGACCCATCTTCCATCACTTTTGAGTTCTAGCATCACATTTGCAGAAATGTTGGCTGACAGCAATTGCCTAATCAAATGGTTAAAGGGATTGATGGTAGATTTGAATCTATGGTATTTAAGAAGCGTAACTACTGTTTCTCTTAGCATGCAAGGAAGCCCAGATTTTCTACCTAAAGACATGCCTGGCTGGAGGAGAAAAAAGTCTCTCTGAATCAAGTAGATAGTAATATCTCACACGTGCACACACTTCCTATCACATACACAGCTAATACTGTCAACCTTTTCATTAACATTTCCATCCATTATGATAAAATGCCTCCGCTCTGGTACAGCTGTTTTTCTGAGACATCGTATCGCAATTCTGCCGAGAACCCAGTTTGCATATGCTGCACGGTGATTATGAATATTTAAATACTTCCATCTTGTAGAATTTCAGGCTCATTTACATACATTGGCATACTATTAATATAATACATACAGGAAAAGGGAGCACATTAAATTTTTAACACATCCCAGAGATCAGCAGATTTCTTTGTAAAATGCTGCTAGATTTTTTTTTTCCTCCTCAGAAAATAGCTCGGGGTGAGAAGCGGGGCAGGGAAGAGAATTATACTCAAATTAATAGCTGGAAGAAAGAACGCTCTTTCTCTTGCTGATTACTATCGAATACTTTCTGTACACATCCTCATTATTCCTTTGTGGATAAATTAGTAACGCGGCTTTTAATTTTTCTTCTGATTTTTTTTTCTTTTGGATAGATTTTTTTTTTCTTTTCCGAGTCAGCTACCTTTGTATGCTGTAATTTTCTCCATATATTTACAGATCACAGTGAGTTCCAACACGCGACGTACGTGGTTTTTACATACCCTCTTGCCATTACTGATCCACATATGGATATGTACAATGCAAACTGACCTCTGTGCTCATAGCTCCTGTGGTCCCCTCCTTCCCCCTTTCTAATCTCAGCTCTTGAAACCCTTCTGGGCAGCTCTCCCTATCCCCCCCCCCCGCCCTCTTCTTTTTTCTTGACCTTTAAACTCCCCACAGTCACCAGTGTGCAATCTCTGCATGGCTGCAACTTCTTCCTCCTTTCTGGTGTACCACAACTGTCCAGTTGGGTGCGCATAGGATCCAGCCCAGTGTTCCCTCTAAACTGTTAGTGTGACCCAGCTCACAGTTTTTTAGCCTCTGGCTCACACATTTTTGTCTTAGCTCAGGAAGGATGGCTCCAGAGCAAACTAATGTATGCAGCAGCCAAATTGCTCACTCACAGCTTTAATGCCAGTAGCTCACAAAGCAGGATTTTTGCTCACAAGACTCCGTAGCTTAGAGGGAGCATTGATCCAGCCCTTAACTTTTTAGGGCTAGGCAGCTGGAAGAAACCATGAGCAGCTGCTAAGCAATGTTTCCTGGGTTACTACTGGAGACCAGTTTCCACCACTGAATTGGCATGTCAAGAATGAGGTTTATGTGGATGGGTCTGGCGTTAATATGGCAATCCAGTTATGGGATTACTTTATTTATTTTAAAATGCTTTTACCCCACTGTTCTCCCACAAGCAGGACCCAAGGCAGCTTACAATAGAAGTCTCTATATGCAGACGTTATAATAAACAGCAGTAAAAAAAATCTCATAAGACATGAATCAGTCATGTCACGGTCCTTTCCCAAAGTTCTTTTAGCGGCTCAAGCAACCAGGAAGGGGGGACTACACATCTGGCCCCCCTCAGCCATGACTGGAACTCTCCCCTCTCTGACAGCAGTGAACTTTACCATGAACTCCATTCAGTTCTCCACATCTATGGAAAGCCAAAGCAGGTAAACCAAAAGGTACGTTGGCGGTTGCTTTGAAAACACCCAGGAGCAGCCTGTGATTGCCAGAGGTGGTTTGCCCTCACTTTCCTCTGCATAGCAACCCAGGTCTTCCTTGGTGGCCTCCCATCCAAGTAGTGACCACGACCAACCCTGCTTAACTTCCAGGCTCTGACAAGCTCAGGCTAGTCTGTGCTATTTGTAGTATTTAAATACAATTAGAGGTTCCGTGGCTCAGCATCTGCACACTTCATTTGTACACCAAAGGTCCCAGGTTTGATCCTTTGCATGTCCAGTTAAAGGATCTCAGGTAGAAAGTGTTGGCAAAGTCCTTCCTGGGCCAAAAACCCTGCAGAACTGCTGCCGAAGCCCACAATACTGCGCCAGTCTCATTTTCTATAAGACATATTCACATGCTCATTACTGATAATATGCTAATAGTCACGCAGGTCAGGGATCCATGACATGGCGCCTGCTGACCCCTTTCCTGGTGTTTACCAAGGGTTTTTAGTAAGTGTGTGGGTCTTGATGGGGCATTGGTCCAGCAGGGCTTCTTGAGTGGCCACTGGAGATTTGCACATCTTTAAACATGTTGCTTTGCCAGCAGCTGCCACTGCAACGCTAAGGATCTTGACTGCATGACTGAAGGTATGCTCTGTGTATGCAGGAAAATATTTTAAACAATATGTTCCTTTAAAAGGCAGCCAGTTAAACAGAGCTTCTGCCTGAAATGTTGAAGGGTTTCTCTCTTCAAGTTATGCATAATCGAACTCTTGGACACTGTGGTTGACTTCGCCTCTCGCAGCAGCAGTTTTGAGGCTGCACACACCATCCTGTGTCAGGATTCCAAGGGTGCCTGCAGGCTCAAAAACCACGGGGAACCCCTGGGTTGGGGGGCTTTGCCGAGGAGGGAGATGGGCATGAAACTGACCTCTCCTCCCTCTTGTCTTAGCACAGGTCCACCAACAAGAGGCAGAAAGAATGATTCCTCTTTCCAGTCTATACTGTACCTCCCTTGGCCTACCTGGTACACATGGGTCACATGACCCCAGGCATAACCTTTCCCAGGGTTGGATGGGGAGGATGCTGGAGGAAGGTGAATTCAGGAATGATCCATGCTTGTCAGTGCCCTCAGCTGGATCCAATCCAATGTACAGAAACCTTCCCACCATGATAAAAAACTTGTCTACATTGATATAATTACACCCAGCATACCTAGCCTGCGACTTTGAGCACACTGAGTGCCCGCCCTGCAAGGTCCTCGAGAATCCTCAGCAAACTCAAGGATTCCGCAGGAGGCAAATTGATATGGAAAAGGTATCTGGACAGTAGAAAGTTTGAAAACCATAGTTTTCGTTAGAGAATGACAGGTATGTTTCCCCCAGCACAAATGTGTAAATGCACAAGCTGTGAGTTGGCCCTCATCTGCAGCAAAGACAAGCTAGCATCAGCATGTTCTAACCCTGCACATCTGGATTGTAGAGACTGGGGACTTTGACACAAAACGTATTCCGGGTGATCATGTTCACAACCCATATGCAGAGATGCATGCATACACACACACACAATCGGACTACTGGTTCATCTAGTTCACCCTGTTTGGATGCACAAAGGTTTTCTCAACACTTACGAGTGAACTTGGGACCTTCTGCTTGCAGAGCATATGCTTCACCAATGACTGCGCTCTGGCCCCTCTACACTATACAACTCTGCACCTGTCTTCCTGCCCAGTTTCATCACCCCCTGGTTTCTAAATGCGGATTCAGCCTTGTGCTACCTGAATTCCAGCTCCAGAAACCAGAGAACTCAGTACAGCCATCTTCTGGATAACACAGGTATAATGTGACTATTATCAATAAGACATTTGAAATATTTAAACGGTACAAGAAGTGTAATCTGAAAGACAACCCCCCCACCCCAATTCAAGATTTGATCCAAATTTCTGGAACATAGATGGATTGCAGAACCATTCAGAAACAACATTTTGCAAGCCAAGGAGCTACCTTGATAAGAGATTTCGGAGCGAAGGCAGGTTGGACCAAGAAAAAGAAGGCCGCCTAGGGCAAAGATCACCAGCTTCCTTTCTGCTATCATAACATCCAAGGGGAGAGACTTTAAAATAACTAACATGACCTAAAGCTTATGCTGAAATAACTAACAAAGCATTTGTTTGATGCTAATGAGCAGAGCTTTCTGACTGCTGCAATTTTAACAGCCTTAAGGCTTAATTAAGCTTTTTTTAAAAAATTACAGGGTATCTGTTACTTCCATTGATCTCTTATGCATGAATGTGGAGTCCAGTTCTTTTCCTAAGTGCATTCCTTAGCAGAAAAAATAATTAAAGATGGTTTCTTATTGCAGTTTTGAGGCTGGGGGGTACACATCTTGATGGAACTAGAATGAAATGTATTTTTGGCCAAAGGCCTCCATACTGTGCATAAGAACATAAGAAGAGCCCTGCTGGATCAGACCAGTGGTCCATCTAGTCCACCATCCTGTCTCACACAGTTCCCCTGGAGGACCACCAACAGGGCATAGAGGCCAGGAGCTTCCCCTGATTTTACTTCCTGGCACTAAGATTGAGAGGTTGACTGCCTCTGAACATAGAGGTTCCCCTCAGTCACCATGTCTAGTTACCACTGAAAGACTTATTCTCCATCAATCTGTCTAATCCCCCTTTAAAGCTGTCTATATCTATAGCCAGCACTACATCCTCTGGCACCAAATTCCACATTTTAATCACTCATGTAAAGAAATATTTCCTTTTGTCTGTCCTGAACCTACTGCCCATCAGCTGCACTGGATAGTCTCCAGTTGTAGTGTTTGGGGAAAGGGAGAAAAAGTTCCCTTTGTCAACTCTCTCCACCCCATGCATAATGTCAAAACCTCTCATGTCATGCCCATCTCTTTAAACCTGAAAAGTCCCAGACACTTCAGCCATTCCTAAGATGAAAGATGTTCCAACTCCTTAATCATATTGGTTGCCCTCTTCTGTACTTTTTCCTGCTCTATGTCCTTTTCGAGATATGACCAGAACTGTACTCAGTATTCCAAATAAAGCCACATTATAGATCTATATAGGGGCATAATAATAATGGCCATTTTATTTTCAATCCCTTTCCTAATAGCCCCCAATATAGTTTGCCCTTTTCACCGCTGCAGCACAGTGGTGGACACTTTCATTAAGCTCTCCGCTACAACCCCAAGATCTTTTCCCCTCTCAGTCTCAGCAAATTCAGACCCCATTAGTAAATACTTGGAAGCTGGGACTTTTTGTTCCAATGGGCATCACCTTGCACTTGAAAACATTTTTATTATAAAGGTCATGCAGTCTGTGGCCCACAAACAATATCTGGCTGGTAAATGTCCACGGGTTGGCCCACTAATTAGTGGTAACACTGTCAGATTAAGATCTGGAAGATGCCTATTAAAATCTCCACACTGCCATGGAAGATCGCTAGGTTACCTTGGGCCAATTACTCTCAGCCCAACCTACGTCACAGGGTTGTTGTGAGCATAAAATGGAAGTATGCCTATACCACTTTAGATCCCCTGTTGGGGAGAAAAACAAAGTGCATCTAAATGAATATAGGCCAGCTCCAGTACAGTGCTGTGCCACGGACATGGGAACTCCACATTCAAATCCTCGCTCAGTTAAGAAGCTCACTGGCTAGCCCTGAGCTATTGAATCTTTCACGCCTGTGCCTACTTGCTAGGGTTGCTGGAAGGAGAAAATGCTTCTCTGAGTCGTATGATGTAAGAGTGAGATACAAAGGTGTCTAATAAATATATCCTCCTAATGGCTGAAATTCAAAGACTGTTTTTAGTCCTAGCCAGATTTCTCAGAGCTGGCACAAGGAAGAAAAATCCCCACATTTCCAGGACATACCTGGACAAACAGACAAGTTCTCACTTGACACCTGAAACCTAAAATACTAGTCACTGGGCAAATAATTGTGTGTAGGTTAATCCAGAGCCAAACAACCATCACTGAGAAGGCCCTGTCTCAGGTTGGGGAGCAAGCAGAACAGGGCCTCGGATGCTGATCTTAGCTTACCAGAGGCAGTGGTATAGAAGACAGTTCTTCAAGTACAGCAGTAGGTGACAGTAAATTCACCATATTCTGCTAAAACGGTAGTAATCAAACTAGTGCCTGTTACTAGCTTGACTCCAACTTTATACATTCAGGTAAGGTCGTTGATGAAGCTTCGGGAACTTGGCAAAGGCCCAGGAAGCCAGTTTGGTTTCTGTAACAGGTGTGGCACTGGGACTGCGCTTCAAGATTTTGGCCTGCAGATTGACTCTAGGGCCGCAATCACACACACACGATCCATGTGCATAAGCTCCCCCCCCCCCCCACCCCGAACAAAGTTTTCCTCTCAGCCTGTGATGATTACTGGAGTATGGTTCATGCACCAAAACCACAAAACAGCCATACACCTTCAGCACATGTAAACCTTCTCATAGCACAGTGCCTGTCCATCTGATGAGAGGAGCCTCTACCCACTGAGAATACCTTTCACTCAGCATTCATTTTAAAATGACTGTTGAGACATAAGAGCACTGCTCCATCAAACCAAAGGTCTTCAGCACACAGATACAACCATAGGTGTCAGGGATGGCATATTTTTGTACTGTATATACTCTGACCCATACACACAACTAGTCAGGAAGAGGTTTAGAGCAACTTTCCCCCTCCCCTAAAATTATTTGTTGGATGTCCTTGGATATATCACAAATTTTGTGTGCATAAAAGCCTAACATACTTTTGCATACGTGTTATCTAGTGGGAAATGGGTGTTCTGTAAAAAAAAGTACAGGGGCTTAGGAGAAGGGCCGTGACTTAGTGGAAGAGCAGATGATTTACCTGCAGATCTCCAGATTAACAGTTCTCAGGTACCTTGTGTGGAGAAAAACATGCCTTGGCTTGAGATCTTGGAGAGCCACTGCCAGGTAAAAGACAGGCAAGGGTTCCCAATCTCATTGAACCTGTGGGCACTTTTAGGATTTTGATGACAGGAAGTCAGCACCACCACAAAATGGCTGCCCCTGAGTTTAGAGCCAATGACAGAATGTTGAGAGGTTGCAAGCAAAGCATCCTCCTACAACAGAAGCAGCTGTTTCTGAATGGGTACTCCCAGCAGACATAATGATGATGCTTCCTGGGTTCTTTTGAAGCACCTCCTGATCCAGTGAGGTGCAGGAGAAGCTCTCTGCTTTGTAGAAGAAACAAATGGGTGCCACAAAATCCATCAACAGGTGTCACACTGGGGAATACTGAAACTAATCAATGTGGTCTTATCCATCTAACCACATCTATATTTATTTATTTAGAAAAGCTATTTGTAACCTCTTCAGAGATCTACTTGAAGTGGCTTGCAAATTACAAGATGTTTTAAAAATGTTTTTTAATCATTAAAATTAACAGAACCATTAAAAAACCAGCTATAATATCAAAACAGCAATAAAAAACAATTAGCCTAAAATCCTTGTAAAACAAAGCATCAGACTAGAAGCTAACTGCAATTCTTTAAAAAAAATCATAAAATCTTGAGTTAAAAAAAGTATACGGTGCACTAAAAGAGAAGGGTTCTGTAGCTCTGAAGGGAGGGGAAAGAAAAATCAGGGCACGCCCTTCCCTATTTCTTGCAAATAGTACTCTGAGATATACTGCCTCCGGATCTGGAGGTTTCATTTGGCCATCAGGACTAAAGGCCCTTGGTAGCTATAAAAAACTGAGCTCAACTTTTTCCCTGGAGAAGAAAGTGCAGTTATCATGAAACTAGAGCTCCGCCCGCTTTTCCCCAGCTCTCTTTCACCCTTAACACGCGCTTCCTTTCCCCTGTTCACCTCCAGTGATTCCCGACCGCCCTCCAAGGACCACAACCCAAGCCGCGCCCCTCGGCGTTCCTGGCCACGCCCCCTGACACCGCCGGTTGTTCGCTGCCTCCCCATCTCGCGGCAACGCGCTGCGGCATGACGTCACGCGATCCGACGTAACCCCTCACATCAGGGCTGCAGCGACAACAACAAGGAAGTGATTGAGCGAGGAGAGTCGCCTTGGCCGCCGTTGCTCCTGCTCCTCAAGGCCCCCGTCACCGGAACCCTCCTGTAGACGGGTGAACCGTTCTTTCCCCCTTCACACCTTTCCGACGCCGCCATCATGAACGGCAAAGGCAAGAGGCTGCTTCCCCTTCCCCTTTCCGCCCCCGTCCTTAATAACCCCACCCAGTCACTTCACCTTTCGCAGGGGCGCTGCTCCTTTAAGGCAGGCACCGCAGTCCCGTTACCTGCGGGCCCAGTCGGTAACTGGCTGGAGCCCCGACCAATGGGAGGCTTAGAAAAGTCGGGGTGAAGTGGGTGGGGGAAGGGCGGATGTTAGGTTGCTATGACGCAACCCACTTGGCTAGGGAGTTAACCCCTTGGCTGCCACGGTAGTAGCCGATTTTGGTCTTAAAAAGAGAGTGAGAGCCCACCTCCCCGTTGCAGAGCTGCACTGGAAAGTGTAAAGAGGCCCCCGGGGGGGGGGGGGAGGGCTCTTTCAATCAAGCTACTGTGGCACACGGTTCTGTGGGCTGCAGGCCACCCCAGAATCCCCTGCGGTTTGACCCTGGGAATAGAGGGCTAAAGAGGAAGAGGAGTTGAGTTTTTATGTCCTGGTGGGAAGACTGCAGCTGCTGATGCTGCTGTGTACATTAGGCAGCCCCGTGGGCAGTAGGATAGGTGCCTGAATTGGGGGGGGGGGGGGGGGGGGGGCTTCTTTTAGAACATGGGCAAGATCCGTATCCAAGGGAAAGGCAGAGGAACTGTCTTGCTGACTCCTCCAGTCCTTTAAATGCCAGATCATACCCTGTTGCACCAGAAATCAGAAGTCTAGAATAACGGCTGTCCTTTCCTGGGGTTATAAATTCACATTCATGAATATTACTTGGAATTGTCTCTATGCAAAAATGTGCATCAGAGATGTAGAAGAACTCACTTTGTTCATCCCTTTTGCTTGGAGCATCTTGGTACAAGGGCCATGGGATATCTGAGGCACGGTGTACACGTGCAACAAAATGAAGTGGAAATGAGATGGCAGAAGGCTGAGGTAGTAGAATGGACTGTACCACTTCAGACTGTAGTTGAGGGATTATATTTTCAAAATTTCCCCTCTATTAATAATTCCCTCTCAGTGAAAAATTAGCACAGCACATAAGCAGTTCTATCCTAGCCTGTCTCCCTGGTGAGATTTTTTTATTTGCAGGGAGTTTTTACATGGGAGGTGGACATTAACAATGTACCTTCCCCATGTGGAGCCTGAAATAGTGCAACCTATTCTTCAGCATGCGCAGTCTAGGTCAGTCCTTATTTTCCACTCCACTTCTGTTTGCTCAAAGCATGGTTTGGAGTCTGATAGGACCACCAGCAACTGAGTGGATGAATGGAAATGTTTAATCTCCTGTTTTTAAATGGAAGAGTCGCAAGATAGATAGGATTGTGGATTGAGGGAGGCCAGAATAATAACGGGGGGGGGGGGGATCTAATTTTTGAGGAAGGAAAAGAGAGCATGTGCAGAGTAGGCCATACAGTGTATGCTCATCCTTTAATGGGTTAGGAACAATGCTCCCTCTAAGCTATGGAGTCTTGTGAGTAAAAATTTTACTTTGTGAGCTACTGGCATTCAAGTTGTGAGCGAGTGGTTTGGCTACTGCATAAATCAGTGCACTCTGGAGCCATCCTTCCTGAGCTAAGACAAAAGTGTGTGAGCTGGAGGCTAAAAGACTGAGTTAGTGTGAGCTAGTTTAGAGGGAACACTGGTTAGGAATAAATGGTGGACATGAGGAATGCAGAGGCAAACTACAAGATCTGGGTAGCTCCTGGGTATGTTGTCACCAACTCTGTTTATTACCCCTTGGCAGGTATTGTTCTGAACTCACCCTTGCTTGCTAAATGCAATCTCTATGATTGATATCATGCCAATGATGTAATGTGACTAGGAGGCCACCCACCTGCATAGAAAGGAAGTAAAAGCTGTAGCTTCAGAGGTTATTTCTTAAATAGTAACAAGAAGAGGTTAGGAATTAATAACAATAGTATACAGACAGCCTAATCCTGTGTAAATCTATTGGGAGCTACTACCAAGTCAGTGTGTACAGGATTGCAATTTACATGTCACAGATGCAAAGGATTGGAATGGTCTTAGGTGGATTATGTCATCCAGGTCTTCTAAAAAGGGATATCTTTTACATAAAGTTTCCCCTTGCAATCACACTTGTCCAATTTTTTTGCTGGGAAATGCCCAAGTAGGAGACTGCAGAATTGCCTTAGGCAGCTAAATGAATGTCTAGGCTGAATGGCTCTTACATAGATAGGGTTAGGGTTAGGGTTAGGATTAGGGAAAAAGAGGTGTTAGTTGGCTGAGGGCGCTGTGTGGGCAAGGAGCCGGGGAAAGGGGCAACGGAACAGTGCTAAAGAAAACGCTTGGATAGCCAAGCAATCACAGATTCCTGTATATTTTGTTAGGCTTATAAGCAGATGAAACCAGGTTTGGTATCCAATTCTGGGCATAAATGATCACACAGTCACTGTCTCACTTTAGCCAGCTTCTGAAAGATAATTTACAGTCCCCATGAGAGGGCACTGTCCTTTTAAAAATGGGACATAATCACTGAGTACCTTTGTTATTCAGTCTGGGAGTCGCAGGGTGGAATGGCATTTACTGTGCCTCTTTAGCTGACTCCTCTGTGGCAGTAGTATCCTGCAGAACAGCCAGTGCTGTCTTCTCTTAAATGATTTGCTGTCTCAGGACTCTCTGCATTTAGTTATGCAAGCAGAGATCTGTTTTATCATTCTTTTAGAGGCAGGAGGGGGTGTTCCAGATCTCAAATACTTCCTGTTCCTTTGCAGCAAAGACTGTTGGGTTAACACTGATTAACTTTTCCTCATAGGTCAATATCCTACACAGCCTACTTACCCAGTCCAGCCTCCTGGTAATCCTTCTGTGTTCCAGCAGACTATACCGCTTCCCCAGGCTCCGCCTTACACCGAGGCTCCTCCTGCGTACTCAGAAGTATGTACTTTGCTCTCTTTCTGTTCTCTTCCCCGCTACTAGAGAGAATGCTGCTGATAATAACAATGGTATATGGGTTTCAGTGAAGTATAACTAGCTCATTACCCCTGCCAGGACATTTTGAACATCCAAATCATCTTTTGAAATCTTATCTGTATTGTGTCCCTATTACTACATTTGAGTTGTGACTTCAGCTGCGTGCAAAAAACGTTTGCGCGCTTGAATGCTTCATCATGATCCTGGGTCCTACATGGCAACATCTTGTTTCCAAAGACTGGATGTTATAAGGGGAGGTGGGTGGGGTGATTGCCAATGCTCCCTCTAAGCTGTGGAGTCTTGTGAGCAAAGATTCTTCATTGTGAGCTACTGGCATTAAAGTTGCGAGCAAGTGATTTGGCTACTGCATAAATTAGTTTGCTCTGGACCCATCCTTCCTGAGCAAAGACAAAAATGTGTGAGCCGGAGGCTAAAAAACCATGAGCTAGCTCACACTAACTCAGCGTAGAGGGAACACTACAAATCAGGCGAGATCTGTCTGTGGTAACATTACAGTGACCCCCTCCTTTCCCCTAGACTAAAGCTCTAAAAATACTATAGATGTGGCCCTTGATGGACCCTTGCAGTCATCCTGCTTGTGGGCCTTCTGGAGGCAGCTGGTTGGCTGTTGTGTTAACAGAATGCCAGGCTCGATGGGCCATTGGTCTGCCCCAGCATGACTCTTCTTATGTTCTTATGGTATATTTAGTGGTATATAATATGCAGCTGTGTAATCACCAGTCAATCGATCTGGCATCTCCATCTCACATGGATTTTCCTATTGCATATTTTGTTTATTTGATGTATTTATACCCCACTTTTCAGCACAATCCACTTCAAAGGCAGTTTACAATTCAAATCTATTACATTCTTTAAAAATTAAAACTAGTTTCTGAGATGCATAGTTGTTGTTTGGAAGCTTCACCATGTGCAGCGGCCTCTGTTGGGATCAGGAAAGTTAAGACTGTCAGTTGATAGAGATGATGGGTGTGTGTGTGTGTGTAGCCAGTGTTCCACCTGGAGATTGGCAATCCTAGGGGGAAAGTCAGCTGCACGGCAGGGGGTTGAAGGGAATGGTTTGATGGTTGCTGGTCCACCTCATTAGCCAGCCAGCCAGCCATGGTGGAGCTTAGAAGGAGAGAGAGCCGTTTCTGACAGTTTATTCTGATAGGAAAGTCAGTGGGCGGGGGAGGGGGCCTATGCGGAAAGTCCATTGTGTTTTCACTGACAGAAGCAGGCCACTGAGGGGACAGTTAGACCCACCAGGCAGTGGGCCGAGGAGAAGAGTGGACCCAGCAGCACCCAGTCAGTCCTTCCCCTTCGCTGGCTTCCTCCACACTGGCCCTTGGCTCTGTGGGCGGGACTGAGGCAAAGCAAGGAGAGAATGCAGCCAGTGGCCAGTGACCCTCTTTTGAGTGGCAGTCCATCCAGCGAACTGATTTTGGCGCCCCATGGAATCTTGCCCCATGGAATCTTAAAACGGCTTTATATAATAGGAAAGATGAGCATGAACTGACCCATGAGGTGCCCTGTTCATGGTTCATGAACTGAAATTCATGGAGCAGGAGCACCTCCCCACCACTCAGCTGTTTTTCGGGCTGTCTTGTGCAGTCTCTTTAAACTTCAAAGGGACTGCACAAGACAGTCCGAAAAACAGCTGAGTGGCAGGGAGCAGGTTGCCCCCTGTTGCTCAGCTGTTTTTCAAGCTTTCTGCAAACCCCATTGAAAGGGTCTGTGGTCCCTTTCAACAGGACCGTTCATTGTTCAGCCACAGACTTCATTTTTCTGGCTTGTGCCCATCCCTACTCTTTATGTTTTGACCTGAGTGCTTTCTGCCTGGAAGGTATTGAACACTTGTTCCAAAGTAGAAAGAGAAACATTTTGGCTGAGAATCACAAATGCTGTCTTATAGATCTCATTTCTATTTTTTCAGCTGAAGGACTGGAATCCAAGGCAGGGGCTGGCTTCTCTGAAAATTCTCTTGCTGCCAATGCTCCCTCTAAGCTGTGGAGTCTTGTGAGCAAAAATTCTACTTTGTGAGCGACTGGCATTCAAGTTGTGAGTGAGCAATTTGGCTACGGCATGAATTAGTTTGCTCTGGAGCCATCCTTCCTGAGCTAAGACAAAAATGTATGAGCGCAAAAAACTGTGAGCTAGCTCACACTATCTCAGCTTAGAGGGAACACTGGTTGCTGCTGGTCTAACTTGGTTTAAAGCAACTCTTTATTTCCTCTGCTTTCATGTTTCAGCCATGTCTCACAGTCCTGCTAGGCTAGCGACTCCATAGCGAATGAATAGCAGATGTTAAGGACAAGCAGCCCAAAGTGGACCCTATGTGTCAAATTCTTAGAGGCATCCGATGTGTTGCTGGTGGAAACAGCATGCTGGGCTAGGTGGACTTAGATCTGTCCTAGAAAGGCAGTTCACAGATGCTGAAGTTACAAAATGCATTCCAGGGACAGTAGCAATCGGCTATTCCTAAAACAGCTGCATCCTTCACTGAAGGCTTTCCATGGGGAGATGGAACGTATTTGAATATGTGCCTCTGAAATAAGCATTTTTTCCCTGTGCTCTCTCTTCTCCTTCCTTGTACCCCCCCCCCCCCCAGCTCTACCGCCCAACCTTTGTGCATCCTGGAGCGGCCACGGTACCAACCATGTCTGCTGCATATCCCGGTGCCTCGCTGTACCTTCCTATGGCCCAGTCCGTCGCTATGGGTCCGATGGGCTCTTCAGTTCCAGTGGCTTTTTACCCTGTGGGCCCCGTCTACCATCCTGGATCCACTGTTCTTGTTGATGGGGGCTTTGATGCCGGAGCAAGGTTTGCAACGGGTGCCCCTGCTAATATTCCTGTAAGTTGGCCTTGTAACGTAGCCTCTGCTCGTTCTGTTCATTGTCATAGCTTGGGAAAAGGAGGTAGCGAAGTACACCCCACCATCCTAATGCGGGGGAGGGATGAAAGGCAGACATACTATTAGAGAACCCTTTGTGTATACAAAGGTGTAGCTAATCTCTCACCTTCAGTGTTTTGTATACATTTAGGAGCGGGATAATTTCTCTTCATGGAGAAGTTACAAGGATAAACCATTCTGCATGAACAGCTGCAGACTTTTGTCGTGAATGTAAATTGTGGCTCTTCTAGAGCAGCCATGACATCTCATCCTTCTGCCTGATTCTCCTGGGCCTTTCTCTCTGAACACAGAAACTGCCAAAAATGCTTCTTCCTCAGGCTCAGGTTAAGAGGCTTTTCTTAACGGATGATTTGATTTACAGGCTACAAGATTCAGGACAGGATCCCTTATGTCTTCAAAATCCATCTTATGCAAAATATTACAGAATAATACTAGGGGTGGGGTGGATACTGCAGGCTGGGTCCATCAAAGATTGGGGGGGGGAGTTGTTGCTTTCGGGGAGACCCTGGCTATTGACTTCTGCCATGCCTCTCAGCCACAGCCTTCTAAGTTGCGTGCACAGGAATTGATACTGTTGTGCTGATTCATGCTATGTCACGGCTTCTTCCCAACTGACTGTCACTGGACCTGTGGAGCGTGGGCAGGTGCCGTTGCCCACTGTTTGTACTGTTGTAAAGCTCAGCAGCTGTAGTTCCTCACTGTTATATTGGGTCAGTGCTTGTCAGAGGGAAGAGCTGTAATTCAAGGACATGGAGCAGGCTTTGCCATTCAAAAGCTTCCCAGGCTCAGTCTCTGGCATTTCCACTTTCTTGTTTAAAAAGGAACAGTTTGGGTAGCAGGGCTGGGGAAAAACATCTGTCCCAAGCTACTGCCTAGTACAGGGGTCCTGAACATGCCGCCTGCCAAATGTAGAAAGTGCAATATAATAGTGAAACACACAGTATATATGCAAACACAAAGAAATTAACTGTGCATGGCATCAATACCAATTTCAAAAATCAGTAATTAATAATAAACAATTCATTTATAGACAAATAAATGAACCATTTATACAATTTCCAAATCCTAAGTAAAATTATCCACACAGTACACAATTCATAATCAGGGCATCAGTGATTTAACATAAGTCCTGTATATGGCTCACAAAGTCCAAAACACTTCAAAGTGCTCAGTCCCTCCTAACGAGCAATATGCTTCACAGTGTAACGGGGGGGAAACGAGCTTCCAGAAGATATCTACTCCAACAGTTCTAAAAGAGGAACACTTGAATGGTTCCAAAAGAAGAACTACGGGATTGCCGGCTTCCTCAATGTGCTCCACATTTCACCAATATGGCTTTATCAATCCTTCAAGTTATTGGTTCCAACTTGATTAAATCGTTAATGCCAATTATGAATTTTGTATTGTATGAATAATTTTGCTTAGGATTTGGAAATTGTACAAATGATGTATTTATTTGTCTATAAATGAATTGTTTATTATTATTAGTTATTGATTTTGAAATTGGTATTGATGCCATGCAGTTAATTTCTTGAAATGTAGAAAATGGGCATGGCCAGGTGGGATTGTTGCCCAGCAAGGGCTCCGATTGGCCACCGGAGAATTGATTGGCTGTGCAGATTTTTAAAAACATGGCTTTGGCAGCAGTTGTCACCACAGCACAAGGCTCTTCACAGTGTGTCAGCCCTGCCTCCTGCAGTAGCAATGTGGTGGCAGCCATTTTGGGGCTGCGCCCAGCATGCTGTGTCAGAATTCCAAAGGTGTTCACAGGCTGGAAAAGGTTAGGAACCCCTGCCTAGTAAGACAAAGCATGAGATAACTTCCATTGGTGCGGGGTGTGCTTTATTATACTTCAGAATTCCCACCTATCCAGAATAGATGACCCGGTAGCCACATCCTCTGGCCCACCAAATGCTTGTTAAAACTTCCTTCAGCATCCCGGCTTGGCAGCATGTACAGCTTGGGGAACCACACAACTTCTCAGGCCTTCATACAAGCCCTGCCATCCATTATTCATCTAACAGTTTCTTCTCACTGCCTTTCAGCCCCCTCCTCCCGGCTGTCCTCCCAACGCGGCCCAGCTGGCTGTCATGCAGGGTGCCAATGTGTTAGTGACGCAACGGAAGGGCAACTTCTTCATGGGAGGCTCTGACGGCGGCTACACCATCTGGTGAAGGAAAAGGGGGGAGGGCGCTACATTGGTGTAAAGGAACGACATCACATACTGTCAGCACTTCTCACAATGTAACCGCTTTAGTCGTATTAACCTGGAGTTGCAGTTTAGACACATGATGGGGGGTGTCTTCCTGGTGCCCTGACCTTTCAGGCACTTTTTTTCGTTTTCAAATGTGTTTAAAAAAAAAAAAAAAAGCAAAATGCAAAACCATGCAATGGTAGGAGTGCCTCTCTTAAAACCTTGGGAGTTAAAATTGTGAAATAAATGCAAGTGACAGAGCCCCACATTATTTCCCTTTGATTCCACTGGAGTGCTTGCGCAGCAGCAGTGCGCTCTCTCTCTCTCTTTTTGGCTTTTATTAATCAGCTGTCTATAAAACCAGGTTTGGGGGTGGGGTGGGGAGGGAAAGTGGAAGCTTGGAAAAGAGCCTGGTTTCCAATTACCAAACATATAAAGCTTGCAGATATATCTGTTGCCAATGAATAGAACTGAGATAAAACACCTCTTTTCTCTTCCATAGAATTAATGGTGCTGGAGAGAGAATCTAGACAGACATAATTTTTTTCCAGGGCGGGAGGGGGCACATGGCAGATGCCTACCAAAGGAGCGGGGGTGGGCTCAGCTTTTGATTTCTGAGCCCCTCCACCAGTTCCTTCTGCTCACCTTTGCTCTCTGTTCCTATGCTAGGAAGGTGTGCAGCTAGAGCGTTGACCCAGGATGTTCTTTTTATACACTCTTAAGTGATCTTGGACTCCTTTGCACATTAAGAATCTAACTGAAGCCATGTTTCAGTGCCAGAAACACATTTCATTAAATGCTTCCTGTACTTTTCAAAAATGAGAGCTTAAAATGAGACAGTTTTTTTAAGGGAATTAAAAAAAAAAAAAAGCAACCCAGTGTCTTGATAACAAAACTCTGTGGAATATTATTCGGGCTAGAGAGACGGGATGTCTGGATGTCAATCAATGTGCAAGTTAGCTGGATTTGATGGGTGGTTATTTTTTTTTCCAGATGCAAAACTTTTTAAAAAGTGACTTGGGTACAACAAAGTCTTATTAGAGTTAAGAAGAATATTTCAGGGATCCTCAATCTTTTGTTGTTGTTGTTGCTTTTTGTTTTTATGAATTAAAAGAAATTATCAGATTTGGTGAATATATTTTATCTTAATTTTCTGTGTGTTGTATGTGTCATGGTTAACCATACAGCTGACTGTTAATGAAAGGTTGGGATTCTAGGTCTCTCTGTAAACACTGTGGTGCACTTAACTTGTGGACTTTTTATACTAAAAACAAGTAGAATAAAGGCTATTTTGAAAAAATTTGAATAAAGTGACAAAGTTGAATGTAGCCTCTTAAATTCCTGTCCATTGTAACCTGGTAATTTTTTAAACATTTGTTTTGCCCTTATAGCTGTTCCTCCTGCTTTATTATGCCTGGACCGTGTGAAATACTTCACACTGTTCTTACGCGGTAGGCACGAACACATGTATTTGCAAATAAGCACCACTAACTGCATTGGAGTTAAGATCCAAGTAAGCATAAACATGTTCAGACGTCACAAGAAACTGAGGTGGGTTTAGCACAGACACAGCTTGTTTGTTCTGCCCACCACCTCTTGTGCCTGAACCTTGTCTGAAAACTTCAAAGTTTGATCAAACTCCAATTTGCCCTGATGGCTAAATGTAGGCATCCCGGGCAAACTAGAGTTTATTGGTTACTTCCCACAAACTTCAGCTTCAGCCTCATTCAGAATCCCCACATGTAAGGAGTAAAGTTGTAAGACTCCAGTATGTTCAGACCACCTGCATTTGAACATTGTGGCTGATTGGACTGTGATCGAACTGGCAACCTCTGAGTCCATCACAGTTTGTTGAGACACCTAAATACACCCTATGATTAGTTTCACAGCTGACTGAAGGAAACGCACTGTAGAACATGAAGTGGCAATTAAAAACGGCATCCTCTTGTCTAAGTCTCCCTTGCTTTTTCCAAATACGTACCAGTAAATATTCCAACGACTGATATTATTGTTTATTTTTACCTTATTCACCAGATGCTTTTGCATAAAAAGTGATCAAGAAAACTTGATAAAACTCAGTTAACCAACTAGGAGTCTGTCAAAACATAAAAATTCTAAACTCTATGGCACTGAAAACAGTGAGTCAGTTCACTGTGCACCTCCTCGCCAGTGGCAACCGATGATGCAGAGCACGTGTGCTGACCTCAGGACTCAAGTTACCATGTGTTACAGATGTAAGGGGGAGAACTCAACACGGTAGCTGTTTTGAACATTTCAACACTTCAGGACAGCTGTCTCTTAAGATGCGATCTGATATGGGGAAAGGTGGTGTTTGTTTTTTTAAAAAAGAGTGAAACGAGTCCAGACCCAGATCACAGGAACCTCAATGTGTTGCAGAATGGGATCCCCTGCTAGAGGAAGGTCTGGAACCAAACAGCAAACAAAGGCAAGATTTGATTAGTGGTTCCTTTTTGCCCCTCTTCAGACAGTATAATTCTTAGATCTGCACCTAAAACTGTAAAGAGTGGGTGAGTTAAAGAATATCTGAAACCAAATGCATTATACCAGTATGCTCCCCAAAGAGCCAGGATTGGCTGTAGCAGCAAGCTATTATAATGAAAATAAAAGTGTAGAAACTACTACAGAAGGATATAGGCTAAAACAGAGACAACTGCTTGTACTTGGAAATTAGAGATGACTGTAGGATCTTGAATCATAGGATGTTTGACATACGAAGTGCCCCTGAGCGCCATCTGGTTCTTTACTAGCGGGTGTGAATTGCTGCAGGACTGAAAGATACTGAGAGCAACTTCTAAACTGAAATAAGCATCTTGGCTAATTTAACTTTTGCTGGGTGGTGTTTAAGTTACGCTCCTCCCCATGTTTTACTGCCTTTATGTATATCGAAGATATTCTATGGTAAGGGCTGTCAGTGTGTGGGCTGAGTTCCTCCACCAGCAGAAAGCAAAAAAGAAAAGGCTCCAATGAGTATTCTACCTCAACCCCACTTCTAAATAAATAAAATTGGGGCTGAACAGCCAGCCTTTGCATTTGAACCCTGGTGTTCAAGGGTTTCCACAATGCAGGAAGGGGCTACCCCTCTAGCATCAATTTAACCTTTAGCTCCCTGGGGTAGAGTGCTAATATAAAATGAAATAAATAATACAGCTTTAATACCTTGCTAAAAAGAAACATCAAACAAATATAGCTGTTTTTCTATAAATCTCAGTGTCCAAAACGTGCCAGCAACCTGGTATCCTGTTCTCTAGATGAAGTACTCTTCTTTTTCGCCTTTATTGGGCAGATCCTCCATCTGGACCGACCCTTCTGGATCTGTATCTCGCTGTTCGTAGGTACGGTAGGTGCCTTTGTTCTTGTACATGTATATGATAATCAGCACAATGATCGAAAGGAGAGTGACTAAAACCACGGCAATAACAGCTGTATTAAACAAAAAAACCCAGAAAGTCAGTTACCGTGCTGTGGACGATCATGGTTAAGAATACACACACTCCTTTCTCTCACACACAAATCCCTTTGACCTCTTTCTCCTTTTTAGCAGGGTGCAGTATTCTGTCACCCTAATCTGGATAGCCCAGTCTCCTCAGATCTCAGCAGCTAAGCAGAGTCATCCTTGGTTCGTACTTGGATGGAAGACCACCAAGGAAGTCTGCGCAGAGAAGGCAATGGCAATCCACCTCTGTCTCTCACTCTGAAAACCCTACAGGGTTGCCAGCAAGCTTCATGTGAATAAGTGGAGAGAACTCCAGCTCTCCAGATTACAGTCCGTCCACTGCTCAACCACGACACCCCACTGGCTCTTGAACCTGAATTTTAAAGACGGGTTTGAAGCTGGTTTGCCAGCCGGTTTAACGGTCATGTTTTACACCAGTGCAGACAATGCAAAGTTGTCATTAACACTAAGACAGAAAAAAGATGCACATGTGCAGCCCCCTCCTGATCTTTTTAAAGCATGGTTAAGACAGCAAGGGTGTCAAGGTCACCATCTAGCATGCTCTGGGTTTTTATGGGCTATTATCCCTTGGGATCTGAACCTAAATAAGCCTGCCTTTGGAGTGAACCCTTTTGTCTTCTGCTGGAGTCACAGTCACAGACATAGCAAGCTGCTCTCGTTTAAATGCATGGTGTGATTTTGATGACCTCGCACCATGGCTGGAATTTATTTATTTATTTATTAGATTTCTAAGCCGCTCTTCCTGCTGTAGCAGGCCCAGAGCGGCTTATGGGACTGCCCGTATGTGCCGGCACAGAATCCTATCTTGTCTTCCATAAGCTTTTCAATAATTCCAAGAGCCAAACCAAACATTACAATTTTTCATGTGTTGGGTTTGGTTCTCATGGCCCGACTTTCAGCCTGGCAGTCACACGTCAGCTGCTTGGAACACATTCCCCAAGTACTTGGGGTCAGGGCCCTTTCTGCACCCGGATTTTGCCTCAGTTTCTGAGTGCATCCTATTCTGTTTTGCATTCCCTCCCGCTTTCACTTCCAGTTTGCGTCGGGGCTTTTTCTTGTTTCTGCATTTGTTTTAAAGGACTCTGCATTCAGACCACTTTCAGCATACTACTGTTGCCCCGCAGTTACCAAAACTCCTTTTGTAGCGATTCTTTGTTCTCATCCGCTTTTGAATTGCTAATCCTTTCTAAAGTAGAATTGTTTCTGTGGGTATTTAAGTGCTACCACTGCCCTCCCCATTTCCACCTCTCTCTTTAGGTTGAGGCTCCCTCCTCGTTCTGTTTTCTTTCCCTCCATCTCCACAACAAAAGAGGTCATGTCCACCCATTCAGGCACACTTTAAAAAAGCCAGAGAGAACATAAGAAGGAATCAGTAGATACAGAAGACATGGGGATTCCCTGCTCCCAAATGTGTCAGTCTTGCATGGGTGGGCCTGGCTTTCCCCCTCCCTTCCCTTTCGCAGAATCAATGAGGGGGGAAGGGGCTGGGTCTCCAGTTAAAAGTTTTGAGAGATGTTTGCCTTTCTCTTCATTTTAGACAAAGCCGCCAGTTAGCTCAAGAAAGGTGGGGTTTGCTTGTAGATGCAGAATGCATACAGAATACACAAATAAATTAACCAGGGGGGGGGGAAACCAGTGCAGTGGGAATGTGTGCGACTGTGAAGTCAACCGTTAAGGCTGGACTCCTCGGATTCTCCAGAGCAAGCTGTCAGTGCAGAAAGGGCCCAGAACCATGGCATGGGTGGAGAAGGGGCTTCTGGCCCCAAAACAGCTCTGGAAGTACTATTTGCTCCACTGGGGGGCTGCAGTACACCACAGAGTGCTGTCAGGAGGATAAATTTTAGCAATCTACATGTACGTTATCCGAACTCTGAGCACTATAGGGTTATTAATGTGAAAGTCTTTACTGCTCCTCTGATGGCCCTGTGGTTGAATGGGGGAGAGGACTCTTTAAGCCTGCAATAGGATTGGCAACCATACCTCCAATGACGGCCACATTGACATCCTGCTCCAGAGCTGGTGTATTCATCTTCTTCATAAGTGTGCTGGTCAGTAGGTCTTCTGTATGAATGACAAAAGGGGGGTGTCATGGACAACTGCAACATTTTGCATAAAATGGCACTCATTCTTTGCACCACGTGCTGCTCTTGCAACCTTTGAACATTTGACGCTGCCTTATGCGAAGTCAGCCCATTGGTCTATGCAGCTCACTGTGTTCTACTCTGGGGTCTTCCACACTGGGACAGACTTATGTCATTTTGCTGTTGCTGGTGGGACTACCAATACTGTGCAGCAGCAAGGTGGCTTCCATGCAGCAGGTTTCATGACTATTTATCTGCCTCGGTCAGTCCTCCAGCAGCAGCTGTCTCCCTCTCCCCTGGGCTACTGGGCCTTTTCCCATTTTTTTAAATTGACAATTGAATATCACTAGATCAATAAGCCATCATAACAATATGCGTAACAGGTTCTCTGAATTTCTTCCTTCCTTCCTCTCACACCTACCGCTGCAGAGATATGCCTTTCCCCAACTCAAGCAACAAGATACTATTTTTTAAAATAAAAGCTGGGAATTCAGAGAGCCTTTTATACATATTACAAATTTAAAACAAAAACGGCCCCCAGGGGGAGGGGAAGGAAATGGCTGCCAATGTAGGGTTACCAGCTTCTAGGTGGTGGCTGGAGATCTCCCAGAATTACAACTGATCTCCAGGCTAAAGCAATCAGCTCCCCTGCAGAAAATGGCTGCTCTGGAGGGTGGACTCTGTGGTATTATTACATTGGGTTGCCAACATTCAGGTGGTAGCTGGAGATCTCCTGGGATTACAAGTGATCTCCAAGTGATAGGGATTGGTTCACCTGGAGGAAATGGTCACTTTGGAAGGTGGACTCTAGCAGGGGTGTCAAACATAAGGCCTGGGGGCCAAAACTGGCCCGTCTTGGGCTCTTACGTGGCCTACAAGCATCTAGTGCGAGGTAAGGAACAGGAGATTGCTCCGGGGGAACAGGCAGAGCCACTCCAATTGCAGCTTCAGCACAGTGGAACAACCTCATCTGCAGCAATCAAGCAGTATGGAAGCATCTGCCCAGTGCTGCACTGCTGGCTCTCCAGTCTGCTCGTACGGTTTTCCTCTGCACCCCCCTCCCAGCCCATGGGGGCCTTGCAGTGAGGATACAACAATTCAGAACTTACCAGCTGCTGTCCTTTATACAGCTTATATCTCCAGTACCTGGCATTACGTTTTATGGCACACATGGCCCAGTCCGACAAAGAGACATTTATGTCAGATCCGGCCCTCATAACAAATGAGTTTGCTACCTCTGCTCTATGGTGTTCTATTCTTTAAAAGAACCTCCCCTCTCCAAACTCTGCCCTCCTCAGCACCCCCCCCCCCAATCTCAAGGTATTTCCCAGCCTGGAGCTGGCAACCCCAGCATTGAAACCTTGCTGAGGCCCCTCTCCTCCCCAAACCACATCCTCCCTAGGCTCTGCACCCCAAACCTCCAGCAATTTCCCAACCCAGAGCTGGCAATCCTATGCTTCAGGGACAGTGTCAAGGAAAATGGCTGCGGACAGGAGAAATATGAACTTTCTCACCCACACAGCAGCCATCCTGGCTTTACTGCAATGTTTTTCAAACCTTCACAGCAAAGGAAGTTTGAGAAAGATCAGAGAAAAAGCTGAGGAAACCCCAGGAGGGGCGTGAATACAACATGATGCAGCAGGGAAGCAGGGGGGGAAATCTCACTTCCAATTGGTACTGAATCCAGGGCAGATAACTCATGTGGAAATGGCTTCTGATAGCACCTCTCCATGATCTCAGGCTGTGAAAAAGCTTTGCCTAGCAGCTACTCCCCGAGATTCTTGAAATTACGATGCCACTCATAGGATTGCCAGGACTTCTGGTACATCAAGAACGGGCTCACCACTGTAGCCCCCCCACGAAGACTTGTACGCCACACCTTTGTAAGTAGGTGAGCCACACCAAGTGAAGCCATGGAGACTTTTAATTAGCTCAGTAAGTCTGCACCAGTTACCGCACAGAGCAAAATGCCCAGCTCTGGGTAGGCAGTCACCTTCATTAAAATAATTCTGGCAAGAGATTGTGATGCAACAACCAGTGCTTGAGGCCAAAACACCAGCAGAGGCAAAAGAACTGCTGAAGACAACAGAAGATTGGCTTCATTAACGTCTTTGACATTTGGCTCACACGTTAAATGGGAGAACGGGTCTAACGTTTCCTAACATTTTCAAGGCTGTTTCCTAGCGTTTTCAAGGCTCCGATAACCGGGATCCCTTGGTTAATCTCTCATTAAGCACAGCAGTGGAGTTGCCGGCAGAAATGAATGTTCTGCCAGGAACTCATTTCTAAGGAGTTCCCAAACTTGCCAGTATTCAGACAATATCTTTTGGGGTCCAAACTATTCATAAGAATGTGTGACATCAAGGAAATTATACATCTAAGAGAGTCCATACCCTTGAGTCTTCAAGTCCCCTTCCTGAGACTTGGCCACAGACCCAATCCAACCCTTCCTTTGTTATTGCTTAAGAGCCCTGGAGTGCTGCATAATCTCCCTGGGAGATCAGTAGGCATTCATTTATATCTGCCCACCCTGTTCTAAGAAATTTGAGTAAATAATAACAGCAAGCATGCTGACAGCCAGTGCACTGCCATGAGGTCTGAATGAGCTGCAGGCAGACAGTCATTCTGAATCTCCTACCTTGCAGGGCTGTTGTGAGCACAAGGCACAGAGAGGGAAAAACCATTTACTTTGGCCTGAGCTCCTTGCAGGAAGGTATGATCACATGTGACAGCTGTCTTCTCTCACACCGCCCTGCTCAACAGTTAACCTCTGCCTCCCAAGCCCTGCTCTTCATGTCATTGCCTGCAGATACGAGGTGGATGGTGACTAAATGCATGGCATTTTCAGTGGTGGCACCTTATCCTTGGAAAGCTCTTCCCCTTGAGGCTCATCTGGCATCTGCCTTACTCTGTTTTAGGTGCCCCACCAAAATATTGCTTATTATCCAGGCTCTTAACAAAAGTGTTTTTTTTACAGTTTTAGCTTTTTTTGCTTTTAGCATGTGGAATTTTTTGTACGGTTATTTTTAGGCTGCTCAACAGCTATTTTATGTCCATGGCCGAGACTTATGGTTAATATTGGTAATTTATGTAGTGTTTTTACAGAGGAACAGCATATAAATAAAGTAGGGTTAGCAAATATTTCTGTCGGTACTTCAGAACATAAAATTTAGTCTCCTTAAGGTAAGGTGCCTCACTGGTTTCCAACCCTCTTTACTTCCTTTGTCTCTTGGATCTCTTTTCCTAATCAATTTTCTAGGTTCTGTAGCATCCCTACCTTGAACCTACCTTGGGCTCAGCAAAACACAGCTTCTCATGTTCCTAGGCCGAGGTTAATCTCTCAGTACTTAGAAGCTTCTTTCCTAACAGCATCGTTCCTAACAAAAACCTGAACTCTTTGCCAATATTCTATGGCTCAGAGCTTTCTCTAGAACTGTCAGAATGATTGTGAACATTCGGTAGCATCTCAAAAGCTCAGCCAATAGATGCGGGGGGGGGGGGATCAGACAATCACTGATTTTTTAGCTTTGCATAAGGCACCTGGTTTCTGTCACTGAAAGGCTCACTAGTTTTTAGCAGCATATGTTCATAAAAGAACAAATGACTGCAAATATAAAGACAGCAGACTGCTTAACTGTGTGCCTCTAACAAGGGCAGACTGGCCATTTAACTTACAAGGAAAGTTCCTGGTGGGTCACTGCCCTGGAGGGATGCTGGCACCAGAGGCAACCAGAGCCAAGACTCAGTAGTTCCACTCAGAACTGCAAGGGCCTGTCAGCCTGTTCTGCTAGAAGGCCATTTGCCTTCCCAGCTAAGTTTGCCAGCTTCCAGGCAGTAGATCTCCTGGGATTATAACTGATCTCAAAGTGCAGAGATCTGATCACCTGGAGAAAATGGCTGCTTTGGAAAGTGGACTCTATGGCATTATGCCCCATTGAAGTCCCTCCCCTCCTCAAACCCCCCCCCCCCCCCCCCCAATCTCTAGCTATTTCCCAAACCAGAGCTGGCAACCCTGTTCCCAGTCTATGCCTTGCCTCTAATCACAAATTCCTCAGCATCTTATAGTGGTAAATTTTAATACAGTGAAGGCTGGCAACTGGCAGGATTTGAGTGGGGGACACGAGATGGTGGGGCACTATTGGGCAATGGCATGATGTCACTTGCAGGGAAAACCCATAAGCAACACTATGCTGTAGGAAACCTTGTGGATTTACCATAGAGTTCCTAATGATTCCTAGAGTGGACTGACCACATGGGAGGCATAAATGGGGAGGCCGTATCAGAGAGTCATAAGAACATAAGAGAAGCCAATGTTGGATGAGGCCAGTGGCTCATCCAGTCCAACACTCTGTCACACAGTGGTCAAAAATACCAGGTGCCCTCAGGAGGTGCACCAGTGGTGCCAGGATACTAGAAGCCCTCCCACTGTTGCCCCCCTCCCCAAGCACCAAGAATACAGAGCATCACTTGCCCCAGACTGAGAGTTCCTATCTATACTTTGTGGCTAATAGCCACTAATGGACCTCTGCTCCATATGTTTATCTAATTCCCTCTTGAAGCTGTCCATGCTTGTAGCCGCCGCCACCTCTTGTGGCAGTGAATTCCACGTGTTAATCACTCTTTGGGTGAAGAAGTCTTGCACAAGGGTAATTTGAAAGACCTTCCCACTTCCTGTCCCCATGTTCCCCCTTGCTCCAAACAAAGTAGGACCACATACACATTTCCTTCACATTGCCATGGAATACCACCAATGGCAGAAGCCAATGTATGGCCACTTGCCTTGTGCTCATGGGAGAAACTTGAATGCTGTAGGTAGGCTGTGTCCACTTATTGACAAGAAGCTGTCGTGAAAGAACGTACCTGGGATCCTCTCACCTGCTTCACCTCTCCCCCCAGAGAAAGGGTAAGGCAGCCCCCCCCCCCCCCCCCCGGTCTCCAAAGTGAAGGAGAGGGAGAAAGAAAACAGGGGATAGATACGCTATGACACAGAACTTGTAAAAATAAACAAACAGTTTCACTCACGCCCCTATCATGGAGGGAAGCTGCCTTCCCAGTCACCCTCACCCCTCTTCCAGTAGCTCTGAGCACACTTACCTGAATGCGGTGGGGGGGTTAGGACAGCTGCCATAGCATCACCGTTTCCCTCTGGGTTGTCAGTTTCTCACTTTAAAAACTTCAAAATCTTTCAAAGCTGGATAAGGGGGAAAACACAGACATTTCCTGTTACAGCCATTAACTGTAGTCAACCGCTTCTCTCATTGCTGTTCTCTGTTTGTGTGTGAAACCACCAACTGTTTTTTTTGTAGATGACATATCAAAATGAAAGTAAAATCTCAAACGAATAAGAATGTATTGGGAGGCTGTTTTTTTTGTATACGCTGAGGGCTTCAGTGGAATTTCTTTCTGAGAAACCTTGCGCAAAATTTTAGGCTGCACTGTCTTCAGGCAAGCCATGAAGGGCTGCAGGCAAAGTGGCATCTCATTTCTAATCTAGCTCATGTGGACTAGGAGCCCTGGCTTTTGGCACTCGTGCTTTCTAGCTGGAGAATTACTCCAGTGCACTCATGGAGGTAGTACCTGTGAAATCCTGTGAACATCAATGTTCACATTCCTCAGTACTGAAATTCCCTCCCCCTCAGCAGTTCACCTAGACTTTTAAGCTTTAACTGCCAGAAGAAACCATTTCTATTCGCCCTGACTTTTGTGTCTCTCTGGGTTTAAACAATTTCACTGATTGCTGCTGCTGCGAAGGTGCTTTAACTGCTGCTTGATTGTTGCTCAGTTGTCTTGGTTTCATTTGACAGATTGCCAGGTGGATTATTTTAACAATGTTAGTTATGCTATTGTTTCTTTCAACATTGATTTTACTGATAATGTATTTACAAATTCTATTGGTTTTAACGTACTAGATTTTATGTATTTGTTTCCTTGTAAGTGGTCACTTTTGAGCTTTGTTGTTGTTGTTGTTAGAGAAATAGCCAACAAATCCCTTAAACAAATAAATGTTTACTGTCCTGGTTAGAGTGCCAGGATCTGGGAGACCCAGGTCTGAATACCCACTCAGCCATGGAGCTTACTGGAGGGCTGTGTGGTGGGTCCACTCTTTCTCTGCCTAACCTACCTCCCAGGGTGATTGTTGTGAGGATAAAATGGAGCTGAGACTGATGGTATAAGTTGCTTTTGGAACCCCACTGGGAAGAACAGCCGGGTATAAATACCTAAATAAATACAACAAATATTGGTGAGCTGACAACAAACACAGTTAAGCCAATGCTTGAAAAACGGAAGCAAACTGAAGGAGGCAAGTGCAGAGTTGAAGGAGTGGTGGATGGGACAGAGGCTTTAAAGGGGAACAAGACTTTTGAAAAAGCCACACCATTGACAGAAACAGCAAAGGGCAAAATTGGGAGGGGGATGCATTACTGATAATTATAGGGAGAAAAGGTAGACAGGCTTTTAATGAATCATTGCCAAATCATGTCATTGCCTAGACTATTGAGAACAGGAGTTAAGCAGGCTATCTCAAAAGCCTGGGAGGCCAATATTCCCCAGTAAGTGGGATTTTTTTGTTCTTGTCTTTTTCATGCTACCAGGCATAATTTTGTTTGAATTGATCATATTTTATTGTGATTTTATGTTTTGCCATTCTACCCATCCTGAGGGGCGGCATACAGATTCTTAAAACAAATAAATAAAATGCATAATTCAAGCACTGATGACAGCCATAGAGAAGGAATTCCACAGCAGAGACACAAGCCAGGAGCCTGTCCAAACGCAGAGGCCAAAAGAGGAGGTTACAGTGTGAAAGAGAAGGCAAGCGGCAGACAAGTCAGATAATATCAGAGTGAATGCTGAAACCCAAGGAGAATGCTGAGAACGCTTCCAGAGGAAGCAGCAAGCTGAGTCTGTATCAAGATCCAAACTTAAACATGAAAGAAAGTTGGTGAGAGGGAAGCATGACATAAACTGGTGATCCCCAGCATGGTACCCATTGATATGCTTCCTGCTGTCTGCTTGGTTTTTGAGTCATGGGGACAAAAGAGAAAGAATCAGGTATAGAACAGAAAAAACAAACCAGGTATTGCTGGGTCAATCTCTGGCAGGTGACACAAAGCAAACCTCTGGGGTTGTTATTGCAGGCACATGCCCTCAACTTGGTAATAGATATGAACTTTCTCATGGCTCTGGACACGAAAACCTCTAATTGTGGACACACATGGGTCAGTCCCTCCCCTGAAGCAAAACTGAGCTTTTCTCTCCAACTATAGTGCAGGAGGGATTTCAGAAGAGCAGGGTATTGTTTCTGTGTCTGTCCATTCAGAAGCAGCTGCCTCTACCATAGGAAGGTTATTGTTGGCTTGGAACCTCCCAACATTTTGTGACTGACCCCACCTCATGGCAGCCATTTTGTGATGGCATCCATTACTCTTTCTCCAAATTCCAGAACGGCCTGCAGACTCAACAATGCGAGAGCTCCCCTGTAGTAGCAAGTCACATAAGATGCAAAGGGAAACAGAGGTCTAAACGGTTTTTTAAAAAGCAGGGGGATGGGTAGCAGCAACTGCTGCAACAGACTTTGGCAAGAAGTAGGACCGTGTTGCCGGTGCAGCCTTCAAGAGGAGACGTGTGGGAAAAGTAATAGTCTCTGAGGGAGAAGAAAATAACAGTGGCTGTATCTAGGCCAAACACATGAATGTAACAACAGACCAACAACTCTTTTCAAACTGCAAGGCCCACCTGCTGAGAATGGGGAGAAGAAGGAGAATTGATATTGCAAAAGGGGTGTGTTTAATCAGGGGTCATTTTATAGAAAAAGAGGTGCAGGAGCTCATTAGCATAACTTATTAGCATAACTTATTTGCATATGCTACACCACCTGACTCACCAGAAGTATGTCAGAAGGCGAGAGAGAGAGAGAAAGAAAGAGGGGACAGCTACTAATCCAAGCTTCAGAAATACCACTATTCTGGGAGGATAGCTTCAGTTGTGGCTGAAGCCTTCAGAAGGCTGGTCGGAGGAACAAGGACCTTCGCAGGGGATAGGGCTGCCAGCCTCCAGGTGGGGCCTGGGGATCTCCCACTTTTACAACTGATCTCCAGCTGACAGAGATCAGCTCCCCTGGAGAAAATGGCTGCTTTGGAGAGTGGACTCTATGGCATTCTACCATGTGGAGGCCCCTTCCCTCCCCAAACCCCACCCTCTCCTGGCTCCACCCCCAAAGTCTCCAAGTATTTTCCCACCCAGACCTGGCAACCCTACCAGGAGACGGGGTCATTTTGCTGCAGCCATGACACAAGCAGGCATTCCCCCGCGGGGTGGGGCGGGGCTGGCACCAACTTCCAGAGCTGAGCTCCTGCTCGAAATGACCCCTGTGTTTAACCCTTTTCCAGCCCATCAGCAAACCCACTTCTCCCTTCCAGGTAGATTCTCTCCCTGCACGGCTCTAAATACCTGCTTTCTAGTCTTCCATGAAGCCAGTTTCAGTAAGGGCAAGAAGCCAGAGGTAGCAAGAGCGAAACAAAATTCTGCTTTCTAGGTTATGGGGATGGCAGAGGCAGCAAAATACTCAGGAAGGGGGTTAAGAGTGGCCAAGGGTGGCTGGCTGTGAGGATGTTATCCACAACCTCTAGCAGGCCTGCTGTGACTAAAGCAGGTCCCAGAGAGTGGGAGAGTACAGGGCCCGAGTAGAGAGAGACTAAGCCAAGGACACACGCCAACAGCCATCTATTTCAGCAGGTAGGCTTCTACACCAGCAGCTTGCTGGCTTGGGGTGGGGTGGGGGAGAGAAGAAAGTATTGGTGGAGCAACAGGGACAACACTTGGCAGCTTCTTCTCACCTCCTCCTCCTTTCCACCTTCAATCCAGGGCCGAAACCAGGCGCCACTCAAGACAAGCGGCCTTGCCCAGCAATCTGCCTGCCTGGTAGGAAGCCACACCCCTAAGCAAGGCCTAAGAGGGAGGTGGGAAGATGGCCTGGAGTTTTCAGGTTTGGATAAGTCAATCTACTTATCTGGTGGTGATTTTTGTGGGCTGTGTAGATTTCAGCAGTGGGTATCCATTTTTTAACAATGTTCTGTCATATTTTAAATCAGAAATTAGGAAATGTTACAAGAATGGCAAATCCCTTATGGTTAAGGGGTACCAGATGTCCTCTTTTTAGAGGACATGTTTTTTTGGTTTTGGTGTCGGTCCTTTTTTGGGCTCTTTCTAAACCACGGATGAAAAGTCCTCTTTTTGAGTTGGAAAGTTAGGAATATTTAGGGTTGCCGAGTCCTACCTGGCATCCGGTAGGGACACACTGGGGGTGATGCTCTAGACCTTGGGCAAAACTCTTATGTTTTTTTTTTGCCTTCAAAACCAAAGAGTTTGTTCAAAAACCCAGGGCTTTGCCACGTGACATCCCTACCAAGATGGTGTCACCCAGAAGTGATGTCATCACGTTGGGGATGTCCCTGTTGGGGATGGGTTTTCCCTTGCTGGCCAATTGGCCGGCAGCAGATCTAAGCCCCCCAAAGTAGGGGAACCCCTGCTGGGACCTGGGGGCTGGCATCCCTACCCCAGTTTTAATCCCAGGATATCTCCAGCCACTACCTGGAGGTAGGCATTTTCTTTTGCTCTGCATTCGCTTAAACAGGCAGTGCCTAACAATTCAAATAAGTAGGGTTGCCAGCTCTGGGTTGGGAAATATCTGGAAATTGGGGGCGTGGATCTTGGGGAAGGCGAGGTTTGGGGAGGGACCTCAGCAGGGTATAATGCCATAGAGTTCCCTCTCCAAAACAGCCATCTTCTCCTGGGGAACTGATCTTCGTTGTCTGAGATGTTATGAAGCAACAAGCAAAGTCAGCCAGTTAAGTACAGCAATTTCCATGTACTGGGATAGGCATATTAGCCTTCCCAAAATGAGTATTTCTGAGCTATCAGTGAGGGAGATTTGGTAGATATGGCTTCCCCTGTACACACATTGCCAAACATCTGCCTGGCTGGTATATAGGAAGAAGAGATGCGCTCAGAAGCTCTGCTTTTAATCAGGGTTAAAATGTTCAGAGGCCCGGGGAGCAAGTCTAAGCAGTTACGCTCAAGTTAAGTTCTATTTTAGTTAATGGAGTTTATTCCTGGGAAAGTGTCCATAGGATTGTAGCCCTGTTTACTGTCTTCCTTCCTCTATTTCCTCCAACCAGTCTCAGAATCAGATATTCACTGAGTTCAAACCTCAGCATCTCTTGTAGTTTTTCAGTGTTTTTGAATTTGCTCTTACAGTGGCCCTGACAACTTGTGAACCATCTGGCCACAAGTTGACTAAGTACTGAAAGGCTTACTGAAACACCTGCCTGCATGTTCCAGTTGGATAATGCAGACAGCTGTGGCACATCTACATTTACTACTAATTTAAGCCCAAAGTCACCCAGTCTGCTGTGAAAGCTTGCTGGGTGACCTTGGGCCAGTCACATATTCTCAGCCCAACCTACCTCACCGGGTTGTTGTGAGGATCAAATATGGGAGAGGAGAACAATGTAAGTTGCTTTGGGTCCCCATTGAGGAGAAGGGTAGAGTATAAATGAGGCAAACACATAAATAATCTCACAGAATTCTCAGCACTGCTGCCAAACTACAGTTCCCAAGATTCTTTGGGAGGAGCAACGCCAATAAAACTGGTATAAAACCAACATAAACTTGTAGTGTAAATAGGCCTGTAGAGCATTCTCACACATAAGGTTTAAAATTGCCTTTGAGCCTCTCTTACAGCCTGTTTGCAAGAACACCATGAGTCTTCTGTAAGAAAACATATATATAATGAAAATGAGAATTATGCACAACATATGGTTGTCATTTATATTCACATTACAAACTGCTTGGATGAAGAATCACTGTTAAGGGCTTTTGTGCAAAAAATACCCTTTGGACATTTTCACACATTCCTTGAAAAATCACTTCAATTGTCAAATGCAGTTTTCACATTTTTTTAGTTTACAAAGCAGGGTTTGCTCCATCGACTGTGAAAGAGAACGCTTCTTCACTTGCTAGTTGTTATGTCCAGTGCTTGACTCTTTGTCTGCAGCCAGGGAATATGTCTGGGCATGTTCACTTGTAATGGGATGTGATAACAACAGAGCTTCCTTCCCCAGAG
Source organism: Lepidodactylus listeri (assembly GCA_029233225.1). Lineage (NCBI taxonomy): Eukaryota > Metazoa > Chordata > Lepidosauria > Squamata > Gekkonidae > Lepidodactylus > Lepidodactylus listeri. The sequence goes on along the minus strand of JARCFY010000015.1, from coordinate 52,042,240 downwards.
AACAATGGACCTAGGGATCCTGCTGGTCCCCCTATCAGGGGCTGAGGATATTTGAATGGACCTACGATAGCCCCCGGCGGGAGAATAATCCCTGTTGGACCAATCCCCCTTAAAGGGGGGGGGGGACGGTCAAGGTGTGATTTACCTGTAAATATAAGTGGTTTCCCCATTCCTTTGTCCCCATGCTCGATCCTGACCTGCAACAAACCACCATGCTGTATATATAATCCTGACTCCCTAATAAAAGAGCTATGATTGAAATCACTCCAGTGGCCTCCCAAGTCCAGTACTTTTCACTAGTCCTGAAATTATACAGTAGTATACCAACGATGTAGCATGGAAGACCAATAGTGTGTTTCACATCAGTTCATAGGTAACATCAGAAGAGCATGAATACAATTATAAAAATCAGATATTAACAACATTCATACAAGGTACATAGTGCAGTAATGGGAGTCAAAGATGCTTTTAGTATCCTGTGTAAAAACTCCCTAAACGTTTCAACAATACTGAGTAGTAAATCCAGAATCCGTAAACAGTCAAAATCAGTATCAGCTTTAATGTGATGGGTTGTTTTTTTTGTTTTTTGGCAGTGCAAGGAGCTACTAATAGAATTTCAGTCTTTGGAAGCTACCTGGGAGTTCTACTCCCCATCCCAGAACTGATGTCACCATTCCACCCCCCCACTATGCCTGTAAACTGGTGACTCACTGCTGGTTTCACACACTCCAGTCACACACTCCAGTCTCCTGGGCCTCTTCAGCCCTCTTGAAGTTGTGACAGCAGTGGTTGTGGGGAAGTCAGCTGCTGCTGAACCACAGCTGCCACTTACAGCTTCTAGTATACTTCACAGTACATTGTGCGTATTTAACTTGCATGGTGCTGTCATCCTTTATCAGAAGACAGGGTGATGCCAACTGTTTAGTAATGCTAGTTTTGACACATTTGTAATCTGTTAGGCTCCTCATGCAAGCACCCAGCATCTAATTTAGGCCTCATTGTTTTCCTGTCCGGGGCACATATTTACCCACCCCCAGGTCCTGTTCCCCACCCCTGAGAAATTGAAGAGCGAGAGAAAAAAATGTCATCCACATTGTGGTGCTCTAGTAATTGCTTTTGCCCTCTGTGGTAAGGACCATAGAAACTAGGGGAGGCAGCCTAGAGCATTACGTGGAAGTGACATCACACCCTCCTCAAATGCCTCCCTCCCTAGGCAAATTTCCCCCCAAATTTCTCAGTGTTTGCTGTATTAGTGTTGAGACCCTGATCTTATTGGCAGGAATCAGTGAGTCAACCACTCTGCTTGCTGTATCATTGTCTTGTATTCCATCAGGTACAAATTGCCTGTCACTCATACCCCCAGCACCATGGTTTGGCTCATTTGTGCTCTAGGATTCCCCCTCAAAGCACATACAATCACAATTCTCAGAGATTTCGGGATAAAAATTGGATAGTCATGTTAATGCTCAAACTACCATTAAAATGTTTTGATTGGTTAAACAAAGGAAGACCTAATGATTTGCATTTATTGCTAGAATTAAAAGACTGGGGGGAGGGGCAGTACACGTATACACACACACACACACTACCAGTGGTTAACTCAACATCTAATTATAGTTCACAGTTTTAAAATAAAGATTTCTGAAAGCCTTTGATCATAAAATCAAATGTTTTCGGTGATATTAATGAATTCATTCAGGGCAGTTTCAAATAATTAAAATCTGCTGGGTGCATTTTGATACAAGTAGCCTGCCTAATAAGTTGTTCCGTGTATCCACAGTTCAAAGCAGTATCATTTCTGTGGTCTCATTACTCAACTCTCCCCAGACAAACCATTTGCATGTCGCATTTGCTCATCTGAATAAGACATGGAACGTTTCTACATTTAGGATAAGAATTTGCACAATATCTCCAAATGCTAAGAAAAAAAATCGATCCAGCTACTGTTTGCATTGTTTTCTTAGACTGCAGTTTGACAAATAGTTGGCTTTTTAGTATGGGTCCGAAGCCCCACTCTGTGTTGCTTGAACCAAGAACAGCAGTGTGGAAGTTGCTCCTGGCATTCTGCCACAAGTCAAGGTGTTGAGCTAGGAGACATGAAAAAGTCCCAGCTCAGCCTAGAGGGGTGAGTTTTGATGGTGCTTTTCATATCTGCCTTCTAAACATAACAGTCAGCCAGAAGAACTGCACACCTCAAAGTGAAACTACGGGTTACACACAAACAGCCAGCCAAACGCTGCTTCCAGATACGGTTGGCAGGTCCCCCCGTGACCACTGGCAGGAGATGGAGGGGTAGGGTTGCCAGATCCAAGCTGGGAAGCTCCTGGAGATTTGGGGATGAAGTCTGGGTAGGACAGGGAACTAAACGGGGTACAATGCCATAGAGTTCACTCTCCAAAGGTTAGGGTTGCCAGGAGATCACCCAGTTTCAGAGACCCCAATCTGCTGCAGCCCAGCTGGCCGGTGGGGGAAGACCCACCCCCAAGAAGCCCCTTCCCAGTGTTGCTGGTAGAAGCGTGGTGACATCCCCCAGGAGTGACATCATCATGTTTCCAACGTTGGGGCCAACTTTCTAGGTTTTGGGCAAAATTCTATGGTTTTGAGGCCTAAAAAACCATACAGTTTTGCCCAAAACCTAAAGCGCCCCCAATGGCGTAAACACAATGATGTCACTTTCAGCTGATGTCATTGCTGCACACGCACCTCACACACGCACCAGAAGAACTGCAGGAAGGATTGGGAGTCCCCTGTTGGCAGCCAGGTAGGACCTGGCAACCCTACAAAAGCATCTATTTCTCCAGGGGAACTAATCTCTGTATTTTGGAAATGAGCTGTAATTCCAGAGGATCCCCAGGTCCTACCTGGAGGCTGGCATCCCTACTTCCAGAGGGGGCAGGCTAGGGTTGCCAGTTCTAGATTGGGATATTCCTGGAGATTTTGGGGGTAGAGCCTAGGGAGGGTGGGGTTTAGGGAGGGGAGGGACTTCAACAGGGTATAATGCCATAGAGACCAATATCCAAAGCATCCATTTTCTCCAGGGGGACTGGTCACTGTCACCTGGAGACCAATTGTACTTCTAGGAGATCTCCAGCCATCACCTGGAGGCTGGGAGCCCTAGGGCAGGCATAGCTTGGCCTCTTCATTGACATTTCCTAGTGGGAGAGTATTCGGGAGGGCCACTCTGGCTGGGAAGTCCAGGCTCCTTCTCACAAAGGGGACCACCACCTAGGGTTGCCAACTCTGGTTGGGGGAATTCCTGTAGATTTGGGGGTGGAACCCTGGGTGAGCAGGGTTTGGGGTGGGGATGAGCCACAGTGGGGTATAATGTCCTAGAGTCCACCCTCCAAACAGCTATCTCCTCCAGGGGAACTGATCTCTGTGGTCTGGAGATCAGTTGTAATTTCAGAGGTCTCCAGGCCTCACCTGGACGTTGGCAAGTGTACCGCCATCTCCTTTTCCTAGACAGTACTGTGATCCAACCACAGAAGAAGGAACCACACAGGAGAAGGAACCAGCCTCCATCTCTTCTTTCTTATGGAGAGGGCAGTCCAGGCCTAGGCACAGTCCATACCATTCTTACATGTGGGCCACCATCTTTATGGTAGACAGTGGCCATGACGACATAGCATCAGGGTGCTACCTAGAATTGCCAACTCCAGTTTGGGAAAATCCTGGAGATTTGGAGGCTGAGTCTGGGGACAGCAGAGTTTGGGGAGGGGAAGGAGCTCAGCAGGGATGGAATCCCATAGAATCTACCCTCTGAAGCTGCCATTTGCTCCAGGGGAACTGATCTCTGTAGTCTGGAGATCACTTGTAATTCTGGGAGACCTCCAGGCCGCAACTGGATGATGACAACCCGAGCACCACCATTGTCTCTAGCGGCTACCTCAACACTGCCATAGTTGGCTTGGAAAGATTACAGAAGTGGTCTGTAAGTGATGTCAACCTTTTTCAAGGTCTGTTTTCATTTCCCAGTTTGCCCTTAGAGAGGATGGTTTTGACAGGCTAGGAGATAGGGAAAACCTTTTCTGCCTGATTTTTTTTTGCTGCTAGTCATCCACACCCAAATTGCGTTTTTTTTGGGGGGGGGGTGAGCAGTATGATTCCCAGGTCTTCCATGGTCACTGGTAGGGGATGGGGGGTATGGTAGCCAGATCCAGGTTAAGGAACACCTCGAGATTTGGGGATGGAGCCTGGGGAGGACAGGGACCTCAGTGGGGTACAGTGCCATACACTCCACTCATCTAAACATCCATTTTCTCCAGAGTAATTGATCTCTAGTCTCGAGATGAGCTGTAATTCCAGGGGATCCCCAGGTTCCACCTGGAGGCTGGCATCCCTGGAGGAGTTTTTGGGTTACTATTACATGCAATTGCATGTACCTGGCCGTTTGGCTATCGTGTAAAGAAAATCGGGGGGGGGGGGGAGGGGAGAGCAAAGTTTTATTTGCAGAAGGTCACACTAGAAACCCAAACCAAAATATAAACATTTGTCCGGCACTCCTTGCAGATATCAGATGTTTGAGTTCATGTAACCTGAGCGCCCATAGGTTTTAAACTGAGATAGAGAAAACTGTCAACAGTAATTAATGGAAAAATAATAATCTGTTAATATGAAGAGTACCTCCCTTCCAAGTTTAGTATCGCTAATGAAAGAGGCATTGCAGAACACAGCCATTAGAGATGTTGTTTAAAGTTTCCCATGGCTTTTTGTATTCTGTGTAGTTGATGCTTATTTTTCATTCTCAGGCTATTCATTAAGGACCTTTTGCTTGCATTTTTAAGATCTGTGTGAAGCTGAGGGAAAGAAAGTGACAAAAGCCCATACTGCATGACATTTTAGAGCTTACTTTGTGATGGAAATGCCATTGCAAAACAATAGAATAGTGTGCGTTCCCCCTTTTTATATCTCTCCGCTTTTAAAACTTCCTTCTTATGATGCATCAAAAGCCCTTATGAACCTTTGTGAGAACCTCTCTGCAGATCACCTTGCCCTTCCTTGAAGGAGCTCGGAATGAGCGCTTGGCCCTTCCTTATTTATCCTCAGAACAACTCCGTGAGGCCAGTTTGGCAGATCGGAGAGAGTGACTGGCCCAAGATCATGCAGGGAGCTTCTTGGCAGAGCCTGGGTCTCCTGGATCCTCGTCCAGCACTTTAGCCCCTATATTACACTGCCCCTACAGTGTATATTTAGAAGGCACAAAGCATTTGGTGGGGAGGATGCAAGAATTGGTCGGGCATTAGAGCATAGCTGATATGCATCAGTGAACACATGCCTGCAGCTTGCTCTGGCTGTGTGTGCTGTAAAAGCAGATCAGAACTCAGCTGTAGTTATACCCAGCATGAACTGCCCACCCTTCATCCTCAGATTAGAACCCCCCCCCTTACCTGATAAGCTGACATTAGAGCAAAAAAATAATCATAGTTCCACGTGTTGCTCTCGGAGTTCCTGCTCCGGGTATCTCTCCCAGCTCCAGTTTCCTTTCGGTAGCTGCCTAGCTTTCTGGTGACTAGGCTAAGGCGTTCCCCTCCCGCCTCACATTTCCAGTTTCACTACATTGATAATAAACGGCACAGTCATCAAAATGCCCTCATTAACTCTTTGTGAGGCGCAGAGAGAGAGTGAGAAAGACAATGCCCACATAGTATTGTCTGTGCATACAGACTGGCTCAGAGGGCTTATAGGTTCATCAGGGCTTACATTGCTAAAAAGGTCTTGCTTTTGCAAAAAGCCAGTGACAACCAAGGGCTAAAACAAGCAAACATAATGTGTGTGATCCTCAAACTCCCACCTCATTGGGAGCATGGAATCGGTGCAACCTTTCAGTGGGGGACTAAAACAGGCTTTAGGGCAACCCAGTTATACTGCTTCATGTGCAACAGAGCCCCTGCGCTCAAAATGCTTCTGTGTAGGCATACATATGCATTTTGTTGCATAGACATAAAGTTTAGCTACACTGGGAAACGGTGGTAATCTTAGCCTTTCAGCATGTGCACATGCGCACACATGCACACACTGAGAAAAATATGCCCAGGTTGCATAGTAGTTCTGACATAGATGTGTTCCCTGTGTATGGATGTTATGATGTGAAATGCAGCCGTTAGATAAAGGTAAGGGCATGAGGCCTTCTTCAAAGAACATTGAGCTCTCCTGTGTGGCCTCTGAATTTTCATAACTTATTTCATATCTGCTTATTTAAATGGGGAGCCTGCAACATCCGGAATATTCAAAACAGGTAACAAGGAGGCTTTGTCTGAACAGCTCCTATTTGGGTTATTCTTCCCTGGAATTACAAAGATACCCTAGGAATCCAGATGTGCAGGGTGCTTTATTTTGCAATGGTTTCTACCAGTCTACAAATATGTCAGAGGCAGGCTGTGTCCATATTGCTGGATTTCAACACCTCTTCACTGGGAGTGTTTTCCTCACCCGGCACTGTGCACTGAAGCTCCTTATTTTAAATGACACAGACATGCTGAGGTTTGAGGACACAAAAAAGCACCCCTTCAGGAAATTCCCGTCCAGCATGTTTTATGAGAACTTTGGCAGTGTTTACAAAGTTTAGCTAATAAAAAAGATATTTGTAGGTATATCTATATTACAAATGTATATCCATTTTATGCCAGTGTAACCATCATAACTTGCCCTGAAGCATTCTGGGAGTTGTAGTTTGGTAAACATACCTGAAGACGGGGATACTTCCTGTACTCCTGGTTGTGCTTGTAAACTGCTTTCGATGGCATGTGTGAAACTGATGCCTGGGTCAACCCTCACTCCCAAGACGATAGAAAATAAAAAGAATTTGGAATGTATAAAAATGGTATATTCACAAATCTAAAAGAATTTTAAAAAGTTGATCAACAGACTTTTTGATAGTAAAGAGTACAAGATGTATATAGTTACCTAGGAAAATGTACAGGTAAGAAGGTGTCTGGCTGATCCAGGATTAGAAAAATTTGTGGATAGAAGACCTTACCATTAGCTGTGATGGCTAAATAGAACTTTGAGTTATAGAGGCAGGGTACCTATGTGGATAAATGCACTCCATTTTGGGCTACTTTACACTATTGAGTTTTGGAGCCACAAAAACCCCACATTTGTTCCAAGAAAGTTCTCTGTTGGTACAAGGACTTGAAACAGGAGAGTGGTTAATTGCTGACAAGCACCTGATCCCTGCTGATGGCTCTCACAAACACCTAGTACTTACGGCTTACTTATGCAAATGCTTCTAGCAGGTAGAGAATCACTGAAGGGCCATCTCACTCCCTGGCAGAAATGCAACACCTTGGAGGTGACAGAAGCCCTTTTTGCACCCCTGTTTTGCCTCGGTTTCTGAGCACATCCTATTCTTCCATTCTGCATTCCTTCCTGCTTTCCCTTCCCGTTTGTGTTGGGGCTTTTTCTTGTTTCTGCATTTGTTTTACAGGAATCTGCATTCAGACCACTTCCAGCACACTGTTGCCCCTCAGTTACCAAAACTCCTTTTGCTGCGATTCTTCTCATCCGCTTTGGAATTGCTATTCCTTTCTAAAGTAGAACTGTTTTTGCGGGTATTTAAGTGCTGCCCATTGCCCTCCCCTGTTTCCGCCTCTCTCTCTCTCTTTAGGTTGACACTCCCTCCCCATTCTGTTTTCATTCCCTTCTTCTCCAAAGACAAAAGAGGACATATCCTCCCGCTCAGGCAAATGTTTAAAAAGCCAGAGAGAACATAAGAAGGAATCAATAAATATAAAGGACAAGGTAGAGTACATGTGGCCATTTTGTTTTAAATAAATTTCTTATTATTTTGAATGCTGGAAGTTTGTCCCCTGTAACCACAAAAAGCCCCACTCTCAAACATGTTACTTAAAGGGCACAAAGGGGAGGGAGGTGGTTGGTCAATAGATTGCTAGATCCCCAGGAATGTGCAGGTGTGGTAAGTTGTTCCTGCAAAGGCTAGCTGGAGCGAAAGCAGGAGATGCAGGTGCTAGGTGAATCCTGTACATGGCGACATGGATAGAGTGCTTGGAGTGCTGACCCCCTTAGCTGGTAATAGTCTAATAAACCTGCTGGTGGCTGCAGAAATAACAGAGAGAAGTGAAAAACCTCTCAGGGAGCTGGGTGGGCTCCAGAGAGTGGCACACCTTGGGGACGGCTGCTGAGTTGCTTGATCTCTCAGGGGGCCGAAGCAGAGTGGCATTCATTGGGGTGTTCTGTAACACCATGTGATACCAGATGCTGGAGACCAAGTGTGGCCAAACTTGCTTCATGTAAAAGCCACACAGAATAAAGTTCAGATGTTTGAGAGCCACAAGACATAAACAAATATTACACACACAATTTTAGTGGAAAATATGCAAATTTGCTTTTTTATTAACGTTAAATGAGACTGCCAAAAATAAAAACAAAAGGAGTAAAAACAGATATTGATAATGATATTTATTTGTCCAGTGATATTTATTTGCTAATGGTATTTATGTGTCTAAGAGAGACAGAGGTGGAAAGAGAGAGAGAAAGAGAGAGAAACAAAGAAAGCAAATAGATGGGGAAGGGAGGGGGAAGGGGAGGGATGAAGGAAGAAAGACAGAAAGAGCAAATAGATGGGGAGCCTCCCGGGAGCCACATGATATGTGTGAAAGAGCCGCATGTGGCTCCCGAGCCACAGTTTGGCCATCCCTGCTGGAGACCAACAAGAAGGGAAGACTGCCACATCGATGCCCTGCTTGTAAGTTCCCAAATGTACATCTGGCCACCTCTGGGAAGAGAATGCTGAACAGACAGATCTTAGATCTAAACCAACAAGGCAATTCTTATGTGTCTGCAGGACCCATTAACATTTGCAAAACAAAAACAAAAAAAATTCCTACCCTATAACATGCTTATACAAATACAACACAAAAGTCAGGTATGTAGGCAATTCTATACATAACATGCACAGAAAATTGTCCAGTGTTGAAGAAATCAATTCTGGATGACACAGTGATGATGGTTAGAAATCTGCAGTGCCACGGATGACCCAGTACATTACCTCCCATATAATGACTTCATTCAACCCAGGCAGTCCTTTGTGGAGCCTTTATAGTAATCTCTTGAGTTGGACGTCAATGGCAAAGTATCCTGTGGCTATGGTTATTACTAATGCTCTCAAAGCTATCCATGCAGTGCAGCCGCACTTAGCTGACTCGACTAGAGCCATGGCCTGCAAACAGGCTTGCCAGAGGGCCTCTTTGACCAAAAAGTGTTGGGTGGATCAAGGCCCTACCAAAACTTCCCACTGCATAAAAGCCTATTGGCAGTTCTGGTAGTCAAGGAATGTAAGGGGGTATGTGGCAGCGGCTCAGTGGTAGCACATCTGCTTGGCATGCAGAAGATCCCAGGTTCAAGCCCCAGCATCTCCCATTCAAAAGAGTAGGCAGTAGGCAATGAGGATGCCTTCTCTACTGTAGAACTATAGCTCAGTGGAAGAGCATCTGCCATGAATGCACAAGCTCCCAGGTTTCAGTCCCAAGCATCTCTGGTTATTAGCTGATGTGAGAGGCCTCTTGCCTGAGACCTTGGAGAGAGACTGGCAATCTGAGTAGGCAATACTGACCTTGCTGGATCAGTGGTCTTATTCAGCATAAGGCAGTGTCATATATCTGTATTCAAGGCCACAACTCCTTCCATATCATTCCATATCCCTCAGAGAGCTAGATTTGGCTAATAATAGCCTACCAATCACTAATCCCTCGTAGACAGCAATCAAAACTATTCAGAAGTACAGATACAAGGAATGCAATTTACCTAGTACCACTTAATAACGAGGCTCTGGGAGAGAAGAGAAAAGAAAGATGGGGGTTAATACCAGGGGAATGGCCATTTAACTTACAGGGAAGTTTCCTGGTGGGTCAGTGCTTTAGAGGGCTGGGGGTAGAGAGAAGAAAGCAGAGCCAGTGGTTCTACTAGTGAGTGAGGGGCCACCTGACTCAGACCCTATAGTAGTAATGATGATCTGTGTCAGGTCACCGGTTACCTCCTCCCGCACTGCTGCCAATTTGCTGGAGGAGGCAATAGCTGTACCAACACTTGCAAGTAGCCGCTGCTGCTGCTAAGAGCTTAGCTGAGTGGCCCTTGCTGTGCTTATAAGCACCAGAGGGGCCACACAGCTTGACTTGCTCTTGTGCCCTTTTCCCTTCCTACTCTGCCCCGGTTAATACAACAATAAACAGCACTGAGAAATATCTGTGAATGGTAGGGCTTCTTCTTCACCAAGTTCTTCATTTGCCCCAATTCTGCTCAAGCATCTCAGCTTATTCCAAGTTGATGGATTTGATGAGGTCCGGAGGGAAAATGCCTTTCTGTGATACGTTCTGGTTTTCCTTCCAGTCATTCTCTTTTATACCCATAAGGAATCCTCTTTCCTAGAAATAAAAAGAACTTTTAGTCTTTTTCTCCCCCTGAAGCCCCAGCCAGGAAGACCATCTCAGCACATTCAGTCGAAAGACAGTGAAGTACAAAAAGACGGGGAAGTGAGTCAGTTACTTAAGCAGGGGAAATGTATCCGCGGGGGTGCTTTAATACAACCATACCACAATGTATACATTGCAGTTTCTAAAGCAGAACAGGGAACATCCACATTAAAAATAAAATCCTGAAGATTACCAACAGCAACAAATTGCTTTCGAATTCTTCAGCCTCAAATATGCATGCAGAGTGGGTCTTTGGGGTAGAATGCTGCTGCTGGGGTGACAGGGAAGCTTTCTGTAATGTGCTGGCTCTCCTTCTAGTCACCCTCCTTTTCACCCATATGTCCCCATGGGCTTCATCACTGGCCAGAGGAGCAGCATCTAATGGGAGCCTGCGTTCCTCACCTCCATCAAAAACTCCATCAGCAGCAGCAAGACCAGCCTGTACCCAGCCATTAGCCGGATAAGTTATGGGTGCCTGCTCTCTTTCAGACCAGATCCTGTCCTGTTGCCCTCAGCTTTGGAGCATTTACCCCTTCCTTCCTTCCTTCCTTCCTTCCTTCCTTCCTTCCTTCCTTCCTTCCTTCCTTCCCTCCCAAAGAAGCTCATTTCATTCTTTCCTCCTTCATTTTTAACCCCATGACAATAATTTTTAAAAGGTGCCAGTACTGATGTTAGGTTGCACTGATTTCCATCAATTCCCCCTTCAGGACGTGGGAGAGCCCCCCTGTGAGGTGAGAGAGAGAGACTGGCCCAAGGTCACCCCTTGAACTTTCATGGCAGAGTGAGGAGATCTTTGAGATCCTAGTCCAGAATTACAACAAGCTGGTTCTCTAAAACCCCTTTTGAGGACAATTCTGTTCTTTTTCTTACTTTTTAAAAGTAAAATCCAAAGCCATCAGGATAAAGAAGGCCAGAAATTGCTTCTCACTAATCTGCACAACAATTTCGTAAGATAGGCCAGTGTAATTACTTTTGTTGGAGGGGATGAGGTCACTTTATGAAGGAAGACTAGAATCAGGGACTTTCACATTCCTTATTGGCAGTGTATCCACACATATTTGCATATTGTGCTATCGTACCATAGCAAATCATTCACTTCCCGGATGGTCTTATCCATAAAGGAAATCCAGCTATAGTGTAATGACGACTCAGTAGGGTTGCCAAGTCCTACCTGCCTTGTTGCCGGGGGGAGTCCTTCCTGGCCCGGGAGTCTTCTGGCGCGAGTGAGAAGCGCGCACACTGCGATGGCATCACCCGGAAGTGATGTCATTGCGTCGGGCACATTGGGGGTGGGACTTCTGTAATTCAAGGGAAAACCATACAGTTTTCCCTTGAATTACAGAGACCCCCCCCAAACGTGCCCGACGCGATGACGTCACCTCCGGGTGATGTCATTGCACTGGGCACGTCGCCGCAGCCCAGCAATTTGGGGGTGGGGTTCCCCCTGGCGGCCCAATCTGGGCCGCCGGGAAAATGACCAATCCAGCGGGGGGTTCCCCGCCCCCTGGGGGGACTTGGCAAGCCTACAACTCTGGGATACGGTGGAAAGCCTTGCAATGGCTGGTCTCCTTTCTCCATTGCTGGGAACAGAGAGTGGCGCTTGGGGAGAGGGTGAACCCCTTTCAGGGGTGTAGACTTTTTAAATCCCTGGGGGGGGGCTCTCTCGTGCGCACACGCAAAGCGCGCGAGTGCACTCGGGACCATGTCCCCGCCGCTCTCCCCCCCGCCCCAGGGAGCCGCCGCCGCCGCTTCTCTCCCCTGGGCCATGCTCACCTGCCACGCTCCCCGCTCCCCTCCCTCCCTCTCCCCGCTCACCTCGGGTGCCGGCAGCAGCGTAGGGGCATGCAGGGGTGGCGCAGATGAGCGCCACCTCTCTCCCCCCCTGCCCCAGGGAGGCAGGAGGGCAGGCTGGGGGTGGGGGGGAAGGAGAGGCGGCGACGGCCGGCTGACTGGCCACCGGGCGCTCCATTTTCCCGGGTGGCTGAGCCCCTCCCCGGGAAATTTCGGGGGGGGGGGCTTGAGCCCTCGAGCCCCCCCGTAGTTGACACCCATGACCCCTTTGGTATGCAGCATTTCTCAGGGGGCGATCCTCTCACCAATGCTGTTTAATACCTATCTGCTCCCTCTTGCCCAGTTAGAATGGATAAAAGGAAGTACTTCTTCACTCAAAGAGGTGAAGCTGCCACAGGAGGTGGTGGTGGCTACAAGCATGGATGGCTTCAAGAGGGAATTGGATAAACATATAGAGCAGAGGTCCATCAGTGGCTATTAGCCACAAGGCATAGATAGGAACTCCCAGACTGATTTCCCACTAGCGCTGCCCCAGTGTTCTTCCTCCGTTTGCCCCGGTACTGTGCTTGAATTTCACACTATTTGCCGCAGGGTGCATTTTGACCCGCGGCTCTGCCTGATCTGCCCTGCAGCTTCAGTGATCCTCAAAAAACAGGATCACTGAAACTGTGGGGAAGATCGGGCGGAGCCGAGGGTCAAAATGCACCCCATGGCAAATAGTATGAAATTCAAGCACAGTACCGGGGCAAACGGAGGAAGAACGCCGGGGCAGCGCTAGTGGGAAATCGGTCTCAGACTGGGGCAAGTGATGCTCTGTATTCTTGGTGCTTGGGTGAGGGGCAACAGTGGGAGGGCTTCTAGAGTCCTGGCCGCACTGGTGGACCTTCTTATGGCACCTGGTGCTTTTGGCCACTGTGTGACAGAGTGTTGGACTGGATGAGCCGTTGGCCTGATCAAACATTGGCTTCTCTTATGTTCTAATCTGGAGGTTTCAGCTGGGTTGTCACCAGTATGCTGATGACACCCAGCTGCATCTCCTGATGGCCAGCCAGCCAGACTCTGCCTCAAACATTTTGGCCAATGTTTGGCTGTGGCTGGTTGGTTACAGCAGAGCTGGCTGAAATTAAATCTATCGGTCTTATATCTGAGTCATATGGGGAGGGGATCAGGAATCCAACTCCCGACCCTTGGTGGGACAGCTTTAATGCCATAAGGAAAACTGTGTACAAAACAACATTTCAATTTGCAACTTTACAAGATAACATTTATGACAAGTCCATATATAGTTGGAACAACTAAGAAGTCACAAAATAAATTATGAAGAATCCAGATAAATGTCTCCACTCTGAGGTCCTTCTTCAGAGTGACATACAAATTGCTTCCAATGGCACAATGTGCTCCCAATAGCAATAATTTTCAAGTACATGGACAATAAGTCCTACTAATGTAGCTTACTAACGGGGAAACCCCCGTTCAATCAGCCTGCTCCCTGCCGGCCCGGGTTGGGCTGCCGGGGGGAACCCCACCCCCAAATTGCCAGGAGACGTGCCTGGAGACGTGCCTGGAGGTACGTCACCGCGTCGGGCATGTTTCGGGGGAATGCTCTATAATTCAAGGGAAAACTCTATGGTTTTCCCTTGAATTACAGAGGCCCCACCCCCAACATGCCTAATGCAATGATGTCACTTCCGGGTGATGTCATTGTGGCATATGCGCTTCGCGCGCATGCCAGAACGCTCCCAAACCTGACAAGGACTCCGCTAAACAGCAAGTACCACTTGGCAACCCTAGCAGCAACGGTGAGGAGTTTAGGAGTGATCCTGGATGCCTCACTTTCAGTGGAGGCTCAGGTCACAAATACTGCCAGATCGGCCTTCTACCATCTTTGGCTGGTCAGGCAGCTGGTTCCCTATCTCTCTTTCCGTGACTTGGCAATGGTGAGCCCTAGAGACACCCGCCTAGGCTTGACCAGCTGGCCAGCAGCAGATTGGAGCCCCCAAAACCGGGGGAACACTCGCCTGAACCTGGAGGCTGGCAACCCTACTCCTGGAGGCTGGCAACCCTGGTAAGGAAATAAAGCAGGCACAGTCCAGCTTAGGGTTGCCAGATACCTCCTAGCAACTGGCGGGGTTTTTTTTGTGTGTGGCAAACTCTGGGTTGTGAAACTCCTGGAGATTTGGGGGTGGAGCCTGCGAGGACAGGGACCTCAGTAGGTTACAATGCCACAGAGTCCACCCTCCAAAACATCCATATTCTTCAGGGGAACTGATCTCTGTAGTCTGGAGATGAGCTGTAATTCTACGAGATCCCTAGGCCCCACCTGGAGGCTGGCATTTCTAGTCCAGCTTCCTGTCCTTTTTATCTTCTCCAGGGCTGAAAGCAACTTGAGGAAGGGCATTTTGACACACGATGGAAGATTAATATCAGAGGCCCTGCGAAGCTGTGTTTGTAGCTAAATTACACGTCTTGGGGTGTGGACACAAATTCCCCCCAGAGCATCATATATAGTTGGGACCTTTGCCACTACATGACACCAGTTAGACAGATAAACAAATGGGGTGATGGATTTCTGAATTCCTAAAGATGCAATGCATAGCAGGTTCAGTTTGCCTTTTACATTTTTTGTCTTCACAGGAAGTGACTGATGAGGGCTGCTGGTGTGGAGAAAAGAGCACAAAGGAGAAGGTTAATGATTGACAGAACGCCATGCACATATTTAAAAATGCATAAAGGGATCTAAGGTTTTAAGGCCTCTGGTTTATGTTCCTGGCTGAGAACAGAGAACGCCACAAGGTCAGGTCAGACTCTCTGCTAAACAACAGGGCTACATCGTTTGTACAAGACATTCCAAAATATACTCCACCCATTGTGGACTTAACACAGGCAGGTTTAGTGTGTGCTGGATATTTAAGTCAACATTTCTCCATCCTTTTGTGCCAAGAAGTTGAATTTTGAGGGCAGTAGCCTCACAGTCGCTATAGTATAAATTATGCAAACTGAATATGTTTGTATGTATTTGCTTATTCTTATGTATAAGAAGATTATGGTGGTGGAAAATATTGTCAACTTGCAACTGACTTATGGTGACCCCGTGGGGTTTTCAAGGCAAGGGACGTTCAGAGGTGGTTTGCCATTGCCTGCCTCTGCAGAGCAACCCTGGACTTCCTTGGTGGTCTCCCATCCAAGTAGTAACCAGGGCCAACCCTGCTCAGTTTTCAAGATCTAGACAAGATCAGTCTAACCTGGCCCATCAGGGTAAGGGCATAAGAAAACAATAGTGCTATAAGGATTGTATTACCACAGGACTGAGTATCCCCCTGCCGATTTCTCAATGAGCCTCTCCTTTCAACTATCCCCTGCTTTCCTTTTTTTGTATTTCTCCAGTTCTCAAGTTTGGCTGTCACGTTATCTCTGGAGGAGATCTGTATTCGTGAATGTAATGGCTCGGTGCCTACTTTTTTTCCTGGATCACCTCCCACAGTCTCTTGCATTCAGGCTTGTGATTTGGATTGCTTCCATAAAGAGGCTGCTCTCTCTTTTTTTTAAGGGCCAGGGACTTAACTTTTTTTTTAAAAAAGCTAGGAATGAGAAGAAGTGGGAGATCACAGTCATAGACTGTCATCATATTATTGTGCTCGAGTAATCTAGCAATTACTGATTTTTTAAAAGCCTTCTTGTGGCTGAGGCCCAGGCTAGATCAATCTCATCAGAGCTCAGAAGCTAAGCAGGGTCAGCCTTGGTTAGTATTTGGATGGGAGACCACCAAGGAAGTCCAGTGTTGCTACACAGAGGCAGGCAATGGCAAACCACCTCTGAACATCTCTTGCCTTGAAAACCCTCTGGGGGTCACCACATAGGCGTCAACTACGCGGGGGCTCGAGGGCTCGAGCCTCCCCCGAAATTTCCCGGGGGGGCTCAGCCACCCCCGGCAAAATGGAGCGCCCACCGGTGGGGGAGGCGGGGAGGGCCGCCGGGAGCCCGGGGGGTGCCGGGCGCGGCAGAAGGCAGCCGCCGAGGAGGGGGTGGTGGAGGGGGGGGCCAGAGCTGGCGCGATGGGCGGGCACAGGGACTCTGCCGCGCCGGCCGGCCCCCCGACCCAGCTGGCGAGCGGGCTCTGGGGCAGCAGCCGGGCGGCCTGGCGTTGGCTCTGGGCGGCGGGCAGCTGCAGCATCGGGGGGAAGCACGCCACCACGACTTCAAGGACCCCTACGGGGCCGCAGCCCCCCCCGCCCCCCCCCCGCTCGCCCCGCCGGGTCTGCCTCCCTGGGGGCGGGGGGAAAAGCGGTGGGGACATGGTCCCGCGCGCGCGCACGAGAGCCCCCCCCCCCCCGGGGATTTACAAAGTCTACGCCCCTGAGTCACCATATGTTGACTTTACAGCCTCCCCAAAAAGTGACAGAAGAAAATGGTAGCTAAGGAGGGGTGAGGCATGAGAAATCCAGGGAACCCTCCATGCAGAATCTCTATTGCCACTGTCAATGCCTCTGCAGTGAAAGCTGCATGGAGAATTGCCGCAGTGTAGAAGTAACTTTGGAGAGGGAAGGGGAGAAGGGCAGGGAACATTCTCTACCTTGAGCTATTGCTTTCATGAATTACCTGTATCTAGGCTTGCCAGTCTTTTATTTTGAAGGCAGTCACCTCTTTATGGATCCAAAGGAGGGTCTGAGGAAGTAGCCTTTTGCCTATGAATGCTTACCCTTCAATAAATCTGTTCATTCTTAAGGTGCTGCAAGACTCTTTCGCATGCCCACGGTAGGGCTAGATATTCTCATCATTTCCAACAAAAGTGCCAACCCAATACCCCCAATATTACCTGTGCCTGGGTATCCGACAGCACCAGGATGATCTCCCCTCTTTCAAATTGCAGGTGATTCTCATTATCTGAAGTATGAGCTTCGATCGCTTGAGCCTGGGACGAGAACCACGATGCCAGTAAAGTTTTGGTTTTATAACTTTGTAGATCCCACATGGCTCTCAATGCATTTGCAACATAACATTAAAGACCAAGCGGAAATGTCTGGGCTTGAATACCTTCTCCCAATAGTTCATAGGCCTAAAAATCTACACCCTTCGAATTATGCTCCCTCCCACCCCCCGCTCAGTGCAAGCAAATGTCTCATGAATTTATTTTCTGAACAGCCAAAACCTTAAGGTTTGTACAAGGTACCACAAGCTTCTCACCTTGAACAGGAAGTCCAGAGGCAGTTTGCTATCATTCTCTCTCTCATTTTCAGAGAAGAAGGTCGAGGCGATCTACAATAAAAAGCCCCTGCATTAATTCAGCTGTCCTGTAGTAAGAAATTGTCTACAACCAGACCTGAAATTTTTACTGTGCATTTCTGAACAAAGCAAGACCAAAACTCAAGTCTGGGAACCTTTTTGGAGAGCTAGTATTGGCTTGTCTGTGCAAAGGATAATGTGAAATGGTTTAATTACTGTAACTGGGGTTTTATTATTAATACTTGTCACCCACTCTGAGTTCTTGAGAACAAGTGACAGAAGACACAGAGTTCGGTGGAGCATACAACACTCATCTAGAAAACAGAACATATTAATCTTTATTTTCATGTAAAGTAGTGCTGGAAGCCACACGCTCTGAGCTGCAAGTCTTTCAATAATCCCGCATACAAGCACTGTGGAAAAGGCACTCTGCATAAGCTCACAGAAACTTTCCCAATTATTTTTATAATGCTGTGCCTTTTCCTTTCTTTTTACATAATTCAACATAAGAAAATGGAACAAATACAATGAATTATATGCTAGCCCAAAAACTTAGATTTTGAGAGAGAGAAAAGGAAAGGTGAAGGGCAAAGCTACACTTCGATAGGAAGTTAATTGTATCAAAGGATTATTGGAGAGCCCTGACCTGGATAGCCCAGGCAAGCCTGGTCTTGTCAGATCTCAAAAGCTAAGCAGGGTGAGCTCTGGCAAGTACCTGGATGGGAGACCTCCTGGAAATACCAGAGGCCCCTGGTAGTAGATAATGCTTGCATGGAAAGGGATGACAACAGTCAAATCCAAAGCACAGTTACACCCTTCTAAGTCCACTGAAGTCAGTGGGCTCAGAAAGGTGTAACGCTGTTTGGGAGTGGGCTGAGAATCCTCCATCCATTGGTGGACAGAAAAGATGGAAGGGCTGTTGATTGGGGTTGATCCAGCTGGGAGTGGGGCTACAACATATTCTGGATGAGGTACTGACCCCTTTGAAAAAGCAGGCTGTCGATCACATTGGATGAAGAACTCACAGCATCCCTACTCTTAGCTGGAAAATGACATCCTATGCAATAGGTTGTATGTTCTCACCATTAAAATATGCCAATGATAATCTGCATTGCACATAAGATGTGTATTTTGACATCAACTATCACTGCTTGATTCCTACCTATTAAATAAATAGATTCATTTACTGTCATGCTTCAATGTTCAATGGTCAACATTCAATACTGCTGTCCTAATCAGGGAGTGCTCTCCTTGAGTGTGTAACAGATGGTTAGTACACAGTTAGGAATCAGGAAGTGGTGTCCCAAAAGACAGGTAAGGATTAGAAGAGGAGGTTCATACTCAAAAGTTAGAGGGACAATGATGCTATATATGAACTGTGAACCAAAACTCCAGTTCAAATCTCACATCTGCCATAAACTAGGGTTGCCAGCTTTGGTTTGGGAAATACCTGGAGATTTTGTGGGAGGAGCCTGGGAAAGGTGGGGTTGGGGGAGGGGTGGGACCTCAGCAAGGCACAACACCATAGAGTTGACCCTCCAAAGCAGCCATTTTTCCCTCCAGGGAAATTGGTATCTGTCGTCTGGAGGTCAGCTGTAATACTGGGACATCTCCAGGCCTCACATGGGGGTTGGCGGCCCTAGCCACAAACCCTCTAGGTGGCTTTAAGCAAGCCACTATTGAACCAGCTGCACTGTGGGGGTGGCATGCCAACCTACTTTACAGGGCTGTTAAAGGCTACTGAGATAATACATATATTTGAGCACTCAAAATGCACCAAGTGCTGCTGTTAATGTCTTTCGGCTGGTTCGCCAAGGGGCAAACAACTTACAAATACGCCTTCAGTCAGCAACTCCTTGGACCATTTCGCACCAAGCCCGTTTCCAGCTGTGATTTATCAACCCCGACACCGTGTGCCTTCTTCCTTTGTTTTTTAGGAATCCAAGCTGGTTTTGCCTGTCAGGCAGGATTGCTTTGCCTGTTCAAGTCTGGCATGTTTGATGCAATCCAGCTTCCCAAGTGAGAGCTTTGTTTTTGGGAAACTGGCTAGGCACATTTAAGCAGCAGCAATAAACCATTCTGCAATGCAACAGTGGCCTTGATGTGGTCACAAGCAAACCTTGCTTTAAAGAAGTGGTTCAGAATAATCTCATCCGAAAGTCTGACTGGCCACTAATGGCTAGATGGACCTTTGGTCTGTCCAAGCAGAACTATTTGTATTTCTGCCCTGTTGTGTCCCCCCCCCCCCCCCCAAATCTAAATGGTGATCTCGGCCTAGGGCTGCCAGCTCCGAGTTGGGAAATACCTGGAGATTTGGGGGGTGGAGCCTGAGGAAGGGGTGTTGGGGAGGTGAGGGGCTTCTATTGGGAATAAGGCCATAGAATCCACCTTCCAAAGTGGCCATTTTCTCCAGGTGAACTGATCTATGTCGCCTGGAGGTTGGTTGTAATAGTGGGAGATCTCCAGCCACTGCTTGGAGGTTGGCAACCCTATCTCGGCCAGAGATGGGCTTGTGCTGTAGGTAGCAGTGCCTACTTAGGAGCGGGGCCTGACATTCTTCTGGAATCAAAATTGATCTCCAGACTATAGAGGTCAGTTCCCCTGGAGGAAATGGCTGCTTTGAAAGGTGGACTCTATGGTGTTACCTGTTTGCTCAGCTCCCTGCCCAAACATTGCCCTTCCCAGGCACTGCCCCCCAATCTCCAAGAACTTCCCAAGCCAGAGTTGGCAACTGTAGCTGTAGGTATCCTCTACCAATGAAAGCCAGCCACACATGATGCTGGGGGGTCTCTGTTTGGATCTTTGGACTTGAAAGTAATCAAAAGGGAGGATATGAATTGGGGCTACAGTGCTAGGGAAGGGGCAAACTTTCTCCCATCCAGCGCTGATCAATAATAGCCCCCGTGGAAGGGCAGATTGGCCATTACGGCCACTGGTACATTTCGGGGGGGGGGGGGGGTGACAGGTCTTGAGAGGGAGGGCAGGAAGGGTTGCCTCAGTGCTTAACTCTTGTGGCCCTTTCTTACACACCCAGGGAAATGCTGACCACCACTTTGGGGTCAAGAAGCATTTTTTCTCCAGGCCAGTTTGGCTGGAGATCCCGGAGGATTTATTTTTTGTGGCCATCTTCTGGGCGTGGAACAGCGGTCACTGCGGGTGTGGAGGGAAAGGTATTTGTGAATTTCCTGCATTGTGCAGGGGGTTGATGGCCCTGGAGATCCCTTCCAACTCTATGATTCTATGACCTCAGGGGCTTCCTCTACTGAGCTCCCACACCTAGGCTCAGACAAGCATGAGCAGCTGTTGAGCAGAGGGAGGCCACAATGCCCAAGTGAGTTATATCTGGTGGTCACCACCAAGCATAGCTCAGGCAAGCCTTGTGGTGGCTGCTGCCCGCCGGGGTTGCCAACTTTGGGATGAGAAATTCCTGGAGATTTGGCGGTGGAGCCTGAGGAGGGCAGGCTTTGGGGTAATGTTGCTTAACGATTGGTCAGAAAAGGGCTCTAAGAAACCATCAGGGCCTGGAAGAGGTGACCCGCCCCCCCCGCCCCCCGCATCAGATGGGAAGGAGCCATTGTGAGAACAAACAGTAGTTTTAAATTCTGGGATAGACAAAAACAGACAAGACACTACTGGAAGTTGGCTGAAGCACCTGTAAGGGGCAGAATCTCTCTCTGGAGACAGGCTCTCCTGTGCTTTCAACTGTGGTGCACTTGTATATTTATTTTACTCTTAAAAGCAGTTTTTTTACAAAAACACTGTAAATCTCCAGTGCTGTATCCTCCTCCAAAGGGAACCAACCCAGGTAAGCACTGCTTCTGAAACTCCACACCGTTCATGGCAGTGAGGAGTATAGAATACCCTACCTGAGTGTTGGTGACCTTTGGGGAAACATCTATTTCTTCAATGCTTCCATCACTGCTGACATCATCTTCAGTACTCCTGCACTGCTGACAGCTCCCTTCCCCATTCTCTGTTTGATAAGGTGGCATCTTATCAATGGCCCCCATAAGCCCACCGTTGGTGTTACTGGGTACATCTTCTTGGGCTGCTCCAGCTTGGGTGGAAGACCCGGAGTCTTGGAGACTTTTTCCAGGACTCTCTAAAGTGTTGCTAGGTGGCGATTCGTTCTCCTGATGATTCGATTCCTCATTCTGAGTATTGTTCTGAGCGTCTTCAGCGGGCTCAGCTTCCTGTTCTGGTGGAGCTGGAACCTTGCTGCTTAGACAGGGTAGAGAACTTCCTTCTTTCTCACAAAGGTCACTTGTTTCGGAGTTATCGATCAAAAGGGGCCGTGTGGTGTCTTCTGGATTTCCGTGAACAATCTGGCCTTTGCTGGCCGCCTCAAGCAGTGCCTCTGATAACGTCCCTGCTGCCATGTTCTTTGCAAATGCCTCAACTTTCTGGGGGGTGTCTTCAGAAAGGCTCATGGGCTTCTCCAGTACTTCAGCTTGATTGCCATCTTTGGGCTCTGTAGCAATGGAAGAGTCTTCCTCGGCTACATCTGGTGCCTCATTCTGCAACACTGCAGCTGAGGATGCAGGGTTCTCTTCCTCTGTCTCACTGGCTCCGCTGGATGTAGATGCCACCTCTATTGTGGAAAGAGATTCACTTGTGTGGTCTGAGGAAGTGGCAGGAGGAGATGTTGGTGCCTCACTTATGCTACTCCCCGGGGACATGAAAACGGAGCTGGTTGGACTTACTGGAGAGGAGATGACCAGGGAGCTTCTGTTACTGCATGAGGAGAAATGAGAACATTTGAATATGTTGTTTCCAATGAAAGCCATAATAGTTAAATGAAACCTTCATGCTCAGAGGTTGTATGTATCCCAAGTACCAAGTTCTGGGGCAAACAAAGCAGGGATGTTGCCCTCATGCTCTACTTGAGCTCTTCCTAGAAGCAGCTGTCCCATAGGAAACCTGGACTAGGTGGTAGAGTTGCCAGGCTCCAGGTGGGGCCTGGAGATCTCCTAGAATTACAACTGATCTCCAGACTACAGAGATCAGTCCCCCTGGAGAAAAGGGCTGCTTTGGAGGCTGGACTCCATGGCATTGTACCCTGCTGAGCTCCTTCCCCTCCCCCAAACTCCACCCCACAAGGACTTCTCCCTCCAAATCTCCAGGTATTTCCCAACCCAGATCTGGCAACCCTAGTAGGTGGACTTTGGTCTCATCCAGTTGGTCAACTCTTAGGTTCAAGCTTATCATGCTTTGGGGGAAAGTTGGTGGCAGCTCAGCTCTAATGAAAATTCATATCATTTGAATTACCCAAGTGCATGAGGCTCTCTTTATTGACAGGCCTAATTTTCAAAGCATTGCCTTCCTTACTACAGTGCTGTTTTCAGGATGTCCTTCAAAGCATTGCCTTCCTTACTACAGTGCCACATGGATGTCATCATCCATTTTTCCACTTTCCAGCTCCCCCCGTTAGAACATAAGAACATAAGAGAAGCCAATGTTGGATCAGGCCAATGGCCCATCCAGTCCAACACTCTGTCACACAGTGGTCAAAAATACCGGGTGCCATCAGGAGGTCCACCAGTGGGGCCAGGACACTAGAAGCCCTCCCACTGTTGCCCCCGACCCCAAGCACCAAGAATACAGAGCATCACTTGCCCCAGACTGAGAGTTCCTATCTATACCTTGTGGCTAATAGTCACTGAGGAACCTCTGCTCCATACGTTTATCCAATTCCCTCTTGAAGTTGTCCATGCTTGAAGCTGCGGCCACCTCCTGTGGCAGTGAATTCCATGAGTTAATCACTCTTTGGGTGAAGAAGTACTTCCTTTTATCTGTTCTAACCTGTTCAGCAATTTCATTGAGTTTTTCTGTGATCTTTCCCAAAACTGTTGGTATAATTGTTTTAGAAATACTCTAGTCAATGTGGTTTTGTGTGCTGTTGGATGGAAAGGTGCATGTTTTTGTAGGTCCTGCCCGCATCGGTTCCATTTCCCTTGAATCAGAACCCCCATGACTGACATTCCCCCCATACACACAAGGCCCACCGGAGGGCTTTTTCTCCTTAACTCAGTAATTGACAGATCACTACAGTGACATTCTCAGAATTCCCTTATTGGCACTGTGATTCACAGCCCATACTGGTTGTTCTCAGCTGTACAGGCGGATGAAAGAAAAGGTAAACGTTTATTGTCCCAGCGCCACCCCATCATGGCTACCAAATCCCTCCCCCCGTCGCTGAAAGGCTTTTAAAAAAATAATAATTGAGAACTAGCAAGCTGAGTAGCCTTGACTCTGGGAAGCTAAGCAGTGTTGACCCTGCTTGGTACTTGGATGGGAGACCACCAAGGAAGACTGGGGTTGCTAAGCAGAGGAAGGCAATGGCAAACAACCTCTGCTTGTCTCCTGCCCTGAAAACCCCATGAGATGTCACCGTAAGTTGGTTGTGACTTGACATCCCTCAATTATATTATTTGAGAGTGACATGGACAATTGTTGCTGTGTGGAAGCATCCCAAGATAAATGCATGACATTAATGCATACAAACCATAGGAGAATGGGAAATTAATTCACGGAGCAATCCTTAGACCACTTTCCAGGAAGTGAGCCCTATTGAATGGACCGTAGGCCTGCTGAAGATAGTTCTGGCAAGAAAGAATTGTAAAGCACGAATTGTCCACGGCAGCTTCTTTAAACTCCAAAGTACCCATGGGAAAGAGGAAATCACTTACCTTACTCCTTTAATTATGAAGACTTTATTGGAGTGTTGTTTTTCCAGTTTGCTCATCACATCATACAGGTCGTGGTTCAGCTGGAAGCAGGAAAAGCATCTCTTAGACCCAGCGACAAAAGGGATTTTCCCAAATAATTCCAAACAAATAATTTAAATATCAGGTTGTTGGTTGGGAGAGGGTTTTTTTTTTTGACTAACTGTTTTATATCCCCTGATATTTGAGATTTTCCTTCATTCCCATTATTATATGTCTTTCTCTCCCAGAAATAATGGGACATAGTATTTGATAACAGTTTTATATGTATTTATTTTTGGAACGAGAGAGAGAGGGAGAGAGCCAGTATGGCGTAGTGATTATAATGTTAATGCTAGGATCTGGAAGTTCCAGGTTCAGATCCCTGCTCTAGGCCAAACTAGATGTGACCGTGTCCTTGGGGCTGCCACCACTGCCGCCATTTTAAAGTCATTCAAAAATGCAGAGAGGCCCTGATCCAGATCACTTCCACAATGTGGAGGGCTAAGGCCTGCTTTATCAAGTGGCAAAACAGCGGCAACCCCCCTCCGCAGCTGTTTCAGCTCTTGAAAACACCTGTGTGTGGGAGGGGAACAAGAGCATTGCACTGTGGGCCAACCAGGATCAGACCCTCATGGAATTTTAAAATGACTTCAAAATGACAGCAGTGACCTTGTGGTGGCCACAGAAGCGCCGTCCCATCTAGTTCTGCCCTCAGTGACCTTGAGTCAGGCATTCTCTCTCAGCCTGTCCCACCTCTCAGGGTTTTTGTGAAGATAAAATGGATGAGGGGAAAACAGTACTGTAAGCACTGCCCACTGGGGTGAAAAGTGTATAAGAATTATACCAAGTGAAAAGATCCCAGCAGACATCCTAAACAAACAGGAATGGGGGGGAGCTCAGAATTTTTGTGTAAGCCATTTAGATATTGTCAGCAACAATGTGCTTGTGTACCTTACTCATTTCCTTGTAGAAGATATCTCGCAAATTGGAAATATTCTGGAATATGGTCACATAGCATGCAATTCGGCTGGAAAAAAATGAAAGATGCAACACAGTGAAACAAACCAGCTTCAAGCAAGCTGGCCCATACGATAAGGAAGGACATAACTATATAGAAGATCCAAGCAAGATTGGTGAGACTGTATAAGAGCTGATCTACCTATGCTGCCTTTTTTGGGGGGGGGGGGGAAGTCTAGCCTAGCACTTTTTGTCCTGATATGCTAGTTTTCTAGGTGAAGGGAACTTTTCGCCGCACTGGAGAGTGGTTAAACATGTGATCTCCTATCTGAAGTGATATAGTCCAAAAAGAGAGGCATCTCATGATTCTACTTTGACAGCCGATGCAGAGAGAGTACATGGTGATGTATGTAATTTCTGGGACTGTGCCAGGCTGCAGGTGGTGGGTGTTTGAATGCACACCCGCACAATCTCCCTACCCATGAGAAACCAGGATGCCAAAAAAGAGACACCAATTTGTTGACTTAAGTTTTTCCTTGCTTGCATGAGGAGATTATTCTTCTAACTTGGGGGGAACACTCCAACACGCATCCTGCCCCACCTGCAACTGGAAGTGATCCAGTTGAAGGAAATGGCCAAGACTGATGTCACAGCAACGAATCTGCCTCCCTTGATCTGGTACAAATGCCTTCTTGTGTTGTATAGCGATGCCAGGTGAACCTGCGGTCTCATAAAAGGGATCTAATTTTAGCTTGTCATCTCCCTTTCTTCTGTGCTGCAATCCTGGGGGCCATTTAAATAATCTCAAGAATATCCTTCTTTAAAAAAAAATACAGCATCCCCATGGCATTCTCCTTTGCATCATTTAAGGAGTGTTAAAGTTACACAAACACACTAAAGTACACTGAAGTGCACCATCCAGGCGCTTCTGTAGGGAAGCAGAGTTCTATTGTATTGCCAAGAATCTGCTGTATTGCCAAGAATCTGCAAAACAACAGTGGCAGGAGGGGCACAACCAGTTTTGAGTCTTCTGTTTGGAAATGCCACATGCAGAAGAATATGAGGCACAGAAGAATATTCCCCTTCATCACTGCTTGGAATTGGGTATAGGAAAAACAGCAATGCCACAACCATGCATCGTTTACACCTCACTTATTTGCTTGCTAGCAGAAGTGGAATCCAGGCTATTTTACATTCTCAGAAACTGGCCAGTTTATAATCTGGTTCAAACACCTCTTCTATTTCTTCCAGCAAATCGCACACAACAGGGCATTACGTTGCACAAATGCAGCATTTATTAACCAGTTAAAATACCCATGCATATAATTCTGGGAAGAGGAACTGAATAGAAATGCATACTTTCAAGACATGAAGGGTAGCAGAAGCAAAATGAAGCCAGATAACATGCAACTGGAAAACTGACAGTGGATGCAACGGGACATGACCAAAATCTTAAGCTTACTGCTGAACGGGAGGGGCTGTGGCTCAGTGGAAAAGCCTCTGCTTGATATGCAGGAGGTCCCAGGTTCAATTCCCAGCATCTCCAGTCAAAAGGACCAGTTAGTAGGTGATGTGAAGGACCTTCTCTGCCTGAGACCCTGGAAAGCTGCTGTCAGCCTGAGCAGACAATACTGACATCAGTGGAACAATGGTCTGATTTAATATAAGGCAGATATGTGTAAAAGTTCCATTCATGGGAGGGGCCAAAGCTTAGAGGTAGAGCATCTCCTTGGCATGCGGAAGGTCCCAGGTTCAGTCCCCAGCATCTCCAGTTAAAGTTAGGCAACAGGTGATGTGAAAGACCTCTGCCTGAGACCCTGGAGAGCTGCTGCCAGCCTGAGTAGACAATACTGACTTGATGGACCAATGGCAGCTTCATGTGTGAAAGACTTTGCAGAATCCATTTCTGACCTTCCCCCTCTGTAGTGCTGAGTTCCTGAAGGGCATGATGTCATAACCTTCCCTAATCCTGGTTACTCATGGCTGCTGAGTGGTGACGGGGCAGAGAGGAAGGAGACACAGGATGGGACTCAAAAGGGACAATGCAACGATGTCCTGTATTCCAGGAACTTGATTGGGAAGAAGAAGAGGAACTGGATATGGGGTCCCCATTGGTGGATAGCAACCCCCCATTTGATGCCACCTCTACCTCCATTCCTAAATCATGGCTTTAAGAACCAGAGCCCATAATTCTATTCTCTGGAGTTTGCTGCCACCCTGTGGGCACCAAACATCAGTTTCCCTCTTCCTTTTCTAGATAAGGCTCTTTCCTTGATTTCGAAAGGATTTAACATTGCATTTGAATGCTTCAAGTTGCTATGTTTTTTATACCCCAGTTATACCTTCAGGTTCACAACTTTCAGACTGGGCTTACTAGCTAGCCAATGTTACCTGTTGTAAAGAACAGGCAATTCTTCTCTTAGTTCTTTGTTGATCTCCTCAAATACAGCTTGGGCTTTGTAGAAGTCTTCTTCAGCCTGCAGGGCCCCAAGAGAAATCATGTAAGCCTTAACACAGGTGAGTTAAAAGGTTCTGAATGCAGAGCTTGGTAACGTGACATACACCCCATCCATGTTTGAGAGCTCTGAAGGCTCCTCTGGACTCAGGCAGAGGAAGCTAGAGGACTGCTGGATGTGTTTCTCCACGTGTTGCTTCTCTGAAAAGCTCTCACCAGACAGCCTCCATGTGTTTACAAGGATGCCAATACAGTTTTGTGTGTATGACCAGGCATCTTTTCAAAGGGTTCCCAATTGTGCGGAAGTACCTATGTGAGTACTTAACAACTCCGACAAAGGTATCTGACAAAGGGAACTTTGACTCTTGAAAACTTATACTCCGAAAATCTTATTGGTCACTAACTTATACTCCAAAACATATACTCTGAAAATCTTATTGGTCTCTCTTACTGGACTCAAATCTATCTGAACAATCCTGTTGACATCTTCCAGTGAACATGAAGAGACTGGGAGCCTAACTAGGTGTAACATACTACACAATTTCATCATGAGGACTGAAGAAGAAGAAGAGACTGGATTTATATCCCGCCCTTCGCTCACTTGGAGTCTCAGAGCGGCTTACAAACTCCTTTCCCTTCCCCTCCCCACAACAGACAACCTTTGAGGTAGGTGGGGCTGGGAGAGCTCTGAGACAACTGTCCTTGAGAGAACAGCTGGTCCAGAACTATGGCTTGCCAAAGGTCATCCAGCAGATGCAAGTGGAAGAGTGGGGAATCAAACCCGGTTCTTCCAGATTAGAGTCCGTGCACTTAACCACTACACCAAACTGGCTCTCAACTATACTGTTGCTGCTAGTTCCCGGTGGCATCTCGTGAGTAAATGCACAGCATGGCCTGATTCAGATTGGGGAACTGCTGTATGGGAGAAGGAGGAATTTCTGCCTTCTCCCCCTGTGCTATTTTCAGCAGCTGAAACAGCCCAAGGGCCACATGGAGGGGTGTTACTTTTCTGGGGGGAGCCAGCACATGCCCTGAATGCTTGTATGTGCTGACTCTACACAGGAAAGTAACACTCCACCCATGTGGCCCCTGGACTGTTTCAACCCCCAAAACAGAACAGGGGAGGGGGGAGAAGGCAGGAATTCCCATGCAGTGGTCCCAATAACAATTAGGCCCTGCTGCACATTTACTTACGAGTTGCCAAATCAGCATCTACAGTATAGCAAGTCCCTTCAAAGAACTCATGTAGTTTGCAGCATCTAATTAGGCTCTGAGGCAAAGGCCTGCTGTCCCCACCTTCCCCAAGTCCACTATGTCCTGTTCATCTGAGCAAGGCTTATGCTTATCTCCCCTCTCCTTTGGTGGCTAGTTGTTGTTGCTTCTTCCCTTCCCAACTAGGGGGAAAAATTAGCCCACGGAGCGATAGAACAAGCAAAAGCAATGGAGGGAGATGGGTGGGCAGTGATCTCTTTCTCAATGTGTGTGGGTGTGGGGGGCCTACTTGTCCCTGATCCTCCCCTTCTCAGTCTTGAAGGCCAGAAATAAAAGAAGCAAATGACCTCAGCTCTCACCTTCCTGTTGTGTTTGCTTATGATGCCCTCCAGCCTGCTCAGCTTTGTCTTTAGCCTGTCTTGCAAGTTGCCTGCACTGGACAGGATAAAGTCAAGCAGCCTCCCCCCCCCCCACACCAAATTCAGAGGGGGGGAGCCCTGCTTTTAAGTATTTTAGGATCAAAATGAAGAATCTAGAAGTCAGACCTTGGAAATTTCCCCATCAAAACTTTGATAACTCAGAGAATGTTACAGAAGCTACTAGATTTCATATTATATAGTCCCTGTTCTGTGCTAAGTAGGACATTGGCTGCTATACCTTTTTGTTGATCATGGGTTTGTATGGGAAGGGGACACATCCTTGCAGCTAAAATCTAAAAATAATCAGATATGTGACAGGAAGGGAGTTCCTGATTGTAAGAAAACTGCTCCGTGGTCTTTATACCTTTGCAATCTTAGCTTCATCTTTCTTTTTGGCATTCTGCAAGGCTTCCAAGTGATGCCTGCTGCTATCATAATCCACCAGTTTCCGTCCTCTTTTAGCAACCCGCTCCTGCACAGACAGAGAATATACAGAAGGAAAACTTTACTAATCCCCCCCTTTTGCAAGATCTTTTACAAAGGAACAATAAACCAGTAGGAGCCCAGTCCTGTTGGGGGGAACATAGTGTGATAGGTCTCACCTTGGATATGTGTATTTCAAAGAATATTTGTTCTAATTAGATTTTTATATCTCATAATGGTGTGAGAGATAACATCCTAGCAGGAATAATCACAAAATCTGAAATGGGAGGGACGGGAAGGACTTCTCAGTCCTTCCTGAATAGCACCTCTGAAATCCACAAGCAGGAGCCTAATACTTTCGTTAGGTAGGACCAACACAAGCTTTACAGTTACAAGGGATATTTGTGCCAAGTAATGCTTTAGGGAGATCTAATGTGTGCCTGGCTTTTGTATTTCCAAAGGGAAATAGCCTTCCCCCCCCCCCCCCCTCTAATTTGCCCCAGAAACCTTTAGTTAAACGTGAAATCTGTTTGGTAGGCAGGGACCATCTAATCTTATGATTCAGCAACATCTTTTGCACTCGGGGCTTTTCTATCATGCCCCAAAAAACATGGTTTAGTGTGTGGGAAAGAGAAGCTGAAGCATTTTGTGACAAAGAGTTAAATAACAGCACCTGATAACTGCTGCAAATCAGATCGATATTAAAGGTTTGGACCTGGTTAAAAGTGGCAACCACAGGCCTGTGGCTTTTTGTTTGTGTACAGACCCTAGACTATTTTAAAGGTCCTCCCAAATAAGAAATGATGCAGATGAAGGCTAGAGAGTTAGAACTGAACCATGGAGTCTTGGGTTCAAATCCTCACTCAGCAAGGAAGCTCACTGGACGGCTCTGAGCAAGTCTCTTGCTGTCAGACTAACCAACTTCTCAGCGTTATTTGAGGAGAACATGAGATAATCCCCATGTATGCCTCCCTTGACTCCTTTTAAGTGTGAGATGTAGTATAAATAATGATAACAAGAATTATTGTTTGCCTCAACTTGCCATAGGGATATTTTTTGCTCACTGTGGTGAGTGATGCCAGGATATGTTGGGATGTGAGAGTGTTTATATAGCAGGAGATTTTTTGGGCTGGTTTTGTGGTTCTTAATTTTTTTTGTGAGTATTTTGTGTATGTTTGTTTGTATGTGTGTATGTGTGTGCATGCATGCCTAGAAGTTATGGCTGGCTTCTGGCAACCCCTAGTTGGGCTTGGACATTTCAGAGAGGTGGCTTACTATTGCCTGCCTCTGTGTCCTGGCCCTGATATTCCTTGGAGGTCTCCCATCCAAGTACTTGCCATGGTTGGCCCTGCTTTGCTTCCAAGATCTGATGAGATCAAGCTTACCTGGGCTATCCAGGTCAGGGCAACTGATTTTGTGTCTAATCTAGAAAAGTGGTATATAGATTTCTTTGCTTACCTCTCCATTTGTATCATACTGTCATCTTCATGCCTACTAGTACATGGTATTAACTCCAAAATCCTGTTTAGATCCAACGAAATAAAAAGAAAAGAAAAGAAAAGAGAGCCTAAACAGGCACGGACCACACACAGAAGAAAGACTAAGGTAAAGTGGAAAGTTTCCAAATGAGCTTTAAAAGAGATTGTATGAAGATCAGAAGGAGAATTCCAAGCAGAAAATGGCCATAATTTCCCCCCAGAAACCATGAGTCCTGGAAATCTATTTTTTAAAATGACAAGCTGAATTTCTTAGGGTGCCATGTCTATGCTAGACAATGGATTCTGCTGAACCAGCTGTGAAATATACACCTTAATTTCATTGAATTGAGTCAAGTAGTTCTCCATGGTTCTGACGGCCTGGTCTGCCAACTTCTGCTCATAATCTTCCCACAGGAGGTCATTGCTCTGCAGGTAAAAATACACGGAGACATTAAAAAAAATGAGCTGGGATGTTAAATATATTATCCAGCTTCTATCCTTGTGAGATCACTCCTGAACTCCACTTGAACCTTAAGGATTTACCAGCTCATTCTCAAGATTTGTCATCCCTAGAGGCTGAAGTTCGATTTTTCATTCCTACTTCCCCAGTAACTTTTCAAAACACATTTCTTGTTGTCCATCAAAGTAATGGAGTCTTTGGGTTTGTTGACTAGGCATTCTATTAGGATATAAATATGTCTTATAAAACAAGGTTACATATCACTCAAAATTCACAAGTCAGGTGAATGTATTGTGCAGGCTGGGATGCTACTTTACTTCTTTGCCATTTTTATAAGAAATAACAAGGGTTCATTCATGTCTATGAGTTTCCTCACTCAAGGACTACAAAATCAACTGAAGACTTGCACAGTGGCAGGCAAACTGAGAAGAACTAAAGCAAGTAGCCCCTTACAAACTTACTTTGGGCGCTGTTACTTTAAGCACAGAATACCCCCACAAAATCCTGGGGGAAGTAGTTTGAAGAAGCTAAAATATCTCAAGAGATACCTAGCCCTGCTTTCAAAGAGCTATAATTGCCAGGGAAGACAGAATGATTGCTAGATCTGTTTGAATCTCTAATGTGCATATGTCCAGAATATTTGCAAGAGTAATGAGTGTTCAGCAGTGCCCCCTCTAACCTGTGGAGTCTTGTGAGCAAAAATTCTACAATGTGAG
Source organism: Lepidodactylus listeri (assembly GCA_029233225.1). Lineage (NCBI taxonomy): Eukaryota > Metazoa > Chordata > Lepidosauria > Squamata > Gekkonidae > Lepidodactylus > Lepidodactylus listeri. The sequence continues at coordinate 52,009,975 of JARCFY010000015.1, read as the reverse complement.
CTACTGACATTAAAGTTATGAGCGAGTGATTTGGCTACTGCATAAATTAGTTTGCTCTGGAGCCATCCTTCCTGTGCTAAGACAAAAATGTGTGAGCCAGAGGCTAAAAAAATGTGAGCTAGCTCACACTGACTCAGCTTAGAGGGAACACTGGTGTTCGGCAAAACAGGATAACTAAAAGAAGTTGAGCTGTTATAGGCTTGCACTTGCCTGCCAGCACAGAGTAACCCCATGTCTTTGGCCCCAATCTTCTGCCCTTGAGAAACTGAGGAGAAAAAAATGGCTGGAAAATGGCCTCCATCATGATGCTCTAGCAGATTCGCCATGTCTCTATGGTCTTTACCACAGAAATCAGGGGAAATACCTAGAGCAGGGGTGGGCAAATGGCGGCCCGGGGGCCACATGCAGCCCGCCACAGAGTTTTTTGCGGCCCGCCAAGAAGATTTCAGGACGTCTCTTATCCCATCACTGCTGATATTGATACAGCACCTGAGGAGCTGCAGCTTGAACTTATTGACATGCCGTCAGATCACACTGTGAAAGAAATGTCTTATGCCGTGACATTAGTTAACTTTTACAAATCTTTGTCTGCTGAAACAATTTCCATGTATGAAGAATATTGCTGGGAAAATGTTCTCTATATTTGGGTATACATATATTTGTGAGCAAAGTTTTTCTTGCAGGAAGATCAACAAGAGTAAATATAGATGCTCTTTGACAGACATTAACTTGCAGGCGGTGATGAGAATCTCAACAAGCAATCTCACTCCTGATTTCAAAAAAATTGTAGAAAAGTGTGATAGGGTACATTTGTCTCATTAAACGGATTCTAAAATTAAACGTGCTTGTAGCTATAGACGATATGAAATTAGCACAATAAATAAATTGAATAAAACTACCACTATTTAATTTAATTTATATTTATTGATTTTTATGATACAATTTATACCTTTTCTGAAATGCAAAGTTAACTAATGAATGCAGTCATTTTAAAAGGTGCGGCCCTCCACTGACCTCCGCTCCCACGAAGTGGCCCCTGAGCCAAAACAATTGCCCACCCCTGACCTAGAGCATCACCTGCAAGTGACATCACATCTTCCCCACACTCAACCTTCTCCAGGCACCATACTCAAAATCTCCCAGAATTTGCTGAGATAGTGCTGGCAACCCTAAGCTCATATACATATGAAGTGCTATGTATGTGTCTAAAGTGCCATCAAGCTGCAGCTGATGTATGGTGACCCCAGCAAGGGGCTTTCAAGGCAAGTGAAAAGCAGAGATGGTTTGCCATTGCCTTCCTCTGCAGAGTCTTCCTTGGCAGTCTCCCTTCCAAAGGCTGACCCAGCTTAGCTTCCAAGATGTGACTAAATCGGGCTACACCATGCCACCTTCCCTCCCACACGAAGTGCTATACAACTGACAAATATTAGAGAACTATTAGGTTAACTGGATAACAGAGATATGGAACACTCACCTGTGCTATGGATTTCAAGTCTTCAAACCCATCCCACTCAGCATTGTAAATTTCTTGCAGGGTCTCAGCCACTTTCTTGGAACTTTCATGCATCACTGAGAGAAAGGCAACACAGACAAACTGATACCACCTGTCAGACATCAGTCCTGAGTGAGAGAACCTGCCCACTGAGCTACTGATTGGATTTAGTCTCTGACAGTGCTGTCCTAGGCAAGCACATTGATTGGGAGGAAAACCAGATATAAATATTTAAATAAATAAAGTAGGTGAATTTATCCCACTTCTAGACCATTGATTTCAATGGTCTTGCAGATAATGTAATTCTGCACAGCGCTGTACTAGACGTTGCCCAAGGTATATTTATATGTGTGATATGAGTTGCTGGTTAGCATTAAGTCTCTAGGCTTTTATAGTTCTTAGTGATGGTGGAACAGCAGGATACATTTTGAGCTTGTATCAGTGAGAGGTTCTTGGAACTGTGGTAAAAGAAGCAGGCTGCTGTGAAATCAACAAGGCAGATGGGAGGGACAGAGCTGGAATCGCAAGCCGTGTGGGAAGCGAGGGACAAATAAGTAAGACAGGGTGAGATGAACAGCAGGCTGGACAAGGGCAAATGCAAGAATTACAGTATAGTCACAGATGAAGATGGGTAGCCATGTTAGTCTGTCTGTAGCAGTAGAAAAGAGTAAGAATCCAGTAGCACCCTAAAGACTAACAAAATTTGTGGTAGGGTATGAGTTTTTGTGAGTCACTGCTCATGTCTTCAGATATCTTCAGATATTCTGCAGGTATCTGAAGAAGGGAGCAGTGACTCAGGAAAGCTTATGCCCTACCACAAATTTTGTTAGTCTTTAAGGTGTTTTAAGGTGCTACTCTTTTCTCCTGCAGTCCTAGCCAGAGTGACTCCCTTCTTAGTCCACTCACTTTAAATGAATTTAGAAGGAGGTAGTTCTGCAGTCAGCCACGCTGCCAGGCAAGCAACACTGCAAGACACAGTGGAAGGGCTGCCACCCTTCAGGCAACGCCTAGAGATTCCCTTGAGTTTCAATTAATCTTCAGTCGGTTCCCCTGGAGGAAATGGCTGCTTTGGTGGGTGGACTCTTTGGTATTATAACCCATTGAGGCACTTCCCCTCTGCAAACCATGCCTCTTCCCCAAATCTCCAGGAATTTCCCAAGCTGGTGCCAGCAACCCTATGTGACACATGATTGCATAACATAGGAACTGCCTCAAAAGGCAGCAGCAGTTGGCCTGGCACTGAAAAAGTGGCAACAGTTTTCTATACCTTTCACAGCATTAAGGAAACCCTTAAGATCCTTGTAGAGTTTCTGGCCTTCTGCCTGGAAAAAAAGGAAAGGCATGTATGAAACATTGTTAGTCAGATGCAGATCAGGGCCCTGCGGGACCTTTTATAGTTCTGCAGGGCCTGCAAGACGGAGCTCTTCCTCCAGGCTTTTAGTTAGGGTGGTGGGCATTCCCCCTCTAGGGCCTCCCCTCAGTGGGTCAGATCTGTCTTGTCACCTAAGGACCCAAACTCGAAATAGACTTTGACCATGAGGCTTTGACCATGATTTGTAACATAGGAATGTTGTTGTATTTGATTAGGGTTTTTGTGTGTATGGTATATTGGTTACTGTGTCTGATGGAATCCACCCTGAGCTTGCTATGCAGGGAGGGCAGGATACAAACCTAATAAAATAAAAATAAAAATAAATAAATGTTACGTCTGTTTGTCATTCTAAACAAGCACGGGAAGAGAAATAGCAAAAAAACAGGACTTGGACTTTGGGTTCTCTCTTATACCCCACCTACAGTGGTAGGCCAGATAGTACCCTTGTTACAGCTCTCTTCAGGACTCCACTTCATTCCACATCTTCACAAACTTTTAGAAACACCCCAAAAGCATGAATAATTTCCCCCTCCGTCTCCAGAAATCAATACCTCGTATAACGTCAGGAGGATATATTCAAGCCTGTCTTTTCCATCTCTTCCCCCCTATATTTCAAGAAACCCTCATTACACTGGTGCTTCTTTCCCCCCTCCCCCAACATCCCAACACTTCCAAACTGCCAGGGAGCCTCTCTCCCTTCTGTTAGATACAACCTGCTGCTGCTGGAAATTGTATGCGCTTTGTTCGAACTGCTCATCTTTCGTTTCCACAGTTTTCCCCAGTTTCTGCAAAACCTGCGGAGAATGGGGAAGAAAGAAGACAATTCCGTATTAAAATCTATCTTTAATCACATAGTGACTAAAATATATCCTTAGTACCAACCTGAGACTGTAAGAGGTTAGCAGAGCAAGGCTGAAATGAAACAAATGACCCATCTAGACCAGTATTCTGTTTCCAGCAGTGGTCACTCAGTACTAAAATCCACAGGACAATCAGAAAACTGGACTGCAATGGACTGCTAGTGTAATAGGAGTGACAGTTTGTGTGGCCAGTCATCCTGGTGTGTTCATTAAGGTTGCATTTTTTCCCTTTTGCAAGGATCCCATTTATTTATTTAGAAGACTTAACACCCCCCATTCTCAGAAATCTGCCTGAGGTGACTATACCTTTCACAAACAGAAGCCTAACATGGAACTGCCCCAGCTGCAGAGGTATGAAGAACTTCAGGGAGATGATACTATTTATCATGCAGTTATAGCTGTTAACATTAGAATGGGAAACGCAATGCCAAAGAGTTTCCGGGCGACTCATTTCTAATAGTCCTTCCAGATAAGGTGGCCAGCAACCTCTGTCTAGCAATGTCCTTATCAGTAGACTGGTCTGCAGGAATTAGCCAATGAAGCATTTCACAACATAAAGAAACGGGTTACCTGTTAAGGACTGTAGCTCAGAGGACTAACTTCACATGTTTGAATTCCTTGGGTTATGCTCAGTTCACCTTAAGGACTTTCAAATTAGACTTTAGTTGTAAGTCCCCAGTTGGGACTTAGCAGGGCCCCCAGTTTAGCTCACCACATTAGTACTCATGGACTCCCCCAACAGGGCAAATAACATCCCTCGTAGGGTTATTTGAGGTCAAGACAGTGGTGTACCTTATGAAGGAAAAAGTCTTTAACTTGCGTCCCCCTCCCCAATGACTAGTAATGATCGACCGCAATTAACATCATCCAGACCCAGAGATATCTTGACAACCAGAACCGGGAAATGTTGGGGGATTATACAGGACGCCATCTGATAAATCATTGAGCACTTTATCTGTACTTTTGCTTAATACTGTTTTAGCTTGTGACTTTAAAATGTTTTAATTGTTTTAATGTATTTTATGAATCTTGGCTAGCCAAGTCCTGTAAGCCACTCTGGGCCTGCACATGCAGGGAGAGTGGCCTATAAATCCAATAATAAATAAATAAAAATATCCTTTAGCATTATGAACACCATTTTATAGTGCTGCTTGCTCTGCTTGCTTAAAGGAGGACACTTGTGCTCTAGGAGCTGGCAGAAAGTAGATAAGTAGACCCCAAGAATGTGGAAAGATATTCTTAGACCTGCGCAGTACACTACTAGCTATGGCAGCAAAATTCTGCAGATGACTGAGTTGAGTTGCCATGCCATGTAACGGGTAGGAATGGAGGTGCTGTAAAGATGACATAAACTGGAGTATAAATGTAAGGTATTAATGGAGAAGGAGCAAGAAAAATGCTTTTGTAACTTTTGTAGTTAGGAAAGATTCTTTGCTTATGGCGCAATGGAAGTTTTTCACTGCCTCAGTGTGACTATTGGATTAAGAACCCCTCCCCCTCATCGGGACCCAAATATTGCACCATCACTTGGAACGTAGTTCCCACTGGGGAACTCACGACTCACATCTGATTGAAAGTTCTCGTGGCAGTCTGGACAAGAAACTGCTCTTGAAGACACACTGAGGATTAAATCTGCTTAAGAGATGGCACCCTGACTTCCAGGCAAAGATGACATCATTCAGCTGACTTCTGCAGGCCCAGTAATGGCTGTGCTGACGCTTGCTGAACAATAGGCCCACAACTTCTAGAGAGATCAGCACGGGTAGCATATTGGAAAAGGGAGCTTCTATGACAAACTTCCTCCTACTTGGAACCTTTTATGTGCAGGACTTTTGCAACCACTTCCATTTTATAGCAACGGGGCAAGAAATCAATTAAAGAAGCTGCCGTCTGGATGTAAGGCTCTATTTTGTGGTGGTGGGGGAATCATGCCATAGTTTTTGTACAGTAGATCTGTCTTTGTTCGCAAACCTGCTAGAATTAGTATTACATTGGGGTCCTTTGGCTATAAGTTATTCCTGGCCTTTGGAGAACCACACAATGCTTGAGTTTGGGTTTAACAAGGCCACAACTTTAAAAAAAAATATTTTCAAAATAAACAAACAACAAACATCCAACAAGGCCACAATTTCATGGGAAAAAACTACCAACATGCGACTTAATCTGACTCTGGTCACAATAATAGATTTCTGTGCTAAAAAAGAGGCTTTAGGCTTCTTCCTTCTGGCTGTCAAGTGAAGCTGTCCTAAAATAGTTAGAAGGGGCCTGCCTGCCTGCCAAGGAGCCCAAAGGTCCCCTACTCACTATGTAGGGTGAAAGGTGGGGCTGGCAAGGTGAACCTCTAGACAGCAGCCACATCTAGGGTACCTCATTTCCCCAGTGAGCTGGGGCAGTCTGCACCGTGTCATGTCAGCCATTAAGGTAGCCCTTTAGCCTGTTCTGCTGTCTCTCTACAACTCAAGAGTTCTGAGAGCAAAGATTTGTGATAGAACCACAGAAAGGTGCATGGACCACTTTGAGAGCTTAAATTAGGGTTGCCAGTTATGAGTGAGGGAACACCTAGAGATTTTTGGGGGGTAGGGCCTAGGGAGGGTGGGGTTTAGGGAGGGGAGGGACCTCAGCAGGGTACAATGCCACAGAGTCTACCCTCCAAAGCAACCATTTTCTCCTGGAGAACTGATCTCTGTCTTTTGGAGATCAATTGTAATAGCAGGAGATCTCCAGGCAGCCCCTGGAAATTGGTAACCCTAGATTAAATGCACACACAGGCAGCCCTCACCGCATGCCCTCCTGGCCAAAGCCCAAGAGTCAGGGCTCCCCCATGGGTTGTACAAGATAGAGTTGTCAACCTTGGATTGGGAAACTCCTGGTAATTTGGGGGCGGAGCCTGAAGAAAGTAGAATTTGGGAGTGGGGGAGTTCAGCAGGGAATTAATGCTATACATTCTACTCTCTGAAGTTTCCATTTTCTCCAGAAAATTAATCTGTGCAGTTTGATCAGCACTTGTAACTCCAGGAGAACTCCAGGCCCCACCTAGAGGTTGGCAAACCGCTATCCCATCTGTGAGGAGGGGAAGAGAATTTCCAGAGCAAACTAGCACACAAAGAACAGGTAAACAAGACTTATTAACTGAAGACATTGGGAACTTTTCCCTTAGACACCATTGCATCCTATCTTGTGCCTGTCTTGAGTTCAAGAGCTTGTCTGACACACTTCACAAATCTGGATCTCGGGGTTCAGTAGAACTGAAACTGTCTGGGACTTGCAAGGTTTGGTAACACTGAAATAGTACGATCACAACACGCAGTGATCCCACAATATATTTTTTTAAAGCTAGTTTTTGCAGTCTTGAGTAGGGTGGTAACATATATTTATAGTCTTTCAGTTTATTTTGAAGTTGCTGTAATAAGGAACTTGCCCTTTTCAATCAGGGCGCTTCAGGAACATCCCTTTTGAGGTTTCCTCCCCCTCCCGAACAGTCACATAGAAACAAAACAAAAACCCATTTTCATCAAGCAAAACAGATGTGCTTCAATTATTTTTAAGGATCAACACAATTAGTTTTGGGGAAGTTAAAGGAAACCATAGTGTTAACTCCCCCAATCCATCCTATCTTATGACTCTCTACAGGCATTGCTGAAATAAAAATATATTGATTACATTGTGGGATGAGACGAAAGGGTCATAATGTTTCCAACTATGGCTAGTGACATGTCTCTGTGCGCACTCCTGTTGACTCTCCCCCATATCTGGTGTTAGGAAATACAGGGCATCAGAACATTTTGCTCCAATGGTGAATAGTGGGACAAGAGGTTGAGGGTTACGGTAGAGAAAAAAGTTTACTAAGCAAGTTCCTTATGCTGGAGGACATAATGAAGACCATGCACTGCTTCTTAAAATTTATGTTGTGGCTACAAGATTTTTGATCTTGGATTTACCACGGAAAATATATCTTAAAAACATTCAGACCAGTCTCAGGGCTTGATAATCTCACTGTTTTGCATTAATGACCACGAAGGTGTGTTATGAAAAAGGGAAAATTCCCATGATTTTTAACATTTTTAAAAACACATTCACATGGTTTTTAAAAAGATGGTTTTTTTTCCTAGGCTACCATAAGGTGGATTCTTTCTGGCGTCATGGAAAGTATATACCGAAATGGAGGCTCAGAATTTTGAGGATTCTTTGCAGAAGACAGGACAGTCTATCAGGGGGATCTAGGTTTGTAGTATAGCAATGCCCTTAAGGCCCTGACTTGGATAGCCCAGGTTAGCCTGATGTCATCATTTCTCAGAAGTTAAATAGGGCCGGCTGCCAGGTGAGGCCGACAGGTGGGAGGGGGACTTACCAGGAGGCTCTGGGAGAGGGGAGGGAAGCTCCAGGAGAGTGAACTCTGTTCCTTTAAAGTGCTTTCCCTCCATTGGAAATCATGGAGGATGGGGGCACCTTATTTTGGAGCTCATAGAACTGGACTCCCTGATCTAATATTTTTGAAAGTTGGGGGGGGCTTTGAGGAGAGGCACCAGCAGCTATGCTGAAAAACTGCTGCCTCTAACTAAAAAAACCAGCCCCCTGAGCCCCAGATACCCACAGATTGATTCTCAATTATATCCTATGGGGACCAGTCTCCATAGGGTATAATGGAGCAGCCAGCAACTATTCCTCCCTCGCTTTCTGATAGCCCTGAAGTGGGGGAGGAGCTCCAAACTGGGGGATCCCCTGCCCCAACCGTGGATTGGCAACCCTAGTTGGCCCCGGTCAGTATTTGGAAGGGAGACCATCAAGGAATACCACTGTTGTGATGTGGAAGTAGGCAATGGCAAATCACCCCTGGACGTCTCTTGCCTTGAAAACCCCATGGGATCAGCATAAGTCACCTGTGACTTGACGGTAAACAAAAAAAAAGCCCTTAAGACAGAACTCTTTGCCGCTGCTTAGACAACCAAAAAATGCTGACATGCCTAAAAATGGCCTTAACTCCATTTGAAAATCTGGTTAAAAAATCCCATAACACCTATAAAAGCTTTATTTCTATACTTTACAGAATGCTGCTGTCCCTTACAAATGATATCTTACCATCCTATGTTAACTATTGGAATAAAGATAGCATCAAAACGTTATCTCCTGATCAATGGAGAAAAATATGGAGCTCCCCTATCTCTCAAACCAAGAGCATATCTGTACACATGCAGTTTTTCAAGGTGATTGCAAGGTGGTATCTAACCTCACAAAAAATGAGTTATATCCAAAGAGATGCTTCCTCATTATGTTGGAGAGGCTGTCAACTATTAGGCTCTTACAAACATTGCTGGTGGGATTGTGTAATAATACAAAATTTCTGGAAATCCGTTAGTACACAAATATGTGAAATAACTCCTTTTGAAATACCGATGGAAATGGAATTTATAATATTTAATCGATGGTCGGTTGATAATTGTAAATTGCCTAGCTCTGAATTGATAGAATTACTCTGTGCAGCTGCAAGGACAGTTATTGCTAAATTCTGGAAAAATGACAAACGTCCAAAAATCTCTGACTGGTATTTAAAAATACAAGAATATTGTATAATGGACAAACTGTTGGATTCACTAAATGAAGGAGAAACAGACATCTTCTCATCAAAATTTGTTAAAATTTGGTTCCCAGTTTTAGAATATCTAGCCTTTAGAAAAGAATTTAAATCTTAGAAGCTATTAATGCCATATTTTAATTAACTTGAATTTATATGTATTTATTCAAACTTTTATTCAAACGTTTATTCAAACTTTTTTTGTTGCTTGTACCTTGCTGTACTATCAGATGAAAATGCTTGAACACTAATGTAAATGTATTTGCTTACAAATGTTAATAAAACTTTGAAATAAGAAAAAGAGAGAGAGAGAGAACTCTCTCTCATCCTCTACCCTTCTGCTGTGAGATGGCTTAGTGTCTTGGCCTAGTCAAGATACATACTAGAAAGACCAGTCAACAAGAAACTTGCTTCTCCCTTGGAAAATGGTTGGGCACCTGCGTTATACTTTTGAGAATCCTGGTCCTAGGGGCAAAGAAGCATCATCATTTAAGAAGCCTTGTGAGGTCTTAACATTTGGAATTTGACAGCATCAGTGAGGAATTACTTTAACATCTTCATCTAAACTGTTTGGTCCTTTTTGTATGTCTCTTCCACCCACCTAAAACAATATTTCATGTATTTTGAGAGAGAACAGGCAGGAAGATATATAATCTATCTGGTCTCTGGCAGTGCTGAGGAATTTGAAATAACAACATGGATTTCAGCACTGAAAACTAGTAAACCTAGTCACCAACTATAGATGTGAACTTTGCTTTTTTAAATCAGTAAAACAAACGTTGCCCTGACCTGACCTGAATAGCCCAGGCTAGTCCGATCTTGTCAGATCTCTGAAGCTAAGCAAGGTCGGCCTTGGTTAGTACTCGAACAGGAAACCACTGGAAATCTAGGGTCACTGGGCAGAAGGCAGGCAGTGGCAAAAACCACCTCTGTTCGTCTCTTGCCTTGAAACTCTACAGGTTGTAATAAGTCAGCTGTGACTTCACAGCACTTTCCACCACCACCAAAAGAAATGTCACTTGTTTTTGTGGCTGTGACTAAAACAAGTAGGTTTTCTGCAGCTTCCCACATCCTAACTTGTAGGCGTAGAACAATGTAAGATGCACACAGGCTGGGGAAAAAAAGCACAAGCCACTAGAAGCAAGCATGAACATTTGCCAAAAAGGTCTCTAAATTTAATTCTGTAATTGTAAAATTGTAAATTGTAAAAATTGCCCAATTACAGCCTCAGCCATCGTTCAAATCCATAAGCTTTGTTGCCCTAATAGGTCATCCTTAGGGCAAATCCAAACCAGAACACTGTGTCAGTCTCACAGCAATTTAATTTAATTGTCTTGACCCTCCTCAAAGAAATGTTGTGTGGATAGTTTAGCGAGGATGCGGAATACAGTATTTTTATTAGCAGCACCTCATTCGTCTCTCAGAACTACATTTTACCGGGTCCTCTGGAGATAGGAAAAGACTATTAAAGGAGCTTCTCTCAGAATGGCTTTTGACATGACAGGGCCCTCATAGCCAATGGGCAGCCAGGGCAGCTGTCTTGGACTCTGTTATGGGGGGCAGCTACCTTACCAATGGCCCTGCCCTCCACCCCTCACCAACAAGGAGCCAGCTCCCACCACCGCTCTTACCTGTTCTGTCTGGGTCTTGTAGGGTTGCCAGGTCTGGGTTGGGAAATACCTGGAGACTTTGGGGGTGGATCCAGGAGAAGGTGGGGTTTGGGGAGGGGAGGGGCCTCAAGCAGGGTATCATGCCATAGAGTCCACTCTCCAAAGTAGCCATTTTCTCCAGGGGAGCTGATCTCTATCAGCTGGAGATCAGTTGTAAAAGCGGGGGATCCCCAGGCCCCACCTGGAGGCTGGCAACCCTAGGGTCTTGGGCAGTCGTGAAGGTTGGGGTTTGATTTGCTAAAGCTAGCATGCTCTGCCGTTTGACCAGAGTGGTCTTTACTCTTGCCTTCTCCTGACAGACTGAACCTAAGTGGTCTTCTAAATGCAGTTATTTCAGATGAGATATGGGGGGAAAGGGATTAAAATAACTTTTTATTCCTTACTAGGGATACGAGAAATAAGAATGTTCAATAAAGAGGCTTAAAACTATTTACAGATAACACACAGCTTTTGCTGGGCCCGTAATGTTTCAGTTATCAACTCCTGGGTGCACAGAACAGTTATCAAGCATCAAACATTTAGTACCATGACCAGCTGACAGGAATTATAATAAAAGCTGGCTGTATGTTGAGAAAAAACTACTAGCACTTTATATGTTTTATATTTTGTTTTTAAAATTTGTATTAATGAATTTTTACTGTGTATGGAATTACTATTCCACATTGTTTACATTGTTGTCAGCTGCCCTGAGCCGGCCTTACTGGAAGGGTGGGATAAAAGTTTAACAAACAAACAAACAAATAAATATATCAGCCAACTTATATTTATGAGGTGAATATTGGCCTTCCTTCAGGCTCAGGATGCTCACAGTGCAAATGCTCAGCAGGGAGAAGCAGACAGCTAAGTTACTTGTGCAGAATTTTGGGGATGGATGCTGTTGGGTGGAGCAATGAAATACTTAAATTGCATATTGGGAGGGGGGGGTGTACTGAGTGACAGGGAAAAAAACAACAACCTGGGTAAGGGGTAGAGCAAAGGGAGGCCTAGTCCTTTTGTCTCTCCAAGGAGTGGGTTGCTGAAAGGCCTCACCTGAAGAAGCTTTTGTCTGGTGTGGGCTCTCCCCTGATGGACACCACTCCTTCTGGAGGAGATTAGCCCCCAGACCATCTTTCTTTGAACCAAAGCTGATTTCTTCTCTCGGATGGTGAGGAGAGAGGCCCTGAGAACTGTGTTTTCCTTGTTGTAATAAATAGTTGTTTTGCTTAAGCCAAGGTTATGAATGGGAGAGAGGCTTTAAGGAGGCCATAAGCCTTGAACTTGCCCTTATTTCCAGCACCTGGGTTACACTTGTGCATCTGATGCAGTGGCTAAGGGGGAAAACTCTCATGTTTCTTCAGTGATTACTGATCTCCGGATTAATGTAACATGCATACCCGTTATGAATTTTCACAGGTTGGGTGAGTCAATGCTCCCTCTAAGCTGTGGAGTCTTGTGAGCAAAATTTCTACCTTGTGAGCTACTGGCATTAAAGTTGTGGGCAAGCAATTTGGCTACTGCATACATTAGTTTGCTCTGGAGCCATCCTTCCTGCACTAAGACAAAAATGTGTGAGCTGGAGGCTAAAAAACTGTAAGCTAGCTCACACTAACTCAGCTTAGAGGGAACACTGGTTGGGTCTGTAGTCTGCACTCTGTGTAACAATCAGACTCAAGTTGCAGGTACTCAACAGGTTAAACAGAAGTTCTAGGGTAGCCAACCTCCAGCTGGCACCTGGAGATCTACCTCTGTTACAATTGCTCTCCAGATGACTTAGATCAGTTCCCCTGGAGAAATGGCTGCTTTGGATGGTTGACTCTGTGGTATTATACTCTGCTGAGATCCCTCCCCTCCCCAAACCCCACCCAGGTATTTCCTAACCCAGGACTGGCTACCCTAAACAGAACCTCTCCACTGGGTTGTTTCAGGTTGGGAAAATGGCACAGAGGGAGGAAAGACTGGATTCCCTTCTCAGTGATTGCTGCAGTCCTAAATCTGAATTGAACAGCAGGCACTTGGGAAATGAGGAGAACCCACAACTCATGCCTGACTGTTATGGAGGACGGACCCAGTCCCAACCTGGGTACTCCATAGTGTCTTGTTTGTTCTCCTGAGTCCTGCTGGATCTGATCAAGGGCCCATGTGGTCCAGAATCCTATTTGGCACAGTGGCTTATACCAAAATGTTGTGCTGTGCCTAACAAGTTGAAAATCTCCCTCCTGACATCATTGTCTCATCCAGATATTGAGACCCTAAACCTCTACTTATCTAGCTGGCCTTGTACATAAACAGGTGGCATTTCTGAAAATGCAACCTTGGAGCTTTAACCATCCTGCCTAGCAAAATGTATTTTTTCTTCCAGTATCCTTTCTCAGTGGTGGTGGTGTTATACCACTGATTCCTCCCCAGCACTACCTACCACTCTATATAAACAGTGAGTGACATTCACCAGGCAGACAAATCAGCATGCAGTCAAAATGGCAATATATCTTATTGTAGGGAAGATTATGTCCTATTACAGGACACACAGCTTACTGCAGAGAATCTGAGGAGTCAGGTCTTTAGGCTTGACCGAATTCTGTGCCTGTAGTATGCACCATCCTTTTTTCTCCGGTGTATTTATTCTGCAGCAATCTCAGCTGGGCTGCCCTCTCCTGCTGCCTGGTTTAAACTGGGTGGGAGGAGAGGGCACCCAGCCGGGCTCACTGTGCCCGCAAGGAGCCATGGCTCCTCAATGGTTTAAACTGGGTGGCAGGAGAGGGCAGTCCAGCCGGGAGTCACCCCCCCCCCCCAGTGGCATGAGACTAGCGATACTCATATGGCTAGACTCATGCTGCTCATTAAAAAAAATTAAAATGTCAAAAAATGAGGGGCACACCAATGAATGGCACAGAGTGGGTGGAACGAACAATCTGGATGTGGCCTTCGAGGAGTGGGGAAAGGGCAGGGGGAATTGCATTTGTGTGTAAGTGTGTGAGCCTGTGCCTAGAAGTCATGGCAACCTCTAGTGACTCCTATTGGGGCATGGAGGATGTTCAGAGAAGTGACTTGATAGCCTGCCTCTGCCTCCTGGCCCTGGTATTCTTCGGAGGGCCCCCCCATCCAAATACCTTCTTCTGAGGGCACCTAGTGTTTTTGGCCACTGTGTGACGGAGTGTTGGACTGGATGGGCCATTGGCCTGATCCAACATTGGCTTTTCTTATGTTCTTATGTACCTGCCAGGGTCAGCCCTGCTTGGATTCCAAGATTTGAATTATCTTTGGCTTGGAAGCCAAGGAAGGGAAAAACCATCCCAAAGCACTCTCACAAAACCGGGGAAACAGTGAATGGAAAGCAAACAGTGCTAAAGGGAGGGAAAACAATGCAGAATAAAAAAGAAAACCCAATAGACATGCATGGTGAAAGTGAGGCAAAACACCTATGCTTAATAGGCCTATGACTTCTCTCTTTGGATGTTATACTGGAAGCACGAATAGCAGATGTATAAGTCTCTAGGGCAGGGGTCCCCAACATGGTGGCACCATGGTACATAGTGGGCATCGTTGCCCATCAAGTATTCTTAGAAAGTGGGTGGTGCCAGATGGGGCTTTTGCCCTGCAAGGCTTCTGAGTGTCCACTGGAGAATTGATTGGTTGTGCAGATTTTTAAAAACATTGATTTGGCAGGAGCTGTCACCACAGCACAAGGGTCTTCACTGTGTGACTGAAGGTAAGCCGTGGCGACCCTTTTATGGCTGCCTCCACCTCCTGCAGCAGCCATTTTCTGGCAGCCATTTTGTGGCTGTGCCAACCACACTGTGTCAAAATTCTAAAGGTGCCCCGCAGGCTCAGAAAGGTTGGAGACCCCGATCTAGGAGATCCTGAAATGACTTTGATTATCTGGATTAATACTGGAGTGACTAGAGGAATTTCTAGGATGACCTCTGGACTTTCAGAAAAATAATCCAGACTCCAGGTTGGGTCTGCACTGGGTTGAGACTCTAGGCTCTTCTGTGTTGAAGTGACTTTTGTCAGTGCATACCAGGACCTGAGAGGGTTCCAAGAAATACTGCAGCATCCAAGGAGGCCAAGAGCCATGGGAAATGGGAGGCTGGAATCCAAGGAGAAGCTGACCTGCTAGAGGTAGAACCTAAAACCCAGCATCTGAATCCATCTGCTTTGGAGCTTGTCACAACAGTAGTTATGAGTTTCTAAGAAAAGGGACTGAAAACAATACAGTGATGATAACGCAATATCATTGTACAAGTCCGTGTTACTAATGGCTTTGGAATACTGCAAAATATGCAGTAAATCTGACAAGGAACTACTAAAAGGGGCAGACAAAACCGCCAGAGCAATGGGCAGCCAGGTGCGGGAAAATGGAGAGCATGTGTCATTTAATCGTGCTGATCACCTGTGTGACGAACTGAGGTCTGCACCATACAAGCACTTCTTCCCCAGGATTGTCATAACTGCTGCATGTGGAAGGCTTTACAATTTTTAATGAATGGATACCAACTAAGACGCTTCTCCCCACTTTCCTCTGTAACACAGAATTTGGACTATTCCCTTGACTTGGAGTAATCAGTTCTGCAGTCTCCTGTCCTGAGTGACTCAGATATGGTTTGAAGATGCATGGCACAGTCTACTGAAGATAATGAGCCTGGCCTTAGCACTAGCCAGGTTTGGAAGACTGTTTGGAACCCTCTGGAAATGGAGGACAGGGAGCAAATAAGTGCAGTGATATTGATCACTCCTGATCATTTCTTTTGGTGCACTGCATTATCCTGGTGCATCTGGATTATCCTGAGAAGAGCTGATGTATCGAAGAACACTGAATCCTCACAGTAGATGGGATTAATTATTACTGAGTCACTTTCTGGCCTTCTATATTACATTGCACTTGTGGTGGAGCCTCTGACAGCCATCAGCAGAGTTGCTGTGAACATGCCAGCTTGCAGACATTTCTGTTTTGCTGTTCAGGAAACAATGCATGTCAGAATGTTTCCAGAGGAGAAGCAAGAAGGAGGGTGAAGAAACTTCATCATGCTTAAGGTCAGGAGGAAGTGTGTGCTACCACGGGTAGAGTAGGGAAATGGAAATTCTAGGGCACCTGGCTAAGGAAGGCGTTGGCTGGAGGAAGTGGTACCAAGTAGAATGAGCATGCCCAAGAGAATGTAGTACTGTAGCAAAAAATATAGTGAAGAGGGATTTCACAGTGTTATCGTTAAATAAACATGGAAGGAAGAAATTGAGAACTGGTGACTGTGGTAGGGTTGCCAAGTCTGGGTTGGAAAATACCTGGGGACTTTGGGGGTGGAGCCAGGAGAAGGTGGGGTTTGAGGAGGGGAGAGGCCTCAGCATAGTGCAATGCCATAGAGTCTACCCTTCAAAGCAGCCATTTTCTCCAGGGGAGCTGATCTCTGTCAGCTGGAAATCAGTTGTAAAAGCAGGAGATCCCCAGGCCCCACCTGGAGGCTGGCAACCCTAGACTGTGGGCTAGGGAACAGAAGCGTAGAGGTGTTATATCTACAGTGTTCAGGCCTGTTGTTCTTTTTATGAGAGGCACAGAATAGGAGTTCTGTCAACTCTGCTGTCTTTGTGGCATTGTGACTATGAAGAATCTGTGTGTGTGTATGTGTGCGTGTGCTGTCAAGTCACAGCTGATTTATGGCGACCCTGTAGGGTTTTCAAGGCAAGAGGCCTTCAGAGGTGGTTTGCTGTTGCCTGCCTCCATGTCATGACCCTGGCATTTCTTGGAGGTCTCCCATCCAAATACTAGCCAGGGACAACTCTGCTTAGCTTCCAAGATATGAGGAGATCAGGCTAGCCTTGGCTACCCAGGTCACAGCAGTGGATTCTTAGACCATCTTATTTAGCTGGCTTTTGACAGCTACAGTCTGAATTTTTCCTGTTGTGGTTTGGATACATTTCATTTCTGTCTCTTTCTCTAAAGCTTCAGAGATAAACCAGCCAAGGCATTTGAAATTGAGTTCAAAGATGGACCAGACCACTCAACTGTTGTCCGCTAGACCGGATACAAACCAGAGACAGATAGGAAGAGCTATGTGAGGAAACAGACCAAAGAAGGAGCTGTATTCTTCTATAACAGTTGGGGCACAAGATATCAAACAGGCCGTATCTGACTGCACGCCTCTGCCCTTTTAAGGATCCTGTATTCAGGGAGGAAATTGTGTGGCTGGAAGAAACAGGATATTGACTCCAGTTCCTGAGTTACCTGCCTTCTCTTCTTTCTGGTCAGGTTCATGCTGAGTTCAGTCAGTCAAGTTCATTTGAGCTTGACGGAATTTACTCCCCTCACACACCGTTTAACTCTGATATCTTCAGCCGAGTTTATGCTGGAGGTGGTAGAATGGGCTACAGTTGGAGGGAATCCCAGTTTCAATATCTCCCCATGTAAAAAGCAGCAGGCATATAAAAAACGAGTACATCACGGAGACAGGGTCTTGCCTAGCCCTTTACATAGGGTTGCCACCTTCGGGTTGGGAAGTACCTGGAGATTTTTGGGGTGGAGCCTGAGGAGGGTGGGGTTTGGCAAGGGGAGGGGTTCAATGGGATATAATGCCAGAGAGTCTACCTTCCAAAGCAGAAGTGAGATAGTTACAAAGCTTTTCCTGACCTGGATAGCCCAGGCAAGCCCAATCACCTCAGATCTCGGAAGCTAAGCAAGGTCGACTCTGGCAAGTACTTGGATGGGAGACCTCCTTGGAATACCAGCAGTCGGGGGGCGGGGGCAGGCTTTATTCAACCACCTCTCTGAATATTCTCCAGGCCCCCAGTGGGGGTCAGCCACCAGAGGTCGCCATGACTTCCAGGTACGTGTGCATTAAAACACACACATGCGCACATTAAAAGTACCCCCCCAAAAGAAGTGAGATAGTGATTGGCACACTGTCAGGAAGGCACATGTCATCATGGGAATATTCAACATTTAAAGCCTTTCAGAGAACAAGTTATTGACACAAAGTGGGAAGAGACATCCAGGCCTTCCATCTGCACACATTTCTTACCTTTAGTCATTGAAGGTATACCACTCGACAGCTGAAGTGGGGGGGGGGGGGATTGTATCTGTGAACAACCTATGGCAGACTGAACCTTCATTTTTTATTTATTAATAGGGTTATAGCCTGATTTTTCTCCCTAGTCCTAATCCTAGTCCAATACTAACCATCACACTACATAGTCTCTCTTTTATATCACCTCACTGTACCTCAAACACTTTTCTATAGTTCACGTTCAGCTGTGGATCATCAAGTAAACCTGATGAAAAATCAAGTAATGTGTGGACCATCTTTTTAGCTGAGCCAGGGATGGCCAGTTTCTGTGTTCTCAGGTCTTACCCTGTTTTCCAGACTAGTAGAAGGGCCAGAACTGTATTTTGCCACACAGACTGATCCTCCCCAAAAAATATACACACAGAAGTAAGTGATCAAGTCCTGTAATAAAATGTATGCCGTCTTCCTTCACAGTTATGGAATGAATGTGGTGATGAAGCATGTTAAACACACACATAAGTACCTGTATATATGTTGCAATGTTACAAAATCCAGAAGGGTATCTGTGTTCATTATAGCAAGATTAAGCAGGAGTTCGGTGGCCCACTGAATTTATTCCAGCATGAAATTTATTCCTGCATGAATTTTTTGTAAGGCAGAGCAATGCACAACGTTAATCTATCCTGCTTTGTTTCAGCTGTTTTGGATGGGTGCTCTGTGCATCTGAAGAAGTGATCTCTGCCTCTTGAAAAGTTATGCTGGAGTAACTTTTGCTCTTCTTTAAAGTATTGCTGGACTCCTGTTTAGTTTTGATAGTAAAATCCCGAAAGGCAGTAGAAACACTGAACTGCAGAATACCTCTGTTTCTTACAACATGAGGTTTTTTTTGTCCTTATAAGCAAATTAATTGATTCAGCTGAACTACCACCTCCCCCCCCCCCCCCCCAAAAAAAAA
Source organism: Lepidodactylus listeri (assembly GCA_029233225.1). Lineage (NCBI taxonomy): Eukaryota > Metazoa > Chordata > Lepidosauria > Squamata > Gekkonidae > Lepidodactylus > Lepidodactylus listeri. The sequence goes on along the minus strand of JARCFY010000015.1, from coordinate 51,991,086 downwards.
TATAGTCACAATCACCAGCATAGATTAGACTTGGCATTTCACATAAATGCAAATACTGAATGAATGAGGATGTGGGTGTAGACCTCCATTTTTTAACCAATATTTTGTTCACTTAGAGAGGACAAAAAGCATTCTGAAATCTGGGACAGACGTTGTCACTGGAGCACATCAACTAATTTGGGGGCATGCACTACCTTATTTGCAACGAAGACCAATATTTCCAGAGATGCCCTCCTTCCTTTTCTAGCTTTGCCTCATCTCCCTCATTGCGGCAAGGCATTTTTGAGAAGAGAAAGGACAGCTGTGTGGATGTTCCTTTCCAAGCCATAATAAAGCAGATAAATGTAAAGAAGGTTCTTGACACCAGTACCTTTTCTTGGGCTCGGCTGAATTGCTTCTGGACCCGTTTAGCAAACAGCCCAGCGCTTCCCGTCTTTCCTTCTGCCATGGCTGTGTCTCATTGTGCAATTTCTGTTTTCAGCATCAAGTTGTGGTTTAATTTTTTTTCGCTTCCGTGGAAGGAAGTGTAAGAAAGAAGTGTCAGCTGCCACCAGCCTTGGTTTTGGGCGTGTTTGCCTCCTCAGCTGAATGCTGGGTAAGCCAAGCTTCCTTTACACGTAATATAAGAACTAACTGGCCAGATCAGACTGAGATCCACCTAGTCTTGTATTTTGGAGAAGGTTCTGTGCTTAGAAATGCCAGTTAGTGCTATCTATTTGTGGCATATGCAGGGGCGGATTCCTCACCAAATTACATATGCTATTGAGTAAGGTTTAAGTAATTTTCCTCCAACAGTTTTATAGATTTATTTGTTGAATTACATCTTAAAAGAAGAAGAGGAGGAGGAGATTGGATTTATACCATGCCCTTCACTACCCAAAGGAGTCTCAGTGCGCCTTACAAATTCCTTTCCCTTCCCCTCCCCACAACAGACACCCTGAGAGGTAGGTGGGGCTGAGAGAGCTCTGACAGAAACTGCTCTTTTTCAAGAACAGCTGTGCCAGAACTATGGCTTGCCCAAGGTCATCCAGCAGCTGCAAGTGGAGGAGTGGGGAATCAAGCCCAGTTTTCCCAGATTAGTGTCCGTGCTCTTAACCACTACACCAAGCTGGCTATCAGAGTGAAAGAGCTTTCAGGGTGATTTATGAAAGAAGAATGCATTAAATGAGTTAACATTGGTGGTGGAAAGTGCTGTCATGTTGCAGCTGCAGGGGTTTCAAGGCAAGAGGTGAACAAAGGTGGTTTGCCATTGCCTGCCTCTGAGTAGCATCCCTGGACTACCTCAGTGGTCTCCCATCTGAGTATTAACCAAGGCCTAACATGCTTGGCTTCTGAGCCATCCAGGTCAGGGCATTACTATGTTTTGAACAGCATCAGGAAAATGGCTACCCTCCTGTCTCCTCTGAAAGGGGGTAGGATTCTTTTCAGCCACTTTTTTTTTGTTTTTATACCCTGCTTTTCACTACTTGAAGGAGTCTCCAAGTGGCTTATGATTGCCCTCCCTTCCTCTCCCCACAACAGACACCCTGTGAGGTAGGTGGGGCTGAGAGAACTCTGAGAGAACTGTGACTGGCACAAGGTCACCTAGCTGGCTTCACGTGGAGGAATGGGGAATCAAAGCTGGTTCTCCAGATTAGAGTCCACCACTCTTAACTACTACATCACACTGGCTCTCAATATTTTGTGGGATAGCATACCATTCTATGAAAATAATAACTAGCCACATGCAATTCTCCTTCTAAGCTGCGGAGTCCTGTGAGCAAAAATTCTACTTTTTGAGCTACTGGCATTAAAGTTGTGAGCGAGTGATTTGGCTACTGCATGAATTAGTTTGCTCTGGAGCCATCCTTCCTGAGCTAAGACAAAAATGTGAGAGCCAGAGGCTAAAAAAATGTGAGCTAGCTCACACTAACTCAGCTTAGAGGGAACACTGGCCACATGTTCCCTTGATCTTATTGTCCCAGTTCTCTTCCTCTGCAAGTTGGTGGTACAACACTGAACGTGGGGTTTGTAAAATAAATGCTCAATAAGACTTTGCACATTAAAACCAATGACATGAAAACACCATTTCAAGGACTGGAGATAGCACCAACTGGAAGGGGAGGGGCTCCGAAAGGAGAGCAAAAGTAACTGTATGGAATCTGATTTGCAAATGAGCACTAAATATTATGCTGTACCTCATCTGCTCTGGTATGATACATTTAGGTGCTCCTGCCTGTTGAAAAAGGAAACTTAATGAGATTGGCAGTGCTCCATGTTAATACGGCTTACCTTTACATGTTTATGTTTTTGTATTCTGGAGTTTGTGTTTCAGTACTGGGCAAATTGGTATGCACGTGCCTCTTTGTTCCATTCAGCTGTGCTATCTTTTATTCTACTGATTACATTACTTTAGCCAGTGTCAGGAGTGGCTGAAGACGAAAACAACGAAACAGAGGCCTGTCCGATGGGTGTCACTATGAACATTTTTATGGCTGCTATCACAAATTTCTGAAATCTTCAAGGCTTTCATGGACATTACCCATGGTGGCTGCTCATGTCAACATTTTTGTGCCCTTGTAAGTTTCCTGTAATTATATTACTGAAAATTCTTTGTAATCATATTGTGTGAAGTAAAACCTTGCAGCATGTTCTTATGGTGGTGGTGGTTTTTTAACATCCTGACTGGTGACATGGTATGGAAGTTAAGGATGGGACTTTAACTTACAGTGTCTTCTTCTTTTGTAGCATAAATAAATTTGTAAGTGCCCTAATCTGAAGTTCTTTTTTTTTTAATTGAATTTATCTCAGCAATTCAAGACAGTAGGATTATCCTCTTAAACTGCAGGTAAACTGAGGTGGAGAAATAGAAATTTACTTAAGTACTGAATACTGAGGTTGGAGACGCATCGAGTGAAAACAGCTCATACTTTATTAAGAGTTCAGAGCAAGACTGCTTAGCTGGACTCGCAGGTCCGCTTTTTATCCCCATTCTCGACCGCACCCATGCACACACCCAACACCTGTGATTCGTTATTTACAGTGTCCCTGCACCCTATTTGTCTGTCCCATGATGCAACCTTGCTCATTGGTCCCTTTTAGGATCCAGGGGATCTAATGTCTCTGGAAGCGAAGCTCAACGACTTCACCCGGCCACATGTTTGGCCGACTGCGTGTGCGGTTCCTCGGCCAGAACATAACAGATACCTATTGTGTTCGTGCTAGAGGTGAGATTTGACCTGGTAATGCCCTTGTTCATAGCTCAGCTTCCTAATGTGCATACTGTTATTACTGCTGCCACCACCTAGTACTTGTTCAGGTACCTAGTACTTGGCTTCATTTTTCTCATGTGTAACAAATGTATCATCATATTTCTCTGCCATAGTCAGAAGTATTTGTTTTGCATGTTGCAACAGCATCTATCAGTTGGCTGCAGAACTCTGGATATTGGTGAGCGGACTAAGGTGTGACAAGGTATGGCCTTGCCAGCCTCCAGGTGGGATCTAAAGTTCTCCTGGAATCACAAATTATTTCCAGGCTTACAGAGTCACGTCTCTACTGAGCTCCTTGCCCTCAACAAACCCTGCCATTTCCAGGCTCTGCCCTCGAATTTCTCAAGCATGATGGATTTGACAACCCTAGAAATACCTCAGAAAGGAAGGCCAGAGAAGGAGGTTGAAGAAACAAGTTTGTGGAATGTTGTTCGTAGTGGCAGCTACAAGTTAGGAAGAAAATGGAGCCATCCTGAACTGGATAGTTGACACACACCGTCTTTTTGGTGTCTCACACATATGCAACCACAGTGCTGTGCTCTCTCCTCACACAAAATCAACAGACAGCAGCATTTTTCCATCTCTCTCTCTCTCACACACACAGACACAGGATTGCCAACTTCAACTTGGGAAATTCCTGGAGATTTGGGGGCACTGCCTGTGGAGCAGAGAATTTGGGGAGGGATTGCAAGTGGAATCCATAACATACCACAGAGTTTGCCCTCTGAAGCTGCCATTTTCTCCAGAGGAGATGATCCCTGTGCTGTAGAAATCTGATATAATTCTGAGAGATCTCCAGGCCTCTCCTGGAGGCTGAGCAAATCCGAACACACTCAAGTAGCCACATCCTTATTTCCTTCTTCCCCCATACAAACTGGTGCCTCTTTGCCCAGGCTAGCTTCTATCCAACAACAGCCATTTGACTTTGAGAAGAGGCTTCCTCCAGAAAGGTGAATCTGCCAATCAAGACATTTCTCATTATGAGGCATAGTCCTGTTTAACTGGCATGTTTTTGTTTATGTAGAGCCTTTTTATCCCACACTTCCTCCAAGGAGCTCGGGGGACGGGGGGCGGAGGATACATGATTTTCTCCTTTTCTATTTCATCCTCAAAGCAAACCTTATGAGGTAAGTTAGGTGGTGAGAAAGTGATTGGTCAGCAAGACTTTGAACACTGACCCTACACTCTAACCACTACATCACATTGGCTTGGTGTAGAGAGGGGAAAAAATCACATAAAGTGAACAAAATTATTCCCAAACTTAACCATGTAGAAGAATTACAGTCTGCGTAACTCATATAAGAGTCCTAAACAACCTGAGGTTCCATGGCTATTACCTAGTGTACTATAATCTCCAAATATAAAGAGAGAAAAATAAGACTCGACATAAGTATATATAGCTTTATTTCTGCAAAGGGTTGCAGGTGCTTCCACATTCCTCTGACAAAAAATGGCATAGAACACTTTGGCTTTGGACATAATTTCTGTTTTCTAGATTGTTCAGTTTGAAGCAATTACCTGAAAGAAGAAAAATAAAGTGTTATAGAATTGCAGATTTTGATACTGAAAGAATAGATGAATTTGTGGCAATGGATGTTCTAGCAGAGAAAGCTCCAGTTGAAAAAACTATTGAGGATTCCAGCTCTACTTCTGAGTATTACTTTGGGTGTTTATATACACTCACACAGACAACTAGTCCCCATCTTTCTGTCACACTTGACACAACCATGAAAGATGGGCCAAACTGTCATTTCTCGGCTAGGGCTGCCAACCTCCCATTCCACTAGGCCTTTGATTGAGGTGGCAGGTGTCCAATTTATGGCCTCCCCTGCTCAAACCAGCTGGTTTTTGTCAGCTTATGCTGTACATTATATCAACTGTATTCAGGGCTTCTTTTGTAGAAAAAGCCCAGCTGGAACTCATTAGCATAATAGGCCACACCCCTGACAGCGCAGATCCCTCCCAGGATCGGCTTCCCCAGGTGCCCCGCGGCTTGCGGGGCACCTGGGGAAGCCGAGGAAAGGAAGGCAGTTTCTGGATTGGCTTCCCCAGGTGCCCCGCAGCTGCAGGGTGCCTGGGGAACCCAGGGGGGGGCAGTTTAAACTGCCTTCCCTTCCTGGATCAGTTTGGCTTCCCCAGATGCCCTGCGGTTTGTGAGGCGCCTGGGGAATTTAAGGGGGGGGGGAGGCTGTAGGCGTGGCCAACTCAGAAGCCAGCCGGAACTTCATTCTTGTGTATTCCTGCCCCAAAATAGCCCTGACTGTATTATAGGCTATGGGCCTGATATGCTGGTCCTTCTTAATTGTGTACGGCATATACCTGGGGTACTCTTAAACTGTTAAACTATTAATTCGTCACCCTGAATTTAAATTTGGTTTTAAGGTTTTAAATTGGATTTCATGGAAATTGTACTATTGGATTGTGCTTATTGAGTTTATGTGTGATTGTTTTATTATTCTTCTGGTATAATGTAACCCGCTCTGACTCGCTTGCAGGGGAGGATGGGATAGAAATCCCATGAAGTAAATAAATTAGAATAAAATAACTGATCTCTAGGCTTCAATTATCAGTTCCCCTGGAGAAAATGGCAGGTTTTGGAGGGTGGTTTTGGAGGGTGGACTGGCATTATATCCTGCTGAGCTCCCCTCCCCATCCCCAAACCCCACCATCCCAAGGCTCCACCCCTAAATATCCAGGAATTTCCCAACGTGGAGTTGGCAATCCTATTTCTCACGAGGGAAAGGGAACAGGTTGAGCCTTCACAACATGCTCCCTTTTCTATCATATAAGCTAATGTCTGCCATTCACTCTTATGGAGCTATATTTGTGGAAATTTCTGTGGTGTTTCCAACACCTGCACTGTGCTGCTGAATGGCTGGTCCCCCACTGACAGAAAGGTGTGGAATGTTTATGCACAAAAACATACTCTCTAGGGCTTCTTAAAATACAGAAGCCCCTCCCTTTATACATATACCACACTGGTTTGTCTATTACTACCGTATGGCTTGCTGAGTCACCTTAGGCTGGTTACAGACACTCAGCTTAATTTACCTCACGGGGTTGTGATGAGGATAAAAATGGAGGGGAGGAGAATGATGTAAGCCATTGTGGGTCCCATGAGGGAAAAAGATGAGGTAGAAATGAAGTAACAAATAAAATAAATAAATGTCCTCCAAGTTGCTCAGGGCAGCATATGGGATTTTTCCCTCCACTACTTCACCCTCTCAACAAGCCTGTGAGACAGGTTAGGCTGTGAGAGTGAGTGCAACGAGGCCAAGACCACAATGGGAACAGGCATTTGCCAGTAAGCTTACAAGCATAATTTACTGATCGTGCTAAGGGGCATATTTACACTTATCACCTCCCCCAAGAACCTTGGAAATTGTAGAGTTCTGCAAGAAGGCTAGAAAAGGCAGAGTTTCCCAAGAGTCAATGTGCCAGCTGGGTGACCAGGTTAGCCCTCAATCACTGTTGTTGCAGTCCTACCTAAAATGTAGACTAACAAGACGTGTGTGTATGTGTGTGTACACATGTTTCTTGATTAACTTTTCCCAATAGAAGTTGGTACCTCATTCTGGAAGTGTCCCGTCCCCCCCCCATTTCTGGAGACACTATTCACTTCAAATTAGTGTTACGTTTTTAATTTTGCCTTTCCTCCCACTCTCAGCTTCTACATTCTGTTCCCCCACCCCGAAGCTGTTGCTCTGGAATCAGAAGAAAATGGGGAACACAGCATGGGAGTGATATCTGCGTGTCAGTCTGTACTGGATAGGAGGAATAGGGTTGCCAACCAGCTGGTAGCTGGAGATCTCCTGATGTTACAACTGATATCCAGGCAATAGAGAACAGTTCACCTGGAGAAAATGGCCACAATGGAAGGTGGACTCTATGACATTATACCCATTGAAATTCTTTCCCTCCCCAAACCCTACCCCCCTCAGGCTCCACCCCAAAAAACTCCAGCTATTTCCCAAACCAGAGCTGACAACCCTAGGGAGGAGAAGGTAAAAATTACAACAACCATCCTTTTCTGCTGGCATTTTCCACCAGTAGAAAACACAGCTAGGATAGACTACTCAGTATCTAGGGCTACCAGCCTCCAGGTGGGGCCTGGAGATCTGGAATTACAATTGATCTTCAGAAAACAGAGATCAGTTCCCTTGGAGAAAATGGCAGCTTTGGAAGGTGGACTCTATGGTATTATACCTGCTGAGCTCCCTCCTTTCACAAAATTCAACCTTCTTCAAGGCTCCACCCACAAATCTCCAGAACTTTCCCAACCTGGGTTTGGCAACCCTATCAATATCATATGTACTTCTGATATCCTCTTTAATTTCTTCCCCATAGATATTTATTGCAATAAACTTACACTGTTGATCCAGGAAATGTAGGCAGAGACACGGGTGAACACAGTGGGTTTCCGGTAGACATTACATCCACTACTGGAAACAAAGCTAGTGACTCCATGGACATAGTATTTGCCGCTCACCAGGCAATTCAAAGGGCCTCCAGAATCCCCCTGGAGAAAAGAGCAGAGAGGGAAGGCATGCATCGCAACCATTTCTGATGTATTCCTTTTCTCTTTGACTTTTATACCAAGAGCAAAATTTCTCTACATTTAAGCAACCTGAGTAGCTTTGTGGCTGCCTCAAAACAGACCAGCTTTGTTAAAAATCTGCCACTCAGGCAATGCCCCTTGCGAAACCAAACTCAATCAGCCAAAAAATGAGAAGTTGACAAGCGAGGGAAAGGGTTTACCATGTTTCAAGTGAACAGATTCGAACAGACATTTCAAAATGGACTGGACATTTTGCAGACAGGATGCATGGATGTAAATTCACCTCAGTTTGACTACCCACTGACTACTTTCCTCTGTATGCATATGATCTCTGAGATGTCAGGCAAAATTTAGACCGCACACTCAAAATTATCTCTGACCCTCTCCCTCACTTAAGCAACTGGCTGCCATTCACTCTTATAGGGAAAGTAAAGGGCTGTACTTGGGAAACCATCTGTGGTGAGTTCAACACAGGCATAGTACTGTTGATCTTAGATTAAAGAGAATGCCTTCTTAACAGTATCATTATTTTTCTGGCTCCAAACTGCAAGTGCAAACAGAGACGTAGGGTTTTTTTAATGACTACCTCTCAAATAAAGAAAGGACAACCATAGAATAATATTATCCCAGTTAGGAACTCATGAGGCATAGAGGAATAGAGAATTTTTATCCCTGGCATAGATCTCCCCTTGCATGTTGTTAGGGTCTTAAAATATTAGGGGCTGGGATTAGTTGGAAGAGAACTTTGACATTTGACTTTGAAACTAGCTACTTTTTTTATCAGCAACCAAGTCATTACCAAAATTCAAATGTTAGTACAGTTAGTACAGATCACGAACAGTTGAAATCCATTCTAAAGACTGATTGTTTTCCCTGAAATCAAATGTAAATAACCATTTTTAATTTTAGAATATTAGATTTTGAAGAATAATCAAGACTGTTAAAAACACACCCACCCACCCAAATACGCCCAGGCAAACAACAGAAAGGCAGGCAACTTGTACTGATTGCACTGAGTAAGGAAAAGCACTTCAGCAGGTCCTGCCTGTATATTGCTCATAACCATAGGGGCTAGAAACTTGCTTTAAAATGAGAGATCAGTAATTCTTAGGAAGAAGAATTCTGCATGTTTTTAAGAGCTCCCATGGAATTGCAGCCTACATGTGTCAATGGGTTACGATTTTAGAATTTTTTTTTAGAACTTTCACTTGAATACTTGCAGGAGATTCTGCTCTCCCCAGTATAGCTTCTGCTCTAAGGGCCAAACTAGATGTGACATTTCTTAGCAAGCTGGGCTGAGGTTCCCCTGGGCCAGCTCTCATTCCCTTTTGTTGGATGGCAACAGCTAGGAGGTAATTTCACAAGCACCATAGGCATCAGATTCATACCAGGATTGCGGCATAGGGCAGGGCTGGTTCCAGGCTTGGGAGGTGGGCAGAGATTGCTCAAGTGCCCTTCTCTGTTAACCATAATCTGGCCCCAGCCTCATCTCCCTTCCTTCCTGCATGCTCTCTACCTGCTTGTTGTCCTCCCCCTCCACCCACTTGTGAGCCCTTCCATCAGCTGGTGGTGCATGCAGCTAGGGGTGTGTCTGCCATGGATGCCATGAGCAGTACTGCTGTGCATCACCTTTACACCCTTCCCTTGAGCTGCTAGGCAGCAGGAACGGCAAAGAATGTGGGTGGTGGAATAATCAGTGGGGGAAAGGTGCACGGGTGGGGGGTTGACAGCAGCGGGTCCCACCAGAAGCCCCTGGGAGCTGCTCACCTTGGAGTATCTTGAGACCAGCCCTGGTACACAGGGAGAAGCAGCTTTGGACATCCCGCTACACCATTTTCCTGACCCAAAATGGCCCCATGGGGCACTATTGGGCCTGTTGGGGAGATGCTGGGGTTGTCAACCTCTAGGCGGGGCCTGGAGCCCAGAATTACAACTGATATCCAGACTACAGAGATCAAGTCACTAGGAGAAGACAGTTGCTTTGGAGCGTGGACTGTATGACATCATGCCCTGCTGAGACCACTCCCCTCCCCAAACCTAGGGTTGCCAGGTCCCCCTTGGCCAGCTCTGTGTTAGGAAACTCCTAGAGATCTGGGGGAGGGGACCCTGGGGAGGAAAGGGACCTCAGTGGGGTAAAATGCCATAGAGTCCACCCTCCAAAGCACCCATTTTGTCTAGGAGAATGGATATCTGTAGTCTGGAGATGAGCTGTAATTCTGGGAGATCCCCAGGCCCCACACTCCCCAGGCCCCACCCCCAAATCTCTAGGGATTTCCCAGCCCAGAGCTGGAAAACCTAGGACATGTCCACGACCCCAACTTGTTACAAAACGCAACAACTAATTTGGCCCTTTGATATGCTTGTGTTTTCCCCCAGCAAAAAATTACCTGACATCCAGCACGTGTTCCATCCCCTCCAGCACACACCATGGTGTCCTTGACTGTTGAACCCCAGTAGGCTGAAGTGGAGCAGGTTGCATAATTCACCACAGGGAGTGAGGCTTGCTGCAGGACTGAGGCCAGCTGGCCACCAGCTGTACAAAATCACAGGGTAGATGAGTATTTAGGTAGCTTGAGAAGATAAAGACTGTGGTCACATGGCAAGTTATCCCGATTTGTTCCCACTATAGATTTGATTGGGAATATTGGGGGGGCGGGGTTGGGATGACCACGCATCCCTCCCTGAACTGCTTGCATTGTGGGACGAGGCTCCAGGCGGCACAACTTGTTTTTTTAAAAAATTGGCTTTGCGCATGCGCATATACACGTGGCTGAATCACTGCTCCCACTGGGACTCACTGTACTCCTTTGTTCTTGCAGGTTCCCCCCCCCCAACAGCTAACAAAATTAACCAGCAACGTACTACTAAGCGCTGGAGTCTATATGTGCGCTTGAACGTTTAGGCATTGAATTTATTCAGCGCAGGATTGTTCATGTGCATGACAGAAGCATGGGGGGTAAACCATCGTGAGAAGGACGTTCAGATGACCTAATTGCGATCATTGCAAGAGATGGTTGTCCAGATAGGTGGATTCAAAGCACAAATATCCGGAAAGTACTTGATTTTCCAGGTGTAGGAAAACTCACTAGGGAACTGGGAGGATTGCGCGAGTGAGCCCACTTTGGTGCGGGAGACGGAAGCGGGCGTGTGCTCAGCAATTTTAAATGCGAGAGGGAACAGCAGTGAAACCCGATCAAAATGACTGTGTGACTGCAGTAAAGGTCATAGGGGTCAACTTCAGGGGGACTGGGGAGCTGGAGCCCCCCCTGAACTTTTCCAGGAGGTGCTGAGCCTCCACCAGAGACAATGGACTGTGATGTCTCTAGCCCTGGCCCCCCCTCCCCCCCCCAGGAAATTGGAAAGTCTACACTCTTGGTAAAGGTATTTCCTTTATCGCTTTCTTTTCTCTTCTTTTCAACTGGGTAGAGAATTCTTAGTGTTGCAGGTCATGATGATAGGGCCCTCTTTTATCTATTTCAGACACTGTTTCTCTATTGAACGCCTAATTTATCTTATTTCACACATCGTATTATGCACCAGATCTGATGCAGGAAGGTTTGGAACTGGGGATCAATGAGATCAAAAGCTTGAGCTTCTACATCATGAGCAAAGCAGACCACAAGGAAGGCTTTGATACCTTCTCCTGGTACCTTGTGGGAGTTCTCATAACAACTCACTTTTAGTCCTTCCCCAACCAGTGATGTAACAAGGATTGTTGTTTGGAAGGATCTGTCCAGCCGGGGGCAAAGAACCAAGCTGCACATAGTTGTTCAGAACTGCATTTTGAGAGAGACGGAGCAGCGCAATATCATACCTGTAGGGGAAGAGGAGGGACAATGGGCAGTGGGATGAAAAGGCACAAAACAAACAACTGTCCTTTCTTTAAAGACCCTGACAGAAACCATACCTCATCTTTTTGTGGCTGGAAATGTCAGTGCCATCCAATGCAGAGTTAGACCCTTCTAATCCCATTGACTTCTATGGACTTAGAAAGGTGTAACTCTGTTTAGGATTGCACCTGTTGGGCAACTAGCAAGAATTCAAAATATGATAACATCCTCTGTGTAACCAAAATTAAATGTAGTGTACTTTCAAGAAACCCATTCAACATGGTGACCAACAGATCATACTGGACCTTTTGCTAAACACAAAAATTTCTAAAAGTTTGAAGAGACAGAGTTTAGGAGGCTGTTAGGAAAGGAATGGAGCACAGAAAAAAAAAAGCAATGAAGCATTTCTTTCTTTGCTTTAAAAAATTCTGTCCTCACCAAAAGAAACTCTTGAGTGGCATAAAATGGCCCTATTCTTTCCGCATTTTATCCTCACAACAACCCTGTAAGGCTACTTAGGCTAAAAGATGTTGAGTACTTTTGGACGTCACAATAAACTGTGGTTTCTTTGTTGCACAAACCCTGATTTGTCAACCACAGGTGCATTTGTAATTGTTTTGCCATCAAGTCACAGCTAATTTAAGGCCACCCCATAGGTTTTTTAAGGCAAGAGATCTTCAGAGGTGGTTTTGCCACTGCTTGCCTCCATGTAATGACCCTGGTATTCCTTGCAGGTCGCCCATCCAAATACTAGCCAGGGCTGACGCTGCTTAGTTTCCAAGATCTGATGGATCGGGCTAGCTTAGACTATCCAGATCAGGGCCACAAGTGCAGAATATACCATAACTGGTTAGGAATGTTGAGAGAAATGAGCATGTAACACAAGGCCTGAGAAATTCAGTCATTATAGGGTTAACCTATGCAACTTGTTTGTTTACCTAGATTTAGCCTGGAAGTAATACCTGGCAGCTGGCCAATTAACTCTAAGCCCGGTAAAACTAAAGGTGTACTGTTTTGCTAATTGGTCAATGATATCAGGTGTTTCCTTCAGGGGTCAAGAAGAAGGAGAGATCCTCCATTACAATCTCTCTCACTCTCTATCAGGATGTCTTAGTGTGCAGATGCAGCAGAATGCTGCTTAGTAAGCATGTTTTGTTTATTTGTAGCTAATCCCGTTTACCTTTTTCCTTTAGTAATAAACTTCTTTTAAACTAAAAGAAGCAATCTCTTCTTTCCAGAAAAGCAAGATTCATTACTCTGAATTTTCTTGATTATTGGACAAAAGTCCTAACAGGGAAAACCCTCCTTGGGTGCCCCCCCCCAGCTCCCTTGCATTTCCAGGTTTTTTGTAGATCTTCAGGTCACTCTTTAGACTAAGCTGATTGCCAGACTCTTCCTCCGTTGTGGCTAGCTGCTTCACTGAATTTTGGGTCTGCTTGGAACAATTGTGTATCTAAAATAGTTGTTTTTAATCCCAGGCACTACATGATCTGATGCTTAATCCAGCAGGTTTATTTGGTTGGGTAATATTTCCAGGATAACACTTACCCTCCGGCAACGTTATTGCTGTTCCAATAAGGATGCACAAAGATACGCCCCACGCTTAAATACTGCTCTGTGCCGTCGCTTTGATAAATGTTGTGGTCCCCAGCCACCACACGGAAATTCCTGTTGCTGGAGATAAGAGGGCATGAAAATGGAAAAGTTATATCGCCAGTTTGCAATCTTTCTATAAGTCCCTAACATGCTCTTCCCCTCTGGTGTTTGGCAGAAGATATGAAGCATTTAGAAATGAATAAGCGGCTCAGAGCATGGCAGGCAGGAAGACATATCCTGTGTGCATTGGGTCTGGTGTGTAACGGGTGTGGTCCTTCCCCTTGGACTGCCAACCTCCAGGTGGGGCCTGGAGATATCTGGAAATTACAACTGATCTCCAGACTACGGTGATCAGTCCCCCTGGAGAAAATGGCCAAGCTGGAGGTTGGACCCTGCTGAGCTCTCTCCCCTTCCCAGGCTTCACCCTCAAATATCCAGGAATGTCTGAAACTGGAGTTGGCAACCTTACCCTTCCCAATAATTTTCTTTAAACTTAAAAATCCATTAATTGTTGCCTTTCACTGATCTAAGCATTCCTACTGAGGTGAAACATCAGACTCAAGAAAGGAAACAGTTGCAATTGAAGATTTGCCACGAATTAAGGGAGCCCTTATTAATATTTCTCACTGAACTGTAGAGCCCTGCCCTAATTTTGGAGCCTGTAAACAATGATTAATGGTCACATTAATACAAACAAAGCAAGGCTTCACTGGCTTCAATCAGATAAGAATGCAGAGATTACACATTTATTTGTTTGTTTGTTTGTTTGTTTAATTTATATCCCGCCCTCCCTGCCAAGGCAGGCTCAGGGCAGTTTACATACATACATACATACATACATACATACACACATACACACATAAACATCAGAATATGTTCAAACAAAATTTACATTAAACCACAGCATATAAAATCATAAGTGCTAGTAGGCATGGTGAGTGATGGCGGTATTCTTTCAGCATCCAGATGGACCTGTACCCTCATAGTCCAGGTTCTTGCCAGGCTATTGGTTGGTACTGATGTCGGGGCCAGGGCCACGTATTAAGAGGTGGCCCCTAATTGAAGGCCTGGTGGAAGAGCTCTGTTTCACAGACCCTGCGGAACTGTAAAAGGTCCCTCACAGCTCTGATGTCATCTGGGAGCTTGTTCCACCAGTGTGGGGCCACCACAGAAAAGGCCCTGGCCCTCGCCACAGGTAACCAGGCTTCTTTAGAGCCTGGGAGGGCCAACCGGTTTCTGGACCATGATCTTAGTGTTCTCTGGGGAACATATGAGGAAAGGCGGTCCCTTAGGTAAGTAGTTCCCTGACCATATAGGGCTTTAAAGGTAAGAACCGGCACCTTGAACCAAATCCGGTACGCTATAGATAGCCAGTGCAGTGCTTTTAGGGCTGGCTGGCTGTGCTCCTGCACAGGAAGACACAGCAGCAGCCTCGCCGTTGCATCCTGCACCAGCTGCAGCTTCCGAACCTGGTTGCAGAGTTCTGTGCATTGATTCTTAGATTGCAGGAGTCGCATTTTAAAAGTTTTTGAACTTAGATTTTTACTTTATATATTATTTTTCTCTTTTTTCTCTTTTTCTCAAATTATGTTCTCACTGTATGCTGGTCTCCAACTGTAATGATAATAAACTAATAACTAAACTAAACTACCCAGCCCAATGTTTGCTTATTTTGTATACAAATATTATCTATTATTTATTTTATTTTTTGGATTTATCTCCCGCCCTCCCCGCAAATGGGCTCAGGGCGGCTTCCATGAGCCCAAGGCCTAAATATTACAATTAAAACATATAAAATCAGTTAAAATACATTCCTAGATAAAACACAATTATTACATATTAAAGCTTCCGCTGGTATAACTTCTGATGGCGACCTGATGGCAGGTCCGAGCCCCGCGCCATCTTGCCTGGGCTGTGCTGAGTCAGGGTCTATCACAGCTAATTAATGTTCAGATTTTACATATTCATTCTTAGCTCACGGTATTTTCATAAAATTTAAACTTCCAGCTTCCCGTGGGGTTGTGTGGTAAGAGGATAGGCTACTGATGGGAAGAAGTGAAGGGGGGGACACTTAATGCTGGACAGAAAAGCTCCTCCCCCTTCTATAGAAACCCTTTGTAGAGTCTTCTGTACATGTTCAAAAAACTCCATCTCCATAAGGTCTGGAAACTGCCCAGCCTTCCTCATTCAACTTCATTAATTCAGGCTGCATCCACATGGGGAAGATTATTTGTTTCCGCTGTCATCATTGCCATGAATGCAAAGGCATTCGTACTGACAACATACCATCCTCACAGCACTTTTGTACACTCTTTCATTTGTCAGCTGCTCTTTCCCCTGCTTTTTCCCCCAGTTGCACAACCAATACAGGGCTAGAAACTTGCTTAATTCAGAGTAATAATTATTACATTGTGGCAATATTATTATAATGCTACAGTGGTATAGCCCACCAGTAGTACGTGAGGAAATGATAGCGGGGTGGTGATGGTGAAGCAAGGAAAATGGAACCAATGTGGCACGGTCTTCAAAAATATGTACCTTCTTTTCTACATAGTGTGCAAATGCATTTTGACTGCAACCTTTCCAAAGAGATTGTGGGCTTTTCTGCATTCTCATTTTACTCACTGGTAAGTTCCTGTGTCTTGAGGGGGGTTCCACCTGTTCTGCCTGTGTTTTGCTCTCTCTAGTGGTTGATTCGATATCACACAGGTTTATTTCCAACATCTCAACCTGCAGATTTAAAGTGCAGGTTTTTATGCCGAACGTAAATCTGTGTGATACTGAGTCGACCACTAGAGGGAGCAAAACATGTGCAAAACAGACTTTCCCCAAGAAACAGGCACTTGCCAGTGAGTAAAATGGGAATGCGGAAAAGCCGTGTATCAAACCAGGTTTGGTAAAGATTGGTGTTGAGCACAGGAAGACTTGGAAAGTGGAACAATAAGAGGACGATACTGTGGGGATTCTACAAAAGCAACAACAGAACCCAGGCCAGGGTGGATGCCAAACTGAGCAAAACCCCTGTGTGGAAGTGGCCTCATTCTCACTATAGCCTACCATTTAAAGACACAACCTCAAGAAGAGGTAGATTTTTTTTACACACATGAAGACATGAGGTGAACATTTCCAATAGACCCAGTGTTAACTCCTCAGCCCCAGTCTTACTCAATGACATTCCAATTAATGCCGCTTTGCTTTCTCGGTTAGTTAATGAAGACATTCTCACCTGTCCACACAGTGGGCTGCCGTCATCACCCAGTTCTGCCTCACCAGTGTCCCGCCGCATGTATGATACCAGCTTCCTCCTGAAGAGTATTGGAGGGAAATCTAGATAGGAGGAGAGTTGAGAGAGTTTTGGATTATTATTCTTTTGCCCACCAAAAGGAACACAAGATGCCTCCATAGTCAGATTAGTGATACAACTGGAGCAAATCATCTATTAAAAGGACGCTAATTTGCAGACCGCTTATTAAAAGCATTCATGGTTGGACATAAGGGCCTGTTTCCTACCACTCCACTCAGGAAAGTTGAAAGCGTGTAAAAATTAACCCTACAATTACTGTGAATGTAAGTGCTAAAATTATCAAAGTTCTTAGCATTGCTTAATCATATTATAGCAAATAATAATTTAAAAAGCAAACCAGGTTTCAGCTTTTTGTCTCATTGCTTTTAGGAGTTATTAAAAAGCCCAAGTTACACAAACCCAGGAATTTCACCTAAACTTCTTCCAAGACTTCCAACCAGAGAAATATGATGTGCACAGTAGTGCATGTCTATAAAAAATATCAATCTTATGTTTTTTTAAAATCTGTTCTATGGTAATTATGTGATTATCATCTAAATAAGTGATTGGTTCTTAAATATGAGCTAGTCAGCATAAGTGCAAATGATCCAATCAGCAAGTGCATATGAGTTACATCCGACACAGCAAGATAAGAAGGCCAGTCTCAGCTCTTAACCTCTATTAAAAAGCAGTTCATCTAACTTTTCTGTAACTGTCCCAAATTAACTTTGAGCAATCAGAGTTCATTGACAGTTGTGGAGCACTTGGACTCTTGGTTAGCTTGCAAAATCAACAGATAAAAGTTAGTGATGTAATAGATACCACCACACTTCCATTCATTGTCTGTGTTGCGTCTTTCACGCTAGCCATCAGAATAAAGAGGCATCATAGTCCCAAACTGGAGCACCAGGGGTCATTTCATAGAAAAAGAGGTGCAGGTGCTCATTAGCAAAACTTATTTGCATATACTACACCACCTGACATCACTGGAAGTATGTCAGAAGGCAAGAAAGAAAGAACAGAGAGAGAGAGAGAGAGAGAGAGAGAGAGAGAGAGAAAGCTGGCAGAGAGGGGACAGCTACTAATCCAAGCCTCAGAAATACCATATTCTGGGAGGATAGCTTCAGTGGTGGCTGAAGCCTTCAGAAGGCTGGTTGGAGGAACAAGGACCTTTCCAGGGGATGGGGTCATTTTGCTGCAGCCATGACACAAGCAGGCATTCCCCCACGGGGGCGGGGCTGGCACCAACTCTAGGAGCTGAGCTCCCCTGAGCTCCTGCTCGAAATGACCCTGGAGGAGCCCAGTTTAAGAAGTCAGGTTCTTGCTCAGTGTGGGGCTGCAGTGACTACCTCTTCCTCTCTCCCTGTTCCTGTCCATACCAAGTCCTGGAGTGGACTAGGGCAGTCTGAAACTCTGGCCCAGATTAAAGGAACAGTGTGGTAAAAACCACCACCACCACCACCACCATAGGCTGCAAAAGAGATGGTTCATTTACCTGTGATGGCCATGAATTCTTCTGTGCATTGAAGCCCCCAACAACCCGACCATGGTCCTCAAGTGACTCCTCTGAACAATGTCCTTAAAGAATAAAACAGTGTCAGAATGCATGATCTCAGTTGACTATGGCCATTGAGGTCCTGAGAAACACCCAGCACTGGCTATTGGAAGAACACAATAAGCCAATCATACCAAGCCACTTCCTGTTGCCATGGTCTACGGCACAGACTCCTCTTCCTCAGAAACCAAAGACTTGCAGAAAGGTAAGGATAAAGTCCTGCGATCACCCTGTAAAGAAGCATCCAGAATGCCTCCAGGATAGGTTTGCCAACTGCAGTCAAGGAAATGCCTAGAGATTTGGGGGGCAGTGCCTGAGGAGGAGGAAATCTAGGGAGGGATTTACCCTAGAGTCTATGGTATATTATAGAGGTCGCCCTCCAAAACTGCCATTTTGTCTGGGGGAATTGATCTCTGTAGTCTGAAGATCAGTTGTAACTAGGATTGCCAGCCCCAGGATGGAAAATTCCTGGAGATTTTGGGATGGAGCCTTAGAAAAGGGCACGGTTTGGGAGGAGATGGACCTCAGCGGAATATAATGCCATACAGTCACCGGCGTAGACTAGGGGGGGCTCGAGGGCTCAAGCCACCCCCGAAATTTCCCGGGGGGGACTGCCCCCCCCCCCGGGAAAACGTTGCGCCTGCCTCCGGCGCCTTGCCGCCGTGCCTCCCGGGCCCTTCCGAGGCTCGCCAGCTGGTGCCTCTCCCCCCCCCCCCCTGGCCTGGCCATTCCTCCCTCCTTATCTCTCCCTCTTCCTCTTTTAGGGGTGAGGGAGGGAGTGGCCAGGGCGGAGGGGGAGGGAAAGGCACCAGCAGCACCGGCTGGTGAGCCTCGGAAGGGCTGGGGAGGCGCGGCGGCTGGTGGTAGGTTTTCCGGGGGCCCCCCCGGAAACATCGCTCAAGCGAGCGCGCGTGCTAAAGAGCCCCCGCCCCCCCGGACTTCAGAAAAGTCTACGCCCCTGCATACAGTCCACTCTCCAAAGCAGCCATTTTCTCCAGGAGTTAACAACCACAAAAAATGGAAATACAGTGAATACAGTTGTGCAAACCAATAATCAGAATAATCTGTCATGCTGTACCAATCACACTTGAGACTTCTGTCTCCTTATACAGTTCTACTTACAACTATGAACAATACACAAAACAAATGGTTTTACCACCATGCATAAATATCTACACCAGTTGAATAGTCCTTGAAAGTACAAGTCTCTCCTTAGAATGATACAGTCACTGGCTTATGATGCAGAGTAAAGTTTCCAATAGAAAACACGCAGTGGATGACATGGGCTCGAGACTAGCTTTAGCGCAAACTGAAGGAATCTATGGTTTTAGCAAAAAGCAGAGACAAGTTTGCATTGAGAGAAAGAAGTAAAAGATCAAATTGTTCTGAATAATTGGGCTGGGCGCGAGCTTGCAGATGCAATGGAGGTTGCATAGAAATTGTTTTCAGTCCGGGCAAAATAATACACATCGGAAATACTCACCGCAGAGGACAACAGCAGCCAAAACAAGAAGCCCCAGCATGGTGATTGAGTGCTCGACATCACCTTAGTCTTTCACTCCTTTTATACTTTAGGAATTTCACATCAGCAAGATAGCAGAGATAAAGACAGCCAATCTTGTAGGGGGGCGTGATGGGAAGACGCACAGGTGGCTCAGAAAGACCAACTGGCCTTGCTCCTTGGCTGTTTTAAAATTCTGCTTAAGGTCAATGCTAAACAGTCAACTGAATTAAATGAAATTGTGTATCTTCTTAGAGTAGGAAGAACTTTGGGCCCTGATCAAGGAGTACAAGGTATGCTTCAAGAGTTGCAAGTCTAAACACCATGTGGCTAAGGAATGCCAGGCTGGTATCAAGTGCTGTGAGTGTGGCAGAGACAGGCACCCAGATGCCTTGCATCCGGACCCCAGTCCACCGCAGCCACTCACATCTAGCTCCCCTACTGGAAAGACCCCGGTTGAAACGATGGGTCAGAACAAGCCCACCAGTGTAGACTGCACTCAGGTCTGCGGTGACAAGAACGGCCAAAGATCCTGTCACCAGATATGTTTGGCTAAGGTTTTTCCTGCAGGCCACCTAGAAAAGGCAGCAAAGATGTACGTCATCTTAGATGGACAAAGCAATCGATCCTTGGCCAGCCCAGAATTCTTCAAGCTCTTCGACTTTCAGGGAGAAGACATCACGCTCCACCATTCTCATTTAAGACCAATCACAAGTCATCTTCCTGTCCTGGCCCTGACAAGATGATTCCTTCTAGTATTCTCAGACGGCCTCTGGTAGATACTGATGAAATCACAGAATTAATAACTAAGGCTGCGGTCACATGGCCCTTTAATGCGGGAGGAAGGGCTGTTTCCTCCCGCATTTAAAGGGACTGTCTAAAAAGGCCGGGGCTAGTCCCACACTGAAGCGGGCTCAAATGAGGGTTCCTCCCGCATTTTTCGACCCTGGGAAAATTGACTGTTTTTCCGGGAGTCGTGGGAGGAACCCACATTTGAGCCATATGGCCAGCTCTCTCTCACAATCATTGCGAGAGCAGGGCTGTCCAGATGGTCCCGCCCACCATTTCCCCCCCCTTTTACACTTAGGCGCTTGGCCACTCAAGCGCCCAAGTGTAAAAGGGGCGAAAACCCCCCAAACTTACCAGGCGGCCAGCGGGGCTCAGGGAAGGGTGCCTCCCCTGGCCGCCGCCACCGAAAAAGCCACCGCCACTGCTGAACGCCTCAAGGCTGGGCCGCCCACTGCTTCTTCTGCTGCCACCGCCTCCTTCGCCACCTCCTATGTCCACCACCATCGCCTGCCACCTCCTCCTCCTCCGCCCGCCGCCACCCACCGCCGCAGGGGTTGGGATGTGTGAACATCCCAACCCGAGGTAAAAAAAAGCGGCCCCTTTAATCCGGGAGGGCTCCCGGATTTAATGGGGCCATGTGACCACAGCCTAACTTGAAATCAGGTAGGGCTCCTGGCCCAGACGGACTCCCCATCGAACTCTTCAAGAACTTTGCCAATTGGTGGACCCCTCTATTAGCAAAGCTATTTACATCAATTGATCACTATGGTATTCATCCAAATTCATGGTTAAACTCAATCATAATCCCACTCTACAAGAAGGGCGATCCTAATTTACCCAAAAACTTTCGCCCTATCAGTCTTCTATCAGTTGTGGGGAAATTATATGTGAAACACCTTGAACACTGTTTACTTGACTGGATCCATTCTTATGCCATTATAGGGCCAGAACAAGTGGGCTTCTCTAAAAATAAATCAACTATTGTTTGATTCTGTCCACCCTAGCCTAAAAATATATGAAACAAGAAGAAGAAGAGATTGGATTTATACCCCACCCTTCACTCGGAGACTCAGAGCGGCTTACAGTCTCCTTTCCCTTCCCCTCCCCACAACAGACACCCTCTGAGGTAGGTGGGGCTGAGAGAGTTCTTTCAAGAATTGCCCTTTCAAGGACAGCTCTTGTCAGAACTATGGCTTGCCCAAGGTCATCCAGCAGCTGTAAGTGGAGTTGTGGTGAAATCAAACCCGGTTCTCCCAGATTAGAGTCCATGCACTTAACCACTACACCAAACTAGGCAATAAAAAACTCTTTGTAGCCTTCATTGACTTATGAGTGCCTTTGACTCAGTTTCAGGAGAAAAATTATGGGGTAAATTGCTCAAACAGGAATTAACTTGCGTCTCCTATTTCTTTTTTAAAAACTACATACTGCCACAATGAGTCAAGTTCTCTCCAAATGGGAGGTTGACCAACAAAATTCTATCTATGACTGGCATTAAACAAGTGTTTGTTCTTGCCCCCTCCATTTCAATCTATTCCTTCCTGATTTGGCACGCTCCTTGGAGCCTATGAATGGCCATCCCCCCAAACTAGGAGGCAAACCAGTGCCTATCTTCTTATATGCAGATGATACCACTGTTTTATCTTTTACCAAAATTGGACTTCAAAGATATCTAGAAGCCTTTAACAACTACTGCCACTCTTCTTAAAACCAACTATACTAAGACAAATGTGGTAGCATTTTCAAAAAAACAGGCTCTCTATAAGTGGCATATTGGCAATGTTAGAGTTTAGCAAGTTAAAAACTATAAATATCTTGGTATAACCTATAACTGCAGACCAGCATGGCTACCCTCTGAAATGACTGTCCCGAGTATAACACTTCTGAGTATTTTGAACAAAGGAAGCACCCTGCAATGATTTCTTAACCAAAAGGAAATACATATTTTGTGCTGGAAAGAATTGTTATTAGAGAGCATAATGTTGCAACAAAAGCCATGTCCCTCCCAACCACTGTTTGTTTGGGGGGGGGGGGAATCCTGGCATGCTCCAAGTAGAGGGACCATCTGGAAGATAAATGGAGAAAGTCAGCAGGTGCAGAAGTACTGAAAAAGTAAACTCTGGGATTGTGTGCAAATGAGCATTTCAGATCAACATTTGATTTGCTTGTGCACTCTTCTCCGAGGTGCACGCAGAACAAATCAATGAAGTGGATTTGTTCCGTGTGCACCCCAGAGAAACTTAGTCTTTATCGTATTATTTGCACGCTTCTCTGATGTGCATATGAGACAAATCAACTTAATTCACCAGGTGCAGGAGTCCAAAAGGAAAAAAAAAACCACTGGGGTTGTGTGCAGATGATTCATTTCGAATCAGTATTTTATTTGCACCCTTCTCCAATGTGCACACAGAACAAAGTAAACTTAATTGATTTGTTCTGTGTGCACCCTGGAGAAGCTTAATCATTAAAATACATTATTTGTTTCATTGTATTATACTGGCTATTTCCCTTGTACTCCTCTGCAGTAATAAAGAAGTACAGACAGCTTTAAAAGGGGATTGGGTGGACTCATGGAGGATAGGTCTATCAGTGGCCATAATGACTAAAGGGAACCTCCACAGTCAGAGGCAGTCAACCTCTGAATCCCAGTGCCAGGAGGCAACATCAGAGGAAGACCTTGACCTCTGTGCCCTGTTGTTGAACCTTCAGAGGAACTGGCTGGCCTCTGTGTGAAACAGGATGGTGGACTACATGGACCACTACTCTGATCCAGCAGAGCTCCTTTTCTTTGGTGTAGTGGTTTAGTGTAGTGGTTAAGAGTGGCGGACTCTAATCTGGAGAACCGGGGTTTAAAGAGATTGGGCTTGTCTGGGCTATTCAGTAAGAAAGCTAACTGAATACAACCCACAGTTTTCCACGATCCAGTTACCATTATTTCTGTCCAGAGGCTACTGCTGTTTGGTTTGAAGGTGGCGTGTCCCAGGCAAAGTTGTGGATGGAGGCCCTCTGTTTCTTCAAGTAGGACAACACTCGCTGACACACATCTTGTTCCTCCAGCTCTGCTAGGCTACAGTCTGGAGCCCATCCTCTAAGACCTTGGCCTGAGCAGTCATTTCCACCCCCTCACTTTCCTAATTTCTAATATTGCTTCCCTTTCCGCCTGGAGCTTGGCAGCCTCTCTTCTCAGGTTTTTTTTCTTCTTGGTGGACTCTGCCCTCTTGACTACTGCAGCAACATCAGCTTTAGGCTTAACCATCTCCAAGGCTAAAGTGGCTGTTCCAGGCTTGTAAGAAGGGTGGCTGATGTGGGAAGAGGCACTGGAGGAGTGGTGGGATGACCTGGTTTGCTTGGTTGAAGAAGCTATGGAAGAGGCACTGGAGGAATAGTGGGATGACCCCCTATGGGACAGCGGGGCCCAGGAGGTGGCGGCGACTACAAGTATGGACGGCTTCAAGAGGGAACTGGATAAACGTATGGAGCAGAGGTCCATCAGTGGCTATTAGCCACAAGGCATAGATAGGAACTCTCAGTCTGGGGCAAGTGATGCTCTGTATTCTTGCTGCTGCGGGGGGAATGCTTCTAGTGTCAGTGAATTGAAGCATGGGGAGAGCCATGCAAGTGATGCTATGCCTAAATCGAAGCAGAGGCCAAAAATGTATTAAGCATAACTTGCTGGATCAGAAATTACAGGTACATACTGGATAAGCATCTAAACGTGGATACAGTTGGTCCTCAATGGGATGTGCAACTAAATGCCCATTCTGGCTCAACTAGTCATGTATAATGACCTAGAGGGGGGACAAATATAACTTCCGTATTGATTCATTCAATCAACATTAATCGCAAAGTAGTATCTGATGCCAGTTTTTTTTATAGTAAAGATAAAGGTTTCCCTTGCTCAAAAGAATACGACTCTAGGGATGCGGTGCTCATCTCCATTTCCAAGCTGAAGAGCCAGTGCTGTCCAAAGATGTTTCCGTGGTCATGTGGCTGGCGTGACTAGATGTCGAGGCGCACAGAACACTGTTACCTTTCCACTGAAGCGGTACCTATTTATCTACTTGCAATTTCTTGTTTTCGAACTGGTAGGTTGGCAGGAGCTGGGACCAGAGACGGGAGCTCACTCTGTCATGCAGCACTTGGGTCTTGAACTGCTGAACTACCAGTCTGCACTTCAGCGTCTTAACCACTTGAGGCACTGCAGCCCCTTTTAGGTTTTTTTATAGGATTCCCTTATTGGTCAGTATGCCCCACCCTATGTTTGAATGACCCAGACTCTAAAAGTTACCAGAATAATGGCTTCTTTTGCATTAGCCAGAAATAATAACTGGATTGTGGAAAACAACCACGTTTGCAAGTCAATATGCTGGGAGGGCTGGCTGCGTTTGCACCACAAATGAGCCTGGGCGGGAGGCGGAGCTGCTGGGGGCATGGAGGGTGGAAGGAGGAAGGCTCTCTAGGAGGGAAGCACCTGTTTTGGTTCTCATGCACATGGAAGCAGTGAGGTGAGGCAGGCACAGACATGCAGTACTGTCGTTTCAGAGCAAAAGAACTGCAGCTGCTTAAGTCATACCCACCAAAACACCACATTTCTCAGAAGTCCAGGATACGTTTCCCTTTTCAGATTCTGTATGATGCTGTCAGTGTGACTGCTAATCAGCTATACAAGTAAACAAGAGGCACTTGGGGGCAATACTGTCAGCTGGGCGGAAGCTGCCGCTTGGTGGACAAACAGCATCACAACCATGTATTAGCAAACTGCCCATGAAATCCAAGGACAAGATATATCTTAACACAGCAGACAAGATGAGACACAGGAACAATGATAACTAGCACTATCCAGTGTCATTTAATCCAGATTCAACCCACGATGGGCATTCATAAACAACAACAACAACAAACTACACAACACCCCACCCCAATACACACAGCCTTTTCCTCTCACTCCTGCCTGTTTCTGCAAGGTAACTCTCATCCACCAAAGGTTCACACAGCACCCATTTCCCCCCAAGTGATTCAGCTTCTCCTGCTAGTCTTGAAATAGCAGCTTTTCACGCTTCTTGCATTGCTGTGCACAAATCAAGGCCACGGAAGTATCCCTGAGGAAAGGAAAGAACCTTCCTCAGTCCAGGAAAAAAATCAAGCTGTGCAAACTGTATCAATCCTGCTCTGGACCGGCCTTTGCATGCAGCTGGCAGGGAACCAGGTCGAAGCACTCTGAGAATCAGGACTGCAGGGATCCGAAGAGCTGGGGGAAAATGGCACAGACGGCCCCTAGAATTGGACCCATCAGGAGGTGCCCGGTGACTGAACACCCTTTGTGTGGAGCCCGGAAACCAGCCTTCCTGCCTAATTCCATTTCTCTTTGGTAGAGGGATTAGCTGCCTAGGAAGCAGAGTTTTTTTCAAGAAATTTTTTCCCAACGCAATTAGCAGTTTATTCACAGTGTGTTGGCCAGAATCCCCAAAGCCTGAGGTAATGCATTGGCCACAGCCTGTGAAAAGGGCTGAGGATTTCAGCAATGCAACAACACTGCGCTCCAGTGTTCTCTATGTTAAATACAGGTAAACTCTACTGATCCTTTAAAGAGCGAGAGTTGCCCATGACCTACCAGAGCCCTTTAGCAGAGGAGAAATCTCTCCCCATGGACGCTTCCCTAGCAATTAAAGGTTCAGTTCCTCTCTACAAAGCCCAGAACTAAAATGCAATCCCTATGTAACAGAGACAAGAGTTCTTATCTTTGGCATCAGGTTCTCCTCCTCCCTCCCCCCCCCCCAAATATCCTGCAGAGAAGCTTATTCCTTTGGATAGGCTCTGTAGCTGGTTGTCAATGTTTCGACATTGTTCCCAATATGCAAATTAAGATGTATTTATTTCTCATATCAAAGGGTTTTTTTTTTAAAATCTAGCTTAGGATAAATCACTGATGTTTTTTCACAATATGGAGCCTTAGTTACTTACAATACTCTTAAGAGCAGACACAAACACACACACACACACACACACAGAGAGAGAGAGAGAGAGAGAGAGAGAGAGAGAGAGAGAGAGATACACCTGCTTCCTACTTTGACTAATGAAAAACATTAGGTCTGCCCCAAGGCTGGCTGGGGTTTCTCAGACAATCCCATTCCGAAAGGCACAAGAGAGCATGTTAAAGACGTGTGATTATGCAGCATGTTTCAAATGGATCCCCTTTTCTCTTCTCTTGGAATGTAACCCCCCATTTTCTCAAGGGCTTGAGAGGAAGAAAACGGAAGCCTCCATGTGAGTTCAACGGCAACAGGCCTCTGCTTGTGCTGCACGGGTCTTCCCTGGACCACTTTAGCTGAAGTACCAAAGTTGATACGAATCTGCAGGGTTGCAGGAAATCATGGAAGGATGCTCGCCTCTTCCAGACAGACACTTATTGGATGCCGCATTCTTAAGTAGGTCATCCTTGGAAAGGTAAGAAAAATAATTTAATCTAGCATTCTGTCCCCTGACAGTTGTCACTACAATTGACTGGGTGGTGCTGGCATCAGTAGTGGGCAGGGTGAGGCAGATGTGAGGCCTGCCTTTACTGTGAAATAGTTGTTTTTCTTTTTCACATTTCCCAAGGTATTGTGCCCAAGCTCTAAGTCTCCTTCACTGGACTCAGTTTAATCTTTCCCTTTTCAACTCAGGTTTCTATCAGCTTCTGTCTCTCGCGCCCGTATACTACTTTGACAATATTAGGTTTTGATTGTCTCCAGTTGCTAATATGTCCTCTCAAGTATTCTACTTTCTTTTTAGAATCTTAAATGCTTTTCACAGCACTAATATGGGATTCAAATCAGAACACTGCTTCTCAGACTCTGTAGACTGCGAATTGACTAACTGCTAACTATTGACTGAACACACTGACTGACTTTCTCCACACACACTTCTTAGCTCTTCCCATACACTCTCAGTCATCAACCAATCACCTCACTCACTCATCCCCCTTTCACCCCCCCCCCCCCCCCGTTCTTCTGCAACTTGCCAAACATTTATTTATTTGTCTTTACTGTTTTTGCAACTGGAATCATAAACAGCAAACCCTCACCCCACAATAAACCTCGTTCCACAAGAAAATATGGAAGAATTTGAAGGTTGTTACTGCAAAAGTTGTCATGTGATTGGACAGCAGCTGTTAAAAAATTTGCCACATGCAAAATTTCCTTTCTTTCTACTGGATGTTAGCAAATGAAAATATTCCGTCCGTTGGGATTGTTCAGCTGCTGAAGCATTTTGGATGGATTTGGATTAGTCCCCTCATTTATAATGCTGGGGGCAGAGAAACATTTCTGCAGACCTTGAGACTGAGGCTCCCCCAGAGAAATATTTTGCACAAATATCTACACAAATGACACCAATTTTACTGATCAGGACTTAAAAAAAAAATCATGGAAGGCATAATTTTCTCTCTCTGGTTTTATGCAAAGTAATAAAAGGTAGCCAAGAAAACAAAATCTGCATAATTTTTCTTTGCCAAAGTTAACAAATTGAAATGGAAAAGGGAAGGGGCCAAATGGAAGGGATCTGCTGAAGCTACAAGCAGAGTACCCTCACCTGAGCAGCCTCCAGTTCCCTCCTTCACACCAGTTGCTGTGACAAAAACTTGTGTAGAAGATTTTGACTTTGGATATAACTTCTATTTTCTAGATTGTTCAGTTTGAAGCAATTACCTGAAAGAAGAAAAATAAAGTCACTAAGCCAAGCATTCCCTGCTTTTTAAAAAAAACAAGAGTTACAGAAATGCAGATTTTGATACTGAACTAATATATGAACCTGTGGCAATGGATGTTCTAGCAGAGAAAGCTCCAGTAGAGGATTCCAGCTCTGTTTCCTAATATTACTTAGGGTGTTTATATACACTCACACAGACAACTAGTCCCCATCTTTCTGTCACACTTGACACAACCACGGAAGACGAACCAAACTCATTTCTCAGCTAGGGTTGTCAACCTCCTGGTGGGGCCTGATGATGATCTTCTGGAATTACAACTGATCTCTAGACTGATCTCTGGAGAAAATGGCAGGTTTTGGAGAATGGTTTTGGAGGGTGGACTTGGAGGGTGGACTGACATTATATCCTGCTGAGCTCCCCTCCCCCTCCCCAAACCCCACCATTCCAAGGCTCCACCCCTAAATATCCAGGAATTTCCCAACGTGGAGATGGCAATCCTATTTCTCACCAGGGAAAGGGAACAGGTTGAGCCTTCACAACATGCTCCCTTTTCTATCATATAAGCAAATGTCTGCCATTCACTTTTATGGAGCTATACTTGTGGAAATTTCTGTGGTGTTTCCAATGCCTGCACTATGCTGCTGAGTCTGAATGGCTGGTCCCTCACTGACAGAAATTCCACAGGCGTGGAATGTTTATGCACAGAAACATACTCTCTAGGGCTTCTTAAAATACAAGAGCCCCTACCTTTATTCACACACCACACTTTTTTGTCTATTACTACCGTGTGGCTTGCTGAGTCACCTTAGGCCAGTTATGGAGACTCAGCTTAATTTACCTCACGGGGTTGTGATGAGGATAAAAATGGAGGGGAGGAGAATGATGTAAGCCACTGTGCGTCCCCATGAGGGAGAAAGGTGAGCTAGAAATGAAGTAAATAAATAAATGTCCTTCAAATTGCTCAGGGCAGCATATGGGATTTTTCCCTCCACTACTTCACCCTCTCAACAAGCCTGTGAGACAGGTTAGGCTGTGAGAGTGAGTGCAACGAGGCCAAGACCACAATGGGAACAGGCATTTGCCAGTAAGCTTATGAGGTAGTTGTGCTAAAAAAGCATATTTACACTCAAAATGATTATTGGTCATCCCCTCCCCTGAGAACCGTGGAAATTGTAGAATTCTGCAAGAAGGCTAGAAAAGAATTTCCCAGGAGTCAATGCACCAGTTGAGTGACCAGGTCATCCCTCAATCACGCAAGGGCTGTTGCAGTGCTACCTAAAATGTAGACTAACAAGATCTCTCTCTTTCTCTCTCTGTGTATTTATGTGGCTTTTCTTGTATAACCTTTCCCGATAGAAGTTGGTACCTCATTCTGGAAGTGTTTCTCCCCATTTCTGGGGACACTATTCACTTCAAATTAGTGTTCCATTTTTATCTTGCCTTTCCTCCCACTCTCAACTACTACATTCTGCTTCCCCCACCCCAAAAATGTCGCTCTGGAATCAGAAGAAAATGGGGAACACAGCATGGGAGTGATATCTGCGTGTCAGTCTGTACTGGATAGGAGGAATAGGGTTGCCAACCAGTTGGTAGCTGGAGATCTCCTGGGATTACAACTGATCTTCAGGCGACAGAGATCAGTT
This sequence comes from Lepidodactylus listeri, assembly GCA_029233225.1. Lineage (NCBI taxonomy): Eukaryota > Metazoa > Chordata > Lepidosauria > Squamata > Gekkonidae > Lepidodactylus > Lepidodactylus listeri. The sequence goes on along the minus strand of JARCFY010000015.1, from coordinate 51,961,393 downwards.
CATCTGGAGAAAATGGCTGCTTTGGAAGGTGGACTCTATGGCATTATACCTCATTGAAATTTCTCCCCTCCCCAAACCCCACCCTCGTCAGGCTCCATCCACAAATCCAGGGCTCATTTCGTAGCAGGAACTTCTTTGCATATTAGGCCACACACCCCTAATGTAGCCGCCAATCCTCCAAGAGTTTACAGAGCTCTTCTTACAGGGGCTACTGCAAGCTCTTGGAGGATTGGCTACATCAGGGGTGTGTGGCCTAATATGCAAAGGAGCTCTTGCTATGAAATGAGCCCTGCACAAATCTCCAGGAATTTACCAACCTGGAGTTGGGATCCCTACCAATATCATATGTGCTTTTGATATCCTCTTTAATTTCTTCCCCATAGGCGTTTATTGCAGTAAACTTACCTTGTTGATCCAGGAAATGTAGGCAGAGACACGGATGAACACGGTGGGTTTCTGGAAGACGTTACATCCTCTACTGGAAACAAAGCTAGTGACTCCATAGACATAGTGTTTGCCATTTACCTGGCAATTCAAAGGCCCTCCAGAATCCCCCTGGAAAAAAGAGCTGAAAGGGAAGACATGCACCACCCCCATTTCTGATATATTCCTTTTCTTTTTGACTTTCATACCAAAAGCGAAATTTCTCTCCAGTTAAGCAACCTAAGCAGCTTTGCAGCTGCCTCAAGACAGACCAGCTTTGTTGAAAATCTGCCACTCAGGCAATGCACCGTGCCCCTTGTGAAACCAAACTTAATCAGCCAAAAAATGAGAAGTTGACAAGCAAGGAAAAGGGTTTATCACGTTTCAAGTGAACAGACTTGAACAGACTTTTCAAAATGGACTGGACATTTTGCAGACAGTATGCATGGATGCAAATTCACCTCAGTTTGACTATCCACTGACTACTTTCCTCTGTATTCATATGATCTCTGAGAAAGGCGAAATTTAGTCCCTGCACTCAAATTATCTCTGACCCTCTCCCTCACATAAGCAACTTGCTGCCATTCACTCTTATAGGGACAGTAAAGGGCTGTACTTGGAAAACAATCCGTGGTGAGTTCAACACAGGCATAGCACTATCCCAGTTAGGAACTCATGAGGAATAGAGGATTATTATCCCTGGCATAGATCTCCACATACAGGTTGTGAGGGCCCTAAAATATTAGGGGTTAAAACCTCAAGCAGCTCTCTGGAGATGTGGCATGTAAGTAAGCCACTTTCCCAACCCATCCCCTTCTCTTCTTGCCTTTTTAACTGATATTCACCTACCGTCAACATTATGTGGTTCCCACATGAAAATGAGAATGTTTCGGCCTTTTCAGGCCATTTGAGAAGGAGTCTTCTTTTCAATGAATGGCTTGGATCCACTGGAGCGTTTCTGGGGACAAATTTCCATCTACATGGTGTGACTTTCTCAATGCCCCCCCCTCCTGCTGCAGCCCCAAATGCCCCCCTTAACATGCTGCTTCTGGGCATTTCAGGGTGCAGCAGGAGGAGGGAGGTTAGGGTTGCCAGCTCTGGGTTGGAAAATACCTGGAGACCTTGGGGGTGGATCCAGGAGAGGGGAGTGTTTGGGGAGGGGAGGGGCCTCAGCATGGTGCAATGCCATAGAGTCCACCCTTCAAAGCAGACATTTTTTTTCCCAGGGGAGCTGATCTCTGTTGGCTGGAGATCAGTTGTGAAAGCAGGAGGTCTCCAGGCCACTCCTGGAGGCTGCCAACCCTAGGGGAGGTGTGGTTTGCCAACAGAACTGCATGCATCTGTGGAAATGCTCTGGTAGACCCAACCTGATATATTTCCACAAATCTGCAGAATCCTCTGCAGAAATATTGACCCCCAAATCTCTAGGGATTTCCAAAACCAGAGCTGGAAAATCTAGGACATGCCCATGCCCCCATCTTGTTAAAAACCACAACATCTAATTTGGCCCTTTGATATGCTTGAATTTCCCCCCAGCAAACAATTTCCTGACATCCAGCACTTGTTCCATCCCCTCCAGCACACACCATGTTGTCCTCAACTGTTGAGCCCCAGTACTCTGGACTGGAGCAGGTTGCATAACCCACCACAGGGAGGTAGGCTTCCTGCAGGACTGACGCCGGCCAGCCACCAGCTGTACAAAAGCACAGGGTAGATGTGAGTATTTAGCCAGCTTGAGAAAATAATGATCTATTACCGCTTTCTTTCTCCTTCATGTCAAGTGGGTGGAGAATTCTTAGCGATGCAGGTCATGATGATATGGCCCTCCTTTTTTAAAATTTGGAACCAACGCAAGGCTTGTGATTGCCATTTGCTCAGGTAGTGCACAGCGCTACAACATGCCTCTCATTTCCTGATGGGTGCATCACTGCTGTTATCGGAATCTTGACAACTTCACATGATTTGTCGAGAAAGGGGTTCGAAAAGGATTCCCCCCCCCCAGCTTTCAAACATTGGGGAACCCTCTCTGCAGTACAGGAGTGGCATCGGCAGGGAGCATCACCAATAGGTGGAATAGAAATGGGTACACTTGGTTGGGATCTGGGGTTATGGAGGAGTCAGAACTACTCACAACTTTCACATCACCTCCGGTCACTTTTTACATAAGCTAATGTAACACACCTTTTGCATAACTTGATTTTCCAAAATGCCCGTTTCCCACCCTAGAACTACAAATTTTATGTCCGGTTGCAAATAATTGTTGTGTAGCTTAATGCACAAGGCAGGAATCTTATAACAAGTTTTAATTCGTTCTTCCTTTCTTATAGCTCCTGCTCTACTTTTTTCCTGCATTTTACTTTCCTCCTCTTTCTCTGCTCCTTTCCTTTCAGTACTGGGGAGGGGTCTAGTCTGCCCAACAAAAGCCTGTGGTCTTCCTAATGAGACAGACGTTTAAATATCAACTATGAAACAAGCTACAGCTATTAAAACATAACAATAACCAGGCAGTCTACCTGGCATAGTTTCCTTTTTCTGCAGCACTAGGCCCCACTATAGGGAAAAGCAGCATCAATAGTTTGGATAAGGTTCATTAAGAATATGGTACATGGAACTCTGGAGTAGATTAGAATTTGCCATAAAGCCCCATTTGCAAAGATGCAGCCAGTTTCTGTGTCATTTATCTACCACACTTGCTGTTTATCTATTCCAGACATTGTTTATCTATTGCACACATAATTTATCTATTTCACACATCGTATTGTGCACCAGTTCTGATGCAGGAAGGTTTGGAACTGGGGATCAATGAGATCAAAAGCTTGAGCTTCTACATCATGAGCAAAGCAGACCACAAGGACGGCTTTGATACCTTCTCCTGGAACCTTGTGGGAGTTCCCGTAACAACTCACTTTTAGTCCTTCCCCAACCAGTGATGTAACAAGGACTGTTGTCAGGGAGGATCTCTCCAGCCGGGGACAAAGAACCAAGCTGCACATAGTTGTTCAGAACTGCACTTTGAGAGAGACGGAGCAGCGCAATATCATGGCTGTAGGGGGAGAGGAGGGACAATGGGCAGTGGGCACAAAACAGGCACAAAACAAATGACTGTCCTTTCTTTAAAGACCCTGACAGAAACCATACCTCATCTTTTTGTGGCTGGAAATGTCAGTGCCATCCAATGCAGAGTTAGACCCTTCTAATCCCACTGATGTATATGCTGGGGGTTATTAGGAAGGGAATTGAGAACAAATCAGCCAGTATAATGCCCCTATATGAATCAATGGTGCGACCTCATTTGGAATACTGTGTGTAATTCTGGTCACCACACCTCAGAAAGGATCTTATAGCACTGGAAAAAGGGCAGAAAAGGGCAACTAGAATGATAAAAGGGTTGGAACTTTCCCTATGAAGAACGGTTAAAGTGCTTGGGGCTCTTTAGCTTGGAGAAACGATGACTGAGGGGTGATATGATAGAGGTTTACAAGATTATGCATGGGATAGAGCAGGTAGAGAAAGAAGGACTTTTCTCTTTCTCACAATACAAGAACTCGTGGGCACTCCATGAAATTGCTGAGCAGTCAGGTTAGAACAGATAAAAGGAAGTATTCTTCACACAAAAAGTGATTAATACATGGAATTCACTGCCACAGGAGGTTGTGGTGGCTACAAGCACGAACGGCTTCAAGGGGGAATTAGATAAACATATGGAGCTGAGGTCCATCAGTGGCTATTAGCCACAAGGTATAGATAGGAACTCTCAGTCTGGGGCAAGTGATGCTCTGTATTCTTGGTGCTTTGATGGGGGGGGGGGGCAACAGTGGGAGGGCTTCTAGTGTCCTGGCCCCACTGGTGGACCTCCTGATGGCACCTGGTATTTTTGGCCACTGTGTGACAGAGTGTTGGACTGGGTGGGCCATTGCCCTGATCTAACATTGGCTTCTGTTATGTTCTTATGGAGTTAGAAAGGTGTAATTGGATGTGGACAAAATTGAGAGGGTGCAGAGGAAAGTGGCAAGGATAATCAGGGGTCTGGAGACCTGTGAGGAAAGGCTAAGGGCCTTGGGAATGTTTAATATGGAGGAGATTGAGGGGGGACATAATTGCTCTCTTTTAAGTATTTGAAAGGCTGTCATCTGGAGGAGGACAAGGAGCTGTTCCAGAGGATGGGATCTTTTATCTATGGAAGCTGTGTTTGCATTAAGGCAGGATTTTCTTTGCCACAACAAAATCCAACAATGAACTCCTAAAGGCCCCCCGTGGGCTGCAGTCATATGACTATGTACCAGATTCACTACTCAATTGCCTATTGAACAGATGTCTGGCTCTGATTTAGGGGAGACTTGGAAAGGAACTGCTGTTGTGCATTTCCACACGCAGTGAAACATTCCAGGGACAAAGCTACCAGGACTGCACTGGAGGAAGTAGGGCTTTCATTCAAAGAAACTTATGCAGGAATAAAAACTTGCTGGTCCAAGTTTTTATTTAGCTGAATACCAGTGATCAGATTCATACCACATTTTCTTTTCACAAGCTAGGCTGAGGGACAAATCCAAACTCCACACAGTTGTGGGGAACAGCATCATAAGTCTTCAGGGGCCTGATTTGACTGGGGACTGTGGCCGGGGGGGGGGGACCTCCAGAACATTGGTGGTGGGAGCTACTTGCCCCATTTTAAAGCTGCTTTGCACAGGTAACCTGGGTCCAACTACTTCAAAAATGCAACATGTTGTTTGGCTCTCAGTGACTGGCCTGAGTGAGGACTTTAACGCATCTTGCTAGTTTCAAATGAAGCTATCTTGTACAGTGTCAGACCATTGGTCTATCGAGGTTGGTGTTGTCTTCTGACTGGCAACGGCTATCCCACAGTCACAGGGAGAGTGCTTCACATCATGTACTACCTGAATCCTTTCCTCTGGAGATGCCAGGGACTGAACCTGAGACCTGCATGCCAAGCAGACACTCTACCATTGAGCCATGAAACCTCCATTAAGTCCAACACTCTGCTACATTTGCTTTGACTTTTTATGATGACATGGAGGCACAGATTGGGTGCACTGCATTCCTGGCCAGCCACTAGTTTTCCGTGGGTGTGTGAACATCTCTGGCTGCTAGCAAACTGCATACAGGGGATGCAAGGAAATGGGAAGAGTGCAGGGGAAGGAAAGGGAAAAAGAAAGACACAGATTTGTCCCAGAGAATGCTGGTTCCTAATTCCTATTCTATTTACTTCATTCATACCCCCCCTTTCTCCCCAATGGTGCCCCAAAGTGGCTTACGTCACCGCTTCTCTGTTTCATCCTCAGAACAACCCTGTGAGATCAGTGAGGCTGAGAGACTGTGCACTGGGGGGGGGGGGGGGGAACCCATCACTGGGGGAAGCGCTACAGGGCATTTTACACAGCCCACTTTAGCGATCCAGATGAAGGGATTGAAGACCCGAGGAAAGCAGTTTTCGTCAACAATGCCTTAGACACGCTTCCCAAACGGGGGACAGCTTGCATTGTATGAACAGGTAAATATATTCTGTTAACAGCCAGTTACTAAAACGGTTCTGTCTGAAATGACAGAAACGCCCCCGTTAGCAACCAGTTCCTGAAATGAAATAGATAGGCTGTCTGAAATCCTTCTGCTTGATTGGCCCAAGGTCACCCAGTGAACTTCCACGGCAGAGTGGGGATTTGAACCTGGGTCTCCCAGATCCTAGTCCGACACTCTGGCTACACCACACTGGCTCCTTTTCCGTCTTGTATAGTTTGTTTGATATGAATGCCATCACACTGAATAGAGGGCCTGTGCTGGGATGGGAAGAAGGGGGAAAACCTGTATGGAAGATTAGATAAAACAGTTGAAGAACTACTCACAAGGAACCAGAGACAGACAAGCTTCTCTTGTAAAATACAGTTTAAGTTTTATTGTCGTGTCCCCCCCCCCCCCCCCCAAAAATCAGGGTTGCCAGAGCAGGTCATTTGGTTTCACCTAACACCAGAAGTTTTCCAGGGATGAACAAATAATCATGCCAGGATGCTGATGCCAGTTTTGTTATTGGAAAACTTAGGAAGGGTCTGCATGGTCAAGACTTTTTTTCTTCCAAGTGTTCTTGCTTCAAAGATGCTAAAACTGGTACCGAAACCGGCAGCGTACTTTTAAAAAGGGAGAAGTGGAAGGAATCGCTTGTGGAAGGGCGATTTGGACCCCAACACCAATCAATCAGTTTTTAAAGCAAAGCCCCCGAAACACCACACTTCTCAGAAGTCCAGGATACATTTCCCTTTTCAGATTCTGCATGATGCCGTCAGTGTGACTGCTAATCAGCTATGCAAGTAAACAAGAGGCACTTGGGGGCAAAACTGTCAGTTGGGCGGAAGCTGCTGCTTGGTGAATGAACAGCATCACAACCACGTATTAGTGCACGGCCCATGAAATCCAAGGACAAGATATATCTAAATACAGCAGACAAGATGAGACATAGGAACAATTATTTGTTCCAGTGGGCAATGATAGCTAGCAATACCCAGTGTCGTTTTATTCCAGATCCCACCCACAAAGGGCATTCATGAAAAAACAAATACACAACAACCCCCTGCCCCCCCACAGTCTTTTCCTCTCACTCCTGTCTGTTTCTGCAAGGTAACTCTCATCCACCAAAGGTTCACACAGCACCCATTTCCCCCAAGTGATTCAGCTTCTCCTGCTAGTCTCGAAATGGCCCATTAGCAGCATTTCACGCTTCTTGCATTGCTGTGCACAAATCAAGGCCACGGAAGTATCCCCGAGGAAAGGAAAGAACCTTCCTCAGTCCAGGAAAAAAAATCAAGCTGTGCAAACTGTATCAATTCTGCTCTGGACCGGCCCATTACATGGATCTGGCAGGGAACCAGGTCGAAGCACTCTGAGAATCAGGACTGCAGGGATCCGAAGAGCTGGGGAAAAATGGCACAGACGGCCCCTGGAATTGGACCCATCAGGAGGTGCCCGGTGACCAGACACCCTTTGTGTGGAGCCCGGAAACCAGCCTTCCTGCCTAATTCCATTTCTCTTTGGTAGAGGGATTAGCTGCCTAGGAAGCAGAGTTTTTTTCAAGAAAATTTTTCCCAATGCAATTAGCAGTTTATTCACAGTGTGTTGGCCAGAATCCCCAAAGCCTGAGGTAATGCACTGGCCACAGCCTGTGCAAAGGGCTGAGGATTTCAGCTATGCAACAACACTGCGCTCCAGTGTTCTCTATGTTAAATGCAGGTAAACTCTACTGATCCTTTAAAGAGCGAGAGTTGCCCATGACCTACCAGAGCCCTTTAGCAGAGGAGAAATCTCTCCCCATGGACGCTTCCCTAGCAATTAAAGGTTCAGTTCCTCTTTACAAAGCCCAGAACTAAAATGCAATCCCTATGTAACAGAGACAAGAGTTCTTATCTTTGGCATCAGGTTCTCCTCCTCCCTCCACCCCCCCCCCCCCAATATCCTGCAGAGAAGCTTATTCCTTTGGATAGGCTCTGTACTGGGTGGCAAGGTGCTACTTTCTACATTGCTCCAAGAATGCAAATTAAGACGTATTTATTTCTTGTACCAAAGGGCTTTTAAAAAATCTAGCTTAGGTTAATTCACTGATGGTGTCTTTCTCACAATATGGAGCTTCAGTTAGTTAGGATACTCTAAAGAGCAAACACACACACACACACACACAAGCAGATATATATACACCTGCTTCCAACTTTGACTAAAGAAAAACATTAGGTCTGCCCCAAGGCTGGCTGTGGTTTCTCAGACAATCCCATTCCGAAAGGCACAAGGGAGTGTGTTGAAGGCATGTGGTCATGCTGTGTGTTTCAAGTGGATCCCCTTTTCTCTTCTCTTGGAATGTAACCCCCCATTTTCTCAAGGGCTTGAGAGGAAGAAAACGGAAGCCTCCATGTGAGTTCAACGGCGACAGGCCTCTGCTCGTGCTGTGCAGGTCTTCCCTGGACCACTTTAGCTGAAGTACCAAAGTTGATACGAATCTGCAGGGTTGCAGGAAACCATGGAAGGATGCTCGCCTCTTCCAGACAGACACTTATTGGATGCTGCATTCTTAATCAGGTGATCCTTGGAAAGGAAAAGAAAAAATAATTTAATCTAGCATTCTGTCCCCGACAGCAGTCACAAGTGACTGGGCACCAGTAGTGGGCAGGGTGGGGCAGATGCCAAGGCCCACCTTTGCTGTGAAATAATCGAGATTCTTTTTTTGCATGGCAAACTTCACACCACAGTAAAGAGGGCAATAGCAGCTTTATTACTTTATGGTGACGGATTATTTGAGAAAACAGGAATCTGCTGAGCTTGTGCCAAGGGACAATTAGCCCACTCTGATCACACACACTCCCCACCCCCTAACAGCAAATCAGCATGAATCAAGGAAGATTTTTTAGAATTTCTACATGTTACAGATGGAACAGGAAAAGGTCTTGCAAGCACTAAGTTGGACAGGGGGGACAGAAAGTACGGATTCTTGTGGCCAATGGTGCCCAAGGAGCAGAAGCTGCTGTTCTAGAAATAAAGTCCTCAGGTGTTCTTTGTCCCTTGTGCTCCCCATAACAGGAACCTTCCGCTGGTGCATGCTGCAGATAGTTCTGTCCAGCAAAGGATATTTTTTTAATATTCTGTCACATTTATTTGCTGTCTGTTTCTGGAGCAACAAAATGCTGGCAAGGTGACCTTACAGCATTTGCCACAACTGACCCCTAGAGCTGAGATTCAGAGACACTGGAGTGCTTGTCCAGATGCCGTCAAATCTGTTTTGCTGCAGTCCCCGCAGCTGCTTGATGCATTAGAGGAGCTTTCCGTAGTACACATCTTGATCGTGATTGGGGAAACGCGGACAAAAAATATATTTAGCCATCTTTGCATTCAATTGAGGCCCTCGAGGCAGCAAACAGTTAAAAAAAATACAAATCAATTTTAAAAACAGTACTTCTGTATAAAACAAATAATTAAAGATTTGGATTGTGATATTTATTGTAGGGTTAAATTTGTTGCATCAAAGATGTAACTTTTTAAAAAAAATGGAGTGATGCATTTCTCAATATTAAAAATAACTTTTTTTGCACAAATATCCACACAAATGACACCAATTTTATTGAGCAGGACTAAAAAAATCATAGAAGGCATAATTTCTCTCTCTCTGGTTTTATGCAAAGTAATTACAGGTAGTCAAGAACAAAATCTGCACAATTTCTCTTTACTGGGGTAAACAAATGGAAATGGAAAGGGAGAGGGGCCAAATGGGCCTTATGCTATTTGCTCCCTCTCAAGATAACTTACTTCATGAAGTTGTTGTGAGAACAAAATGGAGGAGAGGAGACCCAGGGTTGCTGCCATAATGAATGAATTCTCACTTTGCTCTCATTGACGCTGCAGAGAGACTTTGTCAACACTCCACCCCCCAATCTTCTGCAGATATTTGGCTGCTAAATAATTGCTATTAACGATATTGCTTTAATGTTTTATCCTTGCCCATCCACACTTTACCCAAATCACACCTGCTTTGGGGTATGGTCTTTTTGGTAAGACTGCACCCAAAGCAAGTTTAGGGAAATCTGCAGCAGAGCCAGGGGAAACCCAGGCGGGTGAATGCATGATGAATGACTAAATAATAAAATGCTGCTTTTGCAGGGGGGAGCGGGGGAGTATGGACCAAGAACTCTCTGTGGAAGCGACCTGTCCTGAGCATCCAAGAGGACAGCAAGGATAAAAACGCAGTTCAGAGACAGACAGAAAAGCTGGCTTACATTAGTCAGGCCGGCCCCCAGTTCACCAAGCTGATTAGTGCCTGTTCTCACCGGAACCAGTTCTCAGGTCACAGGCAAAGAAAAAGGCATCCCCTGCTGCCTGAGATCCTCAAGCTGGAGATGCCAGGGATCCAACCTTCTGCAAGTAAAGCATGTGCTCTACCCCTGGGAACGTCAGCGACCACCTCTTGCTGCTTGCCCCTCGCATGTGGCATTCAGAGGTTCTATGCAGAAATTTGTACATGAAGATGTAGGTGTGGTGGAACAAACCAGCTGACCCAAGGGCACTGCTCCATCTTGGCCTCCAGGGCATCTATGTTCCAGTGGCCATTCAGATCTTTGCCTAGCGCTGTGCCACTCTCCTGGCTCCCCTTCTGGTACACCACTGCCACCGCTTGGCCTTTGCAGGAATCACCCCAAGAGGACTGGGGTCACACTTCCCTATGTTACCATTTAAAAGCCTCTCTTGCTTGGGTCTCCCGCTTCCCAGGGTCTGGTTACCATGGGGACAAGTTTATGGCACTTGCACACCACCGGAGGATTAGCAATTTGCCAACTTGACTGCCCCTCATTGATTTAACTTCTAGGGTTAATAACAACTGAAAGCCTCTATGCATAGTCTTTTATAAATGTCACCCAAGCTAGTGCAAATGCATGTATTGCCTTACTAAGGTGAACGCTGGGGCAAAACGAAAGGGGATTCCCCCACTGCCAATCTGGAGAACCACTTTTGTTATAGCAGCCCTGAGGCACTAGCAAACCCAAATACCACTCCTAGCTGCAGCCACTGGAAGAATTGCTCCATTTTCTGGACAGGAATTTCAGAAACAGAAAGGAAGAAGAGATTGGATTTATACCCTGCCCTTCACTATCTGAAGGAGTCTCAGAGTGGCTTACAATCTCCTTTCCTTTCCCCTCCCCACAACGGTCACCCTGTGAGGCAGGTGGGGCTGAGAGAGCTCTTTCGAAAACTGCTTGTGAGAGAACAGCTCTGAAATATCTTGCAACTGACCCAAGGTCACACCAGCAGCTGCATGTGCAGGAGTGGGGAATCAAACCCGGTTCTCCCAGAGTCCGCACTCCTAACCACTATATCCAAACTGGAAAAGGTGCAATGGCACTACCTTATCAGTGCTTTGAAACAGGCCACAGATGTGGCTATAACCCAGTAATGTATATATAATTTTTAGCTTTTTATTTAATTCATTTGTACCTCGCCTTTCTCCCCAAATGGATACCCAGAGCAGCTTATGTTGTTCTCCTCTCCTTCATTTTATCCTCACCACAACCTTGTGAGGTAGGTTAAGCTGAAGAGTGTGGGACTGGCCCAAGGTTGCCCAGCGGGCATCCATGGCACTAGTGGGAATTCGAACCTGGGTGTCTCAGATACTAGTCTTAACCACTACACCACACTGGCTCTCTCTGGTAAATGGTAGAATATTGGTGGTATGCAGAAACGTGCACTCAAGAGGCAATATGAGACTTCTGAAATCTATATGTAAACTTACTTTAGTCAGTTCCCATTCTTCATTTTCAGGCACATGGGAGTGTTTCCCTACGTAGTGGCAGTCACCTAACTCCACGGGTCCTGTTTTGGATCGGAGGCAGAGTTGCTTGCCAATGTTGTGCCGGAGGTCTCTCTGGGATGTGTATTCAAAATACTGAAAACCAAAAAAGAATATATACATACACAGCAATGGAGAGGAAACAAACTCTGCTGAAACTGGGTATTATTATTTTTTTTAAATGAAGGGGGTATTTTTTTTAAGCACAAAGAGAAACATAGGGTTATACTTGCATTTAATACTTTGTTAAGAAAATTACAGGAAACGAACGTTCTCCTGTACCTTCTCTACAGGAGCATCTAACACTGTTTGCCTTGGTTCATGTGATGCTTCTAAGACTAACCCACAGAACCTCAGCAATAGTAATCTATTTATACATAATTCTGCTGAATTCCTGTAGGTACTTCTGGTCAGAGACCCAACTACAGGAGGAAAAACAGAGATGCATCTTTGGTTTCATTTCCTGGGTTCTTGGACTTCCCTCCTTTTGATGGAGTCGAAACCAGTGTGCATATGCATGCATGCATGCGTGCGTGGTGGGGGTTGGAAGGCCCTTGACTAGCTGCACAAATTCCATACCTGATTGCCTCCCATGCCATGGCAGGGATACATGATCAGTGGCTTCCCTCCATGGTTGTTTTCACCAACATCCAAGCAGCGTTTGGCACCTTCATTTCTAATCTGCAAGTATATAAACCAAAAACCATTAAGGGCCTATCTCTAGGGAATGGCAGAGTGCATGCTGAGGTTCCTGTGCTGTCTCTTCCTCTGCAATCTTCTCCTGCCACTTCTGGCAACAAGGCATACAACGTGCATCGAGAAGAGTATCTGGTCCCATCTTCATTCACCACAATTCCATGCAATTTATCTTCTCCATCAGATGTTAGAGTGTTATGAACATCCTCTTACAATGCACTCCACCCATTAATTAAGTAAGACCAGCTTACAAACAAAATGCCATTCCCTACGTTCGAGTTCCCTACCCTTCAGGATCCTAGAGTGTGTTTTCATTTGGCCAGATATCTTCCTGGAAACAAAGGTGCTCCTAATCAAGGCCACCCTGCTTCCACTTAATATGGACATCAGGACGGTGCGCTGAGACGGAGCTCCACTGGCAAAAAAGATAAGCAGGGATGGAATTCCTGCACTTCCATTCCATCTTTCTCCAACTCCTTGAGGGTTGGGTTTTTTGGGGTTTTTTTTCAGTAAGCCATCCACTACGTTTTCAAATAACAAGTAGGTTGACGGGAGGGCAGGAAGAGAGTACAGAAAAAGACGAAATCAGAGTCTACAAGCAGAGAAATTAAATATTGACAAAGTGACGATGATCACTTTCTGGTTAACAAAGGAAGTATTGATCTCATGTTACTGTGAATGCATATAACAGCATGCCTGCATGTTCAAACATCTGTCTGTAAGAAAGCCAATGCACATTCGCTTTACCAATGAAACTGGGGACCACGTACCTGGATAAACATGGGGTTTGTATCATACATTCAGCTTGTACATACATTTTAACTGTAACAGAGAATTACTCAACAGGCATACAAAAAACAATCAAGTGTACACTGTACACCAAGGTATAAGCCTTTCCTAGGAGAAAAGGGGCTTGACTTCTCAAAATTCACTGATGCTAAATAAGGGGGTGGTGGAAATCCGTGAGTAGCAGTACGCAGAGAGAGCAGGGCAATGGAAGGATGCAATCCTATCATTTCCCACCTCCAAATCTCCTTCTCTCTTTCTGACTTGCTGCCCACTCCCTCCAACACTGCTGCTCCAAGAAAGGCAGAAGTGCCTTAGAGGCACAGTTTCTTCCCAGTCAGTAGAAGAGGACATTTATTTCATTATAAAACTAAAAAAGAAGAATGAACCAACACTGTTCTTTGTTAAATGACTAGAGACCCCACCTTTAAGATGATAAGAATTTATCAAGCTAGATTAACTTTTATAAACACGTTTTATTAAAGAACCATTATTTCCAACAGAATCTTAACCTAGGTGAAGGAAGGGCCCAAGATCGTATTTTGGATTTTCACTCTTTTTTTTTTTTTGTATTTTGTATTTTCAACCTATTATTCGAAGATGAAGCGATACCAGCTGTTCAAATTACAGAATACCAAACACATTGTGTGGGACTTGATTCAGTTCCAACAGTGAACCACTTTCAGTCTTACCTAGGTAAATATTATCAGGCATGTCAAATAGGGTTTCGGTTTTCCATTTCAGCCACATGCAATTCCCTCCCAGTCGTGTATTTGCTCAGTTCTGCTACTCAATCTCCTACACTGTTTGTGTTGCACTCAACAGAACCATTATAATCCGCTCTCAATGGCCAGATCCAGTATGATACCCAATAAGAGGAGGGAGGTGTGGGCCTTTGAGGGGCATGTGGTAAGTGGCAGCCAAGCAAGCAGGCCTATCTCTTCCACTGCCCAGATGATGCCTGCACACTTAAGAGACAGAAGTCAGAGAACATCCCATTCCAGTGGCCTAAAGCTACAGCACCTCAACTTTATATCTGTATCTTTTGGGGGGACATTGAGAGGGAGGTACAGAGGACTGGGGACTAGGGGTGTGCACACACAAAAAAATTGGTATTTTTCGGGTTTGGGTAAAACAAGCCCGAAAAATATCGGTATATACCGATATTCCTGAATCCCAATATTGGTAAGATATCGGGGTTTGGGAAAATTCAGTACAGCTGAATTTATTTGACCATTATACTGTAGGGGGAAAGACCCCATAGAGTATTAAGGCACCGGAGCCTTTCATTCCCCAATGCCCTGCCTCTTCACTCCCCTGCCCATCAGCTGGGGAGTGAAACTGACCAGAGGAAGCAGAAGCAGGGCAGCTGCGGAAGGGAAGACTCGGGGGGAAGACCCAGCCTGCCTTTCCTCCCAAGATCGGCCTCCCCAGGCTCCCCGCAAATGCTTGCCCAGGCTCTGCAGCCGTGGGGCGCTTGGGCAAGCCAAGGGAAAGGAAGGGATCGAGTGGAGGGCACAGCTGGTCAGTTTCACTGAAACTGACGCCTTCTCTCCCTGACTCCGCTGAATAAAAGCCAAATAAGATCGGCTTTTATTGGGGAGCATGTTATCGCCCAGCCGAATCAGATTAGAGAATCTGATTCAGCTTTTATTTTTTCAGTTTGGCAAAGCTGAATGCACACCCCTACTGGGGACTAATATTTTTTGAGAGCCAGTCAAGTAGAGATCCTCCTATTGGGTGTACTTGGGTCTTCCCCTCTCATGCATTCAGGATTACCTATATAGTTCGTAAAGGTTTCCCTTGCTCAAAAACTTGCTGAATCTGACTCTAGGGGGCAGTGCCCATCTCCGTTTCCAAGCTGAAGATGTTTCCATGGTCATGTGGCCGGCCTGACTAAACGCCACGGCACATGGAACACTGTTACCTTCCCACTGAAGCTCCCACCTTCCCACTGCCAAATACCTATTTATTTATTTATTTGTTGAGATTTGTATCCCGCCCTCCTCGCCATATCTACTTACAATTTCTTGCTTTCAAACTGCTAGGTTGGCAGGAGCTGGGGCCAGAGGTGGGAGCTCACTCCGTCACGCAGCAGTAGAGTCTCAAATTGCCGAGCTACTGACCTTCCTCCCTTAAGTACAATCATGATGTACTTACCTTTAGAATACAGTATCCTGAAAGGATACTGCCGTGTTTGAGAAAGGATTAGGTACATACAAAAAAAGGTCCATCAATTCCCCCTCACCGTAACTGCTGGAAATGGAGATTCTGCATTGTAAGAGTATATCTCTGTCTGGGAGGAAATAACTGGGGTCTTACATGCACACATCCATGGCATTCAGCTGATCTTGGGCAACAAAGAGGCTACAGAGACCTTTCTTATGGTCCTGCAAGGTAATTGTTAGACACATGAAAGGGGGAACCAAACCAGCTCCATTCACACTTACAGCTCCATAGAAAGCTGGAGTCAGGTCTGGAATGAAGATCTCGGGATAAACCGTCTGCAGATACCAGGTGAAATTCTTGCAGTGCAACCGCTCCTTCAGTTCAAGCCGTGCAGTGAGGTCTCCATACGTTTTCTAGGAAAGCAACAGCATATTTGCAGGTCACAAAAGTGACATCAGCAGTCTTATCTGCCTCCAAAATCCCACTCGTTGGATGGAGCAAACCTGATTTCCCTTAAAAGGCCTGTTTGTAGGAAGAACTACTTGGAAACAACCACCTTCATTCTGCAATTTGCTTCCTCTGAGGGTTCAATCTGGGCAAGATGTTGTCAAGACTAAGCCCCGGAGACCTGTTTCCAGGGACAGGGCTCCAGAATCTCCAAAATGCTAGTACTTCCAAGATGCTCTCCCATCTAAAACACTGCAGGTCCCCCTCGTCTGGCAAAGCTCCACCAGAATTGGCTGATGGGGAAAGCACATGCTTAGCATGCAGAAGTCCCCAGATTTAATTCCTGGCACCTCCTGTTAAAGGATTTCAGGTAACAGGAAAAGACCTATCCAGCCTGGCTGGAAAGCCACTGCCTGGTGCACACAGCACTGAAAATGACAGGTCAATGTTCTAATTTCATACAAAACAACACCATACTTTCACATATGTTTCTTTGTTAGGCTATAGCTGAGCACCCCAGATACTATAAATGTAGCTCTCAGAACTTGGGGAGTTCCACAGCAGCTGCTTAGTAGGGAAGCGACAGGTTTCTTTGGAGTATCTCAGGCAAAAGCTGGGATTGTGAAGGTGGCAGGGAAGCAGGAAATGAGAACCAGCATGGTGTCATGGTTAAAGTGTCAGACTAGCCCTAAAGAGGTCTGGCTGTCCTCAACCAGAGCCATGACTTTTTCAGCCCTGGCTCACACCCGGTGGGGAACTCTCTGCCAAATAACATCTGCACCCTGTGGGACTTTATGCAGTTCTGCAGGGTGTGCAAAGCAAAGATGCTCTGCCAGGCGTTTGGAAGAGGACAGCAAAGGACACCACCTTTACATGGCATTCCCTTCCCTTCCCTTCCCTTCCCTTCCCTTCCCTTCCCTTCCCCTCCCCCACCCTGCCTTCCCCACTTATTGCGAGACAGTAAGGCATATTGTATGATTGCTTTGGCGCCATCTGATGTTATTTTTGGATTTTAAATAAGAGTTTTCTGTTGTTCACCACCTGTGAATTCAGAGGGCAGTATATAAATTTAAACTATAAAGAAATAAATAGCATCTGGAAACCCCAGGTTCAAATCTCGACTCATGCCATGGAAGCTTGCTAGGTGACTTTGGACCAGTCACCTGCTGACAGCGTAACCTACCTCACAGGGCTGTTGTGAGGATAAAAGGGAGAAGAGAATTATGTAAGCCACTTTGGGTCCCCACCGGGGAGAAAGGCAGGATATAAATAAAGTAGATAAATAAATGTTCAGATAGATTATTTTCCTTGCCCCCAAAATGACTACTTTGGAAAACTCTTCTTACTACTAATTGGGACCAGAACACAGGAATCTGTCTAGTACTGAGTCAGACCACTGGTCTATCAAGGTCAGTGCTGTCTATTTTGCCTGGTAAAGACTCTGAGGATGGGGTCTTTCACATCTCAGCTACCTAATCCTTTTAACTAAAGATGACAGCAACTGAGCCTGGGACTTGCTATGGATGCTCTGCCACTGAGCTATCCCCCCCCCCCCACTGCTATGTAGGGAGAAGGCAAAACTATAGAGAGGCTCTGCATACAGAATGAAGCACGAGCTACAGATCCTTTGACTCTTCAGAGACAACTTCCGAGGACAAATGGCTGAATACCTCTCTAGCCATCTGGGAGGCCTGCTGGTTCCTCCTGTAGAAGATTTCCTTGTAGTTGTCCATCCAGACTTCTGCCAAGCGCACTTGGTTCCTGGAGATTACTTGAGTTCCTTTCGGGAAAGTGTGGGGGCTCTTCGACCGGAACACGTGGCCAACCACTGAGCAGGGGATGATCTCTAGCTGACCCCCACACTGCCAAACCTGCAGAAGTGTCCAAAGAAAAGAATAAAACCTTAAGTGAAGTATAAAAAGAGCCCACCCATGTCATGACCAAGGCCCTAAATAACGGTTCAGTCGCAGAAAGATCCTACCTATCAAAGTGGGCCAAGGAAGGAGCTGCCCACGATCTAAAACAGGGTCTTCAAGCCTGACATCATTAGAGTTTCAGGAACAACAACCCCAGGTTTCCCCCAAGAGAGACCTGACATCCATGATTGCATTACTTGTTGTTTACTATCAAGCTTCAGCCCTGCTGCAGAACCAGACAAGTTATTTGAAGTTAGTTTCGATCCAATGGAATGTCATCGGGGATGGAAGAACCTGTCCAAGGAGACAGGATGGAAACCACCAGAAATAGCATGGTGGGGGGCGGGAGGGGCAGAACACTTTGGGCTGTAGCAGGAGGTGAAAGATCTTTGCAAACGGAAATCATTCTGTCCACACCACACTGGATCAAAGCCACTGACTACAGCGATACCAGTGGAGACCCAAGAATCCTCACTCCCCAAAGAACTGATACCTCAATGGCTATCCAGAACTACAGTGTGAACTACAGAACTACAGCTGTGCTCTGCCCTTCAAGATTTATCCACCTGACAGCAGACGAACTGTACAGTGAATAGTATTTTAGTGCTCGACTGAGCTGTCGTTTTCCCCAGAGCAGCGACACAGAGCTGAAGAACATGTTTCTGACTAGTTGGTTTCTCACTCTCTGCAAACTTCAACCCCACTGCAGATCAGGCAGGTTATTTAAAACCCAGGCAATTTGGTATGTCTGTAGATATGCAGCTGCAGTCCTGAATGGAAGAATTTGGGCTGACCTGGAAAGCTCCTATTCTTGGTCTTTCTCTGCAGCCACATGGTGGCACTCCACACAGCACTTCACAGGTGAAAGATGTTTTTTCACATGTGGGTTTTTACAATACAACATAATCAGGGAGATCACTGTGGACCAGTGTTCCCTCCAAACTGAGTTAGTGTGAGCTAGCTCACAGTTTTTTAGCCTCTAGCTCACACATTTTTGTCTTAGCTCAGGAAGGATGGCTCCAGAGCAAACTAATTTATGCAGCAGCCAAATCACTCGCTCACAACTTTAATGCCAGTAGCTCACAAAGTAGAATTTTTGCTCACAAGACTCCACAGGTTAGAGGGAGCATTGCCGTGGACCAGTCCACATCACATGCTAAGAAGCGGGCAACATCCCAGATTTGTTTACCTCACTCAAGTATTGTTTTAATTATTACTGCTCACAAGGGGTTGTGAGAGGAGGGAGAGCAATTTGGAAGTTTACTGATTTCATTTGTGCTTTACCTTTCTGAAACTTAAAGCCCTGTTTAGCCAGGAAGCTCACTGAATGACTTGGGGCAATCACTCTCTCAGCCTAATGTACCTCACAGGGTTAATATGAGGAATAAAGGCAAGAGAGAGAACTCTTACGCACCAGGAAAAGTGAAATAAAATCATAATGATTAGTAAAGTGATACTCTGTTTGGTGTAATGGTTAAGAGTGGCAGACTCTAATTTGGGAGAACCGGGTTTGATTCCCTCCTCCTCCACATGCAGCTGCTGGGTGACCTTGGGTCAGTCACAGTTTCTTTCAGAGCTGTTCTCTCAAGAGCTGTTTCTCTCAGACCCATCTACCTCTCAGGGTGTCTGTTGTGAGGAGAGGAAGGGAAGGAGATTGTAAGCTGCTCTGAGACTATGAGTGAAGGGGTGGGGTATAAATCCAATCTCCTCTTCTTCAGGCCTGTAGTTACAGTGGGGCATTGTGGGGCCTGGCCCCCTGACTTCCTGCCAAGGCCCCACGACTTCCATCCAGCCCCCAGGCTTTCTGGACTGCCCAGAGGACTCCCCATCACTGCCTCTTCCCCAAGCGTGGCTTGCTTTCCCACGTAGGCAGGCAGAGTGTGAACGCTGCAAAAGTGAGTTTTTAAATTTTTAATTAAAATTTTATTTTTTATTTTGTGACATCAGTGCCCCCTGACTTATTTAAAGGCCCCCTGAATAACAAAATCCTGGCTACGGGCCTGCTCGTCTTCTTCTCCAGAGCTGCTTGTGGATCTTTGTTGTGCCAGCTGTGGCTCTTTGGGGCACCAGTCCCCAATACGGTACACACCCTATGTCTCAGGAAAGTGGACAAGGCCCTTGCCTGGTAGGAACCGAGGCTGGAAGACTCCCACCTTGAAACAGCTACCACCAAAGGAACAGAAAAGCAGCCAGCCTCCAAAACAATGCACTACAAAATAAAGACCCTATTCAACAAGCTGACGTGACTTTTGCATTATAGGTTTCCAAATCAGCTCAGTCTGCTGCGTGTCTTTCCCATTCCTTAGAGCTCTCAATCTAGTCAGTTGATAAGTCTCCAAACCCTTTTGTGCTCATTCTTGGACCTGCTTCCAGTGCCTCACAAACACGATTCTAGTAGTTGTGATAAAATGTAGGGCAATAAAGCCCAGATTATTAGGCACCCTTGGCACATAGTTAAGTAAAAAAAAAACCTATTGTAAAGGAGGGGGAATCTGATCTGAAACCAGGCTTTGTTGCACCAAAACAAGATTGCCAATAGTTGTAGCTCATGTGCAGGTCCACCACACATGCATGTTTGAGTTCAGTCTTCATTCGTACAGCATCTCCTGTTTTTCTAATAAAAAATATTATAATAAAGGAAAAAACTGCTGGCCTCCCCAAGGTGCAGGCTGAGGCCAGGAATGGAAGTAAATGTGGGCTCTTTCAGTTGATGGTTATGGCAAATCCGTGACGTGTGGAGAGTGAATACCAATGAGTTAAAATAAAACCCAGCCCTAGAAAGCATTCTGAAAACATGAGCCACAAAAGAAATTATAATTGCCTTCAAGTTATTAAGTTGGCTCTCATAGTGTAGCTTTGGCATTTTACAAGCCTTAGTCAGGATTTCATTTTTCAATTTGTTCCTTCTCAAGTGCCCCCAAAACCAAGAAAAAATAGAAAATAAGCTCATCACAAAGCAGAGGCAAGGAAAATGGAAGCATCTGAGCCAGATGAATAAGTCCTGGGCTGAGCACCTGCCCTGCCCTTTTTGCAGGTCACTTAAAATTTGGGCTTGGCCAGAGGCATGAGTCAAAGTGCAAAAGGTAAAGGGATCATGGCCCTTGGCTTTTAACCCCTTGGCCTCCTATGTGTCATGCATGCAAAACCAAGCTCACGGTGTGCTCATGGCTTTTCACCCGTGCTAAGTTGCGCTGGAGGCCTCTGTGGGATTGTGACATGTTGTTACTTAAACTTGTATCAATGCACATTTTACATCACAAGCTGCTGAGAGTCCCCAGTATGGGAGAAAAGCTGGATAAAAATAGTTAAATAATTAAATGACAGAAGACTCCTTTTTGTGGAATTTTTTTTTAGATAGCTAGTGAATAAATTGGCCGTGTACCGAGAATATCGATATAGCTCGAAGATTATTATGATCATCCCTTGTTTCTGCCGCAAGAATAGCTTTCTTTCTTACCCGAAAGGACATCTCCACATTCTCCCCTCCCCAGATTTCCATCTGATCGTCGTAGGAGCCAATGTGTTCAAAATAGGATCTTGAAATGGCAAACAGGCCACCAGCAAATGTGGGAGTTCTGTACAAAAAGAGAAAACATTACAGGAACACAGTTTTACAAACATTATGTCAGGATGAGCAACATATTCTGCCCCCCCCCCCCCAATCACAACCAACTTGTGATGACACCGTAGGTCAAGAGACGTTCAGAGGTGGTTTGCCATCGCCTGCCCCTGCGTAGTGACCCTGGAATTCCTTAGAAGTCTCCCATACAAATACTGACCAGGACTGATCCTACATAGCTTCTGAGATCTGCCAAGACCAGGCAAGCCTGGGCTTTCTAGGTCAGGTGCTGAAGAGGAAATGTAACCAGGGTTCTTTCCCTGCCAGTCAGTGCTTTGATTCCTCCATGAAATTCTAAATTGCCTTTTCTACATGTTTATAAAAGCCGGACCTTTCACGTCTCTAGACCTGCAGGTTTCAGAGAACACTTCTGCTCAACTGACTCTGCTGAAGGGCCATCAAGCGTCACCACAGGTCCTCCGACACAGATTTCCCCGGGACATTTCTCACATCATCCAGACCTAGCCGAAACGTTATGTTGGAAACAAATCACATCACATGCCCCAGCTCTGTAGGTCCTGGGATCTTGTTCACACAGTTCCCCCCTCTTGGCATGACAGCCATGACCTCCCTCCCTCAGCTACAATTGGCAGGCTGCAGGCCCCATCCAGAGTCCCATCACCTGAGGAGATTAAATCTCTGGGAAGGAACAGAGCCTTTTCTACGATATCCTTGAAGCTCTGGAACAAGGTTTTGAGAGCTTTGTAAGAGCCATCTCCTAAGTGAGCTTTCGAGAACTAATCTGCTAATTGTGAGGAGGAGGAGGATGTATGTACTAAAGACAGCAAATTCCTAGTTCACTTAATTCTATGAACAAAACAAAACTGCGCTCAAATTAAGCTTCAGCATTATGTGTGACTGGAATCAACGCATGTTATTGCCCTGTTACTATTCGCCTCCTGCCTCAAATTTTAGGGTACAAACTGTGAAGCATCATGACACAGTAACAAAGAGATGTTGTTGTTGTTCAGTCGCACAGTCGAGTCCGACTCTTCGCGACCCCATGGACCACATCACGCCAGATAATGATCACACCAAATAATGTATCTGGATTCTAAACAAAAATGGTGGGGTGGTAACCTAAAACCTAGTTCTGCGTTTTAATCTCGTCTCCAGATTCTTTACTCGTAACCTTGCTGTGACTGGAAAAGCGGATGGACCTTTCCGCTGAAGGAGGGAAACTGACTGGGCCCGAAACAGTTGAAACAACAGCAGCAGCAACAACAAATTTAAGCGAATGCGAAGCATGGCTGGGCTGATTACATCAAAAGCAGCAGAAACTACCCAGATGCTTAGGACAGACGCTCATTCATTAGAGGCTTTGGAGAGTCTTGTTTTCAGACAGACAGGAGTGTGTGTGTGGGGGGGTTTATTCATCCTCAGCTATCATTACTGTAAATGCATATTACAGAGCCATAAATAAAAGCACTTGGGGACCGAGCTTTTCACTCTGCCCTGCTTTCATAATCAGTTCCCTCTCCCAACTTTACAAAGGAAGAGTTAAAAGAAGAAGAAGAAAAAAAAGCAGAGGGCTGTTTCCTTTCTTTTCCAGAAAGGGCTCTGTTCTTAACCAAGAGGGGCCTATGGGAGATTAGGAGCTGCTAAAAAGCCAAGTTACCAGCGTCTCCTCTTTCTCTCTTGAAATAAGGGGGGTAAAAAGAGAGGAATCCCTGAGCTCCTTTCATTGGGCCAGAACAGTCTCCTGTCTGACCTTTGCACAAAGAGGAGCTGTACTTGAGGCCAAAAGGAACAGGATTTCGTCTCGCTATCACCGATGATGAGGGCCAAGGCTCGGTATTGAATGTCTCCCACTTTATGGATTCAAGGTCATTTCAAGCCTTAAGAGGTCGGGCTACTGGTTACCTTAATGACTCCACAGCTGCCCATTGCCAAAACAGACAAGAGGCTGGCAGGGTTTGAAAGAGAAAGGAACAGACCCCATTTCTTTCATGTCAGGGCCCTCATTATCTTGCTCTTGTACCGGGGGGGGGGGGGGGGGACACCCATTGTTGTTTTGACTCATCAGAAAGAACTATGGATGAGAGCTTACAATTCCATTCTGCGAATGGCAGCTCTGCTGGCACAAGGAGACTTCTTTCTTTGGCAAAAGGGGCTCTTTCTGTTTGAGATGGTCCCTTACACTGGAGGACAGGTCTACAGTTAATGAAAGGGAATAAAAAAGTCCAGGCCTTTGAATATACCATGTTTCGTATCCCAGTGTAATCAACTTTATAAAAGGTGTGCTGTCACCTGACTGAAGAAATCTTATCTGGTAGGGTAATCTACTAATTAACTGAAACATTTCTATTCACACAAATTTTATACAGAAATGGAGGGCATACTTTGTATTTTTGAGAAGGCATTACAACCTGTCATTCTGCAACAAGGATTTTTTTTTTTGCAGGGGGGGGTAGCAGGCACATATAGCTACTCTCTGTCGTGGCCATTGGAAATGGAAGATGTCCTGTCTTTCTACTGTTCTCCGAAATACTAATGGCTCTGTGTGTGTGTGTGTGTGTGGAATCATGGGGGGGCGGGGCCAAGACTCCAGCAACAGAAGACAGTGGAGAGTTAAACATATTTATTTGTATAAGGTATGAAAAACTAGGGAGCTCTCCCTTAAAGCAACTATGGGGTATACTGTTATTTATGCAGTATATCGCCCCATTTTGTAAGAGGCCATTCCTTCCCGTGTGTGAGAGAAGAGGGAACAGCTTTTCTACGGTAGCACCTGCTGCTACCTGCAGTTTTTGCCAGTTCTTATACTCGACATATTATACTCGGGGAGGGGCCGTGGCTCAGAGTTAGAGCATCTGTTTTGCACGCAGAGGGTCCCAGTTTCAGTCTCTGGCTTCTCCATTTAAAAGGACCAGGTAACAGGTGATGTGAAAGGCCTTGACCTGAAACCCCGGAGAACTGCTGCCAGTCAGAATCGACAGTGCTGACTAATAGTCTGACTCAGCCGAAGTCACGTGTGCAAAGTTAACCCTGCCATCCTGATTAGTCAGGGACATTTCAGCTAACAGGGTGTAGCTGTAGCTCCAGCAGAAAGCCTGTGCAATTAGTGTCACTGACGTTGATGCACTTAAGATGGCACTGGATGGGGGTCAGGGTGGTTTGAATATCAGGAACATCAAATCCGGATTGCATTCACCCCAAAGGAATGTTGGCACAGTCTCTGCTGGCCTTCTTGAGAAAATCTGTCTTGGAGAGAATCTGATAACTGATTTTTATGCGATTGTTCTAGCTTCTAGGTTCTGATTATTACAACTTATTTAATTCATGTGATAGTTATTTTACTGCTCTTTTAATTTTAGGACCATGTTCTTAAAGTTGTTTTACAGTTGTTTAAAATATATATATATACCCAGGGCTGGTTCCAGGTTTTTGGGACCCTGGGCAGACAGTTCCCAGGGCCCTCCTCTCCTCTTCTATCCTCCACCGGGCACTCATGGCCTCCTTCCCTCCCATCTATTTGCAGGCCTCCTACCTGCTTAGGTGTCCTTCCCATCTCTGCTCAAAACTGCACCCACTGCACATGCTCACGGTGGCTGCAGAGATGTCCCCAATGGCACTGGGCGGTGCATGCAGCATGGGTGGTGCAGTGTTAGCAAGTGAGTGGGCATGGGGGGGCAGCAGTATAAAATTATTAAAGAGCTTTCCAATACCAAGAAGTCCTACAGAACATAAACTTAGAATAAAATCTCCTAAAAGCTACAGTGTCATAAAACTCTTGTGAATTTTCTGCATTGTGCAGGGGATTGGACTAGATGACCCTAGAGGTCCCTTCCAACTCAGTGGTTCTATGAAAACCCCTTTTCTTGTGGGGAAGGGGGCAGGTTAAGACGAGAATATTTTCCTAAAAGCTTAGAAACATAAAAATTTATTTGGTACCTAAAAGATTTCGGCATTGGCAGGGGCACTAGATGAGCCTCTGTGGAAAAGGGATTTCTGCCATCTTGGCACCATTAAAATGAAGATGAAGAAGAGCTTGGATTTATACCCTGCCCTTCACTACCCGAAGGAGTCTCAGAGTGGCTTACAATCTCCTTTCCCTTCCCTTCCCGACAACAGACACCCTGTGAGGTAGGTGGGGCTGAGAGAGCTCTTTTGAGAACTGCTCCTGAAAGGACAGCTCCAAAAGACCCAAGGTCACACCAGCAGCTGCATGTGGAGGAGTGGGGAATCAGACCCGGTTCTACCAGATTAGAGTCCGCACTCCTAACCACTACACAAAACTCTGTCTCTGTCTCAGGTACAAACACATTTCACTTCCATCAGCTGAGGAGGGCACATAATTCAGGACCTCTGAGGATGATCTTAACTGCTGGGGCCATGTTCACCTGGGAGAAGGTGTCCTGATAACCAGCACTTGGAATTGTGCCTGGACAAATCAGTAGCCAATGGAGTTCTACCAAAACATCATCCAGTCAGTTCATCCCTCTTAGTAGAGCAGGGGTGTCAAACCTACAGCCCATGGGCCAGAACTGCTCACCCAGGACTTTAATCCAGCCCATGGCTCCTTCCCCCCACCCCATCCTCACCCTTCAGAGCTTGAGCAACTGCTGAGTGCAAGGAGCAGAGGGTGGGGCTGCTGAACTTCCCAGCTCACTGAGCCTTGTTTTCGCTAGCTTCTCCTCTGGCTCCTCTGGGCTCCATTGAAAGACACTACAGTACAAAAAAAAAGTTGCAAAGAAAATGCAGGATGGATTTTCCATCAAGGTCTCTGGGCCCAGACAGACTACACTGGGACTGGAATGATAGACTACTCTGGGACTGTTTCTAGCAATAGAAACAGTGCTCTGGGACTGGAATGACAGCTCCCAGAACGGAATGACAGTCCCTAGCAATAGAATCTGTGTTCTGGGACTGGAATGACAGGTCACAGAGTGGAATGACAGCCCCTGGGATGATCGGCCGTGTTCTGAGAACGGAATGCCACGCTGGAAATGGAATTCCACTCTGGGGCCCTCATTCCATCCACAGAGTGGCTTCTGCTACACCCAGGGGCTGTAATTCCCCTTTCACTCCAGCCGCAGAGCACAGATTCTATTGCTAGGGATTGTCATTCCACTTTGGGGGCTGTCATTCCAGTCCTAGAGTAGTCTATGTGGGCCCAGAGACCTTAATGAAAAATCCATTCCACATTGTCTTTGCAACTTTTTTTGTGCTGCAATGTACTTTAATGGAGCCCATGCAAGTCAATTGGCATTCTTGGCTCCCATTATTTCCAATGGGACTTCAAGCATTTCCCATTGTTTCTAATGGGCAATCCTGTTATTCCTTTTAGTACATCCCTCCAAATTATTATCTCAAAACACTCTGCAAAAAAACCCTGAGACCCTGATAAAAGGGTGGGGGAAAGTTTGGGAATTGTCAGTTATCAAAGAGTGTTAAATAAACAAACTATTGCAAGAGTATTGCTGTTCTAAGCATGTTTGTATTTTAAGCAAAAAACAATATCTTTAACTGTGTTTGTCGGTTCTTTATAAAGTTTATATCTCTGCTACCTGGCACGACATTTTATGACAGACATAGCCTGCCCGACAAAGTTCCATTTATGTAGGGTTGCCAGCTGTGAGTTGGGAAATACCTGGCGATATGGGGGAGTGCTGCCTGGAGAAGGCGGGGTTTGGGGAGGGACCCCAGCAGGCTACAATGCCATAGAGTCCACCCTCCAAAGCAGCCATTTTCTCCAGGGGAGCTGTTCTCTGTTGTCTGGAGATCAGTTGTAAAACTGGGAGTTCTCCAGGCCCCACCTGGAGGCTGGCAACCCTTTATTTATGTCAGATGCCGCCCTCATAACAAATTTGACACCCCTGTGTAGAAAGCCAGAATGGTGTAGTGATAAAGAGCAGAGGACTCTGATCTGGAGAACTGGGTTTGATTCCCCACTTCTCCACATGAAGCCAGCTGGGTGACCTTGGGCCAGTCACGGCTCTCTTAGAACTTTCTCACCCTTCCCCCGCCTCACAAGGTGCCTGTTGTGGGGAGAGGAAGGGAAGGTGATTGTAAGTCACTTTGAGACTCCTTAAGAGTAGAGAGAAGCAGGATATAAAAAACCCCTCTTCTTCTAGTAGCTTTAGCTACTACATTTTGAATCTTTTGATACACTGTTAGGCATTAGCTGGTTTTTTTGATTTACTCTTATATGTTTATGTATTTATTTTCATGAGCAGTGTTCCCTCTGGGCTGAGTTAGTGTGTGTTAGCTCAATTTTTTAGCCTCCAGCTCACACATGTTTGTCTTCACTCAGGAAGAATGGCTCCAGAGCAAACTAATTTATGCAGTAGCCAAATCGCTCGCTCACAACTTTAATGCCAGTAGCTCACAAAGTAAAATTTTTGCTCACAAGACTCTACAGGTTAGAGGGACCACTATGAGCAACAAGTTCTTGAGAATGAAAAGATGGGTTATAAATAACTACAATGTCGCATAGTCATATCCCTGTATTGTAACAATAATCCTTAATATAATTTCATACTTTTACCTGAAATTGAAGTCCTTGTGAGCACATTTCTTTCTTACTATGGCTTAATGAGGTCTACTTGACCTCAATAACCAGATTTGTAAAAAAACCTTTTACAAGTGCAGGATTTTTAAGGAAGGCACAACATATTCTTTAATGTTAGGCAAATGCAGGGAGCAAGAAATAATTGCGCAAATGTTTTAAAAAGTATTTTTAAAGAGCTATATGAAGACGTAAGTGGATAAATGGTCACTTAAAAAAGTTAACCACAGTTTCAAAATGGCTCAGATATTAGTATATGTATTCCAGGCATTGGGGAGAGGGAAAAGATATTTGTCATGGACATTGGTGCATGAAGTCATACCTTAAGACATACATAGTTTTGGAGATAGTTTTTTCCAGCTCTGAAGCATTAATGGAACTAGGGTTGCCAGGTCCAGCCTCATCCCCGGCAGGGGACTTTGGGGGGTTTTCCTGGAGGGAGTAGGTACAGCCCCAACATAATGGCATCACGTTGGAGGCATCCATGCCCCTAAGCCCTGCCCCCAACAACGACCACTCACAGCCACCCCTCTCCCTCCCCTCCTGAGAGATTTAAAGGGCTTTCCAGCTGATTTGGGGAGCATACGGCCCGCCAATCAGCTGGAGGGCCCTTTAAATCTTGCAAGAGGGGAGGGAGAGGGGCAGCTGCTGGCCAGGCACCTGAACTCCAAGTGGCTATGCTGTTTGTAATTTAGGCATACGAGGCCCAGCCCCCTCTGGCCAAAAGCTTTTAAAGGAATCCTTTAAATGCTTTTGGCCATGGGGCCTTGCACGCCTGAATTCCAAGTGGTGAATTCCCGCCTGGAGTTCAGGTGTGCTGCTGGTGGCCACCCCTCTCCCTCCTCTCTTACAAGATTTAAAGGGCCCTCCAGCTGACTGGCAGGCCACTGATCGACGGGCCACATGTTCCCCCTTTAAGGAGGGCCATTTAAATCTCTCAGGAGGTGAGGGAGAGGGGTGGCTGTGGGTGGTCATTGTTTGGGTGGGGCTCGGTAGTATGGCTTCCCCCCCACTGGCCAACTGGCTGGCAGTAGGCTGAAGACCCAAAAATCAGGAGAACCCCTGCCTGGACCGGGGGGTCTGGCAACCCTAAATGTAACACATAACTAGAGATAACTGTGAGGTTTCGTCTACATGAGACATGAGTTGGGCTGGGGGTTCCCAGATTTGACGCACAATCTCATGTACCATCAGGGGCTCACCTTAGAAAACACTCCATTGCTCAATAGCACTGCACTGGTTTCCCTCTGGCATCATTTTCCAGAGCAGAAATGGCTGCGCCGGGGGGGGGTTGCTGTCTGCCCCAACTCAGGCACCGTATCTAGTGCTGCATCTAGTGATGGGATGCTTTTTGAGATGAGTCCCTGATGGAAAGTGTGACTGCGTGACAGGTCAGGCTATCCCCGATCTGACTCACGACATATGTCTTGGGTGGACAAACCCTTAGACAGAATAGAAAACAGAAAACTCTAGATCTACCAGTGACCACAGGCACACATTGCAATGACAAAGGCTCTTAACCACCCCCATCTCTAAAACACTCTAAAACAACATTTTATACTCCATAAAGAATGTCAGATGTTCTCCCTCCCTCCGGCATTATGTTATATTATGACACAGGAAAAAGTCTGGAGTGTTTTGTTTTTAAAACTCAACATGACCAGATTTTTTTAAAAAACAAAAACTAAACTGGATATTTTGAATGCATTGAGAAGATTGAATTTGCGATACCTGCGCAAAAGATGAAAGGAAATAATAGATCTCTTAATGAGAAGCTTCACAAAACAGCATGACCCGTCTGGAGCCGGAGGCGAATTAACAGGTCCTTTCATTTGTACGCACGACATTCATAATGACCCCCCTTCTGTCAAAACTGAAGGAGGTTACATCCCTTCACCATCCCATTTCCCACCCCCACCCCGTGACTGTCTAAGCCGTAAAATGGCGTGATCGAGCTATTTTGAGGGCTTTCATTTCCAAGCGCTTCCGTGGGAACAATCACAGATCTCACTGGGCAATGTACCCAGTGAACAAGATAGATTCATAGGATTACTGGATTCATAGGATTACTGGGCTTCATGTACTATTGATTTTATTGGGTATGCCTCCTATCCATTGGTGAAAAAGGGATGAATGGCACCTGCTCCATACTAATTGTTGTTTTCCTTGTGATGACTCCCTTTTACATAATACCCATTTTGCGCCAGAAACTAAGTACTGTCACAAGGATAATGTCAGTTTGTGTTCATTCTCTTTTCACCAAGAGGTCCCTGATCAATACAACATTTGTGTCAAAGCAAGAAGAAGCTGAATGTAAGACGAATCCATTAAAAAAGGTTATCTACAGACATTCTGTGGGGTTTTTTTTTACATAACAGTAACTTGTATGAAATTTAAGACAGGACATGTATGAAAAACTAGTCTTCCTTTCAGGCGCTTTAGTTTCCATGAAATACAACCATTTGTGCAAATACATCTTACCCCACAGAACAGTTGGGGTAGATTCTCCCTACAATCACATGCAATGCAAATAATTTCTTTCGGAGACAGTAAAAACTGAATCATTCTAACGTGTTCTCTCATTTTTTGCTGCCAAGTCACAGCTGACTTATGATGACCCCGTAGGGCAGGAGTGGCCAACCCGTGGCTCTCGAGCCGCATGCGGCTCTTTGCCTGGTTTTATGCGGCTCTTAGGGCGTGTCCCGAAGTGGGTCGCCCGGTGGGCATAGAGCCTCCCGGGGACTCACCAAGCGGGGGAGCTGCGGCTGACGCCGGGCTCAGAAGAACTGAAGACAGAGAAGCCAGGCGAGACGAGGGAGACGCAGCCGGGAGGAGCGCCGCTAGGACCCTCCCAGCCCCGATTGACTGGCCAGGACCGGAAGACGGGGCTGCAAGGACGCGCCAGGCCCCGGCCCCGGGAGCAGCGAGGACCCGAAGCTGGCCAGGATAGTGCCTGCCGCACACTTCCCACCAACAGAGGGAGACTGGGCTGGCTGGAAGACGATCGGCCCCAGCTGTGTGAGGGGGCGGGACACAGGGAGAGGGCTTCAGCACAGGCGGGGAAGCACGAGGGGAAAGACAGAGCACAAGAAAAGAAGATTGACAACAGGGAGGAGCAATGGGAGAGGCACAGAAGGGTGGGGTGTGGTGATAAAGGGAGGTCTCCCTCTCTGTGTGAGAGGAAGGGATGGGTGGTGTTCAAGTGTGCCCATGTGTATGATGTGGCTCTTTGCTGTAACACAGTAAAAAAAGTGGCTCTTGGTCTCTGACCGGTTGGCCACCCCTGCCGTAGGGTTTTCAAGGCACGATACATTCAGAGGTGCTTGACTACTGCCTGCCTCTGTGTCACAACGCTGGCATTCCTTGGAGGTCTCCTATCCAACCGCAAGCCAGGGCTGACCCTGCTCTCACAAAGACGATCCAACGTAGGTGAATAATTTGTACAAAATCGCTACCTTGGGCAATAGAATTAGTATGAAGTAATGGACAGAGACTTAGACCAGGCAGACCAGGGTTCAAATCTTTGTTCAGCCATGGTATTCACTGTGGGGTAGTAATAGGTTTGCTTCCTATGGAACACATCTGCTAAGGGACAGTATTTCTTTCAGCAGGGTATCTTCCCACTGAGATCTACCTTGTCTTCCCTGTCCTGTTGCAGCTTCAAATGCACCAAAATGCTTGAACAGCATGGAGGTGAATAAAAGGTCTGCAGTGGGAGGGTGAAATTGGCAAAATCACCTGCCCTTCCATTCATGGAAATGTTCAGCGGGACCAGCTTAAGCTATCTCACAGAAGAGTTGTGAAGCTAAAATAGGGTAACCCCCATATACATCAACCATCCTCAGCCTCTTGGCCAAACCTCTAAAACCATCTTCATTCGGAAAATTTATACCCACTTTTCTTCTTAAAAGCACCCAAGGAAACTGACATTAGAAAGCTGAAAACAGGAAACACATTTAAAACAATTAAATTAAACCCAAAAGGATTCTAAAGATCTTTTTTCGGGGGGTGTATTTTGTGTGTGTGCACGTGTGCTTGTGAGCCTGGAAGTCATGGTGACTTCTGGTGACCCCCAGTGGGGCTAGGACATTTCAGAGAGGTGGCTTGATACTGCCCATCTCTGCATCCCGAACTCTGGTATTCCTTGGAGGTCACCCTTCCGAGTACTTGCCGGGGCCGGCCCTGCTTAGTTTCTGAGAACGGACACAATCGGGCTTGCCTGGGCTATCCAGGTCAGGGCTGCAGCAGACTAAGGATGTAATTGAATGATACACTGGAAGTTGCACGTAAGGAGCTGGTTTTGGATTGGAACAATGGGGCAAGGAGGAGGTGGTGTTCTCACATGCTGTCTCTCCAATCTAAAATGACCCCAGGAAACCATTTGCCCCAACAGGAAAGCTTATGGTGCTGGGAGAAGGCTTAATCTGATGCTTCTATAGCAATTCCAATCCATATCAGGCCCCTGCACACCTAAGATTAAAAAAAAAAATGCTGGAAACTCTATACATGAACTCCTGGTGTGTCATCCGGTTAGACCCTCATGGTCTCATCAGCTTAAAGATTTTAACAGCAGTGAAGATTAAGTTTTTAGGAGGAGAAGGGGACAGTAGTGATTCACATCTGTATCAACATTTCATCACACTACAATCTATTTCCCTCTTCCTCCACCTGGCCCATGTACCACTACGCTGGAGTCCTGGGACTCTCCTATATTTGGCCAACAACCCACCACTTCTGTGGCCTTGGGGGCCCTTATTCATCTAGCCCAAATACCTGGGACCTCAGGGGTTGTGGTCCAGGTGAGGGAGAGCCCCCAAGGGCCCGGGAGGGGGGGTCTGAGGGCCAGGTAGAGGAGGGTCTCCGAAGAAAAACACTAATTATGAAAGGTACTTTCAGCATGGACTTACTTGATAGGGTCAGTCTCATCCTTCCTTCTCTGCTTCTCATGCTGAGGGATGGACTCCCATCCGAAAGTCAGACTCCAGTCAAAGTTCCCTCGGCTGTGCTGCTTCCCATATTGAATCGGCTTGGAAAACTCAAAGGTGTTAAGGTCAATGGTGGTAATGTCTGGGCTGACCACAGCTGTGGGTTCCTCTGCAATGCGGGATAAGAGAGGCTCTAACCAGCCATGGAAACATTCACCTAGCAAAAAAGAAAGAAAGGGGGGGGGCAGAGACATCTGAAGTTGCAATCATACTTTTTTTTGAAGAACCCCCCCCCCCCCCAAATGCTGCAATTCAGAAAAATCAGCTATTTCATCATGCAAACGCTTTCCCTCCAATCAGTGGCTGGCACACAGAACTAACTTTTGTAGGAGGTGACTTGCAATTACCCTACCATACAGATGTACATACAACTCAGTTTTGTGGATGGATATTCACACTGTATATTTTGTTCAACATACACTGGCCTAATCTATGGCCTAATCAATGGCCAATTTTGCCAGATTCTACTCTGGAAGAGTTGCACAACACTGGAGTGTCTCCTCTCCACAGTTTTCTGATTTCTGATCTGGAAACTAATGGGATCCAAGAATAGCCATCGTAGGCCTCAAAACAAACTAAACTACGCTGAGGGGCTGTAGCTGATCTTGTACTCTTGTTGAAGGAATACCGGAAGACTAACAGAGTCCCCTAAAGAAGCCAGTTGGCAAAGTATGGAGGGAATTTGTAGCTGAGTAATAAAATATATTTTTACTTTACTTGCACCACTGGCCTTAGCCTTATTTTGTATCTTCGTATCCTCCCCATACACAAACAGAAGAGTTCTGGGTAAATGACACAATGCGATCATTGTGATGTAAGTGCAGAAACCTTCCTGCATTCCTGTAATAAATTCTGATGCAGCCTGGAAACTTCTGTAACCTTAAAAAATCTGTGTTACACCCATGTGAGCCTATGAAGGTACTTTATATGGAATTAGACCAGTGGTTGGTCTAGCCTAGTATTGTCTTTTATGGCTGGGGCTCTTCATGGTCTCAGGGTGTGGTGTCTGTCTGTCTCACTACCCCAGTTCTTTTAACTGGACAAACCATGGCTTGTTCCCTAGTTAAGTGCCTGGTTAGTTCTGTCGTGTATGAAATCAGTTTCCTCTATTAAATTTTACCTCTGGCTGTTTGTACACTGAGGGCCAATTCTGCCAGCCACTGTGCCCTGTGGGCAGGATAACTGTCAGCTTTCCAGGACTGGCTCCAGTGGGTGGTAAGGTCAGGTATCTGCCAGGACCCCCAAGACCTTCAAAGGGCCCACAACCCCATCTTTCCAGCCCCGTCTCTTCTAGGTTAAGGAAATCCAGAGGGTTATGCCTGAGGGCCACCCAAATAGAGTTGGCAACTCTGGCCGGGGAAATTACTAGAAATTTACAGGCTGTGCCTGTGGAGAGGGGAATTCGGGGAGGGATTTCATCTAGAATCTATGGTAAACCATAGAGTTTGCCCTCTGAATCTGCCATTTTCTCCAGGGGAACTGGTCTCTATTGTCTGGAGATCCCTTGTAAATCTAGGAGAACTCCAGGCCTCACTTGGAAGTTGGCAATCTGACTTCCAGAAAAAGTTTTCAGTTCATAAGAAATCAGTCTACTTTAGCCACAACTCTGCCACTGTTGTAACGCAAGGGAGGGGGATTATTAGCATTTTATTGTACTTTGTATGTTTTAACTTTGGATTTGTAAGCTACCTTGAGCCACAAAGGAAAGATGGAATACAAAAATTTTAAAATTACATAAATAGGCACATTCAGTTTTGCCAGAGAAAGCCAAACTGTGCATAAATAATGGTAATAATACAAACTAATAAAGCTACGTATAAGACTTATCATAGTTCAGAGAACAGCTGCAATATTATGTCACTTTGCAGCTTTAGGGTAGGGCATTTTTGTTTGCATAAATTGCAAAAGCTTAAGGTTGATAACAGGGCAGGACAATGAAGCATTCTTCTGGAGGGGAGAGTGCCTGGTGGAGGAATGGAGGCATGAGGTGCAAGTTCAAACACACATCACTTGATTCCTCAAGACTTGATCACTGGCAGCTGAACATTTGAACATACTCTACTGACAAAGTACTGCATCTGAGACTATAACCATCTGTTGCCCGTTTATACACACAAGCCATCACATGGAGTCATTAAGAGGAGATTATGCATGTAGGAATTGGCCCCAAGCACAGAAGAGAAGTGATGTTTGTGCAAACCAGTCCATTTGTCACTGGAAAAAACAACAACAGGCAGCGAAGCAAAGTAACGAGCTATTACCGTACTTACAGTGAGCATCAAGGAAGGTGAGCACATCTCCCGTGGCAACGCTTGCGCCAAGCAACCGGGCGGTGATTAAACCCTTCCTCTCCTGCTGTCGGACGACCCTCACTATCTGCAGCAGCTTGACATACTCGTCCAACTGGTCTTTCAAGTAGTCTGGAATGGAATATGTCAGAGTTGCAGAAAAAGTGCTGGGAGATAGTTTTCAGGCTCTGCCAACTGGAAGGAAGAATTGTTGAAAAGCATGGACTCATGCAGTTCACATGACCAATATTTTATTTAAAAGACTATATAGTCCAGGAGGGGCCACAGCTCAGTGGTAGAGCATCTGCTTTGCATGCAGAAGTTCCCAGGTTCGGCCTCCGGTGTCTCCAGTTAAAAGGATCAGGTGGTAGGAAGATCTCCACTGGAGAGCCTCTGCCAGTCAGAGTAGACAGTATTGACCATGATAGACCAATGGTCTGACTCAGCATAAAGCAGCCTCATGTGCTTACCAGAACCCATGTCGACAGAGTCTACCTGCTGTTTACACATGACACACATTTGGTGCCAGGGAACAGGCTAAGACGTTTTTAAATGAAAACTGGCCACATGGAAACTCAACACAGTCCCACCCGGAGTCATGCTTGCATTCAGAAAAAAGGCCCACTGTTTGCAGATCCGGGTTCAGAAGTACATCCCCCAACACAGACACAGATGTTGCGTGAATGCCCTCTCTTTCCACTCAGAACTATCCTCTTATTAGAGAGCCAGTTAGGGGATAGACTGAGGTTGTGGGTAGGCACATGGAAAACATTAGCTCTCCCCTGTGGCCCACACAGACCCAGCACATTGGAAATGGGAGACCCAGCTTCTTTGAACAAAAGTACTTCCCATTCTGAAGCAGGAAGGTAAAACATCCACAAAACCTAGGGCTGGAAGGTGCCTCAAGGAACATCTGATCCAACCCCCTGCACAATGCAGGAAATTCACAAGTAGCCCCCTTCCCCAGTGACCCCCACTCTTTGCCCAGAGGGAGGCAAAAAACCTCTAGGATCTTTGGCCAATCTGGCCTGGAGGAAAATTCCTTCCTGACTCCCAAGTGGCAATCTGCATTGCCCTGGGCATGTAAGAAAGGGCCATGACAGCCAAGCACTGACTCATACCTTCCTGCCCTCCCTCTCATGATATGCCTATATTCAGGGGTCATTTAGTAGAAAAAGAGGTGCAGGAGCTCATTAGCATAACTCATTAGCATAATTTATTTGCATATGTTATACCCCCTGACATAGGGTTGCCAGCCTCCAGGTGGGGCCTGGGGATCTCCCGCTTTTACAACTGATCCCCAGCTGACAGAGATCACCTCCCCTGGAGAAAATGGCTGCTTTGGAGGGTGGACTCTATGGCATTGTACCATGCTGAGGCCCCGGCCATCCCCAAACCCCACCTTCTCCACCCCCAAAGTCCCCAGATATTTTCCAACCCGGACTTGGCAACCCTACCCTGACATCACCAGAAGGCAACACCCACCACAAAGCAAAACCTGTGCCTCTTTTTGCAACACAGTAAAGGAAAAGTTCACTTCCAAATTGGGTTAAGGTTTTGCTTTGCATAAAATGGAAGCTGCCATCAGGCGCCTGCAATTGCATGCCACTTAAGACTGCAGACGGAGAAGCTGAGTGTGGAAGAGAACTTGCTAGGGGGTGTGGAAAAGAAGAGCCTGGGAGAGGCATCGTAGGGATTGGCACATTCTCTTCCACTACTCTGAATGCAAAACACACACACACACACACACACACACACACACACACACACACACACACGTGGGGGAAAACCCCCCCCCACCACCACCAAGTTGAAGCAGAAACCACACTCTGGACCTGCTGCAAACCTATTCTAAAGTGATTATTTGCAAATCAAAAGTTTATATTCTGCTTTATAAAGGTCCTGTGTGTTTGGATTAGTGCCTGAGAGATATCCAATTAACTGCAGAGTTTAACTGTTATTTATTGCTCTGAAATCTCATTTTGTCTCCTGCCTCATCCCCCTCTTCCTGTGTATTCAGCAAGCATGATGAAAAGTCCGGGGGAAACTTCCCTATTTTGAAGCAACAGGCTAACACAGCTAACTCCTCTGGATCTATAACATATTAATGGCACTTGGGAAGTTGGGATTTTTAAAAAAAATGATTATAAACTCTTCAGCTCTCAGAAATACCAGGCTCTAAACAATAGCAACAACAACGCTTTTGGTCTTCAGTTCTTGACACATCTATTTTTTAAGCTGTTAAGTTCCTCCTCAATTTCCACAAAAACCAAAACTCTTGTGGTTTTTAATTTCCTCCTGAAAAAATTTGGTGGAGGATGTGACTGAGGCTGGATTCACACACTTCCCCTCCTCCCCATTCAATTGGGACCTATGCAGGCTTGTTAAAAACATCTCCCCCCCCCCCCCCCCCAGTATATACTTCTGTCTGTCAGTGCAAAATGTAAAACTAAACAACACTTCTTTTTGGCAGTTCAGCAATGACAGCATTGATATAAAGTGATATATAAAAACAAAAACAGAAAGAAAGAAACCTTAGGTGATGCATGGAAAATTGCTTCCTTTATACAGCAGAACCAGAGTTTCCACTTTCAGCACTGCAGCAGCTACTGGGATGCTAGCCTCCAGGTGGGATCTGGGGATCCCCTGGAATTACAGCTTATTTCAAGACTACAGAGATCAGTTTTCCTGGAAAAAATGGATGTTCTGGAGGGTGGACTCTATGGCATTGTACCCCGCTGAGGTCCCTGTCCTCCCCAGGCTCCATCTCCAAATCTCCAGGAGTTTCCTAACTTGGATTGGGCCACCCCTCCCCCCATCCCCTAGCAGCAGCCAGGGAGAACCTGGCAACCCTATCTAGGGTTATGTTAGGGAGGGAGGGAAGAGGTGGAAAGAAAGCAAATAGATGGGGAGAAAAGGAAGGAAGGAAGGAGGGGAGGGGAGAGAGGAGGGGAGTTTAAAGTTTAAACCCCTTCTCTCTAGAGTCGGGCTTTTTCCCGTTACTTTTCCCCACCATAGAGAACAAGGGAGGAAATGGGGGCAACCTGTTTGGGTGCCCATAGAATTGGACCCCCGGTCCAATCTTCTTGAACCTTGGTGGGTATTTGGGGGAGAGGCTCCAGCAGCTACCCTGTAAGTTTGGATCCTCTCCCTCAAACCCCCTCCCCTCCAGCCACTTTTTAAACTGCTGCCGAATTTCGGCGGCAATTCGGCAGTAGGCCGAATCAGATCAGAGAATCTGATTCTGTCCGTGGCTGCCCTAGTGCCCACTCCTGGGCTGGCGGAGCTCCAGCCCCAAATGACCCCTGAATAAACCTTTGTTGGTCTTAAAGGCGTCACTGGACTCTAAATTGGTTCTATGGAAGGTTATTCAAATTCTTTAGTATTCTTCTGCCTGACCTTAAATTTATGAAACACATATGCTTAAAATAACTCCGTTACTTTCACACAACAGCTAACTTACAACACATATGTAAGGAGGCAAAACATCCCCCACCCATCCTGCCACTGCAAAGAAATATCTGAGGAAGAACAAAGGTCTGTCTGAACAAAGTGTGTCCAGTGGCACCTTAAGACTAACAAAGAGAAAAGCCCCACAATGCTCTGCAAGGCAGTAAGGAGACAAAACTATCACCATACCATCTTGCCCCCCCCAATATTTTCTCAGCAACTGAGCAGGGGTCTTAATAGCACTCTCAGTGACTGCACAGCTCACAGTCAGCTGCAAAGCAAAGCAGGAAGTGGGTTCAAGTTACCACAGAGAGAGAATGTAGATTTTCTGCACTTGGCAGCTCTGAGCTTTGGGGTGAACTGGAACAGCGGCTATGCAGAAGAGACCGCTGAAAACAGAACTCACAGGAAGTGATCACTAAGTACTGAGCAAACAAGTGTGTTTTTATTGTTATGCTGTTTACCGCCCTAAGCTGGGTGTATTCAGAGGTAGGGTGGCCTATACACGTAAATTATAAATAAATATAAATAAATAAAATTTAAAAAATTATTCTTGATAAGTCCCCAAAGATAGCAGATTTGGTATATCATCTTTTAAGGTTGCCATCTCCAGACTGGGGAATTCCTGGAGATTTGGGGGCAGTACCTGGGGAAAAAC
Source organism: Lepidodactylus listeri (assembly GCA_029233225.1). Classification (NCBI taxonomy): domain Eukaryota; kingdom Metazoa; phylum Chordata; class Lepidosauria; order Squamata; family Gekkonidae; genus Lepidodactylus; species Lepidodactylus listeri. The sequence goes on along the minus strand of JARCFY010000015.1, from coordinate 51,922,122 downwards.
CTCAGTTTCTCCTAGATTATGTGGTATACTGGAGTCCGTCCTCAGAAGCTGCCATTTTCTCCAGGGGACTCAAACCTAGCTCTCCGATTAGAGTTTGCACTCCTAACCACTACACCAAACCGACACTACACCAAACCAGACCCCACCTGGAGGTTGGCAACCCTATTTCATGACAATAAAAATACATCTAGCAAAATAAATTGAAGAGTACGCCAGTGGCTGATGAACGGTTGTTAAACATCTCTGGCAGATTATACAAACATGTAAAAATTATTATATTTGTATATAGAACAAAGCTTGAGTCCAGTGGCACCATCAAAGTTTGATTCTAGTATAAGCTTTTGTGTACACAAAGAAGTGTGCATGCACATAAACGCTTATACCCAGAATTAAACTTTGTTGGTCTTAAAGGTGCCACTGGACTCAATTTTTTTGTTCTATAGCTTCAGACCAATGTGGCTTCCCACCTGAATCTATATTTGTATAAGAGCAGGAAGAGGTGACCCAATGCAACCAACCACATGTGAACAGACTGAATTCTTCTTCTTATTTTTGGATGATGGCCATACACAAATATCGTAACAGCTTTAGTAGTGACTGTAAAGCCAATGTTCAGCTTGCACACCCAGGTTGCGGTGTTGAGCATCTCTTCTTTTACTCTCAGCATTGCAGAGATGCAAACAGCAGCTGCACCACCCCAGCACTTTCAGCAGTGCAGAGATCAAAAAGTAATTGTGGGAAATTCTCTGAAGATACCAGTTAATTTGGCTTCAGATGTATTCTTTTTGAGAATTAGGCCAAGGAATATGTTCCATTCCACCATAGGGTTGCCAGCCCCCAGCGGGGTTCCCCCACTTTTTGGGGCTCCAATCCACCACCAGCCAGCTGGCCCCATCCCCAAACAGAGATGTCAATGGGCAACGTCCCAGATGCGATGACATCACCTGGAAGCGATGTCATTGTGTTGGGGATGTCAGGGGTGGTGCTGATGCTCTAGTTTTTGGAAAAAAACTATGGTTTTGAAGGCAAGAAACCATAGAGTTATGCCCAAAAACTAGAGCGTCACCCCCCACGTCCCCGACACGATGTCATCTCTTATGGGTGACATGATTGTGGTGCACGTGTGCCAGAAGATCATAGAGCGGAGTCCTGGCAACCCTATTCCACCCCATTCCTAATTGCTGTTGTTTTTTGCCATCACGGCACAGCTGACTTATGGTGACACCATGGAGTTTTCAAGGCAAGAGACATTCAGAGTTGGTTTGCTATTGCCTGCCTCTGGCTTATAACATTAATGTTCCTTGGATGTCTCCCATCCAAATATTAACCAGGGCTGACCCTGCTTAGCTTCCAAGATCTGTTGAGAATAGGCTAGCCTGGGATATCCAGGTCAGGGCACACTCCTAACAGGGAACGGTCTCTCACTCCTCCTACAGGGCAAAGGACAGGCTCTGTAGAGTACACACACCAAGTGAGCCTTCCAGTATCAGAGTAATATTGCCATGATTTATAGTACATGAAAATAAACAGTCCAGGAGGTTAAAGACAAAAAGACACATTCATAGACTTCCTTTGAATGTTGCTTATTATTACTGGAAAAGAAACCAGCTAATCCTGAGAAAACCAGCAAGAAACTTGATAAACAAAATTTCTAGAGGGCTCTGAAATGCCTGAAGAGGGACACATTCTTTCCTTTCCCCCAAGACTGTGTGATCAAGATTTGCTTGACAAAGCCAAAATAATTTTTTAAAAGGCCAGTTTAAGGAGCCACAAGATTCTGGCTTCTCTCCCCCCCCCCCCCCACACCTTGCAACAAAGAAAAACAGTTACCCCTCTGGAATTTGACTGTTTTCGGGGTGGGAGGTGGGATTAGAGAGTTTAGTGAAGGGGCAGTATAGAGCCTCAGGTTCTACCCCTGTGTCTTTTTGTGCAAAAGAAACATGCAAACAGCTCAGACAAAAATGTAAATCTCTCAAGGGATAAGCAGATAGTGCTTTACCGACAGTAAGGATAAGACTAAAACAGGCTGTTGGTATTTCCCAGACCTATTTTTCGTGTGTGTGTGTGTGTGTGTGTGTGTGTGTGTGTGTGTGTGTGTGTGTGTGTCTCTCTCTCTCTCTCTCTCTCTCTCTCTCTCTCTCTCTCTCAGTCCCTGCTTTCCCTAGGACAGTTTCTGCCTCTTTTTTAAAAATGGGTACTACCACTAGAGTATGTGGTATCTGTCATATTGTTCTCCTCTTGCTGTTTTGCTTTCATACTTCTGCAAGACCATTTTCTGCATTACTTTAACACATGTAACACTTATGGTTTCTTGCAGAGTGCGGTAATTCTAGTCCAATTGCATTGCTCTTTAGATATCCTGTTGATTGCACTGATTTATACTGTGTAATCTGCTTTGAGCCTCACTGAGAAAGGTGGACTAAAAGTAAAGTAACTACATAAATATGCCTTGGAGAGTGGGATTATCACAAAGTTAGATTAGAGCACACGTCCTGGACACCGTTCTGCATTTCACAATAAAACGCAGGCTCCCAGCACTCAGCTAGGAGTGAGCAAAATTCTCTCAGGTAATAATCTCACCCCAAAATTTAGAAATGCCTCCCCTGCCCCCGCCCACCTTTAAATCATAGGAATGGGGTGGAAGCAGTGGGAGCCAGATAAAGCAGTTAATGCTCCTTAATGGCCCTAGGTATTTCCACAATGGGAGTTAATTACCAGGAGATGGTCTCCTGAGAACCCAGAGAAGATTATTCCTAACAGAGACACAACGAGTGGGTGTGTTTGTGCATGCATACACACAAAGAAACAGTGGCCTGAAGTTTAGAAGAGAGAGAGAGAGAAACAGAAAGGGGATGCTGAGAGTCGCCTGGAAAGCGAAGCACCTCGGCCCACAGGCCAGGGGCTGTGTCTCTCTTTGGGGATCTGCTTCAGAGGTTATGCTACCTCGTAGGAGTGCCTCTTTGCCTCCGCTTGCAAAACAAACATCCCCAAAGTGTCTTAAAGTCTTAAGTTACCTGTTATCCAAAAGAAACCAACCCAGTAGCACTGCCCCTGGGACCTCTCAACTCTTGGGGAAGCAGAGAACATGTAGTATGTATTGAGATGACAGATGTATATCATGGGAGGGGGGAAATGAGAAGAAACAAAGGAGGCAGTTTAACAAGGTTTCTTAAAAAAAAAGGTTCGGGGTGGGGAAAGGAAGGTTTTTAAAAGAAGGTTCTAAAAAAGAAAGAAGGTTTCTAAAAGAAATAGTAAAGCAAGACTGGGGAAAGAATTTCAAACATATGGAGAGACTGGGCAGGAAAGACAGGGGCAGCACACAGGACTGGAATGAAGCAATCAGTGATACTCAGGGGCTTGGGGGCCACATGTGCCTTTTTGATAGAGTTGCCAGGTCCTTACCTCTCACCGGCAGGGGACTTTGGGGGGTGTTCCAGGAGGGGGTGGAGACTCCCCAACATGATGACATCATACATAAGTGACATCATCATGTTGGCGATACGGTCCCTTGGAAGGCACCAGCGGTGCCCACTCGCAAGAAACCGGTCTTGAGTACTGGCTCTGCTGAGGCTGAGTCCTCCTCAGATGAGGAAGAGACAGGGAGCAACCCAGACTCCTCGGGAGTCAGCCCAGAGGAAGAACCCTCCACAGTACTTGAGGAGAAAGAGTCCCCAGCAGCTGCACAGGAGGTGCAGCCACAAGGAGAGACAGATCCTGAGCCTGGCCCAGCATCCCCAGTTGCGGACACCCCAAGGCCAGATTCCCCGCCCAGTTCTCCTGAATGCCCCAGACGTAGGGCATGCCAAAGGCTGACTATGCAGGAGAGAAGAAGGAGTGCAGGACTGCAGCCTGCAATGGCAACGGGAGGAGTCATAAGCCTTGGCAGACTCCACTCCCTGGGAAGGGAGAACCTCTTGATAAGCACTTCACACACCTGCCTCAGTGCGGTAGCAACTCTGCACATTCCAGACCTGCTTCTGCATGTGTAGCAACCGCTCCTTGTTCCTGAACCCTGCAACCTTGGAGGGAATCCCCAGCTCTCTGACCTCTGGCGCTATTTGTTGACTCTGATTCTGGACTACGTCTACCACTCCAGTGTGTAAACTCCGTGGAAACAGCACAAAACGATTTAAAGGGAAGTATCCCTTTAAATGTTTTTTTGCAAGTGGGGGCTGGCTGCCCACCCATGCCTGAACTCCAAGTGGCAAATTTGGTACTTGGAATTCAGGAAAGGGTGAGACCTGCTTGCAAGAAACCATTTAAAGGGAAGCTCCCATCAGCTGGAGGGCCCTTTAAATCAGGCAGGAGGAGAGGGATGAAGAAGAGGAGATTGGATTTATACCCCGCCCTTCACTACCTGAAAGAGTCTCAGAGCGGCTTACAAACTCTTCTCCCTTCCCCTCCCCACAACAGACACCCTGTGATGTAGGTGGGGCTGAGAGAGCTCTGACAGAAACTGCTCTCTTTCAAGAACAGCTGTGCCAGAACTATGGCTTGCCCAAGGTCATCCAGCAGGTGCAAGTAGAGGAGTGGGGAATTGAACCCGGTTCTCCCAGATTAGAGTCTGAGCACTTAACCACTACACCAAACTGGCGGGTTGGCCATGGGGCTTCCCCTGCCAGCCAACTAGCCGGCAGTGGGCAGGAACCCCCAAAACCAGGGGATCCCCATCCCCACCTGGGGGGCCTACTCTTTGACATGCCAACTCTTGTGGCTCTTCTGAGCACTCTTCCTCGATGCAGCACCTGATGGCTGTTTCAGAAAAGCGGGAAAGGCCCTTCCCTGGAGGGACTTGTGGTTGGCAGGTGACACACACTCTGAAAAACCTGCTGCCAGAGGCACTGGAGGATGGGCAAACTGCAAGCCTCATGTCAGAGATGGGAAGTAAAGGACCTGTTGTCTCCAACAACCCCTATCCTTCTCTGCAGCCTCTGTGCTCTCACCCAAGAGGAAGACAAGCTGGCCACAGAGAAGACGAAGGAAAAAAAGACCCATTGCCATGGCAGCCACCTGGGAAAAGAGTAAACGGGCCACAGTGTGTGTGCGTGGAAAGAGATGGCAATTTCAGTCCCCTTTCTCCACAGCCAGCTTTCTCTCCTTGGAATGACTCAGCAGTCTCACTTTCTAGTCTGAGCTGCTTTGCCTAATTCAGAAGCAAGAACGAGGTGAAGCACAGGGCATCCAGGAGTTGAGTGGCTGTTTTGGTTGATGGCAACAGTGGACGTGGCTCTCTATGAGCCATGGAGTGGGTACCAGTGTGACATATACACCCTCATATACACCAACTCAGTGTGTTTGAAAGAACTCAGAAAGCCTGGTCTACCGAGTGTCAGGGGAGCAGACATCCCCACCCCCAGGAAGCCCTGATGCTGAACTATGTCATTATCCTCACCTTGGGTATAACCAATTTAGACTGTTAAATGGCAGCTTGTGCTTTCTAAACTTGCCCAAGTGAGCAGGTTTTCCCGGATGGAAGCTAACCACTGCTTGCCACATCTGTGGATCACATGAAATCTTCCTTCACCTGTGCCTTTGGGATACACAAGTCCAAATGCTCCCCCCCAAACTCCACAATGAATTGCCCACAATCAGCAACAATAATTGAGATTACTTTATCAAGGAGTACCTAACCACACAGGTGGCAGGGAAAACTCCAAGAGCAACTAGTTTGTTACTAGCTTTTTTTTGGGGGGGGGGAGGCAGACCAGCCTTCACCTCCGTCCACCTGACGCTGCCAGTTATAGCTTCTTTCAAATTATGGGTAAAGATACACCAAATATTTTGCCTCTGACAGCCCAGAGCCAGGAGGGTGGGGAGAGGGTAGAAACAAATGGACTAATAGTAGTTGGGGTAAGTATTTCAATAAAGGCTTGATTACATATTATTCACATGGCACCATCACTGTGCATGGTGTTTTGCGAGAATACACACAGGCAACCAGCTCCTGCCCCAGGAAGCTTACAATCTAAAGCATGAACAGGATGAAAGGAAGCAAAAAGGTTTCAAGGGGTGAATCTGAGCAACTGCTTTACCTGCTGCAATTGGAGATATATCTAATTCTGAACTGGGTCACAGAGATCAGCAAAATAGAACTAGGGGCAGACAGGGAGGATTTATCTCTACAGAGAAAGGAGGGGGATAGACTGCATTCAGGTGGCACACTCAATCACAGTTAAATTAAAACAGGTTCAAACCCACTTGTTGCCCACTTGCATACGTGAGCCACACTCCCCCTCCCTTCTCTCACAATGAATAAATTTTGGTTAGAAATTAACTTTGTGTGCAATATACAAACAGCATAGCCACCTCAGTCCCCCAAACAATTAACCTGAATTCTAAGCCTGAATTAAATTCAGATTTAGAATCCTGGTAAACAAATGAAAAAAACTAATCCTGGCTAACCCACACATCTGCATTCTACATCACACACATCCAGACTGAGGGCTTTTCTGCACCGGAGTACTTTTTACAGCTTATTTCTTAACTGCATTATTTCCCTCCCCTCCTTTATGCACTGTATGTTTGCCCATCTTTGCTCTTCCAGTTTTACCCTGTGTTTTTTCAGACCACCCCTGTACTTAAGAAGCCAAGCTGTAACAAAAACCTGGTGTGGAAAAGCAGTTTCTAACCAGGATTCCTTCATTGTGCTTTGCCGGGGAAGGGGAAGGGAGAGAAGAAAGCAAGGTGCTCATGCACAAGTCCAGCAATAAGTGGGTTCGTGCACATTTTAAACTTATATGCAGTTAATCTCTGGCAGCATTCAGAATTTGCACCAGAAACAAGGTTTGAAAATGGTATCTTGTCTACTGTGTTACCAAGGACTGTGACTGCACAGGTTTTAAGAGGCAAAGAAAGCCTGAATACACAAGTATCTCACCTCTGACAACTGAGAAGCAGGAAGGTGGGGAGACAGCAGAAACAAAAGTTCTAACAGCAGCTGGATAAATATTTCAATAAAGACATCACTACACATTATTCACACAATGCCATTAACGTAGACGGAGCTTTTATGTATTCTGGCAAAGACGATAGGCCCCTGCCCCCAAGAGCTTACAATCTTACAGCCAGCCAGTATGGTACAGTGGTAAGAGTGTTAGTGTCAGACCAGCACCTAGGGTAAAGGTAAAGGTTTCCCTTGCTTGAAAGCCAGTCAAATACAACTCCAGGGATACGGTGCTCATCTCTGTTTCCAAGCTGAAGAGCCAGCACTGTCCAAAGACGTTTTCGTGGTCATGTGGCCGGCATGACTAGATGCCGAGGCACACGGAATGCTGTTACCTTCCCACCGAAGTGGTACCTATGTATCTACTTGCAATTTCTTGCTTTCGAACTGCTAGGCTGGCAGGAACTGGGACCAGAGACAGGAGCTCACTCTGTCATGCAGCACTCGGGTCTTGAACTGCTGAACTACCAACCTTCTGGTCAGCAGTTCAGCGTCTTAACCACTTGAGCCACTGCAGCCCCAGCTTCAAATTCCTACTCAGCCATGAAAGCTCACTTGGAGACTTTGAAGCAGTCGCTCTCTTGCAATTTACCTCACAGGCTTGCAGTTGTGAGGATAAAATGGAGGAGAATGATCCTGTAAACCATTCTGGGATATAAAGAAATATAAATAGAAAGGAATGAAGTTGTTCCCAAAAATCTGTCCCAGCAACTTGCTGCCAGTATGAAGCTTCTTGATTGGCTGTGTCTGGTACAAATACCAGGAACCAGTTCTCGCTTGTGAAGTGCAGCAATATCTTCTACTTGGTGTCCTTCTGGAACAGGTTTCTAGCACTAGTAACAAACAACAAGGACTATAGAAGAACCCACATCTGAATTTAGGTACCATGTACCAGCCTAACCCATTTGGGGGGGGGGGGTGTTTAAAACAACGTTTAAAGGCAGACAGTGACAGGGAGGGCAGAAAGGGTTGCCTCAGTGCTTGGTTCTTGTGGCCCTTTCTTACACGCCCAGGGAAATGCTGGTCACCACTTTGGGGTCAGGAAGCAATTCTTCTCCAGGCCAATTTGGCTGGAGATCCTGGAGGATTTTTTTTTGTCATCTTCTGGGTGTGGAACAGAGGTCACTGGGGGTATGAGGGGGAAGTATTTGTGAATTTCCTGCATTGTGAAGGGGGTTGGACTAGATGACCCTGGAGGACCTTTCCAACTCTATGATTCTATTCTATGATTCTAAAAACAAAAACAAAACTTGCGGTACAGACATTCCTAGGTAAACATTAGCATGATTTAAAAAAACCCTTCACCTACCTTTGAGGGAAAATGCGGAAGGCTGCTCTGCTAAAACCAGCCATGTGCTCCACACCCAGCCCCCCAGGGTGTACTTACCATCTGTACTGGCATCGTCCACAAGAATGATTTCTTTTAGCAAGATGGCAGGGGAGGAGTAGAGGACACTGTACACCGTGCGGAGCAAAGTCGACCAGGCCTCGTTATGGAAGACAATGACAACACTGGTGGTAGGGAGGGGCGGACATCGCTTGAACTTCTGATCGATGCACCTGCAAAGGGAATGCCGAGTGGTCAGGTATTTGCTTTGTTCCCTGCCCTTCAGCAAGCACAGTGAAAAAAAGTTTCTAAGTGATTTACCATCCTGGAAACTACTCTGAAACATACGGACAAGTGGTCTAGAAGTAACTTAAATAAATAAAAATACAGGCTCCCTGGTCCAATGTCCTGCTCAATGCAGAAAATCCAAACCTAGGGCATCCCCCAAGAAATGACGCACCACCCACTACTTGATGACCTATAGCAAAGGACCTATAGCAAAGCTTATTCAGTCTGAGGATGTGGACAGGATTCTCGGAAGTCTGAGACCTACTACCTGCTGGCACAACCCTTGACTCTCCTGGCTGTTTAAATCTGCATGGGGGTGGGGGTGGATTGGATCTGGGAGACAGTAAACGCCTCTCTGAGAGATTAAGTGGTCGCCCTTGTCTTGGAAGGAAACAGAAGAAAAAGAGAAGAGACTGGATTTATACCCCGCCCTTCACTTGGAGTCTCAGAGCAGCTTACAAACTCCTTTGCCTTCCCCTCCCCACAACAGACACCCTATGAGCAATGCTCCCTCTAAGCTGTGGGGTCTCGTGAGCAAAAATTCTACTTTGTGAGCTACTGGCATTAAAGTTGTGAGCAAGCAATTTGGCGACTGCATAAATTAGCTTGCTCTGGAGCCGTCCTTCCTGAGCTAAGGCAAAAAAGTGTGAACTGGAGGCCAAAAAACTGTGAGCTAGCTCACACTAACTCAGCTTAGAGGGAACACTGCCTATGAGGTAGGTGGGGCTGAGAGAGCTCTTTCCAGAACTGTCCTTGGGAGAACAGCTGTGACAGAACTATGGCTTGCCCAAGGTCATCCAGCAAATGCAAATGTAGGAGAGGGGACTCAAACCCGGTTCTCCCAGATTAGAGTCCGCACACTTAACCACTACACCAAACTGGCTAATCGACTCCTAAAGAAACCTGTTCTGGATGCAGGACAGCTGAATACTGTCTCAAGTGTGCCACTTTTGAGAGAGGCAATTGAGTCAGTGGTGGCAGGGCAACTTCTGGGACTAAATGGAGCAGATTGTTCGGATCCATTCCATTCTAGCTTCAGGCCTGGTTATAGGACTGAAATGTCGTTAGTCACCCCAGACAATAACCTGCACTCGGAAATGGATAGAGGGAGTGTGACCCTATTAGTTTTCCTGGACTGCTCCGCAGCTTTCAATACCACTGGTCATGTTGTCCTTTTGGACCACCTTTTGGGGTTGGGACTGGGATGTACCGCTTTGGTTTCCAGTCCTACCTTGAAGGGAGGTTTCAGAATGTGATGTTGGGCGATTGCTCCTTGGCCTCTGGCCTACAGGGTCCTATACTGTCCCGAATGCTTTTTAACATCTATGTGAAACTGCTGGGAGAGTCGTCAAGACATTCAGGCTGAATTGCCACTTATATATGGATGATTGTGGATTCATTATCTGGCTTCCAATCCATACATGGTAATGCGGAATACCACAGTATGGATTATCTGTGTCTCCACCACCACTTCCTTACACTTAAGGATCTTTTCCAGTTCCTTTGTGGCTGCCCTTCCTAGTCTCAGTCTCCTTGTGATTTCTTGGTTGCAGTCTTTCTTTTGATTGGTGATTCAGCCAAGGAATAGAAATTCTTAAACAATTTCAGTTTCTTCATAGTCAGCCTTAAAATTGTGTAATTCCTCAGTAGCCATTACTTTAGACTTCTTGATGTTCAACTGTAATCATGCTTTGACACTAGGGCATAGTGTTGCACAACTAAAAACAAACCCTGTATATGCTGAAATTCTCTCTTCCTCAACTATGAAAGATACAAAAGCTACCTGGTCACCCATACACAGCTCCCCCTCCCCCCTTCGGGTACTTAATCTTGCCTTGGTTCAAGAGCCTGTAGCTCACAGGCTGAGGTAATAGGCCAGGCTACAACAATAGTATTTTCAATTGGTTCCCTAGTACAGGCTTGCAAATAGAAGCGATGTCATACACCAGAGTACTGTTTCACTAAGAGAAAAGGAGGAAGGATAATTTATTCTCCTGAGGCTTTCGGGACAGAATAGTATTGCCTTCTGCTTTGTGAGTGAGTTCAGCTGGGAGAGAGAACCACACAATGAAGATCTTTTGTTCCAAGCATATGCACATTCCTGCCAGGATGGCTCAGGGCCTGGGCAGATCACTTCATTCTTCCCACCCAACATAGCTCTTATGTACAGTGGTTAAGAGTGTTGGACTAGTATGTGGGAGACCCAGGTTCAAATCCCCACTCATGCCATGGAAACTCACTGGGTGATCTTGGATCAGTCACATACTCTCAGCCTAACCTACCTCACAGGCTGTTGTGAGGAAAAAACATAGGAGAGGAGAATGATGTAAGTGGCCTTGGGTCCCCACTGGGGAGAAAGGTGTAGTATGAATAAAAAATACATTTTAAAAAATGAACTTCACCAAGCCTAGAAATGGATTTTTTGTTGTTGAAGATGCAAGTGCCACATAGACTTGCTTATTTTCTACCACTTTTATTCTGCTGGATGTGGTAAGAGAGGCAAAGAGCTACACAGGGAACCAAAGCTTCATCAGGGTACCAGTGTGAAATAGTGGTCAAAGGTGTCAGACTTAGAACTGGGAAAACAGAGGTCAGAGTCACCACTTGGCCACAAAGCTTGCTCCATTCACTGGGGCCACCGTCTATGCCCCGATTAAAAAAAAATATGCTATAGATACATTCTACCCACTGAGTTCTAACCTCCTCCTGAAATTTTACCAGCATTACTCAAACTGTGGAGCTGATCTTTACAAACTTAAGGGCCAGAAAAAGCTTTTAAAATGAAAGATGAAGTTTTTAGGATACCGAAGGTTACACATTATTCTACACTTATACATGCGAACAGAGAATGATTGAATCTGTGTATCCCACAGCATAACAAATCGAGGCTACTAGAAGAATAGCAAAGACTAGTAAAGCATTTACTACTCACATTAAATATCTACTTTAAAAATGGAGGTAAATACCATTTTAATCCATGATTAGATATATTGGAATAAGGGTTCCGCTATGCTTTGCCATTCTTTGCAATAATACCTAGTAATAAATTCTTTAAATTACCTAATAAGCTAAGTGGCTTATTTAATGCACAGCTTTTAGTATCAACAGGGGGGAAATGGAGAATTGTGTTATGTTTTCTACCTAGCTCTAAACTACTGTCCTCTTAGAAGACCACTCAAACAACATTTTCTGAGCAGGCATTTAAGAAAATGCCTGAGGTACAGATATTGCTGAGGAAGAACAAAGATTTAAGTTTTAAGAACACACACATGACAAATCATTTTTAAAAAATAATCAATAGTTCTTGAAAAAAACACTCATATAGTAAATCTGCCATTCAACAAGGTTAGTTTGAATAGTTTTGTTGCTTCACTTTGCTGTCAACATCTGAACTTTTTTTCACCCTTTAGAAGAGCTTGACTAAAAGGAGCCAGTTCAAGAAGGCACAGAAAGACTCCAGCAGGGGCAAGATTCCCTTCAAGGTCCTCTTGAGTACCTTGGGGCTGAGACTTGTTTGGGGCTGTTTGGGGCTGAGACTTGTCAGTGCCATTACATTGTGAAACTACGATGCAAGCTAATGGTGCTATGTAAACAAATAATACACTGGTTCGTTTGCAATATATCTTAAAATAAAACTGTGGCTGATTTTTATGCCTCCTAACTACTACAGCAATGCAAATTAAATTTAAAAAACAACCGAAGGGATTCATACCTTTGCCATGCATACCTTGTACATGGCCCCAAACTATTATTTGTAACCATAAACATGTGAAATATAAAATGATGTTGTTTGAAATATGGGTTTGAAAACAACGAATTTTCGTTAGCCCTCCCAAAATGGTTTGGCCTCATTCCTCTAAGCTTGAATTCCAATGTGCTCGGACAATGATGCCCTTTGAGAAAACCGTAACAATTCGCAAACCACTAGACATCTTTACCTTAAACAAGAACTATAGTTTTCCCTATGTGGACCTCTGGTAGGCATGAGAGTAGGCGGACAACATTTAGTTCCCACATTTAAACCAACATTTTCAGGGCACAGCTCTTGGAGGAGCATAACTAGTCAAGAGGATTTAAATAATTTCGGTAGAGGATAACTCCCCCCCCCCCTCTTTTGATTTCACTGTCCATACCCTGCTCTGAACTTGTCAGCGGGAAGGCAAACGGGTCCCTTACATGCCGCATACCTCTGGCACACATCAAAAGGGGAAAACGTTCCACATGGAAGATCAGGTTTTTCTTCAGCCTCCCCCACTACGAAAGTATCCAACAATACAAGTTTCATTCACAGACTCCCTCCATCTGAGCCAATTTCCCCAGCTCTCCCGATTTATGGTTTCGGTTTTGGGAGGGCCTTACATTTTAATTTAAATTGGTTTATGCCTCTTTGGTTGACTGAATAACATTCTTGCGCTCCCTGCCTAGAACACAGCATTCTTCCATTGTGATATCTACACCTGCTAGGCAGAAATAATCAGCCGTCGTCGGGTGGGGTGTGTGTGGGGGAGGTAGAAGAGGAGGACCGTCTGCAAAGCTGGCCTGGTTTTGAGCCACTATTCAAGCTGCCTTTGTTGGTCCCCCCTCTTCCTCCCCACCCACCACAAGGCCTTGACTGACTTATCTTCCCCTATGAAAAGCAAGCCCTAGCTTCGGGAGATCACAGGGAAGGGAGGGAAAAGACAAGGGTCATGTTTGACTCCTTCCTTGCCCCCCTCCTGTACTGTAAGATGGGTCTGTTCCACTTGGCGAGCAAAGTGAAAAATTAAGGGGGCAACGGAGCTTTTGGAAGCCAAAGGAAATGGACCAAAACCACAGGCGGGGGAATCAAGAAGGTTGTGAACTTGGGCAGGCTTTATTTTAAAAAAAAGAGAGAGAAGGCTGCAAATCAGATATTTACTGCTTCACTGATCAGCAGTAGTGGGAAAATGTAGGGCAGAAGAAAGTGGGTGGGAGCGCTAGATAATTAAAAAGGAAAAATGTATGCTAGATGAAAGAAAACCAGCAAGTTTTTACCTTCTACAGAACATTTTCTTGAGATTGTTAAAGTGAAGGTGAAAGTGCCCCCAAATCTGTGTGGGCAATTCACACAAGAGCTTCTTGGTAGGGTCTCTCCAGACCGCCAACCTCATCAAGAAAGCCGCTATGCAGTTTTAAAATTTGTACAGTTCAGCCAGTGTTGGTAACTTAGTCACTAGTTTTGTTACCGTCATCATGACTTACAGTTTAAACAAATATTTGCCTGATCAGGCCAATAACAGTGAAAAAAATAAAATCACTCAAGACTCTGCTCCCCCACCCAGCCCCAAATTTGCCACTCATACTTTGAACGAGAAAATTCCAATCCAAAATTTAAACATTTTCAATTTTACCTCATAACCTCATAGTTTTTAGATTTGCAGCCAACTGCTGAGACTTTGACAGGCTTCAAATGTACGTGGTCAACTGTGACATACTAATGAATTGCTATGTATAAAATAACAAAAATCAGTAACTTTTTCAAATAGTTTTCTGGGGAGCACAGTGGACATTCTTCAAGGAAAGTTGACAGGGGAGGGATGATTTATTAGGCTTCTTTCGGGAGGAGCAGGTTGGAATTATACCCTGCTCTTCACTACCCAAAGGAGTCTCAGAGCAGTTTACAATCCCTTTCCCTTCCCTCCCCACAACAGATACCCTGTGAGGTAGGTGGGAGCCCTTGAAACAACAGCTCTGAAAGAACATATGAATGACCCAAGGTCACTCCAGCAGCAGCATGTGGAGAAGTGGGGAATCAAACCCGGTTCTCCCAGATTAGAGTTTGTGCTCCTAACCACTACACCAAACTTGCTCTAGTTATGGTAGTACACGATATTCAGATGACCAACCTGGAAACAGCAAATGCTAAACAGTTGTGAGGCAGAATTCTGAGGAGAATCTTTCAGGGCCAAATTTCTTTCAGCTTTACTTCTAATGGCAACCTGATAGATGGCCCTTTTCTAAGCAGGAAAAGTGAATAGATAGTACAAACATGCAACACAATTCTTGTTTTACCAGAGCAATTTGAGGTCAGTACTAGACTGGATGAGCTGCACTGCATAACTGAGTAAGGATGTGGGAACTCAATAGTGGAATATAGCTTAAAAAAATGGATTGTGGACAACTTCCAGTCATGATCTCTCACCCCAACCTATATTACAGGATTATTGGGAAGCTTTAGCAAAAGCCACAAAAGAAGCCTGCACTGAGAACTTTGTGCCCAATGAACAAGGGGGTGATATTTAGGCAGAATGTTCCACTAAGATGTGTTACAGGCCAAATAGCATTGTTCCTCAAGAGTGCCCTTATTTAAGGCCAACTCACTGGTGTACTCCTCATTATATGGGCTATATGTAAGTTATGTTTACCCAATATAGAGAGCCCTTTACTTATTCTATAATAATAAAAAGGGTAGTGATCCAACAGTGCATCTTTAAGCCTTGCAAAGGGCCCCTCCAAGCCCCTGTTCTAGAAAGACTTTTCTGCCTTTAAAACCAATGAACGTCTAACAACAAAAACTTATGTTCAATAAAAATTTGGCTTCCATCAACATGACCTCCTCCTTTCTCTTCCTAGGGACAAGTTCTTTAGCACGGGGCACTGCTCTGGCAAACACTTCACTTAAGACACTGTCAGTACTAGTAGCTTAAAAGACATTAACTAGAACAATCCACGGAGAATAAATCTGTCAACAGCTATTCAGTCATGACAAGACAAAAATGGAACTTCCACGAACAGGAGGCATGATATGCCCAAATACCATTTTGATAAGTACAAATAGGAGAAGGCCATCATTTCATGCCCCACTAGGATTTCACTACACATGTGCACCTAATAAGAAATACAAGCAAGCAGGGAATGGGTGAAGTTATCCCATACCACATAGGTAGTTGATACAGATGATCGGCTTTCCATCCTGCTCATGCCCACTCTGGGCAACCTGTATTTGTCACAGTATTTTCTAAAGAGCTTGGAAAGGAGGAAAAGCTTACTCTGGAGGCCTGGTATCTGGTCCCAGGGCCCTCTGGAGAGAGATCAGGTCACTGGCATACGCATTGAAGCAATGCTTCTCATAGCCACGCTCTTTCTCCTTGGTTTCTTCCGGGGTCCACTGGTCCTTTTTGAAAGGTTTACCATCAGCACCTGGGCTATTGGGGTCCTGAGGTGGACGCTCCATAAGGGGCTTAAGTTCTGCTGGTGTGTAATAGCCTGGCAGGCAAGACTTGCTGAGTTGTTCAGGTGCCTCTTGCTGGACTGGAGCGCGAATCTGCAGCTTTGGCATAGAGTCACGGATGTTGTTGACTGCGCCCATCATTATGTCTATCATTTGATCTTTTCTGTCCACAATGTTTTTTAGCCAGGGCTCTTCCCTGTGCTCCCCACTTCCCACGTCCCTTTGCATGATGAAGACGAAGATCACAAAGACGATGCCCAACAAAGCCAGCTTCAGTGGGCCATAGTGTCTTCGGAGCAACCTCATGGTGAGTGATATTTGGCAACTGCTTCTGTATCAAAGATGCAAACTCTTCAAGGCTTCAGCTAATCTGTGGAATCTCACCATCTTCTTTCAAACCTGAGGAGCACACAAGAGAACTGGTAAGTCTCAAGAGATTAATATGTGCTTCTTCATCAGCCCCATTCCCACAAGGGTTGCCAGGTCATGCCTGACAGCCAGCAGGAGCTTAGGGAAGCAGCAACATGGGGGTAACCAACATTGCGTGCATCTTGATGTCACTTCCAGGAAAACCTGAAGTGACATCACACCACTTAGGAATTTTTGGAAATTCTATGGTTTTACTATAGAGTTTCTGGTGATTCTTAAATGTCATGTTGACAGCACTTCCGGGTTTTCCCCAGGAGTGGTGTCATGCCATGTGTGATGGTGGACTTTTTAAAAACCAAAATTCTCCTGCCACTGGAGTGGCAGCAAGCAACCAGAGGTGCCTGCAGAGTGCAGACACTTCCCACCATAGTGGGAGGCTGGGCAACCCTAATGCCCACTGAAATGAAGGAAGAGATGGACCAAATCTGTTGTATTTTGAGGCAGGACAGTCCTTCGCATCTTTCTCTTCACAATGCCATGATGAAATATGACATATTAATTAAAAACAAGAATTGAAAAAGAGTGCATCTTTTTCTTCACAATGCAATGATGAAATGCAGACATATTAGTTAAAAAGAAGAACCGAAGGGAAGGGTAACAGCTGAGTAGAGAAGGTCATTATCTTGCCTAGACACTCTTTCTTTGGTAGCCAAGAATCAGGGAGCCCTGACCTTCTTTTGAGCCTGTAGGCACCTCTGGAACTTTGAGAGGGGGGTGGTGAGGACCACCCCAAAATGGCTGTCACAGGAGGCAGAGCCCAATGCAATACCTCCCTCCTTGCCTGCATAAGAATCACAGAGGGGAATGAAAAAGAAATGAAGACAGGGGGAGGGAGGGAATAAGAAGAAACAAAGGCAAGCTCAAGAGGAAAGGGAGAGAAAGGGAAATAAAAAGAACTGAAGTCTGAAGGGGGATGCAACTGCACACTGACTAAGGAAAGCCTGGGTGCTTACCAGTCCTCTTAATCATCCACTGGAAACCCTTTCATCTGAATTAATCCAGACAAGGCAGAGGTAACGCTGGTTGGAAAGGCTCATATTCTAGAGGGACTGAGCCCACTCGTCGTATATGGAGTAATGGCTTTTTAAGAGCAAGTTAAGAGTTTGGGGTGCTCATGGATCCTGCCTTGCTCTTTAAAAAGCAGGTTGGCATGGGGGGGGGGGGGGTTAGGAGCACCTTCTATCAGTGTCATTTAATATGACATCTTCCTTGTTACCTAGACTCAGCTGATATGGCCACACTGATCCATGCTTATGTAACCTCATGGTTAGACAACTGCAACACGCTCTATGTGGGGGCTGCCCTTGAAGACATCCCCGAAAATACAACTGGTCCAGAATGCTGCAGCCCAACTGTAGTCAGGGGCTACCCACCAGGAACATAGGTTGCCTGTCTTGAAACAGCTTCATTGGCTGCCAGTCTGTTCCTGAGCTCAATTCAATGTCCTGAGTACGATCTTAAAAGCCCTTCATGACCTAGAACCCACATGTTTGAAGGGCTGTCTCTTTCCATATGTTCCTGTGTGCCAGCTATGGTCATCAGACAGCCATCTGTTGGCTATCCCACCACTTAGGGTGGCCAATCTGGCACTGACCACAGGCCAGGCCTTTTCCATCGTGGCTCCAGCTCAGTGGAATGGGCTCCCTGAGGAGGTGAGAAGAGACTCCTCCTTGAAGATCTTTAGGAGGTGCTGCAAGGCCTGCCTGTTTAGAGGAGGTCTGAATGGAAGTCATGGTGACCTCTGGTGACTGACTCCTACTGGGAGCCTGGAGGATATTCAGAGAGGTGGCTGAATAAAGCTTCCCCCGCCTCCTGCCTCTGACGAGATCAGGCTTGCCCGGGCTATCCAGGTCAGGGCCCCTCCACAGTAGTGGGTGCCACAGCATCAGGGAACCCAGTTCAATATGAAGCTGGCCCATAAACACGCTCAACATATGGGAGAAACCAAGCCAGATTGATAGCAGAAAAGCTATGGTGTCGAAGATAACCTTGTCTCTGCACAGGGAAGAAAAGGCCAGAAACAAGAGGATGACTTTGTGCAGGAATATGCAATGCCTGTGTGCATACCACTTTATACAGGGATACGCAATTCCTGTGTGCAAATCCACACTACTCCTTCCAGACCAGCAAACTGTACAGTCTCACTGTAACAAAGGATAGATGTGCTTCCAAGCTGGCAGAAGAGCAACATTTCCAATTTTGCTTTCAAAGGCGTCTTCTGGAACATGAGAATTACCTTGGGAGGATTGATGTCACCATGTCAGTCACCAAAGGATTACTGAGAAAACAATTCATCTGCTTTAATACAGGTATGGCTTTAGCACAAGCTCGGGGAAGGGTAGTGTTAAGAGAATTCCTAAGCTGTCGGGAAGGGGGGAGGGGGACACCACACACAATTTGTTTCCTCCTGAGATATTTACACATGATAGTATCCCAACACACATTTATCAATTCTATACCTATGTATATCCATCTATTCATCACAGCTAGCTTTGTGTCAGTTAAAATACTGGACTGGGTTCTGGGAGACTGAGGCTTAAAACTGCACTCCACCACAAAGTTCACTGGGAGCAGGGCCGGTGCTACCATTAGGCCAAGTTAGGCAGCTGCCTAGGGCGCAGACCTCAGAGGGGTGCAGAAATGGACAATCAGCGCCCTTCCAACCGGCCACAGGCTCTCACACTCACTCACTCACCAGCCCTGGCTCTCCCATGTCTTTTCTCCTCCAGAAAATCATGGCAACTGCAGCAGCAGCAGCAGCAGCTCCCTTCAGCTTTGCCTCGCACCCTGCCTGCCTAAGCCCGCACAATTTTTCAAAAAATTAGCAGGGTCAAGTTTTGTGCTTTTAATTTTCTCTAGAATTCATCTGTTTTTGATAATTGGTTAGTAGTGTGTGGGGTGGGGCGCACAAGTAGTTAGCCTTGCCTCGGGCGCAAAAAAGCCTGACACCAGCCCTGACTGGGAGACCTTGGGCAACTCATACTCTTTCCACCTGACCTACCTTACAGGGCTGCTGTGAGGGTAAAATGGAGGAAGGGAGGCTGAAGTACACTGCTGTGATCTCTGTGAAGGAAGGGCAGGATAATAAACATTTTTTATCCTGCTCTTCCTTCAAGGAGCTCAGGATAGCATACATTTTATACTCACAACCACCCTGTGAGGTGGGTTAGGATGAATGACTAAGCCCAAAGTCACCCCAGTGAGTTTCATAGAAAGGGAGGTGATACTTGGACCCCCAAAGTTCTAGTGAAGGACTTTTAATCATTACACCACATAGATATTCATCTACTTCACTTCAAAACCACTACCACGTTTGGTGTTTTGCAGATTTTTCATATAAAGGGCCTGTTGTGAACATGTAGCTCCCCCCAAATCATCTCTCTTTTCCCGGGGAGAGAAGAGGAATGATCTAGCATGGCCCATTAATTACCCGTGAGGCTTTAATTTTTAAAAATAGGTGTGAAGCCTGAAGCCTGACTAGGTTATCTAAGTGCTGAGGGAAGTGCCCTTTTTTTGCATGCTCAAAAGAATTTCTTCATTGCTCAGCTTAGGCTGAGAAAATTCCATAAACTCTGCTTGTAAAAAAAAACACTCATTCACAAAAGAAGTCCCTCAGGATATATATAAGCACTGGAAGGAAGCAATCAGACAGAAGACCATCCCAAAATCCCTTCCAGGCTCATTCTCATAGTGCCAAATTACTACACCATGGGGCCCTGATGTGGTGCCCGCCAACACATCTCCTGGAGCTAGTCAAGTGTTTTTATGCAGCAAAGGCTTGCAGGGCAGGCAGCAGTGGTCCCCGCTTTCCCCCAATCATTTAAAAGGAAGGTTCCCTTTAAATGGTTGGAGGAAAGCGGGGGGGGGGAGGCATGTGCCCACGGCGCAGTGTCCCTGATGCGATGACAGCACTCCATGTGACATCATCGAGTGGGGCGGCCCCTCCCCCTCCTGGCATACCCCCCCAAATCCCCCCACTGGGGGAAAAATACAACCTGGCAACCCTAGCTGCAGCTGCCATTTTAGGTCTGTCTCTGCCTCCTGCCCTTCCACTCCACTTTTTCAGAATTCCAAAGGTGCCTGCAGGCTCAAAAAGGATGGGGAGAAACTCCTGCACTACATCATTCCTGACCAATAAAGCCATGGCCCAGCCAAGGCCTACTTAACAAATGCAGGAAAATGAGGCGGCAGAGTAAAGGTTTTGAATGTTCCTTCACATAAAAAGCTCCAAGCAAATAGAAAATTAGCACAGCAGGGAGAATGTTTCTACACCCCCTCTGCTTCCTATGTTGGTTTTCTACTTACAGAGAGGTTTTTGGTTTTTTTTTTTAACACAAGTGAACATTCTACAGTGCAATCCTCCATCAGTAGACTTCTGTGGTTTGGTTTATTCTATCATCACATTTTATTCTTACATCCTTTCCTTGCAAGTGTAAACCATTACTGATCTCTCATGCATTCAGTCATGAAGGCTAGAAGACAGTTAAAAATTAGAATGTGAAATCCAAAAAGATTTTACATCTTGCACAGCACAGTGCAGTACATGTGGACATTCTTTTGTGAGGGAAAAACCCAAGACAGAATTGTTGACCAGTTACATTTCACAGAAGTGTTATGCAAAGTTTAGTCTGAATTAGAGTGCCACCAGCCAGACTGCAATTTAACTAAAATGACGCAGATTATTTTTGGAAGTGATTTTTTTTTTGGCACATCTTCTGTTACAGCAAATTCACAGTTCATATTCAAGTTAGCTGGAGCAGAAAGGTTGTGTGTGTGTGTGTGGGGGGGGTAGGTTTGGTAACCGATCGGTCACAAGTATTTGACTCCCATATAAAAGCCTGCCACAACTCGCATATACGTAGCAGAACTCAAGGAGGAACCAGGATCTGTCTTTCTTTCTCCTTGGCAGAGAACTCTCTTTATAAACCACACTAAATCCCCACAGAATTAACATTTGGTCAAACTGAGATTACCTACCCCACCTATTCCAAACAGGATGGATGTCCTTTTTCTTTTCTTGCGTGAAAGACAGCAGTACGTGGCCAAAGAGGATAAACTTGTGTGCGGGTTTGTGGACTGTATTTTATTTTTAACTAAAGCAAAGAACTGTCCCTGCTTGTAAAAGGTCTGCCGACATCTCTCTTCCTGTCTGAAATAAAATTACATCTTAACACACACACAACTTATGAGACTTGAGTCATTCTCATTCTAACCTGCGGGCACAGACGCAAATGACTGATCCGCTGAGCCAGATTTCACAGCCGGGAACTCATTCACACCATCCTATTACTCAGCATTTCCTTTTGAATTAGTGAACTGGACCAGTGCATGTGTGGCATTTGTTTAGGACTATGGCATCTCCAGACACATGGCTGAAGTTTAAGTAGGTGTTCAGAGCCAGGCATTAGAACCAAGATTTTTGGTGTATAACCTGGAATGTTTTGCTTCTTCCTTTGCAGTTACAATTACAGAACTAGAAGGGTACAAGAGTCCTCCAAATTCAGTCCCTGCAACTCAAAGTAGCAAGACGGTTTAAGCAACACCAATGGAAGAAGTCCAGATCCACCAACAGAAAGATTATGTGGTCTACATAAGTCTACACAGAGCCATTGGGTAGGGATGGCTCCAAATGAGTAAGCTGAGGCACACGAACAAAACACCATATTGCCTCAAACTCCCATAGTCAATGGCTAGCTATGATTAGGAGAAAGAAATCCTTATTTGTCCTCAGTAATAATCTCTTTAATGTGTGAACTGGACTAATACAGGAGACATCTAGGTTTCCAAACAGGTGTTTGTCATAGACACTTTAGCCCAGTTCAGATGCACTAAGCACATAAAGTGCACACATGCAAGCATGCACAGGGAAAGGGGGCAGGAGAATCTCAGAAGCAAGTTCTACCCCAGCCTACATGCATTCATTGGGATGCATTCTATGCATCAAGTTTACTACATGTGTATGGTTCTAACCACACAATCAGAAACCAGGGAAGTTTTTTGCTTGGTTTCTGTGACTTTCTAAAACACATTGCACATGATGTGTTGGGGGGGGGAGGGGGAGTTGTGCACCCATCTCACTACCTTTCCCCCAAGTCCTCTCTACCCCTATTTTGAAATCACACTGCTCAAACTATCTATTTCATGCTCTCAACTAAGAGGAGCAGACTAACAGCAAGGATAAGCAACAGCCAACTGGCAATCCAACTTACCCACAAAGATTTCCCACCTGATTCCCAGCTTAATTGATCCTAGGAACACCAACTCTACCTACTCACCCAATGTTAAGCATCTCAGGACTGATTTACTCTTATTTATTTTTATTTATTTATTTCAATTTATACCCCGCCTAGCCAGTGACCCGGCTCTAGGCGGCTAACAACATAAAATCACATTCATTACAAAGATTAAAACACAGTATAAAACTAGATTCACATTTAAAAGCAGCAATAATCATAGCAAAATGGCAGCGTCATACCAGCACCAGATACCCAAATACCAGCCACTAACTTCGGCCCAAACCAGGAGGCTACCAGCTTAGAAGTTTTGGAGATGGCCCATTGTGCCATCTACTAAGGGCCGTTCTCCCCGGCGGCGGCCCCAAAAGCCTGGCGGAAGAGCTCCGCTTTACAAGCCCTGCGGAACTGCAAAAGATCCCGCAGGGCCCTGATGTTCTCTGGGAGCTCGTTCCTTGCAGGAGAACGAAGCAGCAAAATGAAAAGCAGCACTTCAGACAGCAGGATCAAGGAGGGTAACATTTTGGAACGCCTTCCAAGTTAACAGTTCCCTCCAAGTGGAAAGCTAGCTGTCAGGACTGCACTCCTAGATTTCTACATGCATGCACAAGGACTTCCGAAAATTAGAACCCATCACCTGCAAGTCTGTCTTCTGTCACCTCACACATTCTGTCCTGCATTCTCTGGCTCATGTAAAGCAGGCCTCAGCTGCTTTCTCCCAAGCAGCATCAAGCAAGGGATTTGTTAATTCTTTTCCTCGTCCCGTATGTACTGTAAAAGCATCATCAGTGTTCCGAGCCAAGGGACAAGGAGAAGGGAGCGAGCAGCAAAAGTTTATTTTAAAGGCAGGGCTCTATCAAAGTCTCCTTTACAATTCATATAAGGTAGGAATGATTCAGAACACACATAATCACACCCCTTAGGAATAAACTTCCGGGTCCGGGTTGGAGAGAAAAGGCAGATTTCTTATCACCCCTCTTGCTCACAGACACAGTAGAATCCCCTGAGATAATTCTACTAAATCAAGACTCCATGAGAACATTTAAGGCAAGGTCCACATAAAGAAAGCCACATAAACGGATCTATACTTTTTCAACACAGATGTCAATTGGAAAAAAAAACTCCTGTTCTTAAGATATTTATTACCTGCTAAACCATGGACAGACCAGTTTCATCTGCAAGGTCACCCAATTCAGCAGATTTCCCTTTATTTTCAATAGAATTAAAATAGAATTCCAATAGAATTTTTGTTTTAAAAAGGGAGGAAAGGAGGAAGAAGGAATGCAAACACAAGAAGCTTTAAACTTCTGTGTGGCGGGCAGGAAGTAGCCAGTCTTTTCTATGAGCATATTTGTACAATCATGTGCAGATTAGTGGCTTGTCGATCTTGGATCTCTGTCATGCTGCCACTTGGGAAATTTCAGAACAGGAGGTTTTAAAACCAGAGTGCAGAAACCCAGATGCACATTTAGATAAAAGAGCTGGGTGTGTCCCTCGCTTCAGAAGCACAGCGAAGTTCTTCTCAGGGCTCTCTCTTAGCTGCAGTCAATATTGTAATTGGTTCTTTAATAACTATCTTGAGTCTTCAAGAACTACATGTCCACGGGACCAAAGAAGTTATCAATCAGGGATGGTTGGTGAGTTCTCTCTCTTCTCAGATTGCTATTGGCTGGTGGCAAACAGGTCACAGGAGGAGTCAAGTTAGGGTTGGGTGCCCACTGGAAAGCTGCACAGGGTTTCCCTCTCCTCTTAATGTTGCAACAACCCTGTGAGTGTGAGCGACTAACCCAAAGTCAGCGTGCTTTGTAGTATTTCATACTGGGTCTTCACAGTTCTGCTCCGACACCCGTGAATAAATTCTTGACTGGCTCTGATTTGAGGATGTGCTGGGGCTATCATATGCCCCAGTATAAATCAATGGTGGGACCTCATTTGGAATACTGTTTTGGTCACCACATCTCAGAAAGGCTATTATAGCACTGGAAAAAGGGCAGAAAAGGGCAACTGGAATGATAAAAGGATTGGAACACTTTCCCTATGAAGAAAGGTTAAAGCGCTTGAGGCTCTTCAGCTTGGAGAAACAATGACTGAGGGGTGACATTATTGAGGTTTACAAGATTATGCATGGGATAGAGCAGGTAGAGAAAGAAGGGCTTTTCTCCCTTTCTCACAATACAAGAACTTGTGGGCACTCCATGAAATTGCTGAGCAGTTGGGGTAGAACAGGTAAAAGGAAGTACGTCTTCACCCAAAGAGTGATTAACACATGGAATTCAATGCCACAGGAGGTGGTGGCGGCTACAAGCATGGACGGCTTCAAGAGGGAATTGGATAAACATATGGAGCTGAGGCCCATCAGTGGATATTAGCCTCAAGGTATCAATAGGATCTCTCGGTCTGGGGCAAGTGATGCACGGTATTCTTGGTGCTTGGGGTGGGGTGTGGGCAACAGTGGGAGGGCTTCTAGTGTCCTGGCCCCACTGGTGGACCTCCTGAGGGCACCTGATATTTTTGGGCACTGTGTGACACAGAGTGTTGGACTGGATGGGCCATTGCCCTGATCCAACATTGGCTTCTCTTATGTTCTTATAGTGCATGTTCATACACTCAGGGTAAAAATCAATATGCCTTGATCGGTGCCCCTCATGGCTCATAAAAGCTGGCCGCGAGGGGTTGCGAGGGAGATTATCAACAAGTCCTTTGAGAAGGGACTGTTCCCAGGGGCACTCAAGGAAGCGATGGTCCGCCTCCTCCTGAAAAAATCATCACTGGACCCGACCGAATTGGCCAACTATCGGCTGGTGTCCAACTTGCCCTATTTGGGCAAGGTCTTGGAGAGGGAGGTGGCGATTTAGTTGCAGAGCTTTCTGGATGACACTTCTGTGCTAGACCCGTTTCAGTCTGGCTTCCGATCGGGTCATTGGACGGAAACGGCACTGGTCGCCCTCACAGATGATCTCCGTCGGCATCTGGATTGGGACGGTATGGCGGTGCTGGTGCTGTTAGATTTGTCGGCCGCGTTCGACACGGTCGACCACCAGCTACTGATCCACCGCCTCGCCGACATGGGGGTTCAGGGGTTTGCCTTGCAGTGGCTTGCCTCGTTCCTCCAAGGTCGGGGACAAAGAGTGGCACTGGGGGAGCAGATGTCCCGGAGGCACCCGCTGGTGTACGGAGTGCCACAAGGGGCAGTGCTATCCCCGATGTTGTTTAACATCTATATGCGCCCTCTTGCCCAGATTGCCTGGAGGCATGGGCTGGGCTGTCATCAGTACGCTGATGACACCCAGTTCTATCTGTTGTTGGGCGGCCAGTCCGGGGCCACCCCAGCTGACCTGGAGTGGGCGCTTCAGGATGTGGCGGGCTGGCTCAGGCTGAGCTGACTGAAATTGAATCCAATGAAGACGGAGGTCCTGTGCCTGAGTCAGAGCGGGCCGGGGGTAGGGATCCCATTGCCGGTCTTCGGGGAGGCGCCATTGGTGCCAGCACCGAGGGTCTGGAGTTTGGGAGTGCTCCTGGATGCCTCCTTAACCATGGAGGCCCAGGTAGCAGCAACTGCCAAGGCAGCCTTTTACCATCTGCGGCTGATTAGGCAGTTTGTTCCCTTCCTCGAACGCAATGACCTGGCGACAGTGATCCATGCTATGGTCACCTCGAGACTAGATTACTGCAATGTTCTCTACATGGGGCTGCCCTTGTCCCAGCTCCGGAGGCTGCAGTTAGTGGAGAATGCCGCGGCCAGGCTGCTGATGGGTCTCTCGGTGCAAGACCATATCCAGCCTGTGCTGAGGATGCTGCACTGGCTGCCTATAGCGTACCGGATCCGGTTCAACGGGCTGGTTTTAACCTTTAAAGCCCTATATGGTCAGGGGCCTGCCTACCTAAGGGACCGCCTTTTCCCGTATATACCCCAGAGAGCACTGAGGTTGGGTACCCAACATCAGGCCAGGCTGTCAACCACCAGGGCCAGGGCCTTCTCAGTGGCGGCTCCTTACTGGTGGAATGAGCTCCCGGATAACATCAGGGCCCTGAGGGAACTTCTGCAGTTCCGCAAGGCCTGCAAAGCAGAGCTCTTCCACCAGGCCTTCAATTAGGAGCTGCCACTGGGGGAAAGGCATCACTGGAAAACGCCGAGTTATTCTCTGGCCAGGGAAATCTACTGGTGCGGCCTCCTGGCTTGGGTCAGATTTAACTACTGCGCTGGGTGTTTTGGAATGTAATGTTGGCCGCCAACTTGTTTGTGGGTTTCTGCTGTTTTATGTAATTTTAAGCTGTTTTTCTGCTGTTTTATGTAATTTTAAGCTGTTTTTATGTTATAGTGTTGGTTGCTGTATTGAAGTGTTGTGAGCCACCTTGAGCCGCCTAATTGCTGGCTAGGCGGGATATAAATCTAATTAATTAAATAAATAAATATACACAAATAAGAAGAATGGGTCACTGCTTTTTGAAATGCAACAAACCTGGCACAATTTCACACCAGCAGATCTTTAAAAGAGAGGTCTCCTGAGGCCAACCAGTGCCTTCTCCAGTTACATTTTGTCTTTGTGCACCTGTCTGTCCCACCTCTTCCCTGCCCGTTCAAGTTAAAACATATCTCATATCAGATGACAGTCAACCGGATCTTGCGGCTGAAGCCTCGGTGTTCACATCCTATGGCATCTCTTCACCCTCCTGGTAAGCTTTTCTGTCTGCTGCTGAGAACATTTAAGTAGGCAGCAGATCTCGTTTTGGTTCGAAAGAAAACAAGATCCAAGTTCTGCCTCTATGCAGAAAAGCATGCTGGCACATGTCGAATGGAAAGTGCACGAGGAAATCAATGGAGGATAATGGCACTACAGCGGTTTGCTAGCCAAGGGCAGCTTTCAGCACACAGTTAAACTTTTTCTATACGTTTGTGTAGAAAGGACTTGCATTTGGATATAATGACATTTCCCCATAGTTTAAATGAGCCTATAATCTGAATGGGCACAACAAGAACCACAGGCACTGTTTTCCCCCTGCCATGCAACTGTAGCGTTTTTTTTAAAACCGGCAATTTCTATAGCACTATAATGGTATAGCACTAGTGCAATTATCAACTGGATTTTTAAAAGCCCTCCAAAAAACTCTGGTAGCACAGTGAGGGAAAACACAGGGAAAGTAGAGACTCATGGAGTAAGATGTGCAGAAAACTCCCACGTAGATGCTCTGTTGCCAACGGGAATGCCTCTGAATTTGCAATGGCAATGAATGCAGAATGGAAAATCTTCCCTGTTTGGAAGTATCCCGACACTGGGAAAGAGACCATAGACACATATGAACCAACAGGGATATAGTCTTCCCTCTAGCCAGCTGCGGAGGAACACCTATCAGGTATCAGGTTGATGTACAAATCACAGACAAATCAGTGTTTTGCTGCTCTAGGCTGTTTGCTTTTTCAAGTTTAAAGTGTTTTAGCTTTCAAAGTGTTTTTTTAAACCAACGTCTGTTGTAGAGTCTGTTTTTACCATGAGTATTCTAATCTGAGACAAGACCAACCAGGCGCAAAAGAAAAGGCAAAAAATGGAATAATGTTGTTCTAGTCAAGCAGACTACTCTGAGAATTTATACAACTGCACATACGCATGTGGATCAATCACACGTGCATCTCAAACACATTATAACACTACAGAACTCATTTTGTTTCATGACTAAGGTAAGATCGACACTTCCCTGTGGGCAGAGTCCCTAAAACTAGTTCAGTCATTTGATTTCAGTGGGTACAAATACACTCAGATCAGCCTAGGAGCAGGATGCAAGCTATTGCAATGACTGGAAAATGTGGGGTGCAGAGCTTAGCTGACAAGCCCAAATTGACATGGAAAAATGAGAAACAATACAGAAATACAAGGGACACAATAGATAAAACAAAAGAGAAATGTATTTGTATTTCCCATTTTTTAAAGGAGTTGAGGGGAGGGGGAACATATTCCAGACCATGATGCAAAGGAAGGCACATTATTTTTTTCCGCCACACATTTTTCTGTTCATTTCCTTGAACTTCGATCAGCTCCCCTCAGTGCTATTCATACTCATATTCTATTCGCACGCAGCCAGTTTGGTGTAGTGGCTAAGAGTGGCAGACTCTAATCTGGAGGACCGGGTTTGATTCCCCACTCCTTCACATGCAGCTACTGGTGTGACTTTGGGTCTGTTACAAGTTCTCTCACAGCTGTTCTCTCAAGAGCTCTCTCAGCCCCACCTACCTCACAGGGTGTCCATTGTGGGAAGAGGAAGGGAAGGAGATTGTAAGCCGTTCTGAGACTCCAAGTGAAGGGCAGAGTATAAATCCAATCTCTTCTTCTTCAGTATATGGATACGGCAATGTATCTGCAATATTTTTATTCCACCCTTACTCCAGGAGCTCAGAGTAGTATGTACGGTTCTCACTTCCTCTGTTTTTACTTTCACAGTCATCTTGTGAGGTAGGTTACGCTGACTGAGGGAGAGAGACTGGCCCAGATTCAGCCAGTGAACTTCATGGCAGGGTGGAGATTTGAACCCAGGACGCCACAGTCAAAGCCTGATACTCTAATCATTATGCCACACTGATAACTTAACCATCTGCCATGCATTGTCATTCCCAAATTCAGAAATATATTGAAGTTAAGTAAACAGACTTTTAACCGGTAGAGGGTGACTCCAAAGGGGCTAAAACCAATAAAATGCAAATTAACGAGTCTAGATTCTGCTAACAAAAGAAAGCTCCTGGTAAATAACCACCAAAGTCCTGGGAAAGATGACTGTAAGGAAATTACAGCTTGTGTGTGTACACAGGGCGGGGGGAACACTGCTACGACTGGCACAGTCGT
Source organism: Lepidodactylus listeri (assembly GCA_029233225.1). Classification (NCBI taxonomy): domain Eukaryota; kingdom Metazoa; phylum Chordata; class Lepidosauria; order Squamata; family Gekkonidae; genus Lepidodactylus; species Lepidodactylus listeri. The sequence continues at coordinate 51,892,883 of JARCFY010000015.1, read as the reverse complement.
ACGGCAAGAATCTATATTAGATTTCACTTTGACGTTAATAACTGCAACTCAATTGTAATTTTCTAAAACGAAATACCTGCAAAGGTCAGATACAGCTGCCTGAGTGCCCTTACCTACTTCATCATTCTGTGGCAGGGACTCCTCCTACATAAGTGGTGTTGTGCATCCATTGTGTGTCCAGCTACTGGCCACAACTCCTGCCACCCACCTTTCCTTCTGGGTTCCATTCCTGCTCAAAGCTGAATAGCTTTGAAGTTAAAAAAAAAAATCATTTCCTAATGGTGTGCATGAGGGACAATGGACTGAGAGTTTAATGAGACTTGCAACTTAATAATAATAATTTATAACAGTAGTTATTTTCAATCGGCACAACAGAAAATTGGCCCCAGAGGGAGACAGCAGACAAGGCAAGCCTCAGCGGTCCACAGACAGGCCCTTAATTCTCAGCCCCACGTGAAATGAAGCCTGGCAACAGTATTTGCATATGCAAATGTAAAAGCTGGTGTGACGTATTTATTTAACTGATTTAGATTTATACCCCATCCTCCCCACAAGCGGGCTCAGGGCGGTTCACAACAGTAAAATCACAAAACCACTAAAAGCAAATATAACAAATAAATAATTAAAACAGCTACAAAAAGGCAGGAATCACACTAAATCCATAAGGTTCAACAATCCTAAATAGCTGGAAGCAGCTAGGAAGCATAAACCACAAACAGTAGAGATCTTATTTATCCAGACAGCATACAGTTGGAAAGCTACAGCACAGGCAGCCAAGTAATGGCGCCCACTGCCTCAACCGAAGGCCTGGCGGAGCACTTCAGTTTTGCAGGCCCTGTGAAATTGTAATGGGTCTCACAGGGCCCTGATCTCAGACGGGAGCCTGTTCCACCAGGCTGGGGCCAGGGCAGAAAAAGCCTTGGCCCTGGTCAAAGCTAACCGGATGTCCTTTGGGCCAGGGACAACCAGTAGATGGTCCGCCAAGCGCAAGGCTCTCTGGGGCACATATGGGGAGAGGCAGTCCCTTAGATATGTTGGTCCCAGGCTGCATAGTGCTTTAAAGGTTAATACCCAATACCTTGAAATGGATCTGGTTCTCAATTGGTAGCCAGTGCGATTGGTGTAGAAACGGCTGAACGTACGCCCGCACAGACGTCGCAGTCAGCAGGTTTTGCACTTGCTGGAGCTGCATTTTTGCACTAGCTGGGGTTTCCAGATCAGCTTCAGGGGTAAGCCTGGATAAAGCAAGTTCCAGTAATCAAGCCTGGAAGTGACCATTGCATGGGTCACTGTAGCCAAGTCCTGAGGGGAGAGAGAGGGAACTAGTTGCCTGATCTGCCGAAGATGATAAAAGGCTGACCTGGCAAAGGTGGTGACCTGGGCCTCCGTAGAGAGTGAGGCATCAAGAGTCACCCCTAGGCTCCTTACCTTCTGGGCCCACATAAAGTTCCCGAATCCACCCCATCTCTTGGCACAGGTATAGGACCTCCGTCTCCGTTGGATTTAATTCCAGCTGATTCTGCTGTAACCACCCAGCCATGGCCTCCAAAGCCCTGTCCAAGCTCTCTGAGGCAGAGTTCAGGCAGCCGTCCAACAGCAGACAGAGCTGGGTGTCATCAGCATACTGGTGACAACCCAGCCCGATGCAGGAGGTCAGAATACTGGCCTCAGAACAAAGAAACCTGGGTCCCAATCCCCACTCGGCTGCTGATCTTGGCTTCTTTCTCAGCCTTACCTGCTTCACAGCAGTGTTGTAAGGTCAAGAGAACAACTACGTATGCCACCTGTGCTCCCTGGAGGACAGGCCATCTAAAAACATGTTTTTAAATTGATACAACAACCCATTAACTTTGCTTTGCTTGCCTGTTTATTATTGCTCACCCTTGTTTCCCATGGGGACCCAAAGAGGCTTACATCATTCTCCCCTCCTTCATTTTGTCCTCACAACAACCCTGTGAGATAGGCTAGGCTGAGAGTATGTGACTGGCCCAAGGTCACCCAGTGAGCTTTCATGGCAGAGTGAGGGATTCAAACCCAGGTCTCCCAGATACTAGCCCAACACCCTAACCAGCTATATCACACCGGCTGTCCTACTGCGTCACTGGTCTCCTTCACTATTGAGATTTGGATTGTAAACTATATGGAGGAAGAAACTTCATTTTAGAAAATTCACATTACTGTAATGGTGTCCTATACACTAACAGCGTCATATTATTAACAGGTAGACAAAATGGCTGGTATGCCCTTTCCCAAGAGGAAACAGCTTACTAGAATGGGAACTGAATAACAAATTATTTCTTTTTTTATTTTATACATTTTTTAAGTACAACAGTAATATACAGGATAGACTATTTCTAGAGTTGCCAGGTTTAAGTTGGAAAATACCTGGAGACTTTGGGGGTGGACCGAGGAGAGGGCAGGGTTTGGGGAGGGGAGGGGCCTCCTCATGGTGCAATCCCTTAAAGTCCACCCTTCAAAGCAGCCATTTTCTCCAGGGGAGATGATCTCTGTCAGCTGGAGATCAGTTGTAAAAGTGGGAGATCTCCAGGCCCCACCTGGAGGCTGGCAACCCTAATTATCACTGGCCATGTTGAGTCAGTCAGTCATTTATTATTACAACAAGCCATAAAATGCACACCTTATTACTGATACAATTTTAAGTTGTTGCTCTCTCCCATTGCAGGTGTTTGAAGCCAGGGTGTGGCTGTGGGCTCTTTCAGCAGGTAGAGGAACTGTGGAAGATGGCTGCCAGCTTGTACTCGGTCTGTATGTTTGTCTCTCTCTGGCTGAAGGTACTGAAAGCATGGCTGGGGCCAGGGGCAGAAGCTCTTTGGCTCTCAGCCTCCGGCTGGATGTACCACCCCAGTAGATACCCATCCAGCATATTTTGTGTCCCTTTTGGGTTTTTTTGCTTGTTTCTTTCTTTATTTTATTATTTCACATTTTTACCCCGCCCTCCCCACAAGCGGGCTTTACACTGGACTTAGTTTAAATTGTATTTATCTTTTGTAAGTCACTTTAGATTCCTGTTGGGGACAAAAAGCAGGAGAAAAAATACACTAAAATAAGTAGTCTTTATTTTCAGACCAAAGCCCCAGAGGAGTCTCGTCTTACATTATTCTAGTAAACCCCAAAAGAAGCCTTTTGGCATCTTAAAGACAAATGTATTTATTCTAGCATAAACTTTTGGCTACTTCCCACTTAACTGAACATTCTACCAGAGGAACACTATTAGGAAAAACATAAACGGACAAAATTAAAAATGGCAAGCACCTAAAACCACTGCCTTTTGTTCACCAGGCATGATCACAAATAGCCGGCATCGATGAATTCTTCCTACATCATAGATAGTGTTTTGGGCTGCATCTCCTTGCTTTAAGTGCTCTCCACTGGCTCACACTTGAGGGCACAAGAGCCCAGATGCCTCTCTATTATGTATGAAGATTATGGTCAGATTCCCAGTATTAGATGTCCAAACAGAGAACCCTCTGCTCAAAAAGAGAACAAAGAACACTATCTTGCGGCATCATGAGACTAGATTAGCCATCCGCAACAAACCACGGGAAAGAAATCATGGAAGGTTACATAATATTCCCTTCCTCTGTGTCTTTGTGTGTACATGAAACAAAAGCAAAGCAGTCAAAAGAAAGCTCCATTTTGCTTGCATGCGTCCACACCAATAAAGGCCACACCTGTTTAGAGCACTAGTTGATCCTGCATTTGTAGAAAATAAACATCAAGTTCTTTGCATCAAATAAAACATGCCAGACAAACTCTAAGCAATGGTGCTGACTGGACAAAATAACACTGGAGACGTGAGATCATGATTAACTACCTATTCAAAAGACCCAAAAACACCCAGCTAAAACCACTCCAATATTTTTCTGTAGCCTGTTGTGTGTAAAGTGCTGTCAAGTAACCGCTGATTTATGGTGACCCTTTACACGGTTTTCAAGGCAAGAGATGTTCAGAGGTGGTTTGCCATTGCTCTCCCTCTGCGTACGGACCTTGGTCTTTCTTAGGGAGCTCCCATCCAAGTCCAAACCGAGGCTGCCCCTGCTTAGCTCCTGAAGAGACCAGGCTAGCCCAAGCCATCTGGGTCAGGGAACCTATAGCTTATCTTAGAAAAAAAATATTTCTCTCTTATAGGCCTTATGTGGCACTTTACATTGCCTTAAGCTAAAACCAACAACAATGGGCAGAGACTAGACCCCACAGGAACTAGATACCAACTCTATCCCCATAGCTCCACACATTTCTATTAAGGACTTAATAATTTCAGTCATTTAATAAGGAGCTCATTCATCACCTTTTCATGCCCCAGAAGATAACATGGGGCATTCCATGCCAAGTTAACAACTGGAGGCTTGCAGTAAATGGAAACCTGTACATGTGCAGATTTGGGGAGTGATGTGGGATTTCTGCATTTTTCAAACATTAAACGGCCAAAAACATGTGTCTGTGAAAAATACTGCAGTAAGATGGGGAAACAAAACCAAACTAGATCTCACAGAAGATAACAAACACTGAAGTTCTTATAAATTTGGAAATTTCTTATAAATGTTTGGCCATCAATTAGTACTTTGTTTCTGATTTTAGCACACTGCCCTATGTTTTTTGAAAGAGATACAGAGTTTCAAAATGAGCGCTTAATGACTGTTGTAGGTAGGATACATCTTATTCCTTCAGCAACCTTACAGAAAGTGTGACCTCAAACGAATTACAGAGAGATGTGGCCATGTCCCCAGTATTTTGGTTGCAGAAACACTTCAGTGCCCATATGGACTCTACAGAACTTCAATAAAATCCACTACCATGATAAAATCACCATGGGCCAAATTTTGTTGACTTGGCATGATGGAACGATTGCTGTGTCACCTAATGTCAGCTCTGCCCTTCTGCTTGCCTAGGGATGGGTCACAAAACGCATAAAGAGATACAGTTGTGATATCAAAAGGGTAACATTCATAAAGAAGTTAGAGAACATTTCAGCCTCTCAGGACATCTTGCTGTAGACCTGAAATTATTTATTATTTATTATTTCTTGCGACTTATATCCCGCCCTCCCCGCCAATGGCGAGCTCAGGGCGGCTAACAACATATAAATAGTACATACAATATCAAATTAAAACTCATTAAACTTACATCACAAAATCAGCGGCATACAGTTACAATCATTTAGCAAAATAACTTCAAATAGAAATTCCAGCACAAGAATGTCAGGATCCTTACAAACTCATTAAATCTCAACTGAATGCATTCCTATAATACTATAGTAGTTAAATAAGCCAAGTATGCCTTGGAAGATTGCATTACTATCCATTACTACTGTGGTCTTTAATCACGGTTTTCATCTTAATTCAACTGAATCTTGCATAGAAATGCCATAGACTAATGTATTTCATTGGATTTACTACACTATTCTTTTCCCTTTCACCCTACCAATTTAGGACATTCCTCGTGCATCCAGTGGAGTGGGTTCTAGTCTATGAATGCTTATATCACAATAAATCTGTTATTTTTTAACACTTTGCTTCATTTTTTGGATTCCATTCTGGAATCCGTCTAAAATTTGGGCTTGGACACCAACCATCTCCTATGTAGTCATGAGGGCAGATGCCCAAAGTCTCAAACCGACTCATTGTCTTTACAGGTCAGAATGTTTTGAACAAAGCTATTATTTGCCATGTTGCTTCCTACACTGACCATTTGGCTTGAGTGCAGTGGTTAAGGTAAATCAAGGTGGTGATTGTTTCTTAAGCATATTGGTCCCAATGGCTTATAGTCATTAATTTAAGACTAGCTGTAAGAAAAAGAGATTGGATTTATACCCCGCCCTTCACTACATGAAGGAGTCTCAGAGCGGCTTACAGTCTCCTTCCCTTCCCATAACAGACACCCTGTGAGGTAGGTGGGGCTTTCGAGAACTGCCCGTGAGAGAACAGCTCTGAAACAACTTGTAACTGACCCAACGTCACAACAGCAGCTGTATGTGGAGGAGTGGGGAATCAAACCCGATTCTCCCAGATTAGAGTCCCCGCTCCTAACCACTACACCAAACTGGCCACGTTGACATGAGGCCAGAAGTCGCTCATTCAAATGCCATCTCAGCCAGAACTCAACTAGGAGGCCTAAGGCAAACCACTTCCCCTCTGCTTCAGATAAGATTTCCCTCTTAGATAATCATACTAACCTGTCGTAAGGGGCACTGTAAGGATCACATGTGAAGTGTTTTAAACATTTAAGAAGAAGCATGATATATCAGCATTCAGAGATTTATAAATCAGACACTCAATGCCACAGAGTCGGCATCTACTTTAAAAAAAATCTTGTTACTATGTGGAATCCTACCCATTACGTAGAAAAGAGTTTGCACGCCTACCCCAGAATAGACCTACAGTACAATATGCCATTGTACACTTTTATTACTCTTACAGGCCAAGCTTCTCCCACTGTAAACTTTTATTACTCTTAACACGACCAAGCTTCTCTAGAGTAGCCAAAACAGCTCAGATAGGGCTGCCATAGATTTTCCTGAACAAGCACTTAAGTATGCCAAATCTCCCTTAATTTCTACAGCATTATATAGCATCCATCACCTTCAGACTATTTTCTGAAGGGCAGCACACAACGCTTCAGCTGGACTATAACTTGTCACCGACATGAGGACGTCAACCGAAGCTGAGTTTCCTACTATACTGAACTAGTTCGGTTGTACAACTCAAATGCTTTGAATCGAAATCACTGTTTGGTACCTTCCAATTCAAAAGTCTTCCAAAAATGTGAACAGCAGAAAGTCTGCTGAAATGCCATTGGGAAAACCTGTTGAAACAACCTACTGGCCAGTTCACCAGCTCCAATGGGATTTGCTGGTCAGCAACGTCATCATAGGCAATGGTGTGATTTTGGCACCAGGCCACAGGTGGAGTTTACCTTTTGTACTTTGTATGTGTTGCAAGTTGATAGCCAATGGTGTGGAACTCCTTGAGATTTATCAAAACCAATCACATGATTCTTTAACAGATTTATTGTGGCGCACGCTCTCTGGCGCAGGAGCCAATATCTGAGCTATTAAATGGAACCTCAGTTGATATAAACACAGTGAACAGAGAAAAGGAACATTGCCAGTGCCCATTAAATCCTGGGCTGGTGTAATACAATGGCTAATTTAGCAGGCCTGATTAAAGTCTCATGTGAGCCATGTGGACTCTTTAGTGAGTAATGGACAATAGAAGGCCTCAGACTGAGGGAATACCACAGACCTTCTTGACAATAGCATATTACCGCTAGCACGGGCCTATTCAAAATAAGCACTCTGTATTATTAGGTGAGAGCCAGTGTGGTGAAGCGGTTAAGAGGATAAGACTAGTACCTAGGAGAACTGGGTTTGAATCCCCACTCATCCCACGGAAGTTCACTGAGTGACCTTGGGCCAAGTCACACTCTCACAGTCTAACCTACCTCACAGGATTGTTTTAAGGATAAAATGTAGGAGAAGAGAATATTGTAAGCTGCTTTGGGTCCCCATTGGAAAAAGGGTAGGGTCCAAATGAATTGAATAAATAAATAATAAATAAATAAGGTGTGTCTTATCTCCTGTTCTGCTCCCACTGAGAAGTTGGGAAGAAAGAGAACAAGTATGGATTCTCCCGCTCTCGGGAGCCCAATTTTGACTAGCAAAACCAAACGTGGATTGATGGGTTAAATCCCCTCTTCCTTCTCCATGTGGCTCCAGTCAGGATCAAACAATTGACAACTGGTGAGGGATCATCATCACACAGGTTTTTTAAATTAAAATATTTATACCCCATCATTCCTCTTGGCCCAACAAGCCTTCTGGCCCTCACACTCCAGTGAAGCACAGATGCTTTAAACCAAAGTTTAGAGTCCATGAAGCACAGGCTATACAGGACTGTAATGTCAATTTTTATATGAAGCAAACCCTGAGTGCTGCATCGGAAGGTGAGAGAAATATTTTCATATAAAACAAAACAAAATATGGGGCTTTTCTTAATACCTGCTCAAAAATGAGGTATCTTCAGTATTCATTTCTGTCATTCTTGTCTATCAAGAAAGCAGAAGGCTAAACAGTACTGTGGGGGTTAGGGTGCGCACAGAGCGAAGACACACAGTTGTTGGCACATCAAGTTTTCCTCCTCATACATGAAGGTAAAGCAGCTTTGTTTTCAAAATTAAACCTGAGAACTGTAGAGCTGGGGTGTCAAACATATGGCCCATGGGCTGAAAACGGCCTGTTCAGGACTCTTATTTGGCCTGTGAGCAACGGGTCATTATCTTTGTTGGCAGATGACTATGTCCCAGTATACTGTCCCAGTGCTAATGAATAATGGGTGATAAAAGTGGGAAGGTGGGCGTCACAGAGAAACTTTAAGGAAATACTGTTAAGAGTGTTAATGTTTTAAGCATGTTTGTATTTTGAATAAAAAATAACAGCATGAATTGGGTTTGCCTGTGTCCTTCATAAAGTTTATATCTGCCATATCTGGCATTACATTTTATGACACACATGGCCTGGCAAAGAGAAAATTTATGTCAGATCCTTCCCTTGTGACAAATGAGTTCGACATCTCTGCCACTGTAAAAGCTCACATCGCCCTGATTTGGATAGCCCAGGCAAGCCCGGTCTTATCAGATCTCGGAGGCTAAGCAGAGTCAACTCTGGCAAGTACCTGGAGGGGAGACTTCCTTGAAATACCAGAGGTGGGGGCAGGCTTTATTCAGCCACCTCTCTGAATATTCTCCAGGCTCCCAGTAGGGGTCAGTCACCAGAGGTCGCCATGACTTCCAGGTGCACACACACTCTGTCATACATAAAACACACAAACAAAACTTTAAAAGCTCACATCATGTATGCTGGATTTTAATTCTCTCAGCAAGAACAGCTCCCCCACCCAATCACCTATGTACCTGGAATGGCCAGCACACTCTTTGGTAGAGGGTGTGGCAAGTTACAGATACAGTTCACTCAAGGTTTACATTATCTTCTGAGAGATCAAGGTACATTTGGTGGCAAGGGAAACTAAGATCTTTTCCTACAGTTGGCCAGTATTCTAAGGCAGTGTTTTTCAACCTTTTTCGAGCTAAGGCACATTTCTTTCATTGAAAAAATCCCGCGGCACACCTGACAATATCTCACGGCACAGTGGTTGAAAAACACTGAAATACAAGATAAATGGGTCATTAGTTGCCTCAGCTCAAGTATTAACTATGACAGTATTACAAATACACGTAATAGCCACTCAACTTGAAATCGTAAGTTACAAATCCAAAGTGTAATGGCTCCTTCCCATAACATTGACCTGAGTTTCAGAAGAAATATAATGTGGATGTATTTTAATACTGCGATTCTGCTAAAGTTTTTCAAATAGAGAGTTTAAACTCTTACCCTTATGTGAACGGCATTCCGCTGACCATAAGTGATTTGAAGAGAAGCACAGTACACTCATTCTTCGCTGAGGGACAGTTATTTATTTGAACCCCACCCTGACAGAAACAGCTAGCTGTTACCATCAAACATATTCATGTTTACTGGAATGTCTTGGTGCAAATCACCCTACCTCAGGCCGGCCACAGAGCGTGCGAGCGGAATCAGTGAGACCGCGCCACTGTTCTTTCTCGCATGCGCAAATGCATCCCGGAAGGTCAGCCCGGAAGGCACATTTCTTTCATTGAATAGCCCAGGCACACCTGACAATATCTCACGGCACACCAGTGTGCCACGGCACAGTGGTTGAAAAACACTGTTCTAAGGAAAGCAAATTCAAAACTGAGAATGGATGGCACATCACTACCACTGTTAATACCCTCCCCAATTACTAATTCTACCAGCACACTATTTAGATGTATGCATTTTGTTTTCTTGATTACCAAGGACATATTTATTTCAAACACTTATATACCATCCTAGGCCCAGGGGCGTAGCCAGCGGTGGGGCTTTAGGGGCTTAGCCCCCTATGAAATAAGGGGGAGTCCCAGTGCCGGCTAGTGAGTCGGCTCTTGGAGATCTCTCAGAGAGTGGACTCACTGGCTCATCTGGCTGGCGCAGACACAGCGAGGCTCATTGCGTCTGCGCCAACCAGCGTGTTGGCTCTCCGACAGCTCTCTGAGAGGTCTGGAAGAGCTCTCAGAGATCCGACTTGCTGGCTGCCTGCTTGAGAGCTGAGAAGGCAGTCTGCCGCCTGGCTGCCTCCTCTTTGGTTCTCCTCAGAGAAGAGTCAGACATGGTGATGTCACTAGCAACATCACCATGTCTGAGGGCACCACACCCCCAAACCCCCCTGCTGGGAAATTTCCTGGCTACGGGCCTGCCTAGGCCCCATTTGGGGAGGTTATACGAACCCCTCTGCTTGTCCCCCCCATGTGGTTTACACACTGTTCAGCTCCCCAAATGGTGATCACTTAAACCAGAGGGTCACATCAAAATGTAGCCTCTACACCCCTTTCAAAAATGAATGCAGCCATTCCCAGCATGACAAACTTTTGAACCCTAAGAGGAAAGCAACTTCCATGGTGCCAAACGGGGTGTGGGTGGAAAGAGATTACTAGAATCCTAAGGGCCTGTATAAGTGATGTGCAGGTAAGAACACCAACACTGCCTCAGAGAACAGTTGATTTTATCTTAGTCTTCTTGCACAATGTTTTACACATTTTTACTCCTCTGGAAGTCATTAGTAACCTTTTATCTAACTCTTTAACACACAAAGCGCTTTGCAAACTTTAGCTTGGCAACACCTCTGAGAATCTAGCTGCAGTTACTCTTACCTCACCGATGAGAAACTGAAGTTGGAAGATGAATGCCCTCTCCTCAGAGGCTCCAAAACAGGTCCAATTCCAGCACAGGAAAGGAGCACAGGGAGAAAAACTAAGTCCTTAATTGTGTACCTTGTACATCTAGTGCAACCACCTCCTAATACAGCTTGTGTCAAATTGAGAGAACAGTGTTATTGCTGTTACAGCATTTTCAACAGTGGTAATGGCTTTACGCTAGGGTTGCCAGCCTCCAGGTGAGGCCTGGGGATCTCCCGTTCTGATCCCCAGTTGACAGACAGCAGCTCCCCTGGAGAAAATGGCTGCTCTGAAGGGTGAACTCTATAGCATTGTACCATGCTGAGGCCCCTCCCCTCCCCAAACCCCACCTTCTCCTGGCTCCACCCCCAAAGTCCCCAGGTATTTTCCAACTCGGACTTGGCAACCCTACTTTACGACCTTCTTTCTGACAACCATACTGTGGAGGGAGGGGGAAGGAGGATGGCTATCCCCATTTTACAGATGAGCAACTGAGCCAGCTGAAGGCTGGTGAGAAAGTTCATGATTTGAAGCTTCCCCGATCATTGTCTGCTCATGTCAGTGGTGATCAAATTGTGTGCTTAATAACCCTGAAGTTCCTCAGATTCTCAAGATCAGTAATTGTGAGCAGTTTCCTTGAAAAAAGCTACTGAGTGTTATTCTTTAGGAGCGTGCTCATTTCCACACACGGTAGAAACGAGGCACAGCAGGATGACTGGCCAATCATGTGATGTGCCCCAGAATCCTCTGCACTCTGTGCGAGTTAGTCAAATGTACACATAGGCCTTGCTCAGCAGGCATACTGATGTGGAAAAGCTTTCTTGGAGGGCAAGGAGTTTTCAAAAACACCAGTACATTGTACCACCTCTCAAGGAAGTCAAGCCTTCAAAATTCTGAAGTCACTCGAGGAATCATGAGCTCTTATTTACAATAGATTAGGGGCTCAACAAAAAAACCTGTTCTTATGGCCATGAAGCCAAAGCACCTGTTCCTCTCCCCACGGTTATTCTACTTCTTATGAAGACTAATTTCGGTTCAAAGTATTAACATATGACGAAAGAGGCTTATGCTGCCGACAAGATTAATACGCCTTGCAAATAAAATGGATTAGACCCACCCAGACGAAGTTTCCAGAGTCAGAATGGAATTCCCTGCTTTGGAACCCAACCCCGCCCTTGCAGCTTACCGATTTCCATGTAATGCTGCTCCTGTGGGATAGAGGACCCTGAGGAATGACATGGTGGGGGTCTGCAAAAATGGGGGAAATTCCCAGTTTAGTCTGGATCCAGTCTAACGGGTATTAATGGCGGCCAATTTCTCTCCTGGGGAAAAAAATTACTCTCCTAGTAAAAGAGGAACTTGGTCCAAAGTCACCATAATTTAGACTCTTGCACAGGCAAAGCTTTAACATTTTCACCCACAACTCAAGCATCATTTCCCTGGACCTGGTAAAACTTGTAAACCTGCATAGTATCATCCTAAAAACATATCATCTAATGACTCATGGAAGAAAAAAATTCTCTTTGTTTCTGAAATGGCCAACAGATAAATCAGTAATGAACTTGTAGCCTCTGGGCTAGGTGTCAATAGAGCATACTTCCCACCACCACGCCTGGTCCCTGCAAACACTCCCCCCATAACAGTCAGTAGTACTGCAGAGTGCTGTGGTCCTCTGCAACCGGATGCATTGAAATAAGTCACTTGGTGGGTCATTAGCTGTTACGTAGCCTCTGGCCCCTTGGTTTTTAGGATACTTTGGCCACTGCATGTTGTTGTCCCATAGTTCTAGACAGAAGCCGAGGAGAGAGAGATTTAGCTCAAGAACCTGGTAGGACCACTTTCTAACTATGCCACTTTCCATGTTCGATTATCAGTCAATATTAAACACAAGCAATCTAACCAGTTCCGCCTTGTACCAGCCAACTCTGCACAAGGCAGGCTGTTATATTTCAGCATCTAACAAATGCTAACTTTTCCAGGCAGGCTAGCACTGAGGTTAATTTGGCCACTGCTTTCTGGCCGCCTGGCAGACAAGCATAGGAATTCACTTAAAAAAAATCACACACACACACTAAAGGGTCTTATTTTACTGCCACACCAACATTACCATCTGCATAAAAATTGCACAGTGGCAACAAGACAAGACCTTTGGCACAGTAAAATGAAAATGCCCTTCCTGATCCTATGCACGTTTATTCAACAGGTCCCACCGAACTCACTGGAGCTTATTCCCATGTCGTGTGCATAGGACTGCCAATGCTGTTGTTTTTCAACTGCTTAAATTCATTTTTTAAAAATGGCTTCTCTCATCATGTACAGTATATTCATTATTTCAAAGCTTCCACTCATCCTAGTAAGCCAGAGGCATTTTAGAACTTCTCACTCCCAGATTATTCCTTTCCATGTGAATATATTCCACCAGTAACTCTCCATGTGTCTGACACAGAAGCCGTGTATATTTGAGAAGCTGGGGGGGGGGTGTTTTAATCTCTGCACTGCCACACATGAAACAAACGAGCACCCTAGAACTGGGGTTCCCAATGTGGTACCACCAGCCAACACATTTCCTGCACCCACCAAGCACTCTTAGACAGTGGGTGGGGCCATGTGGGCTGTTGCCCAGCAAGGCTTCTGACTGACCACTGGAAAGCTGGATGGTTTCAGCAGCAGCTGCCACCACTGTTGATATTCTTATTTCTCACTTCTCTTTCCCAGTGTATTTTTAAAATTGCCCTTTCCCCAACTGCACTCAAGCTTTCTTTGTGCACGTGGCTCCACCTCCGGCAGCAGCCATTTTATAGCTGGTGCCACTTCTTGTGACACCTGTTTTGTGGTAGTGCCCGACACACTGGGTCAAAATTCTAAAGATGCCCACGGGGGTCAAAAAAGCTTGGGGACTCCTGCTCTAGAATATGTCAAACACTATCTTGTTGGGTGTACATTGGAGAGACACTTCAATTTTATGTTGTCCAGCATTCCTCAGATTAAAACATGAATTTGCCTTTAAGACCCCTTGTAATGATTTCAAGTTATAGCAAGTGTGTTTCTTTAAAATGGTTGGTAAGTGTCAGAAGAACAAGGGAGAAGAGTTAGTGAGGTAATTGTTTGGTGACTGAGAGTGTGTGTGGGGGGAGCTAGGAGGGGTATGTCTGTGTAGAGAGAGAGAGTGTTCAGTCTGAAGCCTGGAATGTGAAGTCAGTAGCTGTCACTTGTGGTCACACTACACAGTCTGAGAGAGGCAGTCTTCTAACCAGAATCATACAGAAGTCCTGTGAAAGGCATTAAGATTCTAAAGAAGGAAGAAAATATACTTAAGGGGGCATATTAGAAAAAATCTAATATAGTCAGAGTATTTTAAGAGTGTGAGGGGAAAAGCTGACAGAGACCTGAGTAAAAAGGGAAAGATTTTACTGAGCAACTTAATGAAACATCTTGTAACCATATGCTTCTTTTACCAATAAAGTTTTATCTTGTTTATTGTTAACCCAGAGTCTTATCCTCAGAACCACATAGATCAATGAAAGAGCCTTAGAGCTAGGACACAATACTGTGGGAAAGGTTAATTAAAGACTGGAATTAAATTCCTGGTGGCAGCGATAGATACTTTGAGTGAAAGAAACAAGAAAGTTAAAACTACATCACACCTAACCACACAAAATAAGAGAGAGGTACCATCACACCCCTATTCCGATATCAAGGATTACTTTACGAGACACCCACAAATGACCAATGGACCTTCACTTCCAGATTATGCTGTGTTCATCTGTTCTGCCATAGTCACTTGTCCAAGCTAAATGAGCAAAAAGTTCTTTTGAAAAGGCAACTGAAAAATACATAGTTGTCCTACATTAAGTTATCACAGCTCAAGATCTACCACAGCGGCTGCAGTCTTAAAAATAACAGACTTGCACAACACAGTGCCCGGTATTCATGCATACATATTTCTGTGGATGTGATGAATGCTGATAGAACTTGGGGCCTAAGGCTTGTAGCCAGGGTAGGCAATCTACTAGTATGTGCCCCAAACAGTGGCATGCCGGGCCATTTTGCTTGACACACGAGAACAGTTTGCCACTCAAACAACCAAGGGAAGGCTCAGAGGTGCCAGTAGTGCTTTTGGGTCCAACAGTGTGTTGGGGGGGGGGGGGGCATGGCCTTTGCTCACCATTATCACTTCCCAGACCTGCACAACCACCACCTGGGTCTCAGGTGAGCTTCTGAAGCACCGGCCATACCATAGGAGCTCGGCTAGCTGCTAATGTAGCTGACCAAGTGCAACCTTCATCTCTCCTCCTTTCCTTTGCCGCCACACCAACATCTTCACAAGCAGTCATTGCAATTCTTGTTTTGACAATCAGATCTATCATTGCCCTAATGAATGACAAAACTTATTATTTTTTAAAAAAAATAAGATGTCCTCCAAATAGATTGCACACAGCTTTATTGGGGACAGATACCATAACTCAATACAGGAAGTAGCTTATGTTAATTGCTTTAGCACACGTTGAATAATGCACTTCAACAATCATTTGCAAGTGGATTAAATCCACTTGCAAACAATTACTAAAGTGCATTGAGGGTGCATTATCCAATGTCTGTGAAAGCAGTCTATAGTCAGACCACTGGTGTATCAACGTCAGCATTGTTGACTCTGACTTCCAGTGGTTCTTCAAGTTCTCAGGCACAGGTGTTTTTACTACCTAACCCTTTTAACTGGAGATGCCCGGGATTAAAGCTGGGACCTTCTGCATACAAAACAGATGCTCTGCCACCAAGCCCTCCCTACCATAGCTCCTCCCTTGCAGACAGATTTACCAGGTACAGAGAAAACAGGGATAATAAACAGGAGCATATGGAGTTGTTTAACACAGGTTGGCAGCCATTGCAGACCTTCCAACTGAACAACTTCCAAGCAGCTCAGAAACCCCACAAGCAGAGCTTTCAGACTGCTGGCAGCTTTGCTACCTCCAGCAATGTTTCTCGCGCTGCTTGCCAGCATGTTAATCTTGCTCCCTCCATACTTCTGCACACACTCCAGAAAATACAGATGACTCTTTGCTGGATTGGTGGCAGCCCATCACCTCCTAGCCTACATGTATAGATAAAATCACTGACTGATGCAAGGTGGTCTTTTCCAGGAAGTGTTTGTGTGACACAAGAATGAAGATACCTAGTGCGGTAGGTGGGTGAGGAGGGTTAGAACCTAACTCACAGCCAAGTGGCAGCTCACCTGTCTTTAGGTAAAGCTGGAGAAGAGGAACACACAAAATAAATGCTTCACAACAGAATGGCTGCATTTTGTTCCCAAAGGAAACCACACCTGATATTCAGATTTCCACGCATGCACCCCCTGTAGAACTGTTTACTTTGGTTTTGAATTAAAAGCGGAAAACAAAAGAAAAGCATAGTTATTCCCTTTGCTATTTAAAATTATTTGACTTTCATTTTTAGAAAGCAACATATTTTTCCAGTTGCACTGTGCTGTGTAACCAAGAGAAATCCACAGCACAATGCTTTGAAGAGTTACCCCAATCTAAATCCACTGGATTTAGATGAGACTAACTGTGTGCAGAACTACATGTCCAATCAAGCAATGGATTCGGCAGGGAGGGCGGGATATAAATCAAACAAATAAATAAAATAAATTAATTAACTGGGTCTGATTTAGGATTCCGGATTCCTTCAGCGTCACCTTTGCTGTGGCTCTTTTGAGCCTTCCTTTAATTTCCTTTGTAATTAGAGGGAGAGTTTTGAAGGGAAAAAATGCCCTGCACCAATTTGAAGGATTAGATAGGCTTGCTGATTTATCTGATAGAGCTCCCATAATTTCAATACCATGCTAGAAAAGCCTTACTTGATAAAAATCCTGGACATCATGAGCTATTAATGGAACAACCCTTATCACATTTGCATCAATCTGATTAAGACCCAATTCATGCAGGCATGTGAGGCAATTCTGTATCCCAAGGTACTTGAGCAAGCAAGATTCAGGACGCCACACACACACACACACACACCCAATCAGAAGGTTACTGTGTTCACAGTCACCTTGTGTCAGATATCTTGCAAACTGTACAGCGTGTTACTAGCAGATGACTCACAACTTGAACAACTGTTGACTCTTTCGCCACTCCATGGTATGCTTAGATACAAACCAAAAGGTGGCTGGAAACAGTTCTCATTTGTTGTGCTGGCAGGGAACCTCACAAAGTTCATGTGAATTCATTTTGAGACTGACTGATGTCCAAATGTTTTAACCTTTGTGGAGGTGCACAGGATGTGGTGTGTGGGTGGTATCATGATGTTATCTATCAATTCCAGTCTTTTGAGTGAGAAGCAGCTTTCCTAGACACTTGCACTGCATTCTCTAGAAAAGGGACAGCCAATTTTTATGGAAGAGCAACTCCACATAGCACACGAGTGGTCCAGAGACTGGAAAGGTGCTTCTGCTGCAGAAATGAAGCCCACCCTCATTTGAGTAGTCAAGCTCAGTGATGCCATTGTTCAGGAAGGGTTTCCCAGTTACAAAGCACACACACCGAGGGCATTCAGTATACACAGATCTGTACATGCATATATTAGGAAGATAAAACACACAAAAAGGGGGGGAGAGAGAAATCAGTACAGAATCTCTGTTTCTTTAAAGCATTATTCTTTTCCTTACAAGTGAAGTTGTGGGTCAGTACTTTACTGCAGCTTGAATAAAATCTGAGAGAACTTTTTTGGGGGGGTCAAACAGAGTCAACTCAGGGGGCCAAACAGTCAACCATCACAAAACGTCCCTGACCTATAGCAGGGATTTAAATTTTATTGAATAAACCAATCATAAGAAACATTATTGTTTTGACATTAAAAAGTTCACAATCAATTGAACCCATACATCAGTACTGCTACAAAATGTTATTTAAAAAATAACATGCTAATCTATATATCTAATTCTCGACTGCGCCCCCCTATGTGCAGATATCTAAATCTGCAGATAGGGGGCACACTCACCTGAAACAGGCTTTTCTGTAAACTTGGGTGACTCCCTAGGTTTGCAGAGAAATCTGAAAAATTAAAAAACAAACAAACACTGGGGGGTTAAATCGCCCCTGAAAATACAAAACCACCTGTGCATGCGCAGGCAATGCACTTACTGCAGTGCAGCTGGAAGGGAGCCTGGCGGTTGCTGCGGCAACAGAGTGCCACATCTGCCATCAAGGGGCAGTGAAAGCCTCCACAGGTCCACTCAGAGCAGCTTCAGTGAGCAGCCAAGAGTAGAGGGGGAAAACCTCAGTGAGCCCACTTGGAGCAGCTCCAAGCAAGCCGCCGAGAGCGGAGGAAGGAAGCCTTGGTGAGCCTGCTCAAAGAATAAGGAAGCCTTGGCAGGCCCACCTGGAACCACTTGGGGATCAGCCACCACCGGGGCAGAAGCAGGGATCTGCACAGGGCTCAGCTGCTGCTGTGGTGCACATTGAGCCTTGGTGGCAGGGGACACCGGGATCTGCTCGGGGCCTGGCCACCATAGCGGTGGATGCAGGGAACCGCCTGGGGCTTGGAATGGCTCCCAGGCACTGCCATGGTGAGACCCCAAGGTGAGTGCTAGGGCCTGGATGTGCTGAATCAGCAATTGGGGGGAGGAGAGATGAAATGTGAGTAGCTGAGTATGGAGGGAGGGAGGTGGGAAGAGAGCAAGGGTTGGGGGCGAGTGAATGCCAAGGGTGGGGAGTAGTGGAGTGACAAGGGTGGGGGGTAGATAGGGTGATGGGTAAGAGGCGTGCCAATGGTGGGAGAGTGGGAGAGCAGCAAGGGTGGGGGTGAGTTGAGTGCTAAGGGTGGGGGGGGGTAGGTGAGGAGCAGTGTTCCCTCTAAGCAGAGTTAGTGTGAGCTAGCTCAGTTTTTTAGCCTCTGGCTCACACATTTTTGTCTTAGCTCAGGAAGGATGACTCCAGAGCAAACTAATCTATGCAGCAGCCAAATCGCTCACAACTTTAATGCCAGTAGCTCACAAAGTAGAATCTTTGCTCACAAGACTCCACAGCTCAGAGGGGGCATCAGCAGGGAGAGCTGCAAAAGTGAGGGTGAGGGTGAGAGAAGTATCAAAAGTGAGTGGTAGGTGGGGAGAGCAGCAAGGGTTGGGTAGACTGATGAAGAAAATGTGACTGGGTCAAAAGAAATGAAGGGTAATTGACAGATAAAGGGAATGAGAGAAGGGGGAAATGGGGGTAGGTTATCACAGAAGGGGGTAGAGATTGACAGAAAAGGGATGGGGACAAAAGACAACATATACGGGAAAGGTTAGAAAGAGGGGGAAGATTGATAGAGAAAGAAGAGGGAAGGAAGCAATGAGGGAGAAGGGATTCACTGCCTCCACAAGTTTCTTGTGGGTCCCCACTTGTGTGTTCTAATGCCAACTTTGCATGCATAGGAAAACGCATTTCCATAGGCTCAGGAACACACAGGTAACCCTTTGCGAGCAATATATAAATGGTAACCAGAGTCATATCATATAAACATTTGAAGTTTAAAATTTGGCAACTCTACACTCTTTCCTTGTAAACAGATTGGGGAAAGAAAAAGAGCCAAAATACCTAATTTAGGGATTCACTAGTCTCTTCCAATTCACCAGTTTGGACTGCCACAGCTAATTGAAGATAAAGGTATGCAGACATTCAAACAAAACCTAACTGTAGTGAAAATAGAGGACTCATACAGTACTCAGGTTTATTGCAACAGACCAACACTGCCACCATTCTGGACAGACAGCTTTGTGGTGTGCTTCATAAACTTGTATGTACATAAACAATGCATGTAATGCAGAAGATTCAAGTGGAAGTCAGGGAAGGGATATGCTGATGTTAGGGCAATTTAGAAGCCTGAAGACAGAGAAGGAATTCTACACACAGTGGGACATGCACTGAAATCACATGGGGATCAAGTCCTCAACTTGTACTATTATTTTGATACCTTATTTTTACTGCTGCAAACACTTTTATCAATCCTGCTGTTTTAACAGTAGCTTCACTCTGCAAACATTAGCAGGTGATAAAGCCCAGAAAACCTGCATCTGGTTGATAATGCATGTCTCAAGCTGCGCCTCTACTCATGCACCCCCTTCCATTCTAAAACAAAATGAGAGTGGTCAGAAAACTCCAGCATGCCTGAAAAAAACACATCCTGGAAATTGTGCCTCTGAAGCTCAGATGTGTAGAGCCTGGATGAAGTGTCTCTGTGGTGAGGAACATTTATGCTCAGAGACACTGTTTCTGCTCTGCCTGCCCCAGCTGTGCCACTGACAACAGCTACCAGGGCTAACTTCCTCAAACCTTGCTTGCATCTCTCTTAACTCTCTGGTCCCCTAGCCAGTCTCACGACCAGACAGCTATGAAGTTAGTGAATCAGCGTAGCAACGTTGAGCTCTGAACCAGGAAATCCCCAGTTCAAACCTCATGGCTGTTATGTAGGAAGCCACTAGAGCTCAGCTCTCACCACATGATAAGGTGTTAATAATGCCCTTTTCTGTCTTACATGGCTGTGGGCAAGGGTTAGGATTGAGTGAAAAGCTTCACGCTAATACACACACACAGGTGGTATGACTTGCTAAATGTATTATCACAATAAAATGGAGCCTGAAAGTTGCCACACAAAGCTGATTTCCCTAAAGCTTTTAAAAAAAACAACTACAAAACACCAATTAGCAGTAAAAAGGTCAACCCATAGCCTAGACATTTCCTGATCTGGAGCTTGAACAGCACCAAGCCAATCTAGCCAAAACTCACGCAAGTCCAAGACACTCTTTGTGGTATACCAGAGCTAAACCCTGCAGAAGCTTTAACAGAATGCTAAAGGCACGTTTGAGCTGCCAACGTGCTACTTCTGAAGGACGCTGATGCAAGGCAAGAAAATCTTTTAAAACTAAAATTGGAGAGAGAGAGAGCGAATACAGCTTTTAAAAGAGAACAGAAAGTGATTTAAAAGAAGGATTCTTTGCATGGTGTATTTTTTTTGTCCCATTGTGATCTCTGGCCAGGAATTTTTAAAGAAAAATCCAAGAAATCCATGTACCAGAAAGGACAGCAAGAGAAACATTCACTTCGGTTAGCAGCGATCTCTCTTTCAGACTAGCCACTGGCTATATTTGTGCACTCAAGTCTGCAACTGGTGGGTCTGAGAGCAAGAAGCAGGGCAAGTTACAAGTGGGATGAACTGCAAGTAAGTTGCACTTGACCTAAGATGGGTCACTTCAGTGACCCTCCCTCCCCCCTTTTGCTTTTTTTTTTGTTAACAGTACTTTACAAAGTGAAAGAGAGAAAAGAAGGAAAGGGGGGAAGAGAAAGATATCCAAAATACAGACTTCAAATATAGATCCCACTTTGCAAATTGGGCTCAGATTGGTTCCCAGGTCTAGCCAACGCAAGTTTTGTGCTTATGTTACTGAGGGAAAGCAGAAAACATGGTAGATAGAAACTTCTTAAAAACCCAATAACTAGCAGTCAAAGGATCCCCACTTTGTTTCTAACACCAAAGCTGCCTAACCCCGTCAACCCACTATATCAATTAGAAACCTATCCCCCCCACCAAAAAGATACATTCCCTTACCGAGCTAAGAGTTTACTAGTGCCACCCCCCGCACCCCATTCATACCAAGGAACGCAACACTTGCGGAACCCTCTCCAGAAACTCTTCTTGGGATTGTCCCTTCCTCAGGCGGGCTCCCCTCGTCCTTTCTGCCACAGTCCACCCATAACCCGAAACAAAACCCAGCCAGCACTGGCGAAGCACAAGGGCAGCCACCAGACTCACCTCCAAAGAGGATTCGAGAGCTCAGCTTGGAGGCGAGAGTCCGCCTCTAAAGTCCGCGATACAGAGCAAGCTGGCTGGGGTGGAGTCAGAACAGCACCGGTCGGACTTCTCACCTGCAGCCGACCCCGGGCAAGGCAGCGGGAAACTCCGCCGCCCTGGGCACAGGTGTATCCAGTCAGACTGCCGACGGGTCCTAAAGCCGGCTGTCTCACCGCTCGAAGCTCACCGCTGGGTCCTAGCGCCCGCTGCTCTCCTAACCATTATTAGCTCCCGATGCTCCCAGGTTGGGCGGGAAGATAGCAGGCGCCATTATTAAAATGAATGAATGAATAAAATTCTTGAAGAGTGGAGACTTCCACCGCGTGTTTCCTTTAAGCTTCTCTGCCTGAAGTCTTTAGGCAATCTTAACTACGCAACTTTGGGAACAAGTTCTGGTTTACACGTGCAGTACAATTATGGCGATAGTAGCATTGGATGTGGATTGGATTTAGGGGGGCCGTAACGGGAGAGGGCGGAGTCAGGGCCGCTGCTACCATTAAGCCAAGTTAGGCAACCGCCTAGGGTGCAGACCTGAGAGGAGCGCGGAACAGACAATCAGCACTGGTTAGCAGTGTGTGTGGGGGGGTGCAAGTAGTTAGCCTTGTCTAGGGCGCAAAAAAGCCTGGCACCGGCCCTGGGCGGAGTTTGGGTGGAGGGAGGTTGGGATGCAGTGGGATCTGCCCCCCCCCTCGGGAAAACTGATGTGCAGTTTAGAGATCAGTTGTAGTCAGGGGAGTACTCAAGGCCTCACCTGGAAGTTGGTAATGTAGCCTCTTCAGGCTACAAGCAGGGAACAGTCAGATTTCAAATATTCCCCCATGTATAAAGCTTCCTGCGAATAAAACATTAACACATCAAGAAGGAAGTTTTTAGTGTATCAATGTAGTGCTAGCTTTCCAGGTATTCTGTGTAGACCAGGCTATTTATTTATTTATATCCCACCCTCCCCGCGAACAGGCTCATATGCAGGGCCATATTAACCCATGGCCAGGCCCCTAGGCTTTGAGGTATTTCGGGGGGCTCTCCAGCTAGGGTTGCCAAGTCCGGGTTGGAAAATACCTGGGGACTTTGGGGGTGGAGCCGGGAGAGGGCGGGGTTTGGGGAGGGGCTGGGACTCAGCATGGTACAATGCCATAGAGGCCACCCTTCAAAGCAGCCATTTTCTCCAGGGGAACTGATCTCTGTCAGCTGGAGATCAGTTGTAAAAGCAGGGGATCCCCAGGCCCCACCTGGAGGTTGGCAACCCTACCTCCAGCACTTCAGTCTTTCACCCCGCAACAGCCTGACCCTGGTATGGTAGGTTCTAGACTGCAGTCCATAGCCCTATATCCATTTTGAGGGTCTCCTGATGAATTCTATTTGCAATTTTATATATATTATATTGCAGGACAAAGAAGAGATGAATCTTTAAAGGACTTGTGACAAAAAGCAGAAACTACAACCCAGGAGTTATCAGTAGAGAGAACCCTTGCTTATTTAAAGTTATAGACCAGCAACTTTACAGGCTGTCTATGAAGAGAAAATAGTACCTCAGCAAAAAAACAATAATGATGGGCCCCTAGGCTTCAGCTAGTCAGCCTTATGAATAATACAGCCCTGGTCATATGTATAACACAGCTTTCTAAGTGATCCTCCTTATATAAAGGGTTGACAGCTTTTTTTTTTTTTAACTCTCTCTATGGTGCCTGTCACACAAAAATTAAACCAGGGAGCTTTTAAAAACATTTTTGTCTCCAGGCAAGAAAAACATCTGTTTCATTTCCTAGAAAGAGCTCATGGTGGTTTACATGACAGCTACCATTTTAGTTTCACAATTCCACAAGATACTTTATGGTTCAGAGATATAGTCCCGAAGTTATTCAGAGAGTTTCATGACAGAGTGGGGATCTGAACTATGATTTGTTTGATGTTAACCTGATGCCTTAACCCAGAAGTCCCCAACCTTTTTAAGCCTGCAAACACTTTTGACAAAGGGCAGTGGGCACAATCACAAAATGGCTGCCACAGGTGGTGGAGCCAACCACTAAATGTCATGGAGTGAAGTTATATATAACTCTAATAGAACAAAGTTTGAGTCCAGTGGCACCTTTACAACTAACAAAGTTTTAATCTGGGTATAAGGTTTCATATGCATGCACTCTTCTTCAGATATACTGAAACAGAAGTCACCAGCCATTCCATATAGGTAGAAAGTGGGGAGGATATTGACAGGAAGTAATAAATATAGCTAAGACTGGATGAAAGTAATTGATAAGACCTGTGAATAGTGGGAAGCTAGCATATCCACAAGTCTTACTAATTGCCTTCATCTGGGCTTAGCTATATTTATTGCTTAGTTACCTTATGCGTCTTTATTTAGCCCTTACTGGCAACTCCCTCCCCACCCTCTACTAGGGTTGTCAGGTCCCTCCTTATTCAGACCAATATGGCTACCCACCTGAATATAATTCTATTAGTAACTCTTTGACATTTCAAGCAGAAGCTCTGTTCAACAGGATGCCTTTTAGTCTGCACGTTCAATCAGAAGCCCTACTGGGCAGATACTCCACCCAGCTCCTCCTCCTTTCTAAAAGCACCTGGCGAGCACCAGGAAAGGTGTCAGTGGATGCCATAGTGCCACCACATTGGGGATCCCTGCTCTAACCACTTCAACTGATAAGCTTTTGTATATCCAGCTATACTTAAAGGCACAGAAATAGAGAACCAATTAAAAACCTGGCAGATTGGCAACAACCAACTGTGGCCCGAGTGGACCTCTCATGTCTCACTTCTCCTTTCTATGTTCCAGCAACAACATAAGCTTAGTCAAAATGGTTAGTCATGTCAGTTATTGTAATTTAATTCAAGTTATGCACATACCTCTTATCAGAAGGGAACATCTGGTGAAAATGAAGAGAAACTCCAGCTCTGGTAGTGTTTCCCAAAATACTCAAGGAACAGGAACCATATACTGTGCTATATCCTTTTTAAACAACTCATACAATATCTACAAAACAGTAATATTTACATAGCCTGTGTTGACTTTCAAGTTCAGTAGCTGCCTAAAAAAATTTCACCTGGTTACAATTTATTTATTTAAAAGATTGAGATACTGGATACGCCAGGATCGGCCTAAGGCAGCTAACAATATAAAACAAAAACACAATTCAAAATAACTCAACAAGCTAAAACAGCAGCAATAAACCATACATTTCAAATAGGGTGACCACACCCCCTTGGCCACTTTAAACTGCACCCAGAAACAGACAGGCAGCCAATGCAGATATTTCAGCACATCCTGCACTTGACATCAACCTGTCTGCTGTGTTCTTTGATTAACTGATGCTCCTGGACAAAGGAAGTCCCACAAAAACACGTTGCAGTAATCTAACCTACAAAAACTTTATGTGGGTGAGCAGCCTGTGAATCAGCGGACTGTGCTGATCAATGCTACAAAAGCTAAAGTAACTACATTTTTTTATGTTATTCTTAAAGGTACAAGAATCTTCTTCAAGGTTTAGATGTGGCATCTTTCAGTAACTACAAGTAGTGATTATTTCTGGAGGTAAGGGAATGCAGTTTGCTTTCTGCATGTATAGATTTTATTTAAGTTTACCAAAAAAACACCCTTAAATGGCTTATATCAAAATATATAAAATAATAATTTGAGCAGTATCAAACACAGGAGGAAAGGCCACAGCCAGGCATTAGCAGACCACAACACACAGTTTGGTTTCAACTATCGTCACTAGACTATTTTTTCTTCCAGGTGATTCATAATCCTAAAGACACAGGAATTAAATAGGACTTATTTCTGCATAGAGCTACTTACAATCGTTCTCTCAGTGTACCATGAGAAAATGTTTAATACTTACTAAGCAGTAACCACAAATCTACACCCTGCCCCCCCCCCCCCCCCCCAGTCTGAAGATTCACAAAGTTTGTGGAGGAGGAACTCACCTGGCTCTCCATTTCATAGGATTATATGGCTTGGCTTGCTCATTACTGGCAACATGACATGTCTTGAGTTTTGACTGAGAGGCCTTAAAATGTCCCCTATTCAGATTTTTCTAATAATTAGGTTCTGTAGCATTATAATGGTATTGCCTTTCAGCTTTCTGAAGAAGAAGAAGAGATTGGATTTATACCTCGCCCTTCACTCCCCAAGGGAGTCTCAGAGCGGCTTACAAACTCCTTTCCCTCCCCCTCCCCACAACAGACACCCTGTGAGGTAGGTGGGGCTGAGAGAGCTCTGAGACATCTGTCCTTCAGAGAACAGTTGGTACAGAGCTATGGCTTGCCCAAGGTCATCCAGCCAGGTGCAAGTGGAGGAGTGGGGAATCAATCAAGCTGATTACAGTATGCATTGTACCTTTGCATCTTTTACAAGTATTCTTTACAACATTCCTCCCACCTTCTCAGGACTCAGAGATCTCAATTTCTAATCATGTCTGAAGGAAGGAACTTTGACTCTGGGAAGGCTCATACCCTGAAACTCTTGTTGGTCTCTAAGGTGCTACTGGACTTGGATCTAACGGTTCTACTGCCAACCAACATGGCTACCCTCTAAACCCCAGTCAATTTGTGCATTTTTAGGGTGTCTCTTTAGTTCATATACAATATAATTATATGAAATCTTGTAGAATAAAAGCATGGCTGCGTACGTTTTTAGGGTTTGAACTTCTAGTATATGTTGAACTTCTAGCATGCTAGTTCTAACAACATTTATTTGGATGTAATAGCAATGATTTCCCATGAGACTACTTCCAAATAAGTATGCTAAGGGATGTGGGGCTGTTGGTAGGGTTGCCAACCTTCAGCTGGGTTCAGGAGATCTCTTGCTTTTACAATTGCTCTCCAGATGACAGCAGTCAGTTCCCCTGGAGAAAATGGCTGCTTTGGAGGGGGGACTGTAAGGCATAGTATGCGGCTGAGGTTTCTCCCCTCCCCAAACCCTGCTACCAAAATCTCTAGGTATTTCTCCACCCAGAGCTGGCAACCCTAGGAGTTGGTGTTCTGCTTCAGTGAGGCATTGTGTGGAGGGTTGCCAGGTCTTCCCTGGCCACTGGTAGGGCAATACAGATTTTAGGAATCATTCTGAAATACACTAGAGCTGATAATTTAGCGTCAGGTATATGTATTCAATATACATGGGGAGGATCCAGTTTTATAAAACAGGTGTTTAAGGGTAAAAGAGGATGCAAACTCTTGAGTAGCGCAGAGTTTTAGTAGGCAAAACAGAAACTTAGCTGGTAGTTCTCTTTGAACTGCCGCTGACCTGATGGTTCCCTTGCAATGGAAGGGCAATTCCCTAAAAAGCTTATAAAAAAAGAAAAGCCCTTAATGTGTGATCAGCCTTGTATTTCCCTTTCCCACCTAAGTGCTTTGATCTGTGCTGTATTTTTTAACTGGCTCTGCTCCTCTGCCTGAAGAGCCGTCTGACTCAAAAATGAAAGCCTTTCAGGCAACCTTATCTTTGTGCCATGAATATCTATCCTGCTAATAGAAGGATGAAGTTTGAAAACAAAAAGAAAAACTTGGTTCTCTTCAGTGGAAGAGAGCAAGGATAATCTCCTTATACCATATTTACTTGAAAAGGAGAGGACCCCACAAGTAAGGCAATCCCATTTGAAAAGCTATATGTAAAGACCTTTTTATTGGACAGTAACTTATATGGATGTGAAATAATCCTGCCCCCTCCCTTTTGATGGCATACCTCTGGTAAAAAAAAAAAAAAGCCTAGTTTTGCATTTGAATAAATTAAAATAAATTTACTTCATGTGTCACAAATTTATCTGAAGTGTATGTGCCTGCTGCCGTATAGAAGCTGTGACCAATCCCAGGTCCTTATCATATTTTCATCCTTCTACCAAGAATCTCAGGAAGGCTTCCTAGATTCTCCTGTCCTCCATTCGATCCTCTCGATAACCCTGTGATGCTCAGAGAAAGAGGCTGGCCTAAGATCACCCAGGAATAATGTTGCCAGTTCCGGGTTGGGAAATACCTGGAGATTTTGGGGGGGTAGAACCTTGAGTATGGCAGGGTTTGGGGAGGGGAGGCACTTCCGTTTGTATAATGCCACAGAATCTACTCTCCAAAGGAGCCATTTTTTCACCTTTTTGAAGCCTATTTCTGTTACAGTTTTAAAGATACATGTAAAATGATTTTACATGATCTCATCAAAAAAGTAAAGTCTGAAGGTGAGCCGTAGAGATACTTAAGCTATTTCCTTGGACCAATCACATTGTTGCAGAAACTGCTTCTAGGAAAGAATATCACATGTAAATGATGAGGCACCTCTTTCCGCAACCTGAGTAAAGTTGCCAAGTGGACAGGAAAAATATGTTCTGTCCCTCAAACAGAGTTTTAATGGCAATAGGCAGTTGAAGATTTTCATATCATGAAGTTAAATGACATTCCCTGATAACAGTTTGCAGCTCAAACTGATACTAAAAGGATAGCTTGAGGTATTCCAAGATGGCTGCCTCCCGCCCAAATATGTATCTGGCTAAATATTTAAATATATGAAGATGGGGCAATAGTTTATGACCTCTAGAGAAGCAGCTTTGAGTTAAGAACAGCAAGTTCTGTGTAAAGAGATGTTCTTTCCAGCAGAAATTGTTCTTTAATTAGCTGTCTCAGGGCTCCTGTTCTAAATCTGGAATACCCAGGAAATTAATATTAGAGGAAAAGGTGTGTTCCCATTTAGAACCTGAAGCTCAACAATCATTGCCTCGGCAGGTCTTATGTTCCTGGGCTGCAAATATGATTAAGTTTTGACTCAGAATTCTATTGTTGGTTCGCATGACAAACTACTGAATTGCATTGAAGATAGTATGTATTTATTTGTTTGGAAAGTATGGGTGCCACCTTTCCAGAAACCTGCTCAAGGCAGTTCACAAAACTGAAAACAATACAAGAAAATCATTTTAAAAACAACAGCCATGTGTCACTATTTAAACAAGCCACAAAAACAACACTCAGTGGCTTTAAAAACATCTTTAAAATAGCTGGCTAGAAAAAGTCCATGCTTATTCAGTATTGTGCCTGTTTGATTTTCGTGTATGCCATAATTATCTCTGTATTTTTTTAAATTATCCATGCCTTCCCCCAAACCACCATTAACCTTATTGTTTACCCCACAATTTTAGGATTCCAGTAGAATGTGTTGCTGATTGAAAGACTGCCTTGGCACATCTCCAACCATCTTCTGTACATATAAAAGCCAGTTCCCAACATAATGTTCCACTTCATGGTGACTAAGGAGAGATCTGTGCAAAAGGGCAAACCTGTGCAAATTAGCCTGGAGAGCAGACAACTGAGAGGTGATATGATAGCCATCTTTCAGTATTTGGAGGGCTGTCATATAGAGGATGGTGTGGAGTTGTTTTCTGTTGCCCCTAGGTCGGACTAGAATCAATGGATTGAAACTAAATCGAAATAATTTTTCAGGTAAACATTAGGAAGAACTTCCTGACAGAGAACATAAGAACATAAGAGAAGCCAATGTTGGATCAGGACAGTGGCCCATCCAGTCCAACACTCTGTCACACAGAGGCCAAAAATGCCAGGTGCCCTCAGGACGTCCAGCAGTGGGGGCAGGACCCTAGAAGCCCTCCCACCGTTGCCCCCCCGTCAAGCACCAAGAGTACAGAGCATCACTTACCCCAGGCTAATAGCCACTGATGGACCTCTGCTCCATATGTTTATCCAATTCCCTCTTCAAGCCATCCTTGCTTGTAGCTTGCCACCACCTCCTAAGGCAGTGAATTCCCTTTGGTTCCTCAGTGGAATAGGCTTCCTTGGGAGGTGGTGGGTTCTCCTTCTTTGGAGGTTTTTAATTAGAGGCTAGATGGCCATCTGATAGCAATGCTGATTCTGTGAACTAGGCACATCATGAGAGGGAGGGCAAGAAGGGATGAGTTAGTGTTCAGCTCTTGTGGCCCTTTCTTAAGTGCCCAGGGTAATGCCTATTGCTACTTTAGGATCAGAAAGAATTTTTCCTCCAGGCCAGATGGGCCAGGGATCCTGGAGGCTTTTTGCCCTCCTCTGGGCTTAGAGCAGGGGTGACTGGGGGAGTGTGTAGGAGTAGGTATGAATTTCCTCTGTTGTGCAGGGGGCTGGACTAGATTACCCTTGAGGTCCCTTCCAGTTCTGTGTTTCTATGTCTATTTAATGAGGCTTTCTTCCAAGACAGTGTTCTTAGAATGGCACTGTTAATCTTCATTGAGTGCCAGCTTACTACATTCTGGAAGGTTTTGTCCCCCCCCCCCTCGTGTTTTGTTTGGTGTTCCTTCACTGACTCTCATTGGCCCTCCTCCCTGTTTGTGTACTTTATTTGTTTTAAATACTATAAACACACACACATACATAAATACACACATACACATGTACAGTTATCTTTATTTTTATTTATTTGTATTATTTTACCAGATTTCTGCTCTCACAAGGGCCACCAAGGCTCTTAGTGCTGCTTAGATTGTTTACTGCCTTGGGAACCCTAAGATGGGTAGAAAGGTGACATACAAGTGTTTTAAATAAATAATCCCAAATCTGAAGTCATATAGTCCAGAATTCTGTAACTTTTAACCTGGAGATGCTTTGGTAGGAATGTTTCGTTTATTAATTTAAAGGTGTAGATCTTTTATCTGCAAAAAGATGGTAGACTTCATTTCATGACAGGTTTCAAACCACATGCTGATGGGCACATCTTCCTGAAGTGTTTACTATTGTTTCATGCAGGATTACAGCTAGAAGTATCTGTTCAAAAGTTAAGAAAGAATTGGCACTTTCTCTCACGTCAGCATTCTAATTGCCAGGGGTCATTTCGTAGAAAAAGAGGTGCAGGAGCTCATTAGCACAGCTCATTAGCATAATTTATTTGCATATGGCATACTCCCTGATATCACCGGAAGTGTGTCGGAAGGCAACACCCACTGCTCAGGCTCCACCCCAAAAATCTCCAGGTATTTCCTGACTCAGAGCTGGTGATCCTGTTAGCCGAATTGCTTTAATTTACGTTTAGCAATCAGCAAAATACACGGGTTCTTGCCAACTATACCAGGGTCCCACCCCTCCCGGGAGATCTCAAGGAAAGAGGCACGTGAGGCAAGTTCCAAGTTCAATGTTGTTTACTGGATCATGTAATCAAGCATACAAAAATCGTAATCACACACACAATCTTACAGGTCTAATAAAATAAAGAGAGAAAATAGCACTTTTGCATGAGCAGGTTTCGTTGGTGGGGAAAGCACGTTACCTTAGATGCGTTGTCCGATGTCAAGATGAATTGGATTTGGGGAAGAAAGGTATAAAAGCTATGGGGCCACGAGGCTTGAACCGGCAAGACCACGTGGTTCTCCTGGATCGCGAGTCCAGAGAGAGAAAAAGGGGTTTAAAGATGGAGGCAAGGATTGGGGACAGAAAGCTGGACTGAAGGGTCAATAGGTAAGATAGAGGGCGACGGCTCAAGAGGCCGAGTGACTCTCGGTTTGGACTTTTATTGGGGGGTCTTGGGGCGGGCTTTGCAGACCACAACTCACTAACACTCCTACTAGGCGGTCCGTCCCTGTTGGACCTTGCTATAGGTTAAAGGTGAACAAAGGGAGGAGGTCCAGGGGTTTGGTCAGTGTTGCAAAAGTATGACTTCACCAGGAAACAGACACTGAGTCTGGGGTCCGATGACTCACCTGGCCATACCTATTGTCAGTTGATGGTTTTAGCCAAGTATCTGATGGCTGGCACATTAGTTGCTAGGCAGTCTAGTTAGCATAACTATCCAGATGTATAGTGGGGGAGTGGGGGTTAGCCAGCGGATGTCTGACATAAGGAAACCTCATGGCAAGAGGAATCCCTTATCTTTGTCTTGGGTGAACTGTTTGGGGTGTCAGCCTCCTGGCTTGGGCTGGAGCTGGCTCCTATGTGGAGAAGAAAGCGCAAGTCCCTACCACTGCTGGCGACACAGAGTTCAAACTTATGGATATAAAAATCCATAAGAGCACAGAAAAGTGCCTTGCTGGCTAACAATCCAGCTTTACGCTTTGACTAAAGACACTTCAGGATTCCTTTGCTCTTGCAGGGAAGCTACCCTACAACAAACATGAAAATACAGATCAAGTTAAAATGCTTTTGCTTTTTTCCACAGCGCATCACCATATGTGCCCACTCCTGAGCTTGTTACTCCCAGAATGGTGCTCCTGTGCGCTCCTGCTTGAAATGACCCCTGCTAATTGCCCACATGGATTTATTGCAGCTAAGGTCCAAGAGCTGCTTGCCAAGCTTTCGTATTAGATCACTTCCAGTCTGGCTTTTGCCTGGGACATGGGACTAAGACAGCGCTGGTTGCCCTTACTGATGACCTCTGTAGGCATCTGGATCGGGGTGGTTCAGTGGTGCTGCTGTTGTTAGATCTGTCAGCTGTGTTTGACATGGTCAACCACCAGCAGTTGACCCACTGCCTTGCTGACACAGGGATACAGGGACTTGCCTTGCAGTGGCTTGTTTCCTTTCTCCACGGTTGGGGACAGAGGGTGGCACTAGGGAAACAGCAGTCCCAGAGGCATCTGCTTGAATGTGGAGTGCCTCAGGGGGGCAGTGCTTTCCCTGATGCTCTTTAACATCTATATGCGCAGATTGCCCAGAGGTTTGGGCTGGGATGTCATCAGTGTCATCAGATGCCTCTATCTGATGTTGGATGGCCAGTCAGGCTCCAGACCGGAAGATCTGGACCGGGCATTGCATGCTGTGGCTGGTTGGCTCAGACTGAGTTGGCTGAAGCTAAATGTGGTGAAGACGGAGGTCCTGTGCCTGAGTTGGGGTGATTCGGGGTTGGGGTTCCTACTCTCGACCTTCGATGGGGCACCATTGGTGCTGGCGTCGGTGGTTAGGAGTTTGGGACTGCTCCTGGAACCCTACTTGGCAATGGAGGCCCAGGTAGCAGCCACTGCTAAGTTGGCCTTTTACCATCTTTGGCTGGTTCGGCAGTTGGCTCCTTTCCTCAGCCACAACAACCTGGCTACAGAGATCCACGCGATGGTCCCCTCGAGGCTAGACTATCGTAATGCTCTCTACATGGGGCTGCCCTTGTCACAAATCCGGAAGCTGCAGCTAGTGAAGAATGCTGTGGCCAGGCTACTGATGTGTCTCCCTAGACGGGAGCACATCTGGCCAGTGCTGCAGGCATTGCACTGGCTGCCAATAGCACACTGGATTCGCTTCAAGGTGCTGGTACTTACCTTTAGAGCCCTATATGGCCAGGGTCCGACATACCTGAGGGACTGCCTATGCCCGTATATACCCCAGAGAGCACTATGGTCGGGGTCGCAGCACTGATTAGTTATCCCAGGCCCCAAGGATGCCAGGCTCGCGGCCACCAGGGCCAGGAACTTTTCAGTGGCAGCTCCTTACTGGTGGAATGAGCTCCCGGAGGAGATCAGGGCCCTGCAGGATCTTGCGCAGTTCTGCAGGGCCTGCAAGATGGAGTTCTTCCACCAGGCCTTCAACTAGGAGCCGCCCACCACTACCATCAACGACCATTGTGAACATCTATGGCGTAGGCTGACCATAGTCAAGACTGAGCCATACTACCTTGAGCCATGCTACACGTTAGGAGCCCTGTATTATATGGCACGCCATCTTGCCTTAATAATTACTCTGAGCACTTTATTGTATTTTATGATTGTTTTAAATGGTTTTAAATGTTTTATATGAATCTTGGCACACCGGCCAAGCAATGTGAACCGCCCTGAGCCTGCTTGCAGGGTGGGCGGGCTATAAATGCAATAAATAATAATAATAATAAAGGCAATACTTCTTTCCCCAGTGGCTAAAAATACACATACTAGGGGGTTCCCTGTGTCAAGACCAGCTATAGGAGACTTCTGTTTCTGGAACAGAACAGGGTTTGGTTCCTGTGTGTTGCCACTGAGTCACAGGCCTGAAACACTGACTTCTAGACATTTCAGTTTCTCTTTCAAGCTCCTTCAGGATTTCCTGTTCGCTGGCAGTTACTCAGACATGCCATCCTAGAAAAGAACTGACACATATGCGCAAGGCTATAATCAAGGTTCCATGTCAGCCAGGGCAGGGCATTTATCTCGCCCAGGCCTTTGCAACCTGAGACTGGAACTGAGGCGCCAGCCCTGCCAGGTGATTGACAACCCCTCAGTTTTTGCAGTCCCTGGCGGGCAGTAAAACAGGGAATTTATTGAGCCTCCACTGAGGAAACACACACACACACAAACATAGAGAGAGAGAGAGATGCGCCTGCATACATCAGGTAACTGGTCTATCAAGCTCAGTATTGTCTCCTCTGTCTGTCAGGGACTTTCCACAGTCATGTTCTCTGAAACTCTTTAAATGATGATGTTTGGGATTGAATTTAAGGGAAGATGTCAGGGATTGGGCCTTCTGCATGCACTTAGGGCCTGACCATACGGCTATGTTTTCCCCTGGATTGGTGAAATCAAACATGAGTTATGAGGTTTGCGCTGGACACTTTTCTCAG
Source organism: Lepidodactylus listeri (assembly GCA_029233225.1). Taxonomy (NCBI): domain Eukaryota; kingdom Metazoa; phylum Chordata; class Lepidosauria; order Squamata; family Gekkonidae; genus Lepidodactylus; species Lepidodactylus listeri. The sequence continues at coordinate 51,858,769 of JARCFY010000015.1, read as the reverse complement.
GTGATGTACAGGGCCAGTTTAGATCAGGACAACAGTGCGGAAGAAGGAACATGTGTTTCCACCCCTAAACCTTTTCCCTGCCCTCTAAGGCCAGGGAGGAGGGCTGCTTCATGCCCCACTGGCAAAACAAGGTGTGCCCCATCAGTATACATGGGGGAAAATCCTACCCTGCAAGGTCCAGTTTGTCAGTAGATGGTGTAGAATATATTTGACTGTTAGGAAGCTTCTCCTGATTTTTGGCCCAAATCTTTCCTTGTATGTTGCCCTCTGACGCAGCTGTCTTTGCCCTTTTCCATGTGACTCCCATTATGAGCCCTGAAGGGCATTATGATCTGCAAACCAGCATCTCCTGGTGGTCCCCGGCCCTTGGGATGTCCCTCTTGCCTCAACAAGATCCAGGACTTTCTCAGCCCTGGCCCCTACTTGGTGGAATGAGCTCCCATATGAAAACAGGGCCCTGCAGGACATCTTACAGTTCTCCAGGGCCTGCAAGACGGCACTCTTCCACCAGGCTTTTAGCTAAGGCGGCGGGCGTCCACACCTTATTAGGCCTCCTCTTCAGTGACCCAGATCTGAGTAACCATCTGGAACTCCAGTTTGTGGTAGACCTCATCTGTTGAGGTTCTGGTTAGGAAGATCAGAAATTACAATTTGTATTTTGATGTCTTTTAATTGGTTTAACTGTTTTTTTGCATATTTATGTGATTGTTGACTTGGTATGATGGAATCCACCCTGAACCTGCTATGGAGGGAGAGCAGGACATAAATCAAATAAATAAATTTCAACATTTCTCCCTTCTTATGCAGGCTAAACATGCCCAATTTCTTCAACCTTTACTGATAAGACTTGGTTTCCACCCCCCATGATCATCTTGTCCTTGTGAACCAATTCTGATCTGGCTCGCTCTTCTGCTTTTAACAGAACTTTGATATTCAGAAATCAACAGGTTAGAAGTCTTCCTGGCATGGAGCTTGGGATGAAATGTGTACATAATATTATAGGTTTGCATAGCGAACTGGAGATGACAAAGAGGAGGATAAAAGTGCCAGATGGACAAGTCTGATTGGAGCCCTTGAATGTTCTGTGGGCAGACGAGTTTGATAGTTAAACAGGGAATTGACAGTTGAAGGAAGCTGGCAGAAGGGAAGAGAGCTGAGGAGAAGTAGAAGGTGTTGGCTGTACAGACATTTCATATTTCAGAAAGATACTTCACAAACTGTGTGAGAAGACAATACCAGTTCATCTGCAGTGTAGATAAGGGCTGCGTTTAGATGTTATTTTCACTGTTTTGTCCTCTGTAACTGCCTCAATTTAAAGACTAGCACCTTATGGATAGAGTTTTATTTATGTTAATCTATATACTAATTCCCAGAGGGTTTTTTCTGTGTGGATACTTATATCTGCCAAAAGAGAGCTCACTTTCCTCCAACAGCTTTTCCTGCATAGTCAGGGACCTTTCTCGATCTGCAGAAAAATCCAAAAAGTTAAAAAAAAAAACAACTTCAGGGACCGTTGAATTCTTCCAAATACCTTTTGAAATGGCATCAACTCCAGGCGTCAACTGTGAGAGATTAGAATGTTTGGAGTGGGGGGAGAGGCTTCTAACTGTTTCTGTCAGTAAAAGGCAGGGTTTTTACTGGCAGCAGTCTAGGGTTGCCAAGTACCCCTCCTGGCCACTGGCAGCGGATCCAGATCCAGGCTGGGAAACTTCTGGAGATTTGGGGGTGGAGCCTGGGGAGGACAGGGACCTCAGTGAGGTACAATGCCATAAACTCCACCCTCCAAAGCATTCATTTTCTCCATGGAAAGTTCTCTGTAGTCTGAAGATGAGCAGTAATTCCAGGGGATCCGCATGTCCCACCTGGAGGCTGGCATCCCTAGGCAGCATCCTCTGTGTGACTTGATACAACCTGATTTGCATGACTTAATAAGGCCCAGCTGCTTTGCTACTGTTCATCAGCAGCCACCCTATGAAAGCCATTGTGATGTAACAGATAGAGCCTCAGATTGGGATCTGCGAGATCCAGGTTCAGATCCCCATCTTGCAGTAGAACTGGGAAATTTTGGACCAGTCACATACTTTCAGCTTAACCAACCTCACAAGGTTGTTGTGCAGATAACAAGGAGGAAATAATAATGTAAACTGCTTTAGTCCCCTCTGTGGAGAAAGACTGTAATTTTCCTAGGTAGAGGCTGTGGGGGAGGGGGGTGGAGATGGAAAGCTGAAGACAGATAAAGGCAGGTTGGCTGTTGGGTGGGAAGGAAGTAAGGTTGCCAACTCCAGGTTGGGAAATTTCTGGACATTTGAGGGGTGGAGCCTGGGGAGGGTGGGGTTTGAGGAGGGACTACAGACTCCACCAAAGCAGCCATTTCCTTCACTTAAACTACCATTGCCAGCCTCCAGACACGGGCTGAAGAGCAGCCAGAATTACAACTGTTGTCCAGGTGACAGAGATTAGTTCCCCTGGATAAAATGTCTGCTTTGGAGGATTGCTGAGGCTGCTTGCCTCCCCAAGCCTCACTGTCCCAAGTCTCCACCCTCAAATCTCCAGGAATTTCCCAACTTGGAGCTGGCAGCCCTAAGGTGAATTGATCTCTGCAGCTGGGAGATCCATTGTGATTCCCAGAGCACTGCCACTGCTGCTGTGGCGGGAGAGGAAGCAGGCAGGAGGCTGGGAGAATGATGGGGGAGAAAGACAGAGTGATGGAGTGGGGGGGGGGGCAGAAAGAGAGAGAGAAAGAGTGATGAGGTGGGGTGGCAGAAAACCAAAGAGAATGATGACGGGTCAGAAAGAGAGGAAGTAAAATACATGGAGGGGAGAGAGAGAGAGAGTAAGAGTAAGAAAGGGGGGGCAGAAGGGAGAAAGAGTGTGAGAGAGGTAGGGAGAGAAGGGAGGAAGCAAAGGTGTGAGGATAACCCATGGGATAACCATCCTGCAAGTTTCTTGCGGGTCTCCACTTGTGTTTTACTACATGCAGAGAGTGGTTTCTTCAGGGTTCTACTATCACTATCATGCAGAGAGCCAGTTTGGTGTAGTGTTTAAGAGCGACAGAGTCTAATCTGGAGAATCAGGTTGGATTCCCCACTCCTCCACATGAAGCCAGCTGGGTGACCTTGTGTCAGTCACAGTTCTCTCAGCCCCCCCAAAATAAACCTAGCTTGCCACAAAAAGAGCTAGAGTTTCAGGCTGCCAAACGGTCTTCAGATCTCCTGGCTGTACTACACACATTGCCATATGCTAATTATTATTATTATTATCATGCCTACTCAGCTATAACTGCCACATAGATGAACTATAAAGATAGGAAATATCCACCATCAGAGAAATGAAGATTGGTCACTCGAGAGGTGCCATTGTCAACATTAGGTAACTGGTGTGCGGGGTTGTCTTGTATTACATTAACAAAAACCATGCCATTTTTTAAAATTTAAGACTAACCAAAACTACACAACGTAGTGTCCAAGCTAGTCCTCCAGAACTCTTCATCAGCATAGATGTTAAAAACAAACAAAGCAAAGGTTGTAGGGAAGAGGAGAAGGAGAGTTAGATTTATACCCTGCCCTTCACTTGAAGTCTCAAAGCAGCTTACAGTCCCCTTCCCTTCTTCTCACCACAACAAACACCCTTTGAGGCAGGTGGGGCTGAGAGAGTTCTGAGAGAACTGCTCTTGAGAGAACAGCTCTAAGAGAACTGTGACCGACCCAAGGTCACCCAGCTGGCTGTATGGGGAGGAAGAGTGGGGAATCAAACCCAGTTCTCCCGGATTAGGGTCCGCTGCTCTTAACCACTACATCAGACTGGCTGTCTGACATGCTAGTGACAGAGCCCTGAAGAAACCACTCTCTGCATGTAGTAAAACATTAAAAAAGCTACGATGGCCAGTATGCACTTCTAATGCTCTTCAGATCTGGGCCATTTAGGACTAAGGGGGCATGTAGCCAGAATACATGGTTGTTTTTTACTGAATCGAGACAGTATTGTCTACTAAGCTGGGCAGCAGCTCTCCAGGGTCTCAGGCGGAGGTCTTTCACATTACCTATTGCCAAATCTTTAACTAGATATGACAGGGATTGAACTTGGGACCTTCTACATGCCAAGCAGATGCTCTGTCACCAAGCCACAGAGTCTCCCCATCTTGTATGTGAACACAAGAAACTACCTTGGTCTGTTAAGGTCAGTACTGTCTACTAAGCCTGGCAGCAGTTCCCTAGGATCTCAGGCAGAGGTCTTTCACATCACCTCCTACTTAATCCTTTTAACTGGAGATGGCAAGAGTTGCACTGAGCTCTGATTTTGAAAGTGGCACCTAAGGGAGGGGAGATTAACCTTTCCCTGACTTGGCCGTCTCCACTCAGAGTACGTTTTCTGCTAGCCTTGATTCAATCCTGGAAATACATACACACCTAGAGCCATGCTGCACATGGCTAAAGTCGCTAACATTAGCGCAGACACCACATTTCGGATGATGCTCAAAAGGTGCTGCCTCTAAATTGCCCCCCGGATTCTCCAGCATGGATGGGGGAGACACACTTTGCAGCGCACATCTCAAGATTAGGTTGGCCTCATATGCTGCAGCCTGATCCTAAAAATCTAGTGTAATTCCTCGGTATAGACTCCCGTGTCTTAAAGGCCGCTCTGTGCAAAAGAAATGCTTTTGTTGAGAGAGCTTTCTGCAATTTCCTCTTCCATTATTCTTGGCAAGTGCTGATAAGGCGCGTGATGCTTTTTAACTTTTGGTTCTTGACAATGAGGGTCAGCTTTGTTTATGAAGGGAATTTGGTTAGCTTTCTGAACACTGAAATGCTTGGGAAAGGAAGCCCTCTTGAGAAAACTCAGCATGGACGGGTACTGTTCCTGTGGGCGAAAGCCCCATAATGTTGCATTTTTCTTTTCCTGGTAGTGCTTCTGTGCCTTTAGCAAGGGCTATACCCTGCTTAGCTGAAATGGACAAGAGAAGTTTGTTCCTGTTGATGACACTCATGGAAGGAGGAGTAGTAGTAGTTTATACCTCACTCTTCACTTGAAGTCTCAGAGCGGTTTACAATCTCCTTCCCTTCCTCTCCCCACAACAGACACCCTGTGAGGTAGGTGGGGCTGAGAGAGCTCTTTTGAGAACTGCTCTTGAGAGGACAGCTCTGAGAGAACTGTGGCTTGCCCAAGGTCACTCAGCAGCTGCATGTGGAGAAGTGGGGAATCAAACCCAGTTCTCTCAGATTAGAGTCCACACTCCAAACTACTACATCAAACTGGCTAACCACTATACCAACTGGCCCTCTTAGTGACTTTTGATGCTGTTCTCTTGGACTGTCTTGTCTCAGATGGACTGAGAAGTATGTGCACCTCTGGAATTTTGAGAGGGAGCAGCGAACATCAACCCAAAATAGATCTGAACGGAGATGGGGCTAAATGGAATACCCCCCTCCTCATATCTTCTTGGGGGAGGGAAGAAGGAAAGCCTGAAGGGAGAATGGAACCATACACTGACTAAGGAAAGCCCAGGTGCTGACCAGTCCTCCTGAACCCCGAATAGAAAACCCTTTCATTTGAATGAGGGCAGGCAATAACAAGGCTTGCTTTACAATGGCCCTGCCCACTTCCTGGAAAGTTTTGCCAAAGGAAGTACTGGTGGGTAAAACGTTGGGGACCTCTGCCATAGATCAATGCTAGGTGTTGTTCACCTGGACTTGGCCAGAAACATAAAGAAGGGAAAGAACTCAAATCTGAATAAGACCTGAGCTGAGCATCTGCCCATCCCCTTCTTGCAGGTATTTGGTGCTTAAGTTTAGCCAGGGGCACTCTTGACTGTTAGCTTGTAATTCACAGTCTGTTGTTCCCCCACAGATTATTTGCCCTGAGTTTGGTGCTGTTGAGAAGCAGGTCTTTCCCCCCTACTTCCTTACAGCATGGTAGTACAATTCCTGCCTCTACTGGGCTTTCTTTGGCTTTCCTCCAGTCTTTCCCAAATCAACTTTGCTGCAAAGTTTTGGGAAAGATGATAGTAAAAACTGGATGGCTGCGGAGTGGGAAAGTTTGGATTTTCCCCGCACTGCCCACATGGCAGCCATTTTCCCTGCCCATGTCCCTGCCGTAGCTATTGTTCCCTCCACCATCAAGAGTCTTAAAAACAACAACAATCTAGCAATTAAATTTCTTAGATAGATATAACACAAGAACAATCTGTATATCAGAGTCTCTGAATTCCCAGCTAGTTTTTTTAAATGTAAGTCTCTATCCTCTTTCGTTGAGGAGATACCAGCGGACTGGCATAGCTTCACAACAAAAAGGGCTTGAGACTTACTTTTTTTAAAAAAGAAAAGAAAGCTGAGAATTCCGAGCAAGAGTCTGGTAGCACCTTAAAGACTAACAAAATATGTGGCAGGCTTTTGATTGAGGACAGCAATGGGTTCTATCATGGCTGGCATTTTGGTCTTCTCCCTTCCCTGCCTGCAAGGTGGCAAAAGCGAGTATGGAGCTCGCTTAAAATTTGATTCATGGGTATTATCTGGGAACTGTTTTAAGATTGTATTGAATGTTTTGTTGTTGTGATTTGATGATGTTTATATTTTATTTGCTGTTGTACATCGCCCAGAGCCCTGTGAACTCAGGGATTGGGCGATCCATAAACTTAATCTGTCTATTTGTCTATCTATCAGGGTATGAGCTTTCAGTAGAAGTGAGCAGTGACTCACAAAAGCTCATACCCTGCCATGTATTTTGTTAGTTTTTTAAGGTGCTACTGGACTCTTGTGCTTTTCTACTGCCACAGACAGACTAACATGGCTACCCATCTTGAGAATTCTGAGGATCTGATGCAGAGGTTGTTATAAGATTGTAATTATATTTGGTTCTTGATGGTTAAAAAAAAACCTGGAAAAGCTCTGGAAAAGGTGGTGGTGGCAGGTAAATGGCAGGTGCCAGTAGCCTTGCCAACCTCTAGATGGGGCCTGCAGTTCAGCAGGAATTTCAGCTGATCTCCAGACCACAAAGAACAGTTTCCCTGGCGAAAATGACAGTTTTAGAGGGTGGTCTTCATGGTGTCACATCACATCCCTGCTGAGCTTTTCCCCCTCCCCAGCGTGCACCCTCCCCAGGCTCTGCTCCCAAATCTCCAGAAATTTCCCAACCCAGACTTGGTAACCTGAGCTTTGGGAGGACTTGGGCAGGGAACTTATGGGGAAACATGCCATGTGTGAATGCTGTTGCTGCTAAACCGTAGTGGCAGCCACAGCAGCAAGTTAGAAACTTCACAAGCCTGTCACCCTCGTGACTCATCACCTTCTTTAAGATTGCCTCGGGGGCTTGTTGGGTTGTGTATTTTTGTTTTTAAATTGAATTATACGTCTGATGCTGCATAATATGCTGGCTTTAAAAAGAAAGGGGGGGGAAGGGCCCCTAGGGTACACATATTTGTTGTAACAACACATTTTACAAAAAAACTCCATGTTCAGAATTTCAAAGCTGGGGGGGGAAACACCCTCAGAAAAATGGTATGACCTTATGAAATAAGACAGGTGCAACTGACAGGAAAGACCATCTACTGGGTACAAGTCCATTGCGCCACAGCAAGCAGTGCACTGTTGGGCACAGCAAGTGCAGAAGCTAAGCAGACATAAGCTGAGAAGTTCCTGGTTTGAGTCTCATCTCAGCCACAAACTGGGCTGCCAACTGTCTGATGGGGAGAAAATCCCTTTAACAGAAGCTTGATGGTGACAGAAAGACAATGGTCTGTTCGTCTTGAAAAGCTTCAGCGGCCCATTTTCACACATTAAGCCTCTATTAAAGGGACAGATGATTTTATCCAGGCCTCATGGCAACCCTGGTTGCTTTTAGGTAGCTCATGTCTTCAAATTTTCATAACAATTAGCAGGGGTCATTTTGTAGAAAAAGAGGTGCAGGAACTCATTAGCACAACTCATGTGCATAACTTATTTGCATATTCCACACCCCCTAACATACCAGAAGTGTGTCAGAAGGCAACACCCACCCCTCAGGCTCCACTCCACAGGTGAGTGAGACTGACCTGCTCTTCCTCCATTCCCTTCCCCATCCAATACTTTGTGCAATAAAAATAAGTGTAAAGAACACACCCTTATTCTCTTCCTGCTCCCTTGAAACCACCAGGTTTCAAGTAGACTTGAGATACCCAGGACATGTGCACCCCCCATCCCTTCCCCTCCCCCTCCCCACAACAAGACACCCTGTGAGGTAGGTGGGACTGAGAGAGGTCTTTTGAGAACTGCTCATGAGAGAACAGCTCTGAGAGAACTTGTGACTAGCCCAAGGTCACACCAGCAGCTGCATGTGGAGGAGTGGGGAATCAAACCCGGTTCTCCCAGATTAGAGTCCAACTCCTGACCACCACACCAAACTGATAAGGTGGAAGCTGCTGAAAGGTTGGTGAAATTTCTCCAGTACTTATGTGCCATGTGCCCAGATAAAAAATGGTATACTTAGAAAACTTATGTGCCACCTTGAGCAAGTCTCTGGAAAAGCAGCACACAGTCATAAAAGGAACAATGATAAAATTATCAATATTAAAACAAAACATTAAAATCAATAAAGACCCTAGCAGGGCTTTCCCCGGGGCGCTGCACCTCTGCACTGCTCGGGGAAGCTGAGGAGGGGGTGGGGCTTGGTCATGTGCCCACCCCCTGGGCTCCTCACTCCCGGAGCTGCGCTCCTGTGCGCTCCCGCTCCAACGGACCCCTGACAATTAGGCTTTCTGTTATTGTAACTGAGCATTAATTTTGCTTTTTGAGGCCCAGACTGTCACTAGATGGCGCAAGTCCTTCTCTTCAAGAAATGACTCTCTCCCCGCCACAGAATATCAGTAGAAATAAGTGGTGTGAAGGCTGATTATCACCAGGTTGAGGATGTGGTAGAGCATCTGCTTCGCATGCAGAAGGTCCCAGGTTCAATCCCCGGCATCTCCAGTTGAAAACCTCAGGTAGGAGGTGATGTGAATGACTTCAACCCGAGACCCTGGAGTGCTGCTGCCAGTCTGAGTCAACAATGCTGACTTTGGTGGACTAAGGGTCTGGTTCAGTATAAGGTGATTTCACGTGAACTTCTTTTTCTTCTGTTTCAGTTGTTGTTTGCTTTGGAGGGAGAATATCAGGGGAGAAGAGCCCAAGAATATGGACAAATGGAGGTAACACTTGGGGACAATATTTGAGCTTCAAGTAGGCCTAGAGATCTTCCAGAATTACAAAAGATTTCCAGACCACAGAAATCAGTTCCCCTGGAGAAAATGGCTGGTTTAGTGGGTGGCTGTGGCATTAAACTCTGCTAAGGTCTCTCCTCTCCACTAAGGCTGCCATCTATGGTTTGGGAAATACCTGGAGCTTTGGGGGTGGGGCCTGGGAAAGGCAGGGTTTGGGGGGGACCTCTCCTCTGCCATAGGGTCCAGCCTCCCAAACAGCCATTTTCTCTGTGGGAACTGATCTTGGTTGTCTGGAAAGCAATTATTATAACAGGAGATCTCCAGGTGCTACCTGGAGGTTGGCAACCCTATGCACCCCAAATAACCAGGAATTTCCCAACCCAGAGTTGGCAACCTTAGCACTTCAGGCAATACTGAATTCATGTCCTCACTGCGTACACTAAGACAGCAATCCTAAACAGGTATACTTGGAAGCCTCTTTCTGAGGAAAGTCCGATGAAAGTGTTCTTAAGATTGCACTGTTAAGTCCTGAACCCCCCCTTCATTTATACCTGGTGACTTACTGAGCCCAGACTGCACACCATTCCCAAGCATGGAACAATTAACCCCACCTTTAGGGGATTCCTGTCCCCCACACCTCTGTGCCTCTGGATCTATTTCCTACAGTAGCTTTTAGGCGAATGCCTAAGCTGTGTTAAGACTAAAAAGGCATACACTGAGGATTGTGTTTTCCTGTGATTTCTGCCACACATCCAGATGCATTCACACAGGCAACAAAACATCCACTTGGGAATGTTGTGTGCACTTTTAGCCACAATTTCCCTGGCATGTTTATACAGTGTGTTCAACCCCCCCCCCCCCCCATACACAGGAAAAGCAGTACCTTGAGTGGTCTAAATCAGTGTTGTTGTTGTTTTTGAACATTTCCTTGCAAGAAACCTTTCTACATTGATCTGTTTCCCTAAGGAACCCTGAATCCCTGCAGTGGATTCTCAGATGTGTTTTAAGGCACACTAGCAGTTCGTATTAGGTGCTGAGCAGATGTTTGGGGCCTCCAAATCTGACTACCTGCTCTGCCATGGCCAATGTCTCTTGCAAGGGAGAAAGCATTATTTTGAAAACCTGCATCCTAATTTGCGATGAACACTGTAAGCAGCACACACAGATTCAATAGCTGGACTAAAATGAACTAAAATGTTTTATTAGGCAAAATGTAAATCAGAAGCCAATAAAAGAAACATGTAAACAAATACACAAAGAAAGACAAATTGGACAGAAATCAGCAAATGGATACATAGCAGTATGATAATAAGATATGCAGTTGTATTCCTGCCTAATCAGTTCCAGCCCATCTTCCACATGGGTTATTTGCTTCAGATTCATTGTTGCTAGGAAGTACTTTTTCTTCCCATTTCCCCACAGCATCACCAGGGCTTTTCTCCAATCTTGCCCAGACTTGCTTTGCTGAAAGCTTTAGGAAAGACCACAGCAAAGCCTGGCTGCTGTGTAGGTAGGAACATTCAGATTTTCCTAGCTCTATCTGCATGGCAGCTGTTCTCCCACCTGCCATTGTGGGCTTTTTTTGGTTTTTTTAAATCAGCAGTCGAATATTGTTATATCATAATAGTCTGTGCATCAGGTTTCCTGAATTCCCAGCTTTCTTTTCTTTCTTTTTTTTTTGTGGTCAGGGGTTGTCCACATTTTTTAATTAAGTCTTTAGCCCCTTTCCCCTTATATCTTTGTAATGAAAGGGGCTAGAAACTTGAAAGCAAGAAATTAAAAGTACCTGCACAGATTATTATTTTTTTAAGTCTGCAGTCGCACACACACACAAACTAAATAGTCCACATTCAATCCACTTTCAGCGCATTTTCCAACTGGATTTTACTATGAGTGCTTTCACACATGCTCAATAATGCAGTTTCAATTCATTTCAGCGACCGTTTGCAAGTGGATCTTGCCATTTCACACAGTAAAATCCAGTTGCAAAGTGTATTGAAAGTAGATTGAAAGTGTGTTATTTAGTATGTGTGAAAACACCCTGTGTGAACTGGCAAAATCCAGTTGGAAAGTGCATTGGAAGTGGATTATTTAGTGTGACCACAGCCCAAGTCTGAAAAGCTTCCCCAAATCTGAAAAAGGTGGATGAACTGTATCAGTAGCTGCAGCAGAGAAATTGCACAAGTCTGCCCCCATGTGGAAAACACTTAGGTACTCTCTGAGACCCAAACTACATGTTACAGTTAAGCTGGACACCAGCAGCTGGACACCAGCAACAAGTGCCATATGGGGACTCAGTCCTGAAGAGTTGCAGCAGCCTGATTTGGATTGGGACCGTAGGGTAGAGGAAGGAGAGGCTCCAGCTTCCCCTACCATATTTTCCTGACCAAAGGGTGTTAATTGCCCTATGGAGGAGATTGCATGTGCAAACATTAAGTGCACATGCACCCCCACCCCCACCCTTGAAGCTCTTTGGGGTAAGGAAATACTGAGCAAATGTGACCAAGATGCAGCTGAGATCTGACCCTGTCTGTCTACTCTCATGTGTTTAGTAGCACCTTGCTATGTGAGAGAGCTTCTTGGTATGTGATAATCACATGGGATGTTTTCTCTATGTAACGGTTACACTCACAAGAGAGAAAAGGGAAAGCGTGGAAGCAAAATCTCAGGGCAGAACGTTGCTTCTGTGAATCACACTGAATCATAAATAGCTTTTAGGATCCTAGTTTGGCAGGTGGGTTTGTTAGTAGTACTCCAGCCGTGTAACCTTCGGGGAAAACCAAGTCAGCAGTAACTTTTTAAAAAATATTGAAAGGACAGTTGAGCCTGTATTAAATTTTAATTGGGGACACAAAAGAGGGAGAAGAGAGCATTTGCCCCTTTCCTAATTGCAGCCCCACCATCAACCCATGTGGCTGTTACTCCATGTGAGGCCCAAATCCGCTTCCCCAGGGAGTGTGGGAGGAAGGGAAAGTAGGGAAGGTCTGGGTCTGCGGCCCTTGTGCAAGTGGATTTCTCCTTGCAACCCAGTATCTGCCATTTACTTGGTTGTTTAAGCATAGAGTGTTCTATGGCTTTTATCATGCTTTCTTCCAAATATGGTTGCCAACTGTAGATAGGGAAATTCCTGGAGATTTGGGGGTGGAGTTAGGGGAGGGTGGGATTTGGGGAGGGGAGAGATAGGTTTGCCAGCTCCGGGTTAGGAAATACCTGGAGATTTTGGGGGCTGGAGCCTGGGAAGAGCAGGGTTTGTGGAGGGGAGAGACTTCAGCAGGGCACATCGTAAAGTCCACCTTCTAAAGCAGCCATTTTCTTCAGAGCAACTGATTTCTGTTGTCTGCAGATCAGGTGTAAAAGCAAGAGATCTTCAGGCCTCACCTGGAGATTGGCAACCCCAAGGAGGGACCTCAGTGGAGTATATTGCCACAGAGGCCACCCTCCAAAGCAGTCATTTCCTCTACGGGAGCTGATCTTTATTGTCTGGAGCTCAGTTGAAATATTGGGAGGTCTCCAGGTCTCACCTGGAGGTTGGCAACCCAACTCCCAAATGACCTGGACCAACAGAAACAACTGTTATTTCGCAGTCCAAAAAATGTAATTGATACGAATGGCTAGCGCAACCTGATCCACTGATTTGAATTCAAGTCTTACAGTTTCAAATCTAACATGTTGCCTGTTGGCATTTGCAACCATGGCCATTGTTATTGCTAAGTTCTGGAAAGCTTAGACATTCTGCAGGCTTAGACATTGACAATGGCCACCAGTGGGCAATTAGGCTGCCTTTTACAACCAGAGACCCATTGGAATGCATGTTGAATCACATCCTCTTGCAGGGTGGTGGGAGACTGATGTAGTCTGAATTCAAGGAAGACAGAAAAGGGGAAAGTTTGGGAGCTGAAGAGGTTGGATCAAAGTGCCTGGGATCAGGTTTCAACTGAGTACTTGTTTCTGTGTCCCCCTAATATGTGTTCAGTTGGCACAGGTGTATGTAAAACAGCCTCCTACCAAGATGCAATGAAACTCCCATTTCTCCTGCCTCCATAAGAATACTCAAATACTTCCCCAGTCTTCACACTGGTTGGGAAAGCAAGGAGTATGAAGCAAAGACATTAGATTATTCGCATCACAGTACTGAGAACCCAACATTGCTGCACTTCTATCCATCTGTCATGTTTTTGCTGTTGCACACAGCATCATAACTGCTGTTTTAGCATCAGATAAACAGGGACATGGGAAATCAGACCCCCTTTTGTTATCAAAGGAAAGGATAATTCCAGTTCTTTACCTCGACCCACAATGACATGGGGACTGTAAACTAAATCCGTCTTCCCATGTGGCCATCCATCAGTTCAGAAACCCAGCACAAGGCCATTTGAGACTGTCTTTCTCTTTTTACTTGCGCACACCAACAGGAAGAGAGGATCTGAAAAGCATGGGTGATTTTGTCTTGGCCAAGATACGGAAGCATGAACCCTGCCATTTCAAAAACTGCAGCAGATGTTTTTACAGGGTTTGCCATAAGAATGTGTTCCAAAATGGATTCTGGCTGCCAAAGGTCATTATCCCCCAACAGATGAAACCATGCTGTGGATAAGGAAGCTGAAGTTGCATGCAGAGGCATGCAGTGGTTCCAGCTCCTTATTCAAATCTTTGCAATGCAGGCTTCTTGGTGGCAACCCAAATAGAAGTTTGTCATGCCAGAACCAGTGTTTGGACCGGGCACCACTGTACGTCTTCTTACAGGAGGTGGTGTCTGGAGTGTGGGGATGTGTGATTTGAAGTTGTCCAAAGATTGTTGTGGGGTGCAGCTTGGCCCCAGTGTCTGCATGACCGTTTGTCCAGGAGATACCCCACTTTGAAGCAGCTGGCATAAGAACTGGGCTTTGGGCCAGAAACAGCATATATCCTCTCAGAGGGCAGAGTCCCCTGAATGTGGGGGTGTCTGATGTGTTGTGGTCCATACCTTTTTTGGGGGTGCTGAGCTTTTAACCTATCCTCAATATTTGTGGTTGGATTCACGGATAAGTCACAAATAAGGAAGTGGGAACCCACTTCACCCTTGTCTGTGGATACAAGTAATGCTCGTCAACTGATTTTTAAATGGGCTCTTTGGTTTCATCAAGCTCTGTAGCACTGTGGTAGCTCACCATTGTTGTGTGCAATTCATCTGCTGTATTCTGGAATAGAAAGCAAACCCTTCCAAACATTCCCAGCCCCTCCACCAAAGCTACCCCCCCATATTGGCTTCAGGTAGAGCTTCCACATGGATGCTCCACCCACAGCTACCCCACTGTTCCTCCTTTGAGCCAGATCAAAAGGAAGATTCCTTTAGTCTGTGTCGAAGGGGAAAGCTCTGGGGGGCCTATGATGGTCCCTTTAAAAGCAGGGGAATTCTGCTTGGGGGGGGGAACTCTACATACCAGCAACTGAAGTATTAACAGTGATTTTTGCTGGTCCCATGGGAATAAATAGAGTGTTGTAAAATTCTAGAATAAAATCCAAATCAGAAAGAACTGTGACTGGCCCAGAGTCACCAGCAGGCTTCCTGTGGTGGAGTGGGGAATCAAAAAGGGATGTGCACAAACTGTTCTGTTCATGGTTTGTGATGTGCCCTGTTCACAAACCATGGACTGTCACTGAGTTTTAGCCATCTCACAAATCATTTATTTGTGAGGTTCATGAGGGGGTAGAATGCCCCCCAGGCATGCTAGAAACATCAAACTCACAGGAGATCTCCAGCCAACTCTCCTCCACCTGCCCTCCAAGTTTAGTGAGGATTGGTTTTACAGGGCCCAAGTTATGGCCCCCCAAAGAAGGTGCCTCCAGGAAAGTTCTTTCTGGGGAAATGGCAGATGGGCACCTTCTTGCGGGGTGGGTGGGAAATAACTCGGAACCTGTAAATCCATTCCTCACCAAACTTTGAGGGCAGGTAGAGGAGAGACAGTTGGAGCTTCCCTGCAAGTTTGGTGTCTCTAGCTTGCACAGAATTCACTCTATAAACTCCTGAACTTCCTATACCTGCACCTGTCAAAATGACAGATGATAGGTGGTCATTTTGACAGATGCAGGTTCAGGATGTTCCAAAGTATATACAACAGTTTCTGTGCAAGCTAGAGACACCAGACTTGGAGGGCATGTAGAGGAGCATCTGGGGGAGGTCTGCTGTGAGTTTGGTGTCTCTGGCTTCCACAAGATCTGTTCTTATATGCTCATGAACCTGCACCTGTCACGATGACTGGGGTTCAAGAGTGTTTAGAAGGATCCTGTGGAAGCTAAAGACATCAAACTCGCAGGAGACCTCCCCCAGATGCTCCTCTACATGCCCTCCAAGTTGTTGCTTTGAACTTCTGTAATCGTTTTGGCCAAGCCACCAACTGTCAGAGGCAGAGTTTTTGATTTTGTTGTAGAGCACTGCATTTTCCCTCCTGGAGGAATTAATTCCAAATATTCACTTGTGTTAGAGGAACTAAAGAGCCAGTGGGAGTGTAATGGTTAGAGTGGTGGACTAGGATCTCTGAGATCCAGGTCCCCAGTTCTGTCAGAATATGATGGTTCAGAGTGGAGTTTGGTAGATTCTGGATTTTCAAAACCCAATACTGGTTTCCTGGCAAAACGTGCTTTTTGCTTGGTTTAATAGATAACTTCATGGAGCAGTTAAAGTATCGGATTAGGATATGGGAGACCCATGTTTTAAATCTGCACTGCGTCACAAAACTTGCTGGTTGACCTTGGATTCATTGCTCACTCTCAACCTAATCTGTCTCACAGGCTTGTAGTGAAAGTAAACTGGAGCAGTGATGTTTTGAGCTCTTTGGGAAAAGGGCACAACAAATGTACCAAATAAAATATTTTTTTTAACTGATTGGATCAGTACATTAGGGCAGGTTGGCAACTTTCATGAGGCTACAGGTGTTACCTGTAAATACAAAGCCTGCAGTAAATACAAAGTTTGTTGTTCGGGAGAGCTAGGCTGCTTGTTTGATTTGCAATTTGCAGGTCTCAGAACCCTGATGCACCTGTGGTTCTTTTAGATATCCTATCCAGATGAAACAGTGTCACCAGCATGCGCTGTCAACTATGCTGTGGATTCGGGCTGTTCGCAGGAAATCATCACAGTGGGGAGGAGCAGTACTTGGGAACATTTTCCATTTTGGCACAAAACACCTGCTGTCTAAGATGGACTTCTCTTTGCTTGGGGATCAAGGAAATGAAGTCACTGAAAATGAGTCATGTAAAGGATTTGCAGACAACCCGCCCCACATAGGAACATATCAACACTGAACAACAACAAACTTCTGTTGACTGCAACTTGAATTCTGTAACAGGCAAATTGACAATGTGATGATATGTGCTGGATTTGCATAATACTGTTCTGAACAGCACACTGTCAGCACTGCATAAATGTTAAATGATAATAATAATACTCTTGCTGCAAGTTGACTGCTCGGCTTAGTTACTTACTAACAAGGAATTTATTCTTAAACGTGTTCACCTATTTGCAGAAACAATGTGGTAGAGGCTGAAGACGTCCAGTAAGAATGCATCAAAACTCAAGCCCTGCAATGGGATCCGAACTTTATGCCAAAAAATAATCAGACCACACTTCAGAGACTGCTGCACCGCTGGAGAAGAGCTATACAATGGAGCTGCAAGTCAAACCAGCAGGAAGTGTTTGGATGTGAACACATGAGTACATCAAGCTGCCTTACACTCCTGCCTTACACATTGTCTCCTGCCTGAGTGTGTGACCACCAAATTTTGATCTGACTCTTTCTCCTAGTCCCCTCCAAGAGAAGAGATACCCAGTATTTTGGAAATCATCAGATGACAATCTTAGGTCTCATATGGAACTGTAGTGTGGGTATCACCGAAGGTAGGATGCCTGAAGAACATTGTCTACTGGGAAGTAATTGTTTAGGTCATTAAGGTCCAGGGATACCTTTTTCAGGAGGGGCTTTACAACTACTTGTTTCAAAATATTTGGATCTACACCCTCCCTCAAGCAGGCATTTGTCACCTCCTGGATCCACTCAACCAAATCAACCTGGCTTGATACCAGCAGCCATGAAGGACATGAGCTGAGTCTAGGCATGGTAGACCACACACTTCTGAGCCACTTGTCGACATCATCAGCCTTCACCAGTCTGAAAGTTATCCATGCACTAGGACCACCAGAACTTCAATAAAATCTTGAGTCTGAATTGAACTAACTGTGACATCTGAGACACCACAGGCCCAACTGCCCTGAGTTCCTCAGTAAACAAAGGGGTGGGGGGGGGGGAGAGGCCTGACTGTATTCATCAATTTGTTTTCCTTTGTAGAGCAAATAGCAGGTCTGGTAAAGGAATAATTTATACTGAGGAAAAGGTTTGTGCCAAGGAAAGAGTTAGTCACCTGTTTCAGTGTTCCCCTTCCCTGCAGTTCTATTAATAGACATTTAAAGAGATGAGAAATTTGATCCTACATCTCCAACATTTTGTCTTATTAGGATCTGAGGGTGACCGCCACTGAACAATGGTAGTCCATCACCATCACAGATAGCAAAATCTCCTCAATGTTCAGACCAGTGAGCGCCTTGGACCTGCTTTTATTGCGGTGGCCTAATATACATACTACTTATATATACCGAGAATGGTCCCTATTTTCTGTTACCTGCCCCTGATAAATCACTCTTCTAATTTTGCCTTTTAGGGAGATTTCAGTGTAGCCTTGTAGGGATTTCTGTCAGCATGTACACATGTTACCCATTCCTACTTCAGCTCCACCCCATGGCTGCTTGTGAAGTCAGAGAACCAGCGTGGTTAGAGTGTTGGGCTAGGATTTGAGAGATGCCGACTGGAATTCCTTCTCTGTCATGGAAACTTGCTGGGTGACCCTGGGCCACTCAGTTTCTCTCAGCCTGTCCTAGCACACAGGGTTGTTTTGAGGACAACATGGAGAAGGTAACAGTGATGTTGTAAGGGCTTTAGATTTCCATTGGGAGGGAAAGCAGGGCATAAATAAATAAAACAGTAAACACTGAGGACTGGTGTTCTGTAAATGCAAACAGATCCATGGTTAAGATTATCAGTGCCATCCTAAGCAGAGTTAAAAAGGTAAAAGGTAAAGGTTTCCCTTGCTCGACAGCCAGTTGAATTTGACTCTAGGGTTGTGGTGCTCATCTCCGTTTCCAAGCCAAAGAACCAGCGCTATCCAAAGATGTTTCTGTGGTCATGTGGCCGGCATGACTAGATGCTGAGGTGCATGGAACACTGTTACCTTACCACCGAAGCGGTACCTATTTATCTACTTGCAATTTCTTGCTTTCAGACTGCTAGGTTTGCAGGAGCTGGGGCCAGAGACGGGAGCTCACTCCGTCATGTGGCAACCAGGTCTCGAACTGCCAAACTACTGATCTTCCGGTCTGCAGTTCAGTGTCTTAACCACTGAGCCACCGTGGCCAAGTTAACACTCTTCTAAATCCATTTATTTATTTATTATTTTCATGTACAGTCTGCCTCTCGGTGGAACTCACAGCATATTACCAGTAAGATTTTTTTTTAAAAAAAACAAACCCTTTTCAATCAATCAGAAAGTGAATCATTAGCTATGATAACATTTCAATCTAATTGCAAAGATTCCTAGTAAGACAAAAAATGCAGTTAAGTTGGGATTGTAAAATGAAGGGGTGTGTGTGTGGGGATTCCTGAACAACACATGCAGTCATGTCTATTTAAAGCACCAAGACAATCAGTGTAGGAAAGACATTATCTATATATCTAATAGCAACATGTGGCCCCATCTGTGAATGTCTAAATCCGTGGACTGGGGCCACACTGGCGCTAAATAGATTTTCCGTCAGACTTGGAGGGCATCCCCAGTGTTGCAGAAAAATCCGAAATCATAAAAAATTAGGGGGGATTAACCTCACCCCCCAATAAAGCAGTGTTCTCTGCACATGCGGTGACTGACCTCAAAGATGGGTGGTGGAGCCTGGAGCTACACTAGGCTCGGTGGTGGGTGGGTGGGTGGGTGGTGGAGAGATGGAATTCCTCCCCATGAGTCTCACAGGGCCCCCATTTGTCCCTAATAAAAGTCACATCCTGAGCTGAACCGTTATGCAATAGCTGTGCTCACTCCTTCTACAAAAAAAGCCCTCCTGAACATTCCTGTCATGCAGGGCCAACTTATCCATTAGGCACAGCAGACACAGTGCCAAGGGACCACAATACTTTTAGGGGCTCAGAAAAAATGCTTTCATTTCTTTTAAAATCAGAAGAAGAAAAAAAATGAACTTTTTGCATAGAGGAAAATGCTTTAATTTACTTACGTTAGAAAAAAATGAAATGAAAATCTATTAAATTTTGCCCAAAGCAGAAAAAAAATTAAACATTAAAGTATTTAAAGTTGTATCAAAGTATTTTTAATATTTTGTTTCTGTTTTAGGCCAAAAAACATTTTTATTACTGATATTATTATGGTGGGAGGGGGCCCCCACGAAGGCCAAACTACCCAGGGCCCACGAAAGTCATAATGTGGCCCTGCTTTCCACTGGCTTAGCAGGGAGTAACTCTGCTTGAGGGTGGAACTACAAACTTTTCTTTGACACTGTCTTTAAGTTACTTGTCAATTTTTTGACCATAAAAGCATACTAGAAGTTAATGTTCAGGGCAGTGACAGGCAGAGAACAACTTTCAGCAAGGCAATATGTGGGGGGGGGGGGCGGAGTCAGTCAGGCTGTTGTCCTTGGTTAGAGAATAGAAGTGTTGCGTAGACATAAGAATGTTCCTATTTTCAGCAGTGAAGGACGTGCTGCTCACATGCTCTGGACATTTCTGTTGAGGTTTCTGGCCGGTCTCCCTAGAGTTCTTTCCTTCAGCTAGGCTGGGGAAGTGAAGAGGCCTGCCTGCCATCAGTCTTCACCCTTGAGTGGACACGCTGAAGCTTTTCTGGTGCTTAGAAAATCTCAACTATGATAGATACGAAGGTGAGGAGTTAGAGATCTCTGCTGAGGAGGAAAATAGAGGTGGGCTACAGCTGCACTCTTTAACTGGGTTTGGATGATAGACAGCCTTCAATGAGGAGGGGGCGCAATAGGCTCCAGGTGGGGCCTGGAGACCTCCCGCTTTTACTACTGATCTCCAGCTGACAGAGGATCAGCTCCCCTGGAGAAAATGGCTGCTTTGAAGGGTGGAGTCTATGGCATGGTACCCCGCTGAGGGCCCTGTCTTCCCCAGACCCCACCCTCTCCTGGATCCACCCCCAAAGTCTCCAGGTATTTTCCAACCCTAGGGTGCAAAAATATCTGCCTTCTCTCTCTCCCCTCTGTAGGGTTGCCAAGTGGCACCTTACCTGTAGTGGGGGGGGGGGGGGAGTCCTCGCTGCTCGAGGAGGGTCCGAGCGTGCAAGCCGTGATGACGTCACCCGGAAGTGACGTCATCACGTTGGGCACGTTGGGGGTGGGACCTCAGTAATTCGAGGGAAAACCATAGAGTTTTTCCTCAAATTACAGAGTGTCCCCCCGCCCCCGAAATGTGCCCGACATGATGAGTTTCCAAAAGACAAGTTTCCAAAAGAAAACGTGCCGTAGATGGCATGGGCTCAAGACTGGCTGTAGCACGAACCAAAGGAGTGGCGACAGTGCGCCTGGATTGCTTTGTCATTTCTCAGGGCTTCCTCAGGCCGCTTTTCTTAGTGATGGAGCCAACCCGGCTCTGGCAAGATTCCAAATGACACGATGTCTACAGGTATATTCCAAATAGCTAGGAATCAGGCTCTGATCACCAGCCCATGTCGGCTAGCTTAAAAGTTCTCCCAGAATTACAGCTGGTCTCCAGGTGACAGAGATCAGTTTCCCTGGGGAGGAGAAGATGGCTGCTTTAGAAGGTGAACACTATGACATTATATCTCACTGAGGTCCCTGTCTTCCCCAAACACCATGTTCTCCAGGCAGGCTCCACCCTCCCAATCTCCAGAGCTGGCACCCAGAAAGTCAGGATGCTGCCACCATAGTTGCCCATGCCAATTCCTTTTCCTGTCACCAGGGCATGTCAGGTGAGTTCTCAAAGGACACATGCCACCTGCTGGACCTCAGTGTTGATGTCAGTGCCTCCCCCCCACTCTCAGAGCAGCCTCCAGTTTGGGGGCGGATCAGGCCTGTAACTAACGCAGGGCCTGCAGCTAACATGGGGCCAGGCCCCCTATTGTTTCTTCTGGGGCTCCTCCCTCCTGAGCTGGTCCCAAATTGAATTTATGTAATTAACTTTGATTTAATTAGTTGTGGCCCCATCCAGGCCTCCCCCCAAATCCCTAGCTATGGGGCTGGGGTGGACCCACCATCCCCTCTCAATGGAATACTCATTGCATAAAATGACAGTAAATTACTTCACATACATTGCATGAACATCCATTTCAGTCGGTGGACATTCTGGTATATTTGCATGATGTTGTCACACAAATGAGTGAGAATTAATTGAAAACTGTTTTAGCCCTCCCGGGCATATTGTACATCATGTGCTGCAGATGGGCTCTGTGTCTTTCGTGCTTCTGCTCCGAAAAATGAACATCAGTCAAACACATGCTCCCTCCTGAGCGACACCTACATCCATTTCAGTGAGCTGAAACTAGTAAGCAATAATGAGATGCCACCTATCTTGTCCCTTTTTTGTGTGTAAAACAAATATCCTTGGTGAAACATTATTCAAGTGGTGATGGCATGTTTAAGGCAATGTAAAGGGCCAGATCTTGTTATGGTCCTGATGGGCTGACAGAGGTGATTGATTTTTCTCATGCGGGGTTTCATTTTCAAACAGTAACAAGGCTTGTCTTAAAAGTAAGAGGAAGTGTATGCAACATTTTTAAATGAGTATATGCAGAGGGTTGCCAACTCTTGGTTGGGAAATTCCTGGAGATTTGGGGATGGAGGGGAGGGACCTCAAGAAAGGTACAGTGCCATTCCATTGAGTCCACCCTTCAGCTGATCTCTGCGGTCTGTAGTTGTAAGTTCAGTAGAAGTCTAGCTCCCACCTGGAGTTTGGCAATCCTAGGGGAAATGTCTTGATAAGGATAACTGTATAAGTCATCCTGAAGGAATAAAAATGTATTTATGACTGTAAAGCAATAGTTCACTAATAGGCTCAGATAGACTCTAATAGGCTTGATAACTCAGACAATAACTACAATGTAAAAATTTTACCGTTATACTAAGGATTCTTGGTAGCAAGAACAACAACACAGGATGTTGCTGGAGTCTTTAATGATCCCCATGGGCTCTCACTTGAAATATCTGCAAAATTTTAGGTAGTTTTTGTTCCTTTGTTCATGGAATATATAGTTCTGCTGCCCTGTTTCATTCTGGAATCCAGTTTTTGTTTCATTTTTTTTGTTGAGTGCATTATACTGTTTTATGGTATGTAGCATATTGTTTGTAATGCACTGCCCTGCCCTTTTCTTTTGCAACCCGGTTTTATTGCATTGTTGGTTATATGTATAATACTGCTGTGATTGAATTGTTGTGTGTTCTGCCTGGAGTTTTAACATGAATGGCTAACTATAAATGTTTTCTCCTGTGCTGTGTGATTCAGCTCAAAGCTTCCTCAAAATGTGAGTAAAAAAATACTCAGTGGTTAATCGTGACTGTTCCATCAGCTTTGTATTGACGTAACATAGCTGTTTGGGGCTAAATGGAAATTACCTCATATTGGTATAATGTATAGGTAGGCGTTATTCCATTTTCCCTGTTCACTTAATTGGATCTAAGTGACCTCAATGCCTCTTTAGTAAAATTCATAAAGAAAATACACCCACAATGGGAAGGGGATTTGAGATCTTAACAGAAAAATCAACCTCTTGATTGTAAGAGAATGCTCAGAGTTGTACAGTTCTGGAGAAGAAGGGTAACATATATATTTGGAGTCCAGTTTTAGAAAATATTCCTGTGTAGTATAACTTAAGCATGCTTTGTGTTCAGGTGAGGTTTATGTGGAACTCATCACTTTGCAAATAATACATTCTTTGACAACCAGAATTTGTATTCAGTATTAACTGTCCTGTGAGATAGATCATTATATCGACTCCTTTTAAAAACATCGATGGAGAATGGAGCTTTAGAGTGGGTGATTTCTGCAAGGGTTCACATGTGTTTCCTGAGAGCCATTTGCATTGGACTTCGGATTAACAACTCTGGCTTGGAAAACTCCAGGAGATTTGGGGTGGTTCCTGGGGAAGGTGGACTTTAGGGATGAAAGGGAGCTCAAAGGGGATGTGATGCCATAGAGACAACCTCTCTAAGGCTGCCATTTCCTCCAGAGGGCTGATAGGGGTGGGGACATGGGGGGTACTGATATCACATGTAATGCGACATCACTTCCAAGAAAAAACAGAAGAAGTGCCAAATCACTCCAGAAGTCACTGGAAACTCCATTGGTGCAACCATAGAGTTTCTGGTGATTCCTAGAGTGACACGATGGTACTATTGGATTTTCCCAGGAAGTGACATCAAGTAGCATGGGGGGGGGGGGGCTGGCTTTTTAAAAAGTTTTCTCCCGTTGCCTGATGGTAAAACCATAGTTTCTGGTGATTCCTAGAGTGACATGGGGCGAAGACAGACTGGCAATCTGCCGCGTCTCCGTGGCGCGGCAGAACAAGGCGGGGGGAATGGCCCCTGCCGCGCAGCATTCACACGCCGCCACAAGGAAACCGCCCGCAGCATCCAGACTGCAAGTGGCTTCCAGCGGTGGCATCCGAATGCCGTGCGGCCCCCCCGGCCCGGCGCGCGTTCATACCCCCCGGAAGTGGGTGGAACGCGCGTGTAGCAGCTGGGATACCACTTTAAAGTGGTGCCTGGCTGCTGCGGGAGGAGTGCAGCGCCGGACGCGTTGCGTCCAGGCCGCCTCCTCCGGGCAGATGTGGCAGTCTGAATGGCCACTCTGCCTCCGCTTTTAAAGCGGAGGCAGAGCAGGCCAGACTGCCAGTCTGTCCTCGGCCATGATATCTCTTCTGAAAGGAGCTGGAAGTGACATCATGTAGCATGTGATGCTGGTGTTTTTAATGTTTTTTCCTTGCCACCCAAAGAAGCAGCAGCAGGAAGAGCAGCTTGTCAGCTGTGGCAGGAGGCATGGCCACCCTGAGAGCTGACCAGCTGTAATTCAAGGAGAACTGGTTGCCCCACTTGCAGACTGGCAAACCTAGGTGGATTCCTGCCCCCCCCCTTCCCATCTGCTCTTGGTCATTCACCTGCTGAAGTCCAAGATTGTGCAAGTTAACTGCCCCTTTTGGGAGCAGAGTTTTTTTTAAAAAATCTTGACACTGGCCTAGATGGAAAAGAAGTTTGAAAACAACAGGTGAGACATCTCCTACTTTGCAAGCCCTCAGCCAGAGAGGGTAGTAAACTGCAAGACATTTGGGACTCTTGGGATATGACAAAAGACTCTGGCTGAGAGTACTAAACCAAGAGAGGAAGGGAAGCAGCTAGCAGTCTAAAGAATTATCCTTCCTCCTGAGGAGTCTTAACATGGGTGAAACTGGAGAGTGTAAAGAAAGCCAATGCAGAGCTAGAGACAAGAATACCCTCTTCTGCCATGATGGGGCTGGGGGTATTGCAGAGAGAGCCAGGCAAGAGGGGATAGTAATAGCAAACAAAGCCCCATGAGGAATCATGATTTAGCATTCATACCTGTATTATAAGACCCCCATGAGGGTCAGATTATATCCAAGAGACCTGGGTTCAGATTCCCACTTGTTCCATGGAAACTTGCTGGGTGCCCTTGGACCAGTCACACTCTCTCAGCTTAACCTACCTCACAGGGTTCTTGTGAGGATAAAATGGAGAATGATGTAAGCTGCTTTGGGTTCCCATCGGGGAGAAAGGTGGGGTACAGACAAATGAAATGAAATGTTTATGGTTTCCTGACCCCTCTGTAATTCCAACACTTCTTGTTTGAAACCTGGGTGCAAATTTCCTCACACTCAGTATACTCCCATTGGTTTTGGATAATTGCTACCTCTTTGCATAGATCTGCTCCACTGATTTGTGATGAGGCTAAAATAATCCCCCTGAGTGCTTTAGAGAAGAGGCAGGGCAATGCAAATGTGATAATTTTTTTAAAAGCCAACAATACCAGCTTTGAGTGGGTGTCTGTTGATGATATGACTGGAAATAATGTTCTATGCTGCAGCCAAAAAGCTTTTGGCTGAACTTACTGTTAGGAACAGATGGTGGAGCTCTGGAACAGGTGCCATGAAATCTTGATCAGTGGAGGTCTGAAGAGCAGGTTGGGCCAACATTTCTTAGATTAATTTAGGTGGACTCAGTCTAGGCCGCAGGATAATCTCTTGTAGTAATTTCCATCATATCTCATATATTTATATGCTGCTCTTCCTCCAAAAAGCTCAGAGCGACTTACCTGGAATACTCCCACTCAGATAGCTTAAAAAGCTACACATACTTAGCTTTAGCAATAGGTATCAAGTCATATAGGTTCTTCTCTTTTTTATATATAATAAAAAAATTTATTCTGACAAACAAGACATACATACACAAAAATTACATAAAACGTGTGGATGACAAAGTATCTAAGAAAAAGCTTAACAAAGTTTCTCATACTATCTGAATTTCAGTTCATGAATAAACAAGAATGTAGTAAGTCGACCTAAAAAAATGTAAATTAAGTAGTCTACAGTCTTTGCTTATATAATAGAATGACTCTAGGTGTAAATAAAGTATATAGGTTTGCTTAAGTTCAGTTTATATAGTTCTCCAGCCATGTATAAAATCTGGACCATGTACTGGTACATTTCTCTTCTTGTAATCCTTTCAAAAGTAAAGTTAATTTGTCCACTTCAGCAGTTTCCAGTGTTTGATTTAAGAATTCTTCATTGGTGGGTATTTTTTCTCTTCTCCAGTATTTTGCATATAATATTCTGGCAGTTCTTAATAAATGAATGATCAAATAAAAGTCCTCATTTTTACAGTTCTCAGGTCTCATATTCAGTAAAAAACAGTTCAGGAGTAAAAGGTATGGTAATTTCTAACATTGTTTGTAAACTTTTATGTACCCGAGCCTAGTATTTTTTTAGCCTTATAACACATCCACCACATATGGTAAAATGTCCCAATGGAGTTTTTACATTTCCAGCAGTCATTTGAAAAATTAGGGTAGAATTTTGCTAACATTTCTGGTGTTATATACCAACTATAAAACATTTTATATATATTTTCTTTATAGGAGTCTGCTTTTATAACTTTTATGTTAGTTTTCCATACCTGGGCCCATTGATCAAAGGGAACATTATGACCCATATTCTGCGCCCATTTAACCACAGAGTTCTTTACTACTTCATCCTGAGTCTTATGTTCTAACAAAAGTACATACAGTTTTTTAATCATTTTTTTCTTCAGAATAAAGCAATATATTGTCAATTTCAGACATTTTAGAACAGAATCCTAAAATTTTATCTTTAGCATATCTAGATTGTATTTGTACCAATTCCCACCAGCTAATATCAGGATTAAAATCTTTTATACTTTCAGTTGTTTTTAACTTATTTTTATTATCGAGAAGGTCGTCATATTTCAGTAAATAGATTTTAGAAACCAAGTTTGGGTTGGTAAAAGCATCCAAGGGAGCAACCCTATGAGAAAAGGTTATACAGTTTACGGTTGCAGCCACACGTGCCAGAAAAACCGGGGGGGGGGGGGGAGTGAGGTGAAATTTGGCCTGCAGTTGCACTATCACACCTCCCTTTGAAGCTGTGGGCACAGTCCATCAGTGTGATCAGACGCAACTGTGGGTGAGTCAGGTTTTTTTGTCCTGTTTTTTCCCCATGCGCTTAAATGAGGGATCGATGAATCACACCTCCATGCTGAGGGCTCCCTATGGAGTTTGCGATGATGTGCATACTGCGAAGGGGGGGAAAACAATGGCATGGAGTCAGGATGGCCTGATCAGACCATCCTGATGCCATGAGAGCACGCCGGAGCGATCAGACACGGGAAAGTCTATCCATGGCCCATCGCAACCCATTTACTACCGTTTCCCCCCCGGTGTCTTTTAACTCTGCTTCTGCAGTGGAGCAAAACAGGTTGCCGACAGCTGTGGTGTGCTTCCCAGATGTTGTTGTCTGATCGCTCCCTTTAAATCCACACTTTATTTTGCGCCTATGTCAGGTCTAATTGTGTGTATGATCGCAGCTTCGGTCTTCTTTTCAGTTTGGAAAAGAAAGGTGGAACATGGCAGAAGTTTATCAAAATAATGCATGGGAGGAAAAAATATAGAGAGAGATTGTACTAGAACTTGGGGGTACCCACTGAAACTGAAGGGAAGTAATTTCTGGGTAGACAAACGAAAGTACTTCTTCATACCAAGCATAATGAACTTGTGGAACTTACTGTCACCAGTAGTGATGGCTACTGGTTTAGATGGCTTTAAAAGGTGGATTAGATAACATTTATAGATAGGCCCATCATGGCTATTAGCCATCACGGCTAATAACAAGGGGAGACTTGGGGCTCCATCCTCTTGCCTGTGTGCAGGGGTGAAAGTTAACTGGCACAGACTTGTACACAGTACTGGTAATAAAGTAGCTGAACTGGTACATCCCATCCATCCTCTGCTTCCAGAGCACCAACAGCAGTAGTAAGAATTAAAGTAACTTTAACCATTGGTTGTGGACCTTCTGTGATGTTGGGTTAGCCACTGTAGGAAACAGGATGCCAGACTAGATGGAATTTTCAGCTAATCCAACTGTGTGGTGATAAATGAGATCTGTTTTGATTCATAAAGACTTTGCATATTACAGCAAGTAAGAGAGGTAAGAAGTACATGCAAGCCACTTATTAGTCACTTGTTGATGTTTCATGTAATATGGCAAAATTTCCCTCAGGTAAACTATGATCTCGCTGAACTAATCTAGAAACGTGGTAAAATCCTGAAAATGGTTCTTCTCTCCTTTGGCTCTCTGTGTTGATTACGTAGTGTTCATTGCATGTGAAATTAATAAGGGATCAGCACTTTCAGAATATGTGTTAAAGAATGTCAAAAATCTATTTATCCTGGCCTTCTTCAACCATGGATATTTCTTCACCCAAAGAGTAATTAACATGCGGAATTCACTGCAGCAGGAAGTGATGGCGGCTGCAAGCGTAGACAGCATTAAGAGAGGATTGGATAAACATATGGAGCAGAGGTCCATCAGTAGCTATTAGCCACAACGTATAGATGGAACACTATGTCTGGGGCAGTGATGCTCTGTATTCTTGGTGCTGGGGGGCAACAGTGGGAGAGCTTCTGGAGTTCTGGCCCTGCTGGTGGATCTCCTGATGGCACTTGGGTTTTGTCTCACAGTTTTTTAGCCTCTGGCTCACACATTTTTGTCTCAGCTCAGGAAGATGTCTTGGCTCCAGAGCAAACTAATTTATGCAGTAGCCAAATCGCTCGCGCACAACTTTAATGCCAGTAGCTCACAAGGTAGAGTTTCTGCTCACAAGACTCCACAGCTTAGAGGGAGCATTGATAGCCAGTTGTCTGGTGATTGCTGCTGGGCCCAGCCCCAATAAGTCCTCTCTCCAGGGCAAGAGGGAAGGGAGCCAGGATGGTCTGGGAAGCCAAAAGAGACCTAGAAAGAGGCCTCTCTCCTTCTTTTGCTGACAGAAACCAAGGCTTGAAGGCTGGCAATATTGTTGTGGTTACCAGTTTGGTGTAGTGGTTAAGTGCGCGGGTTTTGATTCCCCACTTCTCCACTTGCAGCTGCTGGATAACCTTGGGCAAGCCATAGTTCTGGAAAGAGCTCTCTTAGCCTCATCTACCTCACCCGGTGTCTGTTGTGGGGAGGAGAGGGGAAAGGAGTTTGTAAGCAGCTCTGAGACTCCAAGTGAAGGGCAAGATAAAAATCCAATCTCTTCTTCTGCATAACAAGCCCCGCAATGGCCATTGAGACCTCTTTTCTTAAAGGTACAGGGATTATTTCTCATTTTGGCTTCTTGCTGAGATTTTAAAAGGTATAAATTCTTCTGCAGTGAAGAAACTAACATTGCTGCTCTCTGATTCAGACCAGTACATTTTTATAGAGTGGCACATTTTGCCTTGGCAGTCAAGAAAATACAGGCTAGAGCTTTGTCTAAAGGCTGAAATACTTTATTTGCACACAGGCAAGGTGCTTTTAATGAGTTTTTACTTGCTTTTAATTCTATAACGTTAGTATTTTTGCTATAGTCTGTGTTGTCTTTTGTGCATCCTAATTCTAATGGCCTTCGGCCCCATACAATAAATGCTACCTACCTATCTATTACTGAGGGGGTTAGCCCCATTTTTTTTTTTTTTTTTTTTAAGATTTCAGATTTTTCTGCAAGCCTGGAGCTTTTCTCAGGTTTGTAGAAAGATCTCTCTTGTCTTTCCATGGCTCCAGTCTCCAGATTTAAGTAACCACAGATGGGAACATGTTGAGAATTAGATATATTGATACTCAAATGTATTTACAGCCTAGTCCTCTTCATGTTGATTATCTCCCGTGGTGCTTTCTGTAACTAATTCCTTTGTGATAAAATACACTCCTCATGGCTGCGTGGCAGAGCTGGTGAAGTACACTAATAACATGACATAAATCTGCTTATCAACTGGCTTAGTCATGAGAGCAAATTTCTCTCTCTCTCTCTCTCTCTCACACACACACACACAATTAGAGCCATTTCTATTGGATCCAGCTGTGACACAAGAAAACAACAAAAGAGGGAGAGAACAATATTTCAGGGGATTTGTTGCACTTCGATGAGCAATGAAGGGTGGATTCAGACAACCATTTCATTCCTGTGATGCTGCGTGTATTTTTTTTTTTCTTATAGCAGCCTGGATTTTTTCCTTTATACGGTGAAAGCTTCTTTAAGTAGTGACTCAGTATTATCTGTCTTTGAAAGGGTAGAAGAGCTATGAAAAGCAATTTCAGGTCCTGGAACTGAAGCACTATTTGGCACAGGTCCTGGAGCAGTAGGGGCTGGCTGGAGTCTGCCAACTTGTGCCTAGGAAGAGGCAAACGATCCAGGCATAGCATACAAAGGGTTTTATTTAGTCATGTGTTTGAAGATGTAACTCACTCCTCCCCAAATATTTACAGCATACAATGATACCCCACTGACATGTTTAAAGCATATTCAAAAAACCCATTTCTGGCTGAAATGCAGTGCTGTTCATGCTTATGGTACTTATTATTGTTTTATCTTCCCAGTCATTCACAGAACCATTTGGAAAGATGATCGGTTTCTTTGGAGAGGTGGGTGTGGATGGGTGGGTGGCTTTAACCCCTGAAGCACACCAATGTATTTTGGAGATTTATCTGTGTGTCCTTTTGCCTGGTGGCGAAACCCCTAATATTCCACACTGACCATTATTCAGTTGCTCAGCCCATCCCAGTTCACTCAGAAGGGCAGTCTGTTTCTAAAGAGATGTGTGTAAATATTGTGAAAGATCTGTTTGAGGGTTTGTGTGTGTTTGGGTTCCTGTAGTTGGTTGTAGGGCTTCTATGGGAGTCTGTCTCCCCTCCCCATCATTTGGAGACAGCCGCCAAAGATCACTGTATAACCAGCTCCAGAGGAGTAATGTGTTCGACTGCAGTTCTAACAAGGTTGTACTGTTCTCTCTCTCTCTCTCTCTCTCTCTCTCTCTATATATATATATATATATTGAGGTTGCTCTGATATGGATGGCCCAGGCTAGCCTGGGTTTGACATGGATGGCCCAGGCTAGCCTGATGTCATAAGACCTTGGAAGCTAAGCAGGGTTGGTCCTGGTTAGTACTTGGATGGGAGAAAGAACACGAAGGAAGCCCAGGGTTGCTACACAGATGCAGGTAATGGCAAATCACCTCGGTCCATCTCCTGTCTTGAAAACCCTATTGGGTTACTATTAAGTTAGCTGGAACATGGTACTTTCCACTACTGAAATGAGGTTATGCAGGAGCACCCCCCACCCCGCCCCTGGCAATATAGTGAGTCAGCTGTGTACAGTTTTTGTTTTGCATAGCCTCTCTCTCTCACACACACATGAATTCCACAGGGATAGTTGTTAGCCTGTTGTAGCAAAATACAGAAGCCTTAGTGGCACCTGGAAGATTAACAAAAGGTATTGCAGCGTAGTTTATCAAGAGTCAGACCTGAAGACAGGGGTCCGTTGGGGCTGGAGCGAGGTGGAGCAAAGCTCCGCCAGCTCAGGAGTGGCCACTAGGGCAGCCACGGGCCGAATCAGATTCTCTAATCTGATTCAGCCCGCTGCCGAATTGCCGCTGAAATTCGGTGGCAACTTTAAAAGCAGCTGGAGGGGAGGGGGTTTGAGGGAGAGGCTCCAAACTTGCAGGGTAGCTGCTGGGGCCTCTTCTCGAAATACCCACCAAGTTTCAAGAAGATTGGGCCAGGGGGTCCAATTCTACGGGCCCCCAAACAGGTTGCCCCCATTCCCTCCATTGTTCTCTATGGGAGGAAAAAAGTTAAAAAATTTTCCCACCATAGAGAACAATGGAGGGGATGAGACAACCTGTTTGGGGGCCCATAGAATTGGACCCCCTGGTCCAATCTTCTTGAAACTTGGTGGGTATTTCGAGGAGAGGCCCCAGCAGCTACCCTGCAAGTTTGGAGCTTCTCCCTTAAACCCTCTTTCCTTCAGCCCCTCATATACCCTATGAGTTTTTGCCATTGATTTCAATGGCCCATAGGGTATAATGGGGCTGAAACTGACATTCCCTTTCTGACACACTTCTGGTGATGTCAGGGGACGTGGTATATGCTAATGAGTTATGCTAATGAGTTATGCTAATGAGCTCCTGCACCTCTTTTTCTACGAAAGGACCCCTGCCTGA
This sequence comes from Lepidodactylus listeri, assembly GCA_029233225.1. NCBI lineage: Eukaryota > Metazoa > Chordata > Lepidosauria > Squamata > Gekkonidae > Lepidodactylus > Lepidodactylus listeri. The sequence continues at coordinate 51,826,785 of JARCFY010000015.1, read as the reverse complement.
AGACATGAGGTCTGACTCACAAAAGTTTATGCTGGCATAAATTTTATTAGTCTTTAAAGTGCCACTAATTTTCTGTCTCATCCTATCTGTCTGTCTAGTGAGCGTACTACACATGCATCTGATGAAGTAGTCTCTATTCCATTATGGTCTATGCCAGAATAAAAATGTGCCAAGAGTCCTGTTTCTTTTGTGTAAGCAACCAATCACCCTTGGTTTAATGCTTTCCAATTTAATAGCATTTTAAAATGTATGGTGGTATATTCTTTTCAGCTAGATTTGAGACCAGTAGCACCTCAGAGACCAATTAGATTTTTTTAGTATAAGCTTTTGAGAGTCAACACTCCCTTTGCCAGAGCTTTGACTCTCGAAATCCTATACCCCTAAAAGCTCCCTGGTCTCTAGGGTGCTACTGGACTTGAATCTAGCTGTTCTACCACAGACCAGCATAGCTACCCTATTCTTTTCAGTACATGAAGTAGGGGCTCCCCTCTCCCCATCTTTGTGCCAACTAAATTCTCTTTTCTCAGTTCTACACTCCTTCCTTCTTGGAGACATATGGGCCTAAAAGCGTGATGCTAGAACATGTGAAAATTTTGCATAGTGTCTTAAAATATCTGTTGCTGAAAAGCCAAGACTGGTGCCTGGGAATCTAAAATATATCCTTTCAGTTTTGCACAGCTACCTGTTTTGTCAGCCAACCCTGCCTTCTGTCAACATGTTGGCGACTGAAGTGGGAAATCCAAACGGCACCCAGCCTCATCTCACCGACAGGAAGCAAAATGCACCACAAAGTTCATTTTAATGGCAGTCTGCGCTCAAAGCGTTGGGGCCGGATTCTGCGTTAGGGATCAGAGAAGGTGTGTCCCCCTCTGTGGCGTCTTAAACAGACCATTTATGGCAGGGGTGGCCAAACTTGCTTAATGTTAAGATGCACATAGAATAAACGTCAGATGTTTGAGAGCAAATATTACACATATGTTTTTATTAAAAAACATGTGAATTTGCTTTTTATTAACATTAAGTGAGACTGCCAAAAATAAAAACAAAAGGGGTAAAAACAGATATCGATAATGATATTTATTGAATGACACTTGTAGGATGGGGGAGGGGGCTTTGAGAACATATTTAAAGTTGCTTTCTTTCTCTGTCCTGTCCCCCCAAGCCTACCCAGGGAGGGGAACACTGGCTGGGGAAAGGAAAACCAGCCGGGGAGGCATGCAGGACCACACAATATGTGAAAGAGCCGCATGTGGGTCCCAAGCCACAGTTTGCTATTCCCTTCCCTGTTATCCCCTGCCTGACTGGAAAATGCTCCAAATCTTAAAATTGGGCACCGCTCCCCCACTGTTTCACACAGCAGACTCTGGCTCCTCTACCCCCACCTTGAATATTCATTTTGACTCCTGCCCTCCTAGACAGGGGGAAGTTGGCTTAAGGCACCTGAAGCCTGCTCAGGTCTCTCCTCCCCAGAATAAACTCAGGGACTGAGAAGCAGTGCTGCCAGCAGGCCAGTTCAACCTGGCCCCTCACAGCCATCCTCTCTCCCCTCCAGTTCCCCTGAATCCCACCACTCATCCTCTCCCCCCCACCAGTTCCCGCCTTCCAGCCTCTCCCATCACCTGTCTCCTGCCACTCCCCCGTCAAATCTCCCCCCGCTTCCTTGTGTCCCGTCCACCCGTTTAGCTCCTCCTCCTTTTCCCGTTAGACTTAATTCCCCCACCCCACTCCTCACTCATTTCCCTGCCCGCTCCCCCTATCCTCATTCCCACCCACCCCTCGCCTTGTCTCTTGACGGCTGTTCCCCCCCCCCCCCCCGCCCCGTTCCCTCTCTCGTCCCTCCGGGAGGGGGGGACCCAGTGGCTAAATCGCGGTTCAGGGATTGGCTGCTCGTCCGGGCGGGAGGCGACGGCGTGGCACGCGGCGGGCTGCAGGCGCTGCGGCCGGGGTGGGTTGGAGACGCCGAAGGGGAGCTGCGCGCCGGGTGGCTGCAAAGGAGACGAGCCGCGAGAGCCAGCGGGCCGAGCCGAGCCACCTGCTCGCCGAGCGCCAGCCCAGCCATGCCTGCGGGCAGCGACGAGCCCGACTGCCTCCTCAGCTACCAGGTAAGAGCCGGGCAGCAGGTCCCGGCGAAGCGGGCTCCTCGCGCCCTCCGTGGCTCAGCGCCGAGGCGCGTCTGAGGGGACGCAGGGCGCGCGGCGAGGGGGTGGCTGAAGGGAGAGGGGGCCGCCGCAATGTCACCTTCACGTGGGCCGAGGCAGCCCCGGGCGGGGGCGAGGCTCGGGATGCTGCTGTTGCTGCCGTTGCTGCAGCCTGCTCGGGGAAGGAAGACGGCGGCTCAATGCGGCACAGCCATTTGCCGGGCGCCGAGCGAGAAGGGGAAGAGGCTGCCTTGCGCCTGCCGGGAAGGACGCGCGGCTCCCTTCCCCCGGCTTTTGGGATGGAGGCGCACCAATGGGGTGGGTAGGTGGGCGTCTGCGGAGGGGAATCTGCCCGCCTGACCTTCGGGAGAAGCACACAACACCTGCCCATGCCAGAAACTGGCGTCTTACGCGCTGATCTGGCTGTAGTCGCCCTCTGGGGAAAGGAGCCGGTTGTTTGCCAGATCGCCTCCCAAATAGTTCAGAGGATGCCTGTTTTAGATGGGACCGGCTGGGCCAGGTTAACGAGTGAGCGTCCCTTCCAGCGGGTCCTCGAGACTCACATCATCCTGCAGTCTGGGATCCATAATGCCCAGGACTGGAGATCGCACCTTATTTCTTGTTCTAGCTTCTGTTTCTTTTCCCCCTTGCCAGGTTTAGATACAGTGGGTGACCAAGGGGGTTTCTAGTGTTCAGGGAAACAGCCTCATATTCTAGGGATGATCTATTTCCATCACCCTCTTTACAGAGTATTCTGAAGTGAGCTGAAATCTGGAAAACAGACTTCCCCCTTTTGTAACCCAGAACTGTATCATGTTGACTGAACCATTGCAGGTGATGCTGTAAGAGGAAAAGAGGCCAGCCTCTCGCAGTCTGCAGCCCCTGTACAAAACCTTACCTGCTGGGATATTTCCCCCCACCTGTGCCACCACATGAGTGGCTGTATTGAAAGATATCTTTGTATAGTGTTGTGTGTCGGGAAAACAAACCTGTAGGTGAGGTTCTGCAACACAAGATTGCTGTGTGCACTATGGTATGGCAAAACCCCCAGAGGAATTTGAGTGCTTGTGTTCAGTGGTTGAAATAAAAGTCAGCACTACTTTTTAAAACCTTCTATTTGGATCAGTTCTATGGTATATATCTTTCTTGTTTAATTTCTGATCTACGGATCTGCATTTTATTATAATAGCATTAATTCTGCACATTCCAAATGTTCAAAGCATTTTGCATACTCCCAATGGTCCTGTTAGGCAGTCTGTTATTATTATTCCTGTATTACAGGGGGGAACTGTCAAGGAAAGAAAAGCAGAATGGGTTATTTACCTACTGAGTACATCTGTGAGATGAGTTGTCCTCTAGAGACATCCCAGGTCATAGATTTAATAGGTGACGTGTAATTTTGAATTTCTCCCCTGCTGTTGGGATGCATGTATGAGACAGAAATGTGGTTTTAAAGGTGCTTGTATCTGGTTTTAAATTGACTGCTGGGCCATGCAGATCAGGGGATATTTTTATTCATTTCATTTATACCCTCCTTTTCTTCCCAGTGGGGACCCCAAAGTGGCTTACATCATTCTTCCTCTCTCCATTTTATCCTCACCACAACCTGATGAGGTAGGTTAGGCTGAGAGTCTCTGACTGGCCCAAGGTCACTCAGCAAGCTTCCATGACAGAGTGGGGATTTGAACCCGAGTCTCCCAGATCTGAGTCTGACACTTCTAACCAATATACCACATTTCCACCATGCTGCTGTCACCTCATGTCCTCTGTGACCTGTATTTTATATGAAGCACAGTTGTAGTCCTTGGCTCACTATCCCCCCCCCCCCCCCGTTGTATACATGTGGGAATGGCTTCACACTGTAACCGGTCCTCCCTGTACAGAACTGTAAGGGGGGGGGGGTTGGACAAGAGAGGGAGCACTGATTGTTTCACAAAAGGGGGATTTCCTTCACCACAATGTATCTCTGCTCTCCAGTTCTGCTGAAAAGGTTTGAAGAAGCTACGCCGGTTTTATGAATGCTAGGAAAATGTCAACCATCCACTCTTTTCCATAACACTGCTCCAAAGGAAAAAGTGGTAATGTGGGGGTGGTGTTTCAAGAGGGCACCAGTGACAATATGCACAATAACTCTTTAGTTTAGAAAACGTTGTCAAGACTTTATTCTGAGCTGGGGATGGTGAAGAAAATAGTGGTGGGGCAGTCTGGAAGGATACTTGGGGACAGCATCAGAGTTTGTTTGCAGGGCAGTATGGTTGTGCATACTCACCAAGTATTAACCAAGTAAGGGCAGGGGCAGGGGCAGTGGAAATTGTGGGGTGTGGGGCACCGCCCCTAAATGCCCTATTGTGGTTACGGGCCAGGTTGTGATGTTAGTCTGTTGTAGCAAAATAAAATAAAAGTCAAGTGGTATGTTAAAGACCAACATTATGGGGCAGCATCTTGGATAGGGGGTTGTGGGGAGTGACTTCTGCTGCACTAACTAAACTAAGAAAAGAGAGCCAGTGTGTTATAATGAACAGAGTGGGATTAAGAAGTAGGAGAGTCAGATCTGAATCCCCGCTCAGTCATGGAAGCTTGCTGGGTGACCTTGGGCCAGTCACCGACTCTCAGCCTAACTTCCTCACAGGGTTGTTTTGAAGATAACATGGAAGAGAAAAGAATGATGTAAACACTTTGGGTTCCCATTAGGGAGAAAGTAGGGCTGTATGTGAAATTATATGAATAAATAAAAATATAGCTTGTGAAGATTCCTGAGTGATTGTTGAGGTGCAGAATATGCATGTTTGACTTTTGGTTTTGGCCACTATCCTACACCAGTGTGAAAAATCCTTCCATTAAAAAAAATAATTTTATTAAGAGCCAGTTGGATGCAGTGGTTACAGTGTCAAACTGGGATCTGAGGTCTGAACCTCCTTTCAGCCAGTCACTTTCTCTCAGCCTATCCTAAGGATAAATAAATAAATAAATATTTACATAGAAATGGCATTTTTCATACTTTCCCACTGCATATCAACAATATTCACATGTGGCCCAAATGACTTAAGAGGGTATCATGATCTTAGGCCTATAGTAGTGCAGCCTACAGGCTCGAGGAAAGCCTGTACTAGAGTAGCTATCAGGGCCTACATTTCCCAGGTCACCCTTTGTGATTGGCTAACGGGGGATTTGGAGGGAAAACTTACACCAGTAGAGGACTAGAGGGTGGTGCCTGGGAAGACGAGATAAAAGGCCTTGCCCAACGTGGGAGGTGGTTCATTCCTAGGGAGCAGAGCTGGTGAGGCTGCTGCACATGGAAGAATCCCTCATCCAAAGGGGGTGAGTCAGCTTGAGGCCAAATACCTAGAGAAGGCAAAGCACAGTATAGTCAGATGCGTTAGGGTTTTTTATTTTGCTAGTTTACTTACAGTTATTGTTACATCTCTTTAATAAAAATAGTTTGTTACTCTGCCTGGGGCCTCATTTGGTCACTTATAAGGAGGAGCCGACTAGGAAAGAAGTGTATAAAGGGATAGGATAGGTGCTTTGGGCCCTCCCAAGGAGACCCATACCAGAGATGTGGGCAGCCATTAGAGAGCTTTTCTAGCCACTACCTGCAGCAGGGGGGAAGGGGATTCAAATGCACTAGCGTCACCTCTGAAATTGGTCTTAGGAGTGGAGCGCACAACATTCACTACTGAGATGCCATAAAAGGTATGGCTAGGATTATGTAACACGTCAGCTTTGCTGTTTACTGTTATTAAACATTTAGCACATTGAATCATTGCATCATGTGCTTTAACATTCTTATCTTGTTCATCCACACAGTCAGTCCATGAAGCTGATCCCTATACTTTTAGAGACCGGGGGGGGGGGGGGGGAAGTGTGGCTAAAAGATGGGCAGAATTAACAGATGTCTCCAAAAAGTGGGCGTGCCAAACCACTCCCACCAAACTATCAATTCCCTAGACAATTCTTGCCTGTAGTTTACTGCTGTTCTGGGCTTTGTAGCTATTTGTGGATGTGACTTTCCATGAACATATCAGTTTGTTGGTCTGATTTCTTATGCTTTCCTTTAGAAGGAGGAGGTGGCAATACTGAGCTGCTTCAGTAATAAAGGCTCAGGAGACTTGTTACTAAAAGCTCTACGGGAGAGCCTCGGGGCTCTGTTGCACCAGCCCCCGCACAACCAAGAATCGTCTAATCGTCCAGGATAAATTTAAGAAAGAGTATGGGAATAAATGGAAGTGGGTTGCAAAATGACCTGTGGAAGGTTGCATGAATGGCTGAACCACTTAAATCTTTCAGGATTCAGCTGCTTCAGCTTAAAACAACAATGCTTGACAAAATAAATAAGCAAAGTTCTTTTGGCTGCAGTTAGAGAAGGACATACGGATTCATCTTGCACAGAAAGAACAAAACTAAAAGGCCTCCAGAGTTATACAGAAGCAACAACAAAGAGGTCCAGGTAACAGCACCCGTCTGTGGAGAGGAGCTTGGAAAGAAGACAGAGCAATGAGCCGACAAGGGGACCCCCTATTTCCCATTCTCCCTAAGCTGAATCCGTAGCCCAGTGACTTTACTGGCCATGCATATATCACCTGCGTGATACAAAGAGACCAGAAGGTGGATGAGTTCTAGGGCTGTAAATAGCACTACTGAAATCTGCAGCCCAGTGACAGCACATGCAGTGTGAATATTATAGACTCTCTAGGGGATAACACAGCTTCATTTGGTGACAGCATTATTGTGTCCTTTACGTTCAGCCTTGGAAAACAATCCTTGTCCACTGTAATCCCTGTCATATTGCCTCTTTCTTTGTGGGCCTCTTTCTCCTTGCACGGATTTTCCTTGCTGTCCTGCATTCCTTTTAAAATCTCAACTTTTAAGAATTTGCATTCTGTTGCTTCTTCTTACATTTTCTCTTTAATTGCCCTTCATGCTGCTTTTTGAGCCTTCTATTTCTGTGATGCCTGTCTTTTAGTTAGACAAAAGATTACGTCTTACGATCTTGTTGTCCCCAGATCTTTCTACAACCCAGTCCCCACTTGCTATTTGAAGAACATTTCAAGTCATTATTTTCAGGTTTTCCAATTAAGGCAGATATTTTAATTTGGTATGTTTCTTCTTTCAGTGCCTTTCCTGAGTCCTTTTCTCCTCCCTTAATGTTTACTTAGTTTGTAAGTCTGTGGGCAGGATTCTGTTGCTTTTAATACTTTTTTTTATCCATGTTTTTTTTTTACATATGCAGCTTATTTTTAGGTGCTTAATAAATATTATTATTACTTTCTTACATTATTCCCATTTTACAGATCAGAAAAACATAAACTTGGGGAATGAGATTGTGTGTATATAACTGAACATAACATACGAAGCTGCAATACACCAAGCTAAACTATTGGTTCCTCTAGCTCGGGGCTGCAGGGTAGGGAATTATTATTTATTTTTATTATGAACAATAGTAGCAATAACAACAGTAAACCCGCAACAGCATTAATAGCTCCATATATAGCTTACCTTTCTCACTGAGACTTGAGGAGGATTACAAAATTATGCTATTGCTCAGTTGCTAATTGAGAGTCAACATGGTGTAATGGTTAGAGTATATCTGGGAGACACAGGTTCAAATTCCCACTCTGCCATGGAAGCTTGCTGGGTGTCCTTGGGCCAGTCACAATCTCTCAGCCTAATCTACCTCACAATGATGGAGGAGGGGGCAAATGTTGTAAGCCTCTTTGGGTCTCCATTGGGGAGAAAAGTAGGGTCTCAAGGTAGTACACATACACACATTACCCTAGCTTGTATTTTACCCCCCTCCCCCATCATGTGCACAGTTAAAAACAAAGGCCCTTCAAAGGTAACCACAAACCCACACATCTGCTGCTCAAAGGGGAATGGCCTTTTTACTTCATGGTTTGTTTTTGAGAAGGAGCTACAGAAGCTCTGGGAAGACTGAGCCTCTGTTCTCTTTACCTCAGAATTCCCTTTATATAGGTTGCGGTCACATGCACAAGATAAATCGGGGAGGGGAAAGAGGCTATTTCCTCCAGTGGAAGTTGACCCGCAGTTGCACGATCACACAGTCTTTTGAAGCTGAGGGCACAACCCGCCACTGCGTGATCATACGCAACCACAGGTGAGTCGAGTTCCCCCCCCCCATTTGTCTCCGATGCGCTTAAACGAGGGATTGATGATTTGCATCTCAGCCCTGAGGGCTTCCTATGGAGTGTGCAATGATGCGCATACTGAGAAGGGGAAAAAACAATGGTACAGAGTCCGGATGGCCTGATCAGACCATCCCAATGCCATGAGAGTGTGCTGGAGTGATCAGACGCAGGAAAGTCCATCTGTGGCCCATAGCAACCCATTTGTTACCTGACTTTCTGAGGTGTCTTTTAACTCCGCTTGTGCGGCGGAACAAAACGGGTTGCCGATGACTGCGGGATGCTTCCCAGATGTTGTTGTCTGATAGCACTCCTTTAATCTGCCTGGCATTCACACCTATGTCGGGGCTAATTGTGCGTGTGATCGCAACCAAAGTTCTCCCCATGACCCCCATCCATTTGGATAAATGCTGAAGAAACTCTTGTAAGAACTGGTGGTCTTGTAGCTCCTGACTTTCTGCTCTTTTCATTTCATTTTCTTTTTCATTTGTGACCCTCCTTTCAAGAACAAAAATGTGTACTAAATCTGTATAAGAAAGAAAAATACCTTTAAGTATGTAGGGTGCTTTCTCCTGACTGCTGAATAAATGTAGTCTACCCTCACAAACGTCCTTTCAGGATTCCCTTGCAGGACTGTGCTGTGTTACTTCTCTTTTTAAAAATTAAGCACTGTCTCCTTACAACATTAAAAAAAAATTATTTTGAAATGCTCATAGAAGTACTTTATTCTGGACTGAGTCCACTCGCTTCTGCTTTAGCAAGCTGAGAATCTATCCCTTTCTTTCAGCAATAGCTGCATGAATGCCAGGTTTTTGGAGGAATTCTGAGCCAACTGGGCTTTTAAGCTTTTGGCAAGGATTCAAAGCCAGACTGAATTCCTCCCCCCCCCTTCATTTAGGCTTAGGGTTGCCAAGGCTGGGTTGAAAAATACCTGGAGACTTTGGGGCTGGACCCAGGAGAGGGTGGGGTTTGGGGAGGAGAGGGGCCTCAGCATGGTACAATGCCATAGAGTCCACCCTTCAAAGCAGCCATTTTCTCCAGGGGAGCTGATCTCTGTCAGCTGGGGATAAGTTGTAAAAGTGGGAGATCCCCAGGCCCCACCTGGAGGCTGGCAACCCTATTTAGGCTCCAATTTAAAGGCTGAATTTCCAAAAGTACTGAGCCACCAGTGAGCTTCTGTTGTGTTCTCTCTAGCCAGATGTTGAGAAGACATCAGTTTGTTGAGTGAAAAAATTAAAAAATCAAAACAAAATGAGCCACGAGATCAGAACTGTCTTAGAAAAACTCACTTTTAAAATTGGGAATGTTCTTTGCAGAGATTATACTGGAGTAGTGAGAAGAAGCAGCCAAATAAGTAGTAGGCTATAGCAAAAGCAGTAACTTTTTAAAAGTCAAGGCCTTGTCATTGGAAATATACCTCGTAGATTTAGAACAGCATTACAGATACACTCATAAAAATTAAGCAGCTGGTAAAATGACCCTGACTACACTGATGTATGAATCACTTATTGGGTTGCAATCTTTTTTCCCCCTGCTCCTCCGAGCCTGAGATGAACAAATTAGCAGGAGAATTACCTCCCAAGACTGCCTTTGTGCCAAACCCCCCCCCCCTTCCTGCAACCAACAATGCAGTCCTAAACAAAGTTACATCTTTCTGAGCTAATTGAAGTCAGTGGGCTTAGAATGGTGTTACTTTGCTTAGGACTGCACTGTTAGTCTTTTTTGTGTTAGGCTGCTGCCAAGGTCACAGGATCAGGGTTAGAACTGAAGAGGTGCTGGGCTAATCAGGAAATCTATAGTGGGTGAACACTGTGGTCTCTGTGTTGTCCTGTGTCTCTCTTGACAACAGGTATAGTGTATGAGGGAGCAGTGTTTCTTATCTTCCCACTGTTTTCACAACTACAGCCCCTTCTATTACCTATTTGCTTAGGGAACAAAGGCTGCAGTTGAGAAAACTATTGATGAGGGAACACAACTTCCACTTCCTCCTGCTAACCAACAATATAAAGTGGTGCAAAGGGGACACAACAGGTTTGCCTGCAGTAACAGCTGGCTCTGTGGACTTGATGAGTACATTTTAGGAGGCTAGGCTGTAGGCTTACCTGTTCCCATGCTCCAGCTCCTGCTGCTCTTGCTTGATGGAGCAGTGAGAGGAAAAAATGGAGCGGGGGATGAAAGCATGAATGTCACCATTTCTGACTGAGTACCTTAAAATTGATGTCACACTGTTGGCAATGCTCTAGGAAGTCCTTAAATCTCTGTGGTATTTACCATAGAGATTAGGGGAATTCCTAGAGTGCCACAGACACCTTGACATCACCTCTGGCTAGGTTTTACCTGCTGGGGATGGAAGATCATGATGTCTGAATGTGGTGACCTTGATGAACATTTGTTTGTTTCATTCTGAGTAACTGGGATTTTAAACTGGCATTCATTTGTGGTTAAGACTTCCAGTTGCAGGGAAAGAAACTCAGTCTGCAGTCCTGAGAACACTTACTAAGGAGTAAGTCCTATTGAGCTCAGTGAGATTTACTTCAGAGTATACATTCTTAGGACTGTGCTGTCATTTTATTAAGGTGCAAGCATTTGGATGTCGTAGCTACTTGGAGTTATAAGTTGAGGATACAGCAAGAGGGGTGTGGAGAGAGGGAGAGACCAGCAATTAGTCAGGTTTGTGATGTTTAAATTAAGCCAAGTAGTTAAGCCAAGGCTGGTTCAGATATTATATTCCTGTTATTGTGTAGTGAAGACCAATATACAGGCAGGGTAAGTACATTTGAAGTCTTCCCCTCTGGAAGGAAATTCCCTATTCAGTTTGGATGGACGTCAACCACTTTGGTAAAGAACAGTTGGATCCTGTACTTCACTTACAGTGCATCCCTAAGCAGCTGCCCTTCTAAGCCCATTGATTTCAAAAGCCTTAGAAGGTATAACTCTGTATTTTGCTGTTAGAATTTCAGGTTAATAAATATTTGAAGAATGCTCTTCTCCAACAGCATTTACTGTCTCTCTGAGCTTACCTAACTGGCTCTGCTGATCCAGACTTCTGTAACTTTGAAGCTTTTTGTAATTCTGTAGGATTATTTTTGAGGAAAAGGCATGTTGGGTTTTAATGCCAGACTCTGGTGCCTGTAGGACAACTTTTTTGTAAACCGCCTTTAGTAGCCGTGGTTTGGGATGGTGGTATATAAATGTTTTAATAACAGGTTGGTAAGGTGAGATGCAAATCTGGCTCTTGGGATCCTGAGACAGATCTATGAGATCTGGGTGAGATCTGACCATAAATCAATTGTCAGTTCTGGCTCTATATTGACATTACTACGGAAGATTGTGGGTGCAGGCCTAAAAAGCACTTTCTTGGGATTAGGCCCCACTGAATAAAATGGGATTTACTTCCTAGTAGGCTGATTTAGGCTTTCTGTCTATAATATTGAATGAGCAGTATACCAAATGAGCTTGTTTGGTTTAATAGAGGCTTAAGGGGTAGAAATGGGCAGCTGAAGCTTTTTGTGGCATGAAGGTAAAACAAACCTCTATTAAAGGGACAGGACATTTTTTTCTCCAGCCCTGTTGGCAACCTGAGTTATTTAACAGTAAGGTGTTCTCTGCTGCTTCTCACTTAAGATATTAAAAGGGAGCAATCCTTTTTGGTAGTAGCTCCTCCTGTTTGGTGTAGTGGTTAGGAGAGCAGACTCTAATCTGGGAGTACCGGGTTTGATTCCCCACTCCTCCACATGCAGCTACTGGTGTAACCTTGAGTCAGTTACAAGATTTTTCAGAGCTGTTCTCTCACAAGCAGTTCTTGAAAGAGCTCTCTCAGCCCCACCTCCCTCACAGGGTACCTGTTGTGGGGAGGGGAAGGGAAAGGAGATTGTAAACCTCTCTGAGACTCTTTCGGGTAGTGAAGTGTGGGGTATAAATCCAATCTCTTCTCTTCGGTAGAATTCTGTTCTCAGATATGTTTTAACCCTGTCCCTTTAGTTTTTAAGATGGTTTTTACTGGCCTTAGTGTTTAAGTGTGGAAATAATTATATTATTCTAATTCTGTTTTCTTCCTTCCTGTGTTTTAGGTTTTAAAAAATGATTTTATCTTGTGTTGTAAGTTGCATAGGAAATGTTACTAATGGCATGTAAATACTGTAGACAACTAATAGAGCAGACCTAAGCAGAGTTACAGCCTTCTATACACTGAAGAAGTATGTGGGCTTAAAAGGGTGTTGCTCAGCATTGCACAGTAGATGAATGAATGCTGTACTTGGGCCTTGCAAAGAAACTTATTATTTATGAAATTGGTGGTGTATAAATGTTTTAATAAAATGTTGGTAAGGTGAGGTGCAATGTGGACCTTGCAAAGAAATGTATTACTTATTATTATTAAAGAATTTTGCAAGCCCACAAAATTGTTTGCTAGTTTGATTATAGACAAATATTTAAGTTAGTTGTTTGGGCCACATTGGTAGTCTGAATTTTTAAAAAGAAGCAAATCTATCGATCTAATAGCCAAGGCGCCCCCTGCATGCGGATATCACCGGCAGGGGAGGAGGAGAAGGCTTGGCTGGCCTGGAGGCTGTAAGCCGCTCAGCCCTCACTGCCACTGGGGGGGGGGGGGAGAAGGCTTGGCGGGCCAGCCAGTCCATGCCACCGCCGCTGCTAGGGGAGAGGGGAGGGAGAAGGCTTGGCGGGCCGGCCAGGCCTCGCTACCACCACTGTTAGGGGAGGGGGGAAGGAGAAGTCTTGGCGGGCCAAGCTCAGGCCCTGCTGCCGGTGCTGGGGGGGAGAAGGGAGAAGACTTGGCGGGCCCGGCGGCTGAGAGCCATGCGGGCCTCGCCATTGATCCTGGGGGGGGGGGGGAGACAGCTCACCTGCAGCTCCTTCCTTCTCTTCCACGTGGAGCTTCTCGTCCCCCCACAAGTATTGCGGGTCCCCCTTCTTGTATTTTCTAATTTGCAAAAGCTTTCTTGCCTGTTTGGTTGGAGATGATTCCTCCTTGCCACAGGTTGAGTGTCTGTTTACAAGACAGGGTATAGCCACTCATAAAGGTGAGAAAAACAAATGCTCAGCAATTTAATTATTTTTAAGCCTGTCTGTTTTTTTAGTCAGCTTTTGTATCATACTTAGAGGTAGGTGCTATATCATCATGCTTAGAGGTAGGTGCTATATAACTAATAATACTAAAAAGCTGTGATCCTCCTTGTTTTTCAAGCTTAATTTTACCTGTTTTTTCCACTTCAGTTGAACCCCTCCCCAGGGATTTATACTGCCCCCCCCCTTTAAATCTTACCATTTATAGCTGTCTTCTTTCTCTGAGCAGAGTAGCTTGGGAGGTCTTTTATAACTTTTACAGTAATGTTCTTAATGGTAAAATGCTGATGCTTCATATGCTGAAGCAGTCCCAAAGATGTAATTAAAATTTTCTATGTATGCCACAGGCAGCACAGTAATATAACTCATACAACAGAATAGTAACTGTGTCATCTACTTGGAGAATAGCTCTGAAAGCTCAAGTAATGTGCAACTTGATCCTATGCATGTAAGTCGTGTTATGGTAATTGGGGCTTCTCTTAGGCAGTGATTATTTATTTATTTAACATTGGCTTGAATCCTGGTGAGAATTTCCGTGTGCAAAAGGGGGGAGGGCAATTTTTGCTGGTTCCTCCTCCTACAGGAAACTTCTGATCCCTCCCGAGTTATTCTTGGAGGTCCCCTGTCCCCTAGGAGCAGCATTTGGAGGACATCTTGGGCTGCCAGGAGATGGAAAAATTGGTGAAAACTGCCCACACATATGGAAATTCTAGGCGGGATTCAAGACATTATTTCTAGTCAACCTTTCTCCTGAAAGACTGAGATGGGTGATAATTAAAACCACAGTAACCCCCCCCCCCCCAGTAATACTAACACTCCAGATAAAAATAAGTCACAGTTCCAGATTATTGATCCCCATGCACACACAAAGGATTGCAGCCTTAATGTGTACCCTCTTGTACCTCTCACACATGATGAATGAAGAGCGTTAAGGGTATGGATTTGTCATAGCACATTATTAGAGCATGATTGCAGGTGGAGAAGGGATTCTCTGGCGAATGCAAATTCCTTGGCTCCGTCATCGACCAAAAGGGAGATTGCAACCAAGAAATCAGAAGGAGATTGAGACTGGGAAGGGCTGCCATGAAAGCATAAAATATTCTTAAGTGTCAGGATGTGTTGCTGGTGTGAAAGATCAAGATTATTTATTCCATAGTATCCCCCTATTACTATGTATGGGTGTAAAAGTTGGACAATGAAGAAAGTGACAAGAAGAAAGTTGATTCATGTGAAATGTATTTCAGGAGAGTTTTATGGATACCATCAACCACCAAAAAGATGAATACCATTGACCACCAAAATCAAACCTGAACTCTTAGTAGAAACTGAAATGACTAAAGTAAAACTATTGTCCTTTGGACACATTGTGAGAAGATAAGAGTCACTGAAAAAGGCAATAATGCTAGGAAAAGTTGAAGGCAGCAGGAAAAGAGGAAGACCCAGTATGAGATGGAAAGAAAGCCAGAACCCTCAGTTCGCAAGACCTGAACAAGGTTCTTAACCATAGGATGTTTTGGAGGTCATTACTTCATAGGGTCATCGTAAGTTAGAAGCAACTTGCGTTCCCATTGTTCCTTTAGGTTGCTTTGTCAAATCCATCCTCAAGTCAATGGAGAAGGTAGAGGTTGACCAAGCTTCCCACGCAGGATGCCCTGACCCATCAACTGGCTCTGGGAAGACTGCAGCAGCAGCAGGATTGTGTCTTAGTGACGTGGCAATCGACAAGGGATAAAAGGTGCTCCTGAGTTTTGAGAATCTGGAAAACTGCATTCAATAAAGTCTGAAACCTGGTAGGCCAGCTCATTACCTCATGCACCACTGTGGCAGAATGTCTACCACAGGAAGACTGCAGGTTGAACTGTGTTGCCCACTTATGCTATCTGTGCAGCATTACAAGCCTCTTCAGATGACTCTGTACCTGGTTTGGTGGCGCCAGGAATGAAAGCAGTTCCAGGGCTTGTTCTTTAACCAGAGGAATTTCTGTCTCCTAGTGAGTGTCAGACTAATCTCCAGTTTTCCATCTGCTGCCTCTGAAACTTGATCATTTTGCCTGCTACGAGACTAGGAAGCTTTCTGCAGGCCTGCCTGCTCACTAGCTGCTCCTTCAAGAACTTGACTTTTTAACCTGTGTTGCTTGCCTCTGTTCTTTACCTGGCTGACAGCTGGCTCCTTTCTAAGATGGTACCACTTGAGATGCTGACCTCAAGTCAACATTAAGCTCTTAACGGTTAAGGTTTCTAGTGAATTGGGATGCATTGACTCCCACCTGTTCTCCCTGGGGCAGAGTCAATGCTGTAGTCAAGTGGCTGACTAAAACGGAATCCAGACAAGATGGAGATGGTTCTGGTTGTTAAGGCAGAGATCATGGAGGGGTTTGCTTTGCCCACACTAGATGGTGTTGATCTGGAGCTGTTAAGTTTAAATTCTTCTTTCCGATCCCTGCTTTCTTTGTGTCCCTGAGAAGCATAGCCATGAGAGACATGACTTTTTCAGTGGTGGCGCCTTGAGTTTGGAGTACCCTTCCTTTTGAGGATCCCTGGGCACCTACTGTCCTGTTATCTAGGCCCGGGCCTAGGACAAAACAGGCTCCCCCCCCCCTTTTTTATTCAGGCTTTTAACTGAGGGGGGTTTTTCATCTTTTTTAACTGTTTTATTGTTGATATTTCTTATACTGTTTTAATGATTTTATATTATTGTTACTTTGTGAGCCTCCTCAGGCAGGTCCCTGGAAAGAGAGAGACAGCATACAGATTTCTAAATAAAAAAGAAAGCTAATTTAAGAGCTTAGATGGTTTACTAGATCTTGCACAGTTGCTAGAGAATGGAATAACAGCGGTAGCAAAGAGGGAGTTTCCCCCCAGGTTGCACTTGGCATGGAAACTGGTCCCCTTTTCTAGATTATGCTGATCTGATGGTGCTGATCCATGCTTCTGTAACTGCTGAAATAATTTGGAAGTTTCAACTGATACAGGATATGGCTGCTTACCACTTGGTGAGAACCCTAGGTGTGAGCATTATTGCTCCCATTCTGGAACAGTTTAATTGGTTACCTATTTGTTTCTGAATCCAATTTAAGGAGCTGGCTTAAGTTGGAAGAACTTAATATGACCTTGGATGTGTCTGCTTGAAGGACTGCATTTCCTATATGAACCTGTCTGCCATCTCAGCATTAGCCATCTGCCTGGTTCCCACTGGAGCTCTACAGCAGCAACAGCTCCTACCCTTTGGAACTTTGCTTAAGAAATGAGGAGAGCCCTTTCTTTGGCCCAGTTCTGCATAAGGCCATCCTTTCCAGATGGATCTTTGATGGGTGTTCAGATTATATCGTTGTGGTGTTTGGGGGATGACAGCTGGTATTCTAAATTTTGTGATGCTTTTGATTTTTTAAAGTGTCTTGCTGATAGCTTTGGCTGGTTTTGTAAGCTGCTTGAGTTACCATTTACAGGAAGGAAGGCTGTTTACAGAGAGAAACGTTGAAGTGTTTTAATAAACAAACACACCTCACCCTGAATTCCCTGCTTTTTTTGCTTCTCCTCCTTTTGAAATTTTGAAAATGTTTAAAAATCCAACTAGTTAATAACGAATTTATTATTGTAAACATTTATGGTCCCAATATAGGCTTCTCTGATATATTCCATGAACCCTTTTTTTGGGGGGGGGAAATCACAACAATTTCCCAAAGCAATTATTATCGTAGGAGGAAACCTCAATGGTTTCTTAGACCGGAGCACTGCTACTTCCAAAATGTCCACTGCAGTGTCTACAAGCATTTCATTATGGGACTGATGGATGTATGGTATCTAGGGTTCCAGCTTCCAGGTGAGGCCTGGAGATCTCTCCCAGGATTACAACTGATCTCCAAGAAGATAGCTTCAGAGGGTAGTCATATTGGTCTGCATTAGAACAGTTAGATTTGAGTCCAGTAGCACCTTAGAAGCTAATAAGATTTTCATGGTATAAGCTTTTGAGAGTCAGAGCTCTCTTTGTCAAATGTGACTCACTTCTATGTCTGGCGAAGGGAGCTTTGACTTTCAAAAGTTTATACCCTGAAAATCTTGTATAAGGTGCCCTTGGACTAAACTCTAACTGTTCAACTGATCTCCAAATGATTTTAGATCAGTTGCCCTGGAGAAAATGGCTGCTCTGGAGGGTGAACTTTATGGCATTGTACCCAGCTGAGGTCACTCCCCTCCACAAACCCTGCCCCCCCCCCCTCAGGCTCTGCCCACAAATCTGCAGGAATTTCCCACCCTGGACTTGGCAACCGTATCTCAGTCACATGACTGAATTAGATTATATTTACTTTGGACTATTATTTGTTTAAAAGCAAGTAGTCTGTTTCAAGAGGCTCAGCATAGCAAAATAGCCACTGTGTGATCACTTACCAGCAGGAGGCCCCCGCTGGAGATGGACCACCTACATTCTAATGGACAGAATATTTCAAAGAGCCTGCGAAACAAAACATGGCTGACTGAGGTATAAACGAAATGCCTCTTTGGTCTCCCCCCCCACCATCTTGTGGGAGGCTTGCACAATATTTGTATACCCATGCCTTCCTTGTGTGAAAAATGCATCAGAATAAAATAAGTATCTGAGTTTGAAATTAAAAAATAAAGATACCTGGAAGCATTTTTTAATTCTCTCTACATTTCTGAGCACTACCAAAATCTGACTCAATTAAAACTTAGGATGAACCTTCCCACCCCCAAAAAGAGCAAAAAGGGTGGAACTGGGTTGAATCCAGCCCTCAGAAACTGCATCAGTTCACCAGTGAAATAAACAAAACACTGATATATGGATAGATGGATCTTTCTCGTGTTCCCCCCACTTCACAGTCCTTCTTGACCCTGAGAAAGTTTATTCCTGGGGTTATGGGGCCTGTGTGTACTAACAGCCAGAAAGGTCAAGAAACTGAAGTAGTGAAGGGGACATTGGGTTGCCAGTCCCGAGTTGGGGGCAGGGGATTCCCTGCTTTTGCAGGCTCCTGTCTGTTGCTGGTCAGCTGGCTGGTGGGAGGAAATCCCCCCCAGCAATATGGAGTGATGTGTCGGTGACATCAGGATGTGTGTGTGACACTCTGGTTTTGGGGCAAAACTCTATGGTTTGAGGGCGATTTTACCATAGAGTTTTGCCCAAAAACCAGAGCATTGCCCCTGATGTGCCCCCGTCACTTCTGGGTGATGTAGGTACAGCGCACAACGTCACTTCTGGTGAAGTCAGCACATCAGGGGTGATGCTCCCAGAGCATCCCCCCATTCCCCCGACAGTGTCTTGAAGGGACCTGGCAACCCTAACTGGGGACAAAATAATTTTTTCTGCCATCAGCACAGGACTGCTGTTGGAAGAGGAAGAAAAGAGTGCTTCATTCCCTCCCAAGTCCCTACTATAGACACACACCTTCATGGCTTTAGTAAATGTGCGTACTACTGCAAATAAACTTCCCTGGAGTTAGAAGGGACCGCTCGGGTGTATGTGGGAAAGATCCATATTCCTTACATCCATGGATTGCTGGATCTAACCCACTGTACGAGGAAGGAGGTGTCCCATAGAAAAAAAAACTCCAAGCTGATTTATAGATCAGACCTGGCAAAACCTAGAAATTGTACTCTGTAACGAAAAGGTAATGGTAGAAAGTTTCTGACACCTAAAAATAGCAATAATCAACGTGATACTTAAAATTAGAAATTATACATGCATTAGTCTGACCTAGCACATGAGAATAAAGCACTGTTTCCTCAGGGATTGAAGCTTGCCACACTTACCAATGTGCAGAAGGAGTTGTAACAAGTGCCTGTATGTAAATAAGATAGGAAAAATGTCATTAAAATAATAACATGTGAGAACGTGTTGGTTCCAGATGGTTTTCCCCATTGATTGCAACAAAGAAGTTGGCAAATTGTGTATTTCCCACTCACTTTGTCTATTCCGATGCCCTGGAGATGAATAAACAGCCTCCTACTCTGTATGATGCACTCATTTTCATAATCCTGAAGCTTAATATGGACACACAGCAATGTGTGAGCTACAAATAGATATTTCAATAATTTAAATTCTAAAATCTTACTAGCAGATGTAGCTGATAAGCTTCAAAAAGTGATTTGTGACATAGGCCACAAGAGGAGCCAACAATATACACCCACTGATGATCTAATGGGTTGAATGCAGTACAAATCAGACCCCTTTCCAGTAATTACCATGGATGTGGAGAAGGCCTTTGATAAAGACCAGTGGCATAGTTTCCCCAAGGTAGTCTTCTAGCCCTTGGATGCCTAGAACACTTCTTATAATGGCAGAAAATTAAGCAGGTGTCTCTCTCATGTAAGAAGCAGCATAATGAGCGACTGCATACACTTAGGCTGAGGACAGACTGGCAATCTAAAGCGGGGCAGGCACGCTTCGCAAACGGAAGAAAGGAGCACGTTCAGACATGCGCATCTGTCCCTCGGCTCCGTTGCGTACTTACCCGTCTCCCAGTCGCTTTCCTTTCGCTTTAACAGGACACCGTTTTTTCCCGGTGTTCAGGGGCCTTCCTCCGCATGCCTCCCGCTTCCAAACAGTGTGAACTGGAAGAAGCGGGAGGCATCCGGAGGAAGGGTGAACACACCGGCAAAAAGTTATGCGCATATGCGCATATGTTATGCGCATGTGCGCACATGCGAAACACATCAACGGAAAACAAAAAAAGCAGTGGCAAGCGCAAGCTGCGCGCGCTGGCTACGCGGCAGTCTGAATGCTCCGTGGCAGTCTGAACGCTCCGTATTGCCGCTGATCCGCATTGCTCTGGCCAGTGTGAACGGCCAGCTCCGTGGGTTTTTTCCCCCGCTCCAGTTCCCTCCGCTTTGCCTCCGCTTTAGATTGGCAGTCTGTCCTCGGCCTTACAGTGGGCAATGAGAGAGACGCCTGAAGAGTTGCCAACAGGCCCGTGGAAAATGTCCTGTCCCTCTAGGAAAGGTTTAATAGGATGTTCTTTACCAGGTGGGGTTATTTACTTCCATGCAATGAAAAGTTTCAGTTGCCCATTCGCATATATTAAGCCTCTATTCAAAGGGCAGGACACTTTTTCCAGGCCCGTTGGCAAACAACGCCTCCCCCCTCTTTCAACTTTGTGCTTTAGGCAAGGATATGCAAATGAAGGGAATGAAATATACTGAAAATACATGTGTTGAAAATAAACTCTTGTTTTATACATATACGTTTATACATACACACACAGACGTGTATATATATATATATATATATATATATATATATATATATATATTCAGGTGGGTAGCTCTGCTGGTCTGAAGCAGCAGAACAAAGTTTGAGTCCAGTGGCACCTTTAAGACCAGCAAAGTTTTATTCATATTATTTAAATTATAGATATTATTTCAGTTAGGTCCAACTCCTTCTCCAGTGAGCTCAGGGCAGGATGTATGGGTACAGTCTTCTCCATTTTGTATGCTGATGATGTAAAAAATTAGAGAGCCAGCCTGCTGTAAGTGGCAGTAGCTAGTGTGTTGAACTAGGATCTGGAAGACCCAGATTCGAATCCCCACTTTGCCATAGAAGCTTGCTGGGTGACCTTGGGCCCGTCACTCACTCTCAGCCTAACCTCCCTCACAGAGTTGTTGCGAGGATAAAATGGAGGAGGAGAGGGGAATGACATTGTCAGGCTGCTTTGGGTTCCCGTTGGGAAGAAAGGTAGAGTATAAATACCCAAACAAATAATAAATTTACTTATTTTATTTATCTGTCTCTCTTTTTCATGCAACAAACAAAAGAAAGATAAAGTAAAAAAGGGCCAAAGCATGCAAATTGCAAGGGGCTCGTGGTCTCTCCTGTTCTCTTGTGGAAAAGGGCTGGCCTCTGTGTCACAGCCTGGCAGCAGTTAGGACAGGCAGGTCAGTCAAAAGTGCTTTCCTTGATATCACTATCTTTAACTTGTGCTGTGGAATAGTTAGCTGTTGGTGTAGTCCAAGAAGGGAGGGGCCAAGTGGCAGTTGCGTCAGGCATGCTGAGAGAAAAGTTGCCCCATTCTTGCTCCTCCTCCTTTTGGGATGTCCACTGATGGAGCTGGGAGTGCCATTAGTTCATCCCTGTCCTGAACTTGTTCTCCGCTTGTAAAGGTCAAGCCTAAGCAGGGCTACTTAAAAGTGAGTCCCGTTTTATTTAATGGGGCTTACTCCCAAGGATGTGTTCTTACGATTGCACTGATGACTAGGGCTGGAGGTTTCCGGCTGGCAGGTGTCTTTGTCTGCTGCCCCTTTAAGCAGTGGTGGGAGGGGAAAAAAAGTAATGTTAGTGATGTTCCCACATCACTTTTGGGGAAAACTCAGAAGTGATGTTGGGTATTGCAGTAGAGTTTCTGGCAATTCCTAGCTCTACCCTGCATCACTTCCTGGCTTTCCCTGGAAGTGATATAGCAATGTCACTGTCACCACCCCCTGCTGTTCCTGCCCCCAACCCTCCCACTGGTTGCCAGGCTTGGTTTGGCAACCGTACTGATGACACACATTTGCATGGTTCTTTGGACCAGATCCCAGACCACTTCATAGCAAAAGTTTTGAGTATTTGAGCCTTTGAAACCATCCTGATGTGTAGAGGATGTAATGGATAATGCTTGTCTCCCTGTTCCTTCTATTAGTTTAGTTTTTATTGTGTATTTTCTTAAGAAATTCAAACAAATAAAAAGCTTCATCTCCTGATTTCTGATATCAGTCTGTATTTTTTGTTGGTCATTTGGCTCTCCTGTCTGTACCCTTTTGGACATGCACAGTTGTTGGGTAGCAGTAATTCAGACCTGCAGATTGTACAGAGGAGAAAGGAGGAGGATGGCTTTCTCTTCCCAGTAATTAATCATTCCTTGCTTGTGTAGCTTCACTACCTCCAATGACACAGATTCAGTCGGAAGTGAAATATAAGTTGGTGCAGGGAAGAATGGGTGGATAATGGCTTATTCACTGTGGAAATATATGTTCTGTCAGCATATGTAGCCATATGTCTTTGCTTCATTTCTGCTTCAGGCAGTCCCACGCCTGTCGCCTGTCCTTTGTGTTCATTGTAGTTTGAAGTAATTGGCTTGTGGAAAGCAGGCATGGCTATTGCTCAGAGATATGAAGGCAGGACATAAAGCACTGTAATAGGTGACTTTGGGAACTTAGACAGATGGAGGAAGGTTGTGGAGTACTGGCTTGATCCACTGTAGAAGGTTTTGTAAGTGAGGTATATGGGGTGGTGTGTATAAAAAGGTGTAAAAATAAAAGCAAACAATGAATGAGGGAGACATACCTGGAATGCAGGCAACACTGGATCTTGAAGAGCCAGAGTTCCCTGCATTCCAGGTATCTTAAGCATCAAGAAAGCAAGACCTAAATTGCTTGCTGCTATCTTGATGCCAGTCAAAGTAAGCTTGCACTCCATTTAAACAAACTGATGATTAAAAATATATTGTCTTTATGTATTGCTCTTTGGAGCTGCAGAACCAACGATAGTTTGCAGAACCAGAGATAGTGGATAGTTTTAAGAAGGGACAAGTTGGGAAGATAACAGTTGACAGACTTTGTTTATGCTCAGGATTTGGCTGATCACATTTGGGGTGGATCCCCCATTTGGGCTGATCTCTTCGTGTGACCCCGGCTTATTGATTAATTCTGTTTCTGTCCTGCCTTTCTTCTCTCATGGAATTCAAGTTGGATTAAGTTTGGATTCCCTCATTAAGAGACAAAGCAGACCTGGTTAGTTCATGCAAGATGGCTGGATTGTGTGCCCTCCAGTCATATCCTAGGACCCAGCCTGATATTCTAGCTACTGTTTATATGACTAGAGAACCAGAATTAACACTAGTATGGGACAGCAACATTCACTATTCTGATCAGAATCTCAATTTCTTTTTACTTTCTGACCCAAATGGCTATACAAATAACTGTACATTAGCGCATACTGTACACTCCCATACTAGATTCTGACTCTTAGTGGAATTGTATACTATTTAGAGCCCTGGCAATAACATATTATATCTATGTGTCCATTTAGATTATGATCATTAACCCATTTGCTCTGGAGTATTCCCATAAACTTCTGTAGGTAAACCATTATGAAATTAGGTGGTACAGCTTGTAACATTTATCAATAAAAAATGGATACACTTATTTCATGTTATATGTGACATCAGTTCCTGGGTGTTGGAAGGAGAAAATCCATAGATTGTTTCAGCTAGCACTCCCTCCCTCCAATTTGCTTTGTAACCTTATCAAAACATAATTTTTCTACCTGCTAGAAAACACACTTTTCTGTTCTGCTATAAAAAACCCTGTATTTTCACTGTAAGGGACTTTGTCTAATGGGAGAAACACTATGCTGTAACTTACTTCATGGTAACAACTTCTGCTGTCTGAATCTACATATCTTAGAACAGGGGGGTCAGACATGTGGCCTGTGGGCTGGATATAGGAGCTATAGGAGTGCGGCAGAACAAGCCGGGGCAAACGGCCCCGCAGCGCGGTGTTCAGATGCCACCGCAAGGAAGCCGCCTGCAGCGTCCACACTGCGGGTGGCTTCCCGCGGGTGGAATGCGCGTGCAGCTGCCGGGATACCCCTAGGAAGTGGTGCCCGGCTGCTGCGGGAGAAGCGCGCCGCCAGACCAGGTGAGTCCGGGATGCTTCCGGGGGCAGATGTGGCGGTCTGGACGGCCGCTCTGCCTCCGCTTTTAAAGCAGAGGCAGAGTGGATCAGATTGCCAGTCTGTCCTCAGCCCAAGTTCACCCAGCACATTTCCTTTGGGGATTTTGAACTTAGACTTTCCAGATAGTAGGCTGATACTGACCACTGAGGAAGACTATAGTTTTGTAGACAAACATGTAGCCTGCAGTCTGTGTCATGGTGTCTTCCCAGCACACAAAGCAACTTATGTATAAAAGCTTGCAACACCCAGCCATTTTGTTTTTCCCTGGGTCCTAGGCACAGAACTCTGAGCATGAGATTTCTGTAGTGAATGTCAATAAATCAAAAGTAGATTTGCAGCTTACAGATACACACTTGAACAGCATACCCAAGATTGCAACAGCACAGACATTTTGATGCAGTAATTCAGAGCAACGGGTGTCAGTCATTGCAAGAGTGCTAATGTTTTAAGCATGTTTTTATTTGAAGTAAAAAAGCCCTTAGTGTTTGTGTCCTTTATAAAATTTCTATCTCCGCTACCTGGCATTACATTTTATGACACACGTGGCCTGGTCCTATAAGGTCCCACTTATGTCAAATCTGGCCCTCCTAACAAATGAGTTTGACACCCCTGTTGGATGGCTGAAAATGAGGTCCTTTTATATAGCCTCAATAAGTAATCAGAGGACTAGTAAGAAAGACAGTGTCCTCAGTTTTCATTAAAATTAATTAAGTGGTTTATTAAGAGGAAACACTACAAGAAGGCATAGGAAGAAATTAGGAAAGGAACAAAAAGTATACAGTGACACAGAAACCCGACTGAATGAAACATACAGCAGAGCCATCAAGTCGCACCCAACGTGTGGTGATCCCATCAAGGCACTCTCAAGGCAAGGGAGAAGCAGAGGTGGTTTGCCAGGGCTTTCTTCCAGAGGTTTCCTTGGTGGTCTCCCATCCAAGAAGTGAGCCTGCTTAGCTTCTGAGATCTGATGAGATTTGGGCTATGCGGGATATAAATTGAAATAATAAATAAGTAAATAAAAAAATGCCATGCTGCATTCCCTCCATAAATTAAACTTACATAACTTTTTTTTTTTGCCTCCATTCATACCCTCCAGCCCATTCTAATTTAAAGCTTAGTTACTAAATTATTCTAGGCTTGTAAGTATAGCTATCCATAGCTAGCTATTTAGAGATCTCAGTGTGGCTAAGGGCTTCAAGATGACTTCAGTGGGTGACATCACCAAAGGGACATGTTACAAGAAGCCAACTGGGTATGGATCGTCCCACTGAGGATGTCTGTTCTCTTAGCCACTAGGGATTTATACTAGAATTACAAGATTGCACATATCCAAGTGAGAAAGGAAGTGTTCATATCTGTCCAAAACTGCAGGCTGGATAGCTGTTTTATAAAGCTGTGTGATTACAATGATTGATTATCATTAAATTGCTAAACAAAGTCATCTTAATTGTCTTCAGTGTTTTTGTCATAATTTATTCAAGCGACCAAGATGCATATACTTGTGTGCTGTGATTAAGGTTGACCTAACCAAATGCCTCATATCTTGAGCGAGCAAACATTTTATGTGATGCAAATTAATTGTGAATATGCAATCTGAAGAGATGATTGCATTTTGATCTTTGCTTCCACCAAATTCTAGGGTTGCCAAGTCTGGGTTGGAAAATACCTGGGGACTTTGGGGATGGAGCCAGGAGAAAGTGGGGTTTGGGGAGGGGAGGGGCCTCAGTATGGCACAATGCCATAGAGTTCACTCTCCAAAGCAGCCATTTTCTCCAGGGGAGCTGATCTCTGTCAGCTGGAGATCAGTTGTAAAAGCGGGAGATCCCCAGGCCCCACCTGGAGGCTGGCAGCCCTACCAAATTCTCAAGAAAAAAGTGGTAAGGGGAATTGTGTGGCTATTTTCTGTTGCTGATAACAAGTTTTTCATACGCTGTATTAATTTGATTCGGTCATACTTAAGATGGGGGTCCATGCCCAGTATTTTTTCTTTATTTCAGCACAGTTTAAACAAATATTTAACTTGAAAGCCAGTATGGTATAGTGGTTAGAGTGCTGGACTAAGAACTTGAACTTGAATATAGGGTTGCCAGCAGTTATGGAGAGAAATGCCCTGCCCTTGAATAGAGGCTTCATGTGTGGTAGAGGGGGTAAGTGTCTGTGTGTTAAGTACAATCACGTAGCTCCTGACTTATGGTGACCCTATGAATTAATGTCTTCCAAAACATCCTAGCATTCACAGCCTTGCTCAAGTCTTGCAAACTGAGGGCCATAGTTTCCTTTATTGAGTCAGTCCATCAGCTTGTGTTTCATAGATTACAGCAAAGCTTTTAACTGTGTGGATCATGAAAAGCTATGGTTGAGATCTGTGCAGAACATATCCTAAGGAAAACTAGGGGTAAATAGCTTTTTTATAACATAATATCCCATTAAGCTTCTATTAAAGGACATTTTCTCCATGCCTGCTAGCAAACCTACTTGGAGACCTGATTTAAATCTCTACTTAGCTATGAAGCTCATTTGATGACCTGGGGCTAGGGGTTGGGATGGGGGCATGTGATGTCGATGATGTTGGTGATGCTGCACTGTCACTTATGGGGAAAACCCAGAAGTGACAGAGAGCCACTATCGGAATTGCTGGAAACTCTGTGGTAAAACTAGGGTTGCCAAGTCTTACTGTTTAAAAAGTGAGGGAATCCTGGCCCCTCTCCAGGAGTCTGGTGTGTGCACGACTACAGCCTTTGGATGGCCATAGAAACCATGAAGAGGAGAATTATTGTTATTTTTTTTAAATAAACATTAAATATCACATTTATTTTAATTGAAGATATCCTTCCCAAACAAGATGGAGTCTGTTATTTTTTTCCATCACTCAAAATCAACATTTTTTCTACATAGTTATCTTGATATATCTTACTCAATTTTTTCCTTACATAAATGTTTAAATAATTAAATATTTCTTTAGTTTTTAAATCAAGTTGAATTAGTTGATCTATAATTATTGCCCATGGCCAAACCCAGCATAGAAGTGACATTACCAAAAACTGTCAATCAGTAGATACTTCTGATTGTGCTTTGCCTTTTGGAGTGCGGTGTTTGTTGCACAGCAGTAGAGCATCTGCACTGCATGTGTAAGATCCCAGGTTCAACCACTAGTATCTCTTGTTTAAAGGATCAAATTGTAGGTGATATGAAAGGGCTCTGGAAAGCTGCTGTTAGTCAGAGTAGACAATTCTGACCTTCATCAACCAATAGTCAGACTCCTGCAGTTCGCCTTGCTAGTTCACCCTGCCTCCCTGACCACAGTGTTGAGAAGGACATGGTTCTTTGTAAATTATGTCAGTTCAGTTTCTGAAATAGTTCTGTAAGAAAAAATATTCTACGCAGTCAAATGCTTTTTTTCATCATAAAATATAATGTTAATGGGGGCTGTGAAAGCAACAGTTATAGTTTCCTTTCTGCCAAAAATGTGACTGATCCTTGTTGATATTTAGAAAATACTCCATTCGGCATAAATGCCAATAGTTTATAATTAAATAATGACTACCAAATAATATCAGGGGTTGTGATGTGGAGACAGGCAGTGGCAAACCACCTCTGAATGTCTGCAGCTTTGAAAACCTTATGGGATTGGTTGCAACTTGTCGGTGAAAAAAAGAAAAGAAAAGAGCCGTGTTACGAGATTTTACTTCTGCAACCTTCTTATCGTACTTAATTTTACTTCAGATGGCTGATTAAATATGAAAGGATTCCCTCTTCTTTCTCTGAAAAAAATAAAATAGATGGGGATTAATAAAGAGGTAAGTGGTTTGATCAATTACTTTGCATATAAACAATAGTTATAATTACCCTAATAAAATATTTTATAAACAATTACTTCAGTCACTGAAACATAAGCTTTATATATAAAAAAACAATATATTCTGGCCATTTTTTTCCAGTATTATTTCAGTCTTCAAACGATTGTGGCCATTGGTTTCATTAAGTTAGATTTTATAACTTGTTTATTTAATCAAAACTCAGTTGCCTACATTACACTCTAAATTTAATCCATCATAAAAAATCCTTAAGCAATCACCATTTTAGTCACTCCTTTAATATTCCATTGTCTGTGGATCATTAATCAATAAGTAAATTACTGATCATCACATAGTCATCAATCATGATATGAAGTTAAAATACTAATTCAATTTAATTATTCACTACATATCTTAGCTGATTAGGGAGATACTAAGCAGGTCTACTTGGAGGTAAGTTCCATGTCAGTCAATGTGGCTTACTCCAAAGAAAGTATCATTAGGATTGCAGCCTAGGTTAGTCTGTTAATTCAGTATAATAAAGCCTCTGTAATATGAAATCTGTACATTTGGAATGATTACTTTTGGCACAATTCCTTCTTCAAAAAGAATCCTCAAAGTTTCAGTCAGAAGAAGGGAAAATGGAATTGGAAAAAGTTTTACTGCAGTAATCCACCAGAGGGAGCTTGATTTTCACAAGATTTTAAAAAGCATTAAATCTTGGAGACAGTTCCTATCCAGGACATTCCTTCTATAACCAAGCCATATACACATCATCAAAATGAGAAGATAATGGCCTACTCCCATGCTCAGCTGCAAAGAGCACTTGATAATCATGTGACATGATTGCTTCAGTAGGGCCTTGGTACTTAGGCACTTCTTTATGAGGGAGGAACCAGAAAAGGAATTTTTAAATATTGTATCTCCTTGGAAATGTGACTACTTCTGTGACCATGTGGCATGTTAGAAAATTGTATTTACCTGCTCACTATGTCTGCTTTCTCTTGAGTCAGGCACCCCATAGAATTCTGTTAAGAGCAGGGTATGTGTAATTTAAAAACAGCTAGATTTAGAGGGAACGTTTCAGCTTTTAAGCCTGTGCAGTTGGTTGCATTCATCATGCTGCCACATGGTCAGAAATTACTGGATTAAACTGTAATTCTCAGGTCCTAGTGCAAAAATACTCAAAAGATTTGCAATCCAACATAGAATATGAACATGCTTGGTTTTGGGAGTCTGTCAAACAAAAAATGGGTAGGACTAAAGAGTCAAACTGTCCCTTCACCCTAGCAGGACTGAGACAACCAAGGAAAGCACCCCTTTAAAATTAATATTTTGCTGCACATTGGGCAGATAAAGATGGGTGGCTGAAGGAAAGCTGTGTGAGAATTTACATAACATTTTCAAGTACGGTTTTGAACAAAGTGTTGATAGGAAGTGGACTTGTTTGATTGTTTGCAAATGATTGCAAATTACAAAGGAGTAGCTGTCACTGCCCAGGACCCATTGTTAACTCCAGCCTGCAACATGGAACACATATTTGATTTTTGTTGATTGTGTTCTTCTGTTTCCCCCTATCTCCTCACCTCATTATCTCGTTATCTTTCTGCTTCTCTTGACAACACCAATAACAGAGGTAAAAGAAAAGGCTGGTGGAGCACCTGGAGAGACCAACCTAACCTTGAGCTGTGACACGGTTCTGGGGCCTCACCCACCTGTTGGAGACGAATGGTCTAGAATGAACCCACTGATTTAGAATCAAATGATAGTTCCACAATTTCACATAGTGCCTCCTCCCTACAGCTGTATTGCTTCAGAATGCAGGCAAGAGATCACACGGTTGAATTGTTTTTTATGTGCAGGGAGGGTTTCTTTTAATGTGGGGGGAATATTCAAACATGATCTTCCACCTCTGTTCTACAGTGATGCTTTCCAGGTAGGTTGTATCATTTGCTTGTTTGGAAGAGGTATATCAGTCATATATCAGACGTATGCCCAGATGCAGTCCATTCTTTTTATTTTTTTGCATTTTCTTTGGGAACAAGTATTCTGTTTCTCCAGGTGTTAGCTTTTGTGAAAGAATGAAAAAGTCATAGGGCTGCAGAGTTAAGATCACTACTTCACTGAAATGGATTAATCAGCAGTGAGGCTAATTTTCTTCTTGGATATCATATTACACCAAGAATCATATTTCATGTAAAGCTTGCTTGTTAAATGGTATTATTGTTATGAAAGCTGGTCTGTTACAAGAGAGGGAATTTTCAACATAGAGCTCATTCAGGAAGGAAAATAAAACCCCGACCAGCCGAGTGGGAATTTGCAAATTGCAAATAATATATTACCTGGGGACTAGAGGCATCACAACAACGAATGGAGGAGTATGGAGTTCAATGCACCTTACTCTATCCAATGTTATGTATGGATGTGTGTACATGTATGCATGGTTCTAGAATATTGCTACAATGTATAATGGGTTCCCAGAGAGTGGATGCCATTATTTTGATTTCATAAGTTTTAGCTGGTTAATTTGGCTGCATAGTATGGTGGTTAGGGAGGGAGTCAGGCTACGATTTGGGAAACCCCAGTTCAAATTCCCACTTTTCCATGAAGTTTACTAGAGTTACCAACAAACCGGAGGACAAAAAGTGCTGTCCCTTTAATAGAAGCTTCATAGGATGTCATTTATCTCCATAACGTGAAAGGCAGCAGCTGCCCATTTCCACATGTTAAAGGGACAGGACTTTTTTCCTCTTCCAGATTGTTGGTAGCCTAAAAGCTTCCCCGGTTGACTTTCGGCCTAGTCATTCTCTTTCAACATAGTCTCCTTCAGAGTCTTACTGTAAGAATAAAATGTGTGTGTGGGGGGATGATGTTGTAAGCCACTCTTCCAACATTCTTGCTGAACAACTCATTGTGGAGGGGGAAGGAGAGGGGCTATTCAATTATTGTGACTGCTTTCTGTCCATGGACAGGAGCCCTGCAACAGAATGATAGCTGAGAGAAGGGAGTAGCCCTCAAGCTCCCTGCATGGAGCACTCAAGCTCTTAGTTGTGCTAATGGTTTACTTCCTCACCCCCTGCTAGTAAGTCACTAAGAGCCATAAAGCCTTGGGACAGGAAGGCCATCCCAAGGAGGGGTGAGGGGTTATAAAACCTCTGGACATGGGGAAGAATGTTTGTTATACTTTTGGGGCATCTCTTCAGATGCGCACAATCTAAGATGGACTAAGCCTTCACCAAGGCACTCCATCTTGTCTGCAAGGCAGGGGCCAATGGAGTGGAGTCCGAACCTGGAGTACAGCTTATCTGTCCAAATCAGCCATCATTTGGGAAGTATTTTGAGAAGGACTAGGTTCATGGGGGAGGGGAGAAGGCTCAGCATTGTGCATGCTACAGTGTCACTTCCTGGGAAAACCTAGAGGTGATGCTGGGTAACTGTAGGAATAGCTGGATTCCTAGATTCTTAGAGCCACCCAATGTCACCTCTGGGTTTTTCCTGGAACTGACATCATCGTGATAGTGTGGCTTTTAGAATATTTCTCCTGCCGCAGCTTAGAGTGGCAATAAAGTCTGCTAGCGGGCGTTTTAGCAGGATGTCTTGGCAGACCTACTTGCTAAGCCTTGAAAGCTTGAAAAGAACATGTGTATTCTTTTGTTCATATAGTAAGCTTTCATATATATATGTATATATATATATATATATATAGCAAAAATCAATTTTTATTAGACACAAAACTGCTTACTGAGGCACTTCCTGTTCATCAAGCCTTGATCTAGCTGGGTTCATCTATGATTATCCCTTCAATGCCTCATTGTAAATCATTGCCAAGGCACTGAGGGAAGTGACATATTCCTGGCAGTTCACCTCCTGTCTCCATTGATCCAGATCAGCCATCACTCCTTGAATCTCAGAATCATTCAAATGTGGTACAGAGGTACCTTCTGACTCAGTTCCTTCAACTCCTTCTTGTTCAGGGAGCTCTTGTCACCTTCTTTGCCTGCATAGTTGTGAAGAACAGCAACCAGGAGGGCAAGAGCTTGGTCCAGGGGGCATGTCAGTTTTAAGTTAGAAGTTGATAAAGAAAGCAACCAGGTGGGCAGATGTTGAGTGCCAGGAGAAGGTAAAGAAATAACTTTCTTATATTTTGAGCCCCCCCAGTCTGATCTCTGGAAATTCACCACATCTATTCAATGTAGCTATCTGAAGTGTAGCATAGTGGGGACAGCAGAGAAGCTGTGCATCCCTGGAGCATGTTAGAACAAAAGTACAAAGTTGTGGTAGCGCAGCATTGTGCTTGCATGTAGAAGGGTAGCAGGAAGTGCAGCAACTAAGTGGAAATAACAGGCACAGAATGTGAGATGTGTGACTTCATCCTGCAGGAGATACTCCTAAGAGTCATTGATGGCAGTTGGTAGTTATCCCGGTTATAATTGGCTCCCTTGGGAAGCAGAAACTTGGGGTGGCCACAAGGTTATTCGGACCTTCCGGGGGGTCCAGTCAGAAGGAACAGGGAAAGGCTAGTGAGCCAGTTCCTTCACACGTGCCATGAAAGTTCTTTGTTAAAACCCAGTGTTAGAAACCATAATGTTAAACTGCTTAAAATAATTTTTAAAAACCCAATTTCTAGACTAAAAAGTAGAGCACAAAAATGGCATTTAAAATCATAAGGCGAGCCTCAAGGGGAAGGGCAGTCCACAGAGAAGGTGCCACCATTTTGGTCTCATGGTAATACAGTGTCATTCGCAGCACTGGTCATGCTGATAGATGTATACTGTAATTTAGTTGTCTGTGACTACATATTGTAAGGCCTTTACCTCTATTGTCCAAGGTTTCTGGAATGAGTGCACTGGTGTTTGTTAGTGGCTTTTGATGTGTGTGTGCGTGGGGAGTATTTAGTACACATTGATGTTTCTCCATTTCCATTACTTTTTAAAAAGTTTTTTTAAAAAAAAAATCTTTTCACATACTGGCTTTTAAAAATGTGTAGGCTGCCTCTTTTAATTCTCAAAGCAGATAACAATAATAAACCAAAAAAATGCTGTGCCAGAAGACAACATTGTAATCAAAGTAGTGAGGGCAGCTTGTTTCTTGGAACTTTCTAATTTTAGGAATATTGTTTTCTTCCTGCTCTAACCACCTTGAGTGTGGAGGCTTATAAGTAAATAAATCTGTTACAAACCCATGTAAAATTGCCCATTAATTGAACTAGATGGTATAGCAGGGGTGGCCAAACTGTGGCTCGGGAGCCACATCATGCGGCTCTTTCACACATCCAATTCCAATTTTTGTATATGTGCTGCCGAAGCGAGCACATCTTTCACACATACTATGTACCTCTCGGCAGGGCAGCTGGGAAAGCTAAATACCATGAGTAAACAAATATTGGACAAATAAATATCATTATCAATATCTGCTTTTACCCCTTTTTAAATTATTTTTGGCAATCTCATTTAATGTAATAAAAAGCAGATTTGCATATTTTCCAATAAAAACATGTAATATTTGTTCACGTCTTGTGGCTCTCAAACATCAGATGTTTATTCTATGTGGCTCTTATGTTAAGCAAGTTTAGCTGCCCCTGTGTTATAGAAACCAGGGTGTGTTTTTAAATTATGAAAGGGAAAGCAACCTTTCTTCATGGTTATTGTATAAATTATTCAAGTTTTCAGACACCTTCTATGTTCAAAAAGTAACAAATAGGAGAGATACTTCTAAAAACTGGTATTGAGAAGGTATAATCAAAAGAAGTAGATGTTGAAAGGTGAACTGTCCCACTACTACAGAAGAAAGCTTTTGGCCGTTGACGCCATGGACCAATCATGTTTATTTAAAAAGCCATCAACAGGATTAATTCTTTGTTAATGCTGGGCTTCTCTCCCAGCAACCTCAAATCAATTCGTATTATGTGTTTGTATAACACTTGTTCTGTGCTTTGCAGTAACAAACAAAAGAATATGGACAAATACAGCAATGTAGTATGAAGGGCTCAAGTTTGGACAGTGGAGAAAAGCAGTCATATTTGTCCACAGTACATTAGGCAAGAGGGCCAGGTTGACACTGCTGATGTGTTAGATGAGTTTGTTATCAGACAGGCCAAAGTCTGTTATATGAATGTAACCTGGGCTTGCGTAATAGTTTGGAGAGAACAATAACCTAGCAAGACTGGAAATGCCGATATGTCTGAGGAGGCCAAGAAAGGCTTGTAAAGTAAGCTAAAAGCTAATGAACGCAAAGAAAGAGATTAACAGTGTTTTAGAGACTAAGCAGTTAAATCTGAGGTGTCGAACTAATTTGTTACAAGGGCCAGATCTGACATAAATGTGACTTTGTCCGGCTGGGCCATGTGTGCCATAAAATGTAATGCCAGGGACTGGAGATACAAACTTTATAAATGACACAGGCAAACCCAGTTAATGGTATTATTTTTTACTCACAATACAAACAAAATCAGTTGATTCCTAGGAGTGAAAGCACTTGATTTAGTGGGATATCCACAAAAGCCCCAATAAATGTATTTAATCATATGCAAGACTAGGTATTTCCAAGGGATACCATAAAAGGACGAGTAATCTTACATTTCCATATAAATTTAGTTACTTTTGGTATATGTAGTACTTTTAGGAGATGAGTCCTCTTCCTTGCAAGTAAATAAGGTAGTGTTTTCAGCACCCTCCCTTACACCCAGCCTCAGCAGCCGGGCACAGCTATGATCCATCTCTCACTCCGTTTTGTCTCTTCTCTGTCCTACCTCTGAGGATCTCAGGGAGGTACACCAGACTTCCCTCTCCACTGCCCCATCCCCACCACCAACACTGTGAGGTGGTTCAGGCTGAGTGACCGGCCACAGGTGACCCAGAAAATAGGGTCCTGGCTTAGGAAGTAGGGTATGAACTTGGCTCTCCCAGATCCCCTCCTGTGTTTCCCACAGAAACGGTGGGGTTGAGGGGGAGGCCTGATGAAGAGGCTGTTTCCAAAACCTCCAAGGGGTGCTCTTTGTCCTCCTGTGACCCCTTTCCTTTCATGGGCTGAGAACAGGTGTGGGGGAGAAGGGAGGTCAACACCCTCCCCGACACTCATTCTGCCTCCTGGCTCTGCAGCTGTTCAGACATGCCATGGTGACAGTGGCGCCACTTTTTCCCTTTGCTCCTCCACTCACTTCGGAGGCTAGGATGTCTTTCCTCTCAGAGTGGCATGCACAAGACAGCCCAGTTACCTCCCAGTCCTCATGCCGGCCCTGTTCCTCTTTTCTCCCCTGCCAATCCCATCCCTTCATCCCTTTATCCACTTTCACTACCATTCCCCTCACATGATTGTACCTCAGCCTCATAGTCCTGCCCCCAGCCATTTCCTTTCTATTTCTTGACAGCTTCGACCACACACACACTTCACCACATGTGCCCACTCGCTCCCCCCCCCCCAGCAGCCTCCTGCCTTCCCTCCCTCACACCAGTTGCTCATGGGCCAGATAGAGCCCTGAATGGGCCAGTTCTGGGCCTAGCCTCCAGGCCGCATGTTTGACACCCTTGAGTTATATCCTTCCGAGCCCACTGAAGTTAATGTGTTCAGAGGAGTGTAACTGTGTTTAGGTTTGCAGTATAAATCTAAGACAGATGTTTTGATGTCCATATAAAGATCGCAGGAGGTCACTAACCAAAGGGCAAAGGAAGGAGATAATGAGGTACTGGAGCAAAGGAAGGGGATAATGAGGTATATGCCTTCCAGAAATGCGGCACGTATGGTGTTCTTAGATATAGTAGTAGTTATAAAGAATGCTGCTTTTTTTGTAAAAAAAAAAAAAAGAGGTGCCAGTACCCATATATAAGATTGTGCTGATTTTCACCATCCCCCCCACAGATCCCCACAAGGCTGTTCCTAAGGCTCTGCTCTCTTTTTCTCTGGCTGGTACTCTTTAGTGGTGAGTACCATCAAAAAACCGGCTCTGGTTATAAAAAAGAAGGTAGAAGTGCTGTTTGCTGGGAGATGCAGTCTGGTAGGACAGGAAATGGGAAGTAGAAAGCAGAAGATTTGGCTTAGGCCTTTTACTGAGTGATACGTAGGGATGCCAACCTCCAGGTGGGACCTGGGGATCCCCCACTATTCCACCTCATCTTCAAACTACAGAGATTAGTTCCCCTGGAGAAAAAGGATACTCAGGAGAATGGATTCTATGGCATTGTACCCCACTGTGGTCCCTGTCCTCCCCAGGCTCCATCCTCATATCTCCAGGAGCCTTCCAATCTGTATCTGCCAGCCGTACCCCCGACATCTCCCACCAGTGCAGCTGTGAGCCATGGGGACTAAAGGGAACCTCCATGTTCAGAGGCAGTCACCCTCTGAATCCCAGTGCCAGGAAGCAACATCAGGGGAAGGCATCGGCCTCTGTGTCCTGTTGTTGGACCTCCAGAGGAACAGGTTGGCCACTCTGTGAGACAGGATGTGGGAGTAGACGGACCACAGGTCTAATCCGGCAGGGCTCTTATGTACTTTTGGCCAGCCCAGAAATTTAGGAGCCAGAGCAACTTTTCAGCATTTGATATTTTGTATTTTAATGACCCTATTTTCTGATCATTGCTGCTACAAAACCTAATCCTAACCTCTGCACAAGTTCTTGGAATTTTATTGAAATTAAGACAGTATACACAAAAACAGGAGTAATCCTAGTTATCACCACAACAAAAACCAACCTCTAATCATAGCCTAACTCCTACCCAATTTCTAATAATTCCATTATGGCTTTAAATTCTCCATTTAGTTGACCATTGAAGCCAGCAAATTGCAGCAGCAAGAAAGTTTCAGAGGGCAGCCGTGTTTGTCTCTACCAGAATAGCTAAATTTGAATCCAGTAGCACCTTAGAGACCAACAAGATTACACCCCAAACTGGAGAGCCAGTTTGGTGTAGTGGTTAAGAGCATGGACTCTGATCTGGGATAACCGGGTTTGATTCCCCACCCCTCCACATGCAGCTACTGCTGTGACCTTGGGTCAGTCATAAGTTCTTTCAGAGCTGTTCTCTCAAGCGCAGTTCTTGAGAGAGCTTTCTCAGCCCCACCTACCTCACAGGGTGACTGTTGTGTGGAGGGGAAAGGAAAGGGATTGTAAGCCGCTCTGGGACTCCTTCGGGTAGTGAAGGGCGGGGTATAAATCCAATCTCCTCCTCCTCCTTCGTCTCTGAGGAGCTACTCATCTCAAATCTAGCAGCAACAAGAACATTGCTGAAAGCCTCAGAAGTTTCTCAGCTTTGTTAAAATCCTGACAGAAGAATGGGTACCTTTTCCAGTCTGTTTGGAATGTTCATGTGGATGTGGGTTCTAATGACATCATTCCCTTTCTGCTGTGTTCTGTGCTGCCATAGTAATGGCGGTCATGAAGCTCTTGGCAGGCATTAGTGAAGGATTTTAGCTGTAGTAGCATCTTAAATGAACCCCTCCCCCCTTTTAACCCTACCATCTTTTACATTTTTCTAAAAGATATGCTTGAGAACGAGTGAGGTCTAATGTTGGTTTCTGTTGGGGTAGCTGTGGAATGGGTGCCCGGGACAGACTCCAAATGCTGTTTGTTTGTACTGACTTAAACCAGAAGAGGACTTAGCCCAAGATCTGGAAAAAAGGCTCCTCCTTTCTAGCCCTGCACTGCTGCCAAGGACAACCATGACATCATTTGGGAACTTACAGGTAACAGGCATGCCGATTTCTTTCTGGAAAGGCCAGTATTCTTTCTTTTTTTAACAGGAATGCCGAGTTGTGCCCAGAAAGGCCAATTTCTTTCTTTTAAGTGTTGGAAATAACAATACAATGTGTAAAGTCTTTTGTTATTGCCTTAAATATTCAAAATGTGCTGGCTGCTCCACAGGAGTGAGGAAGAAAAACCTCAAACGAAGAATGATGGCTTCAGAAAAGTAAGGTTGTTGGGAACATTTCCAAGGTGACCGAAGCACTGTGAGAAAGCAGCCAGATTTCTGAGGACCCATGTGGCGAAAAGGGCAGTCTGATGTTTTAAAAATTTAGCATAGTTTGAGGCAAATAAATGCTGTAATAAATAGTGAGATGTTCTGTAAATTCATGTCGTTGACATACTGATAACAGAGAATCTATATAGCAAGGCAGATTTGGCTCAGTTTATTCATGATATGTTTGTTGAAAAAACAAGCCAAGGTCTCTGATTTTTTGAAACTGCTTCACTGGCAAGAGGCTACTAATTTCTGTGGATTTTGTATAACTACAGACATCCTTTTGGGAATAAGGGGTAGATCTTCAGAACTATTGTGCTTTTGAGCTATTTGTTTGATTAAAGGTTGTGCAGACCTAAATATCAGCCTTTCTGTGGCTTTGATATCTTGAGAAGACCAAAATGGCAGAAGAGAATTACTTTACAGTGTAGTGGGATTCAGTGTCCTTTGTCATTATCAGTTATTGTTACTATATATTGAAAGGCCGTGCTACCTATAGAGGTTACAAATACGATAATTCCTATCAAAGGTAAATCCTTTGCTGGTTTTGTTTTATTTTGTTGTTTTGACAGTTGCCTTAAGAAAAACCTCTTAAATTGGAAATCTGCATCAAAACTGATTAAGTTTATCGGAATAAGTTAACATGCAGACAGAATCATTTGAAGCTGTAATCGCATAATGCCAGTTCTTCATGCTGAATTCAGAAACTGCATTTGCTTATTTTAGAACAGATATCGCTGCACTCAATCTAGTTTAATTTTTGGGCTGATTGCCCCATCACCAAAATATAATTTCCATTTAGTGGCTTCAAAGCTGCAGTTCTTTGCTTAGTCTTATTGCCTAATTTTGATGTGAGTATTTGAATGTTGTTAAATACCTAAAAGGGGGTGGGGAACAGGCATCCTTTCTGTGTTCTTACATTTAACATCTTGCTAGAGTGGATGAGTCATCATTAGAAGCCCAGGAATAGTTAAATCCTTAGGGCCTGTGCTGGTATTTTGTATTGATTTAAACAACAGCAAAAACCTGGGAGTTTAAGTAACCATAGCTACCGAGAGCATTGGCTAAAACAATTTAAGCATCATTTTAGTGCTTTACTTACTGTTGTGAAGAGCAAATGGTACCATGGTGGAAGTGCTTACTCATCACTTGTAAAAATCCCATGCTAATTCTTAGTAATGCTGTAAGTGCTATAGCTGTAACGTTCCAGTAAAGGTTAATGCCAGCCACTTGAGGGTCAACAGCTGGATTTGGTATTCATGTGCAGCTGAACTAGGGTCTCCAACTTTTTTTTCTACTTGCACTTGTACCTTTTATTTTTGGTTGATGTTAGGGTTGCCAGCCTCCAGGTGGGGCCTGGGGATCTCCCTAGGGCTGCCAGCCCCCAGGTGGAGCGTGGGGATCTCCCACTTTTACAATTGATCCCCAGCTGGCAGAGATCAGCTCCCCTGGAGAAAATGGCTGCTTTGAAGGGTGGACTCTGTGGCATTGTACATAGGGTTGCCAGCCTCCAGGTGGGGCCTGGGGATCTCCCGCTTTTACAACTGATCTCCAGCTGACAGAGAATAGCTCCCCTGGAGAAAGTGGCTGCTTCGAAGGGTGGACTCTATGGCATTGTACCATGCTGAGGCTCCTCCCCTCCCCAAACCCCACCTTCTCCTAGCTCCATCCCCAAAGTCCCCAGGTATTTTCCAACCCGGATTTGGCAACCCTGGTTGATGTGGAGGTGATAATCCCTGTACTGTAAATAAGCTTCCCTTGCTGATTGCTGCACATCAAGCTGCCATTAAAGTAAAAGGAGCAGATCAGGTTGTTATTCCCCCCAATAAGTTGACAAGCCTAATATAAGCTAAAGAACTACAGCCTGCTCCCTGAATAAGCAGCAACCTAAAGTCCTAATCCCCTGAAGATATTCCTATCCGTCTACCATCTCATCCCATGGCTTTTCTACAGGAAACAAATGCAGTATTACAAATCTATTTTCAACTTTCCTTTCCAGTCCAGTCAGTCCCTAAAAGCCTGATCTTCTGCCACAGCATCAGAAAAAATATTTCGAAATATACAAACCGGTCCCCAAGTGACGCAGGTTGTGTACTTAAATGCTTATTTATAGTGGAAGATCAATCGTGTCAACACGTCGGTTTGGTTTATACTGCACTGGTTACCAGGCATGCATGATAGGATGATTATTATTTTTTTAATTTTGATGTCGCCATGGGGACTGTTCATCGCAGGCTATGTGCTAATGAGCAAAGCACTGAGCAAATGAACATGGCAGCAAAAATCCCAAATCCTTGTCTGACTGTGAGATCTGTAAGCCTACAGTTCTATGGTCAGTGCTCAGTGGTCAGGAATTAAGTCGTTTCGTACTGCATGTTTCCCTTACGGAGTAGTGAAAAACTGGCCATTCTGACTCCTCCGTGAAGTTAGTTTCAGGCGGGTAGCTGTGTTAGGCTGTGGTCACATTGGAGGCTTGGTGCAATCTGGTGGCGCCTCTGTTTGTGGTGGTTTAAATCGTTGCGGGAAGGGGTGACCAGACAGCACACCCTGATGCGACTCCTCCGTGCGCCAGTTCCGTGCTGAAGCATTCACATGACCGGCATTTCAATTACAGAGCATGGTCCTTGCTGGCAATGGGGGTCGCTCATGCGCAGATGCACACATCCCTGATGGTGCTCTTTAAATCCACAAAGGTTACGCAACTATATCAGTGAATTGCTTGTGTGGCTGCAGCTTTATTTTGCAGTAGAAGAGTGAGATTTGAGTCCAGTAACTCGTTAAAGACCAACAAGATTTCCAAGGTATTCACTTTGACTCTTGGAAGCTTATACCCTGGAAAACTTGTTGGTCTTTAAGGTGCAGCTGGATTTGAATCTTGCTCTTCCATGAAGTTTCCATTCTGTAGTAAAAAATTCAGGAGTATGTGCTGCAGAGCATTGAGTATGCAAGTTATGCATTGCGATGATTTGAAATGGTCATCTTAATCCATGGCTGGCATCGAAGCTTCTGCAAGTTCCAACGCTATGGCCAGGAGAACAGCAATTAACACAGTTGACTGATTAGAAGAGAAGAAGAGAAGAGATTAGATTTATATCCCGCCCTTCACTACCCAAGGGAGTCTCAGAGCGGCTTACAAACTCCTTTCCCTTCCCCTCCCTACAACAGACACTCTGTGAAGTAGGTGGGGCTGAGAGAGCTCTGACAGAAGCTGCTCTTTTTCAAGAACAGCTGTGCCAGAACTATGGCTTGCCCAAGGTCATCCAGCAGGTGCAAGTGGAGGATTGGGAAATCAAACCCGGTTCTCCCAGATTAGAGTCCGCGCACTTAACCACTACACCAAAGTGACTAGTTGATATCAAAGACCTCTATCTGATACCCTGGAAAGCCACAGTCAGAGTAGACAGTGCTGACCCCTGATAGACCAGTGGTCTGACTCAGTAGAAGGCAGTTTCATGTGTTCATTATTGGTATTAATATTCTAACAGTGCTGCCCTAAGCAGAGTCATGCAGACACATAGACAGTGTTAGACAGGTTCAGCAAAGCTTATCACTGCCAGAGGATCTGCCAAAATCTGCCCCCCCCCTCCAGTTTTGTTGGAAACTGTGTCTGAACTTGTGTATAGATGGATTGTTGGCTGCAGCTCCTTATTGCATGGTGGGGTTTTTTTTTGATCTTGTAATTTGGCTGGAGCTCATTGTCGGTGGAGAAAAAAAAACACCTTCTGGGTTTCCTTGCAGAGCTGTGAAAAATT
Organism: Lepidodactylus listeri; assembly: GCA_029233225.1. Classification (NCBI taxonomy): domain Eukaryota; kingdom Metazoa; phylum Chordata; class Lepidosauria; order Squamata; family Gekkonidae; genus Lepidodactylus; species Lepidodactylus listeri. Next base: position 51,785,267 of record JARCFY010000015.1, on the reverse strand, counting down.
AATTTGCACAGTGGAGGGAAGAAGAAATGGCTGCGGTTGATGGTGGTTGCTACCAGTGAAGTGTCTTCTCTTCTCCTTGAAGTACTCTTTGTTGGCAGAGTAATTAACACAGTAATGGTACACATCCTGATTAAAGAGCAGATAAAGATTTATCTAGGAATTAATATACTTGATAGGAAAGAGGAGAGACAGAGGTAGGTAGGTTCCTAACTACAACTGGTTCTGCATCTGGCATTTGTTTCACATTTTCTCAACCCCGAGGAAAAGGTGCAGCTAAAACCACATTCAAATACCCCGGACCAATGCTGTACTGACTGCAAAGTCACCCCTGAACGGCCATAAAATGGCCATAAATCTATGCAGAAGGTTCAGTAAAACCCAGTGATCAAAGAAAGTGAAAGCAGCATGCAATGCAGGGGGTACCATAAAATCTGATGTTCAGAGAAAGTGAAAGCAGCATGCAATGTTGAAGGGAATTTCTGTTCCAACTTGGGTTTGCTAAAACAATGGAGGGAAAAGCCAGTGCAGAATTGCCCTACATCTCTAGCGGAATGAAAGGGTAAAACTGAGTGTGGCACTTCCGAGAAGAAGGGGGAAGTTGCCCTGAGAGTAGCCATCTGGAGACAGACGAGGAATGACACTTAACAGGAGAGAAGGTGCTGACCTCCGTATCCTATCTAATTGTCTTCTTGCTGCACCTTGACGGGTCTTCTTCTCTTCTTTGTTCACCAAAGATTGCCTTTTCCAATACTATTAAGAATTTAATAGATGAAATGAGGCGTGAAAGGTGGTGGTGGTGGTGGGAGTTATATTGGCTTATACCAGGAGGGGCTTTATCAGGCTATGGTTAGTGCCTCAAGTCTGCAACTCATCCAGTTTTCATGGCTTTGATCAGGGAGAAATAATCCCCTTTCCTAACCAGCATCCATGACAGGACAGCGTCCATGGCAGTATATCTTTCTCAGTTCTCACAGCAAAGCTTTGATAGTCTTAATTTTCTTTAGGACTTAAAAATGGGGATTTATGCATGTTTTGAATTTTAAATTTGCCCTCCCCCCCACTCTAAATTTGGAATGCAAGTCCTTTGGGCAAAAAGGATTGTTCTGTTTTTCATAATAATGCTTCACCTCTCTGTGAGTCTGTCTTTTGCTCTTCTGCTGCTGAACAGCTTTGCTTAGTATGGACAGGAACTATTTCAATGGAAAGCTGAGAGGGATGGGAAAATAATGCACTGCGTTTGGGGATCAGCAAGCAACCTTGTACCTGAGAGAGATCTTCCTGAATCCCTCTCCTCCTTAGAAACTGTGTAAAAGAATAGCACTGGTTCCCCTTTGCTCTAGGATTTTTAAAAATGATATCAGGATCAGTGATACTGGTCCCACACAGTTATACATCAGCCTTGTCTGGATAATTGAATGTGACAAAACATTCATATTTAACTATACCAGACTGTCTTTCTGGTATACAAAACAGTCTATACAGAACAGTCTTTCTGTTCATCTAGTGGAAGGAGAAGGGTTGTGCGTACGAATCGTATGTCCATGACTGCTAAGAATTAAATGCAAGACAGCTTGATTAATCCTCCACAATGCAAGACTTGGCATTTATAATTTGGAAAACCTACAGGTTTAATTTCAAGTGAACTGTGAAGTATTCTTTAGAGTGGAATCTTAAGAGGCCTAGGGTGGATAGCTAAAGATTCTCTTGGTCATAGTGTCTTTGCGTTCAATGTTTCTATTTATTCACCTGTATCCCTTTTGTGCAGTGTAATGATTACCATGACTCATAGGGCTGAGAGGCTCGAACAATGTTCTTTATCATGGGAAGTGGAGTGGAAAAGGTGATCAGTTGCCAAGCTATTCGTGGTTTTTTTTTTAGAATCTCAGCTTTCCGTTCAAACAAAAGATGCAATTAAATCGATTGACTTCCGCAGAACTCTACAGCGCATAACGGCGTGTCCTTATTTGAGCCAGAAACATGTCTAGGTATTGTTACTGTGGATGCAACTTTTCAAGCAAGAGAATGAACAGAGTTGACATAGCTCAGCGAAGTCAGACTTGCCCAAGCCAGTAGGAACTGGACTGCAAGGTGTGAATCCCCCCCCCCCTACACACCACAGTCCTTTCTGATGGTGAAATTGATTTTTCTACTACTTCATTATCAATGCAATCTCTTCCCAACAAAATAACAGCAAAAGAAATGAGATCAGTTCATGATTGTTTGAGACAATGGGTTGAATCCGACCAGGTTTTCTGCTGGTGAAAACAGCAGAAGTGTGGGAATGGGTGGTGGTTATAAGCAAGAAGGGATTTGGGCAAGATTGAGCCAAACATGATATTTCCAACCCCGTATTTCCAGGGCAGAGATTCTTAAATCACACCCTGATGCTAGAGAATACTAAAATCTATAGAGCACTGATTTCAAAGATAACAGAGGTAGGCCAGGATGGAAACTGAACACAGTTGTGTGTATAGAAGCATTTTAGATATGTTAATGTCTACATTTTGTGCATGAAAGTTCAGTAGATGAAAGGGTGTTTTTTAGGGCCTGAGGCATGTATGTCCTTGGAACATAATTCTATATTAGAGTCTTCATGTTGTTTAATCTGGTTCTAGGTGCAGATAAATGGTGGGAGACCATACCAGTCAAATGTACCCTATTAATTTTTCTAACAGAGACCTGAAGATGAAGCTGTTGTGGATCAAGGAGGCACCAGCAATGTTGTCAATATTCATTATGAGCCAGAAGAGCTGGAAGGTGAGTCTGTTTCTTCCTGTTGGTTTCTTTCTCTGTCTGTGTTTTCCTGGCAGGCCATTCACCATCATTAATTACTTGAGAATTGACATAAACTTCTGTTGGAGAAGGTTCCAGATGCTAGGAAGGGTATTCTGGGCATTACTTAACTAGCACTGCTCATATTCTGGGCAACTCAAATTATTTGCTCAGAAAACTTAAATTTTGCATTCAAAATTTGGAAGTTGGAGCACATTGCATGATGGTTCCTGAAACCCAGCAAATTAATATGTTTGACTGTTTGTATATGTTTGGATCTAAATAAGTGGTTTAGGTAGAAGAAGGAAAGGTGTGGCTAAAGTTATGCAGATTTGTGGAACCTAAAGCAGTAATTCTTTGATCTTGGCAAAGTGGGTGCAAGGATAAGAGAGAGAGGGGGCAGACCTGAACATATATCAGGTTTGTGCTGGAGAGCCAGTTTAGTGTAGTGGTTAAGAGCAGTGGACTCTAATCTGGAGAACCGGCTTTGATTCCTTGCTCTTCTACATGAAGCCAGCTGGGGGACCTTGAGTTAGTCACAGTTCTCTCAGCACCATCTATCTCACAGGGTCTCTGTTGTGGGGAGAGTAAGGGAAGGTGATTGGAAGCTGCTCTGAAACAACTTTGCATAGTGAAGGGCAGGGTATTAAAACCAACTCTGCTGCTGCTGCTTATCATGAGCAAATCCAGTGTAAAGTACTGGGTCCAGAGACAGGTTGAAGTGAAATCAGCTCATAGGTTTATTGATGGTACAAAACACAACTGCTGAAGGGGGCTCGGGGGTCTGCTTAAATACACATCTACACTGCAGCCCCAGCTTCTCCTAATCTCCCTGATAGGGATAATTACAGGTGAGCCTATACCATAGGTCCCCTGGCGGCTCTTGGGTGGCCGATTGGTCTAATTTACAATCTGCCCGGGCTATTGTCTCCTGAAGCGAAGCTCTGGTAGCCAGCCCGGCCACGTGCATTTCCCTGACTGCGTGCACAGTCGACATTAAGACACAACACCCAGGTTTGTGTGTAATGTCTGAACAGAGACTCTTCAATCCAGTATCTTTGAACCTTCCTGGGAAGACACAGGAAATTGTTGGGAGAACTTTATGTATAACTTTATACCTTCTGTCTGTTGTGTCATGAAATATCACTTCAAGACAGCTTGCACCAAAAAAAATACAAAAGAACCATGACACTTAAAATCAGATCAAGTTGACACGAAGGCCTCTCCCACTTTATTCTTGCAGTACCCCGAGCATTCACTGTTCTAATATTACACTGCTCATATGAGTAGATTGTGCTCATGTCGTCATTTTGCATAAGCAGAGAATTCTGAGATTGTGCTTGGAGAGCTACGAATACCTTCTTCTGGCACTGCAAAGAAATGCCTTCTTTTAGAAAGTTCAGCAGATGTTGCTGGTGCTGCATGGATATTTGTGCCTTCACCTTGTAGCACTTGTTCAACACAAAGGGTATATAATGGAGATCTTGAGATTAAAAGAAAATTTTTTTTTAGTTGCTGCTCAAATTGCTTCTTTCTTTTTCCCTGTAGTGAATGGGTAGGCTAGGAGAACTGACAGCTTGTACTGGGTTATCTCCCTGGAATATAATGGGTGAGCACCTCGTAACAGTCAAGAATCCTTTCAATAGGAAGCATTCCCAGACTTTCTTCTTACTGGGGACCCAAAGTGGTTTCCATCATTCCATTCTCCTCCATTTTATCCTCACAGTAGCTCTGTGTGGTAGGTTAGAGTGCGTGACTGGCCCAAGGTCACCCAGTGAGCTTCCATGCAAGGGACTTGAAACCTGGGTCTTCCAGACCTTAGTCCAGCACTAACTGCCATAGCATGCTAGCTTTCTTAAAGATATGTGTATGAGAATGAGAACATTAACTCTACAGTAACGTAACCTTGGTTTCAGTCAGACTACAGGGGGAGGCACTGAAAGTGAAAAAGCCAATGTTTGAATTTACTGTCACTTCACAAGTTGATATGAGTATTTGCAGCCTCAGCACTGGAGAACTATCCAGAAAAAAAGGTGGATTTATTTACTGATTGACTGGTGTATAAATTTCTGACTTGTGCTCTGGCCCAGCACTGATCCTCAAGGTGGCTTATAACGGTAATCTTCCCAGTAGGATTCTAAGATCAGTGGTGTCTCTCATGCGCTTCTAGTCTTTATAAAATCCCATGCAAAGCAAGCAGGGCATCCACTGCTATAAATAATTCCTTTTGTATCAAGGGGAAGTCATCCTCAAGAGGAAGCCCATCTTGGTGGAAAATGTTCTTTGTAGCTCCCTCCTCTGCTTTGTTCTTTTCATTCTCTTTTTCTGGAACCAGTCTGACCCAATGTACTTAAATTAGTAATGAAGAGCAGAGCAGCAAAATGTCACAATCCTCCCAATTTTACAGAAATAAAAGCCACAGGACGAAGACCTCAAACCTGTGAAACTGGAACCTGTTTTAAGTGTCAGGGCTGAATCCCTGATCACCAAACATATTAACATGCCTCCAGGTACCCTCCTAAACACACCAGGTAATCCCTTTTCTACAGCCAAGCTCTGATGCTACAGGCACGTCTGTTCCAATCCCTCTGACAGAGCTTCTTACCTGAGGGATTTACAAACCGACATGTTTGGAATTATGGTACCCACCTGATACAGTCAGGAGACAGATTGATAAAGCTAGAATGGTACCTAGGATGATCTGCTACAAGATAGGCCCAAATGAAACAACAAGAGAACCCCACTGGTGGTCACTTACAACTCACAGCTCGAACAGGTTCAGTGCGTCATTAATGACCTACAACCTATGCTGGATGATGATATTCCTCTCTCACATTGGGAGACAGTCCTTTTCTAGCTCACAGATAGCCACCTTACCTTAGACTGTTTCTCACTTAAAATAACACAGTACCTAACATGGGCATGCACTCTGGGACCAGGGCCTGCCATAAATGAAGATGCCAACTTTGTCCCCACACATACTCTAACAACAGTGTCACCAGACCTAACAACACCAGCCATCTCAGGTCCATTCACTTGATTACCTTTATTTTATTGATTTATTTAAAAATGTGTAGCTTGCCTTTCAACCCAACTCAGGGTCCCCCAGGTAGTGAACCTTTCAAACATCAAAGCAGCATTTAAAATATAACATTTAAAATATTTAAAACGAAAACATTAAAAACACATAAACACAAAGGCACGCAAATAGGGAGGAGAGCTATTAAGGGTTAATGAGGGAATGCCAAAGAAAACTGTCGGAAGACAAAGATGTTGCCCCCATTCCCTCCATTGTTCTCTATGGCAGGAAAAAAGTGACACTTTTCCCCAGCATAGAGAACAATGGAGGGGATGGGACAACCTGTTTGGGGGCCCGTAGAATTGGACCCCGTGGTCCAATCTTCTTGAAACTTGGTGGGTATTTCGAGGAGAGGCCTCAGCAGCTGCCCTGCAAGTTTGGAGCATCTCCCTCAAAACCCCTCTCCTCCAGCCCCTCATATACCCTATGAGTTTTTGCCATTTTTTTCAATGGCCCATAGGGTATAATGGGGCTGAAACTGACATTCCCTTTCTGACACACTTCTGGTGATGTCAGGGGACGTGGCATATGCTAATGAGTTATGCTAATGAGTTATGCTAATGAGCTCCTGCACCTCTTTTTCTACGAAAGGACCCCTGGGAACAGGGGTCACTGGGTATGTGGGATGAGGTATTTGTGAATTTCCTGCATTGTGCAGGGGTTTGGACTAGATGACCCTGGAGGTCCCTTCCAACTCTATGATTTTCTGAGTCTGTGACTTATAGCCAAAGAAATATAGCAGCATAGAGACAATAAAAAACAGATCTCCTGAAAACACAAACACACAAAGATAACAAAGTCTATCACATGTCTGGGAGCATAAACATTCTACCTTTCATATTTTTAGCCTATCAGGATGAAGCCTATCTGGTGCTGAAGAGCCAGTTGTGGCCAGTTTGGGGAGTGCATTGTGGCTGAACTGGGATGTGTTGTATGTCAAGAGGGAGCATTGTTGAATGATGAAATTCTCTGCTACAGTGCCAGCAAAGCAAAATATGTCTGCATTTCTCCCCAGGGCACAGGACATTGTATGTTGGGGTGCGGATGCCTTTGGTGAGGCAGGGCCACAGACATCACAGAACTCATGGCAGGAAACACAGGGTACGAGAGCGGGCAAAGGAGAGCATCCAAGAAGACAGTGAGTCTCACGGTACGTACACAGTGCACGTTGCTCTGATGGGAGTGTGGTGTGTACAGCTGGCCTTAAACCATCTCAGCACTAACCATGCAGTTCTCCAGGGACTGTCATTGAGGATTTCTCAGCATGGCCACCTGACATACTTCAAACAGATGTGACAAAGTAGGTCAGTGCTCACCCAAGGTATCAGCTTGGGGATATTGCAGGAGAGTTAGAAGCTCTCCTCCAGTCTCTATAGGGTCAAACTTTGAGCAGACTGGTAGGAGTTGGCCGTGGGAAAGCAGGGATGCAAGCCTTGGAGGCTGATGTCACTGGGTGCTTGCTAAAAGTCCCCTCTAAAGACCCACAACTGATGACTAGACATGCCTGATGCAGCTGCTCCCCTACCATTCTGTGACATGAACCAGACTCCACCATGCTTTGGGGAATGAAGACAGCTAGTGAGCTAATAGGGTGATGGCTGTGCTTTGTTCTTCTTTCTTGCTCCTATTGCTCACTTGGAAATAGTGGCACACATCCTGTACATGGATAGCACAGGGAGACTTCCCAAATTCTTCTCTATTCCTGCAGTCCCACCCCCTGGGAAGTTTATTCTCAAGGTTCTGAGATCCATGTGAGGGAATAGATGTGCAGGTCCGTGGGCTGGAGGGGAAGGAAGGACAGGGGAATCGACCTCTTTCCTCAGCAGAACTGCGCCAGGGGAAGAATTAGGAGGAGAGATATCACCCTTGTCCTTCCTCTTGCCTTTCATTGCTCCAACCTCCCATCTGTTACTCTGGATGGATTCCACTTCCCAAGGGTTGGTCTTCTGAGGTTGGAAGGGGCTGCAGGAAGGCATTCTGAGCACAGTGGAGCTGGAAACGAGGAGAAGGAAGGGGAACAGTGGCTGCATGCTTGTTTTCAGTATGCTTTATGGATGCTGGTGGCAATTGGTCCCAGAGTGGGAGAGTGTAAGCAGGTGGATGGAGGTAATGCAGTAAGTGAAGAGCCTGCAGGGGGCATCTTTCCTGAAGACTGAGGACCGCCCACCCACCACAAAAAACAACAACATCATCATGTTGTCAGAATTCACTGGAAGCCACAAAGGGTACTGGAGCAGAACTGTGAAGTATAACTGAACTGGATCAGCATAGCTGGGGAAGTGTGTGCGTCTGCTTGTGTGTGTGACTGTATTAGCTGCTCGGGCCCTTCCTCTTCTTGCTGTTTAATGCAAAAGGGATTCATGTAGAGTGATGCAACAAGCTAGTCATGGACTATGCTTCCTGCCTGAATGGGGGGCGCTGAGCTATGCAGAAGCAGGCGGGAGAAATGGGCTGTCCCCAGCCCTTCTGCTGCACTGTTGTTGTGGTGGCCAGTTAATAAAAAGGTGAGGTTACAACACAGGGAATGAATCTGGAGCCATTATTATACTTTCAGTTGACAGTCACCTTCTGCCTTTGACACTACAAAAATGTGACGGCTGCCTATAGAACAAAGGGCCTCTTCTTTGGGACCTCTTCACTAGAACCACACAGAGGAGAGATGTTAAGGTCCCCCTCAATGTTCAACTTTTGTATCTTGGGACTGGGTTGGGGCATATTCTTTAGCTTTCCTGGACCAGGATGAAGGTCAGTCACTAAATACAATCAGACAAGGTAAGATTGTGTGAGAGCAAAGCGCACTGATTCATTAATCAGCGGAGAGTCAAGCTATGATGGGGGGGGGGAGCTTAATCCTTCCAACCCCGTAGGGGTTCACCTTTCAGAATTCCAAATTACCATCTGTGCTGCTGCTGCCTTAGATCGGGAAAAAGATAGACATCTGAATTCTGCTTGCTTTTTTCTTCAAGGCTATTACAATAGGAATGTATTTTGGGGGAGGGGGTGGTTAGAAGGATTAAAACCCCCTGTGCCCTCTCTGGCCAACCAAGACTTCAACATGGTCCCTATGCAACTGAAATGTAACTGGGAAGATCCAGTCACGGCTATTCCAGTTTCTGATCTGCTTTGACCTTAATTAATTGCATACATGGTTCCATCCGAAGAATGGGATGTTGTGCAAACTAGTGTCAATGTTGGGTCTTCTCCCTTAATGCTTCTGTTCCCCCCCTCCCCCAATTAAATAGCACAAGCCTGCAGGAAAGTTGCTGTCTTGGTGCGCCTTCATTATTTGTGGTCTCATTATATTATCCTTGGGCTCCTAGGGTGAAAAGCGGTTCCTCCAAGTTTGCTTTGTGTCCAAAAACATCACAGGACTTCTACTGCTTTAGCAGGGTATTTAAAAAAGCAATTCTTCGTGTTGCCAGGACTCCCTCTCTTTTAAAATGCTTTGTTCTGCTTTTGTTAGATACCCCATCTCAGCGAGTTCAGTTTATCCTCGGGATGGAGGAGGATGAGGAGCACGTTCCCCACGATTTGTTCACAGAAATGGATGAAATCTGTATGAAAGAGGGCGATGATGCAGAATGGAAGGAAACTGCAAGGTAAAAGCAGCAAGGTTGCAGTGATGTACACTGGCTTCTTGTGCAGTCCATTTACCTCTGTAGCAGTAAATTGGAAACATAATTCAGCATGGGTTTCTCCCATCAGTTCTGGCCTCATACTGCTTTGGCTTATCCCTGGATTTCCACACGCAAGTTTATGCCTTCAGTTTTTGCTCTCCCTCTCAGTTTGAAAATCCTCATTATTTAGCGAAGAGCAGAAAAATAAACTGATCAGAACTGTGACAATGGAGAGGGAGGGTAGACATTTGGAACAACCGTGCCCAAACAGATTGCAGTGATTGTGGATTGACTGCCAAGAAAATCAGGAGTAAGTTGAGTGTACAGAAAAGCTCATATAGAAACTTCCCAGAATGTCCAGATAGTATTTTCCTTGACATGAAGACAGAAATCAAGTTGTGTTGATTGCATTCCTGATGCTGCAACTACTGGATGGGATCCTGTTTTGTGAAATGAGCTGCAAGGGACATGAAAGGAAATTGGTACTGCAATAACTACACATTCAGACAAGGGGGTGGCAGTATCATCCACTTCCACCTTGGAATTAATTTGGGGAAGTGACATTTTCCATCTGGGATTCCACCATTCTGGTGTTCCAGATTGTACCAGACACGTAACATAATTTAGTGATTGTTAATGACTCTTGAGAAGCAATATTAACAGTTTGAATGGCCCAGATTATCCTGAGTTTGTCAGAGCTCAGAAGTTAATCAGGGTTAGCCCTAGTTAGTGCTTGGATGGGAGACCATCAAGGAAGTCACAGTGCAGGGTTGCTACACAGTGACGGGCAATGGCAAACCACCTCTGCTCATCTCTTGCCTTGAAAACCCCATGAAGGGTTGCCATTGAGTTGGTTGCACATAATTATTGTTAATTCGAAGCAAGATTGTAGGCCACATGTCATGTAGGGAAACTTCTATGTCATCATGCTACAACAGTGTCTTTGTATCTTGCCAACACTCATTTGAAGCCCAGCCTGTAACACTGAGGGATGGCTTCCAGACTTGCAGTAGAATGTTCTGGATTCCAGGTTCAAGACTGATTTGCGTCTGGTGTCTGCAGAAGTGCCAAACGGGTGCCCATCGCACTCTGAGCCAAGTTTAACGACGTATCCAATTCAGAAGTGCATCAAATGCATGTTGGAACTGATTTAGAATATCTGAGTAGATGTATCCTAAGTGGAAAACGTCACCGGCCAAACCAGAACATGGGAGGGAAGGTGGCGTGGCATAGGCTGATCTCGTCAGATCTTGGAAGCTAAGCAGGGTCCGCCAAGGAAGACTCTGCAGAGAGAGGCAATGGCAAACCACCTCTGCTTCTCGCTTGCCTTGGAAGCCCTTCGCTGGGGTCACCATAAGACAGCTGCGACCTGACAACACTTTACACACACAAACCAGAGCATATTCATAGCTGTCATCATCAGGTTGCTTCCTTAATGCTGCTGTTGCCTTTCCTTGTTGAAGGATGCCATCTAGCGGCAAGATGTTGTTGGTGGCCACCACTAATGCTGGTGGCCACCACTAATGCTGCCACATCGGCAGCTTTTGCAAAGCAAAAGTAAAGACATTGGCATTTCCTCCTATTGCCTTTTGTTTGTGACACTGGTAGGACTCAGTCTTATTATCTGCTCAGACAGGATTTTGTGAAAGTTGGGTTATGCCGAACCTCTACAAAGGAAAGGACGGGTTGCTTCATCTTCCTGATGAAGTGGTGTAAATTAAGACTGGCAGTGCAGCATCCAAATAACCATTGTGGTGTAGTGGTTAGAGTCCTGGACTAGGGTCTTGGAGACCCAGGTTCAAAACACAACCTTGCCATGAAATCTCCCTGGGTGACCTTGAGCCAGTTACTCTCTCTCAGCACAACCTCCCGCACAGTGTGGTGGTTGTGAGAATAAAATGGAGGATGGGAGAATGATGTTGTAAGCCACTCTGGGTCCCCATTGGGGAGAAAAGCAGGTATCTAAATAAGTATAAAAAGTAAGTATCTTAATAAATAAAATAAATAACAAGGGATCTTAAAGAATAGACTCGTGTAAAGCCAATGGTTGCTTGAGTGACGTGCTAGAATTGTAGCACTGGGTCAGCAAGCAGGGTGTGTCTGTTGTTAACTTTTTCCTCCTGTTGCATTTCTTGAATAGAAATTCCTTCTGTCAGCTGTTAGCCCCAGTGAGGGCAAAAGACCAGCAACCTACCTTTCCTTCTGTACTGAAAGTAGTAACCACTTCTATGGTGTGTGTGTGTGTGTGTGTGTGTGTGTGTGTGAGATTTCTATCTAGGAAATGGCATGCTGGGAAAGGGTTAACCCTACCTGTCCCAGCAGTATAGTGGCCATTCAGAGTAGAATTGGATCCCTGCCCCCACAGAGACTGTGGCTGCTTTTAAATGAAATGAAATGTCTATGGACCCTTCATGTGAAGCCTAGAGCACCTGATGCTTTTGGAACAGATGTTCTACAGAAGTAGCTGTGTTAGTCTGTTGTAGCAAATTAAACAGGAGTCTAATGGCACCTTAAGACAAACACAATTTGTCCTGGCGTAAGCTTCCATAAGTGTCATTCATGAGATGTGTAGGAGTGTAGATTCATAGCAGATACACAATAGTTGTATATTCCCTCAGAGCTGTGGTGGCCCTCGAAGGGCACTTGTAGAATGCCTTTCCTCCCCTGGTATCAGACCTTCATCCAGCTCCACGGTGAGATCCAGGACTGGTTCTCCTTGCCTATATTTAGATGTCCAATCAATATAAAAGTCTTGCTGGAGCAACCGGTTATCTTGGCTTGTTCCTTGTTGATGCTTTGCCTGACCTCCTTCCTCAGTCTTATGCCCAGCTTCCCTTTCAGCCTTGCCTGTGAGCATTTAACTCTGGCTTGGCAGCTCATGGCAGATTGATTTGGCATAGAGCAGTGAGTAGAAGCTTGAGTGCAAGAGTCCCCTGCTGCAGCATCTCTTGACCTGTGCTCTCATCCTGCCATTGGCAGACAGGAACTTGTCATTTGTCAATGACTGGGGAGAGTGCAAAAGAAGAGAGACTGCAGCAGGGGGACTCGGTAGTACTGTATTCATCTGCAGAAAGCATCCCTTAAGGGCTGCTTGTCATGTAGCCTATTGCGTTCAGTTCAGCAGTAGCCACTTGCACCTCAGCATTCAAACATTTGTCAGGTAACAGAGGCTGTACACAAGCATCGAGCCAAGCAAGGATTTTGTGATAAGCTGCAGTAACTTTTGCTTTGCTTATTAGGGCTGTCATTTTAGATTTACAAACAAACAAACGAGTGCTTTTAGGCTGGAGCATTTGCTGTGACTGCTTTTTTTTTTTAAAAAAAATACCTTTATATTATCTGTAGTATTTATTTGTTTCATTTATAACCCACTTTTCTCCCTAGTGGAGACCCAAAGTCAACTGAAACATTCTCCCTTTCTTCATTTTATCCTCACAACAGCCCTGTGAAGTATGTTGGGTTTAGAACATGTGACTAGCCCAAGTTCACCCAGCAAACCACCATGGCAGAATGGGGACTTAAACTTGGCTCTCGGAGATCCTAGTCTGACACTCTAACCATTACACCATGGTGATAGATCAAGATGGATAGCTGTGTTAGTCTGTCTGTAGTAGTAGGAAAGAGTAAGAGTCCAGTTGCACCTTAAAGACTAACAAATTTTTTTGTGGAGATCAGAAAGAGAGACTGCTGAATTGCAACTGATAACAAAGCTCAAGATAATGCATCCACCTGGAATGAATCGAGACCTAGGTTTCCTGTCTCTTTACCAATGCTGATTTCTCCATGCGTACTATCCCTCTGCACATCACACCTAATCTATTCACACCTGCTATTGTCATTTGCTTGCTAATGTCATTTGGCATCTGAAATCACTCCCACTTTCCAATGTCTAGGACATTCACATTCTAGCTGTATCTGAAGAAGTTAGCAGTGACCTACCACTGCCCTACTGCAAATTTTGTTAGTCTTTAAGGTGTTACTGGAATCTTACTCTTTTTTATTACACCATGCTGGCTCTGTTATGATACAATATAATAAGGTCAGTGTCTCCTTTTTTAGGGCAAAGTGGTTGGCAAATTTTGTATGCAGAGCTAGTTCATGGGATCATTTTACTGATAGTCTCTCAGTATGCAGAACCAGGGAGTGAACCAGAGATACTGAGGCTCATGAGGAATAATCACATATGTTTCCCCCCCCCCTATCTAAATGGCAACTACAGCTCGTTAACATTTCACATAGAATGACCCTCAGTTTGTCTTGTTAAAAGTAAGCGAAACACTTGCAGTCCCTAATGGAGCAGAGTTGTTACAAGTATTCCAGAAAAGTATGAATCGTGGCCATACTGCTTAGGCAATGTTGTACTCCTGTTAATTTGTTTTTTATGTCACCACACATCCCCTGCAGGTGGCTGAAGTTTGAGGAAGATGTAGAAGATGGAGGGGAGCGATGGAGCAAACCGTATGTGGCTACTCTCTCTTTACACAGTCTCTTTGAGCTGAGGAGTTGCATCATCAACGGGATTGTTCTTCTGGATATGTGTGCAAACAGCATAGAAGAAATTGCAGGTGCTGGCTTGGGATAATTTAAAAAGAAAAGGTGGGGGGAAAGAAAGCAAATGGTAGCGATTAGATATTGTGGTGCAGTGTAGAAAATCCAAGTAGTCTTTGTTCATCAATTGTGTTGCCAACCTTCAAGTGGACCTGGAGATGTCCCACCATTACAATTGATCTCCAGATGACTTAAGATTGGTTCCCCTGGAGGAAATGGCTGCTTTGGAGGATGGACTCTGTGGCATTGTACCTTGCTTAGGTCCTTCCCTTCCCCAAACTTCGCCCCCCCCCCCCGGCTCTGCTCCCCAAATCTCCAGGTATTTCCCATCCCAGAGCTGGCAACCCTATTCAGCAGCGGAATGTGAAAGTGCAATAGTGAATTATATGATCTGTTGCCCTTTATTTCTGCCATGGAATCTGCTGGCTGAAAGGGGCTACTTCATATGGCCTAACTGTACGCCCAGTCCTGGGAATGAACAATACAGTAGTTTGGATTAAATACTACAACGTGGAACAGGCATGGTCATGTGTTCGGATTCCTCACCCGCCTTGTAACAGATTAACTGATTGATTAATTAAAAATTAAAACACCAATTTAAAATTAAGTTTCCCAGTTTGCATTTGCAACATGCTCTATAGAAAATGTATATGAATTGCTTGAGATAATCAATGCAAATATCTGTTTTCTACCAAAAAGATCCCTTACTTTAACTCTTAAATTCATTTTTTAAAAATGATACAAATGATACATTGCTTATTTAACACTCCTTATTCTTTCAGTTACAGCTAGGGCTTTCCCATGGTTAATGGAAGCACAGGGATCAGTCCTAAGCTTGTCTGCTTGGAAGTAAGTTCCATGTCATTCAGTGGGGCTTACTCCCAGGAATGTGTCCTTAGGATTGCCCCTGTAGTCAATTAATTAAATGGGTTTTAATCACTTAATTTAATGTAGAAGTGTTCAGTTTGCACTCTGATGTGGATGGCCCAGGTCAGCCCTGGTTAGAACTTGAATGGGAGACCACCAAGGAAGTCCAGGGTTGCTAAACAGAGGCAGGCAATGGCAACCCACCTCTGAACATCTCTTGCCTTGAAAAACTTACATGGTCACCATAACCGGGCTGCAGCTGGACAGCACTTTTCACCATTACTCAGCCTGTTTGCTTGCAGAGAGCTGTGTTTACAAGGACCACCCACCAAAAGAGTCACGTGACTGTTGCACCACCCCAACAAACATACACATACGATAACATAAGCTGGAACTACTACTGCTCAATATACAGCCATAGCCTGTTAAATTACCGGAGTACATCTGCACACGCAGGGTTTTTTCCCCTCCCTATCACTGTTGAACCTCGGCTAGCCTTTGTGTCTCTGGAGAGGATGTTTCCCTCTCTGCCAACTTGTTCTTCCTCAGTAGAAGGCACAGTGACTGAGATGAGCGGGTGAGATTGCCAAGGTGCCTAGAGGAGGAGACCAAGCTGGCTAAGAAGCAAGGGAAGTTAAATCACCACCACCTCATCGTGGCTAGCTTGCTCTTTTCCTGGAAGGCTGCTGTGGTAGCGGTTTTACTGTCTCTTCTCTGTGGCCAGCTTTCTCTCCATCTGGTAGCCAGCTGGTTCCTGGGATGAGAATGGAGAGTCTGCTGAGAAGGAAAGGGGGGTGTCATTGGAGGGAATGGGCCCTCTGCTTCCATCCCTGGCATGAGGCTCACAGTCTTCCAGTCCCTCCATTACTGGTTGTTCTAAAGGTGCGAACCACCTGCCAGCCACGAGCCACATCAAGCAATTATCCTGTTTCCTGGAACACGGGGTGGGCGTCACACTGAGGAATGGAGCTCAGAAGAGCTACATTTGGCACATCCAAGAGCCACGTGTGGTTCTGGACCCACTTGACTATCACTGATGTAGTATTTATTTAGTGTTGCCACGATGCTACTTTAAAATTGTACCCCCTTCTTCCATACTGCTTATTGTGATTTATTCTTTTTATGATGGAGCAACAAGTGATATTCTTTCCCCCACCCAGCAAAGTCATATGGAGGGGGGGAGTTTGCATGCCTTATATTTTTCATAAATGTAGCCAAGAGTTACAAAGTCATAAAATCACTTATACCATAAGAACTTATTTTTTCCCCCTTTAGTAATATAAAAACTGGCCTCTCGCAATTGTCAGCCTTGCGAGCCCCACCCATGAATGGGTTCAACAGGGTGTCAGTGGACCCAATCCCCTCTTTGGGAACCACCATGTTGGTCCATTGCAGCATTGGCCAGAGACGTTTATAAGCAAAACGTAATGGATAATCAAGTCCTGAGGTGTTAAATCCCTGTCATCCGATCAGCAGAAACTGCAAGTTGCCTTTGTTAAAAGCTAATTGAGCAAGCACGAAGTCTAATTGGAATGGGCTGCTTGTACGCCGTTACTTTTTAGAGGCAAGTCATTTATTTTCCTGATAACCAAAGTAATGCATTTCTGCAGAAGAGATAGTGGAGCTTGCCCCCACTCCCTCCTCCTAGGAAGGCCGCTGGTAGAAAAGGGTTCTTGATTGGCAAGATTCCATTCCAGCCTTTGGGTATCTGATGATGTCAGCCCCATTCTTAGCACATTTCTTTCCTGCAAGGGTTGCCAATAACAGTCAATTACCCAAGACTTTTCGGTGAGATATTGTGTTGCAGATTGCTTATAAATTTGATTAGATGTGCATAGAAATAAAACTGACTCAAGGTCGCGGAAGCAAACTGCATTATCTAGAACAAGGTTGCAGACACGTTATTTAATCATCTCAGTGAGGCCAGTGTCTGCTTTCCCAGAATAGACAGAGGGATTGTTAACATTCTGGTCTTTTGCAATATAAACATTCTCAATGTTGGTTTCCATGGCTCATGCCTTGCCACTGTTGCCTCTGGATCTTTATTTTAAAAAATAGTTGCTGAATTAAATGCAGTGCCTTACATTTAGGCTAACCTGAGGCAAACCATGATTCAGTAATTAATTCTCTGGGTTTGTTGGTATGGGTATTTTTTTCCCTTTATGGAATTTTGTAGGGTAGGGAAGAAGAAGAGTTTTACCCTGCCCTTCACTCGGAGTCTCAGAGCAGCTTACACTCTCCTTCCGTTCCTCTCCCCACCACAGACACCCTGTGAGTGGGTAGGTGGGGCTGAGAGAGCTCTGAGGGAACAGCTCTGAGAGAACTGTGACTGGCCCAGGGTCACCCAGCTGGCTGCATGTGGAGGAGTGAGGACTCAAACCTAGTTCTCCCAGATTAGAGTCTGCCACGCCACTACGCCAAACTGGCTGCTTGTTTACCACCCGTAGAGGGCTGCTTGTTTGCCGCCCTTAGATGGTGAAAATGGATAATCAGACAGTCCCTGCTTAAGCAGTTATGGAGTTGGAGGTATATTCCTCTGTAGAATCTGGCCACAAGCTCAATCAGTATGTTAACCACATTCCTGGAAATTTAGGCAAGGGTACAGTGATATTAAACTCGTTTCATGACTAGGTGGGTGAAGATGGGAGTTCCTGCACTCAGTTGGAACTCTCACATAGCTAGTTCTTAAGAGGTTCAGCAGCTAAGTGGCAGGAATTTTTTAAGTTGCCTTGACTGTTATCTCCACAGGTGTTGCATGACTGGAATGCCAGATGAGTTATCTAGCTCTAAAAAAGCAGCCATGGGGGAAGAGAAATAAGGACCAGGGCTTATGTCTCTGAAGAAGAGGTGGTTTTAATTTTTTGTCTGTGCCAGGACTTGTGCTCCCTCTAAGCTATGGAGCCTTGTGAGCAAAAATCCTACTTTGTGAGCTACTGGCATTAAAGTTGTGAGCGAGCGATTTGGCTGCTGCATAAATTAGTTTGCTCTGGAGCCATCCTTCCTGAGCTAAGACAAAAATGTGTGAGCTAGAGGATAAAAAACTGTGAGCTAGCTCACACTAACTCAGCTTAGAGGGAACACTGGGACCCTGATAAAAATGGCCATAGTAGGTTAAAAAAAAAAAGACTGGCAATACAGATGTCAAGTGGGGTTTAAAGTAGCTGGAGAAGGGTACTCTCAATTTGGAAGTATGCATCACAGGAAGAATTAGAGGGGAAAGCAATCCCATATTATTTGGCCCTCAGAAGTTCTCAAACAGAGCTAAAAGATCTCTGTCTAGGACCATGGAGAGCTACTGCTAGCAAGGGTTGATAGGTACTGGGTATACTGAGATGTGGTTAGATGAATGCAAGGTGGTTCTTTTTCTTTTTTGGCCTTGAAAGTTAAGTGAATGCCCCACTATATGTACAGAGACCAGAATGTTCTGGGACAGCCACCCCAGTAAGCATGGAGGCCATGAAGATCTGAGCTATGAAGTCCCATTATTTTGGCAAGCATCTGTTTACAATTGAAGCATTTCTTAGGAACTGGGTTAGGATGTATGAAGATTTAAGCATCTTCATAAAGGAGGTCCCTAAAGTGTGTGTAGTGATTAGACTGTCAGTCTAGGACTAGGGAGATCCAGGTTCGAATGTCAACTCTGCCATGGAAGCTTGCTAGGTGACCTTGGGCCAGTCCCACTCTCTCAGCTAAACCTACCTCAGAGGGTTTTTGTAAGGATAAAATGGAGGAGAGAATGCTGTAAGGCAGTTTGGGTCCCCACTGAGGAGAAAAGTGGGGTGTAAATGAAGTAAGTAAATAACTACAAGTTACTAACTTGCAAACGTTTTTAGTAGTGTGCCTGTCCACCTGTGCCTATATTAGATCTGGAAGAGAACAGAAAAAAAGTAAAGTAACAGTTCTTTTAAAGCGTCTGCATTTGAATGGGCATGCCTGGTAAACCTGGTTAAGGACAAGGGAGGGGAAAGCAGCCTTCTCACTGATTACACGGCGTAGGTTTTTGTTGATTCCCCACAGATAATTTGGAATATACTGTCTATACTGATATCCAGTGTTGCTGGTGTATATTAGAGCTGGAAAATGTAATTGGCTTATTGCTGTGATTGATTAAAAACCTTTTTATTGATTAAATAGTGCCCCCTTGCACATTTTATTGAGGAGAAGATTTGGGGCGGGCGGGGGGGGAAGTAGTATTTTAATACTGGTACTTAAAAACAGCAATTGGCCAGCACCGTTTTAGGAGAGGCATATTCTCATCTTTTCACTTACAGGCAGGGATGCCTCTTTTCAGACACCCGTGCATCATCTAAACATAAAGGAAGTGTATTTTCTGTCCTTGAGAGTTATTGTTTTTGCTTGTGTGCACATTTATGTAAGGTTAACTGATCTGATGCTCTGATTTTTATTTAGGACATTTTTAGGCTTCCTCTCCAGAGTCCTGCTAAGTGCAGTTTACCAATTAAACAAACACTTCCATAAAATCTTCGTATAAAAATAAAAGAAGCCAGGGCAGGGGTGTAGCCAGTGGTGGGGCGAATGGGGCAGTGCCCCCTATTGAATTTGCAGCACCCCCACCCCTCTGTCCCCTTCCGGGAGGGGGAGGGAGCCTGGGGCAACCAGCAACAACCACACTTGCTGCGGGGCTGAGTGAGGGGGGCAGGGTTGCGGCACACATCAGCAAGTAAAAGGAAGGTATTTAAAGAGACATATGTCTCTTTAAATCCCTTCTCTCATTGGTGTGTTCTGCTGCTGCAGTGCGACTCAGGGAAGGAAGGGGAGGTATTTAAACTCTACCTTCCCTTCCTTCCCTGAGTTGTGCTGCAGTGGCGGCATGCACCAGTGAGAGAAGGGAAACTGACTCAGGGGAGGAAGGGAAGGAGCCTGGGGCTTGCCTGCATGCCTCATGAGAGAAGGGCAGAGCTGCTACAAGCTACTGCTGCACAGGAGCCCTGGAGTCAGGTGAGGCACCGTGGGGGCAAGCCCCTGTTCTCCTGGCGGGCTCTGTTCACCAGCAGCTTTCCAGGTGCAGCACAAATAGGTGGGCAGGGGTGTTTGGAGCCCTAATGGGGCAGAGAGGAAGGGGGGGGGGTCCTCCTTCCGCGGGAAAGTCCCGGCAGAGCAGCAGTGAGGAAGCCCTCCCGCTCCCGCTGGGGCTGCCGCAGCCCAGTTTCAAAGCCAGGAGGAGAAAACCTGTGGGGTCGTCTGGAGGAAGAGCATCAGAGAAGCTGGTCTGTCGGGTTCGAAGCTGGGGAAACATCCCTTTGACTCTCACAGGGAGCTTGGCAGTGAATTGGCTGGCCTGGCCCTTGCCATGGTTAGCACCACTTAATGCTTTGGCTGCTAAAAAGTGCTTGTTCCAGTGGCACCATTCCCTCCCACTCCCCTAAATTTAATTATCTTCCCTGACGCCCTCGAAAAATTCCTGGCTATGGGGCTGAGCCAGAGACATATCTATAAAACAAGGCACACCAAATGCAGGCCATAAGCAGCTGTTAATGATTAATTAAACTGCTGGTTAAGCTGTTAGTTAAACATTTGTTATATTTTTCTTCACTATTTTTTGTATTAGTGCATTATAATTTACTTTAAAAATCCGTTATTAAACAATCCGCGAAAATACCAGTGATTAATTCAGTAGTTTTTCTAATCAGGTGCCAGCTGTAGTCTGTAATTTACTAGGCGCTGTATGGTTTTATATAAATTTGATGATTAAAAGCTATCACAAATCAAACAGATACCTGGAAAGGGGGGGGGGGCTTAAAAAGAAGCGCAATATGAACAATAACATTCTTCAGGAAATAGGAAACCCGGAGTACTTCACTAAAGGATGGTTACAAATTTGGCTATCCTGCTCTTTAGCTTACTTAGCACAGTGGTTAATCAAGTCCTATACCCAAATACCTGTTCATTACCTAGAAGGGGCGGGGTGGGGAGTTAGCTGGCCATGGCCATTTCAGCATTTAAAAACTGCAGCCAGGGATGGTGTTTAATTTGTGTGACTAAAGATTTCTCCATTTTCAGACATGGTGCTGGATCAGCATGAGCCTTCCAGTGATCTGGACGAAGCCACCCGTAAGAAGGTCCGGGAAGCTCTTCTGAAAAAGCATCATCATCAGAACGAGAAGAAGAAAAACAACCTGCTCCCGATTGTCCGTTCTTTTGCGGAGGTTAGCCAGAAGAAGTCAGATCCTCACTCAATGGATAAGGCAGGTGAGGATTCTTGGGCTCTGGACACTCTAGTCGAGCCTGCGCAGTAGCTTATGAACCATCAGCTATGTATTCAGAGGTCTCAGCGTGCCTGTAGCAGTTGAAATCACAAGCGCTCACCCAAAGCACTTTAACAGTCCTCTCAGTGTCAGCAGCACTTGGCTTCTTCTGATAGTGGAGAGGAAGTTTCTGAGACTTACCTTTGCTGCTATATGAATCTGACATCTGGGGAAAATAAATCGTTACGGAGGCTCTTGATATGTTCAAAGATGACACGATCCAGTGGGCAGAGCATAGGTGTGGGTCCAGATTTCAATTAGTACACGTGAAGTTGCCTGACACGGAATCAGACTGTTGATCCATCAGGGTCAGTATTGTCTTCTCAGACTGGCAGCAGCTCTCCAGGGTCATAGGCAGAGGTCTTTCACATCACCTACTGCCTGATCCTTTTAACCAGGTAACTTGGGCTTATGAGCGTAATTTATGGTATGGGAAGGTTTCTGTCATGTGTCTAATGTTGGCTCTTTAACACTCTCAGGATTTACCTACCTGCTTCCAGTTTAAGGTCAGCGCAAAATAGATCGTAGGTTGCTACAGCCTGTACAGGCCTTCCATTTTCCCAGTGATAGAAGTCTAGCAGCGGGCTGTACCTGGTAAATGAAATCATCAAGTGAATCAGTCAGATGGGAGGGTTTGCAGTGGACAGTGTGGCAGAAAACACTTGGCAGCTGTCTTATACGTCTGGCCTCCTGACAGCCACCAAAACTGTTGCAGGGCTTAAGCCAGGGGTGTATCCATAGCCTTCCCACCTGACAGAGCTGCTTCTAGGCAGGCTCTTAGTCTTATCCTTTCTCACAGCCAACCAGGTAGTTTCTCCATCTGCAGTAGTGTCAGACTAGGGACAGACAACAGAGTTAAAGTTGTGATGGTGCCATTGTTGTCCATGGAATATGCTCTCTGTTCTTTCAGCTCAGTCATTAGTTCAAGTACTACAACACCTGCCCCCCCCCCCCGCACAATCTGTGATAGTGGTGGGATAACAGTGATAAGCCCAGACCTGGATGGCCCAGTTCTTAGAAGCTAAACAGGGTCAGCCCTGGTTAATATCTGGATGGGAGACCACCAAGGAAGACCAGGGTGACTATGCTTAGGCAGACAATGGCAAACCACCTGTGTGTGAACATCCCTTACCTTGAAAGCCCTGTGAGGGGTCACCAGAAGTCGGCTGCGATTTGGTGGCACCATTGTTCTCTATGGTGTCACTTTTTTCCCACCATAGAGAACAATGGAGGGAATGGGGGCAACCTGTTTGGGGGCCTGTAGAATTGGACCCCCTGATCCAATATTCTTGAAACTTGGTAGGTATTTCGGGGAGAGGCCCCAGCAGCTTCCTTGCAAGTTTGGAGCCTCTCCCTCAAACCCCCTCCCCTCCAGCCGCTGTTTAAGCCGCTGCCGAATTTCGGCGGCAATTTGGTGGCGGGCCGAATCAGATCAGAGAATCTAGTGCCCACTCCTGAGCTGGCCTCAGAAGGAACTTAGAGGTTTCCCTCTGGTCCACCACATCCCCCCTGAAAAGGTGAGTGGATTTGTGGGGAAGAGGCAGAGATAAACTGAGAACTCTGCAACTTCCTGTCCCTGCCACTTTCTAAATGTAAAACAGAGTAAAAAAAAAAAAGGGTGGAAATGTCATGATGGGGAAAAGGGGCAGGTAGCCTTCAGCCAGGCCCAAGTGGACAGATGCAAACAGGAACTATTGAGGGAGGCATGCTTTACCTTTGAACTGTTCATGTCCTCTTTCTGTGCGATGCCCCATTTGACATCCACCCCTTCTTTCAAAGAAGATCACATTCATTGGGTTCCTGTAATAATACCCCAAAGTTCTCTTCTGCTTTCTTAAGTCGTGATTGTTACCAGAGCTACGCCCTCTTCCTTCCACGCTATTAGTCCATACTACAAGCATACGTGCTGCTCTGGTCGAAGAAGAGCTGCCATTACACATGGCCTGTGTGTGTACAGGGTCAGTGTGTGTAGCAGAGGAGCAGGACTGAACACTCTGGTCCTGCCTGTTCTTGCATCCGAGCAACTGGTCCTGCACTCCCCCCACCCCCCATCTGTGTATATTGACTTCATGTGGCACAATACTTGTGGAGGTGCAAACTGTGCATAGGCTTCGTTCCTGTGATCAGGTGTTTGGCTTTTCAAACATTCCTTAATCTAGAGGGATGGCGCTGGCACATGTGCAGTTTAGATGCAAGCAGGTTATGAAGAGCCAGTGTGCTGTAGTGGCTTAAAGTGTCTGACTAGTATCTGGAAAGCTCAGGTTCGAATGCCCGCTTGTGCCATGGAAGCTCGCTGGGTGACCTAGGGCCAGTCACACTCTCAGCCTAACCTACCTCACAGGATTGTTGTGAGGTTAAAATAGAGGAGAGGAGAGTGGAAGAAGAAGAAGAAGAAGAAGAGATTGGATTTATACCCCGCCCTCCACTCCCCAAGGGAGTCTCAGAGCGGCTTACAAACTCCTTTTCCCTTCCCCTCCCCACAACAGACACCCTGTGAGGTAGGTGGGGCTGAGAGAGCTCTTTCCCAAGCTGTCCTTGAGGGAACAGCTGGCACAGAGCTATGGCTTGCCCAAGGTCATCCAGCCAGGTGCAAGTGGAGGAGTGGGGAATCAAACCCGGTTCTCCCAGATTAGAGTCCACGCACTTAACCACTACACCAAACTGGCTCTCCATAAGCTGCTTTGGGAGAAAGCTGTCTGCATGTATTGTCCTATACCCACAATGTCATGTGTATGGGGCTTCTGCTCCTTTAAGTGCTCGTTAATATGAAGTAATTTTGTGTGACGGTGGCCTCAGAGTTCGCCATGTCCCTTTCCTGCCCACACTCCTTATCCATCTCTTGTTTTCATATGCCAAAGCCATGCATCTGGATGTAAGTATTCCCTGTATCTTTGTGCTAAGAAATTGTTCTTTCTCACACAGAGGTTCTCCTGTGGTTTGGGAGCTGTATCCCATCCTTAGTTTCCATTTATTCTCTTTCCATGTTTTCCATGTTTTGCTTCTTGTTTCCCCATACTTTGTCAGTGATGAACAAACCATGGAAAGTTAACAAATGGGAAATGAGGGTGTGAAGACACTTTGAGTGCAGGTCAGCAGCACTCAAACTGCAGGAAAACTTCTGGTTGAAAAGACCCAAAGACGCAAGCAGAAGTTCACGCACATAAATGTGCACGGTGAAAAAGAACCCCTCCTAAGCTGAAAGTAAGTAGCCATGAATGTGTCCTTTTCGTCTAAAATTCTTTCTTGTTTCTTTGCTAGGAATGAACACGCTGACTCTCCAGCCTCCTTCCAATACCCTAGAAGTGAGAAATGGACCAAGCCATGATACTACTCCGACGGATCTCAGCAAGGTGGCGCCTCATCCGTTCATTCAGTTTATATGCTACGTTTTGTCCTTCAGTGCACTGAAGCTAGTTAACAGTATACACAGAAATGGCAATAGAATTAAGTTCAAACCTAAAGCAACCACAAAAATAAGAAGCCAGAGATACCAGTAACTTGGTTTTAAGCAGCTTGAGATCACTAAATCAGGCTTTAGGTCAACTGGAACAAGCAATATCCTCAAAAATGTCTTTGTTTCCAGAAGTGTGAAGGCTCAACGATGGACTTCAGTTGTCATTGTGTAAATGCCAGGCAGAGAGTAAGGATGTGTGTGTGTGTGCATTAGCACCCTAGAAAGCCCACAGTAGCCTGATCTCGTCAGAGCTCAGAAGCTAAGCAGGGTTGGCCATGGTTAGTATTTGGACGGGAGACCATTGAGGAATTCCATGGTTGCTATGGAGAGCTAGACAATGGCAAACCACCCCTGCTCATCTCTTGCCTTTAAAACCCCATATGGAGTTGCCACAACTTGATGGCTTACTTTACTTTTATACTGTGCATTGTCTCCCCCCCCACCACCAAAATTACCAAACATAAAGTCCCCCCCCCCCCCCCCCCGATCTTTTAAAAAGAGAGGGTAAATGTAGCTGGGAAAGAAATGTTAAGGGAATTGGCTCATATACTCATGCGCACGCACATGCATGTCCGTTTTCAACGCAGTCCTAGAAATGAAGTCCTTTTCTTTGGAATTAGGCAGAGCTTCATTTCATGAAGAAGATCCCCATTGGAGCGGAAGCCTCAAACGTTCTTGTGGGAGAGCTGGATTGTCTTACGCGGCCCATTGTTGCCTTTGTGCGCTTAACACCAGCAGTTCTGCTGTCAGGAATGACAGAGGTTCCAATCCCTACCAGGTAAGAGGTTACGGTGAAGAGGACTGGGGAAGGTGGGAAGTGGGAATCAAATAACACTTGGAAAACACATCAGTTATTACGAGATTTTATCCGTAGTTTAGGATTTTGTTGTTTTTGCAGAACTCGGGTTGTTGAGTCCAGTAATTTTGTTATCTGGGAAAAAAAAGTTAGTTGGGGAATAAAGAAGCATTGTAGGATGGCCGGCAGATGGCCGGCAGACTCAGATGTGGACCATTAGCTTATAACTGTGGTTTGGAGAAAAATCTCATTCTCCTGACCAAGAGATCAAGTTGCCCAGGCTCTTTTCTTTTTTTTTAGCAGAAATTGCCAGTCATTTTGGATGCAGCAAATGAATTTCTGTGAATGGAAACGGGAGGCATTTATTGCCGATTCCCCCACTGACCCTCCCCACACTGTTTCTGGGTAGCTTCCATCCTCCATGAGCCGGATTCCAGGGGTCATTTGGGGCTGCAGTGGGAGGTAGAGAAGTGCCACTCCCCAGATAGAAATCTCCAGTGGATTCAAATCCCCACCTTTGCATTGAATATACCTGCAACATCCAACAGGCTATGCAACAGCACACTATTTCTGCCAGGCACTTCCACAGGCTAGTGGAGACTCTTGGTGGTTCCATAATTTAAGTAGGCAGTGTTTCCAGTGGTAGATTTGTAATAATGGATACTGTATACACGTGCACACGTGTCTTTAAATACATGTGTACACATATCTGGGAGCCCTGATTGGGCCATGGTCTCCAGAAACTTGTCAACAGATGTTTAAACATGCCAAGTACACATTTATGTATTGTCTGTACCTGATGCACTATATCGATGTGAGGCAGATACATTTTGTGAGACTGAGTGTGTTTAAAACTATCCTAAGTTTACATACTCTTTAAACCTGCCTAGTCTGTTATACAATAAAGGTTTTGTGTCCGTCCTTCCTTCCTTCCTTCCTTCCTTCCTTCCTTCCTTCCTTCCTTCCTCCTCCTTCCTTCCTTCCTTCCTTCCTTCCTTCCTTCCTTCTCTTTTTTTTGGCTAGGTTTCTGTTTTTCTTGCTGGGCCCAGCAGGGAAAGCACAACAGTACCATGAGATTGGAAGATCAATGGCAACCCTCATGACGGATGAGGTACAATAAAATATAAAACCATTCTTTGCTTCTTTGAGTGGTGGTGGTGGGGAGAAGGTGAAATATAAATTACTTCAAACAAATAAATGCAGCTTTGTGGCCCAATGTGTTCTTGAGATTATAAACCAGGAAGATTTCTAGCAACACCCATTAGGATCATTTGTGGTTCCCATGTGTCTAAGTAGTGCTCATGCAACAGTGGATACAGTCCTATAAAAGCTACATGACACTTTCCCCTAACTCTTGTAAGAAAAGGCAATCTGTTCAATTCCCTGCTTCATAGCTGACCACAGATGTTCAGACTGTGGCATGGAAGCTTCCTTAAACTGGGACCTGAACTAGAAGCTATGCTCAGCATGGAGCAGCTGCTGAAACCATTTCACTTATAATTCTCCATGCCCACTTCATATCAATGACCAGGAAATGCATCATTGCTGGGGTAGGGCAGGGTATAAATTAATTAATTAAATAATAATAGTAATAATGTCACCACACAGGATAACTATACCAAGATGCTACAAGAGGACGGGACAGAAAACTTGTCACAGACCTGCCCTTCATCTTAGTTCCTCCCTAACAGCCTTAGAATATCTTAGAATGGTGTTAACTCTGCCTACCATTGCACTGCAAGTCATTCCAAGGAGGAGGGTATGATCACTTTTAATAGGAAAATGGCCACCATTTAGTGAATTTTCCTGGTTATTTCCTTGTGATGAAATTACCTTGTGTGACTGAGCCCAGTTGAGGTTTTATTGTGTCCTGGGGAGCGGTGAAAAGAGTTCTCTGTGCTGAATTATGAGACTCGTGCAAATTCAGGTAGCTGTTTGTGGGGGGTGTGATGGGGTGAAAAGAAAGATATTTAAAAGCAGTAAGGATTGAGGAAGACGTGTTGTAGTGAGTGAGGTGACAGATTTGAAAAAATATTGCTAGAAATAAGAGGTATTATGTTTCATTTATTTATTTCAAAAAGCAAGCAAAACAGTAATAGCTTCTTCTTAAGAGCAAAACATGAACATTACTACAAGTACACCTTAGAAGTCGTTATGAGAAAATTGATGCAAACATATCCATGATAAAAGCATTGGGTTGGATCCCCCGGAATTCCACAGATGAAACGTCGTTTTCCCAACTCCTGGGACAGACCTCTTGTTCACCCTTCATGCTGTTCCTGGAAGTTTTTGTCCCCCAAGAGAAGTCATTTAGAAAACATTTGGGGCTTCAGAAGGAAGGGGGAGTGAAAAAGTCCCACTCTACAGTCAGAAAACCTTCATCAGTGGATGTTTTCAGCAGGGTCCAAGCCACTGAATGGTCTGATTCATACATTTACTGTCTGCCTTAATTTCCCTTCCCCCTTATAACCTGCCCCTTAAAAAGGATTCTCAGTTTTATTCCTCTGCGTATCTAAAGAAGTGAACACCTTTCAAGAAGTTGATACTAAATAAATGTTGGTCTTTAAGTTGCCAGTAGACTTGTGTTTTATTCTGACTCTTTGAGCTGTTGCACATTCAATAATGCGCTTGTTATAATATATAGAATAGTTCTACTTCCTGGAAAATTACAGTGTACCTAGTGGAAAACATCACTGAACTGATTTCAAATTATTTTTTGTTTACTACTTCTTGTTGTTTCAAGATTAAAGTAACAACAGTTTTTTTCTCTTGCTCTCCCATCAATAGATTTTTCATGATGTTGCTTACAAAGCAAAGGACCGCACTGACATTTTAGCTGGGATTGATGAGTTTCTAGACCAGGTGACAGTGCTTCCGCCTGGAGAATGGGATCCATCAATTAGAATCGAACCACCGAAAAATCTCCCTTCCCAGGTAAATTGTGGATTTCTTCTCTAGCATGATAGAACAGAAGGACTGCATTTTCAAAACTACAAATCTTGCACACAAGAGAAGTAGATGCCTGAATTATGGACAGTAATATAGCATAATCAAGATAATAGTACATTTTAAAGCCCTCTGTGTGTAACTGCAGCTCAAGCTAGATGTTAGAAAATGGCCCTAGATATTTGCCCCCAAATCAGACTGTCACTGCCCAGTGTGTTTATGTCACTTCCAGGTGATGTGGACACATCACAGTGCTCCTCCCCACTCCCTGCCATCCCCCCCACCCCGTCAGCATGTCGTTGGGGACATTGGGTGGCGACACTCTGGTTTTTGGGCAAAACTCTATTAGATTTCTTCCTACATGATGTTTCCGTATTACCAGGAAAAGAGAAAGACGCCTGGAACACCAGGAGTCCCCAACGGAAATGCTTGCCATGTTGAACCAGAAGATCACAGTGGGCCTGAACTTCAGAGAACAGGAAGGTGAGTTCTGTGTGCCCCAAAATGCTTTCTCTAAAGGGCAAAATGTTTTCTACTTGCGCTGCTTTTTCAACTAGCGGTGAAGTTCGTGTGAATCCTGAGTCAGGTTGACATGCAAAAACTAGAACAGATGAATACTTATGTTGAATGAGAACATTGGTCTATCAAGGTCAGTACTGTCTACTCAGATTTGCAATGTGTGTGTGTCTGTGTAGAGCGCTGTTAAGTCACAGCTGACTTATGGCAACCGGATGAATTAATAACCTCAAAAACATTCTATCATTAATGGCCTTGCTCAGGTCTTGCAAACTGAGGGCCATGTCTTCCTTGATTGAGTCAATCCATCTCATGTTGGGTCTTCCTCTATTCCTACTGAAACCTTTCCTGGCATTGTTGTCTTTCCCACGGTCTGTTAACTTCTCATAAGGTGACCAAAGTACTATAGCCTCAGTTTGGGCATGTTAGCTTCTAAGAAGAGTTCAAGCTTGATTTAAACTAGAACCCACATATTTATCTTTTTGGCAGTCCACGATACCCATAAAACTCTCCTCCAACACCACATTTCAAAGGTACCAACTTTTCTTCATTTTCCAACTTTCACATCCATACATAGCAATGGGGGAGTGCTATCGTCTGAATTATCTTGACCTTGGTCTCCAGCAACACATCTTTATACTTATGGATCTTTTCTAGTTTCTTAACAGCTGCTGTTCCCATTCACAATCTCCTTCTGATTTCTTGGCTGCAGTCTCTCTTTTGGTTGATGACTGAGAGAATACAAACTCCCTAGCAATTTCAATTTCTTCATCGTCAGCCTTAAAGTTGCCCGTCAGCCTTAAAGTTACCACTCTTTTTCTGACAACCTCAGGACAGTGTACATTGTTCTCCTGTCCTCTGTTTACCCTCATGACAACCCTGTGAGGTAGGCCAGGTTGCAAGATAAATGACTAGTTCAAGGTCACCCAATGCACTGCATGGTAGAGTGGAGAACTGAACCCACAACACCACATGGGTTCTCTCCATTGTACTAGATCTCTTGCTGGTTGCATATATAGCGGCTTGATGTTAGGGTTAAAGAAGCTTTAGTGATTCAGTCTTTTAGTGATTCCATGTTGTTGTTTTTTAAAAAAATAGTGGCATCCAGTTTCAAATTGAAATTACTATTTTTTTAATTGCTTTCAGCAACCAAACAGCTCATTTCAGAAGCAGCAAACTTGCCTAGCGGCAGTGAACTTTCTCAGTGGGAATGAATAAGAGTGACCACTGGTATTCAAAATTTTGCCTTCTGATCATAGCGATCCTGCTTGCTTACACAGATCCTGTGTAAACTGCCCATTATTGAACCCCTTGCGAAGGACCAGAGTGGCAAAAGCAGATGTCTGGGCTGGAGACGTAATTTGTAAGTGAACTGAAGTTGTTATGATGGAGCCGTCAGTTCCTGTAGGGTGCAGACTCACCCCACTGTCATTTCTTGCCAACCTTTTTTTTGGGCTTTTGGAACACTAAAAAACCTGCGAAAGACAAAAACAAAACAGTGAACAGAGATGACAATGGATTTCTGCAACTAGCAACAATACCACTTTCATTTCTCTAAAAGGAAATACCCCCCACCACCACCGATTTTGCTGTGTGCCTTCATGCCTTTTCTGCTAACTCCTTTGTGGGGATCAAACAATTAGACTGTCTGCCTTCTAGCAATCACCCTCCTGTCTTCTTTGATTTTTTTTGCAGACTGTTTGGCGGTTTGATCCTGGATGTGAAACGGAAAGCTCCTTGGTACTGGAGTGACTACAAAGATGCTATAAGTTTGCAGTGTCTAGCTTCCTTCCTCTTCCTGTACTGTGCCTGCATGTCTCCTGTGATCACCTTTGGGGGGTTGCTTGGAGAAGCAACAGAGGGGCAAATAGTAAGGATGATTCCTCCCTCCTGTCATGTATTGTGAGTTATTGTCAAGTCAGACTTCAGGAGAATAGAGTGGTATTACAGAGTGCAGTGGGTGTCTGATTTTACTGTCGCTCTTTTACATTTGAGGTATGTGTGCTACTTAAGATGAATGGATCTTGTATCCTTAGCTCTGTCGCATGGCCAACATCCCAGTTTTTTGGAGCTTTGTAATTTTACATTTCTCAAGGAAACATGGGCTTTCAGATACCGTATTTTTCGCTCCATAAGACGCACCTGACCATAAGACGCACCTAGCTCCGCTCGGTGCCGTGGCTTGGGAAAGGTGAGGGGGGTTTAAGACACACACACTTCCCCCCCACTTTTTTGGGGAGAAAAAGTGAGTCTTATGGAGCAAAAAAATATGGTAAGTTCTTCTTATGGAGGACAAACTCTGGGCTGTCTCTTCTAGAACAGAGAATGGAGAGTGTTTATTTGAGTTCACTATAACTGGATTAATTATCCCTTAATACATTTCAACTACCCTCATAATTACTGGGCTTAATGAATGGACAGCATTTTTTAAAATTTGCTCAGTTATGATTATAGGTATAGAAACCCAAATACATATCATCCCTGATTTCACAGTCATGAATGCACCCTCTAATCTGTGGAGTCTTGTGAGCAAAAATTGTACTTTGTGAGCTACTGGCATTAAAGTTCTGAGCGAGCGATTTGGCTGCTGCATAAATTAGTTTGCTCTGGAGCCGTCCTTCCTGAGTGGAGGCAAAAATGTGTGAGCCAGAGGCTAAAAAACTGTGAGCTCGCTCACACTAACTCAGCTTCGAGGGAACACTAGAGTGTTGATATTCTTCTTTATAATAATCTGAGGAAACTTTCTACCGTGGTTGTTCGTTTTTTTGGCAGAATGTATATAGAAGTGGCTGTACAATGGACATTGTACATCTGCAAGCAACTACATAATAATGCCCCTGAAGCACAGATACTTATCACAACAGTTTTCTTTCTGTAATCAAACAAACAAAGACATGGGGTATAAAACAACCTCAGAGATCTGGTGATTTCATTATTGTGAGGCTTTTTATCCCCAGCCAGTGTATAACACTGGGATCAAGAAAAATGTCCCATGAGTTTTTGCAAAGGAAAACTCATCTGGGGAAGCATTGATTTCAGGTGTTATATCGTTATATCTGGTTAGCACAAACAATGAACTTTTACTAGAGCACATTTACCTTACTACAGACTGATCTGTTCTTGGGGCAGAAAAATAACCCCAAATAAGAACAATATTAGCAATTAACAATGAATAGTATTTTCCCTTTACATTTTTTGACAGCTAGGTTTACCACAGTTTGGTTTGGGTCTGAAATCGGGCTCAAAATTTCTCTTGCCACAAACTTGTCCTTCAGTTAGAGTACCACTCTGTAAACATAAATGAGTTGTAAGGGTTGAAGTTAACGAAAGGGTGCATTGATTTTTCTTCAGCAAGGAATAAAAATACCTCTTTTAAACAAGAATTTTTTTTAAAAAAGTTAATTTTGGGGGGGGGGGGGAGAGTTAATTTTGGAAAAAGAAATTCCCCTCTCCATAACAAAACTAGATGGAAGCAATTGTGAATATGGAACTTAGGGGTGGTAAAAATCTGGAATGCCCAATAAAAATGCTGTTTGAAAACGTACTTTGCCACTTTCAAAACTTAAAACAAAGGTTGTTTCAGATGAATTTTTTTTCTTCTTGTATCACATTTAAAAGAGGTTCATGGTTTCATGAAGCAAGCCTACTGATCCATGTGACTGAATTGCCATATGAATTACAGAATTTAAAGTAGCCTTCAAGTGGAGGCCATTCCAGATGCATCAGCCCCTCCTGAGAGAGTTCTAAGCTTAGTTGCCTCTGCAGAATGTGGAATTAGCTATGGTTAGGATAATGAGCTTCATGGACCATTTGGCTGACCTAATGCAGCATTTCTTTTATTCTCATGTCTGTTTTTATACTTGCAGAGTGCAATGGAATCCTTATTTGGTGCCTCTATGACGGGTGTGGTATATTCCCTCTTTGCTGGCCAGCCGCTCACTATCTTGGGGAGTACTGGGCCTGTGTTGGTCTTCGAGAAAATTTTGTTCAAGTTCTGCAAGTAAGGTGGTACACTCCCTAAGGGCCTAAATAAATATAATGGTAATTTGGCAAAATAAAGTGAGAGATTAAAAAAAATCAACCCTGTTTCTTATTGTAGCTAGAATCCAACACAGAGTTAAGAACATCTAGGCCCATTTGATTTCAGTAGCCTCTTGTCCCCAACTGTATATTGGATTCTGTTTTATTCTTAATTTTTAAAATTGTTTTTGGTTTTGCTTTTCTGTATGTTGCTATGTAGGTAGTGTTATTTTTCTTCAAGATTCATATTCTGGGTTTTTTTTCTTTGTTAAAATAGGTGTGCTTAACTTTAATAAAGAAGAGTGGTAAGGGATCCTTTCACTGTATGTAGATTTCCACATGTATATTTGGGCAAAACTCATCTTCAAATGCCCCTGAAGGGAACTTTGACTCTTGAAAGCTTAAGAACATAAAAGAAGACAATGTTGGATCAGGCCAATGGCCCATCCAGTCCAACACTCTGTCACACAGTGGCCAAAAATACCATGTGCCATCAGGAGGTCCACCAGGGCGGCCAGGACCCTAGAAGCTCTCCCACTGTTGCCCTTCCCCCCAGCACCAAGAATACAGAACATCACTTGTCCCAGACTGAGAGTTCCTATCTATACTTTGTGGCTAATAGCCACTGATGGACCTCTGCTCCATATGTTTATCTAATTCCCTCTTGAAGTCGTCCATGCTTGTAGCTGCCGCCACCTCCTGTGGCAGTGAATTCCACGTGTTAATCACTCTTTGGGTGAAGAAGTACTTCCTTTTATCTGTTCTAACCCGACTGCTCAGCAATTTCATGCCCATGAGTTCTTGTATTGTGAGAAAGGGAGAAAAGTACCTCTTTCTCTACCTGCTCCATCCCATGCATAATCTTGTAAACTTCGATCATGTCACCCCTCAGCCGTCATTTCTCCAAGCTAAAGAGCCCCAAGAGCTTATGCCCTGGAAATCTTGTTGGTCTTTAAGGTGCAACTTGACTTGAATCTTGGTCTTTAAAATAGTAACATCATCTCCCAAGAGTAATGCCTATCAAAGGTATGAAGGTCCCATGTGGTTAGATGTGTTACTTAGAGAACCTAGATGCCCAGAATCCACTTTAAATGTTCCCTGGATTTCCTGTGCCTGCACAGTAGGTCAGTCTTTGTGGAACAAAGGGGCTGGAGAATCAATAGACAGGAGGTGGGACAAGATGGGTTTTTAAATCTGTGATTTTGTTACTCTACATTCAAGAACTCATTTCCCTCTCTTTATGTGTCCTATTCATTTATTCTTATCCATGGCCTCCTTTGCAGAGACTACGGGCTTTCTTATCTTTCCCTGCGGACCTGCATTGGCTTGTGGACTGCTTTCATGTGCATCCTTCTCGTGGCAACGGATGCCAGCTCTCTCGTTTGCTACATCACTCGCTTTACAGAAGAAGCTTTCGCCTCCTTGATCTGTATCATTTTCATCTTCGAGTCTCTAGAAAAATTGCTCAGTCTGGGGCACACCTACCGGATTCATATGAACACTGACCTGGACAAGCTGAGCTTGTATTAGTGAGTTACTTCTCTCTCTCTCCCCCCCCCCCCCTTCTTAAACAATGTGCATTCCTGTTGATTTATTTAATTTTATCTGAATTCATTCACTGATTTCTGCAAGAGTGCTGGTGGCACACAAAAGTATTTATTCAGTGGATTTATATGTCTGTGCAACCGCTCATCTGCCGCACATGTGTATGTTCCAAAGTACATGTGTTTGTAATAAGGGATGCTTACTGCAGACATGATGCAGTTTTCTTCTTCCCACCCCAATACAATACATAAGTGTAAGCTTGTTTTTGCACTGTGATGTAAACAAAGCTGTGTTTTTTGAAATGGTCTCAGTCTGCTTATTAATCTTCCCCCCGTCTGCCTGTTAGCTGCACATGCACAGCCCCTAAGAATCCCAGCAATTCCACTCTGAGCTACTGGAATACCAACAACATCATTCCTTCTGCGGTTCCGTGGGCTAATCTCACAGTCTCTGTAAGTGTTTGCACTGCTATCTCCCCCCACCCCTGCCACCCCCACCTTGTAGGAGATGAGGTCTGTGGCCTAGCATTATCCATTAATTGGGTAACAGGATCCAACATGATTTTAGCACTTTTTTTAAAAAAATAGTGCCCTTAAAGGTATAATGGATCTGTTGTAGACTCAGTTGCAAAACTGAGTACCCCCCCCCCCCCCAGTTTGGAATTTTTTTTCTGAAACAAGAAACCCCACTCCGTTATTGCTGGGGAGGATCACTGTTAGGGCCTGCTGGATCCTGGTGATGGAACAGCGGAGATGGCCTCAGAGATGAAGGGGGCAGCTGTGTTGCATTTAGTAACCCCTGTTCACAGGTACTACTCCAAACGACGACTAGGGAGGGGCTCAGTTTCCTCCTGCAGAACTCTCTCCTAGTGTTCCAAATGCTGCTTTTTAAGCCCACAGTGAATTGGGTTATCTAGAATGCTCCGTGATGACATAAAGAAGCCATAAAGTACAGTGATCAATCTGTCAATGTAAGACAGGGGAGAACCTGGTTCAAATTCTCAGTGAGGGCCAAAACACACAATATATGTGTCATGTTGGGTCACAGGTCCCCAACCTGACCGTATTCATATGTATGATCGGGCAAAACTCATCTTCAAAATATTCTGTTACTCTGTTCAGCTTGTGGGCATAGAGAGGAGGGAGGATGGGCTACAGGCATCCCTCCTGCCTCATTTTTGACAGTAGAAATGTCCAGTGGCTAGAGCTTGTTTACCCGTTCCTCAGGCTTGAAAACCGTGGGAGGGAATCTTGAAGTCTGTCCCTCCCCTCTTGCAGTGTTCCTAAACAAAATGGAGCCACAGAACGCTTTGAAGGTTTCTTCTCCTGGTCATACATATGACTAGAAGTTGAGTCAGGCGTCCAACTTGTGTCATATGTATCAAGTATTTAGGCCCTGAGCCATGAACCTTGCTGGGTGATCTTGGCCCTGCCAGATTTATCTGCCTCACAACTTTGTTGGAAGGGGAATAAAAGGATGAAGGGAGGACCATGTTTGTTGTCCTGATCTCCTGTGAGGAAAGGGGTGATAAAAAGGTAGACATCTTGCATTGCCTTGGTTTTTTTTTTTTTTACTTTAGACAGCTTCCTGCCAGCCTTCTTAAACAAAAGGAACCCAAAAGAAACACTTCTTTACACAACGAGTGATTAAAATGTGGAATTCGCTGCTAGAGGATGTAGTGATAGCTACAAGGATGTATTGCTTTAAAAGGGGATTAAACAGATTCATGAAGTACAGGTCTATCTGTGGCTATTAACCATGGTGACTAAAGGGAATCTCCACATTCAGAGGTAGTAAACCTCTGAATACTAGTTCTTGGAGGCAACATCAGGGGAAAAGTCTCAGCCTGCCCGCCCTGTTGTTGGCCTTCCAGAGTAACTGGTTGGCCACTGGAGTAGATGGACCAATGGCCTGATCCAGCAGGGCTCTTCTTATGTTTCCACTGGCCACCAGATTTAGTTTCTCTGAGAACCATCATGGCAGTTGCTCTTCTTTTTTATTTGTGGGGTGCCTCCTCACAGGCCTCTTGATTCTTTAAAGAGCTTGGGATTAAAGAGAAACACAGCAGGCCCAGTTGTCTCCTCTGTAACTTCAGGCCAAGGCTGTCAGATTCACTGTCCTGCTGTGATACAGGGACACAGTGTTCTAGACCCTGAAGACATGGGAGAAGTAGGGTTGCTAAAGAGTCGGAAACGTCAGTCTAAGGTCACAAGTGCTGGGAAAGTGACCGCTGTTCTCTAAAATACAATCTTGGAACAGGTGGAAGAGCCCAGACTGACAAATTCAAATTGGAAACATACTGGGTTGGATCCAGACAACTTTTCTGCCAGTAACAAAAGGAAGAGGTGGTCCCCTTTGACTACCAAAAAGGCTTTTCTGGGTTCATGGGACATACACGAACAAAGTCATGTGGGGTGGGAGCTGTAGTAAGGAGAGAAATTAGATAAGTGCAAAAGCTGGTTGGAGCCAAGCTAGGGTTGCCAGCTCTCTGGAGAAAACATGCCCTGCCCTTTTAATAAAGGCTTATTTACCAGATGATGTGATCTACCTACAGGCCATTAAAAGGTTCAGCTGTATTAAGCCTTTGTGAAAGAGGCAAGGACATTCTTCAAACTGGCTGGCAGCCCTAGTCCAACTCAAATGCTTCTTTTTGTTGCTGAGAAGAATAATTCTCTAGAGTTGGATTGACAGGCACTATCTATCAGATAGAGAGCTGTTCTAGGTATGCTCCGGATGAAACATTCTGGCAGTGTCAGGGAGCAATCCTAAACTGCGTCTCTCAGAAGCAAGGCCTATTTAATTCAATGGGGCTTAGTCCTAGGAAAGTGTCCTTAGGATTTGTTTGTTTTTGTTCATTCTTGCAAGGTTTCTTTGCAATCAATATATCTGAATACTTACTGAGGTTAATTGTTGCCACTGCATTTAATCAGCCTTGATATAACGCGTAATGTTGCCACTGTAGACCTTACAGTGTATTTTGATTTATATCTGTTTTGATCAGGAATGTAAGATGATGCACGGAGAATTTATGGGACCTGGATGTGGACACGATGGCCCTTATACTCCAGATGTTCTTTTCTGGTGCTGCATCTTGTTTTTTACCACCTTTATCATGTCAAGCACACTGAAGCAATTCAAAACCAGTCGCTACTTCACGAAAAAAGTAGGTAAAATGTCAGCAAGGCTATTCAGCAAGGCTTTAATGTTTAACTAGAGTGCATCGTCTAATCAGCTTAATAATAACAAGGGATGGGCCCAACCGGCTGACAAACTAAAGTTCATCATGAATTTTGGCCTGTTTGGGGTTTGCGAACTGAAGTTTGTGAACTGAAGAACTGGGATAAACTACCATGAATTTTGCTGTAATTCATGGTGGCTTGTGACAGTTCGCCAAGAGCAGAAAGCAGGGTTTTACTCCTGCTTTCTGCTGTTCACAAAAAACAGCTGCATGGCTGGGAACTCCCTGCAACTCAGCTGTTTGGTTTAAATGGCTCAGAGGCATTTAACCCCTGCTTTCAGCTCCCTGCAAGCCATTTAAACCACCACTGTTTTCAGCTTCCTGCAGCTTTTCATGGGGAGTAGAAAGCAAATGGCCTTGCTTTCTGCTTCCCATGAAAAGCCATGAACAGCAGAAAGGAGGGTTTAAATTGAAAGGGTGAAGTGCCTTCCTGGGGGCACTTCACCCCCAGCTTTCTGCTGGCTGCGGCTTGCTGCAGCCATCAAGAAGGAGGGAGATTTCTTCCGGGGGGATCCCCCTTCCCCTTTCTGTTGGCTGCTGTCTAAAGGGACTCCAGAAGACACCCCAAAACAACTGCATGGTAAGGAGCACCTTCCTGCTGCACAGCTATTCTTAGCACTGTTTTGCAGTTACTTAAAAACCTTTTCACAGGCTTTTGCAGGGCCACAAAGCACATGAACCCATTTGGTTCATAAACAACTCTCCTGGTTTGGGGTTCAGTTTGTGGTTCACTGCATTTTCCTGGTTCATGCCCATCCCTAATAATGAAGGCCTGGCTGGATTCCCTCTCCTCCCCACCCTGACTTAGATATCACTACTTTTCTTGATTACTAGATTTCTGCTTTCCTTTACTCTCCTTACCTAGCAGTGTGGCTTGGTCCATTTCAACCTGCCCCTAGTGCACCTAATGGACAGTGCCCGTTTTGGAACTTCCTTGGTTGTCTGGAGAGGAGACAACTGAGAGGTGATATGATAACCATTTTCAAGTACTTGAAGGGCTTTCATACAGAGTTGTTTTCTGGTGCCCCAGAAGGTTGGACCAGAACCAACGGGTTGAGCTGAAATCAAAAGAGTTTTCAGCTAAACATTAGGAAGAACTTCCTGACAGTTAAAGTGGTTCCTCAGTGGAACAGTCTTCCTTGGGAGGTGGTGGGCTCTCCTTCATTGGAGGTTTTCAGACAGAGGCCAGATGGCCATCTGGCGGCAATGCTGATTCTGTGAACTTCAGCAGATCATGAAAGGGAGGGAAGGAAGGATTGCATCAGTGCTTAGTTCTCATGGTCTTTTCTTACATGTCCAGGGAAATGCTGATCACCACTTTGGGGTCAGGAAGCAATTTTCTTCAGGCCAATTTGGCCAGGGATCCTGGAGGGTTCCCCCTCTCTTCTGGGCATAGGGCAGGGGTCACTGGGGGTATGGGGGGGGGGAGGTATTGGTGAATTTCCTACATTGTGCAGGGGATTGGACTAGATGACCCTAGAAGTCCCTTCCAACTCTGTGATTCTATGCAGGTTAATTTGTTCATTTGTGAATAAAATTAAAATCCTTCCTTTGAGGTGGGTGGGTGAAGACTGATGGTATTCTAGCCTCCTTTCCTTTCTTGGTCTTTGTCCACTCATCAACATAATTTGCCACTCTGACAACTAGCATGGATCCCTCTGTGTCTTCTGATAATTGATATGCCCCCTACTGAGCCCCCTCTTGGTTTTTTGCTGCAGGTACGAGCCATGATAAGTGATTTTGCAGTATTCATTACCATCTTGATTATGGTGTTGATCGACTATTTAATTGGTGTTCCATCACCAAAGTTGAAAGTCCCCAGTGTCTTCAGGGTAGGTTCATCTTTTTTGTGAAAAAAAAATGTATTTAATATGGATTAATAGGATCAGCTAGCATGGGGGCATGGGAAACATAGGTCTGATTCCTGCAAACCCTGAATGGATGGAGTTCACAGAGTGGATCTTTCCACCTCCGTGCTTCCATTACAACTCACAGTAACCCCCTCCCAGTTCCTCCAGAGGGTCAGGCAAAACCAGTTAAATGCTCAAGGAACCCAAGTGGCCATTGGGGCTGCCTAGATGGCCCAGGCTGTCCTGATCTCAGCGGATCTCAGAAGCTAAGCTGGGTCAGCCTTGGTTAGTATTTGGTTGGGAGACCACCAAAGAAGTCTAAGATTGCTATGTGGAGGCAGACAATGCAAACCAGCTCGATTTCTTACCTTGAAAAACACAAATCGGCTGCAACTTGACATCACTTTCCATCATCTTCAATGCAAGGCAGGCTCTAGAGTGCTGTTGGGTTTGTTTTTCTTCCATCCAATGGTGGGACACTTCTGCTAATCACATTGCCTCCCAGGCCTGCCTCGTCATTGCTTGGGTGCAAAGTGATATCCAGAGGCACTGGTTAGCACTGCTGGGATCTGTCTCCTCCTCGCCAGTACCTGGATGAGAGGTGAGTTCCAGAGGCACTGTGGGCTCATCCTCTTCCAGCTGGCAACAGGGTGTGTCACCTCCCTCCTTGCTTGGGACAGCACAGTACCTTGAGGTTGGTGGATTCTTGGGGACAAAATGGAAAGCAGCACAGGGGGGTGCCACTTGAGAGGGAATTGGACGAAATGTCATCCCCCCTTCCAAGAAGTCTTCTGCAAAATGGAGGCTACACTCGTACAAGAGATGTGTGTGCACTGGGCTTCTGCCAATTCCCCCTTCTTTCTGCACACCCCACAGCACAACATCCAACTCTGTTCCTGCAGAAGAAAGGTTATTTTCTTAGTATGAGGGTTAGTTCAATGTTTAATGGTCAGGTATGCATATATGAAAGAGGAGCTGTGGGTTAGTTATCCTGTTTCCTTACCCACGGTCAGTACCGAGCATAGGAGACAAAGGATGAGCAAAGTAGAGTATGGAAGGCAATAGGAATTCATGGCTGGAGGTGACTAGGAGAGTGTGAAAAAGGAAGGCAGGAAGCAGGTATCGGGGTGTTGGGAAACAAAGGAAAACGGCACTCATCATGGAAACAGAGGAAGCTTTAACTGCAACTGTAGGTGGTGGCTGGTTGCACAAAAGGAACACCCTAAAATTAGCAAAGACTACTCACATCCTTGCAGTGATAACAGTTATCATACAGTAAGGTGAATGATTGAAAGCTGCTTGCGTGTGGTAGTATCTCCTAACCTTGGGAAATATCCCATGAGTGGATTTGGGTGAACTAGGTTTATGGTAATAGTAATAATTATTATTATAGTATGGCCGTGGTTTTATCATTGTACATAGATAGCTGTTTGCCTTTTGAAGACCAAAGCTCCCTTGTATACTTGGGCTAGTGGCCCTCTGCACTCGGCCAAAACCCTCATCTGTTCAAGATACAGTAAAACAGTGCTTTTCAGACTTAGCAGGTGATGACTATTACTCCGTATTCCAGAGTACACCTTTTCATTCTTGCGAGCTGCCAAAACTCACTTTCAAGTAGGCATCACCAGGAAAAGGTCAGTAATGGCAAACTAGCAGCCTTTTAGGCAGCTTGCCCACCATTAACATTCTTTGAATTGAAGAACCTCTGATAAGGTTTTGAGAAATCCCAGGCTGCTAAGAATAAAGTCTAAAGAATGCAGCCCTAAAGTAACCTTACAACTGGGCAGTTCCTGTGTTACTGGTCCATGAGTTACAGCATCAGGGCACTGTTGTTGCCTTCTCCTTGCCCGTGATTTCATCCTGCCGTGAAGCTTGTTTGCTGTATTCTACAGAGAAAATGGGCTTTGGTTACGTCACTGTACTGGCATGAGTGTAAGATCTCTTGTAAATCCTGAGACCTGAATGCTTCATCTGACTAGCACTTCAGCACAGTGAATCGATAAGGTCGTACAAGAAATTTTAGATGCCTAGTACAGATGGATATATTTAAATATTTAAAGGCAATCTTCTGAGGTGATCAAGAAGAAGTGCAATTGACACTGAACATGTCTGTGTATTTGTCTGCAGCCAACAATAGATGGCCGTGGGTGGCTCATGAACCCAATAGGTCCCAACCCTTGGTGGACAGTGTTAGCAGCTGTCATCCCTGCTTTGCTCTGTACTATATTGGTATTTATGGACCAACAAATCACTGCAGTTATTGTCAACAGAAAGGAACATAAACTGAAGGTAATGAGTGCTAAGGCCTGTGTGGGTTCCTGTGTTATTATTTCCATGACTATGACATGAGAAGTACAATAAAGTTATGCCATTACCTGGAATGGCAGCAGCTGTCACTTTCCTGAATTAAAAGGCTCTGATTCAACGCAGTCTTTGCAGGTGCATTTATGTTTTTTATAGCTAAACATAGGCTGAGGTTTATATACCTGCTGAGCCTTTAAATAGACACACACTTTTATTAACCTAGAGCGTTTACATATCCCTTCTTTTTTTCAACACTGTGAGGACCGAAGGTGGATAATAGCAATAAATACAATACAATAGCAATAAATACAATACAATACAAATACAATACAAATAGCAATAAATACAATACAAATTAATTACGTCCTATTAAAGTCCTTAGAACACAAAATTAAAGCAAATGATTTGAAACCGAGTTGAAACACATAAGCCAAAACCTTGTTCTTGCTGTCCTATTTCTGTCTTTAGGACAAGTTTCCCCCCCTGCTCCCCAAATACTAGAATTCAGGGGCACCCAATGATGTTGATGGGCAACAGATAAAAGGCAATAGTTCTTTACTTGGTGTGTAATTAAATTGTGGAATTCACTGCCAGGGGACATAGTGATGTCTACTAGCATAGAGGGTTTCAAAAGGGAGTTAAACAGATTTGTGGAGGAGAGGTCCATCAGTGGCTACTAGACGTGGTGACTGAATGGAGCTTCCATATACAAAACCAGTAAACCTCTGAATACCAGTGCTTGGAGGCAACATCAGCAGAAGGTCTTGGCCTCTATGCTCTGTTTGTTGATCCTCTAGGTCAATTGATTGGCCACTGTGTGAAACAGGATTCTGTACTAGATGGACCACTGGTTTGATCCAGCAGGGCATTTCTTATGTTATATCATAGGACTAGCATAAGATACCAGAAAACATACTAAAATATAAACCCACTGGAAGCATAATGGAAGCCGCTGTTGGTAAAAATTAAGGATTTGCCTGCGGCAGCTCCCCCCACCAAATAAAATAAAATAAAAATGCGTTCCAAGGAACTATGGGAACAACTAATGTACTGGGCACCTCCTCCTTGGAGGTGTCCAAAAATTAGGGCTACAATTCTGGGGTGTTTTCCAGTGAAAATATTCCATTCTGAGTTACTTTCCTGCCATCACTGTCAGGATTTCAGAACAAGCATAATCTCGCCAGTCCTGTGAGTAACTTTTGCTTTCCATTCAGGTGGGTAGCCATGTTGGTCTGAAGTGACAGAACATAGTTTGAGTCCAGTGGCACCTTTTAAGACCAACAGAGTTTTATTCTGGGTATAAACTTCCATGTGCAAGAAAGCTTATACCCAGAATAAAAATTTGTTGGTCTTAAAAGTGCCATTGGACTCAGACTTTGTTGATATCTGAAGACGTGTGCATGCACATGAAAGCTTATACCCAGAATAAAACTTTTTTGATCTTAGAAGTGCCACTGGACTCATACTTTGTTCTTTTGCTTTCCATTTCAAGCAAAGACTGGATCCAACAATGAATTTATTTACTAGCAGCTGTCGCCAGCTTTTCAGTTCAACCGTGAAGCCAAAGTGCTTATCATTGAGGAAATATTCATGTGTGTAAGCATGCCAGAGTGGCAGCTAGGTGATGCTCCTGTGCATACTTTGGTTTATAGCTGTTAGTCTCTTTCATTATGCCTTGCTTCTCTGCCTCTCTTTGAAGGCATATACTGCAAATGTGTAAAGATCAGTGCAGGAGAACAAGGCTGACAGTGCAGGAATAGAGGAAAGAAAAAGCAAAAACAACAAAAAAGATCCTGGTACAAACATAGTCTGAAGAGAAATCAGTGTGCCCAAGAGACAGATAAAAGATGCTTCTGAAGCATGCCAATAGTCTCCTCTCCAGAATTTGTTAGTATTTCATGGCTTTTGGGAAGGTAGAATTTTTCAGCCATGGGTGCTGTCGGCTAATCAATTGTGTTTCTACAGAAAGGATGCGGCTACCACCTGGACCTTCTCATGGTGGGCATCATGCTTGGGGTATGCTCAATTATGGGACTGCCTTGGTTTGTTGCTGCCACTGTCCTTTCTATCAGTCACGTGAACAGCCTCAAGCTGGAATCCAGCTCGGCAGCGCCTGGAGAACAGCCTAAATTCCTGGGCATACGGGAGCAAAGAGTCACTGGCCTCATGATCTTCGTGCTGATGGGCCTCTCTGTTTTTATGACCAGTGTATTACAGGTAAATGCATGGGGGATGGGGCCATGTATTTTATATTCCTCTGAAGTGTGTATATTCTGTGTTCTCAGATTTGCTCCTGAGGTGAGTTACAATGTCTACACTAAATCAAGAATTGCAGCTATCAGTTGAGCAACCCAGCAATAAAACATTAAAATAATATTGGTATTAAAGAAGTAGAACAGTAAGAGCAATAAATGATGAGAAAGCCAACAGTATAGAATACCAGACCAGGCTGTCTCCACAGTTTCTGGTTTAGCTTTGTTATTGACCAAACAGCACTTCCGTCTTAGCTGGATTGAACTTCAGTTTGCTGGCCCTCATCCAGCCCATTACCTCCTCCAGATATTTATTGAGGACATCCGCTGTCTCATCTGATAGAAATGAAAAGTGGAAATAGAGTTGGATATCACCAGCACACTGATTACACTTTGTTCTAAACTCCCAAACACCCTCTCCCAGCAGTTTCATGTAGGTGTCAATACACAGCGTGGGAGATAGGATGGAACTCTGTGGGACTCCACAGCACAAGTGCTACAGGCCAGAACGGTTGTCTCCAGGCAACAACCTTTGATAGTGATCAGATGGACAGGACTGGAACTGCTGGAGTACAGTACCCTTGATACTCATCTCAGCCAACTGGGTCAGGAGGATATCACAGTAGATGGCACCAAAAGCTGCTGACAGGTCCTGGAGAATCAGCAAGGGGTCTCTTTTCTAGCAAAGGCTGTCCATCAAGGCAACTATAGTGATGGAATTTATAACTTAGAGATATTCCCTTATATTTAAACAATGTCAAAGAACTGTTAATTTGTGGACCTGCCCTAAAGTTTATTTTTCAAGCCATTCAACGCTCCAGTAGTCTTTATCTGTGAACCCAGAAATATTACAGTAACCAAGGCAGTTTCAGTTCTAAAACCCAGTCCAAAAACTGGATTGAGATAGTTCCAGAT
This sequence comes from Lepidodactylus listeri, assembly GCA_029233225.1. Lineage (NCBI taxonomy): Eukaryota > Metazoa > Chordata > Lepidosauria > Squamata > Gekkonidae > Lepidodactylus > Lepidodactylus listeri. The sequence goes on along the minus strand of JARCFY010000015.1, from coordinate 51,740,282 downwards.
TATCTGTCTCATCCAATAAAGCCTGGAGTTGCCAGCAATGCTCCCTCTAAGCTGTGGAATCCTGTGAGCAAAAGCTTTACTTTGTGAGCTTCTGGCATTAAAGTTGTGAGCGAGCAGTTTGGCTACTGCCTAAATTGGTTTGCTCTGGAGCCATCCTTCCTGAGTTAAGACAAAAATGTGTGAGCCGGAGGCTGGCTCACACTTAACTCAGCTTAGAGGGAACACTGGTTGCCAGGCAACAACACCAAAAGAGGATATTTATTTATTTACTTCATTTACCCCCTTCCTTTCTCTCAGATAGAACCCAAAGTGGCTTAACCCATTCTCCTGTCCTCCATTTTATCCTCACAACAACCCCATGTGGTAGGCTAGACTGATAGTGTGTGACTGGCCCAAAGTCAACCAGCAGCCTTCTGTGGCAGAGTAGAGATTTGAACCTGGGTCTCCCAGATCCTAGTCTACTACACCACATTGATAAAGGCCTCTTCAAGAGGGGCTTTATGATCATCTTCAATGCAGTCACCACTGCTTCTCTGTCAACAAAGCATTTGCTACTCAGTTGGGTGATCCCCTTTTGCTCCTCGTAACCAGTCACAAAGTACATGGGTCAGACACTCATGGGAGTGGGCGTTGGCCTCCTCCAAGCCACTTGTCCACATTCTTTGGCAGCAGTAACTGGTATGAATAAAAGCCACTGTGACCAAGCAGAATTCTGATAAGCTCCCAAAACTGTCCTACTGAACTAGTAGGCTGGACTGGACTAATAGGTTAATTACTATATTTATTTTTAATTGTGAGCTTAATTTACAAATGTTTTACTAATTTAAAAATCTGATTTAATAAATAATAAAATAATAAGCATTTAGGGGTAAATGTGGACCATAACTGTTTTGTATTTGGGACAAGTCTGTCACTAGGTAGAATGGTGTTAGTAGGGGCTAGACTTGGCTACGGAAATTAACAGGGAGATTCTATTGCAAAAGTGCCCTTATAGTTGCAAAATATACTCTCATGTAATGGCAAAGGAAAGGAATGGCCTTTTTAAATAAGAGAGGCATTTCCCCCCAGACATTTATTATAATGTTTTCTAACTTTTGGTACCTGGAGCACAGCGCCCCCCCCCCCCCCCCCGGTAATGAGTTTTCTTGTATTCAGCTGAAGTAATGAGTCCTCATATTCAAATGTTACACATACATATTTCTTAATCAGCTCCTAGATTAGCAGGCAGGCATCCTCTTTGCAGTTACAGAATCGTTTTTATTGCCTTATTCCACTTTGCTAGTCATTTTCGGTTCAGTAATACGTCCCTGCTTTTGGAATAATAACGATGCTTCAAGTATTCCAGTATACCTGTCAGCTATAGCATGGTCTACATCAGTGAATGCTAGCATGCCCTTCCTCCCTTGAGTTTATGTCACTGCCCATGTATTGGCAGAGACAGGGAGGGTTCAGTGCTTCACAGAGTCTCATCTTCCGATAGGCATAGAACGGTGAATGTGCCCAACATGATGGTAACATTTTTCAGAGTTTGGCTATAGCTCAGTGGCAGGAGCATATACTTTACATGCAAAGGGTCCCAGCTTCAGTTCCTGTTGTTTCCAGGTTACGGAATTCAGGAGGGGGGATATTTGTTTAATTTTGGAATTGCACATGCACAGATCATTATCATCATCCTTTTATTACAGGTCACGTGGGAGAGATGGTGGTTTCCTAAAGGTCATATAACGAGATCATAAATAAAAGGACTTCTTGATTCATAGTTCAGTTTTTTAGCCATTGTGCTGTCTAGGCAGGCTCACAGCCAATTACAGTCCTCAGCTTCCTTTCCTCTGGATTTATGTAACCTTCTCCAGGTCAATTCATTGTGGCTGCAGATTCAGAGTCTTTGCACAAGGAGCATAAAGCAGTGCAGTACTGAAGCAATTGCAGGGACATCATTTCCCCTGCACAGTCACAGCAGCTAGTTTGATTTAATAAACTTGTAACGTCTTTAAATTCCTGTGCAAGACCCACAAGTTACAAGGCTGTGAAGAAAGCTTACAGTCCTTTTTTGAAGCTTTAGAGCATACAAAGTTATTTGGTGGTGGTGAATGATACACAATGATCTTAAAATATATGAAATAATATCACAAGGAAGAATCAGTTGTTTACCTTGGCACTGATAATATGGCAGGGAAGTATTAAAAATGTCATGTCCAAAAGTAGCAAGTTTACATAGGAAGCAAGTTCCAGTGAATTTAGAAGAAGAAGAAGAGATTGGATTTATAAACCGCCTTTCACTACCCAAGGGAGTTTCAGAGCGGCTTACAAACTCCTTTCCCTTCCCCTCCCCACAACAGACACCCTGGGTGGTAGGTAGGGCTGAGAGAGCTCTGACAGAAAGTGCTCTTTTTCAAGAACAGCTGTGCCAGAACTATGGCTTGCCCAAGGTCATCCAGCAGGTGCAAGTGGAGGAGTGAGGAATCAAACCCGGCTCTCCCAGATTAGAGTCCATGCACTCAACCACTACACCAAACTGGCCACTACACCAAACAGAGGATTACTATTGAATAAGTGTGTTTTAGCATTGCAGCCTAGTTAAAGGCTTTGCACACTGGTTGTAATAATTTCAGCTGACCAAAAAAAAAAAAAGGTAGAAGAGAAATTACAGGTTGCCAGCCAAAGAGGGAGATCAGAGAGATGGGTCAGATTAAGTTTATAATTATTTCATTTATATCCCACCTTACTTCATTGTGGAATTCAAGGCAGCCTGCATGTAATTCTCGGAAGGTCTCCAATCCAGACTATAGGGATGCTCAAATGCCCACCAGTTCGGCTCACTTCCTGTTTGAACTGAACCACAGGTGAACGGGCAACCGAATTTTCAGTGGTCTTTTCATTGATCAGTTCATGGCTGTTCTGTAGGTTGCTTCACGGTATTTCCTCCTGATGGTGCTGTACAGTGCAGTCAGCATTCCCACACAAGATGGTTGTGTTCTTGCTCTTTCCTTGCTGTGCTGCTGCTTCACTTGGCAGGCAGTTGTTTAAATAGACCGTTAAACTGGTCACCAATCATATAAATCAGCTGTTCATAAAATGCTGTGTATAGAATACCCCTATAGTTCAGAGTTCGTTCAAGTAGTCTAAACCACATTAGGGCTGCCGAACTACTTGGATGCGCTGCGTTTTTGCACATGTGCAGTTTTGAAAAAAAAACTGGTGCAGACTTGTTCAGCAGGCCTCGAGGTCGGTCAGTGCTGTAACTGAACATACTTGGTGATTGACTCATGTCCAATTATCATGGCTGAGCAAGGAAAGTTCAATTGTCAGACATATTTGACATAAAATTTGCAGCATCATTAATCAAGAGAGCCAGTTTGGTGTAGTGTTTAGATGCGCGGACTCTAATCTGGGAGAACTGGGTTTGATTCCGCACTCCTCCACTTGCAGCTGCTGGATGACCTTGGGCAAGCCATAGTTCTATCAGAGCTGTTCTCTCAAGGACAGTTCTGAAAAGAGCTCTCTCAGCCCCACCTACCTCACAGGGATTCTGTTGTGGGGAGGGGAAGGGAAAGAAGTTTGTAAGCCACTCTGTGACTATGAGTGAAGGGCGGGGTATGGATCCAATCTCCTCCTCCTCTCCTCCGCAATCCCTGTTTAGCTTCAGCAGTATTCTGCGTCATATACCTTCAGACCATACCCTGGCCTAGAGATTTCTCACCGGTGGGACCCACTGTACAGGATGCACTGGCACCGAGCCATACCTCCTCCATAGAATGAAGACGACATCCCAAGCCCTTTCCTGAATACCCATCTACAATTTTTTGTGCAATAATAATACTGGAGCTGGCAATGTACAACAACAGTCTTTGTGTGATTCATGCACCCATGACTTCTGCTGAGTAGCCCACACATCCTTTGGGTGATCATACTTTCTCAAGACTTTTGTTCACGTTCGATTTGTGTTATAATGCACAGGCTGCTTGTCTGTTCTTACAAATGGGGGGAAATGAATTTTTGTCCTGCAGTAGGACCATGAAGGAAAATAAGGCCAATGCAAATGAAGTGTGTAGCACAGAAACCTGGCACACGGGAGGACAACATTACAAAACAATGTTAATTATAGGTACTGTTGCTGCATATAAATTATAAGCTTTATATCTCTCTTAATGCGTTCTGTTTCTTGTCAGTTTATACCCATGCCTGTCCTGTATGGAGTGTTCCTGTACATGGGCGTTTCTTCCCTGAGAGGAATTCAGGTATGCATTTTTCTAGGCTTCGGGGCAGGGAGTGTAAACTTGTAGCAGGTCAGAGAAACCTTGATCAAAGAACGTCAAGCTGTGGGATGCGATTCCTTGGAAAGGTTCCATCACGATGGGAGCTGTTTGCTTGGATGTGGGCATGTATGAGACCATGATAGAAAAACAGTATTTACATACCAAGTGCGGTTTCCTTTACTTGCACGCATGCTACTAATAGCACTCATGACACCTTGAAAGCATATAACGGGGTCTGCTTGATTCATGGTGGGTTGGATCTAGCGCAGCATTTCTGCACTCGCAAGGACTTCTGCACAGGGAGTACAGCTTTCTAGCTTCCCCACTCCTATGGCAGCCTGAAGTGCCCCCTAAAATCCTGTTCCTCAGGGTCCCCTCTCCCCAAGGAGCAGGATTTCAGGGGCATTGGGGGTGCTGTGGGAGAGGAGAGCCACAGAAGTCACACTCCACGGACAGAAGTCCTTGGGCCCCTGGAAATGCTGTGCTGTATCCAGCCCAGTGTTTTGTAGGTGTACACCTCTGTTTTTAAGTGGTTGCCTGAAAATGAATTGCATGCCAGACCCATGCTTAGAAATGCATATTGTACAAACACACTTGTCAGAGAGCCAGGATTGGCTGCAGCTCCCTATTACAATGTGTGGGAAGATCCTGATCGTTGTTAATGTAGGACAGGAAGTGGAAGAGACCCGTTTTAAGAAACTATAAAACACATTCTAGCCAGCATAAACATCAAGATGAAGCTGCAAGCACAGGAAATCCAAAAAAAAAAAAAGCCCTCTGCCAATTACCTTTGTATCATGTGTGGAAATGCTTGCAGCTAAATTATAGGGATTTGTAGGGGCTATTTATTTATGGAGTTGTTCGCCGTAATTAGTGCCTTATTTCAAATGCATGCTCTCTTGTGTCATATTACCGTTCCCAGTTCTTTGACCGCCTGAAGCTGTTTGGCATGCCTCCTAAACATCAGCCGGACTTCATCTATCTGCGGCACGTCCCCTTGCGAAAAGTGCATCTCTTCACTGTAATCCAGCTGAGTTGCCTCATCCTGCTCTGGGTTATCAAGGCAACTCCTGCAGCTATCATCTTTCCTATGATGGTAAAACAAAAAATGAAGAAAACAACAACAAACTGAACACTAAGACAGGCCAAACCCTTTATATTAGCAGTACTTGTATAATCATACCAGAGCTGCTCTCCAAAAGTTTGTCATTTATTGGGGGGGGGGGGTGAGGGTGGGGCTGAATAACATCAGAACAACAACAGCAGCAACAGCAGCAGCAGAGATATAAGCATGGACCCTGCTCTAGTGTGAGGGGAGCATGGGTCAGATAATAGGCAATGACGCTAGTCAGCTTTGCGGCGAGAAGACGGTGCAGGGATGGGTTGAGGAATATATATTCTCACTTTCCCGGCTGATGAGCTGATCGACACTGTTACCAGTCTGCAAACCAGAGCTACGCATATACATTCTTAGCAACTGGGTCCTGTTGTGTTGTATTTATTAACCCGTGTACACACACAGTGCCTTATCCATCTTGGGGGTAGGTGAACACATGCCTACTTCCAAACGGGTGTATTGCCTGGCTGGATAAAGGTGCCTGTGTTTCACAAACAACAACAAAGAGAATTTTAAAAGCCTACCAAATCTTGTTTTCCCTCCTACACCCTTCCTTCAGCAGTCCTCAGAATGGTCTGTCAGGTGGAAGGCAATAGGAGAAAGTAGCACTGATGGCGCCCAGACTTTTCCCAATTCTTGATAAAGAATGTCTGATTTTTAAGGAAAAAACAGTAGTAGAAAACTTTCTGCTCCATGTTGTTGAATCAGGATACCTCATTGCATTAAAAAAAAATCATTCCCCAAGTAGTTCAGAATTAGACCATTTGATAACACCTAGCAGGTAGTTCCAGGTGGACTGAATCTATCTTTTCCCTGCCTCCAGTGCGGCTCCTGACTTTTCTACTTTTGCTTCCTCTAGAGATTCCAGTAGGCTTTTAGTATAATCAATGGACTGATTGTTGCAATTTTGATTCTGGTTTTATACCTCCGTGAAAGAGAAATACATAAAGCCTGTAGTGACGGTCTCTGCTGGTGAGTGCTCTCATGACAACGTGAGCTTTTCTCTTCTTTTGTTCTAATTCTTCCCCCCTCCCTTGCACATACCAGGTTTTGGCATTGGTCTTCGTCCGGCAGGTCATGGATTTCTGTTTTTCAAAAAGGGAACTAAGCTGGCTCGATGATCTCATGCCAGAGAGCAAGAAGAAAAACCTGGAGGATGCCAAAAACAAAGCACATTCTGAAGAGGTATGTATTTATATCTACCTTTATATCTCTACTGGTCAGAACTTGAAGATGCTTCAGTAGACTTAAGTGCCAGTTTGGTGTAGTGTAGTGGTTAAGTGTGCGGACTCTAATCTGGGAGAACTGGGTTTGATTCCCCACTCCTCCACTTGCAGCTGCTGGATGACCTTGGGCAAGCCATAGTTCTGTCAGAGCTGTCCTTGAAAGAGCAGTTCTGGAAAGAGCTCTCTCAGCCCCACCTCCCTCACAAGGTGTCTGTTGTGGGAAGAGGAAGGGAAAGGAGTTTGTAGGCCACTCTGAGACTTCGAGTGAAGGGCAGGGTATAAATCCAATCTCTTCTCTTCTTCTTGTCAAATCCTCTTGTGTTGTATTTATCAACCCAAGACTCCCTTCTCCTCATTCAAGTCTTTGCTTCGGATTCCCCAGATAAGGGGTGAGAAGGGGAGAAGCAATTAAATGCATATGAATACAGCAGTAGGTTGTTAAGCTAAGATCTTGGTCTGTTGAGAGAAGAGTTCACAAAGATATCACCCGTGAGACCTGCTGAGGAAAACTTCTAGGCATCGCTTGTTATTCATCAGCAAAGGCAGCTGGAGAGGGCCAGGAGAACCAGCCTGCAAATGTTCACAGCCTCTGAGGCATCGTTGCAACATCAGATGCATGAACACAAAACCTTGCTAATGAAACATTTATACGTGTGATGTGTGTTTGAGGAGGGCTACCACCAACCCACCATGGATTTTCCTCTCAGGACAGCAGCTAACAAATCAAGTGGCAAAGGAATTTCCTAATCTTGGGTAGCTTCTGGAGAGGATGTTATGGGCCTATTACGAGAGGCTGTCTCTGTGTATTATGGTTTCCTGTATCACACTGGAGCCATTTCCTGATGTCATGTGTCCTTGTCCAGTATCATACTGGTCTCAGGAAATTAGCTCCTGCTGTGCTGTTCCATCTCTCTGCAAAGATGGGAGTTCTTCTTCATAAGGCGGTTGCTTTGTACGATAACGGCCTGTCTGCTTCAAGTCGACTGTCAAAGGGGTGACTTCCTTGTAGTGACACTGCCAAGTGAATCTCTCTGCTTCTCCTTTTTACTAATTCACCTGTCCCCGATTTTCCCACACCCTGTCTTGGTGGTGGAAAGAACTGTCAAGTCATAGCTGACTTACGGCAACCCTGATTTTTTTAAGGTGAGAGATGTTCACAGGTAGTTTGCCATTGCCTGCCTCCAAGTCATGACCCTGGTATTCCTTGGAGGCCTCCCATCCAAATGTTAGCCAGAACTGACCCTGCTTAGCTTCCAGGATCTGTCGAGACTGTGCTAGCCTGCGCCATCAAGGTCAGGGCCCACCCTGTTGTACCTGTTATTTATTTATTTACTTCATTTATACGTAGCCTTGTATACGTATACACTGAGGGACCGAAAGCAGCTTACACTATTCTCCTATCCGCTGTATACGTATACGTAGCCTTGTATATGTATACACTGAGGGACCGAAAGCAGCTTACACTATTCTCCTATCCGCTGTATCATCTTCACAACAACCCTGTGATATAGATTAGGGTGAGAGAGAGTTACTGGCCCAAGGTCACCCAGCAAGCTTCCCTAGTAGAGTGGGGATTCAAACCCGGGTTTCCCAGGTCCTGGTTAGAGACTCAAACTACTACACCATACTGGCTTTCTGTTATGTAGATTATGTCCTCCTTTGGTTGGGGACCAAGTTGATGCTAAATAAGATGATAATTAGATAGTTCACACAGTTCAGGCTGTATTTATTTACCTCTTTCTTTGTAAACAGGAAACCTGCCGAAGACTGTAACTTTCAATAAATATAATGAGCACAATCTTGCAAAGGTTAGCCATGACCGAGTCTCGGACTTTGTGGGAAAATATGTCCAACTGAGTCACATTTCACTGTGATGTCAAGGGGGTTTAATGGGACTAGCTTTTGCTGAATATGTGCAGAGAACAGGAGTAGGGTATATGACTTTCATCTTATTTCAACAAGTGTCAATGAGAATTACCTGTTACATGTCAAATAGGAGTCTGAAAAGATGATGGCGAACGGTCAACAAACTGTGATTGAAATACCGGTAGTGAATACAAACTATCTGGCGGTGCCAGGAACTGAAGCAATGACACGCAATATTTCATCCAGAAATAACAACAGGTAAAAAAGGGGGGGGGGCAACAATAATGCCTCAAAAGAAGCCTTTAGCCTTCACAACTTAGACATGCTGGTGATCAAGGACTGGTGTAAATTTTTGGTGGCTGTTAGGGCCGCAAACTTCATGTTTAAAGTTCAGACATTATGAGAAAGCTTACTTGAATCCAGCCAACTGTGGTTAGTTGTTTGAGGCCATGGCATTAACTGTGGTTAGTTAAGGTATATCAAATCAGAACTGGAAGCCATCATCTGAAGTTAGTTTATTATCTGTAGTTTTGGTCAAAATACATGATATATTTGTTTACTAGAGGACTCTGGGTTTCCTAAACCCAATGTGTTTTCTCTTCAGTCACATGTCTGCTGCAGGAAAGTCATTTTAAAGATTGGGTGTGTGTGTGTATTTTGGCGTGTTTTGGCTTGAACTGCTGCTGGGGGGAGCCACTTGCCTTCCCTCCAGGTTATTTTCAGGCATTGAAATACCTGGCATCCCCCTCGGGAATTAGTTACATAAATTTGGAGCAGCATATGGAGTATTCTGAGCATGTGCTGCTCCAAATTTAAGTAAACAACTCCTCGGTGGGGGTGTTTCAGTGTCTGAAAATGGATTTGAGGGGAAGGCAGGAACTATTCCTCCACCCCAAGCAGCAGTTCAAGCTGGAAAATGCCATCTCTGATCTTTAAATTCACATTCCTGCAACTGATGTGTGACTGAGGGGAAACTAGTTGCGTATGGGAAGCGGAGTCTTCTACTGAACAAATGTATCGTCTATCTTGACCTTTAGTCTTCTGTAGGTTCATGTAATATGTGAATGCTGAATTCTGACTGAGAGCTAGTCTGCCTCAACAAATGCTGGTTTCAGCACCATCACTCCGTAGCTGGAGAGGGAGGTGCTGGGGAACAAGCCAGCTTTAAGCCAGGATGTCTGTATTCACACATTACGCGGAACTATAATTACAGTTGAGAGCCAAAATACACAATAAAAGTTTGTTCCCTAGATGGATTTGGGTTTCCCAAACCAGAATCTGAGTGATCATCGGCAAACTTGAGTCCTGGTTTCACAAACTGATCATAGTTAAAATAAACCATGGGTTTTGCATTATCAAGCCACTGCTTCCCTTTATGCTGGTATAGACGCTCATGGCTCACATTGGTGAGATTTGACCAATGCTGTTCTAGAACCTCCTGATCTGTTGTGAGCACCACTGTGGAAACTTGAGTGGCTTTATGACCATGCTGAAAAATCAGGCATTTCTGAAAATTCTATTTCTTCTGCCTTGATCACATTTGTGCCCTCCCAGCGTACACCCTGGGGGTGGCAGAGTGATTCCCCTTCTGCCCAGCCGACCTGCTCCTGGCACTGTGCTTTTGAAGAGCTCTCTGTCTGCAGTAGCAAAAATGCTGAGCCTGGATATGTTGTTCTCTTTCTCCTCTTGCACAACTCAAGTCCAGTAGCACCTTAGAGACCAACAAGATTTTTGGGGTGTAAGCTTTCGAGAGTCAAAGCTCCCTTTGACAGATCCCAGAGAGACTCTCCAAAGCATCTACTCCTCCACCCGATCTAGTTCTCTAAGGTGCCACTGGACTCAAATCTAGCTGTTCCACTGCAGACCAACATGTCTACGCTCTGAAACTGTCTTTCACAAATGTATCCCAGCCTTGTGAATTTCCTGCATTGTGCAGGGGGTTGGACTAGATGACCCTGGAGCTCCTTTCCAACTCTGTGATTTTATGATTCTTTGACAGGTGCTCAGAGTGCTACATGGAATTACTCCACGGGTGCTACATGGAATTACTCCACGTACCCACATGGCTTGGCATCCTTTGAGATTAACTGATATTTCGCCAATTAAAATTGGTATTTAGTTAAAAACTCCAGAAAATCCTTTAAATGTAGATGATTATCAGAAATAGTTTTAAAAGGCATCATGGGGGCGGGTATCTCACTGCATAACACATTATAGTCCTTTTGAAGATTTCACTGTACTGGGCTTTGAACTTAAAATGTTTATTTCAGGGCAGATCCGGCAGAAATCAACATCTCGGATGAAATGTCTAAAACAACTGTGTGGAAAACTATCACCATGAATACAGAAAAACTCTAAATCCAAAGAGAAGAGGTATGGCGATTCTTGGTGAAAGAGCCCCAGATCTACGCTTCCACATGCACCCCGCTACACTGAATCCCCTAATCAGCCCTTTAGATTTGGTTATTTTAGATGCTAGTGGAAACAGAAGCATGCTGGGAAGGCCGTGCATCACTTCTAGATTACACAGGCATCCCAAGACATTCCTGGTCCACAAGATTGCGCAAAGCTACAGATGATTATATGATTATTCGATTGACATGAGGTGGATGCATCTGTGGCTACCATTTTTAAATCCCTTATGTACGCTGTATAGTGGCAGACAGTGCCAGATAACAGACCAGTCTTGTGAGCACTTGAAGATCTTGGCTTGTTCCCATCAGTCACACTTTCAGTTTGAGAACTGGTGAGAGCCAGTTTGGTGTAGTGGTTAGGAGCGCGGACTCTAACCTGGGAGAACCAGATTTGATGCCCCACTCCTCCACATGCAGCTGCTGGAGTGACCTTGGGTCAGTTTCAAGTTCTTTCAGAACATTTCTCTCACAAGCAGTTGAAAGAGCTCTCTCAGCCCCACCTACCTCACAGGATGTCTATTGTGGGGAGAGGAAGGGAAAGGAGATTGTAAGCTGCTATGAGATTTCTTCGGGTAGTGAAGGGCGGCGTATAAATCCAATCTCTTCTCCTTCTTCTTCACCACAGTGAAGCCATTGCTAACTGTTTTTTTTCAAAAACACAAAGATAAATAAATTGTTTAATTTCCCGCATAGTTATGCATACAGCAATTCTCTATAAGCATAATAAAACTACCCTTTGCGTACCCAAATCTCTCTGTTAGATAATAGGGCTTATTTCCAATGCTGCGCTCACATTATTCTTGCTGCTGTGAGGAAAGGTTTTAATGAGATACTTAGACTCCTGTTTGAACTCTTTAGCAAAATATTGCAGAAGGAAGACCGTCTGGAGTCACGTAATCCTGGCACAAGTTTTGCTCTGCTCAAAGAGTTAGGGCAGATGACTTTTCCCACCCATCCAAGAGTGATGTGGAGCCATTTTGTCATGGTCCCATTTCTTGCTGTAGTCCCCTGTGTTGCATGGCATACTGTTCAGGAGGCTTCCCAGATAATCAGCAGCCAGTTATTGGAAGGCACCGGGGGGGGGGGGGGTGTTAGGGCCGGGTAGGGCCAGATCCATTTCTTTCATGAATTCCCACCATTTGTGGGAGCGTGGATCTTAATCTACTGAGAATGCTTCACCCCCGCCTTACAAAAACATTCTGAGGAATAGGGGGATATCAGTAACGGTGGGGCAATGAATTTTTATTCATGTCCTCAGGACTAGTACATCACTATTTTCTTGGTCCACAGCTTTGCTTATACAAGTCTCTTGGCTTTGGGCAGGGAAGAGGAGCAGCAACACACGAAGAGATGACTCAGGGAAGAGCAAAATGTGCAGACAAAGGTTGAAAACTACTTTCAGAATGGAGAAAGGCACAAGCTAACAAACTGCCCCGGGTGCTTTCTTCATACAAGTAACTGGGGTTCATATTAAAGCCATTTAGAAGTTTTCTTTGATTGTGTGCTTCAGTGGGCATTCTAAATATCTTCAGACCAGCAAATCAAGACGCACACGCAGTCGTTGAAAGTTCAGTGTTAAAACCTCCGTGTGTGTGTGTGTGTGTGTATGCGTTTGCTGTGTTGCAGTTTCTTAGTTGTAGAGGGACTGCTAACTGCTGCATACTTTATTTTTAAAGTTAACAGTTTCTTTCCAATATAACCTTTGAATGTATAAAAACAATAATACCAAGAACTATTTTAGGGTTTGTTTTTTGTAATCTCCATACTGACTTGCTACGGGTTCAGTTAAGGATTTTGGCTGGGTATCACAGGAGCAACTGAATTCATAAGGAATAACATAATGTAAATGTTTTCAAGCAGGGCTGGGGAAAAGCCCCTCTTAGATGGCGGTCCTCTCTGAATGTCTTGTTTTTATTTATTTTTTAAAACATAAACAAGTTGTTTAAATTCTGTTCTGCACCTTAATTTTGTTTATTTATGGTTTCGCAACTGTTCTGAAGACAAGACTTTAATAAATCAAAACATGTAACATTATTTCCATCACAGTACAGACCTGGATCAAACATCATTGCACTGCATTGTCAGTATATGTTCAGCAACAAGCTGAATCCAAGAAAAACAAAATATTAGCCATGGAAATGGGCTAGTAGGAGAGGGAAGGGTGATTGGTCCAATGGCTGTCTGATGTCACACTTGGCATCATCCTAAAATGGGAGTGCCTGCAGCCAATATCATACTGGGGACAGCAGTTTAGGCCTGACAATGTGATGTAATGTTTGGTGCCTGGGGAATAGGGTTTTTTTTTAAAGCAACTTGTAGGAAATGATATATCATAATAGTTTCCATAGGAACTTTCCTGGGAATGAGCACAGGAATAGAACGCACTATTTTTTTTAGTCTTACTCGTAAGGTGGTCCATAATTTCAAGTCTGCACTCAGGAAACTGTTCCTAAGACCTGTTCTTACACAACCATATACCTGATTCAAAAAAATGAGCCCAATGGGGTCATCTAAGGACAGGGCAGATTCAGAAAAATCTGAAAAAAGTAGTGAGTTAATGCCCTGTCCCCCAATAATACAAATGTTTTTTAAAAGGCCCTGTGCAGAAAAAGTTTATGGACCAGCAAGAGAAGGAAGGGATTTTCTTTCCCCCTTGAGTCCTCACATGTCCCCATCTTATCGTTTTGCTTGCCCTTTCCTTTTGCATTAAAAACTGTGCCCATTATCCAGCAAAAATATACATATTTAAGTGCATCAAGTCTCGGTTTACATTTGCTCATCCATTCTGCTTTCCCCCAGCACATATCTGACAGCACAATCCTATGCAGACTTATTCCAGTCTAATTTGATTTCAGTGGGCTTGGACTGGACTGGACTAACTTTCCACTGTAATTTTTAAAAAAACATATAGCATCCTCAGCATGGAATTATTCTGTTTAAACCATTGCAAGAAGAGTTACAGTATTATCAATGAGACATTCCCTATCATGCCTGCTTTTAGGCCAAGATGGGTAGCCCTGTCTGTAGCAGCAGAAAAGAGCAAGAGTCCAGTAGTACCTTAAAGACTTAACAAAACTTGTGGCAGGGTATGAGCTTTTGTGAGTCACTGCTCACTTCTTCGGATACCTGAAGAAGTGAGGTGTCTGAAGAAGTGAGCAGTGACTCACAAAAGCTGCCACAAATTCTGTTGAGTCTTTAAGGTGCTGCTGGACTCCTGCTCTTTTCTATGGCCTGCTTGTGTTGTTCTCCAGGTCAGGTCAGGTCAGGTCACATCAGTCCTTTCTGTAATTCTTCTACCAATATTTCATAAAGTGAAAAAGCAGCTTTGTGTAGCATAGCAAGTAGTTTTTTTGGAATTCTTTTTTATTCTTTAAAAACTGGTTGCCTGTCTTTCCTCCAAGTCTGCTTCCTTTTGCATTATTCTAGTGTTCAATACCTATGAAAGACCCAGGTCTGCTTCATCTATAGGGTTAGTGTTTGTCTTTCTGCTCAACAGGAGTATTGAATAAGAAGTTGCTACCATGTTTGTGCCACGGCTGACAGGAAAGGATGAATTGGCACGGGGGGGGGGGGGGGGGGGAGGAGGAAGAGGGGGTGAAAAGTAGAGATAGCTAAAGGGTCCACAGCTGAAAACCTGTCAGAACCTTGCTCCATAATGTTATTCTGATCTCCTCTATTGTACCATTAATGAAGCCAATAGTGTTAGCTAGGTGAAAAGACTGTTTTTGGTGAGATCAGAACATTAACATTTATTTATTAAACCAGTGATTGATTAAACTGGCCATCAGAAATACATTATTTAATTTGAGCCATTCATGTAAAGACAGGTCTCTGCCTCAAGGCGATGACAATCTAAATTCATTGGAAGATACGATAGCTTCATTCTTGTAAACATCCATTCATTCATCTTTCATTTCCAAAAAGTTTCCCCTGAATCATTTTGGCCCATAAACCAGGTCGGGTGCAAGAGTACAACTTGTTCATTTCTGCACTATATTGTATTCTTAATTTTCTTGATTTGGAATAGAGAAGATTTGTTTGCTAAGCTGTTGTTTAACAGTCTCTTTACTTTTTCTTCTCGCACCAGCAGTGTTAAGGCTGGCACTGTTCATAGATGTAGTAGCTATGTGATTCTTTTATGTACCATTTTCCTTTTTGAAGATTTTTTTTTTTTAAATCTGTGTGGAGAAAGAAGGGCTTGTTCATTCTTTCCCATCAGGATGGTTTCCCACCAAAAACCACCTCTGTCACTAATTTTACCCCTTGTGGGGAAAACAGGTATTATCCCTAAAAAGAATTGCTTTAAATACACATCATATGCAATTTTACCCTTAGTGTAATGCTCTTTTGAGAACTTGGCCTTGGATTATCAAGTTAGGTAGTAACTCCACAGAATGTTGCAAACCCCCCCCCCCCCCCCAACAAAACCTGTATGTTGTCTAGCATCCAGGTGAAGAGTATTGACTCTTTTGGGTCCTGGATAGAAAAAAAGAGTCTTGCAAATGCTCTGACAGTCAGAATAGTGGTTGCTTCCGTGTCCCAAGACAGGGACATGGAGTTGTGATCCCTGAAAGAAGTAATCATAAAATATGGGCTTCAGTCCTTCCTGTTCTGCTGAACTTAAGGTGATACACATGGGGAGGTCTCCCATGGATGGAACCAACCAGGGCCAACCTTGCTTAGTGATATGGCTGCATTGCATTCCTTCCATCCATACCTTGGCTCAAAGTATAAGATGTTTCTCTAGTGCAAAACAAAAATCACTGTTCGAACAGGGTTGCATCTGGATCTGGTCTGAATGAATGTCAGCAGGAAAGTGGTTCATTAAGGCAGCTGAGAGGCTGAGGAAATTCAAGTGCCAGGATGTAAACCACTGATCTTTCTTGCTGAACAGAATAGAAACAGTAGCTTAAGGCACAGTTATAAATGATTCCAGGTTTATTAAACCTGGAAAGAGATTATCTCCACTGCAAAGTTCACTGGCCATGGTCAAATTGCAGTGCATGAAATTCAAATCCATGTAGTGCTGAAATAATCACTTGTCTGAGAGTTCCCTCTAATCCAGGTGGTATGCATTTAAGCTCGATCATTTCTCGAGCGGATTGGTCTGTGTTCATATCAGATACCATACATCTTGGCCCTCAATTACTTGAATTAAAAGGGTGATCCTCAAAGGTGTTTTTTTTCTGAAACTGATGTGAAATGGAATTGCATGGCCTCATATAGCTATACAGATACAGTTAGATAGACACACAGACACAGGGAGGGGGACTGAATAATGCACTCGCTGAGTCGCATAAGAATTGTTGTAGAATGAGAAACCTGGAATCTGGTACATGTTCTGTCCAAAATGTCCTGATGAGCAGAAAAATCTGAAGACAGGAGATTTGTAAACCTGTATCTCCCTTGAAACAGAGGGACTGATTTTGCACTGTCTGTTGAAATTATCTAGTCTCCCCACATTTAGTCCAAGACACCAGCTGCTTTGGACTGCAGTTCAAGTGGCTTGATGCCTCTCAGCACATTTCAAATCAGTTTGAGGCCACTGGGATACGGTTCAGGGGACTACTTTGAAATACCTACCAAGTCTACACCAAGCCATGTATAGGATGGGAGGCTGAACAATGAGATTCCCATTCTTCCTTAATACCCATCGGTCAACTTTGAGACTGGCAGGAGCTCAAAAGGACATTTCATCATTGGGCCAAACACCACAATCCCCATGGGCTCAGAATGGGTCACATTACTGTGCCATCTAAAAAAAAAGTTTTTTTTAGGGTGTGTGTGTAAGATCTATTAGGCTATGCTTTCCATTCTTGTCTGCCCTTCAGGACAGAAAATAAAAGTTTCCTAGGAACAGAGATTTTTTTTAAAGTACACTTTCACATTATGACAATATTGTTTATGTGAACCCATGCTGCAACCTGGCATGAGGGAGCCAGAGGGGTTGTGACTCACACATACTGCTGCCTCACAAGGAAGTACAAGTGCTGTTAGAATGCAGCTTTCAATACAAACTTTGTATGGAGATAAGGGTATCTAGAAGCATCAGAAGCTGTGATGCAAAGCAAAAATAATTCAGACTCTGTATTTGTAGGTTCATAAACAGAGTCTTGCTAAGAAATGAGCAGTGTCGTTTCTGCACGCATGCAATTTGGCAGTTTTCACAGCCCAGCAAGGTTATAAACACCACAATGAGTTGGTGCAATAATTCTGAAGTTGAATATGAAAAGTAACATTCTTTTGACCTCCCCCTTCCCTCCAGTACAACAAAACGGATAAGGAACATTTGCTAAGCCATCCTTTCTGTATGTCTGCACAATCATTCCTGAGAAACCTCTAAGGAAGGTAAATCTGTGGCTTCTTAGGACTAATCTTGCAGAGCAATCAGGTCTGCTGTTTGTTAAAATGGGGATCTTTTCTCCCAATGGAACATCAATAAGCACTGCACACCATAATCTCCTATCATACTTTTATTGCAGTGCTACTTACTCGGGGGCTCACAGAGAGCCACGTTCACAATTGCCATTGTCCAAAAGAGCCACATTTACTTCCAACCCTGGTATCAGACCTATACCTCAGGGAGGCTTCAGCTAACTCATTCCTCTGGTGGCAGCTGCTTCAAGGTGGGAATGAGCTGCCAGACAGAAGCCTAGTTGGGCAAGGGCCTTGCCCATTTTTTTGGAACACGTGGCACATTGAGGAACAATGTTCAAAACAGCCACAGGTGGCTCCCAAGCCACTGAGCATATCACTACTTTATTGTAATTAATATATTACAGCAGTATACGATGTATACTCACATTTGTCATGGAGAAGATTGTAAGGTATGGATACATGACAGAAGATGATGAACTTTGCACAGTTCTGGGTAGGGACTTGTGCAGGAGGATATCTCAGCAGATTGTGCCCTGAGCAGAAAGCTTGATACTTAGGACTGTGTATTAAATTTTTGTCCAGATGGAAGAGTCCTCTTTGGACTTATCCTTTGGTGAACCTCCAAGGGGAGGGGAGGGTCCAACTTCCTTAATTTTGCTTGCTCTAAAGAGTTTCTATCACTGCCTTTCTTCTTAGCGCTTGGTCACTGACGGACAGCCTACAAAAGTGTATCTGTCAGTTAGGACCTGCATTTGAAATTTTGAATCCTTTTGTAGCACTTACAAATAATAAAAAGTGCTTTGAAATTTTTAAAAGTAAAACCCAACAATAATTTCCTCATTAAACCAGTTGCATGGTAAAGATTCACTCCAATCGCATGACATAGTTTTCTACTTTATCTGTGATCCCCCCCCCCATATTTCTGTCTCATGACACAGTTTTCTACTTTATCTGTGATCCCCCCCCCCATATTTCTGTCTCATGCTGTTAGTTACCACAAATGGAGCTTTTTCATCGCATGCAAGGAGTAATTGCTGGCTAAAAAGGAAACACCTGTGACCACTGTTAGGGGTCATGTGAAGCCACTCTGAAGTAAATAGTGGAGTTTGGCCATTGAATTTCTCTCCCCAACATCTCTTCAGTACCATTACTGAGAAGTGGAAAAGGAGTAATAAGGTGGAAGTAGGAGAAGAGAGTATGGGAGGGGAGAACCCCTTAGATGTTAAGGGAACAGGATTAGGTTCTTTTGAAGAAAGAGAAAGGTGGTTATTAGGGTTATTGGTGTGAGGAGACAAGCTCAGAAACCACTGCTTTAGGGCCCCATAACCTGAAGTGAGTTTTGTTAGACTAGGCCCAAATTATAATCATTATAAATTTGTACACAGTTCATTTCAAAGCAAAATGGGTCATACTGGTTACTTCAGGGTATTTCCTGTGTGAAAACATTAGCTTTAGGATTGCCTTTTTTTATATTAAAAATCCTGGCTCTTTGGAGAAGGCCAAGGGTACAGTTGTCAGGCTGTGCCTGGCAACCAGCAGGAAGCTTAGGGGCGGGGACATGGTGGAATGTGATAGTCTGTGCACTGTGACATCACTCCCAGGTTTTCCCTGAAAATGATGAAGTGTCACAGACACCACCGGCTTTTTAAGGAAAAACATTTTCCCCACTTTTGCTTGGAGTGGCAGCCCTACGTATAAGGTAAAGCCAGGGTAGACAGAATCTGAACAAACTTAGCTCATCGATTGAACTAAGGTTGAATCTGGTAGGCAAAAGGCAGGAAGAAATTTAGCTCTTCAGTACAAAGGCAAAGCAAAAACTGCCAGGTCTCCTTGTAAGACTGCAGAGATGTAATGTAGCAGTTCACGTTTAGCAAACTTTATTTGAATGAAGTTTCGAGGTCATTGTGATCATGAAAGGAGCTCATTGATCTCAGACTTCAGGTTTAGCAAGGCTTTTCTCAATACTCTTGAGTGGAGCTGAGGTTTTACAATGAATCATCCTCTAACATAGTATACCACACTTTGGAAAGTGCATGTTAGCTGCTGAGAACAATACAGAGGAAACTGCAGTGAGGGTGACCAAAAGCAAATTCAAGAAATCAGATTTCAAAGCATGACTGGAAGAATGAACGTTAGGCTTAAAATTAAGTGCCCCCTATTCAGAGTGAGTGTATTTGTTGGTCTAAGAACACTGACCACTAAACATATGGAGGGGAGATGCATTGTGCGGAGGACATAATCTTCCAGAACACCGAATAATGGAGTGCTGGGCAGCGAAGGTAGTGAAAGCAAAAGTGGCAGGAGGTAGTAAAAATCTCTTTTTTTTCTCATCTAACATATGAAGGTGTTGCACAATGGATCTGTGAGGCAAACAGGAAATATAGCTCATGGGTCTAGGAGCAGAACATTTTGCTTGCATAGTCTCTCACTTCAAATGCAGTATTGGATCAGCTGATGATCTTGCATATCTTGCATCATGAGCGTACAGTTAATGGGCTGATTTGGCCTATTTGGCAGGAGAATAAGTGGGCACACACCGTAATTATTTTGTGTAGGGCTGCCAGGCTGGGCAGGCAGGAGGAACCAGTCGCCGGGGGGAACTCCACACCCAAAGTGCCAGCATCATGGCAATGTGCCCTGGCATGATAACATCACCCGGAGGTGACGTCATCATGCCAGGGCACATTGCGCAGGACGCTCTAGCATTTGAGGGAAAACTCTATGGTTTCCCCTCAAATGTCAGTGTCCCCCCCCAGCGTGTCCGACACGATGATGTCACTTCTGGGGGATGTCATTGAGACATGCATGCCGTAGAAACCCCAGGAAGAAACCAGGACCCCCCCCCCCAGCTGCAAGCCAGGTAAGACCTGGGAACCCTAATTTTGTGATTGAGGGACCAGTATTGTTGGAGGGAGAAAGTGGGTGTAAAGTTGATTCCAGGGCCCAGAATGTCTCTGTAGGATCTGGTTTCTGAGAGGCAACCTCCCAGCCTACCTGCTCTTGGATAACTGAGTAGCAGCAGCAGAAAGGGGTGTGTGTGTAATATTATAGATGTGATGACTCCTGTCTCATGGCCCCAATTTCTGTGCTCTTCATCATACAGATTGGGGGAATTCCTGGAGCACTGCCGCTGACACAGCTACTTCACTTCCAGATGATTGGCCAGAAGTGATACCGGTGCATCAGCAATGCTCCCCCCCCCCAAGTTCTGGGAAGTTGCTGACACAGAGCTTGCAAGTTTAGATGTAGATAACAGAATAAATATTTAAGGCACTTCCATTTTTCAATTCATAGAGCTCTAGTGAGCTGAAGTCAGTCCAGGCTCACAATGGCTGAGAACAAGGCTGGAAGGATTTGAGGAGTTAATGGGTTCATTGGGACTATTTGGTAGAAAAGACGTTAAGGACCACACCACAGTGATCTAGCCATGGTTGTGGGACCACTATTTTATGTTTGTGGAGAGGTGCTGTAAAATCAACAGGGCCCAGAATGTTTTTTTTAGGGGCCCAGTTTCTGAGAAGCTTTACATAATAGAACCTGTGTAAATGTTTAAAGGCACTTTCAGTCTTTTCTGAAATTCTTGATCCAAATGGAGATTCATAACTGTAACGGAGGAAGGAAGGGAATAAAACAAAGAAAAGGTGCTGGCACATTTTTTCTAGTGTATTTTCTTCCTCCAACTACTGCTACATGTAGAGATAGATTATTTTCTTTTTAGAAATAACAGAAGAAAATATTTATTTTGTTGTATAGAGATGTAATTTCGAAAAACACTCCACGTTGTATATAGATATAACAATGGGAAGAAGGACTCTTACCTACTTGTCATGTACAAATTAAAGTAATATCACTCAAATTATCTCCGCAATGGGCTGTCAAAGACATGTATGGTTTTACTCCATTTCACGGAAATGGACATTGTCAGCTCTGCCTCATCATTTGCGTCTGTGAAATGTCTGTTGGTGGTTATGATACTTTGACAATCGGAATTGTGTCTGTCGTGGATCTATCTACATCATGTTGTTCACCAAAAACAAGGAAAAATAAAAGCAGCCCATATTTATCTAAGGGTGCTCTCTGTTGTGTCTTTTCAGGTGGTTATCCTGCACATTGGGTAGAGGGAATTAAAAACAATGCATTATAGGCCTTTCACAAGGACTTTCCAACAAAATAAATAGTATTATATTATGTGCTCTAGAAGTGTATATTTTTGGTGGACAGAATCTTGGTAAGATGTGTCTGGAAATGGATCATTTGCCCTTACTCAGAGACTATGGTGTGTTCTCTTGTGGCCTTCTCTATCCCTTAAAAATAACACTAGAATATTTCTTTAAAGAAGACAAAGCACTCAGACACACATAAGAACATAAAAGAAGCCAATGTTGGATCAGGCCAATGGCCTATCCAGTCCAACACTCTTGAGTCACTTAGTGGCCAAAAATACCAGGTGCCATCAGGAAGTCCACCAGTGGGGCCAGGACACTAGAAGCCCTCCCACTGTTGCCCCCCCCCCAGCACCAAGAATACAGAGCATCACTAGCCCCAGACTGAGAATTCCTATCTATACCTTGTGGCTAATAGCCACTGATGGACCTCTTCTCCATATATTTATCTAATTCCCTCTTGAAGCTGTTCATGCTTGTAGCCCCCACCACCTCCTGTGGCAGTGAATTCCATGTGTTAATCACTCTTTAGGTGAAGAAGTAATTCCTTTTATCTGTTCTAACCCGGCTCAGCAATTTCATGGAGTGCCCACGAGTTCTTGTATTGGACAGAAGTGGTTGATACTTGCTTCTTTCTCCTATCCAAACTCTTGTGAGACAATGCTCCTGCGTAGCAGAAATAGTTATAACTTAAAGGAACTGAGAAAAAAATCAGCTACAGAAAAAAGGAATTTGGGTTTTTTAAAATCACAAAGCAAAATATCCAAAGTGGCCAGAATTGAACATTCAGAATGACAAGCTA
The DNA here is from genome assembly GCA_029233225.1 of Lepidodactylus listeri. Taxonomy (NCBI): domain Eukaryota; kingdom Metazoa; phylum Chordata; class Lepidosauria; order Squamata; family Gekkonidae; genus Lepidodactylus; species Lepidodactylus listeri. Next base: position 51,718,060 of record JARCFY010000015.1, on the reverse strand, counting down.
AAAAAAGAGGTACTAACTCTGAGATCATCATAAAGTGGACACCTGAGAAAAATATGGAAAGAGTTATTGATCTTACCTGATGATAGTACTTTTGAAATTAGTGATTCTCCTTCATCCAGGACTTTGAGTGTACTCACGCACAAAAACATCCCGTCTGTTCCTATTTAACCAGCACAGTGCCTATACTAGTTGGTGACATGCCTGATTTGGACACATCATTGGAACATTTCCTCGTTTTGACTGATTGAATGCCCATTTCCTTGGCATTTTCCTATAGTAGAAAATTTCATATCTTGAAATGCCTTTTATATATTTCACAGGTTTTTTGTTCCATCTTAGGATCAGAACCAGTGTTCCCTCTAAGCTGAGTTAGTGTGAGCTAGCTCACAGTTTTTTAGCCTCCAGCTCACACATTTCAGTCTTAGCTCAAGAAGGATGGCTCCAGAGCAAACTAATTTATGCAGTAGCTAAATTGCTCACTCACAACTTTAATGTCAGTAGCTCACAAAGTAGAATTTTTGCTCACAAGACTCCACAGCTTAGAGGGAGCATTGATCAGAACCACAGTGGATTATTTGGTAGCATTCACAGGCCTTTGTGGTCTGCCCACTTGCCTTCTGCAGTTTCCTTGTGCTTTCTCTGTGGTTTCTGAAATCACCTTTGACCCAGGATTGCCTCCTGGTATGATGCAGAATTGCTTTCGGCTTTGTGTGAATTATATGCTGCACTTTGAAAGGGGCTGCCCGCATTTTTCTCACCATTTTCAGTGGCGTTTTCCCTTCTTGCGTCATTGGAAAATGTGGCGCTGTGTGTAAAGAATCAAGCTCTTCACAAGTGAGGAAAACAGTGGCAATATGGGATGCTGTATGAAGGCTCTGTTGCCACCATGCTTCAGCAGAAACCGCAGCTGTAACGGAGATACATGAGAACAATGTAGTCATGTGAAAAATGCCTAAAGCCAGGTAAGGCAATCACATTATCACCTGAAAGTCTTCTTGGCACCCTTCAAAAAAGGGAATCTTCCATTTTTCTCTCTGAACATTTCATTGAATCAAAACTACAGGAAAAATATATGTGGAAGAGATGACTAGAAAAATATCTAAAAGCCACCTTTCCCCAAATATAAGCACAAATACATTAAAACAGATTCCCCCTGCCTCTAGAAAAACAAAAATACTGAGGTGATCCCCCCCTGCCCTGCAATAGCGTCCATTTAGTGTCACTGACTAGCTTGTCTCAAAATGCAAGAAAGGGTTCAATGAGGCTGGGGACCCTTTCGGTAACCATGGTGCCATCCAGGCTCACTCTTCTAATACCTGTTCTACATTCATGCCTTTGCTTCCTGAACTACCCTACCTGTTTGTGTCAAATTCTGACCAGCTGCTCCACATTAGCCTCCTGAAACCCTACAGAAAATGAATTCCCATCCAGGAGCGTCTCTGGGTGAAGCAGCATGCATGTAATCTATTGCCAAACTCTCTGCACTGGTTAGAAATGCTTGAAGAAGATGAAGGGCCAAATCCCTGCTCCAGCACGATGCTCCTGCTGAAGTTACAGTTGCTAAATCCACACAGTCTCAAGGTGGATGCCAATTCTGTGGTTACAAGGAACGTGGGCATTATAATTATTACTAGTTTAAAGGTTTCCCTGGATTTTCTCCCAGACTGGGGGCATAACTAAGGTTACAAAATGAAATACACCTTAAATACATAATTTAAACAAAAATATCTAAACCAGCTGTTGTGTACTGCCTCTTTAAGAGGTTTGCACAGAAGGCCTCTGCAAGTAGCTTTTGTGTGAGAGTAGACAAGTAGAATTTCTGCTCACAAGACCCCACAGTTTAGAGGGAGCATTGGCTGCTTGTGACAGTATGGCTCACATAGGGTCACAAGCTAAAATGCCAGAATAAAATTACATAACACATGGTGATGGTGTACGGTTTGTGGTGTGCAACATTGTATAAGTCAGCATTGTAAAGACTAGGATAACACAACAGGGATTCACACAGGATTGGGAATTCCTTGTGCTGGCTCAGCCCCACCTCCCATTTTGGCAGGCTCCTCCTCCAGGCCACTATGAGTATTTTTGCACCATTTTAGATTTTAACGCAAAATTCCACCCAAATTCCTAAGGTTTTCTTTTTTGCTATATCTGCATGTAGATTTTGGGGTCTTTCACTGCAAAATTAGTTGCCCCCGTCTTTTTTTGGCAGACCTGGGAGTCCCTGGTGTTACAGAAGACCACAGCATAGCCATGGCCGGTTCCATTGTGCATGTTTGGCTAGATCTTAATTCTTTCCTATGCAGATAATGACGGGAGGGTGTAGGGAGCAGAACTGGGGCAAAGCAAGTAGAAGGGACTCCGGAGGGCGGGGGGGGGGGGGGGGGAGAAGCAGATCTGGCACTGGTCTATTTCAGGGCATTAGCTGGTGAAAGTTACCTGTATAGTCCAGTGGATAAACTGCATCATGAGAAGAAACTCTTCAGAACAGGATTTTGAGTTGTGCATCCGAGCAGAAGAGGAGACGAAAAAGTTATAACGCGGCTCTGTATTTCGGCAATGGTCATTGCAGCTTTACTCCCTGTATGCTGGGAAACGGCAGTCGAATCTGGGTAAGGAGAATTCATAACTGAGATATATAACAAAATGAGCTGAAACAGGCATTTGTTTTTGGCACAGAGGAGGTAGGTAGCAGTATAGGTCCTTCTAAAACCCTCCAATAGTTTTCCAGCCAGCTAATATAGTACAATAACCTAACTAGTTTAGAACAACACAGGAAGAAATGCTAAGTGGTTGTATATCTGAGCAACAGGCGCTAGAGGCCATCAACAGGCAAGGGATATTGCCTTCTCACCCTGTTTGTACACTTTCCTCAAGCATCCAGTATGAACATTGTAGAGAACAGACATCTTGACTGGATAGATCTTTGGCATGGGGCAGAGCATCTGCTTTGCATACAGAAGATCCCAGGTTCAGTCCTTGGCATCTACAGCTAAAAGGATCAGGTACTAAGTGGTGAAAAGACCTTTATGGGAGACCTTGGAGTGCTTCTGCCAGTCAGAGTAGACAATACTGACATCGATAGACCAACGATCTGTTTCAGTATAAGGCAGCTGCATGTGATTCAGTCCATTAGCGCTTTTCTGGTTCTCTCAATGTTAGATGGGCATCACAGTTTCATTCTCATTGATTTACTTTATTTTCCCTTATGAAACACTTGGAAATCACATGGTTGATGGACAAAACGGTTGACTGGATCTGTGCCACTGCCCCCCACCAAAACACCCCCCCCATCAGAAATGGTTTAACTTCAGCATTTTAACGCTAAAGTATAATTTAGCAATTTATTGCTAGTGCTTGGGTTAATTTTTTTTTAAAAGCGACCAGTGAAGGGGGGGGAAGGTGAAAAGGAGAGGAGAGGGGGTAGATAAAGGATAGGCATTTCAAGGGGCAGAGGGGGGGGGGAAGTGGATGGAGCATTTTGCATTTGAAGTGAAAGATGACTCCAAAACAGCTTGGGGGGGAAATTGTCATAAAGGCACTCCCCCAAAAGTGGAGGGAAAGCGAGGAGAAATCTAAGTGAGCACTAATCAGAGGACAACACATGCAAAAATGAAAAATAAAAATCAAGGCATTTGGCGATATGAAATGACAAAAACCACTGGTGCGGAAAAGCCCAGAATTACACTCACTTTTATGTTTTTCTCTGGCTCTCCTGAACATCAGGAGTTAGGGTGCAGTTGTGCATAAGGATCAGCTGGAGCTTTGGGTGGGGTGGGGGGCTTCTGTTCCTTCCCTTTCCCTCCCTCCCTCTCTCTTACTGGGAACTGGCAAAGCTTGGTCCACATAAAAGAGTCAGTGGGACATTAGTGTCAGACTATGGTCTGTGAGACCCATGGAAACAGACTAACCTTGAACTCCTATCCAGCTGATATTTAATTCACTTGTTTATTTCTGGATCTGCTTTTGTTTTGAAGGTGATGCTGAATTTCCTCAGCCTCGATTTCCCCATGCTCCGGATCAAGTCTCCACCTGATGCTGGTTGCCCGTTTGAGAAAAAGGGTTCCAACAGTGCTTCACACTTCTTGCAAAAGCATTTAGTTATGCCTACAACAAATGTAAAAAGTGGCAGTCCTTGTCTGACTTCTGTTTTCTAGCAGCTCTTGTCAGGTTTCGCCACAGCGTGGGTCCCACCTAGCGCAAGCAGGGTGTGACTCATGGACATAGATATTTCTCTCCCCCCCCCCTCCCCCGACTGCAGCCTGCTGTGCCCTCTGAAATCCATCCTTGGCCTTCATGTCCTGTGTGTGCACTTTCTTCCTCCAGTTAAGCCAGTTTTGGGAGTTACAAGGAGGATGAAATGGGGTTGCACCATTTCCCTTCTGTCATCCTTTCGCAGCTGGCTTTTTCCATGCTATACCACAAGAGGGCTTTTTGAGGGCTTGAAAAATTACAACAGTCGTTGCTATTGGACTACAGCACAGTAATGTTATAATTATCTATTGCTTTGACCTTTCAGTTCCTCTGAATTCCCAACTTTAATTTTTTTTAAAAAAGCAAGTCTCTATCCCACTCCCTTGCAGAGATATAAGGGGGAAGGGGCAGGCAGATATTGTTTAGATTGCTTAGAAAGAAATAAGGAAGAGAAGCTGCAAGGCTGCAGGAGCATGGGGGAAAATCACTACTCAGCTGATCATGTGGATATTCCATTGTGGCTGTGAATGTCTCTGAATTCACAACAGCAATGAAAGCTGTGGGATAGCCTTCTTATAATCTTATTTTGCGCAATCCTACCACTTCGTCCAGTCTAACCTTATGAGATGCTGACTCTGAGGCCATAGTAGCAGTTTCCAGCCTGAATTTGAACTAGATGTTGACAAGGGAAGGAATGCAGTCAGCTAGCTTCTCAAACCCATGAGCTCGTATTTGCGCCAGGCTGCAGTGCAATTAATTGTGTATGGTATGATTGGTACATCTCACCACACTTGTTAGAATGAAGTTCAAGAACTGAAGTACATCCAGTCAGGGGTTAGGGGAAATATATGACTGCTACCAGCACACTGTAACTTAAAACAGGAGGGGTGGGTGAGAAAACAGACACAATGTCTTCTTCAATATCTGAAAACTGCCTAGCAGGCCAGGTTTGCCCTTGACCAAGAGAAGCTGTTGGTCCATTAAGGCAAAACCCACCAACTCATTCTGCCTCCTTCCCCTGCTTAGCTGTCCTTAGCTGACAATCCAGAGGGATGGCAGGCTATTGGCTAAGGCAGTCTCTTCCCTGTCTTTGTTTAAGTCAGCAATTCAAGGGAGCAAATCCACCACGATACAGAGGGTTTCCCTCTTGCTCTTTAAACTAGGCCCATTCACACCAGTATGTTAGTTCAGTGGGCAGAGAGCTGCCCTTACGGCTGCCTCTAAGGTTGGTCAGTGGATCCATAAGAATCCATTGACCAGGCCTGGAGATTAAGGGAAAAATGACTAATCAGTCAGAGTCTCTGTCAGTAGAAAATTTTTATGGCCCCTGAAACCCCAATGAATTATTGTACTATCTCTTTAAGGTTTCCAGTTCCCTTCTCTATATGGAGCCACCCCACCAGTCCCAATGGGTATCAGCTACCACTTTCCTTGATATCACATTAACTACATTTGAAGTAAAGCAGAGGGAGAGAGAGAGAGATATTAAGAAACGAAGGGGATAAAATGGGGTTGTAACAGACTCAGAACTGCTCACAGCATTGTTTGCATGTTTCTGGAATTCCATTTTCTGTATTGCTTGACATAGCAAGTGTGATACTTTTTTGCACTTTCCTAATTTTTGTAGTCCCAGTCCTATTGCATGGCTTATTAGGTCCCTCCTGCTATTAGATTATATTGTTTTGCGCCATGTAATCTATCTTGAGTCTCAAGTAGAAAATTGGTAAATAAATAATATAGTATAAATAAATAATAAAGGAAATAAATAATGATGGGCTGACCACCACTATACCCATTTGTACCCTAAATAAAAATTTTCTGACTATGGCCCTGGACTGGTTACGACCTAATGTTCCTCCACTGGATAAGAGATTAGTGGCTTGGATCCATCCAAGACTTCCTGTACTATTTCATGCGTTTGCAAACAATCTAAAATCCTGCCTTCAGATTTCCCCCCACCCTTTTGCTGTCCCTCGAAGGTCACTCCCTGCCCACATTGAGGTCATTCTGCCCACTCTGCACCTTCCTCCACCCTCCCTCTTTCATGGGTGTACAAGCCCAAAAACAAGGGGTTTTTTTTTACAAGTGGCATGAGTCTAGAGATATGAGACTATCACTAGTCTCAGATCACTGAATTTTTAAAAAAATTAAATGACCCGGGGGGTGGGGGAGTTTAAAAGGTGCTGTGTGAGGTTTAGTTCCCTACTGGTATTGACTTGAAAGGGGAATCAGAGAGGAGACAGTATCTCCAGTGCAAAAAGAAAGAATGAAAAGAAAAGGATCTCAGTGCTGCATGCAAATAAAATAAAAGGGTGGGATCATCAGCCCAGAATGAAATTGACATGAGATATAAAGAGAGAGAGAGAGACACTGAGAAGGGAAGCCTAAAGCTTTGAAAACATTTTTCCTTTAATGATTTAGTGAACAAAGGTTTTTGGGGGGGGGGGGCATTTTGGCAGTTGCTGGAAGCCTAACATTAAAATGGTGGCTGAGTCATGTGGACCTTCTGTGAACCACAAAACTTAAGAATCACTTAGCATCGATCCATTTGGAGGGAGAGTGAAATCCACACAGGACAGGTTCTAAAAAACTGCCAAGATCATGACCAGGAGCTTGTTAGTTTCAGAAAAAGTCTGGTCAGTTTCAACAGTGGGTTTCCCCCCTTTGCTTGCATTCCTTACTATTCTCTTGCATTCAACAAACTAACTCTAAAATGCATGTACAAAAACCTGAACCACAAGGATTTAAATGGAAGGTACTTGCTGGACACTACTGCACAGCTGCAATAGGGCAATTGTATAATTTTTTAAAAAGACTTTGGATGCCACCCCCCACATGTCCAAAGTGACATTTCACCCTGATTTAGAAAAGTGCATTTTAAAAATTGTAGCTGCAGAATAAATACACTGGAGGAAAAATAATAGTGCACAAGGAAGGCACAGAATCTGAAGTCAAGATTAAAGGCTTACTGCTCAGTAAAACTGCAGTCAGCTGTGCATGCATAATGGGCCCTAGTCCTACTTGATGATATATACCTGATTTGTTCTTAATAAATGGAGCATATACTTTTTGGATCAGCTGAGCTTCTGTTTCCTTATGAGTTCTGCTTGGAGGTGAAATACCATATAGACATTGACAAGTTGTATGGGACACGAATAACTGACACATTTGGGATTAGGGCTGCTAGCCTCCCAGAGATCTCCCAGAATTACAACGGATCTCCAGATGACAGAGATCAATTCCCCTGGAGGCTGTTTTGGAGGGTGGCCTCTACAGCATTATACCCCACTGCAGTTCCTCCCCTCCCCAATCTTGCCCTCCCCAGGTTTCACCTTCAAATCTCCAGGAATTTCCCAGCCTGGAGGTGGTAACTCTATTTGGGATAGTGAAATGCAATTGTTATGCTCCAAATGTATGATCAGTTGTTTGCAGGCATCAGCTACTGGATGTCCATGGAAACCATTTCCATGTGTACTGGTTATAAGTGTTGGCAGAGTTTAAATATGCAAGGAAGTGGAGCACTGACTGTTTAGAGAAAAATAAGTAGGTTTATTAAAGAACGATCTTTGACAGAGCACCGAAGAGAGAGAGAGAGAGAGAGAGAGACTTAACTGCCTAGCCTAACTGCAGAACATATTTAGAGTCCAGTGGCAATTCTAAGAGCAACAAAGGTTTATTCAAGGTATGAGCTTTTGTGTGCATGCATGCTTTGTCAGATACTTTGTCAGGTTGATGGAGTTCCATTCCATGCGGCTGAATGTGGTGCCTTCCATGGAGATATTTCCAGGTGGTCAGTCATGTTGGTCTGAAGCAGTAGGACAGATTTAGAGTCCAGTGGCACCTTTAAAATAAACAAAGGTTTATTCACGGTGTGAGCATTTGTGTGCATGCATAAAAGATCTTTGTTGGCTGCAAGGCCGGCAAACAGCGGGAGATTCACCAGGCCTTACCAGCAACATAGTAACATTGCCAGTGATGCGATGATGTCACTGCCAGCATGACCAGAAGTGACATCACTGAGTAGTCAGCAACACTGGTCGTCCTCCCTCCCCAGTTTTCTCTCACCACCCAGGGAAGCAGTGGTGGGAATAGCTAGTGGGGAGAGAGGAGCAAGAGGTCTCCTGCATCAGATGGCCTCCCTAGTCTTCTGTCCCCCAAGAACAGCCTTTTATGACCATTTGGGGGCTGCAGCCAAAGGGGGCAGTGAGCTGAAATCCTCCCATCCATGAAAACCCTCTGGTGGATCCAAGCCTATGTGTGCTGCTCTAAGTTCCTTGGAATGAGGGAGCAATATTGACCATTTTATGGCTTGCTGTGTGCAGCAGGAAACATTCTCCTTGCCAGGAGAATAAGGACTTGACATGAGGCTGTGGTGGGCAGAACTGAGGTGGGGGAAGAGGGAGGAACAAAACCAAGGTGGAGCCAGCAGCAGTCGACCCTGGTGGGGAAGCTGCATCTTGAAGAGCTGCTGTTCAAGTTGTGTGTAGGTACAGAAGAAAAGATGAAACACATCATGTGGCTTTCTGTTCTGGGACTCCTCGTTGTGACTCTAGTCCCTGTTAGCCAGCAGATCGTTGATGGATTTGGGTAAGGAGCATTTATCATTGGCTGAAAATCCTAGAGGACTGGATACTGAGATAGAGGAACTGGATGTTGCGCACCACATTAATCGGGCCCTGGAGATTTTGATACAGTTTTCCAGACTAGTGATAGAGACATAGGCTTCCTTCACATGGCAAAAGATCTCTCGTCGTTGCTGCGGCAATAGGATTGCCCCGTGGTGGGTTTCCCCACTTTCCCCACCTAAGCTCCCTGCAGTGACCATTTCTGTCCACCTTTATCCCTGAAGGTCCTCCAATAGCATAGGGGAGAGATGGTAGCTTTGGATGACGAGGACAAAGAAAATGGTGCTGATGTGGTCAGGACCGGGAAAGGTTTGCATGTATTTTCATGTCTGATGTGTATATCTGGCTTTGCTGCCATCTTTCCAAATACATGGAATCGCAGGTTTAGGAGTGATCTCAGCAAAGCTGGGGAGAAATTGGAAGGTGTATGAAAGTACCCCGATGCTGTCTTGGAAGCAAGAAGAGAAAATAAACAAACAAACACCCTGCTTCACATTAACAGTGAAGCCGGACAAAAACAGTAGGGTGGAAGTGACTATAATATGCTATTAGGGCTGTAGACAGGCACATTAAGAGCCAGGATATTGGGTATTGGGGAACGAAACAAAGACTAGAGAGGGGAGGATTACTTCATTTCCTTCATTAAAGCACTTAACTAATTCAGTGTTAAACAGGCTGCTGGACTCGATGAATCTTTGGTCTGCTTCAGCAGGTCTTATTCAGCATGGACTTTCAACGGTTCATATGAAGCATATTTGGTGGATAATACGAAGCACAATGCAGTTAGACCAGATCATATGTACTGAGGCCATTTCAGTCTTCATGACTTCAGAGAGCATGGCTCTGCTTGAATCCATAACTTCATTTCAACAGAATGATGGGTGTTATTTGTTGAAAAGGTTTATGTCCCACCTTTCAGCCCAGTTAGGGCCACCCACCATAAAAGAAGTTAAAAAACAGAACTAAAATGGAGATTCATCAGTTTAAAATATAGGGCAAGGAGGAGGAATTGTTGAGGGAACACCTGAAGAAACAAACATTCTTCACCCGCTGGCAGGTGAAGATGGAGATAGAAGGGGCCAGATGTGAAGCAGAGCTTGCCCTCAGAAGCTACGTTGGTGGTAGAAAGTGACCCTGTCAGGTGTCCACAGCAAAGGATGAACAGAGACTGTTTGCCATTGCCTGCCTCTGTGAAGCAAACCTTCACTCCCTTGGTGGTTTCCTATCCAAGTACTGATTAGGGCCAACCCTGATTAGTTTCTGAGATCTGATGAAATTGGGCTAGACTGGGCCCATGAAGGCAATAGCTGTGGCTCAAAGTGCAGAGAAGCTGTGGCTCAAAGGCAAAGCATCTGCTTGGTGAGCAGAAGGTCCCAAGTTCAATCCCTGGCATCTCCAGTTGAAAGCGATCAGGTAAGAGGCTGTGAGAAAGATCTCAGCCTGAGACCTGGGAAAGTTGCTAGCTACCAGATCTTGATAAGGTGATTATTTGGGGAGGGAGTTCCACAAGCTTGGCACCAGGACTGAAAAAGCCCTCTCTTGGTTTGCTACCCACCTAACCTCAGATGGTGGGAGATACCTAACACAGGGGCTCAGAAGATGACTGTAATGATATGGTAGGGTCGGTCTGTGTGAGGGGAGGTGGTCATTAAGATATGCTTGCTGACCCAGACTGCACAGGTATTTAATTGGTAACTATTATTATGGCCCTGGGGAAGACCTGCAATCAAGGCAAGTCTCAGGAGAAGGGGGAAATTACCCCAACTGTTAATAGACACCAGTGCTGTGGTCAATATTTTAAGGGAAGGGTAGGTGCAGGAGAAATGTGAGCAGACAGCAGGACAACAGTCAGTGCAGTTATCAGGCAGCAACTGAGAGGCAGGAGCTGGTGTACAAGAGCAGGGCTCCCACTGCGGTGGACCAGAAATGTGAAGACCACCAAACATGAGTGGTTCAGACCCTGCGATAGCATAATTGCCTGTTATGCTATGGGTTTTAATGAGTAATTTAAAAAGTTGAAGGATATGGGTGAAAAACAAGAAGAGGAGATTACTGTTGCATTTTTTTCTCTCTCTCCCCTTTCCCCCCTTCTATGCATGGTTTTCATAGTGGGAACTTCTTGCCAGTGTTGAAAACACTGTTGCTGTATTATGGAATTTTTGACCACTGTGGCCATGCCGTTGAGCGTCATGTTAATATGGACAAGACAGATGGAAAAGGTGTGGTCAACAAGAGGGAGGATACAGAAGAAAGCCCTCCAGAAAAAAAACCCTACCAGATGAGAACTGGCTTCGAAGGCCCCCCACGGGTGATGGACTGTACTTGGGACACGGATGTAATGCAACCACCATTGCTGTCTGTGGCTCACAAAAACAACAAGTTTTCATGTCGTCAACCACAAGACCTTGAGGACCGTGTTCGTGTCAAACTGTTGTATCGTAAAACATGTATCATGTATTTGGCATACGATACTACCTGCTGTTTGTTGAAAGTCCCAAAGGGGAAAGTTTGGCAGAGTTTTGTGCATGGAGAGAGTGCTGCGTATCCCTACCTAGTAGGCATGCTTTCAGAAAACACGGATGAGTGTATTTGGGAACTGAATGTATTGCAGTGTGAGCAGAGCTGACCTGTCTTGCATACAAGCCTCAACAATACCCAAGAAGGAGAACAGCAGGAGCAGTGACCTACTCTATTCTATATAAAAATGTAGACATTTCCAATGTTATATCATTATAATACATATTCCTTAGCTCAATAAATGACAACAGTGTATGTGAGGTTGAGGAAAAATGAGTGTATTTCATTTTTTGTCCAACTTCCAAATGCTTAATACGGCGTTTCCTTGTGGTAGATACTGTATTGTTCATTTCTATTTATACTGCACTATTCAAAGCAGCCCACATCATCATTTTTGTGTTCCTCCATTTTATCTCTACAGCACTGTGTCTTTGGAAAGCAACTTGTTTGAATGGCAGAGAAGCGGGGGGGGGGGGGGAGACCTTCATGGGGTGGGCTTTGTGGTCCACAGCATCAGTTACAAACACTGACATGGATCTGAACAGTAAAGTCTTGTATATTCCAGGGGAAGAGGGCAGAAACCCATCAAACAATGCTCAGATTATCTTGGCTAATGGTCCTTAGGTTGCTCTAAATTAAGGTGAAATGTGCATTTTGAGTTCAAAGCTGGAAAGATCAGCTGTCCAGGAAAGCCAGCGTAATGGAATATCCCTCTTTCCCCATCCTTTCCTGCTTTTCTCTTACTGAAAGCTATAGCCTGCCTTCCCAATAAATTGGGCCCTATTTAAACTTCCTTGTTTTGAAGAATGTTCCCAAAATGTGGGTTTGATCTTCTGTCATCTGCTGGGCTTCCTTAACTTGGATATACTCATACAATAGAGTTAAGTAGACTAGACTGTACCATGGGCATCAACTACGGGGGGGCTCGAGCCCCCCCCTGGCAAAATGGAGCGCCCGGTGGCCAGTCAGCCGGCTGTCGCCGCCTCTCCTTTCCCCTCACCCCCGGCCTGCCCTCCTGCCTCCCTGGGGCGGGGGGGGGGGAGAGAGGCGGGGGGGAGAGAGGCGGGGAGAGAGCGCGAGGTGGAGCGGGAGCCGGGGGCCCGCAAGGGCGACGCGCCGCCCCCCCGGCTGCAGGCAGTAGCAGCAGCAGTAATCCGCCGGCGCCCGAGGTGAGCGGGGAGAGGGAGGGAGGGAGGGAGGGAGGGGGGAGGGGGCGGGGAGCGCGGCGGGTGGGCATGGCCCGGGGGAGGGAAGCGACGGCGGCAGCTCCCTGGGGCGGGGGGGGGACAGCGGTGGGGACATGGTCCCGAGCACGCGCGCGCGCACAAGAGAGCCCCCCCCCTGGGGATTTAAAAAGTCTACGCCCCTGGACTGTACCACTTCAGGCAACAAGAAAGAGATCATGAATGGTTTCCCATGTGAAAACATTGGTGTAAGTTGTTCATATACTTGTTCTGTTTTTCTATGTTGTTATATTTACTGAAAATGTTGAAAACAAAGAATTTATAAAATAATGGTACAGCCTATTTTTATCTGCTACAGATTCTGCTTCACCTAACCCTGTGGCAGGTGTAGAGTAGGCCTTACTGTGGCCTTCACTACTTGGACCTCCTTGTCTTGATAGGGTTGCCAGCTTTGGGTAGTGAAATTCCTGGAGATTCTGAGGGTGAAGCCTAGGGAGAGCATGGTTTGGGGAGGAGAGGGACCTCAGCAGGGTGTAACACCATAGAGTCCACCCTCCAATGCAGCCATTTTCTCCGGGTGACTGGTCTCTGTAGCCTGGAAATCAGTTGTAATTCCAGGAGATTTCTAGCCACCACTTTGATGCTTTGGCAACCCTACTTGTCCATCAGCTCTACTTTGCCTTCTTTGGCATACTCCCAGCACTGGGATGGACACATTGACATGATGGATTGGTGTGCCTTGACTCTGTCACAGGCCCCCATGTAGGAGGGTGTTTACATGCTCACCTGTTATTGTGTGGCAGAATGTATTACAGGATGGATTAGTAATGGTGGTTTCTGGCCTCAAAGTTGATCTTGAGCTAGACTGGTTAAATGAGCTTGGACTCACAAAACCTCATGGTGGAAGAACTGCTATTAGTTATTAAGGTGCCACTGGACTCCTATTGTGTTCTGCTGCTACAGGCAAACATGGCTACCTGTCTGGAATGCAGACAGCAAACACCTCTCGCTCTCAGCACCTCTCTCCCAGCCCATTGGAGCACAATTTATAATGTGATATAAGTGACTTGGCCATAAGTCCATGGATGTAAGCAATTGCTCACACTGAAGTCAAGAGAACTGATATAGATGCTGTACATTCATTCAGTCCTGTACTATAACATCCATTTCACAGGATGGTCAGAAGATTGTATAAAGACCCCTAAAGGACTGAATGAAAGATCCATCTAATCCAACAGTCTGTTCACAAAAGAGCCAGAAGATATTTCTGGGAAGTTTACTAAGCACAACATGAAGGCAATATCCCCCACCATCCATCCATCCCCTCCCCCCTGTATCTGGTATTCAAAGGTATACTGCCTCTTGTCAGTGTATCAAACTTTTGGTAATGTCTGGACAACTATTTCAAATTCTGAAAGGCCAGACCAACACAGCATTTTTTTCCAGTTCTTTTGTTCCAGTATCAAACTTCTAGTTTCCTAGGCTTGCCAGGTGCCTACCATCTGCCGCTGGGGGGCTCCTCGCTGCTCTGACGTGCCCTGGAAGTGATGTCATCACACCCAGCACATTGTGTAGAGGGCATTCGTCAAAAAATTCTATAGTCACCATAGAGTTTTTAGCAGAATGCTAGAGCATTCCCCACACGATGTGCCCTGTGCGATGACATCACTGTCAGGAGACATCACACTGGGCACATTGGACATGGCAGAGCTCTTCAGGGGCAGGGCTCCCTCCATTGGCCAGCTGGCCAGCAGCAGATTGGGCCCGCTGAAATCAGGGGAACCCCCACTGGGGGGATGGCAACCTTATAATTTCCCTGGGTTTCTTTTTTTATTAATTATTTTAAATTAACATTTTAATATACATTACAACGATGAAATTAATTATAATAAACTTATCATAACAAACAGAAAGACTAATGCATACATTAAATTTTCTAAACATGGCTATCAATTTTTGAGAAGACACTGACAAGTCCTATCCCATTGGGCCTTCACCTTTTTTTCAAGCCATCACGCATATAAGTTTCTTTCCATTTATTTATCCAGTCTTCTATATTAGGAATGATATACAATACAATACTTATTCCCGGGTACATGAGGATGAGTTGTGGTCCTTCAGTAGCCCATGCTCAGAGGTCCTCCTCTTTATACATTCCTGGTCTAAATTCTGTCACTGAAGACAAGCTCAGATTCTGGCTCAGAAATCTGGGCTGTGATCACACATACTAAATAATCCACTTTCAGTGCACTTTTGAATTAGATTTTGCAGGTAAACACAGTAAGATCCAGTTGAAAAGTGCACCGAAAGTGGATTATTTAGTGTGTGTGACCGCAGCCCTAGTGACACATCCTGTCCTCACCTGCAGATATTCCTGATAACTCAAGGCACTGAGGAGGTATGTGTCTGCATCAGCCGTTTGGTTCACCTGGTTGTAACCCACCGTTTCCTTCCCCATTCCCTCCTGATTAAAGACTTGATTATGACCTAAAGTCCCTCAGCTAGATTTGAGGTTTTGCCTCATGCAAGCTTTCATGTGTTCCTCTGAATGCAAACTGTCCATTCCAGGTTTTTTTTCCCATTCCTGCTACCTCATTCTCCTGTGACAGATAAGGGTCAACTTTTTTATGCAGGAGTTGATGTGTACTCTTGCCATTGAATGCTCTTGAACTGTACCCATTTAATAGGTACATCTCCTGTTCTTGCAGTCTCTGTGCTGCTTGATGATGCCTTTGTGCCTCATCTGTGCCTATAATGAGCTCATATCCTCTTTTTGAGATGGGTTTTAGCCCCTGCTTCCTTGTTGGTTTTGCTTGGCTATCAGGTATATAGACATTGATGTTGTTTGTATGAGACACAATGAATAATAGACACATTTAGAATAACTATATGCAATAGTTATATTCCAAATGTAGCATCAATTGTTTGCTGGCAGCAGCTTCTGAACCCCCACGAAAGCCACATCTTCAGATCATGTGTACAGGTCCCATTATGTGTTGTGTTTTTATGGCTAATGCATGAAAGTGATCTTATTTTTCTGACCTGGGAGATGCTGCTGCTGTGGGATACAGACATGCATATGAAGAGAAAGTGGCTGTTAATGGCTTGGATCCAACCAGTGTTTCTGTGGGTAGCAGGATTTCTGCCTGATGTAACACAGCAGTCTTGCTTCCCCCACTCCCACTGTAGTCTACCATGCCTCCTGATATGACCATTTTCTACTTCTGTGTCCCCACCAGGAGTAGCTTTTGGGGTTGCAGCCCGAGGGGGTGGTACACTAAAATCCTCTCATCTATGGAAACTCTCTGGAGCAATACAGAACATTTTATGGTTTGCTGGTGCAGCAGGAAACATTTTCCTTGCCAGGAGAACAATGCATTAACATGAGGGCATGGTGGACAAACCTGTGGTGGGGGAAAGGGGAGGGCTGGTGCAGGAGGGGGGATGGAACCATCAGCAGTTTCACTATATTGGGACAGCAGCTGACACTGGTAGGGAAGCTGCATCTTGAAGAGCTACTGTTGAGACCGGTGGTGTGAGTTGTGGGTAAGTACACAAGAAAAGATGAAAGGCATAACACAGCTTTCTGTTTTGGGACTCCTTGTTGCAACTTTAGTCTCTGTTAACTGGCAGATGGTTGAGGAATTTGGATAAGGAGCACTTATCACTGATAATTTAACAAACAAGCAAAAAAGGCTGAAAATCCTAGACAGCTTTGTGCTGTCATAGAGGAATTGGTTGTTGCATACCATATTAATCTGGCCCTGAAGATCTTGATACAGTTTTCCAGACCAGTAATAGATATAGACTGCTTCCATATGGCAAAAGACCTCTTGTTTCTGTGGGCATGAGTGCTGTCATGGTTAGTTTCTAAGGGATTCCACAGAAAAGACCCTCCTTTGTATTATGACTCTGGGGGAGACCCATCGTCAAGGCAAATCTCAGGAGAAGGGGAAAATATCCTCAGCTGCTAATAGATACTAGTCTCTGGCCAAAGTTTTAAGGAAAGAACAGATGCTGGAAGAATGGACAGGCAAATTGGACACCAGTCAATACAATTAGTAGGATTCTCAGGGAAAGATATTTGCTGGGAGAAGAATTTTCAAGGCCCTTGAGATTCACGTTGAAGTCAGCCTGAAATACTTCTTATCATACATGATGATAAACTAATCCCACACAAACTGCCATATTTGGGAATATGTTCAAGAACAGCCAAGAGAGCTAAATTGATTGTTGCTTATATTGTTTTATTGTTGATGTTGTTTATTAAGTTTGTAAACCATTTTATGGTATTTTATGGTTGGTAGCCGCCTTGAGCCAGCTTAACAAATTTTTGTTTGTGCGAGGCAGAGGGTGGTATGAACCTCATGGAGGAATGTTCACAGTCTTATGCAAGGTTCCTGCTAAACCTATGAGCCATTAGAATGAGACTGAGGTCACACAATGCTCCACAGTCTCTACAGGAATTGTATTCTGCAGTTGTAGCTGCCAGTCATAGGGGAAAGACCGGGCACTGAGATAGATGAAGAAGTCTTGACATGGAAACTGATGGGCAGAAACCAATGTGTAGCAGCAGGGCTCACTCTGGACCAGAAATGTGAAGGCCACCAGAGGCTAGTGGTTCAGAACCAGGGATGGAATCATTGCTTGTTATATTATGGGTTTAATGAGTAATGGGTAAAAAGATGTAGGATTTAGATGAAAATTACAAATGGTTATTGCTCTTTCTCTCCCCCTTCCCCTCTTTTGTGCGTGGCTTTCATAGTGGGAACTTCTTGCCAATGTGGAAAATACTGCTGCTGTATTATGGACTTTTTGACCACCATGGTCTTGGTGTCAAGACATACAAGATACAAGATAAAATAAGCACCAGAGACCTTTCAGACATAGTCTCAAGTGATCTGAAAGACAGCCAGCTGGAAGAGAAACAGAACGAAGATACGGATGAAAAAGTTCTAATCAACAAGAGGGTGGATAGAGACAGACGGTTTCCAGGGAGAAAGAGCCACAGGATAACAGGTAAAATAGAAGACCTTCCACAGGAATTGGAATGTACTTGGGACACAGATATAATGCAGCCGCAACTTCTCTCTGTGGTTGTGAGAAATCAGTATTTATGTGATGATCCAGAAGAAGACCTTAGCCACCCCATTCATGTAAAGTTGTCCTATGATGGGTCATGTACTATGTTTTTGGAATATCAGACTACATCTTGTTTTGTAGAAGTTCCAAAAGAGAAGTATTGGCATGCCTTTTTGTATGGGGACAGTCACATGTATCCCTTTCTAATAGGCATGCAAGGGAAAGAGATGAATGAATGTATTTGGGAACAGAATCTTATGCAGTGTTAACAGAGGATACAGTTTTCTCTTGCCTTGACAGATTTTGTGTGGTTTTATGATCCCCCTTGATACAGCTACTTAGGGCCATATTTGTGTCTGGCTTCCCTGTCTGAGCGTGATAGCAAGGATATGTTTGAAAATGCTGCTGCTTCCTCTGCACGTTCTTAACATCTGCCTACAGCAGATCAGACACCACACTGTGGCCCCTTCTGCATGCACAGTTTACTTCTGGTTTTCACTGAAGTCGAGTCAGTTGGGGTTTACATCAAATGCTGTGCCTGCACTCTGCCCCTTCTCTCTCTCTCTCTCTGGTTTTCTATTGGGAATCAAGGAGTATATATTCTGCATACCAATGAGAAAACCCAGATAGTGTTGCCGTGTTGGTCTCTCCTGATTGGTCAGTTTCGCACTGGGCATGTCTTTTGAAATACGAGATTCTTCAAGCTGAATTTACTGTGAGGTTGCTATTAGTGGTCCCCCCCCCCTTATCAGTTGTCAAAGAGTTTACCGCTAATCTGGGATGGTTGGAGGGAAAAAATCATTGGCAGGGAATGCTTTAAAAGTTTTGTGAAAAGAGACACCGACCACTTGGCCAGAGAGGCAGCAGGGAGGTTGCTGTGAGGCAGCTTGGTGGAGGAGGTTCACAAGGGGGGGGGGGGAGTGGAGATGTCCATGCTTCAGAGCCTGAGCTCACCCCCAGTGTTATTTGCAGATGAGATGTCAGGCAAAAAGGGGAAAACCAGTTGTTGAGTTGGACCTGACTTTTAAAAAACAGGCGGCTGCTGCCCCAGAGCAGGTTCCACAGCATAATCCTCACATTTGAAATGGTTGTGGTCAGAGTCAATTTAAAAGACCCCCCCCCCCAAAAAAAAACCCTGCCCAAACAGGAAATCAAACCAACAACCTTGCAGTTAATAGTTCTGCATCCCAACCAACTGAGCTAACTGGCTGTTCCTGCAAACAAGTCAGACAAAGGCAATTACTTTCCTTATCTCCTATTTCAAAAGACATGTACATTGCAAAACTGACCAGTAAGGAGAGACCAACTGGCCTTTGGGGGGAGGGGAAAGTCCAAGGAAATGGGAATGCTTTTAAATTACCTTTGTCTTGGAAGCAAACTAAGGGGGAAAATCTTCACAAAAGGAGTTTTAGAAAACCCAGGAAAACAGAAGACTGAAAGTGGGCTCAGAGCTGAAGTGGAGGGGGAATCAAAGTAGAAAGAAAAACAAAATGTGATTGGAATGCTTGGGGTAATGCAGAAGGGGGGTGGGAACCCCCAATGGTTATGCACAGTGAAAGCAAGGGAACGGACACGCGGAAAGGGCCTGTGTTCGTTCCAACAGGGCTGCCCAGTTGGAACACCATGCCAATGTCAGATCTTCCAGATCCTTGAAATCTGTGGGAAACACAGTTGTAAGTTTAAATGACAGAAGAATCTTGGCTATGAATTAAACTGAACAGTTGGCAGTTTTTATGTTCAAAGTGTTCTCTGTTTGCCAGTTATTTAAGGGAAACTACTTTAAGATGATTTGGCTATATGATTCATCAACCATGAAACTCTTTAAAATATAGCACAATTCTCCAGGTTAATGCTAGTATTGCTCTAAGGAGAATACAGACTTTTTCATGTGCAGTGGGTTTGTGAAAGAGCACAATTTTTTTATGGGGGGGGGGGGAGGGAAATAGCAACTGGTGCAGTATTTGTAATATTAACTAACCTTTCAGAGCCCCTCCCTGAATGATGTAAAATGTTTCATGAATCAGTTCAGGAAGTGATTTTAAATTTAAGAGTCAAGTCTTATAGTATATTGTAATTATATTCTTTATCGTGTGTAACTGAAAGAACCCTGTAGCGCTATATTCTGAATTGTTCTAAATAAAAAAGGTTTTAAAAAGTTTCTAGTATTTCATTCTTTAAAACAAGGACCCCCAACCTTACTGATCCTGTGTGCACATTTGAAATTCTGACACAGGGTAGTGAGTGCAACCACAAAATGGCTGCCACAGGAGGCAGAGCCAAACACAAAATGGCTGCCACAAGAGGCAGAGCTGCACACACAGAGAGAGGAAGTCCAAGTGCAGGGGAGCAGAGGGGTAATTTTAAGAAGTACACTGGGAAAGAGGAGTGAGAGAAAGACTAAAATGAACACTGTGGTGGCAGCTACCGCCAAATCAACATTATTTTAATCTGCACAGCCAATCAGCTCTCCAATGGCCAATCAAAGCAATCTGAGGCAAGAGCCCCACCTGGCTCCATCCACTTTCTGAAAACACTTGGTGGGTACCAGGAAAGATATCAGTGGGTGCCATGGTGCCTATCAGCACCAGGTAGGTGACCCCTGATCTACAGGATTAAAAAGAATTGTGTTTGCTTCTATTCTCAGCCTTATTTGTAGTCATTTGAAAAATGCTACCTGTTGTTCTGAAAGGAAGTCTGGGGCGTCTTTAAAATGCACATACAAGTGAGGAAACAGTTTTGTGTATAAGGAAAATAAAAGAGGAAATAAACTTACATTCAAAGTCATGTTCCCTTTTCGTAAACATGGCATATGTCAGTCTTGTATAAAACTTTTATATATGATCAGTGTACATAGCAAAAACCTGCGAGAAGACTGTGGCACAGGGTCCTGACAAGCCTGGGTGATGGGAACCAAGAGAGGATGGTGGCAGTCCCTGAGAAATCTGGATAGCTCTGTAACAGAAGGACCTAGAGACTTAGTTTTTTAAAAATGAATGCTGGGAATTCAGAGCACTGGTACACCTATTTCTATATTGTTATCCAGCAGTAAGCCCTGACCTGGGTTGCCCAGGCTAGCCTGATCTCGCTAGATCTTGGCTGCTAAGCTGGGTCTTCCCTGATTAGTATTTGGATGGGAGACCAACAAAGCAGTGCCTACAGGGGGAGTAAGCAGACACTAAATGGCATCAGCCAATGAGAGGCTTTGAAAACTCTAGGGGAGAGGAGAGAGAGTAAAGTGGAGGGAAAGTCTGTTGTTGTCTCAGACCAGGTTTGGGAAAGCAACAGAAAAACAGAAGAATAGTTAAGTAGTTAGGCTTTGCTCAGTGAAGAAGAACCCCTCCCCCTCAGATATTTATAGTAAAGGTACATAGGGCTCTGGAGCCAATAAAGAGGCAGAAATAAAGCAGGTATCCTGTGTTATTTTAGGGAAATAGTAGGTTAGGGACTTCTGAGGGGATTGAGAGAAATATTCCAAAAGACAATCTGGCTCTTATTTCAATAGGCTTAGATTCTTGGTTTAAGGAGCCCCCCCCCCCCCCAAGTACAGCAGCCTGACATGCATTTCCTGGTTGAGGGAAAGGATAGGGTTACCCTCTCCCAGCTGTGCCCCCTGAGGCCAGTTGGGTGGGGAAGGGGTGTTGCAGTTGTCTATTTGGGACCCCTAGTGTGGTGCCCTGTTCAGGACTTTTCCAGTTTTGAGAGTGTGTGCCTGTTGCTGAGACTATGGGTGCGTTCAGATGGTGTGCTGGAGCTGGCTGGAGCCGGCTCAAAATGCTCCATCGCAATCAAACTCACCCCAGCAGCTCCCTGGCATCTACACGGGAGCGTGAGTCTGGCCCCTTTAAAAAAATTTTTGCTGCTTGCGCATGCACATAAGCAATCACCCGAAAATACAATCTAGCGCATGTGCAAAAGCAGAAGAGCAAAGCCTCTCACTCACCCAAGCTCCGTGACTTCCCTGCGCTGAGAGAACACTTCCCTTTAAACTTTTACCCTAAAACTGGTCTCCGTGGCATCCGGAATGGAAAAGTAGTGGCCATTTTTTAAAACATTTATTTTTTTGGAAAGGTGTAGAAGCGCTCATGCGCATATTGCCGACGGTAAAAAAAAATGGCAGTCAAAAAGTGGAAGCCAGAGGTTTCGGGGGGGGGGGGGCGCTTAAAGACTCGGAAGTAGCTCGGCGAAGGCTCTGCGATCACCCAGGGAGAAGGCAGCCTGAGCCGGAAGAGGACGAGAGAAACCATCTTGGGACCTGGTCTCAAAAATGCGATGCTTTGAGACAGCATTTGGTCCAGTAGGTGATGGCTGGGGATGGGAGGCAGCTGTGGCTGTCTGAATGCACAGATTTGAGCTGGCTCAAAGTGTTTCGAACCGGCTCAAATCTGTGCGTCTGAATTGGGATTCTTTTGGTGCACAGCTCATCCTGCTGCCTAATCATCTCTGTATCTAAGCTGGCTGACGCAGTCTCTAAGGTGGTTCTGAGGATCTCTAGGCTAGTTGTCCTGGGAAACTTCAACATTCATACTGAGGCTATCTTGCCTGAAGTGGCCCAGGGTTTTGTGATTTCCATAACTGTGAGGCTGTCTCAAGTAATAAATGGCCCCAAACACTGTGCAGGTCACACTCTTGCTCTGGGCAGGGGAAAAGGGATTTGAAGGTAAGGGAACTGAGGACAGTCATCCTGTCATGGACAGATCACTACTTGCTAACGTTTAGACTTAGAGGGATACTAAGACTTTGCAAGGATGTTGGATTTAATAAGTTGTACCCAGAGCCAGATCGCTCCAAATGGTTTCCTGAGGGTTTCCTGAGGGTTTCCTGTTGATATAGCTGGTGATCCTGTCATTGCCCTGGTTGACCTGTGGAATGAGAAAATGACTTGGGCAGTTGACGTGATCACTCCTAGACATCCTCTCTCAGATCTTAGAGCCCAGGCAGCCCCTAGATTTATGGAAGGGATGCATGCTATGGAAAGACAAGGGAGATGCCTGGAATGACAGAGGAGGAAGATTAGTGACTGATCTGACAAGACTGGATTGATTTTAAAGCCTACTTCATGGCAGTGAAGGTGTTGAAGAAACAAAACTTTTCTGCCATTGTTGTGTTTGTGCAGTGTAGGTCTGAAGAACTCATAGGGATGGTCAGGACCTATTGGGATCTGGCCTTCAGGAGCAGGTGGACTGCTCAGTTGGTCATAAAATCTCTCACCCATACTGTTTTTGGCTCTAGATTAGCAGTGATAGGAGATGGTGCTAAGAGTGCTGGTTTGTCCAGTCATCTGCAATATTTTTCATCTTCTTTGGTCTGAGGGTCATGTGGACAGGGTTCTTGGAAGTCTGAACCCTACAATGTGCTTGTATGATACTTGCCTCCTCTGACTGCTTAAATTTGTCATGATGACTGGGTCCAGGAGACATTTATTCTCCTTGAAAAAGGGGTGGTCACCTCAGCCTTGAAACAGGTGGTGGTGTGTCTACTTTTAACCAGCTCTGGATACAGGAGATTTGAATCATCCAGTCTCATGCTGGCCATTGTTGAGCAAGTGGTGCTGGACACCTTCAAGGATTCCTTGATAAAGTGGATTGTTTTGTGTCCCCCACGGCCATTGTGAAAGCATGATGAATCCTTGGAAATTAAGCAGATACTATAAGGTCTGGTGTTGTGCTGGGAGAAGGGAGTGCCTCCTTGACAGAAGGAGTAGTAATCTGTGATGGACTGTCAAGGGTTAATAGCTAACAGAGTCTGAGAACCTTTGAGTGACAGGCTATTTGAACAGAATTCTGTTGAGAGTCTGTCAAGAAGTGACAATTAGGAACTGATGAAGAAGAGTGAGTTAAGTGTTGATTGTGGACTGGGAAGGAGGATAAGAGAGTGAGTGGACCAAGGAAGATCCTCATTCAAGCCAAAAAGGGGAAATAGCTTCTAATAAAGAGAAGATGTGCAACTTGGAACTGTAAAACCAACTGAAGATTTTATTTACATGGATAGGCAGACAGGGAATATATATACATGGGAACAGTTGATGCTTGTGGATACGTAGTTGCAGATGGTATATTTCAGCTTTAGGTTAGTTCTTTGATAATCGGTTACTTCAGATTACACAGTATAAATCACTTTCTGTCCAAATTCAACCCTTATGCTGTTTTAGACAGCCAGTTTTTGTGTGGAATTCTTAGGTACTCTCCACCTTCACAGAGAAATACCTCTGTTGTGCCTTAGTTTGAATTTGGACATCCGCTAGTCCAATAAATTCTCCTGGTACACACTAAATCCCCTAAACCAGGATCTTTCTCCAGCAGGGTATAATTTCTAAGGGAGAAGAATGTTTATTTCTTATGTAACCACTAGGAACTTATTTTCCTTGTTAAGACTTCTGAGTTTTCACGTTTGGCTTTTTTCGGTTTCCCTTAATATGGGAATCTCTATAGATATCTCATTTGTGCCAACAAGACTTGTCAGTCCCCTGGTACAGTACCAACTGACTAAAAAACCAACTGCCACTCAACTGCCAAACTCCAACTGTCAAGAGCTTTTTTTTTTTCATTCGAACCCCCTCCTGAGTTCTGCCTCAGGATTACATCACCACTGCTAGTCACGTGACTGCAGGTGTCTTTGCTTGCAGGCTGATTCCAAGCCCTGGAGTCCATCACAGAAGTGATCCCTGCCCAGCAAGAAGGGATATAGCTTCTGGAAAAGTGGTGTGAAATCTGTGACCAACAAAACAGAGCATTAAGGAACATAGAAGCCACAGACACAATTCTAGTTCTCAAAGAATCATAATCAGCAACAGAAAACCACAAAATACAAAACCACACATAGATTATTTTTTAACCAGTTTGAGCAAATTTCCTGAGTAAGAAAATGGATTCTACTTTTATGTACGTGTTCATTCAGCTGGAGTACCTGCTGGTTCAACTAGTGTCCTACTTGCTGGACATGAGTCATTCTTTCCCCTGAGCTGTTCACATATATTAAAACAAATTTCGTTGTATTCATTTGTATGATTAGAGTGCTTGTTCACATGATTAGACTGCTTTGTTGGATCTTCCCCATCTGCTGCCTCTTCCAATTGTTAAAAGGTACATAGTTAAAAGGGGGTGGGGGAATCTGACCAGGAAGTTTTGATCTGTTCTTGCATTCAGTTCAAGATGCTGCTTGACTGTGCAGGTACAAAAAGCAGGCATACAATGTATTCAACCTCGGTCATTTAAAGGATCCCTCCAGCACCAGTGTGGTGTAGTGGTTAAGAGCACTGGACTCAAATGTGGAGAACTGGGTTTGACTCCCCACTCCACCACATGAAGCCAGCAGGGTGATGTTGGGTCAATCACAGCTCTCTCAGAGCTCTCTCAGCCCCACCTACCTCACAGGGTGTCTGTTGTGGGGAGAGGAAGGGAAGGCGATTGTGAGCTACTCTGAGACTCCTTTGGGTAATGAAGAGTGGGGTATAAAAACTAACTCTTCTTCTTCTGCACAAAGAGAGAATCATCAGTGAGCACATCTGTATCTGACAATGTGACATCAGGGAATTAGTGCCTCTTCTCTGGTAAGTGAAAAGACTTACCGTACTCAAGTATATTAATTGTTACTTATCACCTGACATTACCTGATCCTGTAGCACAATTAGTTAGTGAGGAAGCACAAAAAAGTGCTTGGCATGTTGCAGAGATGAATTTTGACAAAACCCCATCAAGGCTTCAATCAGTCAGGAGCTCTCCCCTCATGTTGTCCTTGGGGGTTCCCTGACCCCCAGGAGCAGCATTTGGGGAGCGTTTTGGGCTGCAGAAGGAAGGCAAAGAAGAGCCTCTGTGCTGGTGGAAATACCTTCCATCAATGGAAATTATCTCAGCTATTAGCATATCTCAGTTTTACCATGTGCAGTAAGGGAGACACACGTATATTAGACTTGTGTCAGTGGGAATGTGACTCACTTTTCAGTTGGGCCCAAATCCACATTATAATAACTCGAGCATAAGGAAGAAAACCCTCCTTCTGTCATCTCTCACGCCTACGCTAAAGGAGCTGCTGGCTTAGGTTCTACTTCTATACCTGACTTAAGGAAATGCCCCTAATCTGAGCAGTGACTCATATAAACAGCTATAAGGGATTTTTGAAAAAGTGAGGTGCCTCTACATGTTCAGAATGAATACTTAAAACCTGGATAAAGTGAAAGCAGAAACAAAATTTATCAAGAAGAATAATACAAACAGCTGTGCCGGAGAATGGAGAAGCTCAACTAGTCAAAAGAATATGAAGCGTTCGGAATAATACAACACCAGAAACCAGTGGTAAGCGCCAAGTATTCCAAGTGCTCAAAGAAACTATGCAATATATATTCAAGGCAGGAGGTAAGAGACCAAAGAAGTAGGTCAAGAAGAAGAAGAGCAGAAGAGTTGGTTTCTATATTCTGCTTTTCTATACCTTGAGGAGTCTCAAAGCGGTTACAATCTCCATCCCTTCCCCTCCCCACATTACTCACCTTGTGAGGCAGGTGCAGCTGAGAGAGTTCTGAGAGAACTGTAACTGGCCCAAGGTCACCCAGCAGGCTTCATATGACAGAGGAGTGGGGAATCAAATTTGGTTCTCCAGATTACAGCCTCCTGCTCTTAACCCCTACTGCTGACTCTCAGAAGACAAAGCAGTGGCCATAGGTGTCTATCTAAATGCGTTATAAAATGCCATCAAGTCTCAACCGACTCATGGCGACCCCGTATGGTTTCCAAGGCAACAGGCAGTCAGAGGATGTTTGCCACTGCCTGCCCTCGTCTAGCAAGACAGGCTCAGAAACTGGTTCTGAAATCTGATAATCCCTTCTTCAAATTAAGCCCTAGTTGCTATCTGTGATTTTTCTGATGAGTGGCACTTGGGAGGTATGTATACAAGGGGGAGGCTCTGTGGTTCAGTGGTAGAGCAGCTACTTTGCAGGTTCAATACCTGGCATCTCCTACTTTTGTTGTTGTTGTTGTTCAGTCACACAGTCGAGTCCAACTCTAGGAGTTTATATAGCAGCTGTTGGGAAAAATCCATTGCCTGCCTTTCTGAGAAGACAATACTGTGCTAGGTGGACCAGTGAGCTATCTCAATATTATCATTGATTTCTTTACTTCATTATACCCTGCTTCTCTCCCCAGCAGGGACCCAAATTGGCTTACATCATTTCCCTCTCCTCCATATAACAACCCTGAGTCAGGCTGAGATTATGTGACTGGCCCAAGGTCGCCCAACAAACTCCCATGACAGAGTGGGGATTCAAACCTGGCTCTTGCAGATCCTAATCTGCCACTCTAATCATGTCCACTACATCATGTTGGCTCTCAGTATAACCCCTCTGTGCATTGTATTGTGTTTGAAATTAGTGGTTCTGCTTCGCCCAAGACTTCAAATGTATTCATTGCAGTTCCCCACTGGAAAACCATTTGAATATGATACATCGATTGTAGCATGTGATGTCCTAAAAAGCACAAATATATTATTAGACAAAAAGGTAGCTTTGCCAGAATAAAGATCTTTGGATGGTTTCCATAGCCCCCCCCCCCAACTTTATCCTAAGAACAACTTGGTATGGTTACTTTGTAATGCAATAACTCTGTGATTGTGTTAAAATAATTCTCTCCCCACCCTCAATCTGAGGTTGCTGGGGGTTGGAGTGGAGTGGAACTATGGGGCTGATTTCTTTAACAGTCATGGAGAAAATGTTGCTGAAGGACACAGAAACAGCTGTATCCTCTCTATGAAGAAGAAGAAGAAGAGATTGGATTTATACCCCGCCCTTCACTTGTAGTCTCAGAGTGGCTTACAAACTCCTTTCCCTTCCCCTCCCCACAACAGACAAGACACCCTGTGAGGTAGGTGGGGCTGAGAGAGCTCTGAGACAACTGTCCTTGAGAGAACAGCTGTGCCAGAGCTATGGCTTGCCCAAGTTCATCCAGCAGATGCATGTGGAGGAGTGGGGAATCAAATCCGGTTCTCCCAGATTAGAGTCTGCGCACTTAACCACTGCACCAAACTGGCTCTCGACCCAGTGGACCCAGTGAGACTGGAATCCTATAGACAACTCTGAAATCCAACACTACTGCCTTGTGTTTCAGCAACTTTTTTGGTCTTCTGTTAGAAAACTTAAAATCAAGACCACACAACAGTGTGAAGCCACTATGAATATGTACAAAAGAAACAGATTCCAGATTTAAGGAGAATCATCTGCAAGAATGCATAAGCAATCTTCGCTGTGGCCTCTCCGCCTTCCACAGCAACTATCCTACTTAGCTTACGGAGAAATGAAGGGTGGCGGTGGCAGTCGGCATATCAGGCTTTAATATCACAGCATTAGGACGTCTCTCTTTATGTCCATAGCTAGAAGAAGACTGCAGCAAAGGAAATTTGTAATTGACCAGTTCTCTGATCCGCAACACTACCGAGTCTGTTATTAAACGCTGGAAAACAGGTTTCGGCTCTTTTGGTGCACCTATAGATCCCCTGGTATGACAGTCAGTCTCTCTAAATCTAACATGCCTCAGGGCAGGGCAAGTGGGAGGGGCTGGTGCATGTAAGGGGGCGGAGCAGGGGTGGAGCTGTCAGCCGTCTCCCTATTTTAGGGCACCTGTCGATGTTGTCTTGCAAGTTACCTTTCTAGACAAGTGCATAGCTTGCTTCTCCAGAAGCAGCTGTTGGGTTGGATTTGCCAGTTGTGCGTCTGTAGAGAAGCAGAGATGAACAAGATAGTATGGCTCTGTGTTTTGGGATTGGTCATTGCGACTTTGCTTCCTGTTAGCCAGCAAACAGCCGATGAAGCTGGGTAAGGAGAATTTACAACTGATACGGAGAATAGGTGGGAATGAATCAAGATATGTGATACTAGCATAGAGGAATTAGACGTCAGCACTGTTTGGGTCTGTCCCTTAAGACTTTGCAATAGCTTTCCAGTGAGGTAATATACTGTGGTAGTGTCACTAGTCTAGAGCAGTACAGAAAGACATGTTGAGTTGCTTTCCTCTTAGTACACATAACTCTAATACTAAGGTTCTGGGGAAGAAACAATAGAGGGGGCTACTTCATGTACCACTTGTGTCTTACAATGCTGTTGGCTTTGGGGATGGGCTATGGCTCAGTGGTAGAGCATTTGCTTTGCATGCCAAAGGTCCCAGGCTCAATCCCTTTCATCTCCAGTTTAAAAAGTTCAGGTGATGTAAAAGACCTCTACATGAGACAGGGGTTGCCACTCAGAATAGACTATAATGATTGTGATAAAGGACCTGTGATAAAGGCAACTTTTATTTGGATGCCCATGTGACTGCTGTTAGATAATCTCTGCACTGCTCCAGTAGGGCTGTTCCTTAAATCATTAGGACGCCTGTTAATAGAAGAGTACAATCTACAGTTCGGCAAAACTGGATTTAAGCCAGATCAGTCCAAAATTTTAGCTGACGTATTAAATGCAATTATTTGTACTGCCTGTCACAGAGCTACTGGATGCAACATGCCAAGCCAGTGCAGCATTGTGATGAGAGTCCCGGAGTAGGGCCAGGGAGACCAGGTTGGGATCTCCCCTCTGCCACAGGAGCTCCCTGAGTGGCCATGGGCCAGTCACTCACTCCTGGCCCATCTCACACAATTTTGAGAATTAAATGGGGAAAGAACCAGCTACATTGCCCTGAGCTCTTTGGAAAGGATGGGAACACTGTGGATAAACTGTGAGATATCATAATGCAAAAGTTTGGACCAGACTTTCTAGGGCAGGGATTACTAACTGGCACTGAAGCACTTAGTAGAATTCCGATGCTGTTTGAATGTTTTTTTTTGGGGGGGGGGGGGGGGGTGAAGACATAGCTGCCTGTCCTTGTGGGAAATCTCTTGAATGGTGTGTGGCAGCATGGATAAGGAAGTCCAGGAATTTGAATAGATTGGATCTGAGTGAGAACTACAGACTGCAGAGTCAGACGATGGGGATTCCCAGAGGGAAGAGAGGAGCACTGACTTGTTTGGGTGTTCCGTGCAAACGGAGAATGTTGATGCTATTGGAGTGGAGGGCTCTTTGCCAGTTGTAAAGCTCTGGCAAACACCCAACCTCAAAGCCAGCTCTGCCGGAAATAGGTGATTCCTTCTCTAGCAAACAACATGGCTTGTTTTCCCAGTCAGGGAAAGAGTAGGATATGGATCAGTGACTCTTCCGGACAGCGGGCCAACCCTAAGCCAAGCACTGCAGTGACAGAACACCTTCTCCATACAATATTTCCCCCTTTCATCCCAGCCTAGTCATAACGGCTACCCAAGTTACTCTTGAGGAAGAGAAGCTGAAGGCAATGGCCTTTTCTGCCTGCACCCTTTACATTAAGGCATAGTGGCCACCATGTAACTTCACAATGGCAGTCAAGCAAATTGTTCTGATAAGAAGCAAGCTAGAAAGTGGAGATGAGAACATAGGAAGAATCAAACATGGATGCTTGGCTGGTCACCCTGGAAACATTGCCTATATGGCTCTGATTTGCCTTTGGACACTGGGGAATGCCCATCATCAGCCATCCTACACAAGCAAGTTGTCCTCTGTCTCTAGCTTAACCACTTGGCCAGTCAGCATAAACAATCAAAAACTATATGTCTATGGCCACTTCCACTTTATCTTAAAGTGGTAGGGAAACAGGAGAGTCAGCTGCAGTTCCTTCCTGAATATATGTGAGAACCTGCTGCTGGCAGCTTTACAGAGGCCAGGTTCTGTCTTTGATAACTTCATTTGCTGGTCCACAGGTTAGGACGGACTGTTAGCCAGTGAGTTTTTACCCACTAAACTACTTTGCTCTGGAGGAGGGAAGGGAATTGCGCACAGAAAGCTTCCTGCACTCTCCTTCTGCTGAACCTAAAGGTGCTCAGAAATGTGGCACTAACTTGAAATAATGTAGTGTATGTTAGGTCTGTTAAATCTGAAGAATAAAATTTGAAGAATAAAATAGTTCATGAAACCCAGCCTATGAAGATCTTCATTTTGTTCATCTCTGATTTCAGGCTGGAGGCTGATGTCTCCCAAAATGTCCATGACTTGAATTCCAGGAATAAGCGACATAGCGACGGCACATTTACCAGCGACTTTTCAAAAACTATGGATCAAGATTTAGCAATGGAGTTTTTGCAAAAAGCTATTGATGGAAAGTTGAGGTATAAAGCTATGATCTCCCTTTGTCCCCTAGTGATACACAGTGGATAGACAATACATCATGACACAGCAATGAGAGTAGTCCAGAAGGAAGTCAGAGTAGTGTAACCAGAAAGTCATTTCGTCGATGGAAGATAGTTGGTACCTAGCATGACTCCTGTAGCTGGTGTGTGCATATATGTGGAGTAAATAACTGTCTAACAGCCAGATGTCAACGTTTCATCTCTCTGAGCTGGGAGAGGGGGAGAAAAGTGACAGAAGCGCAAAAAGATTCAGATCTTTCCCAAGGAAAGGAAGGAGCATTTCTTGGAGAAACCAAAATGATAGGAGATGCTTCTGGAGTGGCCCGACAAGCATCCATGCAAATCTCTGATGCACTGCTTCCACCCACATGCTTCTCTCACAACCCAAAAATTAGCTTTTGGTGAGGGAGGTAAAAAGTGGAACAGTGTTGGCTGCTAGGCTGTTCAATGATGTGACTGGGCACATCTTTCCTCCTTCTCGCCCTGATTTCAGCTCAGAACAGCATTTTGAGCTGAACCCAGCCAAGATAGGAACTGTGGGTTGGCCCACATTGGTCCTTACCTTGACCCTCAGTCCTTGGCATTGGCATCCTTGACCCTCAGAAGTAATAGGCTGGCTGATCAATGGGAGCATCCCATCAACTTTAGATGTTGTTTGCATCCAACTGGAGGAGGAAGTTAGCCTTGAAGAACCAGCCAGAATATCCCCATTAGTTGTTCAACAATAGCAACACTCTATAACTGGGTGGATCTCTTTAGGGATGATTGGGAAGTTTGATTAGATAGGATAGCACCATCAAAACAGGGTCTCCGCTCCTTTGGACAGCTCATGGGCTTGGCTTCTATGCCAAATTGTTTCTGATGGGTAGTCCGACTCATGATCTCGGTACTTTGAGATGGTTCTGTAAGTGCATGAATCATTTCCTCAAGCCTAGAAGTGTAAGTGTCAGGGGGAAACCAGTGGGATGGGGGAAGAAGAACCCTTAGCCCTTTCCACTTGCCTTATAAGCATCTTTCACTTTCAGTGGGGAAAACTTACTTTTTCTGGGTGTACTGACAGTGCTGGAATGCTATCTTATAGCCGGAGGGCCTCCACCATCCAGCTTTTTAACAGTTATATTGAAAGGATCACATGTATGTGGTCCCGCTCAACATGAACCTCCCTATTGAGTCAGAGAACTATTCTATCTCACCTCAGTATCTTGTTTCTTGGTCTGTTGTTTTTGCAGCAGTAGACAAAATGGAAGCTGATGTCCCGTGGAGCAAGCCCTCTCTGACATTGGAGGATGCTTTCTAACAAAAGATTCCAGCAGTTCCTCTCACTCTACCATGTTTCCATGTTAGTGGGCCACCAATGAGCTTAATCAATAAAGTCAAATCATGCAAACACACTCTGTTCTTGTCTCGCTTTGATTTCTGAGCATTTCTTATAAGCTCTTGTTGTGGCCTTGAGGAAAGGGCGGGGAGGCAGAAAGGCTGGACAAGGTAGGAAATGCTTCAGATGAACTGGGGTTGCCAACCTTTTCTTTAATGAGAGCTAGTTCAGTGTCATGAAAAATATCTTGGGCTGCTCTCCCCCACCCAGCAAAGTTTTTCTGTTGTAGAAACAGATCATGGACTAGAAAAAGCTCCAGAAACAAAGCTATTGATTGAGCAACCCAAAGAAAAACCCTATGAAATAGAAAACTATTTTAAAAGTCTAGAGCATATTTTTAAAAAAATCTTTTCTTGGTTCTCCTGGGGGATGCACAAGCTTCTTAGCGGCACCTGGTCCCCTCCAAATATCCCAAAAGTATTTTGGGGTTTTAACTGTACCGAGGTACAGAAGGGCTCTTATGCTGGCCCTTTCCGAACGCCTTTCCTTCAGCAGTTCTGATAGGAAGGTACTTCGGTATATCATGCTCTGGTAGATTATGTGCCTGTGGATTAGAGACATTTGATACCATTGCTCATATTCTTCTTGAAGGCCCTTGGTTTTCAGATGCTAGAAGTAAGCTGATATTTCTGTTGACTGGAAAGCATTTTGTTTCTGTAGAGGTCAACGTTTTGTGGTTACTGAGTGACAAAGAACAAAAAATGACTTTGCAGGTCACAAAGTAAGTGGTAGCTCATCGGACCTTTAAACCCAGCTAGTGTTTTAGTTGTGTTTCCTGCTGATGGCATTGGTTGAATGAACAGTAACACAGAATCATAGAATCATAGAGTTGGAAGGGACCTCCAGGGTCATCTAATCCAACCCCTGGCACAATGCAGGAAATTCAAAATACTCCCCCCACACCCCCAGTGCCACACCCAGAAGTAAGTAAGTTTGCAGCCCCTGGAGAGTGACTGAAACCTACTGTTGGGACAACAACATTATAATAAAAGTTTATTTACCACATAAGAAGAGTGACATGCTACCTAAAGGCTACCCAGTTATCAGAGGGGGAACTGAAAATTCATAGTGAACATGAAGGGAAAAATCTGAGACTTTATAAGGGTGATTGTTTGACAGGAGTGCCTGTGTGGTAAACAGCCAACAATAAACATGTCCATAAATGGGAATAACAAGAAGCTAGAGTGGATTATACACAGGAGTTCTGACATTCCTTTATAGCCTTTCAATTTAGGGATATGGAGTGGGAGAGAAGGCCCTGGTACTCTTGGGAACATTTGTTCCCCAGAATTGTATCTGACTATAAAAGGAACACATGAATGTCAGAGGTAGCCTCCAGTCTGGGCCTCAATCAGATTTCTAAAAACTGGTTATTGGAACAGAATAAGAATATCTTCAGTTTCACTTGAACGAGTCCATTAAACTGAAAAAGATGCTCTGTGGGGCTGTGATTTGGATCAAGGTTATATTGTTGGGTGGGGGAAGGGAAAGGGAGGTTTGATAACTCTTCCACTCCTGCCTGGTTTTTTTTCCAATTGAAATTTACCCAAACCACCAGCGATTAGAAATGATTCCTAATATTGGAATGGAATAGTGTTGAAGTAATGTTAGAGACCTTGACCTGGATAGCCCAGGATTGCCTGATCTTGTCAGGTCTTGGAAGCTAAGCAAAGTTGGCCTTAGCTAGAATTTGGATGGGAGACCTCCAAGAAATATCAGGGTTGCAATGTGAAGGCAGACAATGGCAAACCACCTTCGAAAGCCTCTTACCTTGAAGACTTTATGGAGTCGCCCTAAGTCATCTGTGACTTAATGGCACTTTCCTCTTCCATCACCTTGTCTTCTGAAGAAGTGTGTGTGCACACAAACTTTCTTCCATGACCACCAATGTTAGAGGTCCTCCATCGCTTCAGTTACTTTTGCCACATAATTCATTAGCAGAGCACTCCTTCCCTGGGAGTGAGTCCCATTGAATAGACCTGAGTAGTATCTTGAGCAGAAATGTTTAGGATTACTCCCTGAATGTGGGTATACTGGATATTTTAAAGTGTGGGAAGGCTGCAGAATTACTCCACTACACAGGCTGGATTATAACAGTGGTGACACAAAAATATATGCTCAGTGTTTAGAAGCAAATACAGTTATCTTTCCTTGAACATTTTCAAATTCATATATTTTTGATGAGAGCAATTAAGTTAATCAGGTAGGGTGATGATGAAAACAAGTTTGAGGACATAAAAAGGAAGAAGGCAAATACTTTTACAGTTGATACTGGATAGATTTTAACCAGGATGGATTGTTAATCATTTTATATTTCAAAAGTGTATCTTTGGTAGTGTTTCATCAGATATACTTTATGGGCACGATCATATGCACCTATTTGCCATGTTAGAGGGATGATTCATCGACGGATCAAACTGGCGCAATCACAGCAGCACATCTGGGAAGCATCCCGCAACCATCGTCAAGCTGTTGCAAACCATTTTGATCTGGTGGGGAATCGTAGTAAAAAACTACTAGTGAAACTCCAGTATCAAATGGTTTGCTGCGGCTCACAGCCGGAGGTTTCCCTGTGTGATTGCGCCAGTGCAGAAGTGTGGTGTCGTGGATAGCATGATCACATGCTATCCTGACATGACGCTGTTGTCCCCCCCTTCTCCATATGCGCATCATTGAAAGTCCTTAAGGGTGGGGAAGCAATTCATCAATTCCCTGTTTAAGCACCTTGGAAACCCACCACAAAAAACAAAAACAAAACTCACCCACGGTTGTGTGTGATCACGCAGCGGTGATTTGCACTGGCAGCTTCATGGAGCTGTGTGATCACACAACTGCAGGGCAAATTACTCCAGAGCAAAAAAGCCTCAATTCCCCTCTGGATTATCTCGCTTGTGTGGCCGCGACCTCTGTGTTGTTAGCTGTCTCATGTCCCATTCAGAGGAGAGGGAGTGGGATATAAATGTGATAGATAAATAAATAAATAAAATGTTCACAGTGTTATTTAATTCATTCTCATACATCCAGATTTTATGAAAATGATGATAAATGCTGGAAATGCCAGGAAAGGAGAGATTTCAATTGTTGTTGGTGGATTTGTATTGTTGCATAATACACTGCATCTGTGTGGCTGTACAGGCAATCCTTGCCTATTTTTGCACTGGGGCAGGGGGCAGGCTTTCTGCCTGCACAGGTACAAGGTGGAAATTAACACCTTGGCACAGTGAAATGCCACTTAGTCAGCAACCGATCCAGCTCAGCCGGTCCTAGATATCAGATAGTGTGGTGGAGCCTAAATTCCATTTTCAAAGTTTGGGATAGATTTGGAAGCGAATGAAGCTGAAGGTGAGCATCGTGACCGAGTGAGAAACTGAGGCCTTGTGTCCCCTGGTTGACGTTCCACACTATTCTCTAGCATGGTAAAAGTACTTGTAATTCTGACCCTTGATGCAAGTGATTTCAAGGGCAGTTTCTAGGTGCTAAAGATTTGAAGATTACCTAGAATATTTCTTGCTTCCCTCTCCCCAAGAGACACAAATTAACTTACAACAGTACAAAAACTCAATAAAAATGCAATAGAAAAAAAGTACAATTTAAATAACACAAACTTATAACTCATCTTGCTGAGTTGTTCCTTTAAAATTCCATGTTAGTGACCAACTGTCCCTTAGGAACTTCTCTCCTATCATAGGCGTAGACTACCGGGGGGGCTCGAGGGGTCAAGCCTCCCCTGAAATTTCCCGGGGGAGGGGACTGAGCCCCCCCGGGAAAACGTAGCGCCTGCCGCTGCACCTCCCGGGGCCCTTCTGAGGCCAGCAGCTGCTGCTGCCGGTGCCTCTCTCTCCCCCCTGCCTGGCCACTCTTCCATCCTTCCCTCTCCCTCCCTCTTTTCCTGGCGAAGGGAGAGGGAAGGAGTGGGGGGGGGAGAGGCCCCGGGGAGGCATGGAGGTTTTCCGGCAGGGGGGGACATCGCCCCAGCGAGCGTGTGCGCTTTGCACACGTGCTAAAAAGCGCCCCCCCTGAATTTACAAAACTCTATGCCCCTGTCTCCTATAACTTTGAAGAGTTGGTTTTTTAAAAAGGAGTTCTTGTCCAGTATTTGGAGAATCCACTGAACAGAATGTCAGTTATCTAATGTAGAAGGTCCTTTACTGTAACTTATCCTGCCTCCATGTCACTCAGAACAACATGTTTCGTCAATGACAAATGTTTTGCTAAAATCATTGCCACACTTCTGGCCTTGGAGATACCACACACTGTTCTCCAAGCCATGCTGAATTTAGCAATCTGCCCTTATCATCCTTCAGGTAGGTCTTCTGAAGAAATGTGCATTGTGTCACTCTTGTCTTAGAATCTGCAAAAACTTTTTTTTTGTCTCTTCTGATAGGAAGGAAAGTCTCTGAGGTGTAGTGGTCAGTGTGTCAGACTAGGAGGAAGGGTGGATAAAAATGCACTAGACAGGTAGAAGAGGAGTTCAGCCCACAGATATTATGACTCAGAATGATTAATGGTCTGTCTTGTCCCCATTATTAAAAGATTTATATCCCAACAGGCTTGCCGGCTCACCCTGTTAGCAAACTAGTGAGGTGGAGTATTTAAGCAGTCCAGTTTTAGAGATCTCTAATGCTGAAAGCAAATGGCACATGGAGTACATATAAAGATGATGTACAATGAAACAATGCCATCTAGCGACTTCAAGGTATAACACCAGCCCCCAAACTTAGAACCTACTCTCCCTACTACAGGCAGGGTCAGCCTTAGCCATGGGGAATCCAGGGCAACTGCCCTGGGCCCTAGGCTGGGCAAAGACTCAACCACTCACAGCACCATGACCCTCCAGCAAAGGAGGAAAGAGCAGGGAGGGTAGGCTCAGTAGGGTTGCCGGCTCTGGGTTGGGAAATACTGAAGATTTTGGGAGTGGAGCCTGAGGAGGGCAGGGTTTGGGGAGGGGAAGGACTTTTATGGGGTATAATCCCATTGAATACACCTTCCAAAGCTAGGGTTGCCAGCCCTCAGGTAGGGGTGGAGGTTCCCCCACTTTTTGGGGCTCCAATCCGCCACCGACCAGCCCCAAGCCCTGCCCCCTCCTGCAAGATTTAAAGGGCTTCAGCTCTTCAAACATTTTATTAAGGTTTTCACATCACAAACAATAAAACATTCAATCGAACAAACATAGAGACGTAAAATTAGAATACAATGTAATTGTCAACATACATATGTAGTGCTTTTGATTTAAGCATATCTTGAATATCTACAAAGGAAAAGGTAAATTATGTCTCATCATACTATTAAAAATATGGGAAGGGAAGGGGCTTAAAGCTTAAACTCCTCCCCTCCCAAAGTTGCATCACAGCTGTGACCAAACTCCAAGGAGAGGATGGGGAGGGGTTTAAACTTAGAGCCCCTTTTCATCCCCTCTTCCAGCCACGCCTGTGTGGTGGAGAGGACTCTCGCTCCCCGCCTTCACTGATCCCTGAGCCAGCTTCTTTTGTGGGCTGGTTTTTAAACAATTAGAAGACCAAGACTACACAATACCATCTATATATGTTCCAAATCAAGGACAACTTTCATTTCTTTAGGAAGTGTTGCCAAAACAGAGACTATCATAGCTGGTGACTTTAACTATATTTTAGAGATGAATTTAGAGAGATCTAAAAAGAAAACCCAGTCATCAAATGGAGGAATAGAACAGAACTATGGAACCTTATTGACAAATTTCAATATTATGATACCAGGTGTTTACAAAACCGTACTGGTATAGAGTATACATATGTTTTATCTCATTTTCAAGTATACACCGGGACTGATTATATATTAATACCACAAAAATTAATAGACCAGATTTAATCCTCTACGATAGGTTTAAAGGAATGGCCTGACCATGCTCAGGTGTCATCTCCCCTGTCAGGAAAAAAGACAGACTCCAAAAATTCAGATTGGATGCTGAATCCATCAATTTTATTAAAACAACAAATCAAACTGGAAATAGCATGGACAATACAAAACTAATTTAAAGAGAATCTAAACTGTGGGGTCATATCAACAATAGTACAGGATGCAATGAATGCTGTCCTCAGGGGGACTGTCATTTCGATCGTAGCTCACTACAAAAAACAGGGATAAGTTAAAACAAGGAAATATTTCTAGAATTGAAAATCTAGAGAAAATTCATAAACCAACTTGCAGTAAAGAAATTATAAACCATTGCAAACTGAAAGGAAAGCTTTGGAAATATTGGGACTATCACAAACACAAAGAAATTTACTTAACTTAAAACATAAATATTGGAATAAATCCCCAAAATCACTTAAATTATTGTCTTGAAAAATTAAGAAGAAACATTCACTTAAATACATCAATTCTGTAAAAAATCCTCAGGGTATAGTTCGCACCAAATGTACCCAATTATTTAATGTATTTGTTAATTATAATAAAACATTGTATCAAACTAGCAATCCTGCTTTGGAAAAAAATACTAATTATTTGGCAAATGACAAATTATTTTAGAAAATTACTCCAGAACAGAAACAAACAATGGAACAACCAACCATGGTACAAAAAGTTCTAGACACCATAAAACCCCTAAAAAATAAGAACATGATAGGAAGACAGACTATTAACAGAATTTTATAAAATATTTCCACCACTTTCAGCAATCCCATTAGCAAACGTTTGCAATGAGTGTTAAACTATGGAATTATGCCACCTATGTGGGCGATAGCCAATATTGTTGTGTTACCAAAACAGGGGAGAGATCTTTGGCATCCTGCATTTTACCAACCAATATCATTACTGGGGGTGTGCAGAATTTTTGTGGTATTTTTGGGCGGTTGGCTATACCAAACCCGAAAAATATTGGCATACACTGATATTCCCAAAACCCAGTATCAGTACTGTACTGGGATTTGGGAGAGAATCATTATTACTGCAAATGTTCAGCTCTTTCTCTCCCCCTTTCCTCCCCAAGCCACCCTGCCATGGTGGGCGGGGAGGGGAGGGAAGGCAATGGTCAGTTTCAATCACCTCCAAGGTCTTCCTTCCCTTTCTCAGCCACCTGGCTGGGTAAGGGAATACAGATGGGGGGGGAGGCATCTTTAAACACCCCCCTTCCCTTCTCCAGCCAGCCCTGGGATTATATTACTTTATTTCTAATTTATTTCTCTTTTATGTTTTTCTTTTCATGTATGTTGTGTTAGGAAATCTTCATAAAATTGTGAATTTAAGAACATTAAGAACATAAGATAAGCCAATGTTGGATCAGGCCAGTGACCCATCCAGTCCAACACTCTGTCACACAGTGGCCAAAAACACCAGGTGCCCTCAGGAGGTCCACCAGTGGCTCCACCAATTTTAAAAAAGGGGATAGTCAACAGTTCTGCAAATATGCTGCTGTTGCTGCCTGGAGTGAGCACCTTCCATAGTGACAAAGGGCCAATATATTTTACCAGCTCAGGAACTGTAGCTCTGAAAGTTGGGCGAGAGCGCCGAATGCATAGAGATTTTAGAAATCCCTAACCCCTCTCATAGTTCCCAAATTTTCTGGGAAAGGGAGAGATTATTTAGTCAACTGAAGCCTGGTAAGGGTCAACTCTTTTCTTTTCACCATACCCATGAAACACTTGTCCCTCCCACTGTTTGGCCACATGGGTGGTGGAAAGTGCTGTCAAGCTGCACCCAGCTTACGGTGACCCTGCAGGGTTTCCAAGAAAAGCGGCGTTCAGAAGTGGTATGCCACTGCCTGCCTCCATGGAGAGCCTCTGGCCTTCTTTGGTGGTCTCCCATCCAAAGTCTAATCAGGGCTAACTCTGCTTAGCTTCGGAGACCAAATGAGATCAGGTGAGCCTGGGATATCTGTTGGAGTGTTAATAAGTTCTCTACCTGATGTCATGAAAGAGTTAACCTGTTAAATAAGCTAATTGCTAGTGAGTTATCTTTGAACCAATAGGGCATTGAAGGGGAAATCCTATGCACTGTAAACTGACCTTTAGCCTGGCCAACTCACAGTAGACAGATGTTACCTGAGAATTTACACGAACACATTTTGGGGGCTTCTTCCTTTGTTTTAAAAGCTAGTATGCTAATTGCTACTTAGTTATCATAGAACCAATAAGGCATTGAAGGGGAAGTCCCATGCACAGTAAACTGACCTTTAGCCTGGTCAACTCATAGTAGAGAGAATTTA
Organism: Lepidodactylus listeri; assembly: GCA_029233225.1. Taxonomy (NCBI): domain Eukaryota; kingdom Metazoa; phylum Chordata; class Lepidosauria; order Squamata; family Gekkonidae; genus Lepidodactylus; species Lepidodactylus listeri. The sequence goes on along the minus strand of JARCFY010000015.1, from coordinate 51,677,740 downwards.
CACGTACCCTTTTTGGTGGCTTCTTTCTAAAAGCTGTCTTGGAGGGTCAGAGTGGCAATCATCTTCAGCTAGGAAAATGTAACTTAGTTAGCTAGACTGTTGGTTGTTTTCATTCCCCTGTGTAACCTTCCCTGATACCTTAGTAAACTCTCTTTTTACCTAATTTACACCCGTGTGCTGTGGGGATTTTTTATGTGCCAATCCCATCCAAGTCAGGGACTGGCTTCACTAGTGAAGAAACAGCTTAGCTATTGCAATGATTCCTACTTATCTAGGTTTGTCCCTCATGGTCTTTTTTATTTAATTACGGTCCGTATTTCAACCTGAATAAAGTATTGTCATGATGAGCTTCTAGCATGACTGCCCTTTTGGATCCAGGTCTTCCCACCCCAGGCCCTTGAAAGGTTCCATCCTTGAGAGGATGGCAGAGTGCCTTGTTTCTAGTGTGAACGTACTCAAATACTGTCAGTCGCATGAGCTCTGAGGCACTATCAAGTCTTCAGTCAGCCATTTCACACAGGGCAGTTACTGAAGTTCCTCTCACTCACCCATCATGGCCACCTCCCAGGGGTTACGGGAAAACCAGGCCAGGCTTTGTGGCTTTTGTAGGCTATAGATTCTGCTTTTTGTATCTCTGTATGAAAAAGGAACTTCATAAATATTACCAATGAATTATATGCCCGCTGTTCTTTTATGCTTTTCCGTCTGTTCTCCAACATCTCCACGCTGGGATCTCTGATCTCTCTTCTCGGATTAAACAGGCGCTTCATTGATCTTACTAAGGAATTGTATTCTTGCTCTTCCTTCATTATTTTTTCTTTATGTTCCAGCCACTCCATAATACGTTGGTCCTGAATCTGGAAGATTCAACACTGGGTCAGTAACTGGAGCATTCAGATCTTGTCTTTGATACATACCAGTTTTATAACTGTTTAGCTATGCACTAGAAAATCCTGAGAACTGTAGCTCAGGGAAGGCTCTGAGATCTTGGTTCTTGGACATCTGTTTCCCTGGGAAAATCACAGTCTGTATTTCAACCCTAATACAATATTGACAGAATGAGCTTCTGGTGGTTCCGCTTTTCTAGATCCTTTGCTTCCCACCCCCAAGTCTCTGGAAAGGTGAAGTCCCTGAGAGGGTGGCAGGATGCCTTTTTTTCTAGTGAACTTGCCTTTAAATGCTTTCGCATGATCACAGATGCACTGTCAAGTGCTTGGTCACCCATTTCACACATGGCAGCTCCTGAAGTCCCTTTAATTTGATTTATGTCTACAGTACCACTAAGCAACTATGTCTTGGGGGAAACAATACCGGCCTTTGTGGCTTTATATCTCTGTATCAAAAAGGAACTTCATAAATATTACCATTTTGTCATGTTCTTGAAATTTGGCCCAGATTTCCTGGCTCTGAGTGCTCCTCTGGGGACATGCCACCATGCCTCTGTCTTGGGGGAAACAATACCGGCCTTTGTGGCTTTATATCTCTGTATCAAAAAGGAACTTCATAAATATTACCATTTTGTCATGTTCTTGAAATTTGGCCCAGATTTCCTGGCTCTGAGTGCTCCTCTGGGGACATGCCACCATGCCTCTGTCCTGGTGGTCCTGATGCTGAAAGTTTCAACACTGGATCAGTAACTGCAGTGTTCAGATATTGACTTTTAGACCTGTTTAATTTTTTCATTATGTCCAAGGAAATCCTGAGAAGTGTCGCTTGGGGAGACTTCTGAGACCTTGGATCTTGGACATCTGGAGAAAAAACTCCTCCACAGATTCCAGTGTATCTAGGGCAGGATTGACCAACATGGTGCCTACGGGTACTGTGTGGCCTGCTGGTCTTTCCCCTCCACCCACCAGACTTTGTAGAAAATGGGCAGGGCCATCGTAAGGCAGGAGTCAGGACTTGTCATTGGTTGTCCTCAGTAAAACGGGTGTTTTACTCAGTAAAACTCCCCCCCCCCCTGACTGCACTAGCTCCACAGCCACGTGAGCATCAGAAGGACTGAGAGCCAGTTTGGTGTAGTGCTTAAGAGCAGCTGCATAACACTGGCTCCCAAGGAACAGGGGGGGATGTGCCTAACATCAAGTGAAAATGGTTTTCTAGAATTTATAAAGTTTAGTGCAGTAATCCCACACCAGAGCAAAACTGCTTTTTGTTCTTTTACCATCTTCACTGGTAGTTTGCCTCCCTCACAGAGACTCAAGGCCACTCTTGCCTGTCCTGTTTCCCCACCGATGTCCTATATGTTGCAGTTGTTGCCATTAACAGGACCAACTGTCTGGTCACTGGTTCCCCCCCACAAAAATCTCAATCCCTCTCCCAGTTTTCTCCTTATTAAAATGGTGTCAGTCTGAATGTGTAGCTTTGTCATTCTCTCTGGGTTCATTTCATTCTTTAGGGGAAGTTACACCCCTGGTAGGGGAATGGATGTATCTTTCCTCTGCACTGAATGACTGTCAGTGCATTCACATGGACACTAGAGGTGCAGATTGTGCTGACCTGAGGTTCATTTTGTACTGCTAGCCCTGTACTGTAAGAGAGTTATGCTGTTAGGGTGGCAAAAGATGATCACACTCTTGGTATCATACTGTGTTAGGGATGGCCTCCACTGGCTCGCCCAAGACTTTTGGAAAAGCTGCCTGTGCCACAGTTTTCATACAAACTTCTCCTAACTGGTGCGTATCCAAGTTCCCTGATATGTCAAGACCAGGCATCCAATGTGATTGCTAGGAATATCAGTGGGCCCTGAAAGTGGGCAGTGACCTCAGTCCTGATACAAATCAGGCCCCAAAATAAAGGGGGGGGGGAGAGAGTATCTTAGCAATTGAGAATTATTCTTCTGCCTCCTGCTCTTTTTAGGGAACATAATGATGGTATAAGACCTACCTGTATATAGATGGCATTCTTCCTCCATGCTGCATCTTCCTCTCTCTTTTTTCTTTCTAGTTCTGGCACGACCCAAGTTTTCTGGTAGAGAGGAAGAAAAGCCTTGGCCACTCCAGATATGGAACTACGAATTGCAGCATCCAGTCATGAACATGTCAAGGTGCCCTCAGGTGGGTCAGAACATGGACCTGTCATTTAGCTCTTGTCTACTGTCTCCGGCAGCCAGTCTCCAGCATTGAAGGCAGACATAGATCTTTCCCTAACCAGATTTCTGAGACCCTTTAACTAGATAAGGGCCGTGACAAAAATGACGAAGAGTCAAAAAAGATGTGTTTGCAAAATCATTTACTGTAGTAATTCTGTAGAAAATTCTTTTCTATTATTGCTCACACACAATGAATGGTGCGCAATGTATACAATTCGTTTTACAATAATTTCTTTATCTGACCGTGTAGCAATCACAATTCTTATCAATTTCTACTTATCACCTCTTGAAGGAAACATTCCATGTTTTTTTCTTCCAATTTTGGTTTTTTTCATTTTTCATTTACAACATAAGATATACAAGTACAGAATAGGCTTATTTCTAGGTTCTTATCTGAAGGTTGATACATTTTATTTTTATACATTTCATACATTTTGTGATTGTGTTTTGTTAATATTACCATAAGTGCAGGTTACTTAATACAACAGGTATTGTTTCTTTAAAGGTTAGATATGCAATAATGGGTGACCATATAGTTGTAAAGTCATTATGTTCACCTTTAGATTTTTTTTGTTCCACAATATCTGAGATTTTTTCCATTATGTAAATGTTCCAGATTTTCTTGTACCAGAGATTTATTGTTAAGTTATTTTTGAACTTCCATGTTGCTGCTATTGCTGTTTTGGCTGCAGATATTAGCACGACAATTCTTATTCTTTGTGCTGTGGGTACTGTGCTTTCTTCTCTGAGATTTAGTAACAGTGCTTCAGGTGTTTTGTCTATTGTTTGTTCTGTTACGTTTTTTATTTCTTCTGTTATTTTATTCCAGAAGGATGCTACTACTGGGCATTCTAACCAGCAGTGTATGTAATTGCCGGTTTCATTACACCCCCTCCAGCAAAGGGGATCGGAGTTAGTTGTGATATATGACATTTGTTGTGGGGTCTTGTACCACATGCGTCATGCCATTTTTCTTGAGTGAGGTTTGTTCTGCAGATTTTTTCTCAATATTTTTGATATGGTAATTTAGTATTTTCTTGTAGTGACATTAAGATGGTATATATTTTGGATATTACCCCTTTTTTGGTTACCATCAGCATTTTTTATTAGTACTTCGTAGGGAGTTGTCGGATTTTGTAGGATTTCTCTTAGTTTTATTTTTGAGCATAGGTTGTTAATTTGTAGATATTGATACCATGGAATACTTAGGCTGAGGACAGACTGGCAATCTAAAGCGGGGCAGGCACGCTTCGCAAACGGAGGAAAGGAGCATGTTCAGACATGCGCATCTGTCCGTCGGCTCTGTTGCGAACTTACCCGTCTCCCAGCCGCTTTCCTTCCGCTTTACCCGGACACCGGTTTTTCCCGGTGTTCAGGGGCCTTCCTCCGCATGCCTCCCGCTTCCAAACAGTGTGAACTGGAAGAAGCGGGAGGCATCCGGAGGAAGTGTGAACGCACCAGCAAAAAGTTTTGCGCATATGCGCATATGCGCATATGCGCATGTACGCATATGCGCATGTGCGCATATGCGAAAAACATCAAAGGAAAACAAAAAAAAGTGCAGCGGCATGCGCGAGCTGCACGCGCTGGCTATGCGGAAGTCTGAACTCACCGTGGCAGTCTGAATGCTCCGTATCGCCGCTGATCCGCATTGCTCTGGCCAGTGTGAACAGCCAGCTCCGTGGGTTTTTCCCCCCGCTCCAGTTCCCTCCGCTTTGCCTCCGCTTCAGATTGCCAGTCTGTCCTCAGCCTTAGATTGGATTTTAGTTCTATTCTATTTTTGCTCATTGTTTCTTTGTTTGATGTCAAGTCTACTAATTTTGTGATGCCTGCTTCTGTCCATTGCTTGTATTTTTGGGGGCATTGTCCTGGGGGGAACCAAGACTGACTGTAAAACGATGAGAATCTTGAGATAATTGGTGTGAGTTTTTTCCTGAATTTATCCCAGATTTTTAGTGATGAGTTTAAGTATATGTTTTGTTTTATTTCTTTGGGTCTGGCATTGGTCTGTTGCCAGATGATGTCACTAAGAGAGTATGGTTTTGAATTTTCTGCTATAATACTTATCCAGTCTGGCAGGTTCTCCGTTTTGAGCATGGTTATTATTTTGGTAAAATGAGTGGTATAGTATAGATTAGGGTATTTCATTCCTCCCTTTTTGTCTGATCTGTAAAGTATTTGTGAGCTTATTCTGTGGGGGTTTTTTTGTGCCCAAAGGAATTTGTTTAGTGCACTTTGCCATTCTTTTATTTTTGACCGGTATTTCCATTGGTATAGTTTTAAATAGAAATATGAATTTGGGGAGAATGAAAGATTTTATTAAGTTGTATCTTTATCCAAGATAGGTTAGTTTTTCCCCAGTTTTGTATTTTGATTTTAGTTTCTTTAAATATCCTTGTGTGATTGTGCTCTATTAGTTCATTCAAGTTCAATGGAATTTTCATTTCAAGATATGTTAGTGATGTTTCAGTCCATTCATATTTGGTTATCTCTGAGATTTTGTCCTTTGTTTTTTGGGTTATAAAGATTGGCATTCGTTTTGATTTTGTTTGATTTATTTTTAGGCCGGATATTTTGCTATATTCTTCCAATACATTTTGAAGTGAAATCAAAGATTCTTTTGGGTTGGATAAAAATAAAAGCATGTCATCTGCAAATAATGTGAGTTTATAGTTTTTCTTCCCTATTGTAAATCCCTCGATTTCATTTTTATTTCTGATCATATTTGCTAAAGGCTCTATTGCATTGCGAAAAGTATGGGTGAAAGGTGACACCTTTGTCTTGTGCCTTTTTCTAGTTTAAAAGATGCTGAGATGGTGTCATTGATATTTAGGCATGATTTGGGGTTTTTGTAGATAGCTTTTATTACATTTAAATTTTTTTGTCCAAAGCCCATCTTTGTTAAGAGTTCCTTTAGATATGGGATTTCTATAGAATCAAATGAGAAAGCAGTATTGATCCTTTTTTGTTTTGCTTAGCAATGTCTATTATGTTGAGGACCTTATGTGTATTGTCTATTAGATCTCTATTTGGCATGAATCCTACTTGGTCTTGTGAGATATATTCTGTTATGAAATTATTTAGTCTCTTAGCTATAATTGAGGTGAATATTTTGGAGTCAACGTTCAGAAGTTACATTGGTCTATATGAAGCTGGTAATGTGGGATCTTTTTGTGGTTTGGGAATGACAATGACTGTGGCTTGAGACCATGATGGGGGGAGTTGTCCTGTGTGTAGTATGTGGTTGCATGCTGATGTTAGAGTATCAGCTAATATTTGGGCAAAAGTTTTGTAAAATTCATTTGTGTGTCCATCTGGTCCAGGTGATTTATTTGTTTTTTAATTTTTGATTGATTCTATAAGCTCTTGTTTCATAATGGGTTTTTCCATTATTTCTTTGTGGACATTTTTTATTTTTGTGATGGGATGTTTATGAAAATATTCAACATAGATGTTTTGTGGAGTATTATTCGAAGAGTATAGATTTTTGTAGTATTCCCAAAATGTTCGTATTATTGATTTATTTATGGTATGTATTTTACCCTTCTTATCTTTGATACTATATATTGTTCTTTCCACGTGCTTAAATTTGACTCTTTCGGGTAAGATTTTAAAGATTTTTGCTGAATTGTGGCAAAAATTTTCTTTTACAAATAGCAGATTTTTTTGTATTCTTGTGGTTTCAAATAGTTCTAATTTCCGCCTAGCTGCAAGTATTTGTTTGTAAATGTTCTTACTACAATTTTGTTTGTGTTTGATTTCTAGATTGTGCATGGTGTTAAGAAGATTTCATCTCTCTAGGTTTTTTTTGTTTATGTATGATGTTGTGGATATGAGTTGTCCCCTCAATGATGATTTGAAAGCATCCCAGATTATCGTGGGAGCCATCTTGTTATCTGTATTTTCCTGAAAATATTGTCTTATTTGGGTTTCTATTTCTGTATTGTGTACTGAATTTGTTAATAAAGATCTGTTTATAATCCATTGTGGTGTGTTTTTTATTTCTTCTTCTTTTGTGATTATACATTCCACCTATGCATGGTTTGACCATAATTTATACCCTATTTGTGATGAGCTTGTTCTTTGCTGTATTCCCTGGGATACTATGCATCTATGCATGTGTAAACTTGGTGTCTGAATGAGTAGTATGTGAAGTCTTTTACCTGTGGGTTGTTCCTTCTCCATATATCTATTAATTCATGTTCTGTGAATAATTTAGTTAGGAATGAGGATTTTTTATGTTTGTTGGGTTTCTTTTTAGTGAAGGTTCTATCCAATGTTGGATCAGCCAGATAATTTAATGATGATTTTCCCTTCCTTAAATTTGTCTAATTGAATTAGAGTCTCCCTTATGAATTTTAGTTGGCCTTGATTTGGGGCATATATTGATCCAATTGTTACTACTTTGTTTTCCAGTGTTCCTTTTATGAATATGTATCTACCATGTGTGTCTTTTAGTATGTCTTGACATATGAAGCATATATTTTTGGACAGGAATATTGCTACCCCCCTTGATTTAGAATTGCCATGTGCTAGTATCTGTTGGTTGAACCAATTGTTTTTGAATATTTGTTTGTTTGATGTGTTTAAGTGCAACTCTTGCAATAAGAGGATGTCTGGGTATAATTTCATTAAGTTTGTATACACTCTTTTTCATTTCACCATGTTGTTCAAGCCTCTGGTGTTGACTGTAAGGATTTTTATGTTGTTGTTCATGACTAAGTGCTGATGACAAACCTGTTGTTGAGTTTGAGTAGATGAACAGTGGCTTCAAATTCTAATATTTCAATAGCAATCTGTATAGATAATAAGTTAATAACAAAATTACACAAAGTCTGCTTTTTTTAGTTGTTAAACACTTAATTTGTAACTATATATAATCTTAACACTCAATGTAACTTCTAATTATTAATTACCGTTGCATAGATGGCATTCCTTCTTTGTATAATCTCTTCCTCTCTTTTTTCTTTGTTTGGTTGTGGCACAAACCAGGGTTTCTAATATAAAGAGAGAAAAAACCTCTTGGCCACTCCAGACATGGAACTCCCAACACCATATCCAGTCAGGAACATGTCAAGGTACCCTCAGCTGGGTCAGAATATCTCTCATCTAGTTCTATATTGCCTACACTGCATGGCAGATCTTCAGCACTGAAGGCAAACAAAGATCTTTCACAAACCAGATGTCTGAGTCCCTTTGACTAGAGATGCCAGGGAATCACCCTGTTGGCTTCTGTGTGGAAAACATGTATTGTAACCATCTTCTAAACATGTCCCTTTGGTGGTGGAAAGCACCATCAAGTCGCAGATGACTTAAGGAGACCCCAGAGGATTTTCAAGGCAAGAGATGTTCAAAGGTGGTTTGCCATTGCTTGCCTCTGCATATCAACCCTGGATTTCCTTGGTGGTCTCCCCCACAAGTACTAATCAGCACTGACCCTGGTAAACAACAGTTTAGCTCAATCATAATTCTTTTACTCTTTCCATTTTAGAACTCAATCCAAATGGTAAAATGTGTTGTTTCTTTTCTCCTCAGAGAATACACTTCCCAAAGAAAACTAAAATTGCTTTGAAACCCACCCCCCGACCCTTTTTATATTATGCTAGTTCTCCATATCACTTTTTTCTGGTAAACTCTCAACCCCAAGGACCTGTCCTCTTTTTCCCACTGATGGCTCCATCAGCTCCAATAGTTCCTGCCTACCTAGGATTGTCCCTGTTTTCTCTGAAAAGTCACTCTCTGTATTTCATCCCACATAAAAGATGGTGAGACTGGGCTTCTAGGATTTCCACTTTTCTGGATCCTGTTCTTCCCCAGCCAGGCTCTTGAAAAGTTCAGTCCTTGGGAGGGTGGCAGAGTGCCTCTCTAATCTTTCTCCCTCTCCCAAAATGCTTGAACTTGAGGGCATCCAATGAAGCTGATGGGCTTTAAGTTTAGGACGGACAAAATGAAAGACTATTTTACACAGAGTGTGACTAAAATGTGGAATCTGCTGCTAGAGGATGTGGTGAGGGCCCCAGGAATAAAGAGGTTTACAAGGGGATTAGGTAGATTCATGGGGGTAAGTCTATCAATGGCTACTAGCCATGGTGACTGATGGGCACATCCACATTCAGAGGCACTAATTAAGCCTCTGAATCCCAAAGCCAGGAGGCAACATCAGGAAAGGCCTCAGCCTCTATGCCCTGTTGTTGGCCCTCCAGAGGAACTGGTTGGCCACTGTGTGAGACAGGATGCTGGACTAGATGGATCATTGGTCTGATCCAGCAGGGCTCTTCTGATGTTCTTATTTTGTTTCCAGTATGAATACATTTAAATGCAGTCATGTGAACACTGAGGCACCACCAAGTGCTGAAGTTCCTTTTGGAAGTTTCTCTAATTTATTTCTACAGTATCACTAACCACCCACCCACACTTCTTGGGGGTTAGAGAAAAACAATGCCAACCTTTGGGTCTTTCGTACATTGTAACTTCTGCATGTTTTATCTCTGTATTTTAAAAAGGAACTTCAGAAGTATTACCGTTGAACTGAACTCTTTAAATCTGGCCCTGACTTGCCAGCCTGAGGTTCTTTTTTCTTTTACTGATGGCATCTTCCATAGCTGATTCTGAAAGATTCAACACTGAGTCAGTAAGTGGAATGTTCAGGTCTTGTCTTTTATACCTGTTTATAACAGTTTTATAACTGTTTCATTATGTCCAAGCAAATCCCGAGAAGTGTAGCTCAGGGAAGGTTTTGAGACCTCAGTTCTTGGATATCAGGAGATAAAACTGCCTTCGGAGACTTCAGAGTGTCTAGGGCAGGGCTGGCCCACATGGGATGTGCCTGTCTGAACTTCCCCTGTCACCAGCCCCAAATGAAGCTGCCTTAGACTGAAGCAGATAGTTGGTCCATCGAGGTCCGTATTCTATTTGCCAAACTTTTAAGAAAGTGGGCAGATCCATTGTCCGGCAGGACTTGTTCTTGGCTGCCCTCAGCAAAACAAAAGAGATTTTTCTTTTTTTTTCATGGCTTCAGGAGCCCCCACAGACAGGCCGGATGAGGAGGACTGATCAACACCTAGGCTTCCTGTTCCATTCAGGGATGCCAACTTTCAGGTGGGACCTGGGGATTTTCTGGAATTACAGCTCCTCTCCAGACCACAGAGATCCGTTCCCCTGGAGAAAATGGATGCTTTGGAGGGTGGGATCTATGGCATTGTACCCCACTGAGGTCCCTGTCCTCCCCAAGCTTCACCCCCAAATCTCTTTGGCAGTCCTTGTCCCCCCCAAATACTAAGCAAGGCTGACCCTGCTGAGATTCCAAGAAATGATCACATTGAACCAGCTTGGGCCGCCTATTTCCCTTTGCTGCTCAATGGAAGGTTTTGTTTCAGGCTGCGTGTACATCTGGCTGCTGGGTGGTGTCCTCCAAAGCAAGGTTAGACCCTTCTGTAGAAGTTAAGGAGTTCAGAAGGGTGATTCGACCATTTTGGTCTGAAAGCAATAGAATAAATTTTGAGTCCTCCTGTTACACCTTTCACTTTAAGTTGCAGTATCTTTATTGGCATACAACACCTTTAAGACCAAGAATGTTTAATTCTGGGTATAAACTTCTGCATGCATGCAGACTTCTTCAGATACTTTTTCTGAAGAAGTGTGCGTGCACACAAAAGCTTATACCCAGAACTGAACTCTATTGGTTTTCAAGGTGCCACTAGACTCAAACTTAGTTCAGAAGGGTGTAACTCTGCTTAGGGTGGCACCGGTGGTAACAAGCAGCTAGGAGAGTGACAGTGGATCGTATATTGAAGGGGCCCAGATCATTTATGGAACTGAAGAAAACATGGATTTCCCCGAAGATTTCTTCTATTCAGTGGGGCGAAGTCATCTAAAATGGTTAGGTCATGCCTTCATTCCCTCCAAGTAGGGATATGCAAATTTTTGTATGCCTATCCAGGACAGAGCGAAGGTGCCCTTCTAGACATAAAATAGCCCAGCTCCGATAGTGTCATTTGACTTGAGGAATAACTTTATTAACTAGAACTCAATAATTCACTAATACATACGTTAAAACTTTCTTTCTTTCTTTCTTTCTTTTTTTCTTTCTTAGTCTGTGGTGGGAAAATTGGATGAGGTTGCTCCACTGAAGAGAAGAAACCTTCAGGTAAGTCCAATGTTTTGTTCTCCTTCAGTGAGGGAAGTCATCCCAACTGGTTATTTAAGCAAGCTAAGAACAGAGAGGGAAAAACAATACTAAATTACCAGTCCAACACCTGTTGGAGAACCCGTCTCCCAAACGCAGCCTCTATAGAATTTTGTTGATCTCTTCTATAGTGTCTCACAAAAGTTGCAAAGGATGACCAGGTCACCACCCTGAATATCTCCTTGATTGGAGCTCCGGTGGCAAAGGTGGCCGATGTAGCGGCTGCTCTCATGGAGGGCGCTGTAATTCCTGAAGCCCTTCTGACATCCAGTTTCTGCCACATCCTTCCAGTCAGGTGTGAAGGCTTATGGCAGAATGATGGTAGACCTAACTGCTGGTTCAGGTGGTCAGCCCAGTTGATTTTTGGTAGGAAGGAAGGGTCAGTTCTTAACACAACCAACTCCTTGTGGAATGTACATAGATTTCCTAACTGATAGAGCTCCGAGCTTGGAAACTCTTCTCACTGATATGATGGTGATTAGGAAGACAACCTTCCACAGTAAGACCTTCAACACTATGGAGTTCAACTGTTCAAAAAGTGGCTTAGTTAAGGCCTGGAGCACCTTTGATAGGCTCCACATGGGAAATCTGATTGACCGGAGGTGCCAATTGCTCTTTAGGTACAGCGTAATGTATCTATTAGAAGCCGTACTAACTAACCTTCTGTTGCCCAGTACCACAGCAATGGAGGCTACTTGCCTTCTAAGGGTGTTGGGTCTGAGACTCCTCTTCCATCCCTCATGCAAAAAGGTGATTATATCTTGATGGGACGGCATTAGAGGATTCACCTGCTTGACTGCTGCCCATCTTTTGAAGGCTGACCAGGTATAATTGTAGATGTGCCTGTCGCCTGTCTTCTCACCTGGCACATGATGTCTACATTGTCTCCTGGGAACCCAGAACACTTCCCTTGGGCTATCCAGTCCAGGCAGTGAGCTTCCCATCCCCTTGTGCTGGCATCCGTGGTCACTAGGATGTGGGGTGGTTGGAGGAAATTCTAAGGCATAAATTGCTTGTTGTACTCTACCATCTCAGCATTTTTTTAAAAAGTTGATGCCTATAGAAAGTTTTTGTGTTGCCTTTCCTTTATGTCCCTTCGGTATAGAAGCAGTATGTACTGCAAAGGCCTTGTATTGGAGCACAGCCATGGCACTATGTCTGTTGTTGAGACAGCGACATCAGGTCCATGTGTTATCCTCTGCAGATGGTCTACACTGCTTTCCTGATCTTTGTTTGTTTCTCTGTAGGTAGGAAGCCTTTTGATTGGTGAGTGTCTGTCTTGGCTCCTAGATGAATGATGTCTCTGGATAGAACCACCTGGGTTTTCTGAAGATTGATCAGAAATCCATGGGCCTGCAGGAAATTGATGGTCAAGGCAGTCTTGTCCCTGGATGTCTTTAGATTCCGTGCTCTGATTAAAATCTTATCAAACTAAGGGCACGTAAGAATGCTTTTTTGCTGCAGAGCTGCTACCAAGGTGACCATGATCTTTGTGAAGACTCTTGGAGATGATCACAGGCCAAATGGTAGTGCTTTGTATTATTAGCAAAGGCACTATCTGGATGAAGGGTGCCTAGGCATGGGAAGGCAGGCCTCTCTCTTTTTCCTGAGTTGTGTGTGCATGTATGTTTATGTGGGTGCCTGGACATCATGGATGACTTCTGGCGACCCCTGATGGGGCTTGGACGTTTCACAGAGGTGTCTTGCTATTGCTTGCCTCTGCATCCTGGCCAAATTCCACAACTGACAGGACCCAACAGTCTGTAGTAGTCCTCTTACAAGCCTTTCTGAAGTTCCATAGGCACCACAATCCTGGAGTCATGTTGAGGATTTGTTTCCAGGGCTGACTCTGTCTTGTTTTTTGGCGGAGACGAAGTGTCTCTGCTGAAATTGTGATTGGTAAATGGAAGAGCGACCGGTCTTGAAGTCTCTGCCTTTGGTAGAGGTCCTGTATGATCAGAAGGACTGAAAGGTCCTCCTGTTATACTCCTTCTCTTTTGTTTGCTGATATGGAAGGCATCACTTTCATCTTCTCCTTTCTTTCCACAAGTACGTTATCTAATACCCTTTCCCCAAATAGGAGTCATCTCAATTTCCCCCCTGCTAATAGAGAGCGGGTACACCTTCCAATGTTTGAGTCACAAATTCTGTCTTACTACTACATTGACTACCTGCACTCTGGCGCAGAATTGGATGGTATCTTGGGAGGCATCTGCTGCAAACAGGGCCATTCGTTTCATTTTTTAGACGCGACCTCTTGAGAATCAGAGGGTTTGGTTCTGAGTCTTACAACAGATGGTCTGCCCACACCACAATCACTCATGAGAAATCTGAGGGGACAGCAGATGCCCTAATTGCTAATGCCTTATGTGCTTTTTTTCAGCATAGTTCCATTCTTTCTATTTATGGGACCCTTCAATACATTGCCTCTGTCTTTAGATAACACCAAACCTGAGTGCAGAGCGGCCACAAGAGCACCAACCAAGGCAACTTTTAAGTCTTCCATTGTCTCCTCTGGTAGAGCATACATTTTTTTGGCAGTAGAATTTGGTGAGGTTCCATTGCCTGGAACTAACCACTCGGCTTGCAGCACATGGTCAAAAATCTCAGCAAAGGGGCATACCACCAATTGTTTGGGCGGCTTCTTGAAACCCCTGGAATCTAGATTGGAGGAGGCTGATGAAGCAGGCTTTCCCACAGACTCTGAATTGTAGTTGAGGCTGGTGATAACCTTTATTTGAGGAGACTTTGAAAATGGTCCAGCTGAAATAGCCTGGAGGAACTGTCTTTGGCACTGGACTCCTCCCTGGACCATTCTCCTTCTTCTTTATCTGAGGTAATTCCAACTGAAGTGTTGATGGACTGTACCTCTTCCATCACTGAATCTGAGTCAGGGTGCTGTCTACATTTCCACTGAGCCATCTTTGGTCGTTTGTGGGAGAGGGGGGGTTTCCTTAGATAGAGAAGCCTCTTTATCAGCCCTTAGTCCCTGGCTAGGCTTTCCCCTAACCAGCCTCCTGGTGTGCTTAGATCTTGACACACCCCTCTCTGAAGAAGGAGAAGGAGGAGGGGGAGGAGGAGATGAAGACTCAGGTGCGGAGGAGGGGGAGGAGCTCCATCTGCACCACTACCAAGGCCTTCCTCGAGCATTTAAACTTCAAGAACTCCCATCTCCCAAGTGATTCTCAATCAAATCTGGTGCCTTCTCAGCCTTCAACTGGTGGGTGGATATCTGGGGGCATGCAGGCTGTGGTGGGGCATTCATGTAGGTCTCCAGGCCTGAGCTACCTGGTCCGTCAGCAACTGCCCAGAAAAGGCAGAGGGAAATGGTGTGTCCACCTTGTTGGAAACTTCCACAGCCACAGCTAGCTGTGTTGGGGTGGAAAGGGCCTGCATGAAGGAAAAGCTGCTTGGTGCTAGAAACCCCAGGACCTGGTTGGGTAAATGTCCCCTGATTAGCCCCTGGGCCTCTTGAACAATGGTCAGCTCACCACCCACATTGTGATTGGTGTCCCCCATTGACCTGTCCTCCATGGCCACAGCCTCCATCTTCATGCACTGCCACTCTTCCATGGCTGCCTTTGGCTCTCCCGACACTTCCTTGGCAGGCAGGAGGTAGGCTCTAGCTGCTGCAGCTGTAGTCAAGAGGGCAAGGATTCAGAACCTTGGCCTCCTGCTGGTCCTCCTACCAACCCTGGAGCTGGCACCTTCAAACCAAGCATAGCCTTTCCCTGGTCCAAAGCCTCAAACTGGGAGGGCTTCTCCTTTGGGCCGTTTTTGTTCTTCTGAGGTCCAGAACCTTGGACCTTCCTGGAAGAATCTCCCTCCATATCAATGAGATCCTCTTCTGATTTTTCCATCTTTGCCCTTGATCAGGTGTTTACTTTACACCCCCCCCCCCCCGGTAAGTGGAGCTAAGCTCTGGAGCACAGGAAAAGGCAGAGCCCTGCCTGGAGCAAGAGGAGGTGTGACCTAACCAGTGTGGATGACTTCCCCCACTGAAGGAGAACCAGAGGTGCATTGAGGAGACAGATGGTACAGCAAGGTGGATAGTCAGTTTATGCATCTAGTCAGATATTTTCAGCGTTTGTCTAACCAGCCTAAGGAAGTGAGAACTATGTACCTCACCTTGAGTTCCTCTGATATAAAGTAGGATTTAAAAATGCACTAAAAGAGGTAAGCCGGAGGTACTTGTCTAAGGTGTTTCCCTACAGCTCCATCTCTCATTCCTCTATTTCCCTTACCATAGGTCGTTGAAGGTGTTCCTCTCTGCTCCTGCAGATCAGTTTCCTTGGTAAAGGAGATCGGGCCTGCGGGACAAAGGAGCCCAGGTGATCCGGTTAACCAACTACTGTGAGATACAAAAAAATGCCTTCTGATATTCCCAGGTTACCTCCCAACTCCCTCATACCTTGGACAAATTTATCTTCCATTGGGAGCGTTTATACAAAGGCCTTGTTAGGGAATTTAAGCTTAAGTGAGACTGGGTGTTGTTCTCCCTCATCCATTTCTGAATTAGCTCTGGCCTCTATTCTATCAGGTCTTTGGCTCAGCATCCCATAAGGCTGCATAGTCTGGCTAAGTGCTGTATTGTTCCAAGCAAGAGTGGATTCACTGATGCACTTTGCCCTAGAAAGAATAGTTTATCTTTTCCAAGTCCATGGTCCTACCTCCAAAACCTAAAGACAGATTACCAGGCCCCTCACGAACCCTTGACCAATTGATCGTATACAGATTGCCACTTGAAGAGGTGCCAAAATAGTCTGGGGCTTTATGCCCTCACAGATAATACATTAATAACAGGAAAAGTTCATACTTGCTGTGGCTGACCCCATCAGCGGCCTGGACCCTTAAAATCGTTAACATCTTAATGCCAACTTACCCACTGAGATATCTGGTTTCCACTACAGTTAACATGGCTTCTATTAAAGTTGACATGGTACTTAGGAGTTATGTTATTTTATATTGTTGTTTTTAATGCGGTTTTAACCAAATTGTATTTTACACTGTTGGAACCTCCCTGAGCCCGCTTGCGGGAGGGATGAGATATAAATCCAAATAAACACACAAACAAATAAATAAGAGGGGCTGGATTTGGCCGCATACATCAGATGTTCATCATGGGTCTAACTGACAGCCACATTGGCTTCTACTGATGGCAAAAAGAATTTAATGTTTGGATTGCCATTTGGTCATTGTTGTATGCCAACCACCTGCTTTATGGGTCTTGACAGACAACCAGGATCTATCGTCGATAGAATTATGGAGCACTCTATTTAGGTATTTGATTAGTTCTGTATGCAGCATACTAGAATGTTATATGTTTGAACGTTTTCTGGATTATGGTTGTCAAAGACTTTCTAAGTTAAAGCCAGTCTTGGTTGTCTGTTTTTTTTTCTCTCTCTGTGTGAAATCTCTCTTGCCAGTCTCAGTCCAGCCGATAGAAAGTTAGGGGGGGTCCCAGACAATTTCCTGGCCATTGAAATCCCCCAACAGGCCTCTCATGATGCACTTCACTCTCTTGGGCCTCCTGTGCGGGTTTAGACTGTAGTGAGAGGACATCCCTTGGCCAGAGTCCTACATTTCACAGACTTGCAAGGAATTTAGGAAGTTTTTGCTCTCCCACCTGCAGATTTGATAAGGATAAGGATTCTCTCCATCCTTTCATCCAAATAATTGCTAACCATGTTGAAACCTGGGACAGAGCCCTCTGGCACTCTACTCAAGATCTCCTCCCAGACTAACAAAGTGCGCTTTGGCCACTTCTGCACTGTCATTTTTGTCTCTCGTCTGTCCCTATTGCTTCAGGGTCCCCCCCCCCCCATGTGTTTTGCTCTCTCTAGGGCTGCGATCATACACACAATTAGACCCGACATAGGTGTGAATGCTGGGCAGATTTAAAGTGCGTGATCAGACAACAACATCTGGGAAGTGTTCTGCAGCCGTCAGCAACCCATTCTGCTCCACCATAGAAGCAGAATTAAAAGACACTGGGGGAAATCTAGCAGGAAATGGGTTGCGACGGGCCACGGACAGACTTTCCCATGTCTGATGGCTCCAGCGTGCTCTCATGGCTTTGGGATGGTCTGATCAGGCCATCCCAACTCCATGCCGTTGCCCCCCCCCTCACAGTATACACATCATCGCAAACTCCATAGGGAGCCCTCAGTGCAGAGGTGCGATTCATTGATCCTTCATTTAAGCGCATGGAAAACAGCACCAAAAAAAAAAAAGACTCACCCACAGTTGTGTTCGATCACACGCTGACGGACTGCACCCACAGCTTCAAAGGGAGGTGTGATCGTGCAACTGTGGGTCAAATTCCTCTGGAGGAAATAGCCTTGTTCCCCCCTCCCCATTTTATCTGGTGCATGTGACTGCACCCTAGTAGTCCTAGAGGGAGCAAAACACATGTGGAAAAGGGAGGGGGACCCAAAGCAATAGGGACAAAAGAGTGACAAAAATGACAGTGCAGAGGTGGCCAAAGAATCCACCCGAGGATGCTAGCATCTAGCTCACATTTTGCTGCTAAAATGTAACCTGCAAACGCGGGGAGAGTGGCCTAGAAATCAAATAAATAAATAAATAAATAAATAAATAAATAAATAAATAACTAACTAACTAACTAACCCAGGGCCTGGTCAAATTATGTGAATGGCATTCTCCTAATCCTCTCAGATAGAAACCTGATCAAAAAGGGAGTCAGATTCGTCCAGTAGGGTTTACTATTGAAAAATTCACGTTGGCTTCTACTAAGTGCATTCTTTTCACAATGCTCACGGGCAGGTGGCCTTATAATCTGTTACAGCACTTTCCCCGCTATCAGCGTTAGGCTGATTGGGCTGTAGTTTCCCAGTTTTTTTGAGTCCCTCCCCCCCATCTCTACTCTTGATATACGGCAGGAGTTCTTAAAGAGGATAAAGAGGGGTGGGCTCTGAGGGGATACCAGCAGGCTCCTTTATTACTGAAGGTCGGAACTCATCTGGCCCAGAAGATCTGCTCAGGGAAGGTAGCTAGATATTCCTTCATTTTCTCCTTATCAGTTGTGAGCTGTCGTCCCCCCCCCCCCCCCCCCATTCATGATACTTCTGCTGGGTTGCACACAGTTCCTCTTTTGGGGAGACATGGAGGCAAGGTAGGCACCAGGCTTTCCAGCATGGTGTAGTGGTTGGAATGTTGGATTAGGATCTGGGAAACCCAGGTTCAAATCTCCACTCTGCCCTAGAAGCTCACCGGGTGACTGTTGGGTCACGTGCACACTCTCAGCCTAGACTACCTCAAAGAGATGTGAGGATAAAATGCAGGAAAGGAGGAGGATGTAAGCAACTTTGGGTCTCTATGGGGGAGAAAGGCAGTCTATAAAGAAAAAAAAGGGATCTTAAAAAACAAATAAATGCGTGCATCTCTATAAAGCGCCATGAGCTCTCATGGCACACTTTCAGGCTGTGATTACACGCACTAAATCATCCACTTTCAATCCACTTTCGATGCGCTTTCCAACTGGGTGTTGCCAGTTCACACAGTAAAATCCAGTTGGAAAGGGCACTGAAAGTGGATTATTTAATGTGTCTGACTGTAGCTTCAGACTATTATCCTGACTACTACTAGTTGAAGGACCACAATGACTCCCACCATCACAATTCTCACTCACATCAAGTTCTTTTTTAAGTATTATACTCACTGGCTTTTTGACACGCTGCTGCATTCTAGCCTGTTGTGGCAGACCTGTGGAAAATTCGATCAAGACCGTGTTGATACTGAGAATCAAGTAAGTCACAACTTAAGAAGGATGCAACAAGCCAAAGAGGGCCTTGTGGTGACGTGAAAGATCAGACCCACTGAGCTTCACCATTCACAATCCCTGTTGAGAACCCTTTATGACCCCCCCATGGCTCCTATCAAGATTTCTGTGATCTGACTGGGCACAAGGAGGAGCCTCCATATCAACCCTGCAATGAGCTGACCATTCTTATGGTAGCCAAGAACCCGCAATCCTTTGGCTGGGGGATGGAGTGGCTAGTTTCTCCCTTGCGAGGCAGTGATCAAATGATCTCAGGAGAGAGGTTAAGCTTTGCTTCTCTGAGCTGCTCACCCAAGATCCCTATGGCTCCTCCACTCAACAGATGGCCCTTCCTCCTATAATTCATGAGTTCCTTACCATTCATTAAATCATCATGTCTTGCTGCCATGATTTGCTTCCACAGTTTTAAACAGAGTATAGTGACGGCTATCCAAATGGCTATCCAAAAAAATTCCTGTTTTGATACGAAACATGAAGAAGATGGATCTGTGACACACACCCAATTAATGTCACCCACAAGCAGTCACTCTCAATTTTCTGGATCCCATCAGCCATCCAGACATCCTTTGGGGAGCTTCGTAGGAGCTCCTATCTGCCATTCCCTTCCTCACGTCAGGAAACAGATCCTTGACCTCCTCCATTTATCATTGACCTCCAGCGCCACCCCTGCCCCCACTCTCATCCTCATGGACGCATTAGAAGGGAAGCCCTTAAAGGCTTGGACGGCATTTCAGAAAATGCCATCCCAAGTCTGGTACGATGAGCTCTTGAGTCAGAGACCCAACTGTTTTGAGGACAAGCACAGCTCATGGTTCCAGGTGGACTGGTAGCCAATTATTGATGGACAAGATAATACTTGCCAGTAGCTGAGGCAGATCTTGATCTCATCCAGCAGCACATCTCATGCTCTTAAGCATGAGGAGTACGTAAATTAGCATTGTCTGGCAATTATTGGCCCTGACCTGGATAGCCCAGGCTAGCTCAATCTCATCTGATCCCAGAAGTTAAGCAGCATTGGCCCTGGATAGTATTTGGAAGGGAGACCTTCAAAGATTTACCAGGGTGGGTTGCAGAGGCAGGCAATGGCAAACCACCTCTGAAGCTCTTTTGCCTTGAAAACCCCACAGGGTCATCATAAATCAGATGTGACTAGATGACACTTCACCACCACCGGAGACCATTGCAAATGATGGTATATTTTGTGAACAGAACAGGGTCTGCCCCACACACTGACTCCTAAAGTGGGAAGGTCTGGTGAGCTGTCCATTGAGACTGCAAATAATGAGGTACAAATATGGGTATAATTTTGCAATTAAAACAAATGGCAGCCAAAATACCAGTGGCTGGCTTTCCAACATACCTAGCCGAGCACAGGCACTAAGGAAAAACAAAGCCTGCACCACACCAGAGAATGTTATAATCAGGGCTATTTTTGGGCAGGAACGAACAGGGATGGAGTTCTGGCTGGCTCCTGAGTTGGCCACGCCTATAACCAAAACCTCTGGCATGCTGGCTACAGAGCACGCTGCCCTCCCCACATTACACACAAGAGGGAAAGGCGGCATGTTAAAATGCAGTCTTTCCCTCTGGGGAGCCCATGGGGATTTCCTTGTCAATTTCACTCCCCCCCCCCCCCAGTCAGCTGAGAGTGAAACTGACAAGGAAAAACCCCTCTCTGGCTTCCCTTCTCTAGCTGACATGTGGGCAGCTGGAAAAGGGCAGGCAGGGAACCCAGGCACGTTGAAAATGCCTTTCTCCCACTGCCCCCCCCAGTTGGCAGCGCCTTTCCCTGGCTTTCTGGTTGGGGGGGAGACTAGAAAGGCAATGCTGAAGTGGGGTGGAGAAGCTCAGCGGGGGAAAGAGGCAAGCTTCCATGCCTGCCCTGTGCTTTCCCAGCCCCCCCGCCTAATATGCTAATGAGCTACACCATCAGGGGTGTGGCCTAATATGCTAATAAATTTCTACTGTTGGGTGTGGCCTATTATGCTAATGAGTTCCTGCTGTGCTTTTTCTACAAAAAAAGCCCTGGTTATAATTAAAACATCTTTAGTTGGCTGGTGGTTCTACTGCCAACATATTTCTTTAGCATTTTGAGCCATGGCTGCCATTTTTGAATGCTGGGAAAGAAACAGGCAAATAGGGCAAAAGAGACCACGCTGTCCCTTGTCAAAATATTATCCCTCAGGTGGTGGTGGTGGAAAGTGCCATCAAGTCAGCTTATAGTGACTCCGTAGGATTTTCAAAGCAAGAGACATTTAGAGGTGGTTTGCCATTGCTTGCCTCTGCATCCCACCCCAGGTATTCCTTGGTGGTCTCCCATCCAAATACTGACCAGGGCTGCCCCTGCTCAGCTGCCAGGATCAGGCAAGCCAGGGCTATCTGGGTCAGGGCAGCCTCCCTAATTTCAACAGACTTTAACCTTCCCACTTCCACAGAGTCCTGCCCTTAGCGGGTGCCCCTGTCCAATCCAAACCCACCTCCTCCTGCCCAAACCCTGTACTTCCCACCAATCCTCCCTCTCCCAGAACCATCTGCTTCAGAACCATGTCCTTTCTTACCATCAACCCACTGTCCATCTCTTGTTTATTCTCCGGCATTTTTCTCTCAGCTCTTGAATTGCTCCATTGAGCGAGAGTGACCAGAGATTCTGAGCTCAACTGCTGTTCAAAGCATCTTTTACAATCCTCCGTCGCCATGGATGCCGGAACCCCAGTATAGTGACATCGGTGGTGGAGGTTCCGTAGTCACCGGCTGTCCAGTGAGGCTGATCTCTGGGATCAGAGGCTGGTTGGGTGGGTTTTAAATTGGGCAGGGAGGGGAATCCTGCATCCTGATGGGATGTGAATCAAAGCAGTGGCCAAACTGCCTTCACTTGTGCTCTATGTTATAGACCAGGCCCCTCCCCCCCGCCCGGACATTTTGGAGCCTGAGGGCACCTTTGGATTTCAGACACAATGTGGTGAGTGCAACCATAAAACGGCTGCCGTAGGAGGCAGAGCCGGCCGTGAAATGGCTCCTGCAATTTACTTCCAGACAGACACATCTTTAAAAATGTTCACAGCCAATCAAATCTCCAGAGGCCAAACTGAAGCTCTGCTGGCCAAAAGTCCTGCTTGGCCCTGCCCACTTTCTGAAAACACTTGGTGGGTGCCAGGAAAGGTGGTGGTGGGCTCCATGGCACTCATGGGCACCCTGTTGGAGGGGTTCATTATAGACCCTGTGTGTGTTTATCTGTTTTGGAAAGCCCTCAGCAATATTTTGACATTTAACAAATTGTCTGTTAATTAATCAGATGCATAAGATTTCTTGACTTCGCAGCATTTAAAAGGGGTACTATTTCAGCCTCCTGAAGCCGAGCCAGAAATGAGCAACTGCAGGAGGAGCTGGAGGCAGGAAGCCCGGGCAACCTCCAACCCTTTGCCTTAGAGGGGCCCTTCAGTCGTGTTTATTTGCCCTCTCAGGGCCAAACTCTGTTAGCATGGAGATCTGTGGGGTTATTTATTCCAGCCAAGTTTGCCAGGTGCTGATTTGGCCTGAGGTTCTTCTTCTGAGCCATTCCTCTGCACTACAGGTGGGAAAACTCTGCCCCAGTGTGTCCCCCATTTGCCTGATAGCCTTGGTGTTCTGTCCCATCTGCCGCTGCCACTCAGTGATGTATCAGAGCTGACCCAGAGATGCCAGCCATCTTGCTGTTGGGGTGGCCGTAGGAGTGGTTGGCAGCTAGGATGATACATAGTGAAAAAACCCACAAAGTTGATACTGCGCATGTCTAAGTTGCTCAAAAGGCATTTTACAGCTTCAGAACATGAATTAGTGGTGCATTGTTTGAAAAACAGGATTTTGGAAAACAACAACTCTTAACTAGAAATACCTTTGGTAAGCCCATTGCTGAGTCTTGCCATCAGGGAAAGCTCTTCCTAGGGGTTCTCTTGCCTAGCACATAGGATACGTGACCTGTCCACTTTGCTGTAATGAAGGCCAGACTCCATTTTGTTTGCTTATTCTCCCACAGGGCCCTCACACCTACTTTATCCCCTCCCAATCCACTGATTTTAACTTGCTTCATAACCTTTTTGTGAGTTTTTGTGAGGATAAGATAGATCAGGGGAGAATATTGTAAGCCAATCTGCATCCCCCATGAGGGAGAAAACTGGGGTATAAATGAAGTGAATAAATATTAACAGAATTAAGACACAACAGCCAAAGAGACCCTTCCCCTTCCGTTCCACCCTCATCATCTCTGAAGTCATGATGGTGGAGGCTTAAGGGGAAAAGCTGATGCCAATTGCCCACAGAGAGAGAAAGAGAGAGAGAGAAAGGCAAGGGAGGAATTGTAAAAACACATCTACTTTTCAGGTGTGAAAACGCCCTCTGAAATAATTTTGGGAACTGTGACAACTTTCCTCTCCCACCATTGTCCAGTCAGCCAGGAATGTCATCAAGACTGGGCTGATGGTTATAGGGCATAATGGGGATTTAAGTTCCTTATCATGTCTGCTCCCAGCACTTGTCCTTCCTGTTCTTTTTTTGCATATGCCTTGACAAAGAGAGAGATTGTTTGTGTGTATGTGTGTGCATGTGTGTGTGTGTGTGTGTGAGAGAGGGGGAGGGCTGTCTGTTTTTTTTCTCCCAGGTGGAAGCTGCTTTTGGGTATTAAAGTGGTGTATAAATGAAATAAATGAACAAACAAATAAATCATGAGAACGTCTCCACATTTCTTTACATCGTAACTGGAGTAACGATTCTTCTCCCCACCACCATTTTTTGTTTGCTGTTATCAAAGATGTCACTGGCCAAGCTAGATCAGAAGAGCCTTTTGTTAGCGAGGCAGTCTAATAATACAAGCAAATGAATCACCACACTGGTTGCATAATAGGTTTATTAGTGCCACCTTTGGCAAAAGCAGTTGTCCAGTGTCTTGTCTTGTGAGTGACCTCTGTGCCATTCAGTTCTTCTGTTTGTAATTGCTGTCCAATTAGAATGTTCAAACCCTGTTGTAATATAGGCCACTTCCGCACTGTCATTTTTGTCACTCGTTACACTGAAGGTAGAAAACCAGTTGGGAAGAGGAGGTTATCCAGTATTTTGCAGAGAATGCCAAATGTATGATAATCTGCTCACAAGGTGGAAATCAGTGTTCCCTCTAAACTGAGTTAGTGTGAACTAGCTCACAGTTTTTTAGCCTCTGGCTCACAGTTTTTTTGTCTCAGCTCAGGAAGGATGGCTCCAGAGCAAACTAATGTATGCAGTAGCCAGATCGCTCGCTCACATCTTTAATGCCAGTAGCTCACAAAGTAAGAGTTTTTGCTCACAAGACTCCACAGCTTAGAAGGAGCATTGGTGGAAATTATAGGTATGTGCTTGATGCATGGAGCTCTTGGCCCTCAAGAGACAGATTCATTCTTTTGCAGCTAAGGTTGCTGACCTGGAGAAGCTGAGGCTGCGAGAGATATATGTGATCATGGCCTTCAGGGACCAACTTGAACATTCCCACTCCTGTGCTGATGGTCCTCTGCTGTCATGGAGAGGGATGGTCTCCATGAGGAGGAGCGATGTAATCCCTTAGATGGGACCCCATCCTTCGATAATGGACCAATATTTGCTTGTACTGAGCTTTTGGTAACGGGCAGTGTTCCTTCTAAGCTGAGTTAGTGTGAGCTAGCTCGCAGGTTTTTAGCCACGGCTCACACATTTTTGTCTTATCTCAGGAAGGATGGCTCCAGAGCAAGCTAATTTATGCAGCAGCCAAATTGCTCGTTCACAACTTTAATGCCAGTAGCTCACAAAGTAGAATTTTTGGACTCCACAGCTTAGAGGGAGCATTGGTAACAGGTGATTCAATCATTAGGAATACAGAGAGCAGGGTCTGTAATGGGCATTTTGAACTCATGGTGACTTGCCTGCTTTGTGTGAAGGCCTTTGGACATCACATACTGAATAGACAGGTTGATAGAAAGAGCTGGGGAGGAATTGGTGGTTGTGGTGTGCATTGCCACCAATGACATTGGGAAATGTAGCCTTGCATTCCTGTAGGCCAGGGGTGGCCAAACTGTGGCCCGGGAGCCACATGCGGCCCTTTCACACATGCGGCTCCTGGCAGGGTGGCTGGGGAAGTGAAGGGGAGGCAGTGTTCCCTTCCCTGGGTAGGCTTGAGGTGTGTGTGTGTGTGTGTGTTGGGGGAAAGCAGAGAAAGAAAGCAATTTTAACTTTAAATGCATTCTCAAAGCACCCCCCCCCCCGGCTGGCTTGGAGAAAGCACCCCTGCTGTAGGCTATTAGGAAGAAAAGTAAATGCTAAGACCTCAAAGGTAGCATTGTCAGAATTGTTAAAGGTTCCATGAGCAGTGCCAGCTAGACAGGCACAGATGAAGAGTCTTGATGCATGGATGAAGAAGTGGTTTTGATTTGTTAGACACTGGGAACTTTCTGGGACAAGACAAACCTACACAAAGGAGATGGGCTTCACTTGAAACAAAGGGGAACAAGACTGCTGGCCCTTAATATCAAAAAGGTGGCAAAGCAGCTTTTAAACTAATTCCTGGGGGAAAGCCAACAGAAGTTGGGGAACTTCTGATTCAGGACAGCTCAGTCCAAATGGATGACAGTGTGTTATTGATAGGAGCCCTATAGAACGTGGAAATAAATGTGAGTAGGATGCCAAAGGAGGGCCATGTGTGGAGACAAAAGGACCAAGGGAGGTGAGCAAAGGCATAGACTTTCCAATTTCCAGGCTGGGGGGGCTGGGGCTGGGCCAGAGACATTACAGGCCATTGTCTCCAAGGGAGGCTCAGCATGTCCTGGAAAAGTTCAGGGGGAGGGCTCCAGGTCCCCAGCCCCCTGAAGTTGACGCCCATGGAGGTGAGGGTTGTTGGAAAGGGAAACATGTTACAGGTATCTATATGCCAGTGCTAGAAACCTGCATACCAAAATGGGGGAGCTGTAGTGCTTGGTGCTAAATAACAGATATAGTGGGTGTTTCTGAAACATGGTGGAATGGGGAAAGTCATTGGGATATGGTTATCCATGGGTAAGTGCAAGCACTATGTTAATTATAACAGAGAAGGAGGGTGTGATTATGTGCATGTATTTTTATGAGACACATGTATACATATTGTGAAAACCCATGAATTCTACTGGGAGCAAAGATGAAATTAACAGAAAATTTAGGTTTTTGCAAGTGGTGGGCCAATAGCAATAACGGTAGAACCCAAGATGTTAGTTTCAGGAGTCAGAGACTTGTCTCAAGAACCACCAGAGGCCAGATCCTGTGTACAACAGAAAACAGTTGGAGACAGAAACATTAAACAGATGCTAGAGGCCAGCCTGTCCCATCATCACTGATTACCATCATCAACACCCACTTCCCTTTCTGGCTGAAGTTACTTCTTGCTTTTCATTTGCAGTCATGTGTGTCTTATATGCCTGGTCCAGCCCATGGTTGTTTTTAATGAAGCCCTTTAGTCATGACAATGCTGAGAGGAGGTATCTGCTCTTCCAAAAAAAGCAAGGCACGGCTGGAAAAGGCTTGCTGATAGAGTTACAAAGAAACCCAGCTGACCCACATGGCTGTATGCTAGAGTTTTTCCACTGAGGATGAAGACAGACTGGGTAGAAAATGGCAGCAGGTCCCTTCATCATGATCGGAGTCTGGCTTCTACCCAGCTCTTCAACATCCTTCCTCTGAAACATCACAAATGCACATCCTAGAAAATCAGCTTTGTCCAGTCCCCATGTATGAAACAGGCTACCTGTACTTAAAAAAAAAATGTTTTTGCAGTATCACGTCTAGGCTTATTTATTTAAATATTCCCTTAATCTGTAATTTAAAAGAAGGAGAAAACTTTTGAACTAGATGCAAAGCTATTTTGAGACTGGAAGTGGCTTTTTGATGTCACAAATGCCAGCCAATCAGCTGCTAATCCAGTTTCCACTACAAACATGCAGAGATGGCATTTTCAGAGCTTGAATCCTATGTTGTGGGGATAGCTTCAACTCTCTCATATGCACAGTCACCATTTTGTCTGAACAGGGCACAGCAGGGATTTTTAGCCTCGGAACATAGAATGTGTACTGAAGCTGAGAACAGTGGCCTACCTGAACAAAATGGTGACTGTGTGTAGTGGGAGGATCGTGGGTGGCTCACAGTCCTGGTACAAGTAGTTGGGGAACTCCAAATATAATGTCTGAAAATGGCTGTTATCACCTGCTACGCATGAAATATCTGTTAACAGCTAAGCTGCAGGGCCTGGATGAAACAATGGCAACTCTGTTCTATCCCTGTTGGCCATTTGGGCTCTAGGTGCATGCAGTCTCAAACATAACAAAAGTTTATTGGAAGTAGGGTTGCCAGCCTCCGTGTGGGGCCTGGAGAACTCCCACTTTTATAACTGATCTCCAGGTGACAGAAATCAGCTCCCTTGGAGAAACTGCCTGTTTTGAAGGGTGGACTCTGGTATTATACTACACTGAGGTCCCTCCCCACCCCAAACCTCACCCTTTCCCAGATCCACCCCCAAAGTCTCCAGGTATTTTCCAACCCAGAGCTGGCAACCCTAATTGGAAGGGACCAAAGATATGAATCCATGGGGCTGGATTATGTAGGTTATTCTGAGTGTTGAAAAGACTTGATGGTAGGTATGTGAGTCTTGTAGCAAGTCATGAGGTTGAGAATTTAAATTTTTCTGCAAACCACAATGATTGTGTATGCTTTCTCTGTGATGAGATGCTACTGAAAGCATTTGCCGCTGTATTGTTTGGCATCTGTATCCGACTACAATTAGAATCTTTTGAACATTGTTTTTGCCCCATTAACCTTTTCCTTAAGATCCTAGAAAACCTTCAATGAAATATTGGAAAAATAAGGGAGGTGAAGGCTAAAAAGCAATTTGTTTTAATATGACATTGTTTATTGTAGACATTATTAATAAGTTAAAGAGGCATCCATAGCTCGGCCTCCTGGCAACAGTGACGGGTGAAAAAGTGATGATGGACCGTTTTAAACTAAAGATTCCCATGTAAGACGAAGCCAGGCATCCAAATATCATTTCTGGATTCTCTGAAAAACAATCTGGGAAAAAAAAGCATAGTGAACATTATGACTTGAAAATAAACCCAAACTAAAATGAAAATGAATTCTTTGAAGTGCACGCCTCTACATAACATCGTGGTGATTTTGTGCATCTTCCGGATTTTGTCAAGATGCAGAGCCTACAAAACAGAGCTGTTCCACCAGGCCTATGGTTGAAGCTACGGTAACCATCGGAACTGGCTTCCTCTCGTGTTTCCTCCTTATCAGTTTTTTCTGCTCCTCTGTATTATTTTAACATCTATTGTTGCACTTGATACAGAACTCCCCCCGCCCCTTGGGATGTATTAACTTATTCCAATGATTCGGCTGCCATTTGATACTATTAGATATTGTTCCTTAATTTATATTTATTGTTTTTATTGTGATTGCCACTGATATTACCTGCCCTGAGACTGCTTGCAGGGGAAGGGGGGCTATAAATCAAAATAAATAAATAAATAATTTTGCCATCTTTCCAAGACTTGCTTGAGTACACTATTTTTTTTAAAGATAGTAGCAAAGCCAGGGTGGCAGCGATGTGGATGGGAAAGTCCAAATTGTTCCTGATCCCACACATATTGGCAATATTTCTACCCCCTCAGTCCCATGTCCGAAATATGTTACATTGCCTGGTAATAATGGATATTGAATCTCACAGATTTATTACAAGGCAAAACTATTCATGTGACAACATATGGGCTGTTTTCATTGTTACCAGCATTTTTGGAAGTTTGAAGTTTTGGTTACATATAATGAAGAAGATACCTTAACTTGTATTGAAATGAGTCATACTCAGGAGCTCATCTTTTCTTTCAAATTTTGTGGCATTGATACCTTTTATATGAGGCTGTACAATCATGGATGGATTATTGCCAGATGCAGCACATATTGCTGCTGTCATTTTTTCTGCTCCTGTGATGGAGCATTTGTGCTTTTTGCATAGTTTGTATTAGATTACACATATGTAATATGTGTTTACTTTCTGAAATACAGTGGCAAGTGGTTTTTTTGTACTGATATGCATGCAGTTGGGGGCACAAGGATTATCCTGTGCTGTACATGCTTGTACATGCTTGTATAATTGCTCATACTCTCTGTACATATTGCTTGTTGGAGGTCCTGAATCCATGTCTCTTTTTTCCTCACTGCAAGAACCTCTTCCCTTTCTCTTTTCTGGCATTTCCCCCTTATGTCATCACAGGGCTTTCCCCAGCCTTTTAAGAATAGGTAATTGACCAATAGTTGTAGAGTTATAATATTATAGCAATTTGTTGATAGATGATTTCTTAAAAACCTGAAAAGGCCCCCCCTGATTGTGTGGGGAGGAATAGCCAGCATGAGGGTCTGGGGCAGGGAATTGGGGGGCAACCCACTGTGGAGGCCCCATTGCTCATGCACTATGCTGAATCAGCAGCAGAACTTCTGAGAATCATTGCTACATGCAAGACACCTTTGATTTAAAAGGAGCTTGTATAGAAATGTGCTGGATAAACCAATCAGTTGGATAAACCGTACATTCCTTGTAAGTAAGGGATGTGTGTAAAAGTGAAGTTCCCAAGGTGTAACTAACAGGCTGCTTTCCCACAGTTCTAGTTCTGTGCAGAAGTCACTAGGGTTGCCAGCCAATCGTTTCTACCTGGTGAAAGGTGGGGGCCAGGACATGGCCAGGGGTGTGTGTGCGCAGTTGGTGCACTAATGTGTTGTTGCTTCTGGGGAAAAACCACAGTGATGTGCCATTGCTCTAGGAATAACCAGAAATGGGCGAGTCCTAGAGTGTTGTATACGATGACAGTGATTTTTAAAAATCAGACGTTGCTGGCGAAAGGTCTCCCACCATAGTAGGAGACCTGGCAACACTAAAAGCAGGCTTTTAAAGAAGAAAATATTATGATATTGTGGGAAACCGAAGTTTAATTCTCTTAGTAATAGATTTATAGAGAAATAGCCATTATTTGTAATATATTGGAATAAACTTTTTTTGGTGTTAATAATAATATTTGTGTGTGTGTGTGTGTGCTTGCATGTCATTGTGACTTCTGGTACCCCTTAGTGGTATTTGGGCATTTCAGAGAGGTGGCTTGATCGTCCCGAGCCCTGGTATTCCTTGGAGGTCTCCCATCCAAGTACTTGCCAGGGTCAGCCAAGCTTAGCTTCCAAGATCTGATGAGAGCAGGCTTGCCTGGGCTATCCAGGTCAGGGCTGAGATAATAACTTAATGATTAAACACAGCCTTGTGCTCTTTGCAGATTGCTGTGGGTAGATTATGGTTCAATATTCTTAATTGTATCACCTACTTGTATGTTAAGTGTTAACTTCTAAGTGAACCAGATGTTTGAATAATATCTATATAAAAAGTGTTTTTTTATATATCATATAAAAACATCATATCTTGCTAGATGTTTGAAGTTCAGACTATCTAAACTAGGGCTCTGCTTATATATGACTGGTCAATATTAGGCTAGGGTATAAGGATAAAGATTATGATCCTGGGTGCACCTTAGGTATATTATTTGTGGGTCTGAATATAAAATAGACTAGTGATGTAAAATTTTATGGGAAAGGGCTACTTTATGCAGATATTTATTTCTTTTGTTTAGTTATTACTGCTGTTCTACTTTTGCTGTCATATATTGTGATATATATTAATTTTGAATCACATGATTAACTTAGTGTATTTGTTGAAAAAAATTACAAAAAAGAAAACATCACCTTGTACAAGAGTTTATGCGTTCTTCTCCATGTAGTCTCCATAGTCCTGTTACCTACTGCTATGAGGACTATCAAGGGATCAGCAGAGCCATGAATTTGTGTCTCGAGCAGGCAGTAATATACCCAGGACTGCATGTTAGTTGCAGTGAGTAGATGGGGGGGGCAGCTATGTGGGGCAGATTGGTACTGTTCATACAGGCTCAATAAAACCATCAACAAACACTGGGGAGAAGGAGCTGGGATAGCGTTGCCAGCCTCCAGGTGGGGCTTGGAGATCTCCCGCTGTTACAACTGATCTCCAGCTGACAGAGATCAGCTCTCTTGGAGAAAATGGCTGCTTTGAAGGGTGGACTCTACTATGCTGAGGCCCCTCCCCCCGAAACCCCCCCTCCCCCAGATCCATCCCCAAAGTCTCCAGATATTTTCCAACCCAGACCTGTCAACCCTAATCTTGGAAGAGTATGAATTTCTCCCCAGAAGGAGGCAGGCCATCTTAGGGAGAACTCTGGCATCCATTATCATGAATCCTAGAACAATCTGAGTTGCAAATGTGGACCTTTGTGGGTGTGGCAAAGAGATGAACAATGATGCTATTGAATTCCACAAACTTGTAGGTTTGCGTTTTATTTATTCCCTACATTTTTAGCTTGCCCTTTCTCTGGGGAGCTCAGGGTATCATCACTGGTCTTCCTTCCTCCAGATTAAGAAGCCTTGCTCCAACAGAAGTGGCTTTTCCACTAGAGGAAGAGCCACTACCTGTTGTAAAAACACTTCAGACCTTGTTGAGTGGAGTGGTAGATTACAAGTCAGTTACTCAGCATTATGCATTATGTATGTATATATGCATTATGTATATACATTTAAATACCATATAAATCACATTTAAATTAGTAAAAGAAACAGAACAATTAATCAGTATCTGAAACAAAAATGGATGGACTGAAACAGCTGACTTTGACAACACAGGGAAAGTTAATTACAAATGTGTTTTCAAATGCGGTTGTGCTTACCAGAAGAGGCCAGGCAGGAAACTTAGGATGTTGGGTTTTTCTTTAACGAATCTTTTTGTAGAGCTGTGAATAAGAAGGACAACAGTGATTGTTAGCAAAAACTAAAAGCCGGTGTAGTTCAGAAGATGTCAGGCTAGGAGCAGGTAGGCTTTGGTTCAAATTCTCCACTCTGCTATGGTGCAGCTCCCTGAGTGATCTTGGACTCTCTTGCATCAGCCTAACCTTTCTCAAAGTTGTGGTGCTGGTGGTGAGAATCATGCATACTATCTTGAACTCTGTAAAAGAAGGGCAGAATAAAAATGAAATACCTCACCAGTAAAAGTGTAAAAACAGCCCCAATCCATCAGATCTCTAAACTATTAAAGAAATCTCCCTGAATTGTGAACACATATTATCACCCAGGCCATTTGTATTTGTTGGGGAGGGCGTCATGGGTGTAATAACAGCTGCAAGCTTTAAAGTCTTAGATTCATCTATCAGATTTTACTTTACTGGGGCCTATACATTAATGAGAAATTATAAATACAGAAGGTGAAAATGATCTGATTCTGGTTTGTTATTATGATTAATGGGAATGAAACAGATAATCAAGATCTTGTGTATTAAAATATAAGTTCTCATACCTTTTTGTTACGTCTAACAGAAACCATATTTTGAAGTTAGGAGGTGGTTGATTAATCAACCAAAACAATTAATCAATGAAATAATGATAACGATGATGATGATGATGCATACTTTATCCCATGAGCACAAGGACTAGACACTGAAAAGCTATTTCACATTAATAAGACGCTGTTTTCTAGCCACTTTGCTCTGGAGTCATTGCTGTTTCTCTGGTGGACTACATCTTTTCATCCTGCTTTTAGGGGCAGTGTTAGTGATTCTGGGACCCTGGGGAAAACTCAAGAATAGGGCCCCAGAATCACTGTGGAAGGGTTGCCCCCCCGGGAGGGATGGAGAAAAAGCCAGCGTCCCCCAGCCTGTCTGTCCAGCCAGGCTGTTTGCCTTCCTGTCAGCCCAGCTTAGAGCTTGGCCAGGTGTGTTGTGGGGTATTGCCTTCTTCAAACGTGCCACAGGGCTTGTAAGGGCTTGGCTGGGTGGGCACCTACGCCCTCCTCCCTGTGTAGCACAGGGCTTGGCCAAGCAGGTGCTTCCTCCTTGCACCGCACAGGTTTTGCATGGGGAGGGGTTCAGCCAACTGGGCACATCCTCTCATGTTGGGCTTGGAAGATCAGGTGCCTTCTCCTTTTTGGGCAGACTTGGACTGACCCCCAATTTTCCTACAGCTGATCAAATCTCCCATTTTTTCTCAAATTTCAGGCATCGAGGGGGATCACCAGCTGCTGCCTGCCTCAACCACTGTCACTGTGACTCCCAGTTGGTAAGGTCTTCTGGGCTGCAATGGGGGCAGCTGGCTGCAGGGCAGTACACCCCCCACCCCCAAATCCGGGCCATAAACCACTCCTCTCTGCTTTGAAAATTAATTCATGTTTTGCCATTGAGTTTAAAGGTGATGCGAATGCTGGTATACCTGTAGCGTTTGGTATTTATGAGCCAGTGAACAAAATCTTTGGCTTTCATCTTGTCCAGATACCGAGTAAAGTCACTGGTGAAAGTACCTTCAGAATGTCGCTTGACGTTGGAAGAAAAGCTCTGGGCACTTTCTGTTGCATAAGACTGCCACCTGTTAGCAATCACAGAGAATAGCCAAAGCACAGTGAGGACATCTTTTTAGCCCACGGTGCTCTACATTAGATTAAGCCAAAGCTGTGCCTCTATCCATAAATAAAGGAACAAGACTATTTACTTGTTTATTTTTCAGCTAAAGGCTTGCTTCATGACTAGGGTGGACAAGTCTGGCAACTGGCAGGAAATGGGGGGAGACAGGTACTTACTGGGGGATGGGGGTGGCGATCTTCATCACCATGTGATGACATCAGTTCTGGAGTAACTCAGAAGCACTGACATAACTGGGATGACACTTCAGCACTCGCTCCAAAACTCTATGGATTCTTTTGGTCATGCTGGAAATGACATCATTGCTCAGCAATGAAGTTACCCCCCCCCCCGATTTTGCCGGCCTGCTTCCGCCTGCTAACTAGATAAGCATTGGTGGGCATCGGTAACAATTTTCAGAGTCTGCCTGCCATTAGCGGGCACATGGTAAGCCTGGTAAATTCTCAAATCTCTCAGACTGGCAAGAAAATGTCAATGCAACAGTAAAACAATAAAAGAGAAAACAACCAGAAATCAACAATAAAGATCCAAGACATTAATATATTTCTCCACTTACAAACACAGCAACAACATTCTCCAGTCACAAACACAGGAAGTCTCTTACTCTTGCTTCCTGTTTCCTGCCCTCTCAAACAAGATGGTTCTCTAAATCTCTTCCATCCGCAGCCAAATGATACATCCAACTCCACTAAAGGAATAACGAAGGCATATAACAGCTAGGGATGCCGAACTCCAAGTGAGGCCTAGGGATCCTCTGGAGTTATAGGTCATCTCCAGACTGCAGAGAACAATTCCCCTGAATGCTTGGGGGGGGGGTCGACTCTATGGCATTGTACCCCACTAAGGTCCTTGTCCTCCCCAAACTCAATCCCCAAATCTCCAGGAGTTTTCCAACTTGGTTATGGCAACCCCACCCCCACCCCTATCACCTGCTGGTGGCCGGGGGGACCTGGCAACCCTAATACCAGCAGTGGGTTCGCTTCTTTTGAGCTTGCCTTAGTTGAAGGCCTACAGAAGCAATTAATGAGGGTTGTATACCTCCAGTGGGGGGTGGAGGTCTCCCAGAATTGTAACTGATCTCCAGACTACAGAAATAAATGGCGTCCTGGAGAAAATGGCTGCTTTAGAGGGTTGACTATGGCAGTATACCCTGCTGAGGCCGGGGGGGAGGGATGAGGCCGGGCAGCTGGGGGGGAAGAGGCCAGGTTATCTTGGTGGCCACGCCCTCAAACGGGGGCCAGGTACTGTTCCTTAACCACTTCTCCAGCTCTATCTGTAAAGTTGGGAGTAGCAGAAAAACAAATTGATCTTTATACATTAGGAACTGAAGAATAATTTTAGATGGTGCACTAACAAGTCAAAAGGAACCAAAGAGAATGACACTAATACCTAGGCGATTGAGGACATGTAATTAGTCCAGTCTTTCAACTGCCCGAGGCAACACTGGGGATCTAGCTAAATTATACATGTAACACGAGCTGGGTTGGGGGTCCCATGACCTACCTTGCAGTCACTTCTACCACTGAAAGACTCACCTGTCAAAAGTCCTGTTGCTCATGGAGGCTCGTGAGCACTGAGGGGTGAAGGGGTTTCAGGCTTCTGTCCTGCCCCATTTTCTCAAGCAGAAACAGCCACAGGGGGCTTGTTAACCCCTTTCTAGGGCTCCACATGACACATGGAGCCAGAGAAGTTGGCTAGCTGCCCCCTCCCCACAGCTGATTACAGATGGTGCAAGAGGGAAGGCAGGTGATGGAGCAACAGGCACTTTGGCAGGTGAGTATCCCCAATGCTTCGTGTGACTTGTTGCCCTCCACAGTTTCTGGGGGTGCTCTGACTCACAGAAGCACTATTTTGCGGGGCACAGAAGCCTACAGAAGGAGGGCATGGGAAATTTCCTTCTTACAGCACAACTTCATTCAGGTTACTTTAAGTCCCAAGAGGGGGAAAAAAGGAGAGAGAGGCACAATCTGGATGCTCGGAAGCTCTTTTCCTCCTTGAGTTTAAAGCATGGAAAGAGAATAAATCTTGCTTCCCTTCTCCACAGCTCTGATTCTGGTAGCAACTTACAAGGACTAAGACCCAATTTTACCTGAACCCTTTGTGGATCTCCTGTGATCGCTGTAAATCTCCAGTTTGCTTTTTGCTGCAATAGTACATATTTCAGTTTGTATAGATCCAGATTTTTCTGCTTTAATTGGGCTAGCAGTAGACTAGGTGACTCCTGACATTTTCTTAAATTAGTGGCTTCCAACACAGGGCAAGTTTTCAAATTTTGAAAAGCCAGATTTGAAAATATTGTTGGAGTGAGTGACTCAGCATGCCTGGACATTGGGGTGCTCTACATCACTCTAAGCAAGTTATCTCCTTGAATGGGATGACTCTCTTTGTCTGCTGCCCTCTGCCCTCTCTTCTCTCTTCGCTTTGTCCTCTCACTGTGTGCTCATGGCCTTCCATAGTCTTTCCTGTAGATACAATGCCCTTATACTCCCATTCACATGATGCCAGATTAGCTGGGCATTTGTGACCGGGAAAATACTCTTTAGATAAGGCTTCTTTCTCTGCCTTTGACTGCAGCCTTAATGTGAACTGGAACTACTTGAATAATATAAATGTATCTATTTTGCAATATACTTCTTGGGAGATTTATTTATTGCACTCAGTATCACACATCTATGCTGGGCAGACTCTGCTATATTAACCAAATATCCCAATAAATATATATGTTACAGATTCCTGTGGGCAATAACCAGATGTCTCGATCCTTGTGATTCCCCCACCCTTGCCCATCAAAACTCAATGACATTTATCATTCTCAATTGCTCCTTACCTTGACTCATTAGTGGAATCTTTCAGGACCATTTGCCAGCTAACAGGAAGTAAAATTGCAGTAAGCAGTCCACAGACACAAAGCCACCATGTGTTCTTCATCTGGCCTTCTGCGCAAAACATAGATCCAAACAGTAACCTTCAGAGTGAGATTTTACCACCAATTTAGAACAAGATACAATGCTACATTTCTTAGAGTTCCATTCTTTGCAAAAGCGACGGTCAAATCCCAGTATCTGGAGTCATCTAGGTAATTAGTTTAATCCAGTCAGATTTTTCACTCAATCTCACCTGTTCCCCCCGCTTACTACAGTCCCAACCAACATGGATTTATCCTTGCTGATCCCCTGATCTCCACCATAATCTTTTTGGAGTATCAAAGGGGACCCATCCTTCCTTTCCAACCAATAAACTGGTGAGATCAAACCCAGTGATCCCAGTTTTGAACACTGTGGGTCCTTATTCCCCCAAATCCGCACCAGCCAAAATAACTGGCTAGAATAATTGCTTTGCAGCCGATTTTATTCTTTTCAGTCTAATTAGACACTGCTCTCCTAAACTCATTTCAATGGCTTGAGAGAATTCAGAACTGAGGTTACAATAAGGAAGGCAATACTGCCCGTGTTGTGCATATTCATCCCAAAGTCATCTTTACCCACAGGTTTTAATAATGCATCAAAATGTGCAAAACTTTCTTGACTATAGGAGAGAGAGAGAGAGAGAGAGAGAGAGAAAGAGAAAGAAAGAAAGAAAGAAAGAAAGAAAGAAAGAAAATCCCTCCCTTATTGCTGATTATTATGATTATTTAATTGCACAGTTGTCTATTTCCTCAGTCTGTAGCCTCTGTCTCTTCTGAAAGGTGCCCAGAAAATGTAAGTACATATAAGTAAAGATGTACATGGTCCGAAGCAAGCCATACGTCTCTCACACAATCTTTAAGTCTCTTAAAAGTTAAAAGTCTTCCTAGGAACTAAATGTGATTCTCAGTCTCAGTCCCAATATTGAACGAGATTCTTATTCTTAGATATACTTTTTTTTAGTGAGTAGTTTTTGCTAAAGATTCCCAGCCCCAAATGCCAAAAGAACGTTTTAGAAATGTCTCACTTGTCCTCGATCTTCTTCCTTCAACAGAATTGCTGTTTCCTTCAAGGACAATACCTGACTTCTTCTAAATTGAAAATAATCACAAATTCTTCTCAGGTGAGGGAAATCCTGAAAAATGGTTTGAAGTTTTCTCCTTGAGCTGCAGATGTCAGATAGACTATCTTCCTCAGTGATATTGTGAATGTCCCTCCTCAGAGCGGTGTAGACTGATTATTACAGAAGGGGTAAATGCTGAGGAAAATATTACTTACCTTCCCAAGAATGCAAGTTTCTCTTTAAATCTTACGTCCTTTTTTCTTCGTTTGGGCTCTTTTGTGGCTTTCACGCTATTCCTTCCCACTGCTTTTAAGCTTGTTAGTGGAGTGCTTGAAGATGACAGATAGGTCGCTGGTGTTCCTGTTTTTAGTGGGATGGGTCATTTATGAATCATTTCCGGATCTTTCTTTTTTTCAGGAAAAGTGGGTCCATAGAGAGGATGTAGCCATGGCAGGACTCTTCAGCACTGCCTCCAGCAACGTTTTCTCCTTGGTGCTCAAATGGATCAAGTCAACTCTGCGATTCTTTCTTCCTGGGGGAATCTTTCATGCTCTCCCTCTGTCTCTCTCTCTTTCATTTTTTCAGTACCTTCCAGACTGCTGTTCCAAAACACCTTTTGAAACAGAAGAGAAACTCACAAAACAGTAACAGCCTGGAAACACCTGGAAACCAGTAAGACCATCCGAATCTCTCTTCAGACCTTTATCTCGCCACACTTCAACAGAAAGACTTCAAAAGGATGCTCTAGAATGAAGCTGCCAAGCTAGAATTCTTTAGCAAATTAAATGATAACAGAATTGGGATTCGGTCTCGATACTACTGAGAGAAATTTTCCCACTTTGTGTGTTAAAATTAGGATAGCTAGCAAGACGAATAGTATTGTTGCCAGGGGCTGCCGGTGG
Source organism: Lepidodactylus listeri (assembly GCA_029233225.1). Lineage (NCBI taxonomy): Eukaryota > Metazoa > Chordata > Lepidosauria > Squamata > Gekkonidae > Lepidodactylus > Lepidodactylus listeri. The sequence continues at coordinate 51,639,273 of JARCFY010000015.1, read as the reverse complement.
GAATGGGTAACTGTTTTTGTCCTGTATATATTTAGGCTTTTTAGAGAAATATGACAGACATACAGCTATCCTTTGCATTTCATGATATTATGGCCATCACAGACTTTCTTTTCTCCCTGTGCCTTTCCATACAGTGACCTAACAATGATACCATGTCATAAATCTAATGAAGTGGGTTCTAATCTGTAGAAGTTTATGCCAAAATTCATTTGCTAGTGTTCAATTGCCATGAGAGTCATGGGTATTTATACATTAACATTTAGATTCCTTTGACTTAAAATAAATTCATTGATAGTGTTTTTTATATGCTTTCTGGAAAGCGATCACCCATCAGTTATACCAAGTATGTTCTTAAACAAATTCTACACACACACACACACACACACACACAACACAACATAACCAGGGAATAGGGCCAATAAAAGTTCATGGAGGGTACACCAAACAAACCAGTCTTCACCTGCTGGTGGAACCCAATGACTAAGAGAGACCAATGAATCTCCATGGAGAGGGTGCTCCAAAGTTTCGATGCCTGGACCAAGAAGACCCTTTCTCAGGTTGTCATGTGCCTAGCCTTAGATGGTGGGGGCGCCTAGAAGAAGGCCTCCGATGCTGATCAGCTGCACCTTCGATAGTTCCTTGTGCCATTGCTGAGAGTCCCCCGCACTCAGAAACAAAAAATGTTTTAGGTGGCTGCAGTGAAAAAGACAGATGGGAAAGACTGTCAGGACATCCCTTTAAGGTAGGTCAGTATTATTATAATCTCCATATTGCTGGCTTTCTTGATTTGTAAAGGATAGAGTGGAGATTTGCACCCGGGACCTTTTGGATCACTGCTTGTTACCAGTCTTCATGATGCAGTTAATTAAAATCAGGTGGAAGTTGTGATTTGGTTCCTTCCCCAATTTGGCTGGATGCTCCCTCTTAAGTTCTGCCTGTCTTGGTCTGAGTGCAGAGGCGGCTGCTCCGTTTCTGAACTTCTCTGACACTCACGGTGTGCACTTTTCATTCTGGACACACTCGCTTTCTAATGAAGCAATTAGACTTCTTTCAACCACCATTTTCAAAATATCACGGTAGAGGTGGAGCAGAAGAAACTTTTTGTTAATTAGGTGTCCCTCTGTAGCACAAGCAAACGGGCCATCACAATGCTTGTGTAATAGGTTCATTAGCACCACCTTTGGTGAACTGGGTTTCCCATCTGATCTTTTAGCGCATCATTCAGCTTCTCTGTTTATGTGTACTACCAAATTATGTTACCTCCACCTTGTTTTAATCTGGCACATTAATCCTGAGACATTGCAGGGATGAGGCATAACAGAATTAGTAAAGAATCTTGTACTGATTATGCATGTATGTTCTGTCAAGTCACAACTGACTCATGGTGACCCCAGCAAGGGTCTTTCAAGGCAGCTGAGAAACAGAGGTGGTTTGCCATTGCCTTCCTCTGCAGAGTCTTCTTTGGTCATCCCCCATCTGATAGTGATCCTGCTAAGCTTCTGAGATCTGATGAAATCAGGCTGTACTGTACCGTTCCATATCCTGTTTGGGCTGATTAGTATGTGGCAAAAATATATTCTTGATTCACAATGGGTTTCATATACTCTGCAGGAACAAAGAGAAAACAAAACTTCCCATGGCCAGTGTGAAAGTATACACAAATCCTTGGAGACAAAATTTATTAATTTTATTAAAACATTTTTATCTCATTTTTTTTCTCTTGGTTCGAGGCAGCTTAACAGACATTCAAAGCCCTGATGGGTGACCTGGACTTGGAACAGGTGGTGGTGCATCTACTTCCAAAGAAATCTACTCTGGATCCCAGAGATTAGAACTATCGTCCAGTTTCACACGTACCATTCTTGAGGAAGGTGACTGAATGAGTGGTACCTGGACAACTTTAGAGATCCTTGGATAGAGTGGATTGTTTGGATTCTTTTCCAGTCTGTTTTCAGGCCTAGTTGTGGGACTGAAAATGGCCTTGGGTGCCCTGGTTGATTGACCTGCTCTGGGAGAGGGACAGAGAGAGGGTGACTTCATTGATTCTGCTGCACCTCTCAGCAGCTTCGGATAACACCAATCACGGTATCTTTCTGGATGGCCTTTCAGGGGTGGGACTGGGAGGCACCATTTTGTAGTGGTTCCAGTCCTGCCTAGAAGGCAGGTTTTAAAAGGTGGTGACGGGGGACTGCTGCTTGGCTTCTTGGCCTCTGTTTTCAGGTGTCCTGCAAGGTCCCATCTCTTCCTCCATTCCATTAAACATCTACATGAAACCACTGGGTCATGTCATCTGGAGATTTGGGGTGGGTTGTCACTGATATGCAGATAACACTCTGTTCTATCTCATGCTTCCAGCAAATCCCAGGGGGACTGACCACGAACTGGTGGCTGGATGCAGTTTTGGGATGGATGAGGGTCATTAAACTGAAGCTTAATGCCAACAAGATGGAGATGCTACTGGTGGACAGAATGATGGAACTGGGTATTGTTGGGTTTCCTGTTCTGGATGGGTTACACTCTCTCTGAAGGTACAGGTTCATAGTTTGGGGTGCTGCTGGACACCAGTTGGACAAAACAGGTGGGAGTAGTGAATAGGAGTGTCCTTCACTAGCTTTATCTGGTGAGCTGATTAAGACTTTCCCTGGGTAAAAAATATCTTGCCACTGGAGTGCAAGCCGTGGTAACATCTAGATTAGATGACTACAATGCACTCTACATGGGGCTACCCTAAGGAGTGTCCAGAAGTAAATAAGTAAGTAAATGATTCGTTGATGTAGTACAGAATGCTGCAGGCAGAATGCTGACTGGAGTGGATTGTAAGGACTGGAGATGTGCACTTGAAAACACACACAAATGTACACACAGAGTATTTTTTGGGTTCAGATTTTGGGGAGGGCATAAGTACTAATATTGGATGGCATTCAGGTCCTTTGATACTGTTTAAGGATTTGGGTTTTTCCAGGATTCTGGAATTATTTGGGTTCCATTAGTCCCTATGCTCTGTCCTGGAGGTTCCGGGCTAGCCCAACCTTGTCAGCTGTGGGAAGCTAAGCAGGGTAAGTATTAACTCCCATCCAAAGTTTTCGGATGAGAGACCACCAAGGAATTCCAAGGTTGCTGTCCAGGAAGGCAATGGCAAACCACCTCTGTTAGTCTCTTGCCTTCAATACCCTGTGGGGTCACCAGAGGTCCATTGCGACTTGATGGTACTTTGCACATGCACATTACTCCCTATGAGGGACTTTGGGGGGCATGGAGACTGGAGTGCTGTTTTTCAGCCAAATGCCATCAAAAGTGCAGGGGACTTAGTACTGCACTAAAGACTCCACCCAAGTTTTTAACTTTAAAAAAAAAAATTATTTATTCATTAGATTTTTATTCCATTCTTTTCTGAAGGCTCAGGGTGGATTACAACAATAAAACAACAATCACATGTAAAAATACATAATATATAAGATAATAAAATCAGACAGCGGCCATGAATAAATAAATCAATACAATATAGAGAAGTGAATGGGTGGATGAGTTTCAGGAGACCCAACAGAACAAAACTGACTTGCAAGACCTGCAGAAGCTCGAAAGGTCCTGCAGGGCTCGAACCTCATCTGGCTAGGAATTCCAACAGGATGGGGCCAAAGTGGAAAAGGCCCTTGTCCTGGTGGTAGCCAAGCGAACCTCTTGGGTTTCATGAGAATTGGACACCTTGGCCTGTGAACAAAGCAACACCAGTGTGGAATGAAAAGAAAGATAGCCCTGGAAAAGGCCAAGCCCCCACAAAGGAGAGAGGGAAAATGAGCCAGCCATATTTACGGCTCTGCTAGGCCCTGCACCTGGCTCGCTTGGGCTGCGATCAACCTTCCCCAGGGGATCAACCATCCAGAAGCCTCCATCTCTTGGCATTCTGTTGTCCATATATCCTGTTAAAGGAGAGGAAACAGGCCTTGAATCCTTAAAATGCTGGCCCCAAATATTTCTGAATATTCCTGGAAATATATGGGATCAGAGACTGGTGTTTCTGAGAACCCTGAATATATTTGGATTGGATATATCCGAACACACATTCCTAATATGGACTGTATCATTCCAGTCCTGTTCCATCTCCACTGGCTTGCAGTTTTCTTCTGGGCCCAATTCAAAGTGCTAGTATTGACCTTGGGACCAGCATACTTTAAGGATTCCCCCGTTCCCATATGAACCTATGCAGTTGTTACAGTAATTGTCACTGCCATTTGCTTGCTGCCCTCCACCAAGCTATGGATGATGATTTAAGAGGGTGTTCCCATGGCTAGGCACTAGGGTTGCCAGCTGGCCTAGAAGGGGGAAAATATAACATCCCCTTAATAGAAGCTTAGTGGGATGCTGTTTTCCAGGTGATGTTGTTTAACTCTGTGCCATGAAAAGCTTCAGCTTCCCATTTCCACAGGTTAGGACTCTGTTGAAGGGATGTGATCTTTTTCTCCATGTTAGTTAGCAAACTGACTGAGGCTGGCAGAAAGCAAGTGTAGTATAGATGCTTGTGGGATGATGGGTGTGCTTTGTTCTTTCTCCACAGGGTGTCGGTATAGCACAGCAAGAATCCAGAGAGGACAGCAGAACAGAAATTCACTGTGATGCCAGAGGTCCTCAGACATCCCTAGCCTTGTCTCATTTTGTCCTTGCATGTCACATGACACCTGAGGCTAGATGTCTGCATATCTTTCCAGTTTCTAGACGGGGGAATGTTTAATCAACTATATTAAATTGTGATCTGCAACTGATGCTGTCAGTCATATCAACTCCTTGCAAAATCATTCATGTTCAAAAACGGGCCTTTTCTTGCACCAACAAGCATGCAAATACAGTACTAAATGAATGAAGTCCAGCTCATTAAAGCCAGGGGCTGAACAGATCCCCTCCCCATTTGGACAGTACATATTGGACCAGTCCTCACTGTGTTCCTTCCAGGGTCAATACATAAAAACTGACTAGTGTACAGACTGTGGCCTATTATGCATGGGTGTTTTCCCTCGTTTTCACTGTGTATGTCTGTCAGGTTTCCTTTGTCATTCAGAATTGATTTTCCTCCCTTGTATTCTCAGTTCACTTTCTGGTTGCTGTTTCCCTGGGTTGTCTGAGAGTGCTTTTGTGCTGGTTTTTCCCTTGTTTCACTTCCAAGCAAAATGTAATTCAAAAGCATACAGATTCCCTCAGATCCCCCCGCCCTTTTGCTACCCCTTGAAGGTCCCTCCCCTGCCCACATCAAGATCAATTAGAGGCGGCACCATATCGCGCCAAGCCACCAGTGTGACCACAGCCACTGTATTTTCCTCACTGGGAAGCTTCTGTGTAGTGACAAAAACAGCAGCTTTCCAGGTCCATAGCGCTTGGGGGGGGGTGTTTGTGGAAAAGATGAAAGCTCTTCCTGACTTGTGCCATGGTCCCAATATAAGCCTAGCCCCTACATACCTGGAAAGCACAGGATTCAGAGTACTGTGACGGCCCCAAGGGCTTCCTCATATAATGTGGATCAGCCATAAGCATTGCAGTCTCCTGAACTGCACATCTTCAGGCCAAGCCCTTCCTCACACAACTTTAGAAAAGTCTACACCAGAACTTTGCCACACGGTCCCTGTTTCTGATGATCTAAGAGTCTCATATGAGTCCTGTGGAACCAGAACAAACTCCATATCACCTGGCCTCCTCTTTGTCTCACTGGTCAGCTAGCTGCTTCTGGGCAGCCCACAAGGAGATCAAGATGGCAGCAGCAGCCACATCCTGCCTCCCACCATCTCAAGCCACCTGAGACATGTTTAGGATTAAACTTCCTCACCTGCAAACCAGTCTGGTTTGTTAATTAGCCCAGATCACTTTTCTTTCACAGTGCACTACAATAGCATTTCCTGGTGTCATTGTGAAGAAAGAAGCCTGACAGATTTCTGACAAAGCTCTAAGATTGTCAGATGCAGAGAAACTGACTCTCCCTGTAGCTTTAACAGTTTAGAGGAAAGGGAAAACGAGGTGTAGCATTTGCCCCTCTGCATAGGGTTCTTCAGAGAAATTCTCTTTAATAGCCAGTTTCTTCTTGAAATCCAACAATTCCTTTCTGTTCCTCTTTTTAGAAATTTGGAGTCAGCTTCCAATCAGTTCTGCTTTGATCAAATTGAAATCTGAGGAGAGGAGAGGCAGGAAGGGAGTTTCTGCAGAATTTCCAGGATTTCATTCTGTAGATGCTGGGATGCAGGCAGTGACTTACCTGTCCTGCTCAAGCACCACCTTGTGGTATACAACATAAAACTGCATAGGCTACATTTACAAAAAGGGTGCACTGATTTCTCTTCCAAGAGAAAGCCCTGCTTTAAAAGATGAAAAAAACCAAGAGAGAATAAGATAAATCAATGGCTGTGTCTAAAAAAGTGAATTTTGGGAAATGAAATTCCCCTTTCCATAACAACACAATTTATGATAGGGCAAAATAGAGCTTTACTTGAACCACACAGCTGGAGGAGGAGGAAGAGGAAGAGGAAGAGATTTGATTTATACCCCATCCTTCACTACCCAAAGGAGTCTCAGAGCAGCTTACAATCTCCTTTCCCTCCCCCTCCCCACAACTGACACCCTGTGAGTTAGGTGGGGCTGAGAGAGCTCTTTTGAGAACTGCTCCTGTGAGAAGTTCTGAGAGAACTTGTTATTGACCCAAGGTCACACCAGCAGCTGCATGTGGAGGAGTGGGGAATCAAACCCAGTTCTCCCAGATTAGAGTCCTTGTTCCTAACCACTACACCAAACTGGCAGAGAAGGGCAGACAAACTGATGGTTCAAGCAGTGAGCAGGGAGGTGTTGCTGCTGTGGTGAAACATCTCAATGCTATGGGACTCCTGAAATCAGAGGCAGCATCTGTACTTCTTCTGGCCTGGAGCCCTCATAGTTATTATTGCTCTGCATCTCTGCAGTATACTCCCACACGCTAGCTGCGTTCTTTAAAAAGCCTTCTCCACTTGCTGCACTGTTTTAGGATTGCCCATCTGGCAACCATCAGGGGTTTTTTGTGTGTGTGGTATGTCCATTCTTCTGGAATGGCTTACCTGCGTGGGTGTGGAGGGTGCCTTCATTTTCTACATTCAAGAAAGAGTGTAAGATGGTTTTACTTTAGAGGGCATTGGGTGGAGGACAAATGGTTATGGTAGACCTTGCCAGGTTTTTAATCCTCTGAGGTGTTTTTTTAAAAATCTTGTGTCATTTTTTAAAAACGGTCTTTTTATCTTGTTGATGGTTCCCTCAGGGCCATTTAACTACAAGAGAATGGCACGGGGAGGGGGGAGCTGAAGCCCTTTCTCTGTGTGTGCTACAGCCCCATTTTGAACCACACAACCCCCCCACCTGGGAAGCATGGGCCTCCTTGCACATGTGTGATCCCATGTTCTTGTGGCAGCCGGGAGAATTTTATGTGAATCAGCCCTTAAGAGGCTGCATACCTACGCGGTGGGGAGGGGGTGACAGAGTAGCCTTAGGTTGCCAATCTCCACCTGCGTGCCCCTGAGAAACCCACAAGCATGGAATGAAGATGATGGCACCTCCAGTTGTCAGCTTCTTTGAACTACAATTCTGTTGAACGTGGAGGTTTCATGTAACTCTGTTATAGTGAATGGACATTGTTAGGGCTTTCCTCTGCAAACTGGTCTAGCTCCGTGAAAGAAAAAGCCATTTAAGCTAGTGTTGCGGCCGAGGGATGTGTAAATATCTTTTGTCAACCTGTACTGAAAAAAATTATGGAAATTTTTAAATGAAGATTTTCGACACAATAAGCCAGTGGCCAATACCTGTACCCAGTGAATCCCATAAGTAAATCACTGCATCCAGTGATTGTTATAAGTAAATCATGCGTTGTCTCAAGAAGTGTTTCCTTTTGCCAGTCCCAAACCTGCTGCTCATTGGATTACCTAAAGTTCTAGTATGATGACAGGGAGGAATGGGTTTCTTTAACGATACATTTCACATGGCTCTTCTATCTTGCCCTCCCCCAGCCATCTCCCCCAGCCTGTCACAAAGGTGTTCCTCTTGATCATTTTGTTCTTATCTTTTGGTACCTGTTCTTAAGCTTGTCAGCCTTACTGGTTCCCCTTTGCTGGAGTCCTGCCCATTGCTAGTGTTATGTACTGTTATTGTGACTGAGCTTCGTGTCAAGCTTCATAGACTGCAAGGAACCTGAGAGTCTTCCTGTGAGCCAATCAGAAGGGGGCATATTTTGGAGGGAATCATTGCTATTGGCTCTTACCATATAGAGGTAGTTATACTGAAGCAGCTAATGCCTGAGCCTTGTGTTAGATAGCATTGCTTGCCAGTATGATTGAGCACTTGCTTTGATTGGCTGCCCAAATAACAGACCAATCAGGGAAGTCTAGAATGAAACAGGAAATGCAAATAAGGTATCCTGTAGTGTTCACTATGATTAAACATAAGAACATAAGAACATAAGAGAAGCCAATGTTGGATCAGGCCAGTGGCCCATCCAGTCCAACACTCTGTCACACAATGGCCAAAAACACTAGGTGCCCGCAGGAGGTCCAGCAGTGGGGCCAGGACACTAGAAGCCCTCCCACTGTTGCCCCCACCCCAAGCACCAAGAATACAGAGCATCACTTGCCCCAGACTGAGAGTTCCTATCTTGGGGCTAATAGCGACTGATGGACCTCTGCTCCATATGTTTATCTAATTCCCTCTTGAAGCTGCCCATGATTGTAGCCATGGTTATTACATGATTGGTTATTACTGTCAGGAGGTGTGGTTTTGACTGCTCTTGACTGTGTATAAATGTGGATTGCTGCTGGGTTGTTTTGTGTGTTGTGTTCTGAGCTGAATAAAATAAATCATTGTTTGATAAGAGCTGCCTCAGTGCTTCTAATATAGGACTCCCACACAGTCCAATGTCTAACAGTCCAATGTCTTAAGCTGAGATACACTCTTCTCAGCCTGTAAAGAACATAAGAGAAGCCAATGTTGGATCAGGCCAGTGGCCCATCCAGTCCAACACTCTGTCACACAGTGGCCAAAAACACCAGGTGCCCTCAGAAGGTCCAGCAGTGGAGGCAGGAAGCCCTCCCACTGTTGCCCCCCCCCAAAAACACCAAGAATACAGAGTATCACTTGTCCCAGACTGAGAGTTCCTATCTAACTTGTTGACTTCAAGGAGTGTAGAAATTGATGAAACTCTGCTAGGATGGAGCCAGTGTGTGCTATAGTGGCTAGAGTGACAGACTAGGGTCTGGTTTACCCAAATTCAACTCCCCCATTGTGCCATGGAAGCTTGCTGGGTGACCTTGGGCCAGTCACATACTTTCAGCCTAACCTGTCTCACACTGTCATTGTGAGGGGAAATGGAGGAGAGGAGAATGATTCAAGCCTCTTTGAGTCCCCATCAGGGAAAAGGCGGGGTATAAATGAAGTAAAATAAATAATTAACTTCTCATGATACACACTCATTTCACATTTATATTTTTAAACAGGCCAGTATCGTTATCCCCACATTGCAGGCATTGGGCTGAGGCAGAGAAAAAGAAAGAGTGGATTGCCTTAAAGCCACCTAGTAGGATCGCAGAGGAGGTGAGATTTGAACTAGGGATCTCCCATATCACTGCTCATTAAAACAGTGATCTTCAGCTTTTCCAGACCTGGGCTGGAAGCACAGGACAGGAAATCACATGACGCAAGAGTAATATGTGAAGTGACTCTGAGATTCCCACAGCAATGGAGCTGTGAACTTAAAAACTGGGACTCAAATTTGTTGTGGAAACCATGCCAATTTTGCTGAGATGTCCAGGAAGTTTTCTTAATAACTGCCTCACGTTATACACCTCCTTATTAAAGACCTGTTCAGTCCCGGCCAGATATTATTTCCAAAGCATTTATGTGACAGTTAAACAAAGGAATCATAGAGCAAGCAGGGAATCATACAGCAAGAAAGGAATCATACAGCAAGAAACGCCCTGAATGGGCACCGTGCGGAGACTTTAGCCTGCTGCTAGAAAAGGTCATATGTTTAGATTCAGGGACAGTGATAGTGAATTATTGGATAAGAGAAATGGAATCCCATATGTTTTTCCCACACCAATCAATTAATTTCAATATCAAAAATGTATTAAGCTATCCAAGCTAATGATGCATGGGTCTCTTGGTGGCTTCATAAAAACAACGGCTGTTCCATGATAAAAATACAGGAAGAAGAGTCAACTATACACTTGAATACTAAAAGAGCATCTAGCTATGTATTCATAGATGGCTCTTGTATTTCATCAAAAATTTTGTATATGGTGGCCATTTCCCATGACACTGATTTTGAAAACGGCTGTTGACAGGAAATCTTCCTGGAGGGCATCCAATGAAGTTGATGGGCCATAGATTCAGAATGGACAAAGGGAATACTTCTTCACACAACAAGTGATTAAAATGTGGAATTTGCTGCCAGAGGAGGTAGTGATGTCCACAGAACAGCTTTAAAAGGAATTAGACAAATCCATGGAGGATAGGTCTTTCAGTGGCTACTTGCCATATTGACTAAAAGGAACCTCCATGTTCAGAGGCAGCAAACCTCTGCATATCAGCACCAGGAGACAACATCTGGGGTAGTCATAGGCCTCTATGACTTGTCATCTGACCTTCAGAGGAACCTGTTGGCTACTGTGTAAGCCAGGGTGCTGGATTAGATGGAACACTGGTCTAATCCAGCAGGGCTCTTCTTATGTTCTAATGTTCTTCCATATTGTTTCACCTGCTGAGAAGCTTAGCATCTATCATGGAAACCCCTACTTTTTTTGCAGAGGATACTAGAAATATGTTTTAAGGCATGCTCATTGCACAAGCAGCACCAGCAAAGCCAAGTTAATTTAGTGGTTGCCCTAAGAAGGATGTCTGTCTAGGTATTTCTGCCTGCCTAACTTCCAACCCACCTTCCTGCACACTGTCCTCTGCTTGCCTCCTTATCTGCTTGCCTGCCTTCCATTCTGCAGACTTCATATGCATCTGCTACATTTTTACCACACATGGTTCTCCATTGTTTTATCATTACAACTATCTTGTAAGGTTAAGTTACCCTGAGAAACAGTGACTGACCAGATTACAGAATGGGTTCCATGGCTGAGTAGCAGAGTTACCAGGAGCTTTGGAGAGGGGTGGACATGGGGGGAGTAACATGCAACACAGCAATGTCATATCCAGGTGAAGACCTGGAAGGAGTACAAAATAAGGCCAAGGCTGATGGTGCAAGGCTCGGAAGGGACATCACCGCATCTATAGAAATTTCCCCAGTCTTTGTGGTCTTCACCATAGAGACTTGGGGAATTCTTAGAGGATTGCTTAATGTAGTGACATCACTTCCAAAGTCTTCACCCAGAAGTGATGTCACTGGGTCACATAATGCCGTTGCCCTCTATTTCCCCCTACCACTTCAGTGAGGGAGGCACAAAGCAGAGGTGGGAATTTGCCCACCATCAGCGAGCAAGTGGCAAACCTACTGAGTAGGATTTGACTAGGCCAACAGTCTCGTTTGATCATCAGAAATTCATTCTATAAAGAAATTCAGACCAAACTTAGCTGTTCCAAATGTAATAGTTCTGCACCCACAGATAAAAATTGAATGGAATGAGGAACAGCTTAAAACAACTCTAATACGGAAAGCATCTAAAACATCTCCTACAACAGTCTCTAAGCCCAGTTCCTGAACAAATTAAGGTCACTTGATTTTAGGGCAAGTCCACAAATGATTAATTCCTCAATAGTGTAAAATATAATCGAAACAACTTTAATTTATAAATTCTATCAGTATAGCTACATCATGTTCCACTACCCCTTTAATTGGACTCATCACTTAAAAACATTCCTTTTCTCGTGCTTTCTAAAGGGCTTTCTAAATTGTAAGCTCTCCGTCCCAACCTCAGTCCCTGTCCTGCTAGGACAAACATCTCCTGGGCTCAATGTGCTTGAGTGCCTGTGGCCTTAGCTTTAACACCTGGATGGGATGCTAAGCTGCCATACAAGTGTCCGTACCCTGACCCTGATTGTCACCGCCCCCAATGGCGAAATTAACGCCCGAGTGATGTTTCTTTTACGTGCCACATCTCCATTCCCCACAGGTGAGAATCCCAGCTCCATTTCCTCATCAACAAAAACCAATTAACCCAACAAGCGTGAAAAGTAAACAGAGGCTTGTTCAAGATGTTTTCACAGCAATGCATTGCTCCACAGGACAGGTGGAGACAGGTGATCTTAAAAGGCAAATGTATGCTACGTCTTAAGCAAGTCCAGGTCAGTGGAGAACAAGGCCCTTTTGGAGTTCTTAATCTGTCACCACTCAGAAAAGAGATCTTGGGAGCTTTGCCATTTCCCCTCCCTGTGAAGAGTCCAATGCTTTGCAAAATTCAAGGAGGAAAATAACACAAAGCTGGTAAACGACAAGGCGCAGAACGTTATGGAGATAATATATACTCCAACTCTATTTACCAGAGCATTTTTCTTGTTGGTTAGCTGCCACAGATATGTCACTGGCTTGGATCATCTCTCCTGACAAGGGGAATTTTGATCAGCTGAATGGGATTCACTTACATCTGCCTAGGGTTGCCAGGTGCCCACTGAGGATAAGGAAATTCCCTCCCTGCTCTCTGTTGCTCGTCCTCGTACGGTACCGGTGAACAGTGGGAGGAAAATTGGGGGGGGGGGGGGGACAAAATTACTGTTGTCTTAATGTCACCGATTAATGTTACCATAGAGTTTGGGGGATTCCTAGAACATCACAGGGCAGGGTTACAGCGTCATTTCTGGACTTTTGCCCAGAAGTGACATCAAAGTGTCAAAGTCCATTCCAAAGAACTCCTGTGGTGTGCAGTGCAAGCCTGGCGTCCCTACTTCCACTTCCCCCTGCAGCCACAAATGTTCCCTGAAATGCTGCTCTTGTGTAGGGATGCCAGCCTCCAGGTGGGACCTGGAGATCCTCAGGAATTACCACCTGTCTAGACTACAGGAATCACTGCCTATCTCTAGACTTCAGCGATCAGTTCACTTGGAGAAAATGGGCACTTTGGAGGGTGGACTCCATGGCATTGTGTCCCAATGAGGTCCCTCTCCTCCCCAGGCTCCATCTCCAAATCTCCAGGAATTTCCCAACCTGGATCTGGCAACCCTACCCCTCCATCCCACACCTGGGGGAGGGACTGGATAAAATCAGTTTCCCCTGTTAGCAGAAATCTTCTGCTGAATCTGATCCACTGACACCATTTTTGCCTGCTTTTTTCCTTTTGGGGACACCTTGTTTAAATTTTCTTATTGTGACTTAGTAATGTTATTATCTAAGGTTCAGCTTCCTTCCTGAGGTCTCCAGACTCCCTGGATATGTGGAGGCATGTTGCCTCTCATTGTACATGCAGTGTACATGTGCTTGTCCACTAAGATGCCATGCAGTACACAGCTTAGCATTTTTCATGCTGCAGATGCTGAGGTCTGTTTTGAACTGTGATAGCATAGTGTCAGACAGTATGCTACTCTAGTATATCTTTAACCAATGGAGAAAACACTAGTGAAGAGTACTGGTCTTGGGAGGCCGGTAAAGTGATTTTCAGCATAGCTCTCTTATTAGGTGGTCAGGAACAAGCATGGGGCAGAGTGGTCGGGGAGCCTGCTTATATTTACAGGTAAACCACACCCCTGACTTTGCCCCCCACAGGGAATTGGGTAAACAGGGATTAGGTTCCAGCCAGAGGCTATCATAGGTCCATTTGAATATCCTCAGCCTCTGATAGTGGGACAATCAGGATCCTAGGGTCTATTGTTCTCTGGGGCTGAAGCGCAGACTGGTATCGCTTAGCATTACAGGTGAACATGCCCAGACATGTTGCAGGTACAAAGCAGGAAGTAAGTTAACACTAAAGAGTCTTTAAGTCCAAACTAGAGAATCATGCACAGAACATAACAACTAGCATGCATCCTACCACTCCATTTAAAAGTTTGGAGGCTTCCTCTAGCCTAAGGAGCCTTTCTCTACCTTAAACAGCTCTTCCTCGAGCAGAAGAGCCACTTAAGTTGAAGGAAGACTTCTTGGAGAAGGAAGTTCCCCCAGTTTAAGGTAGGATAAATGCCACTCTCTTGACTTTTAAGTCAGTGGAGGACAATTTACGCGGCAGACAATGGTGATTTTAGCATTGCGTAATCTAGAACATAGTGATGGAATTTTAGAAATTAAAGATATAACCTTGTATTTTACAGTGTGAAGGAAGTGTTAATTTATGGACCTGCCTCGGAGCACATGGCCTTATTTTGTTCTAAAACAAGGCTTAGAGACTGCTGCACAAAATGTTATTTGCTGTTCATGTTAAAGTTTTTTGAGCCACTCTTCACTCTGGTAGCCTTTTTCTGTGGACCCATAAATATTAAAGAGAGAGAGAGACACAGTCAGTAATCTTTGGTCTGAAAATGGGGAGTTAATAGTGGCAGAGTAATTAACACGGCAAAGGTGCACAACCTAATTAAAGTGTAGATAAAGGTTTATTCAGGAACTAACATACTTGATAGCAAAGAGGAGAGACAAAGACAGTGTCCTAACGACATCACTAGCTGACAGACAGACAGACAGAGAGGGAGTGAGTTCAGAACTTCGAGAAGAGGAAGGATATTGTCCTAAGAGGGGCAATCTGGAGACAGACAAGGAATGACACTTAACAGGAGAGAAGGAGCTAACCTCTCCATCCTGTCTAATTGTCTTCTTGTTGCCCCCTGCAGGGTCTTCTTCTCTTCTTCTTTGTACACCAGACGTTGCCTGTTTCTAACAGTTATAAGACTGTCCAAAATTTCTTTTGTGAGATACTGCAAACTGTGATAGGATAGCTGCATTCTGTTTTAAGTCTCCGCAAGCAACTATATTTATGGACCATTTTGAGGAGACAGTCTGGGGTTGGTGCACTCCACTTTCATCAAGTGCCCAGCTAGAAAATCTCCACCCCCCCCCCCAACTGCTCTTCTTCAGCTCTCCCACCTGGCTCTTGATGATCCTATTGATTGTGAGGCTTACCAGTGGTAGAATTGATGACACTGACAAGGCCTTGTGGGATGTCTGGGCACTGAAGATCAAAGAGGATTTGTCTCTGGTCCAGTGCTTGGAGATGGGGTGAGGTTGCCCTGACAACTGCAGAAGACATAGCATCTCAGTTTTCATCTTGGTAGCAAATATTACTGAGTCATGGGGAGTTTGATTGAACATGTCAAGATAATAATGTTGTGGCTCCCAAAGGCAACCCATTAACTGGCATGTTCCAGTTTTAGGCTGGAGGATGTTTCTTAGGTTGGAGGAAGTTTCTCCAGCCTAAGGGAGCTTCATCTTAAAACTGAGGACTCTTCCTTCAATTTAAGTGGCTCTTTCCCTTCAGGAGGGCTCCTTGTACTGTAGGAAGTCTTCAGACTTGGCTCATTGGAGTGGTAGAAAGAATTCATGTCACTGTTTCAGATGTCTTCATCCCAGGGAAGTGAGGGGCAATGAATACAGTTGCCAGCTTCAGGTTGAGAAATACCTGGAGATTTTGAGTGTGGAGCCTGGGGAGGGGAGGGACATCAGGAGGGTATGATGACATAGAGTCCACCCTACACAGCAGCCATTTCCCCCCCCCCCCCCAGAGGAAATGATCTTGCTTGTCTGGAGATCACTTGTAATAGTGGGAGATCTCCAGGTGCTACCTGGAGGTTGCCAGCCCTTGCAATGGAAGAATTGCCAGGCCTTCTGCTACAGTGGGAGACCTCCTGGTAACCTGGTTTCTTTGTAGCCTGCTGGCACCTGAAGCATCAGAGGGAGGAAACGGGGGGTAGGGGATGCACCGGCTTCATGTCAGTGCACTGATTTAATTTCTGATGAAAATTGAAGTGATGCCATAGGATTTGCTGTGGTTTTACCATAGAGCTGTGGTTTTACCATAGAGTATCCCATGATGTCATTTCTGCTTTTCACATTGGTCCATGTCCCCTGAATATACCCAAGGATTACCAGCTGTGGCCTGGCAACTCTATAAGGTTGGATCTTACTAGTTTTCTCTCTTGGTCTCCTCTGGTTCCCCTTCTCATAGCATCTGGAAGCTGCACAGGCCTTGCCACGTTGCCGGTGTCAGGTGGAGAGAAGTCTTGGTGGGGTCTGCTGTTCTCACCTGTGGCCGCCTCCTCCTCCTCCATGCAGACCTCCTGCTGCTTCAGTGGGGGAGCCGCAGGGAATAGTCTCCCCCACGAGTATTGCAGGTCCTCGCTTCTTGTAAATTATAATATATATGTTATTTATGTACCCCTTTGTGAGTCGAAGCACCATTCTTGCCCCCTCTCAAGGGTTAATGTATATAATAATGGGCCTGGTTCTTCCCTGCCCACTCCTGGAGCACCCCCCAAATCCTCCCGCCAGAGTGACGAGGGGACATGGAAACCCTAATGGGGAGCCTGCTCTTACCTGCCCTCTATCAGGGAGGCAGGACGGGGACAGTCAAGCATGGCCCTCTTCCTCCTTCCTCCCACCTTTCCACCTCACAGTGATGAGGACTGGGGTGTGTGTGTGGCTTCCTGCCTCTGTTCACTGCCTGACTTCAGCATGGGGGGCAGCGGGGTAGTCAGTGATTTCCCTGTGTCACACCTTGCCTTGCCTTACTCTGGGGGGCAAGGAGGGTGGAAAAGAGGGTAGTGTGGAGGGACAAGGAGGGTGGTTGTGGCTTCCTGATGTAGTATGAGGGGCAAGAGGATAGGCAGTGGCTTGCCCTGCTTTGGGGTGATGAAGGGAGGGTGAGTGGTTATTCCCCCGGGGTCACAGGGTGGTGTGGCAAAACTTTCCCGCCTAAGGCACCAAAAGTCCTTATGGTGGCCCTGCCAAAGCCAGCCACTGAGTTTCATGACTGAGTTGTGATTTGAGTCCACTGGCTCAGTTCATTGAGGCAGGTATGGAAATCTGCCAGTTAGGATGCTGCTCTGTGTGTAGAATGGCGTCAGGAATCATGTGTTCTAATGGTTTAAAGCTCTTCTAAGTGCCTTTGTTTCAGGCACCTCCTGTCACTGCGTCACAAAATTATTAGACAGTGGATTGTTTGTTACAAAGGACACTATATTTGTTTTGCAGCAGCAGTGAGCAACTGCTGTATCACCAAGTTCTGAAGCGTTAATGCGCCACTCAATTTAATTTAACGAGATGCCTAATAAAACAGCAGTTCAGGATACATGCTTGAAACTGCCAGTAAAAAAAACAAACAACATCTTCTATCAAGGGTTATGGGAGTACGCCTAAGCAGAGCTACTCAACAGTAAGTCCCGTTTTATTCAACAGTGTTTACTTCCAGGAAAGTGCTCTTAGAATTGCAGCGCATGTATGCTACACATATTAGTTAGCGGTAAATAGGTCGTCTCAGTCAAACAGTTCTAAACAAATATTAATCAGTGGCAAATCTTTATGAAACTAGATATTAATGAATCACAGGTTTGAAAATTTTACACTTGATATTTTGCTATGAGATATCAGAACATATGTCTTTCAAACTGAACTCATACACATCAAATAATCAAATGTTAAATATAATGTTAAATATAATGTTAAAAATATCAGTGCTAGGGTTGCTAAGGAAATTTCAGCTAACATGAAGCAAATTTGGGATTCCTCCTCTTGATGGGGAATTTCGAGGAAGCCAAAAGTATCTCAGAAGTTAGTGAAATCCATAGCAGTCAGTGAAATTTCTCAGGGAACTCCTGTACATCCTGAGGTTAGTAGTGGTTCCCACATGCAAAAAAATTTAAATTAATCTGGAGATGAAACATATAAGCAGTTCTGAGGAAACCCAAAAGGGTTTCAATAAACTTAGGAATATTTCTTGCAGAGGCCCTGTCCATACGAGCTAGATAAGCCGGATGGGAAGTGACACAAATTTGTGCTGACACAAATTGCGCCACTTTTGCGTGATCACACAGGTGAACCGCCGCTGCGTGATCACACGCAGCCGCGGGTGAGTTGGGTTCCCCCCCCCCGGCCGTTTTCAGTGCGCTTATCTGCTTCTACAAGGGATCAATGACTTTCCTCTTCACCCTTGGGGTCATCCAATGATGCGCATACCGGGATGGGAGGGGGAAAAAAACAAAAAGCCCGCTCCCCAAAGCCACTTGTTTGCGCTGGCGCGATCACACCAGAAAAGGTCAATTCTGGGCCATCGCAAACCATTTGAGACTGCCTTTTCACTGGTAGCTAAATAAGCCGATTCCCCACCGGCTCAAAGCGGTTTGCAACACTTTCACACCGGCTGCAGGACGCTTCCCAGATGTGCTTGTGTGATCGCGCCACTTTGAGCCGGCGGGGAATCGTCCTTCTTGTGTCGCAAATGGGTGCATATGATCACGCCCAGAGAGTCCTAAAAATTTAAAATGTGAAATTTAAATATTTCCATTCCAATTGACTTGACTAATTCTCACCAATACTGTAGACAGAGGGAAGAGTAGTGGGCAAAATCAATCCATGTTTCACTTCTTTAATGCTCAAGGTCCCTCTCTGGTGAAGGACTGTCTTAAAAATTACTCCCCCCCCCCAATTTGCTTCTCATCCCTCCATGCTCATGATTGTAGTGGTACTGTTATTTCATCAAAACAAACCTTAAACTAACAAGACACAAGTAACATACACCAGCTTATATATCTGTCACAGTGCAATCCTACAAACACTTTCCTCGGAGTAAACTCCATTGATTAGGCCTGAGTAGACCTGTTAAGGATTTTTTTTCTTACAATGCATGCCTAAACTGAGTTACGCCCTTCTAAGTTCCATTGGGCTCAATGGAATTAGAGGGGTGTATCTCTGCTTCTGAGGGTAATGTTACTCAGGTAATGCTCATTAATCATTCAGATGGTATTTGGACCATTTCAGTCATCAGACTCCACCTATCTTTTCTATCTCTTGGTTGCCTGCTGCTATTCAGTACAGATTTCAGGACATGACAGCAAACGTAAGCAGGTGTTTGTTCACTGGCCAGCCCTAAAAAAACAGACAAATCTGAACTGTCAAAATAACAAAAAACAAAGCAGCAGTTTCACAATTTTTATCACAGCCATGAGATTAGCCAGCAAAAGTACTTTCCCTAGTTTAACACAATCAATTCATTCAACATGAGGATGTCCGGATCACCTGAAAAGCAAACACAGCACAGACGCAGTATAAGGTGTATTACCGAAACTGCAGTGCTGGCTACTTCAGATGGGATTAAATAGCCAGGAATTTGTATTAGTTTTGGAAAAGGTTTGAGATTAACTTTATTTCCTTGCCCTCCCCTGAGGCAACCAATAATGTAGAGTATGCTGGGAAAAATACACAACATGTTGACAAGGAACAGTAGGAGCAGTTGGGGCCCCCCCTTAATGTGGGTTTTCAGAAACAACCTGCTTTTGTCCTCATATGGTGTTCCACCCTGTGGCAGAACGGGCCCACTCTGGCCTGCAGGCCCTGTTCTACCCTGCCCTTTAGGGCTTTCTCAACACCCAAAGAGGCTTTTCTTTCTCTCTGATAACCTGCCACCACCACATGACCTTTATAGGAATTGCCCAGTGGGAGGGTCAGGACTCCCAGCTTCCCTTCCACATCCTGAGGCCTCGCCTCTGTGTCTCCTGCTGCCCAGTGCCTGGTCACTATGGGCAGAGTTTATTGCCTTATGCACCCCTTATGCCACTTGCCAACTATTTACCTTTCCCCAGTGCTCCTTTTAAAATAGTGTGTCCAAGTCAGTGGAGGTCTATGCGGTACAGAGAACCACTACCAGCATAAAAAGTTATAAAGTATTTATTAAAAAGAAAATGTTCACAAATGTACTTTTAGCATAGCCCCAGATTGAGCAAGGGATTAAAAAGAAATGGGTAAGATGCAAATCCTCTGTCCCTCTCTCTATACATGCCCTATCAGATGTTAAAATATAGGACAGTCTCCTTAGCTTAGGAAGTTACAGATCTCTACAGAGTCACCATTACATTGAAGCTTTCTGCAGCTCTCCAAGCCAGCACATGGTCAATGGCCACCTCCCACAGACCTCAGCTAAGATGGACTCAGCACAAAAGAGACCATACCGAGCAGCAGCATTCTTTTAAACTTCTGAGAAATTGGGGCACTGCTGACTGGGTTCCCATTAGTGAGTGTTATTAATTCAACAATCAGAAAAAGAAAGAGATAGTGTGGGGTGGAGGGGTATTGGGTTGAAAGTAAAAAATATCAGTAGCCTTGGAAGCAATGTTTCCCTGGTTAAGGGAAAATGCTGTTCAAATAAATTACAAAGATGATCTGATTCCAATGGTAACAAGAGAAAGATTTTTTACTTAAAACATAGAAGCACATCTTACATGTAGGTATATACATATTCATGTAGGTACATTTAACTTATTGGAACAGATCAATTTCAAAAAGGTTAACGTGCTACAGCTCCAAGCCCAGGTAAGAGAGAGAAGAGAGGCCCTATGTAAGATGAAACAGAAGGCAAACAAGGGCCAAACAGGCTCAATGTCTAACCAATGAGAAGGTGGGGCCAACTGCCAAGTGTACCTGAGTGAAGGAATTCTCTTAACCCTTTCCCTCCCAGATCCTCTTGCATGCAGATTTACAATATCCATGTATAAATCTTATGTCACATTAGTACATCCTTAAAATATTACAAAGAGAAGTCCATCTTCATGATGTTACATCCTCATGATATCACTATGAACACCCAGATATAAGCTCATTTTGTCAAAGGTCCTTTCCGCACTTGGATCTCATCCCTGGTTTTACCAGAGTTTAACTCGCAACACAATGCCTTGCATTTATCTCTGGTTATAACAGCATCTGTTTATCCCGGGGCAAGTGTGGGGTGAAACCGGGGTGACCTCAATATAATGTGGAAACAAAAAATACCCCGAGATAATTTCAGGGGTGAACTTGAGTATAGTGTAGAATGTAAAAATACTCAAATATAATTACAGGGGCGAACTCACGTGTAGTGTAGAATGTAAGTTCGGTGACAGGGTTGAACCAGGGTTTAAGGTCTAGTGCGAAAAGGACCAAAGTCTTCAAAGTTATCAGCCTCTTGTTACAATTCAGTGTTTATACTGGGAGCAAGCCAGTCCTTAACCTCTTCTCTCAACAGGTGCAAAAGCCTTCTGAATTTGGCTGGCAAAATGCTCTCTGCAAACCTCAGGGGTATTTTATTTTCTTCAAAATTAGCATCCTCTTAATGCCACTTAAGTGTTTATATTAGGAGCAAGCCAGTCCTGAATCTCTTCTCCAACCAGATGCAAAAGTCTTCTGAATTTTCCTGGCAAAATGCTCTACACCACTTAAATGTTTATATGAGGAGCTGGCAGCAGCTTCCAAGGGTCTCAGGCTATCTTTCACATCATCTCCTACCTGGTCCTTTCAGCTGGAGATGTCAGGGATTGAACCTGGGACATTTGGCTTGCAAAGCAGATTCTCTGCCACTGAACCACAGCCCCTCCCCTGAGGTGATGGTCATGTTCCATCTGCAGAACCCAGAGAATGGTCTGACAGCAGATTATGGGTTGGGTCAACCAGCTTTTCCACAGGTAAAAGAGAAAGGGAGGTCCTCTTTGATCATCCAAAAGGCTACACTGGAGGTCATGGGAACCGGATGAGCAAAAGCCACATGACACCAAGCCTGTAGTAAGAAAGGGCATTGAGCAAAATCGAGAGAAAAAACTGGCTGCATCCAACCCTATATTGTTGCACTGATTAATCTGCAAATCAGTTCCTAGATGAGTTTCTGCCTGCAAAACTCAGGCACACTGCTCTCAACTTCTTGCAAGAGAAGCGAACTGAGAGTATTGTGAGGCTTCTGCTCAAAGTAGTCAAGGATCAGATCTTTGTTGATGAAACACAGTTCTTTATTTCCAATTTCTACATTGGTACAGGTCCTCGGATTATTGTCAGAGATAACGCATACAATAGAAGCAGGTCTAATATACTCTCCAGCACAATTTGAATTGCCCATAGGTAACCAATCACCAAGGGGGAAAAAACCGTGGGCAAAAGGTTCTCTGGCTGTTTGCTTCCCGCAGGAAAGAAAGCTAGGTGTGAAGCAGTAAACTTCCCTTCCCAAACCAGACCCCTCAGATGTAACCATATTCACGTAACAAATGCTTTCCCCAAGGCTTTCGCACGTTGATAAGAAATGGTCCCTGTCCTCCCCTGTCTTCCCAGCCGGGATGAATGGAATGCGGAGGCAGGAGTGTGAGAGGCCCATTGTTCCCATGCTTTGAAGTTGTCATTCTCCCGGGCAAACAGATACATAGACCAGGCCTGGTCAAAGCCATAAACCTGGGGTCACATAGCATACATTCACAATGGTCAAGCAATTGGCAATAGGCATGATTACATAGTGGATATAGGAACAACTAATAGCAATAGGCATGATTACAAAATGGGTACAGGAACAGGTTATAATATATAGCATGAGATCCCAAAAATCCTTGTCTGAATCTGCAGATTCTGACACACTGCCACCCTAAAAATCAATCTACCCTGGTTTATCTGGGAACCTTTTATGAAAAGCTTTAACTAACTTAGGAGCATGCACATTTTCAGAACGAACCCACTCATTCTGTTCCGGGCCAAAATCTACCCATTTAACTAGATATAGCAAGTGGCCCCTACGCATTTTTGAATCAAGGATTTCAGAAATTTCAAAATGGGGTGCCTCCCCCTTCATCAGTGGAGGAGGAGTTGGAGGAACTGGATGCCATGCATTCGGCCCAGGATTCTTCTTCAGCAGGCTGAAATGAAAAACAGGTTGCACAGAACTCAGTGACTTGGGTAATTCTAGTTCAAAAGACACATCAGAAATCTTGCGCAACACTTTGTAGGGCCCGACATATTTCCACCCTAATTTTCTGCTGGGCTGTAATCCATGTATATTTTTGGTGGACAAGTAGACTGAATCCCCTGGCTGTAAATCCCAGCCCTCTGCTCTGCTACGGTCCGCATACTTCTTGTAATCCTCTTTAGCTTTGTCCAGTGTTTTAGCAATCAGTGGCCACGAGTCTTGTAAGGTTGCCCACCAACGTTTAAAGTCCATGGGGGAGGTGTTTGGCATTTCCTCTATGGTGGGCAGAGGTTGCCCTTCAAAGCCACCTACCGCCATGAATGGGGATACGCCCGTAGATGAATGAATAGCATTGTTGTAACTGTACTCTGCAAATGGCAGTAGTTCAACCCAATTGTCCTGATGGTAGTTAGTGTAACACCTTAGGAATTGTTCCAAGATTTGATTAGTTCGTTCGGACTGGCCATCGGTCTCTGGGTGGTAACCCAAGCTTAAGGCTGGTTCAATGTCCATTAGGGTCAAGAGCTCCCGCCAGAAGTTGGCAACGAACTGACTGCCCCGATCGGATACCACACGCTTGGGAAAAGCATGTAACTTTATCATGTGGTTGAAAAAAGCTTTAGCCATCCCCTTAGCAGTGGGTAGTTGTTTAAATGGGGTAAAATGGGCTTGTTTCGAGAACATGTCTACCACCACCCAAATTACGGTTTTTCCTTTTGAGGGTGGCAGGTTGGTGATGAAGTCCATCACTATCGCTTCCCATGGGCGAGAGGGGGTGGGTAACGGATGCAACAATCCCGGGACCTTCCCTCCCCTCCTTTTGCACATCAAACAGGTTTGGCAGGCAGTTACAAAGTCCGAGACATCCTTGCGCATGCGCAGCCACCAGAACTGCCGTTGGACTAAATTAAGCGTTTTTAGGAACCCAAAGTGCCCTGCCAGTTTTGATGAGTGACAAGTCAGCAATATGTCTTTTCGTCTGGTTCGAGGTACCACGAGTTTGTCCCCATGGTACCAGCACTTGTTTTCCCGGAGGGAACAGTCCTCTATGTTTCCCAATTCTTCGGCCTCTTCCGGGGAGTAGTCCCCCCCCCATTCCTTCCCCCACGACTCTACTGCCGCTTGTTTACTCTGGCTTCTGGTGGTGACAGCTCCTCCCAACTGCTGGGGGGAGAACATGGAGTCGAACACTTCTTCCTTTTGACTCTCATGCTGGGGCAATCTGGATAGCGCGTCTGCTAACGAATTGGCTCTCCCGGGGAAGTGCTTAAGTATGAAATTGAATTTTGAAAAAAAATCGGCCCATCGGAGCTGTTTCGCATTCAGGGACCTCTGGGTGCGCAAGGCTTCCAGATTTTTGTGATCCGTCCAAATTTCAAAAGGGGTCTGCGTGCCTTCTAGCCAATGCCGCCAGGTGGTGAGGGCCAGTCGTATGGCTGCTGCCTCTTTGTCCCACACTGACCAGTTCCTCTCTGTCTCATTAAATTTTTTTGAGATATAAGCAAGAGGGTGCAGCTTCTCATCCGACCCCTTCTGTAAGATGGCCCCCCCATGGCCACATCTGACGCGTCTACATGCACCACAAACTCTTTAGTTTCATCGGAGTGGGCTAGGATGGGCTCCGATGTAAAAAGGGTCTTGAGGGTATCGAACGCCCTTTGGCAATCTTTCGTCCAGGCTATTCTCTCCCCAGGCTTCCCTGCTTCCGGGCCCCTCCCCTTGGTTTTAAGGAGTTCAGTTAGCGGGAGAGTGACCGTGGCGAAGTCTTTTAGGAAGGTGCGGTAGAAATTACAAAACCCTAATAGACTCTGAAGCTGTTTTCTCGTTCGGGGGGCTTCCCATTGCACTACTGCCTCTACCCTGGCAGGGTCCATTTCTAGCCCTTTTTGGGAAATGCGATACCCCAGAAAGTCCACTGAATCCCTATGGAATTCGCATTTCGACAGCTTGGCATACAACTGGTTTTTTAACAGGGTTGACAGCACCTCACGGACCAATTGTACATGTTCTTTCTTATCAGCAGAGTAAATCAAGATATCATCTAAGTAACATAACACCCCCTTGAATAAATGCTTGTGTAACACTTCGTTTATTAAACTCATAAAGACCCCTGGCGCGCCACTTAAGCCGAACGGCATCACCAGGTATTCGAATTGCCCCAGCGGTGTGTTAAACGCAGTCTTAAATTCGTCCCCCTCCCTGATGCGCACCCGGAAATATGCATCTCGGAGGTCCAACTTAGTAAACACCTTTCCTTTGGCTGCTTCGGTTACCAGGTCCTTAATAAGGGGGAGGGGGTAGGCATTGGAGGCTGACACTGCATTTAATTCTCTGTAGTCCGTGCACAGCCGCAGCCCTCCGTCCTTCTTTTTCCTGAACAGAACAGGGGCAGCGAATGGGGACTTAGCGGGGCGGATGAAACCTCGCTCCAAGTTCTTGTCCAGGAATTTCCTTAGCTCCTCCCGCTCCGAAGGGCTCATGGAATAGAGCTTTCCCTTTGGTAGCTTCTCTCCCGGGATCAGCTCTATGGCACAATCCGACAGTCTGTGGGGGGGAGTTCATCGGCCTCAGTTTCACTGAATACTCCCATTAAGTCTCGGTACTCCCTGGGGACGGCGGAGGGCACCAGAGTGAACGCCGCCGCTTGGAGAGGTGCCGGAGGCCCAGCTCCCCACCCCGCGTCCCACTTATGGCTTTGACACTTCTCGTCCACCCAGGAGATTTTCCCTTCGCTCCATTTGATGTAGGGGTCATGGGAGCTTAACCAGGGACTCCCCAACACCATGGGGAACTGGGTATTGGGAGTGATGACGAAGGCTCTCCTCTCCCAGTGCTCCCCCATCCCTACTATCAGTCTCTCGGTCTCTGCCACACACGCCTCTTTCATTTCCGATCCATCCATTTGGGTAAACGTGAGTGGCTCCCCCAATGGGGCGACCTTAGGCCCTAACCCGTCCACTACTAAAGGGCTAATCAAGTCCCAGGCACACCCTGAGTCAATTAAGGCCCGGACCCGGACGTGGGTCCTGGTCCCGGGTGCTATCACCGTCACTACCATATACAGTAAAGGGCCAGGGATGCTCACCGGGGATGGCGCGTCGCGGATGGGGACCTGCAATTCTGTGCTGCTCACTGCAGGCCGTTGGAATTTCCCGACATCTGTGCTTCCGTCAGCTCCAGCTCTCCTTGCTCGCTCGTGGCCCCTTCCAGCTGTAATGCCCGGGGCTTGAACGAGGTTTTCCCTTTACTAGGGGTGCTCCCGGCTACCGGGGTGGAGGTCTTGGGGACTTTTCCCCCACCGTGGGGGCACGCCGAGGCGAAGTGACCGCTCTCCCCGCACCTCATGCAGAGCCCCTGCTTGAAGCGGGCGTCCCGGATCTCTTGGAGGTTTGGTTTGGGCTTCACCTTCTGAGCAGCTTTTGCTTGGGCAGTCGCTGCAGTTCCCATCTTGATGAGGGTGAAGCGTTCTTCCACGTCCGCGGCCGCTCTCATCCATGTGGCTAGCGAGCCCGGTCTTCCCCCTCGCAGCACCGTCTCGTACACCTCGGGATTCAGACCTTCCCTGTACTTTTCTATGAACAGGTCTTGGGTCCAGCCGCGAATCTTGGCCGCTATGCGCCGGAACTTGTCGGTGTACTCCCTCACTGAGGACCGCCCCTGGGTTAGCTTCCGCAACTGGTTCCGAGCCTTTTCTTCTCCCAAGGGGTCCTCGTAGTGGTGCCTGAGGGCCCACATGAAGTTGTGCATGGAGCGTAACTCAGGCCCGGGGGCGTTGTGCAGGCTCACATACCAGTCGCTGGCGGTGTCCCTCAGCTTGGACCCGATGTAGCCAATCCAGTCCCTCTGGGTGGGGTAGAGATGTCCCCAGGTGTCTAGAAACCGCTCAATCTCTATGAGGAAAAACCACAGCTTCTCGGGGTCCCCATCGAAAGTAGCCATCAACGGATCAGCGGGGGCCGGGTGAACCATTGGCCCTGCCGGCACTGGGGCCGGCGCAGGTACGGGTGCGGGAACCGGGCGGGGAACAGGCGGTGGAACCTGCTGCGGCACTTGCGGAGGGATGACTCCCGCGGGAGCTCCTCCGGGGGGAACCGGCAGCTGCGGGACTCCCCCTCCTGGGGGTCCGACCCCTCCCAGGGCTGGGCGAGCTGCTTGCATAGCCGTCAGGGCGTCTCGGAACTGGTACTGCAGGTCGAGGGCTAACTCGCGCAATTCTGCGGTGAGTTGGAACCGCAAATCTCCCATCATACAATCCAGGGCTTGTATGATGGGCCCGTAGAGATTGGGCCCGTAAGGTACGCCTCTCTCCTCTTCCAAAGGCGGGGGACGCCACTCTCCTCCGTAGGTCGTCTCTCGCTCGTCTCCCAGAAAGCTCGGCTTCCCGCGTTCGGTGTGATCTGCCTGGATCGACACCCGTGCCCCCTTCCGATCGTGCAACCACGAGTCGACGGTCCCACGACCGAAATTGCTCCATGAGTACCTCGGGGTCACGCTCTGATGAGGAGGTGGTCGCGGGATGTAGTAAGCCCCCTGAACCGTAGTCACTGGCACTTCGGGCTCCCCGCCGCCTCCTCCACCACCGGCACCCTGGTCCCCCGGGGTCACCGGTTGATCTTCGGTAGTAGGGATGGGAAGAGTGCCGTCGTCCGACATGGTCAGGAACGGCCAAGTCCCAGTCACAGATCTCTGACAATCTGTGAGGCTTCTGCTCAAAGTAGTCAAGGATCAGATCTTTGTTGATGAAACACAGTTCTTTATTTCCAATTTCTACATTGGTACAGGTCCTCGGATTATTGTCAGAGATAACGCATACAATAGAAGCAGGTCTAATATACTCTCCAGCACAATTTGAATTGCCCATAGGTAACCAATCACCAAGGGGGAAAAAACCGTGGGCAAAAGGTTCTCTGGCCGTTTGCTTCCCACAGGAAAGAAAGCTAGGTGTGAAGCAGTAAATTTCCCTTCCCAAACCAGACCCCTCAGATGTAACCATATTCACATAACAAATGCTTTCCCCAAGGCTTTCGCACGTTGATAAGAAATGGTCCCTGTCCTCCCCTGTCTTCCCAGCCGGGATGAATGGAATGCGGAGGCAGGAGTGTGAGAGGCCCATTGTTCCCATGCTTTGAAGTTGTCATTCTCCCGGGCAAACAGATACATAGACCAGGCCTGGTCAAAGCCATAAACCTGGGGTCACATAGCATACAATCACAATGGTCAAGCAATTGGCAATAGGCATGATTACATAGTAGATATAGGAACAACTAATAGCAATAGGCATGATTACAAAATGGGTACAGGAACAGGTTATAATATATAGCATGAGATCCCAAAAATCCTTGTCTGAATCTGCAGATTCTGACAAGTATAAGCAATAAATCATGCACATGAACATTTGCTGGCTCATGGAACAGATAGAGGGTATCCAGTACTATAGCAATGTTGTGTTTCCTCTGCTCCACAGCTGTTAATGGAGTCTAATTTGGCCAACCAGCTGGCTTTGCACTAGATTTCAAAGACTTTGAATGGATGTCAAAAACAGGGGAGACATCAACTTGTGTGCAGATGTCAAGCAGTTCAAACAGCTTGCTCCTCCAGCCATTGCTTTGTATCCTGGCCACAATGTGGGAGAGGAAGCGAAATGAAAGCCAGTCATGCTGATGAGTGACTCACACACCTGCAGGGCAGGAGAACTACATCAATGGATAGCCTTTTGATTAATTAAACTGCTTGGCCAACCCGTCATTCCACTTGATTGTCAGATACCCTGGCAGAATGTTTCTGAACTTATAGTTGTCTAACCTTACCAGCGAGGTCTGCGGTGGCTCAGTGGTTAAGATGCTGAACTGCGGACCAGAAGGTCGGTAGTTCGGCAGTTCAAGACCTGAGTGCCGCATGACGGAGTGAGCTCCCGTCTCTGGCCCCAGCTCCTGCCAACCTAGCAGTTTGAAAGTAAGAAATTGTAGGTACCGCTTTGGTGGGAAGGTAACAGCATTCTGTATGCCTTGGCATCTAGTCATGCTGGCCACATGACCACGGAGACGTCTTTGGACAGTGCTGGCTCCTCGGCTTGGAAATGGAGATGTGCACTGCAACCCTAGAGTTGGATTCGACTAGCTTTCAAGCAAGGGAAACCTTTACCTTTACGTTTAACCTTACTATCAGTTAGTCTTGATTATGATATATCCTCATCTGTGTTCCCTCACTGGCATCCTTCTTCCATTCTCTGGCTAGGGCTGCCAACCTCCAGGTAGTGCCTGGAGTTCTTTTAGAATTACAATGGGAGATTGAGTACAGAGATCAGTTCCCCTGCAGAAAATGGCAGCTTCACAGTGTGGACTGTACCACAACCCTGAGACTGAGCTCTTCTCCCCAAACTGCCCTCCTCCGGCTCTGCTTCCAAATCCCCAGGAGTGTCCTAACTTGGAACTGGAAATCCTACTTCTTGGTCCAACTTTCTGTTCCCTTCAGTGGCCTTGTTAGTAGGGTTGCCAACTCCAGGTTGGGAAATTCCTGGAGACCTGAGGGTGGACCCTGGTGAGGATGGGATTTGGGGATGGGAGGACCATAGCAGTGAATAATACCATAGAAACCATCCTCTAAGCAGCCATTTTATCCAGGGGAACTGATATCTATAGTCTGGAGATCAGTTGTAATTTTAGCAGATCTCCAGGTCCCACATGGAAGCTGGCAAACCAACTTGATAACAAGATCATGATGCATGCCACAGAATGGTGTGGATATGGAAACCTGGTCTCTAAGATGGGTGAGTACATAACAAGAGTTGGTTGTCCCAAACTTTCGCAGAATGTCCAGTTGTTTCCAGCTGTCTGTCAGTTATGTACTCCATAAAAATGCTGGTTATGGGTCATCTTCATGTGCTTATGTTTCACTGATTTTTTAAACAGTGTGCTTTATGGCATAAAGCTTCATGTGAGGATCGCTGACTGACTGCCACTTTTCAGCAGTTTTGCAGCATGGTGATTCAGCAGTATACACTGAAGTGCAGTGGGGGAAAGTATAGCTTCCATCTTGTGCAGACCAACCTGGGAGTAAGCCTCAATGAATCAAGTGGAACTTTCTTCTGAGTGAACACACATAGGTCTGGGCTATTGGATTATGAAATCATGACCTCTTATAGTATAGTTTTATCAAAAGGACAAAACTGGCCATGTTAATCCTTCTGTGTTAATGCCATCGTCTGTGATAAAAATAACCTGGGAAACAATGTGCAGGGGTGTGTGTGTGTTGTTTTGGCATGGAGAAGGGGCTCTGCAGCTTTTGCCTTTTAGGGTGCCATGTGCACATTAGCAAACAGTTTCCCCAAAGTACAGCAGCACAAGATTCAGGTGGGGTAGCCATGTTGGTCTGAAGCAGCAGAACAAAGTTTGAGTCACAGTATGAGCTTTGTTGGTCTTAAAGGTGCACGGGACTCAAACTTTGTTCTGATGGCTTTTTTAGGTAAATAAAAAAGAAGTTGGGGTACAAAAAAACTCAGATCAAACTGACTTCTTCTTTGACTTCTTTAAATGCAAAAAATGTATTATTTTGAAGAGAAAGAAGAAAAGGAGGAAGAGGAGGAAGAAATTGGATTTATACCCCACCTTTCACTACCCAAAGGACTCTCAGAGCGGTTTACAATCTCCTTTCCCTTCCTCTCCCTACAACAGACACCCTCTGAGGTAGGTGGGGCTGAGAGAGCTCTTTTCAAGGCTGCTCTTGAGTGCAGCTCTGAAAGAACTTGTGACTGACCCAGTGTCACACCAGCAGCTGCATGTGAAGGAGTCGGGAATCAAACCTGATTCTCCCAGATTAGAGTCCGCACTTTTAACCACTACACCAAACATCCCTCACTCCCCCACCACTGATTCACACTTCTTCACAGTCATCATTCCCTTTACCTGCTGCTGCTTTGGTGCCATTTATTTTTAATGGAAAGATATTGCACACTCTTTTTTATTCTCATTGTGATGAGCGGATGCTTGTCCTATTGAATGTCCATAGTGCAATCCTAGACAAAGCTGCACCATTCTAAACCATCAAATCAGACTTATAGCGCAATCCTAAGAAGCAGGGGTCATTTCGAACAGGAGCTCGGGGGAGCACAGCTCCGGGAGTTGGTGCCAGCCCCCCCCTTGCGAAGGGAATGCCTGCTTGTGTCATGGCTGCAGCACAATGACCCCATCCCCTGGAAAGGTCCTTGTTCCTCCGACCAGCCTTCTGAAGGCTTCAGCCACCACTGAAGCTATCCTCCCAGAATAGTGGTGTTTCTGAGGCTTGGATTCGTAGCTGTCCCCTCTCTGCCAGCTCTCTCTCTCTTCTTTCTTTCTTTTTTGCCTTCTGACATACTTCTAGTGATGTCAGGTGATATAGCATATGCAAATAAGTTATGCTAATGAGTTATGCCAATGAGCTCCTGCACCTCTTTTTCTACGAAATGACCCCTGCTAAGAAGGATCACACCCTTTAAAGTCAATTAGAGTCAATGGATTCTGGATGAAAGGTTTTGTTTCTAAGATTCCCTTGTTGGGGTAGTAAAATACATCCATGCTTAAGTTTATAATTGCAGAGTTAAAGGGATTTTTAATAGCCTGTTGTTGTGAGTCAATACCCTCTAATTAAAAGGCTATTATACTTTATTGACATGTGTTAGTGCAGATATTGTGTGGCAAAAAGAGTGTTTAAACTTTGTGTTTCCTGTGTGGTGTGTTGCTGTACTTAAACAGCTGGAATTGATATTTTTTAGAAAACCAGAAAAAACTCCCTGAGAACGTTTTTGTACTTTCTGAGTAGTCCCAAATTCTACACTGGAGGTCTTTTTTCCTGAGAGGTACAAATATGTTTGTGTTAGCTTCAGTACTATTTATGATCAAATAGACTTGGCACACTTTTGAAACACTATAATAACCTACATGACCTTTCCCCCCAAAGCCATAACTACAGGTTATAAAGCTGGTTCAGCTGGGTCAGCTACCCTCCCCCCAGGGTTGTCAGCCTCCAGATAGTGGCTGGAGATCTCCAAGCGACGAAGATCAATTCACTTAGAGAAAAGGCCACTTTGGAAGGTGGACACTGGACTCTATGGAATTATACCCCACCAAAGTCCCTCCCTTCCCCAAACCCCACCTTCCTCAGGTTCTACCCCCTAAATCTCCAGGTATCTCCCAACCCAGAGCTGGCTATGCTACCCCACCCCCATTCCCTAACTGTCTTCCACCGCTGGACCTTCAAAGGACTCTTGACCACTTGCGCTTTTGATTGATTGGACCCTACTCTCTCTCTACTTCTCTCTCACCCATTATTATTATAATTTATTACATTTCTATATCACCCAGAGACGAAGCTTTCTGGGTGGTTTACAACAAATATAAAATACAATTGATAAAAACATTAAACGTTAATTTAACATAGCATTCAAGATAGCACCCATTCTGTCAGTCTGCCCCTTCCCACATCTGTGGCCATGCTTTCTCTCTCTGTCATTCTCCACTTGCTCTGAACCTCATTTCAGCTATTCCCCCTCTTTCTTTTCTCTCCTGTGATTAATGTCACTTCCTCCCCACCTTGTCTCCTAGCCTTGCTTAGTTAAGCCTCAGAACTCCAGTCTGTGCCTTTTTCAAACCTATCTTTCTGTGGGAGTCCTACAGCGTCAGTCAGCAACAAGTGTCTTTAAACAGGAATACTTTATTGAGAAAGATCTGCTATGGTCATCTGCACTTCTTGTGTTAGTAATGGCGGGCACCACCTCAGTCAGGACAATTATACATAATTCAAATGGGGGTCTGGTAATGCATGGTAACCAATCATCATATCAGAGAAAAGGCACCTAAAATATTGGTTAACAGTTCCCAGGGAAGAAGCGGGAAGCATACGAGTCAGACAGAAGAGATACATGGGCTGGCACTAACAGGCTCTCAAGGTCGGAGTAGCTCAAAGGGTGATAAGCATGCCGTGAGAAATATAACATAACATTCCACAGTCTTGATGTCAAGGGTCCACACATCCCACCTCCCGGGCAGGAGATGGCAGCATTAGCTGACACTTTCTCTCATTCCCCTTTTAAGCCTGATTCTCTCTCCTTCTGACCTTCCCTTTGCCTCACACCTACAATATCCCTTTCCGTCCCTCTTCCTTTTCTTCCATTTCTCTCTTGGAGACACCACACCTACATCCATGAATGGGTTCCACATAAACTAGCCACGGGTGGACATACCTAGCTTAAACCATCTAAGAAATTTTATTGCATTCCCTGATTTCTATTTACTTAATTTATTTAAAAGATTTATTTGCTGCCTTTAAGAACATAAGAGAAGCCAATGTTGGGTCAGGCCAGTGGCCTATCCAGTCCAACACTCTGTCACACAGTGGCCAAAAATACCTTGTGCCCTCAGGAGGTCCAGCAGTGGGGTCAGAACACTAGAAGCCCTCCCACTGTTGCCCCCCAAAAGCACCTTTCCACCCAAATAGTGCTATTCCATTCCCTGATTTTGCTGGTTTTGCTGTACTTCATTACAGTGCCTCTCAATCTACTTTTCTTTCTTGGCGTTTTTTTCTTCTTCTGGTTATCTATGCTCAATAGAGATCAAATCTAGTTCAATTAAAAGTTCTCTTTATCCCCTCCCCTACATTTACCCCTGAACCTTCAAATGGCTTTTGCAAGCCCTGCTGACATGGAACTTACAAACCTCCTGGGAGGGTCATGGGCGGTCCGTGTTGGTGGGATCTCACAGACCGGGCTCACAGACCATGAACTGGGCCTTGGTCCAATTAGGTCTGTGGTCCAGTCCTTGCCCATCCCTACTCATAACCTCATTTCCCCTTTCTTCCTCAACAACCAGATGGAGGCCCCGTGAGTCAGAGACAGGAGCCTATGGCCATTACACATGCTTGCCTGTCCTGGAGTGGCACTTATAAGCCACTCTGCCAGACAAGCCTGAATTTGGCTAGAAGCATAGACATGCACAAACACCACACCTCACTCATCCCCATGCAAAACTGATAGAAGCTATTGAGTGTTCACCAGACAATCAGGCTTTAT
Source organism: Lepidodactylus listeri (assembly GCA_029233225.1). Lineage (NCBI taxonomy): Eukaryota > Metazoa > Chordata > Lepidosauria > Squamata > Gekkonidae > Lepidodactylus > Lepidodactylus listeri. The sequence goes on along the minus strand of JARCFY010000015.1, from coordinate 51,605,433 downwards.
TATTATCAGCTCATTGACTCGCTGTCGGATTGATCTGGGATCACATCCTTCAGCAGCATATGGGCTGCGTAAAAGTGGTGCTGAGCAATGCAATGAGTTAATTTTGAAGTTGCATAACCCAACAAGTGGCTTCCTTGCGATGGCTGGACATTATTTCATTGTGTACCAAATATGTATGGATGCTGTTTGTGCCCAATCTGATGTGGAGTAATCCTCCTATTCACATCCAGCTTGGTTTGGGGATGACCCTAGCATCTGATGAATCTCTTTCTTCATCTTCTGGACTGAAGACACCATTAATGATAGCCATCCTCTCATCCCTGGTCAGCTCGTGAGGGTAAAGAACGTAGTTGTATATTACAGAGGCCAAGGTGGCACCAGTGATGGGTCCCACCCAGAAGACCTATGGAAAGAAGAAGATGACCATAAACATGTTGGAATAGAGCAATGTCTTGTGTACAAAGAAGAAGATGAAAGAAGACAGCAGCAGACTCTAGCTAAACAGGACCATAGGGAAAGTACCTTCTTTCCAAAGGGGGCTTTTCCTTGTCAGTCTGCAGAATGCCAGTCTTAGGCTATTCTTCTAGAAGGGTCTATAACTCTCTGCCTCTCTCTCCCTCTCATAGCTGGCAAGGCAGCTAGGCTTGTCTCTTCTCTTTCCTATCCAGATTGTTAGTTCCACAAATAAAGCTTTGGTTACTCTTAGGCCCATTCTGCACCTAGCATTCGCTCTGCTGTTTTACCAAAACCAAGTTGGAACAGAAATTCCTCTCTACATTGCATGCCTCTTTCACTTTGATTGATTGTCAGATTTTATGGCAGTGTCCAGACTGCAAGCTGCTTTCACTTCGTTTGAGCTCTTGGTTTTATGGTTATTGTCTGCATAGATTTATGGCTGTTTTATGGCCATTCAGGGGTGACTTTCCAGTCAGTAGGGCAGCATTGGCCTGGGGTATTTGAATGTGGTTTTGAGCCACATCTTTTCCTGTTCCTGAAAAGTACTGAGGTTGGAGAGGTGTTGAATGAAAACAGCTCATACTTTATTAAGAGGTCTGAACAAGACTGGTTAGTAGGGCTGCCAAGTCCAACTTGGGAAATATCTGGGGACTTTGGGGGTGGAGCCAGGAGACTTTGGGGGTGGAGCCAGGAGAAAGGAAGTGACATCATTTTGTGATGTCACATCCTGTGATGTTCCTTCCACATGCTGACACATGAACTCATGAAGTTTCCTAATACTGAATCAGGCCATTAGTCCATCAAGGTCAGTATTGACTACTCAGACTGGTAGTGGCTCTCCAGGGTCTCAGGCTGAGATCTTTAATGTCACCTATTACCTGATCCTTTTTTAGCTGAAGAGGCTGATACCTCCTGCATGTCAAGCAGATGCTCTAGCACTGAGCAACGGCCCTACTGAATCCTTCCTCATCTCGGCAGAATATGAAGCACTGCTACACAAGTGCTAAATATGATTTTCATATCATAAGAACAGGAGAGAAGCCACAGTGGATCGAGCCAACAGCCCATCCAGTACAACACTCTGTGTCACAACAGTGGCCAAAAATACCAGGTGCCCTCAGGAGGTCCAGCAGCGGGGCCAGAACTCCAGAAGCCCTCCCACTGTTGCCCCCCAAGCACCAAGAATGCAGAGCATCACTGCCCCAGACAAAGGGTTCCATTTAGACCTTGTGGCTAATAATAACCACTGACAGACCTCTGCTGGATGGGGACAGAGAGAGAGAGACAGACAGACAGACAGACAGACAGAAAAAAGAAAGAAGGAGAGAGAGAGAAGGAAAAGAGCTGGCACAGGCACTTACTTCCATTTAGACCTTGTGGCTAATAATACCCCACTGATAGACCTCTGCTGGATGGGGACAGAGAGAGAGAGAGAGACAGAAAAAAGAAAGAAAGGGGGAGGGGAGAGAGAGAGAGAAGGAAAAGAGCTGGCACAGGCACTTACCCCAGGCCCAGCAGCAACCTTTCAATCTTACACCAGCCGCATGCAAAAGCAGGCCCTTCAGTAAGAGCTTAGTCCCTCATTAATCTCTGGGCGGGGCTCTCTTGCTAACTCTTAAAGGGGAAATGTCTGGTGAGGCTTTTCACTGCAGGCTCTTCAGACATTTCCCTTTAAGAGGCCTGGAAGGGAGAGGGCCCGGCAGGCTCCGACGTTCCCCTCCTGTTGGCAGCCATTGCCTCCCCCCCGTGGCCAGTTTTGAAAAAGCGGGGGGGAAGCATGAAAAATCGGTGTTTCCCCCGCCCTACCGGGGGACTTGGCAGCCCTACTGGTTAGCTGGACTCGCAGGTCCATTTTTTATCCCCATTCTCGACCGTACCCATGCACATAGGCGTAGACTACGGGGGGGCTCGAGCCTCCCCTGAAATTTCCCGGGGGGGACTGAGCCCCCCCCCCGGGAAAATGTAGTGCCTGCCACCGCACTTCCTGGGGCCCTTCCGAGGCTGGCAGCTGCTGCTGCCGGTGCCTCTCCCGCCCCGCCTGGCCACTCTTTCATCCTTCCCTCTCCCTCCCTCTTTTCCCGGTGAAGGGAGAGGGAAGGAGTGGGGGGGGGAGAGAGAGAGGCTCCGGCAGCAGCGGCTGGTGGGCCTCGGAAGGGCCTGGGGAGGCATGGAGGTTTCCCGGCTGGGGGGGGACATCCCCCCAGCGAGCGCACGCGCTAAAGAGCCTCCCCGAATTTACAAAACTCTACGCCCCTGCCCATGCACACACACAACACCCGTGATTCGCTATTTACAGTGTACTCTAAGATCATAGGTTCCCTTAAGGATCTGACTCCCCCGATTGGACCCTGCCAGGATCCTCTCAGTCTATTGTCTAAGTGTGCGAAGTTTGGACACTTTGCTCGACTGCGTGGTCGCCCGACCATGTGCGCGGACTTTGGATAGGACACAACAGTTCCAGTGTGGGTTTGGTAAAACAATGGAGTGAATGCTAGATGCAAAATGGGTCTTAATCTGCCAGCAAAGCAAGCCAGGTTGTTTACATGGCTTTTTCTATCTTCTGGTACATGGCAAATCACTGCCCATAGTTTCCCCAATTTTACCTTTGAGGGAGTTGTAAATGCCTTGAATTAATATGTAAGTATGTATTTATGTATAGTTCACTTTTCTCACTAAGGCTCAAGGTAGATTGTTCATTGGGTTGTCAACTCCAGGTTGGGAAATTCCTGGAGATCTGGGGCTGGAACCGAGGGATGGTGGGGTTTAGGGAGAGAAGTGCCTCTGTGGGGGTATAATACCATGTGATCCACCCCCCAAGGCAGCCATATTCTCCAGAGAAAGTGGCCTCTGCAGTCTGGAGATATATTGTAATTCCAGGAGATCTTCAAGTCTGGAGTTTGGCAAACCTATGTATAAAAAGTAATGCAATAGGACTAGAAATTGCAGAAATCTGAAAAAGAGCTGTGATCTGAACAAAGCCTGACATGTTAAACAATGCACAACATAGTATTACATCAGTAGAAGCACAGTGCGTTTTCTTGGGCCAATCTGTCATGATGTACCGTATTTTTCGGACTATAAGACGCACCTGGCCATAAGACGCACCTAGTTTTAGAGGAGGAAAACAGGGGGAAAAATATTCTGAACCAAATAGTAGGTAGTTGGGGGGGGGGGGGGAGAGAGAGAGAGAGAAGAAAGAAAGAAAGAAGGTAGGTAGGTAGGGGGGAGAGAGAGAAGGAAGGAAGGAAGAAAGACAGAAAGAAAGAAAGACAGAAAGACAGAAAGAAAGACAGAAAGACAAGGTGTTTCCCTCCCCCCCCTTGCTTGGGCCCCAGTGGCTTAACGCCACTCAGGCCCAGCTCTTCCCTCCCTACCTCCGCCCCCTGCAGCCCAAGAATGGTGAGCGGGGGACGGAGGGGGGTAGGTAGGGGGGAGAGAGAGAGAAGGAAGGAAGGAAGACAGAAAGGAAGGAAGGAAGAAACAGGAAGGTAGGGAGGGAGAGAGAGAAGGAAGGAAGGAAGAAAGACAGAAAGAAAGAAAGACAGACAGAAAGAAAGTACCAGGAAGGTAGGTAGGTAGGGGGGAGAGAGAGAGAGAGAGAGAAGGAAGGAAGGTAGGTGGGGGGAGAGAGAGACAGAAGGAAGGAAGGAAGGGAGGAAGGAAGGAAGGAAGGTAGGTAGGTAGGTGGGAGGGAGAGAAAAGGAAGGAAGACAGAAAGACAGACAGAAAGAAAGGAAGAAACAGGAAGGTAGGGAGGAGAGAGAGAAGGAAGGAAGGAAGGAAGACAGAAAGAGAAAGAAAGAAAGACAGAAAGACAAGGTGTTCCCCCCCCTTGCTTGGGCCCCAGTGGCTTAACGCCACTCAGGCCCAGCTCTTACCTCCCTACCTCCCCCCCAGCCCAAGAATGGTGAGGGGGGAAGGAATGGGGTGGGAAAGGTAAGCAGGGGAGGGAGGGGGCTTCTGAGGGGGGTGGGAGGGAGGGGGGCTTCTGAGGGGGGTGGGAGGGGGGCTTCTGAGGGGGTGGGTGGGAGGGGGGCTGGGAGGGGAGCTTCTGAGGGGGGTGGGAGGGAGGGGGCTTCTGAGGGGGGGTGGGAGGGGGGCTGGGAGGGGAGCTTCTGAGGGGGGTGGGAGGGAGGGGGCTTCTGAGGGGGGGTGGGAGGGGGGCTGGGAGGGGAGCTTCTGAGGGGGGTGGGAGGGAGGGGGCTTCTGAGGGGGGGTGGGAGGGAGGCTTCTGAGGTGGGGGGGCTTCTGAGGGGGGTGGGAGGGAGGTGGGCTGGGAGGGGAGCTTCTGAGGGGGGGAGCTTCTGAGGGGAGTGGGTGGGAGGGGGGCTTTTGAGGGGTGGGTGGGAGGAGGGCTTTCTTCACTGGGAGGGAGGGCGAGGGAGGCGGGGGCTTGCTCCCGGCCCGCGGCGCTCACCGCGGAGCCGGGATCTACACTGGGGGGGAGGGTGAGGGAGGCGGGGGCATGCTCCCGGCCTGCGGCGCTCGCCGCGGACCCGGGATCTACACTGGGGGGGAGGGCGACGGAGGCGGGGGCATGCTCCCGGCCCGCGGCGTTCGCCGCGGACCCGGGATCTACACTGGGGGGGAGGGCGAGGGAGGCGGGGGCTTGCTCCCGGGCCCGCAGCGCTTGCCGCGGCCCCGGGAACTTGAGCGAATGGGGGGGATTCGCACCATAAGACGCAGGCACTTCCCCCCACACTTTTTGGGGGAGAAAAAGTGCGTCTTATGGTGCGAAAAATATGGTAGTCCTGTTTCCTTTATAAAAATGCCCTCTTTAATATGGCTTGCAAAATGCTAGGAGCAGAAGAGCCTTCCTGTTCTTGGCCCATTCTGCATCTAGCATTTGCTCTGTTGTTTTACCAAACCTACACTGGAACAGAAAAAGATGTGGCTCAAAACCACATTCAGATACCTGGGGCCAAAGCTGTACTGACTGCAGAGTCAATCCTGAATGGCCATAAAACGGCCATAAATCTATGCAGATGGTACCATAAAACTGAGACATCAATCCAAGTGGAAGTGGCATGCAGTGTGGAGGGGAATTTCTGTTCCAATGTGGTTTTGGTAAAACAGCGGAGTGAATGCTAGATGCAGAATGGGCACTTCTCAGACAGGCCATTCCAAAGGAGTGGGGGAGACTGCAGAGAAGGTGCAGGCAGTGGTTGATGTTCATTTGCAGGGTGGCACCTGCAGAAGGCCCTGCTCAGATGAGCAAAGTTATCATGGTGGGGCATGGATGGAGAGGTAGTCTTGCAGACATGACAGTCCAAGGCCATGAAGAGCTTTGTATGTGATAGCCAGCATCTTGAATTCAGCTCAGTAACTGATAGGCACACAAATATGAACAGCCCCGTAGCCAGAATTTTTTTCGGGTGGGTGGGGGTGCTTGGGGAAACTAATTACATTAAATAATTAAATTAAATTTACACCATCTCCAGATAGACCCTCTTCAAAGGCCAGCAATGTCAATTGTGGGCTGGGCTGTCTTGGACAAGAAGCTCCATGGCGGCTAGGAAAGGGAAAAGAACCCTGCCCTCCATCTTCTGACCACCCAAGGAAGGAGGTGGCCTTGGGGGGGCGGTTCTCATTTTATGCCCAACTTATTTGGTGGTGCACTCGATGATAACATTGCATAGTTGACTAATGTGAATAGGCATTCCATGTGTGCATGGGTAATTGCTGAAGGGAAGGCAGCTAAGTTGCAGGCTCCCGTCAGGACAGCAAGAGGCTCATTAACAATAACCACATAGTCTCCCCCCCCCCCCTCCAAGCTCCTGCACACGAACAAGAGTTCTCCAAGCTTTAGCTCCCTCTTCCTGCCAAAACTTGATCGTGGAACACTAAGCAGAGAGTTACACCCTTCTAAGTCCATTGAAATCAGTGAGCTCAGAAGGGTTTAAGTCAGACTGAACACATGAAACTGCCTTATAGTGATCCAGAACCTTGGTCCATCAGGGACAGTTTGGTGTAGTGGTTAACTGAGTGGACTCTAATCTGGGAGAACCAGGTTTGATTCCCCACTCCTCCACTTGCAGCTGCTGGATGACCTTGGGCAAGCCATAGTTCTGCCAGAGCTGTTCTTAAAAGAGCAGTTCTGTCAGAGCTCTCTCAGCCCCACCTACCTCACAGGGTGTCTGTTGTGGGGAGGGGAAGGGAAAGGAATTTGTAAGCCGCTCTGAGACTCTGAGTGAAGGGCGGGGTATAAATCTAATCTTCATCATCATCATCAGTACTGTCTACTCAGACTGGCAATTGCTCTCCAAGGTCTCAGGCAGAGGTCTTTAACATCACCTACTGCCAGATCTTTTAACTGGAGACACCAGAGATTGAACCTGGGACCTTCTGCATGCCAAGCAGATGCTCTACGACTGAGCCACTGCTTCTACACTGACTTTGCATTGTCAGAGTTTTGAATTGAATAGCTAGAGATCCATAGATGGATAAGGCATTCCTGAGCAAGCTCTGAGATGTAACTTCCTGCTGGGAACATGAGATTTGTAGTGCTCTCTGTTTGTACGGTAGGAAATCATGCTTGTGAGCACACTCCAGGGCATTATTTCCAGTTAAGGATGAAATCTCCCCCACCTCTCTCTCAAGAGCCCTTCTTAATACTGATTACCACTAAAAACATGGAGAGTGGACTGGCAGCATGGGTTGGCTACTCATGGCAGTAGGGGCAAGCTGTATTGTGAGCTAAGCCAGAATGTGGAGTTGTCTGAGCCCAGTCAATAATGAGGATTTTCCAAATGGGGGAAGTTCAGATTCCCTAAACTCCATATTCTGAATGTGCATCTTTTCATTATCGCTGTAGTGCCGCCTCTGAATCCTCAGTGATGCAATTCTAAGTAGAGCTCCACCCTTCTAAGCCCATTGACTCCAGTGAACTTAGAAGGGTGTAACTCTCTTTAGAACTGCACTACAAATTACTGGCATCCTCCCTAGTCAGTTCTTCTTGGCTGCCTCCTCAGTAGGATTACCAGCCTAAAGGTGGGGCCTGGAGTTCTTCCAGAGTTACAACTGATCTCCAGATGATGGAGATAATTTTCCCTGGAGGAAATGACAGCTTTGGACCATTTTCTCCAGAGGAACTGAACACAGTAGTCTGGAGAGCAAATATAATCCTACAGGCCCCACCTGGAGGCTGGTAGCTGTATACCAGACTCTCCCAAAGAGGCTGCTTTTAATTGCTTTTAATTAAGTAATATTTTGACAGCATCGGGAGTATTGAGAATCTAGTAAATAGTGCAATTGTTTTTATCTTATTCCCCCCAATATCAGTAATTTTTTTATCCAAGAAAATGATCCAAAGACCCCCAATCCCATGGACCTAAATCCCTAGGCATAAAAGGGTTAGATTGTCTCTCAGGAAGAAATGGTGGAAACAGCCTTACCCAGTGAGCCTGGCCGAAGTTCCCCAATACGACAGCGGGTCCAAATGATCTTGCTGGATTTATAGAGCATCCAGTGTAATAAATCTGTACAAGGCATAAGAGGACTGGTTTAGATTTACTACATTCCTGTCCCAGTTTCTTCAAGAATTCTCACCATCCAGCACTAAGGATCACAATCAATTCATCAGATTAACCGATTAGTCTGTTTTTAGTTACTTCTGCTCAGCGGCACGTGAATTTCTGCTAAAATCCACTATTTTCTGCATCATTCCTTAATGTGCAATACATAGCCAGGACCAGCCCCAGCCCACCAAAATGCTTCTGCCTCACTCTCAGTGGAAGTGGTGTGTTCTGGAGAAGAGCTGAAAAGAATTTGCTTCTGCTAAATTCTTCTCTTGTAAATGGTGGCGTCAAATGCATTGACCAAGTATCTCAGCACAATTTTTGGTGCCCCAGATGTCTACATCTGACATTTTGAAATTCTCATCTTTGATTTGAGTAATCGATATTCAACAGTTTGATGGTTTTTTAAACATATGCATCTTGTATTTGGCAGCAGGCATATACGCTAGTTGTATTATGCAATGATATTTAGTATGCAGCAGGATCCGATATTTAATATTTCCTGACATAATATTGGGCAGTGATTAACAGCTTATGAGATTTCATGTTTGATATCTGCCAAAATCAAAAACAAGCAAGAGATGCCAAGAAATCCAAAAACAAGCGAGTTGCAAAATCTGACATTCAAAATGTGATGAATGCATTTTTATATTTTGTACTTCATTTTGGATTTGATCTCAGCTGTTGTCTGGAAAAGTAAGAAGAACTCATGATGTCTCCTTTTGGGGCAATTGTTAAACTATGTATAGAACAAAAGAGGGCAAAGGAGGCAAATCCAAGTACCTCATATTTTAAAGGAGAATAGAGACAACAGCTATGTGAACATGCTCAGAAGCAATACAAAAACATTAGGGGAGAGAGAGAGAGAGACATAGAGAGAATATTGGATCCAATAATTCCCTTCTGCGAAGTCTTCCCCCAACAGAGTAAGTCTTCCTCTACTGGAATATTCCACTGAATTGTTGCCATGTTAGAGCAGGCGTATTTCATCGATGATTTCTGAGCCACAATGTAATAAGCTATTGTTGCTTTTGGTTAAAAATACAAGGCAATCCTATGAGAAATTTTACTGTCCTTATCAAAATTCTTTTGGTTGCTCAGCGTTTTTTCCTTCTGGGGAGCTGACAAGGAAAAATAGGAGGTAAAAAAAATTCTTCTAAATGTGCTTGAAATTTGACTTCAGGGGAAATCTACTGATGTATGTAACACCTTTCCCTCCCCAGTGTCCAAGGAATTTCACTAATCTTATCAAAATTATTTTGCTCTCTTTCAATAGTCTATAGACATTATCTTCAAATTTGCTTTTAATTAAGTAATATTTTGACAGCATCGGGAGTATTGAGAATCTAGTAAATAGTGCAATTGTTTTTATCTTATTCCCCCCAATATCAGTAATTTTTTTATCCAAGAAAATTGAGAGAACCCTCAATTTCCTCTTTTTTCTACCATCAACGTTTCTAGATAGTTCATCCAGGAGTTACTTCTCTTGCCCTGCTCATAGAACTCTTTCGTTAAGAAAACACTTAAAAACAATAGCTCAGGCACTCACCCCAACAAGGTGAGCCATGGTGATAGACATACCAATGGCCAAAGCAGGACTGTCCCGGCGATCAGTCCTGCGTTCATCAGTGGAGGAAAGGATGCACATGATCACAGAGAAAGTCAGGATGATTTCTACCGCCATTGCCTCACCCGGGGATACATCATCTGCGAGCTGCCAAGATGTAAGAAAGACTGTACATAAATACATATTGTGGACATTGTGGTACCTCATTAGTGGGCTCCCATAAACTGCTCTTTAATACATCCCAAAGTTGTCTTTGGCATTTTCTAGACTGCAGCTGCCTTCTAGGTTTTCATCAGTGTTGTGGTGGTTCCGATGATCACGCTATTGGTGCAATTATTACAAACTCCATATTTTCTTCATCCTCCCCCACCTCGTCAGTGTTCTGTATGTTCAGAATCAGATTGTAGATTTGTTTTCTGCTTTTTATGTGCATGTGCTGAAGCATTGCAGCACTTCAGCCGCCTCAAAGGGGCTGATAAATACCCTTATGAGGACATTTTTCACCCACCATACCACACCTGACAGTCATACCTAGTATTTGTGTCTCACCCCTTATTGGTTGCCTCTTTCCCGAGTTTGAGCATTTTCTCTCTTTGGCTCCCCCACTCCAAATTTTGAATTCCTTAACCTGACTTCCATCAGCTACACAGCTCACAACAACTTGTTCCTTTCAACTGCATGTTTTCAGGCTAGCTGCATGCAGTGTAAAATGTATTTGAAAATGGCACCCAGGGATGTGCTGGAATTTGCTCTTGAGAGTGAATGAAGGAATGGTAAGGAAGGCAATGACTGGTTGCTGGTTTCGGGCCTCCCAGTGGGAGACCATTAGTTTCAGCGCAGGCACCCTCCAGTGCTGAAATATTGAAACGCTGGCATGCAATTTTTTTTTTAAATGCATGCTGCCCAAATGGCATTCAGGTGGGGGGAAATGTACAGATTCCAAGCAAAAGGATATCTTGCAAATTCATTCCGCAATGAAAAAAATGTACAGGAAAAACTAGTTTAGGAATGAATGGGGAAAAAACTAGGGAAAACTGGGACAGCACAGGGATGTTAACAGAATTGTCTGGACACAACCCCCTCCCCTCCAGTAACACAAGGGAATGACAATAGAACATTAAGGCAATCTGGAAAACACCTTTCTTTCCCATTCTGGTCTGATAGATGGCTCCTTGTCTAGCTGGTTTGCTGAGAAATTCTGCCAAAATCTACACAGACTGATTTGTTCTCTTTGTTTTTCCAGGGACCGTCTTTTCCTTTTCTCTGCCATTCCCAGCTCCACAATAGGAGTTGGAAAGTAGATTAAAAACCGTACTTAGCCTGGTGAATCAGGAAAGTTCTTTAGCATAAGGCAAAGTTTAGGGTAGGATTACTGTCTGTCCTTTTTTTTCACTCAGACATTACTGGAACTGAAGATCTGTGTTTGGCATCTAGAACAACTTGGGTTGATTTGGATGATACAGTAGTCCTGTTGTGGGAAACCAAACGTGTGGCGGGGATGGGCACAAACTGGCTGATGATGAATTTTGGGCAGTTCACAGTTCAAGAATTGAAATTTGTGGCGGGTCAACCCGCACAAACTTTCCACGAACTTTCCAGCTGTTTGTAGTGGCTTGTGAAAAGATACCTTTCCAGACAGACTGTCTCTGTTCAAACTAAATGTTTAAAAAACTTCAAAGTAACAGGGGGGTGGAACTTGGAGGGCAGGTAGGGGAGCATCTGTGGGAAGTCCCTGTGACTTTGATGTCTCTAGCTTGCACAGGATCCATTCTGTACACTCCTGAACCTCCTGGACCTGCACCTGTCAAAATGACCACCTGTTCAGGAGTGTATAGAACAGTTCCTGTGCAAGCTAGAGATACCAGACTCTCAGGGGATCTCTGGCTGACTCTCATCTACCTGCCTTGGTAATGACTGGATTTATAGGGTCAGAGGTACACCTCCCCCAAAGAAGGTGCCCCCAGAAAAGCACTTTCCTGGAGGTACCTTCTTTGGGTGGCATAACTTGGACCCTGTAAATCCAATCCTCACCAAACTTGGCAGGCAGGTAGAAGAGAGTTGGACAGAGATCTCCTGTGAATTTGGTGTCTCTAGCACACTAGGGGGGGTTTCTACCATGTCACAATCTGAACCAGTTTGTTTAGCCCCGAAGAGTTCGTCATGGTTCATGAACCAGACATGCCAAGAACTGAATCGCATTTTCCCAGTTTGTTCCCACCCACCCCTCTCTCTCGCTCTGTGTGTGAGGTACTGCTAGTGTGGTGCATTGCTCAGCATGTCATTTTGTGACCTGGGAGGTCCAGGTTCAAATTCCCAGCCAGCCATGAAGCTCACTGGGTGACACTGGGCCAGTCGCTATCTCTCAGTTTCACAGGGTTGTTGTTGGGACAAAAGGAAGGGGGTGGGGACAACCAGATGTACCTCTCCTGATCTCCTTGGAGGAAGGCTGGGATAAAACATGCAGACAGATGCCTTACCTCCACAACCACCAATGCATGCCAGGAGGCATCGACACATTGTCACACCATCCAAATTTAATCTAGTGGTTCAACCGTGCGTATGGAGCCTGTGCCACAATTTCACGTTGCGGGTGGATGCCTGATGGCGTCCACTATGTGAATGTCTGTTGGTGCTGGATGTGGGATGGAAAACCAAGTGGGCTGAGATTACAGATGCACCCCCCTCCCACCTTCCACTGTGCATAGATCAGTCTTATCATCCAGACCAGCCCCCTGATGCTCAAAACTAGGAATTAAAGGAAAGAAAGAAATGTATTAGAACTTTGTTTTCTTTATTCTGCCCAGTCTTCTGTATTCACTTGACCAACCTCTACCCCGCCATCTGATGGGGAAGGGAAAAGCATGCTCATATTGTTCACTCTGTTAGAGAGCTTAGGGGAACAAATAAACAGGTTGGGTGACACCCTCACCTCTCTGTCATTATTTGGCTTCCGCAGGGCTGATGCTGCTTCATTTGGGAATCTGGCATCAAAGAAGGATGAACAGCACCATCCCCGGGGGAGACAAATGACACTGGAAGGGAAAACACTGCTCAGAACAGTCTAATAGCCATGATCCTCTCAAGATCTGGGTCAGATGTGAGTTAAGGACATAAGAACAGCCCTGCTGGATCTGACCAATGGTTCAGCACAACGTTAGCGACACTGGCCAGCCACATGCCTCTGGGAAGCTTTCAAGCTGGGTATATGACAGCTGTTGTCTCCGGTCCGTCCTCAGGATCTGGTATTCATAAGTAACCTTCTTTTGAACTTGGAGGTTCCATTTAGCTACCATGGCCGGTAACCCTTGATAGACACGAGAATGCCCTTGAAGACAACTTGGAAACTTCAGCTTGTATGCAAGGCCATGGTTTAATTACTATCAGGAGCTAGGCAAGGTGAGCATCTTATTCTTATTCTGAAGTAACTCCTTTGGTTACTGATACATTTCTGAGTTCAATTCATGGAGCTGGTTATTACCTATAAAGTCCTGCATGGCCTGAGACCCACATATTTGCAGGTCTGCCTCTCCTGATATGCCCTGCTGTGACAAGTTCATTCATCTGAGCAGGGTCCTCTAAAGGTGCCTCCCTGCAAATGTGGAAGATCAACAGCTGCCTATACTCAAGCACTGTATTGTGGTGGCAATGATAATAACAATAATAATTGCAACCAACTCATGGTGACCCTTCATGGAGTTTCAGGGCAAGAGATGAGAGCAGAGGTAGTTTGCCATTACCTTCCTCTGCACAGCAACCCAAGTCTTCCTTGGTGGTCTCCCGTTTAAGTACTGACCCTGTCCAACCCTCTGACAAGCTCGGGCTACTCAGGGCTATTCAAGCTACTTTGTATGGGAAAATCTGGGTGGAAAAGCCTGTCCCATGAAGAAAGTTCCCATGCTCGTGTTGTTTCTCAGAGTGAGCAAAAATGGATTTTTTTTCAGGAGAGCATTTCTATAAAAGTGACATTGTTCAGTTTTTTAGTATTTGCTGAATGTTTGTAGACGGTTTTTAGTTTTATTTGTTGTTGTATTTTTGTAATCTACCTGGAGTGTCTGTGAGAAACGCAGACTGTAAACCAAGCAAGTAGGTCAATAAATAAAAATGCTTTTTGAAGTTTCCCCATCCTTTTTAAAAAGCTGCCTCAGATCTAGCAAGAAGTAAATACATGTAACAACCCCTTTGGATGGTCTATTCTATCTGGGAAAACTGGCTGCATGAGCAAATCATTTTCAGCAGAGAAGTGGTACAAAGGGGGAAATGAACTGACTCTGTCCTACAGTGTGAATCCCCCTCCCAAAGTCACTTTTCTCCATACAGGATTGGGTTTAAACCCCCCCAACAAAACACTGGTCCAAAGTGATAACACTAGCGCAAGATGCACAAGAATGCGTCTGCAAATCTGCAGTCAATTCGTTAAGGAAACATTTGTCAAGGTCCCATTCCAATCTCTTATGCAATGTCGATGAAGCATGTGAAACACATTGCTGTCCAGCAACAACCATCATTTAGCATCAGCCCTTACAGAATAGCCACTTCCATAGCTATTTCTGCTGATCATCCGTTTGCTCAACTCTAGAGACAAGGAGTTACTCATACAAGGTTACAACAGAGTAGTCATTTCCATGGCAAATCAAAGGACTTACGTCATTGATGGCTAATGTTCCATGGACCTTGCTAGGTGTCAGTGAATAGACCAGCCCTGCACCAACAACAGCTCCCATCAACTGTAATGCCACGTAGAACAACAGACGGAAGACGGAAATTTTGTTCCCTACAAAGAAGGCAATGGTTACCGCTGGGTTGACATGCGTGCCACTGATGTGACCAAATGCTTGAATCAAGGTAGCAATGGTTACTCCAAAAGCCAGTGAGATCTGGAGGACGCTGGGCTGTTCTGAGGGCCAGCTGAAGGCTGCACCCAGAGCAACAAAGACGAAGATCACAGTGGCTACAAATTCACACACAACAGCCTTAACAAATGGTGTGGTGAAGAGTTCCGGCAGCGTTTGGGTACTTTCCATAGTCAGATCAGAGAAGAGGTTGGCAGTGGCATGGAATTCTGCTTTGTAGTCACCAAGGGATGGAAATGAATCACATGGACATGGAAGTTTATATATACAGAAAGGGACTGCTTTAATGATGGGCGGAGCCAAGAAACCAGTCATTCTCTTGGAATTTGAAATATTTCCAGGTTAAAATCATCTTAGCACATTTCACTCTTAAAGTAAAGGGCCCCAACTTCACCAAAATTCTCCTCCAAACAATAGATTTCTCACTATGGAATCTGAAGTTGTCTAGTAACTAGAATCTTTATTTTTGGTTTTGTGTTTTGTGGTAGTTTTGTGTAGGAGTCAGCATTTCACAGGTTACTCTATAGCACAGGTATACATATATTTAGTAGGGTTATAAATCACCCACATGAACATGTTTGCATGAAAGAAGGAGCTTCAGAGGTCTTGACATTTCCCCGTTCCACAAAAACCCATTCACCTCTTTTTTTCAGCTGCTCACAGCAGTTGGTCCCCTTCTCTCCTGCTTTTCCAAAGCCACCCCTCCCCAGAGCAGGGTAGCCTGCTTGCCAGCAGGCCTGGAACAAAAATTAAAAGCCTCCTTGAAGGGAGGCTTAATGAGATGATATTTAGCAGGTGATGTGATTGACCTCCGTGCCATAAGAAGTTTCAGATGCCCATTTCCACCCATTAAGCCTCTATTTAAAACACAGGACATTTCCCTCCTGGCAAAGTGGCTACCCCACCCCACCCCAGGCTGCCCTTTCCCCCAAGCAATCCTAGTAAGATACCATAATAGATGCAAAGGGCCAGTCCCTGCTTTAAGCTGGAGGAAGTTCCTCCAGCCTAAGGAGCATTCCTCCAGCTTAAGTGGCTCTTTTACCAACTGAAGAGCCATTAAAGCTGGAAGAAGACTCCTTAGGCTGGAAGAAGGCTCTGAACTTGCTCTCTGGAGTGGTGGGGTACACGTCAATGAGTTCACGATGCTGTAATATCCAGTTAGATCTGGCTACATTATGAAGTCACAAAGCCATTTGGGTGAACTGAGCTGTTAAAATGGCCTAGGAATGAGCCAAAGAGGAGAAGAAGAGAGAAGGTTTTATACCCCACCCTTCACTTGGAGTCTCAGAGTGGCTTTCAAACTCCTTTCCCTTCCCTTCCCTTCCCCCTTCCCTTCCCTTCCCTTCCCTTCCCCACAACAGACACCCTGTGAGGTAGGTGGAGCTGAGAGAGCTTTTTTGAGAACTGCTCTTTCAAGAACAGCTCTGCCAGAGCTATGGCTTGTCCAAGGTCATCCAGCAGGTGCAAGTGGAGGAGTGGGGAATCAAACCCAGTTCTCCCAGATTAGAGACCACCCACTTAACCACTACACCAAACTGGCTCCCATAGGGGCCATTTGCTTCAAACCAATCCAATGGTGGTGGTGGTGATGATGACATTCAGACTGCCTGGGTCAGACACAGCCAATGGCAGTGCAGGAGGAGGTGATAGGTGAGATATAGGAGGGTCAAGCTAACAAAATAAGTTATTATAAAAATAAAATATTTATTATGGTGTACACATTAGTAAAGGACAAAATAGGTTACAAGAAATGATCCAGATAGTAAACTCTTAAAACTTTCTACATACAGAGCTGATAGTTTCACATATACAATTGATAGGTATGTCTTATGACCAGTAGACCATACATGTTTCGGCTCCTTAGGGCCGTCCTCAGTGGTCAATATTACTATTGTAAAACAACACACATCCAGAAATAAATATATGAAAAAAGATTGTCTTTAGAACCAGGTGTTGCTTTCTCATGTGATGTGCAATTGCTAAAAGTTTACACAGTGGGCCATAGATAATCTCTCGTGGTAACTGCACACACTGTCCAAATTGTTCTGGCAACAAATATCCAGTGTGTCTGGATGGATGTCTCTTCCAGCAATCAATTTGATTACTACCTTTGATGGAAGAGACACACATATATTTATTTCTGGATGTGTGTTGTTTTACAATAGTAATGTTGGCCACTGAGGAAGCCCTAAGGGGCTGAAACGCATGTGGTCTACTGGTCATAAAGATATACCCATCAGTTTTATATGTGAAACTATCAGCTCTGTGTGTAAAAAGTTTTGAGTCTGATATTTGGATCATTTCTTTTAACCTATTTTATCTTTTGCTAATGTGCGCCTCGGCATCTAGTCATGCTGGCCACATGACCACAGAGATGTCTTTGGGCAGCGCTGGCTCTTTGGCTTGGAAATGGAGATGAGCACTGCCCCTTAGAGTCGGATTCAACTGGCTTTCGAGCAAGGGAAACCATTACCTTTTTACACCATAATAAATATTTGTATTTTCATAATAACTTATTTTGTTAGCTTGACCCTCCTATATCACAGCCATATCTTGGGTTGAGTCCCCGCCCCTTTCTCATTTTTATCTCTGAGGTGATAGCTGAGCCAGGTCAGAACTGACTGGTCCCTGTGGAACAGCACTGCAGGAGCTATTCACCTCAGGCTCAGATCAGCAATGCGGGAGGAAGTGCCAAACCAGCCCACACCTGTCATCGTCAACACATCTGCCACACATTTGCACCAGATGTGAGGTAAGATTCTGTTTACCACTTGGCAGAACAACACAGAGAGCTGAATGATGAAAGGATAATGAAAATAAATATCATGCGTGTATGAACACATAAACTTGCCTTCTACTGAATCAGACCATTGGTCCATCAAGATCAGTATCATCTGCTCAGACTGGCAATGGCTCTCCAGGGTCTCAGGGGCAATAACCTTTGCAAATGCCATGACGCTTTTAGGCAGAGGGACCCTGTGCCAGGAAAGTTATTGGGAGTGATCTAAGAGGGTCAAGCTAACAAAATAAGTTATTATAAAAATAAAACTATTTATTATGGTGTACACATTAATAAAAGATAAAATAGGTTAAAAGAAATGGTCCAAATATCAGATTCTTAAAACTTTTGACCCACAGAGCTGATAGTTTTATATACAACTGATGGGTATATCTTTATGACCAATAGACCATATGTGTTTCGGCCCCTTAGGGCCTTCCTCAGTGGTCAATATTACTATTGTAAGACGACACACATCCAGAAATAAGTATATGAAAAAAAAAAGACTTTCTTTTGGGCCAGGTGTTGCTTTCTCATGTAATATGCAGTTGCTAAAAGTTTATACGGTGGGCCATGGATAATCTGTCACGGTAACTCCACACGGTCTCCAAATTGTTCTGGTAACAAATATCCACTGTGTCTGGATGTGTCTTCCATCAAAGGTCTCAGGGGCAATAACCACTGCAAATGCCATGATCCTTTTAGGCAGAGGGACCCTGTGCCAGGAAAGTTATTGGGAGTGTCAGAGTCTCAGTACATTAATCTTTCAAGTGTGTGTGTGTGTGAGAGAGAGAGAGTGTATGTGTGTATGTTTTGGGGTGCGTGTGTGGACCATCTAAGAAAACCTGGATCCACAGGTTGTACTCACATGGCATATTTGTGTATACGTCTTCTCAAACTACAGTACTGAATGTTGCCGTTTACCTGCACACTGAATAAACCTCCTTTTCCACTTTTGTATTTCGTCTCTCTGTGTGGAGTTTTTTTTATACAGCAGGACTAGTAAGTACACATGTGTTGTGGTGAACAGTGTACCCCAGGAATCATTTTCTTTTTGCAGAGTGGCACTCTCCCATCATTCTTCAGTATTCTTTGGTTTACTCCCTGATGTCGACAAAGGGCATTGCTTTCCAGATGCCACTCTGTAAACTGAATGATAGGGTAATACTCAGGCACTGCTCCAAGCCACCTCCACATTCCACAGATGACTGACACAGAAAGAGGGTGGGAGAGCACTCAGAGATATCCCAAAGGAAATGATTTTCAGGTCAACATGCCATGCAAACAGCTATACCACATGAAGAGACAGTGTGCAATTCCCACATCGTACACACTGCAATTTCTAAATGCCTAGAATCCAGGTGCGGCCTCTTCTAGAAACACAGGACACTTCAAAAACCTCATGCACACATACTATAAAACTGGTTCTGAAGTTAGAGTTACTGTTGGAATTCAAAGCAAACTTGGGGGCTCCTCTTTGGGTAAACAAACTGAAGAATGTTGAGGGAATCAAAAAGAAGAAGAAGAGGAGATTGGATTTATACCTTCACTTGGAGTCTCAGAGCTGCTTACAATCTCCTTCCCTTCCTCTCCCCATAACAGGCACCGTATAAGATAAGTGGGGCTGAGAGAACTCTTTTGAGAACTGTTCTTTCAAGAACAGCTGTGCCAGAACTACGGCTTGCCCAAGGTCATCCAGCAGGTGCAAGTGGAGGAGTGGGGAATCAAACCTGGTTCTCCCAGATTAGAGTCTGTGCACTTAACCACTACACCCAACTGGCTCTCAGAGCTTTGAATACATTAAGCTGCTTTGTATTGGACATACCATGGACAGAACTGTCTACTCTGACCGGCAGTGGCTGTCAGGCAGAGGTCTTTCACATCACTGACAGCCTCATCTTTTTAAAGGGAGATGCTGGGATTGAACCTGGGGCCTTGGCTGTGAAGGCAGATGCTCTACCACTGAGCCACAGCTCTACAACAGAAGGCATCCTTGTAACTTCCTACCTGATCCTTTTAACTGAGCCAGTATCTGGGAGAGTGGGTTATAAATTAAATTTAAAAAATAAACTAGAGATGTTGGGGAGTAAACCTGGGACCTTCTGCATGCAAATCAGATGCTTTCCCATCAAGCCATAGCTTCATCCTTAAATATAGCTTAAACTAGACTAATTTCTCATCCCTCTTATAACATTCTTGAACCACTTGTGCCTTTCTCAGTGCAGTCCTATGCAAGACTATACCCTTCTCAGGCCATTGACATCAGTGGACTTAGAAAGGTGTAAATCTGCAGCTCAGCATTACACTGGATTACACATTACACCATAAATCTACTACTACTAATAACTTGGAGACCCATCCATCAGAAGCTTATCACCTGTCACTTGAGACCACTGATATAACAACCTGGAGGTGATATATAATATTCACAGTTTACCCTCCCAACCCAAGCCGGAAAGACTTATGAAAGCACCTGCTCTGTTCTAGCATATAGCTTTGATCTTCATCTCCAACATCTGCCCTCCTTTAGGGCAAGGTTTGGCCCTTCCAGGAGCAGTCACAGGGAATTATATCACCCTATGTATCATTGTTTTGAACATAAAAACTAATCAACATGAATTTAAAATGTTTTAAAAGAGATATATTACATCTGTTATGCAAATAACTGTTGGATGCAAGCACCGTGCAGTGTCTTGGTGCAGTCAACAAGCAACCTAGAAGTACTTTCCATATTGTGCTGAAGCAGAAAATCTCCATGATGGTAGACTGACACTGATTTGAAAGCTCTCTGTTAGATACATCTGAACCCACAAGGACACTGATGGAACAAATGATGACTATCGTAGACTGGAACCTAGAGGTTCTGTTCTGAAAAGGGTTTCACTCCTGCAGGAACATAGGAGTGGATTATGGCATGTGGAATGGATTCTACAGATCCCTTCCGTTATGTGCAGACCCAGGCTAGCCCAGACTCATCAGATCTTAAAAGCTAAGCAGGGATGGCTCTGGCTAGTATTTGGATGGGAGACCACCAAGAAATACCAGGGTTGTGACACAGAGTCAAAACAATGGCAAACCACCTCTGAATGCCTTGAAAACCCTATGGGGTCACCATAAATCAGCTGTGACTTGATGGCACTTTCCGCCACTATGTGCAGAAACCTCAAGTAGGTAAGCATTTCTGAGACATCTAACACAGGGGTGTCAAACATGCGGACCTCCAAGGAAGACTCTTCAGAGGAAGGCAATGGCAAACCACCTCTGCTTCTCACTTGCCTTGCAAGTGCCTTGCTGGGATTGTCATAAATCAGTTTCCACAGCCCACTCCTGTTATGAAGGGATGATTAAGAAAGATTCCTTACTCAGACTGCCTTTGTGATTGTTATCGGGGGGAACTGGTACTTTGATACATATTTTATTGGAGTGTCCTCTTTATATTAGCCTTAGAAACAGGTTTTTAACAGAATACCGAGATCATTTTTCACCTTTGTCTCATCACCAACTAGTTTTACTCCTTTTATCTGACAGATTCCTAACCTTATCCTTGCTGCTGCAAGATTTTCCAGTCAGTTTAGTGTTATAGTTAAATGATGCTACTTAAGTGGCTCAAACTGCCGAACTACAGACTCAGAAGGGCTGTAGTTCGGCAGTTTGAGACCCGAGTGCTGCATGACAGAGTGAGCTCCCGTCTCTGGCCCCAGCTCCTGCCAACCTAGCAGTTTGAAAGCAAGAAATTGCAAGTAGATAAATAGGTACCGCTTCGGTGGGAAGGTAACAGCATTCCATGCATCTCGGTGTCTAGTCATGCTGGCCACATGACCACGGAAACATCTTTGGACAGCGCTGGCTCTTCGGCTTGGAAATGGAGACGAGCACTGCATCTCTAGAGTCGTATGTGACTGGCTTTCGAGCAAGGGAAACCTTTTTTACCTTACTTAACAGATGGGTTTCTGACTGCTCAAGACTTGTAGTCAAGGAGCTTTAATCAGATTAAAGGAAAGGTAAGGGAAATGTAAAGGAAAGGAAGGAAAGTCAGATGGAACTTGACAGCACATACGTGTTTGCTCTGACCTTTAAGACCCTTAGCTCTCCCTCAACCTGCTCCCGCCCTGGGAGGCTAAGGGAAGTTGCAATTTTCACTTGAAATTCCTCGCCATCTTGGAATAGCCTGTTTATTTCTTGATTCTGTATTTTATTATTGTTTTTAACTTATTTATTGCCTCATTCCGTTGTAAGCTGCCCTGAGCCCCACTCACAAGGAAGGACAGCCTAGAAGTCCACATAAAATAAATAAATAAATGAATACGTATTTCATAAAAGGTATCATTGTGGTCTGTGCTTTGTTTTGGGGACTGGGTTTTGGACTGGCACACTCGCAAACAGCTTTTGTCTTCAGTGGATTGATCCACAGAGACTGAAGAATCCCTAGAGTGTTGTGGTGACACTTTTGATTACTCAACTGGATGTGATATTTGCAAAATAGCTTCCCAAGTCCCTGCCCTCAAAACAATCCTGCTGGTTGCCAGCATTCTTCTGGCAGCCCTAGTACGTCCTAGTTCAGGTGCTGGAAATGAACAGATGTTCCTGGGGGGGAACCCCCTTGCTGTTTCTTTGTCCAAAATTAACATTCCCCAAACTGTTCCTCTGAAAAAATAAAACAGCACCAGTGTTCTCTATTAGACGTATTTGTACTTATTTCCTGTTGTTTGTATAAACCGTCTGGCAACAAATCATGATTTATCCCCAACAGCTGATCACAGGGCACATAACTTTTTTTTCAGGCAGCATTTGTAGATCTGTGTTCTTGGGGTCAAATTTTTGTAGTCAGTACCATAAGTGTAAACTACAGGGGGGCTAGGGTTGCCAAGTCTGTATTACTCACCGGCGGGGGGGAGTCCTCCGTCCGCCGGGAGATTCCCCTGTGCGCGCGCGTCCGGTGACATCACTGGAAGTGACGTCAGCACGTTGGGGGCGTTGCCAGGGCGACGCTCTGGCAATCGCCCCAAAACTCTATGGTATCATAGAGTTTTGGGGTGATTGCCAGAGTGTCGCCCTGGCAACGCCCCCAACGTGATGATGTCACTTCCAGGTGACGTCATTACGTTGGAGAAGTCATCCTGGCTGGACGACTTCGGGGGTGGGGTTCCCCCTGCTGGCTGAATGCTGGCCGGTGGATCGGGAACCCCTGTAGTGGGGGATCCCCCGCCCCCTGGGCTGACTTGCCAGCCCTAAGGGGGGCTCAGGCCTCCTTTGGATTTTTTTTTTTTGGGGGGGGCTGAGCCTTCACCAGCAACCAGTGCCAGGCAATATTGAGTTTAAAAACTTTCCCATGTAGGTTTTTTCCTCTGGGCTGGAAAGAAGGAAGTCAATGTTTTCCAGGCTCACCTTTCTAGGCTTTCCAGGCTCACCTTCTTACAAATGCTGATTGAGCTAGCAGGACAGACAATGGGATGGTTAAACATCCCCTTTCTCCCACCTCTCTTCTCCAAGCAGGGAGGTATCAAATGGTGGAGGAAGACAGATCTCTGGAGACAGGAAAAGCTGCCTTCAACTGGGTGGGGAAAGATTTGATAGCATTCTTTGCTTGCAACAGGAAGAGAAGGTCTCTTGTGGCTGGATCCATCAGGGGAGACAGACCTCTGACCTGAGGTCTAGGGAAGGTGGCCATTTTTGTCTATCCAGCTGGCCTAGAGGGCTGAAGAACACTTGATATTGTAAACAGTAACTGTGATCTGCAAAGTTTTTCGGTTGTATCTTTGCCATCTCTACATTAATAACTAAGATTTTTGATATCCAGAACATATCAGTCTTTGAATATGTTTCGTGTCTGTCTGTCAGAAAAGAAAATATAGTCCTTAATCCTGGCTGGCTCCACCCACTTTCAATGTAGCAACAGTCAGATTGCAAAGCATCTGTTGGGCCCAACATACTTGCTGGGCTGCAGTTTACATTATGGGAGGAAGTGTGTTTCTATTTTATTTTACTTGGGTCTACATATCCTGGATTGAGAACAGTTTTTTTTTAAATCTTAATCTCTTCTTTCAATTTCTATTTCATTTTTAAATGGCAAGCCTGTCTGCATGAACAAGATTGGGGGGAGCATGCAGATCAGAGGCCTTTTAGAATTTCCTTTTGCCCCATGTGGAGCTCAGAGAGAACATTGGCAAGAAATATGCACTCTGTACATGTTCATGCTCTTAATTTTGCTGTTACTTAAAATGGTGTGGTATAGTTTCAAAGAGGCAACCAACTGAGATACACTAAAAGGAATAACAGGACTGCCCACTTGAAACAATGGGAGAGGCTTGAAGGCCCATTGGAGACAGGGGAGCTAGGAATGCCAATTGACTTGCATGGGCTCCACTGAAATACATTGTAGCACAAAAAAATTGCAAAGCAAATACAGAATGGTTTTTCCATTAAGGTTTTTGGGCCCAGAAAGGTTACTCTGGGATATGAATGACAGCCCCCCAAAGTGGAAAAACTGTCCCTAGGAAGAGAATCTGTGTTCTGCAATTGGTACTGGAATGACATCCCCGAGAGTGGAATGACGATCCCTAGCAATAGAATCTGTGCTCTGGGACTGGAATGACAGGTCACAGAGTGAAATGACAGCCCCTGGGAATAGGCTCAGTGCTCTGGGACTGGAATGACAGCCCCCAGAGTGGAATGATAGTCCTAGAATGCTTCTGCAACTCCCGGGGGCTGTCATTCCAGTCCCAGAACACTTCAGCTAATCCCAGGGCCTGTCAATCCACTCTGGGAGTTGTCATTCCAGTCCCAGAGCACTGAGTATTCCCAGGGGCTTTCATTCCACTCTGCAAATTTAGAACCTGCAGGGAGTACATGTTTAACATGTCTACCCCTCCTATTTTTTATATGCATTTTTTCCTCCTTAAGAATCCTGATATTTTCCTTTGAATTGTTTTCAGTCCACTATTCTATTTAATTTGTGGTCAAGTCACAGCTGACTTATGTTGACCCCATTAGGTCTTTAAGGCAAGAGAGGATCAGAGGTGGTTTGCCATTGCCTGCCTCTGGGTGGCAACCCTGGTACCCCTTGGTGGTCTCCCATCTAAATACTAGCCAGGGCCAACCCTGCCTAGCTTCTGAGATCTAACAAGATCAGGTTAGCCTGGGCTATCCAAGTCACGGCTTTACGGCATTATACACACACATTATTAAGCCTTCGTGATTTTTTAAAAAAGTAATTAATCATCTGCTTTATAACTGATCAGTTGGTTGAACTGAAGCTCATTTCCCTCTTACCAAATTCTCATTAGAGGTAGGTGTCCCTTTGAGATAGCAAAAGAAATATGAGATTACTTCCAATTTGATAAAGAAAAGGTGAAGCTCATTGTTAACATTAAAGCATTATTTTTCATTCTCCAGTACAACCAGAATCAGAACAAAAACAAATGTCAGTTTAATATACAACCCCAGCAATTAATAGTGGAAGAGTTTCAGCACAGCCCTATTTAGTTTTACCTATGCTGATTAAAAATTACCTCTAGAGATTATTCAACTAATGCTTTCCTTCCTTAAAGGCCAATCCTATGTGTGTTTACGTAGAAGTAAGTCCTACTGACCTTAAATGAAGTTTATTCCCAAATCATCAGGCATAGAATTACAGATTTAATATAAACCAGCTAATTGGATTTAAAATTTGCTTTCCTAATTATTATAATTAGAACAAGAAGACAACTCACTGATCATATCATTAAAGAAGCTTTTCAATTCTGCTTTATTATGAAGACAAACATGCTTCTTTTCAAGGAACAGAAGCCAGCTCATAAAAAACTTTTGTATGTTAAAAGATGGAATTAGTAAAATTCTTTCATTAATTAGGCACTGTTTTGGGTTTTTTTTTTGTAGTATATGTGTGTGTTTGTGTGCTAATACTAGTTGGATCTGACATGGAAATTTTGAACCTTTGGTTTATTGAGGAAGATGTTAGTTGCACTTAATATTTTCCTGTTTTCATTTCTAGTCCTAAACAATTGATTTCAGGGGATACAATATTCACCAAAAATGTTTTGAGTCTGTGAGAATAGTCCCCCCCCCCCATTCTTTCTTGTGTCATTGTCTCCCCAGTTCTCTTTAGGAACTATTGGGCGCGATCATATGCACCCATTTGTGACACAAGAAGGACGATTCCCCGCTGGCTCAAAGTGGTGTGATCATACAAGCACATCTGGGAAGCATCCTGCAGCTGGTGTCAAACTGTCGCAAGCCGCTTTGAGCCGGCGGGGAATCGGTGTATTTAGCTACCAGTGAAAAGGCAGTCTCAAATGGTTTGTGATGGCCCAGAACTGGCCTCTCCCGATGTGATCGCACCAGCGCAAACAAGTGGCGTCAGGGAGCAGGCTTTTTGGTTCCCCCCCTCATTCCGGTATGCGCATCATCAGATGACCCCGAGGGTGGAGAGGCAAGTCATCGATCCCTTGTAGAAGTGAATAAGTGCATTGAAAACGGCCAGGGGGAAAAAAACGAATTCACCCGTGGCTGCGTGTGATCACGCAGTAGCGGTTCGCCCTCACATGTCCACAGACCTGTGTGATCCCGCAAAAGCAGCGCAAATTGCACCAGCGCAAATTTGTGTCGATTCCCGTCCGGTTTATCTCGCTTGTGTGGATGGGGCCATTGTTTTCTTTTTACTGTTCCTTTCATCTTCTTGGAATAGTCATGCAGGTGAACACAGGCCCTTTCTGCACTCTCCTTTTAATCCATGTTGTATCCTCCAAGCAATTCTTCACTGAAATCAAATTCAACCTTCTTTTTAATCCAGGTCCCCCCCCCCCCATTCTGCACTAAAATGGAGTTCAATCTTCTTTTTATTCTGGGTTTTTCCACATTCTGCATTACATCACCACCCTCCAGTGGTCAGCTGGTTTTAGCCTGCTGTTGCCCCACATTATTTGGATTCTGTTTTGCCGTGGACTTAAATTGCCTTGACTCGAACACTGAGAAAATCTGGAGTGGCAGGCAAATGCGGAAAGGACTACAGCCATCCCAGGTTCCATGATGAGCAGGATGATGTCACAATATTACATATCCAACCAGATTTGGCTGTGTGATGACATCACTGAAGTCAATAAAGCCCATTGAGAGACAGAGCAAAAATATAACAAGAGAAGGCTATGTTCATGAATAGGCAAACATTTCCATAAGTATTACCACATCAGTTTGCTAGCCTCCAGGTGGCAGCTGGAGATCTCCTGGGATTACGACTAATCTCCCCGGTGACAGAGATCAGTTCAGTGGAGAAAATGGCTGCTTTGGAAGGTGGACTCTGTGGCATTATGCCCCACTGAAGCCCCTCCCCTCCCCAAACCCTGTTTTCACCAGGCTCTGCCCCCCAAATCTCCAGGTATTTCTGAACCTGCAGCTGTCAACTCTATTACCAAAGGGTCACTGAAAGTAGTGGTGGTATGTGTGCGAGTGTTTGGAGGGGTGGATAGATTTTCTGACACAACTGGAAATATTCCTGGAAAAGAGTGGATAGTTTAGCTGGGAGTTTTACACTGTCTGAATCCAAAGGTTCTTTCCCGCTGGTGGAAAGCAGTTCTGCCAGCTGAACAAAATTTCCCACCTCCCTGCTGCGTCCTCTACAGCCCTTTGAGTTCCCTGAAGTGTTGCACTTTAGGGACAGGGATGAAGGAAGCCTGTAGGGATGAAGCGGATTCTGCATTTGGAGGGGAACATCTGTGAAGATCACCCACCTTCCAGTGGCAGAAAATGACCTTTACAGGTCAGCTGGGTGAGTCAGAAATCAGAGCACATAGATGGCAGGTGTCGTGGGGGGAGGGGGGGGTGCAGCAAGTTTGGCACAAGGGGACTGGCAATCATGAGACATGATAAAGAGCTAAGGACCCAAACAGCCCTTAGCAAGGAATTCCAGAAAGAGAGAAATAGTGGGAGGGCTGGAGAGGAAGATGGGCTTACTGTGGAAGTGTAAGAGCCGACTCATCATGGGATCTGCTAGTACCATGCCTCTACACCTGCAGGTGTGCTAGCATAAAAGCAGTAATTTAGCCACCAAATACCCTCAGAAGCCTGTTGGTTACATGGAAATTCATTTTGAGCTTTGCCTCAGGAGCGACTCGTGGAATAAAACAGTAATAAAGACAGCCAGTCGTGCTTGTGATTATGCACTGTACTGTCTTCATTACATTTTTTTTTTGCTGAACATTTTGGCCCATAGGGAGGAACATGCCCCTTACATTAAGACCTGCTGCTGTGTTTTGGCTTTTGGACATGACCTGATGCTCAGCCTGATATCCTCCTGTAGAAATATAATTTAAGGCTTTGATTCATGTGCTGTTTGAGTCTGCAGACCATCCTGCCCAAGGCCTTGGCACAAACTAATCAACCAGGAACCCTTATTTTTCTGGCTAACACACTGTTTCAGCTCACTAAATATGTGTAGGTATCCTTGTGATGGTGAGAGCAGGCTTGCTCCACATGTGTTACCCTCTCCTGTATTTGAAAGTCTGTTTTCCACCTTTGCCTTTCCTACTTGGAACTCATTTTGTGGTCACTGCATTCCATCCTCGTCGCCAGTATAAAATATTGAGATGAGGCAGCTCTTTTCAAAACAACATGCTTCTTTATTGAACTGTGAACCAAAGAACCAGGCTCAACAGGAGCCAATTTATACTATTGCAAAACCGCACCCACCTCAAACAACAACCAATAACAAGTAGGCAGCCAGAATCGTTTGCATGAACTATATACAAAGTAATTTGCAGCTATTGGGTTATATTCCATAGTTCTGATTGGCTGTTGCCAGTAAAACCACCAATAGTCT
The DNA here is from genome assembly GCA_029233225.1 of Lepidodactylus listeri. Lineage (NCBI taxonomy): Eukaryota > Metazoa > Chordata > Lepidosauria > Squamata > Gekkonidae > Lepidodactylus > Lepidodactylus listeri. The sequence continues at coordinate 51,577,454 of JARCFY010000015.1, read as the reverse complement.
TGTAGGCTTTTGGAGCCTTGCTGAGACTGAAGCTCCACCAGTACATAACAGTTTTCTTTTTTCCCCTTTTGCCCAGCGTGCAGTCCAATTGTATTGGAACTAACTTCCACTAAGTTCAAGGGGGTACTTTGTATGTAGGAATGTGTGGTGATAGAATTTACAGTTTAGAGACATTCCCTTATAATTTAAATTGTTAAGGGACTGGTAATTTGTGAATGTGACCTAAAATCATGTGAGCTTCCTCAGTTCTAGAACAAGGGTTAGAGACTGCTGTGGAAAATGTTTTAGCTGTTCTTCCTATTATTGTTTGAAGTTATTACACAATCAAGTCTAACCATGTACAAAGGATTGCAGCACGTGAAAGAGAGCGAGAGAGGGAGAGCGAGAGAGAGAGCATTAAGTTTTTAACATCTAGCATTATAACAAGCATGTTTGTTTGGAGGGGATGCACAGATTCAGGCTAGCCCGACCTAGTCAGCTCTTGGAAGCTAAGAAGTGTTAGCCCTGGTCAGTATTTGGATGCAAGACCACTGTGGAAGTCCAGAGTCATGATACAGGGGCAGGCAATGGCAAATCATCTCTGAACATCTCTTGCCTTGAAAACCCCACAGGATTGCCATAACTCAGTTGTGAACTGATGGCAAACAAACAGTAGTTGGCAATAATTTGGCACTAATTGGGTGTGTTTTCTTTAATTTTTCTGGCCAGTGGCATTGTGGGGGAGGGCACAGGGGTGGTTGCCCCAGGTGCAAAATTCTTAGGGGTGCAAAATTTCAAAAAAAGAGAAAGTAGTAGTAATAAATAAAAAATAGCGCCCCCACCCCCTCACACAGAAAATCTCCCAATGTTCGAACATTCTACACCGTTTTTCAACAAATAAACGTTGCCACGTGACATTTTACAGTATTTTTTCTTGCTAATTACAGCCATAATTACAGCTCATGTAATCCTTATCGGTGAATTACATACATAATGCCTGTTAATAGCATGGTTTCCCGTTTGAAGATACTGGTACTGTAATGTTCCATAACTTGCATAAAAATCATAATTAAAACTCGTAATTTCACACCGAGTTGCAACGGGCGCCTTAAAATACAATATATGTGCTTGGGCGGTAAGGGGTTCAGTACTGGACTGGTGGAAAGGGACTCAGGGAGTGCTAACAGTCCACAGCTTAGGGGGCACAATACTTGCCTGGCCCCGGGGGCTGGCAATCCATGCTACGCCACTGCTTCTGGCTGTAGAAATGTGTTTTTATCTTTGAATGAAGGTGCTTGTATTTAGGCAGCCAAGGCATTGTCATCATTTTATTATAATGGTATGTATTAAGAAATGTTTAAAGCTTTCCTCCAGCCTAAAAATGAAAGGCTCCTTAGGCTGGAGAAAGACTTCTTAAGTAGGGTTGCCAGATGGTTAAAAACAAAAAACTGGAGATGCTTGAAGACATAATTATATTACAAGTATGTGTGTATATATAGATGTTCTGCTAATATATTTGTATTCCAAAATAAGTAATTTTAACATTTATATTTCTGTTTGCTTTAGAGTTAAATGGATATTGGCAAACAGAAAAATTGTTCGGATGCCTCAGTCGCCATGTTGACAATTATTCTTATGTGGGGTACATGTGGCCTCATTTGTTCAAATTGGATTGGTTACTATGAGCAGAAAAGAAGTGAGGACTGGTTGCTGGCAAAGCAAATGTGGATTGGCTGATCAAGAACCTCTGAGGCAATGGGCAAGACACCTAAGGAGGGCTTGCAGTGCTATAAAATATTAATATCTCTCTCTGGTTGGCCTGTGTGACAGAGAAGGCGGACTTAGCAGTAATGTCTAAATTATGGGCTCTGGCTGATTGGAAGATTAGGTTATTCATGGCTGCAGGAGTCCAGTGCTGATCTTTGACTTGTGGGCTCAAGGAGCAGTACTTCCGGGTTGTCAGTTGCACCTTAACTGTTGACAAAAGGGATTGTAGTTTCAGTTTCCTTAGATATAGGTAGCCTCTTGCTATGAAAGTTCAGGCTACAATCCACACACAAATAATGTTCTGTGTCACTGAGCTACGGTTCCATTTCTTTGGTCATTTTTTTCTGCTTTGTAATTAGTTTGTAATAATGGATTTGATGAAGTATGGTTCAAAATATTTAAGAAACACTAGGAGTTTCTGTTGTTTCCTCCCCCAAATGTGGATGGAATTCTCTCTCTGTATATCATGGAGACTCTTTCCCCTCCTAATGTTCTCAAAACACAGTGAAGCTCTCATTACAGGCCAAAATCTTTATGGATCACCGAGATTATGTCAAAGGTCCTTGTTACAAGGTTAAATGTGATTATTTTCTGACATAAGTCACCTTCAGTTTAGATTCATAAAGAAGCACTACGGTGCAGATAATATCAACAATTTAGTAAATGCACTTTCAAGATTTCATTAGGACTTGGGGGTAATTACCAGGTGAGAGTACCGAGCTCCAAACAGCAAATAGCAGCTCTTAGCCAAAAAAAAGGGCCTTCCAAAATAGGTGTTAAAATGCTTCCAGATAAGAGGAGCCTTGAATATTTGGAGTAGCTACTAAATGCCTTAATATGTGTCAGGGCTCACCTTGTGGCTCAAGGCAGGTTGCAATTCCAAAACCTACCGTATTCCAAAGTACAGTAAAATCTCATTTACCCCCTTCCTCAAGAAAATGCCTGCAGCTTAAATCCGATTAAAAGTCCTTGCAAATAAAACGGTCTTACAGAACCTCCTAAATATGGTGTCTCCTCACCTACCCAGGGAGCCCATCCCACAAAGTGGGAGCTGCCATAGAAAAGGAATAGGCTCTTCCAAGGATGTCAAACATATAGCCCCTGGGCCAGAACTGGCCCATCCAGGGCAGAGGCTGTGCATTATGTCCCTGTATATTTCCCCAGAGCTAATGAGTAATGGGCTGTGGAAGTGGGAAGTGGGCATCAAGGAGATACTTTAAAGAAATACTGTAAGACTGTAAATGTTTTAAATATGGTTTGCCTGTGTCCTTTATGAAGTTTATATCTCCTGTACCTGGCATTACAGTTTATGGCACACATGGCCTGGCCAGACTAAGTGACATTCATGTCAAATCCAGCCCTTGTAACAAATGAATTTGACACCTCTGCTCTAGTAGATGCTAAGGAGGCCCACCTTAAGTGGGGAAACAGCTAGAAGGTGGCAAATAAACTGATGCCTCAAGAATTAAGGGTTCAGTCCTTAACTAAGGGACGAAATAATACCGAAAAGTATCTCTGAGTACATGCTAAATGACTTTGTATTCATCAAGCTGACTTCACAGACTAAGGATAAAGGAGCTTCCAAGTAGGCTGACAAACTCCAGGTAGTGGCTGATTATCTCCCCCCTATTACAACTGATCTCCAGGCAACAGAGATCAGTTCACCTGGAGAAAATGGCTGCTTTGGAAGGTGGACTCAGTGGCATTATACCTCATTGAAGTCCATCCCTTCCCCAAACCCTGCCTTTCTCAGGCTCCATCCTCAAAATTTCCAGGTATTTCCCAACCCAGAGCTGGCAACCCTACTTCCAAGGCACATGGCAGGCCTGAACTCCAAGACTTCTCTTTTGGCCTGAACCTCAATATCTCTCTTTTTAGAAATTAAACCTTGCCTCTGCCAGACATTATGGAGACAAACAGGGAGCTTTATGAATTGGCTGTTGGTTCCCTACACCTCTAGGTCTTTTTGGTCAGCGAGTTAACTACCAGAAAATCCAGCTGAGACTTTCAAATAAAAGCCCATAATCCTCTTAGCCTGGGAATGTAAGAACATAAGAGAAGTCAATGTTGGATCAGGCCAGTGGCCCATCCAGTCTAACGCTCTGTCACACAGTGGCCAAAAATAGCAGGTGCCATCAGGAAATCCACCAGTGGGGCCAGGACACTAGAAGCCTAGACACTGTTGCCCCTGACCCCAAGCACCAAGAATACAGAACATCACTTGCCCCATACTGAGAGTTCCTATCTATACCTTGTGGCTAATAGCCACTGATGGACCTCTGCTCAGAAGTCAGGGGACACTTGAGGGGTACTTCGTTTTCATTGACTTATATGAGGAAATAATTTCATGAGAGTAGCCATGTTGGTTTGCAGTAGAAGAGCTAGATCTGAGTCCATTAGCACCTTAGACACCAGAGAGATTTTGGGGGTAAAAGCTTTTGAGAGTCAAAGCTCTGCCGAGCACTGTGGAACTTACGTATGAGTACATATGCATATAATCAGGTACACTGTTTGTGTTTAACTGTGGAGATAGTAGGATGGATTGAGACAAGCTTGTTTAATTCTGCACTTTGCATTTGTATATGTAAGCCCTGTAAAATATGTATTTTTTATTGTTGTTGTTTTTGTTATTGTTGTTATTTAAAAGTGTGTTACATATTTTTATTTTTATTTTCAACAATTAAATAAGTAAAAGAGAAAAAAACATGAGTATGTCTCGATAAAGTAATACAGTACTTGACAAAGTAATACAATTATTTAGCAGAACATATACCTTCAAAATATAAAATAAATAAGAAAAAAACTTTCTAAACCTTTTACACAATTCTAGTGTCATAACTTCCAATAGTATTTCAAGAGAAAAGTTAAAAGTCCGTAACTCGAATCAAATTAACCAATTTATTTTCAAAAAATTGTAATATTGATGTCTCTGAGAAGTTCTATAGTCTTCAAGTATGTCATCCAGGTTCTCCAGCACTGGATACCCTCTTTCTAAATATTCAGAGGAACTGGAAGAAGAGATAACTTGTTATATAATCCAATATTTTATCCATTAATAAATGGTTCTGAATTCTAGAATACCATTGTCTAATAGCTGGAAGTTCACTGTCTTCCAAAATGCTGCTATCATTGTTTTAGCAGCTGATATCTTTCCTTACTTGTTACATGTTTTAACCCACATAGAGGGCCCTAGCCTGGAGCACTGCTTTGACTCTTGAAACTTATAACCCAAAAATATTGTTGGTCTCTAAGGTGCTACTGGACTCAAATCTAGCAACTTGCTGTGGGGGGGGGGGGACTAAATAGGATTGCCAACCTCCAAGTGGTAGCTGGAGATTCCCCCAGAATTACAATGGATCCAGCTGACAGAGATCAGTTCCCCTGGGGAAAATGGCTGCTTTGGAGGGTGAACTCTATGGCATTGTACCGCCCTGAGATCCCAAACAATACCCTCTCTCAAAATCTCCAGGAATTTTCCAACTCAGAGCTGGCAACCCTACCACCAAATCAACCTGCGTACTCACCTGCCCCCTCACCTGCCTGCCTGTACCCTTTGCAATTTACTATGAACAAGTAATCACACCTTATACAAAAGGTACACACACCCCAAATCACACCTTATACAGAAATGTCAGGAATGTTTTTAATCTGACCAAAATTAATCCAGTCATTTGGATTTGGGCAAAACAGACAAACAAAAACTTTCTGAATTGTAAAAACATTGATTTATTATTAAGATGCACGTTACATGTTTTCACCTGCATGGGGGGCCCTCGCCTGGAAACACTGCCCAGGGAGGTGCTTTCTACAGTAAGGCTGGGCGAGTGGTTGCCTGGCAACAGGGCAGGAGAAGAAAGGGAGGAACTGGCCATCTCCTGGCATGAGCCTTTGGTCCTGAGTGTTAGGAAGACTTCTATTGTGACTGTGAGATCGTTTCCACAAAAGAGCTTGCCCTGCTGTCGACCTCTGCAGTTATTTGCAGCTAGTGATTATTTCCCCACAGGTTGATGCACGGCAGGGTTCTTATCCACGTCTTCCCAGTTTGGTGTAGTGGTTAAGTGCACAGACTCTCCACTTGCAGCTGCTGGATGTCTTTGGGCAAGCCATAGTTCAGTCAGAGCTGTTCTTGATAGAGCAGTTCTTGACAGAGCTCTCTCAGTCCCACCTATCTCACAGGATGTCTGTTGTGGGGAGGGGAAGGGAAAGGAGTTTTTAAGCTGCTCTGAGACTCTGAGTGAAGGGCAGGGTATAAATCCAATCTCTTCTTCATCTTCTTCCCCCTGCATCTTTTAAATCCTGTGTTTGCCAGAAGTTTTCCTTGCAGTGCTCCTGAACTCGCAGTTTCAAGTGGGGAATTCTTCACATCATGCCTAACTCCACATTAGCATAATCTACATCCCAACTGCTCCCTTTTTTCCAAGCTTACCACTCCTGCCCAGCAACAAACATCATCCCTCACCGCGAGAATTCCTCCTAACGCAGAATCAGTGATTCAAGCTGTGGTGACATGGTCATTTTGATCGGGTTTCACTGCTGTTCCCTCTTGCATTTAAAATTGCTGATCAGATGGCTGCATCCGCCTCCCGCACCAAAGTGGGCTCACTTGGGCAATCCTCCCGGTTCCCTAGCAAGTTTTCTGGCACTGGAAAAATCAAATACTTTTCGGGTATTTGCGCTTTGAATCCGCGATTTTGCCGATCTGGACAGCCATGCCTTGCAATGATTGCGATTAGGTCCTCTGACCATCCTTCGTGCAATGAGCGTCTCCCCCCCTCGCCCAGTTTCCACCTTTGGGCACATGAGGAATCCTGCACTGAATAAATTCAATGTTTAAACATTCAAGCGCACATATAGACTCCAGCACTTGGTAGTATGTCACCGGCTCATTTTGCTAGCTGTTTTTTTTTGGGGGGGGGGGCTGTAAAAACAAGGGAGTCCAGCGAGTCCAGGTGGGAGGAGGTGATTCGGCCATGTGCATATGCACATGCGCAAAGCAAATTTTTTAAAAAAACTTGCGGCAGAGCAGCTATCTAGATGGTGCCCAGAGCTTGCAGTTCAGGGAGGGATGTGTGATCATCCCAACCTGAAATAAAATTTTCCCGATCAGATCTATAGCAGGAACAAATTTCAATAAGCTTGCCGTGTGACCGCAGCCTCAGATCTGATGCTCCTCAACATGCCGGGAGTTAGAGGCAGGTACCAGATGTGGAAATGGTCAGAGAAAAAGAGTCTTCTCAGTAACCATTTGGAGAATTTAACCTGGCTGCAGTTTAAGATGGCTAGCCATGTTAGTCTGTCCATAGCAGTAGAAAAGAACAAGAGTCCAGTAGCACCTTAAAGACTAACAAAAATTGTGGCAGGGTAGGAGCTTTTGTGAGTCACTGCTCACTTGAAGAAATGTTGTTAGTCTTTAAGGTTCTTCTGGACTCTTGCTCTTTTCTATGCTTGCAATGTGTGATTCAGGACCCAGAGACTAAAGAGACTTCCTTTCTTTCACGCTGACCTTGAGACTGCTTAATACAATTTTCATTCATACTGTATTGTTTAAAACTCTCAGTTCTGAACCCATGGCTTCCCCTACCTTTCAATCAAAGTTTTTTGTTTTAGTGGGTTTTGAATGGGGTATCTACAATTCTGTGATCACTAACCTGGACCTTTTAAGGCCCCAAAGGGTTACAGTACATATATATTACCATATAAAGGGGTGGAGGTCTACTGCATCACTGCTAGAGGAGTCTCCCCCACTTCCGGTTGCATTTTATAATAAATGCTAGTGGCTATATACCATGCAACTGCAGAGCATGCTTAATGCAGCAGCCATGGGGATGAGGGAACACCTGTTTTTGGAAAGCCTGGTATAGCTGCTATGGAGAAAAATTTGCAGTGGTCCCCATCATGGTGGCCACAACTGGTATAAATATTTATAGGATTTTCCAGTAATCTACTCTGAGCTCTCTGTAATCTACTCTGAGCTCTCATTTTCCTCAGTGTCCAAGACCTGCTAGGAGCAGAATAATCCTCTTGAAGGCGACTAGTGTTACCAACTCTGGATTGGGGAACTGCTGGAGATATGCGGCTTGAAGAGGGGAGGGACCTCAGCAGTAGGGATCCCAGCCTCCTGATCTGGAAGGGGGATCCCCCAATTTGGAGTGGGCTTCCCCACTGCCAGCCAGCTGGCCAGTGGACGGAAATCCTGCCCCCAAAATGATGTTTTTGGGGTACTTCCGGTACCAGAGAAGTACCGCCCCCAACTTGATGATATCACCTGAGAGTGACGTCATTGCACTGGAAATGTTGCTCAGAGGTTGCTCTGATATTTGGGCAAACTCTATGGTTTTGAGGGTAGAAAAACCACAGAGTTTCACTCAAATACCAGAGCATCTCTGCACAATATTTCTGGTGCTATGATGTCATTCTTGGTTGATGTCATCACATCAGGGACATCACACAACACCCTTCCACCCCCTGGAATGCCCCCCAAAGGCCCCCGCAGGCAGATGTAAGAGACCTGGCAACCCTACTCAGCAGGGTATAGTGCCACAGAGTCTGTCCTCCAAAGCAGCCATCTTCTCCAGTGGAACTGATCTCTTTGGTCTGCAAAGCAGTTGTACTTCTGGGAGATTTCCAGGCCCCAGCTGGTAGCTGGCAACCCCAGCATCAGCTCATCTTCCCCATGAACCATTGACATCTTAGCAACAGAATTTTGTATAGTTCGTTTTTATTGATAATAAATAATGCATTGTTTTACACAAACAGTAACAAAGGCCCCGGCATGCATATCCTTTGGCAAACAAGCAAACAGTCAAAAAAATGCAAAAAAAGAGCGGGGACAGCAATGCGATAACAGCCAGTGCAGGAAACTGCAGTCCCTCCCCTTGTCTGTTATGTTTAAAAAAACTTTGGGGGTGTTCTTTCAGGATTCATTTCTCCTCATGTATCTGAGATGTTCCTGATTCCAGTGGATGGATGGCCTTTGGTTCAGCTCCATAGCCAGCATGCCAGAGAGGTATAGTGGTTAAGAGTGGCAGACTCTAATCTGAAGACCTGTGTTTGATTCCCCACTCTTCCGCATGAAGCCTGCTGGGTGACCTTGGGCCAGTCATAGCTTTCTCAGAGCTCTCTCAGTCCCACCTACCTCACAAGTTATCTCTTGTGGGGAGAGGAAGGGAAGGAGATTGTAAGCTGCTATGAGACTCCTTAAAGTAGAGAAAAGGGGGTTATACAAACCAACTCTTCTTCTTCCATATAATGCCCTATTCAGCAAATGATACTCAAAGAAAACCTCACAAATACAGAGTTGCCAACTTAAAAAAAAAAAGAGACTTTTACTGTTTTTTCCTCCCCTGCCACTACCAGCATGTTTTGAGCTAATATTAGCAGCACTATATTTACTAGGGGTGTGTGCATGCTTTAAAGCTAGTCAAATCCAACTCTAGGGGGTGGTGCTCATCTCTGTTTCCAAGCTGAAAAGGCAGCGTTGTCTGAAGACTTCTCCGTGGTCATGTGGCCAGCATGACTAGATGTCGAGGCACACGGAATTCTGTTATCTTCCCACCAAAGTGGTACCTATTTATCTACTTGCAATTTCTTGCTTTCAAACTGCTAGGTTGGCAGGAGCTGGGGCCAGAGACGGGAGCTCACTCCGTCAGGCGGCACTCGGGTCTCGAACTGCCAAGCTATGGACCTTCCGGTCTGCAATTCAGCGTCTTAACCTCTGAGCCACCGTGGCCTCTGTGAATGCTTTAGCTAAGCGCAAATGCTTACTTGACCAGATTGTTGAGCTTGGCACGCCAGAAGACACTGCATGAGTGGGATTCCACTGCCACCACCCCTGCATCCATGGGCTCCATTGAACCAAGGTAGTCCTAGCAAAGCAACCTGGTTAGTTTGGCACAGGGACAGCTGTGGAGATTGACTTTCCTGTGACACCCTTGTCCACTGGTCAAGAGCCCAAGCAGGGGCTTAATCCTCCTCACCCTTACCCAAGCTCAGGCTTAATCTACTGCTTCTGCCAGCACCTGCCAGTGGTAAAACAAAACTTTTGCTATTAGTTCTGTTCCCGCTGGGCCACCTGGCTTTCCTTCCTGATCTGCCCTCGGTGCTTCCTTTGGCCCTGCTCTGGTATTTTAAAAACATCTGTTGGGACCCTTATCTGTCTTTCTCCTCTTCCACCTCACCAAAGAGCAGAACAACAGAGCTATGGTACTATCACCTGGGCTTCACAAGGGCGTTTCATCTATGTACAGTTGATTGGAAATTCATTCACTGCCCTTGTTTGAGTGGACAGAAGATGGCTATTGAGTCAAACCAATGCTCTCCACTGTGTTTGCATTTACTCCAGACCATGATGAACAAAAGCAAAGGGAAAGAACAGACAGCAAAGACAGGCGTCTAAAGGCTGGTTTGTCTCTGTAGGGTCTCATGCAAATTCTCACGAGGCCAAGACTAAAACGGCTGTCAAATTGTCCTCTTTCATACGCCCATTTTGCAACTTCTTCCTTAAAGGTTCTTGGTAGTATCTATGCGGTATGTAAAAATGGATGATGAGTCAAACATAAAAAAGCTAAAGGCAAGCATTGTTATGTATATGGGAAAGGGAACTGAGCCTAGGGAAACTCTTGCTTTGGCCACCTTGCCCCCAAGACCTGAAAGCTAAGGGTATATACAGTGAACTGATGATTTGGGCCCACGAGAGAGTTAAACACAAATAGCTAGGAGAATTACAAAATACCCTACGCAATTGCGAATGTGAAGATCCCAGCCTAGACACACAGTTCTAGAACACTCCTGCTCTTTTGCGAGTCCCAAGAGGCAAACAATCATCCGTGTTTGGTGTTGCTTGTTGGAATGTATCATTTTTGAAAATGGGCCATGTTGGAACAACCATTTCCTCTGTGTTGGTTTCCGCTGTGCATTCACAGATGCATATAACTACACATTCAAGATGGTCATATACACAAATAAAAGTCTATCCCTGTTTCCCCTCTTCAACCCCTTGGCACCAGCAGAAGTGACTTGTTCTTTGGATTACGAGGCGCACAGTCAGTATTTATTTGGCATCAGGAGTGTTGGATTCATCTCTTTTTCCTTCCTGTCCAGAACTCTGCCGATTAAGGGCAGGACATCTCCATGCTCTTCTCCTTCTCCTCCCACTCTTCTTCTGACTCGTAAGTGCCTTTCACAATGGCCACTCTGTCAGACAGATTCATGGAGTGGGGCGACAGCAGGTAGTTGTAAAGCAAAGAAGCGATGATGCCTCCGCAGATGGGTCCCACCCAGAAGACCTGAGAAAAGTCAAGGAAAGGGTTAAACAATTTCCTCATGATGCCAGTGAGACCCTGGCTGCGGTCACGTGAAATAATCCACTTTCAATCCACTTTCAGTGCACTTTCCAACTGGATTTTTACTGTGTGAGTGGGCAAAATCCAATTGGAAAGTGCATTGAAAGTGGATTATTTAGTGTGTGTGACTGCAGCCCCTATCAGATTTACATAGTAGTTATGCTTAATCATTTAATAGTTTGGCTTACATTCCATTTGCTCTTTGTGAGCACGGAGTCCATTGTTTGGTGAGCTGTTCAGGTGCATCCAAATGAATTAGGGAGCATCTGATTAGCATGATTGCAGTGCTTTCTCACATGATTATGTTGCTTTCTCTTGGCTACGCACCCTGCCACTCATCTACTGCTGCCACCTTCAGGGAATACAGTAAAGGGGGGTGGGGAATCCCATTTGAGATTATGTTGAGACTTATTACTTAGGTGCTTTTGGTGTCTACCCATGATTTAGTTATTTGGACTGAGCCAAAATAGCAGCAAGCTACAAAGACTATAGCGCAGTGTTTCCCAACCTGTGAGTCAGGAGGACCCAAAAGTGGATTCTGAAGCATTTTAAAGTGGGTTGTGGGCCAGCCCTCCCTCATGGCCACCCCTGTCCTTTCCTTGCTGTCATTTGCATTTTGAAAACTAAGATGTGACCGTGGAAACAGTAGCTTCCATGTCATACATTGGTTGATACTTCCCCCCCCTGCATATATATGTTCACTGAATAAAATGTGTCTAGGTGGTTATTAGAGCGAGTTTCTTAGAATCACAGAGGGATTAGAGGTAGAGTTGGATTTATACCCCGCCCTTCACTCAGAGTCTCAGAGTGGCTTACAATCTCCTTCCCTTCCTCTCCCCACAACAGACATCGTGTGAGGTAGGTGGGCTGAGAGAGCTCTGAGAGAACTGCTCTTGTGAGAGAACAGCTTTGAAAGAACTTGTGATCGACCCAGGGTCACACCAGCAGCTGCATGTGGAGGAGTGGGGAATCATACCCAGTTCTCCATCCGTGCTTCTAACCACTACACCAAACTGGCTCTCATAGAATGCTGAACTAGATGGATGCCAAGGTCATAGTTTGCCTAGGGTGCCAAAAAACCTTGGGTGGGTCACCATACTAAGTAAATTTGGACGTCTGGGTCCCCATACCAAAACAGGTTGTGAACTGCTGCTTCAGCACATGTGGTTACTGCCAAACCTTCTTGATATGGTGCTGGGTTAGAGATGAACCTTGAGGCAATCTGAGCATGATGTCATCAAAGGAATTTGAGTGAGCTGAATTCCCTTGGCAATTGTGTTCATATGGAGGTTGCAATATGCTTGGGCTTCTGACTTGTGCTGATGTTTTACTGCAAGGCAGGGGTGTAGAGTTTTGGAAATCCGGGGGGGGGCTCCTTAGCATGTGCGCTCGCTGGGATGATGTTCTCCCCCCCTCCGGGAAACCGCCCCGCCTCCCCGGGCCCTTCCGAGGCCTGCCAGCCGCTGCTGCTGGTGCCTCTCTCTCTCTCCCCCCCGCCACCCCTTCCCTCTCCCTCTCCAGCAGCGGCCGCCGGGCCTTGGAAGGACTGGAAATTTCGGGGGTGGCTCAAGCCCTCGAGCCTCCCCGTACTCTATGCCTATGCTGCAAGGCCCACCATGCATATGTCCAGGAGGTGCAGCAGGAAAACAATTCCTCCTCTTTTGGATGGACCGATTAAGTTCTAAAACAGGAATGGGCAGTTCTGAAACCATATCCCTGGATTAGAGTTAACAGATTTTGGCACAAGACAAAAAAAATAAAAAATAAAAAATGGAGATGCATTTGAATGTTCTTGCTCAGGCAAAACTTTAGGGAAATAACAAGGAAGCAAAGAGCTATTTTTTAAAAACTAAAACTTTCTCAAGGGATAGTCTGTACATCCCTAGATTGCCACCAAGTTTTAACAAAAGCACTTTATCGGCGAATTCTAGAGGTTTAAAGTGGAGGATTTCTGAGGGAAGCCAGAACAGTTCTTGGGGGAATGACTCATACAGCTCAGGGCAGGATGCATGAATCCCCACCGCCACAGGTATCCTCATAACAACCCAGAGAAGTGGATGGTACTGGGAGGGACAATGGTGTGCTCAAGGTCACTTTCAGTGCAATTCTAAACAACATCACTCCCTTCTAAGTCCCCCAAAGACTTCAACAGGTTTAGAAGAGTGTAATTCCGTTTAGGATTGCACTGCCAATGATTGTCTCCTGACAGAGTGTGGGTTTGAACTCAGGTCTTGCTTTCCTAGCTGAAAATACACCAAACTGGCTCACTGAAGTCTTGGTACTCCAGTGCCCATTTTGAACCCCTCAGATTCAAGGGTTACAGAAAAGAGAGGACAGGGTACAGCAGCCATTATCTGAGTCCCATTACCATTCCTGCCCTCATGGCATTACAGGTGTATCCAGGGCTCATTTCGTAGCAGGAGCTCCTCTGCATATTAGGCCACACACCCCTGATGTAGCCAATCCTCCAAGAGCTTACAGTAGCCTCTGTAAAAAGAGCTCTGTAAGCTCTTGGGGATTGGCTACATTGGGGGGGGGTGGCCTAATATGCAAAGGAGCGCCTGCTACGAAATGAGCTTTGGGTGTATCTGCCCTAGTAGGTTTGACAGCGGGAAGTGCTGTCAAGTCTCAGCTGATCCGTAGGGTTTTCAAGGCAAGAGATGTTCAGAGGTGGTTTGCCATTGCCTGCCTCTGTGTAGCAACCCTGGGTTTCCTTGGTGGTCTCTCCCATCTAAATACTAATCAGGGCCGACCTTGCTTAGCTTCTGAAATCTGACGAGATTGGACCAGCCTAGACTATCCATGTCAGAGCTTAATAAGCTTAGACTGGAGTAATTCTGCAAATGATTGTGCTATAAGCCGCTTCCTTTGTTGTCTGTTTGGACTTTGTTCTTGCCTCTGCAAAATGTTGGCTGCGAAACAATGGAGGCTGGAATCGTATGACATGTATTTTCTGCAGTGATGATCTACCCAAGATAAACAGCCAATGTCTTACCCACTGAGCAGGGGTGAATCGGCCGATGACAACAGCAGGACCAAATGACCTGGCTGGATTCATAGAGCAGCCAGTGAAATAGATCTGTGGAGGGAAGGATAGTTTGTTAGACATTTTACCATTCCCTGCAAATTCATTGTCGTCCCCTGCCCATCTGTCAGACAACCACAGTCCCTGTTTCCTTCGGTTGGCAGTGGATTCTTCCTTCCATTCCCACCACCATTGTTTGTGGTGTTGACTTGGAAAGAATTCTAGACAATGCTCACAGATATACTCCGGAACAAATTTCTAAAGCAAGCAAACCTAGATGTGTTCTGACGGCTGCTTCTCCCAACAACACTATCAACAAACACACTAAGAAAGCTGAAAGCAGATGTTAAGGATGAGGTACTACTTAGATTAAGTAGTTCAGCGTTGCCACCTCTGGCTTTTTACTGTGGTTTGTCCTAGTCTGGATTATGATCAACAAGCTGCTGTCTGCACTGATATCACAATTTCTGTGGGCCAGCAGCAGTATTGTAGGGGGCCACCTTTGTGGTTATCACAGCAACTCTATGGTGTTCGCATGGAGCTGTAACTCCTCACGGTGCCTCCACATGAGCAGGGGCTGGAAAGTTAATGAGTGAACTGAGACCTATAGTTGGCTAGATCTGAGCTGAATGGCCTCCTAAAAGCTACTGGGGCTTGGCTTTGGGTTGCCAGCCTCCAGGTGGGCCATGTGAAACTTAACATCAAGTAAAGCTCCCCTCCCTGAACCCTGCCCTCTTCTGGCTCCACCCCCAAAGTCTCCAGGTATTTTCCAACCCAGACCTGGCAACCCTACTGGCTGCACTTGCTTCTGGTAGCCATCAGTTTGATAAGAGAGTGGCCCACTGGGAACTTTCCCTGTAAGTTAATTGGCCAGCCCATCCTTGCACCTGCCTTCTACTTCCTTTGGTTTATCAAGGTCGGCATTGTCTATTCTGGCCGGCAGCAGCTCTCCAGAGTCTCAGGTAGAGGTTTTCCACATCACCGACTACCTGGCCCTTTCCCCCTCTATCTGCAAATCTTAGGGATTAGGCCTGGGACTGTCCAGATGCAAAGCAGCTGCTCTCCCACTGAGCCATGGCCCCTTCTCCCAATATGTCACAGTTGTCCATATTCCACCCCCCCTTTGTGCACGAGGTCAGCCCAGTGGTGAGCTCGATGGCAGTTCTCAAAGGAATCACATCAGGCTTCTGAGATGTATCAACCGGCCCTACGACATCACAGTCTTTCACACTCCACCCCGCTTTGTCTTTTGTTTCTGAACAAACAAACTCAAAAGCTGCGTGTGGGGTAGGGAAGCCATGCTGAAACACTCACCCCAAGCAGGTGACCCGAGGTGATGGACAGCCCGATGGACAGGGCCGGAGAGCCTACGTGGTCACGTCGGCGGCTGTCAGTGGAGGCAAAAATGCACATAACAAGCTGGAAAGTGATGATCATCTCCACCACCACGGCCTGGCCTGCAGTTGTGTTGTTGCTGAGCTGTGGAGACAGGAAAATAGGGAGGGGGGGATTAGGGTACAGTCCCACACACCTCTGCCTGGAAGTGACTCTCACTGACCCCAAGGGCAACCTTCTTACAACCAGATAAACAGACTCGAGGGTGGAGGCTAATTTTTTTTTAAAAAACGCTTTTTGAGAACATGCAAAAGCCTTCAGGGGTTATCACTGCAGTCCAAGCCTTTGAGGCAGAGTGACCCGCATTTTCTGGCGCCCTGGGGCACTTCCAAGCTTGGTGGGGGCGCTGTTCTTCATACTAAAGAAACAATTCCATCTCTAAGATGGTTGGATCAGGACACTGGGATATTCCCCCTCCCCCCTTTAGGTAACAGAAGAGGCTCAGACTGACTACTGCAAGATTCCACCTCTCTGTCCTTTTTCCTCTCAGCATTTATCTCTCACTTTTTGGCCGTCAATACCACATAGCTAGCAGTCTGTCTATCTGGTGGTGGAAAGTGCCGTCATGTCGCAGCCAACTCATAGGGTTTTGAAGGCAAGAGATGGAACAGAAGTGGTTTGCCCTTGCCCGCCTCTGCATAGCAACCCTGAACTTCTTTGGTGGTCTCCCATCCAAGCACTAACTAGTGCTGACCATGCTTAGCTTCTGAGACCTGATAAACTCAGGCTAGTCTGGACTATTCAGATGAGGGCATATCTATCAGTCACCTTTCTATCACCTTTATGTCCCTCTTGTCCTTTGAGGATAGTTCTTTTGTTTTATGCACAGCCTATGAGTTAGGTTAGGCTTAAATCGAGGGACTTACCAAAAACCACCCACTGAAACCAGGACCCAATCATGGGAGGAAGGTATGGGAAAGCTTTACAAGAACCCAGGGATTCTGCGGGGGACTCACCCCTATGTTGGCAAACCCCTTACCATGCCATGCTCTACATAGGACATTTCAAAAATAAAATAGAAACTTTTCTTCACGATTCATGAGTTACATACATGGATTGTGAGGCAGATTAATTTGAACGGTGCTAAGAAGAAGAAGAAGAAGAGATTGGATTTATACCCCACCCTTCACTACCCAAGGGACTCTCAGAGCGGCTTACAAACTCCTTTCCCTTCCCCTCCCCACAACAGGCACCCTGTGAGGTAGGTGGGGCTGAGAGAGCTCTGAGACAACTGTCCTTGAGACAACAGCTGGTACAGAGCTATGACTTGCCCAAGGTCATCCAGCAGCTGCAAGTGGAGGAGTGGGGAATCAAACCCAGTTCTCCCAGATTAGAGTCTGTGCAGTTAACCACTACACCAAACTGGATCTCCCTGACTGATATAAATGGGCATGTTAGGACTCGAACCCAGGTCTCCCCAGTACTGGGCTGTGGTCACACGCACTAAATAATCCACTCTCAATCCACCTTCCGACTGGATTTTGCCAATTCAAACAGTAAAAATCCAGTTGGAAAGTGTATTGAAAGTGGATTATTTGGTGTGTGTGACCGCATCCCATGTCCAGTATATTAACAACCACAGTTCTGCCCTGAAATGGCTGTTCTTTGCTAACCCTGTACCTGCTCCAAATCATTTTGAAAGCAATGGAAGCTTGATCAGTAACATTGCCCCGGAGAAGCCAGGGGATTTCTAAATATTTGGACCAGGTTTAGGGAGCACCCTGTGAGCAGAAACCCATAGGTCTTGAGCTAATATTTAGCATAAAAATAGGGTAGAAAGAACTATAATAATTTAGGATCTAGCTATGTAAGATATTTACTTTTAAAAAAAAACGACTGTCATCTCTTTAGGCATGGATAAAACTCATGGTTTCTTGTTTCAAATGAGGTTTATCATGAAGATGCAACAAAACAGAAGGCTTATTTGTATTACAGATTCCTCGGCTTTGTTTCTTCTTCAGCACAAATAGCAATCAGATAGAAATTGTGTCAGAGAGGCTCCCAAGGAATTTTAAACCCCTACAGAAAACAACTTGAGTCACTTTTATGGTCTGAGCATTCTCTGGCGTGCTAGCTAAAAGCTGGGGGTTAGGGAAAATGTAGGAGAGGAAGGGATATAAACCCGATTCTTAGCCATAGCCTGAAGGGTTGAAAGGGGTGCTGCGTAACAAAGGTCTAAAACATGATTCCTGGCATTTCATTTGCAACAAATCCATAAGAATATGTTACTATGGATATTTTGAACCTTCAGCTGTCTTCCTTGCAGATCCAAGAGGTTTTCTAAGCGTTCATTGTATTGCACTACCAAGATCATCCCCGTACTGGCTTAACTAGATTCCTCTGTCTTTTTTTCTGTCCGGATATAATTTGGCTCCTAAACTTAGTTTATATACTTTGGCCACAATCCAGCAGAGAATTAAGTGCACTAAAGCCTTATTTAATCAATGGTGCTTTTAACTTTTAAGTGCTTCTAACGCTGTATTGGATCACAACCTCTAGCTAGACTCAAAAGAGGCTTTTGTAGTCATTCGCAGACCCTGCCCAAATACCAAGAGCGGGGAGAAGAACAGACCTGGCTGGCCTGCAAGCCCATCACCAAGATCTGATCCATCTACACCATTTTGGAAAGAAGACAGAAAGTTTGCTTTCATGACTTATGAAAGGGTACATATGGGAAAGGATCAGGAGTCAGGGGCATGCTAAAATTGTGCACCAAGCCCGCAGAAAATATGTTGAGGACCGACATGCAAAAAGCACCTCTTTTGTGCAGGTGGATTTTGTATGTGTGTGGTGCTCCCTTCCATAGTACATTTATTTATATAAAATGCTGCTCCAGAGGGTCCCCTGACCTCCAAGACTGGTGTTTGGGGTGGCCTGTTGGGGAATGGTGGAAATAGAAGAGCCTCAACAGCTTCTCCTCCTGTGCCACCCCCTGCAATGCCAGCCTTTGCATCTCAGCCTCTCTTTTCAGCTAGGAACTTAGGGACGCCACACCAGCCTCCAGGTGGGACCTGGGGATCCCCTGGAATTACAGCTCATTTCCAGACTACAGAGATCAGATCCCCTGGGGAAAAGGGATGCTTTGAAGGGTGGACCCTATGGTATTGTACCTCACTGAGGTCCCTGTCCTCTCCAGGCTTCACCCCAAAATCTCCAGGAGTTTCTCAATCTGTATCTGGCAACTCTACCCCCCCCCCCCCCACTGCCCATCTACTGTTGGTGGCCAGGGAGGACCTGGCAACCCTATGAATGACATCTCCAAGACCACGCAAGCAGATCTATAAAAATTAGGCATCAAAACCTCAACCATTTTAATGGGTCCAAGTGATCCCCTTTCCCACCCAAAAGAAGAAAAAAAGAAACCAATTTCATACATACAAAACACCCTACAATTTTTGTTTTTGCTCCTCCTCCAGGTAGCAAAGCCAGAGTTAAAGTAACTTTTTTTGCCTTTTTCTCTCTCTCCTTCTGAGTGACTCACTCACCCCCTTAGGATATGAGAAGCCTTGGGAAGGAACCCCGCCTTGTAAATTACTCTGCACAGTTAACCTGTCAAGCCAGCCAAGTGCCTGATGTATCATTAGAGCATTAGAGCACACATCCGTCTCAGTCTGCAGTGCAGCGTGCAGGGGGAATCTACTGCACCAGAAGCACAGAGTGGCCGCCTCTGACTTTCCGATCTCTGCAGAGATGCAGTTACCCTTCCTCTGTGCGTCGGCTTGCCTGAGAAGCCCTTGCACAAGCTGCTAGACCACCAAACTATCTCCAGGATGAATCACTTTCCCCGAAGCAGAGAGTACTTACCCCGTTGACTGACAAGTTGCCACGGGCGTTAACAGGAGTCACTCCATAAAGGATGCCTGCTCCAGCAATGGCCCCCACCAACTGGGCCACGATGTAGAACAGGGCCCGGAGGAAAGAGATCTGGTTGCCGACAAAGAAAGCGATCGTCACTGCTGGGTTCATGTGGCCTCCACTGATGTGGCCAAAGGTCTGTACCATGGTGCCAATGGCCAAGCCGAAAGCCAGGGCGATCTGGAGGATGCTGGGCAAGGCTGAAGGCCATTTCAGGGCTGATCCTAAGCCAAGGAAGACAAAAATCAAGGTGGCTAAGAATTCGCAAAAGACGGCCCGGGCGAAAGCGATGGTACAGATTTCTTTCCTCATGTTCAGGCTGTGGCAGGTGGAATGGCGGTGATGATAGATGCTAAGTGGCTGCTGTGGAAATGTAGGGCCAAACAGATCTATATATATGTCTACAGGTGTAGTTAGGAAGGATTTTGTGGGTGGAGCCAAGACAATTGCCAGTCCTACACCCTCCCCACCTGATCCTGTGGAATTTGGAAACTTTCCATCTTCAAGCTACATCTACGCCTTCCTCTCTCATAGGCCAGTGCTGATTTTCTTCTTTTCTCCTTCAGACAATGGGGACCCTATTGAATGTCCCTACGGTCATTAGATAACCACAGTATTGCATAATGACACAGCAAATGGCACCTTGTCTATTTACAGTGTGTGTGTGTGTGTGTGTGTGTGTGTGTGTATATATATATATATATATAAACGTTTTGAAGCCCTGGCATATTTATGATGCTTTCCCCTTCTCCTTGGGTGAAAGCCATCTGGCAATATTTGTGGCAGTTTTGCAAAGCTTGATTCTCTGGTATGTCCAGGTTTGACTGGAGTGAATCCCTTCATATCAATGAGATTATGGATTATATGCCTTGGTGAGCCAGACCATTGTCCTGGGTGATTATTAAAAACTAGGAATCGCAGTGTGGTTATGAGTAATGTGTCAATGTGCATGTAGCAGCCAAACACAGTCCTGTTTTAATTCAAAAGAGGAATGAAAGATTAGCACAGCCTTGTGGTTCAGAAACTTTGGGGCCTACAATCAGCCAGCAGTTTATGTTGCTTCAGAGGCAAATAACTTTCAGATCTGCCAATAAGTGAACAGCCTCAGAAGGTTCCCCAAGCATTTATACTTGTTTTATCAGTGAATATCTATGAATAACTCCCTTTAGACTGTGGGGACTTTTGCAAATGAGGTTGATACACTTGCAAATTATCCATCTGGTGGGATCCATAATATTGCTTCCTTTGGTTTAAAGAAACCAATCGCATCAAGAGGCAGTGCATTAATAGGGACCCAGTGGGTTTTGGAATGGGACTTTGCAGATATTAGGGCTGTACAAAAAAGACCTGAGAAATGTTGAATTCATATAGTCCCTCTAAACTGCAGGGATGTCTTGCCAGAACAGACACATGGACCTTACAATCCAATGTAAATTCTGCACAGGACCAGAATGAAGCTACCTTTTGGCACTGCTGTGTATGTTTTTATAATGACCAAAGAAGAATTGAGCAGTCCCGAGATCAGGATGGGCCAGAGGGAAATATGACAGCATTTGGCAAACCATGATTACAAGTGAGGGGCCTATGAAGAATCATGGGGTGGGGAGAGCAGTTCAGCTTGGCCATCCCACTGTATCTGTGCTCTCTAATGTCCCCCTCCCTGCTGGGCTGTTGTATTGTATTTGTCCCATTTAAAGCTCCTCCTTTGTGAGGATTGTGAATCCTTATATTGTCTGTGAATTATTGTCTGCGTTAAACAGTGTTTTTTTCCTGACAATATTCCTGTCAGAAGTGAGGAACTGAGGCCAAAAGACAGAGGCTAAATCAGAACCGAAGCTCATTGGTTCCCAGTTTCATGCCCAGGGCATCGACATGATTTGTGTGGGGAGGGGATGGGACATAAAGCCAGGCCTGTAGCCAGGATTTATTTTATTCAGGGGGCATTTAAATTTCTTAGGGGGCACTGGCTAATCAAATTAAAGGAATACCCGGTTCCTTCCCTGCATCCTCCACCACTTGAATCCCTGGGCTGGATGGGAAGTCAGGGGCCTTGCCAGTAAGCCAGGGGGCCTAGCCCTGAGATGCCCCACTGTCGTGACGGGCCTGCGTAAAGCCAAACAGATCTGACTAGGTAAGCTGCAGGCCTGAGGTTTGGGTGCAGATAAAACCTCGGAAGAGGTGAGGAGTGGCCACAAAACATCTGAAGTTCTCTTTCAATGCAAGTCAATGGGCACCTTTTAAAGTGGCATAGATTCCAAATGCAGGAAGTAGGGTTGCCAGCCTCCAGGTGGGGCCTGGAGATCCCCCGCTTTCACAACTGATCTCCATCTGACAGAGATCAGCTCCCCTGGAGAAAATGCCTGCTTTGAAGGGTGGACTCTATGGCATTGGACCCTGCTGAGGCTTCTCTCCTCCCCTAACCCCGCCCTCTCCTGGATCCACCCTGAAAGCCCCCAGGTATTTTCCAACCCAGACCTGGCAACCCTAGCGGGAAGAGGAATACTTGTGATCAACCTAATCCTCTGTACATATATGAAACTCCTCTCTGGAGACCTGGCACTGTCAGTAGGGGCTCTGATGGGTTAACAGAACTGTTACTGGGGAGGAGGGTGAAGATAATGGCAAAGGCATGTGGTAGGTGAGTTGCTCTGGCACAGAGTATGAGGGAAACTGGCAGCCTGCCCTCAGACACGCAAACATTCACACACACGCTTGGCTCTCCCCTCTGATAGTCCATTAGTCATGACGCTGTGCGCAAAGAGGGCAAACAAGCAGGACTCTGTGCTGTCCACCCCCCCCCCCCCAGAGTGCATGCAATGAGTGGGGAAGTTACCATACTTAGAACGACAGGAGCATAGCCAACATAATATGTGCCTTACTAGTTTACAATTCATCCACCTTTGTGAGATTCTCTGCCTTTTACTCATGGCCTATTGTATCCATGCCCTAGGTATGGGGAAAGAAAAGAGATGGAAGATGGCACACTTCCCAGGTGCTTATAGCAGCTGTCAACAGCTGCAACAGGTGTATTGAGGCTCTGGAACACGTGATACCTTATTTTATTGGGCACTCGGTGAAGTGGACCATAGAATTATTCTGCTGGAAGAAACAAAAGGCCATCTAGTGCATGATTGTGCTATGAAGTAAGTGTCTCAACATGAATCGCCTATAAT
This sequence comes from Lepidodactylus listeri, assembly GCA_029233225.1. NCBI lineage: Eukaryota > Metazoa > Chordata > Lepidosauria > Squamata > Gekkonidae > Lepidodactylus > Lepidodactylus listeri. The sequence goes on along the minus strand of JARCFY010000015.1, from coordinate 51,554,919 downwards.
TCTTTAGACATCCTTTACATGTCCCGGAGTGTTTTGCACTGACACAGCCTTGACCACAGTATACAAACCAGAGATCAGGTGTGCAGGATAAAGGATCTTGCCCACCAAATATGTAAAAGATTAATCATGCAAGGAAACCAGCTCACATGTTATAGGGAAAAGTGATATCCCCAGAATCCGTTGTAAATCTGGCCTGGGGGAAGATTCCGTCCATGTCTAATGCATTTTGTCTAATTTTCTTCTGATAAGATTAATGTGGCATGCATGGTTTTCTCTTTTGCATTTTATCCTCACAACTCTCCTCATAACTCTCCTGTGAGGTAGGTTAAGTTGGGGGAACAAATGACAGGGCCAAAGTCATCCAGCAAACTTCATGGCTGAATCGGTATTTGAACCCAGGTCTCACAGAGTCTGCTCCAATATTCTAGCCGGCTCTTTTGGTGCCTTCCTTCTTGACCCCAAATATGCGAATCTGTAAAATATGTTTCATCTCTAGAGAAAACTGAATTGGCTCCCTCTCAGATTTAAACAGTTCAACATCCTGTCCCAGTTAATGGCAGTTATTCATTACTTGAAGGTGAGGACGCCAGAGATAACACAAGAGGAAGGGAGGGTAACCCTTTCCGACTTAACTTAGCTGCAAAGTTACTATATTTTACAGAAATATTTATAAACCTGCTTTATTTGTATGTCTTTTAATGTAATAATGCGCTTTGTACTTTGCATGATAATCACTACAAATATTTTTTTGTAAAAAACAGATTTTGTTTACATTCTTTAAGGTTGCTTTTGTCTTGATTATATTGTTGGCAACCTTCTCCTTGCTTGTTTGCAAATCTTTTGGGGGCAGGCTTGCCAACCTCCAGGTGGCTCCTGGAGATCTTCTGCTATTACAGTTGATCTTACAGATTGTAGATGACCAAGATAAGTTCCCCTGGAGAAAATGGCTCTTTGGAGCATAGATTCTATGGCGTTATATCCTCCTGAGGCCCCTCCCCAAACCCCTCCCTCTTTAGGCTTCACCCCACAAATCTCCAGGTATTTCTCAACCAAGAGATGGCAGCCCTAGGGAGGGTGGGGGGAACCAATCCAGAGCAGCCTAAAGCTAAACAATATAGTGCAATACGTTTAAGCTAATTGTAGTGCATATCTTTTTTTAAAAAGAAAATGAATAAAATTTACAAATGATTGTCCATTCAGCACCCAAAATTCTGGAAGACAGGAATACTTTTACTTCTAGGTGACCAGCTGAGATAGAATGCAGCCTGCCTGATTTTCCTCTCAACTAAATAGCTAGAGGCTCACCTTTTCTCTCGTTTGAAGAAAGATCATTCAGGATAAGGCTTTCAAACCTTCCTGCTGGGGCCAAGACCTCAGCCCCTTCCTATGCTGCTCACTCACATGACATGAAGGGCAGAGCAGAGGACTGATTCAAAGCCAGAGTTTTCTCTCTCTCTTTTATTTTTCAACATGTATCATTTTATGCATACTTATCAGTAAAGCAAAAACATAACATTTGCAATCTTCAGGTTTGATTTTCTAAAATATTTTATTTATTTATTTATTTAGCATAACAAAACAAGAGATGTCTGTTAAAGTTCTAAGTTCTTAAGAAAAAAAACAATGTTACAAATCTGCAAAGGTGTGTATGGGAGTACATTATCTTGGGTTTTGCCATTCCAGGGCACCACCACTATTTCCCACTTTTCAATAAATCTGCCCCTTTGCAAATGAGTACCTGCTCTGCTAAGATGACTTAATTTTGACACTCGTGCAATGTCCCAGATCCATGTGCGTACTTGTCAACTAGGGAGAAGCATAGGGTTGCCAGCCTCCAGGTGGTGGCTGGTGATCTCCTGGGATTACAACTGACCTCCAGGCGGCAGAGATCAGTTCCCCCAGAGAAAATAGCTGCTTTGGAAAGTGGACCTACTATGGCATATCCCATGGAAGTCCTTCCCCTCCCCAAACCCTGCTCTCCTCTGGCTCCACCCCCAAAACCTCCGGGTATTTTCCAACCCAGAGCTGGCAACCCTGACACAACATTTTCTGTCTATGAGGTTGGCATGTTCCTGAGAAAATGAACAACCAGCAGGCCAGGAAGAGTGGATTTACTGTTTCGTGCAAGTGGCTGAGCAGAATGAACAAAACATTCACCAGGGAAGCAAGCTGACCCTGGACTTAAAATGCCTGCTACGAGGCACACTGAGGAGTTTCAAGGCGGCCAGCCTGCTTCTTGGAATTCATATGCTGAGAAACTTTTATCTCAGAATGTAAAGTGGGACTGTCTAGGAGAGCATTTTTATAAAGTGAATTTTATAAAGTATCTAATAATAATGACAAAGCTGGAGTGAATACCTGTGGAATTTAAGGTATTCTTCATTGTATACCTTATGCTGTTTTTTCCCCTTGCAATGGTTTCTGATTTTGCAACCCAATCTTTGTATTTCTGTTTACTGTATGTAATATAATGTTTCACTGCATCATTCTCAAATCTTCTAATCCTGCTTTATTGTCTTATTCTGGCTTTTTAAACTCAGTGTTCTCTTTGTTGTCTGTGGGGATTGTTACTGTATTGTTTTTAGTTGTAATCCACCTGAAGTCTCGGTGGGGAAGGTATCAGTTAAGCAAATAAATACATTTGGCATGAAGCTAGGGCTGCCAAGTTCCCCCTGGCCACTGGCAGGAGATGGGGGGTAGAGTTGCCAGATTAAGTTGAGAAACTTCCAGAGACAGGGACCTCAGTGGGGTACAATGCCATAGAGTCCACCCTCCAAAGCATCCATTTCTTCCAAGGGAACTGATCTCTGTAGTCTGGAGATGAGCTGTAATTAGGGTTGCCAGGTCCTACCTTGCTGCCAATGGGGGGGTTCTAGGCCCTCAAAACCATAGAGTTTGTCCAAAAACTCGAGCAGCACCCCTCTAACGTCGGCAATGTGATGATGTCGGCAACTTGATGATGTCACTTCCAGGTGATATCACCATGACAGGGATGTTGCATGATAAATTGAAGCCCCCCAAACAGGGGAAACCCCCAGGCAGACTTGGGGGGGGAGTGGCAACCCTAGCTGTAATTTGGGTTGTCCCCAGACACCATCTGGAGGCTGGCATCCTTACATGAAGCACAGACAGGAAAGATGGTCCTGAACAGAAATGAGATGCTCTCCTGACAGTCCATTAGGCCCCAGACTTTTGCAATAATATGTCCCCTTGCTGCACCTGATTCACCCAAGACTGAGACTTCCAGTGAATCTGTGTGGAGTAACTGATGGCATGCTCATCACCAAAACCGTCAGTCACTGCACAGAGATATCAGTTTCACAAACGGAACCAACAGCTTAGTGAGGAGGACACAGCTGCTTTTATTGCAGAGCTGTCATCTAGGCACTATAATTTTGGGATTTCCTAGACGGCTTTGTGAAATTGTCCTGTATATAGAGTTCATGAGGAAACACAAGAAAGGTGTCTCCTTTGCCTAAGATGATATTTCCAGTGGTCTCAGAAATGGTTTTAGGCAGTGAAACGGTATGCCACGAGTGTCAAGAGGATGGCTACTAACATAAATGCTATGCACAGCAAGAAGGAAAAGAGCTCTTAGCAACTAATTCAGCAGAAAACAGGGAATGCATTCCATGTCAACAACATCTATGGATGAAACCCGGTATAATAACACCGGTTCAGGCTGTGTGTGTGGTGGTGGTGGTGGTGATCACATCAATGTGGATTTTGTAGAAAGATGGGACATGTATCGTGAGCTTGCCATTTGCATTCCAGCACTATAAAGGCAAGGAACTGCAACAGAGACTGAGACCACCTGACATTCTGTGAGCATGACCATGAAGTCCAGGAGTTCTACCATGTTTAGAATGCCCATAACAAGGAACGCAAGGATTCTGAAATGCTTGCAGCGGCACCAATCAAGTGAAAGAGGGAAACTGAGCCTAGGTCTATGGTATCAGTGAAGATATTTTATTCACTCAGGCCTCTCTCGTAAAACTGACAAGGCCACCATGCATTCTTCATTATTGTAGTGGGCAGAAAGTTGTATGACGTACATGCACAGTATGGCTTTATCTAAAGGAAACTTTCTTTATTTCAAAGAACTGCAAAAGCTTTTTAGAAGGAACTGCCACAAGCCTCTAGGAAACAGCATCCAAAAGATTTGTGCCAGAAGATTCATCCAAAGGATTCAATAGACCGATTACTGGAAGCGGTCAATAAATTTCCCCTTGGTGTTTTCTGAGGAACTGGGAGCTTACAAAGCAATGCCAGTGTCTCTCCACCTGGATCCAACCTTTGTACCAATTAGTTTAAAAGGCAGAAATGTGCCCTTTACCCTGAGGGATTGAATGGATGAACAGCTGGACCAGGAATCCCCAACATGGTGCCTGTGGGCATCATATGACTCCTGCCGAAACCTTTCCTGGTGCCTGCCAAGTGTTTTTAGAAAGTGGGCAGGGCCAGGTGGGGCTCTTGCCCAGGAAGGCTTCTGATTGGCCATTGAAGATTTGATTGGCTGTGCAGATTTTTAAAAACCTTGCTTTGGCAGCGGCTGCCACTGCAACACAAAGATCCTTGACTTGCTTTAAATGTTGCTGGGGGAGGCTGTGCGCACCTGCATTCCGAGCCCTGAATTTGGGGCTCAGAGTGCAAGCGCACAGCCCCCACTGCTTCCCAGAAGCATTTAAAGCCTTGTTTTAAATACTGCTGAAGAGAGGTGGGGGGAGAGGCTGTACACGCCTGCATTTAAAGCCCCGAATTTGAGGCCACATGGGCCACGTGGGCCCCGCCTCTCTCCAGCAGGAAAGAGGTGGGGAGGAGGCCGGGTGGTCGCTCTTTGGGGTGGGAAGGAGCCCTTCCAAATCGGGCAGCCCCTGCCAAACCAGGGGGTCTGGCAACCCTGGTACAGAATAGTGCAAGGCAACCCTTCACATATATGCAGTGTCACCCAATAGGAGTCTTGCTCTCCCACCTGCCTTACAGACTCACAGTCACTGCTCACCATTCGGCAGGCACTGTGCAAACAATGCACAAAACCATTGTGGTGGGTGGCATGCAAGGCAAAGGGAATTGGACCTAGATTACCATAGCCCCTACACAGCTGCAAAGCTGCTCAACAGCTGCCTGAGGCTGATCAAGCATTGGCCCAGAGATCCAAGCAATTCAGTTTCAAAGTGAGTGCATGGAGGCTGTAAAAGGACACTGCCGTTCCACCTCTGAGACAGAACAGTTTGAAAGACTTCTCTGCTATATTTTGAAAATAACGAACTGACAACATTTTTCAACGCAAGCACTTTATTCCTTTAAATATATTGGATGAGAATGGAAAGGATTATGGACTGAATACGTATGTAACAGGCTTTGGAACTTTTTTATGCATAGAATGTAGGGTTGCCATCCTCCAGGTGGGGCCTGGGGATATCCCACTTTTACAACTGATCTCCAGATGACAGAGATCAACTCCCCTGGAGAAAATGGCTGCTTTGAAGGGTGGACTCTATGGCATTGTACCATGCTGAGGCCCCTCCCTTCCCCAAACCCCACCCTCTCCTGGCTCCACCCCCAAAGTCCCCAGGTATTTTCCAACCTGGACTTGGCAACCCTAATAGAGTGCCTTGATATTAGTATCTTTAACAATTGTTGAATATTTATATTTCTTGTTATTTGTTCATGGGGTGGGGGTGGGGGTTCTTGTATTACACCAAAACCAAAGCAAGAGCTCCAAGCCTACTTGTTTTCTACCACACTTTCCTTAACCAAAAAGGCAGCCATTACAGAGTCACTTCAACGCCTACTGGAAAATGGAGTCTGACATACCAGCATGAGGTAGTCTTAAGTATGTCAATAAATTATTGATTATGTGCTTATACATTATGATGAATGAAACCTCTTGTCCTTACCATGCCACTCAATGAACAGAATTATGCATGAATTGACAGAGGAGGATTTGCTCTTATTGCAAGAATGAAGGAATTCCATATTTCTGTGGTTATAAATTCAAAATTCATATTAATCACAAGTCCCTTCTAGGAGCCTTTTGTAAAGATACACCCACACTTGTAACTATGTCACCTCGTATACAGCACTGGAGTCTTTTGCTTAGCACCTATGACTACATCCTTTCCTCTAATCCAGGAAGAACTATAGCTAATGCTGAGGCCCTGAGTTGTCTGCCACGACAGATGCCAGATTATGAATGTGCCATCAACAGTGGAGGATCTGATGGTGGAGGTCCTCCCCAAACTATCTCTTCAGGTCAATCAAGCTGCAAGATTAATTGCTCAGGAATCCATACTGACCCATGTAGTAAACCGACTAGGAAGGAATGGCCAGCTGAGAAACTGCTGGAGGAATTTAAATCATTCATAACTCATCAACACACGGTATCTGCCCATAAAGGAGGCCTTTTGTGAGAGATCTACATTGTCACTATACAAGGTGGGGCGGAGCCATCACAGTGATACAACATCTGCTTTGCACTTTGACAGTCTTCAGTTCAGTCCCGAGCATCTCCAGTTAAAAAGATCAGGTCGGAGGTGATGTGAAAGACCTCTGTTTGGGTCACGCTGCATGCAAAACATCCAGGAACTGTGTGTATGAAGGTATGAGCTAGAGACTATATCTGATGACCTGCAAGCTGCAATTGGTGTGGACACTGAAAAGACCATAAATGAATCCATCACATGCCAGGCTACTCAACATAATCTACCAAAGGCACAAGTGGAAATGACCAAGAAGCATTAGTGAAGAAAGAATCCATACTCATTTTGTAGATCCATTCCAGAAGAATTGTGTTGTTGTTACGGTAAAGTCCAGAAAAAAAAAAGCCCAAACGTGTTGTTTCTGGACGGACGCAGGTTTCCTCAGGCAAGCAGCACACAATTCCCAACTGTCTACTGCAGGAACTCCCCATGTTAAAACAAAAATTTAAAGCTTGAGACATTCCATGTTGACCCCATTTGTGACAATCACCCAGCCAAGGACGTTGGTGCAGTTTTATGATCCTGACCGACTGCAGAGTTTCATACTGAGAAGCAGCACGTAGCAGGATGGACTGACTCTTCTTGTTTCACATGGAATGCTGCTATCGGAAACTAGTGAATGTGCTTGAAGCGTGCACCTAAGGTGTCTTGCAGCATGCACCCAACACAACCCATGGCTGCACAAGACAGTTCAGTAGAGGGCAAGTTTGTCTACCATTACTGCTTTTCTCTTTGCAGGTGCACTAGTGTTGCCAGCTCTGGATTGGGAAATGCCTGGAGATTTGGGGGTGGAGCCTGGGGAGGATGGGGTTAGGGGAGGAGAGGGACCACAACAGGGTACAATTCCATAAGGTCCCCCCTCCAAAGCAGCCATTTTCTCCAGGGGAACTGATCTCTATTATCTGGAGAACAGCTGTAATAGCTGGAGATTTCCAGGCCCCACCTGGAGGCTGGCAACAGTATACATTTCCTGCTGGTTCCCTGGAATACAATGTGAAAAACACTGCTGTGGAGTAAAAATCTGGAATCTCTGTGTTCTTAAAAAAAAAATTAAAGTAAAAAAAAAACCCCAGATTTAACCCTGTTGTTCCTTCTCTGCACCTAGTATGGCGTACATAGTTTTCCCCTCCTCTGTTTTATTGTCACAGCAACCTTGTGAGGTAGGTTAGGCTAAGAAAGAAGACTGGACCAAGAGGAGCTTCTTGACTGAGGAGTTCTCCCCCAACCCTAAGGGAATAACTAGATGTTACTTTCCCCCCAGGGCCTGTGTGATTCAGTACTTGTGAATTCCCCACTGGGAATTTTGTTCTCAGGTATGTGGGGCCAGACTTAGGGTGTGGTCAGACGGGCAGGTTGCTGCGGCAGTATCTCGGCTTTAAACAAGCCACTCAAGTTTGGGGAGGTTTCTGTCAATCCGACAATGCCCTCAAAGCTGGCTTCATAGTGCCCACGGGACCATCACTTGTCGTTCACATTGCTAACACCCCGCAACCACAGACCCGTGGCTGGGTTGTTCCCCCCCCCCCCCAAGGCCCACTGTGCATGTGCAGAAGCAGACAAGCACACATCGCTCCTGGCCATGTTCTATGGGGATGCTGAAGCGCATGGTGGAGTGGGGCTGAAACAAAAAACAAAGGACACACCGGAAATGGAGTGGAATGATCACACTGGAGGAAATGGCAGCTTTGGAGGGTGGATTCCAAATCATATCCACACGGAGATCCCTCCCCAAATTCTCTCTACCTTTCTTAAGTGCTGCGCTCAAATCTCCAGGAATTTCTCAGGTTGCCACCAGCCTCCAGATGGCACCTGGAGATCTCCTGGAATAACAACTGATTTCCAGGCTACAGAGATCAGTTTCCCTGGAGAAAATGGCTGCTTTGGAGGGTAGATTCTATGGCATTACTCTGCCCTCCTCAGATTCTACTCCCCCCCAAATCTCCAGGTATTTACCAACCCAGAGTTGGCAACCCAGAGGGTCCACTGACAAAATCTTCAGGAATTTCCCAACCTGGAGTTGGCAACCCTAAATTAACATGTGACTGACTGACAGAAAGTCAGGTTGGGGAGACCAGGCAGACCCCAGGGAAGCTGTCGCATGCAATTTGGCCCTGAGTGTTCTGTCCCAAGTCTGAACTTCTCTAAACACGGTTTGATTTGTTTGCAGATGGTTGAAGCCTCCTTAAACCTTAGTGCTGCTGCTTGGCTGATGTAAAACTGGCCCAACTAGATTTTTTTTGCAACCTAGCCAGATTTAGTTTTTGTTTAGCCCAGCCTCTATACTTCGACAGTGCCAATTAAAATTTGCACAGTTAGATGTATAGATGTTTTAAAACATAGCAACGGCTACATTTTTTCCCTGGAAGAGAGAGTGCCAATTTATCTGGTCCAGTCCAGAGCCTCTGGTGATGTAAGATCTGGAGACACAAAAAGAGAATTTGTAAGCGGTTCTCCTCTCTTGTATGCTGTTGAACCAACTGAGGCTGAGGACAGACTGGCAAAATGAAGCACAAGGGAAGCGGAGCAAAAAGACCTGGGCTGAGTTCCGGTCGCACTTTGTGGACTGATGCGAGACCATACCGGAGAGGAGGCAGAATGGAGCGTTCGCACTGTGGGGCGGCCCCTGGCAGCGCTGCCATGGTGGCACATGGCTTTGGTCTGTTTTGCCAACCTGTGCGTAGGTGTTTGGGCGCATAGTCGCATGGGTGCAGCAGCCGGATCAGCGGGTTCACATTACCAGCGCCACTTGATGTGCGGCTTATTTGTGTCCACACTGCCAAGAAGCAGGATGAATGCGCACCCAGATGGCTTGACACTGGTTTTACCAGGTACCTTTTAAAAGCAGGATGAAAGCGCTTCAGGACAGGGTTAGTGTGACACAGCAACGCCAGGCAGCTGTGGCTGTGTGAATAGGCTCTCTTAATCCACTTGCAAAGTGGGCCTATATCAAGCCAAACCGCCAGTCTGAACTCGGCCTGAATATTGTCAAAAAAACCTTCTGCCTTACCAATTTTCAGTTTTCTTCCCATGAATTATATGAGTATATGGATAAACTCAAGCTCCTAGCTCATAAGATTTGCAATAACATCACATAAGTTTTAGTTTAATCAAGTAAGTCTCTAGTCCTCATAGTTGAAGTGGTAGAGCTGGGTAGCTGGAGTCACTCTGTTAACATGACCTCACATTTCCAGAAAAAAGAGATTTTTAAATACATCATGAAGCTGAAGCTGGTTCCTTATCCATGACTTCTTTGTGACTTCTTTGTGAATCAAACCACAATACTGAGGATAGTTAAAAAAGCTCTGAACCCCAAAATAAGGTTTGGACCGCTACACATCATATACCTCCACGTTCAGGGGACCCTGCCCTCTGAGAGGACATATGCTGTTTCCTGGTATCGATAGCTGATCACAGGGGATGAGGGTGGGAAAGAGTTATTCCTACACCAGATACAAGCCCTTTACCCTTAAAACCAAAAGGATTGTATCATGGATAGGTGTGGCGATAGGAGTGTCATGTTGAGTGTTAAGTTTATTTAAAAAAATAATCCGTCAGGTCTGGAAACACCTAACACCGCCAGCTCAGTTGATTGAGAGGGGATTACGTTACAAGCTCGTTCTCCAAGCTGCCCTGGCTGAATTCCATAACCTGGTCACTGTTTCTCTCCTCCTTTAAAAAACGCTCTTTAATTCTAGTTTTAAAAGCTCTGAACCCCAACATACCTTGTGATGGCATGTTGCTCTCTTTTCACAGAATCGCAGAATTAGGAACAAAAGGTCACCTGGCTTGACCCCTTGCCCCCAACCAAAAGACCATCCACTGCAAAAGAGTTTTACCTGAAGCCAAGTGTGGAAGTAAATTTGGCTGCTTAGGTGAAACAGCTAAGAATTGTCAAGGAAAGCAAAAACAAACAAACAAACCTCTACAAGACTGTCATAACCGGGGGCTTGGGGACAGGTTACACACACACACACACACAATAAGCAACAGATCAGACTAAGACTTTACTCTGCTCTGGTCAGACCTCACCTAGAATATTGTGTTCAGTTTTGGGCACCACAATTCAAGAAGGATGTAGACAAGCTGAGAATGTGTCCAGAAGAGGGCAATAAAGATGGTGAAGGGTCTGGAGACCAAGTCCTATGAAGGACCTGGGTATATTTAGCCTGGAGAGAAGATGACTGAGAGGTGATATGATAACCATCTTCAAGACCTTGGGGGGCTGTCATCTAGAGGATGGTACAGAGTTGTTTTCTGTTGCCACAGAAGGTCGGACCAGAATCAATGGATTGAAATTAAATCAGAAGAGTTTTCAGCTAAATGTTAGGGAAGAACTTCCTGACAGAGCAGTTCCTCAATGGAACAGGCTTCCTTGGGAAGGTGGGCTCTCCTTCTTTGGAGGTTTTCAAACAAAGGCTAGATGGCCATCTGGCAGCAATGCCTTCCCTTCCTCTCCCCACAACAGACATCGTGTGAGGTAGGTGGGGCTGAAAGGGTTCTGAGAGAACTGTGACTGGCCCAAGGTCACCCATCTGTATAAATCGATGGTGTGACCTCATTTGGAGTACTGTGTACAGTTCTGGCCGCCACATCTCGAAAAAGATATTATAGCATTGGAAAAAGTGCAAAAAAGGGCAACTAGAATGATAAAAGGGTTGGAACACTTTCCCTATGAAGAAAGGTTAAAGCGTTTTGGGCTCTTTAGCTTGGAGAAATGACGGCTGAGGGGTGACATAATCGAGGTTTATAAGATTATGCATGGGACAGAGCAGGTAGAGAAAGAGGTACTTTTCTCCCTTTCTCACAATACAAGAACTCGGGGGCACTCCATGAAATTGCTGAGCAGTTGGGTTAGAACAGATAAAAGGAAGTACTTCTTCACCCAAAGAGTGATTAACACAGGGAATTCACTGCCACAGGAGGTGGTGGTGGCTACAAGCATGGACGGCTTCAAGAGGGAATTAGATAAACATATGGAGCAGTGGTCCATCAGTGGCTATTAGCCACAAAGTATAGATAGGATCTCTCAGACTAGTGCAAGTAATGCACTGTATTCTTTGTGTTTTTGGGGGGCAACAGTAGGAGGGCTTCTAGTGTCCTGGCCCCACTGGTGGACCTCCTGCTGGCACCTGGTATTTTTGGCCACTGTGTGACAGAGTGTTGGACTGGATGGGCCATTGGCCTGATCCAACACTGACTTCTCTTATGTTTCTTATGTTCTTATCTGGCTGCATGTGGAGGAGGGTGGAATCAAACCTGGTTCTCCAGATTAGAGTCCACCGCTTATAACCACTACACCACACTGGCCTATTGCTCTTTGGCCAATAGTTGGTAGATCCAGGTGAGTAGCTGTTACTTTTTTCCCACTATAGAGAACAATGGAGGGAATGGGGGCAACCAGTTTGGGGCCTGTAGAATTGGACCCCCTTGTCCAATCTTTTTGAAACTTGGTGGGTATTTGGGGGAGAGGCTCCAGCAGCTACCCTGTAAGTTTGGAGCCTCTCCCACAAACCCCCTCCCTCCAGCCACTTTTGAAACTGCCACCGAATTTCGGTGGCAATTCGCAGTGGGCCGAATCAGATCAGAGAATCTGATTCAGCCCGTGGCTGCCCTAGTGCCCACTCCTGGACTGGTGAAGCACCGCTCCACCTCGCTCTGGCCCCAAATGACCCCTGACAAACACACATCTCTTCTTTTCATTGAGAAGAGTTCCATATTTCATAGTGTTTTGGTAATATTTGGTGTTCAGAAGCAGGTATTGGAGCTCTGGATGATACTCCTTGACACCGAAACCCAAGCCAGGCCTACAGACTTGCGTTCTTGGAATATTCTCCTGTCAGCCTAGCTGCTAATTTGTGACATTCTAAAATTTTGGTACCTGAGTGGAGCTTGGAATCAGAGTTCAGAATGTTTTGAGTGGGTCAAAGTCTAGCACAAATGCAGTCGGGTTGTAAACACAGTGTGGGTGCATTCATATAGCTCTTTTGAGCTGCGCCAGGCATGAGTGCCTGGTGGATTTAAAGTGCATGTCCAGACCTCAACATCTGGGAATTGTGCCGCTTTCGTTAGTAGCCCGTCGATCCCCTTCGGGGATCCGTACTTAAAAGATAGTTTAAGTAGTTAAAGTCCGGTCTAATGCTGGGTGACGAACCAATGCCGGGCTTTCCACCATCCGGTCATACCTCCAGCGTGCAATCAGCCCATAGGGATGGTCTCCAGACCATCCCAAATGGCCGCCATTTTAAAAAACTCCAGCGTGCAATCAGCCCGTAGGGATGGTCTCCAGACCATCCCAAATGGCCGCCATTTTAAAAAACTCCAGCGTGCAATCAGCCCGTAGGGATGGTCTCCAGACCATCCCAAATGGCCGCCATTTTAAAAAACTCCAGCGTGCAATCAGCCCGTAGGGATGGTCTCCAGACCATCCCAAATGGCCGCCATTAAAAAAAACTCTTAGCAATGGGAACATAACTGCTTAAACAAGCGATGTCCCCAGAGCTCTGCTCAAGTGATCCAAACAATGTTATGTTTCTGATGGTCCCCTGAACTTTGTCCACTTTATTAAGTGAAATGGTACCTAGAGGAAGATACCGCTGGCTGTGTTTTTACCATTTTTAGTACGCACATGTGTGGAGAAACAAGTATATGGTGAGGCGCCTATGCACATGCCCAAACAGGATTTTTTTTTTAAAAAGCCAACCGCACGGCTCCTCATGGTGGATGCCATCTAGACAATCCACTGTGGGACTCACATGCAGTGAAGTGCTTCACAGGCAGGCTGTCTGGTCGGGCAATGCTGGATCAAAAAGTTCCAGCTCAAATTACAGCTGGGCCAATGGTGGGATTAGCTGCCCATCTGAACACACTATGTGTGTTTAAACAAGATTTAGGTACTCTTGGGTTCGTTCAACACTTTGCCCCTTTCATAGGCTGATTGACTTTCTGCTACCTCCCTGGAACATCGTCATAACGGTCTTCAAGACAGCTCAATCAGTTCCCCCACCCCCCAGCATAAATGTTTGTGGGGGCTTGGGAAGAAAGAGTATGGCAAAGTCCAACCTCTCCATAATCATTCTGTAAAGCCTTTTTTTTAGAGGATTCATGCTTTCCAAGCAAGACAAAAGCAGTCTGTTCACTTGAAGGTATATTGCAAGAATCCCCCTCCCATTAACTACTCACCCAATTACCCAAGGGTCTTGAATCCTAAAAGCGGGAGTTCTTATGCAAACTTGAAATCTGAGAGTCATAGGTTGCTATCACACGCATAAACAAACAAACAAACAAATAAACAATTAGCCCCAACATAGGTGCAAATGCCAGGCGGATTAAAGGAGCACGAAATAGCCTCTCTTCACCCCCGCTTTATCTCGCATGTGTGACTGCAACCACAGAATGCCACGAGATCCATTAGTAGGTCTTCCCAGCATCTGTTAAAGCAAAATTACACTTGCATAGCCATCCAATATAGACTGGGGACATGCAGTGGGGAGGTTGTGAGATTATCTCCTGATATCAGCTGTTGCTATCATTCATTTTCCCTTTCGCCTAACATTTTGTGGCACTCCAGGTGGGGACTAGTACAGTGTATACCACTGCCCACAGTGGAGGCCATTGACATTGCTGGCTAGCAGAGATTGTTTGCAAAAGCAAAAATATAGGACCTTGCAATGCTGTTATGCCTCCCCTGTTCTCATTGCTGGGGCCTGTGCCACTTTAGCTTGTTTAAAAAAATATAATGGAGAGTAGTCATTCTCATGGACATGTCTAGTGTTGCCAGGTCCTCCCTGGCCATTGGCAGGGAATGGGGGAGTAGGGTAGCCAGATCCAGGTTAGGAAACTCCTGGAGATTTGGGGATGGAGCCTGGGGAGGATAGGGACCTCAGTGGGGTACAATGCCATAAAGGTCCATCCTCCAGACCATCCATTTTCTCCAGGGGAACTGATCTCTATAGTCTGGAGATGGGCTGTAATTCCAGGGGAACCCCCAGGTCTCACCTTGAGTGTGGCATTCCTATATGAGAGCTGTGACCCCAAGTTTCCTTTGATTTTTACATAGGCTACAATGCACTAGATTGGTCTTTTGCAAACAGGGGAGCTGCCTTACACAGTTCCAAATCTGAACCTGGTCCTAGAGTCTGAGAACAGCTGTCCTACCCATGCCTTGACCCCCACCGACTCCAATGATCTAGAATGTTTGCGCTTCACTGATTATAAAGGTCATTCACCTTTCGTTCTAAGCAAGCCTTACCTTGTCAGGAACGTCCACATAATTTGATGCTGGCAGTCACTAATAATAAGCAGGCACACCCTTTCCATTGGCAACTGTCAGGTGGCTTGTGATTCTAAGAGTCATGTTTCCAACAAGGAGCTGGCATGAGTGCAAATACCAGTGGGGTTTAAGTTACCATCTTATCATCCTGTATATTCGCTTGAGACATTAATAGCATAACCATATTGGCACTGCAGAGACAATGGCTCATGCCCAACCGCACATTTGCAAAAAATTCAAGGTACTTCCATCTTCAGCAGTTTAGAGAGAGGAAAGGGTTGGGGGGATCAAATCGAGATGCCAGCAAAACAGCTCACTGGTGTTTTCACTGACCTTCTGACTGGACCCCAGCAGCTGGCTGGAGAGAGAAAACACCCCCCCCAGAAGAAGAAGAAGAAGAAGAAGAAGAAGAAGAAGAAGAGATTGGATTTATACCCCGCCCTCCACTCCCCAAGGGAGTCTCAGAGTGGCTTACAAACTCCTTTTCCCTTTCCCTCCCCACAACAGACACCCTGTGAGGTAGGTGGGGCTGAGAGAGCTCTTTCCCAAGCTGTCCTTGAGAGAACAGCTGGTACAGAGCTATGGCTTGCCCAAGGTCATCCAGCCAGGTGCAAGTGGAGGAGTGGGGAATCAAACCCGGTTCTCCCAGATTAGGGTCCTTTGTAGGGTAACCTTTGGTCCTTTGGTGTAGGGTAACCACTACAACAAACTGGCTCTCACAGAAGTAGTATCATGCTGAGCTGGAACAAAGGCCCATCTAGTTTGGTTCCAACAGGCAGAGGCCTCTGGGAATCAAGCAGGGCATGAGAATGTGGCCATCCCCTCTGTAAATGCCTGGCAGAATTTGGAATCACAGTTCTGTCCAATGAGATCCATTTAAGGAGTAGGCCTTATGGAATGGGCTTTTCCCACTTCCTGTTTGCATCCCACTGAGCTCCCCCTTGAAAGTTCATTCCTGTGGAGTCAACAAACCTGCAGTAACGGTGGAGAGGGCAAAGTGGGACTGCTGTAGGAGGGGAAATTGGTGGAAGTTGCCACCCCCTTTTCTGAAGACAGAGTAGTCCTCAGGTCTTCTCGACTGATTGGATATAAATACCATTTCCATTCTTTTAAAAGGCATCACTGAATTCCATAATAGCAGCCCCAGCCCCAAATGATTCTCCAGCATCCATTATTCTACCATTTCTAACAGTCATAACCAGGGCTCATTTCGTAGCAGAAGCTCCTTTGCTTATTAGGCCACATACCCCTGATATAGCCAATCCTCCAAGAGCTTACAGAGCTCTCCTTACAGGGGCTACTGTAAGCTCTTGGAGGATTGGCTACATCAGGGGTGTGTGGCCTAACATGCAAAGGAGCTCCTGCTACGAAATGAGCCCAGGTCATAACTAAACCTCATCCCTTGAAAAGCCATTGAAACACGTAGCAATTATCATAGATAGTGGCGGGTAATCCAGTTATAGATCCTACGGCGCTGATTCATTATTTCACTCTTTGTCCTGGGTGTAATTTTTTAAAATAAAATGTGGGTGATGGGGGTGGGGCAGAGGCTCCACAGCATGATAGGGCCAACCAGAATTAAACACAGCTGGGCCAAAAGTGATGAGGCACTGCCATGGGTGTGATGGCCACCTCCCAGTCATGTCAAAGATATCTAAAAGTCCGGCAGAGCTGCAGAATTGAGCCTCAGTAGGAGCTATGGAACTGAAAGAAGGTGGTAACAACTGTCCCAGGAGGATGCCTAAATGTGCAGGGAAACCAGCCTGGACATGCTTCCCAGGATCCTCCAACATGGGTCCTAATGGAGGCAGTTGGCCCTTTTGGATACTGCCTCAGATGTCATTCATATGTTAAAAAATGGCAATAGCGTGAACACGTATACATTAGAACACCTTGTAGTGTTAATTACCTTGTAGTGACCCTAATACTTCAGACAAGTGTGGTCTAGGGTTACCAACCTCCAGGTGGTAGCCGGAGATCTCCTGGGATTACAGGTGATCTCCAGGTGACAGAAATTAGTTCACCTAGACAAAATGGCTGCTTTGGAAGGCAGACTCTATGACAGGGTTGCCAGCCTCCAGGTGGGGCCTGGGGATATCCCGCTTTTACAAATGATCTCCTGCTGACAGAGATCAGCTCCCCTGGAGAAAATGGCTGCTTTGAAGGGTGGACTCCTATGGCATTGTACCATGCTGAGGCCCCTTCCCTCCCCAAACCCCACCTTCTCCTGGCTCCACCCCCAAAGTCCCCAGGTATCTTCCAACCTGGACTTGGCAACCCTACTCTATAACCCTGCTGAATCCCCTCCCAAACCCCTCTCTCCTCAGGCTCCACCCCCCAAATCTCCGAGTATTTTCCAACCCAAAGCGGGCAACCCTAGGCCGGTCTTATTAGAGCTTGGAAGCTAAGCAAGATCAGTACTTGGATGGGAGACCATTAGGAATGGGCATGAACTGGGAAAATGCAGTTTGGTTTTTTTCGTGGTTTGTGGCATGCCCAGTTCATGAACTAAAAAACATCATGAACTTTTAGCTGCCAAACAAACTGGTTCAGTTCATGAAGTTCATGAGAAGAAGAAGAGGAGGAGGAGGAGGAGGAGATTGGATTTATACCCCACCCTTCACTTGGAGTCTCAGAGCGGTTTACAAACTCCTTTCCCTTCCCCTCCCCATAACAGACACCCTGTGAGGTAGGTGGGGCTGAGAGAGCTCTTTCAAGAACTGCTCTTTCAAGGACAGCTCTGACAAAATTATGGCTTGCCCAAGGTCATCCGGCAGGTGCAAGTGGAGGAGTGGGGAATCAAACTCAGTTCTCCCAGATTAGAGTCCACGCTCTTAACCACTGCATCAAACTGGCAGTAGAAGAAAGCAAATTCTGATCTCCAGTTCCCTGCCACTGAATGCTGCAAGGAGCCAAAGTTTCTGTTAAAATGCACAGCACTCTCTGATCTGCCTCTTACCCATTGGAGTGTATTATCTCCTACAACAACTGACAGACTGAGGAATCTAACAGGATTCATGGAGCTGCCAGTGAAATAGATCTAGGAAAAAGAAGAATGCTGTACATGCCTTTTTAATATCCTTGCTTTAATTGGTTCCTCATGACTTTTTAAGTGAAACTGAGCAGTTTCATGCTTGTTTACATGAGCAAAAAAACCAACCCTCCTGTGTTTTAGGTAGTTTTTCTACATATTTTGCTGAGCACATATTGGCAGGGTGCTCCTTGTAGTTCCTCTGGAAGCAGGTTTTTTCCTCTGTACTGTTTTTCTTCTTTATCCTCGCTGTCCATGGCCTCATTCGGTTCTATTTAATCTGATTGGCTGTGATCATCCGCATGACTTTGTCATTGGCATCACAATGCCACACTTGTCACAATAACAGCATAGATCACTGTAAATGAAATCAAGCGGGTCACCACAGTCAAGGACAGTAATAACAACATAATAAAGAAAAAGGAGAAAAATAGCAGTGTGGGGTGGGGAGGACAGCCACGGTGAAGAAAGGGTCCCTGAATAATATTGAAATAGTATGAATTTTTCAGCAAGGTGATATATAGTAATTTGTGAATGCATTTCACATACAAATTACCAAATTAGAAAACACAAGAAGCAGGATCCACGATGCTCGCACGCAGGGGTGTGTGTGTGTGTGTATGCCTAAAGGCTGCAGCTCCGCACTGAGGAGGAAGCGGCTGCAGGTAAGTCTTCTCTCCCCCTCCCCCCAGGCACTGTCGGCGAGGCCTGAGTGACTCCCAGCTGCCAGCCCACCGCAGAGCTCCCAGAGCACAGAGAATGCTCTTTGACTTTGGGGGGGGGGGGATTTAAATATCCCCCATATAGTTTTTAAAAGTTTTCAGATTTTTCTGCACACCTGGGGAGTGCCCCAAGAGTGCAGGAAAATCTCTCTGCCCCCCAAGTGCCTCCGATGTGCGGATTTAGGTATCCGCACAGAGGGGGCATCTTGGCTATTAGTATATAGATTCTATATACTAGCCCTAGTTTACATTTTCTCTGTTTGTGTGTTTATAATGTCTCTGATGACTGCTCGAGAAGGAAGTCTACATATAATAAGTAGTACTTATGGGCAACATATTTTGAAAATGTATTAGATATTCTTGTTCAGCTTGCCTTCATTCTCTGAATATTATTAGACATTTCTTTCTTTTCCTGGGAACTATTCTGTGGTCTAGAAACTCCCATGTTGAAAACGAAAGAATTCTGGTCTAGCTGTATGAGCAGCCTACAATGGTCACAGCAACTGCCTGCTGGCGAACAACTTTCCATTCATCACTCTGTCAACTAGTAAATTGGTTGTTCCTTTTGTGGGTCATAAAAGCAGCATAACAGGGCCACTCACAGATAAGGTAGGGGTTGAGGCAGATGGCCATTATAGTCACTGCGGCTTTTCCTGGTGGGCTGATCTAGGGTTGCCAACCTCCAGGTAGTTATACAAATGTGAGATCATGGGCTAGGTTGTAAGAAAACAAAAAAACCCCGTGATATTATTATGCAACCAATTCAATAATTATTATTAAGCATTTATATTATGGATTGGAACAAAGTACAAAACACATTCCAATACAAAATATAAATATTTGAAGCGTCCTTGTAAACCAAACTGTTCGTACTCAAAGTTTCTCTGTATAATACAGCTCAAAGTGGCTTTACATAGTCCTTTTTTGATGTAGATCGAAATCCTGGGATTCAATATAGCTAATGGAACTGGTAGTTCATGTAATATTCTTTGAAATTGGGTTCCATTAATCAGCCACTTAATCAGAAGAAGAGAAATTGAAACGTCTATATACCTGGGAAAGGCATTCAGCTATAGGAGATTTTTCACTGGTCATCCTCTGCTTTATTTATGACTGTTGGAGGCCTTCAGGTACTTCTGCTGCATTTAAGCAAGGAGAATCGACTGGATGGAGTTATGTGCATGAGTGTTTGAGAATGGACTATTGATATTATTGTGATTTGAGAATGGGTTATTGATATTATTGTGGAGACATATGCATGATATTTATGATAAATACAAAATTTATAAATATTGAAGTTTGCCATAGTTATAACTTCACGGTTTTGTATTTTTGATTGTAAACTGGATACTGTGCAGCACAGCTTAAACTGGATACTGTGCAAATGCAAAACCTGAACACCAATTTCTTAGCTTCTTGCCAGAACCTTTTGCCCCTCCCGTAGACACCATCACCCCTCTCTTTCTGTGTCCTGGCTCCAATATAACCATTAGAAAAGATTTTCACTCATCCAGCCACTCATGCATTCTAACACAAGCTGTAATTGAAGAATGGTCATGCACCACTGAATCAGAAAGTGCCTTCATGAACTCCTGTTGAGAGCTACTGACAGATGCGCAATGTAGGATGTAAAACCCAGTATGGTGAATGTCTCTTCTAAGTGGCTGATGCTCCGGCTTGCCCTTTGCAGGGATGTGGAAAGTAGGCAACATCTCCTCCTAACTCATATGATCTACTCACAGTAAGGCAACTTGCTTCTTGCCACGGGTTGCAGAAACGAGCAACCTGGGAGCCTGATGACTAAAACTTGAAGTGATGCCGTGACTCATGTGCGTGCCATTCTGCAGCCCCTAAGCCCCAAGCCAGTTTAACAGTGGGCAGGTCATCTGAGCTTTATGCAGTTGTAAGTGACTTCACACCCTTACGAAGGGCGAGCCGAGACATTTTCTTGCGCAGGCTTCAGCATCGCTATGTTATGCGTTGCCTCTTTCATATTTAGTGATACGTGGCCATTCCTCAGTTACCACTTGTGTTAGAATTAATGGGTTACTGGATGAGTGAAAATGTTTTCTATATATATGTGTGTGTGTGTGTGCATGTGTGCACATGCGTGTGTGTGAGAGTGATATTTTTATCCCACCCACCCTCCAAGGAGTTCGAACATGGTTGTTCTCGGTGTTGCCTTCACAGCAACCTATGAGATAGGCTAGGGTGGGAAAGAGTCTCTGGTCGACTTGTGAGTTACTTGGCAGAGTGGGGATTTGAATTTTGGTGTCCCCAGTCCTAATCCAACATTCTAACCACTACACCACAGGAAAGAGAGGAAGTATAGGGAATAGTGGCGTCCCCTGGTCACTGCGAGAGAGAGAGAGAGAGAAAGAGAGAGTTCAGGTTATGATGAAAAATCTAAGGAGGGAACAAGAGAACCTTTTTTTAATTAACATTTTTAAATTTTAACAATAACCTAAATGCAAATACATATTAAACTTGAATACTTTAAACAATTAAAAGTAAATCATATCTTGATACAGAGGGTTTTGAGGAAGAAAGTCTTTTCCCATGAAGTAACTTACTATTGGATACCAAATCTTTACCACCTTGTTTTGGTACTGGGTTACTGGAATGTTAATTAAATTAAAAGTCAATTTGCTTAAAATAAAATAATCCCAAATTTTATTTAACCATTGTTGAACAGAGGGGTACATGTTTATCAAGAGAACCTTGATAAGCAGAGTTCCCACTGCATTTCTGTTAGGATGAAATTTACCATGGAATTTTGAAATTCCTATTTGGGAGAAATACCTGAGAAATTCCATTTAAAGTATTTCAGATCTCTTTTTGCCTGAGACTCTGGAAAGCTTGTACAAGTCACAGAGCAGGCCATACTGAGCTAGAGCCAACTGGTCTGACTTGGGTTGGTTCCACACAGTGACCCTTCTTTCTTGCGCAGTAATTGCTCTTGGGAATGCAGAAGCATTTGCAGTGATAATGGGGTGTCCATGCAGGAGCTTTCTCTGTGCTTTGCTTGGTCATCCCCTCATGCTCACTATAAAATATTGAGACGAGACAGCTCTTTTCAAAAACAACATGCTTCTTTATGGAACTGTGAACCTAAGAACCAGGCTCAACAGGAGCCAATTTATACTGTTGCAAAACCACACCCACCTCAAACAACAAGCAATAATAAGTAGGCAGCCAGAATCCTTTGTTTGCATGAACTACATACAAAGTAACTTTATGCCCTTGCAGCTATTGGGTTATATTCCATAGTTCTGATTGGCTGTTGCCGGTAAAACCACCAATAGTCTTGTAGGCTTTTGGAGCCTTGCTGAGACTGAAGCTGCACCAGTACAGAACACTCACCATTTTCCCATGTGTGTTACTGAAGGGCTTTTTTCTGGTAATATAGCAAGAACTAGGTATTGTTTTAAAAGTACTCCAGTGACTGTGGCAATAAAATGGTGCCAGCATGGGCAGGAAGTTAAAAAGCAGATACCTTCCTACCCACATACGCACCACAAGCCCATAGCAAAGCAGATTGGGAAAGAATGGAGCACACTGGGGGAAACTTGGGAAATGGACAAAATGAAGGCATGTGCGTGTGACTGTTCAATGAAAGTTTGCCAGTTTACCCGGCAAGGTGAGATATAAATTGAAAGTAATAAATAAATAAAAACCTGCTTCATTTAGTCGCCAATCTGGAACAAAAAGCTCTGTGTAGAAGCAACCTTGGTGTAAGGCACAGATATACTCCATGCATGCATGTGTGTGTGTGTGTGTGTCCACCTATGAATACCAGAGTTGCTCTACAGAGGAAGGCAGTGGTAAACCACCTCTGGATATCTCTTACCTTGAAAACCCTACAGGGTCACCAGCTTGATGGCATTTTCCACCACTGCCATGTTCTGGGAAACTGATATGCCAGATATGTTCTGGAAAACAGATGCACACACACACTTGTGCAAAGATTTGAGCATCCAAGTGCCAATGTAAAAAAAAAAAATCAGCTGTAATTGCACATTGTTTGCTTAGGTGCAGTGAAACTGACAAGCTTTCTCTTTGTGGAGCTGCCAACAGACCTGGAGCAAAATATCCTGTCCTTTTAATGGAAGTTTACTGTATGGAAATGGGCAGCTGAATCTTTGCATGGCATGGAGGTAAATAACATCACATTGTTAATAACATCCCATGAAGCCTCTGTTGAAAGAACAGGGCATTTTTTCCCCTCCAGGTAATTCCATGGCCTGCCCCCTGCACCAACTCCCCAGATGTCCTTCTCTGTAGAAATAAAGCTGGCAAGAGGTGCTGTCGTGATAAGTCTTCTCCAGATTCAAATGTATTAGATTCACCACTGCTCTTCCAAGCCTTTGCCAGGAGGACTAGAAAACAAACAACATCCTGTGATAAAATTGACAAGTCACTCACCATAGAGAATCTGTTGGTATATAATGGGTTGAAAAAATCTTGTCAGTTTCAGCTCTCTCAGCCTTTTTTTTTGCAGAGCTTCTCTCAGCCTTGTTGCAGAACTGGGGGCAAGGAAGCTTGCCAGTTTCGCCACTGTTCACACAATATGCACAAAGTTTAATCAAAAACCTTACTTACTGTCTAGTCCCAGCTCCATAACCAACAAAAAGCAATGGTGAACCTCAGAATCTTGAGTAGGTGGACTCCACTGTGGTGGGGAAACTGGCCACAGACAAAACAAAGGTGCTACAGAACTACAGTATACCCTCCAGAAGCTGAACATGGCAGATCCCAATGATATTCTTATACAGGTGTCATGTTTGTACATGAAATCATTCTATCCTTCTAAGCCATTAGAATTACAGGAGCTCTGCTCCTTCCATTCATGTAGTCGTCCTACATATGCAACCAACTTATGGCAACCCCAGCATGGGACTTTCAAGGCAAGTGAAAAGCAGCAGTGATTCACCATTGCCTTCTTCTGCACAGTCCTCCTTGGTCATTTCCCATCCATGTACAGGCCCTGCTTAGCTTCTAAAATCTAACAAGGTTCTGAAATCTATACCAGACCGCCTTTCCTTCCATAGTAATGATTCAGTGGGACCCCTGGTCCTTGAGGTGGCCTATCTTTGAACATGTGGTTTGAAAAATTCTTTGGACACTGACCACTGCCCAAAGCCACAATGGAGAGTTATAAATCAGGAGTTTTAGATCCTTAAAGGAGCTGCCTCACATGCATCCTGATCTGATGTTTTAAAAAATGTCCCACTGGACTCCCCAGTATAGGGCTATAGGCTTTGCAGGGTAGCATTCTTTCGCCAGAGAATGAAATCTACCACCAATAAAGAGAGCAATGCTTGGGTAAAATGTGCCTTCTGGGGATTCCGAAGGGTACACGAACTCTTTCATGCTCTGCAACTAACAAGTCTAGGTCTCCACAGCAGCTACAGTTAATGGGGGTATCAAACATAAGGCCTGGGGGCTGGAACCGGCCCATTCAGGGCTCTTATGTGGCCTGCGAGCAACTAGTGCAAGGGAGGGAACAGGAGACTGTTTGGGGAGAGTGGGCAGGGCCACTCTGTTTGTGGCTTCAGCATGGTGGAACAACCTCATCTGCAGTAGTCAAGCAGCATGGGAGCATCTACCCCATGCTCTCCAGTCCGCCCATATGGGTTTTCCTTTGGACCCCACTCCCAGCCCATGGGGTCTTAAACTGAAGATACACCAACTTGGAGTTTACCAGCTGTTGTCCTTTATACAGTTTATATCTCTGGTACCTGGCATTACATTTCATGGCTCACATGGCCCAGCCCAACAAAATGACATTGATGGCAGATGGCAGATCTGGCCCTCATAATAAATGAGTTCGACACCACTGAGTTACTGTGTCCCCCCACTCCATAATTATGGGCCATCGTATGGAAGACTCAATGTGAAAAAAGGGATCTTCCATTCCTGCATCTCCATGCCATGAAAAGGTGTAGCAATAGCATGAAATCATGCTCACCAAATTAAGGGCTAAATTTCCTTGGGCTTCCAATGGGGTGAGCACATACAGCAAGACGGCTCTGCATAAGCCTCCCTATGTCTGGGCGATTCAGGAGAGCCCCACTTGAAGGATGGTGACATGGGGGCCTAAGAAGAAGGCCAGGGTCACAGCTGGGTCCAGGTGAGCACCATTGCTGTGCCCCAAAGTCTGTTCCAAGGTACTATCAGACCTGCAGCAACAGAAAAGGGAAGCCAGCGCCCAGGCCTGAGAAGACAAGTAAAGAATGCCAAATAATTCTGTGAGAAAAGCCTATCTGAAGTCTCCACTGCAAATTTCTTCGAACACAGCTGGTGTGTGTGTGTTTGTACCTGTGTACCCTTCTCTAATTCTGCTACTTTTATTCTTCCACATGCTGGAAAAAATGTGCTTGTACAGGATGGAGCTGAGCATGCCATTCCCGACTGGGTGGTATCAGATGGATTGTATCTGCTCGGGTGGAAAGGTTTTTAGCTTGGGAAGTTTTTAGCCCTCTCCTTTCTCTGACATACTACATAAATGCTATATCACACCCACGTCCGTGGTTTATTATTGAGAATATCCAAGCATGTGCATGAACTTCCTAATGCAACATGCACACATAAGACACAAAGGTAGTGTGCTAGAAATGACCAGCAACCCAGCTTCACTCTGGAAAGAGTCACCCAAAGGAGCTCAGGGGTGGAAAAACAGGTCTGGCCATGTGGGGTTTCAACTGAGGATCCTCAGCTGGTCTGCTGGTTGTGAAGAAAGTTGAAAGGCAATTGATAAGTATTGGAGTCGGGAGTGGTGGCTCGGACGATCCTCGCGGGGAGCCATGTTGGACCCCGCGCGAAGTTCTTTGCGTATACGGGGTCTTCGGGAGCAAATCCTCGGGCAGCTGGCCGGTCCTCCATTGTCGGGTTCCCCTCGATTGCTCGGTCAGGATGTAGGCGGTCCAAGACGGTTCCCAGTCGTCTTCCCATCAGAAGTTCGGCTGGCCGGCGCCCGGTCCCTGAGTGGGGTGTGTTCCGTTGGCAGAACAGGAACTTGTACAGCTGCTCTTCCCAGTCGCCATGCTCCATCTTCTTTAACGCGTCCTTCGTTGTCCTCACCATGCGCTCGGCCTGGCCATTGGTTGCGGGGTGGAACGGAGCGGAGCGGATGTGGCGCAGACCGCAGGCTTCCACAAACCGTTGAAACTCGCCGGAGGTGAAGGCGGTCCCGTTGTCGGTCACGAGAGTTTCTGGCATTCCGTGTGTCGCGAAGATCGGCCAGAGACTTCTTAAGGCAGCGTTGGTGGAGGTCGAAGCTACCGGCACTACCTCAAGCCACTTGCTGTAGCTGTCAACAACGATAAGAAACAACCAGCCCTGGACCGGTCCCGCGAAGTCTAGGTGCAGGCGGGACCAGGGCTTGTTAGTAGATTCCCAGGATCGGACAGGAGCGTGTGGCGGATCTGGCCGTGACTCCTGGCATTTGGTACACTTCTGGACCCGCCCCTCAATGTCTTTGTCCAGGCCTGGCCACCATACGTAACTCCGGGCCAGAGCTTTCATGCGCACAATTCCCGGGTGAGCCTCGTGGAGGGCCTCTAGCACTCGGGGCTGCAGGGGCCCGGGGATCACCACTCGAGATCCCCATAGCAGGCATCCCTTGTGGGCCGATAGTTCGTGCCTGCGTGCCGTGAAAGCGGCAAAATCTGGTCCCGGTTTTTCCGGCCACCCCCTTCCCACCCAGTCCGAGACACGGGAAAGGATGCGGTCCCGCCGCGTGCGACGGGCCACATCTGATACCTGTACGGGGCGCTCCGGTAGATCCTCTAGGAGCGCGACGTGGAAAGCGGGAGCCGGATCAGGGTCGCAGGATGGGAGGGGAAGACGGCTGAGGGCGTCTACATGACCCATCGCCTTCCCCGGGCGATGTACCAATTCGTAGGAGTAGCCTGACAAAAAAATTGACCACCGCAGGACCCGCGGGGACAGCATGTGAGGGGTCTGCCTGTGGGGGGCAAGGAGACCCAGCAGCGGCTTGTGATCTGTGGCCACGGTGAACGACCGTCCGTAGAGATAGTCGTGAAATTTCCTGACGCCAGCTACGATTGCTAGGGCCTCCTTGTCGATCTGGGCGTAGTTCCGTTCTGCCGACGACAGGGTCCTGGAGTAGTAGGCAACCGGTACCTCCTTTCCGTTGGGTAGCCGGTGTCCCAAGACCTCCCCAACGCCGTAGGGGGATGCGTCACAGGCCAGGATGACAGGGAGCCTCTCATCGAAATGCGCTAAGACCGCATTTGAAATTAATAAGTCTTTGATGGCCCGGAAGGCTGCATCATGCTTGGGACCCCAGGCCCAAGCCGCTCCCTTGTCCAGGAGACGATGCAGGGGTTCAGCGACCGCCGCCTTGTGCGGAAGGAAGGCGTGGTAGAAGTTCACAAGTCCCAAGAACGCCTGGAGTTCCGCCTTTGAGGACGGGCGGGGTGCACCTGTAATTGCCACTACCTTCTCCTTTGTAGGGTGAATGCCGTCTGCGGTGACTTGGAACCCCAAGAAGGTCACCGAGGAGACTCCCAGGGTGCACTTGTCTTTTCGAACCTTGAGACCCGCGTCCTGGAACCTTTGCAGCACCATCCGGAGGCGAGCTGCGAACGTGTCGGCGTCCGGGGCGGCGATGAGGACGTCGTCGAAGAACGGCTTCACTCCTGGAACATCTTTTAGGAGAGAATCCATTAGATTTTGAAAGATTCCGGGTGCTACGCTGACCCCAAATTGGAGGCGTTTTACCTTGAACGCTCCCTTGTGAGTCACAATCGTTTGTGCCTCGGCCGTTGCTTCGTCTACGGGAAGCTGCTGATAGGCTTGGGCCAAGTCTAATTTTCCCAATATTTTGGCACCCGCGAGGGAGGCCAGAACATGGCTGACCACCGGTACCGGGTACGCGTGGTCCTGTAATGCCTTATTAATTGTACATTTGTAATCCGCGCAGATGCGGACTTCCCCGTTAGCTTTGAGGGGGGTCACAATGGGAGTCTCCCACTTGGCGTGGGAGACCGGCTCGAGCACCCCTTGTGCCACGAGCTTTTCCAACTCTGCCTCCACTTTGGGCTGGAAGGCGAGTGGTGGCCGGCGGACGGCCACGCGGATGGGCCGGACTGCTGGGTCCAGGTCGAAGGAAACCGGGGGTCCTTTGTAGCAGCCCAATGAGCCATCGAAAACGGCGGGAAATTCCTCGCAGATGGATGAGAAGTCAGTAGAGCCCATGCGGTGTATTCCGGTCCACTGCACTCCGAGCGGCTTGAACCAGGCGCGACCTAGGAGACTGGTTAGATTGCGCTCCACCACGAGAAGGTCCAGCAGGCCATTAAAGGCATGGTACTGGACCCAGACCCTGGCTAGCCCCTTAATAGCCACTGGGTTTTTCTGGAAGTCCCGGAGGACCAACCCAGCCGGCAGCCGCAGCCAGCGTGCCCCCTTCGGGCAGAGGCGGCGGAACGTAGCTGCGGACACAATTGAATATGCTGACCCTGAGTCCAGTTCCATGGAGCAAGGAACTCCCTCTATTCGGAGAGACACGGAAATTGCGCCCGGGATGGGCTGAGGCAAGTTCATTACCGTGGCCGTGGGAACGACACTACCCACTTCTTCGAAGTTCGCTGCTGGGGCACGGTGGCTGTTCCTCAGGCGGCAGGCCCGGGCGAGATGTCCTGCTTTCCCGCAGGCGCGGCAGATGGCATCACGGAAGCGGCATGTCCGTCTGTCGTGGGGGTCCCCACAGCTGGCGCACGTTGGGGCCTGCCTGTTGAGGGAAGCAGGAGAGGGAACAGAGACAGATGCTGGGCGCCAGCCCTTGGGCCTGGGGACGCCGGGCTCACCCTTCTTCGAGCGTGGTTGCATCCGGTGGATGTCCTCTTCTTCGCTTGAGTCGGGTTCGGGAGGAGCCGCCTGGTGGACTTTGGTGGCTGCCTTGTCCTTTTGCGTTGTCTCGAAGGCTGCCGCAGTTTCGAGCATCTTCTCCAAGGTTGGCTCCGGCATTGCAATGAGGCGCCGGCGGAGCTTGGCTTCCCGGACCCCTCCCATGAAGGCGGTCTCCACGTGGTCATCCATGTGGCGGAATTCGCAGCCCACGGCTAGTCGACGGAGTTCAGCCAGGAAAGTGGCGGCTGACTCCCCCGGCTGCTGCTGGCGCTGTATGAACTCCCAGCGCCTGGCCAGTTTTGATGGCTTCGGGGCGAAGTAATCGCCGAGGGTCTTGGTGAGCACGTCGTAAGACACCTCGGTGGGGTCTTGCGGGGCTAGTAGGTTCTGGGCCACCCGCATGACCTCCACCCCTCCGGAACTCAAGAGCCAGGCACTCTTCAGGTCCGCATCTGTGATTCCGCGGACCTTAAAGGCACAACCCAGCGTCTTGAGCCAGGACTCCCACGTCTCGGGGCGAGACGTATTGAAAGGGGTAATTGGTCCCGGAGCGTTTGCCATATTTACCAGAGCAGGAGCGGCGGCGGCTGTTTGAGCAATGTCCTCGTGTCTTGCGGCGGTGCTGGGGAGCGCTGAGGCTTGGCGCTGGCTAGTGCCGGAGGATTGGGCTCAGAGCGGCTTGCGGCGAGGCGTTGGAGCGCTGGAGCTCGGAGATGCCTGCGGCCGGCGGGACGGAGCTCGCTGTGCTGCTGTGGTCTGCTGGAGAGTCGCTCATCGGGATCCCATCCTCGTCGCCACTGATAAGTATTGGAGTCGGGAGTCCATGGAATAGTGAAACAGCTAGATCTTTATTGCTGGTCCGGATGAAGCATACAACCCAGGGCTCCAAGCCCTCCTTTTATGCTGGTCAGGGACAATCCCCTGACCTCACCCAACTGGCCTGATAGGCTATTAGAAGTCTATTTACATTTCATAGGTTCCCTGGGAGAAACCTAGGTACAGGATTGGTGGCCGGTTTGAATCCACCTGGCCTTTGTTCTACCTGGCTGAAGCTCAGGTAGTTTCTTGGCCATGTGCTCTGGCCATGCTCTGGCCATGTGCTCTGGCCATGCGGTCGCAATGAAGAGAGCACATGGCGACCGCATGGTCAATACATAACAGCAATTTAGCTATATCTCTGGGTATGCATGCTATGAAAAGGATTTATGACAAGAGGCAATGGACTATAAAGTCTGGCAAGCATAGGAGGTGGCTGGAAATTCCAGTCAGGCAAAGTTCCCCTTGAAATAAGGTACCGCTTCTGAATGCCCAAGGAGATAATTTAGGAAGAACTTCTGGTGGGAAGCAAGAGACTGTGCACTGGTTTGGATTAAGATTGCTAACATTTTCATGACAATAACCCTATTCAGAAAGGCATAAGAAGAGCCCTGCTGGATCAGGCAGCAGGTCCACGTAGTCCAACATTCTGTTTGCAACAATGGCCAGCAGCCTCAGTGAAATCTATGGGTAGCAGAGCACAAAGATGTTGTATATGTATACATTGGTACTCCCAAAAATGATAGATCTGGGTACCTAGGCTGGGTGGCCTTCTCCACCAGGTCTGTCCCTTTTGGCCTTTCCCTTCACACCAATGACCTCAGATGTGGAAGATTGCTTTAAAAGATGATTAGACAAGGTTAGGGAGGAAAGATCCACCGATGACTATTAGCCATGATGGCCAAAAATGGTGCATCCATCTTCAGAAACAAGTCTGATGTTGCTGGGTTTAAGCATCAGCAATTATATTCTGCTTCTTGTGAACTTCTCAGAGGCATCTGGAAAGGGAGAGGTGTTTGACTTGATCCACCAGGCCACTTTGTATGTTCCCCTTGTGAAATGTTAGTACCAAATGTTAGTTGCATGGGTGCATTTATGCTGACAAAGCTGTGTCAGATAGGTGAACATGCATGGAGCTAATTTATACAGGATTAGACCATCGGTCTATCAAGGTGAATATTTTCTACTCAGGCAGAGGTCTTTCACATCACCTACTGCTAGGTTCGTCTTACTGGAGATGCTGAGAACTGGACCTGGAACCTTCTGCATGCAAAGCAGAGGCTCTTCCACTGAGTCACAGCCTATCCCCTATCATCCCAGTCCCAGTCTCTTCCATGCCACATGCCCTTTCTGCCCAGTTTTAGACCACACAAAGGACTTGGCATAATGCTGTAACTGATATCCAGTAATACTGGCCATTGCCACTGGTAGCAGCACTGTCCTTGCTATTGCACAAGAATGTGCAATCAGCTTGCAGTGCCATTGCAATGCTGTGCAATCACTGAATCATTCTTCTAGCCCTTGATTTGATTGTACAAAGCCATAAGTACTATACCCAAGGTCACGTAGCAAGAGCTCAGAACAGAAGCCTGTTATCGCCCTATCATATCACTGTGCCAAGGCCACCAAAAGCGCTTCTATTCATGCTGAAGCTACATTTTGTTTCTGTCCGTAGGACTCTGCATTCTGGGCCAGAAACAGTCATGCTGCAGATGCAGGTATTGTGTTTTTAAATCCAAGGCTGGGTTAGATTTTCAACGTGTGCTTCAATGTTCTGCTCGGGGGACAAGGCGTCGCCGTTCTTTCTCACAAGTGGCTCATGGCTGCTCTGTTTCGTGACTCATTTGAACTTGCATTTACCTGCGATGGGTGTTGCATGTGATTACATTCTTCTGAAAGAATAATTCCAGGCAATTGAAAAAGGATAATCAGATCTCAGATTTTCTCTATTTTAGGTAAGCTGCTTTTGCAACTGAGGGCATGCCATACTCCAGGACTGCCATCGGCATACCCCTCAGGAGGGGCAGCTGCCAGGGCCCAGAGCTCCTGGCAGGGGCCACTGCTGTTGATGGCCCCACACCCTCCCCCTGCCCACTCCTTTGCAAGTGCTCCACCATTGGTGGTGTTCCCAGCTGCATAGGCGTCAATTACGGGGGGCTTGAGGGCTCAAGCCACCCCCGAAATTTCCCGGGAGGGGACTGAGCCCCCCCGGGAAAACGGAGCGCCCTCCGCTGCGCATCCCTGGGCCCTTCCTAGGACCGCTGCCACCTCTCTCTCTTTCTCCCCCTCGGCCTGGCTGCCCCCGTCCGTCCGTCCGTCCCTCTGTCTGGGGGCCAGCTAAGCAAATGCCCAGCTGGCCCCTGGATGGATGGATGGAGGGACGGAAGCAGGAGTGGCCAGGTGGGGGGAGAGTCAGCGGCAGTGGGGACATGGTCCCAGCATGCGCGGGCGCACAAGCCCCCCCCCCGGATTTTAAAACTTGATGCCCCTGCCCAGCTGTACACACTGCCCAGCACCATGACAAAAAGGACCGCTGCTGACAGCCCTAACTTTGCAGTGCTGGCAGCTGTGAGGATGGGCAGGA
This sequence comes from Lepidodactylus listeri, assembly GCA_029233225.1. Lineage (NCBI taxonomy): Eukaryota > Metazoa > Chordata > Lepidosauria > Squamata > Gekkonidae > Lepidodactylus > Lepidodactylus listeri. Next base: position 51,523,136 of record JARCFY010000015.1, on the reverse strand, counting down.
AGAGCAGTGGGGGCAGAGAAGGGCAAGGATGCACAGGCAGGTAGGGGACGCACAGGTGGGTGGGCAGGATGGGAGATATCAGAAAGGATTCTGCTGGTGGGCAGAAGAGGGGAGGGGCCCCAGGAACTCTCTGTCCACTTCCCTCCCAATCAAGAACTGGACTTGCGTCAACCACTTCTATGGTTCTTCACTATACCTCTGCTTTCTATAAAATATAGAAATATATACTCAGTCACAAACAGCATTTATAAGGTGAAAAGAGCAAGAGTCCAGTAGCACCAGCATATTTTTGGGACACCCCCCCCCTCCCAAAAAAGCATTGCACTCTAGTGATGAAAACTTGCTGGTGATCCCTGGCCCAAAAAGCATCCAGCTGTTCTCGGGCCTGGCCCTGGCCTGGTGGAACACCCTTCCATGTGAGATCCAGTCCCTGTGCGACCTGATGCAGTTCCGCAGAGGTTATAAAATAGAGTTGTTCTGCTGGGCCTACGGTTGAGGACAGCAATGGGTTCCATCTCTGATTGGCTGCCTCCTCTCTCCCTCTCTCCCTTTCTTCTCCCCTCTCATTTTAGATCACTCCTCTGCACTGAGTTTTTATGCCATCTTTTAATTATGTTGTTGGTTTACAGTGTTATTTACTTTATTATATATTTTTAGATATTTTATTGTATTTATGCACTAGAAATGTTGATATTGAATTGTTTTTTTTTTTTTTATCAATGATGTTACCCACTCTGAGCATGAAAATAGGGGAGAGTGGGATACAAATCCAGTAAATCGAATCAAATCAAAGACTGACAAAATTTGTGGCAGGGTATGAGGTTTTGTGAGTCACTGCTCACGTCTTCAGATATGGCTACCCGTGTTGCTCTATCTCCGTAGAAGGCACCACATTCAGCTATATCAGCTACCCATCTTGATCTGTCAGCATTTATGAGCCACCTCACTGAGTCAGCCCAGGGGGCATTCAGAATATTTAAAATGTACCGTAACATAACAAAAAGAAATAAGAATAACCTAAAAAAGTGATGAAAGTCTCAACATTAATCAGTAAAGGGCATTAGGAACAGAAAAGCTTTAATCTAGCAGTGAATGCAGCCAGCAGGTGCTTGGTGGGGTGTATTTTGTATTTGTATTTATTGATTTCTATCCCGCCCATTCAGGCCTAAGCTGGTGGGAGTCCTTGGGGCTCTCATTGCACAGAATAGGTACCATCATTGTAAAGTCTCTGCTCTATCATCTGGTAGATCTCAATGATGGAAACACAGCCTGGAGAGACCAACTGAGGAGACAGACTTTCCAGTGTATGCAAGCCCCTGACCATATAGGGCTGTAAAGGCATTTGAAACTGGGCCTGGATGTGTGTTGACAGGAAATCACTCAGTGAGGCAGCACAAATGAGATACTGTGTTTTCTCTGTGCCTGGCTTCTGACAGTAACCAGAATTCTGGATTAATGCATACTTCCAAGCCTTCTTCAAAGGTTAGGATGAGAAGCAGAGGTGGTTTGCCACTGCCTCCCTCTGCAAAGTCTTCCTCGGTGACCTCCCATTTAAGCACTGACCCTGCTTAACTTTGGAGATCTGATGAGATTGGTCTATACCAGGGGTCATTTCGAGCAGGAGCTCGGGGGAGCTCAGCTCTGGGAGTTGGTGCCAGCCCCCCCCCCCCCACCCATGGGGGAATGCCTGCTTGTGTCATGGCTGCAGCAAAATGACCCCATCCCCTGGAAAGGTCTTTGTTCCTCTGACCAGCTTTCTGAAGGCTTCAGCCACCACTGAAGCTATCCTCCCAGAATAGTGGTATTTCTGAGGCTCGGATTAGTAGCTGTCCCCTCTCTGCCAGCTCTTTCTTTCTTTCTCTTTCTCTCTCTTCTTTCTTTCTTGCCCTCTGACATACTTCCGGTGATGTCAGGTAATGTAGCATATGCAAATAAGTTATGCTAATAAGTTATGCTAATGAGCTCCTGCACCTCTTTTTCTATGAAATGACCCCTGGGCTATACTATACCATTCCAAATCCCAGTTGTGATGTAAATCACTTAACATTTGTAATTCTTATGCTTCTCTGAAATGGCATTTCAAACAAATGCAAAATTTGGCAAAAAACCCCCCCCCCACACACACAATTTGAATCTAATTTTCAAATTTCACTTCTGAAACATGATTTGGAAGGATCTTTTAAAAAATTAATATGATTTCTTCATGATTTTGTATATCTATGCCATTATCAACTTGCAAATTTTGCATTTTATACCTTGGTTTTCTTAAACTCCCCTCCCAGCACACAGATATCCAACATCAACATCCATAAATGGACGTTTTTAAAGAATCAACACCCAAATATAAAGCAGGTCTCTGAGGAGGTGGCATATAAATTTTCTAGATAAATACATACATAAATCCAATTTTTCAAGCAAGAATGAGAAGAATTTGTGTGAGATGAAGTGTGGACTGGCAAAGTACTGTGGAGGCTTTCTGAGGCTATTATCTGTTTAAACTGTGTTCCTTCTCTCTTTGTAACTTTATAGCTGCTTCTCAGCTTAATTAGATGTTTCCTGTATGCCTGGGATGGCTTAAGTTTTGCTGAATCAATCCTCGATTAGTTCTTGTTCTCTGGAGAAAGGGGCTTTGATTATTACTTGAATCTTTGCAGTGCAAGTAATTACTCATTAGTTCTTTTAAATGGTTCTAATTATGCGATCATAAAATTAGGATCCTGAAAAAGAAGTATACTTTGGCTGCATAGAGAAAAGTAGTAATTAAACCCACCTCCCTCTCAAGGAACAAAAAGAAAAGGAGCAAAATTTAAAGGGCCAACCGCTGGGAGAACTGGGACCTTTGCTGTATGGAATTAAAGATATAGCCAGGTCTTGCCCTAGAGATGGGCATGGATGCATTTTTATGGAGGATATAATAAAAACATGTGGAACCCCCCCCCCCCCCCCCAGTTTTAATTCTGCTTGCTTGATACTGACTGTGGGAAAGCAGCAACTAAGCTGGGCGAAAACATCCTAGTATGGAGGCAGGAGGCTGAAGTTGGTTCCTTATTCCCAGTTCCTTATTCATGATGTATTCATGAATTCAACCTGGAACACTAAGGAGAGTTCGAAAGCTCCGAAACCTAAAATAAAATCTGAAGCACCATATATCAGACACCTCCACATTCAGGGGACTCTCCCCTTCAAGGGGACATATGGCACTTCCTGGTCCAAAGCCCAGTTCTTGAGCCAGCCACTCCAAAGTGAGGTACCCCCAGGACAATCGCACAGGCAGACACCGGGGCCAGGCTGCACCCCCCCCAATCTTTGGACCACCGCTAATGACACATCCTCATGCTCCCACATCCTTATGGAGGCAACCCTTCGATTAATCTTTCAGTTTAATGCTTTACAAGTCTCATTGTAGCCGACAGACGTTGCCTTTGTCATTACCCACATTGTCACCACTGTCCAAAGATGACCTTTTTTCACTAGGTAGTCCAGCAAGTCAGAGGGCATATGAGCCACTGCAGAATTTGGGCCCTACCAGGTTGAACATGAGATGAATTAAAACAAAATATAGGAAACAGTAAGATATCCCCCTACTGCAATAAAGATCACATTTCTTTAAAAGATACTATATGAGAGATGCAAAAGCATTACATTGATCAATGCCATTCAAAAGTCCCATAAAAACCCTGACTCTTGTTATTTAGAAAAATGTCCAAAGTTAACAGGGTTGCCTTTGCGTCTCTGCAAACCGATATTAGTGATGTTAATGAGCTTGAACAAAAAGATAAGATACTTTTAATATGCATGTTTTTTTTTCCTGTCAAGTCACAACTGAGTTATAGCAACCCTGGGGGGTTCTCAAGGCAAGAGATGTTCGCAGGTGGTTTGCCATTGCCTGCCTCTGCATTGTGTCCCTGGGTTTCCTTGGTGGTCTCCCATCCAAATACTAATAAGCGCCAAACCTGATAACCTTCCAAGATACAGAAGAAGGAGGAGGAGGAAGATGCATAACTGTTGTTGTAGTTGTTGTTGTTTTAAAAAAGAAAAATATAAGTGTGTAAGAAGAAGGCCAAAGCATTATCAATTGAGAACAACCACTTTCCTTTGATCTTTGGAAAAATGGCACAGAGGAACAATTAGTCCCACCTTTGTCTAGTGCCGTGATCTTTCTCTGTATTGTTCCCCTTCCTCCATGGCTGTTATTTCCCCCCAGTTAAATTATATACCTGAGATCCAAACATGGATCACTGGTGTCACAAGCATGTTTTAAAAAGTACACCTGAACTCTTTAATGCAAAGGAAGAGACAAAGTTAGCAGCGGTGCCACAGCACCCTGAAAGCATCTCTTGAAATCACTGAGAATGGCTTTGATTGGTATGAGCTTCTTCTAGGCATGGTCTGGCAATAAAGTTTGCTTCTGTACCAAAAGGTGGGAGCATGAGGGATTTTAATTCATTTTAATCAATGGTATAAAGCTGCAAAAAGGGACTCGCTGTATGTGCGGAGGGAAGAGAAGCTGGATGACTATGGCTATAGTCTGTGAGACTAAAACTCAAGTTTCCTTAGTTTACCTGTCCATCATGCCAGATATCAGACTTATGAAGGCTGCAGACTTCAAAGAAAACGTTAACCTTTTTGTTTCATATAAACTGATTTTTTTGTGATCAGTGCATTTTCAGCTATAATCAGAATGTTAGAGACTATGGGGAAAATTGGGTGATATAGAAAGGAAATAAAAATTGTGTTTGGATCAATTTTGTCAGCCTTTAAGTTGCTATTGGACTGCTGCTTAATTTTGTTAGGCAGAAGAGGATGTCGTATAGGTTTATTAAAAAGAGCTTAATGTTTTTTTGTGGGTCCTCCACATCAGAGATAAAGGCACGTGTCTCACACCTTGAGCTAAAAAGTTAGGCTCCATGGATGTGCCATCACAGATGCACATATTGCCCCAGTGGAGGTAAGATTAACGTGCAAAGTTCCTTTGCAGCTTGTACATTTGGCTCAGGAGTAGATATCAGAGAACATGGTTTGTTGTGGCCTGTTCCTTTCACAAACCCCTGGAGTCGGCTTAGACTTTCTCCATCACCCCTCGAGGTAGTGTTTGTGGGGAATGCAGCTCCATCGATTGCCGCCTGCGAACTTCACGCTCTTCCCAGTCTTCCTCTGGTTCAGAACCTTTGAAGATGGCTAACCTTTCAGAGAGGGTCTTTGCATGGGGGAAGAGAGCATAGTTGTAGATCAAGGAAGCCACCACTGCCCCAACCATTGGTCCCAGCCAGAAGACCTGGGGGAAGAAAAGAGAGAAACTGTTTGATGGACAAAAACTCTCAGATAAACTTGTCCTAACATAGAGTTGCCAGCCTCCAGTTGGGGCCTGGGGATCTCCCCCTTTTACAAGTGATCCTCAGCTGAAAGAGATCAGCTCCCCTGGAGAAAAGGGTTGCTTTGGAGGGTGGACTCTATGGCATTGTACCATGCTGAGGCCCCTCCCTTCCCCAAATCCCACCCTCTCCTGGATCCACCCCCAAAGTCTCCAGGTATTTTCCAAGACCTGGCAACCCTATCCTAACACAATAGAATAGAGATTAGGGTGGAGTTTTTTTTCTTTCAAACTCTTCTTCACAATCCCACCTGCAGATTTTTTTGAGTGGGGATGAGGACAGGGAATTTTGTGAGACTGCATCTGGTATGGTGGAGGTTCAAAGGTATGGTAATGGAGGTAAGACTGCAGTATCACAGTTATTAGATGGTCTTCAGCCAAAGAATTGGCAAATTATTTCAAGATACAGTTCCTCATACCTGCAGTTCTTGGTCACATACATCTCTCCTCTCGATTCATATTTTCTACCAGTTTACTGTCTCATCTTCCCCTCATTCCTGTGGAAACCCCCCCTCCCCCACCAATTTCTACTGAAAAACACAATTTTCCTACTCCCGCTTCAGCTGACCTACTTCCTTCTCTGGCATCTGGCTACTGAACTTTTTCCTCTAGGTCTTTTGTAGGTCTCCCCCCTCTCTAGGTCCTGAACAGCTCAGCTTGAGATCCTTTTGCTTGCCCCTCTTCTTGTGGCAATAGAATAGAGAACTAGCCCTGGACAATTGTGCTTCTTCAGGTTCTTTGCTCCTACGACATGCCCTGCCCCAGTGGAGTGGGTAAGAGAAAGAGAGGTAGACATGGACTTTGTTGGTGCTGTTGCCTCACCCAGCGGATAAATTGGAGCAATGGATAGCTCCGGATACACGAGCATGCGCATGGGTGAAAGACCCAAAAGAAAAAAGAAAGAATGCTGCAACAATCTGAATGATTGACAATGGGGCGAGTGTGCAGTGAAGCCGGTTCAGGGTGGGATGTCTGATCAAAACTTCGTGCAAGTATTTAAACCGCTGCAAATAGAGGTGCGGCCAGATTGCGCCAAGCCTCCCGTGTGACTGCAGCCTCAGAGATCTTTGCCAAACTTACTAAAAGGTTTTGCTTCCTCCATTCTTTCAGTTCATTGAACACAAGTGGTAAATTGTCTCCAAACACACAAAAGCCAGAGCCAGTGGAAAAACTGCCTGGAAGCTGGCTCAAACTAGAATCCTCAAGAGTTCACACAACTAGAACCAAAGGGGTTCTCAATGCATTGTCAAGTCACGAAGAGAAAGCCACTATAAATTTCTTCCTGTTGTAACCCAGCTGAGACATCAGTATAATTGCTTACTGGGCAGTACTCCTGCCAATCATTATGAACTGGGAACTCTCACCCCATGTAATATTATCATACTATTACTGAAATACCAAGAGATTTCCTGGTTCTAGAAACATTGTACCCTGCAATATGCTGTTCTAGCAGAGATGCCAACAGCCCCTATTTATCAAGGACAATTTGGCTTTTCTGACAATTGTCTCTGATTGATCATTGCCTCTGTTTTGCATGTTGGGGAAAGTTAGGTGAGTGCTTTACAAAAAAAAAGGTAATGCTAAATAAAAATAAAATGGTTTCAGCGTCCTTTTCCAAGTCTTTGGAACTGGGGTTTCCAACAGGTAACTTGTGAGCTACCGGTAGCTCTCTGGCTGCTGCAGTGTAGTTTATGCATCCCCCAGAAGACCTTTACAGGAATTTTTCTCCACGCTGCTTAGCTGATAGCTTCATTTCTGGTGCCCTTCCTAGTTTATATTTTGTTTCTGGGACAGAACAAAACTTGATAACATGCTGAGGAGGGGGATATTTTCCCCTTACTCAAAAGTAGCTCTTATTAAAGGAAGGATTGGGGACTCCTGCTGTAGATGTTCTGTCACTGAACTGGATGTTTTTTGTCCACTGGCAGGTAATAGCAGAAGGACAAACCAGGCAATGCTCAGACTGCTGTTTTGCATGCAGCAACAGATGAGGTTGGCTGGAGATCTCTCAGAATTATAACTAGTCTCAGTTCCCTCAGAGAAAATGGCTACTTTGGAAGGTGGATGGTATGGCATTCAGCCCTGCTGAGGTCCCCAAGCTCTGCCCTGCAAATCTCCAGGTATGTCCCAACACAGACCTGTCAAATCGCAACCCTAGATACTGCGGTGTTTGTGTTATTTTCTAGCATATCTTTATCAAAGGAATATTCCGCTTCTAAACCAGTACAGGACTGGCTGTGGCTGGTATTCATGAATGCAGCAGACAATAGGCAGAAAAGAGCCTTTGGAAAAGAACCTGTGCAATAAGTTTAAGTGGATGCCCATGAAATTCTCCCTGAATCTCTCTCTGGAGTGTGGAATTCTAAATTACCTACACACTACAATCTTTTTTTCATGGTCCAAAGTAGGATTGAAATAGGGTTCCACACAGTACCCTCCCATCATCCCCATATGGGTACTATATTACTACTGGTAAGTAATAGTGCAAGCACTTGCCTGCTTCGGGTTGACAGTCTCCTCACTCACTGTTGCTTAGGGGCTGGCAGGAGAAACAGTGGGTGGCAGAAATGACATTGTGCAACACACTAGCTGCTAAGAATGTCCTTTTAAGAGTCTGCTTGTGGGTGTCCTCCTGACCTGAATAGGCCAGGCAGGCCCAATCTCATCAGATCTCAGAAGCTAAGCAGGGCCAACCCTAGCCAGTATTTGGATGAGAGACCTCCAAGGAATACCAAGACCAGGACACAGAGGCAGGCAATGGCAAACCACCTCTGAACATCCCTTGCCTTCAAGCTCCACTAGGGGTCACCAGAAGTCAGTTTGGCTTGATGGCAATAAAAAAAGGAGTCTGCTTGTGGCAGAGATTTGGTTCAGTATCATGTTGTGAGGGGAGGAGGAGTTCTTGCATCCCTCCACACTGTTTTCCTGAATCAAAATGGCCCTGGGGGGAGTTGTAGGGCGCAATGTGCATGCAGCTGAAGTCCTTCAGCTTGTTTGTGCCTTTTGCCCTCCTCTACAAGCCTGATGCACGTATGTATACGATTTTTTTTAATAATGCAATCATGACATGATGGCAGAACTGGCTGTCTCATGATGTGATGCTGTGAGGTGGCATAGAAACATTTGAAACAAATAAAGAGTTTTGTGTTATAAGATGTGGTGTTTTACGACTGCACTTGTTAACACATTGCCCCCCAAAACAATCTTGAAGCATACTATAACAAGACGGATGAGATTGTATATCTGGTTGCATCAGGATTCCTTTTTTGTGATGTTTTACTAATGCACTGTTTTACCTCAGTAAAACACTGCACAAAAAGAATCTTGAGGCAATCATACATATCATCACATCAGTATCACTTTTTGCGGTGTTTTATTAATGTGTCTCTGTGAACTGGTACTAGTGTAGGGAGAGAAATAAAATCTGAAAAACGTAACAAGCTCCACAGTCACCAGTTCCAGAGTTAATTGTAGATATTCTCTTCTCTAAACCAAAATTCAGGAGTGGAAGTCAAGGGAAAGAGAGCTTCCATAACAACAACAACATCAAAAGGAATGGATTAGAGGGTATGGAGCAATACAGAGATACTCTGTGTGAAAATAACTTACAAGTAGCCACAAACACCCCTGTTTTCAGCTCTTGAAAATGTCAAAAGCTATACTGTAGCTACACAAACTATAAGATGTCTTACCCAGTGGCTGTCAAAGTCACCCACAATCACAGCAGGAGCAAAGGATCTAGCTGGGTTCATAGAACAGCCGGTGTAATAGATCTAGGAAACAGAGGGAGTAGTGTTACGCATTTGATTTACACAGACAAATGCTATTTAAATGGGCACGGGTTAGAGGGGACGGACGGACTCAGAAGCCACTATAAAGAATCAAGGCTATTCTTGCTAATCGCCCAAGGGCTATTACATTTGTTTATTCTCTGAAAGTAAGTTAAACATCTATTTAATGTATGTATAGTTGTGTGGGCTTTCTGCCACAGGTAAATGGATCAGACAGTTGCTGTTTTAATTCTCTCTGAATGCACCTGATGTAGAAGCTCATGGACCTCACCTTGCAGTTTGAAAAGCAGGTTGGAGAAGTGACCGAGGCTGCGATCCGGTTTTTGAGGATCACTGAAGCCACTATTTCACTGTCACTCCAGAATTTGTACGGAATTATGATCCATGATTATGATAGCCTTTGGGAAAGTATCAGTACAGTCCTAAGCAGAATTATTACTTTGTATTATTTATTTTTATTTTTTTACATTTCTGGCCTGCCCTCCCCTGGGCAGCAAGGCTCGGGGCGGGTCCCAACAATCCAACAATCACAATACAACTACATAATACAATAAATTAAGACAATCAACAATCAGTAATTGGTTAAAATCCAAAATATAAAATCATTTGTAAATCATCTCATTTGTGGCACTAATTTCAACTGTTTCTGAGGCCACACCATTTATATGTGGATAACAGATAATAATATTACAGGAGGGGGACAGGAGGGTAGAACTCAGGTGAAATGGAATATAAAAGTGTGGTGGAACACAGTGGAGCATGCTGGGAAGGCCAATACTGATGGTCAAGTGGCTTAAAAGAAGGTAATTCTATTTAGGATGGTGTGAAGAAATGCATTTTTTTTCCTTTAGAGATTTGAAATGAGCAAAACCTTCACTCTGAGATTTAAAAGTCCCACCCCCCTCTAGGCCAAGAGTAGGCAGGAAGAAGGAAGGTCAGTTCAATTACTTTCCAAACATCCCTCAGCCCACCTGCATACAAGTGCTAATAGATCCGGCAGGAGAGAGAATGGGTGGGTCAAGCTCTCCTTCCCCAAGCAGGGAACAGATATTTGGAAGAATTAAATACCAGAGAGACTTCAGGAAGGAAATTTCTGGAGACTTCAGGAAAATCTTCTCTGACCCAGCCTGACCTGGCCAGTGGGTGGGGAAAAGAGAGGTGATAAAACTCAGGGGAGTGAGGAGGAAGGTCGCTTGGGTGCAGGGTCCATCAGAGCAGACAGAACTCTTAGCTAAGATTTGGAGAAGGCAGCCGTTTTAACCATGTGCTGCCCAGAAGAGCTGAAGGAAGTTTCAAGGTAATTTAAACTCTGTAGAGATCTTTAAGCTAAGGAGACTGTCCTATATTTTGACATCTGACAGGGCGCATATAGAGAGAGGGACAGAGGAATTGCATTTCACACGTTTCTTTTGAATCCCTTGCTCAATCTGGTGCTGTGCTAAAAGTATGCTTGTGAACATTTTCTTTTTAATAAATAGTTTATAACTTTTGATGCTGGTAGTCAGGGACATTGGAAATCTGGGGGGGGGGTGGAGAGACAAAGGGAGGGAGGGAGATCTCCCACTGGCAGGCAGGTGAAGAAGAATGCAGGTCTTTCCTTACCTGCTGGCACAGCTCCCACAGCAAGAGTTGAGGGGGCATGAGCCATGAGTGAGGGGGCGCTGCCCCTAAATGCCCCACTGTGGCTACGGACTTGCTGGTATCACATAGACATCCACCATATTGGGCACACCATTTTGAAAGGCATGCTTAGGAAGGCAGGCAGTTGGCAAGTGGCTATTCCTCCAAGAGCACATAAAGCAGTAAACTGTGTCCGTGGTGACCAGACACTGGGCAGTGGGAGACACAGAGACAAGGCCTCAGAACTTGGAAGGGAAGCTGGGAGTCCTGACCCTCCTAGTGGGCAATTCCTACAAAGGTCAGGTGCTAGCGGCGGGTTACTGGAGAGAAAAGCCTCTTCAGGTTTTACGAAAACCTTGGAGGACAGGATGGAACTGGGCCTGCAGGCCAGAGCAGGCATGTTCTGCCAAAAATGGCATGGTATGTTCAATAGCATTGTGACTTATATTTCTAACTGTAATACTAAAACAACCTAAAGTTAAGAGATAAACAAACGTATTTTAAAAAGACACATGAGCTAGAGCTGTTGAAACAACTCTATCTGGAGAGCATTTTCGGCAGTGCTAAAATACCCTTCCCCTTTTGTGATTGTGGGATAATCCTTTCAAAAGTTTCACACCTTCAGTTTGCCCTCACTGACCTCTCATGGCCAGATATAATCAAGGTCAGCCAGCTGGCTGCATGTGGAGGAGTGGGGAATCAAACCCAGTTCTCCCAGATTAGAGTCCACTGCTCTTAACCACTACACCGAACTGGTGCATTCGGTATTGTTAAATCACACAAGAAGCTGTATTATGATCATCATTATTAGAACATCGGTCTGTCAGGATCACTACTGTCAACTCTGACTGGCAGAAGCACTCCATTATCTCAAGCGAGAAAAGTCTTTCCCATCACATCCTACTTGTTGCTTTTAACCAGAGATGCTGGGAACTGAAACTGGGACCTTCTTGATGCAAAACAAATGCTTTACCTCTGAGCTACAGCCCTACCTGCAAAGGAAGACATTTCCAGCCTACCAAAGCTACTCATTTTGTCTGGAAAAACTGATACTGATTAATATCTGGTGCAGCCCTAATATTTCCTGATGATTTGGCCACAGGAAGCCAAGAGTTGGTTTTCCTGTTCTCTCAAACATAAAGCACATGTGTCCCACTGGCAGGCTCTTCCATACCTGTTTGCTGCCAGTTTGGTGTAGTGTTTAAGAACGGCAGACTCTAATCTGGGATAACCAGGTTTGATTCCCCACTCCTCCACATGCAGCCCCTGGTGTGACCTTGAGTCAGTCATAAATTCTTTCAGGGCTGTTTTCTCACAAGCAGTTCTGGAAAGAACTCTCTCAGCCCCACCTACTTCACAGGGTGTCTGTTGTGGGGAGGGGGAGGGAAAGGAGATCGTAAGCCACTCTGAGACTCCTTTGGGTAGTGAAGGGCAGGGTATAAATCCAATCTCTTATTTTCTTCTTCTCTGAAGCTGCTTTCTAGGAATTTGAGTGAGAGACCTGTTGCAGTGAGCGACTCTGCATGCCTAGATATGGGGGGGGGGGAGGGGGGAGCTGTGTATAGAAGTGTTATCTCCTTGAATGGGATGCCTTGTTTTGTCTTAACCTGGGAGATGCCCTCTGATCCCTTCTCTCTCTGACTCTCTCTCTCTCTGCGTTCATAGTTCTTCCCATGATTCACATGGCTTTCCATGGAGTCACACATCTCTACAGGTCTCTCCTGTAGAAGCAATACTCCCATACTTTCATACACATGATGCTGGATCAGCTGGTCCCTTGTGCTAGGGAAAGTACTCTTTAGATTATGTTTCTCTCTCTCTCTCTCTCTCCTTGCAACTGCAACCTGAATGTGAGCTGAATCTTCTTGAATCTATGTATGTTTTACTTTTTGCAATATACTTCTTGGGAGTTTTATTTACTGCACTGAATATTATGCTTCTATGAATGGGCAAACCCTGCTATACTAACCAAAGGTTCCAATAAGACGTACCCCAAGTAAGTGACCCAGAGTGACAGAGAACCCGATGGACAAGGCTGGGGATCCTAAGTTATCACTTCTGCGGTCATCCGTGGAGGCAAAAATGCACAGCACCAACTGAAATGTAAGGAACAGCTCCATGGTGACTGCCTGCCCTGATGTTGTGTTGTTGTGCACCTGAAAGAAAGCAGAGGAACATTCAACATCTTCTGACCATGTGCAGCTTCAGCTAGGGTTAGAACAGGATATGGTTGCAGAGCGCATGATGGAACGATTTTTCAGGTCTGGATCTGGGGTCATTCCTGGGATAGGAGATCTTTTGGCTATCCTGGGCATACCACCTTGAGTTGTATAATGGGAGAAAGGTAAATATTTACATAATAAAGCAATAATTTTGCATAGTTTCAAAATTAGACAAAATTTTTGAACTTTACATTTTTTACCATTTCCAGATTTCACATTTGACTTTAAAGGATGCTGCTTTTGAAACATCTCCATCTTAAAACTTGCTGGATCAGTTTTAAGGTGAAAATGCTTTAACTGTCAAACAGCCATTGTGGGCACTTACAAGTAATGCCTGTACTGTTGCTCATATGTGTGGACTGTGAATGTACTAAGTGCAACACAGAACTTTATATTAGAATAGGGGGCAAATTACACTTCTGACAACGTGGAGTTTGTCCTGAAATAAAACTTTTCCTGGGGAGAGGCTGTGGCTCCATTGTAGAGGACAAGTTTTGTGTGCAGAAGGCCCCAAGTTCAATCAGAGGATCACAGGCAATAAACTAGAATTCTTTTAAATGTCCTCCAGGTTTCATTTTTGGGTAGAAGCAATTTTAGAAAATTTCCCCCCTCTTTTTTTAAAAAAATCACTCTAATTAGATGAATATTATCATCTTTTACAAGGTACTCCAAAAGAGTTACACTATTCGAAGTCAATAGGCTTACAAGGGTGTAACTTTGCTTAGGATTGCACTGTTCCCTTAGATCGGGGCTGTTGTGGTCAGTGCTTCTCCCCATTTTCTGATGCTCCTTTTAATCACATGGCTGATACTGCCCAATCAGGGATTATAAAATATACAGCCGGAATCCCCAACATGGTCCCTGTGGGCTCCATGGTACCCTCTAACACCCTTCCTGGTGCCCACCACGTGTCTTTAGAAAGTGGGTGGGGCCAGGTGGGTTTTTCCCCTCAGCAAAGCTTCTGGTCAGCCACTGGAGATTTCATTGGCTGTGCAGATTTTTTAAAATATTTATTTGGCAGCAGCTGCGGCCACAACTCAAGGATCTTCACTTTGTGACTGATGGTAAGCCACAACAGCCATTTAGTGGCTGGTTCTGACTTCTGCAGCAGTCATTTTGTGGTAGCCATTTTGTGGCTCCACCCATCATGGTACATCAGAATTCCCATGGTGCCCACGTCCCAAAAAGATTGGGGACCCTTGGTGTACAGGATGGTGACAGAAGATGGCTGCTGCTGCTGCTGGTGGGTTTCCTGGCTGTTGTCCAGGATCTTCTGGCACACGCGTCACAGTGACATCATCAAGCCAGGCATGTCATGCAGGGGATGCTCTAGCATTTGGCTAAAAACACTATGGTCACCAACCATAGAGTTTTTAGCCAAATGCTAGAGTGTTCCTCGCATGATGTGCCCAACGCAATGATATCACCCTAACACAGCCCATATGTTCTGGCTAGGTAATAATGTCAGTGAGGGCAAGTAGTAGTAAATGAGCATGAATAAATGAGCAAAAAAATAATCAGCCAAAATGAAAGATTTTCTGTGGGATAAATGAAAACATTTCCAGTGAAATGAAGGTCGTTTTGACTCAGTTGCATTATAAACCTATAAACAAATTCAAACATCTGACGAGCCAGCCATGCTGTACATTGGGTAAACTTTTAGTTGCCTCTTTGGCAATAACAGCCAGCTTCAAGTGAGTCACTAATTATAAGACTATTCCTGAGGGGAAAAAAACCTTGAATGTGCCCAGTGATAATATCTTCATTGTTCTCCTTTGCAATTTCAATTGCGGTTTGATGTGTCTTAATCTTACGTCAGTCACGGCAGGATGGATAGAGAGCAATTTGCAGCACCGGTAGCAAAGATTCATATCAGTGGGATCTTTGTACTATTAGACATAATTACAGCAAAAGACTATATGGATTGGATGCTGACGTTCTGGGTACCTGAACACTCATATTTTTGGTGTATCCAACTTCGGCTTGCAAGTAGATGGTGCCAAATATTTGCTCTACCAGTAAACAATTGGATGCTCATTTTCACATTATGTACACAGGAATGCCTTTCGTTGAGCCAGGCCATGTGTCCACTGAGCCTAGTATTACCAGCTGTGACCAGTCTGGCAGTGGTTTCCTGTGGTCATTCCCATCCTGACTATACTAGGGCTTCGGCCTGGGATCATCTGCTTGCAAACCATGTGCTCTACCAAAGAACTATGGCCTCTTGTACTTGAATTTTCGCCAGCTCCACAGGAAAGCTTAGGATATGTACAGCTCTGCATGAGATTTATGTAAAATAAAATCCCCCCCCCCATTTATCTTGAAAGTAAGCAAATTCAATTAGCAAATCGGTACAGTTGGAGCCTGGAAGGGAAGGTAGCATGGTATAGCCTGATATCATCAGATCTAATAAGCAGGGTCAGTACTTGGAAGGGAGACCACCAAGGAAGACTCTGCAGAGGAAGGGAATGGCAAACCACCTCTGCTTCTCACTTGCCTTAAAAGCTCCTTGCTGGGATTGCCATAAATTGGTTGCAACTTCACTTCACTTTACACACAGATGCACTATGTTACCATTGTTGGTAATACTGTGTGGCCTACAGTTGACAACCTCTGGTTGAAAAATTCCTAGAGGTTTGGAGGTGGAGCCTGGGGAGGGCAGGGTTGGGGGGGGGGGGCACATCTCAGCGGGTATAATGCCCTGGAGTAAATCCTCCTAAGCAGCCATTTCCTCCAGGGGAATTGATCTATGTAGTCTGAGGGTCAGTGGTAATTCTGGGAGGTCACCAGGCCCCACCTGGAAGTTGGCAACCCTGGGTGTTGTATGCTTGACAGAGTTTAGGGCATCAGCATCCCTTATGTACAGCTGGAGCTTGTGCAGTATTACTTTATGTATTTGGGAGTAGGATCTTACAATTGGGAGAAAGATTCCTTTTTCACATTACTTTTAATAGTATGGGAGTTGCTACACTGTGACTTCTTGTTTATTTTTTTTTATGAGTATTTCTCTGTGTGTGTGTGTATGCTTGGAAGTCATGGTTGACTTTTGGAGTTTCCTAGTGGGGCGTGGACATTTCAGAGAAGTGGCTTGCTATTGCCTGCCTCTGCATCCCAGCCCTGGTATTCCTTGGAGCCGGAGGTCTTCCTTCCAAATACTTGCCAGGGTCAGCCCTGCTTAACTTCTGAGATCTGATGAGATTGGGCTTGCCTGGGCTGTCCAGGTCAGGGCCGTGACTTCTTGTTTATGTAGTGTATTTTTAATCCCACCCTTTCTCTAAGAAGCTCATGGTAATGACATGGACTCCTCCTATGCGACCTTGGACTTGGATATTCTCAAGTGCTCTGGGACGGAGCCATGTGTAAAGTGTTTTCCACACTTATTAATTGAAAAGGCCAGTTCATTCAACTGGACTTTGTGTGTTAAATGACAGAGACGGGGGCTCTTCATAAATTGATTGCTTTCATGCTTATAAATCAAAATTAAGCTCTGCGGTTTCTTTGTTGCAAAACCCACATTTGTGTTTGTCACTCTCCCAGATCTGGGTAGTAGGGACTGCCGAAACAGGAGAATGGGCATTTACAAATGCCAAAAGAAGAAGCTGCAAGAACCTGCTTACAAGTCTAGGACCAATGAGATGGTCATTTTTACACAGCTGAAAAGGCAAAATCTGTCAATTCCAGCACTGCTGTTTAGCAGTCTGGAATTGGCACTATCTGACACAACCGTCAGCAGAGCTAGAATATAGCATAGAGATAAGTTACTAAATCCCATATGAACAGCTTCTTGGAAACAGGCTGCTGTGTTTCTGGGATGCACAAAAATAAAGATAATTCCAGTGGAGGGTTAAGCCTGCAGTTCTGATGTCAACATGGTCGATTTTGTCCTTACTGTAACTAGTTTGAGTCCAGCAGCAACTTTAACACCAACAAAGTTTGAGTCCAGTGTTGGTCTTAAAAGTTCCACCGGACTCAAACTTTGTTCTACTGCTTCAGACCAACATGGCTACCCACCTGGACCTAGTTTAAATTTGAATGGGATTGAGGAATCCAATGGTTAGGAGGCTAACCTTTTTTTCTGGTTAGATTTCTGAATCTTTAATAGATGTAGAGCTGGCAGGAATTCTTGAGGTAGAACAGACCCCAGGCATGGAAATGCAGTAACGGAGAAAGCACAGGGTTGCCAGTTCCAGCTTGGGAAATACCTGGAGATGTTGGGGGTGGAGCCTGAGGAGAGCAGGGTTTGGGGAGGGGACAAACTTCAATGGGGTAGAATGTCATAGAGCCCCCCTTCCAAAGCAGCCCTTTTCTCCAGGTGAACTGATCTTTATCCTCTAGAGACCAATGGTAATCCCAGGAGATCTCCAGTCACTGCCTGGAGGCTGGCAACCTCAAGACAGCTGCCCATGTTGAATTTCTGCCCCTCTGCTCTTATGAAATGGAAACCAATAGATGTAGACAGAATGAAAAGGACTACTGAGTCTAGTGCCTATTGCTTTGAAAGCAGCAGAATTTGAGTAATTTGATTTTGTCAGAGAGAAAAAAAAATACAAATTTAAGATGGGTAGCCGTGTTAGTCTGTCTGTAGCAGTAGAAAAGAGCAAGAGTCCAGTAGCACCTTAGAGACTGACAAAATTGGTGGCAGGGCATGAGCTTTTGTGAGTCACTGTTCACTTCTTCAGATAACTTTCAACTAAATGCAAATTTAATTTAGAGATGGGAGACGCAAGATTTCTTTACAACCCATGGAGAGGCACATTGCTCAGTAATGGAACACCGGATCTGCATACTGGAAGTCCCAGGTTCAGTCCCTGAGTGGCATCTACAGTTAAGACTGTCTCAAGTAACAGGTCTGGAACAGACCTTGGAAAGCTTCTGTCCATCAGTAAGCAGTACCAGGCATACATTACACTGCTTACAGGTCTTCCCCTGTTGAACAGATACGCTCTGGGAGTTTGGTATTGAAACTGAATTCCGAGGTGTGCAGGGGCCAAATTCAGTGCATCTTTTATCTTGCCCTTTGTGTAAGGAGTTCATAGTGGCCCATTTCATTCTACACTCCTTTAGCATACATTTAGAATCAGAAGAGAAGAAGAGAGACTGGATTTATACACCTTCACTCGAGTCTCAGAGTGGTTTATAATCTACTTCCCTTCCTCTCTCCACAACAGTTTCCCTGTGAGGTACGTGGAGCTGAGAGAGCGCTGAGAGAATCGCTGTTGAGAGAACAGCTCTAAGAGAACTGTGGCTTGCTCAAGGTCACCCAGCTGGCTGCATACAGAGGACTGGGGACTCAAACCCAGTTATCCCAGATTAGATTCCGTACTCCTAACCACTACACCAAAGTGGATCTCAGGATGGTGTTGCATGAGGAGAGGGGGCTTAAGCAGTTTTCCTGATCCAAAGGAGCTGCTATTTGCTTTACTTGGAGAACTTATGTATAGCTCATCAGTATACACAAGTTGCCCCAGGGAGTAAATATAAATTCTCTGGGGCCATTTCAGTTCAGATGAATGGTATATATTTGGGAGCCCCATCTAACCACATACCACAACCTGAACCAGGCCCCTGCTCACCTGGGAATTTAATTTCAACATGCATCTCTCAGAGCATGTCTTTTCAACAGGGCCCAGGGTGGACACCGTATGGGCCTGTAAACAGCATAATGAATAAATGAGGCCCTTAGATGGACTGATTGCCTGGTTCAGTGGAAGGCATGCTTCTGTGGAATGCTGGAGTTTAATTTAGAAAACTTGGAATCAAACCTCAGATCAGTTAGATAAAATGGAATCACAGTGACCTTAGCTAAGCAGTTTCTCATGAGAATTCACCGTTCAATTAATTATAGCTTTCAGAGTAGGGAATCTGGGTGCTAAGACTTCTGAATGGAACTGGAGCATCATCAAGACCGCCCTCCTATTCCAAAGCCCCCTCTGTGAATCAGTAGCTCCCAACTCCAGTTAAACCATGAACAGCAAGTAAACATGATGCTGGCAGAGCAGCCAGTATCAACTTAGCAAACAAGCTGAGCCCACATGTTACAAGGAAAATCATAACCCTTCCTTTTCCCAGATCAGTAGCCATTCTGATCCATATGAAAATAACCCGTGATATATGCCCCTAAATGACACAGATTTATCTTGCAAGACCCTGATCCATCATATTCTGAGAATTGTAACCTTGCAATGTCACAAAAGT
This sequence comes from Lepidodactylus listeri, assembly GCA_029233225.1. Classification (NCBI taxonomy): domain Eukaryota; kingdom Metazoa; phylum Chordata; class Lepidosauria; order Squamata; family Gekkonidae; genus Lepidodactylus; species Lepidodactylus listeri. The sequence continues at coordinate 51,503,937 of JARCFY010000015.1, read as the reverse complement.
TTATGGGCCACAGTTGCTTGGCAATAGCACAGAGTATCAAGGTTTTACCTTCTTTTCTTGCCATGGATACATGTCCCAAAGTCCAAGTCACAGATTCCTAAATATGGCCCAACACTTTACCAGTTTCCTTTCATTTAGCACAACACTTGTTGTTTTTGCTGTCTTGTCAAAGCTAACTTGTGGCAACCCTGTAGGGTTTTCAAGGGAAGAGACATTCAGACGTGCTTTGCCATTGCCCACCTCTGTGTTAAGACCCTGATATTCCTTGGAGGTCTCTCTTCCAAATACTAACCAGGGTTGACCCTCCTTAGCTTCTGACATCTGACACGATCAGGCTAGGCTGGGCTATCCAAGTCAGGGCCAGTACAACACTACTGGAATGTATTTCCAGTATTATAGCGAAGGGTAGAATTAAGTGAGAACCAAGATTTCTAGCATAATAAAACTTTGTGAGAAAGAAATAGCTCCTTCTACTACTACTTCTGAGCCGCTGTGGCTCAGTGGTTAAGATGCTGAACTGCAGACTGGAAGATTGGTAGTTTGGCAGTTCGAGACCCGAGTGCTGCATGATGGAGTGAGCTCCCATCTCTGACCCCAGCTCCTGCCAACCTAGTAGTATGAAAGCAAGAAATTGCAAGTAGAAAAACAGGTGCCGCTTTGGTGGGAAGGTAACAGCGTTCTGTGCGCCTTGGCGTCTAGTCATGCCGGCCACATGACCATGGAGATGTCTTCAGACAGCGCTGGCTCTTCAGCTTGGAAACGATGAGCACTGCCCCCTAGAGTCAGATTTGACTGGCTTTCGAGCAAGGGAAGCCTTTACATTTTACTAATCTAGATTTCTTGAAGACCAAGGTATACAGACACATGTGGCTGTTGTCCTTTGCCCTCCTCCATCTCTAACGGTGGTAGGATCCTTACCCTGTTTATGGCCAAGCTGCCTCGGATGTGAGGTGGTGTGAGCTGGTGCAGAAGAGCAGCCCCCGTCACAGCGCCCAGGATCTGTGCCACCACGTAAAAGATGGCCCTCAGGAAAGATACGTGAGAGCCCACCAGACAGGCCACAGTCACTGCGGGGTTGATGTGGGCCCCACTGACATGCCCCACAGCTTGAACCATGGTGGCTATGGCCAGACCAAAGGCCAGTGAGATCTGGAGGACATTTGGAGGGGCAACAGGCCAGTTGAGAGTGGAGCCCAGGCCAAAGAAGATGAAGATCAGCGTAGCTAGGAATTCTGCAAAGACAGCTCGGGTGAAGGCCACGGAGCGGAGTTCCCACATCATGGATGGCCAAAGAACAGGAGAGAAGAGCCGAAATCAGCAGCTTCAGCCCGATACTTGGTGCCTTCTCTTGGAAGGATGCTGGAGGACAATCTCTGCCAGTGTATATATACTTGCAGAACAGCCAGGCATTTTCAAAAAGAGGTGGGGTTTGGAAAATACATATTTTTTTCCCCATTTCTGTTCCAGTTCAGGAGGTTTCAAAGCCAGCCTTCTTCTCTGATAATTAGAGACGTTAACATTTGCCAATCTTTTACATATATGTATTTTTTAATCTTGTGAGTTCAATTGGTTGCAGCCCCAGGCTGAATTGCAATATTCCGTCCGTAGAGTGTGTTTGAATATGGTAATTTTCTGCCGCTGTTCTCTGTTTTTCTTGTTTGGCTTTTCCCCCTTGAGTGGGCTCTGAGGCACTGCTCCTGTTCTGTTTTTGCCCACTGTGATTTAACCGTGTTAAGGGAGGATTCAAAGAGAGAATGGGCCAAAGGATAGAATGTATGTCTGGCAGTGGCCACCTCCAACTCTGTGATTTGCCAGACTGAAAAGTATATCAGTAGTATGGATTTGCTTGTCTGTGGAACCACCGCCAAATTTTTAACCTTCTTATAACTGCATTCAAATACAGATAGAGTTCTAAGGTCCTCAGTCCACTTCCAATGTTGTAATACAAATCTTTTAGCTGTAGTAAAGGCATGGAAGGTCCATTTTCTTTAACCATCAGTTAGCCTTCAAGAGATGGGCAGATAGTTTATAAGTACATAAACATCCTCAGAAGTCAGTGAACGTTCTGTTACAAAACTGATCTGGATTTTCCCAGAAAAACTGAATGACTGGGCACACCCAAAGCCTATGTTTAAGGGACACATCCTGTGAGTTACAATGCCCACAATTAGACACTTATCCTTTGCTAAAGATTCGCTGTGGTAGTGTCCAGAAAGCATAAAAAAAATTTTTTGCTGAAAGAGTCGCAACTTCAGATCTATGGAGAGGGCCTTGTGGAATGGCCTGCCCAAGGTGGTAGGAAAGCTCCCACTCTCCTGGACTTCTTCAAACTATGCAAAACTGAACTATTCAAGAGGGATTTTCTGGGCAGGTAATGGGGTTGCACTGTACAAAACGGTTCACAGCTTACTTAAATGAATGATTGGGACTGTGGCCTATACTGCTGTGTATAGCTTATTGAAAGTAGGATCCTATTATGTAATTTTTTTACCACTTAATGTGTACTGTGATAATGCTTATTGGATGCTTTAGTTCTTTCTGATGTATACAGAATTCTAAAATCCGAATGTGTTTGTGACGGTACCTCTCTCTTATTTTGTGTGGTTAGGTGAGATGTAGTTTTATGTTTCCTGTTGTTTCTCTCTCTCACTCAAAGTATCTATCGCTGCCACCAGGAATTTAATTCCAGTCTTTAATTAACCTTTCCTACAGTATTGTGCCCAAGCTCTAAGGCTCTTTCGTTGATCTATGTGGTTCTGAGGATAAGACTCTGGGTTAACAATAAACAAGATAAAACTTTATTGGTAAAAGAAGCGTATTGGTTACAAGATGTTTTGTTAAGTTGCTTAGTAGAATCTTTCCCTTTTACTCAGGTCTCTGTCAGCTTTCCCCCTCACACTCTTAATATACTCTGACTATATTAGATTTTGCCTAAATTACCCCCTAAAATACTTTTCTTCCCCTTTAGAATTTTAATGCCTTTCACAGCACTTCTGTATGATTCTGATTGGAAGACTGTTTCTCAGACTCTGTGTAGGTTGACCACAACTGACAACTGCTGACTTCTGACTGAACACTCTACCTCAGGGGTGTCAAACTCATTAGTTATGGGAGGCCAGATTTGACATAAATTGGACTTCATTGGGCCGGGCTGTGTGTGTCATAAAATGTAATGCCAGGTAGCAGAGATATAAACTTCATAAAGGATACACACACACACACACACACACACACACACCCCTCCTAGCTCCACCCACACACTCTCAGTCACCAACCAATCACTCACTCTTCTCCCTCTTTCACCCCCTTGTTCTTCTGAAGCGCAGAAAGCTGGCATTACTATGCAGCTGTGTTAGAGTGCTTGTTCAAATACAACCCCCCAACCTTTGTCGGCACCTACCACCACTAGTGACATCTCCACTCTACTCAGTAACTGTACAATTTTTTGTTATACGTGCAGAATAAAAACACAAGATTTCAGGGTGAAAAATCCAGAGAAAAAAGAATGGTGTGTAATGCAAGCACGTAATCCAAATCCAAGCTTCAGGACCTGACTACTATGAAAATCTGGAGTAAACTGTGCATGCTTAATAGGCCTATGTGTAATTTGCCTTGAGTCCATGTGAGAAAGACAGAGTATAAATAATGTAAATATATATATAAAAAATAAAATTATCCCACTGCTTTGGCAAAATAGAGCAATCTAGCTCCTTGTTCTATTTGTTTCTGAGGCTCTGCATATCATATTTATTAATCAACAACAAATATTTATAGACAAACATTGTAGGGTTTTTTCCCCCCATCAATGCAATTAGAGTTTCCAAGAGAAAAGGGGACTCTGGGACATTTAATGCTGCAGGGCCATATTTAGCTACCAACAGATGTTGCAGTTGTAAATATTGCCATTTAACAGAAGCTGACAAGTCATATTTAAAACCTCCACTGAAAAAATGACTAGAACTCATTTCCACTGGCTATCAATTGGTCTAATATAAAAATCCTCCTAACAGTCCAAGCCTTCCATAAAAAAGATTTCTTCCCAGTTTTTAGGTCTGGAATGGCCCATCAAAATCAAATCAAATGTATTAATACAGTTCGTGACCAGCACAAGATCAGTTACAGCAATGTACATGACTCAAAAAGAGGAAAATGTAGAAACAAGCAGCTTGGCTTTTCACACTCATCATTTCCAATTGCAGAACATTCATTGATCAAGTCTACATTTTGGGAGAATATATCAAACAGAAAATTTCAGGTCCAGTTCTTTGAAAAGAACCAAGATCCTTTGAAGATAGCAAAGAGAGACAAACACGAAGCAAACGATGACTTGAAACAAACAAGAGTAGCACATCAGCTTCCACGATGACCACAGGCTAATTTTTCTGAGTCGCAGTTCTGGACTTCCTTTGCATGTACTGATCCCCCTAATGTCAAAAGTCTTCAGATTCTTCTACAATGCAAACTATCTAAGCTAAATTTTAGATTAGAGGCAGGAACCAGATGGCTAAATCTCCCTTACAGCACTGGAATGCAATAGGTCTGTCATCATTATTTTCAGTCACTGGAATTATTTTCAGTCACCTTAACTCAGTTTGTGTCCTCTGGTGGATTTTTATTTGTTTGTTTGTTTTTACCTGCCCTTTTCATGCATCTAACACGTTTGTCTCTTGCCTACAAAAAGCTCACGGCCACGATAAACGAGATAGTTGCTAAGCCATCAGAGTATTTTATGTTTCCCAGGAAAGCAGGATTATGCCCCTAACAAGGACTGAAGACAGTAACTCAAGACTGATTAGCATTGTGATTATTGTTCCTCAAAATAGCTATCAACATGATAAGGAATGACATGGACTTGAGCACACACAAATAGCTACACCCTGAAACATCGGTTACAAGGCGAGCAAACTTGTTTTTGACTGTCTTGAGAATGTTCCTGTTTATTTAGCATGTGTTTTATCATCTGCCTTTACTCTAAGGAGCTTCAGGCAATGTACATGGAGTCATCCTGTTTTAACCACAAAGCGAATGAAGAATCAGACCCAGGAACAGCTTCTCACCTTCTAGGTAATGGATGCATGAACTTGTCTGCCATCACTGTTTCCCCTGAGGCAGCCGGACAATCTGATTTGGGGGGGACAATCTGATTTGGGGGAGAAGGGAAAAACCGTTAAGCCAAGTTAAACATCAAGGAATGGCTGATGTTATTCTGGCACCTAACATATAATCCTCAGCTATGGCTTCTAGCTGGATGTGCTCATGCTGGGAGAGAAGGAAAAGGGATCCAGAGTTCAGACGGGTCTCCTGACCACTTAATCAGTGGAATACCATTCCCATGAGCTCCTGGAGCATGAGGCCATTAAGCACTCTTAACAGAGACCAAACATTTATGGTTGATAGCAAAGCTTCTGTAGCTTTATTGCATTTGAGAGGTTTCCGCAAACTGCAGGCAATCAAGGAAGTGGGCAAATAATGTGCTTTTGATGGCTATTTTGCAATGCTAACTGTGGTTTAGATTGGGGTGATAGCCTTGCTTCTCTGGGTCAAAGGAAAACAAACATCTGCCACTATCTACATTCCACAAAATCTGCTGAGACTCACTATTATTGCAAAGACGGGATGTGTGGGGGGTTGTGTTCCCATTTTCCTTCTTGCATTCAGTCAACCAGTTATGCGTAACTCCTTGACTAGTAGAAATACCTGAGTGTTCAGATGCTCTGAGCACTAAATGTACTGAGTGTTTTATCAACAGGATGTCCAAACTAGTTCAAACCTAAATCTCAACATCACAGGAATGGCTTCCTCTTTTCCAAATTATTGTATTACATATTCCAGAGAGACTGAAAATGAGTACAGGGGCTGAGATCTGTCAGGTGCCTGCGCTTCTGCTTCAGTGCAAAAGGTATGTACTCTGCCTTTCACCTGCAGCCATAGCTTGGCTGGTGGTGATGAAGAAAAAGTAGCACTAATAGAAAATGAAAATGGACATCAATGAAATAAATACCTATTAATTTAGTTAGATTATTTATATCCCGCCTTCTCTCCTTAGACACAAGGTGGGTAACAAAACAAGTTGTAAACACATAAAGATAATAACATTCCATCAGCAAGATAAACACAAACAAAAGAAACAACACAGAAAATACAAGCAACACAGAAGATAAAAGCAGCCAGATGTGCTTAAGAAGGTTCTCCCTACCAGGCCCTTCTTTTGGTTCTCTCTGTATGAAGTGTGATGGATGCTTCACAGCAAAAGGAGTTTTGGCAACTGCTGGGCTACAGTGTGCTGGAAGTGGTCTGAAAGCAGATTCCTGTAAAAAAAATGCAGAAACAAGAAAAAGCCCCAACACAAACCAGAAGTGAAAGCGGGAGGGAATGCAGAACAGAAGAATAGGATGCGCTCAGAAACCAAGGCAAAATATGGGTGCAGAAAGGGCCTCTCTCTCTCTCTGCACTAACAGAAATGTATCCTTCAGTAGGCAAAACAGGGACAAAACAGGAATAGTATTTTATCAAGGACAGATGTCAACAAACAGGAGGAGCCTGATGTAATAAATACAGAAGACTGGAGAATCTGGTGCCTTTATTGATAGCAAGATTTGTGCCTTTAGTTAAATGGCATGTCCCTACATATGGCTCATCCACAACCTCTCCCCCTTCTTCTCTTCTAGCCAACTCATTTTCTTTATCATCTGGTTTCTCACCTGTTCCCACGTCCCTTTGCCCAAAGAACAGCTGGTACCGTATCTAGGATGTGCTGCTCCAGACAGGTTTACAGCAATGATGTGGCTTTCTTGCAAGGCAATATCTGGAAAACAAGAATCATAATTTTGAAAATGGTCATGCATGAGGATCTTCAGTGCTCCTAACTTCCTGCCTAACAGCTCTGTACAGCTCAGCTTCTGTTCAAAAGGATGGTGTTTCAGCCCGTAGCCCAGGTGTAGTTTTCAGTCATTTGGCTTGGGAGTACCAATATCCCTGAAAACAAAATTCAACTGGCCTGGATATTGCACAGTTGTCCCAGTGACTCATCTGTGACTACCCTATAAATTAGGTGATGTATTTATAATAGATGGCTGGAGGTGCAAGAAGTAAAAAGATACTGACTGAGGTTTCTTGGAAGGCAGACAGAAAGAACACTGCATCTCAGTCCGTCTTGAGAAACTGTATTGACGTAACTGGCTTTTAAAGTCCAACCAGGTTGATCAATAGCTGTTCCCAGTACTGTATGCCATTTTTAAAACCAATGCTAGAAACCCTTCTAGGTTCTGTGCTGGTTTGTTATTTATTTATTTATTTTGCCCCTGAAGTTGACTTATGGTGACCCCATAGGGTTTTCAAGGCAAGAGACGTTCAGAGGTTGGTTTGCCATTGCCTGGCTCTGCATAGCAACCCTGGACTTTCTTGGTGGTCTCCCATCCAGATACTGCCCAGGGGCGACCCTGCTTAGCTTCCCAGATCTGACAAGTTCAGGTTAACCTGGGCTATCCAGGTCAGGTCTTGTTATTACTCACGTCTACTTATTTGTAAGGCCTCAAAATCAATGACTCTTCTAAAAAAAAAGTGTCATAGCCCCAAATACTAATTATAAAATATGATGGTCTTTCTGTACCCAAGGAGAGGTAGTGATAGTATTCCACAGTCTAGCTCCCCACATCAGTTAAACATTATGCTGGCAGAACTACATGAAAGAACTATGTGACTGCACATAGTCACTATCTCACTTCAGTCAATCAATCGACCTTTATTGGCATAACATACAGAACATATGCACTATCTCACTTAAATGGGGTGGCTTCTTATGCAGAATGGGTATGTGCAGAAAATTAGCACATTGGAACCACTACTTGGCAGGGCCATGGATCTCTGGAGCAGTACCTATTCCTATGTATGTTGCAGCCAAAGGCCCCATTTCAGCAAGATGTTTGGTACGTGCAGAGTCATACAGGTAGGTTTATTTGTTCTAGTGGTGTCATGTTTAAATCTGGCAGGCTGTCAGGGAGAGGTATTATAAGCGTGTCCATCATAGCTAAGTCTTTTAAGTCTTCCCTTGCTGACTAGAACAATGGAAGGTGGGAGAGGGCTTATTTCTCGCTCAGTGATCGGGTACATTTTCTCTGGATCTGAAAGAGCTAGAGAGAAGCTTTTTTAAAAAGTGAACTTTTAATCCGGGGCCAGCAAACAGCCTAAATGGGCACTAGGTCACACAAATTAAGCTGAACCATCTCTGGCCAGCCGGACCATATGGCCTTTGTAGGCACACAAGTGATTCATTTCTGTTACGTTTCAATAATATTCTCTGTCTTTGATTGACTTCTCCTTAATATGGTAAATGGGTTCTGAACTCCACCACTTTGGCCTGATCGAGAAAGTGGGGAACGATCACATGACTGAATGCCCCTCCACCCTCCACCCCCCAAATCACTACACAGAGAAACCTAGATGTCAGGGAGAAGGGTTTTAGTATTGCCTTGTCTTTGTGTGGAAGGGCATTCTGTTGTATGGTATCCCCTGGAGTCTGAACTGGTACAGTCCAGAGTTTTATCGCTTTGGTGAGGACTAGATCTTTGTCATGCTACTTAAACCCTAAGATCCCATCACATTAGAGCATCACTCCAAGAACCAGAACCCAAGATGAGGGTTTTGCAGATGATGGGGTGTAGTATGAAAGTGAAGACTAACAGTTCCCAAGAGTGAATTCTATATAGAGCAGAGTAAGGCTGTTTTTACATCTGACTTTCCCGCTGGAATCATTCTAGTTCCAAAAAAACCTGCCCATACCTCTGTGCGGTGTGAAACCGTGCTGCCACTGAAATGTCCATATCTACTAATTGCCCTCCTGTGGTCAAGCTAGTATTAAACCGCTTTATTCTGCTTTAAACAATTGTGGTTTCTTAGTGCACTTAAACCCCCTGGAGTGAAATTTCACACCACTGTGAAATCAGCACAGGAAAAGACAGCAGTCAAACTACTTTAGAGGGGAGGTGTAAAATCAGCCTAAGTCAGGCCACTTAACTTGCCTCCCCCTGCCAGTTTCACCCGATGGATAGGGACAGGAATCCCAAAATGCCCCATTTAATTTCCTCCCATCGGCTTATTTCTATTTATTTATTTCATATATACCCCATCTTTCTCCCCATGTGGACCCAAAGCACCTTACGTAGTTCCCCTGTCATCTGTTTTATCCTCACAACAACCCTCTGAAGTAGGTTTGGCTAAGCATATACACCTGGCCCAAAGTCACTCAGCGAAATTCCATGGCAGAGCGGGGGTTCTGATATCCTAGCCTGACAGCCTGCGCGGCGTAGCGGTTGAGAGTGCTGAACTAGAAGCTGGAAGACCCAGGTTCAAATCCCCATTTATGCCTTGGAAGCTCACTTTGGGCCAATCACATTCTCTCAGCCTAACCTACCCCACAGGGTTGTTGTGTGCATAAGATGGAGGAGAGGAGGACAATGTAAGCACCTTTGGGTCCTCATTGGGGAAACTCTAACCACTACACCATAACTGGCTGTCATGTAAATGAATGGCTGCTATTAACTCTTAATAGGGTAGAAATATGAACTGGTAAACTTAGGGACAACACTGCCTTGATAGAAGGTGCTCTCAACTTCAGCGACATTTTAGCCTATACCAGCAGGGAGCCTATGACGGAGGGGGCTGTTTGTGTATATATTGTGGACTCAGGCCTCTTCATGTCTCACATATATCAGCATATGTTTCACATATCATATGTCTTCATCTCTCACCATATCAGTTTCTGTAAAACAGAAGCAGAGATTAGGGGACAGTATTGATGAAGGAAAGAGAGTATTGTTACTTCCTTCCCCACACTTTATGAAGAAGCAGCTGGTTGGTGGGGCTAGCCTCAAGTCTGGTCTGCAAACTGTCACACCCCAAACTTGAATCCACTATTTCGCTCTGGATTCTGGTTGGGAATTCAGTATCGTCCCAGCTTAAAATTTGGTCATAATTCTTGAAGGAGAACACACAACATATACATCATATAATAAAGTGCCTTCAGTTGCAACTTACTTGCTGGTCTCCTATCTAAATACAGTTTATGAAACACTGTTATACACCCTGTACTTTGCCACTGATTTAGCAGGTTAACCTTAGTGAGCCCACTTAACATCTCTAACATACATAGATATACAGATATGCTAAGTGCCATTGATGATCCTAATCACAGAAACAGAAATCAATCATGAATACATATTCAGGACATTCACTTTGGTTCATTGCTTAAATGCATTCTGGGAAACAGCTAAATGCTGTCAGGCTGCTATTCTGTTAAAGGTTTGTGGCCTTGTTCTGGCCAGCTACAACTGCGCATGTTTCTGATGTCAGTTAGCCTAGTTAAACAAAGAACATCAGCACTCTGTACCTACATCAGCTACAATAGATACTTTTTAGAGCTTCATAGCTTGGGAAGAAGAAGGTCCATTGTTTAGCTAAAAAGAAACATCTTTTACTTGAAGAAAGCCGAACTCCCGGGTCTGAGCCCAATCAGAAAGTTATGATGAAGTTTGATGGAACCAATAATTATGATTTATGTGCAAGTGTCATACTGAGTATAAAATCCAATGTCCTCCGTTATAACTTTGGGATAGCTGGTGGGTATTCGAGGGTCCAAAGCCCTGTTGTACCTGTGCTTCTTCCTTTATTAATAAAGTTCTCGGAATTTTCTCCTCTACAGGATTGTGCTGGGTGTTTTTCAAACTGGGCTGGGGATACACAACCAAGAGACAGCATTCCTGTCTTTCAGTACTGTCCATGGCTGTCCCTGCTTAGCTTCCGAGATCTGTAAAGATCTGGCTAGCCTGGCCTATTCAAGCTGCTAGACAGCATACAGTTGCACAGAATGTAGCTATTTTTATGGCACTGTCCATGTGTGTTTGTTTGGAGAGCCACAGCCAGATCAAACAACAACGTGGCACAAAGCTATAAAACTCTCCATTAAATGACAATGGCCTGTTTATTTCTGTCACAAGGGATGTCAACATGCAGAACATTTCCTTGACAAAGGAATTCAGAAGCAGGATACAATACATCTCTGTACCATGGCATACCAAGGAGTATGGTGAAGAGAGAACAAGATTTTGGAGGTCACCCATTTACTTTCCATTGCTGGTCTTTCAGTATCTGACCAGGTGCTCAGCCGTTCACCTCTGGCACAAAAGTTCTTTTGAACAACTGCCTCATATTGCAACACAGTTTTGTAGACTTGTTCATGTTGCGTATGGATATACTGTTTTTATATGTAATTCATTTTGCATGCATATGGACATTGTTAATGCATAAAATATACATATAAGGCATCATATCGATTTATTAGGGCACAAATAAAGTTTTGATGGGAAAAAATTGATACAAGCAAGCCAAAAATGGTGCAAAAACAGTAAAAGGGCAAAGTAAAGTAAAAACAAAGCATTTCAGCTCAGACGAGCAGAGATTAAAAGTTCGGACTCTTTAATTAGATATTTAAATTTAGTGGTAGAGTAATACATAAAATAGTGTGGTTTGTTAGTTAAAAATGAACATAAGCTGATTTTCATAATGAGTATTGTTTTGTAGAATTCTAATTCATGTGATAATATTACAGTGGATAATATATCATTTTCAAAAATGAAAACGGGGGAGCGGGATTCAATCTCATCCCTAAACTAGGGGTCCCCAAAGGTCATTTTCTCAGCAACATGAAGTGTGAAACTCCCTCCCAGATGGGAGCTGGGACCAGTGTGTAAAACATAAATCATGTTCTTGCAATCTTGTATAGTTGTTTAGCTCTAGCCATATTGCCAGGAGTCAAGAAAAACAACTATGTTAGATTTCTTGCAGGAACAACAATCTTTAAGTGCAGGTTGAGCAATGTAACTTGCTCTCATAAACATTCTTTCACAGAAGGCCAGGATGAGTGAATTTCTACAACTTGGTCAGGTTCCCACTTCGACATCCCTCTCCCTTGTCAAGTCAAGAATGGTAATGAAGAGATACCACTGATGATGAAATACTCAGTACTGATAGACTGCTCTTGCTCAGGAGGAATAATGCAGAGAACTTGCTAAAACATATTTCTCCAATCTTCTTCTCTCCCACTAAATATATTTGTTATAGTCCACAGATATTACCCATTCATTCATTCTGCCAGGGCCTAAGGAGGCCCGGCTGGCAGCAACGAGGGCCTTTTCGGTGGCGGCCCCGCACTGGTGGAATGAGCTCTCAGATAACATCAGGGCCCTGAAAGACCTTTCACAGTTCTGCAGGGCCTGCAAGACGGAGCTCTTCCACCAGGCTTTCAAGTAGGGGCCGCCATGACCTTATAGCCCTGGCCGACCACTGAAGACTGCCAACGAAGACCATCTGTGCCAGCCGGATGCTCAGAAGAACACCTGTTGATGCTGCCTGGACGTTGAAGTTCCACCATCCTGCATTGTAATGTTAAAGTTGTATTGTAGGTTTTTATATTGTAGTTGTTTTTATGGAATTTTGTTGTATTTGAATTATGCTGGTAGCCGCCCTGAGCCTGCCGAGAGGCCAGCAGGGCGGGATAGAAATTTAATTAATAAATAATAAATAAAGTAATGAACTAAAATATTACAGCTGGTGATTTCTGAAAGCCATCTGAATATATAACTGGGGAGAGTGAGGACATGGAGGGGAAGCCAGCAGTGACGATTTGCCATCACTTTTAGGAAAACCTGGAAGTGACATCACACATCTCTAGGACTCACAAGAAACTCTATGGTAAAACCATAGATTTTTTTCTGGCAATTCATAGAGAGGACGGACATAGTTTTGGGGAAACACCCTGAAGTGATGTCATATCATAACCCCAATGGCCATTCTTTTTTTAAAAAAATTCTCCTGCTGCCACCTATCATCCAGCAGCCTCTCTGCACTCTGATGGTGTATCTAGAAACAGAAATACCTGGTTGTCATGATTATAATACAAACAGGTTCTTGGCAGATAAAACTGCATTACCCATATGATGAAAATACGGATGGCCTGACTTCAGTTTCAGCTCTTTATTTATTTATTTACTTCATTTATACCCCACCTTTCTCCCAAACCGGGGACCCAAAGTGGCTTGCATTGTTCTCCTCTCCTCCAGGTTATTCTCACAACAACCCTGCGATGAAGGTTAGGCTGAGAGTGTGTGACTGGCCCAAGGTCACCTACTGAGCTTCCATGGTAGGGTGGGTATTCAAACCTGGGTCTCCCATATCCTAGTCTGGCACCCTAACCACTACTATGCTGGCTCTCCACCGTTGTGGCGGCCGTCTCTTTAAAATCCTTCTGAACAACTGTTGTTTGCTGTGGCGAGTATGAAGATCAGCTGCACAGATCCTCTTATATAACAAGAATTGCTCAGGAGTATGGGAATATCACCCTTCTTTGAAACGCTGGTTGGTGTCCCCACACCCCCAGGCTCGGTGGCGCAGCTTTGCATACCTGTGCACTAACCCTTGATTAATTACATCTCCATTCATGCCATAATGGCAGGAACATGTTCTTCAAGGGGTGATGACCCAAACACTCTCCTAAACGGCAGAATAATTTAATCCCAGGGAGTGTCCAGGCTCAACAGCAAGCTCAGCTGCCACCCTTTAAGGCCCGTTCATTGTGGCCACTCCCTGGTTTTAGTGTGCGTTGTGTTTTCTGCAGAACAGTTTTCCATTTCTTTCAGAGTTTACTGTTTTTACATCTTATTAAATTAACTGCAAGTCAAAGATGTACACTTTAAATCCTGAACAGGGTTGCCATCCAAATTTACCAAAAGTGACATTTTGGAGGCTCTTATTTGGGAAACAGTTCCAAGAAAGGGAAACAGAATGATATCCACAATTTTTCAGGGAAGTTCCATTCATCTGTACTTGGGACCTGCAGATAGAAATAAGCAGGGCGATTTTTGGGCAGGAAAGCACAGGAACGGAGTTCCTGCTGGCTTCAGAGTTGGCCACACCTACAGCCTCCCCCTCCCTCACGTTCCCCAGGTGCCTCGCAAGCCGCGGGGTGCCTGGGGAAGCCAAGCTGATCCAGAAACTGCCTTCCTTCCCTCGGGTTCCCCATGTGCCCTGTGAGCCACGGGGCACCTGGGGAAGTCGATCGTGGGAGGGAGCTGCGTGGTCAGGGGTGTGGCCTAACATGCTAATGAGTTTCTGCTGTTGGGTGTGGCCTGTTATGCTAATGAGTTCCTGCTGGGCTTTTTCTACAAAAAAAGCCCTGGAAATAAGGCAAGATGCAAGCAAGGATTGCCAAAATGGTATACACCATTTTTCACTTCCAGTGAAAACCTGGAAGTGGCAATAGGTAGCTCTAGGAATTGCCAAAACTCTATGGGTTTACTGTTGAGTTTCCCTCAATTCCTAGAGCTATCCATCACCACTTGCAGGTTTTCCCTGGAAGTGATGTAGTGATGCAGGTGACATTGCCCCCGAAATTCCTGTCCCCAAACCCTCCTGCTGGTTGCTAGGCTCAGCCTGGCAACCCTATGAATCAGGCCTGCAGTGCAGTGGGCTGAGGCAGTCTTGTTTTTCTTGCACACCTTTTCATACACTGAAAGACCCATGAGGCTGGCATGTGACTGTTTCAGCATGTGAAAAGGCATTGTGGGGGGGGGGGGGATGACCGACACCTCAGCCCACTGTTGCTGCAGAGGCCCTCATGGCATTTTTAAATTGTTTTAAAATGGCAGCATTGTCCATGGGTCGAACCCATGGACAGCATTGCTTCTAGTTTGACCTTGGGGAAACAACTATCTTGAGAGGCTTATAGTCTGTCACTTCCTTGTTCTCTCCTTCTCAGATGTGAAACTTTAGTAGAGCTAGCAGATGTTTAAAATGGCATGCACTGTATATGAGGAGAGGGAACTTCCTGGCCCCAGCACACTTGGGTCCAGTTTTAGTAAGACATGCCGATACCCTAAACTCTGTAAAGTGTAAGTAGGGTTGCCAACTTCTGGGTGGAACCTGGAGATCTCCCTCTGTTACAACTGATCTCCAGGCAACAGAGATCAGTTCCCCTGAAAAAAAATGGCTGGTTTGGAGAGTGGACTCTATGGCATTAGACCTTGCTGAGGTCCCTTCCCTCCCTAAAGCCTGCCTTCTCCAGGCTCCACCTTCCAAATCTCAAGGTATTTCCCAACCCAGAGCTGGCAACCCAAAATGTAAGAGGCCCCTAGGACTGCCAACTTCCAAGGGGGGCCTGGAGATCTCCCAGAATTACAACTGATCCCTAAACTACAGAGATCAGTTCCCCTGGAGAAAATGGCTGCTTTGGACAGTGTACTCTATGACATTATACCCTACTGAGATCTGTCCCCTCCCCAAACCCTTCACTCCCCATAGGGTTGCCAGGTCTGGGTGGGGAAATACCTGGAGATTTTGGGGTTGGAGCCTGAGGAAGGCGGGGTTTGGGGAGGGGAGGGAATTCAGTGGGATATAATGCCATAGAGTCCACCTTCCAAGGTGGCTGTTTTCTCCAGGTGAACTCATCTCTGTCACCTGGAGATCAGTTGTAATCCCAGGAGATCTCCAGCCACCACTACCAAATCTCCAGGAATTTCCCAATCCACAGCCGGTAACCCTAGTCCCCATAACATTACCAGCAACAGTGTGTGTGTATGTGTGTGTGTGTAAAGTGCTGTCAAGTCGCAGCTGACTTACAGCAACCCCAGCAAGGGACTTTCAAGGCAAGGGAGAAGCAAAGGTGATTTGCCATCGTTGTCCTCTTCAGAGCTTTCCTTGGTGGTCTCCAATCCCAGTACTGGCCCTGCTTAGCTTCTGATGAGATTGGGTTATACCATGCTGCTTTCCCCTTCCCAGGAAAAATATTAATATTTAGTAAGGGTTTTTTTTGCATTTAGGCACCTTTTATTATCTGAAGCCCTTTAGTTTACTTGGCCTGTGTGTGAATCCAGCTCCACTCACATAAATGCATTCTGCTGAATGTTGCCTTTTGTAGATTTCTTGATTGTGTGGAAGAGCCTCAAAATGTACATGTATATGCATGGAGGACTGCCTGCCAGCGTTCAGCTGAAAACATGGACCTTGGGAGTAGGGTAGGGTTGTCAGGTCGGATTGACCTGGTGTCGGGGGAGGGACTTTCCAGGATTGGGGGGGAGTGTGTGATGTGTGTGCAATGTAATGATGCCATGTGTGACTTCATTACATGACATTTGGGGGCTGGCTGCTGGTGGAAAAGAGGGCCTGAAAATCAGGGGATCCCCCGCTCTCACCTGCGGAATGGCATCTCTAGAGTAGGGCCAGTGGGCAGCATCTCATTCCAAAATATAGTTTTTATGTGCAGGGCTACTGGGATTACCACCTATGCTCCTTCTAAGCTGTGGAGTCTTGTGAGCAAAAATTCTACTCTGTGAGCTACTGGCATTCAAGTTGTGAGCAAACGATTTGGCTGCTGCAGAAATTTGTTTGCTCTGGAGCCATCCTTCCTGAGCGAAGACAAAAATGTGTGAGACAGAGGCTAAGGAACTGTGAGCTAGCTCACACTAACTCAGCTTAGGGGGAACACTGCCACCTGTTCTATTTAGGGTATGTGCCTTTGTCATGATAAGAAGAAATGTAACCAAAACAGGTTTTTATTGTTTTCCCCTGCCTGGAGACCCCAGAGATGGAGAAATGGCTGGTTTTCAGCCACAGACTTTAAAAAGGCACAATGTCTGAACAGAAAAGCAGGAATTCTATAATAAAGCATCACATTTGTTCCCAACTCAGCATTTGTTTTGGTGAAATCCATCCGGTGTTGTAAGACTGCCCCCCCCCCCCCCCATGCCCAGGGTGCCTGCCAAGTGGTACTTCCAGTCGTGCAACACCCCGTTGGCAGGGCATCACTGGTCACCACGACCCAGCCGGTTGACATACTGCCTGCCTTTGCTCCAAGAGCAATTAAAAACACTTGAGCTGCCTTTGAATAATTGTGAGAAAGGGGAAGAACAGAGATGGAGATCTGAAGGGGGAGAGTTTCACAATAGGAAACATAGTACCAACCTCTCATGGTCCAAACTCCCCAGACAATGACACGTATAAGGTTGGCAACGTCTAATTTCCAACATTTGGACCGGGGTGTGTGTGTGAAAACTGGCAATTTTGACTTGCCTGGATGCTTCCTAGTGGGCCAGTCAGGAGCAAATGGAGCAAAGCTTGCCTATGCCTTGGAGTCACTGAGCTCAGATCCTTCCAGAGCAGGGGGAACTGATCTCTATTGTCTGGAGATCAGTTATAATTCCGGGAGATCTCCAAACCCCACCTGGAGGCTGGCAGCTCACCAGTTTCCTCTTCCCATATGGTTGCTGGGCTTTGGAGAAGGCAACGGGTGAGCCATGGCTCAGTGTGGATACTGCCAAGTGGCCACTTAGAACAGAGTAGAACACTGTAGTAGAGGCACAAGAGCAGAGAGGACCTCATTCAGGGTTGCCAGATCCAGCTTGGGGAATACCTGGAGATTTTGGGGATGAGGAGAGTGGGGCTTGGGGAGGGGAGGGACCTCATGGAGACAGAATACCATACCGTCCATCCTCCAGTGCTGCCATTTGGTCCAGGGTGGTCTGTATGCTGCTGTGGTGCATGGTCTATATGGCATTACAACCTGCCAAGGTCCCTGTCTTCCCCAAACCTAACCCTCCTCTGGTTCCATCCCTCAGATCTCCAGGAATTTCCCAACCCATAGTTAGCAGCACTTGTGGCAAGTCACATCATAGCTGAAAATGATTTCTCAGAGAATGGCTTCCGCACTTTATCTAGACCACTCTGCCTTTCACAACAAACATCATGCTGTAAGAAAACAAGATGGATCTCTCAGAACCAAGGAAACAATTATGTGATTGTATCACTAGGGCCAAATTCATCTCTCTCTTTCTCTCTTCCCAGACAAATCTGCTGTTGGCACCAGAGATGAGCAGAAGATAGGGTTGCCAGGTCAGGATCTTCTGGCATGCTCTTGTAGTGCACGTGCCATCATGACATCACCCAGAAATGACATCATTGCATTTCCAACATGGGGGGGGGGGGGTGACCCTCTACTTTTGGGGCAAAACTCTATGGGTTTTTGCCTCCAAACCATAGAGTTTGCCCAAAAAACAGAGCATTGCCCCCCAATATCAGCAATGTGATGATGTCACTTCTGAGTGATGTCATTGTGAAAGGGATATTGCACAGTGATGTCCCTGTTCGGGGGTGGGGTTTCCTCCGTCAGCCAGCTGGCTGGTGGTGGATTGGAGCCCCAAAGATTGGAGCCCCAAAGACTGGACTAGGGGCCTGTCAACCTAGCAGAACAGCCTAAAAACATTTTGGCAGATCTGTTCTTAGGGGGGAAAAATCTCTGGAATTCTGCCAGACTGCCCACCTTCTATTCCCCTCCTATTCATTGCAGCACAGATTCTCACTTCCCTCCATCTTACAAAAATTCCAATAGGTTCTGTTAAATTTAAGCTACTTTGGAAGGCTTCTTAGACCTTGTAGCCTGCACCACATGTGTGCTTGTGTGGATGATAAATAATTATACCATCAAATGTCAGAGGCACATCATCTTGTGTGGCCCAACTTACCACATCAAAGAAGCCTTTAGGAACTAGAGTGGAACATGCCATGTTCCAATAAATCCTCAGTCTCATTCAGGGTCTGTTCCATGGTGGGTAGAGATGAAATGTTCCTTTTAGTTCTGCGGCTGTTGGAAGTTGTTCAGGTGATTTTTTTCCCCTTTGCAGACATTCAGCAGATGATTGACAACCTTGGAGCTAACTAAATAAAACCCTTTAGGGAAGCATTAGTTGTTATGCAGGTTTGTGTAAACAGAGTCATATCATCCTCTGTCCTGAACAGAATGCATGCTTGTGCATTACGTGGTTTAAACAACTGGTGTCTTCTGTTGCTTGTCAGTGGAAGCGGTTAGAGGCGTTGTCTTGTAAGTGGGATATGTTGGGTTGGATTTAATAGGTGGCTTTTGGATTTTTGTTTACAAATACTTTGTTTGTCTTTGGATTAGGTTTGGCATGTGGTTTCTTGTTCTATGGCTGAGGACAGACTGGCAATCTGGAGCGGGAGGAATCCGGAGGCAAAAGCTGTGGGGGAAAAGTTCCCCGGGGCTGGCCGTTCACACTGGCCAGTGTATTGCGCAAGGCTGCTGTTACGGAGCATTCAGACTGCTGCGGAGCGGCCCCAGGTGGGCCGGCCTCCGCAGCTTGTGGCAGGGCTGTTTCGGCAATGTGTGCATGTGCGCATGAGTGCATGTGTGCTCATGCGCAAATTGCCGAAATGGCAAGTTCACACAACCGCCTCCGCTTGAATCCCGCCTTCTTCCAGTTCACACTGCCTGAAAGCGGGAGGCATGGGGAAGACGGCCCCTGGACACCGGTTTCTCCCAGTATCCTCCTAAAGCAAAAGAAACCGGCTGCAAAACGCGTAAGTGCGGAAGGGAGCTGAGGGAAAGCTGCAGATGTCTGAACAGGCTCCCTTCCCCCGCTTCCCAAGCGGAGCTCTCCCGGGGCAGATTGCCAGTCTGTCCTCGGCCTATCTCTCTGTATGACCTGGGCTAACTGTGGAGACTGCAGACCACCACTGTCTAACCAGGGGTCCTTTCGTAGAAAAAGAGGTGCAGGAGCTCATTAGCATAACTCATTAGCATATGCCACGTCCCCTGACATCACCAGAAGTGTGTCAGAAAGGGAATGTCAGTTTCAGCCCCATTATATCCTATGGGCCATTGAAATCAATGGCAAAAACTCATAGGGTATATGAGGGGCTGGAGGAAAGGGGGTTTGAGGGAGAGGCTCCAAACTTGCAGGGTAGCTGCTGGGGCCTCTCCTCGAAATACCCCCTGGTCCAATATTCTTGAAACTTGGTGGGCATTTCGAGGAGAGGCCCCAGCAGCTACCCTGCAAGTTTGGAGCCTCTCCCTCAAACCCCCTCCCCTCCAGTGGCTTTTAAAGTTGCTGCCGAATTTCGGCGGCAATTCGGCGGCGACCTGAATCAGATTAGAGAATCTGATTCAGCCCGTAGCTGCCCTACTGGCCAGACCTGAGCTGGCGGAGCTTCACTCCGCCTCGCTCCGGCCCCAACAGACCCCTATGTCTAACTAATTCTTGGATTTCATGGCTGATATAGAGGGTTGCCAGGTCGTACCTGGTTGGTGGAGGGGGGCTCCAGGATCTTCTTGCACTTTGCAGACACACCACGATAACATCACCTGGAAATGATGTCATCACATTGCCAACACTGGGGGGTGATGGTCTAGTTTTTGGGCAATTTTACCATAGGGTTTTGCCCAAAAACTAGAGCAACACCCCCCCCCCCAACATCAATGGCATGATGATGTCACTTCTTGGTGATGTCATTGTGTTGCGTTCAGGGGCATTTGTGGGTGGGGTTCTCCCTGCTGGCCGGCAGCAGAAAGGACTCCACAAAAGTGGGGGACTCCCTGCCCGGACTGGGGGCCTGGCAACCCTACTGATATATGAAAATATAAAATATTTTCTTGTGAACATAGTATGGGCTCCAAATGATTTTCTAATGCTCTGTTGCCAGGGTTGCCAGTCCACAGGTGGTGTAAATACATTTAGTAAGAATTATATTATTTTAAAAACTTTATATGATTGCAAAAATTATCCAACATTCTCAGTTTTACAATATTGCAAAAAAAGTCCAGCATTCCCAATGAGCACCTGGTTATAAGCTCATTTCAACAGCAGTCTTCCTCAGGAGTAATTCTATATTGTAAGGAGGTGTCAGTTTCTTAATCCAGTTCAATATTATAATAGGAGCAAACTTCTTTATTTCATTCAGAATATCCTGGAAAAAACCATGGTAAATAAAAAGCAACATGAAGCTGAATGGATTATAATTATTTTAACTTTAAATTATTTAATTTATAGAACTTATTTCTGGTTCCATTATGAGTGTTTATACCGGGAGCTAGCCAATACTCTCTGGGTGCATAAAGCCTCCTCAATGTTGCTGGCTGATGCTCTCCATAAACACTATCCATTATAGTAGTAGCAAACCAATCCTATTATTCTCCCTGGCTAAAAGCCTTAAATTTTCAAATGGCTGGCAAATGCTCCCTACAACAAACTGAATCCAGACTCTATAAAGGCTGTTCTAGTTAATTCCATGCAGCTGCATGTTGAACATCTCTTTCTTAAAGTTACATGACATTTAACACAATTATTACAGGCTGAACCTCTGTGTAATATTTCCACTATTAAATTTCTTGTAATAAATGTAATAATTTAATATATTAATACTTTGTTCATCATGTATCATTGTAGTCTACATCCCCAGTAGAATCATAACAAACGAAGAAGGGATCACAGGTATCCAACAAGAAAACCACACAAACAAACCCTGTGATGTAAGTTCTATAAACTAAATAATTAAAAGTTAAAATAATTATAATCCATTCAGCTTCATGTTGCTCTTTATTTACCATGGTTTTTTCCAGGATATTCTGAATGAAATAAAGAAGTTTGCTTCTATTATAATATTGAACTGGATTAAGAAACCGACACCTCCTTACAATATAGGATTACTCCTGAGGAAGACTGCTGTTGAAATGAGCTTCTGGGTGCTCATTGAGAATGCTGGACTCTTTTTTTTTTTGCAGTATTGTAAAATTGAGAATGTTGGGTAATTTGTGTAATTATATGAAGTTTTTAAACTAATATAGTTCTTACTAAATGTATTTACATTACAGGGTTTGTTTTGTTTAACATTACTTTTTTCCCACCATAGAGAACAATAGAGGGAATGGGGGCAACCTGTTTGGGGGCCCATAGAATTGGTCCCCCTGGTCCAATCTTCTGGAAACTTGGTGGGTATTTGGGGGAGAGGCTCCAGCAGCTACCCAGTAAGTTTGGAGCCTCTCCCTCAAACCCCCTCCCCTCCAGTTACTTTTTAAGCCGCCACCGAATTTCAGCGGCAGTTCGGCCCGTAGCTGCCCAAGTGCCCACTCCTGGGCTGGTGGAGCACCGCTCCGCCTCGCTCCAGCCCCAAATGACCCCTGGGTTTTACAATAGGGTTGGTTTTACCATAGAGTTTCCATTAATTCCCAGAGCTTCCTGATATCACATCTAGGAAAACCTTGATGTGGCAAAGCTATGTAGGTGATGTCACCAATGATGCCAGCCCCCCTCATGTCCCCACCCTTGGCCCTCTTGCTGGTTGCCAGGCCTGGCAACCCTACATGAACTTTGATCTTTTAGGCACATAACCATCTTATTCATTTAACCATCTTATTCATTTGTGTTTGGGGTGAGTACCACCCCCCACTGCTTTGCTATTTTGATGCTCCCAGTTCCATTACAGTCCAGTTTCAAAGGAATTGTTTTAATTAACATCGCTTTCCACGGACTCTTTTGTGCTGTGCTGAAAACAGCATTGAAGAGCTTGTAGCAGACAGGTGCAGTAAAATATTTTCAAGCAAGAGTCACGTGAGGGCTGCCAACTTGAGCCCAGCAACTGTTGGGAGACTCACTGTATTGTGGGGGCCCTTGCTGGTGATGTCATGATGTCACTGGCACTGTGGTGACAGCCCTTCAGGTGCAATTTAGAAGCGCTGTTAGCATGTAGCCAGTGACACTCTAGTATTTGCCCCAAACATTATAGTTTAACCATACAATTTTTGGGTAAATGCTAGAGTGTTGCCTGACACAACATCATCACTTCCAGGTTGCACCAAAAGTGATGTAAGGGTGTCAGGATGCTGCCAATCCCCCTCCCCATCCCGCCACTTCTCTCCTACCGCCCAGCTGAGTGACAGCAGGAAGAGCTGGCAGGGGTCAGGAGGCAAGCCTAATTAACACAAGTTATCATGCATGCTAGAGTTGCCAACTCCAAGACTGGAAATTCCTGGAGATCTGAAGGTAAAGCCTGGAGAGAAGAGGTTTGGGGAGGGCAGCATTTTCATTCCATAGAGTTCAAAGTAGCCATTTTATCCAGGGGCAACTGATCTTTGTCATCTGGAGATCAGTTGTAATTCCAGGGGATCTCCAGGTCCCACCTGGAAGCTGGCAATCCTAGTGAATGCACAGGATTCAAACCATAGCCACATGTGAATGCAGCTACATGCAGAGAAAACTTTAAACGAGGGGGAGGAAGCAACCAGGAAGAAAAAGAAGTGTGCTGGATTGTATAAAGAAAATTAAAAAAGAATTACAGTGGTTACTGATATGGGTACTTAGCCAGGTCATAATGTTTTCATGTTACGGATTCATGCAATTTGACCCTGATTTTCATTAAAAAAAAACAAAAAAACTTACCTCCCAAAGCCACTCACAGTAATTAAAAAATTCAACACACAATATTGTTGTATACAAATGAAAACAACACTCAGGCCCTGCCCTCGGGCTTACAAACTACAAGAGAAAGGGAGGAGAATTGAGGGGAAAGGTGGAGGAGGAAGGACAGGTTTGACAACAGAGAGGGACAGAGAGGTGAGCTGTTAACATCCATTTCAGGACCCTGCAGGTTGCTCTTGCTGGGATGGTTGTGATTCATGATAAAAAAGAGTGCATGATGCTAACTTAAGGGGTGGGGGTGGGCTCTGTGCCAAAAACATGCGCTGGCATGTCTGAGTCATTTGAAATTTCAAACCTAGTGGTGTAACAAGTCATGAAAAACTGGTGGTCTGTCATGCCAGCTTATACAATATTTATTCAAAAGGAATATGACCAGAGCTATTTTTGGGCAGGACACACAGGAATGGAGTCCAGCTGGCTTCTGAGTTGCCCACACCTACAGTCTCCCCCCCCCCCGGGTTCCCCAGGCACCTCGCAAGCCACAGGGTGCCTGGGGGAGCCAATCCAAAAACTGCCTTCCTTCCCTCGGGTTCCCCATGCACCCTGCAAGCTGCGGGGCATCTGGGGAAGCCAATCCTGGGAGGTAGCTATGCTGTCATGGGGTGTGGCCTAATATGCTAATATGTTTCTGCTGCTGGGTGTGGCCTATTATGCTAATGAGTTCCTGCTGGGCTTTTTCTACAAAAAAGCCCTGAATATGACCCTGAATGTAAGACAACCCTCTTAAAAATGGTATGCACAATTTTTTTTTAAAATTAGGCATAACTTTTAACTTGTAAGCAAATGTAAGATTACCCCCCCCCCTTTATGGCATACCTGTGTGGGGGGGGGGACAGTGTTGCATTTTAGTAAAATATTGTACATGCTTTCAACTAGAAGACAGCAATAAAACTTGAAAGCTAGGACCGACTGTTAAGAGAGAAGATATGTGCTGGTCGTATAGCAACCAGTGTACTAGCAATAGTATAGCAGTCTACTAGCAATCATTTGGTTTATGGGGGTGGGAGTTTGATGAGAAATTGTCCCCTTGGTCTGTGCTAATAATTCCCCAGGATGCTGTTAGTAACCGGTAATGCAGCAAGAAAACCATTTCCTCCACCCTGCTTCTCTCTGCATCACCTTCTCTATGTCCCATCCCTCCCTGCATTGTTCTCTCTGCAATTCTGGTCCTCGGCATTCAGCTGCATTCTGGCATTTGCTGGCTCTTCCCCTCGCTATGTGACTCTGCATCATACTCTGAAATGGCCCACTGTAAAAGAGAGAGAGAGAGAGAGCTTACCCTCCCCCCCTTCCTTCCATGCGCATCTGCTTTCCTCAGCATCCCCCTGTCCAACAGCTTGGAAATGGTTCAGTCCCACCTCCACCAGACCGAGAGGGGAGCTCTAGATGCTGCTAGAATGTAAAAGCATCAGCACCAGCTGCAGAGGCTCAAGCGACACTGGGGGCGAGCAATTTTTTTTAAAAAACAAAAAATTCAAATCAGCTGCTAAGAGACCAGCCGGGGAGGGGAAAAACACTCTCTTTCTCTCACTGTCTGACTCCCCTCCTGCGAGGTGCCATTATCCCGAGCAGAGGAGACTCGTTCAACAGGAAAGGATGACCCAGGGAAAGGTAGGTTGAGACGAACCCCTGGCCCACTGCTAACCATCTAGGTAGTTCGTAGAAGGTTGGCAGATCGGTAGGGGTAAATCCAGTGGTAGAGTGGAAGGTGACTTTTCAAAAAGCAAACCACCTGTCTGCCTAGTCTGCGTGTCAGAGCCTTATTACAAGGAGGGATGAAGGAAAGGGTTTTTTTTTTTGTATTATATCTCTCCAGAGGTCACTCTGATGTCACTCGTCCTATCTCATCCTGTTTTCGTTCCAAGCAGGATTTGTGGCAGCCCTCTAGACTTCAAAACTACCACTGGGATGTTGGATTATCAGAAACGATTACCCTTATTCATCCAGGGGGCTAACATGATAGGAAATGCAGTTTCAGCCTGCTCACCTTGGTTTCCTTTATCCTCAGTTGCCATGGGAACATAGAATCTAGGGCATACTTTATTGTTTTCAAAGTGTAGGCTTTGTGGTCTTTTGAGCCTCTGCAGGGTTTAGGGCGTTAGGTTGCTAAGAGGGACATAATCAACACATTGATGGCAGTGTTTATCTCGACAGCTACAGTTTTATGTTGTCTGTTCTGTAAGTGTGGGTCTTGCCTATGTCGGAGAGTAGTTATGCAATTCAGGATTTGCTTGAGGGACCAAGCGTGGCTGGAGGACAAGGATGATGATATGGGATGTGTTTTTGCAGTCCCGTGCCTGATAAACAACACACATTAGGACTGAATTTCATGCTTAGAATAGCAGCTGTCAGCTAGAGAGCCGTTCTGTGACGATCCATCATTTCTCTGTCCTCCCTCCCCATTTCTAGGTGCCTGAATGAGATCATCTCAGTCCAGGTGGCACAACACTGACGCAAAGCCAGAATAACTCCGAGCAGCTCTGATTTGTTCAGGTTTTTTTTAAAGTACCTCTGATTGGCTCAGAGTGTTCAGCTGCCACGCATTGAGTTATAATCCAGAGAGCAATTGTTGGGAGGCTTTTTCGGCTGGCTCCCAGGAGGCCGTACTGGGCTGATACAGTCCAGAGGTTGGTTTGCGTTGGTTTTATGTAGCTGCTAACTGCTGCTGAATAAGGACTTAAGCCAACTTGAATGTTGGGCTGCAACTCTGTAAGTCGGCAGGGTATAAATCTTCCCTGATGCAGGACTTAATTTGGAGTGATTTGTTTCTGGTGGAGGTGTCAAGTAATTCACAGGGTTGTCAGCCTCCAGGTGGAGCCTGGGTTGGGTTAGAATTACAACTGATCTCCAGACTACAGAGATCAATTCCCCTGGAGAAAAATGGCTGCTTTGGAAGGTGGACTCTGTGGCATTGTATCCCACTAAAGTCCCTCCCCTCCACAAACCCTGCTCTCCCCAGGTTACACCCACAAAATCTTCAGGAATTTCCCAAGCCAGAGTTAGCAACCCAAATTCAGAGTCACTATCTGCGGTTTTTGTTTTTTTTGTTTTTAAATTGCTCTGTGGTTGTGAAATTGAAGAGGGCAAGCAGGAGACCTGCAAGGATTTGGGGGGATGCATCTAGGGCTGCCAAGTCAGCCCAGGAGGGCGGGGGATCCCCCGCTAAAGGGTTTCCTGATCCGCCAGCCAGCATTTGGCCGGCGGGGGGAACCCCACCCCCGAAGTCGTCCGGCGAGGATGATGTAATGACATCACCGGAAGTGACATCAGCACGTTGGGGGCATTGCCAGGGCGACGCTTTGGCAATCGCCCCAAAACTCTGATACCATAGAGTTTTGGGGCGATTGCCAGAGCGTCGCCCTGGCAACGCCCCCAACGTGCTGACGTCACTTCCGGTGATGCCGCCGGGTGCGCGCCAGAAGAAACTCCCAGCCACAGGAGGACTCCCCCCCGCCGATGTGTCCATAAGACTTGGCAACCCTAGATGCATCTTATTTTCTCCTCCCCCACTATTTCCTCTTTCACTTCCCTGAAAGCCCCTGCAGCCTCTTCCTTTCCCTTGCTTTCTTCTCTTCTTCCCACTCACTAGCTAATCTGCCAGCCTTGGGAAGACTCTGTGCAATGTTGGCTGCCAGGCCAGGCTCAGTTACAGAGTTGCCAACTCTGGGTTGGGAAATTCCTGGAGATTTGGGGGTGGAGCCTGGAGAGGGCTCCCCACAGAGTATGTCTATTAGTGGCTGCTAGAGATGCTGACTAAAGGTAAACCTCTGAATGTCAGTGCCAGTGATCCAGCAAGGCTCGTCTTACCTTCTTTTGAGGGCAGGTCTTGGGCAAGGGGCAGGTCCTGAACAAGGTATAGTGTCATGGAGTCCACCACCCTCCAAAGCAGCCATTTCTTCTCAGGGAATTGATCTCTGTAGTCTGGAGTTCAGTTGCAATTCCAAAATATCTGCAGGTCCCACCTGTGATAGGGCAATCTTGCCTAGTTGTGCAATAGGGACTGCAAGGATTTGCAGGGTGCACCTCACTTTCCCTTCCACCGCTCTCCTTACACTGTTTCCTCTTAACCTTCTCCATATCCTCACCTTTCCTTGCTTCCTTCTTTCCTTCCCACCCGCCAAGCAACCTACCTTTTATCTGCCCCAACCTTTGGCTATATTTATTATTTAATCATTTATATTCCACCTTTCTCCACAATTAGGATCCAAACCAGTTTACATAATTATCCTCCATTTTAGCCTCCCAACAGCAGCCAAGATTGCCACCCTCCAGGTAGTACCTGGAGATCTCCTGCTATTACAGTTGATCTCCAGATGGCCAAGATCAGTTCCCCTGGAGAAAAAGGCTGCTTGGGAGGGTACATTCTATGGCATCATACCCTGCTCAGGTCCTTCGCTCCCCAAATTCCCCTCTCCCTAGGCTGCACTCCCCAAATCTCCACGTATGATCTAACCCAGACCCGGCAACCCGCACTGTGAGATAGGT
This sequence comes from Lepidodactylus listeri, assembly GCA_029233225.1. NCBI lineage: Eukaryota > Metazoa > Chordata > Lepidosauria > Squamata > Gekkonidae > Lepidodactylus > Lepidodactylus listeri. The sequence continues at coordinate 51,476,143 of JARCFY010000015.1, read as the reverse complement.
CAGGCTGAGAATGTGTGACTGGCCCAAGGTCTCCCAGTGACCTTCCATGGCAGAAATAGGAATTCGAACCTGGGTTTCTGATGTAGTAGTCTGAAACAAACCACACCACCATGCTGGCTTTTGTGGGGTGGCTGATGTTGAACAGTACTAAGTAGTGAGTCATGGAAGTCACTTGGTAGAGAGCCAGTTTGGTGTAGTGGTTAAGTGCGCGGACTCTAATCTGGGAGAACCGGGTTTGATTCCCCACTCCTCCACTTGCACCTGGCTGGATGACCTTGGGCAAGCCATAGCTCTGGACCATAGCTCTGGACTATCAAGGACAGCTTGGGAAAGAGCTCTCTCAGCCCCACTTACCTCACAGGGTGTCTGTTGTGGGGAGGGGAAGGGAAAGGAGTTTGTAAGCCGCTCTGAGACTCCAAGTGAGTGAAGGGCGGGGTATAAATCCAATCTCTTCTTCTTCTTCTTCTTCTATCGTCACCTCAATGAGTCCCTCCCTCAAAGGCCAGAACAGCCCTGTAAAGGCCCCATGAAGGTCCCTGCCCCCCTTGTTGTTTCCTAGCAATGGCCACTGAGGTCCTTTGTTGCCTAAAGCTACAGGTGCTGCTTCTATTGGGTTTTTTTTTTTTGAGAGGCTAACCCCTCCTCCCAGTATTTTTTTTTTAATTTCAAAAGGCTGGATTTTGCCCTGAGTCTACAGACTGAACCTGTTCAGGCTACTAAGTAGCAAAGGTAAACTGACCATAATTATTCCAGGACCCAGGAGATCAGTCTAGGGCAGGGGTGGGCAAACTGTGGCTCGGGAGCCACATGCGGCTGTTTCACATATATTATGTGGCTCCCGGCAGGGCGGCTGGGGAAGCTAAATATTGTTAGCAAACAAATATCATTGGACAAATTAATATCATTATCAATATCTGCTTTTATCCCTTTTTTATTATGTTTGGCAGTCTCATTTAATGTTAATAAAAAGCAAATTTGCTTATTTTCCAATAAAAGCAGGTAACATTTGTTCATGGCTTGTGGCTCTCAAACATCTGATGTTTATTCTATGCGGCTCTTACGTTAAGCAAGTTTGGCCACCCCTGTTCTAGGTGGCTCTTACGCTGAGCCAGTTTGCCCACCCCTGGTCTAGGGGAAGGGGTAGGTAAACTTTTTGGCCCAATTGCCAGAAAGAAAAGAAAACACAATGTCTGTCTGTGAAGATGTGGGTGAGTCAGCAAACAATATGGGGGTGGAGAGAAGGGTTGTCCTTGGACACATGCTTGGAATGAGCTGCCAGCATCTCAGGGATTCATGGTGTGGATTCAGCCGTTGTTGTGCAGAGCTGGGAGGTGACAGTGGGCAGAAAGCAGGCCTGTTGGCTTCTCCTGCATTGCTGGCCCCAGCTGCGCTAACTGGGCTTTTGTTACTTGGGCAAAGATCTGGTCCTGGTGCCAAGCAAATTTGGCTACTGTGCAGCTGTCAGCCTGTGTGCCAGGGCAGGGCAGGGGGGTAGCCTTTCCTTGAGTCTAGGAAAATATGCACAGTTTAAGAACACAAATGAATATATGCAAACAGCCTTTTTAAAGGGGGGATATTTTGCTCCCTCACCCAATCTACCTCTTATTGCTGTAGCAGTTCCAAAAACTCATGTTTGAGGTTTCACATCCCTGCCACCCTAATCTACAGGTGAGGCCTACAGATCTGGAGACACAACTCATCCCCAGACTACATATATAAATTCCCCCTAAGAAAATGGCAGCTTCAGAGGGTAGGGCTGCCAGGTCCCCCCTGGGGGTGGGAGTTTCCCACCAAAACAACCCCCAAACTGCCAGTCCGGATCAGGCCAATGGGGGAACCCTACCCCCAACGTGCCTGGTTTGAGCCAACATGCCCAGTGCGATGATGTCACCTGGAAGTGACATCATCGCACCGGGCACGTCGCTGGCCGACGCTCTAGCAATCTGCCTGGCGTGCCCAATGTGATGACATCACTTCCGGGCAATATACCCTACTCCTATGGTAGAAGCTGTTTTTACCATGGAGTTTTTGCACAAATACCAGAGCATCACCCAGAAGTCACTGGCATGATGACATCACTTCCTATGTGATGCTGGTGACGTGGCCTTCTTCTTTCTACTTGTAAGCCACTCCCATCCCCTACCAGTTGCCAGGAGGGACCTGGCAACCGTAATTACTGACTTTCTGGCTCCCTCCAGTCCTTGGCTTGATACCAGAGACTTCACTGATCCTGAACTGTACAGAATTTGCATCCACCAAGGGATGAGGCAACCTGAACAGTTTTATAAAATCACATTAACAGATATGTTTTGTCACAAACTTTTGTGTAAGTACATACTGTGTAGTAGTAGTAGTAGTAGTAATGATGATGATGCTGATGAAGCTAACTTATGGCAACCTCTTTCAAGGAAAAAGATGAATAGAGGAAGTGTTACTATTGCTTTCCTCTGCATAGCAACACTGGTCTTGGTGCAAAGTACTGACCATGGGACCTTTCTAAATCACATTTTCTCTTTTACTCTGCAGCTTTCTGTGAATAGCAAGCCTACAAATTCAGATGGACAGCAGGGAAGTGAAGAAAAGAAGGACAATGCAACTGCCCCATCCGCGCCTCCAACCTATGAAGAGGCAACCTCAGGGGAAGGGCTGAAAGCTGGCGCATTCCCTCCACCTATGAATGTTCCTCTCCACCCCAGCTGGGCATATGTGGATCCTAGTGAGTGAAAAACATCTCCTCCAGGCTTCGCCTCCAGTTGAAGGGAACTTGGGGTCTCAGAATAAGGGGGGGGGGGGAGAAACTGCCCATTCACTGTGTAACTAATTTGGGTTTTTCCCCTCCCTTGGTTACAGGATCCAATTTCTTTTTCCAAATGAATTATCTCAGTTAATGGTGGATAGGTCCTGACTAGGGTTGCCAAGTCTCACCTTAAAGAAAGTGGGGAGTCCTGCGCACGTGCGAAGCGTGCGCACGCTGCAATGACATTACCCAGAAGTGACATCATCGCACTGGGTACGTTGCTGGGGCGACACTCTGGTAATCGCCCTAAAACTCTATGGTAGAGTTTTTAGGGCGATTGCTAGAGTGTTGCCCTGGCAACATGCCCAGAGTGGTGATGTCACTTCTGGGTGATGTCATCACGCTGGGCAGTCAGCCTGATCAGGCCACTTCAGGAGTGGGGTTCCCCCCGCCGGCCAGATCCGGACCGGTGGATTAAGGACCCCTTTAGCAGGGGAATCCCCACCCCCCGTGGGGGGGGGCTTGGCAGTCCTAGTCCTGACTCTTGCTGATGATGTCACTAAAGCCCAGCCACCCTCTTGGCCATGTTCCTAGGATGGAGATGGTGGTGAAAGAGGGGTGTTGGTACCATCTGGGTTGAGTGTGAATGCTCATTATTCTGTTTGGCAAAATCTGGGTCCCTAGATATGAAAGAAAAGTGACAGTAGTGGCTAACTCTGTATTCCGTGTTATTCCTGCATTTTCAACCATACTTGGGATCAGCACGGGGGCTAGCAAGCACAAGCTCAGATACCTTGGAATGGCCCATTATACCTCTCAGTGATCATTGCTGCTGCTCCTTATCTACCTGTTCAGGGAGGCAAGTGGTAAAGGCAACAAGGAGGCCCTATAACTGTCTATATGAAGAGTGGAGGATCTCATCAATGGGGAAAGAGACCTACCGAGAACACCCCTGTGCAAAAGCTCCCAAAACTTGGAATTAGGGTTGGCAGGGCTCCTGCCCTAGTGGGAGACCTCCAGGTAGTAGCCCCCAAATCCTTTTGCTGCTCAGTAGGCCAGTGAGAAAAAAAGAGAATGAGTGTAACGTCATTTCTAGGTTGAATGTCGAAGTGATGGTATGCTGCTCTAGGATTCAGCAGAACTATGGCAAAACCAAAGAGTTTCTGCTGAATCCTAGAGTGGCATGATGTCACTTCCAGGTTTAACCCAGAAATGACATCATGCTATTGCTGTGACACTACCCCTCCATGTCTCTGTCCCCCAATCTTCTGCTGGATGCCAGCTGCTGGCTGGCAACCCTAACTGGAAACAACCCTGACCTTATCTCCAGTTTGCCAGTAGCTAAATTTCCTTGTGCACAGTTTCCTGGCAACGGTTTCCTCGTTCTTTTAAAATTTGCATTGGCTAAATCAGAGTATCTGCATTACACGCTAAGCTACCTAGCCACATATGCCTCCATAACAACAACAAAAAAATCATTTATTTATCCTTAACAGAGCCTCTTAATTTTATTTTATCTCAGGGTTATCCTCCCCATACTTCTTTTTATTCTATCCTATTTACCTAAAAGGAATACTAGGGTTTTCCCCCAAACATGGTGCTGTGAAGAAAAAGAGAGTACTGTCAAGGTTTGCCAGTTCCCAGGTGGGAGCAGATGATCCCCCAATTTTGCAGGCTCCTGCCCACTGCTGGGGATGTTGGGGATGTTGCCCCACCCCCTGGAAAGCTCCATCTCACCCCCTGCTGGCGCAAGGTAAGGACCTGGCAACCCTAGTGCTGTCTTAAACTTGCATACAGGTAATAGGGCTTTTCCACACTCTTGACTTACTCCTGATTTTCTTGGCAGTTGATCCACAAGCATTGGAATCTGTTTGGGCATAGTTCTTTCACACATGTGACCTCCCTATGCATATTCACCGTTGTGGAGGCAGTTTATTTTCTTCTACATATGGCTTAAATAATCAGGATTTTCAAGTCAAGTCAAGTTTATTAGTACGGTCAAGCGACCAGTCAAAATAAAACATTTCCAAAGGGAATATTGATATAAAATACACAATAAATACATAAAATTCAAGTAGATATTTTAAAAGGCAGTAATACAAAACGGGAGCAGCACAATGTATCATTAAAGTGGGAACAGAACGATGCTAATTTATCATTAACTTACTATCTAGGATACAAGTTTCCTCTTCTTTAATGCCAGGAAACAAAATTTTGCCACAGCTAAAGATATCCTCTCTTTCCGATCTTCCAACAAAAAAGTTAAAATCCTTGATTCCGCAAATTTCAAATGAACATCCAAAGGTTTAAATTTGGACAACAATGGGAAGATTAACAACTGTCTCTCCATAACATAAAAATTACAATGTAATAGGATATGTGAGACTGACTCTGTCTCAAGATTTGTACAAGGACAACATCTTTGAGAGATCGGCCAGCGCAAAAACCTTCCTTGTAATAGATTAGAGGGTAGGGCGTCAAAACGTGCTCTTGAAAAGGCCCATCTATAGCCGTCATATATGATGTTAGATAGATATGGAGCGGGAACAAAACCTGCCCAAGATTTCAAAGCTCCATATCTCGGAGGTAGAAGCGCTTCTTCTATCAGGATTTTCAAGGAAGGTTGCTATTGACATTGGTGACATCATCTGTGGCGTCATAGCCCTCCCCCTCTTAGGGTTGCAAAGTCCGGGTTGGAAAATACCTGGGGACTTTGTGGGTGGAGCCAGGATAAGGTGGGATTTGGGGTGGGGAGGGGCCCAGCATGGTACAATGCCATAGAGTCCACCCTTCAAAGCAGCCATTTTCTCCAGGGGAGCTGATTTCTGTCAGCTGGGGATCAGTTGTAAAAGTGGGAGATCCCCAGGTCCCACCTGGAGGCTGGCAACCCTACCCCCTCTCTTTTAAAAAAAGCCCTAAAATTTTGTTATATGGCTGTAGCGTTGTAACGATAATTCCACCCACAGACTGGGCTAGAGGTCTACTTTTTAAATGAAAGCTGGGAATTCAGAGAACCTGCTTAAACTATCGTTGCAACACTGTATTTGATGTATTGATATTTCAGGGTCTTTTCTTAAAGAAATCCAAACCAAAACCACTCATGTTCTGGGAGAAGGAGAGAGAGTGGTTTGATGATGATGGCTCAGTCATTGAAAAGTGGGCTGGAGCTGGGTGGGAATCAGCAGGGCAAAGAAGACCAAGAGAAACATTACACACAAGGGGGAAAAACTGACTCAAAATCAGCTTCTGCAAAAAGATTGGGGTAAAATTGGTTTCAAAAGAACCAGAAAAAAACTAGAGGGAAGCAAAAAACCCAGAGCAAAAACTAAAGGCACAAAAATGTATGTGGAAATCAGGGAATAAATGGAAGCAACATGGGGCCAAAACTGATGCAGAAAACCCATGCAGAAATGCCCATAGTGGTGTATAGTGGTATAAGCCCTTTTGTATACAACCTTTTTAAGGGGGATCATCTTTGCTGTTATAGCTAAAAATAAATCTAAGTATCTTAAACTGCTTTATAAGATGTTCTGAGAGTGCCTTTATGTTGATCAGTGTTTCATACCCAAAGAAAGTGCTTTAGTAAGAATGCTCGGTATCACCTAATTTGTGCATCCATTTACCTGTTAGTACCCGATAAAATATAACTGATTTCCATCCCATGAGAAACTTGGGAAATAGTTTGTAATAGTGGTGGGCTAATTATTTTCTCCCACTCTCTGCTTGTTAGAAATGTTAAAAGTTCATTCTGGCTCTTTGAAGAAGTGTTCATCATTTACCTCTACTATGTCCACAAATCAGTTTTACATAATAACAGATAAAGCGTATTATGCAGTCAATAGACCTTTAAGGTAACGACTGTTAAAACGGCATGACAATGATTAGAATTTTATTTACAGAGTTATTTCACCATCTGAGACCTTATCTCAGTGGCTACATTCAAAATAATTAAATGCTTAAAAACCACACATCAACTTTAGTTTATTGATAACTTTTTATTTGTAGTAAATGGCATCTTCTTTTTGCTTACAAATAAATTGCTGATGATCAAGTAAATGCAGAAGTACACCAGAGTAAAGCTTCCAGTTTCATTGTTGGGGAAACCTGAAGAAACCGAATCTCACAGTTCTCTTAACAACCTGTGTATATAATTCATAAAGTTTCCACAAAGTTGGAGGCACAAGATCACTTAACCACTGTGCAGAGCTGAGAATTAATGCTTATAGTGGTCCTTTGTAGATATAACACTTCCATACTCCTAATAGTCAGCAGCTGCTTGCCAACTCACGTACTCCTTTTTCCTCCTCTCACATGGGAATTCTCCCCTCCCTTCCTTGTGGGAGCATTTTATGGCACAGCATTACATCTGAACAAGTGTAAACACTAATGTGTAAGACTATGGCCAGTTCAGACTGGCAGTTTGGCCCGATATAGCCACCTTCCTCAGCAGATTAAGTGGGGCTGTTCACACAGCCACAGCTGCCTCCTGTTCCCCTCCCGCACTCACCCTGTACTGTGTTGCTTTGATTCCGAGTTTAAAAAGTACCTGGTGAAAGCTAGGGCAAGTGTGGAGGGTGTGTTGAACCCGCTCCCCAGAAGTGTGGATGTGTGCAAAGCTGCAATAAAGCAGTGGTGGTAATGTGAACCCGCTGATTCAGTAGGGATGCGCATAATCGCTCATGCGGACTGTACACTTGAGCGCACAACCACCCGCGGGGATGCTTCCGACGTGGAGTTAAAGGTCCCAGCCACAGGATCCTGCCCCAATTGCTGCCGCACCTATGCGCCCATGCGCCTACGTGTAGGTCGGCAAAACGGACCAAAGCCATGTGCAACTGCAGCACTGCTGCCAGGGGCCACCCCACAGTGCGAACGCTCCATTCCGCCTCCTCTCCAGTATGGTCCCGCATCAGTCCACGCAGTGCGACCGGAAAGCCCTGTGACAACTTGGCCCAAGTCTTTTTGCCCCACTTCCCTTGCACTTCATTCTGCCAGTCTGTCCTCAGCCTATACTATGATTGGCTCCAGAAAGGATGGGGGAGAAGCATGTGTCATTGGGGCATTCCCAGTATCTTAACCATGGTTAAATTATGTGGGGATGTTCTGAGAAAGCAGAGGCCACAGAAGATGGGAGAGTTTGCTGCCCTCTGAAAATTCTTCTGGGTGTGCCCTCACAATGAGGTGACCATCACAATGAGGTGACTAAGGCACAACAGGGGTGTATATCCTTTCAGCATGATTGCTGCACCGTTGTTCCCTTATGCTCGCCAGAGTCTTTAGAAGACAGATGTACTCACCCTCCCAACAAGACAATATGCTATTCCTCGGGAGATACCATAAAAGTAAATGACCATCAAATTAATTTTAGCTTAATAATTTTATTGAAAGGATCAGCATTCCGAAAATGAATGAAAGAGAAGGTAAAAAAAGAGCAGCTGCCACGGGCAAGCGACAGGCTGTTGCTGGTGAAAGAGGCAAGTTGTAGGTTCAATTGTGGCTACTAGTGATGTGGAAACCTTGATTTGAACCATGAAGGTCATACAACTGGATAGAGATCTTGCAATGTAATCGTTGGAACTCTAGCTACTAACAAATGCAGGGTTGAAAATATGGTGAGATAACAACTCAGGGAAAAGGAAAAGAATTATGGCACCTCTGTCCCCAGTTTTCTGTATTTGGTGATCCAGACCTTGCCGAAATCTGTAATTAGCATTTCTTTCTCGGGGTGCATTGACCTGGATGGCCCAGGCTAGCCAGATCTCATTAGATTCTGAAAGCTAAGCAGGGGTCAGCCCTGGTTAGTATTTGGTTGGGAAACCACCAAGGAATTCCAGGCTTGCAAAGCAGAGGTAGACAATGGCAAACCACCTCTTAATGACTCTTGCCTTGAAAACCCTTTGGGGTCACCACCAGTGTTCCCTCTAAGCTGAGTTAGTGTGAGCTAGCTCACAGTTTTTTAGCCTCCAGCTCACACATTTTTGTCTTGGCTCAGGAAAGATGGCTCCCGAGCAAACTAATTCATGCAGTAGCCAGATCGCTCGCTCACAGCTTTAATGCCAGCTGCTCACAAAGTAGAGTTTTTGCTCAAAAGGTTCCAAAGCTTAGAGGGGACATTGGTCACCACAAGTCCTATGTGACTTGATGGCAGTTACCACCATCACTCAGGATGGTAACTATGGATCAGTATTTGAGGTCATTCACTTTCTGAAAAGCCTGAAGTCAAGCCTTCACTTCTGTCCTTGTGGAATCATTCCAGGATGCAGCCTGCAGGGGAAGGTAACATGGCCGAAAGCTTCTTTGAGACGTTGAATACTTATCTACATTAAAAAACCCATCCATTTAGCATGATGCTGGGGGAGGCCTCATGTTTGCCATGTCGTCCTGGTTCTCAGAGCAGGCTGCAGACTCCACAACTAGAATGTAGCCTTCCTTGCGACCACTTCTTGGACCACCCAAATTTCTGGCTTGGTTACCTCTCTCCATCCCACAATACTTCATGGTGATGTGATTAACTGATGATGTCATCCCTTGGGTAGATCATGACTTAAGAGACCTTTGAGCAGGCTTGACCCAGGTCCAGTCAAGAGGGTGAAGTTGCTCCAAAATGTGTTGCTGAAATCTACATAGTCACAGATTTGGACATTTTCAATTCAAAATATTGCAGCATGTATAGATGACATTTAATTTGTATAATAACCTGGAGTGAGTATGCAGACACCCTAACATTGAAGTTTTTTTAAATGAAACCACAACTCTCTGCATACAGCTGAACCCCCAAACATACACAATTATCTGGTTCCTTTCCTAAAACTATATATCTATACACATATATACAGTTCATAGTACAGTCTTTTTTGGTTTCACATTGTTCCTCAGATGTCGTGATGCTATGCTACTCTCAGAAACTCCATGTGGCAGCCTACCTGTGTCTTCTGCTCCTTAAAGCCTCCTGTCTCACATAGCTCCAAATCTCTCTTCCATTTCCCTGGTTTCTCCTCCCTCCTCCAGTCAACCAGCGCTTCCTTCCTCTGCCATTCAACTTTCACTCTTTCTCCCCTCCAACATTCCAAAACCCATGCCAACGGTTGCCTGGGGCTGTGTGTGTTCCAAGATCCCTCCCATCCAGGGGAAACAGTCTTGCATCCACAAATGCATCTGCAATACCTCAGTTCAGTATCAGTGAAATAACTATTTTCCTACTTGTAGTTCCTCCATTGATACTGTGATTTCTCTGTGTCATGGGGCTGTGTGAAATATTGTGGTCACCTTCAGTTCACCAACTGCCTGCAGCATGACTGAGCACAATAAGGAAGGCATTACTGAGGACAAACCCACAGCTGAGGTGCTGTGTGTGCACACAAACCTGCACACCGGCATCATCCTTTTCCCTCTCCAGTTTTCGTAGTGCAAATAACCCTTCCCTTCGGCTTCTGTTTGAACCATAGAGAAAAGCATGGAGGTATCCTTGGGAAAAGTTGCATGGGGGAGTTAACCCCCATTTAGTGTCATTGCCCTGTTCCCATTTTGGGAGGTAGCTGACTGTCATTGCTTTTAAATGAAAAGCACAGAGATATCATCACAGATCTGACTTTCTGTCAGGTAATTTGGCCCTGAAAGTCTTTGTGACTGAGGTAATGCGAGTTAATATGAAAGCTCAAAGTGTGGTGATTATTAATCTATGGTGAAGATTCACTTATGCAAATTGTCACGTTGCTACAGTCACTGAGTGACAAAATCTACAAGCATCACTACAAAGTTTGAGTCCAATGGCACCTTTAAGACCAACAAAACTTTATTCAAGGTATAAGCTTTACTGGGCTCAAACTTCAGTCCAACACGGCTACCCACCTGAATCTATTTGCAAGCACCATTGTATGTCCTCTTGCAAGGGACAGTCTCCAGAGTGTGGGGCATGTGTGATCTGGAGTAGCCCAAAGATTGTTTTGGGGTGTACCTTTGCCCCAGTGTCTATGTATGTATTTGTCCTGGGAGCAGCCCTCCTTGGAGCAGTTGGACCAAGAACTGGGCTTTGGACCAGGAAACAGCTCATGTCCCCTTGGAGGAAAGAGTCCCCTGAATTTGGGAGTGTATGATTTGTGGTGTTCCAAATCTTATTTTGGGGTTCAGAGCTTTATCTGTCATTGTATTTGCAATATTTATGAATATAAATGAATAAGGGATTGGAAATGCAAATAAAGAACTGGGAACCAACTTCAGCCTTGTTGCTGTGCTTATGTTTTAAGAGTTATCTGCTTTTACTCTCTGAGGTAGGATGGGTTAGAACCCACCTCTGCTTCCCAAAACCTGCTATCCCTAGGCTCCCCCCCCCCAAAAAAAAATCTCTAGGAATTTCCCAGTCTGGAATTGGCAGCTGTAGGGCTGAGCTTGGGGAGGGCAGAGTTTGAGGAAGGGAGAGATGTAAAGCCACAGAGTCCACCCTCTAAAGAGGCCCCTTTTCTCCAGGGGGAACTGAACTCTGTAGTCTGGAGATCCGTTGTAATTCTGGGAGATCTCCGGGCTCTAGCTGGAAATTGGCAATCCTAAACCAGTCCGAATCAAGCTGCACATTTTGGGGTACTGTTAAAAGCTGTCGAATGGTCAAATATTTTAGCTTATTGTTTTACTGCCAGTTTGGATTTTCCATTCCACCTCAGACCGCAACATTTGGTTGTCTATGTAGTCCCTTCATTGGGCCTGAAAACAAACTGCCATCCTGTTGAGGGAATCTGACAGTTTCCTAGGGATGCCAGCCTCCAGGTGGGACCTGGGGATCCCATGGAATTACAGTTCATCTCCAGACTATAGAGTGTTCCCCTGGAGAAAATGGATGCTTTGGAAGGTGGACTGTGTGGCGCTGTACCCCACTGAGGTCCCTGTCCTTCCCAGGCTCCATCTCCAAATCTCCAGAAGTTTCCTAATCTATGTCTGGCAACCCTACACCCCCATCCCTCACTGGTGGCCAGGGAGGATCTGGCAACCATACAGCTTCCCTCTGTCAAATGTTATGTACTATAAAAGTCATAACTTAGGCTGATAGCCTCATGGTGGGACCTGGGGATTCCCTGGAATTACAGCTCATCTCCAGACTAAAGAGATCAGTTCCCCTGGAGAAAATGGCTGCTTTGGAGGGTGGACTCAATGGCACTGTACCCCACTGAGGCCCCTGTCCTCCTCAGGCTTGTATGCACAGGCTCCATCCCTACATCTCCAGGAGTTTCCCAACTGGGATCTGACAGTGCTATCGTATATAGATGTAGTGTGTATCTATATTCTTTTAGGGAATTTAATTTATTGTTTTAAAAAATGTTTGACATATTATCTATTTGGTATTTTATTTTTCAAATCTGTGTCATAGAACTGTATTTGGAAAAGTGGCACATGCTGTTATTGAATAGGACCATTATCCCTTGCTTTGAGACTGGCATTTCAGAATGCTTGCCTATGTAAAAAGAGCACAGTATAAAAGTTTACCTCTGTGGTTGTCGTTGACAGAGAACAAAATGGTCTCTGTCATGTTAGACAGCCAGTACACAAATTTGGACTCAGTGGTGTTACTCAGCAGGTATTTTGGGCACAGTTTGAAATCTTGTATCTGAGTCATACTTGTCTGTGAGAGAAAATATGCCGTGATTAATAATGTCAAGGCACAGATTAATCTAAGGCAAAGTAGGCTGGGAGATTCCTTCTAAAACTTGGGTTGAGGGAGACATTTCATCTGGAAGATGCATCCTGTAGACCAGGGGTGGCCAACCTTGCTTAACGTAAGAGCCACATAGAATAAACGTCAGATGTCTGAGAGCCGCAAGACAGGAACAAATATCACACATACGTTTTTATTTTTAAAAATATGCAAATTTGCTTTTTATTAACGTTAAATGGGACTGCCAAAAATAAAAACAAATGAGGAAAACCAGTTATTGATAATGATATTACTTGTTTGCTAATGATATTGAGAGAGATGGAAAGAAAGAATTAAAGAAGTGGAAAGAAAGAGAGAGAAACTAGGAAAGCAAATAGATGGGAGGGAGGAGGGAAGGAAGGAAGGAAGGGAGAAAGAGAGAAAAAGCATGCCTCCCCTTTGCTTCCCCAGCCGCCCTGCCAGGAGCCGCACAATATGTGTGAAAGAGCCGCGTGTGGCTCCTGAGCCACAGGTTGGCCACCCCTGCTGTAGACTTACAAGAACAGTAAAAGGTAAAGCCTCTGGCCAGGTACAATGCCATAGAATCCACCCTCCAAAGCAACCATTTTCTCCAGGGGAACTGATCTATGTAGTCTGGAGATCACTGTAATTCTGGGAGACCTCCAGGCCTCACCAGGAGGTTGGCAATCCCATCACTATGTAAAATGGCAGGCTGTATGCTGCAAGGTGTCTCAGTATTAGGTTTGTCACCTCTGGGTTGGGAAATGCCTGGAGATTTGGGGGGTGGAGCCTGAGGAGGGGGTGGTTTGGGGAGGAGAGGGACTTCAAGGGCGTGAAATGCCATAGTTTCCACCTTCCAAAGCAGCCATTTTCCGCAGGTGAATTGATCTCTGTCGCCTGGAGATCAGTTGACACAAGTTTGTACTGGACCCAGAAAAATTATCCTAGCTCACAAGAGGTAGAAACTTGCTTTTATGAACTTAGATTCTTGGAATGTCCAATTCCGCAGCAGACAAAGTTTCAGTATCTGTGTGTAATATGTCTGTGTAATGTGGCTGTAGAGTCACAGAATATTCATAGCCATACTGTTGCCAAGATGTGTCCAGTTCATTCACACCCCACCACCACCCGTCTTGAGGCTGAAACTAGCTCCTTCCTCGCATGTCGTATTAGGTCAGTAAACAGGACTTCTAGCCATATTCAAGGGAAAGCAGAAGGCCAGCAGGCAAAGTAGAGCCAGGCCTAATCCCTAATCAGTGCTGAGCAGGCTGTCCTAGAGAGAAGCTTTGCCTCACATAGAGTACTTTGCTGTTCAACAACCTTCAGCTGTTAAATCAATGTGCCTAGCTCCCAAAAAAAGGACACATGAAGCTGCCTTATACTGAATCAGACCATTGGTTCCTCAAGGTCCTCTACTCAGACTGGCAGTGGTTCTCCAGGATCTCAGGCAGAGGTCTTTCACATCACCTACTGCCTGAGTGTTTTAATTGGAGATGCTTGGGATTGAACTTGGGACTTTATGCGTGCTAAGGAAACGTTCTACTACTGAGCCACTCTGAGCCCTACAACCTATCACCTTAGCATTTCCTGAGGAAAAGATTTCTCACCTAAGATTTGTTGTCCCAACAATCTCAATTTAGACTGTTTGAACTGCCAACCAAAGCCCCATTGTTCTGTTTAGGCCAAGACTGATTCAGAACACAGAGAGAAGAGAAGAGGTTGGATTTATACCCCGCTCTTCAATACCCGAAGGAGTCTCAGAGTGGCTTACAATCTCCTTTCCCTTCCCCTCCCCACAATAGACACCCTGTGAGGTAGGTGGGTCTGAGAGAGCTCTTTCAAGAACAGTTTGTGAGAGAAGAAGCTCTGAAAGAACTAGTAACTGACCCAAGGTCACACCAGCAGCTGCATGTGGAGGGGTGGTGAATCAAAACTGGTTCTCCCATGCTCCTAACCACTACACCAAACTGGCTCTCTCACAGTCCATCCACATCAGGAGAGCCACTCTCCGTTCCCAGTCTTCTACTTGATTTCCCGAACCTTGCTCCTTCCTTCTTTCAAAGTTTGAAAATGATTTTTTTTGATTTTGAACTCAGCATTCTGTCCTCTGAAACACCAGAATCTGTCCCTAAAGGGAGCTATTACCTGCCCAGGACTGTTCCTGTGTGGGGACCATTGGAGCATGTTAACGTGTCCCCATTCATTCCCCTTTATTTGCTGCCTAGACATTTGGGTCTCCATAGATCATTAGTTATAGCCCTCTCTGCATTCTTTCTCACTCTACCTGTTTGGCCTCTTGCACTCCCTCTTGAGTAAATTGCAGAGACTAGGTATTTGGAGTGACTGGCTCTTTTAGTGGGTTTCTTAGTATTGACATTAAAATGCTTGATTCTGTTCACAACTTGTATTTGCCAGTTCCCTGGCCCATATTGTTCTCCTGAATAAACTTTCTCTCTATTTGGCTCTTAGTATGTGTATCTGCAGTGGCTCAAGTGGTTAAGATGCTGAACTGCAGACTGGAAGATCAGTAGTTCAGCAGTTTGAGACCCGAGTACTGCATGATGGAGTGAGCTCCCGTCTCTGGCCCTAGCTCCTGCCATCCTAGCTATTCGAAAGCAAGAAATTGCAAGTAGATAAATAGGTACCACTTCAGTGGGAAGGTAACAGCATTTCATGTGCTTTGGCGTCTAGTCATGCCGGCCACATGACCACGGAAATGTCTTTAGACAGCGCTGGCTCTTCGGCTTGGAAACAGAATGAGCACCACATCCCTAGTCTCGGATTCGACTGGCTTTCGAGCAAGGGAAACCTTTACCTTTACTATTCCATCTCTGCTTACCTTACCACTTTACCACATAATCAAATATCCTTCATTGCCATTTGGTGGTTATTCCTTTTATATTTTTATTAAATAATTTTTTATTAAATGCAATAATACATACCACTATACAGAGAAAACAGTGTTATCTAGTTCACAAATTAAAAACAAATGACAGAAGAGAACATGCATAGTTATAGTTTTTCCTTTCTTATCCATACAGATCTAACAGCTTAAGGACTTTTGTTTAAAAAATGCAGCCAATTGTTGCCAAATTTTGTCACCTAAAATAACCTTAGAATTTTTAATTTCTGTTAGTTTAACTACTGGAAATTCCTACATTTTTAAGAACTATTCTAATTTGCAAGGCAGCATTGGTTGTTTCCAATAACATACAAATACCACCCTAGGAGAGGTCTTAGTATATAGCAGTACACCTCTGGGATCAGTAGTTATGATACTGACATAAATTATGAGATAAATCTCAGGTTTCAAACTAAGGATCAATTGCCGTATCTCAAAAATTGTATTTGATACTGTCCCCTAATAAACTTGAGCCCTGGGCCATGATCTTGATGGGTCATTCCTAGGGATAGAATCTAAGCCAGGAGGTATTTTAGTTTAGGAGTGAGAGGCAGTGGAAATAGGATATGTTCCATAAACTCAGCCTAGTTTAGAGTGTGTTTGGGGGCTTGAACTGGAAAGAGAAGAGAAGAGACGAAGAAGAGATTGGATTTATATCCCACCCTTCACTCACCTGGAGTCTCAGAGCGGCTTACAAACTCCTTTCTGTTCCCCACCCCACAGCAGTCACCCTTGTGAGGTAGGTGGGGCTGAGAGAGCTCTGAGACAACTGTCCTTGAGAGAACAGCTGGTACAGAGCTATGGCTTGCCCAAGGTCATCCAGCAGGTGCAAGTGGAGGAGTGGGGAATCAAACCCGGTTCTCCCAAATTAGAGACCGCGCACTTAACCACTACACCAAACTGGAAAGTGAGCCATATTCACACTCACATAGGACTAGTGTCTTCCTGACTATGTGTGGCAACAATACATATAGTCTACAGTGCTGGAGGAGGGGGTTGATGACTAAAAATACGGCATGACTCTGTGGAAGCCATTGGAAAAAACTTAACATATCTTGTTTCTCATCATTTTCAGGTACAAGTCCTAACTATGGCAGTGGAGGATACCCAGGGGACACTGAGATGCTCACAACTTTCAGTTGGGATGACAAGAATGTACGCAGGGTGTTTATCAGGAAGGTAATGCCATTAAAAAAAGATAGCCACGGCAGCCCTTGCTCGTTAAACTTAACAGATGTGTCAGTTATGCTACATCATTGCCTGCTTCCTCCGGAGAAGATGGAGATGTGACATTTGAGAATCCTGGTCGATCAAATCCAGTGATATCGTGTGTGGAGGGAGGGTTTCTGTTTGCAAGAATTCTTTGAGGGTGAGGTGAACTTGGACACATACACTGGAGCTGGGCATTTGGTTTCATTTGTATCCTGCTTCGGTTCAGCACAATTCCATGTCACCAGGTGATAAAAACACATTTGTGAACACGCACACCACCTGGATGCAAAGTCATCTCTTCAGCTGCCACTCAGAGTTCTGTAGGATGATTTCATCACACTCATAGATCACAGTGACTGAGGCAGCTTGAGGAAAAACTCTTCCCTCACCCCTAAAATCACATGGGAACACCTGTAGCAGTGCTCAGTGATTCTACACATGGTACCTGGACTACCATTAAACAGGCCTATATACCCTGAAGAAGGGGTCCCCACAGACACCTTTTCTGGCACCTTCCAAGTGCTTTTAGGAAGCTGGTGGGGCCAGCTAGGGTTTTGGCCCAGCAAGGCTTCTGACTGGCCACTGGAGATTTGATTGGCTCTGCAGATTTTTAGAAATGTTGCTTTGGCAGCAGCTGCCACCACAGCCCAAGGATCTGCACTGTGTGATTGAAGTTAAGCTGAGGCAATCATTTTGTGGCTGGCTCTGCCTCTTGCGGCAGCCATTTTGTTGCTGTTCTACCATGCCGTGTCAGAATTCCAAATGTGCTCGTGGGCTCAAAAAGCTTGGGGAGTCCTGCTCTGGCATCACCAAGGAACTGAAGTCAGAAAATTTCAGGATGAGACAATGCTTCAGGCAGCTTTTAATTGGCTTTCAAAACTTGTATATTGTGTTGACTTTTGCTTTTATTTTGGAATAATTTTAAAAGAAACCTAGGTCAAGGTGGGGCCAGTCAGAAAGGAAAGCTTGATTTCCAATGGCTCATTCTACGTCTGCAGATCTAGCTCACCACCTCCCAAAATATAGTGTCCCTATTAGCATTTTTTTAAATGAGCAAAGATACGTTTTTGATATATTTGATAAAGTGTGGATGCACACGAAATCTCTTACCTTGAATAAACCTTTGTTGGTCTTAAAGGTGCCACTGGATTCTAAATTTGTTCTGCAGTTTCTCCTTTAAAATGCTAACAACCAACTGGGGGACTTGGTTTTGAACAGTTAAAACAAGTGGACGTTGAAGGGCTAAACTCCCTCTCTTCTCCTCGCACAGCCCCAAGGCAAATTGCAGGCTGTAGAAACCTGCAGTTTTCATTTTATGGACAGATGTGTGATCTTCGTCTCTGAGTCTGCTGCTTTCTCCCATATAAATAAAAGGCTGATATTCTTGTAGGATGGAAAAAGTACTCCACTTAGGAATCCTGCTGTGATGACAGCGAAACTTAACTTCCAGCCCTGAGTGTCCAGCCACCACCATAGAGGGGTAAGGAAGGTTCAAAGGCATTCACCCCAAGGGACCCATGCAAATACTAGCCTGTGTATACCACATCGGAATGAAAGGCATTTGTCTACTAAAATAACTGAAACCCCAAACATGTTGGAAGTAGGGAGCAGTCAAAAGTTGCAACCCATGAGGATGATCATGATCACATTCTTGTTTCGAGCATCTGCCAGGCTAATATGCACCCTGCTTTTTTGTTTTGTTTTCAGGTTTACACCATTCTTTTAGTTCAGCTGCTTGTTACAGTTGGCATCGTGGCTCTCTTCACCTTCTGGTAAGGTTCTGCACTAACCGCAAACGTTCAGTCCTTTTTCAGACTCTGTTAAACTTTTCTTCCAAACACCACTGCTGTCCCCACAGTCTTTATACCTAGCCTTGATTTGAAAATTGATACTTACAAGTTGCATAATGTTTAGCTTGTGAACTATCTGGAAAAGTCTGTTTAACTCTTTGAATGTGCAATTCAAGCTAAACAGAGTGTTAAAACAGAAGGATGGCAAACTGTGCCAGGAAAAGACTGAAGTCAATAATAATATAATATAATAAATATAATAATTCTTCCCCTCAGAATTCCTTGAATATCTTGATTAAGGAAGCACATCTACATTTGCCTTGAATTTTGTCCCAAGGTGGCTGCAGCGTTCAGAATTCAAAATGGCTGTTTCCTTAAGTGTATGTAAATCGGTGCTGCCTTATGTATACAACTCGTTGGGAGGAAAGAAAGATACTGGTCTTGGACATCTTTGTGAAAGCATTCTTAGGGGTCCATAAAAGGCCAGTGCTGAAGTATTTCTGGGTTTTGTATGTTACATCATTGCAGTTTGGCCCTGTCTGTCTTTCCTGTAGAATATGTACAAACATAAGTGCTGTTTAAATGGCAGATATCCAGTTTGGTGTAGTGGTTAAGTGCATGAACTCTTAGGCTGCGGCCACACGGGCTTTAAATGCGGGAGGAAGGGCTATTTCCTCCCGCATTTAAAGGGGCCGACCAGACAGCCGGCCCCAAGTCCCGTGCCGAAGCGGGCTCCAATGCGGGTTCCTCCCGCATTTTCAGACCCCAGGAAAATCAAGTATTTTTCCGGGTGTTGCGGGAGGAAACCGCATTGGAGGTATCTGGACAGCCCTCTCTCGCATGCATTGTGAGAGCAGGGCTGTCCACATAGCCCCGCCAGCCATTTCCCCCCCCCCTTTTACACTTGGGCGCATGGCTATCCATGCGCCCAAGTGTAAAAGGGGGGGGGGAACCCAACTTACCCAGGCGGATGGCGGGTCGGAGGCCTCCACCGCCGCTGCAAGTGCTGCTGGGGCCACCTCCGCCGCCTCCGTAGTCGTGTCTTCAGTGGCGGGCCGCCACCGCCGCCACCACCGTGGCTGCCCCCGCTTCCGCCGCCGCGGCCACCGTGGCCACTGTTCCCGCCGTTCCTGCCGCGGCTGCCTCTTCAGCGGCCGCGGCCGCCGATCCCACAGCCACAGGGGTTGGGATGTATAGACATCCCAACCCGCTGTTTAAAAATGCGGCCCCTTTAAATCCGGGAGCCCTCCCGGATTTAAAGGGGCCGTGTGACCGCGGCCTTATCTGGGAGAATTGGGTTTGATTCCCCACTCCTCCACTTCCAACAGCTGGATAACCTTGGGCAAGGTGTAGTTCTGTCACAGCTGCTCTTGATAAAGAGCAGTCTCAGTCAGAGCTCTCTTAGCCCCACCTACCTCACAGGGTGTCGGTTGTGGGGAGGGAAAGGGAAAGGCGTTTGTATGCCGCTCTGAGACTCCAAACCAGCTCTGAAACTCTGAGTGAAGGGCGGGGTATAAATCCAATATCTTCTTATTATTATTATGGCCACCCCAGCAAGGGGCTTTGAAGGTAAGTGAGAAGTGGAGGTGGTTGGCCATTGTCTTCCTCTGCAGAGCCTTCTTTGGTGGTCTCCCATCCAAGTACGGACCTTGCTTAGCTCCCGAGATCTGATGAGATCGGGTTATATACCATGCTGCCTTCCTTCTCTCTTGTAGAACAGAGCATGAGCATTCTCCAACCTGGGTGTGTACACTTTTATTCATCTCCACATTTCCAGTGGTTGGCTGGCTGTGTGAAGCTTGCGTAGCAGAGGGCAGTTTAGTAGCAAAAGGGCAGCAGGATCCGATTGCCTTGAGCATCAATAATACATCAGCATCACTTGAGACCTTCCAGGCCATTTAATCAACTGTCTCTCTCCGAAGTCAACAGCTGTTTCCCTGGAGCAGAATTAGGTGTAGAAATCGATGGCATTGAGCTGGTTGTGATGTGCTCTCTGCTTGTTTATAAGGCCATGTGATATTCATTCTTCCTGGAGCACCGGGTGGTTTAAGGATTACTGCCAAAAAGAGCAAATGGTGTTTTGCAGGCTTTTTTCTTCACAAGCGTGCAGAAATGATGTTTACTATTGTTTTTACTATGTGACCCCCTCCTGATCTAGTAACCGCCACACAGGCAGTGCCTTCTAGAATCATATGGCCCATTCTCTCTCAGCATGGAGACCAAAGAGAAAAGCCATCCCTTGGCTCTGGTGGTGGGCTGTGACCCAGATCCTCAGTGCTAACAGCTGCAGCCATCAGCCTGTCCCTCAAGACACTAATAGTCTGAGCAGTTTCAGATACGAAAGCAGGATTTGCAGGGACATGAGGATGCTAGTATTACTTTTATGGCAAGTGGTAGAAAAACAGACAGGGCTGGCCAACTTCTTAGTTAGGCAGTCATCTGGGACCAAAAAATTGTTGTTTTGTCACACAAGCCAGCCTTCCTTCTGGATCACTGGACTCTATAATAATATTGATGCTATCTGGGAATAAAGATCTTGCAGTTACAAAGCACAGGTAAATTTCCAGGACATTTCATATAGTGG
Organism: Lepidodactylus listeri; assembly: GCA_029233225.1. Taxonomy (NCBI): domain Eukaryota; kingdom Metazoa; phylum Chordata; class Lepidosauria; order Squamata; family Gekkonidae; genus Lepidodactylus; species Lepidodactylus listeri. The sequence goes on along the minus strand of JARCFY010000015.1, from coordinate 51,455,278 downwards.
GGAGAGACTGCAGTTGAGTGGTAGAACATCTGGTTTGCACGCAGAAAGTCTCAGGTTCAGTTCACGGCATCTCCAGTTAAACAGGGTCAGGTTGTAACTAGTGTGAAAGACCTTTCCTCCATGCCAGCTTACTGAGTCATAGCTGTGGTCAGGCAGGTTGCTGGTGGGAGATCTCTCACTATAGCAGGAAACCTGTCAACCATACATGGACCTCTGTGGTTCTTCAGAAGCTTACCACGGCTGTCTCAATAAGCAGAGCAGTAGTGGCTGAACAGCTCTGCTGGAAGACAGCTTTCCACCATTACCCATCCTTCCCTCCAATATGCAACCAAATAGGAGTCTGAGGTGTATGCTAAGGTATGCTGCAATTTATGTAGGCTGCTAGTAAGAACCAAGAGGCATGGCTCACTATCAGCATCTTTCAGGAACTGAGCACAGATTTTTATTGTAGGACCCAGTGCCCCTTGCAACACTCTGGGGTCTTGGGGAAAGCACACTGGCAGACAAATCAATGTGGAAAGGCTTCTATGAAGGTAGAAACAATTGGAAATAGGTATGTGCAAATATGGCAATTTCTGATTCATTTGGTACCACATATTGTCAGGATCATGGGTTTTGATCAGCCAATTTTTTTTCTTGGCACTGATTCCTCCCTCACCCCACCTCCACGGCATTTTTTTTTTTACATTTTCTTTGCCATTTAGGCTATGCAGTTGACTCAAAAATAATGTAGAAAATTGCATATATTATGGGGAAAATCCAGTTCAAGGAAACAGAAAACAGTGGAAAAGCAGAGGTTCACGGGTCTGTTTCTTTTAAGGGACATCAACATGGATATAATGCAACCTAAGCAGCAAGCTTTGTGAAACTCATCTCTGTTTGAAAATGAATGAACTATGGACATGTTACTTGGTGCAACTATTGGTGGGTCCATTCCAGCTTTTCATTATCCTCACATATCTTCTCTCTCTTTCTGTTTCCTGCAGTGAACCAGTCAAAGGATATATCCAGTCAAACCCAGCCTGGTACTGGGCTTCTTAGTAAGTATTAGCTCAGAAATGGGCCAGCAAAGGTTTTTATAGGCATGCTTATGTCATATATGGTTGGGGCAGCCAAACATCTGCACAAAATGTGCATCCTAATCCCATGCATTTTTTCTTTGAAGTAAGCCAATTGAAATCAGCGGGACATACTCCAAAAAAGTATGCAAAAGATTGCTAAAGTTCAGCAGACTTTTTACATGAGAGGAATACAACAATTTGGAGTTGATCTTCTTTTCTTATAAATGCATGAAATCCATTGCCATTTGTACCAGGCTCTAATCCTGCACAGAATAGGGCTTGTTAAACCCCTTTGGAGGCATGCTGGGCATGATTAGATTGCTGACCTTGTACATTTTCACACCTGATGCACAAAGTAAAAAATGATGCTCCCCTACTCTGGGCTGGAATTTTAGAGTTGTGCCCGATTTGGTGGGTGGGGGACAGAAGTATTTTTCATGGAGGAATATATTTTCCCAAAATTGCAGATGGTGAGCTTATTTACTGCCCACTGATTGTGCTGTTGCTTTGGCATAATGGGTTGGTGGAGCTTGGAAGGCTCCTCATTCTGGGAATAATCACATGAGCAGTTTCAGAGAAACAGGGAAGCACAGAGCGAGCATGACAGAATCACAGCGCAACACAGCCAATCAGGTTTCACTGTGTGCTGCTGGAACAAAGCCAACAGAAGGTGAGGGCATTGATGGTGGATGGGCCTCACTCTGAAAAGCTGCCAAAGAAGTTGCCTTTCACTACTGATGTCAGTTTTTCCAGTCGTTCCTCCACAATGGCCAGTTCTATGTAAGCCCCCTTTTTTTAGTTGTATACAATAATGGACAATGCAGTTTTCTGAGCATTTCAGTTTTTGTTTGAAAACAGTGCGTTTCTAGCCCTCATGGCAGCAGATATATGCTTGAAAGTATGTGGACAATGCCTGCTGCAATGCTACAGAGGTAGTTGGGAATTTCCTGCATTGGTCCGGGGGTTGCACTAGATAACCCTTGGAGTCCTTTCCAGCTCTATGTTTCTACGTTAGCCCCTGGCCTATGACCCTCAGAAGTAGAGTTACACTAAACAGAGTAGCAGAGGTAAAATACATTATGCAAAATAAGAAAGATTATGCATTTTTTCTCAATGTATATAGTTTGAACAAGTGTCAGAATTTATGCTCTCTCAGCATAGCACCAAAGAGATCGTCAAGAAGAGTTTAATTTAAAAAGATGGTGTTATGCTTCCACATTCAAATACCTCAGGGCAACACCATACTGACTGCAAAGTCACCCCTGAATGACCATAAATCTATGCAGAAGGCACCATAAAATCCGATGATCAAAGGAAATGAAAGCAGCATGCAATGTAGAGGGGAATTTCTGGCTGCGTTCAGACTGGCAGTTTGGCCCGATATAGGCACCTTTCACAAACAGATTAAATGGACCCGTTCACACAGCCACAGCTGTCAGGTGTTTCCCAGGCGTACTCACCCTCTCAGAGGATGACTTGAAGCCGGATTAAAAAGCCACCACCTCCGAAGTGGAGTTTTTGTTTCCTCATGCATTCATCACACGTGGCTGGCTATCTGAGCATGGGGGAGTGCACACAGAATGGATTTGGCAGTCTGAACCTGCAGATCCATTCTGCCACTAGGGAAGCGGCTTTTTTAAAAAATTACACATGCGCACATGTGCGTGCATGAATTTTGGCCATTTTAGCAGTGCACTCCATGGCTGATGTGCTACAATAATGTGGATGCTTTCCCATGGAATGTCTCCATGGATAACCTGCAGTAGGGGGTGCTGTATGGCTGATATGTCCCGCAACATTTTAAACTGGGCCCCCAATCACATGCAGAATTAGCTGCGCGATAGGCACAACTCCCAGCCGGTTCACAAGAGAACATCTGGCAAGCGTCCTGCACCCGTCGGCAAGCTGTTTTGCTCTGCTGGAGAAGTGGAGTAAAAAAACACTAGGCATACTCCAGTATCAAACGGGTTACTACAGGCCACAGACGGACTTTCCCCGTGTGATCGCTCCAGCACGCACTTGTGGCATTGGGGACAGTCTGATCAGGCTATCCCAATGCCATGCCGTTGTTTTTTTCCCCTTCTCAGTATGTGCATCATCGCATACTGCCATTGGAAGCCCTCAGGGTGGAGATGCGATTCATCAATCCCCTGTTTAAGCGAATCAGAAATGAATGACAACCCCCCCCCCCCCGCCCAACCCAACTCGCCTGTGGTTGCGTCTGATCACGCAGTGGCAAGTTGTGCCACAGCTTCACAGAACTGTGTGATCGCGCAAATGCGGGTCAAATCACTCCGGTGCAAATAGCCTCGCTTTCCCCCCCTTTATCTCGTGCATGTGACCGCAACCTGGGTCAATTAGAGGTGGCACTATATCGTGGCAAGCTGCCAGTCTTTCCGCAGCCTCTGTTTCATCACAGGTTTCATAAAACAATGGAGGGAAAAGCCAATGCAGAATCAGCCAGTAGTCTCACATGAAGGAAATCAACCCCTTATCGCAGAGTCAGAAAAAGTTTATCTTGCAAAATATGTGTATTTTGGGATACATAGAAGTAAGAGCAAGAAGCAAGGGTGGCAACTCTAGAGTGGCTGTGGTTATCTGAGATGCGTCACCAGCCATTGACCCCGAATAACTTGGGGAATTCCAAAGTTTCTGGCTCCCTGTCCCATGGTGTTAAAGCATCTGCTGATGAGGCATTTCCTGTGATGCCTGTGAAGTTATTTTTGGCATTGGGGGAAATCATTGAGCATGCCAAAGGTGAGCAATGCTGGGTGTGTGGCAGCAGCATTCAGAACCAGCTGCTTATTTTTGTTTTCACACAAGAAGGGAGGAAATCGTTGGTGGACTGAACAGTGAGTGCATGGCCAATGACTTTTGGGCATCATCTCTGCTCTATAAACAGATGGCACATAGTTCCCACGCAGTGGACAAAAATGTAGCTAGTTTCTCAGCTGTGTGACATCTAGGGCTGGGCCAGATGTGCATGGTTATCAGCATAGTGTGGTGTAGTAGTGGTTAAAGCAATGGATCCAGGAGACCTGGGTTCAAATGTGACATGAAACTCACTCAGTAACCTTGGCTTAGTTATACTCTCTTAGCCTCACATACCTCTCAGGGTTTTGGTGAGGACGGCGTAGAAAAGGGAGTACCGTGTATGCCATTGGACACTCCTTAGAGGAAGGGTAGGATTAAAATGTGCTAGACTGACAGACAGGCTGCACCATCAAGTAACAATGTGCCTGTGTGAATGAGCTGTCAGATGGATTATCACAAGTAAAATTTACATGCCACCCAATGGCAGTTCAAATGTGATGTCTTTCAGTGGAGTCAGCTAACTTGTTGGCATTAGGATTTGAGGCGTCCTTGGCTAAGACATCATCAACAGGTACTTTTAACCTAGAAAAAGGTAGGCCATATACTGAGAATTCTTTCACACAGTTCCAATTAATTGTGTTGAAGAGGGTAAACATGGTTAGTCATGTGATTCAGAGTAGAAACGTGCATGGGTTCCAATACCTGGATTTATTACAAATCAAACATTATCCTGGAAAGCTCTTCTACAGCAGAACATGAAGCGAGATTTTCCATATGTTCAGGATATGCATTCAGTTGGTCTATTTTTTGTTCAAGTTCTAGGCTACAATCAAAGCTAAGTGAACATCACCAAAGGGTGAATGTTAAGTCTTCAGGCAGCTGTGGAAACTCCAGCATCTAGAGAAAGAGAAGCAGAGTCTTGAAAGCCCAGAGTAACCTGGGACCATATTTAAAGGACCACTTCCTCTCAGCCCTTTCAAATCTACTTTGCTGCGGTGCTAGTCCAATGATGATCAGCCATGACAGTCATTGGAGTTGGCTGGAGCAGAAATGACTCAAGAGCTTTAAAGATACAGCTATATACTTCCTTATGGAAGAATGGGCCCTCCTTGATCCTCCCTGGTCCACCCAATTCCCAAACACAACCTGATTTCCCAGTTGGAACAACGGGAAGAACTGTGGATGAGAGATCCTGAGGACTTAAAAGAAAGGGAAGCCCTAGAATATGTTAGCTCAGGTGAAGAATCAGCATTGATAGTTGTTCCGACAGTCACTGTGATGGAGACTCCATGATCCAGAGTGTGGCATAGAGGATGGAGGGGAGGCTCATGTGAGGTGTGTGTGAGGGGGAGAGCCATCATTGGAAACTCACAGACCGGGTCCCAGAAGGGCCAGGTGTGAGTGGCATGGTGGAAGCGTGCTGTTTTTCTTCTCCTCCCCCTCAGTTGGGGGGGCAGGGTCATAGGCTGTTGCCCCCCTCCAGCAAGGGGCCTGGGGTAGCTGCCCCTGTTGTCATTGGTTAAGACTGCCAATACATATTGTTAGCTGTTGTGGACAGTTCTTTTGTTGAGATTTAAACAGTTTCCCTTGTTGTAAGGGTGCCTCAGAAGTATGCTGTTAAGAGTTCAAGCAGCAGATCTTTTTTTAAAAAAAGGTTCCAAGGTCAATTTATGGGTCTGTTTCTGACTTTTAAAGCTCTTCCTGACCTGGGGACCCAGAGACCTAGACTTCTCTCCCCTGGTATAAATGTGTGTGCCACAGTTCATTCTTCACACCAGCTGCTTCTTACTATCCCTTTCCACGATGAGGTTTGGTCAGTAGCATCCCATTTAGAGGGCTTTCTCAGTTGTTGCACAGTAAAGCTGCAACTGCCTGCCGAATGAACTAGGGTTGTCAGGTCCCCCCTGGCCACCAGCAGGGGATTGTGGGTAGGGTTGCCAGCTCCATGTTGGAAAACTCCTGGAGATTTGAGGATGGAGCCTGGAGAGGACAGGGACCTCAATGGGGTACAGTGTCATGGAGTCTATCCTCCAAAGCATCCATTTTCTCTGATCTCTGTAGTGTGGAGATGAGCTGTAATTCCTGGGGATCCCCATGTCCCACCTGGAGGCTGGCATCCCAAAGTGGAACTGAGGACTGTTCCCACCTTACCCACATTTTAGGAGAGCCTATGAAACAATTTTATTCTGGAGGGCTTTCTGCTGATTTTTTATTACTGTATCTGTGACCTATAAATATGGTTTTAGGTTGTTGTTTATCACTTTCATTTTGATGCGTTTTATGGTTTTATTGTTAGGAATGCTTTATGCATTCCTCTATAAACTGCCTTGGGATCACTTTGTGGGGGGAAGGACAGCCTATATAAATTTGAAATGAATGATTAAAAAAAATGTTCCCACAGATTTTCTGGCTGTGTCCTGCACAAACTTTGCATCCAAAGTAGCCTGTAGCTTTGCCGTGGTTTATTTTCTCGGTTCTAGCCTCAGCCTTTTACCATGAGCTTTTCACCAAATGGTGACAAGACAAAAATATTCCTTCCACAACCCTCATTGGTGCTGTCTGAGCTGGAGCTGGTGTTCAGGATACGGACCAAACTAGACTGAAAGAGAAATCACATTCCATACATTCTCTTCATTTAATTTGGAATTCTTGGGGGGGGGGGGGGGGGGGGAGTCCCACCACATATTTTTCTAGCATTCTTCTGTGGTTCTGATAAATTTCTGAGTCAATTCTGAATGAAGCTGTCTGACTATTTCTGATTTTGGCTGGCACAGCTTGTTTTATGGTGCTAAACCTGGTGAGAAAAGCTATTGGTAACATAAACTTGAATCCACCTCTTCACCACTCTTCTATACCCAATGAAGTTTCAGTCTTCAGGGTTTTTTGCTAGTTGCAAAAAAAAATTATATAGGCTGTCCTTCCCCCCAAGAAGTGATTCCAAGGCAGTTTATGAAGGAATGTACAAAGCCTCCTCCCCCGGCTTACCACACACACACTCGTGCGCACGCGCACACACACACGTAAATGAGTGCAAAAGAGTTACGTTTAGGGGACCTCACTGGGGTGGGGAGTAAATCTACTTCCTGCCTCTGGTGATTCCTCTTGGTGAGAATCAAGGCTGCTCCTTCATGTACATAACTCTATCCCAAGTTCTATGTTTTGGATACTCTGGATTGTGATGAAAAGCTGAGAACGGGCTTTTTAGTAGGTAGGTAGGCAGGCAGGCAGATAGAGATTATAGATAATATTCTCTATTTCATTTTTTGTAGTACGTTTTCTAAGAGCTGAGTTCATTCAAATGTTGTAAGGAAGGAAGAAAAGATAGATGGAAGAATCCACCTAGTCATAGCCATGAAGGAGACTGGTTTCCCCTGCGTCTCATTTCTTCTTCTTTGTTTCCTTGCAGTGCTGTTTTCTTTATTACTTATTTGATTCTGGCCTGCTGCTCCGGACCCAGGTAAAATGCTACATTCCGTGCCTTTGATATGCATGTGTATAGTACTTCAAACTGTAACCTCCCTGTAGCTTTTTCTACTCATGTCTGACTAAGGGACCTTTGACTCTTGAAAGCTTATACCCCAAAATCTTGTTGGTCTTTAAGGCACTACTGGACTCAGATCTTGCTATTCTACTGCTGAGCAACATGGCCACCCTCTGGAACGCCCTGTAGCTTTTTATCCTTTGTCGGAAGAAGCAAGCTGTGCTACCTTGAAAAGCTTTGGATACCCTCCCATATACAAACCAAGTTTGTTCTTCATTTTGTGTCTGCTTTTGGTTTGAATAATTTGAGGAAATCCAAAACACTATGACCAATTTCCCACAAGGCACTGCTCCGGCGCCGTTCTTCCCTTTTCCCCGATTGTGTGTTTGAATTTCCCACTATTTGCCCCGTGCTGCTTTTTGACCTTTGGCTTTGCCTGAATTCCCCCGTGGCTTTAATGATCCTGTTTTTTGAGGATCACTGAAGCCGCGGGGGAATTTGGGTGAAGCCGTGGGTCAAAATGTGGCGTGGGGCAAATAGTGGGAAATTCAAGCACGCAATGGGGGCAAAGTAAAGAACGACGCCGGAGCAGCACCTTGTGGGAAATCGGTCACTGTGATTTCTTTTTGGCATCCTATTTGTTTTGAACTCCCGGCTTCCCCAAGTGGCAGAACATTCAAAGGGCTTCTTTTTATGTGGTCAGTTCTCTAGGGAAGAGAGATTACAGGGGAGTTACGGTGTTGCTGTCTTATCTATTTACAAAATACACAAATGGAGCCTGGGGAATGGGGAAGGAACCCAGGCACAAACCCAGAAAGACACTTCTAATGTTTCAAGCAGCATCAGTTCTTCCAAAGCAAATAGCATGTCCTTGGATTTCCCCCTCCCAGTATTAGTTTTTGCCAGCTAGCTGCCAAACTCAGACCCTCTCTTCTGGTTCTTTTGCTCCATTGTATTCAAAATGGCCAGATTATGTGTCTTGAAACACCACCCGAACAAATGAGTGTGTCCAGTAACTACATGAACGCATGAAGCTGCCTTATACTGAATCAGACCCTGGGTCTATCAAAGTCAGTATTGTCTACTCAGGCAGGCAGTAGCTCTCCCATGTGTCAGGTTGAGGTCTTTCACATCACCTACTGCCAGATCTTTTAACCTGAGATGCTAGGGATTGAACCTGTGGCCTTCTGCATGCCAAGCAGATGCTCTACCACTGAGACACACAGCCCCTCCCAGCCACCAGAGGTCAAAAGACATGCATTTTCTAGGCATCAGTGTTTACCGGCAAGACAGTTTTACTTATTATTGCACAGACGCCTAGATCATCTTGTCACTTCATATGGTTGTTACAAACCTTCTGACGGAATAGAATCCTCACCCTTAAGTCATTTTGTAGCAGAACAGTAAGAGTATGGACAGCCTAGATCAGTGACAGTGGCTACATAGACCATAGGTTGGATCCAGACCAATTTTTCCAGCGGCAGAATGGAACTTTTCTGCCTCCCCTTCTCCCATTGCAGCCCACTGCTGTGAATGAAATACTACTCCTGGGGGGGGGGGGGGCGGGTAGCGAACCCTGAGGAATGTCATCACGAAGGAGGTATGCAGCAGGAAGGTGGAATCAGAGGAAATTGCTAGTTTAGTCTGGATCCAACCCAGTGCCTTAATTGGTGTGCCCTCTCATCTGTACAGAGAACATTCCTCACCTAGATGGCAATTTTTTGTTCAGTGAATGATTGATTGATTTAAAAAAAAATGTTACTAAAGGCCGAGCCAGATGTCACTAAAATGTTACAGTAAGAAAATGTATGCTGTTTAGTTCCTTAGAATCGTAGAGTTGGAAGGGACCTCCAGGGTCATCTAGTCCAACCCCCTGCACAATGCAGGAAATTCACAAATACCTCCCCTCCTACACCCTCAGTGACCCCTGCTCTATGTCCAGAAGAGGGAAAAAAACAAAACAAAAACCCTCCAGGATCCCTGGCGAAACTGGCCAGGAGAAAAATGGCTTCCCGATTAGCATTTCCCTGGGCATGTAAGAAGGGCCACAAGAACTAAGCACTGAGGCAACGCTTCCTGCCCTCCTTCTCATGATCTGCCCATGTTCACAGAATCAGCATCGCTGTCAGCTGGCCATCTAGCCTCTGTTTGGAAACCTCCAAAGGAGAGCCCACCACCTCACGAAGAAGCCTGTTCCACTGAGGAACTGCTCTAACCTTCTTCAAAACTTTCTAATCCCATTTTCCACAGACTCATCTGAAGAAGTGCAAGAATAATTTTTCTGTAGGTTAATTTAACTATATTTGCTAACTTCCATATGGCAATCAGATACAGGCTGAATCCACACATCTTTGGATATTGTGCTATTGTCTCATTTCAGCTGTAATTTACAATTGGATTTTCCTGCAAAGACAATGCACTCCAGTAGTGAGTGATTGCTATAGGGAAATAACAGCATAATGTCCAATGGGGTGTGGATTCAGCCCCACCTGTGGGCTTCTTTTAGCTTCCAGTGAGCAGCTATACATGGTTGACCTGCAACAGTGATGGCATGAATTTTCATCTTTTGGATATGCAACTCAAACCGTATTTCCTAGCTCATGTTTTTGTATGGCAGAGGAAGAACCCCATTTTAATACTTTGCTGTGGGCATCTCATTATGATGAAAACTTCTGCTATGGTCACATGTTGGCTCAGAAAGAAGAGAGTGCAAGGGAAAGAAAATTTTTTCTATCTAATTGATGGGTGCCCTGATTGAAGGCCTGGAGGGCCACTGTAGTCCTTTGCAGCAAAATCAAATAGAATTGCAAGTGCCTGAAAGACATAAGAACATAAGAGAAGCCAATGTGTGTCACACAGTGGCCCAAAATACCAGGTGCCAGCAGGAGGTCAGCAGTGGGGCCAGGACACTAAAAGCCTTCCCACTGTTGTCCCCCCCCCACCCCCCCCCAAGCACCAAGAATACCGTGCATCACTTGCCCCAGATGGAGAGATCCTATCTATACCTTGTGGCTAATAGCCACTGATGGACTCCCGCTCCATATGTTTATCCAATTCCCTCTTGAAGCCATCCATGCTTGTAGCCACGGCCACCTCCTGTGGCAGTGAATTCCACGTGTTAATCACTCTTTGGGTGAAGAAGTACTTCCTTTTATCTGTTCTACCCCGACTGCTCAGCAATTTCATGGAGTGCCCACGAGTTCTTGTATTGTGAGAAAGGGAGAAAAGGACTTCTTTCTCTACCTGCTCTATCCCATGCATAATCATATAAACTTCCATCATGTCACCCCCTCAGATTAACAGATTGTTCTCCATATCTGAGATCTTAAATCTCTGGGGACATACAGTTATCTTTCCACCCTAAATCCCTGTACCCCCATGTCAGTGCTCCCTGACTTAAGCAAAGGACCCTATACAGATGCTGGCATTTACTGACTCCCAGCTGACTCCCATCATGTTTTACAATAAATTTCCTTCTGGTGGTGGAGGAAAGTGCCCTGAAGTCCCAGCTGACTTTGGGTTTTCAAGGCAAGAGAAGTTCAGAGGTGGTTCGCCATTGCCTGCCTCCGTGTGGTGACCTTGGATTTCCTTGGTGGCTGCCCATCCAAAGACTAACGAGGGCTGACCCTGTTTAGCTTGTGAGATCTGATTTATTTATTTTGTTTATTAAATTAAATTTCTAGACCACCCTCCCCTGTAAAACAGGGTTCAGGACACTTTCCTCCAACAACAACAAAACATAGTAATAAATTGTATGCATTGTTAAAACAATAGAAATACAACAATTTGCTGATGAGAACAGACTAGCCTAAGCCATCTGGGTCAGAGCAGTGTTAATGGGGAAATGCCCCAATGTTAATGGGGAAAGTCTTGTATAGCCCACCTAAAGCAGAGGCATGGGTGGGTGGAGGGTTAAGCACCCAGTGTTAATGACTTACGTTCAAACTGGAAAACCTACTTACTGTAAAAGGAAAACCAGAAGTGTGTGTGGTTTAGAAACTGTCTGAAAAATGAACAAAATGTTTAAAAAAGACAAATGTACTCGGTTGACTATTCCATAAAGGTTTATACTTCAATAGTTCTGCTAATCTCTTTAAGATGCTGTGGTGCTTTTCTTAAAAAACCTCTAGATGATAGCACTCCTTATGTTTGGGGTTTTGATATCTCCAGGTGGTGTTTTTCCACTCGAGTTAAACTTGCCAGCTTTTTTCCAGTCATTCGCTGTCGCCGTGCCTTTAAGTGCTGCCTGATTGGCAGTAGTCAGAAGGGGATAACATTTATCTTTCATGCCACAAAAAAAATCTTCACTGATTTCATAGCCCCAAGGGTTACTACGAGGTTATGCTTGGAGGGTTCAGTTGCTAACTACTTGGAGGGGGGGAAAGCCTCTATCCTTTGAAAAGAGGCTTCTTTACATAAGAGAAGCCAATGTTTGATCAGGCCAATGGCCCATCCAGTCCAACACTCTGTCATACAGTGGCCAAAAATACCAGGTGCCCTCAGGAGGTCCAGCAGTGGGGCCAGGACACTAGAAGCCCTCCTACTGTTGCCCCCCCCCCCCCAACACCAAGAATATAGTGCATCACTCGCCCCAGAGTTCCTATCTATACCTTATGGCTAATAGCCACTGATGGATCTCTGCTCCAAATGTTTATCTAATTCCCTCTTGAAGCTGTCCATGTGTTAATCACCCTTTGGGTGAAGAAGTTCTTCCTCTTAGGTGATGTTATTTACCTCCATGCCATGAAAAGTTTGCCCTGCTTTAGGCTAAGCCTCCACTGAAGGGATGGGACATTTTCATCCAGCTCTGTTGGTTACCCTATCAGAAGGCTTATAATACAGGCACCTTCCAGGTCTGCGTCTGGTCAATGGCTGTTTGGGAGAGCTCCTGCAAACCCCATCTATGCCACCTTCAGCTCCACTAGGGAAGAAATGCATGATGTAAATGCAGTCAATTAAGTCAGAAGCACAGCTACAGAGCCTGGTTGATGAGTTAGCACAGCTCCCAGTTTGCATTGAATCCATGAAAGCCTTTATGATCCAACATCAGGGTACTGCATGAACTGTAGTTACCCAGCGGAACGAACCTACTGTTGTCCCAGTGCTCCAAGTGCCCGGCTGTCCTTTAATTACCTTATTATGTAACGCTGTTGTGCAATTTTCCTTGCGGTGATTATGCTCTGTGGGTCACAACTGCTTACTCCGCTGCCTTTTGCTTAATTCACAGGAGGCACTACCCATGGAACCTGATTCTCCTGAGCATCTTTGTGAGTAAAACACCTGGCACTGTCCTCGTGCTGAACAAGGGGAATCTCACAGGAGCCGTAGATTAAAAGGTGGCAGTTTAGAGAGCATCCCCAGGTCTTTCCTGAGTGCTGAGACAATAACGTTTGTGGTTAACCCAAATGCACTGCCAAGGGAATTGGCTCTGTAAAGCGGGAATGCGTCAGTGCACCAATTAGGTGGGGTTGCTGCCATCCATCTTGAGCTGCTCCTGCTCCTTCAGCAACAACCCAGCATGGAGGAATCAGCAGGCAAAACTTTTCATGCCTTGGAGATCGGCACTGCCTTTTGCTAAGTGCTGCTGAACTAACCGCTGTCAAAGGCTCAGGTGCAAGAGTCAGCTAAAAAGTTTTCAACCCAATCATTAGATGCAAAGGAGGACAAAGTGTGTAGAAGAGGGAATGTCTTAGTAGAGAGAGTTCATTATGCAGGGGGGAGAAAATCTGTCCCTGCTGAGATTTCTGTGTGTGTGCCTTCAAGTTGCAGCCAACTTAAGGTGACCCGTAGGGCTTTCAAGGCAATAGATTAACCAAGGTGGTTTGCTGTTGTTTGCCTCTGTGTCAACAACCCTGGACTCCCGTGGTGGTCTCCCATCTAGACTCTAACCAGGGCTGACCCTACTTAGCTTCCAAGATCAGACTATCCAGGTCATGGTGAAATTCCTCCACTAAATGACAGTTAAAGGAACTTGCACCCCATCCTGTTTTATATCCATCTCTTCTATGATGCCACAGAAGAAGGGATACATTCTTAGTCGAAGGAAGGAAGGAAGGAAGGAAGGAAGGAAGGAAGGAAGGAAGGAAGGAAGGAAGGAATCACAGGACTGGAAGTGCATGTTTCCTGCACTGTGCAGCACTGTGCAAGCTTGCACTGATCCCCTCCTCATGCTGTTCCTATCACAACGTACAGCAGCCTATTGCAAGTGGTCAGACTACATGCAACAGCCCCAGGGAACAAAGCAGTAATGGTCATTGAAGGCTGCTGAAACAACTCCTCCCCCCTCCTGAAAAAACCCTTGCATACATGCAGCAGACACAGCAGCGTTTCTGGAAGGAATGGGGGCACCTGGAATTTGCAACTGCCCAAACCGGACAGATATGAGGTTTTGCAAAGACTAAAGAGAGGATGGGGCATTGGCAGCACACCCTAACAACTATGCTGTGATAGCCTGGGGCTTCTCTTTGTCATATGGATGCCCTGAGTGTCATATCAAGCAACCCAAGTTTGCTCCCACTACAATTGCTCCATGACTTCCTCTGCAGCTTTCAGTGGCTTCTGATTCCCCATTCTAAGGGTCATATCACACATCACAATGATATTAGGTACACCACAGTATGTGCATTGACTTATGGAGTAGACCCATGCCCCCCACACATGAAGCTACCTCCTCCCAAGTCAGACCATTGGTTTATCAAGGTCAGCATTATTTACTCTGAATGGCAGTGGCTCTCCAGAGTTTCAGGTGGCAGTCTTTCACATCACCTCCTATCTGATCCTTTTCACTGAAGACGCTGGGGGTTGAACCTAGGGCTTTCTGCATGCAAGGCTGATGCTCTACCACAAAGCAATGGACTTGTCCCCTCTTTTCACCATGCATACCCTGAATTTGCATGCAGCGGTCAAAAGTTTATGTACCTCTCTGGTTACAAGTGGCGCTTGCCCAATCCCATCAGATCTCAGAAGCTAAGCAGGGTCGGCCTTGACTAGTATTTGGAAGAGCAACCTCCAAGGAATACCAGGGTCCTGACGCAGAGGCAGGCAATGGCAACCCACCTCTGAAACGTCTCTTGTGTTAAAAAAAAGTCTAGCTCACTACCTAGTGGTGCCTAATGCGAAAGAATGAGAACTTTTGGCTGCCAGACAATCTTTGGATCTCTTGGTTACTCTACACACAATGCCATACGATAATTATTATTACTTACCTGGACCAAGCCAACAACTCCCGAGTCTTTGTGCTAAACTAAACATTACTGTTTTTATTTTTTAAAGTAAGTATTATTAAGTTTTAGAGTATACAAGAATGGGAATGGGGAAGGAACAGAGATAACGATTCTTCTGCATATAATTATCTGCTTATCATATCATATTCTGCAGAGATAGACTGTGAGATTTTAAAAGTTCATAAAGGCTTCTTCATATGATAATATTAAGGAATTCATGTCTTTATATGTCTTCCTTATCCAATTATAAAATGGAGTTCATACTCCAATGAAATCTTCTTCCATTTGCCCTTTTATCATCAGAGTCAATTTATCCATTTCCACACTTTCCACAGTCTTCACTATTAGGTCATGTTCAGAAGGTATTGTTGGAAGTTTCCAATAGGATGCAAAAAAGATTCTAGCTGCTGTTGCTACTTGTTACTGTTTTTAAAAGTTGGGTCTGGCTTTCCGGGACCCAGCTCGTATTCCCCACAGCCCCAGAGCACTTGTGGGGAACAGCTTCTAAAGAAGAAAAGGAGAGGTCTAGTGGGCTTGAAACAGCGCCGTGGGTGGAGGGAGGGGGTTATTTCCCTGGTTTTGCTGTTGCACATGCACAGATATTCCGTGTGGAGCAACAAAATCAGTGAAATAACCCTCCGGTATAGTTTTTGCTTGGAAAAATGGGTTGAGCGGAGCCCGTTTGAACTCTTTGTTCTTTCTTTTTTTAGAAGCCATTCCCTGCGGCTGCTGCGGAACTACAGAGAACGTGTTTCCCCAGGCCCAGCTCTTTAAGAGCAATAACACAATCTGGCCCTTTGACAGCAGGGTGCAAATAAAAGATGCACAGCTCTGCTGAAGAGTTACTTTGCCGAGGGTTGATTCATACATATGCATACGACACTTGTTTCCCCCCTCTCTGCTTGCAAGGGGACCTCCTGCCCTTATCATGTCTTTTTGGGAATGCAGAAACTGCCCTGCAGGATCAGACCAAAGGTCCACCTTGTCCAGCATTCTGCTTCCAGCAACAGTCCACCTAGTGCCTCTGGGCAGCTCATAAAATGCAAAAGAATGATGCTGATGGTTGCTGCGCTCTCCCAGCATGCGGCATTCAGAGGGTATTTCTGAACATGGTCTGACTCACATCCATAACCTCTGTGCATTTGTCCAAACCATTTTACAAATGAGTTGCCTGCACACTATACTCCGTGGCAGGGAGTCCCAGGAGGCAATTGTGTATTATATGAAAAGGAATTCCCTCTTTCAGTCCTGATCCTGCTGCCAGTCACCTCCATAGGTTTTAATATTTGGTAAGACAGGTGGCTCAGAGGTTAAGATGCTGAGCTGCAGACTGGAAGGTCAGTAGATTGGCAGTTCGAGACCCGAGTGCCGCATGATAAAGTGAGCTCCCATCTCTGGCCCCAGCTCCTGCCAGCCTAGCAGTTTGAAAGCAAGAAATTGCAAATAGATAAATACACACCACTTCAGTGGGAAGGTAACAGTGTTCCGTGTGCCTCGGCATTTAGTCATGCCGGCCACATGACCACAGAAAAAGTCTTTGGACGGCGCTGGCTCTTCAGCTTGGAAATGGAGATGAGCAGTGCCCCCTAGAGTCAGATTCAATTGGATTTCGAGCAAGGGAAACCTTTTACCTTAAAACAGGTAGACAAGTAAGCAGATCAGGATTTTTATAGCAGAATGTCAGCCAGGCTGCATGGCACCAAACACTGGAGTACGAAGGGGAGAAAAGTCCCCTCTCTATCCTCTAGACATTCTTACTTTCCACACCATTCATATTGCTATGTCTGCTCATCTCTGCATCAAAAATGATGCAACACAACCCTGAATACACGGGAAGATGTTTTTCACTGCTGTTGCTAATGCAGCCAGACACTTGCAGGAATGCATAGTAAAGATGAAAGTGGCCCTGGCATACAGAGAAAAGAACATGTTACATTAAGGCTTTGCACGTAAGAATCCACCCCGAGGTTTGGCCTGTCCATAAATAACAAGAAAGGAAGGATCTGCTGGGAATCATCATTGTCGCCTGGGGCTGTAAGCTGTCACCAATGGAGGCCAAACATCCCCATGCTCAGTGCAAAAATTGCTTGCATTTTTGTTAGCTTTCCTGTCAATATTTGTGTTGGGAGGGTATGTTTCTTCCATATATTATAATTGGGGCACCCAACATAGTACCCGTGGGTGCCATGGAGCCCACTGACATCTTTCCTGGTGCCTGCCAAATATTTTTAGAAAGTAGAGGGAGCCAGTTGGGGCTTTTGCCCAGCAAGGCTTCTGATTGGCCATTGGAGATTTGATTGCCTGTGCAGATATTTAAAAAAATGTTGTTTTGGCAGCAGCTGCTACGACAGCACTAGGATCTTCACCGTGAGATTGAGGGCAAACTGCAGCAGCCGTTTTCTGGCTGGCTCTGCCTCCTGTGGCAGCCATTTTGTGGCAGCCCCCACAATACTGTGTCAGGATTCCAAAGGTGCCCCCAGGCTTAAAAGGGCCAAGGACCCCTGATGTGCATTACTGCATAGATAAGCGCAGTCCTGCACAACTTGTGATCCACCAGTCCAAACATAGAACTCCGGCCATTTATACCAGTCTCATACACATCCATGCCTTCAGCGCTCATTTTTGCATTTGCAGGCTGCAACAAAACAGGTTTATCAAATTTGGGGTGGGTAGCCATATATGGCTGGTTAACACATTGTGCAGGCCTGAATAAGCGAAAACAGCTTGCCCTTACAGCTGTTCTTTGTTTTTATTTTTTATTTATCCCGGGCTCCAGCTTCTCCAGTAACAGTGTCCTTTTCTCTCCCCAGACTCTGTCCATGGCTTATCTAACAGGGATGCTTTCCAGGTAGGTCAGTTGTCGGAGGAACTGTAATACTTTATTACACAGCTCCCTGACTGTTGTGCCAGATCTCTGAACTGAGAGTGTTGTGAATGATCTAGTTATTATACCTCATGAACAGAATTAACTTCTTCAAGTGGAAGTTGGCAGGAATGAGGAGCAGTAGATCCACGAGCAGTTATTTGGAGTTCTTGGGAGCCTTCAGTTATTTCGTTTGTTTTTTGTAGCACAATAGCTAATGATTATTTCACGCCATCTGAGCAGCTCTTTTGTGGTACATCAGTGTACTCCCAGTGTGTCGTTTGAGAATTACTATTCTGTGTTGCGTTCTCCTTTGCACAGTGATGGATCTAATAGAAAATGCCTTAACTTTGTTTCATTATTCCTTGTGCAGCTACTACAACACCATGTCAGTCCTTCTGTGCCTCGGGATCACAGCACTGGTATGCCTCTCAGTGACCATATTCAGTTTCCAGACGAAGGTGAGTTGGGTGTAATTCAAGGACTTTGTTATGTTCTGGCCAGGGAGCTGCGCACACAGTCGGCCAAACATGTTGCCAAGTGAAGCTGTCGAGCTTCGCTCCCAGGGACAATAGACCCAGCAGATCCTAGTAGGGACCAACGGGGAAGCATGCATCCTGAGATAGACCAATAGGATGCAGGAGCACTGTAAACAGCGAATCACAGGTGCTGGGTGTGTGCATGGGTGCGGTCGAGAACAGGGATATAAGCGGACCTGCGAGTCCAGCTAAGCAGTCTTGTTCTGACCTCTGAACAAACTTACGAGCTGATTTCACTGAACACGTCTCTGGACCCAGTACTGTACAGACTTGCTTCTAATTTTGTGACAACTGATACAGCTGGGAAGGAAGAGGACACCTCTTTTGTCTATGTACAACAGAGAGTGCTGTAGAACTATTCCTGGACTATACCACTTCAGGCTGCAGGTGGTCAGTCTAGTCTACACATGCAGTAGAAAGAAGGTGGTAGAATCTTGAGATGACACAGTGGACAGGCTTGAAGGTTGGCTATGTCATTTTTAACAGTGGTCCCTAGGCTTTCCAGGTTCCTGGTTGGGGCAGGGGATCCCCCACTTTTGTGGGCTCCAGCCTGTGACACTCTACTTTTGGGGCAAAACTTTATGGTAAAAATGGCTATAACCATAGAGTTTTGTCCAAAGGGTAGAGTGTCACCCCAATGTCACCAACGTGATGACATCACTTCCAGAAGTACTATCAGCCCACCCTCCGAATAGACTTCCCCATGTGATGTTGGCGACAGGCTGACGGTATGTCCAGAAGTGACCTCATTGCCTCGGCGATGTCTGGTGCAATGCTCTACCTTTTGGGCAAAACTCTATGGTTTGTAGCTGTTTTTACGATAGAGTTTTGCCCAAAAAGTAGAGTATCGCTCCAACATCGCCAATGCAATGATGTCACTTCCAGAAGTGACATCAGTGTGTAACTAACATCCCTGCCCATCACCTGAATGCCCCCCAAATCCCCCTGCCAGCAGGAGGAAGGCAGCTCGCAATTCTAGCAGGGTAGGCTCCAAGGCATTTTGCTGCCCTGAAACAGATCCCTTGACTTGGGCCACTGGCAGTCCAGAGGAAGGTGAGCCCCGGGGCTCTGTCAGCAATGTTGGAACTCAGTTTGGATCCAGGTGGCTATTTGGCAGTTCTGGTAGTCGGCACTGGGCACAAGCCATGCTTACCATCTTATCATGCTTGGCCACTCTCCTCAAATTGTGGTGACCCACGCAGCCACTTGGATTGCTTGTACCAGCCAGCCTTAATACAAACCATTCTGCTAGCTCACAATTCTCCTTACTCATACTGCTGCGTGGACAGAACAGGTTGTGGTGTGGAGAATGCCATGATTTGAACTTGCCTTCAGAGAAGAAAAGTCCTTATCAGGTGGAAAACCCAGGTAGAACTCAGGTCCAGATTTAGGGTGCTTTCACACACACCAGACAGTGCACTTTCAATCCACTTTCAATGCACTTTGCACCTGGATTTTACTGTGTGAAACAGCAAAATCCTTTTGCAAATCATCACTAAAGTGCATTGGAAGGGGGTTGAAAGTGCATTAGTCAGCATGTCTGAAAGTAGACTCATGGAATCTCATCATACATTACAAATGAGGGCCCCTAGTTGCCAGGCCCTGTCAAAGGTAGAATCTTACACACTGGGGTAAAGTGGACCAAAGTGTTGTGATGCTCCAAAACATGGTTAAGGTTGCCAGTTATGGAAATCAAAAATTTCTGTTCTTTGGGCAGTATTTGGCCAGTCCAAAAGTAGAACCTAGCACCAGTGTCACACATGCATATGAAGCTGCCTCATACTGAATCAGATCTTTTGTCCATCAAGGTCAGTATTGTCCACTCAGACTGACAGCAACTCTCCAGGGTCTCGGACTGAGGTCTTTCACATCACCTACTGTCTAGTCCCTTTTAACTGGCAATGCCAAAGATTGAACCTGGGACCTTCTGCATACAAACCAGAGACTCTTCCACTGAGCCACAGCCCCTCTCCTAATGCCATCTTTTCGCTTGGGGTGCATAGGTGAAACTTTAAAAAGGGAGGACAAACATTAGAAAGAATTAAAAATAAAATTTAAAAAAATAAAACAAAAGAAGAAGAGAAGAAGAGATTGGATTTATACCCCGCCCTTCACTACCCAAAAGAGTCTCAGAGTGGCTTACGAACTCCTTTCCCTTCCTCTCCCCATAACAGACACCCAGTGAGGGAGGTGGGGCAGAGAGAGCTCTGACAGAAACTGCTCTTTTTCAAGAACAGCTGTGCCAGAACTATGGCTTGCCCAAGGTCATCCAGCAGGTGCAAGTGGAGGAGTGGGGAATCAAACCCTGTTTTCCCAGATTAGAGTCCGCGCACATTACCACTACACCAAACTGGCTACAAAACATGGACCATGCACTTTGATATTTTGGCAACTGGCCCAAAACTGAGATAACTAACTTGGCTGTCTGGAGGTTTTTTTAAAAAAAATAATTGGTTAGCAAGCCCATGCACATTTACTTATTATTTTATAAATCATCTAATGATATTGCCCATGAAGCGCAAACACTTTCCAGGATGTGTACATGTATCAGGATCTTGTTTGAATACGCATTAAAATTGGCAGTTCCTTGTGCCTTCTCTGCCATGGTTGTGAAAACTGACCCTTAGGACTTAGAGCTGCTGACTTTTGATGTCTAAAATGATGCTTCAGTGGACAAGGACAGCAAGGAGATGGGGAGTTAGCGGCAGCTAAGACCAAAGATATGATATTACAAATGCAACGTGTGAATTTGCAAAAGAATACTGAAAAGTACGTGGGTGCCCATTTGTTTCCAGGCACAATCCAAAGTGCTGGTTCTTACCTTTAAAGTCCTAAATGACGGAGCCCGGGCACTCAAAGGACTGCCTTCTCCCATACCATACAGCCTGCCAGTTAAGATCTGCCTCACAAGTCGTGGTCTCTGCACCCCCACCTTCAGAGGTGAGGAGGGTAGACACCGCAGACAGGGCTTTTTCAATATGGCTCCTCACTTCCAGAATTCCCTTCCCCTTGAGGCTTGCCTGGCACCTAAAATGCTTTCTTGTAGGTACCAGGCCAAAATGTTTCTGTTCACCCAAGCTTTGAATTAAGTTGGTTGATGTTGTAACTCAGTTTTAGTCTGGAAGCTATTATTTTAAGCTGTTGGTGGTCTGTTTTTATGGTCTATGTTTTTTACGCTGGGTTGGGTTTTTAATTCTGGATTTTAATTTATATCTCA
Organism: Lepidodactylus listeri; assembly: GCA_029233225.1. NCBI lineage: Eukaryota > Metazoa > Chordata > Lepidosauria > Squamata > Gekkonidae > Lepidodactylus > Lepidodactylus listeri. The sequence goes on along the minus strand of JARCFY010000015.1, from coordinate 51,434,080 downwards.
ATGTTTTGCTTTTATTGTTGTTGTTTTTGTAAGCCACCTTGGGCAGGTTCCTGGACAGGGGGCATACATTTTTTCTAAATAAATAGAATAACAGTGGTAGAGACTTTAGAAGATCCCAGACTGTCTTGGTTACTGGCTGTAGCTCAGTGGTAGACCCACCGAGTGAACATTCTAGAGCATGTTCATGGGGATGTCAGCCTCCTGGTGGGACCTGGGTATCCCCCGGATTTATACCTCATCTCCACGCTACAGAGACCGCTTGCCCTGGAGAAAATGGCTACTTTGGAGGGTGGACTCTATGGCATTGTACCCTGCTGAGGTCCCTGTCCTTCCCAGGCTCCACCCCCAAATCTCCAGGCATTTCCCAACCTGGATCTGGCAACCCTACCCCCTATCCTCGGCTGGTGGTCAGGGGGGACCTGACAACCCGACACATTCAACATCTCCAGAAGGTCCCAGCTTCAAACCCTTCCTTCGTCACTTAGGGTGTGGTCACACGGCAAGCTTACTGTGATTAGTTCCCGCTGTAGATTTGATTGGGGATCATTTTTAGCGCGTTCAGATGCTCACACATTCCTCGCCCAACTGCTTGCATTGCGCAACAAGGCTCCAGGCACTGTCCAGACAGCTGCACTGCCCAAGTGAAAAGTGGGGGGGAAATTGCCACACTGAACAAAATGAACTACCGACGTGTAACTGAGCGCTGTTTTATGTGCGCTTGAGCATGCATGCATTTACTACATTCAGCACAGGAATTGTCATGTACACAACAGTGAAAGCCGGGGGGTGGGAGAACTACCGCAAGAAAGACTTACAGATGACCTAATCGCGATCATTGCAAAAGATGGCTGTCCAGATCGGCAAAATTGTGGATGCAAAGAGCAACTACCCGGAAATTACTTGATTTTTCAGGTGTAGGAAAACTCACTGGGAACCGGGAGGATTGCAGGAGGCGGATGCAGGCGTGTGATCAGCAATTTTAAATGCGATGGGGAACAGCAGTAAAACCCAATCAAAATGACCATGTGACCACAGCCTTAGTGAAGCTGTCTTTCAGGGCTTCTGCTCATCAGAATCGATACTGTGTTAGATAGAATACTAATCTGACTTTGTATAAATTAGATAATTCATTGGGTGCTGAAGAGATAACTGGAGCTTATAGTTAAACGTGGGTGGAGCAGAACTTGTTTTATTTCTAGGATACTGTAAGATCTGGGGCTTGGGGTAAAACTGGAGAAGTAGGAGTTCCAAGTGTGGAATACAGATCTAGTAGCCAATGCCTGACAAACAATCTACGTGCATGTATGTGCATCTTATGCTTGGAAGTTAGTGAGTACTTAATACCATCCATTCATTGTGCACCGATACAATAATGGTCTCTTGTTTCTCCGTCAGTATGACTTCACCTCGTGCCAGGGAGTCCTCTTTGTGATGCTGATGGTGTTGTTCTTTAGCGGGATCATCCTGGCCATCATGCTTCCTTTCCAATATGTAAGTCACATTTTGCTTCGAGAACTAACATGTCATCTCTCAGTGTTGACTGGAGTGGGTAGTAGGGACCCTATCACTTTGGCCTTGGTCCATCTGCACTGGCTCCCAGTTGGTTTCTGGGATCAATCCAAGGTACTGGTGTTGTCCTTTAAAGCTCTGTACAGTCGGGACCAGTAAACCTTTAGGACCCCCCGTTTCCCATATGAAGGTACCCAACCTCCACAGTCTTCTTCTGAAGCCCTGCTTTGCATGCCCTCACTTTCTGAGGTTAGATGGGTGGCAGCCTGAGAGAGGGCCTTCTTGGTTGTGGCACCAAAACTATGGAACTGCCTCCTCCCCAAGGATATTCATTTGTCCCCTTGCATCACTGTCTTCTGCCAGCATATTAAGACTTCTTTTGTTTTGTCTGGCAAAACAATGGTCCCTCCTTCCTGCCTTGTGTTTTAACTTGCTGCCCTCTGTTTTATATGTGTATTTTAGCTCTGTTATTGATGTATATAATTATGCTGTTTTAAAGGTCCTAATTGGTCAGAAAGGCAAGATATAAATGTTGTACACAATAAATAAATAAATAAATAAATAAATAAATAAATAAAATCTAATAGAATAGTGGGGTGCAGGCCAGGGCAATCAGTTCTCCACAACGTTAGAAGATGCTTGTTGAACTTTCCGATACCCACTAGTTTTCCCACAGTTTAGCCTGCATAACCCAGACTACAAACCAAAAGACAGCAGTTGCACTGCAAAAAAAGGGATTTGAGAGCAGAGAATACCAAAATTTGAGAAAGTGAGTCAACCAACACACTAGAAGACAATGCTTACCCCTTGTCTCTGGTCAGTAGCCAGTCTCCCCTGGAATAAAGATGCTTGAAGACATACAAATACTGATCACTTAGAGGATTGCAGAGGCCAGACTAGACGTGACAGGATCCTTGTGGCCACCACAAGAATACTGCCACCTTGCATAGCGACCGTTTGGTATTTTGGGCAAAACTCTATGGTGACAGACAGGAGCCCACAAAATCAGGGGATCCCCCATTCCCACCTGGGGCTGGCAACCCTAGGCCCAATCCTTGTCACTCTTGTCCACCCCGCACGCCTTATCACATGCCAAAGTGGCTGCACCCCACCAGCCCCATATCCAGAAAAAATTTTGTTAGAGGGGCCCCAAGGGCACTTTAGCACTTTAGTACAGTGGAGCTGACTACATCACAGGGTTGTTGTTAGGGAAATAATAGGTAAGAGCTGACAGGTAAAAACGGGGTGGGTGATGGGGAAGCATCTGGGATAGTTTGGAAATAATAAAGAAAAGCCAGGATTTGTGTCTAGGAGTCGCATTCTCTCTGAAGCACTGTGCATTGCTCCAGAATCAAAGCCTACCCTCCCAGAAGATTCAAGATGTCTGGCAAGCATCGCTGAGGGAGCTGGGAGAGCCCCTCGAGGTTTTACAGAGACAACCTGGTTCCGTTAGCTAGCTAGCTATTTTCTGTTGGCATCTGAAAGATTTGGCACTGGGTTGTGGACTATTGACTGTTCTTGACCTGCCGTTATTCACAAGGCAACCCCCCCCCCCATGTGATAAGGATTAAAGCAAAGGAGGGGAGAGAGACTGGAATCTCTCAGCCATTCCCACCAAGAAGTTTTCTTTCTGCAGTTCAACATCAAGGACAGCATGTGAAATACTGGGAACTGCTAGGCTTGCCAAGCTCCAGGTGAGGCCTGGAGAGCTCTCGGAATTACAGCTCATCTCCAGACTACAAAGATCACTACTGAGAGCCAGTTTGGTGTAGTGGTTAAGTACATGGACTCTAATCTGGATGAACCGGGTTTGATTCCCCACTCTTCCACTTGCAGCTGCCATAGTTCTGTCAGAGCTGTTCTCTCACGGACAGTTGTCTCAGAGCTCTGTCAGCCCCACCTACCTCACAGGGTGCCTGTTGTGGGGAAGGGAAGGGAAAGGAGTTTGTAAGTTGCTCTGAGACTCCTTTGGGTAGTGAAGGACGGGGTATAAATTCAATCTCCTCCTCGTCCTCCTCTTCTTCTGTTCTCCTGAAGGAAATGGCTCCTATATAAGGTGAATTCTAAGCCCTTTATATCCCCTGCTGAGGGTATAAGACCCTTCTGAGGGTATGAAACTCCCCAAACTCTGCCCCTAAATCGCTAGGAATTTCCCCAAGCTAAAGCTGGCAACTCTAGGAACTGTTCACAAAGCAAAGGAAGCACGCCATTAATCACTGTGCCCTTGATTTATATGCTCGAGGTCAGGCTCCCCCTATTTTCCTTTACTTCTGTGAGCTGGAAGCATTTAGAGCAACTGATTATCTGACTTCTGAAAGAACCTTTCTTTGCCTTTCGTTCCCATCCTCCTGATATTCCAAGATTAAATGGAACTTTGAAGGCTCATTATAAAAGTTTTGCACTTTGCTCTGGCATCAACGTTTGATGCCAATTAGTATCCAAGAGGAACAGGTGCTGAAGATGCCCATTTGGGTGGGAGAGGAGTGCTTCTGGGAGTGAAATTTCTGGCTTGCTGCAAGCCCTCAATTCTGAATGATGCACACGGCTCCCCGGAGTACGTCTTCTCTCCTTAGGAACTTTAGAAAACTGAGCAGGTTCTCTGGAGAGACGTCATATACATTTTCTAATTAAATAAAAGAACACAGGCCGTATCCCCCCACCTATTGTAGAGTGTACTATCTCAGGACTCATACAAGCATACAGTCAACACATTATTTAATTTTAATTCTTTGCAGGGGACCTTTGTCTTTCTCTTTTCCCACACCTTGTAATTTTGGGGTGGGTTGGTCTGCACTTATAAACAAAGTTTGCTTACAGTGAAACAAGAGGGTATGAGCCAGGAAGAGAATCCTGATAAACATCTCATAAATACAGAACTTTCCTTGGTTCTATCAGCAACCCAAAGGGAGACTGCAACCAAGAAATCAGAAGGAGACTGAGGCTGGGAAGGGTAGCCTCGAAGGAGCTCTAAAAAACCCTTAGGTGTAAGGATGTGTCACTGGAGACCAGGATCATGGTAATTCATAGCAGGGCTCATTTCGTAGCAGGAGCTCTTCTGCATATTAGGCCACACACCCCTGATGTAGCCAATCCTCCAAGAGCTTACAGTAGCCCCTGTAAGAAGAGCTCTGTAAGCTCTTGGAGGATTGGCTACATTAGGGGTGTGTGGCCTAATATGCAAAGGAGCTCCTACTACGAAACGAGCCCTGTATGGTATTTCCTGTTCGGTGTGTGAGTGTAAAAGTTGGAAAATGAAGAAAGCTGACAGGAAGAAAAATTATCCCTTTGAAATGCAATGTTGGAGGAGAGCTTTACGGATACTGTGGACCCCCCCAAAAAGACATTTAAGTGGGTTCTCAATCAAATCAAGCCTGAACTTTCCCTAAAAGCTAAAATGACAAACCTGAGGCTATTGGACATTGGTCATGTTATGAGAAGACAAGAGGCACTGAAAAAAAGACAGTAACACTAGGAGAAGTTGAAGGCAGCAGGAAAAGAGGAGGACCCAATATGAGTTGGATGTACTCAGTCAAGGAAGCCACAGGCCTTGGTTTGCAAGACCTGAGCAAAGCTGTTGATGATAGGAAGTTTTAGAGGACATTGATTCATAGGGTCGCCATGAGTCGGAGGCGACTCGATGGCACTTAACACACACAAATTGTAAGGGGTAATCTAATTAATCCAAGCCATGGTCTCAGCCCCTATTTATGCAAACAGCAGACAATGGAGGAAACCTAGTCCACACCTGTACCTCTTCAAGTTAGGTGTGTACAAAGTGGGAAGGATTCACAATTATGTACTGCTTTTGCATGCATGGTGTGGGGGGAAAGCTACTCACAGAAAACTAGCATGTCAGGAGGAAGGCTCTCTTCTCTTCTTGAATATTCAGTTTTCTGTGCGCTGGAAAGTTTTACACAGAAACATGAGGGAGGGAAGAAGTGAAGAAGAAGAGTTGTTTTTTATATCCTGCTTTTATCTATCTTAAGCAGGGCTTTTGGGGGGCGGGGGGAGGTGCTGGAACTCTCAAGAGGGAAAGGAAGTTTCCAAGCTGTATACTGAAAATTCATGAACTTTTAAACATTTTAAATAGAATTTTGTCAAAGAGGTTCTGGAGCTCTGTTGTGGTGCGTTCCCCCAGAAAAAAAGCCCTTACCCTAAGGAGTCTCAAAGCAGCTTACAATCTACTCCCCTTCCTCTCCCCACAACAGGCTCCTTCTGAGGCTGGTGGGGCTGAGAGAGTTCTGAGAGAACTGTGACTGACCCAAGGTCACCCAGCTGGTTTCATGTGGTAGAGTGGGGAATCAAAACCCAGTTCTCCAGATAGAGTCCACTGCTCTTAGCCACTACACCACACTGGTGTAGTGTGTGTTTGTGTGTGTGTGAGAGAGAGAGAGAGAGAGAAAGAGAGAGAGCGTGTATAATCATGTGGTCTCCCAAGTGTACTTTCTGGTAGAAAAGTTTTCCTACATGATCAGCTGAATCCTCTATAATTCAATATATTATTCTAAATTAATTAACTCTACATTACAAGGTAGGTTGGATAGTGGCTAGAAAGTCAGACCGTGACTGGATAGTTGGGCAGCCGACCTCTCGGTGGGGTCTGGAGAGCTCCCAGAATTCTAACTGGTCTCCAGATAACAGAGATCAGTTCTCCTGGAACAAAATGGCTTCTTTGGAGGGTGGACTTTGTAGCATTATACCTGCTGCTGAGGTCTCTCTGTCCTCCTCAGGCTGCACCCTCAGAATCTCCAGGAATTTTCCAACCCAGAGGTGGCAACCCTAGATGCTGTCATTGAGAGTAATGTACAAACAATAACGTATAAACAAGATATTATCGAACGGTGCAGGAAATATAACACATTCCTGGCATACATTTATCTTAAATATTAACAGGTCCAAGGAGGGGACAGCAACGTTGCTGATAATTCTCAAATTTCAAGCAATGTTTCTGAATTGGTCACGTTATGCAACATCAAGTCCAGCCTTGCTTGCCTTCACGCCCCCATTTGCTTGGCAGAGAAAAAGACATTGCCAGCTCAGTCTTGCACATATAAACTGCTGACCCCTTGGTTCCCATGGGGCTGTACAATAGGAAGTGGGCTCTTTCTCACCAGCTTCTACCTGCCGGGCAGGTTATTTATTTATTTACAGAAATTATACTCCACCTTTCTGCCCAGTCAGGGCCACCAATGTGGTTAACAATTGAAAGCGGGATCTTATAAAACAATCATAAAGCCAGTTTAAAACCAAGATTAAAATATATGTATAAACACCCCGAAGACCTAGCAATTAAAAACAGAGCAGGAAGGAGGGGTCATTGAGGGAACATGGGATGAAACAAAGAAGTTTTAAGATTATTATTGTTAGATTATTGGCAAGAATATACTAACCACTAGGAAAGCGCTGATTTCTCTACTATCGGCAGCTAAAACTATGATAGCATCCAAATGGAAAGATGCCGGATCCCCACTCATAAATCAGTGGTATACCAAAGTGTGGGAACATTTTATGATGGATAAAATTTTGTGTGGTATTCAACAATCTGACCCTCACACGGCATACCAGGATTTCCTTAGAAAGTATTAGAAAGTAATCCAGTAATCTTGATGGTAGAAACTATGAATCGCATGATAATTATGAATTTATGAATCACATGAGAGTTATGAATTTATGAAATTATAGTTGGTTGGATTAAATTGTCATTGTATTTCATGTTCTTACTCTGTATTATGCTTGACCTGTTGTACTGTTTGAGACATTTGGGACTATTGTTATTGTTGTTATTATGGATTTATGGTTTCACTCTTCTTTATTAGTACTGATATATATTACTGTTAATGTTAATAAAATTAATAAAATGGTTTTTTAAAAGTCTTAAGGTCCCAAACCCTGACCTGGCTAGCCCAATTTTGTCAGATATCAGAAGCAAAGCAGGCTCACTCCTGGTTAGTATTTTGACGAGAGACCACCATAAGTCAGCTGTGACTCAGTGGCACTTTCCACCACAACACGCTGGTTCCAAACCATACAGGGCTTTAAAGGTCAATACCAGCACCTTGAGCTGGGCTTGGAAACAGATCAAGAACCAGTGTAGATGAAACTGAGGTGATACGGTCCCTTCTCACTTCAATCTGCATCCTGGCTGTAGAATTTTGTACCGGTTGGAGTTTCCAAAAGCTTTTAGTTACTGAGCATGGAAGGAGGGAGGACATCTGTCAACACAGTAACTGTGTTACTGTAAAAGGGAAGATGTTAGATTGCTTCTTCATATCTGTGAGAGTCACCGCCCTATCCTTAAGCTTGTAAATTGCTGGTAGCAAAAACCAGGACGAACACAAAGCTGTCAAGTAGATTCAGACTAAAGACTTAATGTCACCAACAAGCAGAATGGCAAGAAAATAGAATAATTGTTCGTGACGTTAAGTGGTGAGGCCTGGAATCTTACTGAAGGCTGATTCATGTATGGAAATCCATCAGTCAAGAGATAACATATGTGTTAGCAGCAGATATGTGTTAATATTGCAGATATAAAAACATTGTAGCTGGAACTTTAATATCTAATATAATGCTTTTCAGTGAAGTTTGAAGGTGGATCTCCTCAGCAGGTTTCCTTTCCAGGTCCTGACCAGAAGGGAGCCTGCTTAAGCTTCAAAGTTGCTGCATTACAGGGTTTCCAACCATTCTCTGGGACAAATCAAGTGGGGTAGCCAGATGTGTAAGCTGGCCCTCATGAGAAAGGACAGTTTGGGATCCTGCCAATGGCAGAAATCTAATCAAGACACCAAAAAAGAATGATTAAGAAAAGTTCTCTTTACTCTTAAACCCTTTCAGAAGTCATTTATACCTAAGCCAAGCAGTTACGGAAATTGCCTTAAGTCCCATTTCAAGCTCTAATGGCCTTTGTGTAGGTCTCACAGTACCTGTTTACGGCACACACACACACACACACACACACACACACACACATTCAAGAAAGAGCTCTAATTCCCAAAACAAAGTTTGAGTCCAGTGGCACCTTTAAGACAAACAAAGTTTTATTCAAGGTGCCTTGAATAAAAATTTGTTGGTCATAAAGGTGCTGCTGGACTCAGACTTTGTTCTGTTGCTTGAGACCAATACGGCTACCCACCTGCAGCTATCTTTAATTCCCAGTTATTCATCCATCTAATTCAGCATTACCAGTTCATTATCTAGTGACACTTGGTCACCAGCCTGTGGCTGGAAGCCAGACTAATGAGACAAGAGAGGACCTTTTGTCTTATGCTTGCTTGTTCCCTGTTCTGCATTCTATTTTTACTTTGGATCAATCAAGCCTTGCCGCATATTGAGCATCTGCAGGCAACTGGGCACCCAGCGTTCCCAGAATGGATTGTGTAGTCTCCCCACCTTTGGCATATTAAACTGATCCAATCTTCTCTGTTTCTTTCTGATAGGTGCCATGGCTGCATGCCATTTATGCTGTGCTGGGTGCAGTTGTGTTTACTATGGTAAGTAAAACTAACCCCCCAAGGTTCCCGTATGGTTCTCTTTCTTCCATTAGCCATGAAAATCACAGAACTTCATGTGTCAGTTATGGCTTTTAAAGTCCAAGGAAGGCTATACAGCCGTGTGCTAACAAACCTGCCTTCGTACTTCATGCAGTTATGGGTTGTGTTCAATGCAATCTAAAAAGTTTGTGTCCATGTTTTTTTGCTGCACACAATTCAGCCTCAGGTCATCATCTTATAGATCTGTGGCAGCGTTCCCTGTAAGCTGTGCAAGTGAGCGGACGCTCATTAACACAGGAAGCCCTGCTCAGCAGTCTGGAGCCATGCAGGGTCTTGCACTGTCCATTGCCCATTTGAAGATTACTGCAGTTCTATTCTGCTCAGAATGTAAACTGCTCCGCTCAGTAGGGCGAAAGAAATTTGAGGGAAGATTGATCTGTGGCACTGTATGTGTGCACAGATGTGCTCGAGGTAGTCCTCCCGTCACAGCAAAGATCTAAGAGTCTATAGTTTGAAAAGATTGCCTTCTCCCCTATAAACTTTCCCATCAGCTGAAATAATCACAGAGCGCTTCCCTGTTAGGAATGCCGTCCCCTCTTGAAGCTTGCCTGGCGCTTACCTTACTGTCTTTTAGGCCATGGTATAGGAGTTAGCTTCAGATCGCCGCTCTGCCATGGAAGCTCACTGGGTGACCTGTCACTCACTCTCTCTCATCCTAGCTTAACACTCAGGATAGTTTTTGTGAATAGGAAACAGAGGAGGGGAGAACATTGTTGTAAGCTGCTTTGGGTCCCCACTGGGAGAAAAATGAGGTAAAAGCAGCCAAACCAATCCTTTTTTACTGTGCTCAATGAAATTGCTGAGCAGTCAGGTTAGAACAGATAAAAGGAAGTACTTCTTCACCCAAAAAGTGATTAACACAGGGAATTCACTGCCATAGGAGGTGGCGGTGGCTAGAAGCATGGATAGCTTCAAGAGGGAACTGGATAAACATATGGAGCAGAGGTCCATCAGTGGCTATCAGCCACAAGGTATAGATAGGAACTCTCAGTCTGGGGCAAGAGATGCTCTGTATTCTTGGTGCTTGGGGGGGCGGGGGACAGCAGTGGGAGGGCTTCTAGTATCCTGGCCCCACTGGTGGACCTCCTGATGGCACCCGGTATTTGTGGCCACTGTGTGACAGAGTGTTGAACTGGATGGGCCATTGCCCTGATCCAACATTGACTTCTCTTACGTTCTTATGTTCTTACCTTAGCGATGGCATCTTTTCCAGCCATTTTTGTGGTCTGCTTCTAGCCTGAGGGACTGTTTTGGGGAGTATTTTAAAAATAGCTCAGTCTTTGTTTTATGCTGTTTTTATGCCCTTCGCTGTTTTTAATACTGCTGTTTTCTGTTGTTTTTATGATTTTGTGGTATTGTTTTTACCTGAGAGCCACTTCAAGCAGGTTGCTGGACAGGTTGCATAGACATTTTTAAAATAAATAAACAGATGAGTTTCTGCTGTAGTTAGGGTCTTCTCTGGCGTTGCACCCCACTTACAGAACTCCTTCCCAGTAGATCTTTGCCTGGGACTTTGCCCATCTCCTTTTTGGTGCCAGAGGAAGTCTGCCCTGAGTTCCCTATATTTAGGGAGAAAGGCAAGCATCTAAACGTCTTACATTAAGCATTGTTGTTGGCTAAGGCATTATCTTGTCCTGTTTTTATTTATTAGTGGCCCTATACTGCTGGCCATGGAGGGAAAAATAACTGGAAGAATCCCAAGTCCACACCATAGCACTATATCAGGTCTGATTTATCTGCCTGCCCACTTACCCATCCATACAGCTGTCCAGGTCACCAAATTAGCCCTCATTTCACGATCAGTACTCTGTCCTGGCTAATTGGCCAAAATCTGATAGACATCAAAAGTCGTGTCAACTGAATGGGATCCCTTAGCACCCTGGCTGTCCTGTGTATGGCCTTCAAACTATTCATACAGCAGGAATTTATTGTTGTATTTGCCAAATGGGTGGGTGTCGTTTCTCAAGTGCAGCTGCGCTTGTTTGGAAGATGATTCATTTGCAAGAAACACTGCTTTTGAGGAACCCAAAGCATGCCAGGCATCCAGAAGCACACATGCAGAAAGAAATAGTAAAAGACCCAGGCAACAGTGAAGCACAAGGCAAAAAGCAGGTAGGCTACAGAGTGGCTTAGAGTGCCAGCGTTCAAGATGAGGCAAAGAAGCAAGCTAAGCTACCCATCACAGCATAAGCCAGCACACATGCACACTCTGAATCACGTGTGCATATACAATTCCTCCACCCACTGGCTCTGAAAAAAATGGTACTGTCAGTTTTTTGAGCTCTGTGTCAGTTGTGAGAATTTTGTGTGTGTCTGTGTGCCTCAAAGTCCGAAATGTGAGTGGTTATCAGACTAGGAAAGTGAGGATATTTTAAGTCAGCAGCAGCATTTTTACTTGGTGCACATGCTTGAAGCTTGAAGCTCATACACACAAGACTAGGCAATGACTTAAGGTACCAGAGGACAAAAGGGCATCAGGGGTGTGATAGAAAGGCCCTGCTGACTCGCAACCCTGCCTTCAGTTTTCGCCAGGGATCCTGAAGGCTCCCCCCCCTCTTCTGGGCATGATGCAGGGATCACTGGGGGTGTGGGGGGGGGAGGTGAATTTCCTGCATTATGCAGGGGTTGGACTAGATGACCCTGGAAGTCCCTTCCAACTCTATGATTCTGTGATTCTGTTTTGGCTCTTCAAGGCATTTAGGCAGTCAGAAATTGTCCCAAATCTCCATTCAGAGACATACTGCTCTCCTGAGTCCGCCCAACTCTGAGAGGGGATTTTCTTGCTTCTCCTTCAGTATACTGCCACCAGTGCGTCAGTTTCAGAAATCTTCACCAAAAGGGCCAACACTCTTAGTTTTCCCTCCACAATGCTGTTTAAAGATTCCACTTAATGCCTGTGTCTCCCACTACCCAATGACTAGTTACCGTGGGGACAGCATACTGCATTTGCATGCTCCCAGGGTAACAAAGATCTAGCAGCCAACTGTCTCCCTTCCCCTAGGTCCCATTTTAGTGTGTTTAAACAGTGGACTTCTGTGTGGTGTGGAGAGCAACTACCAGCATTTAAATTACAAAAGGGTTCATTGAAAAGGAAAAGTCTACACACATACTCTGTACAGCCACTGATTGAGCAAGGAATACAAAGAAACGGTGCTAGCATTCAGTCCTGTCTCCCTCAGCCCTGCACATGCCCTAGCTGGGCTTGTTCCAAAGCAGGCTCTATAAACTTAAAAATTAACAGCATTTTTAAAGCTTCCCATACCTTAGAGCAGGGGTGTTGAACTCATTTGTTATGAGGGCCGAATCTGACATAAATGAGACCTTGCTGGGCCGGACCATGTGTGTCATAAAATGTAATGCCAGGTAGCAGAGATATAAACTTTATAAAGGACACAAATACAAAGATTTTTTTAAACTTAAAATAAAAACATGCTTAAAACATTAGCACTCTTGCAATATTTTGTTTATTTAACAGTATCTGATAACTGACAACTCTTGCTCTGAATTATTGCATCGAAATGTCTGTGCTGTTGCAATCTTGAATATGCCGTTCAGGTGTGTATCTGTAAGCTGCAAACCTACTTTTGATTTATTGATATTCACCACAGAAATCTCATGCTCAGAGTTCTGAGTCTAGGACCCAGGGGAAAACATGAAATGGCTGAGCAATTGAGAGAGTCTGGCAAAGCAAGCTATGATGCAGCAGCAGCAACAGAACTGGAAGCAGGAGATGGCCAGTTCCAGTGTGGGCCTGATAGAAACTCTCCGGAGGCCTGATCTGCCCCCTGGGCTGCTTGTTTGACATCCCTGCCTTAGAGTCTTTGTCTAGGCTGCCTGCCCTTTGTTAGCTCCATGGGGCAATGGTAGCCATCAAGATGAAACCCAGGTGTCAGAGCTCCTTCCACCAAATGAAATCAGGCAAAATGAACCTTGTTCCCTCTGTGCCAAGGGGATTTCCCTCCTCTGCCTCCCCCCCCCCCCCCGGTGGGTCAAATCTTCCCTTCTTGAGGTCTCCAGGAAGATCAATCTATTCTCTTGAATGCCAAGTCTCTCTCACCATCTTAAGTGTCAGATTCCAGTCAAGATATGAGCTAGCCATTTCACTATCTTCAGCTGGGAGATCCATATGCATTTATAAAGTTTTGATGGCTGGGTACTCAATAGAGCAGTTGACAGGCTGGGTGATACTTGAGAGCAGTCAACTTTTATTTATTCATTTATTTATAATCTGGATTTATAAATCACTCAATCCCTGAGTACTCAGGGCTCTGAGTGATGAATAACGATAATAAAAACATATATTTAAACAATACGAACCATTTAAAAGCTGATTAAAACAATTCATAGTTTACAGGATTCAGATGGCATTAATACCCCCAATTACAACTGCATCCCCGTCTTGTAGGGGGATGAGTAGGGGCGGGGGGAATAGGAAGGCGGGAGTGCCAGCCAAGATGGTGGCCATGGCTGTCCTGAACCAAAGGCCTGGCGGAACATCTCTGCCTTGGAAGCCCTGCGGAACTGCATAAGGTCCCACAGGGCACTGCTGTTATTTGGCAGAGAGTTTTACCAGGCTGTGGCCAGGGCAGAAAAAGCCCTGGCCCTGGTTGAGGACAGCCAGATGTCTTTAGGGCCAAGGATCACCAGTAAGCTGTTCTCAGCAGAGCGTAATGCTCTTCCAGGGACATACTGGAGAAGGCGATCCCACATGTACGCTGGTCCCAGACCACTTAAGGCCTTGAAGGTCAGTACCGAAACCTTGAACCTGACCCAGTACTCCACTGGAAGCCAGCTCAGTGACGGAGCACAGACTGAATATGCGCTATCTGTGGCATTCCCGTCAGGACTCGTGTCACTGTGTTCTGGATCAGGTGGAGCTTCTGGATCAGTCTCAAAGGCAGGTCACTGTAAAGTGAGTTACAGTAATCCAGTCTGGGCATGTCTGTTGCATGGATTACTGTGGTTAGGTCAGGGTGAGACAGGAACGGGGTCAACTGCCGTGCTTGGTGTAGATAGAAAAACCAGCTTGGTGATGTCCATCACCTGGGCCTCCATAGATAAGGAGATATCCAGGACCACCCCCAAACTCCTGGCAGTTTGTGCCAGTAACAATGGCACACCATCGAGGGTGGGAAGTTGGCATCCCAGCCCCAACATCCTCTCCCAACTACAGAACCTCTGTCTTAGTTGGATTCAGTCTCAGCTGACTCTTCTTCAACCATCCCACCATGGCCTCTTGACCCTCGGCAAGATTTTGCAGGGTGGTGTCTGGGCGGCCACTCATTAACATATATAGCTGGGTATCATCAGCAGATTGGTGACACCGCAGCCCGAAATTCCATACCAGCTGGGCAAGGGGGCACATGCAGATGTTAAACATCAGGGAGAGGATAGCCCCTTAAGGAACCCCACATTAAGGAGTACCTAGCTGACAACCTTTTCCCTAGCACTACCCAACCAAGGAGAAATGAGGTGAGCCACTTCAAGGCTACCCCATGAGTCCCCGTGTCAGCAGGGCGGTGGTTCAGAAGATTGTAATTGACCGTGTCTGTTAAATGCTGCTGTGAGATCGAGTAACAACAGCAGTGCCGACTCACCTCAATCCAGCTGTCTATGGAGATCATCTCTAAAGGTGACCAGCACCATCTCTAAAATCAGACTGGAATGAGTCCAGTGCTGATGTGTCATCCAGAAACTCTGGAGTTGCTCAGTTACTGCTCTCTCAATTACCTTTCCCAGAAATGAAAAATAATTGGAAGAATCTGTAGTCTCCAAAGATGATTTTTTCAAGAGCGGGACCACCACAGCCTCGGTCAACCCCACTGGATAGACCCCTGACTCCAGGGACAGGTTGATAATGCTCAACTTTCCCCTTCCTGCCTATTTGATAGATAGACAGACAAGACAGACAGACAGACAGACAGACATTTAAAATCCAAGTGTGGGGGTTCTGTATGCCCCAAATTTTGAAATATTGGAATCTAGCCCCAAAGTAATTGGTATTTCTCCACTAGGGGCATCCAAAGTTGGCAACTCTGTTGTGCCCCCAGCACTGCTGCCTGGGTTTTCTGGATGGCCAGCAATTCGAAGTGCATGCATGCCCACTGGCTGGCCAGCTAGAATCTTGGGGAATGTGTGCCAGGCTGGCCAGCAGCTTGGGGGCACTCAATTCAGCCGTGGTGCACTTTGTCCTATGAATGAGATATTAGCAGCATTTACATGTGTGGTTCCTCAGTAGCTACAACCACGCAGGCTGTCTTGGGATGAGGGAAATGGAGCGTGGCAGCAAAGAAAGCTCATAGTGTGGCACTGCTGGCACTTGCAACTTCTCCACCCTGTGCTAAATCCTCAGGAGCCAGCCCAACCCACCATGTTGGCCAGCACCAGCTGAACAAATCACTAGAAAGCATTTGCTTTTACAGCTGCCAGAATTTTTAAAGGCAAATGTTGGCAACCTGATCTCTCCTCTGGTTCACTAGCCGGTCTGCTCCCGAATTCCCTCTTTGCTACGAATATTCCCGCATCCATGGCTGCATCAAATGTCTTTACATTTTAATTTTCAGCATAAAAACTCTTTTCTCTCAAGCTCCCTATCTCTGAAAATGGTCCCTTTCCCCCCCTTACAACTGTTCAAAGTACTCACCCAATCTGCTGCAGCTTCAGGGTCATTTCCTCCCAAAAAACCCAATCAGGGATCACGTATTGAATCCGATAATTTTGCAGCATTCCTTACCAAGTTAGATTTGACTAAGTGATGTCATCAGAGAGGGCAAGCGATGCGGACTAAGAGTGAGGTCTAGGGTTGCCAGACCCCCAGTCCAAACAGGGTTTTCCCCAATTTCTGGGGCTCCTTCCCACCACCAGCCAGCTGAGCAGGGGTGGGGGAGCCCTGCCTCCAAGAGCAACCACCTGGCCACCCCTACTGCAAGATTTAAAGGGCTCCAGCTGACCACTGGGAGCACATGACCCACCGATCAGCTGGAGGGCCCTTTAAATCTTGCAGGAGTGAGGGAGGAAGAGGGGTGACCGTGTGTGGCTTGGAGTGCAGGCTCGCACGGGGGCCCCCCACCTCTTGCCAAAAGCATTTAAAGGGACCCTTTAAATGCCTTTGGCAAGAAGCGGGGGGGCACCAGTCCCTGCCCCCTCCAGTAACACCTCCGAAGTGCCCCACTGAGGACTTGGAAGGACCTGGCAACCCTAGTGAGGGCAATGCTTTTGTGACTGGTTAATTTGTCCTTGTGATTCCAGCCGCTCTGAACAGGTGAACACCTGTCTTCTCCCATCAGTGTTGCAAAAATTGCTGGAGAGAGAGTCGAGAAAGGTGTGGGGGGGAGTTAGCTCTGGGCATTTTTGTAAAAAACACACTGACCTCTTTCGGCTAAGCTCAACCAATTTCCATTTCCCCATCTATGCTGGCTAATTTTGGGCCCACTCAAACCTGCTCTTGTGCATTTGCCCAGTAATAGGGCAAGCAGGTCTAATATCGGCCAACCCAAGTTAATGGCCCAGTGTCCTCGGCCAGCCAAGGTTATCGTGGCTGTGTTTACTGTAGCCATGGGGAAACAAGACTGGCTGGCCACGTCCACTTCCAAACGAACAGATGAAAGGCTGTTCTCCTGGAGCCCTGTGATAACTGCACTTTGTGCCGTTGATAACCCATGATTTATTGCTTACACTAAACCACCCCCATGAATCTCACCCTTTGTCCAGCAAAAAAAAAAAAAAAAGTATCTCGAACATTTTAAGTAGGCATTAGAGTACAACAAAGAAACCAAGTTAACGAACACATAGCAATTATGACATTAGGAAGACAGATTGTATGGGGGCCATTTTGTATTGTGTCTATAAACCAGAAAGGAGGCATGGCAAGCGGACCACTTTTGATACTACTGCCTAATGTTTGTTGCTTTCTGGAAACAATACACAGTGGATGGGTAGGCAGGTAGGTGTTTATCAGATCGCAGCACTGAGGCCATCATAGTTATAAACTTCAATGGAACTTTGTTTCCATGGTCTTTTATAAAACCTTTCAATAGAATCAATGCATGTTAGAAAGGGAAAATTACTGATTTGTTTATTTTAAAAAGGTTTTTTTTTAGTTTTTTTTTTTTTAACTTTGAAACATTTTTAGACCAGTTTCATGAAAACATGAAGGGGCTTACCAAAAAGCAAATGGCTTCCAATGCAGCCAGTAAAAACATATATACCAGCGACTAGAAGATTCATGTGGTAAAATGCCTAACCAGACAAAGCCAAACAATAGCCAAAAAAGATCTGATTCACATCTGTGGCAAGAAAGAGGGTGCAACATCGTGTTTGGGCCATCACTGTAAAGGCCCTTTACCTGGCATCTATAGGGCTGGCTAGCCTTCCGCTGGCAACCCCTGGGGATGATTCAGGGGCAGAGATTGGCAAAGGGTAGTGTCACAAACATTGTGATGTCACTTCCGATTCAGCGCAGGGAAGTGATGGCCCAGTGTCCACCTGTGCTCTAGGAATTCCCCCATTCTCTATGGTAAACCTCCCAATCTCTGATAAATTTCAAGACCCTTTAAAAAAAATACAGGCAATCAGATACACTATGTGCAATTCCGGAGGGGGGGGGGAGTTCCATTCCGAAAGAGCATTTGTGCAGTTAAAAAATTTAAGTCATGCACGAATTGTATTGTATCATGTTAGCAAATATAAAAATAAAAATAAGAGTGAGTTCAGGCCGCTCTAAAACCCCAGATCTGGATTGAGTGTACCCATTTCTCTTCCTCTTGTCCAAGACACTCTTCTCAGACTTCCAACGTGTGCCATATTGGTGCACATAATATGCGCAAATTACAATCATATACCACTGTGCATTTCCAAGTATTCTGTTTTACAAAGATTCTTTCACCCCTTGTTTCCACTCAACATTTCTGTCGGTTCTTGAAGAACTCTGTAACTGATTATTTGCCTGATAACAATCGAAGATTCGTGTCCAATATCTTTGAATTATTCTTGGACTAGCTGACTAGTGCTGAAAATAAAATTCCACCATCTCCTTTCCTTCCAGCAGATCTTGGGATCTCTCTTACAGATATGTAATTTCACTGGAATGAGATACCCTTGGGGCATATATTGTAAAGGACAGTTCCTTGATATTTATAGAAGGGTTTGGGGGGTATTTTTTGCATTTTGTGTATGTGTTTATCTGTGTGTGCATACCTGTGCCTGGAAGTCATGGTGACCTTTGACGACTCCTGCTGGGGCATGGAGGACATTTAGAGAAGTGGCTTGATAGCCTGCCTCTGGCCTCCCAGCCCTGGTATTCTCTGGACTTCCAAGTACTTGCCAGGGCTGACCCTGCTTCGCTTCCGAGATCTGATGAGATCGGTCTTACCTGGGCTATCCAGATCAGGGCGATATTTATAGAAGATTATTTGATAGGCGTAGAAACCACATAGAGGGCAGTGGGCCTGGATGAGGAGCCACTACCGGTGCTCCCTCTAAACTGAGTTCGTGTGAGCTAGCTCACAGTTTTTTAGACTCCAGCTCACACATTTTTGTTTTGGCTCAGGAAGGATGGCTCCAGAGCAAACTGATTTATGCAGCAGCCAAATCGATCGATCACAACTTTAATGCCAGTAGCTCACAAAGTAGATTTTTTGCTCACAAGACTCCACAGCTTAAGAGGGAGCATTGGCCACTACTAAATCAGTGGCTTACTTTCTTTTTCAGATAGGCAGCATCCTTGTCCCAGGTCTATAGTAGTAATAATTTTAAAAATCTAATGCCTTTTTACCCAGCTATTCCTCCAAGGGCTTCAAGAAGTTATGTAAGGCCCTCCCCTCTTCCACGTTACCCTGACAACAACACTGAGAGGTACTTGAGGCTGAGAAGGAATGATTGACCAAAGGCCACTCAGTGTGCTTCCCAGCAGAGCTGAGATTTGAACCTGATTCTTCAAAGTCCTCCTGTCCAACACTCTGACCCTGACACCACACTGGCTCTCAGTTTAGCATCGATACAGTATTCCCAAGTGTTCAACGGACTTCAGCATGCACTGTCTCATACTATACAGACAATAGCCATGTTGTAGGCTAGTATTGTTATCCCCTTGTTACAGATGAGTGGGTGTATGTGGGGGGGGGGGGGTGAGCTGAGGCTGAGAGAACGTGCTTTGCCTCGCCACACCTAAAGAGTTCTTGGCAGTGGTAAGGTTTGGACCATTTCATAGCTCAGCCACTAAGCCACCCTGTTTTAAGAGAGTGCTCTTGACGCCTGTGGCTTTTCCCAGGAGCATCCAGCCCAGGCACAAGACAGCCGGGTGAGGTGCTGCAGCTGAGCAGTTGAATCCTGAATGCGCTGGTTTGGGCTGGAAAGAAAGTCTGGCTCTCGTGTCTAGAGGGGAGCCTCCCTCTTAATCCGAACCCTGGGAGCTGAGCATTCAGCGTGAGGAGCACAGCCAGAGAGGGATAAACTGGGCGTGCAGACCTGACCTGCCACCCAGAGCAGACCTAGGCGCTGGGTCATGCACAAAGCGTTCCCACGATCACGTTGCATGCTTGAAGAAAAACCCTCTCGGGTCTCCCTGTGAACCCTTTTTTTCTGCACACAGCCAAAAGGGCAACACTGTGACATTAAAAGAACAAAACTAGCATCAGTAGTATCCCTTTTTCCAAGGCCTCAAATCCACAACATGATGTTGTTTGTTACAGATTGCCTCACAGGTAAGATAAAAATAGCAATGCACAATAAAATGTAAAAAAAAATATTATTGTTATTGTTATTTATTAACTTTATCTATGGCCCACCTTTCTCAGTGGGAGTCAAGGTGGATTACAGTATATCAATAACAATTCAATTGAAGAGCAAAGATCTCTGATAAGCAAAACAATGCAGCGGAGCTAAGTTTACAGAATTGACAATAATACAAGCAAAAATTGCCAGATCTAGGTTGGGAAATTTCAGCAGATTTAGGGATGGAACCTAAGGAGTACAGGGACTTAAGTGGGATACAGTGCCATAGAGTCCGCCCTCCAAAGCATCCATGTTTTCCAGGGGAACTGATTTCTGTAGTCTGGAGATCAGCTGTAATTCCAGGGAATCCCCAGGTGCCACCTGGAGGCTGGCATCCCTAGGTACAGTTACCAACCTTCAGGTGGGGCCTGGTGTTCTCCTGGAATTACACTTGATCTCCAGACTGCAGAGATCAGTTCCCCCTGGAGAAAATGGCAGCTTTGGAGAGTAGAGACCCTATGGCATCATGTCTCTGCTGAACTCATTTCCCTCCCCAAAATTCACCCTCCACAGGCTCCACTCTCAAATCTCCAGGAGTTTCACAATCCAGAAGTGGCTACCCTAGTCTAAGGCAACACAACTGCCTCTTGCCATAACATAATGCATGAAGGGCTATACAAGTAGAAGACATTGCAGGTCCCGGTCACACGAGCGAGATAATCGGGAGGGGGGGAGGGAATGAGGCTGTTTGCTCCGAAGTAGTTTGACCTACAGTTGCACGATTACACAGTTCTGTGAAGCTGCAGGTGCAACTCACCACTGCGTGATCAGACGCAACCACAGCGAGTTGGGTTTTTTTTTGTCGTTCGTTTCCGATTTGCTTAAACGGGGGATCAATGAATTGCATCTCCACCCTGAGGGCTTCCAATGGCAGTATGCGATGATGCGCATACTGAGAAGGGGAAAACAACAACAGCATGGCGTCGGGATAGCCTGATCAGACTATCCCCAACGCCACAAGTGCACACTGGAGCGATCACACGGGGAAAGTCTGTCTGTGGCCCGTAGCAACCCATTTGATACTGGATTTTCACTAGTGTTTTTTTACTCCGCTTCTCCAGTGGAGCAAAACGACTTGCCGACGGGTGCGGGACGCTTGCCAGATGTTCTCTTGTGATTGCACCCTTAAAATACGTCTGGGAGTCGTGCCTATCACGCGGCTAATTCTGCGTGTGATCAGTACAGTAAAAAGGGGTGATGCATCTCTTGAATTGCAACAGACTATGACCTTCTGATGCCTCTATAAGAATGTTCTTCTGAACATTTCTGTTTTTCACTTCCTGCGAAGCGACAAATGCACAAGGGCCTTACCAATAACCTCATATTCATTTTTAAATCCCTAGGACTGGAACAGCCCAAGAAATTTATGGTTGTAAAAACACAACTTGCAAGAGGCCTCTGAGGTAGGCCTGTATCAGCCTCAAGGTTGCCAGCCTCCAGGTAGGACCTAGAGTTCTCCTGGAATGACAACTGAGACAGAGATCAATCCCCCTGAAGGAAATAGCATCTTTGGAGGGTAGTCAAAGAAGACCTCTTTGTTCCTTGCCAAGTAAACAATCAAGATACAGTGTAACTGTACCCCTTACTGAAACTGACCAATGAATGTATGCCAACTAAAATAATGCACCTTTACCTGTAATCAGTGAATATCTCTATATGTTATTGCATACACCTAGGTCACTTTGAGTATAAAACCTTATGGAATCACATCCCCGTTGAACTCTCTTCCCTCCCAAAACTTTGCCCTCCACAAACACCGTCCCTAAATCTCTAGGAATTAGCCAAACTAGAGTCGGCAAGTCTTAACCTCTGTGTTTTCTTCTTTCCCCCAGTTCCTGGCTTTCGATACACAGCTCTTGATGGGCAACCGCCGTTATGCTATGAGCCCTGAGGAATACATCTTTGGAGCCCTCAACATTTATCTGGACATCATCTACATATTCTCCTTCTTCCTGCAGATCTTTGGGTCCAGCCAAGATTGAGCTTGGCATGCCTGCTGGGTCCTGTGTCCGATGAAAGAGAAAAACAGATATATGTACAAGTTAATATAGCAACAGCAAAGAAAGAATGGGGGGAAGGAATTAACCAACTTCTCTGGCTTTTCACAGCAAGCTCCATTCCATCAGAAGAGCACCCGCCACCCCCTGGCCTCGAGTTCCTTCTTCAGCCTGTACATAAATGCTGTGAAATCTTGTGTGGCTCAGAAAAAGCAATCTGGGGTGTAAATGCTAGGTCTTCTTTCACGCCTGTCTTCAAAAATGGAAATCAGACTTGGGTTTGCGATAAGTACGAGGTGTGCCAGGAGAAATATGTGATAGCTATATCTGCAGACAAACTCGAGCTGAAACAAATGTGGAGAAGGGGGGGGGGGATGGATCAGAATTCAAAAGTCATCTTTTCCAAATGGTCACACACTGAGCAATTTGTGAAAATCTAAATCTCGGGGGGCTCCTTGTATTTTGCTCTGAATTGTAATTAAGGCCGATCTTGCTTATTTGGGCTTTTCAACAAATTCTTGCTCATCGAATTCCAAAGAGCATGGAGCAGCTTGCTTAGAGTCAAGAGGTGATCCTACCACTGTGGCAGCTTCTGATTCCCAACTGGCCTAGCTTCAGCGAGGGAACGAAGTCATGCGCCCTCACAAGCCAACAGGCATTTTGGCCACACAATCTGAGAACATTCTGCCTGGATTTGCATTTTTGGCAATGTCAGGTTGTAGTGCTTTTGCAAATCTTTTAGTGTGTGTGTTTTGTTTCAGCTCCAGTTTCAGTTCCAGGATGGAGAACCGGATGAGGACCCCGCAGAAGACCTTGTTCAGGGTAGCCCTGCTTAACCAGGGATTCCAATGGGAGCAGTGGTTAAGACCCCATCACTGGTCTAGACCAAATGTTTGCTTGTTGACAGAGGGTGAATTCTGCATCTGGCCTTCGCTCCACATTTTCTCAGCTGGGAGGAAAAGGTGCTGCTCAAAACCACATTCAAAAACCCCAGGGGCAATGCTGTACTGACTGCAAAGTCACCCCTGAACAGCCATAAATCTATGCAGAAGGTTTCATAAAACCTGATGATCAATGAAAGTGAAAGTGGCATGCAGTGTAGAGGGTACCATAAGATCCGATGATCAAAGAAATTGAAAGCAGCATGCAACGCAGAGGGGAATTTCTGTTCCAACGCAGGTTTGGTAAAACAATGGAGGGGAAAGCCAATGCAAAATTGCTCAGCCAGGGCATTGGGCCTGAGAGAGCGCTTCTTGACACCATTTTAACATGTTCACACTGCCACCCCCTGCATCCGTTCCTCTGTTTGGTCTCACCTTCTCTCTCCAGGGTTAGGGATGAGACCTTTTCCCCAGTAGCTAATCAGGGTCCAGGAGGACGGGGAGATGAAGAAGGCAGTTTTCTGCTTTTGCATTCCTAAGCTAAACAGGGCTGAAATTCAGAGAATTGGTGCTGATTCGGAGAGAGAGTTGGCCGCAGCTTCTGTAATGGCTTATGATTTTTTAAAAAGGAAAAATTTTGCCATTATGGAGACAGAGAGAAACTGAGCATTGAACTCCTTCATGGAAAAGAGATTCCAAAATTGAGTCAGGACTCCATCCCTCTCCCGCCACCTTTGCCTAGATACAATCAACCATTTAGAAACATGAGGTGCATTTAAAGTGTCTCCTAAATCTCATAAGAGATGTCTTCAAGAAACACCTTGGATCTTTGCAAGAAGTCCTGCAACCTTCCTGTGCGAAAAACTCTCCGACTGCTTTTGAACACCATGCCCAGGGTCTCCCTAACCACCCAGGCCAGAATAGCTGCCTATACTTCAGTTGCCTGTTAGGCCGTCCAGGCGTCCTCCTGTTGCTAGAAATTGACATATGGATAGAAAAAAGGGTTGAGGGAGAGGCAAGAGATTTCAAAATGGGGAAGCTGGATCCACCAGGCACTGCAGGACTCTGGTCACTGGTGAAGAGGGTGCTTCAGACATTCTGAATTCCTAAACTGAGCAAAAAGTTGTATTTTTAAGGCATTGAGGTTGTATCTGCACCAGTGCAAGAGTCCGTACATTTGTGCATCAGATAATGACCACAAAGAATCCCCTTTTCGCATCCCACCGCGGGCCATGCGCTCTCTGCATCGCAGGTGGATATAGCTGTGGTCGCAATCACCACGTGGGTGTTTGCACGGTCTCACACCTCCGTTATCTGGGCATCCATGGCATTTGCACCCCACCCTTCCTCCAAGGAACTCAGGGGCATAACCTGAACTATTTGCAAGATTCACTAGCTTATTTTATCCTTCCCTCCCACCACATACACATCTGGGAGACAGGTTTGACTGAGAGACAGTGGCTTACCTAGAGCTACCCAGAGAACATGATAATTGAGCAATGGTTTGAACCTGAGTCTCCGTAGTTGCAAATCCAGTACCACGTTTGCCACACCAGACTGGCTCTGTAGATATAGTATTATATATCTCTCTATATATCTCATATGATGCTCTCTATGTATTTATTTGTTTGTTACGCCTCTATCTCATTTTCTTTTCTGGGAGCTCAGGGCACCTGACCGTGGGGGCTTCCAGGCAGTTTCCCTTCCAAGCACTGGCCAAGGCTGAGACCCGCTTCGCTTTTACAATGTAACAGCATCCGATGTCCTCAGGCCGTTCAGTGATTAAACAAGTATGTTCTGTCCCAGGGTGGTTTATTCTTCAGCAGCGCTGGCACAACCACACGTAGATGCAACTTTATGGCTCTTGCTCAGCCAGATTGGCCGCAGCATTGCACAATGTCAGATCCTTGCCGCTACCCGGACACATCCAGCACGGCACAGCATAAAAGCATGGTTGCCTGGGCTGGCAAGGCCTTTGCAAGTCACCCCTGGAGGCATCACACTCTGAGAATGGAAGCATTTCATGGACAAATGGGATGTGTTGTTTCTAGGAAATGTTCTCATGCTCCTGGGGGTAGAAGTGCTGAATTGGATGCAGGCAAAGCTGCTGGGGGTGGGGATCAGAGTTGAAATTGGCAACTGACAGCCTTATGCCAAATCTACACTTCCCAAGCCTGGTTGCAAACAGGCTGCTGGAGGGGGGTCCTTCTCCTATTATCCCTGTCTATAAATGACCTTTTGGCCAAAAGAAAAAAAAAAGATGGTCAGGGCTCATTAAAGGTTTTTCTTTGCAAACTGCTACCCACAGAGAGAGAGCTCAGTCTGGAAGGGCAGACGGCTTATGTGCCATCTTCCACCTTTGCATTTCTCCAGGCCGCAACCTGAACGAGCTCGACAGTGTATCCAAATATCTTTCCATCTTCATGCGGTATTAATGTTCCCGTGTTTTGGAAGTCAACCAGCTATTTTCTAAGTGCAGGCCCCGGGCAGAGATAAGCAACGGGCTCTCGAGCTCTTATTTGAGAGATGATCCACCCGATACAGACGACTTATCAGAGATCTGCCTGGGAATGGCGGGGAGCCTGCGTCATTGGGTTGCCAGTGGCAATGCTGACCAATGGAGAAAAGGGCGGAGATTTTAGCAGGCCAATGCCAGCGACTTCATACTATAACATTCCGTTACTGTACTGCTGCTTCCCCCCCTCTTAGCCCTCACATGTTTCTACAGTCCTTGTAGAAGTGCTCCGTTTACCAACTGCTGCCCCTGAGCTAATGAGAGGAAAGTTACCATGCCTGGGCAGAAAAGTGATGTGCAAAGCAAACACCCCCCCCCCCCCCCGGTCCCATGTTTTCCTAGCAGGTCAGTTTTGCACTGCCGGTTATCTGGCTTATATAATGCAGTCTCTGTTTTCAAATACACAACATAATTCAGGAGACTGATTCTTCTGTAAGGGGTGTGTGTGTCTGTGTGTCTCTGTGTCTGTGTGTGTGGAGAAAGGAAGAAAACCGTGGATGCCAAGGCAGAAAATACAGTCAAATATAGAGCTCCTGAATAAGTCAAGGTCTGCATGACAGTCCTTCTATCTGCCACCGAGTGAACCTTTACTCACTAATTCTAAATGTGTGGAGTAAAGTCAGAGAAATAGTAAGGGAAAGAAGATCTGCATTCTCCCGCCCGCCCCCAGCACTTCTGTTTTATTTCGTTGGCAAAAAGGCCATCAGGTTTAGCACGTTGCCGGTGGAGGTAAAGGCAATTGCCCCTGGTCATGCCAGCAGCTCAGCATCTTCTCTTATCTGCATTGCCCTATTCTGAGTATTGTTTCTTAGTCATGGAAGAGTGTGATGGAATGCTGAGGACTGGCTTTAATTGTATTCTATGGCCCCTTCAAACTCTGTGATTCTATTCCATTTATTGCAGGCTCCAGTTAGCAGAACAGACATGCAAGTTTTTAGAAACACTATCTTTCCCTGGCAAATTAGGACATTTGGAACGTAAGACAGCTGCACAGATGGTAGAAAGCGCTATCAAGTTGCACCCATCTAATGGCAAACCCTCATGGGGTTTTCAAGACAAGAGATTAATTAACAGAGGTGCTTTGCCATTGACCGTCTCTCCATAGCAATCCTGGGCTTCCTTGATGATCTCCCATCCAGAGTTCCCTCTAAGTTGTGTTAGGGGAGTGCAGATGCACAAAATTTAAGCCAGCAGTTCAGGGATTTTTCAGTCATCTCACAAGTGAACTGAGAAGGCATTCCCCCCCCCCTCTCCATTAGAAACAATGGAGGATGGGGCACCTCCTGGGGCCCATAGAATTAGACCCCCTGGTCTAATCTTTTGAAACTGGGCCGGGGGGGGGGGGGGTTTGAGGAGAGGCACCAGCAACTATGCTGCAAATTTGTCAAAAACAGCTCCCCAGAGCCCTAGATATCCCTGGATCGATTCTCCATTATCACCTATGGGGTCCATTGACTATATTGCTCCCTGTAGGCTATAATGGAGCCAAGAAACCCCCCCCCCTTTTTTTTTTTTTTGCATACCCCTATTATGCTTTTCAGTATGATTTGTAAGCTGCCTTGAGTCACAGGGAAAAGTGGGATATAAATGTTTGAATAAATAAGTAGTTTGTCAATGGGGAATGATGTGTTTGTTCCCCAGTGAGACAAAAAAGGGAAGATGGGGTTCCCTTTGTCCATCCAAAACAGACTATATTGGGGGTCATGGGACTGGCGTGGACAAACATCATACGGGATGAGGGCATTAGTAAAGACCAGACATGGGTGAGATTGAGACAAAAAACTGGCTGGGTCCAAAATGTGCATATACTTAGAATGAAAATCACTTGAGTCTCTACCTCTGCCTCCCTCCCAGATATGTCAAGCATCCAAAGTGACTGTGTGGCTGCTCCATGCAATGCCAAGGAGATCCCCGGGGAAATACAAGTGCCCTGCAGCCACCAGCAGCAAAAGCCAAAGTGGAGATTTCATTGATTTATTTGATGATACATTTATATAACCCTTTTCCTGCTGAGGCATCCAAAGTGGTTTACAATTTAAAATATGAAAAGAGAAAACAGTTAAACAGCTAGAAATTGTTGTTTTCTTGGGTAGTGACAATGGTATTATTTAATTGTTTATGCGATTTGTAGTCCGCCTTTCCCACTGGGGCTCAAAGTGGATTACAGAGTGTCAATACAAACAACAATAAGGGACGTTCAGTAAACAATAAAATAGGGTTTCGGTTGTAGAACCAACCAGAAATCTAAAAAACAGCACTGAAGCA
This sequence comes from Lepidodactylus listeri, assembly GCA_029233225.1. Classification (NCBI taxonomy): domain Eukaryota; kingdom Metazoa; phylum Chordata; class Lepidosauria; order Squamata; family Gekkonidae; genus Lepidodactylus; species Lepidodactylus listeri. The sequence continues at coordinate 51,406,596 of JARCFY010000015.1, read as the reverse complement.
AAGCATAAGTATTAACATGACACATCAGATGATGTGAAATTACACACAGAACCCACAGGAAACTATATACAGTATATAGACTGAGATCGAGTTTGGTGTAGTGGTTAAGAGTGTGGACTCTAATCTGGGAGAACTGGGTTTGATTCCGCACTCCTCCACGTGCAGCTGCTGGTGTGACCTTGGATCCATCATAAGTTCTTTCAGAGATGTTCTCTCAAGGGAAGTTCTTGAAAGAGCTCTCTCAGCCTCACCTACCTCACAGGGTGTCTGTTGTGGGGCAGTTGGCATGGCTTTACTGGCCAGGGTTCCTTCTCTCATGATTGACTGGGTTTAGCTATAGTGTTCATACCACAACTGATAACTGAAAAAAAAATCAAGCTTTGTGGAGTTACTACAGTGGTGGGAGCTGCATCCATCCAGACGTGTTGCATGTGAGGCTCTGATGTAGCCAGTCATAGAAACAAGAGTATCCAGCATCTATGGTCTTTAGCAATTGCAATCTCAGTAAACCCCATTTTCAGAGGGATGGCCGTCCCAACTTTGTTTGACAATAATTAATTTCTGCCTTACTACTGTAAAAAAAAAAATCTTCAAGACTGATTACAACTCCAATTAAATCACAATGATGAACAGTGAATGACTGAATCAAAATAATCCTAAAAACCAGATCAATTACACACAACAGGAATCCCATACCGATATAGGATAGTTGGTGGCAATTATTATTTAATTAGTACTTATAGATTAGTAAGTGGGTGGGATGAAGTCAAAAGGGAGGGAATTAATGATGAGTTTCTTGTTTAATTCTAAAAGGAGAACCTCATTCTGTCACGTATGCACCCAGTGGCTTCTCAGACTTCTGTAGTAAAGTCATACATGGTTTATGTGTGAAGCATTCGCTTAATCTGGAGTAGTGTCTTCTGCACTGGCTTGAAAGCAACAGGGAAATTTGTTCTTTTGATTAAAAGATACATTAGAAACATTATTCTGTAATAGGGTTGCCAAATCACTTATAATTCCCGGCGGGAAAGTCCCGGTCCCGGTCTGGGGCCCTCGTGTGTGCGCAAAGCACTCGTGGGGTGCGATGACGTTGCCCAGAAGTGATGTCATCACATTGGGCAAGTCACTGGGCAACGCTCTGGTAACTGCCCTAAAAACTCTATGGTACCATAGAGTTTTCAGAGCGATTATTACAGGATTCCCCTGCAACGTGCCCGGCATGATGACACCACTTCTTGGCAACGTCATCGCGCCAGGCATGTTGGCCTGATGTGGCCATTTCAGGGGTGGGGCTCCCTCCACTGGCCAAATCCGGACCGGTGGATTGGGGACCTATTTAGCGGGGGAATCCCTGCCCCCCGGGGGGACTTGTTAGCCTTATTCTGTAATATGTTGCAATTAGTTCAAAATGAGCATGGAATGATGAGCTGTGCACTTCCTGTTACCTGTTTATATACTCACGCATTTGATTTAGTTCTGCAAAACTGAGTTAATTCGATTAACTGGTTAAAAAACGATTATTTATTTATTTATTAGTTTTGATTTAGATCCCGCCTTGCCTGCATATGCAGGCTCAAGGTGGTGCACAACATGTCAAAATACAATAAATACAATAAAATTCATATGACATACAATATAGATACAAAGTGCAGTTAATACCGATGGTGGTTGCTGTATAATAGTCCATGTAGCACAACCTGTATCCATATGCCACGCAGGCCATAATGATTCAAGTTTGAATAGCTCGTTCAGCAGTCATCAGAGGTCATCAGTGGTCAGTGGCAGCTCCTAATGGAAAGCCTGGTGGAAGAGCTCCGTTTTACAGGCCCTGCGGAACTGTAAGAGGTCCCGCAGGGCCCTGATGTCCTCTGAGAGCTCATTCCACCAGTATGGAGCCACCACTGAAAAGGCCCTAGCTCTGGTGGTAGCCAATCTGGCATCTTTCAGACTGGGAAGAGTCACACGATTTTGCGACCCTGACAGTACTCTTTGGGGAAAGTACATATGGGGAAAGGTGGTCCCTCAGGTAGGCAGGCCCCCAACCATATGGGGCTTTAAAGGTCAAAACCAGCACCTTGAAGCGAATCTGGTATGCTACTGGCAGCCAGTGCAGTGCCTTCAGTGCAGTGCCTTAGGTGAAAAGGTGTTCTAATTAACTGGTCAGCCATTTAACTGAACTGATTCTACTGCCCACTGGGCTTGTTTTTGGTCTGTTAGCAACTTAGAATGAGATTCTGGAGAGGTGGGATAAAAATATTCTAAAGAAATACATTTGCAGATTTAATCAAACACACGAAAGCTTATACCGGGAATAAAACTTCGTTGGTCTTAAGGATGCCACTGAAACTTTGTTCTGCTGCTTCAGACCAACACGGCTACCCCTCCTGAATCTATCTCAGAAGATTAATCAACTAAGAGTTCTTCAGTTATGTGGTGGCTGTAATTTATATGCATATATATAATTTATCAGAGATAAGGTGGATCTGCCCACCCCCATGGCTTTCCAATCTCCCCCATCCTCTGAGAGTCTGAAATGTCCATGAAATCTTGTAACAACCGGCAACAGGAGTCCCTGGACCTGAAGGGGATTTTGAGCTCCCACAGGGGGCAGGAAAATCACACTCTCCAAGTGGAGTCCTTGCACCAGTTGGGATCCAAGCCTTTGTTTACAAAAGAAACATGGCAGCCTACAGTGGTACACTTGGAACAAGTCTTTATTATGGATTAGAAGCAACTACCTAGTGCAAAATGAAATGCTGGCACAATGAAGCAAACGTGCCTTCTTGAAAGCGTCACATTGACCCATGGACCGATGTATGATGTGCTCCTGTGAATGAAATAATCATGCGCAACGAGTGCTCCAGATGACCCGCTGTGATTCATTCTCTTGGCACAAGAAGCCCGAACTGATGCTCTACTGTCATTCCAGACTGGGGGTGTTGAAATCCACCTGAACCATCCGGATTTCACCTTTGTTGCTGCTGAGTAATGGAGGCTGGGTGAATCCGGAGCAAGTTGCTATAATTATCCCTGCTCAGATAAACACTAATAAATTTCACAGGCCGGTGACACAGGGCAGGTGCTTCTCTAGGAATTCTGTCGTGCGAAAGGTCTCAAACGTATGCATAGCCCCGGAGCGCATAGGTAAAAGGCCCCCGTGGGTCACTGTAACTAACCAATGATGTTCTGACATGGCCAAGGAGACCGTCGGTGCTGAGCCTCAGTGAAATGCCATGTGGAGGCAGTTTAAGCAAGACACAAGGAACAGGGGGCCAGTACAGAGGAAGCTACAAAGGAGCCTGCTGTCCCTCAGATACGGTCTGCAAGCATGAGTCAGTCCAGAACTTCTTCCATTCAGAACTTATAATTACAGTAATTAAAAACAGAATCCTTTGCCATTTTAGTGTATTCCTATAGAAGTCCTTCTTAAGAGAGTTATGGACTACTATATGGCACAGTTTAATGTATTTGAACTCCAGGGGGAGCTGTAATGTTTACTTTCTGCTGTTAGGAGCTAGTTGAATTATCTTGCTATTACCTGCCTGATACTGAGCTGAGTCTTTTGCCTTTAACTAGATATATCTTGAAGGTCTCTCTGCTACTGGAAGGTCTACAAGAATGGGGAAGGAGGGGGAAAGGTAGGGTTGCCAGATCCTTACCTTCTGCCGGGGGGGGGGGGGGGGGGCTCCAGGCTGCTCCCCTGGATTTTCACACACACCCCATGTCTCCCGGATTTTCGCACACACCCCATGTCTCCCGGAAGTGACATCGTCGTGCCAGGCACGTTGTGTAGGGGACGCTCTAGCATTTGGCCAAAAACTCTATGGTTACCATAGAGAATCTCTATAGTCTGGAGTTGTGCTGTCATTCTGGGGGATCCCCAGGTCCCCCTTGGAGGCTGGCATCCCTAATTCAGGGAGACTTGGGTAAAACTGGAAAAATTTAAAAATCCAAGCAGCCTTGCTTCTGAGTAAACATGGGCTGAAGATCTGCCCCCAAAGAGTGTGTAGAGCTTCCTAGGCATGAACGTTGACTAAAGCGCAGGGTAGATGTTAACCAGATTACGGAGGTCAGTCCACCTGGAGAAAATGAATCCTTTGGAAGGTGGACTGTATGGCATTGTACCCCACTGAGGTCCCTGTTCTCCCCAGGCTGTTTGAGAGCATCACATAATTGACACAAGAGGAAATGTACTGGAGCCAATGGGGCTACTGTCATATAAATCTGCATGTAATGATTCTTACATTTCCCCCATGTATTCAAAGCAAATGAGGCTGAGAGTGAGTCCCGGCATCCCTATGGTGCCACTATGACACTGAAGTGCTAATTTGGTTTAGTGGTTTAGTGCTCACGTAATTTTTTTTAAACCCTCAGAGGAAAGCATGGCGGGAAAGGGGTGGGGGAAAGTGGCATTGTTTAAAATGACATAGCACTTAGAGACGGCTCATTAACAGAAGGAAAATTTGCTGTGTGAAACCCCTGTCCCTGTATCACTTTACTCAATGATGGGCCAACAATGAATAACATCTGGTTTAGAGCAGTAACATGAAAAGGGCCAAGGTCTTAATTCAAATTTGGATTTAACATGCTTTTTATCCCTTTGCATTAGTTTTAACAATTTTTTACTACTTGTAATTAACGGAATAAGGATTGTTTGCACTTATGTATATTTCTTCTATGCCAATTTGTTTTTACACTTATATTGTGAACCATGGGATCCCTATAAATTAATTGTAATTTCCATGTCTTGAACTTGTTCACATACAAAGCTGCAGTGAGTTAAATTGATGATGACATTTGAATTAGTAGGTATCCATATCCTTTAAATTTGTTTCACACTTCCCAATTCGTTATGAGAGTTTTGACTTGCCAGTTGTTGTTAAAAACTTTCATGTTGATTGCATTATTCAGGAACCCTAAGTAAATATGAACTTCGGTGCTCTGAATTTTTAAGTTGTACTATTATTACAGTATGCGTCACAGTTCATTATATTTGACTGGGATTCCTGGCTTTACTGTTACTTGAAGCTTTTCAGCTGAAGGTATATTCTGCCTCTGTTTAGGACAGATGAGGTTTTTATACTCCATCTTAGTCACATTTATTGGTAGTTTGAAGCCTGTGTGCATGGGGAAAATGCCTGATTGGGCCTTAATCTTAAAGGGATAGAATAGATCATCAAATGATAGGCAACTCTTGAACTGCAGCGCGATAAAATTAGACCGTCCACAGGTCTTCTGTTAAGCAGTTTGGACAGTTCGTATTTGTTTATTCCAGTACTTGCATTTATGTGCACATACTGAAGAAGTGTAATACAAGACAGGAGTACACCCAGATTCCTGTGCCTGTGTGCACGATTTTCTGTATTTCGAATTTATGTATGTAGTTTTTTGGGTTGCAGTATAATAGATATTGTATTGCTTGTGGCTAGGGCTTGTGATATAAGTGAATTGTTATACTCTTTGATTCACAGTGTGTGCTTTGGCATTCTTGTTCTGGTCCATGACCAATAAGTATTTTGTCCAGAGACAATCTCCTCTGTAATGCACAAAGACGCCTTAAGGATTATTTAAGAGGATGGCGCCATCTGCTGGCAAGTAAAAATGCCAACAGTTTTACTTGAGAAGGTTTATAGGTCTTTCCCAAAAACATTCTCTCCTCCCCAATCCAATTCATTTTGCAATCCTATTGGGCCTCTAAAATCTTTTTGATAACATAGCTAGATATAAATGAATGAATGAATGAATGAATGAATGAATGAATGAATGAATGAATGATGCAAGTTTGCTTTTTGGACACTTTTATGCAGTCTGGAACCAGGCTCAGATTGTATGACGCACTGATTCCTTTTTGAGCCTTGCTGGAGTATGCTAAAATGCCACCAGGCTTGAAGCCATGCAGAATTCACAGAGAGCCTAGGGATGCCAGCCTCCAGGTGGGACCTGGGGACCCCACAGAATTACAACTCATCTCCAGACTACAGAGATCAGTTCCCCTGGCAAAAAGGGATGCTTTGGAGGGTGGGCTCTACGGCATTGTAGCCCAATAAGGTCCCTGTCTTCGCCAGACTCCATCCCCAAATCTCCAGGTGTTTCTTAACCTGGATCTGACAACCCTATGCCTCCAGTCGCCTGACAGTGGCACCCCTACGTGAGGCTTGAAGTCTGCTGCTTTGAGGTTGGTAGTTTGTTTACACACAAATACTGGCCATATAACTCTGATCTGTTTCATTTAGACTACCACGAGGACCTACTGAAGTCCATTGTGAGCTACATGTTACAAGCAGGGAATCTGCAGAGTTGTAGGGGCCATCTCATTTTCCTCTCCCCTGCTATATGCTCGTTCCCTTTCCTGAAAGCCTCTGAGGGTCACCAGCCCCCAGGTCCGGGCAGGGTTTCCCTTGCTTCTGGGGGCTCCAATATCCTGCTGGCCAGCTGGCCGGTGCGGGAAACCCCATCCCTAAGAGTGGCCACCCCCCCCGGCCACCCCTCTCCCTCCCCTCTTGCAGAGATTTAAAGGGCTTCAGCGGATTGGTGGGGAGCACATGGCCCGCCAATCAGCTGGAGGCCCCTTTAAATCTTTCAGCAGGTAGGGAGAGGGGCTGTCACTGGCCACACACTTCACTCGCAAAATAGTGTTGCCAAGTACTCACTGGATAGTGGCGGGGGGGAGTCCTCTCGCTCCTGGGAGTTCCCTGGTGCGCGTGCAAAGCACGCACACCGCAATGACATCACCAGAAGTGATGTCATTGAGTGAGGAACATTGGGGGCGGGACCACTCAAATTCAAGGGAAAACCATAGAGTTTTCCCTTGAATTCTAGAGCGTTCCCCCCCCCCAACGTGTCCAATGCGATGACGTCACCTCCGGGAGACGTCATCGCGCCGGGCATGTCTATGCAGCCTGGCAGTTTGGGGGCGGGGTTCCCCCTGGCGGCCCAATCCGGGCCGGCAGGAAGCGGGCCTCTGGAGCAGGGGTTTCCCCACCCTCAGGGGGACTTGGGAACCCTGTCGCAAAAAGACCCTTTAAACTCTTCCTAGCATTACTGACTTTTCCAGTGACTAGGTCTTTCAGATCTTTGACAGATCCTCTAATCATCTCATGGTTTCAAATCCATCACATGAATCACTGATCCCACAGTGCAAACTCAGGAAAAAGGTATCCAGGCTGAATTTGACTTTTTAATTATTTCCAGTCCAAATTGGTCGAAAAACACAACCTCCATGTATGCCATTCTCATTAAACTACATTAATTTATGGCTTGCTGTTGTGTGCGCCTCTTACAAGAATTTTGTAACATGAGTTCTAAAAGGCAGTGTTTTTATTCAAAGATGGTGGGTGTGCGCCCATAACAGCTAGCTTAACGTTTACACTTTCATGGAGGGGGGAAACTAGCATGATATTATCACAGCATTCAGTCTCAATAACTTGTTTCCACAAACTCAAATCCTGTGAATGTTTGTGGTAATAAGAAGCATGGTTGGGGAATCTGATATGGAGGGTGTTGTTTGTTTGATAGCATCTGTTTGTTTTTGAGCACCAGCTCTTTTATGCATGCAGCCTGTTTTACTCAGAAAGAAATCCCACTGCATTCAGTGGGACTTACTCTCCAGTAACTACACAGGATTGTAACCTCCATGCTTCTATCACTCCTCTCTGTCTGCTCCATTCTGTCCCAAACTTGATTTTTAACTTTAAAAACTATTTTAGTCTGCAACAAATCTACTGAAGCCACAAGAACTATTTCTTATATAAGGAAATAAATGAAAAATAGCTATTACTTTGGCTGAGCATCATAACTCTTTCCAAATTTCTCTGTTAATGAAAGCCTGCATGGTGTAGTGGTTAAGAGCGGCAGGACTCTAATCCGGAGAACTCCTCCACATGAAGGTAGCTGGGTGACATTGGGTCGCTCACAGCTCTCAGAGCTCTCTCAACCCCCCAAATAAGTCTAGCTCGCCACCTAGTGGTGCATAACACCAAATGGAACCAGTTTGGTGTAGTGGTTAAGAGCAGCTGACTCTGATCTGGAGAACTGGGTTTGTTTCCCCACTCCACACGAAGCCAGCTGGATGACCTTGGGCCAGTCACAGTTTTCTCAGAGCTCTTTCAGCCCCACTTACCTCACAGGGTGTCTCTTGTGGGGAGGGGAAGGGAAAAGAGATTGTTTGTAAGACACTCTGAGATTCCTTCGGGTAGTGAAAAGCGGGGTATAAAAACCAACTCTTCTACTTAAGGCAGCTGGGTAATCTTCGGATCTCCTGGCTATACCACACACAACACCATACAATAATAATAATAATAATTTCCCGTGTTAATTCATTTTTAGCCACTCTTTTTCTTCTTTGCTTTATATGAAATGCCACACACCTTGTCCTGGGAGACTGGGCCTTCCAGACTTGCTTTGTAATAATGCCTGTTGCTTTTGGCTAGAGTTGCCAACTTCAAGGTAGTGGCTGGAGATCTCCTGGAATTACAGCTGATCCCCAGGCAACAGAAATCAGTTCACCTGGAGAAAATGACCACTTTGGAAGGTGGACTCTATGGCATTATGCCCCACTGAGGTCCCTCCCCAAACCCCACCCCCCTCAGGTTCCACCCCCCAAATCTCCAAGTGTTTCCTAAACCAGAGCTGGTAGGGTTGCCATCCTCCAAGTGGGGACTGGGGATCTCCCACTTTTACAACTGATCTCCAGCTGACAGAGATCAGCTCCCCTGGAGAAAATGGCTGCTTTGGAGGGTGGGCTCTATGGCATTGTACCATGCTGAGGCCCCTCCCCTCCCCAAACCCTGCCCTCTCCTGGCTCCACCCCCAAAGTCCCCAGGTATTTTCCAACCTGGACTTGGCAACCCTAAGAACAGGCAACTCTACTTTTGGGATCCGCCAAGTCAACTAAATGTAACACTTCATACCTTTTACAAAGTTTTACTTTCAACTGACAGTGTTTTGTATCCCTGTCTATCTAATGCATTATTTTACCCAGTCTTTCCTCTAAAAGGAGTGAGGCATACATGATGATAATTCTACTTCCCCATTTTACCCTCCCAACTCTGTGAAATAAATTAAGCTGAGAATCATGGTCACCCAAAATAGTAAAAAGCCCAGTAGCCTCAATTCAAACTCAGCTCTCCCAAATTCTAGTCTGACACCACTAAAATACACTCATTATATTTTACTGTCTTTGCTATATAGCAAGCTGTCTTTGCTATATTGGGCTGTAGAAGGCTAACAAGACTATCCGACCGAGCCTACTGCCCGCACGCACTAGAATTTACCCCACAGAAGCATCAGTTCCCCTGGAGAAAAGTTATCCTCTCATTATCATCTACCCTTTTCCGGAACCTTTCTTCCGCGTCTCACTGTTTTCCATTCGGACTCTCTTTCTTGTCGCTCCCAAGATGGCGGCGCCCATGAGCGACTGTCGCAAGGCTCTTGAGAGTATGGAGCCCTCCGTTCTGCCCGGTGGGGCAGCCCCGTACGGGAACTTCCCCGATTATGCTCGCTTCCACCCACCGGAGGGACGCGTTCGCCTCCTTCCTACCGCGCTGCTGAGCCGGTTATTCCCAAATCAACGTGAGGGACCGCTTCTGGGTCTGGACATAGGATGCAACTCAGGGGTGAGAGACTGTGGAGTGTATCGGAGCGTAGCTGGGTGGGCACTGCAAGCCTTCGTGGACAGCTGCCAACCCTTTGCCTGGCAGCAGGTGGAAGTTCAACAGGTTGAGTTGCAAGATTCGGGTGCGTGTAGCTGTTTTAAGTTTTTGTTATTTGAAGATACAGAAGATTAATGCGAGATCTGTGGAGCTCTTCAGACTCCAGTTGTTCACATTAATTGGGGGGGGGGGGGGGGGGAGACGTAATTTCGGTTTTCTCCTGTATCCTAAAAGCTGACATTTAGCATGAAAGGTCTTGCCACGGAAATACTGTGACCTAGAGAGAGGCATCTGATTTGCTGTCACGTAGTTTGCATGCTATTATAAACAGTGCAGGAACAAAATTGCAGTGTCCAGGTATGTTGAATGTCTAGGGCACTAATACTTTAAATTGGTTGCTGTTTCTCTGTGGAAACTAGTGTGAACCCTTGAACGATATGAACATACATGACATAATGAATCGACACTGTTTATTGCATGCTTCCTTGCTTCCAGTCCTTTAAAGACCTGGTTTTTGTCCTGTGGTATTTGCAGGAAATGTGAGGGATATAAATTTTATTTTTAAAAATATTTATAGCCTGCCTTATGGCTTTAGGTGGTATACAATTCCATGGAAAGTATAGTGAATCCCCAGTTATTAATCCCCCTTCCCAAGAAAATGGATGCAGCCTACATTTCATAAACACCCTAGTGAGAAAAATAAAAAACAGTCTTGCAGTGCCTCAAAAATCTTTTGGAAGATGGTGCCTCCTGTACCTTCTCAGGGAGCCCATTCCATAAGGTAGGAGGTACTCTACTAAATGCATAAATTCTAGAAGTTATCAGGTGAGCTGTTTTAAATGGGAACAACCAGGAGGTGGCAACCAGTAGCCATTGAAAACAGAGTTTCATTAGCTGCTTAAAGGTCTCTCTCAGACCTTTGCATTTGACACTAGATGACACTGAGTTACAGTTATCTCCCTTTAGTGTAACCTCTTTCCACTGTGTAATGAATTAATATTGCATCTGGAGTCTTGGTTCAGACTTGAGTTTAATGACAGTTCACTTTTCTAATTTGTTCATTGGGAATTTAAAGGAGGGGCTGTGGTTCACTGGGACAGCATCTGCTTGGAATGCAGAAGGTCCCAGGCTCAATCCCTGGCATCTCCCGTTAAAAGATCTGGCAGGAGGTGATGTGAAAGACCTGTGCCTGAGACCCTGAAAGCTGCTGTCTGTCTGAGTAGACAATACTGCTTTTGATGGACCAATGGTATGATTCCATATAAGGCAGTTTCCTGTGATTTCTCATGCGGATGCCAGAGTGAGTTTGCTTGTGTGTGTTTCTGCAAAACAAACCAGCTGACTTGCCATGCCGGATTTCTGTTTGCTGCTCATTTACTTTGAACTTTCTGTTTTGACTTTTTAATATACATGTAGGGCCTTCTGTACTTTCAGGTTGTAGCAGAGCAGTCATAAACAGAGTAATATCCTTCCTAAGCCAGGTCACCAAATTCAAGGAGGCCATTAGACATGGTAGCTAAAACCTCCATGTTCAAAAACAGTGTGCCTTTAAGTAACAGATGCTGGAGATGAACCATGGAGCAAGGCTGTCCTTTTCATGCCTTGTTTGGCCATTGTTAGAAATAGGCTAGCCTGATTCTTGTCAGATCTTGGAAGCTAAGCAGGGTCAACCCTGGTTAGTATTTGGATGGGAAACCTTCAGCCAAGTCCAGGGTTGCTATGCAGAGCCAGGCAGTGGCAAACCACTTCTGAACATCTCTTGCCTTGAAAACCCTACAGGATCACACTTAAGTCAGCTATGACTGGACGGCAAAGAAGAAAAAGAAACAGTATGCTAGACAGACCTATGGCATTTCTTATATGCTTATATATGTATATCCATCTTATATATATATATTTTCGGTACAAAGGAAACTTTCTTTTAAACCTTATCTTGATTAAATTGTAGTAGAATCTTTCAAGAGTTGGAAGAGTCACCCTAGGGGGGTTAGCCCATGTGCCTCAGTTTGACACACCTTGTTTCAGAAGCAGGATTTGCATACTGAAGAGTTTCTCTCTCCTCTCTAGGAGCTCAGCATTGCCCTCTACAGACACCTCCTTGGACTGCAAGACAACAGAGGCAGCCCAGAATGTTCCATGGCTGGGATGGACCTGAGCTTCCTTTGCTGTGACATCGATAGTGAGCTGATCGAGCGAGCCAAGCAGCGAAACCCCTTCCCTGCTTCTGTTTCTTATGTCACCCTTGATATCATGGACCCCAATACCAGGGAGCCTCTGCTGTGCTCCTACTTGAGGAAGTTTGGACGCTCTACTTTTGACATTTGCTTCTGCATGTCCGTGACCATGTGGATCCACCTGAATCACGGGGACAGTGGCCTGGTGGCGTTCTTGTCCTGCCTTGCCTCCAAGTGCACATACTTCCTAGTGGAACCGCAGCCGTGGAAGTGCTACCGAACGGCTGCCCGGCGCTTGCGGAAGCTGGGGAGGAATGACTTTGACCATTTCCGCTCACTCACCATCAATGGGGACATGGCGGAGAAGATAACCGAAATCTTGACCAAAGACTGTGCCATGGAGCTTGTGTGTTGTTTCGGGAGCACCAACTGGGACAGGAGCCTTTTGCTTTTCAAAACCAGTAGGCCGAATACGTGTGGTGATTAAGGACTTGTCAGTGTTTGTATCACGTCAGAGAGAAGGCAGCAAGTTATCGGCAGGGTGGCCTGATGCTGGCCTGTTAACTTACATATAGTTATTTTAAGGTCACTTCAGTCGAATGCACGTTTTCATCTCACTGTGCTTGGGTGCTTGTGTGTAATCTTTTAGGAAGTATTCACGGTATGGTGCCATTAACCCCTTAGAGTGGTGATGGGTGAGGCTTGAGAGGGAAAGCTGATGGGACAGGGTTGTAGGGTCCTCCAGTGAAGGAACTCCAGCTTCACTGCTGAACGAGTAATGGGAGGCTGGAGGCCCTATGGATAGCAAACTACATGCTGAAGGCTAGTGGAAGTTTTGGCTAGGCTTGGAAAGCTGCTGAGTTGTTTGGGTGGAAGGCGCGGTGCCAGGAAAGAGTTTTAATATTTTGCCAGGATGCCAAAAATGTTTCTGTTTCTTTGAATATGTTACACTGTATCTCCCCCCATTTTTTTTAAAAAATGATTTTTTTCATGTTCTCTCATCTCTTTGAAACAATCATCACTGTTTTTCCTTTATAGCATTCATTGCAAAAGCAGAAAACCAAATGTACTGTGCTGGGAGAACCAGAGTTGGTTCACAAATATTTAATTCATTAAGAGGAAAGAGAATACTGGTGAAAATGCATTGTCACATTCATATGCTTGTTTCTCCAGCAGAAGCAGTACAACATTTTGGAACAACATGGAAGCTCTCTGGGTGACCTTGGGCCTGTCATGGTCTCTCAGCTGCACCTACCTCACAGGGTTGTTGTGAGGATAAAATGGAAGAGAGGAGAATGGTGTAAGCGGCCTTGGGTCCCTCTTGGGGACAAAGGTGAAGTGCGAATGAATTAAATAAATAGTAAATTATGGTCTTCCGTATGTTGTTTAGAATCGTTGTTTTATTTACATTGGAAGCAGCCTTGAGTTCTGCAGGATACGAAGGTGGCTGATAAATGTTTTAAATAAAGCCAGTCTGGTGTAGTGGTTAAGTGCGCGGACTCTAATCTGGGAGAACTGGGTTTGATTCCCCACTCCTCCACTTGCACCTGGCTGGATGACCTTGGGCAAGCCATAGCTCTGTACCAGCTGTTCTCTCAAGGACAGCTTGGGAAAGAGCTCTCTCAGCCCCACCTACCTCACAGGGTGTCTGTTGTGAGGAGGGGAGGGGAAAGGAGTTTGTAAGCCGCTCTGAGACTCTTAAGTGAGTGAAGGGCGGGATATAAATCCAATCTCTTCTCTCTCCTCTTCTCTAAAGAAGCAGGCAAACGGGGGTTTATGGACAACCCAAGATTCGTTACTCACATCTGCTAGACTAACCTGTGATTCTTCTGGCCAATCCACTGGTCATCATGACATCTGAATGCTCCCTGAAAGCTGGGTGGTGGTGGTGGTCCTTCCTTGCAGTATGTGGTGAAATGGCTTTACTGGAGTGGCAGTTATGGAGTTGTTTACAGATGGCAACTGCAACATTTCTTTGGCCAGCCGTCTTTAAACCAGGTGTCATACCTCTCATTCTCTGCCCTTTCTCCAGCTTGGCCAGAAGAGGGCGCCATTATTTCAAAGCTCACCAGAAAGAGATCGCCATATGTATCCATGAGCTCCATGCACAGACATGCTGCTTACACAATAGTGTGCAGGCATGTTTGTTTATTTACTTCACTTATACCCCACTTTCCTCCCCAATGGGGACCCAAAGTGGCTTACGTTGTTCTCCTTGCTTTCATGTTATCCTCACAACAACCCTGTGAGGTAGGCTGGGTTGAGTGTGGGTGACTGGCCCAACACGCTTCCATGGCAGAGTGGGGACCCTTGTCTGAAACTCTAACCACCAGCCTACACCACGTGTCTACGTGTGGGGAGGTCTGTGCTGGGAACTAGCTCCCAGGTGTACAAGGTCTGATTCAGATGGGCACCGTGCCACTTAGAATCACAGAATCATAGAACTGGAAAAAACCTCCAGGATCATCTAGTCCAACCCCCTGCATAATGCAGGAAATTCACAAATACCTCCCCCCCCCACACACACACACCCAGTGACCCGTGCTCTATGCTGCCCCCCTGACATTTTCCTAATCTGAAATGGCCCTAGTGGCCCACTATTTGCTTCACTGGGAGTGCCACGTGCACTGATGGGGTATGCTTAGGTTTCTCCAATGCGGCAAATAGCATCCCCTGGGCTGTTTGAGATTGGGGAAATGGCAGGGGGACCTAAACATCCTCTACCTGTGTGCCATTGTCCTGATCCATGCATGCCTGGGAATTACCGTTCCAAAACAAAAGTCACAAAACACTTCTGATGGGGTGGACCCAGGAAAGATGTAACATGCAGTTAAGTTCCGAGTTTGTACTTGGGGACTTACCTGTGCTGAGGTCTCCTCACCTGCCCCAAGTGATCTCAGTTCCTGACGAATGCAGACCATTTACCTAGGCTCATAGGCTGTGGTGGGGATCCACTGATAGCTGAGCTTCCTCTTACCTGCATTGCCGTGCATCTTCATCTGCCTCTTGCCCACACAAAAGAAGATGCAAGCTGACAAATGGTTCATTAGGATACCCCTAGGCCTGGAGGAAAGGATTCATGTTGCAAAGGGGTGATAGAAAGATTCCAGAAGGGACCTCTGTTAGTCTGTTGCTGCTGAAACAAAAGAGCTTGCTGATAACTTAAGGTCTAATACTCATTTGCCTTTTATTTACCGTGCCATCAGCTTTCTGCTTGGTAGAGTGACAGGTGGGATGTAAGAAAGTATAAGAACCACTGAACATTGGCTACCCAACCCCTGGCTGCTGGTAATCACCACCAGTAATTGACTTTTATGATTTCACAAGATGTGGCTTGCTTGCTTTCAAGTTCGTGTTTGCTGTAATAAGGAGTATTTTATTTATTTATTTATTGCACTTTGACCCCGCCCTCCCTGCGAGCGGGCTCAATAGAGGGGTATTTTTAAAAAATTGGCAAAACATTTAGAGTGCTGATTACCACATTCTGTACTTATGATTTCAGAAGGCATATGTGCCCGAGCCATTGGTTCTGGTGGTGTGGGACAGACCCCTCTGCCCTCAGAGAAGATTTCTTTAGCACTGCTTACATTGATTTACTCTGAGGGACATTCCAGATTTGTTATCGCTACTCAACCATTTGAACTGCACCTTTTTGTAATAGTTTGGTATTGATTTGCATCGCGCAGAATAGAAGTCTAGCGTCTTGCTGGGAGGTCACTTGGTATGTTTGTATGTGACAATGGTGATTGGGATTGGTTGCAGCAGTTCAGTTCTCTGAAAGGCTCTCCTGTATTAACTTTGGCGCAATCAGGTGGAGTGTTCCTAGAGCAGCGGTATTTAAAGTTTCTACCTCCAGGGAATACTTTCATGTTACCTTGTCCACTGACAAATTTCTTCCAACATAAGAACCCAGCTGGATCGCACCAGTAGTCTATCTAGTCCAACTTCACACGGTGGCCAGCCAGTTACTGGGAACTAACAACAGGGCGCAGAGGCTGAGGCCTTCCCTAATGTTGCCTCTTGGCACTGATATTCAATGACTTTAGTTCCCATGACTTGTCCCTCTTTAGTCCCCATGACTATTAGCCACTGATAGACTTGTGCTCCATGATTCTCCATGAACAGACACTCCTGCTACAGAACTGGCACATGTTGCAAAGAATTCTGATTTATGTTCTTGGGTGTACTTTGTGCACCTGGGTGCCGGTTAGGACTTCTGTGTTTCAGGGTCAGCCTGCATCACAATCAAACACTACACCAGCTCAGAAAGTGTTGCTGCAGAAGCAGGCATTCAGGTAAACCCAGATTTTTAAAAGAAAAAGCTAAGGTATGGTTTTATCTCATTTCCTGTGCAAAGCAAATTCCACAGACTTCTACTCAGCTCCCAATCCAGCTGCTCTTCTGCAAGGTACAGACTATCTCTTGGCACCCATCCCTGGAGACACTCAGTGTTTTGGAGCATCTTCCAGCATTTCAGATGCAGCACTGCCTCATTAATATACTGTGAACAAAATTAGACAGGACAAGTGGGAACCCGCACAATGTTCCCTCTAAGCTGTGGAGTCTTGTGAGCAAAAATTCTACTCTGAGCTACTGGCATTAAAGTTGTGACTTGAGTGAGCGATTTGGCTACTGCATAAATTAGTTTGCTCTGGAGCTGTCCTTCCTGAGCTAAGACAAAAATATGTGAGCTGGAGGCTAAAAAACTGAGCTAGCTCGCACTATAACTCAGCTTAGAAGGAACACTGCCCGTAAGGACTTGAAGGCAGCATCTCATTTCTCCCTCACCACTCTTTCCCTTTCCTGAATGCCCTTATATCTTCTTCCCTTTTCCTTTTGGTGAGTATTTGTGTAGGTGTGGGTGTTCTTGCAAACCTGGAAGTCATGGTGACTTCTGGTGACCCCTAGTGGGTCTAGGACATTTTTAGAGAGGTGGCTTGATTGCCTGCCTCTGCATCCCGGCCCTAATATTCCTTGGAGGTTGCCCTTCCAAGTACTTGCCAGGGTTGGCCCTGCTTAGCTTCCAAGATCTGACAAGACTGTGCTTGCCTGGGCTATCCAGGTCAGGGCAGCTTTACCCCTTTTCCTGCTTCCTTCTCCTCGAGGGTTGCCAACCTGAAGATCTCTTGAAATCACAGTGGATCTCCCAACTACAGAGATCAGTTCCCCTTTGGGTTGCCAGCTCCAAATTGGGAAGTTCCTGAAGATTTGGGGGTGGACCCTTAGGAGGGTGAACTTTGGGGAGGGAAGTTACCTCAGCAAGGTATAGTGCCAGAGAATCCACCCTCCAAAGCAGCCATTTTCTCCAGGGGAGCTGATCTCTGTTGTCTGGAGAACAGTTATGATTCCACGTGATTGCCAGTTCTCATCTGGAGGTTGGCAACCCTAGTTCCCCTGGAGGAAATGGCTGCTTTGGAGGATGGAGTCTATAGCATCTTATTCCTCTGAGGTCCCTCCCCTCCCCTCCCCAAACCCTCCCCTCCCCAGCTTCCACTGCCCAAATCTCCAAGAATTTTCTAACCTGGAGTTTGCAACCCTGTCTCTTTCCTACCCAACAGCCAACCTACCTTTATCTTCTCCTCTTTCTTAAGCTGTCCATTTCCCCTCCACAGCCTCTGCCTAGGAAATCTATGGCCCAGTTGTGTGGTGCCACCCCCTGGGCCAGTACCACTTTGCATGGTAGGGGGGCCCTCAAGGACTTGTGTGCGGGGCGTGCCTCACTTTCTCTTGAATCTCCCCACACCATTTCCCCTTTCCCTCTCTGCCTGGCAACCCCCATATCCTCTCCCCTTTACCTGCCACCTTCTCTCCCACCAACCTACCTTTTGTTTCCCTCCCATCTTCAGCTATATTTACTGTTTATTCACTTCATTCCTACCCCACAGTGGGGACCAAGGGACCAAAGCAGCATACGTTATTCTCCTCTCCTTTTTATTCTGCACAACGACGTGAAGGTTGGCTGACGGCTGTTAGAATATAAGATTTACTATCAACGGAAAGACTGGTGATAGCAGTGCGGAGAGAGATCATTCTCTGTCCGACACCCTGAATAGTTGCTGCCAGAGTCAATGCTCCCTCTAAGCTGTGGAGTCTTGTGAGCAAAATTTCAACTTTGTGAGCTGCTGGCATTAAACCTGTGAGCGAGCGATTTGGCTGCTGCAGAAATCAGTTCGCTTTGGAGCCATCCTTCCTGAGCTAAGACAAAACAGTGTGAGCCGGAGGCTAAAAAATGGTGAGCCAGCTCCCACTAACTCAGCTTAGAGGGAACATTGGCCAGAGTAGACAATATGTGGCTAAGAGGACCAAAGATTTGGTTTTCTGTTAGGCAGCT
The DNA here is from genome assembly GCA_029233225.1 of Lepidodactylus listeri. Lineage (NCBI taxonomy): Eukaryota > Metazoa > Chordata > Lepidosauria > Squamata > Gekkonidae > Lepidodactylus > Lepidodactylus listeri. Next base: position 51,388,441 of record JARCFY010000015.1, on the reverse strand, counting down.
GACGAGGCTAGCCCCCATGTCAGATCTCAGAAGCTAAGCAGGGTTGGCCCTGGTCAGTATTTGGATGAGAGACCGCCAAGGAAGTCCAGGGTTGCTTCATAGCAGCAGGCAATGGCAACCCACCTCTAAATGCCTCTTGCCTTGAAAACCCCACAGGGCCGTCATAAGTCAGCTGCAGCTTGACAGCAAAAGAAGGCAGCTTCATGTAAAAAGGCAGCTTCCTTTTCCCATCAGCCATGTCTGCACATATTTAATAACATTGACTTACAGTGTCAGACAGGACCCTGTGACTTTTCCAGCATCACAAACCTTTAACGACTAGGCTCCCTTAATATCCTTTCCTACCCTACCTGTCCAACTGGTGGTAGTAGTGTATTGCAGAACACAGGCAACTGAGCAAGGTCTCCGTGTAATTTTATTTTCAGCACAGGTTGCTGCACGTCGTTGAATGCTTTACCTGAAAGGAATTGGGTGATTGTCTCAAAGGATTGGACTGGAGCCGTTTCCCCCTTTTTCCCAGTTCCTTTTCTGGAAACTATGCAGTATGGTTTGCAGTGAGGTGCAATTAGATCTTTGCCTAGAAATTTCGGAGAGGAGAAAGCACCAAAGTTTCTTCCCTCTGTAGGATAGTGTAATTGGTGCTGATAACTGGGATTTTAACAGAATGCAAGCGAGGTAGTCTCAGTAGTCCCTGAGTAGGAAGGGTGGGGGAGAGAATACACATGCCAAGAATTCTCTCATCTACCAGTCATTTATAATTTATTTACTTCATTTATACCCCACCTTTCTCCCCAATGGGAACCCAAAGCAGCTTTCACCTTTCTCCTCTCCTCCATTTTATCTTCACAACAACCCTGTGAGGTAGATTATACTGAGAATATGTGACCCAAGATCACCCACAAATTGCCAACTCTAGCTTGGGAAATTCTGGGGGATTCGGAGCCAGTGCCTAGGGAGGGACTTCAGTTTCTCCTGACATTCTAGTATACTATACAGTCCACCCTCTGAAGTCTGTAAGAACATAACATAGGAACATACAAGAAGCCATGTTGGATCAGGCCAATGGCCCATCCAGTCCAACACTCTGTGTCACACAGTGGCCAAAACCCAGGTGCCCTCAGGAAGTCCAGAAGCCCTCCCACTGTTGCCCTCCAAGCCCCAAGAGTACAGAGCATCACTGCCCCAGACATTGGGTGCTTTCACACATGCTAAGTAATTCAGTTTCAATGCACTTCAGCAACTGTTCGCAAGTGGATTTTATTTATTTATATTTATTTATTTATTGGATTTATATCCCGCCCTCCCCGCGAACGGGCTCAGGGCGGCTTTTGCCATTTCACACAGGAAAATCCAGTTGCAAAGTGGATTGAAAGTGTGCTATTTAGTATGTGTGAAAGGGCTAATAATGTTCCATCTATATCTTGTGGCTCATAGCCACTGATGGACCTCTGCTCCATATGGCTATTCAGTCCCCACTTGAAGCTGAAGTTGTAAATCACTTGTAATTCTGGGAGAATTCTAGGTCCCACCCAAGCTTCCTGGCAGCTTGTTAGGGTTGCCAGCTCTGGGTCAGGAAATACCTGGAGATTTTGGGGGGTGGAGCCTCAGTAGAGTATAATGCCATAAAGTTCACCCTCCAAAGCAGCCATTTTCTCCAAGGAAACTGATCTTGGTTGGCTGGAGATCCATTATAATAGCAGGAGATCTCCAGGTGCCACCTGGAGGTTGGCAACCCTATTGGATAAGGAAACCTCTGTCTCCCAGATCCTAGACAGACACTTTAATGACTAAATCACACTGACCTTCTGGGTTATTTTGTACAAATGTGATACTGGAGTGGGAGGCCCTATGCTGTTCTCCCCAATCCCCCAAATGTCCCACTCCACCACCCTCTGGAGCTGGCCTTGAGTGTGTGTGTGTGTGTGTTTAATGCATGAAAGATGCCTCCAAGACATGAGAGATCTTCACAACCTTCTTTCCTGACCGCAGTCTTTTTGCTGAACAGTCCTGGATCACATCATTGTTTTTTCTTTAACAGAAAGGGTAAGGACTACAGTAGGAGAAATAGGGGGTCTGCACCTTACTTCTGATTTGAGAATGCTTTATTGTGCCCAACGACAAAGCATTTGACTTGATTCATTTGCAGCTGTTTTGTTCTCCATGCATCTGTTGCGGTATATCTACTCCCTACAATGTGGTTTGATTGGGATCGCAGAAAGAACCTTCATGGCTGAGCCTTGACTTTCTCATTCCAAGCCCAGCACAACAGTCACTGGACCACATTTCTCATCCTCTCCACTCACCACTAGCTGAGATTATCTTCCTACTATTTGTATGCATTACAAATGCAGGGGGCCAGTCAAACAATGTCAAAATTCAGAGCAAGGGATCAACCAAGAGCTAGTACAAGACAGCCCCTTTGTATCACTGAAAATATACAGCAGAATGCTAATGATAATCAATATGTTGATTAATAATGCAAAAAGGTTTCTGCAGCCTGAACACTTGCCGCTCTGAGTCCTTAATTAGGAAGCACCGCACATCAAGCCTTGCAATAAGTAGGAATATATAGGAGCACTTTGTGCCATTCTTTTACTGCACTGGCCTCAATCTGAACATGGTTTGTTCTTAGCTTCCTGGCAACTGTTCACCTGTATCATTTCCCTTTCTGTAAAGTCCTTCTAAGGAACTCTTCATTCTTGGCCCCTTTCATATACTGGTTTGTTCTAGCATCCCATGTAAACCTCCAGTATCTCCAAAGATTTGTTTTTCTTTTTTAAAAGAGCCATATTTGGTTCTGTGCTCAGCTATGTTTGGCTCTAAAGCCATAGGTCACAAGTAAGCCGAGAATATCAAGTTGCCGACTGTCAGGCCAGTGTGTGACAGAATAAAGCGAGCAAGGATCTCCTCATGAAGATCTATACTATGACATTAGAGGAAGAGATTGGATTTATACCCCGCCCTTCACTCAAAGTCTCAGAGCGGCTTACAGTCTCCTTCCCTTCCTCTCCCCACAACAGACACCCTGTGAGGTAAGTGGAGCGGAGAGAGCTCTGAGAGAACTGCTCTTGAGACAACAGCTCTGAGAGAACTGTGACTGACCCAAAGTCACCCAGCTGGCTACATGTGGAAGAGTGGGGAATCAAACCCGGTTCTCCAGATAAGAGTCCACCGCCATTAATCACTACACCAAACTGGCTTTGGTTTTTTCCATGTCACTGGCAAGAGAAAATTTGCATCCGGTTGAGGATGAGATCTGCCCTGGCCTGAGGCATTTCTGATGTCAGCCTTGTTCCCAGAAAAGGCCTCACCCAACACTTTCCCTTCAGCATCCACAGCACCTCAGGCTGTGTGTGTGTGTGTGTGTGTGTGTAGAAGATGCCTCCATCTAACCCGTATCTCCAACTCCAACTCTCACCTTCCTTGAGTTTACAGGAAGGGTTGCCAACCTCCAGGTGGTAGAAAAGAGCAAAACAACCGTGATATATTATGCCAAAGAAAACTGTCCAGAGACTTATAAGTTCTTATTCAATATCCAATTTACTCGGACACAGCTGGGGGAAGCCACCTGAGGAAGCTGCATGGCCAGAGAACCAGTCCTGCTGATCTTCTCCTGGCAGAAGTCCTGATAAGCTCTGGAGCCTTGCCGTACAGCTCCAGAAGTTCTCATGACACAGCACTTTCCCACCCTTCAGAGAGCTGCACAGCCAGTGTTAACACAGCCACGCATTGCAAAGGAAGATTTCTTTGCAAACCTTGAAGCATCACTAGTTATGGGGGACAGAGGCATTGCATGGCTCTTTCAAGGCCCTTCCAAAAATCCTGGTTGGCTCAGAACATTACAAAAGGTGGCAAACCACCTGGAGGGGAAATCGTCAGTAGTGGGAAAGAAATGTTTCATGGTCAGTTGGACGTCCAGGGGTCTATGGCAGGCCAAATGTTCAAGGCCGAGTGAGAATCCCGCCCACCTCCTACTCCAAAGTTGGTTTAACTCCACTGAGGGTGAAATCTTAAAAGCTCGTTCCCCTTGCTGAATAGAATCATAGAGTTGGAAGGGACCTCCAGGGTCATGTAGTCCAGCCCCCTGCCTCAAGTCACTTAACAGGTGAACAGCAGAGGCAGTGGTGGGACGGGAGGGCTGCCCTGGCCACCGCTGCTATGTGTTACCAGTTCTCACCATGGTCACATTGCCGCATTGTTTAAGAGGCTGCTCATGTGATTGGCTTGAGCCGTGTCGACCACCGATAAAACCCAGCCTGAGGGCAATTTCATGGCTGCATCAGATCACAAAGAAGGCAGTGTATGCACTAATTCCCCGTCCAAAGGAGGGTCAGCAATTTTATGCAAAAAAAGTGAGTCCCCTGAGTGCCAGAGATACATCCCATCCCTCCCTAGGAAATACCTAGAGATTTGGGAGGGTGGAGCCTGGGGAGGGCAGGGTTTGTATAGGGGAGGAGGGACCTCAGCAGGGTACAATGCCAGAGAGTCCACCCTCCAAAGCAGCCCTTTTCTTCAAGGGCTTCTCTTGTCTGGAGATCAATTGTAGTACCAGGAGATTGCCAGGAACCACCTGGGGTTGGCAACCATATCCCTCCCAGCAACAGGGCAGGCTTTTCCCTCAGTTTCTAGTGTGAAATGATCAAATCAGCGGGAATTTGTGGAATTTGTCTGTATTCAATAAGCCCCCTTTTCATGCAAGACCTGTTTTCTTCCTTTAAATTTCATACAGACAGCAGAAAAGTGACAGGTGCAGTTTTTCTCCAGACTTTTTCTGGGGAAAAGGTGGATCAATTATAGTTCTTGGCATGCAGCTTTTTAAGGACAGAAGCCCTGTTGAGGTTGCAGTTACACATGCCAGTTGAAGTGGAGGGGAAGCAAGGCTATTTCCTCTGGAGGAATTAGACCTGCAGTTGCAAGATCACACAGCCCTTTGTTGCTGCAGGCCCAGCACGTCACTGTGTGATCAGATGCAACTGCGGGTGAATTGGGTTTTTTTTCTGTTTATTTCCCATGTGCATAAATGAGAAATCACACTTCCGCACCAAGACCTCCCCCATGGGTATGCGATGATGTGCATTCTGCAAATGGGGGGGGGGGGGAACGGCACTGAGCTGGGATGGATTGATCAGACCATCCCAATGATTTGAAAGTGTGCTTCAGAAAGGGAAAAGTCCATCTGTGGCCCACCACAACCCATCTACCCCCAGATTTCCCCCGGTGTCTTTTAACTCCACTTCTGCCATGGAGCAGTGTGGGTTGCTGACACTTGTGGGACACTTCCCAGATGTTGCTGTCTGATCACACCCTTTTGATCCATCAGGCATTTGCACCTATGTCAGATCTTCTGGCACATGTGATCACAGCCTAAGACAATTTTCTAGAGCTTATTCTCAGGAGTTTTGTGACTAGATGCCCAAGTTGTGAACTGGTACTCTGCTCTTCCTCAAAGGAGCTCTGACTGGTGTATATTGTCCCCCCCACCATTATATCTTCATAACACCCCCCCCAAGGTGATTGTCTGAGACGGATGACTGACCAAAGGACAGCCAGTAACCTTTAAGGCAAAATGGGGTACTGAATCTGTATCTTCCCAGTCCCAATCCAATGCAAAGGTAACCACATTTGTCTTGAAAACTGTAATATTATTTATCAATAAAATTAAATAATTATGTTATTCCTTTCTTATAATACTGGAGCCTCGGGGGGGGGGGGTGCTCAATGAAGATGATGGGCAATAGATTCAGAATTGCACAAAAGAAAATGCTTCCTTACACATTGAGTTATTAAATTGTGGAATGAACTGCCCAGCAGACATAGCAATGGCCAGGAGCATCAATGGCTTCAAAAAGGGGGGATTCATGGTGGAGAGGGCCTCTGGTGGCTAGTAGACATAGGTTGCGTTCAGATGGGTCTTTAGATCTGACTCAGGCACGAGTGCCTGGTGGATTTAGGGAATGATCAGACGGCGACATCTGGGAAAGGTACCACTTCTGTGATCAGCCCGTTGAGCCCTGCCAGGGAGCTGTACTTTAAAGATACCAGTGAAAGTCCGGGCTAATGCTTGCTGACGGGCCAATGGCGGACTTTGCCCTGTCTGATCGTTCCAGCGGGCAATCAGCCCATCAGGATGGTCTGACTCCAGACCATCCCAAACATTCACCATAAAAAAAATACTCTTTGCGATATGCACATAAATGCGCACCAGCCGCAGAGCTCTGCTCAAGTGTTCTGGACAATTTCATGTTTCTGAATGGCCCGTGAAATTTATAAACTTTGTTAATAGACATAGTACCTAGAGGGAGGATAAGGTAGGTCTTTTCCCCACACCAAGTAGTCCCTCCACTGAGCTTTAACCATTTGATTCTGCACATGCACATAAAAACAAGTATGCGGTGAGGCACATATGTGCATGCACAAACAGATTTAAAAAAAAAAAAAACCAGACGGCGCGGCTCCTTCAAGTGGAAGCCGTCTAGACAATCCACCACGGAGTCCACGTGTGGTAAGGTGATTCATAGGGAAGCTGTCTGGTCGTGCAACACCAGATAAAAAAGATTGGGATTAAATTAGAGCTGGGCCAATGGCAGGATTAGCTGCCCATCTGAATGCAGCCATAGTGACTAAATGGAAGCTCCACATTCAGGGGCAGTAAGTCTCTGAATACTAGTGCTGGGTGGCAACATAGGGAAAGCCTCAGCCTCTAGGCCCTCTTGTTGGCCTTCCAGGGCAACTGGTTGGCCACTGTGTATAACAGGATACTGGAGTACCCGGATCACGGGTCTGATCCAGGAGGGCTTTTGGTATCTTCTTATTAGTTCCCACAAGCTTGGGCGCACTGAAAGGGACAGTTACCTCTCTAAACAGTTCCACCCCAATAAATGGAGAGAGGACTACGTTGACCTTATTCCCACAACAATTGGGTTAAGTAGTTAATTTTCATCAGCCATGCAGGCAGCAATTGTGCTTACCCCTGTTGATAAATACCCTAGATAGGTGTCTGTTTCTTTTAGGTCTGGAAAAAATGTATAGGCTTTTGGCCTAATAGAAGCACCAGCTTTTTACTAGCTTCTCTCTCTGCTATCTGCTTTGCCTTTTAAAGCATGTTGACCTTCTGATCTTTATCTTTTTAAAGCCAGAAGAGTAGGAAATCTGTGCAAAGGTTTTCCTTTAGTAACCTCCTGTTTGTCTGCTTGCTAGCCATCTCCCCACCCATCTTTCTGGAGTTGCTGAAGTCAGGAAATCTCCCAGACCAGCCAAAGCAAGCCCTTGCTTCTTGGGAACCCCCCCATGCAAACATGCACACAAAGCAGAGAGCAGCTACCAGCCAGGGCCTGCCACTTTGGCACGGAATGTATCACCTTCCCCAGTGACAGCACCGCCCAGATATTCCAAACTAAAGGGAACAGCCCTGGGCCTGCCTTCTCCTCAAGGCAAAACCCCCATATCTCTGGGCTGCTCATTCCAGACCTAGGCAGAAAACTGGGCAAATCCACCCCTTTCAGACCACCTGACCACTTGCTGTTCTGTCTGCCTTTGCCCTCAGCCAAAAGGTTTTTGAAGGAGTACTTAGCAAGAGCAGAATAGCCAGATAAAAGCGAAGCTGCTGTCAAGAGCTCAGACAAGCTATCTAGCTTTGCAAGAATTCATGGGTAAAGCAAACTAGTTAACATTAACGGAGTGCCAGTAGTCAAACTGTCCTTGGTAGGGTTGCCAGCCTCCAGGTGGGGCCTGGAGATCTCCCAGAATTACAATTGATCTCCAGATGACAGAACTCAGTTCCCCACCTGGAAGCTGGCAACCCTAACCCCATATTCGTGTTTCCCAGAAGGGATGCCAGCCTCCAGGTGGGACTTTGGTGTCCCATGGAATTACAGCTCATCTCCAGACTACAGAGATCAGTTCCCCTGGAGAACATGGTTGCTTTTGAGGGTGGACTGTGTGGCATTGTACCCCACTGAGGTCTCTGTCCGCCTGGGCTCCACCCCCAAATCTCCAGGAGTTTTCCAACCTGGAGCTGGCAACCCTACCCCCCATCACCTGCTGCTGGCCAGTAGGGACCTGGCAATCTTACCCCAGAGTCAGCAGCCTTGTCTTTACTCAACAGCCTCAAGGGCTGTTTGGCCTTTAGAGTTACTTTGGTTTGAGGACAGGACTCAAGCGTGACCTAACGGATGAGTACAGAGCCCTGAAGGTTGGCATAGGTCAATAACTGGATTTTTAAAGAGTGGTTGTCGAGTAGGTTCTAGGCTGGAGCTGGCTGTGCTCCAAGAAGGACTGGAGTCAAGGAGCTGCAGTTATCTCAAGATGAGGCTGGAGTAAAATTGCTCCATGGACTAACTGGCCTGTAGGCAGCAAGGGTCCAGTAATGTAGAAAGACCAAGCTGCCCCTGTCAGAGGGAGAAGAAAGAGCTGGAAAGTGTCCATCGGGAAGGCAAAGCCAATGACGCCTTTGTTTCTTTTCATCTCTAAGGAGAACGCTGAAGCTCTACCTTGGGGTTTGATGTATCACTCACAGGGATGTGTCCTTGGGGGATGTGGGCCTGTCCTAACCTGTCGGACTTTCACCCAAGCGCTTTTCCCAAAAGGATTTCCACAACGCTGTTAGTACTCCCATTCCAACTCTGTGCACCTTAGAATGGTCCCCATCCTGCCATTATTTATTTGTTTTATGATATTTCTAGCTTGTCTTTGTTTTAAAAAATAAATACTTGAAGGAAGGCAATGAGCCAAGGGAGTGAAACACTAAAAAACTGAGCTCTCTCCCAAGCAACAGGTCTAAATAGGGTTGTCAAACTCCAGGTGGGACCTAGCGTTCTCCTGGAATTACAACTGATCTCCAACCTGCAGAGATCAGTTCTCCTGGAGAAAATGGCAGCTTAGGCGGGTGGATTCTATGGCATTGTATCCTGCTAAACTCCCTCCCCTCCCCAAATCTAGGGTTCCCATTCCCCAGGCGTGGGGAGGGGATCCCCTTCTTCTGGGGCTTCAGTCTACCGCCAGAAACCCCACCCCCAAACAGCAATGTTGCACGGAAATGTTCCCGATGCGATGATATCATGCAAAAGTGATGTCATCACACTGGGGACATCATGCAGCGATGCTCTGGTTTGAGGACAAAACTCGATGGTTTGATCCTGATTTTACCATAGAGTTTTGCCCCACCCCACTCCTGGAAGGCTCCCTCCCACCCCCCACTGGCACGTCATGGAGACCTGGCAACCACACCCAGACTCCACCTCCCCAGGGTTTGCCCTGAATCTCCAGAACTTTCCCAATCTACAGTTAGCAACCCCAGGTCTAAAGCTGATTTTCACTTGCAGGTTTCTTGCTCAGTGACTGCAAAATCAAAGGACGACTTGCCTTGAGAGTGCCATGCCATCAACGGATAAAATACCACAGAAAGCACTTTCACGTTGAACACACAGTGTTTTTCCAGGGAACCACTTCACACATTCAACTGAAGATTGCAGAGAATTAAGTTACCAAGTGCTAGCCCCTCCAGCTCTTCTCAGCTAAACACTAGTAGTCTAGTTAACAATAGCATTGCTTTCTGTGGTTTGTAAGGGCCATGCTAGGGTGACCTGCCTACAGGTGGAGCCTAGAGTTCTCCCAGCACTACTCCTGATCTCCAGACTACAGGAATCAGTTTCGCTGGAGGAAACGGCAGCTTCAGAGAATGGACAATATGGCATTACTTCCTCATTCAGGCCCCTATCCCCCGCAGACTCCATCTTCTTCAGGCATCACCCCCAAATCTCCAGGAGTTTTTCACACTGGAGTTGGTAATCCTAAACCATATGGTGGGCCTTCAAAGAACTTTTTTCTCTGAGGCCTTCTTCACACCTGGGGTGGCCATCTTTGGATCACCAAGAAAAGCACAAGAGCCTTCAAAAAAAAGAGGACAAAAGCTGAAAGAGAATAACAGCTGCATTTGCTAATTTATGCTCATAGATGTAACATGCATAATTACTGTAATAGCAACAGAAACACAAATTGCCCTAGTATCAGCTCTGTTGGCCATCCAGACACCAACTGTGGATGGGCCGTTTTCAAGGTTCTCCCTTCATAGTCTTAAATTTGGATTGCCACAGTCCCCCACTTCTCATTTCCCATTGCTGCTCTGAAAAAAACAAACAAAGGCCACTGGTCCGATGGCATGAGGTCCCTTCTCAGGAAACCCCGAAAGGACATCACATCTCTCTAGGAAGCACCAGAAACTCCCTAGAGAGGTATGACATTACTTCTAGGCTTTTCCTGGAATGGAGGTCATGAAGCAAAGGGCTGTTATTTGTTTATGTTGTTTGTTTATGCTATGTGTTTGTTGTTATGTTCATCTGTTAGTTAAAGGTTGCTGTTTACTATAACATAGAGTGTTTGCAGCATGACCTCTGCACAGACTAAAGGCCCAGCGGAGGGTGTGCAGACTGCAAGGCCGTTTGCAAAAGGCAGTAGGCCGGGTGCAACAGGGAGGGGAAAAGGAGCCATATGGAAAGAACCCGCCCTGATGTATATAAGCCTGTTAATGTTAAACATCGGGGTTCAGCCATTTTTAGCGTTTTACACTGCTGAACATGACGTCAATAAACTTACCTTCTCCTTTCGTTGTCTGGTGATCTCTATCTTGGGCATAGGCCTCTGATTCCCGCGCTACAGTCACACAATGGCTGATGGCCACATACGTACACCCCGTGCCCCTGGACCTGGCTTAACCTCTTTAAGTCACCCAAAACAGCCTGGTTTCTTTTAGTAGCCCTTCTTCCAACTTCAGGTAAGTCTGGGCTCTAGGGCTGCCAGGACCCTGCTGGGGGCAGGAGATCCTCCGTTCCCCAGATTCCATTTCCCACCACCACTCCATCAGCAGCAAGAGAAAATGGCTGTTGTACTGACAACACGATTCTCTAGGAATCACCAGAAGCTCTATGGTTTTACCAGACAGAAGCAACACCTGGACATTTCTGAGGACAGGCCTTAAAAAAAGAGCACCGTCCTCTGAAAAAAGAGGATATCTGACCACACTGTCACACGGCCAGACCTACCAGCAAAAATCATATGAAAACACATGACCTGCCCAGCTACATAAGCCCACAGTGTTGTTGACTAGGGACCCCAGAATTTCCCTCTCTAGTCCCCCCATCCCCGATTGTCCTGTTGCTTTCTAGGTTTCAGGCTTTGGCTTTTACTCTGCTGTGTGGGAGTTCTAGCTTTCCCTGGATTCTTGCCTGGCCTGTTCCAGCTAAATTTATGTTCCTCCTTCCAACTTTGCTTCTGCTGTAGACAGTACTTTGCTGTAGACAGTACTTTGTTCCCTGGGCTGAACCAGACTTTGCCTCTAAGACAGACTGAAACAGCTCTCTGAATTTAACACCACATACATCTTCAGGTCTTGTTCCGGAGAAGACCATCCACAGCCTCAGCCTAGTCTTGCTATCAGAAAGAAGAAGAAAAAACACCTTTGGGGTAAGGGGTGCCTGCCTCCAAGTGGGGCTTGTAGATCTTCCCGAATTACAGCTGATGTCAAACTACAGACATCAGTTCCCCTGACAAAAATGGCTGTTTTGGAGGATGGATTCTATGGCACTGTACTCTGATGAGGTCCCTTCTCTCCCCAAACCCTCCCCTCTCCAGACTCCACCCCCACCCCAAAAAATCTCCAGGTATTTCCCAAGATGGGACTCTAGAATTATACTCCAAACCCCAGGCTCTACTTCAAATCTTACTGTTGCTATGAGCAAATCTCTGTTCTCTCCAGTTTATTGTCTGTGGACAGTAATGGTGGCTTTCTTTGCAGGAGTTTATGTAAGGAATATTCAGATGATGAGACCAATGGAGACTCTGGTAATTCTGTGCCAGTACTCACAGCCATATTTTACAGTACACTTCTGTCTTACAGAATCTTGCTCCAAAATGCATATGTGAAAGTCACTGGTCTAAAGGAGCAAAGAAAATTGCTTTCTAACTTATATAAACTCTCTCTCACACACACTACTGAGTGTTACGTCAGTTCAATTTTTTAAAAGGGCAGAAATATCTCTCTTTTCCTGCCAGTCAAGACAGGATTTCTTCAGTCCCAGACGTTTTATGCAGCCTTTCATAATCTCTCTCACACTGGGCACTTGTGTGTTTGTATTTCTTAAGCACTTGCTGTGTTTTAATAAGCAGTACAGACTCACACACTCCACTCCCTGATGCTATCAAGAACAAAAGCACTTAGAAAAGCATTCAAGGACGTGGTGGGGTGAGGGCCCGTAAACTGTCCGAGCCAGGGTGTCACAGTTTCCCCTCCACCCTGTTCCTTTCATGACCGAGATAGTTTGTGAGAAGCACATTCCAGAATGCTCAGTATAAAGATTGCACAGTGGGTAATGTATATGCAAACAGCCCTAGCTCCTCACAAGCTCCTGATGAATACAGTTGCCAGCTCCAGATTGGGAAATACCTGGAGATTGGGGGGGAGGAGCCTGAGGAAGGCAGGGTTTGGGGAGGGGAGAGACTTCAGTGGTTGCAGTGCCATGGAGGCCACCTTTCTAAGCAGCCATTTTCTCCAGGTGAATTGAACTCTGTCACCTGGAGATCAATTGTAATCCCAGAAGACTTCCAGCCACTACCTGGAGGTTAGCAACAAAAGGGAGATACATGGATGAAGTGAACACACATACACAAAAAGGAAAAATCCTCTATATAATTAAACCTTCAAAAATACTCAAAGACACTAAATATGTTTATAAATTATTTGCATAATCACCAATAACAAACATACAAAGCAATCTTGATACAAATCTTGAAAGTCATATAAATAAATTGTGCAGATAGGGAAAGATCTGAGTTAATGAGTCACAGAACAAAGGATTCAAGTGTAAAATGAAAATTCAAAAGTCCGCTCAAGTTGCCAATAGTACTTCAGGTAAGCCGAATCCTCTGTGCCTGAAGCCTTAAAGTTCTGTTCATATAGCAGCTCTGCAAGTTTAGTTCCAGCTGATGGGGCAAACTGGTGTTGTAGCACCTTGTTTCACCAAGGCGTCATCCAGCTGGAACTGTAACAACTTAACAAGAACCAAAATTACAGCATAATAAATTATTTCATGTCACTGTGTTCTTCCAAATGGTTCTATGCTACCTGGAGGTTGCCAGCCCTACATGATGGAGCAGGCTAAGTGGCAGGTGTGTGTAGGTCTGTGTTTGTGTGTGGGTGCACACCAAAAGCCACCTCATGAGTTTCACAGATGAAGGAAGATTCAAACCTGGACCTTGTTCAGTCTCAACTCAACACCCAGCCCACTTCAGCAACAGCAGTAATTCCCGAGGGGATGCCATGTTAGACTCTTGCAGCAAAATAAAACAGAAGTCTGGTGGCCCCTTAAAGGCTAACAAAGTTTGTTTCAGCACAAGCTTTTGGGAGTCAGAGTTCACTCTGTTAGATGTATGTGGTGTGGAAAATCCTTGTCACAAAGATTCTAAGATAGTGATTCCCCAAACGGTGTGCTGAGAGCGAAACACCAGTGTGCTGTGGGAAAACTGCTAATGTGATGTGATCAGTAAAACAAATAACTAATGGCTCCTGTGTGCCAGAATTAATCCCCATCAGAAGAAGTCACCTGCTGTGTCTCTGCATGAATCACTGTCCTGAGCATGCTACCTTCCAATCCCCCTCCTTGGAGGGATAGTAATTCTGCTTCGGGCACCTCTGCATCACTCCTGGATGGGTGATCCAGTCACATCCCATGCAGAGATGTGCTCGAATTATCTACCCTCAGAGGAAGTTATATGCTTTGTCTCTGCATGGATCACTGCTCTGGGCACCCCCCCTTCCGACTGGGGATATACCCTGAGACACAATTCATATTGAGACTCAGCAAGATACCTCTTCTGAAGAATAATTCTGCCCCAATTTGTCCTGAGCTTTGCAATGATCATTCTGTTGGCTAAGAAATACATCTAGTTTTAATTCAAAATGACATTATCAAGAGTTTGGGAAACTCTGTTTTGGGGGTTGAAGTAACTTAAATGACTCCGCATCCCATCAGTTGACAATGGAGTGCTAAGGGAACAAGTGACCCTAGGTCTACTCAAAAGTAAGTTCCATTTTATTCAGTGAAGCTTACGCCCAGGATAGTTGTTAGGGCTGCAGGCCAAGAAACACACAGCTGCTAACTGAGAAAACATGGGGACTTAATGTGTGGAAATGGGAAGCAGAAGCTTTTTATAGCATGGAGGTCAATAAAATCACCTGGTCTTAACACCCCATTAAGAGACCTTTCAGACTGCCTATGTATTCTGTTTCAGTAACTGGTTACTAACTTCCCCCCTGTCATTTCAAACAGACCCATTTTAGTAACCATCTGCTAACAGAATTTATTTACCTTTTCACACAATCCTGGTTGTCTCCCATTCGGGAAGCATGCCTGAGCTGTTGTAGCTACAAACTGCCTTTTCAACCCTTCCTTCTGCTTCTGAAGCACTGTGGGGTGCTTTGTGAAATGCCCTGTAGTGTTTCCTGCTTTGCTGCTTGTTTTCCCATCCCTTTTCACCTCACACACGATCCTCCTTGGAGGGATTTTTTTTAACATTCTATTGGAAGTGCTATGGCTGGAAACATCTGTCACACCAATCACTGAAGCCCAAAGCTCCCGCTTAAATGAACTACTTCCACTGTCCAATGAGCTACTTCTGTCCTCCTTGTTTTCAGATGACAACAGTCTATCTCAATGGGGTCCAGTCATCTCAATGGAGTCACTAAGGCGCTGATTTGTGGTCCTGTATCAGTGGCATAGCACTCCCAATAGAACATTTTTCTAAAAAACCTCAGAGGAAGATTGCACATGGGGCAAAAAAGGGCAGGGGGAAAGCAGCGCAGTTTGAAACAGCCATAATGCTTCAGCGACAGCTCATTAACGGGAAGAAAATCCCTATATCGCTTTACAAGACGATGGCCCAATAATGAATACCATCCAGTTTAGAAAGGTAATGTGAAATGCCTCTTCATCTCTGTTGAGGGGACGGGGCATTTTTCTCCAGGTCAGTTGCCAATCCCATTCCCAGCTGAATGGGAGAAATTCTTTCATTGAACAGCATTGTCTTGGAGGAAATGTCAAATCATATTAAAGTGGGTGTTTGTCTTGCTACACTTCTTCAGCACATACTGATAAGGCTGCAAGACTGCATCTGTCAGATCTCTGTATTTCATTCATCTAGGGATGCCAGCCTCCAGGTGTGACCCAGGAATCCCCTGGAATTTCAGCTCATAGAATAATAGAATGTTAGAGTTGGAAGGGACCTTGCAGGTCATTTAGTCTCCGCTTGAAAATGTCCAGCAAAGGAGCATCCACCACCTCCTGAGGCAGTCTGTTCCACTGCTCAACCACTCTTGCTGTTAGGAAGTTCCTCCTGCTATCTAGCCAGTATCGACTTCCTTGTAATTTCCACCCATTAGATCTAGTCTTGCAATCCAGAGCAAGAGAGAATAGTTCTGCTACATGATAGCCCTTCAAATATTTGAAGACTGCAATCATATCCCCTCTAAGCCTTCTCTTTCCCGGGCTAAACATACCCAACTCTTTCAGCCTTTCCTCACAAGACTTGGATTCCAACCCTCTCATCTCCAGACTACAGAGATCAGGTCCCCTGGAGAAAATGGATGATTTGGAGGGTGGACTCTATGGCATTGTACCCCACTGAGGCCTCTGTCCTTCCCAGGCTCCATCCCCAAATCTCCAGGAGCTTTCCAACCAATCTGGAGACCTTACACTCCCCCCATCTCTTGCCAGTGTCCAGCTGTCTGGTCAAGATGCAGCTCTCAGGTCAAGATCAAAGCACACCTGCTATTCATCACATGCCACTGAAGTCTTCCTTGAACATGTAGGTGTGATTAAGGTTTCCCTGAGACAAACCATGGCCTTTGCCATCAGGCAACAGAGAAATTGAGAAAAAGCTAATTTGAGATGTACCCATCTCCATTTAATTTGTGGAAACCATCTTAAGTTGCCATCTGAAGACATCTGATGTAGCAGCCTAAGCAGGTCTGGACCTGATTAGTGCCGGGATGGGAGATCTCCTGGGGAGCTTACATGGACCAGGATATAAACATGGGAAGGACATGTTAAAACCTTCTTGCTCAGGCATACCTCTTTTTAATGGTTTTTATAGCTGGAGCTGGATTATTTTGATCTATGTTTATTGCAAGCTACCCAGAGCATTATCTAGATATATAAAAAGGCAGCTCCCAGCATTCTGTCCCTCCCTCACTCCTCCTGTCACCCAGGAGCATGACCAAGAAACAGAATCTGGGATGTGGCTATGCAGATGAAAGAGTGAAACTGTGCAGACAGGATTCTCACCAGGCTCCCAGGCATATGGAACTGCTTTAGACCCATTAAACATGGTCTGATCCGAGTTATTTCCAGTTGTATCATTTTACCTTCTGCCCTATGTTTGCCATTCCCACCTAAGGGAAGAAAAATAAGAGTACTCCATTTGGAAATGCTGTTGCAGGTGAAGTCAGCATTTATCTTTCATCTCTGGCACTGGATCAGCCATTATTAGCAAACGTATGCAAAAAGGGGAGTTCTCCCAAGACATTCACACCACTCCTCCATTAACATTTATGCACTGTTACTATGAAATAAGAGAGCATTTAAATTATATTCCGATCTTCTATAAAATGCATTGGTCAGGATTTGCATTAGGGTGGTAAGCAGAAGGGTCAATTTAATCTTCTAGCTTTCTGTCTTACAATAGCGTTTCTTTGGGGCTTCCCTGCAAAGGCTGCTGGATCATTACCAGGGTGTGAGCCTGGAAGCTATCTGGATGCAACTCCATGCAGGTGTCCTACCTAGCTAGCTAGTGATGTTGTGCAACCTGGAATTTGGCTGTAGATGGAAGATGGAGACGTTGGAGAATTCTCTCCTCAGGTTCAGACATGCTCCTTAGTGCTTGGATGTCCCAAAAGAGTGTGAGGCATGCATAGGAAATAGGCATGTGCGGTGCGGTGCTTTCCAGCCCCATCTGTCTTCATCCATCTACCAGGTGCCTTTTGTAATCTGGCACAGTAAGACTAAGCAGATAGCACAAGGCACACGTTCCAAGGTGACGAAAACACCATGGTTGGTGAATTTTAAAACAAGAGTGTTAAAGTGGGTAGCTAATCCCATTTCAGTCATCTCAAGCATCTGTTCATCTGTTAGATCTGGAGAGTTCATAAAGCTGGTTGCTCTTATATGAAAAGAGCACAGAGAAAGGAGAAGAGATGCAAAGAAATATGATTCTGTTAGTAAAAACATTCCTTGCATTCAGGACTTTTTTTGTTTGTTTGTTTTAAAGTAGTGCTGGAATTCTCAAGGGGGGAATGAAGTTTTCAATCCCAAGAATCAAAGCTCAAGTATTCAAAGCATGAGCACTACCACTGAGTTGTAATCATGGAGCAAATTGCTTGAGATGAAAATGCCTTGAACTCAGGGCCGGATTAAGGCCAACTGATGCCCTGAGCACAGCCCAGCAATGGTGCTCCTTGGCCCTTCCATTGCTTAACTGACATCAAGGCTGCGGTCGCACACACTAGATAATCCACTTTCAATGCACTTTCCAACTGGATTTTACTGTGCGAACTGGCAAAATCCAGTTCAAAAGTGCATTGAAAGTGGGTTGAAAGTGGATTATTTAGTGTGTGTGATCTCAGCCTAAGACTCAATAAGAGTACTATACAGCAAAATCGGGACGCTCAACATGTGTAACTGACAACTGAAGAGAATGCCGAGATCAATTATTCAATAACTCTTAGGAACTATCTGTCTACCATTTAAATACAAATTTAATTGCTAACCAAGTCTCTCTGTCTTTTGTAATGCCTGTGAGCACATTCTGTGACATCTGAGCTGCTAGTTGGGCTCGTGAAGTTTTCTGCGATTGATTATGTTATTGGATAGACAGCGATTGCATTACAAAAGACATAGAGACTTGGTTAGCATTACATTTGTATTTTATTGATATACAGATAATTCTTAAGAGTTATTGAATAACTGATATTGGTGTACTCTCCATTTGTCAGTAAGACTCAATAAGGGCTGAAGGTGAAATTTAGTCACTCAGCAGTATATATACACATACAAATACAGTTGTTACGTTCAACTCATACTTGTGCACATTTAATTATCTAAGTACAAATCATTCTACAATGAAAAACAACATTCTCTGTCGGAGCAGTACAAACAATAGAACAATGGAGAGAGAAAAAAGGTCCAGTGAAACTTTCCAGAATAGATCACGAAGTCCTGGATGCATCACGTCCCTCACTGCGTTCTAAAAGACATCTCTCTCCACGAGTAAAAAAACTGCAAAGCTTCTCCACATCAGTTCTTTCTAATGGGAAGCCACTAGAAGTTTTTACAAAATGGGTGTGTAGCTTAGTGTTTTTAGTAGGAGGGAAAACCTGCTGTCCAAAGTGAAAGCTATTAGCAAACGCAGATTAAAATCAAACACGGCAGATAAGGGCAATGACAAAAAAATTGACTAAAGTCAAGGGCAACAGGGAAAGAGTTAAGGGCATGATAGCTAGGGGGAACTCTGTGGTGCCCCTCTTCCCTTGGTGCCTTAAGCACCTGCTTATTTTGCTTAATGGTTAATCCAGGGCTGCTTTAACTGTAGGATGGGGGCTCAGCAGGGCCACCAAGTGGGGCCTGGAGATCTCCAGGACTTACAACGGATCTCCAGACTACAGAGATTAGTTTTCCTGGAGAAAAATGGCTGCTTTGGAGGATGGTATCTATGGCATTATACCCTGCTGATATCCCTCCCCTCCCCAAACCCTATACTCCCCAGGAATCTTGCTAGGGTTGCCAACTCTGGGTTGGAAAATACCTGGAGATTGGATGGTGAGAAGGGAGGAACCTCATCAGTGTAAAATGTCATAGAGTTCATCTTCCAAGCAGCATTTTCTCCAGGGGGACTGATCTATGTAGTCTAGAGATTAATTGTAATAGTGGGAGATCTCCAGGTCCCACCTGGAGGTTGGCAACCCTGTGTCTCTCTCAGTGTAACCTACCTCACAGGATTACTGTGAGGATAAAAACAGAGTGAGAGCCATGTCAATTGCTCTGAACTCCTTGGAGGGATACTGGGATCAAAATGTTATAGACTGAAATATCCATGGTAGAGAAGCGATGCCCCCTAACTGCAAAAAAGCAATTTTAATGTAGTATGTTTTATTAAAGTGCTGTGTTTTTTTTGGGTTTTTTTTGTTGTTGCCTGCCTCTGAAGCACACACCTGGTATTACTTGATAGTCTCCCATCCAAACATTAACCAGGGTCAACCCTGTTTAGCTTGATGAGAACTGATCATATCAGGCTAGCCTAGGCTATCTAGGGCTGCGGTCACCTGGTCTTTTAAATTGGGATTCAGTGCTGTTCCCTCCTGGATTTAAATTTGATGATCAGACCAGCCGATCCCCCTCCTGCACCGAAGCGGACTCACTCCCGGGTCCCTAGCGCATTTTTTGACCCCGGGAAAATCAAGTGTTTTCCGGCTTCCTGTACTTTAAATTTGCGATTTTACCGATATGGGCAGCCCTCTCTCACAATGATTGCGATAAGGGCTGTCTGATCGTTCTTCCGGGGTTCCCCGCCCCCCCCCCCCCGCTTCTTGTACTTGAGTGCATGGGCACTCAAGTGCCTCGCGGCCCTGGATCCTCGAAACACCCCGCGCTCTGCTCCAGGCCCTGAGCCCTGCCACCTGCTGCCGCCCGTCCCCCCCCCCCCAGCATGCTTCTCCCTAATTCTCCCTGCTTTCCATCAGGTGGCGGCCAGTGGGGCTCTGGGCCCAGAGTGGAACATGGGGTGAGCCAGCCAGCCGGCCAGTTCCTCTGTGCGGCGTTCGGAGGAAGGCAGCCGTGCGCAGGCAGGAAGAAGTGTAAGCCAGGAGTCAGGAGGAAAGTGGACAAGTGGTCCCATGGGGCAGCCCTCCTGCCTCCCTTTGCCCTCTTCGCCAGCATCCCCCCTCAGAGAAAGCACTGGAACTCCTGCTTTGTTGTTACCCCATCCGGAGGGGAAGTGCGGGCTTTGGCGTTGCTGGGGGGGGGGGGGGAACCGGTGGGCAGGGATGGAAGAGCCGTGTGGGCTGGCAGGTGATTGGGCTGCGGAACCCGCCCCAGGATGATGGAAGAGCCGGGCTTAGTGTCATAACACTCATAAGACAACATTTTTTTTTCTTAATGTCTCACCATGGATTTCTTATTTTGGACATCTTCTGTTTACAGCCATTACTTTCATCTCCCCTCAGTACTAGGATGCAAAAAGAGTTCTCCTTGGCAGGAGAACTAGGGCTGCCGGCAAAATATTCTGTTCCTTTCACAGAGGCTTAGTGTGTAGTTACCTACCTCTGTGCCACAAAAAGGTTCACCCGCCCATTTCCACACATTAAGCCCCTACGAAAGGGACAGGGCATTTTCCTCTGGGCCTGTTGGCCACGGTCCCAGGCCCCTCTTTTCCAGGAGCTTTTCTAGCCCAGCCCCAGTAGGCAGCACCCCACCCTGGGATTCCTCAGCTGTGGGGTGGATCCTTTCTTTCCTTTTCCAATGACCTGAATCAGAGGGTGTGCCTGCCAACCTCACAAAACACTCGCAGGCCCCAGCAGGAAGCCAGGAGAGTCTTTCTTCTCACTGCCTCACAAGCTGCTTATACCTGGCCTCCCGCCAGGTGGGTTCTGCCAGAGAAAACAGCCAGCTCTGAAGCTCTGAGGCTTTGTTCCACCCGTTTGGGTAGCGTTCCTTTAATCCTCTCTTCTTGAAACAACGGCTTCACTCAGTCGCTGCCTTATTTCCCACACCAGCTGCACCAAGGGAGGGAACAGAGACTTTCGGTGGCAGCTTTCTATTTCTCTCCCCGCCTCCATGAGTCATGGTTTTTCTCTCTCCCTCAGCCCTTAAGAGTCCTCCACCCAATGAAAGGCCACATCTATGCTCACAAATGGCCCAGTATTTGACAGTGGAGAAAGAGGAAACATAAGAATGAAAGAGCAGCCAGGGTTGCCAGCTCTGGGTTGGAAAATACCTGGAGACTTTGGGGGTGGATCCAGGAGAGGGTGGGGTTTGGGGAGGGGAGGGGCCTCACCATTTCCTCTGGGGGAGCTGAGCTCTATCAGCTGGATATCAGTTGTAAAAGCGAGAGCTCTCCAGGCCCCACCAGGAGGCTGGCAACCCTAGCAGCTGTGCTGGATTTGACCAGCAGTCCATCTGGTTCTCATTCTCTAAGGTTGCCAGCTCTGGGTAGTAATGTTGCCAGGTGCCCCTGGTGGGTTATGTGGAGGGGTAAGATTGCCAGCTCCAGGTTGGGAAACTCCTGGACATTTGAGGATGGATCTCAGGGAGGACATGGACCTCAGTGTGGTAACAATGCCACAGAGTCTACCCTCCAAAGCATCCATTTTCTCCAGGGGAACTGATCTCTGTAGTCTGGAGATGAGCTGTAATTCCAGGGGATCCCCACATCCCACCTGGAGGCTGGCAACTCTGGATTTCCAACAGTAGCTGGTCAGTTGCCACAGAAAACTCACAAGCTAGGCCAGCTGGCAACAAGCCTCACCTATCAACTGCTTCCTAGCACCTGACAATCAGAAGAACTTGGAGGTCCCATTAAGCTGAATTACTAATAGCTGGCCATATATGACAGAGAGTAACAGTTGGAAATTTTATGTTTGAGTGTTCATATGCTACTACTGCCCCTTTAAGACTGAACCATGTGGCATTCTGGGGAAAATGGAAAGTTAGCAGACTGCAGGCTGAAATGAGTTGGATTCTGAAAGTGTTCTAGTTACTGCTTGGCGCATTCTTAAGAAATAAAGTCAGCGTTCTCCACATACCTTGCTTTTTCACCTGACTGGAGTGTAGCACATAGAGCTATCACCCATAAATTGGATAATAGGTTTCAAAATCTCACTTAAGGGTCATCACATCTTGGCATTCTACATGAATTCTACATGCGATCCACTCATTTTTTGTGAAACAGTGCTTCCCTTTGGCTATCTTGAATCTACTGCCAATCAGTTTCATAGGGTGAGCCTGATTTCTGGTATTACGGGAAACTGGAGGAAATGTCTGTCTATCCACGTTCTTTACACCCTGCATAATTTTGTAGACCTCTATCGCGTCACCCTTGGGTCGCCTTTTTTCCTGGACTAAAAAAGCCTCAGATGCCTTACCGCTTGCAAGAGGTGCCTTTTTGGCTGCCCTTTCCCTAGCTTTCAATACCCTCCTGGTGATGCAGCAACTGGAACTCTATACAGTATTCTTTTAGGCAAAATGAGTCATGGGGTTAGTGGGCTCAGCTTCAGAAACAATGTGGGAAGATTTCATGCCCCCCCCCAAACACGTCCTCTCCCTGAACTTGTTTTGAATGTTTAAAACCACTCTAGGAAAGAAAGAAGCCCATGCTATTCTCGGCCTGAAATCCTATGTGCAGCGTAAATCACAGGGAGGGTGAAATGTGATTATAGATCTGCTTCCTGCGTAACCAGCAATTGACTCCGAAACCTGATATCTGAGCTTTAAAAACAGGCTTTCTCCCAGACACCTGATACTTCTACATTTACAGTTGGCTTTCTATTTTTCATAGAAGCACCCCAAAAGCTGAAGAGGGGGGCGTTAGCTGAAAAGCACCTTAGGCTTTCAAATGCTCACAAAATGGCCTTTCTACAAGCACATGGCAACTGTAGTTATCTGTCCCTGTGTTGCGGTCTTGGCTCTCAGAATCTCACCTGCTGGTTTGCAAGCCTCTTTAAAATCAACCCCCCCCTTTTGGCTGCCTTTTGGATCTTTTACCAATTAGCAGGGCTGCCAACCTCCATGTGGAGGCTGGAGATCTCCCACTTTTACAACTGATCTCCAGTTGACAAAGATCAGCTCCCCTGGAGAAAATGGCTGGTTTGAAGGGTGGACTCTCTGGCATTGTACCATGTGGAGGTCCCTCCCCTCCCCAAAGCCGGCCCTCTCCCGGATCCACCCCCAAAGTCCCCAGGTATTTTCCAACCCAGACCTGGCAACCCTACTAATCAGGGTTGCCAGCACCAGTTGAGAAATTCCTGATTTGGGGGCAGAGCCTGGAGAGGGCAAGGAGGTGAGAGACACCTCAATAGGGTATAATGCCATTTCCTCCAGACGAATGGTCCCAACCCTCCCATCCCAGCCTCACCCTCAAAATCTCCAGGTCAAACCCAATCCAGAGCTGGCAACCCTGCCCCTACCCCCAGGGAGACAAACATGTTGTTATCTGGGCAATTAGACACCCTGGCTTAAGAGACTCCAACTCTTGCCAGTAACAGAAAGTGAAACAGAACTTTATTATTAAACAGACTGGCTTGAACTGACAAACTGTACCCTTCAGTTTTTCCCGTTTGTCTCCCCTGGAAGCTCTCCAGGCTTCCCTTTGACCCCTGAACCAGGAGCTTCTTTCCCAGGTAGCTACTTGTCATGATAGCTAAATGGAGTTTTTGAATAACTCCAGATGCTAGGAAGAAATAATCGAAGGACAGCTGCTCGGCTTGTGAGTTTCCCAGAGGCATTTAAGGAGCTCCTCTTAGAAACAGGCAGCTGAACTAAGTGGTCCTTTGGTTTGTATCCTGCAAACCTCTCCTTATGTTTGTAGCATCTCTCATTCTGGTACACCCCTGCCTTCATTATCTTCATACACAAAACTACTTTTTCTTGCAGATGGGTCCCATGGACTTCATGCACCTTCTGCTTAGGGTAGCTACTACCATGCTCCAGGATAAAGAACACATGGTGAGACTGGTACGAAAAGGAAATATTTGGTGATTCTGAACATCCCCAAAATGTATTGCATTAAAGTTGGCTTTTGCATTTAGGGGGCATCTGTTCATGAGTACTTCTGAAATGAAGGAACTGCTCCTTGAAATAAGGAACCAGGTGGTGTGTCCGCTTCTGGTGTCTCGAGACTCCGTCCCTGTTCTGTTTCCTCCTAGCTATATTCTCAGCTGTTTTCATATATTGTGCCAAACAAAATGCCGAGGATGCACCAAAGAAACCTGAATTCCAAGATGCCAGCCTTCTGTCCAGGATAGGCAAAGGAGTAAAACATTTGCTAATGGGCTGGTTCTGAATGAATCTGCTGAAATTCAGACACTGCTTGATTTGGCACGGCCTGAACCATGGACATTTGGATTTGTACAGCCTAGCTCTTTTCCTCAAAGGCAGAACGGCACTAGAAAAAAAGGGTTGCTCAGGAGATTGTTAGAAGAACAGGGGTAGAAGCTGTGAGGTATTTTTGCAGTCACTGTCACCATGTTTTCAGACTATCTGCATAAACCTAAGATGTTCAGCTCTAAAAGCTCAAAGAAAACTTTTCCGTTCTCAGGATTATGTGGGGTCGCCAAGCCAGGGCTGGTGTCAGCATACCCTGAGGTGGGGCAGCTGCCAGGGAATGGGGCTCCTGGAATGTCCAATGGCCATCAACCTCTTTCCCACATGCTTGGCCTCCCACCTGCCTGCTTGCCCTTCCCCTCATCTGCTTCTATGGTTGCCAGGTCCCCCTTGGCCACTGGTGGGGGGAAGGGAGGGTTGCCAGCTCTAGGCTGGAAACTCCTGGAGATTTGGGGGGTGGAGGGTCCTCAGTGGGGCAGAATGCCATAGACTCCACCCTTCGAAGCATCCATTTCCCCCAGGGGAACTGATCTCTGTTGTCTAGAGATGAGCTGTAATTCCAGGAGATCACCTGGAGGCTGGCATTCTTAACTTGGTGTTCCACCACCCACACTACCTGCCCAAAGCAGGAATCATTAGGGAAGGGCATGTAGGTGGCAGAGAGTGGTGGCATTTTGGGCAGCAACATCACTGGCACTCCCCAGCCACAAGCTACCCAGTGCCACTGGAGAAAGGCCATGTGGAAGTGTTACTGCTGGAAAGGAAAGCAAAGGAAGGAAACTTATGAAGGGAGGTGCCAGTGGAGTGTTACTGGTGGGCAGAGGAGGGAATTGGGCCCCTAAGCACTCTCTGCTCAGGGCCCTCCAAAACCTGGAACCAGCCCTGAGCCAAGCACACCAAGCACACCTTTCCTTTTGTTGCTTGTTCTTCAAGAGGACACTTGGTGGTGCTGTTGCCCCGCTTCATCCCAAACGAAGGGCAGACCTGAAGTATGCAATTTAAAAAACTCCACCCTTTGTGGGAACAGGCTTCCAATCTATTTTACTGTTGCGTATAGAGAAATGAAACCTTCGATGCAATCCTGAGCAGGGTGACACCCTTCTGGGCCCATTGACTTCAGTGGTGCAACTCTGTTTAGGATTGCACTGTTGGCCACCCACCTGAGCTGGTAGTGGAGACCTTTGATTTCCAGGAGCAGGGGTAATTTGGGGCTGGAGCGAGGTGGAGTGACGCTCTGCCAGCCCAGGAGTGGGCACTAGGGCAGCCACCGGCTGAATCAGATTCTTTGATCTAATTCGGCCTGCCGCCGAATTGCCGCCGAAATTCGGCAGCGGCTTTAAAAGCAGCTGGAGGGGAAGGGGTTTGAGGGACAGGCTCCAAACCTGCAGGGTAGCTGCTGGAGCTTCTCTCCCAAATACCCACCAAGTTTCAAAAAGATTGGACCAGGGAGTCCAATTCTACGGGCCCCAAACAGGTTGCCCCCATTCCCTCCATTGTTCCCTATGGTGTCAGCCTATAGTAACTTTCCCCCCCACCATAGATAACAATGGAGGGGATGGGGCAACCTGTTTGGGGGCCCGTAGAATTGGACCCTGTGGTCCAATCTTCTTGAAACTTGGTGGGTATTTTGGGGAGAGGCCCTAGCAGCTATCCTGCAAGTTTGGAGTCTCTCCCTCAAGCTCCCTCTCCTCCAGCCCCACATATACCATATGAGTTTTTGCCATTGACTTCAATGGCCCATAGGGTATAATGGGGCTGAAACTGACATTCAGCCTGCCCAATGACTCCAGAATGGCTTGCATTGCCGAAACTGACATGCGGGAGTCATTGGGCAGCCGGAACAGAGGCAGCCTGATTTGGCCCGATCTGAATCGGGCCAAAAAAATTTTATTTGCACACCCCTAGTGGGCACAAATGGCAGTGGTGGCAAGCCCCTCCCCCAGCTCCCAGTGGGCTGGTGGAGGAAGCGAAGCAAGAAGGGGTTTAAAGTGTAAACCCCTTCTGTTTAGAGTCACGTGGCAGCGGCGGCATGATCGTTCTATTGTATTCTATGGGTCCCTTCTCGCTTCACTCCCCCCCCTGCCTTGGCAGGCCAGCTGGGGAAGAGAAAGGGAGGCTTTTGAAGATGCCCCCCCCCCCTTTGCTTCCCTTTCTGACACACTTCCGCTGATGTCAGGGGCGTGACATATGCTAATGAGTTATGCTAATAGGTATGCTAATGAGCGCCTGCACCTCTTTTTCTACAAAATGACCCCTGTCCAGGAGGCAAGCACCACTGATTGGCATAGGCTGACCCGATGCCAAGAAAAGGAGTGCAGCAATGCTCTTGGATATTCAGTGGGCATGTAGAAGTGGAAATTTCAGGAGGTCCGTCTTTTCTTATCCCTGCTAAAAACCCTTCCTCTATACTGCTATTAAAGATATAAGAGCTCTTTCTGCCTTTGCATCTGGATACCCTTGGCTGGACCTGCTTGCAGCTGATGTTGGATATAAAGTTCTATGGGGCCTTCTGGAAGTTTGTTGTGCATTGATCAAGACAGCTGGCATGTGCGCAAGAGTGAACATTCTTGCACTACATTTTCCAAAGAGGAAATTACCTTCCTTCCTTCCTTCCTTCCTTCCTTCCTTCCTTCCTTCCTTCCTTCCTTCCTTCCTTCCTTCCTCTCTAACAAAAAAGTCCAGGGAAATTGGGCAGATGTACCACGGCTGCCCTAAAACCCATCCTGGTTCTACCCAAGGTATTTTGCCATGGATTCATCTTGGCACTATAACGAGGGATCAGAATGTAGGAGCTGTTCAGAAATTCCAAGTCATGTTCATTCAGGATCTTGACAAGCCCAGTCAAAGTGGTAGAGCTCAAGTCTTTGTGCTGCACATGGAGATTTGTCAGCTTCAGTCTCGAACTGGAAAGGAAGAGGGCGGGGAGTCAAAGCTCCAGGAAAGCTGGTGTGAGATGAGCCAAGAGGTGGACATGGATTTGGCAGGAAGACCTGGGTTGAAAATCCTAATTCTGCCATAGAACTATTGGGTACACTTGGGCAAGTTGCAAGTCTCTATTGGAATGGAGCGGGTGCCTGGACATTTCCCCCAGGATGCCACTGCAGAACTTTAGGAAACGAAAGAAGCCACAGACAATCTGTTTGGTCTTGAGTACTCAAAGATCCTCCGCTGGTGAGATGGGTGGATGGCACTTTTTGTTTCCCCTGGCTCAATACATTGGCAGCGTTTTGGGAAAGTGGTCCAGCTGGCAGTTATAAACTCAAAACATTTTTATGAGAGCAAACAGAGAAATGATTGCAAAATACCTTGGGAAAAAAAGACACATAAGCAGTAAATAAGTACGGAATAAATCCTTCTCTAGAATTCTATCCTATAAATTACTCTTGAAGAGCATGGAGCTCTTAAAAGAGGAGCAAGTTGGCCAGTCATGGTGCCTTCTTGGGGTGGTACCATATTGTGCTGGCAAGCCTTCCAATAAACCACTTAATTCACACTAGTAACACTTTGGAGTCTGTGTCTTCTACTGCCAGTCATGTACCCATTGGGGTGATAAAAGCCCATAGTAATAGAGGCCTCCTGCTTAAGGGGACCAGATTAAAAATACCCGGCTCTAAGCAGTGGTGGGAGAAAAATAAAATTAAAAAGGGCCGTCGGGCCTATGGTGTGACAGCTCTTTTGGGGAAAATCTGGAAGTGACATCACACTTCTCTAGGTATTGCTGGAAACGCTAAGGTAAAACCATAGATGGTTCCAATGATTCCTAGAGAAAACTGATGTCTCTCCAGGTTTTTCCATCACTCCATTGCAGATTGTCACCCCTCATGTCTCCACCCTCCTCAGTCTCCCGCAGGTGAGAGATTAATTGGTGTGCTTTCTACTCTATTTAGGATATCTGCCTATAGTGTACTGCTACCTACCCCTTTGTCCTGTTCCTCACTGCCCACACTGCAGATTTAGCAGCCATAGCAGGATCACGGAAACATTCCTTTGGGGTACTTCTAAAGAAGGATTGCATTCCTACTCTTCCAGTTTAGTATTAAACTGTACTAAACTGAAGGATGGAGAGAATCTGCCATCTGGACATATCTGTAGAATGAATTCTGCTCCTCTTTGTGCTTACTGTGGTGGTGAAATATATCGTCAATTGAGATTCAGGCAAGGAAGCAGACGTCTCCACAGTCACTGCTTGTATCTATCAAGCACCAGTTCTCATGCCTCCAAAATAGCCTTTTGACAATTCTTTTTGCCATCCAGCTTTCTGGCTAAACATTTTCTTCTCTCCTGCCCCATGAATACAACTCAGGAGAAAACCATCTAGGCCCCCAACTTGGAATATAGTTGTGACCATTTTAGGCCTCCCATTTACCAGTTGTGGGCATGGAATTTCCCAGTACCAGCCCCAATTCCCCTCCCCTGAGAAACTGAAAAGCTGGAGAAAAAAATGACCTCCACATACTGACATTCTAGGAATTTCTCCTACTGTCTATGGTGAAGGCCATAGAGACTTTGTGGAGGCAGCCTATAGCATCACCTAGAAGTGACATCAGATCTTCCCCAAACTCCTCCCTCCTCATGCACTGTTGCCAGCCCTAGGGAACTCTAGACTGTTCATAGCTGAGTTCAATTGTCCACTAATAAAGGTTCATTTTTGTAGGCTGCACAAACTGCTAAGCAAATGATGTAGGAACACATATGCTAAAAAAAAGGAAAAAGACAAAAAAGCTCATTATTAGTTTATTCTTGTGCATTGGGGCCACTGTGCCTATTGTGACCACCACATGGAAAGCACTCCACATGGAGGTTGTTCTACAGTGCATACAAGATGTGGCTTTTTCAGTACTGCCACCACATCTAAAAAATCTGGAGTGGATTGATGTGCTGCTCGTGAATGGCTCACCTTGCAGTTAATACAGAGAGCAATTTTAAAAGCGTCCTTCTTTTGTGGCTGTAATATGAGCCCTTACATGTAGGGTAGAGTTTGTCTTGGCCACCAGACAAAGATACTCAATTCTCACACAGCCCGGAGAGAAACCCTGAATGCCTGGAACCCCTGGCTTTTGTGGTTTTTAGGGGGTCTGAAATGAAGGAGGAGCCTTTATGGTGACCAGAACGGAATTTCTGTCTTGCTCAAAAGTCCGAGTGAGACCATGTGCTGAGCAAAAGTGATTTCTAGGAGTGCCTTTGGCTAAGAACACCATCACTGCCCAACCTGTACACAGCTGCCAGTACACCTGGTGAGCTAAAAGCAAGCTTAAAAAAAACACAAACTCTGGCAGATGTTGAAAGCTTTGGTTCGGGCTGGAATGTTTGCATTCCTCCCCTGATAGGCTAGCCGATCCAGCAGAAGAGCTGCAGATGGCCTTATAAGGTAACAGTTGCCTCACCTTCCACACCTAGGTAAGAGACCGGACTTGTCTGGAAAGATGTTGATCATTTGGGTGGAGCTGCTTTCTCTCAAAGAATCTTTCTTTCTTTCTTTCTTTCTTTCTTTCTTTCTTTCTTTCTTTCTTTCTTTCTTTCTTTCTTTCTTTCTTTCTTTCTTTCTTTCTTTCTTTCTTTCTTTCTTTCTTTCTTCCCCCTCAAAAAGTGTTTATTTCAGAAAACACATACAATGTGCAAGGGATATATAAGTGTAACTACAGATTAATCCACATATACTTACCTGGGAAGCCCAGCTGGGCCAAGTTTCCTAGACATACATCTATCAGTATTTAAGCCTAGAGAGCCAGTGTGGTCAAGGGGTTAGAGCACTGGAATATGACTGAGGAAGTCTCAAGTTCAAATCCCTCCTCCGCTGTGAAGCTCATGGGGGGGGGGCCTTGTGCCAGTCCCTCTCTCTCAGGGTAACCTACTTCACCAGGCTGCTGTGAGGATAAAATGGTGGAGGGAGAGACCCCTGTATGCCAGCCTGAGTTCCTCTGAGGAAGGGAAGGATACAAATATGATGATCATGGGAGATTTATTCCTACTATTGACATGTGATGCTGCAGGAAAGACCTGTGCATGCTTTCCTGCCCCATGGCCCACAGCCACTGCTTGTGAACCTGCTTGTGAATCTGTGAACCAAATGCATATTCTGAAGGTAGTTTCAGAGGGTAGCCGTGTTGGTCTGCAGATCTGAGTCCAGTTGCACTTTAGAGACCAACAAGATTTCCAGGGTGTAAACCTTCAAGAGTCTTAGGTTCAGGGCTTTTTTTGTAGAAAAAGCCCAGCAGGAACTCGTTCGCATAATAGGCCACACCCAACATCAGAAACTTATTAGCATATTAGGCCACACCACTGACAGCACAGCTTATTAGCATATTAGGTCACACACCCATGTTACCAGAAGAGTGGTCATCCAGCCACACCCACCTTTTGCTTCTTATTCTGTTTACCCTGTTTGTTGTCAAAACCCAGGGCTTTTTTTGTAGTAGGAATTAATTTGCATGTTAGGCCACATACCCCAAATGTAGCCAATCTTAATGAGTTTCAGCTGTTGGGTGTGGCCTATTATGCTAATGAGTTCCTGCTGGGTGTGGCCAACTCAGGAGCCAGCCGGAACGCCATTCCTGTGTGTTTCTGCCCCAAAATAGCCCTGCTTAGGTTTATACCTCCAAAATCTCATTGGACTCTAAGGCGCTATTAGACTTGAACCTAACCTATTTTGAAGCTATTGATCTGGTACCAAACTGTTTCTGGTTACAAGCGATTCTTTGAAGCAAGGTTACCATTTTTGAAAGATGCCTTCTGTCAAGACTGATGGCAATAATGCCACATGTATAGCATTTTAAAGTGTCTGGAGCACTTTAGTCATCTTTCCGAGATCAGTCTTGCAAAGAAAGTTAGTATGATTGCACACAGAGACATGTATTGCAGAGAAAGGGAGGCCGAGAGGCAGAGAGCATGGCTTGCCGAAGGCCACCTGATGAATTCCTGGCTGGCTGAGGTGAGATCTGAGCCAGGAGCTTCTCATCTCTCAAAGCTCGCTGAAGAACATGAACTCATTTAACAAAGAGAGCAAAATGTAGTGAGGTGTGGGATACCTACACAATACTTTCCCATCAATGGTGATTCAGCCCCATAGACCGTTTTGTTCAGCTCCTCCCTTACAGTCAATTCCTCTGAAACTGCAGGCTTTCGTCAGTGCAATGTCACCTTTTCCAGAAGAGGGGAAATGCATCATTTACTCATTCAGGAGTATAATCAAGAGCTAACCACAGCTGCTAAGTCACAGGACTACTCAGAATCCTATTGAGCGGAGCTTGCTCCTAGAAGAGTGCCCTTAGAATTGCACCATAAGAACAAATCAATCAAACCAGCAAAACAGTGATAGTCAAGAATTGCCCTGGACTGTATGACCTCAACTGTATCTCTCTCTCTCTCTGTGCCTCCCTCCCCTCCCTCCCTCTCCCCCTTTCCTCTCTCCCCTCCCCCTCCCTCCCTCCCTCCCTCCCCATGTGTCTATCTATCTGGCTATTATTTTTATACTGCTCTTCCTCCAAGGAGTTCAGGTTGAATTATGTGGTTCTCTGTTTTATCTTTACTAAGGGTTATTAACAGGCCTGGAGAAAAATGTCCTCTCACTTTAACAGAGGCTCAATATGTGGAAATGGGCAGTTGAAGCTTTTCATGGAGGTAAATCACATCTCCTGGTATGGAGTATCCTTTTAAGCCTCAGTGAAGGGGACAGGACATTTTCCCCCAGACCTAGTGGCAGCCCTATGACTGTACAACAACTATGAAAGATAGATGTCACTGACATAGGCATCAACTTCAGGGGAGCTGGGGAGCTGGAGCCCCCCAAAAACTTTTCCAGGAGGTGCTGAGCCTCCACTGGAAACAATGGACTATGATGTCTCTGGCCCAGCCCCAGCTCCCCCCCACCCCGGGAAATTGGAAAATCTATGCCCTTGGTCACTGATAGAGAATGACTGGCCCATTTCCACCCTTTCAGTTTTCTTACTGGGAAAGATCCACCCTCGAGCTGCCTTTACATAGGGATACCTGTAAATTTTCCCCAGCAGAAGAAGAGCAACTCAGGTATGGCTTTTACTTGCAAGGAAATGACAGAGAAGAGTCCCTATATGCAAAAGAAAAAAAGTTGTTTAGAATAAACATGGAAGAGTTCCAAATGTTACCCATATACATAGAAGAAAGAATATTGAAAGAGTGGCAAAGACAGATAAATAAATTTCTATAGAATGGCAAAAAACAAAGAATAAGCTTCAAAATATTACAAGATGAGAAAAAGAGGAGGTTTAGCAGTCCCAAATATAAAATTATATCACCAAGCAGCAGGTCTGCTCTGGATTGTGGACTAGATTAAAAACCCAAGACAAAGAATACTAACATTAGAATCAGCAGATCTTGATGAAGGCCTACACAATTATTTATGGATTAAGAAATCAACTAAAAAGATCATAACACAGGAAAGAAGTCACATAATTAGAGATGGACTTTTGACTCTTTCATATGTGGTGGACTTGTAAAAAAGCAAAAAGATACTGGAAAGAAATACATCAAAAACGCAGAATATATTAAAGTTTACATTCCCAATGGAAGCCAAGAGTATTCTATAAGGTGTTTTGCTTAACAAATTACCAAAAATGTTAAGAGGAGCTATTCAAATACAGGGTGACAGCAGCAAGAACTATTAACACAGCAAAATGGAAACTAGATATCTGTTCACATTTAGAAGAATGGGGAAATAAACTTGCTGAATTTGCAGGAATGGCAAAATTAACAACCTATTTGAAAAACTGGTCTATTATAAAATTTGAGGAGAGAAGGCATGTGTATTATGCTAGCAGGAGACAAGCTTAAAGTGAGAAAGTATCATGTACAAATATGTGGTAATGAAATGGAAGTAGAATTAAAATCTGTTCCAAATGTAGTATCTTGAATACAAATGGGTTTTCTGTATGAGATACATAATAGACTTTTTTACACCATAATATACTACTTCTCTATTAAAGGTTCTAATGAATATGAAGAAGTGGTGAAAATAAGTAATACTGAATAAGTAGTAATGATGAAACCAGTGTTGAAGTCAAAAGAGATTAGTTATGAACTTTGAAACTTAAAACTTAAATGATGAATACAACTGTACCCCAGCAGAAATAAGAATGATTATATTTTATAGATCATACCTTAAAAATTATAATGAAGGGGATGAAAGGGAAAATATTCACTGTCCCATACATTATGTACTACTATATGATTGTCCTTGACAAACATAATTTTGTAGTATTACCCTCTTTTTTCCCTTTTTTGTACCTCTACTCTTTTCCTAAAATTAAAAAAAAATCAGGAAAAAATCAGAACACAAAAGAAACACTACACTATGTGTAGCTGAGCCCTGATTGGGATTTAAATCCAGCTCTCCCCAGACCTAAACTATATCGAGCATCACTAGTGTGTTAGGATACAGCCCATCTACTCAGAAGGCTATTTACCAGCTATTGCAATCTGGAGTGAAATAGACCATAATTTTTATTATGTATAGGGGCTGGAACATTACAGGACTGGTTCTAACAGAGTCTGGCTGAGCTTGTTGCTCAAGAACAATAGCCCAACTCTGGAGGTGGCCAATGAGGAATTAATGGTTCTGACAATAGCCTATCGTTGGTAGTTGTTTGGGAAGTGGGTGGAGTTACATGCTATTTAAACAGGGACGTTGCCCTGGGTCTTTTGTCTTGTTCTTGCTGAATCACTAATAAAGTAGAGCTGATCACTAGGCTGGGAGTCGGACCATCCATGGAGCCCAGTATTTAACAATTCTACGACCCACATGTTTGGCCTAAGAATGTCTTTTATTCTAGTGATGTTGTACTCTACGATGTAGCATGCAAAGGGGGAGGAAGCATGGAGGACTGCCTCTTCGTTTCCCCCATACTTCTGCTGATGCATCCAAGGAGGGAGGTTATGCATTCCTCCTAACCACCCCCTCACACACATAGGGGGATGAATGAGCCATTACCACTGCTGACAAGACGTATGAGTTTCCCCTTCTCAATTTACAGCAAAAACTCAAAAAGAGGAAGCAGGAGTCCAGCTTCCATGCCCTCTGCTCTTCTCCCATTGCTCTGTCTCATAGAAAACTGTCTGGCCCCTGCCCGGATGATGATGGGGCCACCCACAGGTCAGAAAAGGGTCTCTGGCTACTAGTACTCAGGGGACTTCTCAGGTATGTAGAAAAGTGTCACTCTGTAAAGTTGTAAGAAAAGGAAAACCCCTCAGGATCCAGCCTGGTGAAAATGCTCCAGAAGGGACCAAATGTTGAAAATCAAAGGGAATGAGAAAAAAGGAGACAAGAAATGGGCATTAAGTACCTGACAGTTTTAAGTCTGGTAGGGGAGATAATGGAGACGGGGTGGGATTTTCAAGCCCGGGGAGATTCTTTGCAGCTTCTCAGCTTGTCTATTCTGTAACAACAGACAAAGCCAATTTCTGTTGTAGCCGTAGGTGTTTTTGGCTCCTAGAAAGGAGTTGGTGGTATGTTTGTGTGTGAGAGAGAATTGCTAGATTTTGTACGTGAGTATTCTGTACCTGCCTTGTTTGCCAGGAGGACAGGGATGCATATGCATGGAGCAGGCACGGAAATTCTACCTTTGTGAGAGCTGTTCAACATACTGCAAAAGGCAATCCACTAGAGGGCCTGCAGAACTCATCAGATGCATAGCTCTTCAGTCTGTGGGTTGGAACCTGACTTAAGCTGTGGTTGTGCCTTCAGCAGCCCTGTGCTTTGTCTGTTTGCAGTTCACAAAGGAGGACGACCAAGATGGTGTGAAAGTTAAGAGAAATAGAGAAGAAGAAAGGCAGATATTTAGTAAATAAATATTTTTTTCTGTGTAAAAACATGAACATTGGGTTTTATTTGGCAGACAGAGATAGATGAAGGATACCACTAAAGCAGATCCTGGAGGGAGAAATGCTCGCTTGGATCCTTTAATCAGGTGATGGCCTTCAGGAAAATCTATATAAAATGTGTGCTTGGGCTTGTATGTTTGTCTAAAAGCCTTCCCTAGTCTTTAGGCAAATAGATACTTCTGTTTCCAATGTAGCAATCCACAGGCAACCCACAGGCCAAACATGCACACATTGCAATGACTGTGGCTGGCTCTAGATGGGGCTGGAAGCACGTACTTGGAAGCATGAAGAAATGGCACATAGCCTGGTCTACTGGAATCTGAACATAAGCAATTAAATCAGAGTAAGACATAGGGTTGCCACCTCCAGGTTGCGAAGTTCCTGGAGATTTGGGGAGTGTAGTATGAAGAAGGTGAGGTTTGGGAAGGGAGGAACCCCAGCAGGGTACAATTGCATAGAGTCCACCATCCAAAGCAGTCATTTTCTCCAGAACGACTGATCTCTGTAGTCTGGAGATCAGTTGTGATTCTGGGCAATATCCAGACCCGACCTGGAGATTGGCAACACTATGTGAGGACTCTCCCTATGGATGAAAACCAACCACTTCAGCAGTTCGGCCAGGCCTTTGGTTGAGGTGGTGGGCATTCAGTTCATTCTTTCCCCCCCACCCCCATCCTGTCCACAGCACTGTTCATGACCTTTTCCCAGAGCCCTGCTGTCCTGGATATTACTTGGGAACTGGAATATCTTGGGGTAATTATTCCATGAGGCATGGGTTTAGGTTTTATCTGACATTGCTATTTATTGTTTTATTGCTTTTATTGTCTGTTGGTTTTATGTTGTGAGCTGCCTTGAGCCCATTTTGGAGGTAGAGTGGGGTACAAATGCAATAAATAAATAAAATAAATTCCTAGCACTGTATCTTAATTGCCCCACCCTCAGGCCACCCTAGGAGGCTATCCTCAGGCTGAAGCGCAAATACTTTGGCCACCAAATGAGAAGGGAGCACTCACTGGAGAAGACCCTGATGCTGGGAAAGCTCGAAGGTCAAAGAAGAAGGGGATAGCAAAAGATGAGATGGTTAGACGGTGTTATCGATGCAACAGACATGAAATTAAGCAAACTCCAGTGCATGATTTGCAGGAGGACAGGAGGGCCTGGCGTGATGTGATCCATGGGGTCGCAAAGAGTCGGACTTGACTGTGTGACTGAACAACAACAGGCCACATGCTTCAGGAGGTCCTGATCAGCAAGGACTATTAACCTTGATGACTCCCCTGATAACAAGATCATATGCATCTCCCGCAAACATTTAGGGGATGTGTATATATAATTCTTCCCCAGGCTACCAGTTTCTCCTCACAGTTCCACCTGACACCTCCTCCCTTCCCTGACTTGGCAGCAACCCAACATGTTGCAGTATGGTGGCCAGTGTGCAGGTGGTACCTGGAGATCTCCCACTATTACAATTGATCTCCAGATGACCAAGATCATTATGCCCTGCTAAGGTCCCTTACCTCCCCAAACCCTCCCTTCCCCAGGCTCCGCCCCACATATCTGCAGTTTTCTCAACCCAGAACTAGGAACCCTATGATGGGGACAACAGCTTAGTGGTTGCAGTGTAGGGGGGTGTTACTGAAAGCTCTAGGAGGAGATGAAAATTTTATACCTCCTGCCTGCCTGCCAATTCTCCTTTGGCAATACCACCACCATACTAGTGTTGTAAGGCCAACCAAGGGTCGGGATTCAGGAATCCTACCAGCTGCCTCAAGTTGCAATATGCCTTATGCACTAGCATTTCCCAACATGGTATGAAGTCCCCTTTGAGAGACTGACACAAGTTAACTGAATCTCAGCTCAGCTCTGGTGTCAGGTAGTTGCTAAGGAAAAAAAGAATAGGATCCAATAAAAGCTAACAACCTTGATTCTTCTTCGTGTAGCAACAGCCCAACTCAGACAGGCCTCTAAGATAATTGAAATCTGTGCTAAGAGGAACATACCTTGATTGTCAGCAGTAGGAAGTAACCAGCCAGTTCTCCCATAATGCCTAGTTCTTCCTTTGTTTTTATTTCAAACTGCCACATAGAGAGCCAGTATAGTATAGCAGTTAAGACTGTTGGACTAGGACCAACAAGTCTTGGGTTCACTTACCCATGCAATCCCCATTTACCCATGGGTTCAAATCCCCATCTACCCATGAAGCTCAATGGGTGAACTTGGGCCACCTCTTCTCTCTCAGCATAAGGCACCTCACAAAACTGTTGTGAAATTCATGGAGAACCATGAAAGACACCTTGAGCTTTATGGAGGAATGGCGGGATAAGAATGTGACAGATAAATAAAATTTCAGTTTCAAAGGAGCCTTATTTCTGCAGGTTCAACTATTTGGTGCAGGATTAAAGTGTTTCCCCCCCCCCCCCCCGGGTCAAAGCCCTCCATTCCCAGCCAATTGAAAAGAATTCACTGTTTCTTTGATTCATGGAAACTCTGCCCCCCCTTACCTCTCCCTCTCCCCCCCCCCCCCTGCAGCCTACAGAATTGCCTTTCAGGGCTTAGTGACTAATCCTCTGGATTTCATTTTCATTTTAACACCTTTCCTTTCAGTAGGCCGTACATAAAGCCTACATTGTTCTCTACCCATGGGCATTGTCCATTCTCAGAGCTAGATGGTGCTGTGTACACAGGTAGAGATTCAGATCGATTTCTTTAGAGCAGAGTGTAGAGTGCCACACCTCAGGTATTGTGAAGTGCATGCCTGTAGTAAAGGTAGAGGAAGGCAGTTGCCTGGAAGAAGCACTGATTCCTCCTTGGCTCTCCCCCTGTAATATATTTTGGGTTTGTGTGTAGTGGATTTTAATGGAATCATGAGGTAGAATGCTCAGCCACCATTATGGGTTGGTGAGAGGTGTGTTTCTTAATGTGGCTGCCTGGTGGACGTATAAAGTAAAAGGTGTGCGCCTGTTTTTTGTGGGGTTTTGCCTTTGCTTTCAGCACTTTTCCTCTTTCAGCCTGAATTGTTTCTCCTCTCAGAGCTGAGTTGGTAAGAAAAGAAGTTAAAGCAGAAAAATGGGGCTGGCAACAACCTGGAGGGGGGAAAATGTCTTGCCCCATTAACAGAGGACTATTGTGTGGAAAAGGGTAGTTGAAGCTTTTCATGGCACAGGAGCAAATGACATTACCAGGTAAATGGCATTCTCCCGCTGAGTCTTTGTAAAAGAGACAGGATATATCTTTTTTCTTCAAGATTTTGTCAACTATATTTCCTGGACATGTAAAATAGTCCTTACTCACCAGCTTTTTATACGTAAGTAGGGCACACCCATGAATACATGTGGCTTCTCCTGTCATGACTAATTTTTATCCATAGTGCAAGTTTGCCCTCTAGGATAGCGGAGTCCTAAGTGGTGCCCCTGGCCACCATGATGCCTATCAACACCTTTCCTGGCGCCCAACAAGTGTTTTTAGAAATTGAGTGGTGCTAGCTGGGCTTGTGATTGGCCACTGGAGAACTGTTTGGCTGTGAAGATTAAAGTAACAGCTTCTATAATGCCACTATAATGTCAGTTATATTCTCTGTCTTCTCTTTCCCAGTCTATTTTTGAAACTCAGTCCTCTTCTCCCCTGAACTTGGGCTTTCTGTGTGTCTGGGTGGTTGGCTCCATGTCCCATGGTAGCCATTTTGTGGTTGGTTTCATCTCCCACATGACAGTGGCCATTTTGTAGTTGTGCCTACCACCTGTGAATCCCACAGGTATCTACAGGCTCAAAAAGGTTGGGGACACCTGCTCTAGGGTAATCAGAGGCAAAAGAGAAGAGTTTCCTTTATGGGCTGAGTCACATCGAAGAGGGAAATTTATTGGGCATTGTTTTTCATGCCAGGTTGAGAAAAGCCCATAACTATCATGTGAGTCTTCAGGGTCCAGGAGCCCCTGTCCTCCTTTGCTTCTGTTACCCCATGTCCTGCAATGCATGTTAGTCAATGGTTTTGAATGTCAGGGCAGCCATGCTAATTTTTATGAGGGTTTCCCCTCAGATATCCTTTTACTGGGGATCTAAAAGGAAACCTTGAGACCATGGTACCACACAGAAGTAGCCAATCTATGGAAGGCTGAGTATTTTTTTTTCTCCTAAGAGGCAGTGGCTTTTGTGGGGAAATGAGGCCTCTTGCTTTTCTACCTGCCCTGTGATTGGATCTCACACATAGGGTGTGTTCAGACGCGCCATTTGATCTGGTTTCATCACTCTTCAATAACGGATTTTATGAGCATGTGCAGACAGCAACAGCTGCCTCCCATTCCCGGCTCTTGATTTCCGGCTCAACCCCCCCTTTAAACCGGAGTATTTTGTTACCAGGTCCCAAGAGGTGTTTTCTCAGCTCTCCCGGTTAAAGCCGCAGTTTGCTCTGTGTGATTGCTCCTTCGGTGCCAACCCAATTCTGAGTCTTTAACCCCCCCCCCCCCCAGTTGCGAAAGCCAGACGCTTCTGCTTTTTGCCCGCCATTTTTATTTTTGCATTGGCGATGTTTATAAGCGCTGCTCTGCTCCCGTATCTATATAAAAAAAGTTTAAATTGCCTCTAGTTTTGAGTTCGGGATCCCAAGGATGCCAGTTTTGGGTGAAAAGTTTGAAGGGACATGTTTTGTCACAGCAGTGAAATCACGGTGCTTGTGGAACTGTGACAGGATTTGCTCTACTGCTTTTGCACATGTGCAAGGGTGTAGTTTTTCAAATCTCCAGATGAGTGTCTATGCGCATGCACGAACAGAAAAAAACAAAACCCTGACATACCCTTCTGTGTGATTGCGATTATTTGGCGTTAAAAATCCTGCAACGGAGTGGGGCCATTTAAACCGCCGCCAGCACACCATCTGAACGCACCCATAGAGGCATCACTTGGCCACACTGGACCTTCCAGTTATGTATTTTACCCAGAGAACATTTTTGTAAGACCAAATGATGGAAACTGGAGCACAATTTGTGACCCGCCATGCCAAATGCAGCCCAGCAGCCATGAATGATGGCCCATTGCGGGACTTGAAGAAACTCTTTCTTGCTTACCTAAAACAGCAAAAATCAAGCTGTGGGTCAAACACAGGGCTCTTTTTCTAGCAGGAACTCCTTTGCATATTAGGCGACACACCCCTAATGTAGCCAATCCTCCAAGAGCTTACAGAGCTCTTCTTGCAGGGGCTACTGTAAACTCTTGGGGGATTGGCTACATCAGGGGTATGTCACCTAATATGCAAAGGAGTTCCGGCTAGAAAAAGAGCCCTGGTCAAACATAACACATGTATTTGATTTATCTTGGAAAGTCACCTGTTATTCTCACTGGCAACCATGCATAAAAAAGCATGGCCAGTGTTTATGTTTTCAAGACCGTTACTAGAAATGCAATTAACTATAAAAGCAAGTAACTATTTTTTCCTCTCTATTTTTTAAAAGTTGTCCACCTGATCAGACAAATATCACATTAGGTGACCCCGTCTTTTCAAAATCTGCTTCACTTTTGGGTCAAAGTGCAAGGGTGAAAAGCTGGTATACTACAGGACCCTATAAGGTATGGGTATGTGTGTGAGATGTCTTTGTGCAGAATTTTATTTATTTATTTTGTTAGATTTGTATCCTGTCCTCCCCGCATAGCAGGCTCAGGGTGGGTTCCATCAAGTACCACATACAAAAACTTAAAAATAATTAAAATACAACAATAAAAAGACAACTAAATTCCTACGTGCTAATCAGTGCCTCAACAGATGAGGTTTTTTTAGATTGGGTTCCTA
Source organism: Lepidodactylus listeri (assembly GCA_029233225.1). Taxonomy (NCBI): domain Eukaryota; kingdom Metazoa; phylum Chordata; class Lepidosauria; order Squamata; family Gekkonidae; genus Lepidodactylus; species Lepidodactylus listeri. The sequence goes on along the minus strand of JARCFY010000015.1, from coordinate 51,347,677 downwards.
GGTGGTAAACATAGATCTGACCCACTGAAGAGGATGCCCAATAAAGGGGGAGGGGATGCCTGCTGCCTCAACTAAAAGCCTGGTGGAAGAGCTCTGTCTTACAGGTCTTGCAGAACTGTAAAAGGTCCCACAGGGCCCTGATCTCATATGGGAACTTATTCCACCAGGTAGGGGCCGGGGCCGAAAAAGCCTTGGCCGTAGTCGAGGCAAGCGTCCCTTGGGCCGGGAACGAGAAGATGTTGTTTGGTAGATCATAAAGCCCTTCAGGGCTCATAGGAAGAGAGGCAGTCTCACAGATATGCAGGTCCCTGGCCATATAGGGCTTTGAAGATAAGCACCAGCACCTTGAAACGGATCCGGTATTCAATAGGCAGCCAGTGCAGTTCACATAGCGCAGGGTGGATATGCATCCACACAGACTACAAAGTCAGCACCTGTGCTGTTGTGTTCTGCACTAGCTGCAGTTCCCAGAGCAGAGCCAAGGGCAGCCCCACATAGAGAGAATTATCTCTCTAATCCAATCTGGAAGTGACCATTGCCTGGGTCACCGTAGCCAAACCCTGAGGGGTGAGATATGGGGCCAACTGCCTGATCTGCCTCAGCTGGAAAAAGGCAGACCTGGCAGTGGTGGCAACTTGAGCTTCCATAGTTAGTGAGGCATCCAGGAACACCCCCAGGCTCGTCACCGGTACCAATGGGATCCCATCAAAGGCTGAGCCCGATTCCCAGTCCCAATCTCCTGTGACTCAGGTGCAGGACCTCCATCTTTGATGGATTCAGTTTCAGTCTGCTGTGTTGTAACCATCCAGTCATGGCTTGTAATGCCCTGTCCAGGTTTTCTGGGCCAGAGCCCAGGTGGCTGTCCATTACTAGAGAGAACTGGGTGTCATCAGCATATTGATGGCAGCCCAGCCCATACCTCCAGATAATCTGGGCGAGGGGGCACATATAGATATTAAACAACATGGGGGAGAGAATTGCTCCCTGTGACACACCACATTCTAGTGGGTGTTGCTGGGATAATACCCCCCCCAAGTGCCACCCTCTGTCCCCAATCTTGGAGGAAGGAGGTCAGCCACTGCAAGGCAAGCCCTCTTATCCCCATATCGGCAAGTCAATGGGTTAACAGATCATAGTCAATCCTATTGAATGCTGCCGACAAATCAGCAGCGCCAATCCACCTTGATCCAACAAGGAGACGCTCATCCCTGTTAACGCAGGCCAGGCCAGGCCATCCAGCATGGAGTGAATGAAGGAACCCTTTTGCACCAACACTTGTTTTCTGAAAGTGCAGTGCTTTCTCTCTCTTTTTCCTTCATAGAAAATATTGTGGATCTTCTATATACAAAAAGTAAAGAGATGTCCTTAGGAATGCTGGTGGGATCTTAACAGTTTCCTGCTACACTCTGCCTGGGGAGCTTTTGCCTCCTGGAGGTAGGGTTACCAAGGTCCAGGTGGAGGCTGGAGATTCCTCAGAATTATAGCTGATCTCCAGACTGCATAGATTGCTTATTTATTTCTTATTTATTTAAGACACGTATTCCACTTCTTCCAGAGAAAATGGCTGCTTTGGAAGGTGGACTGTATGGCATTATATGCTGAGGTCCCTCCCCTCCCCAGATCTCACCCTCTCAGGCTCCACCCCCAAATCTCTGAACTTGGAGGAGACATCCCTACCTGGAGCCCAAATATCTTGTTCCATCTAAATCCATGGGGCCATTACCTTATAAAGAAGAGAACAAGGGACATGGCTATGCATGTCTCTGTGTATAGGTAAACACTTTCCCTCACAATCTATGTGTCCATTTGGGACTATCCCCCCCCTTCCCACCGTGACTTTTTGAAATATTGTTGCTTTTCCATTGAGAGCTCTCTTGGTTCTCCAAGTCTATTCGCAGTATGAATTCTGATACATACTATGATAGGAATCCCCTCTGCCCCAATGTTCCTACCTCCTTTCTGAGGAAAAAAAGCAGATGCCCCAAATTCCAAACAAATGCTGGAAACGAAAGGCTTTGGTTTTCTTCTCCTGTCAACAGTCCATCAGTTACCACTCTATGCTTCCTCAGGAAAGGGGGCTTAAAGATCTGTTATCCTTTTTCTCTGCAGAGCAGGCACTCCACAAGCTGGAATGTGAATCCGCTGGCACGGGCTGCTTATTTGCTTAAGATGTTCCCAACGGTGTCCAAATACTGGAAAATATGGAGGTCAGTGTTGCTGTAGCAGCCGCTCCTTTTGTTTGAATATGTTTTGAAATCCCCTAACCAGGATGTCAAGCTGAACACAGTGGTACAAAATCAGTTTTGGGGTGAGTCATCTTACGAAAACTTCTTCTGCTTGCCCTCTTGACACATGCATTTTTCTGCCCCTGAACTTGAATGTGTTGTTTCCATTTGGAAATATTCCTGTTTGACTAGTGGCAGTTTCTTCAGTTAATTGTTCTGTAGGAGGGGGGCATGTTTAACTGGTAGTTAGAGTTGCTAACCTCCAGGTGGCAGCTGGAGATCTCCCACTATTAAGATCTCCAGAAGATGAAGATCAGTTCCTCTGGAGAAAATGGCTGCTTTGGAGGGTGGACTGTATGGCATTGTACACAGCTGAAGTCCCTCCCCTCCCCTCCCCAAACCCTGCCCTGTCTAGGCTCCAGCCCCAAAATCTCCAAGTATTTCTCAGCCCAGAGCTGGCACCCCTACTGGTAGTCCTTGCTGTTAAACTGAGAACGGATATTTTAGTTGAGTAGCTGAAGCCAGAATCCCTGGTGAGAATGCTTGCTTTTTAAAAGGCAGGCAAACATTCTTTATCCAGTTCACATGGGGTCAGCTGGGAGTGAGGACACAAGGTGTTTTGGAGAGGTTACCAGGTCTGGAAAAGCAAACCAAAATATGCCCATCATTGTGAGGTGTGGTCCAAGCATTGAGAGAGGATTTACAAACTGCAGGAGCCCCTGTGGGATGCTGTACATCTCAGTAAGGAGTCTGCACATAGACATGCTGTGTGTCACAGCCCATGAGGGAGGGCCACAAAGTTTCAAGCATTGGCAGGGGTGGTCTTCAAATGCAGCACTTTATTTCTCCATAGCGAACAGCATCCATTCATGTACACAGGAAGATGTGAGGGAGTTAACTTGGAAATGGGATCCCATGGTGACCTCCAGCTTTTGAGAACCATAGAATCACAAAGTTGGACGGGGCCATATGGGGCATTTAGTCCAAACTCCCCCCACCCCACCCCGCTCAATGCAGGATCAGCCTAGAGCATCCCTGACAAGTGTTTGCCCAGCCGCTGTTTAAAGACTGCCGGGGGGGGGGGGGGCTCACCACCTCCCTAGGTAGCTGATTCCACTGTTGCACAACTCTTACTGTCAAAAAGGGTTTCCTAATATCCAGCTGGTACCTTTCTGCTATAAATTTAAACCCCTTATTGTGAGTCCTATCTTCTGCTGCCAACAGGAACAGTTCCCTGCCCTCCTCTAAGAGACAGTCCTTCAAATCAAGGTGGCTACTTACTTTGCGTATCTTGTGTAGATAGAAAGCTGATTGTTGTGACTCTGGGCATCTGAATGTATTGAAATTTTGCAATCTTATTTAAAAAATACTGTGCATTGTCCTGTACGTGCATCTATTAGGCTTTTCCTATCCCTCTCAAATACTGGAAAACACAGTTACATGTGGCAATTCTATAAATTAGGTTTTGCTCCAGTAGCCAATGCTGAAGTTCCTTAAGAAAAGAATATAAGAGTATGGGAACAGTAAAAGATTTTATTATCCAGCACTCATGGGGAATGGGTATTGACAATTACGCAAACATGCTGGTTAATAGTTTTTCTGTATTTCTCTTTTTTATCCTTTGCTTGTTGATTGTTTATTGCTAGCCATATTACACGAAGCTGCCCAGACAGGAGAGAGGGTTGGCAAGCATCGGGGGTCCTTGCTGGGCTTCTGCCTCACCGGTCCTGCCATGCTCTGGGGCATCCTAAAAAAATGCCATGTTTGCAGCCACCCGCAATGCAAGCTACAGTACCTGCAAAAGGCCCACCTCCTTGCTAACCTGTGCTAAGAGCTTCAGACCAAGAAAGGGAGGGAGCTGACTGGCACCACTGAGCAGTGGACCTTCCTCTCCTTTACGGTGCAAACACTGTGGGTGTTTGTTGCGGCTTGTTTTGGACTGCCTTGGCTGCTTCCCAGCCAGTCCCGCTGTGCTCTGCTGGGACTGGATTTGCAGTTGCCCTGGGCGCAAGCAGCGACGCCTGTTAAAGGTCTGCTCATCACTAGCCCTTGCTGGGAGTTTCAGTGCTGAGTGAGACAGTGACTTAGCAGCTGTGAGCAATAGCCGGTCTTCCTCCCTCCTTCCCGTAGTGACTGTTAAGTGCCTTCCATCCAGGTGTCAGTTAATAGAGATGTCTGGATAACAAAGGTATTAGTATTTATTTATTTATTTGATTTCTATCCTGCCTTGCCGGACAAGCTGGCTCAAGGCAGGCAAGCTGGCTCAAGTATTGATCTTTAAAGCCTTGCATGGCCTCGGGCCGACATACCTGAGGGACCGCCTCTCCCCATATGTGCCCTGGAGAGCCTTCCGCTCTGCTGGTCAAGATCTGCTGGTTTTCCCCGGTCCAAGGGACACTTGCTTAGCCTCAACCAGGGCCAGGGCTTTTTCTGCCCTGGCCCCGGCCTGTTGAAACAAGCTCCCATCTGAGATCAGGGCCCTGTGGGACTTGTTACCGTTCCGCATGGTCTGTAAAATGGAGTTGTTCCGCCAGGCCTTCGGCTGAGGCAGCGGGCGTCCAATAAAAAATTTGGCCTCCCCTGCTGAAATTGAAGGCTACGAACCTCAACATGGCCCAGACAAATAAAATCTTACAGACCCAATGGCGCCAGCTTGAAATAATGTAGATAATGAAATAGTGCGACCTGTTTTGTGTCTTCTCTTTTTAAGTCTACGCTATTTTAAATTGTTTTAATTATTCTGTAAATTCTATTGATGTGTTTTAGATTCCTACTGTGATCCGCCTTGAGCTCGCTTGCAGGGAGGGTGGGATATAAATTGAATGAATGAATGAATGAATGAATGAATGAATGAATGAATGAAATAGTGTTGGATAACGCAGTGTTTGCTGCAGTTAAAGCTTACTTGCTTTGTGTCAAAAGAAATGGTTCCAACCTCTATGGTATCAGGTCTAGAATCAAAACTGATGCTATTGAATTGTAACCCAAAAAAGTGTTTGACAGGTATTTTCAGAGGAATGAATGGCACACCTGTACTTATCTTTTTCTCATTATATACCCCAATACTTTATTAATACAGCCAATAAAACTGAAGAGGAAAGAGTAAATCTAGTTCAGTACAATTCAGTGGGAATATACAAAGAAGACCTTCCATGAAATGTGCCCTGCAACCCTGTGGGGGAAGGTTTCTTATGGCACTACCATTTTAGTCACACGCAGTCGGCTCAGTGAGAGTAAGGGTCACAGAACTGTAAAGCTTAGCCTGTTGCAGTGATATTGCCCATACACTGTGATGCCTTTTAATCTTTACGGGCCTGAAAACGCAATTAAAAACCTTTCTCCAATAAATGTATCAGGTGAAAATTAAAGTGTAGCAATTAACTTTTTGGAGGAAAAAACCCTCAATGGCTGTAAAATCTGATCTTGACAACATTTGTCAACAAGAGGTCTCAATATACCAGGGGTCCCGCCAACCTCTTTGAGCCTCTGGGTATCTTTGGAATTCTGATACGGTGTGGTGAGTGTAGGCACAAAATGGCTGCCTCAAAATGGCTGCTGCAGGAGGTGGAGCCAGCCACAAAATGGCTGCTGCAGCTTATCTAGTGAAGATCCTGTGCTGTGGTGGCAGCGGCTGCCAAATCAATATCTTTAAAAATCTGCACAGCCAATCAAATCTTCAGTGACCAATCAGAAGCCTTACCAGGCTAAAGCCCCACTTGGACCTGGCCCCTACCACTTCCTAAAGCACTTGGTGGGCACCAGGAAAGGTGTTGGCAGAGTGCCCACAGGCACCACGATGGGGACCCCCAAAACATACAAAATCAGACCAAATAATAGGTTTATCCAATGCGCTTTCCCCAAAATTGTCAAGATTGAGAGGCCGACTGTCTTTTAAGAAACTGTCCCATGCCTTACAGCAGAAAAGACCTATTGCATGTATGAACAGTGAAATTTTCTACAACACAAGTGGCATTCCATTGCGGAAATAGATACTCAGCCACGTGGGCCCATTCTAGGATTTGCAGTTAGCCACAAAATATGTTAAACATCTCTCCTTACAATGCCGACAAGGTTACATGAATGCAAGCTTATGGCAAAAAATATTTTTACCCCAGTATATAGAACTGTTACTATGTGGGATATACTTTAATCAGAAGGAACTAAGTATTAACTTAGAAGTACCAAAATAAGTTACACAAATATATCAGCAATACATATTATCTTAGCAAATATCAATAAATATCCTAAGAGAAAATAACAACTAACCTCACAGTGGGTGCTTGTCTTATTTACTGTAACTCTTGCCTTTCATATGCAAGTGGTGAAATCCCCAGCATTAAAAAAAAAAAAAAACAGATCTAGCTTAATATTAATCTTTTCCTTAATTTCTTAGGAACTTCAAACTTCTCCCTGATTTATTTTCTTTGAAGATCTCAGTTGCAATCATTTCACATTCCAGAGTCATCACCTCTCCTCTGTTCTCTTGATATTCTGGTTTCCTGATGGTGTCTTCTAATGATCTCTTTGAAGCCAGTAATTGCTTTTCTACATATTTTTCCTCCTGCCCCTATCTAAATCATGTCTGTGTTTTTAAAAGATTTTTTCAACCCTCTTTGGTTTCACTATCTTCTAGGTCTTTGACACATATACAACTGTATGTATACACATGTACGTATATGTACAGCAACATATATGTTATACAGGAGATTGTTAACACATACTGGGACACAATGCTAATTCGCAATGCATATATATTCGGAAATACTGAGCTCCTGGAACTATAACCTTGAGGAACATTCAAAACTAATTTCATCAACCTCACCTCTAAGGGAACTAATATTATTTCTAAACGGTTTATCTCTTTTTGTTAAGTGATCCAAACTTTAAGGCATAGGCAGAAATGGCCTTGGGGGGGGAAGACCTCACTGTAGTTCTTCCAAAGTACAGGAATTTGTTAACACCTCATTCATGTCAAAAAGAGCTGAATATTTTGGCAAGCCAAAGACCTAGTGGAGGGAGATAGAGGAAATGCCAAGAGGTTGGCAGGGGATGCCTTCTCCAAACATGTGGTCATTATTTATTTGCTATTCGTACTGAATGAGTAAAAATATAAAGGCCCTGGTCCAGAGCAAGTTAAGTGCCCCGTGGCTAAGATGAAAGAACTCAGGTTTTCATGAAAATTATCAAACTGCAGGCACTGCAGTGGGTACAGGGCACCCCTTTTAAAAATATTACTTGCACTGCCTACTCTTCCATTGACCTCAATTCACTTACCCTGAAGAGCATCACAAAACATCTGAATCTGACAGGCTTCCTATTCTGATGGGCAGAATCAATTGTGTGTCTACTATCTAGGAAGAATTGACCTGAGTTGCCCTCACTCGCAATTACCCTCAGTTATATCACCATGTGGCCAAACGTGATTGGCTGCAGTGTGCTGTAATGGCCACTCTGTGTTACTTGCAATTAGAGAACAACTTTTTCTCTCTGGATCCAAAGCATTTTAATACCCTAAACTTTACAACAACCCTGTGAGTTAGCTTCTTAAAATTCCCACATCATTAATGGGAATGGGGGAGGGGCTGAGAGAGAGCAACTTATTCCAGTCCACTTGTCTATAGCTATACGTGCCCATAAAGAAATGAAAAGTGATAACTGACCCATTGCACTGGCTTCTGATCTACATGCTAGAATGAACTTGCTGCATTTGGGTAGGCAGCTGAACCTGAAGATAAGCTAAAATTAACAGAGGTTGGCTTCAGACATGCCCTTGCTATGCTGAAATCCATTTGTGGGGGCATGTACAATGGAGCTCTCTGCATACATCCAAATGGGTTATTTGCATATAGATTCCGTACTGCTACAGCTGTGAGGCTGCTTTCCAGTGCTCGTGTATCCATAAGAGACTTATTGTCAGGGATTTCAGTGCCTGCATCAGAAACATCATGGATGCTGGCTGGAGTTTAGCTGCCCTAAGCTCAGATGCCCTGTTCTGATATTGTAGGGAATAAGGGTGTACAACATCCACTCCTGGAGGTGGTATGAAACCTGCAGATTGTCTGGGCTTTGTGCAATATACAGGAGTCTAGCCTTCTTGCCTTGCCTTGGTCAACAGAGCGGTATCTTCTGTGTGCTGCACTTTAGGCCAGGCTTAGTCCCAGCCCTTGTCCTGGTGCAAGCCCTTAGCTCCAGCAACTTATCTGTGTTGAAAACCCCCAGCTCTAATAGTGCAACCCTAAGTAGAGGATTGGGAGGGAAGGCAGCCTGGTATAGCCTGATCTCATCAGATATCGGAAGCTAGGCAGGGTCGGTACTCGGATGGGAGACCATCAAGATGGACTCTGCAGAGGAAGGCAATGGCAAACCACCTCTGCTTAATCACTTGCCTTGAAAGTCAGCTGTGACTTGATGACACTTCAGACACACGCAAGCAGAAGACGGACGTCAGTGGGCTTAAAAGGCAGCAACTCTGCTTAGGATGGCACTGTCAGCCTGGCAGTCTGCCTCTGACAGTTGCGTGAAGTGGCCTCTTGTACATACCTGATCCCATTATTTGATACTGGCTCTATAGTTTTCATTTTTTAAACATGGGCATATTATGCATTTAGTAAAACTGGGACCTTCCTGACCAACAAAGTTTAATTCTGGGTGTAAGCATTTGTGTGCATGCACCCTTCTTCAGGTACTTCTACGCATGCACACTTCTTCGAGTGCATGTACAGGAAAGCTTATACCCAGAATTAAACTTTGTTGGTCTTAAAGGTTCCACTGGATCCAAACTTTGTTCTATTACTTCAGACCAACAGGGCTACCCATCTAAATGGAACCTTCCTGCTATCCGTAAAAGTTTTTCAGAGACCTCTGTGGAAGCGGGGGGGGGGGGGGGGAAGACTTCAAAGAATTCAGCAGATGAACTCAAAATGGGGTCCTTAAAAGCAGCCAGAAGATCAGCAGTAAAATGTCCCCACTAACTACACGTCACTAAAAAAATCCCTTGTTCCACAACGTGAGACTTGCCTGCTGAAAAGCCCTGAATTATTTTAAAAGTTTGAAGAAATTAAACATAAATAGATGAAAAAAAGGAAGAGGAAGGGGAAAATGCATGCTTATAATACTGGTCAAAAGACTATACTGCTTGTTCATGGTTCCCTGAGGTTAATGCCTGGATTATAGCTGCATGTTGTATATTGCTTCTCCCTCCCTACAGTGTATGCATTATGCTATTGATCTTGTCTTCACAATGTCCACTTAAGACAGCAGAGTCCATTTTCCAACCGTTAACCTTGGTAATGGAAGGCAGGCTTAATGTGGAATCCCATCTGTGGTCCAACAGATGGAATGGGACTTCTAGGAGAAAGTATCTGGATCTTACTCCTGTGCTTGTGGGACGTCTACTCCTTGGCGCTGAATTCACCATAACAGCTTGCTTCCATGGAGACTGGAGAGTGGTAAAGATTATCAGAGTGAACCTCATCAACCAAGTAGGTGGAACCTGGACTTGCTGACTCAACAGCTGGGGTTCTGGACAGGCCTTCCTCATGGCTGTGGCTTTCACCCAGGCCGCTCTGTGGAGCGGGTTCACTTGCATCTCCAGGGCTACCCACTGGGGCTTCTATCCCACCACTGGGGCTTTCAGCCTCACTGCTGTAGGTTCTAGACACATCAGGAGGATGTGAAACCGCAGTCAGGTAGCTATCATTTCTGGAAAATTTACCCTCTGAAACACCTCTGCTTGCCTCACTAGGGCTTCTGCTAGAGTCAGCCGTTCCAAAGATCCTGCCTTCTCCACTGTGGCTTCTAGAAAGGCTGCGTTCCATGGCATCATCATGTCGGCTGCTGTAACAAATTGGAGTGGATGTCTCTACAGGGCCTTCACTATCACCACTCTGACTTGTGGGAAGACCAGCCTCGGGGACGTTTTCTGTTGCCCCACGGCGAACTCTTGAAAGCATTTCCCCATGAACATTTTCATCAGCAGTGCAAGGAGTGGTAGTAAAGACACTGTCTGTCAAGGCTGTACTTGTGACGCTTGGAGTTCTAAAACCGCTACGCACAGAGATGCTTCTAGCTCCATCATTCTGACTTCTAGAAACACCACTTTCTACAGTGGTAGTGTTATTATCACTGCTAGAAAGGTTGCCCCCTTGTGTACCTTCACTGTGAGCTCTAGGAAGGGCAGTGTTCACAATGCCTTCACTTTGATCTCTTAGGCTGCCTGCTGAGACAGTTCTCCTAGACCCACTATGGCCCTGAGAAATGCCACCATCGTAACCAGCACTGCCACTTCTGTAGACAGTAGGCTCAGCATATGTTTCCCTTTTATGGTTACTGCGGGCTTCATTTTCACCACCGTGTAATGTAGGGAGGCTACGATCAGGGCTGTACCTGGTTACCTCGCTTTGACTTCCAGGAATGCCACCCACTGGTACCCCACCATCTTCAGCACTATTGGTTCTAGAAACAGTGGGCTCAACGTATCCTTCCCCTCTGCGGCTGCTGTGGGATCCAACTCCATCGCTCTGGCTTCTAGAAAAGTTGCCCTCTGACCTGTACCTGCTTGTCTCGCTATGACTTCTAGGAATGCCACCCACTGGGACTCCACCGTCTTCAGCAGAATTAGTTCTGGAAACAGCGGGCTCAACATACCCTTCACTTTCATGGCTGCTGAGGCTTTCATTTTTATCACTCTGGCTTCTGGAAAGCCTGCCCTCTGAGCTTTCCCTCCTAGGCCTTCTAAGAACACCACCCACTGGGACACCACCATCTTCAGCGGAGTTGGTTCTCGGAAGCCTAGGCCTAGCATATTCTTCATTCTCACCACTCTGGCTTTCAGAAAGGCTCCCTTCTACAAAGGATGTGCTTGTACCACTGTGGCTTCTAGAAAGGTCCCCTGCTACAAAGGATGCGCTCATACTACTTTGGCTTCTAGAAAGGCTGCCCTCTGAGGCTCCTTCACTTGCACCACTGGGGGTTCTAGTAAATACACTATCAGTTAAGCCACCACTTCTTTGGTTCCTAGAAAGGCTTTCCGAGGTGCCTCTGCTGACACTCCTAGACAGCCCACCTTCTAGATTATCTCTGTTCCTGCTGCTCCTATGAGCGTCAGGCTGTGAAAAACTTCCACTCCCGCGGCTTCTAGAAATGCTACTTTCTGTGCTGTTTTCAACGTCGGCAAAGTTTCCACTTCTGCTGCTAGGACTTCTAGAGAGACTGCTGTCCAAAGTACCTCTGCTTGTACTGCCATGATATCTTAAAGCTTGTGGGGCTCCTCCACTCGCATTACTGTGGCTTCTAGAGAAGTCACCACCAGAGAGTCCCCCCGTACCACCACTCTGACTTCCAGCAAGTCCACTTTCTAGACTGCCTCCGCTGTGGCTCGTTCTGTCTGTCGAAGCATCTCTTGCTAGGGATGTCACATTCCAAGTGGCCATGTTGCCAGAGTTTGACGAAGCTGCAAACAAACAAAATAAAATAAAGAAAGAGAACAGTTGTAATTGTTTTATTTTATGTTTTGCTTATTTATTCAGAAGGTGATAAATCATATCTAGACCACAGCTGAGAAAATGATCTCATCCTCATAATCGATTGACTGAGCCAATGTAAAAATCTCCTTATCAGTCCAACCCTTCCATAAAAAGAAAGAATTCTTCCCAATTTTAAGATCTATATTGGCCCATAATGTTAATTTAGAATGTGAAAATGGACCAAATTAAGGCTGTGGTCACATGGCAAGCTTATCTCGATTTGTTCCCGCTATAGATTTGATCAGGAATATATATATTTTGGTTGGATGATCACACATTCCCCCTTGAACTGCTTGCATTGTGGCAGCACAGCTTGTTTTTTAAAACAAATTGGCTTTGCGCACGCGCATATGCACATGGCTGAATCACTGCTCCCACGGGGACTCACCATACTCCCTTGTTTTTGCAGGTCTTCCCCCCACCCGAACAGTGAACAAAATTAACTCACAACGTACAACTGAGCACTGGAGTCTAGATGTGCACTTGAACATATATACATTAAATTTATTCAGTGCAGGATTGCTCATGCACACAACAGCAGAAGCTTGGGGGGAAAAACATCACGAGTAGGATGTTCAGACAACCTAATAGTGATCATTACGAGAGATGGCTGTACAAATCGGCGAAATTGTGGATTCAAAGTGCAAATATCTGGAAAGTACTTAATTTTCCAGGTGTAGGAAAACTTGCTAGGGAACTGGGAGGATTGTGCGAGTGAGCCCACTTCAGTGTGGGATCAGCAATTTTAAATGCGAGAGGGAACAGTGGTGAAACCCGATCAAAATGACCATGTGATCACGGCCTGATATTGTCATGCCATTATACACCATTTTTTTAATGTGTAGAAATTACAGGAGGAATAGGATCCACTCTAGCATAAGCAATGTATCCCAGTAAAGAGGGGCACCAGACAAGAGGCCTCCAAAAGAGACCAAGATGGACAGTCCAACTTATCCATTCCTCTTAAGTGCTCTGTCATTTGGAAGGATATTTCACAATGAGTATTTAGTGCTGAGCATTCTCTCCTGCTTTACAAAGCATTTCTTGCTCCAGTGCTCCTGCCTTTCAGTTCATTTGCCAGCACTGGATGGTCAAACACAGGATGTCCTTCAAAATCAGGGAGGTGAATAAAGCTTCCATAAAATGATTTTTTTAAAAAATTAACTTACAGAACTTTGGACCGGAGTAGATTCTGCTAATGAAAGCAAATGCTGGGGACTCCATGCTGTAAGGGAGGAAAAAAATAAAACGCAAATGAACTATGTTTCACAAGAAGAAATGGATCACCAGGAGAAAGTTCAGAGAGCTGGGTAGCAGCAGTTTAACTGAGATTTGGCTTATGTGAGTATTTTGTGTAAAGGCCCTACATGCACTGAGGCACAGGGTAATTCCAGATGGGTAGCCATGTTAGTCTGTGGCAGCAAAATAAAACAGGAGTCCAGTGGCACTAGAGGGTCCATTTCGATGGGACAGCATTCACAGGGTGTAGGATGCTGGGAACCCTGGACCCAAGAGAGTGGGAAATATTCATAAATGTTCAATATTGTGCCAAAATTTCACATCTGGCCTTCAAGTGTGGTTTTGTATTTAGAATTCAAATCTGCATGTTGCTTGTAGCATTGTTCCTCAGAATCTGAAATCTGAGAATCTTTAAGAGCAATGGGCATCCTTTCATTGTTTTAATTTTCAACAAACACCAAATAATGTCATAAAATGCCACACGAACATTCAAAGAATATCTAGAGAACATCCATCCTCGAAATTCACGGAGAATTTTGAAGAGAATTTTTGGGGCGAAATTCGTTTTGGTCCTGCCCTCCTTTTAGTTCACACCTATGCTCAGTCACGATCACTTACCTGATCTCTTCCCCTTCCATTAATTCCCTGTAGGTGAGAATCTCTATGTCTAAGGCCAGCTTCACATTCATCAGCTCTTGATATTCCTTAATGAGGTGAGCCAAATCCTGCCTGAGGTTCTGAAGGGCTTCCTCCAAGTTTGCCAGTTTGGCTCTGGCATCATTAAGGGCAGCTTCACCCTGTGCTCCAGCTTCGTTGATGGTCCCTTCCAGACGAAGACACTGGAGTGAGAAAACAAACAACAAAGAATATGATTGAGGGCTGGCAGTAAATGCTTTGGTAGTTTCCTACCCTCTGCTCTTCTTTGCTGATTCCTGTTTGACTCAGATAGTGAGCCCAAGATGTTTGAGCATAAGCAGGTCAATGCCTCTGAAGTATTAAGAGTATACAATATCTTGCACTGGCATGCATCTTTGCAATTGCCTTCTAAATACAATTGTCTTGAGCTCTGGGAAAGCCATTCCATGTCACCAGCATCAAACTCACTACAAACTTTGTAATACAACATCTCACTGAACTGAGGAGGGAAAATGTATTGACTGGAAGAGAATTGTTCAGGGGGCTATTTCATATTGTTCAAGATGATATGAATCTGAGCCAAGGATCTACAGAACTACACCATACATCTATGTGACTACTGCTGTGGCTAGAAAAGGGATGGATGCACCAGAATTTTTTTTGGCTGAGTGTGTGTTGTGTATACATCTCTTAAGGCTGGGTGGGAAAAAACTTGTCCCAGATGCCCCGCCCTCCTAGGAATGGCCCTGTCGTTTCAGAGCAGCTCTCTAAGTTTGTAGCTGCAGCGGGGCTATTGGGGGCTCCGCCCCCTTCCTTAGAGGGCTGGCCCCCCTTTCCCCAAAAGCATTTAAAGGGATCCTTAAAATGGTTTTGAGAAGAAGCAGCGGGCAGTGTGCACCCCTCTACCTTCCCTCCTGCAAAATTTAAAGGGCCCTTCAGCTGATCAGTGGGGAGCAAGTGGCCCACCAGTCAGCTGGATGGCCCTTTAAAACTTGCAGGAGGAAGGGAGAGGGGTGTGTGCCACCCCCTTCATTATGGCAAATAATGGCAGCCCTACCAGAAAAAAAACTGCCCCACAAACCACAAAATCCTGGCTATGGGCCTGCCTCTAAGACAGAATCATTTCCAGCCCTGTTGCCCGAGTTCTTTTTATTAGGTGATTCCAGAAAATCAGCCTAAAACTTTCTGAATGTAAAGCATGTACTTTGACGTCAAGCAGTGGCCCCTAAACAAAACATCCCTGTTTGCATCTGCCATAATTCACTTGCCTTGTTCAGATGTTCCTATGCAACATTCATTTTGATTGGCTAGACCTATGGATGTGCATATCCTTTTTTTTTTTTGTCTGTCCAACTTAACACATTTTGTGAGATGGGCATTCATACAGTAAAGTACTAGGACAAAACTCTAAAAATGCACAATATTCCAAGAAGCAATAAAGGGAATGCACTTGCATTGGTATGTATCTATTTCGCAATGTGGCCAGTACAGCATATTTGCAAAACCTTGGCTGAATACATTTCCTTTTGCTTTCTCATACTCATTTTCCAGTCTTACACCAACCACATTTTACCTGGCTTTTCAGTGATAGGATGCAAGATCTCATTTTCTGGATTTGTATATTCAGCTCAGCTATTATTCTTCGGTCATTAAGGAGATGATCCCCATACTTAGCAGACTGCAACTCTCCTTCATTCAGCTAGAGGGAATATTTAAGAGTACATTAACACTCCTGTTAGCAACAGCAGCACATGGTACTGGGGACAGAAATCAAACAGTGTAGGGCCCAAGAGAGAAAAATACATCTCCAAGAAAAGAAATGCAACTTTAATTGTACTCATTGCCCCCCACTCCCACTTCTCAGAGGGTAAGACCTTGTTTGGGGTAATAGTGATTTTGAAAGGCTGTTTCCATCTGCAGTTCTACAGGGTAGATGGTCGAATCAATTACCCATATTCTCTAACATTGTGAATATTACCAAGAAGAAAGACTTCAGATACTTATTCCTTTACTTTCCAGATATAAACCATTACAATATTATGTTGATTTTAACCCTGAAACTCTTCAGATATACCTCTTAGAAGACAGTCAAAACCCTGTGTCTTATGCAGTGGCAAGGTTTTGTGCACTGGCTCTTAGAAAGCGGAACTATTTGTCTAAGAAAATGCTAAAGGCTGAAGTATGCATTTTAATTGTGCTGTGATTTTAAATTTTATGTATTAGTTGTTAAAGTTGTAGTTGTTGTAGTAAAGTTGTTAAAGTTGTAGTAGTAAAGTTGTTAAAGACCTTGCTGGTCTCGACTGTAATAAATTTGAATTTGATTTGATTTGAAAGGCTGTCTCATTGCTTTTTAATTGAATGGACTCTCATAATTGGTAGGTTTGCACAATATTGACCCGATTAACATCTTATGAGTCATGATTTTTCTCAGAAAGTTGAGCCACAGTCTGAACACGTATGTCAGACGTCCTTTTAGTTTCTTCCTTGGAAGAGCCATTAAAGATGGAGAAAGGCTACAAACTTTGCTAATTGGATACATTCCACTCAATACATTAATACATCATGTTCTGTCAGTCGTTTGAGCTAATACCTATTGGTTAGATTTCACAACATCTCCCAGAATTTTGGGCCAATTTATAAAGCACCCAGTGAGTTCCTTTCGCAGATTCCCCAAACAGTTCAGAATTCTGAGGAAAGAAGACGTCATTTTTTGTTTTAAAAAATTCTGTTTGTAACCCTTCAGTGTTTCCTGTCAATAATTGCCATGGTGTTTTGTTACAAGTTTGCCTCTTTTCCATATCACTCTGTAGGACCTATTGTTTGCATGCAGAGCTTTGTGACAACTCGTCTGGGAGGCAAGCAGATGCATACCTTGCTTCTCGTGAGTTCCTCCAACTCCTCCCAGCTCCTGAGAGCCATGGCTTCATACTGGGCCCTTACATCCTCCACAATCCTGTGAGGGTCAATACTGGTTCTGTTGTTGTCAATCCCCAGGACAATGGAGACATCCTTGATTTGTGACATTGCCTCCTCAAGTTCCTAGAAAAGTGGGAAGAAGGCTGGGTTTGAGTTGCCACAAACAAGCCAAGGTTATAGTAATTATCGTGACCATCCAAGTACTGGCAGCTGGGCTGTATGTGGATAATAACAGGATGAACCAGAAAACAGAAATTTTCCAGAATGCTTTGCGTACTTTATTCCAGTACTCCTGGACACAGATTTCAGGTGATGACAGGTTCTTACGGGAGCAGACAGTCCACTTTACCTCACCCCCCATGCGACCACTGAGGAACAGGTAAACGCACAGCACCTGTCAGCTGGTTAATGGTA
Organism: Lepidodactylus listeri; assembly: GCA_029233225.1. Classification (NCBI taxonomy): domain Eukaryota; kingdom Metazoa; phylum Chordata; class Lepidosauria; order Squamata; family Gekkonidae; genus Lepidodactylus; species Lepidodactylus listeri. The sequence continues at coordinate 51,330,723 of JARCFY010000015.1, read as the reverse complement.
GTTCTGGTATTCCCCTCTTATTAATGCTAGTTCTCATCTTTTCCTTTGTTCTTATGGGATTCTGGGGTACAATCCAAGTGATGGAAAACAATTTTTGTGTCTTCTCATATTTCTTTAAGCTCAACATAACCGAGTTCGTTCAACCTCCTATGACTTAGAATCGTAGAATCATAGTTGGAAGGGACTTCCAGGGTTATCTAATCCGACCCCCTGACCGTGCAAGAAATTCACAAATACTCCCCACACACAAACCCCCAGTGACCCCTGCTCCATGCCCAGAAAATGGCAAAAAAACCTCCAGGATCCCTGGCCAAACTGGCCTGGAGAAAAATTGCTGCCTGACCCCAAAGTGGAGATCAGCATTTCCCTGGGTATGTAAGAAAGGGCCATGAGAACTAAGCATTGATGCAAACCTGCCTGCCCTTCATGATCTGCCTAAGTTCACAGAATCAGCATTGCTGTCAGATGGCCATCTAGCCTCTGTTTAAAAACCTCCAGAGGAGGAGAGCCCCTCCACCTCCCAAGAGAGCCCATTCGACTGAGGAACTGCTCTGTTCAGGAGGTTCTTCCTAATATTTAGACGAAAACTCTTTTGATTTAGTTTCAACCTGTTGGTTCTGGTCCAACTTTCTGGGGCAACAGAAAACAACTCTGCACCATACAAGATGGTTATCATATCACCTCTCAGTCATCTCCTCTCCAAGCTAAACACGTTATCAGATGCCTCATAGCTGAGGCATGCTTTCTTTCTCAGTTAAAAGTTTTAGGCACACTTAATTATATTCCAAAAGGTTTATATGCCCAGAGGAGCCTGCCTCTGGATAAGTCACCACAGCTGGGCATGTCTTCTGATCAGGAGGTGACTCCTGAAGAGCTGCAACCTACAACCTCCTCTGGGAATCTCACTGTGTCTCACTCTCTGCTATTTCTGCATGTGTCGGGTATGACTGAATGATCCAAAACAACCTGATACGGAATATGGCAGAACTAATTTGTCTACCGTGGAGGATGACTAAAACAAGGCATAACAGTAAATCACATGTGGGTGGGTACCTTGAACTTGCAGGAGCATTTACTTATTTTATGAACGCATCTCCTGTGGCAGGGGGGCGTGCCTTGCTGTCATCCATTTAGTCAACCTTCCTACTGGTTCCGTTCTAACCTTTTCTGCTCTACTGCCAAGGTAAACGTGCAGCCTTTGTCCACAAGGCTCATACTCCCACTGCCCTTTATTTTCTGTTTTTAGGCCCTCTGCCAGATTTTGAGTGGAGCGAACTGGGTTTGCATAGCAGCAAGGCTGCTCTTTTCATCGGCTGCCCTTGTGTTTTCTATCCTCGTAAATCATATTTTAATGTCATTTTTTAATAACATGTTGCAGGTCCTGACCTCTGGCAGATACTTACTGGATGACTGATGTTGTTAAGATACAGAAGGAGGGCTCCTTGGCAGTTCTAAAAGCACCCTCAGCTCAGTAACTTTCAAAAGGATTGTAATCCCAGTGAGGAAAAACCACACATACTTGTGTGGTTTGGGTGCAGGCGAGATCTAACCTGAAGGAGTCTGAAGCCAGAATACCTCTGGTGTTTACTTGGCCTCCTCTACTTCTTCTGCCTGTGCCCTTCTTCACTGGCTTTCGTGGAGCTATTTCCACCCGTCTCAGAAAGGGAAGGATTGGGCTGTTGTATTTCCTCTTTTCATGTATCAGTTCATTGAAAGTTTAAATTTCTTTTGGAAAGTTTGAAAGTATTTCAATAAGAAGCGTTACCAGACTCCTTTGTACTGCTCCCCTCTCCCTGTATCCCCCAGTGGCAAAGAACAAAGGCTGAGGTTTGCGAAAAGCTTCCAAGCAGAGTTTGCTACTTCTGTTCCCATACAGACACTTAATTCCTGAGTAAATAGGCAGGGCTACCTTATTTCTTTAAAAAAATAACAGCTAAAGTTCTCAGGACAAACACAGAGGAAATATGAATAGCTTTCATAGATTTGCACAATACTGGCTCATGGGATATGTTAACAATTATGCAATTTTAGGTTTGCCAAGTTTAGATTTCAAAAAGTGCTACCTATCTGGGAGAGGCTGAAAGGGGGAAAGCAGAACCTAGTGGGTCAGGAGCAGAGCAGATCTGGTTTGGAAACAGGAAGACCATGGGGTAGAGTCTGGCAGAATGGTTTGTTGGCTTTTTCCAGACTGCAATAGTGGTAAACCAGATGGAGCACTGTTGCATCGTGGCCAGCAAAAGTCTGGCTGGCTGGCTGGCTGGCAACCCTAATCAGCAATTTGTTCAGTTACTTGATTTGCTGAAAGGGATCATTTGAAAAGAAAAAAGAAAAAAAAAGATTCAGTTCCTGCTTTCCTCTAAGCCAGGCCTGTAGCCAAGATTTTTTTGTTCGGGGGGACATTTGAATTTTTAAGGGGGCGGTTAAATTACAGTTAATTAAATTAACCGGAATGCCTGTCTTGGGGGAGGCTCTGAGCCTGTTTCTAACCCTTCCTTTCAAGGGACAGGGCAGTGAGTATGTCAGTTCCTAGGAAAAGACAGCTCAGAGGGCATTTAATTGCGTTCAGAAGGTTAAATGCCTTTTGAGTCCTCTTCTACAAGACAAGAAAGCTCAGAAGGGAACTCGAGAGTGGCACCTTCAATATATCTCCAACAATCTCCTTTTCTTTCTCGCCTCAAAAATAAGGTTTCTATCCACACATACACATGCACTTGCACATATAAAAAAATACAAAAATACCCCCCATAAAGTTCCTGGCATGGCTATTTGTGGGGCAGTAATTTTAATTAAGGGGGCAGAGCCCCCAAATGCCCCACTGTAGCTATTGGCCTGAGCTAAGCCCTGTCTAAATTACAGAACATGCTGTGGAAGAACTGTCTCATATCTGTGGTAGAAGTGGTTTTTCATGGTCTACCAAAAAAAAAGGAGGTTTCTACATTCTGCTCTGTAGAGGATTGCTTGTTCAAGATCCCTCAAACTCCATGCTTAAAGCATATTGTTGCAAATCAGTAATGGTTATGTACAGTTCTTCATATATGGAAAGGGAGCCTCGGATAGAATCACAAATGTTGCCATGCTTAGGGCTGCTGACTTTTAAACGGGTCATGCTGGCTGCCCCTTTATAATGTCCATTTAATCTGCACGGTGAGTGTTACTTAGGTCCATGCCATGAAAAGTTTTGACTGCCTGCTTCTGCAAATGAAACTGCTGGTCAAAGGGACAAGACATCTTTTCCCCTTTCCAACTGGCAACGTTCACCATGCTTCTCCTGGATCACATGACCCTCAGGTGGATCACATGACTTCCATGAAGGGCAGCAGCAACTCATGTTCAGATTGCTGCCACATGATATCCACACTCCTCACTTCTATGTTAAAACTAATACTGCTGATTGCTCAGCGTCAAGCACCTGCTTTCCAAAATGATGGCTATCAAAACCTGCCTCACTACCCCAATATCCCTTTTTAAAATGTTTAAAAATAGCAAAGTGGGGATTGCAACATCACAGGACAACTGACCACTTTACTGAGATAACATATGGAGTATGAGATAACACATGGCAGGGTAAAAAAGGAAGTTTTACATATTTTTCTTGAGGGTAATGGGGGGAAAATGTCAAACATTCAAGTAGCAATTCTGAGAAAATGACTCATCTTACAAGCTCTTGAAACTGTAGACATATCCCACTCATATCTTACTGGAGAAGGTCTGCATTTAGAGGGCTGGGTCTACTTAACAGGGTCACCAGCTCCAGGTTGGGAAATTCCTGGAGATTTTGGGGGTGGAGCCTTAGGACAGCAGGGTTTGTGAAGAGGAGGGACATCAATGGGGTATAATGCCAGAGAGTCCACCTTCCAAAGCAGCCATTTTCTCCAGGTGAATTTATCTCTGTTGCCTGGAGATCAGTTGTAATCCCAGGAGATCTCTAGGTACCACCTGGAGGCTGGCAAACCTAGTCTACTATCATCACACAGGATTGCCAAACTTTAAACTGTTCCCTCTAATTTCTGTTTGATCTACAATCAGTTATCAGGTGATACTATTTACCTCCATGGCATGAAACATTCACCTGCCCTTTTCCACTTATTAAACTTCTATTAAGGGGACAAAACATCCCCTCTCCCCCACCCCCCATCCAATCAGCACCCTTAACATCCCACGTACTTTGGCCCTTATCCTTTAACATTCATGTGCAGGATGTTGTGCAGAGTTTAGGGGCAGCACAATCCCTGTCCAGAGGGCTTTACATTGAGAGTTATAAAGGGATGAATGATCATGTTACAGTGGAGGAACAAGCTGCTAGAGATCGTGGGGTATGGATTACGGGAAAAGATACAAACTGGGGCAGGATTATGACCAGGAAAACTCAAAGAATGGCTGGAGAAGGGGGCTGTGTAGCATCGAAAGGCTGCTGCCACACAGGGATTCCCCCCTGCTTGAATAGTAAGAAGCCCTCCTTGTAAAGGGGAGATAACATTATGCTCAGTCTGGACACAACTTGTCTGGTTTCCCTTTTTTGTCCGCTCTTTACTTCAGAGAAAATATGGACCCTGTTTCCTGTGAAATAAAGGGGAAACTGTGGAGTGGCTGCAGGCGAAGTATCCCTCTGAACGTTTGGCACCGCCACCCTTAAGTGAAAGGAATATGATGTTAGTTTTAGCTAATGATTCAGAGAACCAGATACATCCTCCCTGGGGGGTGGCATATTTTGAATTCCTAAGGAAAGGAGAGTCTGGGTATGTACCTAGACCAAATACCATGAGGGTCGAGTGGGTGCTGGGAAATTCCTTCCTGAACCAGCTAAAGAGGTTTGTGCTTCAAAGCAGCATGTTTGTAATAGCATCTTGGTTGCAGATAAGAACTCTATAGTTATTGGGTCAGATCCACTACCTGTCTTTCTTGGGTAGGTGAATAACAGCTTCCATATTATCAGTTAATTTTAGGGCAACTGGTACATTTATATTAAATTACAAAATAGTGTATAAAAAAGAATTAAATCTGTAATTTATAATCTCGTATTTAAACTCTGATTAATTTGGCACTGGCCATTCTTTAAGATAAGCTACTGGTCTGAAAGAAGAGACTGGCCCTCCTTGCATGACAGTTCTAGGGGATCAGCACAGGTCAGCTTTGCTCCACATGGGCCTCAAGGAGATATCGAATATTATAGTTCCCATCCCATCAGCTAATTATTAGGCAGCAACCTGGACAACTTCAAGCTTTTCTGAATGAGGCAAATTATTTAGATCCTTTCCGATCTGTGTTTAGGCCAGTTATGGGACTGAAACAGCCTCGGTCCTCATGGGGGATAACCTGTGCCAGGAAATGGACAGAGGGAGCGAGACTCTATTGAGTTTTAGAAGATGGTGCTGGGGAACTGCTGCTCAGCGCCTTGGCCTTTGGCTTGTGGGGTGCCGTAAAGTTCCATATTATTCCCTATGGTCCCTATGGTCTGTCACCAATGTATGGATGACACTAAGCTCAGGCCTCTAGCTGATCCCAGGGAGTTTATAAAAACGCTGAACCAGAGCCCAGAGGCAGTCTTAAAGCAGATGCAGGCTAATAATCTGAAACTTATTGATGACAGAAGACAGAAGTGCTACTGGTGAGTGGAAGGTTTGACCCAGGATTTAAGGTGGCACCCATTCTGGATGGGGTTGAATTCCTGTTGAAGGAACAGGACTGTAGTCAGGGGGTTCTCTTGAATTCAGTCCTACTACAGAACAAGCAGGTAGCAGCTGTGGCCAGCAGTGCCTTTTGCCAGCTTCCACTGGTTAGCCAGCTGTGGCCTTCCCTGGGCAGAAAAGACCTAGCTACACATCCACTCAGTGCTGCGCAACCTGCACTGGCTGCCTACTGAATTCCAGATCTGTTTCAAGGTGTTGGTGCTTACCTTTAAAGCCCTGTATAGCCAGGGGCCAGCATACCTTCAAGACCACCTCTCCCCATATGAACCCTATAGAGCACTAAGGTCCACCAATCAACATCTTTTGGTGGTCCCCAGCCCCAGGGATGCACAGGGAGCAAGTCCCTGTATCTGGTAATATGATATCAACGGTGAATCAATGCAAGCTCTGCACAGCTGCCTTGTGACTCATACTGATTAGGCATGGTGAATGAGAACAAGTAATGAAGGCAAGCAAGACTGGTTGAAATAACCCCAGACGAGCTCCAGACTAGAACCCTCATTAACTTATAAATGTACAAGGAGTAAACCAGACTGTATGCTCTTCGTATTTATCCTAGCTTGGAGGAACTCCTTTTTCCTCCCCTCAAAAATATCCGTTGCTTTTTTTTTACCTGCTCATGAATAGTTTTCATTAACTCTGCCATTGCATGAAGTCCATTCAGTTTTGCTTCCAGTTCAGTTTTGTGCAGGAATCCATTGTCCAGATCCTGTGAAGTTCAATAAGAGAAGAGGTTGTCCTTGAGACTTTTGATGACATAAGGTGGGGGAGTGGCAGACCTGGAGAGCAGCCCTCCTGTAACTCCCAAACTGGAAGAGGCGGCCTCTACAGTGTATCAGTTAACTTTTGGCTTTGCTGCAGGAGTGACATTCTGCCAAATGCTCAGATGTTATTCATTAATTTAGATAATTTTATGCCCTGCCCTTCTTCTCTATGGCTTATGATAAAAATAAATGTAAAATTCAACCAGGCTAGAACCTATAATCAAAACTGAAACAAATCAAAACTAACTCAGCAGTATAATCATCAGATATCTCTCCTGGACGTTTTCACAAAAGTTGATCTATCTTTCTCAGCTTGCCCCCAGAGCACTCCGTAACTACTGAGCATTAGAGCCAAAAATGGTCTGATTCAGATGCACATTCTCTGTTTTCATGGGCAGTTTTTTGAAGTGAAGGTTTACTTCCTTTAAAAAATGTATTGGATTGTATCCACTGGAGCAGTTCCATGGACAGAAGAATTTCTGCCTGTATAGCATGATTTGGGCCTCTGCCCTCCTGCTCCAGGCTAAATTGGTGCTTCCAGGGAACAGATTTTGGGGTGGAATTTGGGGTTGAAATGGGAAAGGGAAGCAAGGAAGTCATACTCTGCAGGTGGTCTGCAGAAACACTTTGGCAGATCCAACCCATTATGCCCCAAATCAGTGACTTCAAAACTTTCTACTTTTAGGGAATTCTTTCCACATTGATTTTCTCCTCCCCCATTAAACTCCTGCAAATTAGTCACAGAAATCCAATACTTTTCAAAGGATTCTGGGCGCATCTTCTAAGGTGCATGATTAGTTCTTTGCATGTTTGATGTCACTGTCACTGTGCTTGAGCTGTAAAAGAATGATCTAGAACACACTCAGTGCTTTCCTACAGTTGTGTATTTCTGGAGAAGATCAAAAGGATTGATGGCCAACTTGTCAGTCGAATGTCTCCACCATTCCTAATGTTGTCACTGAGAAACCTCTGAGATGTTTCCAAGGAACTCGATAATACTCAAGAATTGTTTGGAAACCATTTCCTGGATTGGCGGGAGTCTGTCTTGTAGGTATTCTTTAGAGGTTTGGGGCACACACCTCCCCTTTTCCCACCATTCTGCAACCGATCTGTATGATTTTATAATAACTTTAATTCTACTGGGAATTAGGCGGAGCTCAGAAGGAAGTAAACTGGGCTGGCCCAGAGAGTCATCTTTTTAATTATAAGAAAAGAAGAATTGTTGGCTAGCACCAGTGGAGTAAACAGAAAGCTACTGGTAAACAGGTTACAATAGGGGGATGAAGCCGTTTATAATTCATAATAGCAACGAGTCATAGAAAAAGTTTCTGTTCTGTAATGACACCCAACTGGTTTTGTCTCCACAGACAGTCTCCATGGCAATTGCCTTCAACTAAAACTCCAAAACCATCCCTCCAGAGGTGAAACAAGGCAATTGCATAGTGGCACAAGACTGTCCTTATAGCTGCAAGAACAGGAAGAGCAGGAAAATTCTGTTTGCAGATGAAAATCCTGCAGAAATCTTGGAACAGGCTGATTATAAGGTTTACCCTACACATTGTCACAAGAATGCCAGAAGTCACTGGGGATTACAGGTTCTCTGGATTTCATTTTGTTGTTTACTGGCTTTTCAGAAGAACTATCGTAACAAAATCCTGAGGCCAAGAGCAGACATTACGGAAGATGCACAGTTGTTGCCAAAATCAGCAACACCATCTTCCTTGCACACAAACACCCTGTCCCTGGTAACATCTAATCTTACAGAAAGCAGGATGCTACATTTCCCTGTTCCTGAAAAGGGCAGGAGAGGGAAAGGGAGGACTCCACATGTGGGACAGGACTCCCAGCTCGTATTCTGAAAGCCTAAAATACAAATGTCAGGGATTAAAACCCCCCCGGTTTCGATTCTCATTCTTTATTTCTGTCATACTTTACAGGGCATAGAGGACATTTTAAAATGATAATTGTCAGCTTTGGCCTACACATCTTAAAATGTATCTGTCGGACATATAAATACCTATCAGAGCTCTGGCTCCCTTTTTAAAAGGGAACTTTTTATTTAGAGAATTCGGCACTGAATTATTCATTCCAAAGCTGGGGAAAAACCTCACCAAGTCAAAACCTGCATGAAATCCGCAGCTCAACACTTGGAGGCCCCCTTTGTCTGTCTTAGATTTGACCTCTACCTTTAGGCAGTTTGCAGTTCACCCACCTGGCTGCAGAAGGACAGCCATCCCATTGCATGGAAAAGCATGCTTACTTACCTTTTTGAGCGTTGTGAAGGTAAATTCCATCGCACTGCGTTTGTTTATTTCCCCCTCATACCTAAGGGGAAAGAACAAGGACTGGTATGAATGAAATGCCAGAACACATGAAATAGTGTCTGTAATTTAACAAAGTCTGAGTCCAGCACCACCTTTAAGACCAGTGAAGTTTTATTCAAAATATAAACTTCTGATTTGTTTCTTTTGCTTAAGAAACAAAACTGATGATCCCCACCCCGCTTATTGTAACAAACTGCCCAAGTCCAGCTACTTCCTAACATAGTTTCAGGTTGGTAGCTGTGTTGGTCTGCAGTATACACGCAAGATTCAAGTCCAGTAGCACTTTAAAGACCAGCAAGGTTTCCAGAGTATAAATTTTCAACAGTCAAATCTCTGTTTGTCAGATTGGGAGGTTTGACTCTTGGAGAATTAAACCCTGGAAATCTTTTTTAAAAAGCTTTTTTTTTGTATTTGTGTGTGTGTGCATGCCTGGAAGTCATGGTTGACTTCTGGTGACCCCTAGTGGGGCCTGGACATTTCAGAGAGGTGGTGTCCCGGTCCAGGTATTCCTTAGAGGTCTCCCATCCAAGTACTTGCCAGGGTCAGCCCTGCTTGGCTTCTGAGATCTCATGGGATCAGGCTTGCCTGCGCTAGCCAAGTCAGAGCACTAAAACCTGGAAACCGTGTTGGTCTTAAAGGTGCTACAAGACCCACATCTTGCTCTACACCATCATACATCTATAAGATCTAGAGGCACCTGGTCAGATTATGGACCTATAGCATTGGATGCTATACAGGTGTATAATAATGACTCTGCCCCAGTGAGTTCCCAAAACAGCCAGACAGTATAATATGTGGGAGAGAACAGAAGAATATCACTAAGTAAGCCATCAGAAATGCTAGAAACTGACCCTAATTAATGTAGTGGCTAACCACACTGCCTCAAAGAACAGGAATTTATTGCAAGCACTCCACCCCATGTTTTTCCTCCCAGGCCATATTCAAAGTCTGTGAAGTAGTTGCTGCTCCAATGTGGTCAGTTCCAAGATTAGATCAGTAGTGTTTGAAGTTCTGAATCATATCAGATGCCCAGGTAACATGGATGCTTCCCGGAGCAATGTCCCACAACTTCTCTATTGCTGCTGCTGTAGGGCAAGCTCATGTGATCTGACTGAACACTGTGTTTCAGAACTTAAAATATGATATAGGAATCAACCAACCAAATCATTTGACTGCTACCCACAACATCATCCTTTCTTTATCAGGGTTGCTGATACGATACAGAAGAACCTACGACGAAGCCTGCTGGAGCAGACTAATGGTCTATCTAATCCAGAATCCTGTTTCCCTGGAAGGCCCCCCAAAGGGGCCCAGAGATTTAAGTGAGTATAAGGAACTCCTTTGTCTCTCTCCCTATGGGGCAGGCAGCTGGCACAATCTAGCCTAGCAGGTTAGCCCCATTGAACAAAACGGCTCAAACAAATACAAGGCCCTTGCAAAGCTGTGGGATGATGCAACGATTGACAGAATGTGGAAATGTTCTGCACAAAAATGCCAGTTAAGGCAATCCTATTTGGCCAGAAGATCAGAGAATTGTTGTAATTGGACAACACCCTTGTCAGGTACACATTCCCCTTTCTGTCAGGGATAATGAACCCAGACAGCAAGACACAAGGATACTGGCCATATGAGAATGTTTTTGACTGCTTCTGAATGTTGGAAATAATTCTCTTTGAATTTGAATTATTCTTTTGACAAATAGGCATGGTTGAGGTTGGATCTTGATTTCAGATTGTACATCCCTAATTGGATCACAGCTCTCTATACAGAAGTTTAGTATTTCAGGGTAAGTTAACCCTCATAAGTATTTGTTTTGTCAAACTGTTAAAATCTTGATAAAAGTTAAACAAGTATTTGGCTGTCTGTGAGACTTCTCTTGCTTTTCCAGTGTGGCTCTCCATATCTGAGTGATAGGTCATGGTGTTAGCAAGTGTATTGGCAACCACTGTGATACATTATAAAGTCATGCAAGAGCAGCATTTTGATTCAGCAAATTGTCATAGTCAGAACTGCTACTTAAATTATTCCTCCTAAAAAACTACTCAGGGTTGAGTAATTTTACTAGATAAAACACTCCAATTGTACCTGTTAGTTAGGTACATTACCTATTTTATCAGTATGTATACTGACTGTTCATATATACACATATTATAGATAGATAGATAGATAGATAGATTGATAGATTGATAGTATAAAGTACTCAGTCCAGAGACGTGTTCAAGTGAAATCAGCTCATGGTTTATTAGGAGGTTCAGGAACACATGTCTGAGCTGGGCTCGGGGGTCTGCTTATATGTGCATCTAAACTGTGCCCCCGGCCTTGCCCACACACTCTGATAGGATTACAATTAAGTCTCCCCAAGTCATTAACCCCTATTTGCATCCTACTGTCCAATACATCTAAATTACAATCTGGCCAGTCTATTGTGTTCTGGGGCGAAGCTCTGACTGCGCCTGGCCATGTGCTTGCCCCTGACCGCATGGCGGTCGCCATTAGAACACAACAGATAGACAGACAGACATATGATAGAGGTCGCGATCAGATGGCTCTTTAGATCTGACCCAGGTAAGAGTGCCTGGCGGATTTAAAGGGAACGTTCAGACAGCAACATCTGGGAAAGGTGCCGTGATCAGCCTGTTGAGCCCTGACAGGGAGCCATACTTTAAAGATACCAGTGAAAGTCCGGTCTAATGCTTGCTGATGGGACTTTCTCCCGTCTGGTCATTCCAGTGCGCAATCAGCCCATCGGGATGGTCTGACTCAAGACCATCCCGAATGGCTGCCATTTTAAAAAATTCTTAACAATAGGCGCATAAACACATAAACGTGCAACAGCCACAGAGCTCCACTCAAATGTTTCAGACAATTTCAAGTTTCTGAATGGCCCGTGAAATGTATGAACTTTGTTAATTGGAATGGTACCCAGAGGAAGGTACCACTGGCAGTGCTTTTACCATTCAAGTCTATACATGCACGGAAAAACAAGTACACAGTGAGGCTCATGTGCAAACAGATTTTTTTTTAAAAAAAACCCGACCGTGTGGCTCCTTTAGGTGGAAGCCATCTAGACAATCCACCACAGAGTCCACACACTGTAAGGTGATTCACAGGGGAGCTGTCTGGTCGTGGAACACTGGATAAAAAAAAAGATTGGGATCAAATTAGAGCCGGGCCAATGGCAGAATTAGCTGCCCACCTGAACGCAATCAGATGATGGATGGATGGATGGATAGATAGATGGATGATAGATGGCTTTCCAGAGGGAAATGGAGTTTTCAATCTGTATACTGAAAACTCACTAACTTTTATACATTTTTAAACAAATTTTGTTGAAGAGGTTCTAGAACTCCATTCCGGTGCGTTGCTCCAGAAAAAAAGCCATAGATAGATAGACAGACAGACAGACAGACAGACAGACAGACCGATAGATTGATCTGTTGAACTGTTCTGGACTGTGGACCATAAGTGTTACTATGTTTAATCAGTTTTGAAATCTTTAACAGTTTTATGTGTGCGTTAAAGAAAATATATGCTTTGAAGTTAATATTTTCTTTAACTAAATTGTTAAATTATACTAGCACTAAAAGAAAATGAACGATGATGACAACAAAAAATTACTATTGTCATTTGACTATATATTCTGACTTCCTTCCTGTTCTTGTGCCTGGCTGTTAGAGTTTATGAAAGCAGGAAAAAAAAATAGCTGACAGCCTGATTTGGCTTGGAACTGTGGTATGGGGAAAGAGGGGCTCCTGACTTCCTACCAGCGATTTGCTTGAGACCAACCAGACCATTTCAGCTCAGGCAAAGGGCATGGAGGGCAGGCAAGAGCCCCTCCTGCCCCTATGCCACAGTTCCAAGATAATCTGGGTTTCTGTCATTTCTAAAAATGATATTCTCTGTACCTGCTGTGTGGCTGCAGGGAAAATAAATCCAGTCCAGACAACCCAAGTTTGGCCTGGGGAACTGGGGGACCTGGTTCTGACTCACAAAAAGGATTTCAGTAGTTTGGACTTCAAACAGAGGACTTGATTTGGCACACTTGCCAAGAAGACTGGTAAACTCATCTGAACAAGTAATGATAAGATTATCATAGTGCAATAGCATTTATCTCTTTCAGATCTAACTTTCTCTCTTCTTAACTATAGCCTGTATTGCATGTGCTCATATTCTGGATTTGTCTCTAAGGTGATGAGATAAAAGTAAGGCCTATTCTTTTAATAATTGTCTAGAAGAGGAAATGTTAGCAGCTGCATTTTGCCTCACCTTTGCATAAAAATCTACACCTGTTAAGATTCTCCCTTCTATACTGTTATTAAAAGCACAGGAGCTTTGATCTCCCCTGCACCTGATCCTCTGCCTAAACAACACAAACAACAACAAAAGAGATGGTGATGCCAGTACTCTGATCCCCCTGAATACAGCCCTCCCATCATTTGTACATCCCAGACCACTAGCTGAAGATTCCTATAGTATCTTTAACAGTAATGCAGAAGTGCGCAGGGCAGCAGAGGTTTAAGGGGTGTGCCTGCTTGAGCACCCTTTCTTTATAGTTTACTAGGAATAAGGCCCATTGTGGAAATATATACAATGGGCTCTAGAAAGAGGCTCTGGGAGAGTGCCCCAGCCTTGGACACTCAGCATCAATTTGCTGTGGCGACCACAGCAGGGTATAATAACACAGAGTCCACCATTTTCTCCAGGGAAAGATCTCTGCCATCTGAAGCGCAGTTGTAATTCGGCATGATCTCCATCCCTCACCTGGAGATTGGCAACAATGGCTCCCCATGAGGGAATTGCTGGCTTGGTGGGTGGAGTCTATGGCATTGTACCTGTCTGAAGTCCCAACCCTGCTGAAACCTCACTGTCTCCAGGCTCCATCCCTCAAATCTCCAGGAATTTTCCACCTGGAGTTTGCAACCCTATCAGGGCTGGTTCCAATGAGTTTTCTCCCAAAGGCTAACATAGGTGTGGAAAGGGCCTTTTACTTACAGAAGCAAGCTTGGTTGCCTAGCAACAGGCACTGAGGAGAAAGTACAGTTGCCAGCTATCTGGAGATTTGGGGGGTGGATCCTGTGGAGGGCAGTATTTGGTGGGGGGGGGGAGGAAGGGCTCAGCAGGGTATAATGTCATAGGGTCTACCCTCCAAAGCAGCCATTTTCTCCAGGGGAACTGATTTATGTTATCTGGAGATCAATTGTAACAGTGGGAGATCGCCAGATCCCACCTGGAGATTGGCAACCCGAGGGGGAAAGTCAGCTGCACAGCAGGAGGTTGAAGAGAATGGTTTGATGGTCGCTGGCCCACCTCATTAGCCAGCCAGCCATGGTGGAGCTAAGCAGGAGAGAGAGCTGTTTTCAGTTTATTCTGACAGGAAACTGGGCAAGCTGGCAGTGGGCGGGGGAGGGGGTTATGCTGAAAGTCCATTGCCCCACACTGGCTATGAAGCTGTGTTGACCACTCTTCCCTGTGTTGACCACTCTTCTCCTCCTTAATCTTGTCTTTAAGTGTAATTATAATTATGTATGCACAGCTTATTTAATTTTGAAATTTTCTACTTTGTCCAGTGATAATAACTACTATGATGACTATTCCTACTAATAAAATAGTCTTGTTCGCTGTTCTGTAAAGGTAAAGGTTTCCCTTGCTCGAAAGCCAGTCAAATCTGACTCTAGGGGGCGGTGCTCATCTCTGTTTCCAAGCCGAAGATCCAGGCACTGTCCGAAGTTTTTTTTGTGGTCATGTGGCCAGCGTGACTAAATGCTGAGGTGCACGGAACACTGTCACCTTCCCACTGAAGTGGTACCGATTTATCTACTTGCCATTTCTTGCTTTTGAACTGCAAGGCTGGCAGGAGCTGGGGCCAGAGACAGGAGCTCACTGTGTCACACGGCTCTTGGGTCTCAAACTGCCGAGCTACTGACCTTCTGGTCGGCAGCTCAGCGTCTTAATTTCTGAGCCACCACTCTTCCATAAGCTCACCCTAAAAAGAACAGTGGAGTGATATGATAAAATGAACGAAACTAGCTGGAAGAAAATTATGCCGGCAACATAACTGGATGGACAAGCTGAGGTCCCGTGTGTTCAGGTTCCCGGAAGAGGTAGAACCCTGTGGGTGCTTTGGAACAGGTTTGTTAAGATGCTGATGGGATAGGAGCAAGGCAGCTCCATTTTGTGGTGCTGGCAGCCTGCATTTGTAAGCCTGCTAGAGACTTCAGCAGATAAGGCGTAGCCTCTGGGTGTCATGCAGATCCCACAGGAGCCCCCAAGGCAAACTCCAAACACAATGGAAGGCATTAATTAGCCTGCTTAGAGGGCTGTGTATTTTGTTCTGTGATGCTGTCTTTATTTCATTAGAGTTAGACGGTAGGAGGAGTGTGGATGAGTGAGTGACAGACTTGACAAATCCAGAGGAGACCAATGGCTGTGGAGTAGCTGGATGGGTGCCGACGTTGACCTGTGATAACACGTTAATTTTATTATCATAATTCTACCGAGGTAGCTGTAGTAGTCTGGCAACAAAATTAAAACAGAAGTCTTGTGTATTATTATTTACAATATGAGTTTTGATACATTTTATACACACACACACCCATTCTTTTGTTTTGTGTGTTCATGGTGGGGGCAGAGGTAAGAAGCCTCATTGGTTTCTTTTCTGTGTGTCACCAGCTACAAACCAAACAAGTTCCTTAAATGATCTCAGGATGCTGCTTTCCGTGTGAACTTTGTCCTTCTGCAGTGCTCTGCAGTGGAACTGTCAGACTGCAACCTCACGTTCTCTTTAGGTAAAGGAAAAGGTTTCCCTTGCTCGAAAGCCAGTTGAATCTGACTCTAGGGGGTGGTGCTCATCTCCGTTTCCAAGCCGAAGAGCCAGCACTGTCCGAAGAATTCTCCATGGTCATGTGGCCGGCATGACTAAACGCTGAGGCGCACAGAACGCTGTTACCTTCCCACTGAAGCGGTACCTATTTATCTACTTGCAATTTCTTGCTTTCAGACTGCTAAATTGGCAGGAGCTGGGGCCAGAGACTGGAGCTCACTCCATCACGCGGCACTTGGGTCTCGAACTGCCAAACTACCAACCTTCTGGTCTGCAGCTCAGCGTCTTAACCTCTGAGCCACCACGGCCCCACATGTTCTCTTTACTGGTACATTTAAAGGTAAACTCTTGTCATCTGAGTTGCGACCTGTCCTTCTTCCTTGGCTGTCATGTTTTCTATAGGAATTGGCCAAAACGACTGTTTTTCCCCTTAATTTTTTTTGTTAAGCAAGAAATAGGCTTTCCCCCAATTCTTTTTCTCCATCCCTTTACAATAATAATAACCACCACCACCACGTGCCATCAAGTCTTAACTGCCTCATGGCAACCCCAGGACCATGGGGGTTTCAAGCCAAGAGGTAAACAGCGGCGGTTTGCCATTGCCTTGTCTGCATAGCAAGCCCAGCTAGGGTTTCCAGCCTCTAGATGGTAGCTGGAGATCTCCTGAGATTACAACTGATCTCCAGTGCAATAGCATTTATCTCTTTCAGATCTAACTTTCTCACTTCTTAACTATAGCCTGTATTGCATGTGCTTATCTTCTGGATTTGTCTCTAGGGTGATGAGATAAAAGCAAGGCCTATTCAAACAAGCCAGTTTGGTGTAGCAAGCCAGTTTGGTGCAGTGGTTAAGTGCGCGGACTCTAATCAGGGAGAACTGGGTTTGATTCCCCATTCTTCCACTTGCACCTGCTGGATGACCTTGGGCAAGCCATAGCTCTGCACCAGCTGTTCTCTCAAGGACACTTGACTCAGAGCTCTCTCAGCCCCACCTACCTCACAGGGTGTCTGTTGTGGGGAGGGGAAGGGAAAGGAGTTTGTAAGCCGCTCTGAGACTCCTTTGGGTAGTGAAGGGCAGGGTATAAATCCAATCTCTTCTCTTCTTATTATTCTTTTAATAACTGTCTAGAAGAGGAAACGCTAGCAGCTGCATTTTGCCTCACCTTTGCATAAAAATCTACACCTGCTAGGTGACAGAGATCAGTTCCCCTGGAGAAAATGGCTGCTTTAGAGGATCAACTCTATGGCATTATGCCCCATTGAAATCCCTCCCCTCCCCAAGCCCCACCCTCCTCAGGCTCCACCCCCAAAATCTCCAGGTGTTTCCCAACCCAGAGCTGGCACCCTAACCCCAGTCTTTCTTGGTGGTCTTCTATCCAAACTACTAACCATGGCTGACCTTCTTAACTTCCAAGCTCTGATGAGAAAGGGCTTTGTAAACTCAAGCTGCCTTATTCTGAAGCCAGCCTAGCCCCATCCAGTTTAGTATGATCTCCTTAACTGGCACCTGCTCTCCCCAAGGTCTTAAGCAGAGAGATCATTCCCAGCATCTCACCAGCTACCTTTCTTTACACTGGTCAACTGGAGATGCCAGGGATTAAACTGTGGGTCTTCTTCCTGTCAAACGAGTGTTCTACCACTGAGCTATGGCTCCTTTTCATGTTGTGAATTTTGCATTTTTGGTGACCATATTTTATCCTTAGGTTCCTTGTTGAGATTTACTGCTGGAGCTATGGGCACAACAGTCAAGGCCAGGGGCCCTGTATTTTTACCACTACTGACCAAACTGGTATTTGATAAAGTATGCATGCACATGAAAGCTCATACCTGGAATAAACCTTTGTTGGTCTTAAAGGTGCCATTGGACACTAAATTTGTCTAACTGGAGATATTATATTGTCAGTCATAGATGCTGATGTCGCCAAGTGCCATTCTTTTCTGTATCTCAAGAAGACTCTGTGGCCTGAACAGACGCAGGTAGCTCACTAATCTAGGTCCCAGACTTAAGCCTTGTTCAAGCACTGAAGTCCCTGTTGCAGCAATGTGCGCACAGCCCAAATGGCCTGGCCGTAAGTGAATCAACTAACAGAAACAGCCCTGAAGCGTAGAGAAGAGGAAGTTATTCCAAATACTGAATAGGTGGTGACACAACCTCCTCTCCGCCCTGGGAGCTACCTATTTCATAAGCCCCATTACAAGGAGAGTGGCAGAAATGTTGGTTCTTCTGGTTTTTCTGCCCTTTAGCTGGAATGTTTGACGTGCAGCCAGGGCCCATGTGTTAAGCTTTAATTGCACCCTGCCTTGTCCTTCTCCATCCTCTTTTGAACTTCATTCCAATACCAACTGGCCTCAGACCACCCAAAGAGAGGTACACTTGATGTATTGCAAGGTTGTGACATAATTTTTGTGGGGGTGGGGAGGGAGGAGCACCTGTCAGGCTCATCATCTACTTTGATGGGATTGTAGAGTTCCCTCTGAGCAAAATATGCCAAACCACCCACCTGCTCTCAACCAGAAGTGGTTGCAGAGGAGTCTCAGCTATCAACGAGTTGTATTTAGGAGGTGACTCACACAGAAGGTAAACATTCCTTCCAGATCTCAGCAGCTGAATTCCCTGAGAATCACGCATATAATGAGCAAATTGAGATGGTAGGAAGAGTTGTTTAGGAGAGGGAGGGGAGAGAAGGAAATGTGCCATCATGCGCCAGTGGGCTATAACCACAGCTTAATGATAATGAATTTTATTGCAGGAAGGTGTGTGATGGCCAGGGTTTAAAGACATGTCATCCAGCTGAGTACCTGGGGCAGAGGGTTTGGGGAGTCCCAGTCTCAGAGTATACCTGTTGTGGGTTATATACTCAGCAATCCAATAATTATTTGCAGGCTTATCAGCTACTCTAGTGCTGTAGAGGGGTTTTCCATATGGGCTCCTACGTGCAGCAATGCAACACCCCTCCATGCCACCATGACATTTTCCAGTTTTTTGGTAATTCTGCAGTTGCCTATCATTGCACATTGTTAACAATCTGTCTGTCACATTCTCTGAATCCTTGGCTTACATTTTTTTAAAGTTGCAAGCTCCTTTTCTTTTGAAGATACAAAGGCAAAGGTATATCTCTGCAATGAAACAGGCTAGATGTTTTTTTTTTTCCCTTAATAAAAGCCAGGATATCTGGGCCAAACTAGACATTGCAACATATGCGAGTATGCCATGCGGATTTGCAATAGGGTTGCCAGACCTCCTGGTATAGGCGGAGGTCTTCCGGTTTCCAGAACTCCTCCCCCCCCCCCCCCAAATTATCCCCCAACAGACAAGAAGCTGGAAATAAATGCGATGTCCCTACGTCACCTGGAAATGACGTACACATACCGGTGATGTTAGGAGGGGACGCTCTGGTTTTTGGGCAAAACTCTATGATAGAAGCTAATTCTACCATAGAGGTTTTGCCCACAAACCAGAGCATCGCCCCAGACTTACCTACGTCATTTCTGGGTGATGTCGGCATATCATGTTTATTTCCAGCTTCTTCCCTCCCCACTCCTGGTAAATTAACCTCCATCCTGAGTCAGCCTTTGCTGGGAGGGTGGGGTAAAATATCTAATAAATCAAATCAAATCCCCCACCGGCTGGTCTGATAGACCTGGCAACCCTAACTTGCAACCATATTGCAGCTGCAAGTTCCTGATGGGAACTCCTTTTAAAAGTGCTGTGGGGGCCCAGTTGCCAAAACAGCAAGGGGGGGGATTTGCTCCATTGGGTTCCCAGCTGCAATATGGTTGCAAATCCTCTTGGCAGGCTCACGTCTGTGGAAATGTCTTTGTCATTATTTACATTTTAACAACGCATACGTCCTATACCATGAAACTGAAATGTGTAGTTTGGCCGTCAGGGAAGCTAACACAGAGATTGTTATGTTATACATTTGCTGATGTAAAATAAAAATAAAAAGTGGGGGAGGTAAAAGGGCCACCACACAGACTGGAACCGAGGAAATGGCTGCCATGTGGGCAGGACCAGAAGAATCCAAACGTTCCTACCAACACAGCAGCTATCCAGGTTTTGCTGTGATCTTTCCCAAAACTCTGCAGTGAAGCAGGTAAGGGAAAGATCGGAGCAAAGCTGGGGAAATTGCTGGAAGTGCACAGAAGCACCACAATGCTGTGAGAGGTGGGAAGATTAACTTGCTTGTCAAAAATATTCTTAAGGCTAGTTATGAAAAAGCTGCTGCAAACATAGAGGGAACTCATTGTTTTTATTTGATTTTATGCAGCATGAATAAATACAGCTTTATGGATCCCGTCATATAAGTTTATTGTTGTTTTGAATGAAAGGGATAAATCATGCATACACAACGTACCTCTAAGTTGTGAAACGGGCTACAAATGCAATAAAAGAAGGTTGTACCCACTGGGGGGTGTGTGTATGCAAAGGCACTCCCTGCATCTGGCTCTATCATGTCTAGGGCCAATCCTGACTGTTGTGCACACACACTAGGCCTATGAAGGGATGCCAGCCTCCAGGTGGGACCTGGGAATCCCCTGGAATTACAGCTCCTCTCCAGACTACAAAGGTCAGTTCCCCTGGAGAAAATGGATGCTTTAGAAGGGTGGTTATGGCATTATGCCTCTCTGAGGTCCCTGTCCTCCCCAGGCTCCACCCCCACATCTCCAGGAGTTTCCCAAACTGGAGCAGGCAACCCTACCCCCCATCCCACCCCACCAGTCGGCATGGGGGACCTGGCAATCCTAGGCCTGTGCTAGTGGGATTTTGTACTTCTTCTGTGTTGCTTTTCCACTGCGAAGCCCTATCTGCCACTGCAAGAGAGTCTAAGAACATCTCAGACTTGATTTAAAAGAAGAAAGGCTAGTATATATGATCAACGCACCATAGAAGTGCCCGCTTTTAATTCCATTGTTTCTAAACAGTATTCCAAGGAAACTTGAGGTTACTTAGGTCATTTTTAATAAGCAGCTCGATATTAGCTTGAATGGTTTTACCAGTGTTTCCTTCAAATGTGTAGTCCCAAGGCAATGTGGTCCCATTAGAGCATTATCTCAGTTCGTGGAGCAAAAACTTGTTTGTCACATACAAACTGAGAACAGACCCTAAAAAATGCTCCCAAATCCTTCACAGTGAGCAGAGGTTCCTCAGCAGGCAAACTGGAAAGCATTCTGCCTGGGATAGAACTCTTGAGGACCATGGATCTAAGTGATAATTCCTAGAAATTCAAATATTAGATTCAAACTATCTGGTGGAAAATCTTCTGGTATGTGTTCATGGCCTAGATAATCAGGCTAGCCTGATCTTGTCAAATCTCAGAAGCTAAGCAGGGTATTTGAATGGGAGACTTCCAGGGCTGCGATGTGGAGACAAGTAATGACAACCCACCTCTGAACGTCTCTTGCCTTGAAAACCTCATGTGGTTGCCATAAGTCAGCTGCGACTTGATGACAAAACAACAACACATTTTCCTAAACAGATGTAATCATGTACTTTAACATTTTTTCAGATTCACCACAGGGAAAAATACCACTCGTCAAGTAGGCGCCTGACTTCTCTTTCTTTAAAAAATGGTAGAGTTGCGGTATTCTAAGACAGTAAAAATATTAATATTTTTTGCTATGAGTGCCACCCCTCCTTGTATTTCAGACCACATGGGATTATTCATCACCAAAACACCTGTCTCTCTGCATCTACATACTGAGTTAATATTATTATATACAATTAAATGGGCCTTGGTGTACTAGATGTGCAGCCAAAGACACAAATCTCCTTTCCTTCCAGGAAAAAAAGGTTGACATTTTGCTCTGCCCTTATACCATTACTAATTGTTATAAGGAAAAATAACCACAATAAATGTCACTACAATACTTTTTTCGTAGTGTGCTTTTTGATAGTGAGGTCTATTTAGCCATCGCAGTGAACTGCCATCTGATGAAACCTTAATTAGGTGTGATGCCTCAGTGCAGCCGGTCTAGTGAACCTCCGTCACCCTGGGGATAGCTCTTAACCAGGATGCCAAACTAGAGTTTGTAGATGGTTTGTTAATTCTGCCATCTGAATTCACAAACCGCACTTTGCTGAGTAACACAGCTCTTACCACTGCCTGGCCATAGAGATGGCAGTATAAGGAGGCTGGAAGTCAGAGAAGAAGTCAAAGTGAGCTTTGTGCACAAACTGGAATTTGTTATTTATGCCTGATGGACTAAACAGAGTTTGTTGCATAAACCACACTTTATCCGGACATATTAACAGTCTAAATACTAATTTATAAACTAGAACAAGTATGGTTTGAAACTAGAAACAGGTATAGACAGGTTTTGTTTTTTTTGAAACTAGAATGATTCTAGTGGGAAAGTCAGATGTAAATTTGACCTAAGAGTAGCCCTTCAGATACTGATGAATATTGCTTCCCGACTGAATTATCTGGCCCTCCACCAATAAAATCTAAAATGGTGCTCCTCTTTATCACACACTCACCCAAATATAAAACTTTTTTTTTAAAAAGCAGCAGTTTAAGTAGTTCTCGAGACAGTATTCTTCTTCCATAAGTAATCTGGTAAAAGGTGGTAGCCTTCAGAGGCAGCCTACTGCTGCACAAGCCCCTTTAACACAGCTTGCACCGTGTGTGTGTGTGTGTGTGTGTATACTTTTGCAAAACAAAATGTGCACAGGGCACTGATAACACACTGCAAAACAAAAAGAAATCTTGATGTAACTATATGTATGGCTATATAAATATTATTTTGGTGTGGTGGTGTTTTATCAAAGTGCATATACAGTTATGTGCACTGATAACACAATCCAGCAACAGAAATCAATGTGATTGTATCAAGATTCTATTTATGCGGTACTTTATGGGTAGAAGTGCACTTATGAATCAGTAATACACAGCACAAAACAAATGAAAATTGCTTCTGTGCAGCATTTTATCAATCCACTTGTGGACATCAGTAATGTTTTTTTGGGGATAACAAACCCTCAATAATGGCAAAGTGCTCATGCTGTAATTATGGAATGAACTTTGGAGAATCTCCTAGTTAAACTGAAATTACTAGACTAATAAAGGGAAGGCATGAGAGATACCTGTTCATTGGACTATGTTGGCATTTTGTGGTGCTATCCTATGCTGAGTTAGTCCAGTGTAAAATAATTGAAATCAACTGGAGCAACTGCTTAAGACTGCACTATTGATTTCATATCTGGTAAAACTGATGCATTTCTATTGGTTTGTCAGTACTAACATTGATAAAGTTGTGCACATTAATATTAGCAGGGCTCTAGGTGTAATTTCTAAATAACTGCCATCAGGGTAAAACTGAAAGTACTCACTGTATTTTGGGGGACATTTTTGCCAGCGTCAAAGCTCCTCTCTTTAATTTTTTTAAAAATGTCTTCGAAATGCTTGCATATTCATTTACATTGCTGTCATTTCACTCTCTGCCAATTGGTTTTATTTTCTTTCTGTGAAACTGTAGCCAGATTTGTCCAGCAATATCGCATTATGTGATGGATCAAGAAAGCTCTCTTCTTGCCCCCCCCCCCCAACTCGGGTTTTTTTGCCCTTATCACAAATTAATCAATCATACAAATTAATCACATCATATAATTAAATCAAATTGACTATATAGAGCTGTGATGGTTCCCAGTTGGCAGACACGACCCCTATAACTATTCTAGCAATAACAAAGAAGCAATCTAAAAGAAAACAAGGCACAAGAATAGCAGTTATAAGGATGCACACAGAGCTGAACTGAGTTTTTGCCAAGATGACAGGAGAAACTAAAGGTATCTTTTTGAGAGTGAGAACAATATTTCATTAGTTGCCCTAGTCATCTTTCTCACATACTGTTCATCTGGGGGCTACTTCTCCCACAGTCAGAACTTTCAATACCATTTATTTAGCTCCGGGGCACATCATATCATATGAGAGATCATATCAGCTATGTGATGACATCACTTTGCTACACAACCAGTCCAGGTGGACTGTATGATGATGTCACAAAGCTAAACCAAAGTGAAGGCAATGTTCTCTGCTCTCATTCTAAATGGGTGAACATTTCAAGCATCCCTCAAACATTTAACTGGTGTAGGGGCCGGGGTACATTTTGCAAACTGTTTCATGAAATGCAGCCTCTATTTCAGCTAATTTCCATTAAAAATAGTAAAAAAAAAAAAATCACAAGTAAAAGGCTTTT
Source organism: Lepidodactylus listeri (assembly GCA_029233225.1). Taxonomy (NCBI): domain Eukaryota; kingdom Metazoa; phylum Chordata; class Lepidosauria; order Squamata; family Gekkonidae; genus Lepidodactylus; species Lepidodactylus listeri. The sequence continues at coordinate 51,306,930 of JARCFY010000015.1, read as the reverse complement.
CAGGAAATCTTTTTCTCCTTTCCCCCAGTGGTATTTTCAGACTGAAAATCCGAATGTGATAGTATTTGGTGTAGCAGTCCTAAGTATAATACAGTTATGAACTGCTGTAACATATGGAACAAAGGAAACCAGGAAAGAAATGCTACATCAAAATAAACTTTATGAATAACATGCACAAAACATGCAATTAAGCCAATTTCTGATGCACACCATCATATGACTTTTTGTGTGGATTCGATACTTCTTTTATCAGACTTTAAGGCATCACATAACAGCATGTTGAGGACACTTATCTATAGTAGCAAAGATGGCATTCTTGCATTAAGGATAGACAAATTATGGATAAGACTGGGATACTGGTCTCAAAACTTAAGAAATCCATTCAATTTCAGCCAGTTGGTCCAGAAAAGGGACTGAGTGTGAAATCAGGAACTAAATCCAAATTGGAGGGAAACAATTCAGTCATTCATTTTGTAATAAAGGAACAAGCAACAAATTGAAACCAGGAAGTTTCACACATTTTTATTTAGCGTTTAAACTTCTTGCTGGCACTTTCAGCTTTTTTCTCCTGAGTTGTTGCTTTGTTTTCCCTTGGGAAAAGTTGTCGTTGTGTAATAACAAAAGCCACATTACCGGCCTTGATGAATGATGTTGTCTGGGGATATGTTTCTGAGGTTCTCAAACTATCTTCTATCATGAGTTAAGTTAAATTAAAAACAGTTTGAACTGCCGCAAAGTCAGTGAATATAAAGTTCAGATCTGGAGCTTCAAATCTAGGGGCAAGACTCTTCTTCTAGGTAGGGACACAGATTCTGACTCCTACAGTCCAGCTCTTCAGGCTGCTTTTAGCTGGCAGTTTGTCACTGCCAGTTCAAATGGGTATCAAGAATGAGTGTGGAACCTGCACAGCTAGTTGGCTCTTGTGCCAACTGCAGAGATGTCCCTGAGGGAAGAAGGGTGCCTGCCAGTCCCCAGAATGAGATTTGCCACCAAAGTTTTTCCTAATGAAAAAAAAAAAATCAAAGTTCCTCTTTGGGCAACACATCTGAGGAAAACTAAGAGAGTTTCAACATGACTTGCAAATAGCTGAGGCTAGTTTCCATGCTCGTGGGCCTGCCCTGTAACAAGAAAGAAAGTGAGCAGAGTAATGTGAGCCTGAGGTGTTTTTTTTAAAGGACCAAGAGAATACACATAACCTCTTCAGCCTCCAGCACCATAGAACTGGATTAATATGTAGGACAGAGAAAAAATGTTTTGAGAGGTCGAAGCAAACATGTAATCTGTTATTGTTAACCTTATAGCAAGGGTCACCAACCTTTTCTTTAAAGAGAACTACTCCTGTGTATCGCCCTGACTTACTCCCCCCTCCCCATATGCTAACAAATTTTAGTCTGTCCTAGACAAAGAACATGGATTAGGAAGAGCACCAGAAATTAAGCTATCAGCTAAACAGCACAGGAAAAATTAATCCTATGAAATACACTGGGGGGGGGGGGGGGGACCTAGAGCAGATTTCATTATCTTTTCCTGGGCCTTCTAGGAGAGGCGTGAGCTATTCTGCAGCTGCCAGCAATCTACCAGCAGCTCACAAGACCCTTGTAGGAACTGCTGCTCTGTGGATTCCGTTTCTTGATTCTCTCCACCCAGAAGAGAACTGGGCTCAGATAATTGGGCTTCCCTACAACTGCAAACAGCTTTTAAAACAAGGCCAGCTTCACCATTCTGAGGCCCATGGGTCTGACATGCCAGGCAAAGAGAATGCCATCTGTAAATCTAATTTGGATTAGCAGCAGCAAGAAACCCTCCTACACTGTTTGGGTGCCACATGCAAAGTAAACAAAATTCTCACACAAAAAGGTACAGATGTTTGGCTTAATCCCTGAAAATATGTGGGTGTAAATAATAACCCAATGACAGATGAGAGGATTTATTTGTCCACCTCCATCCTACTGCAGTTTGCCACCCATGTGCACATTTTATTCTCAGGGTAAACAGGATAGCAGTTTTGGGAAAGGGCATTAGATGTATTCTGGTAAATGGGATACACTGGAGTGGGGGGTGGGGGTGGAAATGCAAATGCCAGAAAATATGTTGTAATTAATCTTCCTTTCACAAACCACCCAAGCAAAAACAACAACAGGCATACGATTCCGAAATTCTGCTCATCCAGAATTCTTCTCAAATTTTCGCATTCCAAATAAAATTGTGGGTCTTCTAGACAAAAACTGATGCATTCGTTTTCAGTTCCTTTGGTTTAGTTATTTAAATACATCACCTTTTTGTCATGAACCCAAAGCAGTTTCCAAAGGTACAGATGATGCCATAACTACTAAAACCAACAAAAACAGATCCAAACAATCAGCACAAGAGTGGGTAAATTTCTAAAATATCTTTTGAACAATTCAGCCTGATATTTTCCACTAAAGACCACCACAGTTAACACTTGTCATGTTCTCTAGCCCACTCCACTGGAATTGCCACCAAAAAAAGTGTGAGGTTCAGGGCAGGGCCTCCATACCCCTGCCCTCAGCAGCACCCTTATCCATCAGGTCCCTTCCTGTCCTGCTCTAGCTTGCAAAGCCTCAGAACTGGCGACTGGATTTGCAGTTCCTGCACTCCACTGGATCTCTCTTGTGCAGCCTGGAGAGAGAACTTAAGTCACCATCTCCTCACTGGCCTGCTTCCAAGCCCCTTATGAAGCTAGTGCAGCAGGCCGCACGTGCTAAGGTTTCCTGAAGTCTCCTGAGAACTAGCAGTCTGGCAAGACCCCAGGGCAGTGGTTCTCAACCTGTGGGTCGGGACCCCTTTTGGGGTTGAACGACCCTTTCACAGGGGTTGCCGGCTGGCGTCCAAGGCCGCCCCGCCAGCAGGAAAGGGCCCCACGCAAGCTGATTGCCATTGGAACCTAACTTTTAGGAACTGATTCCAATCCAGTGTAGGAATAATGGTTGGACATAAGATATTGGTTCAGGAAAGATTTTGTATAGATGGGACAGAAAATAATGTTTTTATTGGTTTTGTCAAAGCCATTTAGACAACACAACAAATAATTTTATGGTTGGGGTCACCTCAACATGAGGAACTGTATTAAAGGGTCACGGCATTAAGAAGGTTGAGAACCACTACCCCAGGGGAATCATGGGCTGTACCTGCAGCTTCTCTCCCCTCCCCCAATTGCCTGACCCGGCTAAACTGCCTGCAGCTGTTGGCAGAGATTGAAGTGGGGCCATGCCACATTACTACTGTTGCAGCATTCCTCCTCCTTGCTGCTGTTGTCATGGCAGCTATTGGGTGCAGTTGATTTGTGCTATTGCTGTTGCAGCAGTTCTTTTTGTTGCCGCTGTCCTGTTGGGTTTCCCTGTTGCATGTACCTTGAGTTCCCAAGTGAGCATCCTGTGACTCCTGGGTAAGTCTGGCAGTGGTTTGGGGTGGGTGTGGGGGGAGCCCTGATCCCAGACACAAGCCTGTGTACAAGCCAAAACTCTCCTTAACCTCCTCCTGTGTTGGGATTGTAAGTAGCCGCCGCTCTTAAGGGCTTATAGTGGGAAAGGCAGTTGCACTATGTAGGTCCTAAGGCCTTTAAGAGCTTTAAAGGTTAAAAGCAACACCTTGAATTGCGCTCGGGTACCAAATGATAGCCAGTGTAAGGGTACGTTCAGATGGGCAGCGAATCCTGCCATTGGCCCGGTTCTAATTTGATCCTGATCTTTTTTATCCAGTGTTGCATGACCAGACAGCTCCCCCATGAATCGCCTTACCACGAGTGGACTCAGCGGTGGATTGTCTAGACAGCGTCCACCTGAAGGAGCCACGTGGTCAGGTTTTTTTAAAATTCTGTTTGTGCATGTGCATATGCACCTCACCATGGACTTGAATAGTAAAAGCATCGCCAGTGGTACCTTCCCCTAAGTACCATTTCAATTAACAAAGTTCATAAATTTCAGGGGCCATTCAGAAACATGAAATTGTCTGGAAAAATTTGAGCGAAGCTCTGCGGCCATTGCATGTTTATGCGCATATCGCTAAGAATGTTTTTAAATGGTGGCTGTTCGGGATGGTCTGGCGTCAGACCATCAAGACGGGCTGATTGCGCATTGGAATGATCAGACAGGGGAAAGTCTGCCACTGGCCCTTCAGCAAGCATTAGCCCAGGCGTTCACAGGTATCTTTAAAGTATGGCTCCCTGGTGGGGCTCAACGGGCTGATCATGGAAGCAGCCCCTTTCCCAGAGGTCGCTGTCTGGACGTTCCCTTTAAATCCACCAGGCACTGGTGCACGATCTACAGTGCCGGATCTAAAGACCTGTCTGATCGCAACCCAGATGTACCAACATCTCAGTAATTTGGCTGAATTTAGTAGTTCCTGTCAGCAACTGGGTAGCTGCATTCTATACTAATTAAAGTTTCAGAGTTCTCTTGAAAAGCAGCCCCACATTGAGCATGCTACAGCACTGTAGCCTCAAGGTTATAGTATCATGTGTCAGAGCAGTTAGACTGGCTCTGTTCAGGAAGGGGTGCGTGTAACTGAAGGACAGCATTCCTTACAACAACATCAGCCTCTTCTCTGTCCACAAAGCTGGACCCAAGACTAACCCTCAACTCTTAACTGGATTGATGAAGGCCGTCCAATAGTGATACATTTACCCGGCTCAGAACATCAGGCCTTGCTAGTCCTCATCACCTCCATCTTGGATTCTGCATTAGCCACCTGACCACAGCCTCCAGGCACTGCTTCAGAACCAAGATGGCTGTACTTGGAGCCTTAGAAATATATACAGCTTGGTGTTATCTGCATACTGATTTGTTGTGGCCCAGCTTGACCAGCCAGTCCAGTGTGGCTGAAGACTTCACAGGCATCGAGGAGCCACATGCAGCCAGCTCTGAACCAGCTAAAGTTAGTATAGTAGAGACACAGGAGCCTCAAGATTTGTTGACCTTGACTCACCCACGCACAGCTCTGAAGTAGCTGAGAAAGCACAGTTGCAGGAAAGTAGCCCATGAGGCTCCCTCTTAGTTAATTCAACAGTGAAGGCAAAGGCTCTGACAAGTCTTAAGAACACATAGACAGAGTGCTCGTCTCTTGGCTCAGCACCAGCTGCTTAATGATAGCAGTTCTGAAGTAAGTGCAGGAGCTCCTCCAAGCACATGGCTGTAAATCAGGCTTGTTGAGGAATGCCTTTTATAAATCAGATCTGGAGAACTGCAGATTGTGGAAGCAACTCATCACAATCATGTGAACTTTGTGAACACAATGCTGAACTCTGCCGGCCTCCTGTGATGTTTGGACTGACCCTTGACTCTGCTTTTTGGACCTGCCTGAACCTTGCTGATCAATGACCTTGGTCTGCCTTGACTCTGCTTTCCTGAACAACCCATGAACTCTGACTGCTGCTAAACCAGTATTTGACCCCTGGACTGGACTTTTGACTGTGGCCTAGCTCTGTTGCCTTACTCTGCCTGTATTCCATGATTATACCCACCACCAACATTCTAGATAATTCTTCTAAGTGGCATATATAGATAATAAACAGCAAAAAGGGACAGGACAGAATCCTGTGGCAGCCCAAATGTCAACTCCTAGCACATCAATGCCACATCTTCCCCACCACTCTCTGCATTCCACTGCAGAGGAAAGATCAAAACCTTTTCTGGGTTACTTCCCTAATGCCCACCTATTGCTGCTGGTGATACTGAAAGATCACATGGTCTACAGTATCAAGCACCACTGGCAAATCTTCAGTGAAAACAGTTAAACTTTGCCTTTATCCATCTGCACATACAGATGGTCTGCAAGAGCCTCCAGTCCAATCTCTGTTCCAAAAACCAGACCTGAAATGAGACTGAAGAGTCAGTTCATTTTCACGTTTTTTCCCCCTTCTGTTTTACTAATGGTCACTGATGAAACACTGTATAAAAGCAATCTTGATGTGCTGATATGTACAGTTATATCAAGATACTGTTCTGTGTGGTGTTTTACTAGTACAGAGGAATGCATGTACACACCAGTTAAACACCACACCAATGGAATCTTCATATAACCATATGCGTGATCACAGAGATAGATGGCTTTTCTTCTGCCCTTTTATAAGCACGCGTGTTAGCATCTGTCACATAAAAAAGATGTGGAAAATGCAAATAGAATAAAAGAACTTAAAACTGGTCCAGACATATTATAATCCTGAAGTAAATTTTGAAATTCTAATAATTAAGGAGGTGTGAGGTGCATAAATATGTGTTTTGCACAGAATTGGGTAGGTTACAAAACTTGCAGATCGTTTTAAAAGAAGCAGAGGATGCTCAGTAATCTCCATGTTTCCCTCCATCTTAATGGCACACAGCCACGTACTATTTTATTTGATTTGTGATGCTATGATAAGAGGCTGAAGTTGGTTCCCAGTTCCTTAGTCATAGTTCCTAGTTCCTTATTCATGAATCCAATGGAAAGCATTGAGCACAATTTAAAAGCTCTGCACCCCAAAATTAGGTTTGGACCATCATACACCTCCACATTCAGGGACCTATGTTATGTTGTTATGATGCTTTGACTGAAGTACCTGGCATTTTTGTATTTGTCCCTCTCTTTTAGCTGGAATAGTTATCATGGGGTATCATTATTGCTTACTGTTTAGAAAACACCTACAAGCGGCTAGAAGTTGTAAAAACGAGGCATGCCCCCTGATCAGGTTCAGTTAAAACATGACATAAAGGCATAAAATCAGCAAGGAGGTGCAAGGATGAGGAGATGTGCCTTAAGGAGCTATTTGAGTGTGATAATAGAGGAGGAAAATCTAATGATACTTGGAAGGGAATTTCAGTGGAAGGGAGCTGCCAAAAAAGGGAACAAAGGAGGAGAATAGAGATGGTAATCTGATGCTTCACTAGGAGATTGGCAGTGGAATAGTGAAAGGTACAAGGAGGAACATGCAGAAGGATACGGGAGAGCAAGACCATGGAGGCTGGTGTACTAGGTTAACGCATAATCACATACTGAACTCCTGTTGCTCCTCTTCTTTCTTTTCCGTTTGGCTGCATACCTGCAATGCTTTGTGTACTGGCTTTTCAATCAACACGAAGAACCAATTCAATATGCATTAGTCAAGCCAACAGGATGCCAGAACATTATTCACTAGTTGAGACTAAAATTAGGGGGTTTAGTATGACTCTCAAAAGGGAATAAAGGTCTCCATACAACCACCGTAAAGATAAAAAATGCACTCATTTGCAATCTTATCTCTGCTTCAGCAGCTGCACGCAGGATCCAATAAAAGAATCCCTTCACTGGCACAAGAGTCCCCTTGTACCGGAGGCGCACCCAACTGTGCCTCCTGTGCTAGTACAGCAACGACCATTGGTGCGGCTCAGTTGTCGAACAGCATCTTTTGTGGTTGGCTGAGGGTTAGGGTGGGAGCAGACTGACACTCTTGTCTGTCAGCCAGATTCCATCAGAGAATCTCAGTCTCCCCAACAAATGACAGGTTGTTTTTCACGATATAATCTCTCTGCTGGGAAACTCCCTCTTGTATTATCTCAGCCCTATTCAGGCATCCATTTGGGGTATATGGAAGGGTATATGGATGGGTGTGATCAGGCGCCTACCCACTGGCACCTTTCCTGATCTCCGTAGATTCAAGGGTCTTATGCATGGATTCTGTGTGCATACACCTGAATGGTACATAGGTTCCTACAGTTTGGTGCACTGAAAAATGGAAGGTCCTGGATATACGAACATATGAGTGTTCGGTTCTTTTAGATTTCTTGCATAGTCTGGAAATTAAATTTCTTTCTGCCCAGTTTCTTTGGCAAAGTTTCTGATTTCTCTTTTACAGCAAATTGTTATGTAACCAATTGCATGGCCCAGGCTAGCCTGATCTCATCAGAACTCAGAAGCTAAGTAGGGTCAGTCCTGGCTAGTATTTGGATGGGAGACCACCAAAGAATATCAGGGTCATGGCGTGGAGGCAGGCAATGGTGAACTGCCTCTGAATGTCTCTTGCCTTGAAAACCCTATGGGAAAACCATAAGTCAGCTGTGACTTGATGGCAAAACAAAACAAACAACACCTCCCCCCCCCCCCCCCCGAATTGTAGGTGCTATAATTGTCTATTTTTATGTCTGCTTCATGACATGCATGTGTTGGGGGAGGTCACCAGATTTTTGTGTAAAACACAGCAGTAAGGAATATTTGACCTCCATAAATTGGATGAGTGGGCAACAATGGGTCAAATGAAGTTCAGTGCTGGTAAGTGTGAGGTGATGCACACTGGGACAAAAAAAAACCTAACTGAGGGGGGTCTGAATTTGCTGAGACTGAGGGGAAAAACTATCTTGGGGTTGTAGTGGATAGCTTAATGGAAGTGTCAACCCAGTGTGGTGCAGTGGTGAAAAAGGCAACTGCTATGTTAAGGATTATTAAAGGATTGAGAATAAAATTATTGATACTGTAATGCCTTTGTATAGTTCTATGGTGCAGCCTCATTTGGAACACTGTGTACAGTTCTGGTTACCATATCTCCAAAAGGACATTACAGAGCTGGAAAAAGTACAGAGGAGTCAACCAAGATGATTAGGGGGTTGGAGCACCTTTCTTATGAAGAAAGTCTGAAGAGTCTAGGACTTGTCAGTTTAGAAAGCCGATGACTAAGGGGGGGACATGATAGAGGTTTAAAAAATTATGAATGGGGTGGAGAGAATTGACAAAGAGAATTTTTTTCTCCCTCTCCCAAATTACTAGAACTTGAGGGCATCCAGTGATGTGCAGTAGGTTCAGGATGGACAAAAGGAAGCACTACTTTACACAGAGAGTGATTAAAATGTGGAATTCACTGCCAGAGGAGTACTGATGGCCACAGGAATAAACAGCTTTAAAGGGGGATTAGATAGATCCATGGAGGGTAAGTCTATCAAAGGCTACTAACCATGGTGACTAAAGGGAACCACATTCAGAGGCACTAAACTGCAGGAGGCTGAAGTTGGTTTCTTATTTGCAGTTCCTTATTCATTCCTTATTCGTGAATTCATCCAGAAACACTGAGGAGCGTTGGAGAGCTCTGAACCCCAAAATAAGGTCTGGACCACCATATATCATACACCCCCAGGTTCACAGGACTCTCCTTCAAGAAAGCCTTGTCCTCTATGTTCTATTGTTGGCCCTCCAGAGGATCTGGTTGGCCACTGGGTGAGACAGGATGCTGGACTAGATAGACCATTGGTCTGATCCAGCAGGGCTCTTCTTATGGTCTTATATCTTTTTCAGTGACAAGTTATGTGTGATTTAATCCTTTGTCTGCTCCACTGTTCTTATCCAACTACTCTTACTACTTGGTATTGTTCAAATCTCTGAGTCAACTGGGAGAGGTCACTTCTCCAGGATCCCAGGGATACTTAACAAAACTATTATGGGACAATTAGCACTCATTAAAGAAACATGAGCTAACCAGTCTGAGTCATCTGCATAACAAGGACTTGGTCAGCTACCATCAGCAGCATTGGATAAAAATCAAGTAAAAGGTACAGTAGAAAAAGGGTCACAACACAATTGGTGCTATTTTTAATGCTAATACTTGAGCAAAAGAGTGCAGTTTTGACAGGAGTTCTGCTGAATTTTGAATGACCAATTTGGACATTGTCATCCAAATTTTCTGCAAGAGAAGCTTGACCATTCAAATTGAACCAGCACAGAAATGTTGTTACATCCCTAGTCCTGGATTACAGCTAGAAGGTCCTATATACACAGCTCCTACATGAAGAGGTTGGGCTGGGCGGGGGAGGGAGCTTTATATAGTCTTATATAAAGTCATATATTTCAATTCTGTTTGTGTCCAGATGAACACTTGTACAATGCTTCTGTTTCTGTGTTTTGTGAAACTTGCTCATAGTACCAAGTCTGTCTGCAGGGGCTGAAGATATAAAGCAGAGGTGTCGAACTGAATTGTTACAAGGGCCAGATCTGACATAAATGTCACTGTTGGGCCGGGCCATGTGTGCCATAAAATGTAATGCCAGGTGCTGGAGGTATAAAGTGTATTAAGGAAAGCAGGGGGTAAGCTCTGAGTTGGTGTGTCCTCACTGCAAGGCTCCATGGGCTGAGAAGGAGATGCCAAGGAAAACCCACATGGCCAGACTGGAGACCCAGTGATGCAGCACCGGGCAGATGTTCCCACACTGCTTGACTTCTGCAGATGAGGTTGTTCTGCCATGCTGAAGTTACAATTGGAGTGGCTGTGCCCACTCCCTCCCGAACCGTCTCCTGTTCCCTCCCTTGCACTAGTTGCTTGTGGGCTGCATAACAGCTGGCCCCCGGGCCTTATGTTTGACACCCCAGCAAAAGTCTATAAAAAACAAGTTGGGTGCTTGTGAGGAATTGCTGGCGGGGCAAACAAATTGGAAATGTTGACCCCCCCTATGCTGCAGATCTCTCCCTCAATGATTTTATAAGCTCTCGGGGCTTTAGAACTCTGATCCTCCCACTAATCCCCCCCTCCTTTTTTCATTTAACTGACTCTCTACTACTTTCAGTGGTTACGGGCCTTCTGGTACACATTCAGTTCTTATCAGGCCCCCTCTTGGCTAATATCCAAAGTCATATATTTCTACATATATATGGAGCTCCCCCCTCCATATGTAGACACCCACCTCATGGTGCTTCTCTCAGGATCATTACAATCCATCCCGGTGTATTAGACATAAAGTCAGGAGAGTGTATTTCTGTGTGTCTGTGTAACCTGTTTCCAGAAGGTTGCAGGATAAAGACTGCCAAGTTACGGAGGTTTGATTATGTGACTATCAAGTTCTGAAAGAGACAGGAGAGAGACTTACTTGCTCCGGAAACTGTCCATGGCCTCCAACACTTCATCAAGTTCCAAGTCCAGTTGTTCTTTCTCGGCATCGATAGATCGGATCTGTTGTCTCAGTTTGTTCATGTACTGGTCGTAGAGAAGTTTGATATCCAAGTCAGAAAGGGAGTTGTCTTGCTCTCTCAAGAAGTTCCACCTCGTAAGCAGGACCTGGTTGTGCTGTTCCAGACTCTGGACCTGTGGGTTATTAATATGAAGAGTTGGAGGAGCTTCAAGGGTTCCCATTTACCCATCGGCCCTGACTATCAAAAACATGTCTGCCAGATTCTTATGTAGCCCCCTCATTTACTTGCCACCCAAATTACACCTGAATCATAGGTTGCATAGAGTAAAACACCATCCCAAATTACACCAGCACCAAATTTTATATCCTTTGTGTGTGTTGTTTAAATAAAAATACTTACAGATGCTCTCTAGGATCATTTAATTTATTTCCTGCCTGCAATTCTTTTCATTTGGAATTTTTCATTGTTAGTGATCCTATTTCATCTGAGAACCATGTGCTGTACATTACATGCTAAGAACAGAATGTGCTGCAACTTCATCTTAAATAAAGCAATGGGTGTTAACTCGTGGTGTTTGTGAAATGCTCCTACGTTTAAGGAAATTCTCCTTATTAGATAGTTTATCTTCCATTATGAAGCACTGTAATTAGACAGCATCCCAAGGACTGCACAACTAGTTCTGTGTGTCAACGGAGGATCTTGTGTGGCACTTCCCAAGCAAGAGTCTCACATAACAAACTGCTTTTGAACCTGAAGGGATTTTCAAAAAAACACTTTTGACATGCCATGTATGCTTGCTGTTTAAAGGGGGGAAGCTGGGTAATTAATCCCACTTGGCCACACTTAAAGTAGCTATTTGGTTTAATGTTACGGATTTAATAGACTATTAATTTTAATTGGCATTTTAATTGACAAAGGTGTTACCTCATATCCTGTTTGTCCTTCAGCATCCTCAAAGAGTGGGCCGTTATTATGAATAAAAATAAATGTAGATGACATTTAGCTCAAGGGATCTCCCAGCTCCATGTTAACCACATATACTGAACATCTGATCACCCATAGGACTGACTTGGCTTTTATTATTGTCCTTGTTACTGCTTTTCCATGCCAAAAAATCCTTTATCTTTTCCTTCTGTCACAACTTTTCTAGAATATTCACCATCTAATTATACAAATATCAGTCACTTTCATCTGGAAACAAAATATATTATAATAATATCTATATATCTATTTTTGACATGTGGGCAGATCTGTGGATTTCTAAATACATGGATCAGGCCCATGCTGAGAGAAAGGAGATTTTTCTACAAACTTGGGGGACTCTCTAGGGTTGCAGAAAAATCTTAAAACTTAAAGCTGATAGATAGACCATGGGGGGGGGGGGGGGGAGCTGCGATACTGGTGGGGAAAATCCCTTCCCCCCCTCAGCATTAATTTAAATTTAATTTAAAGCAGTAGCTGTAACAGAGTGCTGGCAGTGATGATGGGGGGGGGGTTTATAGCTAAGAGGGGGAAGGGACCCCCATGAATATCGTGGCTTCTCCACATGTCTATCAGCTTTAATTTAAATTTTAGTTTAAAGTGGGAGCTGCAATGGAGCACTGGCAGTGATGTTGGGAGGGGTTAAAGTTAGGAGGGGGGAGGAATCCCCCCACAAATATTGTGGGTTTATTATAGTTTATTAATATCGCCTGATCATATGCCTGTTTAAATAATAAATAATTCCCATTAGAATCCGCAGAATTTAAACAGGCATAGTGTAGTAGAGAAATAGTAATACAGATAATAAATAACTCCCATTATTACTATTTATCTACTACACTTTTTTTCATTAGGGCGCCACATAATGTAGGTAGAGTTGCCAACTCTAGGCTGGGATATTCCTGGAGATTTGGGTGTGTGTGTAGCTTCTGGGGCAGGGTTTGGGGAGGGGAAGGACAACAGTGGGAGTATAATGCCATAGAGTCCATCCTCTAAATAAGCCATTTTTGCCAGGGGAGCTGATCTCTGTAATCTGGAGATGAGCTGTAATTCTGGGAGATTCCCCAGGATCCACCTGGAGGTTGGCAACCCTAACTGAAGGGCTTAGTATTCAAAGGAAATTAAAGGACTTGTTGGACTCTGGAACATTCGCAGGTCAATGTTTATATTGCTTGTTTAGGAATGTACTGGCACCTGTTGTTATGTTATACAGAGTTGTCCAGGAAATAAATCTGAAATTACGATGGTGTATTGTGCACTTTTCTTATGCATTTATACTAAGTCTATATTATTTTGTAAATCAGTTGTATTTGTTCATATTTATTTAGGGATGCCAGCCTCCAGTTTGGACCTAGGTATAGCCTGTAATTCCCCTGGAATTACAGTTTATCTCCAGACTACAGAGATCAGTTCCCCTGGAGAAAATGGCTGCTTTGGAAGGTGGAGTCTATGGGATTGTTACCACATTGAGGTCTCTGTCCTTCCTAGGATCCATCCTCAAATGTCCAGGTGTTTCCCAACCTGGAGCTGGCAATCCTACTACCCCACCCCCCCAATCCCCTGCCAGTGGCCAGGGAAACCTGCCAACCCTGTGTTTATTGTAATCATGTAAATTAATAAAGAATGCACAACATTTTATCCAGCTTTTCCAAAGACTAAGATTGGATTATTTATACCCCGTTTTTGTTTCCAGTGAGGACCCAAGACAATTTACATTTTATCTTTACAAAATATGACCTTCCATTTATCCTAATAAACAACAACAAATTAAAATCCGCAAAAAGACAGCCATTAAGTTAACAACAGCTCAATATACACCCAGACTAAAATCTTATTCCTAACATGCACATAAAATTGCAGGCTTTTTCTGTTAAGTCTTTTGCAAATGTATTGCTTTCAATGAAACCCATTTTGCAGATGGGGAATAGAGGCCAAGAACTATTTCCCCAAAGATCTGACAATATATTCAGACCTTTTTCTCAGGATCAGATCTCCTACTGTATGTTTACTGAATAAACAAGTTATTGCTGAACATTTATAAAATACAAATAAATAAATAGGCATTGCAATCTCTTCCCAACCCATCCTGAGTTATTAGGGATGGAATAATCAAAGCAGCAGAAAGATCTTTTTTGACTATTGTTCAATTCCTTCCAGACAGTGAAATGTCTATTTTCAGATCTTAGTTTCTAGAAAAAGGAAGAAATGCCTGGGTCCAATGCTTCCTGGAACAACTATCTCCTGACTCACAAGATATACCATCATTATATGTTGAGGTGCACTTTTCTTCAGTGCCATGCTACATATTCGAGGGCTGAATTAGGAATGCCAGGCCAGCGCTGGCACCTGGTGAGAGACTGTGAGGTGTGGGGGACCTACCTGATCAGCATCACACCAATGCTATAGAGTTTTGGATGAATCCTAGAGTATAACACCAATGTGATGTCACTTCCCATTAGGGTTGCAAAGTATGGGTTGGAAAATACCTGGGGACTTTGGGGGTGGAGCCAGTGGGGGGGGTTGGGGAGGGGAGGGGCCTCAGCATGGTACAATGCCATGAAGTCCATCCTTCAAAGCAGCCATTTTCTCCAGGGAAGCTGATCTCTGTCAGCTGGGGATCAGTTGTAAAAGCGGGAGATCCCCAGGCCCCACCTGGAGGCTGGTAACCCTACTTCCCATTAACACCGGAAGTAATGTCACAGCATCAGCACGGCTCCAGATCCTTTCCCCATCTTTCCCGTAATGCTAATGAAGGACTGCAAGGAACAAGGGATCCAAGGGAGGATGTCTCCAGGAGACCTGGCTGAGCTAGGTGGAACTCTTCCATTCAGAAGAAATCTAAGAACTGATGAGGCCTGACTCAAATTAAACCTACCTATTTTGTGTTTAATAGCTTTGATAAGGTTACATAGTCATGCCTTTCTCTGTTGAAAATAACGTTACACGAAACCACCTGTTGACGCAACTAGCACAAACACACACACACTTCTAACTACTCATAGAGGTTTTATTCCTCCACATCTTTGCAAGGAGCTCCCTCTGAGATCAATGAAACTTATTCCCAAATAAATACATGGAAAGTTGCACTCTCAAAGACCACATGTTGTGAAGGAGAATCTGTGGTGAATGGGATGCTGCTGTGCTAATTACTAAGAAAATAAACTACCATCCCTGCCTATCAAGAACTCCCAGCTTTAAAACCACAACTGACACCATGGGTGGGGAAAATTTTTTTTGGTAGCTTTATCTGATATTTATCATGAGTTTTGTAATTTCATGCCTTTTCTCAAATCTAAAATAGTTACACTTGAATAAAACCTTTAAATAAGAAGCTAATACAAAGCTGTTAAATCACACTTAAAAAAAGACACCAGATTCTGTAGTGGTGTAAATGGAGTTCTCTCAAAACTTGAGAGGAGGGCACAAAAGTAGACTGAAGGGAGGAGCCCTCTAAAGGATTTATTGTGGTAGCTCAGAGGTTAAGACGCTGCGCTGCAGACTGGAAGGTCGATAGTTTGGCAATTTGAAACCCGAGTGCCGCGTGATGGAGTGAGCTCCTGTCTCTGGCCCCAGCTCCTGCCAACCGAGCAGTTTGAAAGCGAGAAACTGCAAGTAGATAAATAGGTACCGCTTCGGTGGGAAAGCAACAGTGTTCTGTGTGCCTCGGCATTTAGTCATGCCGGCCACATGACCATGGAGAAGTCTTCGGACAGCGCTGGCTCTTCAGCTTGGAAACGGAGATGAGCACCACCCCCTAGAGTTGAATTCGACTGGCTTTTGAGCAAGGGAAAACATTTATAATCATTTGTGTAGAATGTTCTACGTACAGAACATATAGTTTTTACTGCATTTATGCTCACAACCAAGACAGAGAGCCAGTTCCTTCAGATGTAAAGTAGCCTCTTTTATTAGTGTTGCACTACAGGTATGTTTACATAGCATAAGCATGAACACTGTTCTCTGCAGGTTAGAGAGATTACAACCATTTAGACCAGTGGGTGAGCCAGGCCTGGGTGGGACGTTTAAAAAGAAGCTGAAGGTACAGAAACATCTGTACAATGAAGAAGCACAACTTTTGATCAATCAAGAATTGCAATTCCTCTTAGTTCTTTTTCGAGAAAGTATTTGTACTGCAAATCAAGAAAAAGGAACTAAAATCATGGTGATAATTATATTTCTGTTGTATTTTTATTTTCCCCTTAGTTTTTGTGCCCTTTCTTTCACAGGGTGTGACTGGCCCAAGGTCAACCAGCAAGCTTCCGTGGAAGAGCCGGGATTCAAACCTGGGTCTCCTGGATCCTAGTTCAACATTCTCACCGCTGCACCACAATGGCACCCTGGGGAAGGCTTTTAACGGCTTTTCTTCTTCTGTCATAGAATTGCAGAGATTAAAAACCAAGCAGAAGAGAACAGAGACCGAAGGTCAGTTCAGGAAACCATCTGTGGGTGAGAGTCAGTTATCTGTGGCTACACCATGATATGAGTATTATTTCAACCTGCAACCATATGGAAACGTATGGCAGTTGCAGTGGCATGACAAAACATGCTTCATGCTGCATTAGAGATAACCGTAGTCAGTCTCCAGTGAGTTTATAAGTGGCTGCCATGCCACTAATGGCTATCTGCATGAATCCCAAATTGCACTACGATACAGAATAATTATTTCCTGAAGTCCAAAAAAGTTACAAGTTCAACCAAAGTTTGTGTGTGTGTGTGGGGGGGGGGGACTACATGTCATGTGAACCTTCAATGATTTTAAACTTTTCAGATGAAAGAACCAAGCAAGGGGCTAAGCATGACAGAGGGTATTTGTATCTTTCAGTTATGCATGGGATTCTTCCACTCTTAAAAGCAAACTGTATCATTGCTAAACTGATGAGCATCATAGTGAACAAATGAGAGTTTGAATCGAATCATGTAACAGTCTTGGGTTGGATCCCGTGATGGGTGAACACAAAAGAAAACTCACCTACAGCAGTTCTGCTTGCACAGCAATAGCTCTAGATGTTAAACTGATGAGAACAGATGCCACCAGACATGGGCGTCAACTACGGGGGGGCTCGAGGGCTCGAGCCTCCCCCGAAATTTCCCGGGGGGGGCTCAGCCACCCCCGGCAAAATGAACACCCGCCGGTGGCCAGTCAGCCGGCCGTCGCCGCCTCTCCTTCCCCCCCACCCCCGGCCTGCCCTCCTGCCTCCCTGGGGCGGGGTGGGGGGGAGAGAGAGGCGGTGATGGCCGGCTGACTGGCCACCGGCGGGTGTTCATTTTGCCCCCCCCCGGGAAATGCGAGGCGGAGCGGGCGCCGGCCCCCGGCTGCAGGCAGCAGCGATCCTACCCCGCCGGCGCCCAAGGTGAGCGGGGGGAGGGAGGGGGGCGGGGAGCGCGGCGGGCGGGCACGGCCCGGGGGAGGGAAGCGGCGGCGGCGGCTCCCTGGGGCAGGGGGGGAGCAGCGGGACATGGTCCCGAGCGTGCGCGCGCGCAAAGCGCGCGCGCACGAAAGACAGCCCCCGCCCCCCCCAGGGATTGAGAAAGTCTACGCCCTTGCCACCAGATATAGCTATCCCTTCCCTCCCATAATTACTTGCAGAATATCTCGCATGAACCGAAAGATCATTTGGGATACAGTAAATTTAACAGTGAAAACTGTCCACATAGAATATGTTTCCACTTGTGCAAATATTCAAGTGAAGGTGGGAATTTTCTGCTGGATTCAGCCCCTTCTCACTACTGCCCTACTGCTAGAGTCAGGCTTTATAATAATGCCATGCTGACCAAAATAGTGAAGTAGCTGTAAGAAGAAGAAGTGAAGAGACTGGATTTATATCCCACACTTCACTCACTTGGAGTCTCAGAGCGGCTTACAAACTCCTTTCCCTTCCCCTCCTCACAACAGACACCCTGTGAGGTAGGTGTCTATCATGTTGTGAATTCAGTCTGGATTTGTTTTTTTGGATTCAGCTACAAAGCATGTTAAGTGGCATGAGAAAAGATTAATCCAGTCTGAATTTGATATGTCACTGACTTCTCATAACCGTCTCACCACAAGCTTGAAAGACAGGAAATCATTGTGGCTTGCCTGGAATTAGAGAGGCCATGGTTTCATTATGCAACCAAACAGAAATGCTTGGTCCTAGTCAAGAGAACTAGGCTTGCAGGTAAATCAAAATCCCTCCACCAAATACCCCCAAAGAAAATTTTATTGGGCTGCAATTCTAATCCACCAACAATTCTACCTCAAGTTTTTCCTAGTTTCTCTGATGCCACAACTGGAAAGGAACCAAGCTACTGAACTGCAGACTTATAAATATGCATTATTCAGGCCTCAAAATTCAGTAGGGTTGCCATGTCCCCCCAGCAACCAGTGAGGGATGGGGGGTTTGGATTGCCAGATCCAGGTTGGGAAGCTCCTGGAGATTCGGGGATACAGTCTAGGGAGAGCAGAGACTGCATCCCCACAATGCCACAGAGTCCACGCTCCAAAGCATCCATTTTCTCCAGGGAACTTGATATCTGTAGTCTGGAGATGAGCTGTAATTCCAGGAGATCCCCAGGTCCCACCTGGAGGCTGGCATCTCTAAAGCAGTAGCAGTACTGCTTTTGGTACAAAGTGTGTCACATACATAGCCTTGTTGTGATCCTCACAAAAGAGACCAGTGCTATTATCTATCCAGTGTGGTGTAGTGGGTAGAGTGTTGGACTAGGATCCAGGAGACCCAGGTTTGAACCCCCACTCTGTCATGCAAGTTTACTCAGTCATCTCAGGCCAGCCAATGTCTCTCAGCATAACCCACGTCACAGGGTTGTTGTTGTGAGAATATAATGGAGGACAGGAGAACTATGGTGTAAACTGCTTTGAGCACCCACTGGAGAGAAAGGCAGAGTACAAATATCTTTAAAAAAATATCTCCAGATTGTAAATCGGGCTTGCTTAAGGCCACCTAGCGTGTTTGTGCCACCGGCAAGAGATGAACAACTCACAGCTCATTCTCTTAGCCACTATAGAATACCAGCACTCGGTATATGAAGATTGATTGTGCCCCAAAAGCTCACAGACACACTGAGTAATGAAAGAAACTGACAATCATCTCTGCTTCCAACCCAGACCTTGTAAGTTTTCATTAAAGTCCTTGAGAGAGTCGACCTATCTTCTTCAGAATAGCTCCTATGATAACAAGCCTGGCTAACCTATATTCAGACTTAAGTATTATCTCTGCTGTCTATCAAAAGACTGCACATGATGGAGTGTTCACCCACTCTTTTGGCAACCTCTTCCTCAGCTTAATTACTATCATCGGTTCTTGCTTCCAATGTTTTGCTTGGCTAGGAACTACCAAAGAGAGATCTTTTGCTAGGCTTCTTCCTAGTAATCCTCTTATATATAGCACCTACAGGCTTCAGGCATGATTGTTATCATGTTGGGCAAGGCACTGAACAAGCGCAGAAGGAATATGGGCTTAAACCATTGCCAATTAAAGGCACAAACCTGGAGACAGCAGGGACCTCTCCAAAGCTATGCATGGCTGACAGGACAAACAAACATGGGTTGAATCCTATTGTGTAGGCTTGTCATCCTCCAGATGGAGCCTGGAAATCTCCCTTAATTACACCTGATCTCCAGACTCTGGACAGCTGTTGCCTTTGAAAAAATGGCTGCTTTAGACGGTAGACTCTATGACATTATATCCTGCTGAGGTCCCTCCCCTCCCTAAACCCCGCCTTACCCAGGTTCCACCTCCAAAGCTCTAGGAATCCGTAGTTGATAAACCTAATCCTAAAACTCCCTGCCACCAAATCTTCCTCCAACAGAGAAGGACATCTGTGGTGTATAGCTTGATGCAGGCAAGGAGATGGAACGAGGCAGGATTGCTAACGCAAGGCTTGATCCTTCTGTCCCTCTTACAGTCCTTGCTCTACTGTCTCTTCCATCTTTCTGTTTGGCGTAGTGATTAAGTGCATGGATTCTAATCTGGGAAAACCAGGTTTGATTCCCCACTCCTTCATTTGCACCTGCTGGATGACGTTGGGCAAGCCATAGTTCTGGCACAGCTGTTCTTGAAAAAGAGCAGTTTCTGTCAGAGTTCTCTTAGCCCTACCTACCTCACAGGGTGTCTGTTGTGGGGAGGGGAAGGGAAAGGAGATTGTAAACCACTCTGAGACACCTTTGGGTGGGGAAGGGCGGGGTATAAATCCAATCTCCTCCTCTTCTTCTTCTTCCTTTCCTTTTTAACAGGTCTAGTCCACCCAGCAACACACTACAGTTTCCCTAATGGGACAAGCTTCTAAACATCAGCACTAAAACAAACTACAACTAAAACGCAACAACTTTATTCAATAATGAATTTTTCTCCATCAAAAAAGCCATTCTTCATTGGAGGAAGACTTAGCAGAAGATGGTCATAGGATCCAGAGAAGTCCTCCACTCTCAGAATTCTGTATCCATCCATTGTGGTTTCACAGAAGCCAATGGGATTATATATATATATATCTCCTACATTGGAGCCTGGATAGGGCCATTTTTCCTGCAGGAGTGGAGATTGTTGGTGCCATATAAAGTAGGGAAGAAGATCAACTTGGACCAAAAATTGAGCATGTGATTGAAGGGAACTGAACCACCGCCTTTTCTCCTACCTTGCCTCATTGCATTCTTATCACTTAAAGCATTTTTCGTACAGCCCGGCGGCTCACTTCTGATATTGGCGATAGGGTAGGAGAAAAAAATGCTTCAAATAACAGAACACACTGAAGTATACAGTACTGGCCTGATTTCAGTGCCTGATTCAGACTGGGACTGTGGTGTACATAGAGAAAATATTTCAGCCTCCCCACCCTGCTTGTCCAATAGCCATTTTCCTGATCCCTGGGAATGCTATTTGGCCTGTTGGAGAAGCATAAGAACATAAAAAGAGTCCTACTAGATCAGATCAATGGTCCATCTAGTCCAGTATCCTGTCACACATAGTGACCAACCAGTTCCTCTGGAGGGCCAGCTACAGGGCACAGATGCCAAGACCTTCCCCAGATGTTGCCTCCTGGCACAGGTAATCAGTGGCTGCCTCTGAACACTCATGTATCTCAGGGAACTTCTAACTGCTTCTCCAAAATTTACATATTAATCAAAAGGAGGACATGTCAATGAATTCCCAACCCCCAACACAATATTTAGTCCTCCAATCCTTTTAATAGGAGATATCAGGGACACTGAACTTGGCACCCTATGTATGGAAAACATGCATTTGAAACTGTCCTATTTATTCATGTATTTATTACTACCCCATCTTTCTTGTCTAGATGGAGTTCAAAAATTAAAACAAGATTATGCATTAATAAACTTTCAGCAAAATATTAAAATAGCCGCCCCTTTAGAAGAAGGCCTTTCTATAAAGTTCCATTTGACATGTTCTGTGAGACATCAGTAATGTGGGAGTCTTCCTGACCTCATCATTATTCCTCCAAGTGGGGGCCACCACAGGCAACGTTCAGGTTTGGACACCTACCAATCTGACCTGTTTGCAGGGCGGAACCTTCAAAAGGTCCTGCTCAGAGGAAGGATGCTGTTGCAGCAAAATCTACCCACTGCTATTTGAGGTTTGCAAAACTGTACCCACCTGTGAAATTGTACACAAAATGGAGAGTACTGGCCCTAAGGCAGCAAAAGTGATGTTAACAATGCCGCATCAGGGCAGGGAGACATTGTTGGCACAGACATGCTTCACCTAAATTGGCTCTCTGGCACCAGGGTGATGTGTCAGATTGTGGTACTGGATTGCAGCTGAGGCACCACACACTGTTTTTGCTAGTTCAGCAATGCTTAGGACTGGACCATTAAACAGCTGCATTAGGTTTAATAGTTTCTACGGCACTTTAAGTACACTGAATGCTTTGTATTTACAATTCCTACCTCATTTATCCACATAACACTCCTGTGATATTAAAATGAAGAGCTGAAGCTGAAAATGCATTAACATGAAAAGTCAGTCTTTCCTTTCAAGGCTTCAGTTGTCTCTGGAGAGGCTCTCATAGGCTGCTTTCACACAGAGACAATGCCCCATTTGTGGTCTCATGGCCACTGTGAAGGCAGAGGCATGTACTACAGAGCATCCAAGCGGGGAGATTCTCTGGTTTCCCCCCCCCCCCACACACACACACTCAGATACTCCCCCAACACACAATACCAGACAGCTTCTTGCTGGTTTTTAATAATAAACTGGAAGTAAGTATATTACTATAGTGTTATAGCAATATACTTGCTACTTTGTGTGTGTTTTTTTTAAAAGCCATCCAGTTGTATGGGGTAGGAGGAATGGAAAGTACGAGATAATAGGAAGGGGAAATGATGTTGGATATGTGTTGAGAGGTTTGGAAATCTGCACCTTTCCATCCACCTGCTTTCTGGAAAGATCAAATTCAAGCAACTTTTGGAAACATTAGAACAGAGGAAGGGAAACAGTGGAAGGCAGTGGGAGAGAATGGGAGGACAGTGTGATGTGGATGCTCTGAAAGACCCCGCTGCGGTTTGTGAGCCAGGGTAAACACAGTGTGGAAACAATCATTTATTGTGTGAACTGGCAGACCATGCATACAACTCTCAATTCCTGCATTAACAACTGCTGAAAATAACACTGTAGCCACGAGTGCAGAAACTGCTGCTAACCATATAAGTGACTGAAAAGTTCAGTCACCATACATCCTTTCTCTACCCCTCCAACGAATGAGCAGAGATGAAATTTGAACCCAAGGCTCAAACGACATCTTGCGAGGCGTATGTGCTTCTCTGATGCTAAAGGCAGAAGCTGCAGGTCTCCTCCCTTCATTTCCTGAGTAACGTTTATTTCAAGATGCCTAATGACATGATGCCATTGCGCTTCCTTTCCTCACTCCGCGCACACTTCAATTGGAGTGAAGGGACCAAGGAAGCTCTAAGGCTAATGACGTGTCATGTGTTTTCTTTAACGAAAAGTCACTAGAGAAATACCGAAAGGAGATGTGGGTTGGTGGCACATACCTTGTTAATGTGGACTTTTGGCCTCTTAGGCCTAAGCCCAGCAGCTTTCAGACCCTGTCTTCTCAGTACACCCTTGTTTGCTGAGGATGCTTGCCCATATGCTACAAAACCGCTAAAGGCTTCAGAGGATCATGGAAAACATTATGGCTGCAATCACATACACTCAATAATCCATTTTCAATCCACTTTCCAACTGGATTTTTACTGTGGGCACTGGCAAAATCCAGTATGAAAGTGTACTGAAAGTGGATTATTTAGTGTGTGTGATCGCAGCCTATATGTAGGGTAATGATGGCCAGGTAGCATCTGGCTTCACTATCCTCCATGAGGTGACAGTGTACCCTATAGCGCTGCCATCTCTGGCCTGAGAAATTTCCAGTTTTGGGGCAGCGACTGTGGAGGGAGGAATTTGTAGAGGGATTTCTCCTAGAATATAGGGAATTACCACAGAGTTTGCTCTGTGAAGCTGCCATTTCCTCCAGAGGAAGAAGGGTTGCCAGGTTTCCTGCTGTAGTGGGGGATCCCCTGGATTTTTTGGACAGCGACATTGCACGAAAGTGATGTAGTCATGTCATTGATGTTGGGGGGGGGGGTGACACTGTTTTTTGGGCAAAACTCTATGGTTTGAGGCCAGTTTTACCATAGAGTTTTGCCCAAAAACCAGAGCAACACCCCCAGTGTCACTGACATGCCTATATCACTTCCAGGTGACATAGGTACAGTGTGCGATATCACTTCCTGTGACTTCGGCACATTGTGAGGGGACACTTTTCACCCCCAGAATGTCCTGTCCCCCCATTCCCCCACCAGCGTCTCTAAGGGACCTGGCAACTCTAAGAGAAAGCAATCTCTGTAGTCTGGAGATCAGTTCACAACCCTAAGATCAGTTGTAATTTTTGGAGAACTACAGGCCCTACCTGGAGGTTGGAAACCCTAAAAACACACCCAATAGTCCTCTGCAGCTACACATTGCAGGCAAGGATCATTATTGTATAGGCAAGCTGTTTTTTCATGGAAGTCTGTCCCCCATTACTGATTTTTTAAATGAGAAACCCTGATCAGTTTCCTGGAAACAGGTGAGCACAGAACACTGCTTGAAAATCATTAAAGAATGCCACATTGACTCCCAAAGTGCTTTTTGTTCAAATGAATTTGAAATGTACACTTCTGTATTCTCAAGTTCAGTATTTTAAAAGATTGAATCAAATGTGTAAGGGTTAGTAGGCCTTGGGTTCAGTACCTGTGTTGTAATGAACAAACCAGGTAGCAAGCTTGTACATATTCTTATTTGCATGTTAATGAACACTGGGTGTAATATTTGCATTGCTGAGGAATAAAAAGTCTCTTCAAATTAAATCAGAGTGATACCAACGTGAGACTGTGTATATTTTCCCCTTTTTTAAAAACTTGGCATGTCGCCTACATTAGACACGTCAGTGAAGCAATCCTCCAGTCCTTCAGGAGATTACCATCTGTTTACGGAACACAAGGTCTTTGCAGGAACCTGCCTTAGGTAGTCAAACTGTTTTACTTTGAAAACAACCCTCAGCCTTCCTTGTGGATTTTTTTATACACAAAAGGTTTCCTCACAGGATAAAGGAAGGCAAAAGTTGCTTACAGCAGCATTTTTTCTCCAGACTTCTAGGGGAAATTTCAGAGGTCTCTACTCTGCAATCTATTAGGCCATCAATTCATTCCAGTCCCTCTGTTTAAAATATCAAATTCAGCAGGAATATAACATGGTCTATACTCGTCTATGTGAGACTAGCTATGTTGTCTGTCATAGGATCTTACAATGGGCAAACCTACAGATTACACAGAATGCAGTGATGCCCTCAGGTGATAGCGCTTTGGCCTGTACTGTTTCAGACTGCAGAGAAATGTCTAATTTTTTAATCTTCCAGAAAAAAAAGAATGTTATCAGAGACAACTAAAAACTAATCCATGATGGTTTAGTTTACTACATTTAGGATATATATGTGTCTGCGCGTGTGTATATGTTTGTCACTCAAATGCAGTCTTCAGTTCTGCATAATATGTATAATGACATTTATTTCCAGCAGTAACAGTAATGACAAAGGGATATAGGGAAGGGACGGATGACATATGCTGAGTCCCCCTCCTATTTTTCTGATCAATATAATTGTCATGCACAAAAAACAAAAGCTGAGCAGAATCAGCTAAGAGTTATTTGAAAGGAAGGCCAGTAATATAAAATAAGCAAGAAAGGCATAACCTTCTCACATAAATGTTTGTGGATTATTATGCAACACTGTGGCTCTAGTTTTGAGTGTGGTCTCTGTAGCATCCTTAGCACAAAAATAAAAAAATACAAAAAATTAAGCTAACAATAGTCCCCTAAAGCATAGGCCTACCCAGGAGACAACAGAAAATGTACCATCGTGTGAGAGAAGGGCTTCATTCCCTAAATCACTCTAATATTTATTCCCTAATATTTAGGGTTTACCTTTACAAAAACAACTTGGTTAACTGTCATTTCCTTGCCTAGAGACCCCTGGGATCTGTAGCTTTGTGAGATGGAGGAAGGAGGAGGAGGACAATACTGAGCAACCTCATCAAACTACAATTCCCAGAATTCACTGAGGCAAGCTATAAACATGAAACCGGTATAAAATTAACATAAATTTGAAGTGTAGCGTTGGCATTAATGTCAAAGGACCGCTAGTCAGAGCCTTAATGTGCATTTTATGTCTCTTAAATCCTTTCCACATAAGCATTACAATTTACTGTATTAAGAAATACCATCTATGATTTGTCACATAAGACCTAAGTATTTCCCATTAAGGAACAATTCTGCCCTGGTAATATCACATTTTCCCTTCATTAAAACTTCAGTAGTTTGTCACTGAAATTTGTATCCCCCCCTCTCCACTGGTCCATTCACTTGCTTTTATGACTACTGTGTGGATTTCCGGTGGTGGTTGGGTTAAAAATATTTTTTCACCATGTTTCTCTGCCAGGCCACAACTCCCAACTATTTCACAAGCTTTTCACTTATTATTTTCTTATTTTGAGACTCTACAGCAACGCTTCCTTATCTTCAGTGCTAGAAGAGTGCACATCTGTTTAAATTTCATTTTTTAACAGGTAAACGGCTACCCCCTTCTCACAATAGAAAGCAAAGTTATCAGTTATGTGAGGTCAGGATATTACAGTCCTGTCACTTACTTGAGATTCATACAGGCACAGCACTAGATGAAATAAAATAAAGGATTTTTGTATTTCAGGGAGGCTTTATAAAGAAACCCTTTGGCCTGCACCAGAGCAGACCTAAAACATCTTGATGCCTGAACATCACGAACGGTGCATGCAGTCTGATCAGCAGAAAAATATAAATACCAAGATAAATCAATGACAATTTGGCATCCTTTTGTGGAAGCGATTGGCCACCTTGTCCATCTCCTGCTTCAGCAGCGTAGGCCCTGACCTGTGCTTTGGTAAAGAGAAAGGGGTTTTGTCTTACCTTTCCGATTAAGGCAGCAAATTGGTTATTGAGAGTTTTTATATCGTCTTTCTCTTTGGTCCGTATCGCCTGGATGGAGGGATCAAGATCCAGCTTCAGGGGAGTCAGCAGTCTCTTGTTGTAGGATACCTTGGGGTAGGCAGAACTCCCAGATCCAGTGAGGTCCGAGGCGCTGAAGCTGTGCCTGCTGGTGAGACCACAAGTGTGGCGGCTACAGGCCCCATATCTTGCAGATGGGGAGTACGACCGTTCTCTCCTCCTGCAATGAGCAGCCCCTGATGAAGTACGAGACCTGCTGCTGATGCTAGTGAATACCCTGGAACGGTGGCTAGTCATAGTGACTACGAGAGAGCCAGAAGAAGCACTAGGTTAGCTGGCTGCTGCTACTGAGACAGACAAGAAGCACCGTGGGGAGAAGAAGCGCAGATTTAATTCCTGTCTGCGCTGAGCTCAGTTTAGCTAATGAATTACAAACACCTGTTCAGCTATGTTCATAAAGTAGGGAGGGTGTGACTGTTGAGGTAATCCAGATCAACCTGTTGGCTTTCTCTCTCTCTCCCTTCCTCCTTCCCTCCTGCCTTTTGTAGTTTGTTTGTGAGGTGAACACACATGCTCAGGCATTTGCAGAGGAAGGGGGGGGGGACTAACACCAAAATTATTACTCACTGGCATCCATCTACACTACACCCTCGGAGAGGGGAATAAAGGGCCATCTCAGCCTTAAGTGTCAAAACATTGGTAAACACACAATCACACTAGAGCAGCCAGCACAGAGTAGAACGTGTTGGGATATCTTGGCCCAGTGCCCTGTTTCTTCATTAGTGACCAGACCTAAATCATCCAAAAGAAGTATATGATAAAAACCTGTATGACAATTCATTTTCTTGCTGAGTGCACAGGACTTCCACGAGCACCTACTGCCAGTCATGGGCAACAGTTAAACAAGGTGGTTGCGGTTCATGATCACAAGTGTTGAATCAAAGATAGAGAAGATTGTCTTCCAGGCTTCATGGATACTGTGTGTGGGTGGTCCAGCAACTAGTGGGTTGGCAATGGTTGGGACTTTTGGAATTTGGCGGGCTATTTGACTATTGAATTTCACTAGTGGCTAATTATATGCTTATATATGTTTATTTTTTTTACAGTTTGATATTAGTTTTTACTTTTGCTGTAAACCACCCTGGGGATCTGATATAAGGATGGAAGGATGGGATACGAATGTTTTAAGAAGGCTGCCACCTCTGGGTGGGAAATTTGGTGGTGGGCAGTGTGTGCTACTTTTTCTGTATTAAAACATGGGTTTTGAGCCTTGTGTATGTGATACTTTTTATTTATTTATTTGGATTTATATCCTGCCTTCCCCGCAAGCGGGCTCAGAACAGGTTCCAACAGTGTATAATACAATACAATTAAAACCTGATTAGAAACAACAATATAACGTAACTCCTAGGTACCATGTCAACTCAAATAGAAGCCACATCAACAGTAGTGGAAACTAGGTATCTTGGTGGATAAGAGGCATCAAGATGTTAAGGATTTTAAGGATCCAGGCCGCTGATGGGGTCAGCCACAGAGAGGGGGTGCCCACTGCCTCAACCAAAAGCCCGTCTTAGAGGCCCTGTGGAATTGTAACAGATCCCGCAGGGCCCTGATCTCACACGGGAGTTCATTCCACCAGATAGGGAACAGGGCCCACAGGGGTCACAGCGCATTCATATGCAAACCCTACTGGAACCAGTTGACCGTAAGCAGGCATAACTCTGTGGCCCTTATCTACAAATGGGGAAGCTAAATGGTGATACTCATTGATCACAGGAGTTACAATGGAAAGAGAACTGACACAGTACTGTTGAAGGGAACAACTGATCACATAGAGGTGAACTGAATTTAAACTGTATGATGTGAGAGCACATACTCATAGTTGTGCAAGCTCCCCCATTTAAATAAAAGAAATGTCTGTCTGTCTGTCTTCATAATAGGGTTGCCAACCTCCAAGTGGCTCTTGGAGATCTCCTGCTACTACATTTGATCTCTGGAACACATAGATCTGTCTCCCTGGAGAAAATGTCTGCTTTGGAGGGTGGACTTTATGGCATTATACCCTGTCAAGGTCCCTCCCCTCCCAAGGCGACTCCCCCAATTTTCCAGGTATTTCCCAACCCAGAGCTGGCAACCCCACATCACCCCATTACTATGGAATGAATATTTTGGAGGAAAATGCCTGCCAAGGATTCGGAAGTGAATAGCAAATATTCTAAAGGAAAACAACAACAAACAGCTTGCCTGTCAGGTAGATGTGGATTCCCAAACCTGCTTTTGTTGATCTTTCTGAGAATATGATCCTCAAAGCAGGTTTGGGAAAAGTGTGGACAGGAAGGCGCAGAGTTGCACACTTCCCCGCCCACATCCGGCACCACATCCAGCACCATTCTTTTCTATTCTTATTTAATTAGTAGTATATTCCTGTAGTGTCTACAGCAATATACTACAGTTTTTTAAATGGCTGGAATTGGTTGTGTGAAGGGAAATACTGTAAGAGACCTCCCTTTGCAGAAGGGCTATTGCCACTGTGAATGACTCAACATTTGTAGCAGCAATGAGAGCAGTTCTGGGAATTGTCCTGGTCTGAATGGTTATTTTGGAAAATTTTGATACTGGGCAGCTTTTCACCCTTCTAATGCCTGTGCCTTGACCTGAATACCCCAGGCTAGCCCGATCAGTTGTAGTCAGTACTTGGGTGCAGTGTTTCCTCCAAGCTGAGTTAGTGTGAGCTTGCTCACAGTTTTTTAGGTTCCGGCTCACACATTTTTGTCTTAGCTCAGGAAGGATGGCTCCAGAGCAAACTGATTTATGCAGAAGCCAAATCGCTCATTCACAGCTTTAATGCCAGTAACTCACAAGGCAGAATTTTTGCTCACAAGACTCCACATCTCAGAGGGAGCACTGCTTGGGTGAGAAACCACCAGAGGAGTACAGGATCACGGCGCAGAGACAGACAATGGCAAATCACCTTTATTAGTCTCTTGCCTTGACAACCATACTGGGTCACCATAAGTCTCCTGCAACTTGATGGCAACCCCCCCCCCCAAACCCCCCCCCCCAAAAACCTCTATTCCCTGTAGCTGCATAATTGATGATTGGCCCCCCTCCCCTCTTTCCCTGTTTGAACTTGCAAAGATATCAGGAAATGGATTATCTCTTTTGAAAGAATTAAGTTTATCTCTAGCAGAGGTATGGCTCCTTGAAGAGAAACCACTTTGCTCACTGAAATCTGTTGCTTTATGGCTTAACACTATATTTTTGAGTGTCAGTTAAAAATTATGTCAAGGATCAGTCCTTTCACTTCATCGCTTCTTCAGATCCAGAGCTCTGAGGATACTGGGACTGAATAAGAACTGAATTTTAAAGACCTAAGTGCGGGAGACCAAAGGAGACTTCAGCTGCTGTTTATTGTCTGACATATTTGTTTGATATGAACTTGGATAAGGTCACTTTCATATTGGACAAGTGTAGTTTGCTATGATAGAGAAGGTCACAGTGGCAGAATGGAGGTGGGGAAGACCAAGCTGGCTTTGTGGTATGCAATTGCCCTGAATGCCTTTGCTTTGGGGCAGTGGTTAATATTGAGAGAAGAATCCGAATGAGTTGATTCCCTTGTGAGGAAATATCTATACTTCTGTGACCATACCTTCCCTCCCCCAGTCTTTGCTGTGGGGCTATGAGGAACCCAGTATCTTGGATGAGGTTTGATGAATGAGGAGGATAATGATAGAGGCCCCATACACACAGCATGGTGTCCTCCCTGGCCCACACCTCCTCACTAGAGTGTAATCATAGGGTTGCCAGCCCCCAGGTCCAGGCGGGGGTTCCCCCCACTCCTGGGGGCTCCAATCCTCCCCGGCAAGCACCGCCCCAAGCCCCACCTCCTAGCCTCGCCCACCCACGGCTACCTCTCTCCTTCCCTGCCAAAAGATTTAAAGGGCTTCAGCTAATTGGTGGGGAGCACATGGCCCACCTACTAGCTGGAGGGCTCTTTAAATCTTTTAGCAGAGAGGAAGAGGGGCTGTAGCCGGCCACAGAGAGTGGGGTGGCGGCATGGGCCTGAATCCCAAGTGGCAAATCACCACTGGAAAAGGTGCCCCACATGTGCTGTGGCCCCCACCCTGCTGACAAATAAAGGGTCTTTTTGCCAGTGGAGCTGTGGGCGGCGACAGTCCCTCTCCCTCCCTGCTAAAAGATTTAAAGGACCCTTCAGCTGGTAGGTGGGCCACGTGCTTCTGGCTGATCAGCTGAAGCTCTTTGAACCTTTTGGTAGGGTGGGAGGGGCAGCTGTAGCTTGGGGGCAGGCTTGGGGTATCCCCATCTACCCCTGGAACATCCCCCCCACCCAGATCTCACTGCTGGATTGACGAGGGAACCTGGCAACCCTATGTAATCATGATCATCACCATAATCAAAACAGGAAGATAGGGTTCAGAGATCAGCTTCCCTGGAGAAAATGGCTGCTTTGGAGGGTGGACTCTGTGACATTATACCTAACTGAGGTCCACCTCCTACCCAACCCCACCCTTCCCAGGTTCCATCTCCTAATCTCCAGTAATTTCCCATTTTGGAATTAGCAATCCTGGGCAAAGAGCAGATAACTCAGTCTTGCTCCCAAACTCAAAGATTCTTCCTCACAGCTTTGACCATTTCTCATGCCTTGCATTTAGCAAAAACCGGAAAACCGGAAGCATGATACCGACCTGCTTCCAGTTTCAGGAGGGTCGAAGATAACAAGGCCATTGTAGTCTAGGGCTGTCTACTCCAGTTTCAGAAATTCCTGGTGATTTTAGGGTGGAGTCTGGAAAAGGCAGTGGTTGAGGAGGGAAGAAAGCTCAGCAGGGATGTGATACCATAGAATGTATCCCTCCCCGGTTGCCATTTTCTTCAGGGGAAGCGATCTTTGTAGTCTGGAGATCACTTGTAATTCTTGGAGAACTGCAGGCCCCTCCTGAAGGTTGCACCGAAATTCCCAAATCGCAATATCAGTATGGTATTGGGATTTGAGAAATCATCAGGATTGTCTAATTTTTCAGCTCGGCGTTTAAAGGGAGGGTCCCTTTAAATGCATTTTGCAAGCCGCACCACAAGTGAACTCCAAAGCAGTGAGTTCACCCTTCCGTTTTCAACTCACTGCACAGCTTGCAAAACTCATTTAAAGAGACCGTTCTTTAAATGTGTTTGGCAAGCCGCACCACAAGTGAACCCAGAAGGGTGAACTCACCACTTTGGAGTTCATACAAAACGTACTTAAAGGGACAGTCCCTTTAAATGCACTTTCCAAACTGCGCTGCTGAGAAGGTATTTGAAAGGATTTCTTTCCCTTTAAACACCAGCTATCCAGAGGCCCCCCAAAATCTGGAAAATATTCAGGATTTTTTTGGGGTGGCCATTTTTGGATAGCCAAATTACTACCCACCTTGGTAATTTGCTGAGAAAATACCTGATAAATACTGATAAGGTATTTATCGGGTATTTTTTCAGCTTGGTTTATACCAAGTGCACAACCTTAGTATAGATCACGTGTAGGAAACATAAGGTTGTCAACCTCCAAGTGATACCTGGAGACTGACCACCATTATAATTGATCTCCAGATGATCAAAATAAGTTCCCCTGGAGAAAATGGCTGCTTTGGAGGGTGATCTCTATGGCGTTGTACTCTGCTGAGGTCTCTTCCTCCCCAAACCCCACCCTCCCCAGGCTCCACCTCCAAAATCTCCAGGTATTTCCCAACCCCAAGCTGGGACTCTTATCAGTTCTTCTGGAGAAAATGACTGCTTTAGAGGGTGGACTGTATGGCATTATACCCTACTGAGGGACCTCCTCTCCCTGAACCCTACACCCACAAATTTCCCAACCCAGAACTGGCAACCCCACCAAGCATGATACTAGCCCCCCCCCACCCACACACACACATTTGAAGTATGTTTGGATTTGGCAGAATGAACAGGGTTAGAGATAAAATACCAACAGTGATTTAACAGACACCAAAAAAATTGGTTACCTTTCCCCAGAAACCTAGGACAAATGTAGCATGTGTCAAATACAACTAAATTTCCACCAAGCCTCTATTTGTAACTTCAAGGCTGCCATCCTACCCACAGTTCTACACACTGATCGTCTTCAGAATTGCTTCTGAGTAGACACACATAGAATTTTGCAGAAAGTCACACATACCTAGCTTTACAAGACTGCCACTGAATTTACTTGAATTTTCTCCCAGTCTTCCCACTTCTTTTCTCCCCCCTGGGGCTTTGATTTGCCACTGTGTCCAGAATTTCACAACTTTCAATATGTTGACAGAAAGATTTTGACTCATATTTTGTCTACCTTTTGCATGTCTATTTTCAATACAAGGAGCAGGTGATCACTTTCACAAAATGGGGCAACCTCAAAACCTTCTATATATTGGACTACCTCTTCTGAGACCATGGCTGAGGACAGACTGGCAGTATAAAGCACAAGGGAGGCAGAACAAAAAGACCTGGGTTAAGTTGTGGCAGGGATACCTGGTCGCACTGCACCGACTGATGTGGCAGCATGCCGGGGAGGAGGTGGAATGGAGTGGTTGCACTGTGGGGCCGCCCCTGACACCGCCGTGGTTGTGCATAGCTTTGGTCCACTCCACAACCTGCGCGTAGGTGCATGGGTGCATAGGCACAGCAGCATTGGGCGGTTGAACGCCCATGGGCGGTTATGTACATTCAGGGGTCATTTCATAGAAAAAGAGGTGCAGGAGCTCATTAGCATAACTCATTAGCATAACTTATTTGCATACGCTACACCACCTGATGTCACCGGAAGTATGTCAGAAGGCAAGAAAGAAAGAAGAGAGAGAGAGAGAAAGCAAGAGAGCAAGCAAGCAAGCAAGCAAGAAAGAGCTGGCAGAGAGGGGACCGCTACTAATCCAAGCCTTAGAAATTCCACTATTCTGGGAGGATAGCTTCAGTGGTGGCTGAAGCCTTCAGAAGGCTGGTCGGAGGAACAAGGACCTTTCCAGGGGATGGGGTAATTTTGCTGCAGCCGTGACACAAGCGGGCATTCCCCGGTGGGGGGAGGGGGCTGGCACCAACTCCCAGAGCTGAGCTCCCCCGAGCTCCTGCTCGAAATGACTTCTGTACATTCCTACCACATCAGTGGATTCACATTACCAGCGCCACCTGATTGTGGCTTTTTTACGTCCACACTTCCAGGAAGCGGGATCCACGGTTTGCCCCAGCTTTCACCTGGTACTTTTTAAAAGCAGGAACGAATTGTTAAAGAATGGGGTGAGTACAGCAGGGAAACGCCAGATAGCTGTGGCTGTGTGAACCAGCCGACTTAATCTGCTTGAGAAAGGTGCCTATATTGGTCCAAACTGCCAGTCTGAACTTGGCCCGTGATATGGTCTATAACACTTATTCTGTCCCCAGACCAGAATGTATAAGAAAATCCCATTTGAGGAACACATATGCCCCTGCTGTAATGAAGTGGAATGTACAGTGGAAAGGGACGGGTGGAAAGGGCCTCCAGAGAACAGGTCTACCCAGCCCTTTCCACTATATTGGTAGACCTGTTCTCTGTAGGCCAGGTCTACCAATAGAGTGGCAGGGGCTGGGTAGACCTGGCCTCAGGAGGTCTACCCACTGATTTGTCTCCCCCCACCCCACCCCCCGGCTGCCGTGGCAGGCTGAGCACCTCTTGGGTGCTCAGGCCTGCCGCTTCTCTCCCCCCATCCCCCCTGGCTGCCACGGTGGGCCTGAGCACCCAAGAGGTGCTCGGCCCACCCCTTCTCTCCCCCCCACGGCTGCCGCAGTGGGCCGAGCACCTCTTAGGCGCTCAGGCCCGCCGCTTCTCTCCCCCCCCACCCCCAGCTGCTGCAGCAGTCCAAGCAGCTCTTGGGTGCTCAGACCCACCACTTCTCTCCCCCCTAGCTACCACGGCAAACCCGAGCACCCAAGAGCTGCTCGGTCCGCCACTTCCCTCCCACCGGCACCGACAAGGTCTGAACAGCTCTCGCTTGGCCCGCTGATTCTCCCCATGGCTCTGGCGGCGAGGCTTGGATGCCTCCCAACCACCAGCTGCTGCACAGTTCCAAGAGCGTTCCCTGCACATGTGCAGGAAACACTCTTTAACTTTTGGGGGATTTAAATATCCCCCCCAAGTTTCTTTTTACTTTTAGGATTTTTCTGCACACGGGGGGAAAAATCTCCCTGCCCCCCAGGTGCCCCCCTGCACGGATTTAGATATCCGCACACAGGGGGCGCCTTGGGAATTAGATATATAGATAATAACACAGCAAGTTAAATGTCAATCACTTTACTGTTAACTGTCTGTTTCTTAAGAATTTTAAAATGCATTTTCTTTCTGTTTTAAGCTTCTTTTACCTTTGTTTCTCACTCTTTTAAATGTTAATTGCTAGCTTCGGCCATAAATACAAATAAAACAAAAGCCTTATATTTTGGGCTGAACCTAGTTTGCCCTATGCTTTAGCAAGGTTTTTGATGGGAGGGGAAAAGGTTATGTTAAGTGACAGAAATGACCTTCATTCAGGGAGTCCCCTGAGGCCCTGGCAGTGTGGCAGTGATAACTTGTTAGAAGGGTGTTTTCCCAGCCTTTCCTGTTTGTACTGCTACCCCATGGTACCTATGCCAAATATTTAGGGCAATTTAGAAAGTCATATATCTTATCCCTAACCAACTATGTTTAGTGAAAGAGCGGAAGAGCCAAAGAACAGGTAGAAGAAGTGAAACAAATTTGTTACAGTGCTATTGTGAGGAAATTCAGATCTTCCACTCAAAGCACTTCAACAGTTTCTGAGCTGTATCTCAGGTCGAGGACAGACTGGCAGTTTGGCCTGATATAGGTCCACTTTTCAAGCAGATTAAGAGAGCCCATTCAGACAGCTGCAGCTGCCTGGCGTTGCCATGCCGCACTCACCCGGTCCTGAAGCTTTCATTGCGCTTCAAAAAGGTACCTGGGGAAAACAGTGTCAAGCCATCTGTGTGCACATTCATCCTGCTTCCTGACAGTGTGGGCACAAATAAGCCGCACATCAAGCAGTGCCAGTAATGTGAACCCGCTGATCCAGCTGCTGTGCCCATGTGCCTATGCGCAGGTCGGCAAAACAGACTAAAGCCACGCGCCACTGCACTGCCACTGTCAGGGGCTGCCCCACAGTATGAATGCTCCATTCCACCTCCTCCCCAGTATGGTCCCACATCAGTCTATGCAGTGTGAATGGAAAGCCCCGCGACAACTCGGCCCGGGTCTTTTTGCCCCGCTTCCCTTGCACTTCATTTTGCCAGTCTGTCCTCAGCCTTAGCTAGGAGTTCCAGGTCCTCCCAGCCAATGGCAGGGGTGTAAGGTTGCCAGCTCCAGGTTGCGAAATTCCTGCAGATTCGAACTTGGAGCCTGAGAAGGACAACAGGGACCTCAGTGGGGTACAATGCCATAGAGACCTCCCTCCAAAGCATTCATTTTTTCCAGGGGAGCTGATCTCTGTAGTCTGGAGAAGAGTCATAATTCCAGGAAATCCCCAGGCCCCACCAGAAGGCTGGGATCTATTATTCAGCCCTGTCATACTACATAACTATTCAACTCAAGGGCCAATATAAGTTCATCTTGCGCAAAGTAGTGAGGGATTGATTGTGAAATCAACATACCATATGCAACTGGAAGTGTGTTTTTTTTAATTTCCAGAAACTTCCAGAACAACTTTTCAGCAGAACTGATTTCAAGCATGTAAATGCTTAGAAAGAAAAAAAATAAAGGACAAGGGTGATCAGGTGTAGCTCTGAAACAACGAATATCCAAATTAAGTATTGCAGTGCGCATGTGAATTTTTTTAAAGTTAGTTTTGAATTTTGGAAGACTTTTCCTTTTTGTCGTTTTAACCAATAATTCTATTAAACAGCTAATAAAAATGGCCAAAAGAAAATACATACATAATTTTAAAATACCAATTACATAAAACAATATCTGGGAGGGAAGATGCATGGTACAACCTGATCTTGTCAGATCTCAGAAGCTGAACAAAGCCGGTACTAGGAGACCACTAAGGAGGCTCTGCAGGGGACTTTGCAACTACCTCTGCTTCTCACTGGCTCCGAAAGCCCCTTGCTGGGATTGCCATAAGTGGGTTGTGACTATTGTGATATTTGGTTAAGATAGCAGAGTTTTCCCAGTCATAGAAGCATGATACTGAGTACAGTAAATAAACCTCCCAATAAGTATATTGCAAAAAAGGGGTAAACTTACATTTATTCAAGTAGATTCAGTTTACATTCAGGTTGCAGTCAAAAGAAGAGAAAGAGAAAGAAGCCTAATCTAAAGAGTACTTTCCTCATCACATAGGCGTCAACTACGGGGGGGCTCAGCCTCCCCCGGCAAAACGGAATGTCCACCAGGCCCGCCCGCTCGCTTGCCTGCCTGCCCGCTCGCTCGCCTGCCTGCCGGCCCACCGGCCAGCTGGCCGGCCGGCAGCCACCACCTCTCCCCCCCAGGCCTGGCCTGGCCACTCCTGCCTCCGTGGGGCCAGCTGGGCACGTTGCCGGGGTGACGTTCTAGCAATCGCCCCAAAACTCTATGGCACCATAGAGTTTCAGGGCGATTGCCAGAGCATTGCCTCAGCAACGTGCTCAGCTGGCCCCACGGAGGCAGGAGTGGCCAGGCCAGGCCAGGCCAGGCCCGGGTGGGGGGAGAGGCGGCAGGGACATGGTCCCGGCATGTGCGTGCACAAAGCGTGCGCACACACAAGAGCCCCCCCCCCCCCCCGGGGATACTAAAAGTCGACACCTCTGCCTCATTACAAAGGGCCAGCTCATCTGGCCTCATGTGTGTGGGAGGGCATTGTATCTACCAGAGGGCCCTGCAGAAATCTGTGTCTCCATGGAAGGCCACGTGAAGCGAGCAAGAGGACAACGTGAGAGGAGGGGTCAGAGGGAAGCTCCCAGGTTAAGACAAAGAGAGGCATCCTATTCAAGAAGTCAACTCCTGTACACACTTAGAGTCATGTAGCCCCCCTCTCCAATGTCCAGGCATGCTGAGTTGCTCACTCCAACATGTATGGAGAGAGCAGGATGATCGCTGCTGGCCGTGTATGTACAGAATAACTCCTCCCAGTCCTCAGTTATCAGAAAAGAGCCTATGGCTACACAGTTCGTATGCCTGTAGACTTCTTCATAATCTATGCTGAATTTACGTAGGGGCAGGGCCATCAGGAACGAGAAAACACAATCCGACTCTGCCCCATGGGTGTGCGTGCACTACACACACACATAATGCATATACAATCCTACTGTGATCTAAAGGATGACAAAGGTGGGGTAAGGTTTTCTTGCCTCCTTGCCCAGGGCAGTCTTTGTGACCTGACACCCAAGTATGTGTGAATCTGCCCTGTACTACAGACTTACTGAACTAAATTCTAACCATGCTCTTTCATGCAATTGGGCCAGCCTTTAGGAAACAGTTAATTAGAAGAAACTTGCCAACAAGTGGCCACACATAGCAGAAACATATTGTTAAGACACGAGATGAATGAGCATGAAATTTAACAGCAATTAAAATTCCATGGAAAGTCAGTGTAATATAGTGGCTAAGAATGTTGGACTACTATCTGGGAGACCCAGATTCGAATCCCCACTCGTGCCATGGAAACTCTCTGGGTGACCTTGGGCCAGTCACATACTCTCAGCCTAACCTACCTCAAAGAGATGTTCTGCGGATAAAATTGAGGAAACGAGAATGACGTAAGCCACTTTGGGTTCCCATGGTGGGGGAAGGTGGGGTGTAAAAGACTTAAATCAATCAATCAATGCATTTTTAAAAACTGAAACTTTTTTCAAATTTTAGTTTTGAAATCCATGTTGAGGGAACAGTATTTCATACCTTAAATGTTAAGTCTTGTTGATTCCCACCTCCCACTGCTACCTCCAAGTTACGCCTCATGCCATTCCTGAGGGTCTCCTCTACCCCTGGAGTGGCATTTTGAGAGACCCAGTGGATTGCAGTGGAGGGGGGTTAGACAAGAACATTCTGTTTTGCTGACGGAAGTGCTTTTCATTAGCAGAAATGAATGACCGGATCCAACCCACCCAGTGTAGTATTTTACATCCCTCTACACGCACTGGTTCCCAAAGTGGGCAATACCGCCCCCTGGGGGGCGCTGGAACGATCCAAGTGGGTAGTAGGAGCCTTGGATGCAATTGGGGAGTGTTGAATGAATGTAAGGGTGTGTGTGTGTGTGGAAGCATATGGAAAGAAGAGCCCAGAGCCTATCGAAAGCAGCTTTTTCCTGCCTTCTCCTGGTCTTCCCTGGGATCAGGGAGGGAGGTGGAGGTGGAGAGGGGTCCCCACAGCCAATCACAGCCATGCATTTGCAAATTGCAAATGCATGTGCACCCTTGTAAGGCTGGTGTTGCTGCTGGCCTCTGGCTTCAGTCCTTCAGCTGCTGCTGCTCTGTGCCTGCCTCAGCTTGCCTGGCTGCATGTATTGTGGTGGACTCTACCTGCACCTTTTTGTCCACTTCTTAAAGGTAGATTTCCAGGGGGGCGCTGAGTAAATTTTTTTCTGAAAAGGGGGCGGTAGGCTAAATAAGTTTGGGAACCTCTGCTACCATTTCCCCATTTGGGAATGAGAATTAGAGTGGCAGAGAAAGAAAGAAAAATAATACCTAGTGACACCACTCTTCAAGAATGTGAGAAAAATAGCCTTTAAAGACAGGACAGGATGGGCCTCCCTTTTATGTTTCACACTCCAGGAGGATTTCAGCTGCTTGTGGCCATCTCACCCACATAATCTCCAGGAAATTTCAGTCATGAGAGGTAAGCAATAATAACACTAATTAGACAGGAATGAAATAATTCCCCTTCTTATTCTTTGGCTTGCGCTTCCTTCAGACATCGGCTGTATTTCTACAGCTCTGTGATATATCCTTGATGTAATACCAGTTATTTCAAAATAACACAGCATCTCAAAACACAAAGATTGCAGTTTATTTCAAAGCAGTGTGTCCAATTTACAGTTCAATTCTCTACATGCTTACTTGGGATTAAATCCCACTTAATTCAATGGGATTTACTTCCATTTTTAGAATTGGTCAGCATAGGCTGTGGTCACAGGGTTTTTTTTTTTTGCTGTTTGGTTCCCTTGCGCACAAATGAGGAATCACACCTCCACACTGAGGATCCCCTATGGAGTATGCGACAATGTGCATACTGCAAAGGGGGAGAAGGGTATGGAGTTGAGATGGCATAATCAGACCATCCCAATGGCATGAGAGTGTGCTTGAGCAATCCGACAGGTGAAAGTCCATCTATGGCCTGTCAGCAAGCATTAGGACCAGACTTTCCCCAGTGTCTTTTAACTCTGCTTCAGTGGCAGAGCAGCATAGGTTGCTGACGACTGCAGGATGCTTCCCAGATGTTGCTGTCTGATCGCTCCCTTTAGATTCATCAGGCATTTGCACCTATGTTGGATCTAAAGGAGCATGTGATCACAGCCATAGCATGTTTTGCCTCTCTTAACCTTGACATGGGCCTATTATGCATGGGTGTTTTCCCTTGCTTTCCCCATGCATGTCCATCAAGTTTGGTTTGTCATTCTACATTGATTGTACTCCAGGCTGAAGATAATTCAAAAGCATACAGATTCCCTCGAATTTCCCCACACCTTTTTGCCACCCCTCAAAGGTCACTCTCTGCCTACATTAAGGTTGTTCCACCCACGCTGCGCCTTTCACCATCTTCCCCCCTTCATCAATGTACAAGCTCCATTTCCCCCTCATTTTAAAATTTTTAATTTTTTTTGACAGGCGGCATAATTCTATGAGGCTACCACCAATCTCAGATCACTGAATTAAAAAAAATTAAAATGATGGGGGGGGGAGTTTAAAAGGAGCTGCACAAGGTTCCCTGCTGGTATTGACTTGAAAGGGGGATCAGAGAGAAGGCAAACCGCAACATCCCCAGAGGAAGGAAGGAAGGAAGGAAGGAAGGAAGGAAGGAAGGAAGGAAGGAAGGAAGGAAGGAAGGAAGGAAGGAAGGAAGGAAGATTTCAGTGCTACATGCCAACAAAATAAAGGGGGGATCCCCAGTGCAGAATGAATTTGACATGAGATGGAGAGAGAGAGAGAGAGAGAGACTGGGAAGCCTAAAGATTTGAAAACATTTCCCCCTTTCATGCTTTAGAAAACAAAGCTGGAGGGGGGGGGACCATTTTGGCAGTCTCTGGAAGGCTAACATTAAAATGGTGGCTGAGCCACATGGACCTTCTGGGAATCGCCAGACTTAAGAATTGCTTGGGATCAGTCCATTTGGAGGAAGTGTGCAATCCACACAAGACAGGCTTTAAAAAAACCTGCCAAGATAATGACCAGTGTGCAGGATCATATTAGAGAATCGCAAAGAGAAAACCATGCACATTTGCAAGGAAGGGCAGGAAATTAGCATTTCTATGCCGCTGCACTAGGGCATCAGCAAAAAAACCCCCCATTTTTTTCAATTTAGGGGTACAAGACTAAAAAAGCTCTCCAGAGCTTCTGCCAGAGGACTGTTCCCCCATACAAATTGCAGCCCTGTGCAAAGTGTGGTGGAGTTGCAGCCAACTTTGCCCAGGCACACACACACACACACGTTGCCACTGCTTGCAATGCCAGTGCCAGTGGGTTTTACCATGCATTCTGTACCCTCAACATGTTCCCCCATATTATGAGATCGTGTGACTCTCCCATTTTTCACAGTGGCTGATAACACTGCAGAGAATCCCCTAATATGGAATATATCCCCTAATATGGCAATATGGAAAAGGGGGCTTTGCAGCTGCTTGTCAGTTTTAGAAAAAGTCTGGTCAGTTTCAACAGTGGGTTTCCCCCTTTGCCTGCATTCCTTTCTGTTCTTTTCATATAGCCAACTAACACTAAAATGCATACACACAACCTGAATCACAAGGATTTAAATGGAAGGTGCTTGCTGGACACTACTGCATAGCTATGATAGGGCAATTGCATAAATAATTAAAAAACCACCTTTGGATGCCACCCCCCACATGCCACAAGTGACGTTCCACCCTACTAAAGAATAAATACATTGGAGGGGAAAGAATGGTGTGTAAGGCAGGCACAGAACCAGAAGTCAAGATTAAAAGCTTACTGCTCTGAAAATCTGCAGTAAGATGTGCGTGTGTAATGGGCAATTGGGGAAGACACAAGCCTGCTGTTGAAAACAGCTGGACTACATCTCCTGTCCTTGGGGTGGTTTTCAGTTTTTCATCCCTTCTCTTCCCATCCCCGATCCCACATTTTGATTTCGTTTCTCCCCTGTGAAAAATGTTAACAGCTCCAGTCACTGGACTTAAGTATCCTCAGTTTTGGCCGACTTTGCTATTAGAAATATATGATAGGAAAACATATGAAAGAGGGAACGCCCACTCATCTTTGCTAACATGTCGTGCATTGCAAGGTTGGATGACATCACACTCCAAGTTTCCCTGCTTTGGTTCTGGAGGTGGAGAAACTTGAAACACTGTGATGTCACATCACGTGTCTTGCTTTATTGCATGTTATCTGGTAGGAGGAGAGACTGGGGGCTGTATTTTTTTTAAAGCAGAAGACACACCATTTCTGTGTAGTTCTGGCATGGGTCCCACATCGTTCAGCAGGATGTATTTCTGAGTAAACCTGCATACACTCAGACTTCGTGGCTTCTTTTAATTCTATTTCTCTTCGGTTTCTAAAGGGAAAACATCAGAGCCGAACTGCACACCACTGACTCACCCATCAGCTCATGAATCACAACTCCCCCCACCCCACCCGCCTGTTGCCATGCTTGGAATCCTGAAGCTAGTCAAACCTCAGGACCTTGACATGCTTCAGCACTCCCTGGTTTTATGTGCTGTAACCGAAGGCAGGATCCTTCTTGCCAACATTATGTCATCTCCTTTGCCGAATGATAGACTTTTATCATGGCCTTTTCTGTCATTGTCTCTTAATTTACAGCATGGATAATGAAAGGTTGCCCTGCTATGGTGGACGGGGTGCTAGACAAGTGACTGGTTTATGAGAGCACATTGCTGTTTATGAGGCTGTATGTGTATCTGCTTGCAGATCATGTGTTTAGAGACACCTAAAACCCACACAGTATGGTTTTGCATATGCACAGAACATTGAATTGCTGGCAGACCCAAGATTTTGTCTCTTAATTTGA
Organism: Lepidodactylus listeri; assembly: GCA_029233225.1. NCBI lineage: Eukaryota > Metazoa > Chordata > Lepidosauria > Squamata > Gekkonidae > Lepidodactylus > Lepidodactylus listeri. The sequence goes on along the minus strand of JARCFY010000015.1, from coordinate 51,264,381 downwards.
TGAGCATTACTGGTGACCACCTTCACCAAAAGTCTCAGTTCTTCTGACTGGAGAAACCAATGTTCTGTGACTAAATTGCAGCGTGTGGGCGTTTGGTTATATGTAAAGCTAAGGGCATATTCACACAAGAATTTCAGAGAGCGGCAGTAGGATTCCACACCCTCCAGGTGGGGCCTGATAATCTCCTGGAAGTATAACTGCTGTCCAGATCAGGTAGGGTAGCCATGTTGGTCTGAAGCAACAGAACAAAGTTTGAGCCCAGTGGCACCTTTAGGACTAACATGGGTTGTGGTTACACGTGTGAGATAAAGCTGGGGGGGGGGGGGAGAGAAGCTATTTCCTCTGGTGGAAGTTGACCCACAGTTGTGCAATCATGCAGTCTTTTGAAGCTGTGGACACAGCCTGCCACTACATGATCAGACACAACCACGGGTGAGTTGGGGGTGGTTTTTTTGCCATTTGTCTCCAATGCGCTTAAACAAGGGATCGGTGATTCGCATCTTAGCCCTGAGGGCTCCCTATGGAATATGTGATGATGCACGTACTGAGAAGGGCAAAAAACAATGCCATGGAGTCAGGATGGCCTGATCAGACCATCCCGATGCCATGAGAGTGCACTGGAGCGATCAGATGTGGGAAAGTCCGTCTGTTACCCGTAGCAACCTGTTTGCTACTGGACTTTCAGAGATGTCTTTTAACCCTGCTTGTGCAGCAAAGCAAAATGCCGACAGCTGCAGGGTGCTTCCCAGATGTTGTTGTCTGATCGCACTCCTTTAATCCGCCCAGTATTCACACCTATGTCAGGGCTAATTGTGCATGTGATCGCAACCATGAAAGATTATACCCAGAATTAAACTTTGTTGGCTTTAAAGGTGCAACTGAACTCAAACTTTGTTCAACTGCTCTCCAGATCAATTCCCCTGGAGAAAATGGCTGGTTTTGACAGTGGGCTCTACGGCACTGTACCCAGCTGAGGTCCCCCCCAAGCCCCCCTCCTCAGCCTCTACATCCACATCTCCATGAATTCCCCAGCTCAGACTTAACAACTTTAAGTGGCGGGCCTGTAGAGTGATCTTTATGACACCAAAGCCCAAATACACAAGAAAGGTATCATAAGTCAATATGAAATGGCAAAAACAGTAAGTTCTGCACTAGTACATTTCATTAATCAGTTTATTAAACAAGTGTCATAATAGTGTTAATAAGCATGCATGTTAGAATATAGAAATATATCAGGTGTCCATGCACTTGTCAATCATTCCCATGCCACTGCATTCACTGACCAATATACTGTATCAGATGTGCAGGGGATCCTTGTGTTAGATGCGCAGTGAGACCAATTTCTCACAAGGAGCTGCGGCGCCATCGCTCCTCCCTTCCTTCCGGTTCCATTGGTCAATTTCCCACTAATTGCTGCACGGCCACATTTTGATCTACATTTTTGCACAATTTCCCCCGCGGCTTCTCGATCCTGTTTTTTGAGGATCTAGAGGCCATGGGGAAAACCGCGCAAAGCTGCGGATCAAAATGTGGCCACATGGCAATTAGTGGGAAATTGACCAATGGAACCAGGGGAAAGGGAGGAGTGACAGTGCCACAGCTCCTTGTGAGAAATTGGTCTGAGAGTTTTGTGCCTCCCAGATGTACACTGGCCATTTGCTGCTGAGGATCAAAAGTGGCCATGAGCAAAAGAGACCCAATGTGTGTTTGGATGGCACAAAACTCATGTTGCATGTCTGCTACAAAACCCTTGTGCTGTTCCCCAATAAAAATGAGGATTTAGTAATGCTTGGCCTCCCAGTTTATGACAAGCACAAATCTGGTTAATTTGGGGGTTTCTGCACTCCCTCTCTCTCCTTCCTGCTTGCGCTATAGTGAGCTTGAAGCAAGCCACAGACCAAGCAATATGCATAACACAGCCAGGAATTAAGCATATAGACATTTTTCACCCCTTACATGCACCCCCCACATATCTCAGCCTGTCATTTCAGTATTCATTCTCACATACACACCCCTCTAGTTCTTTCTTTATTCTCACACAGACACAAGACACACACCCTTGTTCTTTCTGTCTCATTAATTCTCATACATATACACACCCCTCCTTCTCCTCACACACAGATGTTGCACCTCACTCATGCTGCTGGCAGCTGCCTTCACTTCTTTCTGGGCAGTGCAGCCAGGGTTGCCAGTCTCCAAGTGGTAGCTGGAGATCTCCCAGAATTATAGGTGGTCTCCAGGTTACATAGATCAGTTCCCCCTGGAGCAAATGGCTGCTTTGGAAGGTGGAGTCTATGGCATTATGCCCCACTGAGGTCCCTCCCCAAACCACATCCTCTACTCCTGGCAGAGCAGTTGGGGCAAGAAGCCAAAAGGGCGGCCACCACTGAGAAGACGCAGACTCAGTTTAGGGGCAAGCAAGAAACTCCACCATTTTATACAGCTCTATTGGTGGCCCAAGCTAGCATGAGCTCCTCTGACCTCAGAAGCTAAGCAGGGTTGGCCCTGGTTGGATGGGAGACCACCAGGGGAGTCCAGGGCTGCATCGTGGACACAGGCAATGGCAAACCACCACTGTTCATCTCTTGCCTTGGAAACCCTATGTGGTTGCCATAAGTCAGCTGTGACTTGACCGCACTTTCCATCATCATTAGTTGTAGACAAATGAAGTTGCTCCAGCCTCAGTCATTGGGATCTCACTTCCACTGATACTGGAATCTTCCTCTCTCCATTCCCAAAGTCCATCCAAAACATCACACATGTAGCGCAGGCACTTATAAATGCTTTGGGATCCAGATAACACATTGTGCATAAGCGCAGAACACAAATATGCAAAACAACAACAACAACCCAGAAACTAATCAAGGAAGCAAAAATAGGTTATCACCAATGAAAAATAAATATAACTAATCACAGCTTCTGGTGACGTCATTACATCGTCCTTGCTGGATGACTTCGGGGGTGGGGTTCCCCCCGCCGGCCGAATGCTGGCTGGCGGATCGGGAACCCCTTTAGTGGGGGATCCCCCGCCCCCCGGGCTGACTTGGCAGCCCTAGTACCACCACTGAGAAAAGCAGCCACCACATGGATGTCTGCATGGGTGTGTACCTAATTTTTTTTTTTGGGGGGGGTTGTATTAGTCTGCCAAATGGGTAAGGAGAACTTTATCACACATATAGTCCAGTTGTGAGGTAAAATTTGCAGTAAAATGGAGGCATCTATTTTCTGTTTCACCCTCTTTCCAGCAACGGACTTGGCTAGGTGGACATTCTGCCAGCTGTGTGAAGTTTTGGATTTACTTTCTAACAAAACCATTCTGCAGACCAGAGTGTCAAACACACTTATTACAAGGGCTGGATCTGACATAAATGTCACTTTGTCGGGCTGGCCCATGCGTGCCATAAAAATTAATGCCAGGTACTGGAGATAGAAACTGTATAAAGGACAGCAGCTGGTAAGGTCTGAGTTGGTGTATCCTCACTGCAAGGCCCCATGGGCTGGGAGGAGGGTGCAGAGGAAAACACACAGAGGCAGACCGGAGAGGCAGCAGTGCAGCACTGGGCAGATGCTCTCACGGTGCTTGACTGCTGCAGACGAGGTTGTTCTGCCATGCCGAAGCCACAATGGAGTGGCTCTGCCCACTCCCCTCCAGCACTTCCTTCTTTGCATCAATTGCTCGTGGGTTGCATAAGAGCCCTGGACAGGCTGGATCTGGCCCCTGGGCCTTATGTTTGACACCCTGCTGTAGACTGTAGGGTTGCCAGCCCCCAGGTGGGGCCTGGGGATCTCCCGCTTTTACAACTGATCCCCAGCTGACAGAGATCAGCTCCCCTGGAGAAAATGGCTGCTTGAAGGGTGGACTCTATGGCATTGTACCATACTGTGGCCCCTTCCCTCCCCAAACCCCACCTTCTCCTGGCTCCACCCCCAAAGTCCCCAGGTATTTTCCAACCCGGACTTGGCAACCCTAGTAGACTGTGGAAAATGTATTGTCCAATTCAGTTCAGTTCATGGAACTATGGGTGCCACTGTGGCACTCCCATGTTGAAATGAGGCGCAAGAGGCCATTGGCAGGGCTGGAGGAATCCCAGCCAACTGGGAGGCTAGACTGAGTTTCTCATAAGGGGAATCTGCCTTACCATTGCAAGCATTCGCTGTGGGCTGCTGCCCTGCCCATCCTCCCCCATTGGGACACCACTGAACTAGCTGGTCACCTTTTGGAGCCAAGCAGGATGGCAGACATCGAGTGAGTCTTCTCTCACCCCAATGTCCTCCTCTCCTGACAGTTAAAATAAACAGAGGCTCCAATACCTACTCTTATGGGCAAATCTGGGGGAACTCACATAAAAAAGACAGACATTCCGAAGAAGCTCTTAAGTGACTATTTTACCTCAGAAACCATACTCAAAACCGCAGGGCCAAGACGTGAGTCAGATTCTAAGATGGTGGCTGCTCCGACCGATCAACAACCAAGCCCCACAGTACTAACTAAACAAGACCTCTTAGACCCTTTTAGCAGTTTTTAAAAAAAGATTCTGGAGACAATTAACGAGCTATTCAAACCTATGGCTGAGCAAATGAAAAACCTGCAGACATCTCTTCATCAAGTTTCCCATCCCATCCCATCCTTGTAAACATCTCATAGCCAGCATATTTATATTTATATATACATAAAGTCGGCCTTTGAAGTTAAGTCACTACTCTTCTAAGTTGCACGTATATTGTAAAAGCTGTCAACGTATTGGGTAATGCTGTGTAACTGCATTATACTGTATTGTTTTGTATTGTATTTCTTATTTCACAGCTATGTATGTGTAATTGCATTATACTGTATTGTTTTGTATTGTATTTCTTATTTCACAGCTATGTATGTTACTCATTATTTGTTATCAATAAAGGTTTAACTTAAAAAAAAAAACAGGAGTTTTTCAGGCCTGTATAGCAGGCACAGTTTAGGGGCTGGGCTGGCCATAACTAGAGACAACAGGAACAGGGCGGGTTGCTCAGCACAGGTCGGGAAAATTGGCATGCACCTTGAGGCACTGAAGGAAGAAGGGACATTCCTGAAACATCCCATCATTTGCTGGCTGGAGCAGTAAGGTGTATGGGGGAGCAGATGCCCTTGGGGCTGAGCATCATCAACCAAACACTTACTCAGCTGTGCAGCACTTTGGGGGAGGAGGATAAAACCTGACACCTCTCTGGGAAGTTAACATGCAGGCAACAATGTTAAAAAGTCATCAAGAATGCTGGCTAAGTTTGGAGTCAGAACCCACCAAAATATGGGTAGCCGCCATTGCAATCCATCTTAAAATTTACTGTATTTATCCTGAATATAAGACAACTGCTCTTTAAAAAAGTTATACACAAAGGTATTTTAAGACTGTACATAACTGTAACTTGTATTCAGATTTAAGATAGCTCTGTCTTTTTTCTTGATGGCACACGTGGGAAAACCTAGTCTTCATTTCAGGTAAATTGGGTATAGAGAAATCTGATGACACCCAGACCAGCCATTTAATAAAGCCTAGTTTAAATCATATATGGCTGTCTCATATCCTTATTAGTCGGGCGCTGGTGCAAACAGGTCGCTGACTACCATTCCCTGAAGTCTGAGTCCTTAAACAGAGCTACAAGGAAAAGACACCAAACCTGTTTCTCTGGCCAGTATCAGGTAGGTAGCTTTGTTGGTCTGGAGCAATAGAACAAAGTTTGAGTCCAGTGGCACCTTTAAGGACAACAAAATTTAATTCTGGGCATAAGCTTTCGTGTTGTATCAGAAGACGTATACATGCACATGAAAGCTTATACCCAGAATTAAACTTGGAGGGGGGGGGGGGGGAGTTTGCATTTTTTGTTTTGTGTGTGTGTCCATGCCTGGAAGTCATGGCAACCTCTGGTGACTCCTACTGCGGCATGGAGGATGTTCAGAGAAGTGGCTTGATAGCCTGCCTCTGCCTCTAGTATTCTTTGGAGGTTTCTCATCCAAATACTTGCCAGGGTCAGCCCTGCTTAGCTTCTGAGATCTGACAAGATCAGGCTTGCCTGGGCTACCCAGGTCAGGGTCCCAAAATTAAACTTTGTTGGTCTTAAATGGCCAGTTTGGTGTAATGGTTAAGTGTGCGGACTCTAATCTGGGACAACCAGGTTTGATTCCCCAATCCTCCACTTGCAGCTGCTGGATTACCTTGGGCAAGACATAGTTCTGTCACAGCTGTTCTCTCAAGGGCAGTTTGTAAGAGAGCTCTCTCAGCCCCACCTGCCTCACAGGGTGTCTGTTGTGGGGAGGGGAAGGGAAAGGAGATTGTAAGCCGCTCTGAGACTCCTTTGGGTTGTGAAGTGCGGGGTATAAATCCTTCTTCTTAAAGGTGCCACTTGACTCAAACTTGGTTCTCTGGCCAGTATGTTATTCCCCTCCTCCCCTGCTTCACTAATGTAGACGTCTTTCACATTCTGGATGAAGAAGATCAGGATGCATGGACTATTATGGGAGAATAGTGAGATAAAGCGGAAAAGACAGGGCTGTTGCTGCAATGGTATATGTGCAACGTAGACCCTTTAGAACTACACCAGCCTCCATCTCTGAATTTCCAAGTTTCATTTTTTAAAATAGTAAGAGCTGAACTACATGTTACATGTCCAATGCAGCCACAGGGCTGCTGTTTAGAAACTGGCTGGTGTAACCTTACACCAGTATTGAGGGCCAAAGGTAGGCTGCAGAGCTTTATGATGCCAAGTGTACCCCTGTCTGCCCCTGACACACACCTAACACCACTCAAAATGATAACAGCATGGGACTGATGTGGTTTGGTGTGTGTATCTATACTGGCACTGGTTTCAGTCACTATCCTAAACCTTTCAGGGACAGGGTTTAGGTTTGAACTATGAGAATCTCAGAATTTTGATTTCCATTTTCTGAGCTTGTGTTGTGTTATTAATGAAGACAAAAAAATGCATAAGCCTGACTGATGCTGGACCTGTCTAGTGCCACCTGCTGGCCTATTGGTGCTAAATATAAAAACAGCTGAATCTGGAGGGATCTGAACCAACTCATTTTGTCCGATTATGAAAGTGTATGGGAATATCTGAGTTTAGCTATAGGCCTCATAAGGGGATCTTCTATGGAGTTTTTCGGTTTCCACTGGAAATTGCACCTGGTTTTTCTTTTTCCTAGAATACATTATATGCATTAAACATTGCAAATATACTTTAATGCAACTGAGCATATTTGCAAAGTTTTGCTCCCTTTGTCCTATTTAATCAAGTCATACTTTCTCAAATAATTTTAGATTTGGAGGACAAGGATGAAAGAAAGCAGCAAAGACCAAAGTGACATGGTGAATGATGAATGGAAAGTGCTATCAAGTCACAGCTGACTTTTGGTGATTCCATATTGTGGATTTCAATGCAAGAAACAAACAGAGGTGGTTTGCCCTTTCCTGCTTTTGCATAGCAACCCTCTGACCTCCTTGGTGGCCTCCCATCCAAGTACTCACCACGGCTGACCTTGCTTAGCTTCTAAGGTCTGATGAGATCGGGCACCCTGGGCTATCCCAGTCAGGATTTAGGATTATGGAGACAGGCAATTTGGAGGGAAGCACAACTCCTAGAATCATAGCTGCTTGCACTAACTACAGTCTTGCTCATACCTGAGGAGACTTGTGTTACACAAGGGCGCGGGGGAGGGGGGATATTTATAGGCTGCAGATACCATTCAAAAAACTCCTTTCCCGTTTCTTGTAAAAAAAGGGGGGGGGGAGTCAGATATCTCCATTCTAGTTGATAAGATTATTTTCTCACGTACAGAAAGAGTACAACATACCATCAGTCCGGAAGGTACTGTGATAATCCTTTTATCCAAATGTGTATACTCAGGGCTATTTTTTGGGCAGGAACACACAGGAATGGAGTTCCAGCTGGCTCCTAAATTGGCCACACACAGCAGGAACTCATTAGCATAATAGGAAATGCCCAACAGCAGAAACTCATTAGGATTGGCTACATTAGGGGTATGTGGCCTAACATGCAAATTAATTCCTGCTGCAAAAAAAGCCCTGGGTTTTGACAACAAACAAGGTAAATAGGATAAGAAGCAAAAGGTGGGTGTGGCTGGATGACCACTCTTCTGGTAACATGGGGGTGTGGCCTAATATGCTAATAAAATGTGCTGACAGTGGTGTGGCCTAATATGCTAATGAGTTTCTGCTGCCGGGTGTGGCCTATTATGCTAACGAGTTCCTGCTGGGCTTTTTCTACAAAAAAAGCCTTGTGTATAATGATATGACCACATGAGTGGGAACCTTCTAACAACTTCCCAGCCTGAGGGATTCATTTTTTGCTGAGAGATCTATAATGTGTCCCAGGACAAGATTACCTCTGCTCCCCTCTCACATTATCCACAGTCAGCCCCCCCAGACATACGACTTGCCTGGTTTCATGGACCCCAGAGTGACCAGGCCTAAGGCTGCCAACTCCAGGAAGGGAAATTTCTGAAGATTTGGGAGTGGAGCCTGAGGAGAGCAGGATTTGGGCAGGGGAGCAACCTCCACTAGGTATAATGCGATAGAGCCCACCCTCCAGAGCAGCCATTTTCTCCAGGTGAACTGATCTTTGTAGTCTGGAGATCAGCTGTTAAATCTGTAGTCTGGAAATCCCTACTTTCTCCGTGTAGTACGTTTTATCCCACAGTTCCTGGGAGGAGCTCAGACCAATACAAATTGTTATCCCTGTTATCTTCGCTACAAACTTGTGAGGTAGATTAGAATAACTTGTTCTTAAATTGTCATAATTTTTCACCATAAAGGGAATTTTGAGGCAAATTTAGAGGTTCTTCAGAAGAAACTGAGGAAAAGCCCAAAGAGTTTTGTGGCAGGAAGGTTTATATGCCATTTCAGAAACAAAACAGAGGGTTTTTCGTGTGTATAAATCATGAGGTTGTGTGTATGGGATTCATTTAAAGGGCATTTTTTTACCAGTATATACTAGGCTCAGAAAAATAATGCTGGGTGGCACCCAATTAACAATCCCTTCCTCATAGGCTTTGTAACTACACTGTAAAAGTCCCACGAAACAAGCAAAGTCTTTTTATTGGGGAACACTTTGAGGATTTAACGTGGATCTTGTTTAGTCAGTGTTCGCCTCTCTACTTCACCAGGAGAAGTAAAGAAAAGCCGCCATGGGATTATCTAATCCATTTTGATTCACATCCATAATCTGATTCATTGCCTTCATGCATTATTTTCAGCCCCTGGGGCCAAATTAGTTCCCTGTTGACAATTCACGCCTTCAGCAATGCTACTTAATGCAAAGCCTGTCTGCACTCTAAGTCACCGTTTCAGATTTGTGGAGGGAAAAGGGAGGGTCAGCCAAGTTTATAAATCATTCTTGGATACATTTTAAATACATTTCTTGAAGCTACTTTTTCATAGCCCAGAATAACTACAGTAGTGATATCAAAGTATGTTAATTAAACAGTTAACCTTTAAAACAAACAAATAGAAAAGGGTATCTGTGACTTGGGATGCTTATCTATAGTACCACAGCCCATATAATGTGTAAAATAATAGTCAAGTCCGTAGAACTAGTGAACTGACCAGAAATAAACCTGCTTCTGAGGAATAATGACATGGGGGTCTGAAACACTGGAGAGACCACACTTCCTAAATGATACCCCTATCAATGCTATAGATTAGAACTATGGCCTCCTACTAAAAACAAGAACACCTGGAATTCCCACAGGTCCTCACGGAGAATTCATTCGTTTGTTTGTTCATTCATTCATTCATTCATTCTCTGATTTCATATCTCATAATTTCACCAAGTTGCTCAGGATGAGGTACATGGATTAGCCTATTCTATTTCTCCCCTCACAACAACTCTGTAAAATAGGTTAGGCTGAGATCCTACATAGAGTTACACCCATCCATGCCCACTGAAGTAAGCTTATGACCCAAATGGGGATTCAAACTCAGATCTCCTCACTTTAAACCTCTTACAACACTCCACTGGGTCATAAAATGACTTCATGGTGTTATAAATTTTACCTGAAGCTAGAGATTAAAAATGGCGTTCTTAATATCTAATTCCATATGAATCCCATGATGCAGTGTGACTGCAATAAATCACATGTATATGGAAATCTATGCCTGTGTATACAGCCTTAAAATTAAGAGAACCAATGACCAAGCACCACCAGACCGGATGTACAAAAACATCTAAGTCTTTACCCTGAAGTGAGCAGTTAATAATTTTGAAAACACTGAAGAAATGGCATTTGAAATGAAAACTGACTGACATTCAAATAGATGGATTTTCTGTCAAGGAACAGGATGGAGAAAGAAGCTAAAAGTTAAAATTCCTCTTACAGTGGGTGGCCCACCAAGCTGAGCACAGCCATTTGGTCCACCTAGTTTTGCAGACGAAACCAAGCAACAGAAATAGGAGACCCTTCGTGGACTATCACATATAGTTGTTGGGTTGTGTTTATTTTGCAGAACTGCTCGAGTTGTCAGACCATCACCTGGCACCCCTGGCAACCCTGGAGATGGGAAAAGGGTTGGAACTGACATCACACAATGTGTTGATGTCAGGTGCAGGTGAAGACCATAGAGTTTTTGGGAAATTCCAGAGTTACACCTGATATTCTGATGTCACGTCCATGTTTTTAGCTGGAAGTGACAATGTCATTTCTGGTCCCCACATTTCTCCTGACACCCTGGAGCAAGGGCATATGGGTAGGCCGAACTGCCAGGAGGCTACCCACCTGAACTGGAGCCTAAGGGCTGCCCAACAGACTTTAGAGAACTCTTTGGAACAAAGAATACCATACACGTAGGCATGGCAGAAAAATGAATCAGTCCCACATATGACCCTTTTCAGACTGCCTATGTATTTAGTTTCAGTAACTGGTTACTAATGGGTTTTTTCCTGTCATTTCAGAAATACCCGTTTTAGTAACCATCTGCTAGTGGAATTATTTACTGTTTCTTACAGTCCCTATTGTCTCCCGTTGGTGAAGCGTGCCTGAGGTGTTGTTGACAAATACTGCTTTATTCTCCTTTTCAGCCCCTTCTTGCATTTCTGAATCGCTATGGTGTGTTGTATGAAATGCCTGCCAGCACTTCATCCTTTGCCACTCCCCCCCCCCCCCCACTCTTTTTCACTGTGCACACAATCGTCCTTGGAGGCTTTTAAAAAGCACTGAAACAGGACCGCAAATTAGTGTCACAGCAGCACCATTGAGATGCCTGGACTCCACTGAGACACACTGAGGTACATGCAATCATGACATCACCTGGAAACATCTGTCACACCAATCACTGAAGCCCAAGGCTCCTGCTTAAACCTGCTGTCCAATGAGCTACTTCTGTCCTCGTTGTTTCCAGGTGACAGCAGTCACGATCACATGTATCACAGTCACACACTTGATCTTAGCCAAAAGGCCGAGAAGCGATAATGTATCACAGTCTATCTCAATGGAATCCAGTCATCTCAATGGGGTTGCTATTGCACTGATTTGCATTTCTTTTTCAGCGCCATAGCACTCCCAACAGAACATGTTTTGGGGAAAAAATCCCTCTGAGGAAGATCAGCAAAAAAAGGGCAGGGAAAAAAAGCAGTGCAATTTGAAATGGTCCTAATACTTCAGGGATGGCTCATTAACGGGAAGAAAATCGCTGTGTGAAAATCGCCCTGTATCACTTCACAAGATGACAGGCCAATAACGAATACCATCCGGTTTAGAAAGGTAATGTGAAATGGCTCCTACATTAAAGGGCAAATCAACCTCTAAGTATCTACAAATGTGCTTTGCTCCATATGGTGCAGAGACACCTCTTTGCTTGCTTGCAGCAAGTCTCATGGTTACAAAATCTAATGGTGGACTAGACAGGTGGGGACAGTGGGGTAATGCAGGATGCTGCTCTTCTTGTTTTTCATCCATTCCTTGTACCTATCTATACAGAAGATCTTTAGCTGGTAGAAACTGATGTAACTCTGCCTTACCCAAGACAGCAGTGTAAATTTGATATAAAATAATGAAACGGCAGTGTTCACTCACATTCTTCATCTGTGTTACGTAAGGACCATTTGTGCTTGATCACCCATCGGTTCAACTCACATCTGGTTTGCAAGGAGCAAACAGAGAACAGACCATTTGGAGAGATGTTAGAATGTATCAAAACAAATTCCAATGCATCCAGTTTGTGCCATTGCACTTCTTTTCTCCCACAGCCTTCTGACTGCTGTTCCTCCCACTGCACATAAGCTGTTGACTTGATTTTTAAAAGGCATATAACAAAATGGGAAGAAAAATGTGTGTTTTTTCTGTTGAGGCTTATTACTTAGGGATCTCTGTGTGCCTCTGGTGTCTGCCCTTGAACTGAGCTAATCTTGCAGTCAGTTCTTGCACTTACTGCTTGAATAGATGTCAGGGACTGCACAGGTGCGGGGGGGGGGGGAAGCAGGCAGTGCAGTCTATCCAGCGTGGGTCCTTTAAGGATGTATCTAGCTGCACAACTGCAAAAAGGGGGCAAGCTGCAAGTGAATTTATGTTTTCCATAAGTCAGTCAATGGAATAGCCTGAACAACCAGGTCTTGACAGGGCTCTTGCCTATTCTCTGGTAAATTAGATGATTTCTTGGATTAAACTTCAATCATCAAGCTTGCATGGGTGCAAAAGTGCTTGGCACAGTGCTATGTTTGAGATGAACATGGAGCTAGACCCATCAGGGACTTGCCTTGCATGTAATCAGTCAAGTTTGAGCAAGGTTAAGTTCAGGTGGATACTGTTTGTTCTCAGTATGACTAATAAAAATTGTTTGGTTGGATCTGACAAAGGATCTCTCTAGTCCAGCATTCTGTCTACCCACTAGAGTGGCCAGCCTCCAGGTGGGACCTGGGGATCTCCTGGAATTACAGCTCCTCTCCAGACCACAGAGATCAGTTCCCATGGAGAAAATGGATGCTTTGGAGGGTGGACTCTATGGCATTTTTACCCCACTGAGTTACTTGTCCTTCCTAAATTCCACCCTCAAATCTCCCAACCTGGAGCTGGCAACCTCACCCCCCTTCTCCTGCTGGTAGCCAGGGGTAACCTGGCAACCCTACTACCAACAGCTAGATTCCTTCCTCACACAGGCTCTCAATCACATCTCCTTCGTTAAGCAGCAGCACCAGGTTGTTGTCCCTGATATGAACCTACCTGCTCACTCACTCTGGTTATCCTTGAGGCCCTACTTCACTTGTCATCACTGTCTGAAGCTAGATGGGTAGCAACCTGAGAAAGGGCCTTCTTGAGTGTGGCACTAGAACTTTGGAACTCCCCCGGGGATCTTCACCTGCCTCCCTCTGTCAGTGTCTTTCGCCAGCGGATGAATGCCTTTTTTGTTTCATCTGGCATACCCCCGTAATGGTTATTGGCCCTCCTTCTAGTGTTGTTTATAAGTTCTTAAATTGAATTTTATGATTTTAACTTTATTTTTAATTGTTCAAAATGTTTTATATTCACTGCCTTGTAAAACCAAATTGGTTGGGATGGTGGCCTAAAAACGTTTCAAACAAACAAACAAAGAAATAGACTGTCTCTGAAAATGGAGATTGCCCGTACAGCTATCATGGAGACAGGCACTGATATTATTCCTGTAATCACCTTGCCCCCCTTTTAAAAGGCTTTCATTATCATAGCAGCCATCAAAGAACTACAGCAACGCTGTCCTGTTGTGCAAAATGGAGCTATTTCTAGGGTTGGTCCACAGCGTTGCCACCCAAAGTATAATTCAAGTCAATTTGGGAGTTCTTCCTAAGGCAAAGCATCTGACCAAATTTGAAGTAAGCCATAAAGAGTGTCAGTAAAGCAAGTGAAGTTTGTTATTGGTGGGGGAATCTCCAACATCTCTAGGCATCTCAGTCCTTGACAGCACTAAAGTCTTCGATGGGATGTTTGGAGGTGTGACTGGAATACTGGGATTGCAACCCCTTAGTTCATTTTCACCTTTGTCTGTAGTGTCTAGATGGGAACTTTTGTGGGATTGAGGGTCTGCCAAATGGAGGCAGTGCTCTGGCATTGGTTGTGCCTGCTGTATACTGCATTGTACATGTTATCATTCAAACCTCATAATACAAACTGAATGCCTTATAACATAAAATCTCCGTTCAAGAGACACTGGCCCTCTAAAGATTTCCAAGAATTTCCCTCACTGTGGGAAGTGGAACCGTGAATCCACAACATCCGGTAGCAATTAATTACACCGTTTACTGCTGAGCACTTCACATTCTCAGCCTTACCAAACCAGTACACGGAAATTGCAGTCCTCTGCAATTATGGGGCTTGCAGGGATATACAAGGCTGGAAACACAGGAATGAGCTGCCCTAGCTGAGAACACATCTTACTTTGTTCGTTTAGGGGAACGAAGCAAAGCCCTTCCCAAAAGTTCAGAACGGAACTGCTCTGCCTAAAATGAGCTGGTGGATTTGCATTCTTTAAATAGCCTACATCTGATGGACAAGGCAAGGAGAGGGAAAGGAGAAGAGGGAGAGAGGGCCAAAAGGCCAAAGATTGCTAATATGAGTGGTAGTGAAGATGGGGAGAATCAAGCAAGGACGTGCATTTGGGTATTAACTGAAACCCTGAATAGCTTCCATTCACTTATCAACTGTCATTGTTTTCCTGTTTGCTGTGATTAAACCAAATTGAAAAATATTGATCCCTGTGCATCTCTTTTAAAGCAGATGTACAACTGACAGGGGTCCAATTCTGCACTGGTATTTTGCACCGTTTTACCAACGATCACATCGTCTCACAGTTTTCTGTCTATATTTCATGCCGCATCCACTCTCCTGTTGTTTTATCTCACTTCGGCTGTCTGCATTATTTTATTGCCATTTAGTGATAATCCGAGGTCACTACAGTGTCTCATTGCCTTATCTGGATTTGGTTTTAAGGTGAAACAATTGCTCCTCCCCACCCTCAAGTTGCTCCCCACCCCTCTACATTGCATGCCACTTTCCCTTTCTTTGATTGTCGGATTTTATGGGAGCCTCCATACTGCATGCTGGTTTCACTTTCTTTGATCTCTTTGTTTTATGGTACTGTCGGCATAGATTTATGACAGTTTTATGGCTGTTCTGGGGTGACTCTGCAGTCAGTACAGTGGTGGCCTGGGCTATTTGAACGTGGGTTTAAGCCGCATCTTTTTTCTGTTCCCGTGTGGGTCTGGGAAAACAACGGAGCGAATGCTAGATGCAGAATGGGTCAGAGTCAAATGCTGTCCTTCTTTCCCACCGGTGTTCATAGCAGACAGCATCTGCTGCCTTCTCTCCATAATGGGTGTGCACTGCAATCAGTAACAGGGAGCTAGACTACAGCCTGTGAGAAGGGGAGGGCCCGTTCAGGCCCAACTGGACACCCCTCATTAAGAATCATAGAAGCTGACTGAGCATATGGTTCCATGTTCAGGAACAGGGGAAGGAAGAAAAGCACATAGCAGTGATACAGGGTGATTCTGTATCTAGCACTCACTCCACATTTTCTCAGCTGGGAGGAAATAGTGCTGCCCAAAACCGCATTCAAATACCTCAGGACAATGATGTACTGACTGCAAAGTCACCCCTGAGTGGCCATAAAACAGCCATAAATCTATGCAGAAGGTACCATTAAATCCAACAATCAAAGAATTTGAAAGTGGCATGGAGTGTGGAAGCTACCATAAAACCCAATAATCAAAGGAAGTGAAAGCAGCATGCAATGCAGAGTGGAATTTCTGTTCCAGTCTGGGTTTCATAAAACAAAGGAGGGAAAAGCCAATGCAGAATCAGCACAGAGCCAGCCGAGGGGCTGGGTGATGATTCTGCAAGCTGCCCCTCACCGAACCCATTCCTGAATGTCTACTATACTCCTGCAATACTTGGTGCTGCCCCAGTGGCATTTTATTATTATATAGGGTTGCCAGCTCTGGTTTGGGAAACACCTGTTGATTTTGAGGGTGGAGCCTGGGGAGAGGAGGGACTTCAGCAGGGTACAATTGCATAGAGTCTACCCTCCAAAGAAGCCATTTTCTCCATGGGAACTGATTTCTGTAGTCTGGAGATTAACTGTGATATCAAGAGAGCTCCAGGCCTCATGTGAAGGTTGGCAAGCGTATTTGTTTCAGCCATGCTGTCTGCTTTCATGGGTTTCCTTGTCTCATTCTGCCTGTTCTAATGAGTGCCTTTTACCTATTTGAACTTCAACAGGGAAGAGCCTAGGGGGCAAGGACTACAATCCCGGAGAATGTCATCCCCATCTGGTAGGGGGAAGGGGACTGGGATGAACTAAGTAAAACCAGTCTGAGTGTAGGCAGTGGCAGAGGCTCACTCAGATTGGTGAGCTGCCCCCATGACAACGGAATGCATCCAGGAAGGGACTCTAGGGTTGCCAACCTCCAGGTGAGGCCTGGGGATCCCCTGCTTTTACAACTGATCTCCAGCTGACAGAGATCACTTCCCCTGAAGAAAATGGCTGCTTTGAAGGGTGGCCTCTATGGCATTGTACCATGCTGAGGCAGTGGGGGGGGGGGGACTGGGTACTTGAGAGTGAATGGTCAGTGAAAGGACGCTCAGGCATATGTCATTTCTAGTTTCCTCAGGGTGCTTAAGGGAGAGAAGTCTAAAGTGGGACTAGTTGGGATCCAGAGTCCAGTCAGACTTCACTGAGAGTGTGTGTGTGGGCAGAAATAATTTTGAACCAACCAAACAGCATCATAAAGTCACTCACAGTGTTTAAAAGTGTTGTCACATCAGGGGGACCCTGATTTACTCATGGTTTATGATATCTAGCATTACAACTGCCTGCCTATTTTAGAGAAATATCTTGCAGGGTTTATTGTTCAGATTAATTCCGTCTGAATTTTAAGAAGCCTTCAAAAGTGTTAATAGCATTCATATTGGGAACTGGCTGGTTGCCCACTGTTTAATTCATATAAAAATCTTTAAAAAGAACAATCTCCCCATTTCCCTGCCTTTAATAAAAAATAAATCTTTGTTCATATTTTATTTAAAACCACGCTATCGGTGCCATTCTTTTATATTTGTCAGGAAAGGTTTGGGCTCCAAGGGTCCCCTTTACCTGAGTGTGAAGGGTTCCTCACAGGGGCTGCAGATGGAAATGGGTCTTCCATTGAAAACAATTGAAACGAACAATCAAACTGAATAATCAGAAGTGTAGCTAGCTAATAATGGGTATAATTACATCGGGTCAAGGTTTTTTTTATAGGGCTGAAAAAGTGCACACATCTGGAAGGAGGAGGTAATGTGTTACGTTACATCTATTTTCTCCTTGGGCATGCATTGTACTGCACTGCAGAGCATGCTATATCATGCCCTGTAACGAGAGTATCTCCCTGTTGAAGAACTGACAGTGCCTCCATGCCATGAGTTTGAGTAAACAAGGCAGGCTCATCAGGTGCCAGCCGATGCCAAACCAGAATTAGAGGCTCACTCACAATAATCTAGGCAGCAAAACTTATAATGGTAAATTTGTCTGCAAGCTAGAAAGCATACATTCACATCAAAAAAAATCATTGATCCATTTCTCTTTTATTCTCAAACTATGTTGGGTATACTGAGCCCTACTGTGCGGGGAAGGATGGGCTATAAATCTGATGGATGGATGGATGGATGGATGGATAGAAGGAAGGAAGGAAGGAAGGAAGGAAGGAAGGATGACAGCCATTCAGTGACTAGGGGGACAGTGGAGGTTTTGGCATTTCTGTGGTTGCTACCAGTACCTAAGAGAACAAATCACTGGCACAACATGGATGAAGAACACCTCCACTCTTGTTCTTCAGGGAAGAAATACAGTACTTCCAAGGGCAAATGGCAAAAATGGAGCAATGCTATCAACAGAACCCAGATCTTCTGGTTTATCGCATTCCAAAGCCTCTCCCTTGTCTGTACCACACACTGTGTTTGCTGCAAAACTACAATCCTTGGGAAAACATCTTGAGATCCAAACACTCTGGATCCACCCGTTCACACAGGAAACCCATGGCATATCCTTGCAACAACAATGAAAATGTGCCTCCAGCTCCACGGAAAGGAGGAAGAAAAGCAAGCACAGAAGTGAGCACACAGGTAGCACTGCGTTCACAGCAACAAAACATGCTTTCTTTTGGCCCCTAAATGCAAAAAGTATGCTGAGCATACAGGAAATACATTCCGTGAATTTGTGGCATTCTATTTACTAATCCAAATGAAATGAAAGCAACTGGTTGGCCACTGTGTGGAACAGAATGAAGGATTCAGTGGACCATTGGTCTGATTCAGCAGGACTCTTCTTATGTTCTTATGTAAAGGAATGCCTCTTAAGATTCTAGGTTCAAATCCTTTGGTCTTTTCTACAAAAGGCAATTAGGATCTTTCACACTTAACCCCACCTGTAGGGCCAGTGACAGCATACCCTCAGGTAGGGCAGCTACCAGGGCCAAGGTCTTTTGGCGAGGCCCACCACTACTGCCGCCCCCCCCCCCACTTGCCATTTCCCCTCTTGCTGACTTGTGAGTGCTTCATTACCCACATGTCCCACTGCACACACTGCCCAGTGCCATCAGGGAAAGGGTTGCTGTGAGGATGGGTAGCAGGAGGGCTTGTGAGCAGGGCAGGGAGGGATGCACAGGCAGGTAGTGAGAGAAGTGGGTGGGAAGGGGGCCACTGGAAATTCTCTGCCAGGGCCCTGCAAAATCTGGGTCCGGCCTGGCTCCCCCCGCCCCCTTCTGCAAACACAAAAGTAATGTGGGAGAATAGGAGATGCGCTACTGGGTCAAACACACTTTGTTCTGTTACAAGGAAGGTAGAAAAGTATGGCTTGGGCTGGTGGCTTTTCATTCTTTAAAACAGGAAGTGGAAAATTGGGGCATGTGGTCTTCCCTAAATCACATACTATTTACTGACTGGCCTTACTGACCTACTTACTTGCTTGACTTCCTCATTATTTGAACCCAGGACTCTCTTGCTCAGCATACATACTTGGCTCACTTGTTTGCATGCATTATTTAGTCACTGCTTGTTTGGCTAAGGGACGTGGTATTTTTTTCCAGGGTTTTCTGTAGGAGTGCATATGGAATTATCCTCATATGAACTTCTGTCTAGATCTGGGGGCTCCAAACTGTTCAAGAAAGGCATCTATGATTTTGATTGGATAGATGCAGATAGATATGCATGTGCATCCATTAAATCACAATTTATGGAATAGATTTCTGGAAAATGTGAAAGGCAAAACCATTTGGGTGAACAAGTAGTAACAGAATACTCCTTAAGTGAAACTCAATTAGAAAATTTGGTTGCTAAATTTTCTACCTCATAGTTTGGAAGATGGTGCTATTTTTCCACAAATTACTATGGAAGGTAAAGGTATTTGGGTGGGAATCTGTGGAAACAGGCAGGGAACCTACAAGGATTTGTGGGGGGCATCACATTTTCCTCTGTATTACCTCTGCCACTATTTCCTCTTTTTCTCCTCCTTACAGTTCCCATATCCTTTCCCTTTCTCTGCTTCCTTTTCTTCTTCTTACCCATCAAGCAACCTACCTTTTAACTGCTCTCCATCTTCAGGTATATCTGCTATTTATTTACTTCATTTACCCCCCCCCCCCAATTGATGGGGACCCAAAGCAGCTTACATAGTTCTCCTGTCCTCCATTGTATCCTCATAATAACTTTGTGAGGTAGGTTAGGCTGGGCGGGTGTGACTGGCCCAAGATCACCCAGTATGAAACTCTTAACCACTATATCACACTGGTCCCCTCCCCTCATTTTGTGCTGTCAGAAACCAAGGCTTGAAGGCTGCCAATACTGTTGTGGTTGCCTAGGAAGCCCCACAATGGTCACTGAAGAGGACATTAGTTTTTTTTAAAGGTACAGGTGCTGCTTCTATTATTTTGGATTTTTAAACTTCCTTATGTAGTAGTAGTAGTAGTAGTAGTATTTCAGATTTTTCTGCAAACCTGTGGTTTCCCTCATGTTTACAGAATCATCTGTATTGTCTGTTCATGGTTCTAATCTCCAGATCTAAGTATGCATAACTGAAGGAATGTTAATTAGACATATTAACTAAAGGTTTCTTATTTTAAAACATGTACTGAAATGAAAAATCCTGTTGTTGCTACAATCAACTCCCCACCCAAATGTCTTAATCTGCTGTAACAATTTGTGAAAAATTGTGGACATTTTCCAATATGGTGGCCAAACTGAGGATGTAAAATTTGGCAACCTAGATTTATTTTTTAATTTTAGTGCATTTTCCCCCATTAAGAAACACCTCATTGCCTCAAACTCCCTCAAAATGCCTTCCCAAGTTTCTAGAGCCATTTTCTAGAATTCCAACTAACCTATAAAAACGAATGCATTTGAATAACAACATCAAGACTTTGCTTTGCACTGATTTAAATCAATTTGCATCTGTACTAGTACACAGAAGTAACATGTAAGGAGGAAAAAAGCCATGAACCAAAAACTACAGCAAACAGTTCATGGGCCAGTTCTAAAATTAATGTTAGAAATTCTTCAAGTTAAATGAGAAAGCTGGTGCAGCAGGATGCAAGACGTGGGAATCTCATGAAACAATGGAGCAAAATAAGGAAGATCTGGATCCGCTCATCTTTAGTTTGCAGCTCTGCAAGTCAGGCAAATGGAAGACATCTGCATGCTAGAGATGATTTTGGATTTTTCATTCCTGCTGTTTTACCCACAAACTCTATTTCTTTTCTCTCTTGCACAAATCAAACTCTTGATTCTTTACTTTTGCACTGTTCTTTTGCTTTCTCACTCTCAATTTCTCTTGTAAAAAATTATGAAATTTTTCAACATTTCCCGTGCACCAGTAGATCAGCACAGTATCTGATGTATAATATAGATCATGTGCATGCTGTTTAAACTATGTGTAAAAATTGCATAGCTTGTACACACAGTACAAACCAGTCTCCAAAAACTACCAGCCAAAAGCACAGAAACAAACCTGTTGACCGAGATATCAACAAAACAGGGAACATGCACTGATCCATATCCCAAGCCAGCCTTGATTATTCGGTTATGTGTGATAGTGCCTACTCTGCTCCCATAATTTACTTGAAAAAGAAGAAGAGAGAAGAGATTGGATTTATACCCCGCCCTTCACTACCCAAAGGAGTCTCAGAGCAGCTTAAAAACTCCTTTCCCTTCTCCTCCCCACAACAGACACCCTGGCTGAGGACAGACTAGCAATGTGGCCTGGGATAGGTCCGCTTTAGAAGCAGGGAAAGGGAGGCAGTTTAGACAGCTGCAGCTGTCCTCCATCTCCCTTCCGTACTCACCCATTTCTGAAGCACTTTCATGGCGTCTCAGTCGGACACCGGCAGAAAGTGGTGTCCAGGGGACTTCCTCTGCTTGAATCCCGCTTCCTGGCTGTGTGGACAGGAAGAAACGGGATTCAAACGGAGGCAGCGGTGTGAATGCGCTGCCACAGAGAGATGTGCATATGCGCATATTTATTTATTTATTTTAAATTTGTATCCCGCCTGCCCAGCAAACGCTGGCTCCAGGCGGAACAATGTTAAAACACAATATGCACTGTGTGTGCCACTCGATCGTGGCCAAATTGCTGCCGCCTATGTGCCTATGTGCATAGGCGCCCCTGCGCCTGTTGCTGAAACGGTCCCACCAAGAGCTGCAGAGGCCAGCCTGCCAGGAGCCGCTCTGCAGCAGTGTGTACACGTCATTGCGCCTCATCCCCGGAACGCTCCTGCAGGAGCCTGGCCAATGCGAACAGCCAGCCCTGGGCAACTTTTCCCCGGGGCTTTTTGCCCCACTGCCGTTCCACATCAGATTCCCAGTCTGTCCTCAGCCCCTGTGAGGTAGGTAGGGCTGAGAGAGCTCTGACAGAAACTGCTCTTTTTCAAGAACAGCTGTGCCAGAACTATGGCTTGCCCAAGGTCATCCAGCAGGTGCAAGTGGAGGAGTGGGGAATCAAACCCAGCTCTCCCAGATTAGAGTCCGCGCACTTAACCACTACACCAAACTGGCTCTCTGTGCCACAAGTTGCCTTGTCTTTGGTAGATGGGAATGGGAGTTTTTAAAAAGAAATCGGTGCTTTAAATTCTACAGGATAGGCAAATGGAAAACACTAGCATTAGAATTTGGTTTCATATCAAGCCTTGAGAACCTGCCTTGTTCCCCTGCATGGGAGAAAGCAAAACCTCTTTATGGCTGTTCAAAGTGGTATGATGGCACCACATGTATTCCTGCCAGACCAGATTCCTTCTCTCAGCCCGTCAGTGGTTACCTTTCAGGCAAGAAAGACTCATCCTGTTTTGTTGCCCATCTTTGGGTTGTTTGTTTGTTGTGCGCCAGGGCAAGGTGTACGTTGGGAGCGCAATTCCTCATGTATACTCTTCTGAGGGTGTCATTAGCTCCTGTCTTTAGAGTTCATTTGTACAGCTAATGATGGTTTATGTACTGGTTTTGTATTTAGTTAAGGCCCTGCAGCTTGGGCGTCTGCGCGCTAACATCCATTACCTGCTATTACTCCCTTTGTTACCTTATAGGTAAATGCTTTCTCAAGAATGTGTCTTGTGTGTGGAGGCACATCACACCCGCTTGGAACCAGCAGAATTGGCATTGCGATAAACACTCAACAATGGATTGGTCTAGTCTCACAAACTGTCTTTTGAGATGGGAACAAAGGCTTATGCAGAATTCATTCTACAAGGTGTGATGATACTCAGATGACTTTTAAAAAAAGATTAGACAGATTCCTGGAGACAACAGGTCTATGAATGGCTGTTAGTCATGATACCTGCAGTATGTCGAACTTCCATGTTTAGAAGGAAGGACTACCAGTGTACATGAAAACATGAAGCTGCTTTATAATGAATCACACCCCTGGTCCATCAAAGTCAATATCGTCTACCCAGACTGGCAGTAGGTCTCCAGGGTCTCAGGCAAAGATCTTTCTCATCATCTACTGTGTGTTCCTTTTTTAACTTTAGATGCTGGGGACTGAACCTGGGACCTACTGCATGCAAAGCAAATGCTCTACCATTGAGCCACAGCCCCTCCATGTTCAGAGTTAGTATCATACTGAGTAATAGGTTCTGGAGTTTTAAAAACAAACAAACAAAAAAAAAAAAACGGGAAGAACATCAGGGTCATGCCCCACTAGAGCAGGGGTGTCAAACTCATTTGTTATGAGGGCCAGATCTGTCATAAATGAGGCCTTGTTGGGCCAGACCATGTGTGTCATAAAATATAATGCCAGGTAGCAGAGATATAAACTTTATAAAGGACACAAAGATTTTTTTTACTTAAAATAAAAACATGCTTAAAACATTAGCACTCTTGCAATATTTTGTTTATTTAACAGTCTCCGATAACTGACACCTCTTGATCTGAATTATTGCATCAAAATGTCTGTGCTGTTGCAATCTTGAGTATGCTGCTCAGGCGTGTAACTGTTAGCGGCAAACCTACTTTTGATTTATTGACATTCACCACAGAAATCTCATGCTCAGAGTTCTGAGTCTAGGACCCAGGGGAAAACATGAAATGGCTGAGCAATTGAGAGACTCTGGCGAAGCAAGTTATGATGTAGCAGAAGCAACAGAACGGGAAGCAGGAGATGGCCAGTTCCACTGCAAGCCTGATAGAAGCCCTGCAGGGCCTGATTCGGCTCCGAGGCCGCATGTTTGACACCCCTGCGCTAGAGAGTGCCTTTTAAGAGGTGTCTAATGGGCTACTATGGGAAACCGAATATTCGATGTGATGAAACTTTGGTCTATTCAAGCATGGCTGTTCTTCTATTTTATTTCCATGCACCAGTCTAACACTGCCATTGTAAACCTAAGAGGCTAACAACATCGCTGCACTGTGTGAACTCTCTACATGTGCTCTACTGACATTTCTCCACAGTAGTATCACCTACTTGTACCTGCAAGCTCCACCTGCCATGCGGGGTTGCTGCTGGCAGCCCTAGTTGTCCGCTGCTGCTCTCTGCAGCAGTGGGAGGGGGAGAAAAGAAGAAGAAGAGAAGAGATTGGATTTATACCCCACCCTTCACTACCCAAAAGAATCTCAGAGTGGCTTACAATCTCCTGCTGCCATGACATCATAGAAATGCAGGTCTGCCTACTAACACCACAACAAGTGTTCCCTCTAAGCTGAGTTAGTGTGAGCTTACTCACAGTTTTTTAACCTCCAGCTCACAAATTTTTGTTTTAGCTCAGAAAGGATGGCTCCAGAGTAAACTAATTTATGAGTAGCTAAATTGCTCACTCATAACTTTAATGTCAGTAGCTCACAAAGTAGAATTTTTGCTCTCAAGACTCCGCAGCTTAGAGGGAGCATTGATCACAACTTTACTGCCATGATATCATAGAAATGCAACTCCATCTAATGGCATCATGAGACTTCAGGGGCAAAGTCTGTCACTTGATATGGGGTGTCCTGATATGGGGAGGCTGTACATTGGACAGGGCAATGGAAGTTACACTTCAGCCACCATGTGTATAAAATATACAAAAAACCCTGGGCTTCACTCATACAGGAGGATATGAAATTCATTAGGGTTCTTGTGACAAGAATTAGAGGCCAGAAATTTCTTACACAGGCAACATAAGTAAACCTGATTACTGGAAACAGAACAGTGGTACATATTATTATGTATTGCGTTATATGGGTAGCCTGAATTGTAGTATGAGCCTGAGCTTCAGCCACAAGCTCCATAGACTCTCAGTATCTTAAAATAAACAGCCTGATTGGCTGCCACTGTGCAATGGACCAATCAGGGAAGACTATGACTTTTGGCGGGAACAAACCCTATTGGTCCTAAGCACTCACTTATGATTGGACCTTACTGTTCTAAGGATGTGGTTTAGCCAGTTCCAAACGGTATACAAGTTGGGGTTCTGCTGTGTGTTCTCTGTGTTGTTGTGTTCTGATCTAATAAACTGAAATCACTGGTCGAAGGAAGAGCTGCCTGATCTCAAGTTACTACACATATCTCCCTCCAAACGGGTCTCAAAGTGACCCCCAAATGCTTAAAGTTCTTCCACACCACCAAGAAGACTGAGGGCAGGATTACAACCTAAATACATTATTATTTACTTAGCTCTTTAAACCTAGCTACCCCCCCCCCAAAAAAAACAACCCCACAACAATCCTATGAGGTAAGCTAGGCTGAGAGGGAGTGTGACTGGCTCAAGATCACCCAGCAGGTTTCTCCTGTTCATACCCAACTATAAATGGCAAAGGCTATTGAGGTGGGCTGGAGATCTTTTCAGTTAACTCTAGCGCATGTCCATGACCATCAGAAAGCATGGGGAACAACCATGGATGGTGCTGTCTTAGGACCTCTGCTTCCACATACCTGAGATAGTGTAATTACTTAACTAAAGGCTCTCTGGGAGGGGCAAGAGCTCATTGTTGGGCACTATTCTGAGGCCAAGGGAGGGAAAGAAAAGGGCAGGGCTCATCATGGGTGGAAAGTAGGGCAAGCAGATGAGGTTGACAGGTCCCCCCTGGCCACTGATACGGGGGAATGGTTGTCAGCTCCAGGTTAGGAAACTCCTTGAGATTTGAGGACAGGGATCTCAGTGGGGTACAATGCCATTGATTTTACCCTCCTTAGCAGTCATTTTCTCCAGGGGAACTGATCTCTGTTATCTGGAGATGAGCTGTAATTCCAAGGGATCCCCAAGTCCCACCTGGAGGCTGGCATCCATAGATGGTGAAGTGTAGAGGCTTTCCAGCCCAGTTTTGCCCCTTATAGTTTGAGTGGAGGAGCTTGTGAGCTGAATGGGTTAGTAATTTTTTAAAAAATCCATAGAGGGTGCATGCCTATCACGTCCGCTGTGATGAAAATAGAGGAAATGTCGCTGTAGTCAGAATTTGTTTCTGTTTTAAAAAGAAACAATAGTTTCCATGATAGTCGCAAGCAATAGAAAATTCATCTGCAAATAGACGGAGGAAGCCATTGTAGAACCTTGATGCACATCAAAATGTGGAGCTGACCCTAACCCCTATAAAGGTGTGAAGTCTGCAGTGCCAATGTCTATTATAGAATTATATTATGTTATGTTATGTTATGTTATAGAATAGTATGTAGATAAATAAACAAAACTATCGTTATGTTGATATAGTAAAGGCATAGTTCTGGTGCAAATTAAAATACTACATCTTGTGGTTACTACATAACAGAAAACAGAATTACTGAAGGCATCTCAATTGAACAGACATGGTTTATGTAAATATAGGCTAAACATTCTGGTTCATAAATAATTCAGCACTTTGTTTTTTAACAGTCATAATGGATATTACAGGTAGGAGGTAAAAACTAAACTTCCCTTCTCTACACAGAGGGGAAGGCATGAAACTCATGCATGCCTCACATGTGGAGACCCTAAGATGTGAACAAATGGAGTGGAGGAAGAAAGTGTGGAAGCAAAAAGATTGTATAGCTCGGGAAATCCCCTGCCTCCACTCTGCTGTCATTCATCTTGGAGTTCCTGGTCACTCTGCTATTGATCTATACACCTCGCCTTAGGCTGGGACAGTGGAGGAACTTCCTGCATAGAATAATTCTTTTCATTTCTAGTGTTCTTTCTTTATCCTTGCCGGCAGAGTTTAAACATGCAGAGGAACGGAGCACCAACTGTTTAAAGAAAAAAATAACTTGGTTTATTAAAGAAGAAATAAGCTCTGATAGGAGAGGGAGAGAGGCTTAAAGCAATGAAAATGGGAGGGCTCAGTTGGAGAGGGAAGTCTCCAAAGAGTCAATCAGGAGACAGGAAGGACATAATTTGAAATTGTGGGAAGTCCCTAATCTAGCTATGCTATGCCTGTCCCCTAGAGGCTGTTCTTCTGATCTTCCTCAAGTAGGTGCCCCATGTATATTCCAGCAATCTTCACCTGCATTTACATTCCAACTTTATTGTTTTTAATGCTCTTCATTTCCTGGGGGGGGGGGGGAATGACAGAAATGGGGTAATGTCCATAATTTTTTTAAATGTTCACATCATTAAATGTTCAGCCTCTGTAGGGCTGCCAAGTCAGCCCGGGGGGTGGGGGATCCCCCGCTACAGGGGTTCCCGATCCGCCAGCCAGCATTTGGTCGGCGGGGGGAACCCCACCCCCCTTCCCCAATGTAATGACATCACCTGGAGGTGATGTCATCATGTTGGGGGCATTGCCAGGGCGACGGTCTGGCAACACCCCCAACGTGTTGACGTCACTTCCGGGTGATGTCGCCGGGTGCACGTGCTTCGCGCGCACGCCTGGGAAACTCCCAGACGATGGAGGATTCCCCCCCGCCGGTAAGTAAGGGACACTTGGCAACCCTAAGCCTCTGGGTTGGGAAATACCTGGAGATTTTGGGGGTGGAGCCAGGGGAGGGGTTTGGGGAGGGGAGCAACCTTGGCAGGATACAATGCCGCCCTCCAAAGCAGCCATTTTCTCCAGAGGAACTGATCTCTGTTGACTGGATATAAGCTGTAATAGTGGGAGGTCTCCAGGCCCCACCTGGAGACTGGCAACCCTACTTAATACTGAACTATGGGAAGCAGGGATACCCTGCATTGTTCACTGCAGTCCTTCATCTACAAGAGACCAAGATAAAACTTGAAAGCTAATGTCCAAGAACTAGTGATTAATTTCTTAAAAGTGCAGTTCTCATGTGAGTCCAGAAACAGTTTAGAAGGCCTTTCACACTCCATTTCCATATGTGTGGGGCCAACTGTCATGGTGGTGGTGAACACACTCAGCAGCCTTCTGTGGGAGGGCATACAGACATAGTTAATTAATTTTATTATAATTTTCTGTTCTGGAAATGCCCACACCACATTTTAGGTACATTTAAAATCTTCTCCACCAGGCTGAGCCAAAGCAAAAGAAACCTGTTCCTCTGGTTTGCAGCAGAAGCTGGATTTTCACAGCACTGCTGACATTTATTTATTTTGATCACAAAGCCCCTTCCTCTGCTTCAAAACAGGTCTCTGGACAGTGCTGATTGGCTGACAAAAGTCTTTCCACCTTCCCTCAGAGCAGCTTATAAAATGTAAAAAGTATAGCAACTGTGAAAAATAAAGCACCAAATAAGCATTTGAAAGGCACTTGAAAAACAAAACAAAGAAAAGTAATATTTGCCATCTATCAAGGAAGGATGAGCAAGAAATGGCACTCAAAATTATGAGGTATAATTGTATTGACTTAGAACTGACGTGTGAGAGGGGGAAATGAGCTCACTCTCAAGCAGAAATGCTCACACCCACCTGTTCCCAGTTACATCCTTATGTATCCTATTATCACCTCATGCAAACAAGTGAGCAGCAACTTCAGACATCCAGCTTCAGACCTTCTTACAAATTGGTTTATTGTGCACATCCAAAACAAGTGATTGTCTTATGCAAGGGTGTCAAACATGCGGCCCGGGGGCCGAATCAGGTCCCCCGAGGGCTTCTATCAGGCCTGCACTGGACCTGGCCATCTCCTGCTTCCCGTTCTGTTGCTTCAGCTACATCATAACTTGCTTCGCCAGACTCTCTCAATTGCTCAGCCATTTCATGTTTTCCCCTGGGTCCTAGACTCAGAACTCTGAGCATGAGATTTCTGTGGTGAATGTCAATAAATCCAAAGTAGGTTTGCAGCTTACAGATACACACTTGAACAGCATACTCAAGATTGCAACAGCTCAGACATTTTGATGCAATAATTCAGATCAAAAGATGTCAGTTATCAGAGACTGTTAAATAAACAAAATATTGCAAGAGTGCTAATGTTTTAAGCATGTTTTTATTTTAAGTAAAAAGAAAACTTTGTATTTGTGTCCTTTATAAAGTTTATATCTCTGCTACCTGGCATTACATTTTATGACACACATGGCCCGGTCCAATGAGGTCTCATTTATGTCAGATCCGGCCCTCATAACAAATGAGTTTGACACCCCTGGTCTAATATATGTAAACTGTGCACATCCAAAATTAGTGATTGTCTAACTCTGAGGCTTTTTTTTTTTTTTAATTGTTACTGAGAGAAGTCATTTGATAACAGATAAAGAGGCAAATTCATTCCAGTTCTTTGAGAGCATGGATCAGGTTGTGGTTGGAGATGCCATGTGCTGAGTTACGCTCCAAAAAAGGGGATTAAAAAATAAGTAAGAGGAACTGATGCAAAATAGAATGTGTCTCTCCAGTAAGAATCCCGGGCAGCCCAGGTTTATGAGTCATGGACGAAAATTGCAAGGGCTCGTGTTTCGCAAACTTGACCTTCAGGGAACATTTCCCACCTCAATTTGATCTCTTTGAAAATGAGCATTTCCTGGAGACCCTCCTCTTTGGGTGTTGCAGATGACACAGAGACATATTTTGGAGTGCATGTTCTGGTCATATGGAACACTGGTTCTGACTGCTGGACCTTACCATTATTCTAGTTTAAGTGACTGTTCAATTCTAGAAAATATACGATATTATTCTGTAACTGTTCATCACAGGTAAAAGGATTAGGGGAAGACAAATTGCCTTTCAGAGGAGCCTGGGAACATTATCTAGGGTTACCAACTCCAGGCTGGAAATTCTTGGAAATGGGTGTGGAGCCTGAAGAGGGCAGAGTTTGGAGAAAGGGTATAATGCCATAGTGTCCACCCTCCAAAGCAGCCATTTTCTCCAGAGGAACTGATCTGTGTCATTTGGAGATCAATTGTAATTCCAGGAGATCTCCAGGCCCCACCTGGAGATTGGAAACCAGAGGCATTACTGACTTTCACACTGAAGGATGCCTGATAAGTTTTGAAGGAACCCAGAAGTTCTCCAGAGCCTATCAAACTGAACTGGAAAAGCTCAGAAGTAACATCAGTCCACTCTCAAAATCACCAGAAACTCTTTGGTGATCCATAGGGAGGTATGTCATCATTTCCAAGGAAAATTTGGAAGGGAATTCAGTCCCCTCTAGGAATTGTTGGAATTTCACAACTTTGCCAGTGGCTGCCTCCCCCCATGTCCTCTCTCTGGTCTTCTGATGGTTGCAGGGAGACTTAGGGTTGCCAGGTTGACTTACCTGGCCAGCAGGGATCTCCCGACGTCCTTCCAGGAGATTCGGTAGTGATGTCGGGCATTTTCAGGCCTACTTCCAGTTTGGGGCCTACTTCCAGTCAGGGGTGACATTCTGGGTTTTGGGCAAAACTCTATGGTAAATTCAGCTTAAAATAGAGTTGCCAGGTCTTACCATTGTTGCAGAGGGGGAGTGACGTCATTGTGTTGGGAACATTGGGGTGGGGCCCTATCATTCGATGGGAGAATATAGAGTTTTTCCTCGAATGATAGAGTGTCCCCCCTGCAACGTGCCCAGTGCGATGTCACCTCTGGGTGATTTCATTGTGCCAGACATGTCACCGTGATCCTGGCACTTTGGGGGCGAGGTTCCCCACGGCGGCCGGGTCCAGGCTGACAGGTAAGGGGCCCATCGAGCAGGCAAACCACTGCCCCCCAGTGGACCTGGCAACCCTAGCTTAAAACCATAGAGTTTTGCCCAAAAACCAAAGCATCACCTTCAACTGGAAGTAGGCCTGAAACTGGAAGTAGGACCAAAAGGTCAGTTGGAGGTGGGATTTTCCCCCAGCTGGTGGGTGGTGGGCAACAGCCTATGAAAGTGTGTGGGGGTCCTCCAGTCCCACTGGGGCTGGCAACCCTGGGAGACATCAACATTGTTATAGAAACACAACTGCAACAGGCACATCAGCTAGCACTGACAGGTCTCTCAGAATGGTGGGAGACCTCTCACCAGCAGCCCTCTTCCCTTACCACCCATCAGTAGGCCAGCAGAGGGAAATATGGAGGAATTGATGGCAGTGTGGTGATGTCACTTCTGGGACTATGGAGATCAATTCCTTGGTAGCTTTGGAGGGCACCATAACCCCCTTCCCCATACTTCATTGCTTACAAGCACTGCCCCCAAATCTCCAGGAATTTCATAAACCACAGTTGGAAACCCTAGCTTAGAATAGAGTTGCTATTCCCCAGGTGGGAGGAGGGGATTGCCCACTTTCACAGGCTCCTCCCTGCCAGTGGACAGCTGGCCACTTGGAGGAAATTTCTCCCATCCCCCCAACAGTGACATCATACACAACAAGCTGATGTCACCCGCAAGTGACATAGGTGCGTAGGTGACATTGGGTGGGTGACGCTCTCGTTTTTGGGCAAAACTCTATGGTTTGAGGGCGATTTTACCATAGAGTTTTGCCCAAAAACCAGAGCACTGTCACCAGCGTGCCTATGTTACTTCTGGGTGATGTACGCACGTTGTGCAACATCCTCAACCACTCCCAGAATGCCCCCTCCAATCCCCCCCCCCCCAGCACGATGATCAGTCCTGGAACCCTACATTAGAACCTGGGTGTCCCAGAACCTAGTCCGATAGTCTAACTGGTACATCACAGTGGTACCCATACAACCATACTATTGACCATTTACACTCCACCTTTGCCCCAGTGGGGCCAAAAGTGGCTTACATCATTCTTTTCCTCCAGTTTATCTTCACAACAGCCCTGTGAGGTAGGTTAGGCTGAGTGTGTGTGACTGGCCCAAGGTCACCCAGCAAGCTTCCATAACACACTGGAGATTCAAATTTGGGTCTCCCAGAATATAGTCTTCAACTTGTTCCTCTAGCTGTCACTTTAATAGCAGAATGGTTTGCAAGCAGTTATCCGGGAATGTCATTTAACTTCATGCCATGAAGAAGAAGAAGAGGAAGAAGAAGAAGAGATTGGATTTATATCCCGCCCTTCACTCACTTGGAGTCTCAGAGTGGCTTACAAACTCCTTTCCCTTCCCCTCCCCACAACAGACACCCTGTGAGGTAGGTGGGGCTGAGAGAGTTCTGAGACAACTGTCCTTGAGAGAACAGCTGGTACAGAGCTATGGCTTGCCCAAGGTCATCCAGCAGGTACAAGTGGAGGAGTGGGGAATCAAACCCGGTTCTCCCAGATTAGAGTCCGCACACTTAACCACTACACCAAACTGGCTCTCCAGCTGCTCATTTCCACCCATCAAACCGCTGTTGAAGGGACAGGACATTTATTTTCTGTCCCCTTGGCAACCTTCTGTATGGCATACTGGCAGTGCTTTGATCCTTTAATTAGTATACCTATATTCTTCTCTCAAGAGGTGTTGCAGGGCATAAGGGCTATTCAAAATAGTGTTAGGAAAGCTGTGGGGGTAGTAATGTTTAATTACTACCATGCGAGATTCCTAAATCACACCAGCCTACAAGTAACTCCCTCCAACCTAGAAATTATCACTTAATACCAGGTAGGTAGTTGTTGAAAGTGGTTGTTGTGTAGTGTTAGGGAATGCAAATGTGCAGAGCATCTGCAGTTTTAACAGTCAGTGGAAGAATTATTCAAACATTTAAATTCTCCCAAAGAATTTGTAGGCAGAGAGAGGTGGTGAAGCTTATTTAATTACTTCATATAAACCCTGCCTTTCTCCCCAAGGAAGACCCAAAGTAGTTTACAGCACCTTCCTCTCTTCTATTTTATCCTCACAACCACACTGTGAGGCAGGTTAGCCTGAGGGTGTTTGAGTGGCCCAAGGGTCACCCTGAAAGTTTCCATGACAGAGTGTAGGGTTGCAAACCCCCCCCCCCCGGTCTGCCCAGGAGTTCCCCAATTTTCGGGGCTTCAATCAACCAGCGATGGGGGAAGCCTCACCCCCAAATAGGGACATTGCTGCGCGATGTCCCTGTTACAATGACATCACCCGGAAGTGACATCATCACATTGCTGACATCAGGGGTGGTTCTTCTCTAGTTTTTTGGGCAAACTCTATGGTTTTGAGGGCAAAAAAGTTAGAGTTTTGCCCAAAACCTAGAACCCCACCAATATTTGCAATGTGATGACATCACTTCCAGGTGATGTCATTGTGGCGCGTGGGCAAGAAGATCCTGGATGGCAGCCAGGAGTCCCCCGCTGGCAGCGAGGTAGGACCTGGCAACCATAGCAGAGAGGGAGGATTCAAACCTGGGTCTCCCAGATCTTAACTACTACATCACCCTTCCTTAAGACTGCCTGGATATTATTCCCCCTTTGGTCCTCTACACTGAAGTACCCAGATTTTGGGTAAAGTGAGGACAAAAACTTGATGGTGGTTGTTCACTGGTGAGTAAAAGACATTCTGCGCATGCTCAGAAACATATATTCTTGGCAAACTACAACAGATGCAATTAATGACAAACTCTTCCTTGACTGTCAAATCAATTTCTGGAACTCAACTTCAGCTTCTCTGCAGTGGTGTAACGTGTACATGGATTAAGAGCCAACGCATATAGGTTCTGAACATGTGGTTGGTTCCTGAATTTCATATAAGCACTTGAAGTCCATCTACTGAGCCTGTGTTCACTGGACTGGGCTGTATTTGTATGTTTACAGCACTAGACACGCAGAGGTTTTAAGATGGACAGGTGTGCCAGGTGGATGGTGAGGTAAGGCATTCCACCCGAGGGTTACCAACAGGCCTGAAGGAACATGTCCTGTCCTTTTAATGCAGGTTTAAGGTGTGCAAATGACAGCTGAAGCTTTTCGTGGCATGGAGGTAAATAACAGGATGGTAAATAACATTCCATTAAGCATCAGTTAAAGGGATAGGAGGTTTTTTTCCCCTCCAGGCCTGTTGGCAACACTCCTTTCCTCTCACCGTATATTGGCTGAACTAGCCCATAGTTTCATACAGTCATTTCTATATTTCAGAGAAGTTCCACTGTTCTGGCACTTTAGCCCTGTAGCTACAGGGGGCGTATGGGGCAATGCTCCCTCAGAAATATGCTGTCCCCCCTTCCTGGATTCTTAGCTTTCTTTTTTCATTTATTTTCTTCTTTTTTAAAGCAAGTCTCTCACCACATTTGTTTTAGAGTTATAAGGGGAAAAGTACAAGCAGTTTTTGCCTTTTTAGGAAAGGTGAAGAAGAACCTGCAAACTGGCTCCAACTGAGTCAGTTAACCTTTTACTGACCACATCCATTCTCATCTGCTGTGTCCCATGAGCTTTTGCTTCTTTGCCAGTTTGGTGTAGTGGTTAGAAGCATGGACTGTGATCTGGGAGAACTGGGTTTGATTCCTCACTCTTCCACATGCAGCTGCTGGTGTGACCTTGTGTTAGTCACAAGTCCCTCGCAGAGCGGTTCTCTCAAGGGCAGTTTTCAAGAGAGCTCTCTCAGCCCCACCTACCTCACAGGGTGCCTGTTATGGGGAGGGGAAGGGAAAGGAGATTGTAAGCCACTCTGAGACTCCTTTGGGTAGTGAAGGGCAGGGTATAAATCCAATCTCCTCCTCCTCTTGTTAATGTTCACATTGGACAAAAACCTGGAGCAAGATCTATACTATTTTGAGGTTGCCTTCTCTGTTTGCAATGGAAATTTGTCTCAGGAATACATGGGAGCCATTAGAGTAATGTAGGAACAGAAAAACAAATGTCCAGTGTTAGCCT
This sequence comes from Lepidodactylus listeri, assembly GCA_029233225.1. NCBI lineage: Eukaryota > Metazoa > Chordata > Lepidosauria > Squamata > Gekkonidae > Lepidodactylus > Lepidodactylus listeri. The sequence continues at coordinate 51,229,912 of JARCFY010000015.1, read as the reverse complement.
GTTTTTTATTCATCAATTCAGGGGTCCCCAAAGCATGTGGGCATCTTTGGAATTCTGACACAGGTGGCAGGCACAACTACAACGTGGTTGACACAGGAAGTGGAGCCAGCCACAGAATGCCAGGTAGTGAGGTTATGCATAATACCTCTACATTTCAGGCATAAGCTCTGATAGGAATGCCAGCCTTCAAGTGGGAGCTGGGGATGCCCTGGAATTACAGCTCATTTCCAGACTACAGAGATCAGTTCCCCTGGAGAACATGGATGCTTTGGAGGGTGGATTCTATGGCATTGTACCCCACTGAGTCCCCTGTCCTCCCCAGGCTTCATCCCCAAATCTCCAGGAGTGTCCCAACCTAAATCTGGCAACCCTACCCCCTATCCCCCATCAGTGGAGAGGGGGTACCTGGCAATACAACCTGTTTAGCATCATGCTTTTTAAAACAAACATGCAGTTTTAAAATACTTTCTTGCATATTAACAGAGCTTAACTTCAATCACTCAGTGAAGATCTTTGTGCTGTAGTGGCAACTGCTCCCAAAATAACTTTTTAAAAAATGTGCTCAGGCAATGACAAGCCTTCGTGGGCAAAAGACCCATCTGGCCCTGCTCACTTCAAGAGGGTGCTAGGAAAGGCACCATGTTGTGGCCCCTTTGCACAATGAATCATAGTGTATGAGAATAACCCCCCACTTTTCTGGTTTAATTTGGGGGAACCGATAGATTTTCACCAGATCTGCTTGCCCTACAGCAAAACTATTTTTTTAAAAGCATCTTATGGCAGAAGGGGCCAGTTGTTATTGGTGTTGAACTGTACAGTGTACACTTGCTAGTGCAAGGCACTGTTGTGCATGATTGATGCTAAATCTATGAAAGCAGAGGCAGGGGAGGGCATTTGCTGGGGAAAGTGGTAGGTGGCAGAGGAGGTGCTTAAACCTCATGCTTTTCCTTTGCACCCCCGCCCCCCCTCACTTGTCACAAAATACAAGGCTGGGGAGTGGAATACTTGGGGGAGAGGGACTACAGAGGAACTTCAGTGGTCTTGGAAAAATGAAGCCCACCTCCCATTCACTGCCTCTCCTCTTGTACATCCAAAGCAAATGTGGGAATGGAACTACATTGTTTGCTCCCAATGCCCAGTTCCTCTATGACAAACCAGTGACCTTTACATTAGGCAACAGTGTAACCTTTACATTAGGCATGTGCATTACAAAATTCCCAAGTTGAAGATTGTCACATAAACCACTGGTTCAGGTCATTAATGTGATTTCTGGGAATACAAATAACAGATTATTGAGAATAATGGGGGGAAAAACCCCTCCCTTTGGTGCTTATCAGGAATGCAGCACATACTTGTGTTTTTCTTTGATTCTCCTGATTTCTCTGACAATTTGTTTTCTCGCTTCCAATCAGATCCTTGCAAGGAAGGAGTATAGAGTACTCCCAACCAATCACTTTAGGAGACAAGCCACAGACAGCTGCTTTTTCCCTGCCCTTTTTTGCAAGTACAATGGGTGGGGGCACCTTTTTCAGGGGCCTGTAGAATTGGACACCTTGGTGCAATTCAACTGAAACTTGACGATTCTTTAGGAGCTAGTCAACACTAACCCTTTTGGTGACATTTGGCTCAAAAACAGCCATTCCAGCTTCCTGAAAAATTCTCCTCTTTCTCACGTTGTGAATGGAAACAAACAAAAGATCACAACGAGGCAGGATGGTAAAACACAGAAATTTCAGCAGAAAGGTTTTTTAAAAAGATCAGTCATTCGCTGTAAGAGCAGGAAAGTGAATTGAACGCAGACACGGTTTCTTTAAAAACAAAAACAGTGGCCAGCGCCATCAGTGTAGAGAACTGTGCCTGCACTAAGGCACCGACTTCCAGGTTCTGCAAAATTAATCACCTTGGTCCAATCTGGGGCATGTCATGTTAGGGTTGCCAATTGACCTGAAAGAAATGGCCAAAGCTGCTCCTGTGCATCAGCTTGAAGCAATCCCACCCATCAGTAAATGGAACTTTTCATGGCATGGTATTGAGCACAACGACTTGAGAAGGTCTGTAGTGGGGGTGGTTAAACTTGCTTAATGTAACAGCCACAGAGATTAAACATCAGATGTTTGAGAGCCGCAAGACATGAACAAATATTACACACATGTTTTTATTGAAAAATATGCAAATTTGTTTTTCATTAACATTAAATTAGATTGTGTGAAAGAGCCGCATGTGGCTCCTGAGCTGCAGTTTGGCCACCCCTGGTCTGTAGATCAAACTGCTGTTAGAAAGCTAGAGAAGCAACTCAACTTTCATCATACCCACAGCCTCCTACTCAGGTGGTTAACGTGGCTTGATGGATTTGAGTTGCAACTTTTCTGCAAGCATAACCAGATCTACTCTACAATTAAACATCCTATTAAACATACTATTAAACCATTATGATCAGTTTGCTAACATGGTATGCTTCAGAAGCCAGTGCGGCAGAATCAATGAATTCAACATATATCAGGCAGAAAAAAGCCATCAGCAATGCAGTGGGTGTGGGAGAGAAGAACACCAGATGTCCCTGTTTTCATTTGTGCCATGTCAGAAGGCTTGCTAATCCTCTGGTCTCCTCTATGGGTCAGGACTCTCAGCTGGGTCCCTACACAGATGGGTATGCCAACCTCCAGGTGGGGCCTGGAGCACTCCCAGAATTACAACTGATCTCTGGATTACAGTTGTCAGTTCCCCTGGAGGAAATGGCAGCTTCAAAGGATGGACTTTATTGTATACCACAGAGTCTAGTCTAGGAGAAATGGACATCCTCATTACTTCCTTAAACTCTACTTCGCTTGCACCAGTCCTAAATCTCCAGTAATTTCCCAAGCTAGAGTGGGCAACCCTATATAGTTGGGTATGTCAACCTCCAGATGGGGCCTGGAGTTCTCTCAGAATTACAACTGATCTCCAGCTTTGTTTTGTTTTTTGCTGCTGTGCAAAAGGGTCTGCTGCTAGTGTGCATTCATAAAGAGCAAGGATGCCACACCTCCTACCTCTCTGCATGGAAGCTAAGAAGAGCATCAGGATGGCAAGGTGAGAACACTTGGTGGATTTCGACTAGGGATACCAACTTCCAGGTTGGGCCAGGGGTTTTCTGAAATTACAACTGAACTCCAGACTACAGAGATCAGTTCCCAAGGAGAAAATGGCTACTCCACAGGACAAACTCTATGATACATCATAGATTCTAGGTGAAATCCCTCCCTAGATTCCCCCAATTACAAGCAATGCTCCCAGATCTCCAGGAATTTCCCAAGTAAGATCTGGCAACCCTAGTGGATATGGTTGCTTCACGGCTCTGAACTTTGATTGTTGGCTCACTGGCAGAACATCTGCTCGGTATGTAGAATTTATTCATTTGCTTAATTCATACCCTGCCCTTCCTGCCAAAGCATGTTCAGGGCAGCTTACATTAAAAATTGTTAAACAGATAAAAACAAACAAGTCAAAATATAAATATAAGTATAAAACACAACATAAAGTGCTCTAGTGTATGGCAGTGGTGAGACACTGGTAGCATCAGCATAATAGAAGTACAGTCAGAAATTGGTTTTGGAGTTGATAACTCAGTCCGGATCATATCGGTAAAGCTCAGGCTGTCGATGATGGTATTGGAGCCAGGGCCTTAGTTTGTTAAGTGCGGCTCATTAGTCGAAGGCCTGGTGGAAGAGCATCATCTTACAGGCCCTGCAGAACTGTAAAAGGTCCCACAGGGCCCTAATATCTTCCAGAAGCTCATTCCACCAATAGGGAGCCACGATTGAGAAGGCTCTGGCCCTGGGTTTCCGGTCGGAGGAATGGAGGTCTGACAGGCTTTGCAAATGTGCAGGGCAGACAGCGGCTCTTCTTGACAGCTTGGGTGGATAAATCCACCTGACGCAACCTCACACAGGTAGTGTGAGGACCAGCAAGCAATATAATCCAGGTTTGAGCAAGCTCGGTGAAGGAAAAGCCTCAGAGGAGACTTTTACAACACCTTGAGCACTGCAGCCGAAGAAGATTTTTGCAAGTATCTCTAAGGAGCCGAGCTGGGCTGATTAATCAGCATAAAATCTCAAATTCCCCTGATTCCTTAACAAAGAAGACAACGTTTAAACGTTGGGACCACACCTGAAGAGAAGTAACAACATAAGGTAACGGAAAAAAACTTTTTGCCTTACCATTACCGTGTTTTGAAAGACGAAAAGCAGATCTGGTGAAGCAATAGACTGTTGCAGATTGGATGAGTGCAGTTTTGAAACGTTAAAAAGCTGAATTTGAACTTAAAAAGCCAAAAAAACAAGTTGTTTAACATTCCTGCGGTTAAGAAGAGTCGGGAGGGGGAGCCAAGCATCGCGAGACAAAGAGGGGAGGAGGGAACCAAGCATCGCGAGACCAAGCTGTGAGGACTGAGACAGGAAGTGACGGCTTGAGGAGCAGACAAGAAGGGAAGCGGAGAAGAACCGGAAGAGAGCAAAGGGGACTGTAAAAACTGCCAGACCAAAAGGACTACAACAGGAAGTGATGTGCAGAGAGCAGACAAGTAAGCAAGAGGAAGGGACAAAAGGAAACTACGGCAAGCCAGAAGCAAGGTAAAAAGACTATAACCTTTGACACAAACCATAGAGAAGTTGCGCCCGCCATTTTGGATTTATAAAATTTTTAAACAGTAATATCTCATAAACTATATAACTTAGAAGGCTGAAACCAACGAAATTTGACTTGGCAAGACTAGCTTGTGTGATTACACTAAACGGTGTTTGATTTGGAAAATAAAATAAAATCGATCTTTTTTAAAAAGACAAGACGGATCGCGGGCTAAGATCGAGAGCAGCTACATGGTCCTCTCCTACAATGGCAGCAAAAAAAGAAAAAGAATTACTAGCTGTTATGGAAGCATTGGGAAAAAAATGTTAGACGCTATAGGAGAGGTAAATGTTAAAATGAATGGTATAGCTGCACAAGCAGACAAAAATTTTATAGATTTAAAAGCTGAATTACAAAAGTTAACCACTAGAACACAAGACATAGAAATTAAAGTAAAAGAACTGGAAGAAAATACTCAAAAAACAATGAAGGAAAATGACAGAATGGAAAAGATGATGCACTATAGAGACATGCAAAACCATCTGAGATTTAGAGGTATAGAGGAAAAATTAGGTGAAGACATTTTTACAAGAATGCAAGAAGCATTAGCAGATTTTTTACAAGAGGAAGAGGAAGTTGTTAAAGAACATATGGATCTTGTTTACAGAGTCAATTCTACATACGCGAGAGACAAAAATATACCAAGGGACGTGGTAGTTCAATTTACAATGAAGAGAACAAAAGAACAAATCTACAAGAAATGTTTTACAGACTCTTTTGAAATAGGTGGAAAAAAAGTTATCGTAATGAAAGAATTGCCCAGAGCAATTTTGCAAGACAGGAAAAAATTCAAGCGTCTGACAGACAAACTGAAAGAGAAAAAAATAAGATTTCGTTGGGAAATACCACAAGGACTGAGTTTTTATTATGGTAACAACAGAATGGTGATTAAAAATTCAGCAGAAATGTACGCCTTTGTTGGTGAGAACAAGGAAGAATTTGGTGATATTTAAGACTACAACAAGATGGATTACAGAGTACTCTCATGGAATGTAAATGGACTTAATTCACCCCAAAAACGTAGAATGGTAGGACACTGGCTGGAGAAACAAAAATGTAGTATAGTTTGTATACAAGAGGCCCATCTTAAGAAACAAGACTACAAATATTTAATAAGAAAAAAGTTGGGAGAAGAATTTTTTTCATTGGCAAGTAATAAAAAGAATGGAGTGGTAACATATGCCAAAAAAGACTTGGAACCTAAACTAATATTTAAAGATAAAGAAGGAAGATACTTAGCTATTGAAATTCTGTTACACAGACAGAAGACTTTGATTGTAAATATTTACGCCCCCAACGGAGCTAAAGAAATCTTTTTTAAAGAACTACAAATGGAACTGGACAGTGTAAACTATGAACAAATCATAATGTTGGGAGACTTTAATGGGACTGTGAATAATAAAATAGATAGGCGCTCAAAGAGAGAAGACGACACACTAGGGAAACTTCCAAAAAATTTTTTTGAACTGATAAAACAGGAAAAGCTGGAGGATATTTGGAGGAAGGTTAACCCACAAGGGAAAGACTATACTTTTTACTCTAACAGACATGATTCACATTCAAGAATTGATATGATCTGGATGTCTATTAATCTAACATTTAAGACAAAAAAAGTTGAAATTCTACCTAGAATAATCTCAGACCACAATCCTTGTCTATGGACTTCTGGGCAAATAAAATGGCAAGGGAGATGGAGAATAAATGAGGACTTATTAGACAACCAAGAAATAGTTAAAAAATTACATGAAGAGACAGATTTATATTTTCAAGTGAACATACAAAAAGAAGTAAAAATTCAAACTGTGTGGGATGCGTACAAAGCAGTTATGAGAGGATTATTGATATCATTGAACGCTAAAGACAATAAAAAGAAAAGAGAACAATATGAAAACATTGTACAAGCCATTAAAATAAAAGAAAAGGAACTGAAGAACAGACCAGGAAAAAAGAAACTGCAAAAGGAAATTTGGATGTTACAAGACCAAGCAAAAGCTATTTTGAATCAAGAGACTTACTGGAACCTGGAAAAATTGCAACAAAAAGCATTTGAAGGTGCAAATAAACCTGGAAAGTACTTAGCATGGCAATTAAAGAAAAAACGTGAAAATAAATTTATTACTAAAGTGATACGGGACAATATTGAGATAATAGACAATAAGGGAATAAAAAGAGAATTTTTTAAATATTATGCAAAGCTTTTTAAGAAGGAAAATAAAGACAGAAGAAGGACTAAAGAATACCTACAGTCATTAAAATTACCAAAACCAACGGAGAAAATCAAAGAACTACTTAACTGCCCAATGTCACTACAAGAGATTAAAAATGCAATAAATGATTCAAAATTAGGGAAAGCACCTGGATCAGATGGATTTACAGCTAAGTTTTATAAATCACTACAGGATTCGATCTCACCAGTGTTATTGCTATTAATGAATGACATAGGAGTGACAGGTGAGGTCCCGGAGACTTGGAAAGAAGCAACCATTTCACTCATTCCAAAAGAAGGTCAAGATTTAACCAATGTTAAAAATTATAGACCAATTTCTTTGTTAAACAATGACTATAAGATTTTTGCCAAGATTATAGCTGATAGGCTTAAGGAACATCTTAAAGAGACTATACAGACAGAACAAGCAGGATTTTTACCTAATCGCCAAATAAGAGACAATATAAGAGTAGTAGTGGATGCTATAGAGTACTATGATAAACATCCGGAGAAGGAAGTGGGCTTTCTTTTTTTAGACGCGGAAAAAGCGTTTGACAATTTAAATTGGGATTTTATGTTTGAAGTGTTGGAACATCTTGAAATTGGAGACTATATGCTTAATCTTATTAAGTCAATATATAGAGAACAGAAATCCTCTTTAATAATTAATACTGAAAAAACAGATTACTTTAAAGTGGAAAAAGGAACACGACAAGGATGCCCACTCTCGCCGTTGCTATTTATTTGGATTTTGGAAGTCTTGTTACTAAATTTGAAAGAAGATAAAGAAATTAAAGGCTTAACAATAAAAGGTTTCTCTTTTAAATATAGAGCCTTTGCAGACAACGTGATGTTTATAGCTGAAGACCCTATGACTACACTACCATATTTGTTGCAGAAAGTAAGAGAGTTTGGTGATTTGGCTGGGTTTTATGTAAATAAGAACAAATCGAAAGTGATGTGTAAAAATATGCCAAATAATAAGCAAATTGAATTACAAAATCTTATAGAATGTGAAGTGGTGAAAAAGACAAAATATCTAGGTGTAAACCTAACAATGAAAAACATTGATTTGTATAAGAATAATTATGAGAAATTATGGCAGCAAGTTATGCAAGATATTAAAAGGTGGAATGTATTAAATTTGTCACTGCTGGGTAAAATTGCAGTGGTTAAAATGAATGTGTTACCAAGAATAATGTTTCTGTTTCAAACTATTCCAATTGTGAAAGATGTAAAAACATTCAAATGCTGGCAGAAGGAATTGACTAAGTTTGTGTGGGGAGGGAAAAAACCAAGAATTAAGATGAAAATAATGTGTGATGCTAAAGAGAGAGGTGGGTTTCAGTTACCAAACTTAAGGCTATATCATGATGCAGTATGTTTGACTTGGATAGGGACATGGACTATGTTACAAGACAGAAAGTTATTGTCCCTGGAAGGTCATGACTGTAGGTTTGGGTGGCACGCATATCTGTATTATGGTAAAACAAAAATGGACAATATGTTTAAGCATCATTATTTGAGAAGAACATTAATCGATACGTGGACAAGATATAAAAACTTTTTTCCAGAAGAAATACCTATGTGGATTGTACCTGCAGAAGTTTTAAATCCATCATCTCACTACAAAGGACAAGACTGGTTGAAATATAGAGATCTGTTAACAAGACATGGTAAAGACTTTAAATTGAAGGAGCAGCAGCAGATGGACTTTGATTATGGCTGGTTAAGGTACAGACAAATATATGATATGTACAGAAGTGATAAAAAAATCTGGTTTTAGAGAAAAAAGCAATGAAATAGAACAAATTTGGGAGGAAGATGGGAAAAAAATGATTTCTAAAATGTATAAAGTATTGTTAAAATGGTTTAATGCTGATGAAATGGTAAAGGAACAAATGATAAAATGGGCGATAAACCTAAACAAAGACATTGAAATGGAATCTTGGGAATTTTTATGGAAAAATGCAATGAGTATTTCTACATGTTATAATCTAAAAGAGAACTGTTTTAAAATGATGTACAGATGGTATATGACACCAAAAAAATTGCAAATATTAATCAAAATATGTCTAACAAATGTTGGAAATGTAAAAAGAAAGAAGGTTCTTTCTATCATATGTGGTGGACTTGTGATAAAGCGAAGACTTATTGGTCTATAATACATGCAGAAATGGAAAAAAATTTGAAATGTACATTTAAGAAGTTGCCTGAAATGTTACTGCTTGGACTTAAACTAGAAGAGATAAATGTAAAGAAAAGGACAATAATATGGTATATGATTACAACAGCAAGAATGGTGTATGCACAAAATTGGAAAAATGAAAAAATACCAGAAGTGTGGGAATGATTGAAAAAATTGTTATATATGGCTGAAATGGATAAATGGACTAGAAAGTTGAATAATCTGTACTCAGAGACTTTTTTAGAAGATTGGGAGGATTTGAAAGAATATGTTGAAAAATATTGGGACATGAAAAACTACATTTATACATGGTTATAATAGCATAAAGGAACAGAAATTGAGTATATGAATGTACTAAGGATAATTAGATAATGAACTTGTTTTTTAGAATTATATAAGAATATAGAAAATAAGAATTGGTATATAAGTATTTTAAAGATATATAACCGTTACCAGAAATGTAAACATAGAGATAAATATTACTATTTTGGATTAAGTGGAAAATGTGTTATGCTTCAGATGTGGTGGGAAACCACCAATACAAGATAAAAGCAAGACTATACAAATAGAACAAAATGTTATATAATATGGAAAAAAGGATTTGTATAAAACAAATGTATTAATTTTAATGTTTTGAAAAATAAAAACTTTCTTACAAAAAAAAAAGAGAGAAGGCTCTGGCCCTCATCAAAGCTAGCCTGGCATCTTTGGGGCTCGGGAGGGCCAGACAGTTTTGGGACCCTGGACATAGTGCTCTCTGGGTAATATGCGGGGAAAGGCGGTCCCTCAGGTATGTAGGCCCCTGACCATAAAGGGCTTTAAAGGTAAGAACCAGCACCTTGAAGCGAACTTGGCACGCTATGGGCAGCCAATGCAGTGCTTTTAGCGCAGGCTGAATGTGCTCCCGCATGGGGAGGCCGAACAACAGCTTGGTTGCCACATTCTGCACCAGCTGCAGGTACCAGGTTCAATCCCTGGCATCTCCAATTAAAAGGATTGGGTAGGAGGTGATATGAAAGTCCTCAGCCTGAGACCCTGGAGAGCTGCTGCTGGTCTGAGTAGACAATACTAACTTAGATAGACCAAGGGTCTGATTCAATATAAGGCAGCTTCATGTGTTCATGTGACTTGTTCCTCACTATGGAACACCCGCTGGTACTCTGGTTGTGACTAGGGCTGCCAGCCTCCAGGTGGGGCCTGGGGATCTCCCGCTTTTACAACTGATCTCCAGCTGACAGAGATCAGCTCCCCTGGAGAAAATGGCTGCTTTGAAGGGTGGACTCTATGGCATTGTACCATGCTGAGGCCCCTCCCCTCCCCAAACCCCACCTTCTCCTGGCTCCACCCCCAAAGTCCCCAGGTATTTTCAGACCCGGACTTGGCAACCCTAGTTGTGACTCTGGGCCCTAGTTCTCTTGGTCAGAGACCAATAACGACATAACTCTGGTTCCCCTTCTTCCTATCACATGATTGTGATGTCACATGCTTGAAGATTTGTGGGTTCCATGCTGCTATCTAAAAGTAGGTCCTAACATCTGGAAAGGGTGAAGACCCCTGTGCTAACCTTTGGGCAACAGTAACCTTAAATGGCTTTCTTCTATAGAAGAAACCCTATGATCCCCCACAGGCCACAGCCATGCAGGATACTCTGTTTTTTATAAGCTTGTTACTTTAAGCACTTTTAAGAATTACAGTTTATTATTTCACTGATGTCCTGCCAAGAGTTTCTGCTCAGACACTCTCCATACTTTGCTCTCCCTGCCGTTCTCTCTCTCTTTCTTTTCAAAACAATACAGCAGCACAGGTGTACAAATGGGCTTAAGACTTGAGGCATGCCAGAATTCTGTGCCTACCTGATTTTGCCCCTAGATAAAGCCACTCACCCACCCAGTGAAGCAGAGCGCATTATGGGCCCTCCTTGAATTTGCTAGATAATGTAGAAGCCTGCAGCAGTGAACCGTCAACAAGTATGCCTTGATGTTTGCTTATACCTATATTCTTCTCTCTGCCTTGATGTTTGCTTACACCACGGGCTTTGTTTTTTCAGAATTTTCCGTTTTGTGACTCACAGCTAAATAAATGGCCATCCAGTGCGGAAATAAAGGAAAGGTTGGGGTGGATGTTCTTCGACTCCCAGCCTCGGTCCCCCAAATCCTTATGCACACAGAGGAAAAAAAAGGGTTAAAAAAAGGGTTACCCTTATTTGCATTTATGATAGCTCCATACAGTGAAGAAAAGCAAACCTTTGCCAAGGATATCTGAAGTTCTTCATATCTTATTAGAAGAAGATGACTCTCTTGAAGCTGGAAGAGCTGGCAAAGGTCAGATCCGTGGGCTGGAAGGTTGTTTGTCTAATGGCTCAGCAGTTACCATGGTGTCCAAAGCAACAAACAGAAATTGCGATAACAAAATTGGTTTGAGACAATCCCAGGGCAAATTCCTGTCTGATCTTTCTCTCCACGAAATGAAACAAGTTTGTTTGTGCTCAAATGGTCATCAAATTCAGCTTAAGTTTGGCCCACGCAGTTGCTGACCTGTCAAAACGCTATGCAACCTGTAATCTTTTTTTTTTTTTTGCGGCCTGCCAAGTATTTGTCGAGTGGCCAACTGACCTGCAGAACCGGTAGGCAAAGCTTTTTATAACATGGAATTAATTGATATTGCCTGCTAGTATTTGCACAAGAAGTTGCAGTTAAAGATAGAGGAGAAAATACGGGTAAGAAAATTTTACACTCCATTTTACACTCCAGGCCAGTTGCAAAAACACAACCCTTACCAGCTGCCAGGTCTTTCTTGGTCAATAGCAAGAGATAGGGCTGCAAGATGGTTGGGAAACTCCTGGGAAACTCCTGGAGTTGGAGCCTGGAGAGGACAGGGACCTCAGCAGGGTACAATGCCATGGAGTCCACCTTCCAAAGCACCCATTTTCTCCAGGGGAACTGATTGCTGTAATCTGGAGATGAGCTGAAATTCTGGGGGATCCCCAGGTCCCACCTGGAGGCTGAAATCCTTATCTTAGTGGGCCAGCCATTATCCATGGCTGACGCATTCCACTTGGCGGATCACAAGTTATGTGACCTAAAGCAATGCGTTTGGGCAGTCCTGCCTTTGCAAACATCTGCCAAAATTTTACGGATATAAAAACTATCCTGACAAGCCAGAGGCAATACAGATTGGGAAGGCTGATGCTTTGGAGGGATAGGCTCCGCTTGTGGTGGATGGAGTGGTGCTGGCAAGTTAAGATCTTGGGGGTGCTCATGGACCCAGCCTTTCTGTTTGAAAAAAAAAGTTGGTCTGGTGGCCAAGAGTGCCCTCTATCTGCTGTGTTTGGCTAGCCACTTGTGCCTTTTTCAGGTTCAGCCAATCTGACCCTGCTAATCCATGCCTTTGTTATCCTCATGGCTGGACTACTGTGAGTCACTCTATTTTGGTCTGCCGTTGGAGAGAACTCTGAAACTCTAACTGGTTCATGATGTGGCAGGCAGTCTGATTATTCTCAGGAGTCAGCTGATGGAAACACATCTTACCCATTTAAAGCAACTGTATTGGCTGCCAATTTGTCTCTGAACCTGAAGACCAGAAGACACACATATCTGAGGAACCATCTCCCCCCATATCTCCATGGACACCAATTACAGTCTTCTGATTTACACTTTATAGTTGATCTGTTGCTTAACATGGTCCACATGGCATCTACCAGAGCTTGTTCTCTATAGTGGACTCCCACTTTGTAGAATGGGCTCACTCAGGTAGTGAGAGGGCCGTAGGCTCATCATTTGCCTGCCCATGGTGAGTAAACCTCTGCCTTCATCCCCATTCCTCCACCCTTGAGAAACTGAGGAACAGGAGAAAAAAATGGCTGGAAAATTGACTCTATAGGGACAGTCTAGGAATTCTCCCATGTGTCTATGGTCTTTACCACAGAGATTGACGGTTTACTCTATTTTGTTTACAAGAATACCAGTTCGGTGTAGTGGTTAAGAGTGGCGGACTCTAATCTGGAGAACCAGGTTTGATTCCTTACTCCTCCTCCTCCACATGCAGCCAGCTGGGTGACCTTGGCTCAGTCACAGTTCTCTCAGAGCTCTCTCAGCCCCACCTACCTAATGGGGATCTGTTGTGGGGAGAGGAAGGGAAGGCGATTGTAAGATTCCTTTGGGTAGAGAAAAGCAGGGTATAAAAGCTAACTATACAAGTTTTTTTGGGAATTGTAAACCATGTGGATGGGTATAAATATTCTGATAAATAACAAGGTTGAGAATATTTCTCAGAACAGGGCACTTGCAAGGTAAGGCCAGTGGGTTGGAGGAATGATTATCTAACCCGTCTTGAATTTGCTAACTTTCTCCTCAGAACAACTCTTTGTCCTCAGCCTAGTTTACCTCCAGTTTTGGAGTCCATCTGGAATAAAATTATGAAGAGAAAAAATTTCTGGAGACAATAAGTGGACATGAGAATAGCTGAATGCAAACCACCTTCTGTTTCCGCTCTGCAAATGCTTCCATCCATTCCCATTAATGCTACAAGAGGAAACTCCGTTCTTCTCAAGCTGTCTCATTTCTCCATGCCTCGCCTAAAACAAAGGAAGCCATCTGAGCACACACTGGTGTAGTGCTAAGGACACTCATTTGTATCCCGAGAGCAGAATGTAGCCTATAATCCCTAAACTTTTACTTAATGTTTTGCTCCAAATGTAATTTACTAAATATACCTCATAGATATTGTGGCTTTTATTTTGCAAATGGGAAATCTGGAATGCTCCGCTGGGACATTAGTCCCAGAAAGGCTCTGTCCTGCAAGGTGGAACACCAGACATGGAAATAACCTTGACTGCCTGCCCAGACTGCTGCTTTTGTTGGGTACAAAGAGTTCCATTGTTCAGCCTAGCTACCAGATAGCTGGTGCAAGGCAGTTGGCAGCGTCCAGAATACGGATGAGCAGATCTCCCCGGCTGCATACCTTCATTACCCTGAAATGTCACTCTGTGCTGCATTCCACTCCTCCTTAGTCCCAGTTTAACTAGGGGGAAAAATTCTAAAATTAATTTTAGGATTGAATCACGCAGTTAGTTGCAGGTATCAGTTTGTTCCATTCACTATTTATTTACTTTATTTTACTTTCTTCCTAATAAGGACCCAAAGCAATGCACGCCATTCTCCTCTCCTCCACTGTATCCTCTCGACAACCCTGTGAGGTAGGTTAGGCTGAGAGTGTGTGACTGGTCCAGGGTCACCTAGCAAGCTTCCAGGGAAGAGAGTGGGGATTCCAGCCTGGGTTTTTCCAAATCCTAGTGTGATCCACTGACTGCTACATAGGGATGCCAGCCTCCTGGCGGGACCTGGGGATCCCTTGGAATTACATCTCATCTCCAAACTACAGAGATCAGTTCTCCTGGAGAAAATTGATGTTTTGGAGGGTGGACTCTGTGGCACTGTACCCCACTGAGGTGCCTGTACTCCCCAGGCTCCATCCCCAAATCTCCAGGAATTTCCCAACCTAGATCTGGCAACCATACCCCCCATCCACTGCTGGTGGCCAGGGGAACTGGCCAGGGGAACTATACCACACTAGCATCTTGCTTTCCTCCCTCTGCTACTGCTTCACATAGCTGCACTGATAAAACAGTGTGGAGTTTTACAGATGTGTACATGTGGTCCTGTGCACTGATAAACCACTGTGCAAAAGAATGTTGCTATGATCAAACATACAATCACATCAATTATGGTGTTTTATTTTGCAGTGTATTATCAATACACCCTGACCTGGATAGCCTAGGCTAACCTGATCTCGTCAGTGCTCAAGTGGTTAAATGCACAGACTCTAATCTGGGAGAACCGGGTTTGATTCCCCACTCCTCCACTTGCAGCTGCTGGATGACCTTGGGCAAGCCATAGCTCTGTACCAGCTGTTCTCCCAAGGACAGTTGTCTCAGAGCTCTCTCAGCCCCACCTACCTCACAGGGTGTCTGTTGTGGGGAGGGGAAGGGAAAGGAGTTTGTAAGCCGCCCTGAGACTCCAAATGAAGGGCGGGGTATAAATCCAATCTCCTCCTCCTCCTCTTCTTCTTCTTTGAAGCTAAGTAGGCTCTGCCCCAGTTAGTACTTGGATGGGAGTGTGCACACTCCAGGGAAGTCCAGGCTCACAGTACAAAGGTAAGGTAAAGGTAAAACACCTCTGAATGTCTCCTGCCTTGAAAATCCCCTGGGTTCCCCATAAGTCAGCTGTGATAAGATAAATAGACAGACAGACAGACAGACATTGGAGGTTCAGTTTCAAATGTGACTAGGTGGATATGGGCAAGTTACAACCTAGCTGTAATTATATATATTTTATATAAAATATATATTTTAAAAAGTCTTCACCCACTGGTGGAAGTCAATGACAGAAGGGGACAGATGAATCACCCTGGGGAGGGAATTCTGTAATTTTGGTGCCACAACCAAAAAGGCCTTTTCCCAGGTTGTCACCCATCTAGCCTCAGATAGTGGGAGCACATGAAGCAAGCCCTCCAAAGATGGCTGGAGTGATTGGGTAGGGTTGCATGGGAATAAGTGGTCCTTACGATAAGTAGGGCTCAAGCTGTATAGCACTTTAGAGGTCAATCTGGTACCTTGAATTGGACCCAGAAGCAAATTGGGAGCCCACGAAGGTGGAGCTAGACTGGAATGATATGGCCCTATGACCCATTCCATCCAAAAGTCATTATGCACCAATTGTAGCTTCTGGACATGCTTCAAGGATAACCCCATATAAAGCACACTGCAGTAGTCTACTCTACATGTAACTAGGGCATGTACCTTTATGGCAAGATCTTTTTGTCTCAGTAAGACTGCATCTAGCTCACCAGCCAAAACTGGTGAAAGGCGGTCTTGGCCACTGCTGCCACCTGCTTATCCAGAAGAAGGCCTGGATCCAACAGCACCTCCCCAAGTTAGGAACCATCTCCAGGGTGTGTGTGTGTGCATGCAACCGCATCCAGAACAGGAGATACCTCAGTTCTTGAGCTGATCCTTCCTTTTTTGTCAGGATTCAGCTCATTAGCCCTCATCCATCTCAAAACTGCCTCTAGGTACCAGTTCACAGTTTCCATTGTCTACCTGGGATTTCCCAGAAGTGCATGATAGAGATGAGTATCCTCAACCTAGTGGTGGCAACCCAGCAAAATCTACAGATGACCTCTCCCAGCAGTTTCATGTAGATGTTAAAAACCATGGGAGACAAGGTGGAACCCTGCAGGACCTGGCAGGCCAGAGGCCAAGGAACCAAGCAGCAGTACCCCAGCACCACTCTCTGAAACCTACCTTTCAAGTAGGACTGAAATCACCACAGAACGGTGCCTTCCAGTCCTAACCCCAAAAGGTGACCCAGAAGGATGCCATGACTGATGGTATCAAGAGCTGCTGAGAGGTCCAAGAGAATCAATGAGGTTGCACTCCCTCTATCTATCTCCCAGCACAGGTCATCCACTAGTCCAAGCCTGTTTCATTCTCATAGCTAGGCCTGAAACCAGACTGGGTGGACGTAAACAATCAATTTCAACCAGGAATCCTTGGAGTTGTCCAGCCACACACTGGCTGGAAACACTGGCTTTCAGACACAACACAAAACCATGGTTAGTTGTGAAACCAGGATTCAGTTCGTAGGTGATCAGTTGAATCCTGCTTTGCCTCAATGAATGCCCATTGAATCCCCATTGTTCTTTCCTCTGCTTCCCCCTGTAGCAACCTGCCTGGTATCTCAGTCTTGAATGCAGCAGGTGTGGTACCAGGGAACAAGCCCAGGATCTCTACATTTGTATGTTATTTCAGACCACAGCTATGGCTAACTGGTAAACTAACTTAAAACCATGGTTTCTACAGTTGCCAGCCTCCAGGTGGGGCCTGGAAATTTCCTGCTTTTACAACTGATCTCCAGCTGACCGAGATCAGCTCCCCTGGAGAAAATGGCTGCTTTGAAAGGTGGACTCTATGGTATCATACCATGCTGAGGTCCCTCCCCTACCCAAACTCCATCCTCTCCTGGATCCCCTCCCCAAATCTCCAGGTATTTTCCAACCCAGACCTGGCAACCCTAAAATCAGTTCTCCCAGAGAAAGTGGCTGCTTTGGAGGGTGGACTCTATGGCACTGTACCACACTGAGACCACTCCCCTCCCCAAACCCCGCCCTCTCCCGGATCCACCCCCAAAGTCTCCAGGTATTTTCCAACCCAGACCTGGCAATCCTAATGGTTTCAGATCCCAGTTTAGCTTCCAAGGTCTGACCAGATCCGGCTAACCTGGGCCATCTCCTGCCTACTCCCTAACAATTATGCATAGGACAATAGCCTTAGTGTGAGACTTGCAAGCCAGATGAATCCTTCCCAGAACCTTTAAAGCAGCACACTATCAGCAGCACATACCATGGCAAAAGTCAACTGTGGGGAATGCGTAACACATTTCTCCACTCCCCTCAACAGAGTTCCTTCGGATTCATTGATTGAGCTGTGCCTCCTTTCTTTTCTTTCTTTCTTTTTTTGTTGTTGCTGTTGCTTGCCATGGGAGGGGACCAGCACCTTTTCTTGATTCATATATAAACAAGGAGAAATTTTAAAAGGAGGGGAGATATCTTAAGGCTATACAAAAGTACTCACTGCACACCTACAAAAGAGAGGAGGTGAAAGGCTGCCAGGGAAAGCGCAAGGTGCAGGGAGTGGAGTGATAGTGTTACCGTGGCTCTGTGTGTGTGTATTTTTCCTTCTATGCTCTGTGCTCAGCAGGCTGAATGCGGTGGGACGGCTGCCAGACACACCCAGTCCTTGCAGGCAGTAAAATGATCCCTCTGCCCCCAAGCCAAGCCCAGCTCTTTCTAACGGATAAAAGGAGAGGAAGTGCCGGTTTGCAGGTTTAGAGGGACTCTCTCTCTTTAACTCCACCAAGCCGTCTTCGATATCTTCCCTCCCGCCCTCCCTTCCTTCTACATCTTCAAAAAATAACCCTGCTTGGATAGCCATGGCACAAATCAGTTATAGCTCCCGCTCAGCAGCTGGCCCAGGGGGGCTTAGCCAAGTCCGAGTCAGCAGTGTCTCTTCATCTCGTGGCGTCGGAGGGGGCTCCAGTTTTAGGAAACCTGGTGGCTTTGGCAGCTCCAGCCTCTACAGCTTTGGCTCTGGGGGCAAGAAGATCTCCACTGGTGGTGGAGGAAGCTTCTACGGTGGCCTGTCCTCAAATGCTCGCTTGGCCGGTGGTTATGGAGGTGGTTTTGGAGGCGGTTATGGAGGAGGCTATGGTGGTGGGCTTCAATCTCCAGGGATTCAAGAGGTCACCATCAACCAGAGTCTCTTGTCCCCGCTCAACCTGGAAATCGATCCGACCATCCAGAAGGTACGCAAGGAGGAGAAGGAGCAGATCAAGACCCTCAACAACAAATTTGCTTCCTTCATTGACAAGGTAAGAGACAGTTGACCTATCAATACTTGTCTAACGTCACAAAAAAGTCCACAGGAGTCTCTCCGTGGGCCCTCAGGCAGCTGCAGTGACACGGCGAGGGGCTTGATACTTCTCTGCTGGAAACAGCCAGTCACTCAAGGCTTTGCATATGTTTCATGATGGCGTCTGGGCCTTCATTCTCACAGACCCCACCATAGGCTCAGAATGTATTGGCCAATGCAATCTGTCATCATTGGCTGAGGGTTCTTTCCTATCCATTGCCTGGTTAACTGAGGCCTTGTCAGCATCAGAACTTCTAGCCTAATATGCCAGCTTCTGAACTCAGCTTTTAAAGAGGTAGCATCTTCTAGATGTGGAAATGCCTCACTTTATTCTCTTGCGGTGTTAAGAAGGTGGCCATTGTACCACATGCTGAAAGAAGAGGAATCCGCTTTTCAGCATCTTCGTTCTTTCTGAAGCTTCGGAACCCACTTCAGAAGCTAAGAGGGTCGCTGTGGTTTCTATGGTTATTCCTAGCTCCTAGGCACATTATAAGGTGAAACTGGTCTGCTTTTAAATAACTGTACCTCCACTTGCAGCTGTTTACCTATAGCCCGTTCCACCTACTTCTATCCCCTGAACAGGCTCCTTGGGTTTCTCAAATGCTTTCAGGTATCTATTTTTTTACCTTGCCCTTCCTCAGGTAGTTCAGAATGGCATATGTGGTTCTCCCTTCCTTCATTCTATCCTCAAAATAAGCCTGTGAGGTTAGACCCAGAGAGAGTGACTGTCCCAAGATCCCTTAGTGAGCTAGATGGCTAATGAGAGGATTTGAACTCAGGATTTCCCAAGTCCAGTCTGACATGCTATTCTATGAAGATAGCTTCAGAAGGGAGCCAGGTGGGTCTGCAGTAGAAGAGCTGGATTTGAGTCTAGTAACACCTTAGAGACCAACAAAATTTGGAGGGTATGAGCTTTAGAGAGGTACAATTTTTCAGGGTATGAGATAATCAGATACAATTTGGAATGGAGATTCCCCAAGTCCGTCTACCCCAGGCTGAAGGTGGGAGGAGTGTTGCAAAAGAAAGGAGTCTGGATGGAGTGGTACAATGCAAAATGTAACCAGCTTGATTGGGCAGAAAATTAGGGGCAGAAATTTAGGGTCTGAGGTGAGATGCTGTGGGGAGGGAAGGCAGCACGGTATAGCCTGTTCATGGCAGATCTTGGAAGCTGAGTAGGGCCAGTACTTGGAAGGGAGACCACCATGGAAAACTCTGCAGAGGAAGGCAATGGCAAGCCACCTCAGCTTCTCCCTTGCCTTGAAAGCCCCTTGCTGGGGTCGCCATAAGTCAGCTGCGACTTGATGGTACTTGACTCACACACACCATGAGATGCTATACCTTGCTGCCTCTGATTCATATCTTAACCTGCTGCATCTTACAATCAAGACTTCCTCTTTTACAGTGTAGTTTGCTATTAATTACACAGGAGGAGCTGAAGGGGGGGAGGGGTTTTCCACAAACTGACCTATGTATAACAGTCGGTTCAAAGTGCAACCTATGAAATGGCACGCATGTAAAAAAAGACTGATAACTCTTGATATTCACATTCCCCACACACCCAAATTGTTAACTTCATCTCATGTAGTGTTAGTTTAGACAGATAAAAACCCCTGATCAGTCATGAAATCAAATGGGCAACCTAGGCTGGGTCTCTGTCCTCTCCTGCTTGAGGGTTGTTGCAAAAACTCCAGTAAACGCTTTGCAGTGAACCTGAGCTGTTAGGGTAGGGCCCAAATGAAACCCCAGCAGAAAGGAGTTTTGCAAAACAGGTATCTGAACCCAGGCTTCAGTTGTTTATTCCTTGGTCTGTGTTTCCATCCAACTCTCCAGGCCATAAAGTCAGTGGAAGCCTGACTGTGTGCTATTAAATGTTGAATTTGAACCTAGTTCTGTCCAGGGAGCTCTGTCTCTTGAGCTCCCTCCTGTGAGCCTGCACAGCATTCTTATGGACTTTTCTGCTGATTTATGAGAGCAGTGAATGGACTATGATGTCAGTTATGTGGGACATGAAAGTACATTAGGTGACCAGTGGGAAGATGGGAATAGATGCCTACACTATAGGGTCAGAGTACCATTTTCTGAGGTTGCCACCTCCAGGCGGGCCTTTGAACACTGCTAACCTGGCATGAATCTGCCTCCTCTCCCTCCAGCCGCCCCCCCCTTGCTATAATTCCCCAGATGCTTCATGCACTTACATTTTCCACCAGATGAAGTTCTGAAAGTGGCCGGTCATGCGGGCTCTCAATTTTCTCCTTTGTTCGTGGCATTTAAGGTTGGGTTGGAAGAATGACAGGCACTTGAAAAATTTGCCCCCCCCCCCCCAGGTCCGATTCCTGGAGCAGCAAAACAAAATGCTGGAGACCAAATGGAGCCTCCTGCAGGACCAGAAGACCACCCGAAGCAACGTAGCTCCCCTTTTCGAAGGCTACATTACCAACCTGCGGCGGCAGCTTGACACCCTCGTGAATGACAAGGGACGCCTGGAGGGAGAGCTGAAGAACATGCAGGATCTTGTGGAGGATTTCAAGAACAAGTAATGTGTTTCTAACGGTTTCCGCAAAGCTCGGGAGGGTGGCGGGGGCATCTTTGCACAATTGTATGCGGTGGATTCCTGCTCTTGGAGAACTTCAGCCTGATGCTTGTGTATGTGTGTGTAAAGTGCTGGAAGGTCACAACCGACTTAAGGCGACTCCAGAAAAGGGCTTTCAAGGCAACTGAGAAGCAGAGGTGGTTGGCCATCACCTTCCTCTGCAGAGCCTTCCTTGGTGGGCTCCCATCCAAGTACTGACCCTGCCAAACTTCTAAGATCTGCCAAGAACAGGCTATACCACGCTGCCTCCCCTCCCCACAGTGTCTCACTTCAGACCCTAATTTTCTGCCCCATATTTTCTGCCCCCTACTATAATCAAGCTGGTTATTGGGTGACACCATACAGCCTTCCCTCCTTCCTTCCCAGCCCGGTGCTTACTGGGGGTAAGTCCCACAGCCTGTAATAATTAGCATTTGTAGAGCACTTCCAATGGCCAAAAACGCTTTGCCCACAGTGGAATGGATCCAGCCATTTCCCAAGGGGACTTTCTTCAGCCTAAGAAGACTTTCTCCAACTTAAAAGACCGGGGGGGGGGGGGGGGGGGAAGCCCAGGGGCAACTTCTCTTCCTCCAATGGAAAGGCCACTTAAGTTGGAGGAAGGATCCTTAGGCTAGAGGGCTTCAAACTGTGTTTAGCGGAGCGGTAGGATGAAGGCAGGTTCCATTCCATGTTATTCTTGTTATGCTTACAGCAGTCCAGTATTATTACCTCTGTCTTGTAGAAAGTGGGCTGAAGCTGACAGACTGTGACTTGCCTCTGGCCACCTTGGTGAGCTCGAAGTGGGAGTGAGACTTGAATTATGGTGCTCCCAAATCACCGCTGTTATCTATCTGTCTACCTGTCTAATCCACTAGCTAATAAATTAGTGTCTCAGCCCTTCCTCTAAGGAACTCAGGGCAAGAGACATTATTCACCACTCCCCATTTTATTCTCAAAGGAACCCAATGAGGTGGATTAGGCTGAGAGAGAGAGAGTGTGTCAGGTCCAAGGTCATGCATCAAGCTTCATTATGACAGAATAGGGATTGGAACTTAGGTCTCCCCAGTCCTAACCCTGACCTAGATAACCCAGGCTAGTTCAATCCTATCAGATCTCGGAAGCTAAGCAGGGTCAGCCTTGGCTAGTATTTGGAAGGATGACCTCCAAGGAATACCAGGGTCATGATGCAGAAGCAGACAATGGCAAACCACCTCTGAAATGTCTCTTGCCTTAAAAAAAAAAAAGTCTACCTTGCAAAAAGAGCTAGAACTTCTACCTGACATACGATCTTGGGATCTCCTGGCTATTCTAAACACAATGCCATACAAAAATTATTAATTATTAATCCCCCTGTTCTAGCCTGACACTCTAACCGTCACACCACAGTTGCTCTTAGCCACTCTGCTACATTGAATGTGTGCAATATTACAAATATGCAGTGTGACTGTATAAACACATGAAGCTGCTTTATATTGAGTCAGACCATTGGGCTATCAAGGTCAGTACTGGTGTGCTCTGACCAGCTGTGGTTCTCCAGGGATTTGGGCAAAGGTCTTTCACATCACCTGCTGCCTGATCATTTTTACTGGAGATGGTGGGGACTGAACCTGGAACCTGGAACCTGCATGCTGAGCAGACTTTCTGCCACCGAGCCATAGCCACTCCCTGTATTTTTTTTTTTTGATATCAAGTCACAGCTGACTTACAGTGAAGCCACAGGGTTTTCAAGGCAAGAGACGTTCAGAGGTGGTTGGCCATTGCCTGGTTCTGTGTAGCAACCCTGGTCTTCCTTTGTGGTCTCCCATCCAAATACTAACCAGGGCTGATCCTGCTTAGTTTCCAAGATCTGACAAGATTGGACTAGCCTGGACCATAACTGAATTCAGTAATGCCCTGACCTGGATGCTCCAGGCTAGCCCAAATCTATCAGATCTCAGAAGCTAAGCAGAATTGGCCATGGTCAGTATTTGGATGGGAGATCACCAAAAAGAACTCAGGGTCGCTATGCAGAGGCAAGCAATGGCATACCACCTCTGAAAATCTCTTGCCTTTAAAATCCTATGGGGTTGCCATAAGTTAGGTGCAACTTGATGGCACTCTACACACACATAGAGTTTACAGAGATAAGCCAGTAGCAAGTCTTGTAATGAAAGCAACTGAAAAAGTGTTAACTGACAGGAGTTGCTGACAACCACCGTATCCATGATTGTCTGCTTTGTGCTTTACTTTTTGTCTACAAATGCATACAAGCAAGGCTGGGCAAGGACTGTGAAAAGCTTTGTGTTTTACTAGCCCCAGGTCTAGCTGACTTTTAGCAAAGCATTTGCTACGCATGGGGAATTGTTGTGGGAAACAGGGAAAGGGTGAGGGGTAAGTTCATGAATTGTCCAGTAAGTAATGAGTTGTACAAAGGAAAGAATGCTGGGGGAGGGGGGTGCTGCTAAAGATTTTTGATGCAAGGAATAAGCACTGGAGATCTTCCGGGATTGGTCAGAGTGGGGCGGGGCGGGGTGGGAGAAAGAGACAGAACTCCTTTGTTCTGTATTTCTGCAGCTGATCTCAGGGGTGGTCGTAAGGAGGTGTGAAGAAAACACCAACTGTGGCCTCAAATTAGGAGGCATGTTCATAAATATTAATGGATGTGATCACACTCTAGAACTGTAGTGGGGGGAGGCAAAGCATAACAGAGAAAAGGGTTTTATTTTGGCTCAAGAAAGTGCAACTGCAAAGAGTTAAACATTGCTTAGTGTCAAATTTAGGTTAGAAATGGAAAGAAGGTTCAAAACATTTAGAAATAGCAAGTGGGATGGCCTTGCAGCAACTGTGCATAATTTTTTGGCAGTATACGTCCTGAGAGCTGAAGCCTTCCAGTCTAGACTTTGTTTGGTTCAGACATGCTGAACAGGTGCATGGCATAGTCCTTTCTGCACAATGTGACTTCAGACTGCTAGTGGCATTGGAGGGATGGCATGTTTGAATCCACATAAATTATTCTGTACATGTAGAATGGTATTGCAGAGGAGCTTAGATAAACCCTTTCCTTCTGGCCTGTGACTGGAGAAGACAGAGAGCAGGATGCAAATAGGGTGTTAGAAACAGCCTTACCTGCCAAGGATTCCCTAAAATATATGACAAGTAGAGGTGCAACAGCCTTAAGGCTGGAAAGCTGATCACCTCTGCTCTAGCACACTTCTATAAATACTTAGAAGACTACTGAGTGATTTCTGACGACTCAGTTGCAGTCAATGGAGTGGGAGGAGAAGATAGTGTTTGTGTTACGCTTCCTTGCAAGAGGTGTTGATTCAGTTGCATGAGCCTTCCAGAACTGCGGTCGTTGCAAGTACCTGTCAGTTGGGTACATATGCCATCCATTTATGTTATGTTGTGACCCAGATACATCTGGGTTGCCAGTCTCCAGGAGGTCTCCTGGAATTACAGTTGGTTTCCAGACAACGGGGATCAGCTCCCCTGGAGAAAGTGGCAGCTTCATTGGGCAGACTCTGTGGTATATAGGGTAGCCAGGTTTCCCCCCACCAGCAGCGGATGGGGGTAGGGTTGCCAGATCCAAGTTGGGAAACTCCTGGAGATTTAGGGATGGAGTCTGGGGAAGACAGGGATCTTGGTGGAGTACAATACCATAGAATCCACCCTCCAAACCATCCATTTTCTCCAGGGAAACTCATCTCTGTAGTCTGGAGAATTCCGGGGGATCCCCAGGTCCAACCTGGATGCTGGCATCCCTAGGCTGTGAGACATGGAAATCCCTCTCCAGGCACCACCCTCAAATCTCCAGGAATTTCCCAGTCATGGCAGTGCTCTCTCTAAGCTGGGCGCAAGAGTGGATGCTCATTGACACAGGAAGCCCCGCTCAGCAGCAGTTTGGAGCCACACATGGTCTTGCACTGCCCGTTGCCTATTTGAAGATTACAGCAGTTATATTCTGTTCAGAATGTAAGTTGCTCCACTCAGCCGGCGGGGGGGGGGGGGATTAGAGGGAACATTGGTCATAAATTGGGAACCCTAGATACGCCTGATGTGTGTAGTGGACCCACGGGCCTTGCCGTAAGACATAGGTCTGGAGTAAATGGATGTTTGGTTCCCTTTAAGACCAAATTATTGGTTACAGTTGCATGCCACCTTTCCTGTTGGGCAGCATGCACAGTCCTTCTCTCCCCTTATATAACCTGATGATGTGGGTTATACTGTGAGGCGGTAAGTGGCCCAAGGTTACTCAGTAAGCTTCACAGGCATGTGAATTCAGGTGTCCCTAGGACAGGAGCCCCCAACCTTCTTTGTTCTGGGGAGGCTTTCAGAAAACTGAGATAGCTGAGTGAGTGCCACCCCAAAATGGCTGCCACAGGTGCCTGGCCTATCACAAAATACTGGTAGGTTCTAAGCCAAACTCCCTCCTGTAATAGAGGCAGCTGTTCCCAAGTGGGTGCTCCCTGAAGACAGAAAGGTCTCTAGCATTGTTCTGAAACATCTCCTGCTTCAATGAACTGGAAGAAAGCCATGCCTTAAGCTTTGCTTAAGCTTTGCTTGGGAGAGCTTTGGGCACCTCAGTGAGCACCATGCCCCCCCCCCCCCGGGCACCCATGCTCCCTCTAAGTTGTGGAGTCTTGTGAGCAAAATTTCTACTCTGCGAGCTACTGGCATTAAAGTTGTGAGTGAGGGATTTGGCTACTGAATAAATTAGTTTGCTCTGGAGCCATCCTTCCTGAGCTAAGGCAAAAAATGTGTGAGCCGGAGGCTAAAAAACTATGAGCTAGCTCACACTAACTCAGCTTACAGGGAACACTGTGGCTACCACACTGGGACTCACCGCCCTAGGACAAGTCTGGAACTCAGTCTTGTACACCCCACTGGTGCTACAGCCCTGGGGCTGAGATCTTGCTATTTCACACTGAGTATGCACCAGCAGCAGCAACTTACATTTTTCAGCTGTTACATGCTTTCTTCTGCACACCTGTCACCATGTTATGCATACCTTTAAAATAGGGTTGCCAAGTCTGGATTGGGAAATTCTTAGTGATCTGTGGGTGGAACCTGGGAAGGGACCTCAGCGGGGTATAGTGCTATAGACGCCACCCAGTGATGCCACCATTTTCTCCAGGGGATCTGCTCTCTGCAGTCTGGAGCTCAGCTGCAGTTCTGGGAAGGCCTCCAGGCCCCACCTGGAAGCTTCCAGAAAAGAAATGCACACATTTCCCTGCCATTGAGAAGCACTCCATTGTGCAATCAAGTCAAAGAACGAAGTGCTAATATGTAAAAGGTTATTCTATTCCCTGGTTTCTTGGCAAAGGATTGCTGAGGCGGGGAAGAGAGAGGTTCAGCAACGTTATCTATCCATAGTCACAAAAGAGCACACCTTCTCCTATTAAAAAGGGCTCCATGGAAACCAGGGGAGCAAGGGTCGGCAGTTGATCTTGTACAAAAGGCCCCTCTGTTTTCTTTGGGGAACTCCAATGGGGGAATCAGTTCCTCACCTGTTCCCCTCACCCAGCCACACCCAGTGTTTAAAAAATATATGAGTTGGCAAGCCAGCACAGACAGGAACCAAAAGCAAACAATGCTGATAAGCCCCCAGGGTGTGTCCGGGGAGAGGAGAAAAGTCAATTGCCTGTAATGTTTCTGCAACTGTAGCCAAGGGTATCTAGCTGGGGTGGGGGAGGAGGAAGAGGGGACGGGCTGTGGGCTGGGCTGCCACATTAATAATCTTAATTGCCCTTTTAAAAGTCTCCTGTACTTCACAATTGAAGGGCGTTTTCCTGTTTGACATCGGGGACAAATTTCTCCTGCAGATTTAAACTAGATTTTTTTTTAATTACTACAGTTTTATTCTTCCAGTTCTCTCACACAGTGTTCCCTCTAGGCTGTTAGTGTGAGCTAGCTCACAGTTTTTTTAGCCTCCAGCTCACACATTTTTGTCTTAGCTCAGGAAGGATGGCTCCAGAGCAAACTAATTTATGCAGCAGCCAAATCGCTCGCTCACAACTTTAATGCCAGGAGCTCACAAAGTAGAATTTTTGCTCACAAGATTCCACAGCTGTCTCACATCTCAAGGCAGTATACTTTGGTCTTTCCTCCTGCATTTTACCCTCACAACAATCCTGCAGGGTAGGTTAGGCTGAGAGAGTGTGATTGGCTCATCCAGCTTCATGGCAATGTAGGGATTTGAACCTGGCTCTTCCAGAGGACTTTAACCACCACACCCCAGGTGCCCAAACTGCCTTGCCATGGAGAACTGAGGGAATCGTAGTTCACGGGAAGGTTATGAATCTCTAGTTGAGAATGTTCTATAGCACTGTTAATGGACTACAATTCCAAGGATTAGTTTGAGGGGGTAGCTATAAGAGTTCATGATGTCTCAAACTCCTTCAGTGGCTGGGGGGGACCTGACAGCCCTAGCTGTAGAGAACTGATAACCGTTCTGTGGTTATAGCTTTCCCCCAAGAAACAAATTTGAGCCTCTCTTGGGTTTCTCATGTCATCCCACATAAAAGACATTAATGGAGAGAATTCAGAAGGGGGGGGGGATGTTCCAATGCAGGTATTTATCCTTCCCTTTAAAAACAAGAACAATTGAAGATTAACTATGAAAACAAGAACATCCTTATCCATCTGCTCAACAATAATGTGTTCCTTATTGCCACTCTTCTTCCTTGTCATAGGCAGTTGTTGGTATTTGTGCAGCTGAATTGTGGCCCCCGTTGTTACCACAAGATCATTTTGTGACACTGATAACATCAATGTTTCTCAACCTCAATTCTCCATCAACATATTTTATCATTTTAATTTTGCAAAACAGCTTACAAATTCAGTCTGTATGATGATCATCCTAGTATTCAGCGTGCAAGACAGTTCTCTGTGTAACACCTTGTTTTACAGTTGGGGAAACGAGGTCTAGTTTCCACAGACCCTAAATGGACTGTGCTGCATTGACATAATTTCTTGTAATGCTTCTGGCATTATGGGATGTTGTTTCTCCCTTCGCTATTCTATTGAGGGCTGGTGGGGAATGGGGGAATGCCAGAGGGGATTGTCCCACTGGTGTGTGGGTGGAAAATAACAACTCTAAAGTCACTGTTTCATGCTGAAATAATCAACTGCGCTTGGCATGTATGTGTGTGTGAAGACACTTGGAGGGTCAAGTTTGTACCCACAGCAGTGTTATGACTGCTGGATATGCAGGCTCAGAGGTTTCTCTGGATGGCAAGCTGTCTGTATGTGGAGCAGCCCGCCATACAGATGTCTGCAGTTCTGCAACTGGTTTCCTGTGACTTGCAGCGGCACGCTGAAAGTAATGCATTTTTCACACAAATCCACGTTTTGCATCAAAGTTAGCTACTTGAAACTTATCCTCCCTGTGGTTGTATCATAAGCAACCCAGACAACTAGACTGTGCAACAAACTTGAACCCTGAACATGGTTCCACTTCCTTTCTTTATACCTGTGTTAAAGATACAGGAGCCGTCTCCTCTTTATTTATTTATTTATTTCATGAGATTTATATCCCGCCCTCCTTGCCAATGGTGAGCTCAGGGCGGCTAACAACACAAAAGTAACACACACAATGTCAATGAAACAATTAAACTTATACCCCAAGATCAGCAGCTACAAATTTTTGTAGATGTAAAAAAAAAACTTTTGTAGATATCCACACTAATCGCATAGCTGTGAGAACTGGGTCTGAGGACCTATTTAATTTTTGTTTTGCTCTCAAGTCACAGCCAATGTAGGGTGACCCCCATAGGGCTTTCAAGGCAAGATACATTCAGAGGTGGTTTGCTGTTGCCTGACTCTGTGTAGTGACCCTGGCATTCCTTGGAGGTCTCCCATCCAAATACTAGCAAAGGCCAACCCTGCTTAGCTTCTGAGATCTGATAAGACCAGGCTAGCTAGTGGTAAGAAAAATACAGAAGATTATTACTTAACTGTGGAAGGTTCCATCACATTTCTTTAAAGATCATGTGCTATGTGCCAACGTGCGATTGTGCACATTGGTGATGTGGGGCACTGAAGTGTGAAATCAATGTGACAGCTCTGGGCTATTCCTTTATCTCATCTATCTTTTATCTCTCATGGTCCTAGCATTAGTGTGAACCTAAAATGTCCTATCTTCAGCTCTTTTACCGAAGAGCAAGATACGAACCCAATAAAATAAACAAATGAGGTCCATAATGACTTACCAGAGTTCCAGAGTACAATAGACTTTTTTTTTTTTAAGTGCATTAACTTTGCCATGAACAAAAGCCAAAGTAGGAACATTTTGGAGTTGCAAGTTTCAACTGTCCAGAATTAGCCTCTGCTAAGATAGGGTTGCCAGCTCTGGGTTGGAAAATCCCTGGAGATTTGGGGATGGAGTCTGGGGGAGGGGGTTGGAGAGGAGAGGGGCTTCAGCATGGTGCAATGCCATAGAATCCACCCTCCAAAGCAGCCATTTTCTCCAGGCAAACTGGCCTCTGTTATCTAGAGATCAGTTGTAATTCTGGGGGCTTGCCAGGCCCCACCGGAAGGCTGGCAACCTCCCCCATGTGCCAGTTGCGCTCATTAGACAACCTTCTCTTCATGGTGGCCCTTCTTGGACTATCTACTGAGCAACAGTTATGTTGCGGTCTCTTTTTGTGGCCCTTTGGCCTGGCTGAAGACAGTGAGTGCGGAGGATGATCTCTACTTTCAGGAAAGCTTGCAAAGCAGTTTTCTTTCCAAGGGAGGTTAGATGCTTTTGGCAATTTGGTTGTGTTCACTAGTGCTGTGCGTTGTTGTGATTTGTTGATGGACTGTTCTCTTGTTTGTATGTCTTTGCATCCTTGTTAACTGCTTTGAACCCAAGGAGATAAGGTGGGATATAATAATTTTAAATAAAGAAAAGAACGGCTGCGATTCGGGCAAAATCCAAGAGCTGGAAATGCTGCAGAGCAGGTCTTGCCATCAGCTATCTTATCTTCGGTCCCTGCCCTTTGAACTCTTGTTAAAGGGAACTGGCAGGCTGAATCAGAATTCCAAAAGTGGGTGCAGCCCAGCAGGAGAGGCTTGGAAGCAAAAGGTATTTCTCCCCTCCTTTTGGCTTGTAACACTCTGGAAAATACTTAATAAAATACTTAAATGTTGAGATCCATTCCAATTAGTGTTGCCACCTCTGGCTTGAGGAATGCCTGGAAATTTGGGGCCAGCACCTGATTTTTGGGAGGGGACGGAGCTCAGGAGGAATGTGATGCCACAGAGCCCACCTGCCCAAACTGGCATTTTAAACATTTATTTTAAAAATGTGCATGCCACCTTTTTTTGCCTAATCAGGGCCACCAAGGGAGCTAATAGTTAAAACATTATAAAACCATATACCTAAAACAGTTTAATCCAAAACCAAAATACATATTAAACACACATGAACCAGTAATTAAATCATAGGGCAGGAAGGAGGGATCATTGAGAGAATGCCAGATGAAACAAACAAACAAAAAGCCCTGGGGAGGGGCCATAACTCAGTAGTAGAACATCTGCTCAACATGCAGCAGGTCCCAGGTTCAATCTCTTAGCATCTTCAGTTTAAAGAATCAGGTAGCAGATGATGTGAAAGACCTTTGCATAAGACCCTGCAGAGCCACTGCCAGTCAGACAATACTGACCTTGATGGACAAAGGGTCTGATCCATGGGTAGTACACGAAGCCGCCAGTATAAAACCATGGATCCTGTAATGAACTAATTAATGAGTTAATGAACCTGGAAGTTGTCTGCAGGTGCTCCTGAGTAACCCACAGCCACTTGCTGTAAGAAAGAACCACTGCTAAATTACATGCACATCTGAAGGAGCTGGTGTGCTTCTTGGTGTGGGGGATTCTCCAGCACTAAATTTGAGAACCTTTCTTCTAGAATTGGTCCAAAACTAATAGTACAAGAAAATATATTGTAGCCACTGGCCATTACAAAATACATAAAACACCATAGCAATAATAAAAATTACCACCATTAGAATCAGATTAAAATTGACAATAAATTGTGCTAACGAAAGGGCTAAAATAGATTTAATCTGGTAACCAGCCCCTTAGATCTAATTTTGGATGCCGCTAAAGCAAACAAAGAAACTCTATAAGATACATATGCAACATTATCTGAAAGCAGGAATGTAATCTTCTCCGTTTCTGTGTACATTTGAGTAGCCGATAAGATTCCTGCTCGAAATTTCTCTCTTAGGATACTGTATAACGGACAGTAAAGCATGTAGTGAGGAAGATCCTCCACCACTGACAAGCCACATATGTAGAGAGACAGTCCCCTTTTGGAGTATGGGAATAGTGGCCAGCCAAAAGTGCTGTTTGCATAGATTGAAATCGTAGAGCTGTAAAGGGAACTCTGAGGTAAGACTTAGAGATGTTGACTAAGTAGCTTGACCTGCGATGGTCCAGTTTACAGAATTTATACCAGGGAGCCACTTTGGATTTCAGAATTAGAGCACGATCAATCAGTGCATCAGCGTCATATATCCAATTCCTAAGTTGCGTGTTCTCAGCTGGTGCCCTAAGGAGGTCAACTGGGATGGTATACCTTTGCATGATGGTAGTGATGAAGTTAGAGTGGGTAGGGTGTTTGTCAAAGTGTGTGGTGTCTGATTGATGGCTCATGGAGTTGGAGCTCTGATGTATGTTCTTTTTCCAATATTTTATAACCATCAAATGTGCCCGGGCCTTAGGAGAGGGAAGTCCCAATTCAGCCCTCATCAAAGAAGTGGAAGTGCCTCTGGGCAAGGCTAAAATTCACTTTATAAACTGATTGTTTTGGGTTTTTTTAAAGGATTGTTGTTATTCGCAACACTAGGACAATTGTGTGTATTTAAAAAAAAAATGCACGATTGCTTGCGTTCTCCCTTTCATTTTGTTCCCATCCTTCCTCTGGAGAGCTCAAGGCAGTATGCTCCTCTTTCCACCCTCACCACAGCCCTGTGAGATCGATGAGACAAAAAACAGGGACAATTTCAAGGTCACATAGCAAAGTATGTGGTTGTGGAGGAAACTGAAACACAGGGTTTCCTGGCCCTATGCCAACTGGTACCATTGTACTGCACTGCTGCTGCAATTCTACCAAGGGACATGGTGCAGGCCATCAAGTGGCTAGTTTAAACTTTAATTTTATTCAGGTTTTTAAGACGGCTTTCTAAGACTTGAGCATCTGGTGCTAAGAGTGTTATAGAAGGTTCCAATGTCTCATTTATTTTTCTACAAATGGGGGGAAATGCGGAGGAAATGACCTGTCTGGTTTTAAGAGGAAAACGAGCAGCCTTGCATAATCCTATGCACATTTATTTTGAGGTAAGTTTGACAGGGCTTCCTCCCTCCTAGGTAAATGTGTGCATGGGATTGCAGGGTCAAACCTGCCAATTTCCTTGGGAACTGAATTTTTGCAGCAGGACTTTGTGCTGCAATTCTTATGAATGCCCCAGGAGAAAATCTAAACCAACCATTTTATCCACCCTCCAACAGATACGAAGATGAAATCAACAAGCGCACAACTGCAGAGAATGATTTTGTGATCATCAAGAAGGTGAGAAGCTCTAACCATTTTCTAAAGCACTATTGACATGCTATCACCAACAGTGTTCTGGTGACCAGTCTGGGGCCAGGCAGCTGAATGCCTCTATCACCAGGGTTGCCAACTCCAGGTTGGGGAATTCCTGGAGATTTTGGTACAGAGCTTGGTAAGGGCAGAGTTTGGGGAGGGGAGGGAACTCAGCAGGAATATGATTCCATCGAGTCCACCATCCAAAGCTGTCAGTTCCTCCAGGGGAACTGGTCTCTGCAGTCTGGGGGTCAGTTGTAATTCCAGGAGATCTCCAGGCCCCACCTGGAGGATGGTAACCTCAATTGCCAAGATTTTGCTGCTGCAGGAATTCTTACAGTGTGAATGCAGCACCTCTACGGACGAAGACCAATGTGAGTAAAGATTTGCCATTACATTTCATTCTGGAGGTGATTCTAGTTCCAAACCAACTAAGCATCTACAGTAGTAGCAATTCTGAGAGCTCACATATAGGATCTGGTGTGCATTTGAGATATGAGGTCTGATCCACCCAAACAGCAAATTAGATGCTGAAGCTATTTCTAGGCTATTCCCATTTCAGATAGCAGTTTAGGGATCATGGGATTCAGTGGTCAGCCATACAAAAGAACTCCCTGTTCATAGGAAATCAGATGCCCAGGAGAAGGGTTCAAGCCTATCTTTCTTTCTGATTCTCTCCTACTTAGGGAGGGGCTCTAGCTCAGTGGTTGAGCATTTGCTTTGCATGCAGAAGGTCCCAGGTTCAACCCTTGGTATTTCTAGTTAAAAGGGTGAAGTAGTAGATGGCGTAAAAGAGGTTTACCTGAGACCGTTTCCTGCTGGCCTTGATAGATCAATGGTATTGCAGTTCATGTGAATTCTTACAAACAGGGAAATTTGTCATTGGGATGCATGACCATCCATATGCAGCTTGAAATTTTTCCACTATCTGTTACATTTGTGTGATAGGACTGAACTCAGTAAAGACCACAGCTTGTTAGAAAAAAATGATTTTTTAAATGGAAGAGTGGAGATAAGGAGATCAGAGGATGGCTTTTCTAAAACATTCCCTAGAAGAAGGATGCTTAACATTTTTGAAAACGGGTAATATTAAAAAGATGTATCTTCTAAAATATTGTTGAGCATCCTCAGATGCAATTACCCATGCAAAACAGGGTTTATTCTTTGGATTCGGTTGGGAGCCCAAAGCAGTCTTTCCATGATTCAGAAAGGACTTCCTTATTTACAAACTAAGCAGACAGGAGCGAAAAAGAAGAAAGGTGAAAGACATACAGAAAGGAGAAGTCATTTGCCCAAGGTCAAAGCAGCCAGCCACATTGCTGGGGACAATTCCAGTGGAGTACCTACGTTAGTCTGTTGCGGCAAAAAGAAACAGGAGTCTTGTGGCATTTTAGAAACTAACATTATTTTATTCTAGCATAAGTTTGTGTGGACTACAGCCACTTTGACCAATGTAGGTAATGGATCCTTACTAGGCGTGCATAAACTCACAAAGTTAGGATGAAGAAAAAGTTGCAAACAATAGAGGCCAGAAGGTTAGGAAATGCCAGAAATAGAAGTAATGACATAATTATGTAAAATTCAGATGTAATTAAGAAAAGTACAGAGATCATTCACAACAGCAGGCAATTGATGACAATGCAATTTTAACTAGCTAAGCTAGATAACACCTGTAACAACTGAAGAATCCTAAGTCCTCATTAGGATGGTGTCATGCATCTTGATGAATTCTAAATCAGCAGTTTCATACTGGGGAACTTCCTTTGAAGCTCTGTATCCCCAGAAAATGAAAATGTTGTGTCCTGGGCTGTGGTCAGACGTGCCACTTAGTGTGGTTGGGAAGTGCTCCTAATTTCCTCTGTTGTTATCTGACATGGAGACGTTCAATCAGACATCCCAATGTAATCTGTTTTGCTGCGGGCGCAGCCCATTACTGAATGGTCAGATGGCATGGTTGGGCGAGGGTTTTTGTGTGTTTTTTTTTGCTGTCTTTTGCACATGCACATAACCAAGGAATCGAACCCCTGCGTGGAGATGTCTCCATGCAGGTTTTTTGTGCATGCACTTTCCCGCTCCCTAGAGTCAAGTCTCCACTTTGACAGCTGACAGATCCTTCTGTGGAGCACTTTGATCTCTTTGGTTCACGGTGAGCTGTGGTCACCTGACAGAGATCACTCCCTTTCCCACTCATTTTCACATCTAGCCTAGAGATGGAGACAATTATACAGTTGTGCCTATATCACCAGGCAAATTTTAAAAAATGGTGCTGAGTCAGGATGGAATGAGCAAACCATCCCAATAGCTTGAGAGTGTGCTTGAGACAGTGAAAAATCCGTCCATGGCCCTTTGGCAAGCGTTAGGATCAGACTTTCCCCGGTGTCATTTAATTCCATTTCAGGGGTGGGGCAGAACATGTTGCCGACGACTGAGGGACCTTTCACAGATTTTGTTGTCTGAACATGCACTTTAGCACCACCAGGCATCAGCAGCTATATTGGATCTAAATGCACGTCTGACCGCAGCCCTGGTTCAACA
This sequence comes from Lepidodactylus listeri, assembly GCA_029233225.1. Taxonomy (NCBI): domain Eukaryota; kingdom Metazoa; phylum Chordata; class Lepidosauria; order Squamata; family Gekkonidae; genus Lepidodactylus; species Lepidodactylus listeri. The sequence goes on along the minus strand of JARCFY010000015.1, from coordinate 51,194,738 downwards.
GTGTGTTCTAGTAGACTGAAACGTTGCCCAACGGCTTCTGAATATTGCCATGTTTGTTTCAAGACCTTTTGTGTAGGGAGTGACTTGTTTGTCTTCTATAAAGAGAGGAAGAGAAGGACAATTTAATTGTAGGAACTTTGCATTCATAGCGAAGGTGAAATAAAACAAGAGTCCAGTGGCTCCATTGAAAGACTCACACTGCAGTCCTAAGCAGAGTTACACCGTTCTTAAGTCCACTGAAGTCAATAGGCATAGAAAAGTGTGACTTTGATTAGGATTGCACTGTAGCATAGTGACAGTGATCTGGGCTGCAGTCCTAAGAACACTTTACTGGGAATAAACCCCACTGAATAAAATGGAACTTACTTCTGAGCAGAGCTGCTTAGGATTGCACTGCAGCTCTTAGGATCATGGAGATGGGATTCTCCATCATTTGCACAGGGCAGCGATCTTCCTCTTCTTCTGCGCTTCATCAAAATCTCACTCTGTCCTTTCATTATGCTTCTAGGATGTTGATGCTTCCTACATGAACCGAGTAGAGCTGGAAGGCAAGGTGGATGGATTGACTGATGAAATAAACTTCCTGAGATCTCTCCATGAAGCAGTAAGTAACCATCTCTGTGCCATCTCTGCTCCCTAGAGTCAGGAGATAAATAAGGTGCTGATTTCAAAGAACTAATTGGAGATCCTAGCTCTTCCTCATAAGGGCTATTTGAATACCAAGATCATATCATTCCATTGACAGTCAAGATACACTTATTTAGTGAAATGGCATAAATACTAGCTTGTTTCTTTCATGGATCCATCTTGCGAAGGCATCATGGAAGCCCCAGTGGAATACAGCAATTACAGAAGGCTGGGAGAGGGAGGCTTTCTTAATCCGCTTACTACAATAACAAAAAATGTGGAAGGGAGAGGGAAGGCGAGTCAGAGCTGAACCAAAGTGGAGTGGGGTGGGAATGCGCAAAGGAGTGGTTCTGGGAAGGGCTAACAGCGATAAAGGCTATTCATTATGAGAAAATATATGTGGGGAAACAAACAATGAAGATAAGCATCCAGAGATAAGAGACTTAAAAGTCTGAGAATTCATATTTTCACCTCAGTTTCCCAGACATACAATACCAACTGGATAAGAGAGCAATGGCTGATAGCTGTTGCTTCTCTGCAGAGAACAGGATTGTCCTCTGTGAAAACAAATTCAGGCTTCTGTGCTTGGGGTTGCTTTTCCTGACAAGATCACACATTTGACAGCTCTTTACACTTAGGCTGTTTTTACATCTGACTTTCCCGCTGGAATCATTCTAGTTCCAAAAAAACCTGCCCACACCTCTGTGCGGTGTGAAACCGTGCTGCTACTGAAATGTCCACATCTACTAATTGCCCTCCTGTGGTCAAGCTAGTATTCAACCGGCTTGATTCTGCTTTAAACAATTGCTGTTGATTAGTGCACTTAGACCCCTGGAGTGAAATTTCACACCACTGTGAAATCAGCACAGGAAAAGACAGCAGTCAAACTACTTTAGAGGGGAGGTGTAAAATGACCCTTAGAAATAGAAAGGCTTCTTTTCCTTTACCCAAAAGTAAACATAAGGCTTAGCCATGGTTCATGCTAACCCTGGGTTGTTGGTTTAAACCTAGGAAAAAAAGAGCTCAAGTGTCCATTAAAAAACACAGGCTATATTAGGGTAGCCGCTGGCCCCTGGCTGGCCATCCCCCGGAGCATTCTGGGAGCAGGGCCTGCAGAAGTCAGTAGCTGCATGGTACCACACAGGGGTCATTTTGTAGAAAAAGACGTGCAGGAGCTCATTAACATAACTCATTAGCATAACTTATTTGCATATGCTACACCACCGGACATCACCGGAAGTATGTCAGAAGGCAAGAAAGGAGAGAGAGAGAGAGAGCTGGCAGAAAGGGGACAGCTACTAATCCAAGCCTCAGAAATACCACTATTCTGGGAGGATAGCTTCAGTGGTGGCTGAAGCCTTCAGAAGACTGGTTGGAGGAACAAGGACCTTTCCAAGGGACGGGGTCATTTTGCTGCAGCCATGACACAAGCAGGCATTCCCCCACCGGGGGGGGGGGGCTGAACTCCCCCGAGCTCCTGCTCGAAATGACTCCTGATACCACAACATTCCAAAAGTGATGTCACAGTGTTGGGTGATGCCAGTCTCTCCACATTTTCGCTCCCAATGATCCATCAAGCATTGGCAGGAGCCCAGGGCCAGGGGTGGAAAAACTGATGAGGCAACATAGAAATAGTCTAAATAAATAGTGATAAGCAAAGCCCTACCTCTGGAGGGCTTGTTTAGAGAGAATCCAGTGGGACCTATTTGAACCAGACATGCAAAGAGACTGCATTGCTTAGAACGCTGCTGTAACCATGGTTTGCCTTTTGCAGTTCTGTAACTTTACCGGGGTTAACACAGTTCATGGGCTGGATCATGCATTCATTTTCTGCTAGGAGAAGACATTTCTGTCAGTAGCACAGATTTCTGCCTCCCTGTCCCACTGTAGCCCACCAAACACCTCTAAATGCTGCTGGGGAGACAGGGGACCCTCAGAAACAGCAAAAGGGGTGAACTGGAGGTCCACAGTGGGACAGGGGAAACCAGTGAAAATTATTCTGCTAGCGTAAAAAAATCACCACTGAATCCTACTCCATGAGTTGCAAACTCTCTTCAAAACGTGGTTCTAGATCCTGGTTTGTGGCTGGTCCTTAACAATGGTTTACATATAACATTTAGCCTTGGTTAAGGAAAATAAACTACGGTTGGGTGTTACGTCTGCATGGCTCCTTTAAAGGCATGGCCTTTGTCTGTTATTAACACTATAAGAATTATGCCATAGTTCAAGATTAACATATTTGTATGTTGCCTTTTCCTCATACCATGGTGGCTTGATAAATTATGGCGCTGTGTATAAATCTATATTTGTTCAAAACTTCACCAGAGCTCATTTCTAGTTTATACAGCACAGTTTAATTGGATAAATTATTTGGATAAATTATTAGGGGACTGTGGTCTATACCACTGTGTATAACTTGTTGTAACTGGGATCCTACTATGTAAATTTTGCATTTTTTAAAATGTGTCGTGTTAACACTTATGCTTTGCTTCAGTTCTGTTTTTAGACTTCTGGTTGGCTCTACAGCCCTAACCCTATTGCATTGCTTATTGAATGTCCCACCTTTTTTTTTTAACAACAGTTTTATTGTTTTTTGTAGAAGTAAGCAAATTACAATGATAAAACATATAGCAAAATAATTACAAATACTGTGGTGTAATTAGTTACTGCACTCGATAAAAAGACCAGTTAGGTGGTGCACAAAACGGTTAGATGTTGGTATCGTTTTGTGCCTTTGCTCTGAGATGATACTCGGGTTTGTGATGGGTGCTGAGATTAGCCGTAGATGTACGTTTTGAACTTGGTGTCCATTGTGTGTTCCCAGTCGAAGCTATTAAATGTCCCACCTGTCGACTGTATTGACTCACTCTGTGTAATTCTCCTTAAGTCCAACTTCCGAGTGAGAAATGTGGACTATAAATAATGCAAATAAATAAATAAATAAATAAATAAAACCTAAAGTTTAGAGTGGGATAGTTTAGATGGGACTTCCGTCTGAAATACTTAAGGACAGCAGTTAATTCCACACAGTCAACCAGTGCACTGTTTGCATGAGGGACGCAGGAGGAGACACACTGAAGCTGATGATAAAATAGCTTTTGCAACAACCAGCACTTTGACTGAGGAAACATTCTTGGGAAAATCTAGCTTGTGTATATGGTGCCCCAAGTAAATATGTGTATGTATTTATTTGCTTCAAGGTGGTTTACAACCAGAGTGTTGATCTGTGCAGTTCTTGAATTCAACAGATGGGGGTCAAAGGGAGCTTACCAATTCTGCCAGCGTAATGAGTTTGTGTTGATTTTTTTTTAGTGTGATCAATATTCTACATATTTAATATTTTATTGCTTAGAAGTTTGCGCAGGAAGTGAATGCAATTAAGTGACTGTTGTTCCTCTATGACAAAAGCTAGAATTCTGATCACATATAATTACTTTTTTTGTTGCACTGATTCATAGCCGCAGCCTTTGCCAGGCTTGGCTCTGGCACTCTAAACTGTGCCAAGCACCTTCTTGGCTGAGTGAGGTTTTTTCAGGAAGACCCTAAGCCCTTGCTTCGCAAATCCGGTTCCTGTCTCATGTGATTCTCGGGCTCAATATATGGGAGTCAAAGGGAGTGTTTACAAAGGCTGCTGGCTTGATGAGTTCATGTTGATTTTCTTGGCCACGTTGCAGGAACTGGAGAGAGTCTATTTCTGAGCCTGTACCAAGTTGTTCACTAATGCAAGGGCTTCTGTGGGACACGTATTTCCCCCCTTGTTCTCAGGGCTGGTTAAATGACAGATCTGGTCACAATACTGGTAGAGTTACACATTACAACCATGTATATATGGCCTGTGATCCAGACCAGAAATTTTTCAGCATGTCAAACACAAACATTCAAAAAGAAAAGTTTGTTGGTTACCATGATAAAGTTAGCAGTGTGGCCTAAGCATAAGCTACGGTTAGAATGGAAAGGATCCTGTTCTTGGCCCATGGAAACCTCATGACCCTGGCAGCCTGATTCTCTCACAGGGCCATTGATGGTGGAACAATATTTTGTAACAACAAATACTGTTCAATACATTTGATTTTTTAGTATCAGTAGTATAACAGGAGAACTTCCACCATCTCTGGCTGAGGACAGACTGGCAATGTGGGGCAGGAGAGCTCCACTTCAGAAGCAGGGGAAGGGAGCCAGTTCAAACAGCTGCAGCTGTTCCCCAGCTCCCTTCTGTACTCACCCACTTGGGAGCCACTTCTCTTCCGCCTCAGAGAGACATTGGCAGAAAGCAGTGTCCAGGGGCCGTCTCCCGCTTGGATCCCGCTTCCTGGCTGTGTGGATGGGAGAAGGCAGGATTCAAGTGGAGGCGGTGGTGTGACTGCGCTGCCACGGAGAGATGCGCATGAGCGCATGAGGTGGGGGGATTTTAAATTTTTAGACTGCTGCTGCGGCCATGCGCCTATGCACATAGGTGCCCATGCACCTTTTGCCAAAACAGCCCCGCCACGAGTTGTGGAGGCCGGCCCACCCGGGGCCGCTCCACAGCAGTCTGAATGCTCCATTCTGGCATGCTAACGCAGGAGTCTCACCAGTGTGAATGGCCAGCCCAGGGCCAGCTTTCCCCCACGGCTTTTGGCCCCACTTCCCTTCCTCTTCAGAATCCCAGTCTGTCCTCGGCCTCTATCTCCACAGCACATGCTTTAAAAAAGATTTGGTGAGTGAAGGGCCCTAAAAGATGCTGAGGATGAGAATAGTCTCATCTTTTCTTCCATATAATTTTAAGTTGGCTCCAGCTGTTGGGCCTTGGGTCTTTGCAAGAAATATGGAGAACGAATGAAGTTAAGTAAACTCTGGATAAGAAACCCAAGTTTCCAGTTGAAGGAAATGATAGCTGGAAAGTGCTTAGGAAACAGCCAATGTACATTACTTGCTTCATTTTTTCAGGAGCTGCGTGAGCTGCAGACACAGATTTCGGACACTTCTGTGGTCCTTCAAATGGACAACAACCGAAACTTGGACTTGGACAGCATCATTGCTGAGGTTAAAGCTCAGTACGAGGAAATCGCCAACAAGAGCAGGCACGAGGCAGAATCCTGGTACCAAACTAAGGTGGGCAACAATAGAGAAGGCGGGTCTGAATGTGAACCACCAGCTGGAGATCGTGGCAAAGTTTCTAACCCTCCACTGAGCAAAATTTGAATGAAGGCTTTCTCCAGCCTAAGGAGACCCTCTTCTTCCAACAGAGGAGCCGCTTAAGCTGGAGGAAGGCACCACAGAATGGAGTGACTTCCTCCAATCCAAGGCAGGGTATCCACTTTGGATTCTATCCTTTTGTAGTGGTTCAGTATACAATAATTGTTTTCACAGACAAGATGCCCATGGTACATCAGACTTTGTATACTTACTACTTCTGGGGATCTGTTTTATCCACACACCAGTCCTATAGGGTGATCTTAATTATCCCTGATTGCCATCAGAATATCCATAATCAGAAGCGGGTGACTGACAGCTCTTTGATTGACCCTGAGTGAAGTCCATTGTGACATCATCAACTGTCTAGCCAACTGTCCTTCTCTTTCTTTCATATTGCATTCTTAGTCAATGCATGCTGGTGGTCAGTCTTAAGAAACTTCACACTTTTGCACAAATAAGCACAGAGGCAGATAACAGATGACCATTCATAAGTTACCCCAGCTGAAAAAAATCCAGTCTATCCATTACGTCTTTCCATAAGCCCACTTACCTCCCTTACTGAGGCACACAAGTTACCCAGTCATCACATAACTCATCTCTTCTCCCCTCCTTTGCAAGCAGATGTCATTCGGGAAACTTCCCAGGGCGGAATGAGATAGCTGGACACATCAACCTAAGGTTACTGACAGCTTTTGGGATTTAGGTTTGATTGGGCAGAAGCTTGGAGGGGAAGAGCAGGCACAAAGAAAAGTAGCCAGCAGTGTTCCCTTAAGCTGAGTTAGTGGGAGCTTGCTCACAGTTTTTTAGCCTCCAGCTCACACATTTTCATCCTCGCTCAGGAAGGATTGCTCCTGAGCAAACTAATTTATGCAGCAGCCAAATCGCTCGCTCACAGCTTTAATGCCAGTAGCTCACAAAGTAGACTCCATAGCTTCCAGGGATCATTGGTAGCCAGTTATCCTAAAACAGGTGCACAGAGCTCTTGTTCTATGAATTGCAAGTTCAGTTTCTCCTGTCCATCATACACCTTCTGAATACTAGCCAGGACACCAGAGGCCGTGGTCACACACACTAAATAATCAACTTTCAATCCACTTTCAGTGCACTTTCAAATTGGGTTTTGGTGGTTCACACAGTAACAATCCAGTTAGAAAGTGCACTGAAAGTGGATTGAAAGTGGATTATTTTGTGTGTGTGACCGCAGCCAGGTTTTGGTTTCTCCAGTCCCCTCAAATCTATCCCATACTTTCTCTTCTGCAACTGAATGGCTGCCATTTACTTCTGTGAGGGAAAAAGTAAAACACTTCCCTCGAGGTCTTAGTTACAAGGAGTTCAGTATTTATTTATTATATTTTTATCCCACCCTCCCCGCAAGCTGGCTCAGGGCGGCTTACATTACTTGGTAAATTGTGCCAAGTACATATAGACATTTAAAACCAGTTAAAACAGACAACAATTTATAGTTAAAATACTCATAATATCCTTCAATCAGATGGCGTACCCTATAAACAGCACCCAAAAGTCCCCATTTAGCAGTCTCCCCACACCTCAGGATGGTAGGACTCAGTCTCCATTATGGCCAGCCCTATGCCACCGATGTTGGTGGTGGTTGTTGATGGTAGTGGTGGGTGGCTTCTAGGTGAAGGCCTGGTGGAAGAGCTCTGTCTTGCAGGCCCTGTGGTATTGCACAAGATCCCGCAGGACCCTGATCTCCTCCGGGAACTCATTCCCCCAGTAAGGAGCCACCACTGAGAAGGATGCCTCTGACCCCGCGGGGCTGTGCCTCCAGCAACAGGGGGCCTGTGGCCCCCAAGGCGGCTGTCTTGCCATGCCCTTCTTACACCGACCTTCATTTCTATCTTTTTGTGTGTGTTCTGTTCATTTAAGTTTGAAGCCCTGCAAGCCAGTGCTGGGAAGCATGGAGACGACCTGCGTAGCACCAAGACTGAGATTGCTGAAATTAACCGCACCATACAGAGGCTGCAGGCCGAGATCGATAACATGAAAAATCAGGTGAGGAGAAAAAACTGTTCAAGGAGGATACTGTCATGGAAGGTGCATGCTCAATGAAGATGCAGGGTGGGGGTCCAACTCAAACAGTGCCCACTCTGTACACCTCTCAACACCACTGCCCCTATCGAACGGTTCTGTCGATTGGCAAACTGCTTCACTTTTTGAGCAGGTACCAAATTCACAGTGCCATCCCAAGCAGAGGTATACCCATCAAAGCCTATGGGTCTAGAAGGGGTTGACTCTGCTTAGCATTGCTCTGTGAGTTACTTAGGAGAATTTCTGTCTCTCAGCAGTCTAAAGCACATGTTCCCAAACTTATTTGGCCTACCACCCCTTTTCAGAAAGAAAATTACTCAGCGTCCCCCTGGAAATCTATTTTCAAGAAGTGGACAAATTTGCACATAGTAAAGAAAGATGTTGTTGTAAATAAGACACCTTGAAGCTCAAAAGCATAAAAGTATTTAAGAAAATCAACCGTAGTAACATTTGCATACACACAAAAAATTAAGATAATGAAGGCTGTGATTGGCTGTGGGGACCCCTCTCCACCTCCACCTCCCTCCCTGATCCCAGGGAAGATGAGGAGAAAGCAGGAAAAGGCTGCTTTAAATAGGTTCTGGACTCTTCTTTCTTTATGCTTCCATCACCCCTTTATTTTTATTCAGTGCCCCCCAATTGCACCCAAGGCTCCTACCGCCCACCTGGATTGTTCCAGTGCCCCCCAGGGGGCAGTATTGCCCACTCTGGAGACCAGTGGTCTAAAGTTAAAGGAGGCTCCTGTTGCTGTCCAAAACAGCCTGTGATTCATCTCAACTTCCTGCAAGGCATCACATTGCTGGTTACAGAAGGAAGAAGTCACAAGTTCCATCGGAGCTGCCCATAGGAAGCTTCCTTGCATGCAGATCAGATCTGATCTACAGTTGCCACTGGATACCTAATGCTGCTCAATTTGGCTGTGGTCAGACGTGCCATTTGGCACAGTCAGGAAATGCTCCTTTTTCATCTGTTGGTGTTTGAAATGGAGTTACTCGATCAGACATCCCAGTATAATCCATATCACTGCAGGCTCAGCCTGTCACTGTGCGATCAGACGGCATGGACAGGCGAGGGGTTTTTTTGCCTGCTTTTGAGCATGTGCATAAATGAGGGCTCAGTTTTTGCCCATGTGCTTTCCAACTTCTGGGAGTCTAGCCTCTGCTTTGACCACTTGCCGATCCTTCCATGGAGCACCGTGATCCCTTTGGTTCACAGTGAGCCATGGTCACCTGACACAGATCACTCCCTTTCCTGCTCATTTTCAAAGCTGGACTAGAGATGGGGGCGATTATGTGGTTATGTGCATATCACTAAGCGAGCTAAAAAAATATGGTGCCAGTTGGGATGGAATGAGCAGACCATTCCAACAGCCTGAGAGCCCACTTGAGTGATCAGACTAGGGAAAATCTGTTTGTGGCCCATCGACAAGCATTAGGACCAGACTTTCCCCAGTGTCTTTTTACTCCATTTCAGGGGTGGGGCAGAACAGGGTGCTGACAACTGCGAAAGCTTTCCCAGATATTGCTCTCTGATCGTGCACTTTAGATCCGTCTGGCATCAGCAGCTATATCGGATGTAAAGGCATGTCTGGTGGGTTTATGTCAGCCCAAGGTTTGAAACCAACATTTGAAGTTGGTGTAATTAACCACACTCAGTCTTAATTATGGTTTTGTATGATGTATATCGTAACATAACGCTGACGTTTCTTGGTGCTGCTCTTGGGCACTTCCTAGCTACAAAGATTTCTAGCCAGAGGAGAGGTAAGGAAACCAGCATGAGTCAAGGAAAATCACAATCTCAATGGTCACCTATGGACCAGATCTTGGTTTTACAAAACTAATCTTATTTAAAATAAACCATGGTTTTGCATTGTCTGAACCTAGCTACTGCCTCTGAACTTCAGAATTCCCATTGGCTAAGAACTATTGTCCGGACCAACCAGCATAAATTTATCTAGTCCTTTTTAAAAGTCTCATGCTATTATCCAGTCCACTACCAATGGCAATGTGTTCCATAGCAATGCAGCCTGGGTTTCTATTTTGTTCCAAGCCTAGTCAGAAAGCAGAGTGACAGCACAGAGACAATTCATCTGTTCTATCAGTTGGTGGCCTTCTCTGCCTGTTTGAATAGTGGTCGAGCATTTGCGTTGCTTGCAGAAGGCCCCAAATTCAATTCCTGGTGTCTCTATTTAAAAGGATCAGCCGGTACGCAATACGAAAGACCTTTGCCTGAGATCTTGGAGAAACGCTGCAAGTTAGACAGTCCTCTTGACCCTAATAGACTAAAGGTCTGACTCAGCTTCCTGTATGTTCTGACATATAAATTCCATCCATTGGCCATTTTGTTCAAGTAGCTGGCAAACTTACAGATTTGACTCTGACGATTCATGCCAGAATGTTCTGTGTTCTGGTGAGCACTGCCAATTTGCAGACAGAAGCTGGGCAGAAACTAATTCTGCGGATGGTGCCCTCAAGGACAACGAATAACCAGAGTTTGAATAAAAGCAAAGAAAGATACGCTGCTGTGAATCACTCCCTATAGCATTTGTTTAGCTTTAGGGCAGGCTGGCTACAGCAAACATCCCTAAGCAAATAGTGTGATCCAGGAAAACTCACATCTGAATAATGAATGGGAGCTTTGCAACCAAGGTGTGGCAATACACCCTTCCTCTATAGGATTTGCATTGCACATATTTGCATTGCACTATACGAGAGCATAGTGCTGATAATGCAGTTGATGATAGGAGCATAGGGAAATAGGCTCGGCATTGACACAAGAGTATAAGAAGAGCCCTGCTGGATCAATGGTCCATCTAATCCAGCATCCTGTCTAACACAGAGGCCAACCAGTTCCTCTGGATGGCTAAAAATAGGACATAGAGGCTGAGACCTTCCCCTGATGTTACCTCTTGGCTCTGGGATTCAGAGATTTAGTGCCCCTGAATGTGGAAGTTCCCTTTAGTCACCATGGCTAATAGCCATTGATAGACTAATCTTCCATGGATCTATCTAATCCCCTTTTAAAGCTGTTTATACCTGTGGCCATCACTACATCCTCTGGCAGCAAATCCCACGTTTAAATAACTCTCTGTGTAAAGTAGATTTCCTTTTGTCCATCCTGAACCAATGGCCAATGGCTAGCCATTTTTATTTTATTTATATTTCTTTATTCATTTATAGATTCAATTTTTAAATTTCCTCCCTCATATTTGGGGCTCATAGTGGTGGACAGCCTTTAAGAGATACAATCAATCAAATTTAAAACACGTTAAAAATCATGAAACAAATACAGTACCCATTCCAGATGGTGCCTTGAATAAATTTATCCTAACCCCAAAGGGGGGAGAGGGAAAGGAGAGGCCAGACTGAATAAGAGCAATTTCTGTCCTCAACCATAAGCCTAGCGGAACTTCTCTGCCTTACAGGCCCTGTGGAACTGTACTAAGTCCTGCAGGGCACGGATAGCGTTAGGCAGAGAGTTCCACCAGGTCGATGACAGACAGATATTTCGTCATATACAAGGAGCTGCATGCAATAAGCATGTCCAACATAGGTGGAGCACAAAGGACGGGTTGAACATGGGAGTACAAGAAGCTGCCTTATACTGAACCAGACCAATGGTCTATCAAGGCCTTCATGGAGAAGAGGTCCATCCGTTTGTTTCATGGCTCTATGACTTTTTGCTGTACATTACCCAAAACCCTGCACAAGCAGGGATAGGGTAATTAACAATTATTACTATTACTATTATTATTATTATTTACTAGCCATGTGGACTAAAGGGGAACGCCATACACAGAGGCAGTAAAACTTGGCCATTGTGTGCTCCCTGTTTAACCCTCTGGAGAAACTTGTTTACTTACTGTGTAGACCAATATGCTGGATTACATGGACCACTGGTGTGATCCAGCAAGCTCTAGTTATGTTCTTATGTTCTTGTTTCAGTATTGTCAGAACTGACTGGCAGTAGCTGTCCAGAGTCTCAGGCAGAGATCTTTCACATTACCTGCTACCTGCTCCTTTTAACTAGACATGCCAGGGATTGAACCTGGAATTTTCTGCATGCAAAGCAGGTGCTCTACCATTGAGCCTACACATAAGATGGATGGGAGTTCCCCCCTTCCCTAAAAATTGTCTATCCGGTTTTATTCAGCACTTCCTTCAGCAAATTGACGCCACCATACAGGATTGTCACCCTCCTCCCCCATGTTGTAGCCTCAGGTCATCCAATGAGCTTTGTGGCTGTGGCAGAATTTTATATTAAGGGAGACTTGGCCATTTATGTATAAGGTATATTGAGCAGATGTAGCAAAAGCAGACTATGGTTTATTCCCATGAAGCACTGCAGTATGTCCAGTGCCTGCTTTCTAGTCACAAAGCGGTGCCTGGCTGTGAACAAACGGTTTCCCACACATACCTCACATTCCTTTAGCCAAAACGCACTAAGCCCCAAGGCTGAATCACTAGAGATTTTTGTCTATATTTCACCTGCTCTGACCTAACTGATAGCCCTTAGGGAGGAGAAGTTTATGGTTTTATGGTGCCACCAAGGGGAAGGGTCTGGCTACTGGTGCACTCATGACATTCCCGTGGGACATTTGATGTATGTCTTTTATTATCTTGCAAAAGGGAATAAGTATTGTCAAGGTTCCCTTGTTCAGCACCACCTCCTGAATGTCCTTTTGGGATCTTCAGGTAGTGGTCAAGAGACATCTCTTTCTTAATTGTGTACACTGCCATTTTTGGTGAATGCACTGAGCTTTTTGATATTATGGTACGATTCAAGTAAATAGATTGTACTGCAGGCTTGTGTCCTCCTCTCTTTCCTACCGAGACTTGGTGTCCTGCCAGAATCCCATCCAGCCCAGTGAACCTAAGTGAAGCTGGTACACCAGGTGGAAGCCTGGTGACCAGGTAAAAACATTTGTTCCCCTGCAACATTGGCCAGGGAGGGATTTGACTCCATGCCTCTGCCTGACACCTTAAGCTCTACACCTCAATCACTGCTCAGTTATTGCCCAATACTCAGTACGATCCCTGATTATGAGTAACCCAAGCTGGTCCAATCTTGTCAAATGTTGGAAGCTAAGCAGGAAGACCACCAAGGAAGTCCAGGGTCACTACCCAAAGGCAGGCAATGGCAAACCACCTCTGTATGTCTCTTATCTTGAAAACCATACAGAGTCGCTGTAAGGTGGCTGTGACTTAACAGCACTTTCCATCACCGCTCAGTACACAGCCCCTTTGTACTGAGATATACCATTAGTCCTTCTAGGACAGCAGGGTCTACTCAAACTGGTAGGGTATTTTCCAAAGCCTCAGCAGAAGCTTTTCTCTATTTGGCTACCTAAGTGGAATTGGCACTGGGCCTTTTAGTTGGCAACATACATGCTCTGCCATTGATCTCTAGGTCTGCCCAGTTTGTTTGTTTGTTTTTAAACTTTTTATTTTAAATTTTTTCCTGAGTAGAACAAATAGAAAGCAGATTTACAGACTGGAGAAGGCAGGAGGGCCGCACCACCATGTAACGTCAGTTCTAGTGATTGCTGCAACTTCTGTTTCTGATTGGATCTCTAAGCCCTAAAACGGCACGTGTGCCGAAAGCCTTCTATGGACTATACCAGGGGTGGCCAACCTTGCTTAACGTAAGAGCCACATAGAATAAACGTAAGAGCCACATAGAGATGTCTGAGAGCCGCAAGACAGGAACAAATATCACACACACGTTTTTATTTTTTAAAATATGCAAATTTGCTTTTTATTAACGTTAAATGGGACTGCCAAAAATAAAAACAAATGAGGAAAACCAGTTATAAGAAAGAGAGAGAGAGAAACTAGGAAAGCAAATAGATGGGAGGGAGGAGGGAAGGAAGGAAGGAAGGAAGGAAGGAAGGAAGGAAGGAAGGAAGGAAGGAAGGAAGGAAGGAAGGAAGAGAGAAAAAGCATGCCTCCCCTTTGCTTGCCCAGCCGCCCTGCCAGGAGCCGCACAATATGTGTGAAAGAGCCGCATGTGGCTCCCGAGCCACAGGTTGGCCACCCCTGGACTATACCATTTCATACTGCAGGAGGCAGATCACATAATCAAATGTTTCCTGCATTTATAGAAAAGTACCCTTACTAGTTTTCTAGAGAGAGGAGAGGATGTCTCTTTGACATGCTCATTTTCTAGGTGTAGGGATTTTCTTCAGGGATTGCAAGAAGGTCAGTCCAAACAGTCCTGTGTTTTGTCTTTCTAGCGTGCCAAGCTGGAAGCAGCCATTACTGAGGCAGAGGAACGTGGGGAACTGGCAGTCAAAGATGCCAGGGCAAAGCTGGAGGAGCTGGAAGCTGCCCTCAACAAAGCCAAGCAAGACATGGCCCACCAGCTGCGAGAGTACCAAGAACTCATGAATGTCAAGTTGGCCCTGGATGTTGAGATCGCCACCTACAGGAAGCTGCTGGAAGGAGAGGAGAGCCGGTGAGTACCTGCAATCACCATGCCTCTTTACACTCTGCGCTTAGCCGCAGTACACCATCCTAAACTGATGGCACTGTAAGTAGGAAGATAGCATTCTTGCCGGTATGATCGAGGTGGTCTTGTGGCTCCAGCAGCCGCAGCTTGTGGGATGGGAGGCAGAGAGCATCCCCTACATCTGACCACAGTTGAAAGGGGAAGGGGACACAGTGCCCTTACTAGTGGGCATCAGGAGACTTTGATGGGGCTTCTAGGGCCATGCTTGCAGTCCTGTACAGATGAACAGCTACTGAGTGGCTAGCAGAACCTGGCGCCAGCAAGTGATATTATCATCTGGTGCATGTGCCAAGTTCTACTACCTACTCAGCTGCATACCATGCTGTAGCCACAGTCCTGGGAGCTCTGCCACTGCTTCCCAGAGACTGGAAAGGGTGCTGCCTTCCCCGCCACCTTCCCCACCACCTTCAGAGGGGTGAGATATTTCTGTGTCCCATCCCATGAACCACGGCTCGGCTCCACCCCTCCTTCTTCAACTACACCCATGTATCACCACCTTCTTCCACCTGTGGCCATGCCCGCTGCTTTAATGGAAAAATATGAAATAATATTCTATAAGTAAGAAAAATTCCTCTACCATGCAGGGAGTGCCTTTCCTTGGCAAATGCCATACAAACTGTCTCTATACGTCTTCTTTTGAGAGCAGATGGCAGGAATTCCGCAGTAGCAGCAGAAAAGAAAAGGCGTAGAAAAACTTTTTGTTCTTTCTTGATCCCAATGCATTTCACTTATGGCTTCATCAGGGGATCTATTATAAGCAAAGAAAATACACTCATAGAATCAAACCATATTTAAATATATATATAATCATTATAATTCAGTTAGAATGATTAAAAACAACGCAGGAACCTACAGACTGAAAGTCTTTTTGAGCATTAGGCATTTTTAAAAAGGATTCTGATAGAGCCATAGGCGAAACGTGTTGGGATCAAGAAAGAATTAAACGTTTTTCTATGCCTTGTTTTTCTTTTCTGCTGCTACTGCTGGTATGGCCCTGACTTCTCTACTTGTAGGAATTCCACAGTGACATCTTTTAAGTATTGACACTCATGCTCCTTGAAAATACTGAGTCCGTTAACAAACAAAGCACTGGGTTATGAAGGAACTCACGTACTACTAAACCTCATGCCTCCATCCATACCTCCATCCATACCATATTCATTCATTTTCTCCAGTGCCAAATAGAGATACTTCATCCTCATTTTCCCACAAATTCTGGCATTCTCAGCTCACTGGGTTTGTTTCACTAGAGGAACTACCACAGTGTTCGGACTCTTCTATTATTTATCTCTGACTTTTATACACTGTTCACCTTACTGCAGTTCAAGAGCCAGTTTGGTGTAGTGGTTAAGTGCGCGGACTCTAATCTGGGAGAACCCGGTTTGATTCCCCACTCCTCCACTTGCACCTGGCTGGATGACCTTGGGCAAGCCATAGCTCTGTACCAGCTGTTCCCTCAAGGACAGCTTGGGAAAGAGCTCTCTCAGCCCCACCTACCCCACAGGGTGTCTGTTGGGGGGAGGGGAAGGGAAAAGGAGTTTGTAAGCCGCTCTGAGACTCCCTTGGGGAGTGGAGGGCGGGGTATAAATCCAATCTCTTCTTCTTCTTCTTAATTTCCCCTTTTTAATGTGCACATGTTCATTGATAAAACACTGGTAAAAATCTAGCTGGATATGATAGTTTGAGCTGTTGTATCAAGATGCTTTTTGTGTGGTGTTTAACCAATGCGCAGGAATGACTATTTCTATCAGTACACCACACAAAAGAAGCTCGATGCAACCATTCTAACGACCAGTCATATGACCATATCAAGATAGTTTTTTAAAAGCTGTGTTTTATCAATGGACACATTTATGCACATCATTAATGCAGAATAGGGGGAAATGCACATGAACAAAGGGAACTGAAAGCTAGGTGAAATGCATAGAACTTTAATTCTTAACTAGAAACATTTCTAGTTAAACTGGAATTAAAGACGTGTGGAAGTTAGTGCAGATTAACATTTGGGAACAATGAAGTAATGAAAATCCACCGATCCCTAATGTCAGCTGAAAATCCACCTAATCTATTATTTTGGGGCCTCTCCTTCTATTTACCCTTGTGGCCCCTTCAGTGGGCTTCTATTGGATTGAGGATCATGGCCCTGCTCTGGCACAGCAGTTGTTATGTTCCCCCTGGGGCTGGAACACCCCGTGCTGATTATTCAGACACACTGCTGTCGCCTCTGAATATTTCATACTGAGAACAATTTCTTTTGTGTTGCTTCTTTGTTGGCAAGAGCTGAAATCCTGTGGGTGCTGTTAGAAAAAATGAAAGCTAACTCTCTTTCCCTCTTCTATTCTTGGCAGGCTGGCCGGTGACGGAGTTGGTGCTGTGAACATCTGTGAGTTTGCTTATTATTTATTGAATTCTCCCCTTTCAGCTACAACTATAGGCTCATAATACATCCAAATCTGACAAAGGCTTCCTTTGATGGCACAAAACATATCCCCTAGGGGTGTACCTAACAGATACTGTCTTGCACATGTAGAAACACCTACTGCCAGAGGGACATGCTGTTTAGCAAAGCACTGCCTATACAGTGGGGGACAGGGCAGTGCAAGAGAAAGCACGATGTAGGATTCAATCCATTGTGTGATGAGCTATATATAGGATTTCCAGGACCCTCCTGGCAATTGGTGGTGGAAGGGGGAGACTTACTAGGAGCGGGAATGAGGTCCAGCCAACATTGTAGTGATGTATCTATGTCACTTCCGATGTGACCCAGAAGTGATGTCATAATGCAGCAACATCAGGTGATGCTCTGGTATTTGGGCAAAAACTATATGGTAAATTTGGCTTCTATCATAAGAGTTTGTGCCCAAATAACAGAGCATCACCCTAATGTTGCTGATGTGATGATGTCACTTCTGGGTCATGTTGGAAGTAACATAGACAACGTTGCTGCCCATCGGCTGGGACTCACTTTTTTTCAAGGTAAGCCCCCCCCCCCCCGGCCATCTGATTGGCAGTGAGGCAGTGGAGCCTGGCAGTGGGGGACCCCCACTTCCACCAGAAGTCTGGCAACCCTAGATAAAAAATACATGATTTATGTACCACCATTATATATGTGTTTTATCCACAAATATCAGGGTAGGGAATAGGGTTGCCAAGTCTGGGTTGGGAAATACCTGGAGACTCTGGGGGTGGAGCCAGGAGAGGGTGGGGTTTGGGGAGGGGAGGGGCCTCAGTATAGTACAATGCCATACAGACTACCCTTCAAAGGAGCCATTTTCTCCAGGGGAGCTGATCTCTGTCAGCTGGAGATCAGTTGTAAAAGCGGGAGATTCCCAGGCCCTGCCTGGAGGCTGGCAACCCTAGTAGGGAAGGCGAGCTGCTACATTCTCAAGGGCTACTCTGTTCTCCAGACAGAGCAGGAAGTGTATTTTGCTGTGCCAAAGTTTGGATCCCCTGGAGTATTTCTGCTAGGGTTCCGATTTACCTGCTTGGTGGGCAGAAACTGGATGGCCAAATGAGGAGGGAGTGGATCACCATCCCCACATGATGTGTCTTCTCCTGAGACCCAGAAGCAATGGCATGGCGCCAGGGGTGATGCTCAATTGTCCGGAAATGATGCTATTGCTTCTGGGACATGCTGGAAGTTGCAGCATCACCCAGGGAAGATGATAATGCCCCCCCCACCCGGTACTCCCTCCTCCCATCACCCTCTAGTTGCCAAGCCATTCAGCCCTGGTGTCTGGAGATGTTAGGATTTCTACCCGTGGAGTATTCTTCCCCATCCCCAACCGCTGCAACCCCAAATGCCCTCCCATGCTGCTTCAACAGGACAGGGGGCTCCAGGGAAATGTTTAGAACTTTTCTACAAAGTATAAAGGCTTGGACGTTGCACAGGCCTCAAAGGGAAGGGAGTTCCCCAACTGGGAGACGTGTCTCTTGCTTCACTGTTGTGGAGAACATGTACATGATCCACAGTCAAAATCCAAATGAGAGATTTGGGTTGCGGTCACATGTGCAGGGTAAAGCAGGGGAGGGGGGGAAGAAAGGCTATTTTCTCTGGTGGAATTTGACCCGCAGTTGCACGGTCACACCACCCTTTGAAGCTGTAGGCACAGTCTGTCAGTGTGTGATCAGATGCAAATGTAGGTGAGTTGGGGTTTTTTGTCTTCCCCCCATGCATTTAAACAAGGGATTGATGAATTGCACCTCTGCCCTGAGGGCTCCCTATGGAGTTTGCGATGATGTGCATAATGCGAAGGGGGGGGGGGGACGGCACGATGTTGGGATGGCCTGATCAGACCATCTCGACGCCATGAGAGCATGCTGGAGCAACCAGACGGAAAAGTCTGCCCATGGCCCGTCGCAACCCATTTACTACTGGTTTTTCCCCAGTGTCTTTTAACTCCACTTCTGTGGCGGAGCAAAACAGGTTGCCGACGGCTGCGGGGTGCTTCCCAGATGTTGTTGTCTGATCTCTCCCATTAAATCCGCCCGGCATTCACACCTATGTTGGGCCTAATTGTGCATATGATCGCAGCCATAGTGTAAAAAGTATGGAAAATTTATTTTTGTTATTGTTACCACTTGAAAAAATGTTTGTTTACCTTACAATAAACCTTAGTTTTAAAAAGCCTGATAATATATTGCCTTCTGACCCAGATCCTGCCCAGGGTGGGGGGGTCACCATTTGCAAGACCTGCCTGGGCTGTTGAGGGGGGTTAAATGGCAGGCGTTTTTAAGGGAGGAGGGATTAGAAATTGCTATTTTATCTTTTAGTTTTAGCTGGGGTGTTTTTAACTATTATTAAATGGATGGCTTCAAGAGAGAATTGGATAAACATATGGAGCAGAGGTCCATCAGTGGCTATTAGCCACGAGGTATAGATAGGAACTCTTGGTCTGGGGCAAGTGATGCTCTGTATTCTTGGTGCTTGGTGGGGCAACAGTGGGAGGGCTTCTAGTGTCCTGGCCCCACTGCTGGACCTCCTGAGGGCACCTGGTGTTTTTGGCCACTGTGTGACAGAGTGTTGGACTGGATGGACCATTGGCCTGATCCAACACTGGCTTCTCTTATGTTCCTATTGTAAGCCGCCTTGAACCAAGACAAAAGACCAGGATATAAATGTTTTAATTTTTTTTTAAAAAAACTTTCTTTTCTGCTACAGCTGTGGTCAACTCCAGTGCTGGTGGTTTTGGCAGCGGTGGTGGTTTTGGCTATGGAGGAGGAATCAGCCTGGGAAGTGGAATGGGCAGCGGAGGCCTCAGCTTTTCTCCCGGAGGTGGTTCTGGCAGCACAAAATCGTACAGTATGACCACCAGCACAACTCGGCGAAGTGTCAGAAACTAAGCTCTGAAAACCACAGTCATCACTGCCTGAGCAGAAGAAACAGCATCTCTAACCATCCCCTCCCCTTTCCCCACAAAAAGCAATAAAAAAAATCAGTTCATGGTCTCCCCAAAGCCACGCTGGTTGGAAAAATACTCAGTCATATATTCTGCAAGTACATCATCCCCCAGCACAGACAGCTTTGCTGCTGATTTCATGGACAGCAGGCATGAACCTCTACAGGTAGAATCAGGCCCATAGCTATGGTGGGCCCCCTGGGGCCTGACCCCCTGACTTCCTCCCAATCTCCTATGACTTTTGGGAAGAAACAACGGAGGCTGCATGTACCTGCACTCCAAGGTGCAAATTCACGGCTTGGAATGCAGGCATGCAGCCCCTGCTTCTCCTCCAAAGCATTTAAAAGGTCCCTTTAAATGCTTGTAGGGAGAAGCAGGGGGAGGCCACAAATTTCAGTGCCCCCCAACTTTTTAAAAGGTCCCCCTATTTTAAAAATCCTGGCTACAGGCCTGAATAGAATACAAACCTATATACGCAAATTGCACACTGGCTATTTTCAGTTTAGAAACTGGCTTCTCCCCTTGCCTTCCTGATCTCCCTAAAAGGAAATGAAATAGGAAAGTCCCCGAAATAAAATTGAAAGGGTTGGCTTGGATCCAGGAGAAAAGCTCACCTGATTGAAGGGATTTCCTGACCTCCTTACTGCTGCAGCCCAAAACGCCACCCCTGGAAAGCTGTCCTTGGGAGACAGGGGACTCCCCACCCCCCCATGGACAGAATGGGAGTTGGAAGTTTGAAGTGGGAGGGGGGAATCAATGAAAATCCCCGTCCCTTCCATCAGCTGCAGTTGTCTGCGGGATCCAACCTCTCCCCACCCCCCACCCCATTCCTTGCGCAAAATTTGATTCTGTTCTGTGATTTCGTTTCCCCATCTGTCCTACCTTCCAGTCACAGAAATGAGATTAACAGCAGCAATGCAATTGCTGTGTTGGGGGATATTGGTCAAATGCTGGGGTTTTGAGCAGGGTACTGTAGAGGCCCATTTTAGACTCTTTTCTAGAAAATAACCCTGGAGTTCACCCTCTGTTATTGTTCCATGGTTCTGTGACACCTGAGATACCATGCCACTTGTTTTCTGTCAAGGAAGGATGGTTTTGCAATGCTGATAACAGCTTTTTTGCAAGGGGGAAAACACTTATTGTTGTGTTATGAACATACAAAAGAATTTGTTTCCTTGCAATAAACATATTTTATATTTGTTGCCTTTGCACAAAAATGTACCAGCTTTCCAATGCAGTATGGTGAAATACCACCCCCACACAAGCAGCAGCACCCCTATAAAAATTAACCACTTTCCTGCCAAATACTGTTTAGTGTTTTTATGTTTTCCTTCAACTTCTGACAATTATGACAGCAAAAACTCCCCTACCAAAATGGCAACCTTATGCCCCCCCCATAGTTTTTTCATTTTATATTTTTTAAAATAGTTTTCCTCCAGTTTTATTTTTTCCTTCATTGTACTAAAATGTTCAGGTGCTGCTGGGCAACACAGCAACAAGGAAACAAACAAGCCTCTTCAAAAGGAAAAGTTTTTTTTTTTTAAAAAAGATGTAACCAAAAAGCTAGTCATTTCTGAAGGGCTCTAGTCTGTACTGTTTGTTGATGTTATGCTACTTCAGGGTGCTGAAAAAAATATTTAAAATATATAGTTTTGTTTTTTTTTAAAGTCAAAGAATGTTTTGCTACACAAAATCTGTACTTTTTGACAAGGTTTGTCATGTTTTCTTTGCTGTGTTAAGAAAGCTGATGTGTTTCTGTACTAAGCAAAAATATAAAATCAATATGTGGGTTCCCCCCGCCCCAACACAAAGGCATTTATTTCTATGTTATTTTTACACAGTTCTTCAACAGAGCAATACAATAAAACCTTTCTAAAGCAACTCTTTGGGTGGAGTTTTTTTTTTTTAAATTGTGGTTCCATTCTGGAAATAAAACTCCACAAAACAACAACAACCATTACTGGTAACTTAGAATCACCATCAAATCCAGGGAGAAAGTCAGCCAAGGAGGATTTTGTGGACAACCCTACAGTCTCTTCCCATAAACCCATGGAACGAGCTCCCAGCTTGGGCAGAATCCTTATGAATGAGCGAATCTGCCTTTGGGGTGTCACATGGTCCTCATTGCAACAGCAAGTGCTTCTACCCTGTCCTATAGCCATGAATGTAGATACTTGGGTTTGTGAGATGTTGAACCACCTTTGGACATCTTTTAATAAAGCTTGCCTATGGTGCCCACTGCTGTGTACTGTGCTTTTATCAGCCTTTGGTCTGACAATGGGTCATGCATACTTATTTATTTCATTGGACTTATAGCCCGCTTTCCCCCTGCAAATGGGCTCAGGGCGAGTAACATCATAATAAAACACATCGATACACAATCTAAAACATTCATAATTCGAATACAACAAATACAATAAAATGATAAAATACAATCAACAGCACTACTAATGGATGGTGTGAAATCTCAGGGGGAGTAAGTATACAGTTTGGTGTAGTGGTTAGGAACGCGGACTCTAATCTGGGAGAACTGGGTTTGATTCCCCACTCCTGCATATGCAGCTGCTGGTGTGACCTTGGGTCAGTCATAAGTTCTTTCAGAGCTGTTCCCTCAAGGACAGTTTGAGAGAGCTCTCTCAGCCCCACCTACTTCATAGGGTGTCTGTTGTGGAGAGGGAAAGGGAAGGGGATTTTAAGCCACTCTGAGACTCCTTCAGGTAGTGAAGGGCGGGGGTATAAATCTTCTTCTTTTTCCAGTCTAGTATGAAGGAAAAAGTGGGGAGGGGAAAGGGGAAAAAGAGAAGGGGGGAGGCCAATCAAGGCCAGTTCAATTATGAATTCCTTCCCCCTGCACCAATCCTATGCAACTCTTATGCAGCACAAATCCTACTGACTTGTACAGTATTTAAGTGATCTAACAATATTCAGGATCGCAACCCATGCCACACTTCTGTACTGTCATTTTGGCCACTCGTTTGTTTCTATTGCTTCAGGATCCCCCCCCCCCCCCATGTGTTTTGCTTTCTCTAGTAGTCCCAGAGGGAGTAAAATACATGTGGAAAGGGTGGAGGGAAGCAATAAGGACAAAAGAGTAACAAAAGTGACAGTGCAGAAGAGGCCAAATTTACAACAGGCCTGGAGGAAAATCTCCTGTCCCTTTGACATAGGTTTAAAGTGTAATCCTACACAGTTCTTCCCTTCTAATACCAGGATTTAGAAGAAGGTAACATTGCTTCAGATTGCACTGCAAATGCATGAAAGTGGGCATCAGAAGCTTTTCATGGCACAGAGGTAAATAATACCACTTGGTAAATAGGCCTCTAGGAGGGAAGGCTGGTATACAGGGTTGCAAGATCGCCCCTGGCGGCCAACAGGTTTGGGTTTGTTTGTTTTTAGCCAGATATAGATTAGCAAACTTCTGGAGATTTGGGAATGGCACCTGGGAAGGATAGGGACCTCAGTGGGGTACAATACAACACAGTCCAGCTTCCAAATATTAATTTTCTCCAGGGAAACTGATCTCAGTAGTGTGGAGATGAGCTGTAATTCTGGGAGATCCCCAGGTCCCACCTGGAGGCTGGCATCCCTACCAGTATAGCCCAGTATGGACAGATCTAGGGCTGCCAAGTCCCCCGGGAGGGCGGGGGAAACACCGATTTTTAAAGCTTACCTACGCTTTTTCAAAAGTGGCCACCGGGGGAGGCAATGGCTGCCAGCAGGAACGCAGCCTGAACTCTTAAAAGGGAAATGTCTGCAGAGAGCCTGCAGTAAAAAGCCTCCACAGACATTTCCCCTTTAAGAGCAGAGCAAGCAAGAGAGCCCCGCCCAGAGATTAAGGAGGGACTAGGCTCTTTCTACTGAAGGGCTTGCTTTTGCATGTGGCTTGCAAAGTTGCTGCTGGGGTAAGTGCCTGTGCCACCTCTTTTCCTTCTCTCTCTCTCCCCCTCCCCATTTCTTTCTTTTTTCTGTCTGTCTGTCTGTCTGTCTCTCTCTCTGTCCCCATCCAGCAGAGGTCTATCAGTGGCTATTATTAGCCACAAGGTCGAAATGGAACACTTTGTCTGGGGCAGTGATGCTCTGCATTCTTGGTGCTTGGGGGGCAACAGTGGGAGGGCTTCTGGAGTTCTGGCCCCGCTGCTGGACCTCCTGAGGGCACCTGGTATTTTTGGCCACAGAGTGTTGTACTGGATGGGCTGCTGGCCCGATCCACTGTGGCTTCTCTCCTGTTCTTATGATATGAAAATCATATTTAGCACTTGTGTAGCACTTAGTGCTTCATATTCTGCCGAGATGAGGAAGGATTCAGTAGGGCCGTTGCTCAGTGATAGAGCATCTGCTTGACATGCAGGAGGTATCAGCCTCTTCAGCTAAAAAAGGATCAGGTAATAGGTGACATTAAAGATCTCAGCCTGAGACCCTGGAGAGCCACTACCAGTCTGAGTAGTCAATACTGACCTTGATGAACCAATGGCCTGATTCAGTATTAGGAAACTTCATGAGTTCATGTGTCAGCATGTGGAAGCAACATCACACTTCCTTTCTCCCCAAAGTCCTCAGATATTTCCCAAGTTGGACTTGGCAGCCCTAGACAGATCTCAGAAGCTAAGCAGGGTCAGTACTTGGATGGGAGACCACTAAGGAAGGCTCTGCAGAAGAAGGCAACAACAAACCACTTCTTCTTCTGCCTTGCCTTGAAAGCCCCTTGCTGGGGTCGCCATAAGTTGGTTCTGACCTGAGGGCACTTAAGTCCATATGTAAATAACCCTCTATTCAAGAGAGAGGACATTGTTTCCCGAGGCAGTTTGCAACCCTACCCAACATGTAAAGGAGCCATTTCTTTTCCATGCACCTTTCAGCTTTCATCAGCCCTACTCCTTGCAGGCCCATAGCTATAGTGGGGCCTCCTGGGGCCCCAACTTCCTGTCAAAGCCCCACGACTTCCAATTTATCCCAGCCCCCCCAACTCTCTGGAGCTGGTGGTGGCACAGGGCTCCCAGGTGAGACCTGCACTTAGAGAAGAATCAGTGCCAAAGGAAGCCAGCAGGCAAGGTGGGGTTGGCAGGAACTTTCACTCAGAGTAATATTCTGAGAGTAGAAAGGAAGCTGGGGGCAGCACAGGCCACAGGCCGCAGAGGCAGCAAGAGCCAGGCCATTAGGGGCTGGCACTGAGGAACCCAGGGCAGACTGGCTACCATCCTGACTCCTTGGTTTAAATCTCAGTATATCCACATTATGTTGTGTCATGTGGGGACCCTAAGTACTCTGTAGACTCCTTGAGTTGGAAGAAGCCTTATAGGCCATTTAGGAATGCAGAAAATAGTAACAGAAGTATCCTTGTATACTAGGACTCTATGAATAATATGGCCCTTTAAAAATGTTCATACGTTGTTGGAAAACTCTTCCTTTCCATTCTTTTTTGGTGTGTATGTTTCTGGCTGGTTGGTTCTTTAACTGCCTGGGCCACCCATAGACTAGATAGAGGTCTCTACCTACCTAGGGGAATCCCTAGCTTTGCAGAAAAATATGGCTTTGAAAATCAACCAAAAGTAAGCTAAAGTCTGTAAAAAAATCCAACCCCACAGCATGCTGAGAATAGAAAATACTCTGGAAGAGAAGGAATGTGGAGAGCGACTGAGGGCTCAGCTAGGTGGTCCACAGTGGGGCAAATGACCCCACAGCGGTTTCAGCTTGGGGAAATGGCAAGGGAGGAAAGGTTGAAGTCCCTCCTCTCACAGTGCTTGCATGCTGAATTTGGCTCTGCAGTGCTTGGGAATGTTAGTTCCCTCATAGAGTTGCCAGACCCCCCAGTTTGGCAGGGATTGTTCGCTTTTGGGGGGTTCTACCCGCCGTCTGGCCAGCTGGCTGGTGGGGGAACGCCCCCTTTGGGAACGCCCCCCCCCCCCAAAGTCCCCCGCCAGGGATGAAGATGGACCTGGCAACCCTATTCCATCATGTTACATGTGACAACAGTCAGTTGGACTCACACGTATCATCTAGTTGAGCCCTCTGAGTCTCAGTTAAAACAGGAAAGTGGGTGAGGAGAAATCAGCCTGCACAACCTTAGAGAATCTTGGGAGGAGAAGATTTGGGGTGGGATTTCTGAATTCTTCTCCCAGGCCAACACTTCTTCAGTGGCCTCCAGCTCCTGAGTCCATAGCACAAAAGGAACACGCCATGACATAGTTTTCAGTCTGCTTGCAACATCTGCTTTGCCAGGCTGGAAAGGCCAGGGAGATCAGGTCTGCCACAACGGATGTCTGTGTGAGAAGAATGATAGGCGGTTGGGAGCACAAACCAGCTATTTTATATGCTACACTCACAGTGTTAAAACGGCATTTGCAGGCCCTCACATGCCAACAGTTCATGCAAGCATTACTTCACCATCCTTCCTTACCAATGTTTCTCGGCTCCAGAGAGGGAGATTTAGCTGATTCCAATGCTGACGCAATTCCTGTTCTTAAAATATGTGGGAAAAACAGGGCGACAGAAATGAGATCCGTGATGTCATCTTGCTTTCCCCACCCACCTTCCCACCCACCCTCTGTCCCTCTGGGCCTTATTGTAACCAGTATCAGGCTGCTACTGAATGCTGCCATCATGATAAGTACCAGATCAGATCCAGGACCGCTTCTCCTGGTATAGCCCCCCAAAAGAGCATTAAATTCAGGTGTGAAGAACTCACTGGTGATCCCTGACCCCAAAAGTATCTGGCTGTCCTCAACCAGGGCGCCAACCCGGTGGAACTCTCTGCCAAACAACATCCATGCCCCACGGGACCTAATGCAGTCCCAAAGGGCCTGTAAGACAGATGTTCTGTCAGATCTATGGTTGAGGACAGCAATGGTTTCCATCTAGCCTGGCTCCTCCCTTCCTTCTCCCCCCACAGGGTATGGGCACAATTTGGTGTATCTGTTATGCACCATCTGTAACTGTAACTTGTCACTGTATTCTTAAGGTGTTTTAACTTTTTAATTTGAATGCAAATTTGTCTGTTTGGAAATGTTATCTGAACTGCTCTCCAGGGCTCTGAGCCCCGAGTGCAGGGGAGAGCAGTTTATAAACCGAACAAACAAAAAAACATAAAAATTCAAGATCATTCCTACAATGAACTATTACGCCAGTATAAGTCCGTACAATAGATATTCCCCTAGTTTCCCAGTGAATAGATTCTTGATGCCTCTACCTTCAGCTGCCTCTAGGTTTTCTCACTCTGTCTCTCCCAATATGATAATCAAAACACCAAGGCTGTGTGTGGGCTGTGAAATCTTCATAATTACTAGATACACCTGTATGATTATGTACTTGGCAGGATGGCTTTATTTTTAACTGTTTTCTTTATACCCCCGCCAGGAAAGCCTGAAAGGCACAAAGTCACATGAGAACAAGAAATCCCTTGGAGAACTTCTACCCAGGCCATGTGCCTTCACTTCCAAGCTGGTTTCATTCCCATGGTTTTTGTGTGGGAGTTACTGCCATTTTCATGCGGCAGGAATTGTTTCATATGCAAGTGATAAAGGACTGCACATTCATCATCACAGTGACAGATGCTTTGGCTTCTGTATTTTGAACGCAAGGGGGACAGTTACCCTGATGCTATGAACAATATCAAAGTGTCATGCCCTGAGGGATATTTGGAGGAAGAATGCTTTTCAGTTTCACAAGCTTGCACAGTCAGTTGGAATATCAAAAGACTAGAGGAACCCTGGCTTCTTTTTTGTCCACTGGAATATCCTCATTTTGAATCTGATTCCCCCTGGGGATCCCCTGGAATTACAGCTCATCTCCAGACTACAGAGATGAGTTCCCCTGGAGAAAATGGATGTTTTGTGGGTGAACTCTATGGCATTGTACCCCACTGAGATCCATGTCCCCCCCAGGCTCCATCCCCCAAACTCCAGGATTTTCCCAGTCTAGATCTGGCAACCCTACCCCCCATCTCCAGCCAGTGGCCGGGGGTGGTGGTGGTCTGGTAACCCTATTACTCATGTTGAATCTAGTAAGTATTTATGTATCAACAAATCCACACTGTACAGTATATAAACACTATATGCATACATTATGTACATTCTGCATTTAAATACACACCAAATAAATTGCATGACAATAGCAGAAAAGAAACAAATAATACCAATCCCCCCCACTGCTCCAAATATGGAATCGGGGATGGGGGGAGTTTCTATTCATCCATTTGTCGTTTAGAGAAAAGAAATATTTTGAAGTAGCTTTCCCCATTTCGTGAATTTTTGCATGATGTGTGAGCATTCATAGTAGGAAAGAGGTAAAACCTGTTCTAGTAGTTCATTTACACTGCTGGTGATAGCACCTACTACCATGTCCTTGATCTTCAGGATGTCTCCCTGGCCAGGGGCATGATGAGATACTCAGTGCTAGATAAAATGAGCTGTCGGGCTGCTTCCACGCAGGGGCCTTCCTCTGCAACCCAGTTGATGGTATTCCGGCATTAGCCATGGGCTGGATTACAACAGAGAAAACACATATCAGTCGGTCTTGTGCCACTGACTTTGTTCATCTCCTGGATTTTCCCATCTACACAGGGTGTGTGTTTCTGTTCTGATTATGATCCTGGCCCCTTCTGCTGTTCCCTGATGTCAACACAGGCTTGCCTCCATGACCTTTTTTTTTTTAAAAAAAGGTATGAACCAATCTGCAGCAGTATTTCATGTGGTCATATTATTACTCACCAGTCTCCATAGTGTTATGAAGTGGCAAATCTTCCAACACTGCATCCAGTTCCCAGGGAGTACTTTATACACCCTCCTTCCAAGAAGCTGCATGCCAACTTCAATTGACTCTAGAAACTCCAAGCTCATGGAAACCACCTGTGGAGAAATGGTACTAACCTTTAATGGCATCATTTTGTTATTGTTCAGTTGCACAGTCGAGTTTGACTCTTCGCGACCCCATGGACCACAGCATGCCAGGCCCTCCTGTCCTCCGCCACCCTCCGGAGCCCACTCAACTTTATTTTTGTTGCTTCGATAACACTGTCTAACCATCTCATTCTTTGCCATCCCCTTCTTCTTTTACCTTCAATCATTCCCAGTCTTCTCCAGTGAGTGCTCATAGTCCCAATCAAAACAGGGTTTTTAAAAAATTACAATTGTGGCAGCTGCTGCAGCAATAACCAGAGGTTTCAGTTGCAAAATAGCTGTGACTATGAAATTGAAGCACAAAGACCATCCATCCATCACAGAGACTGTGTTTTTATTCCATACAAAAATGGCAACAAATCAGTACCTGGAAAAAAATGGAATGTTAACTGGAGAACAGAATGTTACTGACATAGTCTGGTGTCACCCACTATTGGAACTGGTGGCAATTGCACTCCAGTTGGCTGATACAGAACCAACTTTATATTGATTCAGAACACTGGCAAAGGGGAAACCATTCTTGAAACTGACAGGAGTCATTTGAATCTGAAAAGACCAGCCCCCAGAACAGGGAGGGGGAGGGGAGAGAACCTTCTACCTGCACATGTCATTTCCCCAGAAAGCAGACAGTTGAGGACAGTTACAGAAATCAGCGATTCAAGACTCCTGAATAGACATTTCTCATAACAGCCAGCATGACAACTGAGTTAATGAATGTTCATGGGGAGATAGTAAAGGACCGTTCTAGGATCCTGCTCTAGAGTGAGCTCACCAAGCAGCCTGGTGATCCTAGCACCTGAGGGCAGAACCACCAATGTGGTCTACAGAAAGGTCCTTCGGTAGAGAAAAAAACCCTGTATGTCTCACTCAAGTGTTCCCCCTAAGCTGAGGACTTCCGGCAAGACTTGCGACCATGGCGGACGCGCTCCTCCGCATCTGCGGGGAGCGCGATCCGTACCCGGCGGGAAGAAGGGGCTTCGGACTGGTGCCGAGCCCCCAGAGACCCTAGTGAAGGGGCTCTGCCTGGGGTGGCACGAAGGGGATCTCTCCCTACAGTGGCGATCGAGGGATTGAGGTCCCCTTTCATCACCCCCATAGGTTCCCCTGTCCGTGGGAGCTGTATGGCTAAAAGCGCAAAACCGAGAAGCAGCAGAGAGTGCGAAGCTTTGAAGCTGGAACTTATAGTTACGCATGGAGAAAACGTGAGTCTGAAGTAAAAATAAACAGAACACAGCGGGAAAGGCGGGTGGAGCAAAACCCCCCCCTCTCAAGACTGGCGTACTTACGGGACTCTTTACGTGGCGTTACTGCATGAAAAAACGTACGTTCGGCTTGCTAGATGGCGGCATCGCTCTTTAGAGGATATGAACTTTAAAAAGATATAAGCGCAGTCATAGAATTTGCTTCTTTCGTCCATCTTATCTAACTATCAACAAAGAAGCGCAGCCTCAACAATGGCGGGGAAACCGAAACCTTCCCCCAAACTAGGAAGTACAGCTCCGAGTTCAAAGGTTGATACCACAGAGATGAGCACTGTGTTCTCCTCGTTATTGCGACCTCTAGTGGACCAAATGACAGCTCTCAACGTCAAGATGGACAAGATGCAGCTGGACCTGAAGGAGTCGAATAAAACTACAGAGAAGCTGCAGCGAGAACTTCTGGAAGTTAAGACTTCAGTAAAAAATCATGATTCAAGGCTACAAAAAGCGGAGAAAGAAAAGGCCTTCCACTCTGATCAGCTTTTGAAACTACAGATGGAAAGATCGAATTTTTTCCTAAGACTTCAGAATGTACCAGAGGATAAAGGAGAAGACCTTAAAAATCTGTTAAGTGAAGCGCTTGAACCAGTGACGGGCTTAAAAGCAGCGGAAATAAAAAGCGATATGGATATGGTTTACAGAACCTATCCAGACTATACCAAAAAGAAAAGCCTGCCTGGTGAGATTCAGATAAGGTTCTCCAAAAAGTCAACAAGAGATGTGGTGCTTAGGACCACAAATAAAGCGGTTCTGAAGATCAAAGGAAAAGAAGTTAAAGTGATGAAAGATATTCCATTTGAAATAAGGAAAAGAAGGAAAGCCTATGGAAAACTGACATCTTGGCTACAGTCTGAATCTATTATCTACAGGTGGAATGTTCCGGAAGGACTGAGCTTCAGCATCAAAGACAAAAAATACAAGATTGACTCTGTTCAACAGGCAAAAAGTTTTTTGGAAAAAAGCAAAGAAAAGAAAAAAGAGAGAGACTCAGATGGTTCGCTGGCATCGCAAGAAAGTATGTATGGATTTGATAGCTCAAAGAGCGAAGAAGAAATTTCTGACTCGGAAAAAGGAGCAGTAGCTCCAAAGGTACAAGAAGAGACTGTTAAGACAAGAAGAGGACGAAAGAAGAAATAAGGGCTGAAATGTTTTTTGAAATAGCACTTATATATTATATATAATTTGTATAATTAAGCATTCCTTTAAAAGAACATGTCTGTCAAACAGCTTTTTTATTTTTCATATATCATCAGTAACAATCTTAATTGAATATTAACCAAGGTTTAAAATGCTTCATATGTATTAATGGTAAGGTAATATTAAGCAAATGTTAAAGCACACTCTGTATAAGGTAAATATAGCTTAGAAAAGTAGCGATGTAGTAGTAGAAATAGATAAAATCAATAAAAAAAAAAAAGGTAAGTGTTCCCCCTAAGCTGAGTTAGTGTGAGCTAGCTCACAGTTTTTTAGCCTTTGGCTCCCACATTTTTGTCTTAGCTCAGGGAGGATGGCTCCAGAGTAAACTAATTTATGCAGTAGCCAAATCGCTCGCTCACAGCTTTAATACCAGTAGCTCACAAAGTAGAATTTTTGCTCACAAGACCCCACAGCTTAGAGGAAGCACTGGGCTCACTTCATCCTTTATGCTACAATTTTCTCTATTAGAATTCCTACAACAAATGTTACCTTTCAAAGTTCACATCATCAGTATTATAACTGGATTTATGGAACTTAAATACTGTAGTGAAGCATGAGTTTTAGGCTAGTATATATCTAGATGTAGGATTGGACTACAGGGAGCTGCGGTGGCTCAGCAGTTAAGACACTGAACTGCAGACTGGAAGGCCAGTAGTTTGGCAGTTCGAGATCCTAGTGCTGCGGGACAGTGAGCTCCTGTCCTTGGTCCCAGCTCCTGCCAACCACCTAGCAGTTGGAAAGCAATACATTGCAAGTAGATAAATAGATACCACTTTGGTGGGAAGGTAACAGTATTCCGTGCACCTCGGTGTCCAGTCATGCTGGCCACATGACCATGGAAAAGTTTTCGGACAGCACTGGCTCTTCGGCTTGGAAATGGAGATGAGCACCACAACCCTAGAGTCGGATTTGACTGGCTTTCGAGCAAGGGAACCTTTACCGTTAACTTTACTAGGGTTGGACTGGAAGAGCTGGGTTCAAATATCCACTCAACCATGAAGCTCACTGGGTAACCTTGGACCTCTCTCTGTCACACACACAAACACAATCTCAGCTACCTCACAGTGTAGGATTGGTGGAAGAAGGCTTCCTATATATGTATCTGCTATATAAGGAGGTAACTGGTTTCCCGCTCAAAAGGCTTTCCATATAGGGAAACTATGTAGTTCAGCTGCGTAGGAATTGATTGACAGAAACAATGTTATATAAGGGCAGCATTTTTCCTCAGTCTCTGAATTGCTCAGCTGCTGTGCTGGCTTTTCCTTTTATTTGAATAAAATTAACTCCTGTTACTAAAAGAAACCTTCCCTGTTGTGTCTTATTGGGATGGGCACACCAGAACAGAATGCCTTGTGTTACAACAGAGTTCGTTGTGAGAACAAAATGGGTGGGGGGAATAACTATGTTCACCACCCTCCACTCCTTCAAGGAAGAGAAAGATAAAAATATTGGGTTTTCCCCTAACCTGGATAGCCCATACTAGCCTGATCTTATCAGATCTCAGAAGCTAAGCAGGATCCACGCAGATTAGTACTTGACTAGGAGACCACCAAGGGAAACCAGGGTTGCTAAGCGGAGACAGGCAATGGCAAACCACCTCTGTATATCTCTTGCCTTGAAAATCCTGTGAAGGGTCACCCTGAATTGGCTGTGACTCGACAGCATTTTACACAAAAAATTTTTTTAAAAAAGGTATGTACATGTACCACCACTAGATGTCACACTTCTGCAGTTGTCAATCTTCATACAGAATGGGTGTTCAGACATTCCTCATTTGGTGTCAGGCAATTCCTGATAAAGAAGCTGCTGCCCCGCAGCCCAGTTCTACCCCCAAAACAATCGGACACTTCCTTTAAAAGACTTGATGGAAGAGTTTGCTCCTCATGGAAAGCTGGCTCTGGATCTAGATTGTAAAAGGATGAGTCCTATTGACTTATTTACCAAAGAAAATGTTATTTTTTAACATACCTTCTTCCCCAAATTCTTGAGCCAGTATGGAGAGGAATTATCAGTAAAACCCTACAAAGAAGGCTAGGTTAAAAGCCATAGCTTGTCCAAGACCACCTAATAAGGGTGGCCATGTTGTATCACGAGAATCAGGCCTAAAAGGCCTTATGAAAGTTCTCCATCCTCTCATGAGGGAAAAAACGGAGTCCCTCAAGTCACTTTCTTTTTGCACAGCTTAGCTGGTTTATTAGAAATAGAGAATTCCAAAACAGGACAGAAAACAAAGAATAAGCAGGAACTTTTTATACAGAAGAGGTTACCATATCACCAGTCAACTGGAGGTAGAATTTTTATTTTATTTATTTATTTCGATTTATATCCCGCCTAGCCAGCGAACCGGCTCTAGGCGGCTAACAACATAAAATCATTCACGTACAAAGTTAAAACACAGCATATAAAATTAACTCATATTAAAATACAGCTAAACAATCAGATCACAGATGGCAGCAAACAAACCAGCACCAAATACCAGCCACTTACTTATACCCAGCCAGGAGGCTTCCACCATAGATGTTCTGGAGATGGTTCATCACTCCATCTACTAAGGGCCATTCCCTCCGGTGGCAGCCCCAGAAGCCTGGTGGAAGAGCTCCACTTTGCAGGCCCTGCAGAACTGCAAAAGGTCCCGCAGGGCCCTGATGTTCTCTGGGAGCTTGTTCCACCAGTGGGGAGCCGCCACGAGAAGGCCCTGTTCCTGGTGGTTGTCAACCTAGCCTCCTTCAGGCCCGGAAGGGTCAGGCGATGTTGAGTGCCTGACCACAGTGCTCTTTGGGGTGTATACAGGGAAAGGTGGTCCCTTAGGTAGGCAGGCCCCAGGCCATATGACACACTTAAATTACCCCATGAAACATACTATGGAACATCAGTCATCTGTTCCTATTAATGCCACTTCAAAGATCAGAGAAAATCAGATGTAAGTGTGATATAGATGACTTATTTACAAGTATTAAAACAAGCTCTTTGATGAAATCAGGGCTTTTTGTTTTTATCCTGGCATATAAATAGGTAGTGATTTAGCCCTGAATTGACGCAGTCTTGGTGATGGGTTAATTGAAACATTAACAAATAACACAAAGGAGGTGGATAGTACAAGTTTCCTCCAGTATCCACAATCATCGTAGGTGAAGCCAATGAAGTGAAGCCAATTTACTACCAAGTCCAATGACATGAGTGACACATTTACGCAGTAACAATCACCAATCAAAACAGGAATTTATAAGAAATATATGGTGCAGCCCATCAAATCAATTTTTTTAAAGAGACGATAGATCGGCAACAGGGTATCTGTGCAAATAATGAAAGGATTGGTTTTGCAAATTTGCTGTCTTGGAAGGCCATTGCCATTAGCTAATAGAGGTACCCTTTCTTTTAACATTCCTAGTAGTTTCAACAACAGTGACCACCAGCAGGTGCTACAAATTTGATATGGGAGCCCCTCTTGCTCCCACAACTAAAGCCCCGTGGAGGGGGGCAGGCATCTCCATAAGGTGGGCAAGGGTTAACACAAGGGATGCAATTCCCTGCATCCCTGCAAGGAGGCACAGCATCAACACACATATCTCTGGCTGGGCCACACTTTGTTACGCCAGTGCAAGGAGGTGTCACAATTCGCCCAGTGGGCCTGCACACACCATGAGGTCCACATGTAGGTTGAGATTTGGTGTTGCACACAACTGCTCCCTGGCTTCTTCGCACAGCTAGGGAAAAGGAACAACATACTGGTTACGTCATAGTTAACTTGAAACCCCAGATCTCTGGGTAGGCCCAGCTGTCCCGTATTTAGTTCACTCTGTAGGCTTCCCTGATCTGAAGGTTAAGCAACAAACCTTGAGTTGGGCAGCCAAGGACTGGCTATATTAAATGGCTACAAAACACAGCCCTCCTTGCATCTTTACAAATTCCTTCCCACCAGCATTGTCTCCTTTCTTAAGGGGGCTGCAATCAAATTTTCCCCCAGTCCCCTTGTCTCCTCAGCCTCCAGAGCTCTGGCCCTCAGTTCTGTAGTCTCACAAAACCTTTTCCCAGCTCTGTACCATCAAATGCCAGGAGATTTTGGGTGTGGTGCTTGGGAAGGATGGAGTGTCAGGGAGTATGATGCCATATCCTCCATGATGCTCTAGGAATTCCCCCATTCTCTATGGTAAAAATACCATAGATATCATAGGGATTCCTAGAGTGTCCACTGGAAGTGATGTCACATTCTACAGTTCTCTACTTGGTAGTGATGTGACTTCCTGAGAATGCTCTAGGAATCCCTACATTCTCTGTGGTTTTTACCATTGAGACTGGGGAAATTCCAAGGGCATTGCAATTAGTACTACCCCTCATTTTTTCCCTCCCAGTCTTCAAATAATTGAGGGGGGGATTAGGGCTGAGGGCGCAGCTTTGGCTGCTATGGGTTGTCAAATGGCAAGCCTAGTTGTTCTTCAGTAGCCATCTTAGCATGACTCACCACCACTCGAGTGGTACAATGTAGCGAGTGGGGTGCTAAAAGGATTTGTAGGCTACGTAGTAGTTGAGAATCAGGGCTGTGGTTGAGAGACAGAGCATATAAGAATCTCAGGGAGAAGGAGCTAGGAAAGATCTTTCTTTGTCTGAGACTCTGGAGATCCATTCCAGCAGAGTTGACAATGCAGAACGAGGTGGAGCAAGCTGGGGGGGGGGCACTCTCCTAAGCTGCCCAGCCTCTGCTTGAATATCTCCGACAATCTGTTGGAATTGCTCTAGCTTTGCACTTCCTGCACTAAGGCCCATTCTGAATCTAGCATTTGCTACGCTGTTCTACCAAACCCACATTGGAACAGAAATTCCTCTCTGCATTTCATGCCACTTTCACTTTGATTGATTGTCGGATTTTATGGCAGTGTCCAGACTGCATGCTGCTTTCACTTTGTTTGATATCTTGGTATTATGGTACTGTGTGCATAGATTTATGGCCGTTTCATGGCCCTTCAGGGGTGACTCTGCAGTCAGTACGGCATTGGCCCGGGGTATTTGAATGTGGTTTTGAGATGCATCTTTTTTTATTCCAGTGTGGGTTTGGTAAAACAACGGAGCAAATGCTAGATGCAGAATGGACCTAAGATGAGGTTTAGGCTGGTTTTACATCTGCCTTTCCTGCTGGAATCATTCTACTTCCAAAAAAACTCGCCCACATCTCTTTCAAGTGTGAATCTGCATTCCTTCTCAACTGTCCATATCTGCTAATTGCCCTCTAGCTCTTAAGCTGGCTTCACACCTCTGTACACAAATCCTGTTCTTAACAGCACTTCAAAAGAATGACCCCTTTCACTCCAGTTCAATCAGATGTGGGCATTCCCCTACAACAGCTTTGACACCAATGTGTTACCGGTGCAGGGAGCGCTGGAATGAAGCTGTTACAAAAATGCACATGTAAAATCAGCCTTAATCTCGATGGCCTATAAGACCATATCTGTCTCTAAGCTCAATGCTCTCAGAATAAAGCAGTTCCTTGCTTTCATAGTCCAAAAATGGGGCCCCTTGTTGAGTGACCCATTCCCTTCTTCTCATTCAGTTGGATCCACTGAAGAGTTCAAGGAAGGTGTTGACAGAGCAGGTCTTTCTCCACCTCCCCAGTCCTCAAGCCACCTCCCATTTGGCCTGAAACTCCTCTTTCAGGATCCAGAGAGACTAGGCAAAAAGAACTGCAGGGCAGGGAGCCGCAGCTTTTCTAGAGATGCAAGCTGCAAGTGGCTGATGAAAAAGGAGCGGGTTTTACTTGATCAGCTCTCTTTGCTGCAGCCCTCCCACCTCCTGAGGCAAATTTGGCTTGTGGGTCTCTCCTAATCCTCAGAGGGGAGTTTCAGGAGAAATGAGGAGGTGGTGAATGATCCCCTCCATCAACCCTTTCCAGTGGATCTAACACATAGTTTGCATCTTGTAAGGCACACAGCCCTCCTTACCCCTCACTGTGGCTCTGATGACAGAGCCTTGATAATCATGTTTGTTAATTAAAACAATCAAACAGAAAAGAGAGAGAGAACAAGATGGTAAGTTTGCCAACTCTGGCCTGGGAAACTCCCAGAGGTTTGGGGGTGGTGCCTGTGGAAGGGAGAATGAAGGGTGGGTTTCTCCTAGAATCGATGGTATAGCCCAGGGGTCAGCAAACTGTGGCTCGGGAGCCGCATGCAGCTCTTTCACATATATTATGTGGCTCCCGGCAGGGCGGCTGGGGAAGCTAAATATCATTAGCAAACAAATATCATTGGATAAATTAATATCATTATCAATATCTGCTTTTACCCCTTTTGTTATTATTTTTGGCAGTCTCATTCAGTGTTCCCTCTAAGCTGTTAGTGTGAGCTAGCTCACAGTTTTTTTAGCGTCCGGCTCACACATTTTTGTCTTAGCTCAGGAAGGAAGGCTCCAGAGCACTACTGATTTATGCAGTAGACAAATCACTCACTCACAACTTTAATGCCAGTAGCTCATAAAGGAGAATTTTTCTCACAAGACTCCACAGCTTAGAGGGAGCATTGGTCTCATTTAATGTTAATAAAAAGCAAATTTGCTTATTTTCCAATAAAAGCAAATAATATTTGTTCATGTCTTGTGGTTCTCAAACATCTGATGTTTATTCTATGCGGCTCTTACATTAAGCAAGTTTGGCCACCTGTGTTCTAGGTGGCTCTTACGCTGAGCAAGTTTGCCCACCCCTGGTATAGCCTAGAGTTTGCACTCTGAAGCTGCCATTTCCTCCTGGGGAACTGATGGCTGTGGTCTGGAGATCAGCTGTAATTCTGAGGGGAATCCAGGCCATGGAGAACCGGAGAAGCCTTCAACAGAATGTCTTAACTTGTGCACTGTAGTATTGTGAGCTTTGGTTCCAGGAGAAATAATTTGCCTGAAGAAGAATTTTTCGAAACACGCAACTTTTGCCTGGGAGGCGTGTTGCATGACGTTTGCTGCATCTCTTTTCTGAAAGCAAGACAGCCTACAACATTGAATTCCATCTGCATATTCGTCTCTGTAGCTGTGGACATTCCTACAAGATTTATATTGTCATATTCATTTGTATATCTTTATGTCATTTTTATCAGTGCACTATAATCCTTAGGTTGCACTAGGGTCTTTACTGTATATTATAAGTTCATGATTTAATCGAATAATGAAGTTATAGTAGCATATCAGAACTGTGTGTTTTGTTTGAATACAGTGATTCTCCATGTTGACTCATGCCTGGAGGCTGGCAACTCTAAGCAAGACAGATGACCGTCAACATACTTACAGATGTTCACAGCACATTCTCCTTCACTCAACCTAATGAGACAGAAGTTGACGGTTTATTAATAAATATCTTATTAATTCATCATCACTATATGCAACTCATTGTCATGATGACACTGGATATGAAGCCCTTCAGGACAGACACATTCAGTTCACTTCTAATCCAATAACTTCTGAAGCTTCCTTACTTATCTAAGCTGTTTTTAGCCCACCTTTCACCCAAAAAGAACTCAAGGCAGTTTACAATGATAATACGCCATAAAATCACAGAATCAGTTAAAACCAAAATCTGACACAGATTAAAACAAATCCAGACCCCTGGAAAACATGCTACGGGAAGGGCTGTCTGAATAAGTCTGTCTTGTACTGCCACTGAAATGTGAATAAGGCCTTTCCGATCTTTTCAGGAAAGCTATTCCACTATCTCACAGGAGCTGCGGCTGAGCAACTTTGGTTTTGGCAGATATTGATCTTATTTCCCTGCAGAATGGCACTGTAAGTAGGCCTCAGTGTATGGGGTGAAGCTACCACCCCAGGGTATGTTGGGAAAAGGGTTTGCAAAGATATGTAGGCCCTGGGCCATAATGACTTTAAATGTCATAACCAACACCAAGAATTGGACCTGAATACAAGCATTCAGTGCAGTCATTTAACACAGGCATAATATGCGAACGGCAGCTGTCCCCAGGTAATTTTGATCAGAGTTGCCAGATGTGAATCCAGATGTTGTCTGTATAATGCTGAAAGCTCCGGCCTTGCTGCTTTGTTAGTCCTTTTGCCCATGGAAGCATGTAAACTTTTTGTGTTTACACTTTAGAAATAGGTTGCAAACTTTTCTATTGCCTTGGTTCCCATGCTATTATAATAGCAGACTGCAGTCAAAAATGAAGCAATTGAACTTTCTGCTATCCATGGAATGAAAGTCTTCACAACCTGAATGCAGATGTTGCAGTAGCATATGACAAGAATCTAGATATTATCTTGTT
The DNA here is from genome assembly GCA_029233225.1 of Lepidodactylus listeri. Classification (NCBI taxonomy): domain Eukaryota; kingdom Metazoa; phylum Chordata; class Lepidosauria; order Squamata; family Gekkonidae; genus Lepidodactylus; species Lepidodactylus listeri. The sequence continues at coordinate 51,155,391 of JARCFY010000015.1, read as the reverse complement.
TCCACAGGGAATTTTTTTGAAAGATGAAGTATTCTTGTTAAATGGTACTCTCCTCAAACATCATAGTACCTATACTGTCATGCACATACCTTGAAAGTATGCAGCACTGTTGTTAGTGGACATGTTGGACACGCTTCCATCTTTATCCATGTTTTTCTGGTTCATCATAGGTAAGGTTTATATGTCTGTATATTGTTGTGGTTAACGTTATTTCTTAATTAAAATATGTCCACCCTACCTTTCCCTTGTGGCTCAAGGCAGCTTACAATTCCAAATCAAAACCATACACAATGCCCCCTCCCAAAGAAAATGGCTGCAGCTTACATCCCCTTAAAAGCCTTCACAAATAAAAAGGCCTTTCAGCTCCTTCTAAAACCTGCTAAGCTTGGCACACACACACACACACACCCCAACATCAACAAGCCCATTCCACAAAGTGGGAAGCGGCTATGGAAAAGGAATGGTCTGTATAGATGCCACCTGACATGGGGAAACAGCGAGAACATTGGCAACCCAAAGACTGCTGTTTTGTTTATTTATTTATTTTATTAAACTTATGAATCACCCACCCTGCAGGGCAGGCTCTGGGCGAGTTACAACACTGTAGACATTTAAAAATACAGCTGCTATATAATTAAAATTACTGATAATAACAAGAAATTAAAGCCAATCACATGATGATAAATAAATAAATCACTGTTCCTTACTGTGTGACAAGGATAACAGAGGTGAGCAAGTTATTCTAGAGTGGGAGAGCTCAACTTGGGGTATTGGTATGTTTAATGAATAGCTATCAGATTTGTAAGCTGCACTGAAATCAGCACCCTGGCACAGAGCTGCCCCACTTGGCCTTGCCAGGAGGAAAGAGGAACTGCTCCTAGGGCCAGCAGCAAACTTGAAGACTCATCCAGCATCTTCACTGGAAGAGGCCTTCCTCACACCTGGGACTCTGCTCCAGGCTTAACCTCTGGAAGAACACACTGTGCTGTCTGTGCCTTCTACAAAGTAGACTGCGAGCAGGACTCCACTCTGAGACAATAATTAGTGAACCAGCATTGATATCTCTGGGAATGTTTTTCACAGTTGCTTTCTGCTGTATTTAATCAAATTATACCTTCCATACAGTTGAGTGTGTGTGTGTTGTGGCTTTTTTGTTTTTCTAGAGAGCCTTTTGGGGAACGCTCTTCTTTGAGCTTGATGGGCGCTGTCCAAGGCATACAAATAAAACCATTATAAACTGTTTTTAGAAATATCCCCAAAACTAAAACAACACATTTGTTTTCTTTTCTGCAGACCCTTACATAATAGTAGGGCTGAATCACTCAAGAACCGCCAAAACTAAACACATTTCAGTGATAATGTACTGTGGGCTTATAACCCTCTTTTTTTCTAGTAGCACCTTAAAGACTAACTAAATCTGTAGCAGGGGAGGAGCTTTCCTGAGTCACTGCTCACTTCTGCAGATACCGGAAGAAGTGAGCAGTGACTCAGGAAAGCTCCTCCCCTGACACAAATTTAGTTAGTCTTTAAGGTGCTCTTTTCTATTGCTACAGACAGACTAACACAGCTGAGCTATCCATCTTGATCTACCTCTTTTTTCTGTAACCCAGGAAAAGCCAGTACTGGCCGCTGCACTCACCGGCATTCCTCTCCTTCCAGCAGCTTCCTGTAGGTGGCGATCTCGATATCTAGGGCCAGCTTGACATTCATCAACTCCTGGTATTCCCGGAGTTGGCAGGCCATGTCCTGCTTGGCCTTGTGCAAGGCTTCCTCCAGCTCAGCCAGCTTGCATTTGGCATCTTTCACAGCTCTCACCCCACGCTCCTCAGTTGCAGCCACTTCCTCTTCCAGTTTGCAGCACTATGATGACAAGGCAGTGTGTGTCTTAGGCCGATTCTTCATCTAGCATTGACCCCACATTTTCTCAACACTGAGGAAAAGGTGCAGCTCAAAACCACATTTAAATACCCTGGGGCAATGCCATGCTGACTGCAAAGTCACCCCTGAATGGCCATAAATCTATGCAGAGGTACCATAAAATCTGATGATCAAAGAAAGCGAAAGCAGAATGCAATGCAGAGGGGAATTTGGATTCCACTGTGGGTTTGGTAAAACAACAGAGGGAAAAGCCAATGCAGAATCACCCTTAATGGCACACTAATAGCTTTAATTGTGAATGGTCTATCCTATTGTGTAATGCCCCCAATCTGTTTATTGCAAACTCTGCAGGTTGGGTTTTAGGGATTAAGTGAAAGATTTTATGTATTTTGGGATACTTTTTTTTCACAATCTGAATTGGTCTTTTCACCCAAAGGCTATGCTGAAGAAGGGCAGACCTTGTATTGAAGGTATCGCATGCAGTGATATATTCCTGGGGTGAGCCAAGTTTTTAATATGAAAATTATTCCTATTTTGCTTGGGAGGGCATTTGGATTCAATTGGTAAATGAATATTTCAATCTTTCGTTTTCTTCATAAATCGACTTACGTTCCTAAATATGTAGCTGGAGTATCACTACATGCCGAATTGGGTTAATTATCCTGTGAGGCTAGATCGTGGCAACTGACTTTCCATTTCTATTTTAATGTATTTTTGTTCTTATTCCAGATACTTAGCTCCAACAAAAGCAGACTCAGATTTAATATTTTTTACTCAAAATTTTCTCTTATTGATTTAAGTTCTGACATGATTCAGGAATTTGGTCCTATAACTATACATTCCTTTATTAGGAAATGTATCCAGGAGATGGATTATTAGAGTACTTGTTTTTGCGCCTGCTGAATTTGTTCTTCCTTTTTTTTGGGGGGGGGGGGATCCCTCCACCTAGATCAATGCCTTCTTATGCCTTCCATTTGTCTGTCCTAAATTATTTTAGAGTTTTTTTTATTGACTTGGTTAAATGTACAGCCCACCCCTATTATGAATGTTAATGAGGCCCCCTTTTCAGAGTGTCTTTCTGGTTGTTCTTTAGGGAAGATCACGACATTGGTGCATATTTTGTTGGAAAGTCCCTTGCATGCAACTCCTAGGAATTAATTTTTGAAGTACTATTTGGACAATATATTTTCTTTTTTATCTCACTTTGATATGACAATCTCACTCCTTTTATCTGATAGATTTCCTAATATTACCTTCACTTTCACTATTTTTTTATTGTTTGGGCACAAAACTTCAAAGGTTATAGTTATCAGAGGAGGATACAAGATATTTGATCAAAAGAGCTTTACTCAGATGAAAGGAAAGGAATGGAAAGGGTGCTAGGGATTTCTTGCCTTAGTTCACAAAAGTTCAGGATTCCTAGAGATTCTGTGTGCCCACATAGTAATTCACTCATTATTCTTTCAGACATACATTCTTTCCCACTCTGTAATATATTATGCAGTCCTGTGAGCAAACACCTTGAAAAAAGATTTTAAAAAGAGCCCTAATGTACAGATGTCTCTGTTGCAACTGTCTGTGTACCTTGATGATGTGCTGCGCACACCTTGCAGTTAGATACACATCTGATAACAAGATGTGATCCATGCTTCCATAATGAATATGCATATTGAAATGCTTATTCAGTGCACTCCCAAACAGAATACCCCAATGGAAATACGTGAGAAAAGACACTCTAACCATGTGCCAGTGCTATCTCTTCTCACCTGTGCTTTGACATTGGAAAGTTCTGCCTCCAACCGATGGACCACCCTAGTCATCTCAGCAAGCTCTTCCTTGACGTTTCGCAGGTTGTCACAGTGCTGGGCAGCCATTGTTTTCAACTCCTGATACTAAAAGCACCCACAAAAAAAGGGCAATGTTGCTGGAACCACTGAATGTGGCATCACTGAATGTGACAGTTCCTCTGACACCCACCCACCCAAAGTACCCTTCATACAGCTACAGCCACCAGGCATTTCTCTGATGGGAAGGATTGTGAACAAATGAGATGCCATAATGGTAATTCCAAACACAGAAAGGGGAGGCAGAGAGAGAGAGACTACAGACAAAAGATGCTCCTGCAAGAGAAGATGCTTCAGAGACCAGACAGGTATATAGCATCTATTCAGTGACCTAAGGTAGCTTTAAGAACTGCTGGAAACTCTATGGTTCTACCATAAAGTTTATGTTAATTCCTAGAGCTACCTATATCACTTCCGGGTTTTTTTCAGAAATGGCATAGTGGCACACAAGGTGTCGTGCCTTCCCTGTCCGGAGCCTCTGATTGGTTGCCAGGTGTGATCTGGCAACCCTAATTCCTGCCCTTGTCATTTTTAATTAATTAGAGAATTTATATGCTGCCTCTCCAGAGACAGGGTTGAGGCATTGCAGAAGTAAAAATAAACCATAAAATCATTTAAAAAACAACCAATTACTAATATTTAGAACAACCCAGGGGCATAAATATAACACAAAAGAAACATTGAATAGTCTTTAAAAAAAACCATACAATAGTTCTCAGGCCAGAAGAAACCATAATGCATCTTAAAAGGGTAAAAACCCTTAGTTAAAAGCCTGGGTAAAAAGAAATTAGGGGGCCAGGCACCTTAAAGAGAGTAAGGTATGAATCAGGTAATCCTCGGAGGGGAGGGCATCCAAAGGTCAGGTTCTGCCAGTGAAAAAGCCTGCTACTTGCCACCTGCCTCAACTCTGCAGGCTGAGGCATAGAGAGCAGAGCTTGAAAGATGGCTCTTAACTAGCAGGCCAGACAGTACATGGTACCTGCTTGTTTCTCCTAGCTCCCAGAGCACACCAATTCTTCCCTACCCGTTTCAGCCGTCTCCCCCTTTTCTAGTACAGTGCTGTTTTCACACCACAGAAACACAAAGCACACTCTCAGCATAAAGCAAATAGTATCCAGAAGGGCAAATCTCTCCCTTCCCACCTCCTATGGCAGGTGTGGCCAAACTGTGGCTTGGGAGCCACATGCGGCTCTTTCACACATATTATGTGGCTCCAGGCAGGGCGGCTGGGGAAGCTAAATATCATTAGCAAACAAATATCACTGGACAAATAAATATCATTATCAATAACTGCTTTTACCCCTTTTGTTATTATTTTGGCAGTCTTATTTAATGTTAATAAAAAGCAAATCTGCATATTTTCCAATAAAAACATGTAATATTTGTTCATGTCTTGTGGCTCTCAAACACCTGATGTTTATTCTATGTGGCTCTTACGTTAAGCAAGTTTGGCCACCCCTGTCCTATGGCATGCTGGGCCTTACCTGGCACTGGCACCAAGCCTCAGCCTCAGCACGGCTCCTGGAGGCTATACCTTCGTACTGACGCCTGAATTCCTCAATAACACAGTCCAAATTTAGACCTCGGCTGTTGTCCATCTGCACTGTGACACAGGTGTCTGAAATGCAAGACTGCAGCTCCTGGATTTCCTGCAAGAGGTACAGAATGCAGCTGCTACACATGTGCAAAATAAATGTTTTTGGTTTGGCTCCACTGACCATATGGTGTCCAAGGTTTCCCTTGCTCAAAAGCCAGTCAAATCCGACTCTAGGGAGCAGTGCTCATCTCCGTTTCCAAGCCAAAGAGCCAGTGCTGTCTGAAGACATTTCCATGGTCATGTGTCCGGCATGACTAGACACCTAGGTGCACAGAATGCTGTTTCCTTCCCACCAAAGCAGCACCTATTTATCTACTTGCAATTTCTTGCTTTCATACTGCTAGGCTGGCAGGAGCTGGGAACAGAGACGGGATCCTATGCAAAATTGCTCCAGTCTAAGACCACTAAAGGACTTTACATAGGGATTGCCCAATAGGCCTACATTCATTAGTCAACACAGTGTTAGACTGCTTCAGCTTCCAGATTTGGCAGCTTGTTGCCATGATGGCCTTTCTGGAAGACTTTTTTGTTAGGGTTCCACCACACATACCACCTTTCTATTCTCTTAAGGGCATGATTGAAGATACTGCTGCAGTTTTAGCCTAAAAAACCCTCCATGGCTTAAGCTAGGGGTCTTCCCCTGGTAGAGGTGGGGCACCCCATGCCCTTGTTTCTGTTTCTTATTGCCACTCTAAGAGGTGGTGGAAGAATTTTTTTAAAAAAAACCTGCAGCATCACATGTGGCACTGTGGCACTTCTGGTAAAAAAAACTGGAAGTGACATGTGGTAGCTCTAGGAATCACTGGAAACCACCGTAATCACTGTGGTTTGTTTCTTTTTTACTTCAAGTGTCATGGCACCACACCCTGTATATCCCTGCCCACAGCCTTCCCACTGGTTGCTAGGTTCTGCCTGGCAACTCTAAACTTATCCTAGAAACAAGACAGCAGAGAGCCGCCACAAGGCCCCAGACAAGCATTCCCTTTGAGGACTGCTTATACCATTCACAGCCAAAACTGATATCATATGAAAACAAACTTGCCCAGCTCCATGAGGCCCCCCTCAATAGGATTGTCAACAGGCCTGGAGAAAAATGTCCTGTTCATTTGACAGAGGATTAATAGGTGGAAATGGGCAGCTAAAGCTTTCCATGTCATGGAGGTAAATAACATGGTCTCAGAAATAACATGCCATTATACCTCTACTAAAAGGACAGCACATTTTTTTCTTCAAACAGGTAGCAATCTTACCCTAGGGTGCCAAGAACCCCTGATATTTTGCCCCTGGTAGGGACGCCAGCCTCCAAGTGGGACTTGGATATCCCCCGGAATTACAATTCATCTCAAGACTACAGAGTTCCCCTGGAGAAAATGGATGCTTTGGAGGGCATTGTACCCCCCTGAGGCCCCTGTCCTCCAATTCTCTACTCCCAAACCTCTGGGAGTTTCCCAATGTGGATCTGTCAACCCTATCCCCACCCCCCACCAGTGGCCAGGGGGGCTGGCAACCTTAATCCCTATATTCCAACCCTCAGCAGTTGTGCCTAGAAGACTACCTTCTCCCCATATTCATATCTAATCAGGCAGCAACATTCAACTCCAATCTATGTCCGAGAAACTCAGGGTGGTATACATGGAGGCCTCTAAGAGGAACCACAGTCGAATGAATAAATATGGCTATATTGTAGTTGTCACCAAAATGTAGGTTCCCAGCATCTGAAGGCTCAATGCAAGTGTGGGAATGTTTAAATTGGCTGAATCATGGTCTTAATATCAACTTGGAAGCTAGTAGCATTAGTGTTTACTTCATGACCCAAAGCCAACTGAAACATTCCCTCAGTGCAGGGAGGTCCCTCCATACAGAAACCCGACAATCACTTTCTGCCTGAAGGGATTTAAAGGTATAGGTCAGACAGCTGGGTTGGAATAAAATACTATAGTTATTTCTGTCCTCCTTGGTTTGATTGATCTTCCCTTAGCAGCATTTTTCCTCTTCACAAATCTCTTCTCTGAATATAGGCTGTGGTCACACTCACTAAATAATCCACTTTCTGTGCCCTTTTTAACTGGGGATTTTATTGTGTGAACTGGCAAAATCCAGTTGGAAAGAGCATTGAAAGTGGATTGAAAGTGGATTATTTAGTGTGTGTGACCTCAGCCATAGTTTTTTAGTCATAGACTGTGCGGAATGCGAGATCTCCTTACCTCCTCAAAAGTAGCTCTGTAAAAATAGATGTCTCGCATCAAGACCTGAACTTTGGCTTCTTTATCTGACTTGTCCATGAAAACACAATCAACCTCCTGCAGAAATTTAATATTTAAATAGGAAGAAAGGGGTCTGATTAGGAATTTATGATTGCCAGTCAAGTTCAGAGGATTGGAAGAAATTCAGCAACCTAGTGGAGAATAGTCATCACTTGCCTTTTTAATTGTCACATATTCATTTTCTGTACTTGTTCTTTGGTGACACTCCTCTTCAAACCTGATGGGACAAACCATGATTTTTTCTTTTTTCCATGTTTAAATTAATTCACACTCCTTCAGCGCTTACAAAAGCAACCTCCCATTTCTACTTTTCCACAGCTTCCCTCTAGATCGTTCTCCCAATTTTATCTCATGGTGATCTCAAAGTCAAGTGTTTACTTAGCTTTGCAGAGGGACACCAGACCTCTACCCAGAAGTGCGGCCTACGCCTTAAATTTCTCAAAACTTTGAGAGATGAGGAAACGGTGGCATCTCCTGCTCCTTACAGAGCCAGCCCTATATTGCTCCTTTTAATGAGCTGGGTTCCAGGTATGCCGTACAACAGGCAAGGCAAGGGAGAATTTGACAAAAATGGGGGAGAATTAGCAGGAAAAGCCAGATCTGCTTCATTTGCCAATCCACTGAGGTATTTATAGGACCCAAGCTGCAGTTTGGCAATCTTGTTTTATGCTGCTCTTACCTTTGAGGTGGAAAATTCAGAATATCCATTGCTAATGCAGATCAAGGCTGAGGGCCATAAAGATCTGAATCTTTTGAGATCAGCCATGAAAAAGAATTAGTGCACTGTCAACATTTTTCAAATGTTTTAAAAGAGTCATAAACTTCAGGTCTTTAATATCTGTGTTGTGTTGAAGCAGTTTTCACCGGGGTGGGGGGGTTCTTTGTGGCACTGAATGGATTCATAGTAGATTTCACAGGCATGCCAACCCACACACCTACCCACATCATGCCCTCCTCCTCTGCCAGCTTTAAAAAAAATGTAAGGCTTTGCAACAGTAGTAAACATTACAAGTATAAGACCGCACTTGAAGGCATACAACAGATTCATGAAATCATTCATATTTTTACCTAAAATAGGGAACTTCATGCCTTAAACAGCAGATACTTATTTCTTCTCCTACTTTTAAAGGAATATATATAAGATATTAAAGTGAATATATTGACTCAAGCCAGTGGCTGGTCCACACTCAGTACTGCTAACTTTAGCACACTACTGCTGAGAGCTACGATGGACAAAATCGTGGTCCGATTTCTGGGGCCACTACTGACTTGCAATATGCCTCACGCATGATCCCGTCCTATAAATCTAATCTCATGTCACAAGTCATGGAAGAAAAACAAATCTGATTTATTTCATGACCTTGGTCTTGAAACTCATCCCTCTCTTCCAGGTCCCTAAATAGTATACTTACCCTCCCCTCTACATGCTTGGGCCCTGGAGGAAATAGCTGAGATTGTGGGTTGCTGGGGTCTTGATAACCTTTCTGGGTTTAGTCCCCAGCAGGCAGCAAAAACAAGAAGTTGGTTAATTTCCTGTTGAGCTACCAGGCTACCATACATGGCTGAGGGCTGCACTGGTGGATCACCAAGTTGTACAGACCTGGTTTGAATTGATACATGACAACATGGCCTCCTGCCAGCAGGTGGAAGTTTACACTCACTTTCTCTTATTACATTCCAGGGTCTCTCTCCACTTTTTCATTTCTGCCTGCAGTTGTGCTCTCTCACGCTCCAGACACTCCAGCTCTTTCTTCAGGTCGCAGGTGTATTCATTAAACATGGGTTTCATGTTGCTTTTGTGACTCTTCCTCTCTTGCAAGAAATCCCACTTGGTCTTCAGCATCAGGTTCTGCTGCTCCAAAACCCGGACCTGTCACCAAGAGAAATATCAACCACGTGGGTGATTGATTTTGAGAGTGAATCATTTTACACTGGAACTGGTACAGTCCTCAGGTGGGGAAGAGGAGACGCTGATAGCAATGCAGGATCCAGATCCATTGACTCCTGTAGGATCTTGGATACACTTGAAGTTTCTTTGAGGTCAAAAGCAAAAGCCGCCCTCCCAGCATCCCAAGGTGTTCTGTGTCATGACTGAGAAGTCAACAGGATGAAGTCATAATATTTCACACCACATTTTGATTTATTGGAGCTGGGTTTATTTTACTTTTTTAATGTGAACTCTAATTTATGATAGTCATGTACATCTCTCCATATTTACTGTGCAATGAAATCCCAGGAAAATGTAACATCTAATTATCTTTCTATTTCCCCTGTGAATTAGAGGACAATGTCAAAAGAAGTGATAATTTCAGCCAGAGAGCAATGAGCATCAAATATCGATTATTCCACCCTCTCCAATTCTTTGATTGAACTCATTCCCTGTGTGTCTCCCATAGCCTCATTACAACAAAACCATATGTAAACAGTTCTTCCATTTCCATTTCTCTATACATACTCCAAAAGTTTGGAAGTTTACTTGGATAAGTGAGATTGTGTTTAGAATGAAAACCCTAGTCAGTTTCCCCATATCTGATGTCAGTCTTCTCTAGGAATCACTGGAAACCCTATTGTTCTACCATAGATTTTCTGGCAATTCCTAGAAAAGCTTGATGTCACTTCCAGGAAGTGATACCATTCCACCACCAATGGCAATTTGTTTTCATTTTTTCTTTCTCCTGTTGGACATCCACCACAGTGGGCACATGACAACCCTAGCTACAAATCACTTACCCCTTAATCAGATGTCTGCTGTTGTATGGTGACAGCAACTCTCTGGCTGAAATCAATCACAAATTTATGAAGAGGTATTCGTTTTTGGACTAGGGTTACCAGCTCCCTGGAGATTTGGGATCAGCATCTGTGAGGGGGGGATGTGGGGAGGGATTTGGTCTGGAATATATGCTATTCTATAGATTCTTCACTCTGGAGCTGCCATTTTCTGCATTTGAACTGATCCCTGTAATCTGGAGGTCAGTGGTAATTCCAGGAGAATTTCAGGCCCCACCAGGAGGTTGGCAAACTGACTTTGCACACACACATCCTATTTGGGGAAAATAATACTGAATATGGACAATAGTATTTACAGGGCTGTTGGACAGATTACTGAGATGATAACAAGCTTTTTTTCAGAGCACCCAGATTTTGCAGAGCACCCAGAGCACCCAGTCCATCGAGTCCAGCTTCTTGTTTCCCACAGAGGCTGCCAGATACTTCTGGGAATTGCACAAGCCAGTGCTTGAAAGTGACAGTGTTCCCTGTTGTCTATCCATAATCCCTGGTAATTGGAGTTATACTGTCTGAACATGGATGTTCTCTTAGCTGTCATAATCCTCCTTGGATCTGTCTAATCCTTTTTTTAAAAAGCTATCTACACTAATGGCTGTCACTATATCATATGAATTCCATAAATAATAATTCACAGTGGAGGTGGCAAGGAAAGACTGAGCCATGTCTGCAGGCAGTGAGCAGCTGGAACTCAGTGGTAGAAAATCTGCTTTGCATGCAGAAGGTCCCAGGCTCAGTCCATGGCATCTGTTGTTAAAAGGATCAGAATAGGAGGTGATGTGAAAGACCTCTGCCAAAGACCTTGGAGAACCTCTGCTGGTCAGAGTAGACAATGCTGACGATAGACCAATGGTTAGACTCAGTATGAGGCAGCTTTGTTCAAGTATTTTCCCTAAATTGCTCCCCAAACCAACCTCTTTCAATAATCCATGTGATTCTTTTAATTTGCTGTATAGGGTACAAAGGTAGAATGCACCTGAGTCCCTCCTTTGCAACACACCTCCCACCTTTTGACTGGGATCGAAAGACTCAGGGATCTGCAATCCTAGGCTGTGGTCACACAACAAGGTTTTTGCAATTTGTTCTCGCTATAGATTTGATTGGAAATATTTTTTTTTTGGTTGGGATGATCACACATCCCTCCCCGAACCGCAAGCATTGCACGAGAAGGCTCTGGGCAGTTGTGTCTCCACTTGGGTGGCGTGGTGCAATTTTAATTATTTTTTTTTTACTTTGCACATGCACACGGCCAAATGACCACCCCGACCTGGATTTGCTGTACTACCTTGTTTTTACAGGTTTCCCCCCAACAGCAAACAAAGTGAGCCGGTGATGTACTACCAAGCGCTGGAGTCTAAATGTGTGCTTGAATATTTAAACATTGAATTTATTCAGCACAGGATTGCTCATGCACACAATGGTAGAAGCTGGGGGGGGGGGGGACCTCATTGCGCAAAGGACGGTCAGACAACCTAATCACAATCATTGCAAGAGATGGCTATCCAGATCGGTGAAATCGTGGATTTAATGCGCAAATACCTGGAAAATACTTGATTATCCCTGTGTCGGAAAACTCTCCAGGGAACTGGGAGGATTGCGCAAGTGAGCCTGCTTTGGTTTGGGAGGCAGATGCGGGCATCTGATCAGCGATTTTAAATGCAAGAGGGAACAAAGGTGAAACCTGATCAAAATGACCATGTGACCACAGCCCTACTTACATATGACAAAGGGTAGCTTTGACTCTTGAAAGCTGATACCCTGGACATCTTGTTGGTCTCCAAGGTGCTTCTGGAGTCCAATCGAGCTGTTTCACTGCAGACCAATATGGCTACCCTCTGAGGCTTCTAAAACATGACCAACAATGCTTACCTTTGACCCCACCCCACCCTCCAGCCACTCACCTTATCAATAAAGCAGGCAAATTTGCTGTTGAGGCACTGAAGTTCATTCTTCTCTTGACATTTGGCTGCCTGAGCCGTGGCATCGATCCCCAGGCTGAGAGGTCGCAGTAATGTCTTGTTGCAAGTTATGGGAGTGATGCGAGGAGAACCAGGGGCACAGAGCCCCGAACGCCTGAAACTGTAACCATATCTGGTGCCACAACAGCGGTATCCAGTGCTGGTGCCCTGATAGTTATATACACACCTCAGAGGCAGGCAGTTACTGGCAGCACTTCCGGGGCCACGAGAGCTGGCACCCCCCAGGCTCCTGCTACTAAAACAGCCAACTCCTCCATGACTAACTCCAGCGACCTTTGTAGTGCTCACCCGGGATGTGTTTCCCATGGGGGAATGGACAGCTGAATATGAACTAAAGCCCCTGGGGGGATATGCAGGGTTTGAGCAGCAAGACATTTTTCTTTCGTAGGTGAGCAAAAGATGATGGAGGGAAGTGAAAGGTGTAAAGGTATTGTGGTGAACTGCAAGGAAGCTCGTCCTTTATATTTGTTTGGGGCAGCTGGGCTTGGCCAATGTAAAAATGGGGGACAAAGCAACTTCCTGGGCTTTATGAGCTTGGTATGTTTAGAGAACCCAGTCCTCATGAGTTGTGTCTTCACAGTGTGAAATGTCTGCTCAGTCAGCCCATTAAAGGTTTCAGGGATTTCCCAAATCCATTGTTTACTGCACCTGTAATGCCGTATTAAAAAAACGGTCTATTCCACCCTCCTTTTTTAAATGTACAGATGAAACAAGGTGTATAATTAACACATGGCTATCTAGAAGTCAGGATTCGGCCCGCCTACTGCCTTTCCTAGCTACTGGTTGTATGTGTTGGCTTCCCATATCTTAGTTTATAGACCTCCTACTCAAGGGGAATCTGTTGTCTCCTAAAATGCCAGAAGGCTTAATTATCTGATTAAGTGCCTCCAAATGAAAGGTGACTTTGATGTAGTAAGTATTTTCTGCGTGGTACAATGGTAAATTTTGCAGAAGCCATGAACTGCTGAGGAAGCAGTTCTCCATAGCAAGAGAGGCTGTGGCTCAGTGGCGGAACATCTGCTTTGCAAGCAGAAGGTCTCAGGTTCAATCCCCGGTATCTCCAGCTAGAAGATGAGGTAGTAGCTGATGTGAAAGACAGAAATCTTTGAGAGCTGCTGACAGTCAGAGTAGATAATACTGCCCTTGATAGGCCAGTGATCTGAATAAGTATGGGCCCGGTTTGTGCTTTCATGTTATAGAAATGTTCTGCTTACATTCATAGACATGATAGTTTCATGGGGTCACTCTTTCTGATTCACGATGTTATCTCCAGGCAATCGGAGATCCCATACTGACTTATGATGATGTCATGGTATTACGTATCTTCTCATATCTGACTAGAAGATGACAACTTCACTGATGACAATAAAAAGGATGGAGAGGAAGTATTATTCTTCCTAAGCGTGAGTCTTCCCAAGTATTCTTCCCATGTGATCCCAGACAATCTGATCAATGAGTTGTCTTACTCCTAAAAGGACTGCATGGGTGACAATTTTGGTCTTCTTTTTCTAAGACCCCACACACATAAAACGAGAGGCAGCGTCTGCTTTTTGCAGCTGCTGAAGAAGGTTACAAAACTTCCCATCCTTTCAGTTCAACCCTATGTAACATTAAACGATAGTCCATTCACAAGCCCATCCTTCCTCCTCGCTATCAATGCATCGGATCTTAAATACATTCCCTTTAATTCACCACCATTTTCCTCTTGTTGGAGAACAGAATTGCAAATGCACCGTTCTTTAAAGACTGGACATATTGCACAAGCTCTAGGTGAGGAACCTAGTTGCTACACAGTCACACCTGGGGCCAGCATGACTGATTGTGTCTATGTTGAGCACTGCATTTAGCAATTAACGTTTAGCAATTACGTTTGCGCACAGTTTCGAGACATTAAAGCGCTGCTGTGAAATGTCATTTCACTTGTAAAAGTGATGCAGCCGCCTGTAATTTCTTGCTGGGGCAGTCCCAAAGTTGCCAAATTGTTCATGTATTAGGGGATACATTGACTGTATTTTAATTTTGTGCATTGCGTTCAGGAGGTTCTCTTATCGGAAGCAATGCGACTAATTATGCATGTCACCTTCACTTATAAAATTATGGGACTGGAGTTGGTTAATGAAAGGGGGAGAATGTGGCACCTCCAGCCTGGTGGCTCACATCTCCCTAAAGGGTGTATGGGACATTACCACTGGTGGTGGAAAGTATTATCAAGTTCAGGCAAAGTATGGCAACCCCATAAGGTTTTCAAGGCAAGAGATGAACAGAGGTAGTTTGCCATTGCCTGCCTCTGCATAGCAACCCTGGTATTCCTTGGAGGCCATCCATTCAAATACTAATCAAGGTCGACCATGCTTAGCTTCTGAGATCTGACAAGATCAGGCCAGCTTGGGCCATCCAGGTCAAGGCAATTACTGCTAGGCAAAAGGAAAACAACAACTGCAACAGAACCGCCTCATCAGTCCTCTAGTAAAGCTTTATTCCTTTATAAAGAGTCCTTAAAATACAAACAGGAGTTATTTAACAATAAGGAGTGGGAAATCATGGTATAACAAAAATGTGCATACAGAATTAATCTTAGATGACAAAATGGAAGCTAAAACCAGAGAGAGTTTCATAGTGGGGATTTGCTGTTCTCATGATTCCTCGTGTGGGGGAAGGGCCTCCTACTTATGGTGATGGCAGTTGCTGTGTGCCTTGTGTAGGGTGAAGGCTACAGCTGTCCCTTGCTTGTGCCCAGGCTGGCCCCAATAGAAGGGGGCAGAGGGGACGGCCCTCCAGGCCATCAGCCTACTTGGACATTTCCCAGTGGGTTTAATGTAGTGTTGCCAGCTCTGGGTTGGGAAATACCTCAAGATTTTGGGGGATGAAGCCTCTGAAGGGTGGGGTTTGGGGTGGGGAGGGGTTTCAGTGGGGTATAATGCCACAGGCTCCATCTTCCAATGTGGCCATTTTGTCCAGCTGAACTGATCTCTGTCACCTGGATATCAGTTGTAATCCCAGATCTCTAGCCACCACCTAGAAGTTGGCAACCTTATGGCCAGTCTGCCCCTGCTCTATACAAAAAATACCTCCTTCTTTCCCTCAGTCATTGCCTTCTTTTCTCTGTTCTCAGAAATCTCCTTCTTTTATTTTTCCAAACATTTTAACCCATTACACCAACCCACCCCAAAAAAAGACCCTTTCCTGCCAAATATGCAGGGTGACATATTTGTGTGAATGTTAATGTTAGTTTGGGGCAAATTGTTTCTGATTCCAACTGAGTGGAAAAAGCCCCCAGAACATGATACATCAAAGAATTAGAGATGTAGAGATAAACAGGATTGGGGAAATCCAGGCACAAACTCTCCCTCAGCCAGGAAAATTCCTAGATGTCCTTGTCCAAGCAATTTCTTCTCGACATAACCAACTTCACAGGGCTGTTGTGGGGTTTAAAGGGAGGGAAGAACAATAATCTATTTAATTCATTTTAATCCCACCATTACCCTTAGGGTTACCTGCTTGGACTTTGGAAATGCCTGAAGATTGGGGTGGGGGCATTTCTTGGCAAGAGTGCAGTTTTGGGAGGGGATGGAGCTCAGTGAGGATATGGTTGCCATAGAATCTGTCCTCCAAAACTGTCATTTCCTCCAATGAAACTGATCGCTATAATCAGGACATCACTTGTAAGTAGGGATGGACACGAACCCGCTGGCAAACTAAAGTTTGTCTTGAATTTTGGCACATGGTTCATGAAGCAATGTTTGCAGACTGAAGAGCTACCATGAACTTTCACAACTTTTGGTGCAGTTCGTGGAGGTTCATGAAAAGCAGAAAGCAGGGGTTTAAACACCAAATCTAAGGTTACCAACTCTGGGTTGGGAAATTCCTGGAGATTTTGGTGTGGAACTTGGGGAAGGTGGGGTTTGAGGAGTGGAGGGACCTCAGAGGGGTATAATGGAATACAGTCCACCCTCCAGAGCAGCCATTATCTCCAGTGAAACTGATTTATGTAGTCCGGAGATTAGTTGTAATTCTGGGGAATTGTCAAGCCCTACCTGAAGGTTAGCAGCCCTGTCCAGGCCCCAAGAGGAGGTAGGCAATCCTAGGCTACATATGTGGCTCTCCTCTCCTCCATTTTTACCCCACAACAACCCTGTGAGATAGGTCACAATAGGCTTGACCCTGGTGGAGGCTCCCCTGGTGGAGGAGGGGGTCCCCTGCCCCTAGGCCCTACCTGCTAGCTGTTGATTAGCTGGATGGTAAGGGGATCTACCAGGAGAAAGAGAAAGGCCTAGGCCACATTGCTGGTGTCACACAAGTGACACCTGCATGACGCTCTGGTATTTGGGCAAAAACTCTACAGTAGAAGCTGTTTTTACCATAGAGTTTTTGCCCAAATACAAGAGCAGCACAGTGATGTCGCAGTGTGATGATGTCGCTTCCTATATGATGCCAGCAACATGGCCTGGGCTTTCCTCTTTCTCCTGGTAAGTCCCCCCTTATCCTCTGCTGGTTTGCGGGAGGGACCTGGCAACCCTAGGTCAAAATGAGAGAATGAATTAGGTCAGCCAGTGAGTTTCATAGCAGGGATTTGCAGTTCTCATGATCCTTGTCTTCGCCTAGAGACAAAACCAGTCAATATGCCTACCCATCTGGCCTCTTTGCTCTATTTATTGTTGTTGTTGTTTTCTTCTTCTTGTTATTATTATTATTATTATTATTTCACCAATTCCTTATGATGTAAGGTTCTAGACAATGTACAACCATTAAAAACAAGTTAAAACCAAAAAAGGATTACTACATTATTTCCGATGGCATCAGACAATTTCTTCATTACTCCTCTCTGGACTGCGTCACTGACTTGCAGACAGGTGAGAAGAGGACCGAAGTGAAGATGGAGGAAAAAAGAAAAAGGAGAGGAAGAGAAGGATGCCGACTATGATGGAACTGTCGCTGTCCTTAACCAATGTCCTGGTGGAACATCTCTGCCTTTCAGGCCCTGTGGAACTTCATTAAGCCCCACAGGGCCCTGGTGATATTTGGCAGAGAGTTCCACCAGGTCGGAGCCAGGGTCAAAAAGGCCCTGGTCCTGGTTGAGGACAGCTGGATGTCTTTCGGGCCAGGGACCACCAGTAGATTATTCTCAGTGGAGCAACATGCTTACGGGGACATACCAGAGGAGGCTGGCCTGAAGATACATAGGCCCCACTCAAGGCCTTGAAGGTCAACATCAGAACCTTGAAACTGACTCAGTTTCCCACTGGGAGCCAGTGCAACTGGTGCTGCACCGGTTGTGTATGTGCTGTCCATGGTGCTCCTGTCAAGACTTGTGCCATACCACCTTCTGGATCAGCTGGAGCTTCCGAATTACTCTCAAGGGCAGGCCAGCATAGAGCGAGTTACAGTAGTCTAGCCTGGAGGTGACCATAGCATGGATTACAGTGGCTAGGTTGGTGCGCGACAGGAAAGGGGCTAGTTGCCAGCTTGGCATAGATGGAAAAACATCAGCCTGGCAATATTTGTCACCCGGGCCTCCACAGTTAGGGAGGCATCCTGGGTCACATCTAGACTCCTGACGGATGGCGCCAGTACCAGTGGCACCCCATCAAGAGTGGGAAGTCTATTCCCCAATTCCGAAAATCCCCCTGCCACAGAACCTCCATCTGTTCAGATTCACCTGCTCTTTTCTAACTACCCCACCATGGCCTCCAAACTCTCTGTCAGATTGTCAGGGGCAGTATTCGGGTGGCCATTAAATAACAGATATAGCTGGGTGTCATCAGCATGCTCTAGATCTGAGTACATGCAGTCTCAGTTCTTAGCTCATTTAAAAACTGGGCCTATAGTTCTAATTTTGCAGTTCACAGGCAGTCACATTTGTAATTACTATCAATCAAAAAAGACACATTTACTTTCATCCTTGGCATGATGCCTGTACCTCAGACTAGCAGCTTACCCATTCCTCTGGCAGCAGCTGTTTCAAGGTGGGAAACTCCCACCAACCACAATAGGGCTGCCAACATCCAGGTGGTGGCTGGATATTCCACTATTGCAATTGATCTCCAGGTGACAAAGATCAGTTCACCTGCTTTGGAAGGTGGGCTTTATGGAATTATACCCTATCAAAGTCCCTCCCTTCTCCAAACCCCGCTCTCCCCAGGTTCCACCATCGCAAATATCCAGGTATTTCCCAACCTGGACCTGGCAACCCTAAATCACAAGCCCCACCAGACAAAGGCCTTGACCATTTCCCTGAGACATGGGGCAGGTGCCATATTCTGGTACAGTGCTTGGAAATGCCACAGATGTCATGCCAAACAGCCACATGTGGCTTCTGAGCCACTGAATATAACTGGCTTAGGAGCTCTCTGTGTGTGTATGTGTGTGCTCATACAACAATCCACACCAGTAGGAAAATTAGCAGTGGCAAAACCAGGAATATGAAGAGAGGACTTGGATAAACATATGGAGCATCAGTGGCTATTAACATATTTGGATAAACATATGGAGCATCAGTGGCTATTAACATATTTGGATAAACATATTTGGATAAACATATGAAGAGAGGACTTGGATAAACATATGGTCCATCAGTGGCTATTAGCCACAAGGTATAGATGGGAACTCTCGGTCTGGGGCAAGTGATGCTCTGTACTCTTGGTGCTTGGGGGAGGGGGAATACTGTGGTATGAATTAACGCGATCTTGGTTGCCAGTAAATTAACCTGTATTTACAAAGTGCTCCAGAGAGAGCTTTTGCTTTGTTTCTAATGCTGCAAGGTTGCCTGCACACAGAACAGCCCTGGCATGCTTGAATCCATCTGTCTTTAGCAATGCCAGACACTGCTTCTGCCACTGAGGGGTGGTGGGGAGAGGATGTAGCTGTGGGAGGGATCAGCTTGGACATCAGAAAGGAAGCCAGTCAACAGCTTGCATGGTAAGGCTGGGAATTCTACTACCCCCTCAATTGCCCTGCAGTAGTAACCCCCCATAGTAAGCAGCTTCATTAGCCACTGTTGCTCAACACTGACCATTGAATGTGTCTGTTGCAATGCTCCTTATGAGATGGTCCATTCATATATGTGTCATTATTGGATGTTGCAGTCAGCAGATAACCCAGTTACATATGAACCATATCCACAGACCTGAAGATGCAAAATATTACATCTGCCACAGCTCTAAAATTTAATAATTCCCCTGTTGCATAGTTACAGCCCATCTGACTCCAGTCCAGTCTTTGCTCGGCGATACCAGTTTATTGAAAACAGATATTCAAATATAAGAGTGGGTTTTTTAAAAATAAAAAAGCAACCAGCCCGAGGGTAAAATAATGAAATGCACAAGGCTGAAATAGTTCCCACTTTCTCCTATGCAGATCTTTGCTAAGCGTCATGCAGTGCTAAATCTTATTAATTTGAATATAACTTGGCAGATACATAAACAAGCTGAAGAGCAGCCTGACTTCCCTTCCCCGTTCACCAAGGACTGGTATATTCCATCAGTTACCTATGGGGTATTTGGAACATTAGCAGTCTATGTGTTCCTTCACCACTATCACTAAAACCACTCTTTTAAAATTCTATATCCATAAATATGCAGCACAGGAAACCAATATCCAGCTTAGACTTTTTTTTTGAAAGGGTAGACAAATTCATGGTGGATAGGTCTATCTGTGGCATAATATCCCTGATGGAAACTCCCAGGTCCATGTGTACCTTTGAATACTATGGATAAGGAGAAACAGAACGAGACCCTTCCTGTATTGTTTAGAGGCATCTGGCTGTCCACACTTGGAGATATGATTGTTGGGACAGATGGACTTTAGTCTGATCCAGTAAGAAAAGTCTTTATCTTCTTATGTTTTTATTCATACAGTATCTAAACAAGAGATCTTCCAGGGCAAAAGCCAGTTCTGGAGGGGACATAAACAGGGAAGGAGGAAACTCAAGGTCTCACTACACATTACTCAGTCCTTCTGTTATGTTTGGGTCCACCATGAGGACTTTCTGTAAGATGTGTGTTGCAAGTTCATCTCTGGGGAAACCAGTTTCCAAGCATGTGATGGAGAGGGGCTTTAAACCTCCCTCTCCATGCCATTTTCACAACCTGAAACAGCCTCAGCCTAGGCCTAGTACTTACCTCATTGGAGGACTCTACATATACTGATGGGGTTCATGGGGTTTATGTAGGTTTCCCAAGCGGAGCAAAAAGCAACCCCCTGTGGTCATTTCAGGTCACAGTAAAGGAAGGGATGACTGAAACACCTTCTCTTCACATGCCGTGGTTGCAGTCCAAGTGTTGCCCCCCTATGCCACGTCTGCTAGAAAGTTAGGGTTGCTATATGCTATATGTCCTACTCCTATCCCCAGCCTGCAAACGCTCCAGTGGCTGGCGGGAGAAATTTAAAAATGAACAAACACTGGAAGTGACATCACACCTTTCTAGGAATTGCTGGGAAATCTACAGTAAATCCATAGAGTGTTTGTGGATCCCAAGAGAGGCATGATGTTTCCCCATAAGTGATGGCATGCAGCTGCTGTCAGCCGCCTCCCACATCCCCCCGATTTCCTGCGAATTCTTATGGTACAACCCAGATGCAATGTAAGGACTGTGTAACATGTATTTAAGCCCTCAGAGTACTCATAGATAACAGAAAGTCTTTTCACATTACTTTCTTCACAAAAGCGAGCAGTGATTCTTATCATCACTTTTATCATCAGCTGGACACATTACTTGCAGATTAGGTCTTTCCAGCTATTCTAGGAGCTGGAGCTTGTTGTTGGTACCAGTTCCCCTGAAATAACATCTTCTTAATATCTGTGACTTGCATTCTTAATCAAGAGGTCTAATCAGAGTTGGGCGGTGGGGGTGGGGGAAGCATTGGACAATTGTTTGAGGGTTTTTGTTTTGGCTCCAAATATATGACCAGTGAAAGCATAATGCAGTCAACTGTGCTTGATATTCAGAATATACTGCAAGCAGATACATATGGCTGGAGCTCCCCAGAGATTCCCCTGAATGGACAAGAACTGCTGAGTCAGGATAAGCTTGCCGAGTCAACAATATCTGATACAACTTCAGGTATCTCAGATGGTATACAGAAGGCCATAATTTAGCTTTAGCCTCTTGATCCGCAGGGAACAGCTGCAGGTATGAACCTGACATTGCCACCTTTCACATTTCTGATGCTGTATCCAGGAGGGGTGCACATATCTCCACAAGGCTGACCCAGCTCAACAAAAGGAACATAGCCTGGCGGGATGCCTGTTCTGAAACTTCCAGAGTGGCCAACGTCATTCCCATGGGTCAGAATGCCTCCTCTTCTTCCTGGCCCGCAGATGGGGTCAGTGTTGCACACCACAGCACCCTGACTCCTTTGCACAGCTGTGTACAGATGTTAAAAAGACCATGTGATGAAAAGGTTCCATAAACCCAACTAAAATTAGCAACAACATCTGATGCAGTTCTTGGAGGTACTTACAGATATTCACAGCACATTCTCCTTCACCCATCCTGAATGGAATTAAACAGAGAAGAAAAGGTCTTATTACCTGTATACTGGGACCCTGTTCACACGGTGTTAAGGATATAGGTGCCTTAGTATAGATTTAGAAGTTCACTCCTTTTAGATGGAAAAGGTACAATGAGTTTATAAGCTTAAGAAATATGCCATTTTCTGTACCACTATGAGAATGTAGCCCTTTCCCATCATTCACAACCCCACTGCCCACCTTCTGGGGACCCTTATTCCTTGATTTAACCTCATCCAGTCCCTTGAGGTTCCAGTTTGTGAAGGATGGGTCTATCAATAACTATGAGCCCTAATAGCCTGCTGGAACCTCCATGTTCAGACATAGCAGACCTCTGAGTACACATTGCTGAGGGTCAAATAACGGAGCAGATCCTACCCAAATCCTACCACTCCACTGAGCAAACTTTAATTTTTTTGTTTTTTAAAGTGTATAAACCTTTGGCTCAAGCTTGAAGCCTTCTTCTAAACTAAGGAGGCTTGCCCCAACAGAAGTGGCTCTTAAGTTGGAGGGAGGCTTCTCAGGATAGAGAAAGTCTATTTGAGGGGTGAATGGCTCCACCCCATTAAGACAGGCATGAAGCTCGCATGCCATGCTTCCAGGATTTCCAAGGTCATCTGGTTGGCCTCTTATGGGAAACTAGGTAAGCAAATTGAACTAGGTAGACCTGTTGTCTGATTTAAAAGGCTCTTTTCTGATTTTAATGTTTGCCTTATTTTCTATACAGTTGTTTTGTTTTTCTTTCTCCCCTCCCCCTTGGGCCAAATCACATGTTGCTTTTCAACAGGGGGAAAAATTATGGGATTCCCCCCCCGCCCATCAGTTCCATGTAGTGGATATTTCTGATGAATTTACCGTCAGGTAAATGTGGTATTCACCTCATCTGGCAAAAGACTTAAAAATGCCTGCTGATCTTTCTGAACCCACATCATAATTAAAAAAGCAACAACAACGTGAACTGTAATCTAAACTGGAATGCTTCTTTCCTGTCTGTGAACATTTGCAAGAAAACTGCCCTTTCTTCAAATTTCTCCTGGCAAGGCGTTATAAAGGATTGGAACCACAACAAAGAACGCTGTCAGTCGACTTGTCTGTACCAGTACTGAAATTCTTATTAAGGAATATCTCATCAGCTTCTGAGGACCCCCAGTGTTCTCTAGAAGACAGTCCAGGGATATATATATATAGCAAGATGATGTATGTTAGGACTGCCAGTCTCCAGTCATGACAAAACAAAAATACCCCATGGAAATAACAAACAGCTCAAGGTCTAATAACACAAAGTTTTACATAAAGGCATTTGTCTCAATATAACTTATTAAAGCACTAATGCTCAAAACAAATATACATATCCAAAAACCTTCCCAAGCAAGACCTAAATAGGCAGTACACAGTCCTTGTATGCACTGCAGCCAAAGCTTTGCCATCAGGAGGGTAACGAGCCCATGTGGGAGCAAGATAAGGCATACGAAATATGTAAACTGTGTGGTTCCATAGAATATTGGCTCCGAAGAAGTGAATCGAAACTCTCTCGGCCAACAGGAGACATCAGCCTGGTGTTTAGCCTCCCTGCAGACCTGGAAGTTGGCAACTTAGAAACAGCCAAGAAGACCATAGTGCATACAAGGACTGTGTACTGCCTATTTAGGTCTTGCTTGGGAAGGTTTTTGGATATGTATATTTGTTTGGGGCATTAGTACTTTAATAAGTTATACTGAGACATGTGCCTTTAAGTAAAACTTTGTGTTATTAGACCTTGAGCTGTTTGTTATTTCCATGGGGTATTTTTGTTTTGTCATTGTATTCGGTGTCTCCATGGTCCCGCTGTGTTCAAAGTCTCCGGTCATGGCCTGGAGATCTTTTAGAATTACAACTAATCAGTTCCCGGGGAGCCAAAAGCAGTTTTGAGGGTGGACTCTGTGGCATTATATCCCTGCCTCTGTAGCATTCTATCACTCCACCCCCTGGCTCCTCCGCCAAATTTCCAGGAATTTTCCAGTCTGAAGAATGTGCAAGGGCCTGGGTTGTTGTTGTTGTTTTTGCTGTGACGGAGTTCATCTTAGGGAAGGAATCAGTGTACCAGTTGTTGAACATAAAATGAATACATGAAGCTGCCTTATGCTAAGTCAGACTAGTGATCTATCAAGGACAGTTTGGTTTACTTTGTCTAGCAATAGCTATCTCTCTAAGGGTCTCAAGTAAAGATCTTTTCATCACCTGCTGCTGAATATGCCAGGGATTGAATTTGGGCTCTTCTACATGCAAACACTGAGCCACTATCTCTCCCTCTTTATTCTTCACCCTTTATAGTTAGCATTAAAACTGAAACACTATATCTACACACCTATAACACTCATATTCCCATCTGCATAGGTACATCATCAATAGGGTTCCCAGCTCTGGGTTGGGAAATACGGGGAGATCTGGGGGATAGAGCCTGAGGAGGGCAGGGTTTGGGGAAGGGAGGGATTTCAATGGGGTACAATGCCATAGAGCTGACCTTCCAAATCAGCCATTTTATCCAGTTGAACTGAACTCTGTCACCTGGAGATCAGTTATAATCCCAGGAGATCTCCAGCCACCACCTGGAGGTTGGTAATGCTATCCACCAAATACTTAATTTTGCAGTTCTGGGTACATTTTAATTGTCCTTTCATTGCATACAGTAGGCCTCATGCCTTTACCTGCATTCCTCTCCTTCCAGCAGCTTCCTGTAGGTGGCAATCTCGATATCCAGGGCCAGCTTGAGGCTCATCAGCTCCTGGTATTCCCGCAGTTGGCAGGCCATGTCCTGCTTGGCCTTGTGCAGGGCTTCCTCCAGCTCAGACAGCTTGCATTTGGCATCTTTCACTGCCATCTCCCCACGCTCCTCAGCAGCAGCCACCTCCTCCTCCAGTTTGCAACGCTGTGAAGGCAGAGAGAGACACAGAGGGAAGGCACCAGAAGAAGGAGCAAACATTCAGCAGCAAGGTGCCGAAGCACAAACTGGCAAGAAGAACCTTCTGCTCTCCCTTTGTAGTCTGTTCCTGTCCGCTTGACTAGCCATAGTGAAAGCTTTTGAACACTCTGCACATGGTGGCCCTCCAAGCCTGTGGCAAGTCGTTGACATGTACAGACTTCAGCTTTCTGCATGCATTGTGAAGCACTGGAAGTGTTAAGAACAAAAGAGCCCTGCTGGATCAGACCAGTAGTCCAGCTAGGCTTCCCAGTTGCCAAGATGGCCAGATCCAGTGGGGAATTCTCCACCCTCAGCCCTAGTCTTCTGGCTCAAGAAACTGAGGAGCAGGAGGAAAAAAATGGCTTCCATAGTGACACTCTAGGAATTTTCCTAAGTCTCATTGGTCTTTATCATAGTAATGAGAGGAAACCCTCAGAGCATC
Organism: Lepidodactylus listeri; assembly: GCA_029233225.1. Lineage (NCBI taxonomy): Eukaryota > Metazoa > Chordata > Lepidosauria > Squamata > Gekkonidae > Lepidodactylus > Lepidodactylus listeri. Next base: position 51,130,157 of record JARCFY010000015.1, on the reverse strand, counting down.
TCCTAGAAGTGACATCTCATTCTCCCCAAATTCCCCACTCCCCAGGCATTGCTCTCCAAACATTCCAGCATTTACCAAGGCAGTAAATTACCTTGGAAATTCTAAGTCCATCTAGTATAAGTATCCTGTCTCACACTGTTGCCGACAAACAGGGCACATAGGCCAGTGGTCCATCTAATTTACCGCTAACATAAACTGAACTGGATCATCACATACTAAGAATTGCCATGTACAGATTTTTCCCATGGCCAAGAACCCAGGTCTATTTTGCAATATCAACTGGCAGTGTGTTCTGCATCCCCCCTCTTCAGGCTGCTAGGGGAGGACCGCATGTTTGAATGCTCCCACACGGACCTTCCTTCCTAAAAACAGAAACCTAGCATAGCAAGGAGAGGAGCTTTCTCTCTCTGCACAGCCAGACATGGTTCTCCTGTTCATAATGGTTAGTCCAGTCTGGAAAAGGAATAGCTCACTCTATCACAATGGACCAGTGGGCAGGGACCAATCTACCCATACTCAGGACAACATGTCATGTGCCACTTTATTTACAACAGACACCAATGGGGACAAGGTAGCCTTAAGTAGCAACTTAATGTTCTGGGCCACAATTGTTTGCAGATGATGGACTCATTATGTTTCTGTAGACAAACACATCAATGAAAGTGATGCATTCAAGTTCAAAGCTCACCTGGGCTTTGACATTTGCGATTTCTGCTTCCATTCTGTGAACAATACGTGTCAGTTCACTAAGTTCATCCTTGACACTGCGTAGGCTGTCACAATGTTTGGCAGCAGTTGTCTTCAGTTCTTGATACTACGATAAAGGATGGAAATGACACAATAGGTGGTGGTTCTCCACTTTCTCAGGGGGGACTTTCTCAGCTCTGCTGCCTGATATTTCCATTTGAGATGCTAAGGACTAACACTAGGACCACATATCTGCTAAGCGTATGCTGCACCACTGAGCTCTGGGTCCTCCCAGGGAGGTGAACACCTGTTAATTCTGGGAAGATGGATCAAGGAGTGGAGATGGTCATATTCTGACCCAGATGAAGACTAGGGCTTGAGCTTTAAGCTCCCCTTGTGGTCTCAGTAAGCACCTGTGCATGAGGAAGATGGGGAGTGAAATTCCTCCCTCTCATTGCAGCCCTCACTTTGACCCTCATGATATTCTTAAGAGTCCACTGAAACAGAATATTAAAGGCCATAAACTTCTGCTTTGGGAGCTTGCTACGCTTGCCTGATAAGATTTCCTAAACTCTCATTATATAAAACAGAGATAAGGGGATAACTTGAAATGGGAAGACCATTTTAAGTGGCAGTGTCTTGGATGTGTAACAAGTAGTTCCAGCCGTATAGGCACTGGGGATTTTCAGTACAATGATGTTGGGTTGGTTTCTTCAGAATAGAGGAAAATATAGGATGTGAATAAAGTGTTCTGGCATTAATATACCAAAGTCCACAGCTCAGTGGGGGAAAAGCCCATACAGTGCCTAAGAAAAATTCTAAACAGGAGACACTAAACTAAAGAGATATCAGTCGTACCTGGCACTGGCACCAAGCCTCCGCCTCAGCTCGGCTCCGGGAAGCAATGTCCTCATACCGAACTCGGAATTCTTCCACAATGCAGGCCACATCTAAGGCTCGGCTGTTATCCATTTTCACTGTGACACACGTGTCTGAGATGCACGACTGCAACTCATTAATTTCCTGCAAAAATTACCATGGAATGTATTTAGCCCAACACCATTGGACTCATTTTTTTATCCTTCAGTTCTGAGCTGGGTGAAGGGTTGCCACCCATTGGCTGGGAGGGACCTTAGTGTGGTATAATCCCAAAAAGTCCACCCTCCAAAGCAGCCATTGGCTGGCAACCAGTTCAAGGTGGGTAGGGACAGGGGGAATGATATTGTGTCCATGGTTTTACCATAGATCGTTGGGAAGATCCTATAGCATCATGCTGACATGATGACATCACTTCCAGGTTTACTCCAGAAGTGATGTCACACCATCAGTATGTTGACTCTCTCCCCATTTCCCCCCTGTTGACCAGCTGAGCAGTAGTGGGGACAGCAGGCAACTGTCAGACTAGCTTAGTGGTAATGTTTTTAACTCCAAATAAGAAGGGTTTTTAAAAAAATAATAAGAAGCATACTTCTGTGAAATCCTAAATGCACTTATAATGAACACAATAACATAAGAACATAAGAAGTCAGATTGCCAACCTCCAGGTGGAGTCTGGAAATCTCCCAGAATTAGAACTGACCTCAGAGTGACAGAGATAAGTTCTCTGGAGAAAATGACTGCTTTGGATTTTATGGCATCATACCACACTGATGTCTTGCTCTTTCCCAAACCCCTCCCCCTCAGGCTCCACCCCCAAAATCTCCAGGTATTTCCCAACTCAGAGCTGGCAACACTGAAGTCCTTCTGGATCAGACCAGCAGTCCATCTTGTCTCACACACTGGCCAACCAGTTATTCTGGAGGACCAACAATAGGGCAGAGAACCTGAGGCCTTCCACTGATGTTTGGCTTCTGGCACTGGTATTCAGAGGAGTTTGTTTGAATAGTAACTGCTTGACAAGAAGCTTGCTGGAAAAACAAGGAGTAACCAGCAGAATTGGAACAGATCACACATATTTGGAACATAGTTTTTTGCACATAATTAACTTATGTACATACAGAGATGTAAATTAATTATTCCAGTAAGTTAATGGAAAAGTGGTTCCTTTTTATCTCTTTGGGAACAATAAATATTGTAGTAAAATAAAGCCATATGCCTTTTTTTTAACTTACTGTATCCACTTTCTTTGATTACCTTATTATATTTGTAAATTTTATTTATATTAAATAAAGCATATGGCAAAATAAAGACATTTTTCTGCCAAGATGGGTAGCCGTGTTAGTCTGTCTGTAGCAGTAGAAAAGAGCAAGAGTACAGTAGCCCTTAAAGACTAACAAAATATGTGGCAGGGGAGGAACTTTCATGAGTCACTGCTCACTTCTTCAGATATACTCAGGGCTATTTTGGGGCAGGAACGCACAGGAACGGAGTTCCGGCTGGCTTCTGAGTTGGCCACGCCTACAGCCTCCTCCCCCCGGGTTTCCCAGGCGCCTGGCAAGCCGTGGGGCACCTGGGGAAGTCAAGTCGATCCAGGGAGGGAAGACAGTTTTAACTGCTTCCCCTCTTCGGGTTTCCCTGGCATCCTGCATCTGCGGGGCACCTGTGGAAGCCGACCCAGAAACTGCCTTCCTTCCCTCAGGTGCCCCACGCACCCTGTAAGCCATGGGGCACCTGGGAAAGCCAATCCTGGGAGGGAACTGTGCTGTCAGGGGTGTGGCCTAATATCAGGGGCATAGACTTTTCAATTTCCCGAGGGGGGGGCAGGGGCTCTTGCACGCACGTGCGCCGGGACAATGTCCCAGCTGCCACCGCAAGAGCCTCTCCCCCCGCCTGGCTCCCCTCACCCCTCTCCCCACCCACTCACTCCTCCCTCCCTCTCTCTCCCTCCCTCCCTCCGGGGGCCATCCAGGTGACTGCCCAGTGTGATGATGTCACCCGGAAGTGACATCATCACGCTGGACACATTGAAAGGGTGACGCTCTGGCAATTGCCCTGAAACTCTATGGTGCCATAGAGTGTCGGGGTGGTTGCTAGAGCGTCACCCCGGCAACGTGCTCAGTGTGATGATGTCACTTCTGGGTGACATCATCATGCTGGGCAGTCGCCTGGATGGTCCTGGGAGGGAGGGAGGGAGAGAGGGAGAGAGGGAGGAGTGGGTGCAAGGGAGCCAGGTGGCGGGGGGAGAGGCTCTTGTGGCGGTGGCAGTGGGCGGGCCTAGGAAGGGGCCTGGAAGGTGGGGAGGCGGAGTGGCGGGTGAGCACTCTGTTTTGCCAGGGGGGCTCAGTCCCCCCTGGAAAATATCAGGGGTAGCCCGCGCCCCCGAGCGCCCCGTAGTTGATGCCTATGCCTAATATGCTAATGAGTTTCTGGTGTTGGATGTGGCATATTATGCAAATGAGTTCCTGCTGGGCTTTTTCTACAAAACAAAGCCCTGGATACAGTGATATCTGATTACACAGATAGCTGAAGAAGTGAACAGTGACTCACAAAAGCTCATACCCTGTCACATATTTTGTTAGTCTTTAAGATGCTACTGGACTTCTGCATTTTTCTGTCAGGACTCCTTAGACTGTATATACAAGATGAATTGGGGGAGAGGGTGTGTTACAAATGTCTACCAGGTTCTTAGGCAAGAGAAGTGATACTTAGGGCCTGCCTGCCTTTTCTAGGACCATCTGTGAGGCAAACAGATCGAACTGCTTGACCATGATAGGCAAATAGTATTACTGAGCAGAACAACTGTTACCTCCTCAAAAGTAGCTCTGTAAAAGCAGATGTCTCGCATCAGAGCCTCCACCTTGGATTCTTTGTCTGACTTGTCCATAAAAACACAATCCACTTTCTAGGGGGAAGAAAAATTGTAGAGTTTTAAAACAAAATTCACCAAAGGACAACATGCAGTTAATCCATCATGGGATTAATGGTTATGATGACATTGTTAAATCTAAACTTGAAAGTTTCCAGAATTCCAGCCTGGAATGTTCTTTTTGGAACACAAAGGTACATGAGGGAAATAAATTGACCTCTGAAATTTGAGTAATACAAAAATCTAGTCACTCAACTCCTCTTCCCCCAAAAACCCAACCAACCAACCAACCAAAAAACCTTCAGTCAATTGTATCCCAAACAACAAAATCTGAAATTACTCTGTTGACATATCAGATTTTGAAATCACAGACCAGGGTTGCCAGCTGCACAGCCTGGCAACTGGCAGGAGTCTGGGGGGAAAGTATGGGGGCACCGTCAGTGATGGCATAGAGTTCCCAGCAATCCCTAGAAAGGACTGATGTTACTTCCAGTTTTCCCCTAGAAGTGACCTCACACCATCAACATGATGGCGATTTCTTGTTTATTTGTCTCCTGCTGCCACTTGGAGTGGTGGCAGCAAAACAGGGCTGCCAACAGGAGGTCTCCTGCTACAGGAGGACACCTGGCAACACTGCTGCAGACTACTTTGTTAGGAGGCAGGGTCAGGGTTCCCAAGTCCTCCCGGGGGTGGGGAAACCTCCGCTCCAGAGGCCCGTTTCCTGCCGACCTGGATTGGGCCGCCGGGGGAACCCCGCCCCCCAACTGCCGGGCTGCATAGACGTGCCTGGTGCGATGGCGTCACCCAGAGGTGACGTCATTGCATTGGGCATGTTTCGGGGGGAATGCTTTAGAATTTGAGGGAAAACTCTATGGTTTCCCCTCAAATTTGAGTGGTCCCGCCCCCAACATTCCCAACGCAATGATGTCACTTCTGGTGATGTTATTGTGGCGCACACGCAAAGCGCACACGCAAGGGAACTTCCGGAAGCAAGAGGACTCCCCCCACCACCTGTGAGTACTTGGCAACCCTAGGCAGGGTAGACATCTCATGTTCCCACATCTCATTATTCAGCTCCACAAAAACCCTATGGCTTCTGAAGTAAGGAAGAGGGGTTTTCACTTAACATCTTGATCCTCTTTGTATTGTCCAGCCTTCCTCCTTGCTGCATTAGGAGAAAAGATTTGGCATGTCTTCCTCACAGGCACATTTCCTCCCTTGTGTAAAGGTCTCTTCCCAGTCTGCACTGGTTTGACAGACTGCCTTGGCTTCTCCCAGGGGGAGTGGCCCAGCCCACTAGGGCTGATTCTTGTTTGGCCTATAGGACTTGCCCCCTGAGTGTCAACAGCTGTTCTGTCTGTTCTCAACCAGCCAGCCATATTTTTAAAATTCTGTGTTCCTTTCCCCCATTGTCCTTCCGCCATTTGCCTAGCAACCATATGGAAAAAATGGCAGCTTCAGAGGGCAGACTGTATGGCATACTATGGATTCTAGGTGAAACTCCATCCAAATCTACCCCCATCCCCAAATCTCCAGGAATTTCCCTGACCAGAATTGGCAACCCTAATCCAAACCCCTAATCCAATCCAAACATCACATTTATTTTTGATTTCTTGCCTTGGGGGGGGGGGGTAATTTTCCCTGGTCCCTGATGGCCCTGAAGTGGGGGAAGGGTCTCCAAACCGCGGTATCCCCCGCCCCCAATTGGGGACCGGCAATCCTATCAGCCTGCCATGTGATGCCTGCTCAGATTTCCAAATGTAACCCTATGGGGTTGACTCTCTATTGGAGGGGTTTTTTTGGGGGGGTGGGGGGAGGTATTTTGTTCCTGAGGGAAAGTCATAGGAGAGTCCTAAGAGAAAGGACAGTCCTGACAGAAGAAAAATAGTTCTGAGGAGAAAGGAGATAATTCTGCAGGGTGGGGGAAGGAGACAAAAGCCATCGGGGTCTGAGGGCAGAGAACAGAGAGACCTGAGAAGGAGCTTCCAGAGAGCTGAAGCCATGCAAAAAGCCTGAAGAACAGCGGCAACACCCCAGAGAGCCAGCCAAGCCACAGCAGGCCGTGTGACAGAGACTTTCAGAAGGCCTCAGGGGGACAGTAAAAGACTCTAATCACCTCTTTGGTTCCAGACATGTCTCACTCTGAGTTTTGAGTATGTGTCTCCTGCTTTGATTCCCTGTCCCTATTTGTTGAATTAAACCCTACATCTGTTTTGAGTTCTGCTTATGTTTGGTTATAGATGATTGGAGGGCCTGGGAGTTGTTGAATGCTTTCTTCTTCTTCTTCTTCTTCTTCTTCTTCTTCTGTCTCCTGGTCATCCCTCCTGTTAGGGCCAGTGGGCTGGAGGCATCCCTGCTTTCTTTTTTGTCACCCAGCCTCATTAGCAAACCCAGGTCCCATAATTTTTTCCCTCAACTGGGGTTGATGAGAGGAACTGGGAGTGGGATGACACAAATAAGGTATTAGGAGGTTGTAATACGATGTCACTTTTGACCTTTGGCCCTCAGTAAATCTATCCAGGCCTCGAACAGTTTGCCACTTGCCTTTTTAAGTGCCACATATTCATTTTCAGCACAGGATTTTCTGTTGCATTCCTCTTCAAACCTGGGAGGGTTAGCAGAGAGAGGCTTGTTATGTTGATAACTAACCGTGACCAGTGTGTTACCTTGTTGAACAGTAATGACCGCAGGGCTTTCTAATCTCTCTTTGACTGGCCATCCCACCCATCATCTGTTTGCCCCTTCCCACCACAGCCACATTCTATAGCTTCCTTATTTCCTAGGCTCCATCGTCGTCTGCTTTCGGCTGATCTCCTGTAAAATCTGAGCTGCTCCCCCAAAAATACACGAGACCCAATGGTCTGCCCAGCCCTTCTGTGGCATACGGCCACATCAGGTTTTGTGCTATGCTGTGACCCTCCTCTTTGGAGTCCTTAGCCTATTGCTTAATCTGGCCCTGGGGGTTCACCTTTTTTTGTTCCCTTCCATGGTTTCTCGCCAATTGTTCATTTCCACCTGCAGCTGGGACCTTTCCCATTCTAGGCATTCCAGTTCCTTCTTCAGCATACTGACGTGTTCATTATAGAGGGGTTCCATGTTACTTTTTTGCCGTTTCTTTTCTTTCAAGAAGTCCCACTTGGTCTTCAGCATCAGGTTGTGCTGTTCAAGGCGTCGGACCTAAATAAACAATAGGAATGGTGATCATCAGGATCATTTTTAAAAAGTCATGTATTACTGTCCATGTATTATGCTTAAGTTGAAACCTGATAAGAACACTGTGCTAAAATGCTCAGTAACCAAAAACTCATGCACCTTGAGCTGGTGCCCTGTGTGTGCTGAGATTAGGATTGCCAGCTCTGGGTTAGAAAATTCCTGGAGATTTTAGGCGTAGAATCTGGGGAAAGTTGGCTCTGGAGAGAGGAGAGATTTCAGCAGGCTACAATGCCATAGAGGCCACCTTCCAAAGCAGCCATTTTCTCCTGGGAAACTGATCTCTGTAGTCTGGAGATCAGTTGTAATACTGGGAGATCTCCAGGCCTGGCCCACCTGGAGAGTGGCAACCCTAGCTGAGACCCTACACTGTCAGTTTTCCCAGTGCTGCAAAATATGCTCAGAGCAAAAGAGTGGTTCAGAGCTCTTGCAGTTGCAAGCCACCGGAACGTTCACATCCCTCCCAGATCTCCCCCAAACATTTCAGCTTGAATGACTCCCCCCAGTGCATAGTCTGCCAAACATTCATTCCCAGTTATTCCATTAGGTCAAACATGCTTGCCAGTTTTTCAGGATTTTGTTGCCCCTCCCCCCACAAAATAGTGTGTGTCAGTCAGCTGAGCATCCTGGGCAAAGGACTGCAATACCCGTGTCATGTTTTATTATATTTCCAGGGTACCAGAATCCAGAGTACTTCCAGACCAGGTTTCAAAGAGAGTTCAGGGTAAGTCAGCTAAGCAAGCTGCTCTAAAGAACTCTGGTAGGCCTTGTCTTTCTTTTCTTGTCCATTGTGAATAAAGTTACAATGTGTTTATATTCCTCAGTGAGTGCCGCATCTTACATGAACTTCAAGTGCACACAGTCAGGTTAGTTTTCCAGACTGCATCATTTCAGGTCCCCCAGATTTAACCAGCTCTGAACAGCCTAAATTCCCAAACAGTAAATAATTTAACGCCCTCCCTTCTCAATTTGTAGCTGTGACTTGCAGTTTAACCCCCTCCTTCCGTCATATATTGGCCCTCTAAACAAGATAAATAGGTGGTGTTTGGGTTTGGTTTTTTTTGCAGCTGACAACCTGGTAAGCAGCATCACTGTCAGATTACTGTGGGATGGGAAAGATGGTCAGCTCCTTTACTGCCTTTTGCTTGTATGGCTACTAGCCAGCAGCAGCCTGAAACATGAATTTTCTTTGCATGCCAGAAGTTCCACCACATCCTGGCGTGAGGTCTTAAGATCATGATGAACTGAAAAATCTCCCCCACCCCCCGCATTTTTATAACATCCAGTCTGATGAAGAGTTCTGGGAAATTTAACAGTTTGCATGCTGTTATGTGTTATTGGGCTAGTTCTAATAAAAGACTGTGTTCTTGGCTTTTTGCCTTTTACTTTTGGGCCTACACAGCTTTAAACACCATGCCACTTTATTAAGCCTTTGGTAGTGGAAGAGTCATGAACACATGAAGCTGCCTTATACTGAATTTAACCCTTGGTCTATCAAAGTCAGTACTGTCTACTCAGATTGGCAGCAGCTCTCCAGAGTCTCAGTCTTTCACATCACCTACTGCCTGGTTCTTTCAATTGGAGATGCTGGGGATTGAACCAGAGACCTTCTGCATACCAGATGATCTACTACTGAGCCATAGCTCCTCTCTTGGAGGATTGCACCTTTGCGCCTAGAAGCTCTGCTGCCAGTTCAAAGGAATCAAAAGTTGTTGTTTTTTGAATGAACACCTCCACAATGAATGGAGTTGCCAACTCTATGATGGAAAATTCCTGAAGATTTGGGGGTGGAGCATGGGGACAGTGGGGTTTACAAAGTGGAGGGACCTCAGTAGGATATAATGCCATAAAGTCCATCCTCCAAAGCAGCAGTTTATCTCCAGAGAAACTGATCTATCTAGTATAGAGATCAGTTATAATTCTGTGAGATCTCCAAGTCCCACCTGGAGGATGGCAACCTTATGAAACAACCCCAGGGCATCATCTTTTTTTAAATAAATAAAGCTCTCCAGCCAGCTTCAGTGTCTAAAGAGGATGCAGGTGCTGAACACTTTTGGTAAGGATGGAAGTGCCTCCACTTCCTGTTCCATCATCCCTTCCACCCAAGCCTGGTGTATTTTTTCAAGTTCAGCTGTTTGACTTCAGTTGCAGAGGGCTGCCATCCTCCATTTTATCCTCACATCAATAACTTATAAGGTAGGCTAGGCTAGGCTGGGGGTGGGAGAGAGAGGGAGAGAGAGAGAGAGAGACTAAATACAAAAGATGCTCCTGCAAAAGAAGATGCTTCAGGGACTAGACAGGTATATAGCATCTATTTTGTGATCTATGATAGCTTTAAGAATCAGCGGAAACTCTATGATTTTACCATAAAGTTTCTGTTAATTCCTAGAGCTACCTATATAACTTCTGGGTTTTCCTCAGAAATAACATAGTGGCGCACAAGACACTATGCCTTCCCTGCCCGGAGCCTCTGGCTAGTTGCCAGGCATGAGAGAGAGAGAGAGAGAGAGAGGGAGATTTTCCACACTAGACCTTAAATCCTGGCTCAACCCTGTCCCCAAACTTACATTCTACACTACATGCGAGTTCACTCTTGTAATTATCTCAGGGTATTTTTACATTCTACACCACACTCGAGTTCACCCCTGTAATTATCTCGGGGTATTTTTTGTTTCTACATTACATTGAGCTCACCCTGGTTTTGCCTCACACTTGTCCTGGGATAAACAGATGCTGTTATAACCAAGGATAAATGCAAGGTACTGTGTCACGAGTTGAACTATGATAAAACCAGGGATAAGAGCCAAGTGCGGAAAGGACCAGAGAGGGAATGAGGCTGACTCAAGGTCAGCTGAGGGTTTGAATTTGGGTTTTCCATATCTTAGCCTAACATTCTGACTCCTACTCCCCACTAGCTCTTCAGTCTTTGGCTGGTTATTGCTCTTCAAAGTCAATCACACCTTCCTAACCTCAAGGGATTAAATGGGCTTTGCCCCTTAATGACAGTCAGCTATTAACTCACCTTGTCAATGAAACAAGCAAACTTGCTGTTCAGGCACTGGAGTTCGTTCTTCTCCTGACATTTCACTGCTTGAGCTGAAGAGTTGAGTTCCAGATTGAGAGGCTGCAGGAGAGTCTCATTCCAGGTGACAGGTGTGATGAAGGGGGAGCCAGTGACACTGGCCCCACTACGTCGAAGTCCATATGAACCATAACTGGATCCAGTGCCCCCCGAGTAGCCAAATCCAGAACCGGCTCCCCGGAAGCCGTATCCATATCTAGCAGCACGGCAGCTACCAAGTGCGGCCTTAGACCCTTTGGAGTTGTAGCAGGAGAGGCTGCGGCTACTAAAACAACCAGCTCCCTTAAACCCAGAGCTGCCCGTTTTACTAGGAGAACTGACAGGGCAAGGAGAACCAGCATGCTCTTTGCTTCCCGTTGATGGCAGGACAGCCGAGCAGGAAGTAAAATTAGTGGCTCCGCTTCCAGGGCTCGACGGACAAGACATGACTTCTTAGAAAAGGGGGATTGAAAACAAAAAAAAGAGATGAAAACTGCAGGAAGGGCCAGTGCAAACCGATTCTCTCTGGAATGAGCTTGGCCTTTATATCTCTTCGGGGAGCTTGGCTTGGCTGCCTCATAATGGGGAGATCAGAAAAAATGCTAGCATTTATGAGCTTGGAGTTCTTTGCTTAATAAAAAGAGAAAGTGTGGCTCACTGCGTCTACAAAAGACACTCAGGATGTTACCCATCATTGTTCAGAATGCCCAGCCTACAAAACTATTTTGCAGTCTCCCATGGCAAAGAGTGCCAGTGGCTAAATCGTAAAGGTCGGGAATCTATCTACAGATGAGTACCAGGAAAAAGGGTTCTGTTTTTATTCTGGTATCATCACCGCACTGTAATAGGGATGAGCAAACGTCCCTTCCCTATCAAGTGTTTTGATTCACTGCTTTTCCTGTTTATTTTGTAGATTTGTTTGCATTGTGGTCACTTGTTATTTGGGTTTTATATGCAAATGTATACGGTGTTAAGATGGTCGTTGTCGCGTTTTGATATACTGACGCAGAACTAAGGCTGGAAAAATGCATACTATTTACAGGAAGAAATCAGTGCGAGGAAGCAGAAAAGGGCGTAAAAACAACATGGGCTTGGTTTGTGCAAGGGGGATCTGAAATCGAAAAGGGCATTGGAAGGTCAAAAGGATGATTCGTGTTCAAAATCTTATCTCTGCTACCACTGGATGCATGGCAGTTGTGAGATTTATTTATTTATTTATTTCTCACTCACTGCCAGGCTAAACTAGAAGATCCCTATGGTATGCATTCTAGAGGGACAGATGTGTTAAGTCTGCTGCAGCAAAAATAAACAAGCATTTTGTTGTCAAGACTTAACAAAATTTTATTCCAGAATAGGACTCCATGGAGTCAAGCCCAGCACTTCTTCAGATGTATTGCATCGGCAGGTGTGGGCTTGATTTCGGCATAAAAGCATGGGCTGGAATAAAATTCCGTTGGTCTCTGAGGTGTCACAAGACTCCTGTTCATCTCAGACACTTGCCATCTTTTATTCACTATCAGCTCCTAAGGGATAGGGTTGCCAAACACCCAGTGGGGGCTGCAGTTCTCCCAGATTGACAGAGACCAGTCCCCCTGGAGAAAATGGCAGCTGAAGAGGGCAGACTCTATGATGTACCATAGATTTGAAGTAAAATCCACCCCCAGATTCTCCCTTCCATAGATGCAGCCCCCATATCTCCTGGAATTTTCAGCCACAGGAGGGGTGTTGGGCAACAAAACCTTGGGGTGAGAGATGTCCAACCCCAGCGGGTAAGTGGCACTCCTAATGAGATACCTGGGGGAAGCGTAAAAGTAATAGTTGTGGGGGGGGGGAATCTTGAGGATTTGAGTGTGGAGTGATCACAGAGGCATAGGATAGAAACAAAGAATGTCTAGAGAATGGTCTGAAGTAATATTGTGCCATTATGGAGCTGAAAATATGCAAATGTGGATCTAGCTGGTTTTTTAATGGGAAATGTTGCAATAACTCTTCAGGGAGGAAGGGTGGGGGAAAACAAAAACAGCCCATAGAGTTTGAGGTGAATCCTAGAGCATCACACTGGCTCTTTGGTGTAGTGGTTTGGTGTAATGTAGTAGTTTGGTGTAGTGGTTAAGTGCGCAGACTCTAATCTGGGAGAACCAGGTTTGATTCCCCACGCCTCCACTTGCAGCTGCTGGATGACCTTGGGCAAGCCATAGTTCTATCAGAGCTGTTACCTCAAGAGCAGTTCTCAAATGAGCTCTCTCAGCCCCACCTACCTCACAGGGTGTCAGTTGTGGGGAGGGAAAGGGAAAGGAGTTTGTAAGATGCTCTGAGACTCCAAGTGAAGGGTGGGGTATAAATCCAATGTCTCTTCTTCTTCTTCTTCTTCTTTTTAGTGTTGTGCCGAATACCCCCCCATTCCCTCCCTTCCGCCCTATTGAGTATCGGTGTAGAACAGGGGTCCAGGCCTTTCCCCCCACAGAGGAAAGTGTGGTATAAATGATGTTGCATGCTGGTGTGATGTTGAATGGCTTGTCCCAGCTCTCCCTAATTCTTCCACTGGGTGCCAGATAGGGCTGGAAACCCTACCAAGGTGGCTTACAACATTCTCCCCCTTTCTATATTATCCTCACAACAACCCTGCAATGTAGGTTAGCCTGAGAGTGTATTAATGGTCCCAAGGTCATCCACTGAGCTTCCATGGCAGAGTGAGGATTTGAGCCTGGATGTCCCAGATCCTAGTTAGCCATTCTAATCACTACACCACACCGGCTGGCCTGAGTTTTCTTGAGCTACCTTTTCTGCTGCATGCGTTTTAACGTCTCTGACAAGGATTCACTGACTGGCCCTTGGGATCAGCCTTCACCTTGTCATTCCACATCTATAAAATTGAAACATGTTTACCTAAAGTGCCTTCTAAACGCTTTCTGTGGGCTTCATTGGCAGAGCACTTACTTTGCACGCACAAGATTGCACGCACAAGATTGCACGTTCAGGGCACGTTCAGTGCTCAGGGTTTCTTTTTAAAGGGTCAGGTGGCAGATGATGTGAAAGAACACCTGAGATTTGGAGGGCTGCTGCTGGTCAGAGCAGGCAATAGTGAACTTCATAGACAAATGGTCTCGGCACAAGGCAGCTCCATTACACTATGCATCTTACAATTTTTGGGTTTTTTTACTACCACCTAGGAGTACATCACCCATGCTTAAAGGATCTTATATTCACTAGTGCTCCACATTGCGATGCACCTATTGCTATTGCTTGCAAAGCTTGAGCGTTGGCCATAATTTTGTAAAACAACACAACGACAACAAAACACCATTCTGTCTGGGTATATGTGTGTATATATGTTTATGCCTATATCTATACCTAACCACTTAGGTGACCACTTCATGCATGTGAAGTGTGAAACAGGGCTCCGAAAACAGGGCATGTGAAACAGGGCTCCGAAAACTGCCTCAGCAAATGCTGTGAGATATCTGATGTCAGTCCTTACGGCTGCCTCCCATAGCCTCAACTGTACCTGGCAGCCAGCACGATGGAACTGGGCAGAGTTTTCTTGGCTGCCAAGGGAGGGAAGGGGAGGAATGCTGAAGATGGTAGAGGAAGAAAACAACAAGTTTGGTAGTGGGTGGGAAGGAGAGAAGGGAGCAGGAAAAGGGAAGATGCTATGGGGTTTTTAGGGAGGGGAGAAAGGAAACGATGGGAGGGCAAAATGAGATGAGTCCAGGGGCTTCAGTTCGCATGTCTTAAATTCTTTGATCATGTGTGCTGCATATTGGACAGGAGACCTATGAGTTTGGGAGGGATTTCTTTTACTTCTTGTCATGTCTGTGACCCAGATACAGTCCGAACTGTGTCACTGTGATCGGTGTCAACCTGCCATCAGGTCTGGATGGTACTTCCTGGAGGCGGAGGACTTGTAAGCACCTGCAACAGCTGCATGACTTAGATGGACAGAACATATTCAGAGGGATCTACCAGAGCACTGGCATCTTTTATCTGAGACAGGAGCAAACTTGGGCTGCTCTCCTTAAGCCCATTCAATATATACAATTTCATCATCCATGCAAGGGGGGTGGGGGAACTGTCTTGATACTGAAATGCCATAAATAGGCCATATGGACTAGCTGCTCAGGCCAGACCTCCCACCTGCCCTCAAACAAATTCTAGACACATCTGTAATGGTTAAACCTATACACAGCATCCAGCTAAAAACCATACAGCCAAGAAAAGTGGTTTTCAGTGAACCTTAAATGAGTTCACAAGTTGGGTTCGGATAGGTGCTCTGCCATGGAAGCTCGCTGGATGGCCTTGGGCTAGTCACACACTCTCAGCCTAACCTGCATCGCAGGGTTGTTGTGAGGATAAAATGGAGGAGAACAATGTAAGCTGCTTTGGGTCCCCATTGGGGAAAAGGTGGGATATAAATGAAGAAAATGAATAAGTAAGTTGGTGCAAAAAGACCTCAAGCAATGGGAATTTTAAATTCCTGTACTGGACCTCAGAAAGCCCTTCGTTTTATGTTGCATAGGCTTAGCCTTACCAATTTACCCACATCCTCCAGAGCAAACACTGCAATATAGCTGCCGAATGTGGTGTATTCAGAGAGCGCACACTGAAGGGTTTTTTTTTTATTTGCTTTACTCCCCCCCCTCCCCAGAAGGGAGCATTTAATGAGAGTTTAAAAGGCCCTCCAAAGGGCGGCAACAGGAGCAGCAACCGATGCTATAATCATCCATTTTTATTAGTAAATAAAACTGGGCTGGCAGGCGAAATGCAAGGCTCTGGCATTTGCATCACAAGGGGCCGGACACTTCAAGCAAGCGCCAAGGCGGTCATCAACATGGGGCCTGCCAGACATTTCCAAACGCCGACCTGTTAGGTAAGTATCATGAGGCGTCTCCCACTTGGGAATGTGCCTCTGATGGTAACAACATTTTCAACAAATGTTTCCATGACCGATACAGCTAAATCTAGAGTCTCCAGTTCTGGGCTGGTAAATTCTTGGGATTTGGGGGGTGGACCCTGGTGAGGTGAAGGCCTAGGGAGGGGAAGGACCTCATTGAGGTAGAATGCCAGAGAGTCCACCCTCCAAAGCAGCCATTTTCTCGAGAGGAACAGATTTTTGCAGTTTAGAGATCACTTGCAATGCTGAGAGATGTCCTGGAGACTGGCAACCCTAGCTAAATCTCAGCAGCCCTTGTTCCAAAACCCCACAGTAGGGTTGCCAAGTCCAGGTTGGAAAATACCTGGGGACTTTGGGGGTGGAGCCAGGAGAAGGTGGGGCTTGGGGAGGGGAGGGGCCTCAGCATGGTACAATGCCATAGAGTCCACCCTTCAAAGCAGCCTTTTTTTCCAGGGGAGCTGATCTCTGTCAGCTGGAGATCAGTTGTAAAAGCAGGAGATCCCCAGGCCCCACCTGGAGGATGGCAACCCTACCCCACAGTGAGTTAGCCAGGCTACGGGTTCTATAATTAGGCCATATACAGAAGATGAGACATATGTTTTATAGGAGGCCTTGCAACTGGCTTGAGTCCCATCTCAGCCCTGGTGTCACATTGGTGGCATTGTTTCACAGAGAGCATTTTATCCAATAGCTTTATAGGAACTTCCTCACATGGACATTCAGAAGGGCACTTGTGTTTGGCCTGGCTATTGAGGCCAGTGCATGAGAAGCCAGCTGCCGAAAACTCCCAGCTCATAAATGCCACAAAATTGCTATTCCCCTACCAGTCGGAAGCCAAGCCCAGCTTTCCAAAAGGGATATAAAGGACCGTGTGCCCTACTTAAACCCACAAAGCTTTAGCGTCTCCTTCTTCCTGTCCCCCTTTTCCCCGCAAGACACGCTTTTTGCCATCCCTTTCATCTGCCTGTGCTCCGCGCCTCCGAGAAGCAATGTCTTGCCACTCTTATCATGCCGGCTCTGGATGCGACCCAAAGAACTGCAGCTCCTATTCAGAGGTTTGGCCTCAAAATGTCGGCCAGCCACAAATGGACAGCAGTGTTTGCGGTCCTATAGGCATTGGGATATGTTATGGAGGAGCAGGGGGCTTCAGCAGTAGGAGTGTCGGCTCCTATGGGACAAGGCTTGCTAACCGCCCCCCTGCAAATGGGCATCACAGCAGTGCCAGTGTTGCCAATAGCTGCTGTGGCCCTGCATACAGCTACAGGAGCGCTGGAGCCATCCCTCCTGGTACACTGCGCATTGTGCCTGTGACTTGCAATGAATCGCTGCTGCAGCCTCTCGACCTGAAGATTGACACCACAGCCTTAGCAGTGAAGTGCCAGGCGAAGAATGAGCTCCAGAGCCTCAACAGCAAACTGGCCTCTTTCATTGACAAGGTGAGTCTGGATGGGTGGAGAGGTTGATGCACAGCAATGAAAGATGTCTACCAGAGGGATAGAGTGGAATGATCGCTGCACGGCACAAGAGGCTCGTGGCGAGTTTTATGTGCTCAGTGAAAGCCCAGCCATACAGCCCAGCCGAACAGGGCAACTGGATTGGCCATGCACTTCTCAAGACCAGTGATGATGCCCTTGTCATGGCTGGGAAAATTACTTTCGGCAGCGTCGATTGCTTTGTTGTCGTCTGGGCTGTTCCTAGGAATCCGGCTACTCTAGACTGGTCCAGATCTGTTTCTTTGGTCTCTGGCCTTTTCCCTTCCTCTTTACTCCCTGATGTAGGGATGTCCCCCACCTTTTTGGTTTTGTACCTTGTTATGGATTATTTTGTCCATGTTTGTTGCTGGTGTTCTCTCCATTTGTTTCGTTTATGGCACTTTTCACTCAGCGGGTACTCAGTTGGTACAAGAAGAATGTTAAAATTGCATATATTAAAAGGGGGGGGATTGGCATCACAAAGAAGAAAATGGCATGACACTATCCATAAATTCAATTTGTGCAGTGGGAAATGAAAAAAAAATCTGAAATGGGGCATGTCTAGTTGAAACAAAAGGGCTGGGAAATTCAGTAGGATACCTACCTGAATGACTGTGGACTCCCTACACTCACTCTGTGGATGGTTGACCAGCCAGCCTAATCTCCCCTTTCTGCAGCAAGAGGATATTTGAAATTCGGAAGGATTTTCTATGATCCAGCACAGGCTTTGTACACATGGTAAATAACACAGTCATCAAATGGTCTTTGGGAGTCTTCATGAACCTTTTTGCAAATTCGGAATGTGAAGCCTCTTTGAAATGTGATTAGAACCTACTTCGTTCATGACAGTTTCCAACAGAGACAGAACTTCCGCCAAGGAGATCTCTGTTATTTGAGAATGTCATATGTGTACCACCACTGTGTGTGAAAAATTATTCACTTTGCTGTGGTACTCTTTTAAGTGGGTTTAACTCACAGCACTTTTGTAAGGATCCAGAACCAAATAGGCAGGGCCAATTGTGCCGACCTTTTCCAACTAATCTGCACCCTTCCTTTTGGTGTAGTGGTGATTCTGTGGGAAAGACCTCACCATTAGCTCCAGGGTCATGACTGCAGGCTAATAAATATTGGGTTGGAGCCAGCTCAAATCTTTCCCTTGTGCTAGAGCACTTGCACAAGCCGAAATGTAAGAAAAAGACTAGTAGCCCCTTGCGCTAACTTATTGTGTTTCTGCTTGCATGAGATCTTGTACAGCCATTTTCCGGGCACTATAATATGTAGGGATGAATGTGCATGGTGTTGCAAAAGATTTTGCACAAGTGGAACTCCACTAACTCCATGTCCCTTTCTGTTTGTGCATCACAGTATCCAAGCTGTTATTTTGGCAGGGTGAAATAGGCCCATAGTAAATCATCTTCCATGTCAATGTACAAACTCTAAAGGCCACCTGTGTGTATCCTCAATGCAGATGTATTGGAATGGTAAAGTAGACACACATGCATTGTAACAGTACAAATAGATATCTGGATCTTTATCACATAGTGATCCTGAATCGAGCTGCTCTACCCTCTGAAATTATCCCTCGTGGCAAAGCACCCTGTTGACAGGGCCATGTGTCAGATCCTTCCCACCCAATCATTGCCCCTGATCCTGGTGGGAAAGCACCCACGTGACTGGCCTTGCCACCAAGCATTTATAAACATTACTGCAGCATCAGAGAATGAAGCCATGGGAAAGCCCTTGTGCTGCTTCTGTAATATATAAAAGGTCCCTCTGTTGTTTGCTGATTTGGGAGAGGTAGGTTTTGTCCCACAGGTTAACTGGTTACCAAAACCCAGATTCAATTAATCTTTTCCTTTCGGGCTTCAGGTCAGATTACTGGAGCAACGCAATCTGATGATGAAGACCAAGTGGGACTTTGTCCAAGAGAAGAAACGTGACAAAAGTAAGATGGAGCCCCTCTTCAATGAACATGTCACTGTGATGAAGAAGGAAATGGAATGTCTCGAATCAGAGAGAGCTAAGCTGAAGGCCGAACGTAACTCTTTAGAACAAGCCATGGAAGGCCATAAAAGGAGGTGAGCTCTAGGGAAACTTTTAAAGGATTCACTCATGTGCGTTTTTTTTTCAACCTGTACTGGTAGCTTACTGCTATGCAGTTGATTTATTCAGCAGGTGTGTATATTAACTGGGGGGAGGTGTTTTCATACATTTACCATAAGCTGCTCTGAACATCAGAAAAACAGGGTAATATAAATATTGTAAATAAATACAGTGGGGAGCTGTATTCCATGCTGTTGGATTTGCTACCCGTGAAACAGCCTGGCATCCTATGAGTCCCATGACTGCTCTTCTTCATCTCATATCCAATAGCTGGTTTGCACTGTTGCTTAGAAGGCCACTTCCAGCAGCAGCTGAGGAGAGGGGATGATTTCTGCTAACTGCCTTGTTCCACTGTACATCCCTATGTTATGCTTTTCATTATTCCTGGAGGTCCTATGTGTTAATTTATTAAAAATATTTATATCCCACTTTTCTGCCAGTCAGCTGGTGTCAATATGCTGCACTGTTCTTAGAGGTCCTGTGAACCCCAAAGGGTAGTGTCTTGGGGGCATGGTGAGCTACAGTGAAAGAGAGAAGTGGGAACTCGTGTTCTGTGAGCTTCTTGTCTCTATGCTGAGGACAGACTGGCAATCTGGAGCTGGAGAGCTCCGCTTGGGAAGCGGGGGAAGGGAGCCCGTTCAGACATCCGCAGCTGTCCCTCGGCTCCCTTCCACACTTATGTGTTTTGCAGCCGGTTTCCTTTCGCTTTAGGACACTGGGAGAAACTGGTGTCCAGGGGCCGTCTTCCGCATGCCTCCCGCTTTCAGGCAGTGGGAACCGGAAGAAGGCGGGATTCAAGCGGAGGCGGCTGTGTGAACGTGCCATTTTGGCAATTTGCGCATGAGTGCTCATGCGCACATACGCACATTGCCAAAAACAGCCCTGCCACAAGCTGCGGAGGCCGGCCCACCTGGGGCCACTCCGCAGCAATCTGAATGCTCCGTAACAGCATCCTTGTGCAAATACACTGGCCAGTGTGAATGGCCAGCCCCGGGGAATTTTTCCCCCGCAGCTTTTGCCTCCAGACTCCTCCTGCTCCAGATTGTTCTCAGCCTACATGGCTGTAATTATGAGTTGCTAAATAGGGAGATGATACCTAATGAAAAGGCAAACAGTAGAGGGGGAGAAACCATCCCATGGTCACAGTATGGAGCTTCAGCACTATGCAAATCTCTTTCCTCTTCTCTCTGGCAGACCACAATAAATCATTTCAAATAAGAATCTATCTGTCTTTGTGTGTGTGTGTGTGTGTCTATCTGCAAATATGCTTAATTTAAACAATATATTCAGAAAGAGTCTTCTGTTTTTCTTGTGATAAAGAGTTTTAACTTTCTGTTTAAAAGCACACAACAATCACACCCCATACATGATGCTTATTTGATATTATGAGTAGATTCATAAAAAGTATTTCCCCTTATCTGATCAGGTATGCGGAGGAATGTAGTAAACGAGCATCTACTGAGAATGAATTTGTATTACTTAAAAAGGTGAGTGATGGTTTTTGATGCTGTTGTTTGAAGATACTGATTTTTGAGGTTAAGAAGAAACTGAAAAAGTGGGCTTTTCCCCAGATTATCAGTGCAATCCTAAATAGAGTTTTACCCTTCTAAATGTCATTGACTTTTGATTTAGAAGGGTGTAGTTCTGTATAGGTTTGCACTACACGATTTGTTAAACTGGTTTTCTATCTAGATAGTGGACCTTTTTGTACCTCTATTGGAAAGTGGGTATATTTTTCTTTCAGAGTATTTGCAGTTTTTCCATATTGTATCTCAAATAAGGCCTGACCTAGATAGTGTAGGATGGCCCAATCTCGGCAGATTTTGGAAGCTAAGAAGGTTTGGCCCTGTCTAGTATTTGGATGGGAGGTCTCCAAGGAATACCAGGGTTGTGACACGGAGACAGGCAATGGCAAACTATCTCTGAATGTCTCTTGCTTCGAAAACCCTACAGGGTTATCAAACGTCAGCTGTGACTTGACAGTACTTTCCACCACTATCTCAAGATAAAATGGACTAAAAAGTACCTTTTTTTAATTTACCAACCAACTTCATGTTCCTGGTTGTGTTATACATAATTCTTGTGAAGATTTTTGCTAGCTCTTTTGGGTTTCCTTCCCTAAAGATGAACCCTTGAGTTTGCTTCAGTTTTCACTCAGCCGAAATCTGATGACTACCGATGCCCTTACCATGAGTACAGGGAAAACACACTACATGTTATCCTTCTCATATACAGGGCTATTTTTGGGCAGGAACGCACAGGAACGGAGTTCCGGCTGGCTCCTGAGTTGGCCACACCCAGCAGGAACTCATTAGCATAATAGGCCACACCCAGCAGCAGAAACTCATTAGGATTGGCTACATATGGGGTGTGTGGCCTAACATGCAAATTAATTCCTGCTACAAAAAAAGCCCTGGGTTTTGACAACAAACAAGGTAAACAGAATAAGAAGCAAAAGGTGGGTGTGGCTGGATGACCACTCTTCTGGTAACATGGGGGTGTGGCCTAATGTGCTAATAAGCTGTGCTGTCAGTGGTGTGGCCTAATATGCTAATGAGTTTCTACTGTTGGGTGTGGCCTATTATGCTAATGAGTTCCTGCTGGGCTTTTTCTACAAAAAAAAGCCCTGCTCATATATATGACAGCCATTTTGTTTCAAGGGACAATGTGTGAAGTTTCAGCTTTGGTTTCAGTGTGTGTGTGTACTGAGGCTGAACATATGTACGTCACCCTTTTCAGTCATTTGGCAACAGTGTATACTGGAAGGAGCAAATATAGCGTTTTCTCCTCATACATGTAGTAAAACATAACAACTGAAAAGGGCTATTGTGATGTGCTAACCACCACCACCACCCCCTGGAGAAATTTCTCAAATCTTATCAAAGTTCTTTTGGCTTCCCTTAAAATTCCTTTCATATTTTTCAACAGAGGGGGACCTTCAAAATTTGCTGTGATTAAGGAAAATGGTGATGGTAGCCATACTGTATGTTCTTTTGTCTCCACACCTACTTTTGTCTCCTTTCCCTCTTTAGAACATTCCCGGTCCCATGAATAATAATGTAATACAAATCACAATTTTGGTTTTCATGCAGGATTTGGATTGTGCTTTTGCACACAAGGCAGAGCTAGAAGCCAAGGTGGAAAGTCACATCAAACAGATCAGCTTCTTGAGATGCATGTATGAACAGGTGATAATATTTTAAGCTGCTACAAAGCAGTCTGTTCTCGTAAAAAAATGTTTTAAATGGCAAATCTTGCTGGTTCTCCTGGTTGCAGCCTTACAACTTGAGTGACTGGAGAAACTAGGGTTGCCAGCTCCCCGATGGGGGTGGGTTCCCCTCCGATTTCGGGGACCCTAATCCACTGCAGGCCAGCTGGCTGGCAGGGGAAGCCCCACCTCCAGAGCCCCGCTGCACCCAATATGCCCTGCATGATGACATCACTTGGAGGTGACGTCTTTGCGCCAGGTACAACATGTGGGGGATGCTCTAGCATTTGGTTAAAAACTCTATGGTGACCATAGAATTTTTAGCCAAATGCTAGAGCGCCCCCTGTACAATGTGTCCAGTGTGATGATTTCACTTCTGGGTGATGTCATTGTGGCGCATGCTCTTCACGTGCACCAGAAGAACCCAGGACCAAGCTAGGAAACGTCTTATAAGAAGCCAGTGTAGACTCTCCCACCACGGTGCCTTTATATTTATATATATATATAAATCAACCCATTCTCTAAACAGAGACACTTCATCACAAGGGCATTCAATGGCCAATCTCTCATTGTTTCCAGTAGAAGCAATGGAGAAACCCATTCATGGGTGCCTATGCAAGCCTGTATTGTTGAATGCCTTGAAGGCTCACCTTGGGAGGGGGCAATGTGTAGATAAGCGCTCCTCAGCATTGTTGAGCCAGTGGGCCTTGTGGGGTTTTCAAGAACCATTAGTTAGTGCCACTGCAAAATAGTTGGTATGGATGATGGGACGAATCACAAAATGAAAGATTTCATTTTCCTTTTAAAAGAGCTGTATTTTGTTCTGTACATTTGGCCCTGAAGCCGTAAACCACATAGATTGTCCTCTGAGGATAAATGGCCTGTACAATGTCATGATTTTATATGAAGCACAATGATAAATTATTGTCTTACATTGTGGCACTTTGCAGGAGATTTCAGAGCTCCAAGATTCAATTTCCAACACATGTGTCATGGTACAAATGGATAACAGTCGAGGCTTGGACATGGGTGACACCATTGAGGAGTTCCGGCGTCAGTATGAAACCATTGCATCCAGAAGCCGAGCTGAGGCAGAGGCTTGGTTCCAGTGCCAGGTGAGCAACTGCACAGACTGATCCTTATCACTTTTGTGTGGTCCCCAACCTTTTTGAGGCAATGGGCACCTTTCAATTTGGACACCGAGGTGGGGGTAGATGCAACAACAGAATAGCTGCTGCAAGAGGCAGAGCCAATGATAAAATGGCTGCCACAGGAGGTGGAGCCAACCACAAAATTCAGGGAGCAAGATTATATGTAACTGTTGTAGTCACTCTTCAGGTGGAAGCTTTTAATATGCACAGCCAATCGGATCTCCAGTGGTCAATCAGAAAACTTGCTGGGCATAAACCCCACCTGGCCCTGCCTATTTTCTAAAAATACTTGGTGGGCACTAGGAAAAGTGTCGGCAGGTGCCATGTTGCCCACGGGAACCATATCGGGGAATCCTGGATTAGAGCATTGGACAAAGGACCTCAGACAAGTTCAAATCCCCATTTAGCCATGAAACTCAGTGGGTACGGGCAGCATAGCCTATTTCCCTAGGTTGTTATAGAAGAGAAGAGCTATGTATGTCATCTATCCTTTGGGAAAAGGTGGGATGAAGATGATAGCTGGCTGGCTGGCCGGCTGGCTGGCTAGATTAGATAGATAGATAGATAGATAGATAGATAGATAGATAGATAGATAGATAGATAGATAGATAGACAGACAGACAGACAGACAGACAGACAGACAGACATCTCTGACACAATCTACTGAACAATATATTTTGCTTCTCATGGTAGTATCAAGAACTCAAGACGATGGCAGCTAAACACTGTGATAATCTGCGTAATGTCAAAGAAGAGCTTCAGGCTCTGACCCGTGTCGCTCACACACTGGAGTCAGAAATTGCAAGTGTTAAAGCTCAGGTGAGATAAATGGAGTGGCCTTTGGAACCACAGGAATGGTGGGAAGAAAACAAAAACACAAATGCAAATACAGGAGCCTTCCTCAGAAATTCTGGTACATGTTTTGAAAATAGCACCAGAGCAGATTCACAGGTACCAGCAAAGGCATGAAAGCCATTTCCTCATGGCTCCATTCCATCCTACTCTAGTTATGTTTGGATTCAGAAGTCATGTGGATGGGGGTCAATGGATGCATCCTCTCCTTCAGTTGTATGATCACCAGTTTGAAAGGAACAATATCACTGGCCTTACTTAGTTGGTTTCTGGAAGCAACTGACCCTCAAAATCTTTCCATTTAGGCAAGAATAGCTGGGTCTAGGGTTGCCAGTCTCCAAGTGGGGCCTGGATATCTTCCGCTTTTACAACTGATCTCCAGCTGACAGAGATCTGCTCCCCTGGAGAAAATGGCTATTTTGAAGGGTGGACTCTGCCACATCATACCCAGCTGAGGCCCCTCCCCTCCCCAAACTCCACCCTCTCCCGGATCCACCCCCAAAGTTTCCAGCTATTTTCCAACCCAGACCTGGCAACCCTAGCTGGGTCATTCATTCATTCATTCAGTCAATCATTTATTCATCTGTTCTGTTGCTCATCTTTTATATTCTTGTTTGTTACAAAGCAATATAACTAAGAAGCACATGGCAGACTACCCAGATTATTCTTATATCTAATTAGGGTTGCCAGGTCCCTAACTTCTGCTGGCGGGGGACTCCTGGCTCCTTCTTGGGATCTTCTGCTCTCTATTTGGAGAGATTTAAACATCCTGATGTTAATTTTTTAAAGGTTTTCAGATTTTTCTGCAAACCTGGGAGGCCTCCCAAGTTTGCAAAAGTATCTGTTTTATGTCAGCGTGGTCACAATCCACGGGTTTAGTATCTGCAGATGGGCCAAACTTGACTATTAGATATAGGCTTGTCATTCCCCCAGGGGGGCAGGAGTCTGCCAATTTTTAGGGCCTCCAATCTGCCAGCCCAGGTCCATGCTAGGCATGTTGCGAGGGGGACATGCTAGTATTCGGCCAAAAACTCTATGGTACCATAGAGTTTTTTGTGGAGCACTACAGCGTCCCACAGCGATGTGCCTAGCGTGATGATGTCACTTCTGGGTGACATCATCGCGCCAGGCATGTTGGTGTGATCCTGGGTCTTTGGGAGTGGAGTTCCCCCACCAGCCAGATCTGGGCCAGCAGACTGAGGCCTGTTAATCCTTAAAAGCCTTTCTCCCACCAAAAAAATAAAAACCCTACAAAAGACTTTCAAACATATTTTTACATAGAAGTGACAGGAATAATGGGTTTGATCCAAAGGACTGCAAACTCTGTATGCTCAGAGTCCAGCTCTTTCCTTACCTCCCTTTTCCCACTGCAGCCCCTTTAACTCATCAAAAAAGAGAACCCTTAGGGATAACATGGAGGGTAATATGGGGGTCTACAGGGGCACCAGGGAATTTGCAAAGATCACCGCCTCTTGCACGAGTACCTTTCTGCTTGCAGACAGAGACCTAACCCCAAAGCAGAAGGATGGTGCACTACAGGAGAACTGAGAGCCAGTTTGGTGTAGTGGTTAAGTGCGTGGACTCTAACCTGGGAGAACTGGGTTTGATTCCCCACTCCTTCACTTGCACCTGGCTGGATGACCTTGGGCAAGCCATAGCTCTGTACCAGCTGTTCTCTCAAGGACAGCTTGGGAAAGAGCTCTCTCAGCCCCACCTACCTCACAGGGTGCCTGTTGTGGGGAGGGGAAGGGAAAGGAGTTTGTAAGCCGCTCTGAGACTCCAAGTGAGTGAAGGGCGGGGTATAAATCTAATCGCTTCTTCTTCTTCTTCCTTGTAAGTTGCTCTTCACTGTGTTTCTCACTGTGTCTAAAGGAAAATTAAATTAGTTTCAGTCAGATCCAGCCCATTGCAAGAAAGGTATATGGGGAAATTCTCCTTGTGTTTACAGCGTTGCAGACTGGAGGAGGAGGTGGCTGCTGCTGAGGAGCGTGGGGAGATGGCAGTGAAAGATGCCAAATGCAAGCTGTCTGAGCTGGAGAAAGCCCTGCACAAGGCCAAGCAGGACATGGCCTGCCAACTTCGGGAATACCAGGAGCTGATGAATGTCAAGCTGGCCCTGGATATCGAGATCGCCACCTACAGGAAGCTGCTGGAAGGAGAGGAATGCCGGTGAGACTGATTTCTCCCCAGGCGCTGCTTCGCTGTTGGTCTTCCCTTTGCCCTGACTGCATGGTTCAATTTCTCACTATTTTCTGCAGGGCGCATTTTGACCCACAGCTTCGCACGATTGCCCCTGTGGCTTCAGTGATTTTGTTTTTTGAGGATCACTGAAGCCGCGGAGGAAATCAGAGGAAATCATCAATGTTTAATCTGCCCGGATAGAACTTGTGTAACACACACTCATCATCAAATGTTTTCCTGCAGGCATTATTTGACTGAACAGCCTTTTTTCAGACATGTAGAATGAACCGGGGGGGGGGGGGGGACTCACAGTGGCATGCTGTACCCTCAGCCAGCATATGATCAAGTGAAAGAAGCCTACAGGATAGATGCAGCACAGCATTTCCATTAGCTGAAGGCCTTCCACCTGCAGTGCTTGACTTTTATGTTTTCCCTTTCTTACAGCAGTCCAAAATGCCCCCTGTAACATAGGCGTCAACTACCGGGGGGCTCGGGCCTCCGCTGAAATTTCCCGGGGGGGACTGAGCCCCCCCGGTGAAACGGAGCACCCGCTGGGCCGGCCGCCGCTGCCTCTCCCCGTCGCCTGGTCACTCCGCCCTCCCCCTCCCTCCTGGGTGAATGCCCAGCATGATTGTGTCACCCGGAAGTGACGCCATCACGCTGAGCAAGTTGCCGGGGTGATGCTTTGGCAACCGGCCCAAAACTCTGTGGCACCATAGAGTTTCAGGGCGATTGCCAGAGCATCGCCCTGGCAATGTCCCCAGCGTGATGGCATCACTTCCAGGTGACGCCATCACGCTGGGCATTCGCCCAGGAGGGAGGGGGAGGGAGGAGTGACCAGGTGGCGGGGAGAGGCGGTGGTGGCGGGGACGTTTTCCTGGGGTTTTCACAGGAGCCCCCCCCCCCCGGGAAATGGACAACTCAATGCCCCTGCCTTGTAATCTTGCTTCTGGGGGAGAGGGGACTCACCACAAAAAGGAGTTCAAGGGGGGGCTGCTGGGGGGGAACAGTAAACATAGGGATACCAGCCTCCAGGTGGACCTAGGGATTCCTTACAATTACAGCAAATCTCAAGATGACAGTGATCAGTTGCCTTGGAGAAAAGGCCTGTTTTGGAGGGTAGACTATGGTATTATCCCCTACTAAGGTCCCCGTCCTCCCCAGGCTGTACCCCAAAATCTCCAGGATTTTCACAACCTGGTTCTGGCTACCCGACTCCCCCATCACCCATTGGCATCTGGGGGAGGGGGGGACCTGGAATTCTGTGTGCTCTACAGATAAAAGTTCTTGCTTCCACAGAAGGATTGCATGTAGGCTGGAGCACATCTTACCACTGCATTCCCTGTCCTCTATAAAAACACATTGTCTGAGTTCAGACTGGCAGTTTGGCCTGATATAGGCATGTTTCTCAAGCGTATTAAGTGGGCCGGTTCACACAGCCACAGCTGTCTGGCGTTCCCGTGCCGTACTCACCCCGTCCTGAAGCGTTTTGATCCCGCTTTTAAAAAGTACCAGGTGAAAGCTGTGGCAAGTCGTTTGGGTGCACATTGATCCCACTTCCTGGAAGTGTGGATGCAAACAAGCTGCAATCAAGCAGTGCTGGTAATGTGAACCCGCTGATCTGGCATAACCGCCCGTGCGTGCTGTGGGACTGAGTGCACAACCACCCATGGGGACGCTTCTGGCTCGTGGAGTTCAAGCTCCCAGCCATGGGATCCTGCTCCCATTGCTGCTGCGCCTAAGTGCCTATGCACCCATGCGCCTATGCACAGGTCGGCGAAACAGACCAAAGCCGCGTGCAACTGGGGTGCTCCTGCCAGGGGCCGCCCCGCAGTGTGAACGCTCCATTCCATCTCCTCCCCGGTATGGTCTCGCATCAGTCCACGCAGTGCGACTGGAAAGCCCCGCAACAACTTGGCCCGAGTATTTTTGCCTCGCTTCCCTTTTTTTTTTAATATTAAATTTATAAATTGCCCCGCTTCCCTTGCGCTTTATTTTGCCAGTCTGTCCTCTGCCATTGATTCTATACCCAGACAACATTTGAAAAGGGATGGATTATCCAGTGATAAAGAAGTACAGTGTGCTAAGTGGTGCTTTGTGTTACCTGATTTGTCATAACAGGAGATCAATTATATTTTCTTTCATTCGTTTCCCACTAGGTTGAGTGAAGGAGAGTGTGCAGTGAACCTCTGTGAGTAGTTTATATATTGAAAAATGCTACTAACCAATACAATGAGATTTACTGGGGCTTATCTAGATAGGAGGGCGGTGGTGGAAGTACCATGATATATACAAACACACACCTGCATGCTGAACCATGCATACTTGAAACTGCATCCATATCCCTCCGAGAGCTGAAATCAAAGTCACTAAATCAGTTGAAGTTTTAAGATGTATCACCAATTAAGTGGCTCATCAATTTAAAAGAAGACATTTTTTAAAGGCAGGTACTTGCAAAATTGCAGGGAGCAGGCAACCCCTGACGAAAGCAATTGCTCCTGCTCTCTCATATGAAGGAATACTTTCTCTGGTGCTTGTTGTAATTCATGTTGCAAATGAATTGTGCTTCAGATTGCTGCTTTTATGCTTGTATAAAATTAAGCCACTTCAGAACGACAAACTAGTTCCAATGCTCCCTCTAAGCTGAGCAGTCTTGTCAGCAAAAATTCTACTATATAAGCTACTGGCATTAAAGTAGTGAGCGAGCGATTTGGCTGCTGCATAAATTAGTTTGCTCCAGAGCCATCCTTCCTGAGCTAAGGCAAAAATGTGTGAACCGGAAGCTAAAAAACTGGCTCACACTAACTCAGCTTAGAGGTAACACTGGTTATGACTCATCAGTTAAAGATATCTTTGATTGAGTGATCACCAAGGGGCAGTGAGTGTGAACATAAGAACATAAGAGAAGCCAGTGTTGGATCAGGCCAATGGTCCATCCAGTCCAACACTCTGTGACACACAGTGGCCAAAAACACCACGTGCCCCCAGGAGGTCCAGCAGTGGGGCCAGGATACTAGAAGACTTCCCACTGTTCCCCCTCCCCCAGCACCAAGAATACAGTGCATCACTTGCCCCAGACTGAGAGATCCTATCAATACCTTGTGGCTAATAGCCACTGATGGACCTCAGCTCCATATATTTATCCAATTCCAAGCTTGAAGCCATCCATGCTTGTAGCTGCCACCACCTCCTATGGCAGTGAATTCCATGTGTTAATCACTCTTTGGGTAAAGAAGTACTTCCTTTTATCTGTTCTAAGCCATCATAAACCTACTTTTCTAGCTCCAGAACGTTAGAATTGCCTAGCTGTTTAAAAGCAAAACTCCAGCTAGTCTGGCACTCTACTTCCAGCAGAAACTAAAAGCTCATAAGTTATAAGCAGGGCCTAAAAGAGAAAGGCATCTCCTGTATCCATTAACTCACATTACTCCATTACTTCTGAACATGGAGGTTCCAGTTTTACTACGGATTTGACTAATAGCCCTAGATAGATCTAGCATACATTAATTTGTCACTTGATGTTATTTAGCTGGCTCAAAACAAAAGCAAGATAATAAAAGTGGAGAAAGTTCCCATCTGGCAGGTAACCAAGTTTCTTTTTCTCGCCAGGCATCCGGAGAAGTGAGGGGGCTATAGTGTGTGATGGTGCTTCCCGCCATGGTCCAGCACACCCTCCTTCATCTGGAAGCACCCACAGAGGTGTACGGATTGGCGGCAGCTCTATCGCCACTCGTGAGGGCAGCCCTGCCGCAAAGAGCATTCATACAAGCAGCGGAGAGGCCAGCAGCTCCCCTCACCCTGACAAGCATGACGCTCAACATGGTTTCAGTGAGGGAAGTACTCATACCACCACACTGCGCTTTGTGTCCTCTACGTACTCATGTGGGCCTCCATGTTGAAAACAAGAAAGGTGCTCTGGAGTGAAGTGTGAATGTGTCTCTACCTGTTAACAGCTGCCAAACAGTAAGTAGAGTAGAGGTCAAACATTGAAGCTGTGGGACTGAGAGTCAAAACAAATCCACGAAATAAAAAATAATCTGCAGAGGAAATGTTTTAACTGAAATCACTGTTTGAATTCTGTTATAGGATGCTTAAGCCTCATCGGTCCCTGAGGCCTCTGGCTTTACCTCCGAAATGGGAGGCCACAATAGCATGTCTGCTTCCTGGGCTGCTCTAGGAATGTTGGAAGCCCAAGGTCACATAGCTGGACAGGACAACACAGCTTCTTCACACAGCATTATTGCTCGACCTAGGGTTGCCAACTGGCCAGGATAAAAACGTCCTGCCCCTTTAATGGAGGCTTAATGTGTAGAAATGGGCAGCTGAAAGTTTTCATAGCGTGGAGGTAAATAACATCATCTGGTTATTTGTTGCAGATCAAACTGATATCGAAGGAGTAGAAAAGAGCAAGAGTCCACTAGCACAAAATTTGTGGCAGGATATGAGCTTTCATGAGCCGGCTGCTCTCTTGTTCAGGAGCAACTGGACCCTTACTCTTTTCTACAGACTAGCATGGCTACCCATCTTGATACTGAAGGGATGGCTTAAAGGGAACAGTTTAAAAGAGGGCAACCCTCACCCTAGCTCGTGAGTGAAGTGACACAGGTATTGGAAGTTGTCATCTCCTGAAAAGCACAGGGAAAGAAATCCTGCTTTAATAGTACCAGTGCTGCTGAAGTAACTTATACAGTTTTGAGGCCTTGTTATAAGCATCCTGGATAGATGCCTGTTCAACCTGTCCTTTAAAACAATACTTCTCACTAACGTGGTTCTGTTCCCTTCTGCTTGTGTTCTTGTTATGAATCAGGGAGTTCTCTTGATTCCAGGGAAAGAACTGCTCTGAGCAGAATCGCCTGCATGGCCATGACATTTTTCTCTTTTTACCTCATCTTTCTTTCAAGGAGGTTAGGATAGTGTACATGGTTCTCCACTTCTCTGTTTTAGCCTCACAACAGCCCTGAGGCTCTGAGAAAGAGTGACTGTTCCAAGGTCAGCCAGCAAGGGTCATGAGAGAGTGGGGTTCTGAACCCACTAGATCCTAGACTGCCACATAAACTGCTACACCATTCTGTTTTGCTTTGCGCATTGGCTCTGACTTTTTCTCATGGCTAAGCACTGTCAGACACTGACAGTGGATAGAAACGGGACGTTGCCTATTCCTTCTGTGACAAACTGTCCCACAGATGCAGCATTTGGGAGGGGCATTTGGTGCTGCATTGGGAGCAAACAGAGGAGAAAGTCACACATGCTGATGGAAAGCCCACTGGTCAGCAGAAACTTCCAGTGGATCTGTGCCAGGGTTTCTGAATAGGTGCCTCATAAAAACAGGGAAGCATTATGGTGTCTATATGATGTGAGAAGCTGTTTGGGGAGAATGCACTGGAGGTTGTCTGGGGTTCAGTTAACAACAGTAAAGAACAACATCAAAAGAAAAAGTTGTGATTATGCTGGGTTCTGGAAATAAATCATGAAAAAAGGAAAATTCTCCTGAGGAAGCAGGATTCATGTGGCTATCTACAGTCTCTTACTCTCACTGCCATCACAATAATGCTTTATGAGCCCCATGTGAGGAGTTAAGTGAAAGGGTTGTATGCTGCTTGGTTGTTAGTAAAGGTCAAGAAGGGACCTACAAGGCTTTGTAAGGAGTATCTCATTTTCATCTGCACCCCCTCCTCCACTATCTCTATCCATCCCCCAGCAGCCCTCCAAACCCCTCCCCTTTCCCTGCTTCCTTCTCTGCTTCCCACCGACCTACCTTAGGTGTCCCCCATCCTGTCTTCAGCATTCCATCTTTGCCTCCCTCTAGCTGCCTTTCACCAGGAAAGTCTGGTTAAGTTGCATGGTGGCCAGCAGGCAGAAATTGAATGATGGCTTCCGGTCCAGGGTGTGATTGGTGTGGTGGCCACCAGGACTTCTAATTCTTCCTCCATCAGTGTCATGCTGGGAGGGAGCGGATTTGTGCCCCAGTCTATCCCTGCATCCTGCCACCCATGACTTTGCTTTATAGAAACCAAGGCTTGAAAGGCCTGACAGTGATGTTGTTGTGGCTTTAAAACCCCCTACAATGAGAGTTCAGTGGGCCTTCTTTTCTTAAAATTACAGGTGTTGTTTCTATTATTTGGGGTGGATTAATCTCCAAGGGTTTTTTTTTTTTAAGATTTCAAAATTTTCTGAAAACAAATTTACATAGAAATTCCCCTGTCCTTAGTTCCATTTTGTGGATCTAGTGATGATATAACGTATGGCCTAGCTTGGATTTAAATATAATGACAATATTAAGGGAAGTGTGCCAGAAAAAATTAAGGACACTTCAGTTCAAAGTCAGTGGTTAAAAGAGATAAGGAGAATGGGCCTGCAAAACAGAAGTCCATGCCACAACACTAGTGACAGGGCTGGTGTGTGGTAAACACTAGAATAAACTTAGGGCCTTAGGGCTTTAAGGCACCACTTCTGAAATATGAATAAATATGAAGGAACTTCTATAAATTATAAATTCTTTCACTACAGAGTTCAAAGCTACCGTTTCAGCACCAGAAACAAGGTCCAGGGGTTGTATTAGCCCCTAAGAATGACACTGTACAAGACTATCTATTTGGAAGCATAGGCGTCAACTACAGGGGGGCTCGAGGGCTTGAGCCACCCCCAAAATTTCCTGGGGGGGACTGAGCCCCCCCCCCCCCGAAAACGGAGCACCCTCCGCTGTGCCTCCCCGGCCCTTCCAAGGGCTGCCGCCGTCTCTCTCTCTCCCCCTCCAGCCTGGCCACTCCGTCCCTCCCTCCGTCCGTCCAGGGGCCAGCTAAGCAAATGCCCAGCTGGCCCCTGGACTGACAGAAGGAGGGACAGAAGCAGGAGTGGTCAGGCGGGGGGGAGGCGGCAGCGGTGGGGACATAGTCCCAGCGGGCGAGCACACAAGAGCCCCCCCCCCCCGGAATTTAAAAACTCGACGCCCCTGTTTGGAAGCTTGTGTCTTTTCAAAGAACAGATTCACCACACTACAGGATATCTGCTGTATAGATTTATTAGAAAATACAGAACATAGCACAACAGATAGGCAAACCACAAGAACAGTGGCAGAAAACCATTAATGAGGATAACTACCTCTGCTTGAACTTTGCATTTTTACAGATGAAGAGCTGCTGCAGATCAGTGCTGCTAGCCAGTACTGTAGGAGTTGAAAAGTGACAGATTTTCCCACCTGTAGTTAGGCCATTTAGGTACAGTTGCCATACTACTCAGGATTTATCATTCTGAACATTAGAGATAAGGAAATTCCACCATTTCCAGTATGATTCTGGATGTTAGTGATACACCCACATGCATAGATAAAACACTGAAGAAAAGCAATCTTAATATATAATTGCATCAAGATTCTTTTTGTGTGTGGTGTCCAATTGATGCACACAATGTGATCCATATTGCTAAAACACTTCTAAAAAAAACCCCTTGATACAACCTTGCATACAATCATGTCAAGACTGCTTTTTTGCAGTGTTTTCTCTGTACAAAATTAGGTAATAAAACATGGGAGATTGTTTCATCAGTTCCACTTTGGAAATAGACCACTCCACAATCTAGGGAGAAATTTGAATGAGAGTTTAGAAACATCCCTCCTAAAAACTTCATATGCAGTCACACCCTTATTATAAACAGCAGCGGTTTTCAATATATGTTCCATGGAGTAGAAGGTATGCTTGGAAGTATATCAGGGATTCCTTGATAATAAGATTTTTTTTTTGTGGTAGACAATGTTCCATGAAAAAACCCTTGCATATCATTGTCAATCTTGATCTCCAAAGTGGTGTTGTAGGGCACCATTGGATATGCTCTAACACACTCTCAACTGGGAACACGCAGAGGGCAGTGGGGAAATGTTTGGATCCCTGTGTACAAGTAGTTTGAAAGCAAAATTAGTAATATAGGCATGGTATTGCTTGGATTTGACACAAGCTGCATGAATTGTGTACTCAGGTGTGTGTACCTGAATACAGAAAGTAGCATGATAAGTGGCCCTAAATGCTCTTCTAGAATGCTGTGGCTGTCCCCGCTAAAGCACAGAATTCCTCTTTAGGACCCTCTTGTTTAATATTTTGTTCTAAAAGATGTGGAAGTTGACACAAACTTGACATTTGAGCCTTTCGTGCTTCCAGCACTGTATGCTCCGACTGGAAGGCAAGGGGGCCCCAAGTCTCCACCGTTTGCCACAATATTTTTCCCGATGCCACACACTCCTCCACCTCTGACGATGGTCCTACTGCTAGAAGCATATCCCCCTCCAATACAGGGATCTGGATCGCACACAGCTCCCCCTTGGGTTCGACACACTGCTGCAATAACAAGAAAACAATACAGGTTCACCAACTGAAATCTAAGTCTGAAAAGCTGCCACAGATTTTCATAACAAAGACAGTGAACAGGAGGACTTACAGATATTCACAGGACAGACGCCTTCTCCACACAACCTGTTCAGATGAAAGAGAAAAGTCCCATGTTTACATTGTTTCATGCACATTTTAGTGGTGAAATCTGAAATGGTGTCTGCTGTCCATATGGGGAGATGTGGCCTATGGACAGCTCATTACATTATGATGGCCACCTCACATTGTGATGTGAAATAGCCCCATCATGATGGCCATAATGTGAACAGCAGGCTGTTCCTACCCATGTGGTGAAACAATTTATTGGGATTCTCAGGTGAGCCCACCTGCTCTCTTCTCCTTCCAGCAGCTTCCTGTAGGTGGCAATCTCAATATCCAAGGCCAACTTAACATTCATCAGGTCCTGGTACTCCCGCAGCTGTCGAGCCATGTCTGCCTTGGCCTTGATTAGGGCATCTTCCAGCTCTGTCAACTTGTGTTTAGCATCTTTGACAGCCATCTCTCCACGCTCCTCAGCTTCGGCTACGGCAGCTTCCAGTTTGCTGCGCTGCAGGGGTTGAAACCCAGAGAACTTTTCTGACATGGGCCCAACTGTGTAAACTATCATGGCTGAATCGGACAAGTAAGATCTCCCACCTAAATATGTAGAGCTTTGATGGCACACAAGGGTGGTTACATGTTTCCAGCCACAGCAGCATCTTATATAAGTGCTACCTGTTCCTTGAAATCCCATTAAACCATTACAATACTATTTCAAGTGCTTAGGTTCAGTTAACACAGTCATTTTATACTGTTAATTTCAAATAATGAATGTTTTTTTAGAGATAAGCCGGGGCACTT
Organism: Lepidodactylus listeri; assembly: GCA_029233225.1. Lineage (NCBI taxonomy): Eukaryota > Metazoa > Chordata > Lepidosauria > Squamata > Gekkonidae > Lepidodactylus > Lepidodactylus listeri. The sequence goes on along the minus strand of JARCFY010000015.1, from coordinate 51,094,381 downwards.
TTTTAAATGCTGGGATTCATCATATAATGTGTGTTTTCCAAAAATCTTTCACCTGACATGGTAAATAGGGATTGTGGTCACACATGCCAGAAAAAATGGGGGGGAAGTGAGGCTATTTCCTCTGGAGGAATCTGACCCGCAGTTGCACAATCACACCTCCCTTTGAAGCTGTGGGCGCAGTCCGTCAGAGTGTGATCAGACACAACTGTGGGTGAGTCATTTTTTTTGTCCCTTTTTTCCTCATGCACTTAAATGAGGGATCGATGAATTGTACCTCCGCACCGAGGGCTCCCTATGGAGTTTGCAGTGATGTGCATACTGCCAAGGGGGAAGGAAACAACGGCACGGAGTCAGGATAGCCTGATCAGACCATCCCAACGCCATGAGAGCATGCTGGAGCAATCAGGCACGGGAAAGTCCATCCATGGCCCGTTGCAACCCATTTACTACCAGATTTCCCCCAGTGTCTTTTAACTCTGCTTCTGCAGCAGAGCAGAATGGGTTGCCGACGACTGCGGGGCGCCTCCCAGATGTTGTCTGATTGCGCCCTTTAAATCTGCCCGGCATTCGCACCTATGTCGGGTCTAATTGTGCATATGATCGCAGCCATAGTAAATACCAGCTGTTAGAACACATTAACAAAAGTTCATACGAAATTAACTGACAAGATACAATGTAAACACCACGTCAAAATTAAATGTAGGAATCAGATTTATGTCGGGTCGTGCATTTGTTTAAAATGTCCAGTCTTCCTGATATTATCATGATCCAAACTTTACTGTTCTGGTTTTTTATAAGGGTGTGTTATAGTCATAGTTCTATATAAGACAGGAACCTGATAAATCAAAAACTTAGATAAATCCAAAATCTAATTTTAAAAAGACTCTTTATTTTGACCCTCACCACTGTCCATTGGCCAAACGCCCAGGTTGCCTTAGGCTTTTATGTTGCTCTGGCTACTGTGGTGTGGGGAAAATATTGTTAACTTGATTAGGCCTAAAAGACTTTATGGATATGTTAAAGGCAACCAGAACTTTAAAACAATAAAAGATTGAAAAGGGTGGAAGCCCAAGACTAACTACAGGTATGAAGATCTGTGAAAAGCCTCTCTTAAGCCCAGTTCTCAACCCACATTTTATACCTTTACCTCAGTTTCCTGCAAGCTATAATGCTAAATCTTGTCCTGGAGTGCAGATAGAGAGGGTTTTATCCCTATAAGCTCAGGAGAAACATAGGGGGCACCTGGGAAAATTTGAAATCTAATAAACAAATAAATATTTACAAATCCTTTTTAAAAAACAAAACAAAACCCTGGCTGGAGTCCAGCTACCCAAAATGATAGAAGCAACGTATTTAATTTTAAGAATGAACACAAATATCTTATGAGACTACACTGTGAGATCTTGGCAGCTACATTGAAGGTTACTAGACAACCTCAACAATATTGCTGGCTTCTATCCTTCAGTTACTGTCAATCAAAGGGAAGGGAGAAAGAGATGGGAAAAGGTAAAAGAAAATAGGTGAGAAGAAGCAGGGAAAGGGGAGAGAAGGAGGTAAAGTTGATGGGAAGAACAACAGAAAAAGGAGGGAAGGAAAGAAAAAAGAAAAGGAGAAGGGCTGCAGGGTAGGGTTGCCAGCCTCCAGGTGGCACCTGGAGATCTCCCGCTATTACAAGTGATTTCCAGATGACCAATATCAGTTCTCCCAGATAAAATGGTTGCTTTGGAGGGTGGATTCTATGGAATTATACCCTGTTGAGGTCTCTCTCCTCCCCAACCCCACCCTGCCCAGGCTCCACCCCCAAATCTCCAGGTATTTCCCAACTCAGACCCTACTACAGGGACTGCTAGGAGAAAGAAGGAATGAAAAATTGAAGATTGGGGTGAGGGATCCATAACAGTAGTGGGAAGGAGAGAAGGAAGCAGAAAAAGGAGAGCAGCTGTGGGAGCTACCGGGGGCAGGGAAAGAGGAAACAGTGTGGGGAGAGGGATAGAAAGAAAAGTAAGATTCCCTGAGGTTTTGTGGGTAACAATCATTGTAATCATGGCATATACCCACATTCAACCATCCAGTGCGCCCAAAGTTACCTGGCTTTTCGCGCTGTCAATTTCACCTTTCAGTCTCTGAATCACACGGCTCAACTCCATGATCTCATTTTTTGTGTCCCGTAGGTTATCGCAGTGCTTGCCAGCTGTGGCCCTCATCTCCTCATACTTAGAAAGAAAACACTGTAATCATGTCTTTGACAGTCAGTGTTTTAATTATCCAACCTACCCTTTAGCCCAGAAAATGTAGAGCTTGCTAAAAATGTCTCTAATATGATTGGGGCAATGAAATTACATTCTACACCATGATGTGTATGCATCTTTTTTGGTGCAAACTGTGGAGTGCATTGATCCAGGCTTCTGTTTTTAAAGAATGTACACAGACAGTCGTTTAAGGCATTATCTTCAGCTGATATTAATATGATTAACACAACAAAAGATCCCCCTCCCTTCTTTTTGCTATTATTGTGCTAATATCAGCTTAAACAATATTTATACTGGCCACAATTTCATGTTCCTATTTTTTACGTTAGACATAATTTTTGCCCCTGAGTTCCCCTCCATGTTTAACTCACTGCTTCTCTGATGAGATCAGTATTCCATAGATCTTACAAGGGTTAGTGGTCCCTTTCTTGCTAGGAACTCTCACCTTGCACTGGTACCACGACTCTGCTTCACAGCGGCTCCTGTTTGCAATGTCTTCATACTGGGCTCTGACATCAGCAATGATGTCATCCAAATCTAGGCCTCGACTGTTGTCCATTTGCACAATTACAGAGGTATCTGAGATGCAAGCGTGGAGTTCCTGGAGTTCCTGCAAGAAGGAAATAAGATTCATTGCTCATTTATTGAAAGCTCATTACTGTGGTATCGTGGTTAAAGTGTTGGACTGCGGAGTCTGGGTTCAGATCCCCACCCTTCCATAAAGTTTCCTATGCAGACTTGCAAGTTTATTGCAAGGGTCATATAGGGGAGGGGAGCACATGCATGCTTCCCAGAGCATCTTGGGAAAAGGGCAGAATAAAAATGTGATAGCTGGACAGCTCCAGTTCTGTGATGAATATAAAGAGATGTAGAATGGTATAGACTAGTATAGCTGGCCCTCATCAAATCTCAGAAGCTAATCAGGGTCAGTCCTTGGATAGGAGTCAACCAAGGAAGATTTTGCAGAGCAATGTGGATTCTTAAAAATGAAATGCATGATGGATTGCAGAAAAAGAAGTGACATTACCGCCTCATACAAACATCTCAAGAAGGTGATCTCCTCAATTAAGCTTTCTACTTTGGCTTCCAAGTCCGCTTTGTTCATATATATGCAGTCAACATCCTGGTTTTGAAAAAGCACAAACAAACATTAAGTCAGGACACTTTTATTTATTAGTTGATAGTATCCTAGCCACAGCAGTCGTTCACTGGCAGAGTATTTTGTTGCTTTGTGGAAAGAAAAAAGGGTTCAGTAGAGTTGCCAAACTCTAAATGGCACTGGAGAGCTCCTGCTATTACAATTGGTCTCCAGATGACCAAGAGCAGTGCCCCTGGAGAAAATGGCTGCTTTGGTGGATGGACTCTATGGCATTATACCCTGCTGAGGTCCCTCCCCTCCTCTAACCCTGCCCCTCCATGCTACACCCACAAAATCTCCAAGGAATTTCTCAACCCAGAGCTGGCAACCATGACCGTTCGACAATTCCATTAGTTCAGGCCTTGTTTACAGATGAGGTGGCACAGTCCTGAGGTGGTGGGCTGCACTTCAAACTGCAGGTGGTAAACTCCATCACTGAATAATATGTCTTTGCATTTAAAGAGGACCCCGTGCCAGTAGAAATTTAGCACACCAACATTTCCCCACACTTTCTCTCCTTGCTGTTCTGATTTTCTATTTGGAAGATTTTTTTTTAACATAGGACACTTTTCCAAAATGTGATCCATTATCAACCATGAAGTGTGGAAGCCATTCTACCAATCCTCCACATTTCCCAATCTGTGCAAATCATTCTTTCCTTGTCTCTATGGTTCTTTAAATGTTTTCCAAGGAAGTGCCTTTACGACTTTCCTGCAGTCTCTTTCTGCCTGCCTGCCTTTGCAGTTTCCCTTGGGCCTCCTGGAGGACTTTGCTACAGTATTTCCATTTGACCTCTGGTCTAACACAGACTCATACTTCCTGTGCTTCTGGATGCCTGTGCCTCTGAACCAACATGGGGTGAAATGTAGGCACAGTAGGTACATCGGCTACAGAGTGGACTGCTTCTCTGGCACTTCCTACAAGCTCTGCATCATGGAATAGCAGGTTCCAAATCTTTTTAATAGAGTCAATTGCAGCTTCAATAATGGTAAAACTGGAAAGGGCGGGGGGATTCCAGCGTCACCAATGATTCACATGAATCTAAATAGTTCCACATTTAGAAAAGTAATGAGTAAATGGATTGTTAAATAGTGGGTTCCATGGATCAGCAGACTCACTGCTAGTGATCAGCTCAACTGTATTTGTGATTCCAGCCAGAGCTAGACTGAAGAGCAGGGCCCCATGCCCTGTCTAAATAGCCTGCAATTGTCACACCCAAACACACCCCACTCCCAATGATAGGCTATTTACATAACATTACTTCTTGATTGATTACTGCCAGAATCCTAATGGGCTATTGTTCTTAGGCTCCTAGTCTCTGGAGGCACAGTCCTGCAGTGTTTACATAACAGGATGCTATCTGTATCAGACTGGGTTTAGTTCTGCCAGCAGTACAGCTCTGTGCAACTCACCTTTTTAAGAGTTACAAATTCATTCTCAGCACACGTTCGCCGATTACACTCCTCTTCGTACCTAGTGGGAAGGTAAATCATTTTGGAACTATTCTTAGGCCATAAAAAGATTGTGAATGCTGAACAGTGCACCAGTCCTTGGGAATATTTTTGTAGTGCAACAGAACTGTTTCTCCATATAATTAAGACCTAGTGTTTTGTACGTGGCTAGAAATATGGCTGTGGACAAGAGTCAGATTTTTTCACCTGCCATAGGAATCTTGATCCCTCACCCCCTATCATTTCTGTAATAAAGACATCCAAGGGAAGAGACAGGGTCCAGGACTGATTCAAGGTAGTTTGATGCTCCAAACAAGGTACAATCATAACCTCATACAGTCTCATTGATGGCTGGAAGCAAGCTGAACCCTTGCTGTAGATTGGTGCCCTCCTTATTATGCCTCTAGGATGGCATCGCCAGAGAACTCAAAAGAGGCAGATTGTGGTGGTTATCAGGATACGGGCTTTAATAGAAATTTATGTTTATGTTTAAGTGCCATCATGTTGCAGCTGACTTAGGGTGACCTGTGGGGTTTTCAAGGCAAGAAACGCACAGAGGTGGTTTGCCATTGCCTGCCTCTGCATAACAACCCTGGACTCCCCTCCCTGGTGGTCTCCCACCCAAATGCTAAGCAGGGCTGACCCTGCTTAGCTTCTGAGATCTGATGAAATCGGGCTAGCCTGGGCCATCCAGGTCAGGGCGAGCAAAATTCTATGGGCTGTGTATTTTTAAAAAAATCAGAGGACGGGTATCCAACCATCTGCAGAATCTACCAAGTAGGACTTTCCTGTCCCTGCCTCACGTTTAGCCTCCTCAGCTCCCTGAAAGTTTGTTTAGGGGTGCTACTGGACCCCCCAGAAGAGTGCACAATTAATTTTAACTTGACTGTTTTAATTTCGGGTTTATAGTGTACTTTTTGTTGTCGGCAACTTCCCTGAGCCCTGTGAACTTAGGGAAGGGCAGTATATAAATTGAACTTATTAATAAATAAATAATAAAAAGTGGGAGTAGGAGGGACAGTCAGCAGAAATTGATGTTCCCTCTTCTGCAAGCAGAGATGTTGTTTCATAAGAGAAGCTGCATGTCTGGATACATTCCATTAATGGGTTACTTAGTATGTAAATTACAGCTCATTGCATTAGGGAAACCATTGAATACCCATTTCTAGTGTTTTCAGTAGGAAAAGTCTCTGGGTGTAACTTCTCCCTTTCCACAGGGGATGAAATTCTTAGGGATTACTCAAGGGATCCACACTCCCAAATTTCAAGCAGAGAGGAGACAGCAGCCCTTGTTTTATAGGGAATTTAAATTCTCATTTGCACCATAGATGCAGGGAGGCATAAAATGGTGTGTGAAAGAACTTTTTCCTTTCCTGGGAATCTCAGGTGTGAGTCTCCCTCCCTCTCCTCCTTACAAAAATGGGCCACTAAGGTGAGGGGAGCCACACCTTGTCACTTTGCTTGTGTTACCTTTCAACTTTCCATTTCTTTCAGCATTGGTCTCCCACCTTGTCTTCCCAGTCTGGGTGACGATTCAGGCTTTGAAATAGAACCCTGTGCCTTATACCCAGTGTGTACACTTGTTCATTTTAATTCCCCTGTCCAAGGGCTGCAGTTCACTCTTGCATACAGAAAGATAATTTTTGTCATCAGAGATCTCTTTCAGATGTTCACTATGTGAGTTTGCTCTTTACTGTTATGTGTGGGGGAAGCCATAAAACTTTACTGTCTCTCCCCAAATATTCAGGGCAGAGGGACTAGCTATAGCTGTGGAGAGATAAAGCCTGGATCACTGTTTCTATTCACCATATCTCTGCAGTCCTGCCTGACTGCCAACATGTACAAGCAAAATCTTTGTTCTTTTTCTCCACTGCATATGTTGGGCTTCCCAATGCTGTGAGGAGTGAATGTAATCTGAGGCTGAGCTTCTGCTTGTATCTTCCCTATCCTGCCTAACAGCATGTGCAATCAATGCCTTAGACTCTGCAAAGGAAGTGGCAGGCACACTGTGAAGTTACTTATACTAAGACCCGCACTTTTATGGAATTAGAAAGCCTTCTCAAAGCCATGGTAGAAAGTGGAAATGCCAATCAGGATGGTTCTCTTGGATGAGAAGATGAATTAGCTATTCTGGTTAGATGATGTTTCTGAAACTAGGATCCTGCTATGGAATTTTGCATCATTTAATGTGTCATGTAAATACTTGTGCTTTGCTTCAGTTATGTTTTTAGACATCTGATTGGTTCTACAATCCTAATCCTATTTCATTGGTCACTGTATGTCCCATTTATCGATTGTATTAACCTATTTGATGTCGTTTGCCTTGAGTCCAGGTGAGAAAGTTGGACTATAATATAATATAATATAATATAATATAATATAATATAATATAATATAATATAATATAATATAATATAATATAATATAAATGGAGTCTCCCCCTTGTCACCCTTCTCCCAGCCCAGGAAACTTTCACATAAGCAAAATATAAATATATGCTTTATCAAAACTTTGGAAAAAAGAGATTTCAATAGTTCAATCAATCTCATATCATCTGTCTTCTGAAGAGCTATTTATTCTGAAAGACTGATTCATGGATTACTTTTTGCACTCCACTAATTTTTTCCCCAAAGGAAGGTAATGCGGCATAACAGAACGATGTTGAGCAAGCCTCCAGTGACTTAGATTTAGCTCTCCACTTACTTTCTCCTGTAATCCTCTAAAATTTCCCTTGAGTTGGTCAGGTCTGTCTCCAGCTTACTTCGGTCACATCCATGTCCATCCATCTGCCTCCTCAGGTTACTGATGAAGCTATCGAACAGGGGCTCGATGTTGCTCCTGACCCTTTTCTGCTCTTGCAGCAAGTTCCATTTCGTCTCCAGCACCTTGTTCTGCTGCTCCAAGAACCGGACCTAGCTCCCCCCCAGGAGAAACATTTCACTTGATATGACCAAAACAGATTAAAGCCTAGACCTCTGAAAGATCACACTCTCGCATCTGCCCTCCTGTGACTTCCCCCTAAATACTCTGTAGTTTGGTGATATGCTGAGAATTTTATTAGGAGGATCCTAGTCTCTCATTACCAAACTCCAGTTCCCAGTGTTATCTAGGAACAACTGATTTACCCATCCATAGTGTAATGGTCCCTAATCTGCAGTTCAGATTTGTAGATGGCCATCCACCACTTCCTCTCAGCATTGTGTGTATACAACCAGGGGCGTAGAGTTTTGGAAATCCCAGGGGGGCGGGGGCTCCTTAGCGTGCACGCTTTGCGTGTGCGCTCACTGGAACGATGTTCTCCCCCCCTCGAGGAAACCGGCCCACCAGCCGCTGCTGCCGGTGCCTCTTTCTCCCCCCCTGCCACCCCTTCCCTCTCCCTCTCCAGCAGCGGCCGCCGGGCCTCGGAAGGACCCGGGGAGGCACGGCGGCAGGCGCTCCGTTTTTCCGGGGGTGGCTCAAGCCCTCGAGCCCCCCCATACTCTATGCCTATGTGTACAACAACACTGCCCCCCCCAAAAAATATTTCATACATGATGGAAACAGTATTCGCAAACAACATCTATCAATAAGTTCCTGGTAGTGGTGGTGGTGGTAAGCGCTGCAAAGTTATATCTGACATATGGCGACCACATAGGGTTTTCAAAGCAAGAGGCTAACAGAAGTGGTTTGCCATTGCCTATCTCTGCATAAAGACCCTGAGTTTTCTTGATAGTCTCCCATCCAAATAGTAATCCGGGCTGACCTTGCTTAGCTTCCAAGATCAGGCTAGCCTGGGCCATCTGGGTCAGGCCATCAGTTCCTCAGCTGTACTACAGTTGCGCTTGAAGATGTGCTCCAAATATACTAATCTGGCTGACAGAATGGCTCTGTCTACATCCCTCTGATGTAGGAGCTGATGTCTTTGCTAAAGTGTAAAGACGCCCCTAATCCTGAGTGTTATAGGAAATGGGAGTTAAGACCTGAAGCCTATACCAGCAGCAACACACGTACTTTGCATGATCAAGGTCCCAAGTTCAGTTTCTCAGCCATTCTCTGCACTGTGTTGTTATACAAGGTTCCATGCCACACTTTTGATGGGTGGAAGAATAGAATTGTCCCCAGTGTTTTGGTCACTCAAAAGACACATTATTTTCTCAGAATTAAGGTCACTAGGAAAACAACGCAATCGCTAGAAATAGTGCCCGCCAATTGCTGCTTTTACTTAACAAATTCATTCCCCAGTCTGGGTCCGCAAGTGATATCAGTTGTTGTGTGATGTGAATAATTGTTTTTCCCCTCCCCATGAGGTTGCATGGTGAAGCCTTAGAAATTAGATGGGTAGAGCTCAGCAAAAAGCACAGGGATGTAGAAAATCACAACTTTATTTCCTGGTTCCTCTGATTTACATAAGGACACTTCATATTTCCCATATGTCCCTAAAAAGGACATCAGCAATTTTGTAATAATATAACTAAAAAAATAATCTAGTGAGTTTCATGGTAGCAAGGCTTGTCATCAAAGATTGCTGCATTTATCAAAAGAATCCTATTCTTTGTTAGAGTTCTCCTGGTATGTATTTGTGATGAAACGTATTTTCTTTCTTTTCTCCCCACCAGAATATATATATATATATATATATATATATATATATATATATATATATATATATATATATATATATATATATATTGTTACCTTCAAGTTTCTCCTTAGAAATATCTCATGCTGGTACAGAGAAACTCTGTGATCTCATAACTCACCTTGTCAATAAATGAAGCAAATTTGTTGTTGAGGGTCTTCAGTTGTTCTTTCTCCTGTTGTTTCACCATTTGGACATTGGGGTCAATGTCCAGGTGGAGTGGCTGGAGAAGGTGAGGATTGACAGTGACAGGTGCGATACCAGGTGGGCAAGGCCCACTTATTCCGCCAACTCTGTAACCAAAGCCAGAAGAACCAAAGCTGTGTCCAAGACCAGCAGATCCCAAACCGTATCCATATCTTGAAGGGCGATAGCTGCCAACAGCAATTTTGGGCCTGCAGGATGCAACGCCACAGAGACTCCTGCTGCCAAATCCTAACCCTTTGGAGCCCGTATTGCTGCCCCCTTTGTACGAGATGGTGCTGACAGCGCTGTAGCGTTTCATGTTCCTCGGTACAACAGCAGAGCTTGAACTGTAATTCCTGACTGTAGTACCACCTCTAGAACTGGCATGGTAGGATCGGGTGGACATTGTGGCTGATGGACAGCAGAAAGAGTGATAATGCAGCTTTGGATCCTCAGTGCTAGAACAGATAGGAAAGTGTCCCTGGGTGGTTGCTTCTCTTTGAAACCAGAATTAGAACTTTCACCTTTTTATTCATGCGATGAGTGCCCCTTCGCTGTCTGATTGGCCAAACAGCTATTTGAATTCTGTTTATTAGCTTGGGGTATTGGGTAACACCAGCTTGCTGACCTGTTTTGCTGAACAGAAACTGGGTCTATACTTAAAAGCACTTCTACTGTAACTTCTAATTTAACGGCTGGGAAATCCAGTTCCATAAAAACTATACTTGCAAACCTCCCTTTTTAACAGTGATGATTAAGAGAAAAGCAAAAAAGGATTCTTTTGATGTGCCCAGCATGTTTCAAGCTAGGCAAGGGGCTATTGCTTCATTTTATATGTGGGAAAAAAAGCAATACGGACATACACATGTATAATTTATTAAGTTGATGCATTGGGCCTAAGAATACTTGATGGCTGCTAAAGCACATGGTCAGGAACTAGATTCAATTATGCTGACTGAAATGAGGAATATGATCCTCCGGTTATTTACTAAGAGTTTACCTGTCCATCTGGTATAAGAACAGAGGTCAGAACTGCATGTTCTGTCCAAACCTGGCAATGGTACTCACTCTGAGTCATCGTTTGCTCAATCCATCTGATTAAGTGGGTTCTGACACATAAAATGCTGGAATAAATTTTGCTAGTCTTTAAAGCGCCACTGGACACCTACATCTAGCACACTGGTTAATGACTGAACTGCCATGGTCAAGCCACTCCCTCTCTTCATCTCTGAACACAAGTGATTTCTTTTTCTTTTTCTTTTAAACAGCACTAAAATATCAATCTGTTGTTGGAGCATTGTAACAATAGGCTTAGGAGGGCCTCTGAATGCCCCGCTTTCTTTCTTTTCTTTTTTAAAAAAGGAAGTATCTCCTTCCCTCACAGAGATGTAAGGAAAAAAGCATACACCCTACAATCACATTTAGATTGGAGATAAGATAATTAGGCCTTTAGTGGCAAACATGGGTTTTGCACTGGGTAATGTGTGAAAAAGCCCACTAACAGGACTGAGCCAGTACAGGACTATGATCTCCCAGCTTCAGCATTTCCTCATCGGAAACATTGCCTGAAACACATTGTTCCCAGAACCCTCCCAGAACCCTCCTTACACAAGGCAACCAAAGCTCAGGTTTAGTTTATTAAATGGCTGATTAAAGATTACCTATTTAAGGGTCGGCCTCAGCCATGCCAGGCATAATCTCAGTAGGCACTACAACAGCCCTATAAAGAGGCCTGGTCTTATTACACCCATATTGCAGACTGGCTGTGAGGCTGAAGGTGAGAAGGGAGTTGTCTCCTCAAGGAGCTCATGCCTAAAGTGAGACTCAAACTGAGTACTTGGCGGCTTAAGTCTGCTCAGCCACTGAGCTACCTCTCTCGACTGCAGGTCTTCAAGGACCACATACTGCAGCTCCCCTCTCCCACTCCCAGCTAAATCTGCTTTGACCTTGTCCCTCAGAATTCCCTCAGGCTTTCTGAAGCAGTGCTCCAGGCTCGTTTTGATTCCCCCATCCCCATCGTTCGCATCCAGTCAGTAAATTCTTATGAAAGGAGCTTCCTTGAAGTAAGGGAGAGATACCACCCCCACAGGGCCAGCTGTATCACTAGGCCAACTAGGCGGCCGCCTAGGGGCGCAGCTGGCAAACAGGGCAGTGGAGAGACTGAGAGAGACTCAAACTAGGAGATAGTGTGCTTTATGCAAACCATGATTTACCATTAGGTCTGAATGCAGCTTTCCATTCAGGCTAAGAACCAAACTTGGGCCAATGCAGATAGACTTGTAGGCACTGTGGCCAGCTGGTGCAGGTGGCTTCTGGTGGGGCTGGAGAGCTCGTCAGCCCGGGCAGGTGGGTGCGCGCTGGGGCCAGGGGGGTGTCCCTTGCAGGTGGGCAGTGGAGAGGGCGGCTTTGAGGTGGGTGGGGTGCTACAAGTGTTAGCCTGGCTGCTCCTTTTATTAGTAATATTTGGGGGAATATTAGCTCTTAGCAATTTGCAGCAGGCGTTGCGGATCTCCACCTGTGTCTACAGAGGCTGCGTTTCACTGAGGCTTCCCAGGAACTGACACGTGACTCGAGTTAAGAGTTATAAAGATAAGTTGTTTACTACAAAAAGGATAAAAGATTCATAGGCAATATTACACAATCATACACACAGTTACACAGATCTAAGAAATTAGGTAGAATTACAGAGACGTTTGCATGAGCAGGAGAATTGATGGTGTCCGTCGAGGGTGATAGTTGCCTCTATAGGAATCTAGCGAAGTCTGTCTGGAAAGGAGGGGGGGGGAGAAGTATCTTCGGACAAAGGAGAAAGGATCGTGGTTCTGAACCAGCAGAGGCCACGTGGCAGATCCAAGTGGTGCACCCAAGGATCCATGAGAGAGGGAGGAAGAACAAGCAGGAACAGGGAGGAAAGTCTGACTTGTGACTCTTAGGGAACAGTATTTATTGGGGGGTGTTCCGGGGAGGTTGGCAAGGTATGAGACCTTCCCAGGAACGCCTATAGATGGTCTGTTCTCTGTCCCTAGCCACTAAGAGGGTCCTATGGAGTGGTCAATATTTAGATCTACCTGATGGTCAGGACAGGATGTTGACGTCAGCTGCATCTGGCATGGTCTTCTAGATGAAAGCGGGCCCCGGGCGGCAGAACTGGTCCATCAGGAAGCATCCCGCTGTTTTCGCACCCTCGTGTGAAGTCCTTTGATGTGCCAAATGGAGGGGGACTTGTAGGAGGGCGTTCAAGCCTGTGTACGTGTATGGAGTTCGTATCTTCATGGAGTTAGTGGTATGTGTCTGTAGCCAAAAAGCCTCACATGGCTTTGTGTGTGTGTCTTTGTGCTTTGTGACAATCTCCAGGCTGGAGGTGGTAACCTCAGAAAATGGAGCTTTAAACCTTCGTTGGAAGCATCTGCTATCATTTTCCCACTGGTCACCTTGTGCACTATTTTAACTCACATAACTGGCAGCATAGTCCATTCACTGCTCTCATAGATCACCAGAAAAGTCCAAAAGAATGTTGCTCTGGCTTACACAAGGCAGCCTCACCGGGGGAGGGGGGGCACCACAAGGTAGCCTCGCCTAGTACGCAAAAAACCCTGGGGCCGGCTCTACACCCCCCCCACACACCATTGTATTTTCCATTTATTTCCATCCATTGCTTTAGGAATCCAGAGTTCTCGTGTATCAGGTCCCCCAGTATTGCTAGCACACCTAAAAACCCCAAATCTGATTGCGGCCATAACTGAGAATTGGGAATGACACATTCAGTATGGTTCTGAGATTGCTTGAGGATTACCTCCACACTCCACACACACACACACCGGTTCCTGCAGGTAGAAAGTCAGAGTGGAATAGCAGTTAAAGTATCAGACTAGGATTCAGTAATCCTAAATTTGAATCTCCACTCTGCCATGGAAGCTCTCTAGGAGACCTTGGGCCAGTCACATGCTCTCAGCCTAACCTACCTCACAAGGTTGCTCTGAGAATAAAACGGAGGGAAACAATATAAGTTGATTTGGGTCCCCATTGGGGAAAAAGACAAGATATAAATGAAGTAAATAAATAAGAAATAAATCTGCAGATGGAGGGGGGGTCAGGTAGTGGCTGCTGAGTGGTAGGTTCAGTTCTTTTTAAACCTTGCTGGCTGTGATGGAGAACAAGCAGACAGGGATATTTCTGTTTTACCAAGCTGCAGGGGGGGAAAGAACGTGTGTATGGAGCTTGGCTGCGGTGATTGCAGGCTTATTTAGAAAATATTGGACATATACATTTATATATCCAGTTTTTGCTCAGTTTATTTATTGGACATTAAGGGCAGATACTGGACTGTCTAGTTCAAAATTGGACACCTGGCATCTGCAGAATGAAAATCTGAAATTCTGTAGAACCTCCCTTCCTGCTCTTCCTCTCTTCAAGTTTCTCTTTTGATCAAAATGGAATTGATTGGAAACAGATTTCAAATTCCTTAAAATAGATAAAGAAACAAAGATAGAATTCAGGGAGAAATCGAGTAAACAACACTAAGCTTGGATGCATTGAGTGGCAAGATGGTGCAGAAAAAGGCATTTAGAAAAACATTACCATGCCTAATTCTCCAAGGTATTACTGTCCAGTGTTCCCTCTAAGCTGAATTCATGGGAGCTAGCTCACCGTTTTGTAGCCTCTGGCTCTCACATTTTTGTCTTAGTTCAGGAAGGATGGCTCCAGAGCACACTAATTCATGCAGTAGCCAAATCACTTACAACTTGAATGCCAGTAGCTCACAAAGTAGAGTTTTTGCTCACAAGATTCCCCAGCTTAGAGGAAGCATTGTTAATGACTATTTCTCCAAGGTCTTGGTTGCCAAGTCAATCCTTAGTGTGTTTGGATATAAACACTTGAGCCCTGTTCATGCCCAGCCCTGATCAGAATTCTGCTTTCACCTCAAAACCACAATAAACGCACAGAGCTTGGGTTGACTGCCATTTTATTAAGGAGATGACTAGAAATGCAAAACACTCCAACCCAAGCACAAAGTAAGAGGCCTCGTGATTGTCCAGTCACATGACAGGCAGGCTAGATTTTTTTTTGTCCTTTAACAGAACAGAAATCTAAAAGCATATAGCCAAAACATTAATACAAATGGGTTCCAACAAGTTAAATCTGCAATGTGATAATTATGAAAGAGAGAGTTCTGTTTTTAAACTATGTTACCAATGTTCCCTTGAAGCTGTGGAGTCTTATGAGCAAAAATTCTACTTTGTGAGCTACTGGCATTAAAGTTGTAAGTGAGCGATTTGGCTACTGCATAAATTAGTTTGCTCTGGAGCCATCCTTCCTAAGCTGAGACAAAAATGTGTGAGTCGGAGACTAAAATATTGTGAGCTAGTTCACACTAACTCAGCTTGAAGGGATCACTATATATTACTATACCCATATAAGTCATTGCATAACACTTTGGTAAAATGAGCTTCCCAGCTGTTCTGGAGATTACAGCCAGGTTAAAGCAAGGTGCAGATTTACAGAATTTAAAAAAATAGAAAACAAAATAATCCTAATAGTTTTATTTCAGAATGGTAACATACAACTCCCCACTTCCATACCTTGTTTCTGGATCCCAAAACATTTTCATTAATTTTTTTTAAGTGTGCTTAGTTTGTAAAATCAGCATAGGATTTGTAGGCTTATTTTCTGAAACCAAAAGAATGCTTTTATGAAACATATTATTAGATCCAGTATGTTGAAAGACCAGAAAACTTTTTTATTTCTTTTTCCCAGAAGATTATTCCACATGAAAAGAATGGATAAGTCTCAACAAATGTAATCTCCAGCATGGTACAGATTGTCTTCTTATACTGGGCATGTTTCTACCATAGTTATTCACTTTTAAGTTGCACTGACTGTATAAGTTGTAGAACATATAGGAAAGGAGTAGATTAATGAGGTATTTGATTTTAGGAGCCCACAAGGCACAGGGAAAGTAGGAATGGAAAGTTCTTAAAAGGGAGTGGAAAGAATAATGATGAGATGTGATACAGGTGACCCTAAGGAAAGATGGATACCCTTAAGGCAAGGAAGGATTGTAAATTAAAGGAAAGAGAGATAAGGAAATCTGAAGGATATGGTTCAGTAAAAGCAATGTAAGCTAAGATGGAGCAAGAAGTTCAAAGGAGAAATGGATCATTAGTAAAATAAAATAGAAAATTAATCAAAAGTTAATCATTAAAGTGAGTAGTCAAGATAGAAGATATGAGTATAGTAGAAAGTTTTGTAAATGTAATCAGCTTCATGACCAGTCAAAATAAGGTGCTTTGCGTGTTTTGTAACCAATCAAGCTGTAGTGCTCAGCTTCATGATCAAGCGAAATAAAGTAGTTTGTGTGTTTTGTAACCAATCAATCTGTGGTGCTTTGTTTGTACAAAGTATAAAAGTAGGAAACCATGATTGTATCTTTCAGAATACTTGGCTGTTTCATTCTGTTTCCCTTTATTCTGAATAAAGCATCTAAAGAGGGGTCCTTTTGAGGGGTTCATTGGACATCTGCATACCAGGACAACAGCTCATTTGGCTAACAATGTCGTAACAGTGTAATCCTAAACAGAGTTGCACCCTTCTGTGTCTGCTGAAACCAATTAATTTAGGTTTAACTGTGCTTAAACCTGCACTGTAAGTCTCCCACTAAAATCAATGGAGCTTAAATGTGCTTAACTTTGGTTGAAATGTGTGAGTTAGTGCCACTTAATAATTATTTTTATTAAATTCTGGATTTTACCAATGATGAGGGATATGAAAATTATTGATAAGGGTTTCTTTATATATGGCTAATTGCGCTGAACAGCAGAATAAAGGGGAAATTATAGAATAGCATGGTACCAATGAAATGTAAAGTATTGGTTGACGGGTGGACTCTGCACAGTTCTCCATACCTTCAGAAAATAATTTTTGCAGCTTGGAAACTCAGCAATGATTTCCCCAATGTAACCCCTTTAATATGGATTTGTATTACACTCGTACGAAATAACAACTCTGATTCTGCAGTTGTTGCAGACTTGAGGTCTATGATAGTCACGCAAAGCTCCACTGCTCACCAAGTGTTTCTCCATTCAGTTCCATGGAGGAACAGCTTTGTACTCACCAGGAGAATTTTATTTAGATCATTTCTTTGACTTATTTCTCTAATCGACAGGATGAAGTGCATACAAAAGAACAAATTAGCTGCATGTGCAGAAAGCTGTCGGGGGGTGGGGGCAGAGCGTACCTCTGCACTGACATGGATCAGGGGAACATACAAAAGATGTGTTTTCACAGTAACCTCCCAATTGATTTTTCACTGAACCAGAAGTACGGGAAGAAGTGTCTGAAAAGTGCAATACTATGCTTTACAGCAGGGGTGGGCAAATAGCGGCCCGGGGGCCACATGCGGCCCGCCACAGAGTTTTTTGCGGCCCACCAAGACAGTCGGCCACGTGGTGTGATACGGTACATTTGTCTCATTAAACTGATTCTAAAATTAAATATGCTTGCAGCTATAGATGATATGAAATTAGCACAATAAATAAATTGAATAAAACTACCACTATTTTATTTAATTTATACTTATTGATTTTTATGATACAATTTATACCTTTTCTGAAATGGAAAGTTAACTAATGAATGCAATCATTTTAAAAAGTGTGGCCCTCCGCTAACCTCTGCTCCCAAAAAGTGGCCCCCGAGCCAAAACAATTGCCCACCCCTGCTCTACAGGGTAATACGTGTACTTTCCCTGAACAGACCTTATCACATTTGTCTCCTCTGCAAATCAGAGAATTGATCTCATCCACTACACACACTTATCAGATAGAACTAGAGTGTGCTGAATGACAGAGACCTACCACAATGATTTAGCTATAGTACAGCAGAAAAGCTTGTGGGAATCCATGTCCTCCTGCTGCCTTCCTGTTCCGAATGCTTCCCACCCGTTTTGCCAGCAATGCCATTGCAAAGGATTAGTTGAGAGATACCTACAAATGCAAGAATCTCTGATAAAGTCTGTGCAAGCAAGAAACAACTGTTGCACTGGTATTGCTAGGAACAATGGACCAGGCAAGTCACAACTGCAAAAGTATTCCAATTCCAAAATGGGCAGAACCATGGTCTCCTAGATTTAAACTGGTATAGCTAACACTTACAGGGGGCATGGCTGCAGATGTTTCAAAATCAGGACTCTTTTAAATATGTCTGCTTTAGCCCTCCATTAATTTGTTAACCAAGATATCTCCTGGAAATTCTTTTGGGGTTATTATAGATATTGGTTGGGCTGTAGACTGTTTATGTTGTTCTTCCTCTGGAACTCAAACTGCAGCTCAATCTTCTCAAGGCAACTAAGGCCAAATCTACACCTCCCCTCTGAAGTAGTTTGACTGCTGTCTTTTCCTACATTCATTTCACTCTGGCTTCAAATTTTACTTCCTGGATCTGAAGAGCAGAAAGCAACAGGATCTGTTTAAAGCAGTGCAATGCTAGCTTGCCCACAACAGGGCAATTAATAAATGTGGGCGGTGATTTTTAAACTAGAACAAGTATAGTTTGAAACTAGAAACAGGTTTAGACGGGGTTTTTTAAAAACTAGAATGATTCCAGTGGGAAAGTCAGATACAGATTTGACCTAACAAGCTCCTGGCATGATAAACTGTTTCTGTTCTCCCTCTGCGATGGGACCATGGTGAACTAAACTCTTTAAAAATGGGATGATGAGGGTTTTCCTCCTTGACAACCTATGGAAAGACCTGCCGTCAAGGCAGATAATAACATTCACATAGCACTTACAGAATATCCAACTCTGTAACATAAATCAGTATTACGACCCCCATATTATAGATGGGGCATGACGTTGAAAAGGGGCAGCTTGCCTAATGCCACCAATGCTAAGACTGCGTGGTAGGGGCAGGATTCAAACCAGGTACTTCCTGATTTTCTCAAGCCCTCTCTTAGCCACTAAGTTACACTAATTCTCAGGTGAAGGCTTGATTCTTTCTGCAGACATGAGGTGGTACCCATGAGTCACCCAACAGAATTGTAGCAGAGCTTTTGCTTTGCATGCAGAAGGTCCCAGGTTCAATCCTGGGCATCTCCAGTCAAAAGAATCAGATAGCAGGTAAAGTGAAAGGCCTCTACTGGAGACCCTGGAGAGTTGACAACACTGATATTGGTTGGGTGTGACTCAGGATAAGGCACCTTCCTGAGTTCAGGTAAGCTCCCACTGCATTTACAGATGTCTTCTATGAATGGTACACCCACACAGTTCTGTGACATAGCCATGAATTAGAAGAGTTTAGGATCAGTGGATGAGCCAGATGCAGGATTATTCCTCTGTGCCTGAGTGCAGCTAAATAGAACTTTTATGAATTATTGGTATGTGCATTTGCCTCTTTGATGTAGCTATGCATTGAAATAACACCAAAAAACAGCAGGAATAGATCCCAGAGGTCAATCGAGGAGTCATTTTTTTTCTTTACTGACAAACCAGTTACAATAACCATTATCTCACAGATGACAACAACAACTCTTTGAGGCAGGTCAGAATTGCTTCCTTTTTAAAGCTGGGGGAAGGAACTGAGGCCAAGATCTTTGCTCAAGGTCGCCCAAAACATTCACGACTGCGCAGGGCCTTGAATCTGAGTTGAAGTCTTACATTTGGTCCGCTGAATGACACCAGTAGTATTCATACAGGGGTGCTGATCAGCATAAGCAGATTATGGGAATCATTTGTGAGGTGTATGGAGTCTGCAGGTAAGGGTGGAGGGGCAAGTTAGATGTGACGGCAGCACACCTGGTGTGTTAGACAGGCTGTGTTAAATTCTTTATAAAGTTGGAAGAGGGAATATTGAAAGGGAAGTACCTGTGGGCAGCAGGATGCAGCCCTTCCCCCATCTGCACCTTCCCTTCCCAGAAACCCCTTCTCCCTTGCACCATTTTATCTTGGCAGAGTTTACTACTGGTCTTGGAACCCCAATGGGGGAAAATAAACCATGCAAGGAGAAGTGGTTTCAGGAAGAAAAGTGTGGAGAGGGGACGGTTCAGTACCCCTGTTCCCCCACCCATTTCAATCACACCCGCATCCTACAGAGTTTATGAGAATTTGGTGATGAATCAGTTCTAACCCATATGTCTGCTGACACCAGATCTGCATTGCCTCCTCCACCCCAGGCAACCCTGATCTTAGCTGAAGTTTTTAGCTCTGGTAGCTCTTTCTGGATGTGGAGGTCTTTGATACAATTTTCATACTGGAAGTGGCTCCCCTGGCTGAACCCATGCTCCCAGCTAACCCCCTCCCACTGCTGGAGCTGAAGCCGCCTCCCCCAATGCTGAGGCCTCCTCCGTAGCCAAGGCTCGTTCCTCCTGAAAGGCCCAGCCCCGTCCCAAGACCTAGGGCGCTTCCACCACCATAGTTCATTCCTCCAGACGAGTGGACCACAGCTGCAAAGAGATTAACAGGAGAGATTCAGAGTTCATGGAACAACAGAAGGGAATCAGAACTTCTTAAAAACATAAGCCAAATCATGGTGCAGAGGAGGCAGCAGATACATCTCACTAGCTTTGGAAGCATGGATGGTAGGTTAATTTCATTCTTCTCTTTGGGAGACCACAGTCACCACAAGACACTGAACCTGTTAAGTAATTGTCGAGGACAATCCTATGCATGTTTACTCCAAGTTCAATGGGACACAAGTGCCTGGGTAGATTTAGGGGGATTTCCCGTGATCATCTCAGTATATACCTGGTGCCTGCTTGGAAAAACTTGCATATCTAAGCCCACAGCACATGATGCATGCACGAGATGCCACTTGCAGGGTTCGACTTTTAACATGAGCTGACAAGCTTCACCAGCCAGCATTTCCCAGCACACTAAGGGCTCAGCTAGATGATACATGTGACATGAGTTGGTTTGGGGGTCCCCTGACCCAACTTGTGTCACATGCAATATCAGGAAACTGATCTTCCCAGAAGCTACAAGGCTGAATTTAGCTTGTGAGCATGGGGGGGGGGGGGAGGAAGGAGAACTTCAGCTTTCCCTCCTGCACCATTTTTCTGAGCCGAAACAATCATGGGGGAACTCTGGTTGCCCCACTGCAATGCTCCACGTGTACTGCAGTTGGGGACCCCCAGCCTGACTCATGTCAAAACATGTAGCCTGGTTGAGCTTTAAAAGCTAAATCCTGCACGGAGCAGTGGACGTACTTGGCCACTTCACCACTTTTTTCACAGGAAAGCTAGTACCCCTTACAGCCCAAAGTTAAAACATTTCCATTGCCGTTTCTCCCCACTTCCTGCACTTATCCTTTCTTGTTCTGACTTTATACGCTAGCTGCAGCCCTGTGCTCAGTCACTGGCACTTTGGAAAGGAATAGAACGTAAACCTTGGTGGTGCATTTAGCATTTGTGCTGGTAGCAGATTCCCTGTCCAGCTAATGGTGCCACTTCTCCTTTTAGGGCTATTTTGTCTGCAAAGACCCCCCTGTCCTCCCCTCCTCCATCTCAGAAAGGCTGCACCATGACCTTTCCATTGCATTGGCAGAAGAATTATAGGGCAAGGTCCCACATGCTTCCCCCAAACATTGTTCTAAAGTATTTTCAGTTCCATGATAACACTCCTTAGTATTGTTGTTAATAAATATTTCACCTGGCCAATACATCAGAATCTGCTCAGGCTCTAAATACCACTAAGTATATTTGCAAAAACAGATTTGAGAAGTTCATGGAGGACAGGACTATTGTGAGTGGCTTTTAGCCATGATAGCTAGGAATAGAATCTCCAGTATAATATTTAAATCCGACTGGCAGATGCCGGGGGAGGGCAGCCTCCACCCAGGTTGATTTTCTCATCCTGGCAGCTTTGACTGGAAAAATATTCATTGGGATTTTCCTCCTCCCTTGTGTGAATCAAACCTGTGGTTTATTTTTGCACCATTTTCTGTTTCCTCGCACCAAAAATGTATGCATCATTCAACATTAGATGTGATGTGAATGAGTAAATCAGCATCACACCTATACGTAAAAATGATATATGTTGTACAAATAAATAAAGTGCAAATTGCATATAAAAACAGTACAACATGTGGACACAATTCAAATGAATCCACAAATCTAACAGCAAAATGCAATGATCAGAAACCACTGACAAAAAAATATAAAAACAAACTATACTGGGAACTGCTTGCTCCTCTGTACCTCTGTCATTCCCTTTCTGTGAATTTTCACCATTAGGAAACTTGACTAGATGGACCTTTGTTCTGACCCAGCATGCCAACTTATTTATTCACAGGGCATCTCTGGAGGTTAAAATTGGCAGTGAAAATTCACCTGAAATGAAATTCAAAGAGAATGTGAAGATTTTTCCTCTGGTGAAATATCTGAAGGAATCCCACAAGTATTTTGCTCAGATCAGCAAGTTTTCTGAGGGAGATTCTGTGTAGGGTGCCTCTAGATTTTGCTTAAAGCAAAATTTAGAACGAGTTTTTCGAAACCTCTCTCTCAGAAAAAAATAATAATCTGAGGAGTTGACAGAAAAGTTACATTAAGAACAGAAACATTTCACGAAGGGGTTCTGGTGGTGGCCAAAACTACTGTTTGTGCAGTTGTACTGACACAAAACCTATGTAGTGCTAGTCCAAAGGCTCATAACTATCTTATTGAGTTTCTGTGATTTCAGTCGATTATTACTTACATATATTTACTGCACCAACGCCCTCTCCAGCCAGCCTGTTAAAGGAGACAAAAAGGGAAGTTACTGTTATGAATAGGAGCCATAAGAAGGGTAGTGGTGGTTCAGCACATGGACAGCACACATTCAATCAGTGCTGCACGAGCTGCATTGGCTTCCAGTGGTGCACTGGATCAGGTTCAAGGTTCTGAGCTTCAAGGCCCTTAGTGGTCAGGGACCTACATATCTCCAGGACTGCCTCTCCCAGTATGCCCCTGGAAGAGCGTTATGCTCAGGAAAGAACTTCCTGGTGGTCCCCGGCCCGAGAGAAATCTGGCTGTCCTCAACCAGGGCCAGGGCTTTTTCAGTCCTGGCCCCTACCTGGTGGAATCCTCTGCCGGAAGACATACATTCCCTGTGGGAGTTGTTACCATTCCCCAGGGCATGCAAGGCAGAGATGTTCCGCCGGGCTTTCGGTTGAGGACAGCGACGGGGGCAACCTTTGGCACTCTTACACAAGTCTCCAAACCTTGTAACCCCTCCCCATAGGAGGCTGGGGAGTTGAAATCTTTCCGCCATCTTATATATGCTGTGTTTTCACTATTTTGTCTATGCTGTTTAAGTATTCGGTATTTATTGGGCTGTTTTAATTTAGTTTTAATCTGAGATTTGTATATTGTTTTGTTGTAAGCCGCCCTGAGCCCTACTTCGAGGGAAGGGTGGCCTAGCAAATCTAATTTAATAAATAAAATAAAAAAATAAAGAAGCAGTTAATTCCAAGACAACACTGGACCACTGACAGTCTTTTTGCATACACGACTTTCATTTTATGTGCTGGTATCCTTGCCTCATCCCCTCCATAAATGATTATGTGGATTGGTCTCTGGATTTTTGGGATTCTTTTGCTAAATTGTACCTAGATGAATATTTACTGCTCTCAAAACAGTTAGCAATGAGAAGTCTGAGTGTATTGTTAATTATTATAGTGGCCATGTTTCCATGAGAGGACAGAGTGAAGACAAAGAAATAAGGGGTTGGTTTCTGCCAGTTTTCTCACCAGTATAAAAGGGAAGGAGGATGCCTTTTGCTCATCGGAAAGGCTTAACCGGGGATCATGAGACTCATGAGGACCAAAGTTACATGGAACAGAGGCTACGTGAGGAGGGGAATTGGGTGAGATCAAATGGGAAAACTGGTAGGGATTCTTGTAGTGAGAATCTGACCCAAGTAAGTGAGGTTCCTGAAAATTTTGATTGGATTAGATTTGATTCCCCTCTGCCACAGCTCTCCCAATTTGCTATATGACGGCTGCTTCCACTCAGGTATTTTTCCTCACATGGAACACAGGAAACCATCACATTTGATGGGAATGTCCACACAACAGAACTTGTGGGCTTCCTGGATGCTTCCCCTTTGAACAACCCACTTTTGATCTGGTTCAAAGAGGGAACTGTGGGGTGGCTGTGGATGGAACGTGGGAAGAGCCGAGCTCTGCAGTCAAATTGGCAGGGAGTAGCTTGCTACCACACACCATCCCCCCTTTCAGCCCTTTAAAGGGCTTTCATCGCTTTCCCAGCTGAGCTGTGCTACTGGTACAGTGCAGCTCAGCAGAAAAAAAAATTAAAGTGAGGGGATACAGCCGAGACTGTCGTGACATTTGTAATTTTTCACAAATGTGATAGAAGAAAGGGGGTGGTGGTGGCAGCAAGTGACATAGGACAGGGCTCATGGATATTGCTCCTGCTGCCATGGCGGAGGCATGTTTTTGTGCTTCTGTGTTGGTGAGGCTGAAGAGTAGCTAATCCCATGTGATCTGCCAAACCGGGTGGCAGAACAGCTGAAAATGGGACTCCGAGGGTTGCCAGGTCTGAGTTGGGAAATACCTAGAGACTTGGGGGGTGGAGCCAGAAGAGGGTGGGATTTGGGGAGGGACTTCATTGGAGTATAATGCCATAGAATCATCCTTCCAAAGTGGCCATTTTATCCAAGTAAAATGATCTCTATCACCTAGAGATCTGCTGTAACAGCAGGAGATCTCCAGCCACCACCTGGAGGTTGGCAACTATAGAAGGTCAGAACTTACATATCAGGTGCAGCTGACCTTTGCCAATGGTGGCTAGAACTGCCCGTGCTGCAGATGTCCATTACCAGAGGCCAAGACTCTGTCCCTTAACCTGCATATTTATTCTGTAACCGTTTCCTCTCTTGGTGTTTCCTTTTCCCATAAGATCAATGAAGTATTTCACCTTGGTTTCAGTGAGAGTGTTTTCCTTAAAACAATTGGCAGTTGAGATACTTTGATCACACTATTAAATTGCCCTCCTCCATGGCAAAGACCTAGATGACATACGTTTGCAGCTGCTCTGAGAAGTCTGGTCCAGAAGTGGTAAAAATCCCCACATACAGAACAGAGAAATAATGGCTTATACAAAAAGAGGGTCCTTTCACCCCAGCAGCATGCTGAGAGCTAGGCATCGCAGCCATCGCAGCTAGGCATCGCAGCCAACAAGTGATTTCACAACAGGGAACAGGGTACCTTATTTCGCACTGGGTCTTAAGCTCCACCCACCTGCTCTCCTCGCCTTCCAGCAGCTTCCTGTAGGTGGCGATCTCAATATCCAGGGCCAGCTTGACGTTCATCAGCTCCTGGTATTCCCTCAGCTGACGGGCCATTTCAGCCTTGGCCTTCGTTAGAGCCTCCTCCAGTTCGGTCAGCTTTATCCTGGCATCTTTAAGGGCGAGCTCACCACGCTGTTCAGCATCAGCAATGGCTGTCTGCAGGGCGGCACACTGCAAAAGGAAGGAGATGAGATTTTTCTAAACAGGAGGGTTTTTTTTGAAATCACAAGCCCAGCCCTCATATTCCAAAGAGAATATCTGGATCCTGTGTGTCAGCATCAGGAAGATGGGGAAGGGGACCCTGGTATAAAAGGAGATCTGTGCCTTTTGAACACTAAAGAACCTTGCATGCACCACCCAGATGCACTTTCCTCACAGCAAATGTGCTAAGAACTTGAAACAGCTTGGAGGTCTGGCAAGGTCGGTAGAATGGCAAACAGGTACATTGCCTCCCAATAGCCAAGATGCCCCAGTCAGGGCATAAGAAGAGGCTGCTTGGTCTACTTATTCCCGGCTGCTTTTTCCTTAAGGGGCCAGACAAATACTTCCACGAAACCATCCATCCATCCATCCATCCCGTCCGTCCATCTTTTGTAGTGCATTTCTAGTTCACTCTTCTAGTTCATGCTTCCTCCAAGGAGACCTGGAGATACATGGCTCTCCCATCTACACTTTATTTCCCAACAATTCTATTAGAAAAGCTAGGCTGTGAGAAACTGACTGGCCTGAGGTCACCCAGTGAGCTTCATGGCAGACGCGAGGATCTGACATCTTTATCTCCCCAGTCCTGGTCCAACAGTCTAACAACAACACATTGGCTCTGAAGTGGGGCACAAAAACAATATCTCCCAAGGATCATTTGCAATAACAACCACATTTTAGAACCATTAAAATATCCTCCCGTACACTTACATCATTAGAACAATTAAAACCAGAGATAAAATACATACGAAACTTAATAACAGCAATTAAAACATCGGTTGGGAAATGTTTGTCAGTTGCTCAGATAGGTGCCTTAAAATCTGAACGGGGAATCTTGGTTTAGGAGAAACGCGATGGAAACTGTACCTGTTTTTTCACATTGTCAATCTCAGAGTGGAGTCTTTGAATCATGCGGTTCATCTCTGAGATCTCCATCTTTGTGTTTCGCAAATCATCTCCATGTCTACCAGCCGTGAGCTGCAACTCTTCATACTGAGAGAAGAGAGAGAGATAAACCCAACCAAATGAATGCAACTGAACTCCTACACTGGAATGTGATGAAGTTTCAAAAGCTGTCTGGTCTGATTCAAATATCATTGCTGATCTTGTCACTGAGGCCTCCTCTCTCCCTTGTGAGAAACAGCAAACTTGTGAATCTTTGTTTTCACACCGGTTTCCCCACATGCTGAATACTTACCATCAAAACTGAACACACTTTTACAATTATTATGCATCAGCTTCATATAAATTGCATACAATAATGTAGAAATGGTTATAATCATACCATAAAAGAAAAAGAACTGTCAATGAAAATAAGAAAAATGAGATGACCTGAAACCAAGAACAATATACAGTATATACAATATCACAACCCTTCTGCTAAATTTAAGAGTTGAACTTTGTCGGACAGTTGTTGAGGAGATGTTTTTGATCTACCAGTCATGTTTTTATCTCATCCAAGGAGCACAGGGCAGCACACAAGGTTTCCCCTCCACCCTCCCACTTCATTCTCACACCAACCCTGTGAGGTAGCTTGGCTACAAAAGAGAGGCTAGCCTAAGCTCACCCAATGAGTGTCATGTACAGAAATCTGAAACCAGGTGTCTCCAGTCCTGGTCAAACACTGCAACCACTACACCACACTTGCCTGAGTAGAGATGAGCGTGTGTGAATACTTACATGTTGATGATAATTCTAGATGGGTAGCTATGTTGGTATGTAGCAGCAAAATACATCCAGAAGTCCAGTGGCATCTTAGAAACCGACAAAACTTAATCCAGAATCTGATTAAGCAACTCACAAAAACTGGGATAAATTTTGTTAGTCTCTAAGACTGGACTTTTGTTTTATTTTACCTTTTGATAATAATAATAATAAGAGAAGAGATTGGATTTATATCCCGCCCTTCACTCACTTGGAGTCTCAGAGCGGCTTACAAACTCCTTTCCCTTCCCCTCCCCACAACAGACACCCTGTGAGGTAGGTGGGGCTGAGAGAGCTCTGAGACGACTGTCCTTGAGAGAACAGCTGGTACAGAGCTATGGCTTGCCCAAGGTCATCCAGCAGGTGCAAGTGGAGGAGTGGGGAATCAAACCTGGTTCTCCCAGATTAGAGTCAGCGCACTTAATCACTGCACCAAACTGGCTCTAACCCACAAAGACTGACAACTTTAAATTCAGAAAATTAATATTTCCCAGTTTTTGTGCAACATTTCCCTAAACTTTCTAAATTATGCAGCACCCCAGTAACATAGCCATTCCATACGGAACATCCCACGTCACTACTCAACATCAAACCCAGCCGTGTCTGCAGAATCACATTCTTCTTCCAAATGTATTTGCTCAGCATTGAAGAATGTTGATCCCTCTCACCTTGCTTTGATACCAGGATTCTGCCTCAGCTCTGCTTCTATTGGCGATGTCCTCATACTGAGCTTTGACCTCAGCAATGATGCTGTCCAGGTCCAGGTTTCGGTTGTTGTCCATTTGCAGAACGACGGAGGTGTCAGAAATTTGTGACTGCAATTGAGCCAGCTCCTAAATAAAAAGCAGAAGGAGGAGTCCATTGGTTGAAAGATATCAGGATATTTACCTCTACCAAACCTGTCCACAAAGAAGCAATCTCATTGGATAAGCCTCACTAGAGGGAAAGGAGATGTACTGAAAGAGGTGGGAGGTCAAGATGCAAATCTAGCCTGTGACAGTGCTAAATGGGGAGAAACATGATATATTAAACTTACTGCATCATAGAGAGCTTTCAGGAAATTGATCTCATCTGTGAGGCAGTCCACTTTGGTCTCCAGCTCAACCTTGTTCAGGAAGGCAGCATCCACATCCTGGAAAAGAAAGGAGTTTTTAAAAACAAACCCAACATTGCAACATGTGCTAGAGTCCAACCAATATCACCTCTATCCTGTTCATCTATGGTTGTCCAAGAAACTTGAAATGCCCATGAGTAATGTATTGTTCTCGTTCTCTGTCTAAACCAGTGGTTTTAAAACTTGGTTCCAGAGAACTGGGTTGGGGGGGCAACAGTGGGAGGGCTTCTAGTGTCCTGGCCCCACTGCTGGACCTCTTGATGGCACCTGGTATTTTTGGCCACTGTGTGACACAGAGTGTTGGACTGGATAGGCCATTGGCCTGATCCACATTGGCGTCTCTTATGTTCTTAAGCTTACAAGCAGTTCCACAATTAGAAGAGTGGAAATAGCATGAAAGCATTCCTTAAAAATGGCACCACCACCCATCTGCTTTGCATGCAGAAGGTCCCAGGCTCAATCCCTGGCATCTCCATCTAAAAAGGTCCAAATAGGAGGTGACGTGAAAGACCTTGATCTGAGATCTTGCAGAGTTGCTGCCAGTCCTAGTCAACAATACTGGCTTTAACAAAACAAGGTTCTGACTCAGTAAAAGCCAGCTTTACATGTCCAACTGCATGTTTTCCCTTTCAATGCACAGTTTCAGGAAAATATTGGACTTACTTTCATTATGCTTTCATTTCATGCAGGACAAAGGTAAGACCCCATATTTGAGCATGCACCCCTAGAACATTGCTCAGTATCTTCTAACATGTGCTAGGGTCTTGTTGCAATCGAGGGTTGCCATTCCCCAGTTCTGAGCGGGGGATCCCACCCCTAAACAGCGACGTCACCATGTGATATCTCCAATGCACTGATGTCATGTGGAAGTGACATCATTGCATTGTGGACGTCACACTGTGACACTCTGGTTCTGAGGCAAAACTTTATGGTTTGATGCCAATCTTACCATAGAGTTTTGCCCAAAAGCAAGAGTGTCGCCATGCGATGTCACTGCCATAATGATGTCCCTTCCGTGTGACGTTGGCATGTTGCGTCGTTCCACCTCACTCCCAGAAAGGTCCTTCCCACCCCCGCCTGCATGGACATCAGGCAATCTTTGTTAGCAGCTGACATGATAGGCAGGAACATTGTTGAATTTCTCATCCCTGTTGTTTCAGCCTGAAAACTACTGTTTCTTTTTTGCTTTTCCTATGGCAGAACTGGCCTTGACCTAGATAGTCCAGGTTAGCCTGACCTTATTAGATATTGAAAGCTAAGGAGGGATGGGTATGGTTAGTACTTGGATGGGAGACCTCCAAGGAATACCAGGCTCACTACATAGAGGCAGGCAATGGCAAATCGCCAGTAATTAGATGGCAAAAACCAACAAGCAAAAAAAAGCAGAGCTGAACATGTGATTTTTCCCCCTCATAAAATGTACTAATTTTTCAACATAATCTGTTCATCAATAAAAAAACAGCATTATAAGGTATACATTCAGATGGCATGTACTGTACACATCCATAGCATATAAAAACACTACATGCATACACAATATAAACTGACAGAAGAGACAGCAAAAAAATTGAGCAAAAGGTCTGAGAACCAGTGACCTTGCAAAACACGAATCTGCACGGGAATATTTTTAAATTCGCATAATTCTTTTTTTTGGGGGGGGGGGGGGGTTATATTTAAAATTGCAAAATTCTCCCGTGTGATAAAACAACTGATTATCAGGTATAACTTTAGAACCTACTATCTTTTCTCCCCCCCCCCCCCCCCCCAAAACTGCCCAGTTGGTGGGAATCACTCTGGTTCTGTTCACTAGCGATGATAAAAGGACCATAACACATACCCAAATGCATCAATGGCACCAAAAGTGGGAGGAACTGCAGACATTTTACAGGACAGGTTTTTTTGGGTTTTTTAAAGTAAAACCTGGGAGCAGGACTGATAGTAAAGTACAATTTAATGAGGGAAAATGTGAAGAAAAAAAACTGAACTTCACAAGGTTCAGAGGGTAACCATGTTAGTCCACAGTAGAAAAGCTAGAGTTCAGTAGCGCCCTAGAGACCAACAATATTTGGGGGGGCAGGGGTCATTTCATAGAAAAAGAGGTGCAGGAGCTCATTAGTATAACTTATTTACATATGCCACACCCCCTGACATCACCGGAAGTATGTCAGAAGGCAAGAAAGAAAGGAGAGAGAGGGAGAGAGGGAGAGAGAGAAGGAAGGAAGGAAGGAAGGAAGGAAGGAAGGAAGGAAGGAAGGAAAGAAAGAAAGAAAGAAAGAAAGAAAGAAAGAAAGAAAGAAAGAAAGAAAGAAAGAAAGAAAGAAAGAAAGCAAGCTGGCAGAGAAGGGACAGCTGCTAATCCAAGCCTCAGAAATACCACTATTCTGGGAGAATAGCTTCATGGTTGACTGAAGCCTTCAGAAGGCTGGTCGGAGGAACAAGGACCTTTCCAGGGGACAGGGTCATTTTGCTGCAGTCATGACACAAGCAGGCATTTCCCCATGGGGGGGGGGGGGGCTGGCACCAACTCCCAGAGCTGCGGTCCCCCAAGCTCCTGTTCGAAATGACCCCTGTTGTGGAGTATAAGCTTTTGAGGGTTTAGTTCACTTATTCAGATACAAGTCAGAGATCTCCATTCCAACTTGTATCTGATGAAGGGAGCTTTAACTCTTGGACGCTTATACTACAAAAATCTTGATGGTCTCTAAAGTACTAGTAGACTTGAATCTCTCTGAAGTTTACAAATATAGGATGTATAGTAATTAATCAAGCATCAACACTTTTGAGAATTTGAGGATTATGATAGAAAACAACTAGCATATAGGTCAATATAATGATATTTTGGCACCTCCAAAATACCCAGTTTTAGAGCTGTATGGATATCATTTCCAAGGCACATCAACCAGTCACTTCACTCTCATCTGGTTATTTGTTTGCTTTTTATTTCACCTTTCCTTCAAGGCCCTCAGGGTCGCCTGCACGATCCCCTCCCTCTATTTTATTCTGACAACAGCTCTGTGAGAGAGGTTAGGCTGAGAGAGGGTGACTGGGCAAAGGTGAATTTCACACCCACAGTGAGGATTTCAGCTCAGGTCTTTCTGGTTGAAGTCCAACACTCTAATCATCCCACTGTGCTAGTGCTCTGAGTTCTGGCAGAATCTCAGCCAAATAAAAAGGGTATGGGTTCATGAAGCAGCAAAAGGAAATATAAGTGCACGTATCAGTTCCGTAGACGGGGTGGTCACATCATAGAGAAAAATGTCACTGTGGCTGCATCCTACAGGAAAATGTCACAGCAGACACAGTGGGAGAGCTGTGACTAGAGCGCAAAGTTCAACAGGTGCAAAGGTCAGCATGTGCAAACTCTTTAAGAAGCAGCACCCTTCTTGTCCCCCAATGGGGACAAGGACTCACCTTCTTGAGCACCACAAACTCATTCTCTGCAGCTGTACGCTTGTGGATTTCCTCTTCATACCTATTGGAGGGGAAAGGGAAATTGAGCACCTCATTAGGAACCTGGAAAGTGAGCCCAAGAATGGATTAGAAGCGGCAAATCTTTCTGTTGCATTTCCCCAACAAACCACCTGTCACCTACAACATGAATCTTTTTTGAACTAGGTCACACAGCTGGATCTCCACAGGAATATCTTCCCTGCTGCCTCCAGTAGCCCTGTGAACCCTCTGCTATGGATTGGGATGGGGGGGTGCTTTGTGGACAAAGCGCCATGCAGCGCTGAGGACTGCAGTAAGGAAGGGGAGTCACGCAAGGTTATTTATTTTATTTGGTACATTTTCATCCAATTCTCTCTCCAAGGAGCTCAGGACAGCAAGCATCAGTCTCTCTTCTTCCATTTAACCTCACAGCCATCTTGTGAGACACATTAGGCTGAGAGAAAGAGAGAGAGAGCGACCAGCCGAAAGTCATCCTGCAAACTTCAGCCTTATCTCTAGCTGACGAATTATTAAGTTTCAGCCTATTAAGTTCAAGTTTTACATTATTTTTCACTCAAACCACTAACTTGAGAATACTGGGCAAAAGAGCTAATTAGCAGAACATATTGACATTTTTTTTTAAAAAAGTTATAAAATATTTATTGAAAAGAAAATGTACACAAGTGTACACTTAGCCAGACCATATAAAGGTGAACTCTTCGTAAACAAATCTGACTGGGGAGAATTGCTGGAGGATTTTGGTTCTCAGTCAGGTCTAAAAGGGGTGTGTGTTTGTGTGCATGTGTAGAGTGCTGTCAAATCGCAGCTGACTCATGGTGACCCCATAGAGTTTTCAAGTCAAGAGACTAGCAGTGGGGGTTTGCCATTGCGCAGGTCTGCATAGTGACCCTGGACTTCCTTGGTGGTCTCACATCCAAATCCTAACCAGGTATGACCCAATGAATAAATTGTACCAAACATTATATGTTCCCGCTGGATCTAGATGCTTTAGGTAGAGTTTGGACCAGAAAAACAACAATGGTGGGAACCATATGTGACCCTTTCAAGAGAGAATTTAGCCCTTACTTTGGCATATTCTTATCCATAATGTTGCTTATTGATTTTGCATTCGTAATTGCATAATATTTCATTCTATACTACCCTGAGTGTCACTGATGGATATAAAAGTGGGGTGGTAGGGTTGGAAGCTCCAGGATGGGAAACTCCTGGAGATCTGGGAGTGGAGCCTGGGGAGAACAGGGACTTCAGTGGGGTGCACCCGGACAGAGTCCACCCTGAAAAGCATCCGCTTTCTCCAGGGAGACTGATCTCTGTGGTCTGGAGATGAACTGTAATTCCGGGGGATCCCCAGGCCTCACCTGGAGGCTGGCATCCCTAACCCAAACTGGATCTTAAGAAAAGTAGGTGAAACTACTAACCATTCCTTCTGAACAATGCAGTCTCCTCCCTTTTTAAAAAAATAATATTTTAATGGTTTTACTTGTGTTATTAATAGTTTTTTCTGAAAGGCCGCTGAGACGAAAAGAAGGATCACTTGGGAGGGACAGAGGCTAACTGAATCGAAGCCCCACATCCAGCTGTTGCCCTTAAAATAAACGTCAAGGTTGCAAGAATGGGCAGCTCAAGAAAACCAGAGCTCCTTGCAAGATTATAAATGATAAACAACACAGGCATTGCAACAGTCTGCTGCAACCGAAGTAAGATCTGAGGAATGAAACTTCTTAGAGCAATAAGGACTAGAGGATATTTTGGCTTGTGTTATACTTACGTTATGTAAAATGCCCAGACTAGTTTTATTGACTTTGAGGAGAGGCCAGCATAAACCCCCTTCCTTTCAGCTTTTCAATAGCTGCCAGAAGATGCAGCAAAAACAGTTCTCTCATTGGGCAGGCATGTGCGACTCGCCCAGGTTCCCTGGAGCCAGGCAATGGAAAAGGGACACCTGCCAGGCTCAGGAAAGGTGGGTGCTTTTAATGCTCCTGTAATTTTCTCTCTTGTGTGAAAGAACATCTTTAACGGTTCCCTCGTGACTTTCTTCTTATGTTGGAAGTCCTGGATGGAACTGAAGGTTGAGCTCATTAATGCCACACCCCGAGGAGGATCTGATAAATGCCATCTTGGTGATGTCAGAGGATCTGAAGTCATAGGACAGAAAACTCCAGCTGGGATTTTCCTCAATGGGGGATTCTTTACATGGAGCATCAGAAGAGCCCTGATGGATCAGACCAGTGGTCCATCTAGTCCAGCATCCTGTCTCACATAGTGGTCAACCAGTTCCTCTGGAGGTTCAAAAACAGAGCACAGAGGCCAAAGACTTCACCTGATATTGTCTCCTGGCTCTGGGATTCAGAAGTCAAGTACCTCTGAACATAGAGGTTCCCTTTAGACCCCATGGCTAATAGCCACTGATAGGCCTATCTTCCATGAATCTGTCTTATCCCCTTTTAATGTCGTCTGTGCCTGTGGCCATCACAACAATTGGGTTAATTCAGCTTAATATTTAGAGACACCCACCTTGAGTAATGTTGTTGAAATTCTTGTTAGATCCCCCATCTCAGACTTCTACCCTCAACTCAAATTTTGCTGTAGGTGAAATAAGATGCCCTAGATCCCTGCCAACATCTGGCTTGTGCAGCTGTAAGCTGCTCTGTCTTGAGTTACTGCCCCCAGTGCAAAGCCCCAGATATTTTGCTGTACCGATGTGACACCGTGATGTGTAATAACTGCACTGGTGCAAGAAAGCCCTTGCCTCTGATCCCGCCTTAGCCGTAGCTTGTGAAGAAGTGACCTTGGAGGTAAGAACCAGCAAGAAGAGGATGCCACTTCTCGAGGGAAACTGAGGGGGAGTTAATGGGCATGGTCGGACATGGATGTACTCTACACACATGGGCCACATAAAAGTGATCCTCTTCCTGAGACACATTCCCAAACTTGTTCTCAGAAACCCAGTTTGGAGAAACCATCTTTCCTCTGCAACTTCTCAGTGTTAGTGCCATTGGCTTGGATTTTAACAACCAACGCAAAATGACCAGGGGAACACAGAAACACACTTTATACAGAGTCTGTCAAAGCCAGTATTGTCTACTCTGACTGGAAGCAGCTTTCTAAGATCTTAGGCAGAGGTCTTTCACACCACCTGCTACCAAATCCTTTTAACCCGGAGATGCTGGGGATTGGAATGATGACCTTCCACACACAAAGCAGATGTGATACCACTGAGCCACCCTGCAATTCATCTGCAATTACTTATTGTCATATGAATGTGGTTCTCTTTGTTCCCGTCTTTCACTGTTTCAAAAAAGTAAGCTTTTTTCTGTTGCGGAGGTATGCCTTTCCCCTGATATCTCTGCAACAAAAATGCCCAGAGATTTACTTTTTTTTTTTTTTTAAAGAGAGCTGGGAATTCAGAGAACCTGATATACATTGTTATAGTATTACATTGGTATAACAGTATTTAATTGCTGTTTTTTATATAAAAAATGCCCTCGTGGTGGGGAGAAAGGGTGGAATGGCCACTGATGAGCATGGCCGCATTATGACTTTTGTGGACCCTGGGCACTTGTGCCTTCATGGGCCCCTCCCACCTTAATATCAATATTAAAAATTGTTTTTGATATAATTTTAAATACTTCAACTTTTTTTTCTGTTTTAGACAAAATTTAATACATTTTCATGGGCCTCCCCAAAAATTATTTTCTGATGTGAGAAAAAAAAATTAAAACGTTTTCTTTGACGCTAAATGTTCATTTTTTAATCTTCTGATTTTAAAGGAAATTAAAACATTTTCGTGGGCCCCTAAAGGTATTGTGGGCCCTAGGCACTGTACCTACTGTGCCTACTGGATAAGTCAGCCCTGCTGAGGAGGATCTGGGGCAGGGGGACTATGAAGAAACAGGCCATGTGGATGCCCCCACTGTTCTTGTGCTCTACTGCAGCAGCAACAGGGAAGCTCCATATGAAAAGAATCTGAGATAGCCTTGAAAAATAAATCCTAGGGCATCATTGCACTGTAAACTTAGTTTGATTTTATTCCCATTAAACAATGTTGTTTGAATGAGCATTTTGAGAAAAAGACAAAATAACCAGACAAATGAAATTGGCTTGGGAGGAGAAGGGGGGGAACTGAAGGGTGGATTACACACATTCGTTGTGTGTGGGGTGGTTCCAGGTGCATTTATATGTGTCTACCCATTCATGGCTAGACTACACCATAGGGAATCCTCTTTTTCAAAACAGGGGTGAAGGATGTGGATGATGGGAGAGAACCCCTGCACCTCCTCCCTTTACTTTGCTGTGCACCATTATTTTAAACATTCCCCCCCCCCCACAGGTCTTTTCCGCACTATACCTTAAATCCTGGTTCAACCCTGTCCCCAAACTTACATTCTACATTACACACTACACATTAATTATCTCAGGGTATTTTTTTGTTTCCACATTACACTGAGGTCACCCCGGTTTCACCCCAGATTTAAAGGGAGATTTCATCACAGATTTAAAGGGAGTGATCAGACAACAACACCCGGGAAGCGCCCCGCAGCCACTGGCAACCTGTTTTGCTCCACTGCAGAAGCGGAGTTAAAAGACACCAGGGAAAAACCGGTAGTAAATAGGTTGTGACAGGCCACGGATGGCCTTTCCCGTCTGATCACTCCAGCGCACTCTCATGGCGTTAGGATGGTCTGATCAGGCTATCCCGACTTCATGCTGTTGTTCCTCCCCCTTTGCAGTATGCGCATCATCGCAAACTCCATAGGGAGCCCTCAGTGAAGGGGTGTGATTCATCAATCCCTTGTTTAAGCGCATGGGGGAAAAATGGGACAAAAAAACCTATGACTCACCCACAGTTGCTTTAGAGGGAGGTGTGATTGTGCAACTGTGGGTCAAATTCTGCAGGGGGAAATAGCCTCACTTCCCCCTCGGTTTTCTGGTGCGTGTGACTTCAACCTAAATTAATTCCCTACTCATGAATGCTTACCTGATCCTGAAGTCCTCCACAGCATCCTGCATGTTCTTCAGTTCTGAATCTACCCGCAGCTTCTCTGACCCATGGTCTTCCAGCCGCCTTCTAAGGTTATTGACGAAGGACTCAAATAAAGGCTCAAGGTTGTGCCGGGTCATTTTGTGTTCTTGCAAGAGGCTCCACTTGGTCTCTAGCACTTTGTTCTGTTGCTCCAGGAAACGGACCTAAGTTCAACCAGCATTAAACATATTATGGTATTTGCTACCAAAAATGTTTGCATTTTCCTAGGCAGCTTTCTACAATTATGTGGGGCTGCCCTTGAAAAGTGCTTGGAAACTTCAACTGGTGCAGAATGCTGAAGCCGGGATGTTGACTGGAGTGGGTGGTAGGGACCACATCACGCCAGGCTTGTCACATCTACACTGGCTTCTGATTTGTTTCCAGGTATAATTCAAGGTGCTGATGCAGACCCTTATGGTTTCAGAACAACATACATGAAGGACTGTCTACTCCCTCATGAACCTGCCCCACTGCTACAGTCATCTTCACAGGTCCTGCTTTGTGTGCCCCCACCAACGTTCCCTCTAAGCTGTGGAGTCGTGTGAGCAAAAATTCTACTTTGTGAGCTGCTGGCATTAAAGTTGTGAGCCAGCAATTTGGCTACTGCATAAATTAGTCTGCTCTGGAGCCATCCTTCCTGTGCTACAACAAAAATGTTTGAGCTGGAGGCTAAAAAATTGTGAGTTAGCTCACACTAACTCAGCTTAGAGGGATCACTGCTTTTAAGATTAGCAGGTGGCAACCGAGGAGAGGGCCTTCTCACTCGTGGCCCCAAAGCTCAGGAACTCTCCCCCTAGGGAGAATTGTCTGTCCCCTTCTGTTGCCACGACAGCAGGTAGAGACTCTTTTGTTTCGCTTGTCATTCCCTCAGTGGTCCCTCCTTCCTCCTCAATATTTTAACTGTTGTTTTTATCTTTCATGGTTACTTTAAGCTCTGGTTTTATCTTGTCCTAATGATGTATTTGTGTGTTGGTTTTAATGGCTTTTAAGATGAGATTTCAATTTGTATGTTTTAATTTGTTAGTTGCCTCTGAGAGAAGAAATGTCAGGTAAAAATCATGTTAATAAATAGCTCGTAAATAAAATTACAGAAATATTAATAATACCTCCCACACTCTCCTCTATTTTAAATAGATTGCAAGGATTTTACATGGAAAATTTATAGGAACCGGCAGACCTTTATTTATTTTATACCCCACCCTACCCAGCCACGGCCGGCTCAGGGCGGCTTACAGAAAGAATAAAATAACAGTAAATAATTTAAATAATCCTAAAACCCTAAAACGATTTCAACATTAAAAGGTGTTTACAGGTTGACAATTTAAAATTAAGTTTAAGATGGTTGATCTGCATAGTTGAAACTAGTGGTTACCATCAGATAATTGAGAATGTGCAAGACCTTTAGAGCTGGTGGCCAAACAGAACTGCTGTGGTAGTGAATTTGGGATGTGTTATCTTTAGACACATATCTAGCCATGTCAGTTTTCTTTTGTAACATTCATGGGGAAATCTGCATATATGCCAATACTGGATCTCATTTCTGTCAAAACTTTCATTTTTTAAAAAAGCAAGTCACTAGCCTTTAAGGTAACGAATATGTGCAGGTAGCACCGCTAGTCAGAAAGTGGAGCTACAGTATCCTGAGAATCTGTGTCTCTTCCTCACAGCCTCCACCTCCATTCATCAGTTGTAACAAGAGTGGAGGCCATAAAATTCCAAGGGCCCTCTTCCCTTTGGGAATCCATGAAGCTGGGCAAATTGTGTGATTTCCTTTTGGGTTGGGCTGGATGGTACAACTTCAACCTTGTGGTGGCTTTTGGTAGCCCTTCCAGTTACACTCCTCTCTCCTTCATTATCTACATCTTTCTTCTCACCCACACAGCTTTCTTTCTTTTCCCTCATGTGAAATCCTCTCCAAGATCAAACACTATGAGGCAAGAACAGTGGTTAACAACACAGACTATTCTGCTCATTTGTGAACTTCCAACTGATGTGAGAGAAACCACTGTCTTTTTCACAAAGCATGGCAAAAAAGAAAAATGATCACTATTATGCAAAGGAAGAAAATTTACCTCAATAATTTGGCAATTGCGTAATTCATTGTGGGTAAAGAAATATGATTGCTATTGGCAGGGAATTTATTTTGTGAGTGCATGAGCACAGAAGTTGAACATTTCTGACTCCAGTGCTCCGAATGCACCTAAAACCCAGTTACCTAGAGTTGTAACTATCAGCACGTTTTAGCTGAGTTAAATGCATCTACTTTCACCATGGATGCCAGGCTCTGAGGGTTACAAACAACTTGCTTCAAAGATACTGATATCTTTTGTAATTTTTCTTCGTTTAGAGTTGCCAGGTCCCCCTGGCCACTGGTAGGGGCTCGGGTGTAAGGTTGCCAGATCAAGGATGGGTAGGGTTGCCAAGTCTGGGTTGGAAAATATCTGGAGACTTTGGGGGTGGAGCCAGGAGAGGGTGGGGTTTGGGGAAGGGAAGGGCTCAGCATAATATAATGCTATTGAGTCCACCCTCAAAGCAGCCATTTTCTCCAGGGGAGCTGATCTCTGTCAGCTGGAGATCAGTTGTAAAAGCAGGAGATCCCCAGGGCCCACCTGGAGGCTGGCAAACCTAAGGTTACGAAACTCCTGGAGATTTGGGGATGGAGCCTGGGGAGGACAGAGACCTCAGTGGGATACAGTGCCATAGAGTCCACCCTCCAAAGCAACCATTTCCCCCAGAGGAACTGATCTCTGTAGTCTCGGGATGAGGTATACTTCTGGGGGACCCCCAGGTCCCACCTGGAGGCTGGCATCCCTATTTGTGGTCAATAAATAGAAACAAGGTAATTCAAAGCTCCTTGTAAAATGTTATATGCTCCTGGACAGGTTTCTGTTTGCTTGGTATTCCAGTTCTGTGATCCTAGTTCCGCTGCACTGTTTACTGGAGGCCTTTGATGTCTGACGGAATTACTTTTCACATTTTGTAAATCTCCTTGAAGTCTCAGTGAGGAAGATGTTCTATAAACAAAGCTAATAATAATAATTATGGAAAGCAAGTCACATCAAACATGGAAGATTTTCCTGGCCTCATAATTATGAAAAGAATAATACCCCTAGCTCCCAACACTTCATTTCTGTACTCCATTATAAGAACTAGTTTGCAACAGCGAAGAGTATACAATTTTGCAAGGAGTCTGGGGCCAGGGTCTAAAAGAACTGCAGGACTAGAGATTTGCAACTTATAGTTTTCAGGTGACAAAGCTATTTTGGGGTGGGATGGGGAACAAAAGGGATTTCATAAGCAGTTTCAAAATGTATGAAACTGCATTATATCAAGTCAAACCCATTGGTCCTTCTAGCTGCTGCATCAGGTTGCCAGGAGTTCCCGACAACTATACCCCCTTGCTGTAATTTTTGGACGGGAGATGCCAGGGTTTCAATCACAGGGACTTTCCGCACAGGAAGCAGGTGCCCTCCCACTAAGCCATGCCCTCTTCCCAGTGTGATAATGTGTGATGGTCCGCTGTTAAGAATTCCCCTGGGCGTAACCGTAAATGTTCTTAAAGTGGCTATTTCGACACCCTGGCCCATATTTAATTGCTAAAATCCCATCATGGGAGGGAAGTGCTCCATCTGTACCTCCATCTGTACCTACTGAGAGGGACACTCCATATTTTGGGGTGCAAGTCTCTAGTAAACCAGGGCCTTTTATTTGTGTTTGTGTTTTTTGTGTTATTTATAGTCCACCTTTCTCACTGGGACTCAAAGCAGATTATACAGAGTGAGTCAATACAATCAACAGGATGGGCCATTCAGTAAACAATGAAATACAATTTGGGTCGTAGAACCAACCAGAATTCTTTTTTTAAAACAACAACAACCCAGAACTGAAGCAAAGCAAACTGTTAACATGACACATTAAATGATGCAAAATTACATAGTAGGATCCAACTTATAGCAAACTACATAGTGGACAGTAGTATAGACTGCAGACCCTAATAACTGGTCCAAGCAACTTTGTAAATAGTTTTGTGCAGTGCTACCCTGTTATGTGTGCAGAAAAGGCCTCTTGAATAATTCAGTTTTGCATAGTTTTTGGAAAGCCAAGAGAGTCGGACCCTTCCTGACCTCCTTAGGCAGACCACTCCACAAGGCCACGACACAGAAGGCCCCGTGTACGGTTGGCACCTGCAGAAGGCCCTGTTCAGAGGAGCAAAGCTGACATGGTAGAGCGTAGGGGGAGAGATGGTTCCTCTTTTGCTGCTGGAGATGCCTTTTTTAAAATGTTGCTAGGATTGCCAAGTGGCCTGAGGGGAAACTATCCAGTCCCTTCAACAAATGATTAATGGGATGTTATTTACCAACTGATATTACTGACAGCAGCCCTTTCCCACACGTTAAATCTCTGTTAAAGAACCAGGACATTTTCTCCAGGCAACTTTGAATGATAGTATCCTCACATATACACTGGCATTTTTCAGGTCTCAGCTCCCTCCCCTGGATGCCTGGAACATAAATCTTTGACTAGTGGTAGAAACATTTCGTGGCTCTGGTGCCTCTCAGTGCATGTACACTGACACAAGATGCCAGTTTACCATTTCCCTTCCATTTCCTACACAGCATCTATCCAAGCAGTAAGTGTTGCTGCAGACAATGAAGTTTCAAATAAGTTTTAGTACAGCTAGATCTACTAGTCTGTAAAAACTGATGAAATTTTTTTTAAAAGAAGGAAACTATATCGCTCAGTTTGCTAAAACACCTTTCTTCAGAGCCCAGTTCTTGCAGAGCAAAGGGGTGTGACAGATTGCCTTCAGCAATATGTGAAATCCCATGATCCGTAGCATGAAAATAGAGATGCTACCGATATACAACTGTATCCCAGTTTTTATCTGCGAAATATTTATGGTAAAAGTGACTGTTAAAGAAAGAAGGAATAAAAGTCCAGAATTTATAGCTGGCTTGTGTTACTAGAACAGGTAATGCAAGGAATTGGTATCAGAATAGCAGATTTATTTCCTTTTCTTAGAATGGCAAGAGGAAGCATCTTACCTTGTCAATGAAGGAAGCAAATTTGTTGTTGAGGGTCTTAATCTGCTCCTTCTCCTCCTTGCGTACCTTCTGGATGGTTGGGTCTATCTCCAAGTTAAGAGGGGCCAGGAGGCTTGGGTTGATGGTAACCTCATGGATGCCACCAGCTCCTACTCCGTAGCCACCATACCCACCACCACCGACAATTCGGTAGCCAACTCCTCCATGACCTAACCCGTAGCCATATCCAGATCTGGCAGTACGGTAGCCACCGATGGAAATTCTTTTGCTTGCTCCTAAGCCATGGAGGCTTCTGCTGCCAAAGCCACCACCACCATGTCCAAAGCCTGCACTGCCTCCCCTAGATACTGAAACAGTGCTATAGCTCGTTCGGCTCCCTGGCATACCAGCCGAAGAAGCGCTAAAATCCCTACTGACTCTCACTGATTTTTGAGCCATTGCCCCTGAGCACAATGAAGAAATGGAGCAAGAGAGAAAGAGGGACAGAGGACAAAAATATGAGACAAGATTCCTGGCCCACTGAGGTGAAAGGATCCTCCGGGAAATGTGCACGTTCCCGGCTTTTTATCTGTTTTGAGAGGTGGGTTTGGCCACAGGTCTTTGGGTTGAATTAATCGGTTTGGTATGCCTGGCACAAGCCCATCTTTTCCATCCCGTTAATCACTGGGTTGACCCAGAATGTACCTAACGTAATGTCCTGGCAACCTGCAGACATGTATACCCAAGTGGAATTTTTGAGCCCTATACTTTTCATCAGGGGAAAAAAAGAATAATACACTTTCAACAATGCCAGAGGTTCCCTAAGGCTTTGCTTTTAACTCGTATAATCAACGGTCTTTTTTGAAGCTGATGGGAATGGAACTGCCCAGAGTGATGCTGTTGAGGCAGTTCTGTTGGCAGTATGCCTCATGCATTCTTTTGTGTGTGTGTGTGTATGTTCCTTACTCCATCCTCATCCAGGTACAACACCCACCATTAAGACAAAAGGCTCATAAGTAACAACACATTTGTTCAAGTTTGTCAGTAGGAACAAGGGGTGCTTAAGGTTGTTACTAGATAGTTCCGACTGAACAGAAAATTCCATGGAATGGGATGAATCATCTGATCTTGGGTTCTCCAAAACTGTTACTGCCAACTCCACCTTCAAAGATTTATATCTTCAAGGACTGTGGGAGAAAAGAAGGTAGAAACTCTACATCTCCCTCCACTTCCCAAACAGAATTTAGTCAGATCCCGTAACTCTGCCTGCAAACTCTTTATCTCAGTTTGTATTCGTTATCTCTGCTGTTCCTCTGGGGCTCAGATGAACCTCAATGGGAGACATCAAGTTTATCACTCTGACATCAGACGCGTGCCCAAATCATCAGAGGAATAAGTTTACAGTATTTTAAATGTGCACAGCGTTGGAGAAGTTCACCTTTGAAAACTTTTTGTAATGTCTTCCATCATATGGTGAGAAAATTCTTTGTAACGACAACCTCAATATTTCACCCTGAAGTTTACAATTACTGGTTTAGATCTAGTGAAAATTTTCCATGGGTGCAAGAACTTCCACCCACGTGGCACAATTTTTTCAGCTCCTCCCTCCCATGGCAGCCTGAAATGCCCCCCTCCCCAATCCTGCTCAAGAGTTAAGGGACGTCCCAGAAACAGGACCTTGGCGGGCAATTCAGGTTGCCGCCCAGGGGGAGCTGAGTATATCACACTCTGCAAAGGGAAATCTTAGCATTAATAGAAATGCTGCATGGAATCCAACA
The DNA here is from genome assembly GCA_029233225.1 of Lepidodactylus listeri. Classification (NCBI taxonomy): domain Eukaryota; kingdom Metazoa; phylum Chordata; class Lepidosauria; order Squamata; family Gekkonidae; genus Lepidodactylus; species Lepidodactylus listeri. Next base: position 51,051,168 of record JARCFY010000015.1, on the reverse strand, counting down.
TACTTGTTGTGAACACAAGGAAGATGAGATACCACTTGATGAAGTCTTACCCTTCTTGCTGGCTCTATGACACTGCCTTACACAAGCCAGCCCACTGGTCCCTCTAGCTTGGTATATTGACTAGTCTGACTAGCAAGGTCTCAGGCAGAGGAAGATCTTTTCCATCATTGGCTCCCTGACAACCTCTATTTGGATATTCCAGGAATTGAATTTGGAACCTTCTGCTATGTAAAACATATGCTCTAGCATGATAACACACATCTCTTCCTTGCCCAACCCTACTGCAAAGGTTAACAAATTAAAAACGAATAAGTCACAGGTTAAGACCTGGGGCTTTTTAAGGGAGTCAAATGGTCTAACAATAATATGCAATTTGTTGCTAAAGTCTGCTCCCTATGAAAGGGCCCCCTTTTTGGCCATCAAATTACAGCTGACTTATGGTGGCCCACAGCAGGGCTTTCAAAGCAAGAGATGTTCAGAGATGATTTGCCATTGCCTGCCTCCACATCACTGGCCTGGTATTTCTTGGAAGTCTCTCACCTAAATAATAGCCAGGGCCAACCCTATTTAGCTTCTGAGATCTGATGAGATCAGGCTAGCCTGAGCTATCAAGGTCAGGGTTAGATAGAACTAGAAAGTAATAAATCTGGTAAATTACAAGCCATTGAACCTGATATCTGTTCTGAGTAAACTGATATTATGAAGATGGAATTACTGAGCATACAGAGGGACAAGCCCTGTATCAACATGGCTTCTGCAAAAGAAGCCCAGCTTCATCAACCATTAGAATACTTCAGGTATGTTAACAGGCATGTGGATAAAGGTGAGCCAGTAGATAATAATTTGTTGTTTTAAATTGGTTTTAGTTGTTATTGTAAATTGTATTAATATTGATGGAACCCGCACTGAGCCTGCTTGTGGGAAATCAAACCAAATCAAATTAAAAAATAATAATATATGCTCTACCTTGGAAAAAGATTTTGGCTTGCTTCTCACAAATTTCCTTGGCAAAGGCTTTTGAGTAAACTTAATAGTCATGGGAGAAAAGAATGGTTCCTTTTATGAATCATAACTGGCTGTAGGTAGAAACAAATGGACAATTCACACAGTGAAGGGAAGTAAGCTGTGGCTCTTTCGTGGATCTATTAGGACCTGTGCTATTTAGTTTGTAAATGATCTGGCTGGCATTAGGGATGAGCAGCAAAGTGGCCAAGTTTGCAGATGACACCAAATGACTAAGGACGGTAAAACCAAAGCGGATTGCGAGGGGCCACAAGGCGGCAATAAAAATGATAAATCAGATTTAGTGTAAGTAAGTATAAACTTGATCAAGAAATCCTAGCTTTAGTTATACACTGGCGGGCAGTAACTGATTAGGAATGAGATCTTGGGGTCATGGTGGACAGCAAAGTGACAATGCCAACTCAGTGTGTGGCAATATTGAAGAAAGACTAACTCTGTGCTAGGGATTAATAGGAAAGAGATTGAAAGTAAAAAGTCAGTACTAGAATAGCCTTGGATAGATCTATTACAGAGCTGGAAAAGGTACAGAAAAGTGCAACCAAAATGATTAAGGGGTCAAAAGACCTTTCATGAGGAAAGACTAAAGAGTTTTGAGCTTTTTCCTTTTTCACACAAAATATTAGAACAAAATTGATTGCAGTAAATTTGAGACAGACAAAAGAAAGTATTTCACCTGACATATATCCCGTAGCATTTGGTGCTGCAAGATGTGGTGATGTCTATTAGCTCAGATAGCTTAGAAATTAAATTCATGTAGCATAGGTCCAGCAGTAGCTATTAGCTACAATTGCTGCAAAGAACCTCCTTGCTTGGAGGCAGTATACCTCTGAATACCAGTTGCTGGGAGCTTCAGCAGGGTGTGGCTTCAGCTCCTGGACACTCACTGTGGATCATCTGGGACATCTGATCAGGATGTTTGACTAGGTGCACTGCTGGTCTGATCCACCAGGGCTCTTATGTTCTTATGTGATGGCCCACTGGTCAAAGTGGGGAAAAGAGGAAGGGGGGGGGGGGAAGGAGGAGGAAGAGGAAGAAGAAGAGGAAGAGAAGTGGGCTGAGAGGAGGACTGATGTGCAGGTGTGTTTTTGTCTGTGTGGAAGGGATGTGTATTTGAGTGTCGTATGTCACTGTGGGGCCGCGAAGAGTAGGACTCAACTGTGTGACTGAACAACAAAAATGTCATTGTGTCATGGGTGTGTGTGTGTGAGAGAGAATCTGTTTTGTGGAGTGTATGTGAGAGGGAGAGGGGGTTATGTTCTGTTTCATTCTGTTCCATTTATTAACGCTCACTGACCAACTGGTCATAATCAAATAGAGAAAGATACAAAATGCATAATTACAAATACAGTATTTACATTATATCAGTATTAAACAACATAGACAATTTTTTTACCACTGCAAGAGTCACGAGAGGTTCAATGTCCCTAACAACTTAGATACAATCTCCAGCTCTGAAGCTGGAGTCCTTTTTTGAATGCAAACTGTAAACCACTTGTCTCAGGCATTACTATATTTATTACAATCAACTAAAAATGCCAAATAGTTTCTAATTTTGCAGATTTACAATCACAAAAACTGCTCAGAAAACAGAATTCCTGCAAACCTACCCGAACATTCCCATAGCGGCAACACATTTAATCTTGTTAGAAAATAGGATTTCATATTTAGGCAGTGGCTCAAGTGGTTAAGATGCTGAACTGCAGAATGGAAGGTTCGAGACCCGAGTGCTGCATGAGGGAGTGAGCGTCTGTCTCTGGTCCCAGCTCCTGCCAACCTAGCAGTTCGAAAGCAAGAAATCACAAGTAGATAAATAGGTACTGCTTCAGTGGGAAGGTGACAGCGTTCCATGTGCCTTGGCATCTAGTCATGTCGGCCACATGACCACAGAAACATCTTTGGGCAGCGCTGGCTCTTTGGCTTAGAAATGGAGATAAGCACTGCATCCCTAGAATCATATTTGACTGGCTTTCGAGGAAGGGAAACCTTTACCTTTACCTAGGAGCTTACAATAAGCAGGTAGAATCTTTGGGAGTGTGAGACCTAAATAATATAGGAAGCACACTGCCCGAGCTCTACAACACATACTTTATTAATCAAAATGCCGCAATTTATGATTAAGGTGCTTTGGGAAAGAGGTGGGACAAAGAACATATTTTTGTCTCCCCTCTCTCAGTTCCTTGAGGGTCCCCACTTCCAGTCTCAAGCAAACTCTCAAAGGCACTGTCCATGCTTACTGTCTTCCAAGTCACCATTAGGGGACTCTGTTCTTCTTCAGATGAGATAAATTCACTGCAGGGCCCGAACAGGCATTTCCTTTTCTTGTGATCTTACCGCTCTGCCCTTTGCTGTCCCCTGCAGAAATTGTCTGTACAGAACAATGCGAAGCAGACCAAATGCTTTCACAAGGAAACACCCCTCTGTAAAGCAGGATATAGAAAAGACTTTAAAGGAAACAACCTCATGATGCTGGGTGGATTAAATGAGGTGCTAAATCCTGCCATAACACCTTGGAAAATCTGTATTACATCATCATCATCATGGTGGAGAAAGCTTTGGACACTGACTGGTCTTCCTGGAATGGTGATGGAGAATCTTCAGCTGCTCAGGGAATTAAACAGCTCAACTTCTTTAAGGAAAGGGAAAATAGGCAGTTTGGCAGGATTTAATATCTCACACTGGGGCAGGCTGAGGATCGAGACGAGTTCCTGGGATGTAAGGAGACAGAGGCAAGGAGGCTAAAAGAAAGGGTGCCAAGCAGTGCTGGATGCAGCACTGGAGATCCATGGACAAGTCTCCATGGCTGGATCTCCAAAAAGCCATATTGTGGGCCAATTCTACCAGCAGGCGTTGTGTTACTCTAGTGGTTTTCTTAGCTACTACTTGACATTTTTCAAGCCAACATTTGTCCACAAACAGAACAGCCACTGTGGTGCAGTGATCAGCTCGCTGAAGTAGAATTTGGGAGACCCAGGTTTGAATCCCAACTACACTATGGAAGCTGACTGGGTGACTTTGGGTTAGTCACTCTCTCTTAGCCCTAATCTACCTCATAGGGTTGTTGTGAGGATAAAATGGAAGAAGAGCCAATGACGTTGTAAGCTGCTTTAGGTCCCCATTGGAGAGAAAAACGGGATATGAATATTCAAAGGAACTTATAAATACCAGAGCAGCACAACCCTAGATTATAAATTCCTGGTGAATTAGCAATGCATGCCCAGGTGGTGAGGTAGGCATAATGCTGTTTGGATAATTTCTTCCTCACTCTGTGACATGCTTAAATCAGGACTGAGTGTGCGATCCTTAGCAGGGCTACTCCAAATCCCACTCAAGTCTACTCTATGCAGTTTACACCCAGGAAAGCTTTCTTAGGATTGCAGTCCATCACAGTGAGGAAAACCACTCCAGCTGTGGTTCTGCTGTGACTGTAAATTGATTTCAGATGACCAGATATAGCATTCCAAATTCAAGGGACATTGTTTCAAAAGAACTTCAGCAGATGTAACTTGTCATAGAGTGATGCAGCAATGAAGAAAAGGATACATTCCCTAAAAAATTCCCATTTTACAAGTTAATTAAAGACACAAGTCCCTTCTTTCTTTCATCTGATCACTCTATGAACCACACTCATTTGCTCAATGCTAACTGAGTCCCCACTCTATTCCCATTTTCCTCCTAATTCTCTGGAGCAGGCAGTAGGAGAAAACCCAGGAACAGGGACCAAGATATTGGCCTTTTCCAGATTGCTCTAATGTTCCATTTTCATTCCATTATGTCTGGACACAAGAAAAAAACAACTTCATTAACATTCCCATGCTATCCTGGTTTTTCCTCGTCCGCTCCCCCCATTCATTCCTAAACTAGTTTTTCCCATTTCCCCCCCCCCCCCACTGTGGAATGAATTCACAAGATAGCCTCTTCCCTGAAATGTGAGCAGTTTTTTCCATCTTGTGGATTGCAGTTATTTTTTAAATTTGCATTTCAATGTTTTAGCATTGGAGGGCATCTACACGGAAACAAAAGTTGTCCCACTGGGAGGCCTGACACCAGCAGCCAATCACTGCCTTCCTTTTCATTCACACTCAAGAGCAGATTCCAGCAGGTACCTGGGTGCCATTTGCAAATACATTTTGCAGTGCCTGTAGCTACCCTGAAAACATGCAATTGAAGGAAACAAGCTGTTGCAAACTGTGTACAGATGCAAGTCAAGGAAAGGAGATTTTTTTGGGGGGGGGGGAATGAGAGAGAACACTCAAATGCAGGAAATGAGGTAACCAAAAAGGGGTGAGACAGGTACACCAGGATCTCAGGTGTTGTGTGGTGGGCAGAGAATGCATTTGTAAGGGAATTTCTCAGCCCCTTGAGGCTGCTGAAGTGCTGCAATGCTTCAGCGCATGCGCAAAAACAAACAAAATGGAAAACCAATCCACAATGTGAATGTGAACAGATGGAACACAGTCAGGGAAAAAAACCGAAGAAAACATATCACGTGTGTACCAATCATACCAATAGTGCAATCACTGAAATTTCCACAACACTTACAAAAAAACAGAAGCTGGCTGCAGTGTGGAAAACGCCATTGTACATCTGATGAGTGAAGAGGGAGGGATCAGCCGTGTATTTGAAAAACACAGGTGAGCCACTGCAATTCACAGGATAACTACTGGGGCAGGGGGTTGTGAAGGGATATTTGGATGTTAGAATAACCAGTATGTGAAAGGAATGGCAGGCAAATATTCTTATGGGACTAAATGGCTTCTTAGAAATGATGTTCAGAAAGGGAAATTAACAAAAACAATTGCCAGCAGGTCAAGCATTATGCAGAGATTTATGCCCATACACAAAACAACCCTGCAGCATGCACCTGTATATATTTATTAGTTATTGTAAGATTTCGTGTGTGCCAGTGCCTCATAAAGGATTTGCTGTAAGCAGTGTTTGGGCTGCAGAAAGTTTATGGATTATTATTTCAGCTGTCAATGATAACTAATGCTAAATTATGTATTTTCACTTGTGCAAATGGACTTTCTCATATTGACTCCTTGTTGATCTTCTGGTTTCAGTTTTGATGTACTCGCATACAGAGGCAATAGCCTCTCTGCTGTTTACCCTGTCAGGAAACACAGCACAATTTTTCTGCACCTGGTACAAACATGTAACCTACCCGCTTCCATCTCATAAGCCATGAAAGAAAAAACTACATTATATTTGTCATTTGAGAAATAATCATGGGCTTGCAGCCTACCCACCCATGGACAAAAATCTGCTTGGCCCATTCCCAGTAACAGGTTTGCAAAGATGCTGCCGCTGGACATGGAGGTTCCACTAAACCATTGTAGCTAATAACCCTTTGACAGACCACGCCTCCACAAATCTGCTTAGCCCCCCTTTCAAAACCATCAGAGCCAGTGGTCATCAAGTACAATGTCAATTTATTAGCATTTTTTTAATTTAATACATTGCTATTTCACTTTTCCTCTAAGGAACTCAGGGTGGTGTACACTGTCCTGCAGTTCTCCACTTCACACTCACAACAACCCTGCAAAGATAGATTCAGGTGGGGTAGCAGTGTTGGTCTGAAGCAGCAGAGCAAAGTTTGAGTCCAGTGGCACCTTTAAGTCCAACATCTGAGGAAGTGTGCATGCACACAAAAGCTTATACCCAGAATAAAACTTTGTTGGTCTTAAAGGTGCCACTGGACTCAAACTTAGTTCTACAACCCTTAGAAGGAGGGAGAGTTCCTGGCCCAAGCAAACATCATAACTGAGTGGGAGTATTCTTTTACAAAGGGCTGGGGACTACATCCTAGAGAGGATCACAAACCACCTTCAACAATCATACCTCCATCCCAAAGAGACTAACTTCTTGGAAAAATGGTTCCCGTTCCTAGAATACATCAGTGACTGAAATCCAGCCCCATATAACCCCGTGTACCTATAGCTGCTTTACAATTAACAAGATTACCTTTGCCTTACACATTTACCTCCACAATACCCATAGCCTGCATACTGCTTGGTCTTGCTGCACACTGACACTGCAAAGAAGTACGGTTCAATTCCAGACTGTACAAGTCACAACGCTTTGCATGATTTAAAAGTTTTTATCTGAATTATTCTTCCCACTATACTTGCACGTTCGTACTAGTTGATTCATTCCGCTGAATGTTCTGTTCCTTTTATTCTGTGATAATCTGGTGATATCATCACTGTTTGTAGTATTATTGGGGGGGAAATTCTTTTAAAATGTTAATCTAAAAATAGCTGAATGGGGAGAGGATCTGCAAGTGGATTTGCCCAAGCGACCACCCGGCCCACTACCTTCGCTTCTACAACAAGCATCCGTCCTCGTCTACTGAGCCGCAGCCTGCCTGAGCAGAGAGAGCTACAAAACATCCCTCCGCCCCCAACCTTGCAAATATTGCCGCGGCCGCCGCTCCTTCTCCTCCTCGCGTTGGCTCACGGTTCCGTCTCCTTAAAGCGACCAATCAGCGCTCGTGGAGAGACAGCTGCGGCCAATCGGGTTGCTGATTGGCGAGGCTGAGCAAGATGGCGGCGAAGAGAGCGGGTTGAGCGTAGAGCGATGGGCCCCGGCCGGAATCGTGTATGGCGAGTAAGCGGCGGAAGGCTGCGGTGGCGGCTGATGAGAAGCTCCGGCTTCAGAGCCCTGCGAAGCGCAGTAGTCGGCGGAAGGCTCAAGACGGAGGGAGCCCCAAAGGCAAAGCGGAGGGTGAGGGGTCTTTTCTCCCCCCCCCCCCAACCACCACCTGTGTCCCAAAAGGCTTGTTTGCACCGTGATCCTTTGGACGCTCTGCATTCGGAAATCGGTTGCATGAGATGCAACGGGGGGTTGTTTGCAAATAGCGGCGCGCGGGATGTTGCAGTCCTTAGTAAAGGAATCCGTTGGATTTTCTCGGCTCCGCCTCCAAGCCGCTGCTCGGGAGAAAGTAACTTCCCAAAGTTGTGCCCCTCAGTATGGTATTCTGCTGTAACACTCCCCCCCCCCCCCGCGGAAATGGACTCCGAACGGAACTCTGCTTTTGCATAAAACAGCTGCAGGGTTTGCGCTTTCCAAAACAAAAGAGCAGTTCTTACCTGCAGTCAACCCGCACGATGCTCTTCAGCACCTGCGTTTTGGTTTTGTTGCTGCAAACAAAAATCTTATCCTACACATACCTTTCTATGAGTGGAAGCACAGAGGAGCCTCTTTGGGGGTACCTTAAAGACCACAAATTTTATTCTACCATAAGTTTTTGAGGACTCCAGCCCACTCCTTCCTCAAGTGATGATAGCCATTTTCTTAATTATGGCAAACTGAGATTGCTCTGGGTACTGAATTAATCTGTTATTTTATACTACATTTGAGAGGGTATATAACATTTTGTAACCCTAAGCATGGTACATTTCCCATTCCCAACCATAACTATTATTATGATGAAGTCACTGGCTTATCATTGTCTTCCTGTATCTTACCAGCCCTTTATGTGTGTCAATATACATTCATAAGTCTGTTAATTAAAAATGAAGCTCTAACACCTTAGCAGGGTCAGTGACACTCTGAAGACCTTTTTTCCAGTCAGAGCACCAGCTGACCAAATTTGAAGGCTTAAGAGTGGAAAAGAAGATTTTATCTCAAAGAAGTGTCCGTTCTTGGGAGGCAATACAATGAAATTAATCTATCAATAAAAAAGATCAAGATGGGTAGCTGTGTTTGTCTGTAGCAGTAGAAAAGACCAAGAGTCCAGTAGTATCTTAAAGCGTAACAAAATATGTGGCAGGGTATGAGCTTTCGTGAGTCACTACTCACTTCTTCATGCCCTTCCACATTTTGTTACTCTTTAAGGGGCTACTGGACTCAGTAAACAAAGAATTCTTAAAGGGGATGGTGTTGGTGGAGAAATTCATTAGAAGAGATAATGCCTAGGAAGATCAAATGTGCTTTTTAAAAACAAACCAAAGCTAATTTATATGTCCTCTCTGAGAGTGGATTTTTATCTCTCTAGCTGCAAATTCTCCAAGGCCCTGTAGCAGTGCATGTGTTTCTAATGTGTTGTGCTGCTGTGTTCCGCAACAAGTAAAATGACATGTTATGCTCCTTGTTTAAACAGAGCAAGCACATTGGTGCATTGCATCACTGGGATATGTGTGTGGGAAGGTTGAGGGTTTGAGGAGCCAAACAGCTGGAAGGGGCTGCAGCTTAGCGGAAGAGCCTTTGCTTGGCATGCTGAAGGTCCCAGGTTCAATCCATCTCCAGCTGAAGGAATCAGGTGAGAGGTGATGTGAAAGATCTCTGCCTGAGACCCTGGAGAGCAGCTGCCAATCTGAGTAGACAATACTGACCTTGATGGACTGATGGTCTGATTCAATATAAGGCAATTTCATGTATCTTACTAGGAAACTTGTGTGGTGTTTGTTTGACTGGTGGTACTGTTGTCATCTGAACTCTTGTACCACAGTTTGGTTGCTTGGGTGGCCTATACAGGGTTAGATCTGTGCTGGCAGCCTGGTTATGTTTTAGGTGCCCTGTATCTTATTCTCCCAGAGGAATTAGTTTGCAGTCTAAGCAGTATGTCTTCCTTTGGTAGTGCTTAGCTTGTGCAAACAACTTGAAAAGGGCAAATGGTAATAAAATATTCAGCTGCAATGAAGAAGAGCCTAGATACTACTTACAATAGCAGGAATTGGCAGTAACATAATTGCTGTAGTTTTCCTATGCATATTGATACCTGTAACAACTGAGGAACCCCTTACCCACCCTGGCAGAGCACTAGCTCATTCTCCAATGCGATGTATGTTGTCTGGTGTCAGCAGTGCCCTTCTCCTCCCTACATAAGACAAGCAGGCCAGTCCCCATGCAAAAGAAAAAAAACAGTGGAAATATTTTAAAAACAGCATCTCAGGATATTCTGTGGCAGACCGGATAGTTCCCATCCTCTAGTACAGGGGTGGCCAACCTTGCTTAACGTAAGAGCCACATAGAATAAACGTAAGAGCCACATAGAGATGTCTGAGAGCCGCAAGACAGGAACAAATATCACACCACGTTTTTATTTTTAAAAATATGCAAATTTGCTTTTTATTAACGTTAAATGGGACTGCCAAAAATAAAAACAAACGAGGAAAACCAGTTATAAGAAAGAGAGAGAGAGAAACTAGGAAAGCAAATAGATGGGAGGGAGGAGGGAAGGAAGGAAGGAAGGGAGAAAGAGAGAAAAAGCATGCCTCCCCTTTGCTTCCCCAGCCGCCCTGCCAGGAGCCGCACAATATGTGTGAAAGAGCCGCATGTGGCTCCCGAGCCACAGGTTGGCCACCCCTGCTCTAGTACAAGAGCTTGAAAGCAAGACTCTTGTTTGAAACTTCTGCTGCAGCTCAGATCCCAAGTGCTCCAAAGTGTGTCTTCACAATTCTGTCTTGTGGCATAAAATGATTAGAGCTATAATGTTATAACAGCTAGAGTTATATAATGAAGCCAACAAGTTGGATTTGGTACTCCTATGAGTGTAGCTTTTTAGTGCCTTCTCCCTTTCTGGAGAAGTTGCTGCTAAGGGTTAGGATCATCTGGGATAGTACAAGTTACAGAATGGGATGGGGAGACTGGCAAGAAGGAGGGCTTGGTAGATGTTGCTCCTTTTTTACAGGCTCTGGGAGTTCTGCTGAGACCTTCTTTTCATGCTGCAGCAATCCCCACCCCATTCTAAATGCTCTACGATTCTGGAAGGCCCTCCCTAGCCTTCTTTTGGTAGTGCTTAGCTTGCATAAACAATTTGCAAGAAGATTTGAGGAGGGCACTACTGCAGGGGGCTGCAGAAGTGGGGGGGGGGAATCATTTTCACAAAATTGCTCCTAATGCAGCACCTTTGGGTCCAACCCAATATAACTTCCAATGAAAACAATTTCCCACGTTGACTTTCATCAGGTGGGTGCAAATTTCATGTGGCTTTTCTCACTGAACACAACTATGGAACAATTATCAGTAAACCTAAGATCAGCTCCAACGGCTAGTTTATGGTTTGTGGTTAAGCACTCTTGCTTACGTTTTTGAAAACAAAATCCTTTTTATCTTTCTTTACAGAAATATGTTCATACAAGACTCCAAAGAGATCTACTAGGCTCTGCTTGCCAACATTCAGTTCTCCTGCTAATGAAACTGACATACAGCAAGAGATCTTTTGGGATCCTCAGTCACCAATTGCACATAAATTAGGTAACTCGATATATATAGTATACCCTCTTATTTAAAGTTTGCCTTTCAAGAAGTAATAATTTGGAAACTTCTGGTAAAGGTGTGTTTATTTTAGATGCTGTTTTTTCTAGCAGAAGGTTTACATTTCCATCACTTTAGGGCTGCAACTCTAAGGGCACTTTTTTGGGAGTAAGTCCCATGAGACTTACTTCTGAGCAGACCCTCTTAGGACTGCTCCCTATGACTAGGAATTCTGTTAAAATAAATATTGTGCTTATCCATTTTGCCAGACTGGGACTGGGAAATGCCAGATTTGTATTTGGGAATTTCTAGAAAGCTTTTTCTCTTTCAGACGGTGGAAGAAAGAAGCAGTCAGCTGGTCGAACTACGGTTGAAATTTCAGAAATCGTTAATAGGATTGCTCCACAGGTAATTATAATCAGTGCAGGGGAACAGTTGATTCCACAGTGATATTTGAGGCTAGTAAGATGGCACAATAATTTGTTTTGTAAAATGGTTTAATTTCTGTGTGTTCTCCAGAAAAACTTGGGTGAAGTTAGATCCTATACAGCAGTAGTTTGTTTGGCTGGCTAAAATTATACATTTTTAATACATTAATTTTTATAATAACCTGATTTTTTACCTTTTTTGAAGGGCACTTCTTAGTTCATGGGAAATCTTATCAGTTAGGCTAAGAAAGGTTATGCAGCTTGTTGCAAACAATACAATGATGCCTTCAGTAGCATTTATTTTTGGTACAAATTTAACAGAATTTGGTACTATTTAAGAGAATTATCAGGTCCGATCTAGATGTTGGACTTAACCATGTGCAGTTCTCTTCACACGGTGATGGAGTTGGTTTGTAATGTGTATTGCATGCAGTCAGAGCGTTGAGTCTTTTGATTTCCACTTTGTACGTTTGTGATAATTTGATGTATTGTTTTTCTTGTGGAGTTGTAAATGTTTGTGTTGTGTTCCTGCAGGATGCAATGTCATGTGCAATGCTCCCTCTAAGCTGTGGAGTCTTGTGAGCAAAATTTCTACTCTGTGAGCTACTGCCATTAAAGTTGTGAGCGAGTGATTTGCTTACTGCATAAATTAGTTTGCTTTGGAGCCCTCGTTCCTGAGCTAAGACAAAAAAGTGTGAGCTGGAGGCTAAAAAAACTGTGAGCTAGCTCACACTAACTCAGCTTAGAGGGAACACTGGTCACGTGTAGTTTCTACAGGTGCTGGAGAGTCTGTGTTTGGATAAATTGACCATCTCTGTGTTGATAGTTACACTTGAAATTATTGGTGTCAAGGCATCTCATCTGGCCCGTTGCCAGAAATTTTGGGATGCTGGGGCAGGGGAGCGGGGAACTTTAGATTACTAATTATATTAGAAAACCCACACACCACCAAGAATTAATTATTTTTAAAAGGGTTTCTAGCAGCAGAACTTGCAGGGTGTGGTTGTTGTGTGAGGGGGCATGGCTCCAAGATGTCCCACCGTAGCTGCAGGCTTGCATCTCATGCTCTTTTAAGGATGTCTTTGCAGATCATGGTGTTGCAAAGACTTTTCTGTTAAATGCAACATAAAGTATACAATGAAGTGAGACAGCACGTTGAGTAAGGGCGAAAGCTACGGAAGAAGCTTCTGATGGAATGTTCCTGCAGACTTATTAGATACGACTTCTTGAAGTCACAAAGCAGGAAGCCAAGCTCTCTACAGGATCAAGAGAGAACTTTTTTTTTTTTTAAATCTCCCTGCATAAGATGTAATGTCAGCTAAAGCAATGATACTCTGTGGCTTGGGAGCCACATGTGGGTCTTTGACATGCCAACCATGGCTCTTTTGAGCAACTTTCCCACATGTGGCACTTGCCCACAAAAATAGGCAAGGCTGTTGTTCCCTGGTGGGGCTTGTGGTTGGCATGTGTTTGCACCTTGAAAGGGTCACCAGTGAAGGATGGGTAAGCTGTGAGCCTCCTTGAACTGCTGGTCTTGTGCCATGGATGTGCCATCGTCTCCAACACCCTCCTCCCCTTGGATGTGCCATCCTCTCCAACACTCCCCCCCCCTCTCTGCAGCTGCTGCAGCACTTGGGCAGCTGCTGGGGAAAAAGCAAGCTGACCACAGAGAAGAGAGAGTAAAACCCACCTCCATGACAACCACTCAGGAACGAGCAAGCTAGCCGCAGTGTGGTGGTCTTCTCTCCTTTCTCCCTGCCTTGGCAACCTTACTCTTCCCTGCTGTGCCTCATGCTGAAGAAAGAGTGGGAAGGCAGAGAGTGAAGCATTTCCCCCTGACTCCAGATACACAAGGGCTAAGGTTCAGTGGTGGGTAGAGCCGATTCTTCATGCTCAGAGATACTCTGGGAATTAAAACCTATAGTTGCTTACTGTTAATAGTTAACACTATTGTATGTATTTATGTGTTGGCGACGTGGCTCCCAGGGCTTACATTTGTCATGTGGCTCGTTTGGTTGACGGTGATTGCAAATGTTGCTCTCCCATGTGTCGCAGAGTGAATACCGCTATGGAATGCACTTCCGAATGAGATCCAGGCCCTGTGGGTCTTAGCTCAGTTCTGCAGGGCCTGTAAAACGGAACTGAACTGCCTGGCTTATGGATAAGATCAGAGAGTCTATTATATACTGCTCTCTGCTTCTTCCCCTCCCCTCTCTCCCCAGGAACAATGACATAGTATACACTGTCTGATTAAATGCTTGATAATGTATGTACAGATTTTAATTGTTTTTAATTACCTATTTATGTTGTAATCCTCTCTGGGCCCCATGATCGTAGGGGAGAGCGGAACAGAAGTTGAATAAACAAAGAATGCTAGATGTGGCGACTGCTCACCAAGGTCCCCTGTTTGGTTTGAGTATAATGAGCTAATACTTCTTGCGCTCTCAGCCTAGTGCCTGTTTTCAAGCAAACGTTATTGAAATGGGCCCAGCTCACTGTTGTTTCATTATGCCATAATTCATTTTAGAATTTGGCTGTCTTTTGTGACTTATCCAAGTAACCTGAGAGGTAGAATAATTAAACTGATGGGGCTGTGGTTTCTCACAGTTCATCACTTGATCTCCTGATATCCTGATGGACATAAAATGTGAATTAAAGCTGATCCTTGAGTGGTCCTCAGGCTGCAGTGGGGCTTATCCATCAGCTGACTCTTGGCAGTCCAACAGATACTTAGAAGGGGGAGTCCCATCAGGTGTTTGTCTGCAGTTTTGCAAAACCTTATGCTGCCGTTGCACATATGCACTGAGTCTTGTTCCTCACGCCTAGGTTTTGGAAGGCCTACATTCAGAGCCCTTCTCTGCTACGAAGTTCACTGGGTAACCTTAAGGCAGTCATACACTTTCATCCTAGCCTACACAGAGTTGTTACGAGGCAAAACGGAAGAGGAGAGAATTAAGGAATGTCACTCTGAGCTGCTTGGAGGGAAGGGTGGGGCAAAAGTGTAATAAGTAAAGAAGTACAGGGGGGCTTTTCAGAACACAGAAGGTTCATGCGTGAACTGAATGGAAACCCAGAGATGGCTGCTAGAAGTGCAGTCTATTGCACACTGCATTACGGTCGGGATACTGATATGCCATAAAATATACTTACGATATTTACCTTGTCACATGGACATTTGAGAAAAAACCTCAAACGCGGTACTGCGAATTGTCTGTGCGTTTAATACAAATCCAGTTTTGAACAAAAACCTGTTCACGTCAGCATCTGTAGCTGCAATATACTGATAACCAGTCACCCCTTTACTTAAAGATACAGGATTGCTAAATGTGCAAGCCTGGGTGTCATGGCTACTGTCGGATACAGATGATCGTGTCACCTTCTCAGTGGCAAAATTCATAGACACGATAATCAAATATAAGAAAAATAACACCGGTTCCAATTTCTGCTTAAGGTGATAGCTGTGTGAACAGAGACACAGAGAGAACCAGTTTGTGGCTTGCTATTTGATACACCTATTTTAAACTGCTTGCGGTGGAAATGCCGGTGTAATGGCACAAGACGCCTCACCAGGCTGGCCCAGAACGAGTTTGTAAACTCCATCCTCGGTGCAATGATTTCTGTGCTTATCTAATAATCTCTTGTGGTGTTCACAAGTTATAATTTTTATTGTTCTTCAGGAGGAAAAACCTTCCTGCTACGAAGGGTCCCTTCTCGGGATGTGGATTGGCGACGATGCTATTCCATGTACTCCCGGAATAGCAAAAGTGAGATCTAGAACCAAAGTAAATACCACAAGGTATGTTGGGAAGCCATGCCAGAATCAGATCCTTGAAAACCATGAATGGGCTTGCAAAAGGGAAGAATACTGTTTTGGAATCTGTTTAACCGGCTCAAGGGAAATCAGTACCTTGTTTGAATTGCACTGCTGCTGGTTTTTTTCTCTTAAAAAAAAACAGAAAAAAGAACACAGGGGGCGGTGACACTAAAATCCAGCAACTAAATAGGAGTAAAAAAGAAATGACAAGAAAAATTACACAAAGACATTATTATAACAGTGGTGACAAATTTACACATAAATGTGGTATAGTGTTTGGTGTTTGATTCCCCACTCCTCCACTTGCAACTGGCTGGGTGACCTTGGGTCAGCCGCAGTTCTCTCAGAGCTCTCTCAGCCCCACCTACCTCAGGGTGTCTGTTGTGGGGAGAGGAAGGGAAGGAGGTTTTAAGCCGCTCTGAGTGAAGGGTGGGGTATAAATCTAACTCTTCTTTTATTAAGGAGTTCCAAATATCTAAAATTAAACCTATATGCAGTTGTTGTCTCTATGCCATGTGTTCAAATGTTGATAAGAGTTCTAAGGTCCTTGATCCATTGATTTACGGAGGTGGGCTTTTATCTTTCCAATGCTGTAATATGCATGGACGGTCCTTTTACCATTGGGTAGTTTACAAGGGACAGGAAGATATTTTAAAAAGTGCAGAAGCATCCTCAGAAATCAAAGAGCATTCTGATATAAAATTGATACAAGTAATAACGTCTTCCCAGAAAAACCAAATGACTGGACATGCCGAAAGCATATTTTTAAGGGACATATCCTGTTAGTTACAACTAACAGGACGCATCCCTTAAAAATATGCTTTGGGCATGTCCAGTCATTTGGTTTTTCTGGGAAGAAGTTACAACTAACAGGATGTGTCCCTTAAAAATATGCTTTGGGCATGTCAAGGCATTTGGTTTTTCTGGGAAGAAGTTATTACTCATATCCTGTTAGTTGCAACACCAGCCTTCACCTGTAAGCAGGCTGTTTGCAAGGCACCTTGCATTCCTAACTTTCTCCCCCGTCCCCTGCTTGTCTTTCATGTAGAGGTCTTCAGCTGAAAAACAAAGAGGAGGAGCTTATGAAATTGGCAAAACAGTTTGATAAAAACCTGACGGAGGCCATCCAGGAGCAAGACGCTCCTTGCCATAATGCCCCCCACCTTTTGTCAGAGGCAAAGGTGTCAGTCGAATGTCAAGGCAATGCACAGATGGAAAACCCTCAGCACCTCCTTGGAGAACATCCTCAGATTAATGCAGCCTTGCCCTTTGGAGTGGTTAAGGAGATGGCTGAGAAGGCTGAGCACTGTGAATGTAACAGTCAGAAGCCCATAGATCTTGATGCGGAAGTAGCACTGAATGCCCTTTTTGATTGCTCTCCCCAGAAATCCAGTGCTGAGTTGAGCCAGGGTTCTTCAGCCAGCAGCTTCCACAATAGCCAAAATGCTGTGCTAGTGGAGGAGCACATTTCAGAGGAAACAGTAGGAGGTTCCCATGGGTCCCTGGCTGGAGGCACACTTCAGAGACATGGTTCAGTTCCTGCTTCAGACTGTAGGGGACTTACTGCAGCCGGAAAAACTAAAATGGCGTTTGAACAAACCATTCAAAGTGCAGCTATTTCTAAGACAGAACCGCAAAATGCAGTTACTTCTAAGACAGAACTGGCTGTTTCCAGTAACATTGTCAGCGATGACTTTGAAGACTGGGACGCCGACCTGCTGTCAGACGATTCGTTTGTAATGCAGATCACTCAGAACCCGGAACTGATATGTACTCCACAAAATGCCTTCCCTGGTGTTTCTCAAGAAAGGTGCAAAACAAAGGAAAGAACAATCAATTCGGACAGACCTAAGAGTGGTCCTTGTGCCTTCCCAAAATCCTCTAACGATGTTGCAACATTGCTCGCGTTACAAAAGCAAAGCCGTGAGTTAGGGGCATCAAAGCCTCCACAGAGCCATTTTCATTTAAAAACCAATACAAGAAGCTCCGTTTCCAGTAGTGGCCAGAACAGAATTTCTGGGAGTAATTCCGTTCCAGTGAAACTCGAAAATAAAAGTGTGATGGAAGGGTTTACTCAGCTTAAAAGTACAAGCGTCCCTGGAAAAGGAGCTGCTTCTGTTTCTGTGCACCCTGACCTCCCTAAACCACTCAGATCCAGAAGTAAAGAGTTTAGCATTTACAGTGAACCCTCTTCTGTTTTTCCTAACTCCAAGCCTAACGACCGGCAAGAGCTGGCTAGCCACGCCTCTTCCAGTCACCTCCAAGCAGGATTACCCAAGAAACACGTTTCATCGTTTGGCAACTGGAGTGAGCCTCGAATCTCGGATGACGTTCTAGACCTGTTCTGCGAACCTGATAGTCTTTGGGGCACCGACTGCGATGATGATGACTTGTTGTATCGAGTGTGTGATGACGTGGAGAGGAATACTCTGAGCCAGGGTCTTGCGAAAGATAATGTGAAGGTGGCATTGGTGGGAGTAAGTGCTGCCAAGTTGGAGATGGATCCTGGCCTCCGGGTTCCTAAGCAAGGACTGGCTAATTGCCCACAGCCCCAGAAGATCAGGAAGACCTTTTCCTTGAATGCTGCTCTTACCACTGCAGCACTGCCGAAGAACGAGAATTCTGCGGGTCCCCGCGATCAGCTCAGCTGTGGGCCATTTAAAACTGAAAGCGTGAACAGCATTCAAGGGAAAGTGTATAGGTCGAATTTCGTGCCTGACAGAAGCTTAGCTTCCAGAAGTAGCTCAGCCCCGATGTCAAACACATGTCTGAACATTAATAGTAGTGCACAGTGGCGGAATGTCACTTGGTATGCAGGGAAGGTACAAAATAGTAGTAGTAACCAAGCATCTAATGAAAAGTCAAAATATGTGTTCCGAAAGACCTGTAGTTCCCAGGCCCCTGTTTTGGATCACAACAGTGTCCCTGGGGGTGTCCCTGGTGGAGCCCCTTTAGCATTGGGGGAAATCAGGAATGGACCAAACATACCATTGCGCACCACATTACAAATGAACCCCAAGACCACCTTTAAGAGGCACCTCTCGGACTCCTCTGCAAACTCGGAAACAGGTAGGGTTTTTTAGCACTATGCTGTTGTGTTTGTTTGTTTTTAAATTCAGGGGATGAGTTTTGGCTTTGCATTGAATGAATGTAACTAGAAGAAAAAGAAGGGCCCCAGGAATTGGAGCAAAGAGATGTATTACAAACAATGGTGCAGTGGGGGAAGGCAGTTTTATTCTGATATAATAATAGCACCCAACTCGTTTTGCATTGAGCTTCCTCGGGGGGATCTGTGAAATATAAAAGCAGCAACGCTTCCACCAAACCAGCTTCGGAAAAATAATTCTGCTCTCGTTTTCCAGAGCGAGAACAGAATATATATATTTTTAAGCTGGTTTAGTGGGAGCATTGCGGCTTGGATCAAATGAAAATATTGGGCAACTAGTCAGCGTTGATAAATGTTTTTAGAGCTGTTTCTCTAAAACGTAGCATATTCTCAGTCATGTTACAAGATGGGTCTTAGACTAATGATCTGATGATGCAGTATTTCAAGGTCAGCATTGTCTGCCCAGACTGAGAGCAGCTCTGCTGGGTCTCAGTTAGAGGTCTTTCATATTACCTTATCCTTTTAACTGAAGATTGAACGCAGGACCTTCTGGGTGCAAAACAGATACTCTGTCACAGAATCATGGCTCTCCCCGAATTTGGGAAGCTACGTAGATGTTGACAAGGGTGTGTGCATGTGTGGGTGAGGAAAACTAAATATGCATGACTCTGCAAAAAAAGACTGGCCAAACTGAGGGTGGGGTTCCCCTCCCCCCATCATCTGTTCAGTTTTGAGGTCTGGATGGAAACAAGTGAGAATTTCTGTCTGTGCACTAGAAATTGCCTGTTGCTGTTTACCTACCATGCTTTTTCGTTCCTTTTTTTTCTGGGAACAGTGCACTACAAAATGAACTGAGTGTTCAACAGTTTTGTGCCGTTTGCACAACACAACATAGGCTTGTTTTTTTTTTTTTAAGAACAGGTAGGCAGTCCCCAGCATGGGTGCCAAGCAGCAGCACACCAAACCTGTTTTGCTCACTATAGAGGGTAGGTTCCTTACCCAGGCCACCATAGTGACCTCTGTACATTGAGAGGGGTGTTGCGGCCAGCAGTTTGGGAAGAGGTGACAGAAATGGATTCTGCTCGTAAGTCGTGGCCTCCTTCTGGGCCATTCTCACTGTGTTGGGGCGTGGGGGTTGAGAGGTTTGCTTCCTTTTAGCAGCACTGCTTTTAGACCCATCCACATGCCATCATCCTCCCTGTTCTGTATTATATTGTCCTCTGTTCATCCCAGTCCTATGTTTTTCCCTGCTTTGCTGTGATCTTTCCCAAACCTGGGCTTTCTGGAAAGATCACAACCTAAAGTACCTTTGGACATTGTGTGGAAGGGAAGGTGCACATTCCCCCCCTCCCCATCCTGCCCACATTGGCGCCTCGTTACCTCAGTCTGGGCTTGCTCCCAGCCTGTCTAGTCATGTGCATACCTTGCCCGTCCCCTTCCTTCCCTCTTCCATTGGCTGACCCAACAACATCTTTGCCGGTAGACACTGGTGGAGTTTTTTGGTACTTGGATCCAAAAGTTGCTTACTCAAAAAGGCTGCCCCCATCAGAGAATATGCACATAAATACTCATATAATTCAAAAATGTCCATACTTTTAGAAGAAACTAGGTTTATCTAGGCTTTCAGGTGATTACAGAATGATTATGAGCAGTGTTCCCTCTAAGCTGGGTTAGTGTGAGCTAGCTCACAGTTTTTTATCCTGAGGCTCACACATTTTTGTCTTAGCTCAGGAAGGATGGGTTCAGAGCAAAGTAATTTATGCAGCAGCCAAATCGCTCGCTCACAACTTTATTGCCAGTAGCTCACAAAGTAGAATTTTTGCTCACAAGACTCCACAGCTTAGAGGGAACATTGATTATGAGTATGAAGAAAGCTATGTCTGACTGCTCTGGCCTCTTTAGAGTGAAGATGCAATAAAATGCCATAGATAAGTCTAGTTTGTTAACCTTCTTGTCGGTGTAGTACCTTAGGGAGGCAAACCTGTTTGTCTTCAGGCTGGGAAGGGTACTAGTTCTAAGCTGCACAATCCATGTCACGTCAGGCCGCTCAAGCACGTCTTCTTTTACAGAGCAGAAGAGCAGGAGGTGTTCTCAAGAAGAAATTGCAAGGAAGAAGCAAGAAGCTCTCGAGCGGAGGAAGTATAAAATGCAAGCGTTGCTCAAAAATACAGCACCCACATGAGTGTGATCTGTCGGTTTGGATGTGGAAGAGTCGTTGACATAACGAATCCCGAGGAAGACTCTAAACGAGCTTCAGGCTTTTTGAAGTTGTGTCTGTGACACTCGTCCTGCACCTGTTTTGCTGCTTCTGGGAAATAACAATGTTGACCTATAAGAAGAAGCTGCTTTTTTTTTTTAGTTTATATGTTTGTTTGTTTTTTTTGGAAACACTATTGTTTACAGCTGTGAATGGTAATCCTGTTCTCAGGAAAGTGGTCTAGCAAATGGCTTAAATCTCACAAGGGATTTCTGCAGATGCAAGGGATTTCTGGTCCCAGTGGACTATTTTGCTTCTTCTCCCCTTCCACTGCAGCCCCAAATACCTCCTGAAATAATGCTGTTGGGAGGCCCCCCCCAGGAGCAGCATGGGCGGGGGGGTCATAGGTTTACAGTGGGAGGGGGGAATGAAAAAAGTCACTTCCACTTAGTTCCACAAAAGTGATCTGGAGCCCAAGCCTTGGTTTCACTGTTTTGTGACTCAGTAACAGTACAGTCAACACTAATCATAACCTATCAAAGATAATACTTTGACCGTTCCTACTTGAGGCTGCATGGAAGCTTTCAAGATTTTTCTACATTCAGTATTAGGGTTGGATGGTACTCCTTTCTCATCACAAAGTTACCTTGCCCTGGTTTTGTCACCTGTAAGCTATGTACTGGAGGGCTTTCTGTCACATCTCAGTAATCATATTCTGAACTTTGTGACAGGCAGTCGCAAGGCTAATATATCAATAACAACAGTGCACGGCTCAGGCCCATTTTTAATTTTCGTACATCAACAGCACCAAATGATATATCTGTTTTTGTAAATGTCTGTATGTGGTAGGCTGTACCAGGGTTTTCTAGGGTTTATTTATCTCTGTAAATGATGTACCGTTTGTAAATCATGATTAAAATTGCAGCTTCTTATACAGTGATGTTCTCTTCTAATCCAACGGGAAGGGACCCTAGCCCTGCTACGCACAGAATAGAGGTTCTGCTTGAACTCAGCTCACTTCATTGCTAGACCAATTGCTTGTTGTGTGGAGCAGCCCATGTCGATTTCAACACAATGAGGCAAAGTGGCACTAAAACCGTGTTGCCGCTGCCTTCTCTGCACCACTTCCTTGCTTGTGTGTTTAGGGCTTCCTTTATACACACAAAAAATGGTAGCTTAGACTTGTTGCATCCCTGCTACCATGTGAGGAGGAGCAGAGTCCTCTGCAGATCACAGCTGAGCTGCTCCCGTTACCTGCAGAGGAGCGTTGCAGGTCTAGGAGAGCCTCTCCCAAGATTCCAAAGAAGGTGACTAGAGTTTGCAGTGTTGGTAAATTAAAAGCCATACTTTTTGTTTCTCTCTCTGAGAAAAGGCAGGCTGTAAGTTAACACAGACTTATATAAATGTGCCTTACCCTGCTAAGAGGGGGTAGCCTGAAACCTTGAGAGGTAACAAGATCCAATCCATCAGCAGCTACTCCAGCAATATTTTTGAACTTAAAGGCACAGGGCTGATTAGAAAAAAATTGAAATCCATGCACTGAAAATGTTACTTGTTCTAAAGTTTAATATAAGCAGTAGTAGCAGCTGTGACTGGAGGAGTCGCAACAGGATTAATCTGGTTGCATCCTAAATTATATCAACTGTTGGAATAAAAAAGAGGAAGCATTAGAAATCTTATTCCTGGGGGGGGGGGCGAGGCGACACATGAAGATGGCTGCTTGAATCTGGAGCTCCGCACCTTCTTACATGCAGCCTAAATCATAAAGCAGTGCAAAAAACGGTTCCTCCATATATGAGGAAACAGGGCCATAGAAGCGAGAAGCAAAATAAAGGCATCAAGAAGATAGTAACAGACTATTTTCAGCCAATTAAGGAACAACCACAGTGCCACAGCAGCACACACTCAGAAAACAAAATGGCGGATGGCGATCCCAGTAAGAATGCAGCCTCAACAGAACTGGGGGCACAAGATATTCTCTTAGAAATGAATAGTATGGAAACACATCTAACTGAAATGATGAAACAGATTTTTGACCCTATCCAAAACCAGCTGACTGAGATTAAACAAGCTTTACAAGAAGTAGACTTAAAAGCTGAATGGGCAAAGTTAGAAGCGCAGCAAGTAGGAGATGAAATTAAACCTCTAGTTAGAAGCACAGCAAGTAGGAGATGAAATTAAACCTTAAAAAGGAGAAAAAGTAACTCAAAGCAGGATCTTAGCACTTGAAATGGAAATGTGGCAAAACAACAAAATTTAGAGGCTTTCCAGAGGGTGCTGCTCAAATATTTTTAGCACCGTGGATAACCTCGGCGCTAAAACTAGAGGAAAATGATAATCCGATAATATTGAAAGCCTATTGCCTGGGACCACGAGGTAGTGATACCCAGAGACGACTACAAGATATATTAGCTACTTTCCACGATACAAGAACATGGCGCAAGATCCTAACGGAGGCAAGAATTAAAAACCATCTACTATTTTTAGAAAATAAAATAGAAGTGTTTCCAGATTTGCCTCCTGAAGCCATCAATCTTTGTAGAGCATTGAAGCCAATAACTACTCAACTACAAGAAGCAAATCTTAGTCATAAATGGGCGGCGGCCACTAAAATACAAGTCTGGCATAAAGGGACCTTGCTGAGCGCTACAGACTTAAACTTAGGACAACTCCTGCTTGAAACTCTGGGACTTTTGCACCATCCTATGGAGCTTGGCAAAAAATCTTTGAAAAGAAAACTGGACCTTGAACTGACACCCTTGAACTGATGTGTGCCATCAAATATTAACCAGAGGCTTGTCTGGAAAACTGATCCCAAAGGTGCATTGCGAAAGTGTCTGGTTTCTGGCAGCTCCTGCCTATCTTCTCGATAGGAACCCAAACCAGCTTACACTTTCTGCCTCTCCTTTGTTTTATCCTCACAACAACCCTGTGAGCTGGGTTAGGCTGAGAGCGTGTGACTGTCCCAAGGTCACCCAGCGAGCTTCCATGGCGGAGTACCAAGTATTGTTGTTTTCAAAACCTCCATTTTCTTCAACCTTCACTATTGACTTACAATAACCAGATGAGACAAAGGTATTCATTACAATATGCATTTTATTGGACAAAATAACACCAACAAAAAAGCGAAAGTTGAATTCAAACAACTTAACCAAGGAGAAACAAATAGTGGTCTGCTTTATACAAAATTTAGAAGAGCTCTGAGGAAAAGAAAGGGGGCAGGTTGTATATTAGTGCAAAATATGATCAAGGTAGGGCTCGATACAAGTTGAAATGTCTGCTAAAGCAGAGTTTGGGGGTTATTGCCAAGTATGATGAAACCAGCTAGTTGTTTACAAAAGCAATTAACGCAGTAGGAGCAGGTGTTTGTCTGTAGCATGACAGACTTTAGTGAGACCCAGTACAGTGTCAGAAACCAGCAAAGATTTCATTGGAAGAGACTGAGGGAGATGGCACTTTACTTCCTGCAGCTTCTTTGAGAAGAGGAGCTTGAAACAAATTTCATGCTGGAGCAGCTTCCGCTTCCAAGGCTCACCCCTCCTCCGATGCCTCTTCCACTTCCGGAACTGAAACCGCCTCCTCCGACACCAAGTCCACCCCCAAGGCCTACGCATCCTGCTCCCATGCCAAATCCACTTCCTCCTCCCAGGCTGAGGCTGTTTCCGCCTCCAAAGCCCAGGTTGTTGCAGGCAGCACCACTGCGATTCATGGTCGAAGACACAACCGCTGTGGGAAGAAAAGGAAGCACCTCGTTGAGAATCTGCCCCTCAGTAGAGTGAAATGAATGGATGGGCGGGTAAAGATCCCATTGTCTACTCTGCAGGGCAGAAAATGGGGTAAGATCAGGCAAACAGGCCCTTAAACCAGCACAGCCTGATGAGTTATGGCATTGCATTGTGCAGCAAAACAGCCACGATACTGAGCTAGTGCAGTGAAATTGTGAAAGTCACTGTCAGGGGACATAATGATCACCATAAGCACGTGTGTGTGTAAAGTGCTGTCAAGTTGCAGCTGAGGTGGTTTGCCATTGCCTGCCTCTGTGCAGCAACCCTGATGTCCTTGGTGGTCTCTCCCCCCCCCCCCCCCCAAGTACTAACCATGGCAACCCTGTTTAGCTTCCACATTGTCAAACTCCAGGTAGTGGATGGCGATCTCCTAGGATTACAACTGATCTCCAGGTGACAGAGATCAGTTCACCTGGAGAAACTGGCTGCTTTGGAAGATGGACTCTATGGCATTATGCCCCAAACCCTGACCTCCTCATAAGGTTACCAGGTCTGGGTTGGAAAATACCTGGAAACTTTGGG
Organism: Lepidodactylus listeri; assembly: GCA_029233225.1. NCBI lineage: Eukaryota > Metazoa > Chordata > Lepidosauria > Squamata > Gekkonidae > Lepidodactylus > Lepidodactylus listeri. Next base: position 51,026,096 of record JARCFY010000015.1, on the reverse strand, counting down.
GGTGAAACCAGGAGAGGGTGAGGTTTGGGGAGGGGCCTCAGCATGGTACAAGGCCATAGAGTCCTCCCTTCAAAGCAGCCATTTTCTCCAGGGGAGCTGTTCTCTTGTCAGCAGTTATAAAAGCAGGAGATTCCCAGGCCCCACCTGGAGGCTGGCTGGCAACTGTACTTCCTTAGGCTCCCCCCCCACCCCCCGATCTTCAGATATTTCCCAACCTGGAGCTGGTAACACTATTGTGAGATCTGACAAGATCACACTAGTCTGCGCCATCCAGGCCAGGGCCCCCATAAACATAAATGGCTTTAAAAAAGAGTTAGACAAATTCAAGAAGGAGAGGTCCATCAATGGCTACTAGCCACAGTGACTAAAGGAAACATCCACATCCAGAAGCTGCAAACCAGGAGAGGGTCTTGGCCTCTTTGCCTTTTTGCTTGGCCCTCCGGGGCAACTGGTTGTTTGCTGTGTGAAAGAGGATGATGTGCTAGATCCAGCAGGATTTTTCCTATGTTCGTAGTGCAAAAATATAGTTACATTACCACAAGTGCATAGTGGGTGGCCACACTGGGAGCAAGGAAAGTTCCCCATTGGCCACTGACCTGGATGGGGCTGATGGCCCAAATCAAACTCCATCACTGTAGAGGCCACTTAGTTGGGACCCTTCACCAGCAACATTGATTGGTATCAGCTTACCAGTTGCCTCCTCCAGCATCACTGTCAGTTGGTGGTGGGGTGGGGGTAGGCAATGGGTGAGCTGAGCTGTATTATTGGTGGTGCTGGCCAGATCTGAGCTCAATGCTCCCTACAGTGCTAGTTTGTGACATTGTAGGGGATACTCAGTTTGGCTTGCTCCTGGGTCCTTTTAACTTCCCAATCTGCCCCCTGGGCCACATATAAGACAACTATGGATGGAAAGACTGTGTGGTAGTATGGGACAGCTGCAGAAGAATGCAGTCCTTTCCATGTAAACAGAATCCTTCTTGCATAGATGTGATCCCCAAATAGGAATGTTAAGCAAGGTACTTACAGATGTTGACTGCATTGGCTCCATCATTTCCCAGCCTGCCAGGAAAAAAATCGGGGGAGATAAGAATTCAAACATAGACTGAACATCTGGAGATGGTTCAAAAGAGACAGCATGAGCGTTAATCAATTAGACGAGTTACCAGAGGGAAGCAATGGCTCATTGTAGCAAAGCCTGCAGTCCTTAGAGACAGGCTATTGTATGGGACACCTACATTGCTCTGGCCTTCTATCAAAGTCTCTTTGTCCACAGTAGACTCTTCCATTAGTAACCTGAAAACCTTGAATGAATGCCTGATGTGGTTTTGATAGAACTCAAGGTCATTTGCACTGGGTCTTATCCCTAAGACTTTCTCCCCATGTTATCTGAATTGTTAACCAATGCTGGGGAGAAGTACATCACCAGAATAGCAAACCAAGAGCCTGCATATTGGAAAAATGGAGCCCACCCTTTTTGGACAAAGTCATAAAGAGCTACCATACCTAAAACTGGCTAGCTGGAACCACAGGACCTGGGGGTGGGGACACCAGACTGTGCCCCCATGAGAGCTGTTTTGCTAACAGCCACACAGAATCGATTCCTTATGTTCCCTTCCCTTTTAGTGACCTTGAACATGGACATGAGTCATCAAGGCTGCTGGAGCTTGCACTTTTCACAACACTATTTCCCAAGATGGGCTTTTGTAAGAGCAGTTTTCCCCTAGGGCTTCCTTGCTTACTAAGCACAAGATTTTCTTCATTTGAGCTCCATGGCAGATCCTATTACTCAGAATCAGAATTGGGGTGGGGGATATAATGTAGAAGTGGGATTTAAATGTACTTTAGTGATTATTCATAGAGAAGTCAGAAGCCCTAGTCGTCTTGAATGAGCTAGAAAGGGGTACAAGGGTGGATCTGGTTGCTATCTCTGCCTCACTGACCTGCATTCCTCTCCTTCCAGAAGCTTCCTGTAGGTGGCAATCTCAATATCCAGGGCCAGCTTGGTGTTCATCAGATCCTGGTACTCCTTCAGCTGCCGGGCCATGTCCTGCTTGGATCTCTGAAGAGCATCTTCCAACTCATTCAGTTTCTGCCTTGCATCCTTGAGGGCCAGCTCGCCACGCTCTTCTGCCTCAGCAATGGCTGCCTGCAGGCTGGCACACTGTTGTGGGGGGAGAGAAGTGTCAATTAAATTTGATTGCAAATGCCTTGAGGAAGGGACCCATCGTTTATGTCACTCCAGTTTGGTGTAGTGGTTAAGAGTGGCAGACTCTAATCTGGGAGAACTGGGTTTGATTCCCCACTCCTCTTCCACATGCACCCAGCTGAGTGACCTTGGGTCAGTCACAGTTCTCTCAGAGCTGTTCTCTCAAGAGCAGTTCTCTCAGAGCTCTCTCAGCCCCATCTATCTTACAGGGTGTCTGTTGTGAGGAAGAGAAGGAGACTGTAAGCTGCTCTGATTGAAGGAAGGTGTATAAATTCAACCTCCTCCTCCTCCTCCTCCTCCAAGCACCATTATCTTAAGAGTACCATATAAATAAAAACTGATAACCAAAGGTTCTATTTATGGATTTATGGTGAAAAAACACCACACAGGGCTGCGGTCACACACACTAAATAATCCACTTTCAGTCCACTTCCAATGCACTTTACAACTGGATTTTGTCAGTTCACACAGTAAAAATCCAGTATGAAAGTGGACTGAAAGTGGATTATTTAGTGTGTGTGACCGCTGGTGACCTTCCTCTGTCTATCTTCATATTTCATTTCTGTGTGAAGAGAATTATACAACAAAGCAATTTTTCTGTCAACAGAATATCAACAATGGCTGATGGTAATGTTTGAACCGTGGGCCTAACACTGGTGCTGATGTAAATACTCAGTGATGCTGGGAGTGATGTAACATAATAACTAAGGTGAAGGATGGGATGGGAATTCTACATGATAAAAATGATCTTCCATACTTCTTTGGGATAGAACAGGAGCTCAGCTCCATTGTGTGCTATATATGTTGGGAGAATAGTTTGCCCTCTTTCGAAACGGTAGACGTATTTTCACATGGCCGTTTCCAGCAATGTCCCACCTGCTTCTTCACACTGTCAATTTCAGCTCGCAGTCTCTGGATTTGTCGGTTGATTTCGGCAATCTCATGCTTGGTATTGCGGAGGTCATCACCGTGCCTTCCAGCAGTAGCCTGGAGCTCTTCATACTGATATATGCAAGAAAAAGACACACAAAACGTTAGTATTCATTCTGTTTGGAGCAAAAAGTTACTCTTTTAACTCAGTATTTATAATGATCATTTTAAACAGTACATGGTCCAGCATGAAGGCATAATTTCTTCTTGTTTAATATTTTTTTAAAAAAGATGATTCAGGTCTTTGGTATAGTGCAGATGGAAAACTGCAGAGCAAGAATATTCAACAACAGAGAAAGATTATTCTGTAAATTTTACCTCCAGAGTAAATTATGCAAGTTTCAAAACATTTCCAGCTGTTATTTGATCTACCAAACAGACCTCATTGGTATTATGAATGCAAGCAGAAATGGTAATGGCATATTTGTTAACATACGATGGTATTGTGCAATGATTGCACAACAGTGAATATAGTTGAGGGGAAGGAGAAATGATGATCAGTATAGGGGGTTGGAAATTTGGACTGGGCTCAGTAAGGCAAGCTCCCCCAACCTCTGACTATCACGGTAGATGCAACCCGCTAGTCATGGATGGAGGCCCATTACAAGCCCGATACTGTGCTGTGTTGCTGCTCCACTGGGACTGCCTTCTGGAGTATCTAGCAGACCACAGTCCATGGTCAATGGGCTGTATTTGTCACTGTATTTATCTGTATTTATCTTTTTAAATCCAGCTCTTTATTTTTTGTGAATCACTACTCACCTTCAGATACAGCTAGAATGAGAGTCCATCTGTCCTATTTATTCCAATAGATAGGACAGATGGACTCCCATTCTAGCTGTATTTGAAGAAGTGAGCAGTGACTCACGAAAGCTCATACCCTGCCACATATTTTGTTAGTCTTTAAGGTGCTACTGGACTCTTGCTCTTTTCTACTGCTACAGGCAGACTAACACACCCATCTTATTATTTATTTTTATCTGCTTAATAGTGAGATTCTCAGAGATCTAGTGATGATATTCAGATTGCGTGGGAACCAACCACACAGTTCTGGCAATTCATGGCTGAGGACAGACTGGCAATCTGCCCCGGGAGAGCTCCGCTTGGGAAGCGGGGGAAGGGAGCCCGTTCAGACATCTGCAGCTGTCCCTCAGCTCCCTTCCACACTTACACATTTTGTAGCCGGTTTCCTTTCGCTTTAGGAGGACACCGGGAGAAACCGGTGTCCAGGGGCTGTCTTCCACATGCCTCCCGCTTTCAGGCATACACACATTGCGAAACAGCCCTGCCACAAGCTGCAGAGGCCGGCCCACCCGGGGCTGCTCCGCAGCCGTCTGAACGCTCTGTAACAGCATCCTTGCGCAATACTCTGGCCAGTGTGAACGGCCAGCCCCGGGGGAATTTCCCCCCCCCCCCGCAGCTTTTGCCTCCAGATTCCTCCCGCTCCAGATTGCCAGTCTGTCCTTGGCCCATATGTTACCACTGCAGCCCCAAATGTACCTATGTATGAATCAGGCTTGGATTTACTGCTCTCTTAAGTAGATTAAGTAAGTGCTAGAAGTGTATTCCACTAGATATGAGTTCTAGAATTTATCTGTTACTTAAGGTTCTTTACCTTGCTTTGGTACCAAGATTCAGCCTCAACTCTGCTCCTGTTTGCAATGTCTTCATACTGATTTTTGACTTCAGCAATGATGCTATCAAGGTCCAAGTTGCGGTTGTTGTCCATGGAGAGAACCACAGAAGTATCGGTGACTTGGGCTTGCATTTGTTCAAGTTCCTGAAAATGATACAATAATATCCCATTAGAAAAAAAACCCCATTATATGCACGGGAGATGTAGGGTTCCGGGATCAGAGTAATAAAACAATACCAATGATAAGAAGTAGAAAGAAGGAGATAATGGGGTCCTTAAACCCCACACTGTATCTATTGGAAATCCATATTAACTTCCTGGCCTCATGAAATTCCATGAGCCCTTGCATATGCATTTTCCAGCTTTTCTCCCTATCAATACAGAAACTGGCCCAATGATATTTCCAGGAAGCTGAATTCTATCCCAGATACCAGATTCTATGTTTGTGCAGTATTTCATTTGACCAATAGAATGGGCATCACCTCGAATATATATACTTCCTTTAGCATTTTACATTGCATTTTTGAAAGAATGACATTATTGCTCTGATATGTTTAGAAAGACCTGATCATTTTTCATGGAATATTGATATTTATTAATTACCACGCTCAAAGAGTAAAGCTTCATGGTCATAGCATCAGCTTCTCTAAGCCACTCTCTTTTTTTAAATTCTCTTAACTTCTTCGAAGTTCTTCAGAACTTCTGCTCGAGCAGGAAATCTCCAGGATTGTCTCAAATTCTACTGTAGCAGAAATCCAGTGGAAATGCTATCAGTGTGTGAAACATCGCTAGTTCTCTCCAGTCCCATAGTTGCTTCCTTTGCCCCAGGCAAAATCTGGCTACAGTAGGAAACACCTACAGTCAGTTGATAGCTCTGATTTTACGATTTTCTCAGTGCTATCCAGTGAACCCTAAAAAAACTGGCTCCTCTCCGTGGTAGAATAAGACCTTGTTTCCTACCACACTACTCAGCAGAGTTTGAAGCCTTCCACCAACCTAAGGAACCTAAGAAGCCTTCCTGGCTCTTTCTCCAGCAGAAACCTAGACGAAAAGAACACTTCAGATTTTGCTGAGCAGAGTGTTAGGCTACAAGCTGATAATTCCAATGGACCAGCCAGCCCGTGCAGTCTAACAATATAGCACCGAACTTAAGTGAAAAAGGAATAGGAAGGATCCTTCTTACCTCTTGATACAGGGCTTTGAGGAAGCAGAGCTCGTCTCTCAAGGAATCTGTCTTGGCTTCCAGTTCTACTTTGTTCATGTAGGCACCATCCACATCCTAAAAGGAGCAATTTATTGTTGAACCAGATGGTCAGAAGCAAAGGAAGAAGCTACAGAGGCGAAAGAGCAACCCAGTTTACGAATCGATTAGTATTAGGTTTTTCAGTTCCATGAACATTTCAGCCACCTAGTGGACAATGCTTTTGGTGTTGCTAATGATGACAGTGGTACCTCCCCCATTTTATGATCCCTGTTTCAAAATCTCAAAATAGTATAGAAGCTGAACGCTCCTACACTGGAACACTGAAGAGGGGGAGTTAGGGTTGCCAAGTCTTCAAAACTCACCGGCGGGGGGGAGTCTTTCTCCGGCCGGGAGTTTCTCCTGGCGTGCGTGCGCCCAGCGACGTTACCGGAAGTGACGTCAGCACGTTGGGGGCGTTGCCAGGGCGACGCTCTGGCAATCGCCCCAAAACTCTATGGTATCATAGAGTTTGGGGCGATTGCCAGAGCGTCGCCCTGGCAACGCCCCCCAACGTGCTGACGTCACTTCCGGTGATGTCATTACGTCGTCCTCGCTGGACAACTTTGGGGGTGGGGTTCCCCCCGCTGGCCAAATGCTGGCCGGCGGATCGGGAACCCCTTTAGCGGGGGATCCCCCACCCCCTGGGCTGACTTGGCAGCCCTAGGGGAGTGCCAATGGGTGTGTGTAAAATCCCATCAAGTCTCAGCCGACTTATGGTGACCCCAGCAAGGGGCTTTCAAGGCAAGTGAGAAGCAGAGGTGGTTTGCCATTGTCTTCCTCTGCAGAGTCTTCCTTGGTTGGTCTCCCTTCCAAGTACCGACCCTGCTTGGCTTATGAAATCTGACAAGATCGGGCTATACCATGCTGCCTCCCCTCCGAAGTGCCAGTATAGCCTTTATTAAAAAAAAGATGGACACTAGCTGAAAAGTACTGGAGTAGTAATACACAACACCAGCACAACTAATCGCTTCTGGACAGCAGCAACGGCCCAATGTTTCGGGAACCTGTAATTTTCTTTGCAAAGATATAAACTGTTTGCAGGGTAGACGCAACCACGCAGTAGCATAGCAGTAAAGAAAGATCTCTCATGAAACGATCTCTCCTGAAAAACACTGAACGGAATTGCACTCTCCAGGGACACTTACCTTCTTAAGGGTTACAAAGTCATTCTCTGCAGTTGTACGCCTGTTGATCTCATCTTCATATCTGTTAGGAAAAGAAAAACAAGGTTTCTTCAGACAAATCAAGTGAGACCAGGTTGCATCCCTCAAAGGAGTTTAGAATGAGACCTGGTTTCCCAGGAGATTATCCTTAGAATGGTGGCTCTAAAGGTGACCAGCCTGTAGTGGTTAGTGTCTCAGGTGGCATTAGCAGCTGGGAGGGAGGGGTTGTGCCACGCCCAGACAGGAACCTTGGAGGCAGGCATTACATTGTGTTAAATCCTTGTCGTGCAGCAGGCATTACACATGAACAGGCTGCAAGTCTGAGCAGTAGCCAAGTTGTGATAATAAAACAGCCACCTATTTTAATGCAGTTTTTAACAGAAAAAAATACAAAAAATGGGAGTGATTCCTTTAGGAGAAAGAGAAACAGAGTGTGAGAGAGATTTACTTGCTCTTGAAGTCCTCAACAAGATTCTGCATGTTATTCAGTTCTCCATCCAGTCTGGCTCTGTCATTCTCCAGAATATTCAGCTGCTTCCTGAGGTTGTTGATGTAGCCCTCAAAGAGCGGTTCAGTGTTGTTTCTAACAGTTTTCTGGCCTTGTTCCTGAAGCAGCGTCCATTTAGTTTCCAAGACTTTATTCTGTTGTTCAAGGAAACGCACCTGGAAGCAAGCAGATCCCAAAATGTTACTTCTTCCCATTGCATTATCACAACAAGATGACTTCTTTTGTAGTGTTCTAGCAAGGTATATGTCTGCATCTTTAGTATAGGAAATAAAACCAAAACCCTGTACAGAAACAGAAGGAAGTGAAAATGGTAGCACCCTGCACATCTTTTCAATTCTGGAATTAATTTTGGAAACTCTCTTAGGTAAATTGGAGTTGAAGAAAAATAGATTCAGTGGAGAATTAAATTATGGAACAATATAGAGACGGAACAGAAAACTCTCTCTTCCCTTGCGCAAAGCATATTATGGCCCTCATGCAGAGAAGAAAGCAAAATGCTTCACCCCGCATGGTAAAGCCTCCCAGTCATCCCAAACTCCCTCAAGGGTATGTTCTGCTGCTGCCGACTCGCAGGCTTTTACTTTGGCTGCTCCAATGTCGTGGAATATTCCCCAAGAGGAAATCAAAAGATTTATGTCTCTCTTTGAAACTGTGGAGGGCTTGTAAAACACAACTTTGCAACCATAGAAGAGCCTTTAGTTTGTTGAGATGAATAGTTTGGGAAACAGCAGTCTTCGATAGAATTTATTGAGTTCCCCCCCCCCCTCGCTTGTTGTTTTAATTCTGCTCTTCTCAGAAAATGTTGATTTTATTGTTGTTGCCTGGCTTGAGTCCCAGTTACCTGGGAGGAAGGTGGGCTTGTAAATGTTTTACATAAAGCAAAATAAATATTTTACATGGTTGCTTTATGCAAGGACCACAGCATGGCATTGCTTATCGCTGTCTCCTCTACATTGCACAGAGAGTCTCCATGCCAGCTTCAGTTGCACCAATGAACTTTGGGAAGTGGTCTGGTGTTTTTCTATGCAAAGTAAGGAGTCTAGGCACTATGCATCACAGCCTTCTCATCTGGAAGTTGTTTCATGGCAACATCTTCCAGCAGCCTCCTCAAGAAAGGTAGTTTATAGGATGACCAGTCAGGGATGAGAAGTGGAGTGGCTGTCTTATTCAAATAGTAATTTGGTTATTCAAGTGTGGTGCAAAGAGGTAAATTTTTTTTTTTCCAATCTAGGTAAATGGGTAATAGAATGAGAACATTCATGAAAATTTCAATTTGTATGTGGCAGCAATGAAAACAGCAACTCACATGCTGGGGATTATTGTGTGTTATGTGCCATTAAGTTGCTTTTACAAATCAGTGACCTCCAAAATGCCCTATCACTGAGAGCCTTTCTGTGGTCTTGCAAACTCCTTGACTGAGTCAATCCACCTCTTTTTCTATGGACTTCAACTTTTCCTAGCATTTTCCAGCGGGTCTGTGGATAATTAGGACAGGATAGAATTGCCAGTATTACACTGCTCTTGCATAAATCTACCCACATTCGCAGTACTGGATACAGTTCCATCAGTCAGTCACTCCACCACTTGGTCATATTTTTTAAAGTCTTTTCCCTCCAAAGCAGACAGGGTGGCATTGGTGTGGGTTCTTCTCCCTGCCTTATCCTCACAGCTATTCTGCCACAGCTATGTGGTGATGATGCTTCTTCCCTCTTCCTAAAACCTCTTTCCACTCTGTCTAAAATGGAACTGAGTCATAAAACTTCATGATGCTGCAGCACCAGAAGAAAGCTGGTGCTGAGTGGATGGTCCGCTCAGAAGAGTAGCTCAGATACTGAAAAGTCTAGCAAGTCTGGCTGAATTCAACACTCTTGGCCAGCTAGTAGGAAAACCTGTGAATGGTTCACAACACCTCTAGATAGGAACCCCATCTGATGCTGAGTGAATATGCCCTCCAGTTTCCTGCTGGAAATAAGCTAATGAGATAACTGAATTCAAGAATTCAAATAGTTCATACAATGGTTACATCTGGGCACTGCTCTGATATACCAAATTGAAGATATACCATCTGCATGATGTTTATGTTGTTTTATATGTTTTAATGTTTTTAAGATATTGTATTTGTTACTGTTTGGCTTTGTTGCTAGCCGCCCTGAGCCTGCCATATGGCAGGGAGGGCGGGATATAAACCTCAATAAATAAATAAATAATAAAGAACCACACAGCTGTTAACTCTTCGTTCTGTCTTTATGTTGCAGCAAAATCTCGGTGTTCACAACAACAGCCTTGAGGTAAACTACGTATTCCAATGCAAGACTAGTTTTTCTCCAGAGATGTCATCAGAAAAGAGGGGGCCATCATAGACAGCTTACAGTTATGTTCAGTAACCTTTGCGGGGGGTATGTAACCTTTTGGGGGGTGTCATCTTACATTCAGAGTCACCTTCCTTTCAAGTGAATACTGTATTTATATTATACTATTTATTTATTTATATTTATAAATCGGACTTTTAGATTGTCCTCTCCTGTGCACAGGGCTCAGGACAGTGAATTCAATAAAGACATTCATAATCAAAACATTTAAACAAGTCAGTCAATCAATCAAGTCAGCCTTTATTGGCATATAACATTGATAAGTCAATTCCACACAATTAGTCAGTAAGCAATACAGATATTCCAAACAATTTTCGATGGTGCTTTCAAATAAACCAATTTGTATCCTACCTCATGGGAGTGAGGATTAAGGAAGGCACCAGGCTAAATGGAACTGTTGCTGTTCTCAACAATAGGCCTGGAGGAATATCTCTGCCTTACAGGCCCTGTGGAACTGCATTCGGTCTCACAGGGCAGGAATGTCATTTGGCAGAGAGTTCCACCAGGTTGGGGGCAGGGCCAAAAATGCCCTGGATCTAGTTGACAGTGGATGTTTTTTGGGCCAGGGATCACCAGAAGGTTTTTCTCCCCAGAGCGTAATGTTCTTTGGGGGTTATACCAGGAGAGGTGGTCCCATAGATACGTTGGTCCAACTAGGGAATGTGTTTACACTTTTATTTTACTTTACGCTTTGCCTGAGTCAATGGATTCCCTAACCAGGATTGAACTTCTTCCACATTCCACACCTGTCTTCTCCCATGTCTTTAAGCTTCATGTTTTCTTTTATCTGGAGTAATTTGTCGCAACATTTCTTTCAACATCCAACTCATCCCCCACAATCTGGGAGAGCCAGTTTGGTGTAGTGGTTAAATGTGCAGACTCTAATCTGGGAGAACCGGGTTTGATTCCCCACTCCTCCACTTGCACCTGCTGGATGACCTTGGGCAAGCCATAGCTCTGGCACAGCTGTTCTCTCAAGGACAGTTGTCTCAGAGCTCTCTCAGCCCCACCTACCTCACAGGGTGTCTGTTGTGGGGAGGGGAAGGGAAAGGAGTTTGTAAGCTGCTCTGAGACTCTAAGTGAGTGAAGGGTGGGATATAAATCCAATCTCTTCTCTTCTTCTTCAATCCACTCAATACAAATCAAGGATAGTAGGAAAGGATTGTTTATTTATAAATTATTTAGAAGTTGAAACATAGAAAAGGGCAGGGCAGGGAGGAGGGACTGAGGGAATGCCATGTGAAACAAAAAAGCTGACAAAAGGACAGTGACAGAAGGGGATGGCTAACATCCCTAGGGAAGCAGTTCCACAATCTTGGTGCCATGACTAAGAAGACCCTCTGTTGGGGCATCCAAAGAAGGTCTCAGAACAGTCCTTCAGAGACTCTTTTTCTTTTTCACAATCCTTCAGACTATAGTAGGCTGAGAAAAATCAGGTGCACCTGTCTAAAGTATGTGAAATTCTCCCCCCCCCTTTCTCTTTCCCCCTCCCCTTCTCCTACATCCAGAAAGCCTCTCCTTAGTTGACCACACCCTGTGTGGTAGGCTACACTGAGAGATAATATTTGCCTAACTTAATTTTATCAAGAAGGATATACTAGAAAAAGAATAGAACAGGGAAGCCAGAGTGAATGAGAGGCGGGAACTTTTTCTATGTGAGAAAAAGTTAAAGCACTAGAAGCTTTTCAGTTTAGGGCCGATTTCCAACAAGTAGCTGTGCCACTGTTGCTCTTCCATTTGCCCCGGTTGCATTGGTCAATTTCACACTATTTGCTGCGTGGCCACATTTTGACCTGCAGCTTCCCTGATTTCCCCTGCATCTTCTCGATCCTTGTTTTTTGAGATTGAGAAGATGCGGGGGAAATTGGGGAAAGCTGGGATCAAAATGCGAATAATGTGAAATTGACCAATGCAACCAGGGTCAAATGGAAGAGCGATGGCAGCACAGCTACTTGTGGGAAATTGGTCTAGGAAAACACAAAAAAGGGGTAACATGTCTGCAGTTTATAAAATTATGCACAATGTGGAAAAAATGGATGCTGAGGTGTTTCTTCTCACTTTCCCGTAATACTAGAAGTTGAGGTCTTCCTGTCAAGTTTGGCCCCTTTATCCTGCCTTCCAGTGTGAGGTGGGTCATGACCAGAGACAGAGTTTTTTCAGTGGTGGCGCCATGCCTGTGGAGTGCCCTTCTTCTTAAGGCTCACCTGGCACCTACCCTACTTACTTTTTAGGAACCTGGCTTTTAATTAAGTGGTTGATTTTTTAACCCATTTTCTAGTATGCCTTTGGCCTGAGAAGTGTTTTTGGAGACCCATTTTAAGATGCTATATGTTTTAGGGTGTTTTTAAGTGGGATTTTTAATGCCGGGTTTTAAATAGTATTTAAAATGGTTATGACTTTTATGGCATTATGTTTTTGTTATTTTTGTAAGCTGTCCCAAGCAGGCTCTAAGGAGAGACAGCATAGAAATCATCAAATAAATTGGTTGATTGATAGGAAGTTCATGACAGACAAAAGAGTGGGTAAGAGCAGACTGTAAAATAAATATGAGCACTCGGTGTGATGCAGTGGCAAAAAAGGCAAATTCAGTCTTGGGTTGTATTAAAAGGGCCATAGCATCGAAATGGCAGGAGGTCATAGCCCCTCTGTATACTGCCTTGGTCAGGCCACACCTTGAGTACTGTGTGCAGTTCTGGAGGCCTCACTTCAAAAATGATGTTGACAAAATCGAGAGGGTGCAGAAAAGAATGATGAGGATGATCAGGGGTCTGGAGACCGGGATCAATTTCCCACAGCTGCTGCTCTGCCCCCACTCCTCCCTTTGCCCTAATCGTGTCAATATCCCACTATTTGCTGCGCGGCCGCATTTTGCCTCGGAGCTTCACCCAATTTCCGCTGTGTCTACCCAATCCTGCTTTTTGAGGATCGAGTAGACGGGGCAGAAATTGGGTGAAGCTCCTGGGCAAAATAGTGGGAAATTGACACTTAGGATCGGGGCAAAGGGAGGAGCGGGGGTGGAGCAATGTCTGTGGGAAATCGGTCCAAGACCTACAGGGAAAGGCTAAGAGCTGTGGGAATGTTTAGTTTGAAGAAGAGGAGATTGAGGGGGGACATGATTGCTCTCTTTAAATATTTGAAAGACTCTCAGTTGGAGGAGGGCAAGGAGCTGTTCCAGTTGGCAGCAGAGGATAGGACCTGAAGCAGCGGGTTTAAATTACATGCAGAAAGGTATCAGATGGATATTAGGAAACACTTTTTCACGGTCAGAGTGGTTCAAAGATGGAATCAGCTGCCTAGAGAGGTGGTTAGCTTCCCTTCACTGGCAGCTTTCAAGAAGAGTCTGGATGAATATTTGTCAGAGACGTTTTAGGCTGGTCCTGCACTGGTCAGGGTGTTGGACTAGATGGTCTGTATGGCCCCTTCCAACATTATGATTCTAAAAGGAAATATTTCTTCACATATCATAAATATGCCTCACTGCAGGCCTCAGAAAGAGGATAACACCAACTGCTGAAGGAATACCAGAGAGTTGGAGAGGGGCTTTAACATCTCTTTCATAACCCTTGCCCCTGTTTTTGTCACTTTACTGCCAAGAGATGTTCCTTGGCATCTTTTTGTATTGTTACAACCAGCCCTAAGTGAGAGAAGAGGACCAAACCAATGATGGGGAGAAAGAAGAGATTGGATTTATACCCCGTCCTTCACTACCTGAAGCAGTCTCAGAGCAGTTTACAATCTCCTTTCACTTCCCCTCCCCACAACAGACACCCTGTGAGGTAGGTAGGGCTGAGAGAGCTCTCCCAAGAACTGCTTTTGAGAGGACAGCCCCAAGAGAGCCATGACTGACCCAAGGTCACACCAGCAGCTGCATGTGGAGGAGTGAGGACTCAAACCTGGTTCTCCCAGATTAGAGTCCATGCTCCTAATCACTACAGCAAACTGGAACAACAACAGCACAATGGTGCAATGAGAAAAAAGAATGTGGGAACTGCTATAGACTATTATACAGATCCGTCAGAAGAAGCGTAGGCGAAACGTGATGGGATAGTTTAATAGAATAAAACCATTCTTTCCCCCATTGTACGATTGTTTTTTGTTCTTTCACATCCTACTATAAGCATCTTGGAAATCATTTGATCAAAAGGTGGAATAGAAATCTCAAAATAAAAGTAAGTGCATAATGAAAGGAGTTTAGACAGACTCATGGAGGTCTATCAGTCACTGTTGGCCATGAGGATTAAATGGAACCTCCATGCTCAGAAATGTCATTGATTACCAGTTGCTGGAGGTTAACAGTGGAAGAAGGCATCTTCTTCTCAGTGGAAGAAGATCATCCCAATGGAAGAAGCTACCTTTTCTACCTGCTTATGAGCATCTCAGGAACATCTTCTGGGCTACTGTGGGATGCAGGATGCTAGACAAGGTATAGACTTTTAGTCTCATCCAGCATGGCTTTCTGAGGTATCCCATCATAGTCAAGAGTAAACTCATGCATCAGATTTTGTTTCATTTCATATATTTTTATTCATTTCAAAAGTGTCTGTTTCAAGAAAGCTCTCTCTATCCCCTCTTTCCAAGGAACACAGGTTTATGCCGAAAAACACTGGCTTCCTTGTAAAAGTGAAATTACTAGAGTCAGAGAAAGAAGAGAGTGCAATAATGAAAGAGAACAAAAAAAAGAAAGAAAATCATTTCCCAACTAGAATGTACTGTTTAGACAGGGAATTATTTTGTTTACATGGGAATTATGCTAATTAAAATACCTCATTTTGTAATGATTGTGATTAATAAGAAGAAATAGCCTTACCTTACCTATGCAATTTGTTAAATATTCATAGAGGAAGTATATTAAGAAAGTATTCTTGAGCGGGTTGCAAAAAAAACCCCCACTGTGGAACTTCCTGGGAAATTCATTGAGCCTGGGATGGGAATTTCAGAGGAATATCTATGATTCATCATGGCTGCTGCGATCTGGGCTAAGCTTAGGGTTGCCAAGTCTGGGGTGGAAATACCTGGAGACTTTGGGGGTGGGTCCAGGAAGGGCAGGGTTTGGGGAGAGGAGAGGTGGGGGCCTCAGCATGGTGCAGTGCCATAGAGTCCACCCTTCAAAGCAGCCACTTTCTCCGGGAGAACTGATCTTAGGGTTGCCAGGTCTGGGTTGGAAAATACCTGGAGATTTGGGGGGGGGGGGGATCCAGGAGAGGATGGGGTTTGGGGAGGGGTGGGACCTCAGCATGGTATGATGCCATAGAGTCCACCTTTCAAAGCAGCCATTTTCTCTAGGGGAGCTGATCTCTGTCAGCTGGAGATCAGTTGTAAAAGTGGGAGATCTCCAGGCCCCACAGAGGCTGGCAATCCTAGCTAAGCTGATAAAATTGAAAGTCAGCCCACAATTGTATTTAGCTGTTTTAGATTAGATAAAGGTATAGGTAAAGGTAAAGGTTTCTCTTGCTCAAAAGTCATTCGAATCCGACTCTAGGGGTGTGGTGCTCATCTCCGTTTCCACGCTGAAGAGCCAGCGCTGTCCAAAGATGTTTCCGTGGTCATGTGGCTGGCATGACTAGACGCCGAGGCGCATGGAACGCTGTTACCTTTCCACCAAAGTGGTACCTATTTATCTACTTGCAATTTCTTGCTTTTGAACTGCTAGGCTGGCAGGAGCTGAGACCAGAGATGGGAGCTCTCTACGTCATGCAGCACTCGGGTCCCAAACTGCTGAACTACTGACCTTCCAGTCTGCAGTTCAGCATCTTAACCACTTGAGCCACCGCAGCCCCTTTGTTTTAGATTACTTTGATTTAAATTTTAAGCAGGATTTTAAAAAATTGCCAACTTGGAAATAAGCCCTGCTGAACATAATGAGATTTTATTCAAAATAAATATGAATAGAACAAAGCAGTCAAAAGCTGGGTTTTAACAGTTGCCTGCCTCTAGACTTTGTACTGAGGCAAATTATAGGTGTGATTGATTTGAATGAATGAATGAACAAATGAATGAATGGAGTTTTGAATTGCACAAGCATATTCTTCCAGTGCTACTACCTAGCCCTCCCATTTCCATTTCTGCTACTCATGACTCAACTCTTCCTTCAGCCCTGCTGTCCATCACATCTAAAGAAGACCTCTGAGCTGTAACTACACCATTTCTGTATTAATTGCTGGGCTAGAGCTGTTGCCAATTGACCTTATGGATCCTGGTGGTATGATCTGAAAACCAGCATGCCACACTTGAGTCAAATAACTGAAGGGCATAGGCGTCAACTACGGGGGGGCTCGAGCCTCCCCCGAAATTTCCCAGGGGGGGGCTCAGCCACCCCCGGCAAAATGGAGCGCCCGCCGGTGGCCAGTCAGCCAGCCAGCTGGCTGCCATCACCACCTCTCCTTCCCCTCCACCCCCAGCCTGCCCTCCTGCCTCCCTGGGGTGGGGGGGAAGAGAGGTGGCGGGGACATGGTCCCGCGCTTCGCTCGCGTGGCAGTCAGCCAGCCAGCTGGCTGCCGAAACCGGGTCTACCTCCCTGGGGCCGGGGGGGGGGGAGAAGCGGCGGGGACATGGTCCCAGGCGTACGTGCGTGCTTTGCGCGTGCGCACAAAAGAGCCCCCGCCCCCCCTGGGGATTTACAAAGTCTACGCCCCTGCTGAAAGGAAGTGTAGAATATATCTGAGACATTTCACTAATCTATCAAATCATTTTGCTTCTCTCAGAACAATCCAATTCCTTCCAAGCAGGAGCATTCAAAACCTACTTTCAGATTTTATTTAAAATTTGGTAGAGGCTCTATAAGCTTTGTCAATCACTCTGTTTCCATGTCAAGAAATGCTTCACCTGCAACATCTGTGCATTTTAGAGGCATAGAAGCAGGGCTAATAAGACGTTGGAATCTATGTACTGAATTTGTTACTTGGACTCACAGTTTAATATGAACAGCTACCACTAGGACAGTAGGCGACGCAACAAGACCCATGCGATTGCATCCTCAAGTACTCCTATTAGAGAAATTAAGAGAGAGCATTTATTTCTTACCTTATCTATGAAGGAGGCAAATTTGTTGTTAAGTGTCTTGATCTGCTCCCCCTCCTCTTTACGGACTCTTTGAATGCTGGGGTCAATCTCCAGGTTGAGAGGTGCCAGCAGGTTGTGATTGATAGTCACTTCTTGGATTCCACCAGGTGGGCAAACTGGGAAACCAGCGCCACTTCTGCCACCTCCAAATCCAGCTCCGATGTACCCAAAGTTTCCACCACCTACACTGCCCCCAAGCCCATATCCACCACCAGAGCCACCACCGAACCCATATCCACCACCAACGCCGCTGGCATAACAGGCACCACCACCAACTGAGATCCTCTTGGATCCACCTAGGCTGTACAGGCTTCGGCTGCCAAAGCTGTTGCCGCCAACAGCTCTACCCAAACCACCACCAACGCCGCAGCCTCCAGCTCTAGATACAGTGCTGGAGCTGAAACTGGTGCGGCATGAGCCAGGAATGACGGCGGATGAATTACTGAAGCCTTTCCTCTGGATCTTTACGGAGGATTGATAAGCCATTTTAGCTGGAATGCAGCAAGCGAAAGAATGAAGATGCAGAAGGCGAGAGAGAGAACACGATGGAAGCAGCCGGGAGCACTTGTATTCTCTAGGACTTAAGGGCTCTTCTTTTATTTACACTGTCCAGGAAGTGGGATTGGTTGTGAATGATGTGGATCATCTTTCTGATGAATGGGGCTGGGCATGCCCTGCGGCTTGTGGAGTGGTGACATCACCTGGTCATACACACCCATATCAAAAAGGGGGGGGGGGAATGTGTGCGACAGTATAGCAATTTCACATCTAAATGAACATTACTATACCATTTGGAAATAATGATCACCTTCCCCGGCCTCTACCACACTAATTAGTTCAATTTGTACTCTCACTGGCAAGCAAGGAGGCAGACAGGCTTTTCAGGTGAACCAGGTGGCCTATTGCTTAATCTCCTCCCAAAAATTCAAGGCAAGGATGGACATGCATAGTGCCCAATGCACACGTTCTGAAAATTTTATAGTTCCCACAATGTTTTATTTATTTTGCAAGATGTATAGCCCACGTGCCTGCCCTCAGATAGGCACGGACTTGATCACTTTCAAATACCAGTTTGTGAGCCACAAAGGTTTGGGTCCATTGGAGTTTTTCCACGAATGCCAGGATTTACTCCAGCCAGGGTTTGTTTGCTTTTTAAAAGAGGTGCTGGAACTCTCAAGAGGGAAATGAAGTTTGCAATCTGTATACTGAAAACTCACGAACTTTTAAACATTTTTAAAAGGATTTGGTCGAAGAGGTTCCGCAACGCTGTCTCGGCACGTTCCACCAGAAAGAAAGCCCCGATTCCAGCCGAGTGCGGCTTTCTTCCCCCCCCCCCCCCGCCTCCCATGGCAGCCTGAAATGCCCCCTGAAATTGTGTACCTAAGAGGTCCTGAGGAACAGCATTTCGTGCTGCCACAAGAAGGGGAGGCAAGAAAGTTGTATTCCATGGAAGGAAATTCTGGCCCTAGTAGCAGAACGCCAGTGGATCCGAGTTTGATTTCTCTTTGGAAACAGCCGGGTCTCTTGGCTCTCCATTGGCCACCCACCTGCTCCCACATGGAAAACTATCCTACAAATAGGATGTTAACCTCATCATAAGACATGCAAAAAAGAGGCCCTTCCGATTGAACAAGGCAATATTGATTATTCTTAACAGTAACAGTAATTTGCTCACCCTTTATAAGTTTCTATAGCGTGTATATATATATATTTTTTTAAAAAATTCTGGGCTGGATCCAGCATTCTGTTAGAACGTACTGCTGGGTGTGGATTTTCCCTGCTTTCCCCTCGGCTCAGCAGTTCCTTCCAACCCTGGGGATACATGGACACATGAAGCTGGCTTATATAGAATTAGACCCCTGGTCTATCAGCATTGTCTACTCAGACTGGCAGCAGCTCTCCAGGGTTCCAGGCAAAGGTCTTTCACATCACCGACTGCCTGGTCCTTTAACTGGAGATGCAGGGGATTGAACCAGGGACCTTCTGCATGCCAAGCAGATGCTCTGCCACTGAGCTGCAGCCCCTCCCTTAAAGTTGGAGTTCTGGGACCCTTGTTAGGAAATCCCTGTGTAGGTTAGGGAAGCTGCAATGAGGAAAAGGAAGGAGTGAAATTATCTTCAGTGGAGCAGTGCCGATAGAAGAGGGAGGAGGGAGTAATTTCATCCTCTTTCCACTCCTCACTGCAGCCCATCAAACTGTATTACTGTTACTCCCCATGCATCCCACTTCCTTGGGAATCACCTTTCCTGGGGTTAGAAGAGGCTGCTGCAGGGACAGTGGGGCGAGATTTGTGATCCTTATGTGAGCAGAACGCTGCACCCAGCCCTCTGACTCGACAAACAGCCAATAAATATCAAATAACAAATACCGTTGTTGATATCTGAGGGTTTCACAGTAGCTGTCAATCAATACCTTCCACTTTAATTGCAAGCAGCATTTATTATCTTTTAATATTATTATTTACTTCATTTATACCCTTCTTTTTCTACCCAGTGGGGACCCAAAGCAGCTCACATCATTCCCTTCTCCTTTGTTTTATCCCCACAGCAACTCTGTGAGGTAGGTTAGACTGAGAGATTGTGACTAGCCCAAGGTCACCCAGCAAGTTTCCATGGCAGAGCGGGGATTCGAACCTGGGTTTCCTAGATCCTAGTTTGACACTTTAACTACCACACCACGTTGACTCTTAGTAAATGTTCATTTGTGTCACCAGTCAGGATACTTCCTCTTGAATGGGAAACGGGGTTATGGGGATCATATTTAAAATGTCTATGCCAAGTGTTCATCTTGAAATTTAAGTATTAATGCTATGTCATGATTAAGAATCTGAACTGCAAACCTGGAAAATGCTTGGAATATTGAAAGGTTTCATTTTAGCTTTCTGTAAGTGTTCAGGAGTTACTCTGACAGGAGGTTTGAGTTTCCTCTGTAACTGTCCACCTGTGCCCAAAACATAAACCAAAGAAAAACCTTAACATAATTTGTTGATGGTATCCACAGCCACAAGCCACACATTTAGATGGCTTTCAAAAAGTGCTAGACAAATTCACAGTGACTAGATTGAGCCAGTTCTTGGACAGTGGCTACTGCTTTCTTGCCCTGCTTGTGGGCTTCCATTTGGCTGATGATCAGTATGAGGAACCGGGATGCTGGACTAGGAGGACCTTTAGACCAAAATATGTTCTTCTAAGTACATCCTAGGTACTCATCATCTCGGCATTACAGCGCACACCTACAAGGTGACAAGAGGTAAAATTAAGTAAAGGAACTGTGTTCTGTTATGGAGGGTGCTTGGTCCATGGCATCCGGACTGTAATCTAATGAAGCTGAAGAACATTTTCCTTCCTATTGGTGGTGGAAAGTGCTCTCAAGTCGCAGACGACTTATGGCAACCCTGTAGCCAAGAGATGTTCAGAAGTGGTTTGTTATTGCCTTCCTCTGTGTAGTGACTCTTGATTTCCTTGGTGGTTCCTACCCAAGTATCAACCAGGGCTGACCCTGCTTAGCTTCTGAGATCTGACAAGCCTGGGCTGCTTCCTCATTATTAAATGAAAGCATTCTCTGTGTTTACAATAAACACTCCTATCATTGCTGACACATTTTTAAAAGGTTCATAGGCATGGAGATGTAAGCACTCCCAAGTATCACTGCTGACAGGAAATTGTGAAGGACTGAGGTGGGACTGTTCAAGTCCAGGGTGTTGGTGAGGCTACAGCTGTGGCTGTTCGTTTCTGAGGCACCTGTCTACTGGCTATCCTCATAGCTTGCAGAGTTTTGTGACCTGTCAAAGGCTCCAAGAACTGAACTTGGCCCTGACAGCCATGATAGGTCCCTTAGTAGGGCTGTCTTGATTTCCTCTCCTTTATCCTCAAAACAATCCTTTGAGGTAACTTAGGTTAAGAGAGAATCTGGGCCAAGATCACCCAGTGAGTTTCATACTAAGCAGGACTTAGAACCTGTTTCCTATCCCTGATCCAGCACTCTGACTTCTACCCAACACTGGCTCACCAGAATCAAAAAATCTTAGTTGATTAATCACACAAGTTTTAAGGGATGACTCAGTTAATTAATCAGTCCAATCGGCTTAATTCTGCATTTGAACAAAAAGAAATTCTGAGGAAAAATGCACAGTTTATTTGATTTTAGAATGATGCATTCCTGAGTCACATCAGATTCCGTCTTGGAGGAGACTTTCTGCTGAGGTGGAGTGCCTCTTCGAGGGTGGTGTGTACCATTTGCTGTTTTAATAGGGTTTAGTAATAAAATAATTATGTTTTATAACATAGTGTGCTGCCTAATGACTTGAGAGCAGGACACCTTTTAAATTTATCAAAGCAGGGCTGATGTCAGAGGTTGACATTTTTGGAGCAGCTACCCAATCCTGAAAGCTCCAGGAGGGCCCTGTCACCAATCCCTCTTCCCATACCTGTCAAGAAGAGGATGATGGGTAAAGGAAGATGAGATGATGGGAGCAGTGGTACACTTGGGTACAGCATAAAAATGCATCTTCTCCAGGAACCCCACAAACCTGAAGTTGCCCCCAATCAAATGTTTTTAATCAGTTTATTTATTTCACCAACAGTTCTAACATTGCAGCCCTACGTCCTTCCCCTGCCCCAGTGATCCTGAGGAACCGAAACCCTCTTGAAAGCCTTGGGGGAAAAGTATCAAGAACTCTTGAAAGGGAGAAATTAATAGCCAACAGATCTCCAAAAGGAGAATCATTTATTCAGGTGTATGTGGAATCACCTGGGAGGCTTTCCTTGGTGATGGATGTGGTCTTTTTTTGCTCTGATGAGAGATATGTGGGTGTCATTGTAGCACCAGCACTTCAGAACTTAGGCAAGGTGCCAGGAATGCAAACAGTATAACCTTTGAATCCTTGGATTCCCCTTAACTTCAAACACTTCTTTGCATTAGGATTCCTTGCAATTTGGAAACTGAAATACCTAATGAACAAGTAATCCAGGATGTGCCTGGGAGAGGGAGGGTGGGGGTCACCTTCTTAAAAGATGCATGTGCAGCACTTCAGTTTCCCAGATTGTTCAAGAGGAGGGTGACTCATGCCAAATCTGTTTATACAAGCCGTCTCCTTCCCAGACACACACCACAGGCAAGCCTATTGTTCATGCTTCTGAGTGTCTGCAGGTTACAAGAGTGAGAATGGCGTTATACTCAGGGCCTCGTCCAGTGCTTTCCATTCCACAAGGCTTTTGGCCTTAGCCCCTTAGCACTTCTAACCTCTATGCTTCTGAAATTCTCTTCATCCAAATTTCGCCCAAGAGAAATTCACTGACCCTATTTTCAAAGCAGAACAAGAACACTGGGCACGCTTCATAATTTCACTTTTTATTTCTGGAACGTGCTGTTTGATACATCTAACCCTAAAAGTGCTGTTGGGATGAATTAGCTGCCTCATTTGTATTTTTGGGGGGTAGGATGTGGAGAAAAGTGGCTCTAGAACCTTTTCCTCTTAGGACATTTTCAGCTGTAGAGTAATAAGCAATATTCCCCAAATGCAGCCACATATCACTTACTCTTTACTTTCTGTCAGAAAAGCACCTGGGTAGAAAATAAACCCAAGATAATCTATGCATTTTTGCCACTAGGGTATTTTTTACCCCGTGCGGTACTAAAACCCCCCCCCCCCCCTTTATTTTTTTTTACTTACCACATGAGTGATCAATGGAAAACATACAACAAAGACGACAGGTGGAGAAAGAAACGTGAGAATGAACATGTGCAGAGCATTTTAAACAAAGCATTCTTCAAGTGTTTAGAGGTGCTGCTCGCAATTTGTGAGGGCCAATTCCACATCCCTAAAGTTGCTCAATACTACTGTTTGTACAATATAGATATATTTTTTTAACGTTTGTTTATACCAGGGCTGCCCAATGTGGCACCCGCGGGTGCTGTTGTGTCTGCTGATACCTTTCCTGGCACCTGCCAAGTGCTTTTGGAAAATGGGTGAGACCAGAGGGGACTTTTGCCCAGCAGGACATTGTTTGGCCCCTGGAGATCTGATTTGCTGTACAGATTTTTTTTTAAAAAAAAATATTATTATTTATTATTTCAGATTTATATCCTGCCCTCCCCGCAAGTGCAAAATGTTGCTTTGGCAGCAGCTGCCACTATAGGTTCACTTTGAAAACAGTATGTTCATTTCAAAAAGTATCCTGCCAAACACAGCTTCTGCCTGAAATGTTGAAGAGCTGCTATTACCGTTAGGCGTAACCTCACTCCCTGGCATTTTGTGGCTTGCTCCACTTCCTGTTGCAGCGATTCTGAAGTTGTGCCCATCAGTCTGGTAAGAATTCCAAAGGTGCCCACAGGCTCAAAAAGGCTGGGGAATCCTGGATTTATATTGTTGGCAGTGGTTGTATGGAATCATCGGCAGACTTTGGCCCTTTCTGCACTCTCCTTTTAATCCATGTTCACTGCAGTGTCCTCCAAACCAATTCTGCACTAAAATCGAATTCAACCTTCTTTATAATACAGGTCCCCCCCCCCCCAATTCTGCACTAAAATTGAATTCAACCTTCTTTTTAATTCACCCTCCCCAATTCTACACTAAAATCGAGTTCAACCATCTTTTTGTTCCGGGTTTGCCCCCATTCCTCATTACATTACCTCCCTTCAGTGGTCGGCCCGGTTTCAGCCCGCTGTTGCCCCAGGTTATTTGGATGCTAGTCCTTTCCACATTTGCCTGACACTCTGGATTTTTTTAGTGTTTGTGCTGAGGCAATTTAAGCCCATGGCAAAACAGCAGTACTAAACCCCCCCCCCCTTTATTTTTTTTTACTTACCACATGAGTGATCAATGGAAAACATACAACAAAGACGACAGGTGGAGAAAGAAACGTGAGAATGAACATGTGCAGAGCATTTTAAACAAAGCATTCTTCAAGTGTTTAGAGGTGCTGCTCGCAATTTGTGAGGGCCAATTCCACATCCCTAAAGTTGCTCAATACTACTGTTTGTACAATATAGATATATTTTTTTAACGTTTGTTTATACCAGGGCTGCCCAATGTGGCACCCGCGGGTGCTGTTGTGTCTGCTGATACCTTTCCTGGCACCTGCCAAGTGCTTTTGGAAAATGGGTGAGACCAGAGGGGACTTTTGCCCAGCAGGACATTGTTTGGCCCCTGGAGATCTGATTTGCTGTACAGATTTTTTTTTTAAAAAAAATATTATTATTTATTATTTCAGATTTATATCCTGCCCTCCCCGCAAGTGCAAAATGTTGCTTTGGCAGCAGCTGCCACTATAGGTTCACTTTGAAAACAGTATGTTCATTTCAAAAAGTATCCTGCCAAACACAGCTTCTGCCTGAAATGTTGAAGAGCTGCTATTACCGTTAGGCGTAACCTCACTCCCTGGCATTTTGTGGCTTGCTCCACTTCCTGTTGCAGCGATTCTGAAGTTGTGCCCATCAGTCTGGTAAGAATTCCAAAGGTGCCCACAGGCTCAAAAAGGCTGGGGAATCCTGGATTTATATTGTTGGCAGTGGTTGTATGGAATCATCGGCAGACTTTGGCCCTTTCTGCACTCTCCTTTTAATCCATGTTCACTGCAGTGTCCTCCAAACCAATTCTGCACTAAAATCGAATTCAACCTTCTTTATAATACAGGTCCCCCCCCCCCAATTCTGCACTAAAATTGAATTCAACCTTCTTTTTAATTCACCCTCCCCAATTCTACACTAAAATCGAGTTCAACCATCTTTTTGTTCCGGGTTTGCCCCCATTCCGCATTACATTACCTCCCTTCAGTGGTCGGCCCGGTTTCAGCCCGCTGTTGCCCCAGGTTATTTGGATGCTAGTCCTTTCCACATTTGCCTGACACTCTGGATTTTTTTAGTGTTTGTGCTGAGGCAATTTAAGCCCATGGCAAAACAGCATCCAAATAACCCAGGGCAACAGCAGGCTGGAACCAGGCCGAACACTGAAGGGAGATAACATAATGCAGAATGGGGGAAAACCCCGGAATGAAAAGAAGGTTGAATTCGATTTTAGTGCAGAATAGGGGGGGAAACCTGCATTAAAAAGAGGGTTGAATTCGACTTTAGTGCAGAATTGCTTGGAGGACACCACAGGGAACATGCATTGAAAGGAGAATGCAGAAAGAGCTGCTGTTTTGCAGTGGACTAAAATTGCCTTGACTCGAACACTGAGAAAATCTGGAGTGGCAGGCAAATGTGGAAAGGACCTTTGTGAAAGAGGACTTTTCCATGTCCCCCATCTGCTATTGCCCACTGAGCCCCCCCCCCCATTTGTTCCTGGTGGGTCAGCAGACTCTCAGAAGCAGCAAGGGACAAGGAGGGGGTCTGCAATGGGAGGGGGGATTGGCAGAATTCATCAGTCCCTCTCCCATAAATGGATATGCTGTTCTATTGAATGAATGCTATCTACTTATTTAAAACATTTATTTGTCACTTTTCTTCACTGCAGAATTCAAGGCTACTTACAATACAAACAAAACATAAAAAAACAATTAAAACAATTATCAACCCCATAGAAGCCACAGTTTTAAAATTTGTGTTTAGGACAGCCAATAATAAGAGCTAAATCAATCAAATGCTGTCCTGAATGAAGCTGTCTTCAACTGCCTCCTGATGACCAACAATGTGGGGGGCCAAGTGCACCTATCTGGGTAGGTTGTTGCATAATTGTGGGGCTGCTACAGAAAAGGCTCTACCTTGTATTCCCACCAAACATGGGCGTCAACTACGGGGGGGCTCGAGGGCTCGAGCCTCCCCCGAAATTTCCCGGGGGGGGCTCAGCCTCCCCCGGCAAAAGAGAGCGCCCGCCACCGGTGGCCAGTCAGCCGGCCAGCTGGCCGTCGCCGCCTCTCCTTCCCCCCCACCCCCGGCCTGCCCTCCTGCTTCCCTGGGGCGGGGGGGGGGGGGGGAGAGAGGCGGCGGGGACATGGGCCCCGCACAGGCGCCGTTGGGTCGCCGGGCCGCTTACCCGACTGCTGCCCCCATCTTGGCCATGTATGCGGGACTTGACGACGGAGCCTCCCGGGGCTCGCGCGATGCCTCTGCTTGCCTCACAGAGGGCCAGGGGACTGTACCATGTCAACTGGGGGGGGGAATTGGGAAAATAAATGGTAGAAGTGACTCACTCCATGCCGCTCTCCTCCATGCCGAGACTGCGCCCCGAGCCTGCCTCCCTGGGGCGGGGGGGGGGGGAGGAGCGGCGGGGACATGGTCCCGTGTGCGCGCGCGCGCTTTGCGCGCGCGCACAAGTGAGCCCCCGCCCCCCCCCGGGATTTACAAACTCTACGCCCCTGCCACCAAATGAGCATCTTTGGGACAGTTGGGGGGCATCTCCTTGTGAACTTAATTCCCAAGCAAGGAACATATAGGATAAGACGGTCCTTCAGATACCCTGGGCTGGTTCCAAGCCACGTAGGGCTTTAAAGGACAACCAACACCTTGAATTGGGCTCAGGAGCAGATTAGCCACTGTAATTGCTGTAATATGGGGGCCACATGCTCCTGATATCTGGCCTCGACCAGCATTAGTTGCAGCTTCCAAACACTCTCCAAGGGAAGCCTTAAGTAGAACACATTGCAACAGTTCAGTCTAGATGTAACTAAGGCACGGATCACTGTGGCTAGATCTGACTGACCCAGGAACAGATGCAGTTGATGCACCAGCCGAAGCTGGGCAAATGCACTCCAAAATACTGTGGTTGATAGTATCAAAAGCCTCTGTGAGATCCAATTTGTTGGGTACATACCAGTTATTTGTGTTTTCTGTTTTTTCACTGCTAATTTTGTAGGTTTGTTTATTTAAATTTTAATGTGGCATTTATGGCTAAGGCCCTGAACAAGGCTGTTAAATGATGGGACATTTTGGAGGTCATTAATACATAGGCTTGCACAGAACTCAGGGGCTTGGATGCTGGAAGTGGGCTGGGACCTGCTTGCTTGACCGGGCTGGGGGCCAGCCATGGCGGCAGGGAGTTGGCCTGCTTGTCAGCCGGTTGATGGATGGGTGAGATAACCTTTTTCCTACTGTCACCACCCATGGATATTTCCCCTGACTGAGGAAGATGGGATATGAACAAGTGAGGGACTTCAGTGGGGTATAATGC
Organism: Lepidodactylus listeri; assembly: GCA_029233225.1. NCBI lineage: Eukaryota > Metazoa > Chordata > Lepidosauria > Squamata > Gekkonidae > Lepidodactylus > Lepidodactylus listeri. The sequence continues at coordinate 50,998,877 of JARCFY010000015.1, read as the reverse complement.
CATAGAGTCTATGGTCCAAAGCTGCCATTTCCTCCAGGGGATCTGATCTCTGCAGTCTAGAGATCAGTTGTCATTAGGGTTGCCAGTCCCCAGGTCCAAGCAGGGCTTCCCCCGCTTCTGGGGGCTCCAATCTGCCGCTGGCCAATCAATCTGCTGGTCTTTTTGTGAGTGGGATGGGGCCGCGGTGTACAACTGGCAGCCCCACGTGCCACGGCCCCCGCCCCACTCACAAAAAGATCCTTTAAAAGGTCATTTTACGAGTGGAGCTGCGGCCAGCAACAGCCCTTCTCCCTCCCGGCTGAATAATTTAAAGGGCCCTCCAGCTGATTGGCGGGCCACGTGCTCTCCACCGATCAGCTGAAGCCCTTTAAATCTCTGCAGGTGGGGAGGGAGAGAGGTGGCCGCAGATGGCCGTGGGCTTGGGGGTGTCCCCCACCCCCAGAATGCCCCCCAATTACCCCCACTGGAGCAAGGAGAGGACCTGGCAACCCTAGTTGTCATTCCAGGGAATCTTCTGGTCCTACCTGTGGGCTAGCAACTCTAGACACCATGAGCCCTATCTATTCCAGGCTGCACCAAAGAATGGCATCTGAGATGTACAGTTTTATCCCTCCCCCCACTATTTTGTCCTCACAAGGTTAGACTGAGAGGGAGCGACTAGCCAAAGATCACCCAGTGAGCTTCAGTGGGTAGGGCTGGGGTTGGAGCCCAGGTCTCCCAATTCGACCCTCCGACCACTATTCTAGTGTCTAAATGTTGAAAAACCGCTGCTGCTTAGCAGGTGTGAACTTGTGCAGTGTCTGGATGGGAGACCACATAAGCTGCCCTGAGCTTTCCAGGGATCACTGGCAGGTGAGAAAATGAAACCCTACCTTGCTCCTGCATGCCTTTGCGGTCATGATTAACTGGGCTCTCCCTAGGCATGTGTACTGTGGGGCTTTGTGTCCCACCCTCCTCATCCAGTTTCTCACCTTTATACCCTTTTCTTTGTCTTACTACCAAAGTGCATAATTACATAGTCTTGCCATACAGATTCCCCCCCCCCTCTTATATATTCTTTTCCTTTGTTGTGGAACAATTGAGCCAAAACTGCCGCCTGCTGAGGCTTGCTGCAAAACCTGCTTCTTCTGCAGTTTGTCGTCATTCTCCTGATGGTGATTCTTGAGACAGAGAAGTGGGTAATAATGTAGGGAGGTGTTGATGTAGGGGTCAGCTTGGGCATTGATCATGGAGGCATCGCGGATGCTGTTGCCCTGAGGGCTTCTTTCTCCTTCGGTTCCATGCTGACTGCCACCATCTGCCATCCCCTGGGACCATTTGTTGCCAGAGATCCAGCTGAGAGAGATCAGCTCCCCTGGAGAAAATGGCTGTTTTGAAGGGTGGACTATGGCATTGTACCATGCTGAGGCCCCTCCCCTCCCCAAACCCCACCCTCTCCCGGATCCACCCTCATAGTCTCCAGGTATTTTCCAACCCAGACCTGGCAACCGTATTCCTGGGCATTTTGGGGGTGGAGCCTGGGGAGGGATCTCAGCAGGAATGTGAAGCCATAGAGTCCAAAGCAGCCATTTTCTCCAGGGGAACTGATTGCTGCAGCCTGAAGATCAGTTGTTATTCCAGGCGATCTCCGCGCCCTGCCGTAAGGCTGGTAACCCTAGCAATGGGGCCTGTGAGATTAACAGCAGAGTCTCTGTGACCTTTTAAATAACTATGGTCCCGGTCACACGAGCGAGATAATCCGGGGGGGAAGTGAGGCTATTTGCTCCGGAGTAATTTGATCCACAGTTGCATGATCACACAGTGCTGTGAAGCTGTGGGCACAGCCCGCCACTGCGTGATCAGGTGCAATGGCAGGTGAGTCGGGGTGGGGTGGGGGTTGCCGTTTTTCCCCAAAGCGCTTAAACAGGGGATCAATGAATCACATCTCCACCCTGAGGGCTTCCTATGGCAGTATGCGATGATGCGCATACTGAGAAGGGGAAAAAACCAATGGCATGGCATTGGGTTAGCCTGGTCAGACTATCCCTGACGCCATGAGTGCGTGCTGGAGCAATCACATGGGGAAAGTCCGTCTGTGACCTGTAGCAAACCTGTTTGATACTGGACTTTCCCTAGTATCTTTTAACTCCGCTTCTTCGGCGGAGAGAAACAGGTTGCTGATGGGTGTGGGACACTTGCCAGATGTTCTGGTGTGATCACGCCCTTAAAATCCGCATGGCATTCGTGCCTATCGCATGGCTAATTCTGCATGTGATTGGGGCCTATATATAGCAAACATACACACAGAACAGCTTTCTCTCCCAGGGTTCCTTTTCTCTGTGTTTCTGCTTTTCCTCACGCTTCCTGTTAAGACATTTGTCTTCTCCCCTCTCTAGGGTTGCCAGCTCTGGGTTGGGAAATATCTGGAGATGTTGGGGGTGGAGCCTGGGCAGAGTGGGGTTTGGGGAGGGGAGGGACCTCAGTGGGGTATAATAGCATACAGTCCACCTTTCAAAGCAGTGATTTTCTACAGGGGAATTGATCTCTGTTGCTAGGAGGCCAGTTGTAATTCCAGGAGATCTCCAACCACTGCCTGGAGACTGGCAACCTCACCCCTCTTCCTTGGACCTAGTAAAGGTTCGCATTTCACTCAATTTCTCCTCTTCTGTGTTTTGTCATATGGGCAATAATTTTAACTGCTACATTAAAAAAAACATTTCAATCAAAATCCTAACTCGAGGTGTTGAGTAGATTATCAGTCACCTGATAACACTTGGGGAATATTTTGCCCCTTAACAGGTTGCTATCTCTATCTGTACAAACAAAACCAATAATGCAATGGTTGAAGTGATGGACTAAGCTTGTCCAAAGACCAGATCATAAATTAGGTTTCACCCAGGTGAAAAAGTCAGTTTGTTTCGCTTTTTTTCTCTCTTCATGGTAACAAGGCACGATTTGCAGTTTGAGCTTTGCTTGTTAAAGTTTGAAGTTTGCTTTTTTTGTAGCATTGTTAGGGATGCTGGAACGATCAGATGGAGGAGGAAAGTCGACCATTGGCCCGCTGGCAAGCATAAGCCCTGGACTTTCACTGGTACCTTTAAAGTACGGCTCCCTGGCAGGGCTCACCAGGCTGATCGTGGATGCGGCACCTTTCCCAGATGTCACTGTCTGATCGTTCCCTTTAAATCTGCCAGGCATTCGTGCCTGGGTTGGATCTAAAGACCTGTCTGAATGTAGCCTTTGTATAGAGATCAGTGCACCTTTTTTGTAACATCAGGGCTCACTGTGTCCCCCCCCCCCCCCTTATGCTGTGCACCACAGTGTGGTTCTCTAGGAGGAGGATAGGAAAGGTTGGGAACACACTGCTTGCCTCTGATCATTTACATTCTGATATTGCGCAGAACCTCCCTCCCCCTCTTCTTTTCAAATTTCTCTTTGATGAAAATGGAACTGATTAGAAACAGACTCAAATTTCCAAAAAGGTCTAATAGATCGTTGGATTTCATAGAGAAACTGAGTAAAGAGGAATTAAGATAATTTCTGTTGATAACACTATTTTTTCCATCACTAGCAAGAAACTATGAATGCACTCTCCCAAAATCCCCTTGGGTTGTTTCAAAATTCACCTGGACTCTTGACTGGAAGGAAAGTAGCACTTACACCAACAATTAGGGAGTGGTTAGATTGAAGGATTATGTTTGCTGCTGTAACAGTTGTTTATTTGAGCAATTTTTTTTTGAAAATAGGAGCTCTTTTCATTTCTCTTATAAACACAGACAGATGCAAAGACACTTTAGTTTCGTTCATGGTCCCTGGACAATAAAAGGAACAATTTGTTTGAGCAGACTTGGTAAGCAAACTATTCAGCCTTTAGCGAAGGGCGGCATGGTGTGGCTCTCATTAATCAAAAAGGAATTGCAAGGGAAATCCAATGACAAAAGGCAGAACTGTGAGCAAGGAAAGGAGATGTAGTTACACGTCTGGGAGTGACTGATGATGCACAGCTAACACCCTGGATTTTCTTAGAAACTGCTGGTTTCTTAATGTTTGCTGTGCAAACACATACAGCAAGCATGTGGCTTTGAGCAAATACACCCGTCAATGGCCTGCCTGCATTCTCACACTCATGGCCTTAAGGTGGTCTCTCTTTTACAGTCAATACACTGAGACCTGAAAATAAGAAATAATAAAAAAATGAACTCTTTTTTTGTTTAAAGTTTGGTCACTGATGGCAATTGGGATTTGGAACCTTGGTGCCCTTAGGTAATAGTGTCAAAGATGGGGGGAGTAGAAAACTGCCTCCTTATAGGACCAGTCACAGATTCATCTGGACTCTACACTTGATATATTTATCACTCTGCTGCATAAGGTGAGCTTTTTATTTATTTATTTCATTTAATTTATACCCAGCCCTCCCCGCCGAAGCAGGCTCAGGGTGGCTTACAGATCCACAAATATCATACAAGTTTAAAAGGAAAAAACAAGATAAAATCTAGAACAATTCATAAAACGTTAACAGTTTTGATGGCGAATTAACTGTCCTTAATTGTCACCATAGAGAATCTGCTCAGCATTAGATGTAGACTGGCATCAAGCCCCATATATAATGTGGGCGTAGATGTTAAGCACCTAAACAGAGGCAGGCGGCCAAAGATATATAACCGGGCACTAGTTCCTCAGTCGATGTCGTGCTGATTAGGTGCGGCCCCTCAATCAAATGCTTGGTGGAAGAGCTTCTGAGTTGGCCATGCCTACAGCCTCCCCCTCCGGTTCCCCAGGCACCTCGCAAGCGGCGGGGCACCTGGGGAAGGCAAGCCGATCCAGGGAGGGAAGGCAGTTTAAACTGCCTTCCTTCCCTTGGGTTCCCGATGCGCTCGGGTTCCCAAAACCACAGGGCACCTGGGGAAGCCAATCCTGGGAGGGAGCTGTGCTGTCAGGGGTGTGGCCTAATATGCTAATGTGTTTCTGCTGTTGGGTGTGGCCTATTATGCTAATGAGTTCCTGCTGGGCTTTTTCTACAAAAAAGCCCTGGTTACTACTGTGGACACCACTGTCTATTTCCCTCTACTCATACCTCATCTCCTTATTGTAATGGTCTAAGTGATTTCACCACTCGATCATGGAAATATTTCTGCGTGTCCTGGATTTCCTGTAAAGCCTCTTTTATTCCTGTTGGTATTTTGGGACATAATCTCCGCTGGGATGCTGGTAACTTACTCCTCAATACTCTGCCCATTAACATTTCTGCTGGTGAATATCTCATTCCTATAACAGGCGTGTTCCGATATTCCAATAATACTAGATTTATATCCTTTTTTGAATAGTCTGCTTTCCTCATTAACTGTTTAATGGAGCCAATAAACTCTCTACCATCCCATTTGATCTAGGATATCCAGGACTGCTTAAACATTGTTCAAATGCCCACTCCTAGGCAAATTGTCTAAACTCTTTACTTGCAAAAGGCATGTTGTCACTTACTATCTTCCTTGGAATTCAATGATGTGCAAATATATTCTTGAGTCTAAGAATCACTGTGCAGGCAGTTTTATCTGTCAGTGTCACTTCCTCTGGGTATTTTGAATAGTAATCCACTACAATAAGAAATGGAAAGGACTGATAGTCAAAAATGTCTACACCTAGTTTCTCCCATGGTAACTCTTGGATTTTGTGGGGTATAAGCGGCTCCTTTTGATTTCTCACCACAAATCGAGCACACACAGAACAACTCCTAACCATCTTTTCACTGTCAGCACACATGCCCGGCCAATACATTAGCCCTTTCGCCCGAGCCTTTGTTCTCTGAATGCCCTGATGTGATTTGTGAAGCTGAGTTAACACACCTTGTCTCACAGACACAGGAATAAGCAATTTCTCACCCACATACACAATGTCATCTTCAATACGTAGTGCATCCTTGATGGCCCAAAATGATTTTATAGATGCAGGGACATCTTTATAATAGTGGCCACCCTGACTTTATACCATTTATTACCAAATGAAGATGTTCATCTCGTTTCGTAGCTTCCTGTATAGCCTCCAGCCCTCCAGGACAGGTCTCTAACATCTCCACTTCGTGTACGACCTTTTCTTCCCATGCCTGTTCCTCATCACTTGTAGGAAGGTCCACCGCAGCTCTTGATAAGGTACCAGCTAAATACATGTGCTTACCCAGAGTGTACTGCACATTAAGCCGGTACTGCTGTAATTGCAAGAGCATGCACTGTAGCTGGGCAGGGGCAGCACCAATTGATTTCTTAAAAATTGCCTCCAGCGCCTTGTGATCAATGTGCACATTAACAACTTTGCCATACACATATTGATGAAACTTTTGAATTGCATACACGACAGCCAAAAGCTGTTTCTCTATCTGTGCATAGTTTTGTTCTATTGGGCTAAGAAATCTGGAAGCATAAAAAACAGGTCTACCCTCTTGAATCAGACAGGCTCCAAGGCCATCTTTTGAGGCATCTGCTTGAGTAGTTACTGGTTTTTTACACCATGATATTGGAGAACGGGTGCCTGGCATGGCTTTTGCTTAACGATGTCAAAAGATCTCTGGTGTTCCGGCATCCACTGGAAACAAATATCCTTTTTCAAAAGACCCCATAGAGGCGCCCTTAACTCAGCCTCTCTTGGAACATATTTTGACAAGTACTGTACCATCCCTAAAAATCTAAGTATGTCCTGTCTATCTTTAGGGGAGGGCATCTCTCTAATGGCCTTAACTTTATCTTCATCTATGGTGATGCCTTCAGCAGTCACAACATGCCCCATGTATTTGACAGAATCTACCTTAAACTGTATCAGCACAATAGCAAAGGGGACCTGTAGGAAAGTTAAAGGAAATCGTACATGCAAAATCAGCATTGCACAGACATCGAATCTAATTAGGCAGGAGAATTTGTGGGCAGGGACCTGCTCTTCATTGGCATGATGTCAGTTCTAGCAAATAACCAATATGCAAGTGGGGCAACACTCTAGGTTTCTTCTCAAACTCTATGGGGAGGAGGACATCTTTTGGACAAAGTATATACACATGTGGGTCATTTGGGGAACAATGGGGATCGAAGCAGCTCACCAGATAAAGTTAGTCTATGGGCAAGCAAAAGATCACTTTGGGGGAACATTCTGTCCACAGTTATAGGTAAGTAGGCAGGGCTCATAGGACATATGGCAGACCCACAACTAGAACTCTTAATGTTTTATTGTTTGTCTGGCTTTCATGCTGTCCTTCCTCCAAGGTGCTCAGGGCAGGTTATACTGTCCTCCCCTTTCATCCTCACAATAAACTCTGAGTGGCAGGGTAGGCATAGGCTTGGATCCCAAATTGCATTTCTGCAGGTGGAAGGACTTTGGGAGTCAATTGCTTTCAGCAAGCACATGCCGGTAAGCAACCAAATCCCATTATCCCAAATACTAGCGTTTATTTGCAAAGAATTGCGACTGATTGATTTGTGGTTCCAGCCCTGCATGTTTTTGCATAACCAGTTTATTTTTAAAATAACCATTGCATCCTACTGTGGAAAGACGGTTTTTCTTTCTTTCTTACCTAGACAAAACACCCTTTGGCCTTCAACGTTTCCTTTTGTTTTGCTAGTTACTCAACCATCATAGTTGGCTTGGGTATTTCTTTTTGACTGCATCCTATTGTCAGAAGGTCACTGAAAATGTGAAGTAGGACTCCTTGTGAAGAAGGAAGGCCTCACGGGATGACACCGGCACTGTACAAGGCATCTGGTTTCTGGAAGCCGCACACATGTGCATTTCAATCAGCACATGCAGCCGGCTTCTGGGGATCCACCGCTTAGTGCTCTTTTTGTTTGCAGTGCTGACTACTGCAGCTCTGCACTTCTGTTCACAGAGCAGCTAAAATGCATTTCAAATAAGAGATCCAGATGGGCAGCCGTGTTGTTCTGAAGCAGTAGACCAAAGTTTATGTCCAGTGGCACCTTTAAGACCAATAAAAGACCAACAAAGTAGGAGATAGATGTGTGCTTTAAAGGTGATGAATGGAGCTTAACAACAGAGTCACAGTTTATTGCTCTTAGAAGGATACTTTTACACATCTATCTCCTATTTTGACATATTCATTACTTTGCTGTCCCCCCCATTAAATCCAAACAAATGGTGGCTGCATGCACTTAGCTCATTATTGCTGTTTTGTCTTTGCATAAATTAATCTTATGAAGTTAATCTTCATTAAGTTGTAGGCTAATTTGCTGTTCACCTATGTAGAGGCATCTGTCTAGATATATGAACTGTGAACTTCCATTTCAATGTGTCTGAGGAAGTGTGCATGCACACAAAAGCTCATATCTTGAATAAAGTTTTGTTGGTCTTAAAGGCGCCACTGGTCTCAAAATTTGGATTTCAAATGAGGAAGAGGAAAGAGATTTTGGCCAGCACATCTCATATTGAACTCCTGTGGTATAGTGGTTAGAGTGTCAGACTAGGACCAGGGACAGCAACAGTCAAATCCCTCCCTCTTCCAATGGTAGGGTTGCCAGATTAAAAAAAAATGCTGGACACATTGAGCTCAGGAGAACCCAGCTCCAGTGCAAGGCAGCAGCGGTGTCTGTTGCTTCACACCTGAGCTTCCTTGGTGCTGCCTCCTCCAAGCCCAGACAGACTGTTTCACTCTTTGGGCTCAGTAAGCTTGCCAGTTGACCCAGACAGACCAGTATTTTCACTGCCTGTTCAGGGGGAAAAACCACTGAAAAATACTGGACTACTCTCCAGCAGAGCAGTTCTGTGTGAACAGCAAAAAGTGATACATTTGACTAAATTACTTTCCCCACAGTAGCTGCCCACTGAGTGACAACCCAGTTTTCCTCTAACGTGCAGTGCTTAATTCTTAAAAAGAATGGCCTGTGCCACACAATTTCCTTGAAGTCACTTCCAGTCCCCTGAAAGGCTACCTTTCCTGTTCCTTAGGGCTGCCGAGCACTTGGTCTGGGCAGTGGATCCCTCCCTCTGAGTTCCAGGTTGGAGAAGTGACAGGAAATAAATTAAAATTTTAAAAATCTCACCAGCATTATGAACCCAATGACATCATTTCCAGGTACAACCATAGAGTTTAATTGTCTGGTTGTACCCAGAAGTGACTTCATCACCCTTGCAACACTGCTCACCCACTCCATGTCCCTGCCCCCCCTCCTGTCCCTTGCCAGACTTGACCTGGGAACTCTAGTGCTCTCTGATATGAGAACTGATGAAGTAAAGATATTGTACACAGGTTGAGAGCCCTATTCATTTTGCACAATCCAGGATTGTGTTTTGCTGTACTGAGAGAGATTCTTGGAGGAGCCTTGAAACAGTTTGGTGTACTGGTTAAGTGCATGGACTCTAATCTGGGAGAACCGGGTTTGATTCCCCACTCCTCCACTTGCATCTGCTGGATGACCTTGGGCAAGCCATAGTTCTGGCACAGCTGTTCTTGAAAAAGAGCAGTTTCTGTCAGAGCTCTCTCAGCCCCACCTATCTCACAGGGTGTCTGTTGTGGGGAGGGGAAGGGAAAAGAGTTTGTAAGCCACACCGAGACTCCCTTGGGTAGTGAAGGGAGAGGTATAAATCCAATCTCTTCTCTTCTTCTTCTCTTCATTTAAACCCCATTTCAAATCCCTTTCAGCACACATGTCACGCGAGAAGGCATTCCTTGACAGTCAAATAAACATACTCTGCACATGCTTTGAGGAGCAACCTGAATCACTCTTTGTTTCCAGAATGTTTGCAAATGACTCGTCTTTGAAAATGTTGCAAAGGAAAATATGACGCAAGCTTACAAACACTCGGTAGTTTCTTGAGAGGGGAACATGTAAGGTATCAAAGCTAATTGTGTTCTGATGGGATATGTAACTAGGGGTGCACAAAAACAAGGAACTGATTGATTTTTTGGAAGATTGGCTCGATAAGTGGTTGATCTGTTTGTTGGTGTTTGACCAGTTGCTTCACTGTACGCCTTGATGTAGTGCAATTGGCTTTTCTTGCACTATAACTCTGATGCCAGTATAAGATGCCTCCCCACTTTAATTTCATGTATAATTAATGTTGCTAAAGTTTATTTAATGTTGCTATGGTTTATTTATTAGTATTGGCTGCTGGCCCCCTTCTGACATGTACATTAATAGGCATGTCTCCATTTCCATAATTGAAACGGTAGCTGATATGACGTTATTGCTTAATGCTCATTCTGTGCTTCCCATGTGAAGTAAGTAAACTAATACACATTACCCGGGGGGGGGGGGATAATATTGGGAAACTGACAGCAGATGAAGTAGTAGGGCTGCCAACTCCAAGTTAGGACATTTCTGGAGATTTTTGGGTTGGACCCTGGGGAGAGCGAGGTTTTGGGGGGGGGGAGCTCAGTAGAGCTGATGCCATAGAGTCCCACCCTCAAAAACAGCCATTTTCTTCCAGGGAACTGATCTCCATAGTCTGGAGATCAGTTGTAATTCCATGAGATCTCCAGGCCCCAATTGGAGGCTGGTGGCGCTAAGTTTGATCAACATAACTTCCGATGCAGAGGTGATTAAAATGTGGAATTTGCTGCCAGAGGATGCAGCGATGTCCACAGGAATAAACAGCTTTAAAGGGGTGTTAGAGAGATCCATGGAGGATGGGTCTATCAGTGGCTACGAGCCATGGGGAGTGAGGGGAACCTCCACATTCAGAGGCACTAAGCCCCTGAGTCCCAGAGGCAGGAGGCAGCATCAGTAGAAGGCCTCTGGACTAGTCATCCAGAGGGGCAGGTTGGCCACTGTGTGAGACAGTATGCTAGACTCGATGGACCACTGGTCTGATACAGCAGGGCTCTTCTTATATTCTTATGTGTTTAATCTATTTGAACTCTAGGGGGAGCTGTAATGTTTGCTTTCTCTGGTTCTTGAATGCTTCTCTTGCCCATGCCCCCCCCCCCCAAATTCAGCTGTTTCTTCTCTGCCTGAAAATCTGGCATAGCCCGAAGGTCTCTCTGTTACTGGAAAGCCTGCAGTTAATTAATACTTATTGCAGTTCTGTTGTTCCCGTAAACTTTGTACATGCAGTTCTGCATGCGTGGGATGTGATTATTTCCCCAGCTGCGTAGTTGAATGCAGTCAACAATTACCTAACCCCGCTACTGATTCCATTCACTTTATTACATTATGGCAGTTTCATCTAGTCCCATATGTGTGATGGCAAGGTATGATTTCTCTGTGCTGAAGAAAAGGCATATGCCTAAGGATACTCTCATCACATGTTCCAGATCTGGGCCCAAGGGTGTAGACTTTCCAATTTCCGGGGGGGGGGGGGGGGGCTGGGGCTGGGGCTGGGGCTGGGCCAGAGACATCACAGTCCATTGTCTCTGGTGGAGGCTCAGCACCTCCTGGAAAAGTTCGGGGGGGGGGGGGGGCTCCAGCTCCCCAGCACCCCTGAAGTTGACGCCTATGTCTGGGCCCCAGTGCTAAAAACAGATTCCTAGCAAGGGAGTCATTTCAGACTTCTTTGTGAGTGCATTAGGGAAACAAACAGAACTGGGGACCCCGGAGAGCAGAAGCAATATTTAGGGCAGCTCATAGTCAAGATTAAGTTGCAAGAAGGCTGTGTATTTTTAATGATGGTTAATATTTATCCCTCATAATGGCTAGGGCAGGTTAATCAACTTAGGTCATATGATCACCTTTTACAATATCATGTTTAAAATGTTCAGCATCTTTGATTTTTTTTTAAAAAAACTGTGCCCTATGTTAAGTGTTTTTCATGTGCTTATGATCCCCACCCCTTGTTTTTGTTGTAATGGATACTGATTGTAATTATTTGCTGTAAGACTTCTTGGGGGCTGAGATTGACAGCAGAGGGAGGCATCAGTGTTTAAAATAAACAAACAAGCCCATTTAATAGTTAATAACAAAAGGGTGTGGAATTAGAAATATAGGTATTCGGGGGTGGGTGTACGTGATTTAAAACACAGAATGAAACAGAAGAATTTCCTTGCCCTTCCTATATAGTACTATGGCCAAGGTCAAACCCAAAACCAACCCTCCGAACTCTTTCTGTGTGCTGTGTGTTCATTCCAAGGACTGGTTATGTGACTTTAAGAGGTTAGATACAATGCTCCCTCTAAGCTGTGGAGACTTGTGAGCAAAAATTCTACTTTGTGAGCTACTGGCATTAAAGTTGTGAGCAGTGATTTGGTTACTGTATAAATTAGTTTGCTCTGGAGCCATCCTTCCTGAGCTAAGACAAAAATGTGTGAGCCAGAGGCTAAAAAGCTGTGAGTTAGCTCAGTCTAACTCAGCTTAGAGGGAACTCTGGTTAGATACACTGAACAGGGGTGCCTGAATCTAAGGGAAAGTCCCATCAAGGAACAACCTTTTGGAAGAATGGCAACAGACAAGGGATTTAGGTTTTCAGAGAGAAAGATGACAACAGAAACCATATGTTTAAAAATGACAATTGCTCTTTATTTGACCTGCAGCCTTGCATCATAGAAAGACAAAGATCCATAGCCATTTGGATGAAGCATTAGAAAACCAGTGTTACGGTTCAGAGAACAGCAGCAACAAAAGCGATCACCTTTTCCACATTTGCTTTCCCTTCCAAGAAAGAACCAAAGCTCCACCCCCCCCCCCCCCCCCCAATACTGGAAATGATCCCTATGCCTGCTGGAACACAGGATGGGAAGAGATCTTATCTGAACCATTTCAAAGACAGTTCCTTTTGGCAAGAGAGTGGTGATTTTATGGGGCTGTAGCTTGATCCTGCCTTCAATGAAACGACAAAGAACACATCCAAACAGGAGAAAAAGATTTCCCAAAGCAAGTTCTGAGAGTGAGAAAAATCTTAGAAGCCTGCCAATTGGGAAACTCTCATCACTGCCTATTGCCCAGTGAGTGAAGGCACTGAAAGCTGATAATTCAGCAAAGAAATTATCTGTAAGCACCAATCTAAATTCCATTGGCACCCAAAGGGTTGAAGGATGTACCTGAAGTCAACGATGATGCTTTCCTAAAAGTGGGGCATTTTCCAACCAAGGAGCAACCAGCAAGCTAGAACCTCTTTCATATGGAATACAGCCATCAATCAGATAGAGATGCTCAATTACCAAGTGGCTAGGTCTTAGAGAAATTGACAGTTCAGTCCTACACAGAGTTGCACCCTTGGAAACTCATGGACTACAATGGACTTAGAAGGGGGTAGCTCTGTTTAGGATTGCAATGTACTCCAGCAAGAAGATTCAGAGAGCTGGAGGTAACTTCCTCTCTACCTTCTGCTCTGAGGAATGGGATGTCTAGGAATGTGCTGTATCATTGACCAGAGGGAGACAGTAGCAGCAACTTGCTAGTTGTGGAGGGCTGGGAATGTGCCTCAGGATCATCCTCTTGGAAGGTTCCCCTAGGTGTTTATATGGGCTTGTTGAAAGGGGTAGATTGCACGGTTTGTTCACAGATTGGGTTGGATCTAGACTAAACTGTTAATTTCCACTGATTTCTCCTTCCCTCTCATGTTGTTCCTTGGGGGGGGGCTGTATCCTCCAGGAGCAGCATTTTGGGGAGATCAGTGGGCTGCCGTTGGAAGGGGGCAAGACAGGAGAGTTCCATTCCGCTGATGGAAAATTTAGTCTGGACCCAAGTCACTGGATCATGCATCGTTCTTGGATTAGCTATGTGAATCTACAAAAAAAATTGCACAGAGAGCCCATTCTAACATTTTCCCCCAGACATGCAATATGTGCTTCACTTCTTCTCCCACTGATGTACAGAGAGCTTTTTTCTTCTCTGAGATCTTTCTTTAAAGAATAGTAAACATGCTTCGTACATGTGGTTCACACACTGCGGTTGTTTATCCAACCATACCCAACTGGGTACAGCTGATCCACAACTGCAAGCCTGTCTCTGCCCATGGAAATCTCTCACTAGACTAAGGTTCAAACATCTGGATCCACGCAATGGCCAGCCTCATATGGAAAAGGTGAAAGATCAGAGGGGAAGAGTTTTGCGGAGCTATTTACACTTGCAAATGGCAATGTGCTCCCATTCAGGTTGGGGGTGGTGGTGATCAACCTTTAATAGACTGTTTTCTTGGTCGAGGTGGTTTTCGATACAATTTTCACGCTGGAGCTTCCTCCACCTCCAGCCCCAGAGGAGACACGACCTCCTCCAGAGCTATAACTGCTGCCACCTCCCAAACTGACCCCACTTCCATAACCAGTCCCAGAGCCGAACCCGCTTCCCCCTCCAATGCTGTAGCTGCTGCCGCCGCCACCGCCAACACCAACACCGTAGCCGCCACCACCTCCGTAACCAATGCCGTGTCCTCCTCCCAGGCCAATGCCGTGTCCTCCTCCTAGACCGCCTGCTCCCATGGCAAGGCCACTTCCACCTCCATAACCGACTCCAGTGGAGGTGCTGACCACAGCTGGAAAACATGTATTTAAAAAGTTAGGTTTCCTCTGTTCCTTGAAAAGAATAATCAGTTTTTAGAGACTCCTTTAAAAAGCACAACTAATCCAAAACAGGAAAGAGCTACTTACAGACGCTCACGTTTCCAACGCCTTCACCGTACAATCTAGAAGAAAGAAAGGAAAGATTACTTGGAGAAATTTGTGCAAATGCTTTAGCATTTCAACAGACTAGATGTCTATTTAATGTAACCATGAATCTGTTTTGAACTTAGAAGTGTTCTTGTTTTCTCAGGCAAGTAGAATTACTGATAACTTCTCTGTCACATGTGCATGTGAATCTCTTAAACTTCTTTTACAAAAAGCATCTTTGTTTTAATTTTGTTAATGCCATATATAGGTGTATGGAAATGGGCTTCTACATGCAAATACCTAAAAAAAAGAAGCACACATGCCACTGGATGCCCTGCCCAAGGGTTTCTTTGCCCAATCCTTTGTGGCCAGAGATGTGCAAAGAGATCTTTGCTAGAAAATTAGTACTGTGCAAAGAGATCTTTGCTAGAAAAATAGTACTGTGCAAAGAGATCTTTGCTAGAAAAATAGTAATCAGCTGTTTCAATGGGGAACAGCAACAGAGCTGGGCCGAGTGCCCCCATTGATCAGCACAAGAGGACACATAAGGAGCTTAGTTAGATCAGGGCCTTGATGTTGCTCCTTAAAGAAAAGATGAAGTGCATTGAGTATAGTAAAGGTAAAGGTTTCCCTTGCTCGAAAGCCTGCCGAATCTGACTCTGGGGGGAGATGCTCATCTCTGTTTCCAAGCCGAAGTGCCAGCACTTTCTGAAGACTTCTCCATGGTCATGTGGCCAGCATGACTAGACACTGAGGCACACAGAACGCTGTTACCTTCCCATCGAACCGGTACCTATTTATCTACTTGCAATTTCTTGCTTTCGAACTGCTCGGTTGGCAGGAACTAGGACCAGAGATGGGAGTTCACTCCGTCACATGGCACTCAGGTCTCGATCTGCCAAGCTACCAACCTTCCGGTCTGCAGCTCAGCGTCTTAACCTCTGAGCCACCATGGCCCCTTAAAGTATACAGTGATACAAATGTCAGTAAAGAACGACCTGGGAGGAATGCAGTGGAATAGAGAGTTTCTATTAGAGAGTAGAGCAGAGGGAAAGGTGAAGTTCTGGGGAAACTGTACGAATTGCCTGAATACTTGTGGGCTGGGAAATGAGAAAAGAAATAGCTTGGCAGATTACGGGCCAGGCAACAGCAAAACTACCGAGACTGCTCTTCACAAGATCACTTTTCACCCTTGAGCCTCCACCCACCTGCTCTCTTCTCCTTCCAGCAGCTTCCTGTAGGTGGCGATCTCAATATCCAGGGCCAGCTTGACGTTCATCAGCTCCTGGTATTCCTTGAGCTGCCGTGCAAGTTCTTGCTTTGTCTTCTGCAGGGCTTCCTCCAACTCGTTCAGCTTGTGCCTGGCGTCCTTGAGGGCCAGTTCCCCACGATCCTCAGCCTCGGCGATGGCTGCCTGGAGATTGGCACACTGCAAACCAGGAAAGAGGAGTCTTTAAATGTAATGAATGAGTGGGTTTCAAGACTGTCATCACTATCTGATCCAGTGCTGATACAAAGGGACAGATGCTATATGGGCATCTTTTCCCCTGCGTAAAAATTATGCTAGTGCAAGTCCATTATTGTACACAGTTTCTAGCTCAGTGGAGTGGCTTTTGACATGGATGCTTCCATGGGAATTATTTCAAAAGCCAATACCACATTGGAAAGGTTTTTTTTACATGCCTTCTGTATTGCTTACGGTAATGTTCAGGGCAATTAATATTGCAGCAGTATTTGAAGACTGGGTAACAGAAGCTAGGTCTCCCTGGATGAACTTTGGAGGGTGTGGCCCTTTTTACATACGTCTGGAACTACCAAGGGAAAAGTGGAGGAGGAGAACCCTGGTTTCATTTGCAATGCCCGAGAGGCGTTATAAAGCAAGTAATTGTGGCTTGTTGAAGTCTTTGTGTAGACATCCTGTGACACAATGAGAATTGTATTATCTCTGGCACTATCAGATAAAGCTTGGTTTCATGGGCAGGAGGAATGTTATTTATAAAGCCAGGTTTAGATAAATGCAATTGAAACTGCTGTTTTCCCAATGCGGATATTCCTTGCCCATAACTTTAATTTTATTGTCATTTCCAACAGCTGCTCCCCCCCCCCAACTATTTCAGCACTTGAAAAGGTGTGTGTCGGGAGAACAAGACTGCACAGGGCCATTGCACCATATGCCCGATCAGATCAGGTCTTTGGAGCAATTTGTCAACTGCTAAATTCTCA
This sequence comes from Lepidodactylus listeri, assembly GCA_029233225.1. NCBI lineage: Eukaryota > Metazoa > Chordata > Lepidosauria > Squamata > Gekkonidae > Lepidodactylus > Lepidodactylus listeri. The sequence goes on along the minus strand of JARCFY010000015.1, from coordinate 50,982,166 downwards.
TCTAGAAGGCACCAGTGGCCATGGGTTCTCCCATGCCCACCCATAACGCATAATTTGGCTTTTAGTGCCAGCTAATTTTGGAGGATAGGAACCATACTTTTCAGAACAGGGAACAGACTGCTTAAACAGGGGTCAAGCAGAAAAGGAAATGAGTACACAGCTTTGTTGTACACCTCTGGTACTAAAGACCAGGGTTCCCTCGAAGCTGAGTTAGTGTGAGCTAGCTCACAATTTTTTAGCCTCCGGCTCACAGATTTTTGACTTAGCTCAGGAAGGATGGCTCCGGAGCAAACTAATTTATGCAGCAGTCAAATTGCTCATTCACAACTTTAATGCTAGTAGCTCACAAAGTAGAATTTTTGCTCACAAGACTCCACAGCTTAGAGGGAGCAATGAGTAGGGACTGAGTTAGTGAGCTGGCCTTTTGTTACAGCAACAGACTTGAACAGAGGTATTTAAATAAAGACCTGCAAAGTAAAGGAAAGTCTGTTGACCATATAATAAAGAGGTTAATTCCTTGTCTTTTGCAGTATGCTGACGTTAGAGAAAATTGGCGTTTTATTAATCTTTGAATTAATACGTTTCCAGGAATAAGTTGGATCGCATTGCGTGAGAGTTCCGTGGTGGGAACCACTTTTCCCTACTGCCTGCCAGAGCAATACCTGGGGGAAATGGCAGAGATCCCTGATCTCATTTGCAATGCCCCGGAGGTATTGTAAAGACAAGTCATTTGTTCTACTCTTTTGCATACTCTTCCCTGTGGTGCTGATGTCATGGGAACAATATTATCTGCACAATTATCAGCATGGCTCTGCAACATGGCACTACAGACTAGTTGAAACAATGCCGCTTGGTTATATGGAAGACATTATTAAAATCAGATTTAAATTATTAAACCAACCTGACAGCCTGGTTTCTTTGCAGCGCAACGCTTTACGATGCTAAACTATTTTTACCCCTCTTTTCTCCTCAGTGAGGACTCAAAGGGGCTTATAGAATTTTCCTCCCACCCTCTATTTAACCGTCATGATAATGATGCTGTGAGGTAGGTCAGGTTGAGACCGTATGAATGGCCCCAGGTCACCCAGTAAGCTTCCATGGCAGACTGGGGATTTGAACTTGGGTCTCCCAGATTGGATAAACTGAGTTTCTTATATAGTGGGCACAGTTTAGTGGTGAAAAGTTTTCTGGATTGAATTATATCAGGCTAGGATATCATTGCTTCTGCATGGCACAAGAAACCCTACATGTAGTAAAGTAGCATATCTATGAAAAGGGTTTAACTTAGTCTTCTCTCTGATGTGCTGCTGTTCTCTGTGTGGGGCCTGTTCCCTTGAAAAAAGATGCCTGGTTCTCCCACAACAAATGGCTGTTAAGTGATTGTATGGAAGGCAGGACTGTCCATCTGCTAAACAGACAAACGCACGTCCTAGGCCATTATGTGCAAAATGCAGGGCAACCAGGCACAAAAGCCTCCACTGGTACCTGTTTCTTCAAGGCATCTATTTCGCTTCGCAGCCTCTGGATCACCCGGTTAAGCTCCGAAATTTCTGTCTTTGTGTTGCGGAGGTCATCTCCGTGTCTCCCGGCAGAGACCTGCAGCTCTTCATACTGATGTTCAGGAAGAAAAAAGTGTAGAATGCAAAACTTATGTAGTAAGAGAAACAAAGCTAAGAATATGATAAAACCAGGGCCCATTCTCCACCCGAGTGTCTACTGGAGGAAGTCCAATTGGTTAGGTTAGCACAGGAGGTGGAAGTGGATGTCCCTGTACCCATGTCCTCCGAACCCACCTCTAATTTCCTTTGATTAGAAATTTTGTGGTTATTATAGGTCTTTCATCAATTTCTTGGCAAAGCTGTTTACCTTGGATTGATACCATGATTCAGCTTCACTTCGGCTCCTGTTGGCAATGTCTTCATACTGTGCTTTGACTTCAGCGATGATGCTGTTCAAGTCCAGGCTTCTGTTGTTGTCCATCGATAACACAACAGAGGTGTCGGATACCTGCTGCTGCATTTGAGATAATTCCTGCAAGGAAGACCAGAATTGACTCAGCTAATATGTATAGGACAGAGTGAAGAATGGAGGCCATTCTGAAGACAGTTGAAGTCACATCTGGTCAGAGTACTTCAAAATGTACTTGAAAGCGACTTCAGAAAATGAGCACTTGAAAATGGCTTCAGAAAATGAAAATCTTAACCAAGTTCTCCTAGCTTGAATATGGCCTCAACATTTCCTGCAATTGATTTGGTTGGATGAAGAAACCTTGAGTCTCTGACTTGGATGGCCCAAGCTAGCCTAATTTTGTGAGATATTGGTAGCTAAGCAGTTTCAGTCCTGGTTAGTACTTGGATAGGAGACCACTAAGTAAGCCCATACTATGCTACCATAGAGGCAGGTAATGGCAAACCATCTCTGGATGTCTCTTGACTTGAAAACCAACAAAAAAAGAGGGAGGACCTCAAAGAAGGGGGAAATTGTGTTAGGTAGTTGCTAGGTAACATTATTGTTTTTTTAATTCATTAACAATCCTTTAAGAATTAAAAAAGAACTATCCATCAAAGTTGTGTTTCAACAGCCAATTGTATAGGACTTGTTTGAACCAGTTGCATGCATTGTTATATAGACAATTACCCTAATCCAGCAAGAGGGATCTTAAATTGGACTCTGCTTTCCACCCATGGAGCCAACACAGCTACAGACTAGACATCCCCACCCACATTGCGGTGTTCATTCAAGCCTCATTGAACTAACTGTCTTTTGATGTGCATCTTCAGCCACTGGTTATATTTCCTCTGAAACACTTGCATTATCTCTCAGAAATGGATGTTACTCTAGGAGTTCTGCTTGGGCTACAATACTCCAGGCCCTTTTGTTTTACAAGGGAGTTGGCTTCTAAAACTCAAGTACTTGTTTTGATCGTTGTTGAAATCTGCATGAAAAGTGCAGGGGGATTTCCCTCCCCTTCTTTGGGAAGCTCTCACTTCAAATCTTTGACATCTCACATGTTGGCACCAATGAAAAAATATAATCACACAGGCTATTAGACTTGGCCTTTCCAAAATCTGTGACCTAATCTATAATTCTGATGCACTGGAATATATTGTACAAATGTGACGGGAGGGAAGGGGTCCACACTGCAACATTTATGCCATTTAAAAGCAGGCTTTTACACTAACAAAACTTAAATGTCCTGTGATGTTCTGTGCATGGTCTCCATGATGCTACTGCTGAATATTATGATTACCTAACTCAGTAGCTGAAAGGTAAAGTCAAACCAAACAGATTCAATTTATTGCAAACGTTTCTCAATCTGAGTGATTAACATGACTCAGATAGCCTGCCAAGGAAGAGGGTGGATTTCTCACTACTGGCAGTCCTCAAGTTCAGACTAGACATCGTCCCAAAGGAGATGATTTATTCAAGTACAGTTTTACTTGCCTTGATCCCGTAATAGCTGGAGGAAATCGGGCTTATGTTGCACAAGATGTGATAATTGATGTCACTAAGTCTCTACTTGCCTTAAAATCCATTTGTCTCTTCAAATAAGAAGGTGGGTGGAGGGGGGGGGAACTGACTGAGAAATGTGGCATGTCCAAAGGGGGAAAAATATGGTTTGAAATTTCCCACAAAGGCGTGCACACGTATATCTCAAGAGCCAGTCTCGTGTAGCCTTTACAGTATTGGATAAGGGAGAGCAGGGCTCAGACCATCACTTGGTATAAAACTCATTGGCTCCCAGGTCTTCCCTGGACACTGGCAGAAGGTGTGGAGGGTGTGTGTAAGATTGCCAGCTCCAGGATGGGAAACTCTGGAAGTTTGGGGGTGGAGCCTAGGGAGGACAGGAACCTCAGTGGTGTACTGTGTCATAGAGCCCACCCTCCAAATCATCCATATTCTCCAGGGGAACTGATCTCAGTAGTCTGGAGATGAGCTGTAATTCCAGGAGATCCCCAGGTCCCACCTGGAGGCTGGCATCTCTGTTGGCTGACCTTGGGCCAGCCAACCTCTCTTAGCCTATCTTACCTCACAGGGCTGTTGTAAAGACAGAAAAGAGAACCACATACATTCTCCTGAGCTCCTTGGTAGAAGGACATAGCTCTCTGGTAGAGCTTTGCAAGTAGGATGTCCCAGGTTCAAGCCATGGCACCTCCAGTTAACAGGGCTGGGAAAGACCTGTCTGACCACTTCATAGGTGCTGTAAGTCAGACTAAACATTTACTGGCTTAGATGAATCAGGAGTAGGGTTGCCAGCCCCCTGGTCCAGGCAGGGGTTCCCCCACTTTTGAGGACTCCTTCCCATCATCGGCCAGCTGGCTGGTGGGAGGAAACCCCACCCGCAAATGCCCTGGAACATGACATGATGACGTCACCCAGAAGTGACGTTATCACATCAGGCAGCAACACGTTAGTTTTGGGGCAAAACTCTAGTTTTTGGGCAGAAATGGTCAATTTGGGCTCAAACTATAGAGTTTTACCCAAAAACTAGAGTGTTGCAGTGCAACGTTGGCGACGTGATGACGTCACTTCCAGGTGACGTCATTGTGCTGCATGCACTTTGCACACACAGCAGAAGATCCTGGCAAGGCCCAAAGATCTCCCCACTGGGAAGAAGGTAGGATCTGGCAATCCTAATCAGGAGTGTGATGGCATATGTTAGTTCCAGCTCTAGGGATAGAAATCCAGGATACCCAAAGTAAGATGCTTACCGCCTCATATAGGGCTCTCATGAACTCAATTTCATCGTTCAGCGAGTCTGATTTGCCTCCAAGTTCAATCTTGTTCATATAGGCGCTATCAACATCCTGCAGAAAACAGAAAAATAATTTGCATGCAAAAAGGACATTCCCCTCCAAGAAGCCCAACAAGTCCAGCCATTCATTTCATCTCTTGAAGAATTCAGTATTCCGAATATTTGGTTGGCTCTCATTGCTACTTATTTGTCAAACTACACAAAGACAGAGTGATTCTTGGGATCCTTATGAATCAAATTGCAGTGGGAGAGTAGAAGGAAAACCATCAACATCAGCATTTGAGGGGTTTAGCTAGCATCATACATCAGCGACACTGGTATTAGCTAACTAGGTAAAGGTAAAGGTTTCTCTTGCTCGAAAGCCAGTCGAAACTGAATCTAGGGAGCGGTGCTCATCTCCATTTTCAAGCTGAAGAGCCAGCGCTGTCTGAAGACGTCTCTGTGGTCATGTGGCTGGCATGACTAAACACCAAGGTGCATGGAATGTTGTTACCTTCCCACCGAAGTGGTACCTATTTCTCTACTAGCAATTTCTTACTTTTGAACTGCTAGAGTGGCAGAAGCTGGGGCCAGAGACGGGAGCTCACCCTGTCATGCGGCACTAGAGTCTTGAACTGCTGAGCTACTGACCTTCCAGGCTGCAGCTCAGCGTCTTAACCTCTAAGCCACCATGGCTAACTAAGGACTACCAATTTTGGAGGCCTGGGCCACTGATTTAACCTAGTATAAAGAGGGTGCTTATTTCAAAAATAATCTTTACCTTCTTCAGCACGACAAATTCATTCTCTGCACCTGTACGCCTGTTAATCTCTTCTTCATATCTGTTGAAACAACCAAGAGAAAAGACTTCATCAGTATGTCTCAATACAAGTACCTATCATAGAAAGAAGAGACAAGAATATAATGGCAGCCAAATCAACCCAGCCAGTAGGTTGTTTTTCAGTCCACTTTTGTGAATGTTCTCCCAAGACATTTGGTCCATGGAGACTGGCTGCTCCATTTCCATGTATATTTTTGAAAATCAATCCCATTTTACTTCCAAGTTATTAGAACTTGCAGAAACTCTATCTCTGTGTTGCATAGTTTACCATTAGGATTTCTGCATGGATATGCAGGACCATGGATTTCATGGACAACTATAATTAAAGCCAGTGTTGCATAGTGGTTAGAGACTAGGACCAGAGAGATATAGGTCCAAATTCACAATCAGACAGGGAGCTTACTGGATGGCTGTCAGCCAGCCATTCTTTCTTTCCCAGTCTAACCTGCCTCATGAGATTGCTGTGAGCATAAAATGAAGAAAGGGACAGCCATGTATAGAGCACCAAGCTCTTTGGAGGAAAGTGAAATAGAAATATGATAGAAAATGATCCCACAAGAGTCTGGCCAACTGAAGTTCATCTCATGTGTGAGATGTTCCTCTATAAAATTGCAGGTAGATACTGACGGAAGTATCTTCTGTGACTTGACTACCTTTTTTCAGCAATGTGGAACTATCTGTTCTCCTGGAACTAAGTGGGCACATGGTCTGTTTTTGAGACACACTGTGGTACGGCTACATGGGTCAGGGGAATTGGTAAATGGTGGGTCCTTTTCTGGTGTGAGATGGCTTTAACTACATTGTCTTTTGAGCCCAACCTATTGTATGAACAAGTTTCAGTGACTCCCTGCCTCTGTCTTTCTCTATCAGTTGTCTTTTTTCCACTTGAAAGAGAGTTAGCAGAAAGGAGTCACTGGAACCAACTGATCCAAGTTAGTGGATCAGAGACATTGAACCCAAAGGATCAATTCCGTTGGCTAATATGGATAGATCACAAGATTCATCAGTAAAAATAACAGCAAGGGCTGCTTCCTGTATTACATGTTTTAGGTATACTCATAAAAGTTAATGTGTAAATAAGATATATTCAGAAACATGAATATTGTATGGGTATATGCAGCCTGTCAAATGTATGCTTGGGGGCAAACCCTTGTTGGTTGCCATGAAATCCATGGAAGAGCCCTACAAGTTACTGGCTGCAGCTGTTGTAAAACTGTGGGTTGAATCCAACCAGCTTTTCTGCTGGTGAAAAAAAAGAGTCATGAGTGTCCCCTTTGACCACCAAAGGTCTATGCTGGGATCAGGGGACCCACATGGGCAAAAGCCATGTGGGGTGGCAGCTGTAGTGAGGAGAGGAATTATATGATATTGAATGAAAAAGCTGGCTGGATCCAACCCTATATTTGCTACAACTTGAATGGGTAGTGTTAACTCATGCCGAGGATTTAATTTAATCCGTGCTTCTTTAGCTAGGCTTGGCAAAAGGAACTTGTTACTGTAAATGCATTCATGCAATTTCATGACTTCAGGCCCATTCAGCCCATCAAGTAGACTTGATGAGGCTGGCATCCACTAGAAAAGAGACTGGAAGGATTTGCGTCTGGCAGGTTCTTTGTAAGGGCTTTTGACGCCAGGCTTTGTACTCATTTTGCCTTCCAGCAAATGACTTTCAAAAAGTATTGAATAGAGGATGCTGGGAAGGAGCTTGGAAGAATCCACATGGATTTCTGTGTAGTATTGCAATGCTATGAGCAGAAGTTAAGAAATGTATCTCTCTCTAATGTTTTCAGTACTCTAGTACATATTGTAGACATGACCTCTACCAAGCTTTGGCCAGCAATGAGGTTTGGTTAAATGCAAGTAACAACTTGGATACAATTTACTGACCTCTGTAATTTTCAGCCAGTCTGAATACACACATTAGTGATGCAGAGTGTATCTGGATCAATTCGAGTAGGGTAGTGTTTAAATTTCAGTTACCCCAGCCAATAAAATGGCACCTTCACTTGCTGCCATATCAAAGGGATGAAGGGGAAGAATACAGGATTTCCACCAATCAATGAAATATTTAAATTTTTGTGCACTTTAGAGATGGCTAGAATGTGCTAGCCAATTTATATATGCACATCCTTACCTATCTAAGGCTGCAATCCAATTCACTTTTACCAGGGACTTGAGCTAAGGTACATAAGATTGGTCTGTCTACCTAGCAAACAATGCACATAGAATAAAAAAGAATGTCCCTATTCATGCAACCTGGGACAGACAGAAGAGGCTTACTTGTTTTTGAAGTCTTCTACCATATCTTGCATGTTCCTCAGTTCTGAATCTAGCCGTCCTCGCTCACCCACTAGACCATCAAGTTGCCGCTTAAGATTAGTAATATATTGGTCAAAAAGGGGCTCAGTGTTGTTTCGTCGAACAGTTGTCCCCTGTTCTTGTAAGAGTGCCCATTTGGTCTCAAGGACTTTATTCTGTTGTTCCAGGAATCGGACCTGCAAGAAAGAAGAGGTAAGGGGTTGGTAATATTAGATAACACACATCCACTGGAAGGGAAGGAAGCTGTCCAAGGTATGTGTGTAAGAGAGAGAGAGAGAGAGAGAGAGAGAGATATGCAAAGCATAGTTTCTGTATGAAGTCTTAGTTTTCATCCACAGCTGAAAAGCAGCCTACACACATCGATTTGTAATCTAGATTTCAAGCTCCTGGGGGCAGAGACTTACCTTTTGCTTTTTTTTGCCTCTGTAAAAAGCGACGTGTTTAAATAGGAGTGTGCAAAAATAATAAAGGATAGTATTATATAATAAAGGATAAAAATTATAAGGATACAAGCAAAGAGAACGATTCAGGTGAGTAGCCCTGTTGGTCTGAAGCAGCAGAACAAAGTGTTATTCAAGGTGTGAGCTTTTGTGAAGAAGTGTGCATGCACACAAAAACTTATACCTGGAATAAAACTTTGCTGGTCTTAAAGGTGCCACTGGACTCAAACATTGTTCAGCAGAGAGAATGGATAGAGAAGGTATAGATGGAATTTTGAAAAGTGCTCTGGAACACTAGCAATCCCTGTTCTGGGACTGAAATTTTTTTGCCGGATCCTCTGCAAACACAGACCAACATAATTTAATTGATTGCTAATAGGGACGCCAATTGGTGTCTATTCGAATTTTGTTAGAAGGATAAAAGGAAATAAGCTTTTGCTCAAGCAACATGAAACAGACTGACATATGCATGCCTTTAAAATGCATTTTCCCCTGTTGCATGTTATTTATCGCATTTCTAAATATCTCCTTTCCTCCAAGAAGAGCCTTTGCATTGGCTCCCCCTGAATGCCAAGCATGTTGCAAAGGCATGTCTTTCATCATCCAAACTATTAGCAAAACCATAATTGATAACAAAACTTAATGAAGGGCTACCTGAATGGAATGGAAGGCTGAAAAGTCTAATTTTTGGACAAGATAATCTGTTTTCTAAATCTACTCGGTTGATTCACACAGATAATAGACTCTGGAGCAATTGCAGTTTCCACATGATTTAGTTGCAGTTAATGAGTAAAGTACTTGTACCTGGCCTCCTCTATTTTTGAAGCAGGGACATCCCTACTATACTACTGTGAGTATTCTCTGCTTTGCAGAGCCACATTCTCTTGGGAAATGGAAATGGCTCAAGGACATCAGGCCAGAATACCTGGGACGATTTCTTGAAGCTGTTATGTAATGAAATAAGTCCAGTCTTCACTTCTCCCTATGCGGTGACTTGCATGTCATCAGTTATACCATAAAACAAGGGTGCCCATTTCCTATGTTCCTGGAAGCCACTTATTTTCCAGACACTGGATACATGAATCTCCCTTATATTGAGTCAGTCTATCAACGTCAGCGTTGGCTACTCTGCCAGGGGCTTCCCAAGATCTCAGGCAGAGCTCTTTCATCTCACCTACTACCAGGACCTTTTGTCTGGAGATGCTAAGGAATGAGCCTAGTACCTTCTGCATGCAAAGCTGATGCTCTGCCACTGGGTCATGAGACATTATGCCTGGATGTTACACAGCCATCCTTGCCACACAGCTATCCTTGCCACTTAAAACTTAACAATTGCATGTGCACAACCACTTTAGGGGAGAAAAAAGACCGGTCGTCCATTCTTACCCATCCCTACTGATGATGTGACATCATGGAGGAACAACCACTTTTTGCATGTCATAAATCATCTCAAGTCACTGCAGCGGGAGGAGGGACTGACCGTGGGATGAGTCCCCTCAGATTTTAGTAAAGTTCCCAATATTCAAGAAGGCATTAATTTATGTACTTACCTTGTCAATAAAGGAGGCAAATTTGTTGTTGAGTGTCTTGATCTGCTCCCTCTCTTGTGTGCGCACTTTTTGAATCTCTGGGTCAATCTCCAGGTGAAGCGGCTGCAGGAGATTCTGGTTGATAGTCACCTCTTGGATGCCACCGGGTGGGCAAATGGGGAACCCTGGTCCTCCTCTTCCACCAAAACCCGGAGCACCCACTGCAAAGGCACCTCCAGGAACTCCAAACCCTGGTCCACCAAAAGCAAAGCCTGCGCCACCGGCACCACCTGCGCCACCCCCGAAACCAAAGCCAGCCCCTCCACCAGCACCGTATCCACCACCGAAACCTGATCGGTAAGCTCCACCATAGGAAATTCGTTTGTTTCCACCTAGGCTGTACATGCTTCGACTGCCAAAGCCACCACCGAGTCCATAGCCACCACCTCCACCTCCACCTCCAACTCTTGTGCCTCCGACCCGAGAAACGGAGTATGAACTAAAGCTGGATCTCCCGCCGCCGCCACCGCCACCGCCAACAATGGCAGAACCAGAGGAGAAGCCCCTGCTGCCCCCTCCAGAGGATGTTCTGTAGGAGATACGACTCATAGTGGTGGTGTTCAGAGAGGGAGGGGGGAAATGCAAGGAAAAGTTTTGGCTACAAGCAGAGCTTCAAGGAAAGAGCAGAGAACGAAGGAGGCAGAACCCCTCTGATATAGAGGAGCGGGAAATCTTCCCTTTTATGTGCTTGGGGGAAGAAAAAAACCTGGCAAGAGATTCAAGGCAATCTGATATGGAGCAAGTTGCCTTGCAGCGACTTGTCCCATTAAACACACCTACTCGACAGTAAGCAGGCGGGGGCGGGGAGGTGGGAGAGACATCGTCTGCAGACAGGGAGGCAGGCACTGAAGGAATATGAATTTCCCCCTCTTCAAGGAGGGTGTGCCATAAATTACAAAGAAATGGGAAATGAGATTATAACCACAGTGTTTGCATACTTGAGATTTTCGACAGTTCATGTTAAGAGTCTGTTTGCACAAAGGAAGGGAGAAGACCATACTTTAAGACTCGAACACTGCAACATGTTGCGTGGATTTTCATTAACCACTGTTCCAAGGTCTTCAGTCAGATTTCAGAAAGAGCAGGAGCTTTAAAGCAGGCAGAGCTCTACACAACTCGGTTCCCTTCTTTTTTCAGGCGGTGATGGGTCTGAAGGATTTGCCACGTCCAACAGTTTGACCTCTGTTATGCGATTTACTATAATCAACTTTTAAAAATTGTGTATAGGGCCGCATTGTTCCCAGATTGCTGATTTCCCAGTGAATTAGATTGGACAGTGAAAGTGCCTCATACTGGGACAGACCTTCAGTGCTTTGAGACAAGTACTGTCTGTTTCAACTGCAGCAGCTGTCCGAGATCTCAGGCAGGGAAAGGTCTTTCCTCACCCTTCAACCTGAGATCCTTTCAGTAGAAATGCACGAGATTTTGCCAGGGATCTTCCTCATGCAAAGCATACATCGTTAGGGTCCTTCAAAGAAGATGGCTGACCCTCTGAATTATGCAGAGCAGCGGCTGGAACTGGATTCTCCTTTAGAGGAGAATCTAGCACTCCATCCAACCGGATTTCATTGCCTTAGGAGTCCCACTCCCAAACACTCAGCTGTAACAGAGGACTAATCTTCATAAGCTGTTCATTAGCTTTGTGTAAGGTTTCAAAAGGCTTATAGGTGCTTTGAAAGCTGGGTTCATAACTGGTATTGTGAGACTGGAGAAACAGACAGTCAAATGAATTCTAATAATATTTGCCCTCAAAACTGTTGCGTTGTAGGACAGGGGCTGAATGTTGGTGTAACATAGGGCAAAAGCATACCATGAATTCTGCATTGTGTATACCTCAGATCCATTGCCATGGGTTAGATTATGATCCATAAGATCAAACATGCATGGACCCAGATTGTCCAAGGTGGTCGCACGGATTCTGTCATTCATTGTTTACTCTCTCACCATAAAATATCCTCCTCCTCAAACTTGCCACAAAAGAATGAAGAGCAAATGAAATGGCTAGCATCACACCTTACCAAGAACGTGTTGTACTATGATCATGGTTTGTTGTCCGTGACATTTTTTAAAGTTAACTTTTTTAAAAGAGAAAAATTGGGCTTTTCATCATAGGGATTTGAAAGAAAACATTCACCTTGGAACTCCCCCTCCAGTGTTAGTATTATCCATTAAATATTCTGTTTAAAAACCCTTCTTTGTGGTTTTAAAAGATTTGTAATGGGTTTGGGAGAAAGTCCTTACAAAATCAGGGTTTTTTTAACAATCAGCATCTCCAACTCACTGTTGTAAGTTTTTTTTTTTAAATGGACATTTAATTCTTAAACCATTCATACCGCAGTAGTGCTAGCAGTATGACTCCGAAGCAAAACGGAGATAACTTAAGGAAGTAGATGAAGGTGGATAGCCCTGTTAGTCTGTCTATAGCTGTAGAAAAGAGTAAGAGCCCAGTAGCACCTTAAAGACTAACAAAATTTGTGGCAGGGGATGAGCTTTCGTGCGTCTCTGAAGAAGTATCTGAAGAAGTGAGCAGCGACTCACAAAAGCTCATTACCCTACCACAAATTTTGTTAGTCTTTAAGGTGCTACTGGACTCTTGCTCTTTTCTACTGCTTAAGGAAGTAATACAGAATGAGGAAATATGATCCCTTTGAAATGTTCCTGAGCTTCCAATAAAAGGCCAATGGCATAACTCAGCAGTTGGACTGTGGTGCCAGCTCATGTATCTTGAACTGAAGCTGGCTTCCTCGTTTTGAATGTGCCACGTTCAAGTGGCTGCAAGCATGGTTTGAGAGCATGCGGTGCTCTTATTTTGTTCAAGGGTAAGCAAGTCTCAGCCTGCTCAACATCTGGATGGAAAACCACCTTGGAGTCCCACGGAACCCACTCCGCTACTCCAGTGGAGGAATGCGCTAATTGATAGCATCAGCATGTTTCCATGATGCTGATGTCCCGGGTTTCGTTGCAGCTTTCTGCAGAGGTGCATGGAATGACTAGGACTGCAGAAGCTCACAATGAAAGAAGGAGTTGCATAGTCAGACTTGTGAAGTACAAGCCCAGAGACTGAATAGCTGAAAGGCATCCGCATGGTGGGAACATCAGCATTGGCTCATTGTTGGAAAGTGATCGCTTTCATAGATTAGCTGGCTTCTTCTTCTTTTTTTCTCCACTTCTCCAATCTATTGGAAGGCTTGATAGAACCTGACTCAAGGCCAATTTCTTTTCTTATAGCAATCGGAAAAATCTAAAAGGTGTTTGCACAATTTGTTTCGTTTCCAAGCATTCCTGTCACCGCACGCTGCCAATAGCGTGTGAGTCATTTGCACCTGAGGCTCCCTTAAGAATATCTGTTATTGTGCATTAATATTCTTTGGAGCGACACTTCAGTTGCGTGGGCAAGCCTAGATTGTAGCAAGGGGGGGCTCTAATCCTGAAAAACTGTAGGAGCTTGGGAGAGCCTTACTTCTTGGGTGTTCTCGGTAAACCTCTCCTGCTGCCCCTTTCGGCCATTTCTGCATCCAGTATGGGAGAGGCCAACATGAAAGAATTAAAAGTCAAAACCAAATCATATCTGACCACTGAATATGCAGCTACACTGTACATTTGGGTCTGAAATTCTTACTGAATTTTGCATCTGCTGTGAGGGGTCTGACCTCAGTGGTAGGGTGCATGTTTGGGATTGCTCAATGGTGGTCCATTGACCAATTCCTAAGCATCTTCAAAGCTTTGGTGTGTATGGAGCATTCTAAAATATTTGTCCCAGTTTAGAGCCATGTATACATTGAAATGTTTTTCATGGAATCAAATTATGTGTAGATTCACTGCTTTGCTCTTTTGGTACACTAACATTGCTGGAAAATGCATGTTGATTTTTTTAAAAAAAATATTCTTGAGGATACAGACATGTTCAGGCATTCCTTTTTATTATTACAGTTGGAGATTCAGAACTTTTTTTGATACATACATCCATATTTCACCCCATTTGGCACATGTAATTATTTTATATTAAGGCTTCTGCCAGGTTAGTTACAAATAAAATCTGTGTTAAATATAGAGCTGTCATTTGGAACTTCAATTATTTAAGGGAACTAGAAAAGATGTGGCTCTTACTAATGATGACAGAAATGGGGGGGGGGAAGCGTACATGGATATTGTTTTCTTGCTCAGGTTGTTGGGAATTCTTCAGGCTTTAGTTTCTGACAGTCTTTTGGGTGATGGAAGTTTTGGAGATAATTTTCAGACCAGAGGTGCTCCCTGTCCCGAAGCCTTTTCCACTCCCAGAACTAAAATTGCTTCCTCCAAAGTTTAACCCACTACCACCACCACCACCACCACCACTTCCAAGGCCAAGTCCACTTCCAAAGCCACTGCTTCCAATGCCACCACCACCTCCAAAGTTCAAGCCACTTCCAAGGCCAAACCCTCCTCCACCAAGACCACCAAACCCTCCTCCTCCTCCAAGATTGCCATAACCTCCTCCTAGGCCAGCTCCACCACTGCTAACACCTCCAGTGCTGGAACTGACAACAGCTGTAAGGAAACATAGTTTGATTAGATGTCTAATAGGACTGTCTTTACAATTAACATTTTATTGAGAAATAACAAACAAATCAAAATATACTTTCTATAAAGGTTATGAAATTGTCCAATTGGGTGGCAGGATTTGCTGTTTTAGCCCATTGGTCATCTTCACTGGTCCATTTCAGAGGATAGCCACTTTGGTTTGCAGTAGAACAGCAAGATTTGAGTCCAGTAGTACCTTACAGACCAGGTATATGAAGAAGGGAGCTTTCACTTTCAATAGCTGATACCCCCAAAGGTGCTACTGGACTCAAATGTAGCTATTCCAGTGGTCTACACATTTCAACTACGTATCTGGGCAACTGTGGCAATTGTGGGCCACTGAGATGCCTCTGGGGTTCCTCTGGTCCTGTCATTGTGTCAGGGAGTCCCAGTGCAGAACCAAGCACACTTCAGCTCCTTTCACCACACACTAGTGTACACCAGCATAGTCAGCCACATGTATTAATGTACTTCTATGTATTAATGAGCTACTGTTGGCCACACTGATAAGTAGATAAACAAACAAAGAACAAATATATACAAGGTACTTACAGATGCTCACTGGACTGACACCCTCTCCACTGAGCCTGTCAAAGAATGAATATAAAATGGAATGAAAACATGTCCATTGACCACTGTAAACATGGGATGCCACAACATAAGGCTGACTGCTGACATGGGGATTCCAGTATCACTAGTGACTCACAGCTGTTGCCTCACATTGCTTTCCCTGGTTGCCTGATGCCTGACCCTCATGTCTCAACCACCATTTCCCAAGCTGCTGCCATTTTAAGTTGAATGTGCTACACATCCGCATACAAAACCCGCCACATTATTTATTTATTCATTCATTCAATTTATATCCCACTCTCCCCCACTATCATGGGTGGGGCTCCGAGCGGGTCACAACATATAATGAGCCAATTATAATAAACTTTAAAACATACCAGTTTAAAACAATTTCCAGATATTTACAATTTATCAGATGGCACCTAATAACACTATAACACACCCTGGGGAAGAGAAGGAGAAAGAAGAGGTAGGAGAATCTGTATGGTGGATATTCTCTCGACCTTACCCATATGCTTGGCAGTACATTTCCGTTTTACAGGCCCTGCGGATTTGTTTATTTAGGAAATTTATCTGCTTGGGGCGGCTTTACCAATAAAAATACCATAAAATCATAAGAGTGCCATAAATTATTAATATTAAATTAATAATTACTATTAAAAAACAAACCAGTAAAAACAAGCCAAGGGCATGTAAAAGCATAAAATAACCATTTTGCAGCCTAAAAAAAAAATCCATGAAACAAACCTCAGGCTAGAAGCCGACTATTAGGTACCTACAAAGAGATAAATACAGATCCTTTCTGAATCCCAGGTGGGAAAAAGTGGTTTTGGCCCAGAGTCTAAAAGACCGTATGGTCGGCGCCACACATGAGGCATCTTCTCCATGGATACAGCAACACAAAGGAAAACATGTCTGACTCAGAATGAATGACTGGTGCTTCCTACTGACATCATTTTCACAAGCGCAAAAAAAGAAGACAAGGGGGGAAAAAGGAAGCATCGCTCCAAGGAATTTAGCGCACACATACAGAGGAAAATCCAGGAACTGAAAGGTAAACTCAGTGGGGATTATCAAGCTGAAATAAGAAGATTTCAGGTGTAAGAAGCCACCATCTGTCTGGAATGTGACTAGCTTTATGATCTGGAAGAGAGGCTTCACAAACAGGGCATCTTAGCTAACTTACAAACTGTCTATGGGTTTTTCCATACTCATAGATAACCACTGGGTTCAATATCCTGTATTTCTATCACTCTTCAAAGAACTTTTGGAATTAAAAAAAACATTTTTAATCCACTCTGGGAAGGCCTGAAGTGATGGTGCAAGAGCCATTGTGGTGGACTCTAATTAAGTTAAGAGTGGTGGACTCTAATCTGGTGAACTGGGTTTGATTCCCTACTCCTCCACATGAAGCCAGCTGGGTGACCTTAAGTCAGTCACAGTTCTCTCAGAGCTCTCTCAGCCCCACCTACCTCACAGGGTGTCTCTTGTGGGGAAAGGAAGGGAAGGCAATTGTAAGCCACTCTGAGACTCCTTTGGGTAGAGAAAAGCTGGGTATGAAAACCAATTCTTATTCTTCTTCTCTTCCTCCCTCGAGGAAGGACTTCTGTCATGTATGAGAAGTGATATACTTTTTATGTTTTAAGGCAGCGGGCTTCAACCTATGGGTCAGGATTGGAATCTTCAGATGAGTCACAGAGCCCCTCCTGTTGTGTCATAAGCCCTCAGAGAACTACCACCACCCCGCCTCTTGGAAAAACTGGCTCTACAGAAAGCAAAAATGCATGCTGAGAACAGCAGGATCATGCGGTGATGTTAAGTGACAAAGAGGATTTTTCCACAGCTCTGTCCCCTGGTATGTTTCTCACTATGGTACCCCTTGTAATGTCCCCAGCTCTTTTGGTCCATTGCTCATTGTCCTGGCCTTGACACTGGTATGGTAGTTTATCTGGCTCCTCCTCTTCCTGTCACATGACTAAAAAGTTCTATGACTTCCTATCACGGGCTTGCAGCGCAGTGGGTCCCATACTCAGTTGTCCTAAGGTCTGGAAAGGCTGAAAATCACTGCTTTAATATACTAGAATCCATGGACATCACAAGAACATATGAAGTTGCCTTATACTGAATCAATCCATGTCCATCAAGGTCACTATTGTCCGCTCAGACTGGTGGCAGCTCCCCAGGGTCTCAGGCTGGGGTCATTCACATCACCTGATCCATTTAACTGGAGATGCCAGTGATTAAACTTGGGATTCTTTGTGTGCCAAGCAGATGGTCCACCACAGATCCACAGCCTCATTGCCCTCATTACTTGTGTATGGCCACACCAAGTCAGATGTTAATTCCTATAGGTAGCTGTGTCCATGGAGGGACTTTCAACATAGGTCGTGGCCACACAAGCAAGATAACCTGGAGGGGAAGCAAGGCTTTTTTGCCCTGGAGCAATTTGCCCCACAGTTGCACGATCACACAGGTCTGTGGACCTGCCGGGGCAAATCGCTGCTGCGTGATCAGATGCAACTGCAGGCAACTGTTTTTTTGGGGGGGAGGGCTGGTTTCTGAGGCATTTAAACGGTGCCTTAAGCACTTTTGATGATGCACACATGGAGAAGGGGGAGGAAACAGCATCGTGTCGGGATAACGTGTGATCACGCTATCCACACCACCACACTTCTGCGCTGGCGCAATCACATGGGGAAACTCTGGCTGTGAGCTGCAGCAAACCATTTGATACTGGAGTTTCCCCAGTAGTTTTTTTACTCCGGGTCTCTGCCTGATCAAATCGGTTTGCCACTGCTCGCTGACAGTTCTGGGATGGCTCCCAGATATACTGGTGTGATCACGCCAGCTTGATCTGTTGGTGAATCGTCCCTCTTCCGTATGATCGCGCCCATAGAGTGTTTTCTGACTGTTGCAATGTGTCTGTAGCAATGGCTCCACTCAGCATAGATATTAGTCTTTGCACACCTACCTGCTCTCTTCTCCTTCCAGCAGCTTTCTGTATGTGGCAATCTCAATATCAAGGGCCAGTTTGACATTCATCAGTTCCTGGTATTCCCGCAACAAGCGAGTCATCTCTTCCTTGGCTTTCTGCAGAGCGTCCTCCAACTCAAGGAGCTTGGCTTTGGCATCTTTGACAGCCAATTCGCCACGCTCCTCAGCATCTGTAATGACAGTCTGCAGACTGGAACACTGTAAGAGTAAAAAGCATTATTCTATTTCTCCAATTCCTTTTTTTTTGTCATTCATATATTTTAAATCTTTATTACTATTGTTCCATTTTTGTTTTAGTCTTTGGAGACTTTAGGCTGCAAGCCTAGACAGTAAGTAGGACTTACATCTGAGTAAAATGTATGGAATTACTAACTGCTGAATCTAACTTATTTTTTTACACCTATCGAAGGATTAAACGTAAAGAACTTGCAGTCTGCTTGATCAGCGGCTTTCCTGTGGTCAGAGAACTCTTCCGATATCAGTTTTGTTGCTGTGGAACCCGTATGCTTTGCAGAGGATTATGTGGACTGTTTTAGCATGCACATAGGCTGCATTCACACATTGTTGGACATCGCACTATCATTACTCTATGGCAATCATTTACCACTGCTTTATCTTGCCCACACTAGGAAAATCCACTTGCAAATGATGTCTATAATGCAACAAGAGTGCAATATCCAGTGATATGTGGATGCAGTATGTTGGCCAAGCTTCTTGTGAGTTTCCCCACAGATCATCAGAGGTCATCTTAAAACTCACTTGCAATTGGCCAGTGTTGAGGAAGTCTGTTAATAGTGGACAACCTGTTTTAATCTCCCCTTACAGATGTTCATGAGAGACTCCTAATGAGCTTTTGATGAACCCCAAGGTTCCTTGAAACACCATTGAAAAATTAGTGCTCAAATCTTGGAGAACAGCATTCATACTGACATCTGTATATGAGACTGAAATTTCTAACGCTGGACTTCAGTTCTGCAAAGATCAGAGTCCCCAGCTATTTCTTTTGCTTCCACTGCAGAAACAGTTCAGGCTTAGCAAACTTTTTGGGCAGGACGTTCCTTGGATGTCTGCATTAATATTCTGCATTCTAAATGATTTCTAGATCAAGGTTTCCCTTGCATGCCCTTCCAGCACACACAATATTAATATTACTATCACTGTCAATGAGGAAAAGACCCTTCTGGGACAGTGAAGGATACTACTAAGTCTTGGAGGAAAAATCAGTGGATAATTAAACTGTGGAATTCACTGTTAGTGGACCTAGTGATGTCCACAAGTGTAGATTGCTTTAAAAGGGAGTTAGACAAATTCATGTGGGAGAGGCCCATCAATGGCTACTAGCCATGGTCAGTAAATACAGCCTCCAGAGGCAGTAAACCTCTGAATACCCATGCTAGGAGGCAGCACCAGGGAAAGCCTCGGCCTCAATGCCTACTTGTTTGGCCTTCCCAGAAAACTGTTTGGCCACTGTGTGAACGAGCATGCTGAACTAGATAGACTCTGCTTATGTCCTTTATGTTATTATCTCCTGTATCCACAAGAAAGGGCCCCAGAACTGTTGCCATAATGGGTATTTCCAGAATTTGGTAACTCTATATATACCACTACTGGGGCATGTAGAGGAAAACAAAATCAGACTTTGATGTCATCATATTTTTGTCCACCAGAAGAAACGGAAGAATATAAAAAGAACATTGCTTTACCAGACTATTCAGCCCAGCATCCTGTTTCAAAACAGTGGCTTACCAAGGGAAAACAAAGACTTCATGGCTGCAATCATACACTCCTTTAGATCTGAAACAGGTGCAAATGCCTGATGCATCTAAAGGAAGCGATCAGATGGCAACATCTTGGAAGCGTCCTACAGTTATTGGCAACCCATGGTGCTCCACCACAGAAGCGAAGTTAAAATACACCAGGGAAAGTCCAGTGTTTTTCGGATAAGGAAGGCCATGGGTGGACTTTCCCCTGCCTGATCGCTCAAGCACACTCTTATGCTGTCGGTATGGTCTGATCATGCCATCCCAACTCCATGCCATGTCTCCCCCCCCCCCCACTTTGCAGTATGCAACATCATCGCATACTCCATAGGGGCACCCTCAGTGTGGAGGTGCAATTCCTCAGTTGCTCGTTTATGTACAAAGTAAACAAACAAACAAACAAACAAACAAAAAACAACTCACCCACAGTTGTGTCTGATCACACGGTGACGAGCTGCGCCTGCAGCTTCAAAGGGCTGTGTGATCTCACAACTGCATGTCAAATTCCTCCGGAGGAAATAGCCTCTCTTTCCCTGCACTTCAACTGGCACGTGTGACCGCAGCCCATGTTTATTTCTTTTCTCTGGCTGCCATGCCACAGCGACCATGCTGCCATAATCAGATCACTCCCTCAGGCGAACCTTGGCTAATGAACAGCTTTCTAAAGAAAGGGGATGACACTGTATGGATTAGAGACTTCCTTACCTGGTTCCTGGTATTTTCGATTTCAGCCCGTATCCTCTGGATCATCCGACTGAGCTCTGAAATCTCTCCTTTTGTATTACACAAATCATCGCCATGTTTCCCTGCTGTGGCCTGGAGCTCCTCAATCTGGAAAATCAAAGGGGAGGAGGACAATTCCATATTCCTGGCCAGCAACATTTTGCCAGAGGGTGCTAAATGATGGTAAAAGCCACCCCTAGATAGCCAGTTGCCCTGACCTGGATGGCCCAGGTTAGCCTGATCTCATCAGAACTTGGAAGTCAAGCAGTGTTAACCCCGGTTAGTACTTGGGCAGGAGACCACCAGGGCTGCTACACAAAGGATGGCAATGGCAAACCACCTCTGTTGATATCTTGCCTTAAAAGTCCCATGGAATCACCCTAAGTTGGATGAGACTTGATGGCATTTCCCACCACCAAATAGCCAGCTGCCAAATCATGTAGATACTGCTCCCCCAGACCCCTCATTTCATTCACAAGATGGCCGTTGAGATTGGTATCCCATAGAAGGCTGAATTTAGTCCAGCAGCAGCCAGTTGCTGACTCCTAGCTCCCAATAGCATAGCATCACAAAGCTGAATAGACACTGCATGTAAACTCAATGCTTTGTCAGCTCTGAACCTTTGAAATTTGAATGCGTCTCCCACCTCTCAGATTCACTTCTGGCTCTAATTAAAAACACTGGCCAAGACAGTACAGATCTCTGCTTCTCATCAGGAAGAAGGATCCCAAGTATTGTACAAGTGTATTTCATGGGAATGTGCTGGTCGGAATCCAGCCCAGGATTACGCATGTTTAATTCACCTGATTTCTGTAGGCTTCTGTGTTGGATTGCAGCCTTTGGTTTTAAGTGCAGAGAAATTAGGAATCGAACTGTTTCTTGGAGTGTCAATCAAAAACTGGACAGGTGCCCTGACATGGATAGCCCAGGCATGCTATCAGGTCTCGGAAGCTAAGCAGGGTCAACTTTGGCAAGTACTTGGATGGGAGACATCCTTGAAATACCAGAGGGTGAGAGGCGGGGGCGGGAGGCGGGGGCGGGAGGCGGGGTCCACCTCTCTGAATATCCTCCAGGCCCCCAGTAGGGGTCAGTCATCAGAGTTCACCATGGCTTCCAGGTACACACACATATGCACATATATATATATAAAAAGAAATTGGACAGGTGACAAAATTATGTAGCTCTAATTCATGTTTTATTTTTGAAAATATTTATATTTGACTTCTAACGTGTTTTTTTTTAACTCAAGGGATACTATAAAAAACAAGTCTAAAGCCAGGATTCAAAGGGCTATTCATGATGTTCTTCATGGACTTCAAAGGTGCTGAAGGCGGGGAAACTTTTGGAATGACATTTGGTGTCTCAAAAGGATTTGCATCCAGAAAGGAAAACTGTCTGGACCCCATAAACATAGGGATGCTGTGCAGGTGTGATCATGGGCCCTGTATTTTGATATGCATCTTAAGTCTTCATTAATTTTTAAGGGAATTATGTTATTTAGGAAATTGCCAAATTCACAGCTTCCCCACTCTCTCTTTAAAACGTTGAACTACAACAGCATCCATTATTTAGAAATGATGAGGATGGTATTCAGGTTAGAAGAATTTGGTTTCTACATGCAAATTTGAGCCGTGGGGCTTCGCTTAAAGCGTTCTATGCCTTAACTGGGTTTTGCTCCAACTTTTGTTAGGTAATTTCCCCTCCCTAAATATATTAAGATCTTAAAAGGGTATGGTTTCCATGTTACCTATAGAAAAGGTCATATGAAAAGAAGCAGCTGGTGGAAGAAAATCTGGACTTCCAGTGAAAGGGAGCCTTCACTGGTGATTCTACTCACCTTGGTTTGGTACCACGATTCAGTTTCAGCTCGACTCCTGTTGGCGATGTCCTCATACTGGACTTTCACCTCAGCAATGATGCTGTTCAGGTCCAGGTCTCGGTTATTATCCATTGAGAGGATGACAGCAGTGTCTGACATCTGGGTCTGCAACTGAGCCAGCTCCTGGGAACCCCCCCCCCCCAAAAAAAAAGAGCAGGGATGAGGAAATGCTTCAGATTGGCAAATCTTAATTCATAGGGAAGCCAGAATCAAATTGTTACTTGCCACTTCACACACACACACACACACATGCCCAGGACTGTGTGAAATATTATTTAACCACCTCAGGAACAGCGTCCAATTTTTTCAAAATTCATACATTTTTTTTTGGAATGTTTACAAATTTTGATCTTGAAATTTGACTGAAACCCTAAGCCTGGCCGATAGGTTTTGAGGAAGTAATGTGAGGCATCACATCTCCAAATTATTTCATGTTTCCCTCTAAAAATTCCTAATTTGCCACAGCACCCTTAATTATTAATCTTGAGGGGTGGTAGGGAGATAGATTAAATGAATATGGTCTGATTTTTGCAAGCAAAAGTGCAGTAGCAGAAGATGCTTGCACATTCAATTTGCCACCTCCAAGTGATTTCAGTTCTATGTATCCCTAGAAAACGAGTGACCAGGTACGTGGGATTTCCCAAGTCCTGTGTAAATGTGGCACTCTCTGCAGAGGTGGATCAGTTGCCTTTGCACAGGCTGCCTTCCCTTTTCAGTTAGCTCAGAAGACAGGGCCTCACCTTGACCCAGCCAATCTGGCTACGTGGATCTATGCCATGGCAACCTTGAGGCTAGACTATTGTAATAGGCGCCACATGAGTCTCGTAAACTCTAACAGGTACAGAACACTGCAGCTCATTTACTATTGGGAGGCTATATGCAGTAGAAGAAGAAGAAGAAGAAGAAGAAGAAGAAGAAGAAGAAGAGATTGGATTTATACCCCACCCTTCCCTTGGAGTCTCATACAAACTCCTTTCCCTTCCCCTCCCCACTACCCACAACAGACACTCTGTGAGGTAGGTGGGGCTGAGAGAGCTCTTTTCAGAACTGTCCTTGACAGAACGGCTCTGATAGAACTATGGCTTGCCCAGGGTTATCCAGCAGCTGCAAGTGGAGGAGTGGGGAATCAAACCCGGTTCTCCCAGATTAGAGTCCGCGCACTTAACCACTACACCAAACTGGCTCTCAGTATGGACATTATACCTGTTCTTCAACCATTCCATGGGTTAACAATTAGTTTCAGGCTCAGTTCAAGGTGCTGGTTATTACCTACAAGAGCCTTCATGGCCCAAGACCCACTTATATACAGGACTGCCTCTGTCAATACGCTACAATGGGTCAGCTTTAGTCATCTGAGCAAAGCCTTCTGAAGGAGCCACCCTGCAAAAGGGGTATGAACAATTGCTGCCCATATGAAAACATTCCTTGTTGTCACTCTTACCTAGTGGAATTGTCTACCTTATGAGGTCAGGGAGGCTCCAACACTGCTGTTATTTTGCAGAATGTATAAAATGGAATGTCCTGACCTGGATAGCCCAGGCCATCCCGATCTAGTTAGATCTCAGAAGCTAAGCAGGGTTGGTCTTGGCCAGTATTTGGATGGGAGATCACCAAGGAATACCAGGGTCATGACGTGGAGGCAGCTAATGGCAAACCACCTCTGAATGTAATGCCCTTGCATAGATCTATGGCACAGCTTCATATGGAATACTGTGTACAGTTCTGGTCACCATATCACCAAAGGGACATTGCAGAGCTGGAAAAATTACAAAGCAGGGCAACCAAGTTGATTAAGGGATTGGAGCACCTTTCCCTGTGAGGAAAGTCTGAAGCATCTGCGACTTTTCAGTTTAGAAAAGAGATGACTAAAAGAGGACATGACAGAGGTTTATCAAATTATGCATGGGGTGAAGAGAGTGGAAAAAGAGTCATTTTTTCTCCCTCTCCCAAAATACTAGAACTCAAGGGCATCCAATGAAGCTGATGGGCAGTAGGTTCAGAATGGACCAAAGGAAATATTACTTTATGCAGAGAGTGATTCAAATGTGGGATTTGCTGCCAGAGGATGTAGTGATGGCTACAGAATAAACAGCTTTAAAAGGGGATTAGATAGATTCATGAGGGATAAGTCTCTCAGAGGCTACTAGCCATGGTGGCTGAGGGTAACCTCCACATTCAGAGGCACTAAATCTCTGAATCCCAGAGCCAGGAGGCAACATCAGGGGAAGGCCTCAGCCTCTATGCCCTGTTGCTGGCCCTCCAGAGGAACTGGTTGGCCACTGGGTGAGACAGGATGCTGTACTAGATGGACCATTGGTCTGATCCAACAGGGGTCTTCTTATGTTCTTATGTCTTGAAAACCCCAGCAGGGGTCACCATAAGTCAGATGTGACAAACAAACAAACAAAATGGAACAGTTTAGGGGGGCATTTTTATAAAGGGAATAGGAATGTGGTAAAACAATTCTGCAGGAGGGTACTTTCTGGAAAGGTAACACAATTCTAGTTTTAATTGCCTGTGAAAATACTAGGCAGTTTCTTTTCCTCCCTTTTTACACTATGCTGTTTATTGGAAATGCTACACTGTGTTTATTTCATTGCTCTCTAATAGTGAAATCTAGTTTATGGGATGTGTTGGACTGGTGTGGTTTTATTGTTCTTTAATTGTGTGATCCACTTAAGTTGCTTTGTTCATTGTATGTATTCTTTATTGCATTGTTGTTGTTGTTTAATCCCTGTCATCCTCCATGGGTCTCTGTAATCTGCCTTGGGGCAATGGGCCTCTCCAAAGTGGACTACCCTGTTGGTGGAGCATTGCACACATCTGAAACCCGTTCTTTGTCACTTCATTGGAAGATCCAGCTTTTCAGAATCTGGAGCTGATTACAAAGTGTTTTTCAAAATCTGTTTCTGCTTACATTTTTCTGGTTTAGAGAAGCCTTCACCATGCGTTTTCAGATTAAGATTTGTAAGAATAGGAGTGAATTGCTTGTTGTCCCGTGTGCAGCACTACCTTTTCATTCTGGAATTTGCGTGAATATAAAATTTGTTTTTACATTACAGAAATAGTGTGATACTGATCCTCACTCAAGCTCAATGAGCTGATTTCCAGTTATAGGACTTCAGTTTCTTTTTGCTACAGGCCTTCTTGGGGGTACTCTTAAAGCAGGGCACAGTCATTCTACATCAGTGATCCCCAACGATGCACCAATGTGCACTATGGTGCCCACTGAAGTGTTTCATTTACCCACTTGCTCCTTCCCCCAAATACATGAGCACATAAGCACATAAGAGAAGGAAGAGGCAGAGGAGGAGAAGAGTTGGATTTATACCCTGCCCTTCCTTCAGAGTCTCAGAGCGGTTTACAATCTCCTTCCCTTCCTCTCCCCACAACAGACACCCTGTGAGGTCAGTGGGGTTGAGAGAGCTCTTTTGAGGACTGCTCTTGAGAGAACAGCTCTGAGAGAACTTGTGACTACCCAAGGTCATACCAGCAGCTGCAAGTGGAGGACTGGGGAATCAAACCCAGTCCGTCAGATTAGAGTCTGCCACTCTTAACCACTACACCAAACTGGCTCTACACCATTACACCAAACTGGCAAGAGGAATTCTACTGGATCAGACTAGTCCACCATCCTGTCTTACATAGTGATTTTCTTTCTTCTTTCTTCCTCAAAGCAAAGAGCTGCTCCTAGCTACCCTCTACTGTGTTGGAACTGGAGAGGCTTCAGAAGGCCCTGGAAGGCATCCAGTAGACCCTGGAAGACCCTGGGTCTGCTTTAGAGTTATCAACAGGCCAGGAGAAAAACGTCCTGCTCCATTAATAAAACTGTAATGTGTGGAATGGACAGATGAAGCTTTTTATGGCCTGCTAATAAATAAGCTCATCTGGTAAGTTACATCCTGTTGACCCTCTGTTAAAGTCACAGGATAACTTTTCTCCAGGCACTTGGCAACCCAAGTGCCCATTCAGAAAAAGCTACCCTCATCATAGGAGGATGTTTGGCTTGGAACCACTCAGCATTTTGTAATCATCTTCCATGTCAGCCCTATTGTGGTGCAGCCCACTATGTTTTAGCAAAATTTCAGAAGCAACCATTGGCTCAACGGGGATACCTGTTCTTCAGGTTGCCAACCTCCACTGGAACCTGAAGGTCTCCCAGAATTACAACTGATCTCCAGACTGCAGAGATCACTTTCCCTGGAGAAAATGGCTGCTATGGAATGTGGCATTATATCGTGTTGGCATTATACCCCAATGAGGTCCCTCCAATGGAGTTATACCCTGCTGAGGTCACTCCCTATAGTCTGCCTTCCCTAGACTTCATCCCCAAATCTCCAAGTATTTCCCAACCTGGAGCTGGCAACCCTTTCTGTTCTACATATTGACAGAAGGTCCAAAACAAGGGCTGCCAGATCCCTGGGGGGGGGGATTGCCCACTCTAGGGCCCCCTGACCTACTGGCTTGGATCTGGCTGGTGGGAGGAACTCCATCCCCAAAGTGCTTGTATCGGCCGACATGCCAGGTGTGATGACATCACCTGGAGATGATGACATAGCGTCAGGCAAATCGCCAGGGGGACACTCTAGCATTCAGCCTGAAAACTCTATGGTATCATAGAGTTTTCAGGCTGAATGCTAGAGTGTCCTCCTGTGATGTGCCTACCGCAATGACGTCACTTCCGGGTGACATAATCATGATGCACGTGAAACTCCCAGACCAGGAGCTTCTCCCCCCCCCCCCTTTGCTGGAAAGAGGTAGAAGACCTGGCAACACTACCCAAAACCAGAATCCAGAGCTCTAAGCACCCCACAGTAGCTCCAACTATTTCTCCACAGAATTTCAGCCACTGATTTGTAAACATGTTTATCTCAAGCTTCATTATAATTTTTAAAATGTTGTGTTTTATTTCCCAAGTACTCAAAGAAAAGTGAATACCGCATCATAGAGGGCCTTTAGGAAGTTGAGTTCATCTGTCAGGGAGTCCACCTTTGCCTCCAACTCCACTTTGTTCATATAGACAGCATCCACATCCTGAAAAAGACAATTAGAAACTATGTTGATCTTGGAACTATGTGTCATTGTAATCATTTTGGTGGGAGACCTGGTTTAAATGTGACACTTGGTGTGCAAAAAAAAAAAGTTTACTTGGTTTGCATTCCATACATTTTGTTTAAACCAAGTCACCTTCGCTTTCCAAAGTCTCTGACCTGGGTAGATGATGCACTGACACACTGAAATTGTTGTCCTGTTTAAATAAGCATGGAATGTTGCAGAATTCTGTTTTACTTATATGTTTTCAAACTGAATGGCTTCACAGAGGTATTAGTGTGGATAATGTGAGATCACAAGAACAGAGGAGCAGTTGTGATGGGCCAGACCAACAGCCATGGTTGCCAGGTCAAGCGAGACAACTGGCAGGAGAGTTGGGAGTGGAGATTAGGGTTGCCAGACTGCCCGATGCAGGTGGGGGTCTTCTGTTTTCAGGTTCCTCCCCCCAAATCACCCCCTCTTACCAGCAGGAACGTGACGTGCCAACACAAAATGGAAGTGACGTAAGCATGTTGGGGAAGTCAGGGGGTGACACTCTGGTTTTTGGGCAAAACTCTATGGTTTGAAGCGAATTCTACCATAGAGTTTTGCCCAAAAACCAGACTGTCACCCTCAATGTTCCTGATGTGCCTATGTCACTTCCTGTTTACTTATGCACATCACAACACTCCTCCCCACTCATTGAAAGTCCCTCCCCTGCCCCCTTCAGTACAACGACTGGATCTGGCAACCCTAGTGGGGATATGGGGGGCACGATGCCAGTGGTGTAGCTACATCATTTCCAGGAAAACCCCAGAAGTAATGTAGGATAGCGCTAGGAATCGCTGGAAACCCTTTGGAAAAGCATAGTTTCTGGCAATTCCTAGAGCTACCCTACATCACTTCCAGGTTTTCCCCAGAAGTAATGTAGCAATGCCACTAATGTCACTGGTTTTTTTTTTCAAATTTCGTTTCCCCTGATGTCACCCAGAGCAGCATTGGGCAAAGAGGGCTGCCAGTGGAAGGTGGACTTAGCAGCCCTACTAGCTGCCCGCTGTCCTGGAGTCATTGCACGCGTGCTGCGATGGAGTCACCCAGAGGTGATGTCATTGTGCAGGGCACACTGCAGGGGGACACTTTAGCATTTGGGAAAAACGCCTATGGTTACCATAGAGTTTTTTTCTCAGATGCTACAACATCCCCCCACAACGTGCCCTGTGTGATGACATCACCTCTGAATGATATCATTGCACTGGGAACATTGGTGTAGATGGGGGCTTGGGGGCCGGGCTCCCCCACTAGCCAGCTGAACAGTGGCGGATTGGGCCTCCCAAAAGCAAGTAAACCCCTATCCCCATCGGGGGATGGCAACCCTACTTTTGGATGAGGGATCGCAGCAGCCTCACCAGCTCTGCTCCCTGAGAGAGAACACCCTCCCACTTTGGGCAAGGCCGTTTATTCTTTCTTCCCAGGCACCACCCGTTACACCACTTATAGGCACAGGATCATGACAATGGCTAATAGCCACTGATTGATCTATCCTTCATTAGTTAGTCTAATGCTGTTTTAAGGTTAACTAAACAGGTTCATTACATGGGCAGCACCCATGCTGCAGCTTCTCAGCATGCCAACTACAGCTCTCCAGACACTGCAGTAATAGTGTGAGGCGCAGCAGCGTCTCATATTAACACATCAAAGCAGACAGAAGCAGTGTCACAGCAAGACTGCTGCTAGACTAAGGTAAGAATCCATTCTAATCAGTGATCGGGTTACAGTAGCCGAACTAAGAAGATTCACAGACAGTGCGGTTCCAAGATGGCCTCAGGAATTTCTTGGTCCTTGTTTTAAGAGTGCTTCAAAAGGAGACAGCTATTCTGCTGTGAAGTATTGTGGGCCACAATGAGAGAATGATCTAAATGCAGCTTTTCCTAATACAACATGTGCTCAGATAACAACACTGCTAGCTGTTAGGGTTGCCAGGTCCCCCTGGGAGTGGGGAAACCCCCACCCCCAAATTGCCGGGATCGCAGAACATGCCCAGTGTGATGATGTCACCCGGAGGTGACGTCATTGCGTTGAGCACATTGCAGGGGGGCACTCTATCACTCAAGGGAAAACTCTATAGTTTCCCCTCAAATGATAATGGTCCCGCCCCCAACACGCCTGACGTGATGACATCCCTTCTAGGTGACGTTATTGTGGCACTCGCGCAAAGCGCATGCACCAAAGAGCTCCAGGAGACAGCCAGGACTCCCCCACTGCAGCCCTAGGTAGGATTTGGCAACCCTACTAGCTGTGTCAGTTGTTTAGAGCAGTGTTTCCCCCTTTAACATATATAGAACTGGTGACTTCCCATTGCTGTATTTTAAATGGGAAAACTATGAGTTGGGGGAGGGCTATTTCAGATTTCCTACAGGAAAGCACAGATTTCAGATTGGTGCAAGGACCAGAGGACTTCGATATCCTCAAGATGATATTGCAGAAGGCAATGTGATTTCCTATTTTCTGTCGAAAGAACTGTCACAGTTTTGTCAGTATAGGTCAGAGGGGCCCTGTTTTTTGGAATATGGGGATTTGTGATGCCTGTCTTGTACACAGACCCATTTAACTGTTTATATACTTGGTCAGCAACAACTAATTTTCATGGAGTCCCCCCATGAGAAGTCAGGTAGGGTTGATGGACCAGTGATCAACCCCTCCATACCAGAAACTGATATCCTTCAGTGGGGCAGGATTTAGCCCAGGCTCCTCCAGGTGCTGATCTCTTGTTTATTAACAAGAGTCACTCAGAAACCAGAAGGTGGTCACAGATGCAGAGGAATAATCACACAGGGTCCCAACTGCATAGGAAAATGAGGAAGTACTGCACCACCCTCCCTAGATGGAGTACTTGCTCTTCACAGCTGACAAAATATGCATGTTTGACAGGGCTCATTTTGTAGCAGGAGCTCCTTTGCATATTAGGCCACACACCCCTGATGTAGCCAATCCTCCAAGAGCTTACAGTAGCCCCTGTAAGAAGAGCTCTGTAAGCTCTTGGAGGATTGGCTCCATTAGGGGGTGTGGCCTAATATGCAAAGGAGCTCCTGCTATGAAATGAGCCCTGATTTTTGAACATAGTTATTTCTATCCAGAAGGAAAAATCATAAAATTGCGACTGACTTATTTCGGCCAAGCCATGCGGAAGAACTCATTAGAAAAAGCAATTATGCTTGAATTGGTTAGCAGCAAATGGAAACCTGGCCACCCAAGAACATATTGGCTAGACACCATAAAAGTCAACACCAGCCTGAGTATGGAACAACTCAAAGAAACAGTACAAGATCAAAAAACGTGGAGAGAGCGGGCCCATAGAATTGCCAAGAGTCGGACACAACTGAATGGTTAACAACAACAACAACAACAATCTCTATCCAAGGGATGAAAGTCGTCAAGAAACATTAAGAAGGCAACAGTGCAATCCTGTGCAGAGGTACTCTGGTCTAATCCCAAGGGTTTCATTACAAGTCAGTCAAGGAACAGTATCATGGGATTAGAAGTGTGTAATCTCAGGTTCAGCCTAACCCAAATGACCTTGGGAGCATGGAACCTCACCTTCTTGAGCATGACAAATTCATTCTCTGAAGATGTGCGCCGGTTGATTTCATCTTGATATCTATTGGAATGAAAATATCTTTAAGCATGCAGGAACAACAATAACTTTATGATATTTCTCCTAGTGTGTATCCTATTTCTGCTCCACATATTGTGCAAAACACTGACATTAGGACATCTGCCTTGGTTGCAGAGGGTGGCAGCAAAAGATGCTAAAATTGGACTACTAGAGAGCAGATTTCCCCCTCCTGGTTTCTGTGTGTCACGACTAATGACTGCTAATTTACTTGTAGTGAGGAAAGGGCACCAAGTCCAAGTCTATCTCACATGAAAAGACAACATCAGCATCCCACAGAAAATGCAGGTGCAGGGCAATAATCTGCCTGTAAAGCAAATTCTTCCAGATGACTCAAACAAGTGAGGCAATCCCATGGTAGACAATAAAATTCCCAAAGGCTTATTAAACAATGTGATCTGGAGGGAGGGGGAAAAAACCCTTCTCCAATTAATCTATCTTCTAACTGACAGGACTCATTTGTCTCTTGCAGTGTTTTCCCCGGGGGCCAAATTAGATATGACAGGTAGGAGTTCCCTGAACATAA
The DNA here is from genome assembly GCA_029233225.1 of Lepidodactylus listeri. NCBI lineage: Eukaryota > Metazoa > Chordata > Lepidosauria > Squamata > Gekkonidae > Lepidodactylus > Lepidodactylus listeri. The sequence goes on along the minus strand of JARCFY010000015.1, from coordinate 50,950,529 downwards.
GTGGATTTTCCCAGCATTATAAAAAGGAAAGCAACAGCTGCGCAGAGCCCTGATTCAGAGTGGGGTCATTAAGCTGGGAGTGAGGTGGCTCAAACCTCACTGTGCATGTGATTTTGCTGGTTGAAATTGACCTCTCCTCCCCATGCTATTACTGTCCTGGAAAGGAAAAGAAAAAAGACAGGCAAAGAGAGAGTGCCTGTCTTTCCCCCCTTCTAGGGCTACCAACAGCTCAGGGGAATGTGCACCAGTTACAGTAGGCAACACTGCATAAGGGAAAGTTAACCTGCCTTCCCCCACCCACACTTACACTGAAGCCTAATCCAAATCAGGGCCACATGGAACAACAGTTTCCCTTTTAAAAACACTGGTGGGGATCCATTCATTTATCTCCTTAGCATTTGGCCTATAAAAGCAGAGCTCAGTTTATGGCAGATTAGGTAACATAAACTTTGGAGTTTTCAAGTACGGTCATAACCAGGAGGCTGGGATAAATGTAAGACAAGGATCTGATCAGAGATGTTCTAAGAGCCTTCCCTGAATGGTCAATGTTATTTTTAAAAATTCAATCTTTGGTCCCTTTATTTATAGAGATACAAGGGGGAACACTGTCTCTGTGTAAAGTGTATCTTACAGCAATCATAAAAGCAGCTTAGCAGGGCCAATCGCAGATAAGAAAGGGGTGTCTGCATATTTGTGGGATTCCCTGGGTATGTACAGAAATGTGAGTTCCTAAATTACTCTTAAAATTCCTTCCAACCTTACCAAATCAAGCCAATGAGGGCTGAAAATGCTTCAGAAGAGATGGAACCCTGAGAGCTGCAGAGTCAGCTAAAAGAAAGGGCCGTGGAAGAAATCAGCCTACGCAAGCCAGTGGGAGCTTTGGAATTTAACAGAGTTGTCCATAAAATGTAAATTGCAGACTTATGGAGCCTCAATTTGCTTTGAGCCATGCAGAGAAGAGAGGATTTAACTCTGACTTACTCCAGACTAGCTCCCATGCCTCAGCTATTAGGACTTGTACATCTTTTCTCTTTTAAAATGCCTATCCAAAAATTCATAGGGTCAGTTAATATGTTTACGTGGCTCCAGCAGCTTTCAGAATGCTGACCTGGACATTATGAGTGCCCTGATGCAACAGATCCAGATTGTGATTTACTAGTCTGACTCACTGGATTCATGTGTCTTGGGATGAAGCTGAAGTCTGAACTGGAAGCACCCTTTCCAAGATCTTGTGCAAAGACTTTTCCCCGGTCGTGTGACCTGAGATCCTTACAACTGCAGATCCTACAGGTGATACTTGGTCACTGGTAGTATTTATAAAACTGTCCAATGTTAACAAAAACACTAGAAAACAGTGAAGACTTGAAATGACTACTGATGAACTGGTGGACCTCCTGATGGCCCCTCATATTTTTGGCCACTGTGTGACAGAGTGTTTGATTGGATGGGCCATTGGCCTGATGTAACATTGGCTTCTCTTATGTTCTTATGTTCTCATGAAGGTTAAAGCAGAAAGTGCCAAAGCAGGGTTACAGCTGAACATCAAGAAGATAACAGTAATGGTTACTGGGGAATTACACGACTTTAAGTTTGAGAATGAAATTGAAATTATGCAAGATCTTCTATTTCTTGGCTTCATCATCAGCCAGAAGGGAGACTGAACCCCAGAAATCAGGAGGAGATTGAAACTGGGAAGGGCAGCCATGAAGGAGCTAGAAAAGATCCTAAAGTGTAAGGATGTGTTGCTGGCGACAAAGGTCAAGTTAATTCATGCCATAGTATTCCCCATTGCTATGTGTGGGTGTGAATGTTGGACAATGCAGAAAGCTGACAGGAAGAAAATAGAATCCTTTGAAATGTGGTATTGGAGGGAAGTTTTATGGATACCGTGGAATTCCACAAAGACAAATAAGTGGGTTCTAGACCTGAAATCTCCCTAGATGCAAAAATGACCAAATTGAGGCTATTGTACTTTGATCACATTATGAGAAGACATGGCTCACTGGAAAAGACAATTATGCTAGGAAAAGGTGAAAGCAGCAGGAAAAGAGGAAGTCCCAACATGAGATGGATTGACTCCATCAAGGAAGCCATGGCCTTCAGTTTGCAAGACCTGAGAATGTCTGTTAACAATAGGACATTTTGAAGAACATTAATTCATAGGGTTGCCATAAGTCAGAAGTGACTTGAATGCACTTCACACACACACACACCCAAAATGGAGGAATTATTCTCTGCATGTGAGGAAGTGAATTCTGACTCATGAAAGTTCAAGCTGAAATAAATGTTGTTAGTCTTTAAGGTCCTACTGGACTCCTGTATAATTTTGCTACAAGTTACAAGGATTGTGTAAAGGCTTTACCCTTTTAACAAGACCCACTATGGTAGATATTATCATTGCTACATGTGGCACCTTCATATGGACATTACTATGACCTCTGGTACCATACCTCTCCCATAGATGTGACAAGTAGACTTCTGGCTCCTAGCTTTGAAATATTCACTTACTTCCCTTTAAAGTCTTCAACAAGCTCTTGCATGTTCTTCAGTTCGCCATCCAGTCTCCCCCTCTCATTGATAAGGCTACTTAGCTGCTTCCTTAGATTGTTAATGTAGGCCTCAAAGAGTGGGTCAAGGTTGATCTTGCTGGCACCAGATTTCAAGCCTTGATCCTGCAAGAGGGTCCACTTGGTTTCCAGAACTTTGTTCTGCTGTTCCAGAAAACGGACCTGAAACATGATATATGAAGGTATATTATACTGAGTCAGACCAATATTATATACGTCAACTGGCAGTGGCTCTCAGAGCACTGCTACCTGGGATCCTTTAACTGGCCATCAGTAATTTAGCGGTGATAGGGTGGGTTCCTTGTGATAAGCAGGTAGGAGCAGCAAGCGCCCTGAGCCATCTGGTGTGATGGAGGGTGCATCCTGAGCAGACCATCCCTGGCTTTATGGTGGGATGGGGCTTGGGATGGAGCACCTTTGGTACTAACATCTTTCCAAACCTGGTAGTAGCTTTATGGAACATCAGGAAAGGTGGATGGGGCTTGGTGTCTCTCAGCACAGTATGAAGAAATGAGGCTGGTGGAAGCCGCTGACTGAGTTTGGAGCCAGGGTGGATTTGCCGAAACAAAGGCAGCCAAATTTTAACATATTTAATAATTGATTATGTAGATCAGCTAATTTTAATGACCAAGTTAAACCCATGCTATGGCCTCATGTCTTTATTTGGAGTGTTGCGGCACATATAGATGAACAAGTCCACAAGGACTTGTCGGGGCATTTCATTTTCCTCTCTCCCATTATTTCTTCTTTTCCTTTCCTGAATGCCCCCATAATGTCTGAGAGCCAGTTTGGTGTAGTGGTTAAGTGCGTGGACTCTAATCTGGGAGAACCAGGTTTGATTCCCTACTCCTCCATTTGCACCTGCTGGAAGACCTCGGGCAAGCCATAGTTCTAGCACAGCTGTTCTTGAAAAAGAGCAGCTTCTGTCAGAGTTCTCTCAGCCCCACCTACCTCATGGGGTGTCTGTTGTGGGGAAGGGAAGGAAAAGGAGTTAGTAAACTGCTCTGAGACTCCCTAGGGTAGTGAAGAGCGGGGTATAAATCCAATCTCCTCCTCCTCCTCTTCTTCTTCTATTTCCTTCTTTCCACTCACCAGTGAATCTACTGTTATTTACCACCCTGTCTTCAGATTTCCCTCTCTTGTTCTGACAGTGGCTGAGGACAGACTGGCAATCTGAAGCGGAGGCAAAGCGGAGGGAACTGGAGCGGGGGAAAAAACCCACAGAGCTGGCTGTTCACACTGGCCAGAGCAATGCGGATCAGCGGCGATACGGAGCGTTCAGACTGCCACGGAGCGTTCAGACTGCTGCATAGCCAGCGTGCGCGAGTCACGCGCGCTGCTCGCGTGCGCCGCTGCACTTTTTTTTTTGTTTTCCTTTGATGTTTTTCGCATGTGCGCACATGCGCACATGCGCAAAACTTTTTGCCGGTGCGTTCACACTTCCTCCGGATGCCTCCCGCTTCTTCCAGTTCACACTGTTTGGAAGCGGGAGGCATGTGGAGGAAGGCCCCTGAACACCGGGAAAAACCGGTGTCCGGGTAAAGCGGATGGAAAGCGACTGGGAGACGGGTAAGTACGCAACGGAGCCGACGGACAGATGCGCATGTCTGAACATGCTCCTTTCCTCCGTTTGCGAAGCGTGCCTGCCCCGCTTTAGATTGCCAGTCTGTCCTCAGCCAGTCTCTCCCCAGGAAAAGTCTGGCTGAGTTGCATGATACCATGCCAGCCTGGCCACTGGGCTGATCTAAGTTGTCTGGTGCTGACTAGATCATTTTCACAGTGGGGAACCTTCTAGGTCTTGCAGGAAGCACCTTCCTTTCCCCTGTATCTGCCTTTTCACGTTATTTCTCTTCTCCTGGCAGTCCTCATATTCTCAATGTTCCCTGTTCCTTCTTTCCTTCCTATCCACCAATCAACCTGCCATTTATCTGCCCCCATCTTCAGCTGTGTTTATTATTTATTTACCTCATTTATACTCCACCTTTCTTCCCAAGGGGGATGCAAAAAAGCTTAGATCATCCTCCTCTGCTCCATTTTATCCATACAACAATCCTGTGAGGTGGGTTAGGCTGAGAAAGTGTGACTGCCTGAAATCATCCAGGAAGCTTCCAGAACAGAGTTGTGTTTTGAACCTGGATCTTCCAGAAACTCTCTTTGAAACTCTAATAATTACACCATGCTAGCTTTTATGGGGTGACTGCTGTTGAACAGTAGCAAGCAGCTGGAACAGTAGCAATAAGTCCTCCCTCAAAGGCTGCGATCAGATGTGCTGTCTGCTCTGGTGTCATTGCTGATCCCTTCCAAATTTAAAATGTACATCCACACAGCAACATCTATCTTCTGTCCCCAGCTGCAGGCACTCTGTTCTCACCTATCTTCGAGCCAGAGTTATTTGGCACCAGGAAAAGTCTGGTCCTTCCTGGTGTCAGCAGTCTCACCCCACATATCCAGAAGTCTGATCAATCCATTTTTACTCTCAAGCCGTTTAGGAAGTTTGAACGCTCCCTTCCTGTTTGGGTTTTTTTTTTGGAGGCAGTTATCAAGGTGCACATAACTGCATATCTGGATACCCCCCCCCCCCCCGGAACTTCTCAGATTGTGTTTTCTTTTTTTAAAATTCCCAAAAAAGACGCCTGTGTATTTCATCTTTTTTTGTGTGTGCTTTGCAGCACGTGGGGTGGGGGAAGGGGTTACTTGAAAATATTAGTTTTTTTCAGAGTGGGAGGGGGCAGTTTGAGAACAATGCCTGTTACTCCAGTTTTGCTCCAAGCTTTTAAATAAAAACGCCAGCAGCACAAAGGTCACAGGATGAGGTTTCTCTATTCTCTCCCCCTGGCTTTGAAACATTTGAAACATTGAATTTTTCAAAAGCAGTTTCAAAAACACATCTCCCATGCTGCACTACATATCTCAGCAGCCTCCCCAAGCAATCTCATTGGCCACCAGCTGCTGCCATCCTGCCAGGAGTTTGAAGCCCTGCTTTCCATAAGCGCATATGCACATGCTCAGAAGACAAATAATTTAAAATGCTGCCTGACTGCCCCACTCCTTGGCTGCCATTTTTTTAAAAAAATTATTACTAAATATTTACGGGTGAACAAAAGGCGATAAAAAAGGTAATAAAAGTTATCTTACTATACATTATGCATACAATATCTCTTCATATACAGGACCTGGAGGAATAATATCATTCTCTGACAAATGAAACATAACAGGTATCCACATATCCCAGAGTTGGGTTGAACTCTTAGTTGGGTCTGTTGACTGCATACTTTCAGTAATTTTTGCCATTATTATATGTTCCCAAATTTTTTGGTGCCAGGTTTGTATTGATGGTTTCAATTTACTTTTCCAAACTGATGCAATTGTTAATTTAGCAATTGTTAAGAGTGTGGCAATTAATTTTCTTTTTTCATTTCCAAATTGGGAATCAGGCCAAATATTTATTAATACTGACTCTGGAGTAAGTGGAATTTCACATCTAGTGATAATTTTAATTTTAATAATGATCAATGGCTGCCATAGTTGAGCAATCAACCATGGGATGAATATGCAGTGAGGCAGGTTAAGGAGGATCTCTGATCAAAACTCTATGTTACAAAGAAACTTGGATAAATTAGAGGCACTACCAGACCGCTCTAATTGTCATCTGATTGTAGCCAACAACCAAAATAGCCTAGCAAAGGGTCCTCCCCCCAGCTTTTACTGGCAGAAACCAAGGCTTGAAGACTGGCAATACTATTGTTGTTTCCTACCAAGGGCCACAACAGCCACCAAAAGGCCTTTTTTCCCTTAAAGCTACAGCCACTGCTTCTATCATTTGGGAGGGGTGTATTTTTCTATGATGTCATATTATCTTGCAAACCTGGGGCTTTTCTCAGGTTTGTAGAATTATATGTCTTGTTTATCCATGATCCCAGTGTCTGGATTTAAGTATCCACAGAGGGACACATGTTGAAAATGGATATGTTGATAAGCACTGATTTATATAAGAACATTTAACATTCAAGTTCATTTACTTTTGATGTTGTGAAGTCGGCTTCATCCCTAGAGAATTAGGAATGATTATTTTCTTGCATCGTCAAATCAAACTACAATGTATCATACCCTTGAAAAAAATCTTCCAAAGGTACACTACACAAGCATGTGGTGAATTGTGGTCTAGAAGAACTAATATGGTAAAAACATCACATGATCAGCTGATCACATCTCTGTTTCGGTATTAACATTTTTAGCTCTTGTACCTCATGTTTTGTGAGAAAGCAATGTGTGGGATCACACACAGCGACCATTTTGTGTGGATAGAACACACATATTGTTAAGCATTCCTGACCATGTTTACCGAAACAGGAAAATATGTGTGTTTTCACAAATAATCATTTATTTATTTATTTTAAAAAAACATTAGCTACTTTTTTTTCTTGCAGAACTCAATGCAGTTTACAATATGAATAAAAATATTACAAAGAACAGTAATTATTAAAACCCATTAAAAAGTTACAATTTTAAGACTTCAGTTAGGACTTCTCATAATAAAAACTAAATCAGTCAAATGGAGTCCTAAACAAAACTGTCTTCATAGGAACAGTTGTCGCTGGAAACATGGGCAGATGTGAACAAGATGCAATTTAACATGGATAAGTGCCGAGTTCTATACCTGGATAACAAAAACGAGGAACACACATACTGGATGGGGGGTACACTTCTGAGTAGCAGTCTGTGTGAGCAAGATTTTGGGGGTAAGGGTGGAATAAAAGTTAAATATGAGCAGTCAGTGTGGTGCGGCAACAAAAAAGGCTAATGCAATCTTGGGGTGTATCAAGAGAGGTATAACATCCAAATCACAAGATGTCATAGTCCCACTGTCCACTGCATTGGTCAGGCCACACCTGGAGTATTGTGTGCAGTTCTGGAGGCCTCACTTCAAAAAGGATGTGGATAGAGAAGAGTGACAAGGATGACTGGGGAGACTGGGAAGACCAAGCCCTATGAGAAAAGGCTGAGGGACTTGGGAATGTTCAGTCTGGAGAAGAGGAGGCTGACTGGGGACATGATTGCTCTCTCTTTAAGTATGAAGGGCTGTCACTTAGAGGAGGGCAGGGAGCTGTTCCTTTTGGCAGCAGAGGATATAACTTGAAATAATGGGTTCAAATTAAGGGTGGGAAGATTCTGGCTGGATATTAGAAAAAACTTTTTTTACAGCAAGAGTTGCGCAACAGTGGAATCAGCTGCCTAGGGAGGTGGAGAGCTCCCCCTCACTGGCAGTCTTTAAGCAGTGGCTGGACAAACACTTGTCAAGGATGCTCTCGGCTGATCCTGCATTCAGGGGGTTGGACTAGATGGCCTGTATGACCCCTTCCAGCTCTGTGATTCTGTGATTCATATTTCTCCAGAAAATTGACAATGAGGGGGCCAAGTGCACCTCCCTGGCGGGGCTGTTCCATAATCATGGGGCTGCCACCAGAAAGGCCCTCTCTCGGTTTTTCAAAACAGGTCTAGTCACTGTCTCTTTGAGCATGAGTGGCGCAACTCTCAAAGAAGCATTTACCATTCCCCTTACCCACTCAGCCAGTCCCCCTCTGGCAGCTTTTATACTGACCACCTGTAACAAGAAGGCCATGTGTAGCATACTCTCCTGGAATGTAAGGGAGGTATGCCAAGAATGTAATTCCTGAACAGGGCTTACATGTTGGAAGAAGCATAAATGTCTTAGTAGGAACAGTTGTTAAAATGACCAAAAAAAAAAAATGGAAATACTGATTATGCAATTATTGGGCTAAATGTCAGCTTGAACCTCATGTCTCTTACTCAATTCTTTTTAAAGTTTTGAAATTAATGCTGAATAGATGAAGGTTTGGTGCAGGTTGGTGGTGAAGTGAGTTTAATTCCTGCAGTATAAGAGAGGCTGATTTCCAAAGACTCTGCATCATTTAAGGAGGAGGACAGTTCACAAACAAGCCCAGCATGGACTTTAGCGGTCCGGTGGGTGGAGGAGAGGATGCCCTTGGTGGTGAGGACCATCAACCCAACCCTTAGTTGCTGGAGTGGCACATTAAGGAGGGAGGCTGCTGCTTAGCACCTCTTGGCAATCTTTGATGAGCAGGCTAAGAGAAATGAAGCTGGCTGTAACGTTGGCCACGTTTGAAGCCAGTGTAAATTCCCCCCAGGTTTCAGTAGGCCACTTGCTGGCAGCAGCTCACTACAGAACTAGGTTTGTTTCTTTGAAAATAAGTTTAAAGATAAGTTTAACATCTTTCTGTGTTAAACCTCTGAGGATGCCAGTCACAGCCGTTGGGGAAACATCAGGTACTACAATGCCAAGCCCATGGCCATATAACCTGGAAAAATCTACAACAACTACTGAACTCAGACCATGAAAGCCTTTGACAACATATTAAGTTTAAAGAGTCATGGAAAGTTTTGAGATTTCTACTTGAGCAAAACATTTTAAAGAATTTTGAAGAAAGCAAAAAGAGCTATGACAAGACTAGCAACATTCTTTAAGAAGATTTCAAGTGAAAATAATTTTAAAATCCTTGTATCTCTCTATATCCAGTCTTTTACCCTTCTTCTCTGCCTTAATGCACACTTGTCTATTTTGGTGATAAACAAAAGTGTGTGTGTGTGTATACACACATTTTAAAGAAATTATGCATGATTTGATAGACCATTTTGGTCCTGCCTGATTTATTTGGCAAATTTCTCATCTTTGTTATTTTTGACGTTTGACATGTTTATGGCATTATACATCTGTAATAGCATTTATATATTATTTCAAACCACTCACACACCATTTTGATGCAACTGATGCAGAAATAGGCATCACATTTAACAGCAGTATTTATATAAAACTTTGTAAATATGTTTGGGGAAAAGGATGGCCACAGTTTTGAGCTCAGTGTGGATAAACCATGAAAGAAACATGAGTTTCTGAACTGAACCAGAGTTGTCATGAAATTCTGTAACATCCCTTATTTGACTTTCTGCATCTATAATTCTCTCTGTTTATCCCCACACTATCATTTTTCTTCTCTCTCCCGTATTGGTTTACAATATTTGAAGGAACTCCTACCTTGTCAATGAAAGAGGCAAATTTGTTGTTGAGTGACTTGATCTGTTCCTTCTCCTCTTTTCGCACCTGTTGGATGTGTGGATCAATTTCCAAGTTCAGGGGTGCTAGGAGGCTCTGGTTAACAGTCACTTCTTGGATGGTACCAATACCAGGTCTGCTACTACCAAAGCTTATGGAATTTCTAGGTGCACCAAGACCCCCACCAAAACCATACCCCACACCCCCACTTCCAATACCAAAACCACTCCCCCCACCAAGACCAAATCCACCTCCAGGACCACCACCCAAATCAAAACCGCTACTAGATCCGCTGCCAAAACCAAATCCTCCACCACGCAGACTGCTGCCTTTGCCGATGGAAATTTTCCTAGTGCCACCAAGATTGTAAAGACTCCTACTGGCAAAACCACCTCCACCACCAGTACCGATACTGATCCTTCCCAAACTACTGCCACCACCTGCTCGAGCAAGAGATATTGAGCCGAAAGCAGCTCGGTTGGTACTTGGGGTGGTGGCAGAGAATGTGCTGAAACTCTTGCTGCTGCCACCACCTCCTTCACCCCCCGCTCTGACACGGTAGGACTGCCGAATCATCTTGACGTTGTTCTCTGAGAAGATGCCACAGAGGAAGGAACCAAAAGAGCAGAACTTTGGTGGGAGAGTGCTAGAGTCTGGCTTCTTTTATTCCAGGGGGAACCTGGGCTTGGCTGCATCTGGAATCAGGCAATCAATTTAGTGCATTCATGCTTTTGACACACCTCGAAGGCAGGTGTCTAATTGGACTTGTTTAATGTTAATTGAACACAACACACACCTCTAGAGAGTGATCTGTGTGTGTATCGCCCGAGGCTTTAACCCCTACAGTTTGCATGCAGACCCGGAATAAGAACACCTGACACATTCTCTTGGGGAATAAAAGAGCCAAGTTTATGTATTTGTTGACATTGATCAAAAAGGATCCACAGGCCAAAACCCCATTCCAAACCCAGACACAGTGTGGAACATTGGTGGAATGCAGAAGAGTCAGGCCTCCCCTTGTTTGTGCATCCCTGGATTTACTGGCAAGACCACCCTGGCTCCAAGCTGTGAGCCATCACATATGTAGGGTTCAGCTCCTCCTTACCAACCTTACATGATGCTCGAGGGAGGTGTGTGCCACTTCCTGTCCCACTAGCTGCAGGGTCTATGGGTAGAGGACCACTCAAGGGCTTCCGGTCTCAGGTCCATGTAGGTACTGAGGCCCCAGGGTTAACCTTCACTATCCAAATGATGCCCCAGGGTGCTCACCTAAGCTGTACTGTGTACCATTCTGTCAACTTGACCCACACTGCTACTGCCAGCATGGAATACCAATGGGTAAGCATCAACAAAACCAGTGGATGACCTGTTACCTTTTTCAGACTAGAATAGGCAAAAAATTCACCCAGGCTAGTGTTGTTAATCCAATGGGGAAAAAAAATCCTACTCAGCCCCACAACGGGGGACCAGCTAATGCCCATTCTGAATTAAAGGGAGGGGCTGGGTGTCTCCCTTGTTGGTGGTCAAAAAGAGAAGGGGGTGGGGCACATACTGCCCCTTATATGGCTTCATCTCCCTACCCTCAAATGTGCCACAAGGAGATAGTGTGAGATACTCAGCTCTCCTTTCTGGCCGCTGATGCAAATTTCGTTCCCTCCCAGGTCTTCCTGTATCAAGGATTCAAAAACTCACTTTGCTATCGAACGCTTCATAATCTTGCCAGCAGCTTCTGGAATCTAAGGAAAGTTACATTTTCACTGATAAGAAAGGGACAGTGCAAATTCTGAAATGTGTCATAAAATTGGGGGGAGGGGAGCTTTGCATCTGAAAGGCATGGATCAACTTTTGGTGTCAGTATTAATTTGCAAATTATGATTTGTTGGTTCATAATGTCATGAGGTCATTTGCAGTCATTCGGCAGCTGAAATGTATTAATTAGATTATTACATGCATAGCACACAGCCAGAAAAGATAGAGAAAAAGGGCAACTAAAAGAGTCGAAGGATTAGGTCACCATCCCTATAAGAAAAGGGTAAAGCATTTGAGGTGTTTTGAACTATGAAAAAAAGATTTCCAGGGGGGGGGGGGTAGAGAAGCAGAACTAGAGCAGTTTTCTATCCCCCAGTGCTTTTTATCTGGTGAATGGCAATATTATGCTCAAGACTACCTGTTGGGGGTGGGGCCAGGCAGCATTTCTGGTTCCATAACCAGAAGTGACATCATGGTGTTACCATGACACTTTAGCAAACCCCCCCCCCCAAAAAAACCTCTATTGTTTCACCATAGAGTTTGTGGAGATTGCCAGAGTATCACTGTGACATGCGGCATCACTTCTTGTTCTGCAACATCACTTCCTGTAATTTCTCCCACTGCTGCATTGGGCAGCAGTGGGGGCCAAAGGCAGGGAACAAAAGCAGGAGACCTGTTCTCCATACTTGACACTGCTACATTAACTATGCTATGCTTCTGTATTTATGTATAGAAAATAAATATTTATATCCTCCCTTTTTTAATGGCAGAGTGTGGCTTACAAACCACAATTTAAGGGTCATTTTACACCTCCCCTCTAAAGTAGTTTGACTGCTGTCTTTTCCTGTGCTGATTTCACAGTGGTGTGAAATTTCACTCCAGGGGGTCTAAGTGCACTAAGAAACTACAATTGTTTAAAGCAGAATGAAGCCGGTATTATACTACCTTGACCACAGGAGGGCAGTTAGTAGATATGGACATTTCAGTGGCAGCACGGTTTCACACCGCACAGAAGTATGGGCAGGTTTTTTTGGAACTAGAATGATTCCAGCGGGAAAGTCACATGTAAAATCAGCCTAAAACGTAGAGAATAAAATAAAAACCCCAATAATCCCCCTCTCCACTAAACAATATCTATACCCACTGAAAGCCTTGACCAATAAAATAGATTTACAGCACCTCCTAAAAATTTCTAGAGTGCCCCCTACCTCTCCTCAGGGATCCCATTCCACAGAGTGGGAGCTACCGTAGAAAAGAGCCAGTCTCTGGTTTATACCATCCTGGCGAACCAGAGCAGAAGGACAATTCTCAGGTTGCAATCTGAAGACCTCAACTGGCACACCAAAGATATGGGATGAGACAGCCCTTGAGATATGTGAGGGCCTAGCTTCTAATCTGATAGTGTCTTGTGCTTTGTATGCTGTTTGTCATTTATGGATCTAAAAGTATTTGTATCCTAACAGGCGGCTGATTCAACAATGAAAGCCAATTAAAAATACAGCAGAAACAAATAATCTAGTAACATACACAAAAAAGCCTGTTGCAAGCAACACATGAAAGAAGGAGAAATACAAGGAAAATAGTCAAAATAACAGCCAGTACCTATTAGGTGTTATATGTGGATCCAGGGGTAATTTCCACCAATGGAAACCCATCAGTGGAACAGGAACTTCTTACTTCCCCTGTCCTGCTGGAGCCCCAAATGCTCCCCAAAATGATGCTCCTATGGGAGAGGGGACTCTGAGAAACACCACAACAGAACTTAGGGTCTGCTGTGGAAGAGGAAAAACTGGCAAAAATCACCCGCCCCCCTTTAATTCCATTAGTGGAAATCTATCATCAAATCTGCCCTGCCCTGAATAGCCCATGCTAGCCTGATCTCATGAGATCTTGGAAGCTAAGCAGGGACATCTCTGGTTAGTACTTGGATGGGAGATCACCATCGAATACCACAGCCCTGACACAGAGGCAGTCAATGGCAAACTATCAGCTGCAACTTCATGGCAAAAAAAAAAATAATTGGACCCAAACCATACTTTTCTGCTATGGTCTTTGCCTGATGATGCAGTCATTAAATAGATCTTGAAGCTCCCTCACTTACTCAAGAAAAGTGCCACTAAATTCAAGTCAACCTAGTCCCCAGCAAGTGTGTTGTAATTTTATTGCAGCTTCAGTAAATCATAGTCAGTTTAACGGTTCAGGGTGCATTCTCAAACCACCCAATTTAAATATAAATATTTCTTAACCAAACTAAACAATTGCTCCTAATATTGTTCAAAGACAAGGCTTGATACATTTCAGCAGATTGGCTCTGATCCAGCTGTAGTTGTACTCAACATGTGGTATGTAACAGTTACTAACTATGCGGAATGAACATCAATAGATGCGGCTGGTCAGTTACCAGTGGTCTAGATGAGCACTGTGATGCAAATAGAATGTGCATCAGCTGCACACATGGTCGCCCGCTCCCACATGAAGATCTCTCGTGCTGGCATGTGGGCAGGAGAAATGTTTAGCTGCAATAGGAAGAAATTCCAGGTTGATGAAATTCCAGAAACGATTTGCTAATTAGGTGCCTGAAAGCACAGGAATGGATGCGCATTCCTTGGGCTTTAATTTATGTGGAAAGGAAATGAACTGCCTGGTGTAAACAACAGATCTGTCTAGCAACCGCACAGCTCAAGGGCAGAGGATGTCAGTTTCAAAGTGTTGATAGTTGGCTTCACTCTGGTTCCCAGCATTGCTCAGAAGCAGTTTTAAACCCATCAGGCTTCTCAGCATCTCAACTGAGAATGGCTCTTCCTCCATCCTACCGGGTGCTAGCTTATGCTGAAGTGCAGGGAGAAGGGACAGGAGATCAAGCCTCAGCTGCTTGGCAGTAAGCAAGAAGAACTATTGGGAAACAACGATTCAAGCCAAAGTAAATCAGGCCAAAGGAATCACCATATCTCATCAGTGAATCTGGGCTGATCCAAGGTCGTATGAATCTCCAGATGACACCAAATTCTAGCCGCAACCTACCCAGATGTTTACCATTTTCCCACCCACCCCTTGAATGAAACACAAGTTATGGGTTCAGCTGGGACTTTATTTACATGCAAGCTGATCTGTATCATTTATACTATGTAAGCAATGGGTTGCATTGTGCCTGGGAAGCAGGCTTCTTAACAGGGCAAACCCACCCTGGCTCAGAGCAAGGTCTGGAATCCTTCTGGACTATACCCATCATGGCCCACACTCGAGGTGTGTAGAGGAGATGGAGGAGCACATTCCTGACCATGACTGCAAAGCCTTAAGGCTCATCATATGCTCCCCCAACCCTGAAGGGGCCCCCACCTGGGCCTCCCAGACTGCCAAGCCGCTAGGTGCCCAGTTTGTGGACTCCCCCCTCCCCCAAATCACTGATATCTCAGGGTGCTTGCCATCCAAAATCTACCCCCTCAACCCATGCTTTTGCGCTGTCCCAGAAAGGGCCTAACCAGATTACCAGGCCTATTTATGCCACACACACACGGACCATGTGAAGCAGGCAAAAAATGGTCCCCTCACAGCCAATTTGAGTGAGACCCCAAAAATTCCTGCTCAGTCTCCAGACTGGTGACTGGCTACTCCCACATGGTCACAAACTGAAGGTGGACGGGCTGGGAACTAATCTTCAGTTGGAATGGTCAGGGAATGGCTGCTGCCACCAGATCTAGCTGACCAGCCATCCTTGATAGGTCAGTGCTCCCATGCTGTGTCCTCATAGGCTCCCCAAGCATGCCGCAAACATATTGTGCATATGGCATCCATGATTACATTTGTCACACACGAGCTAAAGCAAACATCAAAGTTTAGGGTGGAAATAGTTTTCTACTTGTCAGCAACATGGGAAAGAGAGAAGAGTGTATCCCATATTTTGAAGGGTTTGGTCTTCCAAGGACTTATATTTGATTTTTTTTTTGCATACCACAAAACACCACAAATAGCCACACAACAATATGCAAGGCTCAAGATTTTCATGCCTCTGCTTATTGGTCTATTTAAATGCCCCAGAGTTTTCTACATCAGTTGCAGAACTACAGCAGAAAACCACAAGATGTTTTCGGTGCCCTGACAAAAGGACCACGGAGCTTTTTGTGAGTGCAGGGCAGCAATCCTCTGTCTTTAACTCCTGCATAACAGGAACAGAGAACTTTGCCTTCCTTCTGAGGACTGATTCACATATTACACAGTCCATGTGGAAGATACATGTTCACCAAGTGGACTTAGAGTGAGACGTTCTATGTGTGGTCCAGGCTTGGAATGTTTCCAAGGCATGCAAGAGCCCAATTTGGATTAATAATGGCTCCCCTGGCCATTTCAGGTGGGGAAAATGGAAAAGAGGCGAGAAGGCTGAAGACCCATAGACACATGTGTCCCTGTCCCAGTTTGAATCAGGCCCCCAACACACCCAAGAATTAAGTTGGCAGTATGGAGCACAAATTGCATGCCTGTTGACTTGTCCTTCATGTGTACTCTGTGACGTGTGGATCAGTCATAACATTCTGCAAGCTGGGAGGTTATTTATTATTTATTTAAAACATTCTGATGCCATTTTCCCAGCCAAATAGGGTGCCCAATGAGGCGACCATCAAAACATTAAAACATTTCAAGGTTAAAACAGCATTTAAAATAATATATATATATATAAAAATGCCGTCACGTGGATGGCCCAGGCTAGCCTGAACTCATCAGACCTTGGAAGCAAAGTAGAGTCAGCCCTCATTGGTATTTGGATGGAGGAAATTGTTATTGTTCAGTCACATAGTCGAGTCTGACTCTTTGCGACCCCATGGACCACATCACGCCAGGCCCTCCTGTCTTCTGTCGTGCTCCAGAGTTTGCTTAATTTCATGTTTGTTGCATCGATAACACTGTCTAACCATCTTATCCTTTGCCGTCCCCTTCTTCTTTGACCTTCAATCTTTCCCAGCATCAAGGTCTTCTCCAGTGAGTGCTCCCTTCTCATTTGGTGGCCAAACTATTTGAGCTTCAGCTTCAGAATACGGCCTTCCAGGGAACAGTCAGGGATGATTTCTTTTAGGATCTTTTAAGACCACCAAGGAAATCCAGGGTCAGTATGCAGAGGAAGGCAATGGCAAACCACCTCTATTGGTCTCTTGCCTTGAAAGCCCTATGGGGTCTGCATAAGTCGGCTGCAACTTGACTGCACTTTACACATGCATATAGAAACTAATTCTCTGAAAACATATAAACGCACTCATAACACCATCATCAGGAAGGGAAACCAATAACAGTTATTGAGAGTAAGCCAAATGGAACAAAAAAGCCTTCACTCACTGGAGGAAAACAACCATAGAAGAAGACAGGTGAATCTCTCAGGGGAGGGAGTTCCAAAGTCTTGGCACCACGACCAAGATGGTTCTTTCTTGGGTTGCCACCCATCTAGCCTCAGATGGCAGAAGCACCTGAAGCAGGACCTCCAAAGATGACTCGAGTAAATAAATATGCGAGGTATAGTGGCCCCAGGTCACATAGGACTTTAAAGATCAATATCAGCACCTTGAATTGGGCCTGGAAGAAAACTGGAAGCAAACTTGGAACAAGACTGTGTGACATGGTCCCTGCAACCTCCTCTAATCAACATTCTAGCAACAGCATTCTATACCAGCTGTAGCTTCTGGACAGTCTTCAAGGGCAGCCCCAAGGTTGCTGGAGAGACTGCTTGCCACAGACAACTACCAGTAAACCAGAGGTGAACAAATGTGATTCTTCTGATAATAAAGATAAGGGTGTGCAAGCTCTGTGTGCTGATAGTCCCATGTTTAAACTCTGATATTTTCCTCTAGAAAGATCTCAGGTTGTAGGACTAAGAAAAAGGTTGTAGATTAGGGTTGCCAGATGCCTTCCTCTTGCTGGGGGGGATTTGGGGGGTGTTCTGGGGGTGAGTGGGGATGTCGGTGGTGACATCTGGAAGTGACGTCATTGCGTCCGTGATGTCGAGGGCAACGCTCTACTTTTTGGGCAAAACTTTATGGTAAAAATGGCTACAAACCATAGAGTTTTGCCACAAAAGTAGAGTGTTGCCCCCGACACTGCTGACACGATTATGTCACTTCTGGAAGTGGTGTTGGCAATTGCGGGGATGTCTATTTGGGGGTGGGGTTTCCCCTGTTGGGCAGCTGGCAGGCATCAGGCTGGAGCACACAAAATAGGGGGATTCCCTGCCCCTACTTGGGGACTGGCAAGCCTATTGCAGATCTGGGAAACCGGAAGGCCCAATTGAATTTCTGTTACTGGGAGAGATGGAACAACATTATGAGCCAGTTTTGTATATTTCTTTATGTTTTATTAACCTTCCATGGAAGGCAAAATATCTTTGAGCAGGTCAATGAGTTCTGCTCACTTTTCAAAACTAATGAGATTAAGGGTGTGACTGACGGCTAAATAATGAAGGACATGCATGCTTCAGCTCCCACACTAGCACCTTATGCAGTTCACTGTGTGTAAGGTATGTGTACAATGCACAGGTTAGAAAGCATGGACAATTTCATCAATGGGAGCTTTTCTATGCTTGGCTCAGCTTCTGTCGCAAGATATATAGCACAATCCTACATCCTTAAAAGCCCATTGACTACAGTAGACTTTGTTTAGGATTGCGCTAGTAAGCTCTAATATATAATTTCACTTCATTTACCATATTTTTTGCTCCATAAGACACACTTTTTCTCCCAAAAAAAGTGGGGGGAAAAGTGTGTGCGTCTTAAACCCCTTTCCCAAACCACGGCACCGAGCAGAGCTAGGTGCGTCTTATGGTCAGGTGCGTCTTATGGAGCGAAAAATACGGGTATATTCTGCTTTTCTCTCCAGTGGGGACCTGAAGCAACTTAAATGGCTGATCACAATTGCCTAGGAATTAGGGAAACCAGCCTCCAGGTGGGACCTGGGGATCCCCTAGAACTACAGCTCATCTTCAGGCTACAGAGATCAGTCCCCCTAGAGAAAACTGATGCTTTGGAGGCATCATAGCCCACTGAGGTCCCTGTGTTCGACAGGCTCCATCCCCAAATCTCCAGGAGTTTCCCAACCTGGATCTGGCAACCCTACCCCCCTTTCCCCTCTGGTGGCCATGGGGGACCTGGCAACCCTATGGAGTTTAGGAAGGACTTTTTAGTTACACTGCTCAAGAGGCTGTTTGAAACCTCACCCATAGAAGTAGCAGAGCAGCAACAGAAAAGACCATTAAAAGGACCATAGAGCATGCATACAGAATGTCACACACGATGGAACCTCAAGTCGGTGGATGGGGTGGGGACATGGGAGAAAAGTAGAGTTTCCAGGTCACCTCTGGCCACCAATGGGGGATGTACGGTTGCCAGATCCAGGCAGTTCAGACTTTTCTTAGAGTTGCTGGCTCTGGGATGATAAATTGCTAGGGCTGCCAAGTACCGGCGACTTACCGGCGGGGGGGAGTTGTTCTCCCCCCGGGAGCTCTTCTGGCGTGTGCACTTTGCGCACGCGCCATGGCAACATAATGACGTCACCCGGAGGTGACGTCATCCCGTTGGGGGTGTTGCCAGGGCAATGCCCCCAACATGATGATGTCATCTCCGGGTGACATCATTACATGGGGGAAGTCGTCCTCACCGGCCGGCGGATCGGGAACCCCTATAGCGGGGGATCCCCCGCCCCCCGGGCTGACTTGGCAGCCCTATAAATTGCTAGAGATTTGGGGATGGGTCCTGGTGAAATCAAGGGGTGGGAGGATCTCTGTAGTCTGTTGATCAGCTGTAATTCTGGGAGATCTCCCGACCCCACGAAATTCTGAACAACTGAAGAAGCAAGAAAACATCTGTTTGCAAAGGCCAGGAATCATTTCTCACTGAACAGAATGCCCATCGCTGAATGAATGTTTGATATATTTCGTCAATCACCTAGTTGAATATTCAGAATTATTCAAGTCCAGCTCCCACATAGAATTATTGTACTCTTTCATGGTAATTTCGGCAAAAAGACAAGGGCTTTCGTTTAGTTTTTATTTTATGTACTGTATTTTTTATTTACATTTTATATTTACAAAGTTTCTAGCCTGCCATTCAACCAAATGTTCAGCCAAGTAGTTCACAGGGTGAGGCAAATAAGGATCTCTGCAGGTCAGAATACGCAGGCCTACATAATAAAGACCAATGCCTGCCCTGGAGCAGGCACTGGCATTTGCCCCCCCCCCCCCAGTAGGAAGCACAAGGGTGGGGCGAGCCAATAGGGGCCCAGCGTGGGAGTGCTGCCAGGTCTGGCAGTGGCCACTCTCCTTCCTCAGTATGGCTAGGATGTATTACTGAACATACATAAAGTATATAAAGCTGCAGTCTTAGAATTTAAAAACAAACAAACAGATATCATTACTAAGTTTAATACTTAGTATTAGTATTTGGTTACAGGAGATCCATAGTAAGAGAAACCTTTGTTCCTGGGTTAGAAATCAAAGTCTCTTTCTGCGTCCTTGGCTGGATATATGCATAGTGGGATATGGTGATCATCACTCCAAAGTAAAGATACCTGTGGCCGTCCTCCTATGGAACAGTTTAAATATGGAATTAGCCCAAAAGATAGAAAGTGATCCAGGAAGGTTGGCTAAGATGGGGAGCTGATGTGGTTCTCCCACAGGGTTGCTAGGTTCTCCCTGGCCACTGGCAGGGGGTGCCCATACAGGATATAAGGCAAGGTGAGTTCTCACTTATCCTAGCAAGGCAGCTGGGATGACTTGCCAGTGTCTGGAGTCACCAGAGATCAACAGTGAAGATCAGGCAGTAGCCGCATGCATCCTGGCCCTTGGCACTAGAGGCAGTGTGGGCCACACAAACTTGACCAAGGATTATCTTTAATGCACAACTTCATAAACTGCATTTAAAAATTATAGCATTTTCTTGTCAGTATAACAGAATTCTAATTAACTTGCAAACCTATATCTGTACCCTCCGGAGTAGTAACTTCTAATACTTTGCTGCTTCAGTTAATGGTGAATTGGGGGGGGGGGGGGGTTGCCTTCTGCTTAGCTGGTGGGATATTTTCTTTCATGTAAATTGAGCTAGGATTTCACTCCAAAGAATGTCAGTTTTGCCTCTGGGAATTAAATTACACCAGCTATGAGAAGAAGGAAGTGTTTAGTACGTAAATCTGACCCTAATGTTTCTGTAATCTGTGTCAGTCCCTGCACAAGCAGATCTGAGATATTTGGTTCATACAAACGTCAGTCAGGTCAATATGGAACTGATGCATCTGTATCTTTCTGAAAAAAACTATGTGTTGGATAAGGGCAAAAGGAACATCCCTAGTATTACAAGTTAAGCACTTTGAGATACACCTCTCCCACACACACAAACACACATTCCTCCCACTTGCAAACTACATCTGACACAAATATAAATATTGGGGCTCACATGAACACACAAAGCTGCCTTATACTGAGTCAGACCATTGCTTGATCAAGGTCGGTATTGTCTATTCTGATTGGCAGCAGCTTTCCAGAATCTCAGGCAGAGGCCTTTCACATCACCTACTACCGGATCCTTTTAAATGGAGGTGTTGGGGGAATGAACTTAGGACCTTCTGCATGCAAAACAGGAGCCCTGACCCTGAGTCTCATATTGTAATGGA
This sequence comes from Lepidodactylus listeri, assembly GCA_029233225.1. Taxonomy (NCBI): domain Eukaryota; kingdom Metazoa; phylum Chordata; class Lepidosauria; order Squamata; family Gekkonidae; genus Lepidodactylus; species Lepidodactylus listeri. The sequence continues at coordinate 50,929,487 of JARCFY010000015.1, read as the reverse complement.
TACCAAGTTTGCTGATCTGGCTGACAATGATGCAAGTTGTTAGCTGGCACATGAAGAACCTTACCATGGCAACATGGCTCTGCATGTCAGAATAGGTCACTTGAAAACTGACCCTGTCATGTGCAGCTGGATGCCAAAACTGACCCTCTTCCTCCATACAGCTATGTGACATACACCCCTCCCACATGTCCATCTCCAGACCAGGATAGAAATAAGTATTAAAAGTTGTTTGAATATTAACCGAAAAAAATTATACAGATTTGAAATTAGCATGGCTAATCAGCATCGTTAATTTCTTTCAGTCATCAGCCACAAATTCATCATGTGGTAGGGAGAAAGCTGATCAGAAAAATGATAATGGCAGTCTTTGGTATTCATCGATTCAATATCCAGCTTGATTGTTGGCTGATATCACAGGATACATTACTTGTCTGAAGGACTGGATTGCGTTAAATACTGACGTGAGGAAAAGTGAAGTTGATGGGGAGGATTCTCAGCAGCCTCATTAAATGTATGGTCTCCAGACTATATGGTTTAGAGCTGGGATGGCTTTTAACTTTGCCGTGTGTGATTCCTGACATGGTTCTGAGGGTTCATTCAACACAGACGTTGTGCATCGCTTGAGATTTTATACTCGGTCAAATGTGTGTCTTGACCCCATCAAAAACACTGTGATTCGAGGTGGAACAACAGCTCTGTCTGTGGTGTTGTGACAAAACATGTACAGAGGCCAGGAACACGCATGCGCAAGTACATCCTCTGACTCTGCAGAGATGAAAATTCCTTTCCATCGACTCTTTGGCACTTATATTGTCTTCTGATTGATTGACAGCAAATGCCTAATGCATTACAGTCCTGATCTGCACGGCTAACCATGCCAAACAAAATACTCTAGCAACAATGCTGGTCACATGCTGCTCCTCTTCTTGAATTGCTTCTATCAGGTTCTACAAGCAAAATCCAGATTCCAGACCGGCTTTCAATGTCCACTTCCATTTTAGATTATTGTTTCATACAGCAGATTCTACAACCATTGCTGAGCACAGCTGTAAGAGAAGTGTACATGTCGTCTGTAATTCTTACAGTTTAATCATGCATTTATAGCCCAATGCTATGTGTGTTTACTCAGAAATAAGTCCCACTGAGTTCTATGAGACTTATGCCCAGGGGCGTGGAATACTGTAGACGTTTACTCAGAAATAGCTCCCCCTAAATTCAATGGTGTTTTTAAAAAAATTAAGGGTGTTTAAGGATTGCAGCTCTGAACATTTTGTTTTGATAGTGCAAAATCAGCCTTGTAGTTCAGTTTTCAACCACTGCATTAATGCAGTCATCTAATCTGTAGGGTTATAGCATTATTGGTGGGAATCCTTCAGATTACACAAAGTGATGCTATGAGGAATCAACAGGTTACTTACCCATATTCATAGGATGACACGTACATATTCTACAAGAGAAGGCAAATGAGAAAAATTGGTTATTTCATAATTGGTTGTAGTAATGGATACAGCATAACAGATTCATAGAGGATAGTGGCTACTAGCCATGGTGACTAAAGGCAACCTTCCATATTCAGTAAATCTCTGCATGCCAGTGCCAGGAGGCAACATCAGGGGAAGGCCTCGGTCTCTATGCCCTGTTGCTGGCCCTCCAGAGGAACTGGTTGACCGCTGTGTGAGACTGGCTTTTTGGACTCGATGGTCTGATCCAGCAGGTTTCTTCTTATGTTCCATTTGTTTGAGCTTTAACTCAGTAGTGATGGGAGTTCTGATCTTGAACAGGACCCTCAGAATGTTGCCTCCCTAGCTCCCATCTTTCCGCAGCTTTGGTCATTCCCATCTTGCTAATGGAGGGGAGAGAAAGGACGGAGAGACAGTGTCTTGCCTAAGGCTATCTAAACAAAACAGAAGCGCACTGGGCCTCTAAAGATGAAGAGCATGTATTGCAGCATGAGCTTTCATGAGTTACAGCTCATTTCTTCAGATGCTATAAGTCTCTCCAGTCAGTTTATGGCTCAGGTCAGAATCACGGCATAGTGGAGCCTGTCTTGATCGGAATTCATCCTGTCTTGACTGGAAGATTATTTGACAAGCAAACAAGCTCAGAAAGGTGAATCTGAGAGGGATACGCAAAGCCATGGTAAACATGCTTACATTGCAATCCTGCTTTAGCAGAAGCATTATTATGTTGTGGCTAAAAGATCATGATGCTTCCTGTCAAGTGCTAGGTGAAGTATGTTAATGAGTTTACACACGCCAGAAAACACCGCACAGAAGTGAATTAAGCCTCTTTCAGCTGTAAAAGTAGTACATAGAAACAGGTAAACTACTTCAGGAATTTGAGTTTGAAATCAAGCCTTTGGCAGTCTTTTAACACCATGTGCCCTGTTCAGAGACAGTGATGTATTAAATATATTAAATTCACCTCTTCTCTTCGCCCTCCAGCATTGTCTTGTAGGTGGCAATCTCAATATCAAGGGCCAATTTGGTATTCATGAGTTCATGGTAATCCCGCAAGAGGGCAGCCAGTTTATCTTTGGAATTCTGCAGGGTATTCTGAAGCTCTGCAAAATTAGCCTGGGCCTCTTTAACAGCACAGGTGCCATGTTGTTCAGTGGTGTTAATGGCACACTGTAGAGAAGCAACCTGTGAAAAAAGGATAACATTTCTAAAATGAATACTAAATTCCAAATAGGTTTGGACCCAACCTTAAACTACCTCCCAACAAAATGTGTGTGTCTTTTTCTGCTATTCTGCCACAGTGGTTTTCACACTATATTCCAGTGTGAAATCCTTGAGGTTCCTCAAGGAAGAAATCGCAAGATGTCATAGTCCCGCTGTACACTGCATTGTTCAGGCCACACTTGGAGTGTTGTGTGCAGTTCTGGAGGCCTCACTTCAAAAAGGATGTGGACAGAATGAAGCGGGTGCAGAGGAAAGTGATAAGGATGATCGGGGGCCTAGAGACCAAGCCCTCTGAGGAAAGGCTGATGGATTTGGGAATGTTTAGTCTGGAGAAGAGGACATTGAGGGGGGACATGACTGCTCTCTTCAAGTATTTGAAGGGCTGTCACTCAGAGGAGGGCAAGGAGCTGTTCCTGTTGGCAGCAGATGATAAGACTCGCAATAATGGGTTTGAATCAGGGGCGTAGACTTTTGGAAATTCGGGGGGGGGGGATCCTTAGCATGAGTGCGAAGCGCGCTTGCTCACTGGGGCGATGTTCTCCCCCCCTGGGAAACCGCTGCACCTCCCTGGGCCTTTCCAAGGCCCGCCAGCTGCTGCTGCCAGTGCCTCTCTCCCCCCCCCCCGCCACCCCTTCCCTCTCCCTCTCCAGCAGCGACGGCCAGGCCTCAGAAAAACCCGGGGAGGCGCGGCAGCAGGCACTCTGTTTTGCCGGGGGGGGCTGAGCCCCCCCCGCCAGGAAATTTCGGGGGTGGCTCGAGCCCTCGAGCCCCCCCGTACTCTACGCCTATGGTTTGAATTAAGGGCAGGAAGGTACCAGCTGGATATTAGGAAAACCTTTTTTACAGTAGGAGTTGTGCAACAGTGGAGTCAGCTGCCTAAGTAGGTGGTGAGCTCCCCATCACTGGCAGTCTTTAAACAGCAGCTGGACAAACACTTGTCAGGGATGCTCTAGGCTGATCCTGCATTGAGCAGTGGGTTGGACTAGATGGCCTGTATGGCTCCTTCCAAGTCTATTATTCTATGAAGTCAACAGTTGGGTTCCCTAAAAGACAACTTGTTTGCCCATTATTGATCTTTCCTCTGAAATGTGCAGCTATTGGGCATGGATGTTGAAAAGCAGCCCATGTGCAAAAACTACATGGGGATTTAGTTCCATCTAGGACTGCAGAATGAGTGGGAAGGGAATCGAATGTGGGTATTCACAATGAGTTCATGAACAGCAACCATCATGCACAGAGAGCCTGGCCTGCATCCTGAATGAAACCAAAGGTAGTACTTATCCCATTACTCCACATCTGTGGTGGAAAGTGCTGGAGAGTGCTGTCAAGGTACAGTTGATTTATGGAGACCCCACAGGGTTTTCACAACGACTGGTTTGCCATTGCCTACTTTTGTGTAGCAACCATGGACTTCCTTGGTGGTCTCCCATCCAAGTACTAACCAGGCCTGAACCCTGCTTAACTTCTGGGATATGATGAAATCAGGCTAGCCTGGGCCATCCAGATCAGGGACTCCACATCCAGTGTGCCCAGTTCTCATTTTGAGGAACTGTCTGCTAGATTTGTGAGTTATCACATAAGTGGTTGTTTATTTTCAATTACAGTTGTTTGCATTGCTTTTCCAGACTGCCAAAGCAAATATCTTTAAGGCCGACAGTACACCAAAACAGGGCTGACTCAAGCTGAGGAGCTACCTACCTTTTTCCTCTCATTATCCACCTGGCATTGCAATATTTGGATCGCCCGGTTCAGCTCTGCAATTTCAGTGTTGTTTCTTTGGAGGCTCTCATGGAATTGGCAACTTTGGTTCTGAAGGGTCTGAATCTAATGCACAGAAACAAGATCAGAAACATATTTTTGCCCCATGCCAGAGAAAGGCCAGTAGAGACTCCACCTCAAGGCCACAGAAAATCTGTCCCCTGAAGTGGAAGATCATGGCCCACCAAGCAAGGGCTCTGCTCCCAATCAAGGAAACACCTCCCACACTGACACCCCAATAAGCACTGAAGTGCCTGGAATAAAATCATGTAGCAACTGCAGATATAAGACCCGGAGCTGAAGCAGGGGAAGTTCCCGCAAACTGCTTTCTGAGATCTTTGCCAGGAATGCCTATAGCACTTCACAGGCTAAAGTCAGTTTTATGCTTATCCTTACATGGTTTTCTATAACAGTTATAGCTTACATTTTAGGATTGATAGCAGAACATCTAAGGAGAATGTTTGTGGATGCAAATGTTTTGATTGTAAAGATCCCACTTGTTATGAATGACTAATTAAACACCTTTTGTAACATTTCGTGGAATGAGAACAGATTTTTTCAAACTGGTTAATTTTAAAATGCTTTTGTTATGTTGCTGTCCTTATAATGACTTGTTTGCTTAAACAATAAATCAGATTGAATTGCTGTATCTATGGATCAAAATTTTATCCTGCTCTCCTTTTTAGCAATGAAGAGAAGATTTCTCTCTTCCATTTTATCCTCACAACATTCCTGTGAGGTAGGTTACACTTAGTGCTTGACACAGGGTCACCCACAGTGTCATCTAAGCTTGCCAGTCTCCAGGTGGGGGGGCAGGGGATCCCCCAATTTGGGGAGCTTTGGCCTACTGCCTGCTCCAAACAGACATCCCTGCGCGATGTGAGCGACGTTCTGATGTCACTTCCGAAAGTGCTGTCATCGTGTCAGTGACACTGGAGGCAATGCTCTACTTTTGGGGCAAAACTCTATGGTTTGTAGTTGTTTTTACCGTAGAGTTTTGCCCCAAAAGCTGAGTGTTGCCCCAACGTCACCAGTGCAATGATGTCACTTCTGGAAGTGCTGTCATTGTTTCAGTGACACTGGGGGCAATGCTCTACTTTTGGGGCAAAACTCTATAGTTTGAACCTTTTTTTACCATACAGTTTTGCCCCAAAAGCTGAGTGTTGCCCCAACATCACCAATGAGAAGTAACCCATGCTTTTAAGAGGGTGGTTTTATTGTGTGGGTTACTTTGCTATGGGCAGTCACTCTCCACCACCATCCCACGCTGCCAATTTAAACTTACTAACTGTGGCAGAGGAGTCCAGGGGATGCTGTCTTCCTGCAAGGGCAGGCTATAGTCTAAAGGGGGATCTGGGCAGGTAGGAGGAAGAAAAGTCTAAGGCCACTGACCACCCTGTGGGGCATGTTTGGTCAGACACCAATGCCATTGGACAGGGCTGGTTGGCTATCTCAGCTGCTGCCGGCTGGGGAGAACTTTTAATGCCACAGCTGAATGGAGCTGGGCACAGCTGGTCAGAGTAGAGTAGAGGTTACAACAAAGGTGGAACCAGCAGACCAGGAAGTGCCATAACTCTCCCTATATATTGTATCGGTAAGCACTCCACCTCATTGTTTTGGAAGACTCTCCAAGGAAGGAAGGCCTCTGCTGGGCTTACTGTGGGCCCCCACCCATGCCTGTCCTCACACTAACCACCACCACCATCACCACCGTCATCATCACTGTTGTTTAGACAAAGGGATGAGATGAGAAAACATTTCTATTTAAGGAATAATGTGGGCAATTTTCAACTTAATGAGAAATACTGGAAATGAAAGACAGCAAATTAAAAGTATGTTCTAGAAAAGTTTAGGATTTAAACTATATTTTCTAGTTATCGAGTTTTATTTTTATATAATGTTTATTTTTTACCAAAATATGCAATATAAAATACTTTCTACCAAACAGTGTCTCATGCCCCTAAACCCATTGTCTTCTCTAGCCTAACCTGCTGGGAGAGCTTATGTGGGGATCCTCAACGGGACAGAAGTTTTGGATTTTAAGGACAGCTGTTATTGCCAACATCTTCTCCTGAAACACTAGAAAGCTGTAACTCCACCATATATAGAAAGCAAGACAGAAAAATGAAATGAATTGAGCTATTAAGGAAACAATAGCATTTACTAGACAAGACACAAGAATTATAGTGTTATTTGGCTGGAATTGATTTTAGAGCTCTATGAAACTTGATATAGAATTCATTTGTGTCTGCTTGGCTAATATCCTCTTTGTCTCCCATTTTTTATTTATTTTTCCTTTTAAAGTCTGGTATTGGGAGTCTGGACTGGCCGGATTGTACAGTTTTCACCGTCACAACCCATTCCATGTCTCTTGTTCATACCTGGTTCTGGTAAAAGAGATCAGCTTCTTCTTTGCTCTTCTGTGCGATGGTCTGATACCAGCATTCAATGCTCTGGATGAGGTTGTCCATGTTCAGGCGACGGCTATTGTTCATACTGAGAACAACGGATGTGTCATAGAGTTGACGATTCAATGCCGAAAGTTCCTGCAGACGGCACAGAATTTGAGTCAGATCTTAGAACCCAGCAATGGGGACTGAGTCAGCTATCTGTTGTGAGGCAGAGAACGAAGGCTAATTTCCTCATTTGGTTTTGAGCATTTGAGGATGTGTGAATGAACATGATGTGGTAGTTCACAGATCATGACACATCTGTCCTTTTTGTGGTGAAAAAAATTTCCCAAAGACCCACCTGCCAGGCTAAACATGGGCAGTAAGGGGAACATTGTGAAAATGTTCCAAAGAATTTGAACCAGTTAAGACATACACATGTATATACTGGTCAAGTCACAACTGACTTATAGTGACTCCAGCCAGGGGCTTACAAGGCAAGTGAGAAACAGAGGTGGCTTGCATCGCCTTCCTTGGCGGTCTCTCATCCAAGTACCAAACTGAGCTTCAGAAATCTAATGGGATCAGGCTATTGATTGCTATCTTTCCTCCTTCCCAGTTCTCATAGGATCCTATAAATCATTTGCCAAGTGCATAAATGCCTGCCACTGATGCCTAGGGACAACTGTCATAGTCCACTGGAATGTTCTTTCAGCATTGTCCCTGCTGCTGCCATCACTCACCCTCTTGGATAATCCCTTCTTTAGGAAGCAGAGAGAAGGATGCTACTTCTTTTCCCTTTCCCTGTCATCTGCCACATGTTAAAGTGGCCATGTAAGTACTACAATGCATGCTGCAACTGAACTGGGCTACAATGCTCTTTCTAAACTGTGGAGTCTTGTGAACAAAAATTCTGCTTTGTGAGTTACCGGCATTAAAGTTGTGAGTGAGTGATTTGGCTGCTGCATAAATTAGTTTGCTCTGGAGCCACCCTTCTTGAGCTAAGACAAAAATCCATGCGCCAGAGGCTAAAAAACTGTGAGCTAGCTCACACTAACTCAGCTTAGAGGGAACACTTATGATCTAGCAAAAATGTGAGTGGTTTAGAACCACACCAATTGGGCATCAGTAAAAAGACCTAGCAATTTTAATTAATGATAATTAGCATCAGTGTAGATTTCTATAGTACCCTTCACAAACAGAGCTCTTAAGGTAGTTTCTTTTGGCCTCATTATTCTTGCCATATTGGTGCATGATATGTTGCACTCTGGCTTAGGCAGCATTACCACATTGGTGGATATTGTGCTACCATTGTGCTACAGCAATAGTTCACAACTGGATTTTTCTGTGTAGACAAGACAAACCAGGAAGGGAATGATAGCTATAGCACAATATACAGCAGTGAGTGGCTGCAGCCTTAACGTGGAAGGCTGAGGCATATATCAGTGGTATGTATGAGAAAAGGGAATGCAGTGTTGATCATGTGATTGAGTGCTAATCATGTGACAACACTGACTCCTGCAACATCATAAGCCACACTGTGAAACATAACCCACTGTAAAACCAACACTCAGACATGCAATGGCATGATTTTGGCCTTTGTGCAGAATCAGATATGTTTAACTCCAAATATATTGCTATAGCACAACTCGGGGGGGAGAGCAATGCGCACGCGCTAGCAATTCGGACGCCTTGTCTCCACTCCCCGAGGAAAACAAAGTTAAAAGGCTTTAAAAGAATGTGAATTGTTGGTCCAACTGCAGGAACTGATTTATGAGACGTCTGGAATAACAAGAGGCGGTCTGGTGAAGGTCTTGGTGAGAAGATAATTAAATTCCTTTGCAATTAAAGAAAAGGGAGGCTGGGCCGAGATTGAGATAACATGGCTGTTACCGTAAAAGCTTTGAGCAATTAGCGAATTTTCAGGCTTTAATGCTTGAATCTCAAGCTAAAGTACAAACTTCTCTGACTGAATTAACAACAGAGATGAGAAATTTAGAATCAGAGATTAAAGCAGTGGCTGGAATTGCGACGGAAGCCAAGACACTGGCACAGCATAATAGAAAGGAGATTGACTTATTGAAAAAACAATACACAGACTTATCAGACAGAAATAGAAGAGGAAATATTATTTATTTTGGTATCTCAGAGGAAGTGGCAACAAGTGACTTAGAGCAAACTATAGTGGAGTGGCTTTCAGTACAGGGGCTGGAAATAGAGACTGACGAGATTGAACGCACCCATAGGCTGCAGACAAAAAGAGTGGGAGGGGAACCACGTCCAGTAATAATGAAGTTTGTGAGAGAGAAGATGCAGCAGAAAATATTTAAAACACTTAAGAAGAATAAAAGCCTGACATTTAAAGGTAAAAAGGTCTTTGTGAAAGAAGACTTTTGTAAAGAGACTCTTAATCAAAGAAGTCAAATGAAACCCTTTGCACAAAGGCTTTATCAAAGCAATGTTAAGTTTAGCTGGGCGTATCCAGCATCATTGGTCGTTTACCAAGAAGGGAAGAGGCTTTGTGCGAGGAATCCTGAAGAGGCACAGAAACTACTAGACACTTTGAGAGGGGAAGAGATAAGGAACGCCGAGCCGACACCAATGGAGGAATCCCATCAATCTCCAGGGGAAGGTCCGTCAACCCATCTGGATAAGAGGCCAAGAACGTCTCAAGAATAAGACATACTAAGGGAAGTATACAATGGAACTAAAACAATACTTAAAGTGATTATTAGTATAACTCGGGGGGTGGAGAGTGCGCTTGCTCCAGATGTGTAGAGAAGGGATGAGTATTCATCCCCCAATGCTGGCTCTACACAAGGGGAGGGAGGAGGGGGGGAAGAGGGGAAAGGGAAGCAGGGGTAGCATAGAGGGGAGTATAAAGTCAAACAGCTGGCCAGGGGAACGAAGGGAAAGTAAATTTACGTTTGAATATGGCTAAAAAGCTACAGATGCTGACACTGAACGTTAATGGCTTGGGTTCGAATTTAAAAAGGTATAAGCTCTCTAGATTTCTTAAACAGCAGAACATAGATATAGTACGGCTCCAGGAAACACATAAAGCAAAGAAAGATAAAAAACCTTTGATTAGAGACCCCAATTGGGGAATACTGGCAGAGGCACGGGGATCAGCAAAAGCAAGAGGTGTAGCAATTTTGGCCCATAAAAGAAATGATATAAAAGTCACAGAAGCGATAAGAGATAGTGAAGGAAGATACTTAATGATTAAGTGTTGGGTGGAAAATAGATTAATAACACTGATAAATATATATGCTCCAAACATGGGACAGAAAGCTTTTTTTGTTAAAGGTATTAAAGAAAGCACGTAACTTTTCTGAAGGAGAGGTAATATTAGCAGGAGACTTGAATAAGGATCTTAATAAAGACAATATAATCAACTGGAGACAATGGGGTTTAATAGAAGTGCACAAAACCCTTGGTCTAGAGCCTAAACCCACATATTTTTCAAGCAGACACAAAACAACTTCATGCTTAGATTATGTACTTATTAACAGGGCATGTACCTGGGAAGTAAAGAGTATAACCACCCACCCAATATGGATCTCAGACCACGCCCCAATAAGTGTACAAATCATATTAGAGTATAAACAAATTAAAAGACAATGGAGGTATAACAATATGGTTATGGCCAGAGAGGAAAACAAACGGTACATTAAAGATCAAATAAAGCTGTATTTTCAGGAGAATAAGGGAACAGTGGAAACAAATATACTATGGGATGCGGCTAAAGCGGTGATTAGAGGGCAATGTATTATGAAAGAAAAGGAGATAAAGAAAAAATGGTATGCTGATAGAGAAGAGAAGTTACAGGAACTGGGTAAACTGCAAAGGGATCAAGTGCAGAAATTCTGCCCCAATAAGCATAGATTAATCAGGGAGTTACAAAAGAAGTTGGATGCTCTTGACTCCATGGCATTATGGAAAAAGCAGGTTATGGTGAAAAATGAATATCAGAGAAATACAATTAATTCAGCTAAAAGGTTAGCAAACTACTTGAAAAAGAAAAAGGAGAGACAAATGATAAGGAGCATTAGGACAAATAAAACAGTGACACATAACCCAGAGGAGATAAAAAGGGCATTTGAGAACTTCTATAAGAATTTATATAAGAAAAAAGATGTAAGGGAGTTCGAGGAAGAGATAGGAATAATGTTAACAGACACTGAACGGGGAAACCTTGAAGAGGACATAACACAAAGGGAGATTGAGCAGGCGATAGGTAGTTTAAAGACAGGTAGGTCGCCGGGGCTCGATGGCTTTTCAGCTGAGTTTTATAGGGAAATGAAAGATGTTCTGACTCCCGAACTACAGGAAGTCTTTAATAACATATTGAGGGGGGGCAAAGTTCCAAATACATGGAGGAAAGCAGAAATAACGCTGATTTTGAAACCTAGGAAAGATCCCCAAGAAGTGGGATCCTATAGACCAATTAGTCTGTTGAACCAGGATTATAAAATTTTCGCCAAAATAATGGCAAATAGATTTAAGAATATTATTCTGAAAGTGATAAAAGAAGATCAATATGGTTTTGTGGAAGGTAGGAATATAGCGCATCCAATAAGAAATTTAATCAATGTTCTGTGCCATAACCAATCTAGAAAATTAGCATTGTTGAAATTGGATGTTTATAAGGCCTTTGATACACTGTCACATCAATTTCTATGGACAGTTATGGATAAATATGGGTTTAGTCAATCAACTATACAAGTATTACAAGAGATATATAGAGAAGGAACAGCAGAAGTCAGAATAAATGGGGAACATACCCAACAAATTTTAATTCAGAGAGGAGTCAGGCAAGGATGCCCACTCTCTCCATTTCTCTTCATAATGGCTATAGAACAACTAGCGCAGCGAATCAGGAATGCTGGGAGAATAGAAGGATGCCAGCTAGGTAAAGAGGAAGTCAAACTAAATTTGTTTGCAGATGATCTGATTATAGTTATATCTAACCCTAGAGAAGGGGTTAAAGAAATAAAAATTATACTAGAAGACTTTGAACTAATCTCAGGATTAAAAATTAATATGGCAAAATCAGAAATAATGTATATTAACGTAAGGATGGAGGAAAGGAGAGATATACATAAGTGGACAGGAATAGGGTTAGGAGTTAAGAAAATTAGGTATTTAGGAATAGATATAGTCAAAAATATTAATAAGATGGTAGAGAAGAATTATAATCGGATATGGAATGCAATACTGAAAGAAATGAGGAGATGGAGAGGGAAGACACTAAACATAACAGCCAGGATCAACACAGTGAAAATGTTTTGGGCTCCAAAATTATTATATTTGTTTCAAACAGTGCCTCTAGAAATTCATAGACAAAAAATCAATAATTGGAATGCGAAAATAAAAGAGTGGGTCTTTGGCAGCAAGAAAAGTAGGGTCTCCAGGCATTTTATATACGCTCATATTTCAGATATGGGATGGGGCCTACCAGAAATGGGGAATTATTATGAGGCATTTCAGATAAAAGCATTAATGGAAATAGGGGAGGAAGGTGAACAAAAATGGGTTAGAGTTGAGAATGAGGCAAATAAAGGGATGGGGAAATTTGGAGTATTTACAAGAGAAAAATTTAAATACGATATATTAGGAAAAGGGCCGAGAAGAACAGCACTAATGATATGGAGGAAATGGCAATCAAAATGGTTGAGGGGAATATCTAAGTATGCCCCATTAGAGGCTTTGGATGAAGAAGAAAAAGATGAGAAATGGTGGGAGCTACTCAAACAGAAAGGGTATATTAGGTTACACGATATAATATACGGACAGACACTTGAATCACTACCAACACTATATGAGAACATAGGAGAGAAACATTGGCTGAAGATAACAGGTTTATATAATAGACTCAAAAAGATAATTGAAAATAAAACCTCGGCTATGGGAGAGCCAATGGAGGAGTTATTACGATCAATGGCTAATGCAAAGATAGGATTAGCAGGTAGAATATACAGAAAGATGATAAATGATAAAGATCAAGTAAGAACCCTGCTCCAGGGTAAATGGAGTGTAGAAACCTGTCTAACGGAACAGATGGCTAAAAGAATCATAAATGGAATCCAGGAGATTAAAGTGCACAAATTTAGAGAACTGGAATTGAAATTTTATACCAAATGGTATAGAACTCCGGCTACATTGGCTAATATGTTCCCACAACTAAGTTCAAACTGTTGGCATTGCAGGAATGGGAAAGGATGGTACTCCCATATGTGGTGGGAGTGTACAGAAGCTAAAGGTTTTTGGGAGAAAGTAGTAGAGCAGCTTTATAAGTTCTTTGCAATAAAGCCGAAGATAGATTTGGAATTGATGCTAAGCAGCACCTTAGGAAACCAAGTCATTGGAAAAGGAGGGCAGGATTTATTTAAAGCAATGGTGCTAGCTGGCAAAGCAGTGATAGCACTCGGTTGGAAAGACAAAACTAAATGGACAGAAATAAATTGGCAAAATTATTTATTCAAATATATACAATCAGATATTATAACTATTTCTAACCAGGATGAGTTATGGGAGGTAAGAATAGGAAAGATTAGGGGAAAATGGCAGTTATATCTAAACTGGGTCATGAAAGGTCAAAGGCAAGACGTTCAGTGGAAGCTCTTAGGTCTGTGCCCCTGGCTAGAAAGGACGAGTAGTTAAGGGAAGGGGGGAGGGAGGGCAAATGAATAACATGTGTGAAAAATAATCATCCAAGTTACATTAAAACTTTTCAATCCTGACTTCAGGACACGAATAATCTTCGGCTACGACTCTAAAGAGAAGAAGGAAGAGGGAAGAGGAACTGAGAAGGAAAAAGATGAAGAAGACTTAAAGATAGACAGAAAGAGGACTTATATAAGGGTCTTTTTGCCGAAGACACAGAAATAGCATATAAACTTTGTGGAGAGGGAGGGCAGGGTATATAATGTGTATGGGAATGGGGATGTGCTTGAATGTAATGTGCATTAAAAAAAAAAAAAAGCACAACTCGAGGGGGGGGGGGGTTAACACAGGTTATCTGTGGCCTCTGGCAGTTGTTATAAGGAAAATGGTGCTTTGAAGGGGAAAAAAGGTGGGTAAGACCAATGCTCCCTGTAAGCTGTGGAGTCTAGTGACCAAAAATTCTACTTTGTGAGTTACCGGCATTAAAGTTGTGAGTGAGTGATTTGGCTACTGCATAAATTAGTTTGCTCTGGAGCCACCCTTCCTGAGCTAAGACAAAAATCTGTGAGCTGGAGGCTAAAAAAGCTAGCTCACACTAACTCTAGCTTAGAGGGAACACACACTAGCTTAGAGGGAACACTGGGTGAGACCCTTCAGGGCAACTTCCCAAACACATAGCATGGAAACCTGCTTTGTCTGTTGTCTCTCAGGAAAGACCATACCCAAGCTGGTTTTGAAAGAACACAGCAAAACAGTGATATACCAGAGAGTTTACAATTGGTCCATGGTTGGAAGACACCATTTATGATGTCAAACCCCCCCCCCCAAAAAAATCTTGCTCCACATTGCTCACCCAAACAGAGCAAAACCTTCATGTAGAAACAAGCTGAGATTGTTTTTATGAACTTATGCCTTGCGAAAGGAGTTTTCATGAAACTGACAAGACCTTTAACCAGTCTTGTTCCATCAAGTGGTGGAAAGTTCCATCGAGTCACAGTCAACTTACGGCAACCCTGTAGGATTTTCAAGGCAAGAGACATTCAGAGGTGGTTTGCCATTGCCTGGTCTTCCTTAGTGGCTCCCCCAATCCAAACACTAACCAGGGACAACTTCTGAGCTCGCACAAGGTCTAACAAGATCAGGTGAGCCTGGGCTATCCAGGTCAGGGTTAACCAGTCTAAAAGGGCATTGATATCAACCAAGATTGTAACACTAAGCATACACAATGTAGAATTATGTTCCAGTGAAAGAAAACTGTCATCGTGTGGAACTGGGTTTTGGTGTCAAAGGAAGAAATCAACAGGCACAAAAGTCGGGTATTTGGACATCAAAAAAACTGTTTTCTACTGAGTCAGGCCCTTGACAAGTCTCTCTCATATTGATTTTTTGAATGGAAGGAACTCTGAGGTTTCCAATAGATGCCTTTCTGGCTCTCCTTTTAACTGAACAAGCTGGTTTTGAACCTGAGACCTTTTGTATGCATTACAAAGCATGTCCTCTGCCACTGAGCTATGTCCCCTGCTACAGATGGTGATGAAAACTATGGCAGCACCCATGGCATCCATGTGGGAGCTGGTTGACATGTTGCAGTCATGTGTCAAACAACTTAAAAAAAGACTGAACATACAGACCTCTGCATAAAAAACTCTCAAGAAATCAATATTTTCTTTCATCAAGTCCCGTTTCATTTCTAGTTCCTTCTGATACTTAAATGCAGCATCAACTTCCTGAAAAAGAGGAGATGAAATATTAATTCCTGAGTCAAGAAGAATGAAGATATAAATTGAACTACAGTCCCTGAAAATTAGGTTTTTGAAAACCTTGTATCTCTGAGTACAGGCCTGTCTAAAGAGCATAGTTGTGCTTTCCGCAGTGCAGCTCAAATGGATAAAATATGGCAAGAAGGCTTTGGCAAAATATGAATTATAGATTCCTTAGATTTACAGCCCCAAGATACTAGTTTCATAGTGTCAGGTGCTAACACATTGCACACACCACATTTACAGGTGCTTCTTAAATTGATTGTAGAATGTCACATGCTCCTATTAGAAATCTGTTTGTCTGCCTGCCTGCCTGCCTGCCTATTTATCATCATCATCATCTATCATCATCATCTATCATCCACCTTTCTCACTGAAATGAGGTGGATTCCACAGTATAAACCTACACAGTGCAATAGGATGAACATCTAATAAGCAATGTAATAGGAGAAGATAGATAGATAGATAGATAGATAGATTCATTCATTCATTCATTCTCTGGGAGAGGAAGTGTTCATTTCCCTCCCACCATGTCAACTTCTTGATTTGAATCACTCTCAGATCTGCCCTTAGCTCCATAAAACATCCAGATATAGGGATGGCACTGGGAATGAGGGATCCCCTCCCCCCCCCCCCCAGCTCCTGTTGCCTGTTGCCACTGCAGCAGCTGGCAAGAGGGAAAAAAGTTAAAATCACCATCAGTCTGATGCCATTATGTCAGTTCCAGGGAAAACCCAGAAGTGATATCACTTGTACAACTGAGTTCCCAGTGATTCCTAGAGCTGTGCTGATGTCACTTCCAGGTTTTCCCCAGAAATGATATAAAACTGTCAAATTGATGGCATTCTCATGTTCCAACCGATCCCAAATTCCCGTCTATTCAGGCACAATATGTCTATCTTTTTCCTTGCAGAGCAAATAGCAGTTCTGGAAGAGTGATATTTTGAAGAAAAACAGTGTAAGTGGGAGATTCAACCTTCCTCCCTCAACAGCATGTATGGAACACAAACCTAACCCTCCCCCCACCCCACAGCTGCATTAGCAACTTCCCGTGGGTGTTTGTCATTTGAATCAACCCTTAAACCAAACTGTAGTATTTAAGCACAGTCAGTAATCATTAGAGGGGACAATCTTTGCACAATATTGTTAGAACGCTATTGCTGGGTTCTTCCATCTGGCTGCATTTTTGGAAATGAATATTGATCAGCAGTAGTCTTCAGGATCAGGACCACGTCCATGCTGAACAAAAGCATGCCATGTTAAGATAGCCCAATGGAGCAACAAGTGACTTGAGAGAAGCTTAGACCTTCCCGCTCCCTGCACCACAGTCCTTATCCAAACTGACTAGCCATAAGCCTGAAAATTCACAAAAAGAGCTTTGAACATAGAATCCCAGCAACTATCAGGTATGGCTCTAAGCCCTACATCTCACACTGAGGAGGCAAAAGGCATTACTCCCAGAAGCCTCAATGCTAAACATCAAGGCATACATATTTCCTGATAGGAAAAATCTGAAAAGGTGGAAATACATGGCTGCGTAACCTGTTTGTGGCACTTTGGTATATGGCAGAAATGACAAGAGGTATTCATTACTGAATCACCAACAGTGCAAACCACCTCTCCCCATATGAGCCCCGTAGGACATTGAGGACCACAAATCAACTTCTTCTGGCAGCCCCTGGCCCAGGGATGTCCATCTAGCTTTTTTGGCCCTGGCATGAGCTCCCATATGAAATCAGGGCCTTGCAGAATTTACTACAGTTCTGCAGAAGCTGCAGGATGGAGCTCTTCTACCGGGCTTTTGGTTGAGGCAGCGAACGTCCCTCCCTTTTCCTGGCCATCCCCACCCCCCGCCCCACCAGTGGCCTGGATCTAATTTGACATCGGGGCACCGCTGCTGTATTCAAATTAATCTGATTGACATCTGAACAAATTGCTTTACACTGTATTTTATGATTTTATGATCTGTGATTTCATGTTGTTCTAATCTGCTATTAAATGATTGTTTACAGTATTGATGTAGACCCCCCTGAGCCCGCTAACTGGAAGGGTGGTATATAAATCAAATCAACACAAAACAAACAGAGAGACAAATAAATAAATGCAACTCAGCTGCAGTTCCCTGCTGGAGGCATGCTTGGTGGCGAACTCCTTTGCATCCTGCTATTTATTACTGACACATTTCATGTAACGGTGCAGATGGATTATTTACCTTCTTCAGCACAACAAAATCATTCTCTGAATTTGTTCGTCTGTTCATTTCTTCTTGATACCTTGAACGATTAAAAAAAAATAGAAGGGGTGGGACAAAATAAAATTACAGCCCACTAGGCAGGTATGAACCACACTATAACTCCTAAAATTCTGTTTCTGAGGGACAAACTATACATATAACAGTTCTACACTGTCCACTTTGTTAGGATTGCCAACTTTGGCTGAGGGAA
The DNA here is from genome assembly GCA_029233225.1 of Lepidodactylus listeri. Lineage (NCBI taxonomy): Eukaryota > Metazoa > Chordata > Lepidosauria > Squamata > Gekkonidae > Lepidodactylus > Lepidodactylus listeri. The sequence goes on along the minus strand of JARCFY010000015.1, from coordinate 50,911,782 downwards.
TGGGCTCGCCAAGTTACCCTGTGTGGCAAACGATATCCCATCCCCAGCCCCAGGAATCTTCCACTGCTCTTGGTTCCATTGAGAGCAAGAATGGGAGCTGGGAATTGGAGTTGTGATGTCATTTCTGGTTGTGCTTAGAAGTGATATCAAGACACTCTAGGAATTGCCTGAATCTTGATGGTTTTTACCATAGAGATCAGGAAATTCCTGGAGTGCCATGCTATCACTTATGGATACAGCTGGAACTGATTTCATAAGGTCTTCCCCCCATTTTTGCTCCCACTGGAGTGAGGAGCCCAGCAACCACCCTGCTGGGAAATTCCTGAAGATTTGGAGATGGGACCTGGGGATGGTGGAGTTTGGGGATGGAAGGGAGCTTAGCGGGGATATGATGCCATAGAATTTGCACTCTGAAGCTGTAATTTCCTCCAGGGGAATTAGAGTTACCATCCAGGAGCTGGCAACTAGTGAGAATCCAGGAGGGGTGAAGACATGGACTTCTGGAGAAAAACAGGAAGTGACGTGGCATCTCTTTAGGAACAGCTGGTTTTAATATGGAGTTTCTGGTGATTTCTAGGAAGACTGATGTTACTTCTGGTTTTCTCCAGAAGAATTTTTTTACATTGTTTTTCTCTAGCCGGCCACAGGAGCATATCCCCTGCCCCTGGAGGGGAAACTGGCAAGCCTGAGGTGAAGGGTGGAATCATGGCAGTTTAACTTACATAAGCTGCCATTTTCTCAGTCCCTGGAATCAGCCAATGAAACACAGCAAATGGGGAGGGAAGTTCAAAATATGAAGGTATCACATTATGTGTTCCTATCACTCGACTTACAGGGAGAGAGGTGAAAGGGTTACAGAGCTGCTGTTTTCATAGAGTTCTGAGTGTTCTAAATAATCTTGTCCAGTCCTTTGGCTACGTAGTAGTTACAGAAGCAGAGTTTTAAAAGACTAAACTACCACCCATCAAGACCCACAAGGGGAATGGTGATGTTGCTTACTTGGTTCTGTGCTCCTCAACAAGGTTCTGCATGGCTTTGTGTTGGATCTCAAGTTTGTTCTTCTCACACAATATGAGGTCCAGTTTCCTCCTCAAGTTGGTGATGTAATTTTCACAGAGAGGTTTCAGATCTTTCTTCACTGCTGGAATATTCTGGGTTTGCAGCAGCTGCCATTTAGTACGCAATATCTGGTTCTGCTGTTCCAAGCACTGGACCTGAAATCCACCAAGTACAAGATACAGTATGTTATCAGCAAACCACCTAGGCTTTTGGAAGTGAATCAATGCATCAGTGGCTAAGTTAAGAATACTTCACATGCTTAGGGCTACATTTTGGTTTTGATAGGGCTAATTCAGATTGGTTTTGATAGGACAAATTTCTAACTAGCAAAGCACACTTTTTTGAACTAACAGTTGTTGTTGTTAGCCATTCAGTCGTGTCTGACTCTTGGCGATTTGATGGGCTAGCTGTCTCCACGTTTTCCAGTCATGCACTGTTTCTTTGAGTTGTTCCATGCTCAGGCTGGTGTTGACTTTTATGGTGTCAAGCCGCCGTGTTCTTTGGCAGCCCAGTTTCCTTTTGCCTCTAACCAATCCAAACATAATTGTTTTTCCTAGTGACTTCTTCTGCATGACATGGCTGAAATAAGTCAGTCACAGTTTTATGATTTTTCCTTCCAATGACATGTCTGGTTTTATGCACTCCAGTACTTGCTTGTTTGACACCTTTGTTGTCCAAGGAATGCGCAAGAAACTTCTCCAGCACCACAGCTCAAATGAGTTGATTTTCCTCCTGTCTTGCTTCTTCAGGGCCCAACTTTCACAGCCGTGGGTTGCTGTGGGGAACACAATAGCACAGACTAATCTGCATTTGGTTGTTAGGCTGATGTCCTTGCTCTTCCATATTCGATTCATGCTCATAATTGCTGTGCAACCCAGTGTTGCTTCGATATTTTAATTCTGGACTGCATTCACCGTTTTGGTTGAGCTGTGATTCTAAGAAAGTGAATTCTTCCACATATTCGATCTCTTCATCGTCAACTGTTACTTTGACGTTTCTCTTCTTCTCAGTGGTCATGAACTTGGTCTTTTTGATGTTTAGGAAGAGGCCAAACGTCTCACTTTCCTCTCAGATTTTCTTGATCAGGTATTCCAGGCCTTCTTTAGTTTCTGAGAGAAGGGCTGAGATGTCATCATATCGAAGATTGTTAATATTCCCTCCTCCAATCTTTACCCCAATTTTTGACTGAACTAACAGTACTTCTATTAATTTAAAATATATATTTATCTTTAGTATGTGATAATTACCCATCTTCAAAAGAGGCAACCTTCTCTGTTTCTGCATAAGTCATAGTTCCAAGTGTGAAAGGTAAAAGTAAATGTTTCCCTTGCTTGAAAGCTAGTCGAATCCGACTCTAGGGTGCTCATCTCCATTTCCAAGGCAAAGAGCCAGAGCTGTCTAAATACTTTTTCTGTGGTCATGTGGCCGGCATGACTAAACACCGGGGTGCACAGAAGGCTGTTACCTTCCCACCAAAGCGGTACCTATTTATCTACTTACAATTTCTTGCTTTTGAACTGCTAGGTTGGCAGGAAGTTCAGAAACGCAGAATGAAGACACCCACAGAGATAAAATGGCTAGCATTCTCTGAAGGTGGATAAATCTGGTGCATCTCATTCCCTGCACTAGGACTAATACTGCAGTCCTAAACAGAGATGAATCCTATTAATCCCATTAACCTCAATTGACATAGAAGGATGTAACTCTGTGTAGGATTGCACTGCAAATGATCTAGTCATACTAGATGCAACAGCATGATGATTGGAAGAAGGCACACTCGTGTAGAGTAGGATAGCAGACAACCTATTCTGAGGATGAGCATTTTGAGCTTGAGGGTGTCTTTGCCGGTTCAAGGACGGGTAGAGGGTGGGTCACTGGACAAACACATGCTGCATCTTTTGGTAAAACATAGCCACAGCTTATTTATTTGACTACAGATAAAGGAGCAATGGCACAGCATGGGGACGGATCCAAGCATTGGGCAACCCACCAGCTGACCCGATGAACCCCTTCCCCAGCCCGCCTGCTGGGGTAAAACCATGGACTGGCAAGATAATGGGACACAGGTGGGCACTGATCTCTACCTGGTCCCCTTGCCACCTGGTGGTGCAAGCCAGCTGGAAGCCCCCACCTGGGCATGCGACTGAATGGCTCCACACCCCAAGGCCCCTTATGGGAGCCCCCAAAATGGAGGAGGCAGGGACCACCTCCTCCCCAAACAGATCCGTCCCCATGCCTAAACTGCTAAGCTGCAGCTGTAAAAACAAAAACAAGTAACACATGAATCATAACAACCCACATATGAGGGTGGGTGCGTGGGCAAGCCAGGAAAAGAGGCCGAGGAACACATGCAGGCTTGCTTAAGCAGCCCCTGGGCTCTTGCTACCTGTGCCCACCCTCTGATGTGCCGCATGCCATGGCACACTGAGGGGAGAACCACCTCTGCCCTTTTGTATAGCCTGAGGGGGCCATGGGGCCAAGCAAGCCCCCTTCCAGCCTCCCCCTGCCTCCTGGACCACAAACAATGGCTGAGGTGAGTCTCTTGCCGTGCTCACCTCTTTGAACGGCATGCTATCAGAAAATAAACTCATTTTGCAGTCTGAACATGAAAGAAAACAGGTGAATGCAAGGCTGTAGGCATTCCACCTCAGTATCTGAGCTCTGATTCTGAATCTGGCTCCCAGCATGTGAATCAAAGGTCCACACAATGGGCTCAGGGACAGACAAGGGAAACGTTTCTACCAATTGCAGAAAAATCCACAAACATTACGGGGGAGTGGTAAAAATCATCCTCTCAACAGAGAATGACATCTGAGATCTTGTGAAGGATCACAATCAGTATGATCAGTTTGCCCAGCAGCTGACATGGGATGGGAGCCTTGGCCTAGACAACTGGATACAGCGGTAGGCTTGGAGGAGGGGGTGGACAGTGGAGTGGAAGGGAACAAAAGCAGCAATGGAGTGGAAACCGGAGAGAAAGAAGCAGTCACATGGGGGGGGGGGGAGATGGGAGAGAGAGTGTTACTGGGAGAAGGGAGAAATTGGGGGCTAGTGGAGAGGAGGGTGGGATTTCCCACGGGTCTCCCCTCTGTCTCGTGGGTCCCCTGCTTGTTCTCCATAATCACAACTTTCTGCCCATTGTTTTTAACTGTTGTTTCTTATATGTATTTTAGCTCTGATTTCAATTGTTTTAATGCAGGGGTTTGGGGATTATTTTCATGGTTTTAAAATGTGGCTTTATTGCATGTTTTATTTTGTCAGTCTCTTTGGTGACTCTTGTAAGGGCAAAGAGATGGGATATAAATTTTGTAAAATGAGATCAAACAAATTGCTGTCATCAAACTTTGCAACCCTGAAAACTGATTGGGCAGAAATGCTTAGAACCATGCAGTGGTTTCCTACGCTTTCCAACTCCTGTGGAAACACTTGGAAACAGAGCTTTTTTGTCAGGGGGAAGTAGGGCGCTCTACAGAATACTCCGAACTCTCATCAGATTGTAGCTCCTAGAATTCTTTTGGGGGAAGCCATGCTAGTAAGAGAGGGATAAAAGTGATATTGATTTATTGGGCAGATGCTGCCATGTTGTCTGACTATTGGATGGTTTAGCTATAAATAAGGAAATCCCTTTTAAAAAGGGGGTGGGGAAGCCAGAGCTCAAGGATACTGAGAAGTAACACTCATCACTTCCAAGTGACGTAGGCACATCATGTGACATCCCTGCCCACTCCCAGAACTCCCCCCCATCCCCCTGCTGACATGATGATTGGACCTGGCAACCCTTTTCAGAATCTAGCGGAGAACAAAGCAGAACAGCCAGTGGAATCACCCATACACATTTATCAGGCACACATATGGCTGGGTTATCACAGATACAACCCCACACATAGGATTTTCATGTCATCTCCAAGTATCTCAAACCACACAGTCACTAAGCACCAAGATATTATGACATTCATGCGTGTGGGATTCAAGCCTTGTGTGCTTTCTGTATAGGATAGGCTTGTGTAGTTTCCCCATTGTTCCTGCGGCTGCCAATCCAGGGCAGCAGCCGTGAAGCTTCCCCATGGCAAGTTTTTTTTCACTTTCTCTGTCCCAGACCCCTATAGCAGTGGCTATTTCTCCCTGCCATTTGGAGGCTTTCAGGATTAGGGTTTGGAGTTTTAGGTTTTTTTTAAATGGCCACTGTATGTTCTTAGAGAGCCAGTTTAGTGTAGTAGTTAAGAGTGCAGACTCTGATCTGGGAGAACCAGCTTTGATTCCCCACTTCTCCACATGTAGCTGCTGGTGTGACCTTGGGTCAGTCATAAGTTCTTTCAGTGCTGTTCTATCAAGTACTATTCTCAAGAGAGCTCTCAGCCCCACCTAACTCACAGAGTGTCCATTGTGGGGAGGGGAAGGGAAAGGGATTGTAAGCCGCTCTGAGACTCCTTCGGGTAGTGAAGGGTGGGGTATAAATCCAATCTCTTCTTCTTCTACCTCTTCTTATAATGTTCTACCATGTTCAAAAAAAAAGTCCCTAGCCCTTTTAATCGTGGAGATATAATGAGACAGGTGTACCTCCGCAACAAAAGGAGCCAGAGACTTATTTAAAAATGATTTGATAACTTGCAGTTTTGATGAGTAAGGAGGATTTTAAATCATAGAGAAGAATATATGATTTGGTGCACTGCTTATGTTTAAATTTTAGATTTAGTATTAAGTGATTGTATTTGGCTTTGTTGCAAAGAAAATGTTGTACATTCATGAAGGGTATGTTCTTCTGATTCTTTTTTTCATTTCCCTTTCCTTCCCCCCCCCCTTTTCTGTATTTTTTGTTTCCTCAGTTTGCTTTTTATATATGAAAATCTTAATATTTAAAAAAAAATATAAGCTGGGAATTCAGTTAACTTGATAGATTGTTCAGTGCTATAACAGCAGTCCCTACTCACATGTTACAGTGAACACACATACTACCTGCATATATGTGCATACAGCTGTCCGTAAGAAAGACCCAGACCGATTTCCTACAAGGCGCTGCCCCAGTGTTGTTCTTCTGGTTTCCCTGACTGCCTGCTTCAATTTCACACTATTTGCCATGGGGCTCATTTTGACCCGCGGCTTCACGCGATTTCCCCCGCAGCTTCAGTGATCCTGTTTTTTGAGGATTGCTAAAGCTGTGGAGGAAATCGGAGGAAATCCGGCAGAGCCGTGAGTCAAAATGCGCCCTGTGGCAAACAGTGGGAAATTCAAGCAGGCAATTGGGGCAAAGGGAAGACTGACGCCGGGGCAGTGCCTTGTGGGAAATCGGTCTCAATGTCCATTCACTTTACAAATGAAACCAGGGACCAGTACCTGGATAAATGTGGGCTTTCAATTATGTGTTCAGCTGCACATGGATTGAATATAACATAATAATTATTCTGCGTGTGCATAAAGAAAAATCAAGTGCACACTGATTGTATATGTTTTCAGTATAACTTGTGAATACAGCTGCTATAATGATATGCAGTTACTGATTTTTTAAAACCCTGGTGGCCGGAAATTGTGGCAGGGACCAGGTCAGGGGAAATGACACAGGCAGGAATTTCTTGTCTACACAAATGCCACCCTGGCTATGCTGTGAGCTTCCCCAAAATATCACAGCAGAACAGGTTTGGGAAAGACTGCAGGAAAGGCAGAGAAAACCCAGGAGGTACATGGAAGTGTTACAGTTCTGTGAGGAAGTGAGAAAGTAGCTTCCAACCTGGGGAAAACAGCCAGTATGTAAGTGATCACACTCTTTAAAGCCCCCCAGATTAATTTTTTTGCCTCACTGTAGGATGTGCTTCAGAAATGAATGTTCAGTTGCATTGGACAGTGAGGCAGAAACACTAATCGTATATTCTAATTGCCATGTTGGCCACCTTGGAATACTTAAATCCAGTGACTGGAGCTGTGAATGGGCAAGACAGAGCTTTCTACAAACCTGAAAAGAGCCTCAGGTTGGCAGAAAAATGTGGAATCTTAAAAAAAAACCCTGAGGAGTTTAAAAAAACTCAAAATGATAAAAGGAGACCCTGTAGCTTTAAAAAATGGATTCCCTCAGTGGCTGAAGCTAGGCAACCAGAGCATTCCAGGCTTCAGTTTTTGTGAGTAAAAGGCAGAAGGAGGGGCAAGGCCTGTTCCCCTGGATAAAACGACTACTTTGCAAGGTGGAATCTATGGCATTATGCCCTCCTGAGGTTGCTTCCCTCTCCAGCCCTTGCTATCCTGAGGCTCCACCCCAAATCTCCAGGAGTTTTCCAGCCTGCAGCTGGCAACCCTAGGCGGAATTGATCTCTGTAGTTGGGAGACCCACTATAATTCCTGAAGAGCTGCTGCCACCACTGCTGCTGGGGGGGGGGAGCAGGTGGGTGGCTGGGAGCACCACTGCCATGACTGTTGATGTGCAGGGGGAAGGAAGCAGGCAGGAGGCCAGGAGAACGATGGGGAGGCAGAAAGAGAAGAAGACAAATAAGGAGAGTTGAATTTATGCCCTGCCCTTCACTTGGAGTCTCAAAGCAGCTTACAGTTACCTTCTCTTTCTCTCCCCACAACAGACACCCTGTGAGATAGATGAGGCTGAGAGAGCTCTGAGAGAACTGCTCTTGAGAGAACAGCTCTGAGAGAACAGGTCCGAGAGAACTGTGACTGATCCAAGGTCACCCAGCTGGCTGCAGGTGAAGGAGTGGGGAAATCCCAGTTCTCCAGATAAGAGTCCACAGCTCTTAACCACTACACCAAACTGGAGTGATGGGGTGAAGGGCAGAAAGAGAGAGAAAGCAATGACATGGGAAGCAGGAAAAAAGAGAGAGGGATGGGATGGGATGGGATGGGATGGGATGGGGGCAAAAAAGAGAGAGAAAGTGACAGGTGTAGAGAAGAGAGAGAGAGTAAGAAAAGGGGCAGCAGGGGGGAGAAAATGAGAGACTGGGAGAAATAGAGGGAGAAGGGGGAGAGGGGAGGAAGCAAAGTTGGGAGGAATGGGATAGCCACTCTCACAAGTTTTTTTGCAGGTCCTCCCTTGTCAGAGTTCTAATTCTGCTTTGAATAATTTGCATGCTCAGCCACTTGTGGATCAAATTTTTGTTTGAAATCCAGATGACAGAGAGAGAATAATTGGTAGCCTCACCTTGTCAATAAAGCAGGCAAACTGATCGTTGAGGGCCTTTATCTGCTCCTTCTCATGTGCTTTGATACGATGATCATTTGGATCGACCCCCAGAAAAAGAGGTTGCAAGAGATTCTTGTTAACACAAACCTCGCGGATGCCGTTGAATCTGCAGCTGCAATCGGGACCACCACAGCAGGACATTCTTTGCCTTCCACCAAAGTTATGGAAACTTTGACTGGTGTTGTTCCCTCTGATCCCATATGTGACCCCCATAGGTTGACACATTGGGGGCTGGCTGGGTCTGAATCCTCTGCTGCCATCCGTGGCAGAGACTGAAGTAAATGATCTTCTGTTGCTGGGACAACTGAAGACTGGTTGGCTCATTGTGTTTCTGTTGGCGAAGCAGGAAGCCCAGCAGTGTTAAAAAAGCCAAGCGACTCTGGAGGAGAGGAGAAGGAAGTAGCTTCTTTGAGGCCAGACCTGGAGCTCCTCCTTATATGCAGTAGAGCAGGCGGGCTGGCAGTCTGACACCAACAATGTTAATTTGGGATATTACTAGGTTTGCTGTGCCTGGCAGCAAGACCTTGACCTTCTCTGGTTGAGTGAGGAAGAAAATAGTCCTGGACAAGAACAGAATCATACAGGAAGCATTATTTTTAAATCACCATTTGCAACATTCATTCAGAAGATTTTAGGTTCCATTAACTAAATTGGCTGCTCTTTAGTTGGGTTGCAAACATCTAAAATATTTGCTCCTTCCCTGTCTGTGCAACTTTCCAGTCTCTCCTTCTCTGTTGCTGATGTCAACAAAAAGCCATCATCTGATAAGTGTGCGGATTTTTTTTACAATCACTGAGGGCTAGGGTTGCCAGGTCCCTCTGGCCATCAGCAGGGGATGATGGTTGCCAGATCCAGGCAGGGAAACTCCTGGAGATTTGGGGGCGGAGCCTGGGAAGGACAGGGACGTCAGTGGGGAACGATGCCACAGATTCCACCCTCCAAAGCATCCATTTTCTCCGGGGAAACTGATCTCTGTATTCTGGAGATGGGCTGTAATTCCAGGGGATCCCCAGGTGCCATCTGAAGGCTGGCATCCCTACCAATGGCATTAGAGATGGGCACCAACCACATTTTTGCAATTTGGTTCATGGTTCGTGACTAAACCACAAACTGAACCATGAACCCATACAAACCAGGAGGTTGGTTTGCAAACTGACCTGGTTCATATCAGTTCATGAGCCATTCAAAGTTTAAACCTCTGCTTTCTCCGTATGGCTTTTCGCAGGGAGCAGAAAGCAGGGGTTTCCAAACAGCCGAAGCTTGGCTGTTTGGCTTAAATGGCTCCGAAACATTTAAACCAAAACCATTTAAACCAAAACAGCTCTGATCCATTTAAACCAAACAGCTGAGCTCCCTACCAATTAGCTGTTTTTCGTGAAAGCAGGGGTAAATCCCTGCTTTCTGCTCTTCATGAACCACCACAGACTTCACCAAAATTTGTGAAAGTTCATGGCAGTTCTTCAGTTCACAAACATCACTTCACGAACTGTGAACTGGCCAAAAGTTCATCAGCTGGTTTATGCCCATCCCTAGACAGCATCCATCACATTCTTTTCTCCCCAAGCTCATAGGGTTGGCAATATGACTATTTGGCCCAGTTGCTCTCTTTGCTTGATGAAAGAACTGACACACACACTCCTCTCCATCATGCACAGAATGCAACGTGTATGCTGGGGAGACCTACACGTGTGATGTCTCCAGGTGAGGGAAATTTATATGTGCCTCCACTTTTCTGGCATGGGAAGAGGTTCATTGGGTAAGGTAAGCATGCAGTCTGGCCCATTAGAATGTTGGGATTGTTATGAATGGAAGGCTTTGCAAATAAAAACTGAAATCCATGACTAATATGCAAATAATCTTAGTTGGTTGTTTTATATAGTGGTTGGAAGAATACATAGGGTATCCTAGGGTTGCCAGGTCCGGGTTGGAAAATACCTGGGGACTTTGGGGGTGGAGCCTGGAGAAGGTGGGATTTGGGGAGGGGAGGGGCCTCAGCATGGTACAATGTCATAGAGACCACCCTTCAAAGCAGCCATTTTCTCCAGGGGAGCTGATCTCTGTCAGCTGGGGATCAGTTGTAAAAGCAGGAGATCCCCAGGCCCCACCTGGAGGCTGGCAACCCTAGGGTGTCCTCAATTATCTGTGAGATCTGTGGTTGGAGCTATAAATTCAGAACAGGAATGATTACCATCAGAAGTTTAGAAGGCAAGAAGGAAAGGGGAGGAGGTTGGACCCATCACTCTCTCTTCCAACCATCAGTGCTATTGCCCCTTTTTTTCTTTTAAACGGGGCTACCTAGATTGAGAGCAGGGGTAAATGAACCCAAACTATTTATTCCTGTGGAGTTCCCCATGTTTCTGCTACATATTCCATGATATCCAAAGAAAGGCCACAAACTGAAACATCTTTACTTTTCTGAACAAATGCTATGAAATGTTACTTAAAAAAAACAAACTCCCCAAAGAGCAGTTGTACAAACGAATGTGCACTGAAGGGCCACTGAATGTGTGCTAGTATTTTATCTGTGCAAACGTCTGCACAATCATGCAGGTGGCTCTTGTGGAGATGTACTTTTTGTGCATTAATTGCCCATCATCTTGTTTCCTTGCAGAGGCGTCTCCTTCCACCTTTTCAGGAAGCCCTCCTTCTGGAGAGAGAACTGAAACTGAGGCAGAAAGTTTCAAATCCTCTGTTAGTTTCACCAGTCCAGCGGAGGGCTAATTTAGATTTGTCACAAAGGTATATGGAGTTGCGGTCAGATGTGCCATTTGGCGTGGAGGGGAAGTGCCCCTATTTCCTCTGGTGGAATTTGATTCACAGTCATGTGAGCACACATCCCTTTGTGCTGTGGGCTCAGCTCGTTACTGAGTGATCAGATGCCATGTCTGGGCAAGTTGGGGGGATTGCCTTTTGTTTCCCATGCCCATAAACAAGAAATTGAATCTCCACACAGAGTTCCCCATGGAGTCTAGGTTATATGCATACTGCTAAGTGGGGGGGGGGGGGAGGCACGCAGTCAGGATGGAATGAGCAGACCATCCCAAGGGCTTGAGAGCATGCTTGAGTGATCAGATTAGGGGAAATCCATCCATTGCCCATTGGCAAGTGTTAGGACTGGACTTTCCCCTGTGTCTTATAACTCTGTTTCTGTGGCAGGGCAGCACGGGGTGCCCATGACTGCAGGACCTTTCCCAGATATTGCTGTCTGATTGTGCACTCTAGATCCATCAGGCATTCGCTGCTATGTTGGATCTAAAGGCACGTCTGACCGCAGCATGGGTGGCAAGGACAGCTTGCTGGTGCCCTTGCTTGTTTTGCAGCATTTCTGCATGATTCTTTGCAGAATTCTGCACATCCAACCACATCTCTCCCCCCCAGTTCTGTGTAGCAACGGCCAATTTTTGGTGGTGGTGGTTGTTTTGCTTGACAATTTAAATAGTATTGGACAACTGGGATGCTGGTCTACTCCAGCTCAGCTTGGAAACAGAACCTGTCAGGTTACAGCAGCATCCTTAGATTGCCGCAAATGTTTCTGACATTTATTTATCTGATTAACTGCTGGCTTTTATATTCCCAAAGGGGGAGTTGCTTTTTTTTTTTTTTGCTTCTCTGCCCCGACAGCTCAAACTTGTTTTGCACCAGCACTATTTAATTCAATTAAGTACACAGCACATCCTGTGCTCCATGTTAAGGCTCTACAAACAACACTTCTGGGGCTTTTCCATCAAGGTCTGCAACATTTCTAACCCATTGCAGTTTTTTTGTTTGTTCTCAACATCCTGTCTGATACCAAGTTCGGTTGAACTAGAAAGCTCGCTGTTTTTGTTACATTTCCTTTAGATCTAGTAAAACAGAATTACATTTGTTGGTTTTGGAAATGTTCCCTGGGCTGTAATTGGCTACCTGGCAAACTTTGTTTTTTTCTATTTGTTTGTCTTTTTAGTTTCATTTAAGAGCACATTCCCTTGTCTAATAATACTACAAAGAGCCAGTAAGAGCAAGTGCCAAACGCATGTTACTGTGACTACAAGAAATGGCTGATAGTTTACATTATTTTACAGTTATTCCCCCTCCCAATGAAACTTGTTATTACTCTCATTGATCAAGTGGGGCCTGGAGAGCCCCTGCTTTTACAACTGATCTCCAGATTACAAAGATGAGATCCCTTGGAGAAAACTGCTGCTTTGAAGGGTGAACTCTATGGCATTGTGACGTGCTGCCATCCATCCCCTCCCCACAACAAATAGAAATTATCATAAATTGTTCTTTACCTCTTGATCCATCATTGTTCCTTCTGCACCTTTGACCATTCGACAGTCCACCTTCAACAACTAAACAATTGACCAACCTGCTGCTAATAGCGGCCAAGTTGTCATTGCACAATCGTGGAAATCACACACACACACACACACACAGTTCAAATGTGGCTATGTAAGATGTGGGGTTTCTTTTTGCTAGAAAAAATGTCTATGATCACAAGCAAGGAGTGTGATCTGAATGATTTCTTTGACCCATTAGACTTATGGAACCCAGTTACAGAAAATCTAAAGATTGACAGAATGGATGACAGAAAACTGGCAGAACTCAAGTTAAAACTTCTAATATATTGATAGTTAATTATTTTAGCTTCTAGTTTAACACTTGTTAGTATGTTTGATAAGACTGTAACCTACTTTTCAGCTTTGTCTGTAACCACTATTAAATTTAATTTTTTTAAAAAATCCATCCCTTCCCCAAACACTGCCCTACCCGGGCTCCTCTCCCAAAACCTTCATGTATTTTGCAACCCAGAGCTGGCAACCTTACTGATTAATGATGACCCTCACCACTGGAGAATTTTAATAGTGAATGGTCATAAACTAAATTTTTTGTCGTTTCTACCAGCACACACCACTGGAATGGTGGTGTAGGACTCTTCGGTTAAACAAATCAGGTAGTGGGTGATGTGAAAGCCTTCTGCCTGACACCTTGTGTAGCCGCAGACAGTCAGAACAGGCGATACTGACTTCGCTAGACCAGGACACTGACTCAGCAGATGTTTCGTCTGTTCAAGCAATTGCAATTGCAATTGCAATTTTCTTTTTTCCTTTTTACTATACTTTCACAGATGTCACTTTTTTTTTTGCAATGCTACTTGAAGATTTATTTGAAACAAACAGGAAGATACAATCACAAAGTAGATGACACAGCAGGTGCGGGGAGAAAGGGGCAGGTGGTTAGAAAGAAGAGCATGTAATGACAGATTCCACTTGTCACTTGGAAAAAAATCAGACTCATAGGAATCAATCTTCGTCATGCCCTTTTGAAGTGCTGTAAACATGTACAAGCAATTTACCCCTTGGTGGAGAGACCAAGATCATTAGTCAAAATGCTCTGGGGAAAAGCTGCTTTGTCACGGGCAGAATTCAGAAGGTTCTTCAGACAGCTCTCACCCCCTCCTCCGGTCTCCTTCCTTCCTGGCATTCATTTCCTGCTGAGCTTCCTCAGGGTTCCTTTCTTCTTTCCATCCATTCAGAAATAATAATAACCATGTTATACCCTAGGCATAGGCAAACCCAGATTAGCGATTGATGGCGCATTCAAATGGCAGTGAACACAGGCAGTCATAGCTCCCTTGCAGAATACACATATATGAAATTCTTGGTATCACATTATTTGTTGTTGTAGGTATGTACACAATATATATATTTTTGGAGCGCCTATGAGTGTACCTTTTAGGACTGTTTGAGCAAAAATACATAATAAACTAAACTGGCAACAGTTGTAAGGAAATCTCTCTGTATGCATTGTGATTGACCCAATCCAGTCGGCATGGGCAGAGGTGGTTTGCCAATTTTGCCTTCCTCTGCATAGTAAGTCTCCCATCTGAGTACTAGCTATGGCCAGCCTTGCTTTACTTCCAGGCTAGTCTAGGCCATTCAGGCTGCTACTTGTGCATGGATAACCCTGTTCAGATAACAAGATGAGGATGTGGCTCAATGGTAGAGAAGCTGTTTACTTTCAGAATGTCCCGAGATCAGTTCCCAGCATTTGATTCCTAAGTAGGATGACAAGCAAAAAACCAACCAACAAACTTGTTTGGCAGATGAAATCTAAACTGGCTGGTATTTGGTATGAAATCTGAAAATAGAGGGAGAAAGCTTCTGTAACTATGAATTAAGTACAGATGGAGGGGTGTGTGTGTGTGGATGAGACTGCATGCTTATGGTGCAAGCCGCTTTGGGTCCTCATTGGGGAGAAGGGTGGGTCATAAATGATGCAAATAAAATAAAATAAAATAAAATAAATACCATATAGTTCTAAAGCAAACAATCTGCTGAGATTGTTCTTTTGCTAATCTAAATAGAAATCCTTCCAAAATTCTTCCCATTCCTACATTTTGGAGTTTCAAATTACCGGGCTTTGTTTCTGAAGTGGAACTTAAGAACATAAGAAGAGCCCTTCTGGATCAGACCAGCTGTCCATCTAGTCCAGGATCCTGTCTCACACAGTGGCCAACCAGCTCCTCTGGATGACCAACAACAGGGCATAGAAGTCGAGGTCTTCCACTTCCTCCTGGCTCTGGGATTCAGAGGCTTAGGCTGTGGTCAAACATGCCATTTGGTGCAGAGGGGAAGTGCGCCTATTTCCTCCGGAGGAATTTGACTCACAGTTGCATGAGCACACATCCCTTTGTGCTGTGGGCTCAGCCCATTATTGCGTGATCAGATGCCACATTCGGGCAAGTTGGAGGGATTGCCTTTTGTTTCCCATGCCCATAAGTGAGGAATTGAACCTCCACATGGAGGGTTCCCCACAATGTATTTGCTTATGTGCATACTGCTAAACAAGGGGGGGAAACCAGCACCAAATTAGGATGGAATGAACAGACCATCCAACAGTTTGAGAGCATGCTTGAGCAATCAGACTAGGAAAAATCCATCTGTGGCCCATTGGCAAGTGTTAGGACCAGACTTTCCCCGGTGTACTTTAACACCATTTCTGTGGCACAGCAGCACAGGGTGCTGACTGCAGGACCTTTCCCAGATTTTGCTCGCTGATCATGCCCTTTAGATCCGTCGGGAATTTGCAGCTATGTCAAATCTAAAGGCACATCTGACCACTGCCACAGTGCCTCTGAAAGTGGAGGTTCCCCTCAGCCACCATGGCTAGTAGCCATTGATATAAACTTATCCTCCATGAACCTATCTAATCCCCTTTTAAAGCTGTTTATTCCATTGTCCATCACTACATCCTCTGGCAGCAAATTCCACATTTTAATCACTCTCTGTGTAAAGTTGTATTTCTTTTTCTTCATCCTGAACATACTGTCCATCAGCTTCACTGGGTGCCCTCAAGTTCTAATACTTTGAGAGGGGGTAAAAATGTCTCTTTGTCAACTCTCTCCACCCCGTGCATAATTTGATAAACCTCTATCATGTTTTCCCCTAAGCAGTCTCTTTTCTAAACTGAAAAGCCCCAGGCTGTTCAGCCTTTCCTCATAGGGAAGGTGCTCCAACCCCCTAATTGTCTTGGTTACCCTCCGCTGTGCTTTTTCCAGCTCTGCAATGTCCTTTATGAGATACGGTTTTTAACAAATGTATTTGCTATCTTCTGTTATTTTGGGGGGGGGGGGGGGGTTATTTCCAGATTTTGTACAGACCACATGTACAAATCCTTGCACACTGCATTTCTATCATACCTTTCTTCCTTTTGCATGAACGCTGAGCACATGCCCACTGCTAGATATCGTAATACATAATTGCGGTGCAATCTGATTGTTGAGACAAAGAAAGTACATAGACAGAAGCAGGCCCGTAGCCAGAAAATTCTCATTGGGGAAGCACTGGGGGAAATGGTGGGGCATGACTTCACAAAATAAAGAAATGTGCCATGGAGAGAGGGAGGGAAATGCCACCCACCCACCCCCGCCATGCCCCCTGGCTGGCCCAGCAGCAATTCCCCCTCTTTTGTGGATTAGGGGACCACTTCTTCAGGCAGGTGCTCTAGTGTCCACGAAAGTCACACAAGTGCTACAGTATCTGCCCGACTTGCCTTAGCGGTGCCAGCAGGACCAGAAAGGTGGCCGACCAGGGGGGAGAAACCTCCCTCCCTGCCTGCCTGGCAGAGGAAAAGGGCAGTGAGGGCTGCAGAGGAGTGTCAGTGCCTTCTCCTCACCCACCTCAGCCTGGCAGCCATATCCTCAGAGCCAGGCCTTGCATGCAGACTGTTCAGACCTGGCCAACCAGCCGCCTTCCACCTCGTCTGGCAGCCTCTTCCTACTTGCTGTGTTGGAGCCAAGAGCTTCCAGCACCCCAGTGCTTGCAAATAGCACAGATGCCGTGCATGTCAGCTCCCAGAGAAGAAGCCATCATGTGGTAGATCGACACCCCCCCACCCCGGCCACCTCCCACCTCACCCTGCATTTGACAGGCAAGGCAGGGACAAGTGCTAGCAAGGCACATAGCGAACCGTGATTTCATTTAAAATTTAAAGGGGAAGTTATGGGGTATAGAGGGTAAGTTGGGGGTGTGGCCATGCCCTGCCCCACCGTAGCTACGGGCCCGGACAGAATTTATTTATTTATTAGGTTTATATCACACCCTCCCCGCCTCTCGGCAGTCTCAGGGCGGCTAACAACATATACCGTGAACATTAAAATCATAAAATACAATATAAAACATATCACATACAGAACATTATACAGTGTCCTTCCCACTGGATGGTGCTACTTCACCTCATCCCAACAGCGTCAACAGGTGCCAATGGTCTGGACAGCGATGTTCGTTATTCGGGCCAGGGCTATAAGCTCATGGCAGCGACCCCTACTTGTAGGCCTGGTGGAAGAGCTCCATCTTACAGGCCCTGAGGAACTGTAATAGGTCCCGCAGGGCCCTGATGTTCTCCGGGAGCTCATACCACCAGTATGGGGCCGCCACCAAAAAAGCCCTGGCCCTTGTCACCACCAGTCGGGCCTCCCTGGGCTCTGGCAGGACCAGGCGGTTTTGAGAACCCAACTGAAGTGCTCACTGGGGTACATATGGGGAGAGACGGTCCCTCAGGTAAGAGAGCATCATCCATGTTTCAAACATGGGAGTGATAATTGCATAACTCTTGCCTCCTTCCTTCCAAGATATTGATTTGCACAATGGAGAAAAAGCCCAGCAGGAACTCATTAGACTAATAGGCCACACCCAACAGCAGAAACTCATTAGCATATTAGGCCACACCCCTGACAGCGCAGCTCCCTCCTAAGATTGGCTTCCCCAGGTGCCCCGTGGCTTGCGGGCACATGGGGAACCAAAGGGAAGGAAGGCAGTTGTTGGATCGGCTTCCCCAGGCACCCTGCAGCTTGTGATGTCCCTGGGGAATCCGAGGGGGGGAAGCTGTAATTTTGGCCAACTCGGAAGCCAGCCGGAACTCTGTTCCTGTGCATTCCTGCCCCAAAATAGTCCTGAGTGGGGTAAAGAAGGTATAATGCTCATTTAAGCTCTGAAGAATTTTTCACAACAGACAAAGAAGTATTTTACAACAAAAGGCAGTTTTTAGTGCCATTACTTCTCACGAGAGAGGAATCTTTGTGAGGATCTAAATACATTTGTGCCAAGAATAATCAATTCTGAGACTGTAAACATTTGCACAGGTGCAGAGGGCTTTCCCTCTCTCTGCATTAGTAACCACACACACATCAATCTTGCTGGTATTAGATGATAAGAGTTTTGCAGGCAAATGCAACTTTGGAATCTCTGGTACTATTAACTTGCAATGCAATCCTATGTGGAGTTACAGTCATCCAAAGCCCATTCATATCAATAGGCTTAGACTGGATTAGCTCTGCGCAGGATTGTCCTGCAAAGCCCTGATTAATTACCACCCACCCCTTCATTTTCCCAGGGCGGCTTTGAATCCTACCCTGCAGTCCTGTGTCCTGCAACAGCCCTTGAGAGAAAAATGTAGGTATGCCAATTAAATCAACAAAGGTCTCATAGTATGATCATAAGCAAATAGCTTTTCCAGAGATAATTAATGGTGTGCCATATTGCAGAACTTCGTAAACTTTTACAAGTGCCAACTTATGGCAACCACTGCACCTGTAAATTGGAGGTAGGCAGCAATAATTGGCACTAAAAGCTCAGCTATATTTTACCTTTAGCACCCAGGTCATTTCCATGTTATTTTTATGTTTTAGTCTGGTAAATAACCCATATCTTGTGACTACATACAGATACCAAATGTTACATACCCAGAGGTTCAGTTCAGTTTATTCACTATGAAACCAGTACAAGTCAATTACAATCACTTACCTCAATAATATCAAGGCAAAGAAGGATACCAATAAAATAATATAAAGTATCAAATATTTAAATATAAAACTGAATTAAATCTGCCTATATTAATTAAAAAATTGCTAAAACTCTGGACTTCTACAATACTCTGTTAAATAGGAGTTATTCATCTGTTGAGTAAGCGTTATAGGGGTTATACAATTCAACTCCCCATCTCCTAAACCTTCTAAATTGTTTCTAAAATTGTTCTACGTGTGCAGCATGTATTTTTTTGAGCTATTGCTAGAAATTTAGCTCAATTTGTTATAAGCTGTGGAGCGGGGTCAAATAGTAGTTTCCTACTTATCTCCTTGTCTAAGTATCCATGATACCTCCTTAGGATAGGTTGAATAATCCTTACTCTGATGGTTTCATAAAATAAGTAGTGGAGTAAAATATGTTCAATTGTTTCAACTTTACCTGAACCACATGGGCATAGTCGCTCTGGCAATGGTACCTTTTTATACTGTCCTTCTAATACCGCCGAGGGATAGATGTGACATCTTGCCAGGGAGAATGCCCTACGGTGAGAGGGGATCTCCAATAGTGATAAATACACTGTGGGAGCAGCTATATATTTTGTTTCCTTTGGGGCATACCCAGAAGTGTGTGTGTGCATGTGTGTGTGTGTAAGTGCTACAATTAATACATGTATTGAATGTGACATCGCCAGGCCCCACACCATCACCTCACTGCATCGCTGGTTATCATCAGTTCCCACCCATGTTATGATGTCATTCATGACATTATCAGGCTCTGCCCAGTGTGTCCTAGGTTTTCAGATGTTAGAAACATGGCAACTCCTCATGCCCCAAAGCTCATGTGGCCTCAGTCACCATAAAGATTCTGGCTATGGACCTGCTCGTCCTGTAGGTGAATTGGCAATCAAGACATCGGCTTCCTAGACAGGGTCAAGGTCATATCAAAACGTCTCCGATAAGAGCACATGTGTCCCAGCAGTGGCCAGCAGTAGGGCATACAGGGCTTGCCCCCTTTCACATCTGTAGTGCCCCCGCTCAATCTTCCCTTTCTCTTCCAGGGGCCGAAAAAAAAAGCGAAGAGAAGTGGCAGACCAGATGCTGGGTCTCCTCAGTGCCACTCTGTCACCTTCCTTCTTTCCATTTTTATTCCCCCCCCCTTAAAAATGAAGTGGAGTCCCCTGCCCTGTGTGCAGCCATCTTGTTATTGCGGCCACCACCCAGGCTCTGCTCCACTTCCACCCCAGTCCTCACACTCTTGGCTCAGTCTTGGCACACTCTTGGCCCAGTCCTCACACTCTTGGGAGGCGGGTTCAAAACTCCCCATCTAGGATGTGAGCGAGAATGAGGAGAGTGAGTGAGAGAAAGCGCATCTTCTTAGTCAAAGGGAGGACCCTGGGGTGGGGTGGGGAGTTGTGAGTGGGTGATGGTCCCTTACTCTTAGAAGAAAAACTTTTCTTTATCCCAGAAACCCAAATGGGGTCAGGAGAATCTGTGACAGGCTTTGTTCTTTACCACCTCCAAGTTTCTCAGAAAGAAGGGACGGATGGGGAAGACAAAAGGAAGGTGCAGTTTGGAAATGGCAGGCAGAAGAACAGCAAAGTGAACTCACTTCATGGCAGGTTCCCCCTCCCAACCTGCTTCCATGTTGCCTCAACACTGGTGGTGGCTCAGTTACTCACGTATCATGTATAGCAAGGGCGGCCAAACTTGCTTAATGTAAGAGCCACATAGAATAAACATCAGATGTCTGAGAGCCGCATGACACAAACAAATATTACACATATTTTTATTGAAAAATATGCAAATTTGCTTTTTATTAACATTAAATGAGCGTACCAAAAATTAAAACAAAAGTAGTAGATGTTGATAATAATAATTATTTGTTCAATGATATTTTAGGCTGCGGGGGGGGGGGGCTTTGAGAATGCATTTAAAGTTAAAGTTGCTTTCTTTCTCTGCTCTCCCTCACCACCACCTCAAGCCTACCTAGGGAGGGGAACACTAGCTGGGGAAGAGAAGACTAATCAGGGAGGCATGCCTCCCCTTTGCTTCCCCAGCTGCCCTGCCAGGAGCCACACTACATGTGAATGAGCCGCATGTGGCTTCCGAGCCACAGTTTGGCTTCCCCTGATGTATAGCATTAAACCCCATGTAGGTAAATATATTTCCACCTTAGTGCAAACTATGGCCCATTATGCATGCACATCTTACTGCAGATTTTCAGAGCAGTAAGCTTTTAATCTTAACTTTAGATTCTGTGCCCACCTGTGCATCATTCTTTCTCCTCTGGTGTATTTATTCTGCAGCTACAATAAAAACCCAGCACTTCTCTAAATCAGTGCAGAACAACACTTCTGACGTGTGGGGGGTGTTGTCCAAAGGTGTTTTTTTTAAAAAAAAAATTATGCAACTGCCCTATTGCAGCTACACTGTAGCATCCAGCAAGTACCTCCTATTTAAATCTTTGTGGTCCAGGTTTTGTACATGCATTTTAGTGTTAGTTCGCTGACTGAAAGGGAAGAGAAAGGAATGCAGGCAAAGGGGGGGAGAACCACAGTTGAAACTAACCAGACTTTTTCTGAAGTTTTCCATATTGCCAAGTACTAGGGGATTCTCTGCTGTTTTATCGGCCACTGTGAAAAATGGGAAACAGTCACACAAAAAGTCATAGTATGGGGGAACATGATGAGTGTACAGAATGCATGGTGATTGTTGGCATCATGTGTGTCTGTGTATGCATGCACCTGTGCAAAGTCGGCTGCAACTCCACCATGCTTTTCCCAGGGCTGCAATTTGCATGAAGAGGAGTTCTCTGGCAGAAGCTCTGGTGATCTTTTTTTACTCTTGTGCTACTAAATTGGAAAAAAGGGGGTATTTTCATTGATGCCATAGCACAGCTGCATAGTAAAGCAAATTCCTGCCCTTCCTTGCAGTTCTCTTTGTAATTCTCTAATTTGATCCTGCATAGTGGTTATGATCTTGGCAGTTTTTTTTAGAGCCTGTCATGTGCGGATTACACTCTGTCCTCCAAATGAATCAATCCCAAGAGATTCTTAGGTTTGGTGGTTTTCAGAAGGTCCATGTAACTCAGCAGTCATTTTAATATTAGGCTTCCAGAGACTGCCAAAATGGTTCCCCCTCCCCAGAACTTTGCTCACTAAAGCATGAAAGGGAAAAATGTTTTCAAAACTTCAGGCTTCCCATCCCAGTCTCTCTCTCTCTCTTTACATCTCATGTCAATTTCATACCACACTGATGACCCCCCCCCCTTTATTTTGTTTGCATGCAGCACTGAAATCCGGTTTTGTTTTTGCACTGGGGACACTGCCATTTGCCTCTTCTCCAATCCCCCTATCAAGCAAAACATGGGGAAAACTGGCTCAAAAGCACTCTAAGAAAATGCTGAAAAGAGGAAAATCAATGCAGAATGACAAAGAAAACCCAATGGATGTGCACAGTGAAAATGAGGAAAAACACCTGTACATAATAGGCCTATAGTCTCTGCAGGTTGTCATATGATTGCTATTTTGTGTCCTTTTCCCATCCTTCCCTCCTTGGATGGCTGATTTGTATTCTGCTTCCAGGTGACCAGTATAATTTACTTTGCTTAACTCCACCGATTTATGTTGAAGAAATGGTTCTTTGGGAAGTTTCTGTTATTTCTCAGGTTTTACTTTTGGCTCCAAAAAGCTAATGCTTTGTTCTGTCACTAGGTGTCAGTATTGCAGTTTCTTGTTTTAAGAAGACTAAGTCAGTATTGTGTAATTAGGTTTCAGTATTCCAGTTTCTTGTCTTCAGAAGACTAGTGATATGATCTGGCACTAGGTGTCATACTTTTGTTGTTCTTGACTTCTTAACCTGTAATTCTCTGCATTTTTCTGTTCTGTTAAAATCAAGCCATTCTCCCAATCAAAAACAAAAGCAAGCAAACAAACAAAAAAGCAAAAACCATCCCTCCCCAATGTCTACTCTCAGATACAGAAAAATAAGCACACACTGGTTGTAGAGATTTTTCCTTGAGGCATTCATATAGTTTTTTAAAAGGCCTCTATTTGATTGCACAGAAATAAGAAATTTGTGACCTGGTGCAGCAAGCAATACAATTACAGTGACCCTCTAACTACCAAATATTGTCAAATTGTTGTAGCTGTATCCATGGACAGACTGGGTAAAATCTGACATCTTCTTCACATTTGTCAGCATAAGCTGAAGCCGCATTGTATGGAGACAGTTTTGATTATGTAAATCTGTCCTTATACTTGCAGTTCCAGAATGTCTTTTTCTTTCGATGGAACGTAGCTATAGCTACACCAACTTTAATGTCCTATAGTATGACACTGCGGTGTTTTCCGGCGTGGTCTACTTATGTAGCCATACAGCGGGGAGTGGGTTGATAGAGTCTTGAGGTGACAGGACAGATTATACCATTTCAGGCTGCAGGTGAGGATATAATTTTGAATGTTCTACCATATTAACAAAAATATGTCTCCCAATAAGTCCCTAGTGCATCAGAGGGAGAGCTGAGCTGGAAATTTTACCCCTTGAGTACTAGTTTTCTACCTACAGGGAATTTTATGTACAGGAACACTGAAAATGTGATTCCGGTGACTGCAGTCTAAAGTGTTACAGTCCATTTTCCCACTTCAGGACTTTACCATCTCTCTGAGTTAGCTCTGTAGACCAAGCCTCACACACAGCCATGCCAATATATATAGATTACAACTGGGCAGTTTGTGGTACTCTCACAGGGGCGAAGAGAAGGGAGAAACATTTATGCAAGACAGGAGGCTGGACGTATGCATGCAGTTTATTAAAAATACAGAAGAGGGCTTGGAGGTCTTGATAAGAAGCAAAACATAGGCACTGACATTATACCTGTGTAGCTATAGAAAAGCACAGGAGGATTGCAACCAGAACTCACGTGGAACAGTAATGCATGCATTGAACTGTGGACGAAGCACATAAAATGCCTGGATTATTGCAATTTACACAGAAACGGACTTTTTAAAAATTGGTTTTACAAAGATTTTGAATGTGTCATTTGAATTCCACCCCTCACTTTATTGTGTGGCTGAAATGCCCTTCTTGCCACCAAAATCCGAGCACTGATGAATGCACACAGACATAACACTGATACAGCCCCACAGATTCCCCTTCTCCACAAAATCTTGAAAAATTTGCTGTGGACTCAAAATTTGGATTTTCTACCTGAGTTTCTGCCATGTGGTACTAGGAGTGCCAATTTCCTCCTAAGCTTTTTTGCAGGTCTGGTTGTACCAACACTAATTTCTCGTATGCTTTGGTATGAGGCATGAATGTGGGTTGACAACAGCTAAAAATTAAAATATGTCCCTAAATTTAATTCTGGGTTTCTTTTCTTTTTTGCAATCCCATCCTGGACCATTAGTGTATTGCTTCCCTTTCTGAAATGCTTTTCTGGGCACTGAGGAACAAGGGATTAGGAATCTGGATTCAAATGCTGTGGGTCCTAATAGAGACAGTTGCAAGAAAACCCAGGGGGGAAAAGGGGAAATTAGAGAATGGGTGGGGAGTTGGCTCAAATAGCCAAGCTTATTCCTAAAGACAACTACCAAACCACTTGAACTCAAGCTACACCAACTCACAAGAAATGACTGTAGGCAAAAACATGGCTGTTTGGCATGGCTGTTTCTCTTGCACATGGCTGTTTTGACCAGCTATGAACTGAATGATTCGTGCAGCTGTCATATGGGAATCATTCCTCCCACTAACTAACTGGGCCTTAATATTTTCTGGATGTGGAACTGACTGATGAGACATGCACACTTCTGGCACCAGTGCTGCCTTCACCTCGGGAACTGAGCACAGCTCCTACCATGCCTCCATGTCCAGACCCGCCAGAGCTCTGCCTTGTAGTTCCTGGTTTCCTGGCACTTCCAGACGTTGCTCCTCCACGGTGAATTCCACCTACACCGTGGTGTCCATTCCCACTACTGGTATCTTCAGACTTGCCTGAGCTGTGTCTTCTACCTCCAGAGGTCACCACATGCTTGTTGGACACGCTGGAGGAATAGCCACCACTTGTGGGGCTAAAACCACCACTGCCTACCCCAGAGCCATGTCCCATCCCATAACCCGCCGATGCTGCCCTGCCTATTGAGTTAACTGAAGCTCTGGAGCCCATGGTGTGGATACATCCTGCACTCGCATTAGTGAACCCTTCAGCCACACTACCATAAACCCCAATGCCGTGTTCTATTCCTCTCCCTACAGCACCATATGCCATTCCGGCTCCCATTCCAGGTCCGCATTCGCCAACTGGGTATCCTCCACTCATCATAGCTGCAAAGGAAATCAAACCAAATAGATTTTGTAACTTTGGTAGCTGATTTGCAAAAAAACCCAAAACAAAACAAACAACCCACCCCCATAAAAACTACTCCCCGATTCCATCATGATGCTTATTTTTTAGAAAGGGGGGGAGAGAAGAATGGTGAATCTTTTATATACTTACCTACACTAACAGGGTTTCCTGTGCATATCCTGTTACGAAGACAAAAGCAAAACAGATGTGTTTTTCTACAACTGCATCTAGTTTATATGGACTTTTGATCATGAAAAAAGCCCATTTAGATAGCTAGTCCGTATGAGACTCCAGGTTTGTTATCTGGCCTATTCCATACAAAATATCTTTGACACCAAATGAGAGAAACAGCATCTTGTAAAGATCTAGATTCAAGAACTAGGGAGTCAGGACAGACCATTGGTTTGATTCCAGCTACAGCCATGCCCTCTGATAGATTTGTGGCTTCTGGTATGTTACGGTGCATTATGGATGAGACAGAGGGATGAGATGGGTCCTATCAGGGGCCAGCTACCTCTTGGCACCTCTTTTCTATAACTGCTTCTTGCAGTTCCACTACGAAATTTCATGTAATCATGAACAAGTTGGTAGCTTGACAGAGTAATCCTATGCAAAGTTACTGCAGTCTAACCTCAGTAATTTAATGGCCTCAGGCTGAAGTAACTGCACAAAACAGCACTGTGCATTTGCTTATTTTCCCCTTCCCTTTCATGGTGTTTCTCTAAGTTTCCTTCTGTGTTGCAAATCATTATTTTAACTGACAAGCTGCATTGACTTTTTGAGGCCAAAAGACGATCTCTGCATGCAATGAAACACATCGGTCAAATTCTGCCTCACACCAATTCTGCAACAGGATTGCACATTAAGCAGGCTGGCATGGTTCACAGGATCACCTTTTGATGGTCGTAAGGAAAGGCAAAGTGCAGTGGTGACAACTGAAGGTGTCCCCCCACCACCACCCCAGTTTGCTCCACTGGCTTCTAAAGATTTCCCCAAGCCTCTAACGATTTCCCTAAGATTTCTTCCAAGCCTCTCTTCACATTTTGAAAACAGATTTGTTTTTTATGATGCTGAATGTTGCACCTAGGACTAATATATTTTATATTTGTGTGGAATATATCTAGAATACATTTAGGCTTAGAATAGAATACATCTGTAGAGTGAATCTAGACTTAAATCATAAAATAGCAAAAGCAGAGTCATGCTAGAGCAAGGTAACGTCCCTACTCCACCCTCACTCTGTGCCATCCCAAAACTGTGTTTCTGTGGGTCGCAGGGCCTGAAGGAACAGAATGGGGTCTGCAGCAGGGAAGAGAAGCAGGCAAAGATCTCTCTCCCCTCCTCCGGAGTGGAATAACCATTCTCTCAGAGGAGCCAACTCCCACACTCCAACAGCACAGAATCCAAGAACAGTATAGGATCCAAGACACAGGGTGCGTTCAGACAGGCAGTTAATCCCGCCATTGGCCCGGCTGTAATTTGAGCTAGATCTTTTAAATCCAGCATTGTATGACCAGACAGCTCCCCTGTGAATTGCTTTACCACGTGTGACTCTGTGGTGAATTGTCTAGACAGCATCCACCTTAAGGAGCCGTGCAGTTGGCTTTTTTAAAAATCCTGTTTGTGCATGTGCATATGTGCTTATCTGCACATGTGCATATGTGCCTCACCATCTGCGGATGTTGCATGTTTAAGCAGTTATGTGTGCATCGCTAAGAGTTTTTTAAAATGGCGGCCAGTCTGGAGACCATCCCTACGGGCTGATTGCATGCTGGTGGAATGACCTGATGGTGGAAAGTCCAGCATTGGCCCATCGGCCAGCTTTAGACCGGACTTTAAACACTATCTTTTAAGTATGGATCCCCGATGGAGATCGGCGGGCTACTAACGAAAGCAGCATGATTCCCAGATGTTGAGGTCTGGACGTGCACTTTAAATCCACCAGGCACTCGTGCCTGGCGTGCCTCAAAAGAGCCATATGAATGCACCCACAGGCTGCGATCACACAGACTAAATAATCCACTTTCAATGCACTTTCCTATCAGATTTTGCTGTGTGTGAACTGGCAAAATCTGATTGGAAAGTGCACTGAAAGTGCATTGAAAGTGGGTTATTTAGCTTGTGTGATCACAGCCACAGTATCACAGTGCAATCCTACACAGCGTTATGCAGGGCTCATTTCGTAGCAGGAGATCCTCTGCATATTAGGCCACACACCCCTAATGTAGCCAATCCTCCAAGAGCTTACAGAGCTCTTCTTACAGGGGCTACTGTAAGCTCTTGGAGGATTCACTATATCAGGGGTGTGTGGCCTAATATGCAAAGGAGCTCCTGCTCCTGAAATGAGCCCTGGCGTTATGTCCTAATAAACCCACTGATTTCAGTGCACTGAGAAGGGTGTAACTCTGTTCAGGACTTGTCTTGATAGAATCAGTGATCCTCCACTTATTCTCTGAATCTACCATCTCCCTATTTCTTTGCTCTTCTTTGTGTTGAAGAACTCTGAACATCCCTTTTCAGGTTTAGGCATAGCTTCTGTTACAGTGTTTGTGGATTTACACACGGAACCCACCTGCTCTCCTCTCCTTCCAGCAATGCTCTGTAGGTAGCAATCTCAATATCCAGGGCCATCTTGGTGTTCAGCAGATCCTGGCAATCCCGGAGCAGGCCAGCAAGCTTATCCTTGGCCTGCTGGTAGGCATTCTGCAGTTCACCATGCTTGCTTCGGGCGTCTTTCAGGGCAATGTCACCTCGGTTCTCAGCATCACAGATTGCTGACTGCAAACTGGCAACCTTGGAACAGGGAGGAGGCCAAAGAGAGAATTCGTCATGAAGATGCATAGCTAAGAGAGGATGCCAGTGGAGCAAGGGGGCAGGTTCTTCAGGTTCAAGAGGAAGAGACCAATGGAGCATCGTGTTATGCTGTAAAATGTAGCTAACGCCCAATAAAAAGGCAGCTTGCTGGTGTGGTGAGGTTAAGAAGGCTCCCATGCTGTTATTCTTCTACAGAATTTGTAAAATGCCATTAGCGCAGAGGAGGGCTTTTTAGTAAAGGGAACAGAGTCCCAATTAATGTCTGTGAAATTTTTGGGGAGTTTTTTTTATTGCTTTGTTCGTTGTACACATTCTACTGCTGCACCATTTCTCGAATTTTTGTGATCCAGTTTTGTTTCAGTGGGCTGAATCTGGACTAAGTTGGCAGTTTCCACTGACCCCTCCTCCCCACTGCTTACCCCTCTTTTGTCATTCCTCAAGGTCCCCAGAAGCAGCGTTTTGTGGAGATCAGCAGGCCTGTAGCCCAGATTTTTTTACATCTGGGGACATTTAAATTTCTTAGGAGACACTGGATAATCAAATTAAAGGAATACCCAGCTCCTTCCCAACACCGTGGCCCTGGGCTGGATGGGAAGTTGTGGGGCCTTGCCAATAAGTCAGGGGGCCTAGCCCCGAGATGCCCCACTGTAGCTATGGGCCTGGAGAACAGTGAGCAGCAGCAAGAAAGTTCTTTCTACAGTTGGCAAATTTAGTCTGGATCCAGCCTATTATTCGGTTTTGTATTGTACTATTTTTATGTTTGTAGTCTATTGTTTACTAGCTGTAGTATATGTAGCATAGTTGGTATACCCCCTGAACCAGCAGCCAGTGATACGGACAATGGAGCAGGCCACAAGGAAATGCATGACTTGGGTAAATTGTCTCAGAGATTCCAGGGGGAAGCTAGAGACAACATTGCTGTCCTGAGTCTGGATTTTACAGTTGGGATGCAAAGTTACTGAACAGCACATTCAAGTACCTGAACAGCAAAACTGGGCCTTTGAGCCCATAGTGAATATTTGCAAGCATTCCGTTCTGCTGCGCTCTCCACTTCAGAGTTTATGGGGCTGGACCCAACCAACATAAGATTTCCACATGTGTCAGAGCTCTTGAGCAAGTGCAAGTGCTTTTTTTAAAGTTGTTAGATCCAAACTGCCCTTTGCGCACATGCAAGATATTGCTCCCCTCTAGGGACTTGTATGAGAAGCTATGGAAAGCGTCATAGTGGGCTTAGGCTATCAACAGTATCGTCTGGCATTAGCACTTGCACTATCTGTTGCATAAGTGGAAGAGCACTAAGCTACTTTTTTTTCTGCTCATACATCACTGGATCCAAACCACGGTCTCCTGTTAGGATCCTATTTCTGCATCTTTGCGTTTATCCATCCTGTGTAGGGAATCTTGTTACAATGTTGTTCTAATACATAGAATAACTGATTTCTGAATCAAAGGCAAAGTTCACTCTTACACACTCTGAACATCAGCCTTGTTTGGAGCCCTTGTGGTTTGGCACCATTCACTGGGAACACACACAGGCACAACAGGCAAACTTCACGGGTGGGTAATTTTGGTGTATCAGAGCAACTGAATGATCTATTCACATTAAAACTGGGCAGAGATCTACAGAACTACATGTGCCCAACAGAAGCAAAGAAAAGGAAGCCAAGCCAGATCAGTAAACCATGCAGAAATGTAGCAGGCACACCACCTCTGAGTGGGTCCTTTGGGCTGACAGGAGCCTAGGCTATTTATCTCTTGTGACACACTAGCCATTCTCTCATGGCTTGACTTTTGTCTACCATAGCTTATGATCTACAGTTTCAGCATGAGAGGAGACCATTTGGGAGGTGGGGCAGGAAAACAAGAGTTGTCTTACCTGCTTCTTGGCAGTTTCAGTATCACTATGCAATCTCTGGATTACTCGGTTGAGCTCCATAATCTCATGCTGGTTGCATTTCAGCTCTTCATTGTATTTGCCCCGATGATTCTGAATCTCTGCAATCTATTAAGTCACACACAAAATAGAATGAAGTCATATCATTATAATCAATGATGTCACACTCACAGGGCACTGTCCAATAGAGGCCTGTGACACTACTGTAATCACATAGGGGATGACACCCCTAATTACGATGGCCTACCAGTCCATCAAGAAAAGTATGAAGATTTCGTCCAGCCTAAGGAGGCTTCATCCAATTTGTTGTGCTTCCACTGGTGGAAAACTCCTCTTTTCATTGGATGGGGAGCCACTTAAGTTGGAGGAAGCTGGAGTTCCTAAGCATTTGTGGTGAAGAAATCACATAATTTCAATAGTAATACCCTGAATGCTACAGAAACATGATCCCGCTCCCCACCAGAAGTCTTTCCTTGAGGGCAGGCTGTGGATCCTTCCCCAACAAATAAGGTACAGCTGTATATTTTTGCAATGTAAACTGAACATCTGGAGAAGACCAAAAGTGTGGATCATTCCTATTTAAAAAACAGGCATTCTGATTATCAAACAAAATACCTTGTTGTGGTAAAAGGCTTCGGCTTCTTGCTTGCTTGTTTGAGCAATATTCTGATACCAGGCTTCTACATTATTCAGGATAAGGTCCATATCCAGGTCTCGGGTATTGTCCATTTTCAGAACCACTGAAGTGTCACAGATTTGGTGGTCTAACTGAACTAACTCCTGCAGAACACAGTAAGTCTTCATTGTTAGATCCCACACTGATGACATGTCCCTCTGAACTAATGTGAGCATAATTTCTTGCAGCAAATTTTGTAGATTAGATTCAAATGAAAGCTGAGCTAAAGAGGGCCAGTGATTGGGCTACTCAAATTACTGTTCTATTTTGAGCCCTTACGATGATAAATTTTGTTGCGATGCATTGGATGAGTAACCTAAGTTAACACATAGTGGAGTATATCCTACCACTGTGCATAGAACATGAAGTTTTCCTGTGTTCCTCTCTGTTCCTGCAGACTCTTCTGCCACCTAGGAAGAGAATTCCCAGTGGACTCCATGGAGGAAAGGCTATGTAGGTTAGAGTGGTCTGGACTGAAGAAGGGGAAGAAAGTGAAGCTGTTCTTCCTTTTCTTCCACAAGCCCAGCTCTGCTGAAGGAAGTAGTAAATTTCAGCCCCTCAGTCCAGCCCACTGACCCACCTACTGCTGTTTCTCCACATGGATCCTTCAACTCCAGGAATGGTATTTCTGGATTGTCAAAAAGCACTGCAGGGATGGAGGGGAATAAAGAAAACTCTGCTCATCTCCCATGTGTGGATGGCTGGATACATGCCATGTCTTCAGATGGAACATCATTATTCCCATTTAACAGCTAGGGAAACCAATGAACAGATGTTTTATGAGCCCATAGTTATTCAGTAAATCTATATGGTAATGCTTGGACATGACCATACACAAATATGGAATCTTTAAGGGCAAATTTTCTGCATGGTTCATGGGACGTGGAATTTTACCTGTGCAAAGACACATCTCAGGGCTTCCAGTTCCTGTGCCAGCACATCTACTTTAGCTTCCAGCTCTTCCTTGGTGAGGAAGACAGAATCCACATCCTGGGGACAGAGAGAGGGAGAGAGAGAGAGAGAGAGTACATTAGAAATTGGATTTTTAAGAAGACTGAAAATAGAAGTTATAATATGTTGCAGATAGATTTTTACTTTTCATAGTTCAATAGTTAGCCCGCTTGAAGTCTGGTCTCCTGCATGTTAGTTAGAAGTCAGTTCCACTGGGTTCTATGGAGCTTATTCCTTAGTCAATGTTCTTGGGATGCAAGCAGCATTAGTCACCAAATTTTCCAGACTGGCCATTCCTTCTGTCATACAAATGCTGTGATTCCCACTTCTTCCATACCTGATATATCCCTCTTATTTCTTTACCCCTCACCTTTCTATTTAAAGAATACACATTAGGCAGCTTCACTTTTATCTGTCTAAATGTGTTGAAAATATTTTGAATGACTTAAGTTGGTCCAATGCAAAATTAGACCCTGATCCAGAGTCCTTTGAACAATCTGATGCTCATCATAGAAAGATACAGCCTAAACTGCAATTTTTTAAAAAAAGTTTGTCTATATCAATGTAAACTATGTTGTTACATCCAAGAAGACTATAATTATCCATCACTCATAAGATGATTTACTATATCAGGCACCTCTGTAAACTTCCATTAAAGATCATTTTTTTGGTGGACCTGACAGCCATTTGTCAATTGTATTGAATGTACTGTGACTGATGAATAGTAAAGTATCATCTTTCTTGACTGTATAATAAGATTGAAATGGCAATCTGATGCTCACAGGGTAAGCCAGCTGGTGGCACCTACATTTACTTCAGCAAAGAAGGGTAGTTTTACACCATGCATTTGTTTGTGTGCACCATTATGCTCTCCCACTGAAGTGCATGGGAAGACCATTGTGCATGAAGAACTTCTTCGATATTTTCCAAACCAGAGCCTCACCTTTTTGAGCACCACAAACTCATTCTCTGCAGTTGTGCGCCTGTTGACTTCTTCTTCATACCTGTTTCAACAAAAAAGGGGGGGGGGAGGGGAAGACCCACAATCAATAGTCTGCTTTTAATGTTAGAAGAATCAAAACAGAAAGCAGCTCATTTTGGCATGTTTTGACCAAGCCGCTGATCTTACCATCAACATGTGCCTGTATGAAAAACAGAAATGGTGGCCTTGGATTGAGCCTATGGGATGAATATCATTTTTAATGAACATTTTTTAGTCGCAGCACAAAGCACCACCCTCCATCTAGTGAATTTTTTTTTCAAGGCATGCACTGAAATGAGCTGAAAACTATTTCAACACAAGTCAGGGAAATTAATATTACAATTGGTTGTAATCAGTTGCCCATGTGCCTTGAGGTGGGAAGAACTGTCCTCACTTTCAGTTGCCTTCAGTGATGGAGGCTGGACTATTCCACCCCATGAGCGGCTACTGAATGAACCCTTAAATGATGAAAGATCAGCTGAGCAACATAATGGGTGGTAGAAGAATTTGTAGTGAAAATTTCTTTCCGTGTAGCTTTGAGGCATTAGAGGCTGGGGCTGGATGGTTAGGCTGACTGCCAAGCCTTTTCCCCCTTGATTGGTTGTACTCACTTTGATCGATATTCCTCTACTAGTTCCTGCATGTTCTTCTGTTCGTGTTCCAGTTTCCCTCGCTCGTTCAAAACACACTCCAGCTGTTTCTTAAGGGTGGTGAGGAAATTCTCATAGTAGGCTTCAACGTTCTTCCTTGTAGGTTGGACACATTGCTGGAGCAGATCCCATTTGGTTGAAAGTACTTTGTTCTGTTGCTCCAGAGATCGGACCTGAAAGGCAAACACTATGCCAGGAGTGCTTTTAAGATGATAAGTCTGTCAACATAGACCTGTTTTTCATTGCCCCTTAAATAATGCAATTCAGTGTATCTGAAATCTTACTATGGTACTCATTTCAAATAGCCAGATGCAAGCTCTAAAATCTACATTTTGCTAAAACCCAGCTTGGGTGATATCTTGGGTTTGTAATATCTCTTGAGGTGGCCCCCAATGGTCGTAATGTTCATATCTTAGGGCAAACCAGTATTAGGCAGTGACAAACATCGGTATGTTGCTTGTGCTACAGTTAAGCCACCCAGACATGCATGCAGATATGTAAGTTTCCATTTTTTTAGACTTAAAAAACTTAGGTGTGCAGCTGATAATTAATATGTGTGCAGTGGCCCTTAAATCTAAGCTTCTAATGAGTATGTGTATCATGATACAGTATGAGGAGCAAGTCTGACAAGTCCAGCAAGTAGGGATGCCAGCCTCTAGGTGGGACCTGGAGACCCCCCGGAATTACAGCTCATCTCCAGACTACAATGGTCAGTTTTCCTGGAGAAAATGGATGCTTTGGAGGGTGGACTGTATGGCACTGTAGTTCCCTGAGGTCCCTGTCCTCCCCAGACTCCAGGAATTTCCCAGCCTGGATCTGGCAAGCCTACCGTTCCATCCCACACCAGTGGCCAGGGGGACCTGGCAACCCTACTTCCAAGGTACATATTAGAAAAATAAGAATGGGCAGGACTTGCTCTGCATAGCTGACATGGCACAGAGCAGACTAACTCTGGATCCTGCAGATTCAAAGAGGTTGATTTCTAGTGGGTGAGCCACTTCCTCTCCCACTGTGGACAATTGCTTTTTGGCTCCATTGGCCAAGGTGCAAAATTTCAACTATTAGGAATGTTTGACCTGACATCCTGAAGGAGGTAGCCTCTTTCCTCCAGTGTTCTCTAATAAGCCAGAAGTTGGTTTGTGCTGAGCTACAGCTATAAATATAAAATAAAACTGTAGCCTTGTTAAACCCAAGATAATGTGTCATGTAGTCCTTCTAGGGCTCAGGGACACATGGCTCTTCTAAGACTACTTAAGATTAATTGAGGCATAGATCTCAAATTGTTCAGAAATTGGGAAAACCAAGGCCAAACCTCTCTTGACAGTTACTTATGTGTCGGATAAGACTGTCTCCTATTTCTCTCTGGAAAATGAATAAACTGTTCAAACACAGGTCCAGAAACAGAAGGTTGAAGGCCTATGAGGCCTAGTCTGTCCTTGCATCAAAATGAGATGATGGAATCCTAAGGTGAAAAAGTGAACTGGTCAAATTGCAGGTAGGGTCCTGGCCTTCAGGAAGGGCCAGAGACCTCTCGTAATTATAACTGATCTCCAGACAACAAAGATCAGTTCTCCTGGAGAAAATGGTTGCTTTGAAGGGCACACTCTTTGGCATTGTCTCCCCTCCCCAAACTCCACCCTCCACAGGCTCAGCCTCCAAATCTCCAGGAATTTTAGAAGCTGGAGTTGGCTACCCTAGTTGCAGGGAAGGGAAGCCATTTTGGAATACTCCCCCTTGTTAAAAATCCCCTTATAAATAAAAATGGAACATGTTAGGGAGAAAGCATTTTGCCTTTGGTTGCCAGCTCTGAGCTGGAAAATACTGGAGATTTTGGTACTGGAGTCTGAGGAGGGGAGGGTTTGGGAAGGGGAGGGACCTCATTGGGATATAATGCCATAGAGTCCACCCTCTGAAACAGCCATTTTCTCCAGTAGAACTGATCTCTGTAATTTGGAAATTGTTTGTAATTCTGGAAGATTTTCAGGGCCCACCTGGAGGCTGGCAACCTTGAACCACACAGTGATATAAAGACCTCCATACATACACCCTCATGTTACTGAGTTTCATGATACACCTTTAATGTTTTAATAGCTATTTTGCAAGTTATTTTATTGCTGAAGTTTAGAAATGTGTCACATTATGGAGATAGTAGTCTGTTGCTGGGCGAACTAGGCGTCTCTATACTGAAAGAGAAAGGAATGTGGGGGGAAAAGAAGAAAGATGGAAGAGAAAGTAGGACAGGGCTTGTAAGAGGGACAGAAGTATAAAACCTAATGTTCAGAAACCTGCCTTAAATGGTCTCCTTGCCTGCCTTATGCTACAAAAACACCTTTGATCTGAAATATTTTCTGTCGTATTTTCTCCACATGTGGGCTAAAACTGCAGTTGCTGTACTGAATTGCTGGTTCTGGTTGCAAATGGACATGGAAACAGCACTGCTTACTGATCCTGATTTGTTATTTTTTACATTTTTAAGGTATGTGGGCTAACGTGGGGATTTTAATGAGGGAATTTTATTCATTTATCTGTAAACCCCTTTGAGCCAGTTTTGCAGAAAATGTGGTATAATATATTTAAATAAATAGTTGCATAGAAGGGGTGTAAAATGGCCTAAAATAGGGCAAAATGGCCTACAATATATAAAGACTGTGAAAAAAATGGCATAAAATTGCATGTAAGAAAAATTGGCATTAAAATACTGTTTAAAAAAACGGACACTAGCAATGATAAAGAGGTGAAACAAAAAGTCTGGTATGAAATTGGGGTGGGTGGAGTACAACAAAGTGCTGCTCATTTGGAGTGAATGAGGAACTCTGCATAAGGGTGAGACTATTTGCCAAGAGCTCTTGCACCCATGCGGAATCACTGGCTTGATGTTAGCCATTTTCATTTTGCAGTCAACAAATTTATTGTCCTCTACAGACTCCCAAATAAACATACAGCATTTAATTTTATATATTTGTGTATTAAGATATAGTCTCTGCTCCCAGAGGTTTACAATTTATGTAAAATAGATTGGACCCAGCCAATGTTCCCTCTAAACTGTGGAGTCTTCTGAGCAAAAATTCTACTTTGTGAGCTACTGGCATTAAAGTTGTGAGCGAGCGATTTGGCTACTGCATAAATGAGTTTGCTCTGGAGCCGTCCTTCCTGAGCTAAGACAAAAATGTATGAGCTGGAGGCTAAAAAACTGTGAGCTAGCTCACACTAACTCAGCTTAGAGGGAACACTGGACCCAACTGAAGAGAGGAACCCGAATTTGAGGAGCAGAGAATTTGTGGGGAGGAGACCAAATGATCGGTCTTTCACTGAAGAAGCAAGCACCTGCTTCAAATTCTGCCTCTCAGCAGAAGGCCTTATGCAATCATCTTTTTATAACCCTAATTTCTTATCCACAATATAAACATCACAATCCGAATCTGCTTTAAAGTGGAGTGGAAATATCTGGAAAGAGAAGAAAGAGCTCTGAATCCTACCATTATATAAATGCCAAGGACAAGGTTGCAGGAAAGGTTTTCAGAAGCAAATTTCAAGGTGGTTGTGACTTGAAATACATTTGGGTATTGGTTGGTTTAGGGATGTTAGGGAGGTTTAGGGGATGGTAGGATGAGGGAGCACCACAGCAGATGGCAGCAAGACCTTAGAGAGAGAGAGACAGGATCAACAGAGGAATGAAGAGCACCAAAAGGAAGTTGGAAGGAAGTGCGTTCCACGCATATGTCTTCTACACTTGTAGAAAACAGGAGAAGAAAGATGGGTAATGTCCATGCGCTCTCACCTTATCAATGAAGCAAGCAAACTGGTTGTTAAGTGTCTTCATCTCCTCTTTCTCGTGTGCTCGTGCTTTCTGCTCCTCTGGATCAACTCCAACAGAAATGGGCCTCAAGAGACGCTCATCAATACTGACTCGTCGGATTCCTTTGCCTCTGCCTGGTATACCACCCATCCCACTAAAACCTCCAAGCTGGCCCTGAACATCAACATAGCCTCCTCCAAAGCCTCCATAGCCCATGCCACCCACCATCGCCATGCTCTGCCCACCCATGCCACCGTAGATGTGTCCTCCATAGCCCGGACTGTAAGCAATTCTTCGACCTCCGCTACCGTAGTTGTTGAGGCTCATGCTGGTGTAGCCACCAGCTCCGCATTGTGCTCCAACAGGCTGGCACACAGTGGCGCAGCTGCCATGACCACCACCAAGGCCACCAATGACAGAAACAGAAGAAAAGGCCCTTTGTCCACCCAGGTACCGCGGACTGGCACACACGTTCATGGTAGCTTTGGGAAAGTTAAGCAAGCTGTGTTAGTGAAGCGGCTGGAATGCGGGAAGAGCAGAGGGGTGAAGGAAAGAGAAATTCCTTTGATTGTCAGGTGCTTCTCTCTTATATATGGTTTGAGAGCTGCACGAAGTGCAGAAAAATTAAATGAAACAGCATGGGTTTGGCCTGCCTGCCAGCTAAAAATGGTTTCTCCAGAGCATCCCGTGCTCCAGAGCAAACACTTATCATACACAAAATAGCATTAAATTAAAAAAAACTTGCTTGGCTTGCAAGCTTCACTCCAGCAGAGGCCTTTATGTTTGTCTTAATTAATCCGCTTCCTCAATGTGTAATTATCTTTCAGCAAAATGCTTTGAATGGCTTTGTCACAGGTGAGTTTCACTTACAGCTTCACCCCATTCTTATTTTTAATTACGGCAAGGAAAATACCAAAGAGACTTATTGTTAATGAGGTTTTTTTTTTTTTTCAGGACCGCATTTTTGCTCCCTGAGTCTAGGGGTGGACAGAGCATAGACTGCTTGGAGAGCTGTAATTGAGATTCAGCTCAAAGCAAAATTGGAAATGAATTGATGGGCACCTCCCTGAGCGTAAACCACCCAGGAAAGCCCCAGCAAACTGTCTCGGTAATGCTAGTAAAATGTCTCCTGGGTTTGGGGGGAAGGGGGGGGCTACAAAATCATAAGTTTTTATCTGATTTTGAGGGGGGGGGGAACCAAAAAACAAATTTGAAGATTCCTCCTCAGAGGAATTTGAGGGAAGTGAAGGGAATTTTGAGTAAATAGCAAAATTTCTTAGATGGGGCTCGCACATTCCATTTTGCAGCTGGAAAAAAAGGCAAAATCTATTGCAGGAGAGAGCATTTCCAATCCTAATTGACTATGAATGGTTGATTACACATACATAAATGTTGAAAGTGAGGTGCTAAATGAAGTGGACTTAGCCCAAAGGGTGGTGTTGCCAGCCCTTTGTTGGGAAATTCCTGGAAATTTGGGAGGTGAAGCCAGGGAGGGGCAGAGTGTGGAAAGGGGAAGGACCTCAGCAGGGTATAATGCCATAGAGTCCACCCTCTAAAGCAGCTGTTTTCTCCAGGGAAATTGATCTTGGTCATCTGAAGATCAACTGTAATAGTGGGAGGCCTCCAGGTGCCTCCTGGAGCTTGGGAAGCCTACCAAAGGGTCCAAAATTAAATGTTCTCTTTTGGAAGGGGTGTTTCAGGAAGTGGATCTCATTTCCTAGCCAGAGCACAGCTGGACAGCAGTTTTGAAGCATGATCAAAATGTAGCTGACTACTCCACATGTTGATATTACGCCCTGCATGTATCCGAAGAAGAAGAAAGGAAGAGATTGGAGTGAGATTCACTCACTTGGAGTCTCAGAGTGGCTTACAAACATTTTTCCCTTCCCCTCCCCACAACAGACACCCTGTGAGGTAGGTGGGGCTGAGATAGTGCTGAGACAACTGTCCTTGAGAGAACAGCTGATACAGAGCTATGGCTTGCCCAAGATCATCCAGCAGGTGCAAGTGGAGGAGTGGGGAATCAAACCCGGTTCTCCCAGATTAGAGTCCACGCACTTAACCACTATACCAAACTGGCTCCTAAGCTTATATGCACCGCGTATCAAGTGGTATAGAGTGTTGAGCAGTGGGTCATGCAGCACATGGTGTTTGTTGTGCTTTGTCAAGGAAGATCACGTGCTTATTGCTGACATCTACACTGTCCTACCTCCTGTGCTTTTGAATTAGCAGACATTATTCCACAAAATGCAGTAAAAAGTCCCTTGGATGTGAGCTGCATCAACATATTCAGTGGATATGATTTTCTTCAAAAGCAGGCTGGATAGCAGCCAGGCCTGTGCCAGACCTCTTGAGAATTTTTGCTGCAAATCTTCTTTTGAAATGGTTGTCTTGAACTAGGGTTGCCAGCCTCCTGGTGGTGGCTGGAGTTCTCCTGGGATTACAACTGATCTCCAGTTCACCTGGAGAAAACAGCCACCTTGGAAGGTGGCCTCTATGGCATTATATCCCACTGAATTCCCCCCCTCCCCAAAATGTGCCTTCCTTAGGCTCCACCCCCAAAATCTTTAGATATTTCCCCACCCGGACCTGGCAACCCTACCCTGAACATTTTAATTGATTTTTACTGAAGGCTAAATTTTAGCAGGTATGGATCACTGCATTTGCTCATTCAATAATGTGGGTGCTGGAATCATAGAGATATATCATGTGAACATGGTTGTAATTTACAGCTATTACGCTTACAAACCTTTAGGTCTCAAAATGCAGACATCAAAATTCTATATTTGTGTATTTCAGCTGGGTAGGGGTAAACATTTGTATAAACTTCTCAGATTTGGGTCACAAGATTTTAGTTTAGATGCCAGACAGAGCTACTTGTTACCCAGGTGGCTGCTGTTGGTTCTAAGCAAGGAAACATTGGGAGGGCATAGTTGATGGGATGGGCCCAAGGAGAGTGCTAAGCCCTTGCCTGGATCACTACTTTCCCCCCTACAGTTCCCCCCCCAAATCCATTTCTCCCCAGCACAGGCTCTAGTCTCATGTCTCCACTGGAAGCACAGGTCTGAAACACCAGTTGAGGGTGATGAGAAGGAATTGCAGAGATCTGAGGGCAAGGGGTGGGCTGGATGATTTCTTTTCTCCCTTGTACCATTTCTCTGTTGCAAAGTGCTTCTGATCCAGCTATTTACAGAGAGGAAGGAGTGGGCAGGATTTCCATACCAAAGGTGTCAGGAACTTTGTAGTTCCAACTGTAGATATTCCTGGGATGTACATTTTTGCCATCTTTTGGGGCCTTCTTCCTGAGGCACAGGGATCCATGTGATAAGGTTGCCAGGTCTGGGTTGGAAAATACCTGGAGACTTTAGGGGTGGAACCAGGAGAGGGTGGGGTTTGGGGAGGGGAGGGGCCTCAGCATGGTACAGTGCCATAGAGTCCACCCTTCAAAGCAGCCATTTTCTCCAGGGGAGCTGATCTCTGTCAGCTGGGGATCTGTTGTAAAAGCGGGAGATCCCCAGGCCCCACCTGGAGGCTGGCAACCCTACCGTGTGAACCTGATCCATGATAACGAGGAATGAGGAATTCCCAATACTAAAATATTCATGTGAAATTTCCACACTTGAAATTAGTTATTACAACCTTTTTAAAAACCACAGGATTTTGGTTTCCTGTGAAACACCCATTTGCCCTCTAGACCATCTGGTGTCCCTTGGCATTACCAGACAGTTGTGTCTATGGGAAAGGTGAACCTTTATTTAAGGGAAATTGTTTTGTACCTTACAGAGCCATTCTAATCAGCATTCCATTCTACAGAGCCATTCTAATCATCATTGAATTCAAGGGGTTTAGAGGAGTGTAAGGCTGCGGTCACACACACACTAAATAATCCAGTTTCAATCCTCTTTCAATGCGCTTTTCAACTGTATCTTGCCAATTCACCCAGTAAAATCCAGTTGGAAAGTGCATTGAAAGTGGATTATTTAGTGTGTGTGACTGCAGCCTAACTCTGTTTGGAATGGCACTTTTACAAAGGACTCCTTTATTTTGGTATATTGACTCATTTAACCTTAGCTGAAAACCTGCTTCTCATCACCTAATTGCTTTGATGTACCACATCTATGCAGTTTTTGTGTTTTCTAAGAGTTTTGATCTGTGAATGTTATGTGAAACCACAGCAAGCCTCATTACTACTTCTTATCAGTAACTGTCCCTAAAGCGGTTTCGGTGGACGGGTTCTGTGGACGACAAGGAGAACCTGGGTCGCCTCAGCAGTCGACTGTTTTTCTAAGAAATGGCTTTGTTGTCCTTTCTAGAAAAGACAATGCAATATTTTCATTGAAAGAAAGGAAGGGGGGACAAAATAAGAAAAAAGAACTCCCCAACATTCCATCCAGAGGATCACTGGAAAAACTAAGAATCTGTAAAGCAAAATAACCATTTCCAGTTCTGTCTGGCTCTAGCTTATCCCTGGGCCCATGAGAAGCTGGCAGGCAGTGAAACAGTATGTTGTTTGCTCACTCCCAGTGTTACAAACTGCTGCAAAGCAATGGTAAGGCAAACAGCTGAAATGTTGTAAGATACTAGTCCTCCCAGCTTGAATTTCTTCTCTTGTTTTGGAGTTCTGAATTACCTGGTTTGTTTCCAGACAGGCGTCAACATATTAGGAATCCACCACATTTTCCCATTTTTAATTTTTTTATATTACTCGATATTTTTGTGCAGCATGCTTTATGTGTGCAGCCTGATGCAGCTTCAGTTCTCCCGTTCATACGCACACCCCCACATACCCACCCAGTTACTAATACACACGTGTGCATTGGTAAAATACTGTCACAGGTGTATCAAAATGCTGTTAGTGTGATGTTCACCAATGCACCAGAGTAGTTATATGCATCAGTAAAATACTGTGCAACCCCCTCCCCCAACGTAGTTACATTTAATCCTATCAAGGTTGCTTTTTTTGCAATGTTTTCTCAATATTCATACATGTGTGATAATAGGATTGCCCACTTTTGGCTGGCCTTGAGGGTGGGGCTAGGCATCACATGATGCTGCACGATGCAGTGTAGCATTGCAATGCTACTTCCAGTCACGTAACGGAAAGTGACATCACACATCTCGGTAACACTCTGGCTAGCACATTATAAGAACACGTGATGTCACCTCTGGTTACATGACAAGAACTGACATTAGAGTGTTGTTGCAGAGATACTCCTTCCCCCATTTTTTCATTGCTGGAAGCTGGAGGCCAGGAGCAGAAGATCTGTAGTAAGGAGACCAGGTAAGCCTGGTGGTGGAAAGTGCCATCAAGGTATGATGCCAGAATTTTGTGGCTTGTGGGGCAAAAAATTGTTTGGCGGGGCTGATGTTTGTTACAGCCTTTAAAAATGTTTTAAAATAATTTTAAAAAACATTTTTGGAAGGAAATCTTGTGGGGCTGGCTCTTTAAGGAAGGAGGCAGAGCCCCCAATAGCCCCACTGTATCTCCTGGCTAATTATGACCCCATAGGGTTTTCAAGGCATGAGACGAACAGATGTGGTTTGCTGTTGCTTTCCTCAGCACTGCAACCCTGGACTTCTTCAGTGGTCTCCCACCCAGCTACTAACCAAGACTGACCCTGCTTAGCTTCTGAGATCCAACAAGATCATGCTAGCCTGGGACATCTGGATCAATGCATTGAAGGGGAGATTATGCAAATGAATAGAAGATATGCATACTGTATTCCACTGAGGTCTG
Organism: Lepidodactylus listeri; assembly: GCA_029233225.1. NCBI lineage: Eukaryota > Metazoa > Chordata > Lepidosauria > Squamata > Gekkonidae > Lepidodactylus > Lepidodactylus listeri. The sequence goes on along the minus strand of JARCFY010000015.1, from coordinate 50,869,424 downwards.
TGAGGTTCACGAGAGACATGTTCTTGGGCTCCAAAGGCATTTAAAGGCATTTAAAGTCTGACAGACTGCCCAGAAGTGAGCCCTGAAGACATTTAAATGCCCTTGGTGCCCACTACTGGTCTGCAGCCCTATCAAAGTGAGCTCTGAAGGCATTTAAATGCTTTCAGAGTTTACTTTCAGGTTGAGTCATTTAAATGCCTTTGGAGCCCCCCTTGAGTCGGAATGTCCACACTGAGCTCCGAGAGTGGGCTCTGAAGGCTTTTATAGACCTTGTATACCCTTATATGGACAGGCTCTTTTATGCATATACATTGAAGAAGCAGGGAGATAAAATACATCCTTGCCTGACACCTGTGCCAACTGGAAACCATTTTGTTCCTCCATATCCTGTACAAGTTGCATATCAAAACTATCAGATGTTGTTGCACACCAATTTCTTTTCAATCTAACCATTAGTGCTACAGTATAGGGCTGCAGTGGCTCAGAGGTTAAGACTCTGAGTTGCAGACTGGAAGGTCAGCAGCTCGGCAGTTCGAGACCCGACTGCTGCATGACAGAGTGAGCTCCCATCTCTGGCCCCAGCTCCTGCCAACCTAGCAGTTCGAAAGCAAAAAATTGCAAGTAAATAAACAGGTACCACTTCAGTGGGAAGGTAAAAGCATTCTGTGTGCCTCGGTGTTTAGTCATGCCAACCACATGACCATGGTGATGTCTTCAGACAGCGCTGGCTTTTCAGTTTGGGACCCCCCCCCCCCAAGTCAGATTCAACTAGCATTTGAGCAAAGGAAACCTTTACCTTTATAGGTGGCACCAATTGGCAAACATCCTGAGTGGTTTAAGGATGGAGGGCTCTCTTCTCAAGCTAGCCTTTATTGGCTTGAGAGGCTGTGTGATGGGGAGAGAATGCCCTTTGTGAGTGAGTGGCATCAACTGAGCCCTTAGCTGCTCACATGGCACATGGAGGATGAGGCTTAACCTCTCTTAGCATGGTTATACACATATGTGAGGATAAATGAATATAGCGGTAATGCTGGCTACATGTGAAGGTAGGGTGGTAGCCACAGTAGGATGTAGGATCTTGCACTAATTCATGGAAGTTTCATTGATGTAGATCAGCCATTAATAAACTGGTTATCAAGCATCCTGGTGTCTCATGTCCTTATTGAGAGGTACTGGTACAACCTGTGAAGAATGGAATCTGTCCCCTGCAGTCTGATATGGAACAGTCCATTCCATCATCTCAGCCTTCAAACCATTTTATTACCACATCTCTCCAATGCATGTCTATGTTAGGCCTCATCGAAATCCTCTTGGCCTCCCTTGGACATTTCACCTGAATTACTCCAAATTTAACTTTCAGCCAGATTTTAAGAATGCATTTTTTTCATTAGAAAGAATTTTCAAGACTAGTCTCCCCATCAAACGTTCACCAGGAAATTCTGCCACTCCTTTTCATTCCTGAGATTCCCAGTGATTGCGTGTGGCATGGAATGCCTCTTCTCATAGCATGCTTTGAGGCATGGGAGTTAACTTGTAAGAACACTCAAAACATGGTATTTAAATTCCGAGCAGGAACTGAAAACAGCACATAGCAAACAGCCCTCAGATACTTACATGACAACAGAAGTGCCAATTTGGCGGGGTCTCTTGTTCTACGGCATCCTGATGGTTATTCCAGTCCTGAAGATAATTTTCTCAGTCAAGGTGAATGAACTACCTGAAAATCAGGGCTGTTCTGTATCGAGCAGCTGAAGTAATTGCTAAGCAAGCAAAGATCTTTCCATTAAATTACAAGGAGCACAATGTAGTTAAGTAGTGTGCTTACTGGTTGGGGGCTTGAAAAGAGGGCAGAAAAAAAACAATCTCAGACACTTTAGGAGGGATATGAGGGGAAGGAGTTAAGTCTGAAATCAGGTGAAGAACATACTAGATATATAGAATTAAATTTCTGTAGGTTTTTTAATGTTTTAAGAAGGGGCAGGAGGACAAGAAAACATTTCAGCATTAGGGAGCTGAGCTCTCGAGTTTTTTGGGAAAGGCTGGATACAGATTTTTTCAATAAATGAATAAGTAAACAAAGAGAAATGTGAAGAATAGCTGTAAAAGAATATTCACAAATATTCAACATTTCAAAGGTACCTATTCATTTGTTGAATTTAAGTGCCTACCATACTTTCCTTTGAAAGTCAGGCCAAAACATTTGTCTTTACCCAGGCTTGTAACTAAGGCAGGGGACCCCTACCTTTTTGAGTCTATGGGCACCTTAGGAATTCTTACACAGGGTGGTGGATACAACAACAAAATGGCTATCATGGGAGGTGGGGCCAATCACCAAATGTCAAGGAGTGAGGTTATGCATAATTCAGTAACTCTTCAACATTGCAGGCAAAAGTTTTGTTTAATAATGCCTTTTAAAATGAATATATTGTTTAAAATATTTTCTTGCACACACACAGAGTTTACCTTCAGTCATATAGTGAAGATCCTTGTGCTTTGGTGGCAGGTACTGCTGAATCAACATTTTAAAAATCTGCACAGCCAATTAGAAACTTTGCTAGGCAAAGTTCTGTTTGTTTTATGCTGCTTTTATGTCCTGGGATTTTTAAAACTGATTTAGTTTTATCAGTTGGACTTTATTGGGATGACTTGTTATTTATTTATTGTATGGCAGAGTTACACACAGGAAGCATATAATAACAAAAAAATACATAACCAAGTTGATACAATGGGTATGCAGACCAACTGGACAATCCCCCTAAATACTAACATTAAATTTTCAATCTACTCAGTTGCAGCTGGGGAGAGTTCAGTGAGCTCCATTACTTCACCCTGGAAAGTACAATGTTCACATTCCTGTGACAGATGGAAAATAGTTTGGCGGGCTGCATTACAATCACATTTGGGATGCAGTATTTTGCCCCATTTAAACAACAAGTCTGCACAACTACCAAAGCCTGTCCATATTCTATTAGCCATCTTCCATACTTTACTTGGCAAATCAAACCCAGTGGGCCTATCATTGGTGTTTATTAGGTTATGGATATTGGGTGGAACTGATGGCATCCAGGTTCACAACTATTCATTCTCCTTAAAAAAAAAACACCCTCCAAGTTTAAACTAGATTGCACCAGGGGGTCCAATTCTATGGGCCCCCATCCTCCATTGCTTTCAATGGAGGAGAAAAAGGTGTGACTCTGTGGCGAGAGTCCAAAGGCATTTAAAAGGCTCACAGTCCCTTTAAACACCTTATCCAAGAGGTGAATCCACCCAGAAGGCATTTAAAAGGACTGTGAGCCCTTTAACCACCTTCCAGGTGAACTTGCCACAGAGTTGCATGGCTTGGAGAAGGCATTTAAAAGGATCACAATCCCTTTAAACGCCCTTTAAGTTTGGCCATCCGGTGGCCCCAAAAATCTCGAATATTTTCAGGATTTTCTGGGCTTGACCATTTTGGATAGCCAAAATCGAGCCCCATTTGGTAACTGGCTTAAAAATACCTGAAAAATACCAGCAAGGTAATTTCTGGGTATTTTTTAAAACTCGGTTTATGCCAAATGACTCCTAAATTGCACAGCAGACTATCCCTCCAGATGGTGTCATAAGCAGCAGTCAGATCGATGAAAACTGCTGATGTCTTAAGACAGTTCTGATAGCTTGCCTCACTGAAAGTAATTAAGCTGAGAACCTGATCTTCACAACTGCAACGGGGTCTAAATACTGCTTGCCCTGTAGGGACATGTTCATTAATACTGTCACTGATTCTGTTCAGGATTAGCCTCTCGAGTTTATAACAGGAGCTCATAAGGTGTTTTGGTTTCCCAGGTTTCAGAATAGCAGCTATCTTTGCTTTCTTGAATCCCCCTGGGATTCTTCCTGTTCTCATAACTAGTAGAGTTGACAGTTACCTACTCTGAGCTCCTGGTGTCCACTGCCAGTATGAAAGTATTGCATCACTTCCAGGGAAAACCCACAAGTGATGTCACACCTTTCAAGGAATTGCTGAAAACTCAGGTTTCCCATAGCGTAAACCTACAGAGTTTCCCACAATTCCCAGAGAGGCATGATGTCACTTCCTGGTTTTCCTAAGAAGTGATTTAACTCCATCACATAACCAACAGTTCCCACATCCCTGAATCCCCCGATTCCTGCTGATTACCAGCCACTGGCTGGTAAACCTAGTTGGTAGTGTTTTAGTAGTGAGGTGCTGTGACCTTTCTCTGGAGAACCAGAGACATGTTGGACAAGCAAAACCACCCTTGTTTGGGCTTTAACTGCTAACAACCATTTTTATCAGGATATCAGATGTTTTCCTCACCCTTTCAGAAACCACTCTTAAGCATATACTTAAGAGATATCCATTGTCTTTATGCTGTCAGCATTTCTTACCCTGAACTGAAAATTCCAAGAGTGTGGCTCATCAGTATACTCCTACCTCCCATATTTCCAGATTCTGACTGGGAAGGTTAGGAAGACTTTTTAAGTTGCCATTTGCTGTCAGGCCTTTCGTCTGTTTTACTCAGAAGATCATTTGGGCTGATTCCACATGAGGGGGATTTCCATGGTGGTCATGTTGCTTGAGCGATTGTAGCTCAACTCACATTTCCAGCAGAGATTTCACATGGCATAGGGTAACTGCTTTCCCTTTCACATCAGATTTTGATTGCATCACACACACTCACCACTGTTTTCATGCCACCATCATGATTATTCTTCCCTCTTTTTTTTAAAAAAAATGATTTTTTCACAACACTATTCCAGAAAAATGCAATACGAGAATCCTTTGTTAATGTTAATTGCTGGAAGGCATGGGGTGTCCCATGTGGCCATCCAGATGGCCTCCAAGTGCTTGGGGGAAGGGGAAAGAGCACTTCAGGAACTTTTCCAATGCTAACTGAGAGAGCAGAAAAGACAGTTGCCACTTGTATTGTCATAATGTTGAAACCACCCTACAGTGTTGCCCAGATGCCTCCAGCCACCCAATAACATTTTTTAAAAACTCAGTTTTGTTGGTGTCAGCAACAACACCAGGGCAGTTCACTGAAAATGCAGAAGAAGGGGCATTTCCTTTCATTAAAACACAAGGCTTTCCTCCCCTTCTAGACACATGAAAAAGATTGTCCCAACAGTGTAATGCCAGGAAAGATTACTTTTTCCCTTTAAAGCAAGGGGAAAATGGGCTAGTCAAGATTTGTGCAGGAATAGACAACGATGACATACGCAAACAAACAAACAAAGGCACACAACTAGAGCAGTTTTCCAGGATCTACTACTGAGCCACAGCCCGGCTCCCATGAACCAATGGGGCTGCCTTAACTCCAAGTCAGACCTTCAACCATGTATCTTAATATGGTTTCTTCTGCTAACAGTGGTTCTGCAAATGACCCTTTTGGGCCTCAAGATTTGCTGCTTAAGGACTTTTAAGTGGAGATGCATGGGACTGGGACCTTTTGCAGGCAAATTTGTGTTCTGCCTCTGAACTGCATTCATCCCACATGGCTCAGGGAACCACGTAATAACAGTGTTAGCAAAAAAATGTTTAGTGCGAGTCTACTTGTGTTCAAAACACTTTGCATGCCTTACCAATAAGTTTTATGACAGCATTGTAAGATAGCCCAGAAGTAGCCCCATATTGCAGTTGGAAAGCTGGGGAATGAGAAAATAGTGGTTTGCCTAAAGCAGCAGAGTTACACCCTTCTAAGCCCATTGAAGTTAATGGGCTTAAAAAGGGCAGAACTCTTCTTAGGATGGCACTATTAGTAAGATTGTGGCTGGAATGAGAATTAAATCAGAGACAGAGTTCATAATGATAATTCTTGTATTTTGGTAGTCCTTTCATTATGCAAAGCACTTCATATATATTATCACAGAAATTCTTATAAAAGGTGGGCCAGCATCACTATCTGTGCCATCCTGAGAATACATTCCCAGGAGAAAGCCCCATTGAATAGAGCTGAGTAGGGCCATGAGTAGACTTGCTTTGGATTGGTCTCTTGGTCACATGAAACCATAGTTTGATGATACTCATTGTGGTTAGTGAGATTGTTGACCATTCCACTAACTATGGCCCCACTGGTGGCCCTCCTAATGGCACCTGGTATTTTTGGCCACTGTGTGACAGTGTTGGACTGGATGGGCCATTGGCCTGATCCAACATTGGCTTCTCTTATGTTCTTATCTTAGGGTACATCAAACCAAGATCTGAAACCATGGTTTGAAGTTGGTTTATTAACCATGTTGGGCTGATCCAGATGATATTCCCTTGTAAGGGGATGTGGCTCACTGGCAGAGTATTTGTTTGGCCTGCAGAAGACCCCAGTTTCAGTCCCCAGAATCCCCAGTTCAAGGGATCAGGTAGTAGATGATGTCCAAAAACCTGGAAAACTAGTAGCCAATACTGACCTTGATGGACCAATGACCTGATCCAGCAGAAGGCAGTTCCATTTTTTTCAGTTGTTCACAATATACTGGTCACAGGGAGAGTTCCGTTTTCATAAGATATTTGTTTAGAAGAGTAACCATGTGTATTTGGCATGGTGATTAGGTAGTTTACCAGCTCAGGAAACCACCTCTGTGATGAGTTCAGGTTCTCAGTGATAAGTTCAAGTTCTGTTTGTTTGTAGCCTCTGTGATGACTTCAAGTTGTGTCTATAGCCTTTGGCATTCTGAGCCTTTGAGATGCTCCTAGGGAATGAGAGATTTGGTATCTGCCAGCATATTTCAGATGCAGACAGAATGGAGACTAACTAGCTGTCTGTGTTCTATACTTCTCCTTTGGAAGGACTGACTGCTACAGCTTCCTGCAGGACATTTGCAATGACTTATAGAAACTACTGGAGCTCTGGAGGGAGTTTTAAAAGAAATCCTTTTTCATCACAAAACATTTTTTAAAAATCAATTTACTTTGTCAAAAGATTTTTCCATGTCTACAAAATATGGTGCTGCTGGTATTTTTTTCTTCTTCCAAATTATCTCTATAAGTACTAATCAATCTCCTGGTATTCCAAACCACCTGTTTTTCTTTAAATAAACCAGATCGATCTATATAATTCCCTATAATCTTATTTAATCTTTTTGCCATAACAGTAATTAAGATTTCATAAGCTATATTTAACAAATATATAGATCTATAGGAAGAAACCAGTTGTGGATCTTTATTAGGTTTTGGTATAGTCACAGTTATTGCATCAGCCCAGCCTGGTAATATTAGAAGAAGAAGACGACGAAGAAGAAGAGATTGAATTTATACTCCGCCCTTCACTCACTTGGAGTCTCAGAGCGGCTTACAAACTCCTTTCCCTTCCCCTCCCCACAACAGACACCCTGTGAGGTAGGTGGGGCTGAGAGAGTTCTGAGACAATTGTCCTTGAGAGAACAGCTGGTACAGAGCTATGGCTTGCCCAAGGTCATCCAGCAGGTGCAAGTGAAGGAGTGGGGAATCAAACCCGGTTCTCCCAGATTAGAGTCTGCGCACTTAACCACCACACCAAACTGGCTTAGAGACTGAGACCTTGTTTGTTCAAACAGCCTAATTAAAAAGGGTACTTGTTCTATTTTGTAAGTCTGATAGACTTCTACAGGGGAACCATTTGGCCCTGAAATCTTCCCTTTTCTCATTTCTTCTAATGCTTCTTGGATTTCATCCGCATTTATTAGAGCCTCTAACATTTGTTCATGTTCTACCTTTGTTGTTGTTCAGTCGCACATTCAAGTCCGACTCTTTGCGACCCCATGGACCACATCGTGCCAGGCCCTCCTGTCCTCCACTGCCCTCCAGAGCCTGCTCAATTACATGCTCATTGCATCAATAATCAATGTTCTACCTTAAGTTGCTTTAAATCTGCCCTTAATAAAAGTTCACTTATTTTAGCTTCTTGCACTCGAGTCCCCCCTATAACTCAGCATAATAGTTATTAAATTCTCATGCTATGTCCTTATATAAATAAACTTTCTGGTCTGTGACTTTTTACATTGATGTTATGTGTTTTAAACCAGCTTTATCAGCCAGCAAATAAGCCAAAGTCTTCCCTGCCTTATTTCCTTTCTCAAAAAAGGGTCAGTTTGGTGTGCATTAACAATTTTGATGCTAAGTATCCATCAAATACTTTTCAGTTTACCTGAGCCGATGCACATTTCACCCTATCCAATTCATGATTCGTCCTTCCAGCATTTCTTCTAGTACTTTAATCTCCTGCAACATATCTGTTCTGTTCTGTTTTGTAAAATATGCCTGTTTAGCAATGTAAAAACCTCTCAGATATGCTTTGAAAGCCTGCCAAACACAAACGAAGTCCACTTCCCTAATACAGTTTGCCTCAAGAAACTCTGACATTTCCATTTTTGACTGTATATCTATTTCCCCATTACTAAGGAGATAAGTATCCAGTTTCCATGCAATTCTTATCCCAATTAGAGGTGTGCAAAAAAAAAACCCCAAACCCAGGATTTTTTTTTCTGATTTGGGTCTGTTGGACCAGAAAAATATTGGTATTTTTAATATTCCCAAATATCAGTATTAGTATTGTATTGAGATTTGGGTGAATATTTGGGAAACCCAAATTTATTTGGCTCCATTATATCCTATTTGGACTGTCCCCATAGAGTAAATGAAGAATGAAATGGGGGGTATTTGAAGCTCTGGGAGGGCTGTTTTTTGAGGTAGAGGCACTAAATTTGCAGTATAGCTGCTGGTGCCTTGCCTCACCCCCTCCCCTCAATTTTAAAAAGATTGGACTAGGGGTTCCAATTTTATGGACCCCCAAAGAAGATGCCCCCATCCTCCATTGAAACCAATGGAGAGAAAAAGGCATTTAAAGAGACCACAGTCTCTTTGCTGAGTTCACTCACCAAGTTGTGCCACAGGGGCACAGGCATGACTTGGCAAATGAACTCAGAAGGCATTTAAAGAGACTGAAGTCTCTTTAAATGTTTTATAGTCATGCCTGAATAAAAGTGGAATCATATAAGGTATAAAATAAAGTATTTTGCAGGTATTTATTCTGCTCAGTATGTACCAAGCATACACCCCTAATCCCAATATTAATCAGATTGATTTGTACAAATACTTGCACATGATCTACATAAATCTTTGGGCCAGTTTTTGCCACTGTTACTTCTTCTGTCAATAAGATAACTACTAATATATACCCCATTATCAAATATATACCCTGTTCTCCAGTTTGGCTGGAGAGCCTGAAATTTTTTTGTCATCCTCTGGGCATGGAACAGGGGTCACTGGGGGTGTATATGGGAGGCAATGTTCCCTCTAAGCTGTGGAGTCTATTGAACAAAAATTCCACTTTGTGAGCTCCTGGCATTAAAGTTGTGAGCGAGTGATCTGGCCACTACATGGATTAGTTTGCTCTGGAGCCCTCCTTCCTGAGCTAAGGCAGAAATGTGTGAGCCAGAGGCTAAAAAACTGTGAGCTAGCTCACACTAACTCAGCTTAGAGGGAACACTGATGGGAGGTATCTGTGAATGTCCTGCATTGTACAGGGGGTTGGACTAGATGACCCTGGAGGTCCCTTCTATGGTTCTATGATTCTATGATTGCACTCCTTGAGGATAGTAAAAATGGTACAGTCCCTCTCTACTGGGTGTTTATATTTATAACTATCTGCCATATTGTAATCTTTAATCCATTCCTGAAAAATAATTGGGATTGTTTTACGTGTGGCTGGGTCCTTAAATGTGTCCAAATTAGGATCAAGTATACCATTAAAGTCATTCACTATCACATTCTCACCATCAAACCAACCCCTTGTATTTGTAAGTTTTCAAAAAAAATCTTTTTTAAATTAGGGGCATAGATATTGCAGATGTTAATTCTTCTACCTCCTTTAAGTCTTCTACCAGTCTTTAATTATAATAAAGTACCCTTCAGAGTTTTCATATATGTCCTCAAGCCTAATTGGAACTGCATTTTTGATAGCAATCAAAATGCCCCTGGTTTTATTTTAGGTTAGTTTCCCTATACATTTCTTCTTTAAAAATCTGTCTTAATAACTTCTCATATTACTCCATCAATTATTACTCTTCAGTGAAAATGCCATCTACATTATCTTTTGTTGATGTCTTTGCAATCTTATGATTTTTAAAAGGGCTATTAAGCCCATTAACATTTATTGAAAAGAACATAAACTTGTTTATTTTAAACTGAAACCATTCTTACTTTTAAAAACAATCAATGCTTTTTGAGCCTTTGTACCTGCTTACAGATTCGTATCATATCCATGAATTCCTAAATCATTTTCAGACTCTTTCAGTGCCTCTGCTTCTTTCCACGTCATTTCTTTGTAGATATCCCAGCAGTTTTAACTTCAACTACTTTCCGATTATAATTCACTAATAAACAATAAATAAATAAATTTCCACCTACAATTTATACCTTTTGAACTAAGCTGTCTAGTTAGGAATTGGAGTTCCTTCAATTTCTTAGATCTTTATAGTAGATATATCAGGAAAAAATTGCCCTTCCTGGTTTGCTATCACAAGACCTGGATTATTTCTGAAGATTTCAGATATTACATTCCTAAATTGTACATCTTCATTTATTTATTTATCCATTTAAAACATTTGGTAGCCACCTTTCTTTCATGCAGAACTTAAGGCAGCTTACCGTATAAAAAAACATCATAAAAGCAACAATTAAAAACCCCACAATGTCTTAATTTAAAAACTCTTATTAGGACTACCAATAAATAAAAATTTAATAAGTCAAATGCAATTCTTAATAAAACTGTCTTCATCTGCTTCCTGGAGATCAACAGTGAGGAGGCCAGGCACACTACTCTGGGGATGTTTTTCCATAAATGTGGGGCTGCCAGCTGGATTTGAAAACTGTACTTGCAGAACTGTATTTACTTTTACAAGAGAGAAATCAGGTTAAGGGAAATTATTTTAAAAGATGGGAAAGCAATATAAGTTTGGAAATTACAGAGTGTGTCTGGAAATCAATGTTTTCCTAAGGCATACCACTTCTCAAAAATAGTGACATTAAGGAATATTGCTTTGAAATCCTATGTAGATGATATTTGACACCTTTAAGATTGGGAAATATGTTTAAAAATATGTCCAACTTGTGCTGGAAATGTGAGAAAGAAGGTTGTACATTATACTGTCCATGTGGCGTTATCTACTAGGGATGGGCACAAACTGCATTTTTGTGGTTGGTTTTGGTTCATGGTTCATTGCTGAACCACGAATCAAACCATGAAGTGATATGAACTGGGAGGTTGGTTCACAAACTGAACAGGTTTGTATAATTTCACAACCCCTGCTTTCTGCTCCCCGCAAAAAGCAGCGGGGAGCAGAAAGCAGGGGGTGAAATGGCTCAGAGTAATTTAAAGTCCTGCTTTCTGCTCCCCACAGCTTTTCACAGGGAGCAGGAAGCAGGCGTTTCCCTGCAAAATGCAGTGGGGAGCTGAAAGGGGGGGGTTAAATGGTTCGGAGCCATATAAACTTCTGCTTTCTGCTCCCTGCTGCTCAGCTGTTTTTTGTAAAAAGAAGAAATTACGGGTTTGAATGGCTGAGAGCTTTCTGCTCTACATGAACTGCCTTAAAATTTCTGGAAGTTCATGGCGACTCTTCAGTTAACAAACTTCAGCTCACAAATCAGAAACTAGCCAAGATTAATCACAAACATTTGTTCTTAAGCCTGTTCATGCTCATCCCTATTATCTACTAATCAGAAGATTCTGGGAAAGTGTCATCTAAAAATTAAAGGGGAACATATATCCTTGTCACCGCCACTTTGCTTATTACGATTTAATGTAGCTATATTGCAAACAATGTATGGCATTTTGTATGACAGTTACTAATAATGGCTAGAATGTTGGTGGCAAAGTACTGGAAACTGACACACTTACCAAATTTGGGCTGTTGATATTGGTGGACCTGGAATATAATGCTGATGGAGCAAAAAAATAATAATCTTCAAACAGTGGTGGATGTCTTTTGCTATCTTTTGGAACTTGAAATATTCCATAGAACCAGTGAGGACTGAAATACTAAGTATTGTATAATGCTGGAATGTGATAGAATCAAATATAGCTAAATCAGATGTATACAGTAGACCAAGGGTAGGCAAACTGTGGCTCAGGAGCTGCATGCGGCTCTTTCACATATATTATGTGGCTCCCAGCAGGGCAGCTGGGGAAGCTAAATATCATTAGCAAACAAATATCATTGGACAAATTAATATCATTCTCAATATCTGCTTTTACCCCTTTTGTTATTATTTTTGGCAGTCTCATTTAATGTTAATAAAAAGCAAATTTGCTTATTTTCCAATAAAAGCAGGTAATTTTTGTTCATGTCTTGTGGCTCTCAAACATCTGACGTTTATTCTGTGTGGCTCTTACGTTAAGCAAGTTTGGCCACCCCTGTTCTAGGTGGCTCTTACGCTGAGCAAGTTTGCCCACCCCTGCAGTGGACCATAGTTAAGGCAATAGATTCACTGGATTGTGTGTTAAGTATCATTTGTACATTAGATATTCTGTGTTTTGTAAAATAATAAAGAAAAGAAAAGACAAAAATAAAGAAATCCTTAACAACACACAATGAGGACTAACATTAGCAGTAATCAATACTACTGACAAGGCACTCATTCCAGACATCATGCCAAAACTTAGAATATGGTAAATACTCAGCGCAATCCCAAGAACATTTTCCTGGAAGGAAGCCTCATTGAATAGACCCGTGTAGGATTCTGAGTAGGCCTGCTTTGTATATCAAGTAGACCAGCCGAGCTGCCTCTTTATACTGTACAGAGAACACATGTTGGGTCTTGGTTCCTACCCTGTGTCAGACATAAGAGAATCATATTTTAATTGTGAGTTTTCCTCAATTCTTTCATGTGCAGGGTGCTCAGGGATAAGGGGCGTTGGCTTCCCAGCCTGAAACAGTCCTGGCAGATACTATTGAGACTGCTGGGGAAACCCATGTATATCCAAGGTGAACATGTATTTCCCCAAATAATGCCCATCTGGGACTGGCAGAAGAGGAGGAGGAGGACGAGGAGGAGATTGGATTTATACCCTGCCCTTCACTCAGAGTCTCAGTGGCTTACAGTCTCCTTCCTTTCCTCTTCATACAACAGACACCCTGTGGGGTAGGTGGGGCTGAGAGAGATCTGAGAGAACTGCTCTTGAGAGAACAGCTCTGAAAGAACTTGTGACTGACCCAAGGTCACCCAGCTGGCTGCATGTGAAGGAGTGGGGAATCAAACCTGGTTCTCCCAGATTAGAGTCCATACTCCTAACCACTACGCCAAACTGAGAAAATGGCATGCTTCCCCATGTGTACCATGATCCTGATCCTAATTGGGCCCTACACATGAAGGGATTGAGGAGACTGGATCCAAGCTAAATCTATGTCTTGGACTGGTCCTGGATCCACTCAGCTGGCTCATCCGGCTTGACATGTTGTAAGCCACAGGCTCACAGCTCTTTGGCTCTTGCCCTGTTGATGCATGCCAAAAGGCTTGTGCAACAGGCCATACACAAGCTTTTATACCTGTAAAAGGAAAAGAAAAACAGACGCTCCATTTTGCTCATATAGAGCAAGCAGACATGCTCCCAAGAAGATTGTGTACTGCTCCCTTTGGAGCCAGAGTTCTTTTGGATCCTGACATCACCCTTGATAAAAAGACGTTTGTCTGTTCATTTCATTCTTTATTGCTACGATCATTTGACCAGAAAAAAACGTTTTGTCTGTTTTACTGGACTGTTCCCCCCTTCAGAGTATGCACCAGCCTGTGAGGCACCTGGGAATCTGGGGATGCGGCAAGAGGCTCTGACTTGCCTGGGGAGAGAGGAGCAAGCAGCCAATGAGCTAAAGAATGATCCTTATTTAGGAGGGTCCTAAAATAGGAGGATGAAGTGAATCAGAGCAATGCATAGCTGGAGACCAGACAGCCCTCCTTCACCAGGCATATGGGAAACATGGCAGAGAGATGGAGGCAGGGAGGACAAGAGTGCTTTCAAGGAAGGGGCCATAGCTCAAGCTTTGGGTGCAGAAGGTCCCAGGTTGACTAAAGGTGGAGGGCATCTCTATCTATCTATCTATCTATCTATCTATCTATCTATCTACCCACCCACCCACCCACCCACCCACCCATGAAGACTCTAAATAGTAGCTAAGGATGCCCATCAAAAGGGGTAAGGCAATGGGACTTCCTGGCCCCTCTATAACTTTAGCCCTGATGGAAACTCTACGGCTGAGGACAGACTGGCAATGTAAAGCGGGGCAGGCACGCTTTGCAAACGGAGGAAAGGAGCACGTTCAGACATGCGCATCTGCCCGTCGGCTCCGTTGCGTACTTACCCGTCTCCCAGTCGCTTTGCTTCCGCTTTACCCGGACACCGGTTTTTCCTGGTGTTCAGGGGCCTTCCTCCGCATGCCTCCTGCTTCCAAACAGTGTGAACTGGAAGAAGCGGGAGGCATCCGGAGGAAGTGTGAACGCACTGGCAAAAAGTTATGCGCATGTGCGCACATGCGAAAAACATCAAAGGAAAACCAAAAAAAGTGCAGCGGTGCGCGCAAGCCGCGCGCGCTGGCTATGCGGCAGTCTGAACGCTCCGTGGCAGTCTGAACGCTCCGTATCGCCGCTGATCCGCATTGCTCTGGCCAGTGTGAACGGCCAGCTCTGTGGTTTTTTTCCCCCACTCCAGTTCCCTCCGCTTTGCCTCCGCTTCAGATTGCCAGTCTGTCCTCAGCCTACATATGACTTAGTGATTCAGATTATAAAGAGCTCCAGACATTACAGCTATGGCAGGTATCACCTGCTATACAGAGTCTGCTTCCAAGCGGCTTTGTGTGATAAGTCCAATTAGAATGCTTGGTTGCCGCTGAAATTTCACCTAAAGCAAAATGCGAAGTAAATTTGTTCCCCCCCCGGCAAAACATCTGAGGAAGTGTGAGGGAAAGGAGGGGGGTGGGGAAGCTTGGTAAGAACAGCAATCCCCCCCCCCCCCACTGCAATGTATTATTTTTAAAAAACATTTTTTTTATATACTGGCTTTCCTTATAATCTGGATTTCAAGACAGTGAACATTTTTTAAAAATGTTAAAACCAACTTTTAAAACTACACACACGGAGAGAGACATTAAACAACAATAAAAAGTGAAAACAGGAAGGAGAACTAATCAGGGAACACCAAAATAAACAAAAAGAACTTCACCCACTGGTGGGAGGGAACGGTAGATGGGGATAGATGAATCTCCCTGGGGAGAGAATCTCACAGCTTTGGTGCCACCACTGAGAAAGCCCTTTCTCAAGTTGCCACATGTTTTGCCTCAGATGATGGGGACCTCTAAGATGTCCATAACAGTTGGGTAGGTTCATATGGGAGTAGGAGGTCCTTAAGGTATGCTTCTTCCAAGCTGTAGAGGGCTTTAAAGGTCAATACCAGCACCTTGAATTGGACGTGCAAGCAAACTGGGAGCAACTGTTGGGGAAAAACTGGATATGGTCTCGACAACCAACTTTAGCTAGCATTCTGTCGACTGCATTCTGTACTGATTGTAGCTTCTAGACACTCTTCAGGGGCAGTAGATGTACAGCTTGTTACAGTGATCTAATCTAGATGTTACCAGGGCATGCACAATGGGCATGCAACAGGAAAGGCCACAGGTGACTCACCATCCTGTATGGGTGAGAAGTTCTCCTGGTCACTGCTGCCACCTACGTATCCCACTGGAAGTCCAGGTCCAACAACACCCACAAGCTGCAAATCTGTTCTTTAGGGGAAAATGCAAACCCATCCAGAATATAAGACACCTCAATGCCCAGTTCAGGCTTTCTGTAGCACCAGTTCAAATTTTCCATAGCCTCCCTGGGTCTGCTGGAAGCATGAGACAGAACTGAGTGTCATCTGCACATTGGTGACAACCCAGCCCAAATCTCCAGATGACCTCATCCTGTGGTTTTTGTGTACATATTAAAAGGCTTGGGTGAACAGGATGGACAGAGGCCAAAAAGCTTAGCAGCAGTCCCCCAGCACTACCTTCTGGTACCTACTTTCCAGGTAGGACTGAAACCACCCCAAAACAGCTACTCCCAGTCCTAGCCTCGAAAGGCAGTCCAGAAGGAAACCAAGATTAATGGTATGGAAAGCCACAAAAAAGGTCCAGGAAAATTGATGGGTTTGTACTTTCTCTGTCTATCTCTTGGGATGTGTCATTCACCAGGTTGTCCAAAGTTATTTAAGTCCCATTCCAGATCAGAAACCAGATTGGAAAGGACCTAAACAATCTGATTCATCCAGGAATCTTTTGAAGTTGTCCAGTCACCAATTGTTCAATCACCTTGCTCAAGAATTGTGCATTTGAGACTGGACAATCCTAGGTGACCACTAGAGCTAAGTTAGAAAGGTTGAGCTACTTTTGGTTCAAGAGGTTACGCATTCAATGCCTAGCATCTCCAGTTAAAAGATATCAGGTTCAGGAGCTGGGTTCCACTAAGGGTCAAGCAGAAAGGACTTTTCCCTTTTCTACCTGAAATCCTGTCTGTCACAATGGATAATACTGGGCTCGAAGACTGGTGGTCTAACATGGTAGTTTTTGTGATTTTGTGTTGGGGCCATGGCTCAACTGTACCATACATGCTCTGTACACAGCAAGTTCTAGGTTCCATCGCTGGCATTTCCTGTATTAAAGGAAAGAATCATAGTCACAGGCATCAGAGAAGATCTCCTTCAGCCTGAAAACCTGAAGAACTTACTCCAGAAAACACAGGGCTAGTTGGACCTATGGTCTAACGCACTGTAAGGTAGATTCATAAGCTAAAGAGGGAACAGCTCATTGACAAAACATGTGCTTACCAAACAGTCTTTGGCATACCCCATTCAGAGGATCTCAGGTGAAAGGTGATACAGCCTGAAGAGCCACTGCCAGTTGGAGTAAACAATACTGAGCTTGATGGATCAAGATTACTAGGCAGCTTCATATGTTTATGTGATTTTGCCCAAAGTGAAATCCAAAATGAACTTGGGGATTCTTCCTCAGGCAAAGCATCTGAGATGTTCAAGCCAAATGTTTGTATCAGACTAGTACTTTTTTTCTTTTATACATAATTAAGTATAATGTGTAATTGGCCCTTAAAATAGCCCATTTTGAATATTTCTACAAATAGGTGAGTAATATATTCTTCTTTAATTGTGTTTTCCCCGTATGTGTTTGTGTGTGAGAGAGAGTGAGTGTGTGTGTACCTGGAAGTCATGGAGACTTCTGGTGACTGATTGTATGTACATCTGGAAGTCATGGCAACCTCTAGTGACTGACCCCCCTACTGGGGGCCTGTAGGATATTCAGAGAGGTGGCTGAATAAAGCCTGCCCCCACCTCTGAACTGCTGGTACTCCAAGTAGGTCTCCCATCCAATTACTTGCCAGGGTTGACCCTGCTTAGCTTCCAAGGTCTGAGGCGACCAGGCTTGCCTGGGCTATCCAGGTCAGGGCCATAATTGTGTTTTTGAACATCTCATCTTTCACAATCAAAACGGTAATCATGGGTTGTCATTTGATGACACAAACCATCATCCCAAGTATGTAATTTGTTAAAAGTTCTTCAGATAAAAATCAATAACAAAAGTCCTGGAATGAATTACAAATGCATTTTATTGATGTATCCTGGCAAAGTCATAACAAACAGGATTTATAATTAAGCAGCTACTCTGAAGAAATAATTCACTTTGGCCTTTATCTTAAGGCCAAAATTCCAACGACACTTCTGGTACTGGAATACTGGGTGTGTACCTGGGCCCTAAAAACCAGCCAAGGGGGTGGGGACATATAGAGCAAGGCTGTGAAGCTGGGCAGGGAAATTTATCTCTCCTCCCTCCTTTTCACTTTTCCAGACTGAAAACACGCTCCTCTGGTTTCCCCAATCAAAAATGCCTGTTAAAATGCCCTCATAAGGAAAAAAGACAGATATTTGTACTGAACCTGGCTTTCTCCACATTACGGCTTAAAGCGGCCATCTTTAATTGTTGAAATGGAGCCCAGCAAAGCCACAACTTTCAGATTTCTCCTTCCTCAGACTGTGGTAGTTGTTTAGTGTTCCAAGAAGGGTAGTAAATAATTTAGAGTCAGGCAGGGGTAATAAGGAAAAGTCTTTATTAAATAAATCTGCTTGTAACTCCTGAACTCTCTCTGTCTCTGTCTCTCTTTGCTGAGTCGCTCCCTGTAGCTGTTTCCTCACACACTTTCAGCCCTGTGTCCCTGCCTTATTCCTAGGGATGCCAAGCATCCTGGCTCTTTGCCCAGGAGATGGAGGGGGGCAAGAGAACATGAGCTGGTATTGCGTCTACACACTTACTTCACTCAGGGCTGGCCCAAAGTTTTTTTGCACACTAGGCGAGGATACCTTCTGGTGCCGCCGCCGCCCCCCCGTGCACCCACCAATTTTCAAACAGGGTGTCTGTTGCAGGGACAGGAAGGGAAGGGGATTGTAAGCTGCTCTGAGACTCCGAGTGAAGGGCAGGGTATACATCCAATCTCCCCTTCTTCTTCTCCTTATTCTTTCCTAGCTTCCAACATGCAGGGAAATTTTAACACGAGGAAGGTTTCAGGTGTGTGATCCAGCATGAAGTGATGTTTAGACTGGCAGACAGACTAGGATCTAGGAGATCCAGGTTTGAATCCTTCCTCAGCCATGGAAGATTGCTGGGTGACATTGAACCAGTCACCCCGTCTCAGGCTAACCTGCCTCACAGGGTTCTCGTTTCCTGGCAGTCAGAAGGTCTTTGGAGAGGGATGTGAAGTGACAGGACAGTGGGTGTGTGTGGGGGGGGGGGGGGGGGAAGGCAGGTTGTTGTACCCCTCTCTTCAGCACTGCACACTTCCCACTGAGGCAGAGGAGGGAGGGGAGCCAAGTTGTTGGCTCGGATCACTTGTCCATGGTGCAGGCAGACCCAGTGTCTCCCTCCCTCCCCCCACCTGCTCTCCCCCCGCCTGCTCTCCCCCCTTTTGCTTGCAAAGCAAGAGAATATCTAAAGGACCTGGCTGGGGGGGGGGCGAGCAATGGGTGGAGGGGATGTAGGGTGCTGGGATGCCAGCAAAACAACTCCTCCAGCAGCCACCAAAACAGCTTCTCCCCCCCCCCTTTTCCCACCTGTGTTTCACTCCCTTGGGGGACTGCCAGTGAGCGGGGGGGGGGGACAAAACACATCTAGGGGGAAGACCCTGAAGCAATCTAGAGGGGGACACCCCCCCCCAGTGAGGACAGGGTCTGCGCAGAAGTGGTCCCAGGTTTGTGGTTGGCCGGAGAGGGGCAAGTCACCAGGAAGGCCCCCGGTTCTGTTGGCCTGCCAGGTGCATCTCTGGGATGCCAGCTCATCTCTGCCACTACAGACAGGCTCAGAGGGCGTGATGACCCATCGGGATCCGAGCCCCCCATTCTCCCCTAGGCTCCCCGCAGAAGGGCGGCAACTCCCAGCGCCCCCTCCCCATTCCTCCCTGTCCCCCAAATACTGGAGCTCCTCCTCATCCCCAGTCGAACCGATGCCATCCCCCACCCCTCTAATTCGAATTCGTGTCCTGGGGGGGCAAGGGTGAGGCAGGGGGTTCACCCCCTTGTCCATCGGGATTCTGGCCGGGGCAGCAGGGCGTCCATGGCAGGAATTGAGGGTGGGCAGGCAGTGAGGGCTACCAGATCTGGCAGGTGGCCAACCATTTCGGTGCTCACCAACAGGGGGTGTCCTAGGCAGAAGTCTAATCTGCCTGGTGGGTGGCCCTGCTTTCACTTCTGGGGGAAATGAGCAGTTGTTCCTATCTTGTATTGAATGGTGAGAAGACAAACCAAATCAAAGTCCTCCCACTTCCATTCTTAAATTGTAAGCTGTTTATCACCAGTTGTCAAACAGTGACCTGTACATGATGAGTTGGACCAGCAGAAAAGCTTGCATGTACACCACCATTTCCTCATGAAGGGGTGCCAGCCTCCAGGTGGGGCCTGGAGATCTCCCAGAATTACAACTGATCTCCAGGAAACATCAGTTCTCCTCTGGAGAAAATGGCACCTTTGGAAGGTGGACTCACTATAGCATTATACGCCACTGAGTTCCCTCCTCTCCCCAAATGCCACCCACCCCAGGCTCCACTCCCCAAATCCCCAGGAATTTGCCAACCTGGAGTTCTATTATCAATATTATTTGTCATTTTTTAAACCCTTTTAATTTGAAAAGCACTGAATGATCTTTCACTTGTGACCAATGCTCCCTGTAAGCTGTGGAGTCTTGTGAGCAAAAATCCTACTTTGTGAGCTACTGGTCTTAAAGTTGTGAGCGAGCGATTTGGCTGCTGCATAAATTAGTTTGCTCTGGAGCCGTCCTTCCTGAGCTAAGACAAAAATGTGTGAGCCGGAAGCTAAAAAACTGAGAGCTAGCTCACACTAACTCAGCTTAGAGGGAATATTGCCTGTGACCCTGGCCCATGTAGGGGATACACACAGGACTTTCTGGTAGCCACCTCATAAATGGTAATAGTGGCTTTATGGGAGGGGGTGCAGGGGGATTCCCAGTGCAGGCACTATGATGCCATTCTGGTGTGACCTGCTGTAGGCATTTGTGCAGGCACAAAATTCACATTGGATTGTACCCCCCTTAATGAAGGCTACTGTTTAGTAGTATCTGAGAAGTGCCCAGCCCCACCCTTCCAGCTGCTTAGCTGCTGTTCGACATTAGTAAGCCACAAATATTCACATGTGCCTCAACGGTAATTAGTAAGAAATTCAATATGTGTTCTGCAAGGATCAGTCTGTTGCCAGCTGTCTGTGAATCCCAACCCATGAGAAGCTGGTGAAGGGGGAATTCCAATACCAATGAGAGTCAGTGTAGAGTAGAGTAAAACAATTGGGTAGTAGGTGATATAACTGACCTCTGCCTGACACCCCGGAGAGCTGCTGCCAGTTAGAGTAGGAAATACTGGCCTTGATGGGCCAATGGTCTGATTCAGGATAAGGCTGGTTCGTGAGTTAAACACAACATTTTTGTTTCCCCCAACCTTTTTTTTGTTAGGATCCAGCCTGATGAAGAGTTCTGGAGAACTCAAAAGCTTGCAAACTGGGTTGAGTTCATACACAGGATTTTTGAAGATCGAGGAGGAAAAAGATGCAAAATCCTACCTCCCACGGCAGACTTCATGATGTTCCTGGTGGTTCTCTGCCTCTCAAGGAGCAAAATATTGGGGGCATTATCAGACTGTGGGGGGGGGGAGTGTCATACTCTGCTGATAGAAATCAGCAATTAATTTTTGTCTGTGTGAATTCAAGGGCTCTTCTGCATTTTCATTTTCCTTGCTTGTAGGTGTCTGTTTTTTCAAGGGGGGGGGATTTCGTGTTCTGCATGTGTTTTGCTCCTCCCTGTGGTTGATTCGATATTACACTAGTTTATTTCCAGCATAAAAACCTGCAGTTTAAGGCTGATATTACATCTGACTTTCCCGCTGGAATCATTCTAGTTCCAAAAAACACCTGCCCATACCTCTGTGCGGTGTGAAACCGTGCTGCCACTGAAATATCCATATCTACTAATTGCTCTCCTGTGGTCAAGCTAGTATAATACCGCTTTATTCTGCTTTAAACAATTGTGGTTTCTTAGTGCACTTAAACCCTCTGGAGTGAAATTTCACACCACTGTGAAATCAGCACAGGAAAAGACAGCAGTCAAACTACTTTAGAGGGGAGTTGTAAAATCAGCCTAAATCTGCAGGGAGATATGCCGGATGTAAACTGGTATAATATCAAATCAACCAGTAGAGGGAGAAAAACATGCAGAACAGGGGAAAACCCCCCAAAGAAACAGGAGCTTACAACCAAAGAAAATAAGAATGCAGAAAAGGATTCACACTATGGTGTTATTTTGGTTGATTACAAGAAAAGGTATGACCTGGACTGTGGGTTTTGGTTTAGGATCTTTCTTTGGACCTGCAAACCCTTGTTGCTTAGTGGGGAGATCCATTTTCCAGCCCATTGTATAACATACTCACCAAATGACTATTTTAAGATTTCAGAAGTATTTCAGGCTTTTTCTGAATCAAATATTTAACTTTAACACTGGTGGTCCTTCCAAGAAGAAGATGAGAGAAGAGATTGGATTTCTATCCCGCCCTTCACTACCCAAGGGAGTCTCAGAACAGTTTACAAACTCCTTTTCCCTTCCCCTCCCCACAACAGACACCCTGTGAGGTAGGTGGGGCTGAGAGAGCTCTTTCCCAAGCTGTCTTTAAGAGAACACCTGGTACAGAGCCACGGTTTGCCCAAGGTCATCCAGCCAGGTGCAAGTGGAGAAGTGGGGAATCAAACCCGGTTCTCCCAGATTAGAGTCCGCACACTTAACCACTATACCAAACTGGCTCAAGCGAGTTCTTTAATCAGTTTTTCTTGAAAAGAAATCCAAACTATTTTTCATGGGCATTATCAGTTTTAGGTACTTCAGAAAAAATAATAATAAAATATTTCATTTGGCAAATTGGCCCAAAAGATATCTGGCTGACCTCAACCAGGGCCAGGGCCTTTTCCACCCTGGCTCCAGCCTGGTGGAACTCAGCCGAGTGATATCTGCACTCTGTCTGATCTATTAAAGTCTTGTAGGGCATGTAAGGCAGAGATGTTTTGTCAGGCCTTTGGTTGAGGCCAGTGACGGTACTTTACATCTCCCTGGCACCCTCCCTACCCCCATGACTAGATGCTAGCACTGCCATCTTGTTTTTAAAATGTTTAAATGTTTCTGAATGTTTTAAGTATTGCATTTTTATGGCTTTGACTTATTTTACATTGTAACAAACCAAATTTGTGAACTGCCCTGAGCCCCATGCAAGCGGGGAAAGAGCCTTTACAAATCCTAATTTAATAAACAAACAAACAAATATTTAACTTGATTAAAATCATCAGTTTTTAAAAGTTTACCCATGAAAGGCAATATTCAAAAAGAATTTTTTCCCCAGATCAGAATATCAAATATGAATTGTGATTGTTTAGCAAAGATCAAAATTTGCGCACAATGTCCTTTTGATTCTAGTCTGGACACTTTTTATCCCACAAGGCATTCTTGCTAAAATACCACTGACAACGGTATGATTCTTCACGCATTTTATTGTAGAGAAGAGCAGAAACTTGGACATTTCTGACTAGCTGCACTGTGACAATTTTATGCAATGAGACAATTATGCACTGTGACAATTGTATGCAATGAGATGAGAAACACCCGCCAAGCCCAAACACACCAGCTGGAGGCGTAGCGCCTGGGGACAATCAGCTCCATGAGAAAGTACAGAGCTTTCAGTCTGATCCAGGGCCAACAGTGCCCACAAAGAAGAAAGAGGAGGGTCATAGGAAAACGGTACTTCATGTTATGCAGTGATCTCTGCTTATATGAGAAATGCTTATTGCTTGGGGAGCCACCTGCCACAAATGACCAGCGCTACTGCTGCAACATAGCTGGTGAATCTAAACAGCTGCATGGTTGCCAACCTGCCAGGAGGTGTAAAATTTTGCACAAGCAAGATCACTGGAATAGTAGAAGGAGAAGAAAAGGAGAAGAGATTGGATTTATACCCCGCCCTTCACTACCCGAAGGAGCATCAGAGCGGCTTACAAACTCCTTTCCCTTCGCCTCCCCACAACAGACACCCTGTGAGGTAGGTGGGGCTGAGAGAGCTCTGACAGAAAGTGCTCTTTTTCAAGAACAGCTGTGTCAGAGCTATGGCTTGCCCAAGGTCATCCAGCAGGTGCAAGTGGAGGAGTGGGGAATCAAACCCGGTTCTCCCAGATATTAGGGTCCACGCACTTAACCACTACACCAAACTGGCTCGCCTACTAGTTCCAAGTTTCTGTTTCTTTCAAAGAAGCTGGTCTCTAGCCTTCATGGCAATGGGGAATAACTTTCTGTCTAAGGATTAGAAGTCTTTAATATGTGGAGTCGGTTACTTTTTTTTGGTCAAGAGAACAGGCATCTGAATCCCACATCCTTCTCCATAGACAAAGAGACATCTTCCCTCTGTCTTTGCATGGCTGTTCATCTCCAGTTTCTTTACGTTTATGATTCCCATAATTGCTACCCCTGCCAATAAATCCTCTGTTCTGCACCCCGCTCCATTTGCATACCAAGCGGATTAGGATTATGAAGTCATGTTTGTTGATTGCGCATATTGTGATTTCTGAACATGTGTTCTACCAGTCACATTTTGCTTTGTCATGCTAATGCAGCTTGTCTATCAAATGGTCTAGAATGAGTTTACCCTGAATACTACCATTAAACAGGGTGATTAATTCATAAGATAAAACATGCGACAAATATATTTGTAACAGCCAGCACAGTAATATTACAATGAAAATGGTCACAAATTTCTTGCAGTGTAATCCTAAACCGAGTTATACAGTTCTAAACTCCTTGACTTTAGAGGTATAACTCTGTTTAGGATAGTGCTGTTAATGAATGTTGCAAATAGAAACTTTAAAAAACCCTTTAGTGCAGACCCCCCCTTCTAAAGAATATGAATTTCTTCTTTGGAAGTAGTGGGTAGGAAAAATTAATAATGATACAAAGGTTATGTTTCATGGAGGTACAACTGCCTCAAGGGAAATCTGAATGTGCATATGTGTAAAACATAGCATAGTAGCACAAAACTTGTTTGAAGGAAGTAATAAATTCACTGGAATGCAAATGCAGAACAGCATCAATGTTGTGCGAATATGATTTCATGACCCACATCTGCATTCCTGTAGTCTTGGTGGGGGCTCCAATTGCTGCCAACAAGTCCTAATTGCTTCCAAGATGTTGGCTTCAAATAGAGATTCATTCATGCATTCATGATGGGGCCTCCGACTCCAGGGTAGCATACACCTAGTGGGGATCCTACTGCTCCAGGGTAACACATGCCAAGTGGGGGAATTACTTCTACATAAGGTTCATTACTGATGCCTACACCCCGAACACTTACAGAAGGGACACTGATAGGTGGGAATCCAACTGCTGGTATTCCTACAGCTGGCACACACCCTACATCTAAACCTCCACCAACTCCAGAACCTCCCCCCATAATTACAGGGCCACCTCCAAGCTTGGGAACTAATCCTCCACCTCCATATGGGATGCCACGTACTTGCTGATAACCACCAGAAGCCCAGCCTCCAGAGACACATTGCGGGCCTATATTACTAGCTGATCCCTGTGCACTTCTGGAGCTATATCCCCTTCCTGAGTACTGTGCATCTCCAGAGCCTTGACCCCCACTAGTGCTCCTATTTCGGTGGTATTCACCACTTCTGGAGCTCCAGTTTCTGTGTCCTCCAGTATATTCTCCACCATACCCCCCTCCAAGTCCTCCACCATTTTCTTGGCCAGAGTCTCCACTATCTCCTCCACGGGAGCCTCCACCCAACATTCCTCTGTTTCTTCCTCTGAATTCACTACTCGAGCTCCTACATCTTCCAGATGCTCCATCATTTCCTTCTCCACGTCCTCCACTGTTGTCTCCTCCATATCCTCCTCCACTTCCACCTCCACCACTGTATCCTCCGCCACAGCTTCCACCATATCCTCCTCCACCACTGTATCCTCCGCCAGAGCTTCCACCATATCCTCTGCCGGAGCTTCCACTGTATCCTCCTCCACCACTGTTTCCTCCACCCAAGCTTCTGCCATATCCTCTACCAGAGCTTCCGCCGTATCCTCCTCCACTACTGTATCCTCCGCCAGAGCTTCCACCATATCCTCTGCCAGAACTTTCGCCATATCCTCCTCCACCACTGTTTCCTCCGCCCAAGCTTCCGCCATATCCTCTGCCAGAGCTTCCGCCATAACCTCCTCCACCACTGTTTCCTCCACCCAAGCTTCCACCATATCCTCTACAATAGCCACCACCCATCGCTCCTCCATATTCCATTCCACAGCCACCACTCCAGCTCCTCCGTCTTCCATATCCTCCATCATTCATTCCTCCATATACTCCACTGTACCCACCACTGTAATCTCTACCATATCCTCCTCCACATCCACCGCTGTAGCTGCTACGTCTTCTGCATAGTCCATATCCTCGTTTGCAGATGTCATAGCCTAATCCATACATTCCACCGTATCCTCCTCCAGTAGGACCATATGCAAATGAAGCTGGGTAGCCAATGACATCTTCAGTACCGGGAGGCTTGACAATGTCTACAAAGGATAATACATACACAGAAATTTCAGCTTAAATGTCAAACTTTGGGTAAAGAAACTCATGTAAAAATTGGCTGCTGGATCAGGCCAATGGTCATCCAGTACAACATTCTGTTTCACACACTGGCCAACCTGATGCCTGTGAGAGGTTTATAGGAGGAGTACAAACTGAGGCCAGTAGCACCTCAGAGACCAACAAAATTTCCCAAAGCCACCGATGGACCTGAATTTGTCCCTTCCCCTTTTAAAGCCATTACCTCATTGCACAGCTGTGAATTCCACAAGTTAACTGTACATTGTGTTTCTTATGTGCATCCTGAATCTAAGATACAGGCAAAAGTTTCCCTTACTTGAAAGCCAGTCAGATCTGACTCTAGGGGGCGGGGCCCATCGTTTCCAAGCTGAAGAGCCAGCGCTGTCTGAAGACATTTCCATGGTCATGTGGTCATGACTAGACGCCGAGGTGCACGGAATGCTGTTGCCTTCCCACTGAAGCATTACCTATTTATCTACTTGCAATTTCTTGCTTTCTAACTGCTAGGTTGGCAGGAGCTGAGGCCAGAGACAGGAGCTCACTCTGTCACACGGCACTCGGGTCTCGAACTGCTGAACTACTGACCTTCTGATCTGTAGCTCAGCATCTTAACATCTGAGCCACCAAGTGCCCTAACCTCGGGGCCTGAATCTACAGCCCATCAACTTCACTGGGTGCCCCAAAGGGAGAAAAAGTTCAGGGAGAAAAAGTTCTCTCTCCCCCCATTCTCTACCTAATTTCATAAACCTCTATTATGTCCTGCCTTAGCCACCTATTCTCTAAACTCGTGCATTTTTATCCCACCCACCCTTCCTTCCAGAAGCTCACTGTGGCATACGTCATTTCGCTCCCGCTATTTTATCCTCACAACAACACCTAGAGGACTGAGTCAGGCTGAGAGGAAAAGTGAATGGCCCAAAGTCACCCTTGGCAGAGTAAGGATTGGAGCCTGGGTCTTCCAGGTCTCCAAGTCGGACAGTCTAACCACTGTACCACCTTGGCAGTCATGGGATTGCCCCACAGCCAGATAAAAGGGAGCCACCAGCAAGAAGTTACTATTTACATAACTCTTCCAGACCCAGCTTTTACTCTTTCTCAAAATGCTGAAGCACATATTGCATGCACATAAGCACTATAAATACACAAGCAGGATGCAGGCAATTTTAAGATGAGGAAAGGAACATCTTGTGTCCAAAAAAACATCATGGCCCAATCTGCATTTGCTATGTAAAGCTGTTCCATGCAGCTGTGGCGCCGGCGTCCCATTTGGCTTAGTATAAAGCTCTCCTCTGTCTGCTTCAGGATGCAAGTTGTTTAGGGAGAGCATGAGAGGAAGGGGTGGGCATGCTTCCAGCCCCCCCCCCCAAAATATGATTGTAGAAAAATGTTCCATGGCTGCTTTTAAACGCGAACAACTGGGTTTTTAGCTAACTTGTTTCCTTTGTGACAATTTGTGTATCAAATCCAGATAAGGCGATGTGACACCGTAGTGAAGGAGTCATCACTAAATGGCAATAAAATGATGCAGACAGCCCATACTGAGATGAAACAATAGGAGAGTGGATGCGGCATAAAATGCCGACAGAAATTTGTGAGACGATGTGAGATCATTAGCACAATGGTGGGAAATACCAATGCAGGTTGGACCCATATCTTCTTCAGTATAAATACAGCAAGAGTTTCCAGGGCTAATGTCCCAAACAAATCCTACTTGGCAAGTCCCTGGGAGCACTAGTGATTAACATTAGAAAAGATAAATCTCAGCCGCCAAGGTTTAACTACCACAGCCCGAATGGGACTGAAAACAGGACAGGCGAGCAGTGCGACATGGGCTAGAGGGATATCAGCATTCCATTCGGGCTGGCCAGGGCAACATACCAAGTCAAGGAAGGGAAGGAAACAAACACAGGAACGGAGTGTGGGTGAAGGGACGAAAGGTCACTGCCAGGGGATCTGAAACAACCTTCCTGTCAAACATTCTCCCTGCATTTCGATGCCGAATATTGCTGCTGAAGGCAGTCATCATCATGAGATAGGGAATAATAAATCAAACAGAAAAACTCAACCAAATGAATTGACCGGCAGCTTCCAGAATCCAGCCACAACACCTCAAAGGGGCAGGGGGAACAGTTATGCAAGGGAGCTGCCACTGCTGAGAAGGCCCTGCCTACTTTAATTATCCACTTGCCCTCCAAAATCAGGGGGCACCTGGAGAAGGCCCTCCCCAGAACACCTTACTAGATGGGTAGGTTAAAAGTGGAGTAGGGAGCCCTTCAAATGCCCTGGGACCAGATATTCTGGGAGGCGAGGATGCTTTTCCTTAGTGCATTCATGGGTTTTAAAATAAGGGAACACTTTTGCTCAGTAAGGCTGACTTTCATATTTTCAAGGTTAGAACCGGAAGTTGACATGTAATGGAATTTGGTATCTGGCAATGTTTGATTGCTGGTAGCTTAATGACGTTTAGTATTTAATGTCGGCTTGGATCAAAACTATCTAGAGCTGCCAACAAGAAGCTCAGCAGTGCAATCCTATGCATAATTAGCTGGAAGGAAGCCCCACTGAATACAGTGAGACTTATTTTTCCATTAGGTTGTTCTGTAAGATACTCGGTAGTCCAATCCAATCAAATTATTGCATATAGCCATTGGCCATCACAATATAAAATATAAAAACAGTACAAAGATTGGCAGTGCATAAAATCAAAAAATATATATAAATGAAGTGAGAATATAAATTTCAAAGTCAGGTTTCTTAAATAGAACATTCTAAAAGTACAGTCATTTCGTAACCTTATCTCTAATTTTCCTTGCAGCATGAGCATAGAGTGCCATTCTATAGGAGATGGTGGGACTGACATCCGAAAGCAAAAAGGTTACTATTTCAATGCCTGATGTGAATTGTAAAGTTGTTAGAACTGGGTTAAGAAATTTGTTTCTTGGACCAGTATACACAGGGCATTCTCAGTAGTCAGAAATCCCATGTAATATAGTGCTAAGAGTGTTGGAATTGGATCTGGGAGACCCCACTATGCCATGGAAGTTTGCTGGGTGACCTTCAGCCAGTCACACACTCTCAGTCTAACCTACCTCATAATGTTGTTAGAATAAAATGACAGAGAGAACGTTATAAGCTGATTTGGGAGAGAAAGGCAGCTTATTAAACGAAGTAAATAGTAATAAATAATACAGACAAAGTATGAGGTAAAATCTCATGTTCGGCACTTTGAATGTTAAGTATGTATTTTTAGCTTTAAAATTATGATATTCATAATCTTGGTGGATTTTAAATACTTGGGTTTTTTTTAAATTTTTAAATACTTGTTTCTTTTCCACTTCAGTTCAAAAGAGGACAATAACAGCAGTACAAAGTGAATTATTCTAATACAACACAGCCTCATTTGTACTTACCGATACTGACAAAATTGCCTGTGTAGATCCTATTTAGGTAAAAGAAAAGAGAATAATTATTGTAGATCTGGGAAGAATTGACTAACTTCTCCTGTGCAATTTCTTTTATTTTATTTATTATTTTACATTTATACCCCGCCCTCCCCCAAACGGGGACTGTGCAAGGCACACACAAGAAGTAGGGTTGGCTTTGCCCACTGGGGGTGGGAGTTCTCCAGCCACAGTGGGCCTTTCCCACTGGCACTCCAGCAGTCTCAGGAGAGAAAAAATGCAGTCAGTGACAGTGTGACATCACTTTCAGGAAAACCCAGATGTGATGACACACCTCTCTTAAGAACTGCCAGAATCTCTATGATAAAACCCAGAAGTGATGTCAGTCTGCCCTAGGAATCACTGAAAGCATTATGGTTTTACCATAGTGTTCTTGGTGATTCCTAGAGAGGTGTGATGACACATTTTATCAGAAGTGAGGTCATGCCGTTGCTTACAGCCATCCCTGCCATGTCCCCCCTCCCCGTCTCCTGCTGGTTGCCAGGACAGACCTGGCAACCTCAACAAGAAGTTACTATTGGGCTGATCTTATTTATAAAGCAACAGCCACATGCTTTTTTGGCAGGTGGGTTGCCAGGTCCCCACTGGCCACCGATAAGAGGTGGGAGGCACCAGGGAAGGTGTATGAGGGTATCATGGCAGCAACAGGCACCACATTGGGAACCCTTAGTCTAGAATGACACAGGCAGTGGCTGTTCAGTGTCTCAGGCAGAGGTCTTTTGCATCACCTACTACTTGGTCCTTTTTCACTGGAGACAGATGGGCTTGAACCTGGAATCTTCTGCGTACAAAGCAGATGCTCTACTACTAAGCCACAGCTTTCTCCCTAAGGCCCAAAAGAATGTCCCATACTTAGCTGAGCAATGAGTTAGGATCTAATCCACTGCTTTTGTCCATATTTATTGCTGTGGATAGTACCTTTTCCAGAAAAGGAATGTCTGGCACCAGCCAAAGTTAGGGCCAGCCTCTACACAAAGGTAGGGCCAGCCTCTACACAAACCTGGATGATTGCCTAGGGCTCCAGAGCTGGAGGAGTGCCAGGTAGTCTGCACTGAGTGGAGGGAGCACTGTCTTAGACTGAGTCATACCATTGGCCTATCTAGCCTAGGACTGCCAACAAGCTAGATAAAAACTGTCCTGCCCTTTACCAGAGGCTCACTGGGATGACTTCTCATTTTACTCTCTAATGAATGAGCCCTACTTTGCCTAGAGTGCTGAGCCCCCTTGGGCCAGCTCTGAGAACTTCTGTCAGTGCAGTTCCAGCAAGGACCTTTCATGCTTTATCGCGCGCACACACACACACACGCACACGCACACACACCATTTTAGAATGTAAATGAGAACCATGTAGATATCTCCAAGTCCCTAGCTGCTTTTTTTTGGGGGGGGGGGGGGAAATCAGTAAGGGGAAATAATTTTAATTTCCAAAGCTTTTATCGTCTGAGTGGATGTAGGTGTGGTTCTGCTGATTTCATTTTTATTATGAAGTGGACTCATATTGGTGTTAGTCTACTGCTAGACATTTTAATGATTTTGTAGGGTGCTTTTTAAAAAAGTGAAGGTTGTTTCAGGGAATGTTATTGTTCATTTTGTGTCTAGAATTAAAAAAAAAAATTTGTCCAGCAGACCAAGAGTTGCTTCCCATCCTTTAAAAAAAAGAATAATAATCCATCTCAACTGTCAGTTAGTCTTGATGACTACTTAGGATAAGGAAAAAAAGGCCTGTTCCCAGTTGCCGGTCAGCCTAAAGGACTTCCTCATGCGGTCTCAATATCCCAATGGATTCATTTGCTTGGGGAAAAGCACACATCCCTAGAATATAGTTGCTACAGAGTTAAAAGAATGTCAGTATGACAGGTCATGTTTCTCAAAGGTGGCCAATGAATTTAGGTATAAATCCTAAGTGGGTATAGGATGAAATCTGAATCAAATTTGAACTCCCTGATCAGGAGAAACATCTTTTTTTGGGGGGGGGGGATTTTAGTTTGTGTGTGTGTGTGTGTGTGTGTGTATGCATGTGAGTGTGTGTGTGCACCTGGAAGTCATGGTGACCTCTGGTGACTGATCCCTACTGGGTGCATGGAGGATATTCAGAGAAGTGGCTGAATAAAGCCTGCCCCCATCGCCGGTATTCAAAGGAGGTCTCCCATCCAAGTACTTACCAGAGTCAAGTCTGCTTAGCTTCCCAGATCTGATGAGATCAGGCTTGCCTGGGCTATCCAGGTCAGGTCAGGAGAAACATCTTTGTGGAGATCCAAGGAGGCTAAAATACCTTTTAAGATCTGCAAAATTTCTGGGATGTTTGTGCAAGCAGATCTTTAGAGTAAACCCATCGTTACCTGCTCTCTTCTCCCTCCAGCAGTGTCTTGTATGTAGCGATTTCAATATCCAGGGCCAGCTTGGTATTCAAAAGCTCGTGGTAGTCCTTCAGCAAGCGAGCCAGATCGTCCTTGGCCTTCTGTAGTGCTGTTTGCAGCTCGGTTTGCTTATCCCGGGCATCTTTAAGAGCAACGTCCCCCCGCTGCTCAACATCACAAATGGATGTCTGCAGGCAATCAACCTGTCCAAAAAAGGAGCCCACAACTGAGTTGATTCAACGGAGAAATGGCACTGGTATACATGTGATCACGGTAATAAGTGTAAAGCCATGGCATTGGTGGATGTCAGCAAATGCCTGATTTGGCTATATCATGATGTCACTGAGATGTCTGGCCTACCTGCTTCTTCACTGAGTCGTGTTCAGACTGCATCTTATTGAGCAACCGGGTCAAATCAGCAATCGCATGTTGGTTGATCTTCAGATCATCCGAATATTTCCCTTTCTGCTGCTGAAGCTCTAGGAACTGAGATCCGGAAACAAGAAACAGGCCTGTTACTAACATTTTTGCTTAAAGCGTGGGTACTTCCTCCAGTGAAACACGTGAAGACTTTCTGATAAAAGTCCACGAGTTTCAGTGAATCTAGCAAAATTTCTCAAGGTTGTGTTTCCACACATACCTAGCTTGTCACCAGGTTTCAACTGAAGCAAATGTTGAAATGACATTCCTCCTCAGGCAAAATGTCTGAGGTATTCTGAGAAAACCTAATGAACATTTTTAGAGTCCAGTGGCATCTTTAAGACCAACAAAGGTTTATTAAAGGTATGAGCTTTCTTGTGCAAGGCCCACTTTTTCAAGTACACTGGAATGGTAGATGAGGTTCAAAACTTATAGACAGGGACTTAACAGGAAATTAACATGTAACATGATGATGTTTAAGTTATGCAAAGTGAAAAACTAAATAACAAGGTTATAAGGTCAACAGTTGTAAAGCCACTGGACTCTAAATTTGTTCTACTGCCCCCATAATGTCCCTGTGCTGTTCACACCATGTAGCCAACAGCTGAGATTGTACAAACTAGAACCAGTGAATGCCTCTTGAACCACTACAGATATGTAAATTGTGTTCTGTGGCTGTGGATGGACTCACTAGATGAGAACATCCATGAACAGTGTGCTCCTAAGCACAGTTACACCTTTCTAATCCCACTGATTTCAATTGACTTGGGAAAGTGGAACTCTTTTGAGGACCGCACTGCAAATAAGTGTAGTATAGCCATGGTCTTTCCTACCCTGCTTTCATATAAAGCGTTCGCTTCTTCTTTGCTCCTCTGGGCAACGCTCTGATACCAGGCTTCAACATTTTTGATAATGAGGTCAGCATCTATTTTTCGGCTGTTGTCCATTTGCAAAAGGATGTTCGTGTCACAGATGTGACAGTCTAGCTGTGCTAGTTCCTGCAAGACAAAAGTCTGTGTCAGAATAAGTATCCGAGAAAGTCCATTTCTTTCTATCCCTTCTGCGGTTGGTTTACTAAAAGAGAAAATGGGCTGAGGCAACTGAGTGCTAAACTCGAACCATGTTGTCAAATGAACAGGGGCTGCCTGTGGTTAATCAGTGGTAAATGGCAAATTACTTTGTACATGCTCCGTGTGCTGGCATCCTTCCTGTGATTTAAAAGTCCCAGCCCGTTTAAGCTGTAAGTGCCAACTTACTTATTTCCATTGACTGTCTCCTGCAGTGGTTGTTCTGCCTGATCATTCCAAACTAGTTGTGGAAATTGAACTTCTGACCTTCTGTGGAGGTGGACAGGATGGCACTGACATTATGACGCTGTGCATCGTGACGTGGGCAGTGGTGGAGATGGCCCTGCATAAAGGATAGGCTCCACCCCTGCCCAGCCAGTCATTGTCTCATGCTCAGCCCACCCTCCCACCCTGTTCTCAGTGCAGGTTATGGCTGGTCACCTTTTGGGGCCAGGTAGGAATTTTTCACCTCCAACCATGATTGGCCTTTGGGAGGAAGTGTTTGCACCTACCTTGCACTGGGAGCAGTGGAGCTGACACTTGATTGTGGTGGTTGCTGGTAAATAGGTTGGTTACTTGACAGGGTAGTGCGGGTAAAAAAGCAGAACCAGTGAGCACCTTAAGGTGTATTCTCGTTGGGGAACAAGGGGGCATCATGAACGGCCTTTGGGTTTTGCAGCCCAGGGCTGGGAATGATGACCACTCCTTGGATAGGCTCCTCCCTGCAAGCTGTGCGGCTTCAGGGGTACGCGCTCTGGGGTGGTGACCAGTTTGCCGGGCTGTGGGTCGTGAGGCAGACTGTTGGCTCAAGGCCAGGGCTGATGACTCGTCCCATGGTGGGCAAGGAGATTGGTTGGAGAGTGACACCTGCCTTGCTGCTCAGTTTCTAGTATTCTTCTAAATAGTTAATACAGTGGCCCTTGTTTGATTCCAATTCAGTGTCTGCCTCATTATTCCGATGGGGGGGCAATTGTTTAAGACTTGGCACCCAGATTTGTTTATTTTCAACTTCCCTCCCCACTTCGTGTTGTTGATATTAAATTGGATCCTTTGGTAAATTTCTGCTAGTGGACAGGTGGTTGAGTTTTGCCCAGTTGCCCTCTGCTGCTGCAGACCTCCAGGTTGCTCTTCATGCTGCTCTTGAGGGTCTCTTGTGCCCCAGAGGGTCCCCAGAGGTAGCATATTGAGGGTCATTTTGGGCTGCAGTGGGAGGGGCAAGGTGAGGAATCACAGGTATTCTTTCTGTCAGCAGAGATGCATTGTGGGATTCAAGGCAGATTGTAGGCAGTTATATTGAATTGTAAACCACCTGGGATGCATTGGCAGAAAAGTAGCATATAAACATGTTTAAGAAATAAACATGTAAATATATGCTCAAGAAGGGGGGAAGAAAAACATCCTTGTGTTCCTTTTTGATAATTTTGTGAGGCCTATTCCATAACTTTGAGTAGATCTCATCCTTACCTTCCTGTTACCAGAACTGGCTCTTTTCCTGCAGTCACTGTGATGCCCCTTTAGAGACACCTCCAGCCAGGAAAGAATGGCAGGTCTGAGAGCCTTTCCTGTGCAATGGGACCCTGCCCATAAGGGTGAGGATGGAGATCATGGTGGCAGAAGTGTGTGAGGACAACAGTGGGAACAGTAGGGGCGGTAGCCTCAGATAGCAAAATTTCCTGAGCCTCCATTGGGCACAGAGGGCCACCCTGAATAATATTTACAGTCTTCAGAGAATGAAAGTCGCTTTTCCAAAGAGTTTGTTTGGTTCACCCTTACCTCTGCATGGACACATCTACGGAATTCCAGCTCCCGACTCAGCAGATCCAGTTTCCCCTCCAGCTCTGCCTTGCTCAGAAAGATGCAGTCTACATCCTAAAAAGAGGGTTTAACAGCCAGTTAATCATGATATACCTAGAGTAGCTAAGAGTGTGGTAGCAAAGGTAGCTGAAGCTTGAAGAGATTCTGAACAAGCATCTAGACCCTTTCATGTATCTGGGAAGCAGGATACACTTTTATTACACTTTTTGGGGGCACAATCATGTCTATAAGCCATCAATAAATTATACGACAGGAAGAAATTTGCTCCTGTACCCCCAGTTCCAAAAATTCTCTGCAAATGTTGATGTGGAATATTCTCTGGGTGCATGGATAATATTTGATGTTTGGTCGTAGCGGTTTTTGACAGGTGGCAGGCCGTTCAGGTCCATCTTCATCAATAGCAGAGGGAGCAACGTAGCAATGGCATTGTAAGCAGAGCTCTTATACCCCTCAGTGCCCATTTGGTGGATTTGAAAGGCTGTAACTCTGTTTAGGTTGGCT
This sequence comes from Lepidodactylus listeri, assembly GCA_029233225.1. NCBI lineage: Eukaryota > Metazoa > Chordata > Lepidosauria > Squamata > Gekkonidae > Lepidodactylus > Lepidodactylus listeri. The sequence continues at coordinate 50,833,618 of JARCFY010000015.1, read as the reverse complement.
CTGTTGGTCTCTGACAATGGACATGCTATAAGTAATCAGTCTTTAATATGTGGTGACTGACATGCAGTTGTATCTAGTAAACTGTTCATTTAGTCATTTAGTTAATCCTTGTCCTGACCTATATAGCCCAGGCAAGCCTGATCTTGTCAGATCTCGGAAGCTGAGCAGGGCCAGCCCTGGCAAGTATCCGGATGGGAGACCTCCAAAGCATACCAGGGCTGGGAGGCCAGAGGCAGGCTATCAAGCTACTTTTCTGAATGTCCTCTGAGCCCCAGTATGAGTCGCCAGAGGTTGCCATGACTTCCAGGCATGGACACACACACCTCCCCCACACAAATACAAAAATACCAAAAAAAAAACCCCAAACAGGCTAATTCTTAATTTCAAGGACATTTTCTTATTGCAGAACTTCTGAAATTTCAAAATTCTGCAGACTTTCAGTTCTACTGAGAATGTTGCTTTTCGATGCAGGGAGGAGAAATGAAAGAATCTCCCGGGAGGTGAACCCAAGCCCCTTACAGATGACATTAGGTGGACTGGAAGCAGTGTGCGTATAGAGGAGTGGGCAGAAGTGGAAGGCCCGCACCCCTGCCTGTATGTGACCACCAGCTTGTCAGCACAATGTCTCTGAGTGTAGGGAATGGGCAGGTGTGGTTGGGAATGCGGCTTTGTCAGGTCCCAGGAAGGGAGTTTATGTATACTTCCTACTCCTGCAGACTTAACACTTGCAAGTGATCACATCGGACTTGCGGACAGTATGGACGAGGACAGACTGGCAGTTTGGCCCGATATGGATCCACTTTGCAAGCAGATTAAGAGAGCCCGTTCAGACAGTCACAGCTGCCTGGTGTTGCTGTGCTGCACTCACCCAGTCCTGAAGCACTTTCATCGCGCTTTAAACAGGTACCTGGTGAAACCGGTGTCAAGCCATCTGGATGTGCGTTCATCCTGCTTCCTGGCAGTGTGGATGCAAATAAGCCGCACATCAAGTGGCACCGGTAATGTGAACCCGCTGACCCGGCTGCTGTGCCCATGCACCTATGCGCCCATGCGCAGGTCAGCAAAACAGACCAAAGCCACGCACCACCACAGCGGCAGCGCCAGGGGCTTCCCCACAGTGTGAATGCCCCGTTCTACCTCCTCCCCGGTATGGTCCTGCATCAGTCTACACAGTGTGGACGGAAAGCCCCGCGACAACTCAGCCCAGGTCTTTTTGCCCCGCTTCCCTTGCGCTTCATTTTGCCAGTCTGTCCTCAGCCATAGTCTGTGCCTGCTCTGTCTCTCTCTCTCTCTCTCCATGTTGATTTTACAGTGCATCATGTCATCCACAGATAGCTACAGGGAGAGATTCTGGGAACACTGCCTAGCAACAGGGAAGGCTCCCTCTGGGAAGGAGAGCTGGAGAAAGCCAGCTCTTGGGAGATCTTCTGTCTCATGACAAGTGAGACAAGCAGTGGTAAAAGGACAAGCAGAGCATGACTCTTTCATGCTCCTTTTGGCTCAGCAAGTGCTGCTTCCCAAGGGAAGGCTGCCAGCTCTGGGTTGGGAAATTCCTGGAGATTTGGGGGTGGAGCCTGGGCAGGGCTCAGTGTGGGGAGTGGCCTCAGCATAGTATAATGCCACCTTCCAAAGCTGCCATTTTCTCCACGGCAGCTGATCTCTGTAATCAGGAAATAAACTGTAATCCCTGGAGATCTCCAGGCCCCACCTGCAGCTTGGCAGGGAAAGGTGATGACCCAGCCAAAAGCAGTTTGTAAGATGCCAGTTCTTAGCTGGCATACACTGCTCTGTATGGGAAATGAGAACCTACCTGGCATTTCCTGTTTGCAGGTATCAAGGGGCACCTTGCAAGCCAGAGGTGATACGGGGGTGGGGGGAGCAAGGGCCCAGAAAAGGCTATTGAGGGTTGCATATGGCTCTGCAGAGGCTTTCCTTAATTTAAACCAGTAAAGCAATTTAAAACAGCATTTTGTGCTTCACGTTTAAGGCAGCAACCCGTGACCTCCTTACCTTCTTGAGCAGCACAAATTCATTCTCTGCCGCTGTCCGCCTCTTGAGCTCCTGTTCGTGTCTGTTGAAACAGAGATGAAGAATGTATTGAGCCTGAACTTACTTACAAAAGGACTTAGCTTGGGACACATAACAATAGATCGCTAGGATCCTAGAATGGGCCAGAAGGAAGACAGGGATCCTAGAGGAAACCAATTGGGCTTCAGCCAGGGATAGGCAGTCTTCTTTCTCCTTGCTGTAATCACTAATAAACTATGAGCTGATCATTCTATGTGTTTGAACCCAGTATATTTCAAGCTCAAAGCCATCAGTAATAGAAGGTTACAGGGCTACTTTCCCCCAAGAAGCAATTGAAACCAGAAAGCCTAGGACAAGGTTTTTGCACTGTAAAGAAAAGCTAATGGCTGAATCCCTCTGGCCTCTGTTTTGTTTGCTGTTGTGCTATGTGGACTGTTGATTCAGCATAGTCTCTAATAATAAACTAGATGGATCCCCTCCATGGAAAAAGAATACGGCACAATGTGGCCACCCACAGACAAAGCAGGGGTTTCGACATTGGGAATAGATGAGAAGGAAAAGAGGCAGGGGACAGAATTAGCTGGCACAGATTCCTAAGAATCTGAAGAATCCTGGAGGGGATTCCCAAATTATACTCCTCCCACAGTTCCTCAGTGTATTTTGCAACTGTAGAAAAGTGATGTCATTATCTCCCTACAAAACGTTTTCTACTTATTTGATCGGTGTTGATGATGCAAAACATATGAAAAGTCTTGGCATAACATTGGGGGGCCTGCATACATAAGGACCTGTTTGCAAAGAAAAAACAATCCTTCCCCCTTTAGAGGTACCACTGGCAGGGGATGGAGGGGTAGGGTTCATAGATGCAGGCTGGAAAACTCTTGGAGATTTGGGGATGGGGTACAATGCCACAGAGTCCACCCTCCGAAGCACCCATTTTCTCCAGGAGAACTGATCTCTGTAATCTCTGGAGATGACCTGTAATTCTGGGGGATCTCCAGGTCCCACCTGGAGGCTGACATCCCTACCCTCCTTTGAGGGCTATTTCATGCACTTCATTTTCATATCATCTTTGTGTAAAAGTGTGTGGATCTATTATATTATAGGAAGGGCAGCGTGGGTGTTTCCACCCCTCCCCTTCCCCTGCAGCATGTAAGCAGTCTCAGATATGCCTGAATTGCACTGGGAATTCTGAGAAGATCAGATGGAAAGCTGTCTATAAAAGTCTTCATAAGAAAACAGCAAGAACCCATGGCTGAAGATAAATGGTAGGGGTGGGTGTTTCTGAGAGAGCTGAAGGTGATGTGATGTGAATACTGTCAATTCTGGTGTGTCACAGCTTTTTTGGTAGTGTGCTAGTGAGATAAAAAAAATAGGCAAGTGCAGACCAAGTTCAGCTCTCTCTTAAGCATGATTGTCTGTCCCTAGCCTACAGGCTACCAAAAAAGAAAAGAAAAGAAAGCATGGTGATCAGTTTCAGTGACAGAGACTAATGGCCATGCTTATCTCAGCTCCAAAGGATGCTTTGATTTGGTTCCGGTGGTAAATTTCCACTGACGGAGGGGATTTCCATCAGTAGTATGGGACTTCTCTCACCTCCCTCCCTGCTGCATTCCAAAATAAGCTCCAAAATTCTGTTCCTGGGGGACAGGGAATCACCTGGAACACCCTGAGGGGGGAGTCAGAAGTCTGCAGTGGGAGAAGGGGCATTGGCAAAGATCTCTTCCTTCCATTACCAGAAATGTTCACAGAATCCCAACCTATATGTGGAATATCCATGATCAAATTTTCCCAGGTTTTCTTTAACATTAAAAAGTGGAGGGGTTTTTTTTTGGGGGGGGGTAGTGAGTGATAACAGGGATTTGGATTGGATTCCAGCTCGCTGGAAAGGCAGGATAAAAATGCAAACAATAAATAAATAAAATAAATAAATAATGTTGGGTAATTGGGGTAACAAGAGGAAGCTGTTGCCCACTGTGTTGTCTCTCCTATGGCAGGGGTACCCAACTTTCTTTCAGCCTGTGGACACCTTTGGAATTCTGACACAAGGTGGTGGACACAGCCACAAAATGGCTGCCTCATGGTAGGGCACAACCACACAGAGGAAGCCCAAGTGGAGAGGAGGAATAATTTAAAAAAATACAAACTGGAAAAGAGCAGTGAGAGAAAAGAAAACCAACACTATGGTGGCAGCTCCTGCTGAAACAACATTATTTCAATCTGCACAGCCAATCAGATCTCCAATAGGCAATCAGAAACTCTGATGGGCAAGACTCAGAGCTCCAACTAGCCCCAACCACTTTCAAGAAACACTTGGGGGGTGCCAGAGAAAAGGGGGAGCTCCATGATGATCATGGACACCATGTTGGGGACCCCTGCCCTATGGAAATCCCCCTCCCTAAGCTTCTCAATTTGCATCAGGAAAAAGTGTATACGGTACTTTATTTTTCCCTAGTGGGCATAATAGTAGCTCAGGAGATGGGAGAGGAGAACAGCACAAGGCGTTAAACAACTTCTCCCCAGAATGCTAAACCTGCAGCTGCATTTTAATGTTAAAAAATGTTGCAGGATTCTCCCATACAGTGTGAAGATTGGGTGGGAGTTTCAATAAGAGGCAATGTCTCCAAACATTGGTCAAGAATTGTACTTGCAGTTACCCTATCCCATATTAACACCAGTGTATACCAGCCAAGGATTGTTGGGCATATTCTGAGCTTCCCATGTTAGCCAGTGTTGTCAACCTTCAAGTGGTGCCTGGAGATCTCCTGGAATTACTCCAGACTTCTCCAGACTTCAGAAATCTCCCCTGGAGTGTTAGCAGAGTTTAAATGCAAAGGAAACGTAGCACTGACTGTTTAGAAAAAAATAAGGAGGTTTATTATAGAAGAACTATTGTAGAACATACAGAGAGAAAGCCTAAATGACCCAGTGTCTGATGTAAAAGGAACAAAGAACACGAGGAAGCTCTACAGGAGCAGGAAGTCTCCAGAAGAGCTAATCAGGAGACAGGAAGGCCAAAATTTGAAATTGTGGGCAGTCCCTAATCTAGCTATACTAACTACCTGTCCTTCAACTGTCCCCCTGTAGGGTGATCTTCAGATCTCCTTCATAAAGCTGTACTATAGAACTTGCATATTCCAACATGGAGAAAATGGCTGCTTTGGAGGGTGAACTCTATGGTATTATATGATGTTGAGGGCTCTCCCCTCTCCAAACCTTGTCTTCCCCAAGCTACACACACAAATCTTCAGAAATTTCTCAATCCAGAGTTGGCAACCCTACAGATTAGGTGATGCTGATGTGCAAATGGTCTTACCCGGTCTTGAATTCCTCCACCAGCTTCTGAATAGAAGCTTCTTCACTGGTTAGGTGTTCTCTTTCACTTAACAGGCAGTCAAGCTGCTTTTTCATGTTGCTGATGAAATTCTCATAGTATGGTTCAAGGTTCTTTCTCGCTGGCGGGGCACACTCTTGTAAGAGTCTCCACTTGGTTTCAAGAACTTTGTTCTGCTGCTCCAGGTAGCGGACCTGTTTTTTAAAGAAATTATGATATAACAGGAATTTTAATTAGAAAATAGTGTCAAGAATAAGTGTGCTTTCAGAACAGACATTTAAAATGTTTTGTTTGTTTTTCAGGCTGCTGTGCATCTTTGCAAGGAGTGGACATCACACTGAGCCACATTATACATCTTCAAATGCACTACTGCATTTCTAGGAATGAGAAGTGTCCTTAAAGTCAAAATAGTAAGACACCTAGAATCAGCAGGTAGATATTAAAACCTAGCACAGTGTAGCAGTGGATCTTTGTTTTGAGGTTAATTTATTAATTTAGCAGATGTGCATACAAATTTCTTATGTACATTGCATGGGAGGAGGGTCCCCATCAATTTCACAGGAAATAATTTATGCATCCTGAAATTAATGGGAGAATGCTACCAGGCAAAGAAGATCCATATGTAGAATGGGATTTCCTATAAGCAGAATTGTCTTTTACACCAGGGCATCTGGGTATGCCCACGTCTGTTCTACAGTGAATCTATACACACCATGTTCAGATTTCATATCAGATTCTGTGTATACAGTGACCCTCCAATCTCTGCTTACTTGTTCTTCATATGTGGCACTATACACATTTGAACAATTTTCCTACACAACAATGACTGACATGCGGGAAACAGCTCTGGGAAATATAGCTTTATGAATTAAGAGAGCAAAGATAAACTGCTGTAGTCAAAATCCTACTCAAGTTTAATCAATTGGGCTTGCTGCCAGAAAAGTGTTCTTAGGACTACACTACCAATCACTTAACCATCTAGCAAAGGATCAAGGTGACCCATTCTTTATGAGTACAATCAGATCTGAAATGGATCTGCAATAAATACAAATGATAACACAATCCAAGTAAGGTTGCCAGCCTCCAGGTGGGGCCTGGGGATCTCCTTCTTTTACAACTGATCTGCAGCTGGAGAAAATGGCGGCTTTGAATGGTGGACTCTATATTGTACCATGCTGAGGCCCCTCCCTTCCCCAAACCCCATCCTCTCCTGGCTCCACCCCCCAAAGTCTCCAGATATTTTCCAACCCAGACCTGGCAACTCTAGATCCAAGTCAACATCAAAGATCTCTACTAAACAAAACAATGCAGTGGGGCTATGACTGAAGAACTGGAAAAGAATGCATACCAACAATAAAAACTGTTTTAAGGCACACACAAAAAAGTCAGTGTAGGCAGAGAATTCTCTTAAGACAACAAAACTCTCCAAGGTCTGACATACCATACAGAAGAAAGGGTTACAAAGGTAGAAGACATTGGCCCATCCTGCATCTAGCATTCACTCTGTCGTTTTACCAAACCCATACTGGAACATAAAAAGATGCTGCTCAAAACCACATTCAAAGGCCCATTCTGCATCCAAATGTGGTTTTGAGCTTTTTCTGTTCCAATGTGGGTTTGGTAAAACAATGGAGTGAATGCCAGATGCAGAATGGGCCAAATACCTATTGTAGAGTCACCCCTGAACGGCCATAAAATGGCCATAAATCTATGCAGACAGTACCATAAAACCGAGAGATCAAAGGAAGTGAAATCGGCATGAGGTGTGGAGGCTACCACAAAATCTGACAATCAAAGAAAGTGAAAGTGGCATGCAATGTAGAAGGGAATTTCTGTTCCAACGAGGGTTTTGTAAAACAGCAGAGCAAATGCTAGGTGCAGAATCGGCCATTGAATTGAATTAGCTGCCTTGATGGCTCTTGTGCGGGAAGAAATGGGGATATAAATTTTGTAAAACAAAAATAAAATAAATGGCAGTATAAAGAGAGGGAATACTTAACAATGAATTTTGCAATATACAGCAAATACTCTCCCTTATACAAACAGCATCCTGAGCTGATCCATTATACTAGAGTTCTGATCCCCTTCTAAGAATGCCCTTCTGAACATTTCCAGTGGGTGATCCTAAACAGAGCTGCTCAGAATCCTACTGAGGCCTGCTCAATGGGGCTCACTCCCAGAAAAGTGTTCTTAGAATTGCACGGTAAATGTTGTCACAGTGGGAATGCCTCTTTGTTCCTCAACTCACCGCTCTCCGATTTAACTATATCCAAAATGTAATAAATTTGAAAACACTGTATTGAAATATTTGCACGCAAATCTCAGCTATAACATCTGTTCATAATCCATGTGCACAAGAATCATGCAAAAGAAATCCCCATGGCTTGGTTACATATGGATTTTGTGGTGCCAGTGGTGGCGTACGGGATTTCGATTAGAAACACGTGGCTTTCATGGTGGTCCCGGCCCACTTTTTTGTTTCATTTCAAACTAAACAGAATCTTAGAATTCTTTGCTTGCTCACCTTATCAATGAAGCATGCAAACTGGTCGTTCAGAGTCTTCATCTCTTCCCTCTCGTGATTCCGGGCTTCCTGCTCCTGTGGGTCAACTCCCACATGGAGGGGCTTCAGGAGTTTCTCGTTGATGGTGACGCCTCGGATGCCATCGCCTCTGAAGCTGGAATATCCTCCACCAAGTCCTCCATTTCCAACATGACCCATCCTGCCACCAAACCCCACAGTACCGTAGCCCATATGACCATAGCCGTAAGTACCGTAGGCACCATAACATCCAGGACTGCCGTAGCTACCGTAGGAAATTCTTCTGCTTCCACCCAGATTGGAAAGACTTTGACTGCTGAAGCCACGGACCCCGTATCCATTTCCAATAGGATGGCCTGCAGAGGCCACGTAGGTTCCGTGCCCACCTAGTCCACCCATGGCAGATGCAGAACTGAATCCCCTTCCTCCAAAGAAGGACATCCCAGCAGATATCTGGTGTGCCATTGTGACCTGCCCAGTGTCAAAATAGGTTGTTCCAAGGAAGCAGGTGCAGCAGAAACAAAGGAGAGAGCAGCCCTCTGGCAGCAGACTTCAGAGTCAACACTTATATACCGTTGAAGAGCTGAGGTGGATTGGCTTACAGTTTTAATTTAGAGTTTCCCCGGGTTTGGCCTGCCTCAGGGTGAGTGCAAATGCTTTTCAATGTGCAAAACATCATAGTAAATATAAACTTATAAAATAATGAGAGATTTAAAGAAACTGCTTTGTTTGCAAGCTTCATTTGACTGATATTATGCTTGAAATTTATTCCCATGGCTCGCCTTAATTATAAAGCAGAAGGTTATATAAGGGAGTATTACACTTCTGCCGGCCACAATGGATATGCTGCGAAGGCACGTGTGTTCTGCAGGAGGGCAAGTTAAAGCTGTGGTTTTAGGATCTTTTTTTTTTTTAAGTTTTAATTAAAATTTTAAGAAACAATAGTAAATTATTGAAAAGAGCGTTTCATAACACAATAGAAATTACTAAAATATATACTCCCCAAAACTCTACCAACAGCTAACTAAGTTTCCTAAAGCCTAGTCAAGCAAGAAAGAACACCTGGAACATAACAAAGGTGCAACCCAATATAAATATAACTAGTATAATACCTACAGTATAACTAACCTTATGACCTGAATAAGATTGACAGTCAAAATTTTACAGCATAAGCCCCAGTCTGTATCCATTATTTCTAGGCAAAAGGAGACCAGACTTCTTCTTCAAGCATCTCTGTCACTTCAACCCAATCAACATGGACCTATATTCGCTCCTCTTGTCCTCTTGAATCAATCATGGGAGTCTTGCCCATACAAAGAGATGTTTTCCAAAAATGGCGTGTGTCAATTACAGTGCACAAAGAACTCTGGAGCGAGGCAATCAGTTTACTCCTACCTGGCACCATTTTGTTTCCCCATTTGTTTGAAAGGAAGGAATGCATGCCCAAGGCATTCTTCACTGAAATTAATGGGGAATCTCTTGCACACAAAAACTCTGTGTGTACATCTGAGAACAATGTTCTAATAAATAAATGTAACTAAGTAATTAAACTCACACTAAAAAGGTTGAGGAGAGGAAGAAAGATCTTTCCTACCCCACTGCCCCAGTCCGCAATGGGGAACATTTGTGTGTGTGGGGGGGTCATAACATCCACAGACAAAAGCTAACTTTTAAGAAGCATAATTCGTTGGGTGGGGAGGGACAGCAGCATGGCCTAGGCTGATCTTGTCAGATCTTTGGAAGCTAAGCAGGGCTGGTATGTAGATGGGAGACACACACACACACACCATCCTGGAAGACCCTGCAGAGGAAGGCAATGGTCAACCACCTCTGCTTCTCACTTGTACTGAAGGCCCCTTACTGGAGTCCCCATAAGTCGGTTGCGACTTGACAGCACTTATGTACATGATCAGTTGTGAGGTGCAAAGAAAAGACAAAAGAGTGTTTGCTGCAGTGGGAAAAATTGTTTCTTTGTTTAACCTTTTAAAGATGTGATTGTTTGTCATGAGAAGCAAAGTGGGACAATTGCTTTGTGTGTAGAGGGATTGTCGGTCTGTACTCACAAGATTGGATACAACTATCTACTTGTGCAGGCTCTTTGCCCCATTTCCCAGGGTCTTGGGACCTACAGGGGCCAGTAGACACATAGCCAGGTTTGCCAACTTGCCAGGTCCATTGGACCAGCGGGCGGGGAATGGGAGTGAACTTCCTGGGAGAGGGGTGGGAAGAAGCCGTAAATAAACGTGACGTGCCTACATCACCTAGAAGTGAAGTAGGTATGTCAGGGACTTCGGGGGAGCTGTTCTGGTTCGTGGGCAAAACCTCTATGATAGAATTAGCTTCTACCATAGAGTTTTGCCCCAAAACCAGAGCATCACCCTGGGCGACGTGAACATGTCATGTTTATTTCAAACTTCTTGCCTATGGGGGAGGGGTTATTGGAGAAAGGAACATCTGAAATTGAGGGACCCCCACCTGCACCGAGGGGTCTGGTATCCCTGCACATAGATCAGTGGACTGCAGTGAGGGAAGGTGCAAAATTGCTCCCTTCTCCTGCCACCAGACTGCTGAAAAAGAGGCCAGAGGATCAGTTTCACCTCTCCCCTTCTTGCTATCCACTAGCCCACGTGGCTATTACTCCACATGGGTCCTGTGATCCCAGGGATCAGCTTCCCCATGGTTGGGACTGCTGGGGGGAGGGAGAAAGCAGGGAAGATCCACAACCTTCAGTACCTTCTGCTGATGGTCTGCTTGATCCATACCATGGTATCAGCACATCTACTATGACACTGTGATGCTATAGCATCATTATATGTATGTACTTATACAAATAGATGCAGAGCGACCCTAGAGTATCAGACCAAGTAGCTTGTGCTTCATCGCAGAATATCTATATATCTAATTCCCAAGTGGCCCCCTCTGTGAGGATATCTAAATCTGTGCGGGGGGGCACTTGGGGGGGAGGGAGGTTTTCCTACACACAGAGGGACTCCCCCCATGTGCAGAAAAATCCTAAAAGTTAAAAAAACTTCTGGGGGATATTTAAATCCCTCCGAAAGTAACAAAGCATCCCCTGCACATGCACAGGGAACGCTCTGGGAACTGCGGCGGCCAGTGATTGGTAGGCCGCCGCTGGGGCCGGGGCATGGGGGGTAGGCAGGAGGAGCATTGGCTAAGGGGGTGGGTGGGAGGAACTGTGGCCCGGGTGGCTGACAGCCACTTGGGCCGGGGCAAAGGGGGGGGGTAGCGGGAGGAACTGTGGCCACTCGGGCTGGGGTGAAGGGGGGCGGGAGGAACTGTGGCCTGAGTGGCTGACAGCCACTTGGGCGGGGGTGAAGGGGAGGTGGGAGGAACTGCGGCCACTCAGGCCAGGGTGAAGGGGGGGCAGGGGGAACTGCAGACTGGGTGGCTGACAGCCACTCGGGCCAGGGCGAAGGGGTGGGTGGGAGGAGCAGCAGCTCGAGTGGCTGTCAGCTTCTCCCCCCCCCCCCCGCGAGTATCGCAGGTTCCCCCCTTCTTGTCTTTCCTGAATTTGATGGCTGGCATAAGCTCTTTCTTTCACAAGGCGTTTATTCATTATTAGGGCACTTTGCAAAAGAATGCTTTCTATTTTCAGCTGCGACAAACCCTAAGGGGGCAAATAAGTCATCAGCAACTTGAAAGGAGGGGAAATTAAAACATAAGGCATTTTCCCCTCCTAGCTTGGTCTTTGGGATATTATTGCAGGTGACTTATGGGTGTGGACTTTGGATGGAGGGCAGGAGGTGGAAGAAAGGAAAAGGCATAACATGCTTTTGATGTTGAGACACAATATGAAAAGTGTTATCATCTTGCCTAGAAGGAAAACACAGCACCTTTCAGTATATGGCTGTTCCATTTTGCTTTGATGACGGGAATTTTGGCTTGAGTCGCTAGGATCATTACTCTCATCTTACCTTTCCCACACAGACAGTGGTGAAAAGCAAAACTTCCCATCAGCATTACGCATGTTGACATTTAGTTAAATAATATTAATTTAGTTATCTAGCATTTGACACTGTGGATTGTCGGCGTCCTGTGCACACTCTCAATTACTTACCTATCCCTCCATCGGGAAGCAGTTTTTTGCCTGAGTTCAGCAGCACACGGCACGTCATTTGACCAGATAAATCAGAGATATTGATGTGGTTGGGAAGCAGTAAGAGATGCTTAAAGAATGGATGAATAAACTCCCTGAACAGCTTCATGTTAAGTCCATGTTAATAAACAAGTTATGTTAGTTGCAGTCTGTTACAACCCAAGACGTAAAAAATGATGCAATGTGGAGAAAAAAGAGGTGAAAAAGACAGTTTACAAACGTTTAAACTAAATAAACTAGCATCACATCTTTTTTGATGCTGACAGAAGTTAGGTTTTAAAATCTCCTCCCTTGGTTTGGAAGCCAAGTACACAAAAGCGGCAGACACCCTTTGCCCCCTACTCCTTGAAATGAGACACAAGACACCAAAGATTTATTTGTTTATTTGTATTTTTTCTAGTCTGTCTTTTTCCTCAAGGGGATCCAAGCCTAATATGGGTTTGACTATATATTTTAATGGGCATAAAATCCAGAATTTATTTTAGTGCTAGTTACCATTCCCTCCTTCCCTCTCTCCCGCCCTTCTGCTCCTCCAAAGGGGACCCAAACTGGCTTACAACATTGCTCTCTGCTCCTGTTTATCATCACAGCAACCTTGTGAGGTAGGCTATGCCTAACCCAAAATCATCCAGCGAGCCTCTATGGCAGAGTGGGGATTCAAACCTGGGCCTCCAAGATCCTACCCCACTATAACCACTGCCTCATGGTAGCTCTCCAGCATCATTCTAAAACAATACCCCGAGAAAGAGTCACTATAAGGGGGAAATGGAAATATGTAGCAGGTATCAACACAGGTAAGCACAGGGACTTGTGCCTTGACGTACACCAGGGGTGGCCAAACTGTGGCTTGAGAGCCGCATGCGGCTATTTCACACATATTGTGCAGTTCCCAGCAGGCTATTTGCTTTCTTTGTTTCTTTCATTCTCTCTCTTTCTTTCTGTCTCTCTTCCTCCCTTCCTTCCCCCTCCCTCCCCCTCTCTCCTCATCTATTTGCTTTCTTTGTTTCTTTCTTTCTTTCTACCTCTTTCATTCCTTCTTTCCACCTCTCTCTCTTTCTCTCTCTTAGACAAATAAATATCATTACCCCTTTTGTTTTTATTTTTGGCAGTCTCATTTAACGTTAATAAAAAGCAAATGTGCATATTTTTCAATAAAAATGTGTAACCTTTGTTCATGTCTTGTGGCTCTCAAACTTCTGATGTTTATTCTGTGTGGGTCTTACGTTAAGCAAGTCTGGCCACCCCTGAGGTACACAGACCCCTTAATCCATATACCTATTTTGAAATGCCAGAGGATAGGAAGCTATGCAAACCATATGAATTCTGTAGTGGTTGTTAGTAGTATATAAATAGGTGTATTTGGCAAACAGCCTGAAGCAGCTAAAGGTGGAAGTGGAGGCAGGGTCGGCCCCAGGGTTTTTTGCTCACTAGGCGAGGCTACCTTGTGGCCTCCCCCAGTGAGGCTGCCTTGTAGCACCCCCCCACACCGCAGAGCTGCCCTCTCCACTGCCAGAGCCCCGCCTGCAAGGGACACTCCCCTGGCCCCAGTGCCCACCCACCTGCCTAGGCTCACAAGCTCTCCAGCCCCGCCAGCAGCCACCTGCACCAGCTGGCCACAGCGCCTACAAGTCTATCTGCATTGGCCCAAGGCTAAGTTTAGTTCTTAGCCTGAATGGAAAGCTGCATTCAGACATAATGGTAAATCATGGTTTGCATAAAGCACACTATCTCCTGGTTTGAGTCTCTCTCAGTCTCTCTGCCGCCCCGTTTGCCAGCTGCACCCCTAGGCGGCTGCCTAGTTGGCCTAGTGATAGAGCCAGCCCTGGGTGGAGATGGGGAGGAAGGACTCCCTTCAGTGCCAAGTGGCATTAGCCATGTTTCGCTCACTTTATTGCTTGTGAGGAGAGGAGATAAAGTTTGGCACCTCTCAGCACTGTGCAAGCCAGAAGAAACAAAGCCAGAAGCAACACAGGCTGAATTTGGAGCCAGGTTGGTGTTGCCCTGAAAGCATAGAAGACAGCCAATGGTGCGGAGGTTAGAATGTTGGAGTAGGATCTGAGAGTCCTCGGTTCAAACCCGCGTTCTGCCATGGAAGCTCATGAGGTGACCACGAGCCACGAGTCTCTCTCAGCCTAACTCAAGTCATAGGGTGGTTGTTGTGGAGATAAAATGGAAGAGGGGAAAACAGTGTTTTAAGCTGCTAAATTAGGATTCCTTATCAGGGAAGAAAACAGGGCATAAAGCTCTAAAGAAAGTGGAAATAAATGCCAGATGGGAAATGTGGAATCTCTTTACTCTGAGGAGTCCAACTTAAGCTGAAGACTTTCATGTTTGCAGGCATAAATATCTTCCATTTAGTCCCATCAGTTGTGATAACATGGAATTTTGATGGACTTTCTAGTTGATGAGGGAATATCAAAAAAATGTTCATGAATCATTACAGCTTCTGTGGGAGACATGAGTTATTTGGCATAGGAAAAGCCTCACCCACAAGTCTTTGGGACATTTTGAAAGGGCAACAGACTTAACAAAGGGGGTCACCAAAACAGAGTGTGAAAAATCACACTGATATGAACTGAAAATTGTTTTTAAGACTAGCAAGTGAGAAATAAACCATTAATGGATATGTTCAGAGCCAGATCTTTGTTCATAGATTACAGCAGCTGAAAACAACACATTGACTTAGATCCACCAGAAATTTCTACAGATGAAAAGGATTTTGGTTGATGGAGCACACCTTTCTCACCACACCTTTTCACTGCAGAACAAAATGCCCCCTGAAATTATTCTCAGGGAAACATCAGGTACAGTATGGGTGTGTGTGTGTGGAAATCTGTAGCAGCTTGTGCCTTGACATACACAGACCCTTGTAATCTATATATCTAACAGTCAACATGGCCCCATCTGTGAATATGTAAATTCGCAGATGGGAGCCATATAGACTCAAAAGAGATATTTGTACAAAAATAAAAGGAGACCTAGGTTTGCAGAAAAACCCTAAGAGTAAAAAAAGAATTATAAGGGTTTTTTTAAAACAAACAGAGAACAGTTGTCTGTACAAGCTCACCAAACAGTTCTCTGGGTGAAGGGAACATGCTAGGAGGAGGGCGGGGGAGAAGGAGCAAAAGCTGCTGCCTTCAGCCACTGAGGTGGCTAAATTGAAGACAGGCAGGGGAAGAGGCATAGGACCCTCCAGCCATCCCCACTGCTGAGGCAGTGACACTCTTCCCACCCCCACCAAGGTGGTGCTGCTGGAGGTGGGCCAAAGATTGTACATGGGAGGGGGAATGATAGTTGTCGCTGACACACACACACACCCCTGCACCAAGGCAGCAGTGTTTTGGACACGGAGGAGAAGCAGAAACCCAAGCTGTTGTGGGAGCAGCCTGGTGAGTAGCAGGAGGATGGGAAACCCCCCCCCCCCCGAGTCTTGTGGTTCCCTCCTTGTGAGTTCCGTGCAAGTCTTTTGGGTATACAGAACCAGTGCTTTTCCTGTAATAAAAGGTGAGAGGTGCACCCTCCCCAAATAGTTTGTTGTTGTTATTGCCTTCAAGTCACAGCTGATTTATGGAGACCCCGGTGGGATTTTCAAGACAAGAGACGTTCAGAGGCGGCTTGCCATTGCCTGCCTCCACATCACAACCCTAGGATTTCTTGGAGGTCTCCCATCCAAATACTAGCCAGGACCCACCCTGCTCACCTTCTGATATCTGATGAGATTAGGCTAGTCTGGGCTATCCAGGTCAGTATCCCTAAATAGTACACATATTTATTTAGCACATTTATATACTAAGGTAAAGGTAAAGGTTTCCTTTGCTCAGAAGCCAGTCCAATCCGACTCGAGGGGGCGGTACTCATCTCCATTTCCAAGCCAAAGAGCCAGCACTGTCCAAAGACGTTCCCATGGTCATGTGGCCGGCATGACTAGATGCCGAGGCGCATGGAATGCTGTTACCTTCCCACTGAAGCGGTTCCTATTTATCTACTTGCAATTTCTTGCTTTTGAACTGCTCGGTTGGCAGGAGCTGGGGCCAGAGACGGGAGCTCACTCCATCACGTGGTACTTGGGTCTCGAACTGCCAAGCTACCGATCTTCCGGTCTGCAGTTCAGCATCTTAACCTTTCCATTAATGATCTAGTTCTAAAATATGGGGAGGCAATGGGCCTGTGGCCCTGCTCCCTGTACTGTGGACCTTTCCCAAATTTCAGTTTAGCATTTCAAACTCACCCCTCCCCACCCCGGTTTCATCTCATCTTTGTCGATGTGCTTGTTACTACAAGTCTACAATGATTACACCTCCTGCAACTTCTAGAGGTGTACTGAGCAGTAATTCTTAGTATCACTCATTTTCTTGTGTATGTGTGTGAGAGAATCACGAGCAAATGTCAACGAGACCAATTCTTCATGCCATTTATTGGAGACACAGCAGGCAAGTCAGAGCTTTTATCACTAATCAAAATACTGTAAGTGGTGGTATGTTACGTTTTAAAAAATTATACAGATGTATAAAGCACAGGATCATCCTCTACCCATAAGAAAGAGATAAAATGGAGTAGTGTAGGGCATGCAAATTATCCCATAAGCATGAAAACTGGTGAGAAATATAGGCATATTTATTTGATTTGTATAGACCCTTTTTATAGTTGATGACCCTTCCCACTAGGTTGCTGTATTCAGGCCCACCGCCCTCGGTAGGATTACCAGCCGCTAGGTGGGGCCTGGAGTTTTCCTGGAATTACAACTAATCTCCAAACTACAGAGATCAGTTCCCCTATAGGCAGACTGCATAATATACCATAGAGCCTTCCCTCTATAGAAGTCCTAGAGTGAAGTCACGTCTCAGTTGGGGCTCCTGAATCTCCAGGAATTTCCCAAGTAGTATGGAACAACACAACAGTGATGCGGCTCTCATATTTGTTGAACATATGTGCAAGAGGGTCATAGAATAATCATAGAAAAGCTAGTCCAATGGCAATACCCCCTCCCATCCCTATACCCTAGATGCTTGCCCAACCTTTTCTTGAAAAGTTTCAGGGATGGATATACAGAGGGTGACTTGCTTCTCTTAAAGAGACAGCTCCACCACCACCACCCCGCCATCCCCATCATACATTAGAAAAGAAAAATTTGCTCACGTATTGGAAAACTGGCAAAAAAAATTTTTTTGACTTTTTGAACCTTAGTCCTTTTTGAAGTTTGGTTCTGAGATCCAGCGGTGAGGAATACTTTAAAAGCTGAGGGCATAATTCAGCTAAAGTTTAGTTGTATTGATTTCTATGAGGAAGTTAAGCATAGGCTTAAACATCTTTAAAAGTATAACTTTTGACTAATTTTCCCTTGAATCTTTACTGTTGCTCTTAATTCTCTGCAGCCTGCTAAAATCAATATTTTTACAACATGTTTCCTGAAATCTTTAAAATTAACAAAATTTATAAAGGTTCAATAAATTCAGATTAGGAGCTAATAGAGTTTCCTTGAGAAATTTGTCCCCTGAATTCATTTCAACTACCTTTAATCTTCATTTCTTTAGGTTAGACATACTCCAGCTTTCCTTAATATAATCCATGTCTGTCATTCTTACCTCTCTCTTCTAAAACTTTTCCAATTTTCCTTAACATTGTTTGTGAATCTGTACTGGTCAGAACCACTGCCACAGAAGATCAAAAAATGTACATAGTTCTAAATAAGTCATTTCTTCACCACCCAGTACAAATAAAGGGGTCTAACCCATCTGTCATTGACAATGGTGGCAAATTTTCACTGATTTTAATAGGATTATCTGGGCAGCAATTGTAATGATGAGGAAAGGGCCACATTAAGAACAGTGAGGAACTTAGCTTCTTTATGAAAGTTTAAAGGCTATTAGAAACATATTTAAAAAGACAAGTTCATAACAGATGGTGCAATATCTTTTGACAGGAAAACAATGCCAAAAATATTTCCCCCCTTGCATTACTTTTAATATATTGTTCCCCAGCTCTTTGCAATGAAGGTCATAGTGGAAATTCTGTACTTATTATTAATTCTGTCTGTCACAAAACATGTACAAGTAGCTACAATCCATTACCCTGTAAGAAAGTGCATTTAACAAGCTTTGGTGATGATCTCTGCCAACTAAATGGACTATCTGCATATCAAAGGAATGTTGTTTGCAAGGTATTATAAAGTAAAGCTTAAAGCCGGGAGCCTCAGTATCATTGGGTACAAGGGATGCTGTGTCAGCATATTGTGGCTTGTGGGATGCTTACCAAGCACGCCTGCTGCTCCGTAGTGTGTATTGTCAAAATAGGCAGCCACGTCCATTGCAAAAACACAAGCATAGAAGTGCATACAAAGGCATTTCACTGAACAAAAATGGGCAGGAGGAAGTGTGTTGGATTGGAGAGTGCTCACCTATCTATCTACAGAGCAGGAACGCAGCACTGTGTGCCTTCTGGACTGGGGTCCCCAACCCTTTTGAGCCTGCAAGCACATTTGGAATTCTGACATGGCATGGTGGGCACAGCAACAAAATGGCTGCCACAAAATGGCTGCCACAGGTGGCTGAGCCAGGCACAAAATGATGGCCACAGCCTAACTCCAGAAACACAGTATCCTTGTATTATGCTGGACACGCAGCAAAGCAAGTCTGGCTTGGACTGCTGAGCTGCAAATCTCCACTCTGATTTTCTTTATCTAACATTTCTTCTGATTAAGAAGCTGGTAGGGGTGGGAATGGCCTTCCCAGACTCTGCAGCAGTCTGGGACGGAGACTGCTGGCATGTGTCATGCGGCTGCAGAAGCCTTCACCTGTATCCTAATCAGTCCTGCAATCTCCAGGT
Source organism: Lepidodactylus listeri (assembly GCA_029233225.1). NCBI lineage: Eukaryota > Metazoa > Chordata > Lepidosauria > Squamata > Gekkonidae > Lepidodactylus > Lepidodactylus listeri. The sequence continues at coordinate 50,814,775 of JARCFY010000015.1, read as the reverse complement.
CTTGGGGTCAGGAAAAACCTCTGCCTGAGGCCATGGAGAGGAATGGACAATCAATATTATTTGTACTGAATTAGAAGGGTCATTGGTCTGAGTTACAATAAAAAATGTTTCTTTTTTAAATACGTGCGTACGTGTGTGAGAGTGTACCTGGAAGTCATGGCGACCTTTGGTGACTGGCCCCTATGGGGGGCCTGGAGGATATTCAGAGAGGTAGCTGAATAAAGCCTGCCCCCACCGCTGGTATTTCAAGGAGGTCATTCTTGTAAGTGCTTGCCAGAGTCAACCCTGCTTAGCTTCCGAGATCTGACAAGGTTGGGCTTGTCTGGGCTATCCAGGTCAGGGCAATAAAAATGGTTTCTGAGGTGAAGGGCATGTGGTTTTCACTCCTGGCAAATGATTCACATATGCTTTTTCAACAGGCATCATATGACTCTATCGCAAGATAAGTATTCAGCAGGTGAGTACAGTCTACCAAGCACTGATTTAGAACAATGATAGAGCAAAGTCTGAGTCCAGTGGCACCTTTAAGACCAACAAAGTTTTATTATTTATTATTATTATTTTATTTATGTATTTATTTTGTGTGCATACACAGGAAAGCTTCTACCCAGAATTAAACTTTGTTGGTCTTAAAGGTGCCACTGGACTCAAACTTTGCTCTGCTACTTCAGACCAACACAGCTGCCCACCTGGATCTACCTTAGAACAATGATGGATGAACTGCACAGAGGCTTTACATCCCCCTCCCCCCAACTGGACAGCTATTTGGAGTAAGAACAGAGAACATGGGTTTTGAATCTCACTGTAGCCTTTGGGGTACTGAGGTAGCCTTGGGAAAGTCACAGATTTGGATCATGCCTCCATTTCCATGGGACCATTTTGCTCATTCCGCCTTCCTGTGGCAGGCCAAAACACACCCTGAAATGCTGCTCCAGGGGGGAGGGGACTCCCAGGGATAGCTTAAGGGGAGATGCAGAGGTCTCCCACAGGAGGGGGGATTGGTAAAAATCTCTGCCCCTTGCACCAGTGAAAATCTAGGTGGGATCTAAGCCATAATCTCTCAGGTGATGCTCCCCGTAGGTAAACTGGAACCACTAGCAGCCTGAGTCACAGACTTCTTGTGGAAGCAAAATGATAACAATTGCAACACACTGTGCACTTTGAAAATGTTACCTAAAACGATTAAGAATCATAATCTTTTTTTGTGTGCAATAGTTGATAAAATGAGTTGGATCTCATGGGTCCATTCTGCTCGCAGTGGTACTTTCCTCTGGAACCAGAAAGCTCCCCACTGATGCAAGTTCTTCCACCAAAAATTTATTGCATCTATGCAAGATTTCTCGCACCAAAGGAAAGAGCTCAGTGCTATCAGGATGGCACTATTTACTGTTATAAATATTATTTTCCTTTTTATTTCTAATGTCATTTGGGCTTGTTCTTAGGGGCCTTGTATTTAAAAATATATATATTTGAAGAATCTGCACTGCTTTTGGTTGATGTGAAGCATTTATATTCTGTTGCCTGTGAAGAATGAGGTGCCAGAGTTGCATGAATGGCCATGATGACAACATGCACCAGCCACATTACTTGTATTTTGGTGGCCACCCTGACATCTGGCTGCAACGGAAGTGGCATGCCCACCAGTTCCATAACTGGTAGCACTGGGGCTCTGGGCACCCCCGGAGGCATTGCTACTACTGGTGGAGCTGTACCCACCGCTTTTGTTGCGCTCTTCTCCTCCAGGGACGCACTGCTTACCCACACTCCTAGAAGCATATCCCACTGGGTAGCAGTCTACATTTCCATGGGTTTGTCCCATCCCTGGACCTCCATGGTTACGTTTTCCATTTCTACCGCTGAAACCGCCACTGAGAGAGCCATATCCAGGTTCACTGCTAGAGTCATCAGCTACTTTGCTTGGGGTATGGACCACAGCTGCAACAAAGAACATGCCCTGTGATTAGAGTATAACGAAACTAAAAACTCGGCAAGAGAATGTTATATATACGGGGATGGCTGAATGCACATTTTGCATAAACAAGGTTTACATTCCAGTATCTCCAGTTAAATAATTTCAGATAACAGGACTCGGACAGATCTCAGACTTGAATCCTGGAGGGGTCCTGCCAGGCTTGAAGATGAATCAAGAGGTTGGAGGCACACATATCAGAATACAACGGCTCTGTGTCTATCATTTCAGGATGCCATTTTTGAATGTAACCCAATAGAAAAATCGCCCTGCAAGTAGAAAACTAGGACAGCAGGGGGGAAAGTTCTGGCTCTGTCCTCTTTGTTTTGTATTGTTTTTCTTCTTTATGGGTCCCCCCCCCCCCAATTCCAACATCATGCTGTGGCTTCATGTATTCATATATAAAGTACAATATTTGGAGTTCCAAAAAAGAAACTGTAGAGTTACTTACCTATATTCACAAGGTTCCCAGAAATTAACCTGTTAGGGAAAATTGTTTATAAATCATGTGAAAACCCAGATTTTCTCTTAGAGATGTAGATTATATTGGATTAGATTAGACAGAAGATATTTACTGTGTTTATTCCAAAAACGTATATGCCACTTTGCTGTTTAAAAAATGCACAAAGTGAGGAACAAATTGAAATGGCAAATAAAACAAGACAAACAGAATAAAAACTAATAATGGCCAGACTGGTGTAAATAGTTAAGAGCAGCAGACTCTAATCTGGGGAACTGGGTTTGATTCCCCACTTCTTCACATGGAGCCTGCTGGGTGACCATGGGCCAGTCACAGTTCTCTCAGAACCCTTTGACTCCCACCTTCCTCACAAGGTGCCTGTTGTGGGAAGAGAAAGGGAAGGTGATTGTAAGCTGCTTTGAGACTCCTTAAGGTAGAGAAAAGTGGGATATAAAAGCCTACTGTTCTTCTTCTGCCTTACATAAAATAGCCAAATGTACTAGATTTAGAGCAAAATTTGAGTGCATTTACTCTGAAGTAGGTTCCATTGGCTTAGATGCACTGGAGCTTATCCAAGGGTGGAAGGACTTCCACCTGTGGAGCTCAACCTTCTCACCCCTCCCTCCACCTGCAGCCCCCAGTGCCTCCTGGACAGCACTGGGCGGGGGGGGGGGGGCATTTGAGGCTATAGCAGGAAAGAGGTGAGAAAGTCAGAGTCCATGGGCTGAAAGGCTTCTGGTTGCAAAGGGGCAGACATGTAGCAAAATAAAACAAAGTCCAGGGGCACCTCAATATGAGCTTTCATAGGTCACATCCCAGAGAAAATCTCCAATATCCATGGGCCCAAACTAAACATTATTTGTATTTCATTTATATTCAGCCCTTCCTGCAAGCAGGCTCAGGGTGGATCACAGTAGGATTCTAAAACACATAAAACAGCTGTCCCCCACAGCTGCTGTGTGGCTGCATGGAATGAAAACTGGCTCCAGGAAACTGAGACCCACCTCTTTAAAAACTGTAACACTTACTTTGTTTCACAGTGTATGGAGGACTTTGTTTCAGGGTAAGTGCAGCCAAAGAATCCCTGCCTTTTGATATATTGCACAGCAATAAACTTGAGTTTGCAGCTGTATATATTCTCAGCTGGAGCTGCTGCAGTTAAATCAATTCCCCATTCCTCCCCATGAAGCCAGCTGGGTGACACTGGGCCAGTCACAGTTCTTTTGGACTTCTCTCAGCCCCTAAAAATAAGTCTAGCTCTCCACTAGCATAACCCTAAGAACTAGAACTTGCAGCTGCCAGATAATCTCAGGATCTCCTGGCTAATTATTTAATTAGTGTGGCTGCAAGTCCCCATGATGGGATGTGTAAGAAAAGTACCATCTAGTTTGGTTCTGAAGAGTAACCTCTAAAAGTAGAAGATTAATACCTGTTTTCTTCTCCCTCCAGCAACGACTTGTATGTAGCTATTTCTATATCTAGAGCCAGCTTGTCATTGAGAATCTCCTGGTAGTTCCTCAACATGCATGCCAGCTCATCCTTGGATTTGTGCAGGGCGCTGTGGAGCTCATCCAGTTTCTCCTGAGCATCCTTCAGAGTCAAATCACCATGATACTCGGTATCAAAAACAGCCGACTGCAGAGAAGCAACCTGCCAGTGGATTAAGCACAGTAAGTACTTTCTCTCAAGCACTGGCACATCAAAACTGGTCATCAGTTTCTCCAAATTCACTCAGAATAAAATCCAAATAGTGTCAGAGATCTTGAGATGCCATTCATCTCAAACTTTCCAAGAACTACATTTCTCAGAATGCACCAGGCACTACAGATGCTATTCTGCTAACAGTACAAGACTGTCACATCTCACTCCCCTCACCATGTACATAGTAAGGCTAAAGGGTTTTGCCTCTCTTTACCTGCTTCTTGACTTTTTCCAGATCACAGAGCAGTCTCTGTGTTATTCGGCTCAGGCCTGTAACCTCTCGTTTGGTGTTCTTCAGATCATCATTAATTTGACGTCTTCGGTTCTGAAGCTCCTGAAACTAAATGCTCATAAGAAGGGGGGACTATTATTATTATTGTTGATGATGGTGATGATTTTCTGGGCTGTATGGCCGTGGTCTTGGCATTGTAGTACCTGATGTTTCACCAGCAGCTGTGACTGGCATCCTCAGAGGTATAACACAGAAAGATGGAGTACTCTTTATGTCAATGTGACTTTGTCTTTTCTTCTCACATTGACACAAAGATTACTCCACCTTTCTGTGTTATACCTCTGAGGATGCCAGTCACAGCTGCTGGTGAAACGTCAGGTCCTACAATGCCAAGACCACAGCCATACAGCCTGGAAATTCTACAGCAACTAATGAACTCTCACTGTGAAAGCCTTCGACGATGATGACGACTACAACTTATTATTAATTATTATTATTTAGTGGTTAAGAGTCCTGGCAAGTATCTGGCCCGGGTTCAAATCCCTACTCATGCCATGGAAGCTCAATGGCTGACCTTGGGCCAATCACACACTCTCAGCTTAACCTCCTTCACAGGGTTGTTGTGAAAATAAAATGGAGGAGAGGAGAATGATGCAATCCACTTTGGGTCCCCACTAGGGAGAAAGGCAGGATACAAATAAAGTAAATAAATAACAGTAAAAAAAAAAACAATCGCATTTGTATCCTGCCTTCCTCCAAGGAACTCAGCATATTTTATCAAATTCTCAGGTATAATACCCAAGAATCCACTCACATTGTAGCTTTCTTTTCAGAGACAGTGGTTTAGATCCAGCAGTGAGCAAGTAGAAACATTTGTGCAACTTCTAGTAGTTTCCTACTATATATTATAGTGCTCCAAAATTGATTGCACAAGATTTTGTGCAAGCGGAAATACACAAGGAGATACAGTAATTCTGAGTTAGGTCAAAAGCTCTAGCATAAGAGGAAATTTTGTCTTGGATCCGTCCCATAATCTGCAATTGTTCCCATGATGGCATTCAGGCAAAAATGAGTTATGGGAAAGGATCAGACATAGGACCAACAATTCCAGAAGGAGAATCTCTGTTTCAGAGTGGTTTCCTTCACTGCATACAGTGGCCACCACAGCCATTTCCTGTTGCAGGAATCCCACCGTGAGAACCTACCTTCCTTCCTTCCTTCCTTCCTTCCTTCCTAGGGCAAGCCATAGTTCTGTCAGAGCTGTTCTCTCTTATGGTTGCCAACCTCCCATGGATGGCAGGAGATCTCCTGGAATTATGGCTGGTCTCCAGCAGACAATGATCAGTTCCCCTGGAGAAAATGGCTGCATTGGAAGCTGGTCCCTCCCGTCTCTAACCCCCACCCTCTCCAGACTCCTCCCCCAAATCTCCAAGAATTTCCCAACCCAGAGTTGGGAATCTAAAAGTTTTATCTAAAAGATTAGATGTTTTATCTAAAATGTTTTTCGAAAAGAGAGGAGAAAAATAAACTACAAAGCATTCTTGGCATGCTGATAGACCTATGAGCCTTCCAGTCACCTGTACACACAACATCTGTCTGTGTGATGACTCACTCTGCTTCGGTATAGAGCGTTCACTTCTTCTTTGCTCCCCTGCACGATACTCTGATACCAGGCGTCGACATTTTGGAGGATGCAGTTCATGTCTAGGCCTCGTCTATTGTCCATCTCCACAATGACTGATGTTTCACACTGAATCTGCTGACTGAGCAATGACAGTTCCTACAATTTGAAGGAGATCTTAGTAAGCAGATGATTCCTTCTTACTGGCACAAGGCACACATAGTGAAAAATAAACATGGGCTGCAAACATATGCACAATTAGACCCGACATAGGCATGAATGCCAGGCAGATTTACGGGTAGCAATCAGACAGCAACATCTAGGAAGCATCCTGCAACAGTTGGCAACTTGTTTTGCTCTGCCACAGAAGTGGAGTTAAAAGACACTGGGGAAAATCCGGTAGTAAACAGGTTGCAATGGGCCATGGGCAGACTCTCCCCTGTCTGATCGCTCCAACGCGCTCTCATCGCGTCAGGATGGTCTGATCAGGCCATCCCGTCTCCATGCCATTGTCCCCCCCCCCTCGCAGTATGCACATCATCGCAAACCCAATAGGGAGCCCTCATCAATTCCTCATTTAAGCACATGGGAAACAAACAGCAAAATACAACGACTCACCCGCAGTTGCGTCTGATCACACACTGATCAAAAGGAAGTGTGATCTCGCAACTGCAGGTCAGATTCCTCCAGAAGAAATAGCCTCACTTCCTCCCCCCCCCCCACTTTATCTGACACGTGTGACTGCCACCTTGGATTGTCATGATAGGAAGACGTCTGGCTGATCCTCTGGCTTGTATGATTACACTCATTCCCTCCGGCCTCTCTCCAGCGTACATGGCTGAATATTTACAGGTTTGTGCTTTCCTTTATGACTATGTCCATTCACAACCTAGGATTCTGTTCCCTTCGGACAAAGGTTCAAACTCAAACCAAGATTCTAGCCCCTAGGGTTGGTTTGCAGCCTAGAGACCTGTGCGCAACGGCAATTGTGAAAACTTGGTGTCCACAGTATTCCGCTGTCCCCGCTCCCACTTGTAATGTTTGTTTGACATCCTACTTTTGATTTCATGGGGTCAGTTCAGGATTTACTCATAGGAGGACACATCAAAAGAAATCTAAATAACCATTTTTTTGCCATGCCGACACAACATTCTTCCAGCATCCCTTAATGGCAGTTCCTGCTGTCAGCAACTCCTCTCTTCCAGCTAGGGAGACTTGGGGGTGCCTCCAGACCTCCACTTGCTGCCACTTGGTGGGGTGATGAAAGGAAAATGGTTAAGAAATCAGTGGCATGAACTCAGTTCCAGCAAATATCCAGCAGTGACATCACTGCATCAGCACAGAGCTCTAGCTCTCATCCCAGGGTTCTCACCCCAGGTACAAAGAGGGCTTAATTTGTGCCAGGACTCAGCGACAGCCTCTCTTCTTGATGTTTGGGCTCCACTGTAGAAATGTAAAGGAATGAAGTAGCCCCTGAGCAAGCACAGAATGCATTTCCTCCCCCAATAAGTACAGGGAGTGCCTAGAAAAATTAGAGGGTGGTGTTTGCAGATGACTTTGATCCCCAGGCGCATCCCTCTTTTAAAGAAATGATGCCGTTATCAGCACCTTTGCTTCTTCTCACAACTCACAGAAAGAAAGAAAAAACAGATCCCAAATAATAAATATGGCAGAACACATTTTGCAAGAGAAGGGAACTCATGCACATTTGTTGAACATGATTTACATAAAGCTTCATAATCACTTGTGACAAAACTCTATGGGACTTGTAGGTCATTTTTCAGTGCACTCAGTCCTAGCCGTGACCTCAGCTATTTGTTTGAATGTCTGTTATATAAGTTAAGAGGCAGTGTAGTATAGCGATTAGAACGCTGGAGTACAATCGGGGTTCAGATCTCCACTCTGCCATGAAGCTTGCTAAATGATCCAACCAGTTATTGTCTTTTGATGTAACCTACCTCACAGGGTTGTTGCGAGGGTAAAGTGGGGAAAGGGAGAGACATGTGTGTTGTCCTGAGCTTCTCGGAGGAAGGGGATAAAAACTTTTCGTAGATAAATTAATATTAGAGGAAATTAAGAAGAAGAGAAGAAGATATTGGATTTATGCCCCGCCCTTCACTACCTGAAGAAGTCTCAGAGCAGCTTACAATCCCTTTCCTTTCCCTTCCCCACAACAGACACCCTGTAAGGTAGGTGGGGCTGAGAGAGCTCTTTCCAGGACTGCTCTTGAGAGAACGATTCTGAAAAAAACTTGTAACTGACCCAAGGTCACACCAGCAGCTGCATGTGGAGGAGTGTGGAATCAAACCTCCTAACCACTACACCAAACTGGCTCTCTTCACTGTTTGTGTACTATTATTTTATGGTTTGGGCTATATATTTATTAGTTGACAGGCTGTTTTTATTCCTGTTTTGATTATTTCTTTGCTGCTGCTTTTTTGTTGGTAGAATAATGTTTTGTAGTTTCATCTTTTCATAAGCTACTTCATGAATGTTTTACTGATTAAGACGCTGAACTGCGGGACCCGAAGGTCGGTAGTTCAGCAGTTCGAGACCCAAGTGCTGCATTATGGGGTGAGCTCCCATCTCTGGCCCCAGCTCCTGCCAACCTAGCAGTTCGAAAGCAAGAAATTGCAAGTAGATAAATAGGTACCACTTTGGTGGGAAGATAACAGCATTCTGTGCGCCTCAACATCTAGTCATGCCAGCCACATGACCATGGAAACGTCTTTGGACAGGGCTGGCTCTTCAGCTTGGAAACGGAGATGAGCAACGCATCCCTTGAGTTGTATTCGACTGGCTTTCGAGCAAGGGAAACCTTTACCTTTAACTTGGATATAGTTAGTTTAAATAAATATGGCCCACATGGGTACAGACACCTGGCTGTGACGTGATCTTTGTGCAGCCCTTCAAGGTATGCTGACAGGAGTGATTTTGTTAGGACAGTAATGAGACAAATCCTTACCTCATCATAAATACACCTCAGGAATTCAGACTCCATTTTCAGTGCTGCCACCTGGACCTCTAGCTCCCTCTTATTCATGAAAGAACAGTCTACATCCTGGAAGAACAAAACTGGACATTGCAATTATTTTTGTTCAAACTCTGAATCAAAAAGCATTTACAATACTCATTGCTCTCACCTCCTATTTTGTGACGTGTGGCATTGGAAGAATGGCTTTTTAACCAGAATTTGAATTTATTAGATAATAAATATAATTTCCTTGGGATTGTTTAATTTAAAAGACTATAATTAAAAGAATATGTGTCAGATCTAGCCAGCTCTTTTGCCCAGTCTTGGCCAGTCCCCCTCCCTATTACTGCCCCTACAGGTTTGGGCTCATATCGAAATTAGATCAAATGTTTTGAAGTGAAAAAGTCTGTACTCCTCACTTCCCAAATTCAGCTGTGTTGCTAGAATGAATCCTGAACCTGTGCTTGAGTATAAGAGAGAGAGAGACTGAATAATCAAGATTACTGAACAAAGATTAGCTCAAGATGAGTACCTGTGTTAATCTGTCTGTAGCAGTAGAAAAGAGCACCTTAAAGACTAACAAAATTTGTGGTAGGGTATGAGTTTTCGTGACCAGATTCTTCAGATACAAAAATAAAGTTTAGTCATCTTGCCTTTTCAAATGAAGTAGAGGTTTTCATTCATTTGTGACTGCAACTAAGGGCAGATGAATCTTTTAAGTGAGGGAGAAAGCAAGTGTTTGCACAGTGTGAAAAGAGAAAAGAGAAAACAGAAAAGAGAAGCTGTATGCCGTACTCCTAAAGGAATGCAAATATTTATTTTGACTCAATCCTACCTATATCCTCTTTCAATATTAAATACACTCACAGACTCCCTTTTATGAGATGCCAACTCAAATCACCCTTCAGCAACCTGAATGTCTCACCTTCTTAAGCAAAACAAAGGCATTCTCTGCTGCCACACGGCGGTTGATGACCTCTTCATACCTATTTGGATAGAGCCGAGAAAGAGGGTACGCGATGAATGGGCAGCCTGAACCCAGATCTCAAATATTTTAGGGGGTAACACACATCTTTGGATATGGCACTGTTATCCAGGCAATACATGATTATGGCTGCGGTCACACACACTAAATAATCCACCTTCAGTCCACTTTCAGTGCACTTTCTAACTGGATTTTACTGTGCGAACTGGCAAAATCCAGTTGGAAAATGCATTGAAAGTGGATTATTTAGTGTGTGTGACCGCAGCCTATGATAGTGCAGCACAGCATCGAACAACCTGTGGATCCTCCTTTACTTCAAAGGTGCACAGAGTAGATCACTTGGGGAGTGGACTGCTTCGGATGTGGAGTCTTGCTCGGTAGCTGGTGGGAAAGGGGAGCAAACAGAGGACTGAGAAAGGAAGGAATTTCCCTTTAAGGTCACCAACTAGATGGGAAAAACTGCCATTTAATAGAGGTTTGGGTAATTGAAGTCTTTCACGGGATGGTTAAACAACATCACCTGATAACTGCTTGCAGATCAAGCTGAAGTTAAAGGCAAAGCAAGAGGAGCCAGTTTAAAAGTTGGCAACACACCGCCCCAACTTTTTCAAAGCACCAGCATAGTGTAATGGTTAGAGCAGGGGTCCCCGACATATGGTGCCTGCCGACGCCTTTTTTGATGCCTGCCAAATGTTTTTAAATAATGGTGAGCCCAAGGTGGGCTTTTGTAGCAAGGGTTCTGATTGGGCACTGGGAATTTGATTGGCCATGCGGATTTTTTTTAAAAGATTGCTTTGGCAGCAATTGCCACTACAGCACAAGGATCTCCACTGTGTGACAGAAAGTATGGGACAGCAGCCATTTGTGGCTGGCTTCACCTCCTGTGACAGCCATTTTGTGCTGCACCGCACCCACCACATTGTCTCAAAATTCCAAATGCGGCCACAGGCTCAAAAAGGTTGGGGACCCCTGGGTTCGAGTGTCAAGCTAGGATCAGAGAGATCCAGGTTCAAATCCCCATTCTCCCTGGTAGCTTCCTGAGTGACCTTAGGCCGCTCACTCTCACCTAACCTACCTCACAGGGTTGTTGTGAGGATAAAATGGAAGAAAGGAAAACTTGCTGTAAGCTGCTTTGGGTGCCCACTGGGGAGAAAGGCAAGGTATAAATATCCAAATAGAATAAACACTGATCTCTGGATTGCAGCCCAGCAGTTTTACAGCAAGCGAGACCGTCTGGAGCATTTCCGTGACTGTCAATAAGATTTTCTGAGCCTGGAAACGAAGAAGAGGAAGAAAGAAGAAGAAGAGGAGGAGGAGGAGGAGGAGGAGATTGGATTTATATCCCGCCCTTTGCTCGGAGTTGGCTTACAATCTCCTTCCCTTCTTCTCCCCACAACAGACATCCCGTGGGGTAGGTGGGGCTGAGAGAACTCAGAGAGAACTGCTGCTGAGAGAACTCTGTGACTGACCCAAGGTTTCCCAGCAGGTTGCATGTGGAGGAGGAGTGGGGAATCAAACCTGGTTCTCCCAGTTAGAGTCCGCTGCTCTTAATCACCACACCAAACTGTCGTGCTTATCCCTCCCTCCATCCCACCCCCAAGGCTGCACAGTTCCTGTGGATAATTCTGTAACTTTTTTAAAATATTCACACATAAACACAGTGTGTGTATATACTGCTGTTGCAAGGTAGCTGCCCCCTTCACATGCGCTCCTGCCTGCAAGCCTCTCATTGTGGGCCCTAGGCACCCCACCCACACCTGCAGGCTTAACCATTTCCAAATCGACTGTAATTACTGTCTGTAAAAACTCTAGGTATACAGTATGTCATTATGCTGCAATTATGCATTTATTATTCCCATGTAATGCAGGAGGTAGGCTGAGTGTGGATGAGCTGGTTTGCGTAAAAGCTAGTGTGGGTCAGTAGCAAGCATGTTTGACTTGGGCTGTGGAGACCCTGGCTGCGGTCACACACACGACTAAATAATCCACTTTCAGTCCACTTTCAGTGCACTTTCCAACTGGATTTTATTGTGTGAACTGGCAAAATACAGTTGGAAAGTGCATTGGACGTGGATTGGAAGTAGAGTTGCCAGCCTCCAGGTGGGGCCTGGGGATCTCCTGCTTTTACAACTGATCCCCAGCTGACAGAGATCAGCTCCCCTGGAGGAAATGGCTGCTTTGAAGAATGGACTCTATGGCACTGTACCATGCTGAAGCCCCTTCCCTCCCCAAACCCCACCCTCTCCCGGATCCACCCCCAAAGTCTCCAGGTATTTTCCAAACTAGGTCTGGCAACCCTATTTGGAAGTGGATCATTTACTGTGTGTGACCACAGCACCTGATTCAAATCTCCGCTGGGACAAGGAATTTGCTGGGTGACTTTGTGCCAGTCACTTTTAACCCAACCTACCTCATAAGACTGTTGTGAGGATCAAGTGGAGGGAACCATGTAAGCCACCTTGAGCTCCTCTGGAGGACAAACAAAATAAAAATGTGCTAGGCAGTGTGTGTGTGTTTTGTATATGTGCACGCACGCATACACACATTTGTGTGTGTGTGTGTGTTTGCCTATGCAACAGCCCGTTCTTCTAAATACTCAAACCAAATGAAGTCGCTGCTTTGGAGAAGAGCCACAAGCCAGACGAAGTGTCACCATCAAGCATGGTTAGTGCTTACTTGCATTTAAACTCCTCCACGCACTGCTGGGTACTCTGCAGCTGCGGTCCCATCTGCCCCTTTTTGCTCAGCAAGAAATCCAGCTGCTTGCGTAGGCCGCCGATGGAATTTTCAAAGAGAGGCCGGAGATCTCTCTTAACCGGTGGCCTCTGCTCTTGCAGGAGACTCCATTTGGTCACCAGCACCTTGTTCTTCTGCTCCAGGTTTTGGACCTGAAATCAAAGAAGCAAAAAATAAAAATGCAGCCACAAAAACAGAAGATAGGATGGGGGAGAGATGCCTGTCACACAGTTTTTAGTGTTGGGTTCTCAACTGGCCAGCCTTATGAAGTTGTTCTCCAAAGTGCTGTTACACTTTCCCCACAGGACTTGCAGCCTAGACTTATCCAAAAAAAAAAAAGTCAGTAATGTCTGCAGCTTACTTCCAAGCCCTGACCTGAATACCCCAGGCTAGCCCGATCTCGTCAGATCTCAGAAGCTAAGCAGGGTTGGCCCTGGTTAGAACTTGGATGGGAGACCACTAAGGAAGTCCAGAACCAGCCAATGGCAAACCATCTTTAAATGTCTCTTGTCTTGAAAACCCCATGGGGTCCATATTTCAGCTGTGACTTGTCACGGGCGAAAAAATCTGCCACTTGGTTCCATGTTTAGGATTGGGGCTTGAAATTCACCGACGTGCACTGCAGGACTCTGCTTATCGGGCAGTGACCAATCGGGAACATTCACAGGCAACTGGAAGGTCAGTCCATCCTGGCAGATATAGGTCAGTGCCTAGATGGGAGAGCTTCTAGGAGTTCATTCTACACAACCTTACATCTCACAGTGGAAGGAAGGCAGGATGGTAAAATGATCAATACTTTCCCATCTGTAGGGAATTTTTCAAAATGTACTAGATCATTCAAGGATGCAATTCCCCCCGACCTGCATTCTAAAGTGGCAACAGTGCTATTCACAACAGTAATTCAAAGAGCATGAGAAAAAGATGCCAGTAAATGAATGGAACTGAAACTGGCATCACATTGTTCATGACAATCCCGGTTTCAAAATCCATTGTAGAAATTCTCCAAATTAAGCCAGAAATTAAGGAAGAATGGAACATAGAAAAGAGAGATGCTCTGAACCAGTGACGGAGAGGAATGGTGTGCAGATCCACTCATCCCTGCTTTAAGGTCTTCCCTGTCATTTTGTAAGAGGGAAGAACCTAGCCATTCAAGTTCTGACCTTGTCGATGAAGCAGGCAAACTGGGTGTTGAGTGATTTCATTTGTTCCCGCTCCTGAATCCGTATTTTCTGGATCTCGGGGTCAACTCCGACAGAGAGTGGCTTTAAGAGGTGCTCGTTGACCCTGACTCTGTGGAAGTGGTCATTCCGATAGCTGCCAGCATAATTTTGGAGCTCAACGTAGTTCCTGGGGCTGCCATAGTAGATGTTACCAAACTTCTGACCTCCGATCCAGTAGCTTCCACACAATATTCTTTGGCTTCCACCCATACTTGAAAGGCTTTTGGTGCTATAGCCACCGACTCTGCTTCTTCCACCAAGCTGAGATACAGCAGGGGCTCTTGCTCTACATCTCTTCAGACCACATATATCTGAAACAGAAGAGAAACTTCTTCCAGGGATGGAGTTTGCAATGTACAGTTGTCGGCTCATAGCAAAGCTGTGTGAGATAATACCAGTGTAGAAGAAAAAGAAGGGGTCCCCTCTGAAATGACACCTTCAAGGTTCTGCCTTATATCTCTTCACAATATCTGGGCTTGGTTAATTCAGACAAAAAAAAGTAATATACGGTCTTCTTCAGAGATTGGTTTTGCCTGCTAGCAGTAAATGCCGTTGCAAAATAGCAAAATAAACAGAAACAAACTCCCATGAAGTGGTAATGGGTTCATTTCAAAAATGCTTCATTTGCAGACCAAGAAATTGTGCATTTGAAGAATTATGTCTCAAGTAATTATAGCTTAGCAAATTTATTCCTGTTTCCTATATGTCAATTTCAAAACATGAAAAATTGAGCAATGCTGATACTAACTGAAACTCCAATATTACCTGACTAACAACTTAGTTCAAGTGAGTGCACCATTTGAGCTCCCTGTTTGAAAACTGAGTATTTATGTAATTGATTATACCCATTTTGCAGTTATAATATTCTTATTGTATCACAATCATGTATAATTATTTGATGACATATTTCCTCCTGCTCCTCTAAAACACTGGGACCGGTATAAGTACAGGCCCCACTGGTGGACCTCCTGATGGCTCCTGGTATTTTTGGCCACTGTGTGACAGAGTGTTGGACTGGATGGGCCATTGGCCTGATCCAACATTGGCTTCTCTTATGTTCTTATGGACTCGTTGGTGCCCTCATCCAGAAATTCAGACACACAGAAATTCAGCTCCTGCCTCAATGGATTTTTCTGTTCACTTGAATAGACAGTGCTGCTGTGTACGCATATCTCTTTGTGCTCTTAGAGTTGCTTTGGACACTTTCCCAAAGCTCTTGTTGACGGACGGAACTCCATACAGAAGGACTGGGATAAGGCTACATGACATCAAGGTGCTTTCATCCAAGGTAATGGTCATATCCGAGGAAACCCTCCGGTTCTGAGTGTTTCTTAGGTTTAGGGCCAAGTAGGCTTTCTTCTAGAGTTCAGAGAGGGAGTCAGCCTTTCTTTACCACCTATGGTTTCAGCTGGATCCATTTGTTATGTAAGAGGGGATGCGTGATCTCCTGCCCCATCCCCAGGAAGTGTTAGTTTCACTGCAACTCAAGAGATCGTGCATATTTCACCAAAGTAGGAGCCCTCAAACTCACTTTGAGTTTTACAGTGAGCAAAAGTACAGAGGCATCACTCCTCTGTTTCTCTACTTGTGGGAGCTCTATATTGCATTTTAATCCCAGCTTTTGCAAGGAGTTCCAGCTGGCACAGAAGGTTCTTCTCTCTTTTGGTTTCCCCCCACAACCACCCTGTGAGGTATGTTAGTACGAAAGACTGGTCCAAATTCACCCAGCGGTCTTCATGACCAAGCAGGGACTTGGACCTGGGCCTCTCACTTCTCAGTCCAACATCCAAACCACTGCGCTACACAGATCTTTTAAGATACTGTGGTCCAGATTGTATGTAATATATGCTGGAGCTGGGGATGGGATGGTGTCTTTCCAGTTTTCCCTTATCCCTGGCTGCCACCTGGACTCTTATGCTTTTCTTAAAATAAGAGGCCCTTCAAAAATATTAATAACTCCACTGTCTTTACTATATCCATTCCAGAGTACTTCATCCTAATGTCAGTGGAGTACATATCCAGAAGAAAGGCAAAATGACAGCCTTTTATAATTGCCAGGTACCTCTGTGTTCCTGCACACAAAATAAAGTGTAATCAGCCCTGGAACCCATCTTAGAGATGTTGTCACAGCTATTGGGCATCTAAACCTGTGGAACCAGATGCACATAATTCTTTGATGTCACTGCACCTTGAACACAGACCCACAAAAGTAGTGGATTCACCTTTCAATTTCAATCTCTACTTTTCCTTTTTCTTTCAAGCCAACATTTTCCCACTATGGAGTAGCCAGAAGCAAACATCCCTCCTCCAAAACCGATTGATGCATCAGATGCTAATCTTAGCAGTAGGATCCTATCCAACAGGTTCGTGAGCAAGAACCAGTCGGCAGAGACCATAAAAGCTGACAATTGTCTATCATAGTTCATATGCATCAGTCATCAATCTGCGTTGGAAGGATTCTTCATACGAAAGTCGTCTTTCATGAATGCTGCCCCAGATACTTTTTAAAACAGTCCTCAGTTTATTCTGATTCCCAAAAAAGCTTACAAATAACACTGTTATTCTGTAGAAAATGCTGGGGTATGTTGGAGAAGCAACAGACTGCTAAAAGTCGAGGTAATATAAATACGGCTGAAAGAGTAGATTAGTCCACTCTGGCCCATTCTGCATCTAGCATTCGTTTTGCTGTTTTACCAAACCCATGCTGCAACAGGATTTCCCCTCTGTGTTGCATGCCACTTTCACTGTGATTGTCGGATTTTATGGCAGGGTCCAGACTGCATGCTGCTTTCACTTGGTTTGATCTCTCGGTTTTATGGTACCGTCTGCATAGATTTATGGCCATTTTATGGCCATTCAGGGTGACTTTGCAGCCAGTAAGGTGTTGGCCCCAGGGTATTTGAATGTGGTTTTGAGCCACATCTTTTTCTGTTCCAGTGTGGGTTTGGTAAAACAATGGAGTGAATACTAGATACAGAATGGGCCTCCTCTTGTATCCTAGCAGGAGCTGTGGTGCATTCCCTAGTGTTTAGGGTTAATTGAATGGTTTTTTTCCCCTGCAGTTCAGCCTACCTCTCACTATTTCTCTCTCTGTGCTTGCACCCTGAAGGCTTCTCTGTTGTCTCAGTGGCCTGCAGTCAGTTATTGCCTTTCTGCAAAAATCCTGTTGCAGTAAAAGCTGCTGGAAGAAAACTCTCAAGCTCTGTGAACAGGGTGGACAGCTTTGGAGCAGATAAGTCAAATTCAAACAGAACTTGCCGTCCTCCATACCAAGG
The DNA here is from genome assembly GCA_029233225.1 of Lepidodactylus listeri. Classification (NCBI taxonomy): domain Eukaryota; kingdom Metazoa; phylum Chordata; class Lepidosauria; order Squamata; family Gekkonidae; genus Lepidodactylus; species Lepidodactylus listeri. Next base: position 50,797,602 of record JARCFY010000015.1, on the reverse strand, counting down.
TGTATATTTTGCACTCTTTGATAAATAAGTTGCAGTATCCCGACTCTTTGCTGCAGCTTCATTTTCCAATTTCAGATTACAAATTCAACTTCAAGTTTTGGGGGGTTTTCTTTGGGGGGGGTTAATTAAAAACAGCTACAATCCAGTTTGGGGGGGCAGAGCACCCCACCCCCAGTTAACTTGTGCATACCACAGCAAACCAAACCAGAACCAGCAACAGGAATCCATGAAGGTGCCTTTTACTGAGTCAGACTTATGTTCTATCAAGGAGAATAGGGTCTGTTCTGACTTCTAACTGGCAGTAGCTCTCCAGGGCCTGAAATCCTTCACATCAACCAGTACCGGATCCTTAGACCTGGGACTTTATGCGTGAAAAGCAGGTGCTCTGCTTCTGAGCCATGACCCTATCTTTGGATGCCACCCACATCTCATGTATCTGTTAATGACAGAACCTTCCCCCAGTGCAAGCCGTCTTCTCCTGATGCTGGCGGACAAGCCTCTTGTATTAGGGGAAAGTGCCTTGCATTAGAGAAAAGTGGGGCTGTTAATAGGGTTCCTAGATGTTCAAGGCTGCAGTGTGCCCACTGGGGACAGGAGATCTCTCACTCCCAGCTGGTCTTGCCCAAACACACTCCAGCAACTGTGAGGAGGGAGAATTTTTTAAAAAGTGCCAGCAATGATGGCATGTTGTCACTTCCAGAAAAAAAAACAACAGAAGAAATATCACACCTCTATGGTTTTTCCACAGAGTTTCCAAGTATTCCTAGAGAAATCTTACCCTCCCGCCACATTCCTGCTCCCTTGGTCTCCCTCTGCCTGCAAGGAACTGGGGATCCCCAGCTTGTGTTCCCCTTCCCCACTAGTACCTAACAGAGTGGCAGAGGAACAAAAATAAGGAGGAAAATGTTGTGCGATGCCACAATATCACTTCCAGCTAGGAACTCAGAAGTGAGGTCATTGTGTTGCACAGTGCTCTATGAATTTCTCTGATCTCTATTGTTAGAGTTTCAGGGAAATCCCAGAGCGTCACATGACACAGTGACATCGCTTCTGATTACACAGCTGAAAGCAACATCGTCCGTCCATCTGTCCGTCTTCCTTCCTTCCTTCCTTCCTTCCTTCCTTCCTTCCTTCCTTCCTTCCTTCCTTCCTTTCATCTATTTTGTTCGACTTATATCCCACCCTTCCCGCAAGCAGGCTTAGGGCAGGTAACAATAACAGAATTCCATACAATTTAGACAGATCATAGAAAAATAGTAACTAAAACAATTAAAACAGGAACATCATCGAGTTGGCAACAGTTCATAAATTCATAAATCACAGTGTCATGTGACATCATTTCACCAAGTCTCCGCACTCCAGTCTACTACTACTTGCTAGCACTGGCCTGACAGCCCTAGTGGAACAGATCCATGGGCTCCAATCCAATATTTTTGCATCTTTTCCCCCACTGCTGAAAATCCCTACCACTTTGGAATGTTGAAAAAGAGAAAGTAAATCCCAATTCAAAGATTTGTAAGCAACTCAAAAGTATTCTTGAAGCCTTTTCCTCCATGTTAGCTTCAGCCCTAATTTAGGTGCTTCTATTTTCCCACAAGGTGGTGCTAGCCAATGCATTTTCTAGCACTTCTGTAATAGTCCTGCTTCACTTTGTTGTTGCCATTGCTTTTTGTGTGTGCTTATTTATTGTATCTCACATTACTTGTGAAACTGCCCCTTGCCATCTGTTCATTGGCAAGAGCATCAAATGAATGGTGATCGTACAAGATATGTTGTTGGCAGCATCTGGCAGGAGCTCAGGGCAGTATAGTTCTGCCTCCTCCATTTTATTTTTGCCACAAACCTGTGAGGTAGGTTAGGCTAAGAGATCATGACTGGCTCAAGCTCACACAGTGATTTTCATTGCAATGTAGGAGTTTGAACACAGGTCTCCAGCATTCTAACCTTTATCACATAACGTCTTAAACCTTTAATCACACTTGCAAATAACGGGTTGGATCCTGTGATCTGTCAGCAGAAAGTGCTGGTGGTCATAGTATGGTGGCCAGCCAAATGTTTTATGGGGAAAGAAGCATTTGGGGGTCAGAGATTACAGGGGAAACAACATTGCACAATGCTGTGATCTCACTTCTGGGTGAGTTATATCACAGCATGATGTGATACTCTAGGAAATCCCCTTATCTCTATGTTTACCATAGAGATTGGGAGATTTCCTAGTTGTTGATGCCATGCCACTGCCCCCCAAGTTTTTCTCCCACTGTTGTACTGACCAAGTATGGGAGGTAGAGCAGTAGGGGTGGGAGGCTGCCAATGGACAACCTGGTAGGTCTAGGTCATGGGTCTTTCCTCCTCCCTAGGGTTGCCAGGTTCCTCCTGGCAATCAGCAGGGGATGGGGGGGTTACCAGTACAAAGACAAAGGCATAAGACATAAACATGCCAGCGACTTCCTGGTGACGCTCTGGTATTGGGGCACAAACTCAGTGGTAAAAACAGCTTCTACCATAGAGTTTTTGCCCAAATACCACAGCATCATCCAGAAGGTGCTGGCATGATGACATCACTTCCTGTGTGACACCAGCAATGTGGCCTAGGCCTTCATCTTTCTATTGGTAAGTCCCCCTGCTGGCCAGCTGATTGGTGGCTGGAGGGCACAGCCTGGAAGCAGGGGACCCTGCCTCCACCAGGAAAACCCTACTCCTCCCACCGTAGCCATTGCTGACCCTGGGAAACTGTATCAGGCCCATAGGTTGAGAGGCTGAAGTGGAGAGGACAAAGGTGGTAAAATCGTTCACTTCTGCCTCTTGTGTGAGCCATTGATATGGGGAGGAGAATCTCTTTTTTCCAAAATTCATTTTTTGGATATAGCCATTGATTCCTCTCATTTTCTTTTTTTCCCACTTTTTAAAAGAAGGATTTGACTTCCATTTCTTTTTTATTATTCTTTGTAGGGAAATCAAAGCACCCATTGTTAACTTCAGGCTTCGCTAGTTCTTTTGTATGTTTTGAACCACTTGGTGGTGCTCTAGCCGAACAGTAATATTTGGGAAGAAAATGTCTGCCTCTGAGCATCTGCTGAGTAAAATTTTGAAATTTTGCTGAACCTCTATCTCTACCCCCTCCTCTCTTTGAATTCCTCTGATTAAAAAAGCACTGATTAAAAATGAACCACAAATTCCTAAAAAGAGGAAAAGAAATAGGCTGTTGGCTTCCACAGAGAAGATGGTCAAAGAGGAATTAAGAGAATTTCTCTTAAAACCACTGTGTGTGAGCAGAGTTACCCTGATGGAAGAGACAGAAGGGAGCAATTTCACCACTTTTCAGTTCCCCACTGCAACCTCTTGAACCATCTGGCTGTTACTTCATCTTTCTATAAATAAGTTGGACTTTGTTGTATTTCAGTCCACACGAAACTGCTAGAGATGGGTTGACAAATTAAGGTGCATCCTGCAACTTATCTGCTGACATACAAAGAGGCTAAAGGCTGAAAGGAAGTGAATGTGCAGAGCTGTCACTTATGGGCTTTGTAAACAATTGCACTGATGCATAATGGATAGTTGCTTTTTAATCAGAGCTGCAGAAGAATACCCCCCCCCCCCAACAACATTTTGGGCCAGAAGTTTATCTGATGATGGAGCAGTACCCTTCACATACTATGTGGCATCCACTCACATCTCTGCAATCCCCTCTGGCATCAGCAGATCTACTGGCATTAGAGCAACAGCCATGACTACCACTTCTTGTATGGTTATCAGCATGGCCTTCGTGTGAAGAGCTATGGCGAATTTCCCTAGAGGTGGGTGGAGGATCCCCTGAAGAGGAAATAAGGTGCCCTGTGTGATCCATAACCCCCCCCCCCTTTTGGAACTGTATCCCCTGCTCCTAGGACTATCACCACTGCTTCTTGACCCAATACTGATAGCAGAGTGCTTAGCTGAGTTTCTAGAGGGAATTCCTCCACTCCTAAAACTGTACCCAGTTCTGTGATGCCTTGCATTTCTGGAACTGGGTATTCCTCCCGATGAAGAGCCATAATCTGGTCTCACTCAAAATCCATCTCCACGAATTCTGCCATCATATGTAGGTCTGCCAGTAACAACTGTAAGAGAAGAAATACAAGTATTTTGTTACTCAGGCACACCTATCTGAGGCCCCAAACAGGGAAATATAGTATTGTTTGGTGTAGTGGTTAAGAGCGACAGGCTCTAGTCTGGAGAACTAGGCTTGATTCCCCACTTCTCCTCCCCATAAAGCCTGCTGGGCGCCTTTGGGCTGGTCACAGTTCTCTCAGAACTCTCTCAGCCCCACCTACCTCACAAGGTGCCTGTTGTGGGGAGAGGAAGAGGAGGTCGTGAGGTAGAGAAAAGCAGGGTAGAAAAACTTACTTCTGTAGTTAACTTTAAACATATTTGGCTTATATTTGGAATTTTGCTGTATCAAGGTTACTTTATTTACTTTATACCCTAGTTTTCTCCCTAATGGGGACCCAAAGTAGTTTACACCAGTCTCCCCTCCTCCATTATTTGCTCACAACAACCCTGTGAGGTGGGTTAGGATGAGAGTGTGTGACTGGCCCAAGGTCTCCCAGAGAGTTTCCATGGCAAAGTGGGGATTTGAACTTGGGTCTCCCAGATCCTAGTCTGGCACTCTAACCTCTACACCACCCAGTCCTTCATGCTCATTCATCCTCACTGTAACATTTCTGGTGAGAAGTCTGTTCTTGTGACAACATAGTGTGGCTTTTATGAAGCCTGATCCTGTGCACATTTTCTCAGAAGAAGCACATCCCGTCATGCTCCCAAGCATGTATACATAACATTGCAGCTTCAGTTACTCCCCCATATGTTAACAGTAGTAGAATCACATAACCTGTTGTAGGGGAAAAGAAAGGGATAGTTGTTAATGTACCAGAAATGCAGCCCTACAGAAATCTATAGCGATGGAAGAAATTATAAAATTTGGTAATATTTCAGTTTGTAACATTCAAAGTTTTGCATTCTGGTTATTTTCTAATAGCACTGAGGAAATGAAACCTTGAGGGAGATCGATGCATTTTAAGGCAATGTTGACATACATCTCCTTGCCTAGTTCAACAACATCACATCATCCTTGGCCACAATCCAGAGCTGATTAAGAGTAAACAAGGGATTTATCTAAGCACTTGATAGAGTATTATACCTTCCTGGATTTCAAGTGCCAGCCGATTCATTCAGCACCCCTTGATTAATGGATATGAACATCCCAAAAGCAACGCTGAGGCGTTTCTTTTTCACCCACCTGTTCTCTTCTCCCTCCAGCAATATCTTGTACATGGCGATTTCAATATCCAGAGCCATCTTGACATTCAGCAGTTTCGGGTGATCTCTGAGCAGGTGAGCAAGCTCCTACTCAGCAGTGTGCATGGCCTGCTCCACCTCAGCATGTTTTTCTTTGGCTTCCTTCAGGGCGCTCTCCCCTCATTCCTCAGTCTCAGCAATAGATACCTGTAATGCCTCAACCTTGATAGGGGGAAAAAATGCTGTTAGCCCAGGAGAACCATGCTCAGTCCTTTTACTGAAGTGCTTACCTTCTAGCTAAAGGAGCTAAATAGAAGAACAGAGTATAGTTCAGGAACAGAGGAATTGCCTTGCTGGATCAGAAGGAGTCTATCTATTCCAGCACTATGGGGTGGGTCCTGTCCCTTTCCTACCACTGACCAACATCTGATGAATTACAAAGGTCTGTAGTAAGAAGTGCTGCTGTGTTGCAGAAAATGTGTGGAAGAACTGAAACGGGGTGTGTCTGTGTGTGTTGAACATTCTCGATCATATTATTTTTTCAAAATAAGCAGAATATAAGGCATTATATCTGGAAAATTAACACTATCTGTGCTTTTACCATCAGCCCGCATCCCCAAACATCACCCTCGTTCCTACATGTGGAGATCTACGTTTGTACATTATGACATGACCATGCCTTCTACTTTTAAAATTTCTTGAAATATTAAACATCAAGACTTCATTCAAGTTTTGCTTGAGCCACAGGTACCATTCTGCCCACCCCTCTAACTCTATGTCGGGCTGTCTCATGTCTTCTGTGAGGGAGGAATGTTGGTAGAATTGTATTTGAAAATCAAAATGGCAACATTTCACATGCCCTGACCTAGATGCCCAGAATAGCCCAGTATTGTCACATCTTGGGAGCTAAGCAGGGTAACTACTTGGTATAGGAGACCACACAAAAGTTCAGGGTTGCTACACAGTGGCAGGCAATGGCAAACCACCTCTGTCTCTTGCCTTGAAAACCCTAAATCTCCAGTTATTCCCCAAACCAGAGCAGGCAACTCTGCTCTCACCAGTCTATTGATCAAGGACAGGGCTGGAGCAGCAGGGACAGAAGGCTGCCTGGCAAATGTAAGTCATGGGTTTTCCCTCCTCCCATAGCAGCCATTTCTGACCCTGGAAAACTGTATCAGCCACATGTATTAAGAGGCTACAGTGAGGAAGGTAAATGGGGTAAAACCACTCACTTCTGCTTATGGAGGGAATACCCCCCCCCCCCAAAATGTTGGAAGTTAAGTACTGGGTGATGTCCTCCTGCCTCAGCCTCCAGGATTTCATTTCCTTTTTAATTTTTTTTCTTTATAGAGAAATCAAAATGACTGTTGGTAACTTCAGCCCTTGCAAGTTGTTTTATGTTTCACACCACAGCGTGGTGCTCTAGTAGGAGGATAAGAGTATTTGGGAAGAACAGTGCCTGCCTCTGAGTATTTGCAACTAAAATTGTGAAATTTTACTAAACTTCCATTCCTACCCCCTCCTCTCTTTGAATTTCGTTTTAATCAAAACAGAACTGATTCAAAACTAGAGTTAGTTCCTAAATTCCTAATTCCTAAAAAGAGGGAAAGAAACAGGTTATTGGCTTTCAAGGAGAAACTGGGGAAAAGAGGAATTAAGAGAATTTCTCTTAAAACCACTGTGTGAGAGCAGAGTTACACTGATGGAAGAGGTAGAAGGGAGCAAGTTCACCCCTTTTCCCTTCCCCACTGTAAATTCTTGAACCATGTTACTTCACATGGGACCTGGAACCCTAAGAGTACTCTTTCCCAAGTTCCAAAATGGATGTTGTGGGATGAGGAGAGACAGAAAAGTTGGTCATCCTTGTGTGTAAAGTATTTGCAGTGGATTCGGTGTATATATTTCTGTATATACTTGTGTGTAAATATAAAATTGGTATTATACGTATTTATGATAGATATAATCTGAGTTTTCAGTAAGTAGGGAAATGAAAAACACATTTTTAAAAAATCAATAGTATACAGTTTTCAAACTATAATATCAAAGTAATAAATTATTTTCTCTCTCTTTCTCTGTGTGTGTGTGTGTATGGTAAAGGTAAAGGTTTCCCTTGCTCGAAAGCCCATCGAATTCGACTCTAGGGGGCGGTGCTCATCTCAGTTTCCAAGCCGAAGAGCCAACACTGTCCGAAGACGTTTCCGTGGTCATGTGGCCAGCATGACTTGACACCGAGGTGCACGGAATGCTGTTTCGTTCCCACCAAAGCAGTACCTATTTACATACTTGCAGTTTCTTGCTTTCGAACTGCTAGGTTGGCAGGACCTGGGACCAGAGACAGGCGCTCACTCCGTCATGTGGCACTCAGGTTTCAAACTGCTGAACTACTGATCTTCCAGTCTGCAGTTCAGCGTCTTAACCACTGAGCCACCGCAGCCCAAAGAGATATATAACTATATATATCTATCTCCTTATATATAATTGAGTAGCGGGTTGGCATTTTTTGAACATTCCACATGCTCCTAAATCAGTTGGCTCCATGATGTGTCACTCAGAAGCTGTCCCTATCCACTGGTTGCATTGCCTGAGTCTCACCCCAAAAATTCTAAACAGTTTGCTGTTCCTCTCCCCTCCATAGCCAGTCAGAACACAGAGGTAATTTACATATGCGGCCTGATTGGCCTTTGCCTCTAACATTCTAGTTTGCTGTTGGGAGTCATTGGATGTGTCCTGAGGTAAAATACATATCCCAATCTTCTCTTAAATGGTCACTGGAGTTGTCAGTCTTCCTGTGGGGCCTGAAGATCTCCTAGAAATCCCTTTGTTCCCCAGCTACAGCACATCATTTCCCCTATAGAAAATTTCCCAGCTATCACAACTGATCTCCAGATGACCAAGATCAGTTCTCCTGGAGACAATGGCTGCTTTGGGCAGTGGACTCTATGGCATTATACCCTGCTGAAGTTCCTCCGCACCCCGAACCCTGCCCTCCCCAGGCTCTACCCTTCAAATCTACAGGTATTTCCCAACCCAGAGTTGGCAACCCTGTAACTGGCTATGGAACTGCTTTCCAGACCCTTGGAACCCAGAAGACATGGAATAGGAGGAGGTGCTTTTCTACCTTAGCTGTCACTGCATAACCCCAAATCAACATAAGTCAGGGGTGGAGGGAAGCATACCTGTTACCATGAGGCTGTCCTCCCCTACTACCCACTTGGGGCAGCAAAATGACTTGAGACAGCCCTGCCTTATAGCTAAGCAGAAGGAAACAAACATGGCTTGCCTCCCTCTGCCGCCCCACCAGCCACAGCCAGAACACTCACCTGGAGCTTCCTTCTAGAGCCTGTTGTATTTCTTCCCACAATGAGCCTTACTCCTAGCATGTGTGTGTGTGTATTTCATTCAGTTTTCACATATAATTCCCACCCCCCAGCTTTCTGAAGCCACCTCTTTATAAATGAGTTGGATTTTGTCATATTTCAGGCAACACTAAACGGTTAGGGATGGGTTGACAAATATAAATGCATCCTGCAATTTAGACAGCTAGTGCTGTAATTTGGAATCCTTCTCCATACCTGACGCTGAGCCAGTGCACACTTTAATAATGATTCTGTGACACAAGATGACTTCCAGCTAATCTTTATTTGCAAGACAAAGGGAAGGGAGAAGAAACATTTGACAAGTGATGGATATGCATAGAGGGGAAGGTTAACAATAACCGCATAAATATACAAAAATCAACCACCTTTCTTCCATGCATATTGAGCAGCAAAGCAGAAATAAACATCAAATGCAAGGACTTTGTTCAAGTGATCAGAAACCAGTTTAGCTCTTTACAGCTCCTTTGGCTGAAGAAAGCAGACAGCTATAGCAGAGAGCACAGAGGTATACCTGCACTACCAACTAATGGAGGGGGATTGGGTAACAATTAAATCTGTTTAAAGGAATAGCATAAAAGTGTAGAGGGAAGGGGAGAAGGGTGCAATATCTACGCTACACATTAAAATTTCTTAGCTGTGACAATGAAAAATGATGCATGTTTTTTAGTGTTGATAAGCTCAGAGGCATGGATTATGGAGATAAAAACAGTTGTTCTCAGTTTGCTTTAGATCACTGTTCCACTTCAATCCATACCTCCTTTGCTTTGCCTTTCCCCCCTTTAATTCTGTCATATCACCACGGCATCTCTCTATTCTCCCCACATGCTGCCCATCACCATATACCACCCCCTACAGTAGCCCCTCCACCATGGATTTCCCGATTGTCTCTTCCCCATCCCCACCCTTCTTGTTCCACTACCTGTCATCCTATTATTCTTTTCCCTACAGCACAGCCTAAGCCTAAGAGTACCCCTTCTACCCTTCTCATCTCCCAGCATTCCACCACTTAGAGCCCTTTCTATCACTCCCCTTGCTTGCCCAGCCCCCTACAGGGCCTCATATTCTAGTTCCCTTTCCCTTTAACTTTTCCTTTCCTCCCCTCTCAACTCAGTTCAGCAACATCTAAAACACCCCTAAACTCAGCTGACACTACATTGAGGGGACCTACCTTTGCTAGGCCCTACTGTGGAATGCCAGGCAGATGCTTCACTGTCTACCAGGCACCTGAGGGAATCCCTTGAGAACACCATTGCCATTTTGGTTTCCATAGTAACCTCACTGGATGGCAAAGCCCCTGCCTCGCGTTTCTCTGGTCTGTACATGCAACAGCCTCGCTGATTCTTTTGCAGGGAGGTTCCCCTAATATGGTGGTCCTGGAGAAAATCCAATTGCACCACTCTAATTACCTGCACAAGGGTCTGGACTTTGTTATTAGGCATGACAATAACCCTCCAGACTTTCTTCCATGGAACGCACAGCAGTATGCATGAGGTTTCCAGGTAGTCTCCATCCAGATACTAACTAGACCTAGACCTGCCCAGCTTCAGCTAGGTTGCTGCATCATATGCCATAATCACAGGTCACGTCATCCAAAAATGATGAAATCCAGTCCCTGAAGGAGCTCACAAAGCGTAAGGACAGGTAGAATGCTACCAGGAGTGAAGTACTGAAACAGGCTGAGCCATCGAGCACTCGGCCCCAAGGCCAGACAAGCATTCTGGAGATGGGCAGGCAAGAATCAATCTAGCTGAAGGCTTGGAGTCTGGAGGTGAAGGGGAAGGCCCAAACCACCTCACTGAAGGGAAGTCAGCAGATATCAGAGTCCTTATAGCAGCCAACAGCCCTAGATTGATTCTCCTGCCCCATTTAGAAAAAACTGCATCCCCATAGCTCTGCGGCTGTCCACAATCACTAATATAGGTTTAAAACTCCCATGTCACCCATTAGATTCCATTTCCCAATTTAATTAGTTGTCAGTTCAGGGGGCTGGTTAGAGAGTGCTGCTGATGGATAAATAAATGAAGCGATCTCGGGTAATCCAACCTTCACAGGCAGTCCCATTGATTTCAGTGTTTGAATCAGGAAGTGTTAGGCTAAAGAATTCATCCTTAGGATCAGTAGGCCTAAACAGGCTGAGAAGAAGTAAAATCCCCTCCCTTCCCCCACCCACTCTGTATTTTGCTTCTGAAATAGACTGCTTAAGTAATCCCTCTGAAATTAAGGTGGTTTAGGACTAGTCTGTACATTGTGGTCACAGAGTGGGGACAGGTACTGCTAGAAACACCCAAAATGAATTCTCCATGTCTTCCCCCAGCCATAATGTTTTCAAGCTCTTACCATGTGGCAAAGGATTGTTGTTGGTATGTGCATGCCCATGTGCCTGTCCCACCTGTCTCCCCCGACAACGAGCAGAATCGTGGAGACTTGTGATGTGATGCTGCCACATTGTATGATAAGAGCTTGTAAACGTTCTTGCTGGGGGGGTGGGGGGAGGACTTATTCTGTGGCATCCTGGCAGCCACAACTATAACCATAAATCCCAAATGATTTCCATTTTTGGAGGGATGAAGATTCAGTCACGGTGTTCTAGATCAACATATCTGCTGACATACAAAGAGGCCAAAGGCTGAAAGAAAGCGAGTGTGCAGAGCTCTCATTTATGGGTTTCATAACCAATTGCACTGGTGCATAATAGATAGTTGTTGGGTTTTTTTATCAGAGCAGCAGAAGAACACGCCCCCCCCTCCCCAAACAACATTCTGAGCCTGAAGTTTATCTGATAATGGAGGAGTGCTCTCCACGTACTATGCGGCTTCCACTCACATCTCTGCGATCCCCTCTGGCATCAGAGGAATAGCCATGGCTACCACTTCGTGCATGCTCAGCAGATCTACTGGCACCAGTGGAATAGCCAGAGCTACTTCTTGTATGGTCAGCAACACGGCCTTCGCGTGAAGAGCTACGGCGAATATCCCTAGAGGTGGCTGGAGATTCCCCTGCAGAGGAAATGCGTGCCCTGTGTGATCCATGGCCCCCACTTCTGGAACTGTATCCCCTGCTCCTAGGACCATCACCACTGCTTCTTGCCCCAATACTGATAGCAGAGTGCTCAGCTGAGCTTCTAGAAGGGATTCCTCCACTCCTAGAACTGTACCCGGTTCTGTGAGACCTGACATTTCTGGAACTGGGTATTCCTCCTGATGTAGAGCCATAATCTGCTCTCACTCCGAACCCATCCCCACGAATTCTGCCATCATGTATAGATCTGCCAGTTACAGCTGTAAGAGAAGAAATACAAATATTTTGTTACTCAGGCACACATACCTGAGGCCCCAAACAGGGAAATATAGTATTGTGCACTGCACCCTATAGCTACAGGGGGCATTTGGAGGCATAGCTCCCTTAGAAATACTCCATGCTCCCTCTGGATTTCTAGGGTTTAAAAATATGCTTATAGTCCTTTTCCTTATTGAGATATAAGGGTAAAGAGGCATGTTTCCCCTCCCAATTGCCTTTAATTAAGTTTAAACATTTGGGACTTATATTTGGAATTTTGCAGTATCAAAATTACTTCATTCATTTATACCCTGGCTTTCTCTCCAATGGGGACCCAAAGTGGCTTACACCACTCTCTCCTCCTCCAGTTTATCCTCATAACAACCCTGTGAGGTAGGTTAGGCTGAGAGTGTGTGACTGGCCCAAGGTCACCTAGAGAGCTTCCATGGCAGAGTGGGGATTTGAACTTGGGTCTCCCAGATCCTAGTCTGCCACCCTAACCTCTACACCACCCTGTCCCTCATGCTCATTCATCCTCACTGTACCATTTCTGGTGAAGTCTGTTCTTGTGACAATATAACATGGATTTTATGAAGTCTGATCCTATGCATATTTTCTCAGAAGAAGCAAGACCCCTGCCATATTCATTAGGGTTTATTCCCAATTATGTATACATGAGGTTGCAACATTAGTTACTTACATATGTTAACAGAAGTAGAATTGCATAACCTGTAGGGGAAAGGAAAGGGATATTTGTTAATGCTTCAACTTTATGGAAATATGTAGGTGATGGGGGGAACATGTAAAAGTTGGTGATATTTCAATTTGTAACATTCAAAGTTTTGCATTCCGGTTATTTTTAATATCACTTCGGAAATGAAATCTTGAGGGCTGCTGATGCATTTTGAGGCAATGCTGACACAGTTCAGCAATGTCACGTCATCCTTGGCCACAATCCAGAGCTGATTAAGAGTTAACAAGGGATTTAGCCAGGTACTTGAGAGAGTATTATTCCTTCCTGGATTTCAAGTGCCAGCCAGTTCATTCAGCACCCCTTGATTAATGGACATGAACATCCCAACAGCAACGCTGAGGCGTTTCTTTTTCACCCACCTGCTCTCTTCTCCCTCCAGCAATGTCTTGTACATGGCGATCTCAATATCCAGAGCCATCTTGACATTCAGCAGTTCCTGGTAATCTCTAAGCAGGCGAGCGAGCTCGTCCTTAGCAGTCTGCATGGCCTGCTCCACCTCAGCATGTTTTTCTTTGGCATCCTTCAGGGCACTCTCCCCTCGTTCCTCCGTTTCAGCAATAGACGCCTGTAATGCCTCAACCTTGACAGACAGGGGAAAAAGTAGTTAGCCCTGGAGAACCAGTCTCTTTTCTGAGGTGCTTATCTTCTAGTCCTCCTAGAATGTAAAAATCTGGATGGGGTATAGTTCAGGAACTTAACAGAAGAACCGAGGAACTGCCTTGCTGGATCAGGAGAAGGCTATCTACTCCAGCACCAAGGTGTGGATCCTACCCCTTTCCTACCACTGACCAATGTCTGAAGTCTTCCTTCATCCCAAGGAGATTTTTTCCAATGGAAGAGCCATTGAAGTTAGAGGAAGGCTTTTTAGGCTGAAGGTTAGATCCACACCTTTATTTTCAGTGGCTACTTCATATGGAATTTTTTTGGGGGGGGCGGGGTAAACTGCACATGATCTGCATAATTTCCCTCACACCAACACTACCACATCTTGGTAGGGAAAGGCTCACTGTGTTTTGCCCACATTTCTGTCACTCTTTTCAATTATTCACAGAACTATTAGATGGCACTGGGCAAGGAAGTTTCATTAGTTGCTCCAGAAAAATAATTTTCATTTTATTATTTCACCTCAGCAGAGACTCTTCCTCAAAAACAAGGAAATGTGTTAATGCCAGAGAGCCCTTTCAAACCACAAACAGAGGACTTTCATACTACAGACAGTGTCTCCTCCACCTGTATGTTGGATAGAAACATGAATTGTTTGACCTGTATGTGCGTTTGTGTCCTTCATGAGGAAAAGAGTTGAGGTAAGCATGAAGCTTTAGGTTTGCCTTCTGGATACTCATGAGAGAAATTTAGAACATGATGCGTGGCAGGGTGAGACAATGGTTCAGTTATGAGAGGTCGGGACCAGAAAAGCGCTTGATAAAAATATAGATTCCTACAAGTGGAAATTGTATAGGAGTCTAGCTATTACATGAATTACAAAGGACTGGAGTAAAAAATAGTGGTAAACTGCAGATAATTTGTGGTAGAACTGAAACAAGTGGGGGAGAACATTCTCAATCAAATTCTTATGCAGAGTATTCCAAATTTAATTAACATTCCCAGTTATGAATGCCTCTGTATTTCAGTTCTTATTCCCTTTGCTTACTTTTCTGCACAAATTTAGTTTCTTACCTGTTTTTTGGCATTTTCCATATCAGCCTTGAGTCTCTTGATAAGGGAAGTCAGGTCTTGAATCTCTTGGCGGCTGGTTGTCACATTGTTGCAATGACGTCCCCAAGTATCCTGCAGCTCTTGGTACTAAATTTTATGAGGAAATTGAGTGCTTTAATTTTTTTTATTCATCCTGCAACCAACTTTTGACTACATTTCAATTATATCACTTCAGTGGTAATCCGTGAAACTCACTTCCCTAGACCTCAGGTCATTCTACCTAAAGCTTACCTTGGTTGCATACAGAATATTGACTTCATCCTTGCTCCTCTGGGCAATCTCCTCATATTGATTTTTCACGGAAGCAATGATTCCTTCCATGTCGAAGTCTCGATTGTTGTCCATGGATACAACAACGCTGGTGTCATAAGTCATGGAATTCAGGATCTCCAGTTCCTGCAAAAATGAGACAAGACTTCCAGCAATTTCATCTAGTATCAACTTGGAGGGCTTTTAGCATGAAGTTGTAGCCCTAATGCATGGTTTAAAGCACATTTGGTAAGCCAACTGCAAGGGAATCTGCCTTTGTTTAAAGGCCTACTAGTGTTTGAGGCTGCCAATGACCTATTTTCTATCCTGAAACACAGAAGCCCAATCTGCATCTAGCATTTGCTCCGCTGTTGCATGCCGCTTTCACTTTGATTGACTGTTGGATTTTATGGGAGTGTCCAGACTGTATGCCGCTTTCACTTCCTTTGATCTCTCAGTTTTATGGTACTGTCTGCATAGATGTATGGCCATTTTATGGCTGTTCAGGGGTGACTCTGCAGTCAGTATAGTATTGGCCTGGGGAATTTGAATGTGATTTTGAGTCGCATCTTTTTCTGTTCCAGTGTGGGTTTGGTAAAACAACAAAGCGAATGCTAGATGCAGATTGGGCCAGAGTGAGCCCAAGGGAGGGAAGAGATAGGTTTGTGCCGTTTCGGAGATAGCAGAAATAGCAAGAATCACACTTGTGCCTGCCTTTGCCAGAGTCTTTTGGTATGCTCCAAGGATGCAGGAAGAAGTTGTCCCCCCCCCTCGTCATTTCACACTGGATGGGGAGAGGGATAGAAGCAGGGTATGTAAGTCCCTCTTGCTGTCTTCCTCCTCCCTGGTGACATTTCTTTCAGATGAGAAAGAAAGAATAATTGCCATATAAAAACTTCTTACCGTCTCATAGAAACATCTGAAGAAATCTAGGTCCTGTCTTAGGGTTTCCAGTTTCACCTCCAGCTCCACCTTAGAAGCATATGCACCATCGACATCCTGAAAGAGAATAAACGTGTGTTGCAACTTTGAGCAAACAGTGGTTGTAAGAACAGAGCGAGGCCCATCAAATCAACCGTAAGTTTTTTGTATTAAAGTGACAAATTCTCGTTATCCCAAATAGAATGGAGATGAAGGAGACATAGTCACAAAGACAGTGCCTTTTCCAACGGTCTGCAGCTACCTGACATGTATGTACCATACGAACATGCAGTGAAATGTATGCACCTGTATTTCCATGTAGGCAGTTTGCCAGATCTGAAGGACACATTGCCTTGTGCTCTGATTTATACCCTGTTTTTTTGAACATAAGATCCTCAAAGCGGCCTTCAACATTTTTCAAAAAGATGACATTGCTTCTTCCACATTATTTTCTTCCCTCCTCCCGGCTTTCCAATATATTAGCCCCCTTTGATGAGGCACCAATAGCAATTGTTTGGGTGGTACACACTGTAAATCCTTCCCCCCAGAATTAGTTCTCTTTATCGGTGAGGGCTAAGTGGGAAGGAACCATGTGCCTCTCTGTCTCATGTGCTGGAATGGTGATTGCTGAATGGTGCATGCCTTAATCTCTTCCTCCCAGGACTAAAGATCCTTGAGAGCCAAGCAGAGAAAAGCCAGGCACTACCCTTCCCCAGTTGTTGTTTCTTAAGTTGCTATGGGGTTTACTCAATTGCTTTTCTCTCATTGATGTCAACTGGCATATTCTTTGGGGAACTGTTTTATTCTTGGTACTATGGTTGCCAGCTCCGAGTTGGAAAATAACTGGAGATTTTGGGGGTGGAGCCTGAGAAGAATAAAATTGTGATGGCCATTCTGCATCCTCTAATGCCTTGACTAACCTTTTTCAGCTCAACAAATTGGTTTTCTGAAGCCACACGCCGATTAATTTCCTCTTCATACCTTTAAATGGAAAGAAAAAGAGAGAAGTCCCTGAGAGTTTGTACTCCCAGATCTAACTAACTGCAGTGCAAATGGGAAAACCAGGATGAGAGGGACAATGTTGGGCTCATCATGAACATTACATGTAATTGTGCAGGTTTCTCCTAAAATAAACCAGGTACTAAGGCTGTGGTTTAAGGGAGGAGACAAGTATCAGGGAAGAGGGGCTATGTAACAGTTTGCCTTTCCACCACTTTCCAGCTGAACTTCCACCTCCCTCAGTCTGCTTCTGATTGGACTTCACAGTTTAGCAACTTCACCTCACTAGTTCTCCCAGACAGAAACCCGTGAGTCGTTTGAAGAAAGGGTGAGATAGAAATATAGCATCTAAGGAAGAACGACACCATAGAGATTCATCATTTGCTTTGTACCTTACTTAAACATGGTGTACTAAAGATTGCTGTGCAAATAATAAAGGGGGGGTTCAGAACAATGGTGTGAACCCAGAATTAGTGTCCCTCCTTTTGATGCAGTGTTTGCAACCATCACACATTAGCCTGCTTGCCGAGAGTGGTTATTGTCCTCAGAGGTGTCATCCTGATTAGAATGGATCCTTCTAGCCTCTTCTTGTGCAGCTTGTTGTTTAGAGCAAAACTGGTCCTCCTGCTCAGTCAGCACGATCGGAAGATGCAGTTCAGCAGGGAACTACAGCCTAGTTCAAGAGGTTGGGTTTTTTAAAAAGAAAGAATGCATGACCTTGTACATTTGGGGTTCTTTTGATTTTGTAGAGTCCGTATTTTCCACTCCTATCTTTTTACATTTTTTTCTGAATTTGTTTTTAAAAGGCTGGCTATTTGAAGATTGTTTCTTGAGTATTTAATGTTTAGTGGCAAATTAACATCTCACTGATAAATGAGGTGTGATTTTTGCCTCTCTTCCTACTGTTATTCTTACCCTATTACTTCTACTATTCAAACTTCTGAATCATCTCAGCAGTCTTCCCAGCTGTGAGGAGGTCAGGGTTTTTTTTAAGTATGTTTGTTTTTGAAGATCTAAGGATATGGATTTTGGTTGCCATATTCTTCTAATATTTTCTTTATTTACAAATATGCAAGAAGAGCACAACTCACAGTCTTCGTAGGCACCTTGATCTTTGTATTCCAAACTAAACTAAACCTGTTCCCTCCCCTCAGCTGGGAGGGATTACCTTTTCCAAGCTTCCATAGTACTTAACAAAGCTATCAAAGGATTATTGTCTAATATTCATCACTTCTATTAAAATTTTGTGCATCACTAGACTTTTGTTCCCACTGGAATATCCTAACATGTCACACACACCCAACAACAAATCACTGAGGAATATCAGCTGACCAGTCTGACTAATCAATATATCAAAGGAATAGTGAACCATCTGCAGCATTAAGGGGGAAATGCTACAACTATTTTCCTATCAAAATCTGTCTATTGGGCAAAGCACATCATAGTTTCAGCCTGTGGATAAAAGAACCCAAAAGTAAGTTCCAAAATTCAGCTGCATTTCTAGAGGTTTTGCAATGGTGTTCAGTGGCAAGCAACACCCATGCACATTCTTTCACTGCCTCAAGGACACAGTTGCCTGCTCTGGGTTGGGAAATATCTGGAGAAGTTGGGGGTGGAGCCTGAAGAGGGAGGGGTTTGAGGAGGGGAGGGACCTCAGCAGGGTACAATGCCATTCAGTCTACCCTGCAAAACAACCATTTTCTCCAGGGGAGCTGATTTTGTTCATCTGTTGATCAACTGTAATAGCAGGAGAGCTCCAGGCGCTACCTGGAGGTTCGTAATCCTACTCATGGATACTATAGTGCCCTTAATGTCTGCTGGATGCTATTGCTAAAAAGTTTGTTCCTCTAACAAAAGAGGTGACTTGGAGCTAATTACAAGAAGGACACATAGACACAGATGGAAGTTAAACATTTCCATGTCAGAGGAAATAAAGAGTAGAAGGTACCATTCTTCGCTGTTTTGAAAAACTGGGCCTCAGAAATATGCAAATTGTTGTTACTTTTACTCTTGGTTTACCTGCTTTTATATTCTTCGACTAGATCCTGGAATTTGGTTTGCTCCGTCTGTAGCTGTTCCCGTTCATTTAACAAAAGCCCCAGCTGCCTATTCAAGGTGGCAATGTAGTTATCAAACAGAGGTTCAATACTGTTCCTTTGGTCAGGTTCTGTTTGCTGAAGGCAGGTCCACTTAGTATCCAAAAGTTTGTTCTGCTGCTCCAAGTGTCTAACCTGCAATAGAACAGGTGCCAAGGTTATACTGTGCCATTACAATCTGTAAACCAACACCTATTGCATAAAAATGCTCGAGTTCCTGAATCAAATTGGACCCCACCCCCCACACATTACCATCTGATGCATTTACAAAACAGAGAAAAAAGTGGCTTAGGAAATAAAGAAATGATAACATCAAATCCCAAACAATTATGTTTTGTTCCATATGATATATAGTGCCATGTTACGTGATATAATAATTTCTTTCTTCTTTAATGCAAATGAGGGATTTCTTATAATGAAAACCCAAGGTGAATCTTATTTGTAAGAAATTTAATCACAGTTTGAAGAACATGGAACCTAAATATAAAGGGATGTGGTTTACCTTATACAATATTGTTACGAGTAGCCATAAACATAAAGAAAAGCAAAATGCTAGAGAATTGTTGTACATTATCCTGGATCCTACAATATTATTGGAGGCTGTGCAGTGTAGCAATCTAATAGTTTGTTTGTCTCCTTTGGGGCTTTAATGTTCTTAAACACACAAACAGTGTTGTGGAATAAAAATGAAATAGAGTGAAATACTATCCATTTATACAAGTGAAATAGCAAGAGTGAAATAGTATCCATTTACACAGTCCTAAAATACAGAACACCTGCCAACCATAAAGTCACTGGGGACATTCAGATGCAGAAGTGCCCAGCTAAAGTCTGAAGGGTGTTGGGGGGCAGGATAGGACTGTAAGATTACACAGATATTCCAAGATTCTTTAGTAAACAGCTCCATAATAAAACACTCCTCTCTCGGGAGTGGGAGAAGCATGATACTCTAGCATTCAACCTACTAGTGTGGGTGGCAGAAGTGCAGCACTGGATATGTCAAATAGGTGGTGAAGCTGAGAATGTGTCAGGGAGAAAACCATACCAGTTTCTCAAAACAATGTGCATCTGTACTAGTGTGGACTTCATAGAATCACAGATACAAGCCATACAAGCCATCTAGTCCAACCCCCTGCTCAATGCAGGATTAGCCTAGAGCAGCCGTGACAAGTGTTTATCCAGCCACTGCTTGAAGACTACCAGTGAGGGGGAGCTCACCACCTGCCAAAGCAGCTGATTCAGGTAGGCATGCCCAGCAATGATTAACTTCCAGGATTAAATAAATCTAACTGATGTCCGATTTAGACTGGAAGTGGATCCAGCAATTGCCGCGGCTTTCTTACCCATTTGTTATGTAAGAACAACAGGGATTCTAGCTCTAATTTCTAGTTAGGCATGTATAACAACTGCTAGTCCATGATACTCCTCTCATATTATGGAACAGAGAAGGTCAAGCAAACAAAAAAGAGGCGTATATAATTGGGGGCACAAATCATCTATCAGAGCTGTTGCTCAGTAAAGGAAATCATAGGTTCATTGAAAGAGTTGGGACGTGATTAATCTATAACACCTGCAAATATTTGCAGCTGAGAAAAGCAAATAGATGTTGTAAGGGGGGAAAGCACATTTGGTGCATACATAACAGCATGCATCATCTCAATATTCAACTTTCTGTGATACAGAAAGGGATGCCTCATCTAAAACGGCCCTTGGCATCTGCAATTTATGCCAGTACTGATAGATATATATATATATTTAAATACTATTTTTAAAATGATTGAAAATTTATGCTTTGTTACTCAGGACACTTTTTTAGTTGAACTTTTTTTTAAAAAAATGGTTAAATCAACTCAATTAAGTTGTGCTGTTAAGAGAAATTCTCTTACTTCCTCTTTACCCAATTTCTCCCTGAAAGCCAATAATCTGTTTTTTAATCCCCTCTTTTTTTAGGAATTTAGCGTGTGTTTCTAACCAATTCCATTGTTTTCAAAGAGAAATCTGAAGAGAGGAGAGGCAGGAAGGGAGGTCCTGCAGATTTTCCAAATTTGTAAATGCCCAGTAGATGCCCAGAAACAGGCAATGTCTTCCCAAACCTTCCTAACCTGATTTGCTTTGAAACCAGCTATCTTTTAACCTGCTCCCATGCCTTCCACATCACACTAAAAAAGTGGTGTCATTAGAATAAACCTTGCACCGCAGGGTCAACTGATTTAAAGATGCTATATTGGAGAGACTTCTGAGTTCCTCCAGCAATTTTGTAAGGAAGCCATCTGGGTTTTGTTTTTAGGTATTTTGTACAGTATTACTAGTGTGGTGACCCAAGGGTGAGTGCAAGTTATGAGGCACTGCTTATGTTCAACCACTATTTGCTTCCATGGGGCAGTTTATCAAAACATTACAGGGGTTGTAGAAATGCCCTGTGTATGCTGAGTTCTATCCAAATAAAGGGAATGGAAGTTATACAGCAGCATTACTCATTAGGTTATTCCCTACAAAAAAACCCACAATAGAATCTACCAAGGAATAACCTTACCTAAGAGTATTAGTTCTGTAATGCTTAGCTGAAGCTTTGGTTGAAAGTTTGATGAAAAACTATCGAATTAACTAAACATGATTGTTCTTAAGTTTTCCTAGCAGCAAAAACTGATGTAGGAGATTTGATCTTTGTTCCTTTACTGTACTTTGATAGGCTATATTTTAATTTTTTAAAACAAAAAACATTAAAATAAATAGAGAATTAGCATATAAACTCACCTTGTCGATGAAACCAGCAAACTGGTCGTTGAGGGTTTTGATCTGATCTCGCTCTTCCTCTTTCACTCGCGAGATCTCTGGGTCAACCTGTATGTGGAGGGGCCGCAAGAGGTTTGCATTGACTCGGACCCCATGGATCCCGCCACTTACACCGTAGCGGTTGAGGGGCTCATACGGTCCACCATCACCAGCAACAGCGCCTCTGCTATAGAAGCTGCTGCCCAGACTTTGGGTCCCAAAGCCTGAAATCCTATAGCTTCTGCTATAACCACCACCAAGACTGCGGGTGCTGAAGCCCCCACGCCTATTAAAACCTCCAAGGCTTTGGCTGCTGTATCCTCCAATTCGGCTGTGGCCTCCTGTACTTACACTACTAAAACCGCCAGACCTGACAGTTCCAGGACCTAAATCCACAGGCCCGGAACTATAAGCTAAGCTATTAAAATCCCTAAAGCCTGTACTATATCCAGCAGAACTTCCTCCATATCCACTAAGACCTCCACCAGAAAGTTTCCTGCTTCGCCCAATATTATAGTGGCTTATGCTGGTGTAGCCACCACTTCTGATGCCATCCCTATATCCAGTGCTGAAGCCTGAGGGAGATGAATAACTCCGTCTTTCGTTAAAGGATCTGGAACTGTACTGTCGACTCATGATAGCCTCTTCAGAACTGAAGCCAAGGTAGCTGAAGGAAAACAGGAGATGCTGGAAGAAGGTCCTCAGAGAGTGCGAGAGAATGGAACCCCTTTGATATGACCATCAGAGTTCTGCTTTATATATGCTGGAAGACTTGGGCTTGGCTAAAAGATAACAATCGAATCAGTCCATGCTATCCATGGGATTGGTTTATTTAGAAGTACTGAATGGGAAATGTATTTTTTTTCAATGTGCAATCAAAAAAAGACATCAAAGAAAGCTACCTTTATGCAGATGAAGTGATCTAAAATTGAAAAATGTTGCTTGCCTTGCAATCCTCATGAAGATGATGTTGTAGTAACTAATTAGTCTGTTTTCCATAGAGCAATTAGGCTTGAGCTAAATGATTTCAGAGAGGTCCTTTGCATTTTGCCTCCTATGGGTTTCACCATCCTGCCCCATCTTTCTTACCATGCAAGAGAGAACATTTTGCAGACTTGCGTCTTAGGGCTTCAAGGTGCAGGATATGCAAGCTGGCCAATACAACCTGGTGTTGCACACAGGGCAAATAATCGGAAAGTTGTGTAAACCTAACTAAACAAAGCACAGGAAGCATTCGTGAATGCCTCGGATTAATGGGATAGTTCTTGATAATACATTAACAATGGAATGACTACTGAACATTGGAAGTGCATGAAAAGAAGTAGTCTTTGAAAATCTCAGGACATTATGCAGCCATCATGGCTGTACTAGGATGCAGCCACAGAAAATTATGTGGTCATTTTCTGGAGTCAGCTTCAGATGACTATGTGGTCACTAAGCATGTCTGGACACAGCTTCAGATGATTATGTGGTTATTAAGTGAATCTGGATACAGCCTCAGAAGATTATATTGGTCATTAAATGTATCTGGTTTAACTTCAGGCAATTATGTGGTTATTAAGTGAATCGGACAATTTCAGAAAAATTATGTGGTTATTAAATGAGTCTAGACTCAACTTCAGGTGATTATGTGATCATCAAGTGTATCCGGACACAGCCTCTGAGGATCATAATATATGGTCATTGAGTTACTTGGACACTGCTTCAGATGATTATGTGGTCATTATGAAAGTCATTGAGTAATTTAGACGCAGCTTCAGGTCATTATGTGGTCTTGTCTGGACACAGCCTGGGAGGGTTATTTAGTTATTAAATGTTATCTCGGCACAGCTTGATTCCACAAGGAAGAAAGAACAGGAAGAGGCTGAGAAGCCTGAAACATGAACTTAGGTGTCTATAAGGTCACTCTGTCTGTGTGGTCCTTGGTTTTTAATGGTGTTATTAAATTATTCAAAGAAGATCATCCATACATTCATCCTTTGATATTGCTGAATGCAACAAGGCTAATCTGTCAGAAGGTGGAACAGAAGGAAACGAATATTAGGGATGAGTCAATGCAATCAGCCCTCCACCTCAAAATCTGGATTGACTCTAACTATTTGATCAGCATGACCCGACACGAAACAAGTAACAAAACTGACCTAAATGGGATGGAAATGTGCCCAGATGGACCCAATAAAAACATACTTCTTACTTGGTAATCTTTTTTTGGGGGAAGTAGATTTTCCCCTCTGGCGTGATGTGAAGTTGACAATGCCTAAAGTCTAGAGCCCGACTTTCCCCCCTCCCCCCACAACCCAAAATGGCTCCTAAAATGCTGTTCCCAGGGGACCCCAGGAATAGCCTGGAGAGAGATGAAGGTCCTGCTGTAGAAGGAGGGAACTGTTAAAAATTACCCCCACTGCACATGTGGAAATTTTAAGCATGATCCAATCCTATGTTTTCTTCCTTGGTCTTAAGAAAAAAATGGAAATCTAGGCAGGGATGTACAAATCTGCCCCTTTCATTTCCTACTGTTTTCATAAATTATTATTAGGTTGTAAATTCATTTTAATCCATTTTTGTGGATGGAGGTCCAAAGTCATCATTTACACAATTTAACATAATTTATATATTATATGCCATGCAGCTATGCACAGTGAAAGCAAAAATCATTTTAAAAAATGAATAGCTTTTAATGGGAAAAATTATTACAAGAAAATATTTGTGGGTTCAAGTTGCACAAAGGAGAAGTGAAATCAAACCAGGAGATTATAAAATTTGATAGTATCCTCACAGCTGGGCTGCCTTTCCAATAAACATGTGTAGGGGAGCTATTTTAGATTTGAATAGGCAGGACAGATTGCCCACTTTGGAAGACAACCTCCCTGTCTCAGTCTCGGTCCCCTGCCACTGCTCAGTAGGGCAGTGGGAGGAAAGTGGGGGGGGATGGCAGAATGCTCTAGGATTCCCCTGAAACTTTTAAGGCTTTTACCATAGAGTTTCAGGAAAATCCTAGAATGTCTTGTGATGTAGTGATGTCATTTCTGGTTATGCAAGCCAGGGTGGATATTGTGGCACTGTAGGACACTATTTGCATAACTCTGCACCCTAGCCTCCCAGTATCCAACCCTAAATTTGAGTGTGGGGAGGAAAATTCAGCTAGGTTTAAGTGATATATTGAAGGTTGTATTGGGAGAAAACAGTTTATTTTCTATCCCACTTTACCACATTTCAATCACACCCTAACTTCAAGGAGATCAGGACAGCGCCCATGGTTTTCCCTTTCCCTTTTTATTCTTGCAAAAAATGAGATCACCCAGTAAGCTTCATAGCAGAGTAGGAATTGGTTTGTTTGTTTGTTAGGTTGACTCAGGGAACATAAGGCAGAATTTAGAGTATAAGGTTTTATTCCTCTGTCCTTCTGGCAGCCCATTCTGCTTTCTCTTCCTTTGTTTTTCTCTCTCCCTGCTTTGCTTTCAACTTCTAGGCTAAATGACACATTCGGGTTTTTAAAGTTGGGTCCAGATTCCTTGGACCCAACACAGTTTCTCTGCTACCACACAGCGGTGACGGGGAATGATTTTTGAAAAATAAAGGAAATCCCAAGATGAGCTTGGAATGGCATTGGGGAGGAGGGAGGGCTCCTTCCTCCCCCCCCAGCCATTTTCCTACACTGAAACAGCACTTGTGATTAGTTATTTCTCAATTTTTGCTGTTCCTCATGCACAGAATACTCCACTCAACTCAATACACCCAACTCTTTAAAAACACAAACATGTAGTTTGGCCCACAGTTATAAGGGGCCTAGTCTACCCAGTAATAGACTACAGACTCCCTAATGGGATAAACTTCTAAATACCAGTGATGAAGGAAGCTACAACTATTAAGATACAGCAGGATTTAAACCTCCACAGTATGAAATTGCTTGTATGATGTTGGATCAGGCCAATGGCCCATCCAGTCCAACACTCTGTCACACAGTGGCAAAAAATACCAGGTGCCATCAGGAGGTCCAGCAGTGGGGCCAGGACACTAGAAGCCCTCCCACTGTTTCCCCCCCAGCACCAAGAATACAGAGTGTCACTTGCCCCAGACTGAAAGTTCCTATCTATACCTTGTGGCTAATAGCCACTGATGGACCTCTGTTCACTACACCAATTCTTAATATCTCTTAATAACCTTTGTAGAGGTTACTCTTTTTATATCTCTTGACAATACAGCCAAAGCATCAACACTGGTCAAGAGCGCTGCTGTTTATGACCAAAGAGATTTATACCTTTGGCAAGCAGAAGTAGTACATAAGCCCATAATAGGCAGCCTTTGTGCAGAAAAACCCAGCTTGTGAACCACAGGGTTGCCAGCTCTGAGTAGGGAAACACCTGGAGATTTGGGGGTGGATCCTGTGGAGGGCAAAAAGCTGTGGTGGCTAAGAGGCTAAGATGCTGAGTTGCAGACTGGAAGGTCAGCAGCTCGGCAGTTCGAGACCTGAGTGCTGCATGACGGAGTGAGCTCCCATCTCTGGCCCCAGCACCTGCCAGCCTAGCAGTTCGAAAGCACAAAACTGCAAGTAGATAAATAGGTACCACTTTGGTGGGAAGGTAACAGCATTCTGTGCGCCTTGGTGTATAGTCATTGCAGCCACATGACCATGGACAAGTCTTCGGACAGCACTGACTCTTTGGCTTGGAAATGGAGATGAGCACTGCCCCTTAGAGTTGGATTCGACTGGCTTTTGAGCAAGGGAAACCTTTACCTTTTAGCTTTTTACCTGTGGAGGGTAGGATCTGGGGAGGGGAAGGACCTCAGCAGAGTATAATGCCATAGGGTCTATCCTCCAAAGCAGCCATTCTCTCCAGGAAAACTGATCTCTGTCATCTGGAGATCAACTGTAACAGCAGATCTCCAGGTCCCACCTGGAGGTTGGTAACCCTAGAACCACAAATTCCATGAACTCACAAAAACTCCCTGAGGGGTTTACTCTTCTTGTTGTCTACCATCATCACCATGAATTCAAATACCATTTTTGGTTTCTGTTGTATTGCTGATGTTCAGTGACCCAATTTCATATAAGCAGCAGGAGATTAGCAGAGACCTACACTGAACTGTTTTGATTTAGCAATAAGACACAAACACTTGGCAACTGCAAAAAAAAAAAAGTGTTATTCAGTCAGGCCAATTCAAGAAAAATAATGTATTCTTTTAAAAATAACACACACACCCTTTCCCTATGGTACATGGGTACAGACTGGGGCAAGTGCTATGGAGGCTGCTGCTATTCCTGTTGGTCTGCTTGGGCAGGGGGCCAATGGGTCAGAGGACTAAGTAGGGTGGACAGGAGGAGAACCTTTTTCTCTCTCTCTTTCTGCATCCAAGGGAGTACAAATTGAGGCACTGTGGGAAATGTAGTCCACGTGGTACCTGGGTTGGGAAATTCCTGGAGATTTAGTGGGGGGTGGCCTAGGGAGGGTGGAGTTTGGGAAGGGGAGGGAGCTCAGAGTCTACTCTCCAAAGCTGCAATTTTCTGCAGGGGAACTGACCTCTGTAATTTCAGAAGACTTCCAAGAACCACCTGGAGGCTGGCAATCCTATGCAGAGCCGATTTCTGCTTTCTGCAAGCTTCTCTTCTCCTCACACATTTTAAAACCATGTTACACTTTTTATGCATTGTGTGCCATTTATACACCATAGACACAACTGACACAAACATAAAATTTTACTGAGAAAAAAATGATATGAGGGGAGATAAACTGCCCAATTTAAGACAAAAAGAAACAAAGAGAGAAAAAGTCAAAACGGGGCTCTTCAGATCAAACCAGACAACTTTCAAAACTGTGTCTAAATCTTATCCTGAGCATATAGCCATGCCACCTGTCCATGGACTCGGCTAATTTGCGGGTTCAGGAGTCAGTGTCAATCGTATAATAGGTATAAAGAAACCATCACGCTTAGGACTGAACATGTCAGTCATTTGCTATCTTAAAGGGGAATTCGGAACTCTGTGCACAATCCCAGTTGCCATGCCCAACCGTAGAAGGACATGGTTTTGCACATAAATCTAAGAGTAAAAAAAACCACACAAAACTTGCAAGCTGCAAACTTTTGCGATGATGGGAGATAAAGTCAGGGAAATTGGCCTTCCATGCAGGGCCACCTCTAGCTCTTGCTGTCCTAGTCAAAAATTAATTCAACCTCACCCCTCACATATCTGATTGTATACATAAAGAAGTAATTGTGTTTCCTCTTCCAGCTGTTTCTCTTGAAGGTGAAGTTCCTATCCCCTGTCCCATACATATGAATGAACAAAATACCTTCACTTCATTCAATAGTACAGAAAGAGGGAAATGGGTGATTAGCCTGATGCCCCCAGAACTTCACTACCTGTCCTGCCTATTGGATGGGGATGGTCATGCTTATGTTACTATTGCAATGGACTCTGCAAGGTGCTGTCTTGGCAGACCATATGGAAACTTCAGTTGTGTCTAGGGTTGCCAGCTCTGGCTTGAAAATTCCTGAAGATTTTGAAGAGAACCTCAAGGAGGACAGAGTTTTGGAGTGATTGGGAGTTCAGAGAAGATGTGATGTCACTCTAGGACTTCTGTTCCTCCTAAACTCTATAGTACACCATAGAGTCTGCCATCTGTAGTTCCCATTTCCTCCAGGGGAGCAGATCTCTGTAACCCTGAGGACAGTTGTAATTTAGGGAGAACTGCAGGCTCCACCTTGAGGTTGGTAGTCCTAGTTGGTGCAGAAGGCAACAGCTAGACTATTATCAGACTAGAATAGCCACTGTGCACTGCTGTTGTTTTCCCTCAGTTTTACAGCCCTGAACACTTTGGGGCCAGGGTACTTAAGGAACTGCTTACTCCCATGTCTGCCTGCTTGATAATTCAGATCTGCTGAGGTCTCTCTGTGTGTCATCACTGAATAAAGAAAAATGCCTTTTCTGTCTTGGTTCCTTGTTCATGGAACACCTTCCTCATGGCTACTTGCCTGGCACCTGATCTCCATTTCAGGCCTCAAGACAAATCAGTTTTTTAAATGCTGGCATTCAATTGATCAAGCTGGCTTATTTTTTTATTAGTATTTAAGTTAGCTATTTATACCCAGCTTGTCTTCTCTATCGAACCCGAAGTGGTTTACCACATCATTCTCCACTTGCTCTATTCTATTCTCACAGCTACAGCCATGGCCGAGGACAGACTGGCAAAATGAAGTGCAACGGGAGCAGGGCAAAAAGCCCCGGGCCAAATTGTCCCAGGGCTTTCCATTTGCACTGCCTAGACTGACGTGGGACCATACTGGGGAGGAGCCACAACGGAGCATTCACATTGTGGGGCGGCCCCTGGCGACGCTGCTGTGGTGGTGCGCGGCTTTGGTCCATTTTGCCGATTTGCGCATGGGTGCAGCGAGTTCACATTACCGGTGCTGCTTGATGTGCGGCTTTTTTGCATCCACACTGCCAGGAAACGGGATGAACGCGCACCCAGACAGCTTGACACTGGTTTCATCACGTACCTGTTTAAAGTGCGATGAAAGCACTTCAGGACCGGGTGAGTGCTGCACAGCAAACAGTGGGGGAGGGGGGCTTACTGGGAGCAGCAGTAGGGCCTGGGAGCGGGGGATCCCCACCTCCACCAGGGGTCTGGCAACCCTAACTGAGAGAGGGGGGGGAAAGAGAGAATGACCAGTCTGAGCTCACACAGTGAGCTTCCATGACAGAGAGCAGATATGAACTTAGTTCACCCTGGTCCAACACTCTGAACCAGTGCCCCATGCCCTGGGTGGATTTCCTCCCCACCCCCTTGAGTAATCGTTTGAGTGTTGTTCTTGATAGGTTTTATGGCTGTTGGCTTTTTTTTGTATGGATTTTCTGACTGTTGATCCTGCACCCAAACCACTTAAATAAATACACAAATAAACTGCTCCCTGGATATCTGCTTGGAATCCATTCAGAAAACCTGCATTGAAATCTCTTCCCTCAAGCGCATTTTAAACTCCAGCTGTGTTCTTCTTTTAACATGGTTTTGCTTTGGTGATGATGGCTATGCCCCTTGGCAATTGCTCATCATTCTTCTCTAGGTGTCAGTTTAAAAGACCACATCCTCCTCTGGAGCCACTGAGTCTAACAGGTATGAGGCAACAAGAGGAAGGCCTTCCGAGGTCCTATTCCGAGGCATCCCAGCTCCCTTTCATTTGAAAGGCATGTCTGCCTTTCAGACCGCGCGGGCAGCATTCTTGGAGCACTGTGTCGGGTGGCATCGTTAATCGAGGC
Source organism: Lepidodactylus listeri (assembly GCA_029233225.1). Taxonomy (NCBI): domain Eukaryota; kingdom Metazoa; phylum Chordata; class Lepidosauria; order Squamata; family Gekkonidae; genus Lepidodactylus; species Lepidodactylus listeri. The sequence goes on along the minus strand of JARCFY010000015.1, from coordinate 50,767,914 downwards.
TGATTTGCCTTGTTAATCCCTCACTTAGGCACTTGTAAATTTTATTGGGTTCCGTGAGAAGTGCCAAGTTCACCATCTTTTGGAGGGAGGATCTGCTCCACCTCAGAAGTAATTTATTACATTAAATATACACCTCCTGTAATTTTACAACAGCTTGCTGCTATTAAACTTTTCCAGCTCTATTTTTTTTCATCAATAGCCTCTCTAAGAGGAGATATCTTGGCTGGCCAAAGAATAGTCTTGTGGGATAGTAGGCATTCAGTCTCTGAAATAAATGCCAGGCAGTTGAGCTCCTAGCTGTATAAGACAGGGGTTGCCAATAGGTAACTTGCAGGCTGATGCAGAGTAGCTTGCATGTCCCCAAGATCTGCTCTAGGCGCTTAAAAAAAAAGCTTTCGTATCATAGGATTTTCCCTGTGCTGCTGAGCTGACAGCTGCATTTCTGGCGCTATTCCCAGTCCATATTTTGCTTCTAGGACAGAACAAAGTAACATGTCGGGTGTTAAGCGCTGTCAAGTCACAGACGAATTATGGTGATCCTGTAGGGTTTTCCATGCAAGAGTGGTTTGTGATTGCCTGCCTTTGTTAGCAACCCTGGACTTCCTTGGCGGACTCCCATCCAAATTCTAACCAGGGCCAGCCCTGCTTTGTTTTCGAGATCTGATGAGATCGGGCTATTCTGGGTTATCCAGGTCAGGGCTGGGGAAAAATAGCATGGGATATTTTTTATTTTATTTTTTATTACTCAGAAGCAGTACTCATTAAAGAAGAGTTTGATGATCCCTGGTGTAAGAGAACCACTACCAGGCACATTTCCAGTGCCTGCATGCCTAAGAACCCAATAATGTATGACAACTGCTTGCACTAGCTCTCCTTGTCAAATCTCACTGCATTTTTCAACAGGTGCTTTCTGGCACGTCTAGCCAGTCTCTAGCATTCACATCAAATGCTTGAAAAAAATGTCTCCAGAGTTTTTGGGGTTTTGACAGGGATGCTTGAAAAGAATCGAGTTTTTATCCCATCACAGTCTTAGGATGGTGAGAGGGGGGAGTTGCCATCTCTTATTGAAACCCCAGGCAGGACTCGTGAAACTCTTCTCACACATTTTGCTACTCTTATTGAAAGCATTTTCCCTCAAGATTCCTTATATGTTTCATCCAGGCTGGAAACTTCATTCACCCCACACCCATCTTTTGGACAAATTGTTGTGATAACTTTAAGCTGAAGACATTTTTGCGATGCATATTGTGAAAGGATATCAGTAGTTATGCTATTATCTACATCCAAGGGTACCTTCTGGCATCAGATCTGGGGCAAAGTATACCAATAATACCCAAGTTTATTGGTTTATTAAAATGTTTACACCTCACCTTTCCTTTGTGGCTCAAGGTGGCCTTTCAGTTCCAAATTTAAAGACATACACGGTATTTAAAAAAATCCCAAGTAACCCCCTCCCACCAAAATGCCTGCCACCTACATCCCATTAAAGCCATAATGAATAGAACAGATTTACAGAGCCTCCCAAAAACTTCTAAAGATGGTGACCCCCTTATCTCTTTCAGAGGCCAGTTCCAGAAGGTGGGAGCTACTATAGAAACAGAATGGATTCTGGTAGCTGCTAGGTGGGATATCTTACAGAAACAGCCAGTAGGTGGCAATTCAAACACTGTAGTTAGGGGTGTGCATTTGGTTAAATCCGAGCCGAAAAAATATCCAAATAATACCTTGTTGGTATTTTCTGGATATTGTTTCAGCTGGATATAGATTGGGGCTGAATTTCAGCTATCCAAAATGGGCAAGCCTGAAAAATCCTGAAAATGTTCAGGATTTTTCAGGAACCACTGGATAGTCAAAGTTAAGGGCTCTAAAACAGGGGTGGGCAATTGTTTTGGCTCGGGGGCCACTTTGTGGGAGCGGAGGTTAGCGGAGGGCCGCACCTTTTAAAATGATTGCATTCATTACTTAACTTTGCATTTCAGAAAAGGTATAAATTGTATCATAAAAATCAATAAATATAAATTAAATAAAATAGTGGTAGTTTTATTCAATTTATTTATTGTACTAATTTCATATCATCTATAGCTGCAAGTTCATTTAATTTTAGAATCCGTTTAATGAGACAAATGTACCCTATCACACTTTTCTACAATTTTTTTGAAATCAGGAGTGAGATTACTTGTTGAGATTCTCATCACAGCCTGCAAGTTAATGTCAGTCAAAGAGCATCTATATTTACTCTTGTTAATCTTCATGTCTTGGCGGGCCACAAAAAACTCTGTGGCGGGCCACATGTGGCCCGCGGGCCGCCATTTGCCCACCTCTGCTCTAAAAGGAATTGCAGTGAACTCACTGCTTTGGTAAACTTGCCACTTGAAGAAGGTGTTTAAAGGGATAGTGAGCCCTTTAAATGTCTTCAGAGTTCACTCGCAGAGTTGCAGCTTGGAGAAGACATTTAAAGGGACTGTGATCCCTTTAAATGCCTTTCCTCCCTCCATTGAAACAATGGAGGATAGGCGCCCCTTCTTCTGGAGCCTGTAGAACTGGACCTCCTTGTCCAATCTTCTTGAAAACTGAAGGGGGGGGGGAGTTGAGGAAAGGCACCAGCAGCTATGCTGCAAATTTGGTGCCTCTGCTTTAAAAAATCAGCCCACCACAGCCCCAGATACCCCAGGATTGATTCTCCATTATACCCTAAGGAACTATTGACTATAATGGTCCCCATAGGGTATAATGGGAAATAATGATATTTTGGGGGGTCAATATATCCGAACCTGAAAAATACTGGATCTTGCACACCCCTAACTGTAGTAGGCACACAGGAACAAATAGGGAGAGATGGTCTTTTATGTGAGTCTAGGTTGTAAAGGGCTTTAAAGGTCATAGACAGCATCTTGAATTGAACTTGGAATCAAACTAGCAGCAAGTGCAGCTGTTTAAAATAGGCCAGATATGATCCTATCAGCTGATACCCGACAATAATTGGGCTGCCACACTCTAAGCCAGTTGCACTGTCTGGGTTGTCTTCAAGGGCAGCCTAACATTGAGCTCATTACAGTAATCCAGCTATGAGGTTACAAAAGCGTGGATTAGCATGGTCAGGTCAGTTGAGTCTAAGTTATGAAAAGTCCTCCTGTGTTCATGGGAATGCTCATAATCCTAGACTAATTTTATCAATGCACAAACTACATATTTTCCCTGTCCGATGTATGCGCTGAATTATATTTATGTGATTGTCAATATTTTCAGGTTTCTCTCTGATGTTTCAAACATGCATAGCATTTGTATGAGATCATCAGCATCTCTATGATAACATTCACCACATTTGGACATTCAATATATGTAAATCTCTGCTTTCTGCTTGAAATCTATAAAAAGCAGGAAATGAGCTGTTTCCTTTCAATGCCTTAGTGTTCTTTAAAATCAGAGGTGATTCATATGTATGGTATGTGTGCATTTTATTATGTGTGAACTTTAAAAGTTCTCAAGTATAAAATACATGCATACCATAGTTACAAAATTAGGGATGTATGAATATGCAAAAGTGGGTATGCATTTGAATGGTAATTTCTATGGTATTTCATTAGTATGGTCAGAGAACAAAGATAGCTGCATATTTTTCTCCCAAGTTGGGAGAATCCATGTCAGAAATTCATGTGGACACACGTATAGTGTACACACATAACTCCCACCTGTAAGCCCACCCTCATTCACTTCATGAGAAAGATGAAAAGGTACCCCATTGGTTCCATGTCATTTTCCTCAGAAAAGAACTGGTCTTTCTCAAGATGAGTGTTTAAATTCCCTGAATGAACAGAAATTTCACTGGTACTTGATTAGAAACAGCTTTGATAGCGAATTAGCTTTGACCATTATCTTCTAGCAAAATGTCCACACTAAACAAATAAAAAATATATGTCTCTAACTGCCCAAACATATTTTTTCCCCAAATTCAAAACATTTCCGTCAGGATTTCTTCAAATTATTTCTTATTTCTTCTAATAAATGAAACTGGGTTTGCAGCATTCCTGCCGGATGTACTGGCTGCCAGTATTGGACTGAAGATCTTGCTGTCCACAGAAGGGTAGAGACATTTTCTTATTGTAGCCTGCCATCATTGGACCATCTGGTAGACTTCTCCTAGGTTGTGTCCACCACCAGATCCCTCTCTTCTACTACCAGAACCATATCTTCCATCTCCAGAGCTATATGTGCTAGAGAAGCAACAGCCTGCTAAAAGTCTAATTACTGTAAGTATTGCTGAAAGAGTTTAGTCCACTTGTACCCCAGGGGGAGCTATGGAAATTCTCTAGAGTCTAGGGTTTATTTAAAGTTTTCTCTTGCAGTTCAGCCTACCTGTTGTTGTTTCTTTCTCTGCTGTGTGTTAGTATGTGCTAGCTTGCCAGGTCTCACCTCGATCCCAGTGGGGGGCTCCAGCCCAGCTCCTGGAGTCTTCTGGCATGTGTGCTCATCGTGCTGGGCACATCATTCATGGGACGCTCTAGCATTTGGGTAAAAACTCTATGGCACCATAGAGCTTTTACTCGAATGCTAGAGTGTCCCCTGCACAATGTGCCCAGCATGATAACATCACCTCCGGATGACATCATCGTGCTGGGCACATCAGGCACACTGGGACTCTTTGGGGACAGGGCTCCCCCGCCAGCCAGCTGGCCAGTGGCAGACTGAGGCCCCCAAAATCAGGGGAGCCCCGCCCACATCAGGGAGTTGGCAAACCTAGTGTTGGTGCTTGTGCTCTGAAGGCGTCTCTGTTGCATTAATGGCCTACAGTCAGTTATTGTCTTTCTACAAAATCCTGTTGCGGTAAATTTATTAAAAGCAAACTGCCAATTGTGTATTGGATTACTTTCTGAACTCTGCCAACAATATGTGCTATCACTGGAACAGTCCTCTTCATTAGAATTGTATTCACCAACACTTGAGCTAATAATTTGACTCCCAGAAATGCCTAGTCCCCCTTTCACAGCTGTAGGGATCACTACTGTAATGAGGAAGTGGGACTTACTCTTTTCAGTCATATTGACATGTAGCCCTGCCTTGAGACCCACTAGCACCAGATTCAACTATCCCTCTGGAGTAATTTCTAGCAGCTCCAGAGCCACCATAATCATGCCTATATTCCAGAACTACATCTTCTGGTTCCATAAATCCCTGAGCTAAACACTCTACCTTTAGGATTGCTCATTATTCTGGAGACATAGTCTTCATTTCCAGAGCCGCTTCTACCTCCAGTTCTACCCATAAGCCCAGAACTCTCAGAGCCACACATAGCATTTCCAGACCTATTTTCTCCACTCTCATAAGGCCATAGGTTGCTCATTTCCCCCCTAGAAATGCCTCTAGAACCCAATTCTCCATTTCCAGAGCTTCTTTCACCTTCATAGCAACTTCCATACTCAGGAGGTGGAATAGAATCATTCCTGTCAGTTGCACATGTAGGTTCATCTTCAGAACTATATCCACCCCTTCCAAAACCGACTTGTACACCAGAACCATATCTGCTTCCTCCAGGGTTGATCCTGTTTCCAGAACTATACCTTCCACTCTCAGAAGCTATGGGGCTATGTACTATACCTCCAGAATTCCTAATGCCCCTGGAGCCAAACTCTATGTTTCCAGAGCTTTGTGTACATCTACTGTTTTCATATCCACAGTTGTTTCTATATTCTAGTGGTTGAATGGAATCACCCCTTCCACCTTCATAAGAGGGCCTGCCTCTATAGCCATATCCATTAGTTCCAGATTCAGCTCCCTCCTTAGATCCATAACCACCACTTTCAAGACCAACATTCCCACAAGAACCACATCTGCTTCTTCCAGTACTGATTCCAAAACTGTATCCTCCAGTCTCACAATTGGCTTCTCCAAAATTGCAAATATTTCTGGAACTCTGTCCCTCACTTCCAGAGTTTCCTCCACTTTCACAGTCTCCTAACCCACCACCACCAATGGTTTCTGAGGCAGAACCTCCATTTCTATGATCTGTTTGGCTTTTAACGCATTCCTCTACACTGCTGATGTCTCTGGAATCATGTCCCTCACTTCCAGGCCTGTCACCATCTCCACCAGCTGCTAGAGTACACAATTCACTTGCTGAAGTACCCATGCCCTTTTGGTCACAGTCTTTAGCTGTAGAGCTGTCTGGAACTTTGGAACTGCATTCTTCATCTCCAAAGCTGTATGTTCTACTTCCAGAGCAGGCTGCAACACCAAAGCTGTAGCTCCCTCTTCCGGAGCTGTATCCCTGACTTCTAGATCCATAATGCATTTCTGATGTATCGTTGCCACCTCTACTGTCACACAGACCACCAGGGTGTCTGTTCCTTCTTGTGCTACTAGGAGCTCCTCTTCCCCCACGACATCCACCACCGGCAGCTGTGGGAGAAAAATGAAACATTCCGTGATTCTGTCTACAGAGAGCAGTAAACACTCATTTTAAATATGCATCCAACCAACCATTTCATGTTACTTACAACTGCAGACTGGGTTCACTTGGTTCAGCCTGGAAGGGGGGAAAAAAAAGAAAGCTAGATGCATAAAAAAGTACAAACATCAGTCCAGTGGTTTTGTGATCATGTTTCCTTCCTCTGTGGTTAGTCAGACCTCTGTCAGTCAGTGCAGACCTTGGTGAGTTGAATGGACCAATAGTCTGTTTCCTCAAAGGTCAGCTTCATATGCTCACATTACCAACAGGGGCCTAGTTGGACAGTACATTTTTTGCATGCAGAAAAAATTCCAGGTTCAGTTCTTGGCATCCAGTAGCAAGCCAGGAAAAAAACCTCTCTGCTGGAGAGCCCATTGCCTGTTAAAGCCAACCGTACTAAGACAGGCTGATCAGTGGTCAGATCTAGGGTTGCCAGCTCTGGGTCGGGAAACACCTGAAGATTTGGGGGGTGGAGCCTGGGGAGGGTGGAATTTGTGGAATGGAGGGACCTCAGCAGCGTACAATACCATAGATTCCCCCCTCCAGAGCAGCCATTTTGTCCAGGGGAACTGATCTTGGTCATCTGGAAATCCATTGTCTCCAGGTGCCATCTGGAAGTTGGCAACCCTAATCAGATCTGATATAAAACGTATTCATGTGCTGTCTATAGGGATTTTGAAGGGGGGAAATCTATTGCATTTAGCCATTTAAAAATAAACCATAAGAACATAAGATAAGCCAATGTTGGCTCATGCCAATGGCCCATCCAGTCCAACATCCTGTGTCACACAGTGGCCAAAAGACTGAGAGTTCCTATCTATACCTTGTGGCTAATAGCCACTGATGGACCCCTGCTCCATATGTTTATCTAATTCCCCCTTGAAGCCGTTTATGCTTGTAACCGCCACCACTTCCTGTGGCAGTGAATTCCCTGTGTTAATCACTCTTTGGGTGAAGAAATACTTCCTTTTTAACTGTTCTAACCCGACTGTTCAGCAATTTCATGGAGTGCCCACGAGTTCTTGTATTGTGAGAAAGGGAGAAAAGTACCTCCTTCCCTCCCTGCTCTGTCCCATGCATAATCTTATAAACCTCGATCATGTCACCTTCAGCCATCATTTCTTCAAGCTAAAAGCCCCAAGAGCTTTAACCTTTCTTCATAGGGAAAGTGTTCCAACCCTTTTATCATTCTAGTTGCCCTCCTCTGCACTTTTTCCAATGGTATAATATCTTTTTTGAGGTGTGGTGATCAAAACTGTACACAGTACTCCAAACGTGGTCATACCATCGATTTATACAGGGGCATTATGATACTGGCGGATTTGTTTTCAATTCCCTTCCCAATAACCCCCAACATAGCATTGGCCTTTTTCATTGTAGTTGCACACTGTCTCATCATTTTCATTGAGTTATCTACTACGACTCCAAGATCTCTCTCTTGGTCAGTCTCTGCCCGCTCAGACCCCATCAACATGTATTTATAGTTAGGATTTTTGGCTTCAGTGTGCATCACTTTGTACTTGGCCACACTGAACCCCATTTGCCATATTGATGCCCACTTGCCCATCCTCAACAGATCCTTTGGAGTGCCTCACAATCCTCCCTGGTTCTTATCACCCTGAACAACTTCGTGTCATCTGCAAATTTAGCCACTTCACTGCTTACTCCCAACTCCAAATCATTAATAAACAAGTTTAAAAGCATCGGTCCGAGTACTGATCCCTGCGGTACCCCACTGCTTACCTCCCTCCACTGAGAAAATTGCCCATTTATACTCACTCTGTTTCCTTTTAATTAGCCAGTTTTTGATCCACTAAAGGACGTCATTTTATCCCATGACTATTGAGCTTACTTAGGAGTCTTTGATGAGGAACTTTATCAAAAGCTTTCTGGAAGTCAAGGTAAACAACATCTATTGGGTCCACATGTTTGTTCACTCCCTCAAAGAACACTAACAGGTTAGTGAGACAAGATCGTCCCTTACAAAACCCATGCTGAGTCTTCCTCAATAGATTGTGATCATCAATGTTCCTACTAATTCTTTCCTTAATGACAGTTTCCACCAATTTACCCGGTATTGACGTCAGACTGACTGGCCTGTAATTTCCCAGATCTCCTCTGGAACCCTTTTTAAAGATGGGAGTGACATTCGTTACCTTCCAGTCCTCAGGAATGGAGGCAGATTTTAATGAAAGATTACATGAAAGGAGATCAACAAGTTCACATTTGAGTTCTTTCAGAACTCTTGGATGTATGCCATCCGGGCCCGGTGATTTATTAGTTTTTAAGTTGTCTTTCAGTCGTAGGACCTCCTCTCTCGTCACCTCAATGTGGCTCAGGTCTTTCAAATTGTAGGCACCCACCTCCTTACTATTGAGGGACAAAATTACCAGGGAGTAAACAGTGGGCTCTAGAGGGCCAAGGAGATCTCCTCTTCTCATGCAAATTTTCCAAGTCAAACTACAGCCTCAGTGGCTACATTTAAAAAATAAGCCAGGAGTCTCAAAACTAACACAGTTTATCCCAGCATAACCTTTTGTGAGACAGAGCTCTCTTCATCAGATGCATTCGAGTTTAAATCCACCTGGACGAATTTATATACACTACAAAAAGGTGAGGTTGTGTGTGTAATATCCAGTACAGGATGAAATGAGATAAGCAGATATAAAAAGAACTTATGGTGGTAGGGCTGAAGTAATTAGCATCCAAGATCAGTAGATTTCTGGTATACAGTGGTGCTTCTGTGAATTTATCTTCATCTTTATTTCCAGGTACATTGGTACTAATATTTTTTCCAGTATATGCAGCTACTTCTGACACAAGGCCAGATATATTTGTGACCCCAAATAAAAATCTCTTGGTGTGTCATTCAATTCCAGATTGGAAGCAAGTATATTATATTTGGGTATAGTAAAATATGTTTTTTTTAAAATATTGGATGGAATTTTCAATTGAGCAATTAAATATTAATCTAAAACATTTTTATCTCTCCGTACGGCATTCCATTTTTGGTCCTATATTATTAATTGTTTATTGCCTTAACATGTGTTACAGGGACTTTTTGTACCTTTTGGTATATTTTGTACTTTGTACTATTAAACCACTGAAGAAGGCTCTTGAGAGACAAAACGCGTCAGGTCATCCATACGCTGTTCTTTTTTGTGCATTTGTCACTTTGAACAATTTATGAGGCTTTATTTGGGCACCTACAAAGTTTTTATATGTCTTTGAAATAGACACTTTTTTGTCTATATTTATGTTTTAACTTTTAGCCCTCAATAAGTTTTCTAAACTTCCTTTGGAGGTTTTTGCTTGGTTGGTTTCGTTCCCCCTCCCCCTTTTCTTTGGGTGTCTAGAAAAATGTACCTATTATGTGGATGGAATCATGGTCAGGATAATGGTGGGATCAAAGCTGTTGATATGCATAACAATTAACAACCCGCCATCAACCTAGCCATGGATCAGTCCATAAAACATGGACATTTTCTAGACACTGCTATACAACTTCATAACGGACAAAGAAGCAGCACGTTGGACAACAAACCCACTGGCTACCACACATATCTGCATGCTTCCAGCTACCACCGAAAACATAACAAACAATCCATTGTCTATACTCAAGCACTATGTTAAAACTGCATTTGTTTTAGCCACTATGACAGTGACTCTCACTTGAAATATTTATGGCAGGCATTCTTCATATTACAAAACCCACCTAATGAAGCAAAGAAACAGGCTGGCCAAGCGAGAGTGGTACTCAGAAACAGACTGCTGTACAACAGACCAATGGAGTGAACAACAGAACATCACTTGTTACCTACAGTTGATAGCCGACACACAGGTACCAGATTATAACCCACTTTCCACCAATCCTGGGGAATGATGTCTCTCACACATAAGCAATGTTCCCTCTAAATTATGGAGTCTTGTGAGCAAAAATTCTACTTTGTGAGCTACTGGCATTAAAGTTGTAGTGAGAGATTTGGCTACTGCATAAATTAGTTTGCTCTGGAGCCATCCTTCCTGAGCTAAGACAAAAATGTGTGAGCCGGAGGCTAAAAAACTGTGAGCTAGCTCACACTAATTCAGCTTAGAGGGAACACTTGTGTCAGGTCTCATTGTTTACAAAATTAAAACAACTTCTCACCAACAACTATGCACCACTTAGCAGATACACAACTTGGGAACCCAGCAACAAACCAGCTTGGGAACCCAGCAACAAACCAACTTGGTCTCCATATACAGTCAGACAATACCTAACCATATCAGCTATACCATCCTGGCTTACCCACCTGTTCATCCTGCAATGTAATATATGCTACCATGGGCTGACAATGCCCCTTGACACTGGACATACAGACCATTCCTTAAGCAAAACAATAAATGGACACAAACCTGACATTAAAAACCACAATATTCAGAAACCAGTAGGGCACAATTTTTAATTTTTCAGGGCAGATCATTGCTGATCTTACAGTCACTGTTCTCTTCCAAAAGAATTTCCAAGGTGACACGGAAAGGGAAATTGCTGCCTTATCATTCATGAAGAAGTTTAACACTATCTCTTAGCTAGGTCTTCACAAGGATCTGTCATTTCTTACTCACTTGCATTTCCCATGACATATGTTAATTACTCCTGCTATATCTCTGTAACTTCCTATTGTATCTGCTTATCTCATGTCATCCTGTACTAGATGTACATTCCTTTGCATCTGAGTAAGAAAAGTTTATGTTGGAATAAATTTTATTTAATCCTCAAGGTGCTATCGGACTCCTGCTGTATTCCGCTGCTACAGACCAACATGGCTACCCATCAGGAAACTGCATTTAAAAATGAAGCCTAAAAAGGCCCACAGAACTATATCTAACATGCAATTGTGCGCTAAGAGTTAACATTTAGATTTGATTTCATTTTCTTAGATTTTAAATCCCCCAATTTGAAAATGTCCCAAAAATTTGAGCGAGACTTCCTTTCAGCTTCCCAAGTACAAATGATTCAGAGAGCTGAAGTTCATTGTTTGATTGTTGTGACAAGAGAGCGCAGAAATTTTCTTCAGCCAAACAGGAGCCAATCAGAACAGCACTCTGAACCAGCCAATAGGAGCTGGTATACTGGGAAATGTTAGGGGGAAGTGTAGTCAGGAATTAGGTTATGTGGGTTGAGAATTAAAGGTTGGTAATGAGAGAAAATAGTCAGCTTAAAAGAAGTGTGAATTAAAGATCTGAGAAGGCACCACATCTTTGGCTAAGTTTTCCTAAGTAACTTACTAAGGTGTCACAAACAGTATGCCAGCAGGATTTGCTGGGTCTGGTGTGTAATTTAGTTGCAGCAGACTAGTGTACTTCTATGTTACAAACCTGTCTGAAACTGTGTTTTTCCTAAGTCATGTGCTATTTAAAACTGAAGAATATAAGTAGAGCCCTGCTGGATCAGACCAGTGGTCCATCTAGTCCAGCATCCTTTCTCACACAGTGGCTCACCAGAGGGCCAACAACAGGACATAGAGGCTGAGGCTTCAGAAGCTGACTGCTTTTAAATGTGGAGTTTCCCTTTAGTCACCATAGTTAGTAGCCACTGATAGACCTATCCTCCATGAATCTATCTAATCCCCTTTTAAAGCTGTCTAAACCTGTGGCCATCATTGCATCCTCTGGCAGTGAATTCCACATTTTAATCACGCTCTGTGTAAAGAAGTATTTCCTTTTGTCCCTCTAGAATCTAGTACCCTTCAGCTTCATTGGATGTCCTCAAGGCTAGTATTTTGGGAGATTTAACATCTAGGAGATCTAACTGAACATCTCACAACTCCCAGTTAAGAATTAATATTTATCTCTGCTGTATGTGTCTCCCCCCACAAAAAATGAAATTTATTCTTGCTCAGTTTTAAAAAGGCAAAATGTGTTGTTTCTGGCAGATTACCTCATTATCATACATTTATCAATCTTGATGAGAGGGAGTTTATACCAAGGCATGGTATACCCTCTCGAACCTAAAAATCCTGCTGAGTGCTCCAGGGTAGTAGGGTAGGCAGGAAACTATAACAGAGAAAAATCCTGGGGTTCTAGCCCCAGAAATCCATCACACTCCTCTTATATGAGTGGAGATGCTGGTATAGTAACAACAGTACAGAAGGAATGAGTGTGTGTTATTCGTATTATGGTGGTGTTGTCATGCATGGAGGTTTGAGCTTTATATGTCATGTGTTCCATCTACCTGCAATCCCTTCTTTTCAGCTGTTTTCTACAGATGGTAGACTCAGTCTCTAGTGCCAGTTTGTCATTTAGCTGCTCCTGAAAATCTCGTTGCAGTCGAGTGAACTTATCTCTGGCCTTCTCAAGGGCATGTTCCAAGTCATGAAGTTTTTCATTGGCATCTTGGAGGGCGCAATCACCACGCTGCTCAGAATCTGCAATGGCTTCTTGCAGCCTGGTGTTCTGGATGAAAAAGGAAAAATCAATATATCTCATTCTCAGCATTGCCAAATTTGAGGATAATTAAATCTGGAGACTGGAACCATGAACAGACAAGACAAATCTTTCTGTAAACCTGAAAAACACCCAAGTGTGCAGAAAAATCTGAAACCTAACTTGCTCAAACATTAGTGGTAACCACTGAAAAACAGAAGCAACTCCTGTAGCTTTAAGAAATGAATGCCCTAAGCATCAATTGCTAGGCAACCACACAATATTGCCAGCCTTCAAGCCTTGGTTTCTGTCAGTAAAGGCATGGGGAGGCAGCAGGGTCATTTCCATATCCATTTCCATATTATGACCTTTGAGTGAGGACTGATTAGGGCCACACCTACCAGTAGCCACTGGGCAACTTGATACCACAAGACTTGCATAACTTACCCTGGACTGGCTGCTTGCAACTGTTCAACAACAGCTCCCCTTAAAAATCAGTGTGGTGTAGTGGTTAGAGTTTCAAATTAGTATCTGGGAGACCCAGCTTCAAATCACCACTCTACCATGGAAGCTCACTGGCTGACCTTGGGCCATTTACACATTCTCAGCCTAACATATCTCACAGTTGTGAGAATGAAAAAGAGAATTATTTAAGCTGTTTGGGGTCCCTATTGTGAAAAAGTTGGGGTGCTGAGTGAAATAATAGATATAGCTAAAGATTCAGGGGCAGATAAGAGAGGTGGGTTTGTTGGTGGGTGGGAAGGAGAGAAGGAAGCAGGGGAAAGTGAGGATGTGGAAAGAAATAGGAAACATTGTGGGGAAGGGCATGGAAAATGAGGTGCCCCCACAAGTCTTTGCAGGTTTCCCACCACGCAACTGAGTCCAGTGGCCATTGACACACAACTGGGCCCAGCCCAGTGGCTGGTATCACCAAACTGGGCTATAATTTACCAGGTGGAGGTTGCCAGGGGAGTGAAGGAGGGAAAGCTGAAGACAGCAGCAGGGCAGATGTAGGTTGGCTGGTCAGTGGGATGGATATATAGAGGCGGGACATGGAGGCTTTCAGGGAAAGAAGGATAGAGGAAAGATTGGGGCAGTATAAAGTGAGATGCTCCCCATAAGTACTTGCAGGTCCCCCACTTGTAGAAGCATGTTCAACCATGGTTTCATGACTTTGCAGATACAAGATCGTAATTAGGGCTCCCTCAATAATCTCCCCAGGTTTCAGAATTCTGAATGACCTCATCTAGTTTCTGATGTGTTAGAAAAATGTGTTAGTGTGAATAGATGCAAAAGGAAAGTCCGCAGCTGTATGACACAAAATACGAACATGGAATGTGAGAATTATGAATCAAGCTAAGCTCAAAATAATAAAATGAGAAATGGACCATTTGAACATTGGGATCCTGGGTGTGAGTGAACTGAAGCGGACTAGATTAGGACATTTTCAGTCAGAAAATTACAGACTAGAAGAAACACTAGAGATGCTCTCTCTACATTCAGATTCTGAAAAGGGGAAAATATCAAAGATTTCAGCCACTCTTGGACCATCATATTAATTTCCCAAGCAAAGTGATGCTCACAAGTTTACAAGAAAGACTCTTACCATATATGGAACAATAAATGCCACATGTTCAAGCTGGATTCAGAAAAGCAAGAGGCACCAGAGATCATATTGCAAATTTACAGTGGTCACTTACTGGAGTATACCAGAGAATTTCAGAAGAAAATCAGTTTGTGTTTTATAGATTACAATTTTAAAAGAGATGGGTGTGACTGAACATCTGATTGTTTTGATGTACAGCCTGTACTCTGGACAATAAAATTATGGTTAGGACAGAATATGGGAACACAAAATGGTTTCCAGTTGGCAAAGGTGTCAGACAAATACATATTTTATGTATCTACCTGCTCATACCATAAGGAAAACTGTATTAGGTTCAGATGGAGGTGGAATGAAAATTGGTGGAAGTCTCCAGAGTGTTGTGAAAGCTTCCAAAGCCTCACAAAGCCCTGACAGTCCATGCACTGGTCCAGCAGCCATTCTCTGGCTGTCACAGCCCAGGCAGGCTCTATCTTCTAACAGATGAAAGGGACAGTGGCTGCAATGCAGAAAGTTGGTCAGTCATGCCTTCCTTCCCTTTTTTCCTTTAAAAATTAAAGGGCCATTGGCAGAGAGGAAGAGCCTGAAATTAGGGTTGCCAAGTCCTTACTGGCTGCTGGGGGGGGGGGGGCTCCTGGCTGCTCTCTGGGATTTTCTGGTGTGTGTGCTTTGAGCATGCCTGACAATGACATCACCCAGAAGTGACATCATTGCTCCAGGTATGTCATGCAGGGGACACTCTAGCATTTGGCCAAAAACTCTATGGTCACCATAGAGTTTTTAGCCAAATGCTAGAGCATCCCCTGTGTGACATCACCTCCTAGTGACATGATTGCACCGGGCATGTCGGGTGCAATGAGGCTCTTTGGAGGTGGGGTTACCCTTACCAGCCAGCTGGTCAGCGGCAAATTGGGATCCCTGAAAGGAGGTGAAACTCAACCCCCATCAGTGGGATAGCAACCCTTCTTAGAACCCAAAAAGACACTTGAAATTCTGGGTGATAACTTTACATTATACTTGGAATTCCAGGAGTGTATGTTTTTACTTAGATATAACAGAGCTGAGGCAAAGTGGTTAATTTCAGGTATATTTTCGGCTTGGCTATATGCAAATGTACACCCCTACTATAGATTTCCAGATCTGCACTACAGGAGGCAGTGAAGGAGAAATAGCCAAGCACACATATCATTTAAAAAAAATGGGGAAGAAGGGTAGGGAGTATATGTCTAGCTTCAGACCAGCAAAGTTTTATTCAAGGTATGAGCTTTGTGTGCACGAACACTTCTTCAGATACAGTGAATTTGTATCTTCAGTTTACTAAAACACTCTATAAGGAACAAGGATGCTCATCTCAGTGACCATCTGGCAGTCCCAGGAATGATTTTTTTCTATTAACTGTTTTTGTTCTTCCTTATCCAATGGGGAAAAAATCAAAGTGGCATCCAGGAAGAGAATAAGAATAACCAGAGCCAGTGTTTCACTCTTCAGAAATAAAGTAAGCATCTAATTTCAACTGGAAATAAAATACATTTCTGATTCTTATCTTGAAAAAAATTAATCTACACAAAAGACTGCCATCAATGATGACAATTAGATTGTTAAGTAAAATGTCCCAAATCCCAGTTAGTTTCTCAAACAGTCCTGAAGGTGAGGGTGAGCTGCCTAACCTTTTTCTTGAGCTTTCCAATTTCCATCTTTAGTGTTTGGATGCGGTGGGTCAGTTCTTGGAGCTCCTGGCGGCTGTTGAGCAGGTGTTCATGGTGTGTGCCGCACATGGTATGAAGTTCCTCATACTGAAACAGGACCATGCAAACATGCTTAAGGAGGTTCCAAATATATATATAAACATATATATTGACTATTAGAGCTGACAAAGAAGCACAGGTTACTCCATGTTGTGCCTCTGTACAATCTTCCTTACAATTGATCTTGGGGGAAACCAGCTCTGCACATTTGAGGAAGATGTTGGCTCTGTCATCTTATATTCTAATAGTGAAGTCAGCCTAATCTGAGGATACTTAAATCCAGTGACTGGAGCTGTAGACAAAAGAGACCTTTCTACAAACCTGAAAAATGCCCCAGGTTTGCAGAAAAAAATCTGAAACCTTAAAAAAAACATGGGGGGACCCATGGTCATTTTCTCTAGGGGAACAGATCTCTGTCATCTGTTGTAATTTTGGGAGCTCTCCAGGTCTCACCTGGAGGCTGGCAACCCTAGCCCTGGCAGCAACAACCAAATGACTGGATACCACCTCAACTGATGACTCAACTAGTCCTAGCTGCTTGCTGCTATTTAGCCACAGCCAAGGTTACAGTGAAATGGAACACAGCTATAAGGTGTAAATCAGGTACAAGAATGAAGCTGTGCAGAGATTGATATGCTGCCAATATTCTTTATATATAATAAAGGAAACCTATACCAAACTCTACAGTGTAGTTTCAACAAAACAAAATAAATATGTAGCCACAAGATTGCAGTCCAGTTGTTTTTGCATGGGTGTTCATAAGCTGAGTTGATGGAACGAGATTCTCCGGAATAACTCCCGTTTCGAATCTATAGATCTTCTTCCATGCCACTACTTCTACCAGAACAAGAGATGGAAACTCTACATCAGGCTTCTATAAAGTATTAGCTTCCCTTCAAATATTATGCCCCACACAGGGGAAACAATTCATCTAGTGATCACTCTCCAGTCAGGTCATGAAAGCCTGCGTGGTGTAGAGGTTACTGCTTCAGAATTTCATCTGGGAGACTCAGGTTTAAATCCCCATCTTCCTGTGGAAGCTGACTGGGTGATTTTAGGTTAGTCAATACTTTCAGCCTAACCTACCGCACAGGGTTCTTGTGAGGTTAAAAAGGAGGAGAGGAGAATAAAATAAGCTGCTTTGGTCCCCACAGTGGAGAAAGGTGTGTTATGAATGAAGCAAATAAATAACTAAGAAAGCTGAAGATGGGAGGGAGATAAAAGGAAGGCTGGTGAATGGCTGAGAAGGAGAGAATGAGGCAGGGAAAGGGGAGAGGTGATAAGGGTTGGCAGTAGGAGGGTAAGAGGAAATAGTGGGGGGAGGGGGATACAGGGGAAAGTGAGGTGCCCCCCCACAAGTCCTTCAGGGTTCCCTACCATGCAAGTGGGCCTTGCCCAGTGGCACACCTCTCTACGAATCACTGGAAACTCCATGGCAAAACCATAGAGTTTCTGGTTATTCCTAGAGAGGGATCTCTGGTTTTCCCAGAAGTGACATCTCGCCATAACCAACTGCATTTTTTCCCTATTTTTTCCACACAGGACTGCCAGTGGGGGGTGGGAGATCTCCTGTCCTCAGCAGGCACATAGCAAATTTATCTGAACTGCAGAGATCATACATGCAAATGCTTCGGTGATCTGGAGTGTCTGTGTTTCCCTATTGCTACCAACTAATCTTTGCTAAACAGCTATGTGCATTGCAGTGTCATCCCTTCTAGTGACCCCTTTTAGGAACCTACTTTGTCAGCCGTATGAACCAAGAGAAAGTGTCCATTAGCAATACTAATGGACGGAATACGCCATCAATGCCATCCTAAGCAGAACTACACCATTGCCTTATATGGAATTAGAAGAGTGTATCTGCCTAGGTTAGAACTGCCAGCTAACAAGGTACAGATTAAATCTAATTCTAATATAAACACTTCCTGATGACTGAATACTGTATTCATCTAGGTCGAAGCAACTGGCATTTTTAATAGATCTGAGAGCCAGCCATCATTCTTGTTGGAGCTCAAAGCAACACAACTGAATTTATTAAAGTGTTTAGGCCCTGCAGTGTCCTAGTGCAATTCACAACTCACTTTGCCTCGGCACCACATATCCGCTTCTTCTTTGCTCCTCTGTGCAATCTCTTCATATTGGCATCTGACCTCTTCCAAGAAGTTGTCTATGTTCAGGTTTCTATGGTTATTCATGAAGACAATGTTGCTGGTGCCATCATGGGCTTTTCTCTGAAGTTCTGTTAGCTCCTGAAAGCAATGGTAAATCTTCGAGTTTGTATGCTTCTTCCCAGGCAAGAGAATAGAGAATTAATGTGCAGCTACAGTCCGAAACTAAACAAAGCTACATCCTTCAAAGGCCATGGATTTAAACAGACATAGAAGAGTATAACTCTGCTTAGGGTTACACTGTTAGGATGCTTCCTTGAAATATATAGTTGCGTTAAAATAAGAAGGCAAGTCCAAAGAAATACCTGCATTTGCAATATAAGCAGACTACACACTGGTTCATGACTAGGACTGAATAAATATATGGAGCAGAGGTCCATCAGGGATGGAGAAACATACGGAGCAGAGGTCCATCAGTGGCTATTAGCCACAAGGTATAGATAGGAACTCTCAGTCTGGGGCAAGTGATGCTCTGTATTCTTGGTGCTTGGGGGGGGGGGGACAGTGGGAGGGCTTCCAGTGTCCTGGCCCCACTGATGGACCTCCTGATGGCACCTGCTATTTTGGGGCACTGTACGACAGCATGCTAGACGGGATGGGCCATTGGCCTGATCCAGCATTGGCTTCTTTTATGTTCATATGTTAACCCTCCTCCCAGAGCTCAACACCCCAGACTCTGCAGCAAGAAAAAGGCTCTCTCAATGCAGAGTTTAGGGTCACTGTGACATCAGCAGCTGCTACAGCAATCTCCCCCCCCTCACCCGTCCTCTCCCATATGTGCATATTTGAAAAATATGAGTGGTCCATCATGAATAGGACCACACGTCATATTTCAAATATCCCTTCCATTTTGGACACTTGGGTTGCCCAATGGAACAACTGAAGCAGAACACTTACCATTTCATAAATATCTCTCAGGCGTACAATTTGTTCTATCAGCAGATCTGTCTTCACATCCAAATCCATGTTATCCTTATAGGCAGTATCTATATCCTGAAAGGTATCCAAAGAAACATTGATTTTCAAACTCTTGGAGGGCAGTGGGTCTGGTGTTTGAAACAGGGGTGCATCAAAATTTTAGGACTTCACTGGTCCACATTTTTATAATAGGGCTTCTGTGGGTTCTATTAACCTACAAGTTGAAATTGTGGCAGACCAGTGAAATTATTTATTATCGATTCCAGTTTTGGCATCCAGAGTAGCCTTTGCCCTCTAATGCTGCAAGGTATAATTCCAGGCCAGTCATTCCTTTGTTGTGTACATGACTCAGAAGAATTGGCCAACATTTCCTCAGTGGGACAAAAGGAAATGCTTCTTTGCATGGAGAGTGATTAAAATGAGGAATTTTCTGCCAGAGGCTGTAATGACTGCCATAGCCATTGACAGCTTTAAAAGGGGATTAGATAGATCCATGCAGTCTGGGTTTATTGGTGGCTACTGGCCATGGTGACTGGAGGCAGTCAACCTCAGGAGTGCCGGGAGGTAACATCAGAGTAAGGACTCAGCCTCTATGGCCTGCTGCTGGCCCTCCTGTGTGAGACCGGATGCTGGACTACATAGACCACTGGTCTGATCCAGCAGGGCTTTTCTTATGTTCTTATATTCTTATGGGTGTTAACTGTAAAGAGATAATCCACTTTGTCGAAAATGATCTAACAGCTGAAGTAAAGGCTTAGCAGTACCATCCTAAGCGAGTCTACACAGAATCCTACTCAAGTCTATTCAGTGGTAGTTCCTCCCAAACTAGTATTCTTAGAACTGCACTGTTAATCAGTTAGAACAATAAGAGTAACTGGATTTATTTAGTTAGTTATTTCACCCATAGCCTGTCTTTCTCTCCAGTGGGGACCAATGTCTCCTCTAAGCTCCAAAGTGTTGTGGGCAAAAGTTCTACCTCGTGAGCAAAAAATACTAGTAGCATTAAAGTTCTGAGCGAGTCTACATTTGATTATTGCATAAAATAGCTTTTTAGAAGATTATTTCCATAACCTTGAAAAAATCTCAGAATGAATTCTTTTAAACTATATTTAAACTATATTTTAAGAATAATTTAAATAGTATAAGAAAACACAGAATCAAGTCCAATTTCATTACAGAAAATGTTGTTTTCTATGGGGGTAGATCAGGCCTCTGGAGAATGGGTCTACCTTCCCTTTTCCACTATATTGGTAGACCTGGCCTCTGGAGAACAGGTCTACCCACCCCAGTCCACTGTATTGGTAGACCTGGCCTCAGTCTGTCACTCTGTTGAGCCTTAGAAAACATACTAGGTCTAATATAACAGAGGTGGGACAATCACTGTCAGAACCCTGCCTAACCTAACAAACTGAAAGTTCCTTAAATATTATCAACCTGCCCAAACTACTTCTTTATTCACATATTTATATCCCACTTTTCCTGTGACTCAGGGCAGCTTACAAATCATACTTAAAATGTAATAGGGTGTACAAAAAATACATCAATTTTTTCCCTGCACCATTATAGCCTATGAGGACCATGATAGTTAATGGGCTCCATAGGCTAAAATGGAGAATTGATGTCAGGGGTATCTGGGGCGCTGGGGGTTGTTTTTTGAGGTACAGGCATAACATTTTCAGCATAGCTGCTGGTGCCTCTTCTCAAAAAAACCCTTCAAGTTTCAAAAAGATTGGACCAAGGGGTCCAATTCAGTGGCCCCCAGAAAAAGGTGCCCCCATACTCCCTTGTTTCCAGTAGAGGGGAAAAGACTTGTGAGCAGGAAGCTGAAACCTGTGAGTGGCCAGCTAAAACTCTATGCACCAGCACCCCCTAGCACAGTTTAGAGGGAACACTGGGGGGACCCAAAGTGGCTTACATGATTATTTCCTCCATGTTATCCTCACAATAACTAGGGTTTCCATGTCCAAAAAACATCCCAGCGGGGAACTTACAGAGACACTCTGGGAAAGGGGAGGGAAGAAGCATGCCGTGTCTACATCACCTCTGGGTGACGTAGGCATGTTGGGAAAGTCAGTGGGGCAATGTTCTGGTTTTGGGGGCAAAACTCTATGGTTTGAAGCTAATTCTACCATAGAATTTTGCCAAAAAAACCAGAGTGTCACCCTCTAATGTCACTGACATGCCTAGATCATTCCAGGTGATGTAGGCATGTCACTGGGGGGGGGGGGGTAATCTCTCCCCCACCAACCAGCTGGCCAGCACTGAGGGAGAGTGCTGGAAACCAGTAGATCTCCTATGTGCTGGGGGGACCTGGCAACCCTAACAATAACCCTGTGAGGCAGGTAAGGCTGAGAGTGTGTGATTGGCCCCAGGTCACCCAGGAGGCTTCCATGGCAAAGTGAAGATTCAAACATGGGTCTCCCAGATCTAATCCAACTAACCATTGCCTCACACTAGGTAAAACTGGATATGAACACTAGCAGACAAAGAGCAAATCACATATCTTTTGTAAATAACAAAACAGTAATTAATCACCGAGAAGTAAAACAGACATAAAACTGCAGTAAGACAGCCATAAAACATTTTAAAAAGAAGTCGGAAGGAAAGGATATGGACGCTCAAACCTTAAAGAAACTAAAATGAATTTCTAGGTTGGAACAGCTTTTTTAAAAAAACCTTGCGTTGTTTTACACTGCAATCACAAGCAGAGTTACACCCTTCTAAATCCATTGAAACCAGTAGTCTTAGAAGAGTTTAACTCTGTTTAGGATTGCACTGTCGATCTTCAAATGGACAAAGTTTGAGTCCAGTGGTACCTTTAAGACCAACAAATTTTAATTTGAGGTATAATGTCTTGTGTGCACACACATACTTCTACAGATACATGCACACAAAAGCTTATACCCAGAATTAAACTCTGTTGGTCTTAAAGGTGCCACTGGACTCAAACCTTGTTCTGTTGATTCAGGCCAACATAGCTACCCACATGACCCTATCTTCAAAAGGGTTGAGATTATGGACGCTATCCAGATGCTGATATGACTCCTGGGGAAAGGGAGCACTGACCAACTCATTGCTTTATTGGAACCATATCTCACATGGAGATATGAGCATGGGGTTCTGGACATGGCATCAGCACTTGAATTCCTTTTCAGTTTATGTGGGCTTGCAGAGGCTTGAAACAGTGCCATCATGATTATGGGAATTATGATAGCAACATCCAGTCCTTGCTTAATTTTGCGTACTGTTGGTGTTTCAACACAGTACCAGCATCAACACACACCTACTGCTGACCATACTGGTTACATAAATGACACCATCATCTGAACTGGATCTGTGATCTGGAGTTGTTGTGTTTAGAAGGTAACCAGCGTTGAGCCTCAGGGATGGTATGAGTGTGTATGTATCTGCTTATATATAAATTCAATGTTTTAAAAAATCTGAAGCCTATGGTAGATGAAATACTTCTTTGAACTAATGTCTCATTCTAAGGGAGTTCACCTTTATTTCAGAGCAACCCAGTTCCACAGTAGATGGTTGACAATTCTGCTAATTTCAGATACTTTGGTTTTTGTTTGCAAAGAATTTTGAGATAGGTCTCTAACCTCATTTCTCAAAATGTCTGACTTATAGTTGTCTTTCTGTGTTATTTCTTGGCTTATATATGGATCTGAGTAGCCTTCATCCCATGCAGATGAGATCCCATGGTTGTTTTCCATGTGTGGCGAACTCTTCCCAATCCACAGAAGCTTTGCTGTTACATGCAAGTTGTCATGAGATAGGTGAATGGTGAAGCAATGAAATCATTGCTGCATTACATCTTGAACTCTGCCTGGGGCCACCTATTCAACATGCCATTTTAGTAAACATATTCCACCTTTCCTTCATAGCAAGTGCAATTTTTTTACCTTCTTCAGTGCTGCAAATTCATTTTCAGTGTCCAGGCGCTTGTTTAGTTCTTTTTTGTGCCTACATTAGAAGATCAGAGTAGTTAGTGGACCTGTGAATGTCAACTACAAAAGGCAATGAACTAATGCAAGAAAGCAAACTGTGGACCCCCTTGTACCTGTGGTACACATTAAGCCCATGATCATGAGGATGATTACACATCTGGAATTTCAGATTTGTGGTAAACACTCACAATCACAATTGTGGTAGAGTTTAACAGCCTGCTCTCTAGAAGGATCACAAAATGGGACCAGGGGAATCGTATATATGAACTGACAAACAAGGATGATCCCACAGAACAACAGACTGGAAGACCACATGGGGCTAAGATCTATTTCATATCAGACAGTCTTAAGTGAGGGGCAGATTCAAGGAAGAATGAGTATGTTTTCATACACACCTTTACTGAAACTCATTTAAAAGGAAATCAGTTTTTTCAGCTGGATTCATAATAGGTTAGATTCAGTGTATATCCTACCAAGACACCCCAGAAATCAGAAACTTTTGTTCTTCAGAATTTGAGGGTGGGAGCTGTATAACAGCCATGGAGTTAAACTACATCTTCCTGATGTCTCCTCTGGTTGCTCTGGATAAAATCTTAGCTTTATTTGGAAATGGAAGTTGCTTCGCTCTGCATGCATGCGCCAAGCAGGAATTCCTGCCAAATGTAAATATTGTACTCATCAAATTCCCCATTTATCAAATATAACTTGAATTGCATCATCAGATCAAACCCTAAACTAATCAGAAGGATTTGCTCATGGGCCATATCCTGCAAGAGTGAAGCAAGTAGTGCATTCCTCTACAGAGCTACATCCTTCTAAGTCCATTGACTTCAATGGGCTTAGAAGGGTGTAACTCTTCTTAGGATTGCACTGTAAGACTGCAGATGAGTGACATTTTGGAGAAAGCTTATTTTAAGGGTATGTTTGCACAATCGTCAGCATGGTGACATTTAAAAGAATTGGCTAGTTCAGCAAATTTGCCATGTTGGAGAGGTCTACAAAATGCACTCTTCATGTTCAGACCGAAGCTCTCAAAGACTGCCACAGCTCCTTCATTAGACTCAAAGTAGGGACATTTTGGTACATGAGCTGAACAATGGCATGCCACATCATTTGGCTCGGCACCCAAGGCCAGTTCTCCACTCAAACAGCCAAGGTGAGGCCTTGCAGTTTACAAGAAGGCTGCAGGCTTGTCTTATGCCCATCGTCACCCCTGAGGTCCATACAGCCACCAGCTGGATCCCAGATGAGCCCCTGAGGTACTGTAAGATGCCACTTGGGTTCAACAAGCTTTGAGTGTGTCTGGTCAAGTACAACTGCGGTCTCGTCTCTCCATTTCTTCTGCTTGTCAACACACCAACATCTGCATCAGTAGACACTGATTGAGGGTGGGGGGTTGGCACCAGTGTTCCCTCTAAGCTGTGTTAGTGTGAGCTAGCTCACAGTTTTTTAGCCTCCGGCTCACACATTTTTGTCTTAGGCCAAGGACAGACTTAAGTTCTGCCATGCCTCTGTGGCGCGGCAGAACAAGGCAGGGGGAATTGCTCCCGCCACGCGGCGTCCGAACGCTGCATGGCTCCCCCACTCAGCGTGCGTTCACACCCGCCGGAAGCGGGTGGAACGCGCGCCGCAGCAGCCAGGACACCACTTTGAAGTGGTGCCCGGCTGCTGTGGGAGGAGCGCGACGCCGGACGCATTGCATCCGGGCCGCCTCCTCCAGGCAGATGCAACAGTCTGAATGGCCGCTCTGCCTCCGCTTTTAAAGTGAAGGCAGAGCCAGATGGCCAGTCTGTCCTTGGCCTGAGTTCAGGAACTAATTAATGCAGCAGCCAAATCACTCGCTCACAGCTTTAATGCCAGTAGCTCACAAAGAATTTTTGCTCACAAAACTCCATAGCTTAGAGGAAGCACTGGTTGGCACTCATGTTTAAAGGTTGCCTACCATACATTAGACTTTTATTGAGCTTGTTATCAATACATGGAGCCCTGAGGTGGTCCAAAAACCTTCAGCATAGCTTATTAATATAGAACTGGGGGGCATTGAGAACGTATTCTCAGTAACAGCCGTTTGAGTCAGATCAGTGTTATCGTCCCCATTCTGCAGAGAGATAGTAATTTACATTTAGGTGTGCGGAGAACTTCACGGGTGACATGATCCACAAAGATACCTTGTCCTAACTCCCTATGCTGCATATGAGGCAAGCTCCAGGTTGGATCACAGCAATAGCCCTTTACAGATGTAACTACACAGCCCACTAATGAGAGCACATACTAACTAGGATGCTGCTAATGCATATGGCTGCCATTTCACCTGAATAAGGCAAAATATGGATTTTCCATTTGTGTACAGTTTCCGTACATGCAAGCAAGAACCCTGACTTTTCAGGGGGTTTTTTTTGTGTGTGCGCGCGTGTCCAAGTGTGCATGCATGGGAAATCCATATTTTCCTATTCACACAAAGTGGAACCGAAGCATATTGGGAGAATTGTGGGTACTGTGTGCTCTTGCAGGTGAGCTCCTGGTGTATGCATGACTGTAACATCTTTTTAAAAGTCCAATGTTTCTGACAAAGTTCATCTCAAGCATAACCCCATGCCAAACAGCTTAGTTCCTACAGTGATAGCTCCTTGGCCATGGCATCTACTTTTTCCCATTCCAAGAATTATATCATTTATCAGAGAAGAAGAGGCAGTGTTCCCTGGGCTAATGGACCATTAAACTAACTGACTTGTTTAAAACATAGAACTTGCTTTTCCTAATCACTTTGCACAAACACAATTGGATACATCCATTCAATGATTGTAAGAATTGATCACAAGTTTAGCTAGGTCCATAGGTAAACAGCAATGGTGTATCTTTTTTAACAAAAATGAATTTTCCCCATCGGGGTACTGCTTATTTATGAGGGGCATTGTCCTTAGGGTAACTGGTTGTTACCCTAAGCAGAGTTAAACCTTTCAACGCCCGTTAATTTCAATGGTGTTAAAAGGGTGTGACTCTGTTTAGAATTGCACTGCAAGACATCTAAGCAGTAAGTCTCAACAAAAAAAAATATCAAATGATTTTTTTTTCTTGCATGATGTGCTTCCTGTAAATGGGAGGCCTGAGATGGCTGCTACCAGAAAGTCATCTAATCTTCTAAGAAAGCAAGAAAACAGACACATCTGAATTTGCTCAAACTGCTTGCCACAATGATTGGTTTCCGGCTTGCAACCAGTGAGCAGGACATAAGCTGAACTGGCAGTTTTTGTGCATAATTACTTATATCAGGCCACTTAGTAAATATGTACCAGAGACAGGATTTGAACTGCAGACTCATAGTTCACACTTCAGCTCCTTCACTGTATTGCTCCATGAATGTATAACATTTATCTGGGATTCTGCTAATCCTGTTCCTCCCAAACCTTCTCCACCCCTGTAACATATTGCATAATAGCACTGATTGCAATTCCTGCAGTGCATCAGCTGATGGGGTTGACACACTCTTCATAAGATTCTATCACTTTAGAATGTGTGTAGAGGGAAGTTTGTTTCAACACTCCCCCATGAAAACATACAACAACAAAACCCTTTCATGTGCAAGCCTAGGGAAGCATCTAGCTTAAACATCTCAACTGTTGTACTAATCATCTATGTTCAGGGTGTTATTATTTGTTCTACACCAGGGCCTTGAAATTCCATTTCAAGCTCCAGAAGGATTGTACATGTGCTTTTTCTGCATATCTGAATGGCTCACTCTGATTTCCAAAGCAGTGGCTCATAGGGTCTCTTAAGTACAAAATTCTAGCATCTAAGTATTTTGGGTCCATGTGTATCTGAACCTATACATGCACCACTCTTTGGAACAAACTAGCAGTTCAATCCTATGCAAAGGGTGTGTGTGTGTGTGTGTGTGAAGTGATGTCAAGTCACTTATGACTTATGGCGACCAAAGACCTACAAAATGTCCTATCGTTAACAGCCTTGCTCAGTTCTTGCAAACTAAGGGCTGTGGCTTCCTTTGTGGAGTCAGCCAATGATTTCAAATCAGCCTTGAATGGAGTAACTTTCCATAGGCTTTCACTGAAAGTTCCCTGTCCTCCCCTACTGTTCCCTTCTCCCCTTATTACTCACCTCTTCTCACAGTCTTCTGTGATAGCCTGCAGTTGCTGGAGTTCCGATAACAGCTGTCCCTTCTGCTCTCGCACCGTATTTAGCAGCATCCTCACGTCATGCATATAAGACTGGAAAAGGGATTCCGTATTCCAAAGACTCTTTCTTTCCAAGCACTGTTGCTGTAGCAATTCCCACTGGGTCGACAGCATTGTATTCCGCTGCTCTAGGATGTGTACCTGGAATTCCAACACAATGAAAATATTGAAATCACTTGGGGTGGAGGAGAGAGAGAAAAACAATCCAAATTTGAATATGCTTGCAAAAATTCAGATGTAAATTCTTCAGATTCAATATTTTGGTATAATCTGAGGCAATCATTTAAAACATTGGGTTTTTTAAAAAAAAATTAAACTTTATTATCAATAATTACATATGCAACAATATTCAATACAAATACAAAATATGTAAGAGCAAAAGAGTAGTATAATGATAATACATTTATTTTTCACAGTATGTTAACAATCAATATATAACGTATCAATAAATCAAATTTAATGTATTCCAAAGGGAGGAATATTCAGTATGGTTAAACAAGTATTCCAGGAAAGGAAACCATGTTGAAGTAAAATCTGAGTGCAAAGAATCTTTTTGTCTAGATAAGACAGAGTCAGAAATTTTGTCCATTAGACAAAATTCACATACTTTAAACAGCCATTCATTAACAATTATATTTGTGGAGTGTTTCCAAGATTTGGCTATTAGAATTCTGGCAGCTGCACAAAGAAGGGCAATTAAACATTAGTGTTACTGCTTGTTTGTTTCTTTCTAAAACATTTAAAATTCAACAAGAGTGATACTAGTGAATCCCAAAGTCAAGTTAGAAAGAATAGTAATTCAGATTAGGCCTAACAAACTTACTATACTCCCTTGTGACAAGGATTTGCCAAACATTCCCTCCTCCCCAAGAAAGGAAGAAAAACTTGTACAGATCACACACTTGATACAAATATCTTATTTATTTATTTACTTCATTTATACTATGCCTTCTCCCCAGTTGGGACCCAAAGCAGCTTAGGGTATTCTCCATTCCTCCGCTTTCTCTTCACAACAACCCTGTAAGGTAGGTTAGGCTGAAAGTGAGTGACTGGCCCAAGGTCACCGAGCAAAGACAGAGTAGGGATCTAAACAGGGGTCTCCCAGATCCTAGTCCAACTCTTTAGCCATTATGCATTTAGTGTATAAACACATCGCTTTTTCTTGAGTCCTTCATAAACTGGTAATTTATGTTAATGCATATATTAAGATGTTGTTTTATAAGGTAGTTTTTTATAAATAAAACTGCAAACTCCCCACCTTGTTGATACAGGAATCACATTGTCTCTTGAGGTTCTTGATCTGTTCTGTCTCCTTCATCTGAACTCTCTGGATCTCTGGATCAGTATCCACTTGTACTGGGTTCTGGAGGCTCTCACTGATGTGTAGTCTTTGAGTCCTTCCTTGTCCAATGTCACAAATATTGCTTCTTCTTCCCAAATGACTGCCAAGGCTTCCTCCTCCAGAACGTCTTCCATGAGCCCCAAGGTCCATGCAATTATTTTCACATTTCTCACCTTGATCTCGACTACTGTAAGTTTCCCCATCTCCATAGCCTTCTGTGTCACCATTACTATCTCTACTGTGCCCTCCACTCTTTCCACCACTGTTTCCCCCACTGCAATCATCAAGTCCACCAAGACCTCCCAAACTTCTGCTATGACTCCTTCCCGCAGCACTTCCAGGTTTTTTGCCCCCATGACCTATCCCTTCTCTTGAGCCACTGTCGTCTCCTAGGTCACTTCTATGATAACTATCACCACTGAAGCATCTTCTACAACCACTATGATGAGTCCTTCTACACTGGTTTGCTCCACTATAATTCCCACCACCAAAGCTTCCACAGCTCCCTAGAACTCCTCTTCCTCCAAAACCTTGATAATCACCAAACCTAGGGTTCCCTCTATAGACACTTAGGTTCTGCAGACTCTGGCTTCTGTGACTGCCACATCTTCCTCCTCCAGTATGATATCTTTCAGGAAGGCAAAAGGCAGATGAGCAATTCCTGACACCAAATGGATAATCTAGAGTGGAGCAAGAACTGAAGTCGTGTCTCCTGCCCGGAGATCTGAAGCTGGGCAGCTGATAGCCCATTGGAATCCCTTGGGAAACAACTGAGTGGAACATGTTGTTTGGGTGATAGCTGAGGAGGAGAAGAAACATACAGCTTGAAGGATGCTCAGCACTTCTACTGTATCACCTGAACATTCCCTTTTATATCAGCTAGAGGCGCTGAAGTCAGATAGATAGCAGCCTAGAGATTAATGATGAGTATCGGTGGGTTTGGCTTCCATAGCAGAAACTAATATTTTCCTTTTCAGACCAGCCACCAACCAGTGTGACAGTTATGAAATTTTCGCAACCTCATGGCCCACAAAGGCCTGGCTCAAAAGCTTTGATGTTCATATAATGATGGCTTTATCAATGACCTG
The DNA here is from genome assembly GCA_029233225.1 of Lepidodactylus listeri. NCBI lineage: Eukaryota > Metazoa > Chordata > Lepidosauria > Squamata > Gekkonidae > Lepidodactylus > Lepidodactylus listeri. Next base: position 50,738,060 of record JARCFY010000015.1, on the reverse strand, counting down.
CTTCCACCAAAGTAATTATACTCCAGCAAAATAATCCGTGCAAGATATTCATGGATTTAAATGCATGACACCAACTGGCTATGCAAGAGGAAACTCCTTGTGTAGGACCTATCCTTTGTCTCTCTGACACATATGGCCAAAGGCCAAATACAAAGCTTTTACAGGGGAAAAAGGGTTGTCATCCCACATTGAAAATTCTCCCATGTTATGACATGCAGAACCAGTCTTGATAGTGCTCAGTCTTGTATCTGAATCCTCATTCACTCTGTCCTGCCACCGCTCTTTTGAATTTTCTGGTCAGGTAGGGATGCTAGTTCTGGATTTGGACTACCAGTTGCTGTCACAGTCTGTGGTCCTGTTGGCCCAACAACTGGACTTTTTGATCGATTTCTTCCTGCCCTTCAATTAATCTGCTATCTTTCAAACCATTACACAAAAGCTTTTGGACACAGAATTTCATAAGCTAAATCCTCTGCAGCCTTATTTTTCTTCTCAGGCCAAACTAAACCTTTCCGTCCAGCAAGAGAAAATGGTCAGTTACTTTTACAACCAGATCACTCTTTTCATTGTAGAGCTTTTTACACTGGCCCGACTAAATATTTCCCCCTCAAATATATTAACTGGTCAGTTTAACAAAGTCCATTTCGATGAAAGGCAATGTATCTGTCCACATAAGAAACTCCTTTCCTCTCCACTATACCCTAAACACTGTATTAAAAACAACAGAATGATCCAATGTCTTTTAAATGACACAAACCTGGACATCACAGCTCTGGTCACTAGGTTCTTGGCTGGAGCAGTTAAAGATAGATACAAGCTTTCTGTATGATCTGCCTTATTTTGCTGTCTCTGTAATGCCTTCTTGCTCATATTTTATCACATCATGTATTCTATTGATATCCCATTAAAGGGATTTGATTTGAAGTCTTGCCTGGGTTTAGAATGAAATTAAAACATTATAGTTCATGCAATACAAGCTGGGTTATTTATTTATTAAAATGTCCCGGTAAAAAGATTTACATTGGTTCCACTTCTAGACCTATTAGAATAAGAATTACAGAACACAAATCCAAACTGAAGGCTCAGAATTTAGATACCCCATTGAAGATTCATTTTAAGCAGTTTAATCGCAGTTGTGATAGCTTTCAATATATTGTATTAGAAATTGTGCAAAGAATTCCTGGAGAAAGGACTGACTTGGGACAACATCTTTTACAGAGATAAAAATTCACCGGTTGAATAGCGTATCTCCAAATGGACTAAATGAAGAAACTGACTTTTCATGTTTTTTTGTAAACCACGATGTGATATTTCCTTAAGTATACTGCCTCTTATCACCTGTCAGCCATTTGCAAAGTTCCTTTAATTGCACTCGGTCAGGTATCACCAGAATGAGACACCTGGGATCCATCAGAAGCTAACAGCATATTTGAGCCTGAATACGAACTGAGATCAGCGTCCTATGTAAATGTATTGTAAGTTACTATTATACGTGGGCTCATTTTTAAATACTTTGTAATTTTTCATAATAAGTGAAATATTATTACATTGCAGATTTTTCCTGATTTTTTGTAAAGCACTTTGAGTGTTAGAGCTTTTGTACTACTCTGTAAGTAAGACTGTACTTGGATTTTATACTGTTTTCTCATTTTTCACATTGTGCATATTCTAAAGAATTGTATTTTTGTACACTACAGAATATTTCCTGTGGAAGATCCATTTTTGAAACATTGTTATATAATCCAGAGATGATGTAGATGTATTTTTACACAAGGAATTTCTTATGATTTGAAGGAATTTGTTCATTGTGTTATAGTGCTGGTTGACAATATACAGAAAGCATTTTCTTTGAAAGTCTTGTTCTGCTTGATTTGTGGGTCAGACTCTCACAACTGTTTTCTTTACATTTGTCCCCTGTTGGAGAATCCACAAGATTAGTTTCTCAGATTGTATGAAGGGGGATGTGTGTGTGTGATGCAAACCTAAAGAGGAAATTCCACAGAGTCCAATAAGACTTTGCTCAATTTACATTCCAGTTCCCCCCCCCCCCAAAAAAAATGAGGTTGTCAAAGACTGCAGCCACTATCTGGCCATCATACTAATTTCTCCTGTGAGTAAAGTGGTACTCTAAATCTTACAACAAAGATGATTACTATATGTGGAATGAGAACTGCCAGATATTCCAACTGGATTCAGAAAAAGAAGAGGCACTGGAGATCATATTGCAAATTTATGTTGGTTACCGGAGCATACAAGATAATTTCAGAAGAAAATCTACTTGTGGTTCATAGATTACAGTGAAGCTTTTATCTGTGTGGACCATGAAAAACTATCGTTGGTTTCAAAAGAAATGGGTGTGCATGGCATCTGATTGTTTTGATGCACAACCTGTACTCTGGACAAGAGGCTACTGTTAGGACAGAATATAGAGAAACAGAATGGTCTCCAATCGGCAAATGTGTCAGATAAAGATATATTTTATCTCTTCAATCTGTATGCAGAACATATCATAAGGAAAGCTAGATCAGATTGAGATGAAGGTAGAGTGAAAGCTGGTGGAAGGAACGTTAACAATTTGAGATATGCAGATGACACCACATTACTAGCAGGAAACAGTGAAGACTTGAAATGACTCCTGATGAAGGTTAAAGCAGAAAGTGCCAACGTAGGATTACAGCTGAACATCCCAGAAGACAAAATAATAACTACTGGGGAAACTTTAAGTCTGATGATAAAGAAATTGAAATTGTTCAAGCTTGTCTATTCCTTGTCTCTATCATCAATCAAAGGGGAGAAAGCAACCAAGAAATCAGAAGGAGATTAATACTGGGAAAGGCAGCCATGAAGGAACTAGAAAAGATTCTGAAGTATAAGGATGTGTCACTGGTGACTGAGATCAAGCTAATTCATGCTAGTATTCCCTATTACTATGTATGGATGTGAAATCTGGACAATGAAGAAAGCTGACAGGAAGAAAGTTGATTCATTTGAAATGTGGGGTTGAAGAAGTGGTTCATGGATACCACAGACCACCAAAAAGACAATTCACTAGGTTCTAGATCAAATCAAGCTAAATCTCCCTAGAAGCTAAAATGACTAAATTGAAGCTATTATGCTTTGGTCACATTATGAGAAGACAAGGGTCACTGGAAAGACAATAGCGCTAGGAAAAGTTGAAGGCAGCAGGAAAGCAAGAACCCCCAACATGAAATGGATTGATTCTCTAAAGGAAACCATGGCCCTCAGTTTGCAAGACCTGAGCAAGGCTGCTAATGATAGGATGTTTTGGAGGACATTAATTTATGGGGTCATCATAAATTGGAAGCGACTTGACAGCACTTCACACACACACATGCACATAATATCTTCATCTATCTTAAACATTAACAGACTAAAGCTACTCTTAAAAGTGGAGGAAGGCTTTAGAAAGATGAACCACTAGAACAGGATGGAAGGATTTTTTTTTTAAGGATTTAATATGAGATCTTTTTCTATTGAACTAACTCCTACCCTGCACTATGGATATCTGCCATTTGGACTGAAGTGATGGATTCACCATTTGTCCCATTGGGCAGGTGGCCCTGTTGGAATAAACTGGGGCTTGGAAAGCATACCAGTTACTACCGGAAATCAAACAATGTCTCCTCTTCCTCCTTAAAGGCCACCCAACTGTAAACTGGGACTAGGGGAGGGAGTCAGGCTGAGTTTAAAAAGGTTGAACAACATGATTTACTTGCAGTATGCCAACAGTGTAGACATTACTGCACAACAATTATGTGCCATTTTTGTTTTTATTTTCAAAGCTTTGTTTGTTTTTGTTGTTCTGGATTACCATTATCTGACTGTTGTCATTCCCATTGGTTTCAGTGGGATACCTCCTACCTCTTCCTCTTCCCAGCCTCCCAACAGCACTCACTGTGCTGCGGGGGTGGGGGGGTCTGCTACAGCAAATGGCATGAGCTTCCAGTGGTGGTGTCAGGACAGGACCATGCCCTGATGCAGTAATGTAACCAAGTAGGGTTGCAAGCTCTGGGTTGGGAAAGACCTGGAGATTTGGGGGGTGGAGACTGAGTAGGGAAGGGTTTGGGAAGGAGAGGGATTTCAGTGGGGTATAATGCCATAAAATCCAGTTTCCAAAGCAGCCATTTTCTTCAGGTGAACTGATCTTAATCATCTGGAGATAATTTGTAATAGCAGGAGATCTCCAGCCACCAACTGGAGGTTCAAAACTAACCAGGAAGGGAGAGTGTAAATCTAGAAATGGAAAGGTGGAAACTCCCAGCCAATTTTTTTTTGACAAGTAGTAATACTCATAGGAATATATTGAATATGTAAACACATACAGCATACAGCATTTCAAAAGAATACACCATACAATCACACAAACCACGAAATGATGATTCTTAAAGTGATACAATCCAAAATAGTCTGCAAGCACAAGCCCTCCTAGGGGCAATAACAATCCTTAGAGAAAATACTGTCCAGTTTACCCTGACGGTATCGTACATAATCTTAAGACAATAGTTTTGAAGACAGTCCTTCATCAACGCGTATAGTGAGTCAAGGTATATAGGCACCTGTGGATGAAAATACAAAAAACCAAAGAAACTACAACTCCTTGCAAAGAAAATTTTTAAATCATGCAGACACATTAAGAATCAGTAGACTATACTTACAATGACCCTGCACACATCAAAATACTATCTTGTATTAAGTGGACTCCAAGGCCTCTTAGCAAATTCACAATGATATCAAGTCTAGCAAGCAAAAAGACTCTTAAGTTAGACATTCCAACTAGTGGCATGATATAGTAAAGGGCAAATTGTCCCAGCTGTGTCTGATTGTAATGGCATCACAGATGCCTCAAAGGGATAAAGGCATCATTAAAGAAAACAGGACACGTCATTATGTTGATTAAGACCTGTTGGTTCCAGAGACTTAAATAGGTGAATAAAACATGCCTTCTGTTGGTAAAGAATTTTTTGAGCATCTGTCCTACTGTGTTGTAAAACTTTAAGTCATCAGGGTATCAGAATGTACTAACATGTCTTTACATTTTTTTTGTTCTTCTGTATGTCACCAAAGGTCTTAACTGGCACCCAGGTGTATCACTTAAAATATGCCAGTGCCTCTGTATAATTTTACTAAAGGCTGGTGCCGAGTTAGTAAATTGCACACAGCATACCACCCTATTACTTGCTGAAGACACCTTACTGTCTGCCAATAATGCAGCTCTGTTCTGAATAAGAGCTCTACTCTTAGATTCTTGTAGGACTTCATAAGGGTAACGTTGAGTTGAAAGTTGCTGAGTAAGTTTGTCAATTTCACTGGCACAAGACTGAGGTTTTGAGTTCCGTTTCACTCTGAGATATTGCCCATATGGCAGGTTACTCTTAGGAAACCTTTAAAATACTAGGATGGAAAGAACAGTAATGTAAAGAGGTGTTGCAATCAGTGGGCTTTTTATAAAGGGTGAAACATGGTCTTATGGATGCCCCACTTACAAGCCACTGTCATTCCCCTGATGACTTGAAAGTTTTCAGTGCTATACCAATTAAGGAGCCACTCTTCTAACACAGGTAACTACCTTAACTCACTATACCTTTTGATGAAGGATTGTCTTCGAAACGATTTTAAGATTACGTACGATACCATCGGAGTATACTGGACAGCACCGGCGTAGACTAGGGGGGGGGGGCTCAAGGGCTCGAGCCACCCCCAAAATTTCCCGGGGGGGGACTGAGCCCCCCCGGGAAAATGTCGCGCCTGCAGTCGCACCTCCTGGGCCCTTCCGAGGCTCGCCAGGTGGTGCCTCTCCCCCCCCCCCCCACCGGCCTGGCCATTCCTCCCTCCTTATCTCTCCCGTGAGCCTCGGAAGGGCCGGGGAGGCGCGGCGGCTGGCAGTAGGTTTTCCGGGGGGGAACATCGCCCCAGCACACGTGTGAAAGAGCCCTCGCCCCCCCCCCCCCGGACTTCAGAAAAGTCTACACCCCTGCTGGACAGTATTTTCTCTAAGGACTGCTATTGCCCCTAGGAAGACTAGTGCTTGCGGACTATTTTGGATTGTATCACTTTAAGAATCATCATTCTGTGGTTTGTGTGACTGTATGATGTGCATTACATTCTTTTGAAATGTTGTATGTGTTTACATATTCAATATATTCTTATGAGTATTACTGCTTGTCTTTTTTTTAAAAAAAATGGGAGTTTCCACCTTTCCACCACCTGGAGGTTGGCAGCCCTATAACCAAGCCGTACCTGGATTTGGTCTCAGAAACTCCCAAGTTTCACACACTATAAAGTAAAATAAAGATTTATTGAAGAAATTTAAGAAAAGAGGTTTAAAAACAAGGTATATAGTCCAGGGGAAGTAAAATGCGCAAGAAAAGAAGAACGCTAATTAGCTACTTCTTACTGGAGTCCTAGTACAGGGCAGTTGGTTCTGGAAGCAAGAGTCCTTGAGTATAATAGAGATGTCTTCTTGGCAGCACAGAGAGGAAAGGGTAAGGGCTCAAAGATAATACCTCTTCTCAGTGACTGCTTTGATAGAAAACTGCAGGCCATAGGCTTCTGAACTTCTCAACCAATCACTGGACACTGTCCATGGAATCTTCCAAGTGAGTTTCTCCTTCCCATACCAGATCCACAGCTGAACTAAGTTCAATTAGTAGGCCTGGATGGATGGCCTTGCTGAATATCTGCCAGTGTGGGGGTTGCCCAGCATCTGCAGTAAATCAGGAAACTGTGTAGAATAGTGAAGTAGCGTGGGGAACAGTGTGGCTTCAGCAGGAACAGACTAAAAAATTATCTTAAGATGCTCTTTGTATTGAAAGGTGGCTTGCCATGCCAAAGCAACCAGTGGGAGCAGCTGTGCAGCAGCTGGAGAAAGGGGGGAGGGAATAGGGTTGCCAGCCTCCAGGTGGGGCCTGGGGATCTCCCGCTTTTACAACTGATCCCCAGCTGACAGAGATCTGCTCCCCTGGAGAAAATGGCTGCTTTGGAGGGTGGGCTCTATGGCATTGTACCATGCTGAGATCCCTTCCCTCCCCAAACCCCACCTTCTCCTAGCTCCACCCCCAAAGTCCCCAGGTATTTTCCAACCCAGACTTGGCAACCCTACGAGGAAATGCTATCATAGCAATGCAACAATGCCATTTCTGGTTGTGTAACTGGAAGTGATATCATGCATAACCAAGACACACTAGCAGCCCCCAAAATATCTATGGTTTAGGGGTTTGCTAGAGTGTCTTGGTGTCAAGTGACATCACTTCCAGTGACATGACTGGAAGTGATGTCATGGCATCATGTGATGCCACACACTGACCAGCCCCACCTCAAACACTCATGGCGATTGCCAGCCCTCAACTGGCAACCCTGTTCCATGTCATCATCTTGAAGTCAGGCTCATTGGAGCCTCCATGTTGCCCAAGATTTTCTGAGTGGCTAAGGCATAGTCTTGCAATATCGGTATTATGATGAATGTATTCTGTTTTCTAGAGATTTGTCTCCTCACTCCAATCTTTTTCATACCATAATTTGTCCTAAACCTTGAAGAACTGGGCAAGCTATTTCAGTAAGTAAATTAATGAACTACCACATAACATAACTCTAACATAACAGGCTAGCCTCATCAGAAGTTAAGCGGAGTTGGCCCTGGTTAATACTTGGACAGGTGGCCATCAAGGATGCCCATGGATGCTGTGCAGAGGCAAGCGATGGCAAACCACCTCTGCTCATTTCTTGCCTTGAAAACCCTATGGGGTCACCATAAATTGGTTGTGAATTCTACCTAACATAACATAAGTAGGAGAAATAATTCTACTAAGAAAGCATGCTTAGGACAGAGTATCCTAACTGTAGAGTACTTCTTCACTCATAGAGTACTTCTTCACCCATAGAGTGATAAAACACATAGAATTCACTGCCACAGGAGGTGGTGGCAGCTACAAGCATGGACAGCTTCAAGAAGGAATTAGATAAACATATGGAGCAGAGGTCCATTAGTGGCTATTAGCCACAAGGTATAGATAGGATCTCTCAGTCTGGGGCAAGTGATGCACTATATTCTTGGTGCTTGGGGGGAGGGCAACAGTGGGAGGGATTCTAGTATCCTGGCCCCACTGCTGGACCTCCTGAGGGCACCTGATATTTTTGGCCACTGTGTGACAGAGTGTTGGACTGGTAGGCCATTGGCCTGATCCAACATTGGTTTCTTTTATGTTCTGATGTTCTTAGAGTTTACATATGAAAAAGCCATTTAACCCCAACCACATGTCCAATATGTGCATTTGATTTGCTTATTGAGTCACAGGGTGAGTAGAGAAAGATCAAACAATACACTGGAAAGCATATGATAATACTGCCATCAGTCAATGCAACAGAAAAGCTACATTGATTAATTTTCAGCTAACAATCTTCAGGGGCCAACTTTTTGGCTGAAGTCCTTGTTAGCTCCTTGTTCCTGCAGCACTCATGTTGGCAGCACCAAAGCAATGTAATTAATTGGGTACTTCCCTAGGGGAACTCCAACAGGCCTGGAAAACTGGCAGCATCTTAAATTGCACAGATGTTCTTGCAGAGTTTGAGATGAGACCTAAGCAGTGTGTGTATGTTCCTGGATGGGTGGATAAAGAGTATAGTATGCTTGGTCCCCTATGTGCGTGTCTACCATGTCATAGGCTGCGAGAGCTCTGAAAATAATTCATTCAAATAAACTTGTGTGCTGAGAAAAAGAGAGAGAGAGAGAGAGTGCTTTTATGAAGACAAAAAGGACAACTGTTGAATCATGGTGCCAGCAGTGACCAAATCCTAGAAAGGCAACAGCAATCTGACTAAATACCCCTCCCCCAAGAATCTCTCTGTTTTGAACAAAAGTTAAAGTGTTATTTGAATAAATTATGTACAGAGCTCTCTCACTTAGACTGGCAACTCTAGTTTGGGAAATTCTTGAAGATCTGGAAGGAGTGCATGGGGAGGGCAGAATTTGGGGGAGTGACGGAGCTCAGCAGGGAAGTGATGCCATACAGTTTGCCCTCTGAGGCTGACATTTCCTCCAAGGGAACTGATCTCCGTAGTCTGGAGATGAGCTAGAATTCCAGGAGAACTTGCACCAGCTAGAAGCAGCCTGGTAACTATACTTTCAGTATGTGGCCTTTTGACTTTGCTTAGGCCCAGCTGAAAAGAAACAGAAAGTATTTCTCCTTGCCTGATTCCTGGATCCTCTCACCAACTACAGTCTAGCCTTTTAAATATTGCTACAGCTGTGGCAGTGAATTCTGCACTGTTGCTGTTGTTTTGCTGTCACATGGAGCCTTTACTCCTTTTTGCCACAGTGGCCAACCCCTACGGAGGCTCAGCATGGTTGTGTGGTGGGACCACCAAGTGGGGCCTGGAGTTAGGGTTGCCAGCTCTGGGATGGGAAATTCCTAAAGATTTGTGGGTGGAGCCTTGGGCATGCAGGATTTGGAGAGTGGAGGGACCCCAGCAGAGTATAATGCCAGAGTCTGTCCTCCATTGAAGCCATTTGCTTCAGAGGAATTAATCTCTGTAGTCTAGACATCAGTTCTAATCTCCATTAGCTCCATTTGGCTCTGTAGTCCTTTGAGGGAGGAGGAAGGGTTTCCAGATTCCCACTCACACTGTTTTCTCCAGCAGAAATGGTCATGGGAAAGGCCTTTGTTTGGCTACAGTTGTCAGCAAAAGTCTCCCACAGCCATTTCCACAAGCGAAAACGTGGTGAGGAACCAGAAGCCCCTCCTCAGAGTGCCCTGGAGCAACACAGATTAACAGAGTGCTTTCAAGGTAAATTACTTTTGGGGAAAGGTCTGGGTCTCCTGGTTCCTTTCTCCACTGTTGGTGGTCCTCCTGTCCTCTCATCCAAATTTTTTGGTCATCTATCCGAGACCAAATTTCTATCATCACAGGTCTCTCTATTCCATTACGCCATGACTCACTGTTGCTAAACCCCCAAACCCCCAAATTAAGAAAGATTGGATTTCTATATTACGCATCACTTTGAAGTCTGCAATCACCTCCTCCTGGAAATCTCCCTCACCCCCAATTCTTAAGGTTTGGTGCAGGAACATATGGGATTATCTCACAATGGAAAGGATACTGATACAAACCTCAAATAAAGACTCTTACTCTGCTTCTCAGTTATTATAATTTCTGGTACCCTGTTTTAAATTTTATTGCTCAAAACAAAGGCCATTTTGATCAGAATTGTGTTATAGATGTTTTACTATATTAATTAATTGATACTTGATTATTTGCTATGACCCTTTGACACCAACTTTCTCCTGATAGGCACAATTTTTGTGGCTTAATTTTTTTGTGGTATTGAGACCTATTGTATTGTGAAGTACTTACTCTTTTTATTGGAATTTGTAATGTGATAATCTGTATTTGGCATACGACAGTTTATTGTCACTGATTTGTCTTGGATCTGATGTTAAATTTTCAATTAAAAAACCTTTTTAAAAAGGTAAATTACTTATTTCTTACCCATAGCAAGTTGGATCCAGCAACCATGTCCCAACTCATGCCATGCACAATATCTAGTTGGCTCAGAATCACAAGGGGCAGCATATAATTTTTTTAAAAAATCAATTATGAAGAACTTGCACAGAATAAATCAGCAGTGCTAATATATTATCTAGAAAAGCAGAGGTGTGGTTTAAATGGCTGGGATTAGTTGGTAATTTATGGCACCTTTATTCGTCATGCTTTCTGAGTCCAGGCTGGGAAAGTGACATTCCAACCTTGCTTATCAATTCATTACTGAAATATGTGACTCTAATTTGGATATTCCCACTGACCTAAATCCAGACTGATAGCTGCAGTTCCACCCCATAGAAATGTTAATTACTGTGCCTATGTCTCTATAACTTCCTATTGCATCTCCTTATCTCACTTCATCCTGCACTAGATTTTACATTTTTATTCTCTAACAACAATGGCAAGTGCCTCACACCCATGCTGAGTTCACTGATTGGTCTTTTGGGGCTGGCTCTTATTTTGAACCAACCTCTCTTTGCAACCTCCACCCTTTCTGTCATGTATATAAAACAGCCTGATGATTTACAGTCTAGTGCTTCTGATGAAGCAGGGTTGCCAGCCCTCCAAGAGAATGGGGGATTCCCTGCCTCCAGCTCCGTCCATCACTCAGAGCAGCAGGAAAAAAAATTAAAAACAGTTATCAGGCCAACAATATGGTGTCACTTCTGGGAAAACCCAGAAGTGATGTCAGTCCTTTCTATGAATTGCTAGAAACTCTATGGTTCCACCATGGTTTCTTGCAATTCCTAGGACACAGGACATCACTTCTGGGTTTTCCCAGGAAGTGACATCATGCTGTCATGGATGGTCACCCCTTGTGGCCCTGCCCCCTTAGCCTATCATTAGTTGCCCAGCTGAGAGGAAGTGAGCACTGACTCATGAAAGCTTATGCTGGAATCCATTGTATTAGCCTTTCAGGTGGCACTGTATTCTTGTTTCAGACTTTGGGCATTATTCTATCTTACACTGGAGGAAGATCCAGCTTAAGGACTTCCTCCAATATATGTGACTCCTCTGTTGGAGGAAATCTCTTGAGGCTGGGAAAAGGTTTCAGACTTGGCTTAGTGGAGTGGTAGGTAGAGGATTCTATAAAGGAGGCTGATTGTCCTGCTAGGTACCTGGACCTTGACCAGAAGAAGAATTGACCGTAGATGCTGTGTGACACAAACATAGGGTTGAATCTTATGATTCTGTTCTGCTAATGGCAGAACTTTCCTCCAGCATTTTCTACTGATGCAGAAGAGTCTCTTACTCTTGTGAAAACCTCATTGTGCCAAAGGAAAGCTGGATGGCAGGGAAGAATGCCGCTGCCCTGCAGTGTTCCCTTTAAGCTGCACCAGGCAGTGCTGGTGGACAAATTCCCAGCCCCCAGCACACAGATCTGTAGCTCAGCACAGGGTCAGGAAACTCGCCATCACCCCACCCCCACCAGCTATCTCAAGTGCAGGGCAGAGGCAAAAAAGCTAAGCCTCCCCCCCACACACACACACACTGAATGAGGTCTCCTCCCCTGGGGAGGAAGGGTGGAGGAGTGGCCAGCTATTTAAAGAGAACAGCTGACAGGCGGGGTCCACCAGTCAGCTGTTCACTTTAAATGGCCGGCAGCCATTTCAGGGCTCCCTTCCCCTTCCTTCCGCTTGGAAGTTGGGGGGGGGGGGGAGCAAAAGGAAGCCCTAAAATGACTGCTGGCTTTAAAGGGTGGGAATCCCTTCAAGGTTTCCTTTTCACTACCCCCCTTTGAGGCTTTCCCTTTTCCTCTTTCCCTCTTTCTTTCCATTTCCCCCTTTCTTTCTTTCCATTTCTTTCCCTTTCTTTCTTTCATTCCCCTTTCTCCCTGTCTTTCCCTTTTCCCCTTCCCTTTTCCTTTCTTTCTTTCCATTTCTTTCTTTCCCTTTTTCTCTTTTTTCCATGTTTGTATGTTTTTAAACTTAAATTTAATTTTTTTAAAAAATTAGGCACGCTCACAACTTTTATGCTTGTAGATTTTTTGGCTTACAAGGTAGGATTTCTGCTCATAATAGTTGACAGCTTAGAGGGAACATTGCTGCCCTGTGACTTTGGGCGTTTTCTCACTAGCTTTCCCCCGCGGTTTACACCGAAGCTAGCACCGGAGCTTCTGGTCAGTTTCCCACCATTTGCTCCGTGCTCACAATTTCCTCCAGAGTATCACTGCACTGCTCCGGAGCTTCCCTGGAGCAAGAACAGGATTTTCTTGCTCCAGGGAAGCTCCGGAGCAGTGCAGTGATACTCTGGAGGAAATTGTGAGCACGGAGCAAATGGTGGGAAACTGACCAGAAGCTCCGGTGCTAGCTTCGGTGTAAACCGCGGGGGAAAGCTAGTGAGAAAACACCCTTTGAGTCTTGGGTTGCCAACTGAGCAGAGAAAAAACGCCTGCTTTGTTTGTGCCTTTAACATGTTTGAGACTGAGAAATCAGAAAGTGAATATTTTAATGGCATACAGCTGAAATGATCATGTAACTAGCTAGACTAAACCTGGAGACAGGACTACAGGAGCTGCTTCAAAAGGTGGCAACGCTTTAGATGCAGGAACCACCCACTCCAGGCAGCAGAACAGGGAACAATGATAGCAGCAAGCAGAGCAGGTAATGGGAATCAGAAACTGAGCAGGAGCAAGCACTAGGTGAAGGAGCACAAAGAAGAGGCTGCAATGGGAAGGGATCAGAAGGAAGCTGGAAGGTCAAGAAAACCTTCTCTGTAGCATTGCCAAAAGCCCTAGAGAAAAACATTGTGATCTTTTAATAGAGGCTTAATGTGTGGAAATGAGTACCTGAAACTTTTCATGGCAGGTAATTAAATAACCATGCCTCATCTTCAACAACAGTCCAAACTAGCCCAATATCATCACGTCTCAAAAGCTGAGCAAGGTTGGTTCTGGTCAGTATTTGAATGGGAGACCACCAAGGAAGTCTATGCAGAGGCAGGCAATGGCAAATCATCTCTGAACATCTCTTGCCTTGGAAACCCTGCAGGGTCACCATAAGTTGGCTGTGACTTGAAAGGGGGAGGGGGACAGGACTTCTTTTTCTCCAGGCAATTGACAATCCTACCTGAGGCTTTTTGCTTGTGAGCCTTTCCAGCATGATTTTCTTTTTCTGTCTTGGTTATGCTCCCTCTCAGTCCTCCCTGTTAAGGCTGTGCCTGGAGTCACAGAGTTCAGAAGGAGAACAGGTCAGCCACCTGGGGCTCCAGCTGTCCTGTGAACTCAGTCTGCAGCAAGAAGCAAGTGATGATGCTTAGCTCCCTGTCATAAAAGGCTTCATCCTGGTCAGTAGGCAGCTTTACAAGCAGGAACATGCCTGATTATGCAACTGACTTCCAGAAAGACTGAGGGGGAATCCAAGTAGCAGCGGAGAGCTAGGAAGGTGAAGCTTGGTGGAGTGGGAGGGGCTACTCCATGCACCTAGAATTTTCAGAAATGTTCCTTGTTAAACTAAAATTCAAAAGGTGGAAGAATACAGGGCAGATTGGACAGAGAGACCAATAAAAGAATGGAATGGGAGAAACCCACTTGTTCTCTGACGTTGTGTATAGTGATTGATTTAAAGGGACTAAGATTTGTTTTAAAATTCAGGCTCCATTCCCAATTGCAGGCCTTCAATTCAGGGCCATTATTTATTTATTGATTGATTGATTGATTGATAAATTTTTATTTTTTAACAAAATTATTGATTACTTTATACATATATATCACATTTGTTTTCATGTTACAAAATCTTTTAGCATCTTAAACAACCAATTCTTTAGACCACAAGAACCTTACATCTAATCCTATTAATTCATCCACTCATAAAACTTAGACCAGACTGCAATAGTGTCAGTTTTCGCATATGGGTTTAATAAATATCCTAACTTATCCATTTCCGCCCAGTTCAGTAATGTCCTAGCCACTTCTTCTTGAGTTGGCATCTCCAATGATTTCCACATCTTAGCCCTTAGAATACGTGCTGCTGTTACTAGATATGATAACCATTGTTGATTCACCTTTGCCATCCCTTCTGGCATCATATTCAACAAAAAAAGAGTCGGATCCCATGGAATCTCCACTTCCATTATCTTTTCCGCCATATTTTTAACCATTCACCAGTATTTCTCTACTTTCCCACAAGCCCACCACATGTGCCAATATGTTCCTTTGTCTTTCTCACAGGCCCAACATTTATCTGAAACCTTATAACATTTATATAATTTATCCGGAGGCCAATGCCATCGGTAGAACATCTTATAAATATTTTCTTTATAATTCACTACCTTTAAATATTTAATTGACCTCCAAATCTTATTCCAGTGCTCAATGTCTATGTTCTTTCCTAGGTCCTGTGCAACCAAAAGCAGTTGGTCTTCACAAATTGTAGTTGTTCTAAATAGACCTTAATGTATCACCTGAGACTGACACCTGACGGGTGTTCAGAAGGCGGTAAACAACCTGGTTATCAGCCCACAAGCAGATAGATTCAAGTGTATGACAGAGCTGTGAAATTCTAGCCTTGTCTTTGATCAATATCTCCAAAGAGTACAAGAGATTCCTCCTACAAAAGGAAGTTTTGTTTGGTTATCTTGACTGTAAGCCTACAGGCGGAGGTTTGTCTTGTTTGAATCTCTTTGGGTGCAGTGCCGAGTGCTTGGCAGAACAGTAAACAATGCCCTGATGAATAATATTCTGATAATCCAAGGAAAATTGCTTCTCTTGCTTGTGTCAAATGTCATAAGGCTATGATTTCATTATCTTGTTTTGCAGAAACAGAAATGGCTACTGGAACCTCAGCTTTCATTTTTAAAACATTTCCAAGTTCCTAGCCCTCAAGAGAATAACAGTAAGCCATGTGTTGAATGTAGTGAGCAGGGTTTGCAATGGCCATGGATCAAAGGTTTTAATGCCCTGAACATCCTTTAGTATATTCAGGGCATTAAAACCTTTGATCCATGGCCTGAACATCCTTTAGTATGTCCTAAGAGAAGCATAACAACCAAACAAACCAAATGTGTACAAATGTTCAGTGTGCATGAATTTATATGAGTGGTAGAATTCAGCTTTTCTCCATGCAGAGTAGACACCAAACTTTATTTGTTCTTCAGTGGCTGTAATCATCCCTAACAAGTGTGACAGGCTGCAATCCTAAATGCACTTTCTTAAGAGTAAGCCTCATTGAATAACATGGGACATACTTCCAAGTATACCTCCTTAGGATCACTCCCTCAATTATCCAGACCTGCTGGGTTTTAAAGCACAGTCCACTAGTCAGTTTGCACAATCTCCCAGGACTGGATAAAATAATTGGAAGTGGTACAATTTATGTACTCAAGCAAAATTTCAAAGCTTCTGACACTGGGTTGGCTGTAGCACATTGAGCGTTTGCACCGTGAGAAGTGGCCTCCTTTCCTTAAGTTCCTGTATCTCACTGGGCAGGACTGCCAACTTTTGCACTGGTCTCAGCAGTTTTTCACAGCAGTTTTGACCCGCAGCACTTAGCAAACTATAATGTTTATCTAGGATTGCGAGATCTAAGTTTTTGTCCTGGAGACTCAGGTTTCGGAGTCCACTCTGAGGGAAACAGGTTGAAGTCAAAAGCCAGCAGCTAGCCTGTTCATGTGATGACCTCTTCTAAGATTTATGTTCAAGCTAGGATTGCCAGGAGGCCTGGAGAAAAATGTTCAGACCCATTTACTGTCTGACAATGCATAGTTGAAGCTTTTAATAGCTTGTAGGTAAATAGCAGCACCTGGTAAATAACAGGCTGTGAAACTCCTTTTTTTAAAATAAATATTTTATAAGAAGAAACAAAACAACAAACACAATACAGAGTCTGTACTTCAGGTAATTGTTTAAGTTGGTCTGTATAGAATCTAATTTAAATGTAATTGTATCAGATTATACTTCTAGTGATATGGGCTAATATTCCAGTTCTAACAGTTTCTTAAAATAGTCCTCTAACCATTTGTATAATCTTTGTATAATCTTGACCAATTTTTATTAAAGATTTCTTCTTTCTTGCCTTGTAGTTGTAAAGTTAATTTGTCCATTTCTGCGGTTTCTAGTAATTTGTAGATAATTTCTTCTTTTGATGAGGTCTCTTCTTTTTTCCTGTACCTTGCATATAAGATCCTAGCCATAGTTATAACATGTACAGTCATATATCCATCTGTTTTTTTTAATGACTCTGGAATCATAATAATAATAACAATAAAACAATAAAACAATTCAGCAATAAAAACAATTCAGGTACAAATGGTATCGTTGTATGAGTCTTTTTTTTTTTTTTTGCAATATCTCATGAATCTATATCCAATACTTTTTTGTTACCTTACAAGTCCATACCACATATGAAAAAAGAACCAGTATTTTGTTTACATTTCCAACATACATTTGACATATTTGGCTAACAGTTCGCTAACATTTCAGGCATCATATGCCACCTATAAAACATTTTATATTTATTCTCTTTGAAAGGAAGGTCTTTTGTAAAGTTACATTTGTTTTCCATACCTTGGCTGATTGTTCTAGCTGGATACTATGCCAGCCAGGCTGTGAAACTTCAATTAAAGGACAGGACATCCCCCCCCCCTTCCAGGAAGTTGTCAACCCTATGTGTGCACTGTGAGGTGTTGTCTCTTCCTCCAAACTCTTAGTACAACAGGAATCGCCCATAAGTAACTAAGCTGAAACTAAGTTTTTGCCCATGCGTAGGGTTGGAATAAGCCCCTGTGGCTTTCCCTTTAGTACCAGTTGGAGCCAAAGCAATTACTGGGGCATCTTATTTCACTCCCTGCTAGGAATGGGCACAAACTGAGGCTCACGAACCAGGCCCAGTTTGTAATGAATTTAGGCTTGTAATTTGGTTCATGCCCATCTCTACTTCCTGCCATGAAAACCTTCAGCTGATGACTTTTAAACATCAAACCTTGCTTGAAGATACAAGAGCAAGGTTGATTCCAGGTTCTGTGAGATCAGGCTTGATGCATCCTGGGGGACCTAGGACTGCTAAATCTGGAGTCAGAAATTCCTGGAGATTTGAGGGCGGTGCCTGCGAAGGGTGGAGTCTGGGGAGGGGAATCAGCAGTTATGTGATGGCGAGGAGTTTCCCCTCTGAAGCTGCCATTTCCTCCAGAGGAACCAATCTCTGTAGTCTAGCAACCCTTAAGGGTTGTTCTTCCTCTCCAGGGAATCCTGGAAACCATGAGGGCCAGTTTTAATCTCCAGCAGATCATTCTCAGTGCCCTTAGGATACTGCAGTTTTTCAGATTCTCTAGAGAATTCAAATAGTTATCAAACCCAGGGCTATTTTTGGGCAGGAACGGAGTTCCGGCTGGCTCCTGAGTTGGCCACACCTACAGCCAAATCCTCTGTTATGCGTGGCTATTGAGCATGCTGCCCTCCCCACCTTACACACAATAGGGAAAGGCAGCATGTTAAAATGCCCTCTTTTCCTCTGGGGAGCCCATGGAGATTTCCTTGTCAATTTCACTCCTGGGGAGTCAGCTGAGAGTGAAATTGACAAGGAAAAGCCTCTCTCTGCCTTCCCTTCTCTAGCTGACATGTGGCAGTTGGAAAAAGGAAGGCGGGGAACCCAAGCAGGTTGAAAATGCCTTTCTTTCCCTCCCCGATCTGGGGGAGGGGCTAGAGAAAGGCATTTAACCATTCCCTCCACTTCCCTGAGTCTCTCCGCAATAGATCCCAGGCACTTTCAGATCCCAGGCACGTCAGCAGTGCCTTTCCCCGGCCGTCTGGTGGGGGGGGGGGGTAGACTAGAAAGGCGATGCTGAAGTGGGACAGAAAAGCTCGGGGTGGGAGGAAGAGGCAAGCCTCTATGTTTGCCCTGTGCTTTCCCAGCCCACCGCCTAATATGCTAATTAGTTTCTGATATTGGGTGTGGCCTATTATGCTAATGAGTTCCTGCTGCGCTTTTTCTACAAAAAACCAATTAGTAGCATCGATATGTCTTCAATGACTCGCAGTTAGGGCTGCCCACCTTTGAACCAGCTTCCTTTTTGTTGGAAGTGAAGGACAGTGTAACATCTCTTTGCGCTAAGCACACCAGCATTCCTGAGGGTGCAGTAGAATAACATAGATAGGACAAGATATCCTTCTTCCTGCTGCCTTTTCCCAAAATGCTAATCTCCGGGACTTCCTTCCAGCTCACTCTGACTCTTCCTGTCTTTGAGCTTACTCTCTCTTTCTTCCCCCCCCCCCCATGCAATCTCCAATTGACAGACAGACAGACAGATAGAAGAGATAGGCAGGCAAGCAGCTTTCTTTCTTGGTTCTTTAGTAATAAAGCATATCCATTGCTTTCTTTCTTAAAGCAGCAAGCCTCCTGTGGACTTTATTCTAAAAGCAGCCTCCCCTTTTGCGAGTGTACAGCCAGCTCCGAGTCCTACTAGTACTCTTAACAGATTGATCTCTAGCAATTCATAATAGATCTAGTTCAGCCTTACCTTGTTGTTATGAAATCTTCACTGTCTGATTTCTGCATATCAGACCTGTTCAAAGGGCAGGACTGAGGTGGGCAGGCTTCCCCTCCCTCAGCCCTGCCCTGTTAGTAATCCAGATTGAGTGACAATGCCTAATTTATGCTAATTTTTCCCTCTGACTCCTTCACGTCTGTTGCTTCCCTCCCTCCTTCTCATCACCAAATTCCAAACACCTCCAACCCAATCATACACCCTGTTTACAGGTCAAATGTAGATGCATCTTGCAAATGCAAGAGGAAGTACTGGGAGGTTGTTCCTCCTTAGGCCCTTTTTCTTTGTTTCAGGAAGTAGTTTGGTGTGGGAGCCAGTTTGGTGTAGTGGTTAAGTGTGCGGACTCTAATCTGGGAGATCCGGGTGTGATTCCCCACTCCTCCACCTGCAGCTGTTCGATGATGGGGAAGCCATAGTTCTGCCAGAGCTGTCCTTGAAAGAGCAGTTTCTGTCAGAGCTCTCTCAGCCCCACCTACCTCACAGGGTGTCTGCTGTGGGGAGGGGAAGGGAAAGGAGTTTGTAAGGCGCTCTGAGACTCCAAGTGAGTGAAGGGCGGGATATGAATCCAGTCTCTTCTTCTTCTATTTGTCAGCATGCTGTGACTGGACCAAATCCACCCCCCCCTTGCCAACAAAACACTTCCGCATAGCCAGCATTTCTACACAATGCAGTTTTATTAAAGACACCAGAAATGTTAGAACTCTCAAGAAGGTGGAAGCAATATACAAAGACCATTTGAACTTTACCTACCACCAGCATAGAGAGAGAGAAAAATGCTATCATCTGCGTGCACAAACTGAAAGAGTGTGTAAAGAAATAAACATGACAGACATAAGCTCACTCAGGGACTCATTCGCTGTAAGTATAAAACACATCTGGGGGATGCTTCTTTTTTTAAAAACAAAAAATCCTTCTTTCAGTGAAATCCTAAGGGGACTTACCCCAGTGAAATCAATGGGCTTAGACAGGAGTAACTCTCTTTAGGATGGCACTGTTAGTTATTGCAAGTAACACACAAATTGCTCCAAAAAGTGGAAAAGCAGGGGACACGAATGACTTGTCACCCCAGTAAAAATGCTTCAGAAACTATTGACTCCCATTCTAATAATACAGGTGATGGACAACTCAGTCTGCAAACTGAGGAAGTAAATACTGGAGAGAATGTGGTTTATGGTTGCCTAATTCCAGCAAAACCATGGGAAAGGAGCATATACCCAAAGCCAAATGATAGTGCTGAAGATTATATGACTGGTGCACCACTAACCAGTGTGATATGATTTGACGCATCGTTGTCCAGGGTGTTTGCACACATCCCCATTTGAATCTCTGGTCCTGAACAGCTGCCAAAACTTGTTGCCCAACTGGAACCAAAGAAATGTACGTGTGCAGCAACGGCAATAATGATTCTATCATGGCATCTTCGATGCCCTTAAAAAGGATCTTCTGCTGTGGCTTCCTTTGAGAAAAGTCTTTTGGTATATCAAAGGGACAAGCTTCAAGCTCCCTAAAATTCCAGCCATGACCAGAAAGGAAAGCAGCTTTCCCCTGCCCCAGTATAAGAAGTCATTATAGGTATACAATTGCTGTTTGGATTTGGTGACAAAAGGCAGAAATGACAGGAATATTTTCACTGCTTTAATTGTAACTACCCTTTCCCAAAGAATCTTAGGAACTGTACTTCAGTGAAGGTGAGCCTACAGATTTTCAGCAGAAAATTCTCAATACCATTGCCCAACTATATTTCCCAGGATTCTTTGGGGAAGCCATCACTGTGAAACTGGCATAAAACTAACAATAGGTGGCTAGCATAGATGGGCATTCAGTGTGTGCCTGAGTGAAATGTTTGGTATAGAGAATGAAAGCCCCCCAGGTGAATTGCTTTGAAATACACTGATCCAAGACGAAATTTTTTTTAGACTTTTTTATGTTCCACAGCTGTATGCCAGAGCAAACTCACCTAGGTTTATTCAGTTGGGTGAAATTCTATTTCAGCCAAATGAGAGTTGCCTCCCCACCCCACCCCGCAGGGTTATGGCACCTTTAAGAAGACTTTCCCCATCCCTGTATTATGATTTCAGCAGGGAAGGCTTTAACATTTTGGCTTAATTATCTGTAAACTAAGACCACAGAGGAGCAGGAATTACCATGCATCATTGTAGAACTGACAAGGGGAAACAGGTATTTATGTGCAGCCTGACAGAATGTAGCCTAAGAGGCAGAGGACACTAGATCAGTGGTTCTTAACCTGGGTTCGATCGAACCCTAGGGGTTCGGTGAGTCAGTCTCAGGGGTTCAGTGGGGCCTCCAACTTAGTACTATTACTAAGTACTAAGAATGATTTTTCACTAAAGAAGGGTTCGGTGAATGCGCATATGAAACTGGTGGGGTTCGGTACCTCCAACAAGGTTAAGAACCACTGCACTAGATTATTATTTAGTAACAGGCCTCCATATCGTTTTCCTGACTTACGATAGAAGCAACTTTCACATCCCAAAGGATCCCGTCACATGTCACATAAGGACTTCACAGACTGACCTGTTCTTGGACTAGGCCCATTTTGTGAGGTAAACCCATATTGAGATGTTAGGGGTGATTGTCAGTCTACAAACTGCAAAATCTTTTTGTTGTAGTTGGTATTGCCTTTCAAGATGGCATGGTTTTAGCCAGGGGTCATTTGGGGCTGGAGCGAGGTGGAGCAGGAAAAAATGACGTTGTAAATTAACCAAAAGAAAAAGAAACCATAAAAACCAGATGGAGCAGGGCAGAAAATGTTCTAGAAGGGTGGAAAAGTTGAGAATAGCGGAGTGTCAGCCAAAGGGGAAAAAAATGGGGCAGGGGAGAGGGAATGAGCAAGAATACTCAACCTCTGTGAGCTTCGAGAATCCTGGAGGGGGAGATGCAGGGGTCAAAACTGTCCCTCCCCACCTCGTGATTCCTCATGGCCACCAGTTTGTAAAGCTCCAGAAGCAGGTTGCACAAATTACTAGAGTGCAATGCAGAAGCAGCTGAGGATGACATAGAAGAATGATAGGAAACTGTGGCATATTTGGCATTTCTTTCTTTTATTTGTGGTTGAAGTAGAATGCTTGTGGGGGATAGCTACCAGTAAAGACATGTGTATTATGTATAGTGAAAGGGAGCACTATGGTTTCGTGAAGCAATGAATGATGATTAAAAAAAAAACTTAACTGCTTATTCTCTTGCTTGATGTGGATGATGCAAACTTCACACTTGAACTTCCCCCACCATAGCCATATCCACTGCCACCACTTAGGCTGCCCCCACTGCTAAGTCGGCTGATTCCTCCACCAATACTGATTCGGCTATGTCCACCACCGCCACCACCTCCCCCACCAAGACTCAATCCGCTTCCCCCTCCATATCCACTTCCTCCTCCAACACCATATCCACTTCCTCCTCCAACATTGTATCCGCTTCCTCCTCCAACGCCATATCCTCCTCCTCCAACGCCGACTCCGTATCCGCTTCCCCCTCCAGCACCGTACCCACCACTGACAGAACTGGAACTGCTGATCACAGCTGTTGGTTTAAAAAATAGTATTAGAGATTTTATATTGTGGTTCCACCATGTGTGGCATATTGCATTATTAACTGAATTAACATATTATCAAAAGATCTATAGAAATAATTTTCAATGTTCAGATAGGCAGGGCTCACTTCGTAGCAGGAGCTCCTCTGCATATTAAGCCACACACCCCTGATGTAGCTAATCCTCCAAGAGCTTACTGTAGCCCCTGTAAGAAGAGCTCTGTAAGCTCTTGGAGGATTGGCTATATTAGGGGAGTGTGGCCTATTATCAATCTTCTTAGTTTCTTTTTGTAACTGAGTGTCACATGTGTTATGACATATACGTTATGTCATATTTCAAAAAAACCAAAAACTAATTGAAGATTTTATTTTTCCAGCAAGCAAAAAAACCCCAAACGAACAAAACCCTAGCCAATCAGTTTAATACTATTTTAATAATTTGTTTTGTTATTAGTTTAAATATACTTACAGATGTTGACAGGAGTCGGGCACTCCCCAGACATCCTAAGGAGAGGGAAAAACACTCACTGAACTAAACAGCTAACCCCAAGTAACCACATTGCCCTCTTTGGTATAGTTATTGGCTTAACTAATAAAGGAAGTGAGTTTTATGCCATATAACAACACTTCAGCAAGATAGTTCCAGCTAGAATCACATGGCACCCCAAGAAAACTTGAGAAATATGGACTGTAAGTAACTAGCAAAGTAAAAATGCAATTGGTTAAGAAACCAGCTAAATCTCTGGAAGCTCCTTTCAGCAAACACACAAACTCAGTATCCTGGATCTTTGCTTTGATATGTGTTGAATTTCTGGCTTGTATCTGGCTTCAGTTGTATAACCCTGACTGCACTGCATATGCCGTATTGTATATGTGTTCAATTAGTTAATTTAATTTTCCAAATCCCACTTTTATCTATTTAGGTTCAAGGCAGCTAGCAATGCAACAACAGGTTGCAAGGCCACAAAACAACGCAACAGTCCATGAGCAAAAGCAAGGTAATTTAAATATGCACCGATTAAAAATGCAGCTGAATCTACTCAAACAATTTGCACTCTACCAAATGCCCTCCAAAATAAAACTGTATTACATGAAAGTGAAGGTGCCCGCTGCACCCACTATGGCAGGCCATTCCAGAGGACTGTGCCTACCACCGAATAAGCCTATGACCTAATTGTCGCCACATGAACAATCCTCTGGGAATGCACCTTAAGGAGAAGGCTGTCTGAAAATCATAGCAGAGACTACTGTAACATGCAGTTTGTTAGCCTGAGGGTCCTAGTCTGTGAAGGGCTCTAAATGTTACACTGAATGTCAGAAAGATCATGACTCTCAGACTTTCCATAAGAATACTGAAAATTTCAGTCTCCTGAATTTCCAAAAAGACATGCAATGTTCTCCAATTTTTGGAAATACATACATATTGACATAGTCAGAGGACAGTCAACATTTACCAGTGGCACCTGTGCCTTTACAAAGATTCACACACAAAAAAAGACCCAAGATCCCATTCTTATGTATGAGTCCTTGGACAATAATCATGCTGAGTTCAATAGGATTTACTGCCAAATACATATGCCTGGGATTGTAGCCTCAAACTGTCATCTTATATATTTGTGCTTAGACAAATATATAATGTACTTCTTCACCCAAAGAGTGATTAACACATGGAATTCACTGCCACAGGAGGTGGTAGCAGCTACAAGCATGGATGGCTTCAAGAGGGAATTAGATAAACATATGGAGCATAGGTCCATCAGTGGCTGTTAGCCACAAGGTATAGATAGGAACTCTCAGTCTGGGGGAAGTGATGCAATGTATTTTTGGTGCTTGGGGGGGGGGGCAACAGTGGGAGGGCTTCTAGTGTCCTGGCCCCACTGGTGGACCTCCTGATGGCACCTGGTGTTTTTGGCCACTATGTGACAGAGTGTTGGACTGGATGGACCACTGGCCTGATCCAACATTGGCTTCTCTTATGCTCTTATAATGTCCTGGCTGAGATTCTGGACATGGAATTAAGAAGCTTCTTCTTTATAAAGGAACTCAGAGGAATCCATGGCTCTTTCTTTGTCTCCATTACCACATCACCCCCAGTAGCAGAAATGGCTAAGCAAAGAGACGAAGCAACACCTAAGTGGTATGACTCTTGGGACCACAGCAATATCTCATTAAGTGAAGTAGTGTTTCCTAGAGATGCATGGCCTGAGCCACATATGACCTGTGCCAGTATTCCATAGCCTAGGAGGCCCCTAGTTAGCATTTGGGGATCATCTCAGGAGGCTTAAACAAACATGATAAAGACTGTGGCTAACTGTCCGTCTGTGAAATACACATGTATACACAGGTATGTATGTGCAGCCATGATTTGGATCAGAACTGAGCAAGGAGGGGAGAGAGGATTTAAACTCTTCAACCTCTGGGCTCCATGAACTACTGTTAATGTTTTAAAAGGTGGAGGAGTGTCCTTTTCACTTCTTAGCCAAAAGGCTGAGAACCCTAGCCTTCTATTTCATTTGAGAATGGGCTATACTTTTAGCTTTGTTGTTAAATCTGTTACCTCTTGTAAATTCTGGAGACTAAAGGGATTGGGGTTTTGGTTTGTATTTTATCTTAAACCCTATTTAAGCCCTATTTTATGTAGTTTTGCCTTTTATATTACTTCATACTGTCTAAAAGCTTATGAGCTGTATAGATCCACCTGTTAAGAACTGGAAATGGATCGCAACCTTTAAACTCCCCCCTCCTTTTATATATTTAAACCATGGCCTCAATCCAAACATGACCTCATATCCATACAAATTGTCTTTTACAAATGGTTGCTCTGTCTTCATCATGTCTACTAGTGTCCTAAAGCTGGTTTATGCCTTTCTGGCTTTAGCCTTGTCATCTCTAGCACCTCTGTCCATGGTACTGATGTCATTCCAGATTCTTGGTTCTGGTACCATTTCCTCAGTCTTGGTTCCTACCAGTACATATCTATATCTATCTAAGCTCTTGAATGATATTCTCTGTGGTTCTTCCTCCCATACTGGGAAGTGTCATCCTGGCTGAGAGGGACAAACAGCCCCATTCAAAACATCAAGGCCTCCGCATCGCAGGGGTCTTGTGCACCCAGCTCCATGTCCAACCAAGCATGGCTGGTTGCCCTGTACCTACCGGCTCTCCTCTCCCTCCAGTAGTGTCTTATAGGTGGCAATCTCAATGTCCAGAGCCAATTTCACATTCATCAGCTCCTGATAATCACGCAGTAGGCGAGCCAGCTCATCCTTGCGGGTCTGTAGGGTAGTCTGAAGGTCAAGCAACTTTGTCCGGGCATCTTTGAGTGCCAGCTCCCCACGTTGCTCAGATTCTGCTATGGAAGAATGTAGACCATTAACCTGGAAAATGGAAAAAAAATACAAATGTCATCTTTAGTTACAAGTCATTAATCACATGCTTTGACTTCCTCACTCCAGCTCAAACATGATTTGGTTTTGAAACCAAAAAGCTGCCAGAAAATGACATAGACCACCTGTGTGTCAGGTGACATGTCACTCACATAATGTGCAGAATCTGCCAGCACCCCTTTTGATAGCACAAGCCCCAATGAAATAGTCCAATGGCATAATTTGCTTCCAGGCCACTGGTCCTGCTTCAACAGGATGGGCCATTTCCTCCCCAAAAACTGCCTCAAAGATGGACTCCACCTAGTGGATGGTTGGTGCATAGGCCACCTGTCCCATCCCTTAACAGAGGGAGCAGGCCCGGTCCTCCTCTCCACTTTGCTGGTGCTGCTTGCAGTAGATAAGGATGTCATTCTTATTTGGGGAATGGGAAGAGGGAGGGGGCACTATGGAGACCAGGGGTTACCCAGAAGTACTGTGACTATGTGGAGAAATACATCAGAAGCAGGAAGAGTTGAAACAAAATGAAGCACATACATAAATGAATACCGTACGCAGAGCTGGGGGCTTTTCAAGACATGGCTAAGGCCGTGCGAATCAACCCTGCAGCATCTCACCTCCCCATGCATGCAGTTGCATTGATTTATTTATATGCATATTTTTTGATGTGCCCACTATTTGTATTCCAGTCTAATTACTTTCTAAATAACAGTCTTACAGATGAGAAAATTCTAAGTGCAATCCTAAAACCACCATATGTGTTGCAAAGTTTTTAGCAGAAGCTTATAAAATCAGAATTGAAACATACCTGTAGATTTTAACCAACTAAAAGATGCCTGATCCTCTTTGATATTTTATATTTGACACACCATTATTGATTATGATTTTTTTTAAAAATTATTTTATGCTCTGTTCATAATACTTATCAGATGATTCATATACGCACTGATAGTCGTATGTAATTATTTCTGGGTTTTATGTCAATAAAGGTATGTGATGTGATTTATTTATATACCACCTTTCTCCCCACAGCTGGGACTCAAAGTGGGTTAGAACATTGCCTCTCCTCCATTTCCTCACAACGACAACCACTTTGTAAGATAGGCCAGGTGGAGAGTTTGTGATGGGCCCAAGGTCACCCAACAAGCTTCCACGGCAAAAGTGGGGATTCAGACCCAAGTCACCCAGGATCCTAGCCCACCACTCTATACTACACGGGCTTTACACTGTGGGTTCTCAGCCTAAAATGTAAGGGGAAGGTTTAAACATGTGGGATATCAGTATTCTTGCAATGGCTGCTCTTGTTCTCTCTTCATTTATCTTTCCCTTGGCTGGTCTATAGGAGGATCCCTTTTTTGTATCTTACTTCCTCCTCTTCCTCATACTCATCCCATTCCTGTGCAAACTACACAGCAATCCTAATCAGAGTTACACCTTTCTAATTCTGTTGAAGTCAGTGATCTTAGAAGGGTGGAATTCTGTTAAGGAGTGTGCTGCAAATGTACTAAAGGATTCTCAGATCTTGAGACTAAGTGGACATGTCTCAGCATGCCGGACATAGGTCTGATGGCCTATAATCCAGTTCAACTGCAGGGAGTCAGCATCTCTAGTTGTGTATGCAGCAGGATAAGAGAATGCTTGGGAATTGTAAGTAAGCTGCTCAGTCTTTGGAGGAAGAATGAAGGACAATAAAGGAGAAGGACTCAGAAATGGAGACTCTTGTAGTGTACTATGAAACTGGTCCAGGATGGACTGTCCTAGGGTTTCACTGCATTTTACAGGTCTGAAACTTTGAATGGAACACTGTTGTGGGTTCTCAGTCAATTAGCTTTGCCAAGAACAGCCCTAAGCTACCAAAAAAAAAAGCTGTGTCTTACCGCTTTCTTCACTATTTCAGTTTCAGCGCGTAGTCTTTGGACAATCCGGCTCAATTCAGCAATCTCATCTTTGGTGCATTTCAAGTCATCCCCATGTTTGGAAGCTGTGCTTTGGAGTTCGTGGTACTGATATCCACAAAGCAAAGAAACAAGTCATTGCATCTATATCAAACACATTTTCCATGCTTTTTAAAAAAAACAAATAAAAAATCATGGGTTAGGTTTTGATTGGTTGAAGCATTTAAATAAAGTAACTTGTTGTGACTTTTTTAAAAAAAAGCTTATCTGTCTCCATTTCTACACAGAACCTGAAAACTGGGCACATTCTGGATGGTGCTAAACCCCCTCCACTTTCTATTTTTAAACTAGGCTTCTGACAATGTAATCCCATGCAAATTTATTCAGAGTAAAATCCCATTGTATTCAATGGGGCTTACTCTGATAAGTGTCTATAGCACTGCAGCTGAACATCTCATTGGTTGAAAATTGATACTGAATACCTTTTTTAATTCCTGCATTACATCATTATGGAACAAACACAGTGAAAACTGGGGGGGGATCTGCTTTGAATTTACTTCTTTTTGATATTTTTATCAGGAAATAATAAGTTTAAATGCATTTTTTTAAAAAAACTTGTTACAATTTTTTCAGGTGTCATTTTGTAGAAAAAGAGGTGCAGGAACTCATTAGCATAACTTGTTTGCATATACCACACCCCCTGACATCACCGAAAGTATGTCAGAAGGCAAGAAAGAAAGAAGAGTGAGAGAGAGAGTGAGAAAAGAGAGAAAGAAAGAAAGAAAGAGAGAGAGAGAGAGAGAGGAAGGAAGGAAGGAAGGAAGGAAGGAAGGAAGGAAGGAAGGAAGGAAGGAAGGAAGGAAGGAAGGAGCTGGCAGAGAGGGGACAGTTACTAATCCAAGCCTCAAAAATACCACTATTCTGGGAGGATAGCTTCAGTGGTGGCTGAAGCCTTCAGAAGCTGGTTGGAGGAACAAGGACCTTTCCAGGGGATGGAACAGGGTCATTTTGCTGCAGCCATGACAGAAGCAGGCATTCCCCCATGTGTGTGGGGGGACTGGCACCAACTCCCGGAGCTGAGCTCCCCCAAGCTGCTGCTCGAAATGACCCCTGAATTTCTTACTTGTGCCCATTTATCCTTCGTGTGTATAGCTAATGCATATGGAGTTCAGAAAGCAAAAATGAATACAGATGAAATAAATGAAACCCCATATTGCATGTGAGCAGGAAGACAAACAGGTATGTTGGGCACAGAAAGAAAACATGGCAAAGAAGCCATTTCTTCTCACCTTGCTTTGGTACCAGGCTTCTGCCTCTGCTCTGCTTCTGTTGGCAATATCTTCATACTGAGCTTTGACTTCAGCAATGATGCTATTCAGGTCCAGATCTCTGTTGTTGTCCATTTGCAGGATGACACTGGTGTCTTTTACCTGTGACTGTACCTGAGCAAGTTCCTGTGGGAACATAAGAGGTGCTGGATTAGAACGGTCATCTGTCTAGTTCGGTATTCTGTTCCACACACTGCCCATCCAGTTTTTGTCTTGGAGGGCCAAAAAACAATGAATCTGTCTAATCCCCTTATAAAGCCATCTATGCTAGGAATGACAGAAGCTTCCAGTTATCACTGTCTTAGCCTTTGCATCCTTTGGCATGGGAGAAATGAAGGGAAGCTATTAATACACATCAATTTCTCCCTCTGTGTTTCTCAGTCAGTTTTCTAGTGGTTTTATTGAACCCATTTTGTAATTTTTAAGTGATTTTTCATGGAATTTATTTTTTTATTTAAATCATTTATACCCTGCTTTTCTCTCCTACAGATGCTTGTGATCATTTACAATTACCATAAATCCAGTAAAACAAAACAGCAAGCCGGCAAAGACAGGCAGCTCTATTGTGTTAAAGGTTTTCCTTGCTCGAAAGCCAGTTGAATCCAACTCTAGGGGGCCGGTGCTCATTTCCGTTTCCAAGCTGAAGAACCAGCACTGTCCGAATACTTTTCCATGGTCATGCAGCCAGCATGACTAAACACCGAGGCACACGGAACCCTGTTACCTTCCCACCAAAGTTGTACTCTTGCTTTCAATCTGCTAGGTTGGCAGGAGCTGGGGCCAGAGACAGGAGCTCACTCTGTCACATGGCTCTAGGGTCTTGAACTGCCAAGCTACTGACCTTCCGGTCTGCAGCTCAGTGTCTTAACCTCTGAGCCACCACAGCCCCAATTCGATTGTATTAGCCACTCTCAAAAGCTTTCCTAAACAATTCATTCTTGCAGAACCTTCTAAACAACAGAAAAAACTGGTGTCTTCCTCGCATTTTCAGGAAGGCCACTCCATGAAGGGGGGAACCTCCATAAAGGCTTAAGACTGAGCAGAGGCAGTTTTTACACATCTGCACGATGAGGGAATGCAGAGAAGACAGTGGTTTGATTGCTGAGGTTTAAAATGGTGGAACTCCTCTCCTCTTACATACCCAGATTTATATGTCAAGGGATTCACCTCCATGGTTGAAGGTAGTGTGCTAACCCTGAAAACACTGCTGCAGTGGTGAGATGATTTGTTCGCAGCTCCTGACACCGGGTGCCCTTGACTCCACTGATAAGGATGCCATAGTGGGCAGTGACTGTCGTTATGTGCGGAGCATGCTGACAGTCACCCTACCAGGGATATCTGCAACATGGAGGCTTTGCCTCACCCACCACCGGTACCACCCATCAGAGTTAGTTCAACTACTGTTAAAAGAATGAACATCTTGAAAAGGAAAGGCTGCTTTGAGATGCTTTCTTTAGGGCTGAGGACAGACTGGCAATCTAAAGCGGGGCAGGCACGCTTCGCAAACGGAGGAAAGGAGCATGTTCAGACATGCGCATCTGTCCGTCGGCTCCGTTGCGTACTTACCCGTCTCCCAGTCGCTTTCCTTCCGCTTTACCCGGACACCGGTTTTTCCCGGTGTTCAGGGGCCTTCCTCCGCATGCCTCCCGCTTCCAAACAGTGTGAACTGGAAGAAGCGGGAGGCATCCGGAGGAAGTGTGAACGCACCGGCAAAAAGGTTTGCGCATATGCGAAAAACATCAAAGGAAAACAAAAAAAAAGTGCAGCGGCACGCGCGAGCCGCGCGCGCTGGCTATGCGGCAGTCTGAACTCTCCGTGGCAGTCTGAATGCTCCGTATCGCCGCTGATCCGCATTGCTCTGGCCAGTGTGAACGGCCAGCTCCGTGGGTTTTTTCCCCCGCTCCAGTTCCCTCCGCTTTGCCTCCGCTTCAGATTGCCAGTCTGTCCTCAGCCTAGGTCTCTTCCACATGGACCTATTTGCCATGCTAGAGGGACGCTTCATCAATGGATCAAACTGGCGCAATCACACCAGCATATCTGGGAAGCATCCCGCAACTGTCGTCAAGCTGTTGCAAACCATTTTGATCCGATGGCGAATCGTAGTAAAAAACTACTAGTGAAACTCCAGTATCAAATGGTTTGCTGAGGCTCACAGCCGGAGTTTCCCTGTTGATCGCACCAGCGCGGAAGTGTGGCATCGTGGATAGCATGATCACATGCTATCCCGACGCAACACTGGTTTTTTTTCCCTTCTCCGTGTGCGCATCATCGAAAGCCCTTGGGGGGAGAAGCAAAGCATCAATTCCCCCTTCCCCCCTTGCAGCAATTCATCAATCCCCCATTTAAGCGGCTCGGAAACCTACCACAAAAAAACCACTCGCCCACGGTTGCATCTGATCACACAGCGACAGTTTGCCCTGGCAAGGCCATGGAGCTGTGTGATCATGCAACTGCGGGGCAAATTGCTCTGGAGCAAAAAAGCCTCAATTCCCTTCTGGATTATCTCGCACGTGTGGAAGGGACCTTACTATAGCTATTGGATGAAATAATGGCTCAAGTTATTATGGGGCTGTCAGTAGCCTTGAGGTTCATTTGGCTATCTAATTCCAGGTTTTGGTTTCCGTGCAATTGCAGTTATTTGCCAGATGTTCAAAGTTGGTTTAGGAAAAGGAGGAGGAGGAGGAGGAGATTGGATTTATACCACACCCTTCACTACCTGAAGGAGTCTCAGAGCGGCTTACAATCTCCTTTCCCTTCCCCTCCCCACAACACCCTGTGAGGTAGGTGAGGCCAAGAGAGCTCTTTTGAGAACTGCTCTTGAGAGAACAGCTCTGAAAGAATTTATGATTGACCCAAGACCACACCAGAAGCTGCATGTAGAAGTGTGGGGAATCAAACCCAGTTCTCCCAGATTAGAGTCTGCGCTCTCAACCACTACACCAAACAGAATACTCTGGCAAGCAGAAATAAGAGGGAGGAAAGAATCCTTACCGCATCAAAGAGAGCTCTTAAGAACTGGATGTGCTGTGTCAAGGAATCTGCCTTGGATCCCAGGTCAATCTTGTGCATGTAGGAGCCATCCACATCCTTCAGAGGAAACATAAAATTACTACTAGTCAGCGTAAGCAGAACAGAAAAGGTTTTCTTGGAGTCTAAATTGGACTAACGCTTGCAATTGGTCACAGCATGAGGTGTACACTACAGAACATCTGTATATGGCATAGAATATGAAAAGGTATGGAAACTGGCTGATGTGGGAACATCTTGAGGTAAAGAATAAATCTTTGCATGTACGCACGCATGCACATGCACACACACACACACACACACACATCTGAAAATGAAGACAGCCAGTATTTGTTTTGCAATATTTTTTTGGTGAAAGTTGAAAATCAAGGGTCTGTCA
The DNA here is from genome assembly GCA_029233225.1 of Lepidodactylus listeri. Classification (NCBI taxonomy): domain Eukaryota; kingdom Metazoa; phylum Chordata; class Lepidosauria; order Squamata; family Gekkonidae; genus Lepidodactylus; species Lepidodactylus listeri. The sequence goes on along the minus strand of JARCFY010000015.1, from coordinate 50,705,464 downwards.
GTATTCACAGATGTACATTGATGCCATCTTATCTCTGATGTTCACAGCTGCACCTCTGTAGCATAGCAGACAGATATTTGGGATCCCAAATGCATGCATACATCTGATATAAAGTCAGAACGATCTTTCTTGAGCCAAGATCACTCACCTTTTTGAGCACCACAAAATCGTTCTCACAAGCTGTACGTTTGTTAATTTCATCCTCGTATCTGTTGGAAGGAATTATTATTGTCAGTACCATTATCATCATCATTAACAACAACAGATTGCAACATATAGGGCTAGATCCCATGGAAAATATTCGCATGTACAAGGAGGAGGTGATTTTTACTCTTTGGTTGACCTTCATGCTGCTCCTGGAGGTCCCTGGTCCCCCAGAAGTAACTGCAGTGGGAGAAGGGAGGCAGGGAAGTCACAATTCTATGCACAAAATTTAGAAGATATTCAACCCATGATACATTTTACCGTTTTCATTGTGTGTCTTCCCTCAGTCTAATCAGTTAGGAAAGACTGGAAGACAAGGGTTGACTCAAGCCCTTGGAAGAAGGTCCATGTTTCTGAACAGAGCTTCAATTATATTTAATTTGAGCGAATATATTTCATATAAGCTTGAAATTTGGAGAGGCATCTGATTGTGAAGATCAAGGAACATGGTTTCAGAATCACAAACAAAGAGGTTGCTTATGGCTTAGTTCCACCAGAGTGTTTCTGTGGAAGGAGGGATTTCTGCCCATGGAGTGTGACTTTTTCACTTCTCAGTTCCTCCTACAGCCACAAATTACGTCCCATCCCCCCAAAATACTATGGCTCCATTGGCCCCAAGAGCAGCATGTCAGGAGGCCTTGGGGGCTGAGGGGGGAGGTAAGGAAGTCAAATGGTTGTATTTGAGCCTAGGGCAACACTGGTTATAGGGGTGGGAATGGAACAGCAGGAGAATCAGAATTTACAAACACGTAAAGTGAAACCAATGGCCATTACATCAATAAATATTACGTTACCAAACTGCATGTCTGAGTTTGGCCTTTGTGGAAGCAACAGTATTGAGGGGAAAGTGGTATGATAAAAGGAGAAAGGTAGGTTGCACAAGGCACAAAGAATGGCAATGCAGAAGGCAGAGAAATGGGTCTAGAAGGAGGGGAAAGGAAAGAAGAAGAGATGGAAAGGCGAATAAGGGAACAGAAGGAACTGAGACATAAATTGGGGGCAGAAAAACTGAAAGACTAAGATTTAGCTATAGAAGCCTAAAACTGAGGCAGAGAGTAGCGGGGTAAAGACATGGAGCTGCCTTATATTGAAACAGACCCTTGGGCTATCAGGGGCGGTACTCTGACTGGCAGCAGTTCTCCAGGGTCTCAGGTGGAGCTCTTTCACATCACCTCTTACCTGATCTTTTTAAAAATGGAGGTGCCAGGGACTGAATTTGGGACCTTATACATGCAAAGCAGAGACTTTATTTCTAAGCCTTGAACCCCAACCTAGAGTCGGTATAAAAAGTCTAGGAGGAGGTACTCTGAGGAGTATGGAAAGACAGCAGAGACAATAGCTACAGCAACAAGCTTGTGAGAGAACATGGAAAGCTGTTTAAAATGGCACATCAAATCTCTGATGATGCTAGAATTAGACAGAATTGTTTTAACATCTGTTGAGGTGCTCCATACGTGTTATCTAAAATGTTATCAGCATGTCCCAATGTGTGTTGGTGGTATTGAAACTTTAACCGACATTTGGTGGGGCTTTCAGTTATTTATATTCTTATATATATATTCTACTGTTTCTAAAGATTTCTAATTTTTTAAAAAGAAAGTGAGCAGGGGGAGTGACACAGACTTTGGAGATGCTGAAAAGAAATTGATGGCTGAATTTGCCAGACACTTGAAAATGGACCACACAAGTGGCATTGCTTTGGCTGAAGACCTAGTTATTCCCAGAAGCATTCATAGTGGATCTTTACTATCTCACATACTTGTTCTTGAAATCCTCGACAAGCCCTTGTGTGTTCTTCAGTTCAATATCCAGGTGGTTTTTATCAGTGATTAGACTTTCCAGCTGCCGGCGGAGGTTGTCGATATAACTCTCATAGAGGGGCTCCAGATTGTCCCTCAGAGCTGGACTGCCCTGCTGGTACAGCAAGTCCCATTTGGTCTCCAGAACCTTGTTCTGTTGCTCGAGGAATCGTACCTAACGGGGTAAAGAAAGAGACATTAGGTCTAGATCTTTCTCCAAGAGCCATGACAGAGTCAAATCACATATGCAGGCGCTCATGATATGGAAAGGATGATTTATCTGAAAGTGGTCAGAATTAGTGGTCCCATGTGTGAATTCTGAGGTGGTCACATTCAGGGAGAGGATGGTACACATGGGTATTCGCAGGACACTAATACCAGAAGACCCTGACCTAGACGGGCGAAGCTAGCACAGTCTCATCAGATCTTAGAAGCTAAGCAGGGTCAGCCCTGGTTAGTACTTGGATGGGAGACTACCAAGCAAGTTGAGGGTTTCTATGCAGAGCCAGTCAATGGCAAACCACCTCTGATCATCTCTTGCCTTGAAAAACCCACGGAGTCACTATAAATCTGCTTTGATTTGATGGCACTTTCCACCAATACCAGGAGCCTCGTTTCTGAACCATCACCACCCAGCTCCAACAAAACAGTGCAGCACTACCTGAACCCTATCCCTCTCTCTCTTTTTCAGCGTATCCCATCACTAGCAACGGAATCCTAAGCAAAGTTACACCCTTCTTATGTCTATTGATGCATCTGAGGGATCCAACATGCCTCTCCCCTCCCACTGGAGCCCACTGATCTCCATGAAATGCTGCCCTTGAGGGTCAAGGGCCTGAGGAATTACACAGGGGCAGAACCTGCAGCAGGAAGGGGGAATCAGTGGAAATTGCCACTTTAGTCTGTTCCTTCATTTATACCTTACTTTTCTCCCCAATGAAGACCCAGTATGGCTTATAACCTTCTCCCCTTATCCATTTTTTCCTCACAGCTACCCTGTGTGTAGGGTTGCCAGGTGACAGGTCCCCCATGGCCACCAGCAAAGGATGGAGGGTAGGATTGCCAGCTCCAGGTTTGGAAACTCCTGGAGATTTGGGGATGGAGCCTGGGGAGGACGGGGACCTCGGTGAGGCACAATGCCACACAGTCCACTATCCAAAGCATCCATTTTATCCAGTGGAACTGATATCTGTAGTCTGGAGATGTGCTGTGATTCCAGGGGATCCCCAGGTCTCACCAGGAGGCTGGCATCCCTGCCTGTGAGGTAAGCTAGGCTTATTCGCACTGTAGAGAGCATAAACTTCTAATTTTCTTCTAATGTTATACAAGGAACTCTGGGAAATGTAGTTCTTTGAGGAAGGCCAGATACCACTAAAAGAGACTTCATTTAAGGTTGCCATGACAGTTCTTCTTAAGGCCCGGTTGTTGTATTTCTTCATAAAGCCAGAACTAGATTTGGGGAACTGGGTGCTTTTTCAGTTCTATCTACTAGGGAGGGGTCTTCATTACAAGATGAGACCCAGTTTTCTTAGTAATCCCAAGGCTCTGCATGTTCTTATCTTGATCATAACAGCACTGTACTTGAAGCAAGCAGAATGCATGTTTTAAATCTGTGGGAACCTCCTGCAGAGCATGAGTCTGCCAAAGACTTGCTGGGTGACCTCAGCAAAGGAACTGCGTGTCTCACAACATCAGCACCTTCATTTGTGAAACAAAATGAATAGCAATTAAGGAAATTAGCCTAAAGGTTTATATGAAGAATGGATGCTATAAATATTTTTTTAAGCTTGGCATGAAGCTATAGTATAGATTGCAAGATGATTCCTTCCATTTGGACCTCTAGAATCCTTAGCTGCTCAGTGGCAAGAAGAACATTCTCTTAATAGCTGGAACTCCACGACGTTTGAAGAAGACCCTCGTGTGTGTTTGTGTGGGGGGGTGATTCTGCTAGAAGGAGTTAGAGATCTGAACTGTTAATAAGCACAAACACCCAGAAAGGGTGAAAGCTTTATTATATTCCCAGGCTGAGATGGTATCTGCAGTGGAGGAACAAGACATGCAAGTTCTCTATCCTTCCTACTTTTCCACAGGTCTAAAGCACAGTCTTCGTGTCTCCTCCATTCAGAAATACAAACTCCTCAGAGTGGGAGATGCAAAGGCTACATGTTCCCATGGGACATTGCTAGGGATGCCAGCCTTCAGGTGGGACTTGGGGACCCACCCACCCCAAATTACAGCTCCTCTCCAGACTACAGAAATCAAATTCCCCTGGAGAAAATGGATGCTTTGGAGGGTGGACTCTATGGCATTGTATCCCACTGAGCCCCCTGTCCTCCCCAGGCTCCACCCCCAAATCTCCAGGAGTTTCCCAACTTGGAGCTGGCAACTAAGGTTGCCAGCCTCCAGGTGAGGCCTGGAGATCTCCTGCTTTTACAACTGATCTCCAGCTGAGAGAGATCAGCTCCCCCGGAGAAAATGGTCGCTTTGAATGGTGGACTCCATGGCATTGTACCATGCTGAGGCCCCTCCCTGAACCCCACCCTCTCCCAGATCCACCCCCCAAAGTCTCTAGGTATTTCCCAACCCAGACCTGGCAACCCTACTGGCAACCCTATCCCCCCCACACACAGTCCTCCAGGTCAGGGTGGGGTAGGCAATCCTACATTACTATAAGGGAGCACACCGTTTTGTAACCTGTGCTTCCTGTTCCTGCATGGGAGGATTATCTCCAAGGCTGTTCTTGGATTTGACATCATGATCTGAGTCTCCACTGTTGGAGAAGACACAATTGTTAAAGACGGGTAGCAGATTACTGCCTTCCTGTAGAGTCAAGAACCTGGATGTAATTACGTGGGATGGGTAAGGCAGTGATATCATAGGGAAGGGAGGCAGTGGGTAGACCCTGGCTGGAATAGAGCACTGTAAAGAAATAAGGCTATTGGTATATATAGGAATAAGGTTTTCTGTCTCCTTGAACCTCTGGAGGCATCTTTTCAAACAGATTAGGAAAACATGCTTAACATTTTTTGCAGCTGCAGCATGCCCCCCACCTATCTCCAAACTCCAGGTACAAATCCCAGATTACGTTTTTGGCACACAGAGATCTATTTATTTTGTGTATATTAAACATTTATACCCTACTTCTCCCCTCTTTGATTTTACACTGACTACTCTGGGAGGTACACTGTGCTGACAAAACATGATTGGCGGAATCTTACCTGGGAAGCATCTATGGCAGAGTGGGTGTGTTTGAACTAGATCCTAGTCCAACACTCTGACCATTAGACCACAGTGCTCCCTGCACACATAGCTTTTTTATTTATTTACTGCTTTATAACCCTGCTCTTCCTCCAAAGAGCTCAAGGCAGCAGACGTCATTCTCTCATCTTATCCTTATGACAATCCTGTGAGGCAGGTTAGGCTGAGAGACACAGAGCGACTGACTGGCCCGAGTGAACTTTATGGCTGAGTGGGGATTGGAACCTGGGTCTCCCAGATCCTAGTCAGATGCTCTAACCACTACACCACATTGGCTGTCTGGGGAATCTTCTTTGCATGCAGAAAGCCCCACGTCCAATCCCCACTCCCCACTAAAAGAGTTCTCGGGCAGCAGGCATAGGAAGGTCCACAGCATGTAACAGTAGACGATATTCTCTTAGATAGACTCTGTATTAGGCAACTTCATATGTTCATATATGGAAAGCAACAATGGTTGTGTGAGCGCATTCCTTTTTTGGTCACAATGTAATTGACGGGAGTCAAGGAATGGCCCTGAAAGCCACATTTTAGATCTAGCAAGAAAGCACGTGCCAGCCAATCACCCCCAGCTTCATCCTCCATTTCACCTCCATCTCCAGTAGTAACCTGCCCCCCCCCACCTCCCCTACAGCCTCTTTTTCTTGGCCATCCTACTTTCCACTTATACTAGCTCCAAAGAGGACCGGACCAGAAAAAACTGTGCGCACTCTCAGAACGTGATCAAAGTGACTCTTAACATTCTGAAACATTTTGGAATTAACGTGTAAACATTATTTTATTCAAATTTTATTTATGTTATTTAGACATTTATACCCATGCCATTTCGTTCCCCAATGGGAAACCAAAGCAGCTGACAACGCAGTTCTCCCCTTCTCCATTCTATCCTCACAACAACCCTGTGAGGTAGGTTAGGGTGAGAGAGACTGACGGGCCAAGGGTTACTTAGCAAGCTCCCATGATTCAGGTCCCCCAGATCTTCTAAACACTCAGTGCAATCCTAAACACAGTTACATCCTTCTAAGCCTATTGATTTGATGGACTTAAAAGAGTATAACTCTGCTTAGGATGGCACTGCAATTGCCCTAGCGGGTTGGTATAGTGTTTAGGAGTGTGGACTCTAATCTGGGTAGAACTGGGTTTGATTCCCCATCCTCCACATGCAGCTGCTGCTGTGACCTTGTGTCAGTCATAAATTCTCTCAGAGCTGTTCTCTCAAGGGCAGTTCTCAAGAGAGCTCTCTCAGCCCCACCTACCTCACAGGGTGTCTGTTGTGGGAAAGGGAAGGGAAAGGAGATCGTAAGCCGTTCTGAGACTCCTTCGAGTATTGACGGCCAGTGTATAATTCCAATCACTTCTTCATCTTCTTGGAAACCATAGAATGGGGACCCTGCCATACATGGCACTGTGTTTTTTATAGACTTCCCTTAATGAAAACTGTTTAGGTAACCATTTAAACATTTCTTCTCTCAGCAGCTTTCATTTAAATTAACTTTATTTAAATTATAAGAAGCTAACAAAGTCATACACTCTGTCCTCATCTAGCCATTACCTCCTCCTCTACTATACATTCTCAAACTGAAAGTTAGATGATGTTCTGCTGGGCTGCTTATTTTGCTCCAGCAATTAATCATTTTGGAGAGTATGTTGGAAAGCAAACAATACCCTAAAAGAGGAGCCCACTGAACGAGTGCTGGGCATGAAGCTGGCAGGGTAATTGACAGGTATTGTTTTAATAGACAAGGTGGTGCATTCCCACTAAGGCTGTTGGCATTTGTCTACTAGACGGATACTGACAAATTTCCAAGGATTCCATAAAAATAATGCAGATGTTTGTGGAAAGTGCCATCAAATCACAGCCAGCATGGTGATCCCATAGGGTTTTCAAGGCAAGAGATGTTCAGAGGTGGTTTATCATTCCCTGCCTCTGTGTAGCAACTGTGAACTTCCTGGGTGTTCTCATATCCAAGTACTAACGGGGAGTGACCTTGCTTAACTTCCAAGATTTAATGAGATCAGGCCAGCCTGGGCTGTCGACACCGGGGCTTATTTTATTGTTACTGTTATTACTGCATCTTAACTACATCTCTAGTTCCATCATGAGTCACACCCTTTCTTGGACCACTTAATTTCAGTCTGTAGCTGAGGAGTGTCATGCTTGAATATTTCCCCATGTAAAAAGTTCCCTGTACATAGATAATCAGTATGTCAAAGGGGAGGCTAGACTAGAACATGGTGCGGTTGCTTTCTGTGTACAAGGAGTTTCAAAGAACCTAGGGAAAACTACACTGGATCAAATCGACAGCCCAGCTAGTCCTGCATCCTGCTTTCTGCAGTGGCCAGCCAGATGTCCTAGAAGGACCACAAAAGAGACAACGCCTCCACCTGCTGCTGATTCCCAACACCAGTATCAAAGGGTTTCTGCCTCTGGACATGGATGTTCTATTTGGTCACTGTGGTTAATAGCCATTGACATACCTATCTTCCATGAATCCCTTTGGCAACCATCCATGCTAAGGCCTACCACTACATCCACTGGCAGTGAATTCTACAGTCTAAGTGCTTGTTGTGCTCCTTGCCAGCAGGTGAATAGTCCAAGATCTCTTGTGTCATTTATTCTTAATGAGTAATTTTGGAGTTTAGAGATAGTAAGAAAAAGTTGGGATGCATTGACATCTTTTCTGTACTGAAAAGGAAGAGAAGTAACAGTGGTTCACTCTACCTAGTTGAGGACAAGAACAAATCATTGTACACAACAAGGAATTGGCCACACATTAATCATTAGACAGAATTTTATAGCCATCAGAGCCATTCAAGAAGCTACAAATATCACCAATCCAGCCCATTTCACACGGCTACCTGGCAGCAGACCATTCACAGTTAGGAGCCACGTTCTCTCAGGCATAACACAGACAAAATCCAAGGAGAGACATAAAATTATAGCGTGGAATATATCTCTTAGAACTTTTGAGCATTTTATTTGCCTTATCAAGGTAATCTTGGTGGTGGTGGGAAAATATTTAGCCATAGCTTAATAAACAAGATTGCTGGGAAACAGCTAAAATTGGCTGATCTTGCAAATAAGTCAATTAATTCTACAGTTTTCCCTAATAATTCTACAGGATTCCTCTGGCACCTATTTTGTGACAGCCTCAAGTGCCACCTAGCATGGAACTTAATCGCATGCATGCATTTATGTGTACAAACAGACAGCCACGTACATGTGAACAAAAAAACCCAAAAGATCCACAGGTCCTTGGTGTATTCAATGTATTTGTGGATATTTTGTGCTACTTTTCATTTTTAGTACATAGGAAGGTGTTCAAGATGGTGAACGCCTCAACTTTCATTGTCTTCCTTAGTTGAAAAGCAAGACATCCAATTCTCATTAGTCTTCAAAAGAACATAGGCAGATCTTCCCGCCTGCACCCCATCACCTCACTGTTCTAAAAAAACCCTCATCTCATGAAATTCTTCTGCTTAGATTTTCACAAAGCTCAACAGAACTGCAATCAAATATCTCTCAGCAACATTTTTTTTGGCACCAGCAAGTCACAGCTGCCTTAGGATGACCCCATGGGGCTTCCAAGACAAGGGAGGTTCAAAGGTGGTCTTCCATTGCCTGACTCTAGACTTCCTTGGTGGTCCCCCACCCAAAAAGTAACACAGGCCAGCCCTGCTTAGCTTCTGAGATCTGACAAGATCAGGCTAGTTTGGGCTATTTTGTTCAGGGCCTCAGGAACTGTAGGAACAGAAATGCATGAAGAATATCCCAAACCACTTATTCTAGAGTAGTTAAGTGGTTTGTAGGTCATTTTGTCATTAAAAAGGCCAAGTAATAAAGATTAAGAGATGTATTGCCATGTACATTAGATTAGAGTCTACATCACAATATGCATGAAGTGAATTCTCAGCTAACAGGTTAGTTAATAAAATAAAGAGGCATACACTTACTTCTATGTAAAACTCGAAAGTATACAATAAAAGCAAATGGACTGTTCCTACCAGTGCAAACTCTTGCCTTTCATGCCCCCTCTCTGCTTTCTAGTCTGCTGACTGAGAATTCACTTCATGCATCTGATGAAGGGGTCTCTAGCCCACAAGAGCTTATACTACCATAATGTCTGTTAGTCAGAGTACTCAGAGTAACCTTTCATTTCAATGGAGCTGCCAACAGATAATCTAGCCATGAGCCCATTAATGATTTTTTAGCATCTCAGAGTCAGAGAGAGAACTTTCCGAGACTTTGCTCTAGTGATGCTGTGGACAGGACATGGGACAGTCCACATGTGCCATACCACTGAACATAATGAACAAGGTTCCCACTATCCCTGTGATGTTGGCACATATACCATTCTCTAGACATATAAGCACTAGAAAGTCTTAGAATCAAACCTTTAAACTTCTGTGGCCAACAATACAACCCACAAACTGCTAATGTCGAGTACCCCAACACAAACAGTCTATGATCCACTCATGGAACAGCATGGTACCCATGGTCCTTAGAACAAAGATGCCCAAAAGACATGTATGGCAGTTTTAGTAGCTTAGAGATCACCATCTAAATCATGGTTGATTTTATGAAATGACCTCTTGCTAATTAGATATAGTAAAAATAATTTTTTCTTTGTACATGGTAAATGGTAACAATTACGATAAAAATGGTAGAAATTATAGAGATTATTCATCCAAACGATTGTTCCAAGATGGGATAACATGTACCAATAGCATTCCAGAGAGGTATAGCCTTGTTTTGATAACCTCCAGAGGAAGGATATTCCACAGCCTCCTTAAAGTCAGTCGATTCCATTCATGAAATACCCTCATAGTTAGGAGGTTCTTCCTGACCTTTAACCCATCTCTAACTTTCTGTAATTTAAAGTCACTACTGAAGACCAACATGTCCTTGCTTAGGACCAAATGATGCTGCCCTTCTTATACCATGAGGAAAAGGGAAGATCTGTATAGTACACTGAAATGCCCCATCTCAAAGCATTGCTATGGAATGCAATGTCATCTTCATTTACTACTTTTAAGTATCATAAAATCATGTCTCCCCCCCATATTTTTTTTTGCAATATGACTCACTCCCCATTCTGTCTCACCTTGTCGATGAAGCTGGCGAATTTGTTGTTGAGGGACTTAATCTGTTCCCTTTCTTGCACCCGAACCCTCTGGAGTTCAGGATCAACTTCCATGTGCAGTGGAGTCAGTAGATTCTTGTTAACAATAACATTATGGATGCGCCCAGGTGGTGGAAAGGGCCCAGGGCCTGAAATGGCAAATCCTCCAGCACCAAAGCCTCCCAGGCCAGCACCACCTCCAAGGCCTGCACCACCTCCAAGGCCGGCACCACCACCAAAGCCTGCACCACCACCAAGGCCTACACCACTGCCAAAGCCTACACCACTACCGCCAAAACTTCCATAATTTGCAGTACTAAAGCTGCTGAATCCTGGACCACCACCACATAAGCCTCTTCCACCAAAACCTCCTCCTCCACCACCACCACCACCAGAAACTAGGCCCAGAGATATCCGCTTGCTTCCCCCAAGGCTGTAGAGACTTCTGCTGCCAAAGCCACCAGCTAAACCTCCTGCTCCTCCAATAGGGATGAGGGACGTTGAGCCACTGCCCCCTCGGTAGCCACTGCCAGAAATGGAATAGCCCCTTCTTCCTCCCATTGACATTGACCTGGAGCTGAACTGCCGACTCATTGTGGCTCTGTTGGAATGGTAGTTAGGAGAACAAGGTTACAAAGCGGGAAGAGAAGAACAGCTTGAGAGGAGTCCAAGAGCCCCCTGTGATGTGGGAGTGGGAGATTTCTCCTTATATCTGTTTGAAGAGCTGGGCTTGGTTGCATGGGAATGGGAAGATTAAGACAGAATATTCATTATGGGCTTGGCTTGCCTTCGAGCAATGAGTTCTCCACTAACGGCTCAACACCAAACACAAACACACCTACCAGGTAGCTTACATTTGTCGAAATTGCTTGCTTTGCAATACTTACCTGCCTGCATTTCTTTCATGTTAACCGCTACCTCCATTGCTGCCTTCAAAGGGCTTTAAGCTACAGAACACTAAGCAGATAGCACAAGGGATGCTTTCTTCTGTAATGATTAACAGAGTGTTGCACTGGGAGATTTAAGGGAAAATTGTAATGAAAGATGCTCTGCAGAAGAGGTGATTTGATATGTGATACCCCTGTTGAGCCTTTGAGAATATGAGAGGTGAAAAAAGGGGAGTGAATGTTTAATGCAGTTGCAGAAATGGAACAGCCAAGGGAAAAGATCTAAAGGGATGGGTGTAGGGGGGAATTCCAATGTTGTTGGTGCCCTTTTTATGGCTTTTCTATGAATCCACAGTATCTTGTCCAGATGTGCAGACAGAGCCATTTGAGTAACAACCTTTTAATGGTGTTTCTCTTCACATTGTCAGGTTGATGGTCCTTTGCTACTTCTTTGTCATACTTCATATACCATGTTACCACTTTCATTATTTCAGCTTAATCCTATGGACTGGCCTGGATGGCCCAGGCTAGCCTGATCTTGTTGGATGCTAGAAGATAAGTAGGGTTGGCCCTGGTTAGTACTTGGATGGGAGGCTGCTATGTAGAGGCAGGAAGTGGTTACACACCTCTCCCCCCATCTTTTGCCCTAAAAGCCTTACAGTGTTGCCATAAGTCAGCTGTGACTTGACGGCATTTTTCAATTCCAATATTATGGACATTCCGATTTTTAATGGTAAGAGGAGGCTGGTTTTCTCTCCTGTTCTTCAGTGTAATTGCCTCAAAACTAATTCCTGGGAAACATTTAGAGCTGGTATTTTTCAAAACAGAAATAGTACTTTCTCATCATTGTCATCGTTGTCATCATTATCATCATCATCTCTAATTGTCAAAATGTTAAGAAAATTAATTTTGTAGGTGGAAATACTATGCCCCAGTCATTCAATACTTCTGGCATGTTAGGTTGTACAGCTGGAATTCAAGATACTATCCCAACAATGGCCAGTTGTAAATGTAATATGCGCTCCAAATCTGAATAAAAATATTTTTGACATTAGGGAGTGCTTGGAAGCTTGAATATGACAATTATGTTGATGCCTTATTGTCTTGTTTCATTTTCCCATAGGTAGGTGGGATAACAAGGGGAGAGAGCAAATAAGTACTGACCGGGATATTGTCCAACCAGAACAATTTTCTGAACTTCCCACCAAACAGGATGGTTCCAATCAGCATTTTTTCTGCAGTGCTTCTGCAAATTATAGCACTCTCAGCAACTCTGGAAAGGGTTTCTGAAGAACAAATCCTGTCTGTGTGAGCTATTTCATGATATCGGTGTATGTCCACCATCTGCTAAGAAGGGAGAAAGACTTTGCTTGCACGTGCTGTAAAGCAGAACCAAGTAGGTGAATAGACTGCATTGCTTACCTCTCCTGATGGGAAGCCAACCTATAACAGGGGAAAGAGGCAAACACTTAGTTTGACATGCTGGAAGGCTGGCATGGCTGCAGGGAACTTGGTAGGAATAAAGGCAGAAACCCAGCCTTGACCCCCCGCCCTTCCCCCAGCGATAAGCGGCCACCCTATCATCCTCAAGGTCCAGGAGGCAACAGGGCTTAGTTCCCCTCACCTGCATGCTCTACGATGCTAGAAAAACAAACATCACCCCATCACCATGCCTCCTTTTGCCTACCCTGCAAATAAGAACATTAATTACTGGAATTTGGGGGGAGGATCCCGTGGGCGAGGGGTACATTCTTGAGGAAAACAATCATGGTTGTTGTGTGCTGGAGGGGGGGAATTATACCAGAAATGTATAACGCCCATTCATTATAAGATACCATTATGTTGCCTGCAGATATATACATGTATCTGTGCTGGAGGATGAGGGGATCAGCAGCTGCACATGCACGAGTGCTTTGCTCACACCACGGAGGATCATAGATTCCCTGGATGGGGTTGCATTCCTACTGGACATACAGGCCCACTGCTCGAGGGTGCCTTGGGACTCACTGCGGCTCTGGGACTCCCAAGGTACCATTGGTGTCCAGGGGTGCCTTCAACTAGCTTGCTGGACTCTGCAGCTGAGCCCTTTCCTGGGCAGGAAGGATCTGCCCTTGGTTACGCATGGCTTAGTGGCATCCAGACTAGACTCTTTGTACAATAATAATAAAACTGCCTGGTGATAATGCTGCATTCTGCAATGATTAATGAATACATCAGGACAATAGAGACATCATGTCCCAGCAGCTTCCTTGAGATTTTATTAGTCTAATATTTAGTCATACTGCTGGCAAGAAGATTGGATCTCTTGTAGGGATGCCAGGCTCCAAGTGGGACCTGGGGATCCCCTGGCATTACCGCTCACCCCCAGACTACAGAGATCAGTTCCCCTGGAGAAAATGGATGCTTTGGAGGGTGGGCTCTATGGCACTGCACCCCACTGAAGTCCCTCTCCTCCCCAGGCTCCACCCCCAAATCTCCAGGAATTTCCCAACCTCAAACTTGCAACCCTACCTCCCCACCCCCAGCTGGTGGCTGGGAAGACCTGGCAACCCTAGATCACTGACAGATTCAATACATGATCACTCTATTCCTGTCCTTCTGTAGTCCGTCCCCACCCCCCGATCCTCTGGCTGAACCCTGTTGTCCTGTCACCTTCAGAGCACCAGCTGAACTGGCTATTACCAGCATCCCAGAGTAGTGGGCAATGCTCCCTCTAAGCTGTGGAGTCTTGTGAACAAAAATTCTGCTTTGTGAGCTACTGGTTTTAAAGTTGTGAGTGAGCAATTTGGCTACTGCATAAATTAGTTTGCTCTGGAGCCATCTTTCCTGAGCTAAGACAAAAATGTGTGAGCCATAGGCTAAAAAACTGAGAGCTAGCTTACACTAACTCAGCTTAGAGGGAACATTGGTAGTGGTCCCCAAAAGCACATATGCTTTGCATGAAGAAAGCATTCTCTCTTTGTGTTTTAAGTGATCTCTGTGTTAAGAGCTTGGGCCATGTGCAGGGGGCCAGACTGCTGTTCGAAAAGAGATGCGTGATTGCTCCTTGCTTCTTGAGCTGGAGCCAGACAATGAGGTGTCACAGTACTCACTGCACAGCGCCTGCGACCTCATGGGGTGGTGTCACCGACTGTTTCCGAGCATGTGGCTCAGTTCAGCATTCTGATGCTCCCGTAGAATCCTGAGTGGCCATGAAGGAGCTCCGACCTTGAGCTAAATCACATAATGGAAGGCTAGACTTGGCAGCATTCCAAGAAATTAAAAATGCCACACACTACCCTCACCTGGATAGGCCAGGTGAGCCAGATCTTGTCAGATCTCAGAAGCTAAGTGGGGTCAATTCTGGCAAGTACTTGGATTAGGGCTGCCATTCCCCCAACAGGGGAAGGGGTCTGCCTGCTTTTTAGCCCTCAGATCCACTGGTTCCAGCTGGCGGAGGGAACCCCACCCCCCAAACTGCCCTGTCCATGGCAATGTGCCCAGTGAAATGATGTCACCCGAGGTGATGTCATCACGCAGGACACATTGCGTTGGGGATGACAGTCAGTCATTTAAGGAGAAACCATAGAGTTTTTCCTTAAATGATAGAGCATCCCCTGCAACATGCGCTAGGAATACCAGAGGTGGGAGGTAGGGCAGGCTTTATTCAGCCACCTCTCTGAGTATCCTCCAGGCCCCCAGTTGGGGTCAGTCACCAGAGGTCACCGTGACTTCCAGGTGTAGTCACACACACATGAACATATGAAAAATATCAACCCCCCTCCCAAAATGTCACATGGTTTTTGAGTGAGTACCCCACGGTTTGTCAGCTGAACCTACCCTCTGTAATGGGAGAATGGTCAGTCACAAGAATCAGGTGTGCATCTCATAGTCCTATCTGACTGTTTTTGGCTTACCAAGATGCATGTCTTCTCCTGTAGTGCTGGGAGTGGCTCTTGGCCATATATCCATGTGTAATTGAGAACTGCCTGAAAGGGTAATAAAAAACCCCCTTCCATAATTAAAAAACCCCAACATATTTGTGGAATTGAGCAATATCAGCTATATCACTTCTGAGCTCCATTGTAATTATTTTTATGGGCCTCCTATTTCAGCTGTACTGGAATAGTTAAATAAATAACTAAATGGGCTATGTTGATACTGTATACAGAAGACAAGAGGTAAGGAGCAATTCTTAGCTACTGTGACCCATGCAATGGTCACTTCCAGACTAGATTATTGTAACTCACTCTACCTGGGGCTGCCCTTGAACTTGACCTGGAAATTGCAGCTAGTGACAGTGATGTGTGGCTTGCATCCAACCAGTGCTGCGCCAACTGCACTATCTGCCAATAGAGTACCAGATCCAGTTCAAGATTCTGGTGTTAACCTTTGAAGCTGACAAAATAATTATTATGAAAAATATAGACATTTATTAGGGTGTACACATAAATAAAACATAATAAAATTAAAAGAGACAGTCCAAGTATCAGACAATTAAAACTTAGTTTATAAGGAACTGATTGCAGTACGTATCAAACTGATGGATAAAACTTTTGACCTAAGGACCATACGTGTTTTGGCCCATATGGACCTTCCTCAGTGGTCAGTATTCTTATTATACAATGACACACATCCAAAAATACATGCATTCAAAATTTTGTATAAACATATATAAATGAGACCAGGTGTTGCTTTCTTAAATGCTATGTATTTGCTACAACTAGTAAAATGAGCCTGTGGTGGCTGTGCAAATTCTCCAAATTAATCTGTTATCAAATGTCCCATTGGTCAGGATGTGTGTCACTTCCATCAAGTGTAATAGTCGACTTGACTAATAAGAAATGTATAATAAGAAATACTGACCACTGAGGAAGGTTCCTCTCAATAATCATGTTTGTTCTAGGATAATTGGGTGAAAGCAGAAGCTATTTTGAAAATGAATCCAGAAGATATGAAGAGAACTAAAAAGAACTTAAGCTGTAAAAATTTGAAGGAAGTACTATAGAAGCTAAGCTGCACCTAGAGGCTGACACCTGTTACTCTATATTAAGTTACTCCTGAGAAAGACGGTGAAATGAGTGTATAACCGGATGCTCATTGAGGATGTTGGACTTTTCTTGCCAAATAATTGATGTTTATAAGAGTTATTAAATATTATTGTCATTTTATTACAGGGCTTGTTTGTTTGTTTATTATATTTCCTGTAACTGTGATCCCTGCTTTGGTTTACTTACACTGATGGCTTCTGAAGTTGGAAGGGAAGAGTCCATTACACACAAAGCTGCCTTGTTATTCATTTATTTTATTTATAATTGACACGTGCCTATCCCAGGAAGCCATGACTAGTTTCCCCATCCACTCAATAGTCCTTGGACTATCAGAGTCCTTGGTGCTGTACTTGTATGGCAGTAACAGTACTCTGTATTTTCAGTTCTACAACAGAAAATGTTCAAGAGGTATAATGCCAGCAGTTGACAGTGCGATCCTAAGAAATTCTAAGTGACTCCAGTGGATTTATAAGAATACAAGTAAGATTAAGATTGCACAGTTAAAAACAGGAAGAATGGAGTGCCATATAGATCTCCTCCAGCGCTGGATTCCTAAACAACCTTTCCGCAATGTGCGTTCTTGCACTAGAATGTCTGTTTTTACAGCTGCCAACATTGCAAGTGTATGCATGCATACCACACCTCTACCCTATAGGCCATGGTATTTCTTTGCTTCAGAGTGGGCACAACTAGGGTGGGCAAATTATGGATGCCTATGTTAATTGAGGTCTGTTTGCACTTGAGATGGTCTTGAATCATCTGCCTCAATTTGATTAGTCCCCCCCCCCAGCACTGTGAGGAACTTAAATCCCAATATCTGAGCAAGCCCCAAAGTTTCCCTTCTCTCTCAGCACATACAGCTCACATGCACCAATGGTCCAGTAAGAATACAAGGAAGGAGCTTATGCTAAACTACACTCTGATGCCTTGCATGTCCTTTCTCCACTAGTTTTCACTAACGTACAAGGGATAAAGATGACCTGCTTCATGTGATGAATATGTGAAGGAATCACTGGTCTTCAGCCTTTCCAGGCCCAGGATCTACCTTCAGTCCCCCAGGCAGCAGCATGGGACCCACTGAACTGTAAACATGTGACAGGAAGTAATAGGACGTCACAGTCATGTGACAGGAAGAGCTCTGCTAGGGATGCCAGCCTCCAAGTGGGGCTGAGGGTTGCCAGGTCCTTCCCCGGCGGGGGACTTTGAGGGGCATTACTGGAGGGGGCAAGGATGTCCCCAGCATGATGACATCACACAGAAGTGATGTCATCACGTTGGGGACTGGTGCCCCCTGCATCTTGCCAAAAGCATTTAAAGGGTTGGGAAGAAGCAGAGGGGAGGCTGCGTGCACCTGCACTCCAAGCTGTGGCTTCATGGCTTGGAGTGCAGGCATGCGTGGCCACCCCTCTTCCGCCCTCCCTTCTGCAAAATTTAAAGGGCCAGCTGGAGGGCCCTTTAAATATTGCAGTAAGGAGATGTGGAGGACGAGTTCCCCTTGTGAATGTTTTATATGGTAGCCCGCGAGTAGAAACTTTCTAGGAGACTTTGTTCCCTTGAAGCTACTGATTTTTGTGAGCTGCTACTTTGCAGTCCTTCTAGTTCTAGCTCCTGGGAAAAGGTGACATATGAAACGAAGGCTGTATCTAGATTCTTCGTTGGAACTGGATTTTGGAACTTCATGTTATTGTGATTTGAGAGCTTCGTTGCCAGGACTATTGTAGTATATTACACTTGTTGTAAAGTCATTATCAAGTTGTATCTCATTGCTTTGTTGAAATTATATTTACATTATTGTACTGATGCCTTGTTTGCTCAGTTTCTTCCCTTACTAACAGCAGCCCTGGAACAGAAGTGGGTGAAAACACGACTTTTATGATATTATAGCATGCATGTCCAATGTTCCCCTCGATAGGGGAACAGAGTACAGATCTGGCGCAGGATTGCAACTTTTAGTGCATTTGGATTTTGCGTTTATTTATTCATGTCTGCCTTTTCTCCCCAATCAGGACTCAGAGCAGCTCCGAACATCATTTTTCCCTCCTCCATTTTCCCACAATAGCAACCTTGTGCGTAGGGTCGCCAGCCTTCAGGTGACTAAACAAAGCCAAAAAGCCACCAAGAAGAAATAACGATGAAAACATTTAGTATTTTCTATATTAAAGTTCATATATTAAAGTTTAATATATATGGAATTCTTTAAATGAATTTGACACTGAATATCATTTCATGTTTTCATCGTTATTTTTTCACAGTGGCTTTTTGGCTTTGCTTAATCTTCCTTCTGTGATTCTCTCTATACTGTGGCCTCCAGGTGTGTGCTGGAAATATCCCACTATTATAGCTGCTCTCCAGGTGGCAGAGATCAGTTTCCCTGGAGAAAATGGCCACTTGGGAAGGTGGACTCTATGGCACATTGAAGTCCCTCCCTCCCCAAATCCCGCCCTCCTCTATCCCCACCCCCAAAATCTCCAGGTATTTCCCAACCCCAGAGCTGGAAACTCTACCTGTGAGGTAGGTCAGGCTAAGAGTTTGTGATGGGGAGCCTGAGGTCACCAAGTGAGCTTCCCATAGAAGAAGTGGGAATTTGAACCCAGCTCTCCCAGGATCCTAGACCAGTCCTCGATCTGCTATGCAATGCCAGCTCTCAGTGGCAGCTTTGTGTTCTTGATCGCATCTAGTTCTGCATCCCCTCCCCCAAACGTAGCCCACCAGGACTTGAGTGTGCTATGCAGTAATACCCTCTGTTTACCCTAAAATGGTCTAGGACAGTGTTGGCCAAACTGTGGCTTGGGAGCTGCATGCGGCTCTTTCACACATATTTTGTGGCTCCCAGCAAGCTCCCCATCTATTTGCTTTCTTTGTTTCTTTCTCTTTCTCTTCCTTCCTTTCTCCCCCTCCCTCCCCATCTATTTGTTTTCTTTCTCTCTCTTTCTTTCCACCTCTCTCTCTTTTGCTCTCTTAGACAAAAAAATATCATTAGCAAACAAATAAATATCATTATAAATATCTGTTTTTACCCCTTTTGTTTTTGGCAGTCTCATTTAATGTTAATAAAAAGCAAATTTGCATATTTCTCAATAAAAATGTGTGTGTGATATTTGTTCATGTCTTGCAGCTCTCAAACATCAGTCGCTTATTCTGTTTGGCTCTTACGTTAAGCAAGTTTGGCCACCCCTGGTCTAGGATACTAGAACCAATACAAGAAAGACAAAGGAAATGACATATTATGGTCCCTGCAGGACTGTGCTACTTTGGACTGGAAAAATCTTGTGTTTGAATGTTCCCCATAACGACAAGCCCTGCACGCAACTAATATTCCAGGATGAAAGAAATCTTGCCAGACCCCTTTCTCTCTGAAGTGCTAGCTTTCCAAGTGCAAGTGCAAAAAGACATGCAAACGTACAATTTCTTTCACTGATCGTCATAAGTGCTGTACGAAGCTACTGAACCATCTGCCTTTGCTGAACTGTTTGAATGGTTATTACTTGTCACACTACAGTCATGAAGATGTTCTTTCATTGACTGGATATGAGGAGGGAGGGTAGAACGATAATAGCTGGCACGCCTGGCTTGTTTCTGCAGTTTTACAAAGCAACAGAGACGAGAGGAGTTTATGGAGGTCTGGCGTCTTCCCAAGTCTTTAAGGAGATAATGCTGGTGCCTGAATACAAGCAGATCACACCCAACAGCACTACAGCTACTGGGTATGTCAGCCTAGCACAATAATCTACCTGCATGGAATCCCTAAGCTCTGTATCCCGAAGCCCTCCCCTCATACTGCAATGGTGCTGGCCAAAAGCCTTTGACACCACTGAAGGTAATTCTTGGTAAGACACACCTAAGGTAGCTGGTGCTGAGCTGGATGGGACTAGAGATGCCACCTTCTCTGTCTCTTTCCCTTGTGAACGTGAGCGTTTCCCTTCATCCCGGGCCAGGGTAATGGCTAGCCCACTGTTTAATAATGCAGGACTGAACATGACAGAGAAGTATCAGGAGTTATCCTGATAACATCAAGCCTGCAAACCAAGAAGCTCCTTTCTAAACATGCCTAAACATGTTTGCCTCCAAGCCCAAAGCGATACTGCATTTCTCATTGGTACCAAGGTCAGCGAAGACAGTGGGGCTCTTTCAGAAGGGGGATAGTCATTTCAGGCAGTTTCATAAGGGCCCAAACTTTTCTTTTTACTCAGAGTTTTAGCTTGGGGGTGGGGGGGTTGTTTCATTGTTGAAATTGTTTTTACAGTCTGCTTCTAGCTGGACAGCTGTTATGAATGCTTTATGCTCTGGGTTTTAGTACTGTTTTATGTACTGGGTTTTTATGCATTTTTACACTCTGGGTTTTTATTGGTTGGGTTTTAATAGCCTGTCCATTTTAGTAGGGTTGCCAGGGATTTTTTTGAAAAAAAATAACAGACATGCCGAGGCTCAGCACCGCCTCCTCCCAGAACAACCAGTGCAAAGCTTTGTACTGTTTGGGCTTGGTAAGGATGCCAGTTGACCCAGACAGTGGGATATTTTCACTGACTGACTGGGAAAAAACACTGGAAAAATACAGATCAGTGAAAATACCCCACTGTCTGGGTCAATACCAGACACCTGGCAACCTTAAATTTTAAAGATGTTACGTTTATATGATATTTATCTCATTTATTTTGTACGCTGTTTTGAACAAACCTCTGAAGAGGTGGCATATAAATCTTCTAAATAAATCTATAAATAATCCTGCACCCTATGGATGTAGCTATTCATAAGGCTTCGTCTCCTTGCTAGGCTACTTAGCACACTGCAGCCACACTGTGTACCTGGCTGCGATTCCACAGGCTGTTATGAAGACCCTCCTATAGCTTGGCTTCCAGACATTCGGTTTTGCCCAGTACCAACTCCATGGGCTGTGCCTGTGCTTCTTTGGAGAGTGTGATGCTTATGTTGGGCCTGGGGAGAAATTAGCTCCTGGATACTCCAGCATGGTATGTAAAGAGGATGTCAGTAGAAAGTGAATGGTAGGCTAAATGGGATGTCTCCATGGGTATCCCGCAGCAGCGTGTACTGTGTGGCTGATATGTCCTGCAGCACTTTAAACCAGTTCAATTTGAGGTGGCACCACATCACGCCAAGTCACCAGTGTGATCACAGCCTATGTCTGGGTCACCAACTATTTTAACTGGGCTTTATAGCTGTAGCTGTTATAGCATTAACAATGGAAATTACCCATTGAAGATAATCATAGTGTAGAGATGAACATTATCACATTCTAATTATGGCAATTCAAGGCACTGTTAAAGCACGGTAATAGATGATGATCCAGTACTCATCAACCCATTCTTTTTGTCAATCCAGACTGCCTGCAAGAGACAGAGAGAGAATCAGGCTGTCTTACTGAATCTGGGACCTTTGGGAAAAGCCCCAGAATCACTGCCCCTCCCTGCCAGGGCCATCTCCACCCCTCCCCCCCCCCCGGGGCCACCACTGGCTCAAGAAAGGGGCGGCACATGCAGCTGTTGCTGAGCTGGCCAGCCACTGTCCATAACCTTGAAGGGGTAAGCATGTATGGTGGTTGCCAAGCTAACTGTTGCTAATCCCCTGGGTAGGGTTGCCAGGTCCATTAGAAATGCTGGCAGGGGGATGGGCGAAACATTCCGGGAGCGTTGCCCCCGATATCACCAGAAGTGACATTGTGCACCACCATGCCTATGTCACCTGGAAGTAACGTAGGCACGTCAGAGGGTGACGCTCTTCTTTTTGAGCAAAACTCTACTGCAAAATTGCCTTCAAACCATAGAGTTTTGCCTCAAAACCAGAGTGTCACCCTCAGTGTGTGCATGTCACTTCTGGGTGATGTAGGCACATGCACAAAGTTGCTGTTGGGGGGATTTCCTCCTGCTGGCGGGCAAAAACCCACAAAACCAGGCAATCCACACACACACCCCAACTGGGGAATGGAAACCCTCTCCCCTGGAAGGGTTGGGCACAGACTGCCATTGCTGAATCTTCCTGTTCTTTCTCCCCACATCAGGGTTAGAGCTGTGGATGGTCACCCCCCCTCCAGCCCAGGACCCAGGGCAGTTGTCCCAGATGCCTTATGACTAAGGCCACCTCTGGAGAGAATTGTCCCTGAGGATGTGGATGGTACTGAAGAGTGGTGAAAATGTCTTTTGTTTCGTTCTTTTTTTAAATGATGTATGAGTACATTATGTAACATGGGGATTACCCTCTTTAAAAAGCCAAATATCTATTTGATGGCAGTTTTTTTTTTAAGAGTAATTTCAATTGCCAGCTTTGCCACTGACAAATCTAGCATCCAGATAGCCTTACTGGGAATGCGGCCACTATGCCGCAAAAAAATAGCGGGCACAGAATTTTGAGGAGGACAACAATGTTAAAACATGCCGCATATGGATAGGTATGAAGTCATCACTTAGATACAGTGATTCATTTTTAAAAAAAACAATGTTGGCATACCTTGCAAAAACAGGTTTACTTTTTAAAGAAAAGATGGCTTTCATCAGACTGTTTACCAGCCTTTTCTAGCAGAATGCCATTACCCAAGTCTCCATGCTTAACCGTCTCCATCAGCTGATTCTATGAACTCCTGAACTAGCGCACCCTCTCTGCTAATATGTTGTGAGCACCAAGGCTCTAGTGCTAATTCAAGAGCACAACTGATGCCTGCATTCTTTTAACATGGCATGGCTCACTCATGCATCCCGCATCCCATAGCCAGTGCGGTGTAGTGGTTAAGAGCAGTGGACTAATCTGGCAGGTTTGATTCCCCACTCCTCCACATGAAGCCTGCTGAATGACCTTGGGCCAGTCATAGTTCTCTCAGAACTCCCAGCCCCACCTGCCTCACAAGGTGCCTGTTATGGAGAGAGGAAGGGAAGGTGATTGTAAGCTGCTCTGAGACTCCTTTGGGTAGAGAAAAGTGGGGTATAAACACCACCTCATCTTCTTCTTCCATAGAGGATTGCAACGAGAAGGAACAATTTCCAGGCATGCATGGGCCATCGCAGGCACAGCTCCAGAGACAAAACTTCCCCATCACCTAAACACAGTGCTTTTCCATTGAGTCAACTCACGTGTTCCTCTGCCAGTAGGCATAGAATGTAGGACAGAGAAATCAAATGATGGATGTGCATGTGTGAACCAGACCTAAGATCTGACCCCCCCGCCCACTTTCCTAACCCTACTTCAACAGGTGCAGGCAGCTCCCTACTGCCCTTATCCTGTCCCTGATGCACCATGTGAAGATAGTTCTCTGCCAGGAGTGGGAACTGCAGGGCTGGGGTCTCCCTTGTACAGCATCTCAGGAGTCCCTGTTGTGCACACAGTAGCCACAGAGGCTTGCAGAAACCTCCATCAACCGTGTGCAGCAGATGATTGGCCTCATTGCATCACACCTTAAAGGCTGATGCACAAGTTGCCACATGCCTGTCAAGCCATTCTTGCCAAACTTAAGCACACACACGAAGCTACCTGATATTAAATCAGACCAGTAGTCCATCAAAGACAGTACGGTCTTGTCAGACAGGTAGAGGCTCTCCAGGGTCTCAGGTAGAGGTCTTCCACATCCTCTACAACCTGATCCTTTCAGCTGGAGATGCCAGAGATCGAACCTGGGACCTTCTGTATGCCAAACAGATGCTTTGCAACTGTGCCACGGGGCCCCTCCCTTGCTTCAGATGGCAGCTTCCAGCAAGTGTACTATCATCCTGCCATCTGTTCTCTTTTTTAAAAAAGAAGCGCAGGGAAGAAGTATCATTTTGATCTTTGAAATATCTAAAACGGTAGAGTGCATTTCGCACAGCCACTATCAGCATCTGCCAATGCAAGCAAATTGCCGCCATCCCCTGATGCAACTTTTGGAGCCACGCCAGTTCCATCTTGGGAGCCATCCCAGGTCTGCCATTTTGTCTGGAGTTCGTGATGACCTCCCACCTTGTGGGTCTCTCTGATCAGACTCCCACTTCAGGTCCTGGCTCCTGACATCCCGAAGATCTGCAACAGGGTGAGGTAGAGCAGACGGCAGGAACATTTCGTCAGCTACACCAGGGAGGTTCTTGCGCCACTGGTTTGGCACGGCGAGGTGGAACTCATGTCTTGGGGGCACTTAACACCAAAAGAGTACCATGCATATGGCTCTGGGCATCACTGAACCTTATAATTAATATATCAAGCGTCTACTTCAAAGTCAGTGTATCCAAATCCTCTTGTGGGTGTGTATGTTGTCAGAAAGTGGGGGGGAACCGCTTTATGCCACAATCCTCTTTCTCCCAGAGAGTTCACACAGTATATTTGTCATGTATATAGGTCAGGGCAAGAACAAGAGTTACACTCTGCATTGTGAACATCATGGATAATCCTGCATTGATGCGCTTGTTTTGTTCTTGGCTACTGCTCTGCCAGCAATCAATGGCCCCACTTGTTTCAATAACAATTCTAAGCACACTTGAGGGTGGAACCCCATTTTAATGCAACTGGGAACCACCTTGCAAGCTTCCAAAGACATAGCATTCCAGCTGTTTCAAAGCAGCTAGAAGAAGAAGAGGAGAAGGAAGAGGAGATTGGATTTATACCCCACCCTTCACTACCCGAAGGAGTCTCAGAGCGGCTTACAATCTCCTTCCCTTCCCCTCCCCACAACAGACACCCTGGGAGGTAGGTGGGGCTAAGAGAGCACTCTCCAGAACTGCCCTTGAGAGAACAGCTCTGAAAGAACTTACAACTGACCCAAGGTCATACTAGCAGCTGCATGTGAAGGGGTGGGGGATCAAACCCGGTTCTCTCAGATGAGAGTCTGTGCTCTTACCACTACACCAAACTGGCTCTCCAGTATAAGATGGAAGTCACCTGCCCAATAGCAAAAGGATGCAGTTGTAGGACTAGAGCTGTGATACTCACTTACTTGGAAGTAAGTTCCAATGGGACTCACTTAGGATCCTACATAGTGAAAATCAGACTCGGAGGTATCAATCATATTCTCAGTTGGCGATAGATGTATTAATTAAGTATTAATTAACCCAAGTATTACAGGGACTCCTTCCTGTTATATATAATTCTGTTTTCACCATGGACTTGCCTGAAGATTACACACACTCCAAAATCAGTTGGCTCCCTGGTATGTTATTCGCAGGGTGTCTCCATCTACTGGTGGGTGCGTTGGCTTAATCCCCTCCACAGAACCGGCATCCAGCCTCTCAGCCTCAGTATGCTGGGAGGCAATGGACGGGGCAGATGCTCCAACAGACAAAGTGTCATCAGGCCGAGGCAGCACCATAGCAGCCAGGAGGCATCGGTGGTGGCTTGCTCGGGGCCACTGGCCCAAGGACTCCTTGACTCACTGCTGCTCCAGCAGCAGTATGAGGAGGGCAGGGTAGCACCAGACCCAGGAGGCAGAGGCAGCAACAGCAGCGACTGCCGGCCCAAGGACTCCCTCACTCACCTCTGCTCCAGCAGCAGGATGAGGAGGGTGGGGTAGTGCCAGGTCCAGGAGGCGGAGGCAGTGACTTGCTCGTGCCACAGGCCCAAGAAGGACTCTCTCGCTCGCTGCCGCTCCAGCAGGAGCAGAACCAGGACGGGGGACAGCTGGGCCAGGAGGAGGTGGTGGTTTGCTCAGGACGCAGGCCTGAGAAGGACTCACTCGCTTGCCGCCGCTCCAGCAGAAAGAGGACTGGAGGTGGGGGAATGGCCAGGCCAGGAGGCAGCAGTGGCGGCTTGCTCTTCCTGCAGGCCCAATAAGGACTCCCTCGCTCACCACCCCTCCAGCAGGAGGAGGACAAGGGGGGGGGGGGGAAATGGCCAGGTCAGGAAGCAGCAGTGGCAGCTTGCTCTGCCCACAGGCCCAAGAGGGACTCTTTTGCTTGCCACCCCTCCAGCTGGCCACCAACGTCGAGCAACCTACCAGGGACGAGCACCTGGTGGGTGTTTGGGAGGCAGGGAGCACTCAAACAGTGCCCTGACAACTTCATGTGGAGACTATAAGCATAGCCTTTTTCTAGAGCCCATAGTATTTACCTCCACAACAGGCCTTATTCCATGGTTGTGTGTGTGTGTGTATAGTAAACTCCCTTCCCCCAAAATGTCTTCAGTCTACACCCCTGCTAATAAGTCCCATTAACTCAATAAGGCTTACGCAGCCCTGTAGCTAGGAGTTTTCGGGGGGGGTGCTGGGATACTGGGGGGCACTAATTAAATTAAAAAATAAATGCCACTGTGCCTATATGAACCCTTTCTAGCTTGCCGCCAGTAGGGGCAAGGAAAAGCATGGAAGGCAGGGCAAGGCAGGGCAAGGAGCTCTGCCTCCCAGACTCTGGGCTGCTTCGGAGGAAGAAGTGAGACCCTCCCCCCCAAGCCAATGGAGACCCTCCCCCCAAGCCAATCTGAGTGGGTGGCCCTTTGCAAGGGAAGTGGGCAAAGCCCCCCGAAGAATCAAAAAAGAGAGCATGCCCTCCCCCTCCCGGGGTGGAGCTTTTGCAAAAAGGGGGAGGGAAAAGACAAGCCCTCGCAGGGAGGGCAGGGTATAACTCTAAAATAATAAATAAATAAATAAATAAATAAATAAATAAATAAATATGCAGCTTCCTCAGCTGGACAAGAAGGGAAGAAGGGGACTTAGAGGGGAAGATTGGAGAGAAAGATTGGGGTGGGAGCACTGAAGATTTGATAGGGGGTTCTGCAGGTGGACACACACACACTATGGCTGGCTACAGGCCTGGGCTTACTTCTGATCTGTAAATCTATTTTTGCTTTCTCCAGACCATCAAGCCAGGGCTCCGTTGGGGCCGGGGCGCGCCGGAGCATCGCTCCGGGAGAGAGGAGGGCGGGGGGCGGGGACTTAACAAAGCCCTGTCCCCCGCTCACTCCTCCCGGCAGCGGCAGGCCGCCGCCGACCGGCACAAGCCTCCTCCTTCCCTCCCCTCACCCTCCCCATCCTCCCCCGCCCTTAAAAGCCTGAGGCCGCGGCGAGCGCTGCCGGCCCCAGCAGCAGCCTCCCCTCACCCTCCCCACCCTCCCCCCGCCCTTAAAAGCCTGGGGCCGCGGCGAGCGCCGCCGGCTCCAGCAGCAGCCTCCCCTCGCCCTCCCCGCCCTCCAAAGCCCGGGGCCGCAGCGAGCGCCGCCGGCCCCAGCAGCAGCCTCCCCTCGCCCTCCCCGCCCTCCCCCCGCCCTCCAAAGCCCGGGGCCGCAGCGAGCACCGCTGGCCCCAGCAGCAGCCTCCCCTCACCCTCCCCGCCCTCCAAAGCCTGGGGCCGCGGCGAGCGCTGCCGGCCCCAGCAGCAGCCTCCCCTTGCCCTCCCCGCCCTCCCCCCGCCCTCCCAAGCCCGGGGCCGCGGCGAGCGCCGCCGGCCCCAGCAGCAGCCTCCCCTCACCCTCCCCACCCTCCCCCCGCCCTTAAAAGCCTGGGGCCGCGGCGAGCGCCGCCGGCCCCAGCAGCAGCCTCCCCTCGCCCTCCCCGCCCTCAAATGCCCAGAGCCGCGACGAGCGCCGCTGGCCCCAGGACCAGCCTCCCCCGCTCTCAAACTCCCGGGGCCGCAGCGAGCGCCCCCAGCACCAGCCCCCTCCTCCTCCCCCTCACTGCTCCCTGAGAAGCCTCCTCCCTGCTCCCTCCCCCCGGCACCAGCCCCCTCCTCCCCCCCCTCACTGCTCCCAGAGAAGCTCCTGGAGAAGCCTCCTCCTTCCCTCCCTCCCCCACTCACTGCTCCCGGGCCCCAGGGGGGCGCAAGGGAGGGAGAAGCTGGGCCCCAGAGGCGTAAGGCCCCTGGGGCCCAAGCAAGAGGGGGGAGGAAGGGAAACTCTGGCCCCAGTGGGGGGGGGAGAAGCGCCCCCCCTTCCTTCCTTCCTTCTCTCTCTCTCTTTCCCCACCTACCTACCTTCCTGTTCCTTCCTTTCCCCCTTCTTTCCTGTCTCCCTTCCTTTCTTCTCTCTCTCTCTCCCCCACCTACCTACCTTCCTGTTCCTTCCTTTCCCCCTTCTTTCCTTCCTTCCTTCCTTCTCCCCCCACCTACCTACCTTTCTGTCCCTTCCTTCCTCTCTCCCTTCCTTTCTTCTCTCTCTCTCCCCCACCTACCTACCTTCCTGTTCCTTCCTTCCTTCCTTCTCTCTCCCCCACCTACCTACCTACCTTCCTGTCCCTTCCTTCCTTCTCTCTCTCTCCCCCACCTACCTACCTACCTTACTGTTCCTTTCTTTCTTCCTTCCTTCCCCCCTCCCTCCCTCCCTCCTTCCTTCCTTTCTTCTCTCTCTCTCCCTCACCTACCTACCTACCTTACTGTTCCTTTCTTTCTTCCTTCCTTCCCCCCTCCCTCCCTCTCTCCTTCCTTCCTTTCTTCTCTCTCTCTCCCCCACCTACCTACCTACCTTCCTTCCTGTTCCTTTCCTTCCTCCCCCTCCCTCCCTTCTTGCCTTCTGACACACTGCCGATGACGTCAGGGATGTGTGGCCTTCTGACACTTCCGGTGACGTCAGGGGGTGTGGCATATGCAAATAAGTTATGCTAATGAGCTCCTGCACCTCTTTTTTTACGAAAGGACCCCTGCATCAAGCTATACAGAAATTGAGTCTACTGTTGTAGAGCAGTCAGCTGTTTTAACCAACCAGCCACTGCCTCCAAGGCTCTGGCTAGTGTATATGGGGTGGCATCTGACCAGTTGTCCATCAGCAGATACAGCTGATGGTCATCAGTGTACAGATGACAACCCAGCCTGAAATGACACACCATCCGGACAAGGGAGTGCATATAGATGTTGAATAACATGGGAGAGAGGATCGCCCCTTGTTGGATGCCACATACCAATGGATCATAACATGGTGAAACCTTCTCTACAAGTGCCATCTGCTGTCCCCGACCGTGGAGAAATGAGACAAGCCACTGTAAGTCTGACCAACATATCCCTACATTGGTGGGTCATAAAATAATGACTGACTGTATCAAACACTGCTGTCAGATTGAGCAGTAGCACCAGCACTGATCCACCTTGGTCCAGATGTCTGCGGAGATTGTCCATGAGGGCAACCAAAGTCATCTCTGTCCCATAGCCTGGGCAGAAACCAGACTGGAACGGGTCCAGGATAGAAGAGTCATCCAGGAAAGCCTGGAGCTGTTCCACTGCCACTCTCTCAACTACCTTACCCAGGAATGGAAGGTTCAAAACTGGGCAGTAGCTGACAGTAGGGATGACTTCTTTAAGAGCGGCCTCACCACAGCCTCCTGGGAAGATACCTGAACTCAGAGACAGATTGATTATATCTGCCAGGGGGATCTGTATCTCATCACCACTGGCTTTCACCAGCCACAACTGATATGGATCAAGGATGCAAGTGGTGGGCTTCACAGCACCCAGAATCCTGCCAACCTCATCCTGGGAGAGTCGGCTGAAGTGTTCCATTACTGGACCTGAAGACAGCCAAAGGGCCTCCAGGTCCCATACTATGTCAACGTTGGCCAGCAGGTCATGGCAGAGTGACAGGCTTTTATCTGCAAAATAGCTCACAAAGGCCTCAGAGCAGATTGCTGAATTACTATCTTTTTTGTTTCCTTGTGTAAGGAAAGTTAACAATTTAATTATTCTAAATAATTGAGTTAGGTGAGAGCTAGCAGACACAATGGAAGACACACAAAATTCCTTCTTTGAGGCCTTCACTGCCATCTCTTAGAATTTAATAAATACCCAATAAGATGTTCTTGCAGCTTTGTCACGAGACCACCGCCGCATATCCTCTAGTCATCTCAGCTCCTGTTCTATCCTTCATAGCTCCATGGTATACCAGGGGGCTAGTTTAGTATGGGAGTGGAGAAGGCGTCAGGGAGTGATTTTGTCAATGGCTTCAGAGAGATGGTTCTGCCAGTCCTCTACCAGCACATCTAATGAGTCGCCAGGGAGTATTGGATCCCACAGAGCATTCTGGAAATCAATTGGCTCCATGAACCTCTGCAGGCGAGCATAAATCAGCTCGCCGCCTAGACAGGGTGGTGGTGGGATACTCAGACGAGACTTCAGGATGAAGTGGTCCAACCATGGTGCTACATCAGTGGTATCTAGGTCCACATCTATCCCCATTCCAAATCTAGCGTATGACCTGTTGATGTGTGGGACCTGATATAAATTGAGAGAGTCTGAGTGCTGCCATGGATGTCACCAGATCCACAGCCTGTGAGGCAGTGGCCTCATGAGCATGGACATTGAAGTCGCCCAAGACTAAGAGTCTGGGGAACTCCAAGGCCCAGCCCGAGAACACCTCCAACAGGTGTGATAGGGTATCTGCTGGCACACTAGGTGATTGGTACACCAGCCAGGTAGCCATACTCTCTTCAGCATCCCATTCTAGGCCTACACAATCAATGCCAGTGATCTTCAGTGTGGGGAGCGGCCTGAAGGAGTCTCTTGAATGAGTATTGCCACCCCTCCCCCCTACTTTTTGTCTAGGACAGATGGAGCACCAAGAAACTGGGGGTGAAGTTCTGTCAGGGCAACAGTCTTGCCCTCCTTCACCCAGTTCTCAGTCATGCATGCCAGGTCCATTTTCTGTGCTGCAAAATAGTCTTGCAGGGTTGAGGTCTTGTTATTAATGGACCTGGCATTGCACAACATCAGTGTTGGAGAAAGGTAAGTTGTCCTAGCCCCACTATCAACATATCTTGGGATGGGACGAAGGTTGGAGTGGGACCGGGAATAATGATATCTCCACCTCCTTCCTTTACAACACCTTGTCCCACCATCATACCTCCCATGTCTCCCAATCACTGGGATCCCTGACTCCATGATGGCCTCCCCCACTTTCCCATATCACAACCAAGCCCATGGCCAACCCCCCATTTGTTGGGGGGGTAATGCCTTCCAACAAATTAGCACTGCCCCTTCAGTTCCCATCCCTCTTGGTCCACCCTCCCTCTCCCCTCCCCCTGTAGCCTGCATGAGGTGTAACACCTCCTTAACTGTCAGAGAGGCGCAGGCTCACTGGTGCTTCCTGCTTCCACAGCTGAAGTCGGCTGCAGAAGCAAGAAGACTACCCAATGAGCCCATGCGTCTCCAACAGTCAGAGAGTCTTCTCCTGGGGAGGTCTTCTTCCTGATTCCACAGCCAACTGCAGACAGGAACTCTCACTCTCCCCCCTCCCCCACCCCTTCTCTCCACCTCCCCTGCCCCCCCATTTCCCAATGCCCAGCACTCAAAATTTTCTGGCTAGGGCCCTGGTCACAACAATGCATGTTAATATCCTGGCTAATCAGCCAACCTAGGAAACAAATGTATTACCCTTACCTGAGTACCATACCAATGCCTAACTAACTATAGCAGTCCCTATAAGAGCCCTGCTAGATCAGATGAAAGGTCTACCTAATCAAGCATCCTGGACAACCAGATGCCCCTGAGAATCCATGAGTATGACATGAAAGCACCGTCACTTGGTTCTCACCATTCCATAGTACACCTTGCTTCATTTTTCAGCTGCTAACTTGTAGATCACCTTTCTGTTGCTTTAACACCCCACCCCCTGCCCCCCACTTCCTAGCACATTTTCTTCAGGTCTCGGTCTCTGAAAACTCACTGCAATTTACATCCTGCATCCTACATTGAACTAAGTTCTTGAGTTAACCAGGGATGGAACCCAACAGGAAGCAAAACCGACCCCCATTCTCCTTCCTAGTCCAGTCAGTGTGGCGTGCAGGCGGTATTTCAAGAGTAATAATCTCCCTTATACTCCTGAACTGCAGGTTATATTTATGTATTTGAAAGAATTGTCTGAGGACAGGCGCAAGTGAGAAGTTATAGAGGAAGACCTGTAACACTGAGTTACAGTTCCTGTATGGTGGATTGGACCATTAAAATTTTGGCATGAGTGGACTGGAAAGGGAGGCAAATCTTCCCCTGGCTGGCATGCGCACACACAGGGGTCATTTCGAGCAGGAGCTTGGGGGAGCTCAGCTCCAGGAGTTGGTGACAGTCCCCCCCCACACATGGGGGAATGCCTGCTTCTGTCATGGCTGCAGCAAAATGACCCCATCCCCTGGAAAGGTCCTTGTTCCTTCAACCAGCCTTCTGAAGGCTTCAGCCACCACTTAAGCTATCCTCCCAGAATAGTGGTATTTCTGAGGCTTGGCTTAGTAGCGGTCCCCTCTCTGCCAGCTTTCTTTCTTTCTTTCTCTCTCTCTCTCTCTCTCTCACACACACACACACACACACACACCTTCTGACATACTTCCGGTGATGTCAGGTGGTGTAGCATATGCAAATAAGTTATGCTAATGAGCTCCTGCACCTCTTTTCCTACAAAATGACCCCTGCGCACACACATGGGCACACTGCTTCTCTCCAGCCATTTTTCTTTTGGAATGAGACCAGAGGTAACTTTTGGAAAACAGTTGGGCAGAGGCGATTTCAGCAGAAAAACATATGTGGCAAAAAGGTTCTCCTAAATGGTTATATTCTTGTGGCTGAAGGGAGGGGCAACATTTCAGCTGTGTGTTCTCTTATGTGGGCGGTCTTACAAGGGAAAAAAAACCACTTAAAGGACACAAATATCACAATGCAGTTTATTAGCAAAAAAAGAGCCTGAAGGTATGCAGAATAGTGGACACTGAGCAGAGGCAGAGCCAGTGTACTTTTATTTACAAGACACAATAGTGGGCACTTACAAAACAGACAAAATATGTGTGGGGATCGAACTGTGGATTCTTTAACATGTGCTTCATCCAGCTAGTAAAAACCACCATTTTGCAGAAAGGGTCAACCAAGAAGACAAACATATTCTTCATTTAAGACCTGCAACCTACAGATCTCTACATAGGAGTGAACATTGTGATGTTACTTGAGTCCAACTCTACTGCATATCTGGACACCAAAAGGGTCAAAAGAGAATCATAAAACAATGACAGGTTGGAGTGTGTAGCTCAACACCTTCATGATGTTTTGATTGTGCATATACCACACGGTGTCAGAAGTGGTTTACGCTCAACCAAAGAAATTAGATTCTCAGCCATCCTTGAATGGGATACCTGATGCCTTTTAGAATAAAGTTATCACTATAATAAAATGGTGCTGTTATTATCAGTGGCACCTTAGTCAGCGGAGGGGTGGGTCAGGGAGCGGTATCTTGCATTCAACACACATAATTGTTCTGGAAGATCAGCCATCCACAAAGATGCAAATGGTGTAATGAAATTTAAGTCGGAGAAGGCTAGACCTTAAAGTCTGCAATGCTAAATGCCAGCAGCGTCCTACTGAGGCCTGTGGGATTCAAGTGAGGG
The DNA here is from genome assembly GCA_029233225.1 of Lepidodactylus listeri. Classification (NCBI taxonomy): domain Eukaryota; kingdom Metazoa; phylum Chordata; class Lepidosauria; order Squamata; family Gekkonidae; genus Lepidodactylus; species Lepidodactylus listeri. The sequence continues at coordinate 50,671,930 of JARCFY010000015.1, read as the reverse complement.
TAACGGTGTCTGAGATTGGAGGCTAAAACCCTAGAAACAAGAAGGCCTTGTAAACTGGGATGATTTGAGATGTGGAATTTAAAAGCAAAAACACAGATCAAAAATGAATTTCCAAAAGAGAGATTATTCACCTCTTGTTTACCAAGAAAGGGCCCAATCCAGCCAAAATGAACCATAGACTGCAATAGATGAGGAAGGAGCATGTGCTGAACTCTGCCATATTGAATTTAACAGAGATATAATGTGCTTCATGTTGAATGGATTGTGCCCTCCAGCAGTTGCAAAATGGCAGGGGTGGTCTAGGTCTTTGCTCAGCTGGTCATAGGATCGTGTGGGGGACTATTTTCTGTCACTGTAGGAAGAGCAACTGGCTTGAAGGCGGGCTGTTACTGCTGGCTAGTAGAACATAACAGGAGCTTTCCTAGAAAAGGCAGAAGTTGGTTGAATGGTTGGCTTTTAACACTTTTTATCTAACTACTTTCCTGCTTGATGATGAGGTTGTGGAGGCATATACTGTGCTGGATCCCCCTCCCCCTCCCCCTCCGACACTCATGCCTCCCCCATAGCTGCGTGAACTTCCGGAACTGTAACTGCTCCCTCTGCCGGCAGCAATCCCACTGCCAAGACCACCGCCACTGCCAATGCCACCGCCTCCACTGCCTCCACCCATTCCAAAACCGTAACCACCGCCACCTCCGCCACCGCTGCTGCCACCACTCAGGCTAAGGCCTCCACTGCTTATCCGTCCTCCGCCGCCGCCGCCCCCAAGGCCGTAGCCACTTCCGCCGACAGTGGAAGAACTGCTGACCACAGCTGCAAGAAAAGCAATGTTGTTACTAAAAGAGCCTCCAGACAAACTTCCAACTTATTGTCACTTCTTACAGCTCTTTAAAAATAAGGTGAGATTCTCTGGGGAACCTCAGAAAAGCTTGGTCAAACTCACCCAGTTCAGCATCCTATCTAATGATCCAACTGCCCCCTGAGGAGGTTTTTGGTTTCTCATTTAAGTTTTTCAAATGTCCCTGGAATTCTGTTTTCACAGTCCCAAACTAGGCATGACACAGAATAGCTGTAGGGTTGCCAGATCCAGGTTGGGAAACTCCTGCAGATTTGGGGGTAGAGCCTGGGAAGGACAGGGACCTCAGTGGGTCACAATGCCACAGAATCCACTCTCTACAGCACCCATTTTCTCGAGTGAACTACTCTGTAGTTTGGAGATAAGCTCTAATTTCAGGGGAATCACAGTGGACTTGGAGAAACCTGTTCTGTCCTTTTAACAGAAGCTTAATTGGGTGTTATTTACTAGGTGACTAGGATTGTGAGGTTCCTTGTATGTATCACATTGCTTTCACAGAATGGTCTTCTGTACACCTTGTGCTGTTTTCTATATTTGGTAATCCACCTTGAGTCTCAGTGAGAAAGGCAGTCTGTAAACAAAGTTAATTGATTAATTAACTTCCATTCTGTTGAAAAGCTTCAGCTTTCCATTTTCATTAAAGGGACAGGACATTTTTGTCCTGGCCTGTTGGCAAGTCCAGCTGGAATTCTGTGCCTTACCTCTTACCCTCCTACTATCAGAAGTTGCTGGGGGGGATAAGTTAGACTGGGCAGGTTGCCCAGGGATGGGGGGGTGGGGGAGTTAAACATACCCTTCCCCATCACCACTGCATCCCTAACTACTGGCTCCTTAAAATTAGTACTAAAAATATCAGGAGATCCGAACACAAATCTCCCATGTCATGTGCAGTGTGCTCCTTGTTATTGTCCTTGTTTAGTTATTGTCATAGTTAAGTTCCACTTCTGAAAGGAAGCCTTCTTGCCTTGTATAGCCTCCTTCCTGCTAGTTAGCTGCTGCTGGGATTCCCCTGAGACTTCTTGTACCTTTCCTCATCCAGTATATACAAGCTGAGCTTTTTCTTAAGAGCGGTTTCAAATAAGCTTCCAGTTCTCCTTGCTATGTTCTGTGGCGCCTACTCCCAAGTAGAACTGCACCCTGTGTGCCCTAAAGAAACATGACCCCTGCCTGGTTTTCACTTTCAATCTCTTTTAAGTCAAAGCACCCTCCTTTCAAATGAAATATCTCTGTGTTGGGATTTCTGGGCAGTATCAACATATCCATTGGATACAACAGAGCTGCAGTCACATTTCTGGGTGGTCTGACAACACATCTCCCTCCAGACACCAGGTGACATCAAAAGTTATTTTGTTTTCATTCTATGCTCCGGTATGCTAAGGCACATTGTATGGTGAATTTTCATAACTTAGCAATAGAGCACCTGCTTTGCTTGCAGAAGGTCCCAGGTTCAAGTTCCGGGCATCTCCAGTTAAATGAGATCAGGTAGAACATAGTTTTATGGGGTTATTTATCGTACCTGAAAATTTCATCTCTCTTCCACTTCCACAATTTAATCATGATCAGAAGCGTCTGTGGGTAGTAAAAAACCTGCCAGCTGCGCTCCCTGGTGCCTCCCAGCCAGAAGCCTGGTGCAGTGGTGGGGGAGGGGAGCACAGTTCCCTGAGGCAGGGATCCCACAAAGATATGCATTTTCTGAACACAAAAGGCTCCTGCTCAGAGGGAAGGCTCCACAGGAAAAGAAGCCATATCATTGCTAGCCATATTCAAGAGATCGCTTGAAAATACTTACATATGCTCACAGGAGCACTGAGTTCCCCAGACATCCTGGAAAAGAGAGAGGAAGCATTGCCAGTAAGTCATCAACCCATTCACAAATGTTAAGAATAAACCTGTTAGGGTTCCGTCCCCTTGCATGCAGTAAGGGCAAAGGCCATCTGAGCCCAGGCCATTGAGGCCTTGTGCTGGCAATTAAAACAGCATGACCAGACACTTTGTGGTGAAAAGTGCCATCAAGTCACAGCTGACTTACCGCGAAACCCCGTAGGGTTTTCAGGGCAAGAGACGAACAGAGGTGGTTTGCCATTTGCTGCCTGTGCCTAGCAACCCTGGGCTTCCTTGGTGGTCTCCCATCCAAAAACTAACTAGGGCTGACCTTGCTTAGCTAGGGTTGCCAAGTCTGGGTTGTGAAATACCTGGAGACTTTGGGGGTGGATCCAGGAGACGGCGGGGTTTGGGGAGGGGAGGGGCCTCAGCATAGTACATTGCCATAGAGTCTACCCTCCAAAGTGGCCATTTTCTCCAGGGAAGCTTATCTCTGTCAGCTGGAAATTTTGGCAGGGGCTTCTGCTCCCCTGCTCTTAAAACCTGTTTGAACCTAGCCTTCATGCTGGACAATATTTAATCTCACTTCTCTTAACAAAGGTTCACTGGCTGACTCCCACATACCAAGGGAGAATGAGCAGGCTGGGCTTGTTTGTTTCTGGCCACTTGGCAATCCTCTTTGAAATATGAATTTCAAATGCGTGAATTTATAGCATTGCCTAGTGATGCATAATAGATCAGGACTGGAAAGTTGATTTCACTTCAGAATACATTTCGGAGTCGCTAATGGGACAGGAAGTATAGTTGAAACTGGCAAAGTTAGGCTGCTCCCCCACATTTTAATGGAAATTCTCTCTTTTTCGCCTATTTCCAATTAACTTTCCCTACGCTGAAGAACATTCATTGTTCTTTTAGACTCAGGACAGGTAAAAACAAAGAACTGTCATACAAAGCATAATTCATTTGTCGAAGGTGCGGAGGCTCAGTGGCAAAGCATCTGCTTGGCATGCAGAAGATCCCAGGTTCAATCTTTGGCATCTCCAGTTGAAAATACCAGGTAGGAGATGATGTGCAAGACCTCTGCCTGAGACCCTGGAGAGATGCTGCCAGTCTGAGTAGACAATACTGACCTTGATGGACCATTGGTCTGATTCAGTATAAGGCAGTTTCATGAGTCCATGTGTAGAAGGTCACAGGATGTAGCAATGGTCACTAGTTTAGATTGGTTTAAAGGGTAGATTAGACAAATCCATGCAGGATAGATCCATTGATGGCTATTAGCCATGAAGGATCAATGGAACCTCTGTTTTTAAACACAATGTACCTAGAAACACCTATGGCTGGGAGAAGGGCAACAGGAGGGGGTGCCATCACCTTCACATCCTGTTTGTATGCCTTCAGAGCCATCATGGTGAAGTGGTTAAAGTTTTGGACTAGGGATCTGGGAGACGCAGGTTCCAATCCCCATTCTGCCACAGAATATTACTAGGGGACTGTAGGCCAGTCATGTACTTTCAGCCTAACCTACCTCATAGCATCGCAGTGACTATAAAACTTAGGAAAGGAGAATGATATTGTGAGCTGCTTTGGAGATAAAAGCAGAACAAAAATATCTAAATAAATAAATAAAATCCGGCCGGTCAGTGTGAGAACCGAGAGGGTCAAGCTAACAAAAGAATTATAATGGAAAATATAGACATTTATTAGGGTGTACACATAAATAAAACAAAATTAAATTAAAAGAGGCAGTCTAAGTATCTGACCATAAAAACTACGGTAGGTTCATAATAAGCAATAATGACTACTGAGGAAGGTCCATAGGGGCAGAAACGCATATGGTCCTTAGGTCAAAGGTTTTATCCATCAGCTTGATATGCACTATAATTAGTTCTTTATGAACCTAGTTTTAAATGTCTGATACTTGGACTGTCTCTTTTAATTTAATTTTGTTTTATTTATGTGTACACCCTAATAAATGTATTTTCGCCTTTGGTCAGTGTGAGAAACAGGGTGCTTGACAAGGTGGACCACAGGTCCGATCTACCAGGACTCTTCTCATGGGTGCAAGAATCACCAGGCGAAGACAGTTTTACAGTGCCCTGAAAAACATGAGACCTCAGAACATGGCTGGGAGACTGCTTTGCCCTTGCCAAAGTTGCTTTTTGATGTATTGATCAAATGGGAGAGAAGAGCATGGGCTGGCCTTGAGCTTGCTGGAAAACACATGAAAGAGCCTGACTTTTGAGGGACTCGTGGCCCCATAAACCACCTCTTATGCCATTCGCCCTGTTTTCCTTCTCCCAGTTGTTGAGTTCCCAGTTGCGAACTGCCTTTGGGGATTCTGCAATCACAGCCACTGGCCGAGAAGGACTGTTCTGTGGTTGCGGCTCAGCTGCAGCCTTAATTGTTTCCCACAAGCCTGGGGTGGAGGGTGCAGTCGCCTTATGAAGCGGAGCCCGTCTTTCACTTCCGAGAGAACCAGCCTTACGTGATGGTTGTCACTGGGTAGTTCAGCCCAGAACCTCAAGGAAAACATTTTGTACCAACTGGCTGTTTTGTAATGAGGGTGGTGTAAGCACCACCCATCTATCTCCCTACCCCAGTTGCAAAACCCATTGCTGGGATCTGGTGAGCACATTAGATTAAGCTGGCACTACCATGGTGCAGTCGTCTAAGAGCACCCTCAGGTGGTGAGTGTGCTCTTCTACATGCTGGACATGTTTGGCTCCCTTGATCCTGAGCAAATTGGGTAGAGAAATCAATGCCATTCCTTCTTCTTCTTTTTAGACAGCAATGCTTATCCAGGGTGTAAGCCTGGAATCTTTGAGGGCCAGGGCCAGCCTGAGGCTAATGAATCAAAAATTACTAGAGTCAGATGCTTGTTACTATACAGCACTTATACTCTGCCTCTTTCCCCAGTGGGGACCCAAAGTGGCTAGCCTCATTCTCCTCTCCTCCATTTCATCCTCACAATAACCCTGTTGAGGTAGGGTAGGCTGACAGTGTGGGACTGGCCCAAGATCATCCAGTGAACTTCCATGGCAGAGTGAGAATCTGATCGTGGGTCAGATTCTCGTGGGAATCTGATCGTGGGTCAGAATCTGATCGTGGGACTGGCCCAAGATCATCCAGTGAACTTCCATGGCAGAGTGAGAATCTGATCGTGGGTCAGATTCTCGTGAGAATCTGATCGTGGGTCAGATATTGAACCCAGGTCTCCTAGTCCAACACTCTAACCACTATACCACAGTGACTCCTGGTGTGCATGTGGGCATGCATAGAGTGCATTTCCTTCTCCTTTGAGTACCCATCCACAGTTGTTGTTTTTTTCATATACAGGGTTACAGGTAAGGAGCTCGGTGGCACATTTAGCCTGAGGGCTAAAGCAACCCTGAGCATTTTCCTCCCCTTCTGACCCAGATGGCCCAGGTTGATTGGTCAAATGATCGTAATAAAGAACAGACAAGCGAATGGATGGCCCAGGCTAGCCCGATCACATCAGATTTTGGAAGCTAAGCAGGGTTGGCCCTGGCTAGTATTTGGATGGGAGACATTCAAGGAATATCTGGGTTGTGACATGGAGGCAAGGCATGGCAAACCACCTCTGAGTATCTCTTGCCTTGAAAACCCCACGGGTTGACTTGACTGCAAAAAAAAAAAGATCAATAAAAAGAATGGCATGAGGGTTCTCGATGCAGTATGCGTGCGCATGCTTGTGAGCCTGAACGTCATGGTGACTTCTGGCAACCCCTAGTGGGGCTTGGATGTTTCAGAGAGGTGGCTTGATGACCTGCCTCTGGTGTTCCACCTTGGTATTCCTTGGAGGTCTCCCATCCAAGTACTTGCGAAGGTCAACGCTGCTTAGCCTCTGAGATCTGATGAGATCAGGCTTGCCTGGGCTATCCAGGTCAGAGCGGTTCTTGATGTAGTTTTGAAGCTAAACTAGCCTGGGTTTGGCCAGTATGTTGATGGGGTCATATACTCATGAATCCCACTTTATGACCCTGTAAGCATCTCGAGACCTGATCTGGATGGCCCCGGTGAGCCTGATCTCCTCAGATCTTGGAAGCTAAGCAGGGTCAGCCCTGGTTAGCACTTGGATGGGAGACTTGGATAAGAAGTCTAAGGTTGAACCCAGGTCTCCTAGTCCAACACTCTAACCACTATACCACAGTGACTCCTGGTGTGCATGTGGGCACGCAGAGGCAGGCAATGGCAAACCACCTCTGAATGGCTCTTGCCTTGAAAACCCCACAGGGTCGTCACAAGTCAGCTGCAACTTGAGGGCACTTTCCGCATCCATGTGACTTGAAGAAAGGGTGGCATACATACGAATATGGCTCTGCCTCAGTCGAGCAGATCACCTTAAAGCAGGTCTGGAGCAGCGATCCAAAGTGACAAGAAATGAACTTAAGTAAAACAAACAAAGAAACAAACAAAAACTTCCTTGCAAGTAGAAAACCAACAGAGCAAGCAAAGGGAGGCTGTAGCGCCTTTCTCTCCCCTACCTTTGCTTCCTGTGCTGCATTTCTATTAGCAGGGAGATTTTTTTTAGCACAAAAGGGCATCCCAAAGTGCGCACCTCCACCTGCAGTACCCAGTTGTGCAGTCCATTCTAATCACTTTGATATAGGATTCTGTTTTCATTGAATTTTTGACGCAAAGGAACTTTCAAAGCCGGAATCTCTCGTCTGGGGCAGTCCATTCCAGGACCTCAAAGCTCTGCCCCCTCATTGCCTTGCATGTGTGACCCAGGCCTACTGTGGCCTTGTTAAGGTTGCGAAGTCCTGGTCTGCAGACCCCAGCCTGAATGACTTGAGGCAGACAAGTTATGCAGCTGGACCAGGGCTTTACCGCCTACCCCAGTCCTCCTTTGCTTCTCCTCCAAATAAAGCCCAAGTAGTTTTCAGGTGGGTGAAGGAGCAGCTGGAAGGACAAGGGGAAAGGCAAAGCTGCAGCACAGTCACTGGGTCAGGACCTGGCAGCCTCAGGACGAATGAGTTTTGGAGTAAGTGGTGTATGTGTAAAGTGCCATCGAACTGCAGTCAGCTTATGGCAACCTTGTAGGGTTTTCAAGGCTGCCTTCCCCGGCATAGTGACCCTGGAGTTCCTTGGTGGTCTCCCATCTAAATACTAACCAAGGCTGACCCTGTTCAGCTTATGAGATCAGACAAGATCGTGCTAGCCTGGGCCATCCAGGTCAGGGCGTAAGGTCAACAGAGGCTCACTAAATGAGACCTGAAATATCTAATGATCCAGTAGAAAGAAAGAGGGAAAGTAAACTCAGCAGTCATGGGATAAGAAGACAAGTCCTCTTGTGCATTTAAAACTCGTTAATTAACAGGAAACAGAGAATGACTATAAACTGACAATTTACACAGTGGAAGGGGGTAAGCAGTGGGGTACCGTAGGGCTTGGTACTAGGTCCGTGGCATTTCACCTTGTTTATTAATTATTTGAAGTTGGGAGTAAGCAGTGAAGTGGCTAAGTTTGTGGACGACACGAAGTTGTTCAGGGTGGTGAGAACCAAATAGGATTGTGGGGAACTCCAGAGGAATCTGTCGAGGCTGTGCCAGTGGGTGTCAACATAGCAAATGAGGTTCAGTATGTAAAATGTGTAAATGTGTAAAATAATGCACATTGGAGACAAAAATCCCAATTATGAATATATGTTGATGGGGTCTGAACTGGTGGTAACTGACCAGGAGAAAGATCTTGAAGTCATGGCAGATTACTCACAGAAAATGTTGACTCAGTGTATGACAGCAATAAAAAGGCAAATGCTATGCTGGGGATTATTAGGAAGGGACTGAAAATAAACCAGCTGGTTTCATAATGCCCCTGTATACAATCTATGGTGCAGCCTCATTTGGAATATTGTGTACAGTTCTGGTCGCTGCACCTCAAAAAAGATATTATATCAGTGGGAAAAGTACAGTAAAGGGCAACTAAAATGATTAAGAAGATGGGATACATTCCCCATGAAAAACAGTTAAATAGGTTAGGGCTCTTTAGCTTGGAGAAATGACAATTAAGGGTGATATGATAGAGGTTTACAAAATTATGCATGGGATAGAGAAGGTAAAGAAAGAAGTACTTTTCTCCCTTTCTCACAATACAAGAAGTCATGGGCCCTCAATGAAATTAATGAGCAGTAAGCTTAGAACAGATACAAGGAAGTACTTCTTCATCCAAAGAGTGATTAACGCATGGAGTTCACTGCCAAAGGAAGTGGCGGCAGCTACAACCACAGATAGCTTCAAGAGGGGATTGGATAAACATACGGAACAGAGGTCCATGAGTAGCTATTAGCCACAGGGTATAGACGGAACACTATGTCTAGATTAGTGATGCTCTGTATTCTTTGTGCTGGGGGGGGGCAACAGTGGGAGGACTTCTGGAGTTCTGGCCCCACTGGTGGACCTCCTGATGGCACCTGGGTTTTGGCCACTGTGTGACACAGAGTGTTAGACTGGATGGGCCGTTGGCCTGATCCAACATGGCTTGTCTTACGTTCTTAACCAGGAAATAGAGAACCTAATTGCACCCAGCTCTGGGTTCCAGGATGAGCCCCTGAAGTATCTTGTGTAATCCTGTTTGTGTGGATTCCTTTCTCTCTTGACAACAGCCAGAACCATCTCCTTTGTACTTGGGACTAGGGATAATTATTATAGCACCAGAACTGTGTATGTGGCTCTCTTAAAGTCACTGGCATTATTACTGCCATTCACTGAACCCAGAATTTCAGAAGGATATTGTATTAGATGCTAAACAGAACAATTGTGATTAGATATGTATGACAACTAGTCAGTGTGGAGCGAATGATAGGCATGTAACATATGCATACCTATAACTTCAGTTTACATTCCACCCTGTATGATAAATTTCTTAGCTAATCTGAATGTAAATAAATTATATGTGCAGACTTCTAAGTATGTGTGTGTGTGTGTGTGTATAATATTCCTTCTTATGTATAACAAGCACATTTCCAAAATATGCACATAGATATTGGCTAGTCTAAATATAAATGTACCCATTAAACAGGAGACATTTCTGCCTCATAATAGCATCACTATGTATAACTATGCACAGGGATTAAGGCAGTAAAAATCCCCCCCATCATCACTAGCATGACTCTTCTGCATAATTCCAAATTTATCAGTTCAGTTTTTATTACAGCCTACAGGCCATTCAGAAGCAGGGGGGAAACCACTGATCAGATTACGCCATATTTTAGGTGTTCGCAAACTAGTTGCTGAAATCCACTCTTAAACCATAGGCTGAGTCACCGTGAGAACCCAGAATGTTCATGATTAGTCTAACTTCTGGAGAGGGAGGGGATGAGCACTGCCTTAGGGACCTAATGTAGATGGAATGACTGCCATAAAAAGTTTTAAATAAGTAAATCAGTGTATAAAATGATGATGTCTGTATTTTTCTGTGTGGATTTAGTAGCCAAACGTCTTGCTGAAGCTTGGAAGTGAGGAAGGGGAGAAAAATAGCTTAAAGGTGTAGCTGGAAAAAAATGGCATGTTTACAACTGAATATAGAGATGTCAATCGTTACTATGATCAGATTAGCCCTAGTACTTCACTCAAATGCATGTAGCATTAAATGTAATAAAAAATATCTCTGGATGCTCTTTGGTAGCACTTACCTGCATTCTTCTCCTTCCAGCAGAGTCATGTAGGTAGCAATTTCAACATCGAGGGCCAGTTTGACATTCAGCAGCTCTTGATAGTCTCGCAGGAGACGTGCCAGCTCATCCTTGGCAGCTTGCAGGGCTCGCTGCAGATCAGTGAGTTTCACCCTGGCATCTTTCAGGGCCAACTCTCCTCGCTGCTCAGCATCTGCAATAGCTGTCTGGAGATTGGCAGTCTACAGAAGAAGAAGAAAAAGTCTGAGAAAAATCATCCCTATGGGAGACTGCACAATAGACAGGTGCCCATGTCACATATGCCATAAGCCAGGGCCAGGGCTTTTTTGGTGGTGGCTCCATACTGGTGGAATGAGCTCCCAGAAGAGATCGGGACCCTGCAGGACCTTCCACAGTTCCACAGGGCCTGCAAGATGGAGCTCTTCCACCAGGCTTTCAACTAGGAGCCGCTACCACTATCAATAACAACTGTAACCTATAGAGCCTGGTTCCTGGGTTTGCTCCTGACAGCCTGCACTCACCAGTATATTGAAAAGACCAGCGAGCTGAGCATTCAGATACATTACGGATTGCACCCATGTGGTAACGCCATCTTTATGATATCAGAAAACAATACTGCTAGCACTTTAATATGACATTGTTTTAATGAACTGTTTTTAGATGTCTTATGGTAAATTGTTTGTTTTAAGATGTTTTATGGTTAATTATGTATTCACGTTATATAAGCAGCCCTGAGCCTGCATAGGCAGGGAGGGCGGGATATAAATTGGGAAAATAAACAAATAAATACATAAATAAGGTGGGATATTACCACACATATTGATTTTTCAAGCAATCAGATGTTTCATTTACCTGGGGATAAGCATAACTGAACATAGTTCAACTCATAGGCATAGAGTACGGGGGGACTCGAGGGCTTGAGCCACCCCCAAAATTTCCGGGGGGGGGGGGGGCTCAGCCACCCCCAGGAAAATGGAGCGCCTACGGCTGCGTCTCCCCGGGTCCTTCCAAGGCCGGCGGCCGCTGCTGGAGAGGAAGAGGGAAGGGGTGGCGGGGGGGGGGGGAGAGGCACCGGCAGCAGCGGCTGGCGGGCCTCAGAAGGGCCCGGGGAGGTGGGGCGATTTCTGGGGGGGAGAACATTGCTTCAGCGAGCGGCACGCAAAGCGCGCCACTAAGGAGCCCCCGCCCCCCCCGGATTTCCAAAACTCTACGCCCCTGGTTCAACTTATTGTTGATTAGACAAGCAAAGGATTGTGGATGAAACATTGGGGGATTTGTGAATGAATCTCATCAGTGGTTATTACTGGTAAACAGCAGCTGCTGGGAGGCCCAGTGTGGATCTGGGCACAGCATGGGCAGAAATATAGGTTATTATTTATTGTATTTCTTTATTTCTTAGATTAGATTTTTCGACTGCCCTTCCCCGCTTGCATGGGGTTAGTCCTTTCTGCTATGCTGTTTCCCTGTCCTCACACAGAAAGCCAAGGAGCCATAGTGATTTAATTGGTGGATTATAACTGGGGAAATCTCTACTGTTGCCATTAGAATCACTGGGTGTTCTTGAGATGGTCACCTTCATTCAGCCTCAACTACCTCACTGGATTGTTGTGAGGCTACAGTGAGGGGGGGGGGAGGACCGGGTAGTTTCTTGGGACAGAATAATGATCTAATTAATAAATGCCCCATACTACTTACCAATAAAAACTGCATGTGAGAACCATCCATGAATCATCCAGCATCTTGTCAACCTTGGCCATAATTTGTTTTGCCAGGCATTTGGTTGAGGACAGCGACAGTATCATGTCTAGTCTGACACTCTCATACCCTCCATTCTCTGCACCCCCCCTCCAGGAGGCCTGTGAAATTTGGAATTCCCCCCCCCCCCCGGACCATCTTGGATCAATCAAATTATGCTGATGTATTATTGGAGCTGTATGTTTTATATATTTATTCTTGGTTTTAACTTTTAATTATTAATTGGATGTCCTCTCCTGTTGTAAGCCATGCTGAGTCTTGCTTGCAAGGAAGGGCAGCCTAAAAACCTAGATAAATAAATAAGACACTGAGCGGTCTTCCAAACTCCTGATGCCTGAGATCCTGGGGGTTCCAGGAGCTGAAGCTGTGAACTTGTGCATGCTAAGTATGCTCTCTGCCCTTCAACCAGGGCCACTTCCTCTAAGGAGGTAGACACATGAAGCTTGCAATAAATATATGTACAGATACATATACAGATACGTATATCTATATATCCAAGAAAGATAGCTGCTGCTTTATGGAAAATGGTCCCTACCTGCTTCTTCACGCTTTCGATTTCTGCCTTCAGCCTCTGGATGATCCGATTCAGCTCAGCAATCTCATTCCTGGTGTTCTTCAAGTCGTCACCGTGAGAACTGGCTGTGCACTGAAGTTCCTGGAACTGCAGTGAAGACACATTAGAAATGGAGTTACTCCAAAGATTTGGGGCATGCAAACAGAGAATGCTTTCATACTGTCTCCTATCTGTTGGGGAGCTCCAGGGAACACACTTGAGGTGACTGTGCCTTGCCCTGCCCTTGATTTGACCTCTCTTCGGACTATGGTAACATCCAGGTCGGGAAATCAGCTGTCCAGGGGGCTGCCTATCAAGACTGTTTGGAAAACATCAACTGGTCTTTGACAGAGTTGTGATGCTGAACCAGAACTATCAAGAATGAATAAATTCTGCCCATGCTTCAAGAATGTTATTTCAGAATGTGATCCTGGGCACAACCGAGTGCAGGCCTTGATGTATAAAACCATAAACACTTTGAGAGGAGTTGCTCTGAAGGACTGCCTACTCCCATGTGAAGCTGTCCCACTGCTAAGACCTCTGTCAGTGATTTCATAAATAATGTGGGTGGCTATGGCTACCAGAAACAGGGCCAACTTCGTGGTGGCACCTCACTTATGGAATTCCTTCCCAGGTAGGGTTGCCAACCTCAAAGTGGGGCCTGGAGATCTCCTGGAATTACAACTTATTTCCAGATGACAGAAATCAGTTGCCTTGGAGAAAATGACAGCTTTGGAGAGTGGACTCTCTGGCATTACACACCACGGAGGTTCCTTCTCTCCCCAAACCCTGCCCTCCCCAGACTCCAACCTCAAATCTCCAGAAACTTCCCCATCCAGAGTTGACAGCCCTGCTTCCCAGTGTCTATCGGACTGATGCCTATACTGCTAGATGCCAGCAAGGAAATGTTTTTCAGGCTTTGAATAGCTTTTAATCTATTTCTTGTTAAGCTGATTTAATTTAATGGTTTGTTTTTCTACTTTTGAACTTCCATATTGTTTTACATTTGTGATTGTTCTTAAGGTGTACCATGAGCTTGAAAGCCAAGGACCAAAAGAAGAAATATAAAAATTATCAGTAAGTAAATAAAAGAAACAACATGTCTGATGTCATGGTTCAAAAGCTGGACTAGGGTCTGAAAGACCCAGGTTGGAATCCCCATTCTGCCATGGAAGCTTGGGGCTATGGCTCAGTGGTAGAGTCTCTACTTGGAATGCAGAAGGTTCCAAGTTCAATCCTTGATATTTCCAGGTAAAAGGATAAGGTTGTAGGTGATGAGAAAGACCTCTGTCTGAGCCTGAGCAGAGCCACTCCCAGTCTGAGCAGACAATACGGACCTTGATGGACTAAAGATCTGATTCAGAACATTTTGGTACACTGGCTCTGATTTGATTGTATCTTCTGGACCAAAATAGGAAGGCTTACAATAGTAATATCATTCAGGACATATATACCTGACTATGACACAAGGCGATACTCTAGAAGGCCTCACCAATATTCTTAGGCCTTGCATCAATTGACTCCTCTTTTGGTCCTACATTGAGCCTATATGTACAAATATTGCTTGATCAATGAAGAAAGCCACTTTGGCTGAAACGCACCCAGTCACAATAGGTCCCACTTGTGTATATTGTACACTTTTATTCTGTACTGGGGCTACAGTCGGGCCCATAATTGTTTTTTAACTAACTGATAATAAATACATGCATTTTTATAACAATCAAGTTACAATTACAGCTTTTAGTCATTGGCTTTCTTCTTTAAAAACATAAGAGAAGCTGTTGGATCAGGCCAGTGGCCCATCCAGTCCAGCACTCTGTCACACAGTGGCCAAAAAAACCAAGTGCCATCAAGAGGTCCACCAGGCCAGGACACTAGAAGCCCTCCCACTGTTGCCCCGCCCCCAGCACCAAGAATACAGAGCATCACTTTGTATGTAACTAACCTTTCAGGTACTGGACTGATTCAGTAAAAGGCAGATGCCTGTGTCTATTAGACCTGGGGCCAGTCACTTTCTTGCAACCTAACCTAACTCACATGGTTGTTACGGAGGAGGGGAAACAAATGTACCCCACCCTGAGATCCTTGGAGATAGAATGGGATAAAAATGTAGTAAAAAAATAGATAGAAGACTAACAGTGCCAAACTCCTAGAGCAGGGGTGTCGAACTCATTTGTTATGAGGGCCATATCTGACATAAATGAGACCTTGTTGGGCCGGACCATGGATGTCATAAAATGTAATGCCAGGTAGTGGAGATATAAACTTTATAAAGGACACAAACACAAAGATTTTTTTTTACTTAAAATAAAAACATGCTCAAAACATTAGCACTCTTGCAATATTTTGTTTATTTAACAAAGTATCTGATAACTGACACCTCTTGCTCTGAATTATTGCACCAAAATGTTTGTGCTGTTGTAATCTTGAGTATGCTGTTCAAGTGTGTACCTGTATGCTGCAAAACTACTTTTGATTTATTGGCATTCAACACAGAAATCTCATGCTCAGAGTTCTGAGTCTAGGACCCAGGGGAAAACATGAAATAGCTAAGCGATTGAGAGAATCTGGCGACACAAGCTATGATGCAGCAGCAGCAACAGAACTGGAAGCAGGAGATGGCCAGTTCCAGTGCGGGCCTGATAGAAGCCCTCTGGGGGCCTGATCCGGCCCCCGGGCCACATGTTTGACACCCCTGTCCTAAAGCCTTTAGACAGCCTGAGCTGTTTTGTAGAATTCGGTGTAGAATAAGAAGATCAGCATCGATCTTTTAAGTTATCGTGTCATATATACGTATGTATATAAAACCATATTCTTACACCATTATGCCATATATATCATGTTATATATTTGCTAAGCTATTATGATACACACACACACACACACACACACACGTATTCTGAGCAAGGAATGTCCTCAATATCTGTAAAATTGCCCTTACATTGTGAGCAAGTCTCAGTTGCCCCATGCTTCCTTATCAGCTGAAAAGGAAACAGCAACCCAGATATAGACCATCATCCCACTTCACGCAGCAACAGGAACAAGTGCCTTACCTTGCCTTGGTACCAAGCTTCAGCCTCGGCCCGACTCCGGTTTGCAATGTCTTCATACTGAGCTTTCACTTCAGCAATGATGCTGTTGAGGTTCAGGTCCCTGTTGTTGTCCATCTGGAGGACGACGTTGGTGTCGCTGATCTGCCCTTGGATCTGAGCTAGTTCCTGCCAGGTGAAAGAATAGAGAGGTGATCTTTTGATTATTGTGACTGACCAAATGACAGGTTCTGGTTTGTGTCTGCGAAGTCCCATCAAGTCTCAGCTAACTTATGGCAACCCCAGCAAGGGGCTCTCAAGGCAAGTGAGAAGCAGAGGTGGTTGGCCATTGCCTTCCTCTGCAGGGTCTTCCTTGGTGGTCTCCCTTCCAAGTACTGACCCTGCTTAGCTTCAGAGATCTGACAAGATCAGGCTATACCATGCCATCTTCCCTCCCAAGTTCTGGTTTGATGATCCCTAAATAACCATAGCTACTGAGTGGTTTGTGCTCAGATGATCACACTAGTAACCACAGTTAGCTTAATTCAACCAAAGTATTGCATGATATCTGAACTGAGCTATACAGTGCTTCACCCATCACTGAAACAAACATGCAGACTCCTCCTGTGTGCATTTGCTAGAATTGTAAAAGGGCTGCTTGATTAGAGTAGCCATAGTCCTGCCTCCCACTCAGTTGAAAAATACCCACTTTCAGACTCCCAATTATACTCAGCAGCAGTATAATACTAACTCTAAATACTCCTATAGAAAAAATCTCTAATCATCTAGATGAATGGGGCAGCACGATCATCACTTGCATGATTCATTCCCAGTTCTGCACACAGAGAGAGAGAGAGAGAAGAGCAGTGTTGAGATTTAGCTCCCTGACGGGCCTCTGAAATATCACATTCAAGAATCTGAACAGCAGTTCACAAGTCTGTCGAGGCGCCAGTCACCCTCACTCTTTATTCATAAAAGTGATGTTCTCAGTGATCCCAGCTCTGCAAACTGTGATGCAAGGGCTGTGAGATGCAATGCAAGGGCTAGCCAGTGTCTGTCTGTCTGTTTGTCTGTCTGTCTCTCTGTCTCTCTCTCTCTCTCTCTCTCTTTCTCAGCTTAAATGACCTCACAAGATTATTTTGAGGATAAAATGGAGGAGGGGAGAATGATATTGTATGCCACTTTGGGTCCTCCATGGGAGAGAAAAGCATGGTATAAATCACTAAATATCTAACTAACTAACATCAGTCAAATTCCAATCTGTACCCTGGACATGATTCTTCATTACGCTGATTGCTGTGGATTAAGAACATAAGAGAAGCCAATGTTGGATCAGGCCAATGGCCCATCCAGTTCAACACTCTGTCACACAGTGGCCAAAAACACCAGGTACCCTCAGGAGGTCCATCAGTGGGGCCAGGACACTGGAATCCCTCCCACTGTTGCCCCCCCTCAAGCACCAAGAATACAGTGCATCACTTGCCCCAGACTGAGAGGTTCTATCTATACCTTGTGGCTAATAGCCACTGATGCACCTCTGCTCCATATGTTTATCCAGTTCCCCTTTGAAGCCAACCATGCTTGTAGCCTTTCCTTTCTAGAATGCTACAAGGACGATCAGAGTGGTGGGACTTAAAAATAATCTGGCTGCGAGTTTTTGTAAAATAACATTTTTTAAAAAAAAATGAGAATGTTGAAGTTAAGCTCTTACCGCCTCATAGAGGGCTCTCAGGAAGTTTAATTCATCTGTCAAGCCATCTGACTTTGCTTGAAGCTCTACTTTGTTCATGAAGGAGCCATCGACATCCTGAAATAATGTAATGGATTTGTATTCTGTTAAAACTTTGCCACAGCAGCAGCTGAGAACATAAGAAGAATCCTGACTGAATCAGAGCAAGGGTCCATCTAACCCAGTATCCTGTTTTCAGAGGGGGGGGAGCAGCCAGACACTTCTTGGCATTTACAAGCAAAGTCAAAAGAGGACTGGCCATCCTTTACTGTTTGTCCCCAGGATTTTATATCCAGAGTATACTTCCTCCATACATGGATGTTCTTAGTAGCTCTCGTAGAGCTACTGAGTGCTTCATATTTATTACTTCAATAATCTTTACAACAATCCTGTAAGGTAGAATAATACTATTGTACTCATCTTGCAGACAGGGAGGAAGGGCTGAAAGATAGCTCCCTTCAAAGCCAAGATACGGAAGGATACTGGTGAACTCTTGACAAAGGTTTTGAATAAAGGCTCCACAGCTCACTCTCTTTAGCCAATATGCTAAAGACCCTGGATAATCTCTTCCTTTAAACTGATGTAAAATGTGGAAGCATCTTCTCTGTTTGTTATTAGTTGGCCACTGCCAATGGAGACAAGTAACCATTAAAAGCAGAATGAAGCTTTGGCCCTATAAGAGGACTGATAATTCAGTCATCTGGAGAGTAGCCGGATAACCTCCGACTTGAATCTCATTTTCTGTCCTAACACACTCCCTAAGAGCTCAATCAAAAAGTCATTTCTTCCTGCAAATTGAGCTGTGAGAATAGATATCTGTTCTTCTGTACTTAAGAATCTTTCAGTAAAACAGGAGCCCACTGTTGCTGATCTAGAAGTCACTCCCTTACAAGAGAGCTTCAAAGGGAAAATCCAGTGGGAAATTGCTGAAGTAGTATTCAACAAAAAGTTCAATCTATCTTCTCACCATGCCTCAGCAATCACCTGTCATTTCTCACTTAAGTTCTAATATCTTAGCACATACAACCCTTTGTAGATGTTACTATGTACAGCTACCAGTGCTTGACCTATTTTGTGTTAATTCTACTTTGCCTGTCAACAGTTGGGAGTGATCCTCATCTACCCAAAATGGGTTGATTATCCTTTTGATTGGATATTGTTTGGAACTGGCCTCCCTTTGTAATATCTCCCCCTTCCTACACACACCTTTTTGTTGTCTGCAGCTTTGAGTATAAATACATTTGCCTAATGGCTGAACACTGCATGCATTTGATGAAGCAATCCCTGATTCATGAAAGCGTAGGCTAGAATAAATTTTATTAGTCTTTACAGTACTGCTTGGCTTTTATTTAACCTTGCTACAACAGAGTAACACAGCTACCCCCCCCCCCACCCCCCAGGAATCAAGCATCTTTTTAGTTAGCTGTGAAACAATTTTGAAGAACAGACTTGTTACCTTCTTGATGCCAACAAAATCATTTTCAGCTGCCGTGCGCCTGTTGATTTCATCTTCATATCTGTTAGGGGAAGAAATGCAAGCGGATTGTAAAAGAATGGCAAGAAATGGTGTTACCACATTTCCATCTCTGATGTTGTAATCTAATCTATATTGTGGTTTCTGGTATCCAAACCTCTTTATACTGAGCCTTTGCCCAGTCAATGCCATCTGGGACAAACCTTTACCAGTTTCAGATAGACATCATAAAACTCATAAGGGACAGGAATATATTCAGAGGGCAATGTCATTTGTACAGAAACCCCCATCTCTGAGTCAACATTTCCGTCTGGCCTTCCAGCCCCCCAACCCAGGCATATCAAGGGTCTGTCCCCTTCCTAAATTGACTTTAAACCATTGCTGCAATGAAATCCCTAACCAGAAGAGATGAAATGAAAAGGAAGGTCAAGAGCCTGCAATGTTCAAACAAAAAACTAGAAATGGACTTAGCACATGTGGTCTTCTGCAAGATCTAATGTTTTCCTCCCTGTATCTTACAGTGCCCAGAAACTGCTTAAACAAGTGGTGGGAAAGAAAGCTATAACTTTGTGCAAAGGGACCGGGGCAAGATTTTTCTTGCTCGCACAAGGACTTAGCACATGTGGAACTCTTCCAGTGAATCTAAGTCAAACAGGTGAGAAGCTGGATATAGTAGACCTCATGTCATGGCAATAGGAGTTGTGCACATGGGTATACCCTGTTGCGGAGATCAAGTCCATCATTTATGGGAGTTCTAGAACATCTGTATGAAGTTTTGTAAAAGCCCAATTCAAGTGCCTAGGCATGCAGTCCAATGTACCTGGGAGAAAGTCCCGTTGCTCGTTCTGAACAGGACTGCCTGCATTGTGAAGAACATTGCAGGAAAGTTTTTCCAGCACATCTTAAACATTTTTTAAAAAAATGGGATGAACAGTTATATATGATGTTAATTATGGCACCTAGATTTTATTGCTCTGTTTCACAATTTTTATAGTCCTTTAAATACTTACTCTAATGCCCTCACTTCTTTAATGTGCAATGAAAGTGCCTCCAGTCTCCGCCACAGGCTGGAGTCCATGCCAGAACAATCAAGATAGCATTGCCTGATACAAAGTCCCTAAGGCTCCAGCTCTACCTCAGTCTCATTGCTGCATCGACCTGTTCAGTGATGAGGTGGACTGCTCCATTTCAAGTGGTGGGGGTGAGGTGTGCTCAACATATGGAAACAAGCTCAGCAGGAAAACAGATGGGCTATATCTTTTCCCCAAGAAATGCTTATTTTCTACATGTGAGGACCATCCCCCCCCCTCGCTCAGAGGAGCCCAAAAAAAATGAGATCCCTTCTGCCAACTGTCTGAGATGGTATAGCCCAGGATTCTACCACCTTGTTGCGCTACATGTCTTGATCAACTTTCTGCACCTTCCCTAGCCTCACTCACTTCTTTCTATAATCTTCCACAAGATCCTGCACATTTCTCAGCTCTCCATCCAGCCTTCCCCGGTCGTTCAGCAGGCCTTCCAGCTGCCTCCTGAGGTTGTTGATGTAAGCCTCAAACATGGGGTCGATGTTGATTTTGGTGGCCGTGCTGCCATGTTGCTGCAGGAGATCCCATTTGGTCTCGAGAACCTTGTTCTGCTGCTCCAGGAACCGCACCTGAAGTCCATCAAGAGATCCTTAAGTAGCCTCAAAAGCACAGTTGGAACCAAACCACACAATGGTCAAGGCAGACAGCCTCAAAGCAATGCATCTATGATGGGTTCACACAGTAGAACTGTGGCCCCCAATGTAAGCAGGGACACTATCTGCCACCTAAATCCTCCATACATCAGCTAGGGTTGCCAAGTCCAGGTTGGAAAATACCTGTGGACTTTGGGGGTGGAGCCAGGAAAGGGTGGGGTTCGGGGAGGGGAGGGGAGGGGTCTCCACATGGTACAATGCCATTGAGTCCACCCTCCAAAGCAGCCATTTTCTCCAGGGAAGCTGATCTCTGTCAGCTGGAGATCAGTTGTAAAAGCAGGAGATCCCCAGGCCCCACCTGGAAGATGGCAACCCTAACATCAGCAGTAGCCAAGGTTGACACATGTTAGAATGAGCCAAGAATGCCACAGTGGCTCGGGAACCACGGCTCAGATTTCATTGTGGATACTGCAAAAATTACAGAAACTTATCTTAACCAAAATAACTACCTCATGGTGCGGTATCGTGGCTAGAGCAGTGGTAGTCACTCTGCAACTCACAGAGAGCCACATTCGTAATTACCGTCAACCAGAAGAACTACATTTACCTCCATCCCTGGCTGAGGCCTGTCCACAGGGAAGCTCGCACCTCACCTATTCCCCCGGTGGCAGCTTTTTCAAGGTAGGAACCACTTGCCAGCTGCAAGCCCCACCAAAGAAATGCTTTCCCCACTTTCCTGAAACACACAGTAAATGCCACACTGGGGAACAGTGCTCAGAAGAGCCACAAGTGGCATGTCAAAGAGCCACATATGGCTCCTGGGCCACTGAGTGTGTATCCCTGGGTTAGCATACCTAACTAAGAGTGGAGAAGCCCAAGGTCAAATTCCTGTTCAGCAGTGAAGATTGCTGGACCAGTCACTCCCTTTCAGCATAACCTACCTCACATAGTAGAAAAGAGTAAGAGTCCAGTAGCACCTTAAAGACTAACAAAATCTGTGGTAGGGCAGGAGCTTTTGTGAGCCACTGCTCACTTCTTCAGATATCTGAAGAAATGAGCAGTGACTCACAAAAGCTCGTATCCATTCAAAGATGTCTGAAGTAGTGAGCAGTGACTCACGGAAGCTCATATCCATTCAAAGATATCTGAAGAAGTGAGCAGTGGCTCACGGAAGCTCATACCCATTGAAAGATATCTGAAGTAGTGACCGTTAACTCATGAAAGCTCATACCCTGCCACAAATTTTGTTAGTCTTTAAGGTTCTAGTGGACTCTTGTCCTTTTTTACTGCTACAGAGAGGCTAACATGGCTACCCATCTTGATCTACCTCACACAGTTATTGTGAGGATAAAATGCAAAAGGGGAGAACCATGGACCTCCAGTGCAAGATTTTTTAAAAAGCGATAAGTAGATCTAATGGATTAGTGAAATAAACCCCAGGGTGGTTGAAATTGCCTGAATGTTTCAGGTTTTCCCAAAAGCCATGGACATTATCTTTGCAATCTTAACCACAGTCCCACAAGGTAGTGCAGTACTATTATCCCCATGTTGCAGTGGCAGCAGGAACTGAAAGTATGGTAACATGCCTAAGTCTGCTGAATAAGTCCAGAGATGTAATTTGAAACGAACTTGCTGGCTTGCAGCTGTCCTGGGACGTTGCATTTTAAAACACAAAAGAAAAGAAAATTGGGGGAAGGCAGCACCAGAAAGTTCTATCCTGAAGAAAGAGCAAAGAGAGAAGTTGAATCCTGAGCACATACTTTAAGATCCATACTTTAAGATGAATGGTGGAGTGCGGTCCAATGCAGTCAGACCAGTCCAAGTAAATCTGCATAGGATTACACTGCACTTTGCCCGGTGGACTGCTGTCAGGACCTTTTTAAAGACCATGAATGCCTGTCCTTTTCTATCAGAGGAGATGCTTCCAAAGTTGCTATACTTTGCGCTTCTTGTGCTATCACCCAAAACTCTTTGGAAGCATCTTTGTGATACAGAAGAACTTGCAATCATTGGTCCTGATGCTGGCACTCCCTGAAACTCACTGGGCAACGTGAGTGAGTGAATCCATGTGCACTTGAGTGTCCATGCACACAAACTCTTATATCCAGAATTAAACTTTGATGGTCTTAAAGGTGCCACTGGACTCAAACTGTGTTCTGTTGCTTCAGACCCACATGGTTACCCATCTGAATCAGGCTTTCGGTAGTCATTGATAGACCTACATATCCAGGAAGTTCAACTGGCCTTTTTTTTGTGCAAGAATTGGGTCACATTTGCCACACGGTTGGTTGCCAACATACCAGAAAAAAATGTTGCTTGCTCTTGTGCCTGATTAATAAAAAACAGGGCAACTAGCAACCTGGAAATGGCTATGTTTGAATACAGTATCACTTTCTTTAAAAGCTTTTACATTCAGACCCACAAAAAACCCTATACTCTGCAGCTGATCTGTGTTATTCTCATGTCAGTCGACTTTCATATTTGCACCCCTGAGAGCTCTGTGCAGGTCAAACTGCCAGCTGGCCATCCAAAACAGCTGGGTGTGTTTCTCTGCCTCTAAGAACAGCTTGAGGTTCAGAAATAAGAACATAAGAGAAGCCAATGTTGGATCAGGCCAATGGCCCATCGAGTCCAACACTCCATGTCACACAGTGGCCAAAAATACCAGGTGCCACCAGGAGGACCACCAGTGGGGCCAGGACACTAGAAGCTCTCCGAGTTAAAACCAGATAAAACTTTTCTCAGCTCTCAAGGGGACAATCTTCCACTGCTCATGTTGCACACAGACACAGCTGCACTGGCTGGCTGAAAAGCTGGCAAACCTAGAAGGTTTTGTATAATGTTGCACTCTTCCAAATATTCCAGTGCATATGCATTGTCTTCCCTGTGGTGTGATGTGGGTGGCTTTTCTTTAATCTACTGAGCCAGGGGATGAGCAACTTGTTAAGAGACAAGCAGGAATCTAGGCCTGACTCCGCATCATAAACAGGCCTTCTTGCCACAAATCCCTGCTATTTGTGGCAGTCATGCCACAAGGTAACCACACATGATCTAAATCCCTAATTCCTATGGGCAGGAGCATAAACTCCCCTGGACATAACTGACTCCAGCTTTGAAATCTGCTCTTATCACTGAAAATGGGCCTGGAACCTTATCCTACGGTTCATTTCTCTCCTACCCTGTAACACAAATCTCCTTGGCACAAAACCCATCAATATAATTGACTCACCTTGTCAATGAACGATGCAAACTTGTTGTTGAGGCTCTTGATCTGCTCCCTTTCATGCACGCGCACTTTCTGGATCTCTGGGTCAATCTCAAGATTGAGTGGTGATAGGAGGTTGGAGTTGACTGTCACTTGTTGAATGCCTCCAGGAGGGACAATGGGGCCTACTCTTCCAACTCCGACAAAACTCCCCATTCCCATGCCACCACCATAGCCTCCGGGACCATAGCCTCCTACTCCATAGCCTCCTGCTCCGAATCCCCCGCTGCCAAATCCCCCACCGCCAAATCCACTGCCACCAAATCCACTGCCACCAAATCCGCCGCCACCACCACCAAAACCACTTCCACCAAACCCACCACTACCACCATAGAAGCCTACACCACCACCAGGGCCAATGGAAATGCTCTTGGTACCTCCTAGGCTGTAGAGGCTTCTACTACCAAAGCCACCTACCCCTACATTTCCTCTCCCACCTGCTCCTACGCTTCCTCTCCCACTTCGGGACAAAGAAACTGAGCTGAAGCTTCCTTTAGTCCCACCGGGAATGACCGTGTTGGAAGAGGTGTAGCCACTGGAAATCCTGACCCCACTCCCAGATTTAGAACTGAACTGCCTGCTCATTGTGTCTGACTCAAAAGATATAGAAGAAGTTAGCAAGGGAATGGAAAGCGAGCTAGAGAGAGAGAAGGACAGCAGACCCCTCTCTGAGGTGAGACCTTGGCCTCCCCTCTATTTATACACTGATGTGAAGAGATGGGCTTGGCTGGGATTAGGTAATTAATTAAGACTTAGATCGTTACTGGGCTGGGTTAGATCTGGCAGCAACAAAATCCTTTTCAACGTCTTTAAGTGTTTCTTTGAAGTGAAGCAAGACACAAAAATTGCTTGGCTTGCAGGCTTTAATGGCACACACACACACACACACACAAATGTGTATGCTAACAAATTAATTTTACCACCACCACCACCACCACACCTAAACCAAATATAAATACGGCATCTCAGCAAAGAGGATTTAAAAAAAAAAAACCTTTCACTTTAATTGAGGATGATTGTTCTTCAAAATCTGACTTCAAAGGTTCATTTCCCTCCCTCCTTCAATCCTTTTTATAAAAACTCTATCTTTGGCTTGAAATCTGTCATTCCTCAGTGATAATGAAGGGGGCCTTGAGGCAATTGTGGTTTGTGGGATGTCTCTTCATGCACCAACTCTCTTTTTGGAACATGAAGAAGTATATTTCTTACCCCTTAGCTATTGTCAGTAGCTGCCTTAGGCAAAAAAAAAAAATCTACTTCAGTTGCTGTAATTGGAATTAACGTTTTTTCCCATCAACACAAACTGAGTTTATTCTGTTTGAGAACAACAGAAGTCAATGATGTTCTAGGCAGCGTGGCCCACTGTGGATGACCAAAAACAACACCTCAAAATAGAGGACAACATTTACACATGCTGATTTACATTCATACATGCAAACTGATGTATAATTACATACATGAACGCTGTCAAGTCGCAACTAACTTATGGTGACTCCAGCAAGGGGCTCTCAAGGTTGTTTGCCATTTCCTTCCTCTGCAGAGTCTTCCTTGCTGGTCTCCTGTCCTAATACAGACCCTGCTTAGCTTCTGAGATTTGATGAGATTGGGCTATACCATACCACCTTCCCTCCCCTTTACAAATAATTACTATAATTTATAATGCCCCCCCCCCACTTTCTTCCAGCTCATCCTCTTTCATTCACTTCAAACAGCCTGGCTAATCTGAGCCTCTGTGGCAGCTCTGGATACCTATGGGTGTTCAGGCACTGAGCCTCTACAGCTGCTGTAGCTTGTCTTACTGGGCAGAACGGGAACCGAGCTATTTTAGAGGGTGCCTCAAAACAAAGGACAGAAAAAGTGGACACTGAGGATAGGCCTCAAGAAAGATGACTGTTCTCTGAAAATGAGGACATCTGGCCACCCTAACTCTAGAGCAGTGTTTCCTCTAAGCTGAGTTAGTGTGAGCTAGCTCACAGTTTTTTAGCCTCTGGCTCACACATTTTGGTCTTAGCTCTGGAAAGATGGCTCCAGAGCAAACTAATTTATGCAGTAGCCAAATCATCTGCTCACAACTTTAATGCCAGTAGCTCACAAAGTAGGATTTTTGCTCACAAGACTCCACAGCTTAGAGGGAGCATTGCTCTAGAGTGATGGTTGTCCAGCACGCAAGTGTCTCTCAGCAGAGAAAACCAGTAATGGCAGACATACTTCCCGAAAAGGAAGCTTACCGACCAAGTATTCATCTTCCCCAACAATGTACAGGCACAGGAAAGTTTCAAATCTATTCTAGGGTGCCTGGCCCCACTGCTGGACCTCCTGATGGCACATGGTATTTTTGGCCACTGTGTGACAGAGTGTTGGACTGGATGGGCCATTGGCCTGATCCAACATTGGCTTCTCTTATGTTCTTATGTCTGTTTTTCCAGATCAGTGATGAGGCACCTGACAGGGCCAGGCAGAGCTCTGTGTGAACTGACTTTGTATCTTAGAGCATTTCCCAGGATCCTCTTCTTTGAGGTGAAGTCTCAGAGCAGACACATAAACAGGCAGGTTGACATGGAAAAAAGAAAATCATTTCAGGCTCAAAATCTTGAAGGCCACTGCTGTAAGGAACAGGTAGAAAGGTCTGGGCAATGGGTAAAAAGCTCCCCAAAGTGGCAGTTAAAATGAAGCAGGAATGCTCAAGGGGAAAGTGGTTCCTGGGACTCTCTAAGGAGGAAGCCTGTTACAGACCGAGGAACCCGGTGTCCGTTTGCAAGTGCAGCATTTTCCCTTCCCACTGATCTCTCAAGTCCCTTTGCCAAACTTTCTTTGGAGCAAATGCTCATGTTGCGCTACAACAGGCAGGAGGTTGATTGGCACATGTGGATTTATTAAAGTGTATGCAAGTTTAAAATGATTCAGTAGGAATTATCATACCGAAAGGGCTAGTCTTGCGATGTACGTCACGTGCACATCTAAAGAAATGAAGTTCTCAGAAACTGGCAATGAAGCTGCCTTACTGTGAGTCAGACCATCTGTGTGGTCTACCGTAACTGCAAATGGCTCTCTAGCATCAGAGGCAATGAAAGCTCTTTTCCCTCGTACCTTAGTACCACTACCTTAGATCCTTCAGCTTCAGGTGCCAAGGACTGGACCTGGGGCCCTCTTCATGCAAGGCAGATGCTCTGAGGATGAACAAGGGTCCCTTCCCAGTGAATCCTTGAGAACAAATATAAAATGGGATATTTGGCAAGGGCAGCTATAGAATGGATGTGGTTGGATCTCACGTTCCACTTACAAGTCAGAGGGATGTTTGCTGAGTCCTGTCTCCTGCTGTAGACCTCCAACTCCCCCCCCCCACTGTTTCTGGGGGTCCTATAGGGTTGCCAGCTCAGGGTTGGAAAATACCTAGAGATTTTGGGGGTGGAGCCTGAGCAGGGTGGAGTTTGGAGAGGGGAGGGAACTCAAAAAGGTTATAATGCCATCAAGTCCACCTTCCAAAGCAGGTGAACTGATCTCTGTTGTCTGGAGAGCTCCAACCACCACCTAGATGTTGGCAACCATAGGATCCCATTTCTCCCAGGAGCACCAGTTCAGTTATCATTTTGGGCTGCAACACAAGGAAAGAAGCAGAACATAGGTTTGTCAGGCCAAGCCAAACCAAACCAAGTAGTGACACGGGACGGGGGCATACAATGGCAGCTGCATCCCTGTGTCACTGCCTGGAGCCAACCCATGTACTCTGGTCTATGCCCCTGCAAGGTCTAGATCTCACAGATAGCAAACGAATTGGTAAAAATTGTGTCTGGACTGTACCACTTGGGACTGCTGGTTGGGGACTAGCACTATTGAAAACTCCAGACCACACACACATACCCTACATATAGAAAAGTAGAAGTCTGGAGGAAGTTTCTTTCTAATAAGCTAGTTACTTTATGTATTGAACTGCCTCCCCACACACGAATCAAGTGGTACACTTAGGGTTAGGGCTTCAAGGTGGGCCCTGAAGTCCTTCCAGTTACAACTGATCTCCAGGCTACATGGATCAGTTCCCCCAAAGGAAATGGCAGCTTCAGAAGGCATACCATAGAGTATACCATAGAGTCTAGGAGAAACAAGAGTCATGTACATATCCAAAGCAATGAAGTTTTAGAGTGACATGTATCTCAGCTGAGCTCCTTCCCTTCTCCAAAGTCCACCCTCTTCAGCCACCACCCCCAAGTCCCCAGGAATTTCCCAAGCTGCAGTTGGCATCCCTAAGTACAGCCCATATGTAGGTTTACTAGCTCATGAATTTTGTGCATATTGGATTGTATTTTGTATGGCTGAAACCTGTCAATCACCCACATCAATTCTTCTCTCCCTTTGTCATCTTCTTTATGTCATATATTTAGATTGTGAGCTTCTCAGAGCAGAGATTGGCTTTCTGTACTCTGTCCAGCACTGTGTACATTAGTGAAGGTATATAAATAATAAATGTTCCTACTAAGAACACTTGCATGGACAGTTTTGTTTTTTCCTCCCTTGGAGAAGGCCAAATGGGAGCATGGACCCATGGACCATCTACTCAGATTTTTGCTTGTTTTCCCTTGGATCTAAAATCAAAACCAAGTATGAATCAGCACAAAGCATGTGTCAAGTTCATTTGGGCCACTCAGTCTTCATGGCAGGACAGAATAACAATGTACATACGGGAATATCTAAAATAGTGTAGCACAAAAACAAAATCCCAGTTTGTACCCAGGTAAGTTCAGTGATGCAAATTCTCCATCATGTATATCTAAGATCAGGGTTTTCTTTTTTCTTTACGTGGCAAACAGTAACTAGGGGCTGGTTGGGTTCTGAAGCAGGTTCATTAAATAGGGACAAGAGTTATGCAGGACTCTCTGGTTTCTAAGACTTCGCCAGGAATTACTACCGTGTTTTTGAGCTTTTGTATGCAGCCCTAAGGGCTAGAGACTTGTCTTTTAAACAGGAGGAGGAGGAGATTGGATTTACACCCCGCCCTTCACTTGAAGTCTCAGAGTGGTTTACAATCTCCTATCCCTTCCCCTCTCCACAACAGACACCTTGTGAGGTAGGTGGGGCTGAGAGAGCTCTTTCAAGAACTGCTCTTTCAAGGACAGCTCTGACAGAACGTGGCTTGCCCAAGGTCATCCAGCAGCTGCAAGTGGAGGCATGAGGAATCAAACCCAGTTCTCCCAGATTAGAGTCTGCACACTTAACCACTACACCAAACTGGATAAGGGGGCAAATGATACCTTGTGTCCAAATGGATGTAAGGAAACCTTTTTGAAAAAACAAGACAATACAAACCTTTAGGAGGCTGAAATTTTGAGTGGAAGGGTGGGGGATGAAGGATACATAGCCCATTCCCCATTATTGTTCTGCTCAGAATGCCCCCTTTCAAATCATCCCTCCTCCATATGTATCTGTATTTAAGAAGGCAGACATCCATTTGGAACTCTGGGGTGGCAGAGAAAATCGCCACTCAGGAAGGAAACTTTGAATAGCAAACAGCCAGCAGGAAAAACAGTGAATCGCTCTACCAATCCCTTCCCCTCCATTGCTCCTCCACCCAAAACCGCATCCTCATGAGGGAGCTTTTCACTAAACAAACCCACTGAGGGCTTTTGTGCATGGGTTTGCACATAATGTGCAATTTCCCCCAAGGATCCTCAGGATTCTATGAACGTCTTCTGAGGTTATGTGCTAAATGGTCCTGCACTTTACTTCTTAAGTAACACATAAAGGTCCCGGTGCCAGTTTGGTCTAAAGAACTGGCACGAGACCCACACCTTGATAGAGAGATTTCAGGAAATTAATCTCCTCTTTGGGGATGAATCCACCCTGGCCTGCAGCAATGCTTTCTTTGAGTACGCAGCAATGTCATAATCCGGCACACCATCAGTCAGAAGCTGCCAGTGGGCGATGGCATCATAGGCAGGTGGGTCTATCAAAATCTGCCCTGAGGTGTGCAATTTCTTTATCAGTTCCAGATTGGCGTTACTTCAAACTGTCATTTGCCTGAGGTAAAAGGAAGCTTCTTTTAAAAGCCTAATGGGAGGTGGAGGGGGCTGTGTCCCCCACCTGATAGAACAGCCTGCCTGATGAAGTAAAAAAGGCATTTCTGTCATTCATAAAATGTGTAAAATGGGCATTTTCATAAAGGGAATAGTGATCGATCAATCCAGGGGTCCTTTCGTAAAAAAAGAGGTGCAGGAGCTCATTAGCATAACTTATTTGCATATGCCACACCCCCTGACGTCACCGGAAGTGTCATAAGGCCACACATCCCTGATGTCAGGTGTGTCAGAAGGCAAGAAGGGAGGGAGGGGGAAGGAAGGAAAGGAACAGGAAGGGAGGGAGGGAGGTGGGGGAGAGAGAGAAGAAAGAAAAAGAAAGGAAGGAAGGAAGGAGGGAGGAAGAAAGAAGGGAGGAAGGGGGGAAGGAAGGAAAAAAGAAAAGAACAGTAAGGTAGGTAGGAAGGTGGGGGGGAGAGAGAGAAGGGAGGGAGGGAGGGGAGAGAGAGGGAGGAAGGAAGGGAGAGGGGAAGGACGGGGAAAGGAAGGAACAGGAAGGTAGGTAGGCAGGCGGGGGAGAGAGAAGGAAGGAAGGAAGGAACAGGAAGGTAGGTAGGTAGGTGGGGAGAGAGAGAGAAGGAAGGAAGGGAGAGGGGAAGGAACAGGTAGGTAGGTAGGTGGGGAGAGAGAGAGAGAAGGAAAGAAGGAGGGAAGGGGAAGGAAGGGGGAAAGGAAGGAACAGGAAGGTAGGTAGGTAGGTGGGGGGGAGAGAGGGAAGGAAGGAAGGGGGGAGAGAGGGAGGAAGGAAGGGAGGGAGAGGGGAAGGACGGGGAAAGGAAGGAACAGGGAGGTAGGTAGGTGGAGGAGAGAGAGAGAAGAAAGGAAGGAAGGGAGAGGGGAAGGAAGGGAGAGGGGAAGGAGTAGGTAGGTAGGTAGGTGGGGAGAGAGAGAGAAGGAAGGAAGGGAGAGGGGAAGGAACAGGTAGGTAGGTAGGTAGGTGGGGAGAGAGAGAGAGAAGGAAGGAAGGGAGAGGGGAAGGAACAGGTAGGTAGGTAGGTAGGTGGGGAGAGAGAGAAGGAAGGAAGGAAGGGGAAGGAAGGGGGAAAGGAAGGAACAGGAAGGTAGGTAGGTAGGTAGGTGGGGGGAGAAAAGAGAGAAGGAAGGGAGGGAGGGAGTATTGAGGGAGGGGAGGAAGGGAGCTCCCCGGGGCTCGCGGCGCTCTGCCGCGACCCCGGGAGCAGTGGGAGGCGGGAGGGACAGGGCTTCTCTTGAGGGGGCGGGGGGGAGGAAGGGAGCTCCCCGGGAGCAGTGGGAGGGGGGAGGGACAGGGCTTCTCTTGAGGGGGCGGGGGGAGGAAGGGAGCTCCCTGGGGCTCGCGGCGCTCTGCCACGACCCCGGGAGCAGTGGGAGGGGGGAGAGACAGGGCTTCTCTTTCCTGGGGCTGGCGGAGCGCCGCCAGCCCCAGGAGTATTCAGGAGGCGAGGGGGAGGAAGGGAGCATTGAGGGGGGGCGGGGCTGTGTTAAGTGCCCGCCCCCCCGCCTCCTCTCTCCCGGAGCGACGCTCCGGCGCGCCCCGGCCCCAACGGAGCCCTGGATCAATCTATCTACCTACCTACCTATCAAATTTCTACCCCACCCTCCCAGCCAGAGCCGGTTCAGGGTGGCTTACATAAAATAGATAAGTTACATTAAAACATAAGTTACAATTAAAACAATTCTAAAACCATAATAAAGTGCTATGAACTGTTGTCATTCGTTTGATGGTGGCCGCCATTATTCGGTGTTCTTTGGTGATATAGTAGTTTTGTAGGAAAGGGCACCTTCTGTTTGGGTAATAAGGTTTTAATTTAATCTCCTGTGACATTTTAGGCAATTCTCTCCCACCCCCCAATACTGTACTGTTTACTGGATGCTGTCTTTCAGCAGTCCCTCATTGTGGAATCTTTTTTTTGTAATCATTGTTCTCATGTTATGAAATCCAGTTTATGTGAGGGAGTATGCCCTTTTAAAATTCTCATTGTTCCTTAATTTGTGTGATCCAGTTTTATTGCATGCATTATACAACCTTTGGTCCTGTGTTTTATTAGTCTGTAACCTACTCTAAGTCTCAACAAGAAAGGCTGACAAAACAAGAATAAATAAAATGGCTCAATTCTCCTGCTTCCTACCAGACCCTGATCCCATCCCTCATTCAATTCTATCTTTATTCAGTCGGTGTAGTTTAGCGTGGGGTAGCCCTGTTGGTCTCCAGTGGACGAGCAAGATTTGTGTCCAGAAGCAACTTAGATACCAACTAAGATTTCCAGGGTTATGAGTGTTCTGTCAGGCGTAACCACTGGTGGGTGAGTGGCTCAGGAAAGCAGTTTCCTTGCTAGTTCTAAGACAGTTCTTGTTGGCATCATTAAGAGATTGTGAGAAACAGGAGGATCAAGTGTTATTTCTGAGACTGAGAGGGAGGAAGGGCATTTTATCTCATCACTATAAATCTTTCAGAAGTGAATGCCATCTTGGTCCATGTCATTGTAAGCAGAGAGAACCAGCCCTCCTTTGAGAGCCAGCTTGGTGTAATGGTTAAGAGTGGCAGACTCTAATCTGGATAACTGGGTTTGATTCCCCACTCCTCCACATGAAGCCAGCTGGATGACCTTGGGTCAGTCACAGTTTGCTCAGAACTCTGTCAGCCCCACCTGCCTCATAGGGTGTCTGTTGTGGAGAGAGGAAGGGAAGGCAATTGGAAGCTGCTATGAGATTCTTTCAGATAGTGAACTGGGGGAGGGGGTACAAAACCAACACTTCTTCTTCTTTGATCTTTCTTTAATGAGAGAGTGAGACAAATAGTCTATATTTTTTCATTTCAAAACAGTAGTGGTCTACTCAAGAAGCCTTAAATTTGGATCGTCTGAGAAGAGTGCAAGGACTTTCTAAGGAAAAGAGTAAAATGGATAATTGAACTACAAGGGGCTGGCTCACGCACAGCCTCAGCATGATGTAAGTTGTATGTTCAGGTAGCTACACTCATATGTTCACATGTGTCTGGATCCCTCCCATTCAGTCTGCCTTGGAAAAGATTAGAGGGGTCAAGGGCATAAGCATAGGGGTTCCATGCCATGCACTGTGCTCTGTGGGAAGGTGGGTGAGCAGATGTGAACCAGAGGTATCTTCCTTTGCTCACTACACATAGCACACTGATATCATGGCAGTGCCTGAACACGGAATGTACCCCTTTTCCAGCTAAGTTTAGAAAAGTAACTCATGAGGTGTTGAATAAGATAAGAGCATGCAAGTGGTGAGATTTCACAGCAACTTATAACTGGCTGCAAGTCCAAAGACTTGTTTACACAAAATGATTGCTGTGGCAAGAACTGCCTAGGGGCAAAGACTTTGCTTTAGTGGCAAGGTACCTACATGCGCACACATGTTCCTTTATCTTCAGCAGCATCATACCTCAAACAGGGCCCAGCTGTTTAAAGAAGAGGCAAACGCCCCCCAGGAACTCAAACCATTGAAATCCTGTGCAGCTTTATTGAGTCAACATGCAGGCCCACCCCACAGCACAACAGTGTGTAAGAAAATGAAATTGGCTGTGTATTTCTACCACCCAGCATTCCCCCCTTTCCCAAAGGATCCTGGGAATTGTAGTTCTCTGGAGGTTTGGCTTGAAATACCTACCTACCAGAGATTTTTCATTACTTAAAAAACTAGAATTTTCAGGGATAATCCTAATACAGGTTCCATGAAAATGCATTTTATTTGATTCAAATTGCTTGCTACAAAGCAGAGTTTCTCCAAAGCCATTAAAAAAGAGTTTTTGCACACAATGGACAAGCTACTCCACAGTACACATTCTGTGTTGAGAAGACCAAGAGCTTTGTAAATGGTCAATCTGGTCCTTCAGGAAGTCTCATCTTATGGTTGTCCTTTTGCTTGTAGAAGTTGAGATGATTTTCAGGCCAGAAGAGCAACCTCCTACTCCTGCTGCTGCTGCTCCTCCAGAACCATATCCCACAATGCCTCTGCCGCTGCCAGAACTTGAACCGCCTCCTCCGACACCAAGTACACCTCCATAGCCTGGGCCACTTCCACCTGCCAGGCTGTTGTTGCTGACTACAGCTACAAAGAAAAAGCAAACAAAGCCACCAGAGAGATGATTATTCTAACAAAAATGCATTTATTTAAGAGAAAAACCCAAACAAAGTGGTCTGAGCTATGCAATACACAGTGGCTGGGACCCCATGGTAAATTTCCATTAGTGGAATGGAGGCAGTTTCTATCCATTTTCTACTCCAGAAGGACGTGGAGGAGGAGGGGATTGGATTTATACCCCACCCTTCACTACCCAAAGGAGTCTCAGAGCGGCTTACAATCTCCTTCCCCTTCCCCTCCACACAACAGACACCCTGTAAGGTAGGTGGGGCTGAGAGAGCTCTTGTGAGAACTGACCTTGAGAGAGCAGCACTGAAAGAACTTATGACTGACCCAGGGTCACACCAGCAGCTGCATGTGGAGGAGGGGGAATCAAACCCGGTTTTCCCAGATCAGAGTCCACACTCCTAACCAGCACACCAAATCACTACACCAAACTGGCTCTCAGACCGCCAACTCCCCCCTCCACTGTTCCTGGAGGACTCCACCTACTCCAGCTGTAGCATTCCATCTTCCCCCTTGTGTTGTTCCTTGGAGTCCTCTGTCCCTCAGGAACAACATTTTTGGCTGCAGGTGAAAAATCCTGTAATAGGGAGGCAATTGTGACTCAGTGTTAGGACACCTGCTTTGCCTATAGAAGGTCCCAGGTTCCCTCCCTGGAACTTCCAGCTGAAGGTGTTTCAGGAACCAGGCAGAAGGAAAGATATTGTTTCTGTCTCTGAGAGCACAGAGAGCTACTCCCTGTCTGGGATTAATTACACATTATTTTTCTTCACAGCATTCCTAGATCAGGGCCTGGAGTTCTGGAATTAGAATGGACTATAGAGATCAGCTCCCCTGGAGGAAATAGACCTCCACAGTAACTGGCTGACCACTCTGTAAGACAGGCTGTTGGACCAGACAGACCACTGATCTGATCCAGAGGGTTCTTTGTATGTTCTTAAGGCAGATTCAGAAGGTGAAATCCTGTCACATTCCGACTGAGTTCTTTCCCTTCCCCATTCACAGCTATGTTGGATCTAAAGGTGCTTGTGATCACAGCCTTAGAACAGAGGTTCTGAAAATGGTGCATGACTGTGGTTTGAAACTAAAGCTTGCAGACTGGTATAAGCCAAAGACCACATGGCTTAGGCTAGCCCAGTTGTTGGATCTCAGAAGCTAAGCAGGGGTGGCCCTAGTTAATACTTTGATGGGAGACCACCAAGGAAAACTCAGGGTCACTCCGCAGAGGCAGGTAATGGCAAACCACCTCCGTTGATCTCTTGCCTTGAAAACTCTATGGGGTTGCCATAAGTCAGTTACAACTTGACAGCACTTTACACCAAAAGTGTGAAGAAGCAGGCACTGGTGTGGATGTGAGGAACTGTGCCCTCGTCAGATCAACAGTGATAGCATTAAACAACAGCAGCTGGATAAGGGTCATGCAGAGGTAGGCAGTCATTCTAAAATAGGGGTTCTCAGCCTATTTGAGTCATGGGTAGAAAAAATGGAGCGAGCTGCACAGTGCAGCCTCACTAGTATAAGTCATAACCATATGCTTTGGTACTCATTAGAGATACCGGGTGCAAAGCCCAGGTACAGACCGATTTCCCACAAGGCGCTGCTCCGCCGTCGTTCTTCCCTTTCCCTGATTGTGTGCTTGAATTTCCTACTATTTGCCCCGTGCCGCATTTTGACCTGCAGCTTCGCCTGAATTCCCCACGGCTTCAGTGATTCTCAAAAAACAGGCAAATAGTGGGAAATTCAAGCATGCAATCGTGGCAAAGGGAAGAACGACGCCGGAGCAGCACCTCGTGGGAAATCGGTCACAGTGTGTTAATCCCAAGGATTTGGAAGAGAAGAAGAGGGAGGGAGGCAGACTCCAGCAGACTCTTGGGTGGTGATAATCAAAGGGCACCTGTGTGTCCCCAACCTCCCCTGCAGCCACACAATGGTGCGTCACTGCCAAAACAGAGAAACAAGAACATGTCTGCATGTGTTTAAAGCACCTTAAGTCTTGACACGCCAAGCATAACATGCCAATTTAGATGCAGTGGCATGAATCTCTGCCTGCATCATGATAACCTGCCAGCATCAAGCTTCTTTTTATCATATGGGCAGATATCCCATAGTCCCTTTTCAATACGGGGGCTTCAGGAACATGCTGGTATTGTGCACCCCAAAGACCGGAACAAAACTCTTCTGTGACTTACATATATTTACAGCACTGGTACATTCTCCAGACATCCTGTTGGGAAAAAGAGCAAAGTGAGCAAAATGAAATGTCTCCTTTGGCTGCCTTATATTATGCACATTATCCTAAGCAGACCTTAGTGGACATTTAGAAGGATGTAGCTCTGTTTAGGATTGCACTGTCAATTGCTAAGGGCACTGTCAGTTGTTAATTACACTGTCATATTGTCTGGACACGCTCAGCATGGCCACTGAACATATTCATGAGAGCTCAAGATGTCATTGCAGCAAGATCTCATGAGACTCAGCAAGTGAAGTAAGCAAAAGAAGGAGTCGTGTAGGGACTGAGAGTGTGAGCTCTGAGCCAGGAAGTATCTCAGACTCACCTGAGCAGCCTTGGGCAAGGTTCTGCTCTCTCATACTTTGCAATGGGGGGGGGGGGGAGTTAATCATTCTGGGCTTCTGAACAGAACTGTTGTGTGGAGTACTGAGTAACATATCCCTTGATATGTGCTAATGCAATAGTTAATTTTAATTTGTGGAGATACTAATGCATTGAAAGGACAAAATACTGGATTCTGAGTTCTAGCCTTGAGTTTATTCCACTGATGGCAGTATATTTGTGAGCAGTTTTCCTCTAGCATACATCCTTGGTGATTCAATGTGAAAATCT
The DNA here is from genome assembly GCA_029233225.1 of Lepidodactylus listeri. Lineage (NCBI taxonomy): Eukaryota > Metazoa > Chordata > Lepidosauria > Squamata > Gekkonidae > Lepidodactylus > Lepidodactylus listeri. The sequence continues at coordinate 50,635,120 of JARCFY010000015.1, read as the reverse complement.
TTCATAACAGTTAGCAAACTTCTGTACAGCAAAAGAAAGGAAAAGAAAGGGAATTGTCTGTCCCTTACCTCCCCCTCCTATCTTTCTATCCATTTCCCCCAAAATGCAAATGGCGATTGCAGCAACACTTTTCTAAGTGCTCCGAAAAAGGCTCAGAGCTCTAAGTGCCAGGATTAAGTCTCAGACTCATATTTCGTCAAACTGGTCACCAGAAGGCCCTTGGATGGAAGGGGATTTTTATCCAATTGGCTCCCAGCTCCAGGTTGGGAAATTCCGGGAAATTTGGAGGGTGGAATCTGTGAAGGGCACAATTTGGGGAGGGGAGGGACCTCAGCAGGGTATAATGTCATAGAATCCACCTTTCAAAGCAGCCATTTTCTCCAGGGGAATTGATCTCTGTAACCTGGAGATCAGTTGTAAGTCTGGTTGCATAATGCAGTCTGATTGGATTTCATAATCATCCCCAAATCATTTGCTCCATCATCATACCCACCTGAATTCCTCCTCTTCCAGGAGTGTCCTATAGGTGGCAATCTCAATGTCCAGGGCTAATTTAAGATTCAGGAGTTCCTGGTAATCACGCAGAAGTCGAGCCAGTTCTTCCTTAGATTTCTGGGTGGCGTTTTCCAGACCCATCAGTTTTTCCTTAGCGTCCTTGATGGCAGTCTCTCCGCGGTCTTCGCCCTCAGCAATGGCCGACTGAAGATGAACACACTGTGGGGAAAGTGCCAAGAACAGAAATCAATTCGTATGGTTTTTTACATGACAAGGCAATGAAGGCTTAAATGCTTCATCATAATTCATAAATTATTATTGCGCTGAACTGGTCAAATTACTATTTTTACATATTTCATAAATAATTATTTTGAAAGGTTTTTTTTAAAAAAAAATGAAAATATTTGCTTATTTTGTTTCCAATGCTGCTTAAATTATTCTGCTGTCACTATATGGAATCCCAAAGGCAGAGACTGGCACATTATGTATCTCCACTTAGGCAGTGAAAAAAATTACCTGTTTCTTTACATTTTCTGTTTCCCCTCTCAGTCTGTGGATGAGTCTGTTCAGCTCAGAAATCTCCACCTTGGAGTTCTTCAAGGCATCGTCATGCTTCCCGGCTGTGAGCTGCAGTTCCTGAAACTGATATTCGTCAAGATATTAAAAGAGGAGGCAGTGACTGCTTATCCTCAGGTTCATTTTTTTTAGGATCTGTTTTTTGAGGATCGTGAAGCAGGGGGGGAAATCAGGCAAAGTCACGGGTCAAAATGTGGCATGGGGCAAATAGTGGGAAACTGACGCACACAATCAAGGGAAAGGGAAGAGCGATGGCGGAGCAGCACCTTGTGGGAAATCGGTCCAGGTGTTTCCCAATCTGGAGTTGGCAACTCTAGGCAGAAACCAGACTAGGTGCCTTATGCACATGGACCAATCAGAAGAAGGAGTTGGAAATCATATTTAAGCTGTCCCCTCCTCCTCCAGGCGGTCTTCAGCTCGAGCGCTATTTTCCCTCCCCTTTTAGAAAGCAAAGCAGTATGGGATTGAATGGTCATTTCAAGGCCAAAGAGAAATATGAACAGAGGAGGCTCCTTTCTCAGACTGGCCAAAGAGAAAGGCCTTTTTTGCTTGCTCCAGAGTGCTTGCTGGGGTATAAATAAATCTAGGCCTGGTCAAGTAACTGACTGGTCACTATGGTCAGCCCCCACTGGTCACTGGCAGAAGCAAAATAAGTTGGAGGCTCAAGTAAGGTAAAGAAGTGAGCACCCGGAGGAAGCCAAAGCTTGAGGGAATGAATTGATTAGGAGATTCCTTAGGGGCTGGGCTACATCAATGTCTGAAACCCAATACTGGCCAACAAAATAATAATAGGGGACGGTGATGTGGCTGAGTCCTTCTCCATGAGTACTTATTTAGGAAATGTACTTGCTGCCTTTCCAGTGGCTTGTTTGAGAAGGTGTGCAAGTTGAGAGAAAAGGCACAGCAACAATGCAGTGCCTAGGTATGAGAGTTCACCCAAAATCTACTTATAGATAGGGCAACACATACTGCTATGGAATATTTAAATAAGATTCGTTCTGGTCTGTGGGGGCAAAGATGTTCTTGTATGTGTTGGCAGAGTTGAGGAAATGATCCAATTCATATCTTACCTTGCCTGGAGCAGGGGACTTTGGGGGCATTCCAGGGGCGGGCAGGAACATTGTGCAACATCCCCAACATGATGACATCACCCAGAAGTGATGTTATCATGCCAAGGACATCACGTGGGGGGCTGTTATTTGGGCAAACTCTATGGTTTCTTTGGCATCAAAACCATAGAGTTTGCCCAAATACCAGAATGTCCCTGTGTGACATCTTTGATGTGATGATGTCACTTCCAGGTGATGTCATCACATCAGGGATGTCACATGGCAATGTCCTATTTGGGGGTGGAGCTTCCCATGCTGGCCAGTTGTCTGGCAGCGGCCCCGAAATTGGGGTTTTCCCTGCTGCCACCGTGGGGATGACAACCCGGAATCCACACTTTGGAGTTGTTTTCATAGAATTTACTGCAACAGGATTTTGTAGAAAGACAATAACTGACTGCAGGCCATTAATAGAACAGTGAGGCCTTCAGAGCATAAGCACTAATACACACAACACACAGCAGAGAGAGAAAACAACAAGAGGTGAAATGCAAGAACTGCAACAAGAGCTGAAGAAAGAACTGCAAGAAACAAACATTCAATAATCCTTAAACACTAGATAATGTTCCACAGCTCCCCCAGGGTACAAGTGGACTAAATTACTCTGTCAGCAATATCTGTGGTGGTTAGACTCTTAGCAGGCTGCAGCTTCTCCAACAGTATATTGTACTGAAACAACATTTCAGCGGCTAAATCTATTTCGACAAGGGAAGTTCTCACTCAAGAAACGCTGTTTTAAAAAGTGTCAGGTGGTGATGTTTTGTCACAGAGTTTTACTCAAAAGAGTTCAAAAGGCCTTATAATGAACTAGACCAAAGTCAGTCTTGTCTGCTCTCACTGTCAGCAGCTATCCAGGGTCTCAGGCAGAGGTCTTTCACATCACCTTCTACCTAATCCTTTTAACTGGACATGCCAGGAACTGAACCTGGGACCTTCTGGCTCCAGATCTGGAGCACATACCTTGCTCTGATACATGGCATCAACCTCAGCTCGGCTCCTGCTTGCCATCTCTTCATACTGAGCCTTCACTTCTGCAATGATGCCATCCAGATCCAAGTCCCGATTGTTATCCATGGAAAGGATGATGCTGGTATCACTTATCTGTCCTCGCACCTGGTCCAGCTCCTGAAAGCCACAGAAATGCACATGAACACATAAAGTTGTCTTATGCTGAGTCAGACTCTTGGTCTATCAGGGTCAGTATTTTTCTTTTTCTTTTGGTGAGTATTGTGCATGTGTGCCTGGAAGTCATGGTTGACTTCTGGTGACCCCTAGTGGGGCTTGGACATTTCAGAGAGGTAGCTTGCTATTGCCTGCCTCTGCATCATGACCCTGATATTCCTTGGAGGTCTCCCATCCAAATACTTGCCAGGGTCGGCCCTGCTTAGCTTCTGAGATCTGACAAGATCAGGCTATCTAGGTTAGGACCAGGGTCAGTATTTTTCTATTGTGTCTGGTAGCAGCTCTCTAAGATCCCAAGGTCTTTCATATCATCTACTACCTGATCCTTCTAACTGGGTGGTGGCGGAAAGTGCCATAAAGTCTCAGCCAACTTAGATGACCTCATAGGGTTTTCAAGGCAAGAGACATTCAGAGGTGGTTTGCCACTGTCTGCCTTTGCATAGCAACCCTGGACATCCTTGGTGGTCTCCCATAAGCGCTAACCAGGACCAACTCTGTTTGATTTCCATAATTTGACAAGATTGGACTAGCCTGGGCCATCCAGGTCAGAATCTTTTAACTAGAGATGCCGGTAATTGAACTTAGGAATTTCTGGAAGCAAAAGAGATGCTCTTCCACTGAGCTGCTCTCATACCAGTGAGCAATTCCTCCACCACTCAAACAATAAATGTCCTCCACCTTATCTAAATCTAAAGCATATTTAAGGCCCAGCCTTAAACATGATGTTTGGGTAACCTGAAAACTTAGCAGCATGGTTGGGTTTACCACCCAATCAGGCTCTCAGCCAGAAATTTTTGGTTGGGAGAACAACTGAGGGTGGCCATCATTGTTTAATGGAAAAAATAATATTGTATATAACTACATTTATAAATAAAACATTAAAATAAAATATGAGCAAGTTAATTAAAGTAGCCAAAGGAATGGTTGGGGGAACCAAGGATTCATGGACCACCCCATAGCTATAGGCCTCAACCTAGATAAGATCACCTTCAGTTGTTACATTGATATGACAGGAAATAAAAATTCCTCATTCTTCCTGTTCCCTTGCATCTCCACCCCATGCAAAACAGACATTTGTATTTCCTACCCCTCTGGGCCATGTATAAGGTCTAATGTAAGATAAACAGGAGATGGAGAGGAAAGGAAGGTGGGGGTGGGTAAGAAGTGAAGAAGATCTTGCAGCAGCAGTTCCATCTGGACTAAGTTTGCCTTCCTTTTGCCGCAGCTACTACAAAGTTTGAGTGGGGACAGAAGTATGAGCCCTTCAGATCTTAGCCCATGGCTCACAGACAGTACCTTTGGATGAATTAGCAACCAATTCCCAGCCTACCCAAGATATATTGTTGGGTTTTTTGGTTTATCTGTAACACATTGATTTGTTGTTATAGGCCTCCTTGTGTCCCTTGGGCAGAAAAGCAGGGCATAGAAACAAATAAGGCACAAGGCATAGCATCACTAAGAAGCCTGATAACTGAAGGATGAACGAATACACACAGGTGGATGGCATTCAACTTTATCATGCCAATAACCCTTAACAAATGAAACCCCATGCCTAGAATTACTTCTTGCTTTGAAAGGTGAGTGGGAGTTTTTAAAAGTCAAAGTGATTCTTGCAAAGAGCACGGTAAACTTCCAAATAGCCTTCAAAAGAAGTTTCCTCACCGCATCGTAGAGGCATCTCAGGAAGTTGTGTTCATCAGTGAGAGAAGCTACCCTGGCCTCCAGCCCCACCTTGTTCATATAGGCAACATCCACATCCTGAAAAGAGATTTAAATGGATATCAAAGTTTGGGAATCTGCCAAATACAAACAATAGTTTTAAATAAAAAAGATCTAGAATAAATTTTAATCTTCGAGAGCTATCAAATCATGGCCTACGAGCCATATCCAGACCATCAGGGCCTCCACCAAGTCAACTCCTGGATTAGGTAGGGGGAATCACTGGAAATATATTGCCCTCTTCTCTCAGAAAAAAATAGATTTCAGGTTGAGGGAAGGAAGCAATGGAAATACTGTGGGCTGTATCCCCCTGGAAGGGGAGATGGGGGGAAAAATCTGCTTCCATCAGTATCTCCTGCTGATGGTGCATAGGATCTAATTATGGGGGCACTATGTGATTGCCTAGGATGCCAAACAGACCAGCCACCATCAGCCCTCCCCTGTGCAGTTACAGCATTGTGGAGGTACCAGAAGCCCCATCAGAATGCCTGCAACGGGAAACTCACTGTCTCCCTGCCTCCATGGGCCGGGGTGGGGCAGAGGGACAAAAAGGGCATTAACTGGCTAAGAGGATAGGCAGCATGTTTCTGCCTCCTGTTGCTGTAGGGTGGGGAGCTGAGGAGGACAGGCAATGCCCCCCACATGGGGGCAAGCAAGAAGGGTGGGCCCTGCCTTTTTGCCTCCCCACAGAGGGTAGCTTAGGGCCTGGGGTATACTTTCCTAGCAGACCCAAAGTCCTCAGGGAAGCCTTCCTCATTCCTCTTCACTCTCCATAACTAGATTCCCATAATGGAGAGGGAAAGCATTGAATCTTTCGCTTTCACAAAGCTAAATTGAAGGTGGAGACCAAGAATGCAGTGAGTTTTAACATGAATGCAATGGCCATCTGAATTTACCATAAATTGGTACAGGATGCTGAGACCAGAATGTTGACTGGAGTGGGTCATAGAGGCAATACCACTTCAGTCTTATTACATCTACACTAGCGCCCAGTTTGCTCCTGGGTCCAATGCAATGTGCTGACCTTTAAAGCCCTACATGACTTGAGGTTAGCATACCTTAATGACTGCCTTCTCCCATATGAACCTACCTGCCCCCTCCAGTCACCTTCAGAGGGCCTACTTTATATGCCCCTGTGGTCTGAGGGTTGATGGGTGGCCCCCCAAGGAATAGCCTTTTTGGTTCCTGGTGCCAAATCTTTGGAACTCCCTTCCCAGGAAGATTTGTCTGTCCCCCTCAGCCTCTGTCTTCCACCAGCACATGAAGGCTTTTTTGTTTCATTTGGCATACCCCCAATAACTTGTTAATCTCCCCGCCCCTTGCTGGTTGTGGTGTTTTTTGTTCATTTTTTTTCTTTTGTTTATATGGCTTTGTTGAATTATTTTATATATTAGTTCAAATGCTGTTTTAATGTTCAACTGTTTTAATGTTTTGATGTTTGCTGCCTTGGGGACCCTATTTGGCTGGAACGGTGGCACAGAAATATTTTAGATAAATACATACATAATAGGGTTGCCAAGTCTCTCCTGGCAATTGGTAGGGGGTGGGGGAACTTACCAGGTGAAAGAAGAGGGCCCAGGCCACATTGTCGGTGTCACACAGGAAGTGGCATCATCATGCTGCAATGTTGTTGTGATGCTCTAGTATTTGGGCAAAAACTCTATGGTAAAAATGGCTTGTACCATTGAGGGTTTTTGCAAAATACCAGAGCGTGGGCCAGATGTCACTGGCATGATGGCATCACTTCCGGTGCAATGCCAGCAATGTGGCCTGAGCTTTCCTCTCTCTCCTGGTCAATCTCCCCACTGGCCATCTGATTGGCAGCAGAGGGCAGTGCCTGGAAGCAGAGAATACCCTGCCTTCACTGGGGGGCTGGCAACCCTAAAACATAATAAGACTACTTGTTTATGTGCCAATTTAGCCCCTCACCCTGTTGCTGAATGTTTTTGCTCAGACTCAAACAACATGTTAAGCAGCTCTGTGCCTACATGCTAGCTGTTTCTGCAGGTTTTCCTGCATGTCACTTCATATGCTAAAGGGTTTTCTCAGCCAATCAGAGTAGCTCATCATTGTGGCACAGGGAATGAGTCACATGGTTGCCTAAGGAACTTCTTCTAGAATGACTACACTTCCTATGAGGCAGTACAACAATACCCAGGTGCCACTCGATCCAGATGAGTATAGTATTCCCGCATTTCCTAGTAAAAAAAAAGTCATTGAAATCAAATAAGTCACTCAGCCCTGAAACACTTCTTTTGCTAGTCAAAGAAATCCTAAAAACGGGTTTTTGGCAAACATGGGGGGCAAAAACTACAGTTCCCATGAAGCAGTGCAAGAACTGTGTAAATGTATCCAGAATCAATTTGCCATATCAAAGTGACACCCGAAGGGACACAGGGAACCATCACTCTAGTAAGGCACTAACTGTGGGAAGTAAATTTTTGCTTGGTATAAATAGTGTAGTGAACAGTATGCAATTGTACATATACAACCTTCACTTTTCCACAATCAATCATGGTGGAAGCATTAAAACATAGTTTTGTCAAATTTTGTGATGTGATAATTCCAGCTTGCAAGCAGGCCACAAACCAGACCAGGGGAGCAAACAAACATTCTTGTTGAAAATATTTTGTCACCCCCTAGCCAGATCCCAGACTGAAGGCAAAGACAATGCATTATTTCCCCCCTCCGCTGAACATGACAGGAGACTGAGTACTGAGCCTTGGGAGTCTAACGTCTTCAGTTTATTTTAGATCCTCCTCCTGTCCACTTTTCATTTACAGTTACCTCAGTTAGTTGGAGCCTGTATCATTACTTACCTTTTTCAGCAATACAAATCCATTTTCAGCAGTTGTGCGCCTGTTAATTTCTTCTTCATACCTGTTAGGAAAAGAGAGAGAGATGCAGAGCTAAAATACATACCATCGTGAATGTTATGATCTGCAAAGGAATTTTTCTTGAAAGTGCCTCTCATAAAATGAATGCCAAAAATGACGTATTTGTTGCTGCTCCACAACATTTCTTGGAATCCCATTAAACTTGAGCTTTGACATTCTCTAGAAATGGCAGATAAAACATGTACGATAACTCACAGTTCTGTTTCCCCTTGCTCTGCGCTTCATGTGCAGCAGGATTTTCTGATGTACAGCCTGAGGTCAGTAATTTGGTGAGGATAAAGAAACTGAGCTCAGATAAGAACTGTCATGATGCTTGTGGGTGGATGGGCATCTATGAGGGGGATATGTCAGTTCTAGGATAGGAACACACTATAAGGACGTGACTCAAGGAGTATTCTTGGATTCAGCAGTCTTTCTTAAGACCAGTCCTGCATTCTTCCTGCTTTGGCTGCTATACAACTGATGCTTCTTCCTGGAGGCAAATGCCATGGTCACTGTCTTGCAAACTCTGGCAACCTCTTGACTTGACTGTTACAATGTGCTGCAAATGAGGCTGCCCTTGGAAACACTATGGAGACTTCTGCAGAAGCAGAATGAGGCAGCTTTGCTATAGCGCAAAACTGTTCCCCTTCCTCCCAAAAGCCGAAATAGAATGCACTGAAAATGGGGGGATAGTGCTTTCAGAAGCACCAGAGACATTTCTGATGGCATACTGCAGCGAATCAGAAGTGCACACAACACTTGAAAACAGAAGAAAGGCGTTTTCAAGGGGGAAAAGCACTCAACCCTACTTTGTAAACAGGTCACAAGCTGTTTCATGTTTAAAAGGAGGGGGGGGGGGATCTGTTAGCATTGCAACCAGGAGCCAAACAGTTGTGTGTGAAATGGCATAAAAAAGAAACCAGAAGCTAAAATGGATTACAAAGGCTGTGTAAAAGCCACCATAATCAGGAGCTGACTGAAAAGCTTACATAATGCTGATTCTCCTATATCTTCCCTGGTTATCAGTTTGTTTCCTAACCAAGTTTGGTGTGCCCACTGGGACTTTTTAAGGCTGTAAATAGACTGGCTGCTTTTACCTTAGGAAATGTCTTCTCCCATATCTCCACCACCCCCATGAACTTACATGATCTATCAAGCATGTCATTTCAAATGCCAGCCCAATTTTCAGTGACATTCTCTTCTGCTAAGAATAAGGATTTGTTTTTATTGGAAGGGCTTGCAATAACAAACACCCTCCCAGTCTGTCAAGATGTTAGATTTCTGAATGACAGATAGAGAGGCTGTTGCTTACGTAAACACAGTATACAGAAGATGAAAGAGTATTCAGCAATGCATGATGGGAGGGGAAAGGGTTCAGGTAGTAATATGAGAAGAAAGGGTGTCACAAAAACACAAAAGCATATTATTTTCATTTGTGAAATGCTGGAAGGTCTGAATGTACAAGCATGGGCCTTTAAACTTTGTTGATAATCATGCTCCACTACCTTGCTGGTATCTGAAATGGCATCCCTAAAATGGAAAGCAGAACATGGTTTATCTATCCCCCACCCCATACCTGCGCTTAAAATCTTCCACTAAGTCCTGCATGTTCTTCAGCTCAGAACTCAGCCTTCCCTTTTCACTGTGTAGGGAGTCCAGGTGCTTCCGAATGCTGTTGATGTAGATCTCAAACAGAGGTTCGATGCTGTTCTTCATTTGGGAGCTGGGGTGTTGTTGCAATAGGTTCCATTTGGTCTCCAGGACTTTGTTCTGCTGCTCCAGAAATCGAACCTGAGAAACCATTTTTTAAAGAACTCAGCCAACTTTTATGAGGAGTTCTTTGCAAGCATCCATCAGGGACCAGATTATCAACAACAGAAAAGCTGAAGCCCAGAGAGGGAGGCCATGTTGTCATTCCAGGCCATTCCAGGAAAGCGTGGAAGCCAACTGTAATACCACTGCACACACATTCCACATTTCCTCTCATCTTCTGAAATTTTGTATTCAAAAATTTCAGAATATGGTTTTTACATTTCGTTTTGAGGAGGAAGACACTTTTGAAAATCCCTATAAATCTTGTTGACAAAACATAATTGTGTTTCAATTCTCTGCCACATATTTTATTTACTTATTTATTTGAATACTGTCTTCCCAGTGAGGGACCCAAAGTGACTGACATCATTCTTTTCTCTTTCATTTGGTCCTCCTAGCAACCCTCTGAAGCAGTTTAGGCTGGCAACAGTCCTGCCACAATAATTAAATTCCAAACCAAAATGATGCGGTCACTTAACTGCTTTGGCTGCATCTCCTTATAAATAGATCATAGGAGAAAAATCAGAAAACCCAAACCTTCTTGTAATGTGCTCAAACCAAAAAGCATTGCACTATTTTAGAGTTCCACCATATGTGCATCAGGGTTCCCAAACGTACACTTTCAACAAATAGACAACCTAGGTATCAAGGCTGACCTAGCAGGAGTCTAATGCTACAAAACAAAAAGGGTCACAAGATAAGTTAGCCCCCATGAGCACAACATACTTCTATGTACGCAGCCAATGCAACCACTCCTGGTTTGCTCATTGATCTTGTTATGCTAATTGGAGCTGCAAGGTTGCTGGATCATCTACCCTGGACCCAACTGTATTAGTATAATGTATCTATCCTCCCCACACACTGTTCTTCTTTTCTTTCCCACACATTTCCTGTTTTCCTTTATTTTGATAAATGTTATGATTTTCTGGTTGTGGTTAGAAATGGGTTGATTTGGTATGCTTTACCTGTATTGTTTTATTATGAAGTGCCATAATAATAGATTTAAAAATAGAAAAGCTGGGAGCCTTTATGCATATCTGTGATACTGTAAAGCAATATATGAATCATGCCTCATGTATCTGGGCATGATGATCTAGCCAAAGTTTAAGTGCTTTTCTGGGCAATCATCTCCAGAAATACTCTGGTGTAAGGCCACTGGAACGGAGTATGTGCAGAGGACTGTACTGCTTAGGTGCCATTGATTTCAATGAAATATAAAACTGCTTAACTTTGGCTGCAGCAAGCCATTTGTCTACAACATGGGCAAGTGCACAACGAAAACAGCGACTTTGTGAAGAAAAAGGAAGGTGAGAAATTTACACAGAAGTCTTTAACTTCTTGAAAATACTTCCTGAGTCAGCCAAACTGGAGAATGTGCAATTGGTTGACTTGAAGTGGTGCCGAACATGGAATGTACATGCAGCCATGCAATTCCACATGCAACCAATTCTAAGTCCATAACTGAGTTCAGTGATGTTTACTCCCAAGTAAATGTGCACAGTTTATCACCCTTTGGCACCACAACTAGCCATAAATAGAAACTCTTTTCATCTTCAGACAACTTTAGAATTCATGTAATTTTATGTGTTGATTCAAGAAGCAGTGAAATTAAAACTGGGCAGATATGCAGGCTGACATTTCAAAATTTTGAATTATGATCTTTGGCCTAAGAACTTCAAAAAAATAAAAGACGGATTCCAGAGGAACAGGCGTGCTTAGTCTGCTACAGCAAAACCAAAAGATTTTGTGGCATTTCAAAGAACATAACAGGTTATTGTGGTGTTAGTTTTTATAGACTAAAGTTTGCTTTCTCAAAAACAAAAGGTACTTCCTTGGCTGGCAGATATAAGGGGGGAAATACAAACAGTAGAGCTAAATGGCTCTGAACTGAAAGGGGTGCAACCAGTGGTGTTTCTATGCAGAACCAGCTGTTGTAGCTTTTAGAGTGTCAGATTGAGGTCTGGGAGACCCAGATGTGAATCCCCACTGTGCCATGGAACCCCAGTGACTTAGAGCCAGCGGCTCACTGTTTTTCAACTCACAGGGTTGTTGTTGTAAGGCTAAAATGGAGGTGGGAGAATGACATTGGAAGCCTCTTTGGGTCCCTCTTGATGTATAAGTCTATAAATGTTCATGATGGAAGGGCTGTGGTTTAGGATTGGAGAGTATGTCTTGCGCACAAGAGATTCTAGCTTCAGTCCCTGCTGTCTCCACTTGAAGGGTCTCTCAGTCAGGTAACAGATGACAGCACGGTTGGAAGGCATGCAACCTATCCATGGACTAATGGAAATGGTGTTTATAATCTGAGGCCAAACTGGAAGTTTTGGATGACCTATGTTTGGCATTTGAGGTGTGCTTTGGTGTTTGCCTGCTTCATGTTGATCTTGGAAGGTGGGATAAATAGGCCAGGTCTTTGGTAGGGTTGCCAGGTACCCCCTGGCCACTAGCAGGGGATGGGGGGGGGGGGGTGTTGCCAGATCAAGGCTAGGAAACTCCTGCAGATTTGGGCGTGTAGTCTGGGAGGACAGGGACCTCAGTTGAGTGCAATGCCATAGAGTCTACCCTCCAAAACATCCATGTTCTCCAGAGGAACTGATCTCTGTGGTCTGGAGATGAGCTGTAATTCTGGAGAATCCCCAGGTCCCACCTGAAGGCAGGCATCCTCAGTCTTTGGCCATAACTAAGGATGTCAGGAATAAGGTAGGTAGCTCAATACAGGTAAGCCAACTTAACAAGCACCCTGGGGCACTGAATGATGAAGGGCCATTCATGGTGGCAAAATATTGTCTCCTAGATCTACTGGGGCCTGATCTCCACAATGTAGTAAGAGAAAACAACAGTAACAGCAGTTAGACATCTCACCTTGTCAATAAACGAAGCAAATTTGTCATTGAGGGTCTTGATTTGCTCCCTTTCTTCTTTCCGTACTTTCTGGATCTCAGGATCAATTTCCACGTTAAGAGGTGCCAGGAGGCTGTGGTTAATGGTCACTTCTTGGATTCCACCAGGTGGACAACAAAGAAAGCTGGGACTATTTCTTCCATTGCCAAAGTTGCCAATGATATACCCACCACCGGCAAATCCACCATAGCAAAACCCACTGCTGCCACCAAGTCCACCTCCATGCCGGGCACTTCCTGGAACCACACTCTGGGAAATACTTTTCATTCCCCCAAGGTTGTAAAGGCTTCTGCTGCCAAAGCCACAGTTTCTGCTTGCTCCTCCCATGTGCCTTCGGCTTGGAGGGAATGCAGTGCTCCTTGTCCCTCCGAAAACAATAGCAGAGCTAGAGCTGAATCCCCTTCTTCCTCCCAAAGGCCTGGCATTCACCTGCCGACTCATGGTAGCATGAAGATTGAAGCCAAAGGACAGAGGAACAGTGCAAGGTCCTCTCTGAAGAGTCTTCCTGTACGTATTTGTCCTTTATATAATTTTCAGAAGTTGACCTCAGTGGGACAAGTGAAACAACAGAAATTTGAACTATTTGCAGGCTTGGTTGGCCAGACACTAGCCCATCCTTCTCTGGAGCCCACTAAATAATGTGTTCACACCTTGCTCATTTGGGTGAAATGCAGAAAAATGACGTTTATTGGAATTACCAAATGTTCATAGTTAGCACTTGGCAAGCATTTTGACAGCAAGAATCTCTATATATATTATAATTAACAAACGAGTCTCTGCCTCTTGAAGCCCCTCATTGATCATATTTGTCAATCATAGCTGACACAGGAATTCAAATGTCAACTGCAAAACTTTTTGGAAACTTTGATTTTTTTTTCCTTGGCTTATTATTTTGTGCTGTCATGTAAACCTCTCCAGGTCCTGCTGGGTAATTTACGGGAGTGGTTGACAGTTTGCGCAAGTTGCCCCCCTCCTTTCCTTCCAGAATGTCAATTTCTAGGCAAAGGAGTTTACCGTTTACTACTTGCTGAAAACAGGTCTCGTGGGTGACCAAAAACAGGCCTCTAAATGTAGGTCCATCTTCTAAAAGCTGTGTCCTACTTGGCAGATAATAAGGAGGCTGAGACAATTTCTTCCACTGTCAAAACTGCCATTGATGCCCCACCATCAGCAAATCCACCAACTCCACCTCCATATTGAGCAACTCTTGGAACAAAGCTGGTTCCAAGCATGGGGGGGTGCACCTGGGCAGAGAGTTCCCAGGACTCTTTTCACCACCAGGCCCTCATGCCCTCCTTCCTTCTCAACCACCTGCACACCTCCCACCTGCTTGCACGTCCTTCCCTTGTCTGTTCTCCTGCTGCCCATGTGCACAGCTTCCTGAAACTCTTTTCTCAGTGGTACCGGCCAATGCACTGGGTACCTGGTAATGAAGTGCTAGCAAATGAGTGGGGAGGGGGTACTGGCAGCAGTAGAAACCTTGGGCCCTAGCAACTGCCCCTCCTCAGGGTAATACTACTTTACACAGAGAATGATTAAATGGTGGAATTTGCTTCCAGAGGACGTAGTGGTGGTCACAGGAATAAACAGCTTTAAAGGGGGATTAGATATATTCATGGAATACAAGTCTATCAATGTCTACTAGCCATGGTGACTGAGGGGAACCTCCACATTCTGAGGCACTAAGGCTCTGAATCCCAGAGCCAGGAGTCAACCTCAGAAGAAGGCTTCAGCCTCTATGCCCTGTTGTGGGTCTTCCAGAGGAACTGGGCGGCCACTGTGTGAGACAGGATGCTGGACTAGACAGACCACTGGTCTGAACCAGCAGGGCTCTTCTTATGTTCTTATGCTGAAACCAGCCGTGGCCCAGAATCACACCAAAAACATGCTTCTAAGAATGTCCCATTTCCAAAAACACATCATTTACGGGTGAGCTCAGTCACCTTGGTCGTTTTGCTCAAGGTTTGAAAGGGTCACCCAGTCAAGAAACTTTGTACCTGTGTGGTTTGTTGCATTTTGCCTAGCAACCTTCCAAGTGGACACTTTTACAGGCTTTTCTGCATGTGTTGCTTTGTATGCTACTAGATCATGGGCCATCAGTTGTGCCTTACTAAGTAGCTCCATTTGTAACTTATGAGTTGCAACTTGTGGTAGGTTTTGTTCAGAAGAAGAGGAGGAGGAGGAGGAGATTGGATTTATACCCCACCCTTCACTTGGAGTCTCAGAGCAGCTTACAATCTCCTTTCCTTCCTCTCCCCACAACAGAAACCCTGTTGTGAGGTAGGTGGGGCTGAGAGAGCTCTGAGAGAAACTGCTCTTGAGAGAACAGCTCTGAGAGGACTGTGACTAGGGCTGCCAACTCCCCAATGGGGGTGGGGATTCCCACAATTTTGGGGGCTCCAATCTGCCGCCGGCACAATGATGTCACCCAGAAGTGATATCATCACACCAAGCACATCAAGTGGGGGACACTCTAACATTTGGCTAACAACTCTATGGTGACCATAGAGTTTTTGGCCAAATGCTAACGTGTCCTCTGTACAATGTGCCCAGCACAATGTTGTCATTTCCGGGTGATGTCATTGTGGTGTGCGCACTTTGTGCGTGTGCCAAAAGTCCCTGGGACCAAGCCAGGATCCCCCCGCTGGCAGACAGGCAAAACCTGGTAACCCTAATTGTGACTGACCCAAGGTCATTCAGCAGCTGCATGTGAAGGAGTGGGGAATCAAATCCGCTTCTCCCTGATTAGAGTCCACACTCCTAACCGCTACACCAAACTGGCTCACTGTTGGTGGATACATCTTCTTGTATCACTGGTTCAGGCATGCATTACCTGGAGTCATGAATGGGTCATTAAAGAGGCCTACTTTTTCACCACAGATCAAAGTTTGGCCCCTCTTTGTACCTGCACGGTTAGAACACATGGGAGGAGAATGCTGTATAGAGTGGTAGAATACAACCCAGTATTCGTACCCACTTCTTCAAGAACTGAGCTCTGACTCACAAAAGGTCATGCTAGAATAAAAGTTGCTAGTCTTTAAGGAGCCATTGGACTTCTATTGGACTTCACAGGTTGACTGCTACAATGTGTTTACATGGGGCTGCCCTTAAAAACTCTGTGGAAGCATCAGCGGTTCAAAATGCTGCTTCCTGTTAGGGTAGGAATGGAACAAATGCCTGGATTTTGTAATGGGCTGGATGAGGGCCAACAAATGGAATCCTAGTCCATACAAAACTGATTTTTGATTGGTAATTATTGAAATCAATTACGGAATAATCAATTATGGAATAATACAAAGCCTGCAGAGCTATTTCAGCTATCTTGGCAACCATTTGTTCTTTTATATGAATGTTTGGTATGAATGTTTGGTCTAACATTGATCCTCATAATCTGTTTTAGGTAATTTTTAATTAATGGGAGTTGCTCGTTTTTCAAAAAAAAAAGTTTTTCTTCAAGTATTTTGAAATAAAATAAATCAAATGTTCCACTACCTAATAAAGCCATCCTCAGCAGAGTTCCTCCCTTTGAACCCCATTGAAGCCAATGGGCTTAAAAGGGTTTAACTCTGTTTAGGATTGCACTGAAAGAGACTTCCTGTTCAATTATTTATTTTGCTCTTGGGTTGAAAAAGATTGACAGGGTGATTAAAAGTTTTACAAGCCTCACGAAAACCAAGATCATTGACGTAGTGAGGGCTGCCTTGTCTATTACAAAAACCTTTCTGGAGCAGCCCATGCCTTCCGTCACTGCCACTTACTTGAGCCAGAAGTACAGGTCTGCACTGTTCTCTAATATATATAGTTCTTGGGTGGGTTATTGTATTTGTTTGCTGGCTAAATGCCCTGGAGTGTCCATAAATCTACTAACAGAGCTGACAGCTCCTTTCATGTAGCTATGCAGGGCCAGCCCAAGGATTTTTAGTACCCCAGGTGAACAATGACTTTAGCACGCCACTCCCATTCATTAGAGAAAAGTGAGAAGGCACCATTCTCTGGACACTGCTCTTCAGAACATGCATAATTTCCTTACCATTTCTACACCTTTCTCCACTCCTTCTGAAATGAAGTGGCCATAATCCTCGATAAACTTAGCCACGTTCCGTGCATGGGTGGACTGACGGCTCTTAAAAGAGGACAAGCAAGGCATCTTGGGAAGCATGTTTCTGAGCACTCCCTCGTCTACCCCAATTGTTCTGCCACCCACTAGTTCAGAGAACAGGTTTCATTTGGCATTGCTGCTCTGTGGCGCCATGGGAAGGCTGCGTAGTCCTGACATCTCTCTGTGTTGCTGCGCTCCTTTTTGCTTTTGAGCAGTTTGAGAGCCTGTTTGGGATTGGCAGCAGAAAGACCTTCACAGTCAGGGAATCAGCCCATGCTACTTGCCTTTCCCACTCCTCCTGTCCTCCCACCCACAAGGCAGCTCCTTTAAAGGCCTCCTTTATTTATTTATCAAATTTATACCCCACCCTCCCAGCCGGAGCCGGCTCAGGGTGGCTTTAAAAGAGAAACCTATTACCTCCACCACTATGCATAGGCTGCAGTACAGGATGAGTGGGGTCTCCAGCTTGCACAGAGCCATACATGCCATTTCTGCCTGCCTCCAATCCCAAGAGCCTCTCCTGCCCCTTTTACTCCTTCCTTGTCCAATCACTTGGCAGGCTTATGCTAAAGATTCCAAGTGACTGGAAATCATCCTCCTTCCTCTCAATCAACCTCCCTCTCTCTCCCCCTCCGTCTCTCATTTATTTCTTCCCTTCTCAGTGACTAGGCATGGTAAAGGGGGAGGCAGGCCAAGCACATCTGTGGTGGGCCTCTTTTGGGACCACTGCAGGACTGGCAGAGCTCTAGTGCCCTAGGCATGTACACCTAACAGACAGGTCTGCTCTGTAGTTTAAAATGTGGAATTCACTACCAGAGGATGGATTGATGGCTACAGACACAGAGAACTTTAAAAGGGATTAACAGATTCATGGAGGATATGTCTATCAGTGGCTACTAGCCATAGTGACTAAATGGGGCCACATTCAGAAGCAGTAATCCTCTGAATACCAGTGCCAGGAGGCAACATCAGGGGAAATCTTCAGCCTCGATGTTGGCCTTCTGGGGTAACTGGTTGACCACTGAGAGAGACAGGATGCTGGACCAGAAGGACCATTGGTCTGATCCAGCAGGACTCTTATGTTCTTAGCTACCACTGCTGTTGACAATCTCCCTCCTTCACCTGCTCTTCTAGTGCAGTGCTTCTGCTCCTCTAGTAATCCAATTGATACACTATAGTTGTGGTCACACATGCCAGATAAAGGGGGGGGGGGGAAGCGAGGCTATTTCCTCCAGAGGAATTTGACCCATAGTTGTGAGATCACACCTCCCTTTGAAGCGGTGGGTGCAGCCCGTCAGTGGTTGATCAGACGCAACTGTGGGTGAGTTGGGTTTTTTTTTGCCATTTGTTTCCCATGCACTTAAACAAGGAATCAATTAATTGCACCTCCACACTGAGGGCTCTCTATGGAATTTGTGATGATTCACATACTGAGAAGGGGGAAAAAAACAACAGCATGGAGTGAGGATGGCTCAATCAGACCATCCCGATGCCATGAAAGTACACTGGAGTGATCAGACGGGAAAGTCCATCCATGGCCCATTGCAACCTGTTTACTACTGGATTTTCCCCGGTGTCTTTTAACTCCGCTTCTGCAGCAGAGCAGAATGGGTTGCCAATGGCTGCGGGGTGCTTCCCAGATGTTGCAGTCTGATTGCTCCCTTTAAATCCGCCTGGCATTTGCACCTATGTCAGGTCTAATTGTGCGTATGATCGCAGCCTACAAGTATTTTTTTTTCCCAGAGTAGTCCTCACACATACACATGCTGAGTGGAAGAACAGCTATTACTAGGTTTTCAGTCCCAATAGCTCTTGGTGTAGTATGAAATCTCTTTTATGTGGTCTAACCCAACTTAGCCTGCATAGTACCTCTTATGTCTTGTTAAACTTCATGTCTTGTTAAACTTCAGAGTTGAACAGTTTGAAAATGTGCACTGTCTGTTACTTGAACAATGGCAAATTTTGAGTCCAATGGTACCTTTAAGACCAACAAAGGTTTATTCAAGATACGAGCTTTCGTGTGCACACACACTTCTTCAGATACAATGAAATGGAAATAGAAATAACAGTCATACATACAGACGATGGGAGGTAAATTAGCACACAGAATAATGAAGATTTTTTTGAACAGATTAAAATAATAACAGTCTTAGTTTATATGGCTATCATCTGTTTGGGTTCAACTTGTGGGGGAAAACATAGCAAGGAAATACATATGCTCATACCTTGAATAAACCTTTGTTAGTTTTAAAGATGCCACTGGACTCAAAATTTGTTCTACTGCTTCAGACCAACACGGCTGCCCACCTTGATTTGTCTGTCACTTGTTAGTGTAGTCAATACACCTGAAACATTTTTGTGTGATACACCACTTGTCTTTATTATTTAGTAGTATAAGCATGGAAGTTCTGGACAGACACATAATGGGCTCCTCTCCACTGTGCTAAACTGGCCCCCTTAACAAAAAAAAAATTGCCCCAAAAAAAAAAATTAATTCTGGCTACAGGTCTGGGAAAGACCCTTATCTGAGACCTTGGAGAACTGCTGCAAGTACAATACTGATCGTAATCGACCAGTGACCTGACCCAGTATAAGGCAACTTCATGAGTTTATACAAATGGGCAAGAGAAGATGCGAAGGCTGCTGCATCTCCTGCTTAAAGGGTAGTTTAAAGCTCTGGCACTACAACTCCAGATTGCCACCTGGCGAGCCTAGTTTGGTTGCTGCGGTTGAGACAGAGAAGTGGCAGCAGCAACCGATCTTCAGGGCGCTGGGCATGCCCTGTCCAGAGACTACAGGCTGTTGAAGAACATCTTGACATATGTTTTGAGACGTTTCTTTATGCGACAGCCTCGGCATTCGCAAGTGGAAACTCCCCCTCCTTCTGAAGTGCTAGAGCTTTTGCTGCTGCTGGAACTGGAGCTTGAACTGGAACCGGAGCTGGATTTGCTTCTTTTGCTGCTGGTTCCACAACTCTCTACTGTTCCTCCTCCTGCAGGGACACTTCCTTGGCAACGTGCTGTTCTTCTGTCAAAACTGCTGCCTCCAGAACTTATGAAGCTCTTGTTTCTCAGAGCTACAAATAAGAAAGGAGAGGGGACTTGTGACCCGAAATGTGATGGCAACCACATTCCAGGCATGCCCTCAGGGCTGCCAGGGTGCTCAGGACCAGCCCATGAACAATTCTTTGAGCCTTGGCCCCAAAGAAGCCCGAGATCAGAATCCACAAAAAGTGCAAGTAGATCATAAAACAGAACATGTGTGAACCATACTCCTATAATGACCTACAGTTACGCCAACATTTCTAATAATGAACCTGGCC
The DNA here is from genome assembly GCA_029233225.1 of Lepidodactylus listeri. Lineage (NCBI taxonomy): Eukaryota > Metazoa > Chordata > Lepidosauria > Squamata > Gekkonidae > Lepidodactylus > Lepidodactylus listeri. The sequence continues at coordinate 50,615,029 of JARCFY010000015.1, read as the reverse complement.
CCACCTGCGGATACTAAAATCCATGGACTGAGGCCAGGTGGAGAGAAGGGGGATTTGCAGAAAATTCTAAAAACACTCCCAGAATGGAGGGGGGTTTAATCCCTCACCCCAAAGGAACCTCTCTCCATGCTTCCACAGAACTGCCACCTCCTCCAGCCCTGCCATCACTGCCTCTCCTCAGCATCCTCTGAAACTGTGAAGCAGCAGCACAGAGAATGGGAAAGCCAATGGGGGCACACTGTGGGCGGGAGAGGAGGAAGAACTACTGCTGGCAACGATGCCAGTCCCACCATTGCTGCCTCTCCTCAGTAGTCTCTGAGGCAGCAACGCTGCATGCAGGGGAGGAGGAACGGGCAGCAGCACAGTGGGTGAGGGAGAAAGAAAGAACCCCTGCCCACAGTGGTGCCAGAAGAGGAGCTACCACCGGGTCCTGTCCCCACCTCCTGCCAATTTATCTGCCATGTCCCCCTGCTGCAGTGGCATGAGGAGGAAATGAAGACACTTCAGGCAGTTGGGGTACAAGTAACAGGAGAAGAAGGGGGGGTAACAAGGGGGTGGAGCAAGAGAAAGATAAAGTGAGGGAGAAAAGTGACAGTAGACATGGGGAGAGAGCAAAAGACAGACAGACAGGAGCATTTCCGCAGTAGTGAAATTCCCGGCATTGAAGTTTTTAAAATGGCACATTGTGTGAAATTTTCCGCAGTAGATTTTTCCACACCAGGCGCAAACCCGGAGTTTCCCCCTTCTTACCCTGCGTTTTAGAAATCCCCAGTTTTAGCCAGTTCTGAAAACATGGGGTTAGAAGGAGAAAACTTTGGGTTTGTGCCTGGTGAGGAACAACCTACTGTGGAAAATTTCACGTAACGTGCCATTTTAAAAACATCACTGTGGGGAATTTCACTACTGTGGAAATGGTCAGGGTGACAGTAGGCTTGGAGGAGGGAGAAAAAGAAGGGCAGAGAGAGTGAGATTAGGCATCGGGGAGGGAGAAAGAGTAAGACAGACAGTGAGAGTAGGGGTGGGGGAGAGGGGAGGGAGCAAGCAGGATGTGATGGCCACTCCTACAAGTGCCTGCATGTCCCTGTTTTGTTATTATTTTCTATTACAGAATCTTGGATATGAAATAAAGGAGCTTTCCTCTGGGCAGGAACTCCCATTTTGCCCTGTTAATAATGCCTGCTTCTCACCAGTACGGGTCAATATACTTGTTACTTACTTACAACGCCTGGAATCCCATCACATAACCTATTGGAAAGAGAAAGGCATTTTACTAAGCCACACAGATGAGTAGTGAGAGACTTTCCTCAGGAGGATCCCCCCCTCCCAAGATCTTGAATGTGCTCCCTGATTCATTTTTCCTTCCCTCCCAATGCAGTTTGTGGTTCAATCTGCTTGTGGAAGACATCAGCCATAGTTTGGACTGTATGAATCCTTCTCTGCCAATGGCATACCTCGGCCTAGCTGGTCCTGAAAAAATGGAAACATGTTGAGTTCCAACTTTTTTATCTCCTATTTCTAGGAATGCAGCAGTGACCAGGTGAGGTTCAAACAGTTAAGGTTAGGGCTGTAGCTGCAACGGGTACCTGAGGGTACATTAGTCCAGCTACACTGCTGATTCACAGACACACACACACACACACACACACACACCCCAAATTGTTTTTGAGAAACTGGCTTTTTTATTTGTGACATTACAGCTTCCATTTCTTTATTAGTTTAGATAGTGATATTTATATTGTGCTTCTCTCCCCTTCAGGGACTCACCTTTTTGGCCAATCCCTGAGATTATAAACATTTTCTCTGTTGGTATAATTTATATGGGTCACCAGATTGTATTTATTTAAGAGGCTTTAGAAACCACTATTCATGGTCAAAGACCTTCTCAAAGCAGCTAACCAAAATTTTAAAAATCACAAGATACTAAATCACACAGTTCAGTGTTTTTGATGCAGAATTGGGACTGTCTGAGAGCAGAAATTTACCTTACCTAGTGCAAAATACACATAGTCAATGGATCTGTACCAGTTTCTACCATCCAAGAATCTCCTGAGCTTATCAGCCACATGTACAAATAAAACAGATCTTTTTTTAAAAAACCAAATCATTCAAACACCTGCTTTCCTCTCCTTCCAGAAGTTTCTGGTACACTGTAATCTCCATATCCATGGCCAGTTTAACATACATCAACTCCTGATACTCTTTCAATATTTGAGCCAGCTCTTCCTTCTCTGTTAGCAGGGCCACCTTAAGTCTATCCAGTTTTTCCTGAGCATCCTTAAGGGCAAGTTCACCTCTCTGCTCAGCTTCACAAATGGCCACCTGTAGCCTTACAACCTGCAGAAGAAGAAAAAGTTCAAGTTTGCTTCCACTTTTTCAGTAGCACAACCCTACATAGTCATCAGGTCCTTTGAATGATGGGATGGTTCCAACAACTTCTCCGCAGAAGGTGCTGATGACAGTGGACCTTTCCCACTTTCCCCTGTCCCCAGTAGTTCTTTCTGACCCAGAAGAGAGAGGAAAGGGATGAAATTGCCCCTTTCTGCCACTTCTACCAACATAGCTTCAGTGATGGAAGATGGAGGCGATGGGAGGCTCCTGACTTGCATAGCTGTTTCTTCACATGTGTCCTGTAATTCTAGGAATGTGGGAAGGTTCTGCAATCTTTGCTGGATCCAACCAGCTGGATCCATTAACTGTGAATTGTGCAAAGGATTACCGTGTTATGGAGTGGTCAAAAGCTCCACTAGAGGGAGGCTTAGCCACCCTCTGAGAATAACACCACAGGTGGTGTCCTTCAAGTTGGATCAATGAGAAGATCAGTTATGGTGGTCAAGCTTCCCAAAAAGAATGTCAAACTGATTTGAAATACTAATCTATAGAATAATGGAGCCACATCCAGTGCTTCCATCAGCAGCTGAAGTCTTCCTTGAAGCAGTTTTGGTGGTGAAACCTCATCTCCAGTAGATTTAGAGTTCAGTGACCCCTAACAAAATTGTCAAGCTACTGTTTCTGCCTTGCACACTTGTCCATCTTAACTAATCTAGTCATCTATATATTCTCTCTTGACCTATGTTAAAGAACTCTAGGAATGAAGGTTCAGCCATATTTTTCTTGTAGTCTCTTCTGCACCACCCCATAGATACAGTAAGATCCTGGCTACATATCATGTGAAAAGTTCAGAATCCGTAACAGTCAGAACCAGGTTCACACATGGCTGCTTTTCACACAATATCCATAGCATATAGCAAGGATCTTAGAAAATCCTTGGTCCAACAGGAAAAGTTTCAGCTGCAAGTTGTGTTCCTTATCACTTCTCACCTATCTTTCCCTCAACAGGCTTCCAACATGGGCAGATACTGAAGAGGGCTATGACTCAGTGGTAGAGCATCTGCTTGGTATGCAGAAGGTCCCAAGTTGAGTCCCCCATATCAGTTAAAGGCATCAGGTAGTAAGTGATGTGAAAGACTTCTATCTAAGAACCAAGTAATGGGTAGGAACAGACAGGAATGGGACAACCCATAGCTGTGATGCCGTTTGAATGAGAATTTAGCAGTTCAAAAATTCCATACCTGCTTCTTCATGTAATCAATCTCAGGCCGAACCCTCTGGATCTGATGAAGCAGCTGATTGTTTTCTTGCTCGACCACGTGCAGAGCATCTATCTGACATCCCGCATTATCTTTCAGGTCTTCATACTGATTAATTGATTTAAAAACATTTGCATGCCCACCTTTCTCTTGAGTAACTCAGAACTCAAGACGGGTCACAACAATATAAAACAATATAAAAACAATTTAACATGGAAACAACAAGCAAAAAATGCATTAAAACCACATTAATACATTAAAAACATTGGACAATCTCATTAAGGGGACCTTACACAGTTCATAGTGCAACTTTTAGTGGGTGGTCTGCTATAAAAGACCAGAATCATATGTGACTGTCTGAAGATCACATATAGAATTCTTAATAGTCGTTATCTTGCTACTTATCACACAGTAAGAATCAGGGCTTTTTTTGTAGAAAAAGCCCAGCAGAAACTCATTAGCATAATAAGCCACACCCAACAGCAGAGACTCATTAGAATATTAGGCCACACCCCTGACAGTGCAGCTCTCTCTTAGGATTGACTTCCCCAGGTGCCCTGCGGCTTGCGGGGCGCATGGGGAACCTGAGGGAAGGAAGGCAGTTTCTGGATCAGCTTTCCCAGGCACCCTGCAGCTGTAGGGCACCTGGGGAACCCGCGGGGGGGCTGTAGGCGTGGCCAACTCAGAAGCTAGCCGGAACTCCGTTCCTGTGCGTTCCTGCCCAAAAATAGCCCTGGTAAGAATACCGTAATGCCTAACTACATTATTTCAAAATGATTAATCACAGGGCAAACGATTCAACTGATTCAGTTGCCACCAGGTGGTAACTGGATTCCTTCCTAGGCTGAAAAATGTCACAACAGAGACACTGTTGTTATTTACTAAGATTTTCCTACTTTTGAGAGCTCACCTTTTGCTGAAGCTCAGCCTCCACCTTAGCTCTGGCTTCCTGGGCAAGTTGGTAATACTGGCATTCATATTCTGCTACAATGCGGTTGGCATTCAGTTCTCGGTTGTTCTCCATCGAGATGATGACAGAAGTGTGCTGTGCAATTGACTGCATCTGGGCTTGCTCCTGCAAAAGGCATTGCAGGTAGCTCAATGTGTAATTGGAATTAGCTCAACATGCCATAAAAGAAGAGCAGAGAGAGGGAAATAGCCCAGTCTTCTGCTGTACATGTACATCCACACCCAGCATTTTACAATGAGATTTCTATGCCACTAAAAATCCAAGTATGTACTCTCAGGTCATAGGAATCCCACCAAAATTATTAGAATGTAAGAGGTGCCTGGCTGGATCAAATCAGTGGTCTGTCTAACCCAACATCCTGTTTCACACAGGATGCTAGCTGACCAGTTGTCCTGAGGCACCCAAAAACCAAGGCACATAGACCAAGCCATTCCTCTAATGTTGCCATCCAAGTGCTGGTATTCATAGTTTTACTGCTTCTGGATGCAGGGGTTCCTTTAGTTATTCATGTGGCTAGTAGCTATTGATGGACCTATTCTTTATGAATCTGCCTATTCCCCCTTTAAAGTCCCATAAATGTGTGGAACCAGGCATGAATTCATAGGCAAACCAACAGCTGTTGCTCTGAGCAGAGCTGGCCCCAGGTTTTTTAACACACTAGGTGAGTCTAAGTTGTGGTGCCCCCACAGGCAAGGCTGCCTTGTGTGGCACGCCCCCCCCCCACTGCAGAGCCTCTGAGGGGGCAGTCCCTAAGGTGGCTGGAGGGCAGGGCACAGAGCCTGGGGAACTCAGAGCAGGAACAGCCTCCTCAAAGACCACCCACCCACCCAGGGTGTAAGGGGCGCATGGCACAGGCGCATGGCCGGCTTCCTCGAGGCAGAGAGAATGCCCCCCATACCCCCCAGGGCAGCACAGCACTCCCCACAGGTGGGCTCACAACAGCCCTGCGAGGCAGGCAGGCAGGAGGGAAGGGGAACAAACGAGGCACTTCAGGCCGAGGCCACCGGCAAAGTCCTCTCAGGCACGCTGCCTCCAGCCTACCTCACAGGGATGCCGTTGACAGTGTCGAGAAGGAAGGGAAGGGAAGGCGAGCAAGGCCCGGGTGGCAGAGGGGCAGTGGCTTCCTCCAGCCCTGTATCACTGGCATCACCCAGGGGGGCAGAGGGGCACTGCAGCACGGTGACCTCCTTTCCTCAATGCGGCGGGGGCAAAAGGGCTTTGTGAGCACTCCTCACTTGCCTCCTCCTCCCTCCAGTGGCCAGGGGTGGGGGTTGAGGGCAGCTGCAGTCCACCAGGTGTGGAGTGAAGGGGCGGTGAGTCTTCTTCCGTGCCTCACGGGGGGGGGGGGGTGGCTGCCAACTACCATCTCCTTCGCCGCTGCTGAAACACAAACACGCCACTTCCTCTTTGACGCTTTCAGCCTCAGTGGGCTGGTAGAGTCGGGTCAGTCACTTCTCTTAAAGGGGCGGGGGGGGAGACTCGGACAGAAGGCCAGTTTGGCGTTCACCACCAGGGAGCACCCTAAGCCAAAGTCTAGTTTGCTTAGTGGGCAGGCCGGCCCTGGCTCTGAGCAGCAGGTTTTCATGGAAAATCTGCCTACTGGGATGAGACCTACTTCCCAAGGCCACTACTGAAGGTGAGGGCACTGCACAGTCCTCCCCCAGCACACACTGTGACCTGGCTCACACCTGCAGCAGACTGAGGTGACAGAACCCTGAGGAGGCAGAACAGACTGTTTCACTTCAGCCTGGAGGTCAAGGGTGCAGTTATTAAATGGTACCCCTGTGTATGAAACTACCTGCAAGTAAAAAAAAGAGAGAGAGGAAGAAAAAATCTAGTACTTTAGAGATAAAACCCTAATCCATTTTATTAAGCACATTGTGGCCGACTTCACACTAGCGTTTGCCCCAGGTTTGCCCTCATGCTTGCACTGGAGCTTCTGGTCGATTTCACACCAGTTGCTCTGGGCTCACGTTTTGCTCTGGAGTATCGCCCTGCTGCACCAGAGTTTCTCTGGAGCAAACAAATCCTGTTTTTAGAGGATTTTCCTGTTTGCTCCAGGGGAGAGCCCAAAATGAAAACACACCCACTTGCCCACCTTTCATCAGGGGCCACCCCATTGTGGGAGTTTCTAATTTTTTTGGAGAAAACTCTTCGTCACGCTATATTGAAAGGGCTGAGGTTCCAAGTGGGAAAATGAAGAAAATACTCCGGAGGAAAATGGGAGGGAAAATTCCAGAGAGAACGAGAGGCAACTGGCCAGTGCGAAATCGGCCAGTGATTTCAATGTGATTTCAACTTCAGTTTGGATTGGTTGGTCCAGTCTACGGCCACAGTTTGCTTCATATGTTGATAGCATTGCCATCCTCCAAATAGGGTTTCCAGGTCTTACCTGACTGCTGGTGGAAGAGTCCTAATCTCAGAAGTGATGTCATCACACAGGGCACGTTGGTGCAAATGCAGTACTTTGGGGACGGGGTTCTCCCGCCAGCCAGATCTGGGCTGGCAGATCAGGGGCCCTGAAAGTGGGCAGACCCCCACCCCCAGCGGGAGAATGACAAGCCTACCTCCAGATGTGGCCTGAAGTTCTCCCAGAATTACAATTGATTTCCAGACTACTGACATCAGTTTCCCTAGAGAAAATGGCAGCTTTGGAGGGCAGGCTCTATGACACACATCCCTGCAGTGCTCCCTCCCCAAACTCTGCCCTCAAATCTCCAGGAATTTTCCAACCAGGAGTTGTTAACCCTATGACCATTTCACAGAGACACTGCTTTTGGTGGATCTTTTGAATCCATTTACTTAAGCAAGATCCAATAAGTCTTCCTTCAACAAAAAAGACTGCCCGAGGGAAACTGCCTTTGTCCTATGGAGAAAGGCTTCCTCTGATGAAGCAAAGTCTTTCTTTGTGGAAGAGAGTCTTTCTCTGTTGGAGGAAAGGAGTCATAGGATTTAACCCAGTGTCTGCAAGCAGTACAGGTTGAGTGATCCTACACTGGTAGTACAGATATGAAGTGACGTCACCATCATTCCACACTAATGCTAGAGGCTCTGCACAAATGCAATAAGACCTCTTTAGCTCTGACTGTCCCTGAGAACAGTGCCATGGGACGGAGAGGATCTGTAGTGCTCTTTGGGGAGGTACAATTCAGGCCTCCTCTTATCCCCTCCTTGGTGGCAATCACATTCAACAGAACTTTGCTCATTTCCAGTAAGTCAACCCACTGCAGTAAACTTATTTCCAGTGCATTGGAAAGGCATTTTATTTTTTTTAAAAAAGCCCTATCAAACACAAAAACAAACAGTACAAACTGATAAACACACACAAAAAAGTCAACCATCTTACAGCCCATTATTCTTCAAAAGTAATTTTTGTAATCTCTATAATGTTAAAGTTGGCACTGGTAATATATAGCATTCACTATAACACATTCACCATAACACATCAAACAAAACAAATAGTTGAATGTTGTTCTGAAATCTAGTATTTGAATAATCAATAAGTAAAACCCATCCCTTTCCCCTTTCCAAATATGTTTAGACATAAAAGAAATTGGCTCACCTTCCTTCTGGACTGGCAGGTCTGTGTAGTCTTAAACCTGTACTGCCTGGAGCTGCCTGGGTGACAAGATACCTTCAGCCAACCCTGCTTCTGGTCTTGTCCACTGACATGATGTTATTAGCCTTTGATCAAGACCCTGAGCATGATTTTCTTGTCTTTCGTCCCATCCTTTCCTCCCTCCTCCCCTTCTGTTCCCACTATCTACATTTGGTGCAGGGACCTGCTGAGGTTATTCTGTAAAGCACCATTTGTGTGAAGAGCATGACAATGATGATAATGATACCCATCAGAGATGCTGCCCACCTGAGCTCCATGAATGAGATCTGCTCACCTGCTCAAGTACTTTCACGAAGAAGGCAATTTGGCTCTGCAGGGCTTCCATTTTCGCTTCCAGCTGTGTTTTACGTAGGTAGGCAAAGTCTACATCCTTTAAAGAAAAAGGGAAGAGAAAGATACCAAGAATGGATTAACCTCTTCGAAAGTATCACCAGCAAGTGTAGGACTAGTGTGTCTTTTTGGGGGGGTGGGGGAGGTTTGTGGCTCAATTGGTGGAATTAATTAATTAATTATTGTATGGCAGTGTGCGTAGAATAGCCAGGAGATCCTAAGATTGTCTGGCAGCTGCAAGTTCTAGCTCTTAGCGTTGTGCTAGTGGAGAGCTAAACTTCTTTTTAGGGGCTGAGAGAGTTCTGAGTGAACTGTGACTGGCCCAAGATCACCCAGCTGGCTTCATGGGGAGAAGTCAGGAATCAAACCCAGTTCTCCAGATTAGAGTCTGCCACTCTTAACCACAACACCAAGCTGGCTCTCACAGTTGGTAGAGCACATGCTTTGCACTTGCAGTTCATGTCCCACACACACTTTTTCAACCACTGTTCACTTGAACGAGTGCAGGCAAATGAGTCTGGGGGTGGGAGTTTGACAGTGGTGCATTATTTGTTAACTGTGGTTGTAACCTGTTATATTTCAAATTTATGATAACTTATGATAACTATGCGCTATCTTTGGGTATTTTTCTTGAAGCAAGTTTATAATTGTCTGACAAAGCCAGGTGCTTTCCTCTCAGGAATGCTTAGGAATCAAAAGTGAGAATAATCACTTAGGGAGACTAAACTGTAGAATGGGGGAAAGTTCAGACCCCCTCCCCCATGTCTATGCATCCCTCTGACCCTTGCAATGGCATCTGCAGCCCCCTATCCAGGAAGCTTAGACATGAATAAGACAGACCTAGTTTTACACGTGTGGATCTGTGGCTATTAGGTTCGCCAACCACCCGGAAAAAAACATCCTTTCCTTTTAATAGGCTTAATGAAGTATCTCTCTCTGTGCCTTGAAAAGCTTTAAAAAAAAAACATATTTTTTTTCTCCAGCTTGTTGGCAGCCCTACTTGCTATGATGTGTCACTTCTCCTACTACAGTATTTGGGGCTTTTCCTAACCTCCATGCCATCAAATTAATACAGCCAGTTGTGGCCCATTTAAGGGAATGTCTCTAAATCATGGATTTCATTATCTTTGGAAATTCCATGCTTTTGCACGGATCATTGGATATTGTACTATCACTGCGCTATTAGCACTTGATTTTGCTAACTGTATAAAGCAGGTGGGCCAAAAGTAGACCACCTAGAACATGCTTGGAGGTGAGTTGGATGGACCATAGAGATTGCCAGGAACCCTGCAAAATGCTGAACTGGCTAGACCTGGATCTAACAAAGTACTTCTTGGCTATGATCACACATGCCTTTAGATCCAACATAGCTGTGAATGCCGGATGGATCTAAAGGGCGCAATCAGACAGCAACAGCTGGGAAGCATCCCGCAGTCATTGGCAGCCCGAGCTGCTCCGCCACAGAAGTGGAGTTAAAAGACACTGGGGAAAGTCCGGTTCTAACAGGTTCCAATGGGCCATGGATGGAATTTCCCATCTGATCGCTCAAGCACACTCTCATGCCGTCAGAATGGTTTGATCATTCCATCCCAGCTTGGTGCGATTCCCCCTCCTTGCAGCATGTGCATCATCGCATACTCCATAGGGAGCCCTCAGAACGGAGGTGCAATTCCTCATTTATACACATGGGAAACAAATGGCAAAAAAAACCCTGACTCACCCGCAGTTGCATCTGATCACACAGTGACAGACTGAGCCTGCAGCTACAAAGGGATGTGTGATCTCTCAACTGAGAGTCAAATTCCTCTGAAGGAAATAGCCTCACTTCCCCTCCGCTTCAACTAGTGCGTGTGACCGCAGCCCTTGTGTTCCTAAAAAACAAAGCACATGGGCCTGGATCCCAGGGATTCTTGCTATTAAAGAAGTTAATTACAAAAGTTCAGCCTGATCTCTATTAAAAACTGGGCCCACCCTGATCTTGACCAAGCTATTAATTGAAGGCTTTTAATCCAAATCTATCACTTTCTTCTGTCCATGTGCTGTACTGGAAGGAAACAGAACAGAATCTCATTCTTCCATGTTTGAAAAACCCAACACCAAATTATAAAAGAACCTTCATCTTGGACCTTCTTAAGCACTACAAACTGGTTCTCAGCATATATGTGGCTGTTGATTTCATCTTCATACCTTATGAAAATAAAAAGAGAGAAAAATGGGGGGGGTCTTAGTTTTGAGCCAGCTTGATTAATTGTTGCAACATGAGATGCTTCTCACCATTTTTGTTTCTTAAAGCAACCCCTGTTTGGCCCACATTAAAAAAAAAACACAGAGCAAGTGACACAAAGACAGATGGGCTCCAGCATACCAGAAGCATGCTTTTAAAATATTCTGAATCCTAATTTAAATTGAATTAAAATTCAAATAAATACAAGATCAAATTTATGATTACTAGGCTGTTTAACTAAAATTGCTCATTTCTGAATTTTTTATTCCATAGTTTAGCCCAGAGGGTTCTTGCAACAGGTCATGCTCATTAACAAGATAAAAACATACTGTACTGCATGCGCGCTGTTTGTGTACTGTACATAGTTTTTTTTTCATTTGCAACTTTCATGATATTCTTATACCTGCTGCCGGTTCGGGACACATATCCTCAGGCACATGTGTGGTTTTCCAGGGAGGGACTGGGGGTGTCAGAATGGTTCTGGAAAAGGGCCTGGCCCCCTCCCACAACCACACACACCCCTCGCTGATGGAGGTCCAAAGATCCAGCTGGAGAGAAAGGAGGGACTGCTGCCCCCTCTTTGCCAGCTGCACTGGGCCTAGACCGGCATGGAACAAAGCCAGCTGCCACAATGCCCATTTTTCTCTTGCCAGCTGCACAGGGCCCAGGAAAAGCTGAATGCCACCATGCTCCTCCTTGCTGGCTACTCCAGGCTTGGGTCAGCTCAGCACAGGGCCAAGCTGGGCACCCCTGTTCCTCTCCATTGGCCACATAGGGTACAGGCCAGCATGGGAGAAGCTGGGCACTTCTGCACTGCTTTTTGTAAGCCGCACCATGCCCGGGCCAGCCAAGTGAAGCTGGGTGCCACCGTGCCCATGATCTTTCTTGCTGAGGGTAAGGGGAGACATTCTGGGATTTTTCCTGGTAAAGTCAATGGCCAGTCCCTTCTGTTGAATTTTCATATCAAGAACAGAAAATCACAAATCTTGGAGATGCGGCAATGGTCTTCCCAGTATCTTTAGACAATTAATTCCACAACTTAATTACACATTACATGAGCAAATCTGTGTCTGTCTCGAACCAAAAGCAGATAACAATTTCACTGGATGCTTTGAGAAACAGAATTTCTCTGCTCAATGTCTGCATGCTGTTCATACTAATATAAACTTCTGTCACCTCATCTCATCGTTTTAGTTACTCTTCTCTGCTTTTTCTCTTAGTATATAACTATTTTTGAGATATAATGGTCAGAACTGCACACAGACTTATAAATGTGGATGCCCCAGATAAACATCACCATGTTTATTACTTGATGACTGCATCTGCAAATAGGCCATTTCACAAACAACACCACAGAGAGAACTTCATTTCCCTTCAAACACCATGTTTTCCCACAGAATCATACACTCAATATACGGACGTCAAGTACAGAGAAATCTACATGCATGTATGAATCAGCCCTATTGGCTTCAGCCACCCAATGGCCCTTGTAAATGAAATCCAAACTAGAATGTTGGAAGACTGGTCTCCTCTCATATAAACTCTGAATCCCTGAACCTTCCTTATACTCATCCTCTCTTTGACCTGTTCCACCCATCTTGTAAGCCATGTCTCAACTCTGTGATCTGCCCTAGATTCCTTCCCAGTCCCCTCTCTTTACCTGTTTCCACTTTGTTCCTGATCCTACCAGCTCATATTATTCATGTTCAAGAGCCTTTGGAAGATATTAGTAGTGGTCCATGTGAGACTCGGGAATAGAAAAGAACTAGCTTTGAAGAGTGCTTCAATTGCCTCAAGTCCTCATGCCCTGTCTGGGAAATGTTCATGACCGGGAGCAACCCAAATAATCAAGAATCCAAAAACAGATATTTGCTTTTTGCCTTACTTTTCTCTGTAGTCTTCAACATCGAACTCCAAGCACCGAAGCTCAGACTGCAGCTGTCCTTTCTGGCTTTTCATATGCTCATTCTGCATTTGCAGGTTCTGGATGTAGTCCTCAAAAACAGGTTCCAGAGACCTCTTTTGAATTCTGATTCCAGTATCTTGTAAAATTTGCCAGTAGGTGGACAGAGCAGTATTTTTTTTCTCCAAGTGCTCAACCTGAAACCCCATTGGGAAGATGAAAAAGCCATCAAAGACATTCATCTGAGTACAGTGAGGTTAACCAGTTGAAAGCAATGGTTGTCTTGTCTTGCTTAATTTATGGGAGGGGATAGATGTCCCTGCTGTCAGGGAAGATCTCATTTCTTATATGTTGGCGACAGCCAAGACTTTAGTGGCTAAGCATTGGAAAAATAGTAAACAACCCTCATCAATTATGTGGTTTAATAAGTTATGAGAATACTTGTTCATGGACAGAAGTTATATTCTTGGCAGAGAATCCAGAGTTTCATTCAGATTTTTTGGAACGTTGGTTTCCCTGTCTTGAACATATGGAAAGACATAGCAAGCTGAAAAAGGCACTTCCAGATAATTTGAAGGTTATAGCTATATATTGAATAGCTGTTTGGTTTTATTGCTCTTGTGTTTTTTGTGTTTCTAAATACGTTTTTATTGTAGTGGTTTCCTAATAGTATGTGCTACTGTAGATTGTTGCTATATTACATAAATAAACGTTATTTATTTTTTAAAAAGAAAGAGAAAGCAATAGTGCCTGCTGAACCAAAATTATGCTAAACTGAACTACAATTCTGAACTTTTATCTTTCCTCAATCAGATCAGAACCTGAATTTAATTTGAAATTGTGTATTGGCCTTAAAATGGGCCAGAACTCTATTTTTAACTCAGCTGATTTTAAAAAATAACTATGTGACTATACCCACTGGTCCCAACCACAGTGAATCATGAGCACATTAAATGAACAGGCTGCGTTCAGACTATTCGATTGGATCTCAGGTGTTCTTTCATTCACCGTAGCAGCCTTTCATTCTCAGTTCTTCTGTGACTGGAAGACTCCTTGAATGAGCTTAAGTGCCTTTCTGTGAGGAAGACTCTCTTTGTGTGAGTAGAAAACTTCTTCCAAGAGCAGAAGGATATCTCTGGGTGCAAACGAGAGTCTAGGTGGATCATTTCACATTTTTCATTTGTCTAATCTTTTGTACTTTGTTCTCTCAAAGCACTGGAGATGGGACAAAAAGCACCTCCTGTAAGCCCAAAGGGTGAAATACACTTTATTTAAACTCTACATATTAAAAATGTGCTACACGTTTGCTATTGTGATCTGTTTATTTCTGTTTCATACATGGTTCATAATATATGTGTTATGCCTGACACATGGGACCTGATCCAGTGCATGTTTATGTAGAAGCCTCACTTCTGTCAATGAATTCCAAATAACTGTATACAGGGTTTCAGCCTTAGATGTAACAAGTTAGACCCACAGTGCCATCCTAAGCTACACTCTTCCAAATAAGTGAGCTTAGAAGGGTATAACTCTGCTTAGGATTGCACTGCCATTCACTTGCTCCCTCCACATGAACCAGACATGAACCAGTTTCTGATTGTGTGCTAAACTGACCCTTCCTTGGCTTAAACCAGGTGCAGATCTCTGAACAGCTGACTTAGAAATGAACCAACAAGATTATTAATTTAAATCTGTGTCTGTGGCACTAGTTGGGGGCAAACTGTTTCAGAGGACCAGTTCCTGATGTGATATAATGTTTTGGTGCACATCAGAAGTGTGGGCCAGCATTGCCCTGACCTGGATAGCCCAAGCAAGCCCGTTCTCGTCAGATCTCAGAAGCTAAGCAGGGCCAGCTCTGGTAAGTACTTGGAAGGGAGACCTCCAAGGAATACTAGAGGTAGGATGCAGAGGCAGGCTAATCAAGCCACCTCTCTGAAAAACATCCAAGTCCCAGTAGGGTCGCCAGATGTCACCATAACTTCCAGGTTCGCAAGCACATATACACAGAGAAACACACACAAAGAAATATGGGCCAGCACATCCATCATGTAAATAATGTCACAGCTAAGCAATGACTGACTGTACCATGAATTGTATTCAGAAGGGAATGAGAAGTCAGCACCATTGCAGGAGATAGGCTATCATCCGTCCACTACCAAGTAGCCTCGCATTCTGAAGCTCCTGAAAAATTATCCCAGGTGGTGTCGTGGTTAGAGTGTCACACTAGGACTGGTGACTAATTTGTGCCATCTCATGCCCTGTGGTTTAGAAGGAACTGCCATTATGGGCAAATAGTTTAGATAAATTAATGACATTTATATAAGAACTCATAACCTAGGATATAAAGGTGTAGCCCCATTCACATTAAAAGATGCATCCAGTCAGATCAATATTTGTGTGCTGATTTACAGCATTTATTAGCTGCCTTTCTTCCTCATAGAGCTTCAGGTGGCTTACAAACATAAAGCACATCAAATGCAAGTACTTGGAAGGGCGACCTCCAAGGAATACCAGGGCCGGGATGCAGAGGCAGGCAACAGCAAGCCACCTCTCTGAAAGGTCCAAGCCCCATTAGGGCTCACCAGAAATCAACCATGACTTCCAGGCTCACAAACACACACACACACACACACACACACAGAAAATACACATGAAAAACGAAATGCACTAAAAACATAAAACCAACATTTAAAATCCCTACTCAGGACTGCCACTAAACTTAACCAAATACAGTCCTAAATAATACCATCTTCAATTGTCTCCTGAAGATAGAAAGTGAGGGGGCCAGGCACACCTCCCTGCATGGTTGTTCCATAAGCATGGAGCTGCCACTGAAAAGGTCCCCTCTCATGTACCCACAGAATGAGCTTCTTTGATTGATGGGACAGTCAAGAGGGCAGGAACATGTGGAAGCAGATAGCTCTGCAGATGACCTGGCACCAAGCCATGTCCAGCTTTAAAAGTCAAAACCAACACCTTGACTGGGCTCGGGAGTTGATTCGTGCACTGTGTAACTGCTGCAATATTGAGGTCACATGCTCCCAGTAGCTGACCCTGACCAGCAGTCAAGCTACAGCCTTCTGCACAAGCAGCAGCCTCTGACCACTCTTCAAGGGTAGCCCCAAATATGCCTTGTGTGACATGGATTATGGTGCATGCCCTGGTGTGTAACGGCAATGCATGTGGAAGATTGCTTACACCTTCAGCTCTGTCTTGCTGGATCAGAGTCAATATGTGCAAAATTCTCTATGGTTGCATCACAGCTATAGAACTCCCTCTAGAGGCTCCTTAAGCATCATCGTTTTATATCTCTAGACCACTTGTGAAGACCTTGAGTTAGATTCAACCAGTCTTTCTGTTTGCTAGTTTTAAAAAAAGGAGGCTTTCTCTTTGATCACCTAAAAAGGCTATACTGAGAGTCATGGGACCTCCAGGAACAAAAGCCACGTGTGGTGGTGGCTGCAATATAGAAGGGAACGGGAGATGACTGAGTGAAAAATCTGGCTGGATCCAACCCATTCCTCTTCCAACAAGCCTTTTATGAATAGCATGTTATGTGTCATTTTTATGTCTACACTCCACTACAGGACTTTGGTGACACATTCACTTGGTTGCTAAATTTTGTACTCCTGGTTTTTTTTTAAAATTATAATATGTTTTTATTACAGCATTTAATTGTTGCATTTTAGTTTCATGAATCCGTGATCTCCGTGAGAAACCTCTTTGGGCATGGTTTAATAAAAAGAAGTACACAAATTGTACATACCTAAATTGCTCTTAAGTCCTATGGATAGGTATCCTCTTAAGCATGCGGTACCAAAAACTGAACTGAACTAAATACACAGATGGCATGACTTCCTTTCTTGACATCTCACCTTGTCTATGAAGGATACAAATCGGTTGTTGAGATGCTTGATCTGTTCCTTTTCTTGATGTTTCACTTGTTTCAAGTGTGGATCTAGATCAACATGGACTGGCTGGAGGAAGGTTGCATATATTTGGACAGGCTGGATTCCAGAGCCGCTAAAAGATTTGCCGCCAAATCTGTCTCCATATCCTCCAACAAAAGAGCCACCAAATTCTCCACCATAGCTATAAGGTCCTCCTCCAAAGCCATCAAATTCTTTGCACAAGCCCCCACTTATATGCTGGCTGCCTCTACAACCTTCAGACAGATGATCGAGACTCCCACTCCCAAAACTTAACCTGCCTTCACTGAAGCTTCTGTAGCCACTTAACATGGAACTGAAGCATCTTCCATTGCTAATTCCACTGCCTTCAAAGCCAGCCACAGTCCTTGAACTGAACTCTTGTCTTCTACTTCCCAGACGTTTACTGCCAACTTGGAGAAACATCTTAGCAGGTCATCGATGGAGAGATGGCACCAGGTAGTCTAGGAGAAGGCAAGTGTCAGGAAAGTAAACCTCTGGATTTGTGTCTTGAATTCCTTTTATCTGCTCCAAAAGATGGGCTTGGTTGCATGGGGGTGATGGGGAGTCACTGCATTTATGAGCCTGTTTATGTGCACTGTAAAGCTCAACGTGGTGTTTTCCTAATGCTGCCTTTTGTGGCAATACATTTCTGTAAACCTAATAAAAGGATCCTGCTGCTGGCTGTTGAGTGACAAGATACCAGGTTTGCTTGAGTTTTATTAAAGTTTCAGCGATAGTAATCTTGCTAATAAGGGAAATATAGCTTGAGAGACTCATAGGTCCCTAACAGAAGCAATACAAAACCAGATTCCCAAAACTTTTTCAGGCGGTATAGTTTGTTAATATTTCACTAAAATGGGTTAGATATATGCATACTTTAAACAAGTCAGTGTTGTGTCCATGTTTCAACTAATAATGATAATAAAAAGAAGAAGCAGAAACAACAATAGATCCCAAAATTTCACAAGATAATGGCAATGCATCACCCACTGCACCCTAGAAGTGATGTTGATCATCTTTACTTACCAAGAAAATTAGGTGGAAGAGGTCTCCTGAAAATTAAGCAAACAGTTGAAGAAGAAAAATGACCACTGAATGACTACACACCGACTGATTTCACACAAGCCGCTGCTCCGCCCCCGCTCTTCCCTTTCCCCCCGATTGCACGCGTCAATTTCCCATTATGTGCTCCACGGCTGCATTTTGACCTGCAGCTTTGCCCGATTTCCTCCATGTCTTCGTGATCCTGTTTTTTGATGATCTAGAAGACGTGGAGGAGATCAGGCGAAGCTGCGGGTCAACATGCAGCCACAGAGTACATAATGGGAAATTGACTTGTGCAATCAGGGGAAAGGGAACAGTGGGGGGGGGGGGGGGGGTGTAGCGGCTTGTGTGTGAAATCAGTCCAAGAAAAGCAGAGAAGCTTCTAGCTGAAGTATACAAGGCAGCAGTATTCCCTCTAAGCTGAGTTAGTGTGAGCTAGTTCACAGTTTTTTAGCCTCCAGCTCACACACTTCTGTCTTAGCTCAGGACGGAGGGCTCAGTCAGGCAAGTCTGTCAGTCTGAGCTGTCACTGGGCATCCTCTGTGGTGGTGCAAAGCAGGCAAGTCAGTCAGCCTGAGCTGCGACTGGTCCCACACCTTGGTGGTGCAGACTGACTGACTTGCCTGGTTTGCAGCAGCATGGAGGGGTCCCAGTGGTAGCTCAGACTAGCCAACTCACCTGCTTTTCACCACTGGGGAGGGGGCTCAGTGGAAGCTCAGACTGAGTAACACTGTGCCCCCTTCCTGGTGGTGCAAAGAAGAAGAAGAAGAAGAAGAGAAGAGATTGGATTTATATCCCGCCCTTTACTCACTTGGAGTCTCAGAGCGGCTTACAAACTCCTTTCCCTTCCCCTCCCCACAACAGGCACTCTGTGAGGTAGGTGGGGCTGAGAGAGCTCTTTCCCAAGCTGTCCTTGAGAGAACAGCTGGAACAGAGCTATGGCTTGCCCAAGGTCATCCAGCCAGGTGCAAGTGGAGGAGTGGGGAATCAAACCCGGTTCTCCCAGATTAGAGTCCGCGCACTTAACCACTACACCAAACTGGCTCTCGAAGCAGGCAAGTCAGTCGGTCCAAGGTGCCCTCCCTGGTGGTGCAAGCCAGGCAAGTTAGTGACTCTGAGCTGCCACTGGGCTCCCACCTTGGTGGTGCAGACTGACTTTCTTGCCTGCTTTGCACCACCAGGGAGGGGGCCAAGTGGCAACTCGGGCTGACTGGCTCGCCTGCTTTTCATCACCAAGGTGGGGTGTAGTGGCGCCTCAGACTGACACACTCTCCTGCTTTGCAGTACCAGGGAGGGGGCCCCGTGGCAGCTTGCACTGAGAACGTCCCTTGCTTTGCACCCCCTGGGAGCTGGACCAGTGAACTGAACAATTGTTCCCACCTCCAGGGTTATTTCAAAATTCTTCAGATTTCAAGATTCATGACAGGAGTTCATTGTTCTCACTGGAAACATCAGAAATTAAGACATTCCTGGATGAGGAATGCTTTTCTTTAAACTCATCTGCCACATAGTTGATTAAAACTAACATCCAGATGAAATGATAGACCGGTCCTGAGAACTCCTCCTTCCTCACACTTGTCCTGCCCCCCCCCAACACACCTCCAGTGTTCTAGCCAGTACCTCAGTAGTAGTGCCTCCTCCCTTTTTTCTAAGCAAATGTTGCGCTTCGGTGGAACTCCTGGTGGCAATTAGCCATGCAAACCCCTCTTCTTAACAGCACCTTGTGAACTAGCCCTGTGGGAGTTCAGCCTGAGTCACTACCTTCCTTCCCCATCCTTGGCAGTATCAGGAGAGCAACCTGTCATGGCATCATCTTTGGTGGCAGCTGGGGGTGCCAGGGAGGCGGTCCAAGTAGAGCTTCATATGTTGCCACCCATGGAGCAGAAAGGCAGATGTTGTTGAATTGCCAAGCAAGTACTGGAGTCATGAAAAAGTCCCAGCACAGCAGTCGAGCTGCAGAAGATGAGCAATGGCTCAGGCAGATTTACCACCCACTTTAGCAGCACCAGAGAAACTGGGCTGGGTGCAGCATGTTTCCTAGTAGCACCAGGGGAGCTGGCCTGGTGAGATCTTGTTGTGAGTAATACCCCTCCAGAAAAGCATCAGTGGAACTTGTCCTGTGGCTGCTTACTCTGACTCATCCATCCCTTAGCTGTGCCAGGGGGTCTGACCTGGAGGCAGCTCAGTTGGACTAACCACTCTCCCTAGAAGTGCAAGGCGAGTTGCTTGCCAAGGACAATATCGTGGGTGGCATCCAGGTAGAGCCAGGGGCAGGAAGAATCCAAGGCTAATCATCTCCTCTTGTAACACCGGGGGAGCTAGCTCAGCAGCAGGTTGGTCTGGCTAATCACCCTGCCCAGAGCCCCTCCGGAGTTGCCCTGCAGCCCATAGGTTTAGCTTGCCATCTCCCTTGGAAGCACTATGGGTGCTATCCCAGTCCCAGAAATCATCTTTCCTGCCTGGTGGCCATTCACCCAGCTACCCATCCTCTACTGAAGCACCAGTGGAGCTGGCTGAGTGGCAAATCAGTTTAGATTGATTGATTGATTGATTGAATTACTTTCAATTTGTATCCCGCCTTCTTGGAAACGCTAGGGGGGCTCAAAGTGGCTAATTGTACCACTAAAGTGGATAACTTCACCACCAAAGTGGCTAACCGCTCCACTGGAGCTCACCTTGTAGCAGCTTGGTCCGGCTACCCATCTTTTTCAGCAGCACTGAAATGTTGACCTGCTTGGTCTGGCTAACCACCCTCCAAAGAAGCATCATCATCAGAGGTGACCTGGTAGCAGCTCGGTCTGGCTAACAGTCCTTCTTGGCTGCACCATGGGAGCTGCACAGTAGCAGCTCCATCCCATTCACTGTGGTGCCTAGAAGCAGGAGTGGCCTGGTGGTCTGTAATATCAAGTTTTCTTTTTCATCTGAGCAGTTTTTGTTCCTCAGCTTTAGTGAAGGCAATCAGAATTGCTCTGGGCAAATGCTGGTTGCTGGTTAACAGAGCTAGGAAGGAATATTTTTTCCCCCTCAGGGGACTGATTGACTGTGTTCCCCTGAAGGTTTTTCTCCTCCCTCAGAGCAATTCTATTAATTCTAGGACCTTGTTTCTAATAAACTAAATATTATAAGACAGTCTCGTCGTCTGTAATGGCATGTCTCAAATTACAGGCTTCAGAGGAAATCTATGTCCCTGTGTTGAAAAAACTTGTTGAAATTTAAGGTAGTTGCAAATTTCTACATTTCTCCATTTAAAAAAATCACGAGAGTATTAAACAAGAAAAGTCATTAAAAGTCTGTGGATCCTTATTATGTCACAAATATACCACTACCTCACTTCCAGGGAAAACCCAGAAGTGACATAAGGTAGCTCTAGGGATTGCCAGAAACTTTATAGTTTGGCTTACAAGTTCCCAACTTAAAAAAAAAAATAACTACAAAACATACAAAACATATATTATATTTTGTGATTTTTGATATTATATTTTGTGAAAAGAGAAATGTAAGCATTAATAGTCATATTTTCTATTAGATATTCATCTGTTGAATCACTTGATGTCACATACCAGTTATTTGTTAAGTATTTTCTTTTAAAATCAGGTGTTATTCTAATCATGTAAAACAAATATTTTAATTTATCCATTCATTTCATTTCATTCTTGAAGAAGATTTCTTATGGTATCTAACAAACAGGGCTATTTTTGGGCAAGAACGCACAGGAACAGAGTTCCGGCTGGCTTCTGAGTTGGCCACACCTACAGCCTCCCCCCCCCCCTCGGGTTTCCCAGGCACCTCGCAAGCCACGGGGCACCTGTGGAAGTCAAGCCGATCCAGCAAGCCGCGGGGCACCTGGGGAAGCTGATCCTGGGAGTGAGCTGTGCTGTCAGGGGTGTGGTTCAATATGCTAATGAGTTTTGGTTGTTGGGTGTGGCCTATTATGCTAATGAGTTCCTGCTGGGCTTTTTCTACAAAAAAAAGCCCTGCTAACAAATATAACACAATCCTGCAAAGCAACTGGAATAAGGACATAAGAAAATCCCTGCTGAATTAGACCAGAAAATGGTCCATCTAGTCCAACTTCTTGTCTCACACAGTGGCCAACCATTTTCTCTGAAGGCCTAACAACAGGACATAGAGGCTGTTCACCAAGTCCTGAACCTCTTATTGTCTAGCTTTCTAGCTGTTCTTCACCCACCCTCCAAAGCAGCCATTTTCTCCAGGAGAACTGATTTCTGTCCTTTGTAGTGCAGTTGTCATATGGAGAAATTTCCATCCTCCTAAGGTTGCCAACCTCCAGGGGGCACTTCAGACTCTCCCACTCTTATAATTGATCTCCAGGCTACCAAGATCAATTCACCTGCATAAAATGGCCACTTTGGAGGATGGATATTTGGCATTATACCCTGCTGAGGCCTCTGCCCTCCCCAAAAAAACCCTCCCCAGGCTGCACCCCTGAAATCTCCAGGCATTTCCCAACCCAGCGCTGACAACCCTACAGGTCCTGAAAGTTGGCAGCCCTACCTTCCAGTGCCACTGAGGAAGCAATTGGATACTGGCAACCTTCCTCTCTTCCCAGAGCCCATCAAAACCTGGAGCCAGCCCTGCAAGAGTCCACCACCCCAAAGTTGAAGCTATTGCAGACAAGACTTTTGCAGATGAACGCAGCAGGCTGACCAGTGCCTTTGACAAATGCAGTGGAAGGAGGAACCAGGAGGTTGTGCTTCTTGTGGTGTGTTGCAAATTTTTGGAAGGAAAAAAAATGCCATTGTACATTTGTAAAACTATGGCATCCCTTTCTTCATCAGTGGGATTTTGGAAGGTATGGAGAAATGTGGAAGCCTCAGGCCTCTGTCAGGCTGAGCTGCCGGTGACATAGCAGGTGCCTCCTCCCTAGCCTCAGAGATCCAAGACTAGCTCAACAGGGCCTCTGAGAGCTAGAGGGGGAATGGCAGAGACGAGTGTGGTCTAGATGGAGGAACGGAGATCTTCCCACAGCACACCATGCAAACCAGAGCGGGAAACACTCTGAGGAACAAAGCGGGTTTAATTTGCATTGTGGGCAAAGATGTAAGTGCAGGTGTAGGAGGTTCAAGGCATGCGGTGAGTGGCTGAATCATCCGGTGGCTGGGTTCAGCAGGGTTGGGTGCACATTGGAGCAAACAAAATTGCAAGATGTACCAGCTGGAGTGATAGCATCTACACTTCAAAGACATTCCTTTGTATTTTACAGTTTTAAGGAATTGGCTATTGGTGGATTCGCCCTAAGACCACATGACTTTAATTCCAGAAGAAGGCTTAGAGACTGCTGTACAAAATGGTTTAGTTGCTGCTGCTTACATTAAAGTTTTTTTAAGCTGTACCTTGTTTTAGGAAAGAATACAAAATACAAGAGATGTATGGACAGACAAATCTGCTTTAATGGCCACTTCCGCACTGTCATTTTAGTTACTCTTTTCTCCCTGTTGCTTTGGGTTCCCTCCCCCCCTTTTCCACATGTGTTTGTCTCCCTCTGGGACTACTAGAGAGAGCAAAACACATTGGGGAGGGGGAATCCTGAAGCAATAGGGACAAACTGACAGTGTGGAAGTGGCGATTGTTAGACTATTTACCCATCTGGCAGCGGCTCAGTGGTGGAGCATCTTCTTGGTGTGCAGAATTTCCCAGATTCAATCCTTGGTATCTCCAGATGAAAGAATCAGGTGTAGGTGATGCAAAAGTCCTCCACCTGAGACCTTGGAGAGCTGCAGCCAATCTGTGCAGGCCATACTGATCTTGATGGACTGATGGTCTAATGCAGGGCAAGGCAGCTTCAAATGTTGCCCAGTCTGACTGGGGTCCCTTCCACATGAGCGGGATAATCCGGAGGGGAATCGAGGCTTTTTTGCCCCAGCACAATTTGCCCCGCAATTGCACGATCACACAGCTCCATGAACCGGCCGGGGCAAACTGCCGCTGCATGATCAGACACAACTGTGGGTGAGTGGGGTTTTTTTGTGGTGGGTTTCCGAGGTGCTTAAATGGAGGATCGATGCTTCGCTGGAAGAAAGGAGAGGGGGATCGATGCTTCGCTGGAATGAAGGAAGGGGGGGATCAATGACTCGCTCCTCCCCCCCTACAGGCTTTTGATGATGTGCACACAGAAGGGGGACAAAAACAACAGCGTGGCATCGGGATAGCATGTGATCACGCTATCTGTGACGCCACACTTCTGTGCTGGCACGATCACACAAGGAAAGTCTGGCTGTGGGCTGCAGCAAACCATTTGATATCGGACTTTCACCAGTAGCTTTTTACCCCAGTTCTCTGCCGGATCAAATCGGTTTGCCTTGGCTTGCCGATGGTTGTGGGATGCCTCCCAGATGTGCTGGTGTGATCATGCAAGTTTGATCCATCGATGAATCGTCCCTCTTGCGTGGCAAATAGGTGTGTATGATCACATCCTGGGAGTGTCAATGGTCTTTCCTGACCTTCCCTCTGCCATCTTTTATAACCGAAGGGGTTTGGGAATTAACCTGGGACCTTGTGTATGTAAGGCTTGTACTTAGACACTTCTCCCAACATAAAAAGGAAATCAGATCTTTGTACCTTAAACACTGCTGCAATAACGATTGTGTCCCCATTTTATTGGGGGTGGTTGTTTAACACCATTTTGCAATTGGGCCAGTTTCATCATAAACCTTTGCTACTTAATCCATGCAAATGAACAAGGAGGCTGTTTTCCTTGGGAGGGTGTATTCTGAGAGGCTTTCCGATCAAGTAGGCAGGTGCATTAATCTGCATCCGCCCTTTGCAGAATGACAACAGCAGACCTACCTCCATTAGCCTACAGAAACTAGATCCTGCGTGGGAGAGTCATCCTGTCAGTAAAATAATGATGCAGTCAGATGATCCTACAGTTGATATGTCTGGAATGTATTTGATGAAATGTCCATTAAATACAAGGGATGATGTTAATAAATTTGGTGTACTACTATGAACACTGGGATTGGCGTCTTGTAATTCTTGATAGTCACGATCAACCACAACTAGACACAGCTCCTGATACAAAATGCAGAAATTCTGAGAATCTCAGATGTCATATTTTTGAATGAATGTTTCTAGACCTCTTATTTGGCAAGGACATCTTAGAAATACCTAGGAAGAGTGTGTTGCAAAAGCCATTTGTATGACAGATGGGTTTGTGCTTATCTACTGGGTGTCTTAGTAGGTACCATTTTTTAAAAAACGGAATCACATTTCCAAATGCAGAAGGACGTGCACCAAGATGCCATTGTTGGCTTCAGTTTCCCCACATTTTCAGATGGATGACAAGTGGCAAACTGGTCTGCTATGGAATCTGTGGTCCCCAGATGCCAGTCGCTGAAGGGAATAATTGTGTTGCCCTTGATTGTTTCTCACCCTTTTCTCTTTGCTACAGATCTCCACATCCATTTTGTTCCCAGTCAAGGATACCTCCTGTTTAGGGTTGCCAGCTCTAGGTTGGAAAATGCCTGGAGACTTTGGGAGAGGGCGGGGTTTGGGGAGAGGAGGGACCTCAGCATGGTACAATGCCATAGAGTCCACCCTTCAAAGCAGCCATTTTCTCCAGAGGAGCTGATTTCTTTCAGCTGAAGATCAGTTGCAAAAGTAGGAGATCTCCAGGCCCCACCTGGAGGCTAATAACCCTGCTCCTGTTCTTCAGCAAACAAACACCCCACTCCCCCGATTTTGGACAACAGAAGAAATCAAACATTGTAAATTTGAAGCTGCCCAATACTGAATAAAACCATTGGCCTAGTAAGGTTAACTCTAACTGGCAGCAGCTGCTCTCCAGGTCTCACATGGAGGTCTTTCCCAATACCTTCTCCCAGCTTCCTTTTAATGGGAGATGGTAGGGATTGAACCTGGGACTTTTTGCATGCAAAGCAGATGCCCTGCCACTGAGCCAGACCTATTTGCATGATTTTATTTTGACAACCAAGTTTAGTACTGTTCATAATCCAAAGAATCTCTGACTTTGCATCCAGGATCTTTTCTGTTTTATGCTCCCGCTGGTCCTAATTTCACTCTCCGTCTGCCAAACTGGAATGGCCAGAGCACACAATGAGGCCTTCTTGTTCGCTGCTCCCCCAGCTTTAGACCTCCGTTCCTGAAGACACCAGACAGAGCAATGAGCAGCCTTTTTCTTTGTAGAAACTTCTTGTAATCAGGAGACAACAGGAGGCTCTTTTATTGGCTGCTTTTTTAATATAAAATTTATGGTTAATTTACTTTAATTATTATGCCCAAGGGTGCTTTCAAAGCTGACATTAAGTATAACCGTATAACCTCTCTAGTAACACCTGCGGACAAATGTAATGCAGCATAGAATTGGTGTGTCAGAGACCAATTTTAAATTCAGTTCCGGCTTCGTTGGATTTTCTGTTTTTATTTATTCCATTGTTTTAGTTATTACTATTTTCTAAAGTGCATTAATTTGCCACATGCCATGCAGGGTAGCCAGATCTGGGATGGGGAATTCTGGACCTCAGAAGGGAAAATTTCCTACATAGAGTGTACCTTCCAAGGCTGCCATTTTCTCCAGGGGAACTGATCTCTGTCATCTGGAGATCTCTAGCCACCGCCTGCAGGTTGGCAAGCCTAGCACCTTGGTTGTCATAGGCTTCAAAGCATGTGAAGTGGGGTCATGACCTCTTGTGCAATAGGCATGCATATCGGTATTGTAATCTTGGCAATGGGAGAAGAACCCCTTAGGGACAGAACATAATGCCTGAGGCTCAGTGATTGTATAAAAATGCATCACAGCCAATGTGATATAATGGAATGAGTGTTAGAACTGGACTATGGAAGCCTGGGTTTAATGATTACAGCCATAAGTTTACTGGATAGCTTTGGGGCCAAACTAAATGTTACCTTTTTTAACAAGTTAGGTCAGGATTTCCAACATGCAGCCTTACAGTGGGGCAAGTAATGTTCTCCAGGGATGTTTTGGGTTAGGAAACAGTTCTGGGGGAAGACTAGAGCTCCTTCTCTGTCCCCCACCCACAGTGTGGTTGCCATCTGAAAAAGGCCCTTGCAGCACTTGAAAAATTACAAAATGTAACAGTGGGAGGATCAGAGGAATGCAGACACATAGGAATTAAAAAACTAGAAGTAAAAACCATAGAGATACAGGGGATTCCTAGAGTATCATGTGAAGAGTTGATATCATTTCCAGTATTTCAGCCAGGACATTGTTGCCATCATCCCTTCCCCTCACTGAGCACTGGGGGGAAAGGGAGCATCAGCAGGGGTTCCCACACCAGAAGCAGACAATTGGCAACTCTAACATAATGCCTAGTTTGACCCATGGGCCATTAATTAGCCCTCACTAGCCTCAAGGGATAGGATGCAAACATGACCAAAAAAGTGCAAAGCTTTTTGTTTTAGCCTAAAAAATACCAATTTAAAACAAACAAACAACCAAGGCAACAACTGATTTGACTGCAGTTTATTAAGAACGGTCAGTTCCCAAGGAAATGGGAAACAAACCATGAGAAATAAAGAGAGGTGCATAAGAACTGGAAATGGCATAAAGAATGATATTGTCACGATCACTGTTTTCATGACCAAACAGCTTTCCAAATGATGCAAATAATTATTGAGTATTCTTCTGCAGAACCATGTTACTCTGAATATAGAGTAACACATGACTTTCATTGCCAAAAAAATTATCTAGTTACCTAGATAATTCCAAGCAAATAAGAGTAATTCTAACTCAGTAATTCAGTTTTGACTTGTCCAAACACGAACACAGACATATACAGTGGAATCCCAACAATATTTTCTGTGACATATGGAATTACAGCAGCAACCAAACAGAACAAACCATTGGAAGAAGAAGCCTCAAGAAATAGAAGGAAAGGTCACTTTAATACATATTGCCGTTCGGCAGCTACCCCCCCAAAAAGCCAAAAATATACAGCATATTCAACGAGGCACCGCCATATGCGTGATCTACGGATCTCAATCAAATCTCTTCTAGCTGGTATCATAAATGACAAAACCACCTGCTCATTTTACTACCATTCTCTACTGACAACATTCCTCCATTGGTTGTGTTTTAAGCAATAAGCAACAGAAGCAAGATGGAAGATGGTGCCTTGTTGCAGATTTCCTTTGAGAATCAAAAGAAGACAGTTTGTTCTTTTTCTGGATTACCAGGATGGGGTTGAAGGTGTTGTGCTGCTGCCACTAGAAGCTCCTTTTCCGGGACCTGCTAGGACTTAATACCCTCCACCAGATTTGGTGGACGACGTGGTGCTTCTCCTTATGGTTGTTCTGGAACCGCCTCCTGAACTACGTGAAAAACCACCTCCACTGGAAGAGCCTCCTGAGCCACCACTCATGATGCCTCCACCTCCTCCACTTATAATTCCACCTCCATAGCCACAGCTTCCACCTCCGATTCCTCCGCCGAGTCCGCTGCCTCCCATTCCACCGCCGAGTCCACCACCTCCCATTCCTCCGCCGAGTCCGCCGCCGAGTCCACCACCTCCCACTCCTCCGCCGAGTCCACCGCCGAGTCCGCCGCCTCCCATTCCGAGTCCGCCGCCTCCCATTCCAAGTCCACCACCTCCCATTCCACCTCCACCGACTCCAATTCCACCACCGCCATATCGGTGGGTACTGCTCCTCACAGCTGCAAGAGAAGCACAGGTTTAGTAGCATGCTCACACACACTTTCATGAATTAAGAAAAACTGCAAAATCAAGGATGGCAAAGGTACAATATACTTACAGACATGAACTTGGGATCCTTGGCCAGATAGTCTGTGTAGGAACAAGAAACATAAGTCATTCATTGGAACAAAGTCCTCCTTGAGTGAAAACATAATTGCTCCAATAGTCCTAATTATATTTTTTGTTGATAGTGTTCCTTTCTAGCATTTATGAATCATTCTACTAGGAGTGCAAGGGGCCAAAAAGTCATCAGCATCACACTGCAGTTCCTACCTACCTCCCAACAATCAACCCACACATTCTAGACCAGTGTGTATAAGCAGAAAAGACAGAACACTGTTCGTTCCATGGTGATGGTAAAGTGCAAAGGCAAAACTTATGCTGTATGATTGCACTGCTTTATATCCTGTAGTCTGTCTTGAGTCTTATAAGGAAGTATTTCTTCACCCAGGCCGATTCCGCACCAGCGGTTGCCCTGGTGTCGTCCCCTGATAAAATCCACAGCAGAGCAACAGTTCCCCACTTGTTGCCTCGGGTCAGCAGTTGGCCCGAATCTAATCCTCGTTCCCCCCAGATCTTCCGTTTCAGGGATTTTCAGGTTTCTTTTTTTGCCGTGGGGTTGAAGTCGGGGCATTCTAGTGGGGAACTTGCAAATCAGGGTTTCTTGCTCCATCCCTTTAACGCCCCTCTGCTTCTTTCCCTCTCTTTTCCCACCTCTTCTCTCCCTTTCCCCTCCTTTTCCCGCCCTGGTGCAAGCAGGGTTTTTTTTGTCCCCCCCATTGTTGCGTTACAATACCATGACTCAACAACAATGGATCAGTGTTGTGTCAGAATGTCGTAATGCAACAGTGGGGGGGACAAAAAACCCGCTCATGCCAGGGCAGGAAAGGGAGGGGAAATCACGCTTGGGGAAGAGAGGGAAGGGGACGCTAGATTCCGGGCAAGGCGACAAATGCGGAACTCCCTCAGCAGAATCGGGCCAATTAGACCTGGGGGGAACGGAGAGCAAACCATTGGTGCAGAATCGGCCCCAAAGAGTAATTAAGATGTGGAATTCATTGCCACAGGAAGTAGTAGTGGCTACCAGCATAGACAGCTTCAAGAAGGGATTGGATAAACATATGGAGCAGAGGTCCATCAGTGGCTATTGGCCACAATTTATAGATGGAAAACTATGTCTGAGGCAGTGATGCTCTGTATTCTTGGTGTTTGGGGGGCAACAGTGGAAGGGCTTCTGGAGTTCTGGCCCCACTGATGGACCTCCCAATGGCACCTGGATTTTGGGCACTGTTTGACACAGAGTGTTGTACTAGATGGGCCACTGGCCTGGTCAAATATGGCTTGTGTTATGTTCTAAGAAAGGCAGACAATTAATTAACTAACTAACTAACTAACTAAAAACAAATATCCTTTCCAAGATGACACAGGGCATTCCCTGAATATTTGCGCAATCCTGGTTGGATTTCTGACACTTAAATCTGACATCCCGTGGTCTTTGAAATCAAGTCGAATACCCCTGAGGACAAGACTTGGCTCTAGCCAACCATATGCAAAAGGTTACAATGAACATACCTGCACTCTTCTCCTTCCAGCAGTCTCTTGTACATGACAATCTCAATGTCCAGAGCAAGTTTGACATTCATCAGATCCTGGTACTCTTTCAACAGACGAGCCAATTCTGCCTTGTCCTTCTGAAGAGCAACTTCCAGCTCTTCCAGTTTCTGCTTAGCATCCCGTAAGGCTAACTCACCACGCTCCTCAGATTCAGTAATGGCCGATTGCAGCTGAGCACACTAGAAGAGAAGGGGGGGGCATTGATATCCACCATGGGTCTCTTTTGTCAAGAAGAAATCCCTGGGTTGGCTGACCTTTGGTGGCCCTGTTTGTTCTAGTGGTGTCTCAGCCTTGCCTGTTGTTTATTGGCCAGCAGTACATTGATTCATTGATTATGAACCCCCTAGGAAAAATGAGCCCCTATTTCTCTGGAAATGGAGCTGCTAGTTTAGGTTTCAAGGCTGGTCTGATTGTCCTGTCTGCCCCTGGAAAGCCCTTCTGCTTAGCATTTTTGAACCACCTGACCAACTTTTCTGCCTGTCTTGGAGATCTAAAACTATATCTAGCAAAATTCTAAGAACGGGGGTCATCGTGTCTTGCTTGGCCTGAAGTTTCTAGGACACCATAATCTAAAGAGTATGAGATGCTCTTCTGGGACTCTGTTTTACAGTTCATTTGGGGCTTTGATCCTTGATCTACCTGTGCAGCTGAGTCCCACCAGCATGGCATTTTCCCTCCAGAAAGGCCACAAAGCACTTTCGTACTGAGTGAATGACATTGCACATCTTTTCAATAAGAGGGGGATGTTCAGGGCTTAATTTCCCCTGGAGGAAATGGCAGCTTTGGAGAGTGGACTCTATGGCATCACATCCCAGCTGAGCTTTTCTTTTCAAAGTACACTTTCCCCAGACACTGCCCCCAAATCTCCAGGAATTTTCCCAAGCCAGAGTTGGCAACACTGAGTAGCTTGGGCTATAGAACCTCTCTTTTGATACATTAAGCATTGGGGAAATTGCTCTTTTTAAGAGAGTTGATATGCAGGAGGTTGAAGCCTGCATGAAAGCCAGACGCCCACCCCACTCCCCATGCTTTGGAAGCCTCATTCCCTGTTATCAAGGTGCATGAGGACTGGCTGAAGATGTTCCTGCGGGAGGGGAAGACACTGTGTATAGGTAGACGTGTCTTCTTCACTGTCATCATGTGCCAGGGCTAAGCCCAGGCAAGCCCCAAGTCAAATTAAGTCCTGCTGATGCATAATCTTTCCTCTTGTTATCCTGGGTCAAACTGTTAAATGCAGGTGATAAATCAAGATTGTTTTAAAATCCGTAATTCTGTTTAATAGCTATTATAAAATGAAACCGTTCTTCAGACGAAGAGAGCCTTTTTACAGCCCTTGGCACTTTCTCCCTAGCAGAGCCTTTATGAGCTCAGAGACGCTCTCCCTAACCTGAGATTAAGAGACTTGTTAATACTATCACGTTTTATCCTGCCTTTCCTCTGGGGAGTCTGAGGCTCCCCACTCCAGTACAACTCCACAGCAACCCTGTGAGGGAGTTCAGGCTGAGAGAGCATGAATTCCCAAAGCCACCCAAAGAGCTTCTTAGCCCAGCTGGGATTTGAATCTTGCTCACATGAAGAGCTCTCACTAAGTCAGACCACTGGTCCGTCAAAGTCACGATCATCTACTCTCACCAGCAACACCTCTCCAGAGTCTCAGTCTTTCACATCACCTACTATCTGATCCTTTTAACTGGAGCTGCTGGGGATTGAACCTGGGACCTTCTGCATGCAAGGCAGGAACTACACCACTGAGCCATGGGCGCTCCTCAGGTCCTAGTCCACCAGTGTGTTAATGGAAGCGCTATAAGCAGCTGTCTTGTAGTGAGACAGGACAGGGGTCTATTTAACCCAGAACTGACCAACAGCATCTCTCCAAAGCCTTTTCTAGCTCTCCTGTCTTCCTGGAGCCTGGCATGGTACATTTCCATGTCAATGCCACTGGCGCAGGACCTTTATAGATGAAGCAAAACAATCATGTGATGCACCACATTATGGCAACAACCTGGAAAAAGCATGAAAGGAAGGCCATTTCAAGCAGCTTCCATGTAGCAAGAAGGGAAAGGGCAGACCAACCCTATCTGTTACTGAGCAGAAATTTGAAACCAAGGACACATCTGCAAGCAGGCCCTCGGGTGAGTCAGGGTCCCAGCTTCTGGTCTTTTCTCAACTGATCTTTACCCTGAGCCAACTCCCCCATCTGTCAAGGACATGAATGGGAGTCGCATGCTTACTGGTTCCTGTGTAGTCAACTTATCCGAAGGGCCAGAATTGCACCTCATCCAAGCCTTTACTTTGTTTTTTTACAAGGACATCCTCCTGTATTTCTGGCCTAGTGCTCCATGTTCCAATTGTGACACTCTGGACCACTGAGCCAATTAAGCTTCTTAAGGAAATGTGACTTCAAACGGTGTCGCACACCTGGCTCGGCATAATTCATGTTGCATACACAATACCTGCCTAATGTGATGCAACAGCCAAAGGAGGCATCTGTCGTTTTTCTTAACACGTCCCATGTTGCAAAGGGTTGAAAAACTGGAAGGGCGATTTAGAAGGCGATCGGCAGGCTGAGGACCGCTTCCAAATATGATGAAGTTGCTGAGTCAGACAACAACCTTTTCTAAATGGCAACAGCAAAGCTCTTTCCCCCAACCATTTGAGGACAGAGTCTAGGGCATTCTGCATGCAAAGAACCTACTGTACTTTTGAGCTATGGCCCCTTCTATCTAGAGATTTAAAAGGATCACTTTTCAACCTTGAACCCATGGGAAAGCTCATACTCCATACCTGCTTCTTGGCATGTTCAATTTCAGAGCGCAGTCTCTGGATGGCTCTGCTCAGCTCTTGAATCTCCTGTCTGGTGCTCTGTAGGCTGTCCCCATTTCTTCCAGCTGAGTTCTGCAGAGCTTCATACTATTGCAGAGAAACCACATGTTTAAAAAGCATCCAAGGATTCCTCTGTATTTCACCACATTCACTCACATATTTGGGTCACAACAGAAACAGCAAAGTACTAAAAATTTATATCAGTGTGACTGCCGGGGAGGGCATAGAGACATCTCCTTTGCAAAAGCTCATTGGGTTCCTTGAAGAGAAGGCATTATTATTACATCCATTTGCACCGATATGGTAGATGCGCCATAAAACTCTAGCTAGCTAAGCTGAGTACTTAAATAAGAGGGCCACATTGGCTGTGTGCTGTTTGTATAGGATAATGGTACACACACAGGAGAAAAGTTTGCCCCATTTGCGACCATTTGTGGCTATGCCAAAGCTGTTTAAACAGTTTTTTAACTACTTCGTATTTCTTGCTGCCGCTTAATTGGTGTTACTCGAGTGTGGACTTCAACCATTTTAGATTTTTTGGGGGGAAATTCTTTGATTGATCTTATTGTAAGCCACTTGGTGCAATTGGGGGGGGGGGATAACACAGCTTGACAAGTCACCTAAATGAACAAATCAAAGATAAGCAAAGATAAAAAATAACATTTTGTGGAGTTCAGTGAGATGCAGTGTGAAGGGGGAGGCGGGATAGGTCTGTTCT
This sequence comes from Lepidodactylus listeri, assembly GCA_029233225.1. Taxonomy (NCBI): domain Eukaryota; kingdom Metazoa; phylum Chordata; class Lepidosauria; order Squamata; family Gekkonidae; genus Lepidodactylus; species Lepidodactylus listeri. Next base: position 50,581,571 of record JARCFY010000015.1, on the reverse strand, counting down.
GCTGACAGAAAATGTAGTCCAACCCAATGTTTAAGCAAAGTTAGTATAGTGTAGGCCTCGACCTGGATAGCTCAGGTCTCAGAAGCCATGCAGGGTCAGCCCCGGCTAGTATGTGGATCGCAGACCTCCAAGGAATACCAGGGTCATGACGCAGGCAATGGCAAACTACCTCTGAACATCTCTTGCCTTGAAAACCCAATGGGGTCACTGTAAGTCAGCTGCCTATGACTGGACGGCACTTCCCACCACCAGTTTAGCATGGAGGTGCCATCAGTTTTCCCGCAGGACACCAAAGTCAGACCAAGAACTGTGGATGACAAGCACTGACTTTATTCTTCTTGGGACCATCTTTGAAAAGACTCCATGGAAGAAGAAAAAATACAGGCTTCTTGGAAAACACCAGCCATATAAGCCTCGGTTTTTACTTCTGTTTCTACTCCATTACTTACCTGAGTGTTGTACCAGGCTTCGGCCTCAGCTCGGCTGCTACGGGCGATCTCCTCATACTGGGCTCTTACTTCGTCGATTATACCTTCCATGTTGAGGTCGCGGTTGTTATCCATGCTCACGACTATAGAGGTGTCTTGGCCTACCGTCTGTAGCTGAGACAATTCCTGTAAAGGACCAAAGGGACCTCCATCAGTCAGTCATAGCTACCTCACCTGCCCCAGTTTTCCACTCAAGAAACATAGAGTGCAGGTGGCCACTTGAAAGAGAGAAAGAATGAGGAAGCACGGCGTAGTGGTTAGGGTGTCAGGCAAGAATCGAGGAGACCCAGGTCTGAATTCTCACTCTGCCATGGAAACTTCTGCTACATGTGTGTGTGCAGGGGAAGATTTGTGCCGGTAAAGGAAGACAGAGATAGCTAAAGGTTGTCAGGGGTGACCTTTTGTGTTCTTTACTGTTCACACTGGGCGCATACCTTCTAATCTAATCCTCAAGTACTACCATCACCATTCCTTTGATTCCCTGCTTTCTGCCCTCAAAACTATGTGAAATGATATATCATGTTATCCTATATAGATTTATTTTTAAGACATGAACATGGGTTTTTATGAAGCCAGATTTGAATCTGAGGAGGGGATTGGGAAGAAAGCCCCAGGTAACTACAGAGTAGAAAGGCTCTTTTACCTGTTCATATATGACCCGCAGGAATCTGATTTGATCTGCCAAAGCACCAACTTTAGTTTCCAAGTCAGACTTGGTCATATAGGCACAATCCACATCCTGCAAGAGAAAGGAGAGAGAACGGATACTTGAAACTTCCCACGGTGTTATCTCCTGCTACAGCTCACATGGCAGATCTTAGGCATGTCCGCACAGACTGTTTTCATGTTCCCTTCTTGGCTCTTTAGACAGGGCTTTGCTCGAGCCCTGACTCAGCAGAGCTCAGCTTCAGACTCTGCTTCCCAGTGTCAGAACTGAGCCCTGGAGTTTGAAATAATGGAGATAAGCATTGGTAAACATGTGCAAATTGGTCTCCCTTATCTAATGACTGAGTGCATTATGACACAGCACTTGAACAGACTGTGTTTTCTAAATGCTTGAACACATGAAGCTGCCTGATCCTGAATCTGACCGTTGGACCATGAAGGCCAGTGGTCTTGTCTGCTCAGACTGGCAGCAGCTCTCCAGGGTCTCAGGGAGAGGTCTCTCACATCACCTCCCACCTGATCCTTTGAACTGGAGATGCCGGGGATTAAAACCTGAGATCATCTGCATGCCAAGCAGATGCTCAGCCACTGAGACACACCCCTTCCCCTGCTCCCTAGCATGCTTGTCCCAATCACAGGTCTCCTAAAATTCCACTGTGTGTTTTATGTATTTGTTTAGACATCAATAAAGTACAATTTCCCTATGAGGATTCACAGTGAGTGAATGTTGTGTGGCTCATCACTGCACACTGAGAGCTCACGAAGCAGGCAGGCAGGCCTATGATATAGTGTTCATGCTGAGTGCCGTAGCAGAATCCCTGTGGGTGGAGGAAAGTTCTCCCCTCACCATATCAAAACTTCTTTCTGAATATAGGCAGCTAAGATATCAAGGAGAAAGTGTGTAGCCTAGATTTGTACTGTACATGCCAGCTTTTCACGCACAAGACTGTTCTGATATTGAGTTGCATACCAGTGAGAAATCCCCACATTCAAACTGAGAAGGTAATACCACACACTTCTATGCTGACTTGCTCCAGTTTAAGCCCATTGAAATCAGAGGGCTTAGACTGGAGTCACTCTGCCTAGGGTGGTACTGACTGTCCTATGAGACTGAACTGAAGTGATTTAATCAGCTCTAAACCATCACCTCCCCTTACAAGCAAATACATCTAGACATTTAGACGGAGTGGTTCGGTGCCCCACTGGATTTTCCCAGAGCCTTCTCTGTTTTATAGCATGCAGCCACATCTCACTTCTCACCTTTTTCAGCACCACAAACTCATTCTCAGCACTTGTACGCCTGTTGATCTCTTCTTCATATCTGTTTTAAGGGAATTTTAAAAAAGACACCTTGACTTCTTCTTGCAATATTAATATAAGTTTTCATTTTTCTTCACTTGTCAGGCTCCGCTTAAAATTGACAACAGGAGATGCAGGGATACAAGATGACTAGAACAAGGTCAAAATAAACACCATACATGTTTTGGGATCATCAAAACAGTCAATCAAATGTGCACCAGGCAAATTTCCCCACCCCGCAGATGTAACATCCTGCACTGGTTGGAGTGTCCTAACCTAAGCATTTATTTATCAATGCGAGTCCCTGGATGTAGGGAAAATTAAGACCCAAATGTATTTATGTTTTCAAAGCTATGATTCAATGACTATACTGTGCTGTTACTAGTTTTACTGTGACTGAATCATTTTAAAATGCAGACATTAAGTATCATTATGTTTTATATCCATTTTCCTTTTAAGATGCCAATGGCCTTTGGCTTGAGCATTAACACATTTGAGAGATGCCAATGCAAACCAGCTGTTTAGATCAGATGACTGAATAGGAACACAATGGCCCTTTGTGGCTTCAGAATGGCTGGCAAGCAAGGCATTGGTTAACAAGGTATTATATTTAGGGATTTCCCCTGTATTGTCCACCTTTGCCATCACATGTCCTATGCACGAATGTGTGTACTTTGTCATGTGTTCATATCAACTAATCGGATAGCCTCCACAAGCCAATGCAATCCTCAACAGAGGTATATCCTTCTGAGCCTAATGACTTCACATAGACATAGAAGGAGGCAACTCTGCTTACGACTGCACTGTCAGCCCCCCATTGGCCATGTGGGAATGCTGGCCAAGGGGTATTGCAAGGCAAAACAGACACATGTGGACATCATGCATCATGAGATACGTGTAAGAAAAGTATAACTTTCCACACACTCTCATGCAAGAAATGCATCATTTGTCAGCCTTTTCCTCATCTCTTCCTAAGCTGATGTGTTTTTAAAAAAAAATCGTTTCATTAATAGTTTGTGAGAAGGAATTACACGGCTGTTTCAAGAGCAAGACTGAAACGTGCTTATGAGGAGTAAAATTAATCACTGGTACCAATTTTTTAGGGATGCACAGGCAACAGCTTTTTATTTTATTTTTTACTTCATTCATACCCTGCTTTCTCTCCACTGGGAAACCAAACCAGCTTGAATGGTTCTCCTCTCCTCCATTTTATCCTCAAAAACAACCCTAAGCAGTCCTAGAGTGCCCTTACCTAAAGGAGCCTTACAGCTGACCTTCTCTCCATGAATATAATGAAAAGTTAGCAGCATTGTCAGCACAGCGCACAAATTTCTCTGCCACTTTGTTTGGAGGCAGGAGAGTAGTGCAAGCCAAAGCATTCTGCATTGTGGGAATGAAATGTGCTGATGCACCTACAGCTTCTTAAACTCATTTGTAAGGGCCATTTATCTGCCCAAGACCTGGAGTCAATGGCATCACACCCATCGCCACTGCTAAACTGTGGTTTATGGCAGGATACTACCAAACCCTGCCATAAACCACAGGATACTACCAAACTATGGAACTGGCCTGCCAGTAGTAACCAGATTTTCTCTAGCATTAGTACTTGTTTCCTAGGGTTGCCAGCTATGCACTGGGAAATACTTGGAGATTTTGGGGGTGGAGCCTGAGGAGGGCAGAGTTTGGGGAGGGGGGGACCTCAGCAGGGTATAATGCCATAGAGTACAACTTCCAAAGCTGCCATTTTTCCAGGTGAACTGATCTCTGTTGCCTGGAGATCAGCTGTAATAGCAGGAGATCTCCACCTACCACCTGAAGGTTGGCAACCCTATTTAATGTTTACACTAGAGAAAAATCCATGGGCACAGAGAAAAAACCACTGGCCCATCAATCACAGCTAAGCATATTGAAATCCATGGGCTAATGGCACATATTTAACTATGTGCTGGAGTGTGATTAATATGATATGAAAAACATATCAAGCTGCTGAGTCAAACCCATTGTTTTATCAAGATCAGTATTGGCTATTCTGACCAGCAGTGGCTCTCCAGTCTTTCCCATCACCTGGTCCTTTTAACTGGAGATACTGGGGAGTGAACCCAGTATGCCAAGCAGGTGCTCTACCTGTGAGCCATAACCCATTCCCTGTGGTGTACGGCCCTTTGAAGGGCAACATGTATCACACTGTTAAACTCAGATGTGTGTTTGTTTCTTACTTGTTCTTGAAGTCTTCCACGTAGTGCTGCATATTCTGAAGCTCTGGTTCCAGCTGGGCCTTTTGGCTGCGGACTGCTTCAATATTTCTCCTCAGGCCATTAAGGAAACTCTCAAAGGCCGCATCCAGGTTCTGTCTCGGGCCTTGTCCTTGTGACTGCTGTTGTAAGATCTGCCACTTGGTTTGCAGAACCTTGTTTTGCTGCTCCAGGAACCGGACCTGAAACCCAAGAGGTTAAGATGTCTTAGCCATTGGAGAGGGTGGTCCTCATAAAATGGTGAGAGGGGACAGGCACTAACCACAAAACCAGTCCATGAACAGGCATCTGATTTTTCACTAGAAAGGTCATGATCCAGGAAGTTGAATCCTGATTCACATCCCATTTGCCTCTTTTTAAACTTTAAATGAAAAAAGTTTGTGATGGGAATGTTTGGGTAACATTTTAAGGATGTATGGACTTCCCACTCCTCCAAGAAACTTCACTACTCTTATTAAAACTCTTCTGCGTTCCTTTCACATGTCTTCCCTTTCTCTTGAGAAGAAACCTTCTGGTTCAGTTCAGAACTGTACTTTAACCCAAGCTTGCAAATGACCAGTTCCCTGGATGAGTAAAAGCCTTCTGCTGGCAAGGAGGCAAAACAATACAGGCTACAAATGACCAGCATAGAAATGCATTGGTAGGTGAGCGTATAAAAAATTATTATGGCTTTATGGACTTATATGCAAGACTAGTTTGGTCAAAATGTAGTTGCAAATCAAGTTCAGAATGATACTGAGTAATTTTTTGCCAGTTATGTTTCTCTCAAAATCCTTTGGATATTTTGACACAGTAGGAACCCCCCCACACACACACACACAAAATTTCTCTTTCAATTATGCTCTTTAGCCAAATTTTCAGCAGCAACTGTATTTATACTGACACATCCTTTTCAGTCAGATGTTGACTTAGGTTTTAATTCTCAACACATTCTACCTGTGTAGGTTCCTTGGGCTTTGAACCACTCTATAACACTGAGGATCAATTAATGAAAATACTTCATGCTCTTTCATTTTTGTTAACATTGCTGGGGGAAATTAAAAGATCTCCTTGCTTTCTACCATCCAGCTGTATTAAAAACAGTGAGAGATTTCTAGTGCAAATGCATCAGCTGATGCTATAACGGGGGGTGGGGTTTATCTAGGATCTATAGGTGGCAAAGTCTAAGAGCATTCTATTGAGAATAAAGTCTGTATCATTCCCAATGAACTCTGGAGAAATGCAGAAATCGGAGATCAGATTTTCAATAAAAACCTTCAAATCAATAGCATGGGCTCAGCTATTAAAACTGAAGTTATCCCAGGTTGTTGTTTTTTAAAAAAAACCTAAACAAGATCTGACATGCAGTTGGAAGGAAGAGCCAAACTTGTAGCACTTGCTGCTCTGACAACTCACCTTGTCAATGAAGGAGGCAAATTCATTGTTGAGGACCTTGATCTGTTCTTTCTCTTGGTTCTTCACTTGCTGGATCTGTGGATCAATCTCTACATGGATTGGACGCAGAAGACTAGGATCCACTTGGACATCATGGATGCCTCCTGCCCCACCGCCAAAACTTCCAGGTCCTCCGAAAGGGCCTCTGGGGCCACCAAAAGAGCCTCCTCCAAGTCCACCCAAACCACCACCTCCAAATCCACCCAAACCACCACCACTAACAACGCCACCGTAGCCTCCACTCATGCCACCACCAACCATACTGCCACCACCAATACGTCCATAGCCAGCACCACCGCCACTGCCGAAGCCACCACCGAAGCCGCCACCATAGCCGCCACCTGCTCCTCCACCTCCATAACCACCAAATCCTCCGCCATAGCCACCACAGCTGCCTCCTCCGTAGCCCCGTCCATAGGAAATCCTTGTAGTTCCACCTAAGTTATGGAGGCTTCTGCTGCCATATTGGCCACCGAAGCCGCCACCGCCAAATCCTCTGCCTGAGGAAAAGCTACGTCTAACTCCTCCTCCTCCACCGCCGCCACCAAAAGCAGAACATGAGCTGTAGCCCCGTCTGCTCCCTTTGGAGGATGAATAAGTCTGGAAAGACATCACTGTGCCTTCAAAGTCGAACAGGTAGCAAGGAAAATGATCAAGCCTAGTAGCTGTTATGCAGAAAGGGAAAGATGCATGCAGAGCCCAAGGGAAGCAAGTCCCTCTGAATACAGCACTGGATAGAGCCTCCCTTTTATTTGTTTCAGGGAGGTGTTGGGCTAGATTTTGCATGGGCGGGAAGGAGGATATCATTTTATTGTGTTCATGGGCTTGGTGTGGTTGACAGATCTTCATCTCCAGTTTACCAAACACTGACCCTACCCATTAGCACACCCTTTCAGTGCTGAGACAGAGAGAGAGGAGGGCAATGATGAAGAGCAGTGATCATGCAAGAAGTTTTCAGTGACTAAGACATCTTAAGCTTGATTGTTGTGTTTGAGGAGCAGACTGTTTAATTGACACAGGGCATCACCTGTTAGTCTCAATGGAGGTCCTATCTATCAGTATCTCCATCTGCATTTCTAATTGTAAAACCCATGGCTGGCAACCACTTTAGTGAATGCCAAACCATAGCATGACTTTCACAATTCTGAAAGCACGCCCGCGATTACACCCTAAATCTGCTAGTGCGTGGAAAATTGCCTTTGGCTCCCTAGGAGTAGTTTCTCAACTTGCATTTCAAAGAGGATCTGCATTGCCTTAGTAAAAATTTTCAGAGTTGTCAGAGAGGATATATCTGGGTTCTTGCACTGACATCTGTAAAGTCTTCTTGCAATAAGTGCAGTTCCTTTCATTTTGGATCTAGCTGAGGCAGAGAATGAATCTCAGACTGCAGACACTGGTTTTGGGAGGATGATGATCACCTGGCAATGAACAGCCAAGGGGACACTTCTGCTTATGTGGCTCAAGGAAATGGAGCAGGGATGCTGGCATGAAACCCTCAGCTGTTATGGTGATGAATGATGGTGGATAGCTACAATTCCAAAGCTGTTCTCTCTTCTTTTTTCTCCCAGCAACAGGAAGCACCAAATGTTTCATTGCATCTTCAAGATTATGTAGTCCATTGTGGCATGAGCATCCATGCAACTATCAAAAAAATGAATTCTTGTTTTGTTTTTTGTCTTTGTGGGATGCGTAGAAAGACTGACCTCTTCTGAGTGGGTCTGTGACAGACAGAAGATTAGAAAGATGGGATGGATGTGGAGGTGAGCAGGGGAATGAAGAAAGGGGAGACAGAAAGACAGGCATTTGATAGGAAACATGATTTCTAAAAATCGCTAGACATGCCAGGGGGACAAAAAAGGAGAAACCAGCTGCCTAGATGATGACAAAAGAAAAGACAGGAGTATGAGGAAAGCCATTATGAAATGTATTGTTTAGTTTGTTATGATGAAATGTATTTATCATGATGGTTCTCCCAAAGCTATAATAACCTGTGTTATCTCTGATCCATTTCCTTATCCATGAAGGCACTTGGGGGATAGCTATTTGTCACTGAATACTGAACTCAATGAATATTTACTGGCAATTTACATTATTTCACCTTTAATATTAACTCATTGAAGAAGGCTCTGGAATTGGCTTTTGACTAGTTGGTTGGCTGGTTTAAATGCACATTCAAGTATGAAGATTTTTTTAAAAAAATGATAATAGTGGTTTTAAAACCCCAGTCTTTTTATAGATAAACTATCCAATTTCTCTTTGCCATCCCATTTCTTGCAGGCCCAAGAGCTCCACGGACGCTTCTCTAGGCACAATGGCTTCCCTGTGCATTTTGCTGCCTGGTGAATTTTGCTAGAAAAGGCAGCTTCACAAAGTAGAGGTGCCCTCCTTCCACTGAACTGTGTAAGGAAGTACAGGCCACCTGTGCATGATGTACAACTGCACATGAAACATAAATGACAGGAGGGACTGAGGTGTTAAAAGAATTATTTCCAAGAGCATTTGGATCTCCATGGAGAGAACCCAGTTGCATGGTAACATCTCCTTATCAGGCAGATAGTGTCAGCACAGTGTGGCTGCGATTGTGCAGGAGACTCTGTGTTCAAGTGACGGTGTACACATCGAACAAGTACCAACAGATGCAGTCTCCCTGGAACCACTTATGGAACAGCATGAGCAATTACATTAAGCAGTCTTAATTCCTTTGTCTGCAGTGCTCTTGGAATAGCATCCTTGTGGCATCAGAGTACTTACATGTTTTAAGGTCAGAAGTTACAACATCTGAGATAATCTTGATTAATTGGCTGTTTATGGATTTCCTCCAGTTTCTGTGACAGTGTATATCTAAGTTGCTATATTTCTGTGCAGATTTATTTTAGTGTAGTGGCATACCGACTGAGTAAGTGATACAGTCTCTACTGTGGTTTTAAGACAGTCTGTGGATGAATATTATCATGTGTTTTGCTGTTCTGAAATATTACAAATAAAGGATATTTCTGCAAACAAACCAAATGTTTCATTTGTCTCTCCCCCTTCTCTGAAATATGCACAACATTTATTGACTTTGGTCCTACAGCCTGTATGCCAGGCACTGAGTCAATTTCCTCTGGCTTTTCAAGGGATCCGAGTATTCCATTTGTCATTAGAGGAGCAGTGTTTAGAGTGTTGGATTAGGATCGATTCAAATTCCAACATTGCTGTGAAAGTTGAGTGGGTGACCTTGGGCTAATTACTCTCTCACACAATAACAGGGTTGTTGTGAGAATAAAACAGGGGCTAGAAAACAATTTGCACAGCTCTGAGGTCCTTGGAGGAAGGTTGGGATAAAACTGAAGGGGAATTATCAGTAAGTGTTTTTAAATATTTTTAACTGGAGGCTGCTTCCTCCCAGACAGCCAAAAATACAGCCTTATGCCAGCTTCACCCAGCATCATTTTGTCTATTCAAATCTGACTGGCACATTCTAGACAGGATGCAGACAAGAGGCTGTAGATCAGGGCCAGAAACATCTCCCCCTCCCCTCCCCCCATGCATGCTCACGCACACACACCAGCTGACATCCATCCTGATGAAGAGGTCTGGAGAACTCCAACACCTGCAAATCAGTTGGTCCTATTAAGCAGTGACCTGATTTGGATGACCCAGGCTAGCCCAGCCTCATCAGGTCTCAAAAATTAAGCAGGTTTTGTCCTGGTGAGTACTTGGATGGGAGACCACAAAGGAAGTCCAGGGTCTCTGTACAGAGGCAGGCCATGGGAAGCCACCTCTGAATGTCATTTGCCTTGAAAACTCCATGAGCAGTCACCCTAAGTCAGCTGTGGTTTGACAGCACTTTAAATACACACACATTAAAAAGTATCTCATGACTTCAGATTTTGGATTTTTGCTTTGAACCAACACAGTTATGTGCAGCCTCTGTCCATTAATGAAGACATATTGGCCTTTTCTATCCTAGTACAACTGCCATGCTTGCAACTATTAATTAATGAGCACTCTTTTCTGATTTATCTGACATCGCCCGGTCTTTCAATTAGCCAAAGAAGGCAGGGAGTGGTTCTAATATGGGATCATATATCCAGACTTTTGATGTTCTAATAATATTCATTGCTAATAGATTAACTTTCAGGCACTCTGCCAAAAACATGTGTAGCTATTCCTTCACGTCTTCGACAATTATCGTCATCTAACGCATACAGTTTGAATTTCCCTCTAGATAAGCATTTTCAGATCTGAAAGGGTAGGCTGTGCCTATGCCTATAACTAGGGCTTTTTTTTCTGGGGAAACTTGCTGGAACAGAGTTCCGGAAACTCTTCGACAAAATTCTTTTTAAAACGTTTTAAAGTTCATGAGTTTTCGGTATAGAGACTGAAAACCATTTCCCTCTTGAGAGATCCAGCACCTCTTTTTAAAAAAGAAAAAGCCCTGCCTATAGCTTATATAAAAGCTGATGCTGATGTGTTATAGTATGTGGTTGTCCATTTTCTTGCTCTTTAACTCTGTCATTACATGTAGCAGGCAATGCTCTCTCTAAGCTGTGGAGACTTGCGAGCAAAAATTCTACTTTGTGAAGCTACTGACATTAAAGTTGTGAGCAAGTAATTTGGCTACTGCCTGAATTAGTTTGTTCTAGAGCTATCCTTCCTGAGCTAAGACAAAAATGTGTGAGCCGGAGGCTAAAAAAAACTGTGAGCTAGCTCACACTCCCTCAACTTAGAGGGAACACTGGTAGCAGGTTTGGCAGCTATTCTAACACAGTCCCATTTGTTGCCATCTTCCACCAGCTGCTGAGGACTTTTGATTTTGTCTGCCATTCCCTCAGTGATCCCTCCTTCCTGCCCTGTTTCTTTAATTGCTGTTGTTTTATATGTGTCTATTTTATTGTTTCATGTTTGTATTTTAACTTGGTTTCAATTGTTTGAATGACGTGCTATTGTTTGACTTTAATGGTTTCTAAGATATGTTTTTAATGTGCCGGCTGCCTTGTTGGCCCTGATAATGGCAGAAAGGCAGGGTAGAAATCTGGTAAATACAAAAATAAAAACAGAGGTCCCCCTCAGAAAAGAAATGCTCATCAGCTTGACAGATCCATTAGACCCTTCCATACTTCTAGCACACAAATCAGTCATGACAGAATGCTAACACAAATATGTATACACACATGTGCGTGCACACACACACACACACACACACACATTCAAGTGCCTAGCCAAGCTTGATTTTGTCAGATCTCAGAAGCTAAGCAGGGTTGGCCCTGGTTAGTACTTGAATGGGAGACCAACGAGGAAGCTTAGGCTCAGAAGCAGGCCATGGCAAACCACCTATGAACATGTCTTGCCTTGAAAACCCTCCAGGGTCTCCATAAGTCAGCTGTGACTTGACAGCACAACAAAAATTACATTCATCTAAATATAAGGAAATAGCACTTGCTCTGCAGCTACTTAAAAGGTATGCTGTCTACATCATCAAGAGATACCTGGGTTTTGGTATGAGATGGATTTTCACTGGCAGTCTTTCAGCAGTGGCTGGACAAAGACTTGTCAGGGATACTCAAGGCTGATCCTGCACTGACAGGGAGTTAGACTAGATGGCCTATATGGCCCTTTCCGGCTCTGTGATTCTATGATTCTAATAATGGGACTGTTTGCCCAGCCACCTTGTTGCAAGGATTTGTCAACTGGTACAAATTTGCTTGCGTGCACAGATTGTGAGAATTCTGAAAATGATTCATTTGGGAAACAACAATGCAAGCTATTGTTAGCAGCCTGGATCTGGCTCATTTCAGGAATACCTCTTTCCATATCAGCTTTTCCATCCTTGGAGATATTCAGAGGTGACTCTGCTTAGGGTCATTTCACTGTAGGAGGTGCTACAGGGGCCTCAAGCCAGGGCTCTCTCAAGCATTGTTCACAAGTTAGAGTGAAGGCATGTACAATCTGCATACAGTGTACACTCGAGTTTTCTGTATACATGCGCTGAATAATTCTTATGTTACATTCAACACATGCACAGCGGAACCTCATTCTGTGAGACAGGATGCTGGACTAGATGGACCATTGGTCTGATCCAGCAGGGCTCTTCTTATGTTCTTATGTACTCCCAATGTTCTGTCCTCAATATTCCATCCTCCAGGAGCTCCCCTCTCCCTCTAACCTTAATGTTTCATCCTCCAAGTACTTTCCCCCTCCCTTTCATCCACTCACACCCTAGATCACAACAGACAAAGACAGAGCACACCTGGATATTAGATGTTGGGGGCAATCAATAGGAGTGTCCTCTTTTGAGATCCCTAATGGCAAATGGCTAACCACTGTTGGAACAGATCGTTGGTTTAGATTGCCATTTGGTTTGTTCCAGTAAGACGACAGTTGGAAACTCAAATGTGGTTACTCAGGTCAAAGGCCAAAGTAGATACAATAGTAGCATGCCTTGACATGGGGTTGTACCATTTTTAAATACATTTATATAATTCATTTGTACCCTGCCTTTCTCCCTAATGAGGATTCAAAGTGGCTTATATCCAGGCCCATAGCTCCAGTGGGGCCCCTTGGGGCATGGCCCCCCAACTTACTCCCAAGGCCCCCTGACTTCCCATGGAGCCCAGACCCCCGACTTTCTATTTTTATTTTGTTTTTCAACGTGCCTCCCTCTTCTCCTCTCCTGCTGCCACCCGCCCTCTTTCTCCCATCCCTGCTGCACTGTCTGCCGCCTTTCTCTGCGGCCTGCTTTGATCACGACAGGCAGCCAAGCACTCCTTGGCCGACATTTTCTCTGCAACCCCACCACCACCACCTTTGGACAAGCATCTGCCCTTCCCTTTCCAGATGGCTAACCCCCCCTCCCAAACTTGCACCTGGGGACTCATGGGGCCCCAACCTGCTGCTTCTCTTAGGCAAAGCTGCACGAGAGCCACTGGCCCTGCTGGGTGCATCTGCTTCGAGCCATTGAAACAGGACCCAATTCACTGCTTCTCAGCTGGCACGGCTGAGAAAAATAGGCTGAAATTAGGGGGCAGCCCTCTTTCCTGGCAGCAGACAGGCCACGGAGGTGAGTTGGGAGGCCTCCCTGGACAGAGCAACTGGTAAAGAATCTCCGCTTGACATCCACCTCAGCATGTTGCAGGGAAGGGTGGGAGCAGGGCTGCTCATTTGGGGGGGGGGTGCAGGGGTGACCCCTGACATGTAAAAGCCCCCCAAATTTTAAAAAGCATGGCCACAGGCCTGCCTATCAGTGCCTATTTCAGAGCACACTAAAATATATGAATTCCCTAAGACCAAGTCAAATGACTGGACCAGTCATTACCACCCCATGAAAGGTTGCAGCCGGTGATACTCCCCAACAGCAAAAGTCCAGTTTAAAGGGGTATAAAGCATGTGTGGATCACAGCTCGTTTTACAGATATTAGCAAGTGATAATGATTTTTTTCTGAGCTGCCAAAAGCTTCACCTGCCTGCACAGCAGTATGCTGTTAAAGGCAGACAAGCAGGCACTGTCAGATTTGAAGATGGATCCCCTCCCCCCCAGTAAACTTTTGTCTTTCTTTCATTATTAATTGTAATAGTTATGAAAATGGAGTGTTTTGTAATTACTGTAATAAATATGAAAATAAAACAAATTTGTAAGCAATTTTTAAAAAACTCTTCCATGCACAAGTCTACTGGCCAGTTGGTTGCCTAGCAATGGCCACTGAGGCCATTCATTTCTTAAAGCTACAGACACTGCTTCTATCACTTTGTGGGATTTTAATTCCCTAACACACACACACAAACACACACATTTCCGTGTTTCATGGGTTTATAGAAAGATCTGCTTTGTCTATCCATGGCTCCAATCTCTGGATTTAAGTATCCACAGATTTAAATATATATAATAACAATAATTAAAAATATAGAGAGAATTAAATAACTTGACTGATGTGTAGAAATGGGCAGATGAAGTTTTTCATAGCATGGATGGAGATAACATCCCCTGATAAATAACATCCCACTAAGCCTTTATCAAAGGAACATTTTTCTGCAGGCCTGTTGGCAACTCTGCAAAGTTTACTTCCTTGTAAGTACTGTTCGCCAGCTGTTGTTGTCTTCAACTGGAGGAAGGAGGAAGCCTCTGAATCCTGTTTTGTGTGGTATTGAGAAGCAGACATTTCTCTCACTTTGAATTAAATCCAACCAGGTTGTAAATTTCCTTGCCCTGAAGAATTTGTAATCTCATGGACGACTTTATGAAACAACCAGAGAAATGTCAGGAAGGAGACAAGTGCTTGTTTAATTAATTATTTGACATGTTTATCTAATTTACCACAGACCTTGTCTCAGACGGGGCTGAGCAAAAGTTCCCTATCTCATTTCTTTTTATATGGCTTTATATTTTTGCCAACCATTTCAGTTTTCTGCTCTTTGCTGTCTGTTTTCGAGGAGTCTTTTGTAGTGTGCGTGTCAGTTGTACAGTTCTTGCATGCAATTTAAACAGTATTTATATGGGCAACATACATCATTAGATGGTAGTGTATCAATAAGGTGTATTGCTGATTTATTGGTGCACAAATAATGCTGAAAATATATACGTTTCATGGGGATTGCTTGACAGGAGAAGACTCAAAATAGTGCTAGAATGAGGAGTCTCAGCACGTGGTTCACACAAAAGAGAAACGAAGCTGAAACAGGAATTTTTTAAAAAGTCAAAACAGCAAGGAGGACTGTCAGGAAAACATCCCTACTCTCTGACTAAATTACATGCTGTTTTAAAGGGGTGATTTTAAAAATTTATTTACACCATACTTTATTCTCCGGTGGGGACCCAAAGCAGCTTACCACACTATTTTCCTCCACACAGCTTCAGGTTAGGCTGAGAGAGAGTGACTGCCCAAGGTTACCCTGCTTCCGTGGCGCAGTGGGGACTTGGACCTGGGTCTTGCAGATCTTATTCCAACACTTTGATCACTGCAACTTGCGGATCGAGGGCCAAACAAGATGTAGTAATGGCAGATGTATGAAACAACTGGGTAAGCAGATCATCTGAAGCTAGACAGGAGCTTCAGATGGCAAGGGCAACCAAAGCAGATCCTCCAACAATGACCAGAGTGAGTGGATAGGTTCGTACGGGGGAAGGTGAGCCTTAAGGTATGTTAGTCCCAGGCCATACAGGGCTTTAAAGGTCCATACCAACACCTTGCATTGAGCCTAGAAGCAAATTGTTAGTCAGTGAAGGTGGAAGAAGAAGAAGAATGATGATGATGATGATGATTTATACCACACCCTTCGCTCATAGTGGCTTACAATCTCCTTCCCTTCCTCTCCCTACAACAGACACATTGTGAGGTAGATGGGGCTGAGAGATCTCTGAGGGAACTGCTCTTGAGAGAACAGCTCTAAGAGAACTGTGACTGACCCATGGTCACCCAGCTGGCTGTATGTGGAGGAGTGGGAAGTCAAATCCAGTTCTCTAGATTAGAGTCTGCCGCTCTTAAACAGTACACCAAACTGGCTCCCTGTGACTCACTCCAGGCAAAACTCTGGCCACAGCATTCTGTACCAACTGTAGTTTCCAGACAGTCTTTAAGGGCAGCCCCAAGTAGAGAGCATTGCAGTAATCTAATCTAGAAGTTACCAGGGCGTGCACAACAGTATATATATAATATATACTATATATTAATTTTCTGCCCAGGAAGGGACACAGCTGGTTTACCAGTCAAAGCTGATGGAAGGCTAGGGTTGCCAGCTCTGGTTTGGAGAATACCTGGACACTTTGGGGGTGGATCCAGGGGATGGAGAGGTTTGGGGAGGGGGGGGACTTCAGCATGGTACAGTGCCATAGAGTCTACCCTTCAAAGCAGCCATTTTCTCCAGGGGAGCGGATCTCTGTCAGCTGGAAATCAGTTGTAAAAGCGGGAGATCTGCAGGCCCCACCTGGAGGCTGGCAACCCTATTGAAGGCACCCCTGGCCACTGTTGCTACCTGTTTAATCCAACATGAGGCCCAGGTCCAGGAGCACCTCCAAGCTACAACTCTACTCCTTCAGGGGGAGTGCAACCTCATCCAGGGGAGGGGATAACCCATTTCCAGGGTCAGGCCTTCCTCCCACCATAGCACCTCTGTTTTGTTGGGATTAAGTTCCAGCTTGTCAGCCCTCATTCCAAACTGCCTCCAGGCACCTGTTCAAAGGTTCCACAGTCTCTATGGTGGTAATGGGCTGACTAATGCCCAGCATCAATGGGTCAGCAGATGATCTCATCCTGAGGAGGCAGAATTGCTAGAAACATTGCTGAGTGGCCTCGGAGGTCTGATTGTCATCCTGCAAGGTCATTAATCACAGCCAGTGATCTGGAGAGCCTCAGAGAGTCACCTAAATGAGGCTTGACTGGGGTTTACCAAGAGTTCCCATGGGTAAAAGGCTACTCCCTTGGGCACTGGCCTTGGGTTTTATATTAAAGACAGAATCTCTTCTGCATCCAAGTCAGCTCAAGAATGGGGGGGGGGGGGTACTCAAGGTGCTTCCAGGGCTAGGGAAATAGTAGCATAAGACTCCCCTTGTATTCCTTGTAGTTGCACATTTCTCACATCATAGTTGTATTTCTTACATTTCTGTTGATTGGCACCCAGAGCCCCATCTCAGTTCGACCTCCTTGGGCTGATGATCATGCTACAGCTATCTCAAATGTGTTGGGAGTCACCACCACCTCCATGTGTGATTTAATGTAGTAGCTGATTCCACTTAGGATGCCGCAGGTTCCCTGCTGACTTAACAGCTCCAACTCTCTTTAAAGGCAACAGTCTGAAATATATTTGTTTAATTAAAATGGAAAGAGTCATATGTTCTCTAAGCATTTTAGTGCCATGCATCAGTTAGGTGATGTGATCTCATATGTCATGTGTTATAGCCAAAGTTTTTTTAAAAAAACTGAATGATTATAGAAATTCAAACTCCGATACCTCCGCAGACATTCAATTATTCTCAAGGGCAGAAAATAATGGATTCTGACGTTTCAAGAAGGAACGGCAACAGGATGTCAGGGCTGATCCTGAAAACTGAAGTCACAATGATGTAAGATGGAAAATGTGAAGGCATGGGTTCATCATCCCTTACATATTCAGGTGACAGTGGTGATCTGCTCCATTACTCTGTCAAAGCGTGGAATGAATTGAAAACATGCCACCTTGGCTAGTGTGTGTTCCCAAACTTGCTAAGGCAGTATGAATGCAGTAGCAGTGCAGGGAGGCATTTGCAGGAGAAAATAACAGGGAAGAAGGAATGCTCTGGCTGCGTCTCCTGTTTCTCTTCTGCCGGTGCTTTCCAGATCCGATTTACTTCTAGTCTCAGAGCCCTAGGTGGGGGGGGGGGGGTAGTCACTTACAAATGCCTAAGGAATATCTGCAGGAAACAATCAGTAGGTGAGAGAAGGTATAAACAACCTCCCTGTCTCCACCAGTTCTCTCCAGCAAGTGCCCTACAACCTCCATTTCTGTACTGGCTTTATGAGCGTCGAACTGTTGTGTTTTCACTGTTGTACGGGAAGTTTGCAGACACACCGGCCCAATCTGCATCTAGCATTTGCACCGTTGTTTTATCAAACCCACAATGGAACAGAAAAATGCCATTTCTGCACTCTCCTTTTAATCCATGTTCACCGCAGTGTCCTCCAAGCAATTCTGCACTAAAATCGAATTCAACCCTCTTTTTAATCCAGGTTTCTTTCCCCATTCTGCATTACATTACCTCCCTTCAGTGGTCAGCCCAGTTTCAGCCTGCTGTTGCCCCGGGTTATTTGGATGCTGTTCTGCCTCGACTTGAACACTGAGAAAATCTGGAGTGGAAGGCAAATGCAGAAAGGACCTAAGATGTGGCTCAAAACCACATTCAAATACCCCAGGCCAACCAGAGTTACCCATGAATGGCCATAAAATGCCCATAAATCTATGCAGACAGCCACCATAAAACCGAGAGATCAAACGAAGTGAAAGGGCAGCAGTCTAGACACTGCCATAAAATTCAACAATCAATCAAAGTGAAAATGGAATGCAATACAGAGAGGAATTTCTGTTCCAGTGTGGGTTTGGTAGTAAGACAGCAGAGCAAATGCTAGATGCAGATTGGGCCACCGTCTGAATGGTGAGGCTGCTAGGGAAGCACAGTTGTCACATATTGTTTAAAAGGATGCATCTTTCCAGAACTGAACTCAGGAGAAACAATTCCCGTGGCTATTCCCCTGGCTAATTGGCTGGAACTGATGATGTCACACTACCCCCTCCTCCCCAGAGGACATCAACATCTTACAAATCTATTTGTGGTCTTTAAATACATACACATTTTAAGGAAATGTTACTTACAGAGCTTTAGAACAGAAAAGCAGGCAGATGGCCTGGAATCTGGAGGTGGAGGGGCAATAGGAACTACTGAATCAGCATTTGAATTGCTGGCCCATCTGTTTGTCAAATGCACTGGAAAGCTGGTTGCAGGTCAAGCTGTTATGTATGTACATTAGCAACATGTGCCCATGAAGTTCTGACTCAGGAGCCTCTGAAAGCAATGGGATTTAAGAATGTAAAAGGGATAGCTGCCACAGCCTCTGCACTGGGATTCCCAGCCATGTTGAGCCTTTGGACACTTTTGGGACTGTGAAACTGACTGGTGGGTACCACCATTGTCTGGGAAGAATGCAAGAGGCTGGCTGCGCTGCCCAGGGGATTAGCAGCAGGATGAGACAGAAGGAGCTTTCCTTGAGTAGAGGCCACTAGGAAAAGGCATCACCCACCTTCTGGTGAGCTCATTGCACTCACTGCACCCATGGACGCTGTCACAACTTCTCTTTAAAATTTGTGTGGCTAGATATGGTATGTCTTTAACTTCCTTGTAATTTCTCTCTCTCGGTATGGAATGCTGCCACCAGGAATTTAATTCCACTCTTATAAATTAAATCTTTCCCAAGGTATTATGCCCAAGCTCTAAGGCTCCTTTGTTGGACCATGTGGTCCTGAGGATGAGACTCTAGTATTTAAATAGAATAGGACTCCGGGTTAACATTAACAAAATAAAACTTTATTTGCACCACAACCATATTGGTTTCAAGGTGTTTTGTAACTTGCATCTTTAGTGAATAAAACAATGGTTGTTAATAACTCCTGGCTGAGGTATCGCACTCTCTCACTTCACAAACATTCCTCACTCTCAAATCCTCCTTTCTTTTCAGAATGTACTTCTGATCTTTATTTTATTTAGCTCAGTTTAATCTTTTCCTTTTTAACTCAGGTTTCGGTCCGCTTCTGTCTCTCACACCCTTATGATACTTTGACAATATTAAATTTTGACTCTCTCTAGTCACTAATATGTCCTCCAAAGTATTCCACTGCCTTTTTGGAATCTTAAATGCTTCTCAGAGCACTAATATGGAATTCTAATCAGAAGGCAACTTCTCAGACCATGGCTGACTGAACACACTGACTTGAGTTTCTCCACACACACCTCCTAGCTCCATCCACACACTCTCAGTCACCAACCAATCACCTCATTCACTCATCCCCCTTTTACCCGCCCCCCTGTTCTTCTATAACTTACCAAACATTTAAAGAAACACAGACTTAAACGTTTAAATAATTGCAGGCGCCCTGTTGAAGATCACGGCTCCTGTCCTATGTGTTCATGGTCTTCTCCAGTCTCTTGGGTGTCCAAGGAAGTTTCATTCACACAATTGAGAGGCACCTCTTCATAAGGGGCTTTAATCACAAAGTAACTTAGTACCAGAAGCAATCCGAAACAGGTCTACTTAGAAGTAAGTCACATTTTATTCAGTGGGCCTCACTCCCAGGAAAGCATTCTTCACATTGCAGCCACAGTGTATTAGACGTTTTTATTTGCACATCCTCTAATGACCGCTGATAAAAGCAGATATATCTTTGTTACACTGAGTGAACAAGGGAAAATAAGGGGTCTATTGGTATGCTTTGTGAAAGGTTTGTGAAATGTTAATTCCAAAATGCAGATGTCCTGGCAATCTAGAACGCCTTTCTTACATGTAGAATCTGCTTGTGTATTTATTTCCATAAATGATATACCACCCAGGAACTCTGGGTGTACATAAGCATAAAACATTGTAAAACATTTATATCTCCTAATAGAAACCATGCCCACAGACTTCAAGGGGCTATTGTAGAAGTATCAACCAGGGCCACTAAATTATCAACCAGGGCCACTAAATTAAATGCCTGTGTGGTGGGAGACCTCCCACCCCCTAGCAACTATCTCTACTACCACTCAGCTGGGCTCCAGGAGAAACATTCCTGGTGAAATGGGGAGGCCGTCAGCATTGAAAGTGATGCAGTGACAATGACATCACTTCTAGCACAACTAGGGGTTCCCATTTGCCTACTTATGGCATAAGACCTGCAGGTAATTGTGGCCCTTGCCCACGAATCCTCAGCTGGTCAGTGGGTGGAAACTGGGGCCAAATAGAGCAACTGGTTAAACCACAGAGTTAAATAAGAAGTGATGTCCCTGTCTCATTGTATGCAAGGAGCTGTCCCCTCCCCTCTGTCACTCTGTAAAGTGCAGCAAACAGGGGTAGTGCTGTCAAAATGAACAAACTACCAAATGGTGAGATGTGTCCAAATCTCGATGCTGGCTCAAAAACTGGGAACAGGAGGAGGAGGAGATTGGATTTATACCCCACCCTTCACTACTTGAAGGACTCCTTTCCATTCCCCTCCCCACAACAGACACCCTGTGAGGTAGGTGGGGCTGAGAGAGCTCTGACAGAAACTGCTCTTTCAAGAACAACTCTGACAGAACTATGGCTTCCCAAGGTCATCCAGCAGCTGCAAGTGGAGGTGTGGGGAATCAAACCCGGTTCTCTCTGATTAGAGTACTTAACCACTACACCATACTGTAGATCAGAAACCTTTCCCAAGCCAAACCCATCAACCCTATTTATTTATTTATTTATTTATTTAGTTGGTTGGTTGGTTGGTTGGTTGGTTGGTTCAATTTATACCCTGCCCTCCCCTTTTTATGGTTTCTTAAGGTGCTATTTTTATTGTATATGCTGTAGCATGCCTCATAAACCACCATGATCCCATTTGTTTGGGAAAGTTGGTTCACATGTGTTTTTAAAATCAGTAAGTATTCCTCTGGGACCACAATTCAGGTGCCCACATTTGATGCACAGTCTATGCAAAATGCACATTTATGGCAAGAATACATGTGCATATATGCACTCTCTTCTTCGTGGATCTTTAACTTTTGCTTTGTTTGATAGGAAGTGGGAATTTACTCTGATTTAATTTACAGCATTGTTCTGCTAAGAGGAAAATCCAACCGAGTCTCTGTCCTTTTTTCTTTTTCCCTGTTGGGTACCTGATGCAAAGGAACTGAAATCTGGAATTGCAAAGTCTGTGGAGTGGGAGGAATTCCTTGAGGGAAGCACATCTTTTATTTCTCCTTGTGGGTGGTGAAGCGCTTGCTCACATAAGGTTACAAAAGGAAGGAGAGTGACTCGTCCTTCATTTAGCAGTCTCAGCAGAAGGTGAATCAGTGTGAAAACAGCAGTATTACCATCCCATTACAGGAAAGGTTGTAGTAGCTTTCTTTTCTCATGCACCTGACTCCACCTGGATCAAGATGTTGCAACCTAAGACATTAAGATCTGTTGGTTTTTTTAAAGTACTGCTCACATATTTCAGATAATTTGCTCACATATTTTTCAAGACAAAACTTGAGCATTGTTGAAATTAAAAATCTAATGTTTTGTCTAATGTCACAACAGCAGCAAATCAGACCCAGTTCTTTCAGGAGAGTACACATTGTTGGGGAAAATAGGACAACCTAGAGTCACACAGAAAACTCTCAGTGTAACCATCCATTTAACAAATTATTTAGCCAAAACACTCTTGGGTCAATGCTCTGTCTCTTTACTTGTTGATTTTCTATTCCACCCCAGAACCAACGTGTCATTGTAATGCTTAAATATGTTTATTTTAAGCATTTTTGTTTTGATTTTCGTTAGGACCAGTCACACTACAAACCTATACTGTTTTAGATCAAGATAACTGGCCTGTGATGTCCACAAGACCCTCACCAAAGGGGACCTCGCCCTTCCCTGTATAGTTTCAGTCCCCTTTGTACATATGTGCACCTGAATGTGGACCTGAATTGATATCAAGAAGCCGTGAGTCATGCCAAGGCAGAAAGGAATACAGGGCTGCCTCTCTATCAATCATATGTATAAACCCACCCTAAGAGAGGGTTCAGTTGAGGCGCATTTTCCCCAAGAATTTGGGTGCCCCCTTCCAGATAATCTGGACATAACTAATGACCCAGATTTCCAAAACAATAAGCGACAGGCCGAGTCCAGCAATTTCCTTCCCATATAAATGACCAGATAGGAAGATTCCAGCCATTCCCCAATCAGGGCAACTACCTGGCCCACAGATGCGAACATATCTTACTTCCAAATCTCCCCAAGGGAACATTTTTGACACCCTAAATTCACAATGGGAAAACTCCCCCCCACACACAATAAAGACTAGAGTTGCCAGCCTCCAGGTGGGGCCTGGGGAGCTCCTGCTTTTACAACTGTTCTCCAGCTGACAGAGATCAGCTCCCCTGGAGAAAATGGCTGCTCTGAAGGGTGGACTCTATGGCATTGTACCATGCTGAGGCCCCTCCCCTCCCCAAACCCTGCCCTCTCCTGGCTCCACCCCCCAAAGTCTCCAGGTATTTTCAAACCCAGACCTGGCAACTCTAAAAGACAAAGGATTTTTCAGATTTGCACCCCCACACACACACACAAAAAAAAGATTGCATTTTTACTATTCCCAAATTCCAGTGCCAGCACTCCTTTCCCCTCCTAATCCCAGGCAAAAAAGGTATTAAAAAGTTACCCCTCAGACCAGTTTTTGTGGCTTGTTTGTGATTATCCTGTTACCCCTGCCTCAAGGGTGGCCCCTCTTCTCTTTGTTCCAGAATCTCTGCTCCACAGACCTGGCACTGTGCTTCCTCCACCCCACCTGGTCAGCTTCAACTCCAAACACTGCTTCTTTGCCACTGCAGACAACCCCCCACTCCTCCTCCAGACCTGGTTACTGTTTGTCCAAAAGGACATTGCAGAGCTGAGAAAAGTACAGAGGAGGGCAACCAAGATGATTAGGGGGTTGGAGCACCTTCCCTATGAGGAAAGGCTGAAGTGCCTGGGACTTTTCAGTTTAGAAAAGAGACGACTGAGGGGGGAACGTGATAGAGGTTTATAAAATTGTGCATGGGGTGGAGAGAGTTGACAAAGTGACATTTTTCTCCCTCTCCCAAAATACTAGAATTCAAGGGCATCCAATGAAGCTGATGGGCAGCATGTTCAGGACGGACAATATACTTCTTCACACAGCGAGTGATTAAATTGTGGGATTCACTGCCAGAGGATGTAGTGATGGCCACAAGAATAAACAGCGTTAAAAGGGGATTAGATAGATTCATGGAGGATAAGTCTATCATTGGCTACTAGACATGGTGAGTGAGGGAGACCTCCACATTCAGAGGCACTAAGCCTCTGAATACCAGAGACAGGAAGCAACATCAGGGGAACGCCTCAACCTCTATGCCATTGTTGGTCATCCAGATAAACTGGTTGGCTACTCTGTGAGACAGGATGCTGGACTAGATGGGCCATTGGTCTGATCCAGCAGCTCTTCTTATGTTCTTATGTCTTGTTTTTTTCTTATAAGGTGTGTTTTTTTCTGTAGGCAGGCAGCCATTCTAGGGAATTGTTTTTGTGTTTAAGGTACTGTTCCCCCATATTGCATTTCTATTCTGTAATTTCAATTACTGCTCTCCCTTACTGCATAACTTAAATTGGTTTCTTTTTTCTGTTTGTAAAATAAAACCCCTGTTTAAGAGTATTTTTCCCTTGTTTTTTGAATGTTGATCTGAATCCGCACCTCCATATACATAGGTGAAACAATCCCAAGTGTTTAAGTGCCCAAAAGACACGTGTTCGTTCTGTACTGGCAGGGGGACACCTCTGCACATTATGGCCCTGACACATGTATACTGCTTTGGGTAACACTTCTCACTAAAAGGATCCTGGGAATTGCAGTTTGATAAGACTGCTGAGAACTTTCTGCTAGAGATCTCTGTCCCTCTAATTCCATTAGGAGAGGGAAGGAGCTGGCACACCATTACACCACTACCCCACAGGCAGGGGTCATTTAGTAGAAAAAGAGCTGCAGGAGCTCATTAGCATAACTCATTTGCATATGCCACATCCCCTGAAATCACTGGAATTGTGTCAGAAGGCAACACCCACCGCTCAGGCTCCACCCCAAAAATCTCCAAGTATTTCCCAACTCAGAGCTGGTGAGCCAGCTTTATACTTTGACTAAAGACACTTTAGGTTTCCTTTGCTCTTGCAGGGAAGCTACCCTACAACAAGCATGCAAATACAGATCAAATTAGTATGCTTTTGCTTTTTTCCACAGCATATCACCATATGTGCCCACTCCTGGGCTTGTTACTCCTGGAATGGCGTTCCTGTGCATTCCTGCTCGAAATGACCCCTGCCCACAGGAAAGCTCTTTGACAAAAATCCAGAAGACACCAATCTCATCTTCACATAGAGTTTAATGAGATGCAGTTTGTCATACACCAGAGAAAAAGAAATCCCCACCAAAAGTAACATTAGCAAGGAAAAGGCCATTCCAAAAAGAGCATGCTTGGAACACAATCCAGCCACATTTAAGCACTTGCCAGTCCCATCGATTTCAACAGGTGAGATTTTGACTGCAGGTATCTTACATATTCTTTTGAAAAGCCATTGCTGGTCAGCAAAAACTGCAAACTGGCAGTCAGAGAAGAGTACCAGGTAGGATACTTATTTGCATGATAAAGCCCATGTTCACAGGGAATTACTGAAATTCAATTAACGTTTCCCCCCCACCCCGTTCACTTCTCAGAGACAGAGTTACAATGTGAACCAAACAGCAAATGAAATACAGTTTAAATGTGAAGAGAACTGAGTGCCCCTACTCCTAGAACTGTTTCTTCACATGATCCTTCTAAGAGTCATTCTTTCCCAGAAAAGCTCAAATCACCATAGGGAGAAGAACAATCTCTTTATTTGACAATTCTGGGATAAGCATGATCCTCCTAGTGGTGGCCTGGGAAGTGCCCAAACAATGTGAGAATGGTTCAGGAGTACAGCATAGTGTCCTAATAACACCCTGTAGAACTACCCAGAGCTGTTTGCTTTTGCTTGTGCAAATGCACCTTTTGTCGGTTCAACATCTGTTAACTGAATACAGTATTGCCCATTGGTGCAAACACAAATCGGGGCCTGATCTGTACATGAGGGCTTGAAATGCATCAACAATGATTGAAAGACAAAGAACGCAAGGCCAACAGGTTATTTTGGAAGAATCGGCAGAGTGGTCATAAGAAATAAAGTTCGTTTCTCTGGAAAAAGCCAAAAAGGGCAGGAGGAGTGACTTGGATCACTGCATCAGATGGCAGAAGATGCATCTTCTATCCAGGAACTGTACTGTGATTGCTTCCATTTCTTAGTTTACTTGCTTGTAGACCTGACGGTGGTGGATGATGTTGTGGTCTTTTTCACAATGGTGCCTCCGCCAGAAACATATCCTCCCCCTGAGGAGCAAACGCCTCCTCCTCCTATGCTGCACATGCCTCTTCCACTGCTGGAGCTGAAGCTGTTAAGACCTCCAGATCCCCCATAGCATCCTCCTCCAAAGCCACCTCCATAACCTCCTCCATATCCACCAGTAGAGATGTTAGAACCAACTACAGCTGGAAGGGGGGGAAATCAGGGATATTACAAAGTAATGTTGGACTACTATGGCCAGTGAATACCTAAGGCTAAACTGTCTCACTTTGGTCTTCGATCAAATACTTCCATATACTTCATACCTATTGCAAATCCGATAGTTAAGAGTGACCTTCTATGGGTTTCTCATGGTGATAAAACATTCGCTGTTGTAATTCTGCAGTAGAGAGTCACTTGGAGCTTGTTCTTGGAAAGAGTCTGAACAGTTAAAATGGCCACCATCTCAGGCACTAATAACCATCATGTTGCCATGTACTGGGGTGGGGATAGAATTTACTTTTGTTCTGTTCCCCAGGGCATAATTTCAGCCAGAGGTTCTCTGGGGCTTAGTAGAACCCCCCGCCCCTCTGAGAAGGGGCCCTGGCTCCGCGGTACAGCATTTGCTTGGTATGCAGAAGGCCTCGGGTTCAGTCCTTCGTATCTCCAGTTAAAAGGACCGGAGTCCTGATCAGCTACCAAGCTCACTGGGGTTGCGTTGGCAAACCATCATCACTTATCCAGCACTAACTTTACTGGAGGAAATCTGGGTTGCACTTGACGCTGAGTCTTGGGCAAATCATTCAGCAAGCCACTATGGCAACCCTCAACCAAAAGCTGTTTTTGGAAGTTTCCATATGGCATTTGTAACCAGTAGACTACCCATCTCATAAGTTTTTATGACACATTACAACAGCATATCAGAGTTGCACCAAAACCACTGACTTTCCAGTATCTTAAAAATATACATAATGGTGCACAGGGAAATCTGTTTTCATCATTTCCATCCTCCCTTTGCTGTGCTATCTCCAGATGAGGCTTCAGCCTTGTCCTTATCTACTGCAAAGCACTTGACAATGGTAGCTCTTTTGGCACTGAAGCAGCAACAGTACACATTGCTGTGCTAGCGCATGCTTCTGGCTGAAGATATGGTGCTGTACTGGCACGGCAGTGAATACATGCTAAGTTGACAGCTCAGCAACTTTTAAGACAGAACTACTCTTTTAAAATGTTGAATACATAATTGCTACTTACAGATGCTCACGGCATTCTGGCATTCTCCGGACATCCTATGGAAGAAAGAAACAAGGATTTAGGTTGTGGATCCCATCAGTCATTCCTATGCAGATTCCAGCAATGAGCAATCAATATTAGCCAATCCCTTGAAGGTTTTTGACTTCTGCTGTCAGGGATCCATTGGCCTATGGAAGTCTGTATCGTACAAGGGAAAGAACAGGCAAGGGCAGATGCAGGGAGACCTATGCTGAGTTCCTTGCTTGGCAATGGAGTTAGCTTTTGCAGGGTAGTTCTTAGGGTATTCTCAGATGGTCCTAATATCAAGAAACATTGTTTCAGGCTGTCCAGTTGTTGAAGCCCAGATGTGCATGGTACTTTTGCTCATAATGGTCCACAGTGATTTTTGGTAATTGCAGCACTGCATGATACCCATACACACACCAAGAACAGAGTGTACACATGGACTGAGATAGACGCCGTTCCTCCCCATGTTCATGCTTGGGTGCTACAGCACCCAGTTAGAACTACCATCAGGATTTGTGTTTCCACAAGCTAATGACAGCTTTTTCCAGTCCAGCAGGGTTCTGCCAGGACTCAGTCCTGAAAACCACAACTTGTAATAACCAAGAGGATTCCTCTGAAGGTAAGACAGACAGCATGACCTTTCTCACCACAGAATGCTCCAGCTTGTCACTTCTGGAATGCTGGACCAGGGCATCTGCGAACGCTTCAAATCCCAGCATCTCCCCTTTCTTTAGACTTTAACCTCAACAACATTCTTTCAAGGCAAAAGCTCCTTCCTAAACCCCCCCCCCCCATATTGTTCTCAGCAAGAATCTGTGCTCCTCTTTTCTATGTGTCGCACCCACCTGCTCTCCTCTCCTTCCAGCAGTTTCCTGTAGGTGGCAATCTCAATATCAAGGGATATCTTGCCATTCATCAGGTCTTGGTATTCTTTCAACAGACGAGTCATCTCCTCCTTGGCTTTCTGCAGGGCTACTTCCATTTCAGTCAGTTTATTCCTGGCGTCCTTGAGTGCTTGCTCACCACGCTCTTCTGCTTCCGTAATGGAGGTCTGCAGCTTTTCACACTACAAGATAAGGTGGACAGCCGGAGAACAGTGATTAGGGAACCATACATGAATTCCATGTACTAAGAATCTTGATGTCAATAGGCAATGCCTCATCATCAAAGAAGAAAGCTTGTTCAGTCTGCACCAATGACATTTGCCCCACAGCCAATGCCCAGGTAAAAGAGGTATAAAAGAGGCACAATTCAACTAGCAGTTTAGGTCCAGTTATCACTCCTGACTGTTCTTTCCTCAGGATAAGACTATTCCTATCCGAATTACTTCCTTGACACTTTGGAATGCCAAGACTACATTTATGCTACAGAATCAGGCAACAACTGCAACTTTCTGTTTTGTATTTTTAACCTGTTCCCCAACCACTGCTTCCTAAGCCTGGCTTTCCCATCCTCTGTTCCAGTTCCCTTCCCCTTCTCTGAGTCCTGCTTGGAGAAGACTCCTGCCTCCTGCTCCTGCTCCCTACCTCCAACTTCTCCCCTACTCAGTCCTCTTCCTCCTTTCTCTCTGCCTCCCCCTCCCTCCAGGAAACCATACACATCTGACAAGCACAGAAGGGTTTCTGATTCTGGGACTAAGATGCAGGAGAGCACATCTAGTGTAAACAGAATGGATTCCACTAGGAATCATTTGGCGTACTTGTCAATTGTTTGTGCCACAAATGTACTGCAGGTCTGCATTTCTCTAGTTGTTATTATACAGTACAGTACTTTCCCTTTCCTTTTCCTGAAAGTCTCATGAACGTATTCCCTTTTAAGTCTTCCCTCTCTCCTTCCCAACCATCAACCAAGCTACCTTTATCTGCCCCCCACCCAATCTACAGATTTTCCCTCCTTCCCTCTACTTGGCAGCCTCATGCCAGGAAAACTCTGGCTGAATTGCCTGGTGCCATTTGCTAGGCTGGGCTGGGCCCAGTTACATAGTGGGACTTGCCGGGGGCAACACACTTTCCCCTGTATGCCCCTTTCATTGAGCTTGCTCAGCAAAGTTCTGATTTGAACCTGGGTTTTCCAGCCCCTAATCTGAAACCACTATACCACACTTGCTTTCATGGAGTACTTGGTGGCTGCTGGTAGGCCTTTTTTTGATGAGTCCCCCCTCCAGGGCCAAAACAGCCCTGGATAGGGCCCTGCCAATGACTTTTACTGATAGAAACCAAGGCTTGAAGACTGGCAATACTGTTTTCTTGCCTAAAAATGGCTACTGAGGGCATTTGTTTCTTAAAGCTACAGGTGCTGCTTCTATCAGCAGATTTTTTTGCAACCCTGGAGCATTTTTCAGGTATGTAAAAAGATCGGAATTGTGTGTCCATGGCCCCAGTCTCTGGATTTAAGTATCCACAGATGGGGCTACACTGAGTTATATTAACTGTCTCATTTCTCTTGCCGTTCCTCTGTGTATTTTGTATGTTCGATAAAGATCAAATATAGTTGCATCCAAGTTGCTGTCTCTCTCGTCTTTGGCTGCGGTCTCACACACACTAAATAATCCACTTTCAATCCACTTTCAGTGCACTTTCCAACTGGATTTTTACTGTGTGAACTGGCAAAATCCAG
Source organism: Lepidodactylus listeri (assembly GCA_029233225.1). Lineage (NCBI taxonomy): Eukaryota > Metazoa > Chordata > Lepidosauria > Squamata > Gekkonidae > Lepidodactylus > Lepidodactylus listeri. The sequence goes on along the minus strand of JARCFY010000015.1, from coordinate 50,551,988 downwards.
TTGGAAAGTGCACTGAAAGTAGATTATTTAGTGTGTGTAACCACAGACCTTGTGTCTCCCATCACAATTTTGCCTGAGATATTATTCTACAATTGTGTCTGTGTATACACAGAGTAGGGTTCGTTATCTAAGGATTTGAGGGGCTCATGTGCATAGGCCACACATGTAACTAACCTGGTAACACACTTGTGTCACATCACATCTCTCCTCCCTCCTCTGCACTGATGAAGCAGATGCCATTACAACTGTTGCAACTATACCCAGGAGATAGGCTTACACCACAGAAGGCTAACGGGGGAGAGATTAGGTGAAAAGGGAAGTGAAGGTTCCAGTGGCCCTTTTCGCTTTATCCAGGTCTATCAGAATTCCTCCACTCCAGTACAATATCATGCCCACAAACAGGGCAGCCAGCCTCCAAGTCTCCCAGAATTACAACTGATCTCCAGAGTTAACAGATAAGTTCCTCTGCAGAAAACTGCTGTTTTGCAGGGTGGACTGAATGGCATTATACCCCTCAGAGTGTTGGGATATGCAAGGTCTATAGTGCAGCCTTATGACGAACATCTGATGATCACCCTACAATGGGACAGCTGAAGGACTGGTAGTTAGCATAGCTAGATTAGGGACTTCCCACTATTTCAAATTGTGTCCTTGCTGTCTCCTGATTGGCTCTTCTGGAGACTTCCTGCTCCTGTAGAGCTTCCTGTTCTTGTTGTCTCCTCTCACAGAGGTAGTTTGGGCTTTCTCTCTGTATGTTCTATAACAGTTTGTTCTTTTTTAATAAACCTATTTATTTTTTCTCTAAACAGTCAGTGCTCCACTTCCTTTGCATATTTAAACTCTGCCAACACAGAGAACCCTCCCTCCAAAACCCCATGAATCCCAGGCTTCACCCCCAAATCTCCAGGAATTTTCCAACCCGGAGCTGGCAACCCTACTTGCAAAACCTTCACCAAGTAGCTTGCAGTTTAGAAATGCAAGAGGCTTTTCTGCTTCTAATTTGACTTGTCTTCCTTAAATGTTGTTTTGGCTTTTTTTTTTTCTGATTGCACACTTGCTGTTAAGAGAACAACACAGGCTCAGGGGTTGACAAGACCAAGCTCTGCAAATATTGAAATGTCCCAGGGAACTGTCTCCCCCCACACACACACACTCACACCCCCAAACAAGGTTAATCAAGCAAAAACTCCTCAGCCTCACCTGCTTCTTCACATTTTCAATTTCAGCTCGTAGCCTCTGCATTGTCCGGTTGAGCTCAGAGATCTCAGCCTTGGTGTCTCGTAGACTGTCACCATGTTTCCCAGCATTGATTTGGAGCTCTTCATACTGGCATAGAGAAAGAAGAGAAGGTCCAATTTTGTCATAGCTAGCAAAATAATATTTTGCAGCAAGGCCCATTTGCTCACTGATGGAGGTCTCTCCGAACTCTTAGAGGCCTTTTAGAAGTTTCCTCCATAAAAGAAAGGAAGATGGCAATGAGACACAGACTGTTGGCAAGTTAAGAGGTTTGTTTTAGATTGGCAAGAGAAATCAATGCCTGAAAACTGACCTTAGTTTGGTACCAAGACTCTGCTTCAGATCGGCTTCTCTGAGCAATCTCTTCATATTGAGCTTTGACTTCGGCTATGATGCTGTTCAAGTCCAGGTTTCGGTTGTTGTCCATTTGAAGGACAACGGAGGTGTCGGAAACAGTCTGCTGTACCTGGCTGAGTTCCTGCAAAAGTCATGCAGACATTGGCTCAACCATACTTTCCTTTTAGATGTATCTTGATGCACCTGTTTCTTTCCTGCCTAATCTGCCTATATTTTCCAAAGTGACTAATGGCAGTAGGAACCAAAGTTGGCACACCTAAAGAGTCATGCTATTATTTTACTGGAGTTTCTGGCACTCCAAAGTGAATTAAAAAATTAGCTGCCATTATTATACATTAGCCATATACCTATTATAATAATAGGTAGGGTGTATATGGATTTACACAGAGCAAGTATCTCAGGGGACATAGTCCATCTTGTACACTATGCAGGATACCCGTCAGTAAGAACTGAGCCACCCAACGTCATATGTGGAGGACACCATTTTGCTCTCCATGCTACAGTATATGGTATTGTTCTATACATTAAGTACAAAAGCTTTTACAGTCTTTTCATCCCAACCCAAACCATGCTTCCTGAAAAGTGCATATCCAAAGATTTCAGTGGCTTCATTGATTTTCACAAGCAAATTCAAATTTGTTTTGACCATCCTCCCCCTTTCCCAAATCATTTGTTTTCAGCTCATTATTTTCCCGGGTGCCTGCAAAAAAACAACAAAACTACTTACTGCTTCATACAGACATCTCAGGAAGTTGATTTCATCTTGCAAAGCATCCAGTTTGGCCTGCAATTCTACTTTGTTCATGTAAGCAACATCCACATCCTGCAGGAAAGAACAGAGGAGGGCTCCACTATCAGCAGTGGAAATAATAACAACAACAACAAATAGGGCCTTCGGGTCTTCTAAATGCCAACTCTCCCAGCATCTCAAACCTTCAAACCACAACAAAGGTGCTAAGAATGCTCATCTATTACACAATAGCAATGGAATTCTGCAGTCAGATTGAGGAGAGAAGGTGGCCCAAAGCTCTGGTAGCTTTTCTACCCCTACGACAACAGCCAGCTCTCAGCCTCCAGCTCTAGCCCTGTACCTTGTCAGCATTACATACCACCGTCTCTTCTCTTCTTCCATTAGTGGATGGGGAAGAATCTCTCTGGTGCTGCTGGCTTCTTAGAACAGCCAGCTTCTCTTTGATGGCACCATCATATAAGGCCCTCTAAAACAGCAGTGCCCTGACCTGGATGGCCCAGTCTAGCCCGACCTCATCAGATCTTGGAAGCTAAGCAGGGTTGGCCCTGGTCCATGTTTGGATGGGAGAAGGAATTCCACCAAGGAATTCCAGGGTCGCTACACAGAGGCAGGCAATGGCAAACCACCTTTGAAGGGCTCTTGCCTTGAAAACCCTACAAGGTCATCACAGATCAGCTGCGACTTGACAGAACTTTTCACCGCCAAAATGACACTGGAATTCTTGAGAGTCCAGATTCTCCAGGGCAACACCATCACACGGGGTACCGTAGGAACCTGATTCTAGCTCACTGCATAGGGTTGCCAGGCATGGGGGAGGTACTTACTGCAGGGGGCAGCAATCTTCATCACTGCACAACCCAGAAGGTCCAGCATTGCACTGGGGTGATGCTCTAGCACATGAATGGACAGGAGCATGAAAAATACCTGCTTACTCGCTTTCGCTGACTAGTTATTGAACTAAGTAGTGTAATACATATATTCTGAACCATCATATGCCATTCAATAGGGATGCCAGCCTCCAGGTGGGAACTGGGGATCCCCTGGAATTACAGCTCATCTCCAGACTACAGAGATTAGTTCCCCTGGAGAAAATGGATGCTTTGGAGGGGTGGATTCTATGGCATTGTTACCCCACTGAGGCCCCTGTCTTCCCCAAGCTCCATCCCCAAATCTCCAGGGCTTTCCCAACCTGGATCTGGCCACCCTTCCCTTTCCCATCCCCTGCTAGCGGCCAGGGGGGACCTGGCAACCCTATATGCCAACTTTCCCTTTTTTAAAAAAAAAAAAAAGCAAACTACTTACCTTTTTCAAGAGCACAAAATCATTCTCTGCTGTTGTACGCTTATTAATTTCTTCTTCATATCTGGTCAATACAACAACAACAGAAGAGAAAAATTAAGTTCAATGACTTTTGCTTATTAATTTCCTCTTCATATCTGGTCAATGCAACAAGAAAAACAGGACAGATCTTCAAGTTCAATAACTTCTGTTTCCACAACGATTTTCCACTAAGAGTTGCGTATCTATCCTGTGTGGCTACCATTTAGTTTCTCTTCTACCCATAACTTCCGTGACTGTTAATTTTCCACACCTCTCTGCTCAGCCCACTGGCTGTTCCCTGACTTCAGAAGACAAAGTCTTCTGAGGGAAAATCACCATGGTTTCTGCAGAAGGAAATCCCGCCTCACCAACCTCTTAGAGTTCTTTGAGCAGGTTAACAAGCATGTGGATGAGTTAGATTTAGTTGAGATCATATACACATTAATAAGAGCCAGTCTGGTGTAGTGGTTAGGAGCATGGACTGTAATCTGGGAGAACCGGGTTTGATTCCCCACTCCTCCACATGCAGCTGCTGGTGTGACCTTGGGTTAATTACAAGTTCTTTCAGAGCTGTTCTCTCAAGGGCAGTTCCCGAGAGAGCTCTCTCAGCCCACCTACCTCACAGGGTGTCTACTGTGGAGAGGGGAAGGGAAAGAGATTGTAAGCCGCTCTGGGACTTATAACCAGAGCCTGTGCCTTTTCCATTGGAGCTCCCACTTTGGAGAATGGGCTTCCTGGGGAGATGAGTGGGACACCACCTTTAGCAATTCTCAGGAGGGTCTGCAAGGCCATTTTATTTGCCAGGCCTTTAATGGGGTATAAACTGCAGCCATCTTTTGGGGGGAGGAGCAGGGGGTCATCTGGGATTTTATTTTACTGATTTAAAATTATGTTTTCATTGTAATCTGTAAATTAGCTTGAGTTTTGAGGAAAACTGGGATATGAATATTTAAATAAATATGTTCCTGGCCTCAGTATTTTACATTCTTCCAAAACTCTGATCATAAAAGCAGAATAAATGTTTTTAAAAATAATAATAATAATAATCAAGATCTGCAAAAATACTAATTTCCCCCCTAAAATATATTCTGATTACAGAATACAAAACAATTGTCTGTATTCTGATCATGAGCAGGGAAGAGGGAGGGAGGGGATACTCAGCCTCGCCTTCTGTTTTTCTAAACTGTATTAACAATAAAAGCCCTTCTGACTTAACGTGGTACGCAAGTGAAAGAGAGTGAGAGTACAAACTAATCCTCAAAAATATGTTGCGGGTTATTTGGCAGTGCAAGTACATGACTCACACACTATTCTTCATGGTTTCCATTCTTCTGACTCACATCTCTACCAACCTGCATTCAGTATGCTTTGGCAACCAGCCACACAAGTCATTTGCTGAATGGATTGATTAATAATATAGTTTCCCACTGGACCTGTTTATTAAATAGCAGCACCTCTTTTGGAGTGCTGAGTGCCAATTTCTGGTGCTTATCAAATTTGTATTTGCCAAATGGATCTCTATGGTTGGTAGAATCCCAGATTTCGTGCTATACTGAAAGGCCTGGCATCTTTATTAGTAGGCCTGTAGCTACAGTGGAGAATCTCGGGGCTAGGCCCCCCAACTTCCCATCCAGGCCAGGGCCCCAAGCGGCGGAGGGTGTGGGGAAGCAGCCAGGCATTCCTGCACAGATGTCTGGTGCAAAGGGCCAGCTACGGTGGCCATGCAGAGCAAGACAGCACCTCTCTATTTCCCTCAGAATGTCCATTTCCCCCAGAAAGTACTTGGCGCTGGCAGGCTGCGCTGTGCTCTCTGGCACGAGGGGCCGGCAATGGTGGTGTGAGGGGCCGCTGTGAGGAGGAGGTGGCTTGGTAGAGGCCCAGGTGGTGGAAACTACAGAGCAGCTCGGGACGGGAGTAGGGGTGCCCCCTAAGAAATTTAAATGCCCCCCAACTAAAAAAAATCCCTGGCTATGGGCCTGTTTATTAGGCTATATATTCCTGCCCTGACCTGGATAGCCCAGAGTCAGACTAGACTGATTTCAGTCAGATCTCAGAAGCTAAGCAGGATCAGCCTTGGTTAGTATTTGGAAAAGAGACCACCAAAGAAGTCCAGGATCACCACCCCGAGGCAGGCAATGGCCAACTAACTCTAAACCTCTCTTGCCTTGAAAAATCTTTCGGGGTTACCATAAATTGGCTGTGATGTGATTCTGAGAAATATATACTTCAGAGTTGAGGATTGTTGGAAATCAATTGCAGTATCAAGTTATTTGCGTTAGCTGTTGGCTGCAATGATTATAAAAGCACAAACACTCAAAATAAACCAAAATGGTTGCTTTATACACATCAAACAAAATGACCTGTGCCCAGTGTGATATGATGCCTGCAGGGGTCATTTCATAGAAAAAGACATGCAGGTGCTCATTAGCATAACTCATTAGCATAACTTATTTGCATATGCTACACCACCTGACATCACCGGAAGTATGTCAGAAGGCAAGAAAGAAAGAAAGAAAGAAAGAAAGAAAGCAAGCAAGCTGGCAGAGAGGGAACAGCTACTAATCCAAGCCTCAGAGATACCACTATTCCGGGAGGAGAGCTTCAGTGGTGGCTGAAGCCTTCAGAAGGCTGGTCAGAGGAACAAGGACCTTTCCAGGGGACAGGGTCATTTTGCTGCAGCCATGACACAAGCAGGCATTCCCCCGTGGGGGGGGGGGCGCTGGCACCAACTCCCAGAGCTGAGATCCCCTGAGCTCCTGCTCAAAATGACCCCTGGATACCTGTGATAGAACTGGGGGGGGGGGGGATGTAGGTTCAATTTCTGATCAGTTATGAAACTCACTCAGTGACCCTTGGATAGTCATTATCTCTCAGCTTACTCTACCTCACAGAGTGGTTGTGAGTATAAAGTGATAAAATCCCTGCCAATCAACTATATTTCTACTTAAAAATCCTTACCCTCTTTCTGCCATTTGCTCTTCACAGATCAGGACTGTATGATATGCAAGTATTTTCTTTTCATTTATAATGGAATACATGCCTATTTAATTGTTGCATGATAATATACACATGAGTTGCATATCATTTCCTACACAGAACTACTTTCTGTACAGGGGAAATTGTACAACTGAAGGGGATCTTACCCTGTTTTCTTCAGAGACCTCAGAAGGTATCAGAGTTTCTCCCAACTAAATCCTATTTTTATTAATTAAGATATTTATAACCTGCCTTTCCTAGTCACTCAAGTCAATCTACAAATCATAATTTAGAACATGCAAAATAAATACTGAATAACTCAGCTCCCCCTAAAAGATTTCTGCAGTGTCTACCCCATTAAAATCCCTTTCAGTGAGGGAAAAGTGCTTCAGGGTCATTTGTTTTGCAGTAATATCTCCTTACTTGTTCTTGTAATCCTCCACAAGATCCTGGAAGTTCTTCAGTTCTGAATCCAGACCTCTCCTCTCATTCAGAAGACAATCAAGTTGTTTCCTCAGGTTGTTGATATAACCTTCAAATAACTGATCAAGGTTCTTGTGACCAACACCAGTCCCATGACCCTGTTCTTGCAAGAGTTTCCATTTTGTCTCCAGAACTTTATTCTGCTGTTCTAGAAAACGGACCTGAACCAAGAAAAGGGGGGGGGGAGAGAAAGAAAGAATAATTTAACATGTGATACAGAAATCCTTGAACGAAGCAGTTGGGGTTTTTTAGTACCTGTCCCTGTTGAATTGTTGTTCCAATTTGGTCCTTATTTTGCTTGGTATTGTCTTTTTTGTAATGTTAGTAGTTTAAGTTTATGAGTACTTCAGGTTTCAGCTCCTTCCCCAGGTCTTTAGAAAGGACCTAGAAGTGGGAGGGCAGAAATATCTTGCCCATTGATGGGGGGTTGTGGCTCAGTGGCAGGGCATCTGCTTGCAGGCAGAAGGTCTCAGATTTAGTCCCCGGTATCGCCAGTTATTTACTTATTTACTTCATTTATATCCCACCTTTCTCCCCAAAGGAGACTCAAGGAAGCTAACATCATTATTCTCTCCTTCATTTTATCCACACAACAATCCTGTGAGTTAGGCTGGGAGTATATGACGGGCCCAAGGTCAACCAGAAAGCTTCCATGGCAGAGTAGGAATTGTAACCTGGGGTTAACAGGGTCAGGTGGTAGGTAATATGGAAGACCTCTGCTACAAACCCTGAATAGAAGAACAGAAGAACACAAGGGAAGCCATGTTGGATCAGGTCAATGGCCCATCAAGTCCAATACTCTGTGTCACGCAGTGGCCAAAACCCAGGTGCCATCAAAAGGTTCACCACTGGGGCCAGGACTTCAAAAGCCCTCCCACTGTTGTCCTCCAAGCACCAAGAATACAGAGCATCACTGTCTCTGGTAAACCACTGCCAATCAGGATAAACAATGCTGACCCTAACAGACCAATGGTCTGTCTCAAAATAAGGCAGCTTTATGTAAATGCCCGTATTAAAATATTAAAGCACTATGGGCCAAACTAAATGTAACGGTGTCCTCATGGGTACCATAAGAGCCCCCTGTAGATTTTCTGGTACTTGAAAAAGCATGGAGGGAACAACAGTGCTCTTAAAAATAGTAGCGGAGTCCTCGTGGCAGCCATTAGGACACCATCGTGTTTATTTTGGGCCTGTGTAAAATGCAGCATGCCATTTCAGATACTGCCACTGCAGAGATTCATTTTGAACTATTGATAAGGTATTATGGGAGACAACAAAAGAACAAGCGCCTCCTTTCATTTTATTATCCTCTAGGTGGATAACAAAGGAACCACCATTAGTTCAGATGTTTGAAAGAAATCGGATGCACAGTGGGGAACCCCTTTCACGTTGCTGAGTTCATCTCATCATTGATATCACAGTAACAGGAGCCCCTTTCTTACTGGAGCCTTCTTTATGGAGTATTTAATGTGATTGCTAATCCAGCCTCACAGATGGATATTACTATTCCATTTGCTGCAAGACTATGCCTTCACACGCCCCCTCCGCCACTAGTTGGGTCTAACGTGCCCAGATTCCACTGCTCAGTCTGCCCTCCCTCTGCCCTGCCCACAAAGCAGGGTGCCTCCCAAAGGCAATATCTGCACTACAGATTTTGCGGCTCCGTCTCAACCACCAACTGGGTTTCAAGGATCCCAAGATCCTTGAAACCCAGTTGGTGGTTGAGACAGAGCCGCAAATAAATTGGAAAGGGCAAGCATCTGTTGCACCACCAATGGAATCATGCTCTTAAGGAACATCTACATTGCACGCCAGGAGGACGCGGTGCACCCAACACACATCTAACACCCACAATCCAGATGGATGTGCAACAGTTTTGCATCTCTCCACTATCAGAGAAGGGTCATTGTGAGACCAGCTCTTCTTGGAAAAGGAGGATACACTCTTCTTTCCCTAGGGTCTCTCCTGTTTCTTGCTGTTTAATACTCTATGTATGGGAAACTAGTACAAGGATGCAAACTAAGGTCTGAACAATAGCACAGGTGTGAACAGTTTAAATAATAATTCCTTCTCCCTGGCAGGGAATCTCTGAGAATTCTCAGCAATTTTACCAAACTACAGTTCCAGGATACTTTGGGCAGGAAGCCATAACAGTGAACTGTTTGTAGTATAAATATGCCCTTAAATTCTTCTTTCTGTTCTGTTCCTATTCCCTTGAATTTCTCAGGAACTGCAAATTACCTTCATGGGAATAACATTTGGCCATCCTGATAATAAAGTACAAAATACAAATTTTATACCAGCTCCTATATTTTCTCCTGATTTGAGATGAAGTAACAAAGATTATTTGGTGCAACTGGAAACACTTTAATTTACTTCACAAATTTTCATTCTTGAAATGCTTAGCAAAAAATGAGGTACAGATCATAGAGGTAATAGTTTCCATAAGGAAAAAGAAAAGAGAAAAAGATATTCCTCAAATTGGCACACAGTAATACTCTCCAAAACATCTCACCTTGTCAATGAAGGAGGCAAATTTGTTGTTGAGGGTTTTGATTTGCTCACTCTCTTGAAGCCTTACTTTTTGGATTTCTGGGTCTATCTCCAAGTGGAGGGGTTGCAGGAGGCTCTGATTGATGGTCACCTCTTTGATGCCTCCAGGTGGGCACACAGGAAATGCAGGGCCACCGGTGCCATCAAAGCAACCACCAAACCCTCCACCAAAGCCATTACCACCGCCAAACCCTCCACCAATGCCATAACCACCGCCAAACCCTCCATCAAAGCCACCACCAACTCCATAGCCTCCACCTCCTCGGCCACAAGCACCACCACCAAATCCACCAATAGAGATTCTTTTGTTTCCCCCTAGATTATACAGGCTCCTGCTGCCGAAACCGCCACCAGCACCTCCGCTGCTGCCACGGACAGAACATCCACGGGTTGTGGAAACGGTGTTGAAGCTGACTCTGTTTCCACCCCCAAAGCAAGCTGAGCTTGAGCTGAAGCCTTTGCTGCCTCCTCCAATGCTTCGGGCATAAGATTGACGAGACATATTGGATAGTGGAGAGGTTGTCTCAGTGGGGATGTTTCCAAGGAAGAGTTCCTAGTAATGAGTGAAGCTGAGCCCCTCTGACAGCAAGAGCAAAAATTTAGCTTTTTATCTATTCAGGGAGCTGGCTGGATGACAGGGGAGTGGAAAAGAAAATGCTCATTTTATTGTATTCCTAAGCTTAGGTGTGCTTGGCACCCTCCCTCTCACGCCGTGCCAAAAACTGACCTTCCCTGAAACACACCCCAGGGAGCTGAAGAGCATGCAACATGACGGTGAACTCTGGACAACCTCAGGTTACCTGTGTCACCCTTCTGTCAACTAAGACTAAATTTTCTGTGAGCCATGCCTGTACAGCAGGGCATGAAGTTACCTTGACATTCTTTTGCCCTGCAGGGAAAATAATCCCCTGGCTAACATCTCTCCATCACTCCCTTTCCTTAAAGCCTGATGGCAGATGGTTCTTTTCAGAGGGTTCCAAGGGAACCTGCTGACATGCACAGTTCAGTAAAATCCACACCCAGGATTGCAACATATCATATATCAGTATTTCTTTCAGGGAATCAAAAATAGATACCACATCACATCTGACTTTGGGGTTTCTGAAGGAAAAGACATTTCCTCAGCTCAAGGTTGAAATCCAAATGACAACAGGAGTCAGTTAAGTGGTAAGCAGGATTGGTGATGAGAACCAAAAATGGAGTGTTGAGATTTGTCAGAATGCCAGTCATTATGAGCATACGAAACTGCTTTACACTGGAGCCAACCTATCTGTCCATTTAGCTCAGTATTCTGTTCTGATTTGAAGGGAGCTCTCTCCAGGGGCTCGGTATGACAGGGAAGGGGGTATAGAATAAGAGCCTCCATACTTAAAGGATTTCTGGGGATTGCAAAGCACTGAGGGCCAATCCATACAATATGAAGGCCTCGTTGCTGTCATGGAGACAATATCAGACGTGTAAGGGGGAGGGTTATGTGCCTCCCAGATTCATGTGAGCACAGTTCTGATCCCCAGCATGAAGAGATGGGGCTTCAGCCTCTGCCCCCCCCCCCCCACACTCCATTTTCACATTATGCAACAGTCCTGTGGGGCAGCTAGTTGCCCAGCTGTGAAAACTTACAATGCAGTTGTGTGACTCACATAATTTTTCTCAATAGCAGTTCACCAGGGCCATTTCAGGATTCAAAAAACAGTGCAGGGGGAAGGCTGAAACTCCTTCTCGACATGGACCACAGTTGCAGTCACAGCTGGGCCTGCATGGGAGTCCTAGAACGCCCATCATACTCCTGCTACAAAGGCATTGTGATAACCACAGTACCGTTGCCAGATGTCCAGTTACAATGGGGGAACCCCTGCCAGAGCTCCCTTTCCCCCACCCTGCTCAGTAGAGTGACAGGAGAACAAAAATGGGGGAGGAAGCCGTATTGTGTACTGTTATGACATCACCACATCATGCATTCATGAAGGAATTTTCCTGTTCTCTATGGTTTTTACCATAGAGTTCTGGGGAAACCACAGAGCAACATATGTCACAGTGACATCACTTCCAGTTACACAGCCAGAAATGGTATTGTGGCATTGCATGATTCCATCCCTGCCTGTCTCTGCCTCCCACTGGCAACCCTAGGCCACAAAGATTTTGTATCATGTGAACTAGACAACCATCGAGTATGGATCAGGGTGGAGTGCAAGTGTTGCCCTCACCATGAAACAGACCCCAAGTACAGAACGGTACTTTTGATAACAGCATACCTTTAAATATTGAAGTACACAGAGAGATTCCTCCAGAACTTCCTCTAACCTCAGGTAGGATGCATGCCAATGCGCCTTGATCCCTTGTTCCCCCAGGCCTCTTTAAATGCAGCACATTGTGCACCTGGAAACTCTGAGTCATTATTTTCACACCATTTTCTCTTTCCTCGCACTAAATGTTTCCCATTAAATGCATGCAATTTTAAACGTTACTTTTGTATCAATTGCATAGTTGTAAAAGTGGTCAAAATTGTTGAAAAGGGCTGCAATGATGCCATAAAAGAAATAAATAAATGGAGAACAGGAGAATGTAACTGCTGAAAAAGGAGCAAAACATAAAGACTCACAACAACATATAAAAGTAAAAGCAAAAAAAAGGCACACCCAGACATTTCTGACTGAGTTTCATTTAGAACTGTGGTAACCACAAGAAGTCTCTCCTATATGCTCCAGGTTGGTGAAGGAGAGAGACTTAGGGATCTGGAGACACATTGACTTTGGGGGGACCTTGTTTGGGTGAAGGTCAACAAGAAAATGGCAGATGATCTGATCTGGAAAATTTATGCAGGACTTCCCACCCAGCTGCAGGCCAATCAGATATCGAAGGGAGAAACCATACGAAGCAAAGAAGGTTGAGAAAAATTATTTCTCATTCATTTTAAACCACCCAGAGGTGGGTATTGAAGCTTCTCTTATCTGAAGGGTATTTCTGCTGTAATCAGACTGAAGGTTAACAAAACCAAAGGACCATGGTGTGTATGAATACGGCAATTGCAATGCTGAGGGAATTGTCAATCAAACATATATATGTGGTACTAAAACCTACAGAAATTCAAAGAGGAGAATCTAAGCCAGCTCTGAATTTCTGTAGGTTTAGTACCACATACATATGTTTGATTGGCAATTCCCTCAGCATTGCAGTTGATGTTAGCTTCTTGACAATTGTTGGACAATGGACGTTAGCGTCATGAAAAATGTTGGAAGTGAATTAGAAAATCTGTACATCTTTCTGTAAATCAAAGATTTGTCATCCATATTGGAAATTTTTGATGTCTGTAGCTGTATGATCTGAAGAATTCATGTGAAACGGGATTTTTTTCCTATCAGTCACCATAGTCTTTCAAGCCTCAGTTAGTCTCAGTGTCTTGTGAAGTCCTGTATACTTTAACATATGAATTGGTGTTGTAGCCCATGAGTTAGGCTTGTATGTATGTTGTATATTGTGTTCCTTGCACACTAGTTACATTGTGCAAAGTGTCTTACAGCCTTTGTTTAAGCCTGAGTTTGTTTAAATAATACACCGTTTCTATTTCTGGAAGTACCAGCATCCTTTATTGTTGATAAGTGTCTGTACACAATTACAAGATCTTTGAACTGGATTATACATGGTGCTATAGTTGTTTCTGTAATCAGACTGAAGTCAGCACGCAAGAGATACATTTTAATTCTTTTAAAAAAAATTAATTTGGCACTAACATTGGCTTCTGAAAGATACACCCCCAAATGCTCTTTTTAAAAAATATAACTGAAGCCAATATCTAATCCTAAACCTGGCTCCCATGAGGACCAATAAATCCAGAGAATAGGGCCAGGTTCAGATAGGGGATATTCTCCTGCAGATCTGGGAACCCCACCACATTTGCAGGAAAATGTGATAACCTCTCAAAATGGATGGGGGTTAAATTCACCCACCTCCAAAGTAAAAGATTAATTTACTGGACTGTCCCCTTTACAGTGGCTGTGTGGTAGGTGGAAAAGCAGGAGCTGCCACTGCTGCCTAAGCTGTGCGGGGAGAGAAAGAACTGCTGCCACATGTGCTAGGTAGGCAGGCAAGCAGGTGGAAGGAGGGGAGAGCTGGAGTCACTACCACATATGTCAGCTGGGGGGGAGAGGAGTGAGCTGCCACCACTGCCCCACAACTGCTTAAGCCAGGCAGTGATTGGGCAGCAAATCTGCAGTGGGGAGGGGGGCTGGTGGGCAGACTGGACAGTGATTGAGCAGCCCAGTGCTGGGCAACAAAAGGATAGGATCCCCCCCATAACTCTCATGGGTCCCCACGTACACAATGATCACTTGAAGCAAATCAAAACATTCCCTACACACAGCTGCATAGCACTATCTAGGTTGTTGTTCAAGGTCCCTAAGGGACATTATGATTGTCACAACAGCCAGTAACTGATAGGTCAGTAGGGTTTTCCTCAAGTTGGGCATGGGAGGGACAGCTAATAGAGGCTTGCCTCAGGCCATGACCAGTGTGTTCATGGATGAGATCTGAACTGGAGACTCCCTGATTCACAGCTTAGGGCCTATTTCACCTGCAAACCTTACTGACACCCCTTTTGTCCCTGAAAGAACTTGTGGGGGGGGAGCAGTTTAGAGCGAAGTGTGGCAGGGAGGTAATTCTTGCATACCTCCCCACATAATCTGCTTTAAAAAAAACCCTTCTATGTTATTTTTTCACCTGCAGAGTTACAAATGTGTGTCTGTCCTCAGAACCAACGGTTTTGAAATTCATGTTTGGTCTTTGAGGGGAGGGTTTGTGACTCTGTAGTAGAGCACCTGCTTTGCACACAGATGGTCCCAGGTTCAATCCCCAGCATCCCCAGTAAAAAGGTCCTAGGTGATATGAAAGATCTCTTCCTCATATTCCAAAGACTCCCTGCCAGTCAGAGTAGACAGCGCTAACTATATGTCTCAGTTAGTATAAGGGTAGCTTCACGCCTTCACCTTAGGAAATGGCTTGGAGTTATTTGGAGTGAGGAAGTGTGTGCATGTGGGAGGGAGGATTATCCCAGTATTCCAGTCAATGCCATTCCACATCATTCCCTCCTAAGCAGCTTCCCCTGAATGGAAAAGGGAGCTTCGACTTCACTTACCCATAGGTTGTCAGCCCAGGCTTAGAAAATTCCTGGAGATTTGGGGGTACAACCTAGGGAGAGTGGAATTAGGGGAGGAGAGAGATCTCAGAGGTGGTATGATGCTTCCCCCGTCAAAAGCAGCCATTTTCTCCAGGGGAACTAATCTCTGTTATCTGGAGATGAGTTGTAATTTTGGGAGATATTGAGGCCCCACCTAGAGGTTGGCAACCCTAAAATTTGGGTGCAACTGGGAGTTAGGTCTTGAACTGTTATAACAAACTACCTGGAGGTATTTCCAAGAAGGGCAGCTGCAGAGTTCCCACCCAGACTCCTGAACGTAAAGGAGAAAATAAATAAAACAAAAGGCAAAGAAAGAAAGCCTAATTGCTTGTTTCCATTTTAATTTATACGTTAATTATAACGTGTCAAACATGTCCTCAGCCATGCATACTAGCTCCTGGTGTATGCTTGTCATCTAATAGACCCATGCCCACCTTCCTCGCATGCGATGCACTCTGTGTGATCAGGAAAGCAGAGGGAGCCCCCGTCGCCCTCTGCATCCCCCACACCAACGCAGCACTGTGGTATACCATGGAGCTGCGGAGGATGACGTGGGAGCTAAGACAGCTAGAAGGAAGGTGGCAGCGTGCTCATGACAAAGTGTCACAAACATCTTATAGGATGTTTATGAAGGCCTATGATATGGCAATGAAGGCGGCAAAGAAGGATTTCTATGTGGCCTCCATTGCGTCTGCGAGCTCGCACCCAGCTCAATTGTTTAGAGTTATTCGGTCTATTATGACTCTGCCACAGGGCAGACCAAACAGTAGGGAATTGGCTATTGGCTGTGAGGCATTTGCGAGCTATTTTGCAGATAAGATTGTGACACTCTGCCAGGACCTCCCAACCACAATTGAGACAGTAAAGGAACTGGAAGCCCCTCATCCGTCTTCTGGTCTGGCATTGGACCACTTCGATCGACTCTCCCAGGAGGAAGTTGACAGGATCCTGGCAGCGGTTAGACCTGCTACCTGCCTCCTTGACCCTTGCCCTTCCTGGCTAGTTAAATCTTGTCGGGAGAGCATTCGGGCTCCTCTGGGGAAAATTATCAACTTGTCCCTCTCTACTGGGACTTTCCAGAGGCTTTGAAGGAGGCAGTGGTTTGTCTTCTCTTGAAGAAGCCATCACTGGACCCGATGGTCCTGACCAACTACTGTCCAGTTTTGGACTTACCGTTCCTGGGTAAGGTGGTTGAGAGAGCAGTGGCTGAACAACTCCAGGCTTTCCTGGATGATGCTTCTGTCCTTGACTCCTTCCAGTCTGGCTTCCACCCTGGCTTCCACCCTGGCTTCGGGATGGAGGCAGCTCTGGTTGCCCTCACAGATGACCTCCGTAGACATCTGGACCAAGGTGGGTCAGTGCTGCTGTTGTCATTAGACCTAATGGCAGCATTTGACATGGTTGACTATGATCTTATGACCCACCGCCTCACCTTGAAATGGTTTTCCTCCTTTCTCCATGGTTGGGGACAGAGGGTGCCGCTTGGCAAGAGGGTCACTAGAATGTGGCGTGCCACAGGGGGCAATCCTCTAGCCAATTTTGTTTAACATCTATATGTGCCCCCTCACCCAGTTAGTCTGGCATTATTAGCTGGGCTGTCACCAATACACTGACGACACCCCGCTCTATCTGTTAATGGACGGCCATCCGTCTTCTGTTCCTGGAAAGCTGGGTGAGGCGTTGGAAGCTGAGGCTGGATGGTTGCAGCAGAGTGAGGACCCTGGGAGTAACACTGGATGCTTCTTTGTCCATGGAGGCCCAGGTTGCTGCAGTTGCCAGATCTGCATTCTTTCATCTTGGGCAGATCAGGCTACTGAAGCTCTATTTCTCCCCCAAGACCTAGCTACGGTGATCCATGCAATGGTTACTTTCAGGCTTGATTACTGCAGTTCATTCTATGCAGGCTTACCCCGAGGCTGATCCAGCAAATTATAGCTGGTACAAAATGCGGTGGCACGCCTGCTGACATCGACATCTGTGTGGGCTCACGTTTGGCATGTGCTTTGCCAGCTGCACTGGTTACCAGTTGAGTACCAGATCCGCTTCAAGGTGTTGGTAATAACCTCTAAAGCCTTATACAGCCTGGGACCAACATATCTAAGGGACTGCCTCTTCCCGTATATGCCTTGAAGAGCTTTACGCTCTAATAATCAACATCTGCTGGTGGTCCCTGGCCCAAAAGACGTCCATCTAGCCTCGACCAGGGCCAGGGCCTTCTCTGCTCTGGCCCCCACCTGGTGGAACATGCTCCCCATTGAGATCAGGGCCCTGCAGGATCTTATTCAGTTCCACAGGGCCTGCAAAACGAAGCTGTTCTGCCAGGCTTTTGGTTGAACTTAACATCTCATAAGACTTCAGATATTTCTCAAACATACAATAGCATTCAATACATGAAATACCAGAAATAGAATAGACAGGCTGGAGATTTAAAGCAATATTTAACATTTACTCCTTAACACTCCCAAAAGCAATTTTCACAATTTCAACGGACTGAAAAACATGATTTTCAAATGTCCATAAAACAAAGCAAATACATCCACTTCTTAAGACTTGAGAAAAACAATACAGAGTATGTTGCAATCAGCAAGTAGAGCCAGTCCTCATGACCTGAAACAGACAATAAGAAATAGGCTGCAGTCAACTCATCCTCCAGATCATTCAATGAGTTTTCGATTCCTTCATCAGGACTGCAAACGGGAACTCCCAAAGAGGCACAGCCACAGGAACTTCTCAGCCAATAATGCCTCCAGACTGTCTTATTGTACATTAATGTCTCAAAACTGCCTTGTTTTCTTTTATTCATGATGGATACATATAGCCAGGCTCTGTAGGGGCTTTTCCATCTAAATGAATGTAAAGACGGTGGAACATGCTCCCCATCGAGATTGGGGCCCTGCAAGATCTTATTCAGTTCCACAGGGCCTGCAAGATGAAGCTATTCTGCCAGGCTTTTAGTTGAGGCAGTGGGCATCCACATATGGGCTCCCCGAGGTTGCTGTCTCCTACCTGCTGGCCATCCATCTATCGGCAACCGGCCATATCCATCTGTGTTAATGGATTGGAACTTTCACCAGTATCTATAACTGGTGATTTGAAATATTTATATTGTGCTTTTAAACCTTATTGTATTGTTGAAAGATGATGTGACCCACCCTGAGCCCGCTCACAGGATGGGCGGGATACAAATATGAAAAATAAATAAATAAAACTAGCCAATGTTGCAATTTTCTCAGTGAAGGCTGGAAAGGAAGGGTTTATGGGCGTCTTCGAGGAATCTGGCTTCAGTTCTGCACCAATGCCAGTTTTTAGCTTACTGGGATGTAGGGCCAATGTCAGTAGTCCAGTGTAGGTTTATGTGATCTTGAAATTTACTACCTTGACTCTAAATTTTCATGGTTTGGGGTGAAATTTCTGGCCACCCGCACGTTCTGCCTGACCCACCATCTCTACGCTTTGAGACTTCCCTTTGTATCTCTTACACCTTATTACTCCACGTTTCCTCCAATGAGGTCAGGATAGTGCAGTTGGTTTTCAACCCTTCTATTTTGTCCTCACAAAACTCCTGTGAGGTAGGTGAGGCTGACAGACAGTGACCGGCCTAAAGTCACCCAGTGAGCTAAGTAGAGATTGGAAACCTGGACTTCAAAGTCCTAGTTCAACACAACTATGCCACACTGGCTCACTTGCCCCTCTACTACAATGTGTGTGTGTGTGTGTTAAGTGCTGTCAAGTCACTTCCGACTTATGGCAACCCTATGAATTCATGTCCTCCAGAATGCCCCATCATCAACAACCTTGTTCGCGTCTTGCAACCTACGGGCCATGGCTTCCTTGATTGAGTCAATTCATCTCATGTTGGGTCTTCCTTTTTTTCCTGCTGCCTTCAACTTCTCCTAGCATTATTGTCTTTTCCAGTGAGTCTTGTCTTCTCCTAACGTGACCAAAGTACGGTAGCCTCAGTTGAGTCATTTTAGCTTCTAGGGAGAGGAGGTCAGGCTTGGTTTGATCTAGAACTCACTTAGTTGTCTTTTTGGTGGTCCACAGTATCCGTAAAACTATCCTTCAACACCACATTTCAAATGAATCAACTTTCTTCCTGTCAGCTTTCTGCATTGTCCAACTTTAACATGCATAGATTGTAATAAGGAATACTGTGGCATGAATTATCTTGATCTTGGCCTCCAGCGATCCTTACACTTTAGAATCTTTTCCGCCTCCTTTATGGCTGCCCTTCCCAATCTCAATCTCCTTTTCTGTCTCCCCAGGACTTTAGTGTCCTTCAGACCTCTGCACAAAACTACAGTGCACAAGTGAGCAGCCAGGAAGGGGGGGGGGGTGGTCTTTAAATGCACAAACCAACTGGGAGCATGTTCAGACATAGTAAAGAAGCAAGAAGCAGGACGGCTTCCTTAACCCAAGGCTTGTTCTAAACTAGAAAGTTGTAGGAAATCCATGTTCTAGCACCATGAGTGCCAAATAAGTAACAGGGCATTTCAATTGTGTTAGTCTGTAATATAACAGCAACATAATTATTCTCTGTAACGTTATGCCATATCTGCTTGTCATATGTCACCATGTTTTACATCTGGGCAATCATTGTGAAGACTGGCCAAACAGGGCAAAACAGTTTTCCTTTTCAGAAGGACGGGAAGGAAGTATTGTCCTCACTGTGATTCTTGTCTGTGGTGTTATGACATAGTGAATCCGGACTGGCAGCATGGTGCCTTCACGTGAGCTAGGTGATCCCTGGTTGGTTAGACTATGCAGCCCACAAAAAGAGCCCTCTTTTTTAAAAAAAAGTGGCACCAGAGCAAGTACCGTAAGAGGCAGCAAATGGATATGGAATTGAGCAAAATGATTTTTTAAAAAAGAAGTAAGATTTTATTTATTAGGACCCTTTGAAGCTTCTTGTTGTTATTATTATTATTTTAAAAATTGTCACAGTCAGATATTTGACTGGCAGATGGTATTCTGCAGTTTGAGATCTAGCCAAGTTCTTGGGAATTACAGAGGTATCTTTGCAGGATTCCGGCTGTTCCAAGCAACACTGTCCTCTGGAGCTGAGCTGATGTTATTTGTTCAATGCCCAGAATGTCCAGGTGTCTCTTGGGACTTCTAGACACTGCTCCAAGGGCTCCAAAGACAACTGGCACAATGGTAACTTTCTTCTCCCAGAGGTGCTCTAACTCTATTCATAGGTCTTGGTATTTTGTGATCTTCTCCTGTTCTTTCTTTTCTATTCTTCTGTCTCCTGGGATTGCAGTGCCAATGGTCCAAACCCTATTTCTTATTTTTTTTTCTACAGTTGTGATATTAGGCGTGTTATGCTCTTGGTGTTTATCTGTTTGTAATCAGAAGTCTCAAAGAATCTTTGTTTCATCATTCGCCATGATCTTGTCTGGTTTGTGCTCCCATGAATTTCTGGCTGATGGTAAGCCATATTTCTTGCAAAGATTCCAGTGCAACATAGCTGAAACTCTATTGTGACATTCTTTATAGTCAGTTTCAGCTGTTGTTGTTATTGTTGTTGTTGTTGTTGTTGTTGTTATTATTATTATTATTATTTTCATCCATGAAATTTGTGCACAGCCACCCCTATTAAGCATTCATCTGGCTGTAAGAGACTACCCTGAGTCCTAATATGGTGTATTGGGCGAAGAGTTGTACATGCAGCCTGGACCTGTGCCCCTCTTGGCTAATTAAAGCTGGCCGTGAAGGGTTTTGAGTTGCCCTTAGGGATATTATCAACAAGTCCCTCTCTGAGGGGCTGTTCCCGGGGGCTCTTAAGGAAGCGATGGTCCACCCTCTCTTTAAAAAACCATCCTTGGACCCAGCCGAATTGGCTAACTATCAGCCGGTGTCCAATTTGCCCTATTTCGGCTAATAGAGAGGGTGGCGGTGATACAGTTGCAGAGCTTTCTGGATGACACTTCCATGCTAGATCCTTTCCAGTCCAACTTCCTCCCAGGCCATGGGATGGAGACAGTGCTGGTTGCCCTCACAGATGATCTCCGGAGGCATCTGGATCAGGGCAGGATGGCGATGCTGCTGTTGTTAGACCTGTCGGCAGCGTTCAACACAGTCAGTCACCAGTTGCTCGCCCACCACCTTGCTGACACAGGGACTCCGGGGCTTGCCTTGCAATGGCTTGTCTCCTTTTTCCAAGGTCAGGGACAAAGAGTGGCTCTTGAGCAGCAGCTGTCCCAAAGCCACCCACTAATTTGTGAAGTGCCTCCAGGGGCAGTGCTCTTCCCGATGTTATTTAACATCTATATGCACCCCCTTGCCCAGATTGCTCGGAGGCATGGGCTAGGGTGTCACCAATATGTGGATGACACCCAGCTCTATCTGTTGTTGGGTGGTCAGTCTGACTCTACCCTGGAAGACCTCGACTGAGCATTGCAAGACATGGCTGGATGGCTTAGGCTGAGCCAACTGAAGTTGAATCCAATGAAGACGGAGGTCCTGTGCCTGAATCGGAGTGGACCAGGGGTAGGGATCCCACTACAGGCCTTCGATGGGGTGCCACTGGTGCCAGCGCTGACAGTCAGGAGTTTGGGAGTGCTCCTAGATGCTTCCTTGACAATGGAGACTCAGGTAGCAGCCACTGCCAAGGCAGCCTTTTACCATCTCCGGCTGCTTAGGCAGTTGGTTCCCTTCCTTGAACGCAAACATCTGGCTGCAGTGATCCACGCAGTGGTCACCTCAAGGCTAGACTACTGTAATGCTCTCTACATTGGGGCACCCTTGGGGCACCTCCGGAAGCTGCAGCTGGTGCAGAATGCAGTGGCCAGGCTGTTGATGGGTCTCCCTATGTGGAAGCACATTCAGCCTGTGCTGAAGGTGCTGCACTGGCTGCCAATAGCATTCCGGATTCACTTCAAGGTGCTGGTTTTGACCTTTAAAGCACTTTATGGTCAGGGACCTGTGTACCAGAGGGACCACCTTTCCCCATATGTTCCCCAGAGAGCACAGCGATCAGGAACACAAAACTGCCTGGCCCTCCCTGGTCCTAAGTACACCAGGTTGATATCGACCAGGATCAGGGCATTCTCCTTGGTGGCACCAACATACTGGAATGAGCTTCCTGGTGAGATCAGGGCCCTGCGGGACTTCCAGCAATTCCATAGGGCCGTGAAAACGGAGCTTTTTCAACAGGTATTCCAGCAAGAGCAGCACTCATGAACTGAGCCGGCGCCAATCTGCTACCAGAAGTTATTTAAAGTGGGTGCACCGTAGAATATGTTCTAGATGCACTTTATTACACTGTGCCGCCAATGATATATATTATGGTTTTAAATTGATTGTCTAATTCTATTGTCTAATTTTATATTGAAATGTATGGTTTTATTGGTTTTATGTAAGCTGCCCTGAGCCCACTTCGGCGGGGAGGGCGGGGTAAAAGTGGACTTAATAAATAAATACATACATACATACATTAAATGGAGAAAACAGGGTTAAATCCTGGCTTAGCTATGAAGTTTCCTGACAGACTTTGGGCCACATACTCACTGTCCAGCTCTCGCTTTCTTCCTCTGTTAACCTCACAGGGTTATTGTAAACATAAAATCAGGAACGCTTTCTGTATATCACCGTGGGCATCTTGGAGGAAAAGTGGGATACAAATAAATATACAGAATGCTGAAGTTAAGACTAAATGCCTACAGTGAACCAAAAGCCCTATGAAACCAAAAGGACTTACAGATCTCCCAGAACCATAAGGGGGTTTTACATACTTCCTCAGGCTGTGTATTCCAAAAAAGCAGGCGTGCTATCAAGAAGGCATGTGACCTGACCATTGCTGTGCATATCTAGCAAATAGAAGCCACCATCTAAAAACCATGTTGATTAGATCTTAGTTGACTCATGGGCTCAAATGAGAAGAGGTGGTCCTTTAGGGTTTAGGGGTTTATGGTTTATGGTTATGGTTACCAAGCCTCCCAGGATACCCAGAGACCTCCTGGCCTCTGCTTTCATTGTCCACTGACACTCAGCTGAGCAGTGGGAAGAAATTTCAGAGCAAACTGGTAGGGATGCAAACATCATCTGCAGCCTGATAGCATCACATCTGGTATGACCTGGAAATGATATTATCATATTGGATGATGCTCTGGTATTCACGCAAAACTCTGTGGTAGGGATGGACACGAACTGGAAAAATTGAGGTTTGTGGAAGTTCATGGTTTGGGGTTTTCATGAACCCACACACCACGAATTTCCATGAACTTCTCCATTGCATGTAACGGTTCGTGCTTTGGGGAAGTTCATGGGGCTACAGCCCCACCAAAGTGAGCTCTGAAGGCCTATAAAAGCCTTCAGAGCTCATTCTGAGAGCTCCGTCAAGTCAAGCTGCCTGTCTCAGACACCATCAATGTGTATTTATAGTTAGGATTTTTGGCTCCAATGTGCATCACCTTGCAATTGGCCACACTGAACCCCATTTGCCATGTTGATGCCCACTCACCCATCCTCAACAGATCCCTTTGGAGTGTCTCACAATCCACCCTGCTTTTCACCACCCTGAACAACTTCATGTCATCTGCAAATTTAGCCACTTCACTGCTTACTCCCAACTCCAAATCATTAATTAACAAGTTAAAAAGCATCGGACCGAGTACTGATCCCTGCAGTACTCTACTGCTTACCACCCTCCACTGAGAAAACTGCCGATTTATACCTGCTCTCTGTTTCCTATCAATTAGCCAGTTTTTGATCCACAAAAGGACTTGTACTTTTATCCTGTGACTATTGAGCTTACTTAGTAGCCTTTGATGAGGAACTTTATCAAAAGTTTTCTGGAAGTCAAGGCAAACAACATCTATTGGGTCCCCCTTGCCCACATGTTCATTCACTCCCTCAAAGAACACTAACAGGATAGTGAGACAAGATCTTCCCTTACCGAACCCATGCTGAGTCTGCCTCAATAGTTTTTGTTCATCAATGTGCCTACTAATTATTTCCTTAGTAGCTGAACACCTTATCTCTCATCTGCACGTGGGTAAGGCCCAGGTGCAGATTTAATTCCTAATGAGATATTTAAACTTAATCCTTCTTGGTGGGCTGAAGTTTTAGCCCCAGTGTTTAGGTCAGTAAATGCCTCCGGTAATATTCCGTACTCTTGGAAGCAGGCAATCATAGTCCCCGTATTTAAAAAAAGGTCCTGCTCTGACCCAGCATGTTGCTGTCCAATTTCTTCACTATCCTGCTTAGACAATTATACTCCTTTTATCTATTGCCTAAGCTATTGGAATGGATGGAATTTAATAACATCATAGGTTGGGAGCAAATTGGTTTCAGAAGAGGTTGTTCTCCTTTAGACTACAGTCTGATTCTTTTCCATTTAGCCATAAAATATACTTCACTTTTGGAAGGAGTTCTTTATGTAGCCTTTATTGATCTTGAAGGAGCATTTGACAGCATCTCTAGATCAAAACTAGGGATGGACATGAACCAGGAAAGTGAAGGTTTGTCCCAGTTCATGGTTCATGAGGTCCCACGAACACGGACAAACCTCCCCTAGTTCACAAATTGTTTTGGTTTATAAGATTCGTGGATCTTTCCTCCCTCCTTTCTGCTCATGGTGGATCCCCGAGGCCAGCAGAATGGAGGGGGGGGGAGATCATGCAAAAGCAAATTAAAGGGAGCATTTCCTTTAAATGGCTTTTGCAAGCAGGCACTGCACAAGAGTGAAGTCCAAGCGGTGAGTTCACCACTTCGGGGTGAACTCACTGCTTGGACTTCACTCGGCTGCAGTGGTAATTATGGTAAATGCAAAGTACTCCTCTTTCAGAAGAAAAGAAACCTTCCCTTATACTGATGTTAGAATCCAACAAGTGAAGGAATATAATTTGAGTAGGTCCTCTCTTCAAAAATCCATGCTGAAGAAAGCAGGACCTTGTACTGAAGGCATCCTAAACTTTTTTTAGGTACCATGGAGAATATATCCCCAGGGCAATTCAGGTTTTCCATATGAACATTGTCCGTATCTTGGTTTTTTGGGGCAGGCATCTGGATCCAGTCAGTCAAAGAATCCTTTGACCTGCCTCTATTTCACTTCCTTTGTACCAAAATGCATAGCTGGAGTGTCCTTACAAGCAGAATTGGGTCAACCGTCCTTGTAGGCTAAAGCTTGGCAACCAGCTTTCAATTTGTACCTTAAAGTGCACTATAGTAACTCTAGATACCTATCTGTATTAAAAGCAGATTCTCATAAATCCACTTGGTGCAAGATTCTCTACTCAGAATTCTCTCTTATTGAACTAAACCCTAACATTATTCGGGGCCTGGAACCCACAGTTGTTAAGTCCTATATCAAAACGAATATCCAAGAAAGGGATTACTTGTGTACATGATCTCATGCCTGCAGGGTCTGCTCTTCTTTATTTTTTGATATTCTTCCACCTAAATCGCTGCCTTTCTATGCATTTTATCTAACTGTCCCGAAGTATTTTAGAGCTTTCTTATTATCTCAATTGAATGCACAGCCCACTCCGATTACAAAGGAATGATTAAGAAAGATTCCTTACTCAGACCGCCTTTGTGATTAATGTACATTAATACATATTTTATTGCAGTTTATATTAGCCTTAGAAATAGGTTTTTTAACACAGTACCCAGATAATTTCTCATCTTTGTCTTATTACAAGCTAGTTTTACTCCTTTTATGATGCCCTTGCTGTTGCAAGATATTTCCATTGGTTTAGTGTTGACTCCAGATGATGCTACTTAACAGAAGGGCTTCTGACTGCTCAGGACTTTTAGTCAAGAAGCTTTAATCAGTTTAAAGGAAAGGAAAGGAATCCAGTGAATTTGTTTTCAAATAATATGTACATAAGATTACCAGGCTGCTCGCTTCATGTCCACTTCTGACCTCCCATGCTCTCACAGTGAGAGAAGGCAAGGGGAGGTAATGTCATAGACGTGGTAAGTGTGCCCACAATGATCAAGGAATTTCTCCAATCTCTGTAGTCTTTACTATCAAGATTAAGGAAATTCCAGGGTGGGGGCATCACATCCCGGTGATCGCCTGGAAGTGTCATTGGTGCATCAGTGACACTTCCCCTTCTCACGTTATGCCCCCAATAGCTCCCAGAGTAGATCATTTAATTGATTATGTACTTGCAGCACCTAGCATCAGCCAGAACTCAGGTTGTTGCATTTTGCACCAGCTGAAACTTCTGAGATATTTTGAATGCAGCCTTGTGTAATCTTTAAGTGTGGCCTTGAATACCTAATGACAATATTGCTTCTCCTTCCCCCCTCCCACTTCTAATTTTTCATCAGGGTTGCCAGGTCCCTCCTGGCCACCAGGAGGGGATTGGAGGATAGGATTGCCAGATCCAGGTTGGGAAATGCCTGGAGATTTGGGGATGGAATCTGGTGAGGGCAGGGACCTTATTGGACTACAATGCTGTAGAGTCCACCCTCCAAAGCAGCCATCTTCTCCAGGGGAACTGATTCCTCTAGTCTGGAAATGAGCTGTAATACTGGGGGATCCCCAGGTCCCACCCAGAGGCTGGCACCCCTATTTGACATCCTGTTTTCAATAGTGGCCAGGCACACAGTTCTAGGAAGTCTACAAGTAGAGCATGAAGTCAACAGCTTTCCCTTTTGTTTGTCCCCTAGCAACCAACATAATGTTTTTTAGATACACGGAATGATTATCCAAGGTTATCTATGCCTTGACTGGTAAGAGATCCTGAGTTTGTACTTTCACTTTGTAAATTTCTATCTACTACATTTTTACTTTGTTCTGCTAATTAACTCATGGTGGCATACATGGTTCTCCCCTTCCCATTTATCTTCACAGAAACCTTCTGAGGTAGGTAAGACTGGATGTGACTGATCCAAGGCCACCAAGCAAGCTTTACGGCAGAGTGGGGATCTGAACCTGGATCATCAGAACCCAGGTCTCATTGGTCCTAGTCTAGGGTTGCCAGCTCTGGGCTGGAAAATACCTGGAGATTTTGGGGGTGGAGCCTGGGGAGGGCGGGGTTTGGGGAGGGGAGGGAGCCCAGTGGGGTATAATGCCATAGTCTAAGCTCCAAAGCAGCCATTTTCTCCAGAGGAATTGATCTTGATCATCTGGAGATCAGTTGTAACAGTGGGAGATCTCCAGGTGCCACCTGGAGGCTGGCAACCCTATCCTAGTCTGGCATCCTAACCACCGTACATAAGTGGACTACTGCTGAAATCTTAGGCTTGGAAACTGCCACACCCAGCCTTCTCACCTCCCCCTCCTGTTGTAGCCCAAAATCCACCCTAAAATTCTGTTCCTAGGGGATGAAGAACCCTCAGGAACAATATGAGGGGGCAACTGGAGGACTGCCACAACAGGGGGGAATTGCCAAAAATCGCCAAAAGCTCTGTGTGCACAAATCTGTTCAATGGGATCCAATCGAGTGTATTTTGGTGGGATAAAAAGTGACTAAAGATAAAAGTGTGCCGTCTGCACCAGGGGACTACAAAGAACCTACTCGTCATCAGAATGAAAGGATAATTGAGTTTAAATTGAATTTCTGGAATCCGAAACTGATCCATCGCTTCCACTGTGAACGGACTGCAGCCATGTACCATCTTGAGTTCTCAGGGCACATCTCCCCTATTCTTTAGCATAGGGGTCCCCAACGTGGTGCCCACCAAGTGCTTTTAGAACGTGGGTGTGGCCACATGGTGTCAGCAGAGCTTCTGATTGGCCATGAGAGATCTCACATATACTGCCAGGTGAGTGTTTTTCAGTTAGCTCAACAGGCATATTTGTGTGTATACAAGAAAATAATTTTAAACAATATGCTCATCTTAAAAAGCATCCTGATAAACAGAACTTCTTCCTGAAATGCTGAGTTATGCACAACCTCCCTGGCAATTTTGTGATTGGCTCCACCTCCTGCTACAGATGTTTCGTGGTGGTGCCCAGCGCTCTGGGTTAGATTTCTAAAGATGCCCCCTGGCTTTAAAAGGTTGGGGACCCTCGCTTTAGTGAATTTATGGTAGCCTAACAACAGATGAAAGAGTGGCCCCTCTTTGTCTTACCAAGTACCCCAAAGAAGGAGCCCACCCTGGGTCCAGTTGTCTGCTTAAAACTATACAGAGAAACCACACCCCTTGCTACATGCTCAGTCTTCCCTTTTCTGGCAAAGGTAGTGAACTCTCAACAGCTTTGCCAGATGGGCCGAGGAGGTGCCGTCTGTCTTTCTTCTTGCACAAGCAACTGTCTGCCAGAAAACAGAAGCAACTTGCCAGATCCTGGTTGGCCAATATAGGGAAAGTAACTGCTTGGGAGTTCCCTGGGTGGCTACTTTATTGTATTTACTGCCCTTCTCTGTCATCTGCCCTATAATTTTATAGGCTGTTAGCCAAGACATTTTCTTCTTTAATTGTTTGCCATTGCAATCTTCACTGCATGATTACATGGGCTGTTTGTAAGAGAGGGAAAAAAGTTCCAGGGGTGGGATTAGTACCTTGTGGGACACTTTGGGAAGGCAGATTTGCATGAGATTAAGTTACACTTACTAGGTAGATCTAAAGGCATTTCCCTGCTTTCCCTTCATACAATCCTTGCATGACTTCGGGCACGTCAGAAAATGTTAGAATCTTCAGGAAGGAAGAGAGTAGGGTTGCCAGCCTCCAGGTGGGGCCTGGAGACCTCCTGTTTTTACATCTGATTTCCAGGTGATGGAGATCAGCTCCCCTGGAGAAAATGGCTGCTTTGAAGGGTGGACTCAATGGCATTATACCATGCTGAGGCCCCTCCCCTCCCTAAACCCTGCCCTCTCCTGAACCCACCCCCAAAGTCTCCAGGTGTTTTCCAACCCAGACCTGGCAACCCTAGGACAGAGGTACATGTGGGCCACATAGCTGGGCCTTGTGAGCACTTTTTGAGCTCTCCATTTGTCTCTTGACTGCAAAAGAGGAAGGGTAAGAAGGTGGTACTTAGGGGAATAAAAATATCATGCCATTTCTTATCCTTTATGGTTAAGGACCAACCTACATTATAGCAAGGTGAACATGCCTGGAATGCTGGTGGGGGGCTGCATTTAAGTAACAGTTGGAAGTTTCAGAGAAAGGAGGCTATGAAAGGAAGGCACCCCTCCCCTTAGCCCCTTTTCCTTCACAAAACACCCTCTTCCCCAGCATGCTTTGCAACACAGAAAGGTCACAGGGTTCTCATCATATACAGCTGCAATATAATCCATAGTCTGGCCCTATGATGAATGGTCTGTGCAAGCACAAAAGTCCACTGCCATGCATTATGCGTGGGCAGCATGGTGTGAATTGCAAAAGGGAGTCCAGCCGCAGAAAATGATGGGTAAATCTGGAACATGCACACAGACTAAACATACTCCTGTGTCGAGGACATGGCTTAAAACTCACAATTTGCAAGGGGGGCAGGGAGTGTCAGACAATTTTCTGTAGAACCACCAGCCAGTTAAAGAATTTTTAATTAGTGCGTTCTCCTTTTTTACTAAAAGGAATGTATAATTGCAGGGCTCATTTCATAGCAGGAGCTCCTTTGCATATTAGGCCACACACCCGTAATGTAGCCAATCCTCCAAGAGCTTACAGAGCTCTTCTTACAGGGGCTGCTGTAAGCTCTTGGAGGATTGGTTACATCAGGGGTGTGTGGCCTAATATGCAAAGGAGCTCCTGCTACGAAATGAGCCCTGTATAATTATATATCAAATGGGAAAGGCTATTTTAGTACCTTTCATATATGGCCATGAAACTAATTAAAAATAGTCTATCCATTTAACATATTTAACCAAAATGGCCTTTCCCATTTGAGAAAAACATATTACGTGGATAATTGTTGTTCTGGGTTTTTAGACTTTCCCATATGACCCATATTATAGTAACACACTGTAACCAAAATAGTCTTGAAAAACAAGTGTGGCCTAAACTTTCACCCCACCAGTTAAAAATGGCTCTTTCCAATGAGTTCACCAAAAATTCACCCAATTAATCTTCCAGCTAAATTCATTAGAGTTTGCAGCCCTGATTAACTGCATAGGACATGAAAGACACCAGAGTGACAGGAATCCCACACAGCCAGGAGTATTTGCTCAAGATCTTTTCACATGGATTAGACACCCTTTACACACCCCAGTGACATTTGTTTCTCAATGGGCAGGTGCTGGAAAATTCTAGAACATTCCAGAACAACTCTAGAAAATTCTAAGAAAAAATGTAGACTTCTGCACTAGGACAACCCAATTCGGCATCTGATAAAGCTATATTCTGTGTTTTATGTGAACTACTATGCCTATTTGCCTAGATCGTCCTGCCTCATTTTACTTAATTTGCATAGTTGTGCATAGCTTTATAGACACATACTTGTGCATTGTTGTGCATAGCATTACATACAAATATAGCTTAATATACAAGTATCTACATGTATCTTCGCATTGTTGTGTACATAATTTGTACATCCCATGCAATATCAGTCATTATAGTATCTGATGAAGGGAGTCTTGACGCATGAATGCTCATACTCTGAAAAACTGTTGGTCTATAAGGTGCTACTGGACTCAAATTTTGTTCTATAGGTTTTTGAACACTGTAAAACAAATCCAGCTGACCCATTAATGAACGCATCTGTTACCTATGCCAGGTTTCCTACTTTGTGGAACACACAGCAAAAACAACTAATCCTTATAACCAACCTAAGTCAATTCAAGCGAAGGTCAGACAATCCAATGTTGCCCTTAGGGCTTCCTTTGCGTTTGTGTGTGTCTGTGTGTTTTTTAATTAGTCTCTTAGTTTTCCACTGCGCTTGTAAAAATCTAATGATTATTTATATCGCCTCAGAAACCCTTATAGCAAGGGAAAACCTCATAATCTTCAGTGCAATTACCCTGTAGGGGAAGGAAACGTAATTATTCCCATTTACAGGTTGCTTTAATCATTAAGTGATTTATCCAGGAAGTCTTCAACAGAGCAAACCAAAACCTCTTTGTTAGATGATGGTTATGCCAACATTCATGGTTAAGAATGTTGAGACATATCCAGGCCTCAGAAGCAGTGGACCATAAACATCCACCGCCAAAGAGTGCCCAGAAAATCCAGTCATTGGTGCCATCTGGAAACATGACCTAGTCAAATGTCTCTCTACTGAAGAAGCTGCTTTTGTAGTTTCCAGTATTTACACAGGGGGCTTAATTTCTATTTCCAGTACTGAATCCAATGCGGAAATATGAGGAAAGTAAAGAGAGTTCCTGAGCAAGTATAGTGTGCCTTTACCTGGCTTCATATGGAACCTCATTGTTAAATGTGTAAGTATTTATAGAGATGCTGCTGAAATCTGTAATTATCTAGATCAGAATACAACTTTGTCCACCTTGTAATATACAGTTGTATTAGGAGTCGAGCAGCATTTCCCCTGAGAGTGCTTCTCTTTCTCAGAACATAAACAAGATTCTGTGCATACTCTGTCAGTGTTAAACTGACCAGGTACCTGAGCAAGATGTGGCATAGATGCATGCCCAAAAGCTTCTTAAATGCCTAACACTCACTGAAACTCTTGCTGGTTGCTATGAAATTATACTAAACAAGCTGCTTTGCAGTCATATGGGGAGAAGTACTTTAATGTTAAGTGCTGAGTCTCACTACTAACTTATTGAGTGCTATGTACATGCCCATCCAAGCAATCTTTAGCTTGGTGAACATCTTCTCTACTTGCATACTTATTTCTTGCAAATATTGTATATAGTTGTCATCTCCTATCCAGATTTAAAACTCTCTTTTATTCCTTCTGCATATGTGTTGGGAGGGTGAGACTGAAGGGGACTGAAATGCCCAGTAAATTACTAACACACAGGGAGCTACTGTTCTCAGGGGGAAACATGAGAAGGCATGAGCAAGCAGGGTCAGCAGGGTCATCAATAGCAACATTTATTTATTTATCATTATTATTTATTAATTTCAATTTTTATCCTGCCTTGCCTGCACCAACATTATAACCTCAGGAGGAAATCTTGGGAAACAGATAAGTTTTCTGAATGCTTGGTGAGAAAGCTTTTAAATACAGAGCCAATTCTGAATCGAGCCTATAAGAGTTTACCTCTCACTAATTTACGTCATACTGGCTGGACTTGGGCATGTGCATTGCAGCTTACTGGCTGCATCTAGCTCTTCAAGATGAGATTACTGATTTTTACCCAAAAAAAACCTTCCTGGCACCCTTTAGTAAATGCTTCTATCACACTGAGCCATTCAGGCTGCCGTCTCACACACACTAAATAATCCACTTTCAATCCACTTTCAATGCGCTCTCCAACTGGATTTTGCCAGTCCACACAGTAAAAATCCAGTTGGAAGGTGCACGGAAAGTGGATTAGTTAGTGCTGGTGACCGCAGCCTCAGAGTCTGAGATCTCAGTGTAGGGAAGGGCAGGAAGGCTTTGCCTCTCTTGGATAGTGATCTGCAGCCTCAGCCAAGCAAATTCTCATGGAGAATTAAGTGGGCACCATCTAGTTTCTCCAGGGAAATGGGTGCACGCTAAGGAAGACATGCATCAACATCTAAGGCTGTTGATCCAATGGCAGAAGATCTCTCTGGCAAGGAGTGCCAAGAGATGTGTCATACCCCTGATACTTCACCAGGGCGTGGTTCTTATTAGATTATGGCATAATCTGTGGTTCTAGATGTGTTTCCATGTGTCTAGCTCACTGAACGGCAGAGAACTGAATGGTGAACACCCAATTCTTCATTCAACACCAGACTAAGGAGGACAGCTCCTAATATCCATGTTCCACCCAAAGGCCATTGGCAACTTTCCAGACACCAAGAAATAGCCTAAATCCCTGCCACAAGGAGGTTGCACTCCCATTCACAAGATGGGTAGATACAACCCCATGGGGGTTCTCAAGCCATGTTCCTGGGATTTCACAGGCTTTGAATGAGACCTTAGCATTGGGATATACAGAAGACTGCCTTTTCCCAGTGACAAATGGTGGTTTTTTTTTCCTGTTTGCACTGCCACACTAGATAGAGTGTTGGGTATGGAATGTGGGAAGTTCAGGATGAAATTCCTTCTCAGCTATGACACTCAGGACCATTTTACCCTTTACCCAACAGCAACCCCAGGCTTGCACTTGGGTCTACAGCCATTGCGACTTGCTCTGTAGACATTAACAGGTGGTAATGTTTACGTCCATGCTGTAAAAAGAGCCACTTGTTAGTTTCTACATGTCAAGTTGCTCAGTAACTGCCAGCCCATTTTTTTCTGGTCACTGGCAATTCCCTGCAAGAAATTTTGGGTACCAGAATGGTGTATCTATATGACATATATGGCTGCAAAACATATGCTTGTGTCGAGTGCACAATCTTTCCAAGGATCATTCCTGTTTGTACCCACTTTGAGGAAGCACTCTATAGGAATATGCATAGAACTTCCCTGTTCAAAGAGTTTATGCACAGTGCAATGTCAAGCAGGACCTCTGCTTCTTTCCTGAGAAGTGCTTTACCAAGTGTGGGTAAGGACTGTGATTATTCTTTGAAGGATGTTTGTTCCTTCGGTGGAATGACTGCTGTTTGAATGAAGAAATCTATGCCCCTGAAATGATTACCTTATCCTACAAAAAGCATCTTCCATGAAAGCGGAGTGTAGATTTGAGAGAAAGTGCCATCCAGTTGCAGCCGATTTAGGGTGGCCCCGCAATGTTTTCAAGGTAAGAGATGTTCAGAAGTGGTTGGCCATTGCCTGCTTCTGTGCAGCAACCCTGGATTTCCTCGGTGATCTCCCATCCAAGTACTAACCAGGGCCAACCTTCTGAGATCTGACAAGATCAGACTAGCCTGGGCCATCCATCATCCATAAGTACATAAATATTCCTGAGCCATAATCCTGTCTGGAAATGTTACCCTTTAGTCCTTGGCAGGGGTCATTTCATAGCAGGAGCTCCTTTGCATATTAGGTCACACACCCCTAATGTAGCCAGTCCTCCAAGATCTTACAGAGTTCTTCTTACAGGGGCTACTGTAAACTCTTGGAGGATTGGCTACCTCAGAGGTATGTGGCCTAATATGCAAAGGAGCTCCTGCTACGAAACGAGCCCTGGCTTGGGTGAGTGAGCTGCCTCTAGTCTGAATCAGTATGTAGTTCCTTGCATGCCATGGAAGGTCTGGCCCTTTAATTAATGAACCTCCTGCTGGCCATGCAGCCCGGGGTGATGGAGATTTGTGGTGGATTTTTTTTCCAAGGAGTCTTCCTGCCAAGTCTTCTGCTGAGCTGCAGTCCAAGAACTCTCTCGTTTGTTACAGGCTGCATCATTAGCACCTGTGAATTATTATTAAGATGCCAGCCCTGCCTGAATGCCAGCTATGGCACTCCCCTATGTCGAAAGGATTTATGCCTTGCCCTTTTTTGGCATCTCCCTAACTGTATCAGAATGCTCAGGATGTAATGAGTCGCTACGCCCCAAGAAAGGAACCCTCTTTTCATCGTCCTCCAAATCCTCCTTCTGTTCCAGCAGATGGATCCGAGGCGTGTGAGCCGATACACTCGTGGGTGAACTGGGACAAGCCAAGCGAAGAGGCCACTGCAGCACTGGCAGCTCCACATGGGCCACTGGGCTCAGATCTGGGCCACAAGTGACAATGACAATGGGGCCTCTTCCCACACTGCCGCCGGTCGGGTCCGAATCACTGGCTCTGACTCACCTGGTAGCAGTGTAGGAGGAGGTGACGCCTGGCGAGCCTACAGATGTCACCACTGGCTGGGTCTAATCCAAGAGGGCCCTGCAACACTACAGGAACCGCTGGGGCTTGGCTTGCTCCTGGCTACCAGAGTTAGGGTAGCCAGCCTCCAGGTGGAGCCTGGAGCGCTCCCAGAATGACAACTAATCCCCAGGCTGCAGAGAGTAGTTCCCCTGGAGAAAATGGCAGCTCTGAGGGGTAGCCCCTATGGTGTTATTCCCCTCTGAGGTCCCTCCTCTCTCCAAATACTGCCCTCCACAGAGTCCACCCCCAAATCTCCAGGAATTTTCCAATGCAGAGTTGGCAACCCTAACCAGAGGTTCTCCAGTCCACCAAGATGGTATATTAGAAGCAGTGTTCCCTCTAAGCCGAGAGTGTGAGCTGGCTCACAGTTTTTTAGCCTCCAGCTCACATATTTTTGTCTTAGCTCAGGAAGGATGGCTCCAGATCAAAATAATTTATGCAGTCGCCAAATCGCTCGCTCACAACTTTAATGCCAGTAGCTCACAAAGTAGGATTTTTGCTCATAAGACTCCACAGCCTAGAGGGACCATCGACAAGCTGCCCCTGGAGTCACTGCTTGGAAGGTACTATAATTTAGTTGGTGCTGCTGTAAATAGCCAACCATAGTGTTACAAAAAACACCGTTAATAAAGCAACTGTAATGCAGAAGGTCGTTGGTGCTCCAGATGCTCTTCCTAATATGGTACAACAGCCACGTCCAGAAAGGGGGTTGGCTTGCCGGTGTCCTCCTCCTTCTGTTCCCTACCCGCCCTTGGTAGCCATGAGCAGGTAGAGAGCCTCTGTATCACTGGCTCCACCCAGCCCTTTTATATAACACTAGGAATAAGGCCCGTTGTGGAAATAAATACAACGGACTCTAGAAAGAGGCTCTGGGAGAGTGCCCCAGCCTTGGGCATTCAGCGTCAATTTGCTGTGGCGACCTCAGCAGGGTATAATGACACATAGACCACCATTTCCTCCAGGGGAAGATCTCTGCCATCTGAAGAGCAGTTGTAATTCAGCGTGATCTCCATCCCGCCCCTGGACATTGGCAACCACCAAGTGGTTTGGAGGGTGGAGTCTATGGCACTGAACCTGTCTGAGGTCCCACCCCTGCTGAAACCTCACCCTCTCCAGGGTCCACCCCTCAAATCTCCAGGAATTTCCCAACCTGGAGTTGGCAATCCTATCTCCCTCCCGGCCAAGCATCAGCCTGCCATTATCTGCCCCTCTGATTTCAGCTTTCCATGTCCTCCCCTCTCCCTCCTGGAGATCAATTGTAATTCTGAGTGATCTCCAGCCCCCACCTGGGGACTGGCAGCAATGATTCCCCATGAGGGACTGGCTGGTTTGGAAGGTGGAGTCTATGGCATTGTACCTGTCTGAGGTCCCACCCCTCCTCAAACCTCACTGTCTCCAGGCTCCATCCCTCAAATCTCCAGGAATTTTCCACCTGGAGTTGGCAACCATATCAGGACTGGCCCCAACGGGGTTTTTTTCCCAAAGGCCAACATAGGTGTGGAAAGCGTCTTTTACTGACAGAGCAAACTTGGTTACCTAGCAACAGGCACTGAGGAGAAAGTACAGTTGCCAGCTTTGATTAGGGAAATACCTGGAGATTTGAGGGGTGGATTCTGCAGAGGGCAGCATTTTGGGGGGGGGGGGACTCAGCAGGGTATTAAGCCATAGGGCCTACCCTCCAAAGCAGCCATTTTCTTCAGGGCAACAGATCTCTGTCATCTGGAGATCAACTGTAATAGCAAGAGATCTCCAGATCCCACCTGGAGATTGGCAACCCTAGTGGAAAAATCAGCCACAAGCAGGGGGTTGAAAAGAATGGTTTGATGGCAGTGGGCAGAGGAGAAGAGGGGACCCAGCACCCAGTCCGTCCCCTTCACTGGCTCCCTCCAGACTGAGGCCGAGACACTGGCCAGTGGCTCTGTGGGCAGGACAGAGGCAACGCAGCAAGAGAATGCAGCCAGTGGCCAGGGACCCCTTTTGAGTGGCAGTTCTTGCAGCCAACTGATTTTGGTGCCCCATGGAATGTTGCCACCCCAACTCATCTTTATAGATAAGTATGTGACCAGGCTTGCCTGATGGGGGCTCCCAACCTCTCGTGTGAGATGTCAGGTTCCATCTGCCTTCCCTTGTGCCTGCCACTGGTCCCTGTGCCTACTGCCCTAAATGGACAGCATCCCCTTCCCCCTGCCCACCAGACAGAGGTAGAGACAGAGGAGACACCAGACAGAGGTAGAGAGCCCCAGACACCGTATTCCTAGCTCAAAGGCACTGAGTTAGGAAACTGCACGCTGTAGTATTTATTTGCTTGTTTTATAGGCCGATTAGATCAACCGTCCATTTGTGGCCAGGAAACGATGTTGAAGCAGGAGTGAGTCTCACTTCAGTCATTCATGTTTTACTAGGGTAAAGCCAGTGGTTGGACTGAAAATCCATGAAATGAATCTACAGCAATCTTTTCTCCTTGCCCTTGCCATAATGACCTTACCTCCTTAGCTTCTGGACGGGGTGTGGGATAGCAGCCCTCCTGGCATATGGAACCATAATAATTGGCTCTCTTTGCTCATTTCAGTGGTATTTATTGTTCCATTGTCACATTTTGGTATTACCTACAGTAAGGGTAGCTCTCACCCCTATAAATGCTAAAGGTGGACTGTCTGTATTTACTGAAACAGAGCTCATTTCATCCCTGGCCAAATGGCTACACATTTTCAGTCAGGTCCCCCTTAGTTCTCCTACAACAGAGAAAGAGGTGTCTGTACAATCCTACAACACTGATGTTCCTTCTACTGCCAAGCTTACTGTGAGAAGTTCTAGGAAATGAGGTTGTCTGGTATGTCACTCTCTGTGGGACTGAATACAACTTCCCAGAGGAGTTATCAAGTCACATCCACCAGAATTTTAGTTTGGCCTCTTTATAGCCTCTTACTGTTCCTTGCAACTGGGGCCCATAGAGTGCCCTCAGTCCACCCACACACTTCCAGAAAGCCCATGTTGTATTCAGGTGGGCCTGCTGCAGTGCCGACAGAGGATCTCCAGGCAAGGAGGTTGGCATGTGGAGAATCCCAATCTTGAGGCAGAGGGTTAAACCAACTGACATTCACATTTTCCCCACAAATCTATCATTCTAAACTATCTATTGCTTTT
Source organism: Lepidodactylus listeri (assembly GCA_029233225.1). NCBI lineage: Eukaryota > Metazoa > Chordata > Lepidosauria > Squamata > Gekkonidae > Lepidodactylus > Lepidodactylus listeri. The sequence goes on along the minus strand of JARCFY010000015.1, from coordinate 50,514,279 downwards.
ATATCTTCCCTTTCATCCTTCATGGACCTCAAGGATGATCAGGCAGTCTCCCATCCAAAGTTGGGGACCAGGCCTAGACCAGTTTATCAAAGTCACTGAATCATGTGCCTTAAGACCTTGCCCCAGATTAAGCTCCGTTCTTGACTGAGATGAAACAGAGGTTATTATGTTGTATTCATAGAGTTTTTAATAGATGTAGCATTTTGAAGCCCTATAGCCCTTATCTTGTTCATCTTCAGGGCAATCCTCTGAGGATGGAAACCCAGCAGCCTGGAAGAATCTCTCTCCTTGAAGGATTCTTCAACCAGGAAGTTTTTGTTTGTTTTGAGGAAGCAAGAACATTCAAATCCATCACCACCACCTGCATTCTAAACAGATGTGATGTGGGCTGTATGCTTTTTGCAGAATGTTTAAATGGACTCCAGTGTTACATGTTTTTTTACAGCTGGAAGGACTGAGGGCTCAGCAAGACAACATGAAGATTATACCTCTTCGCCCATCCATAGAATGCAAATTGCAAGCTCCTGTTCTCTCACTTTGCCTCTGAGCTATGCAAGAAAGGAGAGAGGGTTTAACCCTTCAACCTCTACTTCCTTTCACAATTCAGAGATGGATGCCCTGATCTACTGTTTTATATATGGACAGAGCATCTAGGGTTGCCAGGTCCACCCTGGCCACTGGCGGGGGATGGGTGGTAGGATTGCCAGCTCCAGGTTGGGAAACTCCTGGAGATTTGGGGGTGGAGCTTGGGGAGGACAGGGGCCTCAGTGGGGTCCAATGCCGTAGAATCCACCCTCCAAAGCATCCGTTTTCTCCAGGGGGACTGATCTCTGTTGTCTAGAGATGAACTGTAATTCCTGGGTAGGGCTGCCAAGTTGTACTCACGCACTGGCGGGGGGGAGTTCTTCGCTGTCCGGGAGCTGCCCGGTGACGTCACCCAGAAGTGACGTCACCATGTTGGGGGCATTGCCAGAGTGTTGCCCTGGCAACGTCTCCAATGTGGTGACGTCACTTCCGGGTGATGTCACTACGCTGGGAAAGTCGTCCAGCCTGGACGACTTCGGGGGTGGGGTTCCCCCCGCCGGCCGAATGCCGGTCGGCGGATCGGGAACCCCTATAGTGGGGGATCCCCTGCCCCCCAGGCTGACTTGGCAGCCCTATTCCTGGGGGTTCCCAGGTCCCACCAGGAGGCTGGCATCCCTAACTTTGTCTTGTCTGTTTGAGCCCATAGGGCTTCAAACAGCCATGATAGAGATCATTTTTCTCTATCTACCTGCAAAAAGAAAACAGTGCACATGCACAGTTGCATTTTGGAGCAGGAAGCTGTGGGAAGTATAAAGTTGGTTCAGCCTTTAGACCCCTGATTGGTTTCACGAAACAAACTCAGGTTTCCTCTGCAGTTATTAGCATTTTAAAGGGGGAAATGGCTTGATCTGAACTCTTGTTCTCTTACAAACGCTAACACCTTCATGGACAGTCTGATGTTGATCAGTAAAACAAGTGGGGATTAAAATCCCCTTTTCCCTACAAGTGTACATGTCTGGCTGCGTGTGGAATTTGTATTTTACAAACAGATGGAGATTCAGGTTCTTTGTCATGTCTGAGCCCTAAGCGATAAGCAATTAGCCCAAGGGCATCAGTGAGACAGGATGAGGAGAAATTGATAGAAGAGAGGACAAACTGTGTTATAGGAGAAGGAATGTCATTAGATGCAAGGTGCCTCCCCTCTGCAGCAATATGACTTGAAATATGACTTCCCTGAGCACAGAGAGAGGGCCAGATGCCAAATCCATGCAGTTTTGGAATACTACATTGACTGGACTTTGTGGTTGTTCTGTCGATTTTTCCTCTGACTTGTATTTTTGGTTTTCAGCCATTTGGGGTCATCAACCTCACTGGAAGTTCCTTTCAGAGATAAAGATGAGTATCATACGTCTGTCTGCAGGAATGCTTATCTCATTTAGGGGGCAAGACTGGGTGGTGGTTTGGAGATGTCACCACACCTTTACTAATCAGGAATGAGACTCCGCAATTCCACAGGCACATCAAAGTCTCATTGAAGGGGAACCAAGCCCAAGCAATGGCCCTTATTGGGATATTAGCATAAGCTACCATGGATGCCATCACAGTGACGTTACTTACTGCAGGTGGAGATCCACATCTAGGCAGAGCTCCAAAGAGAAGAACCCTCACCGTCTGGAACCTGATCTACAGTTTCCCCAATTCTCTTGGACTTGCATAGATCTTGGTATTCAAGTAGGCTGTATCATCTAATAGGATACCTTTTTATAGCACAGGCCAAACTGCACGTCCTTTTTTGAGCCCTAGATCCACTAGTACAACATTCTGCACATGACTACACCATGCTGACTTCAAAAATACCATTAAAAGTGAGCACAGCATAGTGGTCAGAGTGACACAGCCTAGTATCTGGGAGACTCACATTCGCAGCCCCACTCTGCCATGAAATCTTGCTGGATGACCTTGTGTCAGTCACACACGCTCAGCCTAGTCTAACTCACAGGGTTGTTGTGATGATAAAATGGAGGAGAAGGGAATAATGTATACTGCTCTGAATCCCTACTGTAGAGAAAGGTGGGGTATAAATGAAATCTATGTATCTAATTGCGATGCGTGGCCCTCATCTACAGAACTAGATCTGTGGATTGGGGCCACACCAATGCTAAACAGATTGTTCTGCAAACTCCCCAGGTTTGCAGGAAAATCTGAAATGTTTTCACAAATACATTGGGGGTTTAAATTCCCCCCAATTTTTTTTTTAAAAGCATTGTCTACATGTGCGGAGGGTAGATGGGATTCCCCCCGCAAGTCTCACAGCCCCCCCCCTCACTTGTAAATAAATAAAATCATCAACATGGAGAAAAAGACAAATATCAGACTGCCAACTGCGTAACCACACATTCCTGCACTGTGCTTAATATCTTGGAATGGGAAACAGTCACCATCTAAGCTAGTATTCCTGAAATGCAGAATAATAACACTTGATATTTACATAACACTTTTCATTACTGCTCAGAGAGGTTCTCATGGATTATCACTGCACTGCTTCCAGCCACCTAAGCTGTATCATTGCCCTCATGTTACTGATTTGGTGGAGTAGGGAGAGTCCCTGCCTAACAGCCAGCTCGTGCCATCTTGGCTGAAATTTGCACCCAGGACCTCCTGGCTCAGAAAGAATTCAAATCACCCTGCTGTTTCAGTGCTGGTTACAGTTATATGCCTCCCTGGTTATTTTCTCTTTAAGAGAATCTGACAGAAATCTGATAAGAAATCTTGCAAAAAAGGAACCAATAGGCAGTGGGTCCCATGGCCATACTTTAGAGATTCTGCAACAACAACAAAATCTACCTTGTAGAAATAAGGGTGTGAACAGATTCCATCAAACTCTCTTTTTGAAACATGACAACCTGCCACAGAGACTGCGTGGCTGGTACTGACTCTTCACTGCCATCCCTTTTGTACCGTGGGCAGCAGTTGATATCTGAAAAGAGAAGGGCTGAAGTTTCAGCCTTTTAGGAAACCAACCCATCTGCCTTCACAGCCTTGTTTATTAAATAACTGTTAGGGTGTGAGTGATTTGCTTTGAAAAGATTTACTCTGTGCAGGTAATTAGTAAGTAAATCACTCAAACATTATTGTTGTTTACCAGTAACATGTCACCCTCATGACAGGTAGCGGGTTGGAAAAGGACAGGTGCTCCAAACTGCATCCTCGCCATCGGAGTTGTGTTAGCAAAGACTGGGGCCACCCAACTCTGCAGTGACAGGCAGGTTTTGCGCTTACTACAGTCCCCCCCTCCAAGTCCAGTTCTTTACTCTTTCTTGTAAGAGCTTCCATCCGTGTTTATGGAAGAAAATGAAGTTGTATAGACAATAAAGCTGGTCCCCAGTGGCTGGTGACTTTGGTGACCCCAGCCACTGAGGATCAAGCTTGCCTCTTCATCTGCATGCATATTTGACTCTGTATCTTGGTCACAATAGTGTCCCAGAATCAATATTCTGTGCAACAGAAGGTGCAGTGGAATATTGAGAATTGGCTTTTACATAGAGAGATGCAAGCTGTGGGCCCATATGAGAAAGCAAGAGGTGGGGGAGCAGAATGAACCTCTGAGCCTCTTGGAGCCAGATCTACCCTTTCAGAATACTACAAGCTCTTGGATGCTTAAACCAACGAAAATCCCCCTCCCCTCCTTTGTATTCCTTTAATTGACTCTCAGTTATTCACCATATTCAAAGGGCAAAGAGCATGCTCAGTCCTCATCAGACTGGTGGGGGGGGGGGGTTGTAGAGGTGTGTGTTGTTGTTCACATACCAATATTTTTGGGCATGCCTAGGGAGATTTTTCAGTATGCAGAAACCCCAGCATTGTCTTTGGATGGGCCCCGATTCTCTGTGTCGATGACAGGCACTCAGCCCTAACATTTACTGTTAGAGAAAGTATGTCAAGAAACCATAAAGAATCATGGGAGCTTGTTGGGTGGAGGTAAGGTATTTGAGCATGTCATTCCTACTAAGTTCTACATTAAAGCATTCTGAAGAAATAATTTCTCATGCATATTAGTAGATACATGGTCGAATATGTGTTTAGCTGCTCATGAGGATTAACCTAATGTTTTAATCTCACAGCCTAGTCTTGCTAATTATTTTGTTTCCTTTGTCACTGAATGTTTACTCTGATTTCCTTACCCTGTGTTCTTACAAAAGTATTACAGAATACATGAAATATTGGGTTTTTACACATTCACAATGCTGAACTGTAAGAGTCAAGTGGGAGGGAAATCCCATTCACGAACTGGCCCCCAGTTTATCCATACTTGCTTTCTCTACCCCTCTCAGCAAACCTAAGAGCTGCTCCAGACTTGTAGGAAAAAAATCTTCCCAATCTGTACATGGCCCTATTGTGCAGATGTTTTGAGTCACACTTTGGCCCTAGTTGCAAATGAGATATAAAGATTGGCTGGGATCCCACTGAAAATTACAACTGATGAAAAGTTTCCTGCCTTCCTGTCCTGCTGCAGTCCAAAATGTTGCTTCTGGGAGGTGGGACCGGGAAGGGGGGGGGGGGAGGGACAGATGAGGAAGAAGCTTAAGGTCTGCAGCTGGAGAAGGGAATCTACAAAAATCACCCCCATTCTGCCTGCAGGAATGTTTTGTGAGATCCAGGCTACCGGATAACTCTACTATTTCTAATTTGTAATTTGGGATTTGCCAACCCACAACTTTTAATAGAATAGCTTTGTGAGTCATTGTCATTATATTAAAGAACTAATGACTCTGCCACAAGTGCATTATGAGTTAATTAAGCAAAACGACCAAGAAAAAAAACCCATGTTGTTGCAATGGAGAATTGTGAGTCAAGTAAACCAACTATAGTGCTTCAAAGGTCTTAAGGAATGTATGTGCAAATTCAAAGTCACACATTTAATAAAGAAACTGATTTGTGTCTTCACATGTGATGCACTGAGGAAACAGAGGAGGAGGGCTAACTAAAACAAATAATTCCTTCTCACATATGAGATCTTGCTTTGCTGCCCACCACCACCTCTGCCCTGATGCTAAGAAAGTCTGGGAAGAGGGAAATGAAGAAGATGGGGGCTTCCTTAAGGTATAAGAAGGTTAACTGACTCATCCACTTGCTTTTTGCTATCTTCTTGCAAGTTCCTTGAAAAAAGATCTGAGATTTTTCAAGCACTTCCAAGAAAAGTTCTCAAAAACCAGATGGAAACTGAGGCAACCCAGGGGGAATTTGCAGATCATTACTAAAATGGTACAACAAACCCTCTCAGGATCTGGACCAGTTTTACCACTTCTGTTGCTCTACAACTGCATGAGTGAAAATGTTAACTAAAATGTGAAAATAGGTCTGTGGGAATTCAAAATGCAGTCATAGATATTTAGATACTACATACTTGGGAACAAGTACGTATGCTTATTCAAAATTACATCATGAAGAAAAACTTTCGGGACTGTAGAGTTGAGGGAACTGCATCCCATCCGAGCTATAAGAACTATGTGCTGCAATTAATGATGCTGGCAAATTACTGGGTTGGGCCAAAAAGAAAGAGCCATGAAGAGGCGGATTTCAAGTGGTGATCAAAGAAGCCCGTTAAAGAAAACAAAGACAGCACCCAGGCCACTCATTCATTAGCAGCAACAAAGGAAGCCTTGGGCCTGGAATGTACATTTTCTCAATGCAATACAATTATTTTATTAATATGTAGCTACCCGGTAACACCTGCTCATGAATGTCAATTGTGGATCTCAGCAACTATTATCCATTAGAACTATTAATCATTATCTTAACAGCCATGGAAAAAATATTTAACTAATAGTCCATTGCCACTATTTATGTTCATTATTTAGATTCTTCTTGCCACCAATACATACCAAACTAATCACCCTCTGAACATCTGAATTAAGTTGGCGATGAGAGTTAGGAAGGAGGGGGGGAAATGCCACATGGCCATTATTTAATTAACTGATTTCAAATTTTAATGTTGTTTAGAGCGCCAGACATTGTAGCCTCAAAATTCAGTATTTCCAAAGTATATGGAGCTCCATGTGCACAGGAGCTTCCTCATTCTTTCCTATGAGTAGAGGGACATTTCATGGGCTTAGAAGATTGCTTAGCACAGCTTCTCTCACACACCAATAATATTTGGATGTTTAAATGTTGTTTAGAACTCCAGAACTGAGGCCTCACAATCCAGTATTTCTGGAGCTCCATTGACACAGGAGCTTCCTCATTCTTTCCTATGAGTAGAGGGTCATTTCATGCACTTAGAAGATGGCTTAGCACAGCCTCACACAAACAACAATAACATTTGGATGTTAAATGTCATTTAGAGCTCCAGACTTTGTGGCCTCACAATCCAGTATTTCCAAAGTATCTAGAGCTCCATGTGCACAGGAGCTTCCTCATTCTTTTCTATAAGTAGAGGGAAATTTAATATGATCAGAAGATGGCTTAGTACAGCCTCACACACACACATCAATAATATTTGGATGAGTTCAAATATGTGGCTTCAAGTTATATTCTCTTAATGTGGATTATTCCAGGCTGGAGGATGTTCCTCAAGTCTAAGGAGCCTTTTTTCCAGCCTAAGGGGTTTCAGAAGAAGAACCACTTAAGTTGGAGGAAGTTCCCTTAAGCTAGAGAGAGAGGATTTGAACTTCACTGAGTGGAGCAGTAGGATACAGGCCAATGTTTGTAAGTGATGTGCATTTACGGCCGATCCAAAAACCCTTATCTAAGGTTCACAAGTTTCTCTGTAAACAAGCTTTCCTGTCTCTTTTCAAGTGTGCAGCCACCTCCACCTGTCCCAATTTCCTGCCAGACAAAATGATGCCAACACAATATCAAAAGAAATTACACAGAGCGCTGGCCCAACCTTGTCGTGTTTTGACACTTAAAAAAAAATCAGATAAACCAGGTGAGGCGTGTACCGCAAATCAATGGATGCTAATGCAAGGAGAAACCGGGCTTTGAAGATACAAATCAGCCTCCTTCCAATTAGAATGCATAGTGATTACTACACACGCCAAATACACACTCTCTCTTTTTCTTCCCAGACACACACACTGCCTCCACACCTGCCAACATTTTTCAGACAAAAACAAGGATACATCTTTTGACAGCAAGTAAGACAATAGCTGGTTTTCTTTGGGAGGCAACAAACAAGAAACACACACAAGGGCCTCATTATGCACACTCATCTTACTGCAGATTTTCCAAGCAGTATGCCTTTTAGCTTGACTTTGGATTCTGTGCCCATCTTACACACCATTCTTTTTCCTCTGGTGTATTTATTCTGCAGCTACAATTTTTAAAACGCACTTTTCTAAATTGGGGTGGAATGTCACTTATGACATGTAGGGGGTGGCATCCAAAGGTTTTTAAAAATGTATGCAATTGCTCTATCACAGCTCCACAGTAGTGTCCAGCGAATGCCTTCCATTTAAATTTTTGTGGTTCAGGTTTTGCCCATGCATTTTCATGTTAGTTCATTGCATGAAATGGAACAGTAAGGAATGCAAGCAAAGGGGGAAAACCCAATGGTGAAACTGACTAGGCTTTATTTGAAACTAACAAGCAGCTGCGGAAGTCCTGTTTTCCATATTGCCAAGCACTAGGGGATTCTCTGCTGTGTTATCGGCCACTGTGAAAAATGGGAAAGAGTCACACAATCTCATAATATGGGGAAATGTTGAGCGTACAGAATGCATGGTAGAAACCACTGACACTGGCATTGCAAGCTGTGATTGTTGGCAACATGTGTGTGCACACACGAGCCTGTGCAAAGTCAGCTGCAACTCCACCACACTTTGCACAGGGCTACAATTTGTATGGGGGAGGAGTCCTCTGGCAGAAGATCTGGAGAGCTTTTTTAGTCTTGTGTCACTAAATTGAAAAAAATGGGGGGGTATTTTCACCAATGCCCTAGCGCAGCTTCATAGTAATGCTAATTTCCTGCCCTTCCTTGCTAATTTGTGTGATTTTCTCTTTATGATTCTCTAATTTGATCCTGCACACTAGTCATGACCTTGGCAGTTTTTTAAAGCCTGTCCTGTGAGGATTGCACTCTGCCCTTCAAATGGACTAGACCCAAGCAATTTGCAGAATTTCCATGTGGCTCAGCTTCCTTTTTAATGTCAGGCTTTTAGAGACTGCCAAAATGGTTTCCCTCCCCAAACTTTGTTCACTAAAGCATTAAAGGGGGGAATGTTTTCTAAGCTTTAGGTTTCCCATCCCAGTGCTTTAGGCTTCCCATCTTTACATCTCATGTCAATTTAAGCTGATGATTCCCCCCCCCTTTATTTTGTTTGCATGCAGTACTGAAATCCCCCCCTTTTTTTTTTGCACTGGGGATGCTGCCATTTGCTTCCTCTCTGATCCCCCTTTCAAGTCAACACCAGCAGGGAACTAAACCTCATGCAGCTCTTTTTAAACTTTCCCCCAGTCATTTTTATTTTTTTTTATTCAGTGATCCAAGACTAGTGATAGTCTCATTATCGCTAGACTTATGTCGCTTGTCAAAAACAAATTTAATGAGGGGGAAATGGAGCTTACACACCAATGAAGGGGGGGCGGATGGCAGAAGGTGCAGAGTGGTGGAATTACCTCAATGTGGGCAAACATAGTAGGAGTGAATCCTGGAGAGACTCCACACGTCTGTGAGCACTAACCAGAGTGTAATGAAACCTGGTGAGAAACTGGCCTGAGGTGGTGAATCTGGGGGAGTGGCAGCCTCACCCCCCTCCCCTATCACTGCTACCTCATCCCCTTCTTAAACCCAGGAACCAGAACAGCTAACTTTCCTTCCCTCCTCTTCCCTCAAGGCACCTGTAAACACAGCGCAGCAAGGCACACGTGCCTCATGGGAGTTCCTGAACTCTCATGAGGTGACTCTTGTAAGAGTTCAGAAAGCCCTAGAAGGCATGGTTGTGGATTGCCATGCTGTGTTTAAAAATGCCTAAGGAAAAGAGGAGGGAAGGTGCATTAGCTGCTGTCTGCAGAGACAGTGGGCAGAGGCAGTGGAGGCTGGATTGTCAACCTCCAGGTAAGGTCTGGAATTCTCCCCAAAGTACAACTGATCTCCAGGCCTCAGAGGCCAGGTCCGCTGGAAGAAATGGCAGCTTTGGAGGGAGGACTTTACAGCATCACATCCCTGCTAATCTCCTTACCCTTCTGAGACTTCATACTCTCCAAGTATACTTCATACTCTCCCCAAATTTCCAGAAATATTCCAAGGCAGAGCTGGCAACCCCTAAATGTGGGGCAAACAGAGATGGTGGATTGAGGCTATGGCCTCATGTAGCACCTGTTCTTGTGCCTCAGCCAATAGCAGTGCTTCGTCCCAGCACATGCTTGGACCTCCCAACTCCCTAGAATGGGTTATGGTGGACAAATAGCCACTGTGGCAAAAGAACCCATATTAGGCTATCTGGGAAGCTTTAAATTTAAATGATGTTGTTCCTGACTAACTCAGGCCCAGTTTATTTTTAACATTTAAATGCCACAGATCGATATAGGTTATTCAGACTCACATGGAAAGCTAGCTCCCAAATGCTATCAAATTGATTCAGAGCTAATTCCATGACACAAGCACAATCTTTAGATCAGGTGCCAAAGCAAGAAAGCAGCCACTTAGGTACATGTGGTATATTTATAATCCAGGATTAAGTGTAAATACAAAGATGACAAGCATAATAAAGAGATTAGTGGGGTACCACATTGTATACCACCTTGCACAACAACCCTGTGAGGTAGGTTAAGATTGAAAGAGAGACCCAGTAAGTGGCATGGCAGGGTGGAGTAGAGAACATCAAGTTTTGAGGTTTGCTTAATTAACCCTTTTGGGCTATTTGATTTGTTTTCGGGGTTGAGTCCCCCCCCCTTTTTTCCTTTTTTAATCCTATTTTGCAGTAGAGAACATGCCACAGAATTAAAACGGTTGACAGAACCAGATAAACATGTGCCAAGGTCCTAGATTGTGTAATGTTTATGAAAGACCAAAACGTGTTTTACTGCTTCACTGTAATTTATCACTCTTTTATATTTACAGGGCCTTCATAATGTGAGCCCCTAAACTAGTTTACTTAGCTTAGGCACATATCCAGGTCCGACTCTGGAGAAGACCCTGCTCCTGGTAGTTTCACAGGTACCTGATGAATGAAGCCTTGACTCCCAGAAGCTAAAAATCCCTGAAAATCTTGTTAATCTCTGAGGTGCTATTGGACTTGAAACTAGCTCTAGTAGTGGGAGATGACATGATCCAGCATTCACAAAAGATGGTGGCCTGAACATGTGATGCGAGAGCTGAATTCATTAGTGATGGTAGTGTGGGTGATTCAGTATTAATTAATTAATTAATTAGAAAAATAGTCAACCACTTATTCTTACATGCTCAAAGCCCCTAGTGTATTTTAACAGACTTGCAAAATAGGCTAGTATTATTATTTTAACAGGGTGTATCTTGAATAATGGGACATGTCTGCAAATGCTTTATGATAATGAAACTCAGATGGGGGCTGAGACTAAAAGATAGTGGGTTGCCTTAAGGCCACCCAGTGAGCGAATGGCTGAGATGAGATTTTAATTGGGAACCGCCTGGTTCACAGCTCCCTTTCTTATTCACAAGACTGGAGCGATTATCTGTTTTGCCCGCACAGTTGGAGGGGATGCCTGCTCATGCGCACACATTTCTAAAGCCCACACGCTCACAAAACGCATGGAGGGGGACAGGAGGAAGATCACATCTGCTGCCCCGACCCATGCAAGCTCCACATTGTCCAGCTCAATGCAGGCATACAAATACAAGCCTGCGTGTGTACATGTGCAACCTCTGCCTGGGTATTCGAAATCCTGGGTCTCCCTCACATGGATGCAGCCATGGACAGGCAGGTGTGGGTATGAAGAGTTCTGAACATGCAGTGGAAGAAGTGGTGTGTGTCAGGAAGCCTTATTCCAGAATTCAAATATGTGGGACTACTAGGGTTGCCAACCTCCAGGTAGCACCTGGAGATTTCCTGCTGTTACAACTGATCCCCAGATGACAGAGATCAGTTCCCCTGGAGAAAATGGCTGCTTGGGAAAATGGACTTGATGCTGAGGCCCTTCTCTTCCCCAAACCCCGCCCTCCCCAGGCTCCACCCAACCACCCCAAATCTGCAGGTATTTCTCAACCCAGAGCTGGCTACCTTAGAGGTTATTGTAGGATAATCTCTTAGGGATTTGAGCTGGCCAGCTTCGTTCTATCCCATCCTCCAGTTTTCCTCCTCCTGCCTTTTCTTCAGCAGATTCATCACAGCTGCTTTCAGGATGCTCAGTCCTCATCAGGCCAAGGGGTGGCTAATTTCCTTTGTATTTTTTGCAAGCCAGAGGAGTCCCCCAGATATCCTGCTTTTGAGTGCCAGAGGGTCCTTTTCGCCACCTTCACAATAGGCAGGCGCTCAGCCTTGATGTTTGCTCTTAACCTGACAGTCTAGACGCATTAGGCTGATCAGGCAGGATTTAAATAGTAAGGTAAACAAAAACAAGGTGCAGATTTTAATTGAATGATGTTAATGGCCCTGGATTGTTCAGTAGTACTTTTATTATTTTACATAAATCGCCTTGGGGGAGCCCTCTGGATTAGAAGGTGGTGTAGAAATTACGGGTATTTGAACAAACATTCATTAGGTCTGATGGATGTGCTGTAGTGGGACAATAAACAGACTATGGCCTCTAATTAGATTCCCCTTGTATGGAAGGGGAGGGGTATTAGCCAGGGGTTATAGAAGTCCGACATGCATTGGCATGAAGCAAATCCTTCATTCTACAGCAATGCCACCTGCAGGCAGCTGTCGATTTTCTGCCTTGCAAGCCAGATGAAAGCCAGCAGCTGGCTCAGTGCTGTCTTCAGGTTAGATCGGTCCTTTCCGCACTAGACCTTAAATCCTGGTTCAACCCTGTGTCCAAATTCAGGGGTCATTTCGACCAGGAGCTCGGGGGAGCTCAGCTCCAGGAGTTGGTGCCAGCCCCCACCCCCCGTGGGGGAATGCCTGCTTGTGTCATGGCTGCAGCAAAATGACCCCATCCCCTGGAAAGGTCCTTGTTCCTCCAACCAGCCTTCTGAAGGCTTCAGCCACCACTGAAGTTATCCTCCCAGAATAGTGGTATTTCTGAGGCTTGGATTAGTAGCGGTCTGTCTCCTTCCTTCCTTCCTTCCTTCCTTCCTTCCTTCCTTCCTTCCTTCCTTCCTTCCTTCCTTCCTCCCTCCCTCCCTCCCTCCCTCTCTTTCTTGCCTTCTGACATACTTCCGGTAATGTCAGGTGGTTTAGCATATGCAAATAAGTTATGCTAATGTGTTATGCTAATGAGCTCCTGCACCTCTTTTTCTATGAAATGACCCCTGCCCGAACTTACATTCTACACTACATGTGAGTTCACCCCTGTAATTAACTTGGGGTTATCTTTTGTTTCCACATTACCTCTGATGGAGCAGAGGTCCATCAGTGGCTATTAACCACAAGGTAGATATAGGAACTCTCAGTCTGGGGCAAGTGATGCACTGTATTCTTGGTGCTTGGGGGGGGGCAACGGTGGGAGGGCTTCTAGTGTCCTGGCCCCACTGCTGGACCTCCTGAGGGCACCTGGTGTTTTGGCCACTGTGTGACAGAGTGTTGGACTGGATGGGCCATTGGCCTGATTCAGGGGTGTAGACTTTTGGAAATTCCGGGGGGGGGGGGGGGGGCGCTCTTTAGCACATGCGCTTTGCGCACGCTGGGGCAATGTTCTCCCCCCCAGAAAACCACCGCACCTCCCCGGGCCCTTCCGGGGCCCGCCAGCCACTGCTGCTGGTGCCTCTCTCTCCCCACCCTCCCACCACCCCTTCCCTCTCCCTCTCCAGCAGCGGCAGCCGGGCCTCGGAAAGGCTCAGAGAGGCGCAGCAGCAGGAGCTCCGTTTTTCCAGGGGTGGTGAGCCCCCTCCCCAGGAAATTTCGGGGGTGGCTCCAGCCCTTGAGCCCCCCCGTAGTCTACACCTATGGCCTGATTCAACATTGGCTTCTCTTATGTTCTTACACTGAAGTCACCTTGGCTTGCCCCACACTTGTCCCAGGATAAACGGATGCTGTTATAACCAGGGATAAATGCAAGGTGTTGTGTCGCAAGTTGAACTCTGATAAAACCAGGAATGAGATCCAAGTGTCAAAAGGACCATTGTGTCCACAAGGAAGTGGGAGAGAGGGAGGGTGGGAGGGGGACAATGATCTCAGAGAAGCCCTTCAACCCTTTTCAGGAAACTCTTAAGGAGAATGCCTTTTTATATTTCTCAAATTACTTCAGTGGTCTTTTGCGGAGCAAAGGGACCTTCTCTGACCTACAAAGCAATTGTATCTTGTCTTGATTGGCCCTGCTAAATGTTATCCAATCTGTGCTTGAAGGTTTTGTTTTGAGATCCAGAGCCCTCTCCAGCGGTTAATGCCACAGTAGTAAGAGGTCACCTGGTAGGTCACGGCTTGGGCAACAGAATACTCTTTCTAAGCAATCCCTTTGAGACTACAGGTGGGTTGACAGGGGCATTTACTTTAGGAAATGTGTGGTTATGCAAAGAAGTGGATAGGAAATCACTGTGAAATTCCTTTCCCAGGTGCAGGTCCTACATGTATCCATGGGAGTCATTTTAATATGATGATGACTTCTTACCACTAAATGCTGGGTGGCATAGACTTCACCATAGATTAAGATAAGGGCCCACTCTAGGGTTGCCAGGTCCCTTCATCATGCCAGTGGGGGGATTTGGGGGGCATTCCGGGAGTGGGTTGGGGCTCTACATGATGCACTAATGTCACCCGGAAATGATGTCAGCACACCAGCATCATCGAGGGCGAAGCTCTGTTATTGGGGCAGAACTCTATGGTAAAAATGGCCTCAAACCATAGAGTTTTGTCCAAAAAGCAGAGTGTTGTCCCCGTCATCACCAATGCACTGACTTCACTTCTGGGTGACATCATCAGCGCATTGCGCACAGCATTGGGTGGGGGGAATTTCCTCCCACCAGTCAGCTGGTCAGCGGCAGGGAATTGCATCCCTAGCCCACACACATGGGCATGGCAGCCATTTCCCCTGCCTGCTAGGTTTGCCAACCTCCAAGTGGAGCCTGGAGATCTCCTAGCATCACAATGACAGAGATCAGTTCTCTTGGAGAAAATGGGCTGCTTTGGAGAGTGGGTTCTATGATGCTATATCCTGCTGGAGTCCCTGCCCTCCCCTCTCCAAATTCCACCCTCTCCAGGCTCCACCCCCAACCCCCCAATCACCAGGATTTTCCCAACCTAGATTTGGCAGTCTTACCTGGCTCTGTCTTCATGGTGGCCATTCCCTGCTTGGGGATGGGGATTGTTTCTTTAATCAGCAATGAAATATCATGATAGCATTATGACATTATGAGTATGACCGACTGTGAGTCAGGTTCTCTGGGTCCCCAGCTTCCTTTTGTGGGAGGGAAGGGTCTCTGGCCCCTTTTATTTTGGAGACATACTTTTCCCCTTATGTCTCCATGATAGGAAAAGGGAGTTGGAGACTTTCTTATGGGGTGGGGTGGATTTTGGAGGGCCTTTCACAGAGATTAAAAAGAAATAAAATCATTTAACAATAAATAGGGCAGGGGGAGCTAACACCTCCTGACCCTTGACCCTAACTGAAGAATGGGCTGGCCTTCAGCAATCCAGAAAATGTCTGCCCTTCACATCAGAGATCTGTACATAGTAGCATCTCTCCCACTCAGAGACATTTTTCTGTGGCCTGCAGTCTCTTGTTATAATGCTGAAAAACACGGAGCTGGAGCCACAGGACAAGTTCACTTGCAAGGTCTCAATTCAGTCATTATAGGGCGAATGTGTTTGCCTTGTGTGCTGTTATTTAGACTGTCCTGGAAGGAAACCTGGGAGAAAGCCAATGGGGAGAAAGCCCGGGAAACTGGAGTCTAGTTACTGACAATCATTGTTTAATGTATTCAAGCGATTTCCTTCTAGGGTCAAGAAGAAAGAAGAATCCCCATTACCAACTGTGTGGTCTGTCTGTCTGTTGTTGCACTTGTAACAGTAAGGATGTGGTCTTAAGTGTTTGTTGTTTTGTAGATTTCCTGTGTACCTTTCCCTTTAGAAATAAAGATTTTTACATAGAAAGAACATGCCTCCTCTCCAGTGAATAAAGATCCATTGCAAGCTCTGAATATCTAACTATTTGATATTGGTGAGCCAGTTTGGTGTAGTGGTTAAGTGCGCAGACTCTAATCTGGGAGAACTGGGTTTGATTCCCCACTCCTCCACTTGCACCTACCTCACAGGGTGTCTGTTGTGGGGAGGGGAAGGGAAAGGAATTTGTAAGCTGCTCTGAGACTCCCTGGGGTAGTGAAGGGTGGGGTATAAATCTAACCTCTTCTCTTCTTCTTCTTCTTCTATTTTTACCAAATTTTCTAACACATAGTAGCATCTCTCCCACTCAGAGACATTTTTCTGTGGCCTGCCATCTCTTGTCATCATGCTGAGAAACACGGAGCTGGAGCCACATGACAAATTCACAAAAGGTATTGGCAGAGCCTACCTTTCCCCACCTTCCCCTTCTCCAAGCAGTGTGCTGTTTTTCCCAGACCTCCTCTCTGAGGACTGGGAAAGCCTGGCAAGCAAAATGGGCCATAAGGCAAGGACTGCAGCAATTGGTGGGGGGGGGGTTCCAAGTAAAAATGCTCCCACCCCCACCCACCCCCACTTCTGGTTGCAGCTTGCTCAAGGAGGAGGAAAGCGGGGGGGGGGGAATCCAGCCCACCAGCACCTTCCGTAAACCCTTCCCATAGATTCAACCCATGGCTTTCTTTTCATCCCTCAATGAGAAAGCAAGTTTCTAGCCTTCATAGTTACAAACACAAAATAAAACAGCAACAGCAAGAAGACTTGGAAAATGTGACAGCAAGGATGCTATAGAATCATGTACAGGAGGAGGACTGTGTTTATTGTTTTTTTGTATTTCTCAGGAGATACATTAAGCAAAAAAGGTGCAATGAAAGTGAACAGAGGCGTAGAATTGTTTCTGTACCAGGGAAAGCCTAAAAACAAGGGAGTCTTCTTGACTGTGTTTTTTAAATAGGCGCTAAGAAGAGATATGATAAAGGTGTATCAGACGTGCCGATGCTCTGAACATGAGATTTCATCCTCCCACCACTTTGCCTAAGCCAGTTATCATACTGGCATGCCAGAACACCTGGCATTATGTTCCATCACCTGGATTTGGGAAGGTGCAAATGGTGTCATGTAGCCTACTTTTGGCTGGAGGAAGTTCTACGGGTCTCAAGAAACTTCTTCCAACTTAAGTGGCTCTTTCTCCAAGGAAGGCTCCTTTTCATCTAGAAGAAGAAGAGAAGAAATTGGATTTGTATCCCGCCCTTTACTCACTTGGAGTCTCAGAGCGGCTTACAAACTCCTTTCCCTTCCCCTCCCCACAACAGACACCCTGTGAGGTAGGTGGGGCTGAGAGAGCTCTGAGACAACTGTCCTTAAGAGAACAGCTGTGCCAGAGCTACGGCTTGCCCAAGGTCATCCAGCAGGTGCAAGTGGAAGAGTGGGGAATCAAATCCGGTTCTCCAAGATTAGAGTCCACTCACTTAACCATTACACCAAACTGGCTCTCATCTAATGAAAGTAGGTTTACCAGCCCTTTGCTGGCAACTCGCAGAAGATTGTAGGGGGCAGAGACATAAAATCAGCATTGGTTGGCACAATGGCCCAGAAGTGACATCACTATATCACATGATGTTTAGGGATTTCCCCAATCTCTATGGTGAAGATCATAGAGATTTGGGAGAGTCATAGAGTGTCACTAGACACACCATCCAGAAGTGACATTGCCATGTTGAACAATGCTGGTTTCCCTCCCATATTTTCCCACATCCCTGAATTATGCAGCAGCAGGGGCACTGTACTGCTGGGAGCTTGCCCGCCAATAGCAGCAAATGGCATCCCTAAATGGAAGAGCAATTCAGGCCCATAGCCAGTGGTGGGGCGCTGAGGGTGGTGCCCCCTATTGAATTTTCAGCACCCCCACAGCTCACTGTCCATGGCCGCTTCCACTGGCAATGTGCACCCACTCCTTAGCCTCCACTCACAGCAGCTGCTCAGGGCTCGTTGGGTGGGCTCCTTGTCTGGGCCGTGTTCACCACTGCCACCTCTTCCTCATCCTCCAGCTGTGGGCATACCTCCAGGCAGCTGCTGCCCCGGTTCTGAGGAAGAAAGGCAGGGGGAGCACGAGGCCGACCGAGCAGGCCAGTGTAAGCGGCAGGAACCCCTGGAAAGGAACAGGAAGCGCTTCTCCAAATAGGACACACTTCCCCAATAAGCTGAGGCTTCAGGGGTGCTAGAGAAGGGGCCATGGCACTTCAGGCTTCCCTGATGAAGAAAAGAACAAAGCCCAGCCTAAGGAGTCCCTTCTTCAGAAGCAAGCTCAAGTTTGTTTTAACACTCAGTTGCAACACTTTGCTCCTCCCCACTTCCAACAGAATGGTGTGTTCAGGTTTATAGTTGTAAAATGGGGGGGGGGGGCCTAGAAAACAAGAAATAGTCATTTGGAGCCTATTGCAATTTCCCTGCTTGCCATGGGGTACACATTCTTGCATTGCGAATAGTCATGTGTAACTGTTCTTTAGCCTTCAGCCTGCTCTTTAATTAGCACCCCCGGCGCACACACACACACACACAGGCCCCACCTGGAGGCTGGCAACCCTTTCCTTGAAAGAAGGGGCGGGTGACCACCAGGTAGGGTTGCCAGCCTCCAGGTGGGGCCTGGGGATCTCCCACTTTTACAACTGATCTCCAGCTGACAGAGATCAGCTCCCCTGGAGAAAATGGCTGCTCTGAAGGGTGGACTCTATGGCATTGTACCATGCTGAGTCCCCTCCCCTCCCTAAACCCCGCCCTCTCCTGGATCCACCCCCAAAGTCTCCAGATGTTTTCCAATCCAGACTTGGCAACCCTACCACCAGGCTTTTGTGGTCTGCACAACCCTACTTAGGGGCTGGGGGGAGGCCTGGCCAAAGAGAAGTGTGCAGGCCTTGTTCCTAAGGCAAGGGAGAGGGCTCGCGGGAGAGAAGGAGGAGGAGGTTGATGTATAATCCCTCCCCTCCTTATCTGAGGTCTTGGGAAGGTGGCCGTTCCCACAACCAGCTGGACCAAGAAGCAGCAGAGAGGATGCAACGACTTCCACCCTCACTCGCTTCTAGCCACAGAGCGTCCTCCTGGGAGGTGACTTCAGGCAACTCGGGTGAGCCACATCGTGACAATGTAAACATTAAAAACCTACAGATGTTTTAAACTAAAAGCAGTGTCATTCTGGAGAGTTTTATAGGCACAACACCGCCTTCTATTTAGCAGCTTGGCTGAGATTTCCAGGAAGCTGCTTGACCTGTTTGGAGTCTTGGGTCTCCTTGGGAGTTATAACTGTTTCTTACTGATTATCCCTTTTCCCTAGGGAAAGCACTGTCTAGGCACTCTCTCTGTGTGCCTCCCCTGTGGCCTATAAAAAACCACATTCTTTCCACTGGGTTAATTCCCAGGCAAGAATGCAGCGAGAGCAGAGTTGGGTGTCATCGCCTTCCTGAAACAAGAGTGGGCGTGATCCCCAAAGTCTCTGCCACCTCGCATGGTGTCAGTCCTGCATTCAATTATCAGATTATTCCTCCTTTAGTTAAAAGGATATTCCATTCTGTTTGCCAGTCTCACATTCATTCCACGTCTAATCCCCTAAGGAATCTTTTATGATCAGTGCTCAACTGGGCCATGTCGAATGCTTTTAAACTGGTTCAATCAAAGGCTTTTCTGCACATTATTTTCCTAGTCATGTTTGGAGGATGTAATATGCTAATCGGACCATCCGCATATACAGTTATAATAACCCGGTGGCAATTTCTACAATTATAGCAGCTATGCACAAAAGAGGTCTTACATGCCACACTTTTCATTCTGTGTTAAATGTAATCTCAGGAGGGGGGGCTGGATCCAGCAATTTGTCAGAAGGGGCTGACAGATGTGGATCTTTTTTAAGGATGCCTTTTCTCTACCAACTCCCTTTTAAAACACAGATTACAGTTATTAACATGCTACTTTTTAACACATGAAACAGCCATTGTCCATTTGAATAACTCCTAGAATGTGTTCTTCATTTAGCATAAAGGGTGCCTTGACCCAGTCAATCTGTCCATGTGGAGCCATGCCCCAGTAACCTCAAGGCTAGATTATTACAACCAGTGTTCCCTCTAAGCTGAGTTAGTGTGAGCTAGCTCACAATTTTTTAGCCTCTGGCTCACACATTTTTGTCTTCACTCAGGAAGGATGGCTCCAGAGCAAATGAATTTTTGCAGTAGCCAACTTGCTCACTCACAACTTTAATGCCAGTAGCTCACAAAGTAGAATTTTTGCTCACAAGACTCCACAGCTTAGAGGGAGCCTTAATTGCAACACACTCTACAGGGGACTACTCTTGAAGGCAACTTTATACT
The DNA here is from genome assembly GCA_029233225.1 of Lepidodactylus listeri. NCBI lineage: Eukaryota > Metazoa > Chordata > Lepidosauria > Squamata > Gekkonidae > Lepidodactylus > Lepidodactylus listeri. The sequence continues at coordinate 50,494,232 of JARCFY010000015.1, read as the reverse complement.
CTCAGCTGGTACAAAACACTGCAGCTCAATTACTATCTGAAGCTAGGCAAAATGAACTAAAAACTAATTGGTAATCAATGTAGTGATGGACAGAATATGTATGTTCACTTATTCTGCTGTCACTTAGGGTTGTCAGCCTCCAGGTGGGGCCTGGAGATCTCCTGCTATTACAACTGATCTGCAGTTGACAGAGATCAGCTCCCCTGGAGAAAATGGCTGCTTTGAAAGGTGGACTCTGTGGCATTGTACCATGCTGAGGCCACTCCCCAAACCCTGCCCTTTCCCAGATGCATAGGCGTCAACTACGGGGGGGCTCGAGGGCTCAGGCCACCCCCGAAATTTCCCAGGGGGGACTGAGCCCCCCCGGAGAAGTGGAGCGCCCGCCGCTGCGCCTCCCTGCTATGCCTCCCCGCCTTCCAGGGCCCTTCCTAGGCCCACCCGCTGCCGCTGGCACAAGAGCCTCTCTTCCCCTACCCCGCCTGGCTCCCCTGCACCCACTCCTCCCTTCCTCCCTCTCTCCCGGGGCCATCCAGGCAAATGCCCAGCATGATGGCATCACCTGGAAGTGCTCTAGCAATCACCCCGAAACTCTATGGCACCATAGAGTTTCAGGGCAATTGCCAGAGCGTCACCCCAGCAACGTGCCCAGCATGATGACATCACTTCCGGGTGACGCCATCACGCTGGGCAGTCGCCTGGATGGCCCCCAGAGGGAGGGAGGGGTGGCCAGGCAGGGGGGAGAGGTGGCAGTGGGGACATCGTCCTGGCGTATGTGTGTGCACTTTGCGTGCGCGCAAGAGCCCCCCCCCCCCCCCGGAATTTGAAAACTCGACACCCCTGCTCGGATCCACCCCCAAAGTCTCCAGGTATTTTCCAACCCAGACCTGGCAACCCTACTGTCACTACATTTATTTATTTATTATATTAGGCTTATAGCCCACCCTACCCCTGCACAACAGGGCTCAGGACAGGTAATAACAACAGCCAACACTACGTTAAAACAGTAACAAAGTAATCATTGTAAAATAAGATCCAATTCATAACAAGAATTTTAAAATTAAACAATCAGATGGCAATAAAAGATTTGATACAGCTAGTATGTCTTTGAGTCCAATCAAATGGGCAGTTCAATCCGCTGTTGCCCCACCTCAAATTAAGCCAGGTTATTTTGTGGCAGAGAATCCTGACCAGACTGACCTGTGTTAGCATGCTTCAATGCCATTTTACCCATCCTTGCATGACCAGATGGAGCCAAGCACAGAGTCCACCCATCGGCCATTTTTTTTAGACGTTTGCCCTTAGGTTCATGCCCAGAAGCACTCAGCATGCTGGAATATGGAGTTCATGGGGCTGTCAGCCATTTTCTTTTTAAATTAAATCCACAGAGCAATCGCACAAGTGAAGAGCCTGCTGGGATATGTAGTTCACTGTCGTCCTCTCTCTAATCTTTTCAGTTTACCCCTTCCCCAAACGATATTAAAAAGCTGCAAAGTAGGGGTGTCTTTCAAAGAACTCTCAAAAGATTTTTCAAAAGAAAACAAGGTTTTGAGCAGCCCGGGGAGGGGTCGAATATTCAGTCATGCGATCCTCGCTAACTGGGGTAGGGGGATGGCGGCCAGAAAGCAAGAGCTCAGTGAGACTTGCATGACAGCTTGGCTGCACAACAGAGTGACTAGACAACAGGAAATCCATTTTTGAAGCGGCTCAGACCAACAGGACCGGACTTTATCAGGTATCAAAGAAACACGGGGCAAGGGGAGGGGGGAATGGAACCCAGATGCCTGTGGCATGACAGACAGATGTTGCTGTCTGGTCATGCACTTTAAATCCATAAGGGAACTGCAAGAGCAACGGATCAAATTGCCTGTGTGAACACAACCTTTTCTCAGAGGAGATTATGTTTCATGTGTGGCCATGGGTGTCAGCATGGTAATTAACAGATGCACTACCAGAGCAAGGGGAGGCCAATGCAGATGGAATTCTGCCACTTCAACCATAGGCCTGGCAAAACATTTCTGTTTTACAGATCCTGTGGAACTGCATTAGATCCCGCAGGGCCCAGATCTCACTTGGGAGAGTGTTCCAGCAGGCTGGCGCCAGAACTGAGAAGGCTCTGGTTTAGGCTAAGTGTATGTCTTTTGGGCCGGGGATCACCAGGAGATTTTGATTCCTTGAGCATAATGTTCTCTGGGGGACATACCAAGAGAGACGGTCCCATAGATATGTGGGTCCCAGACCACAAAGAGCTTTAAAGGTTAGAACCAGCACCTTGAACTTGATCTGGTTCTCTGCCTGGAGCCAGTGCAGCAGGCAGAGCACTGGTAGAATATGTGCTCTTAAAGGTGTTCCAGTAAGAACATGTGCCACCGCATTCTGGACCAACTGGAGTTTCCGGGTCAACCTCAAGGGTAACCTGGCATAAATCAAATTACAGTAGTCCAGCCCATTGCATGGATCACTGTAGCTAAGTCGGGGGGGGGGGGGGAGGAAGGGGACCAGTTGCTTAGCCTGGCATAGGTGGAAAAAAGCCAGCCTAGCAATATTTTTGAACTAGGCCTCCATTGAAAGAGAGGCATCCAGACTCACACCCAGGCTCTTGACCACCAGCGTTGAAGTCAGCAGTACATTATCAAGAGCTGGGAGTTGTATCCCCATCACAACATTCCCCGAGCCCAGATACAGGACCTCTGACTTCAGTGGATTTAATTTCAGCTGCCTCTGCTTTAACCACAGTCTCCAGACCCTTGGCTAAAATAGGTGGGGTGGCATTCATCAGCAGATACAGCTGGGTGTTACCAGCATACTGGTGACAACTCAGCCCGAAACTCCAGACCAACTGGGCGTGGGTGCACATATAGATGTTAATGAACACTGGGGAAAGGATCACCTCCTGAGAGACCCCACATACCAAAGGGTATCGTGATGAAACCCTCTCCCCAAGCGTCACCCTCTGTCTCTGACTGTGGAGAAATGAGACAAACTACTCCAAGGTTGTCCCACATTGGTTACCAACTAGTTTCTAGATTCAATTTGTGGAGCATTGCCTCCCCCAATGCACCCCACTGTTACCATGTTGTTCATGTTGGCAAGCCTTTGCAAATGGCTAAGATCAACTAGTGCCCACACCCAAGCATTTTCTCCTGAGCCTCCCAATCTGGTGGAATAGTCTGTTTGATGAGGTCAGGAAGGCTCCAGGTCAGGAAGGCTACCATCATTCCCTAGAGTGTAAAAGCTTTTCAGGACAGTATTTTTATGAAGGCAACTATATGGCTGTAGTTTTAATGTCTTCAGAAACTTTCTAGACAGTTTTTTAATTGTATTTATTGTATTGTTGGTTTTTAATTTTTGTAATCTTCCTTGAGTCCCTGCAAGAAAGACAGACTATAAACTAAGTAAACAAGTGGCCATTTAACTTGAAAGTTTGGTGGTTGGTGGATGTTTCATGACTCTTACAAGCAGAAATAGGATCTTCAGGAGAGGCAACTTTGCCCATCACATCTAAGTAGGCTTCCTCAGATGCAATCTTGGAGGCACTGTCCTCACAGCCAACTTTTCAGTTAGGTCCATGACATAACAAGACACCTAAGGTAATATTGGTGGTGGGCATGACATGCCTAAGGTGTAGTGGTTAGAAGTTCAGATTCTAATCTGGGAGAACTGGTTTTGATTCCCCACTTCTCCACATGCAGCTGCTGGTGTGACCTTGGGTCAGTCATAAGTTCTTTCACAGTTGTTCCCTCAAGGGCAGTTCTGGGGAGAGCTCTCTCAGCCCCACCTGCTTCACAGGGTGTCTGTTGTAGGGAGGGGAAGGGAAAGGAGATTGTAAACCACTCTGAGACTCCTTCAGATAGTGAAGGGCAGGGTATAAATCCAATCTCTTCTCTTCTTCTTGATTTCCACAATGTGTATTTCACAAGCTTTGTCATGCTGGAGACCTCAGACCCAACCTGTGAACTCTGTCATATGTTATTCCTGGGTTCCTTGTGTACACTGTTTCTGCTCTGGTCAGGACCACAGCTATGTGCAGAAGGAGCTTTAGCTTCTCCCACACAGTGCTCTGACCTCAATCAGAAATTATCAAGGGAGGAGTTATTTGGCCCATTGCAGAAGATTATGCAGGTAACATATGATTATGAGGGCATTCAAAGGCAGGGTCCCAGGATCCCACCCTGTGGGGTTCCATCTTTTGGAAATCGACCATCTGATAGTATCAGATGTGCATAAAGTTTTTGCATCCTATAAAGATTAATCATAATCTTTACACACGCGCTGCTATCTTTTGGACACCAACCCGAGGAGATATTTTTTCACTGTAGTAATAAAATCAGAACTCTAACAACTGGGGAGAGGAGTCATACTGAATTTTTGTTGGTTTACCTGAGAGCAGGAATGAGACAACAGCTGGAACTGATTTTCTAAAATTCTCATGAAAATTCATGCAAATGACGTTTTCTGCTTCTCGTAGCGTGGATGAATCAATAGAGAATAGCATTGTTGAGATACAAAGGATAGCATTGTTGAGATACAAAGATAGTGAATGAATTTGTATGCTGTGATTTATTGCCTTTCACACACTGTTAATACACACCAGCCATTTATAATGTTTGACATACGGAACATCCATACATCAACATAAGCTGTCATCATATTACAAAAGACTGTTGTCTTATGAAGATAGTTTTCTGGGGCCATACATGATTTTGAATCTCATTTGCTCTGTCTGTCTTTGTTTATCTCTGAATGGTTATCTGACTGCCTGTCTGGTTACAGTGAACATCCAAAATTTAGTTAACAAGAGGGGGACGTGTAAGGTGGTGGAGAAGAAATACTGGTGGAGAGGAAATACTATTCCTGTACTTCCCCACTTGCTCCAGTTCCACATTTCCACCCTCCTTCCCTTTTCTCTGTCTCAGTCTCCCATCACTTGATTACTGTCTCCCCCCTCCTCACTCACCCACCTGCCGAATCTTCCTGCCTGTCCTTCCTCTCCTGCCTCTGCTCCCCTCAATTGGCTCTTTCTCCATTTTCTCCCCCTGACACCAACCACTGATTCTTCCCCTTTCACCTCACCCTCTCCTTCTGGTCAAGGTTGTTGCTGCCATGGCATTCTGAGTTGCCAAAGCCCCAACTGCAACAGAAAAGCCTCCTCTTTGTGTTGCTTTCGGGGACTGTCAGTGTACTCTGTCAAGCAATAGGCCAGATTCGTTGCACCCAGTGTTTGGCAGGGAGGACTAAATGTATTACTTATCTGGATATTTATACACCATTTTTCTTCTTGATAGGGACCCAAAGCAACGTTATTCTCCCTGCTGTCATTTTATCCTTACAGCTAAAACACTGTGAGGTAGATTAGAGTGAGAGTGTGTTGAGTGGCCTCTGTAGGGGACATGGAATCCCCTGCCCTCTGATCCCATTGCTTGCCACTGAACAGCCGCTGGAGAAACATTGAAACAAAAAAAAAAGCCATGTCTATTTACAGAAAGTTCTTACCATAGAGTTCCTGGCAATTCCTAGAGCTACCTAGAAGTAATAAAGGGTAACTAGGAATCCCCTGAAACTCTATGGTAAGAACTTCCAGTTTTACCACAGTTTCCAGTGATTCCTAGAGTTCACTTTTGGGTAGCTCTAGGAATCTCTGGGAACTCTATGGTAAGAACTCCTTGTTAGTAGACGAGGTCTTATTTTTCTTTTCAGTTTTTCTCCCAGGATGCTACCCACCCCAATGTCATAGGCTGAGCTGGGCCAGGAGGCAGAAGTCAGATCCAGTCTTGGGGCGGTCGTAGCCAGAAGAGACAGAACAGGAGCCAAGTTGAGAGTTCAAGAGAATAGTCATCCAAAGCAGGGGGTCAAGAAGCCAGGAATCAAAACAGGAACCAAGGGTGGGCACAAGGTCAGCACGAATGCAATTTATTACTTCCATGGAGAGCCCAACCCCGAGCAGGCACTATATAGGCCTCCAGCAATGCTTCCCTTGGCAGCGGTGGCACTCCTGTCAGTACTCAGGGCTCGGTACCCACCTTCCCTGCCAGTGTGTGTCTCGGCAACTGGTTGCTAAGTCCCTGTGGAGTCACTCCCTCAGCCAAGCCACCCGCAGAGGTGAATCAGGCGGGCTTTCTGTTTGCACCAAGTACCTCATTGGCTGCTGCAGAACCAGGTACGGGGATTACTGGTCCGGGCGTTGGTGACAGCAAGCTGTCAGCTCCCAAGGACTCAGTGGGGCCAGCTTCCAGCTCCACTGCCAACTCGAGCAGGAGCCCGGCACGGTCATTGTCACCCATGACACCCAACCCTCTCACCGATGACCAGGTCTGGAAACGCTAGACCGAGTCCCCCAAGCCACCCCGTGAGCTTTGGTGGCAGAGTGGGGATTTGAACATTGTTCTCCCAGACCCTATTCTGACACTCTACCTATGCTGACTATCCCAACAGCTGAATTCCACCAACAGAGCAAGAGGTGGAGGCTTTGTAGTTATGCAGTGGTGGCTGAGATCTCGCAATGTCGTTCCTTTGTTGTGATGTCTGGACATGCACAGACATTGCTGTTCAGTGTTTAGCTGACTACTCCCTATTTTTAAAAAAGATGTTATTTTTCTACAAACCTGGTATATGACGGACAGGAGGTAAGGAAGTGAGAAGTAGAGGAGTGAGTTTAGGGGAAAGACTGGAAGGAACTCCACACCTCACCCCTTCACTAAAGTTTGAGTGTCCTTTTTGTCACAATCTAGTTATCAAGATTGTGAGAGGGCTGGGTAAAAATGTGAAAAATAAATAAAATAAAATAAAATAAATAAGAAATGGAAATTGGAACATAAGTGAGAAGTTAAAGTTGAGGTAAAACTGAGAAGAGGTTAAACTTGACCTGGGGTCATCAGAGACAAGGAGAAGGCTTCATCCCCATTCTATTGCTGTCTCTACTAGATCTTTTTACTTCCTTATAAATTACTGGCATGCCATCAACTCCTACAGGGAAAGTTAAAATCCTAATCTTGGTATTTTTAGGAAGGCAGAAACAGGCAATCTTCCAAGGGTGAATTCTATATGCAGTTAGCTAGAACAGAATATGCAGGTAGCAGGGCTGAAGAGTCCTAATTTTAAAAGTCTGCAGGGGTGTTGGGTGGCACCGTTAGAAGCCTCGAGTTAGTGATTTATAGAGAAAAGAAGGCTGAATTTACAGTTTCAGGTTTCAGTAAATGGAAGAAGGCTCTCACACTTCTTCAGTTCTGCAAAGTATGTAAAACAGTTGCTTGGGAGGGCATTTTTATAAAGCTTATGCAGAACAGGACTGTAGTCTATGCCTCAGTGTACACTATATATTATTGATCTGTTATATGTTCTATCATGCTTTTACAGCATTGTTTTCATTTTTTGTCATTCCATTTTCTTCATTGCTTGCCACAGCATGTTTGAGACTTTTTTTGCATTTTTGTAATTTTTGTATGCCTAGTCCTGTTGCGTTTTTATTAAATCTCTCATGCTGTCTGACTAGTGTTCTATACCATGTAATCCACTTTGAATCTCAAGTAGAAAATTGGTAAATAACTAATAAAGTATAAATAATAAAGTAAATAAATTATGATGGGCTGACCACCACTGTACTCATTTGCCTCCCCCCCCCCAACTGAAAGTTTCTGCCATGCAAGCTCTCAGTACCAAGTGGCTGCATGTGAAGAGTTCACAGAGATGTACTTCCCCTCCCAGATTCCTTTAAGACACACACTGTACATCATAACAAAGGATGTGTTACAAGCTATATTATCAACAAGCCCCCAACTGTTTCTCTTTTTGTCACACTTTAGCATCACTTTTTAAAAACAGTGGAGATTGGCTACAGATAAAAATTGCAAAAGTGGCTTGGATCGCACAGAAAATTTTCATTAATGTAAGGGGGGTGATTTTTGCGGACTTCCCCTTCCTGCAGCCGCATCGAACCCTGACCTTTGCACTCTGAACTTTCCTGTCCCCCGAGAACAGCATTTTGGGAATCATTTTGGGCTGCACTACGAGGGGGGAGATGGGGAAAGCCCACCATGCTGATGGAAATCCCTTCTGTCAGCAGAGCTTTGCTACGGGATCCAAGCCAGTTCTTCCACAGATGGCAATAAGATGATTTCAGAATTTTAAGGGGAACGGACACTTCTCTCCTCTTTGCCAGGCACCACAGTTTAGGAATACCATTATTCTCCAACAAATTTTCACCAGACTGAAGTCCACAAAATCTCAGGAGCTTTGATTGTCAATGCATACAAAACTGAGATAAGATTTTTGATTTTCCAGAATTGGGAGGGGGGGTAGAATTGTTGTTTTGCTGTTTTTTAAGGATGCAAGAGCTAGAGTTACGACCTCACTAGGGTCAAGGTCAACACCATGAGCAGTAGACCAAGAGAGCCAAGGACAGGAAACACAAACCAAGCACCAGAAAGTACAGGTCTGGAGGAGGAGCCTGACCCAGACTTACCCAATTGCCAGAGAGCCACAGCATAACTGCTGCCAGGGCTCATTTCATAGCAGGAGCTCCTTTGCATATTAGGCCACACACCCCTAATGTAGCCAATCCTCCAAGAGTTTACAGAGCTCTGAGCCCGCACGCGGGGAGGGCGGGATATAAATACGAAATAATAAATAAATAATAAATAAATTCTTACAGGGGCTACTGTAAGCTCTTGGAGGACTGGCTACATCAGGGGTGTGTGGCCTAATATGCAGAGGAGCTCCTGCTACAAAATGAGCCCTGACTGCTGCCATCTTGGCTGACACCAGCCAGATGCCACCAGCACAGGAGGCAACTTGGCAAAAGGAGGTGGGACCATACCTCAGCAGCTGAGCTGGCTGTTGATTTGTGGGCAGCTTGGAATGGGGTAGGCTGGCAGGCTGCCAATTTGGCAGCAGACTAGTGGGAAGGGCTAGGAATGCATGCCAGGACAGGCCAGATTATTTCCTGACCTCCCACAGGATTCTGAGGTCTTGCAAGAGACTGGGAATAGCCACCACATGGACATGAATGTCTTTGGTAAGAATGATTCAGGTTAGGGTTGCCAAGTGTAACTTGTGATTTAGCGAGGGGTGTCCTTGTTGGGTCTGGGAGTGTTCTGGCATGCGCGCTTCACACACGCGCTGCAATGACATCACCCAAAAGTGATGTCATCATGTCGGACACGTTGGGGGCAGGACCTCTGTAATTTGAGGGAAAACCATAGAGTTTTCCCTCAAATTATAGAGTGGCCCCCCTGAAACATGCCCAACATGATGACGTCACCTCCGGGTGACATCATCACGCCGGGCACATCTCCGCAGCCCAGCAACTTGGGGGTGGGGTTCCCCCTGGCAGCCCAATCCAGGCCAGCAGGGAGCGGGCCGATCAAGCAGGGGTTTCACCATCCCCCAGGGGGACTTGACAACCCTAATTCAGGTGGTTAGCCGTGTTGGTCTGAAGCAACAGAACAGAGGCCTGTTACGCAAAGGTGTTTTCCCCCACTTTCACCTTGCATGTCTGTTGGGTTTTCTTTGTTGTTCTGCATTGATTTTCCTCCCTTCAGCACTCAGTTCACTTTCTGGTCACTATTTCCCCAGATTTTCTGAGAGTGCTTTTGTGCCGATTTTCCCCTTGTTTCAATTCCAAGTTGAAGATAATTCAAAAGTTTACAGATTCCCTCAGATTTCCCCTCACCCTTTTACCACCTCTCAAAGAGGAGAATCATCAATGCAGAATGAGATGTAAAGAGAGAGACACTGGGATGGGAAGCCAAAAGCTTTGGAAACATTTTTCCCTTTAATGTTTTAGAGAGGGGGAGGGGGAGGGGACCATTTTGGTAGTCTCTGGAAGCCTAATGTTAAAGTGGCAGCTGAGCCACATGGACCTTCTGCAAATCGGTGAACTTAACCACTTGGGATCAATTCATTTGGAGGAAAGAGTGAAGAATGGTGCATAAGGGAGGCACAGAATCTGACGTCATGCTTAAAGAAAGGCTTACTGCTCAGAAAATCTGCAGTAAGATGTGCATACATAATGGGCCAAAGTTTGAGTCCAGTGGCACCTTTAAGGCCAACGAAGTTTTATTCAAGGTATAAAGCTTTCGTGTGCACGCATGCTTCTTCAGATACAGTGAAAAAGAATTTCCTCAACAATTACATACAGGAAGAGAGAGGGGTTAGTGGACAGGAAGGGCTTGTTACAGTCAAGATGCATAAGTAACTGGGCAATTATAGTTGAGGTTGGATTAACAAGATTGGTAAAATCTGTGAACGGCAGTAAATTAGCATTCTTTGGCAAGAATGACTGGCAGTTGGACACATTGGATATTTCTACAGCTACTACTTCCATGATAGTGCCATTCTATCTAGAGTTAGTCAAAAGGACATTGGAAAGTTGCTAGGCAACCACATGGCATCTTTTCCCAGGCCCAGTGAAGTGTCTGGAATTTATGCCTAGAGCAAGTTCAATAGCTTCTCTTAGCATTTCCCCTCAAGGGTGTTTATTCAAGACCTATAATTCTTCCAGACACGATGTGGTTGAATTACTATCACATAATGAAAGAGGAATATTGGGGCCTGCAAATTACCAGCCTGACTCAGAAAAACGAAATACCAAGTGATTACAGATCATAACTTGTCCTGCAGGTGCTGCTTTTGCTGCCTCATTGGGAGCACAGCTCTTTAAAAAGCGACCATTTTTAAAAAGAAAATGGAACTACAGACTATTTAATCCCTGTATCATTCCCTTTGTGCCACAATTCCTATTTCCTCACACAGTCCCCAAGACAAGGCCAAACACTGATCTATACAAAAATCAATTCTCTACCACTTCAAACTGCAGATAGGGGGCTCCATTTTCAGATTGTTCCCCCTATAAAAGGCTTAATCTAGGAGCAAAATTAAATGCGATGGAGAATTTGTGGCCATCATGAGTTTACCGTTGCCATTTAAGGCCATTTTAAAATGCAGCAAGGGCCTGATCCTGATTGGGCCCATGATGCAAAGCTCTTTCTCCCCCACCCTGTGTCTTTTCAGCTGCCAAAACCGTTGCAAGAAGGTGTGGGGGGGGGGGGAAACCCCAGCCCTTTTAGTATTTGAAACAGGATTGGGGGAGACTGGATCAGGATTGGGCCCTTGCAGCATTTTAAAATCACTTTAAAATAGTGACAGGGAACTCTTAGCAGCCATGAGTTCTCTGTCACGTTTAGTTTGGCTGTAGGCAACAACCTTTTCCTTTCAGTTGCTAGTTTTTGTCATGCAGGGGGTGGTTTTTTAACACATGGGGGAACATTTAAAACTATGATCCCTCCCTGCCAAATCTCCAAGTAGGCAAACTAAATCTCCCACTGTAAAAAAAATAGCAGTTACATGGGGGAGGGGGGAGTCACTCAAACACAAGTTGTTTGTCCTAGTTTGGATACTGTTGGGAGCTGTGATTTTTCAAAGCCTTCTTTGCTATCATCTTTTGGGAAAGACTGCACCAAAACTGGGGTAGCATGCATGTGTTTGGGAAAGCCCAGAGCCTTAACAATCCTTCCTAGGCTTGCCAACTCCAGGCTGGGAAATTCCTGGAGATTCGGGGGCAGAGCCTGGGTAGGATGGAGTTTGGGGAAGGAAGTGAACTCAACAGGGATATGAGGCCATAGTGACCACCCTCCAAAGCTGCTGTTTCCTCCAGGGAAACTGATCTCTGTCTAGAGATTAGTTGTAATTCTGAGAAAACTTCCAGCCACACCTGGTTGTTGGCAACCCTCACCTTCCCTGATGTATTTACAGACTGCATAGTCCATTCACACTGGTGCTATTTTCCCTGCTCTTATTTTTTTAAAAAACTCTCTAGCCCTTTAATTGTAGAGATATTCCCTTATATCTCCATAACAAAATCTGGAGTATTACTTAATTGTAAATCAAATGAAAGCAGGGAATTCAGTGAAACAGATGGACAGATCATTGGAACAATGTATCAACTGCTTATTACAAAAATTAAAATCCCCCCTTCAGTGGCATGGGGAGAGAATATCAACTGTGCGGGACTGTGACCAGCCCCATAGCCAGAAATTTTTTGTTGGGAGAGCAAATTGGGGCAGCTCCATCCACGTGGTGGCTTGCTCACTCCAATGGCAGCCTGAGCCATTGGGGGGGGGGCTTGAGTTCAAGTCCCCCCGCGGCTCAAGCGCCTGTCTCAGACTTTGAGAAGCCAATTCCAGAAGCAGGAAGACACAGTGAGGCCACACCTCTCCCTCCCCTCCTGCTTGGCTGCAGCTGGAAGCAGGAAGACCCGGCGAGGCCCCGGGGTGACCATGGCTGAGCAGGAGGGGAAGGAGAGGAGAGGCTGCCCATCTCTCCACCCTGATAAGGCTGAGCATATCTGTGGGGAGTGTTGGCCTCATCAGCACCCCCTGTGGCTATGGGCCTGACTGGGACACAGAAAACATGGGTAAACTTGCCATGTGAAAGCTCCATTGCTGCATCACTGGCCTCAGCAGCAGTGGGAAAACCACACAAGCCCATCCCATTTGGGAAACAGAGATTTTTGTTTCCCACTGTGACTGGAGAAAATAGACCAGATCCACATCAAAAGGTGTGCCACATGGAGCAGTGTTCAACTCTAGTAGTCCAGTACTCTCGGTCAGGGGTGTAGAGTTTTGGAAATCCCGGGGGGCGGGGGCTCCTTAGTGTGCACACTTCGCTGGGACAATGCTCTTCCCCCCCCTCCAGGAAACTGCCCCGCCTCCCCGGGCCCTTCCGAGGCCCGCCAGCCACTGCTGCCGGTGCCTCTCTCTCCCCCCCACCCCCACCCCTTCCCTCTCCAGCAGCGGCCGCCAGGCCTCAGAAGGACCCGGGGAGGCGCAGCGGCAGGCGCTCTGTTTTCCCGGTGGTGGCTGAGCCCCCCCCCCCCGGGAAATTTCAGGGGTGGCTCAAGCCCTCAAGCCCCCCCGTACTCTACGCCTATGCTCTCGGTCCTGCTGAAAAAAAGTCCAGAAATAACACATATTGGGGGCCAGTACACAATGTTCCTACTAATCCCTAAATACCTTCACTGTCTTGTGCACGCTCTATCTCTCTCCAGAAGACTTCCATAACCATATTGTATTACTTTCATCCGAGAAGCTTAGAATACTTTATAAACATTCATTAATTTGCACAGGCTCCTTGCAAGATGGGTTAACATCCTGAAAGCCAATGAAGCGGAGACAAGGTACTTTGCCTGAAGTAAGCCCGAAGCCGAGCTAAAGGCCATAAACGAAAGAGCTCTGGAATGCAGCATTTTAATGCTTTGACTATTGTCACATTCTTTAAGATGGCATCAGTATTATCACACCAAGGAAGACGAGGAGGGAAGGTGGGGTGGTTGCCCGAACATTCAGTTCAAGGTCTGCATCAACACTCTTAGCTCAGTCAGGAACCCTGAAAAAGCAAGAAAAATGCAATATACAAAGTCAGCAAGCCATAAGAAGACATAGGCATAGCTGAAGGGTGCGATAGGTGAAACATTCCCCTCCTGCTCTCCAATATCATCCTCTGCAGGTACTAAGTGATTACGATCTACCCATACTTAGGATCAGTGTAGTATGGGGAAGAAGGCTGATTGTGGGTGTAAAAGTGCATATTAGCACTCAGCAGTGAAACAATCTGGGTGGTCTTAAGCAAGCCATTAATTCTCACGAATTTCTCATGACACTTTATTTTAAAGGGGGCTCTGGAGAGCCGTTGTCAGTCAGATTGGAGAACACTGACCCTGACAGACCACAGCACTGACCCAGGATTAGGCAGGCTTCATGCCCTCATAAGAGACTGTAGCTTTTCTTCCATGAAATTGTTTCTAAAGCACAGCATGGTTCCTTCCTGCCTAGTGTCTTCAAAGCAACCGGGGGAGACATTTTTAGCCAAGAAAGTGGAGGGCTCCTTGAATCTACACCCCAAGTGCTGTGGCCAGCATCTAAAATGCTCCCTCCCCTCCCCCTCACATCTGCCTTAAAGAATATTAAAAACATCTGGGTTGTATCCTACATACAAAGCAGAAGGAGGGGCCACCAAAAGGGCCATGCCAGGGACGGACGGACCCACGTGAATAGAGACTGCAGAGAGGGAGGGAATTTAATGATATTGTGCAGAAAAACTGGTAGAATCTAACTTGTTTGGAGACATGTTTCCAGTCACATGTTTCTAGAGAACCAATTATAACTCTCCCATCTCTTGTCAACTTCAGCCCTTTACAACCCTGGATTAAATGCAATAGTTTGCAGTAACTAACCATTTCCTCATGCACTTCCTTGCCTTGAGTCTCATTCACCTATTCCAAGTCCAAGTTTATTTGTTTTTTTTAAAAAAAAGAGTTTTTTAAAAAGATAAGGGTCAGTGCTACAGTAAATGGTTGCAAACTAGCAAACATTATTTAAAGTGAGGACAAAAAAGTAATTACAAGAAAGGAATGTCTTACAATCAGCAGTCTTGTAATTAAAAAAAAAACATAATGACTATAAATCGTAGACAACCAAACCGGTCCTTCCACACTGCTTTGGCGATGGTTGAGCCGGAGCTCCCAATTTTGACCGGGCTGTTCAAGAAACGTTGTATGGGTTAGGGCTACCTCTAAAGGCCATTCAGGTAATTGCAAGTTTGAAGTTCCCATTTTCTCTCTTCTGTTTTTTAGTATCAGAAAAGAGTGGGGCTGCCAGGTCTGGGTTGGAAAATACCTGGAGACTTTGGGGGTGGATCCAGGAGAGGGTGGGGTTTGGGGAGGGGAAGGGCCTCAGCATGGTACAATGCCATACAGTCCACCCTTCAAAGCAGCCATTTTCTCCAGGGGAGCTGATCTCTGTCAGCTGGAAATCAGTCATAAAACCAGGAAATCTCCAGGCCCCACCTGGAGGCTGGCAGCCCTAGAAAAGAGCCCAGTAGCACCTTAAAGACTAACAAAATATGCGGCAGGGTATGAGCTTTTGTGAGTCACTGCTCACTTCTTCAGATATCTGAAGCTCATACCCTACCACATATTTTGTTAGTCTTTAAGGTGCTACTAATTTCCTGCTCGTTTCTACTGCTACAGACAGACTAACAGGGCTACCCATCTTGTTTTCTACTATGAATTGCTTCACTTCGGATCAGTCTCTTATAATTTCCTCTTCCCCTGCACAGAATTGTCAGCAGCCACCATCTAGGCACTAACTGGATTCCCACTTTCTCAGCTTCATGAGAACATTAGGTAAATCGCCACACACACAGCACTAATGTAGTGGTATGTGAGGTCTACAATATGCCAAAAGGCTGTTCCTCAGGTCGTTTTTGTGTATGGTAACCAAGGGAAAAAACCTTCCAGCTAACCAAGCTTCCACATAGGTGCTTTGCCCCACTTTGGCTTTCATCCTTCCATGCTACTTTCAGGAACATCCACACCACATCGACCTCTGTTTGTCCTGCTTCCATGTTTCCCCCTGCTTTACAGCAATTTTTCCCAAACCTGGTTTGGTACAATCTTTTTATTTTAAAGACTGCTGTTAAAGTACATTGAACACTGTAAAGATGGGAGGGTACACTTTTTGCAGATCCCACCCCATGGGCCTTTTCTCCCTCTTGTTTCAGATGCTGCCACCATCCCTTTCATGCCACCACAAGGCCGCGTTGGGGCCTTAAAAATAAAAATACTGATAGCAATTACTGCTTTTTTCTAAAAGCCCTTGGCCGGGGGGGGGGGGGGTGCACGATAGGGGAAGCTGAGTTTGAAGAAAGTGCAGCAAAACTGCTGGGTGGGTGCTCTGCTGTCCTTGTGCCATCTACACCTCCGACAGCAATGTAAGCTCAACTGCTGTATGGAAGGCAACCCTGATCTGCCAAAATCAGCAAATGGAGCTTTTCATAACCTGGGGGATAAACATTATCCCTTGCTAATATCTGCAGAGCGATGTGGAATGGTCTAGCACAGCCTGATCGTGTCAACTCTTAGAAGCTAAGCAGGGTCAGTACTTGGATGGGCGACCACCTCTAAGCTGAGTTAATGTAAGTCAGCTCACAGTTTTTAAGCCTCCAGCTCACACATTTTTGTCTTCACTCAGGAAGGATGGCTCCAGAGCAAAGCAATTTATGCAGCAGCCAAATCACTCACTCACAACTTTAATGCCAGTACCTCACAAAGTAGAAGTTTTGCTCACAAAGACTCCACAGCTGAGAGAGAGCATTGAAATGAAGACTGTGCAGCAGCAGGCAATGGCAAACCACCTTTGTTCAATCATTTGCCTTGAAAACCTTCACCATAAGTCAGCTGTGACTTGACAGCACTTTACACACACACAAACACACAATGTCTGCTGATCAAGTTGTTAAAAGTCACAGGAGCAGGGGCCAGTAAACAAACTGAAGTGCCAGTCCCCAGTAGGCAACACCTGCTCCAAAACAGACAGTGTCCTAAACTGTCATTTCTCTGTTTGAAAGGGTATGAAGGTGTTTTAAATATTGGAATTTATCATATTTGAAACTAATGAACAGCTTTCCAGGCAGCAGTACAGCATAGGAAGCGAGAGGCTGAAAACAAAGATGCGAGGGGGAAGAATTTCTTTGACCTTAAAGACGAAAATAACAACATTAAACTTCCCAGGCAGAGTCTTTGCCCCAAAAATAAACCTATAAGAAAGCAGCACTCTTGTTAACCTGCCAGCAAATGGACTTTAGGAGGCAGGAAGGCTCACAAGGGGTGTGTGTGTGAAAGTATGAAGAGACAAGTTTGGGGTGTGTCAGGAATGAGTTTTAATCACAATCCAGGGCAAGCCAGCTCTTGCTTTTCAAATGGTGCCCGAGCCACACCCCTCGGGAGCCTGACAGCAGCGTACAGCCAAATGGAACAGGAGTGGGCTCAAATGTAAACGGGGAGAAAATAACAACCCCACAGAATATGCTAAGCCTGCAATATAAGACAATTGAGAACAGAGACCCTGGGACAGAGGTTGAAGGCCCACCCAACAAAAAAAGCAGGGATTTCTTAACCAAGAGGGAGGGGAAAGTTCTTATTTTTAAAGACCTTCCTTAGAACGAAAGGAAACAGCCAGAAACTGTGATCTTGTCCCAAGGAAGTTAATGCCACTAAAATAATTGAGACTGACTTCCAAGTAAGACTGTTTACGTTCTGGATGAAAACCAAACAGATAATGGTCAGAAATTTTCTTTCCAGTTTCTCTCTGGCTACCAGAAAACACAATTCATTGATACTGACACTCTGATTTGACATTGATTTTTGGGGGGGGGGGGGGGAGGAGGTTTCCCCTGCAAAAACTCACCACCTGATTCTGTGTTGAGCTGGACATACTTAACTCCCACTGATTTCAGTGAGCTGCTTAGTTTCTCCATGACTGTGTAACCAGAAATGGGAAGGTTAAAATGGCTGCCATTTCTCCTTCCAGGATTCAGCAGACCTCTCAAGTGTGGCTAGGGTTACCAGCCTCCAGGTGAAGCCTGGAGACCTCCCGCTTTCACAACTGATCCCCATCTGACAGAGATCAGCTCTCCTGAAGAAAATAGCTGCTTTGAAGGGTGGATTCTGTGGCACTGTACCCTGCTGAGCCCCTTCCCCCCCCCAAACCCCACCTGTTCCCAAATCCACCCCCAAAGTCTTCAGGTGTTTTCCAACCCACACCTGGCAATCCTAAGTGTAGCCTCTGACTAAAGGCCAGCCCACACATAGGGCCAGAGAATCCTGGGCTACTTCCAGTTTTTGAGGCCTCTAGCCACAGTAAAAAAATTAAACATGATGGATGACACGTGATATGCATAAAAACAAATTCCGAAGCTTATCAAATGCCAATTATTATCACCTAATTCTGAGACCCCCTTGATTTTGAAGCTGAGGCCAAATGGCTTTCCTGGCCCCTCACCTCTGATCGGCCCTGAGGCCACACTGTGTGGCCAACTTGCCAGAAAAAAAATGCCAGGCCCTGCTGTGCCTTTATCAGTGGAAGTCATCTGCAGAAATCAGCAAGTGACCGATGGCATGAAGACACAGGCACAACCATCTACGCACACCTTACATGCTGAGGTACTTTTAAAGGGCCAGCTGCAGTGGTTGCCTCAACCACTGAGAATCCTAAATCCAGCAGAGTCACAGAGTATAGAGTTCATCGCAGAATCTAGGGTCCAGCTTAAGGTTCTGGTCTTCACTTCATTGTTCTCTCAGAGGAAAGGTTTTTCTTCCTGGGAACTGATAGCTGCTCACTCACTGAGGATTGCCAGCTGGCCTGGAGAAAAGTGCCCTATCCCTTCTCACAGAAGTTATACCAGATGTTATTTACGAGGTGGTGTGAGTTGTCTCTAGGGCTGTCAACCTCTGAGTGGCACCTGGAGATCTCCAGGAATTGCAATTAATCTCCAGCGACAGAGATCAGTTAAGGTTGCCAGCCTCCAGGTGGAGCCTGGAGATCGCCCACTTTTACAACTGATCTCCAGCTGACAGAGATCAGCTCCACTGGAGAAAATGGCTGCTTTGAAGGGTGGACTCTATGGCATCGTACCATGCTGAGGTCCCTCCCCTACCCAAACCCCACCCTCTCCTGAATCCCCCCTCTAAATCTCCAGGTATTTTCCAACCCACACCTGGCAACCCTAAGATCACTTCTCCCGGATGGCAATTATGCCCCACTGAGGTCTTCCCGCAACTACAACCTCCCTAGGCTCCACCCCCAAATCTCCAGGAGTTTCCCAACCCAGAGCTGGCCACCCTATTTACTTCCATGCCCCTGAAAATCTTCAGCGGCCCATTTCTACACATTAAGCCTCTATTACATGGACAGGACATTTTTCTCCAGGACAATTGTCAACCCTAAGCCCACTTCAGATAATGGGGAGAGTCACATTTTGGAATGGTTCGGTTTCTGCTACCACCTGAGATCTCTGCCTTCTGCCACTTCATTGTCCTGCATGTATGAGCCAGACCTTATTCCAAAACAAGGATGTATAGGGTTGCTGATTTGCTAATCTGGTCAATTTCTATGCTTCCCAAAACATGATGGCTTTACACAGAGGATTTTAATACATTTAAATCTCCTAGGGTTGCCAGGTCTGAGTTGGAAAATACCTGGAGACTTTGGGGGTGGATCCAGGAGAGGGTGGAGTTTGGGGAGGGGAGGGGCCTCAGCATGGTCCAATGCCACAGAATCCATCCTTCAAAGCAGCCATTTTCTCCAGCGGAGCTGATCTCTGTCAGCTAAAGATCAGTTGTAAAAGCGGGAGATCCCCAGGCCCCACCTGGAGGCTGGCAACCCTAACTGTTGGGCCATGTGATTTACCAGGCAATTGTCTCTGCTTTGTTAAGACCTGCCCAAGCCACATACATTTGCTGCTTTCCCCCTCAAGCAATTGCTGTTTCATTGTTCTCCAGCTTCAGCTATGAGTACACAAATTGCTCATGAGCAGGGGCAGAGTCAGTAAGTGGCTTGACTCTTCACCCCCGTGCATTTCCATGACCAGCCAGTGCACTGCAAGCAGCTAAGCCACTGGGAGGCAGTGTGGAAATACAATGAAGTCTCGCATTTCCCACCAAGCTGCTTTTCACATCCTCATCAACTTTTTAATCTGCCCTGCTAGGGGATAGGCGATTGAGCCACAGAACCAGTGGGGATCCCGTCTAACTTGTCAGTTCTATGAATCTGACAGAGAAAGGAATGCTAATACACTGGTAATTGCCATTGGGGGGGTGCAATTTTTTAAAATATAAATATCTGTATTACAATATTCCCCCTCCAAAAAAAACCCCTTCTTTGTATAGACAAGTGTGTGAGCAGTCTAGTTTAGTTTGCAAGGAGTGTTTCTGCAGGCAAGGCAACCGAGGGGTGGGACATGAATTCCTTTCACAGGGTTTTGTTGAGCCGAGATTTACTGCTGGGTGTGGGCCAGGTGGCTGCCAAGCGAGCATCTCCTCACATCAGGTGAGTGGGAACCAGAGAGCTGGGTTCACACCACACCCAGACGCTTCCACTGCTCTCACAACAGGCCTGGCGGCTTGGCCACTGTCCCCACCAATCGCCTGGTGCTCCCCGTAGTGTCTTCCTTATTTGGATGTGATGCAGAGGAAAGTTCTTTTGGCTCTGAATGGCGGGGTATCGGTAGGTCATTTTGGCATAAGGAAAACGTCTTGTAAAGGGCTATTCCTTCTGGTGGAACAGACCGTGCTCTTGGGATGAGAATGTCTACCAGCATGGCCCAGTGGTATATAAAGTCAACCTCCAAACATCCCAAGATTTGTAAACCCCACATCGCCATGGAAACACGAATAAGCAACCCCAGAGGCCAAAGGCCTACCCAACTGGCATTGCTTTTGCGCTCTGAATATGTAGTCTTCACAAACAAGTTGCCCTGACCTAGGTAGCCCCAGCTAGCCTGATTTCGTCAGATCTTGGAAACTAAACAGGGTCAGTACTGGTTAGTATTTAGATGGACAACCACCAAGGATTACCATGGTCTTGACATGGAGGCAGGCAATGGCAAACCACCTCTGACCATCTCTTGCCTTGAAAACCTCACGGAGTTGCCATAAGTCAGCTGTGACTTGGTGGCAAAAAAAAAAACACCCTCACTATTCATGGATTTGTGATTCATGATGTCCCTTATTCATGGATTGTGGTCCAATCACATGATGCAATCTCTAGTCAAGTTTTTACTCCCACTGCACCATCACCATAATAAGCATATTGTTAAATCAGGCAAATAATTTGGTTGTTTAGCTATCAGGAGGCAGCAGAGCCATGACTCCCAGTATCTGTGGATTTCATTATTCGCTGTGATCCTAGGAAAAGATTCCCCATGGCTGGTGAGGGTCTACTGTGCTTTTCCTTAGCTAGTGAGACCATCCTCCATGAACTACTTTTCACCCTGCACACAAACTAATGGCAATGCTCTTGAATAGTTGGGGGGGGGGGAAATGTAATTACCATGCAATTACAACTCCTCCTGTCTCCATGGCATTTTGGATAGTCAGATGTTGACCCTGGGATGGTGTCTCTGGCATTACTACAGCAGACACAGCCTTCGTAAGAGCATCAGTTTGGATAACTTCAGAGTGCCCAGACTTTGTCAGACTTTGTTTTCTTGCATTTCAGTATTTTTGAAACTTGTGTTCAACACACATCTCTGACCATTTTCTTTAATGATCCTCAGTAATTACACAGGGACAAGGGTATGCTATCGGTGGTACCGGATCAGGCTAAGTACAACATGCATATTGGTGTTCTTTCTGGTGTTATTGGGTTCCATTGCCCATATAACTATCTATGGCGGAAGTCCACAATTCAAACTGTTATGTGGACCAAAATGGACTGTGACTGAAGCCAAGTGGGCCACTCCATGACCGCACCGGATGCCCTCACTCAGCAGGTGCTTTTCACAGTGATTAGAGTGCTGAACAGCCATGGGTCAGATGTGTGGCTCCAGGATGATTTAGACACTATAGAGTATACAATTTGGGTCTCTTGCATCCCCACCTTGTGTTACTGTCAGATGTGCATTGAGAGTTCTCAGCATCTGCACATGATGCTAAGCACGTTCTCATCGTACTATGATATGCACGGCAAAGGGGCTTCAGCCTCCCAACACACACCGTTTTCCTGACAAGAAAGAATTCATGGGGTCTAAGTGTACCCTAGGGAACTTGCAGGTTTCCCCAATGAGCCAGATAGCACCACCTTGTCCTGGACCATTTCAAGTTGAGAATATGGAACAGGAGGAAGACTTACGCTCCTTCTCTACGCAAGTCGTTGTCCCAATCTGAATTGAGGTAGCGTGCATGCAGGAAGTGTGGAGAACTCACAAGTCATCTCTGCTCTACAAGCTGGAGATCCCAGACCCAGCTTACGTACTCCATGATGTGTAACTATGAGAAGACGAGCTCAAACATACTGGCCGCAGCACAGAAAAATAGCAACTATAGATCAAAACAAATGGTTTCTCTTTTCCCCCCCTGGATCAGGTCCTTCTTTTACAAGGTTCTTTTTGTTTGTGCTTTGATTTAGGGACCTAACTGGATCAGAGGACATCTGGAAGTGCCTTACACAGCTGGAAAAGGGTATGTCAGAGAGCAGCCTGCATTCCATGAATACAGTGAGTGGGACACACATCAGGTGGTAGTTTATGAATGGCTTTAAAATGTCAAGGGAAGGCCTTGCATTAGGCCAGTGGCACTCAACTGTAACACAAATCAAGCTCACAGTTCCCAGCCTGAGAAACTTCTCCAAACCAGGAACGACTTGGCACAAGCTGATTGGTTGATTCAGCCACAGCCTGACAAATGAAGGATCTGAGCCACTCCCTCTAGGATTAGCACCCAGCCACGCTTGGTCGGGTTCTAAAGCCACCGCCTGCCCTGCCCTGCACAGCATTGTACGGAATCTCACCGTGACTCAGAAGACCTGGAGGCGAGCCATCACCCCTCCCCTTTTTCCCTGCCCACCCAAGCTCTTCTCCTCAACAAGGACAAGCTGAGTCAGGAGCTTTGCTCTGACTCAGGGGCCCCCACCCTGCTTGTACAGCCGGAATGAACCTGCTCTATTGCCCGCTGTCAGCAAGATAGGAAGAGCAAGGATTAAAACCCTGCCGTGGGCCAACAGATGCAGAACATGGCCTAGCAAAGAGGGCCAAACACCTGGCTACGTCCAGTTACTTGCTCCTTAGAATGTGACTTTTCCGTGCAGATGTTTCAGCGTTGCTCTCAAAGGAAATGGTATACTCCCCCTCCTCTTCTCCTCAAAAGGTTCACAAATCAAAGCTGCAACAGCATGTCAGAAGAACTGTCCATTTCATTTTCATTGAAAAATGAAACTATACTCCTATGATACAGTAGACATGTGGTTGGTTTATTTGTTTCACTTATACCCTGCCATTCTCCCCAAAGCAGCTAATATCATTCTCTCTGTTTTATCCTCACCCCAGTTCTGTGAGGTAACATAAACCGAGTGTTTGTGACTGGCCCAAGGTCACCCAGTGAGCTTCCATGGCAAGAGTGAGCATTCAAACCTTCCTTTATTCAGGAAACTCCTGATTTGTCCGGTGAGGGACCTATGTGTGTCTGCCATGTATCCCTTGTGCACTGCAGAACAACCTCTTCGTTTATGTCATACCAGTGGACCATGGCATTGCTCCAAGCGACACAAGAGGCCAGCCACCCTAGAATGACCCTCCCCTCCCCTGTTAGACTGGCAAAAGCAATGAAGTGTCTTCCAGAAAATCTGCTGCACTGTTACTGATTTCATCTTGTTGAAAAACATCACGGTTCCTAGGGACACATGGTTGGATCACTTCCACTAAGATGGGTCCTTGGCCTCCCGTCCATCAGGTTTTCCTCCAACAGAAAAAAGACTTTTCTTACATCAGAGGAAACTTTTCTCCATCTTAAAAAAAAAAACACATTCTCCCACTGAAAAGTTTTTCTCTGTTGAAGGAAGATTTGGGGTCAAACTAGATGATACCTGTGACATAAGTCAGGCCCAACCCAACTTGCAGACACACATAACATTGGAGAACTAATGAAACCAAGCACTCAGTGTTCCAATTTGGCTTGGGAGTGCAGTGCAGGGGAAGGAGGGGCCTCCTGCCTTCCCTCCCGTGCCCTTTTCCCAAACTGCAATGGCTATGGGAGGAACCTGTTTGCCTAGGGTTGCCAAGTCTTTCTTACTCACTGGCGGAGGGGAGTCCTCCATGAGCTTCCCCAGTGCATGCGCAAAGCGCGCGCGCCCGGCGACATCACCCGGAAGTGACATCAGCACGTTGGGGGCGTTGCCAGGGTGACGCTCTGGCAATCGCCCCAAAACTCTATGGTATCATAGAGTTTTGGGTCGATTGCCAGAGCGTCTCCCTGGCAACGCCCCCAATGTGCTGACGTCACTTCCGGGTGATGTCATTACATTGGGGAAGTCGTACTGGCTGGACAACTTTGGGGGTGGGGTTCCCCCCGCCAGCCGAATGCTGGCCGGCAGATCGGGAACCCCTGTAGCGGGGGATCCCCCGCCCCCTGGGCTGACTTGGCAGCCCTATGTTTGCCCCGCTGTGGGTGCCATATGCTGCAGTCAGTACATGTGGAAGGAAGGGGCAAACAGGGCCCACCACGGCCATTTTGGCTTGGGAAATCAACACAGGCAGGAGGGAAGGCCCCTCTTCCCCTGCAACATGCTCCCAAGCTGAATCAGACCACCAAATGCTTGGGAGCTTTAATTCCCCACAGTTACGTGTAACAGCAAGTTTTCTATGAGTCCTTAGTGGAACTATTCATAGGATCCAATTTAATGAAGAGAGTTAAAAGATTCAATCCAGCTTGAAAGTTACTTGCATGGGTAACTACAATGTTTTTAAAGGTAAAGGTTTCCTTTGCTTGAAGGCCAGTCAAATCCGACTTTAGGGTGTAGTGCTCATCTGTGTTTCCAAGCTGAAGAGCCAGTGCTGTCCAAAGACTTTTTCCGTGGTTGTGTGGCTGGCATGACTAAACACCAAGGTGCACAGAACACTGTTACCTTCCTACCAAAGCGGTACCTATTTATCTACTTACAATTTCTTGCTTTCTATCTGCTAGGTTGGCAGGAGCTGGGGCCAGAGATGGGAGCTCACTCCATCATGCGGCACTCGGGTCTCAAACTGCCATCCTGGACACTTGTTTGCATGGATAATATCTTGTCACTTGGAACCAATGTGTGACAGTTTTAGCTAGCCTTTAAATCTCTAGATTTCTTATTTTATTTTCACAGTCTTTAGTTCTTGTTTGAAGTAATCTTGCACCTTTTTAATTTACTTCTGTGATTACTTGCTTTCACAGTCCTCAATCTAAATCTAGCGCTTGACTGGTAGACCACCTACCAGAGTAACTTGGCTTTTGTGAAAGGATCCTTCTGTAAGCCAACCTCACAGGGGGAACTTTCTGGTTTAGACCCAGGAGGGTTAGGAGCTTTGCCCATTGGCTTCTGACTACGGGGTTAGAAAAAGGGATTGGTGGCAGACTACTGCACTGGAGTATGAACAGTCACACCCCAGGGTTTTGTAATTTTGTGTCTCAGCCCTGTAACAAAAGGCGTGTGGCCCGGGCTGGGCTAAGTGACCTTTTGACACCTCCACAAGCAGAGAACTATAATGCATTCCCAAAAAATGCCTGCACAACAGAAAAATCTAGGACTCAAGGAAGTGTGCTAGAGGGAAAAATTAAAAAATTATCATTAGCCTTTTTGATTAAGAAGGTGGGGAAAATTACTTTCTGGATCTTTACATAGCAGTCTGGCATTGTTTACCCATTTTCTGATTTGCAAAGCCATTTGGACATTTGGACATTTGTATTGTTCTGCAAGCTTGCATGGGCAAGCAGGCTTCTTATTTTCAGCTGGGCCCATGTTAATATTTAGGGGCTTGGTTGTAGCTTAGGACTGAAAGCCCTAGATTGGGAAAGTGAGGGGGTTTTGCCACTGTAGTATTCTGGTTGAACTAGGCCCAAGGATGGGGATCCCCCAGAATTACAGCTCACATCTCCAGACTACAGAGATCAGTTCCCCTGCAGAAAATGGATGTTTTGGAGGGTGGACTCCAGGGCACTGTACCCCACTGTTGTCCTTCCCAGGCTCCAGCCCCAAATCTCCACGAACTTCCCAACTTCGACCTGGCAGTCTTGCCCTACCATCCCCCTAGGGTTGCCAAATCGATTCTACTCACCGGCGGGGGGAGTCCTCCTTTGCCCGGTGACGTCACCCAGAAGTGACATCACCACGTTGGGGCGTTGCCAGGGCAATGCTCTGGCAATCGCCCCAAAACTCTATGGTACCATAGAGTTTTGGGGCGATTGCCAGAGCATCGCCCTGGCAACGCCCCCAACGTGATGACGTCACTTCCGGGTGACGTCATTACGTTGGGGAAGTCGTCCTGGCTGGACGACTTCAGGGGTGGGTTTCCCCCGCCGGCCGAATGCTGGCCGGCAGATCGGGAACCCCTGTAGCGGGGGATCCCCCGCCCCCCGGGCTGACTTGGCAGCCCTACATCCCCCACCAGTGGCCAAGGAGGGCCTGGCAACCCTAACTAGGCCTCACCTCAAGTAGCTCTTGAGTCAGCTATTCTTTCCCAGCCTGACAATCCTCACAGGGTTGTTGTCAGGACAGAAGGGAAAGAGAGGAGAACCATCTGTGTTTTCTTGAAATAGAGGGATAAAAAATGTCATTAATTAAATACACCTGTCATAAGGCCTGAAAACTACACACGTGGTAGCGTTGAGCCCCAGACATTTAACGTATCAAAATTTCTAGCAATCCTAGCAGTTGTCACTTCAGCCATGGTAACCGTGCCTGGCCAGACATCCCTTGATGTCCCCCACCCCGCCCCGCAGCTGAAGCTGCCACCACCCAGTTCTGACAACAAAGCCTTATTCTTATTTCAAGAACTAATAATCACCAGTTGGAATCCCTTCTCTCTCTCTCCGCCTCTCTCTGTGTTCAGGCCTGTTCAGGCAAAGCTGCCTCACCCCATGGCTCAGATATCTGGAAGCCAGCCAAATGCGCTACATTACACTGTGAAGGTGGCACGTTTTTGGAAAGCTCAGCAAGAAAGGCCCGGCTCCCCAGGCTTCCCTGGGCTCAGCTGGGTGGAGGAGCTGGGAGTCCAAAGTCCTCACCTGGGTGGAGGATCTGGGAGTCCAAAGTCTGCCTTTCCATTCCAACACCTTTCTGTTTGGAATGTGCCCAGGAGGACATGACTTCTTGGGAAAGGGGGGGGGGGCAGGTCTCTCCCTCCCTCTGATACTTCTATCCCCCCTTCCTTCTCACCTCTAAAGTTTTAACCTCTGTTTGTCTGTTTGCCTACTAATCCGTTCCTTCCTGAACTCTATGAAGTCAGGGCTTAATTCAGACTTAGGGAACCTCATACAGAGTAGTATCCACCTAACACCTGCATGGCTGGCATTCATAGTTCACAGGAGAGGCAGATGCTGTTCTTGCGGAGAGCAGACACAGGACAGGAGGCTTGCTGTCAGTTCCCACGAGGATGAGCATATCTTCCCTGCTGATATAAACTAGTTTAACAGCCATCCTCCCAGTTGTGAGAATTCACAACCAAGCTACAATTCCCAGGATCCTCTGCAGGCAGCCATGACCCAAAACCTGGTACAAAGATTATATGTTTGTAGTATTGCTATGACCTTTACCTGCCAGGAAAATACTGGCTTCTGCTTCATTCTGCTGCTGCTGCCGCCCAATGAACAAGGCTGCTATAACTGGCCGGGGGGGGGGGGGGGGGAGATACCTTCCTGTCCCTTTTAGAGAGGATTAATGTGTGAAAATGGGCTGCCGAAGCTCTTCCTGGCATGCAGGTAAATAGCAACACCTGGTAAATAGCATCCCAGGAATGTTTCCCCCCCTCCAGGCTGCTGGCAACTCTACCAATGAATCCCACACATAAATTTGTTCTCCAAACCAAAAAGAGGGCGGTAAGGTCTTCATCTCTGGATTGCTGATTCTCTAACATTCTCCAGTGTCATAACTGGTAACAAAGACAAACAAGACAAGCCATGGAATATAATTTATGACTTCTTTGCCATGCACATGTAACCCAGCACTGATTTACACATGCAGGAGAATGAGGGGAGGGGGGTAGAATGGACTGCACCAATGCAGAACTACAGTGGGAGATTCCTGTTTTTAATGCTCCTTTGCATTGGGGGGGGGGGGGAATCCCCAACAATGGAAAAGCAGCACAGCAAAGAAAAAAAAAGTTGTACCCCCTCTCTTAGCTTCCTATGTTTGTTTGTTTATTTGTTTTGGATTTATAAAGATTTAATTGGGTATTTAATGTCAGGAGCATCGCAAAAAGTAACCCTCCGTTTGCAATCTGATGTCGTGCAGTTCACCTCATTCCCAGCAGCATTCCCACTTCCAGCTGGAGACCTCCCACTGAAGATTTTAATGGATTTACTGTACAGTTTTGCCCAAATCCTAGAGAGTATCCCCTCAACATCTCACTAGCCATGTGATGTCACTTCCCGTATTCGTCAGGAGTGAGGCTGAGGCACCAGTGCTACGCCATCTCCCCCCATCCCTGCCCTCATTTTTCTTGCTGGTCGCCAGATGGTTCCCAACTCCAAGTTGGGAAACTCCTGGAGATTTTTGGGTTGGAGCCTGGGGGAGGTGGGTTTCAAAAGAAGAGAGGGCTTAGTGGGGTACTGTGCCATAGAGATCACCCTCCAAAGTAGCCATTTTCTCCGGGGCAACTGCTCTCCATGGTCTGGAGGTCAGCTGTAATTCCCGGAGATCTCCAGGCTCCACCTGGAGGTTGACAACCTTGTCCCCAACACATTCATCCATCTGTGTCAATCAAGCCACATCCCTAAGTAAATTCAGAATGGACTAGGTTTCATACGCTGCAAAATCTTTTGTCTAACAGTGAGAGTGGCTGAATGGGTCTGAGTTGCACCTGTTCTTCAATAAGGACACACAGGTCCATGGTGAGACCAAACATTCTATTCAATATTCGAAGCATTCTAAAAAAAGAAAAGGTCTGTGCTGTGCAGAGCCAGCCACTGCAAAGTCCATGAATGCAATGCCCAGCAAACTGGAGAAGACACTTGAGGAACATATCCTAATCCACGACAAGTTCAAAGCTATGTCTGTGTGCCCCTGTCTTTGTTTTGGAGTGTCCATGTGCCCCTTTCTTAGCTCTGGAGCTAGACTTTGCCCTCAGCTCTCCAGGTCTGGCAAGGGGATCCCCAGCGAACACAGCTTCCAGGCCTCCGTCCCGTCATGTACAAATCTACATGCCAGTCAACTGGCAACTTTCTCTCTCAGCTGGGAGGCCATCTGCGGGAGCAAATGGGGATGCCCAGTTTCCTGGCACCCTCCCACGCCCAGGCATGGGGCTGGCGCCAGAACAAATGTCCCACTTGCTCTCTGGGCATACCGGCTGGGATGCCAGGTGGAGAACCTCTGGGCAGGGCAACGTTTCAGGCAAGCGTCAGGAAACGGCAGCCTGACCTCAGTGACAATCACCCACATAGCTTCAGCCTCGCCTCCACCCAGCCGTCCCATTTAATAGGAGGCTGCTGGAATACTTTATCACTGCTTTAATTAAATGAAATTACAAGCTCTGGCAAAGCTCTGAGTCTTTCAGATCCCAGAGGCAGGTACAGAACATCCAGCTCTGCTTTGCAGTTTGGGGGGGGGGGGGAGGTCTGCCGACCTGTGCTAACAAGAAAACAGCTGCTTAGTTTCCTGCTACAAATGGGAGAAAGACAGGCAGACACAGAGAGAGGACACAGACATGGTTGTCTATTGTACTGTCTTCATCAGTCTCCTCCCGGATTTTCTTGCCTCAATCAGGGGTTCCCGACGTCGTTTCTGGAGGAGCCACAATGCCCATCAACCTCTTCTCTGGCACCCAAGAAGTATTTTTAGGAAGTGGGCAGGGACAGTTGGGGCTGTTGCCCAGCAAAGCTTCTGACTGGCTAGCGGAGATTGGCTTGGCTGTGCAGATGATTTAAAACGTTGCTTTGGCAGCCACTCCTACCAGAGCATAAGGATCTTCACAGTGTGACTGAAGGCAAGCTGGGGCAACCATTTTGCGGCTACGCCCACCGCTCTGTTTCAGCACTCCAAAGGTGCCCACAGGCTCAAAAAGGCTGGAGACCCCCTGGACTGGACTGATGGATTTCAGATTTCAGCAACACGGGAGGGGAGGGGTGGGGTGGGGGGATGAACCACAATGCAGCAAACGTGTTCTGGTACACTACCCTCTTAAGCAATCACCCTGCACCCACAAATCCACGGAAGCAATGGCATTCTTGGCAACAGGAATTGCACACAAAGCTTTCTTGACACTCAAGAGCTGCAAAGCCAGGCGGTCGCTGGCAGTCAACAAGGTGACAACAGAATGGAGGGATGGCTTGCAAAATGCAATCGAATGAGATTTTTGCAGTCAAATCAAGGCCCTCCCCCCTTTCTTGTACAGCTGATTGGATCCAATCTAATTCCGTGGGACTTCTGAGAGGAGCAGCCCAACCAAGTTTGTAGGGTGGTTGTTTTTTAACCCATCTTTACACCCAGTGTCCTCAGGGACCAGGGACTCTAAGGAGTGTATCTGATTTGATCTTGTGACTTAGCGAATCTGGAAGCTGTACTCCCAGGACTTCCCTCAGGGTCCTTAGGGGATCCATGGGAACACATTTGTCAAGGTCTCTATTCCATTGCGAGAGGCAAAAATCGTGAACAGGGTGCAATTCTCTCTTCTGGGCAGTGATCCTGGCAATCCATAAAGGTTTTTAGAAGCAGTGGGCCTGTTGTTTTGAGAACCTTCTGCCTAGAAGTCTGCTGCCAACAGCCAGTCTGCCTCTGGGGTTCAGCCCCAAAGGATGCTGGGAATTCTGTGACTGGAGCTCCCAGTCTTTTTCTTTAATGATCAGGTATGTGGGGCCCAATTTGGGCCTGGACTGTGAGCAGAGAGGCGGTAAAGCCTTCCCCCTCCCCTCACGCCATTTCCTCAGCCTGAAATGGCCATGGCAAGCCAGTATTTGGCTTGTTGGGGGAAATGGACAGGTAACCCATAGACGGTTATTTAAGGGGGGAAATGGGGACTCCTTTTGTGGAACGCCCAGCATCACAGATAGTTAAATCCATAAAGAAGCTGCTGGGAGTACAACTCTGGAAGCTTCTCTAAAAGTCAAACTACACATTTTTGAATGAGTCAGGTCTGTGTTTCCTGGGCCCATCTCCATTTCCCTGCACCACACATGCAGCTACAGGGAACATCTCTTTTTTTAAAGTCTGTGAGGACCCCATATCTATCTCAGGAACACAGCACAGGGGGAAGAGGGACTTCTGCCTTCAGCCCCGTGCCATTTCCCCAAGCCAAAACAGCCACAGTAAGGGGAGTTATTTGCCCCATTTTGGAGCTGCTAGTGCATAAACCAATCATTTAGAAAGTCTCATGGAATTTTGCTCTAAGGAAGCATCTCTGAGTGACATAAGGAAGCACATTGATGCCGTCTTGCAATTTAAGGTCTTGGACCCCTCAGACTAACCTGAATAGCCCAGCTTAGCCCAAGGTCATCAGAGCATGGAAGCTAAGCAGGGTCAGCCATGGTTAATACCAGTGTTCCCGCTAAGATGAGTTAGTGTGAGCTAGCTCACAGTTTTTTAGCCACTGGCTCACACATTTTTGGTTTAGTTCAGGAAGGATGGCTCCAGAGGAAACTAATTTATGCAGTAGCCAAATCGCTCATTCACAACTTTAGTGCCAGCAGCTCACAAAGTAGAATTTTTGCTCACAAGACTCCACAGCTTAGAGGGAGCATTGGTTAGTACTTGGATGGAAATCCACCCAGGAAGGTTGGGATGGTTACACAAAGGAAGGCCATGGCAAACCACCTCTACTCGTCTCTTGCCTGGAACGTCCCATGCATGGGGTCAGCATGAGCTGGCTGTGATTCAACAGTGTGGTGTTGTTCTATCCACTGGAGCATTTCTATGGGTGGAAGGATTCCAGAGTTTCTTGCTCCCACTCTCCCACTGCAGCCCAAAATGCCACCAGAAAGGCTTCCCTAAGGTCCCCCAAGGGGATTGGACCCAAGCCACCTCCCCCCCCCAAAGAAAGGAGCGGGATCAAATTTATGGGAATTGGTTTATTTCTAGTGATGTAACTGGACATGAGGGCAGCAAAGAAGAAACCAGTTGTCATTTTCCAAAAAGGGGGGGGAAGTCTAGGACTAGTCCTGTCAGTCCTGTGTGGAATGCTTTGAACACTCACAAATGCTCGTGATTATGCACCTGAACTTTCTTTCCCCCCAGTGCACCATGTTCAGCCAAGCAATGTACTGTTTAGTGTCCCAAAAGTGCGAAAGCACTAGCAACTTTGTCAGGAGATAAGGCTGCAAGTCTACCCTGCACATTTGGTGCAAGTAGGTCACGGCGCGGGTTGGCTCCAGTGTGAGATGTGCAATAGATTGGCAGTAGCAACTGATACTTGCAGTGAGGTGCTGCGTGCATAATGCGCTGTCAGCCTTCTTCCCCGTGACCTACATTACCTTCCAATGAGGGGCACTATCTCAGGGTGATGCCTACATCTATTGCAGCCACTTTCCTTTTCCACTTTAACACACGTGCTGTCAGCTGTCTCCCCCCCCCCCCCTTCAAGAAGTCTCTGCCGGGCTGGGAAAACATGGCTGATGTGCTTGAGCAGGCCGTGGCAAGCCTCTGGCAGCAGTAGCACCCATAAAAGCAGATCATTTTTCTTAAACCTACTAAGTGTGAATCCCATAAAGATCAGGAAGGGATGGGTCTACAGCCCAGTAGACTGGCCAGCGACCCAACGCTACCACAAGCGGGACCCCTGCTAGCCACAACGGTCAGACCAGCTTCCTTCCTTATCCCCCTTTCTCACCCACCCAGTCCCCCGTCATGGCTGGGATCATGTGCTGCTGCCCTTCGTGTGTCCGTACCCATCATGAGCACTGTCCCCTCTAAGCTTAGTTACTGTGAGCTAGCTCAGAGTTTTTTAGCCTCCGGCTCACATATTTTTGTCTCAGCTCAGGAAGGATGGCTCCAGAGTAAACTAATTTATGCAACAGCCAGATCGTTCTCTCACAACTTTAATGCCAGTCACTCACAAAGTAGAAGTTTTGCTCACAAGTCTCCACAGCTTAGAGGGAGCATTGATCATGAGCCACAAGTGCATTTTTCACTGTTTCTGTGCCTGGTCCTGCATCCTCCTGGTGGTGTTTGAAGTCTAGCAAGGAAGGAAACGCCAGGCACTTAAGAAGAGGATGCAGCTGCATTCCTGGCAAACGGGCCAGAGACCTGGGAGTCTGCTTTGCTTGCACATACTATCGGCCAGCCCAGCTTATGGCTGTATAAGCCCAACCCACTGTCTAGTCAGATACGGCAGCCCATCAGGGACCAGACAAAGTGCCTAGCTTTTCCATTTGCCCAAAAGTTTGCCTTAACAAATACAGCCTTCACTGTCTTATCTTTGTAGCTTTGGAGGGCATCACTAGAGAGCAAACCAAGATGCAAGTAATGTGTGGCATTGTGTTTAGGTTATCGAACTAGGATTAGGGAGACCCAGGTTTGAATCCCAACTCTGCCATGGAAGTTTGCTGGGCAACCCTGGGCCAGCCACACTCTCTCAGCCTGACCTCCCTCAGAGGGTGGTGGTTGTGAGGACAAAATGGAGAAAGGATAACGAACTGTGCCCTGAGCTCCTCAGAGAAAGAGCAGGGGTCCTGAGGGCCCCAAGAGGTGCACTCGTCCCCCTCTCCCCATTCTTGGGCTCTGGGGGTAGGCCTACTGTAGACACAGCAACTGTGAAAGATCCCAGTTGCTCCCATTGTGCAGATGGGGGACTGAGGCAGAAAGATGGGAGCTGGGGTCTCCAACACCCACATCTGAGCCACTGACCCATACGGACTCCCTCAAGTTCTAGAATTTAAAAAAAATGAAGCTTGGGGAGGCTGAAGACTGCATTTCGAAACCTGGTGACCTCTTGGAGTTCTTTTCCTTCAGGAAAAAGAGTTCTGTTGCATTCTGTCAGAATGTGAAATTCTTGAGTCAGTGAAGGGGTGGATGTGTTTTTTAATAAGAGGATTCAAGTTAGAGTGTGTGTGAGAGAGAGGGGGGGGTGCCATCAAGTTGCAGCTGACTCATGGAGACCCCCACAGGGTTTTCAAAGCAAGTGATTCGGCAGAGGTGGTTTGCCATTGCCTTCCTCTGCAAGGTCTTCCTTGCCGGTCTCCCTTAAAGTTCTGACCCTGCTTCGCTTCTGAGATCTGATGAGACTGGGCTATACTATACCATTCCATATTCCCGTAGGATCTATGCAACAGAGTAGTTATCAGTGCAGTCCTAAGAAGAGCAGAGCTGAAGCTGATGGACTTTAAAATGTAACCCTGCCTAGAATCACACGGTTGGTGGAGTGGTGGTGGGGGGACCAATGTGTCAGAAAATGCAGAAGCCAGGCTGCAAGGACAGAAGGCCTGTATTTTGCTACCAAATTATAAAACCTCCACCAGTGTTGGAAAAATAAGAGTTTCTGGATGACTTGCGTGGATTCTAAAGAGCTTTAGTCCCAATATATTAAAACCGGGGCTTTTTCTTCTGGGCAGGAACTCCGGAGCAGAGTTTCAGAACCTCTACAACAACATTCTTTTTAAAAATGTTTAAAAGTTAATGAATTTTCAGTATACAGACTGAAAACTTCATTTCCATCTTGAGCAAGGGCATAGACTTTCCAATTTCCCGGGGGGTGGGGGTGGAGGCTGGGCCACAGACATTACAAGCCATTGTCTCCAGGGGAGGCTCAGCATGTCCTGGAAAAGTTCAGGGAGGGGCTCCAGCTTCCCAGCCCCCCTGAAGTTGATGCCTATGATCTTGAGAAAAAGCCCTGATTAAAACACTTTTGGCAAGCGGAGAAAGGCTAGCGAGCCTTCAGGCTCAGCAGGCAGAGGAAGCCATTGCACCACTTTGCCACTAGGTGGCAGTGGCAAGCAGACCACAGCACTCCCTGCTCCCTGGTTTAGCGTACTCCAGCAAGGATTAATCATCTCTGACATTAAAGAGCCAGACTCTAGAGGGATCCTGATAAGTATTAGAGTCGGGAGTCCATGGAACAGTGAAACAGCTAGATCTTTATTGCTGGTCCGGATGAAGCATACAACCCAGGGCTTGAAGCCCTCCTTTTATGCTGGTCAGGGACAATCCCCTGACCTCACCCAACTGGCCTGATAGGCTATTAGAAGTCTATTTACATTTCATAGGTTCCCTGGGAGAAACCTAGGTACAGGATTGGTGGCCGGTTTGAATCCACCTGGCCTTTGTTCTACCTGGCTGAAGCTCAGGTAGTTTCTTGGACATGTGCTCTGGCCATGCGGTCACAATTAAGAGAGCACATGGCGACCGCATGGTCAATACATAACAGATCCAGTCCTGCCAATGCGTCTTCCCTATGATACTGCTGCTTTGGTCTAATTACTGCCAGTTCCTGGAAGAGGGCACTATCTCTGCTCAGACATAGGAAAATACTTAAGAGTTTGAGCTGTTTTTCCCAAGCATCCTGCCAACTGCAAAGATTCCATTATCTACATGAAAACAAAAAGGCATTTAAAGACTTAACAGATCTGTTGTGGCAAGAGCTTTCGCTACTATCTATATCTCTATTAGACTTTAAAGGTGCCACAAACTTACTCTAGCAGGCCAACATGGACTCTCTGGAATCAGACTGGTTGGATTTCTGTTCCTCTGCTGCCCTCCAGTGTCCAGTCTGAGTCTTGCAAGCTTTCATCCACAGTGGGCAAACCTCGGCTCTGGGAGATAAAAGGCTTGCCAACTGGCAGGGAGAAAAAAATAGAGGCTTAATGGGATATTATTTATCTCCATCCTGTGAAAAGCTTCAGCTGCCCAAGGCCACGCATTAAACCTCTATTAAAGGAACAGGACATTTTTCTCCAGAGCAGCTGACAAACGTAAACCTACAGTAGACAGGACATCCCCCACCCTCCTTTCCCCCCTTCTTGATAGTCCTTAGACTTACTTTATCGGGGGTCTATTGCCGCAAGCCATTCTCTGCAAGGATATTCATTAATTTCCTGCTTGTGCAGCAGGTCTTCATTGACGTTTTTGTGACTGTTTGTTTATCCAGCAACAATGCAATAGGACTGGGATTACAGAGATCAGGAAACAAAGCAAACAGAAAACTGTCTAAGTAAGGCATGGCATACCATAAACAATGCAGAGAGTGGATTACAAAGGTACAGTGTAGTGAAGTAAAAAAACCTAAATGATAAACTAAACACTGCTGTAGACCATTCCCGTTTAAAGCTTCCTCCTAGACTGTTCCATTATATTGTGATTCTGAGCCTCTTATCAAAATGCCCTCCTGAATGTATTACTATATTCAGTGCGGAAAGATCAGAAACATTCTCTTCCACCAGTTCTGGGGAACCATAATTACACATGGGTGGAGATCAACCTATTCCACTGGATAAAAAAAAAAAAATCCGCAACCCTCCTCCATGATTTTTTTTCTTGATTTCTTTGTTTTCAATGAACCTTTTCAGGACCAGAGTGCTGCTGCGGCTGGTGGTGCTATCGTTCAGTACTTGCAAATTTGGTTCCCAGAGCTACCCAGTTCAAAGACTGCAAGGAGTCACGTTGGTCCAGAGACAAATTGCCAAACCCATTCCCTACCTTTCATTATAATAATAATAGTAATGTGTGCCATCAAGTTGCAAGCAACTCATGGCAACCCCTGGACCCAGGGGATGGGGGGGGGGGCAAGAGATGAGCAGAAGTGATTTGTCATTGCCTTCCTCTGCATAAAAACCTGTGCATCCAACTGTTGCCAGCCCCGCTTCACTTCCAGGTTCTGGTGAGATGGGACTTGTCAGGGCTACCCAAGGCTGCCCAAACCAACGAAAATATCACCAAAAAGTGGGTAAGCAGAACTGCCTTTGTATTGTTTTTTTGAACATCTCACCTGATGAACTCTAGAGAACTCTGAAGCTTGCATGTGGTTTATTTGGTTTGTTCAGACTAAAATTACACAAATGTTGGTTTTGCTCATGCAGTTCAGGCAAGCCCACTATGTAAGTATGTATTACACTGTGGTAAAAGGTAAAGAATTGGGCCTGGTCTGGGGAGGAAAAAATCCATTTGTTTCACTCAATC
This sequence comes from Lepidodactylus listeri, assembly GCA_029233225.1. NCBI lineage: Eukaryota > Metazoa > Chordata > Lepidosauria > Squamata > Gekkonidae > Lepidodactylus > Lepidodactylus listeri. The sequence goes on along the minus strand of JARCFY010000015.1, from coordinate 50,457,627 downwards.
CATCATCTAAATTAAAACAGTTAAGGTTGTTCAATTAATGATAAAAAGCAAGATAATAAATGTTCCTTAAGAGAAAATAAGTATTTCCATCACAGTGGTATGCCACTAGCGCCACCTACTGGATTGTCCGCTGCATTTGAAGGTCGGGTCTAGTCCAGCAACATTTAATGCCGGAATAAAATGTTTTTAGTCTCTAAAGTACTACTGAACTCCTGTTGTAACCAAACATTCTGTAGAAAATCCCTGCAGCATAAAAATAGCCAATCTATTGTAAAACTGCCTCTTAATTCCAAATAACAGATGATCGATGATCAATGACAGATGGATGGATGGATGGATGGATGGGTGGACGGACGGATGGACGGACGGACGGACGGACAGATCTGGCCCTCATATGTATTTACCTACACAATGCAGAAAATAATTTAAAAGAAAATTGCTTCAACTCTGCCAGTTTGTAAAAAAAAAACCCACCTTTTTTCAACAAAAGCCCTCACCAACCCATTTTTTAGACACATCACATTGAAACTTTGCCTGGCTACATCCTGGCCTTCGCAGGAAGTTCATCAGTCTGGCCACTTTCCAGTAACCCTGCTGAAGTGCAGAAGCCTTGGCATGCTGGGAAGACAATAGAAGGAAGATCCCCAGGCCAGGGTAGGCTGGGGGCTTTATCAGCCGAGGGAAGGTTGCAGGAAGCCCCCCGCGGTCCAGAGGAAACTGGCCCACAGGGGTCTGAGGCATTTTAGTGGCACCAGGGGCATTGAGAGGAATCACAAAAAGGGAGCCAGAAGATGCCCTTTCCTTTCCTGAAAAGTCTCCCTGTAAGTGGAGAGAGCAAGAGGGCATGCGGACTGAAAAGGCATGGCGTTCTTTCCTTTTTGGCTCTGGAGTATTCCAGAGGAAAGAGGCCTTTCTTCTCCCATGGAGGAGAAACAGAGATTGAGAAAGCATCTCTCTCTCCCCCCCCCCCACCCCCATACCCTTGTATATGCTGAACTCTTCTAGGCTTCACCACTCATTTGCAAAGATTTCCCCCTGGTTCCACCCCTTCCTACCTAGCTAGGAAACCAGTGTATTTTCAAATCAAAAGATGACAATCCTACATGGGGCCTTTCTTGATGCAATTTAAAAAAAACAAACAAACATGGCACGAAGTCTACACTGATATCCTAGTTGTTTAGGAAGGGGCAGAGTGGGGGGTGGGGGGATCCTTGCAATTGAAGGGTGGAGCCTGGAAGGATTCAGCAGATACAAAGGTCTGTAGGAACAAGGCGTGATGACAGTAGAACAGGACATAATATGGCCGTTGAGCACCATCCAGTGAGTATGGATGGAGTTATGATAGATGCAGCAAGGTATGGGTTAAGCCTGGCAGAAATGTACTGGATAGCCCAGGCAAGCCCAATCTCATTCAGATCTCGGAAGCTAAGCAGGGCTGACTCTGGCAAGTACTTGGATGGGAGACCTCCTTGGAATACCAGCAGTCGGGAGGACAAGGGCAGGCTTTACTCAGCCACCTCTCTAAATATCCTCCAGGCCCCCAGTAGGGGTCAGTCGCTAGAGGTCGCCATAACTTCCAGGCGCACACACACTCACAGGCACAGGCACGTATTTTAAAAACACCAAAAAAAGAGAGAATGTACTGGCTAGACAGAGTTTTAGTTAGCTTTACTATATGCCCAGCCTCCTCTCTGTATTACCAGAGGTCCCCCCCCTTTTTTAAATGGCAATTAAATATTGTTATAATGATATATTATATTGACATTATGACAATACAGTATATCAGGTTCTCTGAATTACCAGTTTTGCTTTCCCTCCACGGTATCTCCTCAACAAAAGGTACCATCAGCCAAAAGAGCCCCACGGCTACTGTGGGTCCTCTGTGCTACCCCACCAAACACGCACATACAGTAATGTAAGATGTATATTAATATATCACTGGCCCCTTCTGCACTGTCATTTTTGTCACTTGTTTGTCCCTATCGATTTGGGTGTGTTCCCCCCCCCCCTTTTCCACACGTGTTTTGCTCCCTCTGGGGCTACTAAAGACAGCAAAACACATTTGGGGGGGGGGGAACCCTGAAGCAGTAGGGACAAACGAGTGACAAAAAGGACAGTGCGGGAGTGGCCACTATAACCTTTTTAATTACCAGAGGACCTCTGAGCATTTAGGGTTGTCCCTCCCCACTGCTGTTGAAACCAGGGTTGCCAGGTCCATTTTTGTCCCCAGTGGGGGACTTTGGGGGGCCTTCTCAGAGGGGGCGGGGGGGTGCCATGTTAGGGACATTCCAGCTCCAAACCTCGCCCCCGCGGGGATGGTCCTGCCGGCTGTGAGTGCAGCCAGAGGGTCCCACGTGCCCGATCTCTGAGTGACATTGCCACTGGGAGATTGGGCAGGTGGGACATTTCACCCTGGCTGCCTGCACCTAAAGGGTTCCCTTTGAGTGCAGGCAGCCAGAGGGCCCCGCATGCCCAATGCTTGGAGATCAGGTGTGAGGCCTGCAGCTGCCTCTCTCCCTCCTCTCTCTCAAGACAGAAGGGGGAGGGGTAGCTGCAGATGTTGGGGGCTTGGGGGTGGGGCTTCCCCCACTGGCCAACTGGCTGGCGGCGGGTTGAACCTCCCCAAAAGTCTGGCAACCCTAGCTGAAACTTAACCGGCCCTCATGTGTCTGCAGTGCTTACAAGTCAGACTTACGACACAAACTGCATGCAGTCTTTGAGGGTCTACAGAACTCTTTTATTAGGCTGGATGTTTAAAAACAAATGTTACCTTGTGATAAAAGCTTTCCTGGCACTGGAAGGAGAGTGCAGAGGCTGCAGGGAAGGGTGAGGGGTTATTAGAGAGGACAAGCCCTTTACTTCTCTCCCTGGCGTGAGGCCTGGAGCTCAGAGGCTCTTACGCTTCCCCACCCTCTGGTCCCCCTGATGGCAGCTGTTTCAGAGGGCATTGTGATCTGCCAACCACAAGCTTACCAGGCCAGGATCTTGCCCACCTCCCTGAAACATGTGCAAGGTACACCATCGTTAGGGAACGGTGCTCATATGGTGGCAAGTCAAAGAGCTGTGCATGGCTCCCAAGCCATTGTGTGAGTGTCGTGGTTCTAGAGACTTGCCTTTTTTTAAAATGAAAACTGGGAAGAGAACCTGTTAACAGTATTGTAATAACATATACCACTATAACAACATTCAGTTGCTGAAAGCCTTGCCATTAATCCCAAACGGGATTAGCTGAAACTACAGTTTTTTGCGTATGTTTTTGAAAGTGCTGAAAAATGCCTCTTTTTTGGATAATGTTTTGGCAGTCCTTAGAGACCAACAAGATTTTCCGGGCATAATCTTTCCAGAGTCACAGCTCCCTTCGTCAGATATATGTCAGAATGACAATCTCTAAGTCTTTCTATCCCAATCAGAAGGTGGGAGGGGTGTTGCAAAGAAGGGACAGGATGCAGAGGTACAATGTGCATAGCAGTTAACTTGACTGGAACAGAGGGAAATGCTTGGGGAGAGAAAATCAACAGTTGTAGTGAGATAAGAATCCTGTGTCCCTATTCAGCCCTGAGGATCCATTGTTCTGAACTTGTGAATGAATTTAGGTACAGCAGTCTCATGTTGTAATCTCCCCTTGAAGCTAAACCTGAGGGACCACTTTAAAAGTTGGCAACCTTATTTCCAGCCCATATTTTACATCCACACTGTAGAAAATGCTAAAAAGGAGGGGGGAATTCAAATGTACTTTGGATGGCTGTGTATGAAAATGTTCTTTAAAGACAGAGCCAAAGACTGATCAGTTGACTGAAAAGATTACAAGGCTGCTCATCAGCTTACTGCTCCCAAGGTGGCTTGCAAAGTAAGGACAAAGCCAAAAAAGCAAGGGGGAGGCAAAAGTTGAACAGCAAAAAAGAGGATGCTCACAAAACAAAACTGAACCCAAAAGTAGCAGGACTCAAAGCCAATCTCATAGTGGCCCAAAGGAGTCTGATACCATTCCATCGCAAAAACCAAGCAGACCCAGGCCTAGCTAGGATCTGGATGAAGAGAGGAAGAAGAGGAGTCTCAGAGCTTGGAGTCTCAAAGCAGCTTACAAACGCCTTTCCCTTCCCCTCCCCACAACAGACACCCTGTGGGGTAGGTGGGGCTGAGGGAGCTCTTTCAAGAACTGCTCTGACTCTGACAGAACTACGGCTTGCCCAAGGTTATCCAGCCGCTGCAAGTGGAAGAATGGGGAATCAAACCCGGTCACTAGGGTTGCCAGGTCTGGGTTGGAAAATACCTGGGGACTTTGGGGGTGGAGCCAGGAGAAGGTGGGGTTTGGGGAGGAGAGGGGCCTCAGCATGGTAGAATGCCATAGGGTCCACTCTCCAAAGCAGCCATTTTCTCCAGGGGAGCTGATCTCTGTCAGCTGGAGATCAGTTGTAAAAGCGGGAGATCCCCAGGCCCCACCTGGAGGCTGGCAACCCTACCGGTCACCCAGCAAGCTTCCAAGGCAGAGTGAGGATTTGAACCTGGGTCTCCCAGATCCTAGTCTGACACTCCAAAGAGTACACTACCATTCCACGCTCCCCGGGCAGTACCCACAAACCTCTAGGAATCTCTGAAGATGAAGGTGGCAACCGTATCTGGGTGGGGAAGACTGCCTGGGAAACCTGCATGCTGCAGGCTGATAATCTGGTTTGTACCTAATTATGCTTCTGTTGCATTTAGGGGATGTAAATTGGTTTTAATGTGGAGGGCAGGTGTTTTTAATGGGTGTTTCCTTTTTTGTTGCTGCTTTTTGTTCTAAAAATAATTCCTGGATGACAATAACAGCTGCCTAAAATTTACCCAACAGCAGTTTATGGGAAAAAATCAAATCGAGCCTGTAATCTACACGCTTAGTTTAATTTAAAACAAAAACAAAAACACCTTGCAAGTAAATGAGACCAGCAAAAGAAACCAGCAGCCAAAAGCAACCAGAGAAAAACCTTCTTCATCAGAGCAGATCAAGAGGAAGAAGAAGAAACTCTCCATTCCTTTGCAGGATTTCACATGGAGCAAAAAAAAAACGCTGACTCGTTTCTGGAAGGAACGGCTGCTCCCTCTCATTAGCCTTTCTTATCTGCATGTCCTTTACCTTTTCCTGAAGGGAGTTTCTATAACCTGTTATCTGTCAAGGCCTCACGGGACAGTCCTCGAAGTAGGTTTTTCATAACGGAAAAGGCTTTTCATTAATCTGCTCCAGACAAAGAGGAAAAGGATCCCACTCTGCACACACACAGTCCACAGACTAAGTTTGAGGAAGAAGCTCTGAATATAGATGGCAGAGTGAACATAAATGGGACAGAAATATATCCAAGCTGCAGTCACACACACTAAATTATCCACTTTCAATGCACTTTCCAACTGGGTTCTGCCACTTCACACAGTAGAAGCCAGTTGGAAAGTGCACTGAAAGTAGGGTTGCCAGGTCTGGGTTGGAAAATACCTGGAGACTTTGGGGGCGGATCCAGCAGACGGTGGGTTTGGGGAGGGGAGGGGCCTCAGCATGGTACAATGCCATAGAGTCCACCCTTCAAAGCAGCCATTTTCTCCAGGGGAGCTGATCTCTGTCAGCTGGGAATCAGTTGTAAAAGCGGGAGATCCCCAGGCCCCACCTGGAGGCTGGCAACCCTAACTGAAAGAGTGTGTGTGTATGCACTGAAAGTGTGTATGACCGCAGCCCCAGTTTTACTCCAGACCTCTATTACCAAACTCCAGGTGGATTCCAGCATTCTCCAGCAATCACATCTCCAGACTAAAGAGGTCAATTCCCCTGGGCAAAATGGCAGCCTCAGAAAATGGAATCTATGGTATCATGTCCCCCACCGAGATCCCTCCTTCCCTCAGACTCTGCCCTGACCACCAGGCACTGTCCCCAAACTCCAAGGAATTTACCAACCCAAAATGTGGCCAGCCTAGTATTCAGGATGGGACCACCTCTCCTGGAGCACCCAAACTTTTTCTTTTAAGAAGCATTTGTGACATGATTGCTTCCAGTTCTCAAAGAGCAACAAGGGGTGTATTTGGTAAGGCTGCACCTGGAGTATTGTTTGCAGTTCTGGAGGCCTCGCTCCAAAAAGGATGTGGACAGAATGGAGTGGGTGCAGAGGAGAGTGACAAGGATGATCAGGGGCCTGGAGACCAAGCCCTAGGAGGAAAGGCTGACAGACTTGGGAATGTCCAGTCTGGAGGAGACAAAGGGGGGACATGATTCAGTATCTGAAGGGCTGTCACTTAGAGGAGGGCAGGGAGCTGTTCTTGTTGGTAGCAGAGGGTGGGACTCACAAAATGGGTTTAAATTAAGGGTGGGAAGGTACTGGCTGGATATGAGGAAAAACTTTAAGAGTTGTGCAGCAGTGGAATCTACTTCCTAGGGAGGTGGTGAGCTCCCCCTCACTGGCAGTCTTGAAGCAGTGTCTGGACAAAGACCTGTCAGGGATGCTGTAGGATGATCCTGCATGGAGCAGGGGGGTTGGACTAGATGGCCTGTATGGCCCCTTCCAGCTCTATGATTCTATTTTTTAAAAGGGGGGGGGGGGTCCTGGTTGAAAATAAGTACTGAAAGTTGGTATCCCTGTTCCTTTGACCTATGCAGTTTGCCCCACCCAATAAGAAGAAGAAGAAGAGAAGAGATTGGATTTATACCCCGCCCTTCATTCACTTGGAGTCTCAGAGCGGCTTACAAACTCCTTTCCCTTCCCTTCCCCATAACATACACCCTGTGAGGTAGGTGGGGCTGAGAGCTCTGAGACAACTGTCCTTGAGAGAACAGCTGGTACAGAGCTATGGCTTGCCGAAGATCATCCTGCGGGTGCAAGTGGAGGAGTGGGGAATCAAACCCAGGTCTCCCAGATTAGAGTCCCCGCACTTAACCACTACACCAAACTGGCCAAGATCCCACTTGGTACAGCGTCAATTTTGCATTATCACTATAGGCCTCTCATTTACCTGTAAGCTCCCTCCTCCTGTGAGAGAAAAAAATGGCCTCCACATAATGATTCTTTAAAATTTTCCCCTAGTGTCTGTGGTAAAGACTAGAGGAAGCAGTCTGGAGCATCACTCAGAAGTGACATCACATTCTCCTCCAAATGCCACCTTCCCCAGGCCCCACCTCTGAAATCTCCTGGCATTTGCTGAAGCAGGGCTGGAAACCCTAGATCGCTACCAACCTTAATGAGCATGTACAATTATGATCAGAGGAAAGGCTTTGCACTGCCTAGCAGTAGTTATTCAGCTCATATGCTTCAGATGTAATCAGGAAACAGTTACCCGCAGATTTACAGAGGATTATGAGGGAACTGCAGAAGTCCACACATGGAAATACAGCAGCCTCAACTGGCACAGAAGGTTGGCTACTGCCCTGGACCTGTCTTAATTCTGTCACATGTAATGCAAGGATATGGTGGAATTACCCACCCATCTGTGGAGGCTGCTGAGAAGGAGGCGTGGCCAGTGCGGTAAATCATACAGCAGTTGCTTCCACACAGAGGTTTTTCTCCAATTTGGTGTCCAAACTAGAATATTTTACTTTCAGGTCATCTGAATGGATGAGGAACTGGACCACTGAATGCTCTCTTGTGAGTAAGGGGGGGTGGGATCCCTGAAGGAAGAAAACTAGCACAGCAGAGGGCTCAAATAATTCTTCTAGCTGTGCTAGGGTTAGAGGACATGTCTTCTTTTTATTTTTGTGTCCTCTTTTGAGCTCTTTTTTTAAAAACTGATGAAAATGGGTTGGAGGGTTAGGAATATCTCTAGGGTGCGTTCAGATGGGCAGCTAATCCCACCATTGGCCCAGCTCTACTTTGATCCCAATCTTTTTTATCCAGTGTCACATGACCAGACAGCTCCCCCCTGAATCGCCTTACCGATTGTGGACTCCATGGTGGATTGTCTAGACGGCATCCACCTGAAGAAGCCATACAGTCAGGGTTTTTTTTTTAAAAAAAAAATCTGTTTGTGCATGCGCTTATGCGCCTCACCATGTACTTGTTTTTCTGCGCATGCGCAGACTTGAATTAAAAAAGCACTGCCAGTGGTACCTTCCTCTAAGTATCATTTCAATTAACAAAGTTCATAAATTTCACGGGCCATTCCGAAACTTGAAATTGTCTGGAACATTTCAGCAGAGCTCTGTGGCCGTCACATGGTTATGCATTTATGCACATATCACTAAGAATTTTTTTAAAGGGCGACCATTCAGGATGGTCTGGAGTCAGACCATGCTGACAGGCTGATTGCGCGCTGGAACGAACAGATGGGGGAAAGTCCGCCATTGCCCCGTCGGCAAGGATTAGACCGGACTTTCATTGATACCTTTAAAGTACGGCTCTCTGGTGGGGCTCAACAGGCTGATCATGGAAGCGGCACCTTTCCCAGATGTCTGGGACATTCCCCTTAAATCTGCCAGGCACTTACCTGGGTCGGATCTAAAGAGCCGTCTGATCATGACCCTAGTTAGTAGCAATTACAACAGCTTAAATAGTAGGGATATTTAAAATGAGATTTGTCATAGTGATCACTTGTCTGAAGTAGTCAGTCGGGAAATATGTCCTCTTTTTTTGCTTTTCAACCCAAAGCGGTGGTTAAAATGAGACCTCCCACCTGCAGGTTGAATTGGTACTGCCTGCTTCCCAGCCTCAGAATTCTATCTCCTGCTCTGTTGCATGCTCAGTTCCAGCCTCAGATTTCAGCAGCGGAGCATTATTTCATCAGGTCCCAAGGAATCAAGAGTGCTAATGTATGTGAAAATACATCTGTCGTTTCTGCTCTCAATCAGAGCATTACTTTGTGTTCTCAGCCCACTTTGGATGTTTGCCGTCAGCAAGTGAATGAAAACACACAGAAACACACACACGCATAAGCCAAAAAGTGTACCTCAGTGCAGTAAGTACTTTGTCAGCCAAGAGTCCCCTTGTCACAAGCCAGGGGGGGTACCTGGTTTCCAGGAGCGGTTTGTTGTTGTTTAAAAGGCATGACTTATCTACACTATTGCATTTCCCTGTTCCAGCCAGGCCTTCCTTCCGCTCTGATTGTTGACCGCGCCTGAAATGGAGATTTCCAGCAATTGTTTTCGACATAAAGGCCTATTGCCCCCTTACTGGAGTGAAGCCAAGGCCCCTCCCCACTCCCTTCCCTTTCAAAAAGTGCAAAGCCATCATCTTTGACGGGTAAACTATGACAAAACCCCAGAGGACGTAGTCTTCCGCCTTCCGTCTAATAGCCCACATTTGTCTTTCACTGTCCTACATATTTCTCACACATACTCTCCATTTACCACAATCACCACAGAAGCCCATAAAAAGACTATTAACTTCAGTAATGATTACCCTGCATGATATTATGCTGTGAGAAACTAATGGATGAACAACTAGATTTTAGTCCAGTAGCATCTAAGAGACCAAGAGGATTTGGGGGGGGGGGGGGGCATAAGCTTTTGAGAGTCCAAGCTCCCTTGGTCAGATGGGTAGTGTTGCCCAATCTGCCGATGGCCAACTGGCTAGCGGGGAAACCCCACCCTGAAGAACCCCAGTGCACCTGACATCATCATGCCAGGGACGCTCTAGTATTTGGGTTAAATCTCTATGGCGACCTTAGAGTTTTTTGAGCTAGAGCGTCCCCTGCACAACATGCCCAGTGTGATATGTTACTTCAAGATGATGTCATTGTGGCACACATACCAGAACATCTTGGGACCGAGCAGGAGCACCCCCTCCAGCAGCCTTGGCAACCCTGCAGATGGGAGATCTCGCCAAAGGAACTTTGACTCTCAAAACTCCTGTTGGTCTTTCAGGAGCTCCGGAACTCAAATCTAGCTCTTCAGCTGCAGACCAGCACCACGACTCTCTGAAATTAGCTTAATGAATTAACTAATTCAGAGGTTCCCAGCAACCCAAAGTATCTGCCCACTGTGATGGATGCCTGGCCATCCTCCTTCCAGTCGATCTCCAGTAAGGGACAGATATTTTCTGTCATGTCTCTGTATCAGGTGTAACTGGAGCACACGCCCCCAAACAGAGACACAACAGCTCTACAAACATCAGAGGCCATTGTCTGTTGCCTCTCTGCATGTCCCTATTTTTCCAATCAAGATCTGCATCCAAATCATGCAGCAGTACAGGGAAAGGGGGGGGGGGGCTCCTCAGAGAGCGAACTATTCATCCAGCACGGTAAGTAAAAATTAGAGTTAGAGTAAAGTGTGCCTCCCCTCCCATTTTAATTCAGAAAAAAAGTGTGCCTCAGCTATCAAGACAACATCGAATGAAAGAGAAGAATGTTTGAGTCTACTACTTCAGACCAACATGGCTACCCACCTGGATGTGTTGAATGGAACCTATGGGATTGCCAGATCCTGAGCTAGGCCACTGCATCAGTGATCAGTCTAGCCAGTGATCTTGTCCAACCCTTCCATCAGAAAGCTGTAAGGAGAGACGCAAGGGGCTGAATCTGGAATGTCCATGTGCAAAGCACGTGTTGTACTTCTAAACTACAGCTCCTCCCATACTCAAGCTGATGATGTTAACCTTTTATGGAAGGGCTTTAGCTCAGTGGCGGAGTATCTGCTTTGCACGCAAAAGGTTCCAAGTTCAATCCTCAACATCTCCCATCAAAATTATCAGGCAGAAGGGGGTGTGAAAGACCTCTACTTGAAAATCTGCTGCCAGTCAGGGCAGGCGATTCTGACCTCGATAGACCAGTGGCATTCCATAAGGCAGGTTAATGCATTCATGTGGTTACCATGAAGGCATGACACCACACAGTCCAATTATTTAATGATCAAAAGCCCCATTACAAATATGCCATCCTTGGTGATGTATCCTGAGGATGACGGAGCAGCTTAGCACTCAAAATGTGGGTCCCTCCCTTTTTCTTGCTTCCAAGTTATGATGTTTCCCAATCTCAGACTTCGACACAAGAGCTCAGGGACTGCCAGACCGGGAGCACATAGGAACATAAGTAAAGCCCTGCAGTATTGGACGAAAGTCTAACAGCCTGTATTCCACAGTGATCAACCAGACGCTGACTGGGAGGGCTTGAAAGTAACAGCCGTCCTAGGCAATTGGGCCCCCACTGCCTCTGGGCATGGAGATTCCTCTTAACCCCCAGGGCATAAGACATTGATTGAACAATCCTTCAAGGGATGATAATGATGATGACCAACAAGATAATGCATCTCAAATGCTAAGCAGTGTTACATTTTTAAAACTCCTCTTCTGAACTGCATAACTTGAAACCAACTGTGGAATTTCAACCTGCATACCTTTTAATTTAAAAAAAAAAGGATTTTATTTGGCAAGAGTTTGATAAGGTTGTGTTTCTTAGATTAAGCCAGGTACCTCTAGTCCTTGCACTGTCAAACATTCACAGCAGTCTACTGCTGAGCCTGCTTTCTGCTCCCTGTGGCTTTTCTCAGGGAGCAGAAAACAATTATTTAAATGTCTCCGAGCAATTTCAGTCCCTATTTTCTGCTCTTCACAAAGCGCTGTGAGCTGCATCAAATTTTGTGGAAGTTCATGATGGCTCTTCAGATCATGAACATCACTTTGCGAACCATGAACCAACCCAGATTTGTGACGAACTTTAGTTCACGAGCCAGTTTGTGCCCAGCTCTAGATGGAACCAAAAGAGACATTCTGTTGGACCCAGACAAAATTTCCCATCAGTAGAACAGAGCTTTCCTTCCTCCCCCCTCCCACTGCAGCCTTCTGATCTCCAAGAAATACTGCTCCTGGGGGAGAGGGGAGTTGAGGAACGACATGTGTGGGCTCTAAATTGTCAATTTAGCCTGGACATGACCCATGGTGAGAAACCCAAGATAACATATAGCATACAATGATTCATTATTTACTCCTGTTTTACAGAGAGGGAAGCTGATCGCAAGAGACTATGTTTAAAATCAAGTCCTGAGGTCCCAAGGGATCACTCTTCTTGACAGTCTGGAAATGCCTTTGGATGTATCAAATTGAAAGGTCCCTAGAAAGCCCCCCCACCTAACTTGTTGGGTACCTTCTTAGCACACGCTATCTCTGCGGGCTGCCCTTCTAAGTCATCGGATGCTCAACCAAGAGAGGAAACGAATCTCAGAAAAGCTGCATCCTCTTCTGTTCTTGGAGAGTTTTTGCTGGCCTGGCTTCCGTCCCTGGTGAGTGGCCATCTGAGCTGAACCTGGTCACCCCCAACAAAAGAAAAGACCCTGAGACAGAACTGGGTTAAACAGCTCCCGTTACACCAAGGCTGTGTTTTCAGGGTAATAAGCTATGATGCTCATTTCCTGTATGGAGGGAGACAGGGAGGAGGAAAGGCATCGGGCAAGCCGGCCTGCGGCAAACACACGCTCCTGAAAAGACTGCATCTTAGACCCTGCAGAGCTCCTGAACTGGAGGGGCTGAGGACGAGAAGCACTTTGGGGCAGCTCACCCGGGATCGACTTTGGTTTCTCACCAGGTAAGCACAGACTTCACTTGTTTCCTGTAAACCAGAATGTCTCCCTTTCAGCTAAGCTGTATCCTGGAGAGAGAGGCATACAGAAGCACTCGCATTAAGGACACCCGGTTTCCTTCTGCTTGAGAAGCAGGACTTTCTCTTCCTTCCTCCAGATGCCCTGGAGAAAGTGTAGGCTTTCTCCCCAGTCTGACTACAACAGCCTGCAACATCACTGATGTGCCCTAAGGCACTGGTCTGCCCTAAGGCAATTTTTCTAAAGCTCAAGGCAGTTGGATCACTGCTCCAGGCAACTTTGCCTTTGGCAAGGCGGTAGGCAAGGTTGGGATACGGCTTCAAAAACCTGGCAAGCCAGTTTGGCCACAGACAATAGTGAAACTGTTTTTCAAAATGTATGCCATATGTATGCAGTGTTTCCCAACCTAGGGTCGGGACCAATGCTCCCTCTAAGCTGTGGAGTCTTGTGAGCAAAAATTGTACTTTGTGAGCTACTGGCATTAAGGTTGTGAGCGAGCAGTTTGGCTGCGGCATACATTAGTTTGCTCTGGAGCCATCCTTCCTGAGCTTGGAGGATAAAAATCTGTGAGCTGGAGGCTAAAAAAACTGTGAGCTAACTCACACTAGCTCAGCTTAGAGGGAACACTGGTCGGGACCTAAAAGTGGGTGGCAAATCCTCTGCGAGTGGGTCACGGGCCAGCCCTCCCTATTGGCTTCCCCTGTCATTTCCAGTGCTCTTTTTTGTATCTTGGAAACCGAGATCTATCCTGGAAACAGTATCTTCCATGTCATACATTAGTTGGTATTTTTTCCTTCACTGCATCTACATGCTGATCAAGTAAAATATGTCCTTATGCTTACTAGAGTGAGTTTCTAAGAATACACGGGGAGATTAGAGGGACTAACAGGGGAGAGGGTGGTCAAAGGCTGCTACCAGTCAAGGTATCAATGCCTGGGTTTGTTAATTCAACCGTCTGGCTCCACTCGAGGAAGGCAGATTCATCTGTTTGCATCACCTGAGCCACAGCTAAGTTTCCCATATAGTCCAGCCAATATAGTTGTAACAGCCTAGAACCATGGACAGTTGCTGCCAATCAGAGTACCCACTGGCACATGGGAGATTCACGTTGTTTGTAAAAGGTGGGGGGGGGGGGTGAGATACCTTAGGCCATAATCTAAGACCTTGTCTTCTGGGAGGAAGAAGCAAAATAGGGACGCAGCCTATTGACAACACATAAACGTTGCATTTAAATTTGCAGACCTGCTCACACAGGATGCTCACAGTTCAAGGCTTTAAGATCCTAGCTGAGACATCTCCGTTCCCAAAATCCAGCCTGGTGAAGAGCTCTGGAGATCTCACAAGCCTGCATCCTCTTTGGGTCATTTCAGTCAGTCCTAATAAAATTCAACATGGCAGTATGTCTAAAGCTCATTTCTCTGCCCTCATTATTTAATTTCAGAGGGATACCTCTTTAAGTCTGTTCGTTGTGATCAGCCACTTAGTCTGGAATAGATAACATTTACACATGCAGTGTTTATGGAGAAGCCAGATGGCATTATTGTCTGCCCAATGCATCCAGCGATGGCATCCACCCGTTGTTCTCTTCTCGCTTCTCAAATTTTATTGGTAGTGACTTCTTAAAAAAATAAACTTAAAACACAATTTCAGCGTCAGCCTCTCCAGTCTGAATGGGTAAGGCACTGTCGAGGTTTCCAAGGGCTGAGGCTGCGGTTGCACTTTAAGTACTATTTATTCCTTTCTTTTTTATTAATAAACTGATTTGACCAACGGTTAAGAGTAATTTAATACGTTAACAGCCCAACCCTAAGAGGACCTTCCTAGGAGCGGTGGTGGAAAGGGCCTCCAGGACATAGCCAAGATTTATCTTATATTTCTCTCCAAAAACCTGCTTGAGACAGCTCACCAAAATTTTTAAAAAATTAAAAGTGCAGTATCAACCATTATTAATAAAGAAAGCCATAAGAACAAGCCAGAGACAAAAAAAAAACACAATGAAATAACATTCAGCAGCCTGAAATAATATACATTAAACAGATCTATATGAACTTTTCTTGTGATCCCTTGAAAGCTTTTTCTAAATGGTGCAGAATTAACTGTAACAATATCTAACAAAGTATTCTGCGAAGGAAACTGTGGGCAGCACCACTGGTTTTTTTTTTAATTTATTTTTTAAAGGTATGAGTAGTGGCTCAGAGGTTAAGATGCTGAGTTGCAGACCAGAAGGTCTGTAGTTCGGCAGTTCAAGACCCTGGTGCCGCATGACGAAGTGAGCTCCCATCTCTGGCCCCAGCTCCTGCCAGCCTAGCAATTCGAAAGTAAGAAATTGCAGGTAGATAAATAGGTACCACTTCGGTGGGAAGGTAACAGCATTCCGTGTGCCTCAGTGTTTAAGTCATGCCAGCCACATTATCACAGAAAAGTCTTCAGACAGTGCTGGCTCTTCAGCATGGAAATGGAGATTAGCACCCCCAGAGTCGGATTCGACTGGCTTTCAAGCAAGAGAAACCTCTACCTTTTAGGGGCTAAAGTGCATGTTTTAATAGTTATGAATTTTATTTAACAGTTCACTATTGTTTATTTTAAAATAATATTTGATTAGGGGCTGTACTGAGATCCTTGGATAGGGATAAACATGTAATGTTTATCTCACCTAAGGACCTTTGCACCGCCCATTTATTCCTAACAACAACCCAGTAAGACCAGTGAGGTTAAAAGATAAAACTGGGAAGTGACGGAGATAAGAGATAAATGGAGGTAAGAGATAAACTGAGTGGCCATGGGCCAGCCACTATTATGCAATCCTAAAAGCACTTCCCTGGGAGTCAGCTGCACTGAATAGACTTGAGTAGGGTTCTGAGGTTCCGAACTATATGAGATGGTGTGCCCGAGTCCACCAGGAGATGTTCTGCCACTTGTACCAGTGAACTCTCACAGGGGAAATCCTTTAAAGAGCACTGCAGAAGTTCAATTCTGGTCAGGGTCGCTGTGCCATGGGAGAAGGAGGGGCTTCTGCCTCCCATCATGTCATTTTTCCAACCCAAAAATGGCACCAGGGGCCAGAGAAACAGTGCAAGGGGAAGGCAGGAACCCCTACCCCCACTGCGTCACAGTGGTCCTGACCAGAATCGCTGTTAAAAGGAGTTGCCCAGGGGGAACTCATTGCGGCAAAATGTTGGTACATCCCCCTGAGACGCTATCTCGTCTAGTTCACCCCTGAGCAGACCTGCTTAGAATTGCTCTCTAACATCGAAGCCGTACTATGGCCCTATTAATACCGCATTTCTTATATACTGGGAAGAGTTGTTTTGATTGATTGAGAGAGAGAGAGATCTTATGATCCAGGACCTCAGCAGAAGTTAGGTATATCTGCTTAAAGAACGACCTACAGGTGTTCCCCAGTCCAAAAGACATCTGGCTGTCCTCAGCAGAGCCAGGGCCTTCTCAGCCCTGCCTCCTACCTGGTAGAACGCTCTCTCAAATAACATCTGTGCCCTGCAGGACCTAATGCAGATCCACAGGGCTTGCAAGGCAAGAGATATTCTGCCGGGCTTTTGGCTGAGGACAGCGACAGGGGCCATCCTATTGGGCACTCCCACCCCCCTCTGCTTCCTCTCTACCTCCCACAATGATACAATTTGAAATTCTGATGTTTTGGCACCACCTGAGAACGTTTTAGTCATATTTTATTTCAATTGTTGGGATTGTTTTATTAATTTATTAGTGTTTTGCTGTTGGTCACCGCCCTGAGCCCTGTGTGCTCAGGAAAGGGTGGTCTAAATAAATAAAACTGAAATTTGAAATTAATTATTCTGTCTGCCCTTGCAACGTTCTCAACTAGCTAGTCCGTTTTGGATTTGCCTACGCTTGCCTAACAGAGCAAGACTCCGTGCACACACCTGCCGAATGAAGCCTGCAGTGCTGAACGCAACGGCTAACGAACAATTCACGCTGACCTGGCAGCCAGCATTGGGGGCGTTTACTTCTGAATAATGGCATTTACTTCCGAATAATGGTCTAAGTTCATTGCTTCATTGGCTGAGCTGCACCAGGAGGAGTCCCATGCGGGTAGATGGCAAGAGCAGAAGCAGCAGCTGCAGTAGCCCAACAGAGACAGCAGGGGAGGATCAGACACCAGAGACCAATTTCTTCGTGGTTCGGCCCATCACCAAGCCCTGCAGCGCTGAGGCTGCAAAGGGACCTCTTAGTTCCTCACCCAGCTCCAGGCACAGCTAACTACTGTACAGTTTCTAGGTGGTGGACAGGTGTTGGGAAATGAAACTTATTTGAGAAGAGAGTTATCAGTTTTTCTTTTTTACCGTAAGGACTCCTGTGGCTTCAGTTTAATTGCCTACTACATCTTTATCCCACTTTCCCTCCAAGGAGATCAGCCCAGCGTATAGGGCGATTCGTTCCCCTTTTTATCTTCACGACAGCCCTGTGATGTAGGAAAGGCTTAGGGGCTGACTCTACGATACATTGTCCTTGTGTGCCCCTGGTGCCCTCTGGGTCCTGTCAATGAGACGAGCTCCGGGAGATCCATGCTCAGAGTTTAATTCCCGGGTTATGAGGGGTCTTGATTAATAGTGCGCTCACAGTGAGAGGGGGCTTCCTCATCATGCTTCCTCACTGTTTCCCAGTTGGAAAAGCATTCATGTTCCCAAGCCCAACAGTACGCGTGTAGATCGTAGGTTTCCCCAATGGAGGAAACAGTTGCTCCTTGGGTCATTTCAGTTCAGGAAAATGGTGCAGGGAGACAGCATAAGGATCGTTTAGTAAATTTTGGTCTTTTTGAAATGTATTTAGAGGCCTCATAATCTTAGAGGCCCCTTATGATCTACTCTCCTGCGAACCTAGCAGTTCAAACAAGAAATTGCAAGTAGATAAATCGGTTCCACTGCAGTGGGAAGGTAACCGTATTCCGTGTGCCTCGGCGTTTAGTCATGTTGGCCACATGACCACGGAGAAGTCGTCAGGCAGCGCTGGCTCTTCGGCTTGGAACCGGAGATGAGCACCGCCCCCTAGAGTCGGATTTGACTGGCTTTCGAGCAAGAGAAATCTTTACTTATGATCTACTATGGCTTACTTAGCTTGTGCATAAATCTAGCTCTGGTGACAGCTGTGGTGAAACAGGCCCTGCAGATACCTTCTTCTACCACAGATGAGGTGGCACAAACTGACTGTTCCCAAGCTGCCACACTCCTGTGCATGGCTTACACAAATGCCTTCCTGTTGTCATTTTGAAGGGAAGTTGCGAGCTTCCACTGCATTTTCAGGAACTGACACTTTTTCCACACTTTGAGACTTGAGTCCAGTAACACCTTAGAGGGAACTTTGACTCTCAAAAGCTTGTCCCCCCCAAAATCTTGTTGGTCTCTAAGGTGCTACTCAGGGCTCATTTTGTAGCAGGAGCTCCTTTGCATATTAGGCCACACCCCCCTAATGTAGCCAATCCTCCAAGAGCTTACAGAGCTCTTCTTACAGGGGCTACTGTAAGCTCTTGGAGGATTGGCTACATCAGGGGGTGTGGCCTAATAGGCAGAGGAGCTCCTGCTACAAAATGAGCCCTGGGACTCAGATCTAGCTGTTCTTCTGCAGACCAACGTGACTACCCTCTGAAATATTTCCTGCCCTCCTGTTTTAGTTTGTGTTTACTTGTTATTTATATGATTGATTTCATTCAGGTGTTTTATCTATTGTACTTTGGTTGCTTTAGACCTTGTTTGGAAAATCACACTGAAAAGTGGTATTGAAATCTTTTCTGTAATACCGTTGTGCTAACAAGCTATGCAAATCCATTTTTCCCAGGGCTGAAATTTCACCCTTCTGGAACAAAGGAGAAACTCGGCCCTTGATCCAGCGGCATTCAACTCTGCTTCCCCTCTTGCAGCTGAACTACCCAACCCAAAATGAGCGCTCCGGATTCCTCCTTGCTTTTCAACATGCAGGGTGAGTACCACAACATGACTGAGCTTTACCACCTTCTCAACGACACTTTCTTCTATTGCGACTTGGGGCTGGATCACAGTGTGAAGCGGGTTTTCCTCTTCGTCCTGTACCTCATCATCTTTGTGGTTGGGCTGGTGGAGAATCTCTTGGTCATCTGGGTCAACTGGCAGACCCGAGGTCACAGGAACCTGGTCAATGTCTACATCTTGAACATGGCCATCGCTGACCTTGGGGTCATCCTCTCCTTACCGGTCTGGATGCTTGAAGTTATGCTTGACTACACCTGGCTCTGGGGAGGTTTCCTTTGCCGCTTTACCTACTACTTTTACTTCGCCAACATGTACAGCAGCGTCTTCTTTCTCACCTGCCTCAGCGTTGACCGCTATGTGTCCTTGACAACTTCCTCTCACTTCTGGCGTCAAAACCAGCACTGGGTGAGACGCGTCGCCTGTTGCTGCATATGGGCCTCTGCCGCCATCATCCCTCTGCCCGAGGTGGCACACATGGAGGTAATGGACTCTATCGAGCCGATTTGCCTCTTCATGGCCCCCTTTGAGACCTTTGATAAGTGGGCAATGGCGATCACAATGCTGACCATCATTCTGGGATTCATCATCCCCTTCCCCATCATTGCAGTTTTCAACATACTGACCGCCAGATACATCAAGCGTAGCAACAAGCCAGAGAGCAGAAAGCACTGTGCCCTCATCTATGCCTACATCATCGTTTTCCTGATCTGCTGGCTGCCGTTCCACGTGGTTTTGATCATGATCTCTTTGGATGGCGTCCACATCTTACTCCAATGCTACTTGGCTGATTTCGTCTACTTCTTCTATGATATCATAGACTGTTTCACCTTGCTCCATTGTGTGGTCAACCCCATCCTGTACAACTTCCTGAGCAAGAACTTCAGAGGAAAGCTGATCTCTGCTGTGGTCAAGTACATCCCCAAAGACCAAACAGGTCAGAAGGGTGGTGATGGATCCTCCTCGAGCACCCAACACTCCATTGTCATCGCAAAAGAAAATATCTCACCAAGTTAAGCAACACTCCTGGCCGCTCTCCTTCTACTCCATTTCTGTTGCTTGATAACAAGACTCTGCATATTTGGAATTGTCTCTTTCCAATAATGGGCAGTCAATAAATTTTGCTTCCATCAGATGCTGGTTTCCTGATTATCACCAAACACTTCCTGGGGGGGGGGGGCAGGATCCTTCCCGGTGACATGCGGAGGAGAATATATGCTGCTTGGTCAAATCTATTTAATTTAGCTCAGACTCTAATCTGGGAGAAGCGGGTTTGATTCCCCACTCCTCCACATGCAGCTACGGGTGTGACCTTGGGTCAGTTACAAGTTCTCTCAGAGCTCTCTCACCTCACCTACCTCACAGGGTGTCTGTTCTGGGGAGGGGAAGAGAAAGGATATTGTAAGCTGCTCTGAGACTCCTATGGGTAGTGAAGGGCAGGGTATAAATCCAATCTCTTCTCCTCTTCTACTAAGGACCTTATATCCACAGAAGGGTCACTTTGATTGTCTTCCCAATAGATATGCTTTTGGCTGGGTCTCTTCACCATTGGACACCCTTTCCTGAGTATGGGGAGATCACTGAACAGTACCTGCTTTGGAAACTTTATGCTGAAACTTACCAGTTTGCCTGCCAAGATGAGGATATATTTTAGGAAACTACATGTGTATTCTCATTTATTCCTAACCTAATGCCCCATTCAGAGAAAGTGTCTCACAGGGCCAAAGTACACAGGGATCTGTGATCCCCTGTCAGACATGAAGTGGTACATAACATAAGAACATAAGAGAAGCCAATGTTGGATCAGGCCAATGGCCCGTCCAGTCCAACACTCTGTCACACAGTGGCCAAAAATACCAGGTGCCATCAGGAGCCAGGACACTAGAAGCCCTCCCGCTGTTGCCCCCCCACCCCCAAGCACCAAGAATACAGAGCGTCACTTGCCCCAGACTGAGAGTTCCTATCTATACCTTGTAGCTAATAGCCACTGATGGACCTCTGCTCCATATGTTTATCTAATTCCCTCTTGAAGCCGTCCGTGCTTGTAGCCGCTACCACCTCCTGTGGCAGTGAATTCCACGTGTTAATCACTCTTTGGGTGAAGAAGTACTCCCTTTTATCTGTTCTAACCCGACTGCTCAGCAATTTCATGGAGTGCCCAAGAGTTCTGGTACTGTGAGAAAGGGAGAAAAGTACTTCTTTCTCTACCTGCTCTATCCTATGCATAATCTTATAAACCTCGATCATGTCATCCCTCAGCCGTCGTTTCTCCAAGCTAAAGAGCCCCAAGCACTTCAACTTTTCTTAATAGGGAAAGTGTCCCAACCCTTTTATCATTCTAGTCACCCTTTTCTGCACTTTTTCCAGTGCTACAATATCTTTTTTGAGGTGTGGCAACCAGAATTATACACAGTACTCCAAATGAGGTTGCACAATCAATTTATACAGGGACATTATGATACTGGCTGATTTGTTTTCAGTTCCCTTCCTAATAACCCCCAGCACAGCATTGGCCTTTTTCATTGCAGTCGCACACTGTCTCAACATTTTCATTGAGTTATCTACTACGACTCCAAGATCTCTCTCTTGGTCAGTCTCCACCAGTTCGGACCCCATCAACATTTATTTATAGTTAGGATTTTTTGCTCCAATGTGCATCACTTTGCACTTGGCCACATTGAACCCCATTTGCCACATTTATGCCCACTCACCCATCCTCAACAGATCCCTTTGGAGTGCCTCACAATCCTCCCTGGTTCTCACCACCCTGAACAACTTCATGTCATCTGCAAATTTACCCACTTCACTGTTTACTCCCAACTCCAAATCATTAATAAACAAGTTAAAAAGCATTGGACCGAGTACTGATCCCTGCAGTACCCCACTGCTTACCTCCCACCACTGAGAAAATTGCCCATTTATACTCACTCTGTTTCCTTTTAATTAATCAGTTTTTCATCCACAAAAGGACTTGTCCATTTATCCCATGACTATTGAGCTTACTTAGGAGCCTTTGATGAGGAACTTTATCAAAAGCTTTCTGGAAGTCAAGGTAAACAACATCTATTGGGTCCCCCTTGTCCACATGTTTGTTCACTCCCTCAAAGAATACTAACAGGTTAATGAGACAAGATCTTCCCTTACAGAACCCATGCTGAGTCTTCCTTGAAAAGTGTCTTGAAAAGTATCTCACAAGGCCAAAGTGCTCAGGGATCTGTGATTCCCCTGTTGGACGTGAAGCTGCATCTTGAAAAGCTTCTCCTCCCTCTCTCATCCCCCCCCCCTTACAGACACAAAATGCCCCCTCCAGGCAGCTTTTAGCCTCAGCAAGGAAAAAGGTAGCTGTCTAGCGGCTAGCCTGGGCTAAAAGCAGTGGGGGGAGGGCATTTTCGATCAGGGAAACAGTATGAGGGCAGAATTAACTTCCCCCTTCAGCAGAGCCATATTGCCAATCCTTCACTACTACCCCAAGCTAAACTACATGTCAACCACAGCCTCGATCCTTGTTGCTCTCCCCCAGATGCTTTTAAGGCTAAGCTACACATTGGGTGTTCTGATTGCAGATCCCCAATATCACATGTATTTTGGCCCTTAGAGTTTAAAAACAACACTGTTCTGAGACGTTTTAAAGATTAATGGATTCCTGAGGCTTCAACTGATGCCACTATCTATCAGATTGGGGCAGGGAGGGGGCGTACAGCCTAATCCAGCTGTGCCTGTGGAATTGTCTTTTTAGATCGACCCGCCTTCTGTGAATGTTCCGCTATCTTTTGCCCTGCAAAACATCAGAATGTCCTAGGTCTCAAATACAGCTTGCCCGATGCCTTTCCTCCTCCGTCTCCCTCCATAGGGGAAATGAGTATCATTGCTTATTACCCTGAAAACACAGCCTTGGTGTAACGGGAGCTGTTTAACCCAGTTCTGTCTCAGGGTCTTTTCTTTTGTTGGGGGTGTCCTGGTTCAGCTCAGATGGCCAGTCACCAGGGATGGAAGCCAGGCCAGCAAAAAATCTCCAAGAACAAAAGAGGACGCAGCTTTTCTGAGACTCCTTTCCTCTCTCAGTTGAGCATGACTAAAGGGCAGGCCACAGAGTGTACCAAGAGGTCACAAAGAATTAAGGGACAGTGGGAAGTGCCATAAAAGGCCCACAGCAAGGATCACATAAAAGTTAATTCTGATATATCCTTCTCATGTTTCCTCCCTTTCCCCTATAAAAACGGGGAGGGGGGTAATCAGAGTGCTGTTTGGCTTGATTCCATTGTTACTTGGGTACATTTGTCATTACAAGAAAGGACATCTTTCCTAAGCCCCCCCCCCCCCCAAAAAATGGAGCTGACCCATGGCTGGCAGCAGAAACTTCCCTTTACTGCCGCAGTCCCTTAAGGCACAGCAAGGATCACACAAAAGTTAATTCTGATATATCCTTCTCATGTTTCCTCCCTTTCCCCTATAAAAACGGGGAGGGGGGTAATCAGAGTGCTGTTTGGCTTTTGCAACAGGGAGAAAAGAAGAAAGCTCCCCTGCTACTGTCCATTCTACAGCTGATGCCTGGAGCCAGAGCTAGGTCATTATTAAACTATCCTGGGTATAAAACTTCCTTGAAAGTCTCAAGTGATTTCTGCTCCCCTCCCTGGTAGTACAAGACTCTGTTTCCAATCTGAATAGGGTTCGTGTTGCAGTTTCTCTTCTTGAATGGAGCAGAAGCCTCTGCTAAACTTACCCCTCTTGAGACATTCTCTCTGCACTTCACTGAGCCCTGCGAGTTCAGCTGAATGTCTGTAGCAAGCCCCTTCAGCAATGATCCTGATTACAGGAAGAAAAGTGCATGCTGACTCTGGTAGACACATAGATGCTTGCTCCAGATGCTACGAAGGAAAGGCAGACATTGTGGGGATGGGGCCAACAGGCTCAACTCTCTCAAACCAGTCTCTTCTAAAGAAGGGGGAGGAGGAGGAGATTGGAGATTGGATTTATACCCCACCCTTCACTCGGCATCTCAGAGCAGTTTACAATCTCCTTTCCCTTCCCCTTCCCACAACAGACACCCTGTGAGGTAGGCGGAGCTGAGAGAGCTCTGAGAGAACTGCCCTTTCAAGGACAGCTCATGTCAAAACTATGGCTTTCTGATTCCCAACTCTCTAACTACCCTGGAGGAGTGGGGAATCAAACCCGGTTCTCCCAGATCAGAGTCTGCACACTTAGCCACTACACCAAACTGGCTAATATTAATCAGGTTCAACCCTGGTGCTGCCTAAGGAAATTAACCATTAGCAAATAGAAGTCTGAAAATCTTGAGGACCTGTTCAAGGAATCCAGGATTCCTTCCAAAGCTTGGAGAGCGCTTTGTAGTGACATGCTGAAAACAAGACTTGCACCCAGTTTGCTGTGGGTCAACATACGGATAGTAATGAGAGGCAGCCTCAAGACCTATAACCCTTCCGTGGAAACATGGCATGATTTGGAGCATGTGATTTCAAGATCTTTTGGCATGAGTTACCATGAGGAGGGGGGAGAGGAGAGTCCACTGTGTAAAGGGCATGTTCCTAGAGGTCAAAGTACTAACAGGAGGAAGTGCTGAGTTGTTCCCAGCACTTCCCCTGCTGCACCATTTTTACTTCTAGGAACTGCGAGAATTGTGATAGGACATAGATCCAAGCCAAGTTTCATCTCAGAATAATATAAACAGGAGGCTAAAGGAGAGAAGGTTAGTACAACTGATGTGGAATTAATAAATCATTGTAGGAAATGAACAGCACACATCCTGGTACTGAATGAAGACACATACAAATAAGTCTAAACTTAAAACTACTGTTGGATCACATCTGAGGAAGGAAGCTTCAAACCAAGGCAACAGAGGTTCCTGACGCATAGGCCGTGGACAGACTATTGTTCTGCCGCGCTACAGAAGCGCGGCAGAACAAGGCGGGGGGGGAACTGCCCCACAGCGCGGCGTTCAGATGCCGCCGCATGGAAGCCGCCTGCAGCATCCACACTGCGGGCAGCTTCTGGCGGTGGCAGAACACCGTACAGCTCCGCCCGCCTGCGTTCACACCCACCGGAAATGGGTGGAACGCGTGCGTAGCCGCCGGCACACCACTTGGAAGTGGTGCCCGGCTGCTGCGGGAGGAGCGCACCGCCAGACGAGGTGAGTCCAGGGCACCTCCACGGGGCAGATGCGGCAGTCTGGACGCCCGCTCTGCCTCCGCTTTTAAAGCGGAGGCAGAGCGGGCCAGACTGCCAGTCTGTTTTCAGCCATAGAATTAATTCCAGCATTCATTTTTCCCCCTACAAATCCACAAACATTTTATTTATGGGGAGAAAGGTCAGAGGTGTTTCCAAAAGTCATCATATGTATCTACCTTTTGCCAAGACAGGACAAATTCTTAGCCAAAAAAATACCAGAGAAAGACCTGTTGGTTCCTGAGACAGAAAACCTAAATCATACCCACCGTGGAAGCAACCTCATAATAAGGGGTCCACAAACTTGGGGTGGTTCCATAGTCAATCATTATTAAGGCTTACCAGCACCTCCCCCACTTTCCTGTGTCTTGTGGCAAACAGAACTGAAATGTGCATTGCTTATGTCTTTTCCAAATCTCAGTACAAAGTAAGAGAAGAATGTGCCTTTACTTCAAGCCCTCTGTCATACACAAAAGACTCCAGGAGACGAAGGCACATTTTCTATCACTTCACATCCAACTCAGAAGACAGGACCACCTCACTGCCTCCCTCCTCCTCAGTGGTAGAGCATATGCCTTGCATGAAGACAGTCCCTGGACAGAGTCACTGACAGAGTAGCCAGTCCTGACCTTCATAGACCAATGATCTGACTTCAGTATAAATCAGCATTCTGAGATCTGCTTTTCTGCAGAAATGTGTCTAGTGAGGTTTTTGCAATGCAAGGACATAATTCAGTGGCAGGTCTCATGCTCTGCATGCAGAATTTCCAAGTTCAGACCATCATTTCCACCTAAGAGGATCCCAGACAGCACAGCTCAGAAAGACCTCTGCTGGAGACCCT
Organism: Lepidodactylus listeri; assembly: GCA_029233225.1. Classification (NCBI taxonomy): domain Eukaryota; kingdom Metazoa; phylum Chordata; class Lepidosauria; order Squamata; family Gekkonidae; genus Lepidodactylus; species Lepidodactylus listeri. Next base: position 50,432,162 of record JARCFY010000015.1, on the reverse strand, counting down.
GGAGAGCTGCTGCTAGTCTCCACTGGAGAAGACAGAACAATGGTCCAACTTGATATAAGGCAGCTTCAGATGTTCAAATCTGAGCCAGTTTGGTGTAGTGGTTTGGAACAAGGACTCTGGAAGAACTGGGTTTGATTCCCCACTGCTCCACATGCAACTGCTAGGTGACCTCAGGCAAGCCACAGTTCTCTCAGAGCTGTTCTCTCAAGAGCAGTTCTCAAAGAGCTCACCTCACAGGGTGAGGGGAGAGGAAGGGATGAAGATTGTAAGCCACATGGAGACCATAGTGAAGGGCAGGGTGTAAATCTAATCTCTTCCTCCTCCTCTTCTTCATCTTTTCAATCATCATCTCAGCTTCAGTAAAACTGTTTTTAATTGGTTGGCATTTCTTTAATTTTGAATCTTAAATGTGGTAAACTATTTAAAAAGTTGATCATGTGGCTTAAACACATAAAAATAAATAAGACATTGATCTCTCTGATTCTACAAATAACATGTTTCAAGTAATCCATACGGGAAAGTAAGATCAAAAGCCGTCATATGCTGTTTTGAAAACAATGCTCATATTCTACAGTCACCTTGATTTGTGAATAAGAAAACGACACATCAAACTTTCATGTTTTTCATTTTATTATTCTAAATAAAAAACACACTTTTGTGTCAATGATGGAGTATAAAAGAATCCGATGTACAACAATTTTAGACATCTACTTTTTTTTTTCTTTGAGGAAGGAGAAAAGTTTTACAAAATATACAAACTTTACAGCAAATAGATAGTAAACACTTAAATAACCAGGTCAGTACCTAACAATTAATTTAACCAAAGGATTAAACAGCGATCACAATTCTCTGTGTTATTTCTGTTTCATCTGAAGACATCTGCATCTTTGGAGGAAAAGGATGGGAAGGGCATGGTTTTGACTTTACGAAAAAATGCTAAAGCATTGGTTCCAAAACATTTTTTTTAATGTTCAAAATGTTCTGTTGTAGAGGGGAATACCTGTTCCATGCCTTGAAACCCTCCCCCGCTGTGATGTTAACGGTAGGGAGAGATTCTTCACAAATGGTAGCATGTCAAACAGAGTGAAGCTATTCAATTACAATACTTTGTCTTTCTACATGTCTAAGGGTTTCAAAGCACTTTACACTTAGTACACCTCACAACTTTCCCCTGTGAGGTAGGTATTTTTAAATATCACACGCACACCCTGCCCCATTCTTAAGAGACCTGGGGTGAGCAGGTGGGTGTGTTTGAGGCAGACAGGTGATGTTACTTGGCCAAGGCAACCCTCAGCAGCAGAAACAGAAATGGGATCCTGATTTTCTGACTCCCAACTCTCTAACTACCCTGGCTAACATTTTACAACTGTAGCCATAGAATGCTTTCAAATGTTTAAATACACTGGCCATGTTTGCCTTGGGATATCAGCAGGGCAGGTTTGATTATGGTACTGGAGAACTAGAAGGAAAACAGCTGTAGAACTCTGCTCTGAGGATGAGGAAACCGTCCCTGCAGAAACCCAACATATAGCTCGTCTTCCATCAGTCCCAATGGTAGTTTCATCCTATTAAAAGAAACTGGGATTCTGTACAGCAACCAGCACCCTCTTAGAGATTCAAAAAACAAAACTCTGAACCAGAAGCCTCAAAGGCGGAGGCAGAGACCTGGCTATTCTGGATTGTGTAATAACCAGCCCTCAGAGCTCTCTCTTGGCAAAGCAGGGGACAGAGTTGGGTAAGATCAGCTCTTGGAACTGTAGACTTGCCAGGTTAGAAGCCTGGACTGCCAACAACGAGGTGGGCTGCCCTTCAGACTCTCAAAGGCCCCGTTCATGCCTGTAGGTCTAGATTCAGCTATAGATACTCGCAGCCCCAAGACTGGTCCAGACATTTACTATAGGAGTATAACTACTAACAGCTAAGCCCTAAGGCACCCACTTAAGATACAAATATAGAACTCTGCCAGCATGAGTTACACCGCAGGGGTAGTCTTGTCTGCAATATGCTTGAGTAAAGTCCCTCACTGTATCTCATTTGCTGCTCGCCATCAAGAGGAACAGAACAAAGAGGAAAGCTTGGGGGTGTGCACGACAGCAACTATTTTATTAGCCTGGGACATGGAAACAAGAGGATGGACATAAGTGCTTTTCCTCCTTGACGGATGTCAGAACAGTTTATCTTCACAACACTCCATAGAGGTAGGTACTATAAGAAGAGAGGCAAAGCAACCTGCCTCAAACTGCCCTTCTGGAATTGGTATCGGAGCTGATATAAGAAGCCAGGAATCCAGGGGGGGGGGGGGCTGTTCAGCTTTTCTGTCTACCCCTTCATAAGACAGGAGTCGGACAAAAGTGCATTTGGTAGAGGACTGTTTTCCCTTTAAGGGTAATGTTTTGTGGAAACTTGGGAGCCTCTTTGTAAGCAAAGGTGGCTTTGAAGACTCCGGGGCTTTGTCTTTGTGAGGTAGTTTGTGTTATGCCGAGGGACAGATCACAAGCCAGTGGCCACACAGACCAACATTCACCTCTCTCATCCCTCCCTCCCTCCCTCCCTTCCCCCAGCTGGATTTATCACAGGCAACTGCACTTTTGGAGAACTCAGTGTGCGCCACATGGCCACAGTCCAAATGGACTGCACCACATGCTTAACGTGAGCTGAGCCCCAATTTATGCCCTGCAGGCTTCTTCCTGCTCAGCGGCATCCCTCCAGCAAACACCTGTTTTAAAAAACCCAACAGTGTTGCATCACAAATAAGACCAAGAAGCTCCAACTTTGTCCCGAGGCCGCAGCTGGGCCCTCTTTCGAGCCATCGTTGCCACAGGGGACAGATAACCTGAGGAATATCTGGTATCTGACAAAGGGAGCTTTGATTCTTGGAAGCTTATACTCCAGACATTTTGTTGGGTCTTTTAACACGCTACTGGACTTGAACCTTGCCCTTCTACAGTAAACCAACATGGCTACCCGCCTGAAACACATAAAGCTGTCACAGGTGATCCTCCACCTGGCTGTGTGAACCCAGCCGCCACCCTGTTTCTCAAAGATCAAATCTAACACTGGATTAACCATCGTCTTTCCTTTCTCCCAACGCTTTTAGCAAGCTATTTGCCACCCCGTCCATCCATTTAAACATGATTAATCATTTATACATTTATCATTTGCTTTTAAAGGGAAGGGGGTTGTTAAACGTTGCAAAACTGCTTTGGGGGTTAGGAGGGCGTGTCTTGGTGGCAACCCATGCACTGGCCAATGGATGCCATTCACAGCCATTCTTTGCTGAATAGTTAGGGCTTTCTTAGATCGTCTTTGATTTCATTTAAAGGAAGGCGCAATGACACTTGATTTGGACTGAGGCCACCATCCAGGGTTACCCCTTTCCAACTATGCTGTCTTGTGGATGTGAGGGCAATCCGGCTGCGACATCTGTCACCCCACTGATCGACAGAGTTGTTTCAGCTACTATCCTGTCTCCTAGATAAAAATCCACTCACCCCACAAAGTGGTTATTTTTAGAACATTTTTATGCTGCTTTCCATTTAAGTAGGGACCCCAAGGTGGAAGCTCAATATAGCTCGTCTTCCACCATTGCCTGGTATGGATATTAGCTCTGGTATGAAAAAAGCTGCCCACTATTTCTTCCTCCTACAAGGACTAATACCCACTCGGAGGGGCATATATTTCAGATCCAAATGGCTCCCCCCTTCTGCTTTTAAATGAAATTAGAGATTCTGAAAGGTCTGATCACAGATATCTGATATCTTGTCTAGCTAGGATCTTACAAAACTGTCTTTCAGAATTTTCTACTGAATCTGCAAGGGTACATCCAACCCAGTCCCACTTCTAGTGTCCTGGCCCCACTAGTGGACCTCCTGAGGGCACCTGGTATTTTTGGCCACTGTGTGACACAGAGTGTTGGACTGGATGGGCCATTGGCCTGATCCAACATTGGCTTCTCTCCATGTTCTTATGTCTGCCTTCAGCCCACTGTGTACTTCTGACACATTCCATGTGACAGGATCGCAATGGATGTACTAGCTGGAGGGACTGATCACATTCCCCCTGGAATAAAGTTTTTACACTTGAACACTGGAAATGCAGTACCCCTCACAAAAGTGCTATTTTGAGAAAAGACAATTGAATTCCCCTCCACACAACAAATGAGAACAATGTGTGTACTTATTGCATAAGGGGGGGAAATAACACCTGGAAAGGCTGTAAACTTTCCATTCCTCCTTCTGGAGACATGTCCTTTAGGCAACCGTTTCTTTTGAATGCGCCTTTGAGCAAGGTTGTTGGCACTGTCCACACAGCCACATCAAAAACCCTCAAGAATAGGAGGGTTTAGACACTTGCCTCACTGGCAGAAGCCCATACTGGCATAAGGTACCACTGAAGGAGGTAAGGTACTCAAGGGTTTAATGCCCTAAGAACATTTCTTTCTGGAAAAAAGTCTACTGGAGAGTAAACACCACTGACAAAAACAGCTCACCATGCCCAGTGTCCAGCTAAGAAGCCTCTTAGGACACCGTACTCCTCGTACCCACATTTGGCCAAACATTCCTCTTCCACGTCCGTCCATCCCCCTACACACTCACAAACACACACGCTTTGTGAGTCCCCTTTCTTGTTTTGTTTCCCTTGCCCTAAAGTGGGACCTTACAAAATCATGCACTTATTCCATGGGAATGGGCAGAAGGCAATCTAAGGCTGGATATGAGACTGCACTGCCAAACAAACAAACAAAAACCCTAATAAAGCCCGAGCCTGCTGTTGTGCCTTTAAGGGCAACTTGCTCAACAGAGATCAGCAAACGAAGCTTTCCATCTGCTCATGTCCGCAGATCACATGGCCATTAAACGCATACAGGTAGGCACTGGTTTAAAAAAAGAAGAAGGCAACAATAGTGCAAGGGAAATACAAATTTCTCTAGCAAGAAGCTAAGGCTAAACGGTGCTACCCTATGCACGTTTACGTTGAAGTCCCATTTTATTCAATAGTGCTTACTCCCAGGTAAAAATTCTTAGCATTGCAGCCTAAGGATTCTCAACATACCTACTAGATTAGGAGTAAACGTCATTGAACAAAGTGGGATTTAACATCTGAGTTAACTTGCTTAGGGTTACATGGTAAATTTTTGTAATGTATATCATTCCCACCAGCAGCAAAGACGCACCTCCCTTTTCTTCCCACTTTCTCCCCAGCTATCCCTGTCTATTGATGTGTGGCATCAATATACCTTAGCAGCATAAATCTTTTCACGATCTCAAATTAAGAGACTGGAGGAGGGGGGCATGAAGGGGGGGGAATCAACCACTGGCAAAAAAATAGTCTATTTCCTAGATTACAGACGACAAGCATTGGAGTCGGCAGGAGGTAAACACGACAGGTTTCTCGAGAACCATGACACATCTAGCGTGCTGTTGTTTTCACAGGACAGCGATTTAAGACACACATCCCCCACACACACAAGGCAAAGGGAAATAAAGGACAATGCTAATGATGCCTGACCATTAAAAGTAATGAACTGAAGTGAGCTACAACGTCTCCGCAAGCCGAGCTTGCTCCCTGACCCCCCCCCCCCCCCCCCAATTCTGCTGCATCAGCTGTCTGTGTTTTTCTCGGTATCTTTGGAATGGATGATATACATGAAAGTCTGTTCGATGGTGAAGTCGGAGGGGAGGCTGCCTTTATGCACACCTATGTGTTTGCTCATGAGGTTAAGGGTAGAACTGTAGTGGCCGCAAACTGTGCACCGGTACATGAGGGCGCCGGAGTGTGTCTTCAGGTGGCACTTGATGGTGGAACGACCCCGGAAGAACTTGTGGCACACTTTGCACTGGTAGGGCTTCTCCCCTGTATGGATCCGTCGGTGGTAGTTGAATTCACTCGTGTGGGCGAACCTTTTCCCGCACACCTTGCAGCTGTATTTGCTGTTTCCAGGCTGGTTCTGGAGAGCCACGTCCTCGCTTAGGAACTCGTCCGGCAGCTTCCTCTTCTGCAGGGCTTGCTGGTGGAGGCGGTCCCCAAAACTGGGCCGAACGAGGTCCAAGCTGTTGCTGCACTTGTGCTGGCTTACGTGGTAGCGGTAAGCAGCTTCCAGCTTAAAAGCCTGGCCACAGTAGTGACACCGGAACAGGGCTTCCTCCAGGCTTTGGTGTACTGCCATGTGCTTCTCCAGGAGGTGCCTGTCCACAAAACTGTTGGCACAGATAGAGCAAGAAAAAACGGAGATACCCAGGTGGGAAAGCATGTGCCACATCAGGCTGCAGAGATTTAGATGCCGCTGGTCGCACAAGTCACACGCTTGGCCTTTCAGGTTCACGTGGTCCAAGATGTGGCCCCGGACCATGTGAAAATCTTTGGCCAACACCTTGCCGCAGGCAGCACAGGCCAAGTCCCCGCTAAACAAGCTGACCTTCCCTATTAATGGGTCGCTGGGATGGACAATGATGTTGTTATCAAACACCCCTTCTCGGCGGTGGAGGTTAAGCTGCCACTGAGTGAAAAACTTAGTCTCGCACATGTCACAAGAAAAAAGGAAGATCCCGATGTGCGACAGGACGTGAGTGACTCTGGAGTTCCTGTCTTGGAAATGGGTCTCGCAGACTTTACAGTTGCCAGTCAGGAGGTCTACATGGTCCCTGGCATGCTGGCGGATCAGCTGTATGTTAGGCTCTAACACCTTCTTGCACACCTGGCAGGGCATGGCCTTACTGTCCCGGGTGTCATTGTCGAAAGAGAGCTCCTCCTCACTGTCGTCACTCAGCTCAATAACTTCTTCTGCAGCCCCGAGCTCCTCAGTAGGATCTTCAAAAGCTAGCTCGTCTTCCCCCAGGTCTTCCAGCTGTAGCTCATCCATGTGCCCAAAGCCCTGGTCCTTGGAGTGGTCGCTATTGCTAGGGCAGGAGTTACTGCCTGTGGATATGTCCAGCGAGGCATCAGAGGCAAAAAAACTGCCTTTGCTGTAATCCCCATTGCTCTGGAACTTATACGGCTGGCAAGAGCTCACAGTGTTTTGTACCGCCACACTGACGCTGCTGAGACCAGCTTGAGACACCATGCTTATGCCACCAGTGAACTGTGCGGGTGATTCCTGTTCTTCCGTTTTGGGAGTCTGCGGATGCATTAAATTATGACTGGCTTCATTCCCAGGATCGTCTTTGTAGCCGCCTGCCGCTTCGCCGTGCGAGTTAGAATTCCGCTCTAGTCCAAGGTGCTCCCCGCTGTTCCGGTTTTCATGGTTTGGCTCGGCCAAAGCACCGCCCGGCCGACTTTCACCTGAGATGGAGGGCTGTTTGGTGACAGCGGAGTTTTCCAAGTCTGGGAAGGTAGCATGGCAGGCCTTGAGCAAATCCTCCATGCCCAATTTTTCAGCAACTTCGTAAATGACACCCACGTTGATCAGGTCCGTGAACAGCTCTGAGGTATAGACAAAGCTTAGAATCTTTTCAAAGTTGGCCGGAGTGATGAAGTCCACCACGTAGGTGCGGGCAGCATCCAGCCCTGAGTTGAGGAAGAGGTTCTGGAAATAGCCAGCTGCACACGCCAGCACTGCTTTGTGAGCAGGAAAGGAACGGCTACCCACCACAATGGTAACATCGCACATCGTTTCTGACAACCTGCATTTGTTAAGTTCCTTGAGTAGGTTGTTGGGGTGATCTGTGCTGTGTAGTTTAATCCTCATGCCCATCTTGGCAGCTGCTGACAGGCTCCTTCTCCTGAGCACGTCACGTTCACAGGTTCTTCAGCTGCACAAGGTACTGGGGCGTGCAAGGATCTGAGTCACGCTGGGCAAGGGACTCTAGAGAGAAGAGTAAAAATATGAAAGGCTAGGGTTTTTCTCATGTTTTTGTAATGCAGAGTAGAACTTTTACTACTTAGGTAAAAAGAACACAGAACGGTAGATCCAGGTGGTCAGCCGTGTTGGTCTGAAGCCATAGAACGAATTTAGAGTCCAGTGGCACCTCCAAGACCAACAAAGATTTATTCAAGGTATGAGCTTCCGTGTGCAAGGCACAAATATTTGAAAAAGTGTGCCTGGCACATGAAAGCTCATACCTTGAATAAACCTTTGTTGGTCTTGGAGGTGCCACTGGACTCTAAAAAAGAACACAACAACTTTACAATAAATGCTCTTTCTGGGGAAAGGGGAATAGCACACACTACAACCACAAATTAGAAAATCATAATGAAGCACTATCTCGTGTTAAACCAATGCACTTGGCACAATCTCACACTATTCTTCCTGGACCATTTCTTCCCTCCTCACATGCACTCGGTGGGATCTGCTCTGTATCTTTGATCAAAGACATAGAGGCCATTTCCCCAAGTGAGAAAACATGTAAGGGAATAATAGCCACAAGATCCCTTCCAGCGATTCCTCCCTTACATGTTTAGTTTACCTTTCAGCTTCTTACTACACTACCTGAGAACTTCGTTTTAAAGATCCGTATTTTCACCTAAAGCAATTTTACAAACCCCACTTAACAATGTGCACTAAGGGCTCAGAAAGTTTATAAACTAAGGTGGTAGTGTGCCAAGCATACCCAAGTCCCTACCACACATTTCCTTCAAACACAACCTGTTGCAGTTTGTTCACGAGCCTCTGGGAAGCTTTAAACTTTGCACCCAGCTGACCAAGAGTTCTACAAACAAGAGAAGCCAAGAGTTCTTATTAAAACTCCATCGCCTGCTTTCCTAATGGAACAGGACACCAGCAGGGACACTGTTCAAGAACTCTGGCAGTCTTGCACCCACCCTGAAAAAAGAGCATTACGGAACAACAAATTCAGCCACCAGAGTAGGATGGAAGGACACTGGAAAAACTGTACCCTGACTCAAGTGCTAATGCTTGATGCAAGAAAATGAGGTAACAGTGATCTCTTCATGACCAAAGGAAACAATAAAGGCGGCCCCCCACCACCATCACTATATTGTGGGGGGAAGGAGAAATACAGAAGCATGCACAAATGGTGTGATGGCACAGAATATCAGGTAACCAGAGCCTCCAGCACACTTCATCAAGTGAGACACGTCTAGATCATCATTTTATTGGTAGGACAAACAAATGTGGGGAAAGACTGTTAAGAACAGAATGGGAAATACTGCAAAACAGTTTCTCATTTGCGGGATGGGATGGGATGGGACAGTGGGGCTCTCGGGGAGGAGGAAAGTGAACAAGAAAAAGTTTTGATTCTGGAGAAAATAAGAAGAAGCGGCGACTAAAAGTGCAGGAGACTAAAGGATGGGGGAAGGGGGGGGGCTCGGGCAGTGGGGCTGGGGAATGGCGCGAGTGCGGCTTCAAGAGCTAGGGGACGGGGAAAAGGATGGCGGAGAGGGAGCTGAAGGGGCTTCCAAGCTGCAGAAACGGGACACAAAGGAACCCGGGGAAGAGGGGGAGCTCCCCAGGAAGTGGTGCGCGGGGCGCTCCTCCTAAATACACAGGAGGGCCGGCAAAGAGGAGGGCATGAGAGGGGTATGAGCTGGCCAAGAGAGAAAGGGGGGCTGCGAGGAATTAAGGAAGGAAGAAGGGGATGGGGGGGGGGTCCCCCATGACGGGCGGCCGTTCTGAGCAGGAGTGGGGGGGGCCTGCTTTCCCTCCGGGAGACGGGGAAGGGTTGCCCCTTACCCGGGCGGCTGCGGGCACCATCCCCGCTCTGGCAGGCACACAAAGGGCTCCGGCGGCTCCCCCGGCCCGGCCTCCCTCCCCACCCGCCCGGCCTCGCCGAGGAGGTGCTGCTCCGGCCCCGGCCAAGAGGCGCCATCCGGCCCCGAGACGGCCGGGCCCAGCGCCGCCCCCAGCCCCGGAGGGGGCACTGCAGCAGCAGCCCTGGCTTCAGGGGATTCGCGCGGGAGCCGAGGCGCCGGCTGGATGGCAGGCGGAGGCGGGGGCTAAAAAAAGCGGCGGGGAGGGAAACGAAGAAACGCTTCGGAGGAGGGGGGGGGGGAGCGTTCTTGTGGGGCGGGAGGTAGGGAAAAGCCGTGGAGGGCGCTTGCGTGGGTCGCCGTGCTGGGGGAATGGGGCTGCCCAGAAAACCAACAAAGGCGAGGCAGCGCCGGGACTCTTAGAAAAGAAGGTGCGTTGTTTTTGCAGCGCCGCCCTCTAGTCCAGAAGCCTTCCCTAATCCGTGGGAAGGATGCACTCTGCACCTGCGCAGGAACAGTCTCGGGGCTCCCTGCTATTGGAAAACACACGCCAAGGGCAGGGGAGCCCTAGCAGAAACTGAGCACGCGAAGCTGCCTGGTGCTGTGTCAGAACACTGGTCTGCCTCGGTCGGGACAGTCTCTTTCACATCCCCTAGTACATGGTTCGACTTAACTAGAGATGCCCCGGGACTGAAGCGAGAACTTTCTGCAAAGTGAATGCTGTAGCGCTGCACCCCAGCTCCCTCCTCTAGGGAGTGTCTGTAGGCCTCGTTTAAACCTGACGCTGTGGCAGAGAGCTTCCCTGGGCACTTTGGCATTGGCTCCGTGCCTTGTTTGAAATGCTGCCACCTGTGCAAAGCAGTGATGTGTGTGTTAGTGCTGCACCACCAGAGATTAGTAGCCATTACAGGTGGCATGCTACTCTGGCATGCTAACTGAAAAGTACTGGGGTCGGAGATGCATCTCAGTGAATCAGCACATGAAGTTTATTAGGTGGTAGGAGATGACGTGTCTGAGCTGGGCTCAGCGGTCTGCTTATATGTGTACCTACTGTGCCCCCGGCCTCGCCCACACACTTGATAGGATTACAATTAATACAATTAAGTTCCCCCAGGTCTGTGGCCCCTATTTCCATCCTGGCTGACCGATTGGTCTAAATTACAATCCAGCCAGTCTATTGTGTTCTGGAGCGAAGCTCTGACTGTGCCTGGCCATGTGCTTGCCCCAGACCGCATGGCCTGACCGCATGGCAGTCGCCATTAGAACACAACACTAACTGAGCATGTCTAAGCTCCTTTGTGCGGAGTAATAACACAGTTTAAAGGTGACTCTAAGGTTATGCGAAGTTGCACGGGGCAGCTCTGTGCCTTGTCAGCTTCATGTTTCCCTCGTGCCTCGTCTGCATATGCAGAAAAATGAGGTGGCAGGAGTCTTGTGAGGTGTCTCACTTCAGAAAGGGCTGCCTGTCTCACTTCAGACTGGTGGAGGCACTGAGGGGTATACTTTATTTATACTTTAAGCAGAGGCTTTCTTAAAGCCTGTCCAGCATATATGGCCTTCAAGATGGTTTATGAACTTCCATCAAAATTAATCCACATAGCTGATGGACAGGTGTTTCCAAGTCTGATCTCTGCTCCTTAAGGTTAACCCCACAAGCAGATCTAACAGGCTACAAGGCAGTGAGGGCCTTCTCAGCTGTGGCGCCAAAAGTCTGGAACTTTCTCCTCAGGGAGATCCATCTGATCCTTTCTGGTGCTGGCTTCTGCCAATGGGTGAAGACTTTGTTTTGTTTGGCATTCCCTCAACAAACCCTCCTTCCTAACCAATGTTTCATGTTGTTTTCATGTATTTTGTGTGTATTTTAACTCTTAATTGTTTTAATGATGTTGAGGGGGTTGGTTTTAAATGCTTCTAAACTGTGGTTTTATTATGTATGTTTTAATTTGTTAATCCACCTTGGCGCCCCTTGTGGGGCAGAAAAATGAGATACAAATTTTGTAAATAAATAATCTTTACCCATACCCCTTTCTTGCTGTCTCATTCTCTTAATTTAACTGGGAGCTGCGGAGGGACTTGCATTTGAACTGGCTATAGGCCCAACGGAAGGTTGCCTGATTCCCACTGTAAATTCTCCCCATGTAAAAACTCCCTCAAAATGAAATTATCCGGGGACAGGATTGTAGTCTAGCCCTTTGCCTGCAGTATTAGTTTTCTCCTTGCAGGGAATTACAGTGATAGGGGAACTTTGAAACGTGCAGTACCTCGCTGGCAGTTTGAAGTGATAATATCTGTTCTACCACCTCAGGCCTCTGGCACCTCATTACTTCCTCATTAATGGTGGTAAAGAGGGGGCTGTGATAGGGAGCAAACATCCTCCTTCAGGATGGGGGCTGAGGTTCAGGCCACCCTATTGAGAATTTTGGAAAGTTTCCCTTCAAAATCCACAGTTGCTAGAATTTAAATTCTGTTCCCCCCCCAAAAAAAGACGGGTTTTATCATTCCACAAATGTGCACATTTTCAATGTCATACACATTTCCCAAATGCTAAGAACTCTTTCATACTGGCACCTTAACCATTTATACAGGTGAACCCAAAGCTCAAGGCAGGAAATCAAAAATGGTGCTTAATGAACAGCATAGCTGACAATTTGCTCCCCTTCGATTATACTTTGAAAACCGTTGCCTGAAATCTAACCTGAGCTAATGGAGCAGCTGGCCTGGGACATGAAAAATAGAAGTGCCAGGTATATGCAGGTATGGGCAAAGAAAGTGCTAGAGTGAGGCTGGGCTCACAGGAACTTGATTCCTTTTTTAGTGGCCACGTGTGCATGACTTTAGGAACTGAGATTTGTTGTTAGATACCAGAGAGCTGAAATTGGCTTTGGTCCCTCACCAAATGTATATATAAAGGCAAAATGTGTTTCCTATTGCCCATGGAAAACAAAAAAGTTGAGAGAGACACTTTCCAAGTAAGCGAAGCAATCTTTTGCACACCAGATTAAATATGGCTGGCAGCAGGCTAGTTCCAGTGTTAGGAATAAATCCAGTGCACTGCAAAGTAGTAATTGTGCATGAAGGGGAAAGGAGTCAGCATAGAAAAGATGCACCTGTACTCTTATGCAAAATTGTTGTTCATAAGGGAGAGTTTATGGTCCATTTGTGTAGGACAGGTTAAGTTTTCAACTATCGCACACAATCTTTAGTCGGGTATTGAACCGAACAAAGCTATTTTCACAAGTGGGAAATTGGATTTTGTTTTCCCCATACCCTATAACTCAAATGCAAAACCCTCATTGGCTACAAATGTGTATCATAGTTGCTGTTATAATTTCTAAGATATCTACAATTTGTTAAAATCGACTGTGGCAAAATAGTACCAGAGACGATACTTGCCCATCGGCATGCAATCTAAAGAAGGCAGATAAAAAAGGAGAACATAAAAGGAAATGTGTCTCAGATTTGCAGAGCAGAGTCTCTAAAAGTTAAAAGAAGAATACTGCTTTCTCCCCTCTTTTTCTTATGCACATGCAGACTGATTCAGTGCATGCATTACTAAAAATAAGTCTTAATGAATTCAAGAGGAATTATCCCAATAAGTGTGCATGGGATTGAAGACAATGAAATATTAGTCATATAGAAATTAAAAAGCAAGCATCTTTCCTGTTTCTGATGATGAGCAGGCACAACTCCTACCACAGTAGGAAGATGGTCAAGTTTGGTGTAGTGGTGTAGCCAGTTTGGTGTAGTAGTTAGGAAGCGCAGACTCTACTCTGGGAGAACTGGGTTTGATTCCCCACTCCTCCACATGCAGCTGCTGGTCTGATCTCAGGTGAGTTACGAGTTGTTTCAGAGCTGTTCTCTCACAAGCAGTTCTCAAAGGAGCTCTCTCAGCCCCACCTACCTCACAGGGTGTCTGTTGTGGGGAGGGGAAAGGAAAGGAGATTGTATGCCACTCTGAGACTCCTTCAAGCAGTGAAGGGCGGGGTATAAATCCAATCTCTTCCTCTTCTACTTCTGTGGTCGTATAAGCCCACCCTACAGTATTCTGGACTGAAGGGGTTTAAAAGGGGGCTTGCGAACTTTAAGAAGCATGGCAATTTCTGTTGGTCTCCACACAGAACTACTTACTTTGAATTAAAAAATACCAGAGAAGTAACTGTTCAACTATAGTAGCAGGGAGAAAAAGGAGTCTTATGGCATCTTAAAGACTAACGAGTTTTGTATTCATGCATAAGGTCTCATGGAGTAGAGCCTACTTCATCACACATGTTGATGAAGTTACAAATAAAAAATGTAAACGGCAGAGTAAAATAGTCATTAAAATGCAGGAAATACAGGGCAAGATGTGATCGTGTGAAAATGAAATGCGTGGAGACCATTTACAGTTGCAGTAACTAGGTTATCTTGCTAATTTTGCAGATTAACAGGTAGTGGCTAAGAGCCCTGATCCGGCTAGCCTGATCTCATCAGATCTGTGTCGCTAAGCAAGTTGGTCCTCATTTGATAGGAGACCGCCAAGTAAATCCAGGGATGCTTTGCAGACGAAGGCAATGGCAAAACCCACCTCTGTATGTCTCTTGTCTTGAAAATAATACGGGGTCACCATAAATCAACCGCAACTTGACGGTACCTCCAAGCCCCTATAGATAAGGAGTCCCAGCTTTGATACGCTGTGTATCTTTTGTGAGGTCTTACTATCTACATCTGACAAAGTGGACTTCAGCTCCCCCAGTCCAGGGCTTATGCTAGAATAAAAGGTCATTAATTCATAGGGTCACCATAAGTCAGAAGTGACTTGACCCCTACAAGACTCCTGTTTAGTTTTGCTCTGGATAATTATAAAGCTGCCCATTCCTAAATTCTGGGGGATTTTAATGTTCCTCAGTAGCCTAATAAGCATTTTCCCATCCACAGACACTCTGGTAATTATACTGCAGGGCAAGCCCCATTTTGACTGGGGCTAGGGTTGCCAGCCTCCAGGAGGTGTAGCCAGAAATATTAAACTCCGAAAATGGGCTGCATCTCAGAGGCCACCGAATCATACAGAAGTTCCACCAATAAGAATTCACAAGTATTGCTGTATTGAAAACAGTACACCACTGCAGTCAAATTCAAAGTCAGTACTGTTGAACTCACAATAGCTGAGATTTACTGTGGAGTTTTTGTTCCTTTTTGATGAAAGTGTAAACTTGTCATCCTGGATGGGAGACCAGGAGATTCTCACCAAAGGTCATTCCCTTGGGAGGCTTTAAAAGTTTTCCTCACTGTTTCGTTCAGCATAAGATTCATTCTCACTGTAATAGCAACTGAAGAATTCTTACGGAAACAAGGATTACTATAACGGGAACTTGTATTGCTATTACTGTTGTCTCCAGGGGTCCTTTCGTAAAAAAAGAGGTGCAGGAGCTCATTAGCATAACTCATTTGCATATGCCACACCCCCTGATGTCACCGGAAGTGTCAGAAGGCCACACACCCCTGACATACCTGGAAGTGTGTTAGAAGGAAGGAAGGAAGGGAGGGAGGAAGGGGGGAAGGAACAAAAGGAACAGGAAGGAAGGTAGGTAGGTGGGGGAGAGAGAGAAGAAAGAAAGAAAGAAGAAGGAAGGAAGAGGAAGGTAGGTGAGTAGGTGGGGGACAGAGAGAGAGAAGAAAAGGAAGGAATGAAGGAGGGAAGGAACAGGAAGGTAGGTAGGTAGGTAGGTGGGGGAGAGAGAGAGAGACATTGAGTGGGGTGAGTGGGAGGGAGGGAGTTTCTTTGCGTGGGGGGGTGGGAAAGGATTTGAGTGGGTTGGGGTGGGTTGGGGTGGGAGTTTCTTTGCGTGGGGGGGGGGTGGGAAAGGATCCTTTCCCCGGCCGGCGGCTTGCCACCGGCGCGGGAACATGGAGTGGGGTGGCTGGGTGGGAGGGAGGGAGTTTCTTTACGCGGGGGGTGGTAAAGGATTTTTTCCCCGGCCGGCGGCCTGCCGCCGGCGCGGGGACATGGAGTGGGGTGGGTGGGAGTTTCTATGCGCGGGGGGTGGGGGGTGGGAAAGGATCCTTTCCCCGGCCGGCGGCCTGCCACCGGCGCGGAGACAAGGGGAGTGGGGTGGGTGGGAGTTTCTATGCGCGGGGGGTGGGAAAGGATCCTTTCCCCGGCCGGCGGCCTGCCGCCGGCGCGGGGACATGGGGAGTGAGATGGGTGGGTGGGAGTTTCTATGCGCGGGGGGTGGGGGGTGGGAAAGGATCCTTTCCCCGGGCGGCGGCCTGTCGCCGGCGCAGGGACATGGGGAGTGGGGTGGGTGGGTGTTTCTATGCGCGGGGGGTGTGGGGTGGGAAAGGATCCTTTCCCCGGCCGGCGGCCTGCCGCCGGCGCGGGGACATGGGGAGTGGGGGGGTGGGAGTTTCTATGCGCGGGGTGTGGGGGGTGGGAAAGGATCCTTTCCCCGGCCGGCGGCCTGCCGCCAGCGCGGGGACATGGAGTGGGGTGGGTGGGAGTTTCTATGCGCGGGGGGTGGGGGTGGGAAAGGATCCTTTCCCCGGCCGGCGGCCTGCCGCCGGCGCGGGGACATGGAGTGGGGTGGGTGGGAGTTTCTATGTGCGGGGGGTGGGGGGTGGGAAAGGATCCTTTCCCCGGCCGGCGGCCTGCCGCCAGCACGGGGACATGGATTGGGGTGGGTGGGAGTTTCTATGCGCGGGGTGGGGGGTGGGAAAGGATCCTTTCCCCGGCCGGCGGCCTGCCGCCGGCTCGGGGACACTGAGCGGGGTGGGTGGGTGGGAGAGAGGGAGTCTCTTTGCGCGGGGGTGTGGAGTGGGAGAGGGCCGCCGGCTCGGGTACATTGAGCAGGGGGTGGGGGTGGGAGGGGGTCCGACCCAGCAGCGGCCCTGCTGGGGGCGGGGCTTTGTAATGTGCCCGCCCCCCAGCGTCTTCACTGGCGGAGCGGCGCTCCGCCTCGCTCCGGCCCCAACGGAGCCCTGATGACGCTGCTGAGATAAGGGGGACAAAGGTGTGCCATCTTGTAGCTGTTGGGTATGATCGCTTACTGTGTACTGTGTTTTGTGTATTGTATATTTTATGGATAACGTCTTAGTGTTTTTAGTGGTTTATGTATGATAAATCTGTTGGTAGCCGCCCTGAGCCGGCCGTTAGGCGGGGAGGGCGGGATAGAAATCCCCAAAATTTGGCAACTGTACCTTTATAAATTCTGTGTGTTCAATGGTACTGACTTTGTATTTGACGACAATGGTGTACAGTGGTGTACTGTTTTCAACAGAGCAATATTTGTGAATTCTTAGTGGTGGAACTTTTATATGATTTGGGAACTTCTGAGATGCAGCCCACTTTCAGAGTGTAATATTTTTGGTTACAGCAGCTCTCGCACTCCGTTGTCCTTTGTTGTTTTCGTTAGCCTCCAGGTGGTGGCTGGAGATTCCCCGCTATTACAACTGATCTCCAGGTGACGGAGATCAGTTCACCTGGAGAAAATAGCTGCTTTGGAAGTTGGACTCTATGGCATTATGCCCCAAACTCTGCCCCCCTCAGGTTCCCCCTCAACATCTCCACGTATTTCCCAATCCAGAGCTGGCAACCCTTATTGGGGCCCCGTTTTGTAGTGTAATTGTTAATTTTGAGCAGGGTGCAGTATAAACAAGGCCCACAAGATGGCAGACTCCTTTCATTCAATATCTGACTAATGTCTTATCTGCCCTCTGTCTGTCTGTGAAAATTTTCTTTTCATGTGAAGTTTTGTGTAAGTACTGCAGAAGCTCTTGACTTCCATGGAGGTATCTTGGATTTTAAGATGTAATGTACCTTGTAAAGAGCAGAGACCTCAGATAGGCATGGCCTAGAGGCATTTTTCCTGTTAAATTACCCTTGTTGTTTATCCAAACTCAGATTATTCATTCTTTTTGAAGGTAAGCGTGTTTGTGCTCCAGCAGAGTATCAGTAAACAAATGCAGAGTTCCCTCTGGGGATTGATGCTTCTGATTCATTCTGTTCCAGCGCTGCTTCTGTGCAGCTCATAATTATTTTATCATTCGAACTCACTTTATTATTTCAAAGCCACAAACTCATTTACTTTGTTTGCCACTTTTATTTCAGAGATCCTGCGTAAGCACTCTTGAGAAGGTGAGAACTGAAACTTTTTGGGGTGAGTTTGTGCTCTCCACAACTTGGAAAAACTTGGAGGGAAATATATCTTCACAGCAGGGTTACCAGCTCTGGGTTGGGAAACACTCAGAGACTTTGAGGATGGAGCCTGGTGTTTGGGGAGGGGAGGGACCTCATCAGGGTACAATGCTATTGAGTCCACCCTCCAAAGCAGCCATTTTTTCCCGGGGAACTGATGAGATCTTCACAATAAAGAGCTAGAATATATAAATTTCCCACCTATTTGTTTTCAGATCAGCTTATTTTGTCAATAGAAACAACCTACTTTGGTACTGATAGATCCAGTTGGTCAGCCATGTTGGTCTGAAGCAATACAACAAATTCAGAGTTCAGTGGCACCTTTAAGACCAACGAAGGTTTATTCAAGGTATAAGCTTTCGTGTGCATGCACACTTTATCAAATACATTACAATGGCAGTCAAGGTTCAAACTTATAGCCAGGGAATAAACAGCAAATTAACATGCAACATGATCACAAAATGACTTGCATGGGAAATATTTGAAAGACATAGGGTGTGTTCAGGCGGGCAGCTAATCCTGCCATTGGCCCGTCTGTAATTTGATCTACCGTATTTTTCGCTCCATAAGATGCACCTGATCATAAGGAAAAAACAGGAAAAATGAAACAGAAAGAAAGAGAGAGAGAGAGAGATAAAGGAAGGAAGGAGGAGGAGAGAGAGAAAGAAAGAAAAAGGAAGAAAGAAAGGTGGGGACAGAGAGAGAGACAGAAAGACAGACAGACAGACAGAAAAAAGGAAAGGAAGGAAGGAAGGAAGATAGAGAAAGGAAAGAAGAGAGACGTCAGCATGCCATGCAAAGCCAGGCCTTTCTGTGCAAAGTAGCCACAGAGCTTAATCTGTGGGCGGGGCTTTCTGCTGCTGGCTGTTTTAAAGAGGAAAAGCACTTAAAGGGAAAGAGTACTTAGCCTGGTGGGGTTTTTCCTGCCGTTTCCCTTTTAAGTCTTAACAGCTCAGGCCCAGCAGGGAGGGGCGGGGAAGGCTGGGATGCTAGCCTGAATGGCGTTCCCCTGTGTTCCTGCTGAAGAAAGAGCCCTGTTACAGGTAAGAAAAGCTCCATATTCGCTCCATAAGACGCACACACTTCCCCCCCCCCACACACTTTTTTGGGGAGGAAAAGTGCGTCTTATGGAGTGAAAAATACAGTAGATCTTTTAATCCAGTATTGCATGACCAGACAGCTCCCCTGTGAATCGCTTTACCACATGTGACTCTGCGGTGGATTGTCTAGACAACATCCACCTTCAAAAGCTGTGCAGTTGGCTTTTTTTTAAAAAAAAATCCTGTTTGTGTATGTGCATATCTGCTTATGTGCCTCACCGTCTGTGGACGTTGCATGTTTAAGCGGTTATGCACGCATCACTAAGTTTTTTACAATGGCGGCTGTTCAGGATGGTCTGGAGACCATCCCTATGGGCTGACTGCATATGTGCATCGTAAGAAAATTGTGCATTCTCACAATTTCTTGTTGCCTTCTGAATGAGCAAGCCAGACATTTTATGCCTAAGCCAAAGCTAGTAATGTCCTTTCTGCTATTAGAGCATGACTCCCAGAAGTCCTTGCGGCAGTGACCTGCCTGCAAGCAGCTTGAGAATTAGAGTATCATAAATCTTTTTTGTATAAGACAACTGGAGAGCCATAAAGTTAAAAACCCCTAGACTTGAGATCCTGGTCAGGAAAACCCCCTTGCTTAGAGCCCCTAGACCAGTGATGGTGAACCTTTTAGAGACCGAGTGCCCAAACTGCAACCCAAAACCCACTTATTTATTGCAAAGTGCCAAATGATGATAATGCTCAGTATTTTCCTGTTGTCCTTGTTTCAAAATGTGTTATTTCTATCTTTATATTAAAACACTCTCAGTCTTTGACCCGACTTTAAACGTGATGGTAATAACACGGTTCTCTCAGTCCCAGCATTTTCTCCTTCCGCTCAGGCCCCAAATGAGGAGAAACATAAAATGGATGTTACACTTGCCTATTCCTGACTCCTCCAAGGTACTACAAGATAATCAGTTTTTCTATACTGCTACAGTCCTCCTACAGTTATTGTTCAAACTTCATTCCTGCTAATTGTTTTGACTTAAACACAATCATAATGCTGGGGGGGTCCCATGTGAATGTTCAAAACACCGCTGAGGCTTCTAGGTTATTGTCCCTTTACTTTTTTTTGTCCTCTTTTCTCCTTCCAGCATAACTAATCACTTCCTGTTCTTTCCGTACAGTTGCCAGCCTCTAAGTGGAGCCTGGAGCTTGAACTCATCCCAAAAGTACAGAAATCAGTTTCCCTGGAGAAAATGGTGGATTTAGAGGGTAGACTCTATGGCATAATACCTAGCTGAATTTCCTCTCCTCTCCCAACTCGACCATCCCCAGGCTCCACACTAAAATCTCCAGGAACTTCCCACCCTGGAATTGACAGAGGCTCAATGGTTCTCTCTGTATTACAAGAGCAACAAAAAGAGGGACACAGGAAGACATATGGGGTGGAAGGTTTCTTCGTTTTTAATTTCCACTTACCCTCTGGCTTTTGCTTGTCTTTCCTTCCCTCCAATTCTCCCCCCATCAGTTAGCTCAGTTTTTCTTCCCCCTCAGCCTCTTGGTCTGCCTTCGGGCCCTTCTATTCCTGCCCACTCATGCACCTATCTAGGCTTCTTGCCTGCTCACCTGACCAGTCTTCCCTTTCCGTTACTGTTTGCTCACCCCCAGTCTTTCTTTCCCCCTCCTTCTCGTCCAGTCACTCCAGCCCAGTCACTCCTGCCAACGCAACAAAGGGGAAGGGGAAAGAAGCAGGCAGGTTGGGGAAGTAAGCTGAAGCTGGATTTATTGCCACCTCCATGATTTTCTGTGCCATTTGGGATCATTATAGAAACTCAACATGCTACCCAAATTCTGTTTTGCTTCTCACTATCAAGTCGTACACAAACAATGCTGCCGCCATTTTTTTAACACCATCGCCCATTTTAAAAATATCGGATTTTCCTGCAAACTCGTGGGCTCTACTAGATTTGCAGAATCCTAAACTCTAGCAAAGACAGGGCCCTTTGTTGGGATTATCAGCTGCCTGGAGAAAAAATACTGTTTCCCTTTAATAGAGGCTTAATGGGCTGTTATGTTCCAGGAGATATGGTTTACCTCCATGCCAGGGAGAGCTTCAGCTGCCTGTTTTCACACATTAAGATGCTATTAAGGGGACAAGCTTTTTCAGAGCCACCCATGGTGATTAGATGTAATCTCAGACTAGTTTATGCCACAAGGATGTTGTGAGAACAAAATGGGGGACAGGAGAACAATGTACACCACCCACGGCATCTTGAATGAAGGGCAGGGTAAGCATGTACTGAATAAATAAGTAGATTGCCAAAACCACTGCTTTAAAAGTATGATCCTTACAAGTGCGGATCCACAACAAAGCATTGCAGATTCATTTTACCTCTCCTGAGGATAGCTGCAAAGATGGGATTTCTCCCACCTTTTCAGCCTCCCTTGGAGCTGAGAAAGTAGCTGCTGGCATTTTCCAGCCAAACATTCTGTATCCCACAAGGAAGGCTGAAAAGTTGGGTAGAGACCCACCTCTGAAGCCTTCCTCAGGGTCACGTGAGCAGTTTCTCCCCTCAAAGTCCCAACATTTTGTTTCTCTCTTATATGATGTTGTTGTGCTGTGAAAGTAGTAAACAAGATTTTTTAAAAATGAGCCATGACTTTGGCTACAAAGTGGGGGGAAGTATTTAGGCCCCCGCACAGTTCCAAAGGAACCAAACATGATGATTCATGAGTGCCGGTGAGCCCTAAAATAACTGAAAGTAATTAATTAGCCAGAACATGGCGGGTGGCAGCAAAATTACAGAGGAAAGTGAGACCTTTGCTGAAGGGGACTTATTTCTGTGTTGACATATCATAGGATTTTAATTAGGACATTGTGCTGAATTACTTGCTATGTTGATCAACAGTTTCAATTGAGCTTCGAGCAAACTGTGAGATAGTAACAATTCGGCAATTGAGAACAGCCCTTGTGTGGGTAGTCCCCTAATGCTGGCAGCTGGAGCAGACAGT
Organism: Lepidodactylus listeri; assembly: GCA_029233225.1. NCBI lineage: Eukaryota > Metazoa > Chordata > Lepidosauria > Squamata > Gekkonidae > Lepidodactylus > Lepidodactylus listeri. The sequence continues at coordinate 50,410,298 of JARCFY010000015.1, read as the reverse complement.
GACAGCCTCACACTATTCGCTTGTGCCAAACAACAAAACCACCATCTTCCAAACTGTTGTGTAGGCTGCTAGCAAAATAATAAGTGTTTCTTTCATGGCCAGCACCACAAATGGCCCTCCATAGTAGTCTTTACCTCGAAGACAGACTATGCCTAAAGCCACTCCTAGCTGCAGAATGATGATTGATTTATTTCGAAATTTAATGGACCTTTTTTTTAACAAAGGCCTTTACGATTCTTACTTCCTGACCCGTGAAGAAAATAAGCTCTTGCAGTGATATCTGTTTGGGCTGAGCAGGAGAAGAATTTTGCTTAATTTCGGGATATGAAGAGAAATGTTGGCATTTCTTCTCATCTGTCACTGAAGAAGAACTGATGCTGCGCTGTACAAATTGTTTGCTCGTAATAGTGCAGTCCTAAGAACACTTCCCCTAGGAGTCAGCTACTGAATAGACTGGAGTAGGATTACAAGTGGGCCTGCTTGGGATGCCACTTTTATGTGGCTTTGCTGTTGGGGACTGTTGGAAGTTCCAGGTGCAATATCCCTGCCTCAGCCTCCAGACTCTGTGGCAAGAGAGACTGGATAGCTAGATAGGCACACTGACCTTTCTTCCTGTGTTTACTCTTCTGCCACTGTCCCTCTGAAATGTAGACTGCGTTCTCAAGCGACAATTTCCTTCCGTCCATCCACTCTCTCAGATGATGACAAGCTCTCTCCCTGCACACACCAAGAGCGACTACATGCTGTCCTCTCTTGGCAGCATGAGGCAGATGGGCCTCTCACCATTTGCTTCCATCCTTAGCTAGTAAGTTAGTACTCTATCCTGTCCCTGTTCTTTCCTATCCAAAGTATACTTCTCAAATAAAGTATTTCTCTTCTCTACTTACAACGTGGCTCTGTGTAGCTTTGTAAACTGAGTAACTTAGTAAAGTAACGCTGCTGCATTTGTAGCTTTATTTAATGCACTCTGCTAACTAGTGGTAACTGAACTAACCACACCAGTTAACACCAATAGAGGACTACATAGACAAGGGTAGTGGTGATGTTGACCTCCTTACAATGGCAGAAGGTAGACTTTAATCTGTTGGTAAACTACTGGGGTACCATGTTTCCAGCAGAATACCTAATGTTTACTGATTGCTTGGAATCTTATGAAAAGGCTGGATTAGGTGGAATGTGTGCTGATAAAATAAAGTATTCCTTAGGTAGGAATCTGTGGAAGTGGCAACTACCATCAAGTTACCTACATTGCAAGCTGGCCAGCTGGGGCATGGGTTAACTAAAGGAATGGAACTCCACTGAACCCCAATGAGCACAGCGTCCGAAGTAGGCCTCCAATCCCCACTGGAGCCTCTCCCAGCTCTCAGCCTGGCAGGAAGCAGAACATGGTGGCAAAGGCAAACCAAACCAGGGGCAGCAGGAAGTGGCTCGCTCAAGAGCTCTTCCTGGCGCTGCTCGGCACTGCCTCCTTCCCTCCCTCCCTGCCGTGGGAGTGCCGGCATGAGGCAAGCCAGGGCTGCCTCTTTCCCCAGAGTGGGAGGGGGGAAGATCAGAAGCTTCACATGGGGAAGATCATGTGGGGGTGCTGCAAATTTGATAGGGGATGCTGCCCCAGCACCCTACCACTGGCTACGGCCCTGGTCCAGGCCAACCCTTCCGAGGTTCTGAGATCTGGTGGGATCAGGCCATCTAGGTCAGGGCAAGAATCTGTAATTAGTATTATTTAACAGTGATCAGTTATGTCTTCTCATTGTTGAGATCCTCAAAAGCCAGTATGGTATAGTGGTGATAATTTTAAATGGGTCCTGAGAGCCAGTGTGGTGTAGCGGTTAAGTGCACGGACTCTAATCTGCGAGAACCGGGTTTGATTCCCCACTCCTCCACTTGCACCTGCTGGATGACCTTGGGCAAGCCATAGTTCTGTACCAGCTGTTCTCTCAAGGACAGTTGTCTCAGAGCTCTCTCAGCCCCACCTACCTCATAGGGTGTCTGTTGTGGGGAGGAGAAGGGAAAGGAGTTTGTAAGCCGCTCTGAGACTACAAGTGAAGGGCAGGGTATGAATCCAATCTCTTCTTCTTCTTCTTCAACTTCCTACTCCACCATGGAAGCTCACTGGTTGACCTTGGGACTTATTACAGTCTATCTCACAGGGTTGCTGTTGTGAGGATAAAGTGGAGTAGCAGGGGGGAAATGTGATAAGTCATTTTGGTTAGGGAAGGAAGTGGGGTATAAATAAGTAAAATAAGCATGCACTTGTGCATTGTGAACTCAAACATGGTGAATTGTGGGGATTTTGATCCCCCCCCCCAAAGTAAAGCATGCAAGACTGAACGGATCCCATTCCTAACCTACGGGATGATGAGATGACAGGAGAATAATAGGGGGAGGTACCTTAGGTGTCAAGCAGTGTCACACTGCAATGACATGAGAACATCAGCAACTCAGGGATTTTAAAAGGGAGAGAGTAGAAGGAATGGAGGCTATGGCCCATTCTGCATTTTGCATTTGCTCTGCTGTTTTACCAAACCCACGGTGGAACAGAAATTCCCCTCTACATTGCATGCCACTTTCACTTTGATTGATTGTCGGATTTTATGGTAGTGTCCAGACTGCATGCTGCTTTCACTTTGTTTGATATCTCGGTTTTATGGTACTGTCTGCATAGATTTATGGCCCTTTTATCACCCTTCAGGGGTGACTGCAGTCAGTACAACATTGGCCCAGGGTATTTGAATGTGGTTTTGAGCCACATCTTTTTCTGTTCCAATGTGGGTTTGGTAAAACAACGGAGCAAATGCTAGATGCAGAATGGGTCTATGTCACATAGAGAATGATCCCTTGGAAAGAGCTCAGAGGAGCCCTGCCAGCTTAGCTGGAGGCACCTGCAAATGGTTTGTTTCCCCCTTTCAAAGAGAACTAGATTCATTGCTTGGAGATTCTCCAGTCTGAAGTTCCAATGGCAGGGACTGCCAGGAACACTGTACAATGACTTCTAGTGTTTATTGCAAAGCCCAAAGTTACCCCAATAGTGATTCATTGAATGTATCATTTGAAAAGCAAGTCAGAAGGGGCATGGAACTGTACTGCAGATATAACCAAACCAGATGTCCTAGGCCAGTGACTAATGGGACCAGCCTTAATTTGGTGGTTGTGATTAGGGTAAATTAATGGTTTTTTTTAGTCACGTGCGAATTAACATTTAAGACAAGTTCACACCTTTCTGACATTCATATGAGTTTTGTACACATCTGTTCTTAGCTGTACATTTGCCTTGTATTGTGTGTATTTTGCCCATAAGCATACAAGAACCAAAAAGCTACACAGACAAGTTATATATTCTCTAATCCAATAGCAGGCAGACAAATCTGAAATAGCCAGTTATGATCAACTGAGATGCACTGAAGAACAGTAATCAAACAGTAACAACATGAAAGTAGAATTAATTTTAAAAATTGGTCAGGAAAAGAACTATCGATGATGCACACTTTGATAAGCCTGTTAAACTTATATATGTATAATAGGCTAAAACTGCTCAGGATGTGCCTACTAATGGCAGAGCTGCTGTGATGTCACCGAATGTCTACAAACATTCTAAAGGAAGCACAGAATGTTGAAAATTCAGGACATTTTACATGGAACAACTATCACATCAAAGCTGTTTTTAAATTGTTCAATGTGATGGCTGTTATCGCAGGATACACTGGAAGTCAGAACAACAGTCCCTCTAGCCTAGTATGGTTTACTCTGAGTTGCAGCACCTCTCTTGGATAGGGATCTTTCCTAGCCCTGCTGCTTGAAATCTTTTTACCAAGAGATGTTACAAATTGACTTTGAACCTGGGATTTAGTGTATGTACAGCATCTGTTCTAGCACTGAGTGGAGGCCCCTTCTATGCAATAACACAGGGCAATTTTCAAACAAATGGAAAAATAAAATTGCTTTAGAGTGATTTCAAATGGACGTGCAGTCAACCTAACATATGGGATGGATAACCCTCAGTGCAGTTCCCATGAGCAGAAGTGAGGTTGTTTTGGCTGGCCAGTGCTGAAACTAGGATGCTGGGCTAGAGGGACCCTTGGTCAGACCCTTTGGGGTTCTCCTTTCGTCTCACCAAAGGAAAAACTTCCCATAAGGATGAGAGAAAGGGCTTAATAGCTCTTAGGAATTTGTTGTTTAGTGCCACTGCTCAGTCCTGTGATTAGTGAAGTAACAGAGAGGTCCTTTTCCTTGATGAAATCAAACACACACACCCTGGGCTTAGGAGAAAGATTCCAGGACAAGGGTTCCACTTCCAGACAGCTCTACATATTTTAGGGCAGCAGGAATGGGTGGTCCAGGAGCAGTGGTGCTGGGAAGATAGTAAAAGTGAAGGTTGGGGAGCATCAGTGGAAAGAAGGCTTAAGGGGAAAGGTCTGGTGACTAAGGTTGCCCTCCAGTCTAATGGACTCTACCGTTATTTTCCAAGCATTTACTGGACCCCAGATATTACTGGCTTCAGTCCGTAAGGCCACAGAAATGAAGCTGTCCTATCAGAATAACACACTTTGTGTGATTCAGGAAGCAAGCCTAAGCAGATCTACTTGGAAATAAGTCCCATTTTATTCTACAAGACTTACTCCGAGGAAAGTGTTCTTCGGAATGCAGCCTAAGAGTCCTGAATTAGAGCTCACAGGGGTGAACCATAATGTTTATGTTCATTTCTCTCTAATCTGCAGATAGCCCACATAAAAGGTGATATCCTCTTCCATCAGGCTAAATGCATAGCCGCCCTGAGCCTGCCTTGGCGGGGAGGGCGGGGTATAAATAAATAAATAAATATAAATCTGTAGATGTGCTCCTTGTTCTATGTGGGATGTCACTGCTTTAAACTTTCACACAACTGTGGAAAAGCAACTACTTTCTGTTGTGTTGGAGAGTAGTGATGGTATTTGGAGATCTCAGATCAGGCACAATTTCTGTGTACATTCAGTGCTATCAAACTGCTGCTGACTTATGGTGACCCCATGGGGTTTTCAAAGCAGGAGACATTCAGAGGTGGTTTCCCATTGCCTGCCTGTGAACTGCGACCCTAGAGTTCCTTGGTGGTCTCCCATACAAGTACTAGTCAGGGTCAACCCTGCTTAGCTTCTGAGATCTGACGAGATCAGACTAGCATGGACTATCCAGGTCAGGGTGCAGAATTTCTACCCAGTGATATTTTTATATTGCACAAGCTTCTGCCACCATCACCGGAGTTTGGAATGGGTCTTGTGCTTATATAGTATACTTACTCCAATAGGAAATCCAGTCTTCTCAAATAATATTGAAGAAGTAGATACAGATCAGTGGTAGCAGAAAGAGAAGGAGGGAATGAGTGTGGAACTTATAAGGGCAGACTCACATGTAACAAAGACCCCATGGCTACCACAAGGACTTTGGATTACATGTGCACTGAAAGTTCTGCACTTCCCAGGTATACAGGAACTGTGGCAAGCATGAAGAAGGAGGTTCATCCTCCTCTACCACACTATTTCCCCAACTTGAAACAGCCCCAGGAAGCCAGCATTTGCCCTGCTAGTAAACTTACATGTAACAGCAGCATGCCAGAGCTATTTCAGGTTATGAAAATGACATGGTGAAGCCGAAGCCTCTTCTTCACAGACACATCCTTCAGAAACACAAGACTCCCAGCATATGTGTGACCCTTGTAGTGGCCACAAGGACTTAAGTGACATGGAAATCAGCCTATATAAAACCATAGCCTATTCACTCATGCCAGCAATTCCCAGGTCTCCAGTTTGGCATAGAAAGAGAAGCATTGTCTATTGATGGAGAGTGCTATCAAGTTGCACCCGACTCACGGTGATACCATACATTTTCAAGGCAAGAGATGAACGGATGTGGTTTTCCATTTCCTGCCTGCCTCTGTGGAGCGACCCTGGACTTCCTTGCTCGCCTCCCATCCAAGTACTAACTGGGACTGTTTAGCTGCCACGATCTGATGACATCAGACTAGCCCAAGCCATCAAGGCCAGGGCATAGTCTATTAGGTAGTAGGTTTAATACAAGCCATACAGCCCTGAACTAAAAGAAGAAGATATAACTCTTTCCAATGAATGGGAAAGGAAACTGTAATCATAAAGGACAGCCTACATTCCTTCTACCTCAAGCACATAGCACCAAATCGATCAAAACTACTATGTTCAATTCATATGTTGTCTTGGAGACATATGCGAGGTTGACTTTTACTGAACAATAAACAAACAGATTATTCTTCCATCTAGTGCAGGATTGTCTGTTCTGACTAGCTTTCCAGTGCCTTCCCAAGCCCTGTTTCATGAAGTCCTTCTCACTGGAGATGCCAGGGACTGAACTTGGGACCTGATATCTGTAAAACGTGAGCTTTAACCCAGCATAAACAAGGGAAGATACGGAGATTTAACATTGTGTGCCACAAAGTTATATTATTTTACACTGTTTTGTTCTGTGTTATTCTCTTCCTTCCACAGTCCTCATGAAATTGTAAACAAAGAATGCGAGACACACCATGGCAGGTCCTAAGTAAAAACCCTGTTATTATTGAAGATTTTGAGGTGTTCTTAATTTGTGCCACAGAAAGGGAGGCAGAGAAGGTGATCTTGCGTGCGGCATGAGAGAGTTATCCGGAAATCCGTTAAGTATGTACACAGAGGGACAAAGCACCATGGGGTAGGAGGAGGTCACGTTTCATAATTTCCAAACAGTAGAACACTAGAGAGTTACAATGAGGAACAGGCAGAAAATACTGGGCAGAATCAAGGGAACGGAACATGGCAAGAAATGGCTGGGGACAAGGAGGTCCCCAGGGATACATCAAAGGGCTCTGGTTTGGTTCAGTGTGCTGGGCTTTGGTGGATGGAATCAGCTTCATGTGAGTTGCTTGAGGTCCTGCAGACATTGTGCTTGTCCTCAGTTCTGTAGGGGTACCTGTATGAAAGATGAAGGGGAACACTACAATGAGTTGGACTCACAATACTTGTCTAGGTTGGAATCAGATCTGGGCAGGGGAGAGAATGACATGGACTGACACCTAAAGAGCCATGTAGATCTCACCAAGGGTGAACTGGGAAGAAAAAACAGGCCATGGAAAGGGGGCCCACCCCTTGACCCACCAGGCTGCCAACTATGGGTTGGAAAATACCTGGGGATTTTGGGGTGCAGCCTGGAGAGGGTGGGGTTTGGGAAAGGACCTCAGCAGGGATAATGCTACACAGTCCACCCTCCGAAGCAGCCATTTTCTCCAGAGGAATAGATCTCTGTCATCTGGAAATCAGTTGTAATTCCAGCAGATCACCAGGACTCACCTGGAGAATAGCCACCCTAGTCCCCCAAAGGAAGGAGAGAGAAATAGACTCCTTTCCTGCCCAACCCGGCCTGCACCACCATTGCCATGTATGGCTCAGCTGGGCACTGGTGGGAAGACAGCCCATTGGTCCACCAGGAAAAGTCCTGATAGTGCCTCTGGATCTCATACGGGGGACTCAAAATCATTGTATTTTTGTCTTTGTTTCCCTGTTCTACATGCTGTATCACACATGGCTTTTGGAGTCTGCTTTGGATTCACTGAACAAGCACTGCTTCCACTCTGTGTACTCTGTATCCATGCTACCATGTGCAAACCTACAAGATTTATGTGCACAGGAAATGACACTCAGTCCTTAATCTCAGGAAGATATTTAGGTTGAAAACAGTGAGTTTGACATGCATTGAGGTTTTGCTCCAATCAGGAAAGTGTTACAGTGTCCTTTTCTTTTTCTGTCTTGTCAGTCAAGCTGGAAATACCTTTACCCTTTCTATGTTCACTGGTTGACATGCATTGGGAATTCTGTATTGGAATCTAATTTTCAGAGGTGTGGTGGCCTGATTTGGATCCTGAGAGTGACGTGTGGGGAAGGGGCTTAAGTCTCCCATCCCCTTCATTGTTTGACAACCTTAAATAGTCATAGGGATCCACTGCTTACCTAACTGGGGAAATTTATATGTACTGATGAACTATACATATACTGAGGGGTTACATAAAGGTTTTTTCAGTAGGGGTAGCATTGCCAACTCCAGACTGGGAAATTCCCAAATATTTTTGGGTGGAGCCTGCGGAGGGTGGGGTTGGAGGAAGGGAGGGACCTCAGTGGGGTATACTGCCCTAGAGTCCATCCTCCAAAGCTGTCATTTTCTCCAGGGGAACTGATCTGTGTTTTCTAGAGATCAGTTCTCTGATCAGTGGTGATTCTGAGATCTCCAGGCCCTGCCTGGAGGTTGGCAAGCCCCAGAGCAAATACCGGCTTCACGGGGGCTTCTTCATATTGGAAAAAATGTCATGGTGGGGGGGACTGAAAGCATTAAGGAATTGTGTCTATGTAGAACTCCTAGTATACATCTGGGTAACAACAGCCAGGGCCAAATTAAGACATTCTGGAGCCCTAAACAATGTCAAATTTAAGAGGCCCCATAGCATAAACCCCTCCCCATGATAATTTATCAATTTTAGTAATTTTTGATATTTTGAATCCCCATTTAATCTGAGACTCTAAACTGTAGTTTACGCTGCCTTTGCATAAATCAGGGTGGGCTCATAAATGATATATTGCATAGTTAGGCCTAGTTAAGTCTTTCCAATCCCTCGGTATATTTCAGACAGGCTCAAAAAAGATACAGCAGGAGGAAGGGAAGGTGTTCATTCTTCCCACCCTTCCCCTTGGAATGTATAAGGTCTGATGCTCTCCCCCACGTAATCTTCACAAGAACCATATGAGGTAGGTTATTTTGAGAGACAGACTGGCTCAAAGCCAACGCACAGATCTTTGTGGCAGAGCGTGGGGGGGGGGGGGGCGGTGAACCCAAATCTTCCGAGTCCTACCCTGACACTCTATCCACTACACAACATTGCCTCTCAGTAACAGGGCTGGCTGGCTCCAGGTTGGGAAATGCCTGGAGATTTTGGGGGTAGAACCTGAGGAGGGCAGGGTTTGGGGGGGAAACTGTGCGTCCTATTAAAGTTCGAGTGGTACAGCACATTTCCCCCATTAGGAACAACAATTTAGATGCTGTATTAACAGAGCATTTTGTTCCAAATAATCATGCTTGTGATGATTTTTGTTATTCAGTTTTGTTTGTAGCCAGTACTACTGTTAATGTTCAGAAGATATTGCTGCAAGAAGAGGCTAGATGGATTTACCGGTTGAATTCACTACTTCATGGGTTGGATCTTAGTTGTTTTCTGTAATCATAATTGTACCATATTAATTGGAAGATAGTACTTTTGGAAGATAGTACTTTTGCACAGTTTGTTATCTATCTCACGTCTGGTATTGTTCCACTAACGTTGGTTTTCAAAATTGCCCTCTGTCATTTTTAATAATGTTTATAATATCTAGCAGTGGCTACTAAGGTTTGACACTGAATATTGTATTTTTGTATTTAAGAAACCTAATAATGAAGGTGATTTTTAAAGCTGGGGTATTGTCAGTAGAGTAAATTTTGTATAAAACACATATGATATACTAGCACTTTAAATATTGTTTACAACAGGCAGACCGCGGCTGGTATCAATTAGTAGTGGAGGCTTGATGTTTGGCTTCTAGAAAAGAATTAATTCATTGTGAAGACCTTGGTTTTCTGATATGAGAGAGTCAACATGGGATGTTTATTTCAAGAATTGGTAAGTGGAAATGTAAGTGATATATTTGTGAGTGTAATGGTTCATTCATGTACTTCTTTAGCTGTAATTACAATGGAATGTGTATTTTCTCTTTTACAGTAATAACAATTGTATTTGCTACATGCTCAGATCAAGCAATCTATGTGAAACGGTATCTGTTATTGTGCAAAATCCGTTGCACATGAGCAATATAAAAAGAGGTTTTTCTAGAGCATCACTATTATTATAGTAAACATTTTTGTAGATATATCTTTATTGACTTTTTGTCATTTTGGTCACAGTTGTTTTGATTGGACTTCCACCACCTGGAGGTTGGCAGCCCTACTCAGTAAGCTCACTGTTCTTATCAAGTTCACAGCCTAAGGATTCCAGCACTGGGATGGGACACACTGGAGAAATGCCCACCCATTTGGCACATGAAAACATAAACAACTGTTAAATCAAGGTTTATTTCCCACCCCCTGCCCTGGAAAAGATACTTCGGGGTGGGTTAGTTACCCAGACATCTGGGTATAATCCCATGAGATGTTATTGTGCTAACCAATTGTGGAATAACTCTGCAATTTATATGTGCACACAAAATGGTTTCCACCTCCTGCTAGTGTCAAGAGACACATTGGAACTGGTGCTATCACTGTCTCTAGATCTAAGTGGAGCCAGCAATCTCCCTAAATAGCTTGGTTTCATTGTACAAACCCTTGTTATTGAAAGACCCGCTCCTTTTGCTCCTGCTCTGGAGAATACACTACAACTGCTTTTGCTCCTTTATTGTGCTCTGGTGCCAGGTTTCAGAGGCATGAGCTGCCTGCCTCTGACCTACATTGTCAATACTGAAAGCAGCAAGAGAGCCATGCTCCCAAATTGATGGCTAAGGCTCACAGGATAAAACACCTCAGCCACAAAAAGAAAAAAAAAGTATGCAATGTATAGCCGTGAATGAGCTTGAATTTGTGCACCTCCGCATGAGACTGTGTATGAGTTGGCGTATGAATGGGAAACACGTGGGGAAAGTTATATGGAGTCCCTCTCCCCCTCCTTTTACACAGTCAAGTTCTGCTCCCTTCACCTTTACCTTATTCTGAATTTGATGAGTACTTCAGGTCGCCAAAGCCAGGGAGCATTTCCTTGTTCCCTTCTGTGGGATCATCTAAGATCAGAGAAGAAGGACAGTTGTCTTTGAGCAGTAGCATTTCTTCGGCATCCCTTCACCAGGTGCAGCTGCCTTATACCGAGTCAGACCAGACAAGCTTCATATTGTCTGCTCTGACCGGCAGCAGCTCTCCAGGTCTCAAGGCAGAGAAGAGACTTTCCCCCGTCACCTAAGATCCTTTAACTGGAGATGCCAGGGATTGATCCTGGTACCTTCTGGATGGGCTGTACCCACAGCTCCTGCATTATGACATTGCTTTATATCCAGTCAAACTATTGGCTCATCTAGCTCTGTATTATCTATTATGACTGGCAGGAGCTTTTCAGAGCCTCAAGTAGAGAAAGATCTGTCAAGGGTTTCAGATGGAGATGCCAGCAACTGAAGCTAGGACTTCCACTGTGAGCTTTGCCACTGAATCAATGTCCCCACCTTCTTCTATAGCTCAAAAATGATGGCCCCAAAGGGGTCCCCCGCCCTGTTTCCCAACTTCTGCAAGCATGTAAAATGGCAGACATTAAGTCTCCCTTGAATATTATGAAATGGCTAGGAAGGATCTAGCTTGGTAAGAATGCAACATGAATGCTGCCATGCTCATGGAAGAGAACTTTTCAGCCTTCCACCTCTCATGGAAACTTGCTATACTCCCTGATCTCCTGCCCTAGCAGGTCAATGGACTGACAGGAACAGGAAGTGCAGAATCAGCAACAATTGCTTCCTCCCCTTCTGAGAGCAGGAAATGTCTATCTCAACATTTCCATTTCAGACCCCGTGAGTCACCACTACAGGCACACGGAGCTTCTTCTGGGTATCTTGGATTTCTTTTTAGGCAACAAAAATTCTATGGACATCAATAAGATGTAAGTCTCATGAGGACAGGCTGAAATAGCATGTTTAGCCTAGAGAAAAAAATACTGAAGGGGGGCAGAGGGAGAAGAAACAAGTCGAAGTCAGGTTTTATTTATTGCATCCCCATCTGCCTAACAGCAAAATGCTATGCAAGTAGCAGAAGTGGGTCTTTGGAAACCCCTCTTTGGCATCAACAGGAACCCGTCTCATGCTCTGCCTCCATGCACCAAAGCATCATACATGAACAAGGGAAAATAAACTTTGTAAAAATGTAATTATTTTTCTGCCCTGTTTTCTAAACCATGTCCAGTGTTTTTCCCTTGAGCTGCGACTGTTTGCCCTATTTTACTTTCCCCTGTTGTAGAGTGTACTTTTATGCACTCAGTCAGATTAAGCCAAGGATATCAGCCCTCGGCCATCTGGAAATTATTTACAGTCCTATATAGTTACACTCTTCCAAGTCTCCTGATTGTGCCGTAAATTACTTATTAGGGTAAATTCCCTAAAACCAGGACTCTGCGCTTTTTGAAAATACACCAAATAATCTATATTTTACATCCAAAGCCAAAACTGTTTAATCTGCATACATTATACAAATGAAGCATATTTTCATAACTGCTCATATTATGCATAACTCTGCACATTTTTCTTACTGTTTTGCAGCATTCATTCTGCTAGTTATGGGGAGGGGCAAAGGAGCTATAGCGACACTAAAGCATTACCTCCAGTCACTGGAAATCTTATTCTGCAGCTCCACAGGTTTCTAAATTTTACCTAGCACTACCCGCAGACCAGGGCTCGTTTTCGGCCGGAACGCACTGGAACGGCGTTCCGGCTGGCGTCCAGGCCCGCTCCTCCCCTCCATCTCGAAAGCACCCCACACCCGGTCCTGCGTGGAGACTGGGCATCAGGCGCACTCCCTTTAAACACACGGAGCCGGCTAAAAAGCGCTCCGCACCTGGTCTCCATGCAGAGACCGTGCATTGGGCACCTTTCAGCCTCAGTGGGGCACAACACAGTTGAATCCACCCTGAAGCAGCCCTTGTCTCCAGGGGAGCTCGGCCATCTGGCAATACATCGTAACCGCGGGAGCTTTCCAGGTGCCCCCTGGAGGTTGGTGACCTTACTTTCCTTGGCCCGCTCTCCAGCCACGCTCGCCTTACCGAACCGCCACTGTTGGGTGCCTGACCTGACCTCTGCAGTCATGGGGAGAGCAGCGGGCCTGCGGGCCTCTTCGCCAGCAAGCAGCAGCAAAAACCAACACACGGCTTGTGGATTTCTCCGCCGCTTCCCTCCGCTTGCCAAACAGGGACTCTGCCGGCCCCACATTTTGTTTATTTCCCCGGCTCTTCAAATGGCAGGCAGATTGGGCACAATGCAGGGCGCGGGGACAGGGAGAGGAAAGGAGAGGAGGGGGCGGGGAGAAGAGAGAGAGCACTGTGCACGGTTTTCTCAACTATGGGGCCCTGTCCGGCTTGAGTGATGGCTTCCCCCTCCGGCTCCTGCAGGGCATCGCTGGTGCTTGCAAAGTGACCTGAGGCTGGTGCGGCGTGCATGGCTGGCTGTGCAGGGGCTACTTGCACGTTTGCAGCGCTCAGCGACGCCTGGCGGGGAAGGGCCTCCTCAATGTTTGCGTGCCTCCTTCTCCGCTTTGCTCTCCCTGCCCCTGGTAAGTGCTGGTGAAGGGAGGCAATGGTGGGGACTTGGGGGGGGGGGTGGCGGAGCCTTGATGGGGGGGCTGTGGGGGGTGGCAGAGCCTTGATGGGGGAGCCTCCCCCATCTCTCTCTCTTTCTTTCTCTTCCTTCCTTCTTTCTTCCTTCCTTCTTCTTTTCCCTCCTTTCCTTCTCTCTTTCCCTCTCTTTTGTCTTTCTTTCTCTTCTTTTCCTTCTCTTTCTTTCCCTCTTTCTTCCTCCTCTCCTTGTCTTCCTCCTTCTTTCCTTCTCTCTCTTTCTTTTCTTTTTCTTTCCCTCTTTCCTTCTCTCCTTCTTTCCCTTTCTTTCTCTTTCCCCCCTTTCCTTCTCTCTTTGCCTCATTCCCTTTCCCTCCTATCCTTCTCTCTTTCTTTCCCTCTTTTCCTCCTTCTTTCCTTCTCTCGCTCTCTTTCTGCGCTGTTGGGGTGTGGCCTAATATGCTAATTAGTTCCTGCTGGTGGGTGTGGCCTATTATTCTAATGAGTTCCTGCTGGGCTTTTTCTACAAAAAGAGCCCTGCCGCAGACTAATATATTTCACAGCTATAAGGACTAAAAACTAGGTTGTGGAGGTTTTAGAAAATGAATGTCAAGGTACTCATGAAACTGTATTCCGCACCTAATAATGTGTACTGAATATTTTGTTGCACTTAACGGATGGAGCGAAGAATAGAGAAGCCATACTGTAATATCCAGTTCTATGACCTTATTAGAATGTCATTCTAGGGTGCTCAGGGGAAACGTTCTTGGCTCACAGCCACCCAGCTCAGCCATGTACCTACCAAGCTCTGAGGTCCTTTTGCCCATGAGTCCAACAAAGAAGTCATGCATGTCCCCTACAGAGATGAGAGAAGTGTTAGCCAAATACAACCAGCCTTTCAAAAATGGATGCAAGCTTGAGGATTCCAGATGAAAAACAATCCTGTTCCAATGACTGTTTTCTGAATCCGCCAGGCCAGTGGTTCCCCAACTTCGGGCTGGGACCCAAGGGTGGGTTGTGTGACTCTCACAGGTGGGGCACAAGCCCAAGAAGGAGAACAGAGTGATCTGGGAGAGACAGCCTGATGGTGACTTTGGGGTTGTCTCTGCATGAGATATCAAATGGCCACAAAATACAATTTATTGCTGGACAGTGCTATATATTTATAAATGTGAAAAACAGAATATAAACTTATTCAGTGGTAGCCAATGTGAGACCCCTACGTTTAATGTTGGGGAGGGGAAAAGCAGCAAGGAGTTACTTTGCAAGGAAGCCCCCCAAAAGCACACTTCTAAATATTTGACAACCATGGGGATAGAGGACTGGTTTGAGGCCTGTGTTCACAATTGTAACCAAGCCTGGAGAAAAATGTCTTGTTCTGTCCCTTTAATGAAGGCTTAACACGTGAAAATGGGCAGCTGAAGCTTTTTCGTTATTGGAGGTAAATAATATCACCTGGTAAATAATATCCCATTAAGAAGCCTCTGTTAAGTGGATGGGAAAGGCAGCTGGCAACCCTGTCCCCCCCCCCCCCCCCAACAGGATCATCCTGACATGCTATCTGCAGCCTTACCTGGTCACATTTCTCCCTGTATTCCTGCCTCCATGGCACTTACTGTAGCACCAACTGGAATTCTGGCTTCACTGGAAATATTGGCCTAGCCAGGCCCCTGCTACAAATGTCAGAGAATAGAAACCTACTAGACGGAAGGACAGGGGAAGCCAGAGATGGAAACACAGGCCTACTTTTGGAGGGATTAGAGTTACCATTCACCAGGTGGGGTTGGGGGATTCCCCGTCTTCACGGGCTCCTGCCCACCAGTGGCCAGCTGGCTGTCAGGAGGAAATCCCCCCACCCCACCACAAACAGCAATGTCATACGAATGTGTGACATCACCCAGAAGTGACATAGGTACATTGATGATGGGGGGGGGGTAATGCTCTGGTTTTAGGGCAACACTCTATGGTTTGAGGGAGATTTTACCATAGAGTTTTGCCCAAAAACCAGAGCATTGCCCCCAACGTCACCAACTTGCCTATGTCACTTCCAGGTGACGTAGGCACATTGTGCAACATCCTCACCCACTCCCGGAATGCCCCCCTATCCCCCCACTGGCACAATGATCAGACTTGGCAACCCTAGGAGGGATATTTATTCAAAGTTTTAAAGCAATAGTAAAGTGAACTTTTTCTTCCTTTCTCCTCAAGGACACAATTTCTTTCAGCCTCTCTAGGTAGGGTTGCCAAGTGTAAGAAACTTACCAGCGGGGGGGGAAGCTCTGCTGGCCGGGAACTTCCCCGGTGCGCGCACTTTGCGCGCGCGCCGGGCGGTGTTACCGGAAGTGACGTCAGCACGTTGGGGGGGGCGTTGCCAGGGCAACGCTCTGGCAATCGCTTCAAAACTCTATGGTATCATAGAGTTTTGGGGCGATTGCCAGAGCGTCGCCCTGGCAATGCCCCCAACGTGATGGCGTCGCTTCTGGGTGACGTCATTACGTGAGGGAGGTCGTCCAGGCTGGATGACCTTGGGGGTGGGGTTTCCCCCGCCGGCCAAATGCTGGCCGGCGGATTGGGAACCCCTGTAGCGGGGGATCCCCCGCCCCCCGGGCTAACTTGGCCCTAGGGGAGATGCTTTTTCAACTCTAGGGGAGATGCTTTTTCAAATGCACATGGTAGGCATTAAGCTGTGTGAAGGAGTGACTAGCTGTCTCTTTAAATAGGACTGCTAACAGCTGGTGACCCACAGGAACCTAGGAGGTGGGGATACGGGAAGGCACTGTCAGACTGACAGGGTGAGATCACTTCCAGGTTTTCCTCAGAAGTGATATTACACGTTATGCCAATGGCTATTTTTTATTTCTCCCACTGGCTGACAGAGCAATCCTACTTTAAGAGATGCTCACAAGAACCTGTTTCAACCAGTTCTGGTGTAATGTTTCTGTTTCTGGTTTACAGGCTGGAAGGCTGTGGAGCTTAATAAGGCCAAGTGAATTGCAAGTTCACTCTGAGTATTATTATCTGGTGCCAGGAGTAAAAGAGTGAATAATGGAAGTCTTTGCACAAAGGGAAGGGCTGCCAGCCCTGAGCCTGCAAATCTTGGGGGCTTGGGAAGGCAGAGTTTGGGGAAGGGAGAAGTGGTAGGTATGCTGTGATGCCAGTTCCAGGAAGTCACAGACCCTGCAACACTCTAGGAATTGTAAAGAACATAGAGATTATGAGAAATTCCTAGAACATCATGGAAGCTGTGATGTTTTGTCCCCCCACCATTTCGTCTTCTTCTGCTTAATTAATTCCTATAGTCTTTGTGACACTCTAGGGATTACCCTAATTCCCATGGTAAAGACCACAGAGATTAGAAGAAATCTGTAGAGTGTCAAGGATGCTGTGATGTTCCCCCCCCCCCCTTTCTCTCACTGTTCAATTGATCAAGCAGAGACAACTGAGGGCAGGGATGGGAGATGCTACGCATAAATGCTATGCATAAAAGGAGGGTAGTTGAAAGAGAGAACCAACTTACGTTTTTGGGAGGAGGCAAGTGCCTGGGGATCTGGAAAAAGAGAAAAACAGAATCGAGAAGATATTGGGATAAACTACTGTTTCTGGCCTTTCCGGCCAATGCTTCTATATTATGGAAAGGGATATGTGTATTATGCTCAAACAGCATCCTTTATTAAATTTCTGAATTTCATGATTTTACTGAGGCTTTTGTACATTGTCTTCTGTATGCTTAGAAGCATTCCTGTTCATCACTACAAAATCCTTCCTTGCTGACAGGCACAGCCATACTAAATATGACCTGAGAGATCCATGACTAGGGCAAAAGTCCTACAGATTCTTACTTGAGAGTAAATCTCACTAATCTCAATGGTACTTGCTGTCAAGTTGGCATGGACAGGATCAGACTGTAGGAACTCACGTGTTGTTTTCTAAATGTTATTAATAGCTGTAGGAGGCACCAATTTAGACTGGAGGCATGAGGGGGGTTAACTGTCTGCCAGTCACTTTCCCCAGTTCCAACCTCCATCTCTACCCTGGAGTTGCTCTCTGCCTCATGGGGGAAATTATACAAGTATATTTTCTTCACCTGTGAGATAAACAGTAACCCCATGGAGGGCAATCTGCACTGAGAAATGGCACAGGACAAATGGCTCACCTTCCCATCAGCACTGATTTGAAATGATACCTCCTGTATGGCCTCCGTAACTCCACCTTTGTTACATGCTGGTGGCTTAGGTCCTCCTGACTTTGGTGGGAGGACAGTGTCCAGCCACTCCCAAGAAAAAAATTTTCTCCCTCATGCTTATTAGCAGCCCTTATCTTCAAAGCCTGAGTTGTTTCTTCTTACCACTGGATACCAGGTGCAAGATGGCCTGGCTCATCCTAGTGTTTGGGATAGCTTAATTAATGGGTTTTTTTTTTACTGGTAGCCAGCATTTAGAGTATAAGATGCCTAGTTTTAGTTATGCACATGATCTTGGATTCTGGCAAGCTTTGCTGTGCATTTGTGCACTCAAGGCCCAACAGGTAGGAGTATAGTCTGAATTTTCTGTAAATCTGATGCTTTCTTAAAAATCTCCTTGTAAGCAAACCTGGATCTGGCACACGGTTTTCTTGGGGTTTCTGCAAAATTGGAGCTCCTGGCTGCAGCTCCATTACACCTCCAGAGCAGTGATGAGCAATTAAAAAAAACACACACAGGCAAACCTAATCACAATTTGAAAAAAAATGGAGGCAACCCTGGTGCCCATCTAGTTTGGCCCTGAATCCAAGGATTATCAACATGTGTGAGGTGGGAACTGCTACGTATCTTCCCTTCAGCTGCCTGTGTATTTTGCTCTGTTTTGAGACATGGAAGTCACAGAAAATTCTCTCCTTTGTCAATCTGTGACTGGTTCACCAGTTCTGTTCCACCTCATACCTGTCTTGGCTTGCTCTGTACTGCAATGAGGGCAACTGCAATGAGGGCAACTTATAAGGCAGATTTGGCACCCCACCTTTAAGAACATAAGATAAGCCAATGTTGGATCAGGCCAGTGGCCCATCCAGTCCAACACTCTGTTACACAGTGGCCAAAAACACCAGGTGCCCTCAGGAGGTCCAGCAGTAGGGGCAGGAAGCCCTCCCACTGTTGCCCCCCCCCAAGCACCAAGAATACAGAGCATCACTTGCCCCAGACTGAGAGTTCCTATCTATATTTTGTGGCTAATGACCACTGATGGACCTCTGCTCTACATGTTTCTCTAATTCCCTCTTGAAGCTGTCCATGCTTTAGAGTGAGAGGCACAGAAATTACTGATTTGCAAACACTGCTGGAATCAGGGCATCCTGAATTGCTTGCACATTACATTTCACCTCTCTCTCTGCTATAAAAAAGGTAAAAGTTTCCCTTGCTCAAAAGCCAGTCAAATTTGACTCTAGGGGGCAGTGCTCATCTCCATTTCCAAGCCAAAGAGCCAGTGCTGTCCAAAGACTTCTCCGTGGTCATGTGGCCAGCATGACTAAATGCAGAGGTGCACAGAATGCTGTTACCTTCCCACCGAAGCATTACCTATTTATCTACTTGCAATTTCTTGCCTTTAATACTTTAGGGGAAACTTACTGATTTCTTCCTTGCCTGTCAGTCTGAGCAGAGCCTCATAGGAAATCCCTTGGCCATCATACAATCGCCGGAGCAAGGATGGGGATACCTTATAGGAATCTAAGCTCTTCTATTGGAAAGAGAGAGAACTATTAGCAATACAGAAAGACTCCAGCCAATCTGCCAAGAGACAGTGGAGTAGCCAAATATCCCCCAAATAAACGCTTCACATTTTCCCTTTCATTAATCCAGACACAGATATATTCAGCTCCAATAAAAAGTAAATATTAAAAATATTACTTTCTTAAATCTGTACAGCAAACACAGCAAAAAAAAAAATGCTCCTCAGTTATGGCCACGAGTACCACTTTGTTTAAAAACACATGAGAAAATAGTGAATGAGCCCCATTCATTTCTTCAATAGAAACAGATGGTGGAAAACAAACCCAAGAGAAAACATCTAATTCACTGTGTTTTTCATTTGTCCAGCAATGCAAATCCTGGCATGAAGGGAACTTCTTTTCTGTGTCAGAATCTGAGCACATAACTCCACTTTAAAACTCAGTGAAGGTAATCCGATGGAAAACACCAGAGTTCTGGGCAGAAGGTGGGCTGAGTCTCCCATTGAAATAAAGGCAAAAACTGGAATGAACAATGAATGGGAAACAAGAGTAATTAAGCATAACGGACTATGAAATACACGGTTTTCTTTTAAAATGGAAAGAAGTGGAAGAAAGGAAACCAACAAAAAATGTCCATGCACACCCCTGCAGAGAAATCATGATGGAATTCATCAACAGACCCAGCGGGCGGGGAGGGGAATCAACTGAATGGAGATACAATGCCCCAAACAGTGATCACTTGGAAATTCACTGCCTTGTTGAGTGAGTCCATAAATTAACAAGAGAAAAAAGTTGCCAATTTCATCGCTCGCATCAGTGGCATAACTAGGCATTTGGGCAGTGGGACAAGGCATATTATTGTCGCCCCGACCCCTCACATCCTTTGTGTGCATAGAAAGCAAATAACACAGTTTTGAAATTGCATCCACACTTAACAGCATCCCTTATCTTCCCCTCCTTGCTCTGGGAAGTTTTCAGTAAAAAAAAGACAGTACAGTACAGTATTTATTCAAACGCAAGGCTAGTGGTTCAGGTATGGCATCAAAGAAAAGCAAAGGCAGTCTTAAATTCACAAACAAGTTACAGTTATGTCCGATAATTAAAAAAACCCTTTTTCTGTGCAATATTTTTAGAGTGGGAAGTCTTAACATTCACAGTCATCTTCCTTTTGAGTAAATACGGTAATAATTCCTGATTCATGGTGGTGCTTCGATCCACAGTGCATGCCCACAATGGGGGTAAAGAGTCACTGCAAGATAGCAATGCAGACATGCTACCCGGGATGCAGCTGCTCCAATCAAGGAGGAGGATAACATGAATTAACCTACTGCAGCAGAAAGAGATGGCAACAGTGTGTGGCAGCCTGTGGGACAGACCTCCAGGGTCTCAGGGCACAGCCACCCCACACTAGGGATGTGCATTCGGTGTTTCCAAGCTGAATTAATACTTGAATATTGTCTTTTCAGCATGATTCAGGCACTAGTTAAGCTGAATCAGATTCTCTGATCTGATTCAGCTTACCAATAAGAGAATCCTGAATTAATTCAGGAATCAAATGTCCTAGGGTATATTCAGTGGGCAGGGGTAGGGGGTTTGAGGTAAAGGAACTAAATCTGCAGTGTAGCTAGGGGAGCCTCTTCCCAAAAGAACCCCCATGTTTCAAAAAGTTTGGACCAGGGGGTCCAATGCTGTGGGCACTTAAAGTGGGTGCCCCCATCCTCCATTGTTTCCAATGTTGGGGGGTAAGCCAGGCAGGCATTCACAAGCCCAGCCAATTCTCTCAGAGAGTCTCTGCAGTAGAAAGCAAAGTGTGGGGAGGGAACATGTTTTAAAGACCAGCAGCAGAATCAGTGCAATGTGCCCAGCAGAACCAGTGCCACTGTGGCAGTGCCAAAACCCAACAGGACGGAGGCATCCATTTTGGGTGCTCATAGCATTGGACCCTCTGGTCCAATCTTTTTGAAACTTGGGTGCTCTTTTGGGGAGAGGCTCCAGCAGCTACACTGCAAATTTGGTGCTTCTACCTCAAACCCCTTCCCCACCACCACCCACTGAATATACCCTAGGAGATTTGCCATTGACTATAATGGCCCCATAAGTTATACTGGGGATGAAAAATTCAGAATTTCCGAATTTTACATGAATTCCAATACAATACCAATATTGGAATTCGGGTTTTCAAGGCACCACAACATTTTTAAAGGTCCAAAAACCCCAAATCTGAAAAATTTTCCTTGCACATTCCTACCCCACACCTTGCTCCTGTCTTCTATTCAGGTGAGTCCTTCCCCCAAGTGAGAAGGCAGAAGTAAGGGCTTCAGGCTTTCAGAAAGATGGAAGAGGCTTCTAAAAATGAACCCCTCCACTGATTTTCTCTCTTTTTTTCAGACTGAGAAAAGAGCAGAAAGTTGAATGGATGCTCTTCCCTTTGCAGCCCTCCCCTCCCCTCAGCTTTCCCCTGGGGTTTGGGATGAAGAAGGGAGAGGCAAGATGCTTCTCTTCATTGGCTGCTTTGTAAAGGGGAGTGTTCTTTACCTTTTGAAGAAATGGGCAGGCAGGTGAGGCGCCTCCCACTGTGCCTATGGCCAAAGAGGAATGCTTTGCAATGAACAAATTATAAATCCCTCTTCCCTTCGTAAACCAACAGCAATAACTACAGGTAGAGCATATGCATGATGGAATGATTCCATCCATGGAATGTTCATTATTCTTATGTTTGGTTATTTTTAATGGAGTCTCTGAGAAATTGAGCCATCAAGACTGCTTCTGTTTAGTTAGATTAGTTAGATTAAAATTTAATTAGATTCACCAGCTATCTCATGTATTGTTAGGAAATGACCTTTATCCCAAAGTACTACACAGAGGACAAAAGCCATTGCGTCTTTTAGAATCTAAAAGGGAGCCCTGCTAATTCTTTTTAACTTTGGACTCCTGAAGCTGTCCAGTAACCGCTCTTAAAAACCCCGAGGGTTTCTAACTGAGGGAGGACTATACAGGGCATAAAGCAGCCTCAATCCCGGGATCACCATCCCTGGAGAGGCAGCTCCGTGCGCCCCAAGATCACCTCACCTAGTAACATTTTCACACAGAGCCAAAGTTCAACAAGGTCCCTCACATCTCAGTGCCTTACTTTTGGGTATAATATTTGAAATGTAATGTTTTACCCACATGGGACTGAATGTTGCCAAATAAACACATTTTGGTATGGAAAATTCAGTTCTGCAGGGATTCGGAACATTGTTTCAAAATCACATTAGAGGTGTTCCAAGGACAAGAGTATTTGGACCATGTCAAATAGCAGTAATTCATTTTCTCAGCTGTTTTGCAAAATCAGCAATTGCAACTGCAAACTGGAGCTCACTCGGTTTTCAAAGATGCCCCTTTGACTGCAATGGCTTCATTCGCGGATGACTAATATTTGCGTCAGTGAGGGGGGTGGGAGCAATTTATAATGTCATAAGGGAAGGGCCAAATACAGAACTCGTACTGAGAATTTCAATAGCAAGTTTATTATATGGTCTCATAGTTCTGGAAAGAATAGCTGGAGAGACAGAACCAGGGAACAAAAGATCAGAAATGAGAGTGGGGCTCAGCTGGGCTTCCAGTGTTCAGTGGGTGGAGAATAGGGGGTGAATCCCTTTGCATCTGCTTGTCTCGTCTTCCACCTCTCATGCCCCTTGCCAAGCTAGAAAACATATCCAAACTATTTGAAAAGCAAATCAAGGCAATTCTATCAAATGTCTTCAGTGGCAAGAGCAGCTCTGACTCTTTCCACCCAGATGTTGTCATTTCTGGTGCCAAGGTAGCACCTCTGCCATTGGGAGTGGTGAAGGCAGTCCCATCAAGCCCTCTCTTGTGGGGATTCTAACTGTGAAGAAATGCTTTGTTGACTCCTGGGAGGTTGGCAAGGGGCAAAGCCTCCACTGTGCGCTTTAACAGATCCCCTCCCCCAGGGCTCATTTTGTAGCAGGAGCTCCTCTGCATATTAGCCCACACACCCCTGATGTAGCCAATCCTCCAAGAGCTTACAGTAGCCCCTGTAAGAAGAGCTCTGTAAGCTCTTGGAGGATTGGCTACATTAGGGGTGTGTGGCCTAATATGTAAAGGAGCTCCTGCTACGAAATGAGCCCTGTGCCTCCCCCAAGCTGGGAACAGGCAGGGGGGAGGAGTCGGTGCAATGGCTTTCCAACTTACCTGTATACATATGCTAACAGATTTATTTATTTGATTTATACCCCGCCCTCCCTGCCAAAGCAGGCTCAGGTCAGCTTACATAAAAAGTTAAAACAAGTTAAAAACATAAAACACTTATAAAACATTTATAAGGTGCTAAATATACAATGTTACATACAGGATGGCGAAAACAACACTTTCGGTATTAGGTATAGTGGACGAACTGTTGTCCAGGTCCCATGATATATTTCAATTTGTACCAGCGCACCACAGGCCACTGTGGCATAGGGTCTTAAGCCTATATTGAACTATTAAGTGGAAGAGCTCCATCTTGCAGGCCCTGCAGAATTATAATAAGTCCCAAAAGGCCCTGATATCCTCCAGGAGCTCATTCCACCAGCGCGGAGCCACCACAGACAATGGAGTGTGTTGAGCCCTCCCCCCTCCTCCTAGCAGGGAACAGAGACTTGTAAGAATAGAATGCTAGATAGTCTCCAGGAGTATTTTTCAGGAAGACGCTACAGGAAACACTTCCTTGGCCTGGCCTGGCTGGGTCAGCAAGCGAAATAACAGAGATGATAAAATATCCTTGCAAGAGAAGAGGGTCTCTTTTCCTAAGATGCTGAGGACATGAGAACATGCACACAGAGCTCTCCTTTGGAGCAGGCAACCATTTTTGACCATGTGATTGCTCAGAGACCAACAGACAGCTGCAAGGTATTGGTAACTCCACAGGGATTTGTAACAGCTTAAGCTTTAGGAGCCTGCCCATTTTAACACACGACATTGGGTTAACATAACATATAGTGAGAGGGACAGGGGATTTGCTTTTTTACCCATTTCTTTTGGCTTCCTTGGTCAGTCTGGTGTTGTGTCAAAAGTATGCTTATAAACATTTTCTTTTTAATATATCCTTTATAACTTTGGAAGTTGGGAGTGGTTCTCTGTACCACACAGATCTCCACCATCTCGGACACACTATTTTAAAAGAAGCACCAGGAGGGGGAAGGCAGGCAGTTGGCAACGGCTGTTCCTCCAGGGACATGCAAGGCAGTAATCTGTCCCCATGGGGACCAGGCACTGGGCAGCGCGAGACACACAGGCAAGGCCTCAGATCTTGGAAAGGAAGATTGCTCAGCAGGCAATTCCTTGCAAAAATGGCATGTGGTGGTGGCGGGCTACCCTAGAGAGAAGTAAAGGCCCCTCCAGAGAGTTGGGAACCCCTAGGAGGCCAAGGCAGAACAGGGCCTGCAGGCTGTCACACTAACTATTAATGTATTCAGTACTAGTTATTTAATTCATTTGTATCCTGCCTTTATCCCCCATGGGGACCCAAACTGGCTCCCATTGTTCTCCTCTCCTCCATTTTATCCTCACAACAACCCTGTGAGGTAGGTTAGGCTGAGAGAGGGTGACTGGCCTAAGGTCGCCCAGTGATCTTTCATGGCATGAGTGGGGATTTGAACCCAGATTTCCCATATACTAGTCCAGCCCTCTTAACCACTTTGCCACACTGGCTCTTGAACTGCCATTCAAGCCCCTTTCCTGTGGGGCAGCAAATGCGCTGGCCCTCTCCATTCCTGTCCTGCATGCTATAATCTGCTCTGCTCCCAGGCTGATCTGAGAAGCATGGGCTTCATGTTGCAGTAAATAGAGGACAAAAGCATCATAAATAAGGTTGCCAGCGCTGGGTTGGGAAATACCTGAAGATTTTGGGGTGGGGCCCAAGGAGGGCAGAATTTGGGGTGGGATGGGACTTTAGTGGGGTGTAATGCCATAGAGTCCACCTTCCAAAGCAGCCATTTTCACCAGGTGAACTGCATCTGGCCAACTGTGAATCCTGTTAGGCTGAGTGCCATATCCTTGAGAATTTGATTGGTGATTCCCTCTATTTTCTAAGAGTGATATTTGATGAATATCCTGAAGATTACATTGCATTATATATCAACAGACCGAAAACATCATTAGAGTTATACATTTCTTGTATTCTGTAAGACCTGAGGGAGACAGCAGAAATGAGTCAACACTGGTTCTCGAAGTCTTATAGTTTCCTTGCATCTTCATTTTTGTCTAGATTTCCATGTCAACTTTTAACCCTGTGGGACAAATGCTGTAATTTTGGATGTTTTGTATTTAATTAAATGGATCTCCAGACTACAGAGATGAGTTACCCTGGAGGAAACGGCAGTTTTGGGTTGTAGATTCTATGGAATTACATCCCCATAGAGCTCCCTCTTCTCCCCAAACTCTCCGCTCCCCAGGCATCACCCAATATCTCCAGGGGCTTCCCAAACCAAAGTTGGTAACGCTACTCTCCAGGTCAGGTTGTACAACATGTGAATAAACATGTTAACTTGCAAGAGGCTGGGACTGGTTCTTTGGAAGATCTGGAGGATCTAAGTTTCCCTTATGAAGGGGAAGGGGTAGGCCAGCTAAGGTCGCAACAGTAGGATATGCCCTTTCTGGTGTGGACATTAGGGAAAGGAATCCACCTGCTCTAGCGTGGGAGATATACATGTCGAAGTCTGTCGTGAAAGCAATTTGAAGGCCTAAAAATGGTAGAAAGGGGGGCAGAAAGAAATCTCAGAAAAGCACATCTGGGCTGAAGGTGTGTAATAAATACAGCCCTCCTTTATGTTTTGATTACCTCCCTCTTCCCCCCCCCCCAAAGATACTCACACACTCCAGTAAGCTTGCCAACTCAAGGTTGGGAAATTTGGGGACAGGACCTAGGGAGGGTAGAGTTTAGAGAAGGGAGAGAGTTCAGCAAGTATGTGATGCCATTTCCTCCTGAGGAACTCAATCTCTGGAGTCTGGAGATCAGTTTTAATTGTAATTCCATGAGGTCTCCAAGCTCCACCTGGAGGTTGATAATGGCACTCTCCAGCTAGTGAAGCCCTGTTCCAGGTACTGGTCTATATTTTGCCACTCCACTGAGATAATCTGAAGCCTTCCTCCAGCCTGAGGAGTAGAGTTGCTAGTTACCTGGAGGAGCCTGGAGGTCTCCCAGAATTACAACTGAACTCCAAGACAACAGAGATTAATTCCCCTGGAGGAAATGGAGCCAGTTTGGTGAAGTGGTTAAGTCCGCGGACTCTAATCTGGGAGAACCGGGTTTGATTCCCCACTCCTCTACTTGCAGCTGCTGGATGACCTCGGGCAAGCCATAGTTCTGATAAGAGCTGTTCTTGAAAAAGAGCAGTTTCTGTCAGAGCTCTCTCAGCCCCACCTACCTCAGAGGGTGTCAGTTGTGGGGAGGGAAAGGAGCAAGGAGTTTGTAAACCGCTCTGAGACTCCTTCGGGTAGTGAAGGGCGTGGTATAAATCCAATCTCTTCTTCTTCTTCTCTTTGGATGGTGGATTCTATGGTGACACATCCCTCTTGAGTTTACTTCATTCCCCAAACATTATCCTCCCCAGACTCCACCCCCAAATCTCCAGGAATTTCCCAAGACAGAGCTGGCAACCATAATTATAACTGTTTTCCAGACTATAGAATTCCCCTGGAGAAAGTGACTGCTTTGGAGAGTGATCTCTGTGGCATTATAACCTGTTGAAGTCCCTCCCCAAACTCCACTCTGTCAAGTTCTACCCCTGAAATCTCCAGGAATTTCCCACCTTGAGCTGGCAATCCTACTGAGTAGTCATCCTTCAACTCAATTCCACTGACTCCTCAGGTAGGACACCACCCATCTCCTTTTGGATGCTCTAGGGTCAGAAAGAAGTAGGACTTCAGTGATGGCCCCACAGATGTGCCCCCCCCCCCCAAAAAAAATCCACCTGTCTCCTTTTGGAGATGAGAAGAATTGTTTTTATTCCACTGAGCCTTAGGCAGCTACAATGGAATCCTCAGTGGAGTTACGCACTTCTAAACTCCACTGAAGTCAATGAGCTGAGAAAAGTGACACTTTGCTTAAGAGTGACTTACGCTGACCTGGTCCTGGCCTGGTGGAATATGCTCCCACATGTTCCTGCAAGACCTTCTATCATTCCACAGGGCCTGTAAAATGGAGCTGTTCCGCCAGGCCTTTGGTTGAGGCAGCGGGCGTCCAGAAAAATAGGCTCCCCTGCTGGAGACACCATTTCTACACAGCCTGGATTAAACAGACTTAGAATCCAGCGGGACAAGTATTGGAGACTGTGCAATAATTGGTGCAATCTGTTTTTAAATTCCTTGTTTTTAATGTTTTAATGAATTATTATTGTCTTTTTGTGATGCTGAATGGCCTAATTATTTGTCGTGATCCACCCTGAGCCTGTTCGCGGGGAGGGCGGAATATAAATTTGAAAAATAAATGAATAAATAAAATGGCACTCCTAGGCTGCTAAACTGTGGGCTGCTATTGTTGCTGTTTAATTTGGTTGTTTTGTTGATGTTTTAATTGTTTTGTAAACTGATCTGGGGGACATTTGTGCCGGAAAGTGGTCTACAAATATCATTAAGTAGTTGGAAATCTGTAAATGGTGAAAGGATTTCCTTGGTTGTTCTTCTCTACCTCTTGTCTCCTCTCCGTGACAGAGAGCTGGCAGGAAGCAGCAGATAAAGAGCGAGATGGTATTCTAACACCCGCAACTTCTGAACGAATCCATCCCTCCCAGATGCAAATTCTATTGTAATTCCCCATAATCAGAGCAGATTTCCAGCTGAAAAAACATTGCCAATTACACCTCCTTGTAGAATATGCACTGAAAAAGAACAAGAAGAGGTAGGTGTGTATGAGGGGGGCGGAGGGGGGGGACCGCTAATCTAATCTGGTTAAAACTGCTGCTGAAAGTGAAGTAATTTCATAAGATTAAAAAAAGCAAAAAGATCAGGAGCATCCAAAACCAGAGAATTACTTAGTACAGATAATTTGAGGCATTTTGGGGGCAGTGGGAGCGTGACAGGATCTGCAGGAGAGGGTGGAATTGGATTTCTCAGAGCTTTTTATCCTCCACGGATCTCATTCAGAGGAGATTTAACAAAAGCACCCACTTTAGTCTTCAGCCAGGACTTGTCCACAAAAGCAATTTGCACCACAGAAAGTTCTTTTTCAGCAAAGATGGGAGGGAGAGAAAAATTCTACCTCCGCCTCTATTAAACCACCCCTTTTCATACCTATGAAAAGATACCCTTTTGCCTCAGATAAAACTCACCTTCCCACACTTTCTTCAGTTGGGCTTGGAATATGGAACTATGGTTATAGTTTGAGTGAGCAAGAAATCAGACTTCTGGAATCGAAAAGAAGAACATTCCAGAATCAAAAAGAACTGTCTCCACAGCTGGCTTCTGACAAGGGAGGAGTGGGGGTTGCAGCCTCACATGGTTCAGTGAACTGAGGAATTATTGGTTTGTTTATTTGAAGACAAGAGATTTTAGAGGGTGACATGTTGTGGGCAGTGGGTCTCTTCCTGCGGCCCATATCCTGACTTAGCCTGGAGGAAGCTCCTCTGGCTCTTCTAATGAATAGCTCTTCCATTGGAGGAAGAGTCACCCAAGTTGGAGGAAGGTCCTTAGGCTGGAGGAAAGCCTAACTTTGAACTTTACTCCAAGGAGTGCTAGGATATACTGGCCACAAGGCACCATGTGGGGCTGAATGAAGTGGCAATCCACATTCCTAGTGCTATAAATATGATGAAACAGACTGTGGTCTGCAAAACTCTGGGCCAGAACAAACCCATTTGCTGCAGAACGTGGTGCTGCCAATCAAAATGCTACTCCAGTAGAATTATTGTCCTTGGGACTTTCCTTGGATCTTTCCCTAAGACAGACAAGTTTCCTAGGCTACGGAGTCTGTCACCCTTATCTGCCTATGAAAGAGAAGGGGGCAGAGACAACTCTCCTTCAGATGGTGCACTACATCTTTGAACAAAACTACTGGAAAACAAGCCCACAGTGGTTTGTAGCTAGGAACTCTCTCCTATGGCACTCTTTAGTCATGATGACCGCAGAACAAGGTGACCACATGTATCAAGACAATTGCGCTATGCACACATTGGTATGTAAGGCGAGACTGCACATAGCGTAATTGTCTCAATACATCTCTACATTGTGTGGACAGGAGTGTGGGCATAATTGATATATGCTGTTAGAAACCCCACATTTTTAAGGGTACCTGTTTGCACATGCCAAAGCTGGAAAACACACACATTGCCCCATTCATACAAAATGGTGACCGTGCACATTGATAGGATTACACTATCTGTGATCTGCCCTTGAGGTGTAGCAACTGAACAGGACTTCCAGGTCAGGACATTAGCAAGACACCTAATTTCACAGTGGGTTGTCCACACAGACTGCTTGAAACCTTCTGTCTAAAATTCAGAAGCTGACCCTTGCCTACAGGGACGACGGATGCATTTGAGACTCTGCCTATCAGCTCATCCACTGGGTCACTGAAGCTCCCGTTCCAGTAGTAAGAGAGGTGCTCTCTAACAGCAAGCAATCATTGCAGACCAACATTTTCTTCTCCATGGGATATGCAGGTTTCAGGACCTGGAAATTATTTTGTGCCAGGACTGAAAATGACTACCCTGTACAAGATCTCACATCATGAAGCAGTGAGAGAGAAGCAGCTTAATTTTGGCAGAGTGAGAATATAGGTGGCATCAAGGGATCAGAAACAGGAAGTGATACGAACACAGGTATTGCTCTTGTTTCTGATTTCTATTTTCCTCCTCCATCTTTCTCAGGTTTACAGTTCACATGGTTGAGAGAAGTATTTGGTACTCAATCAGGGTCCAGGGCAGCTTCAGTACCCTGGAAACCAGGGAGATTCACCAATCCCCCTGTTGTCTATATAACAGGTAGTATAGCCAACTCTGGATTGGGAAATTCCTGTAGATTTGGGGGTGGAGAGGTTGGGAAGGGAAGGGAAGGGCTTGGGGCGGGGAGGGGAGAGACCTTGGCCAGTTATAATGCCACAGAGTGCACCTTCCAAAGCAGCCATTGTTTCCAGGGGATCTGATCTCTGTATTGGGGTATCAGTACTAATTCTAGGAAATCTTCAGGGCCTATCTGGAAGTTGGCAACTTGACCTAGTATCCTGTCCCCTACAGTGTCTAAACAGATGCTTCTCAAAGGGTAGTCCAAGAGAGATGATATCTGTTCCAAAGGCCACTCTGTCAGAATACAGAATATGATTTTTTATTATTTTGCTAAGATCTGCTCCATGTTCCATCATGATGGGTGGCTCATGCAGCACATGTTCAGTGCAGTGCCTTCTTTGCTGTGGCACCACAGTTATGGAACTTCCTTTCTCACACCCAAAGAAGCATACCCATGCCTGTCTCTCTCCATTTTTAAGGGGCAGACAAAAAAAATTAGTTTTCAGCAGGACATTCTTGTGAATGCTGGTTGTCCTTTGAAAAACAGTTTCACAATTCTAATGGAATAGCTTTATTGCATTTTAGATTTCTGGTTCTAAACTGTGCACTGACTGTAAGCAAAACTGTAGAAAAGAAGTTTCTATGTTTTAAAGACTTGAATCTAGACTGGGAAGACTGCAGGGTGGCTAAGTCTGGCTTGGGAAATTCCTGGAGATTTTGGTGTAACGCAAGACCAGCATCAGGACAATCTAAGGAGCAGCAGCTTCTGAGGTCCAGGTTTTCCAGTGGGGTCTGCTGCCAGTTTGGTGTAGTGGTTAAGTGCGCAGACTCTAATCTGGGAGAACCGAGTTTGATTCCCCACTCCTCCACTTGCACCTGCTGGGTGACCTTGGGCAAGCCATAGTCCTGGCACAGCTGTTCTTGAAAAAGAGCAGTTTCTGTCAGAGCTCTCTCAGCCCCACCTACCTCACAGGGTGTCTGCTGTGGGGAGGAGAAGGAAAAGGAGTTTGTAAACTGCTCTGAGACTCCAAGTGAAGGGCGGGGTATAAATCCAATCTCTTCTCTTCTTCGTCACCCACTCACCTGCCCGCTGCCCACCTGCTTGCTTGTGAGCCCTCCCACCACCCTCACTTCCAGCTTCACATGGTGCTCAGTACTGCTGGGAAGGGAGTGCAGGAGGTGAAGGGCAGACACACTCCTAGCTGTACACACTGCCCAGCACAGTCAGGAACCAATGTGTGAGCACTGAAAGTGCTGAAAAACGAGCAGATCTAGGGGGATAGGGTTGCCAGCTCTAGATTGAGAAATACCTGGAGATTTGGGCAGTGGAGCCTGAGGAGGGCGGGCTTTGGAGAGGGGAGGGATTCAGTGGGGTACAAGGCTTTGGAAGGAGTCCATTTTCTCCAGGGGAACTGATCTCTGTCACCTGTAGAACAGTTATAATCCCAGGAGACCTCCAGCCACCACCCGGAGGTTGGCACCTCTATAGGGGAAGGCTGCATGGGTAGGCAGGGACCTGGGAGTGGAGGGCCTGGTGGCCAACAGAGGAAGGGGGCGCAAGGCACTCTTTGCCCAGGGCCAATGAAAACCTGGAACCAGCCCTGCAGCAATGCCTGGGGAGGGCAGAGTTTTGGGATGCAAAGGAGCTCAGAGGGGATGTGATGTCACTGATCCCGCCCTCCAACGTTGTCATTCCCCCTGGGAACTGATTGTTGCAGTCAGGAAACCTGTTGTGATTCAGGGAGAACGCCGGGTCCCACCTTGAGGCTGGTAACTCTAGGAGACAGTATTTGAACCCCCATTCATCTGTGAAGCATACTGGGTAACCTTGGGCCTCGCTCACAGAATCACTGTGTGAATACAGTGAAGAAAAATGCCAAGTATGCAGCTCTCTTGAGTTCCTTAGTTTACTAATGAACATGCAGATACCACAAATAAATGCATTTTATAGGTAAGAAGTACTCATTTTGGGGAGACTGTCTGGAAGTGGCACAGGAAATAACTTCTGCAGGTTTACCTTTCATTTTTTAAAAAAAATATTTTTATTTCCAAATTTTCCAACAAACAAATCACAAACTAAGCAATAAAACTAGTTATCTTTCATTGACAGGAGCCTCCTATTAGTCCACATTCCACAAACAATAGGAACAGCAGATGCAAATTCATAAAGAAACGCTTCAGTGGCCAAATGAAAACCTTCCGAGCGCGAGGTGGCCAAGCCTCAACATATCCACAGAACTAGGAGCTCTCAAAATCTTGTTTTTTACAACAAAGAAGACAAACACAAGAGCGCATTTTGTGATGGCTGAAAGCAACGAAAGATTTTAATCACAAAAACATGCCACATTTCTGCCAGCTGCATCTGGTTGCTGAACTCTCTCCTTTCTTACACTCAGTGAATCTGGACACGCTGATCCAGGCTTTTGTATCCGCAGAGCTGCGACAGTGTGAGGTGTTCTACACTGGGTAGGGCTGCCAACAACCTGGAGGGGAAAAAATGTCCTGTCCCTTTAATAGAGGCTTCACAGAGGTGATGTTACTGACTTGCATGCCATGGATACCTTCACCTGCCCATTTCCACACAATAAGCCACTATTAAAGGGACAGGATATTTTTCTGTCGCTCTCACCCTGTGGAATGGAGCCCCTGAAGGTGTGAGGAGATCCCCCTCTTTGGCAAGCTTTAAAAAGCACTGCATATAGGGTTGCCAACCCCCAGGTGGAGCCTGGAGATCTCCCAAAATTAGAATTGGTTTCCAGACTACAGAGATGAATTCCTCTGGAGAAAACAGCAGCTTTGTATAATGACTCCATGGCATTACACCGCACTGAGGTCTCCCCCCTCCCCAAAACCCACCCTCCTTGGGCTCCACACACACACACCCAATCTCAAGGAATTTCCCAAACCTGGCTTCAAGGCTTGTTTTCCAGGGCTTTTGATGGGGGTTGAACCATACAAAAGGCATCTTTTACGGGGGAGGGAGGTATTTGAGATTTTTATCTGGTTTTAATCTGCAATATGTTAATAAGTCACCTTGAACCAAGAGAAAAGGACAGGGTATAGACATTTTAACAAATAAATAATAAAAATTAAAAAAAAGATTTCCCAATTTTTTGAGTCTTCAGACCACTGACAATCCATGGCCACATTTTCTAATCTTCTAAAACAGTGAAGGATAGAAGCAACATTCATTAAAGTTTTTATCAATTAGACTCACGGTATGCCACCAAAAGTCAGGGGGAAATAATGCAATTTTGTACAAAATTCCAAAATCAAGAGACCTCACTTGCAGAAAAGTGGAAGGAAAATAGCATTCAACACAGAGACGCAATAGAATAAAGAACTCTTTTTTCTTTTCTTTTTTTCCTGTTGAAAATTTAAAACGGAGAAGCGGTTCAAAAACGTGTTTTTTGAACTGGCTTTTGCTCAGGTAAAGCAAAGATCTGCATCAATCTTGGTTTGAGGTAAAAGAATTGTTCTTGTGGAATCATATTCACTGAAGTGGAGGGAAAGCCTGATTCATCCCCTGGGATTCAAGTACCTAAAATCCATATCTGAACAACATGGTGTGCAAAAGTAAAGCAGACTCTCACCCAGCACCGGAGTTCATCCACTCACCCACAATCTGCCACCCACCCTCTGCCATTCCAGCCTTGTCATCCTCACCTTTGTTTGGAGTCCACTGGGCATCTGTTGCTCCTGAGACCCGAGGCAGTAAGCATGGCATAGCTTTGCCACTACTAATGAGAGCAGCGCTATGAGAACAAGGGAACTCTTCATGTCCTTTTCCTGAGGAAGGGGCAGCTTGTGAAGAGAAACAATCTAATAAAGAGACGGTGGCAGGACAGGGTTTAGAAAGAGAAAAAGAGAGAGATCAGTGTGGAGAAGAAAAATTGCCAGGTATAGAGAGGTCCAGAAGCGTCAACCAAAAAAATTGGCATTTAATCCAAAATTTTTAGTTTTCAGATATGCAGGATCTGATATAGAAAGTTAGCTAGGCTGGGAGAAAACTGCTGAAAGAAATAAAGAAGTACACAGTAAGGCATGGGAAGAGGTCTACATGAGGTTCCCAGGAAAAGAAAGGAAAACACACTCACATATCAGTTTGCTAGATTTGAGTCTAGTAGCACCTTAAAGACCAATAAGAGTTTCAAGGAACAAGCTTCCGAAAGTCAAAGCCCCCTGCATCAGACAAGGGAAGGGAGAGCCAGTTTGGTGTAGTGGTTAGGTGCGCAGGCTCTAATCTGGGTGTGACCTTGGGTCAATCATAAGTTCTTTCAGAGCTGTTCTCTCAAGAGCAGTTCTCAAGGGAGCTCTCTCAGCCCCACCTACCTCACACAGTGTCTGTTGTGGGGAGGGGAGGGGAAGACAATGGTAAGCTGCTCTGAGACTCCTTCGGGTAGTGAAGGGTGGGGTACAAATCCAATCTCCTCCTTCTCCTCTTCTTCTTCAGCTGACACCCTGAAACTCTTGTTGATCTCCAAGGTGCTACTGGACTCAAATCTAGCTTTTCGACTAAAATGGCTATCCTTTGAAACATGAATTTGTGCCTCCCTGAGGGTTAAATGTCTATAAAACAGGTCTGTTCTCCTGTCCCAGTGAGATCTGCAAGGGAGGATCCCTTCGGCAAGCAGTGTAAACTCTAAGAATTTCATCCCAGTTGGAGAGGGGGGCAATGATTCATAATATAACTTGTAATATTAGAAGAAACCAAATCAAGAAGAAACCAAATCAAAAAATTAAAATAACTCCAACTTTTTTTTCTTACACCCTTAGCATAACACTTGTGTTTCCTAAAAAAAGAAGACTTGCCAAGTGTTGGCAACACAATGATGTACATGTAGCTTTACACACCGCATGAACGCATCTGGGAAATCCAATTGGCCCAGACCTGTGTACAGCATAACAAAAGGGTTGCAACCAGTCGCCTGGATGAAAGAAGGCAAAGACAAATGCTGGCAGTGCAGTGGGAAAGTGAAAATGTACTGATGAAATACTAAAAAGGCCCTACACGTTTTGCCATTGCTTTGTCAGGGGAAATCTCCAAATATGTTCATCTACAATGCAGCAAAATCCATAAAGGCTTTTTAGTATCCCATCAATACATTTTCACATTCCCACTGCACTACTGGCATTTGTTTTTGCCTTCTTTCATCTTCCAGACATGTGTACACCAGTACCGAAAGAGGTATGTACTCATGAGAATATTATTCTCACTGCACTTTTGCTGCCAGAAGCATAGCTGTAGACAGTATAAAATATGAAGCTGTGTGCAAAAAAAAGAAAAGAATTAAGGGAGTTGATATAGGCATCCTTTCCCATGGCGTACCTGTTCATTTCCTCATGCACTTGGTCATTTTTGTTCAAAACACCTTTTGCCAGCATTACAAAATCTAAGCAGATGTGACAGTGAACTAAGCGTGCCCACTACAGACAACGATGCCTCTGCCGTAAGAGTGGCACGGAACCTCTCGTCTGTCTCCGGTCCGAGATTTTCAGGTGATCCTAAGTTTAGCTTCAGAATTGAGTTGTTTTCTCTCAAGGTACAAATACTAATGAAAGCTTCTGTCTTAAATCAATCTTGGATAAAAGACCAGATGATTATCCTAATGAGAAATGTTCACATTGTTACTCCTCACGCTCATTCCCAGGGAGGGGAGCCTCCCAGCCTTCTCCCCATACAGCATCCAGGTGCCATGAATCATAACTGGCATTCTGAATTTGTATTCTGTTGATGTCACTGCTGATGAGATTCAAGATTAATTAATACTCCCCAAATGCATTTAGAAAGCTACTAGTGCTCCGAATATTTTTTTTTACGTTAACTGTTTCATTTCCGACAGAAATGCATGAATGCTGGGGTGGGGAGCTCAAGTTCACCTCTGACAAACTCCCCCAGGTAGACTTAGGCAATTCACCAGGTCTCAGATCCCTCCCCCCGCAATGCAATATGGAAAAATGAATTTTAGCTTTCCTTCCAGGCAGCTAATAGAACATAGTGGCCAAAAGAAGAAGCTATAATCTAAATGGTCCTAGTTCAAGTCTCAGCTCTACTGTGATCTTACCAGGAGGCCTTAAACAAGCCATTCTCCCTTAGTCCCCCATCAGCAATAGGGCACTGTAATAATATTTCATAATACTGTCCAGCCTTCCAAGGCAACCGCAAGGCTTGTAAACAAGATCATGTCTACACAATGTTTTGAACTCTGAACGTGCTCTTTTTCTTTACGATTGCCTTGATGAGGTTGTTGCTGTTGGGAATACTGAGGAAACTACTGAAACTACTTCAAACACTCCAAAAGGCCTAACCCTAACCAGCAAGAATCATTACTGAATCTCTTTGTAGAGACTGTTCTCTAAATTCATGGTTGTACTTTGCAAGCTTTGTGACTCGTGCAGAAAGATCCGGAAGCTCATTCAGCTGCATCAAGTGTCTCCCGTTGCATAATGTGAATGACAACAGACGATGGAGCCTCCCTTGAAATAAGAGACCTGGCGGGATCATTGTCAGTTTTCAGTGTTATCATGGAGTTATTTGCTTGGGGGGGGGGGGGGGCGGATTGAGAAATGTATTTTTCATCAGGATGACCTGGGTGTGTATTTCGCCACTTGCAAGACCTTGCTTACATGTGCAAATTCAACCCAGTTTGAGGGGGAGGAGGGGAATCAATACATACAGGGGCAGGTGGGGAGCAAAACACTCACTGGCTGAATTGCAGCCTAACTAGAAATGAGGTGGGAAATTTGTGACATAGATCTTCAGTGCAATTCTAAGCAAAGTCACACCCAAATCCTCTGAAATCAGCATCTTAAAAGGGTGTAATTCCATTTAGGATTGCACTGTTTGACTGGTAGTTCAAAACAGGATGTCGGATCACTGAACTGGTGCTTGGGAAGGTGTTTATCCTCTCCTCACTCCACTTTCCCAATCTTAACTGCACATGTTCTCCCAAAGCTGCTATTTGCTCCGTGGGGAAATCCAGAAAGGCAACACAGTGTCTACAGAGTTTTCTGTACAAGGTCATTGGCAGCTGGAAGAGGAACATTTATATAAGAAAACAGAACAGGGAAAGGATCAAATCTCTCGTGTTTCAATGCTTTGTGAAGGTTGTCAACTCCAGCTCAGAAAATTCCTGGAGATTTGGGGGCAGTGCCTGGGGAGGGGCAGGATTTGGGGGGGAACAGGATCTCAGTGGGGCTTTGATGTCATCGAGTCTATCATTCAAAGTACCATTTCCTCCAGGGGAACTGATCCCTTGTGGGCTGGAGCTCAAGATCAGTTGTAATTCCAGAACTCCAGGGCCCACCTGGAGGTTGGCAACTATAATGCCATGATCTGAATTCACCACCACCGTGTCTCAACCTAGTGGCTCATCTGAACTAAAGGCAAAAGGGGGGAGATTTTCGAATCACAGATTTCTTGCCTCACATCTCTATCTTGGTCCTTATTCCTTGGGTTTCATGATTTAAGGTGGGCGTTATTCATACAAACCTGGAAACTTTAAAAAGAGGTCTACTAAATGCCTGGAGTAAGAATTTCAATGAATATTTCACTCATTTATAGCTTCCCCAAGACCAAGTTCCCCATGAATCTTCTTAATTCCTGGCCTTTCAGCAACAACTAAAAAATATGCTTTTTAAAAAGAAAATGTCGTCTGGGAGCTATTTGGCTTTGCTTTTAAACTGCTGCATAGATTGGGTATTTTTTAAATCTGCTGGCTGCTATTGTCGCTTTGTTCTGTTTATGTAGCAGTTAAGTACTGTTGCCATTTTTAATATTTTAATTGTATGCTACTTGGTATGCTGCAGGCAGAGAATGCAGCTAGAAATGCTTTAAATAAATAAAAACAGGAGTTGTTTTCCGTCGTGGTTTCCCCCATCTCTGATTTCCCGTCACATTTCCACTTTCAAAACTTTTAAGGGTACACTAGCCAGATCTGCAAAGTTTATCTAGGGTTACACAGTGGCTAGAAAATCAGTCTAAAGCAGTGATACTCATTTGATGGCTCAGAAGCCACATGTGGGTCTTTGACATGTCACCTCTGGCTCTTCTGAGCACTGTTCCCCAATATGGCAGCTGCCCAATGTTTCAGGAAAGTGGATGGGGCTGATGGGGCTTGTGGTTGGCAGGTGATCCCCACCTTGAAACAACTGCTGCTAAAGGAACAGGTAAGCTGTGAGCCTCCCTGAGGTGCAGGCCTCATGCCAGGGATGGATGCCAAGGGTGTAGACTTTCCAATTTCCCAGGGGGGGGGGGGGGGCTGGGCCAGAGACATTACAGGCCATTGTCTCCAGGGGAGGCTCTGCACATTCTGGAAAAGTTTGGCGGGGAGGAGCTCCAGCTCCCCAGCAGTTGATGCCTATGGATGGATGCAAATGTTGATGGCTCTTTTAGTTGATGGTCATTGTGAATGTGGCTCTCAGTAAGCTGCAGAGTGAGTACCACTGGTCTAGAGGTTCCCAGATCCTCCATCTTCCTAGTCCATCTTCTCTCAAATTCAAATGTTCCGAGTTCCAGTTTTGCTCTTTCTCATCCCTGAACTTCGTGGATTCATAGATCGTTGTTTAAAATGAATGTCTGAAATAAAGTGATGGTCAGCATTCACTCACAGGTGAATGTTGACAATCTCAAATTAATTTTGTGTTTCTCCAGAAACTCTGAGATCCACCCTTGAAGAAATTATCATCATTTACTGTTTCACGTCCAACAGAGAATGGCACAAACTGGTACCTGCTGACATTTCCCAGTTCATCAGAATTTGTCAAAATTCACATACATATTCTATGATTCACAAGGTTTTAGACATCCCTGTAAACTAATCATGCATGCATACATTCATTTTAAAAGGAACAATGTCTAGTTTTTCTTATTGGGTTTAAATTTTGATGTTACTTCTTAAGAAAAATACATTGGCATGCAGTTCTGTAAATTGGGAGGAAATGAATGTGATGGGAAACAGAGGATACTGCAGAGAAGTAATACGAAAAGTTACACTTTACACAGAAGACATACAGATCGAACAAAATTCTGGGCATGCAATCTCGTAGTGAGACAGGAAAAAAAACATATGTGAAAAAGGAACAAATATGATTGCAGAAATGGTACGTTTTCCAAAACAAGAAAGATGCAAAATGTCACGGTTTCTTCAGCTTAGAGGGGAAATGACAGTTGATAAATACATATATACAGGGGTCATTTCAAACAGGAGCTCAGGGGAACTCAGCTCTGGGAGTTGATGCCAGCCCCTCCCCCGTGGGGAATGCCTGTTTGTGTCATGGCTGCAGCTCTGAGCCTGCAATCGCGGGGAGAGCGGCTTAGAAATCAAATAAATAAATAAAATAAAATAATTAAAATGATCCACCCCCTGGAAAGGCCCTTGTTCCTCCAACCAGCCTTCTGAAGGCTTCAGCCACCAATGAAGCTATCCTCCCAGATTAGTGATATTTCTGAGGCTTGGATTAGTAGCTGCCCCCTCTCTGCCAGCTTTCTTTCTTTCTTTCTTTCTTTCTTTCTTTCTTTCTTTCTTTCTTTCTTTCTTTCTTTCTCTCTCTCTCTCTCTCTCGCCTTCTGACATACTTCCGGTGATGTCAGGTGATTTAGCATATGCAAATAAGTTATGCTAATGAGTTATGCTAATGAGCTCCTGCACCTCTTTTTCTATGAAATGACCCCTGCATATATATTACTAATCAGTGTAGAAAATTCAACAGGGAATATTTTTGTTGTTTTTCATATCACTGAAGGCATTTAATAAACACAAGATACTCCAAGTAATTTAAAAGGAACAAAAGATTCTCTCGAATGTGCATACAGAGCAAGCAACTAATTTTGGGTCACTGTTTGTCAGAAAATATAGTCATCGCTAACTATGTAACAAGGTTCACACAAGGACCAGAATGGAGTATCAATGATAAAGCAGATTAGGAAATGAATCCTGTTTCCATGGGGTAACCACCCCCCCCCCCAAAAAAAGATTACACAGCTTAAATGGAATGACAGGAACAGAAAGATTTTATAAGGGCTGTACAGACATGTTTGATGTTTTAGGGCATGCTTCAAAGCTGCCTTGGGTTTGTGCCAGCAGGGACAAAACCCAGGCACCTCTGAATATACTTTTTCCAATAGGGAAGTGTCCCTAAATAATACTGGGCTACAGTTTCTAACAACTTGACACCATGGGACAGATCCAGTGCTGATTTCTATTAACTGAAGAAATTTCTATCAATGGAATGGGACTGCAGCCACAAATGCTTCCCAAAATGCTGCATGAGGGTGCAAGTCAGAGGTCTGCATTAGAAAAGGGGGGACTAGCAAAAATTGCTTCCCCTCCTCAGGCTCCACCCCCCAAATCTCCAGTTATTACCCAACCCAAAGCTGGCAACCCTAGTGGATGCAGTGATGCCCTTTAGCAAAGGTGGCTTTAAAAGTGGCTTGCTTAGACAGATTCTTTGGGGATAGGTCCAGCAACAGTTACTAGCAATCATGACTAAAGGAAACCTCCATATTCAGAGGCAGTAAACCTCTGAATACCAGTGCAAGGCGGCAACATCAGGGGGAGGCCTGGGCTTCTCTGACTTGTTTGCTGGCCCTCCGGGGCAACTGGATGGCCATTGTATGAAACAGGATGCTTAGTCTAGATGGACCATTGATGTGATCCACCACAGATCATATGTTTTTATCACAGTGGTACAGAGAACAAATAGTTGGTTCCCAGCAGGGCTATTTTTGAGCAGGAACGCACAGGAATGGAGTTCTGGCT
Organism: Lepidodactylus listeri; assembly: GCA_029233225.1. Taxonomy (NCBI): domain Eukaryota; kingdom Metazoa; phylum Chordata; class Lepidosauria; order Squamata; family Gekkonidae; genus Lepidodactylus; species Lepidodactylus listeri. The sequence continues at coordinate 50,369,520 of JARCFY010000015.1, read as the reverse complement.
GGCTCCTGAGTTGGCCATGCCTACAACCAAAACCTCTGGCATGCATGGCGACAGAGCACGCTGCCCTCCCCATGTTACACACAACAGGAAAAGGCGGAATGTTAAAATGCCCTCTTTCCCTCTGGGGAGCCAGTTGGGATTTCCTTATCAATTTCACTCCCCTGCTGAGAGTGAAATTGACACTTCAGCAGTGGTTTCCAGAGGTGGGGGGGGGGTAGGAGACTAGAAAGGCAATGCTGAAATGTCAGGGATCTTTCAGATCCCAGGCACTTCAGCAGAGCCTCTCCCTGGCCGTCTGGTTCGGAGGGGGGGGTAGACTAGAAAGGTGATGCTGAAGTGGGCAGAGAAGCTGGGGGGGGGGGAAGGGGGAGGCTTCCATGCCTGCCCTGTGCTTTCCCAGCCCCCGCCTGATATGCTAATGAGCTGTGCTGTCAGGGATGTGGCCTAATATGCTAATGAGTTCCTGCTGCACTTCCTCTACAAAAAAAAGCCCTGGTTCCCAGTCTTTCCCACATACACGGTCCCACGTGCTTCTACTTAATGTTCAAGCTTATCCTTCTTCACACTTATTCATTTTACTGAAACGTGTGTTCAAAGTGGCACAAATGCCATTTGGACACTTAACCCACACACCGCAGAGCCTAGATTCGAGTCCAGTGGCATCTTAGAGAGCAACAAGATTTTGGGGGTATAAGCTTTCAAGAGTCAAGGTTCCCTTCATCAGATACCTGGGGAAGGGTGCTTTGACTCACAAAAGCCATACCCCCAAAAATCTTATTAGTCTCCGAGTAGCTGCTGGATTCAAATCTAGCTCTCCTACTACAGCACAGCTATCCTCCTGAAACTGTGTAGAGTTTGAAACTCTACCTGAAGAAAAGTCTGGTGGTGTTTGGAAGTTGGCCGAGCCATGGACAGAAGACAACATATTGACTGATCGATGGGTCATTTGATATGATATAACTTTTTACTTGGGATATAAATGTATGGGTTTTTTTTGTTTTATTTTAAAGAAAACAAACTTTTTAAAAAGATGATCCAACAGTGTACCAAACTGGAGATTACACGCAGTATGTATGGGCTTGGTTTGTTGTCCAGTTTCCAGTTGAAGGATAAACACCTTTGTACCAAATCCACTGCCCCACACCTACAACAAGACTGTGGGGCAGTGGAAAGTGCTGTCAAGTCACACCCAATTTAGGGCAAGCTCTCCTGGAGTTTTCGGGACAACAGACTTAAAGAGGTGGTTGGCCATGGCCTGTTTCTGAGCAGCAATCCTGGACTTCCTTGGTGGTCTCCCATCCAAGTACTAACCAAGGCCAACCCTGCTTAGCTTCTGAAATCTGGTGAGATCAGGCTAGCCTGGGCCACCCAGGTCAGAGTAACCCCCAATAAATGACCATCACAGATTATAGGAATAAGCACTTTCTATCAAAAGACAAGCCACCTTTCCCTACCCTATCCCTCTAACACAGCCAGCTAACAGTGTTTACCAAGACAATGTTGCCAATAGTTTTGCAGGATTATAGTAGGTCTGCTGCATGGCCAAATGGCCCACTATTTACATAATCTCAGCCTTCCTTCTCATCGTAGAGCCTTCACGCTGGCTCTACGGCTGAACATCTTTCCCTCAAACATGCTGTGGGGTCGATTTAACAATATCCCCCTCAGGAAATGTTCCAGTATGGCCCCAGATTCAGTTTTCCATATAATTCCGGACTGCCAGCTACACACATCCTCATGTGTGAAATTCTTACCCACACTTGTTTTCTAATAACCTTAAAACTGTTCCAACACTTTTGTAATGATGTTAACAGTGATACCACAATTGTGGTTGCAAAATTCTTAGCAGAATCAGCTCCACTTACAGATTTCTTCATATAATATGCATATTTTATTGTCTAAACTTACTCACCGGAATTAAATGCATCTTTTAAATGTATCTGCTATATACTATTATGCCATTAAAGGGGTTTGAATCTGAATCTAGTAGGTCTGCTGTCCCAAGACGCAAGACAGTGACCTGAATACTCATCAACACTTAATCCTGTATAATCAAATGGTGTCTTGACTGCCTTCTTCCAAGCAGGGACATGGAACCAGTGGGACTGGATCGACCGTGAAACCAGCTGGGGCAACTACTTAGGACCCAAGTAATGCAGCCCTCCCTGATCTAACCCCATACACACAGTCTCATGAAGGAAAATCTTACATTTTCTTTCTGAAACAATTCATTATAACATTGGAATGGAACTGCAGCACATATATGAGGCCCTGTGACACCCCCAGGCTGTAGTAAAGAGAACTGTTTCCCTCTTCCCCATGTTTGGGCCCAGCTGTTGTTGTTTTTAACTAACTCTCTAGTCCTCATGGCTAGAAAACATAGAAATGTGTGATCTATGCCTGCTGAAAACCGCAAAAAACAGTTCCTTGCCACGCACTGCACCAGCTAGGATTCCCTGACACCTCCACCTGCCGCTTCATGCACGACATCTATTTAGTGAAACACCTAAGATGTTTCCAGCATACACCAAAAAATCTACAGGTGTGAATACAACAAACACATTCGCAAATGTTTGTATCAGACTAGAATTCTAGTCAGGTGGTCAGGATCAGCTGTGTCTTCCTCTCGGTCATACACTTAGCAGAAAAACTAAGCCTGTCTCAGCATATTGCGTGAAACGGGCCTTTCCTTGCCTATCAGTCTCTTTAATACTGAGCATGTCTCTCCCTGTAGACACAGCACTTCTGCCTTTTTCCAGGTTTGTTCCAAGAGGATTCCTGTAACGCCCCTGGGATGAAGCGGGCACTAATTGCTGGCCTGAGTTGCACGGGAATCTGTTACTCAGTGGAGGGTTTCCTCATATCTTTGGGTCACTGCCCACTTTTACTCCAGCCCTCCTGAGTATCTGCTGCAGGCTGTATTCCTTGCGAACAGTAATGCCCACAATTTCTGCACATGCATCTGTGCATACAGATGTGCATGTACCTGCTTCCTCCACTCTACACATGTGGCATATGAATTTGTACTTCTGGGCAATCCATCCAGCATGACTGCCGCCGCCACCCATCCGCCCTTTGAATCTGTGCTCGCTGGCACCGATTCAGATCCCCTTCACTTCCAAGCGTTTTCCTAGCACAGGAAAATACAACAGAGTAGTTCCCAAATCATTACTCTACCCCATGCATTAGAAAAGAAAACCATCTTGAATATATGCCCTGTGAGCATGATGCGACAAATGTTAATCAAACTCTGACACACAAACTCTGTCACACACACACACACACACAGAAATCCTTCTCCCTGCCCCCTATGGGCAGAGCTATGGGCTTCTTGTCCCTTGGGCTTCTTGTACCTTGGATAGCTCCAGTCCAGGCAGCAGTTCAACAGGTGGGGCTTCGCCCGTTGAACTTCGGGCTTGTCCGCTTGGAAACTTTAGGTCCTTTCTCTTTTCCGTTCAGCGAGCCAACCTTCCTTCCCGCCCTTGCGCCAGTCTCTTCCCCGAACTATCGAAGTTGCTGCCCCCCCCCCGCCCCCCGCCCCCCGCCCCCCGCCCCCCGCCCGGCCAAGCGCCTCACCCACCTGCGGGAGAAGGGCGCCTCGTCTTCCGCGCAGCAAAAGCAGCAGCCCGTGCGGATGGCCCCAGGTGGCGCGGCTCAGGGCGCTGGAGAGGCACCAGGGGCGCCTCAAACCAGAACTCCGGCGGCGAAGAAGGAGAGAGTCACTCGCCGCCCGCGCTCGCCTCTTTAATAGGGGGCGGCTGCGGAGGCTCCACCAGAGCCCCGGCGGGAGGGGCAGGGGGCGGAGGAGGGATCGGGGGGCGGGCAGCCCACGCCCCTCCTTCCCGACGCACACGCGGGAAAACGCGGACTACACGCGCGTCACACTCAGGACACACGCACGGCACACGTCTGCATAGTCCTCGGCCGCATCCTTGACTTTCTACAAAACCCCTATCCGCTGCGAAGCACGGCTCGAGGGGTGGCCACTGGCCAGGCTTGCACTTAGAAATCGCTACAGGCGGGCGCGAAGAGTTCCGGGACCGGCGCTCCCAGCAATTTTAAAGAACTGAGGAATTCTCAGGTGCGCCTGGCTGGGGTACTAAGAAAAGATCGCGGGCAACTCTGGATAGATACGGAACTCCCACGTCTTGTCTGGCTGCACTCCCCTCAAATTTCAGCCGCGCTACATAACCCCTTTTGAGCCTCTCTCCCGCAACTGATATGCGCCAGAAAAGGACAGAAAAGTACTTTCAAATGTGCCTGTATTGAAGGATGGGTTTCCGGTCACTTGTGAACCCTCCTACATTATTTGTGACAGTTTGAAAAGATGAGTGAATTAGATCCAGGCAGGCAGCCGGATTCTGATAAATATCTTCTGTGTTGTATGCTAATTTACTGCTCAACCTCTGCCTATATGTATGGACTGGTAGGTTCTATTTCACTGTATCTGAAGAAGTGTGCATGCACACAAAAGCTCATACCTTGAATAAAACTTTGTTGGTCTCAAAGGTGCCACTGGACTCAAAACTTTGTTCATATGAATACATTGGCAGACTTTCCCCTCCATTTTCTTTTCCTAAACACATTTGAGAATGAATGGGGGGAAGGGGGAGAGAGATTTTAACCTTCCAGCACCATCCTGTGTAGGTGTCCCCAACCTCATAGTGATGGGATTGTATCTGAGTCTGGTTATACAGGCGGCTGCAGGCTGTTCACTAAAACAGATGGAAGTTTTCTCAAGCACTATTTGGAAGGTATGCACAGGGCTACTCAGATTAACAGAGATCAGGGGTACAGAACCTGGGAAGTGAAGCATGGTGTGGCTTGAGCATTTTGTGTATGTTCTTCTCAATGTGTGGGAAGTCCAGTGGGGATTTTCTGGGGGCCTGTGGAGATTCTTGGCAACCTCTGGAATGTGGTGCCACTTAAAGTGAATGGAGGCAATGCACAGGAGAAGACAGAGCATCTGCTTGGCATGCAGGAGGTCCAAAGTTCAATCCCTGGCATCTCCAGTTAAAAGGATCAGGCATTATGGTGAAAAACCTATACTTGCTGAGACCCTGGAGAGCCACTGCCAATCAAAATAGACCCAGATAGACTAAAGGTCTGACTCAGGATAAACATGTTCTTGCATTAACTACAGTGGACGAAGTTTCTCCAGCAGTTATTAAAGCGCTGGGAAATGCATGTGTGATTTTGGCCGTGGAGTCTCTGCTCCGCTCTCACCCTACCCCACATTTTACACATAAATGTCTCACACACCATGCCTCACACCTTCACTCTTTCTCTCTGTATGTCACTCACATACATACACAAACATTATAATTTTTTGAAACCGTGCAGCAACCCACTCACACTTCCACTGTCATGCATGTGTCATTCACGCACAAATAATGCTGTCACGCTTGTCAACAGTCAAATCCATTCTAATCAATCCTTTCTTTATTCAGCCTGTACACTCCAATTGCACCTATTTACTAGGGAGAATCCCTGCATTTTTGGTGTGTGCTTCTTGTAAAACACAGTCTTGGTGGGAGGTTTTCCTTCTGCAGAGACGTTAGAGTTCAAGAGGGAGGAAGGAAGGAAGGAAGGAAGGAAGGAAGGAAGGAAGGAAGGAAGGAAGGAAGGAAGATGAGAGAAAAGAGAGAGCAGGAGAGAAAGTGAGGGAGAAAGAAAGAAAGAAAGAAAAGAACGAAAGAAAGAAAGAAAGAGACAGAGAGAAGACTGCTATACACAGGTGGACACCAAAGGTCTTCAGTTTACAGCCCTCAAGAAGCTAAAGAATCTGAATGAAAGCAAGATGCATCTCAGCTCCAGGGCATATGACTTGTGCACTTCTGACAAAGTGTGCTCTAGATCACAAAAGTTGAAGCTGCAACAATAAACACATTCATGTTTAAGTTGCTACAAGACACTGTGTCATCAAACCTTGTAAGTACACTTATATTGTTCATCCATTATAATATTTCTGTTCCATTCCTCATTCTAAGGAACTCAAGGCAGTGTACGTTATTCACTTGGTTTCCATTTTTGTCGCACAACAACCCAGTGAGGGGGGTGAAGCTGAGAGACAGTGAATTGTCTCAGGTCACTCAGTGAGGAGTCATGATAGAATGGAGCTAGCTCACAGTTTTTTCAGCCTGCAGCTCACACGTTTTTGACTTAGCTCAGGAAGGATGGCTCAAGAGCAAACTAATTTATGCAGTAGCCATATTGCTCTCTCACAACCTTAATGCCAGTAGCTCACAAAGTAGAATTTTTGCTACAAGACTCCACAGCTTAGAGGGAGCATTGCTCATAGCCAACTTGTAGCACTGTCTGAATTGTTTTCTAATCTGCCTTGCATCTCCATGAGAAAGGCAAGCCAACACATAAATAAATAACTGCTTCCCCTAGTAGTAACACATCCAAGTTGCAGCTGTTTTTTATAACAACTAGCAGCAGTTCCATCATTAGTTTAATTTGTTTTATAATGTTGTGATCACTTTACTCACTCACCAAGCTTCAGAACGGCATTGTTATGGGGAATAGAATTTCTTTTTTTCCAGAAATTCACCTTTTCAGGATACAGTTGTGGATTCCTCTTATTCTTTTTCAAAAGAAGAATTTCCCTTTCCTTTTTCTTTGTCATCTTCTGTTACACCTCCATTTACCCTTCAGCCCTTGCAGCCCTTTTTTTTGGGGGGGGGGGATGCTACACAGTGTGGGGTGCTTCCACAGGAGGGTAGGAAGGTCTCGAAAAGCCTCTGCACATCGGCAGAATGAAATCCGGAAATTTTGTAGAAACAACCTCCCTCCTGCTTAGGATTGCTCTCAAAGACAATTCGTGTTTCCAGCACTAGTTCAGAAGTCGGCTAGCCTGGCTGTAGCAGAAAAAAGACCCTTCCCAGTGCATAATGGGAGAGGGGTGAGGAGAAGGCTGTGGCAAGAGATACATAATTGTACAATATATGCAGTTTCCTTAATGGCATGGAATGGCATATTTCTCCACAAATTTGCATAGTACATGAGTGTCCCTACTTTCATCCAGGGAATATTGCAGGGCAGGTTCTCCCTCCTACTCACACAAACTAATAACCCTATTTAAAAAACATAAACTCCACTGAGCATTTTTATAAGCTCTCCTCCCACCTAATTGTATCTCCAACTCAAATCTGTGACATGCGCCATGCTCTTGAAAAATGCATGTTTTCTTCTAAAAAATAGAAGCAAGTATCATCTCAAAAGGCTGAAGCGTCAAGGTTACATTTCTGTATTTCCAATTATTTGAGTTATTATTCCTTGTGATAAATATGTCATTCAATTACATTACATTACATGTGTCATTCTATTTCAAGATTTCACATGCCACTCGTCCTTCGTACTTCCACCAATGCTCCTTACACTGGGCAAGAATTCCTTATAACTTATTCATATCTATATATTTGGTAGCTTCTGTTCAAATTTCAGCAGTTGGCAAAAAAGTACCTAGAATGCTGGTTTCCCATAGTGAAAATCTTCACAGTTTATTTCGGAACCTTGGAAGGACTTGGCACTAGAAACATTTCAGTGCTGTGGACCCAGCTTCCTTGATGCATCAGCTATGTGCTGAAGTTGCACTAGACACGATGCTTTGAACGATGCCAGCATTTGTAACTGAAGCTGTCCCACCACAAGCCTTATGGAGCTGGATCCAGTAGTCTGTCTTCAGAAGGTCCTGACAGATGCTGTGTACTGACAGAAGAGGTTGGATGAGGTATTTTGTTTCCCCCTCCTCAGTGCAGCCCCCTAACCACTCATTCACATGAGTTCTGGAAACCTAAAGATCATTTTTTTCTGGAGTCAGGACTGGTAGGGGAAGAGAATAAAGCAAAGATCTGCAATCCTCGCACCCACAGATTTCTGGATGGTCTCCTCACGAGCAACTGGTCAACTCTTGAAATTAGAATAGGAAAGGCAACATCTCTAGCAAGTCTGTTGTAATGACACAAGACTGCTGTGTAGATGTGTTGCAGGAAAACCATAACTATGACAATTTAAAGGCTGATGGATGTATTGTGGCATAAGCTTTCAGGAACTAGAGCCCACTTTGCTGATCTTCATTTAATTTATTGTCCTTAGGGATGGGCACAAACCGACTCATGAACTAAAGATTGTGACAAATTTTGCTTGGCAGGTCAACGGGCATGAACTTTCAATCTGTTTGTGGAGGTTCATGCTGGTTCGTGAGTGGATACATTTCCAAAGAGACTGTCTCCGCTCAATCTCAATGTTTACCAAACTTCAAAGCAACAGGGGGGTGGAACTTGGAGGACATGTAGAGCAGCATCCAGGGGAGGCCAATGACAGGCCATCATTTTGACAGGTGTAGGTTCAGGAGTGTATAGAATAGATCCTGTGAAAGCTGGAGACATCAAAGTCGCAGGGGTCCTCTGGCTGACACGTGAAGGTTCAGGAGGTTCAGGAAAGTATGGAATGGATCCTGTGCAAACTAGAGACACCAAACTCACAGGGGACCTCCAGGTGACTCTCCTATACCTGTCCTCCAAGTTTGGTGAGGATTGGATTTACGAAGTCCAAGTCAGGGACCCTACAAAGAAGGTACCCCCAGGAAAGTGCTTTCTACCCCATAAATCCAGTCCTCACCAAACTTGGTGAGCAGGTAGAGGAAAGTCAGCTGGAGATCCCCTGCAAGTTTGGTGTCTCTAGCTGAAACAGGACCTGTTTTACCAGGTCACAATCGTCACAAACCAAACCAGTTTGTCTGCTAAAAGTTCATGATGGTTCATGGTTCGTGAACCAGGTACCCCAGGAACCACAAACTGAACTGCATTTTCCTGGTTCATACCTATCCCTAGTTGTCCTTTGTGGTCAATAAAATTATTTTATTTCTAAAAGCTCACATCCTGCTCTCTCCTTTTCAGGAGCAAGTTGGATGTATTGTATTAATTATGCCTGTAGTGTAAGTCACTGATGGACTGTTTGCTGAAATGCGTATGGCATTGCATTTTGTCTCATTGCATGTGGACAGTTACATCCTGTTTTCTGAGTTGTTGCTATATTAATTATCAAAGTAATGCTGTGCCAGTGTGGTGTAATGGTTAAGAGTGTGGGATTAGTATCGGGGACACGTCAGTTCAAATCCCCACTCATGCCATGGAAGCTTGCTGGGTGAACTTGGACCACTCACACTCTCCCAGCCTAACCTACCTCACAGGGCGGTTGCAAGGATAAAATGGAGAGGGGAATGATGTAAGCCACTTTGGGTCCACACTGGGGAGAAAGGCAAAGTACAAAAGAATTAAATAAACAAACAAGAAACAACTGAATTGGTCACTATTTGTATATTACATCATACATTGTTCTTTTTTCCTAGTTTCTCATCCTTTTTGGTTCACCAAATAGCAAAGGAAGCAAAGCTAGGCTTCTAATGGTCTCTCCCCAAATCTTTCATCAAATAGGACTGGAGACAGAACGGAGCCTGCTGGGATTTCAGAGGATACTTCCCAGGAAGATGACGCCAATCAATCTGCACTGCCCTCTGGGACACGATAACTAGCTATGTCCTCCTGTCTCAGTCAAAACCATCATGTGGACAGTAGGTAGGAAAGCTATCAAATCACCAAAGTCACTCCTTCATATGCAGTCACGTCAATCAGTCCTCTGTCCTCAGCCTTCTGTCCTCTTTTCAATCCAGAAAGTATTTGCCTTGGACTAGCAATTGTCAGCATCTGCAGTGATCGTACAGTGCCTTGCACAGCAGGAAGTTTAGCAGATATGGGACATCACTGTGCCGATATAACTAAAGGGAAAACAGAACTGATGTGGTCAGCTGGGGAACAGCAATTCCAGAAACTGGAATTGTACTGGGGAGAGGGTGTGGCTGAGTGCTGGAGCATCTGCTTGGCATGCAGAAGGTCCCAGTTTTAGTCCCAGGCACCTGCAGTTAAAAGGGCCAGGTAGTGGATGATGTGAAAAGCTTCTGCCTGATACCTTGGAGAGCTGTTGCCAATCACAGTAGACCGCACTGGCCTTGATATGACCTCGCTCTGTATCAGGCAGCTTCATGTGTTCATATGTACCCCCAGCTCTGTTGTATGCTTTTTAAAGCCACATTAAGCAGTAACCCTACAGTTAAGCAGTCAGTAATCACTCCTGGAGGCCCAGGATAGCCTGACCTGGATAGCCCTGGCAAGACCGATCTTATCAAATCTTGGAAGCTATGCAGGGCTAGCCCTGGCTAGCATTTGGATGGGAGACCTCCAAGGAATACCAGGGCCAGGACACAGAGGCAGGCAATAGCAAGTCACCTCTCTGAAATGTCCAAGCCCCACTAAGGGTTGCAAGAAATCAACAATGACTTCCAGGCACACACACAATACTCACCACCACCACCCAAAAAAAGGGGGGAAATCACTCCTGGAGGAATTACCACAGTTAAAAGTACTCCAGAACCTGTGGTGCATGTCCATTAGGTGATCTCTTTCAATCTGTATGTGAAATCTGATTTATTTATTTATTTATTTGGGTACTTCTAATCCACCTTTCTCTATTCAGTTCTGGGCTCAGAGCAGTAGACAGTATTGCCCCCAACACAGAGAGAGACAACAGAAAAATAAAACCAGAAATCCTTAAACCCAAGTTAACAACGGATCTACCATCAGCAAATGAATGCCCTTGATGGCAATACTCTCTGTCCCCAGCAGGTAGGCAAGTAAGCATTCATTTTGCTTCTCCTACCAAAAGCAGCACCAGAGAAACTACTGTATCAAATCCTTTCTGTCTAGGACTGCTTCTTAAAATCTTTCCCTGGCATTTATGCTGCCCTTCTGGCAATTTCTTTCTGATCATTTTATGATACTCACACTTACATTTCAGCAGGGATTTTTGTGTAGAAAAAGCCCAGCAGGGACTAATTAACATAATAGGCCACACCCAACAGCAGAAACTCATTAGCCTATTAGGCCACACCCCTGACAGCACAGCTCCCTCCCAGGATCAGCTTCCCCAGGTGCCCCATGGTTTTCGGTACACATGGGGAATCCGAGGGAAGGAAGGCAGTCTTTGGATTGACTTCTCCAGGTGCCCCGCAGCTGCGGGGTGCCTGGGGAACCCAAGGAGGGGAGGCATCCCTGGATCGGCTTGGCTTCCCCAGGCGCCCCACGACTTGTGAGGTGCCTGGAAAACCCGGGGGGGGGGGGGGAGGCTGTAGGCGTGGCCAACTCAGAAGCCAGCTGGAACTCCATTCCTGTGCGTTCCTGCCCAAAAATAGCCCAGCATTTCAGAATATTTTGATGCTCTTAAGATATTTTATGACATCCCGACTTCCGTTGTTTTTATTCATATACTGAAATGCTGCTAGTTTCACAGACTGTAACTTTTTACCGATCTTAGGAGGAGGCGAGTAGTGTGCTTATTTTTACTTCACTTGTATGTTGATTGTTTTATAGAAAGATGAGGTGTGGGCTGGCTGAGAGGCGAGGAAAGAAATGTATTCAATAAATCATAATCCATAAAATGTAACGTTTATTTAATTCATTTATATCCTTCCTTTCCCATCAGTGAGGACCCGAAGCGGCTTACATCCTCCTCCTCTCCTCTATTTTATCGTCACAACTGTTGGAAAAGTCAATGCCTGGTGTACAAAGAAGACGAGAAGACCCTGCAGAGGGCAGCAAGAAGACAACTAGATAGGAAAGGGAAGTCAGCACCTTCTCTCTCCTGTTAAGTGTGGTTCCTCGTCTGTCTCCAGATTGCTCCTCTTAGGGCAATTTCCCCCTTCTTCTTGGAAGGGCCACCCTCAGTCTCCCCCCTCTCTCAGCTAGAGATATAGTTATCTTTGTCTCTCCTCTTTTTTATCAAGTGCTAGGAATAAGGCCCGTTGTGGAAATAAATACAACAGGCTCTAGAAAAAGGCTCTGGGAGAGTGTCAAGGCCTTGGGCACTCAGCGTCAATTTGCTGTGGCGACCTCAGCAGGGTATAATGACACAGAGTCCACCATTTTCTCCAGAGGAACTGATCTCTGCTACCTGAAGAGCAGTTGTAATTTTGAGTGCTCTCCAGCCCTCACCTGGAGATTGGCAACAATTGTTACCCAGAAGGAAATGGCTGGTTTGGAGGGTGGAGTCTATGGTATTGTACCTGTCTGAGGTCCAACCCCTCCTCAAACCCCACCCTCTCCAGGCTCCACCCCTCAAATCCCCAGAAATTTCCCAACCTGGAGTTGGCAACCCCATCTCCTTCCCAGCTAACCATCAGCCTACCATTATCTGCTCCTCTGACTGCAGCTGACTTTGGTTTTCTTTTTGAGTGGTTACAAACATCCTCAGACCTTATGATGAAAACATCAGTTAAAGTGGATAAAAAGGCTGGCGTCCCGTTGCAGCACAGGATTTGGGAAGCTCACAAACTGGGCCATGTGCTTTTTGAGAATGAGTAACCCATTGGAAAATTCAGAGAACACAATGCAGATCCGGAGTTCAGCTTGTCAACAGCCTGCTGCAGCCGGGTGAGCTGACGAGAAGTGCAAGCCACTTCTGATACGTTTGCAGCACCATCCTAAAGTGAGTTACCCCCATTGACTCAATAGGCTTGGAAGAGTGTAACTCAGTTTAGAGCTGTCCTGTTAGATGCAGGGTTGCCAGCTCTGAGTTGGGAAATTCCTGGAGATTTGGGCATAGGCGTAGAGTACGGGGGAGCTCGAGGGCTTGAGCCACCCCCGAAATTTTTCAGGGGGGGCTCAGCCACCCCCGGGAAAATGGAGCGCCTGTCGCTGCGCCTCCCCGGGTCCTTCCGAGGCCGGTGGCCGCTGCTGGAGAGGGAGAGGGAAGGGGTGGCGGGGGGGGGGGGGGGAGAGGCACCGGCAGCAGCGGCTGGCGGGCCTCGGAAGGGCCCGGGGAGGCGGGGCGGTTTCTGGGGGGGAGAACATCGCTCCAGGAGCCCCCCCCAAATTTCCAAAACTCTACGCCCCTGGATTTGGGAGTGGAGCTTGGGAATGGCAGGATCTGGGGAGGAGAGGGAACCTCAGCCGGATATAAGGCCACAGTGTCCACCCCCCAAAAGCACCCATTTCCCCTTCAAGGGAACTGATTTCTGTTGTCTGGGGAAAAGTTGTAATTCCAGGAGATCTCCAGGCCCTACCTGGAGATTGGCAACACCAGATGCTTCCTATTTGATTACAGACTTCATTATACAGTGCTTACTTTTTCATGACTAGAATTGGTCTTCCACTGGTTTTAAAGGTATCCAAAGTTACAAACTGGATTTCCCTTTCCTCTTTTGGCACTCCTGTGGATCAGCCAGCCCAATCCACATTGTCATGAGATCAGGTTGCATCTGGCAGCCCTGGCCCTTATGCCAGGATCCCTGCGCAAAAGGAACGTAACACCCTGCAGCCGGGCAGGAAGCCACAACCGAAAATGGCCATGTTGCTTGCCGGGCATTTTTTTCAAGAGAGATCCACTCCAGAGCTGTTATGCCATGCAGTTAGGTGGGGGCAAGTGTGTTTATTTGTTCGGCCTTTTCTTCCCCACATTCATTTAATTAACATCGCTGCTGCTGCAGATGCTTCCCTTTGCTTGGGGCTGGACGGATGCGTGACTCACGTGGTTCCAGCCGTTGCTGCTGCTGCCGCATGTGTGTCCAAAGCTGAAGGTTTGGGCCATCCACAAGATAATGGGTCAGATGTGTGAAGGCCATAACAGTGAAAAAAATAACAAGCAAAGGGTGAGAGGTTCAAAAGTGGTACTGAGCAAGGTACTTAACGATTGTTGGATTCTTTGCTTTTCTCATGCATGTGGGTACATTAAAAAGGGGATACATGGGGGAACTGAAAGAGGTTCAGGAGCTAGGACTGAGTTTTAAAGGAATGTGTACCTTTAGGATGGCCAGGTCCCTTACCTTTGCCAGCGGTGGCCTTTGTGGTGCATTCCGGGAGGTGTTTGTGTGGGATGGACGTCACACGACATCTCTGGTATGATAATGTCACCCAGAAGTGACATCATCACACCAGAAATGTCACAAGGGGGACACTCTGGTATTTGAGTGAAACTCTAGCGCATGGTGGGGGCGGCCTGTGCTGGGAAACAGGAGCGGGGACAGCAGCCTGGGCTGTATGTCGGGAACAGGAGCCAGAGGGACGGAACACACCTTTTTGAGAACAAGGACGCAGCTGGTAGACATCTTCCTCCTCTGAAGCGTCCGATTCGGAGATCGCAGTGCGGTGCGAGTGGGTGGCCATGCAGTCCTTCTGGGTCATTTCGAACGCAACCACTGTCTGCAGCACCTTCTCGAGGGTAGGCTCTGAGAGTGTGATCAGCCATCGCCGGAGCATGGCCGCACACACCCCAGCCACGAAACTGCCCAGTAAATGGTCGTCCACGTGTTGGTACTCACAACCAACTGCCAGTCAGCAAAGAATGTAGCAGCACTCTCACCCGTCTGCTGGGTCCTCTAGAGGAACTGGACTCGGAGTGCCAGCATGGAAGGTTTTAGCGTGAAGTAGTCCCCGAGCTGCTTGAAGAAGTCGTTGTAGACTCCACCCTCTAAACCAGCCATTTTCTCCTGGGGAACCATTGTTGCCAATCTTCAAGTGAGTGATGGAGATCACTCAGAATTACAACTGATCTCCAGAAGGGTGTCCGTTGCTGTGGGTTGCACAAGGTTGCTGTGGGTTGCACAAGGCTAGGCAAAACCTCATCATGTTGGTCTGTCATTGATGAGGCAAGCTTAGTGCATTGTGCTTTGGTAGCTGTGGGAGGTGAACAGATGAAGACATGATGCTGCCTTACACTGAATCAGACCCTTAGTCCATCAAAGTCAGTACTGTCTACTCAGACTGGCAGTGGTTCTCCAGGGGTCTCAGGCGGAGATCTTGTGCATCACCTATTACCCGATCCTTAACATGGATTGAACCCGGGACATTGTGCATGCAAGCAGATGCTCTGTCACTAAGCCACAGCCCCTCTCCCAGGGTAGTGGTGGAAAGTGCCATTAAGTAGCAGCCAATTTACGGCAGCCCCATAGGGTTTTCAAGGCAAGGGGCATTCAGAGGTAGTTTGCTACTGCTTTCTTCTGCATCTTCTGCATAGCAACCCTGGACTTCCTTTGCAGTCTCCCATTCAAGTATGAACCAGGGCCGTCCCTGCTTAGCTTCCAAGATGGTGACAGCGGCTAGAAGTATGGACGGCTTCAAGATGGAATTGGATAAACATATGGTGCAAAGGTCCATCAGTGGTTATTAGCCACAAGGTATAGATAGGAACTCTCAGTCTGGGACAAGTGATGCTCTGTATTTTTGGTCCTTGGGCAGGGCAGGGACCACAGTGGGAGGGCTTCTAGTGTCCTGGCCCCACTGGTGGACCTCCTGATGGCACCTGGTATTTTTGGCCACTGTGTGACAGAGTGTTGGACTGGATGGGCCACTGGCCTGATCCAACATTGGCTTCTCTTATGTCCTTATGAGATCTGATGAGATCGGGCTAGCCTGGGCCACTCAGGTCAGAAAATGACTGTGGGGAGCCCCTATTCCTCCTGTTAAGGAAACTTACATGTAACCCATAAATTCACCAGGTTTCCCCTACAGGGCAAAATTAGCAGATCCCTATGGCTCTTTCATGTCTGGAAAATAGGAGGCGAAAAGCAGGAGGAGGAGGAGGAGGAAGATTTATACCCCACCCTTCACTTGGAGTCTCAGGGCAGCATACAATCTCCTTTCCCTTCCTCTCCCCACAACAGACATCCTGTGAGGTAGGTGGGGCTGAGAGAGTTCTGGGAGAACTACTCTTGAGAGAACAACTCTGAGAGAACTGTGACTTACCCAAGGTCATCCAGCTGGCTGCATGTGGAGGAGTGGGGAATCAAACCTGGTTCTCCAGATTAGAGTCTGCTGTTCTTAACCACTACATCAAACTGTAGTTTGTAAGCCCCTTTCTTTCTGCACACCACAATTCTGATCCAAACCGAGCCCTCACACTTTTGATAATTAATTTCGAAAAATCTATGTATTTAGTCTCCTCTATTTTATCCTCACAACAACTCGGTGAGGTAGGTTAGGCTGACAGAGTGCAAGTGGCCCAAGATCACCCAGTGAGCTTCCATGGCACAAGTGGGGATTTGAACCTGGGTCAACCAGATAGTAGTCTAAGACCCTTGAGTATGCCCTTATATATCCCCAATAGTCTAATTCTGTAAAAAGGCTCCGGAGAAGACATTCCTAAAGGATTGCTTCTCCATTGTGGAGACACAAGAGGCTTGGGAGTGGATTGTATTTCTAGCAACAAAAAACAAATAAATTCAGCACCTCCAGGTCCATCTAGCAGCTCCTTGTAAGGCAGCTGACATGTCAATGTTTCCCCTGACAGGCAGACTCATTAGACTCTTGCTGTAACAGGAAGGGGAGTCATTTTAAAACCTCACCTCATGGGGCTGTCATGAATTATGGACCTTGATGAGGTTGTTTTCCCCAGGCAGGAGGGACCTCCCTGATGTGCTGATGGTTAAGGAGCTAAAGGGCTCTCCCACTAAGTGGAATTAAAGGGATATGCTCTCAGGGATAGGGCCAGTAGTGGAGTTCTTGAAAGGACACAGACAGGAAGGTAGGAGTGTGTGAGAGAAAGTGTGAATCTGCATGGATGTATAAAGCAGAGGACAAATGAGGCTGGACTGCATTTGTGTTATTGCTCTTGCAGCAGGGCCAAATCAAAGAGCAGTAAGCTATTGCCACATTTGTAGTTTACACAGAACCAGTGAGACGTAGGGTCACCAGCTCTGGATTGGGAATTGATGGAGATTTGGGGGTGGAGCCTTGAGAGGGCAGTGGGAGTGGACTCAGCCAGGTATAATGCCATAGAGCCCACCCTCCAGAGCAGCCACTGGAGATCTGATCTCTGTCGTCTGGAGATCAGCTGTAAGGCCAAGAGATCGCCAGGTCCCAGCTGGCAGTTGGCAACCCACTGAGACATAGAATTCAGTTCAATTCACTCTGAGGGCCTGCTGACATTAACGAAGAAAAGACTTTTGTCACACTTTTAACAGAAGTGGCCCTTTTCAAATTCACACTTGGGGATTTGCCCCAAACCATGAAGCTCACTGGCAGATTTTAGGAAGGGACCATCTCTCATGCTAACCAGTCCCATTGGCAAGGTTGCCAACCTCCAGGTGGTGGCTGGAGATCTCCTGGGATTACAACTGTTCTCCAGGCAAGAGATCAGTTCCCCTGGAGAAAATGGCTGCCTCGAGGGTGGACGCTATGGTATTATACCCCATTGAAGTCCCTCCCCTTCCCCAACCCCACCCTCCTCAGGTTCCAGTCTTCTAAATCTCCAGGTATTTTCCAACCCAGAGTCGGCAACCCTTCCCATCGATCATTCTAGATTGCAGGGAGGGATCTATTCCATCACCATGAGTTCCACAGTAAAATGGGGTGTTAAAGACAAATCACAGAGAATTATATTATTCATGCACAAGGTTCCATTTGAATCAGTATAGCCCCCATAGTGATGTGAAAGAGAGTCATACAGACTAGGGTTGCCAGCCTCCCGGGGATCTCCCACTTTTACAACTAATCTCCAGCTGACAGAGATCAGCTTCCCTGGAGAAAATGGCTGTTTTGGAGGGGGGGGGGGACTCCATGATATTTTACCAGTTGCCAACTTCCAGGTGAGGGCTAGACTACTTCCCAAATAACAGCTGATCTCCAGACTACAGAGATCCCTTCCCCTGAAGAAAATGGTGGCTTTAGAAGGTGGCATCACATCTCTATCAAGCTCCCTCCCCTCCCCAAACTTCACCCTCCCCAGAGACCACCCCCAAATCTCCAGGAATTCCCCTAGCTGGAGCTGGTAGTTCTACATATACTTTGGGTTGGAGGTGAGTTTTCAAAATGCTTGATTAAGGGATTAGAATCCTGTGAGATGCCACACAGAAAACAGAAGTGTTGTTGCAGGTATTGTGTTGCTGTTGCTACAGCAGTTAAAAGGGAGTTAAAATCTTTCAATATTGATCACCTGACCAGACCTCTAGAGTGTTTTCAGTCAAAAATGGAAAACTAGGGCATTGAGAGCTAAGAGAACCATCCATATTAGGCACTTGTGAGTAACAGAAAACTGTCACTGTTGATGTGGAAGTTAAAAGTCAGGAAGAGTCGTGGCCCCACAATTATGACCAAAAAGGTTGGGCTAGTCAGTTTCAAGATAACAAGTGTTATTAACAACACCCCTCCCACCTTCTGACTGGGATAAAAAGGCTCAGATCTCCATTTCCACTCATGTCTGATGAAGGGAGCTTTGACTCTTGAAAGCTTACACCTCTTCAAATCTTGCTGGTCTCTAAGAAGAAAAGGAGATTGGATTTATACCCCGCCATTCACTCGGGGTCTCAGAGCAGTTTACAGTCTCCTTCCCTTTCTCTCCCCCCAACAGACACCCTGTGAGGTAGGTGGGGCTGAGAGAGCACTGACAGAAACTGCTCTTGAGAGAACTGTGACTGACCCAAGGTCACCCAGCTGGAGGCGTGAGGAATCAAACCCGGTTCTCCAGATTAGAGTCCGCTGCTCTTAACCACTACACCAAACTGGCTCCCCTGGACTTGAGGTGCTCCTGGACATCAACATGGCTACCCTCTGAACTGTTTCTAATGGATTTTTCCTGGGAATAACAAACAAAGGATTTAAATGACACCATTTATCTGACAGGATTTACAATCCTGATGTCCCCCCCCCCCCCCCCATAAACTATTGTTTCTTCCTTCTCAGTATATAAAACTAACAGTTTTGTTCCAATGGTAACATCCGTGCTTATTTTGTAAAACAGAAAGGTACCAATACTCATAGATGAGTTGCACTGATTTCCACCATTTCCCCCCTCAGGACTTAGAAGGCTTCCCTAAAAGGGGCTGGTACTCTCTACTAGTGAGTACTGTCACAGAAAAGGCCCTTCTTACAGGTAGTTTCTAAGGAACTAACTACATGACACACTTTCCCCAGGTTTGCCCCTGGGTCAGGTTGACAAATGCAACCCAAAAGTTCTGTGTTTCCCAGGGCTGCACAGGACTGATTTGGATTCAGAGCCTCGGTGTGTACTCTGCAGGATTTGCCAGCTGGCATGGTTGGGTTTGCCAACTGGCATGGAGGAAAATGTCCTGTTTAATAGATGTTTAATGTGTGGAAACAGGCAGTTGAAGCCTTTCAGGAGATGGAGGCAAATAACATCACCTAATAGTTGCTGCAGATAGATATTAAGGGGATAACTAGAGGGAGTTCGCAACCCTAAAGGAGAGGGATCTTAAACTGCACACCTTATAAAGTACTGAGTCCAGAGACATGTTAAAGCGAAATCAGCTCATAAACTTATTGATGGTACAAACACGACTGCTGAATGGGGCTCGAGGGTCTGCTTAAATGTCCGTCTAAACTGCACCCCCAGCCTCGCCCAATCTCTCTGATATGGTTAATTCCAGGTGACCCTATACCATAGGTCCCTTGGTGGATCTTGGGTGGCCAATTGGTCTAATTTACAATCCGCCCGGGCTATTGTCTCCCAAAGCAAAGCTCCGGTAGCCAGCCCGGCCATGTGCGTTCCCCTGACCGCGTGCGCAGTCGCCATTAGGACACAACACTCCTTCTGTGCTGTTTTCCTGACTTGAAGTAGCCCCAGGGAGCTACTCACCTCTGGAGGAAGTTGCATGGACTTACAGGCTACACATTCACTTTCCCCGGCGGAGCAAATAATATCTCTATAAAGCCGTTTCAGGTTGGGAAAACAGTGCAAGGGGAGCAGGACTGCCAAGCCCTCAGTCAGGGTGGGGGGCTTCCCTGCCCCAAGCTCCCGTTGTCCATCGCCACTCGGGGGGGGGGGGGGTTAAAACTAACTGTCACTGGAAACATGGTGACACTTCTGGAAAAAAAACCTGGAAGTGACAGAAGCAGCTCTAGGAACAGCCAGAAACTTTAGTTTCCAGTAATTCCTAGAACTACCACAATCACTTCTGGGTTTTCCACGGAAGTGACATCATCACACTAGCAATGCCAGCCCCCCCCCATATGTTCCCATCCCCAGCCCTCCCACTAGTTGCCAGGTTTGGCCTGGCATTCATGAGGGAGAAGTTTCAGCCCTTGGGTTGACAGGTCTTACCTTCATCCCGGCAGGGGGCTCCAGGACTCTTCTGGGGCACACAGAGCACATGCACTACAAAGACATCACCCAGAAGTGACATCATCATGCTGGGCACGTTGTTTGGGGGATGCTCTAGTATTAGGGTAAAAACTCTATGGTCAGCCTGAATGCTAGAGCATCCCCCAAACAACGTGCCTAGCACGATGACATCACCTCCATGTGACATCATCATGCCAGGCATGTCAAGTGCACTGGGACTTTTCAGGGGCAGCACTCCCCCCCCCACCAGCCAGCTGGCCCAGTGGTGGATTGGGGCCCCCAAAACTAAGGAAACCTCCACCCCCATCTTGGGGTTGGCAACCCTGTTCAGTTCCCTCTCCCCATACGCAACAGTTTCAATGCAAATCAGGCATGCACACATCTGTTAATCCAACCCAGGGATGCTGTAATAAATCCTCAGTCTGTCTACAAATCTAGAATATGGGGTCACTTTGACCAGAGTACCTTTGGTGTACAGGGTGCTTCTTAATCCTGTAGCCAATACAAAACCCAACTATTTTCCTTCTTCTACATACAATAACAAAAATAGTATATTTAATTAATTGGGATTTAATGTCAAGTTCATATCACTGGATATTTTTAAAAACCGGAGTTGACTGAATTCTGAATGACCTCAATACCTCCTCAGTAAAATGTTGGTCCCCCCCCCCCCCCAAAGTTTAGGATGATTTTTTTTTTAATGACTGGGCTATGCTATTCTTCTTTGACCTTCCTATTTGTTCTGCTCAGCCTATACAGACAGTTGCCTTTACCAGATGTTCAAGATAAGGAATGCCATGAAGCCATCATGTTCTGAAAACTACTGAATCACTCATGTTCAGTGGAACCCTGGCATTCTGGAGAAAGGGGCAAAATTATTTTAATGTTTTTTAAAGCCATCTAGCAACCCTGTTCACAAGCTAGTTGTCTTTCAGACCCAGTTCCTTTCCTGGATACCTAATTTAGCTGAAGATAGATTTCCAATCCCGTCCCCAACCTTGACAGCACTTCTGTGGCATCACAAGACCCCTTTTGTCTTCTCCTTTGTCAAAGAAAGGGAGAGACAGCGTGTAGGAGGTGATATGTGCTTTGAGCCATGTGGTGGTAAACGCAGCAGCTTAAAATGGATCGAGAAGATTGGTGCTAATAGAGGCTGAGGAATATGAGAAGTCGGCTCCAGCAGAGCAAAATGCTTCCAAAATATCAGCTCTGAAAGATGACGCCAGGACAGGCATGAGAAAGGAGGAGAACCGCTCTCTCCAGTGTTCCTGCCAGGATCAGAAATGACTGCACAAAAACTTTGCTTAGTGTACAATGCCATAAGCCATCTGCTAGTTCAGTAGGGATGCCAGATTCCCCTGTGGGGGTGGGGGTCCCCCCACTGCCAGGCCCCACCTCTCTGCCACCGATCAGCTGGCTGGTGGGGGGGGGACTTACCCTCCCCAAAAGGGAGAAACACTGGACATTTCAGCGACATGCGTGTGTGACTTCAACATGATTCCCAAAGTGATGTAGGCACATTGGGGACGTCAGGGCAACGCTCTGGTTTTTGGGCAAAAACTCTATTGTAGAAGCTAATTATACCATAGAGTTTTTGTACCCCAAACCCAGAGTGTCACCCAAACACCCCCAATGTGCCTATGTCACTTCTGGGTCAAGTGGGCATGTCACTGAAACGTGGGATAAACTCCCGGTAAACTCCCCCCTCCCCCCGCTGGCATCCCGGAGGGACCTGGCAACCCTATAGTTCAGTCCTATATCCATTGAGGTGATTTATAGATCATAGGGTTACCAACTTCCAAGTTGTGGCTAGAGATCTCCTGGGATTATAACTGACCTCCAGGTGATAGAGAAGTTCACCTGGAGAAAATGGGCACCTTGGAAGGTGGGATCTATGGCACTGTACCCAGTACCCTGATGAGGTCCCTCCTCAAACCCCACCATCCTCAGGCTCCACCCTCAAAATCTCCAGGTATTTCCCTGCCCAGAGCTCGCAACCCTATTTCTGATACACACTGCACAAAACAAACACAAACAAGAAATCAAAACAAAGCTAACTCAAACTAATAAAAGCACATACATGAAAACAAAGGCTACACGATCAATCTGTCAGAACATAACAAATACCAAAAGAAAAAGAAAAAAAGAAAGAGGATTTAGCTCTTCAAGGTTTGATGGAATGGAAATGTAAACAGCAGGCAAAGATGGGACAGACATTCCATAATGTTGAGGCAAACACTAAAAAGGCCATGCTCTTAGTGGTTGCAAATCTTGCGTTCACAAAAAAAAAAAATGGAACCCTGTGCAGGGCCACATCAGCATATCTTACTGGGGGTGGAAGGAGACGTTCATGCAGGAAAAGATACTTCCTGACCCTCTTTAGATCAATACTCATAATGACATGAACATAATGGAGACTTCCATATGGGCTTTTTGCTCTGGTTTGCTCCCAACTTCAGCAAATAATTTCCAAGCTTCCACATAGGTTCACACTGCCCATCTATTTCACTTTCATGGTTTCCCCCATGCTTTCTCCATGTTTTCTCAAACCACCTTTGCTTCAGTGTTCCCTCCCGTTGTACAGCTGAAGTGTTTTTGCCTTCCAGCTGGAAGACATGATCTGGTGTCACCACCCATATTTCAGTGGTGGTCAAGTTGTCAAACTTTCCCCCAAAGTTATGTACACAAAGTAACTTGATTGTTGGAAAGCAATTTTTAATTTTGTAGAATTTATTTCATTTACTTAATAATAACAGGGTATTTGTTGCAATTGTTGTTTATTGTGTATTTCTTTGCAGTGGTTTGACTGTTTTTAGAGCTGTGTGATGAACAACCAGCCAGAGAGCTCCCCCCAAAAGAGCTGACCAGCTGCAGACTTTTCTCAGTCTCCACCTAAACATAAGAACATAAGAGAAGCCAATGTTGGATCAGGCCAATGGCCTGTCCAGTCCAACACTCTGTCACTCAGTGGCCAAAAATACCAGGTGCCATCAGGAGGTCCACCAGTGGGGCCATGACACTAGAAGCCCTCCCATTGTTGCCCCCACGTTACCCCAAGTACCAAGAATACTGTGCATCACTTGCCCCAGACTGAGAGTACCTATCTATACCTTGTGGCTAATAGCCACTGATGAACCTCGGCTCCATATGTTTATCTAATTCTCTCTTGAAGCCATCCGTGCTTGTAGCCGCCACCACCTGGGCCAACTAACCAAAGAAGTCTCTCTGGTAACCCAACTAACACCTGTAAACTCAGAGGCAGGGAATCAGTTGTCCAATTGTGCTGAACTTGAAGATGGGGAGCCGGCAAGTCATTACTCCCGGAGAAAAATACAATGTTCCCTGAAGGGGAAAGGGACACTACAAGAATGCTACAGGTGTGAGGAAAGAGTGGATTAAGGGACAATATGGGAACTCTGTTGCCATAGCACTTCAACTTGAAGTACAGCAATGCCAAAAATACAACTGAACACTGTCAGAACTGTATTGCTGTGTGAAAGACCAAATATCTCCTTTCCAGCACCTACAAATATCCCTTTTTCCCAGATTTGGAACTAATGCTACAAATGTTTAAATATATAGACAGGCAGATAGCTAAATAAAGTTTGATCCCACTTTTTCTTCAAGAAGCTCAAGGAAGGATATGTGGGGTTCTCCCATTTTCCCCTCACAACCCTGCCATAAAGTAACCTGGGTTGAGAAAAAGAGTAGATGGCCTAAATTTATCCAGAAAGCTGAGTGACTGAGGAAGCAGTCCTAAAAAGGTATACTCAGAAGTAAGTCTCATTTTATTTAATGAGGCTTACTTGCAGGCGGGTTTTATTAAGATGTGCTGAGGCCCTAAACTATGGTTGCGGTCACACATGCGAGATAAAGGGGGCGGGGAAGAGAGGCTATTTCCTCCGGCGGAAGTTTACCCGCAGTTGCGCGATCACACAGTTTTTTGAAGCTGTGGGCGCAGCCTGCCACTGTGTGATCAGACGCAACCGTGGGTGAGCCGGGGTTGGCGGTTTTTTGCCGTTTGTCTCCGATGCGCTTAAACAAGGGATCAATGATTCGCGCCTCAGCCCTATGGAGTATGCAATGATGCGCATACTGAGAAGGGCAAAAAACAACGGCACGGAGTTGGGATGGCCTGATCAGACCATCCTGATACCATGAGAGTGCGCTGGAGCGATCAAACACAGGAAAGTCCATCTGTGGCCCATAGCAACCCGTTTGCTACTGGACATTCTCAGGTGTCTTTTAAATCCGCTTGTGTGGTGGAGCAAAACGGGTTGGCGCTTCCCAGCTGTTCTTGTCTGATTGCGATCCTTTAATCCGCCTGGCATTCGCACCTATGTTGGGGCTAATTGTGCATGTGATCGCAACCTATGTTAAGTTTAAGAGGGCCCATGTCATTACCTCACAATAATAACTCAGTTTTTTAAAGGATCATTTTAGAGGCCCCTCATGACTGATGCCCTTGCAGGGTTGCCAACCTCCAGGTGGCACCTAGAGATCTCCCACTGCTGTGATTGATCTCCAGACAATCACGATCAATTCCCCTGGATAAAATGGTTGCTTTGGAGGATGGACACTCTTACATCATACCATGCTGAGGTCCCTCCCCAAGCCCCACCCTTCCCAGGCTCCACCCCCAACATCTCCAAGGATTTCCCAACACAGAGCTGGTGACCGTACTTTGTATCTCGTACAGCCTTGCTTGGTTTGAGTATGTCCCTTGCTTGGGGGGTAGAACAAGGGAGAAGCTGTGTCAAGCAAAATGGTCTGGTGCACGCTAGCATTTAGCACACGTCATGGGTTGTCTACCCTTGCTCTATCAGGCTGTCTCTTTTTTTCCAATCTGTCATTGGTCAGTCTGTCTGCCATTATACAAGGGACAGAGACTCCTGGTTCCAAAGGGCTTTCTCTTGGACAGGAAGGAAATCTGGGTTGAACTCCCAACTTTGCATTGCCTCTGCAGGGGCAAGCAAGCCTGCCAGCATGAGACAGGATAGCCGATACCGGGGGAAAGAGAATGCCTCCCTCCCTCTTCTCCTGTGCAGCTCAGCTTTTGCACCACAGAGCAATCTTAAATCAGCACTACCATATTTTTGGCTTTTAACAATCAAACCATCATCACCAATTTTTTGGGGGGTCATCTTCTGGACATGGAACAGGGGGCACTGGGGGGGAGGTATTTGTGAATCTCCTGCATTGTGCAGGGGGTTGAAATAGATGACCCTTGTGGTCCCTTCCAATTCTATGATTCTATGGATTCCCAGAAATAATCCTTGAGACACTGAAAGGATGTTAAGAGCAATGCTCCCTCTAAGCTTTGGAGCCCTGTGAGCAAAAATTCTACTTCATGAGCTACTGGCATTAAAGTTGTGAGCAGGTGATTTGGCTACTGCATAAATTAATTTGAAGCCATCCTTCCTGAGCTAAGCAAAAATGTGTGAGCCAGAGGCTAAAAAACTGTGAGCTAGCTCACACTAACTTGGCTTAGAGGGAACACTGGTTAAGAGAACCCCGCTGACACAGAGAGAAAGATCCCAAACATACACACAGAGAGACAAATGACCGTTCCCACAGGAAAGGTGATGGATGTAAAACTAGGGTTATGTTTGCACTGCAGTCTGCCCCAAGTGTGATTCCTCCCAGAGGCAGAAAGCACCGCTTGCAAAGTTAGCAGGCACTTTGTTACTTAACCTCATCGTTATAAATGTGGTCTTTTCAAGTATTTCCTTCTGGATATGACTCCATGCAGGTAAAAAGTCTTGCATCAAGCGAATTTTCTCCCCAGCACATGAAGTACCTGCCACTCAACCAATCTCATCAATCCTTCTCTTGATTGCTGACTTACCTGCATTATAATCCATGGGTTTCAGTCTTCGAGGGACCTTTTCAACATAATGGCTGGCAATCTTCCCCCCTCCCTCCCAGAAACCCTGTTGAGCAATAGAATCCTATCATCCAATCAGCTTGCCACTGGGTCCTTGGCAGGCTGGCAAAGCAATGATGATGATGATGAAAGGGGGGTGGAGGAGAGTGGCACAAAAGAAGGAAATCAAGGAGGTTGCCATATAGGTATCAGGGCTAGAGGTAGGTTTTTAGAAGGAGCTGGTGCTCACTGTCGAGATTAGGCAAAGCAAATACCTGTGTGGTGCTCCGAAGTAGGAGTCAGTTCACATGATCATTTTCACATGATAGGTAAATGGGAAAAATAGGCCAATAACAACAACACACACATGCCTGGCTGGCTGGTTGGGATTGCCTCAGGGTTTGGAGCATCTGTTTCATATATGGGAACCCCACAAACGGCACATATTCAATCTGTACTGCACAAGCTGCACTGGCTCCAGGTAGAGTACCGGATAGGGTTGCCATCTCCCCCATAGCAGCAGAGGTTCCCCCAGTTTTGCCCCCCCCTCAATCCACCAGCAGCCAGCTGGCCAGCAGGGGAAGCACCAACCCCCAAAGCCCCCTCCTGCAGCGCAGGCATTGGTGTGATGAGGTAACCCGGAAGTGACCTCATCGCATGGCCTATGTCGGGAGCAGCGCTCTAGGTTTGGGGCAAACTCTACAGTTTTGAGGGCAAAAAATCCATAGTTTTGTCCAAAACCTAGAGCATCTCCCCCAAAATTAGAAGCTTGATGATGTCACGTCTAGGTGACATCATCACAGCATGCACACTACTCACACCTGCCAGAACATAGCCCAACTGCACCCAGGAGACCACCACCCCTCACTGGCAGCCATGTAGGACCTGGCAACCCTAGTACCAGATCAGGTTCAAGGTTTTGGTACTCTGAAAGGTCTGGAACCAATGTATCTTCAGGACTGCCTCTTCTGGTATCCCTCCCCCCCGACGAGCATTGTGCTCTGCAGAAAAGAGCTTACTGGTGACCCCCAGTCCGAGAGACATCCGGCTGTAGCCAGGGTGTTTTGGGCCCTGGCTCCAACCTGGTGGAACTTTCTGATGAACAACATCCATGTCCTGTGGGATCTAATACAGTTCTGCAGGGCCTATAAGGCAGAGATGTTCTGCCAGGTGTTTGGTTGAGGACGGTGATAGTTTCCACCTGTCTGGTACTCCTGTTTCTTGCCTCCCCCCTCCCCATGTGGGGCAGTGGCCCAAGTTTCTTACTGCCACCAAATTATGTCAATTGCTGTATTTCTACTATTTTAGTTGTTATTCAACTTATGAATACATTTTTACTGTTGTATACTGCCCTGAGCCTGGTTATACTGGAGAGGGCGGTCTAGAAAACCAATTTATGAATAAATAAAAAATATTATATTTTCCTTTTTTTATTAATTGTGCTGTTTTCTTGTTTGTTTGTTGTTTTTTTGATTTGCAATATGTGTCACACCTTTTACAGCTTTGTTTTTTGAAATGTATCCAACAGTTTTTGTTGAATTGTCTCCTCATTTTGTAATCCACCTGGAGTCCCAACAAGGAAGGCAGACTGTAAACGAAGTGAATAAATAAATAAATAAAATCTGTCCCTGTCTCTCCAAATTCAGCATTACTGTCCTTCATTTCAACCCACTGCTTCTTGGAGTGACACTTTTCAGGGGTCCCAGCACTTCACAGTACAGTAGGATTGCCAAGTCCTACCTTCGTGATGCCAGGGGGACTCCTTGCCCGCCTAGGAGTCTTCTCCCCAGAAGTGACGTCATCGTGTCAGGCACACCAGGGCAGGACCTCTGAAATTTGAGGGAAAACCATAGAGTTTTCCCTCAAATTACAGAGCGTCCCCCTCAAAACGTGCCCGGCACAATGATGTCACCTCCGGGTGACGTCATCATGCTGGGCACGTCATGCTGTCCGGCAATTTGGGGGCAGGGTACCCCCCGGTGGCCCAATCCAGGCAAGCAGGGAGCGGGCCGCTGGAGTGGGGGCTCCCCCCCCCCCCCGGGCAACTTGGAAACCCTACAGTATGGAGTTTTCAGACTATCAGATGAAAAAAATGGTTGGATATTTGCCTAATATTGTGTTATCCCCAATATAGGATGGCCCAGGGTAAACAAATCTTGCCAGGTTTCAGAAGCTAAGCAGGGTCTGCCCTGGTTGGTACTTGGAGGGGAGACCACCAACTTTTGCAATGGGTACATATTTCCCTTGCTATTTGGGGATTGGTCCTAGGCAGTAGAGAGTAGCAAGTAGTCTCCAGTTCTCAGCAGGGGAAGAGAGCTATTGTATATCTCCTCTCTCACACAAGAAACACATTTTTGCCTAATGGAATCTCATCTCCCCTTTGCTGAGTCTGGTGCTGCTCCAGGCCCCACCACCCATCTTTGAGGTTGGCAGCAGCAGTGTCTGGGAGCTGCCCTGAGCTTGCAGCACCTCCCAGCTTCCACTGAGACCGGGCCCTTAGTAGCTCCTGGTGTCCACTGCCACCAGGCCCAGAGTGGGTAGGCCTGGAGAAGCTCCTGCAGTCTGCTGCCACCAGCTCTGCAAAATCAAAGCCAGTTTTTATTCATTTTTAAGATTTCAGCTTTTTCTGCAAACAAACCTAGGGGGTCCTCCAAGTTTGCAGGCAAATCTGTTTAGGGTTGCCAGTCCCCAGGTCCCAGCAGGGGTTCCCCCAATTTTCAGGACTTCTGCTGCCACCAGGCAGCTGGCTGATGAGGGAAACCCTGCCCCCAAACAGGGATGTCCCTGCATAACATCCCAAATGCAATGTCACCCAGATGTGATGTCATCACATTGGGGACATCACACAGCAACACTCTGGTTTGAGGGCAAAACTCTATGGTCTGAAGCCAGTTTTACCATAGAGTTTTGCCCAGTTTTACCATAGAGCTTTGCCCCAAAACCAGAGCTTTGTCGTGCAATGTCCCTGGTGTGATGATGTCATTTCCAGGTGATGTCATCAGGGACATTCTGGAATTCCCTCCAAATCCCCCACTGGTGCGATGAGGGGACCTGGCAACCCTAAATCTGTTTATTGTCACTGTGGCCCCAATCCATGGATTTAGATATCAGTAAATGGGGGGGCACACATTGCTATTAGATACATAGATGATGATGACAGCTGTGTTCTGCTAGATCCCTGAATGGTGTTAAGTGGCCAATAGACAGCCTTCCTGACAAACAGTTTTGGATACCTCAGCTGACAATTTCTAAATGCTCAACTAGCTCCTTAATCTGAGATGGGTAGCCATGCTAGTCTGCAGTAGAAGAACAAGATTTGAGTCCAGTAGCATATTAAAGACCAACAAGATTTCCCAGGGTATCAGCTTTTGAGAGTAGAAGTTCTGTCATATATGTGATCTTAATGGGAATACAGTACCAGCGAAAAATTCTTCCAGTAGTAGAGCATATCAAAGAAAGGCAGAGTAGGAGACAGGGTTTAACACCCCCTCCCTGCATTGTATATTCTGCCTTATGTTTTAAAAAAGTGAACCCCTCCTTATCCCTCTGCTTAACATGTAACGAGTTAACAGGGGAACAAACATGTGGATCATGTTTAGTTTGGCCCTAAAAATGATCAGAATCAGCATCTTATCTCTCTTTAAGGTCTTCTGAAAGGTACAGCAGATACAGATTCACACATTCGGTCACAGGTTGAGTCTGGGGTCTCCACCCTATGTAACAGTCAGATGTGAGTTGTGGGTTCTCCTCTATTCCTGCATGTGTGGTGCCCCATTCAGATCAGGACCATAGTACACCTGAAAAAGGGGTGTCAGCCTTTATATCCATTTCATTTTCCTAGCCTGAATTGGTCCTGGGGCAGTATTTGGCCCACTGGAGAAACCCATGTGCTCCACAATGGGCCTAATAGCATCCCCAGATGATTTCAGGTTGGGAAAATGGCATGGGGAGGGAGGTGGAGGCTTAGGTCCTTTGTCAGTGCATGGCATGGTCCCAGTCTAGATTGAGCCAGCTCGTCCAGCAAGGTGGGATAGAAATAAAAGTAATAATAAAGAAATACCTAAATGTGGCACCCCATGAGTGAAACTGAATAGAACCCACAACTCATGCCTATGACACAGTGTGGTGACCCCTCAGTTCAGCCTTGGTACTCCCTAAAATGTGAACTGGATACAGATAGAAACAAGGCTTCTCTCCATTAGAGCTACAGATTCCAAAAGCTTTATGTATTTTAAATCTCACCTTTCCATGTTTCAAGGTGGCATACGAGATTAAAATCTTCAAGTAACTACTATCCAAGGAAGTGCCTGCTGGAACAAAATTTTCAAGTATAGTTGGGTTAAAGGAGGCAAGGATTTATCTTCACGGTAAGTGCCCTCCTTGGAAACCTTGGTTGCTATTGAATTTGAAGCTGGTAAAAAACTAATCAGAGATAGAATCTACTTTAGAGACACTCAGAAGGCTATTGGCGTCCTCCACAATGCTTGTTTTCCATCATGGTATCATTTAATTAAATTAAACCACTGGGATATTTTGCTGAATTTACTTTTGTTCTGCCGAGAAGGGCCTTTATAAAATCGTGTTTCCAAACTGTGCCATTCACATAGCTGGCAGATTTTTTGGTGTTCTTGTAAATCACTGATGATGTGTACTGGGAAAAATTCTGCAGAAAATAAGACTATATCGGGATATGAATAGATGTCAAGGGCAACATTGAAGCATTTTAATCACAACCTGGGTTGAGTCCAGAATAATGCAAGGACAGGCTGGAACTTTCCTGCTTCCCCCCCCCTTTCCCCTCTGCAGCCCACTAATCCCCACAAAATGGGGGATAGGGAATCCTAAAGCAGGGGTGTCAAACATAAGGCCCGGGGGCCAGAACCGGCCCATCTCATGCGGCCTGCGAGCAACTGGTGCAAGGGAGGGGACAGGAAACTGCTCAGGAGGGAGTGGGCGAAGCCACTCCGATTGTGGTTTCAGCACGGCAGAACAACCTCGTCTGCCACAGTCAAGCATCGTGGGAGCATCTGCCCAGCGCTGCACCACTGGCTCTCCAGTCGGCCCATATGGGTTTTCTTTTGCACACCCCTCCCAGCCCAGGGGGCCTTGCAGTGAGGACGCACCAACTCGGAGCTTACCAGCTGCTGTCCTTTATACAGTTTATATCTTCGGTATCTGGCATTACCATCGTGGCACACGTGGCCATGCCTGACAAAGTGACATTTCTGTCAGATCCGGCCCTCGTAACAAATGAATTTGACATCTCTGTCCTAAGGAATGACATGAAGGGTATTTGCAGCAGGAAGGGAGGAATAGTGGAAATTGCCAGTTTAGTCCAGATCTGGCCCCCTACGCATATACCTTCCGTCATTCTGCACACCCACCCTCTCATGTTTGACTACACGAGAAAAGGTACTCCTGTGCCGCGTTGCCTTTTAGTCAACCATAACTTTGGTGGTCAGTGTACATTAAAGCTTGCAACAATCCTGTATGAAACAAACAGCCTTTCCGGTCAATTATCACATCCTGGAGCCATATTACACTTCTGTTGTTAAGCCAGTGCTGCACACCCAGTTAAGGTGTGATTGAAAATTAGTCATCGCACAGGCAATATTCAGCTGGAGTTTATTTACTCACACAGAAGTCTGGGGACGGGCAAGGAACAGCAGCAAAAGAGTCTTTTGCCAGAAGCCAGAGTTTTTTGAGCACATGCGTCAGTTCAAACCTCCCCCACTAAGTGCTGGTACCCAGCTTCTTGGCTGCACCAGTAATGACTGAAAAAGAAACTTGGCTCATGGAGAAAATCCTAGGAATTCATACACAGACTTGCTGTCCACCATCAGGGAACAGCTCACACCAACCCAGCACCTTGCAGTATGCTCGCTCCTTTCACACCCTTGCCAGTGCCATGCACAGGCACAATTCTTCCTTGGACACTCAGCAGGCAGATGATGTTTCCTGGAGCATCAGTTGCCCGTCCACCTTGGGTTTGCTGAGTCTGTGGCTCCTGGGCTGGATTAAAAGTCACCCACACTGGGGCACCTGCCCGCCTGTTCCCATTCCGTTTTGCAGACTCAGCCAAGGCACCTTTTATTTCAATAGAGACCATGCGTTTCTAAATCTCGTGGGTCTCGCAAAAGCGATGAAGCCAAACCCTGTTTGAAGCTGAACCCAAGCCAGTTTGGTGTAGTGGTTAAGTGTGCGGACTCTTATCTGGGAGAACCGGGTTTGATTCCCCTCTCCTCCACTTGCACCTGCTGGATGACCTTGGGCAAGCCATAGTTCTATCACAGCTTGTTCTCTCAAGGACAGTTCTGGAAAGAGCTCTCTCAGCCCCACCTACCTCACAGGGTGTCTGTTGTGGGGAGGGGAAGGGAAAGGAGTTTGTAAGCCGCTCTGAGACTCTGAGTGAAGGGCGGGGTATAAATCCAAACTCCTCCTCTTCCTCCTCCTCTTCCCTTAGAAATGGGTCCAGTTTCCAGTGCTCTGCGCAGTTCCTTCTCCCTCCCACTAGTGGCTGTCAGTTTTTAGGGCCCCACATGACAAGACACAGGGGAATCCCCTACTGCCTCTCCCAAGCCTTTTGCATTGTTAAATGTCAGATGAGGAGGGCTCCATTGCAGTGCAGGAGGGAAGGTGGTTAATGCTTTCATTATTTCCTTTCCATAACCTACAGTGGCCGTCCAGGAGGTTTTGGAGGTGTCCAGAAACAGTAGGCCCCCCTTAGAATCCCTGGAGCCTGGCAGCTGCCCAGCCTTGGGGTAAATC
The DNA here is from genome assembly GCA_029233225.1 of Lepidodactylus listeri. Lineage (NCBI taxonomy): Eukaryota > Metazoa > Chordata > Lepidosauria > Squamata > Gekkonidae > Lepidodactylus > Lepidodactylus listeri. Next base: position 50,336,756 of record JARCFY010000015.1, on the reverse strand, counting down.
CCTGTGAATATTCCTTCCAAAGGGACGATTGGTGGGGGGCGGGGGACTTCAGGTTGGGAAAGTGGGAGAAAGGCTCAGTCCCTCCCTCCCATGCTATCATTCAAGTCCCAATCAGGATTCCCCTCCAACTACCATTTAGTAATAAAGTGGCTCTGGAGAATCTCCCAACATCACGTCTAGTTTGACCCTTCAACTGGCCTCTGCTTAAACTGTTGGTGAACAGTCTTTTAATCTGCATCAATTAGCAAGCGATTATGTTTCTCCCCCGTGCTGTGAAAAATCTTACCTGCCAATTCCTGCACATCATGCTGCTATTAAAAGTACAAGAACAGCACAGGGTGTTTTCATTCTTTTATGGCTGGCTGGCATTTCTCCTGCCTGCTGTTATGGTTTCCTGTCCTCCGCCACCTACCCTTGTCTACGCCCTGCCCATTTCTAGGCTCAGCGTGGTTGTTTTTCCTCGTCAGCTCTGTTTCAAATGCTTAACTTTTTTTTTTTTACTGCAAAAGTAATAAAGGGCACCTTATACACGCAGCCCACACTGATGACTGAACTGTAAGAGCACCACAAATATCCCAAATTCTCCTGGGGATCTCCAGGAAAGCCCAAGGTCTTCCTACAGAACTGACTGTATGTGATATGCAGTGTATCCAATACGGTTTATTTAAATGATTATTTCTATTGTGCATGTAAAAAATGAGGGGAGGACAGCACACAAAGTGAGCAATCTGTTCACTTTAATGTGCTAACCTGCCCCTAAACCTGGTGGAGATTAATTTCACCTACCACACAGAGGCAAAAGCAAGACGAAGATACAAAGAAATGTATCTTCTTCACTGGATCAACAGCACCGTTGCCTGGTTCAGCGCTCCAGGGCAGTGCAGTAGCGTTGCCGGCTACTAAACTAGCCCTTCTAGCTGTTCATTTAATATCAGTTTGATATGTAGCAATTAGCATGTGATGTTGTTTAACTCCATGCCGCAGAAAGCTTCACCCTCCCACTGCCACTCATTAAACCTCTATTAAAAGGACAAGACATTTTTCCAACCCTTATGCTCAAGTCAGGAGGCAAACAGGGAAGGCAGACCTGCCAACTTCAGGTTGGGGGATTTCTGGAGATGTGGGGGATGGAGCCTGGGGACAGCAGGGTTTTTGGAACCCAGGGACCTTAGTGGGGCATAATGCCGTAGAGTCCACCCTCCAAAGCAGCCATTTCCTCCAGAGGAGCAGACCTCTGTAGTCCAGTGATCACCTGTAATTCTAGGAGAGGCCCCACCCAGAGGCTGGGCAATCCTACCCAAGGGCAAGATCAACCAAACTGAGCATCAACTGGCAGGTAACTTGCAGAGGTTTAACAAGGCATGTTCACCTGACGAGTATGTTCACCACCAAGATCTCAGCACAGGTACTAACTTTCTCATCAGTTTTAGGCACCATACTGCCTGAGATTCCTCTCTCTCTTCCCCTTGTCTTTATATCATCCTTTTAATATTTCTCCTGTGGTTTAACTGGTATCTCAGTGTCAACGTGTCAGGTCCCTTGTATTGGCCTTTGTGTTCTGGCCACTTGCACTGTGTAACGAGGCTTTCATTGGGCCCTTATTTGTTTTTAACTGTCTTTCTAATAAATACATGTATTTTTGTACATTATAAGATTAGGTTTTTAATACTGGCCCTTTATCAGACTTCTTTCTTACCCTTGTGGTTCTTGGTTCCAGTTTTTGGGTCAAGTTTGGTTTCCCCTCCCTGTGTCTTACTTGAAGTCCTTTCCCAGCTAGATCTTCATTCCTTGCTGTACTCACCCGCTCAGAACTACTTAACTTTTCATATACCTGGGGAAGCAGTCTCAGCTTCTGAGTGAAGAGAGCTGATGAGATAGCCAAGCCAACCATCCTGCTGTTCCCACCCAAGAGGGGATTAATTGGGCCTTTTAGCAGATTTAAAACGGGCCTTTTAAAGCGACTCTGGAATAGGGGGGCAGGAGAACCCTCCTTCTTGAAGGAAATGTACATTTCTGAAATGCCTGACCCCTCACTGTAAGATGTCACTGCAATCAGGGGCGTCGAGTTTTAAAATCCCAGGGGAGGCGGGGGCTTTTGTGTGTGTGCGCGCTTCACGCTCATGCACGCCAGAATCATGTCCCCACTACTCCCTCCCGCCTGGCCACTCCTGCCTCCCTCCCTCCGACCAGGGGCCAGCTGGGCAAATGCCCAGGGTGATGGTGTCACCCGGAAGTGACGCCATCACGCTGGGCACATTGCCAGGGTGATGCTCTGGCAATCGCCCCAAAACTCTATGGTGCCATAGAGAACTTCCGGGTGATGCCATCACACTGGGCATTTGCCCAGCTGGCCCTTGGACGGAAGGAGGGAGGGACAGAGGGAGGGAGAGGAAAGGAGGCAGGAGTGGCCAGGCCGGGGGGGGGGGGCGGCGGAGGTGGCAGCGGCAGCGGGCCTAGGAAGGGCCCGGGGAGGTGCAGCGGTGGGTGCTCCATTTTGCCAGGGGGGCTCAGTCCCCTCGGGAAATTTGGGGGGTGGCTCAAGCCCCCCCCCTGTAGTTGACGCCTATGACTGCAATAAGCATATCAAAAGTCTACTGAGATAAAATGAGCTATGGGAATGCTGCAGAAGTTATTAACAGAACAGCTGTAAAGATAATCCAGACAGTTTTGTGTCTCATCCCTTCTCCAAAGAATAATTCTGGAGTAGAAAGCAAGAACACAAAGCTGGGAATTAAAGCGAGACATGTTTGTAGAATAATGGGACATCAAGGCTGAAAATTACCCAAAGGAGATCTAGTCTAACCTTGCCAAATTCTATATTTTACCCCAAATGCCACAAATAATATGTTCACAGTGTCTAAATCAGTAATTTTCAGCCTCTCTGCCATGGCACTCTGCTGAGCTGTGAAAGAACTGCTGGAGTGTCATGAGATATAAATTAAGTAAATAATGGAAAGCTCCAGTGAGCTCAAGGGGAACTCACTGGCAAAAAAGGTTTCCTGTTGTGTCTCTGCATTAGGGTTGCCAGGTTCCTGCCTACTGCCAGCAGGGGGCTCCATCCTGCTGCCCAGGATCTTCCGGCATGCACTGTGATGATGTCACCCAGAAGTGATGTCATCGTGCCAGGCACATCATGCAGGAGGTGCTCTAGCATTTGGCCAAAAATTCTATGGTCACCATAGCCAAATGCTAGAGTGTCCCCCCACACAATGTCCCTGGACATCACCCTGAGCATGTTGGGCACAGTGGGGCTCTTTGGGGGCAGGGCTTCCCCCACTGGCCAGGTGGCCGGCAGCAGATTGGGGGCCTCAAAACTGGGGGAACCCCACTCCCATTGAGGGGACTGCAACTTTACTGTGCATAGTTTTTGTCAACTTTCCATCTTCACCCCCATTTCAGGATGAATAATGGTGGTGTTTCTTTACTGGATCTTTTAAATGAATTCCAGTACAGACACACATCAAAACTCACCTTTCTCAAAGGAGGCTGACCATTGTAAGGAGGCTGACCATCTGCAAGAATAACTGATTTGGTCGCCCATACACCCCAAAGGAAGTAGGTAAGTATACAACAGTTCCTCAACAGCCTTCAAGCTTTTCATTAATCGGTGGGGGTGGGAGTTTAGCTATCAGAATTTGGAAAGCAGTGGAATAAATTATACTCATGATGACTGCGTATTCTCTGAGCTGCTAGCACTGAAACTCATGCAGAGGATCACAAGCATGATTGATTTAGGGCAGAGGTAAGGCCCGGGGGCCAGAACCAGCCCATCCAGGGCTCTTATCTGGCCCGGGAGCAACTGATGCGAGGAAGGGAATAGGAAGCTGCTGGGGGGTGGGGGGGCAGTGTGCAAAGGCACTCCAGTTGTGGCTTTAGCACAATGGAACAACCTCATCTGCAGCAGTCACGCAGACCCCCCCCCCTTGGTTCAGCGGCAGCCTCATCGGTAAGTTGGGAACCACCGCAGCCACATTTCATGCCAGCTCAGAGTTCCAAGCTGAAGTTGCACACCTCTCTGCTTGGTCTGCAGCTCCGGGGATGCTGTCTTGGATGGCTGCAGGGATCAGTGTTTGCATGTGGAGTGTCTCAGCAAATGGAGATTATCTAGTCTTCTGCATTTCTGTGGCTGTGCTGGAAAGTATGGACAATGTGAAGATTTGCCTCCATCTGTAAGGGCATCTTTGTTCTTCACAGAGCAGATATTCCTTTACCAGACTTTTCTGTTAAATCAAATGCAAAGAGTCCCATTTAGTGAGACAATCAATATGTCAGATCAGGGTGAAGGCTTTGGAATCATCTATCTTTGGAATGCTCTTGAGGATATGACTCCTCAAAGTCACTGAGGAGAAAAAACAAAGTCTCTGCAGCGTAACAAGTGGGGGAGGGAATTGCGTACCACTTCCTACACACATGATAGCTCATCATCCCACTCACAGAGTCAAAAAGCAACACACAAATGTAAAGTCTAGACCAGACAGCTTTGTAATGTCTACAGCTCTTAATCTGCTATGATTTCTGTGAAGTCCTACCTGCCCACAAGTATCTTCTGTTATTCTTTCTGCCAAAGGTTATCTCACATTTCCTCCAAGGAGCTTTCATGATTTTTGCCTCCCCATTTCATTCTCACATCAACCCTGAAAGGTAGGGCAGGCTGACAGGAGGCCGAAGGTCACACAAATTGCTGAGTGGTGACTGAACCCCCCTCTCCCCAATTCTAAAGTCACAAGCCATGTATGCCCTACAAGGATGCAAGAAGGAAGAAACGAGAGGCAATTCTCACTTACCCTGGCTGAGTGGCTGTTTACAAGCTCATCCTAAAATGACAGAGGAGAGAGAAACAGAGAGGGAAAGCAAAACTACAGAAAGGTAATGGTCCCACTCCATCTAGTGCCTTCACAGCTCACAGCAGGTATCACTAGATGGTATCTTATTGCCAGAATAGATTTCTATTGGTTGGTATCTCAAGGTGCTGGCTGAAGATGAGGAGTAATAAAGTGGGGAGATGTATGCTATATACAGGGGGGCAGAGAAAACAGAAGAGAGCTGAAAAACCTCTGGGACCAATAGCAATATCCCGTAATATCTGCGTTTACAACCCTTGATGCTTCTTCGATGCTTTGTGAAATATGTATATGGGGAGAAGTTTGAAGCTCTCAGCCTAATCTATTGGCTGTTGCTTTTTAAATAGTTTACAGGGCTGGAATTGAATGTGGTAAAACGCATCTGGAAGAGATGGTTTTCGACTGATTGCATGAGTCACCAGAAAAGCACTCCAATCAAAGGGCTGCAAACGACCAGTGCATCTATCTTCTTGTTAAGCTGCCCGTGGGCACGTAGCAACTCCCATGCCTTTCTGACAAAACTCCAGTGATGGCTCTGGGGACAGATGAATGCCCAAAGGAGAATGATGGTCTACAGAGTGCATCAGGACTCAGAGACATTGCTGGTCTTGAACTCATGACCTGAGGTATGGCAGGCAGGTTTTGCATCACTTTGGCTGTCTATAATTAAAAGGGTTTTAAAGGAAAGGCAGTGTGGTATATCCCAGTCTCACCAGATCTCAGATGCTAAGCAGAGACAGTACTCAGATGGGAGTCAATGGCAAACCACCTCTGCTTCTCACTTGCTTGGATTGTCATAAATTGGTTGCAACTTGATGGCACATATGTACCTAGTTAAAAGGTATACATTAGTGGTTCCAAAGTGGGTGGTATCACCCTCGGTGGGGGAATTACCAAGAGAGTGGCTAAAAGGCATGGGGAGGTGGGGAGGCTCTGGAGGTGGGCCCCTTCAACTGCCTTCTTCACTTATTTATGATTGACCAGGATATGGCACCATACTGTAAAATGGCACTCTGCATAGTGCTGGAATCTGGTGGAAACCATCAAAATGTTTAGTAAAATATGCCACTAGAGTGCTAGTCAGAATAGTATACCACACATTGAGAAACTGTCATCATCACTTCCTTGCTTCTTAACTATGCACACTTCATTAAAGTTGAAAGTTTGGCTCAAGAATTGCTATTTGCAAAGCAAGTAAGACATATACTAAAGGGGAATCAATATTTCATGTTGCTGAGCAATTCTTCAAAGACAAGCAAAATCCCCTTACTAATGTGCTTCAGCAACTGATGGAGCACCACCAATGACTGGTCACTACAGTGGGTGTGTAGCTTACTTGGAAAAAAAGCAGCGCCAGATGTCATTATCATTCACTGTGTCATTCATTGTCAACATCTGGCTGCAAAAAACCTCAGTGATCACATGCACATTATTACACATTGTCATTACAGTACTGAATAAAATTAAAGCCTGTACTCTCAATGATCAACTATTTGGGAGCTCTGTGACCACTGGCAGGGGATGGGAGGTAGGATTGCCAGATCCAGGCTGGAAAACACCTTGTCATTGGTCAGCCAGGGCTCAGTGATAGTAAGGACTCTTCAGAAGAGGAAGGGCCTTGCATAGCCAGCCCAGAATTGACAAAAGCTAATCAGCAACAAAATGAGTTGCAGACATGCCAGGATTGACAGCCAACAGCTGATGAAGAGCCACCACCACTCTCCAGCCCTGATTCAGCAGGTGAAAGTTGGTTGGCTGTTCCCAGCCATCCGGGATGGCCTGCATCTTTAGAACACCTCAGAAGGAGGCTGATAACAGAGTTACAGGCGAGACATAGGTTAGATGCTGAACCACCAACACTGCCTTGATTAATTCCTAGAAGCCTGACCTCAGACTGAACAACCCTGCCTTGACTGATTTCTGCAACCCTGACTTTTGGACTGAACAACTATAGATTTTGGAAACCTCCTCTAACCATCTTAACTTTGGGCATACAAACCAAGATGCTGTAACTTGATACTCAAAGCTGGAGAATCAGTACACTCCTGGAGATTTGAGGATGGCGCCGGGGGAGGATAGGGACCTCAGTGGGGTCCAGTGCCACAGAATTCATCCTCCAAAGCACCAATTTTCTCCAGAGGAAAGGAACTCTGTAGTCTGGAGATGAGCTGTAATTCTGGGGGATCCCTAGGTCCCACCTAAAGCCTGGCATTCCTAGTTGATAATGATGAAGATTTTGATTGTTTGCTCCTTCATACTGAAGTTTGTAGGCTATGAAAAGGCAACTGCATGAGATGTTTTTATGACCCTTTTGACATTGTTGTGGAGTTTTCTGCAGGCATGAATGCTTTGCTCAGTGATGAACTTAAAGAGATCAGGCATGGCATTGCTTATTTATCAGAACTATTTGCAAAGTTCAATGAAATGAATTTGCAGTTGCAAGGAAATGAGGTCAATCCTATTAAGGTCAAGTCTGTCATCTCTATAGTTGTTCCAAAGTTCTCTGTTCAAAAGCAATATACGCCATTGTGAGCTATACCAATTTCCGAGCCTGTCTGCGCTAGAAGAGATGGGTGGAATAGAAGATGATGATCTGCAAGTTTTTTGTGATCATTTGGATGTGCCGCTTGAAGATACGTCTGAGCGATTTGAGGATCTTCTTTTTATGGAAATTCCAGATTGAAGGATAAATCCATTTTCAGCTGTTAGCCGAATTGCTTTAATTTACATTTAGCAATCAGCAAAATACACGGGTTCTTGCCAACTATACCAGGGTCCCACCCCTCCCAGGAGATCGCAAGGAAAGAGGCACGTGAGGCAGCTTCCAAGTTCAATGTTGTTTACTGGATCATGTAATCAAGCATACCAAAATCGTAATCACACACACACTCTTACAGGTTTAATAAAATTAAGAGAGAAAATAGCACTTTTGCATGAGCAGGTTTCGTTGGTGGGAAAAGCACGTTACTTTAGATGCGTTGTCCGATGTCAAGATGAATTGGATGGGGGGAAGAAAGGTATAAAAGCTATGGGGCTACGAGGCTTGAACCGGCAAGACCACGTGGTTCTCCTGGATCGCGAGTCCAGAGAGAGAAAAAGGGGTTCAAAGATGGAGGCAAGGATTGGGGACAGAAAGCTGGATTGAAGGGTCAATAGGTAAGATAGAGGGCGACGGCTCAAAAGGCCGAGTGACTCTCGGTTTGGACTTTTATTGGGGGTCTTGGGGCGGGCTTTGCAGACCACAACCCACTAACACTCCTACTAGGCGGTCTGTCCCTGTTGGACCTTGCTATAGGTTAAAGGTGAACAAAGGGAGGAGGTCCAGGGGTTTGGTCAGTGTTGCAAAAGTATGACTTCACCAGGAAACAGACACTGAGTCTGGGGTCCGATGACTCACCTGGCCATACCTATTGTTAGTTGATGGTTTTAGCCAAGTATCTGATGGTTGGCACATTAGTTGCTAGGCAGTCTAGTTAGCATAACTATTCAGATGTATAGTGGGGGAGTGGGGGTTAGCCAGCGGATGTCTGACAGAAGGAAACCTTATGGCAAGAGGAATCCTTTGTCTTGGGTGAACTGTTTGGGGTGTCAGCCTCCTGGCTTGGGCTGGAGCTGGCTCCTATTTCAAGAAGAAAGCGCAAGACCCTACCACTGTTGGTGATACAGAGTTCAAACTTATGGATATGAAAATCCATAAGAGCACAGAAAAGTGCCTTGCTGGCTAACACAGCTACTAAGGAAGTCGGAGTAATGGAGGAAGAACTAACTGAGCTGCAAAATAACATTGAGGTGAAGCCAAAGTTTAAGAAATTATACCAAGAGTTTTGGTTACAGAAGGAAATTTCTTATTACTATCCTGCAGTATGGTCAGTGGTTAAGAAACTCCTTGTTGCATTTCCAATATTATGTCTGGTGGAATGTGGTTTCAGGGGGGTCATCTCTCCAAGCAAAGGAATTGACTCTAGATTAATGAACATGAAGATTTAAGACTCCTGCTAAGTGACTTTAAACCAGACACTGGGAAACTGGTATCACTTCATCTAACCCATCCATTGCATTAAGGATGATGTTGTTGTTGTTAGCCCTTCAGTCATATTCGACTGATTCTATGGGCTCATTCTCTCCATGTTTTCCAGTCTTGTACTGGTTCTTTGAGTTGTTCCATGCTCATGCTGGTGTCGACTTTTATGGTGTCAAGCCACCGTGTTCTTTGGCGGCCAGGTTTTCTTTTGCTGCTAACTAGTCCAAGCATAATTGCTTTTTCTAGTGAGTTCTTCCGCATGACATGACTGAAATAAATCAGTCACAGTTTTGTGATTTTTCTTTCCAATGGCGTGTCTGGTTTTATGTGCTCCAATACTTGTTTGTTTGTCACCTTTGCTGTCCAAGGGAGGTGCAGGATTAGAGGATTTACTGAATAGTGATGTAGCTTCAAAATGTGGTATCTAAGATTCTTGCTAAATGGCTATCAGACTCAAACAGCTGGCATCACTGGATCAAGTTCATAAATTTTGTTGAATGAATTAAACTCAACATTTCAATTGGATTTTGAATAAATGTGCAATTAATTGTTTTTTGAGAATTTTATTGTTATTATCTTTCTTAGTGAGTCATACAATCCTCTGTTCTGAATAATACTTTTTATAGGGCAGGGTAAGGAGCACTGGGGATGAGTTTACAGAACCAAGGGAGCTCGCCTGAAAAAGTTTGGGAACCACTGTATTTCATGTATTTAGTTTATACTTTGGCAGACCCCCACTGGCCAAAGTCGGCACTGCAGGTAGCTCTACCACAACCAATAGGCCAGACCTTACTCCCTGACCTCTTTAAATGGTCATAAGTCAGGGGCTGTTTGCTGAACTAAGCACCTAAGAGATTTGTTCTCATTGAATATGTTTGGCTTTGTCTTCTCATGTACTCAGAAGACTGTCACAGAACCATTAGTCTGAGGCAGTGTCCACTCCACATACTGGCTGCATCTACATATTGTTGGATATCATACTGTAATTAACTCTTTTCAGACATTATGGCTGCGGTCAGGCAGCAAGCTTAGCGCAGTCTGGCTGCATGTCTAATTTAATCAGGTGTATTTTGTCACAGAGAGTTTCAGTCAGATGTCCCACCCTTAACTGATACACTGCACGCTCACAACATAGTTGATTGATCAGACTGCAACCATGGAGAGAGCGGGTGGGCTATTGACTCATCTGCAGGATCTTTCCCCTGACCGGAAAAATTGTTTGAGAGGATGCAAGCCGAAAACACAGCGGCAGCCTGTTCCTCCCCTCAGCTACACAGCCCAGGCGTGGAGGTGCAGTTATGTACACATTGCTAACTAGTTTTTGTTTTGTTTTTTATGGTGACCGGGAAAACAAAAGACACTGGTCAGACCTGTCTGATGGCTTGGATTTACAACAGAGGGATCAGACAACAGGAAATCCGGTGTGAAACCAGCTCAGCCCAAAAGGATTGGACTTTCACAGGTGTCAAATAAACACGCAGTAAAGGGGAGGGGAACAGGACGCAGATGACTGGAGAACGAGAGACAGATGTTGCTGTCTGATCATGCATTTTAAATCCAGAAGGGAACAGCAATGGCAGCAGATCAAACTGCACATCTGATCGCAGCCTATGATTTGGTGCTTTTGCCTTATATAATCCTCTTGATGTGTGTGGTTGTCATTTTGTGTGAATGGGACAGTGCACAAATTTTAAAGCTCTAGTATACACTATCGGAAATTAAGGGGGTTGACTTTCCAATGACATATACAAAAACTGTAAAATACACCTGTTGCCCTATTTGCACCCACTTGTGACCATGTGTATTGATACAATACTATGCAGCATAAGCGTGCCAATATTGTAATGATTGAAAAAGAACTGTTCATTTGCAACTGTATTGTCTTTTCCACACAGGAAAATCTAGTTATGAATGACTGCTACAGTGAAGGAGGCAACCACCTTTTATAGTTAAAGAGCCAAATGATGTCAAAATTCAGAGCAAGAGATCAACAAAGTGCTAGTATAAGAAAGCTTGTTTATGTAACTGATATACAACTTAATATTATTGTTAATGGCATGTTGATTTAGTAATCCATGAAGTTTCTGCACTCTAAACACTGACTGTTGAGCGTCCTTTACTTGGAAGTGGCACACACAAAATTTCATGGTAAGCAATAAAGACATACCCAGTGTGATTGTTTTAGTACTTTGGCATATATCTCTGCATGAGTCATACTTGGACTACTGGCAATTGTTCACTTCTATCATTTCCATTGCTATAAAACATCTCTAAAAAGCCCCTTAGTCCCATAAAAATATTTGTCACTCCTTTCATATACTGGTTATTCTAGCGCCCCACCACCTACCTTTCCAATAAGATTTTCTTTGGCAAGCCACACTTGGCTTTAGAATTACAGGTTGGCCTCATGCTATAGTGTAACAATAGTGAAAAAATCAACCGATGTGTGGATGCTGTTATGAGGCACCTGTCCAAAGCTAGCGATAAAGCATAAGTGCTGTGGATGAAAAAACGTGATCATGGAGACGGGATGTGGGCAGAGAACAGAAAGCAGAGCTGCTTTTCTGTCCAGTGATGGCTCCGACCGAGTTACACGTGTTTTGAGCCCAGACAGCCATCAATTCCCCACCCCACCCCCATCATTAAATAGAATTGTGTTTGGTGGCTGCACTGGAGCCTATCATGGACTCTTAGTAATAGGAAAAAGAAGAATGCGTGAGCTAACAGCAAAAATGCAAGAAAGATTTTCAGTGTTCTGTAGAAGATGCATAGATCCTTTTCCCATGCAATCAAAGACTCTGTCATAAGAACACAAGTAGAGCCTTTTGGAATCAGTGTCCTGTTTCCCATGGCTAGCCAGATGCCACTGGGAAGCCCATAAGCAGAGCATAAAATTAATGGGGTTCCCCTGCTGTTCGAACACAGCCTATAATACACACAGCTATGTCACCTCTGAACATGAAAGTTCCATTTAGCAATCAACATTACTAGCTGTGCTAAACTTATCCTATCCATGAATATGTCTTGTCTCTTTTTAACGCTCGCTAAGCCAGTGGCCATCACTACACCTTGTGACAGCAAATTCCACTGTTACCTACTGTGCAGGCACAAAACTGCTCAATACAGTGCCGTGCTTCATATGAACGCTGCTGGGGACAGGGAGCATTAAGATGATCGGATCAGCAGCTTGCCTGGTGTGCAGTCAAAGGACCCATGGAAGCCACTACTTGTGCCCTGGATCATTGCCTATCCTGGCTGCTAAAATCATGTAAGGACCACATCAATGAATTCTTAGTATCTGCTATAAACCAGTTACTAATTCAGGGCACCTTTCCTCAGCCACTCAAAGAAGCAGATATCCATCCACTACTAAAAACAACTCACCCCTACAGAAAAATGATGTGGTCAACTATCATCCTGTCTCTAATCTGCCCTTTCTGGGCAGACTGATTAGGAGAAGATTCGCAGAACCATTCCAGATCTTCTTGGATAATTCATCTGCTCTGGACCCTTTTCACTCTGGTTTCAAGCTTGGCTATGGGATGGAGGAGGTCCTGCTGGCTTTAGCTCAGAACACAGACAAAGGCAATTCCTTTCGGTTGCTCCTAATTTATATGCTGCCTCTGACACAATGGACTATGCCATTTTGTTGAGGCACTTGGAGGCACAAGAAGGTAGCAGAGATGTGCCCTGGACTGGTCTGAATAATTCCTCATGGATCAGACCCAAAGAGTTGCTGTTCGAGACCCGTTATCATCAGTGTGGGACCTGTCCTCTGGGGGTTCCATATGGCACAATCCTATGCCCCATGCTCTTCAATCTCTGTGTAAAGCCCTTAGGACAAATCATTAATAGCTTCGGGGTTGGCTGCCATCAGTACGCTGTCAATACCCAGCTACGTATCTCCTTATCCAGATCTCCGGGTGATGAGGTAGAGATCCTGAATCACTTCCCAGCTGCAGTAGTTAAATGGCTAAGTGAGAACAAATTGAGACGACACCCTGGAAAGACTGAGGTAATGCTGGTTGGGATGGCAGAGATCTGGAAGGGACGTGGTGCGCCTTGTTTTTAATGGAGTTCAGCTGACCCTTGCTGACTCAGGGCACTTCCGCACTGTCATTTTTGTCCCTCATTTGTCCCTATTGCTTTGGGTCCCCCCCCCCTTTCCCACACTTGTTTTGCTCCCTCTGGGACTACTAGAGAGAGCAAAACACATGGGGGGAGGGAACCCTGAAGCAATAGGGACAAACGAGGGACAAAAATGACAGTGGCCTCAGTTAAGAGCCCACCAGCAGGCTCAGGGCGGATCACAACAATAAATTCAACATTTAAAATATAACAATAATTAAAACCCAATTAACATCAACAATATCAGCAATAATACCCGATGGCACTAGAAGTTATATTGGATCCAACATTACTGCTAGAGAAGCAAGTTAATGCAGCTGCAAAAAAAAAAAAGCCTTCTTCTAACACAGTCTAGCCCAAAAGATGGCCCTGTACCTTCAGCCAGGTGATCTACTCACCTGGATCCATGCCACGGTAATATCAAGACTAGACTACCATAGCACACTGTACATGGGTCTCCCCTCAAAGTCAATTTGGAGACTCCTGCTGGTCCAGAATGCTGCAGCTTGGCTATTACCGTGAGCTCGATGGAACACACGCCTATTACTCTCATTCTGCAGTGATTCCATTGGCTGCCCATCAGTTACCAGGCTCAGTTTAAGATACAGGCTATGACATGCAAAGCCCTTCATGGCCTTAGTCCCTCTTATCTACGCTCTAACACAAAAGCTTCACTAATCTGAGCAGGGCCTTCTGTGAGTGCCAACCAGCAAATGGCCAAAAACAACTGCCTGTACACGAGGCCTTCTCTGTTGTGGCCCCCCACTTTATGGAATGGCCTACACAAGGAGGTCAGGAAAGCTCTCACCTTCCTAACTTTCCACAAATTAATTAATTAATTAATTGTTGTATGGCAGTGTGTGTAGTATAGCCAGGAGATCCTAAGATTGTCTGGCAGGCAGAAGTTCTAGCTCTTTAGCATTATGCACCGCTTAGGCAGTGAGCTAGGCTTGTTTTTGAGGCAAGAGACATTTCAGAGGTTGTTTGCCATTGCCTGCTTCTGTGTCACGACCCTGGTATTCCTTGGAGGTCACCCTTCCAAATACTAGCCAAGTTCATCCCTGCTTAGCTTCCAAAACCTGACAGGATTGGGCTAGCCTGACTATCTAGGTCAGGGTAACTTTCCACAAACTATGCAAAACTGAATTATTCAAAAAGGGCTTTTTACACAGGCTATACTGTAACAAAATGGTTCCGAAAGATGCTTGTGGGAAAGGATCAGAGACTGTGGACTATATCACTATGTATAGTTTGCACTATCTGTTGCTGTAAGTAAATTCCTACTGTATAATTTCTGCATCATCTAGTGTCAGGTTAATACTTACGTTTTGCTTCACCTCTTTCAAATCTCTGGTTGGTTCCAGATCTGTACAACTCAAATTCTATTTCACTGTTTATTGAATGCCCCAATTTACTGATAGTTCTGATTTAATCTATGTAATCTGCCAGTGTGAAATGCAGACTACAAATAATGTGAATAAAATAAATAAAGCAAGGTAAATTTGCCAACTGATTGTATTTGCATCAAAGTTCTCAGCATGCCTCATTTTGCATTGTGGAAAAAACCAATTTCTCTGGATGGCCAGAAGGTTTAATTTTAATCTGAGACAGAAAGACAGACAGAGATTGACTTTGTCTACACCAGGGGTCCTCAAACTACGGCCCGGGGGCCACATGTGGCCCGCTGAGGGCATTTTTCTGGCCCGCCGGGTGTGCCGCTGCCTGTCCTCCAATTCCCAGCAGCACACAAAGCAGCGGAAAAATTGCAGCCGACTCGTCCCGGGCCACATGACAAAGCCCCGCCCCCCTGCTTCCAGTCAGCCAGGCGGAGGCAAAAGGAAGACTGGAAGAGGGTAAGTGTGGGGTGGCAGGCGCTCCGGCTGGCCCCAAGTCTCCTAGCCGGCTGAGAGGCCTCTCAGCCGGCTAGGAGACCTGTGCCAGTCCCAAGAGCCGGGCGGGGGTCTTTTTCGAGGCTTTTTGTGCTGCTGGGAATCGGAGGGGGAGAGAGAGAGAGAGAGGTTTCTTTTTCCCATCATGATGCCTGCAGTAGTGGAGTTTCAGGGAGAAGCAGCTGGGGGCTTGCTGCCTTAAAAAGTTTGTGAGGATGCCGAGTTCTTTGTTTCTTCAGAGAGGGAAAGAAAACAGCCCCATCAAGGGCGGCTTGCTTGTGTGCGCACCCCCCCCCCCCGGGTGCGCCTTCCCTACCCGCAAAATAACATCTGAAATCTCCAACCAGATCTAGACTAACTGATGCACACTTGCATCACTTGTTACGACTAGCAGTGACAAATATGGAACCGGACATTGACCATCTCATTAGCCAAAAGCAGGCCCATAGTTCCCATTGAAATACTGGTAAGTTTGTTGAGTTAACTTTACTTGTTCTTCATTTTAAATATTGTTCTTGTTCCCATTTTGTTTTTTTACTTCAAAATAAGATATGTGCAGTGTGCATAGGAATTTGTTCATAGGTTTTTTTAAAAAACTATAGTCCGGCCCTCCAACGGTCTAAGGGACAGTGAACTGGCCCCCTGTTTAAAAAGTTTGAGGACCCCTGGTCTACACAATCATATCAGTTTATAAATGTGTTATAGATCCTGGGTTCCCTTGAAAAATCATGGGAATTACATATTGAGAATTCTGTTAGCCACCCCTAACCCTGTTGTGCAATTTATCTCCCATTCTACCTTTGATACAAGCCATCCTAGTTAAACTGATTTAGCTTTCTAAGGAACTATACATATTGCGTGTACAAGTGTCACGTGGGCCAGGATGTCATGATCATATTTTAGATCTCGGTAGGGAGGTAAATTGCTGCCTGGATATTGTCAAGGTTATATGGAGGAGGGGAGTATATTTTAAGAGCATCTGGTGTAATTTTCCTTTCAATAGGTATCACAGTAACTATATCAATGTTATGCTCCAAGACCCATCCACTCATACATTTCCATAAGCAAGAGGATTTGTGCTTTTGAAGTGCATTCTAGGTACACAGGGCTGTTTACCTGTTTGCAGCAGAAATCTGGAGAATCATTGATCCAGCAAGATATACTGGTACTCCAGACGAATAACCACGGGAGATACAAAGAGATGAATAGGGACTCTCCCACCCCCTAAAATGGATCAACTCCTCTTCTGAGAAAACTTTGATTCTCCTGCACCATCATTTCCCCAAAATACTCATTTCCCTTCCAGCCATTTGATTTGCTACAATTTTAGAAAACAAAATGTCACATTTCGTCCTTATTGCAACACCACTTTATTTTGTCCCCCTGCCATTTGTTCTACATTTGACATAATGCAAGACAAGTGTACACATTTGAGACTCTATAAACAAAAGTCTGTTTTGTAAAGATTTCCATTCTCTCTGATGTGTACTTCAGAAGAGATAAAAAAGAAACAAGAGAGGGAAAATATGAAATAAAAAGAACATTACAAACATGCAACACAGATTAGGACTTGATTGCTTGGGGGGGGGGACACCCAAAACTGCATCCCATGCTGTCGTCTTCAAGTTCTATAACAACCGCCCGAGGCCTATTTACTGCATCCTTCTATTTCTCTTAGGAAGAAGGACCAGGTTTGCATAGACTGCATAGATTTCCATTGTCAAGAGAATGCCGCCATCTTGTATCAATATCTGTGTTCTTAGCACTGATGATCTTATGCTGTGATTTTAATTGTATTTTGTGTTTTAACATGTTTTGGTGTTTTAACATATATATATATACAAGTGGAGACCTGCAAGAAACTTGCAGGATAGTTATCCCATTCCTCACACCTTTGCTTCCTCCCTTCTCCCCCTACCTCTCTCACACTCTTTCTCCCTTCTGCCCCCCTTTCTTACTCTCTCGCTCTCCTCCATGTATGTTACTTCCTCTCTCTTTCTGACCTGTCATCATTCCCTTTGTTTTTCTGCCTCCCCCCTCATCACTCTTTCTCTCTCTTTCTGCCTCCCACCTCAAATCCCACCCTCCCCAGGCTCCACCTCTCAAATGTCTGGGAATTTCCCAACCTGGAGTTGGCAACCCTATTTCCTTCCCACCCAACAGCCAACCTACCTTTATCTGTCTTCAGCTTTCTATCTCCACCCCCCTCCCCTGCAGCCTCTACCTAGGAAAATTACAGTCTTTCTCCACAATGGGGACTAAAGCAGCTTACATTGTTATTTCCTTTTTGTTATCTGCACAACAACCCTGTGAGGTTGGTTAGGCTGAAAGTATGTGACTGGTCCAAAATCTTCCAGTCAGCTTCCACTGCAAGATGGGGATCTGAACCTGGGTCTCGCAGATCCCAGTCTGAAGCTCGAACTGTTGCACCACAATGGCTTTCATACGGTGGCTGCTGATGAACTGTAGCAAAACAGCTGGGCCTAATTAAGTCATGCAAATCAGGTGGTATCAAGTCACACAGAGGGTGCTGCCTAGGGATGCCAGCCTCCAGATGGGACCTGGGGATCCCCTGGAGTTACTGCTCATCTCCAGACTACAGAGATAACTTTCCATGGAGAAAATGGATGCTTTGGAGGGGGGAGTTTATGGCATTGTACCTCACTGAGGTCCCTGTCCTCCCCAGGCTCCACCCCCAAATCTCCAGGAGTTTCCCAGCCTGGATCTGGATCTGCTGCTGGTGGCCAGGGGGGGTACTTGGCAACCCTAGACTGCTGCCAGTAAAAACCCTGCTTTTTACTGACAAAAACAGTTAGAGCCTCCCCCCCCCCGAACATTCTAATCTCCTCACAGTTGATGTCTGGAGTTGGTGCCATTTCAAAAGGTATTTTGGGGGATTCTACGATCACTGAAGGTTTTTTTTAACTTTTCGGATTTTTCTGCACACGGGGGGAGTGCCCCCCATGTGTAGGAAAACCTCCCTGCCTCCCAGGTACCCCCCCTGCGCGGATTTAGGTATCCTCACACAGGGGGCGCCTTCGGAATTAGATATATAGATATTCTGTAAGCCGCCCTGAGCCTGCCACAATGGGGAGGATAGGATACAAATTTAACAAATAAGATAGATAGATAGATAGATAGATAGATAGATAGATAGATAGATAGGTTATAGCAGGTGTCAAAGATTTGGTAAATGACATTAACCTGGATGATTATTTTTTTAAGGAGATCAGCAGAAAATTTCAAGGGAGGAAAAATGAACATGTGCTGGTAAAATCACCGGTGCCAAATGTTAGGATTTTGTCAGGTATCACAGGGCACAGATTGGAACACCGCGTATCTGACTCATTCCCTATTTTATCTGAGCTGGAAAACTCACACAGGATTAAAAAAATTATTTTCTTGCATATATTTACACTGATGCACAAGTAACACTGAAGTGCGTACATCTTTTTGGGGAAACTCTGTTTCAAAGAAGCAAAAAATAGTGTGAAAATAAAGAATCACGCCTTCAATTTGCATAAGAGAAAAGCCAAATCAAAGCTGGGTGTTTCAGGCCAAAACATCAGGGACGAAAAATGTGCAATCATCCCTAATTAAAGTTAAAAGATGGTTTACTAGAATTACATTTCTTCCCTGAGGCTATTATTCGCCGTGTAGCTCTCATTGCTGCTGCCGATACAGGAACTTTCACAATTGCAATAGAGCATCCAGGCAGCCATTTTCACCACGTTTCTTTGCCATGGACTCCCCACAGCCACCACTCCCTCCCCCTTTACTTTAAAAAAGGCAACTGCTGGATTGCTGCAGTGTTATGATGTCATGATGATCCCTTATCACAATCAACTAATTTTCAGACTTCTGTTTTTTTAAAGTAAGTCTTTAGCCCTTGTAGTATGACCTAACTCTGACCAGGCTACCCCAATCTCATCAGATCTCAGAAGCTAATCAGGGCTGACCCAGCTTAGTACTTAGGTGGGAGACCACCAAGGAAGTCCAGGGTTGCCATGCAGAGGCAAGCAATGGGAAACCACCTCTGTTTGTCTCTTGCCTTGAAAACCCTCTAGGGTTGCTAAAAGTCGTCTGTGACCTGATAGCACTTTCCACCAAATCCAAGTGGCCTCTTGGGTCATGCATGCTGTCAACCCGTCATGAATCTGAGTCATAAGCCAAGAATGCTTCAAAGGTTTTACTCTATTTTAAAATGAGTCGATGACAATAATGTAAAGCATAGGATGGTTGGTTACCAATTAAATTAGCAGAATATAAAATAATGTCAAAATAACCTTAGGCATAATACAAGCCCAGAAGTAACATGAGAAATATGATTTAAAATGTCACCTTAACCATTAGGCTTATTAGGAGACTGAGAGGTTAACTATGTTTTCAGATGGATGTGAATTTAATATGAAATATTATCAACCCATCAGATTTGTATTGGCCTGTCAATTTATCAACCTAGCCAAGGCCTTTTTTTTATATCTACCTGCCTCCTACTGCTTCTTAACGTATTAGTTCTAAGCAGATTACTAAAATATAGAAAAGGCTAGACCCCCATTTGAATGGCTGCAAAAATCTATCACAGATGCATAACATTTTGCAGCTGAAAGAGTGATAGGTCTGCTATTATCTGTTAAGAAAAGAGGCGATGTCTCCACATCATCTATATTTTGGAGCAAAGGAAGAATTAAAAGATTTCTAGGCTCAGAAAAGTGATTACATTCAAAGGCCACATGATACAGGGTGTTTATACTACCAGCACCACAGTCGCATACTCTGTCAAAGCATGATAGTGCCTACAGCGAGGAACAGTCAGATATGAGCAGTAATCAGGAAGCTCTCCAGGTTGAAGAATGCCAACAGAGTAGAGCAAACATGTCACGCTCGAAGATTGTACTGTTATAGTTATATTTAAATTAGACATTTCTTAGAACAAAGATGGAGTCCAGCAGCACCTTTAAGACCAACATAGTTATATTCAAGGTGTGAGCTTTTGTGTGCATGCACACTCATACCTTGCGTAAAACTCTTTTGGTCTTAAAGGTGCCACTAGACTCCAACTTTGTTCTACTGCTTCAAACCAACACGGCTACCCACCCAGATCTATAGACATTTCTTAATCATTCTTATGGCTTCCTGTCTGGTAAGTGAATAAAGGGAGTTCAAGCAAAGAGAAGCTGTAGTCATTGCTTGACAAGTTTGTCTCAGTGGGAAACATAAGAGTCCTCTCTGACTAAGCGGAGCTAAAGGCTTTTTATGGTTACTAATGTGGAGCTGGTGCTGATGGTGTCCCAGAATGGTTACCTACTGTCTAATTCAAAAGTGACTGATTGGTCATCCATGATACATTCTCTTAATGGATAGAAATCTTGAAACATGAAGTTTTAATGAATGAAACTGCAAAATTAAGGTTTCATTGTTTTGAATATGAGTCCATCTAGATTTAAGTGTGGAGGCATTTGGTTGAATCCCTTAGAAAAGATATGTGCGTGGAAGGACTTCTGTGCATGGATGAATGTGACTTCTCCACCACCTTCCTTTCATGGCAGCCCAAAATGCCCCCTGCAAACCTGCTGCTGGAGGATTGGGACCCAGGATCAGCAAGAGCAGGAAACTGGCCAGATTCACACACACCCCTTGCACATGCAGATATTTTCCACAGATCCAAGTTGTCATTATTAACTAGATTGATCACCCCCAAATTATTTTTTAAACAAAATGTTGCTGAAAGTCTGAGGGTTCTTCCTGGGTTTACAGAACTCTAATTTGTAGCTGCAGTTGCTCCGTTGTATGGATTTGCTTATTCCCATAGGGACCCGCCCTTGGCTGCTGGATACACAGAACTGCTTCTCCTTTGCATGGGAGACCCTTCATTTTGTCCTTTAGGCAAACCAAGAATCATTTTCCCACAGCTTAGCTGACTCACTACCTTACTTCAGTTTAGGATTGTAACTTTCCGCACAGCTATAGCAGCTGACCGAATGACAGCATTGTTTTCAAAATGGCTGAAATGAGTGCCTGAGGCACCATTGGCCAAACGTTTTAGAGTCTTGGTGAAGAATTAGACTAGGAATTCTAATTGGTCTCCCCTCCCCCTCTTCACACACAGTAAAGCTGACTGGCCCTTCTCAGTTCTTGCCTCCTGATACTTCAGCAGAAAGGAAATCAAGGGGGAAAGAAGAAACAGGGAATACAATTACAAAAGAAACAGAGGGAGCAAGCCTAAGCAGTAAGTCCCTTTATTTCCACTGGGGCCTACTCCCAGGAAAGTGTTTCTAAGACTGCAACTATAATGCATCTACACCAGGGGTCCTCAAACTACGGCCCAGGGGCCACATGTGGCCCGCTGAGGGCATTTTTCTGGCCCGCCGGGTGTGCCGCTGCCTGCCCTCCAATTCCCAGCAGCACACAAAGCAGCGGAAAAATTGCAGCCGACTCGTCCCGGGCCACATGACAAAGCCCCGCCCCCCTGCTTCCAGTCAGCCAGGCGGAGGCAAAAGGAAGACTGGAAGAGGGTTAGTGTGGGGTGGCAGGCGCTCCGGCTGGCCCCAAGTCTCCTAGCCGGCTGAGAGGCCTCTCAGCCGGCTAGGAGACCTGTGCCAGTCCCAAGAGCCGAGCGGGGGTCTTTTTCGAGGCTTTTTGTGCTGCTGGGAATCGGAGGGGGAGAGAGAGAGAGAGAGGTTTCTCTTTCCCATCATGATGCCTGCAGTAGTGGAGTTTCAGGGAGAAGCAGCTGGGGGCTTGCTGCCTTAAAAAGTTTGTGAGGATGCTGAGTTCTTTGTTTCTTCAGAGAGGGAAAGAAAACAGCCCCATCAAGGGCGGCTTGCTTGTGTGCGCACCCCCCCCCCCCCCCCGGTGCGCCTTCCCTACCCGCAAAATAACATCTGAAATCTCCAACCAGATCTAGACTAACTGATGCACACTTGCATCACTTGTTACGACTAGCAGTGACAAATATGGAACCGGACATTGACCATCTCATTAGCCAAAAGCAGGCCCATAGTTCCCATTGAAATACTGGTAAGTTTGTTGAGTTAACTTTACTTGTTCTTCATTTTAAATATTGTACTTGTTCCCATTTTGTTTTTTTACTTCAAAATAAGATATGTGCAGTGTGCATAGGAATTTGTTCATAGGTTTTTTTAAAAAACTATAGTCCGGCCCTCCAACGGTCTGAGGGACAGTGAACTGGCCCCCTGTTTAAAAAGTTTGAGGACCCCTGGTCTAGACTAAAGTTAGGACCACTATACTTTTGATCAGGGGTCCTTTCGTAAAAAAAGAGGTGCAGGAGCTCATTAGCATAACTCATTTGCATATGCCACACCCCCTGACGTCACCGGAATGACGTCATGGGCAGTGTGTCAGAAGGCCAGACGGGAGGGAGGGGGAAGGAAAGAAGGAAAGGAACAGGAAGGAAGGTAGGTAGGTGGGGGAGAGAAAAGAAAGAAAGAAAAAAAAGGAGGGAGGGGGGAAGGAAGAAAGAAAGGAAGGAAGGAGGGAGGAAGAAAGGGGAAGGAAGAAAGAAAGGAACAGTAAGGTAGGTAGGTAGTTGGGAGAGAGAGAAAAGAAAGGAAGGAAGGAAGGGGGGAGAGAGGGAGGAAGGGGGGAAGGAAGGAACAGGTAGGTAGGTGGGGGGAGAGAGGGAAGGAAGGGAGGGGCGCTTCTCCCCACACTGGGGCTGGCTTTCCCTCCCCCCCCTTGCTTGGGCCTGAGTGGTGTTAAGCCACTCAGGCCCGGCTTCTCCCTCCCTTGGGCCCAGGGAGTGGGGTGAGTGGGGGAGGGAGGGGGGGTGACTGGGGGAGGGAGAGTTTTATTCCTGGGGCCGGCGGCCAGCCGCGGCCCCACGGAAGGTGACTGGGGGTGGGACGGGGCTCGTTTGCGGGGCCGGCGGCCAGCCGCGGCCCCGCGGAAGGTGGCTGGGGGCGGGACGGGGCTCACTCGCGGGGCCGGCGGCCTGCCGCGGCCCCGCGGAAGATGGCAGGGGGCGGGACGGGGCTCACTCGCGGGGCCGGCGGCCTGCCGCGGCCCCGCGGAAGATGGCAGGGGGCGGGACGGGGCTCACTCGCGGGGCCGGCGGCCGGCCGCGGCCCCGCGGAAGGTAACTGGGGGCCGGACCGGGCCCGCTCGCGGGGCCGGCGGCCGGCCGCGGCCCCGCGGAAGATGGCAGGGGGCGGGACGGGGCTCGCTCGCGGGGCCGGCGGCCGGCCGCGGCCCCGCGGAAGATGGCAGGGGGCGGGACGGGGCTCGCTCGCGGGGACGGCGGCCTGCCGCGGCCCCGCGGAAGATGGCAGGGGGCGGGACGGGGCTCGCTCGCGGGGACGGCGGCCTGCCGCGGCCCCGCGGAAGATGGCAGGGGGCGGGGCGGGGCTCGCTCGCGGGGACGGCGGCCTGCCGCGGCCCCGCGGAAGATGGCAGGGGGCGGGACGGGGCTCGCTCGCGGGGACGGCGGCCTGCCGCGGCCCCGCGGAAGATGGCAGGGGGCGGGACGGGGCTCGCTCGCGGGGACGGCGGCCTGCCGCGGCCCCGCGGAAGATGGCAGGGGGCGGGACGGGGCTCGCTCGCGGGGACGGCGGCCTGCCGCGGCCCCGCGGAAGATGGCAGGGGGCGGGACGGGGCTCGCTCGCGGGGACGGCGGCCTGCCGCGGCCCCGCGGAAGATGGCAGGGGGCGGGACGGGGCTCGCTCGCGGGGACGGCGGCCTGCCGCGGCCCCGCGGAAGATGGCAGGGGGCGGGACGGGGCTCGCTCGCGGGGCCGGCGGTCTGCCGCGGCCCCGCGGAAGATGGCTGGGGGTGGGGCGGGGCTCGCTCGCGGGGCCAGCGGCCTGCCGCGGCCCCGCGGAAGGTAACTGGGGGCCGGGACGGGCTCGCTCGCGGGGCCGGCGGCCGGCCGCGGCCCCGCGGAAGGTGGCTGGGGGCGGGACGGGGCTCCTTTGCGGGGGCCCCCGGCCCCTTCTCTCCCGGAGCGGCGCTCCGGCTCGCTCCGGCCCCAACGGAGCCCTGCTTTTGATGCATATTGGCCCACAGGAGATCCAGTCCCAATCACTGGGCTTCCTGCCTTCAGATATCTGTTTCCTGCAGATTACTATTTTATTCCCTTAAGCCTTTTGTTTTTTGCCATCCCTCTCTCCTCCCTAGTGGCTTATTCCATGGATCATTTTTTCTCCATCCAGGGGAATTTAAATTAGCCAACCCTGATTAGTTTCTCCTCAATGGTAGACAATACCCCTCTAGCACATTCTCGAGAAACCTGGGGGGGGGGGGGATTCTTTTCTGTTGACCACGTGTACAGCTTGGAGAAGGGATAAAGGAGAGATATGAACTAAACACTGTACAGCAGGATGGCAGCCTGCAACAGGCTAATTGTGTTTATTTCCTTTGTTTATATCTTCTCAGTTTTATCCTCACAACAACCCTGTGAGGTAGGTTAGCCTGAGTGTGTGTGACTCACCCAGATCCTAGTCCAGCATTCTAACTGCTATGCTATATTGGATTTAAGTCTACCTTTCTTGAATGATGATTGATTAATGTGGAATTCCCTGCCAGAGGATGCAGTGATGGCCACAGGAATAAATAGCTTGACAGGGGGATTAGATAGATTCATGGAGGGCAAGTCTATCAATGGCTACTAGCCAAGGTGACTGAGGGGAATCTCCACATTCAGAGGCACTAAGCCTCAAGTCCCAGAGCTAGGAGGCAATATCAGCGGAAGGCCTCAGCCTCTGTGCCCTCCTGTTGGCCGTTCAGAGGAACTGGCTGGCCACTGTGTGAGACAGAATACTGGGCTAGATGGACCACTGGTCTGATCCAGCAAAGCTCTTCTTACGTTCTTAATGTTTCTGGAGAGGGTCAGAGACCCATGGCAAACCCTAGAGACCCATAGAAGGTCACATGCATGTGTGAACTTGATCTGAGCCACAGTGATTGTGCACCCTTTTTCAGCAAGTAGGGTTTCAGGCTAATAAATCCAGCCTTGCTAGGGCCCGGGGGGGGGGGGGAGCTAGATAAGCAATACCTTGTTTTCTCCAGTAAGTTCATCTCACCCATCTTGAGAGCACCAGCTTGCTTATAAGCAAGGGTTTGGAGGGCTCCAGATTTCGTACCTGTCATGCAAGAGTTAATGGGAACTGGTGATTTGTCAACAAAGCAAGCAAGCATGGGGCACAGATATAGAGTTTTATTTATAGAGTTCGCTTCCAGATCATCACCTGCAATGAAAATAGGCTTATTTTTAAACAGACTCTTCTCTTACTTGTCAAAACAGCAGCCCATTAACTGAACTTAAAACCAGGCTGGGTGGAGAGAGAACACTTAAAAGGGGGGGGGGGGGTTGTCAGAGCTTGGTAAACTGGTAACAGTAACATCAGGGAGGGGCTGAGCTCAGCTTGCTGGGAAAGTACAGCCAAGCTAGGTGCGACAGTGGCAGACCCCTCTCTCAAAATGCAGGTCTGCCCCCAATTGATCCAGAATGCAGCAACATGAGTCCTGACGGGAACACCATGGACAGCAGACATTCAACCTGTGCTGCATTAGCTGCACTGGCTTCCAGTGGAATCAGGTTCAAGGTTTTGGTACTGACATCTAAGGCCTTGAGTGTTCTGGGACCAACGTACCTCTGGGACCACCTCCTGTGGTATAGCCCCCAAAGAGCGCTATGCTTGGCCGAGACCAACTTACTGGTGACCCCTGGCCCAAAAAACATCCAGCTGTCCTCGAGCAGGGCCAGGACCTTTTCAGCCCTGGCCCCTGCCTGGTGAAACTCTCTGCCAAATAACATCCATGCCCTGCGGGACCTGATGCAGTTCCACAGGGCTTGCAAGGCAGAGATGTTTCGCCCGGCCTTTGACCGAGGACAGCGGTGGGTACTATCTTGCCTGGCTCTCCCTTCCTCCCTACCCCTCCCATGAGGCGAAGACACAGTCTGGAATCCAAAGTATCAACACCATCTGTGAATTGTTTTTAATTAAATTTACTGAACTTATTTAATAATTGGAATTGTTTTTATCATGCTATGCATTTTATTGTTGTTGTTGATCGCTCAGAGCCCTGAGTACTCAGAGATTGAGCGATTTATAAATCCAAATTCCAAATAAAAAAAAATAAAATATAAGCACAGTAATGTGTGGACCTGAAGAGATATGTGGTTAAGAGGTGCTGAATCCTCCCCACACTAGTCATACACACACACACACACACACACACACCCGCATGCCCTGCAGTCTCTCTCTTCACCCCAAGGTACTTTTCTATCACCTGAGCTCAGTTCTGATATTGGAGCCAAGCTATAGAGAAGAGATTTGCAGGGATAGACTGCAGGAAGGTAGACTGCAACTGGAGGGAGAGTTCAGCACCCCTAACCTGTGCATCCCCTTTGCGCTTACAGCCAGACCCTCACTGCTTGCTTTGAATACAACCGGAGCAGACTTGCATTTAAACAGGCAGATCCGCTGCTGTTACACCTGGTTTTGCCTGGCTCTGCCTAAAGAATATTCAGCCATCTCTTTATAGTTATGATCTGCCACTAAACCCGGTGAGATTGCTACGGGGATATGTGAAGGTTCAGTTAAAAGAGAAGGCTGTGAAGCTTGCTGTAAATCTCATTGTTACTGCCAAGATTGAAATTGCTAGCAAATGGGAAAACCCCGAAGTGGTGGTGTCGGTGCTAGATTGGATTACAAAGAATTGTCTCACATTATAGATGATAAAGTATGAAATTTTAAGAAAGAAGGAATATATACATGCCAAACCTATTCCAATCTGAAATGGATTAGGCACTGCTAGGGGGGCCTGGGGAGGGATCTCAGGGTATAAGGCCATAGAGTCCATCTTCCAAAGCAGCCGTTTTCTCCAGGGGAATTGATCTTGGTCATTTGCAGATCAATTGTAATAGTGGGAGATCTCCAGGTGACATCTGGAGGTTGGCAACCCTAGGCACTGTACCAGTTTCAGAGCTTGGCTTGTGCCATCTGTGGGTTTTTAAATTCAGCCCAGCCCAACATTAGTGGAATCTAGTTCTAGCCATGCAGAAAAACCTTTCTGATATTTCCTGAACAACACTGAACTGTCAAGAGCAGTCTGGGAGAACTGGCACTTCGAGGAGAGGAATATGTGTGGCTAGTCGCCCATGACATCACAGCTGCTGACCAATACGTGTCTTCTACATGCAATTCCATGCCATAGATTAAGGTACAAAAAACCTGCAGCACAAAAGACAACCTGCCATCTGAGTTCTGGGAAAATGGCATTTCTCCCAAGAGATGCACAGAGGTGATTTGACATTGTCTTCCTCTAAAGTCGTCTGAATGCCCTTGGAGTTGGACAAGCTTCTTTCAGGGCCAAACTACATGCTACGTTTTTTAATGAGTACAGACCCAACTATTTTCCCTCACAGTCGCCCAGCAGCTGTGGGAAATGGCATCTGAAAGGTCCACAGGGGCCCAATTCGACCCAGGACCACAGCAGGAGGGGAAGAGATGTTCCTGCCTTCCCCTCTGCACTGTTTTCCATAACTGAAATGGGCCTGGGGAAGTTAATTTGTCCAATTTGGAGCTGCACATCCAACCCATCGGGAAAAGGAATGTGTAGTCTAGCCCTTAGGGGCAAGCAGGTAGTCAGTGGCTGATTCTTAAACAAAAATAGGTGCTTCAGTTTTATGTACTTCTAAATATTCTAAGGGATAAGAGACAAGCTCTCCTTCAATCAGACACCATTCAACAGTATGAAGAGATTGTTCAGCCTATCAAGCCATTCCTTATTAAGGATGAGCCCCCCCCCCCAAATTTACTCTTGTCCTTTGAATAAATGGTATGACTTGGAATGTAGACATTTTTTTTAAAATCTCATAACCAAATAACTGAGGAAAACCAGGCAAAGGAAGGAGGCTTGTCACCTCCAGCAGTTAAATACTTTAAGAACACAATACAAGAATTTAATTAAAAGGAAGAAGAATGAACATGCTAAGCTGTTATGGAATGATTTAACCCATGCAACCTCTGAAAAGAATGAAACCTGGTTTGGGGAATTAGTCTTGCCTAATTGGGGAAATGTCCACCTATTTTGAATGCTTAGATGGAAGGGAATGTTTGGTTAGAGCACTTTACTGTACTAAACATTCTATGCCTTAGGCCAAACAAAACGTTCTAGTAAATGAGGGTTTTCTTCCCCCTTTGGAAATATAAAGCATCTAGATTTTACCAGAAGCTCTCTTGGACATTTTCCACATGCGTTACTTGCCTTGGGTGTGATGCTGTTGGGAATATGGTTGCCTGGCAACGGGGAGGGAGAAGGAGGGGCTTCCTGGCAGAGGGGGGAGGCCTAGGCCAACATCATAACATGCACCAAAAATTGCATCATTGCATTGCTGGCAACCCTCAGATATTTGAGGGCAAACTCTATGATAGAATCCACTTGGGATTATAGGGTTGCCAACCTCGCAGAATTATAACTGATCTCCATATGACAGAGATCTGTCCTTCTGGAGAAAATGGCTACTTTGGAGAGCATTATACCCCACTGAGGTCCCTATCCTCCCCAGGCTCCACCTCCAAATCTCCAGGAATTTCCCAAACCAGAGTTGGATAACCTATTTGGGAAGTGTCCACCCCGCATTTCTGTACAGCACTGTAGTACATTTACACACCTCCTTGTTTCCCCCCAGTTTTTCTCCATCCTTTCCCAAGCCTGCTTTACTGCACAGTTTTGGGAAGCTTGGATGGCAGCCATTTTTCCTGCCTCTGTGGTGGCCATTTGCTCCCCGCACTAACTATCAGCAGGAGGGTGGCAGAGGAGAGAATTTTTTTAAAAAAAATGTCTTGTCTACTTACAGGAATTCCTGTAAGTGGAGTCCCTGGCAAGTCCTAGAGCTACCCACAAGTGACAAAGGGTAGCTCTAGGATAGGGTTGCCAAGTATGGGTTGGGAAATACCTGGAGACTTTGGGGATGGAGCCAGGAAAGGGTGGGGTTTGGGGAGGGGAGGGGCCTCAGTATAGTACAATGCCATGGAGTCCACCCTTCAAAGCAGCCATTTTCTCCAGGGGAGCTGCTCTCTGTCAGCTGGAGATCAGTTGTAAAAGGGGGAGATCCTCAGACCCCACCTGGAGGCTGGCGACCCTACTCTAGGAATTGCCAGAAACTCTATGGTAAAACTAGGAGTTTTTGCTGTAGAGTTTCTGGTGATTCCTACCGCAACCCTTTGTCACTTCAGAGTAGCTCTAGGTATCACCAGTAATTTGATCATAAGAATTTCCTGTAAGGAGACGAAGCCTGGGACTTGGGGGCAAGAAATGCCCCATCCGCATTAGGGGCTTGGCAACCCTATCCCTACCAACAGTTGATTTGTTGTTGCTGTTTTTAATTGGCCAGTGAATATTATAATACCATTATAATAATCAGTGTATTGGGTTCTCTGAATTCCCAGCTTCCCCCCCTTTTCCCCCAAAAAGAGACTTGTTCAAAAAAAAAAAATGGGGAATTCAGAGAGCCTGATAGACAGATTCTTATAATGATATAACAATATCAAATTGCCAATTTTTTAAAAATCCAAAAAGTCCTGGTGGTTTGGAGATGGGGGTGGGAGATGGCTGCTACCAGGGGATTGGACCAGGACAATTGCAGGGGAAGTGGAAGCCCTGTGACCACAACACTTTGAGCAGGCTGAGCAACAACAGAGATATTACGCAAGCCTGTGTGCAAAACACCCTAATCTTCATGCCGTATATTTCCCCACTGACATCTGCACCCATATGTTTCTCCAGTCTAGTTATGAATGATGATTGGTCACAGTCTCTACCCACCCACCCCCCCGGTTGTGCTAACAGGTTTGCTAACAGCAACACCCTTTGCATTTCTTTCCATGTACTAACTTTAATTAAGTAAAATAAATATAATTACAATGTTCTGATTCATTCTTACTACATGATGGGACCTGTCTTGGGGTCACAACATATTATTTCTTCAGGGACAAGAAGTTCATGCCTTCTAATTATCTGGCCAATCTACTAATTCCCAAAGAAAGCTTTTACTATGCCTGATTTAATGTCCTACCTTCTGTACTCTTGGAAGGGAAATATCATAGTGTACCATACCCAGGACATAGGTATCCTTGTGCAAGTAGGAAAGCTGAAACCTTTGGGCATATGTCTTCCTATATTTCCCTTTTTACTGTGATCTTAGACATGATTTCATTACTCCTGTTCTCCAAAAAAACTTCCATGTAGATCAGAGGAATCATATGTCTCAGGGGTGTAGACTTTTTAAATCCCGGGGGGGGCGGGGGCTCTCTTGTGCGCGCGCGCGAAGCACGCGCACGCGCTCGGGACCATGTTTCCGCCGCTCTCCCCCCCGCCATAGGGAGCTGCCGCCGCTGCTTCCCTCCCCCAGGCCGTGCCCGCCCACCCGCCCACCGTGCTCCCTGCCCCCCTCCCTCCCTCTCCCTGCTCACCTCGGGCGCCGGCGGCCGGCGCGTCGCCCTTGCGGGCCCCCGGCTCCTGCTCCGCCTCGCGCTCGGGGCGTGTGGGGGTGGCGCAGATTAGTGCCGCCTCTCTCCCCCCCCGCCCTAGGGAGGCAGGAGGGCAGGCCGGGGGTGGGGGGGAAGGAGAGGCGGCGACGGCCGGCTGACTGGCCACCGGGCGCTCCATTTTGCCGGGGGTGGCTGAGCCCCCCCTGGGAAATTTCAGGGGGGGCTCGAGCCCTCGAGCCCCCCCGTAGTTGACGCCCATGATATGTCTCCATTCTCTTCTATGACTACAAACCTTGGATGACAGAAAAAGCTGCCAGATTCTGTGAAGCTGCTAGAGTCTACTGTGGTTCTGTATTAGTTTAATGGATTATATTTGCTTATTTTAATATAATTTGTGTAATGGTTTTATATGTGACATTTCTGGTAATGCACTTCCTTGCACTGGTTTTTAATAAATAATTCATCATTCATCGTGGGGTCAGCATAAGCTAAGACACCTAATCAAGACAGGGATCTAAAGACTGGTAGGACCATGCCAGGAGTTTGTTAACAGGCTGCAGATGGAGATAACAGTGGAATTCAGTTCCAGTCTGAATCCGAGCTGGGGAAGAAGCATTTCTGGTAGGGTCACTTTCTGTTCAGTAGCAAGCATGGGAGGCAGAGACATGACCACACGAAGCTGCCTTAGACTGATTCAGAGCGTTGGTCTACCAAGGTCAATACTGTCTACTCTAACTGGCAGCAGCTTTCTGGTAGAGACTTTCACATCAGCAACTTCAAATATAAGTGTCATCGAGTTGCAACCAACTTACAGTGACCTCAACAAGGGGCTTTCAAGGCAAGGGGTTTGCCATTTGCCTTCCTCTGCAGAGCCTTCCCTGGTGGTCTCCCATCCAAGTGTCAGCCCTGCTTAGCTTCTGAGATCTGACAAGATTGGGCTGTACCATGCCGTCTTCTCTCCCTGCCTCACCTGCTACCCGATCCCTTTTCAACTGGAGATGCTGGGGATTGAACTAGCATTCTCTAATTCCTCTTAACTGGGCTTGGATCTGTGAAGCCAGTTTAGATGACAAATTTTAGAGGGTAGAAGGCATCCCACTACCAACCAAGGGGCAAATGTGCTTGTAATTTCTTTCCCATTCCATTTGTTGCTGAAGTGCAAGTGCATTAACATAATTTTATGAGAAGCTAATATTTAAACTTCTTGGTGTAGGGTTTCTGTGGCTAGGTTGTTCATGCACTGCTCACCTTCCCCTTTGCTGTGGGGACCGACACCATCAGATTATAATGGGGTTGCGGTCACACACACGAGATACAGCAGGGGGGAAGAGAGGCTATTCCTTCCAGTGGAAGTTGACCCGCAGTTGCGCAATCACATGGATTTTGGAAGCTGCGGGCACTGCCCGCCACTGTGTGATCAGACGCAACCACGGGTGAGTCGGGAGGTAGGATTTTTTGCCGTTTGTCTCCAGTTTGCTTAAACAAGGGATTGCTAATTCGCACCTCAGCCCTGTGGGCTCCCTATGGAGTGTGTGATGATGCACATATTGAGAAGGGCAAAAAACAACAGCACAGAATTGGGATGACCTGATCCCAATGCCATGACCACCCCAACGCCATGAGAGTGCACTGGAGTGATCAGACACAGGAAAGCCCGCCTATGGCTAATAGCAACCCGTTTGTTACCGGACTTTCCGAGGTGTCTTTTAACTCTGCTTCTGCGGCGGAACAAAACGGGTTGCCAACGGCTGCGGGGTGCTTCCCAGATGTTGTCATCTGATCGCGCTCCTTTAATCCACCCAGCATTTGCACCTATGTCGGGGCGAATTGTGCATGTGATCACAACCACAGTGTTACATTAAGTACTGAGCAAACTTACTTGGGCAGAACTGCTTCTAGTGGATTGAAAATGAATGCCTCAGCAGTACTAAACAAGTCCAGTTAGAAAAGGCCCAAAGAGCTATAGCTCTATTGCAGTAAGTTTTGAAAACCAGCCTCACACTGGACCACCTTGTTTAGGACAGCCACTTTAATCGAAAGCAGCTCTCGTGCAGATAAAAGTCTTCCTCATTATCTCTTTTTAACTGGAGATATCAGGGCCTGAATACAGGACCTTCTGTGTTTGAATGATGGGCTCTACATCTAAGGTGGATCCCTTTCATAAAATCCCTGAGGTGCCTCTCTTCACCTCGACCACAGCATATAAGGCTTGTCTAGGATTCAGTCATGGGACCTCTAAGTGAGAATCATGCCCCTAGACAGCAATCCCTCCACAAAATGTCCGCAGGTAGACCTGGTCTCCCATCCGCCTGGTCCAAGCTGGTCTCCAGCAAGCCCCGCCTGGACCACACAAGATGCACGGGGCTATCAAGGGTGCACTGCTAGAAACCAAAAGGCATTCGTCTCCAAAGAACGCACCAGAGGTCACTATTTACATCTATATGAAACACTAAGAAATACAGTCAGAGTGGAAAACTTGTAGCAGAACCAGGCATTCTGTTGGAGGCAAGGAGGCTGATAGATAGGTTCTATTTAAAGCATTCTAAAACCAGCACTCTGTTCAATATTCTAGAAAATGATTCATCCACACCAGGTAAGCAGCCTTGATCTTTAGACCTTAAATACGCAATCCCAAAATATGCAGAATGTTTTTCAGGGGGTGGGGGAACAGGTAAGAGTGAAAATGTGGGGCATTTTCTTTTGCCAATTTAGTGGCTGTGCATAATGTTAGGAGAAACAGTTATTCCCCTGGGCAAAGTAAAGAGCGGACTCGTATATAATTCAGACTTTTCATATAATTTGGTCGTTTAAGGTGCTTCCTTAATGGACCATTAAAGCTTCCTTTCACTACAATCCGGAATGCAAATCATACCCACCTACTTACCTGGTAGGATGAGGGCTGAGAGCAACATTCTGACTGGGAGGGAACAAAAAACTAAAAAGCAGCTTTCTATCTGGTTACTGAAAGGAACTAAAACTTTGTGTCTGAGTTTGTGAGGCTAGTTGAGGGGAACTGGAATACATTTCATTATTTATTAAAATATTTACATGTCTTTCCTGGTGGCTCAAGGAGGCAGCTTATAAATGGCAATTTGAAACATAGGAAACGGGGGGAAATATCCCTCTGTCTCCTAAAACAAACAACCCCTATAGTCTTATAGGGTCACCAACTCCATCTTGGGAAATTCTTGGAGCTTTGGGGGGGCGTTTCTTGGGGAGGGTAGAAATGCAGACTGGAAGGAGCTCAATAGGGATGTTACTTCAGGATTTCTGATTATCCTAAACTCTATGATACATCATAGAGACCACACTCCAAAGCATCAGTTTCCTCCAGGGGAACTGGTCTGTGTAGTATGGAGATCTATTGTAATTTTGGAAGCACTCCAAGGCCCACCTGGAGGTTGGCAGCCCCTTTATTATGTCCCATTAAGAGCCCTAGCAAATAAAATGGCTTTGCAGGGCCTCCTAAAAATTTCCAGAGTTGGTGTTCCCCTCAGCTCCTCATGGAGTGGGAGCTACAATAGAAGAGGCCCAGGCTCTGGTTGATACGAACATAAAAAGAGCCATGCTGGATCAGACCAAAAGCCCCTCAGCTCCAGCATTTTGTTCACACCGTGGTTGACCAGCTGCCTCTAGGAAGCCCAGAAGCAGGACAACTGCAACAGCATTAGGGTTGCCAGCTCCGGGTTGGGAAATGCCTGGAGATTTGGAGGGTGGAGCCTGAGGAAGACAGGGTTTGGGGAGGGGAGGGACTTCAGTGGGGTATAATGCCACAGAGTCCACCTTTCAAAGTGGCCATTTTCTCCACATGAACTGATTTCTGTTGCCTGGAGATCATTTGTAATCCCAGGAACTCTCCAGCTACCACCTGGAGGGTGGCAATACTTAATCAACATCCTCCTTCTTGTCTTCCCCAGAAATAGATACAAAGAGGTAGTATCTGCCCCTGATACTGAATGGAGTAGATATCCATTATGACTAGAAGACATTGATAGCTCCTCGCCTCCAAGAATTTGTCCCCTCCCCTTTTCAAGCTATCTAGGTTGGCAGCCATCACCACGTCATGTGGCAGTGAGTTCCACAGTATAACTATGTGCTTTATGAAGTACTTCCATTTTGTCTGTCCTGAGTCTCCCACCCTTCTGCTTCAGAAGGTGACCCCAGGTTCTAGTATTGTGGGAGAGGGAGAAAAGCTTCTCCTCCCTGTCCACTCTCTCCACACCATGCATAAATTTTATAGACTGATTGCAGGTCTCCCCTTACTCATCATTTTTTGAAGGTAAACAGTCCTAAACATTGTAACTCATCCTCACAGGGCAGCTGCTCTAACCCCCTAATCATTTTGGCTGCTCTTTTCTGCATCTTTTCGAACCCTACAATATCCTTTTTCAAACGCAGTGACCAGAACTGTGCACAATTTTCCCAAGTGTGGTCTCACCATAGATTTGTATAAGGGCAGCATAATAGTGACAATTTTATTGTTTATTCCAATTCTAATTATAGCTAGCATGGAATCCCTTTTTTCCACAGCAGCCACACACTGGGTTGACATTGGGGGGGTGAATATTTTGTCTCTGTGTGTGTGCGTGTCTGGAAATCATGGTTTTTTAAAATATATATACTACTTTTTCATAAAACAAACATAACAATAGATTCTGGAATTAACAAGAATCATACAAGAACAGGTACAGTAACAATTAAACAGCTGGAACTGAACTGAAAATACAGTATATGTTTAAGTCTTACATAGAGACTCAAAATGTTTCACATATAATGGAGGACATCATAATATCTACATAGAAGAGCATGAGCTGATGGTGGAACATCATTAAAAGTGAATTTTGGTAAGGCTATAATATTTGAATTGCAGTCTGTTTTTTAAAAATTTTAATTCTTTTGTAGGAGCTCAACAAGAAGGCAGTATAGGTACGACTGCACAGCTCCACTGTTGCTCCGCCTCAGAAGAGGAGAGGAAGGAAGAAGAAGAAGAAGAAGAAGAAGAAATTGGATTTATACCCAGTCTGTCACTAGGCTTACAATCTCCTTTCCCTTTCTCTCCCCACAACAGACACCCTATGAGGTAGGTGGGGCTGAGAGAGTGCTCTGAGGGAACTGCTCTTGAGAGAACAGCTTCTGAAAGAATTTATGACTGACCCAAGGTCACACAGCTGGCTTCATGTGAGGAGGAATGAGGAATCAAACCCAGTTCTCCAGATTACAGTCCACCACTCTTAACCACTACCCCACGCTGGCTAAATTGCTACCTCCTTCCCATACAAAATCTGCCCTAATGCTGCAGTAAATTGCCCGTCTCATCTTTATTACTATCAGGAGACACCTGCTTTAACTGCCACAAGTTGCAGTGATGACTTCTGCTTTAGACCGGGGGGGGGGGGGGGGCTGAGACATATCCATGCAGGATAGGTATACCAATGGTTATTAGCCATAAGAATGAAATGGAACCTCCATCTTAAGAGGCAGTAGGCCACTGAATACC
Source organism: Lepidodactylus listeri (assembly GCA_029233225.1). Lineage (NCBI taxonomy): Eukaryota > Metazoa > Chordata > Lepidosauria > Squamata > Gekkonidae > Lepidodactylus > Lepidodactylus listeri. Next base: position 50,300,925 of record JARCFY010000015.1, on the reverse strand, counting down.
AGATGTTGGGAGCTGCAACAGGGAGGGGCTTCTCCCTTCCTGCCCTTGTGGATTCTTAGCTGCATCTGGTTGAGCACTGTAAGATACTGGATGGGCCCTTGGTCTGTGTCAGCAGTTGCTTTATTATGTTCTTTTATAACTAGGGAAGTGTGTTCTCATAGTGAAGGCTGATGCCTAAGTTCTCCCAGCAGGGATAAAAGCAGTTTGGGATGGAGATTTTCACTGGGCAAATAGCCTGATGGGAATGGTTCCACCTCATTCCCTTCCACGCCAGAGTCCCCAGCAGATGTATTCGACACAGTTAGCAAGCATTTGAAAAAGAATCACACCACACTATGCATCTCTGCATTTAGAATCTTCAGAATGGAGATCTGGAAGCCTTTTTTTTTTTTTGTAAAGAAATTTTTATTTTTCAAAAAAAAAACATCGAAAATAATACATTTAACCTTATACAAATCCCTTTTTCCATATTAAATAACATTTTGTTCTATTTGTACATTCTATTTTTATCTTGTTTTGGTGGTTTCCCACCACATCTGAAGCATAACACATTTTCCATTTTATTCAAAATAGTAATACTTATATCTATGTTTCGTTTCTGGTAACGGTTATATAGCTTTAAAATACTTATACTTATACACCAATTCTTATTTTCTATACTCTTATGTATTTCTAAATAAAAACAGTTTCATTGTCTAATTTTAACTAAAACATTCATATAATATATTTCTATTCCTTTATGCTATTATAACCATGTATAGATATAGTTTTTCATATCCCAATACTTTTCAACATATTCTTTCAAATCTTTCCAGTCTTCCAGAAAGGTCTCTGAGTAAAGGTTATTCAATTTTCTAGTCCACTTATCCATTTCAGCCATATATAACAGTTTTTTCAACCATTCCCACACCTCTGGTATTTTTTCATTTTTCCAGTTTTGTGCATACACCATTCTTGCTGTTGTAATCATATACCATATTATTGTCCTTTTCTTTACATTTATCTCTTCTAGTTTAAGTCCTAGCAATAACATTTCAGGCAACTTCTTAAATGTACATTTCAAGATTTTTTCCATTTCTGCATGTATTTTTGACCAATAAGTCTTTGCTTTATCACAAGTCCACCACATATGATAAAAAGACCCTTCTTTCTTTTAGAGATCTGGAAGTCTTAATGATGGTAGCTCAGTCCAACAAACTGCTATTTTGTTACTCAAAAGAAAAAGTCTTCATTATTCAAATCTTAGTTTGTTGTCTTTTTGGTCCTAATTTTGCACAAACAAAGAATCAAGGCATAGAAGGCCGCCTGTGCAAAAGAAGGAAGGTTTTCTCCCCCCTCACTCTGGATCTTGGCACTGAGCATCATCAAGGGACTTTGAAAGGAAGAGCAGCTGGCCGGTAAAGTATAGTCCCACTGACAGCAGACAACTAACAAGCAGTTACCTAAAAGTTTAGGGGGCATCTCAGCCTGGCTGTCCTCTTCGGTGGCCCTGCTCTGTTTTCTTGCTTGCTACAACACCAATAGTGAGATCATTCTGTTGTTCACACCAGCCCCTTCTGTTGATGTTTTTGCACAGCTTCTTTTTTGAAAAGCCACTAGCCCAATTAGTTCTCACACCTATAATGAGATCCCCGGGATGAAATAGGGTGAGCAAAGACCGCTAATTACCCATCTAAATCTACTTGAATAAATGTTAGCTTCAGGGCATTTTTTGTAGAAAAAGCCCAGCAGGAACTCATTAGCATAATAGGCCACACCCAACAACAGAAACGCATTAGCATATTGGGCCATACCCCTGACAGCGCAGCTCCCTCCCAGAATCGACTTCCCCAGGTACCCCACAGCTGTGGGGCACCTGGGGAACCTGAGGAGGGGAGGCAGTTTAAACTGCCTTCTCACCCTGGATCGGCTTGGCTTCCCCAGACACCCCACAGCTTGCGAGGCGCCTGGGGGACCCGAGGGGGGGGGGGAGGCTGTAGGCGTGGCCAACTCAGAAGCCAGCCGGAACTCCATTCCTGTGCGTTCCTGCCCCAAAATAGCCCTGGTTAGCTTTATTGGTCAGCATACCCAACTTTCCATTCTTACGAGATTGTTTCAATAATATGATATTATATACCTATTTGTTGGTCTTAATAAAAGGTATTACATGGGTATTGCTTTTTGGCTTTTGCTTTGTACCAATGAGGCTGACTTCAAACTTTTTCTAAATAAATAATAAAGACTTATGGAGCTCTTCCTCCCTGGAAGATTTCTAAGAGCTCAATAAGCCATTCCTATCAGAGCTAGCTTGGGGTCTCTAGAGGGCAGGGATACTTTGACATCTTACATTTTAGCTCTTTAATTTAATTATAATTGTATATGTAATCTATGTAGGTTACAAGCACTTTTAAGTCCCACAAAGATAATTCCACCTGAATATAGAACGAAAATTAAAGGCTCTGCCACTACATGTCATCAAAACTGTTTCCCTTGCTCTGCTCGTAGCATTTGAAAGTTAACAAAAAAAATGTATTTTACCTTTGAAATGCTAATAATTAAGCAGAAAGCCTAGTTTGGGCTGGTGATATACAGTGGAGGCTGAAAAATGGCCCTGATACAACCTGAGGCTGTAGGAGCCTCCAATTTGCTTTTTATGGATGGATGGAGATGAGCGATCTTTATCAGGTCTGTTTCTTCCAAGTGAAATCAGTGCCATGAGACTTAAATGTACTTTGTCTGGATCATGCCCTGATTTTTCAGTCTGTAGTCACAGTACACTAAACCTTTGCAGTGACTGCCCATGGGGTAAACTGAAAGGTTTTTTTTCTTAAATGTTTATAAAGTGGCCCTTGAAAAAAATCCATAAGCCAGTCCTACGAACATGAGAGTGGGAAAGTCCAAGAAAATACATTCCATAAGCAAAGGCTTGAAAGTGGAGAAGTCTCGCTCAGACGTGAATGCCTCTCTCAGCACAGGAAAAAGTTGATGGGAGCAGGCAGGTATTTTGCAAAGTATGTCTTTCTAAAAGCAGTCATTTCTGCAATCATTTTTAATGGCACGTAGCAGCCGGAGGGGTTACTAATGTACCATTAGAGGGATTTGCATATTCACAGTGATCTGGTGCGCTCTCCCACTCGCAGTCTTAGTACACTGCATAAATGCCTGCTCCGTGCTATTTCCTCTGGGGGTTTTTTTTGGGGGGGGGCTCTTGTGTGCTGAGTCATAGCAACTATTTACTGGCCATTCCACCAGTGGTGCCATACGGTGCCATAACACAGTCCTAAGCAATAGGGTTGACAATGGTTGCTTTGGACAGTGAACTCTATGGCATCACATCCCCACTGAGGTCTCTCCCTTCCCCTCCCCAAACCCCACCCACCCCAGGCTCCACCTACAAAATCTCCAGGAATTTCCCAACCCAGAGTTGCACCCTAAGCAGAGTTGCTCCCTGCTGTCCACTGAAATTAATGAACTTAGAATGAACTTAGAAGAGCATAAACACAGTCTACCTTGACTTCCAAGCATGAGTAGCAGTGGGACCTCGCCACAGCCTGCCTCTGCAAACAGGTGAGCTCTGTGCAACCAAGATGGGTTATACTGGTGGGTGAAGGGACTCCTTAGACTGGAGCCAGCTCATCCTCTCCCAGGCCTTCGGGTTGCCCAATACAGCCTGGGAAATGCCTGGAGATTGGGGGGTGAGAGTCTGTGGATGGGGAAATTTGGGGAGGGATTTCACCTAAAATCTATGGTATACCATAGGCTGAGGACAGATTGGCCGTCTCGGCCGCTCCACCTCCGCTTCAGAAGCGGAGGCAGAGCGGCCGTTCAGACGGCCGCATCTGCCCCCAGGAGGCGGCCTGGACGCATCGCATCCGGCGCCACGCTCCTTCCACAGCAGCCGAGCACCACTTCAAAGTGGTGCTCGGCTGCTGCAACGCGCGCGGGCAGGGGCAGCCGCGCGGCGTCCACCCGCCGCTCCAGGAAGCCGTCCGCAGTCTGAACGCTGCAGGCGGCTTCCTCCCAGCGGCGTGCGAACGCTGCGCCGTGGGGGAAATTCCCCCCGCCCCATTCTGCCGCAGAGGCGCAGCAGAATGGCAATCTGTCTGCAGCCATAGAGTCTGCCTTCCAAAGCAGCCAGGGGAATCGGTCTCTGTAGTTTGGAGATCAGTTGTAATTCCAGGAGAACTCCAGGCCTCAACTGGAGGTTATGCAAAAATACATAGCATTGTGTATAATAGATGTATGTTCAAGGTAGATCAATTTTGTGCTTTTTCTTTTTTTTTCTATACTGTTATATAAATTGGTGTCAAATGTTATCAAAAATAGGTTTTACCCGAATAAAATATCAAAGTACACATTTACATTCTATTCAGATACTCAGACAGCATCGTTCCAAATACAGTCTTTTTCAAGGACCGTGATGTATATAAAGGACATAAGGTTCAATGATTTCTCTTTGTGAGCACAAAAACTCTTAAGATAGCAGTGTATTTTCTAGGTTCCCATTGAAACCCTTGCGGCAGACATAATAACCTATCTAGGATAGCATATCTCTCAAGTTCTATGGGTTATTATGAGAGTGCTCACAAAGTCCTTCCCCCTCCCCAAATCCCCAGGTTCTTCCCCCCAAATCTCCAGGAATTCCCCAAGCTGGCAGCTTTCACTGTCCACACAAGGGAGGGGCAGCCCAAAGCATAATTAAGAACCAGTCACAACACAAGCTGTTGAAGTGCACTTTTCCCCTTCAATTTCTTCAAGCATAAGCCCTTGAATTTTGCTGCTACTACTGAACTATGAAACAGCATCTCTGTTGTAAAGATAGGAGGAAAGGTAAGGCTCCAGGTTCACAACTAAGCAAGTACTCCCTTCAAGAAGAATATTCCAGAAATCCTTCCCTGCCTTTTTAAGAGAGATGATTTTGATTAGGACTTTAATCAGCAGATTGATCAGCAGCTGTACATTTTAATCAGAAAAACTGAATGTGAAGAGCATAAATTTGGTTTTGAGGCTGTTTGGGGGCTGGTGTCTTATAACAGGAAATGAAAACAGTGAGTTTAAAATGGCTTCTAATAACGAGTAATTGCTTCTATTGAATGGTAAGCTGTATTACTCCTAAACTGGACTAGAGGCAAAAGATCCACAGGTAGGATTTTCTGTGGTTTCTGAAAAGCTTTGACAGTTGGTCACTGAAAGAGAAGATGATTCCCTGTTTTCTGCAATGGCTGTTCCAGAAAAGAAGAGAAGGAGGAGGCGGTGGAGGCAGAGTAGACTGGATTTATATCTTGCCCTTCACTCCAAGTCTCAGAATGATTTACAATCTCCTTCCTTTCCCCTCCCCACAACAGACAGCCTGGGAGGTAGCTGGGGCTGAGACAGCTCTTTCAAAGACTGCTCTTGAGAGAACAGCTCTGAGAGAACTTGTGACTGACCTGCCGTCACAAAAGCAGCTGCATGCAGAGGAGTGGGGAATCAAACCTGGTTCTCCCAGATTAGAGTCTGTGCTCTTAACCACTACACCAAATAGCCCCTTGAAAGCTGGAGTTAGCTCAGTGAGTGAGAGAGAAAAAATCCGTTAGCTCAATTTCTCCCCCCCCCCCAAAAAAAAAGCTAACTGCACCTTCAGAGGAACTATTTCAATTGTGGGTGAGCCATGGGGATGAAAAGGTTAAATGCCCCCACACCCAGCAACCCTTCTTGCTTTTTAGCTGCTAAATACTGTTTTTAAAATCCTGGGAAGGTCCTCATCATGGATCTTTCACCTGTCATTTTGCCTGGCCTCCACACTTCCTCTACCATGTCAAAAAGGCACTTATGTTCCAGGATCAACAGCAGGCAAGTGTAGCCATTTCATTAGTTGGTTCAAAGGGGAGACAATGATTAAAATTCTCTTCTCCAGCCTGTTCTTCCCATCTCATTTTATGCTGAAGGAAGCATGAAGGCATTGGCATTATCCCTCTAACCTCTCCTGGTAGGAGTTCTTCCCGCAATCCTTTCCAGCATGAACGTCGGAGCCCAAGCCCTTCTCTCAGTACTACAACTTGCCAACAAAATGGCGTGGTCGGTTTGCCAAGTCTTGAAAACAATGCTACTGTTGACAAAGGAAACTTGGCATTGGCACACAGTTCCGAAACAGACTGAAGAAAACACGCCTCAGGAAAGGAGTGACGACAACCTAGAGTCTGGGCGAGGACCCTGTTCCCAAACATAAGTGTTACCGATCGGATTGTTCCCCTCCTGACATGGCAGGGAGGTGGCAGGATGGCCACGGTGGGTGCAGGCAGCTGGCAGAGAGGGAGCCTCATCTGTTTCCCTATTCGTAACTGGCAGTGCCAGGAGAAACACAGCTGGCGGCTCAGCACCAGCATTGGGTCTGTGGTTTGTTGGAAGGCAGGTGAAAGTGGGCTCCAGCTGCTGGGCTGGTAATTGCAGAGGATGATTAATCTGGCATCTACAGAGGGCATTGATTTTCTAGACAGGGGATGCTGGGAGAACAGCTGTAACACTGATACAGACCAGGGGCCATGCCCACCTTAGTACGCACCACTTTACGGCTGATTAAAAGAGTGTGTTCCACCACCGCATGGAAAGGAGGAAAAGAGAGAAACCTGCCTGTCCACTACATATACTATCCTACGGTCTGTGTACAGTTGCCAGCCTCCAGGTGGTTGGGCAAACCAAAAGAGCGCATGGGAAAGACTGTGTAAAACAGAAGTGAGCCACACCATTCTAACTTAACATCAAAGATTCACTATTATTATATAATAAAAATGGAATATAGCTGAAATGAACTTGTGTCCTGGGTATATGTATTAGATGTACAAGTATCTTTAAGTTCATTTCAGCTATATTCCATTTTTATTATACAATAATAGAGAATCTTTGACATAAGTTGGGATGGTGTGGCTCACTTTTGTTTTACATAGCCTCTAGGTGGTGGCTGGAGATCTCCTGCTATTACAACGAATCTTCCCTCTAAGCTGTGGAGTCTTGTGAGCAAAAATTCTACTTTGTGACGAACTGGCATTAAAGTTGTGAGTGAGCGATTTGGCTACTGCATAAATTAGTTTGCTCAGGAGCCATCCTTCTTGAGCCAAGATGAAAATGTATGAGCCGGAGGCTAAAAAACTGTGAGCTAGCTCACACTAACTCAGAGGGAACACTGATTACAACTGATCTCCAGGTGACAGAGATCAGTTCACCTGGAAAAAATGGCCACTTTGGAAGGTGAACTTTACAGCATTATGTCACACTAAAGTGAAGTCCCTCCCCTCTCCAAAGCACCACTGCCCCCAAATCTCCAAGTATTTCCGATCCCAGAGCTGGCAACCCTAGGTCCATGGCAGGAAATATGTGCATGCTGTGTTACAAATTGTGGATTTCTCTATGCAGCATTGTTTTTTATATCGACATACCAAAGTATGTAGCATCCCTTTTGTTATTTACCTAGCCCTTCACAAAGGAGTATGCACCAGTAACTTCTTTGTTCAGGCATTTCTGCCCAAAGATGTTACTGACAGAGCTCTCTTGCTGGACAAGGACAGATCCTTCCTGCATCTGTCTGGATAAGATTCAGTCCAATGCAGGACAGGCACAGTGGATGCTCCTCTTCCTGAAAGTAAGACTAGGGCCTATTATACATGCACATCTTACTGCAGATTTTCTGAGCAGTAAGCCTTTATACTTGACTTTGGATTTTGTGCCTGCCTTACCCACCATTCTTTTTTCTCCAGTGTATTTATTCTGCAGCTACAGTTTTTTAAAAACACAGTTTTCTAAATCAGGGTGGGAACACAACTTGTGATGCGTGAGGGGTGGCATCCAAAGTTTTTTTTTAAAAAAAAATTACACCATTGCTCAGCTGCACAGTAGCATCCAGCAAGCACCTTCCATTTAAATCCTCGTGGTTCAGGTTTTTTGCATGCAATTAAGCGTTACTTTGTTGAATGCAAGAGAACAGAAAGGAAGCCAGGCAAAGGGGAAAAACCAATGTTGAAACTGATAAGAGCAGCTGCAAAGCCCTGTTTTTCATATTGCCAAGCACTAGGGGATTCTCTGCCATGTTATCAGCCACTGTGAAAAATGGGAGTCACGTGATTTCATAATATGGGGGAACACATTGAGTGTACAGAATGCCCGGTAGAACCCACTGGCTTTGCAAGCTTTGATCATTGGAAACGTGTGTGCACATGTGTGTGCATTTACAAAGTTGGCTGCAAATTCACCATGCTTGGCACAGGACTGCGATTTGTATGGGGAGGAGTCCTCTGGAAGAAATTCTGGAGACCTTTTTTAGTCTTGTGACACTAAATTGAAAAAATGGGGGGTATTTTTGGCTTTGCCCTAGCGAGCTGCACAGTAATGCTAATTTCCTGCCCTTCCTTGCTAATTTGTGTGGTTTTCTCCTTGTGATTCTCTAATTTGATCCTGCACACTGGTCCTGACTTTGGCAGTTTTTTTTTTAAAGTCTCTCCTGTCCTGATTGCACTCTTACCTCCAATGGATTGATCCAAAGTAATTCTTAAGTTTGGCAGTTGGCAGAAAGTCCATGAGGCTCAGCTGCCATTTTAATGTTATGCTTTTGGAGACTGCCAAAATGGATCCCCCCCCCCCAAAAAAAACCCTTTGTTCACTAAAGCATTAAAAGGAAAAACATTTTCAAAACTTTAGGCTTCCCATCCCAGTGTCTCTTTCTGTTTACATGTCAATTTCATTCCATCCTGAGGACCCCCTCCTTTACTTAGCAGCACTGAAATCCTTCTCTCCACCCCCCCTGCACTGGAGATGCTGCCATTTGCCTCCTGTCTGATCCTCCTTTCAAGTCAATACTAGCAGGGAACTAAACCTTGCGCAACTTCTTTTAAACTTCCCCCCATCATTTTAATTTTTTTATTCAGAGATCCGAGACTAATGATGGCCTCATATTGCTAGACTCATCTTTCTACTTCTTCATTTGTTGTATGAATAACATTCATAAGTAATACGTTAATTTAAAAGGTCTGATGAATGTATAAGCACATATAATTGCAAACTTAAATGAGCTTCTCCACAGTAGGAGAAAACGTGCCTTCATCAGATAGTTTTTCTCTGAATCACCTTTTGATGAAGCAGCACATTTATTTGTCCAACAATTTAAGGAGTGATCTATCTTGTGTTTCTGCAGAATAAGATTGTTCAGTGGTAATCTGAGAAGGAAAGAGGTCCTAGAGTATGATGACAGTCCCCCCCACTATGGATACATCGAGGTTGCTCTAGCTAAAGAAATCTTTTTAAAAAATTTCCTTTTCTGCCTTTTTTCTCCCACTTGGATCCCTTTGCCTTCTGCTCCACTGATATCCCTGGCTACTACGGCTGCTTTCTTGCTGTTCATCAAGCCACCTGCCTCTCTTATTTCAAGCCCTTCTTTAAGACCACATTAAGCTTAGGTTGGGTTGCCAGCTCAGGGTTGGGAAATATCTGAAGATTTTGGGGGTGGAGCTTGGAGTGGATGGGGTTTGGGAAGGAGAAGGGGGGGAGGGGCCTCAGAATGGTACAATGCCATAGAGTCCACCCTCCAAAACAGCACTTTTCTCCAGGGGAACTGATCTCTGTCAGCTGGAGATCAGTTACAAAAGCAGCAGATCTCCAGGCTCCACTTTGAGGTGGTAAGCCTACTTATGAGTAAACCAGAGACCTTGCATGAGCTCCTCTGTCTGTCTACAATAAGCTTTGCAGAAAGTCAACTGTTAGTTAGGATCAGAGTTCACATTCAGGTCCCTCCAAAACCTACTTTCCAACAAGAAAAAAATTGTGGCAGCATGAAATATCTTGAAACAGCAGTCCTCAGTGTGGGACCCATGTGTGCCATAATGTTAGTACCCAGACCCCTCCTGCAGAAGGGCAGTTTGTCAAGGATGCCCCCCGTTCTATATCAAAAAAACCCCAATCATGTGTGTGTGCTGCATGGCTTGGCCAGAAATGGAACCAAGATGGAGCTGGAACAAACAAAATAGCCACTGGTCAGAGACAAGCCTGGGAAACTATTTTGGAAAGGTGACTTGCTAATAGATCCCTCCCCACCCTAAACAGAGATACTTAATCTCATAAATGGGCTTCTCAGGAAACAATACTCTTCCCTAGCATGACCTCATTGCTCATGGTCACACTTCCCCTGCCTATTTACCCTAATTAATAGGCTATTCATCTGGCTCAGTAGCCTCTCCTATCAGCACAGGAACACTTATACCTTTAGTATACATTTTACAATGTCATCAAGAAGACATTAACGCTTTCAGTTTACCCCGGATAAACTCATTCAGTACCACTGAATTTCCCCACGTCTTTGTCTACCTTGGAAAAGCTGTTCAAGGTATTGTTTTGGGGAGACATACGTCATCCATACCCCCAGGCAGTGTTTTTCCCTATAATGATTGTTGCCATGAAGCCACTTCACATGGCACTATTAAAGACTATTGTATATCACTGCCTTGCTGAACTTTGAAGAGTGTGTGCCAGGGCAATGGACAGAGATGTGGTCCTAAGGGGACTGTCGTAGGCTGGACTATGGACTGTACACTGTGGCCAAGGGGAGTCTTGTGTCCAAAAAAGTATGTCAAGCCAGATGTGGACCTGGGACTACAGAAGCCTTCTGCCCTTGCATCTCTGCATCCACACAAGCACTGTGATGCAGACCTACAGCCCTGGCCTCCATGCACTCAGAGACAGCAGCAGACCAGAGAAGAAGCCATGCTCTGGCCAAGGACAGATGTTCCTGGACTGAAGCCATGAGGGAATCTCTTCTCCATCACATAGCATCCTCCCCCCGCCCCCATGGTAGCTTCACCTGGAAAGTTATACATTCTTCTTCCTCCTGAGCCAGCCTAAAACAAAAGACTGTGTCCAACTAAAGACAATAGCAGTGATTAAGCCTTCCTGCCACCCATCTAGATAAGATTGCTGTCAAGCATCAGATCATTAATGCGAAGCACCAGACCTACAATGTGATTGGATCTCTTCACCCTCTCCTTTGTCTCACCCCCTTCCCCCAGAGGTGTCTCTCCCTGCCGACCATTAATTTCCAATTGCCCAGCTATCAATCCCTTTGTGCCCCATCCAGAGTATAGTTTTTTTTTCCCCTAGGACTTTCTGGGAACCAGGTGACCACATGGCCATTGCCTCAGGTCACAATTTAGCTATTTAAGGAGAGTTCTCCCTGAGCTCTCTCTCTCTCTCTTGTTTTTCCTCTCCAAACCCCATCCTACTGTTGGTTCCATTCTCAGCTGGTTTGGAATTGAACCACATGTGTTGCTGGTTAACTCACAATCCCTTCCCCCTCCTTGTGTTCCATTTTTCTGTATTCCTAGTTCTGTATTGTGTGTGTGAATGCTTGATTACTGTTTGTATGCTTGAGAACATTTAGTAAAAAATCAATTATTTTAGCAACACAGTCTCTGCATCTATTCACGGATTCTGGGAATTCTGACTCTGGTAGACAAAGGTTATGATCCTATATTTTATGCCTATTCCCATTTAATATTCATACTTCCCCAAGTTTATTAATTAATTAGGGCAATTTGGCTAACACTATAGCATGCAGCTCTGAGCCTGTGTGTGTGTGTTCTGGGCGCCAACTTGCACTGCACCCCCAAATCTGTTTGGGTTCCTTCCATCTCTGTGAAATGCTGGTTCGTTTCACAGCCTTCTCTGCAGACTGTTCTCCTGGACTGGTAACTATAAATTCTTCAGGAAACCTCCTCCTACTTCCAAAACTTCCTTTATTTCCATTAGCTAGTATGTAGGTTTTCCTTGTACATTTGCTTGTGTGTTTATTTTCTTTTATCATTTTGTTCTTTGTTCAATAAAAACCCATTCCTTACGACTTGGACTGGTTTATTTCTGAGAGGTTCTCTAAGGGAAAAATCCCCATAGACATTGGTGGAGATCTCACTAGTAACCCCATCTTGCAAGCTCTGTCTCCAGTTTCACTAATTTCCCCCAATTAAATATGGAGAGCCTCAATTTGGGTGACAGCGGTGCCCACTAATTCGTATCCTGGTACCCTTTGCTTCATCCACTAAGCATCTTTTCTCTAAAGCAAATGGTCACTCCTGGCTTCCCTCTACCTTACTGGGAGGATGTGCTTGAGAGGACCCCAGCAAGCATCACCTTTAGATCTGTAGAGGTTACCCATTCATAAATAGCTGCCCCCATCATAGGACAAGGCTTGGCTTGGAACCTCCCAACATTTGTGATTATTTCCACCATGGTAATCAATTTGTGATTAGCCCACCCACCCCCCACCATTTTGAGGTATCACCCTCCCCCTTTCTCAAAATTCCCAAAGCACCTACAGCTCCAGGTTTGGAAATTCCTGGAGATTTGGTGATGGAGCCTTGGAGGGCAGGATTTGCGGGGAGAGCACAGTCCATAGGCTCAATGGGTTGAAGAATCAGTGCCTTAAAGGTAAGGCTTAATCTGAATGTGAACTAAGATTAAGACTTGTTCTAGCTGTAAGGATTTCACTATCAGCTCAGATCAGAGTACAGGGTGTGGCAGATCACAAAGATCCTTCAGAATACATTTTTCATATTTGCAAATGTTGGCAGCTGTACATTGACTCATCCCTGTTTGAAACTCTCTCTCTTTGAGAGCCGTGGATTGAACTGGGAAAATTTGGCTCCAGTTCCCCATTGTATTCTGGTGTAATACTTTTGCACAGGTATTTGGCACATGTACCCCTCCAGCATCTTGATAGACAGAAATTCTGCTTTGCATGATGGCATTTGAAAGTGAAAAAGTTGAATCTGCTGAAGCCAGAACATTATTAAAGGCACTGCATCCATGTGAGCAAAGAAGCTGGCAAACTTAACTAACAACAATATTTTTTTTGCTGGCTTTGTGCAGACATAGGACTTGGTTTGCTGTCCTATTCATCTCTCCCCCTTCTTCAATACATAAAAGCTTAATTATCCAGCAATTAAAGCAACCAGATCATTAACTGGGAAGCAAACAAACAACAAAGGCTTCTTGCCATTCAGGAAAACAATGGACCTAAAAACAATTGTCCTGTCTCATTATAAAGTTGTGCCTACCTTTTAAAAAGGAGGGCCATCACTTAGCTGGAAGGTGTGTGGAAGAAAAAGAAAATATTTATTCTGTTGGGGCATGCATTTCCCACTGCAAAATCACCTGTTAAGAGTGGCAGGCAGCCAGGTTCTTTGGCGTGAGGCCCATCTAATTGGTCCAGAGTGATGTGGCAATAGGTGTCTGTTTAAGCGGCTGTCGCCTCCAGAGTCCCTAGAAACATGCTGGCAGTTTCCTTTCATAGAATTCAATATACAGGTCCCAAAGCTGGGGGGAAAACTCAGAATTCTTTCTTGAACATCAGGCATATCAAGGAAAACTTAGGCATGCCAGCCTCCAGGTAGAACCTGGGGATCCTTGAGAATTAAGGCTCATCTCCAGACTACTGAGATCAGATCCCCTGGAGAAAATGGGTGTTTTGGGGGGTGAAATTCTATGGCATTGTAACCCACTGAGGTCCCTGTCCTCCTCAGGATCCATCATTCCCAAATCTCCAGGAGTTTCCCAACCTGGATCTGTCAACCCTACACCCCCACTGGTGGTCAGGGGGGACCTGAGAACCCTATGAGAGGGAGAGGTGGAAAACCTCAAGCTAGTGCAGGACCTACCAGTTTAGACTCTTCACTGTAGATCCAGGCATTCTATTCATTTGGTAACATCTGCAAGCCTGCCTGTGTTCTCCTGTACACCCACCTACCCTTCCTTTCCTACTGGCGTCCTGTATTCTATGGGCCAGTGTGGTCCACAAGGCAGGCTGTTGGCCGGAGACCTGGGAAATGTGGATTCAAAACACGGGGATGTATTTGGTGGTTACCTATTGGGTACTGTCTGTCACATAGCTATTAAGAAGAAGAAGAGATCGGGTAACCCCGCCCTTCACTCGGAGTTTCAGAGCAGCTTACAATCTCCTTTTCCTCCCCCTCCCCACAACAGACACTCTGCGAGGTAGGCAGAGCTGAGAGAGCTCTTTCGAGGACTGCTCTTGAGAGACCAGCTCTGAGAGAACTTGTGACTGACCCAAGGTTACATCAGCAGCTGCATGTGGAGGAAGGGGGAATCAAACCCGGTTCTCCCAGATTAGAGTCTGTGCTCTACCAAACTGTACTGCTGGTCACTGACTGTTGTAATAAAATTATGAGAGTCCGTGCTCCTAACCACTACGCCAAACTGGCTCTAGAGCCTAAACCAGGGGTGTCAAACTCATTTGTTATGAGGGCCGGATCTGACATAAATGAGACTTTGTTGGGCCAGACCATGTGTGTCATAAAATGTAATACCAGGTAGCGGAGATTTAAACTTTATAAAGGACACAAAGTTTTTTTTTACTTAAAATAAAAACATGCTTAAAAAGTTAGCACTCTTGCAATATTTTGTTTATTTAACAGTATCTGATAACTGACACCTCTTGCCCTTAATTATTGCATCAAAATGTCTGTGCTGTTGCAATCTTGAGTATGCTGTTCAGGTATCTGTATCTGTAAGCTGCAAACCTACTTTTGATTTATTGACATTCACCACAGAAATCTCATGCACAGAGTTCTGAGTCTAGGACCCAGGGGGAAAAATGAAACGGCTGAGCAATTGAGAGAGTCTGGCAAAGCAAGCTATGATGCAGCAGCAACAGGAAGCAGGAGATGGCCAGTTCCAGTGCGAGCCTGATAGAAGCCCTCCCGGGGGGCTGATCCAGCCCCCAGGCCGCATGTTTGACACCCCTGGCCTAGACCATTCATATAGAAGAAGGTATCTACCTTGCCCATGGAAAGCAAACACTCAGCCCTTCCCCACTTGAAAATAAGTAATTGAGCATCTTTATTTCTTATTAGCACTGAACACAATGGTTTGTTGGCACAGACAGAAAGAGGGCTGGGGAAAGGGATGTGAATGAATAAGGATCCTGAGGAAATGAAAATGTTACCCCCCCTCCCCCCCCCCAGCTTCCCAACTCATAATGCCCCCCCCCCACGACTTTTGTCAGTTTGAGCCTGTGCAATCATCACACCACTGAGGACATTTGGCAGAATATGTGAGAGTTTATCACGGATTTACCATCTAATTGTGCCCCTTGGTAAAGATGTCTCCCCACAGAGAGAAACAGAGAGAGTACTGAGGCACTTTCTTTCAGACACATACACAGACGATTTTGTCTAAGCCTGCCATCTAACTAGGTCTGACACCTCCAGGCTTTGCCGCAGTCATGGAGCACTGCCTCTGGTTGTCAGACGTGGCCTGTGGCTTCTCCAACCCAATCACAGGCTGATCAACAAAACACACGACGCCCCACACTTAAACCTCTACAACCCACAAAAGGTTAGGGCTGTTCCTGTAAGCATTCTGCTCATCTACTGCTCCGTATGTCTGGAACTTTATTTCTTCAGAGCAGCGCTTACATTACAGATAGGGATGCCAATTTTCAGGTGGGACCTGGGGATCCCCTGGAATTACTGTTCATCTCCAGGCTACAGAGGTAACTTCCCATGGATAAAATGGATGCTTTGGAGGGTAGACTCTATGGCATTGTACCTCACTGAGGTCCCTGTTCTCCCCAGGGTCCACTCTCATATCTCCAAGAGTTTCCCAGCCTGGATCTGGCAACTTTACCCTCCCATCCCCTGCCAGTGGCCCGGGGGGACCTGGCAACCTTAATTACAGACCCCCACCCCACACAATTTGAGATTGCACCCTCAGCTACTGCTTTCCAAAGACTACAGGAGGTGGTAAAACAGATTTGGACTCCCTGCTTCTACTCAATGGAGGGGACAGCAGGGGAGGGGACATAATTTCATTCCCCCCCCCCAAATAATTTATTCACTGCTTCTTATTCCTCCTGTTAACCCATCTCCGCCAGGAAATGCTTTGCTCAGCTTCTGAGTCCTCCTTCCCAACTACAGCTCATGTGTTACTGCCCCAGCTCATGTGTATCTCCTGTTAGCCCGGGATCTTTCTTCCCTTCTCCCTGGAATCTCCTTGAACATCGATAGTACAACTTGAAGCTCTTCAGCCATGGGTGCAGAAAAGTAAAAGCCCTTAGCCCAGCAAAACGTGGGGTCCATCCAAAGGAAGATTTCTTCTAACACAAGGAGAGAGATTTTAGCTCTTTTACTCCTTCCATTCTCGGCTGAGGTCTGCTGGAGACGGCCATTGCCATGGGCAGGACTGCAGGCTTGATCAGAAGCTTCAAGGTAATGAGAACCCTCTAGAACACCTGTAACTTTTGAAACTAAACAGCCTACCTTGTGTTAACATCCCTCCAGCACATCTACAGAGGGAGGGACAGAGAAATTGCGTTTTACTTGTTTCCTTTGGATCTCTTTGCTCATTCTGGTTCTGTGCGGAGAGTACACGTGTGGACATTTTCCTTTTAATAAATGCTTTATAACTTCAAATGCCGGTAGTAGTTCTTTGTACTACATTAGACCGCCATCGTTCTGGGCATGCCATTTTAAAAGGAGCACCAAGAAGAAGGGGAGGGGGAGTCAGTTGGCCACCGGCTACTCCACCAGCGGCACACAAGGCAGTAAGCTGTCCCTCTGGAAACCAGAGGCTGGGTAGTGGGAGACATTGGCCCAACGCAAGACCCTAGAATGGCTGTGCAGGGAAGGGAAGCTGGGAGCCTGATCTTCTCAGCAGACAATTCCTACAAAGGCCAGGTGGTAGAAGTGGTTGAACTGAGAGAGGTGTTGGAGAACCCAGGTGGGTGGCATGTGCCAGAAGGAGACCCTGGATGGCTACTGGTGCCCAGATGCCTTAGAGGGCCTGAGGAAGAGGGCCCATCAGTCTCAGGGGAGGGGCTGTTCTGTCACACTGGTGATGACTTATTTAAATCCCCACTGAAAGCTCTAGGGTATATTCAAAATTATGCTCAGCTGGATCAGCATCCTGGGTTTTGCAGATGGAAAGAGACCCTCGCTAGCTTCCCTCTCCCAGCATGAAAAGGCAAAAACGATTGTCTCCAGATTACATCTTTGCTGGCACTTGGGCCGGATGAAAGAGAAAGTGGGCATTTAAAAGAAGTTTTTGTCATTATCTCTGATGGTTTCTTTAGGCTGCCGCAAGGAGCAAAAAGCTGACTGCAACTGAATGTGGTGCATTCATCTCACAGGAGAATGCCAGGGAGCTATTAAGCTAGCCTCCATCGCGCTACACTCGAGGACTCCTGCCCCAGGCCCTGGTGCTGGGTTCTCCCCTTCAGAGCCATTCATCATTCATACTAGCAAATTGCCTGTCGTCGTGACTGACAAAAGAGGCGAAGGAAGGACTTCACTAGTCTCATCAGGGCCTTCCGAAGGCGCCACCCTGCAAATGAATAAAATCAACACGGCATTCTTAGCAGTGACCCTAACCTTATGGGATGCCCTGCCAGGGGAGGTCGGAATGCTCCCGGAATTGTTCAGGAGGCGTTTTTATAGCGGCGATATGTACATATGGTGCCATCAAGTTGCAAATGACTTATGGTGACCCCAGCAAGGGGCTTTCAAGGCAGAAGGAGGCAAGTCCTGAGGAGGAAGAGGAGGAGAAGGAGGAATTTATACCCCGCCCTTCACTACCCGAAGGAGTCTCAGAGTGGCATGCAATCTCCTTCCTCTTCCCTTCCCCACAACCGGTAGGTGGGGCTGAGAGAGCTCTTTTGAGAACTGCTCTTGAGAGAACAGCTCTGAAACAACCTGTAACTTGCCCAAAGTCACACCAGCAGCTGCATGTGGAGGAGTGGGGAATCAAACCCAGTTCTCCTAAATTAGAGTCTGCGCTCTTAACCACTACACCAAACAGGTGGTTGGCCATTGCCTTTCTCTGCACTGGGACCACCCCTGGTTGAAGCAAGGGGCAACCCTTTCCCCTTACAAGGCAGGCGGGCATGTGGTACCTGCCCAGACATCTGCTGCCTCAGTCCTGGGCAAGGCAGACATGCACAGCAGCCACTGAGCGAGCTGCTACCAGAACCCCATGCAAGGTGGGTAGGCGAGCAAGGCAGCTATCAAGACAGCTGCTGCCTGAGTCTCAGAGGGGGCCAGTGTGTGTGACCACCACTGAGCTGGCCACACAACAGTTGGAAGGGGTGGCTGCAAGTAGCAGTGGGAGTCTTCCAGCCTTCTCTTCCTATTCCTTCCCCTCCACTGGGGGGGGGGGGGTGTTGGCAATCTGGACCTTTCCAGCCCAGGTAAGCTGCCCTAGATGCCCTGGGCTAAAGCTGCCCCTGAATGAACGTCATTGTATTCAGAAGGGTAGAGAAAAGGCCTACACAGAGCCCTTTCTAAAACATGGATGCAAGCTGGATACCCTTAGAGAGATTTCTTTCCTTTCCTTTTTAATAAAAGCATTCTATTGTAGAGAATAAGATGCAGACAGAACTGACATTAGAATAGAAAAATTAAGGGTTCCTTAGGCAGATGCCTTGCTTTGTTGGTTGACTAGAATGAAGTTAGGAAACCTGCATGCCGCTAGCTGCATAGACAAACTTGCATATTCTAAATGTTCTTTGCTCAGTCCATTTTGCCAAGTCCAAGATGGCACTAGCCACATGGCTTCTAGGGCAGTGCTGATGGAGCAGCTCCTGGCAATCCCTGCATCCTTCAGGCTGGTGTCAGGAAGGAAAAAACCCACAAAAATTACTGGCCTACAGATACTTGCATGAGATGCCACTGCCCCCTAGTGGCCAACAATGAAAGCTGTTTTTGCACTAGTCTTTGAAGAAACTTCGTCATTAAGTTCTGGAAACCATTAAGTAAACAGATGTACCACATGTAGGAGGAACACTTCACGTGGCCAATTATGTTTCAACATGGGTATTCAAGAATTTAGGATCTTAGTGTGAATTCTGGTTTTGCTAGAAAATATACCATTCTCTCATTAAAAAATGTTTACACCCCCCGCCCCGGGCAACCTGGCTCAAAATAGCTGCATAGCCTTAAAAGTGGCTCCCCCCAAAAAATGTTCTTAGCTCTGAGGCTTTCAGCATGCTGACCCCCACCCCCGTTTCTTTCCCACTTGAACTGATTTGCAGCTCTCTCAACTTTCTGGACTCCTGGACCATATTCAGTCCCCCTCTGGACATTTTTGTAGGTTGTCTATTTTTGGTTCCTGTGAAGAAAATGGCTGCTTTGGAGGGTGGTCCATATGGCATTACACCCTGCTGAAGTCCCTCCCCTTCTCAAACCTCACCCTCTGCAGACCCCACGCCCAGATCTCCAGGAATTTCCCAACCTGGAGTTGGCAACCCTATGGCTGAGACCCTATAAGTGGCATGTTTTTGCCACTTCTGCTATCCATACTGGGCCAACAAGTTTGTTATTACACACAGGGATGGTTTTCTATCTGTTTCTTTAGGGATATTGCCACAGATAGGAGATGGTGGTACTAGACTCGAGTGGCTAAGTGAAAAGGGGAAGTCTAAGGCTATGGGATTGTGACTTTTTTTTTTCTACAGCCATCTCTGTCTCTCAAAGCATGTTTTCAGCATGCCCCTGCCTGTCACCCAGTGAACTCATTTAATGATGCAACATATGTTCTGCAACGCCTTTTCAGAAAGTCCATGCAATGAACTCTCTGGAAGAGGATACATACTTTTGTAAAGACACGCGGGGTGAAGGAATATTAGGTTAGCAAAATGCTCAAGGCACATAACGCAACAGGGTCTATCTGGTTTGTGTGTGCTGCCAAGAAACAAAGTTACACGGTGTTATGTATTGACCATGCGGTCGCCATGTGCTCCAGTAATGGCAACCGCCATGTGGCCAGAGCACATGGCCAAGAAACTACCTGAGCTTCAGCCAGGGAGAACAAAGGCCAGGTGGATTCAAACCGGCCACCAATCATGTACCTAAGTTTCTCCCAGGGAACCTATGAGATGTAAATAGACTGATAATAGCCTATCAGGCCAGTTGGGCAAAGTCAGGGGATTATCCCTGACCAGCATAAAAGGAGGGCTCGGAGCCCTGGGTTGAGAGCCCGTTTGGTGTAGTGGTTAAGTGCGCGGACTCTAATCTGGGAGAACCGGGTTTGATTCCCCACTCCTCCACTTGCACCTGGCTGGATGACCTTGGGCAAGCCATGGCTCTGTACCAGCTGTTCCCTCAAGGACAGCTTGGGAAAGCGCTCTCTCAGCCCCACCTACCTCACAGGGTGTCTGTTGTGGGGAGGGGAAGGGAAAAGGAGTTTGTAAGCCGCTCTGAGACTCCCTTGGGGAGTGGAGGGCGGGGTATAAATCCAATCTCTTCTCTCTTCTTCTTCTTCTTCTTCTTGTATGCTTCATCCGGACCAGTAATAAAGATCTAGCTGTTTCACTGTTCCATGGACTCCCAACTCCAATACTTCTCACACATGGAGCCACTTTGGTGTAGCGGTTAAGAGCACGGACACTAAGACCGATTTCCTGCTAGCACTGTGCCACTGTCGCTCTTCTATTTGCGCCAGTTGCTTTGATCAATTTCACACTATTCGCCCTGTGGCCACATTTTGACTCATATCTCCCCCCCCCCCCCCGTCAAACTCCTTTCCCCACTCCTCCACATGCAGGTGCTGGTGTTCTCTCAAGGACAGTTCTCAGGAGAGCTCTCTCAGCCCAACCTACCTCACAGGGTGTCTGTTGTGGGGAGGGGAAGGGAAAGGAGTTTGTAAGCTGCTCTGAAACTCCTTCGGGTAGTGAAAAGAGGGGTACAAATCCAATCTCTTCTTGCTCTTCTTTTATCTTTGCAAAACGAATATGATTGTGAGGAACTCCATTCTAGACAGGATAGGGACAGGATTCTAAGCTGGTCTAACTAGCTAGGATGGATATAGATGCAGGAGCCATGTCCTGCCTTTATGGTGCCAAGATGGAGAAGCATGTGGAGAGGTGTCCTCTCCTCTCTGAGAGGAGCAATCTACCCCTTAAAGGGATAGCATGAGAGCAGTAGGAAAGAAGGATGTTCAGGGTCCTGACCTACCTATCTCTTTGACTCCCCCTCTGCAGTCTAAGAAAGAGCACAAAGTCCTTCACTTCCAACATAGGGGAGCTGTTCCTGTCCATTGTTTCTTAGTGTATGTACACTGCAGACTTACAGTTCCTCTTCTGACTATTAAAGCCAGTGTGGTGACTAGACTACAGACCAAACTTCATATTACAAAGTCCTTGGTTTATCTCCAGGTCTGCTATGACAACTTTCAATGAGACATGCATTGCTAGTTCCCACTGGAAACTGAATTACCAAAGTACAAAGGGGCCTTATTCAGATTGGGATCATAGCATGTGGGGATACAATCCTTTCCGTACTTTTTTCCCAACATGAAATGGCCCCAAGGCCATAGGAAAACCTATGTGTACCCTATTGGTACATATGGAGCCAACAGGTTACCAAAGATTGTATGATGCACGTGGCATGACTACACCGTGGGGGGGGGGGGGGCGGGTTGCATAAAGTACAAAGCAACATGTGAAAACGATGGAAGACAAAACTTGGGCTACTTAGTCTACCAATCCTTTGAAATTGCAAGAATAAAATGAGCATCTTTCACAGGATTTGGTAGGAGCCAGCAGAAATGGGTGTTGTTTTTATGTTGTTTTGTTATTTGTTTTCTCTCCTATTTTATATCTTGGGGCACGCTTCCCCTTTTCTAACACAATGTTTTACGGTTGTTTCAAAACTGAAATAATAGATATGAACATTGTCGCTCTTGTTGGCTTTGGAGGGCTTCATTAGAAATATAATGTTCTTTTGGAGAACCGAACGCCCTTCATCTGGCTGCCCAGAATTCTGTCCCTGCGGTTGATGGCTTTTATTCTATTTCCAATCAGCCAAGCCAGGAAATTACAAAGCTCTTCCATTTATTTATGCTGGTTTGAGTTTCATTACAATCAAAAAAAGTCTGTACCTCTCTAAAACAAGCTCAAGACAACCAGTAATTGCACATATTAATTCTAGAACCATCCTTTGTCCCTGAGAGGGGAAAGCATTGAAGAATTGGGGGGGGGGGGGGTTGTTTTGCAGAATGACTGAAAAAAGTTTTAGGCAAATGTTAACAAGCACCATTATAACTAAAATGCTCAATGCTGTAGCTTTTGTGCTAGAAGTTAAATGATATTTTCTGGTGGCCAGCCTGGCTGCTCATACAAATCGTTCTAAAAATCACTCCCTATGCTTTTCCCCATAGGGCAAGCAGCAGCTCCTGATGTCCAATCTAGTTCTCAGGGACAATTCCCCTTCCTTGCATTCGCTCTCAGTTGAAGACAAACTCTCTCCCTGCACACACCAAGAGAGACAATATGCTGTGCTCTCTTGGAACCATGAGGGGGATGGGCCTCTCGCCATCTGCTTCCACCCTTTAGCTAGCAAGTTCATTCATTCATTCATTCATTCATTCATTCATATTTATAGCCCGCCCTTCCCAGAAGTGGGCTCAGGGCGGGTAACAACATTTCATTTAGAAGAAGAAGAAGAAGAGATTGGATTTATATCCCGCCCTTCACTCACTTAAGAGTCTCAGAGCGGCTTACAAACTCCTTTCCCCTCCCCTCCCCACAACAGACACCCTGTGAGGTAGGTGGGGCTGAGAGAGCTCTTTCCCAAGCTGTCCTTGAGAGAACAGCTGGTACAGAGCTATGGCTTGCCCAAGGTCATCCAGCCAGGTGCAAGTGGAGGAGTGGGGAATCAAACCCGGTTCTCCCAGATTAGAGTCCGCGCACTTAACCACTACACCAGACTGGCTCTGTATTAACTAATATATTTATACAAAATATATTAGTTAATACAATAAGATTAAAATTTAAAACATCGTCATAAATATTAAAATGGTGGTCACAGCTGATAACAAAGAAATGTTCTGGTTGTGGGAGGTTCCTGGCCAGAGCCAGTAGTTGTTAACAGCGTGACAGACACCTCAGGGAGGCCATATATGGATGTCCACTGCCTCAGCTGAAGGCCTGGCAGAACAGCTACATCTTGCAGGCCCTGCAGAACTGAAGAAGGTCTCGCAGGGCCCTGATCTCAATGGGGAGCCTGTTCCACCAGGCAGGGGAAAGGCCCTGGCTGAGGCAAGATGGATGTCTTTTGGGCCAGGGACTACCAGGAGGTGTTGATCCATAGAGCGTAGTGCTCTTCGGGGCATACACAGGAAGAGATAGTCCCTCAGATATGTTGGTCCCAGGCTGTGTCAGGCTTTAAAGGTTATTACCAACACCTTGAAGCGGATCCGGAACTCTACTGGTAACAAATGCAATTGGCAGAGTACCGTTAGCAGGCACGCCACTGCATTTTGCACCAGCTGTAATTTCTGGGTCAGCCTCAAGGGTAACCCTGCGTAGAGCGAATTACAGTAGTCAAGCCTGGAAGTGAGAAAGTCTTTGAAGGAGAACTTAGCAGAAGTCATAGGTCCAACCCCTATTTTTTCTGGTTTAAGAAGGGTGGAGGGATGAGTTCCGTAGAGTGTCTATCTCATACTGTTACTTTTTTGCCTCCGAGTCACAGTTGATTTATGCGAGCCTGTGGGGTTTTCAAGGCAAGAGATGGCCAGAGGTGGCTTGCCATTGCCTCCCTCTGCACAGAGAACCTGGAATTCCTTTGTGGTCTCCCATCCAAATACTAGCCAGGGCTGACCCTGCTGGCTGGCCTGCCTTGGTGTGGTAATGTTACCAAGCTTAAACTGGGTTTGGTTCAGAAGTATTTCCAATAATACACACTGTAAAGCAAAAGAAAGCTTTATTGAAGAATTTTAAGAACAGGTTTTAAAAGAACTACATAGAGTTCCAGTGGCAGGTCAAATGCACAGGAAAAAAACCAAGCCATCTGGCTACATAACGTACTCAGTTCTACAGCAAAGATGCTGGCTTCTTATAAATAAAAGCAAAGGTATTCTAGAGCATACAGTGATAGCCCATAGGCAACATGGATAGGCCAAGGGGCAGGGAGAGAACAGGAAATGCAAAAGGAAAGATGTACCATCCTAGCATACTTCATACAAAAGTAGGCCATGTTCTCCTGACTTTGCTCAACCAATCATAGGGCTGTCTCTGGGGTACATTCTGGATGTGAGCAGATCGCCCCCTGCCCTACACGTGCATAGTAGTTTACAAATCAGTAATACATGGTTCAGGGGAGTACCGATGCCCCTAAAGTACTGTGCATATTACTTAAACCTCAGTATGGGTTTGAGGTTTTTTGCAGGTACTGAAGACAGCATGATTGCAGTTTAATAAATCACTCGTTGCTGGGGATGAGAGGGAAGGCCAAGTTTAACATTTTCTTTCTAACTTCTTACCAGAGTAGGACACCAGAACAAATAACACAGATCTTAGGCTTGACCTTCACAGAACAAAACTTGCAACTATTACCATAGGCTTGCCACATCTCTGTATGGGAGGTTCCCTTGAAGGACACTGCAGTGAAACATGACGTGAGATAAAGTAAATTGAGGAATAAGGCTGGATTACAAATTAGGGGAAGGGTGGGGGGAAACCCTGGATACCTTGTGAACACACGAAACTGTCTTCGATTGAGCCAAACCACTGGTCAGTCAAGATCAATACTGTCTACTGAGAAAAGTGCTTGGCTATTTGCACACATGGATCTGTGGGGTTCCACAGGGTTCAGTATTCTCCCGGGGGTCATTTCGTAGAAGAGGTGCAGCTCATTTGCATAACTTATTTGCATATGCCACACCCCCTGCTTATCCCCCATGCTATTTAATATCTACATGAAGTCACTGGGAGGGGCCATCAGGAGTTATGGGCTGTGAGGTCACCAAAATGTGGATGATAACCAGCTCTACTTTTCTTTTCAGGAATGGGCTGAAACTTAATCCCAGCAAGACAGAGGTTCTCTACGCTGGTAGGAGACAGACCAGGGACTTCAGATATCTCCTGTCTTGGATGGGGTTATATTCAATGCTCCTTCCAAGCTGTGGAGTCTTGTGAGCAAAAATTCTAGTTTGTGAGCTACTGGCATTAAAGTTGTGAATAAGCAATCTGGCTATTGCATTAAGACAAAAATGTGTGAGCCGGAGGCTAAAAATCTGTGAGCTAGCTCACACTAACTCAGATTAGAGGGAACACTGGTTATATTCCCCCTGAAAATACAAGTTCGGGAGTTTGGGAGTGCTGCTCAACACAGCGGTCACCTTAGAAAACGAGGTAGCTGCTGTGGCTCGGAGGGCATTTGCTTGGCTCCAGCTGGTGCATCAATGGAGTCGATTTCGGGATGAGTCGTATCTAGCCACAGTGAACCACATTTAGAGAGGACTACTGCAGTGGACTCTATTTGGGGCTACCCTGAAGAGTGTTCAGAAGCTACAGCTAGTGCAGAACGCGGAAGCTAGACTGTTGGTTGGGGCCAGATATCAGGAGCATGTGACCCCCATATGACAGCGACTGCACGGGCTACCAATCAGCTCCCGAGCCCAATTCAAGGTGTTGGTTTTGATCTTTCAAGCTCTACATGGCTGGACACCAGGGTATCTGAATCTGAAGGACCATCTTCTCTCATATGTTCCTACCCAGGAATTAAGATCACAAGGAGAGTCCCTCCTGTTTGTCCCATCAATCAAAGAAGCTCATTCAGTGGGTGCACTTTTCTGTGGCAGCCCCATGATTATGGAGAGCACACCTGGCCCCCTCATTTTAGATCTTAAGGAGGCAGCTAGAGATGGTTTTACTTAGGACAGCATGTGATTGAAGCAGCCCTAAACTGTGGAGTTTTTTGTTGTTTACAAAAAATGTGGCTTTATGCTTTTTATGTGATCTATTTTTGATGTATTTTCATTGATCTGGAAGGCCGCCCTGAGCTCCGTCGAGATGAGGGGCAACTAATACATGTTTTCCGTGAGAAGGCAGATAGGCAAAGGACTTTATATAAAGCCACTGTGTGCACTAGGCCAACAACTCAAAGCAGATCAGCACCATGATATAACGCGACAGAGAACACTATGAAACTCCAAAAAAGTAGTTAACTTTGGGACAGGGTTTTTTAAAAAAAGAAACAAAAGAGAGGGAGGAGACTAAAACACACATATTTATATGAAGAAAAGGCCCAAGTGGGGGGAGAGGAGAATTAAAAAAGAGTAGAAGACGGGGGGGTCACTCTCTCTCACAGAGAGAAACTCGTAAGAAGAAAAGCCAATGTTGGATCAGGCCAATGGCCCATCGAGTCCAACACTCTGTGTCACACAGTGGCCCAAAATACCAGGTGCCAGCAGGAGGTCAGCAGTGGGGCCAGGACACTAAAAGCCTTCCCACTGTTGTCCCCACCCCCCCCCACCCCAAGCACCAAGAATACCGTGCACCACTTGCCCCGGATGGAGAGATCCTATCTATACCTTGTGGCTAATAGCCACTGATGGACTCCCGCTCCATATGTTTATCCAATTCCCTCTTGAAGCCATCCATGCTTGTAGCCACGGCCACCTCCTGTGGCAGTGAATTCCACGTGTTAATCACTCTTTGGGTGAAGAAGTACTTCCTTTTATCTGTTCTACCCTGACTGCTCAGCAATTTCATGGAGTGCCCACGAGTTCTTGTATTGTGAGAAAGGGAGAAAAGTACCTCTTTCTCTACCTGCTCTAGACCATGCATAATCTTATAAACCTCGATCATGTCACCCCTCAGCCGTCCTTTCTCAAGTACAATTGAAGGGGGGGGTTAAAAACAGGGGTCCGTTGGAGCGGGAGCGCACAGGAGCGCAGCTCCGGGAGTGAGGAGCCCAGGGGGCGGGCACATGACCAAGCCCCACCCCCTCCTTGGCTTCCCCAAGCAGTGCAGAGGTGCAGCGCCCTGGGGAAAGCCCTGCTAGGGTCTTTATTGTTTTTAATGTTTTGTTTTAATATTGATAATTTTATCATTGTTCTTTTTATGACTGTGTGCTGCTTTTCCAGAGACTTGCTCAAGGTGGCATATAAATTTTGTAAGTATACCATTTTTAATCTGGGCACATGGCACATAAATACTGGAGAAATTTCACCAACCCTTCAGCAGCTTCCACTTTATCAGTTTGGTGTAGTGGTCAGGAGTTGGACTCTAATCTGGGAGAATCGGGTTTGATTCCCCATTCCTTCACATGCAGCTGCTGGTGTGACCTTGGGCCAGTCACAAGTTCTCTCAGAGCTGTTCTCTCATGAGCAGTTCTCAAAAGACCTCTCTCAGCCCCACCTACCTCACAGGGTTTCTTGTTGTGGGGAGGGGAAGGGGAAGGGATGGGTGGTGCACATATCCTAGGTATCTCAAGTCTACTTGAAACCTGGTGGTTTCAAGGGAGAAGGAAGAGAATGTGGGTGTGTTCTTTACACTTATTTTTATTGCACAAAGTATTGGATGGGGAAGGGAATGGAGGAAGAGCAGGTCAGTTTCACTCACCTGTGGAGTGGAGCCTGAGGGGTGGGTGTTGCCTTCTGACACACTTCTGGTATGTTAGGGGATGTGGCTTATGCAAATGAGTTATGCTAATGAGCTCCTGCACCTCTTTTTCTACAAAATGACCCCTGGTTAAAAACAAGGGGTGAGAGAGAGAATAAAAGCGGCACAGCCGATGGGAGGAAAGGACGGGAAAGGTCTTCCAAAGAAGAGCGCAAAGGCAGTTTTCCTTCGGAATACTCTGTCTCAGGCGTCACTGAACACGGCCCCTTCTGTCAGGCCCCTACCCCGCCCATACAGAGCCGGCCAGCCTGGTCCCAAGGTGCAGCGGCGAGAGCAGCAGCGGAGGGGAACCGGAGGAGGGCAGCCAGCTCGGACCGAAGGGGGAAGGACGGCTGTTCTTGTGCCGCGCGCGCGTGGACTCTGGCAGCAGCCCTTCAGGAGGTGAGGAAACCGGCAGACTTTCATTCCGCTTGTTTGCTTGCTAGCTACCTTGCTCCTGTTTCGCGCTGCTTGCTGCTGCACTAGCAGCGGCGGCTGGGGTGAGAGGAAGCCTGCAGGTCTGGGCGGGAAAAGAAGGGTTTTTCTTTCCCCCACACCGACCACCTGGGTTGTTCTTTTCCCGGACTGCAGTGGTGGAGCCCAGGGCTTCTCTCTCTCTTTCTGAGGTCTCAGGATGTGCAGCTGCGTGGCGGAGGAGCAACTCTGCTGGCTTGTGCAATGGGGAGCTTTGCTTCCGCCTCTTACCCCTCCCGAATGGGAAAGGATAACGGCCTAAGTCGGAGCCAACTATGCAGTAACGATCCTTCTGCTGTCGCTGCCAACTTTTTTCCCCCGATTGGCCATCCCGCTTGACCTCCAGTGGCCAATCAGGAGCTCTGCTGGGAAAACTCCTCTTGACACGGCCCAGTTTCCAAAACCTTTTCGCGGACGTGACGAAAGGTGTGCATGGGTGCTATTGCATCCGCGAGCAATGCTCCCTCTAAACTGTGGAGCTTTGTTTGCAAAAATTATACTCTGTGAGCTACTGGCATTAAGGTTGTGAGCCAGCAGTTTGGCTCCTGCATAAATTAGTTTGCTCAAGAGCCGTCCTTCCTGAGCTGAGACAAAAATGTGTGAGCAGTGGGTGAAGGAATAGATTTTCGATTAATATTCATAATAAGCCAGACTCTGTACTAACGTTTAGCTAGCGAGCTAAGAAACCGCAAGGCCGACAGAAGACGATACAGGCGCATGTGTAAGAGTGCAGAAACACACAAGCGCCCATTGTTTCGCTTGCTACTCTTTAAGATAGTTTGAGTCAGGAGACTATGGTAACTCTGACACTTTGCAACATTACTAGAAATGAACATTCCAGTTAGGTTTGGTTGTATTAGACATGCTTGGGATTGTATCCGGATGTTTTGCTTAAAAGGATTATGCAGAATGTATACAAATGATGCTAACCCTTTCTCTTCCTGTAAAATTCCCACCCCTTGGTATAAAAAGCCCAGCCTCAGTAGAATCGGGGCTCAGCTCTTTTTGTTGAAAATTCTATCAGGCCAAGTGTGATGTCAATAAAATGGCTTTTTTCTGAACCTGATGACTGGAACCTTCATCCTTGGGATTGCTCTGTTTCTGGTTTAATAGTGCTTTCTGGGCTAACAAACTGTGAGCTAGCTCACACGAACTCAGCTTAGAGGGAGCACTGCCTGTGGGCACCATGTTGGGAACCCCTGCTATTCCCTGACTGGCAGCAGTTCTCCAGGATCTCTGGCAGGGGTCTTTTGGATCACATGCTACCTGATTGGTTTTAGCTGGAGATGCCAGGAATTGAACCATGTGACTTTCAGCATGTCAGGCAGATGATCTGCCACTAAGCCACGCCTCCTCAATAACAATGCTGGCTTGTTTCTGTATGAGAAGGTTTGTAATTATTCAGGAGTAATTATTCAGGAGTTCAAGAACATGTTTTCACCGTAAACTAGTATTTTTGTACTAATTTAATAAGCATGGCTTTCCCCCAAGAATTTTGGGAACTGTAGTTTAATGGAGGTGATCAGAATACCCTGTTGGAGATCCTCAGCCTCTGCCCCACACACAGCTATGCTGCCCGGGGTTCCTTGAGAAGAGAGAACATTAAACCAGATTGTCTGTAATGCGGATGTTCTTTGAATCATATGTTCCAGGGGCTGGTTCCCCTTCCAGATGCTGTTAAAACACAACAGAGGCGGGGGGGGGGGGAGCGTCCTGTATCTCTGCTCTGATGGTTGACTGGGATTATGCGTGCAATTGCCATTCTGCAAATTGATAGAACAACAAACATAGCTCAGGAGAATGGAGGGATGGGCAGTCCTCCGGTCATGTGTCACAAGAACTGCAGTCATGTGTGAGATACAGTTCCCTATTGAGAACTCATGTCCCAGGCACATGGGGGCCCAGTTTAGATTAAGACCATATCCACAGGCAGTAGGCGCATCTGCCTTTCCCTGTGCCATGTTTCTGTCTTGAAATAGCCCGGGGAGGGGGGTGCTCTTTGGCCCACTGGGGGAAGCTGTGTGTACTGCATCAGTACATAGGTTGGATGTTGTAGCTTTGGATGCAAGAGGATCTGGAAGGGAAAGCGTTAAGAGAATCCTCTGTCTCTCCGGGGTACACTTGGCCCCACCCTCTCGTCATCATCATTGGTTAGATGTTGACCCTCTTTCGCCCTTGCTTGTCTTCTGTTTTTCATCTTATATAGGACCTATTCTCCCTCTTATCTGGGCTTGGAGCTGTAGCAAGTTAACCTTTTTGAAGTTAATCTGTTCACAGTAAGTTAAATGTACCTACTTGAATGTATCATGTAAGATGTGCCTCTATTTTTGTAAGTAATTTTTTTTTGTTACTATTGGGAAAAGACTATTTTTGTCATTTGTTTGAACAGCATTTCCCCCTTAACCCTGAAACAGGGCGAATCAGGGATACTGTGTAAAGCTTCTGTGCTTACACGGCAAATTATTTTTTTACATGTAACCCAATACATTTGGGGCTTATAACAAGACCCCTAGGACCATTTCAAATTTTTAAAAGTGTGTGGTGTGTGCGTTGGGGGAAGACATAAGTACCACCTTCTCCATACACCATGTTCCCAATCTAAATTAAACTCATGGTATTATAGAATCATAGAGTTGGGCCACACAGGCCATCTAGTCCAACCCCCTGCTCCATACAGGATCAGCCTAAATTATCTCTGACAAGTGTTTGCCCAGCCGCTGCTTGAAGACTACAAGCAAGATGGAGCTGATGAACTATTCTTACTGTAATCACACACACACACACACCGTAATTTAAACTCATTATTGTGAGTCCTACTCTCTCTGCTGCCAACAGGAATAGCTCCCTGCTCTTCTCTAAGTGACAGCCCTTCAAGTACTTAAAGAGAGCAGTCATGTCCCCCCTTGACCTGTTCTCCAGACTGGGCATTCCCAAGTCCCTCAGCCTTTCCTTGTAGGGCTTGGTCTTCAAGTTCTTGCACATCTTTGTTGACCTGCTCTGAACCCACTCCATTCTGTCCACTTCGTTTTTGAAGTGAGGCCTCCAGAACTGCACACAGTACTCCAGGTGCAGCCTGAGCAATGTGGTGTACAGTGGGACTATGATAGCTGATTGGAAGTCCCTTGTGCCAACCTGGACACAGCCTAAGGACTTTGTTACGTGTAGTTAAGCACCTAGTCACCTCTACATGGTTACAAACACATTCATCAAGTTCTTTGTCCCTTGAACTCAGAGTGCTTAAAGAACTTTTCCCTGTACATTTCTCTGAGGTCAGGAGGCAGCTGTTCCCATGAAAAAACCAGGCTCAACAATGCTGACTTGGACCCCCAAAACACGCAACTCTTGCCTGGATTTGGAACAAAAGTGTTAACATTAGAATGTTCTTGTTGAATCAGACCAAAGAGCTGTCTAATGTATGGATGCATGCATTATTATTATTTTAAAAAAGGTCCACCCTCTTACTAAAAATTTCTCCAAGAACAAAAGTAAAACAATATGAAAGCTGAGTAAAACAGTAGTAGACATAAACAATTAATAACACTGCATTAAAAACAAGAGTACACATTATTTAAAAGCCTAACTCTAGAGCAGGTCTCTGGACAGGCATCGTATACATAAAAAATAAACAAAACATTCTAGAACAAAAAACTTAGGAAAAGATAAATGCATAAATCCAGCATTCTGCACTGGAGACTCATGAAACTGGCAGCTCACAACAGCCCTGCTAGGTTAGCAAAAGCATGCAGGGGGAAAATGGAGTTAGGAAGCTCCTCCTACCTTTGTGCATGCTCAGGAGCCAGTTTGTACCCACTCCTCACTATTTTAAAGATGAGGTTTGGGTCACACATTAAACACAAACTCAAATTTAATATATTGTCTAATCAGACCCACAGATAGCACTGCAGCTACTTAGCTTGAAGAAGAGTAGTACAAGGAAGAGGCAGGCTTACAAGGCAAGAGTATTTGGTGGCACAAGGAGGGTAAGGCAACAGAAGATTTTCTTGGATGGGGAGAAGGTTTGGAGAGCAGCATACTGATATATATATGATATATCCCCCCTCCAGTTGTCTGTGTGGAGTGCTTGTGGCTTCCATTGGAACTAATTGCTGGCTGCTGCCACAAACTCTTGAAATTTCCCAAGCATTTCACTTTTTTTTATTTCAGGAGATATGTGACAGTGTACTTGGACTAGTCAGCAATGAAAGTCATCAGATCTTTGTTTCCTCCTGTGTAACAATTCTCATGGGTCTGCAGATGTCACTGTGCACTTGCTTTCACTGCCTTTAAAAGTGAGGTACGTGTAGCTTTTGCCTTTATGCTGCATGTGCACTTCATTTATGTTTTACATGACATCATCTTCATGTCCTTGGTTAAGCCTCAGTTTTCAAGCTCTTTTATGGATTGTGGGCATCTGTGTCCTAGACCTCTGTGCCACAGGTGGATTCAGTTGTGGTGACAAACTTGTGTAACGATTCTAGCCTCCTCATTTGGTAGGGTAAGCT
Organism: Lepidodactylus listeri; assembly: GCA_029233225.1. NCBI lineage: Eukaryota > Metazoa > Chordata > Lepidosauria > Squamata > Gekkonidae > Lepidodactylus > Lepidodactylus listeri. Next base: position 50,268,561 of record JARCFY010000015.1, on the reverse strand, counting down.
TATACCAATGCTGTGATGTTCTTGCTATTGGGAAAAATAGTTTTACTTTTAAACACTCTTTTTATCTATGAACTTGGTAGTTTCTTGCAGCCACCAGGAATTTAAAATTCCAAATATCTCTTTTGGTAGTATGACCTAGGGTCTGGGCACTTCAGAAGTCTATGTGGCCCTGAGAAAGTACTATACTGATTCCTGGGATATGTTTAAACAAAAATTGATTTATTTAATAAAGAACAAAATGGGTTTCTGGTTATTTTGAACAGTTGCTGAAGAAAGGAACTTGTAAATATAACTGGTAATGCTTGGTGCTACAAACAGTGTCTCAGTCTCCAAAATCCACTCTGACAGGCTTATTCCTCTCTCTCTTATATAAGTAGCCACACAAGCTAGTCTCTTTGTTTTATTCACGCAGAATAGAATCAGTTCTCTTAGTCACGCAGACTAAATTATTGGTCTTATCTACTCTGGGAAAGACTCAAATCCCAGTCACACAGACTAAACTTTACACACTTGTCTCTCTCCCAAGACACATACAGAATTCTTCTTAGACACACAAACTCTGATTCCTCTCAGAACATCTCCTCCCACACACTCAGTTGTTAGCCAAATTACCTTGATTTCATATCAGTATTGGGGAACTATAGCTTATTAATTAATTGGCAATAGGCAAAAAGGGTCACCACCAATATACACAGAGGTCCCACCTCTTCCAAAAGCACCAGAAACAAACAAGGAGGCTGGCTTTAGTAATAAAATAGTTTATTTACTAAAAGGTTCTTATTCAGGCAAACAATACAGATTCACACATTCACTTATACAGAGCCTAAGAAATAAAGATAGAGCAAAGACTGTTGCATTAGCAGGAATATCGTTGGCCATATCCAACCTCCCCCTCTACCCCAAAAGAGGTATGCATATGAAACAATGAGTTCCACCAGGTAGGTATCTGCATTTCTAAAGACTATTCAGTTGCCACCTGCTGAATAGTCCTCCTATCTCCAGAACTTCACCTAGCACTTTGTGTGAACCTATGACTCCAAACCTGTTTTTCCTGCTCCATCTCTCAGGATACTGAGATAAACCAATCATACATTCAAATGTTTAGCAATCTAATCATAGACTTGGGAACCTATTCAGTCTGCCTGGCAGAACCATTAGTGATCATCAAACTCATCTAGCCATCTCCAGTAATCCCATCAAGGCTATTATTAAATCCTGACTGCCTCTCTGGGACCTCATTGGTTACGTCCAGGTCTGGCCCCTCCTGATGCCAAACCCCATGGGACACAGGATTAGCCCAGGTAACCTTTCGTTTTCACCTGAGACCTCCTATTGGTCCTCCTCAATACTTCCTATTGGTCAGCATAGTTTTCCGAAGTCTATATCTGTCCACGTACAACCCCCCACTCTCTTTCTCTCTGCCACATAACACTGGCACTATTCTCTTGGCATTGGCACTATTCTCTTCATTGGCACTATTTTCTTCAAGGACTTCTGCATGTCTGGACAGGTAATATAACCCAGTAACTGACCCCTCTATTCGCTGTCAATCACCTCTGCTTTCTTAGTTCTGTATTGCTTGCTCTTTTTGAATGTTTAGTGTGCTTATAATTAGGGAAATACGTTAATAAAAAATATTGAATTTACTCTTCAGATCTGGAGTTTTCCTATCGTGCCGGACCTTGGTATACAAGTGGTGTGCAATTCCTGTACCCCTCTGGCCTATCCTGCTGTATAGCTAACTTCCCCAAACAACAAGGCAGGCCATTGGTGGTAACAGTACAAGCCTCAGGAAAACACTCTCAGGCAGGTTTATAACATAACACAGTAATGCTCTTCTGCAGCTAAGCTACAAACCACATGTTGGCCTATTGCAGCACATCAGTACAGTCAGGCATGGAAATGTAAATAGAGAGACAGGTCCCCCCTGGCCTCTGGCCGGGAGTTGCCAGCTCCAGATTGGAAAACTCCTGGAGATTTGGGGGTGGGGCCTGGAGAAGACAAGGATCTCAGCATTGTATTATGCCATACAGTCCATCTTCCAAAGCTTCCATTTTCTCCAGGGGAACTGACTTCTGTAGTCTAGAGATGAGCTGTAATTCCGGGGGAACCTGGAGGCTGACATCCCTACCTCTGAGCTTTAATTTACACTCCCATTAGACTAACTCCCCTCTTGCCACTCTCAATACCTAACTTTTGACTTCTTTGCACAACTTCTGAGACTTCAAAACCTAACTTCCTCTGTTAGATCTTCCCAGTATAGCTTCCATGAGGCTGATTCAGAGCATTTAATTGATCTACTGCTCTGTCTGTAGAATACATTTATGTGTACCTGTCACAGAGCGATATAAATTATCTAAATGAATAAATAATGAAAACTGGCCGGGGGGGGGGGGGGGACAATAGGAGAGAGAAATATAAACCTGCAACTTCTCCAGATCTTTGTGAAAAGGGGAACTGTGATTTCTCCCTGAGGGTTATCTCAGTTCGATCCCCTTTTCTCTGTTCCATATAAGCAAACAGGCACTTTGCCATATCATGTATGCAAAACACCAGGGAAGTGGGCTGCAAATGGGAAAGACTTTCTCCAGTGTATCTAGATGCCCTCCCACTGCCATGGGAATCCAGGCCTGTACTGCCTACAGGAACGTTCCTGGCTGAAAGGGAGCAGCTACTTGCAATCACTTATATTACAAAGTTCAGTAGCTGTCTCTGCTTAGGCAAACTACTGGAGGCAGAGAAGAGATTGGGCAGGAAACAGGAAGAGACTTTGGTTCTCTCCGCAAGCTACAGGATCTGGTAAGACCTTCACTTAATCAGTCACAAGACAGTCACTAATAGCCAGATAGATCTGTCTTTTGATAGCTTTGTCTTTTGATCTGGCTCATAATCCTTTGTTGTGGACTGTGTGGCACTGGAGTGCATTTCTGAAATCCTGAATTGGCTCTTCCAGTTAGGTTTCTTAGGGAGCAGTTTGATCTGCACGAATGAGCAGGGGAAGGCTTATGTAGGTGACCGCCTGCTAAAGTTCTGAGGATCAAACTGTCCTTAAAGGCACTCTTCAGAGCTAAGTTCAAAAGCTGACTAATATTCTGGCCGTAAGAAATCAGCATTTTTGAGTGCCTGAAAGCTATATGGCAGATCTCACTGTTCAGTCGTTTCTAGATAGAATCTCTTTGTTGTGGGCCATGTGGAAACTAATTCATGAGGTAATAGGAGAAAAAACAGCCAAATATTCCTCAGCCATGGTTGGAAATATTGCTCTTCTGACATGAGTGTGCCTTTGATGGCAAGCCAGGGCTTTCTGGGGGGAATGCGCTGGAATGGATTTCTGGAACCTCTTCAACAAAATTCTTTTTAAAATGTTTAAAAGCTCATGAGTTTTCAGTATACAGACTGAAAACTTCATTTCCCTCTTGAGAGGTGGGCCACATGCGGCCCACCAAGGACATTTATCCGGCCCGCCGGGTGTTTTAGCCGCCGCTGCCTGTCCTCCGATTCCAGGGCCAGTTCATTCACTAGACAAGGTTAGGCGATCGCCTATGAACGCGTGGGCCTGAGGGCGCAGATTAGGCCTTCAGCCCCGCCCCCTCTCCCTCGCCAAAAGGCCGCCCTCTTGAAGCCTCTCAGGAGTTGAGGGAGCAGTCCAGTCCTTCTGCTGCCTGTTTCCGGCTGCCCTGCCACCTCTCTCCTTCCCTCCCTCTCCAAAAGCCCGCCCTCTTGCAGCTGCATGCATCAGAGCACTCTGGAGTTTGTAAGGGAGCACGTGCAGTGCTCGCCTACCTCAACGCTGTTTCCCACAACAAAAGCCTGAACTGTGTACTGCACACACACACACACAGCTGGATTCCAGCTGCAAGTGCAAGGCGAGTGGGGCCAGCCCAGGGGTGGTCGGTTGGTTGCCGCCTTGCCAGGGAGCAATGGGTTTGGGGCGGCTACAGCAGGCAAGTCAAAGGGTGGTGGGACTGGAGGCTGGCTACTGGTGGTGGTGGCAAGCTATCTTGTTTTTTCTCCTCCCCAGCCTTAGCCATGCCCGCTGGGGGGGGGGGGGGGAGAGCCTCTATCTGGTCCAGAGAGGCCCCTGGTCTCAAAGGAGAGGGGAAAGGGGTGCATTGGTGCTTCCCCCCCCCCCCCCCGCGCGACTGACTTTGGTGTGTCGCCGGCGGAGCCTCTGACACGGGGAGCCATGCCTTCTGCTGCTTCTTTGCTGTGTGCCCGACTGTCCTGCCTGGCTAGCGGGGGCTCAGAGCAGTTGTGGGGGGAGCAATTTTCAGAGCCTTTGGAGTTCTCTTTGGGTTAGCAGCCGCTGCTTAGAAGTTGCCCGGGGCGGGGGGGAGGAGAATTCCGAGCGCGAAAAGAGCTGCCTGGAACCTCCAGGCTCCGAAGGAACTTTTATTTTCTTTGGGGGGGGGGGGCTGGCCAGCTGGCCGGCCAAAAGAAGTGACACCACCAGCTGCCCCCTCCCTGACGCCTGCTGCAATGGGGGAGGGGAGAGGAGAGAGAGAGAGAGACTCCTTGCAATGTGTGTGTCCGGCCAAAGGAAGCTACGCCACCTGCCCCCTGGGGGGGGGGGGGATTGAATGCAAAAGCGTGGAGATGCTCTAGGACTCAGAGAGTCAAGAGGAAGGCTCCAAGCCAGTCTGATAGGGTTGCCAGACCCCAGTGGGGAAATTCCTGGAGATTTGCAAGTGGAGCCTGGAGAGGACAGGGACCCCAGTGGGGTCCAGTGCCACAGAGTCCACCCTCCAAAGCAGCCATTTCATCCGGGGTGGAGATGAGCTGTAATTCTGGGGGATCCACAGGTCCCACCTGGAGGTTGGCACCCTCAAAGCCAGATCCAGCAGCTGGGGTTAGCAGAGCAGAGCGGGGGGGGGGGGGGGAGCTGTACCAAGAGAGAGAGGGGGAAATAAGAAAAAGTGGAGGGTGTATCTTACTTTTCCTGGTGTTTTGTGTACTCTCCATGCTGATGGGGAAAGGGCCAAGAAATGGAAGTAAACAGGGACTCTCAGTCTGGGGCAAGTGATGCTCTGTATTCTTGGTGCTGGGGGGGGGGGGGGGCGGGAGGCAACAGTGGGAGGGCTTCCTGCCCCCACTGCTGGACCTTCTGAGGGCACCTGGTGTTTTTGGCCACTGTGTGACAGAGGGTTGGACTGGATGGGCCTGATCCAACATTGGCCTCTCTTATGTTCTTATGGGTGCTTTTCCTTGGTAATCCTTTTTTGGACCTTTCATAAAGGAGTGAAGGACCTCTGAGCATGTGTAGCTTCCTCCCCCAACAGGCAGGAAAACAGGAGGGATGTGTCTGTGGGTTTGTGTGATGCTGCCCCAGTGAAAGATAATCGCCAGGCTTCTCTCCCCCCCATTTGCCCTTTGACAACAAGCAGCTTTCTTAAGTCAACACATCTTAAGCCCATGAGTGGCTATTAGAAGAAGAGATTGGATTTATATCCCGCCCTTCACTCACTTAAGAGTCTCAGAGCGGCTTACAAACTCCTTTCCCTCCCCCTCCCCACAACAGACACCCTGTGAGGTAGGTGGGGCTGAGAGAGCTCTGAGACAACTGTCCTTGAGAGAACAGCTGGTACAGAGCTGGTACAGATTTTTCCAGGTATTACACAGGATTGCCCAAGGTCATCCAGCAGATGCAAGTGGAGGCGTGGGGAATCAAACCCTGTTCTCCCAGATTAGAGTCTCTGCACACTTAACCACTTGTTCCCGTTTTGTTTTTTTACTTCAAAATAAGATATGTGCAGTGTGCATAGGAATTTGTTCATAGTTTTTTTTTTAAACTATAGTCCGGCCCGCCAGCAGTCTGAGGGACAGTGAACTGGCCCCCTATTTAAAAAGTTTGAGGACCCCTGCTCTTGAGAGTTCTGGCACCTCTTTTTTTAAAGCCCTATGGATACGTAATACACACATTCCTTCTTGAGGTGATTTGAGATTATTGGGAATGTTTGTCCATATTATTTTTACTGATACCAAGTATGGGTGTGGCACGATCCATATTTCAGCTCTGTTGTGCAAAGCACAAGCAAGACCGAGCATACAGCCTCTTATATCCTGGTGCGTTTTAGGATCTGTTTCTCTCCTCTGTTGGGAAAAATCACTGACGGTGCCCCCAAATCAACAGTGACCAGCATGACCTTGCCTGTTTGTTTGTTTTCCTGGCTGTGCTTTTGCCAAGAAAGCAAATTGTTATGTATTGACCATGCAGTCGCCATGTGCTCCAGTAATGGTGACCGCCATGTGGCCAGAGCACATGGCCAAGAAACTACCTGAGCTTCAGCCAGGTAGAACAAAGGCCAGGTGGATTCAAACCGGCCACCAATCCTGTACCTAGGTTTCTCCCAGGGAACCTATGAGATGTAAATAGACTGATAATACCCTATCAGGCCAGTTGGGCGAGGTCAAGGGATTATCCCTGACCAGCATGAAAGGAGGGCTCGGAGCCCTGGGTTGTATGCTTCATCCGGACCAGCAATAAAGATCTAGCTGTTTCACTGTTCCATGGACTCCCGACTCCAATACTTCTCACAAATCTACAGCAGGCATCACATGCGGAACTTCTGTTTTTCATGCAGCTCTTAAAGGCACAGAAGCCAAGCTAGAAAAGTGCTGAAAACTTTAAAAGGAAGAAAGACACCTGGGTCCAGCCAGGCATTAATGCTGAGCTTTGCCAGCTCCCTTAAAGATCCAAACACCATAACTGCATTATGGAGGTCCAGAAAACTGACCAAACTACAGATATGACATACAACAGAAAACACACCAGACATTACTCAAGATTGATACCGCAGGCCCTGACCAGGGTAGCCCAGGCAAGCCCGATCTTGTCAGATCTTGGAAGCTAAACAGGGTCAACTGTAGTCGGTACTTGGATGGGAGACTTCCTTGGAATTACAAGTTGGGAGCACAGAGGCAGGCTTTATTCAGCCACCACTCTGAATATCCTCCAGGCTCCCAGTAGGGGTCAATCACCAGAGGTCAACATGACTTCCAGGTGCAGATACACACACGCACACAAAAATACAACAAAAAAAAGACTGATTGCAGGTTTCATCTTCCATAAAGATTAAAGATGAATTCCTCTGTAAGGCCAGCAGTTGCTCAAGGTGATTTGTTGCTGCTGCTGCTGCTGCTGCTGCTGCCCAGCCGCCAGGAGCCAGAGAAGATAATCCCCTTATCTGTTTGCTGCCCCTTCTCCTTTAGAAATAGCACAAGGAGCCATTCAAGAGAGTTAACAGAGAGAACTTTTTCTCCCTCTCCCAAAATATTAGAACTCAGAGGCATCCAGTGAAGCTGGCGGGCAGGAGATACAGGATACCTCTTTATTCACTGAGTGATCAAAATGTGGAATTCACTGCCAGAGGATTTTGTGATAGCCACAGACATCGATGGCTTTAAAAGTAAATTAGAGAACCTCCATTTTCTCCGAATCCTAGAGCCAGGAAGCAACATCAGGGGAAGGCCTTGGACTCTGTCCTCTCGTTGGCCCTCCAGAGTAACTGGTAGGCCACTGTATGAGAAGAATGCTGGACTAGATGGACCACTAGTCTAATCCAGTAGAGCTGTCTCCTTATGTTCTTAAGTCCCATATGGGTTTCTGAACTCTTGCAAAATTGCCTCTTCTCATAAGTGTTCGGCCACCATTTGGGTTGCCCATGGAATAGGCATATACATTTCATCAAATAAAGCAACTCTACAAAATTGTATTATTTAAAAATTAACAAGCTCATAGTCCATCTAGCCCACTTACGTATTATCCACTCTGCTATTCATTTTTGTTAGGAAAATTTTACATTTAAACATGCCACCATGTCAGTATTGTGCACAAACAACTAACAATCAGGCCAGCACTGGAAAACACATGTCCCATAGGCACAGATGATCTTGGAATGCACAAGTAACCCTTTGCTAGTTCTCAAAGCCTTGAGAAATGTTAAAATGTTAAAATATTTATAGCAGTATATAAACCATATGTGAAGGCTTACTGAAGGATTTATTTTTACACCTGTCCCTAACAGTTACCTTGTCAAGTTTGTACCTGTCTCATAAAAAAAGAAGTTAACTAATAAAAAGTAAAATCATCCACCGTGGGGGGGGGGGGGGGGGGGGGCTTTCCAAATTCTTGTGACATTACTTCTCGCAACAGTTTGGCAACCGTTGCTGGTTGTCTGATGCCAAGGAATGCTGTAAAACATAAAATCTTGAAATGATTAAAGGTTTACAGCAATATCATGGCTTTGGCAAGGGGAAGTCCTGCCTCACCAACCTTTTGGAGATATTTATGAAAGTGAACAAGCATGTGTAGACAACGGTGACCCAGTAGACATTATATACCTGGACTTTCAAAGGGCTTGTGATAAGGTACCTCACCAAAGATTCCTGAGTAAACTTAGCAGTCATTGGATAAGAGGACAGGTTCTTTTATGGATTAAAAACTGGCTACATGATAGGAAGCAAAAAATAGGACTCAATGGGCAGTTCACACAAGGGAGGGAAGTAAGCAGTGGTTTCCCACAAGGATCGGTATTGGAGCCAGTACAACTTAATGTATTCATCAGTGTTATGGAACTTGGGGTGAGTAGTGTAGGGCCAAGTTTGCAGATGACACAAAATTATTCAGGATGGTGAAAATCAAGGCTGACTATAAAGAGATCCAAGAGAACTTCCATAAACTGAGTGAGTGGGCAACAATGTGGCAAACTGTTGCTTACTAGCATACGAGCCAATCAGAAGTTAATTAAAAAATGTGATTCCGCCTTAGAGGAGCTGTTATATGGCCTTCTGGCCTGCCCTTTGATCTGGATTGTCGTGGGCTTGAGGCAAATAAGTAAATATCTAATAAATAAAAAATAAATAAAGTTCAGTGTTGGTAAGGGTACGGTGATGCACACTGGGACAAAAATTCCAGACTTCTAGTACAGACTAACAGGGTCTGAACTTGCTGAGACTGAGAGGGGGAAAGATCTTGGAGTTGTAGTGGATAGCTCAGTGGAAGTTTGAACCCAGTGTGCTGCAGTGATGAAAAAGACAAACTGTGTTAAGGATAATTAGGAAAAGGACTGAGAAGAAAACAGCTGATATTGTAATACCCCTGTATAGAACTATGGCATTGGTGGCAAAACTTGCTTAACATAAGAACCACACAGAATAAACATCAGATGTGTGAGAGCCACAAAACATAAACAAATATTACACCCACATTTTTATTGAAAAATATGCAAATTTGCTTTTTAGTAACATTAAATGAGACTGCCAAAAATAAAAACAAAAGGGGTAAAAACAGATATTGGTAATGATATTTGTTTGTACAATGATATTTATTTGTCTAAGGGAGAGGGAGAGAGAGAGGTGGAAAGAACAAATGGAAGAGGTTGAAAGAAAGAAAGAAAAACAAAGAAAGCAAATAGATGAGGAGAGAGGGGGGAAGGAAGGGAGAGAGAGAGAGAGAAACAAACAAAGCAAATAGACTGGGAGCCTGCTGGGAGCCGCACAATATGTGTGAAAGAGCCGCATGCAGCTCCTGAGCCACCGTTTGGCCACCCCTGATCTATGGTGTGGCCTAATTTGGAATACTGTGTACCGTTCTGGTCAGCATATCTCTAAAAGGACATTGCAGAGCTGGAAAAAGTACAGAGGAGGGTAACCAAGACAATTAGGGGGTTGGAGCACCATCGCTATGAGGAAAGGCTGAAGAGTCTGGGACTTTTCAGTTTAGAAAAGAAATGGCTAAGGGGGGAACATGATAGAGGTTTATAGAATTATACATGAGGTAGAGAGAGTTGACAAAGAGACATTTTTACCCCTCTCCCAAAGTACTAGAACTTGAGGGCACCCAGTGAAACTGATGGGAAGTAAGTTCAGGACAGACAAAAGGAAATACACTTTACACAGAGAGTGATTAAAATGTGGGATTTGCTGCCAGAGGATGTAGTGATGGCTACAGGAATAAACAGCTTAAAAGGAGGATTAGATAGATTCATGGAGGATAAATCTGTCAGTGACTACTAGCCATGGTGACTGAGAGAGACAGGAGCCTGGATTAGATGGACCATTGGTCTGATCCAGCTGGGCTCTTCTTATGTTCTTAGAGGTCAGGTATTCATTATTCCATGCCCAGGTTCTTGAGGAGAACCATAGCTTGGTCAACATCTTCCAAAATATCAATAGCAGAGGGTTAGCTATGTGGGGGGACAGTATCTAACCCCGCTAGGTGCACACCCTCTTGACAAATGATGGCAGCAACCAGGGCCAAGGCAGTGAGGATAGAGAAGGTTGTGGGCATCTGCTGTATCACACACATACTTCAGGTAGGCTGTGAGGAATTCCCTGACCCTGGTGGGAAAGGATGACATTAGTGCCCTGTACGAAATGCACAGGTAGGCTGCAGGGCACTGTCACAAGAACATCAAAGGCGATCAGCTGCTTTTTAAAATGGAGGCAGGTTTCGATATCCATAGTAGTGCCATGGGCAAGCTGTAGGCACAAAGTGGGAATTCCACCTAGCTCATGTTAGAGAGGCTGATGGAGGGCCCTTCTTGAAGTGGCAGGGTAGGTGATAAGTAATGTTAAGGCATCGGTTCATTTCCAGTGAGGGACAGGGATTCCACATCCTGAAGCCTTTCAGGAATGCCATTCAAGGACTGATGCCAGAGTTGGAAAAGCAGCTCGCATTCCTCGTGGCCAGCCTGGGGTTCTCCCAGTGCCTTCTGAGCTGAAGCGAGTCCCATCCACACTGCTCCAACTGCCTTTACAACTTCCACAGCATACTCCATCCCCCCCCCCCTGCTCAGTTGTACTGCTGCTACCTGCTTTCCTTGGGGTTACAGCTCTGCCCACCCAGCTGCTGCCCACAGGGCTGTCAATCTTCAGGTGGGGCCGGAAGTCCTCCCAGAATCCAATTGGTCTCCAGACTACAAACGTCAGTTCCCATGGAGAAAATTACTGCTCTGGAAAGCGGACTGTATGGCATCACATCCCAGCTGAGCTCCCCTGCCTTTCCAGTTTCTGCCCTACCCAGTCTCTGCCCCCAAATCTCAAGGAATTTCCTAAAACAGAGTTGGCAGCCCTAGCTGTCTGCCTTTCTTGGGACAGCCAAATGGTTTCCTGGTCTGTATCTCTGTGACATTTTCTCCGTGCTGCAGAAGTAGTGGTGCCAGCTCCAGATTGGGAAATACCTGGAGATTTTGGGGGAGGAGTCCAAGGAGATCAGGGTTTGGGGAGGGGATGCATTTTAGTGGGGTATAATGCCATAAAGTCTACCTTCCAAAGCAGCCATTTTCTTCAGGTGAACTGTTCTCTGTTGCCTGGAGATCAGTTGTGGTAGCTAGAGATCCCCAGTTCCCACCTGGAGGTTGGCAAACTGCACAGAAGTAAGCTCCGCTGGGGGCTCCCTGTTCTAAGAAACGGCTGTTTTGTACAGAAAAATGGTGGCTATCTTAAATGGGCACATAAAGTCATGGGACCCAAGTTCTTGTGTCTGTCAAAGTGATTGATTCCCAACTATTACCACACCATTAGCTCTCACAGATGAAATATCAAATGACCATCTTGGATTATTAAGAAGCAAGTTACCTAATGAAGAAATAGTCAGGACCCAACTTATTAGACATTTAAGACTAGTGGTACCTGATCTACTTTCTCTTACTTTCTTCTCATTCATTTCTTCCCTGAAGCTTTTTGCCATGTGGTTCTACTTGGCTGTGTTGCTGGTCCTTTATTTCTTTCGCCGATGGTACCGGGAAAGACAGACCGTGGAGAACCTGACAGAGAAATACGTCTTCATCACCGGCTGCGACTCTGGTTTTGGGAACCTGCTTGCCAAGCAGCTGGATATGACGGGCATGAGGGTTTTAGCAGGATGTTTCACCCAGAAGGGGGCTGAGGAGCTGGAGAAGGCCACATCCGACCGCTTGAAGACTACCATCCTGGATGTGACCAGCACAGAGAGTGTTGCAGCTGCCGCCGACTGGGTGAAACGATGTGTGGGGGACAAAGGTGACTGGTTGTCTCTACTTCATCATGTCATATCTAGTCTGTGTGCAGGCAGGACCAGTGACATGAATCATTTAGGATAACAGGACCTGCTTTTTTAAAAAAAACAACACTATGATTTGTAAGAAAGGACATAGGGAACAGATTTGGATGGCATGGAGTTTAATGTTCTCACCTGATGATGTCTGCAGGTGAAGATGCAGTCTAACACACAGCCATAGAGACTAAGTGGGAAGCTTGCAACCTTAGGAACAGTGTGGGAGAAGCTGCTAGGACAACACTACTGCCAGTAGTTGGACCTCATGCTCCTTTGTATTCTTAGTAGATGCTAATAATGAGGTGTGGAGGGGTGATGACTTGTGTGCAGGTGGAGAGTCTCTTGGGACAAGCTCATTTGAACGCCTGCTTTTGGGCTGTGTTAAACTCTGCTGACATTGCCTTTGCAGAGTACCAGCTACCCAAGCTTCTTTGGATCATGGTGATCCTTTTGCAATCTCCGGCTATTAATCAGTAGGGTTGCCAGGTTCACCAGCAAGGGGGGGGGGGGGTAGAGTTGCTTTTTCCAGGATGGGAAACTCCTAGAGATTTGAGGGTGGAGCCTGAGGAGAACAGGCACCTCAGTGGCATACAATACCATCCCACCCACCCTCCAAAGGATTCCATTTTCTCCAGGGTAGTCTGGAGTTGAGCTGTTATTTCAGGGGTTCCCAGAGGCTGACCTCCCTATATCAGGGAGGCTGACCTGGAGGCTGACCTCCCTAAATCAGGTAGAATTACCACTATCATAGATTCGTCAAGCACTTTGAATACAAAATCATGATCATTTCCTCTGACCTGGATACAACACTGGATTTAAATTCTGTATCAGAGTGTATCTTGGACTTGGCTAGTCCCAGTTGCTTGGATATGTTTCAGCTTTCACCTGAGGATGACAAGTTACTTGGAGAGGTCTGTGCCCCTGCGTGTTGTCTTGATCCCTGTCCTCTTAACTAGTTGTAGCCAACTGTGAAGTTCTGGCTGATATGGGCACTTTAATGCTGAAAGCGCTTTGATAGTCGTGTAGCATCTGCCCGAATGCAGGCAGTTATTAGTAACCTGGTGAAAAAAGCAACCCCTGTGATTCACACCAGAGTAGTTATGGGCTGATTTACAGTTTACCATTTGGGAGCAGGATGCTGGAGTGGATCACAGCCACTTAACTCCTGTTACACTTGGATGATGATCATGACTGCAAATGTGTTGTAATTTTGCCCTGCCATGTATTCAGCGTAGCAACGATTTCATTCTTTAGCTAGAGTCAAGGCATCCTCACAATTACCACATGTTCTCAAGGGGGACAGAAGTGTCTGTTGCTTAATTTGCATATTATAAAATCACTGATTCATCATTCATATATTTGATACCCCATCTAGTTATATGATAGCCCCAACTAGCAACAGAGTTGGCTGCAGTCCTGGATAGTTGTCATTAATCCACAGTCTGAGGCACCGGGCAGGGAAGTTATTTACCCAAGCTGCAGTGTTTTGTGGCTACTAGAATGTGTCATCAACCCTTCTTTTTCTCCAGAGGGTTCAGATGTCATGTTACCAAGCATGGCTTCTATATAGCTGTAAAGATGTACATAGACATTTTTCTGAGTTTTTTTTTTTAAATCATGTTGATTTTTAATGTCCCCCACACACACACACACACCTTTGCTATGAAACCATACACCAAAAGATCTGTGTGTGTTCTTATAGGGTGGAAGTTTCATTCTAAAATGATGAGGGGGAGAAATCCATATGAAAATCCAAACTATATGTGTGTACAACGATATATGAAAGGACATGTTAAACTAATTACTTCTCTCCATAATAACAGAATGTGTCAGTAATGAAGAGTGGGGCAAAGGTCATTGCAGAATCTTAGAAAATCAGCCATGTCTTCAGGACGTTAGCACCCATTCAAGAAGCAAGCAAAATTCTCCACTTTTGCTATGTAGTAAGCTGGTTGCCTGTATTCACCAAAGGACAAGTCTAATATATGGATATATATTTTTCTCACACAGGGCTCTGGGGTGTAGTAAATAATGCAGGCATAGCTACACCAATAGGTCCCAATGACTGGCTGACTAAGGAAGACTTCATGAAAATCTTAAGTGTCAACTTGCTTGGGTTGGTTGACGTGACACTGCAGATGTTGTCCCTGGTGAAGAGAGCCAGAGGAAGAGTGGTCAATGTGGGCAGCACAATGGGAAGACTGGCATTGTTTGGTGGAGGCTACTGTCCATCCAAGTTCGGTGTGGAAGCATTCTCTGACAGTCTGAGGTAAAATATCAGCTCAGCAGTTTGTAATTTTAGCTGATTAACTGGCAAGTGCTTCTCCAGGTAAATCTGAAGTAACCTGAGCTACACTAAATCATAACAGATCCCGGGGAAGAAAGATGTGGTCAGGGACTGTATGAGAAACTTCAAGCAGATGCCTCCACAGCTTGAGAAGCAAGTGACACATCCAGTCTTCATTCATCATCCATGGCAACTTTGGTTGTTTCTGGGTCAGGGAACTGGGGAAAAGAATACGGAACTAAGGTTTCCAAAATACATGCATGATTTAATATTGGATCGGTGGTTGCCAGTCCAGGATCTTCTCACTAGTGGCACTTCTCCTATTGCTTACCAGGGAGACTTGCCTAACTACCTTACTTTTGTCATTAAGAAGGATAATTAACTGAGGAACTCTATAATTAAAATATTTCTAAGCCACCTGTCTCAAAAATACATGCAGTTACATAGAGAGCCAGTGTGGTGTAGTGGTTAAGAGTGTCAGACTAGTATCTGGGAGACCTAGATTCGAATCCCCACTTGTGGATTGGAAGCTCGCTGGGTGAACTTGAGTCAGTCACATTCTCTCAGCCTAACTTACTCCACAGGGTTGTTGTGAGGAAAACTGTGAGGTGAGGAGAGGAGAATCATGTAAATCACCTTGGGTCCCCATTGGAGGGAATGGTGGGGTATGGAATTAAATAAATAAATAAAAATTCTCAGGGTCTACCCCACATAATGTATAACACTATAAAATACATTTAAAAGAGGAGAGGGGGATGTTACTGAGGTATAAATGAAGCAAATAAAAATTCATTCATTTGCTGTTTTTTTATCACGTCT
Organism: Lepidodactylus listeri; assembly: GCA_029233225.1. Classification (NCBI taxonomy): domain Eukaryota; kingdom Metazoa; phylum Chordata; class Lepidosauria; order Squamata; family Gekkonidae; genus Lepidodactylus; species Lepidodactylus listeri. The sequence goes on along the minus strand of JARCFY010000015.1, from coordinate 50,253,421 downwards.
TTCCTCTAAGGAGCTTACAGAAGCATACATTATTCTCCCCGTGTCCATTTTTACCTACACAGCGACCCTGTGAGGTAAGCTGAGAGAGAATGGCTAGCCCAAGGTCCAGCACTCTAACCATTAACCCACACACACCACAAAGAACAGACAACAACTGAATAGGGTTGCCAGTTCTGGGTTGGGAAATTCAGAGATCTGAGGGAAATGAAATGACTTCCAAAGCAGCTGTTTTCTCCAGGGGATCTTATCTCACTGGAATTCAGTTATAATTCCAGGGGATCTGCAAGTCCCACATGGAAGGTCCCACATGGAAGTTAGCAACCCTACAAACCAAGCCAAAGTACTCACCAGCCACCAAAAGCCCCGCCCCCGCAGCTGCCATTCTATCCCCCACCATGCCATTGGAGGGCTTTTTTGTGTGCTTTTTAAAAAACAGGCAATTGTTAAGATAGTTACAGCGCAATAATGTTAAAAGTCTATTGTCAAGATCTAGTAGCTCCTCCTCTGAATTTCCAGCTTCCATTGTAGTAGGCTGTGGCAATAGATCATTATAATGTTATACCACTAGGGTTGCCAGAACCCCTGGTGGAGGCGGTTATTCCCCTGCTGCCATGTCCCATTGCCCCACCACTGATCAGCTGGCCAGCAGGGGGAACTTACCCCCCAAAAGAGGAAGGCCCAGCTTATGTGCAACAACATGTCTATGTCACTGCTCACGTGACCTGGAAGTTATGTCATCACATAATTGACGAAGCTGTGCCATCTTGTTGTTGATTTGCTGTGTATTGGAAGTTTTAAGTTTTTATGGTTTTAATTGTAACAAATCTGTTGGTAGCCGCCCTGAGCCTGCCGTAGGATGGGGAGGGTGGGGTATAAATCTCAAAAATAAATAAATAAAAATAAATAAATAGGGGGATGCTCTGGTACTTGGGCAGAAATTCTCTGGTAGAAACTAAATTTATCATAGGGTTTTTGCCCAAACACCAGAGCGTTGCCACAATGTACCTGACGTGATGATGTCACTTCTGGGTCACGTGGGCATTTAAATGACATGATATCTGGGCATGCAGGAATTAAGAAATATTACAGTAATGAAGTCATAATGTAAATCAAATCCTTAATTCCTTGTAAACCCTGTTCATTGAAGGGTGATCATTGTTATGACTTCATTACTATAATATTTCTTAATTCCTGCATGCCCAGTTATCATATCGTTTACATGCCCAGATATCATATACAGGTAGCAAGCCTCTGAATACCAGTGCTGGGAGGCAGCATCAGAGGAGAGCCTGGGCCTCTATGCCTTGCTGTTAGCACTCCATATTAACTAGTTGGTGAGCCTTCTCCCCCGCCCCCCACCAGCACTGACGGCAAGGCCCGGTCCTGCCAATGCTCCCCCCCACAGTAACAGCGAGGCCCACATGGCTCTGAGCCGCTGGGCCCGCCAATCCTTCTCCCCCTGCTACCGAAGGCGAGGTAAGAGGACCCACTCCCCAGGTAAGTCTTCTCCCCCCGCCCCAGCTTCCCCGGCAAGACCCAAGCAGCTGAGAGCTGCTTGGGCCACAGATTCCCCCCACTCGGCTCCGGCGGCAAGGCCCGAGCTACTCTCAGCTGCCGGGCTGCCGCGGAGTTCCCAGAGCATTCCCTGCGCATGCGCAGGGAAAGCTCTTTAACTTTGGGCGAATTTAAATATCCCCCCGAAAGTTTTTTTTTTACATTTTCAGATTTTTCTACATATCTGGGGATTCCCCCAAGTGTGCAGAAAAATCTCCCTGCACCCCAGGTGCCCCCCTGTGCAGATTTAGATATCCGCACGCAGGGGGCGCTATCAAAGGCAAATTCTAAAGTCTCAATGTTACAGGATCTTCATTGAACAAATGAGCTCTGTTTAGGAAAGTGGGAAGGGCACAAGTCTCTGCTGCCCAAAAACTTCTTCAGACTCCCAGCTACAGTTTATTAAGAAGATAAAACGAATAGCGGGAGTTTGAAATAAAACAGACAATAGACAAAACCATAACTAATCTAGCTAACGACAAACACACAGTGAGAGGTTCTTGCTTCCTGGAAATGCAGTTCCCTCTTGCCTGGTGTTTAGCTTTGGGCTTGGTTTACAACTTGGACCACGCCTCCCAGAGCTTGTTGCCACCAGCCTGGTTCCAATTGTTCAAGGGATTTCCTTCGGTCCTTCTGGGCAGCCCAGACTTACTTGCTTGCAGATACTTGCTATAATGCAAGCAGTTCCTGCACCCGGACAATACCTCACGGTGAAGCAGTTCAGGAAGATTCTTGCCGCAACCTCTGGCTCCCTCACGGCCTCGTGCAGCCTTCCTGGCATTCGTCAAGCTGTCACAAGCTCCGGTTTCCTTGCTCCTTCAAACACGTGGACGTGTGCATATTCAGATAAGTTCATGAATGAATAGGAAGAGATCTTTTCTGCCTCTAGGACTGGGTTCTTATTCTTAGCTTCCCCAATCCCTGTCCTAGGCTAATTAAGGATTGCTGCCTTGACCCAGCTGTTTCCCATATACTTAGATTACAGAACGTACTGATTCTGACTACACTTACAGGCTCCTATCAGGAATGATTCTGTAAGTCAGTATCCCTAGCATGACAGGCACCTTGGCTATTAGTATATAGATGGTGTGTATCCTATGAAGCATCAACAGAGCACAGATTCAACCCGAGGCAATCTATCCACAAATTCATAGGGCTTGCATGGGGTAATATCCAGTGAGGAAGGGGATAAAATTGTCCACTCCTACCTCTTGCATGAGCAGAGTTCAGCCTTCAGAACAAAGAGGCTGGTTTTTATGTATTTACATCATTCATACCCCCACTTTTCTCTCCAGTGGGAACGCAAAGTGGCTTACATCATTCTCTCCCCCTTCCCCTCCCCACAGCAGCCTTCAATGCACATGGCTATTACTCCCTGTGGGTCCTGTGACACCCTGGCCTCAGAAGTGGCTGCTGGGGAAGGAGATGGGAGACCCAGGGATATTGGGACCCATCAGTGGCTTTTGCTGGCGGACTGCAGGATCCAACCCAGAGAAAGTAAAAATCTTGTTAATACCTCTGCTATTGCAATTTTCTGTTACTGCAGCCCACTATTCCTTTCCACAGTACTTCCACCAGTTCACTTGCTGTTCTTAGTGGCTTGGAAGAGGAAACCGGCTGCCATTTCAAATGGGAAACAAAGGCATCAGAGTCAGTAGATGTCTTAAGCTGCCCATAAAACTAGAACCTTCCATCCAAATTTGGCAGGGAGTATCCTCTGGGAGAGTGGTACAATCTCTGAAAACTTTAACCAAATAGAGTGGGAAACTAAGACACTACAGCCATGAATGAAATCAGTGGAAACCGAAACAGTTGTTATAACGCAAACAAGCTGATTTTCAGTTAGAAGCATCATTTCTTGATCTTTTGATTCCAATTCAGGCGAGAGATGCTTTCTTTTGGGGTCCATGTCAGCATTATTGAGCCCGGCGCTTTTCGTACATTCATCATAACGACCGTAGAAGACAACTTCAAGGATTTGTGGATGCGGGTGCCATCCGACATCAAAGTACAATATGGACAGCAGTATTTTGAGAACTGTGAGTTATAAGGGGGAAATCACTTCCTGTGTTGCTTTGGGGGTTGTAGATGTCAAAAAATAAAGGAGTCATAGAGTAGGGTCCACTGTGATGGGTACAATATAAGATTAGGATCTGGGGGAGCTGGGTTCAAGTCCCCACTCTGTCATGAAGAAGACAAAGAGGAGGAGGAGGAGGAGACTGGATTTATACCTCACCCTTCACTACCTGAAGCGGCTTACAAACTCCTTTCCCTTTCCCTCCACACAACAGATACCCTGTGAGCAATGTTCCCTCTAAGCTGTGGAGTCTTGTGAGCAAAAATTCTTCTTTGTGAGCTACTGGCATTAAAGTTGTGAGCAAGCGGTTTGGCTGCTGCACAAATTAGTTTGCTCTGGAGCCCTCCTTCCTGAGCTAAGACAAAAATGTGTGAGCCGGAGGCTAAAAAACGGTGAGCTAGCTCACACTAACTCAGCTTAGAGGGAACACTGCCTGTGAGGCAGGTGCTACAAAATGAGTCCTGCATTTAAGCAACTTCCTGTTTTGTTAGGTTAGGCAGTGTTCTGACAGTTATACTTGACCTGTAATACTGGCTGTCATATTTCACTAAAAAAACCCAAAGCAGAATGCAAGAGTTTCCCTTCCTTCCAAGTGCTGGTATGTTTTCTATGGCTCAGTGCAGGGCGAAAGTCCAAGGCCAGGTCTACCAATGTAGTGGATTAAGGCGGGTAGACCTGTTCTTTGGAGGCCAGATCCACCAATATAGTGGAAAGAGGTGGGTAGACCTGTTCTCCAGAGGCCTGGTTTGCCAATATAGTGGAAAGGAGAGGGTAGACCTGTTCTCCAGAGGCCAGGCCTACCAATATAGTGGAAAGGGGAGACAAGACCTGTTCTCTGAAGGCCTGGTCTACCCACGTAAAGAACAACATTTTTTATAACAAAAATTGACGATTCTATTTTCTCTTATAATGTGTAAATTAATCTTAAAATATAGTTTAAATATAGTTTAAAAGAATTATGGTTATGGAAATAATCTTCTAAAATACTAATTTACGCAGTAGTAAAACTTAGACTCACTCACAGCTTTAATGCCACTAGTTTTTTTCGCTCATGAGGTAAAAATTTTGCTTGCAACTGTGGAGCTTTGAGGGAACATTGAGGTTGGCAACCCTAACCTCACCTCCCTCAGTCTTCTGCCAGATGCAGACAGAGGAGCACTCACTCCCCTTTTTAACTTGAAAGAGTTGTCTTCCCATGATTCTATGGGGATCAATAAGGAGGCCAAAACCCTATTTTGCTCAAACTTGTCGAGTAAGAGATGACTGACTTAATACGTGACATCTTCGACAAACACTCAAGAATGCATGCCTCCAGTAAAAAGAATGGGTCTAACTATTTGCTGGGGCAGGGGTGGGCAATTGTTTTGGCTCGGGGGCCACTTTGTGGGAGCGGAGGTTAGCGGAGGGCCGCACCTTTTAAAATGATTGCATTCATTCGTTAACTTTGCATTTCAGAAAAGGTATAAATTGTATCATAAAAATCAATAAATATAAATTAAATTAAATAGTGGTAGCTTTATTCAATTTACTTATTGTGCAAATTTCATATCACCTGTAGCTACAAGCACATTTAATTTTAGAATCAGTTTAATGAGACAAATGTACCCTATCACACATTTCTACATTTTTTTTGAAATCAGGAGTGAGATTGCTTGTTGAGATTCTCATCACAGCCTGCGAGTTAATGTCTGTCAAAGAGCATCTATATTTACTCTTGTTGATCTTTATGCAAGAAAAACTTTGCTCACAAATATATGTAGACCCAAATATAGAGATCATTTTCCCAGCAAATTTCTTCATACATGGAATTTTTTCAGCAGACAAAGATTTGTAAAAGTCAACTAATGTCACAGCATTAAACATTTCTTTCACAGTGTGATCTGACTGCATGTCAATAAGTTCAAGCTGCAGCTTCTCAGGTGCTGTATCAATATCAGCAGTAATGGGATAAGAGAGCAAATTAAATTTAGGCTCAATTTTTTTGAAGTCCTGAAATCTTCTTGTGACCTCGTCCTCCAAACTCTGCAGATGATCCCTAATCTTAGCAGAAAAACTTTCAGGCACTTTCAAGTTTTCCTAATAAAGGGAAATGACCTTCTCAGACAGGCCAGTCCCCAAGGTGGGGGCCACCTCATTAAGATTAAGGTGGGGGCGGCGGCTGCAGGGACCAGCAGACAGAGCAATGTGCACACCCGCCAGGCTGGGGCTCTCCACGGCTAGCCTGGCCCTGCTCCAATGCCCGGCATGTGGGGGTGCATGGGGATCCCTGCGCTGTGCAGCTGCAGCGGGAGGAGGGGAATAAGCCCCAATGAGAGACACACAGGGGAACATAGGGACAGAGAGAGAGGAAGACACACACAGAGGGACAGAGACAGACAGACAGACAGAGTCAGAGGGACAGAGAGAGACACACAGGGGAACATAGGGACAGAGAGAGAGAGGGAGAGAGAGAGAGGGACACAGACACACACACATATTCAGAGGGACACAGAGAGAGTCAGAGAGCGAGAGAGAGAGGGACAGAGAGAGAGATCGCCGAAAGCAGTTGCCTGCCTGCTGCGCCTCCGTGCAACCCGGGGAAGGCGAGGGTGGTAGTGGGCAGGGCTTCCCCGGAGCGCTGCACTTTGGCGTGGCCCGGGGAAGGCAAGGGTGGGGGTGGGCAGGGCTTCCCCGGAGCGCTGCGGCCCCGGGAAGAGGAGTATGGGGGAGGGAAAGTAACTTACCTTCCTTCTTCTGCCTCCTTGTCGCCCAAGAGAGCTGCTGGGAGCAGGGGGTGGGGCTTGGTAATGTGCCCGCCCCCTGGACACTTCACTCCCGGAGTGCCGCTTCTCTGCGCTTTGGGCCCAACGGAGGGCTGACTGAAACCATGTCTTGGCGGGCCGCAAAAAACTCTGTGGCAGGCTGCATGTGGCCCACAGGCCACAATTTGCCCACCCCTGTGCTAGGGGAATCCATTTTAATTGGCGCCTTGAGCATGTGACAGGAAAATTAGCATATCATTTCACCCGCCCACACTTTCAATTGGTTATGCTTACCCTCCTCTTCTAGATGAACCCTTGAAATGAGCCTGTGACCATCAAATGTCATGAAAGGTGGCCCACTTCTCATAAGAGCTGGGTCTGTGTCTGGTGGAGACTGGACCAGACCAGGAAGTCCTCTTGGGGAAAGAGAAATTCTCACCGCTATACCCCTGGTTCCAAATTCTTTGCTAGGGCAGTAGCTTCAGAGCAGCAGTATAGCATGCAAATCAATGTGTGCTTCTCTGTGTTGCTCCTTCAGTTACAAAAAATTTGCAAGCTGCCTCCCACACTGCAGAAGTAACTTGTCTTATGCTTTGTATTTCTCTCACACAGGTCATAAACAATTGGTAGAACTCCTCTATTCAGGAAGCACAAATCTCAACTTGGTCACAGACTCCATAGAACATGCTCTGACGTCCTGCCACCCTCGCACTCGTTACTCTCCGGGGTGGGATGCTAAGTTCCTCTACATTCCTGTTTCGTACTTACCAACCACAGTAACAGACTATATACTGACCCGTGATGTGCCCAAACCAGCACAGGGGATATAGTTGATTTTCTAGAAACAGCATCACCATCATCTGAACAAGCCAATCAACTTCAGAATGGATACAACTAACACTTTTATCTTTTGAAACTCTTCTCAGATATAGCCCAATCAAACTAAGATTTTTTAAGAAAATAAACGTTTTTATTATTTCCTTTTGATTCCTATGCTGCTCCCTCACCCTACCTATTCACCTTATTGCCTTAGTCTCCAGTCACGCAGCTTAAAAACCTCAAACCTCTATAGGGTCTGATGCTCTTGCACCCTGTAAATAAAGCAGAAGACTCAAGAACTGGGTTATTAAAGGAGGAGAGGAGACTAATGTAAGTTGCTTTGGTCCCCAATGTGAAGTAGGGTTGCCAGGTTGAGGCTGAGAAACACCTGGAGTTTTGGGGGGTGAAGCCTGGGGAGGACAGGGACCTCAATGGGAGACAATGCCATAGAGTCCACCCTCTGAAATATCCATTTGCTCCAGGAAAACTGACCACTGTAGTGTGGATCTGAGCTGTAATTTCGAGGGATCCCCAGGTCCCACCTGGAAGCTAGCATCCCTACTGTGGAGAAAGGTGGGGTATAAATGAAGTAAATAAATAATAAATACAGCTGGAGATGGCAAATAAAAAGTGGGTTTGTGAATAGCTGAGGAGAGAATGAGCAGGGAAAGGAGAGAGGATATGGGGATTGCCAGGGGGAGTAAAAGAGGAAATAGAGCAGAGAGGGGGATATAGGTAAGGATGCCAGCCTCCAGTTACAGGTCATCTCCAGACTACAGAGATCAGTTCCCCTGGTGAAAATTGATGCTTTGGAGTGTGAACACTATGGCATTGTACCCCACTGGAAAGTATTGGAGTCGGGAGGCGAGTGGTAGTGATTTCATAGTAAAGCTCTTTATTGAGGGTCAGATGGAACATGGGGAACCCCGGGCTCAGAGCCCTCTTTTATGCCGGCCGGAGACAATGCCGCAACCTCGCCCACAGGTCCTGATAGGACCTTAAGTCCGTGGTTGTAGTTCATAGGTCCCCCAGCGGGAGACCTAGGCTCGTAATTGGTGGTCACTCAGGATCCAACTGGCTATTGTTCTACCTGGCTGAAGCTCAGGTAGATTCTGACCATGTGCGCTGACCACGTGGTGGTCGCCATTACGGGAGTCCATGCAATCGTGGTCTTAGTACACAACACCCACTGAGGTCCTTGTCCTTCCCAAGCTCCATCCCCAACTCTCCAGGAATTTCCCAACCTGGATCTGGAAACCCTACCCTCTGCAACTCCTGCTGGTGGTCAGGATGGACCTGGCAACTCTAGATACAGTAGAAAGTGAAGTGTCCCCCCCACCCCGACAAGTATTTGAGAGTTCCCTACCATGCAAGTGGGCCTCGCCCAGTGGGTGGCACCATAATTTTTTTTAAGTAGAGGCTGCTGGGGGAGAGAAGGAAAGCTGAAGACAGAGGGGCAGATAAATGTAGGTTGGCTATTGTATAGCAAGGAGAGAAAGAGGAAGGAAAAAGGAAGAGGCTGTGGGGGCTTTCAGGAAAGGGAAATTGAAATAGTGGGGAGAGATAAATGAAATGCCTCCTTGCTTGTTAATATGTAATTTGTATTCATTTATTCTCATGCATAGAGACTATTCAGTCCGGCAGGTTGGCATTGCTGGCACATATATCATGTCAGAGTTGATGAAAATTAAAATGAGCTACTAATGAAATGGCTGTTTGGATCCTGTGAGGCACTACCGTTGCTATAATTTTCTGTTACACCTCTATGCCCCTTTTTGTAACATCACCCCTTGCAGGGTCCTTTGTGTTGTTGGTTTGTTTTACATCACAGGGTGTTCTAGTCCATGGGTAGGAAAGTTTGAGAAGATGTTGCCTGCCCCAGAGCATCTGCAGAATGAAATTGTAAGATTTCGTAGAACCTCCCTTCCTGCTCCTCCTCTCTTTGGATTTTGATCAAAACAGAATTGATTGAAACAGACTAAAAGGTAAATGTTTCCCCTGCTCGAAAGCCAATCGAATCCGACTCCAGGGGGCAGTGCTTATCTCCGTTTCCAAGCCGAAGAGCTAGCACTGTCCGAAGATGTTTCCGTGGTCATGTGGCTGGCATGACTAGACACCGAAGTGCATGGAATGCTGTTACCTTCCCACCTATTTATCCACTTGCAGTTTCTTGCTTTAAAGCTGCTAGGTTGGCAGGAGCTGGAACCAGAGACGGAAGCTCATTCTGTCACGTGGCACTTGGGTCTCGAAGTGCTGAACTACCGACCTTCCGGTCAGCAGTTCAGCGTCTTAACCACTGAGCTACCACGGCCCCTTTGAAACAGACTGCAAATGCCTAAAGCAAAGAAAATGAATGGATTGTTAGATTTCAGGGAAAAACTGCTTCAAGGGTTTTTTGTTTCGTTTTGTTTGGGGGGAGGCAAAGAAATATCTTTAAGGAAGGTCCCATGTTCTTCAAAGGCCTATGAGAGGGAAAGATGACCTTCTCTGGACTGTAAACTAGTCACCCCTTCTCATCTGTTTCTGCTCCAAGGATTTCCCTGATTTCAACCCACTTTCCCTGATCCATATAAATGATTGGGAAAATAAAAGACGAGCTGCCTTGAGCAGATATTGAAGAGGTAGTTGTGATGGATTTCCCTCCTGTCACACCCCAGTTTCCCACCTATTTCTCTGTGCTGGAGTTCCCAGTAGAAAATTAAAAAGAGAAAACATGGGTTGAAGGGATAGGATCTGGGCCTGAGTATACCACTGGAACCTGGACTGATCACTGAGGTAAGGCATAAAATTGTTTCTTTTTCAAAGTGAATGAGAACTTGTATTTAAAAACACACACATACACATGTGCGCACATCACGTAAGGAAAATATTAACACTTAACCAAGAGTTGTTGTATGTTAGGTTTCACACAGTACTGTAGCCCAGAGGTGCAGCCTTTACCCTAGGGTAGCCTCAACAATAGGGACACCCCACTTTCTAACCTGAGCCAGAGACCCACAAACCCAGAGCAAGGAAGGCACTCCAGGTTCTGAAACAGAGCAAGCCATAATTCTACAAAAAGGGATTTCATACTCAGGTTTCACCCAAGGCAGATCTCCAAGGCCATATCCAACCACCCCTCCACCCCAAAAGAGGTATGCATATGAAACAATGAGTTCCACCAGGTAGGTATCAGCATTTCTAAAGACTGTTCAGTTGCCACCTGGGGAATAGTCCTCCTATCTCCAGAACTTCACCTAGCCCTTTTGTGTGACCCTATGACTCCAAACCTGTTTTTCCTGCTCCATCTCTCAGGATACTGGGATAAACCAATTCAAATGTTTAGCGATCTAATCAGAGACTTGGGAACCTATTCAGTCTGCCTGGCAGAACCATTAGTGATCATCAAACTCATCCAGCCATCTCCAGTAATCCCATCAAGGCTATTGTTAAATCCTGACTGCCTCTCTGGAACCTCATTGGTTATATTCAGATCTGGTTCCTTCTGATGCCAAACTCCCTGGGACACAGGATTGGCCCAGGTAATCTTTTGTTTTCACCTGAGACCTCCTATTGGTCCTCCTCAAAACCTCCTATTGGTCAGCATTGTTTTCCAAAGTCTATATCCATCCATGTACAACCCCCCACTCTCTCTTTCTCTGCCACATAACACTGGCCATTGGTGCTATTTTCTTCAAGGATTTCTGCATGTCTGGGCAAGAAATATTACCCAGTAACTGACCCCTCTATTCACTGTCAAGCACCTCTGCTTTCTTAGTTCTGTATTGCTTGCTCTTTTTGAACATTTAGTGTGCTTGTAATTAGGGAAATATGTTAATAAAAAAATATTGAATTTACTCTTCAAATCTGGAGTTTCCTACTGTGCCGGACCTTAGTACACAAGTGGTGTGTGATTCCTGTACCCTTCTGGCCTATCCTCCCATAGAGCTAACTTCCCCAAACAACAAGGCAGGCCATTGGTGGTAACAGTACAAGCCTCAGGGCAGGTTTATAACATAACACAGTAATACTCTTCTGCAGCTAAGCTACAAACCACATGTTGGCCTATTGCAGCACATCAGTACAGTCAGGCACGGAAATGTAAATAGAGAGATGGGTCCTCCCTGGCCTCCGGCTGGGACTTGCCAGCTCCAGATAGGAAAACTCCTGGAGATTTGGGGGTGGGGCCTGGAGAAGACAAGGATCTCAGCATGGTATTATGCCATACTGTCCAAAGCTTCCATTTTCTCCAGGGGAACTGACCTCTGAAGTCTGGAAATGAGCTGTAATTCCGGGGGAACCCCATGTCCCACCTGGAGGCTGACATCCCTACCGCTGAGCTTTAATTTACACTCCCATTAGACTAACTCCCCTCTTGCCACTCTCAATACCTAACTTTTGACTTCTTTGCACAACTTCTGAGACTTCAAAACCTAACTTCCTCTGTTAGATCTTCCCAGTATAGCTTCCATGAGGCTGATTCAGAGCATTTAATTGATCTACTGCTCTGTCTGTAGAATACATTTATGTGTACCTGTCACAGAGCGATATAAATTATCTAAATGAATAAATAATGAAAACTGGCGGGGGGGGGGACAATAGGAGAGAGAAATATAAACCTGCAACTTCTCCAAATCTTTGTGAAAAAGAGGGAACTGTGATTTCTCCCTGAGGGTTATCTCAGTTCGATCCCCTTTTCTCTGTTCCATATAAGCAAACAGGCACTTTGCCATATCATGTATGCAAAACACCAGGGAAGTGGGCTGCAAATGGGAAAGACTTTCTCCAATGTATCTAGATGCCCCCCCACTGCCATGGGAATCCAGGCCTGTACTGCCTACAGCAGGGGTGGGCAAATGGCGGCCCGCGGGCCACATGCGGCCCGCCACAGAGTTTCTTGCAGTCCACCAAGACATGAAGATTTTATTTATTTTATTTTTTTTACCAAATTACTTTATTCAGACCGGTGTCTTCATTTAAATATATATTTTTATTATTTTTCTTATATACGAAAGCTATTTACAAACTCATATTACACACATATTTTCGGAGTCATACACGTTATTCCATCCATACATAGAACTTTGACCATATATTTAGAAATTGCTTTTCATTTCTTCCATGGACATAGTAGCTGATCCTGTCTAGCTCTGCGAGCTCCATCAGTTTTTCTAAAAAGATTCCTGGGTCTACTGGTTCTTTCTCTTTCCATTTACTTGCCCAGCTTATTCTAGCTGCAGTAAGTATATATACTATTAGTTTCTGTTCTTCTTTCCTTAGACCTTTGGGCAGAATATTCAATAGATATAACTCTGGACAGCTTGGCAGATTTACCTTCAATATTTCTTCTGCAACCGATTTCACATTTATCCAATACTTTTGGGCCCTTTCACATTTCCACCACATGTGGTAGAGGGTTCCCACTTCTCTATGGCATTTCCAACAAGTAGCTAAGAGGTTTCCATAACACTTCGAGAGTCTATCGGGTGACCAGTGCCATCTGTAAAACATCTTATATAAGTTTTCTTTATAAGATGCTGCACTAGTAAATTTTAATGTTTTCCACATTTTTAGCCAGTCTTCTAGCGCTATGGGATGACCAAAATCCCGCATCCAGGCCACCATTACACCCTTGACTGTCTCTTCGTGCATTTCCTCTGCTAACAAAGCTTTATAAATTTTTTGTATGTTTTTCTCATCTGTATCTAACCAAGCTTTCTCTAAATCTATTTTTGTATTCATAAAACCCGTTTCTTTGTCAGATTTAAACCTTGCTGTTAATTGATGTTTTTCAAGCCATGATAGTTTTAGTTTTTCTCGCTCTAGAATTTCAAATGTTTTTAGGTTGTTTGATGTATCTAAAAGTTTTTCATAGCTAACTTTTTTATCGTTATTTATTAGTGTAGGTTTTATAAAGGCTTCCAGGGGTGATACCCACAGCGGTGTTTTAGGGAAGTATACCCATTTAATTTGTTGCCATGTTTTTAGCAGGGCTTCTCTAACCCAATGTTGTTTAAAGTTATTGTATATTTTATCCTTTTCATACCAAAGGTATGAATGCCAACCCATCGCCAGGTCATAGCCCTCTAATGTCAACTCTCTTTCATTTTGAAGTTTGACCCAATCTTTTATCCAAATCAAAGATGCTGCTTGATAATATAGTTTCCAATTTGGGAGATTACAGCCTCCCCTTTCTTTGGTATCTTGCAAAAGTTTTAATTTTATTCTCGGTTTTTTTGGATACCATATAAATTTTCTGCTTAATTTGTCTAGTTCCGCAAATATGTTATTATTTTTTAATATCGGGATTGTTTGTGCCAAAAACAAGAATCTAGGTAGAATATTCATTTTGATCACGGCTATTTTACCTAACAATGATAGTTGAAGGTTTTTCCATTTTTCCAGATCATTATTAATTTCTTTAATCAGTTTATTATAGTTATTTTCAATAAGTGCACTATTTTTATTAGAAATCCAAATCCCCAGATATTTTATCTTTTTTTCTGTTTTTATATTAGAAATTTCTTCGAGTTTCCTTATTGTTTCTTTTGAACAGTTCTTTACTAAGCTTTTTGTCTTATTATAGTTAATTTTTAAACCTGTCACTCTACCATAGTCCTCAATATCGTTTAACAGACTGGGGACTGAAGTGATTGGTTCTTCCAAGATGAATAACAGATCATCCGCAAATGCTCTAAGTTTATATTCATACTTTTTAACTTTCAGACCTTTTATTTGTTCATTACGCCTTATTTGGTTGTTTAGGGATTCTAGAGCGAAAATAAATAACAATGGGGATAGTGGACATCCCTGTCTAGTACCCTTATTTATTATTATATTTTCCGTCAGTTCTCCATTAACTAGGATCTTAGCTTTTTGCTCTTTATATATTGCGTTTATCATATTTTGAAATCGGGGTCCTCCATTCCAAATCTTTAATTTTTGTATTAAGAAGGTCCAAGATAAGTTATCAAAAGCCTTTTCGGCATCTAAGAATATAAACATTGCCTGTTTCCCTGGATGTGAATCATAGTATTCTAGAGCATTCATAAGCATTCTTACGTTGTCTTTCAGGTGTCTTTTTGGAAGAAATTCTGCCTGATCTAGATGAATTGTTTCTACCAAGATTCTTTTTAATCTAGTTGCAAGAATATTTGCAAATATTTTATAGTCCGTATTTAATAGCGATATGGGTCTATAATTAGTAAGTTTCTTTTCCCCTTCTTCAGTTTTGGGTATCAGGGTTATTACCGCCTGGGTCCATGATTCTGGCATTTCACCTGCTGTACCGATTGTATCTATTACTTTTTTAAACGGGAGACTTATTTGCTCCCCAAAAATTTTATATATCTCCCCTGGTAATCCATCTGTCCCCAGTGCCTTATTATTTTTCTGTTTTTTAATAGCATCAGTTATTTCCTGCATGGATATCACTTGGTTTAAAGTAGCTCTCTGTTTCTCTGTGAATGTCTTCTTACTATTATTTAGATATTCATTTATGTTTAGTAAATTCTCTTCTTTGTTCTTTGTGTAAAGGTGTTCATAGAATTTTTCAGTTATTTTCTTTAAATCTTGTGTTAAAAAATTTTCCTCCCCTTTCTCATCTACAAGAGCTGATAGTATGCTTTTTTGTCTTTCTTTCCTTATTTTGTAGGATAGCCATCTAGTCGGCTTATTGGCATTTTCAAAGAATTGTTGTTTTGAGTATTCAACTGATTTCGCTACTTCTTGTGTTAATAAAAGGTTCAATTTATGCTGTAATGTTTTTATTCTAAGTTTAGAAATTTCTTTCTCCTTATTGTTACTACTAATTAGTCCCGTTTCTTCTATTTTTATTTGGTTACATAGCTGTTCATACTGTATTTTTTTTTCCCAAATTTGTTGGCTTATCATTATGCCTCTCAAAAAAGCTTTGAAAGTGTCCCATACTACCCTGCTTGGTATTTATGTGCATAGATTTCTTTTAAAAAATTCCCTAATTTCTTCTCTGGTTTTTTCTACAAAATCCATATCCTTCAATAAATATTTATTTAGTGTCCAGCGACTATTTCTTTTTACTCCTCTGAGTGAAATCATTATTGGATTGTGGTCAGCAAAGGTAGCTGGTAAGATCTCAGTCTCAACCGTCTCTCTAACTAATGAAGCTGATATCCATCCCATATCTATCCTTGACCACGACTGGTGTCTATGGGAGAAAAATGTGTATTCTTTTTTGTTTGGATTTCTTATTCTCCATATATCCACTAAAGAGAATTCTTCTGCTATTTTTAAGAAGCTTCTTGGTAGTATTTTTCCTCTTATTTTTTGTTTTTTTGGGTTATCTCTATCTATTTTTTGTTCAAAAACCGCATTGAAATCTCCTATTAGACACACATTTTCTGAGTTATTATTTATTAATAAATTAAGGATTTCTTTATAAAATTCTTCCTGGTTTTGATTAGGGGCATAAATATTAATTATAAGAATCTCTTTACCTTGTGTAGTTATTGTAATAGCTATTATTCTCCCGTCGTTGGATGAATAGATTAATTTTGGGTTCAGATATTCTTTTACA
The DNA here is from genome assembly GCA_029233225.1 of Lepidodactylus listeri. Classification (NCBI taxonomy): domain Eukaryota; kingdom Metazoa; phylum Chordata; class Lepidosauria; order Squamata; family Gekkonidae; genus Lepidodactylus; species Lepidodactylus listeri. Next base: position 50,237,697 of record JARCFY010000015.1, on the reverse strand, counting down.
AAGATGGCCACTCCCCTCTTCTTTTTTTTTCATCTGAGGCTATAAAGACTTTTCCTAATTTTTTTGCAATTAGATATTTAGCATCGCTTTTTTTTAATGTGTGTCTCTTGTAAACAAGTTATTTCTGCTTTAATTTTGCTTACTTGATGAAAAATCTTTCTTCTTTTTTGAGGCGTATTGAGTCCATTTACGTTTATTGATAGAAGCGTAATCGCTTTCCTCTTCTCCATCTTTTTCTTTTTCTTTCTCCTCTTCTCTCTTGTTTTTGTGTTGATGTCTAGTCTGCACCTGCAGAGGTTTAGGTTCTAGAAATTTTTTCCCTTTTTTATACTTATTCTTGCTTCTGGCTCCACCTTCTCCTTGTATTTCCTCGTTACTATCTTGTTCCTCTTCTTTCGCTTCTCCATCCTCTTCCTCTTCTTCTTCTTGATATGCTCCAAGGTCGTCTCCATAAACTTCTAGGAAGTTCTCCAGTTTGAAAACTGAGTCCAATCTATGTCTTTTCCCTTGATATTCGAAGAGAATTCCTTCTGGGATTAGCCATTTATACATCACATTTCTTGATCTTAGCATTTCTGTGAGTTTTTGGTATTTAAATCGCCTCTCGCGAACTCTCCAGGGAATTTCTTTAAGAAATCTAATCTCTTCCCCTTGTATGGTGACTCTGTTTTCAATAGATTGTCTCAATATTTTCTCTTTAGTTTCCCTCTTCAGAAATTTGATATGGACCTCCCGTGGGACATTGTGTTTTCGTGCAAAGCAGGAGTTTCTTCTGAATACTGTTTCAATTTCTGGCATTATTTCCTCCTTAGTACCTATGGTTAGTTGTTGAGTCAGTGCTTCTACGATTTCCTCTTTAAGGTTTGATCCTACTTTCTCTGTTACATTTTGGCAATGCAGGACTAAAGCAGCTTTATCCATTTCTAAATTAATTAGTGATTCTTCCAGCCGTTCGTTTTTTGCCTTAATTTCTTGCACGTCAAGTTCCACTTCCATTACTCTTCTGTTCGTTTTGACTTGATTAGCTCCTATTTTTTGAATTTCTTGTTTGTTTCTTTGAATTTCTTGCTTATTTTCTAATAAATGTTTTCTAAATTCTTCTGAGTCTGTCTGTAATTGCTTTGCTATTTCTCCTATTTGTCCTTGCATTTGTTGTAGAGGTTGGATCTCCTTTTTTATCAATTCTGGCAGGGTCTGTTCGATGGTACTCTTTAGAACTGACGCCACAGATTCTTCCATTAGAGCTTTCAATTCTCTGGTGGTCATTGCTGGGATATTCTGTGTTGGTGGTTTTAGCTGTGCTACTAGTTTCGGTTGATTTGGAGATGGGATTGAAGATTTTCTGTCTTTGCCGCTCCCTCCTGATGCCATCTTTGTTGTTGATCAGTCGTTTCCTTAATCCATTGATGCTTGATGAATATCACTCCACTTAAAGGTACTAATTCTATTTAGCTAATTTTAACACTTTTAGTTGCGTCTATCTAAATTAATTTAATAAGTTAATTCGCCTAACTTTCACTAAATTAAATTACTATCAATTAATTTTTATTCTTTCTAGTTCATCTAGGACCTAATCTAATTATTTAGCTATTAATTTCCTAATTAATTTCCTAATTAGCTTCCCAATTAATTTATTTAGTGATGGTTTTGATTAATCTTTGGTGGTTTCACCCCCTTCACTAATCTTAATTAAGCTACTTGATGTTATTAGGGTAATTAATTGGTCTAATTAATTGATATAATTAATCTAACTTTAATTTAGTTAAACTGATCCTAATTTCCCAATAAATTCCCTACTTATGAATTTAAAAATTTATAAGAGGTGCCTAACTATGTAAAGAGATTTTATAATGTTTAATAGTGTTTAATATCTCCTCCCTGTATCTTCTGCTATTTTAAATTTTTTATTAATTTTTTAACTCAATATTTATTTTAACGTTTAAATTTAATTTTAATTTTAATTTTTATTTTAGACCCTTTTTACTGATTTACTAATTAGCTCTTTTTCAGGAAAACCTCCCCTCACTCACTATAGCAATGATACAATAGTACAATAGTACAATAATACACTACTATACAGAAGTCAAATTATACAGTGCTACCATACACTATACGATAAACAGTGCTGCCAGCAATCTATATACAATAAAGGTACCAGAAACTCCACCCCTCCCTCCTTCCTTCTTTACAATGCTACATTTCAACTGCCCCAGGACTAGTCTGTGCCCGCTTCAGAGCCTTCGTTTACTCTCCACTCTCCCAGACTCCAGAATTCAGCAAAACAATGTTAGGTGGAACCACAGTTTCCATAGGTTTCCATAGGGTTCTGTCCTCTCGCCTCTCGCATCTGTCGCTTTATATCCACCCTTCACGTGCGCTCTCAGGCCCTTTCCTCTAGGTTCGCCGTTGCCGTCGCTCTCCTGATGACGTCACTAGTGAGTGATTCAGCTTTTTCCTCCTAGATTCCACCGCCGCCGCCGCCCTCTCTCTCCGTGGCTCTTTTAGGCTCTTAAAGGTAGCTTTCCTTTAATTTCTCCTTTATCCTGTAGTACCAGCAACCAGAAAGAGAAAAAAGATTCTGCAGTATTTATGTGTGTTTTTTTTCCCTAACCCCCTCTCTTCCCACAAAAACAAAACAGCTCGCTTTCCAGCCTTTGTAAGAGGGGTTTTTCCCGCTTCTAGTATTTTATCCCTTCTGCCGGGACTTATAAGTAAGATTATTTTCCCCCCAATTAAGCTCTCCCTTTTTTTACCACTAACTCGCTACCCCCTCAAAAAGAAACAAAGAAAACTTAGCTCTGAGTGTTGCTTTAGGTGTCAATATTCCGCTGGACTCCTCTGGTTCATGGGTCCTCCCTTCTTCGGCTCTGTGTTCTCCCACCGAAGACTCCTTTGATTCTCTGCTTCAGGAACGTGCTGTTATGGGGAGGGTCGCCACTTCTCCCCACCTACAGCACCAAGTCCCTTGCCACTTTTCTCCCTACAAGAGGAAAGTGTGGCAGACCTAATGCCAAAAAGAATCAAAGTTTTTTAGCAGACTCTGAGAGAGCACCCTCTCCGTGCATCTGCTCTGGGCTGGCCGGAACCGGAACTCCAAGAACCTATTCAGTCTGCCTGGCAGAACCATTAGTGATCATCAAACTCATCCAGCCATCTCCAGTAATCCCATCAAGGCTATTGTTAAATCTTGACTGCCTCTCTGGAACCTCATTGGTTATATTCAGATCTGGTTCCTTCTGATGCCAAACTCCCTGGGACACAGGATTGGCCCAGGTAATCTTTTGTTTTCACCTGAGACCTCCTATTGGTCCTCCTCAAAACCTCCTATTGGTCAGCATTGTTTTCCAAAGTCTATATCCATCCATGTACAACCCCCCACTCTCTCTTTCTCTGCCACATAACACTGGCCATTGGTGCTATTTTCTTCAAGGATTTCTGCATGTCTGGGCAAGAAATATTACCCAGTAACTGACCCCTCTATTCACTGTCAAGCACCTCTGCTTTCTTAGTTCTGTATTGCTTGCTCTTTTTGAACATTTAGTGTGCTTGTAATTAGGGAAATATGTTAATAAAAAATATTGAATTTACTCTTCAAATCTGGAGTTTCCTACTGTGCCGGACCTTAGTACACAAGTGGTGTGCGATTCCTGTACCCTTCTGGCCTATCCTCCCATAGAGCTAACTTCCCCAAACAACAAGGCAGGCCATTGGTGGTAACAGTACAAGCCTCAGGGCAGGTTTATAACATAACACAGTAATACTCTTCTGCAGCTAAGCTACAAACCACATGTTGGCCTATTGCAGCACATCAGTACAGTCAGGCACGGAAATGTAAATAGAGAGATGGGTCCTCCCTGGCCTCCAGCTGGGACTTGCCAGCTCCAGATAGGAAAACTCCTGGAGATTTGGGGGTGGGGCCTGGAGAAGACAAGGATCTCAGCATGGTATTATGCCATACTGTCCAAAGCTTCCATTTTCTCCAGGGGAACTGACCTCTGAAGTCTGGAAATGAGCTGTAATTCCGGGGGAACCCCATGTCCCACCTGGAGGCTGACATCCCTACCTCTGAGCTTTAATTTACACTCCCATTAGACTAACTCCCCTCTTGCCACTCTCAATACCTAACTTTTGACTTCTTTGCACAACTTCTGAGACTTCAAAACCTAACTTCCTCTGTTAGATCTTCCCAGTATAGCTTCCATGAGGCTGATTCAGAGCATTTAATTGATCTACTGCTCTGTCTGTAGAATACATTTATGTGTACCTGTTACAGAGCGATATAAATTATCTAAATGAATAAATAATGAAAACTGGCGGGGGGGGGGACAATAGGAGAGAGAAATATAAACCTGCAACTTCTCCAAATCTTTGTGAAAAAGAGGGAACTGTGATTTCTCCCTGAGGGTTATCTCAGTTCGATCCCCTTTTCTCTGTTCCATATAAGCAAACAGGCACTTTGCCATATCATGTATGCAAAACACCAGGGAAGTGGGCTGCAAATGGGAAAGGCTTTCTCCAATGTATCTAGATGCCCCCCCACTGCCATGGGAATCCAGGCCTGTACTGCCTACAGCAGGGGTGAGCAAATGGCGGCCCGCGGGCCACATGCGGCCCGCCACAGAGTTTCTTGCAGCCCACCAAGACATGAAGATTAACAACACGCTTCCCGGCCCGTCCTTTCCCCGCCTGCCCGCCCGAGGGCTCCTGCACCGGCGTGTCGGGACTCGGGCTTGGGGCGCTGGCTCGGCGGTTACTGGCTGCGCAGAGAGAGGGCTGTCCCCCCTGCGCCTGCTTCCCGCTCCTGTCCCAGCCGAGCAGCGGCTGCCCTTGTCGTCATCGGCCGCGGACCACAGCAGCCTCGTGCGCTGGTCTCCGGACGCCTTGCTCGCCGGCTGCCCCACGTGGTGGGGTTGGCGCTGGTGGAGCGGTGCGGTGGGCCAGCCAACTGGCCGGCGAGGGCCACACATGCTTGCTGCGGGCAGCCTGAGCTCCCCCCCGCTCAGATTGCTCAGCCTCGCTAGCGCCCCGGCAACTTCAGCTGTCCCCCCGGGGGGGCTTCCCAACTTGCATAGGAAAGAGGGTGTGTGCAAAGGGAGGGGGGACCTTTGCCAGCCAGCCAGCCTCCCTCCCTCCCCTTCTTCCCTCTGCCGCGCGCCCGGTGCTCTCTGATAGGGGGTGGAGGAGAAGGACCTATCCACGTGGAGCTCCAAGGAGAGCCTTGGCGCCTCGTGCTGCTTGCGCCCACGAGCCCTCGACGCCACCTCGCAAGGCAACTACCCTGCTGAAGGGAGGCAGGCGGGCGGGCGAGCGGCCAGGCCCGGGGTGCTCGCCGCAGTTCGGGCTTGCAGAGCTTTGGAGAGAGCTGTCAACACGACCCAACCAAGCACCCAGACAAAGGAGCCCCTCGAACCTCTCCAGCGCCAGGCGGTCAATGAGGTCCTGAGGAAGGAGGGAGCCAACCAGCAGCCCGGCAGCAGCGAAGAAGAGACAGCCCACCCTGTCCCCATCCACCCAGCCCTCAAACAAGCGGAACCAGCTGGGGAAGAGGGAACTTCCAACAGCCACGATTGGACAAGCCCGGCTTCTTGGGCTCTGCTCTCTGCTTGTCCTCGGTCTCTGGTGCCCAAGGTAAGACCCTTCAAAAAAAAAAAAAACCCCGTCGTTAAGAAACGCTTTTCCTTGACGTATTACAATGAGACTTCCTATGCGCCCCCCCCCCCCACCGGTGGCGTAACTCCCGGCCGGTGAGGACAGGGAAGGGCTCATCCGGCACGGCGTAAAATGGCGGCAGAGAGGTCACGTGACGGCGGTTGCACTTGCTGTTAATGTGGAGGGGGTGGATACGCTTCCCAAAGCGGGGGCAGCGGATGTAGAGGTGGGTCGGGATAAACCGCTTCTTTGGGCGCTGTCGTGGGCCGCCTCCGTTCCCAGCCCCGGCGACGCAACCACATTCCTGCTGTCCGGCTTCAATTGTGCAGCGGCCTCTGGCTGCACACGCGGGGGGGGGGTTGCCACAGTAATGAACGACTCTGGCTGGTTTCGCTCCTCCTCTACGACAGAGCCGTGGAAAGCAGGTTAGGGTTGCCCACTCCGCTCTGGAAATACCTGAAGATTTGGGGGTGGAGCCTTGGTAGGGTTGCAAAATCTGGGTTGGAAAATACCTGGCGACGTTGGGGGTAGATCTGGGAGAGGGTGAGGTTTGGGGAGGGGAGAGGCCTCAGCGTGGTCCAAGGCCGTAGAGCCCACCCTTCAAGCCAGCTGGCCACCTCGCTCCCCAAGTCCTCTTGGCAGCCTGCCCCCTCAGCAGGCGGGCTCCCTCGGCTTGGCTCGGCTCACAGGCGCAGCAGCGGCAGCACCTTCGCTTACTTTCCCCTGCCCCTTTCCCCTGGCGGCCCGCCAAGGCAGTCGGGCACCAGGGGTTTGCTGTCGCCCGTCACCTCGACAGCTTCCCTCAGCTGGCCCAGGTTGGGTCCAGTGCGCAGCGCCACTCTGCCCCCAGCGAGAGGTCCAGCAGGAGAGTGCCTGGGCTGCCCCCGCCTCCCCCGAGGCAGCTCCCAGCCCGGTGCCGGCACCAGTAGCCCCGCCAGCCAGGCAGCCACGGGCCAGCAGCCCAGCATCTCTAAGGCTTCCGAGGCCCACGGCCAGCCAGCCACCTCGCTCCCCAAGTCCTCTTGGCAGCCTGCCCCCTCAGCAGGCGGGCTCCCTCGGCTTGGCTGGGCTCACAGGCGCAGCAGCAGCAGCACCTTCACTCACTTTCCCCCGCCCCTTTTTCCTGGCGGTCCACCAAGGCAGTCGGGCACCAGGGGTTTGCTGGTCCTCCGCAGCCACCTGTTGCCCGTCACCTCGACAGCTTCCCTCAGCTGGCCCAGGTTGGGTCCAGCGCGCAGTGCCACTCTGCCCCCAGCGAGAGGTCCAGCAGGAGAGTGCCCAGGCTGCCCCTGCCTCCCCTGAGGCAGCTCCCAGCCCGGTGCCGGCACCAGTAGCCCCACCAGTCAGGCGGCCACGGGCCAGCAGCCCAGCATCTCTAAGGTTTCCGAGGCCCGCGGGTGACAGAGTCCAGCCCCCGCCGGAGCGGCTCATCCAGCCTCGGGGCACGCGGGGAAGGAGAGGTGCGGGGGCGGCTCCCCCGGCGAGGATCCCGGCTGCGGTCTCCAACACCAACTTGGGGCCGGCCAGCCGGCCACCTCGCTCCCCAAGTCCTCTTGGCAGCCTGCCCCCTCAGCAGGCGGGCTCCCTCGGCTTGGCTTGGCTCACAGGCGCAGCAGCGGCAGCACCTTCACTCACTTTCCCCCGCCCCTTTCCCCCACCCCTTTCCTCCGCCACCGCGATGGTGTCTGTTGTGGGGAGGGTGTCTGTTGTGGGGAGGGAAGGGGAAAGGAGTTTGTAAGCTGCTCTGAGACTCCCAAGTGAGTGAAGGGCGGGATATAAATCCAACCTCTTCTTCTTCTTCTTCTTCATTGTGTCTGAATTCTTCCATTAGATGAGCGATTTGGAAGGGAAAAATTTCCAACTTTAGTGAAACCATGAACCCTCCGAAGAAACGTAAAATCGATGATGAATGTCGTGTGTTTAATGAAGAATGGACAAACAAGTATTTCTTTGGTAATACAGGGAATAAAGCAGTGTGTTTACTGTGTCATGAAATGATAGCCGTATTTAAGGAGTACAATCTGAAACAACACCACGAAACAAAACATAGCGAATTTGGCAGCAAACTTTCCAAGGAAGAACGCAAAATAAAAGCTGCAGAGTGTGTGAAAAAGCTGAAGAAGCAACAAGCATTATTTACAAAGCAATCAACACTTCAAAATAGCGCTACAGAAGCAAGTTTCATGGTAGCCTACAACCTTGCTAAACACAACAAGCCTTTTTCGGATGGCGAGTTTATTAAGCAGTGTATGGTAGAATGTGCAAGCATATTGTGTCCTGATGTGAGAAGCAAATTTGAAAGCATTTCATTGTCAAGAAGGACTATAGTATGGCGCATTGACTCAATTAGTGACGAACTCACAGAACAGTTGAAGACTGCGAGCAAAGATTTTGTTTGGTTTTCTTTGGCACTGGATGAGAGCACAGATAACGAAGACACTGAACAATTAATCATCTTTATCCGTGGAATTAATGAAAATTTCATCATCACAGAGGAATTACTAGAATCAATCAAAGGTAGAACCACTTGTCAGGACTTGCTTGAGTGTACTGTGAATTGTGTGGAGAAAAGTGGCTTGTCCTGGAACAAAATGGCAAGCATTACAACAGATGGAGCCAGAGCTTTCGTTGGAAAAAATGTAGGTATGGTTAAGCTTTTAAAAAACAAGTTACAAGCACAAGACACAGACAGTGATATCTTATCTTTTCATTGCATTTTGCATCAGGAGAGCCTTTGTAAAGCTGCACTGGACTTAAAGCATGTGATAGATCCTATTGTTAGTGTGGTGAACACAATCAGAGCAAGGGCACTCCACCATCGACAGTTCAAATCTTTACTTGAGGATTTGGAGGCAGAGTATGACGACGTAATTTACCACAACAGTGTGAGGTGGTTGAGCCTGGGCAAAGTGATACAAAGAATCTGGGCACTGCAGGATGAAATCCTCTTATTTCTGGACACGAAGGAGATATCTCATGATTTTGTTACAAAAATGGGATGTGAGGAGTGGAGATATGAGATGATGTTTGCAGCTGATGTATTTGAGAAATTGAATGAACTGAATGTGACATTGCAGGGAAAGGGGTTGTTTGCACATGAAATGTGGAAGCATGTAAAATCATTCAAAGCAAAACTAGGTCTATTTGCAAGGCAAGCAGGTGAAGGCAATTTTTGTCATTTCCCTTTATTAGGAAAACAGAAAGTGCCTGAAAGTGTTTCTGCTAAGATTAGGGATCATCTGCAGAGTTTGGAGGACGAGGTCACAAGAAGATTTCAGGACTTCAAGAAAATTGAGCCTAAATTCAATTTGCTCTCTTATCCCATCACTGCTGATATTGATACAGCACCTGAGGAGCTGCAGCTTGAACTTATTGACATGCAGTCAGATCACACTATAAAAGAAATGTTTAATGCTGTGACATTAGTTGACTTTTATAAATCTTTGTCTGCTGAAAAATTTCCATATCTGAAGAAATTTGCTGGGAAAATGTTCTCTATATTTGGGTCAACATATATTTGTGAGCAAAGTTTTTCTTGCATGAAGATCAACAAGTGTAAATATAGATGCTCTTTGACAGACATTAACTTGCAGGCTGTGATGAGAATCTCAACAAGCAATCTCACTCCTGATTTCAAAAAAATGGTAGAAAACTGTGATAGGGTACATTTGTCGCATTAAAACTGATTCTAAAATTAAATGTGCTTGCAGCTATGGATGATATGAAATTAGCACAATAAATAAATTTAATAAAACTACCACTATTTTATTTAATTTATATTTATTGATTTTTATGATACAATTTATACCTTTTCTAATGCAAAGTTAATTAATGAATGCAATCATTTTAAAAGGTGCAGCCCTCCACTAACCTCCGCTCCCACAAAGTGGCCCCCGAGCCAAAACAATTGCCCACCCCTGGCCTACAGGAATGTTCCTGACTGAAAGGGAGGAGCTACTTGCAATCACTTATACTACAGATTTCAGAAGCTGTCTCTGCTTAGGCAAACTACTGGAGGCAGAGAAGAGATTGGGCAGGAAACGGGAAGAGACTTTGGTTCTCTCCGCAAGCTACAGGATCTGGTAAGACCTTCACTTAATCAGTCACAAGTCAGTCACTAATAGCCAGATAGATCTGTCTTTTGATAGCTCTGTCTTTTGATCTGGCTCATAATCCTTTGTTGTGGACTGTGTGGCACTGGAGTGCATTTCTGAAATCCTGAATTGGCTCTTCCTGTTAGGTTTCCTAGGAAGCAGTTTGATCTGCACAAATGAGCACGGGAAGGCTTATGTAGGTGACCGTCTGCTAAAGTTCTGAGGATCAAACTGTCCTTAAAGGCACTCTTCAGAGCTAAGTTCAAAAGCTGACTAATATTCTGGCTGTAAGAGATCGGCATTTTTGAGTGCCTGAAAACTATAGGGCAAATCTCACTGTTCTGTCCTTTCTAGATAGAATCTCTTTGTTGTGGGCCATGTGGAAACTAATTCATGAGATAATGGGGGGCGGGGAGCCAAGTATTCCTCAGCCATGGTTGAAAATATTGCTCTTCTGACATGGGTGTGCCTTTGGTGGCAAACCAGGGCTTTCTGGGGGGGATGCGCTGGAATGGACTTCTGGAACCTCTTCAACAAAATTCTTTTTAAAATGTTTAAAAGCTCATGAGTTTTCAGTATACAGACTGAAAACTTCATTTCCCTCTTGAGAGTTGTACACATGTACACAGAACACCAGGGAAGTGGGCTGCAAATAGGAAAAGGGAGAACCCAGTGATCTGTAGCAAAAACAGTTGTGTCCTCCTGAAAGACTTTCTCCAATGTATCTAGATGCCCACCACAGCTATGGGAATCCAGGCAGCTGCCTGTACTGCCTACAGGAACGTTCCTGGCTGAAAGGGAGGAGCTACTTGCAATCGTTTATATTACAGAACTCAGTAGCTGTCTCTGCTTAGGCAAACTACTGGAGGCAGAGAAGAGATTGACAGGAAAAGGGAAGAGACTTTGGTTCTCTCCGCAAGCTACAGGATCTGGTAAGACCTTCACTTAATCAGTCACAAGTCAGTCACTAATAGCCAGATAGATCTGTCTTTTGATAGCTTTGTCTTTTGATCTGGCTCATAATCCTTTGTTGTGGACTGTGTGGCACTGGAGTGCATTTTTGAAATCCTGAACTGGCTCTTCCAGTTAGGTTTCCTAGGAAGCAGTCTGATCTGCACAAATGAGCACGGGAAGGCTTATGTAGGTGACCGTCTGCTAAAGTTCTGAGGATCAAACTGTCCTTAAAGGCACTCTTCAGAGCTAAGTTCAAATGATGACTAATATTCTGGCCGTAAGAGATCAGCATTTTTGAGTGCCTGAAAACTATAGGGCAAATCTCACTGTTCTGTCCTTTCTAGATAGAATCTCTTTATTGTGGGCCATGTGGAAACTAATTCATGAGGTAACAGGGGAAAAAACAGCCAAATATTCCTCAGCCATGGTTGAAAATATTGCTCTTCTGACATGGGTGTGCCTTTGGTGGCAAACCAGGGCTTTCTGGGGGGGATGCGCTGGAATGGACTTCTGGAACCTCTTCAACAAAATTCTTTTTAAAATGTTTAAAAGCTCATGAGTTTTCAGTATACAGATTGAACACTTCATTTCCCTCTTGAGAGTTCTGGCATCTCTTTTTTTAAAGCCCTATATATACGTAATACACACATTCCTTCTTGAGGTGATTTGAGATTATTGGGAATGTTTGTCCATATTATTTTTACTGATACCAAGTATGGGTGTGGCACGATCCATATTTCAGCTCTGTTGTGCAAAGCACAAGCAAGACCGAGCATACAGCCTCTTATATCCTGGTGCGTTTTAGGATCTGTTTCCCCGCAGAAAAAGAGGTGCAGGAGCTCATTCGCATAACTCATTAGCATATGCCACGTCCCCTGACATCACCAGAAGTGTATCAGAAAGTGAATGTCAGTTTCAGCCCCATTATATCCTATGGGCCATTGAAATCAATGGCAAAAACTCATAGGGTATATGAGGGGCTGGGGAAAAGGGGGTTTGAGGGAGAGGCTCCAAACTTGCAGGGTAGCTGCTGGGGCCTCTCCTCGAAATATCCACTAAAGTTTCAAGCAGATTGGACCACTGGGTCCAATTCTATGGGCCCTCAAACAGATTGTCCCATCCCCTCCATTGTTCTTTATGGAGGGAAAAAATGTTAACTTTTTTCCTCCCATAGAGAACAATGGAGGGAATGGGGGCAACCTGTTTGGGGGCCTGTAGAATTGGACCCCCTGGTCCAATCTTCTTGAAATTTGGTGGGCATTTTGAGGAGAGGCCCCAGCAGCTACCCTGCAAGTTTGGAGCCTTTCCCTCAAACCCCCTCCCCTCCAGTGGCTTTTAAAGTTGCCACTGAAATTCGGCGGCAAGCTGAATCAGATTAGAGAATCTGATTCAGCCCATGGCTGCCCTACTGGCCAGTCCTGAGCTGGCGGAGCTTTGCTTTCCCTCAAACCCCCTCCCCTCCAGTGGCTTTTAAAGTTGCCACTGAAATTCGGCGGCAAGCTGAATCAGATTAGAGAATCTGATTCAGCCCATGGCTGCCCTATTGGCCAGTCCTGAGCTGGCGGAGCTTTGCTCCGCCTCCCTCTGACCCCAACGGACCCCTGTCTGTTGGGAAAAATTATTGACGGTGCCCCTAAATTTACAGTGACCAGCATGACCTTGCCTGTTTGTTTGTTTTCCTGGCTGTGCTCTTGCCAAGAAAGCAAATCTACAGCAGGCATCACATGCGGAACTTCTGTTTTTCATGCAGCTCTTAAAGGCACAGAAGCCAAGCTAGAAAAGTGCTGAAAACTTTAAAAGGAAGAAAGACACCTGGGTCCAGCCAGGCATTAATGCTGAGCTTTGTCAGCTCCCTTAAAGATCCAAACACCATACCTTCATTATGGAAGTATAGAATCTTAGAAGAAGTGGGTGAAGGATTTTTTTATTTTTATTTTTTTGGGCCCGTGGGAGAGGGAAAGCAACTGATAGGTGTACAAGGCAGTTGCTTATTTAATTTGGAAAAGCCAAGCTGGTTCTGCATCTGATCTGATCGGCATCTGCACAGGAGAGGCTGTTTTAGAACATTAGCTTATAATCTACACACCTTAATGTATTCCACACAGGGATAGGCATGTAGTCAAGTCAAGTCAAGTCAGCCTTTATTGGCATAAATTAGAAAAACAATTTCTGCATGTTAAAACCCATTATAAACACATATATAAACATTCTAAAAGAACCTTTGGCGCATGTATAATTTCTGTGTTGCCAGTGTGGCTGCCAGAACAGTGTGATACAAGATGAAAGGCAGTGGCATAGCAAAATGGGGAGCGCGATCTATACCTGCAGATACACGCTTCGTCCTGGCTGCGCAAACCAGGGATTAAAGATGGAGGCAAGGTGTTGGGATAGAAAGCTGGACGTGAGAGGTTGGTAAAGAAGATAGGGGTCGAGGCAGCTAGCAATGAATTTCCGTTGTGCAAGATCTTTTATCAGGTAGCATTGGGGCGGGCTGCGCTGACCACATCCCCTTGACACACCTACTAGTTGGTCGTCCCCACTAGCCCTACCATTGGTCTGTGTAATAAGGAGGAGGAGGAAGGAAGGAGTGGTCAATATTGCAAATCTGGGTGCTAAGCAGGAACTGACACCTGGGCAGGCTGTTAGGATTCATGGCACCAATCCTTTGTCTCGTGATGGCTTCGGCCTGGTCACTCGATGGTCGATGATTAATTGCCAAGTAACATCACTTAACATAATCTCTTACAGGAACTTTGGGGGAAGGTGTGAATTGACCAGCGTAAAGGAGACAGAAGGACGCTTTGAAATGGAGTCCTGGTATCCATGTTAGTGTGAACTATGGAGGAAGTTTCCTGCTGTGGGCTGGAGCCTCTCACTGCAATAGAGAGTGCATTTTGCCCTTTGCAGAATAACAGCCCAAAGTTCAAACTTATGATTTTAACAGTTCATAAGAGCATATAATATGCCTTGCTGGCTTATAACAGAACAAGATCAGGAGAAGGCCTTCCTGACCAAGACTGACTTGCAAACCCTGCGAAAGCTTAGAAAGTCCTGCAGGGCTCGAACCTCGTCCGGCAAGCCATTCCACTAGGATGGAGCCAAGGTGGAAAAGGCCCTTGTCCTGGTGGACCTCTCGGGGGCCCTGCACCACCAACAAGTTCTGTGATTATGAGTACAGTGCACGAAGGGGATTATAGTGAGAGAGCCAGTCCCTCAAATTTGGTGGTCCCAGACTGTTTAGGGATTTAAAGGTGAGTACCAGCACCTTGAACTTGATCCGGAAATAAGTAGCCAGTGTAGCTGCCACAGCACAGGATGGATACGTGCATCTCAGGTTACACCAGTAAGTAATCTGGCGGCTGCATTTTGAACTACCTGAAGCTTCCAGAACAGCCTCAAGAGCAGCCCTTGTTATAGTGGTATAATGTTATAACAATATGCGTAATGTGTTCTCTTCATTCTCAGTTTTCATTTGCATAAAGCTAAGCCTCTAGCCCCTTTTGGTGTGGAGATATACCTTTCCCCATATACCTCCACAATAAAAAAGCTAAAAGCATTTTTTTTTAAAAAAATGAAGGCAGTGAATTTGGAACTTGTTACACATATTGGTATAATGTCATTTTGATATAATCATTTTCAATTGCTGATTAAAAAAATAAAAGCCCCTCTCAGTGGGATGGGGGAAGAAGTAGCTGCTATGGGGAAAACGGCTGCCATGTAAGCAGAACCAGGAAAATCCAAATTTTCTTGTCCATATAGCAGCAACCTTCCAGGATTTGCTGCATATTGGTCCCAAAACTTTGCAGCAAAGCAAGTTTAGGAAAGACTTTAGGAAAACCAGGGAAACTCTGGGTGGTACACAAATGTACCAAAATGCAGCATCGAACCCAGGGCAACATCTGAAATGGCACTTGTTAGAGGCTCCCCACTTTCACAGGTAGCAAAAAGTTTGTGCTGCAGGGTTTGTTTTCCTTTGATCAAAGAACTGAAGGATTACACAAAAGGGTTATTGCAATAGTTGCTGATTTCCAAATATGAGGAGAGGGAACTGGGACACACATATATGACTGTGCATTACCTACCCGGCATAGTTTCATCCAGGAGATTAGGTGGATGTGACTAATTCTTTTTTAAAAACATAAGCAGGAAACTAAAAAGTTCTGTTCTCACATGTAAGAACTGAGTGTCCAAAAGAATGAACAAGAGCAATCCTGAACAGGCCCACTCAGAATCCTACTGAAGTCTGTTCAGTAGGGCTTTGTCAGACCCCTGGAGCAATAAGTTTCCAACAACAGTCATTCAAAAGAATAAAGGTTTATTGAGACAGTGATAGGATCCAGACTCTTAACGTTTCTGTGTTAGAACTGGGAGAAAGCACATGAAGCAAGCAATTATACTGGATTCAAACAGCAATGATAGCTAAGGCAGAGGCCCGCTGAAATTAACAGCTTCTCACTCCCAGGGGAAAGAGGATGCCAGGCTCAGCTACTGCTCAAGGTTACAAGTGAAGATTCCATCCCCCCCTTGCATCCCATGGCAACCAAGCCCTCAAAGATGGGCAGAGTTGGGGGGGCGTGGCAACGCTGAGGAAGATGGCTGTTGTCTGAAACCTGAGCTCTGCCTCCTGTCCCTTCCCCGCTGCTAATTTCTTTGACCTCAGACTCACCTCGCCCTTTCGGACCATGGACAAAAAATCTGGAATCTCTCCTGCAAGTACTAACTCCGTCCTGAAATTGGCACAAGACTTCTTCTCTCCAAGAGAAACTAAATCCCCCAGTCAGGCCTTGTCCATCAACACCACAACTATGGCGGGAAATCAAGGCCTCCCACAAGCTGCTGACACAGCCCATCTCCTAGCTGATCTTCCAGCACTTTTTGAAAATATGGAACGGAGACTTACCGACCAACTCCATAAGATGATCCAGCTGGTAAGAGATCAACTTGAAATCAATCAATCCTCTCTGAACAAAACCTCCCAAACGGCAGAATCCGCCATGAGCCTCAGCCTCCTTCTTAAAGATGACGTAAAAGAACTCTATTCTAGAGACTCCTCACATAGTGATAGAATTCTAATACTTGAATCACAAATTAGACGCCTAAATTTAAAATTCTGCGGGGTCCCCGAAGGAGCAGAAATGGGCATGGATCTAGCTACTTTTATAATGCAATGGCTAGCCTCAGTTAATTTGCAATTCCCAGGAACAGCGCCCACCATTTTGAAAGCATTTCGGCTGGGGGCTCCTACCAATACTAAAAGACCAGGACCCAGGGACATTATGATCCACTGTGCTGACTGGAGAACAAAAAAACTTATTTTGGATGAGGCCCGCATAAAGGGACATATCCCCTTTAAAAACCTCCAGATCTCCGTCTTCCCGGACATTCCTAAAGAAGCCCTCAACATAAGATGCTTGTTGAAACGGGTATCCAGCTGCCTGCAAACAGCTAACATCAAATACAAATGGCTGGACTCCGGGAAAATGCAAGTCTCCTTTGAGGGCAAACAACTCCTGGCTGACGACGAGGAATCGGGAAGGGAACTGTTAAAATCTCTGCACCTCATGGACGAGCCGGACAGCATGCGCAGGTCCCAGAAGAGAAAAGACCATTCCCCTTTATCCCCAGAACACAGGGCACACCAACGCCATGACGAATCTCCCATGCATGAAGAGGACAACGTTACCCGAAAGTGACTTGGTTGTACTGTTGCCAATGGCTTCAAGCTTTTTACCCACATCTGTTGGTTGGACTTTGTTCTGTTTGCTGCTAAATAGTTTAACTACAATTGTTGCTTGTGCTCCATAAACAAAACTAAATTCTGTCTCTAGGTTAAAACGAACTGTGTTCTATTACATTCTGTAAGCGGGGAGGGGGGAGCGAGAGGGTTTTCTTAGCCCCAGTTCTAAATTTTAGAGTTTTTTATAGTGACTAATTTAAGTTTCAGTTGTTCTTCTTTAGGTAAGTTTCCATTTTAATTAGCCTTGCTGGATTGAAGGTTCCCCACTGTTGTAGTCTGTTCATTGCACTATATCGTATTAGAGCACCATCTAGTGCCTATATTTGATATTGCACTGCTTTTGCTTATTCCACTTCATAGTTAATCCGTCATTACATTCTGTCTCTTAAGGAGGTTACTGTGTTGTTAATCAATCCTCTTCTAAAGGTTACTGTCACAGAGTTCTATACACTTTGCTTTATAATAGTTTCGGTTGGTAAGCCTTTTTATTTATTCTTAAGTCTATAATATTTTTATATAGAGGGGGAGGGAAGTTCCCAGTAATATGTTTACTTTTTGGTGTTTATTGTTGCATTTCTTCCCACAGCATATCTGCTTGCTTGAAGAAGATTTTATTTAGTGGGTCAACTTTGTTCTCCCACTTTGTTTGATTGTATCATATATAGGGTAAGGTTTTCACTATATTTGATTGGCTCACCGGTGCTGTTTATAACTCTAAATCCAGTTCTGCTTCAAGTCTTCCTCTACTGCTGATTGTAGACAAATCTCTTCATAGATACTTACCAACTGTGTCATTACTAGATAGATAATTCTGTAGGACTATATAGGTGATCACGCTCTACACCCTCTCAATTTCTCTCATACGCCCACTTTAAAAATCCCTGTGTCTGGTTTCAACACACACTGCCATACCACTCACAACTGTTTTTCATTTGTTTTACACACTTTATTCCACTGCTCTCAGGGTCCTTTCACTAACTAAGGTTTCTCCCCTGTCTAATTTACACACACTCACTCACAACAAATCACCTCTTTACACCCTCAAGTAACATGGATACCTTGAAAATAACCTCAGTCAACCTTCGAGGCTTGGGAAACCCAATCAAATGTAAAAGATTGCTACAACATATCAAAACACTACATCCTTCTATTCTCTTCCTTCAAGAAACTCATGCAAGCTCTGCGTTGCTTCCAATCTTAAAAACCCCACTTTTCCCAACCCAACTACAAGCCCCAGGATTTTCTAAGGCACGTGGTGTTGCCATACTGATTTCAAAACACCTCAGCTTTGTGGTGCAAGACACACTTGTAGACCCAGAAGGTAGATTTCTATTTGTCAGAGGCTCTTTGGGAAACCAAGTCCTCACCCTAGCCAATTTATATGCGCCTAACCAAAATCAACTCTCTTATCTACAGGCTACGTTCTCTAAACTAGACTTCTTCAAAAAAAAGGAAGCATTATCCTGGGTGGTGATCTAAGTCTTGCTGCCAACCTCTCTCTAGACAGATCGCACATGTCCAAAGGCTCACAGTCAGAACGGGAGGCCCTCGGCCTTACAGACTTATTCCTCAAGCATCATCTATGTGACACCTGGAGAATGCTGTATCCTACGGGCAGAGACTACTCCTTTTTCTCGGCAAAACACTGCACCTTCTCATGGATTGACTACCTACTGGTATCAGATAATTTGCTCCCCTCCCTAAACTCAGCTTCTGTTGGTACAAGACATCTTATGGACCATGCCTGGATTGACTGTACTCTTCTCAATAATCAAATTCCACTTAGAGATAGACAATGGACGCTGGACAAAACACTTTTATTGAAAGCCTCTATCAGAGATAACATAGCGGAAGATATAAAGCACTTCATTAAGGAAAATCCGGTATCAGATACAACCCCAGCCAATACCTGGGATGCACTGAAGGCGGTGATCCGGGGCTCCTTTAACTCCTTGGCCTCAAACCTAAAGAAAGAAAAGGCAAAACTTAGATCAGAAACTTTACGTCGCATCACCCCTCTCGAGGCCACTCACAAGAAAACTGGAAATTAAAAAAATTATGCCAAACTCCAGGCAGAACGAAAAGTTTTGGACTCCTTAAAAACAACTCAGATCCACCACAACCTCCTCTACGTCAACCAAAGATTTTGGAAAAAATCTCCCAGAACCCTGCGTCTCCTGGCCTGGCAAGTAAAGGACAAAAGAAAATCTTCTATTGTTCATTCCATCAAGAACTCGTCTGGCAAGATACTCACAACTCCCAAAGACACTGTACAAGAATTTGCGACATTTTACAATCATCTTTACAGTTCTCGCTGCAAAGGTAAAGAGCACATTGCTGCCCAACTTGACCAACTCCCTCTTTTGAAACAACTATCATCTTCTCATGCTGCACTACTAGAAGGCCCAATAACAGCACAGGAACTACGAGAAACGATCAAAAACTTAAAATTCAACAAATCACCTGGCATTGACGGACTATCTGCAGAATTCTATAAAGTTTTCAATCTAGAACTATCTCCACTTTTTCTTCAAGTTTGCAACAACATTTTGCTTGAAGGCCACCTCCCTAATTCCTGGTGCGAATCTTCAATAATCATGATTCCCAAAGCCAAGAAGGACCCTTCCAGCCCGGCCTCCTACCGTCCGATTTCTCTAATTAACAATGACACAGAAATCTTTTCCACAATCATGGCAAACCGTCTAAAATCGCTTATTGCGAATTACATTCACTCGGACCAAACGGGCTTTATCCCATCTAGACAACTAACAGACAACATACGCCGCACGCTTAACATCATATACTCCTGTAAGAAAACCTCTGAGGACTCACTAATTTTGGCCTTGGACTTTGAAAAGGCTTTTGATTCTGTGGAGCCAACATACCTCTTAGCACTTCTTCGAAAAATGGGCTTTGGCCCAAGATTCCTGAATGTCCTGCATCTACTTCTCTCATCCTCCAAGTCCCGAGTCAGAGTCAGTGGCCACAATTCCAACTTCTTTCATCCATCCAGAGGTACGCATCAAGGCTGCTCTCTATCCCCTCTGATTTTTGCACTGGAAATCGAACCGCTGGCTGAAAAACTGCGAAAAGCACAAGATTTTATGGGCATACACATCGATAAGACTGAACATAAACTGACCCTCTATGCAGATGACCTCACCCTGTATGTTTCCAATCCAAAGGCTTCTTTACCAGCAATCTGCAAAATTCTTGCTGACTTTGAAAAAATATCAGGCCTCCAGGTTAATAGCCAAAAATATGAAATCTATCTAATTGTACTATCACCACAAACTCAAGCCTCTCTGAAAGAACAATTTTCCTTCCCTTGGGTCTACTCATCGTGGAGACACCTAGGTATACAAATACCTCTAGACCTCAAGGATCTAATAAAATTCAACTTTCATAAACTTTCTGATGACATCAAACACTGCATTCATGACTGGAACAAACTCACCTTAACTCTGCCAGGTAGACTACACCTCATCCAAAGCTTTATATTCCCCTGCTTCTTGTTTTTATTTAGAGCCCTACCAATCACCCTCGCCAACAAAGATCTAAAAAGCTGGCAAGACATGATCACATCCTTCATCTGGGCCTTCAAAAGATCCAGGATGGACAAAAGTATCTTGACAAGACCCATTCTCAAAGGAGGCCTCAACCTACCAGACTTGAAACAATACTATCAAGCTGCAGCCATTGCTGACGTAGTGAAGATGTCTCATAACAATACAGATACAGGCTGGATGTTGATTGAACAGACTGCCACTGCACCTCTATCCTTACATGAAACACTTTGGAACCCCAAAGCCCGCAGATCTAAGCTCATATCAAATAACCCCTTTCTTGCACACACTATCAAGGATGTGCTGGAACAATCTCTTGCACCTTCTATCTCTCCACTTTCTACTTTTACTTTTCAAGACTGGTTTCCTCCAGGACAAGACCCGGGATCCTTTCAAGACTGGACCTCAGCAAGCCTCACAAGCCTTCAGGACCTCACCAGAAATGGTAAACTCTTACAAAAGATACATTTTGAAAAAATCTCAACAAACCGGTCTCCTGGCTCAAATATTATCAACTTGGAAGCATGATCTCTTATGTGTTGACTAGGGGAGTCTTTCAACGTACCAAAACAAAATTTGAAGCTCTACTATCTGTCTATTCAGATCACACAAAACATCTCCTTTCAAACATTTATAAAATTCTGTCTGACCTTACTAGTCTCTGTAAATTACATCATCAGACAGCATGGTGCAAAGATCTTGGCCGAACCTTATCTGATCAACAATGGGATCTCATCTGGTCCTCGACTGCCAATACCTCCGGGATTTTTAATGCTCGGTTGCAATTTTTCAAACTGATCTCCAGGTGGTACTACATACCTGCCTGCTTACATAGGATCAACACAAATCACTCTCCTCTTTGTTGGAAGAATTGCGGAAAACTGGGTGATTATTTACATTGCTGGTGGTCATGCTCTCACATCCAACAGTTTTGGTCTTCTGTAATTAAGGAAAAATGGACATTACTTCACAGTCTCTACCAATGGACCCATCAGTCCTTCTCTTGCACCTCAGAGACCCCTCTACCAAGGAGGAACCACTTCACCCCCTGACTACTTTTTTACTTACGGCAGCAAAAACAACAATTGCAGCATCCTGGAAGCTCAGCACTCCTCCTTCTGTGGATCAATGGAGAACATGAACCTGGGAACAGTTTATTATGGACAAAATCACAGACAATCTCAAATTTCACAACTCTTCCTCTGACGCGACCTCTTCCCACTTTGTATGCACTTGGTATCCATTCTTACAGTACATGACAGAACACGGCCTACGACCTCAAGATCCCAGTTACACCTCCTGGCTCCATTTCTGAAACCAGACCATAACTTTTCCCCCACCACTTTCTCTTCTTCTTCTCACTCCACAATCTCTAACCGCACTACCAAAGCAGGTTTTATATAGCTATTTGTTGTACACTAGATCTAAGGCACCACTCTTAGCTTATTTTCTAATTGATATGTTGAAATTTAAAGTTTGCACTTATTTCTATAGTTTCTCACATAAAACTTGTTGCTAAAAAAAAAAAAGATGGGCAGAGTTGACAGGCTTACTTCCAGGACAGTGCTGTGGGGCACCTTTGGGATTCTGACACATGGTGGTGGGCACAACAACAAAAAAAGGTTGCTGCTGGAGGCAGAGCCAACCAAAAAAAATAGCTGCTACAGAAGGCAGAGCCAACAGCAATATGTCAAGGACTGAGGTTCTGAATACCTCTAATAGTAAGTCGTCAACATTCTAGGGATTAGCTCTCTTTGACAGGATGCCTTTTAAATTAACACATCATTTAAAAATATTATCTGGCAGGGCACGCACACAGCTTGCCTTCAGTCACTCAATGAAAATCCTGGCACAGTGGTACGATCTGCTGCCAAAGCAACTTTTAAAACTCTGCACAGCCAATCAGAAGCCCTGCTGGGCAAAAGCCCTATCTGGCCCCACCCACTTTCTATAAGCACTCGGACACCAAGAAAAGTGTCAGTGGGTGCCACAGCACTCACAACACCACACTGGTGACCCCTGGGCTAGAGACTTACTTTTTTAAAAAAGTGAAAGTAGAGAACTAGTAGATTATGACACTAGAGCAAGCATCCCCAACATAGTTACCTCCAAAAGCTTCCGTGGCACCAGCCAAGTGTTTAGAAAATGGGTGGGGCCAGATGGGGCTTTTGCCCAGCAAGGCTTATGATCAGCCACTGGAGATTTGATTGACTGTGCAGATGTTTTAAAATGTTGCTTCGACAGCAGCTGGCACCACTGCACAAGGATCTTCACTGTGTGCCTGAAGGTAAGCTGTAATAGAAGAAACTGTGCAAACAAGGCATCAGTACAATTGTAACAAAGCAATGGGATACAACTTGGTTTCAATTCCAATGACTTTATAACAAGTGTAATATACTACAATAGTTCCGGCATGAAGTTCTCAAAATAACATGAAGTGCAAAAGTTCAGTTCCAATGAAAAGTCTAGATACAGCCTTCGTTTCATATGTCACCTCTTTCCAGGAACTAGAATGGCTGCAAAGAAGCAGCTCACATCAAAATAGTAGCTTCAAGGGAACAAAGTCTCCTAGAAAGTTTCTACTGGGCTACCATAAAAACTTTCATAAGGGGAACTTGTCCTCCACACTTTCTTAGCTAGGTATGCCTAGTCCTTGTGAAGAGTCTTGTAGTTATCTAGTAAGAACTTTACTTGAGTATAGTAAGGTTGTGGGCTTTAAGATTAATAGGAAGAAAACAAAATTACTAGTTAAAAATTGTACACAAGATACCAGTAAAGTAATTCAGGAAATCACAGAGATGGAAATAGTTAAGAAAGCGAGATACCTAGGTATTATCATGTCAAACAGAAGTAGTAATTTAATAGAAGATAACTATAACAAATTGATGGGTGAAATAAAAAGAGACCTGCACAAATGGGAAAAATTACAACTATCATTTCTGGGGAGAATTGCTGTGATAAAAATGAATATCTTACCGAGATTTTTATTTCTTGCACAAAATATACCAGTATTAAAGGGGTGCAATTTTTTGGTGGAGTTAGATAAAGTAACCAGAAAATTTATTTGGCACCCTAAAAAATCAAGAATTAAATGGAAGATTCTGCAAGATAATAAAGAAACAGGGGGAATGGCGGTTCCCAATTGGAGCCTATACTATCAAGCAGCAGCCCTGGGTTGGATAAAGGAGTGGATAGTGCTAGAAGACTCTAGAGGATTGGCGTTAGAAGGTCACAATATGCCCATGGGTTGGCATGCATATATCTGGTATAAAAAAGATGAAATACATTGTAGTTTTCGCCAACAAATTCTAAGGGGATCCTTAATAAAAATATGGAAAGAGATAAAAGATAAATACTATATAAAGACTCCAAAATGGGTATCACCCTTAGAAGCATTTATCAAGCCCTCACTTTGTATGAGGCGCAATAGAGAATGCTATGAAACATTGCTAGATAAAGATAATAATTTAAAATCAGAAGAAAATCGTATAAAGCTCCATGATATTAAGCTAACATGGTGGGAAAATTGGCAATTAAACTCGCGGTTTCATATAGACAAGAAAGTGGGTTTTCAGCAAAAAACAGAACTTTATAAAATTTGGCTGTCCACCAGTGACAAGATGGTTAAAAAATATATAAATTTCTAATAGAGGATTTTATGCAGGATGAAGCGGTCAAAAATACTATGATACTGTGGATGCGAGACTTGGGATATACTATCCAAATAGAAGAATGGTCTAAAATTTGGAAAGCCGCTAAATTTATGAGGGCTACTTCTTATAAAGAAAATAGACTAAAGATGTTTCACAGATGGCACTGGTCTCCTGATAAAATAGCCAAATGTCATAAAAATACCTCCAAATTATGTTGGAAATGTAAAGCAAATACTGGTACATTTTATCATATGTAGTGGATATGCCTGAAGATGCAAACATACTGGAAAAAGATGCAGAGAATTATTGTAGAAATGTTAAATATAAACCTTTAATTGAAGCCAGAGATATATCTTCTAAACATAATTCCAAATGGTTTTGTAAAAAACGAGGTTAGATTGTTAGTGTATATACTAATGGCAGCAAGAATTTTGGTAGCCAAGGTATGGAAAATGGATAAAATTCCCTCAAGAAGAGAGGTAATTTATACATTTTTAGACCTGGCAGAAAGAGATAGACTTAGTATGAGTTTAAGTGATCAAGATATGGCATGGTTCAATGAGAAATGATCAGTGGTGTATAATTGGTTAGGTACAAACCCTGTATAGACTCAAAACATGTATGTGAATATGCGTGTATGCAATTTCTTTTTGGAAAACTACAAATTAATATAAAAAAATAAGTGGGGGAACCTACAATTTTTGTTATACGGAAGGATTGCAACTGTTAAAATGTCTATTCTTCCTCAGGTCAGCTTTTTATTCCAAACCATACCTATTTTGAAAAATCAGAAGTACTTTAGAGAGCTAGAAAAGATTGTTTCCAATTTTATCTGGCGATCCAAAAAACCACGAATAAGGTTAAAAGACCTACAAGACAGAAGTGACCGGGGTGGTTTTGGCCTGCCAGACTGGCATCTGTATTATACGGCTTCGGTAATGGTATGGCTGAAGGATTGGCTCCTCTTAAGGGATGTGAGAATTTTGGTACTGGAAGGACATGACCTTGCAATGGGCTGGCATGCCTACCTTTGGTATGGCCAGGATAGAGTCCATTTTAAGCAACATAGTATTAGGAGCTCTCTCTATAAAATTTGGACAGAACTTAAACAGGCCTTCTATGTTAAAATTCCGTTGTGGGTGTCTCCTCTTGAGGCATTTATAAGACCTTCTTTTCTTCTCAAGGAAAAGGTGCTAAGCTATGGAGACCTGTTGGATAAGGGAGAAAATCTAAAATGCAAAATAATGTTAGAACAACAGAAGGTGTCTTTGTCTTGGTGGGAATCTTTACAACTTCATGCAAGATTTAAAACTGACAAGTTGAAGGGTTTCTATACAAAAAGTGCGGACATAGATAAAATTTGTCTGAGCTCTGACAGGTATCTTATTAAGAAACTCTATGGCTTCTTATTAAACTATAAGATGGCAGATGAAATGGTCAAGCCCACAATGATAGCATGGGTGCGCGATTTGGGATATAATATAGATTTGGACTTGTGGTCAAAAGTTTGACAAATATTAAAATAACCAAAGTTGTAGCGTTTAATGAAAACATCTATAAAATGTTTTTTAGGTGGCACCTTTCACCTGATAGGTTGTCTAAGTTCTCCCCAACAATTTCTCATTCCTGTTGGAAATGTAAGAAAAATGTGGGCACTTATTACCACTTGTGGTGGGTTTGTAGCTTTGCACATAAATACTGCTCAATGATTAAGAAATTACTACAAGAAATCATAGTAACTGAGATCCCTTTCAAGCCTGAACTGTTTCTCCTTAATATTATTCCTGAGGTTTATGTAAAGCAAGATCGATATTTTATGATACACGGCCTAACTGCTGCCAGAATTCTATATGCCAAATACTGGAAAATTGACAAAATATCAGACAGGAATTTATTTCAAAACTTTTTAATGTTGCAGAAATGGACTTGTTGACAATGAGACTTAAGGGCAAAGAAGATGAGGTTTTCTATGCCAGTTGGAATAAACTGTACAGTTGGTTGAATATATGTGTAAAATAGTTAAAACTTTATGCTGCCATATTTTTTTTCTTGTACCTTTTGCGATGACACTTCGTATTTAAGCAAATATTAATTTGTCTTCTGTTAAAATTTGAAATCTATAAATAAAATATTTTAAAAATGATTAAAGGTTTACAGCAATATCATGGCTTTGGCAAGGGGAAGTTCTGCCTCACCAACCTTTTGGAGTTATTTCCAAAAGTGAACAAGCATGTGTAGACTACGGTGACCCAGTAGACATTATATACCTGGACTTTCAAAGGGCTTGTGATAAGGTACCTCACCAAAGATTCCTGAGTAAACTTAGCAGTCATTGGATAAGAGGACAGGTTCTTTTATGGATTAAAAACTGGCTACATGATAGGAAGCAAAGAATAGGACTCAATGGGCAGTTCACACAAGGGGGGGAAGAAAGCAGTGGGTTCCCACAAGGATCAGTATTAGAGCCAGTACAATTTAATGTATTCATCAGTGTTATGGAACTTGGGGTGAGTAGTGTAGGGCCAAGTTTGCAGATGAAACAAAATTATTCAGGATGTTGAAAATCAAGGCTGACTATAAAGAGATCCAAGAGAACTTCCATAAACTGAGTGAGTGGGCAACAATGTGGCAAACTGTTGCTTACTAGCATACGAGCCAATCAGAAGTTAATTAAAAAATGTGATTCCACCTTAGAGGAGCTGTTATATGGCCTGCTGGCCTGCCCTTTGATCTGGATTGTCGTGGGCTTGAGGCAAATAAGTAAATATCTAATAAATAAAAAATAAATAAAGTTCAGTGTTGATAAGGGTAGGGTGATACACATTGGGACAAAAATTCCAAACTTCTAGTATAGACTAACAGGGTCTGAACTTGCTGAGACTGAGAGGGGGAAAGATCTTGGAGTTGTAGTGGATAACTCAGTGGAAGTTTGAACCCAGTATGCTACAGTGATGAAAAAGACAAACTCTGTGTTAGGGATAATTAGGAAAAGGACTGAGAAGAAAACAGTTGATATTGTAATGCCCCTGTATAGAACTATGGCAGGGGTGGCAAAACTTGCTTAACATAAGAACCACACAGAATAAACATCAGATGTGTGAGAGCCACAAGACATGAACAAATATTACACACACATTTTTACTGAAAAATATGCAAATTTGCTTTTTAGTAACATTAAATGAGACTGCCAAAATTAAACAAAAGGGGTAAAAACAGATATCGATGATATTCATTTCTATCAATGATATTTATTTGTTTGCTAATTATATTTATTTGTCTAAGGGAGAGAGAGAGAGAAAGGTGGAAAGAAAGAATGAAAGAGGTAGAAAAAAAGAGAGAGAAACAAAGAAGGCAAATAGATGAGGAGGGGGAAGGAAGGAAGGGGGAGAGAGAGAGAGAGAGAGAAAGCAAATAGACTGGGAGCCTGCTGGGAGCCGCACAATATGTGTGAAAGAGCCGCATGCAGCTCCTGAGCCACCATTTGGCCACCCCTGATCTATGGTGTGGCCTAATTTGGAATACTGCGTACCGTTCTGGTCAGCATATCTCTAAAAGGACATTGCAGAGCTGGAAAAAGTACAGAGGAGGGTAACCAAGACAATTAGGGGGTTGGAGCACCATCGCTATGAGGAAAGGCTGAAGAGTCTGGGACTTTTCAGTTTAGAAAAGAGATGGCTAAGGGGGGAACATGATAGAGGTTTATAGAATTATACATGAGGTAGAGAGAGTTGACAAAGAGACATTTTTATCCCTCTCCCAAAATACTAGAACTTGAGGGCACCCAGTGAAATTGATGGAAAGTAATTTCAGGACAGACAAAAGGAAATACACTTTACACAGAGAGTGATTAAAATGTGGGATTTACTGCCAGAGGATGTAGTGATGGCTACAGGAATAAACAGCTTAAAAGGGGGCTTAGATAGATTCATGGAGGATAAGTCTACTAGCCATGGTGACTGAGGAGAACTTTCACATTCAGAGGCACTAAACCAGGAGGCAACATCAGGGGAAGGCCTCAGCCTCTGTGCCCTGTTGTTGGCCATCCAGAGGGGCAGATTGGCCTCTGTGTGAGACAGGAGCCTGGATTAGATGGACCATTGGTCTGATCCAGCTAGGCTCTTCTTATGTTCTTAGAGGTCAGGTATTCATTATTCCATGCCCAGGTTCTTGAGGAGAACCATAGCTTGGTCAGCATCTTCCAAGATATCAGTAGCGGAGGGTTAGCTATGTGGGGGGACAGTATCTAACCCCGCTAGGTGCACACCCTCTTGACAAATGATGGCAGCAACAAGGGCTAAGGCAGTGAGGATAGAGAAGGTTGTGGGCATCTGCTGTATCACACACATACTTCAGGTAGGCTGTGAGGAATTCCCTGACCCTGGTGGGAAAGAATGTCATTAGAGCCCTGTATGAGATGCACAGGTAGGCTACAGGGCACTGTCACAAGAACATCAAGGGCGATAAGCTGCTTTTTGAGATGGAGGCAGGTTTGGATATCCATAGCAGTGCCATGGGCAAGCTGTAGGCACAAAGTGGGAATTCCACCTAGCTCATGTTAGGGAGGCTGATGGACCAGCAGAGGGCCCTTCTTGAGGTGGCAGGGTGGGTGATAAGTAACGTTAAGGCATCAGGGACAGGGATTCCACATCCTGAAGCCTGTGTGGCCTGGGGTTCTCCCAGTGGCCTTCTAAGCTGAAGCGAGTCCCACCCACACTGCTCCGACTGCCTTTACAACCTCCACAGCATACTCCATCCCCCCCCCCCCCCCCCCGCTCAGTTGTACTGCTGCTGTCTGATTTTCTTGGGGTTACAGCTCTGCCCACCCAGCTGCTGCCCACAGGGCTGTCAACCTTCAGGTGGGGCCAGAAGTCCTCCCAGAATCCAACTGGTCTGCAGACTACAGAGTGTTAGAACTTTTGTTCAATATTCAAGAAAATTCAGGGTTATGGATCTTGCTTTCTGGAAAGAAGAGACTACTTCCTCTAGTTTAAAATCTTTATTACTAAAGAAAAACGGGATTAGCTACAAATCAACAACAACAAAAATGCTTTCTAAGGAGCTGCATTGTGCTCTGTCTACACACTAAGACGTTCTTCTAGACAGTGAGAGATTACAATGGAGGATCTCTCCTTCTTCTTGACCCTTGAAAGGAAACACCTGATGTCAGTAACCAATTAGCACAACAGAACACCTTTAGGTTTCCCGGGTTTAGAGTTAATTGGCCAGCTGCCAGGCATCACTTCCAGGTTAAGCCTAGGTAAACAAACAAGTTGCATAGGTTAACCCTATAATGACTGAAATTGCCAGGCCTTGTCTTATATACTCATTTTTCCAACACAGAGGGCAGTTCCCATTTGGAAAGCGGACTATATGGCATCACATCCCAGCTGAGCTCCATTGCCTTTCCAGTTCCTGCCCTACCCAGTCTCTGCCCCCAAATCTCAAGGAATTTCCTAAAACAGAGTTGGCAGCCTTTTAAGTATTGAGCAGGAGGCGATGAATCCAAACAAACAGGCTTTTATTCAGTGACATTGTTCAGCTCAAAAGACAACTCTATGAGAGCAGCACTTTCATTTATACTGTTCCAACACATAACTTTCAACAATGTAACTATATACAAGCAATACTATTGGACCCAAGCAGGGCTCAGCGATTGGGTATCTAGAATGGCTTCAGGATCAATGGGAGTCTTTATTAATCAGCCAATAGGAATTGGAGCTTTAGGATACCAGAGCCCTTTCCAAGCTATTACTGCTTCATATTCTAAATACAAACACAACACTCCTCCCCCCTAAGTTCAAACAACAAAGTCCCTTAGGTGTGGGGGCAGTCGCCTAGTCCGTCGGGACCGGCACAGAAAGGGTGGATCCAATGGAGAACGTCCTCTTAAATCTGGGGACTCCCTATGGGCCAGCATGAGCTGTGGCGGTGGACTCAAGGGGGAGTGGTCCATAAAGTCCGGGAGCTCCGAGAGTTCCAGGGCATGACCCAGCTCTGGCAGGGGGCCTACCTCATTCTGAGCTGGCAGTGGCTCGGCAGATTGTTCCCTTGGGATGTCCCAAGCTGGAGTTGGTGGAGGGCTGCCCTCTGTCAGGCAACTCTCCTGGGCGCTGGCATCTTGCTGTGCCAGGAGATCTCCCAGGCCAGCCTCAGGAACCAGGGTGCATTGCAAATGTTGTCCCGACGCAGGAACTGGGGAGCGTGGCAAGCGTTGCTCCGGCTCAGGAACTGGGGAGCGTTGCAAGCATTGTTCTGGCTCAGGAACTGGAGAGCATTGCAACCGATCCTCCAGCACTGGCCACTGGCGTCTCAGCTGGGCCAGATGTCTGCGACGGACCTGCCCCATGTCGTCCCTCACCTCGTAGGATATAGGCGCTGACTGCTGGAACCCAGTGTGGATCTGCTCCATAGTTCCAGGCGTACCCCACATCTCCAGGCGCAAAGGACCGAGTGGACCCTGTCGCGATAGGGTCACAGTGGACGTCCGGCGCCAGGTCAGGGTGAAGGTGGCTCAGGTGGGTGGACAGCTGGCAGCACATAAGCAGCTCCGCTGGTGACTTCCCAGTGGTGGCGTGCAGCGAGGAGTGCTGCTGCAACAAGAACCCGGCGAGCTTGGCTGGGAAATTCCCATCACCCATCCTGCGGAGCGAGTCCTTGACTGTTTGCACCATTCGCTCAGCCTGACTGTTCGTCTCGGGGTGGAAAGGAGCTGAGGTGATGTGCCGAATACCCTGCTCATCCAGGAAGGTCTGGAACTCTGCAGAGGTGAATTGAGTTCCATTGTTGGACACGAGGAGGTCCGGCAGGCCAAAGGTGGCGAAGAGACGGTCTAGGCAGCGGGCAACAATGGCCGGTGTCATGGAGGTGACAGGGATGGCCTCCAACCACTTGGAATACGCATCCATGATAATCAAGAGTGTCTGGCCCTGGAAGTGCCCAGCAAAGTTCACATGAATGCAGGACCACAGGCCCCTTGGCTTCTCCCATGGATGAACAGGAACCTCTGGAGCTGCTGGCCTTGACTCCTGGCACGGCTGACACGTCCAGACCCACCGTTCAATCTGCTGAATCATGCTGGGCCACCAAACATAGCTCCTAGTGATGGCCTTCATCTTAACAATGCCCAGGTGCCCTTCATGCAAGATGTCCAACACCCGTTGGCGAAGTGGGGGAGGGACAACGACTCTGTTTCCCCACAACAGGCATTCCTTGTTTACCAACAGCTCAGACGATCTCGACAGGAATGGCTGGAATTTGGCATCGAGAGTCCCCGACGGCCATCCCCTCCACACATGGTTGTATACTCGGCTGAGCATTCGATCCCGGCCAGTGTGGAATGCTACGTCAGCAACGGAGAGCGGAGGCTGTGGCAGCTCCTCAATCAGCAAGACTTCCTGGAGTGGGGCCTCGGGCAGTCCTAAAGACGGAAGTGGCAGATGGCTAAGGGCGTCAGCATGTCCGATGGTCTTGCCGGGCATGTAGAGGAGGCGGAAGGAGGGGGGGATAGAAGAACTGCCCAGCGCATCATCCGGGGGGACAAAATCTGGGGGGGTTGACGGTCAGCCATGAAGATGCCAAGCAGCAGCTTGTAGTCGGTGACGATTTCAAATTCCCACCTGTAGATGAAATCATGAAATTTCTTCACTGCAGCAATGATTGCAAGTGCCTCTTGATCTATCTGGGCGTAGTTTCTCTCAGCGGGGGATAGCGTTCAGGAATAGAAAGTAATAGGGGCCTCCCAGCCAGATGGCAACTGGTGATTGAGCACGGCCCTGATCCCTTAAGGCGATGCATCACATGAGGGGCTTCTTCTCATCATAGTGCATGAGAACAGCATCGGAGGCAAGGAGGGCTTTGACGGCTTGGAAGGAGGTGTTTTCCCGGCGACCCCATGCCCATGGAGCTGACTTGTCCAGTAAATGATGGAGTGGTTCTGCAAGAGTTGCTTTGTTGGGCAAGAAGGCATGATAAAAGTTCAATAGTCCTAAGAAGAACTGCAGCTCTTTCTTAGACTTCGGAGGGGGTGCATTGCGGATTGCAGCAACCTTGTCCGGAGCAGGGTGGATGCCATCTGCGTCTAGGCGGTAACCCAGGAATTGAATGGTAGGGACGAAGAGCTCGCATTTCTCCAGCTGAAGGCCAATGTCCTGTAGCCGATGAAGGACCTCTCACACCCGAGTAGCCAGTTCAAAATCAGAGGCCCCGGCAGTTAAGACGTCATCGAAATAGGGTACGACACCAGGCAGACCCCGAAGAAGTCACTCCATAAGTTCTTGAAAAATGCCAGGGGCGATGCTTACCCCGAACTGCAGCCAGTTTACTTTAAAAGCACCTCAGTGCGTCACGATAGTCTGTGCTTTGGCTGTGGCTGCATCTACCGGCAACTGCTGATATGCCTGGGCGAGGTTGATCTTGGTGAACACCCGGCCCCCAGAGACCGAGGCTAGAAGGTCGCTCACCACAGGAACCGGGTATGCATGCAGCTGTAGGGCCCGGTTGATGGTGCACTTATAGTCAGCACACAAACGAATGGAGCCATCGGACTTGAGGGGAGTGACGATAGGTGTCTCCCACTTGGTATTGGGAACTGGCTCGAGGATCCCTTGGGCCAACAGCTTATCAATCTGCTCGTCAATCTTGGGCTTGAAAGCGACGGGGCAGCGTCTGGGCTTGAGGCGGATTGGTGGTACGGCAGGATCCAGGACCCTTGTAGCAGCCTAGCTCTGTCTTGAAAACCTCCGGAAACTCTGTCTCAAGGTCCATAAAAGGCTGCGGCTCAATTTGGTTCACACCAACAACGTCTATGCCCAAGGTGGCAAACCAGTCCAGCCCTATCAGGCTTATGCGGCGACCCTCTACCACGAGCAGGTTTAGACGGCCGGAGAATTTCTTATATTTGACCTGGACTGTGGCGATGCTGACGACTGGAACTCAGTTCCTCTGGAAGTCAAACAGCTGTAGGGTGCATCTTTGAAGGCGGTGAGCAGCGAATCGCGGGCAGACTTGTTGGAAAGTGCTCCAAGAGACAATGGACAATGCTGACCCAGAGTCTACCTCCGTCTGGCACACTCAACCTTCAATGAAGACGGTGGCTTTGATTTTCGGACACAGATGTAGCCCCTGGTGTATATATAGGCAGTTGGTGTAGTCCTTGAACATTGCTTCATTGCTGTACCTTTGTCTTTGCCTGGACGGCCGAGATGACTTGGAATGATATGATTGGCTGGGGGCATTCACAGACCCTTGGGTACGCTGGAACTCGTCTGGAGCATCACAACCCTGAGACAAGTGACATACTTTGGTGAGGTGGCCCGCTTTCCCACACACATGACAGATGGCATCGCGGAACTGACAGTCTCTATGTGCATGTGCACCTCCGCAACCATTTCTTTCCACACACATGACAGATGGCATTGCAGAACTGACAGTCTCTATGTGCATGCGCACCTCCGCAGCTGTTTCTTCGGGGGCTTTTTTGAGAGCAGCGCGGGCTTTTGCGATGGCAGCGCAGCTTCTGATTGGCCCTCGCGTTGAAAACTCCATCATCGGACACATCGGATTGGTCGTCCCGGGCGTCATCACTCACAGTTCGAGGAGGGATAGGTTGGCAGCCTCTACTCTCATGGCCTCTTTGAGGGCCGATTCATATGTGAGAGTCTTTAGTAAGAGTAGGGCTTGCCTGATGCTCTCGTCTCTGAGGCCACAGAGCAGCCGATCTAGGAGGATGGACTTCAAATCGGTGAAGTGACAGTCTCGAGCAGCCCACCTCAGTGCAGTGAGGTACTCCATGACAGACTCGCCCTCCTTCTGGTTCCGCTGATGGAACGCGCATCAATGGGCAGCAGCTGACGTCTTCGGGGTGAAGTACTCGGTCAGCCAGAACTTGATGATGCCGAGAGGGGTCTCGAGTAACTTAGAGGGGGCAACTAAATCTCGAGGAGTATCGAATACAGCCTGGCCGCAGGTACTCAGAAAAGTGGCGCAGCAGACATCATCTCCGTCAATATGATTTGCTATGAGGTAGCATTCAAACCTATCGAGGTATGAATCCCAGTTCCCAACCTTTGGGTCGAATGGTTCGATATGGCCCTTGGGTGCCATGCCTGTAGTGATTTAGCTCTGGGAGCCCTTAGTGATTTCAGCTGGGCAGGCATAGTGATTTCAGCCATTCAGTTAGGACTGGGATCCCATCCTCATCACCAGTTTTAAGTATTGAGCAGGAGGCGATGAATCCAAACAAACAGGCTTTTATTCAGTGACATTGTTCAGCTCAAAAGACAACTCTATGAGAGCAGCACTTTCATTTATACTGTTCCAACACATAACTTTCAACAATGTAACTATATACAAGCAATACTATTGGACCCAAGCAGGGCTCAGCGATTGGGTATCTAGATTGGCTTCAGGACCAATGGGAGTCTTTATTAATTAGCCAATAGGAATTGGAGCTTTAGGATACCAGAGCCCTTTCCAAGCTATTAGTGCTTCATATTCTAAACACAAACACAACACAGCCCTAGCTGTCCTCCTTTCTTGGGACAGCCAAATGATTTCCTGGTCTTATCTCTGTGTGACATTTTCTCTGTGCTGCAGAAGTAGTGGTGCCAGCTCTAGATTGGGAAATACCTGGAGATTTGGGGGGAGGAACCCAAGGAGAGCAGGGTTTGGGGAGGGGATGCATTTCAGTGGGTTATAATGCCATAGAGTCTACCTTCCAAAGCAGCCATTTTCTTTAGATGAACTGTTCTCTATTGCCTGGAGATCAGTTGTGGTAGCTAGAGATCCCCAGCTACCACCTGGAGGTTGGCAAACTGCACAGAAGTAAGCTCCGCTGGGGGCTTCCTGTTCTAAGAAATGGCTGTTTTGTACAGAAAAATGGTGGCTATCTTAAATGGGCACATAGAGTCATGGGACCCAAGTTCTTGTGTCTGTCAAAGTGATTGATTCCCAACTATTACCACACCATTAGCTCTCAAAGATGAAATATCAAATGACCATCTTGGATTATTAAGAAGCAAGTTACCTAATGAAGAAATAGTCAGGAACCAACTTACTAGATATTTAAGACTAGTGGCACCTGATCTACTTTCTCTTACTTTCTTCTCATTTATTTCTTCCCTGTAGCTTTTTGCCATGTGGTTCTACTTGCCTGTGTTGCTGGTCCTTTATTTCTTTCGCCGATGGTACCGGGAAAGACAGACCGTGGAGAACCTGACAGAGAAATACGTCTTCATCACCGGCTGCGACTCTGGCTTTGGGAACCTGCTTGCCAAGCAGCTGGATATGACAGGCATGAGGGTTTTAGCAGGATGTTTCACCCAGAAGGGGGCTGAGGAGCTGGAGAAGGCCACATCCGACCGCTTGAAGACTACCATCCTGGATGTTACCAACACAGAGAGTGTTGCAGCTGCCGCCGATTGGGTGAAACGATGTGTGGGGGATAAAGGTGACTGGTTGTCTCTACTTCATCATGCCATACCTAGTCTGTGTGCAGGCAGAACCAGTGACATGAATCATTTAGGATGACCAACTGACCTGATTTTTTAAAAAAACAAAACAAAACAAAAACAACAACACTATGATTTGCCCTTAAGAGCAGCTTAATGTAAGAAAGGACATAGGGAACAGATTTGGATGGCATGGAGTTTAATGTTCTCACCTGATGATGTCTGCAGATAAAGGTGCAGTCTAACACACAGCCACAGAGACTAAGTGGGAAGCTTGCAACCTTAGGAACAGTGTGGGAGTAGCTGCTAGGACAACACTACTGCCAGTAGTAGGACCTCATGCTCCTTAGTATTCTCAGTAGATGCTGATAATGAGGTGTGTGTGGTGGGGTGATGACTTGTGTGCAGGTGGAGAGTCTCTTGGGACAAGCTCATTTGAACGCCTGCTTTCGGGCTGTGTTAAACTCTGCTAACATTGCCTTTGCAGAGTACCAGCTACCCAAGTTTCTTTGGGTCATGGTGATCCTTTTGCAGTCCCTGGCTGTTAATCAGTAGGGTTTCCAGGTTCACCAGCAGGGCAGGCGCAGGGCATGGGTTAGAGCTGCTATTTCCAGGATGGGAAACTCCTAGAGATTTGAGGGTGGAGCCTGGGGAGAACAGGCACCTTAGTGGCATACAATACCATCCAGCCCACCCTCCAAAGCATCCATTTTCTCCAGGGTAGTCTGGAGTTGAGCTGTTATTTCAGGGGTTCCCAGATTCTACCTGGAGGCTGACCTCCCTATATCAGGTGGAATTACCACTGTCATAGTTTTGTCAAGCACTTTGAAGACAAAATCATGATCATTCCCTCTGACCTGGATACAACACTGGATTTAAATTCTGTATCAGAGTATATCTTGGACTTGGCTAGTCCCAGTTGCTTGGATATGTTTCAGCTTTCACCTGAGGATGACAAGTTACTTGGAGAGGTCTGTGCCCCTGCGTGTTGTCTTGATCCCTGTCCTCTTAACTAGTTGTAGCCAACTGTGAAGTTCTGGTTGATATGGGCACTTTAATGCTGAAAGCGCTTTGATAGTCGTGTAGCATCTGCCCGAATGCAGGCAGTTATTAGTAACCTGGTGAAAAAAGCAACCCCTGTGATTCACACCAGAGTAGTTATGGGCTGATTTACAGTTTACCATTTGGGAGCAGGATGCTGGAGTGGATCACAGCCACTTAACTCCTGTTACACTTGGATGATGATCATTACTGCAAATGTGTTGTAATTTTGTCCTGCCATTTATTCAGCATAGCAATGCTTTCATTCTTTAGCTAGAGTCAAGGCATCCTCACATTTACCACATATTCTCAAGGGGGACAGAAGTGTCTTGCTTAATTGGCATATTATAAAATCACTGATTCATCATTCATATATTTGATACCCCATCTAGTTGTATGATAGCCCCAACTGGCAACAGAGTTGGCTGCAGCCCTTGATAGTTGTCATTAATCCACAGCCTGAGCAGGGAAGCACCGAGCAGGGAAGTTATTTACCCAAGCTGCAGTGTTTTGTGGCTACTAGAATGTGTCATCTGTTAGAAATATGTGCCTAAATCAAAACCTAATGTCTAGTAATTATAGGTTTAACTTGTGTATCCCAGTGTTTTGCAGCTTGATCCAGAGAAGAAACCTGGCAGCTGACCAATTGATGGAAAGCCCGCGAATCTTCAGGACTATTGTATTTCTAATTGGTTGTTGTTTCATAGGTGATTTGTCCTAGGGGTCAGGAAGAAGGACAGAATCACCATTCTGTCTCAGTCTGTTTGTAGGATGTGTTAGGACATAGATGGAGGAACTATGACGCTCCTAAGGAAGCATGTTTTGTTTATTTCATAGGATTCCCGTATTCCCTTCCCTTTAGTAAATAAATACTTTTAAACTAAAGGAACCAGTCTCTTCTTTCCAGGAGCAAGATCCATAACTCTGATTTTTTTCTCTAATATAGAACCAAAAGTTCTAACAACTGGTAGCAGAGGATGGTTTTTCTGCCATAAGCTTTCTGGATAGATTGAGAAAGACAGAGAGGGAATTTAAAAGCGAGGGAATTTAATTTAACAGTGAGGGAATTGCCATGAGCAAAGGAACCTCTGAGTGGATTTGATTTTTGCCATAGTTTTTGCCTGCTGTTTAAGCCCCGGAGGGAGCTCAGATGTGCTGCGAGAGCCTCAGAGAAGCTGCTGAAAGAACAAAGAAACACAGAGGAGTTTCCATGGAAACAGAAAGCAACAAAGCTGAATGCAAGGTGAGCGGGGAGCCGGAGCCGCTGCTGAGACAAGCTGCTTTTAAACCCAGATAGATGAGCATCACAAACGCACAGAGGGATTCCAGTGAAGCAGAGGAGAGGCAGCCAGATTCCAGCACGAGATCCAAAGCCACAACAAAGGAAAGCCCTGCTTCGTCATTGGACTCTAGCAAAGAGGCCAAGGCAGCACCAAAGAATCCCCCTTGTCAGCCTGCACATCTGCCTGCAGCCCCAAGGGACGTGAGTACTAAAATGGCTTTTCAGGCCCCATCTCAGGAAATGCCCAATTGTAGACTCACAAAGTCTAACTATCCGTGGTGGGAGGAGTATTTGAAGAGTCATCTACAGACTCACAATGCCCTTCAAGTATTAACAATAGAAAATCCCCCAGAGACAGACCCTGATAGGACCCAATTTCTTATGATGGACGGTTTCACTAAAGCTCTGGTCCTAGAGAGTATTCCCCACATAGAGGTGCTAGGATTAAATGGGCTTGCCACATCCAGACTGATGCTTAAACACCTAAAGAAGAAGTTTGATAAACACAGCAAGAGTAACATTTACTTCCTCAAAGGACAGATCTTTGATTTCAGGATGAAGGAGGGAGGCTGTTTACTCAAAGAGATGGACCAATTAATGGCCATTTACACACAACTTAAGGACTTAAATGAGGTGCCCAGTGATACTGATATGATTTCTTCAATTCTTAAGGGTCTGCCTGGCTCCTATAAGTCAGTAACCAGTATGCTTAGACTGCAAGATGATCTGAAGTTAGAGGGTCTTTTATCTGCACTTACTGAAGAATATGATTCTAGACAGCCTAAAGGAAGTTTGTCTGATGAAATGTCTGTTTTGAGCCTAAAGCATGGACAGAAATTTAAAAAGAAAGTGGCCTGTTATTTGTGTCAAGAAAACCATTATGCAAAATTGTGTCCTTATAAGAATGTGCCAGACGGTGAGCCCCAAGAACAACAAAGAGCCACATGCACACATGGTTTCAGTAACAAAGAACCAGTGAGCGAAAGGGGAAGCCATTATGGGAGGGGCAGAGGTCACGTTTCGCACGCACAGCACAGAGGAGGAAAGTTTGCTGCAAAGCCACAGTGCAGAGATCATGCTTTTAGAATCACTGATGACTTTGATAAAGAAAATAAGAAAGTGTTTTTAATTGATTCCGGATCATGCATTCATGTCTGTAAGACAAAAGACTGGTTTTGTAACTTGGATGTTGAGAATAAACCAAGGATTTTTCAAGCTAACAGAGAATTGCTAGATGTGAAAGGTGTTGGGACTGTGCAATTGAGATTGTGTACCACAGATGGTGAATTAATAAATGTGGAATTATAAAATACTGCTTATGTGCCAGAAGCTGTAGACAATTTAATTTCAACAAAAAGGCTTTTAGACACTGGACATGCTGTCCTGCTCAAGAAGGAACAGGGAAGTAAGATTACCACTGAGAATGGAGAGTTTGAATTTGAAGTGGAAGAGAGAAATGGGTTTCATTGCCTTGTGGACTGTGATGAGGAAACAGAGACTTTTGATGCTGATCTTGATGAGGAAATTGAGACTGTTAATGACAATAAGGAACAGATTTGCCAGACTAGTGATGCCGAATGTGATCACAAAGAATGTTTATTTGCGTGGCATATAACATTTGCGCACAGAGGAATGAAAAGCATTGAAAAGTTGTTAAAAGAGTGTGGAATACCTGCTTTAAATTGTGATAAGTCAAAAGCCAGATGTGAAACATTTCTTAAAGCAAAGGGGACTGCCCCACATTATGCTGGGAAACATCCAGCTCAGAATGAAGAATTTCTAGAGACTGTGTACAGTGTACAGTGATCTTGTTGGGCCATTGCCATCTCTGGGTGGGAACAAATATTTTGTGACTTTCACAGAGAATAAAACAAAATACACTTATGTGTATATACTGAGAAGTAAGGATGAGACATTGCAAAAATTCAAAAATTATGTGGCCATACTTAGAAATAAATTTGGCAAAGCACCTCAAAGCTTATAGACAGATGGAGGTGGTGAATATTGTAAAGCTGAATTTAAACAATTTCTGCAAGAGCAAGGAATTCAGCATAAAGTATGCATTGCACATTCACCCCAGCAGAATGGATCTTCTGAAAGATTGAACAGAACCATTCAAGAAATATGCAGAGCTATGCTGATGCATTCTGGACTACCTAATGGTTTATGGGCCGAAGCTGTTAACACAGCAGTGTATTTACACAACAAAATGCCTTCAAAGGTTACTGGGACTTCTCATTTTCAGGCCTGGTTTGGAAAACAGCCTGGTCTCAAGCATATCAAAGCTTTTGGTGCAAAAGGGTATGTACACATACCAAAGGAGAAAAGGGGAAAGCTTCATCCCAAAACTGAAACTGGAATTGTTGTAGGCTATCCTGTTGGTGGAAAAGGATACAGGATATACAACCCCAAACCCGCACAGTTGGGGGACGCAATGTTGTTTTTGTTGATGAGACTGTATTGCCTAGTGTTTCCACTGCAGCTGATCCACAGATGTCTGGGAGTGAACCTGATGAGTTCGTTGCTTGGCTACCTGTAGTGACCGCTGGTGAACTGGCTGGGGAACTGGCAGGGGAACCAAAAGGTCCACCTTCTGAGGAAACTACTGAAACAGAAGGGGAAGCAGAGGCCACGCCAGAGGAGGCAGCTGAACCCACAGCAGAACCCATGGCTGAATCCACACCCAGTGTAAGACGATCAGAAAGGAGCACTAAAGGGCAACTTGCAAAGAGATATGGATTTTGTGAACTTGTGCAATCTGCAAAAGAACCCAAGAATTGGAAGGAAGTTTGCAACTTACCTGCGAGTGAAAGAGGCAGATGGCTTGAAGCAATGGAACAAGAGATGCTGTCCATTAGCGAAAAAGAGGCCCGGACTCTCACTCAGCTACCCCAAGGCAGAAAGCCTGTTGGATGTAAATGGGTTTTCAAGATAAAGCACAAGGAAGATGAAACTGTGGAGCTATACAAAGCACGTTTAGTAGCTAAAGGCTACTCACAGCAATATGGAACTGATTATTTTGAAACTTTTGCTCCAGTCACTGACCAAGCAACATTCAGAACACTTCTAAGTGTTGCAGCATCTAGGAACATGATAGTAGAGCATCTTGATGTAAAGACTGCTTTTCTCAATGGAGAACTATTTGAGGAAATCTACATGGACCAACCTGAAGGCTTCAAGGTCAAAGGTCAAGAAAACTTCATCTACAAACTCAACAAGGGACTCTACAGCTTAAAGCAAGGTGCAAAAGCCTGGTATGACAAACTTACTGAACTTTTAAAGAAGCAAGGGAAAGCTGAACCTTGTCTCTACACTAGAATCAGAAATGGACAATACCAGTTTGTTCTTGTTTATGTTGACGACTTGATCGTGGCTTGCCAAAACAGAGGAGACATCAAAGCAATAGCTGATGGACTGAATAAGGAAGTAGAAGTCAAACAGCTAGGAAATGTTCAACACTACCTCGGGATGCAAATTGAAAGACTCAAGGATGGAACTTTTCTTCTATGCCAGAAAAGAAAGATTATGGACTTTATTGAATCTGTTGGCATGAAGAACTGCAAAGCATCATCGATTCCACTTGAACCTGCATATCTGAAAGAAAAGGACGGCACACCACTCAAGGACATAGGAGGATACAGAGAGGCTGTTGGAAAACTTTTGTATCTGAGTAAATCCACTCAACCAGATATTACAGCGGCAGTTGGATTTTTAAGCAGGAAAGTAAGTTCGCCAAATCACCATGATTGGAGTGCAATAAAGAAGATGGCACGTTACCTCAGAGGGACAATGGACTTGAAACTGAAAATTGCACCAACTGAAGGACCAAGACTAGTCAGCTACATGGATGCCAGTTGGGGAGAAGAGATGAACAACTACAAGTCTACCAGTGGACACCTATTCTTTTATGGAAATGGACTGATACACTGGACTAGTAGAAAGCAGATTGTTGTAGCGCAATTCACAGCAGAAGCTGAATGCATTTCAGCAGCAAGTTACCAAGCACGGTTTCTATATAGCTGTAAAGATTTAAATAGACACATGAGTTTCTTTTAAAAAATCATGTTGATTTTAATGTCCCCACACACACACACACCTTTGCTATGAAACCATACACCAAAGGATCTGTGTGTGGTCTTATAGGGTGGAAGTTTCATTCTAATATGATGAGGGAGAGAAATCCCCCAAAGGTTTGCTGCCACATAAAAACCCAAACTATTGTGTGTATAACGATACATGAAAGGCCATGTAAAACTAATGACTTCTCTCCATAGCAACAGAATGTGTCAGTAATGAAGGGTGGGGCAAAGGTCATTGCAGAATCTTAGAAAATCAGCCACCATCATCTTTATTTCAGCCATTCAAGAAGCAAGCAAAGTTCTCCACATTTGCTATGTAGTAGGTTGGTTGCCTGTATTCACCAAAGGACAAGACTAAATATATGGATTTTTTTTTTCTCACACAGGGCTCTGGGGTGTAGTAAATAATGCAGGCATAGGTATACCATCAGGTCCCAATGATTGGCTGACTAAGGAAGACTTCGTGAAAATCTTAAGTGTCAACTTGCTTGGGTTGGTTGATGTGACACTGCAGATGTTGTCCCTGGTGAAGAGAGCCAGAGGAAGAGTGGTCAATGTGTCTAGCACGGTGGGAAGACTGGCAATGTTTGGTGGAGGCTACTGTCCATCCAAGTTCGGTGTGGAAGCATTCTCTGACAGTCTGAGGTAAAATATCAGCTCAGCAGTTTGTAATTTTAGCTGATTAACTGGCAAGTGCTTCTCCAGGTAAATCTGAAGTAACCTGATCCCCTGAGCTACACTAAATCAAAACAGATCCTGGGGAAGAGAGATGTGGTCAGGGACTATATGAGAAACTTCAAGCAGATGCCTCCACAGCTTGAGAAGCAAGTGACACATCCAGTCAACTTTGGTTGTTTCTGGGTCAGGGAACTGGGGAAAAGAATACAGAATTAAGGTTTCCAAAATACATGCATGATTTAATATTGGATGGGTGGTTGCCAGTCCAGGATCTTCTCACTAGTGGCCAGTCCAGGATCTTCTCACTCCTATTGCTTACCAGGGAGACTTGCCTAACTACCTTACTCTTTTCATTAAGAAGGATAATTAATCGAGGAACTTTATTTATAATTAAAATATTTCTAAGCCACCGGTCTCAAAAATACATGCAGTTACATCGAGAGCCAGTGTGATGTAGTGGTTAAGAGTGTCAGATTAGTATCTAGGAGACCCAGGTTCGAATCCCCACTTGTGGATTGGAAGCTCGCTGGGTGAACTTGAGTCAGTCACATTCTCTCAGCCTAACTTACTCAACAGGGTTGTTGTGAGGAAAACTGTGAGGTGAGGAGAGGAGAATCATGTAAATCACCTTGGGTCCCCATTGGAGGGAAAGGTGGGGTATAAAGGAAATAAATAAATAAATAAAAATTCTCAGGGTCATGCATATTAAAACTACGACATAGCGTATCTTTCCTATTATATAAAGCTGTTTTCAAGATTCCATGGGGCAAGATTCCATGGGGTGCCAAAATCAGTTGGCTGAATGGACTACCACTCAAAAGGGGGTCCCTGGCCACTGGCTGCATTCTCTCCCTGCTTTGCCTCAGTCCCTCCCACATAGCCACCAGCCAGCGTCTCGGCCTCAGTCTGGAGGGAGCCAGAGAAGGGGAAGGACCAACTGGGTGCTGGGTCCACCTTCTCCCCCCACTGCCAGGTGGGTCTAACTGTCCCCTCAGTGGCCTGCTTCTGTCAGTGAAAAGACAATGGACTTTCAGCATAACCCCCCTCCCCTGCACACTGCTAGC
This sequence comes from Lepidodactylus listeri, assembly GCA_029233225.1. Taxonomy (NCBI): domain Eukaryota; kingdom Metazoa; phylum Chordata; class Lepidosauria; order Squamata; family Gekkonidae; genus Lepidodactylus; species Lepidodactylus listeri. The sequence continues at coordinate 50,194,453 of JARCFY010000015.1, read as the reverse complement.
ATGCCCAGAAAAAACTGTCAGAATACACTGTGAAACGGGGGCATTTCACACAGCACCCCTTAGTGCTTCAGGACGAGTACAAGAACTGAAGAATGCTTGGGAGGAGGTTTCAAGGTAAACCGGCTCAGGAACACTTCCCCAATGGGAGAGGCACGTTTCTGTGTTAAAGGGCCAATATGTTCCATTAGGGAACCGGTACTAATACGGTTCTGTGTGAAATGCCTGACAGAAACCATTACTGAAGAGTTCCTGAAACGGAACTTATTGGCTGTGTGAAATTCCTTAGGCTCTTTCTCCTGCTTAGTGCCCATTGCTAGGCAACCAAGCTTGCTTCTCTGAAAGCCCCTTTCCACACCTATGTTGGGCTCTGGGAGAAAACTTATTGGGGCCAGTTGAACAGAATGCCATAGAGGCCACCCTCCAAAGCAGTCATTTTGTCCAAGGGAGGGGGGAAGATCTGTTGTCTGAAATTCAATTGTAATACCTGGTGATCTTCAGGCGCCACCTGGAGGGGGGCTACCCTAGGCGTAGCAGTCAGTGCTTCAGAGCAGGATCTGCTAGACCCAGGTTCTTGCTGAGTGGGTGATTTCGGGCCAGTCACAGACTTTAAGCCTACTTCACGAGGTTGTTGTGCAAGTCAAAAAGGGGGAGAGGAGAATGATATCAGCTGCTTCAGTCGCCATTGCAGAGAAAGACTACTTTTCCTCCAGGGGAAGTATGGTTGTCAATCTCCAGGTGAGGGCAGGAAATCACTCAGAATTACAAGTGCTCTCCAGATGGCAGAGATCAGTTCCACTGGAGAAAATGGTGAACTCTACTTCCTTATACCCTGCTGAGATGGACCCTTTATGACAGCCAGTGTGACATAGCAGTCAGGGCTTCAGAGCATGGTGGAGGCTGCGGGGGGGGGGATGGAAACTTGAAGAGTGAGGTTGATTATTGGCTGGGAAGGAGATAGGGTTGCCAACTCCAGGTAGAAAATTCCTGGAGACTTGAGGGATGGAGCCTGGAGACAGTGAGGTTTGATGAGGGGTGGGACCTCAAACAGGTACAATGCCATAGACTCCACCTCCAAGCCAGCGAGTCCCTCATGGGGAACCATTGTTGCCAATCTCCAGGTGGTGATTGGAGATCACTCAGAATTACAACTGTTCTCTAGGGGGGAGGGGGGAGGAGATGGAAAACTGAAGCCAGAGGGCAGATAACGATACATTGACAGTTGGCTGGGAAGTAGGGTTGCCAACTCCAGTTTGGGAAATTCCTGGAGATTTGAGGGGTGGACCCTGGAAAGGGTGAGGTTTCAGCAGGGGTGGGACTTCAGGCAGGTTCAATGCCATAGACTCCACCCTTCAAACCACCCATTCCCTCATGGGGAACCATTGTTGCCAATCTCCAGGGGTGGGATGGGGATCACGCTGAATTACAGCTGCTCTTCAGATGGTAGAGATCTTACCCTGGAGATAATGGTGGACTCTGTGTCATTATACCCTGCTGAGGTCGCCACAGCAAATCGAAACTGAGTGCCCAAGGTCGGGGCACTCTCCCAGAGCCTCTTTCTAGAACCCGTTGTATTTATTTCCACAACGGGCCTTATTCCTAGTAACACTATAAAATACATTTAAAAGAGGAGAGGGGGATGTTATGAGCCACTTTACTGAGGTATAAATGAAGCAAATAAAAATTCATTCATTTGCTGTTTTTTTATCACGATTTTCCTCGGAGTTTACAGTAGCATACATTATTCTCCTCAGGTCCATTTATACCTTCACAGCAACCATGTGAGGTAAGCTGAGAGAGAATGGCTAGCCCAAGGTCCAGCACTCTAACCACTAACCTACACACACCACAAAGAACAGACAACAACTGAATAGGGTTGTCAGTTCTGGGTCGGGAAATTCAGAGATCTGAGGGAAGAGTCTTGGAAGGGTGGGGTTTGAGGAGGAGAGGGACCACAGCAGGGTATGCCATAGAATTCCACCTTCCAAAGAAAAAGCAATTAAACTGTGTTCTATATATATTTCCCAAGTTAATGTGGAAGATAGTAGGTGATTGTATTCTACATACATCTATATTTTTATGTAGTTACGTTATTGCTGTATTTGTATTAGTACTAGTTTATTTTTATACATTTTATATTTGTATATCCTAATTTGTACATTTTATCAGGTTATGGTCATTTTTTTCTTATTTATTTGTTTTCTGGTGATGGAGTGTAAATCAAGAAAATGAAATGACTCCACCTTCCAAAGCAGTTGTTTTCTCCAGGGGATCTTATCTCTTTGGGCTGGAATTCAGTTGTAATTCCAGGGGATCTGCAGGACCCACATGGAAGGTCCCACATGGATGTTGGCAACCCTACAAACCAAGCCAAAGTACTCACCAGCCACCAAAAGCCCCCCCCCCCGCAGCTGCCATTCTATCCCCCGCCATGCCATTGGAGGGCTTTTTTGTGTGCTTTTTTAAAAATAGGCAATTGTTAAGATAGTTACAGCACAATAATGTTAAAAGTCTATTGTCACAATCTAGTAGCTCCTCCTCTGAATTTCCAGCTTCCGTTGTAGAAGGTTGTGGCAATAGATCATTATAATGTTATACCACTAGGGTTGCCAGACCCCCTGGTGGAGGCGGTTATTCCCCTGCTGCCATGTCCCATTGCCCCACCACTGATCAGCTGGCCAGCAGGGGGAACTTACCCCCCAAAAGAGGAAGGCCCAGTTTATGTGCAACAACATGTCTATGTCACTGCTCACGTAACCTGGAAGTTATGTCATCATGTCAGGGACATGGGGTGACACTCCAGTACTTGGGCAAAAATTCTATGGTAGAAGCTAAATTTATCATAGGGTTTTTGCCCAAACACCAGAGCGTTGCCACAATGTCCCTGACGTGATGATATCACTTCTGGGTCACGTGGGCATTTAAATGACATGATATCTGGGCATGCAGGAATTAAGAAATATTACAGTAATGAAGTCATAACAATGTAAATCAAGCCCTTAATTCCTTGTAAACCCTGTTCATTGAAGAGTGATCATTGTTATGACTTCATTAATTTAATATTTCTTAATTCCTGCATGCCCAGTTATCATATCGTATACATGCCCAGATATCATATACAGGTAGCAAGCCTCTGAATACCAGTGCTGGGAGGCAGCATCAGAGGAAAGCCTGGGCCTCTATGCCTTGCTGTTAGCACTCCATATTAACTAGTTGGCCACTGTGGAAGACAGGATACCGGAGTAGATGGACCACTGGTTTGATCCAGCATGGCTTTTCTTATGTTCTTATCAGTTATTAGTAATGGTGTGTATCCTATGAAGCATCAACAGAGCACAGATTCAACCCCAGGCAATTTATCCCCAAATTCATAGGGGGTAATATCCAGTGGGGAAGGGAATAAAATTGTTCACTCCTGCCTCTTGCATGAGCAGAGTTCTGCCTTCAGAACAAAGAGGCTGGTTTTTATGTATTTACATCATTCATACCCCCACCGTTCTCTCCAGTGGGAACCCAAAGTGGCTTACATCATTCTCTTCCCCTTCCCCTTCTTACAGCGGCCTTCAATGCACATGGCTATTACTCCCTGTGGGTCCTGTGACACCCTGGCCTCAGAAGTGGCTGCTGGGGAAGGAGATGGGAGACCCAGGGATATTGGGGCCCGTCAGTGGCTTTTGCTGGCGGACTGCAGGATCCAACCCAGAGAGAGTAAAAATCTTGTTAGTACCTCTGCTATTGCAGTTTTCTGTTACTGCAGCCCACTATTCCTTTCCGCAGTACTTCCACCAGTCACTTGCTGTTCTTAGTGGCTTGGAAGAGGAAACCGGCTGCCATTTCAAATGGGAAACAAAGGCATCAGAGTCAGTAGATGTCTTAAGCTACCCATAAAACTAGAACCTTCCATCCAAATTTGGCAGGGAGGATCCTCTGGGAGAGTGGTACAATCTTCAAAAACTTTAACCAAATAGAGTGGGAAACTAAGATGCTACAGCCATGAATGAAATCAGTGGAAACCGAAACAGTTGTCATAATGCAAACAAACTGATTTTCAGTTAGAAGCATCATTTCTTGATCTTTTGATTCCAATTCAGGCGAGAGATGCTTTCTTTCGGGGTCCATGTCAGCATTATTGAGCCTGGCGCTTTTAATACATCCATTTTAACAACCGTAGAAGACAGCATGAAGGATTTGTGGACGCGGGTGCCATCCGACATCAAAGTACAATACGGACAGCAGTTCTTTGAGGATGGTGAGTTATAAGGGGGAAATCACTTCCTGTGTTGCTTTGGGGGTTGTAGATGTCAAAAAATAAAGGAGTCATAAATTAGGGTCCACTATGATGGGTACAATATAAGATTAGGATCTGGGGGAGCCAGGTTCAAATCCCCATTCTGTCATGACAAAGACAAAGAGGAGGAGGAGGAGACTGGATTTATACCCCACCCTTCACTACCCAAAGTGGCTTACAAACTCCTTTCCCTTCCCCTCCACACAACAGACACCCTGTGAGGCAGGTGGAGCTGGGAAAGCTCTTTCAAGAACTGCTCTTTCAAGAACAGCTCTTGTCAGAACTATGGCTTGCCCAAAATCACCCAGCAGCTGCAAGTGGAAGAGTGGGGAATGAAACCCGGTTCTCCCAGATTAGAGTCCACACACTTAACCACTACACCAAACTGGCTCTTGCTGGCAATTACAAGAGGGGTCACAGTTTAACTAGTGTGTGACAAGAAAGCAAGAAACTGACAAACCAACACTAAATACTAGAAAGATTTGTAAAACTAAGTTTTCTGTATTATTTTCTCAAAGACTTATCATAAGTATATTTTTCAGTATGCCATTACAGGATAACACTTGTGACATTATATCTCAGTATACCATCCAAGAATCCGTATCTCCGTATATACCCCAGAGAGCACTACGGTCGGGGTCCGAACATCGACTCTGTGTCCCTGGTCCCAGGGACGCCAAGCTGGCCAGAACAAGGACCAGGGCGTTTTCAGTGGCGGCTCCTATCTGGTGGAATGAGCTCCCGGTGGAGATCAGGGCCCTGTGGGACCTGATGCAGTTCCGCAGGTCCTGTAAAACGGAGCTCTTCCGCCAGGCTTTTGAATAGGAGCCGCCACCAAACATACCATCCATCATTGTAACACCTATGATGACCCTGGTCCTGTACGGTCTCAGCACAGCGGGGGGGGGGGGTTATGCCTCCCACTAAGTTGCCATCAGATGTTTTATTATGGAAGCCTTTATATGTTTTAACTGTATTTATTATGAATGTTTTATTGATTTTATAGGTTTTAATGTTTTGATCAGCCGTTGGCCCATGTAAGCTGCCCTGAGCCCGCTTGCGGGGAGGGCGGGATATAAATCCCAAAATAAATAAAATAAATAAATCATCACTATACAATTACAGAAATATGACATTCTATACAAAACTATTTAGCATTTGAAGGGCATACTTCCATACATTTCAGACACATCAACATTCCGCTGTGCAAGAACTTCAAACTGTCTCTCCACCCCCAGTCCAGAAATGCTAGTCCCAGGTCTAGGAATGGATCCAAATTAACACAGAATCACTTTCAACTATTGTGATGACCAATGTTCCCTCTAAGCTGAGTTAGTATGAGCTAGCTCACTGTTTTCTAGCCTCCAGCTCACACATTTTTGTCTTAGCTCAGGAAGGATGGCTCCAGAGCAAACTGATTTATGCAGTAGCCAAATCACTTGCTCACAGTTTTAATGCCAGTAGCTCACAAAGTAGAATTTTTGCTCACAAGACTCCACAGCTTAGAGGGAACATTGGTGATGACCACACCATTACTGAAAAGAGAACACACCTGCTCTTAAGGCTTACAGTTGACTCTGTAAACGTCTCATTCACTTCTCTGCAAACCTTCTCACTCAATATTCTGGTACTCTAATAAAAGAAAAAGAGCCAGTATATGTCTATTTATTTACATCACTCAACATCAAAACTTCAACACAAAGCCTGCAGACTACAGGTAGGCTCACCAATTAATCACTGTGCTACCACTCCTCTTCTTATGAGGAGTCTTTGAGAAATAATACAGAATACATAGTTTTACAAATCTTTCAATGGGATATAATGCCATAAAGTCCACCTTCCAAAGTGGCCATTTTATCCGGCTGAACTGATCTCTGTCACTTGGAAATTAGTGGTAATAACAGGATATCTCCAGCCATAATCAGGAGCAAAATTCTCTCTAAGTGGCATTAGCATGGCACACAAAATTTTAGCCAGCAGTGCAGGGAGAATTCTCTCTGCTCACAACTGAGAGAAGGCATTTCCCCACTCCATTGGAAACCATGGAGTATGGGGCACCTCCTTCTGAGGCCCCCTGGTCCAATCTTTTTGAAACTTGGTGGTGTTTTTTTAAGGGGAAACACTAGCAGCTATGCTGCAAATTTGGTGCCTCTGTCTCAAAAAAAAGCTCCCCCAGAGCCCCCCCAATTGATTCTCCATTATAACCTATGGCTGTAATTAGTATAATTGTCCCCATAGGCTGTAATGGAGCTGGGAAAAATGAGGGATTTTGCACACCCCTATGATGCTTTTCTGTGTGATTCGTAAACTACTTTGAGTGCGATCATACGCAACTATTTGCCACGCTAGAGGGACGATTCATCGACAGATCAAACTGGCGTGATCACACTAGCACATCTGGGAAGTGTCCCGCAACCATCGTCAAGCCGTTGCAAACCGTTTCGATCCAGTGGGGAATCGTTGTAAAAAACTACTAGTGAAACTCCAGTATCAAATGGTTTGCTGTGGCTCATAGCCAGAGTTTTCCTGTGTGATCGCGCTAGCGTGGAAGTGTAGTGTCACGGAGAGCGTGATCACATGCTATACCGACGCCACGCTGTGTATTTTGTCCCATGTGCGCATAATCAAAAGCCCCCTTGGGGGAGACGGAATTCATTGATCCTCCCCCCCCCCCCCGTTGAGGCGAATCATCAATTCTTCTCTCCCCCCCCCCATCTAGGCAAATCATCAATTCCCCCTTCCTCTGTTGAAGCGATTCATCGATCCCCCATTTAAGCACCTCAGAAACCCACCACAAAAAAACCCCACTCACCCGCAGTTGCATCTGATCACGCAGCGGTGGTTTGCCCCAGCAGGTCCATGGAGCTGTGTGATCATACAACTGCGGGGCAAATTACTCTGGAGCAAAAGAAAACTCAATTCCCCTCCGGATTATTTTGCTTGTGTGGCCGCGACCCTTGAGTCACAGGGGAAAGTGGGATATAAATATTTGAAGAAAAAAGTGATTTGGGATGGTTGATAACATTTAAGCAACTTCCTGTTTTGTTAGGTTAGGCAGGGTTCTGACAGTTCTACTTGACCTGTAATGCTGGCTATCATATTTCACTAAAAAAAACCAAAGCAGACTGCAAGAGTTCCCCTTCCTTCCAAGTGCTGGTCTGTTTTCTATGGCTCAGTGCAGGGCAACAGTCCAAGGCCAGGTCTACCAATGTAGTGGATTGAGGTGGGTAGACCTGTTCTTTGGAGGCCAGACCTACCAATATAGTGGAAAGGGGTGGGTAGACCTGTTCTCCAGAGGCCACGCTTGCCAATATAAAGGAAAGGGGTGACGAGACCTGTTCTCTGAAGGCCTGGTCTACCCATGTAAAGAACAACATTTTCTGTAACAAAAACTGACTTGATTCTATTTTCTCTTATAATGTGTAAATTATTCTTAAAATATAGTTTAAATGTAGTTTAAAACAATTATGGTTATAGAAATAATCTTCTAAAAAACTGACTTGCTCACAGCTTTAATGCTGCTAGCTTTTTTCGTTCATGAGGTAAAAATTTTGCACGTAACACTGTGGAGCTTTGAGGGAACATTGAGGCTGGCAACCCTAACCTCACCTCCCTCAGTCTTCTGCCAGATGCAGACAGAGGAGCACTAACTCCCCTTTTTAACTTGAAAGAGTTGTCTTCCCATGATTCTATGGGGATCAGTAAGGAGGCCAAAACTCTATTTCGCTCAAACTTGTCGAGTAAGAGATGACTGATTTAATACATGACATCTTCAACAAACACTCAAGAATGCATGCCTCTAGTAAAAAGAATGGGCCTAACTATTTGCTAGGGGAATCCATTTTAATTGGCGCCTTGAGCATGTGACAGGAAAATTAGCATATCATTTCACCCACCCACACTTTCACTGTGTTATGCTTACCCTCCTCTTCTAGATGAACCCTTGAAATGAGCTTGTGACCATCAAATATCATGAAAGGCGGCCCACTTCTCATAAGAGCTGTGTCTGTGTCTGGTGGAGACTGGACCAGATCAGGAAGTCCTTTTGGGGAAAGAGAAATTCTCACCGCTATACTCCTGGTTCCAAATTCTCTGCTAGGGCAGTAGCTTCAGAGCAGCAGTATAGCATGCAAATCAATGGGTGCTTCTCTGCGTTGCTCCTTCAGTTACCAAAAATTGCAAGCTGCCTCCCACACTGCAGAAATAACTTGTCTTATGCTTTGTATTTCTCTCACACAGGTCTCAAAGTATTGGTAAAATTCCTCTATTCAGGAAGCAAAAATCTCAGCTTGGTCACGGACTCCATGGAACATGCTCTGACTTCCTGCCACCCTCGCACTCGTTACTCTGCAGGGTGGGATGCTAAATTCTTCGGCATTCCTGTTTCCTACTTACCAACCACAGTAGCAGACTATATACTGACCCGTCATTTCCCCAAACCAGCACAGGGGATATAGTTGATTTTCTAGAAACAGCATTGCCATCATCTGAACAAGCCAATCAACTTCAGAATGGATACAACTGACACTATCTTTTGAAACTCTTCTCAGATACAGCCCAATCAAACTAAGATTTTTTTAAAGAATAAATGTTTGAATTATTTCCTTTTGATTCCTTTGCTGCTCCCTCACCCTGCCTATTCACCTTATTGCCTTAGTCTCCAGTCACGCAGCTTAAAAACCTCAAACCTAGAAAGGGTCTGATGCTCTCGCACCCTGTAAATAAAGCAGAAGACTCAAGACCCGGGTTATTAATTAACAGCTAGATGCCTGGATCCTCCTGAGGATTTCCACAGAAGGAAGGGGAAGTCACTGTCACTGATTCTGCCCTCATTCTGCATCTGGGGGTTCTCTGTCCCCAGGAGCCAAATTTTGCTTCAGTGGGAGGGCAGAGGTGAGAAAGCCACAGCCCACTGTTAGAAATCTATTCTGTCAGTGAAAAGTTCTGGTGGATCCAAACCGTTAACAGCTGGACTATACTGCTATTTAAATTTCTCCAACCTCTTCACAGAAAGCTCCCTAAGAGGTTCCCAAGAGGAATCCCAGCATTTGGCCAATCCCACCCCTGCTTGACATCAAGGGCCAAAATACATGTTATATGTGACATGAGTAGGGTTGTATGTGTCCAGCTTCATTCTCAGTCACATGTTCACATGAACCCTAACCTTTAGAAACCTCTCAGTTGCTCCATGCAGCACCAAACAAGAGGGTCTTCAGATTTCACTGCCAGCAGAAATGGCTGCGGGGTGAGGGCAGTTTGCCCTTTCCTCAAGTTCCACGTGTCCATTCACGGGCGATTTCCTGAATGTGGAATTGGAACAGGAGGGAAGCCCTTCTTCACCCTTCACAGCATTCCCCACATGAATGTATGACTGAGATTCAAGTCAGGCACCTGTGACCCTACTGGTGTCACACACAACATATGTTGTGCCCCTGGCCCGACAATAATGCTGTGTCTTGTTTTTTGTTGCTTCCACTTAAACCTGCTGTGGAGAAAAAAAACCCTCGTTCTGTATTTTAAAAGCATGTTTGAAAGGTCTGATCCTGATAGACGACTTGAAGTTTGTAAAAGGCAATCCATCTGTACTTGATTTTTGTCTCAGTAAGCACAGTGACAATTGGCTTCAGGACTTTCCTTCTTTGTAGTGTCTTTGATGACAAATCTTGTAGGATTTGTGCCTTGTGATCTTGAAACATTAAAGAGCCAGTAGAATGTGCCCTAGAGAGAATTTTAGCCCTTATTTGTGAGTTTGCAGATCTCATCAATATGTTCCTTGGAAAAGGTCTGTCATCCTGAAGAGTAAAGGCATGATTGAGTGCAGAGTCACAGGCTCCACAGCTTTGTCTAAGGAAGCCTTGAGCTTTGATCCATGAATGGTTGTAAAAGATTAGTCAGTTTGTTTGTCATGTTATTTTCCAGCGTTTGGATAGCTTCAAAAAAAACTCCTGATGAAAGGCAGCAAGGCCATCTTGTAAGCCCGCACAGCATTTTTATGAACTTTTATGATGATTTATATGAGCAGTGAATGGACTATGATATCAGTTATGTGAGACATGAAAGTACACTAGGTGACCAGTGGGAAGATGGAAATAGATGCCTACAATATAGGGTCAAAGTACCATTTTCTGAGGTTGCCACCTCCAAACACAAAGAACAAAGACACTCTCTCACACAAAGCCATGAGGTTGCAGGCTTATATCAGCAACTCCATAGAGATATACACTCCATACACATACACAGGCTTTTGCCCCCTCCTGCAAGATCTCATCTCCATTTACTACATCAAAGGACTTCATACCTGGGCGCGAAGACAGCAGGGTGCTTCCTGAAGATCGGTTCTCATGCCCGGCACTCTTGTGATCCAGAAGACATCCTGCCCTGACCATCAGGTAGATCTGAATATTGGTCACTCCTTTAGCACCCCCTTAGTGGCTAGAGATAGTGAACGGACCTTCTATAGGCTCTCTAGGGATGGCATCATATCATGCCATCCTCCCAGGTACCACCTCCCAATAAAAGCTGCTCCCCAAGAGTTACAAGTTAGTCTCCTGGTTGGTCCCAGTTCTATCTTAACCCCATTCCTTGCTTGCATCCCATCCTCCCTCCCTGACCCTTGAGTGCACCACTTGGGCCTGTAACGTGGCTTTCTGCTGGTCCAGAGCCACAATCCTTTATCTCCTTCCTAAGGACTTCTCACCCTCGTTTTCCAGCCAGATTTCACTGCTTCATATAGAGGTAAACATCACCCTTGATGGAAACCATCACTATTCTGCTCATGCAAATGTCTCTGTAATTTCTAGCTAATTTCCTAGTACTGTATTGAAGGACTTGCACAGGAGACAAGTGAGTTTGAAGGGGAAAACTCAAGTCTGCCCCTGGCAGTGAGCAGTTTATTTTTAAACATACACAGACTTACACACCACGCCCTTAGGTTGCTGTGTCAGCGTTCAGTAGACAGGGTCAACATGGAATCAACATGAGAGGATAAGACAACTGTCTCAGGAGCCTCTGTTTGCAGAAGTGATTGTCAGCTTTAATGGGGCAACGCTCATTGTGTAGCAGGGAGGGTGGAATCCACATAAATGGGAGACATCTGTCTCGAGAGTATGCTATTTGCCGAAGGGTTTATACAATGCTCATTGTGTAGCAGGGAGGGGGGAGAAGCATGGACTTTGACCTGGCTAGCATCCCAATCTCAGATCTTCCCTACACTGTATGATTGTATGAATGACAGGACAACATTGTCTGTAAATCCTTTTATTATATTTTAGTAAATAATCCAATTTATACTATAAATTGAGTCTGTGTAAGTCTTCTCAGAAGTATCAGTGAAGCGCCACCTCTGTATACACTGGCAAAGGTCCCGTGGGCCAGCTGCATATTGTTAAGAACTAATATTTCCCCAAATATTGATAAATAAAAGAGCAGTCAGGCCAACAATCTGTTCTCCCACCAATCAGCTGGAGGGCCCTTTAAATCTTGCAGGAGGGGAGGAAGAGGGGTGGCCACGGATGGCCACTGTTGGGGGTGGGGCTTTTCTCACCAGTCGCTGACTGGCAGTGGGCAGGAGCCCCTGCGATTGGGGGATCCCCCAATTCCACCTAGGGACTGGCATTCAACCCACTGCCAGCCAGCTGGCTGGCAGGGGAGTCTCACCCCCAAAGAGCCCCATCGTGCCCGTTATGTGTGGTGTGATGACATGACCACAGAGTTTTTGGCCAAATGCTAGAGTGTCCCCTGCATGACATTCCTGGCACATTGATGTCACTTCTGGGCAATGTCACTGCAGTGCCAGAAAATCCAGGGGAGCAGCCTAGAGCCCCCTGCCAGCAGCCGGTGAGCACCTGGCAACCGTAGGGCAGACTGCACACATCTAGGTAGGAAGAGGGTCCTTGGTAATACTCCTCCGTACCCACAGCTAAATATAAAATGGAGACATTTCTTTCTCTACACAGTAGTAATGCAATTACTAGTATCCTATCTGTGAGGGCAAACTATAATTCTCTTGATCCATTACCTACATCAGATAGTTCCAGCAGGTAGCCTTGCTGGCCTGCAGTAGAACAGCTAGATTTCAGTCCAGTAGCACCTTAGAGACCAGGAAGGTTTTAGGGGTATAGGATTTCAACAGTGAATGCTCCCTTTGTCAGATACCAACAAAAGGAGCTCTGACTCTCAAAACCTGATACCCCCAGAATCTTGTTGGTCTACTGGACTCAAATCTAGTTGTTCTACTGCAGGCTGCCCTCTGGAATCTAGCCATTCTTACATCACAGTTTGTGTTGCAAGCTGCAGGAAATACATTCTGCAGTGAAGCCACTGAGGCCTCCTGATTGCTTGATGGATTGATTTTCCCTTCCCCCTTCCATGCCCGTTCTCTCTATTGTTTCTTCACAGTCAATACTACCAACTGAAGGTCCCCTCTCTCTCTTATCTTTACAAAAGCAAACAAAACTAGCCCTACGCAAGGCAGGAACTTGTTAAGTTGCTACAAAGACAAACAGAACTGACTGAACTTGAGAACCTGGCAGCCTGAATATCTTCATGATGGTACCTGGTAGCCCGGGGGGGCGGGGGGGACAGCATTGCCCCTGCTGGGAAATCCCAGGGGACCTGATGGGTGCTGTTCCAGCTTGGCAGCCACAGAAGAAGCCAGCTGCTGCTCCAGGTCCAGCAGCAGCAAAGAAGGATTCCGGACTCAATAGTAGGTGGTGGGGCCTGGAGCTGTGCCAGGCTTGGTAATGAGCTACGAGATTCCCCCCTCCCATGAGTCTCCCGGCCCCCACACTGAGCTGTAAGGAGAAAATCAGGTGTGAAGAATAGGTAGCAATAGGAGAAGGATTTCCCCCAGCGAGGGCCCCCCCCCTAAAGTGTCTGGCTTGAAAGTCAGTCATTCCAAATTGGAACTATACCTAATTTATTTATACTTACCTTTTAAATTGGTTACATCCCACTGGAAATATTTAGGAATCCAGATCCCTATAAACTTGAAGGAAATAAATAAATACAACTATGATTCCTTATGCAAAGCATGTTCTCCTTCCTTTAAGTTTTGGCAAACTCTATTGTTGATTTGGTTAGAGAAAATAGATTTGGTGAAAGCCGCCATCCTCCCAAAATTTATATATTTTTTTCAAACACTTGCAATTCCTCTAATTCCTACTCAAATATGATCCTGGCAGAACCTATTAAACTTTATTTGGGACTCAAAAAAAGCTAGAATAGGGCACAAATCAACCCTACCAAGCAAGGGGGGTCTTTCATACCCAGACCTTAAGAGATACTACGCAGCCACATAATTGATTAACATACTCAAAATGATGCAAACTGAAAATGTCCCTGATTGGGTAGTAATAGAGGAGGAGTATTCAAAACCTTACTGCTTGAGAGAAGTGATGTGGAATACTCCAAAGAGTAGGCCAAGCTCAATATGGGATAATGAGCCTCATTATGTTGGAACGGCTGTGGGGGTGTCAGTAATTAGCCATTGCTGGTGGGACTGCCCCCTCTTACGGGGGTTTTGGTGGCAAGTCCACAACTATATCTGCAAGATAACTAAGGAAACCATCCCTTTCAGAGCTGACTTTTTATTACCAGACTCATGGATTGGTTGTAAAATTCCATGCCATCACAAGTTATTAATAACTAAGCTTTGTATAGCAGCAAAAGCTGTAATTGCCTGCAAATGGAAAAAGGCAATGCCACCAAATATTCCGGAATGGCTAGAAAAAGTCAAAGAGTATTGCATCCTGGACAAAATTTCTGAGAAATATTCAAAGCCAGATGATGGAACCTCCGTCACCACTTTTGTCTCAACCGGGTTTCCGGTAACTACCTATTTTTCACATACCTTTTTTCATATCTTCCTTCTCCAGTAGATCCTCTACTATAGATGGACTCAGTTCATGTGGCTTGTTCTTCTACGTGGCTTCCTACTGTTAAGTTATATCCTGTGCTGTAAATACTTTAAATCCTTAGTTATGGACTAGCTCTACTGCATACATTTTAAAGTATTAGCTACGTATAGACTTGTCGACTCCAGTATTAGTTTAGCACTATTTTCTATGTTAAGTTTGTATACATTCTACCTTATGTTATTCTTGTAATAGTATTAACTGTTCAATAAAAACTATCACAGGTCTTCACTTGTACCTTTCTAATATTCCAAATCTCAGGTGAGGCCAAATTAAGAAACAAATACAAAGATCTATGTAGGGATCCCAAGATCTTTGGAGGAATCTCAGTTACATACAGGGGAGCTGATCCAAGGTTTTGCTCGCGGACTACAGTGCTCCATCTGCTGTTCTGTCTACCATCGTCTGCAGGGATTGCCAGAGCCCAAAGAATGTTAATAGAGTGGGGAATCAGGTACTTTGAGTGTCTTGGGATATGCAATGTCTGACTCTGGAGTACAAAAAGAGAAGCAGCACCTACAGGGAGTGACACACAGAAAGCTAATCAGGGGTGTGGACCTCTTCTTTCTGCTAAATGTCACTTCTATGTTTGTTCCCAGAATGCTATTCTTGAGTTATTTCTTGCTTCCTCTTGGCAGTTCTCCTCTCCTCTCTTCCCACCAGCATGCAGTAAAGACTCTCCGTTATTTCTCTTGCTATATTTAATGTATCTTCCTAAAGAAACTATTTTGTTTTTTGCTCTAATTGCCTCTGCTGCTTTGCTCACTCAGTAGTCACTCAGCTTACAGAAGAAGATTCATAGTAGGTAAGGGGGTTCGTTTTATTTGGAGGATGGGGATGAGGTAGAAATAGATTAATAAATACATAGTACATGACTATTGACTTTTGGGCCAAGTCTGATTGCTAAGTGCACATGGTTAGGGAGCACCTGGGAAGTCTGAGGGAAGACAAGTTAAAAAAGGAAATTCAGCACCTAATCAGACAATATGCTACTAAAGGCTTGTGGCCTTCTGGCCAGCTACAGCTGTACATGTCTCTAATGTCAGTTAGCCAGCAATCGTACTTTGTACCCATATCAGTTATATAGATACTTTTTGAGCTGCATAGCCTAAGAAGAAGAAGCACCTACTGTTTAGCTAAAAAGGAAAAAAAAACTTTGCTTGGGAAGACCCAATCCACAGGTTTTACTCTAATTAGAAATACATGACAAAGGTTGATGGAACCAGTAGGTATGCTTTCCTTGTTCGTGTCTGTAAAGGATTAGGTGTTATGTGCATGGGGTTTTGGGTGTGGCAGCAGTGTTCAAGCCTTTTATGATTTCCTCTTTTCTTAGGCCCTGTGGAGGGTAAACTCCTTAGAAGGTTTGAGTCAGCTGAACCTTTACTTTTGGTAGTAACAGCTGTGGCCGGTTAAGGCTGAGATAGCTTAATAAGTGGGGTAAATAGAGAAGTTGTAGGTTGGTGTGGTTACTATCAGCCATTAGTTGTCAGACAGAGAAAGCAAAGTAGGAAATTGGAGGAGAGCCAAGAGATTTTTGGATTTCATCCCTCTTCAGGAGCCTAGTATAAGAAATTAATTTGAAGGCTTGGGCTGTAGCTGGTGGTAACGGGTGTGTAATTTTGACTTTTATCTACACTGAGTACGAGACTGTTATCTTGTAGGGATGTGCATTCGGTTCAATGCACCCCCCCCCCCAAATGGCCCATTTGGCCCCCTTTCGGGCAGCCACAGGCCGAATCAGATTCTCTAATCTGATTCTGCCTGCTGCCGAATTGCTGCCAAAATTCGGCAGCAATTCAGCCGGGGCTTAAAAAGTGGCTGGAGGGGAGGGGTTTGAGGGAGAGGCTCCAAATTCACAGCGTAGCTGCTGGAGCCTCTCCCCCAAATACCCACCAAGTTTCAAGAAGATTGGACCAGGGGATCCAATTCTACGGGGCCCCAAACGGGCTGCCTCCATTCCCTCCATTTTGTCTATGGTGGGGGGAAAGTAATGTTTTTTTCTCACCAAAGAGAACAATGGAGGGAATGGGGCAACCTGTTTGGGGGCCCGTAAAATTTGACCCCGTGGTTCAATCTTCTTGAAACTTGGTGGGTATTTTGGGGAGAAGCCCCAGCAGCTGCTCTGCAAGATTGGAGCCCCTCCCTCAAACCCCCTCTCCTCCAGCCCCTCATATATCCTATGAGCGTTTGCCATTGACTTCAATGGCCCATAGGGTATAATGGGGCTGAAACTGACACTTGGCTGGCCAAATGACTCCCCAATCAGCTTGCATTGTTGAAACTGACATGTGGGGGTCATTCAGCGGCCAAACATATGTGGCCTGATTCAGCCTGAATCGGGCTGAATTTTTTTTTTTTTTGCACAGCCCTATTATCTTGTTTTTCTGTTTCCTCTCCCATTCTGGATTTTGTAAGTAAAGAGAACTGTTTATTTGTTGAACGTGGAGTTCCCTTCTTCATGCAGCAAGTAGCCCACAGCCAGGACACAGAGTACTATCAGAGTGAGTCTGAACAGTCTTCCCTGCTGGATCAAACTCAAAGAGCATCTGGTTCCCCAACCCCAAAATGAAGGCACTAGATAAAATGTGTGGGTTAACCAGGGTTAATTACTTACAATATGAACTGCGCTTTAAACTCACCGTCCCCCGTTATGCAAGCAATCCACCATTGCTCCACGCTTGATCTGGCCACAGTACATTCCTGCTGCTCCTTGCCTGCACCAAACTTGCTCAGACAGATATTTCCCATCCACCCCAGGTCCCTACTCTATGCAGTATACAGTTCAAGTGCTGATGTGCAGCACCAAGGAATTAATCCCCCCAGCCCTCTGGGACCATGCAGCCCTCAGTGACTTTTTTGGGTGCCTCCCCTGCCACTATTTGGGCAGAAATGTGCTTCTCCCACTTGCCTGGGGTGAAATCTGTTGGCAGAGTAATTAACACAGCAAGGGTGCATAACCTGATTACAGAGTAGATACAGGTTTATTTAGGAATCAACATACTTGATAGGAAAGAGGTGAGACAGAAGAAGGTTTCTAACTAAGGTCTCTAGCAGAAAGAGAGGGTAAGACTAAGAGCGGCACTTCTGAGAAGAAGGGGGGAATTGCCCTAAGAGTGGCAATCTGGAGACAGACAAGGAATGACACTAAAGGAGAAAAGGTGCTGACCTCACTATCCTATCTAACTGTCTTCTTGCTGCCCCCTGCAGGGTCTGCTTCTCTTCTTTGTACACCAAACATTGCCTTTTCCAACAAAATCAACCTCAGACCTACTTTGTACCATTTTAATCGCAGTCTTCCGCTAGATGGCACCACTATGCCATCTAGAGGGACCAAAATCAGAGTTTTCACATTACAAAACACCACGTTGGTCTCCTGTTATGATTTTAACAGGAATCTTAAATTCTCTTATTCATCAGTTTGAGCGGACACATGTTGTTTCAAGGGGGCTTTTAAAAAATAGGCCAAGTCTTTAACTGTCCAACATGTTCAGCTTGCTGTTTAAGTGGAAGGGAGATATCAAAATAGACAACTGGGGTTTTTTCCCGCTTGCTTGATGTTTAAAATGGTACATTTATACTGGGCATTTGTTTCCCTCTTTTGGTTTCTTTCCACTCTGATAGCTGTTACTCCTTTTCAAAAAAAATATTACACAGTACATCCCCTTGCGATATTTTTGGTGCTAGGAGAAGCAGCATACTTATGATGAAGATGCCTATATTTATTTTATACCCCACTTATTCATCATGAATAATCATCCTGAGGATCCCCCCCCCCCCAATGTGAGCTTGCAGAAGAGGTGTTTTTTGCGTCTTGGTGGGAATGATCGCCGTCCCCCATGCCCCGCCCACATATTAGATATACATGTGGTCAGCCAAGGGTCTTGGTGTTCTCTTTTTACCATTCTTCCAGAATATTTTTTTGCACAGTAGTTCCTCCAGGCTGCCTCATTGGAGCAATTTTTATTGGGTCACTGTATCCCAATGCACAGGATGTTGCTTTAGCCTATATACCTTTCTGTTTTTAAAGGGTTCCATCTGTTCTAAGGAATCCACTGAATATTGCAGCATGGGCAATGAGACACTGAGAAACGATTGCTAGAAAGACAGCTTTCCATGTTCTTTTTCCCTAGCTTGCTTGCACAGGTGATGGGAAAGTAAACTAAAAAGTGATGACAGCTACTATTTTTCTACTACAGATGTTCACATCCAAAATGTCTTGAACTTCATTTCCCTGGTTTTAGTCCCTTTCTCCTTCTGTGTATCAGCTCTTTCCTGCAACAACCCAATCCCATTTTTCTTGCATAGTTAACACAGATAGTTTTCTGTGCTGGGTATCTTATTCTGGGAAGCAAAATTTACTCATTCCCTCAGTATCTTTGTATAAAAGCATAGAAGATGGAGGGCTCAGAAGAACTAGCGGTCTCCCCCACAAAGATTCCTACACAGACACACGCAGCACTCAGACCCCAATTCAAGTATTCTATGAAAATGAATTGCATGACTTGCTGAAAGGCAAGGGTGAACAGACCCCCAGAATTTATCTTTATAGCCTCCAACCCAGAACCTGCTACAGAACTCAATTCCAGCTGCCCCAGAAAGATCTTCTTTGTACCATTTTACAGCTTCCCACTAGATGTGCTGTTCTGCAATTAAAAGCAATCAGTTGTCAGTTTTATTCCCAAGAGCATTTAGTGGGGGATAAACTGTTCCCTGCAAATTTTTTCTATTTTTTTTAACTGTGTGTTTTTAAATCTGTAATCTACGCATTTTTTAAAAAACTGGTTAATAGATCGTTATGTTTTGTGTCCTCACACCTTGATGTTGTATTGTTAGCCTCTTTGAGTCTTAGGAGAGAAAGGTGGTCTGGGCATTTAAAATAAATAAATAAATGTAATTAGAATTAGACAGATAAAGATAAAATCCTCTTGCTTGCTCTTGCACTGCTAGCTTGCTAGCTAGCACCTTATTTATGAACAGAGACTCTGGACTTTTAATGGTGGTATTATTAACAGAAGGCAACTAACAAACTGTATCCTATTAATCAATCTCCATCCAGTTTAAAAGATCGCCAGATACGCCACATACACAGAGACTGATAATTGTTCCATTGTAGAGCCACTGTTACCATTGCAAAAGATCTTGTGATGCTCCACTGAAATTCCTCCCTCCTGCAACTGAAACCTGTTGGGTCTAGTCCTGCCTTCTAGAGAGACTGAGGCCCTTTCTGCACTCTCCTTTTAATCCATGTTCACTGTGGTGTCCTCCAAGCAATTCTGCACTAAAATCAAATTCAACCTTCTTTTAAATCCAGCTTTTTCACCCCAATCTGCACTAAAATTGAGTTCAGCCTTCTTTTTATTCTGGTTTTTCCCCCCCATTCTGCATTACATTACCTCCCTTCAGTGGTCAGCCCAGTTTCAGCCTGCTGTTGTCCTGGTTTATTTGGATGTTGGGGATTCTGCATCTAGCATTCACTCCACGTTTTCTCATCTGGGAGGAAAAGTGCAGCTCAAAACCACATTCCTCAGGGCAATGCTGCATTGACTGCAAAACCACCCCTGAACAGCCATAAAATGGCCATAAATCTATGCAGAAGGTACCATAAAATCCGATGAGCAAAGAAAGTGAAAGCAGCATGGAGTGTGGAGGCTACCATAAAATCCAATGATCAAAGGAAGTGAAAGCAGCATGCTTATGCAGAGGAGAATTTCTGTTCCAGTGTGGGTTTAGTAAAACAGTGGAGGGGAAAGCCAATGCAGAATCAGCCAGTTTTGCTGTGGACTAAAATTGCCTCAACTCAAACACTGCGAAAATCTGGAGTGGCAGGCAAATGTGGGTGGATTCTGCATTGGCTTTTACCGCCGTTTTTTAATGAAACCCACACTGGAACAGAAAAGGTGCTGCCCTAAACTACATTCAAATACCACGGGGCAACGCCATACTGACTGCAAAGTTACTTATCAGCTAGGTGCGCTAAGGTATACAATGATCTAGTGCAAATTTACCCTTGCAGAACCCACGTTGTTCGGGGCCTAAGACACTTTGCTGAGACATCCATAAGGTTAGTTTAGTTTAACAAATGCTTGGCATACAGTTTGCCCATGGTGGAAAGAAGGCTAATTGGCCTATAACTAGAAGGGTTTGTGTAGTCACCTTTCTTGTAGACTGGGACTACAATCGCATTCTGCCAAGCATCAGGGACAAGTCCCATTTGGTTAATCATAGTAAAGAGGGAAGCAAGAGGGATAGCCCACCATTCTGGGTCAATCTTTAGAAGCTCTGGGGGAATCAAATCAGGGCCAATTATATCCAACATGATGGGCTGTTCGGATGCTCTGAAAGTGTGCCATCTCCTGAATGATCTGTCACCTGAAATGACTGAAAAGGTTGCCTTATTTCTAAGTTTGGTAATTAAGGATCAATTGCGCAATGCATAGATGCATATGATTAATTCATTTCTCCTTGTTGCCTCTTCATCTGTTTATGTTTCTTTCTGTAACCTGACTTATGCCAATAAAGGTCTGTGTATGTGTATGTGACTGCAAAGTTACCACTGAACAACCATAAATCTGTGCAGAAGGTACCGTAGAGCCCAATGATTAAAGAAAGTGAAAGTGGCATACAGTGTAGAGGGTACCATAAAATCCGATGATCAAAGAAAGTGACAGCAGCATGCAATGCAGAGAGGAATTTCGGTTTCACTGCGGGTTTCATAAAACAACACAGGGAAAAGCCAATGCAAGATTGCCCATGGAAAGGACCCAAGAACAAGTCTGTGTTCTCTTCCATTTGACAGCCTTCCAGGTATTTACAGAATTACAACTGATCACCAGACAACAGACATCTATTCTGCTTGAGGAAATGGCTGCTTTGGAGGGTGGAAACTATGGCATCACATCCCTGCTGAGGCCCCTCCCTTCCCTAAACCCTGGCCTCCCAAGGTTCCACCCCCATATCTCCAGCAATTCCCCAGCCCAGCTGGCATCCCTACCTGGAGTACTGTGTCCAGCTAGCAACAGTACTAATTTCTTAGTTCTTGGTCTTGTTGCTGTCTTCTCCTTCTATAACAGGCCCACTACTGTGAATATTAATAGCCATGGGGCTAGATAAAGGGAACAAATTCAAGGAACTGATCTTTCCCACTGCCCATTGCCAGGGCTGCCAAGAGCCACCACAGGCCCCAGACAAAGGTTCACTCTCTGGACACCTTTGCACCACCCAAACCCAGCCAAACGTCATAGGCAAACAAATCACATGATGCTGTCAGCATGAATAGTCTGCTGATTGGTTAATTAGCTGCTGGAGGTTGCAGCTACGGGGGCACTTGAAAAGGCACCGAGAGAGTGGAAACAAAAGCACCTTAACCTGCCACACGGTGGGGGCCCAGTCATTCTTAAATCACTTTAAAATGGCAGCAGCATCCTTGAGCACAGTTGCCAACTTCCATATGGCACCTGGAGTTCTGGAATTACAAGTCTATATCACAGAGATCCGTATGTTCATATCACAGAGATCAGTTCCCCTGGAGAAAATGTCTGCTTTGGAGGATGGACTCTATAGCAGTATACCCTGCTGAGTTTCCTCCCTTCCCCAAACCTCAACCTCTCCAGCCTCCAAACCCCCAAATATCCAGGCATATCCCAACCCTGAACAGGCAACCGTATCCACAGGTCAAAATTGTGGATCCCATTACGTCTAGTCTGTCCCTGAGTCTTGCCTGAAAGACAAGTGGGAAATTTACAAGTGCAAATCTACATGCAGTCAAAACAATTACAGATATATTCCTCTTAAATTCAAGGCTACCCAAAATGCATAAAATGTTGGTCGTCTGTCATGAACCCTGCTCCGCCCCAGGCTCTCAGTTTTCACCCTTTCTTCAGCTCCACTCGGGAGAAGTGGCTTGGCAGCAGGCCAGCCTTTCAAAGCCCTGCAGTAAGTATATTTAAAGAACATCAGGATAAAGAACATAAACATCATGCTAACAAGCCTGCAAGGTACTTCCTGGTCATTTATTACTATGGCTACTGTGTTATTTTTCCCCCTTGTTAAAATGGTGACTAGGATCCATGCTGAAGCTTGTTCCCCGGAATATTTCCTTCCTGTTTCCTGTTGCCAAATGCCATTGAAATGTAGGTAATAGACCGTAGTGCAGATTACACCTGAAGTTATATAGGCATAGGAAGAACACTTCCCATTGCGTTCGGTAGAAACAAAAGAGACTTTATGTAAACACAGAAAGCTTTGAGAACAAAACCACATCTTATCAGACTTCCTCGATTTACACTGCCCAAGGCTTGATGTACATTGCAGCTTTAAGTACATCGGTTTTTAAGCGGACTTCAGTGTCACAAAACTGAGGCTGTCACTAGATTTGTCTTTCTGCGCGTATATTTGGTGTGACAAACTAGTGTCGCTACCCCACTGGATTCTGTTCCTTCTTAACCAGAATGAACCTCACAGAATAGATTGCGTTATCTCTTGAGAAAATGCTGCTTCCCAAGAGAACTTTGTAGAACAAACGTGACTGTTTCCCTTGTTCTTCAGATTTTGATCTGACCCTCCTCTTATTTCCCTTCCATCCATTGTCCTTCTGTCATTCTGTTCTTATTTCTTTAAAGCAGGGAACATCATGGGTCTGAAGAGGCTGGTTTGCAATGTGTTTTGTACCCAGTCAGTCTTCACAAACTGACTTGGAATAGATAGTGGACAGACCTTGTTAGCAGAGCCTGTGGAAAAAATGACTTCAGCTAAAGTAAACAGGCCTTGCTCAGTGCTGGGTGTGGGAGTGAGCGGACAAAAGATACTAGGATTTCCCAAACCCTGCTAGCCCTTCTTGTGGACGGAGACACAGAACAAAAGCAA
The DNA here is from genome assembly GCA_029233225.1 of Lepidodactylus listeri. Taxonomy (NCBI): domain Eukaryota; kingdom Metazoa; phylum Chordata; class Lepidosauria; order Squamata; family Gekkonidae; genus Lepidodactylus; species Lepidodactylus listeri. The sequence goes on along the minus strand of JARCFY010000015.1, from coordinate 50,171,392 downwards.
AATCCTGGCCTTTATTTCCATTAATTTGGAATCCATGCTATAGTAAAATATTCCGTGGAAGCTTTCCAGGTGGGCACTGGCCTAGATCAAAGCCAAGGACATGACATAGACGGTTGTATGATCCCACTGTAGCAACAGGTTCTGTTTGCACAACCCTGCTTCTGTGTGTTAGATCAGGAGTCCCCAGCATGATGCCCATGGGCACCATGCCCATTGATACCTTTCCTGGCACTCACAAAGTGTTCCAAACATTGTGTGGGGTTTTTACCCAACAGGGCTTCTAATAAGAAGTGTGCATGCAAGAAAATATTTTTAACAATATGTTCCATTTAAAAAAAAATAATTCTCCTGTTAAGCAGAACACATGTTTGAAATGTTGAAGACTTGACTCTTATGTAGGAGTGCACTCCCTGACATGTTGTGCTTGGCTCTGCCTCCTGTGGCAGCCATTTTGTGGTTTTTCCCTCCCACCCTGTGTGTCAGGATTCTAAAGGGGCCTACAGACTAGAAAAGGCTGGGAACCTCCTGTATTAGATCACCAATGCTCAACTGGAAACAGCCGCCTGAGGGAAACAGTACAGCTCTTAACTTTGCAATCCTAAACAGAATGTCACCCTTCTAAGTCCATTGGAGCCATAGGCATCAACTACAGGGGGGCTTGGGGACTCAGGCCACCCCCGAAGTTCCCCAGGGGGGTCTGAGCCCCCCCCCCGGGATATCGGGCTCCCACCCACCCACCCGCACTGCCGTGCCTCCCCGCCTCCTGTGTTAGGCAGGCAGGCAGGCCTGCCCACCCACTGCCCCCGCTGCCGCAACACCCGCCCACCACCGCCGCAACATCCGCCTGCCCGGCCGGCCGGCCAGCTGGCTCCCTCCCCTTCCCTGAACCCACTGGCTTCCTCCCTCCCGGTGTGATGATGTCACCCGGAAGTGACATCATCATGCTGGGCATGTTGCCTGGGTGACGCTCTAGCAATCGCCCAGAAACTCTATGGCACCATAGAGTTTCGGGGCAATTACTAGAGTGTTGCCCCGGCAACGTGCCCGGCGTGATGATGTCACTTCCGGGTGACATCATCATGCTGGGGCCCCAGGAGGGAGGGAGGGGGCCAGTGGTTCAGGGGAGCCAGCCGGCCGGCTGGACCGCCAAGGAAGGCTCTTGCAATGGCGGCAACAGCAGCAGGGACACCATTGCAGCGTGTGCGCGCACTTTGTGCGCACACACACACAACAGCCTCCCCCCAGTAAGTACAAAACTCTACACCCCTGATTGGAGTCAACATACATTGTATAATTCATAGAATCAAAGAAGCACAGAGTTGGAAGGGGCCATACAGGCCATCTAGTCCAACCCCTTGCTCAATGCAGGATCAGCTAACAGTATCCCTGAGAAGTGTTTGTCCAGCCGCTGCTTAAAGACTGCCAGTGAAGAGGAGCTCACCATCTCCCTAGGCAGCTGATTCCACTGTTTCACAACTCTTACTGTCAAAAAGATTTTCCTAATATCCAGCCAGTACCTTCCTGCCCTTTAAGCCCATTATTGTGAGTCCTCTCCTCTGCTGCCAACAGGAATAGCTCCCTGCCCTCCTCTAAGTGATAGCCCTTTAAATACATAAAGAGAGCAATCATGTCCCCCCTCAATCTCCTGTTTTCCAGACTGAACATCCCCAAGTCCCTCAGCCTTTCCTTGTAGGGCTTGGTCTCCAGGCCCCTGATCATCTTTGTCGTTCTTCTCTGCACATGCTCCATTCTGTCCACATCCTTTTTGAAGTGAGGCCTCCAGAACTGCACTCAATACTCTAGTTGCGGCCTGACCAATGCAGCATACAGGGGGACTATGACATCTTGTGATTAGATGTTACGCCTCTGTTGATACACCCCAAGACTGCATTAGCCTTTTTTGTTGCTGCTGTACACTGGTTGCTCATATTTAACCTTTGTTCCACCCTTACCCCAAGATCTTGTTCACACACACTGCTACTCAAAAGTGTATCCCCTATCCAGTATACTTGTTCCTCACTTTTGTTACCCAGATGTAGAACTTGGTACTTATCCTTGTTAAATTGCATCTTGTTCACATTAGCCCACTTTTCCAGCTTGTTCAGATCTCATTGAATTCTATCTCTATCTTCTGGTGTGTTTGCTGCTCCTCCCAATTAATGTTATCTGCAAATTTAATGAGTAGCCCCTCCACACCCTCATCCAGATCATTTATTAAAATATTGAAAAGTACTGGGCCCAGATCCCAGCCCAGTGGCACCCCGCTGGACCCCTCCCTCCATTCAGATGAAATGCCATTGACAACTTCTCGTTGAGTGTGGTTCTCCAACCAGTTCCCTATCCACCCAACTATCCTGGAGTCCAGTCCACAATCCTTTATTTTACCCATCAGAACATCATGGGGAACCCTGTCAAAAACTTTACTGAAATCCAGGTAAACAACATCAGCAGCATTCCTTCGATCCAGTAAGCTTGTCACTCGATCAAAGAAGGAAATGAGGTAGGTCTGGCAGGACCTGTTGGGAACAAATCCATGCTGACTTCCCCAGATCACTAAGTTGTCCTTTAGATGCTCGCAGATCGATCCCTTTAAAATCTGCTCCAGTATCTTTCCTGGGACAGAGGTCAGACTGACTGGCCTGTAGTTTCCTGGATCATCCCTCCTCTCTTTTTTGAAAACTGGGATAACATCTGCCTTCCTCCAATCTTCAAATAATATAGCTGCATTTCTTTGTATTAACATTAAAAAGGCTACCTCTTGCTTATGTACATACCCTGCTCAGCAGGGGTCATTTCGTAGAAAAAGAGGTGCTGGAGCTCATTAGCATAACTTATTTGCATATGCTACACCACCTGACATCACTGGAAATATGTCAGAAGGCAAGAAAGAAAGGAGAGAGAGAGAGAGAGAGAGAGAGAGAGAAAGAAAGAAAGGAAGGAAGGAAGGAAGGAAGGAAGGAAGGAAGAAAGGAAGAAAGAAAGAAAGAAAGAAAGAAAGAAAGAAAGAAAGAAAGAAAGAAAGAAAGAAAGAAAGAAAGCTGGCAGAGAGGGGACAGCTACTAATCCAAGCCTCAGAAATACCACTAAGCTTCAGTGGTGGCAGAAGCCTTCAGAAGGCTGGTTGGAGGAACAAGGACCTTTCCAGGGGACGGGGTCATTTTGCTGCAGCCATGACACAAGCAGGCATTCCCCCGTGGGGAGGGGGGGCTGGCACCAACTCCCAGAGCTGCACTCCCCCGAGCTCCTGCTCGAAATGTCCCCTGCTGCTCAGTATGATTAAAAAGGTCTCTTTACAGTGCAGCCCTGAATAGAGTTAACACTCTGCTAAGCCCACTGACTTCAGTGGCCTTAGAAGGGTATAACTTTGCTTAGGATTGCACTGTTGGACTCTTAGTGAAGTCTCGCCCGGTTTCCTGCAACAGTTGACAACAAAAAGCATACAAACTACGGGGAAGCAGTATGAACCATGGTGTGTGTGTTTTTTGGAAATTCACACCAATCAAAGAATGAACATAGTTCATTTTTAAACAGTTTGAACAGTAACTTTCTTAAATAATGTCCAGAGCCGCCGGGGAAAAAATGTCACTAGTACTTCTTGTTTTTAATACACCTTAAGAAACTGAACAAAGCAAATGCGTCCACTGACTCTCTCAGGAAAGGCCCGTCACTTCCTGAGCAGCAATCTGCCTGTTCGCAGCAGATAGAACTTTATTGTTTGCCACTTCCAGTTTCCAGTAATGGGAATTATTACTTGACCAATATCTAGGCAGCTTGTACTAGGGTCCTGGAAAAACATACCAGCTCTGGCTTCCACAACTTCCATCGGCTGCTGTGCCTAAGTCCCTTGGAAAAAAGAACTGAATGTTCTTTACGACTGAAGGTCCTTAAAGAAGGGGGAAAGTGGAACTAATGAACACCATTTTATTCTGGAGTTTCATATCTGCTCTCCGATGACGAGATGTATTGTGTATTGGTCTTGATCCTCTTACACTGTAAGTTCCAGAGTGATCATCTCAATTAAAAAAAAAAATTAACAAAATTTGTCCTTGTATTGACATTTTTAATGATGTACACTTTGCGTTTCCAGGTTGCAAGCTGAAAGCTCAAGAAAATGGTGAGTGGGCAATTTTTAAAAATTACATTTTTGAGATCTGAAAATTTCCAGAGCAAATGGGGCTAAATGGAAAAACATTTGGTCTCTCCTAGATTTGCATGCAGACAACCAACAGAAGAATTTTGACAAAGTAGAAATGGAAGCACCGTATTTCTATAAAAGATATATTCTTATTTCTTCTCATTAGAATATTTTATCTAGTGATTAGGTTCCATATTTAAATCTAAAATAGCCACTGTAATATTCAGTTTGAATCATAATTCACATAAACTAAGGCTGCAGTCCTAAAAAACGTTTTCCTGGGAGTTAATCCCACTAAATAACATGGGATCTATTTCAGTATAAATCTGTTTAGGACTGCTCTCTGAAGTGTTTAGATGTATACCGATAGCCTTGTTTTGCTTTCAGTGTGACTAAAGTATATTAAACTTAGAAACTCTTCATGTCGAATAAATTATAGATTGGGCTACTAAATTACAATATACAAATAACAAAGTTCTTTAAAGTTCCTTGGCTTAACTCTAAAGCAGAATAGGAGTGGCAGACTGTTGCCAGCAGGCTTTTCATCATGGGCAGGTTGCCGATTATATTCATATGTATTGATTGTGTACAGCAGCAGGACACAGCTCAGATCCTTTGGAGGCCATTTTTCATATTGATTAATTCAAAAGTAGCACGTTGCTATGTTAACCAAGGGGAAATATTTTGGTTACAATTGTAACTCAGTCTGAGGGGCTTTTTTTACTAATTCATTTTTTCCCCCTTCGGCCTGTGTCAAAGGCTGCAGTCACACACACACACACTAAATAATCCACTTTCAATCTACTTTCAGTGCACTGTCCAACTGGATTTTGCCAGTTCACATAGTACAATCCAGTTGGAAAGTGCACTGAAAGTGGATTGAAAGTGGATTACTTAGTGTGTGTGACCGCAGCCGTAGTGTCCTGGGCTGGCTTTCTTCAGCAGGAAAATGGCATAGGAAGAAATGGTTGAAAAGCCCAGTCTCCTTACTGCATCCCAGCAGCAGCATTTGGAAAGGATTAAAATCTTTTAAAATAATTGCAGAACTCAATGTTCTCATCCTAAATCTCAAGAAACACAGCTTGCAGCAGATCTGTTTGTTTAAAGCTTGGGTTTGCCTGAATTGCATGTTACGCATAAGGGAAAGAGTTTGATTTTTAAAGCAAAAAGGCTTTGAGGGGAGATTTGAATCCTCTCTGGAGTAGCCACTTACCTCCTTGTCTCTTCTCCCCCACCCCCAAGTACTTTTCTTCATGCTGAGCTTACTTCTGGTATCAGAGCCCAGTTGGTAAGAAAATGACATCCAGTTCCCCATCCCTTGCTTCATGAATTGGGGTTACACAGAGCTGTAATTTACTTATTAAAGATTAACAGAGATCCATGTTTTTCATCGTTACTGAAACTTCATTGGCCTGAATTTTAAAAAAGCTGCAACGACATCAGTTACAGCTGAACTGAAACTGGAAATTGCACTCAAATTTTACATTGGTCTGGGGGGGGGGGGTGAGTATGTCTCAGATTGATTTTCATAGGCCATATAGTAAAGCCTTCTCCAAAAGGAAAGTTTACAGCTCACTGGACAAATCAAGAACATTGCTCCAACAAATTCTTCCCTTCACTGGTTGAGTTTTCAGAGAGAACTAGAAATGGCTACCAGTAATTTAAGTATTAAGATGGCATTGTTTTGAGTAGCTTGAATCTAGACATGTCATGCTCCAGCATCTAAATACAGCACAGATTGGTGCTATTGTTAACTGTACAATGGCTGCCCATCAGCTTACAAACTGGTGGGTGCAGAGGAACTTTCAAGACACCAATTTATCAATAGAAACATCTTTCTGTGGCTAGCATCTGGCTTTATTTGCACTGCTTCCGTGGCTTAATAACCTAGTGGTGCCATTTGCTCTGTGGTTAAAATGAATCAATGTCTGGCCATTTTTTTTTAAATTATGTGAATGACTGTATGGCTTGGTATTTATTGCTGCCACTAACATTTCTGTTGTTTAATGGAATACTGAGTTTGAAGGGCTGTTGCTCTTCAGTTATGCAGTTCCTTATATATGATGATTTCACATGACACCCTCTTTCAGTTCGGTTCCTTTTCACTGTGTGCTCCCTGTGATTTTCCTCAAAATGCTAGCAATGACTGGAAGCTAGTCTTTAAGACATGCCGCAGATGGCTACCTGTAGTGATTCTCTGCTCCCAGAATTCTGGTTCCTAGAACTCTTGTGATGATTGAAAAGTTGCAGCCATCTTAGTATGTTAAAATGAACGTCATTAGTCTTTATGGTGTCACTCGGTTTTTGTTTCATTCTAACATTTTGTCTATATGCTGAGTGGAGATTAATAATTGCAAGTATTTAAATACACATTGGCAGGTGCCAACTTAGATGTGGCTGTCTTGAGGCTGTACTGTTGCAAGGCACTCTGCATGGGTTTGCCCTTAAAGACAACTTGGAAACTCCAGCTGGTGCAGAACGCCACAGTCCAGTTACAGTTGAGCATCAGGTGAAACATGGAAGTCACTCCCATTCTGCAGATGCTTCACTGGTTACCAATAAGTTAACAAGTCCAGTTCAAGGTTATGGTTATCATCAACAAAGCCCTAAAACGGCCTTGGACCCACATATCTGCAGGACTGCCTCTCCCCTATGTTCCACTGTGATGGTTTCACTCATCCGAACAAAGCTTTCTAAAGGTGCTACTCTGCCCATGGATAGGGTCAGCAGCTGCCCATTCACAAGAACTCTCAGTGGTGGCTCCCTCATTGTGGAACAGCCTGCCTGAGGAGGTCCAGAAGTCTCCCTCACTTCTGTCATCCCACACAATATGCAAAAGGGTAATGTTCAAGAGGGCATTTTAAAAAAAGAACTGAGAACTGTAGGAGAATGAACAGTCCAGGAGGGCACCTTTATAATGGAATAGGATTGCCACTCACTACAAAGATCACAGCATTGTTTTGTATCATGTAACTGGGGGAGAGCGGTTGAAAGGTTGAATTAAATAAATAAATAAAATGACTAAATAATCCTTCTAGATTGTTTATAGTATACCTTGCAATGGGTCATTTGTTTGCATAGTCTGTAATTTTGTAATCCTAGATCAATTTCTCACAAGCAGCTGTGCCGCCCTCACTCTTCCATTTGCCCTGGTTGCATTGGTCAATTTCACACTATTCACTGCGCAGCCACATTTTGACCCACAGCTCCCACCAATTTCCCCCGCATCTTCTCGATCTCAAAAAACAAGGATCGAGAAGATGTGGGGGAAATTGGGGGGAGTTGCAGGTAAAAATGCAGCTGCACAGCAAACAGTGTGAAATTGACTGATGCGACTGGGGCAAATAGAAGAGCAAGGCGGAACAGCTGCTTGTGGGAAATTGGTCCTAGTCTTATTGTATTGTTCATTGGTTGTCTTATGCTATCTGGTTGCACTGTTTTATTTCCTGCAATCAACCCTGAGTCTCAGCAAGAAAGGCACACTGCAAATAAAGTAAATAAACCTTTCTCCCCACCCTCACCCCGGGAGGGGATACATCTTCTGAAATGTAAGTTTTCCCTACTGGAAAATATGATTGCATCAATGAAAAGCAAAGAGAATATTGTTTTATTCATATGCACATCCAGCCTGCCCTAAAAGCACTGCACTGGCTGCCTATAGCATACTGGATTTGGTTCAAGGTGTTGGTGCTTACCTATAAAGCCCTAAATGGCCAGGGACCTAGCTATCTAAGGGACCGCCTCTCCCCGTATGTACTCCAGTGAGCACTTCGAACAGGTTCCCAGAATCGCCTGGTTGTCCCAGGGCCCAAGGAGCCCCGACTGGCGGCTATAAGGACCAGGGCTCTTTCAGTGGCAGCCCCGCACTGGTGGAATGAGCTCCCGGATGACATCAGGGCCCCGTGGGATCTTTTATAGTTCCGCAGGGCCTGCAAGACGGAGCTCTTCCACCAGGCTTTCAAGTAGGGGTCACCACGATTTTTTAGCCCTGGCCCAACTACGGTAGTCCGCCAATGGACCATCTGCACCAAAGGAGATCTGAAGAGTGCCTGGTGATGCCTCTGGCAACAGAGTGAAGCACCATCTTGGATTGTATGCTAGTAGCCGCCCTGAGCCTGCCATAAGGCGGGGAGGGCGGGATAAAAATTAAATAAATAAAAATAAATAAATAAATGCAAATATAAGCACTTAATTAGAATATATTATGTTAAATAGCTCAAGTTTCTTTAATTGGCTAGCACAGCTCAAGCTGTGATACAAATATTATGCAGCCTTTGCTGAACAACTTGCCTTTTTTTAGATTATACCTGAAAGCAAATATCACTAACATTTCTCCTCTTTTCCAATGTTCATCTTAAATAAACCTATATTCAACACCAATCTATCTAAGGAAATACTGAATGGCAAGTTGGTTACTCTCAACTGTTCAAAAATATGCTCAAAACATGTTATGTTGCCCTGGCCTGGATAGCCCAGATCTTGGCTGCTAAGCAGGGTCAACTGTGGTTAGTAATTGAATGGGAGAATTCCTTGGTATACGAAGTCTGGAGGACAGAGGCAGGCTTTATTCAGCCACCTCTCTGAATATCCTTTAGGCCCCCGGTAGGGGTCAATCACCAGAGGTCAATGTGACTTCCAGGCTCATGCGCACACACACACAAATACCAAAAGAAAAAAATACATTCTGTTAAATATCTAAGATTTCTTTAATTGGCTAACACAGCCCAAGCAGTGATATGAATAGCTTATGGATACTAAACAGCCATTTGTTGGACAGTCTACCTTTTCTCTGATTATAACTGAAAGCACCTCTCACTAACATTTCTCCTCTTTTCCAGTGTTCACCTTAAATGAACCTGTACTCAGCGCCAGTCCATCTAAGGAAGTACAGAATGGCGAGTTAGTCACTCTCAACTGTTCAGTGGAAACAATCAAAAATCACGATTTTGTGCTAAATTATACATTTAAAATTTCCAAATATGATGATCCTCTGGTCAGTATCACATCAGAGCAAGAATGGGTAGAGTATAGTATCTTCCCAGCCAGATTTTCTCATTCTGGAGAATACCACTGTGAGGTAAATGTTAAAGGGAAAACAAAGACCAGCAATCTTTTATTTCTTCGAGTAAAAGGTAGGCATTCCTTCATCACTGCTTATTTTCTGGCTAAGAAGTGTCTGGATCCTAAAATAATAGCCTTGCTTGGAGACAGTAGTGAAAATAATCTGGCACAGGGCATAATATGGTACTGGTAAGAAAGGGATCAAAGTGGTACCTCTCATCTCCCCCAACCCAAGGCTATACCAGTTAGTAATTTCAGTTCCTTTCACATCTGCTTAGAGACCTGTGATTGATCACTATGTTTTCTGTTTGCAGTTATAGAACCCATTTTTTTCCCCTGACATTTTCCTTCTGTATTTTCACTGCTGGCATTTTTGGCCCTGTCTGCACTGGTATTTTGCCTCAGTTTCTGAGTGCATCCTATTCTTCTGTTCTGCATTCCCTCCCACTTTAACTTCCACTTTGTGTCGGCTTCTCTTGTTTCTGCATTTCTTTTACAGGAATCTGCATTCAGACCGTTTCCAGCACACTGTTGCCCCGCAGCTACCAAAACTCTTTTTGCTGTGATTCTTTGTTCCCATCCACTTTCAAATCGCTAATCCTTTCTAAAGTAGAATTGTTTCTGTGGGTATTTAAGTGCAGCCCACTGCCCTCCCCCATTTCCACCTCTCTCTCTTTAGGTTGACACTCTCCCCTGTTCTGCTTTCTTTCCCTCCTTCTCCAAAGAAAAAAGAGGACATGTCCTCCCGCTCAGGCAAGCTTTTAAAAAAAACCAGAGAGAACATAAGAAGGAATCAGTAAATATAAAAGACTAGGGTATTCCCTGCTTCCAAATGTGTCAGTCTTGCATGAGTGGGCATGAGGGATTTCCCCCTCCCTTTCCCTTTCTTTTTACAGAATCACAGAGGGAGGGAGCTGCTGGCAGCCAGTTAGCTCAAAAATATGGGTTTTGCTTGTAGATGCGGAATGCATACAGAATACACAAATAAACTGGGGGGGAACCAGTGCAGTGGGAATGCATGCAAGTGCAAAGTCAACCCTTAAGGCTTGATTCCTTGGATTCTTCGGAGCAAACTGTCAGTGCAGACAGGGCCTCTGACTCTGGTTCTCTGCTCCTTCGGTATGTTCCGCTTAGCTTCATTATCTGTTCTGTAGGCTATAATGTGTTGCATGTGACCACCTGCCATATATCTTTCCTCTAGTAATTTTCTATTTCTCACTATCCCTTCTTCCAGCTGTTTCCTTCACAGATGTGCTCTTACTGCTTTTCTATGATTGGGTTGGAAATATTTTACTCCTGTTTCTCCCTTGCTCCCCTCCCCCCGCCACTGCCAACAACAACAATGTTGACTCTGCCCTTTCCCAAGCTTGGTGCTTTAGGCTGACAATGGCTTCTCTTTCTTTCTTTCCCAGATCCCCATACTTAACTGTAGGCTTTAGTGTCTCAGTACCTCTAGCATTTGCCACAAAAGCTTTCTTCCTCCTGTTCTGAACCCAGTTATCTGTGTTCTTGTACTTTCCATCAGTTTGATCATATCTTTCCCACTTAATCCTCTTCTATGGCTCCCCTTTCTCATCACTTCAAGCATCCATTTTTGACCTTGTTATCACTACCATGTATTCCATCTGTTCAAAAACTGCTTTTAAACATTAGTGGCTTTGTCATAAATTGTTACACACTGGATTGTATTGGATCCTCCGAGATCCTGTGAACCATAGATGAAATTAATTCACAGAATGGATCTGTGCCCCTTTCTCCCTGCAACACCCCCCAAGCTGCCCCTGAAGGTCAAGGGGGCCCTTAGTAACAGAGTTTGATGCAGTTAACTCCCCCTTTAAAGCATGTATACAGGGCTGGTGCTACCATTAGACCAAGTTAGGCGACCACCTAGGGTGCAGACCTCAGAGGAGTGCAGAAATGGACAATCAGTGCCCCTCCAACCCGCCACAGGCTCTCACACTCACTCACTCACCAGCCCCGGCTCTCCCATGCTTTTCCTCCTCCAGAAAGTCATGGCAAATGCAGCAGCAGCAGCTCCCTTTAGCTTTGCTTCACACCCTGCCTGCCCAAGCTCACACAATTTTTTTTAAAAATAGCAGGGTCAAGTTTTGTGCTGTTAATTTTCCCTAGAATTCATCTGTTTTTGATAATTGGTTAGCAGTGGGGGGGGGGGGGGGGTGCAAGGAGTTAGCCTTGCCTAGGGTGCAAAAAAGCCTGGCACTGGCCCTGCATGTATATTTGGGGGAAAGGGGTTTCCTCCAGTGTTATTCTTCTTGTTGTAGACTGCCCACCCCATGCCATATCCCATTGCCATTGAGGGTCTCCAACACTCAGAAAGGGGCAGAAAGCTGCAGAGAAAAAGGAAGAGACCCATTCAATTAACTTGTTCCATTTTTGTTTCATAGGATCCAATCCTAGCATATGAAATTCCTTGATTAACGATAACTGTAATCAAGAAACAGTGTCACCAAGGAACAGTTAAAGGAGATTAATTAGAGTATCTCAAGAATAATGAGTTGAAGATAAACTATCTAGGCTGGGCAGGTGACATCTACTTCTGTTGGTCCCAGCATGGAAGTTTTGACCATTTAACTGGTGCCCCCATGCAAAGACCTCACTCAGTGTTAAATGCCTTGAAAAACTGCAGAAATATCTGACTTCTGACTTCTTGCCCAGCCAGTTTTTTTCTGCAGCATTGACTTGTACAACAGATATTTTAAAAATGCTCTCTCTGTTTGTCAAAGATGAACTTGAAGAAAACTCCTTGCCTGCCCAGCCGCTGACATTATTCCAGTGATCTGCATGGATGAGAGAGAAAGAGATGTGGTCTTTTGAAGGATAATTTACCAGGGCCTGTTCAAATATTACTTTCATCTGGCCTGATCTGTATCACAAACAGAAGAAGCAGGAGCTATCCTCAGGATCATACTCTTTCTCCATCATTCTCATTGTTGGAAAAGTGTAATAACTGAACTGCAGAAGATATTCATGGCAACAGGGCCGGTGTTACCATTAGGCCAACCTAGGCAGCTGCCTGGGGCGGAGACCTCAGAGGGGCACAGAACTGACAGTCTGCATTACTGTGCAGGAGAACTGCCGCCAGGCCCAGCACCAGCAATTTCAAATTTTGTGGTTTTCAGTCTTTCTAAAATGCATTTATGTCTGAAAATTGGTGGGTGCATGGGGGGGGCACCAGAAGGTAGCCTCGCTTAGTGTGCAAAAAACCTGGCACCGGCCCTGCATGGTAAAAGAATGCCCATGGTCAAATAACAATGGGATATTTCTTGTGAATTTGGAGCCCTGTGCTACAACTAATACTACCTACTCTCTCCTAGGCTCAAGGCTTATTGGTGGAGTGGCCTGTAGTCCTTGCTGTAGCCTCTGCCTCCCATTTGGAGACCTGGGGCCTTGCTGAGATTTCCCCTATTGGTCTACATGTCCTAGATGCACTTCAGGCGGCCAAGCCTAGGATAGGGCCTAGTGAAACTGAAGAGGAAAGGAAGGCCAGTCATCACCAGGAGGGGCTGAGAGCTCTGAGAGAACTGTGACTGACCCAAGGTCACCCAGGTGGCTTCATGTGAAGGAGTGGGGAATCAAACTCAGTTCTCCAGATTAGAGTCCGCCACTTTTAACCGCTACACCAAACTGGCTGAGGGGAGGGACCTCAGCATGATACAATGCCATACCCACCCTTCAAAGCAGCCATTTTCTCCAGGGGAACTGATCTCTGTAGTCTGGAGATCACTTGTAAAGCAGGAGGTCTCCAGGCCCCACCTGGGGGTTGGCAACTCTGCTTAGGGTAGATAGCAAGTTCGGAGGTTGGGTATTCAGTATGGGGAAATGACACAGGGGAATAGGTTAACTCTTAACTCTTATTCTTCCCCAACTCTACAGTCCCAGTTCCTTTCATGGGTCCCTGAGACTGCTATGAATAAAAATTTAAATAAAGAGGAGATCTGATCTCAGGCATCCAACAGCTTATTTAATTTGGCCCTAGTATAGCCATGAAGATAAGCATGTTCTGATTAATGGCCACTGGTTGTTTTCTCTTCAAAAGGAATAATGAAGCCAAAACTGACTGTTCAGAAAACACAAGTGACGGAAGGAGAAAATGTATTGTTACGTTGTGAAGTAATGGAAGAAAATCCTCCCTTTTTTTTCACATTTTATAAAATCCGACATTCTCCAAGTAATTCCTCAGTGCATAAGACTAAGCCTGGACTAACAGAAAATTTTGCAGAGGTGGAATTCCCAGTTGATGAGGGAGACACTTATTTGGTTTTTGAATGTACCGTGAGGATAACTTCAGCAGTGGGGTCTGAGACATCAGAACCCAGTAACAGAGCAATCGTTGGTGTTGCTGGTAAGTCAGCCTATTTTTTAAAAAATTTGGTTTATATTGTCATTTCTATATTTTAAATTCATTTTAATTAATTCATATTAATTTAGAAGACAGGAGTCACTGGAAAAGACAATAACGCTACGAAAAGTTCAAGGTAGTAGTAAAAGAAGAAGACCCAACATGAGATGGATTGACTCAATCAAGGAAGCCACAGCTCTCGGTTTGCAAGACCTGAGCAAGGCCGTTAACAATAGGATGTTTTGGAAGGCATTAATTCATAGAGTCATCATGAGTCAGAAATGACTTGATGGCACTTCACACACACACACATACACAGTCATATTAATCTTTAGTAGCATAACAACAGGAATCCAGTGGCACCTTAAAGGCCAATAACATTTATTTTGGCATAAGTTTTTGTGAGTCAAAGCTCAATTCATCAGGTGCACAGAAGCATAAATCCATCCGGCTGGTATATATACACCATAGAAAGGTGCCGGATGGTGGAGTTGCAAAGAAAATCTGGTCAAAACAAGTTCCTATCGAAAGGGAAAAAAACAGTTCACTCAGCACGAATGTGAGACATTCCCAGCTATTGTTAGTTACTGATGCTATGACATAACGTTGTAGAAGTGTTAAGTCGTTTTCAGTTATTGCCATCCCACCCCAAGTATTACAGAATTGTAAGTTCTGGAACAAAAAAAAAATATGAATAGGGTTTTAGATAGAGTACCAAGCAGAAGATATACAGAGCCACAGCCCTGTATGAGGAATCTCAGACGAATTCTCATCTCATTGCTCTGAGGACAGTCTGCGTACTCATCATACATCACAACATATTAACCCCTGCTTGTAAAGACTGGGGTTAAACGCATGGGGATTCAGGTCCCTCACCTGCCTGCTGCCGCAATTGCTGTTCACTGTACAGGAACTTCCAACGTCATGTGCAGATCTAAAACTTTGCTCTAGTCTATTGTGATCTGGATGTACATTGTCATACAGTAAAATTATTAGAATTCAAGGGCTAGGAAGAGGTGGGGTAGTAAGCCATGAGTGTGGGAGAGGGTTTGTATTCCTCACCCCTGTTCTATTTTGCTCTTTAAATCGATCCCATTCCATTTTGTACAACTGCTTCTATGCTGGAAAACTTTGGGGGAATCAATTATTGTCCTCCACAATCAGCTGCAAGCAGAATTTAAACTGGGATTCTACACAGCACTTAATATTGCATGATATTGCCCATAAAAATTCAATAATCCCCATTCCCATGGGCATGTTTACTCATAAGTAAGTCCTATTCATCAAAGATCCTGCATTTCTCTTTTAGCAATTGTTTTAAATAATTTTTAGTTTTAATTGCTTTAAATAATAATTTATTTATTCTTCTCTCCCTAGGCACCAGCAGTATTTATTAATTGTTGGTAAATATTGTGGGAGTTTTCAGAAGGAAGATTAAATACTGCTTTTCCCTTTGCACTCAAAGCCATTCTTATTTTATTATTGTAAATTAATAAAGCATTATAAAAAAATGAGAGATGATTTGGCTGCAAAGTGAAAGGCAGTACAGAATATTTTTCCCTCTCCTTACCAAGAACTGGTAGTTTACAATTAATATATGCATATGTCAAGCAGCCAGAGGAGAGAACAGAAATAATTAAATAGGAAGGATAGAAAAAACATTTCTTGGTACCATGATCTTGAGAAATCTCAGTAGTATGTAGATTGTCAATATGGGAGAGCTTAGCTATGAAACTGTATTTTGAGTTTTAAAAATTCACCATAAATGAAGTATTTTAAAGATAGAAAGACAACACAGAAAGCAGTGGATTACCATAGACATGACTGGCTTCTGTAGTAAAACTGATTGAACAAACAATGGCATCTCCAGCTAGGGTTGCCAGCCTCCAAGTGGGGCCTGGGGATCCCCCACTTTTACAACTGATCCCCAGCTGACAGAGATCAGCTCCCCTGGAGAAAATGGCTGCTTTGAAGGGTGGACTCTATGGCATTGTATCATGCTGAGGCCCCTCCACTCCCCAAACCCCACCCGCTCCCGGATCCACCCCCCAAAGTCTCCAGGTATTTTCCAACCTAGACCTGGCAACCCTATCTCCAGCCTAAATGGATATTGTGGAAGCAACCTATGTGATTATATCACATCCATCTTTTAAAAAGGAATGTTCTGCCATTATGCCTAGTTGATCTCTAAATATCCCCATTTCTGTCACAGACAGTAAGACGTTGAGATTATCTTTGAAATTCTTGTTTTTCAAAGATATAGATTTCAGATGAAATTAAGTTATTGACTTCTGCATGTGTCTTCTGTTAAAAGCAGCTGTAGAAATGGCAAACTACTGAAAGTAGTGTAGTGCTTTTAACTTTATTATTTCTTCTGTCCTGATTTACTCTTTTGCAGAGCCCTTTTCTATTCCCAATATAACGGTCTATCCACAGAATGTTGTAGAAGGAGACAATATTTTTATAAAATGTACTACTATCCTCAGTCGTCAGCATGAAATTGAAATGATCCTCCAGAAGGACAAAAACATTCTTAACAATTCCAGGGGTGGAGAGTCTGTGACATACTCTGCAGTGGCTACAATGGAGAACAGTGGCAATTACACTTGCAAAGTGGAACTTGGGAGAGTGTCCAAAACTGTCACAGTGAATGTTGTAGTGGCAGGTAAGAGTTTTCTGTCTAACTGTGCAAGCTCAAAAGACAGACACCTCTCTAGGTAAGATTTGAGGATATCTAGTCATTGAGCTAAATCTATAATGTGAATTTTTGGGGAGTTCAGATCAGAGTTTCAGAAGTATTTCCGAAGCCACTAATCTCTGCTGTGGGATCAGCTCAAAATGTATATGATTTGTGGTACTTGGATGAATGAGCACATCTGATCCTTGCAAGCCACTTGCTTCATCAGCTGAGTCTAGCACTGATTCTCCTTCAGTCTGTATTGCAGATAGACAACTATGCTAGGCACAAATTGGCTTGTCCATTTGACCTGCGAAGACTAGGAATTACCTTAGTAATATGCTACTGAGTCATCATAAGCAGTCATTTATTTTCATTAAAATGACAGCATATAACCAGGGTGGCCAAACTTGCTTTATGTAAGAGCCAGATAGAGTAAACATCATATGTTTGAGAGCCGCAAAACATGAACAAATATTACATGTTTTTACTGGGAAATATGCAAATTTGCTTTTTATTAACATTAAATGAGACTGCCAAAAATAATAATAAAAGGGGAAAAAGCAGATATTGATAATGATATTTATTTGTCCAGTGGTATTTGTTTGCTAATGATATTTAGCTTCCCCAGCCACCCGGCTGGGAGCCACACAATCTGGCATATAACAATTGAATGTTAATATAGAATTGGGACACAAATAAAAGTTGAAGGTAAAAAACAAAATCTATCATAAACAAAAAAAAAACACTTTTATTTTGACAGAAACCCCCTCATAGTCACAGCAGGTAGCATAACTAGCATGTTTGGTTATTTAAGCTAAACTTTAGAAAACTGAAAATACTGAACTCATTAAACACATTACAGCATATTGTTGCCAAAAGTATTTACATTTAAACAAATTATTGAAAATGTTGTATACAGTATTTAGAGGGGTTTTTCCCAGAATTTCCCCCAATCTTTCCTGATTTCCAGTGTTTTATCTGTACATTTGAAACGAGTGAAATGCTTTGTAATTTATTGTATCATTACTAGGGTTGCCAGGTCTGGGCTGGAAAATACTTGGAGACTTTGGGGGCGGATCCAGGAGAGGCCGGGGTTTGGGGAGTGGAAGGGCCTGAGCATGGTACAATGCCATAGAGTCCACCCTCCAAAACAGCCATTTTCTCCAGGGGAGCTGAACTCTCTCAGCTGGAGATCCATTGTAAAAGCAGGAAATCCCCAGGTCCTACCTGGAGGCTGGCATCCCTAATTGTTACTGTGTTATTGTGTTTTATCATATTGTTGTAAGTCACCTTGAGCCTTGCATTGCAGGGGATGGTGGGCTAGAAATGAAATAAAAATAGATGAGTAAATAATATATCAGAGCTGAATGAGACACAAAAATAACTATGGTGCTTTTGACTTGTGTTCCCATCAACTAAAATGGACCTCTGCCTTTACCAGTTAAAGTGTTCATTGATCAAAAAGGTTATCACAATAATTACACTTTAAAAAAAAAATCAAAGGAACAGTTGTGGATGTACTGGTGATAATGACAGCACAGGAGCTATTCTCTGTGAACCCATGACACCGCCTCAGTCACATTTCACAGATTCAGTATTGAAATAGATGTCCCGGATGAAGGAAGAACTTCATTTTCCTCTCAACAAATATTTCAGCTTAAATGATGGGGAAATGTAAAATAAGGGAAAGACTGTATGTTAATGGTCCCACTTGCTCTCTCTTTAGAAACTAGAAAGAAAGCTTTTATGAAATGCTGGTATTTGACTTCTAATTAATTTCAAAACAATGCTTTTAATGATTCATGTCGTAGATGTTCTGAACTAAAGGCAGACTTCTTTCACATATGGTGGAGTTCTCCTGCCGTTTGTAAATTTTTGGGGGGTGGGAAATCACATTTGCAATTGAGATAACAACAGATCTGAAGCTTAAATTTGAACTGGTCAATATACTTTTAGGACCCACTAGTAACTGACCTGAGATCTGACTTGATCTAGAATCTGATGATCTGCCAGAATTTCAGCAGCCAAGTATTGGGGGATCAGTCTTGTATACTTTTTGTCTTAGGAGAGTTAAATGTTGGAGTCTAATTGAAACAGTGGAGCTTACTGATCTCTTGAGCAAACAAGGCCAGTTTTATGAAAATGCATTATAATTTAGACATTGATTTACATGTGGCATTTTCCGTTGTGCAAATGCTATTCACTGTGTATTTTTATACCATAGTTGTTTTCTACTTTAATATTTTTTAAAAAATTAAAAAGAACAACATATTTCCACATCAGAAATGCAATATTTATGAAGGATGACTATATGCCCTGATATCATTGAATAATAAGTGCACATCTGTTGTGTTATACATTAGTGATGTGGGAAGGCTGTAAATGCATTACCTTTCTGTTCTGTCTTATCTCTTTTGCAGAGCTATTTTCCAAACCAATACTACTTATTTCTAAAACAGACGAGGATGAAGGCAACACGATACAAATGTTATGTCTACATAATAGTTCATTGCCGTTAAATGTCTCACTCATGAAGGATAATACATTCTTGACGGCCTCTGATTCCTACACCTTTACGGCCTACGTAGCTAACAGTGGAGTCTACGATTGTAGGACAGAGATTAAAGGAATCATCAAAAAGAGCGACCCTGTGCCGATACATGTTTACTGTGAGTTGATTTATAAACCCCCTAAGAGCCTTCCTGTTTGATCAACAAGTAACTATTAGTTGCTGAATGAAGCTCTTGCTCCTGTTGGCTGTTGTGTTATTGCAGTTCCTCAGTGTGTCTGCAGTGCACCTAGCTCAGCAAGATACATAAGCACGATCATAGGTGTCAACTACGGGGGGGCTCGGGGGCTCACGCCACCCCTGAAATTTTCCAGGGGGGACCGAGCCCCCCCCCCCCGGGCAAACAACCCACCACCCCACCTCCCTGCCCTCCAGGGCCCCCAGCTCAAGAAGAAGAAGCCGCTGCAGCCACCGCCACAGCCGATGCCAAAAGAAGCCACCACCAAAGAAGCCAAAGAAGCCGTTGCCGAAGAAGCCACCGCCGCGGCTGTTCCCCCGCACACCTCTCCCCTCCCTCCCTCCCTCCCTCCCTCTGGAGGCCGACTGCCCAGTGTGATGATGTCATCGGCCCGGGAGGGAGGGAGGGAGGGAGGGGAGAGGTGTGTGGGGGAGCGGCAGCGGCGGCAGACTTCATCCCGGCGCGTGCGGGCAAGGAAAAAAAAGATAAATTCTCCCCCCCCCCCGGCCCAGCCCCTGCCCCCCGGTAAATAGAAAACTCTATGCCCTTGAGTACGATCCAGAAGGATGTGGCAGTGCAAGTGGCCTGATGCATGTGGTTGGGGCCATATAGGTTTCTCCAGGGCTAAGCAAGGGGGAGGCATATGGAGGGGTGTGCTTGAGAAACCTGGTCAGCGGCGAGATGAAAGGCAATAACCATTCCCATCAACTTGGAATCCACTAATGAGGAGATGTCTCTGGTGCTGCCTAGTGGAATGTTTTGAGTGGGTTCAATTTTAAACTTTTTCTGCCTGGCTTTATGATACGGAGTTGTTAAAAAAATTATACTGCTGCTCAGATTGTTTAATCCACCACCACCCAGTCTCTTTTTCTATTTTTATTGATAAGTGCTATTCTTGGTTACTTTGTTTTGAGCACTCTAGTGTGTCCTTAACACAGAGAGCAGGCTATAAATATTTTGAATAACAAATGCCTGTCAAAGAGGAAGCCATATCTTTTGTATCATGTCCTGATGGAGGAAACTTTTCCCCTTCCATTTGGTTAAAAGGCAGTGCTGTTGAGCATGGAAAGTATGCTTTCCCCCTCACCACTACATAGCCAGGGATTAAGTGGGATGGATAAGGTTGGGGTAGGTAGATCTCCAAGTGCAAAGCATGGAGCTCTCTGGCAGGCTTGTGTTCCTGCAGAATTATACCTTTCTGAGTCCATTGAAGTCAATGGGAAGGGTAGTCAATGGGAAGGGTGTAATAACTCTCCTTAGGACTGTGTGCGTAAGTATGTTGAGTACCATCAAATTTCTTCTGACTTATGGTGACCCTAGGAATTAATGTCCTCCAAAACATCCTATTGTTAACAGCCTTGCTCAGGTCTTGCAAGCTGAGGGCTGTGGCTTCCTTGATTGAGTCAATCCTTCTCATTTTGGGTCTTCTTCTACTACTACTGCCTTAAACTTTTCCTTGCATTATTGTCTTTTCCAGTGACTCTTGTCTTCCCCTAGGATTATACCATAAATGAAATATGAGATGGGTCATTAATAGATTCACTCATGCAATGCTTTCTTTTTTTTTCCAGCTCCGGTTTCGAAGCCACGCATCCACTTCACTGAAGGTGCAGTGTTGGGACGTCCCTTTCTTTTACGCTGCTATTCTGAGAATGGAACTCTTCCTATAACGTATACTCTCTACAGAGGAA
Source organism: Lepidodactylus listeri (assembly GCA_029233225.1). Lineage (NCBI taxonomy): Eukaryota > Metazoa > Chordata > Lepidosauria > Squamata > Gekkonidae > Lepidodactylus > Lepidodactylus listeri. The sequence goes on along the minus strand of JARCFY010000015.1, from coordinate 50,150,718 downwards.
ACATAACCATTGGCCAGACTGAAGTAGGAAAAGCTGTACCAGCAGACTTTAAGGACAATGCAACTAAGGAGAACATTCAAGGAGAATACAAATGTGAAGCTAAAAATGGCCATTCCAAGAAATCCCAGAGCAATGGGCTCAATATCACAGTGATAAGTAAGTGTTTCAGATGCATACACAAGAGAACTGAGAATTTTTAAAGCTGCAAAGGTTCTATAGTAAGGACATTCAGGGCATAAGTCTGGCTCTCAAAAGCTTTTCATCTGACTATTAGTTTCTCACCTGATCCAAATGACTTACTCACTTACCTGCCCAAGGATTTTGTATTTCAGTCATTTTCTCCCAAAAGGAGAAATGCCAGTTCATACCTTACAGAGTACACTTGGGGCCCATGCCCTATATCAAATGTCACAGTCCAGTGTGAGCTGCAGGGTCTCCTAAATATCTGTGTGTGTAGAGACCAGTTTGGACCAGGACCATGGCATGTGTGGAGAATGGGCTCCAATTCCCCCCCCCCATGCTATTTTCGTTATCTGAAACAATCCAGGGAGCTCTGTTTCACCCACTGGGATACACATGAGTTTTCCCAAATAGCAATCATCCCACCTGCCCCCCTTTCCATGCCCAGGACTGTTACAAGGTGGGAAAGTGGCATTTGAGAGAAAGTAAAATTCTCTTCTCCACACACACCACAGTCCTATATTTGAATTGAGCACCACATGCATGGGAATTGAAGGGAACCCACAATTCACATTTGTCTGCGACATCTGACACAGAGTGGGAAGCCCAGACCCCACTCCACAAATGGGCCTTGCTGGCTAGGTGGGGTATAAATCCAAATAAATAAATGTATGAATTGGCATTAGGTAGATAAAGGGCTATTTAGCCCCTTCTCTGGCAATGTGAAGGGCAAGAGCAGCTCCACCCACGCCTAGATGGAGGGAAATGCCAGTGAGCAGAGAACTAAGAAGAACTAAAGTCTTTGGTTGTTTAGACTGAAGGGTAAAAGAGCTCCTTGGCCCTTGTGATTTGGATCACGGGTAAGTGAGTCAGTGGGTGGAGGGCAGTGTTGCCAGCTCTGGGTTGGGAAATACCTGGAAATTTCTTTTTGGGGGGTGGAGCTGAAGGAGAGCAGCATTTCAGGAGGGGAGGGACTTCAGCAGGGTACAAGGCCATACAGTCCATCTTCCAAAGCAGCCATTTTCTCCAGGTGAATTGATCTCTGTCACCTGGAGATCAGTTGTGATACCAGAAGGTCTCCAGCCACCACCTGGAGGTTGACAGCCCTGGTGGAGGACCTGCTGTTGGCCTTTCAACTTCTGCTTAGTTGAAACTGCAGCCCATGTTTAAAAACACTTGTCAACCAGTTCTCCATTGCAAGGAGGTGGATCAAACAGATCAGCCAGTGAAATTTGCCAGAAGTCCTTTTTACGGCCTCCAGGCTCTTATCCTGGCAAACCCCTGGCCATCAGTGCAAACCAAAGTCAAGGTTCCTACTTGTATCTGACGAACTTTAACTCTCAAAAGCTTATACTGTCAAAATCCTGTTGGTGTCTAAGGCACTAGGGGACACGAATCTAAATGTTCTACTGCAGATCAGTGCAGCTACCCCCTGAGACTGTCTTCATAGTCAAGTAGTTCAGTTCAGACTTGGTTGCTGTTGCCCTTGCCACAGTGCAGGCCAGGCAGGGTTGCCAGGTCTGGGTTGGAAAATACCTGGAGACTTTGGGGGTAGATCCAGGACAGGGCAGGGTTTGGAGAAGGGTGGGTCCTCAGCATGGCACAATGCCATAGAGTCCACCCTCTAAACCAGCCATTTTCTCCAGGGGAGCTGATCTCTGTCAGCTGGAGATCAGTTGTAAAAGCGGGAGATCTCCAGGCCCCATCTGGAGGCTAGCAACCCTAAGGCCAGGACACCAGCCAGGTCTCTGATGGAGAGGTGGGGAATACACTGGTGACAAAACCAGCATTTGGTAAGGCAAGGACTTAAATGATCGCCTGCGAGCTAAATCTAAAGCTATGCATAGTTAAAATAAACAATGGTTTCATTTGATGACTGAACTGAGCCTTTGGGATTCCAGGAAACCTTTTCATCCTGATTCATTTTAGGTGGTTTATATACTACCTTTTAGCTCCATCCAAGGCTGCCAAGCCAGCTAATGACAATCATGAAAGATTTGAAAGCCTCATCATAAAACCATCCATTGGATACAATAACAGAGAGAAAGAGGTGGTGTGATCTGAATACTCAGTCAGAACCCTCCAACACAGAAATGTATCGAGTTTTCTCTGTAAGGCCTGTAGCGATAATGCTAGCCTCACCTCCCAACGGAGGGAGTTCTACAGCGTAGGGGTTCCTACAGTCTTCAGGTGCTCTGAGCCCGAGTTTTCATTTCTGTGCAAACAGCACTTTGAACTGAGCCTGGAAGGAAACTGGAAGCCAACGTAGCTGTGGATGAAAAATGTATGTATGTTCATTTTGTAAGGATCCTAGCTGCTGTATTTTGTACTAGCTGAAACTTCCAGACTGCCACCCCACAGAGCCTGAATTGCAACAGGCTAATCTGGAGCCACGGTAGCTCAGAGGTTAAGATGCTGAGCTGCAGACCAGAAGGTCAGTAGCTCGGTAGTTCAAGACCTGAGTGCCACATGACAGAGTGAGATCCGGTCTCTATCCCCAGCTCCTGCCATCCTAGCAGTTCGAAAGCAAAAAATTGCAATTAGATAAATAGGTACTGCTTCAGTGGGAAGGTAACAGCATTCCGTGCACCTTGGCATTTAGTCATGCCAGCCACATGACCATGGGAAAAGTCTTTGGACAGCGCTGGCTCTTCAGCTTGGAAACAGAGATGAGCAGCATCCCCTAGAGTTGAGTTTGACTGGCTTTCAAGCAAGGGAAACCTTAATCTGGATTTATCCTCAGAAGAGGAACAATGAGCTCGTTCAACAGGAACAACTGAATTTGTCAAACCAGCCAAAGCTGGGGGGAGAAAAGTTTTTAAATGGAATTCTGCCAGCTACCTCTCTAAGTACATTGAAGAGGAACATCCCTCCCAACTCCATACTTGTTCCTCCAGGCACAGTGTAATTTTCTCTACAACAGATTGCATACCTGTTCCCGTATTCCAGCCTTCATTCTAAAGATCAATCTAAATCCATGTCTAATAAAGCTATTTGGGTCAAGAAGATTAATCACAGGTGGTCAGGTACTGATTTAAAGCAAATTAAAAGGCCATTGGAACAAAATAGTCTAACCAGTGCATGGAAAATCAACAAAGGTGGGCCTCAAATGAAGCCTTGGTGTTGCCACTTGGAAGGCACTGTTCCTATCCATCTACTACACTTCTCTAGGTGGAAAAGTACCTGCATAAAGTACCTACAGCATCTTAATGCTCACAAATCTATATACTAATTCCCAAGTGCCCCCTGTGTGTGTGGATATCTAAATCTGCACATCGGGGGCATTTGGGGGGCAGAGAGATTTTCCTGTACACTTGGGAGACTCCCCACGTGTGCAGAAAAATCTTAAAAGTAAAAAAAAAAAATTAGGGGGATACATAAATTCCCCCAAAAGTAAAACTTACCTCGGATCTGTGGCTGCTGACAGGGGCGGGTAGAGAAGTGCTTGGGGGGGGGGGGCTTGGCAGGCCAGCAGCTGGAAGCCGCACAGACCTTGCCTTTGTTGGGGGGGAGAAGAGCTTGGTGGGGGAAGAGCTTGGCGGGCCCGGCGGCTGGGAGCTGCACAAGCCTTGCCATCAAGGGCAGTGGAGGGAAGAGCTGGGCAGGGGAGAAGGCTCACCTGTGGCGGCTTCCTCCTCTGTGTGGAGCCCCCCCCCCGCGAGTATTGCAGGTCCCCCCTTCTTGTAAGCACATAATGGTACTCATATATATTATATTGACAGTGATTTCATACGGGCTCACGCTGGTTATAAGCTAATTTTCTATCTGATTGCCCTTTTCCTGTCCTGCCTGCACAGAAAGAATTTGCCACAAAAAAACCAAGTGCTTCTACAACATTGGTTCATAATCTAGTCTAAATCGTTTCTTTGTGTTTGATCCACAGCTCCAGTTTATAACATCAGCTTGGGAAACCCTTTGCATGGAGACATGGAAGATGGCCAAGACCTCATCCTTTTTTGCTCTGTTACCTCAGGATCTTTCCCTATTGAGTTCAGCTTTTTTAAAGAAAACGAAGCACATTCTTTGCATAAGGTAACAAAAAGTACAATCCACACTGCGACTTTGCACAAAATGGGACTTACAAGCCAAGATGCAGGGAAATACTTTTGTGCAGCTGACAACTCTGCAAAATCACGCTTACGGAGCAACCCAGTCATCATCAAGGGTAAGTTTTGCTCATAGATTCACTGTGCAGACCCACAGAGGGAGAGGGCTGGGTGTGTATTCTATCCACATGTTAGTAGGGCTTGCCTTTTAAGGCCGACAGGACTCCTGCATCTTTCAAACCATATTTACACTCCAGAGGTATACTGATTTAGTGCTCATTCCCTTTCACCAGCAAACTCTCTCCAACCTGCAGTTCCCAGGATTCTGTGGGTGAACCCTTGAAAGATAGTTTGATACAAGTTTATGTTCCCTAAAAATTCTGTGGACATTTCAGCAGGTGGCGTTTGTCATGGATGCCTGGACGCCTGCCAGGAAAAGGATGCCTGATCATGTTTACTTTTCTATACAGTTCCTAAACCTATAGGAGCCCTGCCTTTCACAGCATTTAATCACCCTATTGTAGTGGTGGAAAGTATCATCAAGTCACAATTGACTTATGGCAACCACATAGGGCAGGGGTGTCAAACATGCAGCCTGCGGGCCAGATCAGGCCCCCAGAGAGCTTCTATCAGGCCCGCACTGTCTCCCGCTTCTTCTTCCAATTCTGCTGCTGCTGCATCATAGCTTGCTTTGCCAGACTCTCTCAGTTGCTCAGGAGAGACAGGCAAGCTTCCATTCCCTGCACTTGCTAAAGCTCCCCCTTCTCCCCAGGGGAGAGAGGGAATGAGCCAGAATGTGCTTCCTGGCCAGGCTGCCTAAATCTCACAGAAAACAAAGGCAAGCCTTTCTTCCCCTCCATTGGCTGATGCTCCTCCCCAAAGGGAGGGAGGGAAAGAAGGAGATCTTGCTTGGCTTGGCTGCCTCAGTCGCACAGAAGAAATACAAACCCCCTGGAGAGCCACTGCCAGTCTGAGTAAACAACAGTGACCTTGGCAGACCGATGGTCTGATTCAGTATAAGGCAGTTTCAAGTGTGTTTCAATGTTTTTTTAAAAAAATAATCACTTTATTTATATTGTAAGCCTTCTTGAGTTCTGCAAGGGAGGAAGGTGGCTAACAAATGTTTTAAATGAACAAACCACTGGAGAGCAGCAACTGTGCTACCAAAATAGCAAAAGAAGAGGTTCGTGGTGGTAATGATCTATTAGGCTGGCCATATCTGTGCAGTTCATTCTAGGTGATATAGTTTGCCATCCCTGATTCTCTGATGAGCACAGAACTTAAAGGAGGGGTTGGTGTTGTGAAATGGATTATGAACCCATGCTTGTGGAGCCTGACCTATTTTTCTCTTGACTTCTAGTCATTCTGGCTTCATGGAAGAAATGGCTCATTGCATTATTTGTTGTGCTAGTCCTCCTTGGCACGGGTGGTACTTTCTGGTGGTACTTCAAAAAGAAGGCAAAAGGTAAAAATATTTTATTTAGCTTGCACTCATTCATTGAATAGCTCAGAAACCCGTCTTGCCCTCCTCACTGGGAGTGCCACTCTCCAGTTGCAAACTATGGTCAGAAACTCACCAGGACTGGTAAAAATGCCAGCACAGACACAAGACAGCACCAGGGTTAGCTGCAAAAACAACAGCTTTTGGGTTCACACAATTCTGTAATTGAAATCAGCAGATCAGGCAGCATCTTTGGCTGGATCTTGCCTAAAATTTGCACGGATGCAAGGGTGCAACTCCCCCCCCCCCCAAAACCGCCTCAAGCTATTCCCAGAGGTCCCCTGTCTCCTAAGAATGGAATTTTGAAGGATATTTTTGGTTGCAGTGGGAGTGGGGAGGCAGAAAAGTCATGCTATATGGAAGGAACTCTTTCCATCTGCAGGAATTTTAGGCAGACCCAAGCCTATGTTTGTACTGGTTACAGTACAATCTTATCCAAGCAGCTATTCTATTTGTGAAAGCTTCTGGTGATCCAAATATCATCTCAGGTAGCCTCTGTGCCACTCACAACTTTGTAAAGCGAGAGACACTTTGTGAAGGGGGGGGGGAGGTCTTTGTGCAGAAAATAATGGGTTGGCTACTGCTGCTGCTCTGCTCAACTGAATGCAGAACCTTCCTCCACATTTAACTGGATGAACTGATTGAAAGAATCCAATCCAATATCCCAGACTAGATTGTCTTCATTCACAGGTTTAGAATGCAAGCGGATTTTCTGATTGATTTAATCTCCTGATTGATATTGGCCTTAACAATTTGAATAGGGCTATTCAGATTAAAATATCAGTATTTTTGCTAACACCTATGTGGTTCTGGACTTTTTGATTTGCTAAAGTATGGAAAACTCATACAGAGAGCTGCCAGGTCCCCTCGGGTCACCAGTGGGGAATGGGGATGTAGGGTAGCCAGATCCAGGTCTGGAAACTCCTGGAGATTTGGGGATGGGGCCTGAGGAGGGCAGGGGCCTCAGTGGGGTACAATGCCATAGAGTCTACCCTCCAAAGCAGCCATTTTCTCCAGGGGAACTGAACTCTGTAGTCTGGAGATGAGCTGTAATTCCAGAGGATCCCCAGGTCCCACCTGAAGACTGGCATTCCTAGTGAAGTAAGTGAGAGACATTAGTGTTCGTGGTAGCCTTGAGATGATTGCAGAGGTTTCTTAGTTTCATTTTTGTATTTATATTTGTGTTCACAATTAAAGTGCAATATGCCTTGCAAGATTTTTCCAGGATGTGCCTTTCATCATTATGCACATTTATGATGCATAAACTCAGTGGACTAATAAGCATAGACCTATTATTAATGATCTCAAACCAATACCAGCCATCGCCAAATCCAGCTAGGAATAGTGCACGAAACACCCACTTACTCATCCAGCATATACTTCCTGACTGGACTGGGTCAACAGCATTTCTGTCCTCTGCTGATTTACACAATTGTCTTTCCATTTGTGCAGTACAGTTGTGGTCACTAATTTTCTCCCTACTTGCAGCTAAAGGCAGCTCTATGGAATTGGATGGGTAAGTTGTATTTCTTACTATTAATGGTGAGATGTTTATGGTGGATTTTTTTCACTGCCCTATGTAAGGATTATTTATGTGCACTAGTGGGTGCAATAGCACCTTAAAATTGAGGGCTATCTCACATAGGAATGTCCCAATAGCCCTAACAGATACAGAAGTATTATTATGTATTAAAAATGTTAAATGTGTCAAGGAAAAGGACATTTCCAGCATTTGGGAATGCTGTTAATGGAAACAGCATGGGTCCAAGGATGGCTTCAAACATCTGTGAAATAGCCTATTGTCTTCTTGAGCCTTCCTGGTCTTGGTTACAACTTTAAATTTTTACAATTGGGGCTCTTCAGTTTGGAGAAATGATAACTGAGGGGTGACATGATCGAGGTTTACAAGATTATGCATGGATTAGAGCAGGTAGAGATAGAAGTACTTCTCTCCTTTTCTCACAATACAAGAACCTGTGGGCACTCAATGAAATTGCTGAGCAGTTGGGTTAGAACAGATAAAAGGAAGTACTTCTTCACTCAAAGAATGATTAGCACATGAAATTCACTGCTACAGGAGATGGCAGTGGCTACATGCATACACGGTTTCAAGAGGGAATTGGATAAACATATGGACCAGAGATCCATCAGTGGCTATTAGCCACAAGGTATAGATAAAAACTCTCAGTCTGTGGCAGGTGATGCACTGTATTCTTGGTGTTTGGGGGTGGGGGGCAACAGTGGAAGGGCTTCTAGTGTCCTGGCCCCACTGCTGGACCTCCTGATGGTGCCTGGTATTTTTGGCCACTGTGACAGAGTGTTGGACTGGATGGGCCATTGGTCTGATGCAACATTGGCTTGTTTAATGTTCTTATGTTTTTAAATGAAATCACAAGAAGTCTCAGAACTGCAAACAATTTAAATGTAAAAGTTTTTTCTTTAAAATTCCCATATACTTGATTATACTTGGCTAGCACATCAAGAAGGCTAGGATTAAACTTTCTACTCTGATAGCATTGTTTACTGCAGGAGGACTATTCAGCCATGCAGTTGCTCCTCCACACTCCATGGACATGGGTGATCTTAACCAATGGACAAATGGGGCAGCTGCCCTGGGCCCCATGATGGGGATGCTCTGACCACCCACAGCCCCAGCACCCCCAGTGGGGGGGGGACAAAAGTCTCACCCCTGCTTGCACCCACCTTATACGGAGATCACTGTGAGTGACAGTTGTTCATGCCTGCCCCATCTGCAGCTCAGACCAACCCTTGTTTGGCCCGAGGGGGCAATGATTCTGGGGACCCATACTGGAATTTTGCCCAGAGCCCCAAAATTACTAAAACCTCCCTTGTCCATGGTGCTACAGTTCTTTCATGGGGCCTACCTTGTTCTAATGGAAAAGTTTACAGCTTGAAAAAAAATAACTATTGTGATTTGTATGTGTTAGAGATGAATGAGGCACATAAATAATTAAAGCATGAAGACCAATGGCCCAGCATTGGGATTTCTTTTCAATCCAGCAATGTATGGTCTGAAAGCAAAGCAAAAAGTACCTTTTGGGGGGGGGGGAGTAGCATCTGTAAATCCTCAATGATTTTTTGGGTTCTTTGTTCTCTGTTTCAAGCCATGCCTATATCAAGCCATGTCACAGGCAAGGAAGGCCTTTAAAAGGATTTCTACTGCTAAAATTACAAAGCTTTTCTTAATCTGCTTTGTTTCTAGCTCCATGCTACCAAACAATTCAATGGGTGAAAAGCTGACATTGGGAATGAATAATGAAGGAGAATTGTATTATGGTAACATTTTTTTAAATGACTATTTCAGATTTTTTTAAAAAGCAATCCACATGCAAATCCATAAAGCTCCTAATTAAGGGGACAGGAGGGTGGGACTATTCTTCCAGTGTTGGCAAGATGGTGGGTGGGGGGCGGTGCAGTGCCCTAAGTGGCAGCCTGGACACTGTTAACCACCCAGCCATTCCAGGCTTGTTGATAACTCTGGTGTCAGAAAGGGCAGGCACCAGCTTCCCGCACTCATTGCTACCTCTGCCCCCTCCACCCAGCCAGGACGCCATGGCAGCCTTTGCCTCTCCCCTCCCCGTGGCACTGCAAATGGGACACTGGGGTAAGTCCAGTCCCCAACTTGTATCTTCCACTACCCAGAGACTGAGTACCACATTACCACCTGGTACACTACTTGGGAAACAGTGATTCACCAGCTGACTGCCTTCCTTCCCCATGGACATTTTGAACAGTGGTATGGAGAGCCAACAACCAGATTAGGCATCTGTATCAGAGTAGACTAACCTTGCTGTTAACATTCAAATAGGAAAACACAGAAAGGAAGGCAGACAACTCCATGTATTTGTTCCCTAGGGTTTAGTGCAGACAATGTAATATCCAGTTGTCAAAGAGTGATGTGATTGGCAGTGACGTGCAGTCTTCTTTTCTCTCCCAAACTCTGTAAACTCCCCCTTACTCCCTAGTTATCTTCAACTTTGACATCTGAACCAGAATAATCATAGCTACCTCTAATCACAGTTTTGCTCTCAAACTAATGCCTAAACTAGGATTATAAACTGGTTTCAGTCTCTGGATTGAAAGCAAAAACCAGTGTCTCAGAACAAGGGCATGAACAGGAGGCGTGTAGTGGCTAGGCTTGTAATCAATACTGACTTCATATCCTCTTCAAATGGTGTTTGGGTCTTTTAAAATGTCAAGTTTACCAAATGTTGGCAGCTATTGTTGATATATGTCTTGGGTTTCTTTAGGATCAGGCTATAAAGAAGAAGGTGAAAATCACGTGAAGTCAAAAGAAGACAATAAAGGTAATTTCAGTTTGATTTTCATTTCCAAGTACATTTGCCACTGATGACTTGTTCTTTGGGGATCTGTTTGGAGCAGTTTTATTTTATCTGTGGCTGTGGTCACATGAGCAGTTCACACCGATATCATCCTGGTACCTTTGTGGATGTAAAAAGCACTATCAAACATCTGCCTTCCATGCCCCAGTCGTCAGCACCCCAGTTTGGCATGTGCTGGAAGCAAAGTTTGCCAACACTGGGGGAAGTCTGGTATTTACATATGCCAGTGCTTCCACCCTGCATTTCCCAACGTCTGAACACCCCGTTGCAAAGTCAAGCCGTTTGGGATGTCTGAACCTTCCCTTCCTGCCTCCTTTGGGGGTTTTTTTGGGAGGGGTAGCTATGTGTGCATAAGTGCATAATCGCCCCAGGTGTTGTCAATCACTGTGGCCGGGGGGGGGGGGGGGTCATTTGGGGCCAGAGCCCACCGGAACACTGCTCCAGGAGCTCAGGAGCCAGCACAAATGGTGGTGGCAGCAAGCCCCGCCTGCGTGCTCCTCCTGCGGCGCAACTCTAGAGAGAAAGAAGAAGCCCCACAGAGCCCCATGCCATTCCTTGCTCACTTGCCAAGGTGAGTGAGCGAGGAAGGGCCAGGGAGGGTGCAGAGTGTCATAGGTATGGATGAGGATGAGCTGACTGAGCCTGCAGAAACCACAGCTGGCCCCTCTGAAGCAGCAGAGGAAGATAGCTGGCAAGTGCCTGTAACAGCAGAATTCATACCTGGCTCAGATAGGATTAACTGCAAGCTAAAAGTCCTCCTGACTCATCCCACGTGTGACTTGTTCAAGGGAGCGACTCCAGCAAAACTTAGCAACCAAGCGAAGAGAGGCCAGGCTACAAGGGAGGCACTCAGCTAGCCCAGAGTTTTAACAGGAGCCTGGGCAATCGTGCAGCTGGCTAATTGGCAATAGCATTTAACTCCACACTCTGGGCGGTATTCTTTGTGGGAGCAACGTCAGCTTCATGCTGCTTGCATCCACCGTGGCTCTTGCACCTAGACATTCAGACCCCCTGATTTTGGACTTGGCTCTGGGTTCCTGGCTCCTGACCTCAGCTTGGCTTTGGATGCTGCACTGTCTTCTTGGCTTCTGACCTTGGCTTTTCTGGACTTCCTTTGACTGACACCCAGCCCGTGACACAGAGAGGCATTTAAATGCCTCCTCCTGGCTTCCTCTACCCGCCTGCCTTGGCAGGCTGCCTGGGGAAGCAAAAAAGGGGGGGAAGCATCCTCAAAAGGAGGCATCTTACCCCCCTTTTTGCTTCCCCTTCTGACACACTTCTGGTGATGTCAGGGGGTGTGACATATGCTAATGAGTTATGCTAATAGCAGGTATGCTAATGAGCGCCTGCACCTCTTTTTCTACAAAATGACCCCTGACTGTGGCCAAGACTCTGGATCAGGAGTCTCGAGGGAGGAGTTGTTGAGTGACAAATCCCCCTCCCCCAAGCCCCTCTCTCCTGTTTCTGTGTCAGAGTTGCTATATGAGCTCATCCCATGATTGACACAAGGATAAATGCACTGAAGGAAATCTGCACTTTAACACACACACCTCCATGTATTCCACGGAAGAGAGGTGAAGGGAAGGAGGATGAGAGGGGCCAGAGTACTTGGCAGAGGGATTGTGAAGCTGTCAAAAAGGAGCCGGAGCTTCAGATACACACTTATGTGCATGAGTGAAAAACCAAAAGAAAATAAAAAGAAAAGAGGATGCTGCAACAATCTGAATGATCGACCATGGGGCAAGTGTGCAGTGAAGCAAGTTCAGGGTGGGATGTCTGATCAAAACTTTTTAAACCTTTAATTAACTATTTAAACCACTGCAAATAGAGGTGTGGCCTGATGATGCCAAGCCTTCAGTGTGACCACAGCCTGTATGTATTTTCTGGGGTTGCATTGCACATTGCAACAAATTGTTTGGATTTTGAAGGAGTCTTAGTGCCTGGTGGTCTATACATGCAGCAGAATAAGGTGGTAAAACTTTGAGAAGGCAAAATGGGTCGTACCACCTGAGTGAGACTGTGGAAGGGGTATCACATTTGTAACGCTTCTCCATGGAACGGCCCGCTGCAAATTTTCTTAACAAGCACATCAGACAGAAAGGTCCAACTTACCCATTCACAGGCTGTGCTGGTTTGCCATTTTTAGGGAATTGTTAATATAGGGGGGAAAGGAGTTCCTCACTTGCAGTCAGAAGTGGTACCATCTCAGCATCCTGCCACTCCATTACCATCTCATTCCCGGGCATGTGTACAGCAAGTCAAAGATGTTACCTGTATTCCCCTGGGAAGAGAAAGAAGAGCTATCCCACATCCACCAGCAGAATGCAGAAGCTAAAATATCGGACTAGGATCTGGGAGAGCCAAATTCAGTTCCCCATAGAAGCTCTCTGGGGGACCTTGGAACAGTCCCTCACTCTCAGCTTAACCTACCTCACAGGGTAGTTGTGATGAGAAAATGACAGACAGGAGACCCATAAAAGCCTCCCACTTCGGGTCTCCATTGGGGAGAAAGGTGAGGTATGAATGCAGTAAATAAATAATTTGTCAGCAGCACCAAGCTTTTTAAAAGCAGTAGTGCTTTATTTACACTGTCATCATGTTTTCTTTACCTCATTTACTGGGAGGAACTCAACTGGGAGGAAAAGCTGCAGCTCAAAACCACATTCAAATAGGGCAACACTGTAGTGACTGCAAAGTCACCACTGAATGGCCATAAATCTATGCAGAAGCAGGGCTCATTTTGTAGCAGGACCTCCTTTGCATATTAGGCCACACACCTCTAATGTAGCCAATCCTCCAAGAGCTTACAGAGCTCTTCTTACAGCTCTTGGAGGACTGGCTACATCATGTAAGCTCTTGGAGGACTGGCTACATCATGGAGGTGTGGCCTAATATGCAGAGGAGCTCTTGCTACAAAATGAGCCCTGTGCAGAAGGTGCCATAAAACCTGATGATCAGGGATAGTGAAAGTGGCATGCAGTGTAGAGGGTACCATAAAATCTGATGATCAAAGAAAGTGACAGCAGCATGCAATGCAGAGGGGAATTTCTGTTCCAACATGGGTTTCGTAAAATAATGGAGGGAAAAGCCAATGCAGAATCACCCACTGTGTCCTTCATTTACTCTGCCTTACCCTTCCTGTAAGACAAAAGTAGGTTTTGCCAGAATGAGGTGGTACAGCTTTCCTACATCTGTTAAAGATGAGGACAGGTCAAACTGTGATGGCTTCTCCTCTCCACGCGCATCAGTAACGTCTCTCCAGCTGTCTGGGACAGTTGTTATCACTGATTGTGGGGAGTCAGAGATTCCAAGACAGGCACTGTGTGTATGTGAAGTGCTGTCAAGTCACAGCTAGTTCATAGTGACCCCATCAGGTTTTCAAGGCAAAAGACCAATGGAGGTGCTTTGCCATTGCCTCCTCTGTATAGTGACCCTGGATTGCTTGGTGGTCTCCCATCTACTAAACAGAGCTGACCCAGCATAGCTTTCAAGAACTGATGGGACCAGGCTGAAGGCAGATCAGATCCATGCATTTCCTTATTAAGAGAATGACAATCTCTGGCCTTGTTCATGCACTGATGAAAGCCGGTGGAAGCATGAATAGCTTGCAGCAGGGACAACAAAATAAGTCCCACCCTGACCCCCTAGTAGATTCAGATAAAGAAAACATCTTCTTGCTATTTTGGGGGCAGGACCTGACCTTGAGAACACTGAAGTGGAATATACTGAAGTAGAAGTGGCGGTTCCTGACCCTTACAGAGGTAATTAAATGGCTTTCTCGTAATTGTATACAAGGAATAGCAGGGGGCTTGTCATGTGCTGAGTGAGGTCAAAGGTAGTTCTGTAATTCATTTTGAAAAGGGCAGGATTTGAGCCTGCAAAAAGGAAGAAACAAAATCTTTACTTCAAAGACCAACGTATGTTTCTTCTAAATTGTTTATTCCTAAATATATATTGTTTTTTCCACACTTTCAGGTTGTGATAGCCACCTGCCTATAGACTCATAAATCCAGAAGGGAAATCTAGGCCATCCTGTTGGGTTCCCAGGCCCCAGCTGTGTTCATTGCAGATTCACCAAGGAGTCTTGAGCTGCCCTTGTCTACGGATTTGAGCAAAGTTCACTGTGACTGATTCCCCACAAGCAGCTGTGCTGCCCTCGCTGTTCCATTTGCCCCGGCTGCATTGGTTAATTTCACACTATTCACTGTGTGGCCTCATTTTGACCCACATCTCCCCCCAGTTTCCCCTGCATCTTCTTGATCTCAAAAAACAAGGATCAAGAACACATGGGGAAAATCAAGGGGAGATGCAGGTCAAAATGCAGCCACACAGCAAATAGTGTGAAATTGACCAATGCAACCAGGGCAAACAGAAGAGCGAGGGCAGCACAGCTGCTTCTGGGGAATCAGTCTGTGACTCATTTTGCAGCTGTAGAATCCCCTTTCCCTGCTCGAATGATTCACTTCCAGTACTATGAAGACTTCCTTTAGAATACCCATTGTTGCTGCAGCTGCCAATGCTGTGCAATGGCAAAAGGGCTTCCATGTGGCAGGTTTCCCTGCATTTTCTCAGTCCCCATGGTGGTCGTTCCTCTACCCCCATGCCACCTGGGGGCTTTTTGAAGATTTTTCAACCAGTAACTGACATAGTATTATAACATTATATTGGTATGTCAATTACTGGGGGGGGGGGATCCTTGAAAAAGCCCTCAAGTCCTGCAGGTGGGAGGCCACTGATGCAGGGGAAATGGTTGCTGTGTGGGCAGGACTGGGAAAGTGCAGACTCTCCCACCCACATGTCAACCATCCACATTTTGCTGCAATGTTTTTGAAAATTCACAGCAAAGCAGGTTTGGAAGAGAGTGGACCAAAGCCACAGGAAACACAGGAGGTGGATGAATGCTGGGGGTGGGGGGGCTCCACTTCTCAATAGCAAATAACCCATGTGGGAAAGGTCTATGTCTGTCTAGCACATTTTTATCCTGCCCTTCTTTCAAGGAGCAAAGTGCAATCAGATTTTTCCAGATAATGCTGTGGAGCAACTCTCTGGTTGCAGTTGTGTCCTGCCATCCCCTGGAACACTGAATACCTCTCAGCAGCTGGACTTTTTTCTGCTATAAAGACTGCTTTCAGTGTCTCCTTTACATCCCAAGTACTGTATTCAAAATTTCAATGTGACTTTCATATAAATACTCCCTCTGGCTTTTGCCATGTAGTTCCTCAGATCTCCATTTTAGAATGCGGATACAGCACTTAAACTTTGACCATGCACTTCAATACCCTTAATTTTCAATCCAGATTATACAGATTGATTGAGTGTAAACCCATTGAAAGCATAAGATTGCAGCCTTAAATCATAAATAAATTAAATTGTGCCCCATTGGTAGTCATTTTCCCTAGTGTCTATAAAGAAACTCTAGCCACACTCATCAGGAACCTACACAGGCCTTCCTGGAGTTATGATGACCTCACTGGATATTTTAAACATAAAGCCTTACAAGGTTAAAATTTCTCCCTGATGTCATGCTCATATGTTCCTTAAAAAAAAAAAGACTTGCCTGAATACTCCCACGCCCAGACTGATTGTAGCATTCCAAGTGTTTTACAGGCTTGGTGGAACTGTTTGAATCACAATTGTACTGCTGCTTATTAGGAAAAAATATCACCTACATAAAAGGCATTAAGCCATAGACTAACTGGTGACATCCCGGCTGATAGGCCTTCCCACTGTGTGTAGGTCCTTGATGAATTTTACTTGGTCAGACTAGCTTGTAACAGGAGGAGAGTTGCATATAAATATGCCAAGTCAAGATTTCCTTTCTTTTTTGAAGAGTAAAAACTGGTTAAGTACTAAACCTCATTTGGCTGTACAGCATAAGCTGCAGACCCCTGAATGAAAGGACTGTCTTGGTGTAGGCAGGGGAATGGTGGGAGACCTCCTGCTCTCTACCTCCAGTCCACTACTGCTGCCCAGGAGACCACAGAGTTTTGGGGGGGTTGATAAGAGACAATTGTGGTGTTGCCTTGACATCCATTCCAGCTACATAGCCTAAAGTAATGTTGCTGTGCAACAATTTAAATTAGCATATGGCACTGTGTGTGGTATAGCTAGGAGATCCCCGGGTTGTCTGGCAGCCTGAAGCTACAGCTCATATGCAGTGAGCTAGGCTTGCTTTTTGGGGGCTGGGAGACCTGTGACTGACCCAGGGTCACCCAGCTTGGTTTCAAGTGGAGGAGGGCGGAATTGAACCCGGTTCTTGGGGGGGGGGGGAGACAGTGGGAGAGGGCAATAGTGGGAGGGCTTCTATTGTTCTGGCTCCAGTGGTGGACCTCCTGGTGGCACCTGGTATTTTTGGCCACCACGAGACAGAGTTTTGGACTGGATGGGCCATTGGCCTGATCCAACATTGGCTTCTCTTATGTCCATTGCTCTTAACCACTATACCACGCTGGCTCCCTCATTGCTGTGCAATGCTGGCGGTCCCCCACCCCAAAAAAAAACAGCTCCCAGGGGTTGCCAGCCCTCAACTGGCAACCCTGACTTGGTGTCACTCACATGGTACCAAACAAACAGCACCTTGGCAAATAAAATTGGTAGTAGCAGATACTGAGGCACATGGCTGGTCAGGCAGGAGAGAAAAATCCGTCAGAAGTCAGGTACTGTGTGGGGATGGGGGGTCAGAAGTCAGTAATAGGCCTGTAGGGTCAGGGTCAGGGTAGAAGTTGGGATCCATGGGATGGTGCTGGTCCAAGATTTGGCAGAAGCATGGCAAGGTCAGACGTGAAGTCAGAATCCACTAGACAGTCCAAGGAAGAGACAAAATAGGGGGTTAAAACACGGTGACACAAGGAACCAGGATCAACAGCTTTAAACCCAGTTTTAATTGAACAGATAAGGTGTTCAGAATGAAGAGGCTAACCTGGAGACAGCAGTTTTATACCTCCAAACGTGTTTTTATTAGCTACTTCAGTCAACTGTTCCTTTCAGATCGTGCTTCCTCTAGTGGCCATCTTGAGGACGACAGGCACTTTATCTGGCCCACAGAACAGAGCTATCCCTGGTTGTGGGCTCTAGGCTCTGCTACAACATCTGACCAGTTGTTTGCATGAGACACCCATAACAAACCATTAGGAGGAAAAAAGGGAAGTTAGAGAGATAAATCCTGCCTTTTTTTTGTCCCAGACAGCCACGGTGGAGGCAAGACTCCCTGGTGCTGCCAGGCATAGATATTCAGGTGGAGATGCATTGTAAGCATAAGAAATCTATGATCCATATTTAGAATGGCCAGACAGAAGTGTGGGTTTAATGGTTTTTTTGTGGGAGAAAAACACTGCTAATCAATGGCACAAGAAAGTCAGCAGAACAAGTTTTTCATAGTATTAAAAGGATTAGCTTAATAGGAGAAAAATTACTGGGGTATGTCTCACATTTGTTTTTATGCGAATGTTCATATGGAGAATCAGGCAAGGAGAGAAGGGGCTGGTGAGGAGGAAGAGGAGACATAAAGAGAGGGAAGGAAAGATGGATGGCCTACCTTGGGGTTAACAGTGTAGAGTTGCCAGCCATGGCTGGCATCCTGCCAGTAGAAACTGGAGGATGGGGACAGGCATGCCAGCACCACTCTGACATGATACGTCACTTCTTATGTGAAACTGGAAGTGACATTATCACATCAAGGTGGCACGCTAGGATTTGCCCAAAATTCTATAGTTAAACCATAGAGTTTGGGGCAAGTCCTATAGTATCAGCCCAACACAATGACATTGCTTCCAGTTTTGTGCTGGCTGTGACATTGCACCCCATTCCACACACCCCCCAACCTGTGAAGCACAAGCAGGGAATGGAGGTAATTACCAGGAGACACCCTTAGAACAGTGGAGATGCTTCTCTCCTCAGTGACCGCATCTAACACCACTGCTGCCTTTCCCTCATCTCCTTTCCTTCCCTGCCCCCTCAGCTGAGGTATGAGGAAATTTTAAAGCAGGCAGATCCAGAGCCATCCTTCCTTTTGTCTCTCTGCGCCCTTTTCCTTCCAGCTTCACCTCTCCTCTCTTCACAGTGGGCTTTTCAAACCTTCCTCTTTTCCTCCTTTCCAAGCAGGAGAATTGCACCTCCGCAGCTCCATTTCTCCCCACTAAAATAGAGGTGTTTTGGTGGGTTTTTTTTTTTTAATCAGTTTCTTTCTATATTGGAGGAACAACAACCTCTATGCTGAGCGGCCATAACCAAGTGGTGACAACACTTGCGGATTACTTATAAGCGCACTTGTGGAAAATGTCACATATACAGTGCAGCCCTAAACTGAGCAATCTAATCTTTCTAACCTAGTCGGGCCGTCAGTTCTCTTCTGGCTGCGTCTGAAGCAGCTCTGTGACTGTTCGCAACTTTCTCCTCGGGAACATTTTTTCCTCACCTTTAGCCTTCCTTGCCTATTCTTAGCTTTGACTTTCGTTTCAGGGTTTCAAATAGGCAGATGTTTGTCCTAGTTTTCTTCTCTTCATTGAGGAAAATACTCTATTTTACATAATATTAAAAGAGGCGTTTGATAGGGGAAAATACTGAGGTATGTTTCCATCTCAGTTTTTCTATTAGAATGCCAGTGTTCTTAGGGAGAAAAACAATGTATGTGTCTGCAGCAGAGCACATCACTTGCAGCCTAGTGGTAAAACCATTCTGTCCAAATGGTAGACAGTGCTTTGCCTGCCTATTTTTCTCCTGAATATAGCCCTGCCCATTCTGTTGAATTAAGGAGATTTTTAGCATACCCATTAATTTTGTAGTCCACCTTTAACCCAGCTCTGTTACTGTTGTATGTAATATAACACCTCACTGCATTGTTTCCCAATCTTTCGATGCTGCTTTATTGTCTGTATTAGTGTGTCCTCTAATTTGATTGGTTCTATTGTACTGTGCAGTTCTTGCTGCATTGCTTTCAGCTGTAATCTACCTTGAGAATCAGGGAGAAAACTGGATTATAAATCCAATGAAGCCAATAAAGTAAATGAATACAGCACAGGATAGGACAGTCTGAGTTAGGGCAGTTTTCAGCAAATATACAGGGAGTAATTGTTTCCATTCTGATACATTTTCCAGCTCCTGTAACAAAGAAGAATGAGACAGTTTACACTGAAATCAGAAAATCTTTGAATGGTAAGTGAACTCGTTTTAAAAAGTCAACATACGTAGGCTAGGGTTGCCAACTCTGGGCTAGGAAATTCCTGGAGATTTTAGGATGTATCCCGGGGAGGAGAAGGGCATCAGTGGGCACAGAGCCATTGAATCCACCCTCCAAAGCAACCATTTTCTTATCTTTTTAATCTGGAGACGTTGTAATCCTGGGAGATTGCCAGGACCCATCTGGAGGTTGGCAACCCTCTGTGTAGCTGCCATTTTGTATGTATTTATTTTTGAGAAGAAAAAATAGTTCATTATGGAACAGTTACTGAAGAGTGGTTGGAATGTTGGACTAGAATATAGAGACCCAGGTTTGAATCCCCACCCTGTCATGAAGACCTTCTTTGGGGATCATAACTCAGACCCCATAAATCCAGTCCTCACCAAACTTGGAGGGCAGGTAGAGGAGAGTCAGTTGGAGATCCTCTATGAGTTTGGCATCTCTAGCATGGTGGGGTATGTGTGTACAACTGCATCACGAACCTCTCAAACTGAATCAGTTTGTTTGGCCCCTAAAAGTTTGTGAACCACAAACTGAAACAAACCACATTTTCCTGGTTCATGCCCATCTCTAGAAGTGATGTCTTTTTATACAGATAGATATTTGTTTGTGTATGTGTGTGTGTGTGAGAGAGAGAGAGAGTGCACCTGGAAGTCATGGTGACCTCTGGTGACTGGAGGATATTCAGAGAAGTGGCTGAATGAAGCCTGCCCCTGCCTCTTGACTTTGGTATTTCAAGGAGGTCTCCCATTCAAGTACTTGCCAGAGTCGACCCTGCTTAGCTTCTGAGATCTGACGAGATCAGGCTTGCCTGGGCTATCCAGGCCAGGGCCCTAAAAGTGATGTCATCACACTGGGATGTCCCCGCAATGCCCCAATTTTTTTTTGCCCAAATACCAGAACTTCCCTGGGTTATCGCCAATGTGGTGACATCACTTCTGGTACATGCCAGAAGCACCCCTGTACTTTCTAACACATAAGTGAATGGTTTCCATTCTCTCCTACAAGAAAATAAAGTACTGGACCCTCATTCAGTGGGTCTCAGTAAATCCACTGGAGTTAGCTTAAAACATTTCTTTACTGACCTAGAACAGGCTTGGGGCAGATAACAACAAAAGTTAGACAGCAAAACAACATCTAAAATGCATAACAAATTACTAAACTTCATCAAACAACTAGAAGTATGAGAAATATTCATCTCCACACCCCTTCCACAATTTATAATTTTGTCTCACTGGATTGCACTTAGCTTGTACCGGATGTCTAGATCTTAAGGAAATATATGTAAGCCTGTTTTGTACCCAGCTGGTGAAGTAGGAGTGGCTAGACTTTTCACGATGGATCTCCTCGTGGGAAACATGGAGGAACTCTCTGTTATCTATCTAGTTTATCAACTCCAATGTGCTTGAGAATGGCATGCATTTTATAAATGCCTTCTAAAGCTATACTTTGTTGTAGGACAGGAAATCCAGTGCAATGAAATACGATTACAAGGGAGGGCGGGATTAGACTGACAATACGCAAGCACCCCTTAATCTTGCTTTCCACCTTCTCTCTCACATATAGCCGACTGCAGTTTCAGTTATTTTTGGAAACATAATAACAGTGTATTGTTCTAATTGCGTCTGCTTTTCCTGACAGATACACAGGAAAAAGTGTTTCAAACAGATAAGCAGGACATCTCGCAACAGCAGCTCCACACTGGAGGCTTCATTGCATTGCTTCTTGAAACAGAAAAATGTTGACTTTGCTTAGGGAGACAATTCTTGAGAGCATGTACACAAAAGTGTACACCTAGATACAGGTTTGGGGTCAGCATACCCTCAGGTAGGGCGGCTGCCAGGGCCCATGGCTCTCGATGGGGCTCGCTATTGACCCCCACCCGTGCATCTTTCCTGCCACCTGTCTGCATGCCCTCCCCCATCTGTTTGCTTGAAGTGCTCCCCCACCCATGCTCACAGCTGCCCAGCATCCTTGAAGAAAGGCATATGGTGCATAGAAGTGATGCTGCTGGTAGCCATGGCAGCAGAACTCCCAGCTCCATGCACCAGCCAGTGCAGTTAGGGAAAGGGTGCACAGGTGGTGCAGCCAACTGAGCAGTGGGAGGGCTTATGAATGGGAGAAGGCAGGAAGCACAGAGGTGGGGAGTAGAAAGGTAAGGGGGGGGCTGGTGGTGGGCAGACAGGGGCTAGGGTTGCCAGGTCTCACTTAGGAAATACCTGGAGATTTTCAGGGTGAAGCCTGGGGAGGGTGGGCTTTGGCTAGGGGACAGTCTTCAGCAGGGTATAATTTCATAAAGTCCACCTTCCAAGGCAGCCATTTTCTCCAGGTAGGGCTGCCAAGTCCCCCGGTAGAGCGGGGGAAACACCGATTTTTAAAGCTTATCCCCGCTTTTTCAAAATTGGCCACCGGGGGGACAAAATGGCTGCCAGCAGGGGAACCTCGGAGCCTGCCCTGGCCTCTTGAACTTCTTAAAAGGGAAATTTCCCCTTTAAGAGCTGAGCAAGCAAGAGAGCCCCGCCCAGAGATTAAAGAGGGACTAAGCTCTTTCTACTGAAGGGCTTGTGTGCAAGGTTGCTGCTGGAGTAAGCTGCTGGGGTAAGCTGCTGGGGTCTGCGAGCTCTTTTCCTTCTCTGTCTCTCCCCCTCCCCCTCTTTCTTTTTTCTGTCTGTCTGTCCACTGTGGTTTTGTCAAAGGAATAAACTGTCACTTCCAAAGAGGTAAACATCACAAGGAGAGGTTGCCTGTAGAAGGTCTGGGAGTGGGATTGTTTAAAATGTCTTGTCGTGGCTGTTTGGGTCCCCCCAATCCTCATTTCCCTTCTGCAAATAAAAGTTAGGATTCCTCATTTTTATGCCCATTTTCTGTTTCTTTCAACCGTGTCCCACCCCCCACCCCCCACCCCCGCAGTAAAAATCTGCATTTTTAAAAGCATTTGTACATCAAGTAACCGGTATTTTAAGTTAGGGATGGATCCAACTAGCTTTTCTGCTGGCGAAAAGGGGAGGACAAAGGTCCTCTTTAGCCACCAAAAAGCCTATGCTGGGGGGGGGGGGGGGAGAAGTTATGGGACTTACATGGACAACAGCTGGGTGAAACAAGGGCCAGAAATAAAGCCTGGGAATTGGGCAAGAGTAAGTGAAAAAGCTGTCTGTCTCTCTCTCTCTCTCTCTCTCTTTCTGTCCCATCCAGCCGAGGTCTATCAGTGGCTATTATGAGCCACAAGGTCTAAATGGAACCCTTTGTCTGGGGCAGTGATGCTCTGCATTCTTGGTGCTTGGGGGGCAACAGTGGGAGGGCTTCTGGAGTTCTGGCCCCACTGCTGGACCTCCTGAGGGCACCTGGTATTTTTGGCCACTGTGTGACGCAGAGTGTTGTACTGGATGGGCTGTTGGCCCGATCCACTGTGGCTTCTCTCCTGTCCTTATGATATGAAAATCATATTTAGCACTTGTGTAGCACTTAGTGCTTCATATTCTGCCGAGATGAGGAAGGATTCAGTAGGGCCGTTGCTCAGTGATAGAGCATCTGCTTGATATGCAGGAGGTATCAGCCTCTTCAGCTAAAAAAGGATCAGGTAATAGGTGACATTAAAGATCTCAGCCTGAGACCCTGGAGAGCCACTACCAGTCTGAGTAGTCAATACTGACCTTGATGGACCAATGGCCTGATTCAGTATTAGGATACTTCATGAGTTCATGTGTCAGCATGTGGAAGCAACATCACAGGATGTGACATCACAAAATGATGTCACTTCCTTTCTCCTGGCTCCACCCCCAAAGTCCCCAGATATTTCCCAAGTTGGACTTGGCAGCCCTATCTCCAGGGGAAGTGACCTCTATCATCTGGAGGCCAGTTGTAATACTGGGAGGTCTCCAACCATCACTTGGAGGTTGGCAACCCTTTTTTTTTTTTGTAAAATAAAGATATTTTAATAGCAGGATTTAACAGTGAACACTTAGCTGCTGTTGCTGGTCTGTTCGAAAAGCTGCCACAGCTCGGCACTCCATATGATGCCTCTAATGTTGGCAGGCACAGCATCCAGGAAGGCTCCAGCACCTGAGCATTTGTAATGGCATAACCTCTTCATTGAACACTGCCCAGCTACAGGTCTTTGGGCATGTTGTCCACATGGAAATTCATGCTGAAGCACTGTGCAGCACTCCAGCCTGACTATCCAGAGGCCTCAGAAACATCCTAGAGGGATCTTTGCTTGAGCCCACACATAACCACTAAAGCACATTTTGGCGGTAAGCAAGGACCAACACTTTGCTGCTTATCCGGGCATAGCGGAAATTCTCCAGTGTTGTAAGGGCCCACCTCATTTTGAGCTCCAGTTCTGCAACCCTAATGGGGGCCCCAGGGAACCTCAAAACCTGGAACTGGTCCTGCCTTTTTAGCTATTCTAAAGGCAGCATATAAGTGTTTAAAATAAGAATAAATAACTAAAATGATCAATGGAACCCCAAAATGATAAAAGGAGTGCCTGGAGCTTTAAGAACAGAAGCCCTTTGTGACCATTGCTAGGCAACCACAGCATTCTAGGCTTGGTTTTCATCAGTAAAAGGCAGGCAGGGGGGCAGGGCCCTTTCCAGGGCTGTTTTTGCCACTGAGCTGGCAGCAGCCAACAGGCCACCAGCTACTACCTGGCTTGTATGACTCACCTAGGCCTGGCTGCTTGCCACTTTTTTACATTTCCAACAATCATTAGATAATTTAGGATAAAATTTTGCTAGCTTATCTGGTGTCATATACCATCTATAAAACATTTTGTAAATATTTTCTTTATATGAAGTTGCTTCAGTAATTTTTACATTTATTTTCCATACCTGTAACTATTGCTCTAAATCAATATTATGACCTAGGTTTTGTGCCCATTTAACCATAGAGTTTTTAACAATTTCATCTTGTGTTTTGTTTTCCAACATACAGTTTTTAAATCAGTTTTTCTTCAGAATACAACAATATCTTATCTATTTCTAATATTTTGGAACGGAAACCTATTGTTTTGTTTTTAGTATATCTTGATTCTATTTATACTTTTCCCCACCAACTTAAATCAGGTTTTAATCTTTTTAATATTGTCTATTGATTTTAATTCATTTTTGCTATCCAAGAGGTCTTCATATTTTAACAAGGAATCCTTTAGAAATAGATTTAAGTTAGTAAATACTTCTAGTGGTGAGACCCATTTTGGAATCTTAGTGTTAAAAAGTCTTTTCACTTCCTCCCAAACCTTTAATAGAGCTCTCCTAATAAAGTGCTGTTTGAAATATTTATGGGTATCAGCTATTCCATACCATATAAATGCATGCCATCCCAGCAATAAATCATGTCCTTCCAGAGCTAATACCCTGGGATTTTCTAAAGTAATTCATTCTCTTAACCATGCCAGTGATGCTGCTCTGTAGTATAACAACAACTACCCTTTGAAAGCCAGCATAGTGTAGAGGTTAGAGTTTCATACTAGGGTCTGGGAGACCCAGGTTCAAATCTCAAGTCTGCCATGAAAGTTCACTAGGTGATGTTGGGCCAGTCATATACTTTCAGCCTAACCTACCTCACAGCTTTGTTGTGAGGATAAAAAGGAGAAGAGGAGAATGATATTGGGTGCTTTGGTCCTCACTGTGAAGAAAGGTGGGGGTATAAATGAAGAAAATTTATAACAATATAGCTGAAGATGGGAGGCAAATAAAAGGTAGGTTGGTGAATGGCCGAGAAGGAGAGAATGAGGCATGTAAAGGGGGGGGGGGATATGGAGGTTGCCAAAAGGTGAGGGAAAGGAAATAATGTGGGTAGGGGGTTGCAGGGGAAAGTGCTGTACCCCCCCCCAACAAATTCTTGAAGGTCCTAATTTGTGGTTACTATTCCTATTTATTTATTTATGTGTTTGTTTCTTTGATTTCTAGCCCTCCCTCCCCTGCACAGCCAGGCTCAGGGTGGGTTACAATAATAAATATGACAAATAATTTAAAACAATAAAACATAATTAATCACACCATCATGAAAATCTATACAAACATCAGATAGCTAATAATGTATCATTTTTGTTAATATATCAGCTAGGCATTTAAGTCATTTGAAAAAATAATATAGATCACTCTTGTCCAAAATCCTTGAACAGGACTGTACCTGTCTATCATGCATCATAACAAAAATCTTGATGTGACACTTTGCATTTCCAACAAATAAAAGAATTAAGGCCAAAAAAAATTAATTTACCCTGGCAGGTTTAATATACTACCTGTATAACAATTTATACTGAGGGAAGGGGAGAGTTAACGTTTTTCTACATGCCAAAAAAAGAAAAGAAAGAAAAAAATTACAAGGAGTAAAAGTGTTAAGCATCCCTTTCCCTATCTAATTCAGCCAGGCCATCCTGTCATGCTTTAGGATGACCAAGAAATAAAATTTCAGGATGCCAGACATGAATAGACTTGATATAAATGTGATGATGATGATGATGTCTGTTTATGTGGGCTGCCTTTTAGTTTTATCTGTAGCATGTTTTTAATTGATATCAGTTAATGTTTTAGCTGTTCTTAGCCGCCTTGAGATTCTTATAAGATCATCAAGGCCTGGGAACAGACTCAACCCCCCCACCCCCAATAGTGTTCTCTGCACATATATAACTTTATTTTTTTATCCTCTATAAGTGCATGCATTACTGTCATTCATTTCTAGATGCAAAAATAAAGACCTGCACGTGGAAAGCATGTGGTGGTCAATGCTCCCTTTAAACTGTGGAGTCTTGCGAGCAAAAATTCTACTTTGTGAGCTACTGGCATTAAAGCTGCGAACGAGTGATTTGGCTGCTACATACATTAGTTTGCTCCGGAGCCATCCTTCCTGAGCTGAGACAAAAATGTGTGAGCTGGAGGCTTAAGAACTGTGAGCTAGCTCACACTAACTCAGCTTAGAGGGAACACTGGTGGTGGTGGGGACAACCAAACACGCCCTTCTTCCTCTGGCATGAGTACCCAGCTACCACCAATAGGGACTAATGTCTCCCTTTCCCATTTACTGAAGGTATCTCCAGTGCTCTAGTAAGCAGGCACTCTCTAGCACAGTGGCCTTTAAGAATGCATTGCATTTAGACATTCTGCCACTGGTTTCCCTTGTAGGCAAAATGAGCAGCGATCCTAAGTGAGGGATAATTCACAGGATCATATGATGCAGGACATCCCTTAAAAAATCCTGCACTTACCAGCTCCGCACCAGACAGTTTCTCAAGTATATCAGTGCTTGTTGTTTTTACCTGCCAAAGGGCATGACGCCAGCAGTGGAGGATTTCCATGTAATAGCTGTATACCAAAAGTTCTAATTGACTGCAAGAAATAGTACTGCAGTAACCCCTTCCCTGTTCAAATGCTGCCTGTCCCAGTTCTAAAGGGAAGAATCCCCAGCAAGTGTGAAGCCCCTATGTGCTTAGCACTCATCAGCTGTGGATTAAATTTTACAGCAGTTCATTCTTATTTGGTAAATCTGTGAAAAGGGAAATCTAATCAACAAGTTGTTCTGTCTGTATTGCATTGAGGGGGGACTAATCAGTTGCCGGGAGGCATTTCCAGCAGTTAGACAGGAAGTGCTAAAGATTCCCGTTGCCACTCACAATGTGCTGTGGAAAAACAAATATTCCCAAACGGAAGGTGGCAAGAGAAATCCTTGCTGCCTGCCAATCTTCGGAATAAGTTACTAGAAGGCTTTTCCACACCTCAGGTGCTTTGCTAGTTTTTTGCTTTTAGTTTCCACAACAGCAGAGCTACCAGCCTGCTCTGGAGTTTATGAGACATTTTTGTTTAGATTATGTTGCACTAATGTGGAAGAATGAACAGTTTATTTTCATTTTACTTCATTTATACCCTTCTTTTTCTACCCAGTGGGGACCCAAAGCAGCTGACAGCATTCTCTTCTCCTTATTATCATCACAGCAACATTGTCAATACTCGTGAAAAGACTTCCAAGGCAGAACAGGGGGGTCAGCTCTGGGTCTCCTAGATCTTAGCCTGACACTCTAATCCCTGTGCCATGCTGGCTTCTAGTCCACAGGAATATAGGCTAGTTGTCTGTACAAGGGGGCTAAAAGTCAACACCCCTTACTTGTCCTGTTCCTACCGCCTCCAGAAAGCTTTTTAAATCCAAATTTTGTAAGAGCCTCTATACTTTTCATATGCTAACCTTGATTATGATGATGGGGAAGAAGAGGGTACTTTTAAAGATTTCTTGATTTCACTTGCAGAATAGCTGGGCCCATAGGCGTAGGGTACGGGGGGGCTCGAGGGCTTGAGCCACCCCCGAAATTTCCCAGGGGGGGCTCAGCCACCCCCGGGAAAACGGAGCGCTTGCCACCGCACCTCCCCAGGTCCTTCCAAGGCCCGGCTGCCGCTGCTGGAGAAGGAGAGGGAAGGGGTGGCGGGGGGGAGAGAGAGAGAGGCACCGGCAGCAGTGGCTGGCGGGCCTCGGAAGGGCCCGGGGAGGCGGGGTGGTTTTGGGAGGGGGAAAACATTGCTCCAGCGAGCAATGGAGCCCCCGCCCCCCCTGGGATTTCCAAAAGTCTACGCCCCTGGCTGGGCCTTATCAGCTTTATTTGTACTGCAATTCTTCTAAATGATGAGACTTTGTTTGTTTGTTTGTTTGTTTTTCAGATTTCTACCCCACCCTCCCAGCCCGAGCTGGCTCAGGGAGGCTCACATAAAAACAGATAATTACATTAAAACATAAGTTACAATTAAAACAAACCTAAAACCATAATAAAATGCTAATAGTCATTGTTGTTCATGTGATGGTAGCAGCCATTATTCAAAGTTCTCAGCTCACAGTCAGCTCACCGTGTTCATTTTGATTGTCCTTGCAGGGCTTGCTGTTCTTTAGGCCTGTTGGTGGCAATTTCCGGAATCCAGGGCCCTCTACCATTCACCCATCCATAATATTGTTCTAGATCCCTGTTTCACTTGTCTAGGCCTCTCTCTTGAAGGAAAAGAAAATAGTATTACAATGGCATTAATTTATGGAATAAATTATTGAAATCACCAACAGACTCAGAATGAATGTGTCTGTAGGGCTGCCAGCCTCCAGGTGGGACCTGGGGACCCCCCAGAATTATAGCTCATCTCCAGACTACAGAGGTCAGTTCCCCTGGGGGAAATGGATGCTTTGGAGGGTAGTCTCTATGACATTGTACCCCACTGAGGTCCCTGTCCTCCCTAGGCTCCATCTCCAAATCTCCAGAAGTTTCCCAGCCTGGATCTGGCGATCCTACCCCAGCATCTCCTGCTGGTGGCCAGGGGGCACCTGGCAACCCTAAATAAGTGTTTTGTTGTCATAGTTGTTTTGCCATCAAGTCTCAACCATCTTATGGCCACCCCATAGGGTTTTCAAGGCAAGAGACATTCACGGGTGGTTTAAATATGTGATAGTACTGATATATTAAAGGCCTGGTTAGCTTTAACCAACATGCAAAATTCTTCCCTTCTCCCCCAAGCTACTTCTTGGTCCTCGTTAACTACAAAGGGTGACCAGATTATAGTTCTGCAATGACTGTGGAATCCAGAGTGGGCAGAATTCCCTAGTCAGGGT
This sequence comes from Lepidodactylus listeri, assembly GCA_029233225.1. Lineage (NCBI taxonomy): Eukaryota > Metazoa > Chordata > Lepidosauria > Squamata > Gekkonidae > Lepidodactylus > Lepidodactylus listeri. The sequence goes on along the minus strand of JARCFY010000015.1, from coordinate 50,121,876 downwards.
CTAGAATCATAGAATCACAGAGTTGGAAGGGGCCATACAGGCCATCTGGTCCAACCTCCTGTGCAATGCAGGATCAGCCTAGCGTATCCCTGACAAGTGTTTGTCCAGCTGCTGCTTAAAGACTGCCAGTGAGGGGGAGCTCACCACCTCCCTAGGCAGCTGATTCCACTGTTGAATAATGACTGTAAAAAGGTTTTTCCACCCTTAATTTAAACCCATTATTGTGAGTCCTATCCTCTGCTGCCAACAGGAACAGCTCCCTGCCCTCCTCTAAGTGACAGCCCTTCAAATACTTAAAGAGAGCAATCATGTCGCCCCTCAACCTCCTCCTCTCCAGACACATTCCCAAGTCCCTCAGCCTTTCCTCATAGGGCTTGGTCTCCAGGCCCCCGATCATCCTCGTTGCTCTCCTCTGCACACGCTCCATTCTGTCCACATCCTTTTTGAAATGAGGCCTCCAGAACTGCACACAGTACTCCAGATGCAGCCTGACCAATGCAGTGCACAGCGGGATGTGGAGAGTGAAATGAACATGCGACATAGCAAGACTAAACAGGGAAACTCGCCCAGCTGTGATACAGATGCATGAGCCAGACAACATCTTGAGTCACACCATTAGCCCATCTAGCAAAGAACCACCTGCTCAGATTGGTGGGAGTTCCCCAGGGTCTTTCGCAATGGCCAAAACTTAACTTCTGCATTATTTTATCCAGGGGTCAAATTATGAAAAATAAGTAGTGTGGAAGTGAGATCCAACTTACCAGATATACTTTACTAAAAAAACCCTCTACCCAGAAGATGTAGCAACAAGTATCTGTCATTTAGTGTTGGATGGTCTTTATATTTAGAGTTTTCTTCAGCCAGCTGTCTTCAGTTTTCTTCTAGCTGACATTTTCCTGTCTGCTTTTTTCCTGCCAATAGTGCATAGCTTCCTCTGCCATATATATAAGTGTGGGGATTCCCCTGGAGAGTCCCATACCCTTACTAAAACTGACATGATGAAGATCATGGATATCTGTTGTCAATAAAAGACACATTTTTTAAATGTGAAAAGGCAGTAGCCAGTGACAGGAATAAAAGTGTGGCAGTGTGGGATTTGGAGTGTGTCCCTCTTACCCTTGGTTATATTCTAGATTACCACTGCCATCAATAAATCTGCTCTTTTTTCAGTTGGGGAAAAAGCCAGGTACAATATTTGCCTCCCCCCCCCTCCCCACTGGTACTAGTAGCAGCTGGGGGTGGGGGGGTATTAGGAAAATGGTACAATAATTACAGATCAAAGCCTGTCTTCCTTTGTGCCACTGCTCCGATCCATGCTAGCCCCTTCTCCCATGGCTGCTTCTTAACATTAGAAAATAAATTGGGAGATCCAGTGACAAATCTCCCTTATAACATGTGGTCCAGCACTCACACATTTAGTACCATGGTTAGGAATGTCTGGTGAGACAAATGGGGCTGATGTCCATTCCAAAGAAGCTCATGCAGGAAAGGAAAAGGAGAAAAATGTTAAGAGGCTGACCAGTGTTAGGTGGTATACAGAAAGCCTTGTATACAGCTCTGTATACAGAAAGCCTTGGGTTCAAATTCAGCTGAAAGGATCTGAGGATCATGGTGTAGTGGTTAAGTGTTCGGACCCTAATCTGGGAGAACCGGGTTTGATTCCCCATTCCTCCATTTGCACCTGCTGGATGACCCTGGGCACGCCATAGTTCAACTTCTGTCAGAGCTGTCCTTGAAAGGTTAGTTTCTGTCAGAGCTCTCTCAGCCCCAACTACCTCAAAGGGTGTCTGTTGTGGGGTGGGGAGGGGAAGGGAAAGAAGTTTGTAAGCTACTCGGAGACTTTGAGTGAAGGGCAGGGTATAAATCCAGTCTCCTCCTCCTCCTCCTCTTCTTCTTCTTCTTCCAAGGTTCACTTCATGTAGTGTGAGAACACATTTTTATGTGGGTAGCATCTTTCCATTGGAAAGAAAGAGAAATGTCTGTAAACAAACACTGGCCACATAAGAAAGCTGCTTAGCCAGTGAATGTAATGGCTTGGATCCTCCTTAAGTGTTCCTGCAGAGTGCAATTTTCCTGCCTCCCCTGAGAAACTGCTAGTGGGGATCCCCTGACTCACGAGTGAGGAAGAAAGTGAGAAGGTCACACACTGCAGGCAGAAATACTTCCATCCACAGAAACACTGTGGTGGATCCAAACCAATACAGATGTGTCTCCTTTTCAAAAGATATGAGTTTTTTAACACTACATGCATTGGACACACTGAACCACGGTGACTCTATAAATTGTGCCTTTTTAAAGCTGGATGTTAAATATTAAATGGCCTATATTACTATGTCAGTGTTCGAGAATATCTACACTAAAGAATATTTGCAGATTTAAAAAATCAGATTAGACTTATCCATAAAATGTTGTTGGCCACGCAGACTTCTAATTTATGGTGACAAAGACATGGGATAGCCGCTGGTTCCCCCTGTCCCCTCCCCTGCTGCCCCGCCACTGTATAATTAACAAACATCCCTTCATTTGAAGCTTTAGAAAACGACAAGATTTATAATTTCCTCTTTCCTGGTAGTACAATACTTAGCATGCTACACGTTCTTTAAGAATTTGTTTTATATTTGACTGGCTCAGGCTGCACTTTAATCTAAGAGCTGCTGAAGGGAATGTCTGGAGCTCAGTCTACTATTTTATCTTTCCTTTTGATCCTGGCAATCTAGATAAAAAATATCAGGGTTGATTCTCTAGCTTGCTTTTCTGCAAGCTTGACACAATGTGATTTTGCTCCATTTCCTCCAGTAATGCATGGGGTGACACTTGCCAACATCATTTTGACTGCTCTGCCAATATATGCCCCCCCCCCCTTCTGTAGTCTGCATATTTAAGTCTGTGCTTCCAGTGTGGGGAGACTGGGTTGGATCCAGTGCAAAATTTCCACTCATACCAGAGCTCTTGCTCAAGTAAAAATGTTAGAAGAAGACTGCAGCAGCTGATTGTACTAAGCTGAACTTTTGGAACCCGACTTCTGTTTCTGCTTGCACAGGAGTTTGTGTAACCAGTTTCTGGGCACTATAATATACAGGAGGAACTGTATTAAGTCCAGTTATGTTTCTGCTTGTGCACCACTGAATCCAAGCAACTGCTGGGGAAGGAAGGGCTCTTGAGCCAACACATGGTGGGTACATGCTGTGGAGAGAGAAGTGTGAGGGAGGGGGGGTCTCCCTTCTTTGCTTATCTGCGTGGGATGTGTTGTCCTTGCATCTGCAGTTGGAGGAGTAAATGATCCAAGTCAGTTTTTTGTGTCCTGGGAGGAACACTTGTAAGTATTGTGAGCAGGACTGAGATAGCCCATGTCCTGTAATCATGTTTGTGCTCATCCTTGGCTGTTTGTTTACAGTGCTCTAACTCTAGAGTTTCCGTCACCAAAGTTGCCTGTGTGTATTGTGCAAAGTGCTCCCTTTTGGGGCAAAGTCCCCTTTCCCTAGAGAGTCCATCGTCATAGTTGCCTGTTTGTATTCTACAACATCATGCTAGAGAGACATAGGTACTTCCCATGTCGTCTCGCTGGGGTCTATAGTACTTAGGAGATTTATGATTGGCTTCAAACTTACATTGCAGTCCTGTGGAGAGTTACTCCAGTCTAAAGTCCATTGAGGTCGGTAGGCTTAAACCGGAGTAACTCATCATAGGGATCGTACTGTTAGTGTCCTAAACGGCATCCTGGTTGCATAGGCATGATATAGGAAGTGGGCAGGGGGATTTTACCCTCCTGACTGAATTCATTGGCAGTGGTTATGCTTTTTTGGTTATGCATTTTTGCAAGTGTAACATCATGCCAGTGCCAGGATGTGTTTAGGATACTAACTGTGCAATCCTGTACAGAGTTACTTCAATCAAAGCCCATTGAAACTGATGGATTTAGAGTGGCATAACCTTGCATAGGATTGAATGGTAAGTTCCACTCCTCCTCTAGCACGCCTTTGGTGATTCCTATTTCTGGCCCTTATGCTGATGGAGTTGTGCCTGCCCTGTGTGTCTACCAGCATGGCATCAGAGGGCACTATGCTGGCATATCTCTTAAATTATTTCTGATACATCTCCATATTATACCAGCAGAGAGCTTGGTTTCTATCCTAAGCAGCTTTTAGACTGGTCTTAAGACTGTTGTATTGAAAACCTACGCATATTTTCAAAAACTATTCATATTTATTTCAAAGGAGGTCCTACATCATTCAAAGATACTCATTTCCTCATAAGTGCACATACCACTGACCCCACCCCCAAGGACACTGAAATTTCCCCCAAAGTTAAGATGAACACCAAAGTATTCCTAATACTGTATAATTAATCAAAAGAGCTCACCAAACACCAATGGGTAATGCTTATTTCTTCTGCAACTAACAGGAATTCCAAAGAATTGTCAAAAGGCACTTGTTTCCCAGCTGTATCATTGCAGAAATTGGCAGTAAGAACTTATTTTGAAATATGGATGGGGAAATGTCACCTTGATCTTTGAAATCAGTATATTGCAACCGAAATCGTGAGATCCTGAAAGCAGTTCACATAAAATGGCTCACAGAGCTAGCTTTTATTTATACATCTGTACACATATTTGCATATTAAGTTGACTTTTTTGGAAGCTCTTTCTAAACTATATTTTGTAATTTTCAGATGCTGGGGAAAATAGAAATTCTGTAAGTATGCTTTTTTTTTAGTTATGCAATATGGGGAGATGGGCATAGGGTACTAGTATTTTGCTAGGCAAAGCAGGAGCTGAGATTCCTCACTCTTTTTAATAAGTCTGTGCAGATTTCATTGTAATAGGTATTCTTGCAATGATTATTTTTCTGTGGTATTGGGGAAGTGCACTTTGACTCATGAAAGCTTATACGCTGGGAAATTTTGCTGCTATTTTATTGCTACTAAATTTGAATCTTGTTCTGCTACTATATACTAACACGGCTACCCGCTTGAAATTATGTTTCTATTGTAAACTTGATTTTGATTATAAATAACAAGCACAGGAAAGTTAAGAAATTATAATTCATTAAGGGGGATAAAGAACTGCACACCCACTAGTAACAATCAACTGATCTGCAGATATGCCACAGGGAAGGCTAACTGGGTGGTCAAGGGTGAGGGATATAAAAGGGGGACATTCCTGTATTACAGCAGTCTTGGGGCAGGGAAGAATTCCAAATTTTGCTGATTAAGCTAGGCAGGTTTAGGACTGCCAGCCTCTATGCGGGACCTAGGGATCCCCTGGAATTACAGCTCATCATCAGACTACAGCGGTCAGTTCTTCTGGAGAAAATGGATGCTTTGGAGGGTGGACTCTGTGGCATCATACCTCACTGAGGCTCCATCTTCAAATCTCCAGGAGTCTCCCAACCTGGATCTGCCAATCCTAACCCCCCCATCCCCCGCCGGGGGGGGGGGGCGGCAACCCTAGTTTAGTAGAAGGGAGGTGCCAGTGCAGTAACTGGCTTCCCTGTCTGCTTTGCTACAGGTAAAGCTTTTATAAGCAAAGTGTTTTCTGGAACACGTTTCACAAACCCCAGAAGCTACAACTTGTGCCTTTTAGTGCTTACACATGGTCAGTTAGCCATAGGCTAGGGGCTGGCATGCCTACTGACCATGTACTTAAGGTTCTAACTAGGGACACTGCAGATTTTGTGCTGGATGTGTTCTGCAGTCTAATTTATCATGTCAGATGTGGCCCAGTCACAGGATCTGTTTAGTTTGGCATCAAATTATTTGAATGCCGGCCAAAGTGTACAACAGGGGGTTTCAAAACTGTGGATGTGTGAAAACGGTGCTGATCAAAACATATCAGCAGCCTTTAATAACACTAAGACCTACTTATACATACCACCAAACAGCTGGATTTTTAAAAAAACATTATTTGTAGGATAGATTTATGTGGCTTGTAGCTAATTTACCTGTTTGAGCCATTGCCTGCCAAGGAGAGCAGCAGCACAACAAGGATAAAGGGGAACAGAAGAAGAACAGAAGAAGAGATTGGATTTATATCCCACCCTTCACTCACATGGAGTCTCAGAGCAGCTTACAAACTGCTTTCCCTTCCCCTCCCCACAGCAGACACCCTGTGAGGTAGGTGGGGCTGAAAGAGCTCTGAGACAACTGCCCTTAAGAGAACAGCTGTGCCAGAGCTATGGCTTGCCCAAGGTCATCCAGCAGCTGCAAGTGGAGGAGTGGGGAATCAAACCCGTGCTCCCAGATTAGAGTCTGCGCACTTAACCACTACACCAAACTGGTAGCAGAACTCAACCAGGCTGTTTGAGAACGTGCATGCATGAAAAGCTGATGGTGGTGTACTGAACTGTTAGGAAGGGACAGAATGAAGTAACCTGCCAAACAGCCATGAATAAACAGTCTATCCCAAAATTGGCTCCTGTTTGCAACTGGCAAACAGGACATGAGTCAAACTGGTGTTGGTGTTCAAGCTTCCCTAGCTTTAATTCTGCAGTTTGTTCTGAACAAAGAGGAACACATTTATAAATAAGAATGTTTATAAGAGTTGTACTATTTGTATGAGCTAGTGACAAATATCTGCGCATGTACACAGTGAACATTCTTGTTACTCAGCACTCACATTCTCATGGGATTAGCAAGAAACTATTTTTATTGTTTACTTCCCAATATGGAGATGGCTGATAGTCACTGTTAGAATAAACAGACCTGTATTAATGGACGAGCAGCAGTTATATCATTGCTGGATTCATTTTTTAAAAATCTGTGTTCCATTTTCTTGCCTTACACTTTAGAGGACTGGATCCCCAAAATCCAGCCAAAATATAGACATTTTTCACCTTTGTTAATTATTACATTCTGTTTCGAGTTTGGACATAGGCCAGTTTATTTATTATTTATTTATTTACAAGTGGAAGGAGTCCCATGTCAATGGGAAAGCCACCAAGGATAGCGTTGCAGATTTTTTGGGGCCATTGGCCAAGCAAGCTCCCTTAACTGTACTGGAGGAGGCAGAGCAAAGGCTGATGAGGGGCAGAAGGGGTGTGTGTTGTTTCATTTCATGTAGAAACTGGCTGGGTTGAAGACGACATGCCTTGCCTGCAATCTGGTTTGGCCCTGCCTTGAGTCTCTTGCACTTTTGCAAAGGACTGTGGGAACGCATTCTAATTAAGTGAAGAACCTGGCCTATATTGCAAGCAATTTGTAATGCGTCCAGTCTGGCTGGACCTAATGCAAAATGCCCCTCTACATGTCTTTGCTATTTAGACATGACATAAACATAGTATCATGTCAAGTTTTTAAAACTGATCTTATGTGTCATGATTATATAGCAATTACCGTTTTCTTTAAAATGCGTTCCAGTGGTGTGGCAGGAGAAAAAAATCTAGGGAAATGGTGCCTGAAAGGGGTGGCGTGGGCAGGACTTTTGCAGAGAAGGGAAATCTGCACCATTACTTCCAGTTGCTGTTGTTCAGTCGCAGTCGAGTCTGACTCTTCGCGACCCCATGGACCACATCATGCCAGGCCCTCCTGTCCTCCATCATTTTCCAGAGTTTGCTCAACTTCATGTTCATTGCATCGATAACACCGTCTAACCATCTCATCCTTTGCCGTCCCCTTCTTCTTTTACCTTCTATCTTTCCCAGCATCTGGGTCTTCTCCAGGGAATGCTCCCTTCTCATTTGGTGGCCAAAGTATTTGAGCTTCAGTTTCAGTATCTGGCCTTCCAGGGAACAGTCAGGGTTGATTTCTTTTAGGATTGACTGATTTGATCTCCTTGTAGTCCAAGGGACTCTCAAGAGTCTTCTCCACTACTTCCACAATGTACTAATACGCTTGGACTAGGACTGCCAAGCCCCACATCGGGAATCCCCTGCCTCAAGTTCCCATTGCACTGAAGGGAATAAAAACACTCACTGGCATTGCAAGCATAATAACATCACTTCCAGGGAAAACATGGAAGTGACAGTGTTACCTCTAGAAATCATGGAAACTCTTTATAGCTTTACCAATTATATAGTTTCCACCAATTCCTAGAGCTACCACAATTACTTCCAGGTTTTCCTGGAAGTGACGCCATCACACTCATGATGCTGCCCTTCCCATCATGTCCCCAACCTTCCCACCAGTTGATCAGCCCGGCAACCCTAGCTTGGACTGCATTCTTTCCCAAACGATCAGAGAGAGCAGGAATTGGAAAAAACATGTTGAGGACACAGAAAACCTGGAAATGAGATGATTACAGCATGGCCTCTTCTGGAAGTTCCAAAAAAAGCACTCCAGATTGGAAGCCGAGGTGGTAAAAAACTTCCATGTGGAAGCAGCTACAGGGAACTTCACGGCTGAATGGGACTATGAACCCAAGGCTCTCTAGCCAAAGTCCAGGTGTGTTAATCAGATGAGAAAATACACATAAACCTGACTTCCGGCAAGACTTGCGATGATGGCGGACGCGCTCCTCTGCAACTGCGGGGAGCGCGATCCGTACCCGGCAGGAAGAAGGGGCTCTGGACAGGTGCCGAGCCCCCAGAGACCCCAGTGAGGGGGCTCTGCCTGGGGTGGCACGAAGGGGATCTCTCCCTACGGTGGCGACCGGGGGATCGAGGTCCCTTTTCATCACTCCCATAGGTTCCCCCGCAGTGGGAGCCGTATGGCTGAAAGCGCAAATCCGTGAAGCAGCAGAGAGTGCAAAGCTATGAGGCTTGAACTACAGTTACGCATGGAATAAACGTGAGTCTGAAGTAAAATAAACAGAGCACAGTGGGCGGGTGGAGTGGAACCCCCCCCCCTCAAGACCGGCGTACTTACGAGACTCTTTACGTGGCGTTACTGCATGAAAAATAGTACATTTGTCTTGCTGGATGGCAGCATCGCGCTTTAGAGGATATAGACTTTAAAAGGTCATAAGCGCAGTCTGAGAATTTGCTTCTTTCGTTCATCTTATCTAACTATCAACAAAGAGCACAGCCTCAACAATGGTGGGGAAAACGAAACCTTCCCCCAAACTAGGAAGTACAGCTCCGAGTTCAAAGGTTGATACCACAGAGATGAGCACTGTGTTCTCCTCACTATTGCGACCTCTAGTGGACCAAATGACAGCTCTCAACGTCAAGATGGATAAAATGCAGCTGGAACTAAAGGAGTCGAATAAAACTACAGAGAAGCTGCAGCGAGAACTTCTGGAAGTAAAGACTTCAGTAAAAAATCAGGATTCAAGGCTACAAAAAGCGGAGAAAGAAAAGGCCCTCCACTCTGATCAGCTTTTGAAACTACAGATGGAAAGATCGAATTTTTTCCTAAGACTTCAGAATGTGCCAGAGAATAAAGGAGAAGACCTTAAAAACCTGCTAAGTGAAGCGCTTGAACCAGTAACAGGCTTAAAAGCAGCGGAATTAAAAAGCGACATGGATATGGTTTACAGAACCTATCCAGATTATACTAAAAAGAAAAGCCTGCCTGGTGAGATTATGATAAGGTTCTCCAAAAAATCAACAAGGGATGTGGTGCTTAGAACCACAAATAAAGCGGTTCTGAAGATCAAAGGAGAAGAAGTTAAAGTGATGAAAGATATTCCATTCGAAATAAGGAAAAGAAGGAAAGCCTATGGGAAATTGACATCTTGGTTACAGTCTGAATCCATTATCTATCGGTGGAATGTTCCGGAAGGACTAAGCTTCAGCATCAAAGATAAAAAGTATAAGATTGACTCTGTCCAACAGGCGAAAAAATTTTTGGAAAAAAGCAAAGAAAAGAAAAACGAGAGAGACTCAGATGGTTCACTGGCTTCGCAAGAAAGTATCTACGGATTTGACAGCTCCAAGAGTGAAGAAGAAGTTTCTGACTCGGAAAAAGGAGCAGCAGCTCCAAAAGTACAAGAAGAGACTGTAAAGACAAGAAGAGGACGAAAGAAGAAATAAGAACTGAATTGTTTTATTGAAAATTGCACTTATGTATTCCATATACTTTGCATAATTAAGCATCCCTCTAAAGTGGTATGCCTGTCAAATAGCTTTTTTGTTTTTCCTTAATGTCAGCAGTAACAATTCTAATTGAAAATTAACCAAGGTTTAAAATGCTTCATAATTATTATATGTTATATGGTAGTATTAAGCAAATGATAAAGCACTCTCTGTATAAGGTAAATGTAGCTTAGACAGTAGCGAAGTAGATGTAGTTATAGAGAAAATCAATAAAAAAAAATTAAAAAGAAAAGAAAATACACATAAACCTTTACTACACCCTTCCAAACTTCTTTGGGAACTTCTTCCTTAGGGCATGGTAGCACTGTTGACACAACTAATTAAGGCAGCATGATTAAAGTGAAAGGACAAGGACGCAGTTTCAGCAAGATTTTCAAAGCCCACAAAATGGTCTTTGATTTTTCTGAACCACCCAGCCTGTATTTAACCAACATACTAGCTGCCAAAGAACATGCTGGGAGCTGCTGTGTGCCCAGATATTATTTAAACATAGATAAAAATATTGTAAATACTTCAAACGGAGCCGGTGTGGGTTTTCAGAAAGCTAGTCCCTGCTGGGCAAAACCAAAATACGTCTCTGTTGTTATATTTCTTTCTTTCCAATATCTTGAACATTAAGTTATTCAAGGTACTATGCACAGGTCTTAAAGGCTTCCTCACGGGCTGATGCTTGATGATATAGCAGGGAGCTGAGCAGTGTTAAAGAAACAGCTCTGAAACAGCAAATTGTTTTACTGCTAGACTTTGCCTTTGCAAATCTTTTAAATTATTTTGGAAGCTGTAGCATTCTAAAAAGTCTGTGTGCCCCCCCCCCCCATGTTAGATTTAAGCAGTGTCGAGATGACACTTGAAATAGAAGAAGAGGAAGAAGAGATTGGATTGATACCCCGCCCTTCACTACCCAAAGGAGTCTCAGAGCGGCTTACAAACTCCTTTCCCTTCCCCTCCCCACAATAGACACCCTGTGAAGTAGGTGGGGCCGAAAGAGCTCTGACAGAAACTGCTCTTTTTCAAGAACAGCTGTGCCAGAACTATGGCTTGCCCAAGGTCATCCAGCAAGTGCAAGTGGAGGAATGGGGAATCAAACCCGGTTCTCCCAGATTAGAGTTCGTGCACTTAACCACTACACCAAACTGGCAATCCAATAAGTGATGAGGTTTTACAGTTGTATGGAGAAAACCGTGCAGAAAGTAACAGCCTTGTATGCTATGAATAGGGTCGCCAATTCCACATTAGGAGATTCCTGGAGATTTGGGTGTGGAGCTTGAGGAGGGCAGGGTTTGGGGAGGGACCTCAGTGGGGTATAATGCCATAGCATCTACCCTCCAAAGGTGCCATTTTCTCCGGGGGGAACTGATCTGTGTCATCTGGGGATTAGTTGTAATTCAGGAAGATCTCCTGGCTCCAACTGGGGGGGTTGGAAGCCTTAGCTGTGGAAGGGAAATAGTCATCACCAAATACAAGGATCTAGCCACAGAAGATGATTGATTGCATTCCTAAAACTTTCAGATTTTTTTTTTAAAAGGTACTTGTTCAGTCTTTGGAGACAAACGGTGGAACAGCATGATGCTGGCATCTTTATAACCTATGTATTTAGCGTTCCCTCTATAAGCTGTGTGTGTGTGAGTGGCCGCTCATTGACACAGGAAGCCCCGCTCAGCAGCAATCTGGAGCCGCACAGGGTCTTTCACTGCCCATTGCCCATTTTAAGATTACAGCAGTTATGTTCTGCTCAGGATGTGAATGGCTCTGCTCAGTAGGCGGAAAACTACAGGGAACATTAAGAATCTGTTACCATTTTAGTAAAAAAGAGCTGAACTGTTTTAAAACAAACCAGCATTAGATTTGGAGGGGGGGATAAGTAGATTTAATAATAAAAAAATAGAGTGACTGAAACAAAGACTTTACAGTCTCTTCAGTGTCTGTGAGAAAGTTAAAGCATATGATTAGTTCTTTTCCACTGCATTCAGCAGACTTACAAGCGCTTAGCTTTGGCTGCATTGTACCATTGTTTCTTCCAGAGTCTTAAATGTTTACTTTGGCATATCCTCCTCTGAAATAAATCAGGATCATAAGCTTGATTAATTTAAGACACATACTCATGGAAGAAGCTGAAGGGCTGCTTCGTGTTCAGCAGGTTTACTGAGTAATCTGTAAGATGCAAGGTGGATATACATCCTTATTTTACTGCACTGTGTTTGTTCTTTAGTACACTTTTATTCCACCCTTCCCTTGGGGAACTCAGTGTGGCCTCTATTGTTCTGTCCCCTTGCATTATATCCTCACAACAACCCTGTGAGGTAGGTTAGGCTGAGAAAGAGCGACTGGTCCAAGGTCAACCAAGAAGCTTCTGTGGCAATATAGGGATTTGAACTTGGTCTGCCACTCTGACCACTACCCCACCCCTAGGTCCTTCAGGACCACTACAGATCCATTCTAGAACCATGGTTGCCTCTAGTTTCCCACAGAACAGTTTTGGGGAAGATCTAGAATTCAATAAATGTATGTCCCTACTGTTAAATGGGGTACAAAATGGCTTCTATTAAATCTTTAATATCTGCTCAGATTGTATCATTGGAAGAGGATTTACGAGTCCAAGCTGTCCAGTTTAGTCCAAACTGAACTTGTGCTCCTCTAAGTAAAATAAAATGGTTTTAAATCTAAACTAAATCTAAGTAGGAAGTTCATTCGGTCAAAGACGAGCAATCCTCTAAGCACCTCGGGTCTGAACATATTGGGCTTAAAGGAATTGGTGGTATCATATTGAAATATATGTCACCCTATCCCAGACACCCAATAACTGCATTTATCAGATTGCCCCCTTGATTGATTGATTGATTGACTGATTGATTCAGGACTGTGGATGTCCTGAGGGTAACACAAGGCTGTTGTCTGCACATGCTCCTGTCAGCATTCTTGCCCCACTTTAAATTCTACCTCATTTGTTTGGAAAGCATCGTGGACAAATCTTGAATTGCTCAGAAAGGAACAGGGAGGGGGGTTTCCTTCCTGGAAGAGCTGGCAATTTTTATATGCAATTTAATGGCTGCCTCCAGTTTCTGAAAACATATGAAAGGAAATATCATAACAATGAGGTAACGACTTCGCCAAATACTAATTTGGCATTGTGCTTGATTTGCTTCAGCAGTACAGCCTGATTTCATTTGCCACTCTCTCCTCAGCCTATTCCTTGACTATCTTGACATGGTTGCATGCTTTTTTGCTTTACTTCGGGTTGGTGAAAAGGTAGTCATAATAACCTAGGGACAGCCCTGTTAGCTCAGAGCTAGGGATGCCGGCCTCCAGATGGGACCTGGGGATTCCACAAAATTACAGCTCATGACCAGATTACAGAGGTCAGTTCCCCTGGAGAAAATGGATGCTTTGGAGGGTGGACTCTGTGGCATTGTACCTCACTGAGTGAGTTCTCCCTCCAGGCTCTACCCCCAGATCTCCAGGAGTTTCTCAACCTGGATCCGGCAACCCTACCCCCCACCCCTACCCCTCGCTGGTTGCCAGGGGGGACCTGGCAACCACACTCAGAGCAGTGGTGCACCTAAATCCAGCGTCTTGTTTAGCACAGTGCCCAGCCAGTTCCCCTGGAGGGACAACAAACAGGCATAGAGGCCAAGGCCTTACCCTGAAGTTGCCTCCTAGCACCGGCATTCAGTGGTTTGAGGAATATGGAGGGTTTCTTTAGGCATCGTGGCTGCAGTGTGTGAGACTGCAGCTCAGGTGACATCATTTACCTTTGTGCTTCAAAAAAGTTCACTGTCTGTCAAAGGACCAAAATTTATTTCTTCAGGATGTTGGCAACCTGATGTGCAATGTGACATTTCCCAGCAATTAATGCACATATGAGAGAGTCTTCCATGTAAGAAATTAGTTCGACCTCTTACATATTTTTTCAAGTCTTTATGTGCTGTGATAATTTTATCCAGCCATCAGATGTTGGAAGTTAAGTAGGATCAGCCCTTGTTAGTACTTGGATGAGAGACCACCGAGGAAATCCAGGGTTGCTATGCAATAGTATCAAATTGAATTGAATTAGTTTAATACAGTCAAAGACCAATCGACATGCAATAGTAAACCACCTCAATTTGTCTCGTCTTGAAAACCCCACAGGGTTGCCATGTCAGCTGCAACTTGATGGCACTTTGTGCCTCCATTTTCACCCCTTGGAAGAATAGTTATCATCCCCTCTTCTTGTGAGCCAAAGTGTGTACCTGAGCAGGAAGACAGCTGAGAGCCAGTTCGGTGTAGTGGTTAGGAGTGTGGACTCTAATCTGGGAGAACCGGGTTTGATTCCCCACTCCTCCACATGCAGCTGCTGATGTGACTTTGGGTCACTTACAAGTTCTTTCAGAGCTGTTCTCTCATGAGCAGTTCTCGAAAGAGCTCTCTCAGCCCTACCTACCTCACAGGGTGTCTGTTATGGGGAGGGGAAGAGAAAGGAGATTGTAAGCCGCTCTGAGACTCCTTTGGGTAGTGAAGGGTGGGGTACAAATCCAATCTCCTCCTCCTCCTCCTCCTCCTGCTCTTCTTCTTCTTCTTTTCCTTCACTGCCCAGAGACAGCATCCTGTTTTTCCATGGTGAAATGGGAAGAACCAAAGGTGGTTATTTAGACAAAGTAGTCATTAAGAGCCCTTTTGCTGTTAAGTGTGATTAATTTAACAGAAAGGCCGGAGAACAAATTGTTACAACCTAGTCTGCTGGCACAGAGAGACACTGAAGAGTATGCTTTAGTACAGGGTTAGCCAACCTTTTCCATAACAAGGGCAGCTCTGTTCACATGATACCATGAACACACATACATCCTGCATATGTTTGCTTATGACTGACTCTAAGAAAGAGCCCACTTGCATTCACTTTACACATGAAATTGGGGACCAGTACCTTGATAAATGTAGGATTTCAATCCCATGTTCACCTGTACGTGCATTGACTGTAACACAATTACTCAATAGACATGAAAAGAAAAATCACGCATCCACAGATTGTACTGTAGCTTGTGAACAGGGCAACTAATGAAAAGTATCCCAAGCTGCTCCCCTCTCCCACCATGTTACCAAATTTTGTTCTGCTCTAGAAACAGAACAAGGAATAGAAAGAGCACCAGAAATGAAGCTATCAGCAAAGCAGCTCAGAGTAATGTCCTATGAAATAAAAGCTATTTTTTTAAGACCTACCGTATTTTTCGCTCCATAAGACACATTTTTCCTCCCCCAAAAAGTGGGGGGGAAAGTGTGTGCATCTTATGGAGCGAATATGGAGCTTTTCTTACCTGTAACAGGGCTCTTTCTTCAGCAGGAACGCAGGGGAATGCCATTCAGGCTGGCATCCCAGCCTTCCCCGCCCCTCCCTGCTGGGCCTGAGCTGTTAAGACTTAAAAGGAAAACGGCAGGAAAAACCCCACCAGGCTAAGTACTCTTTCCCTTTAAGTGCTTTTCCCCTTTAAGACAGCCAGCAGCAGAAAGCCCCGCCCACAGATTAAGCTCTGTGGCTACTTTGCACAGAAAGGCCTGGCTTTGCATGGCATGCTGACGTCTCTCTTCTTTCCTTTCTCTGTCTTTCTTCCTTCCTTTCCTTTTTTCTGTCTGTTTGTCTCTCTCTCTCTCTCTGTCCCCACCTTTCTTTCTTCCTTTCTCTTTCTCTCTCTCTCTCCTCCTCCTTCCTTCCTTTATCTCTCTCTCTCTCTCTTTCTGTTTCATTTTTTCCTGTTTTCCTCCTCTAAAAACAAGGTGCGTCTTATGATCAGGTGCGTCTAATGGAGCGAAAAATACGGTAGATCTTTATTGCAGTCTTTTCCTGGGTCTTCAATGGATGCATGAGCTACTCTGCAGCAGCCAGTGAGAGATCAGTAGCTCACGCTGCACTTCCAAATTGGTACTTATTCTCCAACAGATTTGCTCTTTTTTGGGCCCTTTAAATTCTATAGGATTAGGTGAAGGGGTTGTGTCACATTGATCTGGAGCTTTTTAAAAGTCATTTTTAGATTGACAGTGGTAAACTATCCCAGTTTATAATTTATTATGGTGATAGCTTTGCTGAAGATAATGCTACAAATTGTGCTAATGAAGTGCAAACTTATGGGTCAAGTTCTCTCTTTTTATAAATGGAAGCTCATATCTGTTTTAAAGCTTTCTGTTAAAAAAAACAGCATTCATGGAGAAAGTGATAGGAATTAGACACTGTTTGCTTATTGTTTCAGGTCTTCACTATTTTCTGCCAGTAATGTGGTGTCAACTGCATGAATCAAATAGTTATTATTCCATCCCCCAAATTTCACTCCACCTTTATCTAAATCTAATCCAACAGTCCTTATGATATGTTCTGCATACAGATTGAACAGATGGCCAGATAAAATACAATACTTGTCTGACACCTTTGCCAGCTGGAAACCATTCTGTTTCTCCATGTTCTGTCCTAACAGAAGCCTCTTATCCAGAGTACAGGTTGCATATCAGATGTTGTGGCACACCCATTTCTTTTAAAACCAACCATAGCTTTTCATGATCCACACAGTCAAAATCTTTGCTGTAATCTATGAAACAGAAGATTTTCTTCTGAAATTCTCTCATATGATCCAGTACCCAATGTAAATTTGCAATATGATCTCTAGGGCCTCTTCCTTTTCTGAATCCAGCTTGAAGATCTGGTATTTCTCATTCCATATATGGTAATAGTCTTTTGTAAAATTGTGAGCATCACTTTACTTGCATGAGAAATTTAATGCAAAAGTTTGGTAGCTGCTGCAGTCTTTGATGTCTCCTTTTTTCAAAATTGGAATGTAGATTGAGCATTTCCAGTTGGTGGGCCATTGTTTTGATTTCCATATTTGTTGGCATATTTTTGTTAAGGTTTTGATGGACTCAGTTTCTGTAGTTTGGAATAGGTCTACTGATATCCCACCTCCTCCTGGTGACTTATTTCTCTCAAGTGCTCTCTGTACAGCTTCACTTCACTTTCTAAAACTGTAGGCTCCTCATGAAAGAAGACCTGTAGGTTCTTCTACTTTGAAGGAATCTGTCACCCTTTCATCTCTTCTGTATAGAAGAGATCCATGCAACCATCACTTCCAGGTTACACTCCTGTAACACATTTTACTCTGGCCTGCCCTTGAGACTGACCCTGAAACTCCAGCTGATCCAGAACGTGGTGGCACGAGTCCTAATGGGAATGTCACAAATGGCACATGTACAACCCATGCTGCACCAGCTACACTGGCTTCCAGTGGAGTACTGAGTCAAGTTCAAGGTTTTGGTGTTGACCTTTAAGGCCTTGAGCGGTCAGAGACTGATATATCTGCAGAACCATCTCCTCCAGTATGTCCCCGTGAAAGCATTACGTTCCTTGGAGAGCAATCTGCTGGTGATCCCTGGCCCCAAAGAGATCCAGCTGTCCTCAACCAGGGCAGGGCCTTTTCAGCCCTAGCCCAAACCTGGTAGAATTCTCTGCCAAACAACATCAGGGCCCTGCAGGACCTTATGCAATTCCGCATGGTCTGTAAGGCAGAGATGTTCCACCAGGCTTTTGGTTGAGGACAGCAATGGCTTCCATCTTGGCTTGCACCCTCCTCCTACTCCTCCTACTCTCTTTCCATCAGATTGTTTAATTCCTCCTCCCCATGAGGTGCCCGCAGTTGGGAACTGGGGTGGGGGGGTTGTAATTTCGCCATTTGATCTTTTTAGATTGCTGGATTAGCATTATTTATGTGCTTATTTTATGGTTTTAATGGCTTTACTATGTGTTGTACATCACCCAGAGTCCCGTGGTAGCGGAAATTGGGCATTTTAATAATGATATGATGATGATAATTCAGTGTATTGTTCCCATCTTTTCTTTATTTAATCCTGTTCAGTTAATATAATTCCATATTGATCTTTCAGCATGCCTAACTATGCTTTAAATTTCCCTTTGATTTTTTTTGATCTTGTAAAACAGATCTTATGTTCTTCCTTGTTTGTTGTTCTCTTCTGTTTCCTTACACTGGTTATTATAATAGTTCCCTTTTTCTCTACATGCAAATTGCTGGAACACTACATTTAGATTTCTGATTCTATTTCTGTCACTCTTTACTTTTGCTTCTCATCTGTTTAATGATTTTAAGGTTTTTATCAAACACCCATCAAGTATTTTCATTTCTTTTGGCTACAGGAATATCTTTTCACATTCTTTTTTGATAATATCTGGTTTCAATCTATTTTGAGGTTCATATTCACTTAAATTTAGTAATCCAAATCTGTTATTTAAATAGTATTTCAACTCTTCAGGGATGTTATTTAGATTGTATTGTGGCACTATGAACATTTTGCAGGGATAAATCTGTCAAATTGATTCTTACAATGTTTTAATCTCATTGCTTGCAGAGAATAGAAGGTTCTCCTGATGGGACTTAGAGGAGTAAACAAGAAACACTGGCGGAAACAAGATGGAGGCTGCTCTATCAGTCTCAAACATTCAGCAGCACTTAAATGCTTTCAGAAGTCACGTTTTGCTTGAGCTGTTGGTAACCCCTGTGGGGTGAACGTGATATCTACACAGTATTACTGCTGTCCTGCCACTTCCACTAGTTAAATAGTGACGTTCAGCTCAGCCTCCACTTATATGTTCTATGTTTTATTCAGTGTCATTCTAATCAATGAATGTATGTACATGTGATGAATATTTTCCACCTTCCTGTTTTAATTTTCCAAGCAATCATGGATGAACCTGTCAAAAATGAGGTCATGTCTGGTCATTTTTCTGTGGTCTCAGAAAAGCATTCTGGTCTAAGCAATTGATTTGTGGCCAGAAATGTTGTTGAAAGCAAAACAATTGAGTTATTACTGCCAGATTGACAGGACTATTTCACACATGATGTTGTTCCACACAAGAAAAAAAAATAACATGTGAAATGGCATTAACGTGGTCTACAATTTGGTGTCAAGTTTTGCACCATCTATGGTGCATGGCTACTTGGAGAGAGATGTAAAAATATTCAAATACTTGCCCATCTTCTGGCTCCTGTGTTCATTTTCTTAAGGTATACAATAGTAATGTCCTTGAAGATATTCCTTTTGAAAAACAGAAACTTTAAAAATGCTAGTTAATTCTTCCAGCTAAAGGAGTTATGTCCTTGTTCTTATTCTGCAGATTTGGGAATGTCACACTGAAGCAAACCCACCCACCCCCTTCTTAGCTGTTTTTTACTATAAAACTTGGAGTAGCTTTGCAAAGATTATGATTTCTACAAAATGCAATTTCAGTGCAGTCATGAGCATTAATTGTTCTTTGTCAAACAACTCCTTGCATCTGAGATGCTTCACGGATAGTTGAACCTGGTTGTCTCCTGAAGCAAAACAGAGATCATTGATACACGACATCCCTGGCAGCCAGCAGGGGGTTTACAAGATCCTGGATTCATATTTGCATTATAATCTGCAGTCTTCTGCCTTTCCTCCATCTCATACAGATATCAAGCTGAATCTTTGAGCTGAATTTTGAAGAGCAGAAATCAGTCCAGACTTTGAGGACAATTAATAGCCTAGATATGATCATCCCAGTATGTACTGAAGTATTTTAATTCAGTTTTGTCTCTTTTTTTATGGATGTCATTAAAAAGGCCAAGAAGAAGGAAAAATGATACAGCATATAAAATATAGCATTTCATATGCACTAACTGATTCATTAGTTTCATTATGGTCCTGAATCAAGAAGTAGGAATGCTATTGATATATTTAGACCCCAAATCATCGAGGTGTATAAAAATGACAGGAAAATTAACACACACAAGATATAGCTTAACCCTAATATACCTCACGCTCAAATGTATTTATAAACAAAACCAATCGCATGTGAAGTATCACCTCTGCTTATAGAACAGCATATCAAACCAGAAGGACTAATAGTCATTTGGAAGCAAGGTTTGTTGTGACTCAGACCACAAGGGCAAGCTGTTCCAGTTCACACCAATGAAACATTTGTTTTTTTTAATTTATTTACTCCCTTCCCATGATAGCTGTATTTTGTCTGTAAGAAGTTAATGTTTTAAAACTAAAAGCTGACAGGCTCTGTGTGACAAATCTCTCTTGGCAAATGTACATAAGAAAACTCTGAGTATATACCCCTAACCAAATACTATTACACTGAATTTGATGCAGTATTTTATTAAAGAAATAATCAGAAAATAATTTGCATCAGGATTATCTTCTTTTGTACTAATAAAATACCACATGTATGTGAAACTATCTATTAAGCATTGGTTCACACAGAAAGCTATGTTGGAAGCACGAGAACCAGGGAACCGTGTCTAGGTGACATATTTGAACCCAGACTAGGTATGCATGTGATGGGAGCAATCATTCTGAAATTAAGTATGGCCAGTACCTGGAATGAAGAATTCTTAGATCTTCAGCAGTGCAATCTTTAACAGAGTTCCACCCTTCTAAGCCCCTTACCTGCAATGGATTTATTTACTTAATTTTCACCCCAACCGGGGACCCAAAGCGGCTTACATCATTCTCCTCTCCTCTGTTTTATCCTCACGACAACCCTGCAAGGTAGGTTATGTTGAAAGTATGTGAGTGGCCCAAGGTCACCCAGCAAGCTTCCATGGCCCAAGTGGGGATTTGAACTTGGATTTCCCAGGTCTTACTCTGACACTTTCACTACTACGCCAAGCTGGGTTTAGAAGAGTGTTGTTTAGGATTCCATTGTGACTATCTTGCCTTGAAGTCCACGTAGATGAAAAGATGTAATGTACACGCAAGCCTGCTTGGGACAGTCACTCTCTCAACCACGCCTACCCCACAGGGTCATTATGAAGATAAAATGGAGGCGAGACCAGGTATATTGTCTTTAGTTTACTGGAGAAAGTGGTGGGATAAAAATCTAATAAATAGATGTTACTTGTTGGGAATGGATGACGGGCTTGTTTTATTTTGCCATTTTGCTGTAAGGATATATCTATGCTACAAATCTAAATAAGATTTTTGCAACAGATTCTACTGATGAATCCTGAGAATGGTAGCTTGGTGTGTGGAGAAAATAGAGTGATATACATTAACCCACTGGAGGTTTAAGTAGTATTTTTCCTCTGACTCAGAGTCAAAATTGCATGTATGACACAAAACGGACCACCAGATTGATTAGCATTCAGTGGATCTGCCAAATTTCAGATTGGCCTCCTACAGCGATGCTTTTAAAAGATGTTTGATCTGCAGCAACTGGCAGGTGTCAGCACTGAGTTCCATGCCATCACTGAAATCTTCGCCTGATGATTTTTGCATATCAAACCCCCGTTAAAGGCACAGGAGTAAGCCAGTCAGTGTACCTCTGTCTTGTTTCATAACATCTTTGTTTTGATTGACATATTTATGTTTCTTTATTCCCAAGCATGATTTCTCTGGGGTTATGACAAACTTTTGAACACAACATCAGTACAATCTCATGAGCCACGAAAGAAAATTTTCTGTTTTGTTTTAGAAACCACGTATATATTCCCTATAATGTTATTGGACTTGTAGCCTAGGTGAGATCCTCCAGGCAAGGTATCTAGTCCAGTGACAGACCCCTTCCCTGGGCCTTCAGGCCCTGTTCCCTACCTACACTTAACAGAACACTTTTTACTCCCACCTCTCAAAATATGGAGTTCTTTGAGCGCATCTAGAAGCACTTGTACAAGTAAGTACTCACATTCTTTGCTGTAATCTGTCTGAGGGGATAGTTTGCCTGCTGGGGTTAGGAATCGAGTATAGGCCTTTTGTCCTTTCATCTTGTTCCTGTCAAGGTACAGAGAGCACCTTAGGGCACTGTATGATGTATTCTTGCTGGGAACACATTCTGTTGCGTTAAAACTGGTTGTTTGGCTGTGGGGAGCTGGACAGACTAGGAGGCTAAAATGGCCTTGGAAAGGGACCTGCCCTCTTAATGAAGGAATGGAGGATGTTCGGGCTCATGGCCACAACCCCCACCTACTTCATGTGACGTGAGGGCTGTCAACAGCAGCTCCTTCCAGTATACCTTGTGCAAAACAAAACACAGTGACTTGTGGTGGCTCCTACCCATTTAGTGTGCCCCCCCCCAGCCATCAGCCCACCAGGCCTTTTCCTGGTATCCTTAATGCTCAATCCAACCCTACTGAGGAGAAGATCATCAATTGGCCTACTATGCTTGTGTGACTTGCTAAAGCATAGAGTTGCCAGCCTCCAGGCAGGACCTGAAATCTCCTGGAATTACAAGTGACAGATCAGTTCCCCTGGAGAAAAATGGGTGCTTTGGAGGGGGAACTCTATGGCATTATATCCTGCTGAGCTCTCCCCTCTTCCCTCCCCCAAACCCCATTCTCCCCAGGCTCCACCCCTAAAATCTCCAACTCAGAGTTGGCAGCCCTACTTGTGAATATTGTGTGATTTCAAAGGAAAGCAGGACACGGGGGCAGTTTTAAAACCATTCTTCTTGCTGCCATTCTGCTGAAAACAGACAATCCTCTGAGTGAAGGGGAAAATGAATGAGTATCATTTCATCCCATCACAGCTAGACTTCCCTGAGGATTGCTAAGATTGCCCAACTATTAAGAGGTTTCTGGGAAGCACCGCAAGAACCCACCGCCAGGATCATACAATGGAAATAGTTAGCAAAGATATGTACCATCTCAGTTTTCTTTCTGAGATATATAAATAAGGGGTGGCAGCATTGTTTTAAATTATTCTGATCAGGCTGGGGGTAATTTTTAACCTGGACAGGTGGGTATTTCTTATACCCCTTCAAAAATCATACCAAGCAAGGATACTGAGATTCTTTTGGAGAGCCTCAGTCACCCTTGCAGAACTACAGTTCCCAGGGTTCCTTGGGAAAAGGAAATTGCTGTCATGAAACTAGTTTAACCTTGTGGTTTGCATATGTCCAAACAGGGTGGGAAACCCATAATTCATACATTACTAATGCTAAAAGGCCCAGTCTTAAGTTAAAAAAATTCACTGATGCTGATGTCAGTGCCCTTTTATTCAGACAAACTCCCCAAATGACGAATGCCCATTTGGAAGTTGAACATTTTGGATTCGGAAAGACCTTTGTGTCTTAATTGAAACTGGGCTCAGTTTCAACAAGACCAAAAACAATGAGGCATTAAAACTCCCGACTGTTTAGTTCATGTTTCTGCTGTCTCACCAAGGCTGGATCAACAACCATAAAACATAATGTGTTGTTGACCTTTCTCTGACAGCAGCTCTGCTACTGAAAGCTATTATTTAGTTTCAGTTGGAAGATATAGGATAGGACAACATGTATTCTAGGAAGTTAATATAATTTGTTTTTATCTTGTGTACATTTGGCCTCTGCTTAAAAATGTCATAGCCCTAAATGCACATATACCCTGTGCATTTTATGGCTTTTTGCCTTATTTATAATTTTTTTCTGAATTTGTAAGTATGTCCATCTGATGAGGTAAGTTCTAGACCATGGAAGTGTTCAATATTGTAACTCTGCATGCAAGAGGATCAGGGAGGGAGAGGGTTAAGAGAATTCTCTCAGTCAGGTACACTTGGCAGTTGGTCCCACCCTCTGATGGGTTAGATGCTGAGCCTCTTTGGCACTTGCTTGTCTTCTGTTTTTCATCTTATATAGGACCTCCCTTCTTCTCTCTCTTACCTGGGCTTGGAGCTGTAGCAAGTTAACCTTTTGAAGTTAATCTGTTCACAATAAGTTAAATGTACCCTACATTAATATG
The DNA here is from genome assembly GCA_029233225.1 of Lepidodactylus listeri. Lineage (NCBI taxonomy): Eukaryota > Metazoa > Chordata > Lepidosauria > Squamata > Gekkonidae > Lepidodactylus > Lepidodactylus listeri. The sequence goes on along the minus strand of JARCFY010000015.1, from coordinate 50,098,196 downwards.
TCATGTAAGATGTGCTTCTATTTTTGTAAGTAAAATTTCTTTCTCTTGTTACCCTTGGAATCAGTTCATCTTTGAAATTTGTTTGAACAGCATTTTCCCCTTAACTGGGAAATGTGGAGAATCAGGCATATTGCCTAAAGCACAAGACATGTTGCTGTATTTACCCTGTAGTGTTTTTGAATGCGGTGAAATGGGCTGACCTTGTTCACAGAAGACAGGTTCAGTTTGCCATGAATGATCTGAGCAAGTTGGCTCATACATTACAAGGAACATATACACCTTCTATCAGCATCTAGAAAGAAAGGGGTAGAGAGATAAGAGGGACTGTTTGTCATGAGAAATTCACTTTTGTGGTGATATCTCACTCTTGTGGGGATGTAAAAAAAAAAAAAGAACTTAGCCCTGACCTAGATAGCCCAGGCAAGTCTGATCTTGTCAGATCTCAGAAGCTAAGCAGTGTTGAATGTGGTTAGTACTTAGATGGGAGACTTCCTTGGAATACCAAGTTGGGAAGACAAAGGCAGGCTTTCAGTCACTTCTCTGAATATTCTCCAAGCCCCCAGTAGGGGTTAGTCACCAGAGGTCATCATGACTTCAAGGTGCAGACACATACACACACACAAGACCAATTTAAGTGCTGAAGATGTTCTACTCCCTGTGTGATTACTTTTCACTTCAGTACTAGGAACTATCATTAGAACTATTATTAATCCTGATCCATGGCTTTTTCATTATTTATTAAAACATTTATATCCTACCTTTCTTCTTGGTTCAAGGCGGCTGTCGGACCTCTATACAATTATTGCCAATAAATCACTTAGTTGCTGCTAAGATTGCATGGACAAGATATTGCTGTGGGGAGAGGGGACACCTATGGCTTCCACAGTGAGAGAACAGCAACTAGAAACTTTGGTTCTGACAGTAATGAGTAGGCACAGATAAACTTTGCTATAAAAATTACTTGTTTTGTTCACCTCTATTTGGACAGAAATGGTTTCCTTTAGTTGTTAGAACTGAGAACCAGCTTTTATAAGCATAACCCTGTGGGTTTGGCACTCTGCTGGATCGGGGGTGGGGGGGAATATTTTGTCCCTGAGGAAATCATAGGCGAGTTCTGAGGGAAATGGCAGTTCTATGGGGAAAGAGAGAGTTCTGAGGAGGAAAGGGAGCCATCTGGATTCCTCCTGGTACAGGTAACAGAGCAACCTGACTAGGAGCCTCAAGACAGTTGTAGATTCCTCAGATCTGCAGCAACACCAAAAGCCCCAAGAGTAGCACCACCACAGACAGCCGGCCACCCTGTAGCAAAGACTGGTAATGACAGACTTTCAGAAGGCAGCAGAGAGACACTAAGAGGCTTTTTATTACCTCTTTGGTTCCAATTTTAAATTGTGCTGTCTACATTGGATTTTGGTATATATTAGGGTTACCATATTCTGAAAAGCAAAAGGCAAAAAAGAGGACATATTTCCTAACAGACTACTTCAAACAAATGGTCACTATGACAAATCTCTTAAATATCCCTACTATTTAAGCTGTGATAATTGTTACTAACTAGGAATATTCCTAACCTTCCAACCCAAAAAGAGGACATCAGTTTTTTAAAAAGAGCCCAAAAGAGGATGGACACCAAAAAAAGAGGACATGTCCTCTGAAAAGATGACGTAACCCTAGTGTATGTGTGTCCTGCTTTCATTCCCCATACTTCCTTGTTTTTCCTGTGAATGGTTATCTGTGATTGGAGGGTCTGGGAGTAGTTTTTGAAAGTTTTTTTTTCTTTTTTGTCTACCTAGTGTTTTTAGCTCCATATTGGGAAATTCCTGGAGATTTTGGGAGTGGAATCTGGGTAGGGTTGCCTGACACCACCACCACCCCGGTTTAGTGGGGGTTGCCCAATTTGGAGGGGCTCCTTCCCACCACCCAGCCTCCCCGCCCCCACCTCTCACCAGCAGCCTTTAAAATGTTGCTTTAAATGCTGCTGGGAAGCAGTGAGGGATGTGCACCTGCACTCTAAGCCCCGAATTTGGGGCTTGGAATGCAGGTGCACATGGTTTTCCCCCACACGCACACCTCTCCCCAGCAGCATTTAAAGGATGCCTTTAGACGCTGCTGGGGAGAGGCGGGGGCACCACTCCCCAGCATAATGATGTCACTTCTGTGTGATGTCATCATGTTAAGGACTCCCCACCCCCTCCAGTAATGCCCCCCCCAAAAGTCCCCCACTGGGGACTTTGAGGGAACCTGGCAACCCTAAATCTGGGGAGGGCAGGGTTTGGGGAGGGACTTCAGTGCAGTATAATGTCATAGAGTCCACCTTCCAAAATGGCCATTTTCTCCAGGGGAACTCATGTCTGTTGCTTGGAGACCAGTCATAATCCCAGGAGATCTCCAGCCATCACCTATGGCAATCCTATGGCCACCATCTGCCCCCCCCCCCATTAGCAGTTGGAGGCTTTTGTTTTGTCAAACACACACACTCCCCAACAAACCCAGGTCACATAATTTCTTCCCTCAACTGGTGATGGAGGGAGAAACGGGTTACATAAGGCCTGAAGAGCATGGTTTCTTTATGTAAACTTTTCTATTGTATTTCCATTTTTAACCTCCTAAAAAAAAATCTAGCTTCCCATGTAAAAACTGACATTCCATTTTCATGTCTTTACCTATACAAATGCTTTGATTGTGTGGAAGTCCAGATTTGTGTTAGTAGTTTATTTACTCAAAACCTCTATAGGGCTTCACTTCTGATCATAGTGGAAGAAATGGGGATTTTATTACTATTGAAGGGTGGGATAAAAACTGGACATTAATAGTGAGATCCTAAGCCATCACAGCCTTCTAAGTCTATAGAAGGAATTGTGTAACTCTCCTTAGGTGAGCATTGTAGAAAACTGCTCCAAAGTCAGTGAGGGGAACTCAGCTGATTTTAGTGAAATCCAGGTCCTGACCAATAATTTCTTTGGCACGTTAAGCCATGTACAGATTTTCTTGGAATAGCTTGGCATAATCATGAAGCTGGCTTGCTTCAGTCTTTCCACTTGCAAAAATAATTGGGGCCAACCTGTCCCAAGCAATTTTATAATACTCATCTCTCCTAAATGGTCAGTGGAGCTTCCCCTTATTACCACTGTGTGGGATCTCTCTGGAGGGACAACAAGTCCACTCCACTCCTCGAGGCAAGCTGGCATATTGAATTTGCCAGCCAGTAATGGCAGGTATCACTATTGTAAACATGTCAAGCGGCCATAAGAGGACAGGTCCTGTGTACCTTCAGTAGCACAGAAGAGGAAATTCTGACAGGTTGATGTTTTTCATCCCTGCAGCAATGTGATATGGTCAACTACTTGCAATCTTCTTTCTTCTATGCAGTTATTAAGAGAGCCCTGTACTCTAGTGAATACAGTCTCCCAGCCCCTTGCCTTTCACACCCTCTGCAACTGATCAATTAGCACAGAAGGCAGTTCTTACTACCTGTCCTGCTCAGGCACAAAAGAGATGATCCATGGAACAGTATAGAAATTACTCCCATTGTGGCACTTGTTTCAGAAAGCCAGGCCCAGGCCAGTCTTAGCAGTTAATTCCATGCGGAATTACGGCAGATCAGTCAACAAGCACAGGCTCACATGTTTGAGTTTGAATGCATTGCATTTCTTCTCAGTGCTACAAAACCCAATCATTTGAGAATTCTTTGATTTCAACTTGGCAAGGACCATGGATTTGTACTCAGCAGTAAGCCAACCTGCTCTGGGAAGGACAGGAATTCAGATTTGCAGTGCACTATTTCCTGAGGTTTTGGTGATGCCTAACAGAAGAGCCATGGGTGCTACAGCAGACAGCAACAAGAGACAAATTCTCTTGCCTTGTACTAACACTTCTGTATCAGCAAATTAATTTTTGTTTGCTGGTTTTGTTCTATTTTGGTACAGCCAAGTACTACTACTCTGCTGTTTATTTCATGGAGAATGAACAGGGGCATACCCACTGAATAAAAGTGAAAAATGCCTTGCCTCTTTCCAGGGGCTAACTCACAACTTCCTTTTCCTGTAATTTCTATCCCATGTGGGGACCCCAAGAGGTCTCTCTGAACTCATCTCATTGCCTTGAACCAATAGGATTGCCAGCCTCCAGATAGGGCCTGTGGATCTCTTGCTTTTACAACTGGTCTCCAGCTGACAGAGATCAGCTCCCCTGGAGAAAATGGCTGCTTTGAAGGGTGGACTCTATGGCATTGTACCATGCTGAGGCCCCTCCCCTCCCCAAATCCCTCCTTCTCCTGGCTCCACCCCCAAAATCCCCAGGGATTTTCCAACCTGGACTTGGCAATCCTACGAACCAATAGGACATGGTTCTGAGAGGGGTCACATGGCACCCTAAGAGATCTCTCATAGTCACATGGGGGAGTCATTTCCCTCCATGTGGGATAGATGTTCCAGGACAAGGGGAGGTAAGCCTTAGGCTCTGAGAAGGCAGTAATGTCATATTTTGTGATGTAGAAGATATGCCCCATTTTTTCTTATGATGCAGCTTAACAAAAAGAAAATATCATGGAAGAATTATAGAGCATGCGTTTGCTGGAATTGTGAACTTTTGGAGCATGAATTAGGTTGTCATCTTGTTTGTACTCTGGTTTGTTTAGCACAATATTCCTGTCTACAGAAATGGAGACCTGATATCATTTGCTGTAAGTCCTAGGGGGCTATGCCTTGATCCCAAATGTCCTGCAGCAAGAGGAGGCAGGTGGCTGATTTCCTAGCAGCTCATGAAATGGTTTCTCCAATTTTTTGCCCTTCAGTCTTCTTAGAATATGCTGGAATAGAGCTGCCTGTGCTTCTGCTACTGCTGTGGCTGAAAGGTACTGCTTTCTTTTCTTGTTTTAATTGAACGGCCCACTGTTGCTTAATGTCTACTTGCAAGTCAAATGTAAATTAAAGGGAACACAAATACATTTTTTCTAAAAATAGCAGAGTGATCCTTCTACCTTCTCTCTCATGCTTTGTGACATAGTAAAATGGCAATTAAATTATCACCAGACAATTCCTGTTTGTTCTGTACCTTCCTTCCAGCTTTTGCTTTCAAGAGTAGCCAGAAAAATGAAAACAAGCCATATACTTAGATTACCTTCTTAGTAGTCATTAGCAAGTAGAAGATACGAGGTTAAATCCCAGCCTGGAAACAAATTTGCAGGCCATGGAGTTGCCAGCTTCCTGGAGAAAAAAATGCCCTGTCCCTTTAAGGAAGGCTTAATATAATATTTATGTATTTGTTTGTTTGTTTGTTTATTAGATTTATATCCCGCCCTTCCCGCTGTACAGCGGCTCAGGGCGGCTCACAACAAACACACAATACAAATAATTCTTAAAACCATTAAAACATATAAAACAGCTTAACTATATAGATGGCATATTTTCAGCTCAATGTGTCCTAGCAACGGCCAGATGTAATCCTTATAGATGGTCACAGTAGGTTGGCGGATAAAATCGAATAGTCGGGCCAGGGCCAAGATGGAAATGTTGGGTGGCCACTACTTAAATGCCGGGTGGAAGAGCTCCGTCTTGCAGGCCCTGCGGAATTGTAGGAGATCCCGCAGGGCCCTGATGTTATCCGGGAGGTCATTACACCAGTGCGGGGCAGCCACAGAAAAGGCCCTGGCCCTTGTAACCGCCAACCGAGCCTCCTTCAGCCCTGGGAGGACCAGACGGTTTTGGGATCCAGACTGAAGTGCTCACCGGGGAACATATGGAGAGAGGCGGTCCTTCAAGTAGATAGGCCCCAAGCCATATAGGGCTTTATAGGTAAGCACCAGCACCTTGAACCTTATCCGGTATGCTATAGGAAGCCAGTGCAGTAATTTTAGGGCAGGCTGAATGCGCTCCCGCATGGGAAGGCCCATCAGCAGCCACACCGCTGCATTCTGCACCAGCTGCAGCTTCCGGATTTGTCACAAGGGCAGCCCCAAGTAGAGAGCGTTAGAGTAGTCCAGTCTTGAGGTGACCAACACATGGATCACTGTAGCCAGTTCATTACGTTCAAGGAAGGGAACCAATTGCTTGATCAGCCAAAGATGATGGAAGGCCGACCTCGCAGTGGCTGCTACCTGGCCCTCCATCATTAACAAGGGGTCCAGGAGCACTCCCAAACTCCTAACCTCTGACGCTGGCACCAACGGCACCCCCTCGAAGGCCGGGAGAGGGATCCCTACCCCTGATCCTCTCTGACTCAGGCATAGGATTTCCGTCTTCATCGGATTCAATTTCAGTCAACTCTGCCTGAGCCAACCAGCCACGACTTGCAACGCCAGGTCCAGATCTCCTGGACCAGAGTCAGACTGCCCACCCAACAACAGATAGAGCTGGGTGTCATCTGCGTACTGATGACATCCCAGCCCATGCCTCTGGGCAATCTGGGCAAGGGGGCGCATGTAGATGTTAAACAACATAGGGGAAAGCACTGCTCCCTGTGGGACACCGCAAGTCAGTGGATGTCTTTGGGAGAGCTGTTCCCCTACCGCCACCCTCTGTCCCCGATCTTGGAGAAATGAGGAAAGCCATTGTAAAGCTAACCCCTGGATCCCAATATCGGCGAGGCGGCAGCGCAGTAGCTGATGGTCGACCATGTCGAACGCCACCAACAGGTCCAACAGGATCAGCACCACAGTACCGCCTCAATCCAGATGCCTCCAGAGGTCATCAGTAAGGGCGACCAGCACTGTCTCCGTCCCATGGCCTGGTCGGAAACCGGACTCCGGCTACCAGGTGGTGTGATTTACCTCCATGCCATGCCAAGTTTCAGCTGCTCATTTCCACAGATTCTACTTCTATTAAAAAGATGCAACATCCATTTTTTAAAAAAATTCAGGACTGTTGGCAACCCTCACAACACAAGATGATAGATTCAGGTTGAGCAAATTCTGTCTGAAGAAGTGTGGTTACTTATACCTTGAATAAAACTTTGTTGGTCTTAAAGGTACCAGTGGACTCAAACTTTGTTCTAATGCAAGATGATGCTATTCCTGACTACCTTACTATAGTGTTTGCAGCAGCAAAAGCTAACAGCTGAACTGGATAAGCCATCCAGGTAACATGGATTGGCTGAACCATCTGACTCTCAGTCAAACCCTCAAAACACCACCAGGCAGTTGTTGGTATTTATTTATGATATATATGTGAATCATATAAATACAATTATCTTTATCATTAGGAACTTAGGGACACCTAAAATGCAATAACAAATGGGAGATCACCTGAAGAACTACCATCTAGCCTTGCAGTTGCTACCTAACTCATGTCCCGTGTAGATCATGAGCTGGTCCATATGTTGTTCTCATCTTGCAGTTTGGCATAGTGGTTAAGTGTATGGACTCTAATCTGGGAGAACCGGGTTTGATTCCCCACTCCTCTACATGCAGCTGCTAGATGACTTTGTGCATGTCATCGTTCTGGCAGAGCTGTTCAGTGTGTCTGTTGTGTCTGTTGTGGGGAGGGGAAGGGAAAGGAGATTGTAAGCCACTCTGAGAGTCCTTCGGGTAGTGAAGGGTGGGGTATAAATCCAATCTCTTCTCCCCTTCTTCTTGCAAATGCTGCTGGAAAGCCAACTTTCTGTGGAAAATTTACCAGTCCAGAGTTGTAATGTGACACAGTGCTTGCCATATGAATTAGAATCATGGCGCAGCGAGATTCCCAACTCTTGCCAGATGTCATTAACAACATGGAGCAAGAACAGTCAAAATGGCAAGGTGGGGGCCCTTATTCTTGTAATGAATTGACCCAAGGGTTGCCAGGTCTCCCCTGGCCACCGGCGGGGGATAGGAGGTAGGATTGCCAGATACAGGTTGGGAAACTCCTGGAGATCTGGGGATGGAGCCCGGGGGGGGGGGGGGGCTCAATGGGGTACAATGCCATCGAGTCCACCCTCCAAAGCATCCATTTTCTCCAGAGTAAATGATCTCTTTGGTCTAGAGAGGAACTGTAATCTGGGGGGGATCCCCTGTTTCATACTACAACATCGAGGTGAAAAACCCGCCAACATAATGCCATTCCTAGCAGAATCTGCAGCGAAAGACCCATGTATACCACCCCTGTCATTACCAAGCCCTCTTCTGGGGCTATGCAGTGCCCTGCTTGCTTGTGGACTTCGTGAATACATTTCTGCTTGCTGGCAAAACTGAAGGAGGTTTTCTTTGTTGGTTTCAGCTTCCGTTTGATAAAACGGGCTGTATTTGTGGACTCTGGCTTCTTTTACATGGCTCTTTTGAATCCTGTTAAATTGTTTAGTCTACTTAAAAAAAATGTTACAGTGGGTTCTGGTTTCTGTTTATATTGTATGTTGCAGGAAAAGGAGCATATAAATGCCTTACAAGTCCTGTTCATATTTTACAGTGAGTGCACATACAGCCTGCGTGTACATGTTTTTACCTGTTTGTAAGAAAGAGCCAGTGCACGTTCTCTGGACAAATGAAACCTTGGACCAGTAATTGGATAAATGTGGGTTTCAATCCCACATTCAGCAGTACATGCATTGAACATAACATGAGAATTATTTGACGTGTATATAAAGAACAATCCAATGTATACTGTACACAGACAGTATGTGTGTTCACTGTACCTTGTGAACTGGGTTACAGAATATAATGCCCAGTCACTGTACTTCTGCCACTTCATTTTAAAAAATTAAATATGACAACCCACTTGAAACAAACAGCCATGAAAGAAAAACTTTATTTCTGTAACTAGCGTTCACACATAAAAACAAAATGTCTCAATTCTGAAAGTCAGGTTCCTTAGGGGAAATGCTGAGACCCTGAGGCTAACAATCCAGTTGCCTCAGAGCTCTTCTTCCCATGACTGACTTGCAGGCTTTATTGATGTCATAGTTGTTGTTGATCCAATTTTTTATCCTATCCTACCTCCAAAGAATTCAAGGCAACATACAACCCCCCCCCCCCGGTTGATTATTTTATCCCCACAGCATCCCTGTGGGAAGAATTTGTTGGAGGAAAAGCTTGAAATGTTTGGTGTGTGGGTATCTTATTGAAACAAAGATGGATGGGAAAGCTGTGTGAAGAAAATAATGTTGGAAAGTACTAGTTAGGAGACTAAGGTTTTAAAATATGTAGGAATGTATATTACAAGCTTACTTGTGAATTGAGGGAAATTTCAGCTGTCTTTGTTATTTTTCATTCCATTATCCTTTTTTTTTTACATTATATGTCTCTACTATTGAGGGAAATATTTATAAAACTTAACGTGTAGCCTAACTTTTGAACTAATATGATACATTAGGTACACAGTGCAAACACACACACACACACAGAGTGAACTGATTGAACTTTGACCGATTTCTGGAGTAACCCTAAGGAATATGGAGAACAAAATGGAGTCACTATAATGAGGTTATTTCCATCCGCAACTAGTTGCCACAGTCCATGCTTTTATTTCTAGGTCTGAAAGAGAATTTCTTCATTTTAAAAATAACTCTTCACCAGAGTGCTAAATCACTTCTGACCCCTGGTGGCAGAGGTTTTACAGAACACTTGGGAAGCGTTAGAACAAATTTTGAGTCCAGTGGCACCTTTAAGACCAACTGGTTCTGCATCTGGCATTCACTCCACACTGAGGAAAAGGTGACGCTCAAAACCACATTCAAATACTCCAGGCTAACGCCGTACTGACTGCAAAGTCACCCCTGAATGGCCATAAATCTATGCAGAAGTTACAATAAAACCCAATGATCAAAGAAAGTGAAAGCGGCATGCAATGCAGAGGGAAATTTCTGCTCCAACGTGGGTTTGCTAGAACATAGGGAAAAGCCAATGCAGAATCGCCCAAATTTTTATTCAAGTTATGAGCTTTTGTGTGCATGCACATTTGTGAGCATAAAACAGAAAAGCATGTAATCTGGTTAGTGAAAAGCATTCCTAACTGATTACAGGGATTACTAGGACTAATAATCCCCAGTTTTGCATACAAATCTTGTTGGGTTTCTTCATTTGGTTTTTTAGTAGCAGGTGATTTGAATGTGAAAACAGGACATGAGGATGACCGTTTAATTGAAAACCAAATACAGACATCAAAGGTCACCACACAGGTACTGACCTATTGGGACACTTTCCAATGCCCTTTACTAGTGGTCGTCAGAAACTATGCTATGGGCAAATCTGGAGTTTTTGTGGATCTTATCATGATTCCTTAGTGAAAAGATTAGTAACGACTACCAAGATTCCCCCCAAGACAGACCTGCCCATCCCTAATGTTCTTTTCCTGCCATGTTCAGTTATAGGAGGGGGGGTGTGGTGTTCCGGGGGGGGGGGGGTGTTCTAGGATTCAGAACCAGTTCACCAGTGCAGAGGTTAGATCCAACAGGCCTGGCTGCAGCCCAGCATGAACTGAACACATATTTTACAGAATTCTCTAATATATTTTGCAACATAAAGTTATTTCACAGCATATTTTCAGGAAACAGGTCAGTGTGGTCCCCCGGAGAAGCATTAGCACCTCGGGCTCCTTGGCTGGGTGAGGTCAGTGGGAAGTGGTGTGTAGAGTGGACGACAGCTGCCAGCATTGCCCTGTATAGGGCTGCCAGCATCCCTACAAGAAAAAATGCCTTGCCCGTGTGCAACAGAGGTTGCCCATGGACAGCTGAAACTTTTCACGACATGGAGATAAATAACATTGTCTGGTAAATAATATGTCACAAAGCCTCTGTTAAAGCGGCAGGACATTCCCCCCCCCCCCCAGGTTGTTGGTAACTCTGTCTCTATTCCATACTATATATGGGCTTACATAGGCTTGCCAACTCTGGGTCAGGAAATTCCCGGACATTTCGGTGAGTAGAACATGAGGAGGGAGGTTGGGGAGGGGAGGGACCTCAGTGGGGTACAGTGCCATAGGGTCCACCCTCCAAAGCAGCCATTTTCTCCAGGGGAGCTGATCTCTGTTGGCCGGGAGAATGCTGGGAGATCGCCATGTACCATGTGGATGTTGGCAACCTTATAAACCAGCTTGGTATCCAGGCCCGAGGTACCCAAATTAGTGTGGTGGTGTGGGTTTGGATGATTAATAAACAAAGGGGAGCTGTATCTGAACCAACTCTGTGTTTTTCCTCTCTAAGCAATAATAGTCTGTAAGCTTTGAAGTAGAAATGATTTGTAGGAAGCCATTCAGTGAATCTCTGGCATCTCATTTGTTATAATGACAATTAACAGAGGAGGGAGTTATTTCTGTAGCGGTGTCACATAACAAGGTTTTGCATATGTAGTTGGTAGTGAATGGCTAACTCCCCCCCCCCCCCCCCCCAAGTGTTGGAGGTGAGCTGTTCAGGAATATACATCACAGCAAGAATGAAGGTGATTGAAAGCAATGCAAGATGAAAAGAACCCTGTTTAAAGAAATTGAGACAATTAAATAGAGATCAAAGTGATGGATGAGTGGGACAATTTGTGCACTTCTGAAACATCGCAAGTATGTTAAGTATGTTAAGGGATAGCTGAGTAGGAAGGGGATGAACGAATTCTCCCATAACTGTTATTTGGAAGGGGAAAAAAAGAAATAATGTGCAGGTAGTCATGTCTGTATGGAAAGAGAATGAGTGAAGATTTGTCTTCACTCAGGAGAGCTGTTGTCAAGAGACGCCCACTGAGTCTAGCAGTCCTTACTCAAACGTGGCATTTGTGGATAGTGTAGATTTCAATATGAATCTTTCAAAAATCCAAGATACATGTTAAAAATATTTTTCCCAAAAGATATTCAGACATTTCTTTTGACAGTTACATAAAAAGAAGAGCTACAGTGTATATACCTAGTTCTGCAGTAACAAGCAATCTGATGTCAACACTTCAGCTCTTTAAGTGCAGTTCCTAGAAAGCCAGGCTGACCTTCCAGGTATAACATAGGGATGAAGAAAAAGTAAGAGAGACATTTATGTAAAAGTGGAACTATGTGTTATATGTTACGTGGGAATGAGACTGAAAATGGCATCTCTCACTTGATTTCTCTCCTATAGACTTTGGCTACAGCACTGAAGTCTGACTGATAATTGATTGATTTCCCCCCTTGTACCAACTGGGAACCACGGTGGCTCAGAGGTTAAGATGCTGAGCTGCAGACCTGAAGGTCGGTAACTCAGCAGTTCAAGACCTGAGTGCTGCATGACAGCGTGAGCTCTCGTCTCTGGCCCCAGCTTCTGCCAACCTAGCAGTTCAAAAGCAAGAAATTGCAAGTCGATAAATAGGTATCGCTTCAGCGAGAAGGTAACAGCGTTCTGTGTACCTCAGCATTTAGTTATGCCAGCCACATGACCATGGAAAAAGTCTTCGGACAGCGCTGACTCTTAGGCTTGAAAACGGAGATGAGCACCATGTGAGAGTCCTGTTCAAAGTAGTCAAGGATCAGATCTCGGTTGGTTAACCACAGTTCTTTATTGCCTATTCCTACATTAGTACAGCGTCTCGGGGTATTGTCAGAGATGAGACAAATAATACAAGCGGGTCTATTATACCATTCCAAGGAGTTTGAATTACCCATAGGTAGCCAATCCCCAGGAGGGAAAATTGGCGGGCTAAAAGGTGTCTTGACCGTTTGGTTCACACAGGAAAAAAGTGAGGTGTTAAGCAGTAAATTTCCCTTCCCAAACCAGACCCCTCCGTTCACATAACAATTCAAGGCTCCAAGGTTCTTTAGCATAGATAAGAGATGAGAGCCTTTCCTCCCCTTGAAGTTACTGCCGGGGCAGCTGGAATGCGGAGGCAGGGATGAGAGGCCTCGTTGTTCTCACCCTAGGGGTTGTCACCCTCCCGACCAAGCAAAGGAGAAAATACAGGTCCAATACATAAAGACATAACAGAATACATAGTGTGCATGCAAGATTACATTGACAGAATTAACTGATTCTGACACCCTGCCCTCCCCATGATTCCCTTCACCTAGCTTTTTCAGGGAACATTTTATGGAACAGTTTAGTTAACTTGGGGGCATGAACATGTTCAGAACGAATCCATTCATTGTGTTCCGGGCCAAAATCTAACCATCTAACTAAGTAATACAAACGGCCCCTCTTTGTCTTGGAATCCAGGATTTCAGTTATCTCGTAGTGTGGACTCCCCTCCTTCATCAGTGGAGGAGGAACTGGAGGAACTGGATGCCATGCATTCGGCCCAGGATCTTTCTTCAGCAAGCTGAAATGAAACACAGGATGTATAGAACTTAGTGATTTAGGCAGTTCGAGTTCAAAGGAGACATCAGAGATTTTTCGCAGCACTTTAAAGGGTCCCACATATTTCCATCCTAATTTTCTGCTGGGCTGCAGCCCGTGGATATTTTTGGTAGAGAGATAAACTGAGTCCCCGGGTTGAAGGTCCCATCCCGGTGCTCGGCCACGATCAGCATATTTTTTATAGTCCTCCTTGGCATGGTCCAAGGCTTTACCAATCAACGGCCAGGAATCTTGGAGACTGGACCACCAGTTTTTGAAGTCTGAAGGGGGAGCCTGGGGGTCTTCCTTGAGGGTGGGGAGCGGTTTACCTTCAAAACCTCCCACTGCCATAAAAGGTGAGACCCCGGTGGAAGAATGCACTGCATTGTTGTAGCTATATTCTGCAAAGGGTAACAAGTCCACCCAGTTATCTTGGTGGTAGTTGGTGTAGCACCTTAAGAACTGCTCCAGAATTTGATTAGTTCGCTCGGATTGGCCATCGGTTTCTGGATGGTAACCCGAGCTTAAGGCAGGTTCTATGTCCATTAGCTTCAAAAGCTCCCGCCAGAAGGTGGCAACGAATTGACTTCCGCGATCGGACACCACCCTTCTCGGAAAAGCATGTAGTTTTATCACCTGGTTAAAGAAGGCTTTAGCCATTCCTTTGGCGGTGGGTAACTGTTTGAAAGGAGTGAAATGGGCTTGTTTGGAAAACGTGTCTACTACTACCCAGATCACTGTTTTTCCTTTTGAGGGGGGCAAATTGGTAATGAAGTCCATGGCTATGTCTTCCCAGGGCCTGGAAGCCGTGGGGAGGGGGTGTAACAATCCCGGGACTTTACCTCCCCGTTTTTTACACATTAAGCAGGTTTGACATGCCGAGACGAAATCCGAGACGTCTCGACGCATGCGCGGCCACCAGAATTGCCGTTGGATCAGGTTAAGGGTTTTTAGGAATCCAAAGTGTCCGGCAAGCTTAGAAGAGTGACAATTTAGCAGGATTTCTTTGCGTTTGGTTCTTGGCACCACTAATTTGTCCCCACGGAACCAACAATTGTCCTTTCTTTTCTCGCACTCTCCCATTGCTTCCAATTCCTCTATTTCCTCAGGGGCATATTCCCCCCCCCATTGACAGTCCCCAGTGGTGAGCTCGGTTTTCTTTGCTTTGCTCCTGGTGACAACCACTCCTCCCAGCTGCTGGGGGGAGAACATGGAATCGAACACCTCGTCTTTCAGACTCTCGTGTTGGGGCAATCTGGACAACGCGTCTGCCAGGGAGTTAGCCTTCCCAGGAAAGTGCTTTAACACAAAGTTAAATTTTGAGAAGAAGTCCGCCCAGCGCAGTTGTTTGGCGTTGAGGGACCGCTGTGTGCGCAAAGCCTCTAAGTTCTTATGATCCGTCCATATTTCGAACGGAGTTTGCGCCCCTTCCAGCCAGTGGCGCCAGGTAGTGAGCGCCAACCTAATGGCCGCAGCTTCCTTGTCCCACACCGACCAATTCCTCTCCGTTTCATTGAACTTCTTCGATATGTACGCTAAGGGGTGTAGTTTCCCTTCGGCGTCCCTTTGCAGGATGGCCCCCCCCATTGCTACATCTGAGGCATCAACATGGATTATAAAGTCTTTAGTCTCATCCGGGTGTGCCAAAATAGGCTCTGAGGTAAAAAGAGTTTTTAAAGCCTCAAATGCCTTCTGACACTCCCCATTCCACGCCAGTTTCTCTCCCGGCTTTCCTGCCTCGGGACCCCTCCCCTTGGTTTTTAACAAGTCCGTTAAGGGAAGGGTGACTTTGGCAAAGTCCTTGATGAAAGTCCGATAGAAGTTACAAAATCCTAACAGGCTCTGCAGCTGCTTTCTCGTTCGCGGAGCCTCCCATTGCACCACCGCTTCCACTTTCCCCGGGTCCATTTCCAACCCCTTCTGAGAAATGCGGTAGCCCAGGAAGTCCACAGATTCGCGGTGAAACTCGCACTTAGACAGTTTCACAAACAGCTGGTTTTTTAGTAATGTTGACAGCACGTCTCGGACCAAAGTCACATGTTCGTTCTTATCAGTGGAATAGATCAAGATATCATCTATGTAACATAACACGCCCTTAAATAGGTGCTTGTGCAACACTTCGTTGATTAAACTCATAAAGACCCCGGGCGCGCCACTTAAGCCGAACGGCATCACGAGGTATTCAAACTGCCCCAGGGGGGTGTTAAAAGCAGTCTTGGGTTCATCCCCCTCCCTTATGCGCACCCTGAAGTAGGCATCTCGCAGATCCAACTTGGTGAAAATCTTCCCCTTGGCCGCCTCCGCCAAAAGGTCTTTTATTAACGGGAGGGGGTAAGCATTAGAGGTGGAGACTGCGTTTAGCCCCCGATAATCCGTGCACAATCGCAAGCCGCCATCCTTTTTCTTTCGGAACAGCACGGGCGCCGCAAAAGGGGACTTGGCGGGGCGGATAAACCCCCTGGCCAGATTCTTGTCCAAGAACTTCCGCAACTCTTCTCGCTCCGCCGGGCTCATGGAATACAATTTGCCCTTTGGGAGTTTTTCGCCCGGGAGGAGCTCTATGGCACAGTCCGACAACCGGTGGGGGGGCAACTCGTCCGCCTCGGTCTCACTGAACACTTCCAGTAAGTCTCTATATTCCTTAGGCACCATGGCCGGGACGAGAGCGAGGGCGGCCGCGGGAGACGGCGGGCTGGGGGGCCCGGGACCCCATCCTGGGTCCCAACGGTGGCTCTGGCAACGTTCGTCTACCCACGAAATCTTCCCCTCGCTCCATTTTATATAGGGGTCGTGCGCCCCGAGCCAAGGGCTACCCAACACCATAGGGAATTGGGCATTAGGGGTTATGACGAAAGCTCTCTTCTCCCAGTGGTTCCCCGTTCCCAAAATTAAGTTCTCAGTCTCTGCTATGCACTCCTCCTTCATTTCGGACCCATCCATCTGGGTAAATTTCAGGGGTTCTGCTAACGGGGTGACTTTGGGTCCCAGCCCCTCCACTACTAGGGGGCTGATTAGGTCTCGCGCACACCCCGAGTCAATTAAAGCGCGGACCCTCATGTGGGTTCCTGATCCTGGGGTCACCACAGTCACTACCATATATAACAAGGGGCCGGGGATGCTCACCGGAGATGGCGCTTCGTTGTGGGGGACCTGCAGTTCTGCGCCGCTCACTGCAGGCCGTTGGAGTTTCCCGACATCTGGGTTTCCATCAGCTCCAGCTCTCCCTGCTCACTCGTTGCCCCTTCCAGCTGCAAAGCCCGGGGTTTCATGGGGGTCTTCCCCCGAGTCGGGGTGCCTGCAGGTCCTGGAGTTGAGGTCTTCGGGCCCTTCCCCCCTCCTCTTGGACACGCCGAGGCGAAGTGGCCACTTTCCCCACACTTCATACACAACCCTTGCCGGAACCTCGAGTCGCGGACGTCTTGTATGTTGGATCGGGGCTTCGCTCGTGGGCCCGCTCTGATAGCGGCGGTTGCGGATGCTCCCATCTTGATCAGGGCGAAACGTTCTTCCATGTCGGTGGCCGCCCTCATCCAGCTAGTCAGCGTGCCCGGGCGGCCTCCCAGCAGCACAGTCTCGTAGATTTCCGGGTTTAGACCCTCCCAATACTTCTCCATGAAGAGTTCCTCCGGCCATCCGTGGATCTTGGCAGCGATGCGCCGGAATTTTTCAGTGTATTCTCTCACTGACGATCTTCCCTGGAACAGCTTCCTCAGCTGATTTCTGGCTTTTTCCTCACCCAGCGGGTCTTCGAACTGGTGCCGAAGAGCCCACATGAAGTTGTTCAAGGAACGCAGCTCAGGGCCAGGGTTGTCGTGCAGGCTCACATACCAATCGCTGGCGGTGTCTTTCAGTTTGGATCCGATGTAGCCTATGCGATCCTTCTCGGTAGGATACAGGTGGCCCCAACTGTCCAGGAATCTCCCGATCTCGAGCGTGAAGAAACGTAGCTTCTCGGGGTCCCCATCGAAAGTAGTCGTCAGCGGGTCGGAAGGGGGTGGGCGAGCGGCCGGCGCGGCCGGGACTGGGGCGGGTGCGGGGACGGGCCCCGGGACTGGAACCGGGACGACCGGCTGAGCCGGCTGCGCGGGCACAACGGGCACCTGTGGCTGAGCCGGAACCCCTCCGGGTGCTGGCTGCTGTGGTGGGGCTCCGACTCCTTGACCGAGGAGGGCGCCTTGCATCGCCACCATAGCGTCTCGAAATTGGTGCTGGAGATCGAGGGCCAGCTCGCGGAGCTCGGAGGTGAGTTGTAGCCTCAGGTCTCCCATCATCTGATCCAGCGGGACCGTCTGCTCCTCTCGATACGGATCGGGCCCATACAAATCCAGTGTCTCCTCTTCGGGAGGCGGGCGACGCGGTCCTCCACGGCGGACTGGCTCGCGGTCGTCTCCTAGGTAGCTCGGTCTCCCGCGATCGAGCTGGTCGCCGGTGAGCGGAACTCTCACCCCTTTCCTGTCGTGCACCCACGAAGTCACGGATCGGCCTCCGAAGTGGCTCCAAGTGTACTGGGGGGTCACGCTCTGATGGGTAATCGGGCGGCGCGGGATGTAGTAAGCCCCCTGGCTCGTGGTCACCGGCACCTCGGGACCTCCGCCGCCGCCGCCACCCCCGTTCCCCGGATCCGTCGGGGTAACCGGGGCCTCCTCTGGAGTGGTAGGTTTGAGGGGGACGAGATCGTCTTCTGACATGGTCAGGAACGATTGAATCCCAATCAAGGATCTCTGACAATCTGTGAGAGTCCTGTTCAAAGTAGTCAAGGATCAGATCTCGGTTGGTTAACCACAGTTCTTTATTGCCTATTCCTACATTAGTACAGCGTCTCGGGGTATTGTCAGAGATGAGACAAATAATACAAGCGGGTCTATTATACCATTCCAAGGAGTTTGAATTACCCATAGGTAGCCAATCCCCAGGAGGGAAAATTGGCGGGCTAAAAGGTGTCTTGACCGTTTGGTTCACACAGGAAAAAAGTGAGGTGTTAAGCAGTAAATTTCCCTTCCCAAACCAGACCCCTCCGTTCACATAACAATTCAAGGCTCCAAGGTTCTTTAGCATAGATAAGAGATGAGAGCCTTTCCTCCCCTTGAAGTTACTGCCGGGGCAGCTGGAATGCGGAGGCAGGGATGAGAGGCCTCGTTGTTCTCACCCTAGGGGTTGTCACCCTCCTGACCAAGCAAAGGAGAAAATACAGGTCCAATACATAAAGACATAACAGAATACATAGTGTGCATGCAAGATTACATTGACAGAATTAACTGATTCTGACACACCACCACCTAGGGTCGGATTCAACTGGCTTTCAAGCAAGGGAAGCCTTTAACTTTACCAACATATTGGATTCCTTACTGCATGTTGTGATGTCACTGTGCTGTGCATTTCTCCACTTCTATTCTACATCTTTGTATGTTGCCCCACCTCCATAATAATTTGTGATATCATGACAAGAACTAAAGGCCAAACAGCATGTGATGCTGGAAATTCATGATTGGATCCCCAAGCATGTAATTTAGCTGCAAAAAGCAACCTGGGATTACATCAATTTTTATATAGATTGGGATAGTAGCTCTGAGCTAAAGAGTTAACCTTTTACATGGTTTCCCTGATCAGAAATCCCCCCCCCCCAAAGGACTGGAGAAAGACATATGCATCTGTCTCCTGCCCTACTGGGATTACAAGCTGATCAGGAAAGGGGTGGGCTTCATTCAATCACGGCTTCATTCAATCAAGAGATGGATACCTACCTATCCCTTGGATATGTGCCCTTATTTTGTAATCAGTTCCCTTCCAGTCCTTCTGTCTGTTCCTCTCTGCCTTGGAGTTTGTAAGCCACTCTGAGACTCTGAGTGAAGGGCGGGGTATAAATCCAATCTCTTCTCTTCTTCTCTCTTCTCTTAGGGGCAGCCCATCACCCCATCCTCCCCAGGTTCCACACCCCAAATCCCCAGGTAGATATGGTTGTGCTGTTTGGAAGTTGGCAATAAAAGATTTACTTCCACATCTTGTAGTGTGGAGTATTCACTAACCTCAGATGGAGCTGCGGCCACCACCAAGTCTTCTCCATGTTGCCCGTGCCGCCCCCTGCTACCCCCACCCCAGGCCCCATGACAGAAAGCATAACAATTTATTATTTATTTATTTTCATGTTTATATTCTGCCCTCCCTGCGAACGGGCTCAGGGCGGATCACAAAATATATATATTTTGCTTTGTGGGCCTCTTCCAAAAGGGCTTGCAGTGGTTCTTTCTCCCCAAGACATTCACTTATCGGAGGCAGAAGACATTGTTGGTGGCAGTGCCCAAAGCGCTTGTGAAGTCTGCCCCTCTGGTTGGACCAGCCTTGCTCAAGATAGCTATGCTAGTGGCATGAATGAGCCTTTAGAAGGCCTGCTTTTAAATGAGATGGACAAAAGATCCAAAGAAGAAGAAAAAATAACATTCATTTTATTAACAAATATAAAAAGTAGAGTAGAGGTAGGATTGCCAGACCCTCCAGGGGGAGGCAGAGGTCCCACACCGCCAGGCCCCTACCCCCAGCCACCAATCAGCTGATTGCCAGGGGGCACTTAACAAGATAAAGGAGAAGGCCTAGGCCTCATTGCCAGTGTTGTATGGGAAGTGACATCATCACACCAGGGATGTCCAGGTGACGCTCTGGTGTTTGGGCAAAAACAGTATGGTAGAAGCTGAGTTCCCCCCAAATTCCAGAGCATCGCCTGGACATCACTGGCATGATGACGTCACTTCCTGGATATGCCAGCAACGAGACCTAGGCCTTTCCCTTTCTCCTTGTAAGTCCCCCCACCCACCCCTCGCCAGTTGCAAGTCTAAACAGAGGTGATGTTGCCCAACAATCCCCACACACATTGAGACCTGTGTCTTTTGGCACCCTGAGATCCTTTGGCCTTTCAAAGTCAGAAGCACAGATGAATTCACACATTTTGATATCCAAGCAGGATTTCTTGATTAAGACATGGGTTTCTTCAAGCACTTTCAAGAGAAAGTAGCTTGAATGCCTGAATACTCCAGGGGAAATATCTATCAAGAATATTTTGTATGACTCTCCAAATCTCCTCACATCTATGTCCATGAGTAATGGACCCAGGTTTGCAGAATTTCCCTCACAATACCACCTTCCCTAGTAATACAGTCATAAGGCCAGAAGGGGCAATCAGCCCATCCCTGGCCAATGTCAGCATGGCTGCCACCCATGCTAATTCAGTCATCTTCAACTAGACACATCTCCTAGTCCCCATTACATCACCTTGGTACCCCTTTACAACAGAAAGTTTCAACCATCCTATGACAGCCAGGATCCTGGTCCTTGCTTCAATGGGGTCTTGGATCCAAAAGACGCACCAATCACAGTGCAATTAGGAACAAGCACAGGGTTTATAGAGTGTGAAGTGTTCTTATATCTATACATGTTTTCTGTCAGGAGCAGATTGTTCTGGAAGCTATTAAAAGCCCCTTTATTTTTTAAAAAAAACAACTGAACCCAAAGGAATATTCTCCCGCTTAAGCTGCCTTTCCATGTTGTTGCTTACTCCTACTTTCCTGTTAGGGGCTAATTCATATAATCATACACAGCTGTCTGTGGGGTTCAGCAAAAGCAGACTTGATTAAATGTCCCCTGGAAAGAGAAGGCTATAATTTATTCTTCTTAATTATACATTTCCTGCATTATGGTATTTTTTCAACTCTGCACCATTAACACATAATTCCCGTCTGAATGCAATTGCTGCCTTTTTGTGCAATACAATACACGTTTAGCCCACACATTCATATTTGATGCTTATTATGTATGACATAGTAATTAGCACCCTGGTAATACATGACAAAGGTCATAGTTATTCCCCCCCCCCATCCCATACATATATGGTTTCAACTCTGCAAAGACCCTGAAGCTTTTGCAAACATGACACTTAAAGGGGTTTTTTTGCTTTCCCAATGTTGACAATGAAATGGAAAAACACTATCAAAAAATCTACATTCTGTTTAAAAATTGTCCTGTTGTTTTAATACAGTGCATTAACCACACTCGTGTGCATACCAGTGGCATAAAAAGAGACTCAAAGGTGCATTTACAGTTACATCCTTCTAAGTACTGAATTCGATGAACTTAGAAGGGTATAACGTGGCTTTGGGCAGCACTGTATGCAACATTATATACAAATGCTCCTAATATGGGAATCTTCAAAATGATTAAGGAATTGGATCGGAAACCTCCCTTGTGCAAGCAAGAATGTTCCTCCATCAGAAGAAGCCATGCTTTGTTGTAGAAAGAGTAAGACTTTAATTTACAAGGAAAGAGTCTTGGGAGCTGACTATAAATAGAAATTAATGCATTTGTAATATGTTAGCACAGTCTAGGGTTGTCAGGTCGTCCTTGGCCCTTGGCAGGGGATGGGGGTTGTCAGATTCAAATTATGAAACTCCTAGAGATTTGGGGATGGGGCCCGGGGAGGGTAAGGACCTCACTGAGGTACAATGCCATAGAGTCCACCCTCTCGAGCACTCATTTTCTCCAGGGGAGCTGATCCTGTAGTCTCCAGATAAACTGTAATTCCAGGGGATCCCCAGGTCCCACCTGGAGGCTGGCAACTCTGGGTTCACTTCTGGTGTTCATTACACATTCTTTTGCTCATGATCAGTTGTTGCTGTTTGCTGTGAACTGTTTTGGCTGATTTGGCTGTGTGTTTTTTGTTGTTTTTTTAATCTGTAAGTTCTATTATTTTGTAAATGGATTCTTGTTCTGTGGCTTGGGGTCTTCTTGTGTTGTTAGCTGCCTTGAGTCCAAAGAAACAAGGTGGGATATAAATATTTTCAATAAATAAATATTTGTCCCTCACTTGGAACTAGGGATACCAGCCTCCAGGTAGGACCTGGGGATCCCCTGGAATTACAGCTGGGTACGTTGGAGGATGGACTCTATGGCATTGTACCCCACTGAAGTCCATGCCCTCCTCGGGCTCCATCCCCTAATCTCCAGGTGTTTTCCAACATGGATCTGACAACCCTACCCCCCATCTCCCACCAGTGGCCAGAGGGGTCCTGTCAAACATTCAGTACACACAAGAGTATAATAAATACACTATTATAGTATAGTATAATAATAAAATAGTATTGTATAATAAATTATACTATTGGGGGTTTTCTATTATGCAGAAAATTAAGGATATGGCTACCTATCTAGTGTTCCATCTCCCACTGTTTTAAGCGTGGGTGTGCCAGGGTATTTGACCTGTTAGGAAATGTAAATTTTGTCCGGAGCACTCCAGCTGCTCCTGGAAAGGTTACAGATAATTACAGCTGAGAATCGCATTTCCTGGCACTTACGTAAAGGCCATTTAAATAACAAAGCTTTGACATGCACGTTTAGAGTTCTGCTGCCCAGAAATAAGTGGCAGCTTGCAGGTAATTCCTATTTGTGATATTTTTGTAATACATGTCCATACCGTTTACTGTTTTTTAAAAGTCAGAATGGCCTTTGTCTTTCATTACCTGTTTCCCAACACAGTCAATACTTTTGAATTGATGCTGTATATATAACTATATTAGGGACACAACTTATTAACAGCCCAGACTAATTATGAAAGTAGGTGCCTGACTACGTTACGGTTCCCTGGGAATGTCCTCACAGTGGGAGGAGAGGCGTGTTCTGAATTTCCAAACACTTGTTGCCACGCATACACAGACTTGATTCAGATTCCCGGCATGTAGAGTGAGGGATATAAACCTCCCCCCATGCCATTTTATCTACCTGAAATGGCCCCAGGGGGGCGCTGTTTGCCCTGCTGTGGACATGCATTGTTGAGGCTACATGTCAGTTTCCCCTACAGAACAAACAGTTCCCTCCTAAAAATGTTGAAAGAGATTCTGATGACAGGACAATCCAATTAACAGCAATTGTTGCCACAGGAGATCCATTTACATGAAGAATCAGTAATCCTCAAGAGAGAGGCTTCATTGGCTGCAACTGCATGAAAGTAAATAGAAATTGCATCAGTGGTGCACTCAATCGATTACAACGCCTAGCTCCTTTGGCTGTTTCCTGTGTACTTTTTGTTAGACTGCTAACAAAGTGAGGTCACCATGTATTTATTGTTTTATTTGCCTTATTCATAGTCTGCCTTTCTCACTGAAATGTAAGCATAAGTCAATGCACTCAATAGAATGAGACATCTAATAAGCAATGCAATAGGACTAAGATTACAGAAATCTGAAAGACAGCGTAAACTTTATACAAGATTATTTTAAGCAATGCAGAAAATGGTTTTACAGGAGTAGAAAACAATGCAGTGAGAGCAAGGTAATACATACAGAAAACATATATACTATATGTAGCAGTATACTCCACAGTGCCGTTCCCTTTATTAAAGCACCCTCCTGAAACATTCCGCTGTAGCCTTATCGCCTTTATAAAAATGCCTCCTGAACAATTCCGTTTTCCATAACTTGAAGAATGACAGAAGAGTAGGAACTTTCCTGACCTTCTCAGGCAGGCTATTGCACAAGGCAGGGGACCAGAGAATGGACATATGCGGGTACTTGTCCAACTTGCCCATTCGCAGAGTGGCACCTGCAGAAGACCCTGCTCAGATAAGCATACCTGGCATGATACAGCATAGGAGCAGTCTTGCAGATAGGAGGATCCAAAGCCATGAGGGGCTTTGTATGTCATAACCAGCGCCTTGAACTGAAGAAGGTAACTGATGGGTAGCCAACTGAGTGACTGCAGAATGGGTATAATATGGATGCTCCGCCTAGCTCCTAGTAATAGCCAAGCTGTGGCATTTTGTACCAGGTGGAGTCTCTGAGGTGACTTCAAGTACAGACCCACATGGATTGTACTATAGCAGTCTAGTCCCAATGTTACCATGGTGTCCAAGTGGCCAAATTGGCCAAGTCGAGATAGAGGTCCATCTTCTGGGCTAAACTAAGTTGAAAGGAAGTATTTTCTTGTTTATTTTTCTGTTTGTTTGTTTGCAGCTGCATTAGCTTGCTTCTCCAGTAATAAACCTGGATCCAGTATAAGCCCAAGACTTTTAACTGAGTCAGCAAGCGTCAGCTAAACCCTATCATAAGTAGAAATGTCCTTCATCATCACTTTCATCTTGTCAGGGTTCATTTTCAATTTGTTTACTCTTTGAGCCAAAGTAGATTTTATGAGTGACACATGTCAGGACACGAGTGCCTACCCCGACTGGATGTCACACATAACCACTTGTATAAAGAGGATTTACTCACCTAAAAAGCGTAGGCTCAGAACCCTGTAAATAGCCCAAATGGTAATGGCAGACACAGTTCCAGTGCAATAGCTATGCTCCTGACCCAGTAGTTGCGCTTTATCTTCCAAGCGATGAACCCCAGTGGCTTGGAACCAGTCTACTATTTCTGCAGGAGCAAGGACTTCTGCCCATGAAGCACAATTTTCCTGTCTCGCCTTTCCCACAGCAATCTATAAAGTCCCCTAAAATCCTGTTCCTGGATTTACAGGGGCATTTTAAGCTGTCAGCGTGGTAAGAAAGCATTCTTCCACGGACACAAATTCTTGGCACCTGCAGAAACCTGATCACTTGGGATAGGCTACTCATGCTGATGGATCCAAGTTAATGTACAGGGGAGGAAACTAGGTACAGAAATTTGAATGGCATCTAGGTGGTGTCATTCTCTCAGGTCCATAGTTAACTCTTGTGTTTTGTCTGCTGTACTAGTGGTGCCAGAGTGATGCCACCCTTGCTTCAGCACTGCGGGGCAAGGACAGAGCCATCTAAAAGACTTCCCCTACCCATCACTGTGCCTACAGAGCTCTGGATTACCACAACTATGGGCAGGTTTAAGTAAGTTCCCTTTAGCAACAACACGTACCACCATTTATTTCCGTCCCAACTATATGCATTTATTCGTTTCCAAGTGAAAACGCCCTCAGCTGTAAACCATTGCATTACTCTTTTTACTAGGGGGGATATCCAAGCCATTGGTACTCTCTCTCTTTATATATATCACTAGAACGCCACAGGCTGTCTTGTCATCACTGTACCAATGGAAGGATGTATCTATGCAGCCATTTTTACACATGCAGCCGTAATACAGGATTATTTAATCCTACAAAGTTACATCCCACTCTTTTTGTAAGGAGCTTAGGATGGCTTACATAAGGTTTTCAATTTTCTTCTCATAATAACCCCCATTGGAGGGGGGGTGTTACACTGGAGAGTAATGGCTTACTCCAGGCTCTTCATTCCTGTGCAGGGACATAAACCTGTGCAGGGAATAAATCTGTTTTTCACAGGGCGCTGTAGATCTGAGAGGCCAATGAGCCTGGGTAAGTTATCCAAACTGCAGTGGGAACAGTGCCAGCACGGGTTACTCCTCACAGCAGTACAGGTGATTTACTCAAGGTAATAGCCCAGGCTAGTCTGGTCTCATCAAACTGGGAAGCTAAGCAGGGTCAGCCCCGATTAAAATTTAGGTGGAAGACCACCCAGGAATACCAGGGTCCCTACTTCGAGGCAGGCAATGGAACACCACCTCTAAACACTCGTGCCTTGAAAACCCCATCAGGGGTCTCCATAACTTGTGACTTGACAACAATTTTTTTTTTAACACCTTGGCTACTGTGTCAGAGTAGAAGTGCTGGGAGAAGGGTTCCCTCTAAGCTGTGCATGTGAGCAGCCGCTCATTAACACAGGAAGCCCCGCTCAGCAGCAGTCTGGAGCCCCGCAGGGTCTTGCATTGCCCATTTTAGGATTACAGCAGTTATATTCTGCTCAGGATGTGATCTGCTTCGCTCAGTGTGGGGGGGATTAGAGAGAAAATTGGCTGGGAGAATTATCGATGCAGTATTAGGCTTTCAGTGCATGGCTATGCACCTATGGAACAGTGGCTGCCAGCTTTGGTTTGGTGTTTTAATCAGACATTTCTCAAGTCAGACAGCTGCGGGAGGCCTCCCCTCTCGTGGTGTGGGATGTTTCAAAGTTTTGTCAGCACCCCCAAACAGCAGTTAAAGGTGTTTTACAAGCATTCTTACAGCTGGAAAATAAGTGAGGGAGATCAAGTTTGGCATCTGGAGACCAGAGGGATCCTCTCAAGTTGCTTTTACAAAGGAAAATGTACAGGTGCTCGGATCTTTCCATAGTATTTATTTTTAGATTTTGCTGTGCTTTCCCCTCCCCTGTTTATAGAAAGTCAGGAGCAAACTGTATTCACAACTTCGCCGACATCAAATGATGGTTGGGGGGGAACCGTTCAGAGAAGACTATATGAGCAAAAATTAAACGGGATGGGTAAGGGTTAAGCAGCCCCTCCCCACATGATGCTCTTCTGCTTCCAGCATCTGCTCTCTAAAGTTGCTTTTCATTTTAAAAGAAACTGTCCAGAGATTAATCTGTGTTTGCTGTATAACGTTTATTTTTGCTGTTATAGCCCCCCTTTAACTGGAGCGTAGGAACAGCCAAGGGAGATCCTGACAAATGTGGACAGTATAGTTAAGTTGTGTACTAGAGGCTAACCTTTCAAAAGTTGCCTTGTAAAGATTTCTTGTGTTTGTTCAGTGTTAAAGTAGATACACCATGCAGCCCGTTGGCTAAAATGGGACTTGTTTCTGAGTAGACCTTGCTTAGGAGCACTCCCACATTTACTCATGAGTAACAGACTGAAGCGCCTTGTTTATTTTTAGATTTCGCCATGCTTTTCATCTCTCTATTAATAGAAAGCCAGAAGCAAATACTAGTAGCAAGCTGTCCGTGACATCTAATGATATTGTCAAGGATTTCTGGCACAAACATCTGTGGGAAGGAACTGAATTTATAGCGGTGTTGTTGTATCCTTCAGCACTACTGTAATTTCTCAAGGTTATACTGAAAACCTGAAAAGGCCGTCCCCTCTCTGCGTTACCATCCCCATCTACTCTCACAAAGAGCGAGGGGATTATCTTCATTGTGTGTCAATCAATTTTCAGCCATTTAGAACAGTGAGGGCAATGCCTAGATGCATTAGTGATCGAGATAACCGGCACTTGTGACCTTCCAATGACTTTTAGTGGTGTACACAGGTCTGTGCTGCATAGCGTAGAGGTTTTAAGATACAAAACGGCATAAGAAAGCAGGTAAGCATCAGCTTCTGGCCAAGGCTGGTTTGAAGTGAGCCAAGGCTCAGTCCCAGAACCTGTTTTCTGTATTATACTTTAGGCTTGAAGCATGGAAAGCTGCAAGAGCGTGCCTCTGAGCCTTTTCAGCACCACAGAGTAATCGCTGCCTGTCTGTACAGCCTCCAGGTGGGGCCTGGAGATCTCCCCCTTTTACATCTGATCCCCAGCTGACAAGAGATTAGCTCCCCTGGAGAAAATGGCTGCTTTGAAGGGTGGACACTCTGGCATTTTGCCATGCTGAAGCCTCTCCACTCCCCAAACCTCGCCCTTTCCTGGCTCCACTCCAAAGTCTCCAGGTATTTTCCAACCCAGGGCTGGCAAGCCTAGCTGGGGCCCGCAAGGCTCTAGGGTCTGAGTATGTGACTCCTATGCAGGCTTTGAGGCCTGGTAACTCACCTTGTGGAAATTTGCCACCAGTGCTCTCGAGTCTCCTTTTATGTTATGTTTGTGGCACAAAGAATCCCTATAGAGACGATCATTACCTAAGATGTCTCCTGGGGGAGGTACAGAAAAAATTGCACTGTCTTTGTATAGCTCGGTCTTCAGAAACCTGATGCTGAAGAAACTTTGTAAGAGAGAAAATATGTGATGTAGATCTGGCTGTAGTTTCACTGCTACAAGCCTTGTAGGGGCCACAAAAGGTGGAGGTATAAAGACTCATAGGAAGATGGAAACAATCTTCTTTCAATACCTAAACTCTGGGGTTGCACTCTACACTGAACCTGCTTATAGAGAAGCCAGATTCTTGACTAGCCACTTCCCACACAACTGACTGGTGGCACAGCATCTGTTAGTCACCTACTGTGGCTCAGAATTCAGTTTGCATTATGGCAAGGGGTCTGTTGAGTCAGGAGATCTTGCAGCTGAGCTGTGTCCTCTCTCAGTGCCATGAAGCCTTTAAATAACAGGCACTGCTTCTGAGTGATGGTCTGGCAGTCCTGCTTATTGAGGTGGCAGTCACAGAGAGACATAGATGCTGTCTTAAAACATTAGGGGTGCGGTCAGACGTGCCTTTAGATCCGACTGAGCTGCGGATGCCTGACGGAGCTAAAGTGCATGATCAGACAGCAACATCTGGGAAAGGTCCCACAGTCGTCGGCAACCCGTGCTGCCCCGCCACAGAAATGGAGTTAAAAGACACCGGGGAAAGTCCGGTCCAAAAACTTGACGATGGGCCACAGACAGATTTTCCCTAGTCTGATCACTCAAGCACGCACTCAGGCCAACTCGGCAACACTTTTTCCCTCTTAGTGATATGCACATAACCACATAATCGGTCCTTATGGAGAACTCTTAGTGCGGGGGTTTGATTCTTTGTTTATGCGCATGTGCACAAAAGAGCAAAAAAAACCCACCCACTTGCCCAAACGTGCCATCTGATTGCACAGTGACAGGTTGCACCCACAGCAAAATGGTCTATACTGGGATGTGTGATTGAGCGACTACATGCCAAATACCAATGGATGAAAAAGGAACGCTTCCTGACCGCACCAAATGGCACGTCTGACTGCAGCCAAAGAAGGTTTTCCTGTGTAATTTACCCTTTTCCTTCATACCACTTGCTGCTGCCACCATGTCAAAAATCCCCAATCCAAGAGATTCTTGGTATGGGCTAGCAGAGCACAAAATTACAAATCCCTTGGGGCAGGGGGTGTCCACACACTCACCAGCCCCGGTATCTGCCACCAGCCCGACTACCCACACAGTCAGAAGCTACAGGGCAAGCTTCTAACCTTCCTGGGCTTAATCAAGAAAGTCAGCCCTGCAATGTAGGCCACTTGCAGAATGAGTATCCACAACAATCAACCTGGTGGGTGGACTCTTAAGGTCTAAAGTACTGAATTAAGATTGAGGAATTTGAAACACAACACTCCAAACATAATTAAAGAATATTTATTAAAGTGTGCAAGAGAATTTAAAGGAATATTAGTGGTGAGGACTACAACAAAGAAACTGCATTTAAGAGGCTAACTACACAGTAAGACATACATTCAAAGTTGCCAAATGTTACCCTTCTGGGTTGAAGTCAGGCAGCATTCCATACCTCTCTGTCCAGAGAGCATCTTGCCAGGTCCATTCTGAAGTTAACCCATCATACTTTGTGATACTTGAAGCTAGCTACAACAAAGACCAGAAAGACTATCTGTTTTAAGGCCTAAGATCTGAGTAGGCAGGGCCACCCTCCAAAAATCTCCTCCACACCCTGGCGTATGTACTCACCCAGCCTGTGTCCTTACAATACCTGCTGCTGCATAGAGCTTCCCTGTGCTAACCAGGCATTAGGATGCAAAGAGGCAGCATCAATGTGCAGCTGCCCAAAGTGAGGAGGATTCTTCTCACAGGCATTGCCGGTTGGAATGCCAAGCTCTGTCGCTAGCACACGCCCTCCCACCAAGTTTCCCCAAGTTTTACAACTGTATCCACACCTCAAAAAAAAAAAAAAAATTAAGGAAGAGAACAAACCAAACTCCCAGAGAATACAAGGTATGAGCTTTTGTGTGCATGCACACTTTTTCAAATAAAATATTTGAAAAAGTGTGCATGCACTCGAAAGCTCATACCTTGAATAAACTTTTGTTGGTCTTAAAGGTGCCACTGGACACTAAATTTGTTCTGCTGCTTCAGACCAACACATCTGACCACCTGGATCTATCCCAGAGTATACAATTCTCAAAGGGGAGGTTCATCATTTCAAAAGAAGAGAAAGTTCAGGAGAAATTGAGTTTGTTTTCTTTAAAGAACAAAAACAAGAACACATTCCCAATGAAGCAGCAGCGGGAAATGTCTCTCTCTCTCTCTCTCTCTCTCTCTCTCTCTCTCTCTCTCTCTCTCTCTCAGCAGAATCCTCCCCATGGCTTATCCATGGAGGGGCAGAAGAAAATGCTGCGTAGCTCTCTCTCCGACTCCCCCCAATATATCTATATAGGTAGGTTTCCCTTGCTTGAAAACCAGTTGAATCCAACTGGCAGTGCTCATCTCCATTTCCAAGCCAAAGAGCCACCACTGTCCAAAGACTTTTTCTGTGGTCATGAGGCTGGCATGACTAGACGCCGAGGTGCATGGAACACTGTTACCTTCCCACTAAAGCAGTACATATTTCTCCACTTGCAATTTCTTGCTTTTGAGCTGCTAGGTTGGCAGGAGCTGGGGCCAGAGATGGGCGCTCACTTCATCATGCGGCACTCAGGTCTCGAACTGCTGACCTACCGATCTTCTGATCTGTAACTCAGCGTCTTAACCTCTGAGTCACCACAGCCACCATAGAAATATCTACAGAAACACAAAAGCTCATACCTTGAATAAACTTTTGTTGGTCTTAAAGGTGCCACTGGGCTCAACATTTGTTCTACTTGCTACTACTGTTGTTGATAACAAGTGAACTGCCCACCAAATGGGGGGAAGGGCAAATGCTCATCTCCATTCACCAACATTCTTCTTGATCATTTATTTCCACGCCTGTTACATATGACAGGCTTCACCCGGCTTCCTGAAAGTGGGGTGTGTTGGATGATAAGCATGCAAATAATTTCTGAGATTAGGGTGGGGATCGATATAGCAGCTGTTGATGTCACATAGGCACAGGCAGGGCTTTTTTGTAGAAAAAGCCCAGCAGGAACTCATTAGCATAACAGGCCCCACCCAACAGCAGAAACTCATTAGCATATTAGGTCACACCCCTGTCAGCACAGCTCCCTCCCTGGATCGGCTTCCCCAGGTGCCCCACGGCTTCCGGAGCGCATGGGAAACCCGAGGGAAGAAAGGTAGTTTCTGGATCAGTGGCGTGCCTGGGGAACCTGAGAAGGGGAAGCAGTTTAAACTGCCTTCCCTCCCTGGATCAGCTTGGCTTCCCCAGGTGCCCCGCGGCTTGTGAGGTGCCTGGGGAACCCCAGGGGGGCTGTAGGCCTGGCCAACTCAGAAGCCAGCCAGAACTCCGTTCCTGTGCGTTCCTGCCCAAAAAATAGCCCTGGCACAGGTAAAGGATGCCCAAACATCTGCCAGTTTGACTCACCATCTGTTTGCCAGTCACAAACAGGGAGACAGTTGTCAATCAGTTTGCTGTTCATGAGCAGTTCAAGGTTGCTTGTCAGGTTTACTTTTCAAGTATTCAAAGAGTACCCTGCAGAGCAATTAGTTATGTTTCAAGCATGCACATTTTCACCAAGCCAAACTTGGTGAATACGATCTATTAGATTTAGCAAGAAACTCTCCTAGAATATTATTGCAATTATGTGTTGAAAGTATTGTACATGTAACCTGGGAGAGAAACCTAATCATTATAACACAACTTGTTAACACACTGAATTGCTTTTCAAGATAAAAAGGGAGGAATGCGTGTGTGTGGGTTGCTTTGACTGAAAAGCCTTTATCAGGCGTTCTGTAAAGAAAAAGATAACAATACAAGAGAACCGTGTGTGCAGTCCGTGTCCTAACAAGCTGTACTAGAAATAAAGGGTGTCTCTCTGTGTCACTGAATCTTTGTCCTGTATGTCCTCTAACACTCCATGCTAAAGGAGTCCCATTGGGAGTGTTTATCCACCTGATTTTATCCCCATCAGGTCTCAGCACGTCCTACCTTTTGGAAACAGTAAACTTGGGAATAGCCGCTCAGATTGCTGTGGTGAGGAAAATGCACCATTGGCAAAGGATGTTGCAAATTTAAGGACTGCTATAGAAGTCACTGGGGGTGTGTGGAATAGTATGGTATAGCCTGATTTCATCAAATCTCGGAAGCTAAGCTGGTTCAGTACTTGGATGGGAGACCATCAAGCGAGACTTTGCAGAGGAAGGCAAAGGCAAACC
This sequence comes from Lepidodactylus listeri, assembly GCA_029233225.1. Taxonomy (NCBI): domain Eukaryota; kingdom Metazoa; phylum Chordata; class Lepidosauria; order Squamata; family Gekkonidae; genus Lepidodactylus; species Lepidodactylus listeri. The sequence goes on along the minus strand of JARCFY010000015.1, from coordinate 50,066,063 downwards.
ACTTCTGCTTAATCACTTGCCTTGAAAACCCTATGGGGTTGCCATAATTTGGCTGCGACTTGACAGCAATTTACGCGCACGCGTACACACTGAAATTGCTCCTTTAAATAATGGGCACGATGGTGCCATGCCTGTTGGGGCAGCAAAGTAGAATTACAGACATAGTGGAGGTTGGTGCATCTCAGAGCTCTCCTAACATATGGGGGGGGGAATAGTATATATTAGAAACCAACACCCTTCTAGAACATTTGGATCAGCATTGAGCATGGTTTTTGCCTCGGGGACCAACAGAAGGCTGAGGGCAGCTGAGCATCCGTTGAAGGACAGGGGAAAAAGCGAAAGCAAGGGAGGGAGGGGAAATTGGACTGGAGAGAATTCTCCTCAGCAAGGAGATATTAGGCCTGGTAGATGTGTACCATGAGGCACATATCGCTTGCCCTTAATTCCTTCTCATCAATCCAAGATGCTATAAGCACTGAAGGTCGCTGACCACCCTGAAGCTAAAGAAATTCTGGCAGGGAAATTAATGAGGATCAGAGGAAAGCACTTCCTCTCATCCTAATTAATTGTATCCTAAAGGACTCTTTCACCCTGACCTGGGTAGCCCAGGCTAGCCTGATCTCATCAGATATCGGAAGCTAAGCAGGGTTGACCCTGGCTAGTATTTGGATGGGAGACCACCAAGGAATACCAGAGGCATGCCGCAGAGCCAGGCAATGGCAGACCACTTCGGAACGTCTCTTGCCTTGAAAATCCTACGGGGTCACCATAAATCAGATATGACTTGAGGGCAAAGAAAAGAGAGGGGGCGTCCTTCAGCTATCCTGTCCAGGAATGGGGTGACTGTGTGCGAAATTAGGGTTCGTGGGAAGTATACTAGGAGTTGTGCCATTCAATGGCATGACAGAGTAACAATGCCTTCCATGAGGCAATGCAAAAATGTGCATGCAAGATAGGACATCAGTAACATGAACTTAAAAGAATACCAAATGGTTAGACTTAAAAACGGTCTATTAGATTTAGTGTGCACTATCTATGACTGGTTGACTGACTCATTTGCATACTGTTTGTTTATTCCATTGGCTGTTGAGTGATAACTGGTCAGTGGGAAGGGGTTGACTCTTGCTTTATGCTCTTCGTGAGAAACAGCTGAGTGGCTGGGAGCTCCCTGCTGCTCAGCTGTTTGGTTTAAATGGTTCAGAGCTATTGAAACCCTGCTTTCAACTCCCTGTGGCTTTTCATGGGAGCAGAAAGCAGGGTTTAAATGGCTTGGAGCCATTGAAACCACCACTGCTTTCTGCTCCCTGCAGCTATCCGCCGGGAGCAGAAAAAAGGTTTAAATGGCCCTGCTTTCTGCTTCCCAGGAAAAGCCACGGGGAGCAGGAAGGAGGGTTTAAATGGAAAGGGTGAAGTCCCTTACCCAGAGATCCCTCCCCCTTTTCTCCTGGCCAGGAGACAGTCCCCCATGGCCAGCAAACAGGAGGGGTGAAGTGCCCCATGGGAGGCATTTCACCCCTTCCTTTTTACTGGCCAGGGAAAGCTGCAGCCAGCAGAAAGGAGAAGGTGAAATGCCCCCAGGAGGCACTTCACCCCTATATTTAACTCTCTGGTTTTGCTTCCCCCTGCTTTGAAGTTGTGGGGAGCAGATCCAGAGGGTTTAAATGGCTTGGTGCCAGTTAAACCCCTACGTTCTGCTCCTCCTGCTTTCATAGACAGCAGGGTTTTAAACTTTAAATGGCTCATGAACCCATATGAATGGTTCGGTTCAAGAACTGGTATATCTGTTCAGTTTATGGTACATCCACGAACCACGAACAGAACTGCAAAAATGCGGTTCGTGCCCAGCCCTATCCATATTATGTCTTTCTTCCTTGATAGGGTTGCCATAAATCTAGTGTAACTTTAAAAAAAAAAAAAAGAACAGAAACAGACTATGCCTATACATGTTTTTGTGTTTATGAACTGTTTCACACATGCAGACTGCCAGAGATGTATGCTAAATATAATCCTTTATCTTCTAGTACTAAAGATGCTTTTGCCTACTTTTAACTTTCTTAAAGAAGATACACTCCTTGCTCGCTTTTTGCACTCTACCATGTTTATGGCCATAATAAATACAGGGTTTTTATTTTCCAGGACACAGAGAGAGAGAGAGAGAGAGAGAGAGAGATACTGATCTTCTTAAATCCACCCTGAGCCCGGAGGAATCTTGCAAGAAGAGCAGGATGGCTCTTGTGGGTGGAGCATGAAGCACCATAACCATGTATTTTTCTATTCTAAAAACAAGTCCTCGTCCTGTAATTGAAGCTTTCACTTCACAGATTAAAGTACCACTAAAAAATATTTTACTGAATCAGTCCCTCAGATGTGCATCACTGGCTTCACTCTAGCCTATGAGTAGGTGGGAGAGAAACCAGAACAAACCGGAGTGGTGGAAGCAGAGCTGCTATTATTTGTACATGGAAGAAGATAAAAACAGAGTCAGTACAGTCTGAAGAGACTGGACTAGTGAAACCAAAAACAAAAAGCGGGTAGCTGCGTTGGCCCGTGTGGTGTAGTGGTTAGAGTATCGGACTAGGGTCTGGGAGACTCAGGTAGGGATCGCCATTCTGCCATGGGAGCTTGCTGGGTGACCCTGGGCCAGCCACACACTCTCAGCCTAGCCCTGTCTGATAAGATAGTGGCTGTGAGAAAATGGAGGAAGGGAGCATGTTATCGTAAGCTGTTTTGGATCCATATTGGGCTAAAACACAGGGCAGAAATAAATACAAATACATAGAGTTGCCAGCTCTGGCTTGAAAAATACCTGGATATTTTGAGGGTGGAACCTGAGGAGGGCAGGGTTTTGGGGGGAGAGGGACTTCAGTGGAATATAATGCCTTTCAAAGTGGCCATTTTCTCCATGGGAACTGATCTCTCACCTAGAGATCATGGGTTGAAATAGTGGGATATCTCCAGCCACAACCTGAAGGGGGGCAGCTGTACAAATATATCACCCACAGTAAAATCTAAAGCCAAAAGCCACATAATGCACTTTTATTATGACCAGCCAAAATAACACACTACACAGGCTTTCCAGTTCCCTAGAACTCTTCACGAGGCTGGATATTCCCCCCACCCACCCATCCTGCCTGATATAAAGTTCTGGAGAACTCAAAAGCTTTCACAACTTGACTGGTCTCACTAAGAGTCATTATCTGGCTTTTGGTTTTGGATTGGGCTAGTGAGAGTGGAGGATGTTGATAAGATAAATGGAAGGAGACTGAAATGGACTGAGCAGCAGCACAAGAAGAATTGCGTAAGGTGGGTATAACAAGACACACGGCAAGCCAGTCACTTGGTAAATATGTGGGAGGGAAAGAAGCTCAGTTGCAGGGATGACAGCAGGGTCCTTATGAATGATGGGGCAAAGGAGACAGAGAGAAACCATCACGTATTTGTGCTTCACAAACAGAACACTTTTGTCTTTCTGAATCGCTTAAGAGGCAGGTAGAAGCGAGGCCAAGGCAAACATTGAAAGGCAAGAGGTGGTAATTCAGTAAACACCCACACTCTCTTGCAGCTGCTAGTTAATGGGGGGTGCAGAAGCTTTTTGGTATTGTGGGCTTGACACACGCAAAGTACACAAATCTTTAAAATGCCAGGGCCTCTTTAATTTCCTGTTGAGCTACAAAAATGAAAAGGCCTGGTAACAGAAGAGACACTGGACCTGCATGCATCTGGCAATAGATACACACACACGCCCAACACACATGGAAGATTCTCAGTAGTTTCCGGGAGAACACAAATAATGGTGGTTTCCAGGGGAATGCAATTCTCTGTGCCTTAAAGGGAAAACTTGAATAAATGATATGACTGGAGAACTGTGAAGGTGACTGGAACACACACGCAAAAGTTGTCCTCCTCTTTACAACACTTCATACTCTCAAGCTGAATCTATTTCTGAGTTACATGTACAAGTTGCAGAGGGTCTCATCCAAAAATAACCACATTCCACAGAATATGTTTTTATTGGGACCAGCTACAGTGACACCAAAGTGTATGCAAGCTTTTGAGTACACCAGGACTTTTCTCAGGGTGAATATTAAAAAATAGAGGTGGGAGAGAAAAAAAGATATTCCAGGCCATGGTTTTAAAGCCGTCCTTTCATGGCTTCTCTCTGCTGAGTGCTGGGACTTGTAGATACAAATAGGTGCCTTCGTACATTGCACTATAGTCCTTCCGGGCAAGACAGGAAGACAATTGGTAATCCTCCAGTGGGGTCTCACACCGTCAAGGGGTAAGAAAGATACTGACTTTTCAGTATTTGTGTTATTTTTATACAGGAACTAATATTCACAGCATTCTATAGACTAACAATGTATTTGTTTATTATTTATTTACTTAGAATATGTCTATGCCCCCTCTTTGGAGCCTTGTTTGAAATGGCTTTCCGTTAAAAGACACAATATTAAAACACAAGCCATTAAAACACAAGCCACTGGAGTCATAAGCAAGATAAAAACTATCCATAAAACAGCAGCAGGCCATAAAAAGGCAGATAAGATGAAACCACTAATTAAAAATCTGAGTGAAAAGATGTGTTTTAGCCTGATGCCTCAAAGATAGTAAAGTAGGCGCCAGGCAAGCTTCAAGGAGGAGAGCATTCCAAAGGGAAGCTGCCACCACAGAAAATGCCCAGTCTCTAGTCCCCACTCCCTCACCTCTGAAGGCAGGGGCACAGAGAGCAGGGCTCGACAGGCAGATCTTAACTGTCAGGCTGGAGAGTATGGGGAAGAGATGTTCCTTTAGGTACACAGGGCCAAGCCATTTGGGGCCTTCTGCTTGTAAATTTTCTGGATTTTCAGTTAATCAAAACCCTGACATTAGGGTTGTCAGCTCTGGGTTGAGAGATACCTACGGTTGCCAAGTCTTTAGCAGGGGAGTCCCAGGCCCCATTCTGGAGATCTTCGGCACATATGCTTTGCACGCGCATTACGATGATGTCACCCAGAAGTGACGTCATCACATCAGGCATACTGGGGGCGGGACCACTACCATTCAAGAGTTTCCCCTCGAATGATAGAGTCTCTCCCCACAATGTGCCTGGCGTGATGACATCACTTCCGGGTGACGTCATCACGCCGGGCACGTTTCCACGATCCCAGCATTTGGGGGGGGGGGTTCCCCCAGCGGCCCAATCCAGGCCAGCTGGGAATAGACCCATCAAGCGGGGATTTCCTCACCCCCCGGGGGGACCTGGCAACCCTAAAGATATCTGGAGATTTTGGGGGTAGAGCCTGGAGAGGGTGAGGTTTGGGGAAGGAAGGGCCCTCAGCATGGTACAATGCCATAGAATCTACCTTCCAAAGTGACCATTTTTTTCAGGTGAACTGATCTCTGTCTGTAATAGTGAGAGATTTCCAGCCACCACTTGCAGGCTGGCAACCTTAGCGGAGATGAACTCCGGCCATTTTTTTAAAAGTTTCTTTCAGAACATCTTCTGCACTGCCAGTTGTTTCTAGCCAGAAACGTAGGAAGCTATTATATGAACCTGTCTTTAATTCTCCAACATGAAAGATTCAGGAGTATTAATTTATTAATCAACAGCATTTGTATGCTGTTCTTTTCCTAAAAGTGCCCCAAAGCATCTGACAGAAAATACCAATTTACCAATTTAAACAAAGAGTATAATTTACCAAACAAAACAAATGCATCCTGGGTTGATCCAGACTGATGAGGCGCTTAACATGGACTCCAAGCTATGAACAACATGGAATTAACCTGTTCTGTGTCTGTGGAGACCTGGTTTAGTGTTGTGGTTAAACCCTAGAGGTTCGCCCAAATCTCAGCTAAGTCATGATTTCACCGGGTAACTTTATGCCAGCCATTCTTTCTCCATCTCAGCTCTTCTTCTGCAATACTAAGATAACAGTTGTGTCTCACCTTACAGGAATATTATAAAATCGAGATAGTGTATGTAGGACAAGTACTGGAAAACTACTGTATTATTACAGAAGGGGGGGAAATGGTATGATCCAGTTTCCCTAACACGTCTTTTATCTCTTAATAGTGGTACTGCCATCCAGGGGTCGTTTCATAGAAAAAGAGGTGCTGGAGCTCATTAGCATAACTCATTAGCATCACTTATTTGCATATGCTACTCCACCTGACATCACTGGAAGTATATCAGAAGGCAAGAAAGAAAGGAGAGAGAGAGACAAAGAGAGAGAGAAAGAGCTGGCAGAGAGGAGACAGCCACTAATCCAAGCCTCAAAATTACCACTATAACTAGAAGTTATAGAGACGTGTGCATGAGCAGGTAATTGATGGTTTCCATCGAGGGTGATATTTACCTCTATAGAAGCAGTGGAATCCGGCTGGACGACGAGGATGAGAAGTCCTTGAGAAGGAGATAAGGGATCGTGGCTCTGAACCGGCAGAAGACCACGTGGCGGAACCCAGTGGTGCACCCAGGGGTCCGTGAGGGAGGAAAGGAACCAGGGCAGGAACTGGAGCTAGACTAAACTGGAACTGAACTGAAATCTTTGGGAGCAGCTTTTATTGGGAGGTGGTACCTGGGAGGATGGCCCGATATGATGCCATCCCTAGAAAAACCTATAGAAGGTCCGTTTGCTATCTCTAGCCACTAAGTGGGTGCTAAAGGAGTGGTCAATATTGAAATCTATTTGATGGTCAGGGCAGGATGTCGCTGCCAGCGGGATCTGGCGCCGATCTTCTGAATCACAGGAACACTGGCCATGGGAACCGATCTTCAGGAAGCATCCCGGTGTCTTCGCACCCAGGTGTGAAGTCCTTTGATGTAGCCAATGGAGATGAAGGCTGGCAGGAGAGGGCACAAGCAGGCATACGTGCAAGGAGTGTATATCTGTATGGAGTTGCTGGTGTAAGTCTGTAACCTCATGGCTTTGTGTGAGAGAGTGTCTTTGTTCTCTGTGTCAACCTCCCGCCTGGAGGTGGCAACCTCAGAAAATGGTACTCTGGTCCTATACTGTAGGCATCTATTCCCATCTTCCCACTGGTTACCTAGTGTATTCTCATGTCCCACATAACTGATAGCATAGTCCATACGCTGCCCCTATAAATCAAAGAAGTCCATAAGGATGCTGCCCAGCCTTACAAGGTACAAAGGAAAACCCACATGAGCAAACTGAAGAGCCAGCAGTGGAGTGCTGGGCAGATGCTTCTGTGCTGCCTGGAGGGAGGCAAAACCCTTCCCCAGCCTGCTCCCACCGCCAATGCTGTCAGCACAGGCCCCACGGTAAAAACATGAAGTGGCTAGGTGTTGCGAGCTCCCTCATGCCTCTGAACCACCATGGAAGGGGACTGGGAAGACAAGTCGAACTGAACCCCCTGTCTGCAGAAGTGGGGGCGGCAGTGGCCCAAATCCCAGGACTCGTGCATGGCAGGACACAGGTCAAGCAAAGTCTGATAAGCTAGAGATGCCCATGCTGCAGCAGCCACCTCCGACCATGGCCACCAGGTGATCCATGGTGGGGCGACGCTGGGAGTTCAAGCAAGTGATCGTCAGCAAGCTGTGCCACTCCCATGCAGTGGCGGCTGTCCCAGGCTGAAGGCTGCCGGATCATCTGATGGGGGAGAGGGCACCATGGGCACAAGGTCGTGTGTGTGGTAGAGGCCCCAGGCCACCCAGCAACCAGTATAACAGAGATCACTGGCACTATCCCCCCCCCCATGAGGCAGCAGCCACTTACAGCTGAAGGCTGCGAGGTGGTCCATGGGGGAGGGAGACCAGGCCACCAAATCGCATTCTCAGTGGCAGGACTAGGCCCCCAATGTGTGCAAGAAATAGGGTTGCCAAGTCTGGATTGGAAAATACCTGGAGACTTTGCGGGTGGAGCCAGGAGAAGGTGGGGTTTGGGGAGGGGAGGGGCCTCAGCATGGTACAATGCCATAGAGCCCACCCTTCAACGCAGCCATTTTCTCCAAGGGAGCTGGCCTCTGTCAGCTGGAGATTAGTTATAAAAGCAGTAGATCCCCAGGCCCCACCTGGAGGCTGGCAACCCTAGGGAGAAACTGTTGAAGAATGCCCCACAATGGGCCAAAGCACAATCCCTGCTTTGGGGGGGGGGCAAATACAGCAGTGGCACTGTCCGCCAGCAGGCCCCAGCAGAGGATTGTCTGAACACCGCCCCCCCATGCAAACACTAATCCCTGTGGCCATCTGGGATGGCATTTCCAGAGATGCAGGCCAAGTGGAGAGGCATGCAGCCTCACCTTGGAACCCTGAGCGAGCATGAATATGGCTGCAGTGGCTCCCAACTTACCAGTTAGGCTGCCACTGAAGCAAAGGGGTTCTGCTTAATTGCTGCAGACAAGGTTGTTCCTCTGTGCTGAAGCCACAATTGAAGTGGCTCCGCCCATCCACCCCCCTCCCCCAGGCAGCTTCCTGTTCCCTCCCTCACACCAATTGCTCATGGGCCAGATGAGAGCCCTGGACTGCCCTGTTCCACCCCCCGGGTCTTATGTTTGACACCCCTGGTCTAGGGTACTGTTAAACCTTAGGAAATGCTCATGGAGTTATACAAAATGGAGACAACTCAGGGGGTGCTGTCCCATTATCCTCATAATGGCATCACCGGATTACAAATACCATTAATGTGAACCAATGAAAGATGGAAACACTATAAACAGGGCTCCAGCTAGGGATGCCAGCCTCCAGGTGGCACCTGGGAATCTCCCGGAATTGTAGGTCATACCCGGACTACAGAGATCAGTTCCCCTGGAGAAAAAGGATGCTTTGGAGGGTGGACTCCACGGCAGTTATGCCCCACTGAGGTCCCTGTCCTCTCCAGGCTCCACCCCCAAAACTTCATGAGTTTCCAACCTGGAGATGGCAGCCGTTCCCTCTGCACACCGGTGGCCAAGGGGTACTTGCCAACCCCAGCACACATGTGAAAGTAAACATTATTGAGGAATCCAGGAGGGACCCTGGCTATTGCCATGGTATGATCTACTTATGTTAATTCAAAAATAGAATAGACATTTTTTCTTGCATGACTCGTGAGATTGCAGGTATGGGATAGGATCATTCAGGGAAGAGATAATGTTAAAACTTTGTACCAGGCCCAGAGAAATTATGCTTAGAGTCTGTCTATTAAAGCCTGTTTTTGTTCCCCTTCACAATGTGCCACTTTCAAGGATTTTTAGAGCTATTTACCTAAGAGCCAATGGCTACAGAAACTACACGGCTGGGAAGAATTAAGTCTAAATGCCTCAATGCAAGAAATGTATTTGTTATATTAAAACAAAACAGCTAAAGCAGTAAACAAAAATGCAAATTTCTCCCACATATATTTCCATTCACCTCCATTTGCCTAGATAGTCCCAAGACAGAGGCAGAGGATTTGAATAATAATCTGCATTTTGCATTAACGCATTTGTTCAGCTTATGTATTATGAGTAACCTGAAGGGGACCCTCTTCTTGGTGTGACAGTGCAGAGAAATATAATTATTCTTCTTGAGGTTCCGCACAGTCAAATGACAAAATCACATAGAATTACCCAATGTTCTTTTAGACAATAGCAGCTGCATTCAGATCTCACGCTAAGCCTCAATTAAACTCTAGAACGAAAATGGAGATGGAAGATTGCTAATAGAATCAGCTGGGTTCTTCTGAATTACTACAGGGATTTATTGAGTTCCTAAATCCCATTAGAAATCAATAAGTAAAGGTGATAGGTTGCTTGCTAGGGTAACATAAAAATGACTTGCAGTGTCTCCAGTGGCAAATCTAGGAATCAGTATAGCTACCTATAAAAGGACATTAACAGGTGGAACCTGGAGATCTCCCAGATGACAAAGATCAGTTCCCCTGGAGAAAATGGCAGCTATGGATGGTAGACTCGGAGGCATTATACCCTGCTGAGGTCCCTCCTCTCCCCAATCCCAACCCTCCTATGGGTCCACCCTCCAAATCTTCAGGAATTCCTGAACATTGAGCCGGCAACTCTAGCCCAAGGAAATGAGGGAGAAAAATAATAGAGATATAGGATGGAGAGAATTTACTTACGTAGGCTCAATCTGCATCTGCTGTGTAAAGCTGTTTCATGCTGCTGTGGCACCGGCTTCCCATTTGTCTCAGTATAAAACTCTCCTCTGTCTGCATCAAGACACAAGTTGTTCAGGGAGCGCACACAAGAGAGGAGGGAGGAGTGGCCTCCCAGGGGTGCTGGCAGGGCGCTGTGCCGTGCCACAGGGAAGAAATGGCACCCGGGACCCTAGGGCTGCCAGGTCCCTCGGGGGGGTTTCCCACCGAAACGGCCCCCAATCCACCAGTCCAGATCAGGCTGGCGGGGGAAACCCCGCCCCCAAAGTGCCCAGTTTGGGCCAACATGCCCAGCGCGATGCCATCACCCGGAAGTGATGTCATCACACTGGACACGTCACCATACTCAGACTTTTCAGGCTGATTGCTAGAGCGTTGGCTGGCGATATGCCCAGTGTGATGATGTCACTTCTGGGGGATGTCATCGCACCGCGTGTGCACTTCACACGAACATGAAAGTCCCGGCCCAGGACCAACTCTCCCCCGCTATTTAAGGTAAGTGACTTGGCAATCCTACAGGACCCCCCCCACAGAAAGTAAAGGGGGGGTGACCTGGTGGAGGGGGAGGTGGGGGACAGGAAAGATGGAACGAACATGAAACACCCGGTGGTTGCTAGGCAGGATGTTCTGGGGACTACCCCAGGAAATAACAAATGGTTCAGGGGTGGGCATGTTCCCCCCCCCCCATATGATCGCAGAAAAATAATCCCTGGCTGCTTTTAAACGCAGACAACTGGATTTTCAGTTAATTTGTTTCCTTTGTGACAATTTGCATATCTCCTTAGAAAAAAGGTGGGGAGATTCGGCTCCAGTTGTCTGCTTTTTGCTCAGATGTTAGTGGGGCCTCTGATGCAGCGTTCCCTCTAAGCTGAGTCAGTGCGAGCTAGCTCACAGTCTTTTAGCCTCCAGCTCACACATTTTTGTCTCAGCTCAGGAAGGATGGCTCCAGAGCAAATTAATTTATGCAGTAGCTTAATTGCTTGCTCACAACTTTGATGCCAGTAGCTCACAAAGTAGAATTTTTGCTTACAAGACTCCACAGCTTAGAGGGAGGATTGCTCTGGAGTAGTCTGGGAAGAATAGTGGAGGAATCGGAGCATAACTTGTTCATGCTCCAAGCAGCCAGAAGCTGTAAAAGCTGTATGAGAGAGATGCTGTTCTATTCCCTCCCACAATTTTCTTGCAAGGAAGTGAGCGATTATTCCAGAAGTGTAGTTACAGGAGCGCTGGGGTGATCTAGGAGCACTGCTGGAGGGAACTGATCACAGCTTGTTCATGCTGTAGATAGCTGGAGGGTCTCTGTCAAGTGGCACACGGTGCATAAAAAGAAACAACTACCCACAAAAAGTCAGCTAATCCATTAATAATTTAAAATCTACAATTTTAAGCATTAAAACTAAATGCCAGGAAAAGTTCAAATAGACCTAACCCATTTCAACATATTCCCCCTTTTGATCAACTGAAAACTGATTAACAGGGTGGCAGATTTTTTTTAAAAAGCTAATTGTTTTTAATTAAGGTATTTAGAAAAAGGACAACTGGTGATAGCCATCTTAGAAGAAGAATGCCTTTTTAAAAGATGGCACGTGTATATGCCATCTAAAAATAAGTATTTTTTTCTTTATAACTATTGTGTTAGGCAGATGAAAGTACATTCCATTGTAATGTATTAATTACCTAGTAACCCTCGTACATTAAAAGACTTAGGCTGCGGTCAAACACACTAAATAATCCACTTTCAATGCATTTTCAAACTGGATTTTTACTGTGTGAACTGGTAAAATCCAATTCAGAAGTGCATTGAAAGTGGTTTGAAAGTTGATTATTCACGTGACCGCAGCCTTATTTATGTACTTAGGCTCTAGTTTGTCCCCTTTCATGCCCTTATGGGGCTCCCAAGGTGGCAGCTAACAACAATAATGAAAAGCAATATTTAGCATTAAAACCCCTAGCAGGAAATGATCGTTGTACAACTGTCCATAGGATGCAATGAAAGAGGAAGGCCCTATTCAGGATTAGTTAATGCTAAATGCCCAGGATTTCAAAATTCAGATTTAAAAGGTTGGGAAATCCAGTAGTCAAGTAAGTACTCTGTTAGAAACCTCTTTCTGTTCCCCCAGCAGGCCTCCTGTGTATTTAATACTCTAAATGCCATGCAGAAATTCAACAGGTGAAGCTTTCCCCCTGCAATTGCTCTCTGTGTCAAGAAGAACTTGCAAATTTGCATGGGTTGAATTTCTGTTTCAAAATCACAGGAGCCCTGGGAACAGTAGGAAATGCTGGCATGGCCATTGGGTAGAATGGGAGCCAGGAATGCCAGTTGACTTGCATTGGCCCACTGAAATATATTACAGCACCACAACAGTTGCAAAAAAAGGTGGAAGGGATTTTGAATGAAGGTCTCCGGTCAGAGATGGACTGCTCTAGAACTGGAATGACAGCTCCCAGAGTGGAAAGGCAGGAAGTAGCACAAGTGTTCCTTAGGAATAGAATCAGTGATCTTTACTTTGTTCTGAGGGTCCTTAATTCTGCTCTGGGGGCTGACATTCCAGAACACTAATTCTATGCCTAGGGACTGTCATTTCACTCTAGGGGCTGTAATTCCAGTTACAAAACACTTCTGCTACTCTCATAGGGTTGCCATAGGGTTGCCAAGTCTTTAGTACTCACCGGCGGGGGGGGAGTCCTCCTCCAGCCGGGAGCTTCCCTGGTGTGCGCGCTTTGTGCGCGCGCCCGGCGACATCACCAGAAGTGACGTCAGCACGTAGGGGAGCGTTGCCAGGGCGATGCTCTGGCAATCACCCCAAAACTCTATGGTATCAACGTGCTGACGTCACTTCCGGGTGATGTCATTACGTGGGGGAAGTCGTCCTGGCTGGATGACTTCGGGGGTGGGGTTCCCCCCACCGGCCGAACGCCGGCCGGCGGATTGGGATCCCCTGTAGCGGGGGATCCCCCGCCCCCTGGGCTGACTTGGCAGCCCTATACTCTCAGGGGCCTTCATTTGACTTGGGGGGCTGTCATTCCAGTCCCAGAGCAGCCTCTATGGGCCCAGACACCTTCATCTAAAATTTATTATGCATTTTCATTGCAACTTTTTTGTGCTGTAATGTATTCCAGTGAAACTCATCCAAGTCAAATGGCATTCCTGGCTTCCGTTATATCCAACGGGCAGCCCATCATATTCCAGTGTTCCCAATGGCCTTTATAATCATAGAGTTGGAAGGGATCTCCAGGGTCATCTAGACCAGCCCCCTGCACAATGCAGGAAATTCACAACTACTTCCCCCCACGCCCCCAGTGACCCCCTGCTCTATGCCCAGAAGATGGCAAAAAAACAGGATCCCTGTAATTAATTTCAGTACATCCAGGGAAGGCAGTAACCAGAATAGGCTGCATTTACAAGAAAATCCCAGTGTTAGATACAGACTGAGTATATATCAGGAACTACTTTCACAGTGACTACACAGAGGCCATGAACTTGTTTTACTTTTGCTTTCTAAATTTTCCTTTGTCAGCCAACACTGCTAACAGCGACAATGGTTAGTCTCTAGACTGTCCACAGTTCTTTGACTTGTTACCTGAGGCTCTTCTGAGCACTGTTCTCCAGTGTGGCACCTGCCCCATTTTTCAGGGAAGTGGGCAAGGCCCTTGAACAGTTGGGCTTGTGGTTCACCAGAACAAGCTAAGCTTCCGGCCTCCTTGAGGTGCTGGTAGGGCTGCCAAGTCCCCCGGTAGGGCGGGGGAAACACCGATTTTTCATGCTTCCCCCCCGCTTTTTCAAAACTGGCCACCGGGGGGAGGCAATGGCTGCCAACAGGAGGGGAACCTCGAAGCCTTCCAGGCCTCTTAAAGGGAAATGTCTGAAGAGCCTGCAGTGAAAAGCCTCACCAGACATTTCCCCTTTAAGAGTTAGCAAGAGAGCCCCGCCCAGAGATTAACAAGGGAATAAGCTCTTACTGAAGGGCCTGCTTTTGCATGCGGCTGGTGTAAAATTGAAAGGTTGCTGCTGCTGGGCCTGGGGTAAGTCCATCTGCCAGCTCTTTTCCTTCTCTCTCTCTCCCCATCCCCCTTTCTTTCTTTTCTCTCTCTCTCTCTCTCTCTCTGTCCCCATCCAGCAGAGGTCTATCAGTGGCTATTATTAGCCACAAGGTCTAAATGGAAGTAAGTGCCTGTGCCAGCTCTTTTCCTTCTCTCTCTCTCTTCTTCTTTCTTTTTTCTGTCTGTCTCTCTCTCTCTGTCCCCATCCAGCAGAGGTCTGTCAGTGGCTATTATTAGCCACAAGGTCTAAATGGAACACTTTGTCTGGGGCAGTGATGCTCTGCATTCTTGGTGCTTGGGGGGCAACAGTGGGAGGGCTTCTGGAGTTCTGGCCCCGCTGCTGGACCTCCTGAGGGCACCTGGTATTTTTGGCCACTGTGTGACACAGAGTGTTGTACTGGATGGGCTGTTGGCCCAATCCACTGTGGCTTCTCTCCTGTTCTTATGATATGAAAATCATATTTAGCACTTGTGTAGCACTTAGTGCTTCATATTCTGCCGAGATGAGGAAGGATTCAGTAGGGCCGTTGCTCAGTGATAGAGCATCTGCTTGACATGCAGGAGGTATCAGCCTCTTCAGCTAAAAAAGGATCAGGTAATAGGTGATATTAAAGATCTCAGCCTGAGACCCTGGAGAGCCACTACCAGTCTGAGTAGTCAATACTGACCTTGATGGACCAATGGCCTGATTCAGTATTAGGAAACTTCATGAGTTCATGTGGAAGCATGTGGAAGCAACATCACAGGATGTGACTTCACAAAATGATGTCACTTCCTTTCTCCTGGCTCCACCCCCAAAGTCCCCAGATATTTCCCAAATTGGACTTGGCAGTCCTAGGTGCTGGCCTCATGCCAGCGGCTCTTTTGGCTAATGGCAATTGCAAATCTGGCTCTCTGTGAACTGTGGAGCGAATACCAGTAATGGCAATCATGTTCTTTACAGCGGGCTGCCCCTGGACTTTTAGCAGAGCACAGGAGGAAGAAAATGGTTGAGAACCTCCCAAACTAGCCTAGGGCCATTGGGACCTACTTGGAAAGTTCTGCCCTTGGAAGTCCACCGGCATTGTTCCGGCCGGGGTGCAGTTCCTTAATAAAGCGCTCTGCATATGATTAGAAGCGTCTTTTGCTTCCTTTTTAAAATCTCCCCCCCCCCCCCCCCTTTTCAAACAGTGACCCCTCATCCCTGGCGTTAATCCCAACGACATTCTGCGGTTCAGCCCGAGGGAAAGAAAGCGCCTGCCCCGGCTCGGCCGGCCCCCACCGCGCCTTCCCTCTCCCTGCCCCTTTAATAAGGAACCCGGCCTCCTCCGCAGACCCAGCCCATTGCCGGGCGGGGCGGCCCCGGCCGCCTCTGTCAGTCGCTGCCGCTTCTCCTCCCACTGTTACCTCCTGGCTTGGACTAGGAGCGGCCAACGGAGCCCGGGAGCCGGACAGGGAAAGAAGGGCGCCTCCCCGTCCGCCTGCCAAACAGCCAGCCAGCCAGCCAGCCGGCCGACCTCGGGGAGCGCCGTGCCATGCGATGCCATGAACTGCCGCAGATGAGGTAAACGGGACGAGCCGCCCTTCCTGCCTGCACCGACAGACGGACCGACTGACCAGCCGCAGGCGAGGCAGGCAGCCTGCCCGCCTCGCTGCCAATGCAGAGCCCGCGCTAAGGCTCCGGGAGCCCGCTGGTCTGCTCGCTTGCTTGCCTGCCCTCTCTGTTTCCTCCTGGAGCTGATGGGAAGCGGAGGCGGAGGAGACCTTCGGCCTTGGAGGTAGCGGAGCCCGCCTGGGCCTAGGGCTGGCTGCCGGGGTAACCGGGAGTGAGTCTCCTCTGGGATTCCACATGGCGGTTCAGGGAGAGGGAGGCGGACAGGTGAGCGTGTGGAAAGGGGGGGTAGGGAGGAGGGGGCTTCGTAGTCCCAGTAAAGGGGGGAAGACGCCGAGGAAGAAGGCTTGGTTCGGGGGTGCGGTGAACTTCCATGGGGCCCTCTCTGGGGCGTAGGAAAAAATAAGTCTCTGAGCACGTGTAGAGTGCAGTTCTCTCGCTGCTCGGGCGCAGTGGTCAGGCCTCACCTTAGAGGATGTGGCTCAATGCAGGACGGAGACCCGGAGCCTTTCTTTTTTAACCACTTGAGGCCTATTTGAGTTTAGTATTTGTTGCATGTGCCTACGGCATAGCCGCCTTTCGGCGAGGCCGCCTGTGTGGGGCGGGTGTGTGTCTTTGCGACGGGTTATGCGGGTGGAGTGGCGGTGGGGGCATTGATCCTGGGCAGCTGGGGGTGTGAAGGCAGGACTTGAACGGGGAGGAGGGAAGGGGTCATCCCGAGAACTTTAAAAAAAACATTATGTGCCAGCTCTTGAATATCTGAAGTTGTAAGACAGGAGACGTGGCTAGTACAGGACAAAGTGTTCTGCCCCCCCCCCCCCTTCTATTTTTGCTGAGGCGTGATGGCAGCCAATACATACACTTGGTGACAAAGGGAATAACAAGGTTAAAAGGTGCAACGCATAAGAAAAGTGGGTCTGTCATGTCTTTCTCCTTCGAGAGAAGGACTGCAGAGAGGCTTTTGGTACTTGTGTTTTTAACTAGGAGTGCATGATGCCTTGGAAAGAAGGAACTATGTAAAACAAAAGCCCTGGAGAGCATGGAAGAGGGTAAGTGGTTCTAGAGAGGTTTGCTTTTGGAAGGTGTCTGGGGGGGGCATGAGTGTACACAAGGAATAACTTAGTTGTTGTGAGGTGAAGAAAAGGGGTTAATGCTGATTGGGAGTGAAGGAGGGCTTTCCCTAATAATTGTGTAGATTCTTGTTTCTAACAGGTCCCAGTTTATAGGAAGGGCACTTTGTTAACCTGTGTTATTTCCAGGCTAAACACAGTTATGGACTCTGTACATTTGGGGTCCCTCTGCTCTGGGACTCCTGCCAGTGTCTATAGCTTGTTTGGTAGGGACCTGAATTCTTGCTATGTTGTAAGGTATAATGTAAATATTAGCAGTAAGTTTTGTGGTGGGAGGGTTTTGTTTCAGGCTTGCCCCCCTGTAGCTAAAGCTTAAACATAAATAGCAGGTTCAGCCACAGAAAAGAAGCTGTGGGAGGGGGCTATTTTCACTTTGTCTGCCGATTAGTCTCTTCTCAATTAACGGTGAATTTTTTTGCTGTGTCTCAGTGAACTGCAGCTGAGTTCAAACAGCAAAACAACATCTGGGCATTACTACATTAAGGGGAGGGGGAGGCTTGGTTGAGGGCCATAGGCTGATCACAGATATGGACTGTTCAGTTTTTACAGCTGGATTGGGTTCTGATCTGTTCTGATTGTACAGCTGGTGGAATTATTTCTGACTTGTACACCTGTAACAAGACCAGAGTTCACAGTTCTAAAGATTCAAAATTACTGAGGTAGGAAGAAAGTACATGGTTGAAACCAACCAACATCCTCCACCCTCATCTGTATTACTTCACAACACCTCAGCTTGGTAAGAACAATGCTTTTTTAAAATTAAAATGTTTTTTCCCCTCTTTGGGGGACTCTTAATAATTCATTCTAGTAAAATTGTGTTTTCTGGCTTCAGGGCAGATCTTTAACTAAGTTGTTACAGAAAGTAATGTCTTGAGCTGTGCTAGTAGATTTGTATTTCCAAAAGATTAATAACCGTTATCACTTTTCACACAAAATGGCACATAAAGCTACTGAATTTAGATTTTATAGAGACAAAAACATAGTTTATACCCAGTCTTGTAAAAATCCATGTGGATCTTGCTGGTTGCTTTCCCGAATATTTCCAGTATATAGCCAACTAATTCTGTATCTCATTCTTCTGCAACTGTGCTGTCAGCAAAATAAAACAATAGTGTGTGTTCTGAAAAACAATTTTTTAAAAATTATATCACTGTGTTTTTATTTTACTTCAAGGGGTACATATTACAAGAGATAAGTTACATTTGCTTAGATGTTTCTCCGTTGTTACTGCAAGCTGTATTTTAACACCTTTACAAGCAAGTGTTTCTAATCTGATCCAGTGCGCAAGTGTGAAGTTGGATTGGGCTGTTAAGTCTTATGTGCCAGTGTCTTCTAATGGCAGGAACCTGGAGGGCTATCTGGATGCTGTTTCTCAGGTGGCAGTTGGCTTCTAGTAAAGCTTGTATTTATGATCAAGCTAATGTTTAATTGAAGGGTAGGTAATCACCAGCATGGGTTCCAGCGGTGGGACACCAGACCACTTAGCTTGGCACCCATAGCCAGATCTCTGCCCAAGCAATCAAAGCACTGGCAACACTGCTGGAAGAAACCAACAGGCATGGCATATGTCCATCATCACCTCCTATACCTGCACAAACCCCAGCTGAGTCCAAGGCAAGTCCCTGAGAAGCCAGCAGTGCTGATGGGGCTTGGCTTGTTCCAAGCATATCCCTCCAAGTAGGCCACTCATCTCCCCCTCCCCATTTTGTTTACTGGCCCACCAACATCTTATTAGGTAGACATTGCATTTGGGGAGAGCACTTGGGCCCCAGTTAAGGTTGTTGACTGCTGGTTTAATGGAAAGATCACTTACATTTAAATGTTTGGGGATTATCAGTTGAATTAAAAAGAGCTGTCATGTTTTACTTGCCATGGTAACTGTATATACAAGGTTTTTTAAATGGCATTTTTGATTATGAACATGGTCTAAGTAGTGCTCTTTGTCCGAGAACATTTCCTTCTCCCAGTGAAAAGGATGGGGAGAGGGTGCTCATACATGGCTGCCTGGAACAGAAATAAAAGGATGGTGGAGCAGATAGCCAGGCTAGATGGAATCAACAGAGGGTGCAAGAGACACCCTGCAAGTTATGACGTTGTACATAGATTGTTGGGTTCATGAAGAGGCAAAAATAAATGCTGTGAGCTTCTCTGAGTAGATTAAATCTTCAACCCCGGATTGCCCTAGGTTTGGTGGGGATGAGAAAAAGCAAAAGTGCAGGGTTCTTGAAATCTGTATCGTAGATCAAGTTAAACCAGCACAGTAAGGGAAGGCCTACGGTGTCATATGAGATGAATTTGCCTTTCAGGGTGAAATTACTAAGCTTCAGCTGCCCATTAATGAAAAAAAAAGCATTACAGTAGTTTCTATCACTCTTTTTTAATTAATGGGTAGCTGAAGTTTAGTGCAAAGTTAAAATTAGTTGTCTTTTAAACCTGTCCTAAAATGCTGTTGGGCCTTGAATTTGTCTATGTGGAGGTAATTTTGGCCTTCTTGTGTCCCTGCAGCAGTACAGAATTAAAGAATATTGTATGTTACCAAACAAACCATTACAAATAATGAAGACTAGCATTGTTTGAAAATCGAGCTTATAAGAGAGTATTCCTCTTATGAATTCTAAAAAAGGCACCTTCATTGAGATTTTGTACGATGTACATTCAAAACCCAGATCAGCTGAAGACTTAAAACTTTTAAAATCCTCTATCACCTAATAGGGAGGAGTTGATTTTGTCCTTCAGTGGGTGATATACTGTTAACTGGGGGAAAGTGTGATGGTGGGACAGTAGATGGAGAAGACGTTTAGTTAGTCATGACATGTGATATTTGCAGATCTTTGGACCTTCTAATGCATACTTGTTGTGTTCCATCAATATCAAGCTGTGCAAAGCCAGCTAGACTTCAGCTGCCCTGTTTTCTACTTCAGCCCAACCTCACAAAAAGTGTGGCCTTGCAACACAGTGAATAGCCGCCATCCATTTTTGGAATTGTGTCATACATACTTACTGCAATCCTAAACATGTTTACTTGAAAATGTATCTCAGCTGTTGGTAGGGGCTGCAGCCACAGGGCAACTTCATAGAAGGAAGCAAAGCTATCTCTGTGTGTAATTGTGCAAAACTGTGAGCTGAGTTTGGATACAAATGGCGACAGGTTTTGGTGTGGATGCATTAATGTCAAACAGGCAGATTGTTACTGTGGCATTACCTACCCTTCCTTCGTAAGTAAAATTACAAAAGCTACTAGCCCGTGCTGTTTTTTTACTAGTATGCCTGTAGCTTACTAATGTGTATGACCTTTGGAGGGGATCATTTTACATTCAGTTGTCTTTGTTTTGGGTAAATACCAGTAAAATTGATAGCAGCCTTTAAAAACTTACATGCACAGTGTACAGATCTAACTGAAGAAAGTAAAGTCCTCTGTAATAAAGAAGCTAATGCTGGAAGTTTCCTAGTGAGGGAACCAGCATTCTCAGTGCTGGGGAAATTGAGTTTCAAGAAGCACAGGGGAGCTGCCAAGACAGCCCTCATGGTGGTTCCCACCAACTGGGTTTCTCTGACAGGGTTCCTGTAGATCAGGGGTGGGCAATTGTTTTGGCTCGGGGGCCACTTTGTGGGAGCGGAGGTTAGCGGAGGGCCGCACCTTTTAAAATGATTGCATTCATTAGTTAACTTTGCATTTCAGAAAAGGTATAAATTGTATCATAAAAATCAATAAATATAAATTAAATAAAATAGTGGTAGTTTTATTCAATTTATTTACTGTGCTAATTTCATATCATCTATAGCTGCAAGCACATTTAATTTTAGAATCAGTTTAATGAGAGAAATGTACCCTATCACACTTTTCTACAATTTTTTTGAAATCAGGAGATTGCTTGTTGAGAAAGCCCCCGGGCCACAATTTGCCCACCCCTGCTGTAGATAGATTCAGGTGGGTAGCCATGTTGGTCTGAAGCAGCAGAACAATGCTTGAGTCTAGTGGCACCTTTAAGACCGACAAGGCTTTATTCAAGGGGTGAGTGTTTGTGTGCACATATACTTCCTCAGATACAATGAAATGGAAATTACCGCTCCATACATATAGGTAGAAGGTGAGCAGTAAATTAGCATACAGCATAATGAAGAAGTTTTAACAGATTCAAGGACCAAATAGGAATAACATGCTTCGTTTATATGATTACCATTTGTTTGGGTTTAATTCGGGAGGGGACATAGTGAAGGAAGTAAATACGTCAACATTGGAGATTGATGGTCAGATGCAGCATTAATTATTGATGGTTTGATATTTTTAGCTAAGTATTTTATGTTTAAAATGTGATGTACACTGCACTGAGCCCTTCAGGGGGAGGGTAGTCTAGAAATTCCATAAATAAATAAATTGTGGAATGCCGAGAGTAATTAACTTGAGACCCTGTCAATATGCTCCATCCGTCTCCTCTCAAACATGGAGGCGATCTTACTGCATCTTCTCCTTTGAAGTGGGACAATTGGCGATTGGCTGTGTATCTCCCCTGTACCCAGTCCAGGGGAGTCCATATATTTCAGTCCACCATTTCAAATTACATTACATTCTGCTATACATTACATTACAATCTACTATTTTAATCTATTATTCCAAATAAGAAATACAATAAAATAAAGAGGATATGTAGCCCTTCTTGGTGAGAATACAGATGTAAGGGCTGAATGAAGTTAGCATATGTAGTGAGATAAGAAACAACTATCCCTGTTAAGTCCTGGGGATTCCATTGTTCTGAGTATTGTAATAACTTGCAGCTCAGCAATTTCCCTTTCTTGTCTGTTCCTGAAGTTCCTTCAGTAAGGCTTCCTGGACCAACCTCAAAGTGTGAGCTGGTAGTGGTCCGCCGGGTACATGGGACTCAAGCTGTTTCTGGCCTTACACCAGCACTTTGTATTGTGCCTGGAAGCACCCTGTGTCATCATGATCTAGGTGAAAGCCTGTTTGAAAGGAGGCAAGACATGATTTGTGCTGCTGCTTTTCATGCTTTCAGTGTAATGGCTCGAATATGTACTTGCTCACTTTTCCTGTTCAGTCACAACTCATTGTAGAGGAGATGCACAGGGTCATGCAAAGTGTAGATATAGTAGATCACTTGGTGTTTCTCTGCTTGTGTGTAAAGTAAGAAGAGGAATGAGCATGAATTGGTGGAGACAAAACTATGGAGACGGGAGGTTTGTATTGCTCGCAGTCTGGAAAGGTGTAAATATGTGATGGTGACTAAATGGCTCTGGAGTTCTACATGACTCACATGGTGGAAGCAGGGCAATGATCCATATGGTTCAGCTCTCATATGTAGAGGAAGATAAGAATATCGGAGGACCTTTTGCTTTGGCTAGATTAGGCCGTAAGGAACTCCTCCATCAAGGGCCTTCTCTAAGTTTGACGTGATAGATTGGTGGTACTTAAAAGATTTCAACTACTTTAGCAGCTCTCACATGACTTTGTTTACACTTTACCTTTTAAGTTGGGATAGTGGCATTTAATTTAATTTATGTGGGGTTGTAGAGCACCATCACAATATCTTAAGAGGAATTACTGGATAATTGGTGGAAAACTCTGAATTATGGGGGCTCTTACTGTTTGTATCCATAAATTGTTCAGTGTTACCAATTAAATGTAGTGGGGGGGGTTTCTGTTTGCATCATTGAGTTTCACTGTGAGGCTTGATATGATTTTAAGGAATTGGGAGGGGGTCAATTATTGTGATACGTAATTATCTACCTTTCAGGATTGTATCTGCTTCGCTGTATACTTTAAAGGATTCCAAAAAAATGTCTAGCTCTTGGACATGATGAAAAATAATAAACTGTACAATCTTGTTGGAAGTTTGTCCTACATAATTTAAAGACACTCCCAAGGAAGTGTCTACAGTATCGTGTCCAAATCAGGTGTGATAACTTTTTTTGCTAAGAGCTTGTTCATTCCCTTGATCCCTTTCTGAGAACTTCAACAAGCAAGATTCTGATATGAAAAATATTCTGGGAGTAGTGTGGAAAATGGATGGAGGACCCTCCTGTAAGGAAATCTCAAGGCATCCCCTTCGTAAGGTTTCTTTGTAGCATGGCCACCCTGTGTACTTCTGTGAACTTATTTGGAAGACTAATTTAGGTACTTCAGATCCAAATTATAATATTATGTGATCAGTTCTGATCAATCTAAATAATGAAAATTGTTCTGTTCACTTCAAGCTTTTTTTTGGCATTACTCTTTATTGCTAGAGCTTCAAATGTCTTTTTTCCCTTCAGCCACCTTAAGTATTTTAAGATGGAGGGGAGGAGGAGAGAACGGACGTATCTACAGTATGCAGTGTGGATACTGAGTGAAGCATAGAATAGAAACAAAGATATTAAAATTAAGCTCAAAATTCATTTTTTTTTCTGCCATCAAGTTGCAGCTGACTTATTGTAACCCCATAGGGTTTACAAGGCAAGAGGCGTCGGAAGCGGTTTGCCATTGCCTGCCCCTGCATAGCAGCTCCGGAATTCCTTGGTGGTCTCGCATCCAAATAAGAGTCAGTGCTGACCCTGCTTAGCTCCTGAGATCTGACAGGATCAAACTAGCCTGGGCTGTCCAGGTCAGGGCTCAGAATTCATGCCACTGGGCTATATGTTATGTGTAGCTTCCAGTTGCATTTGTCTTGCAGCTGTTACAGATGTACGGTGCCTGTTACGGTCCAGTCCAGTATTATTTGAATAACGTAGTATATCTGAACATCTTGATTCCCTGTGAATAACAACATGGACTGTCCATTACTTTTTAATTCTGCCTTTCCTCTAAACAGATTAAGGTATGGTTCTCTGCCTCCCTTTTATCATAATAGCACAGTGAAATATGTTAGACTGAGAGGCAGTGGCTGGGCCAAGGTCTGGGTCATAATACGAACTCCATTCTCCCCAGTTCTAGTCAGGCAGTCTAACCACTGCACCTTATTGGTTGTGGGGCTGTGTGGTGGATTATAAGGCAATCAGTTGATGCATAGCGGTGGGGTTGGAACTGAGGATTAAACTAGACAAGATGTTGTGATTGAATCGTCCCAGCTGGTTTTAAAGCTCGCTTGCTGCCCTGCACAGCCTTGATTAGGATCAGGGTCTCACAGGGAGGGGAGAGCGGACTTAATCCTTCTACCCCTTGATGATTTCCTTCAGTTTGATTAGTGTTGTTGCCTGGCTTGCATGCTGTTCCTCTGCCTGCAAACACAGATGTATACTTTTGCAGCCTCTAGGCTTGACTGATGGAAAAATCTTTTTTTTGCACATTGACTCCTCTGCAAAGTAAGGGAAAAGTGCTATGGATTTATTTCTGACTGAATTCATCTTAGCAAGGCAATCTCGTGTGGCTATTATGATCACTTTGTCTGCACAGTAATTGGGGGATTTCATAGATCTGTGATTTATAATAAGTTGTTGTCTAAACACGGTACGGATTCTTCTTGTCCTCAATCTGCTCCTTTAATGATGCCCTTAAATTGACAAGAAGAATCTGAGTAGCTTCAGAAATGCCGGCTTTCAGTCTGTTGGCACTGATTTGATGTGTGTCTGAAATCCTTGTTAATAAAACTTGCTCCTGAACTGAAGAAATGGACAGCTGGTCTAGTCCTGCAATAGCCAACCTATCCCATAGTTAATGTAGCTGGAGGTAGGCATTAAGCTGGAGTAGCTTGTCCTGATTGTGTGGCATGGGCTTGAAAGGATGCAGCTGCTGACATCCCCTCTGTTATAATACTTACTAATATTAAGGCTCCTGATTGGCCATCCTGGGTCAAGAATAGCTCCCTTGCTTTACTGTTGAAGGGTGGCATTACATAGCTCCATTCGAGCAAAGTCTCTGGCATTTAGAGGTAGAATGGCCTTTTGATTGCAATGCACACAGGTTGCAACTAGACCTCCTCTTCAGTGCTAACTATATAGAATTGGTTAGTCCATCAAGCTGAATGGGTCACAGCAGTAGTGAACTTCCAGCATTGTATCTCGGCAGTTAAAGTTCCCCCACATTTTCTCTATCCCAGCCCCCCCCCCCCCCCCCATCAGCAGCCATGTGCCCCACATACCACTGGGGGCGTTTTCAGGGGTTTTTTTGTTTTGTTTTTTTAGAATAGCCAAGTGCCATTATAACAGTCTGTCTTTCAGATTCTCTGAATTTCCAGCTTTTGTTATAAAACAAAAGTAAGTCTCCAGCCCCCTTTTTTGTGGTGATATGAGGAAAGGAATATTTCTTCTTGAAAGGGGCCAGAGCCTTTATAAGAAGAATGAAGGCTTGGAATTGAGAGAGGCCAAAAATCAAGAAAGCCCTCCAGTGGGGGCGGGGGCAGAATGGCCACTGCAGGGGATGGGGGCAGGAAGATGGCACTGATGAGACCAGGAAGATCCGAACTTTCCCTTCCACATGGGTATCAGACTGGCTTTGCTGTAACCATTCCCAAGACATGATGTAAGAGGTATGGGAAAGATTGCAGGAGAAAATCTGGAAGGTGCATTGTGCATGGGGAAAACCTGGAAGCATGACAATGCTGTGGAGAAGTGGAGGGGACCTGCTTTCCAGTCGCATTCAAGCTGGGTCAGGCAACCCATAGGAAGGTAACTGATGAGGATTAAAACTGTCATAGGCCTTCTGAGGCTGCCACTTCGGGTGGGAAAGGGAGGAACTAAAAATGCCAGGTGCAACTGACTTTCTGGAGCATTAAGAAACTTAAAGAGTTTCTAGGCATTAATACAAATAACAATCCACCCTGGAGTGGAGAGAAACCGATGTGCCCAAAGTTTATTCCTCAATAATTTGCTCTTTCCTCTCCTGAAAGGAAAAACAACTCCAATCCCAAAGGGTAGCTTCCACAGTTAAATTTGGCACTCAGGCACTTTGTCAGAGGCTGAAACCAAATAACCAAGGAATCTCTGCTGTGCATTTGGGCTACTAAGCGTGTAAGGAAAAACTATGTGTATTTACTTGTACTTGATCTACTTGTATCAAAAGAACTGATGGTGGGGCAGAAAACACAGGTAGTTTTAGCTCTCCCAATTCCCTGGTTTCCATGGAAGCCAACATTTGCAGCAGCACATGAGCACGTTGCAGACATTTCTTGTTTGTCATATGGCCCTTTAGCTGTATGGCAGGGGCAGGAAATGCCTTGCTCATGTTAGCTTCCAGTAGCTCTAGGTTGTGGTGATACTCTGTGCACCTGCCTGCCTGTGATTGCAAGTCCAAGGGCTGGGTCCCATGGAGTGTTCCTGTAGCTGGAAGGATTTCTGCCTGTGGAGCATGACTTTTTTGCCTCCTTCTCCTAGAGAACAGGATGCCAGAACATCATTTTGGGGAGAGCATTTTGGGCTTGTAGTGGGAGGGGGGGGCAAGAAAGTTGCATTCCTTGGGTGGAAATCCTGTAGTTGGACCCAGCCTGTGGGTTAGTGGTGGCACATCAGACCTGTGCATGTGCATGGATGTATGCAAATTCATACTCGTGCAGTTGAGAATAAGCATAGATGAAATCTGTTGCATAACTGCCACATCCGTAATCTGGTTGTGAAAACAATTACTTACAGAGCATCATACTAGGCAGTTTAACTGTACCATTGGCATGTTCCTTTGTTGCCAGAATTTTTGGCAATGTAGAATTCTTCGGTTTGCTGTCCAAACAGAAGCTACGATTGTTCTTTAAGAGAGAACCCTTTCAGTAATTTGAAAGAGATTATTCTCACAGGCAGATTGTGAGAGATGGTAAACCGTGGTGTTTCTGCTTTATACCCGGAAGGCATAATGTTATGAACTGTTTTACCGACTTGTCTCCTCCTCACTTCTCAACATCTCTGTGGGTTGGAGACATTTTTAGCCATATTATTCAGTGGCAAAAACAGGAACACTATCTGGAAGATGCTATAAAAATAATTTGTTTTCTGGAAATGGCTCAGTGCATGTTCAGCTTCAGTGTTCTCTTTCCAAGAGTGTCTTCCTGGTGCAGTGGTTTCGAGACAGCAGCTTCTTTAACAGTCCTATAAATTAATTAAAATAACAGCCAAGCTCGCCCCTGTGTTGTGTTTGTAGAAGCTGGTACTCAACTGCTTTAACAATCAGAAACTAGGCTGTAGGCAGTCTTGAGCATGATAACTGATGGTGTAATATAAAGTTCCCCCCCACCCTGCATACCAACTGTGCAGACTTCTTTTTTGCTTTCTGTTTTCAAATCCATGCAAAACCTCTGTAGAAAAATTAGATGAAGGCCCAAACTGGCACTGAACCTCACTGAATGGAAAGGAACACTCTGCCCTAAGAAGTTAGCCTATCACTTGGCTTCCTGTCCTTCTGGCGCCATCTAAAGAGTTATTCGGACAGGCCTTTAGTTAACTTTGGTCATTTGGCCAGGCCTTTGATTTTATTGGCTGTGGTCTGGATTTTATCTTCCCCTATGAGTAGCTGTCTCCTGGGAAGGGCATGTCTTTGCTGCTCTATGTGTGTGGCATGCTGAGTTTATTGGTTGGTTGTTTTAGGTAATGCTTTTATTGTTTTGCTGGTTTTTACTGTAATTGTCTTTGTTTGGTTTCGTTTTAATTATATTGCATTATCTGGAACTGTTGCAAGCTTCCTTGAGCAGGCGTTTCGGAGAAGCCGCGAATAAAATACTGAACGAATAAATAATCCTCCCTATTTCAATAATTGAGTGCATATAATAGCAGGACACACAGTGCTTGGCATTAGCAAAGTTTCTGTCTATTTTCATGAGTTGTTACAGTAATTCTTCAGTGGGCGGTGATTGTGTCAGCCTTTTCCAGTTGTTTGTGCATTTTGGTGTTGATTGAACATCTAAACAGAAAATTGGCTGAATTCACTTGGTCACTGAATTGTGAATTATAGTGCTACACTGAAACTTGTAATTCTGAGTCTGTTCAAGATGGTGTTAGATCAAGCATGGAGCGGGACTGTATTTCAGCTTTCAAACCACCAAACCCTGGCAGATCAGCTTCCTAGTACAAAATAATGGTCCTTGCCAAAATTGACACAGAGATGGACTTTATGTTTGGCTCTGTTTTAGATATCAGGCAAGTAACTCTATTTCCTCTTTGTTCTTATTCACAAGTATAGGGGCCTTGGCTGGGATACAAATAGCCACTTAAGTATGTCCAAAGGATTAGGCACAGTGAAATCTCCAACCTCTTTTCTTTATGAAGCCAACACTTATGTCATATCAGAAAGCTATCTTCACTTTCAGTGGGAGCTTACCAGGCTGCAACCCTGAAGCCTCCTTTGGGTGCGTAAGGTGAGCTGCACACTTTCTTGGAATCCTTATCTGAAATTTTTGTGAAGTCCCTACTCCATATATTCTCACCTTGAGAGATGAGGTGGGCAGTCTTGGTAATGACACTGTGATATGCCCTCCCCAATGCATTTTACCTGGTGCCAGGTGTGTCCAGCTTTAAACGCCACATGAAAACTCTTATTTCCTCAAGCATTTGGCTGATCTCTATGTGATTGGCTTCTCTTATTTTCTTATGTTCTTAACCAATGTTGGATCAGGCCAGTGGCCCATCCAGTCCAACACTCTGTCACACAGTGGCCAAAAAAAACACCAGGTGCCATCAAGAGGTCCAGCAGTGGGGCCAGGACACTAGAAGCCCTCCCACTGTTGCCCCCCCCCCCCCAAGCACCAAGAATATAAAGCATCACTTGCCCCAGACTGAGAGTTCCTATCTATACCTTGTGGCTAATAGCCACTGATGAACCTCTGCTCCATATGTTTATCTAATTCCCTCTTGAAGCCGTCCATGCTTGTAGCCATTACCACTTCTTGTGGCAGTGAATTCCATATGTTAATCACTCTTTTAGTTCTGGTTGTCATTGTTGCAAACCAACCCTCCTCCTTGTTTGATGTAGCTTTTTATCTCTGGTTGTTCCAGCATTATGTGGCAGTGCTTTTAACAGATATCTTATGCTGCTTGGTTGGTTCATGTCTTCTGAATGTATTATTGTGATGGAAACTGCCTCCGGAGTTAAGGGTAAGAATTACAGGGTAATTTTTTTTAAGTTCATAATTAATAGGTAATCTATTATGTAACTAAACTCTGGTCTAGGTAGACTACCAGCAATATTTCTGTACAGTCAAGAGATGGGAACAAACACTTAGAAGTTTCTAAGCAGGCTAAGTGGAAGCAATGTATTTTTAGGGAAAACATTGCTGTGTTCTTGGGACATTGCCAGTTTAAGCAGGTGATATTTAATGGGTAATCCTAAGGTGGAAACTTTGGCTCTGCAATCTTTGCCATCTTACTACACACAATTACCCTGAAGTCCTCAGCTTATTGAAGAAAAGATATGTGATATAATAGCCATCTTGTGACTTAACCTTAGGATCTAAAAAAATGAGGTCTCGATGCCTGTGAATCATTAAGACTTCTCTGTTGACGTGCAAAATATTTGTCTCTTGAACCCATTTAAATGGGGCAGTTTCAGCTGTGCCTCCTTAAATCCTTCGTTTTGTACTTTGTTTTACTCTGATACTGTTGATCTACACAGAAGAATGAAACCAATGCTCTACAGCAGGAAGTAAATGCATTTTAGTGAGGAAAGGAGAAACCAAGGCTTTTCTCCTACGTCATGCTAGAGCTCCTGAGGCCTGGTTTACATGTGCAGACTCTTGTGGTTATGGTTACAGAATAGGTTGCAGCCAGTGTTCCCTCTAAGTTGAGTTAGCATGAGCTAGCTCACAGTTTTTTAACCTCCAGCTCACACATTTTTGTCTTAGCTCAGGAAGGATGGCTCCAGAGCCAAATAATTTATGCAGTAGCCAAATCGCTCGCTCACAACTTTAATGCGAGTAGCTCACAAAGTAGAATTTTTGCTCACAAGACTCCATAGTTTAGAGGGAGCATTGGTTGCAGCACTTCAGACATCTGGCCATTTCCACATGCTCAAACATGATTTTTTTAAAAACTCCCTGCGCTGAAAAGCTTAGTGCATCAAAGGAAGAGCTTCTGATTTGCTTCACTCCATGCTGTGCTAGTTTTCTACTTGCAAGGTGTGTTTTTTAACCCAAGGGTGCATTAAAATGTGATTCCTTCACTGGCAGTCAGAGATGGTACAGTCCATTCCACTTCAGATATCTGCTGCGCGTATGGACTAGGCCTGACTAGTTAAAGGGGACATCTGCAGGAAAGCTTTGTCAGGCCATATCAGCACATCAAATACACTTCTGAATCTAAATGTGTACTCAAATGTTGCCACTGCACTGGTACCTCTTCTGTTCCTTGGGGTTCTGTATGTTTGGGTAACAGCATAGACCTGTAGTCCCCAGCCTTTTTAGCTGGCGGGCATTTTTGGAATTCCGACACTGGGTGATGGGCACAAATACAGTGGCTGCTGCAGGAGCCACAAAATGGTTGCCACAGCTTACCATCAGGCACACAGTGAAGATCCTTGTGCTATGGTGGCATAGCTGCCACCAAAGCAACGTTTTTAAAAATCGGCAGTTAATCGGAAGCCCTGCTGAGCAAAAGCCCCACCTGGCCTCTCCCATGCCAGTTTGGCGTAGTGGTTAAGAGCGATGGACTCTAATCTGGAGAACCGGGTTTGATTCCCCACTCCTCACATGCAGCCAGCTGAATGACCTTGGGTCAGTCACAAGTTCTCTCAGAGCTGTTCTCTCAAGAGCAGGTCTCTCAGAGCTCTCTCAACCCCACCTCTGTTGTAGGGAGAGGAAGGGAAAGGAGATTGTAATCTGCTCTGAGACTCTGAGTGAAGGGCGGGGTATAAATCTGATCTCTTCTTTCGAAATAATTTGGTGGCTGCCAGGAAAGGTGTAGGCAGGCACCGTGGCACCCATGTGTGTCATGTTGGGAACTACTGGAATAAGCTGTACTCTCTTCATGTTTGGCTTTCTTTGAAGGGGATGGGGGGAACAGCTATTGGGAAAGGTGTCTTGTGTGAGGCTTTGAATTGTGATAACGGAGTTATGCTGATCTGCTGTGATGGTAGACCGGAAAACCACAGTACATATTTTCCCTGTCCTACTAGGAGGTTGCTGAGTTACTGATCATTACAGACAGAAAATACAGTTAATTACTGTTTCCAACTTCCACCAGTATGTTCTTACTAAGGGCTAGTGCACAGTAAAGGGCCACCCAAATAGAGACAACTTAAAACTGTTCTCCATGGTGGCTATTAGCTTTCCCCCATGTCGCTGCAAACTTTTTTCTGGGACGTATGCAGTGGCATGGAGAAAATCTCCTTCCCTTTACTCACCCAGGTCCTGAGCTTGCCATTGGGAATTTTAAGTAGTGTCTACAGTAGCCATATCTAGTGTCTGTCCTAAATAAATATGTAAAGAGAGAAAGAAGCTGAAAACATCAGGAAAGAACCATTTTCAGTAGATTATACAAAAAAACTGGAATTTTAAAAAACAGTTGGCTGCTGTGGGGGGTCGGCTTGTATGAACCTGGTCTACCACATTGCAGATATCAAAATATACAAAGGAACTTAATACATTCTGCACGCTCTGACTTCCTCAGTTCGATCATATAGGTTTCTGCTTGTGGCATTCTTTTAAATAACTGCAGCTATACAACATTGGTCAGCAGGCGCTGCTAATGAGAACACCAAGAAGGTACTCGGCTATTATTTTAATAAAGTGTTTATTAAATATGTGTCTCATTGGGCACTGCTGGCTGTCTAATCTTTTTTCTTGCCTAGAAATTTATACATTGGTCTCACTTGGTGTAGAAATGTCACCTTAGACAAATTCTACTAGGAATTCGAGAGTGTTTGGCTACAGAACAGGCCTAGGTTAAACAGTGGAATTTCATAGTTATTCTTAGTATAAAATGCACATATAAAGTTAGTTGTTATTCCTGTGTATGAATCATTTGAACAGAATGTGTCCAGGAACTGTTGCTGTGACATCAGCTGTTGACTGACCAAACCATGGGGCCTAGACAGGATGACCATAGGTGAATCCAGGCAGGCTAAATGTGAGTTCTCTCATTATAGGCAGCTGGACTAAAAGCCAGGAGCCTTTTCCAGGCAAGCTTGGGAAAGAGATCACTCAAGACCACCACCACCCCATTATTTCTGGGGTGACCTATGCCAGCTTCAGTGCTTTCCACTTTATTTGGCCAAAACTTTACCTGTTTAGAAAGATGAAACGAATATTTGCCATCTTGGGAGAAGGAAAGAAGGTGCAAGAGGGCATCCATCAATGACTAGTTA
Source organism: Lepidodactylus listeri (assembly GCA_029233225.1). NCBI lineage: Eukaryota > Metazoa > Chordata > Lepidosauria > Squamata > Gekkonidae > Lepidodactylus > Lepidodactylus listeri. The sequence continues at coordinate 50,034,029 of JARCFY010000015.1, read as the reverse complement.
TTTAGGTTTGCCCATGCCAAGTCTTGGCTACAAGTTCTAGTATCTGTTCCTAACTGATGTTGGGTGGCCAGTCTGGCTCTGAACCGGACGATCTAGACCGGGCATTGCACGCTGTGGCTGGATGGCTCAGGCTGAGTAGGCTGAAGCTGAACCCGGCGAAGACTGAGGTCCTGTGCCTGGGTCGGGGCACCCACTCCCGGCCTTCGACGGGGCACCATTGATGCCTGCACCGGTGGTTAGGAGTTTGGGAGTGCTCCTGGATCCCTCCTTGAACACGGAGGCCCAGGTAGCAGCCACTGCCAAGTCAGCCTTCTACCGTCTGAGGCTGGTGCGGCAGTTGGTTCCCTTCCTGGACCATGCGGACCTGGCTACAGTGATCCGTGCAACGGTCATCTCGAGGCTAGACTATTGTAACGCTCTGTACATGGGGCTGCCCTTGTTGCAAATCCGGAGGCTGCAGCTGGTGCAGGATGCTGCGGCGAGGTTGCTGATGGGCCTCCCTAGATGGGAACACATCCAGCCAGCGCTAGCAGCACTACACTGGCTGCCTATGGTGTACCGAATTCACTTCAAGGTGCTGGTGCTTGCCTTTAAAGCCCTAAATGGCCTGGGTCTGACCTACCTGCGGGACCGCCTTTCCCCGTACATACCACCAGAGAGCACTACAGTCTGGGGCCCAACACCGCCTAGTTATACCAGGCCCCAGAGAGGCCAGGCCTTTTCGGTGGTGGCCCCTTCCTGGTGGAATAAGCTCCTGGAAGAGATCAGGGCCCTGCGGTACCTGATGCAGTTCCGCAAGGCCTGTAAGATGGAGCTCTTCCACCAGGCATATGAATAGGGGCTGCCGCCTCTTTCTCTCCTCCCCACTCTATCACCACCAACGTGCAGCCAGAAATTACCACCTGGCCCCGGTGCTATTGACACTGGGGGCCTGAAAACGTTGGAGGTGCATGGTACGCCATCTACTACACTGAGCACTTTATTTAAATTATTACTGTGATTATGAATGTTTTAAGGTTTTATATGGTTTTAATATTGTGAATGTATTTATGAATCTTGCTTTTCAAGTATGTAAGCCGCTCTGGGCTCGCAATAGCGGGGAGAGTGGCCTATAAGTCTAAATAAATAAATAAATAAAACTACCTCAAATGGATTGATTTACAGTTAGCATAATTAACATATATCTACCTTTTACCTAAAAAGATCAAGGTTAGAGTCCTGCTGAGAGATATTTCTCCCTCAACTGGCCTCAGCCACTAGTTTCCTTCCCCCTTTCTCATGTTTGAAACTGGGATTATCTTGAGATAGTATTGGTGGGAAAATATAAAAGCCCTCATGGAATTTCCTTTCATCAGGGGGAAAAAATTAGGGGGGATGACCGTTTGCCACAATAATGGTTGAAACTGTTATCTCGGTTAATTATAATGGTATATCACTAAAATAAAAAAATATCCTAGTGTTGCCTTTGTCTTGACGTTGGGGGTCACTGACTAGTTGCCTTAGTTATCGCACTGTTCAGAGTAGTCCTGGCCAGTGTGGTGAGCTGTTCTTTTCGGAGACTGTTCATACATGTTGTTCTGTACCCATGTTACAGTCATTTGGAATAGGCCTTGTCTCATCTGCAGGGTCAGTGTGAAACTGAACCACTTCCAACCGAGCTGTTGGGAGTTGCTTTGTACTCAAGGCAGCTGTTCCTTCTGCACCTCCCAGCCTTGTCTTAATTAAGTTCCACCCTTCAATATTACAGTAAAAATTGCCACACTCCTTGTGTATGGGGATACATAGTTAGTTTTCCAGAACCATTTAATTAGGAGCTCATAGACTTTGCTACAAAACTTCAGATTGAAACCTTATGGCTGGCTGCCCACAGGTGAAATAGGATGAGAATCTAGGGCAACCATTTGATATAGCTGTCTGAAATGAATCTGTAGATTTCCTTGATAGATTAGAGCACACTTTGATATTAAACTACTTTTCTTGTGGTGTGGCAGCACTGCTTATATATGGGGAATTAGATAGAACGCCTCTTAAAAGTTTTCTTCTCCTTTAACTGGCTTCAGTCTGGGTTTGTTCGGTTTTCATCAGGAAAGTCTGGATCGACAAGCTAAGGATCCTTCACCGCCAGCATTCTGTCTGCAACAGTGGCTAAGCCAGATTCCTCTGGGATCTGAAGTGAAGTCTATAGTCTGTCTGTAGCATGCTGCCTCAAACACATCAGTTCCCTTTACCTTAGCTATCATCGCTAATAGCTGTTTTATAGATTTTTTTTTCCTCCATGAATTTGATCAGTCCTCTTTTAAGACCACTGAAACTAGTGGCCATCAGACTTCCAGAGATGCTTTTTAAAAAGATTGTTACATGTTATGGAAAATAGTATGTTTCAGAAATTGGAAGAGGGAAGAAATGAAATGGTGTTGACCCCATACTACTTTCTTTTCCTGCTAGGAAGCCCCCCCCCCAAAAAAACCTGAAATGGAAGACAACAAATTTTGAAAAGTTTTTTTTTGGGGGGGGGGGTGGCTTAAGTTTCCAAGAGTTGCAGTAAAAAGCTAAGGGCAAAAACAGATGTTGATAGTGATTATTGATAGTCTGTAAAGAGTACATTGCAGCTTTGCAGCCTCTGCTTGAATTGGAACTGTTTGGGGAGGGGGTTTAATCCTTCAACCCTTGCTTGATTCCAGTCGTTGAAACCTGCCTGCTGTGCTGTTTGCACTTTAAAGGGAGGGGAAGGTCCTAAGAGGCACAACTTTAGTTTCATTTTAAGTGCTGTTAAAAGAGTATGTATAGGTGCAGTTTTGACCAGTGAAACCATGTAGGGGTTGAAGAACAGAACCCTGTCCCCCTTAAACTAGTTGGAGCCCCACTCACTTTCCTCTTATAGTTTTCCTCTTACAGACAAGTGGATATCACTGATGTTTTTGTAGGAATTAGTATTCGCATTCTGCATCCATGATTGATAGGTTTTGAGGCCCATTATTGTAATGGAGAAAATGGGACAGAAGTTACTATTTAAAGAGGCTGTGGTCAAGGGATGGAATCACAGGTGCGAAGGCCTGAAAAACAAACAGAAGAATTCAGAAAACGTGTGTGTGTTGCTTTCCCCCCCTCCCAATACTTTTTTGTGTGTTTTTAATGGGGAAAATTTGGGGGACCACTGAAAAAAACCTGCTGTGAAATACGTTCTCTTTTGGAATGAGCATGGCAAGGTTTACTTAAAACTGTGTTGCATTAAATAATGTGTGTATATTGTAGATATATGTACAACATATATACAAAGATTTGTCTAAATATGCATGACTTAGGCAACGATTAGAAAAGAGCAAGAGTCCAGTAGGACCTTTTCTACGGCTACAGACTAACACAGCTACCCATCTTGATCTAGGCAACAATTAATATGCTATAAAGTGTTTTTATTGTGTTGTGGGATCAACAGGCACAGTGACAGACTTCGGTGCCTAACCAGGGATTTTGTTTATGAAGCAAACGTGAAGATCCAAGGCAACACTTAGATTGCTGCAATCTCTTTGCTGAGTGAGGGTTATGTAACTTGACCATAGCTCCAGATATTTTGTGCTTTACCCCACAAGTTACCCCACTTTTTCTACAGTAATCTTAGCTGTTTATTTGTATGCACAGTATGCAAAAAGGAGATTGATCTGTAGCTATTAAAAATGCAAAGTGAAGCACTGCGTTGCATAAGTCTGCTGAGACTCATGTTTCTGTAGCTTAATCTTTTCCCTAGCATTTTGATAAATACAATTCTCCCAATATATTTTCATTTCTTTATTATTTATTTTATATTGCTGTATTTATAATCCATCTGTCACACCAAGATTCAAAGTGGAATCTGTACAAAGAGATATCTAATAAGCACAGTGTAGGTCAGAGGTTAAGACGCTGAGCTGCTGACTGGAAGGTCGGTAGCTTGGTAGTGCCACATGATGGAGTGAGCACTCCTGGCAACCTAGCAGTCTGAAAGCAAGAAATTGCAAGTCGATAAATAGGTACTGCTTTGGTGGGAAGGTAACAGCATTCCATGCACCTTGGCGTTTAGTCATGCTGGCCAAATGACCATGGAAAAGTCTTCGGGCAGCACTGGCTCTTCAGCTTGGAAATGGAGATGAGCACTGCCTGAGTTGGATCCAACTGGCTTTCGAGCATGGGAAACGTTTATTTTTACCGTTTTAGGTCAATATAAAGACTGTGAGGAGACAACCAATGAGCGAGGACTTGGATTACTGAAATCTGAGTGAGCATGGCATATTAGGCATGATACAGAGTGTGGATGTAATGAAGAAAAATCGTATTATATCAGTAAAAAAAGAAATGACAACAGGGAAATATGTGCAGTAGACTGATAATATGTCCTGTAACAGTGATATAATCCATGGTCTCCCTCCCACTAAAAAGCGCCTTTCTGAAGTGTTCCATAATAGTATAGCCCTATTACTTTCATAGGAAAGCTGTCCTGAACAACTCTGTTTTCCATAGTTTGTGGAATGACAGGAGCATGGGAGCCCTCCTGACCAGCTCAAGCTGGCCTTTCCACAAGGTGAGGACCACAACAGAGAAAGTAAGTGTGCAAGCAGTTGTTGGTCTTGCCTGTTAGCAGGATGACCCCTGCAGAAGGCCCTGAAGAGATGAGCAGTGCTGTCATGGCAAAAGATAAGAGAAGAGGCAGTCTTGCAGATTTGAGGGTCCAAGGCCATGCATGGCTGTGCGTGTGTGTGTATGTATTTTCAACCTTTGAGATTGCCACTGCAATAGGAATGGTGGCATGTATCCAAGTACACATTCCAAGGACTTAAGGGTGCTTACTTTGTGAAAAAGGAGTGGCAACTTCTGCCTGTTCCCTCCCTCCTTGTTCTCAGTGCTTTAACTGAGAATCTGCTGAGCCCCAGGAACAAAATTGCGATGAGGGGTATTCAGTGGGTTGCAGCAGGAGGGGGGGATAAATGGAACCCCCACACACACACTCAAGAAAACATAAATACCCGTAGGTGTTTGGAAATTGCATAATTGAAGGCAGGCCAGTGTGTCCAGTGAAGATTATTCTTGCTAAGCAAGTTGATGTTTCCAGAACAAATGACAGCCTGCAGATTAAAGGATGAATTCCTGTGTCCACTATGTGTGAATGTTGTATCTTATTCACAGTATCATTTTTTCCCAAATGATGTAATGGATGTATTGGGTGTCACTTGACCAGAGTAAAGTGCCAGCAGAACCAAGCTTTGAATGGCTTTCATTGTGTTGTGGAATCAGCAGACGCAATCTGAGAGACTTTGGTGTGTAACCAGGAATTTTGTTGACAAAGCAAATTCAAAGATCCAAAGCAACACTTAGACTGGTGCAATCAAACAGCAACTATTTGCCTCAATCCCCATTGTTTTTTTGGCGTATCTCCTTCTGTAACCTTTAGAGGAAAACAGTGACTGTATGCTCTTGAGGAAGTATTTATAGTGATGAACTGGAGTGCTGCAAAACTTCTGCAAAGCGGCCATAAGTAGTCATGTGTTGAAAAACATGGTAAAATAAAACAGCATTTAAAATTTTGATGCAAATTACTTGCATTGGAAATTTGATTTTCCCCAGTTTACCCTCCTGCTGCAGAACTCCATTTCTCTCCATGCTGTTTCCAGGGGGTCCCATATGTTCCAAAACAGCAGTTTAGGGGGCAACTGAGGCTGGAGGAGGAGGTGAGAATTGTCAGTACCATGCTTGAGAGGAGACAGGTGGCAGTCTCAATTAATTACTCTCAGCATTCTACAATTAAAGATACATCAATCTCCAATTTTGATTTTTTTTTACTTCACTGTTTTTGCCCCAGAATTGAACCCAAACAAACAGTTACCATATAAACTAAGCTTATTGTTCCTGTTTGATCCTTGTATCTGTTAAACATCTTCATTATGGTGTGTGATAATTTACCGCTCACCCTCTGCTCTACCTGTATGTATGGACTGGTATTTTCCAGTTTTGTTTTTGTCTCTGTCTTGGCTCTAATTGGCCCTTCCTGGAAACTAAACCCCACCCCCCATTCTATATGTGACGGTTGGGGAAATTCTGTTTCACTGTATCTGAAGGAGTGTGCTTGCACACGAAAGCTTATTCCTTGAATAAAATGTTGGTCTTAAAGTTGCCACTGGACTCAAACTTTGTTCTAATGGAAATACTGTTTGTCTTTGGAAATAGTCCATGCAGTCCAAGCCAGCAGATAAATGCTGTGTGTCTTGTCACTTTTTTCTCACCGCTGTACCTGAAGAAGTAATTTCCTCCCTTCATTGCAATATTCCAAACCTTCATATTAACATTAGCTTTCAGGGAGATGGGGATCTCTTCTACCCTGATGCCATACATAATTTTCTGGCAGATAATAAAAGGTATTTTAAAGCCTAACTTCTGAAGATGTTAATATTTTAAGAGGCATCTCTAACCAACAAATGAATAAAACCTTGATGTAATGAAGACACAGCTACTAGGTGGTTAATCTTTAGTGTAATTAACGTTAAGTGAAACGTGTTACAATAACGAACACAAACTATCCTGATAAGGCAACCTCCTTGCATTGATTAGGCATCAATGTTGGTTAAGATGCAGCTGGAATAATGGCTTTTTCCTTGTGAACACACAGATTCGTTTATCTCCCCAAACTAATTTGTTTGAGTCATGTAGCAATAAAATCCCTAACCAAAGAGCATTCAGATAAACTTTAGTCATTTGTAGCGGGAAGCCTTGCTAATCCATCAAATTTTGGAATATTGCATGTTAGATTGAAGGTGCCTTAATTCTTTTCCATTCTTTCCTCAGGGGAGAGTGTTTATTGCTGTTTTGTGCTGTCTGTTCTTATTCCCTCTGCAAAGGAAAACTTCAATTTTAAGTCATACTTGCATTTATGAGTTTAAATTGTTTTGTTGGTACTAGAGAAAAGCCACAGGTAGCCTCCAATTTAGAAGACTTTCACCCAGGAACAGATTACTTGTGAGTGTGCTAATGATACTTTGAAACTTTTGTGAAATATATTTGTCCATACACTTGTCACAGTGCAACAACAACCTAATACATCTGCGTAGTGATGAGAACCTGCATTACTTTCTACTGGAGATAGTCCGCTCCCGTACTTTCAGAAACGGAATTATACGTCATGGGGGTATTGCTCAGTTTAAAAAAAGCTTAATAATTGGCTACATCAGTAGTGGCATGAAAAAGTGTACTTTTATAACTGCTTTTTGGATTGTTCACCCAAAACTATGTGGCAGGCATAGTTTCAGGGGAGGAGTTCCTCCTTCTTTCACAAAGAAGGGGAAGCCATTAAGACATTACTTTCCAACTGCAGTTTTTAATGTGCTTTTCTAACCTGCAAGTAAAATAGTTGTAAATCATAGGAGTCGGGCTCCTTGTGATGCCTATGCTTTCCTCCTTGCATCAAGGGTATTGTAAAGGTGCAGCATATCTTTTCAGGCATGGCTGTGGCGTTATGCAAAACCCCAGATGATTTTGAGTCCCAGTTAAATGTGGAATGTATCTAATGCTGAGGAGTTTCTTTTCCTTCCTAGAAGAACTACCAGTATAGTCCATAGGCGTCAACTTCAGGGGGGCTGGGGAGCTGGAGGCCCCCCCCCGAACTTTTCCAGGACATGCTGAGCCTCCCCTGGAGACAATGGCCTGTAATGTCTCTGGCCCAGCCCCAGCCCCCCCCCCCCCCCCGGGGAAATTGGAAAGTCTACACCCATGGTGCAGTCCAAAGGCACTTTCCTGGAAATAAGCCCAATTGCGTAAATTTGAGTAGGACTATGAGTAGACCTATTCAGGATTGCTCTATACATCTTAATTCAAATTTAGAATGCTCACTGGGGGCCAGATAAAATTCTATGGAGAAGAGTTCTATCCAGCATCCCCCGCTGATATTTGGGAGGAAACACTTTTGTCAAATGGCAATTGCTATGATTTTATTATGCAGCAGTCATAATACATAACTAGATGGTTAGTAGTGGTATCTTTGCTGAGCAAATAGCCTTACCTGATTGTGCCATTAATATTTCATATCCTCCTTTGTGCAGTGCTAGAACTGTTATCTAGCTCACTGCAGATAATGTAATTTTCATCCTTTATTAATTAATTAAGCTGATTTCAGCTGTTTACTGAACATGTGAATACTTTTTTTTTTTTAAGGAAGGAAAGGTGAACCTGAAATAATGGGTGTAAAAATGTCACAGAGATTCCTGGTTTGGTCATTTAAGCATTTCTAAGACATTTGATATGTATCTCATTTAAAAGTAATGACCTGTGGTATAAGGTTAACAGACGGTTAACTACAGTATACTGTTTCCTAAATGTGATTGTCAGAGTTCTAAGTAGGCCTGTTACCCAGTTAATGAAACCCCGAGTTTAATTGAATCATACAATTAATTATTACATTTGCAAATGAATAGCAATAGTTTCGAAGCAAAACAAATGTATTCCTTTTTTTAAAAAAAGATAGTGTACCCCTGTGTTGCTGCAGGCTTCATACAGAGGAGTGGGAAATCAAACCCGGTTCTCCAGATTCGAGTCCACTGCTCTTAACCCATGCTGGCTTCACCACTTGAAGAGGTACTTCCTTCTGTCCTGAACCTGTTGCCCATCAGTATCATTGCCTGACCCTAAATTTCCAGTGTTACAAAAGAGAGAGAAAAAGTTCTCTACACACCTTCCAACAGCATGCACAATTTTGTAAACCTCTATCATATTCTGTCCACCACCCTATCTTTTTAAAACAAAACCTTGCCACACATTTAGCTTTCCTTGTAGGAAAAGTGCTGTAACTCCTGAGCGGTTGCCCTTTTCTCAACCTTTCCTAGCACTGTAATACCCGTTTTGAGTCAAGTGGGTTTAGAACACACTAATGCTCACTCAACATTACTGGTTTATGGATGTGGAGGAAAAGTGGAAGGGTAGAGAGATATCCATGAATTTGCTCACTGGCCTTGGGCAAGGATAGGTTTGGGCTGAAACTTCCCTAGTCTGTGTTATTGCCTATACTCATATTACCTCTTTTCATGTCATTTTTAGCCCACTAAACAAATGATTAAAAGAAAAAGATGGAAGCATATGACAATCTTCCAAGCCTCAGTAATGTCAATTTTATTGAAAGCAGGATGTACATAAATCATGTTGTCATACTGTCCTCATGAGCCCTGCAATATCCTGTTCTGTTTTTTTGTTTAGAATTTCAATTAAGGCTGGAAACTATTGGAAGGAATTGTAATGCTGTCTGTTGATTATTTGCATTACATGTGAGAGGAAAGAGCAACTGAGCAGTGAAATGAAATTGGCCTGCTTACAGCTATGTAGCTACTGTTGTAAGTCTACACTGGGGTAACCAAAGTGGTGCCTGCCAAGTGTTTTTAGAAAGTGGAACTTTTGCCCAGCGAGGCTTTTGGTTGGCCATTGGAGATTTTATTGACTACACATTGCCTTGGCAGTGGCTGCCAGCACTGTACAATATATTCATTGTGTGAATGACGATAAGTCGTGGCAGCCATTTTGTGACTGACTCCTTCTCGTTCCTCACCCATTTTGTGGCTTTGCCCGCTACACTGTGCCAGAATTCGAATGGTGCCCACAAGCTCAAAAAGGTTGGGAACCCCTAGTCTACGTGATCTGAAAGTAGTCCATTGATAGGTCTTAAAAATAGATTATGGGAAGCTGGTATAGGAGTTTTCAAGTCTTCTGAACTTTTTAGTATTTAAAAAGAAACGAGCTTTGAACAGGACATTTAAGGTGTATGAAAACTCTGGGGGGGTTTAAGCGCATGCAAATGCTGCTTCTGAAAAAGGGCAGTGGTTTTATAACATAAACATTCTAGCCTGACCCTTTATTACTAATCTCACAGACATGATGTACCTTATGTATTAATACTAGACCTACAGAACTTCTGTTTTGATTGTAAACATACACTAGTGCTGCCATTTAAAAGGCTTAACACTAATGAACGAAAAGCTTTTAGTTTTCTACAGGAAGAAGCAGGGGAGGCTGTATGTATTTGTCTGGAAAATTGCATTGCATATACTGTTTGATCAAATGAGTGCTTCCAGTGGGTGAGTGAGGGTGCTTCAGTACAGTAATGTGACCAGACAAGAAGGCAAAAGCTGGCTTACATGTGGGAGGCCTGTCCAGATAACCTAGAGAGCAGTGGAACACAATGGGAGGTACTTAGAGTTTGTATTAGTCTTTGACCTTTGGCTTGGTCTTCAGAATGTGGGGGCTGCAATCAAATTGTGTCTGTTCTCTGTCTAAAATAAATTTGTCAATATAAGTTGTTGGTTTGTAATCAATATTGACGTACATTGAAGTGTATCCCAGATGGGCCTCAGTGAGACAGAAGAAGGTCTGTTAATATTTATTTGATGCAGGTATGCTGGATTTTTACTAAGTCTAGACTGCGGAGTTAGAGTTGTCCATTTGGTGCTAGATGTTTTTAGCCTGTTTCATGCGCTTAAAATTCTGGTTTCTCAGAGCAGCTCAGTGTCACACAGCTCAACAATGGGAACAGTAGACACTCAGCATTTGTTGTTTCTTTATCTCTTAGATGGACTTCAGTATAAAGGTTCAGCAAATAGTCTGGAAGTGGTTAAGTCAAGAGGGAGGAAGAGATGGTATATTGGATAATGCTATGGTAAATACAAATTTCAGAAGATCTAGCCCTGCAATACTCTGTGGTAGAGAAATCAGGCTTTGACCCCTGGCTGGTTGGTGTTCTAGGAGTGCCCTTGGGGTGAGAGCAGTTTCATTTTGCCAACAGGGCAGTGAAACTGGATGGCTTACTTTCTGGTACACGCCTTTTGTCTAAGTTTGCCAGAAGGTATTAGCATGTGAACTCTGGCATGAGGTCTTTTTGTTCTGGCCCTGGGACTAGTTTCTGTTCCCTGTGCAGATGTAGCAACAAATGGCATTGCAGAGGTTTCCTCATGTTAGGGAGAGGCAAAAAGTGTGGTGTGGGGAAAACAGTACATTTTAACTGACTTGTTATTACAGTAATATGACAGTTTGCTTTTTCTGGACCCATGAATGTTCTGAGGAGTTTGGGCACATCTAGAATACATTGCATACCAATAATGAGGTAGCAGTGTATTCTGTGGAATGTGTGGTTGCCTTGGAAGTCTAGAAAATGTCACCCAATGAGAAAATAAGCAATGGCAGACAAGGGTCTTTGGAAAAATGGCTTGCTTGCTTGCCCACCATGGTCTGTTTGTGGCTGGATACAGCAAGGAAAGGAGAGAGCTGGGTGTGTGCTGGTGTGCATTTTCATTTCACAAAGTCTTGGTTATGCCAACATGGAGGTCAACAGTAGCCTAATAATAGAATTACAAAACAAAAAAAGAATAATTGGGACTCCACCCAGCATCCTTGCTTGACTTACCCTTGTTTACCCACATTGCTTGCAAATAGCTCTTGCAAAATAGTTGCCTTGTTTGGAGTTAATATAGCTTTAATAGACTAATGATATACTATTAGTATAATATACTAAAATACTAATGACCACTGTTAATGTAGCTTTAATACTAATGATGGCATAAAGTGAAAAGGCTTGATTTAAATAAAAACTCAGTTCTAGCAAATGGGGTTCTAACAAATTTAGCAAAGCTGGCATGCCCAGCAGGAGCTCTCTTCTGTGTGTATGTCTGTCAGAGTTTAAACTGTTCCTGGAAAACTGAAAACATGAGCTAATGGATTGTACACGTGCCTCTTTGCAGCGTGGGCTTCTTGGCTGGGCAGTTCCCTGTAGCTAGCTGTTTTTCTCAGGAGGGGCAGGCTCATTTATCTGTACACTGAAATGCCAACAAGACCATACCATACTGCCTATTGTTGCATGCTGCACAGAGCAAAGCTGTAACTCTCATGGAGTGAAAGGCTTGCAGCAAGTTATAGCCTCATTTTGGAATCAGAACTTTTATCTAATTTGTCCACAAGAGTGTTACTTGGTAAACCATCGATTTTTATGCATTAAAGCTCGTAGGCTCCTTGCCTAAACTCTCTGGTTGACTGTCTGTTTCCGTGATGGTTGAACTTTAATGAGTGTGGGTTTGGGAGCCTCTTACTCAGAAAGGAAAGCCAGCCACCAACAAGCCTATATATACCTTCTCTGACACCTCTGACTGTGGAACAAAATGAAAATTGGTCACCTTGTAAAACATGTTCAGTTGAGTGCCTATTTCTCTGAGCTGTGCAAATTGCAACTCTTTCACCCCTCTCTTTTCTGTTACTGGACAAACATGATGGGGATATAAAGCTGTTCTGTCCCTCACTGTTCTCTCTACTGCTTACTAAATTGTGCTTGGCGGTGTGAACAGAGAGCAATTTCCTGAGTTGTATAAGGGCTTTCCATTTTTTAACTGTTCCATTTTTCAAGGCTTACATGGCCTTTTCAGAAAGCAGCTGTAATATTCAGTTAGGCTCCTTGTATTTCCCTTTTTTGACCCCATAATGCTTCTTTATACTGGCTTTAATCAGTTAAGACTGTGTGCCGCAAAGCAGATTTTCTGCTTCAGAGATTAAGGCCAAACAATCTTTCTTTCTGTGTGATTCTCATGACATTCTGTAGGAACTTTTCATTTTAAAAAAAGTTGATCAGAAGTATAAAACTCAAATATGGTTGCCTCCTACCTGGACTGTTCTGGATCATTAGTCAGACTTGGTGACTGAGGTATGTACTGAAAAGAATAAGACCTTCCTCCTGTGGAGGAATGGATCTTGAGTCCAGCTCATTAGTCTCATAAGAGACTTACTAAACTGGAACAGTACAACACACCTCTTCAATATGTTGGACTCCTTGCACTGAATAACACACAATTTTTGTACAGTTTTGTACAAGAACTGGGCCTGCTATTTCTGCTGTTTACTAAAAGGGTGATTGTACCAGCTTCCCACAGCGAAAACTATGGCTTTCACTGCCTTCAAACCTGAACTGTGCAGAGTACTGGCAAATTATCTTCATCTACCTTGAACCATCATTTCAGGTTTAATGCCATATGTAGAATGAGAAGTAGTGCAGTTCCAGGTAGCTGACACATGTCCTGACCTGAAATTGTTTTAAATTAGCTGAACATTCCTTATTATAAACTCATGAAGCCTTTGAATGGCTCATTTTGCCTGGACTGGAGTTCATAGCTTTGGCCCTGGAGAAAACAAGAGGCTCGAGGATAACCTCCTACTTGAAGGACCGCCTTTCCCCATATGTGCCCCAGAGGGCACTGAGGTCAAGCACACAACATCGCTTGACTCTCCCCAGTCCGAGGGACATTCGGTTGGCCTGCACCAGGGCCAGGGCTTTCTCGGTGGCAGCCCCATACTGGTGGAATGAGCTCCCGGATGACATCAGGGCCCTGCGGGACTTGTTACAGTTCCGCAGGGCCTGCAAGACGGAGCTCTTCCACCAGGTTTTCGATTAGGAGCCACCACTGGGGACATTGCAGGATAACATCGTCCTGGATCCACGGGCCAAACCTTTGCTGTCGCTTTCTCTCCAGGAGAACGTAGATTGCCTCCAGTATTGTTATGTGTGTTGTTTTAACATTGCAGTTTATTTTTATGTTTTTAAATTTGTAAACCACTTTAATGGTATTGTATGCTGTAAGCCGCCTTGAGCCAGTTCGCTAGAAAGGCAGGATAAAAATGTGGAAAAATAAATAAAATAAAATAGTGTTCAGCACTCACAGGGAGAGAAAGGAGGTGGAAACAAAGGCTAGTTAGGACTGTAAAAATCAAAGCAAGAGATCAGCACACACCAATCCTGAAGGATAAGAGTACATTTGGCTTTACTTTGTGCAAGTGAACAGACTTCTCATAGTGTAAGGCAGACATCCCCACGCTTTTTGAGGCTGTGGGCACCTTTGGAGTTCTGATACAGGCTGCCACAGGAGGCAGAGCCAAAACTGCAAAAGTGTCGAGGAGTGAAGTTATGCATAACTCCAATAGTAACTTTTCAGTATTTCAGGCAGAAGCTCTGTTGAACAGGATGCTTCTTAAAATGAACATATTGTTTTAAAATATTTTCTTGCGCACAGCTGATCTTCAGTTGCATATTGAAGGTCTTGTGCTGTGGTGGCAGCTGCTACCAAAAACAATGCTTTTAAAAAATATGCACAACCCTTCACATCTCCAGTGGTCAGTCAGAAGACCTGCTAGGCAAAAGCCCCATCTGGCCCTTCCCACTATCTAAAAACCCTTGAACGGCACCAGGAAAGGTGCCAGCGGCAGGTGCCATGTTAGGGACCACTGGTGTAGGGTATCTGGTTGAAGCAAGGATCACTAGCAACTTCTTTTTAAACAGGCTTTTGCTCATCTTCCCTGTGTTCATCCCCATCCAGGATTCCTGGTATACAAGCGGCAGACAGAGATAGTGAATTCCCCAGGTCACGCCTAGCCCTAGGTTGAGTAGGAATATGACTCTGGACAGCCCAGAGAGAATCTGATGTTATAATCACTAGACAGCAATGATAAAACAGTTGTCTTCCTTGGCACAAGCTGATGCAGTGTAAAAGTGCTGTTCTCAGTGACAGTAATGATATAAGGCAGCAGGTTGATCTGAATATATAATGTGAGGAGAGGAATGATTTAATTTTTTTTAAAATTGGGGCTGTTGCTTGTATTTCACTCATGTTGTTCTTTTGTAGCTTTCTTTTCCTTGTGTATGTTTGCGTGCAGTCCATAAATATTTTTTTTGTCATGTAGCTCTAGGTCTGAAGGATATTAGAGTGGTAGTTTCATCAAATAATCCCTTGTGGCTCATGCCAAGAGTGAAACTTTATATAGGTCTTCGAGATTAAAGCAAAACACCACCCTCTTTTTCTTCTTTGGATTAATGGTTCTCTTCTAAACCGGGAGATCTGCATTCTGCCTAGAGCTGATTCATTTTCAGTCACCATGAGGAAAATGTTGGTTTTTAATCATGTTTCCTTTTGGTGTTTCAGAACATTTCCTAAGTGCCAGCTGTGGTGTAGTGGTTAATGAGCAGCAGACTCTGATCTGGAGAACCAGGTTTGATTCCCCACTCCTCCACATGAAGCCAGCTGGGTGACCTTGGGTCAGTCACAGTTCTCTCAGAGCTCTCTCAGCCCCACTTACCTCACAGGGTGTCTGTTGTGGGGAGAGGAAGGAAGGCGGTTGTAAGCTGCTCCAGGACTCCTTCAGGTAGTGAACGGCAGGTATAAAACCAGCTCTTCTTCTTTTACCATTCTTCCAATTTATGGTTGGTTTCGCTTTGGTAAGAACGTTTTTTTAATTTCCTGTCCCCCCCGGCACTCAAATTGTTATCTACTCTGCAGTAGATGTTAGCTACAGAGAGGCCTTCCTGTACTTTGAGTTGGTTGGTGATTCAGTGAGGAATGTGCCTCTGTCTGACTTCTGCCTTACACAAAATGAATACAGCTTCATGAAGTGAGAATTTGATTCGGTGCTGCAGCACTTGCTGCTGCTACTTTGGAACTTGGGCTTGGATAAAGTGAGATGTAACCAGCACTGCCCTTAAATTAGTGTTTTGCTTTTACTTTTAGAGGGCTTGGAAAACCTTTCTAGTGTGTGAAGAAACTCTGGCTTGGTTGTAGGCTTGGATGCTAATTGATTTCTAGCTTTCAGTGTTCAACAGATCTGCCTTACTCCTTCTGGTACAAACAGAGAATTCAGTGTTGTATCTTCTTTTGTTGGGATAGTTGTAATTTTATAAATTGCAAAGCAAAAAAAAAAAAAAGTACAGTTGTCCTCTCAGAGAAACTCTGAAAGTAGGAAGAACTGGGTGGGGGAGAGAACCATCTTCAGATATGCAGTTTGATTACATATGAGGTCAGCCCATAGGTAAAATCATCCCTCTCAGCTAGGCACTTCACAGCCAGTCTCTTGCTGTATTCCCCTTGCCTAAAAATCTATCCACCTACTCATTTGCACACACTTTGTATCACATGGGGAAGCTGTTGGTGTGTAGCCTTTCTTCCTTGGGTTTTAATGCAAAATATTCATCATTGTACCCGTCCCCCCGGGTGGTATTTGATAATGTATTTGTACCATCGCTGCTGTAGGTGTATTGATGACAACAGCAACAGACTATGTGTAGGCATCAACTCTGAGGCTGGAAAAGTGCACTTTGTGCAAAGAGCAGAAAACAGAATTTTCCCGAAACATGTTGTTAGAAAAAAGCCACCCAGCTCCTGGTACTTGGGGACTTGGCTGCAGCTGTCTGCTCCGTTAATCAGCAGAGCATGTGCTGTTCTTATGGTTCTTGGTCATGATTAATAACATCAAGCAAGGACCTCCTACCAGGAAAAAGGTAAACAAAGCTTCAGAACAAACCATCAACAGCCTCCGGTGATGGGAAACAATAGATAGGCTGTTGGCTAGTCCAAGTCTGAAGGCGGAACTTGCTCTTGTTTCTGCATAATCGCTGAAGGCCTCTTTGTGCAGTGATTTTCATGCATGGCTTTACTTGGGTTTAGGAGAGCAAAACATGCCTACACCAGAGTGGTGATTTGGTGTGGTTTCTTATACATGGTATATAGACATGTACCCTCATTGTATTTGTTATCTTGTATGCTGCCCTGAGCCTGGTTTTCCGGGGAGGTCGGTAATAATAATTTGGCTGTGTGTTGCTATGATGGCATCAAGCTGGCCGGGTGATCCGTAATAGACAAGGTAAGACTCTGTGAGGATTTGGAAAACAATTTGGACTCCTTCATGGCAAACATGTTCACCTCTGCAAATGCAGTGCAACCCTAGTAAACATGTTCTGTGTGGTCCAAGTGCTAGTCTTGTGGAAGATATACCCAGGGGTCATTTCGGGCAGGAGCTCAGGGGAGCTCAGCTCCGGGAGTTGGTGCCAGCCCCCCCCCCCATGGGGAAATACCTGCTTGTGTCATGGCTGCAGCAAAATGAGCCCGTCCCCTGGAAAGGTCCTTGTTCATCCAACCAGCCTTCTGAAGGCTTCAGCCACCACTGAAACTATCCTCCCAGAATAGTGGTATTTCTGAGGCTTGGATTAGTAACTGTCCCCTCTCTGCCAGCTTTCTTTCTTTCTTTCTCTCTCTTTCTTGCCTTCTGACATACTTCCGGTGATGTCAGGTGGTTTAGCATATGCAAATAAGTTATGCTAATGAGTTCCTGCACCTCTTTTTCTACGAAATGACCCATAGATATACTCACACCAAATCAGTACAGTATCAGAATCTTGCTTAACTGTGAAGTGGGCCTCCACCACTGTAATGTTAATTTGTGGCTGTCTTGGACGTCTTAAATTTAGCTGTGGGGAGAACTTATTTCAGCCTGGAACACTAACTAAATATTCCTGTGGATTCCAAATGGCTTAATTTAGCGTGCTGCTCCTTTTCATAATGTGAGCCAAACTGTTTCCTAACCAGAAGGGGGGTCGCTATCTGACATTGAAGTCTTAATTTGCAAACTGAAACAAGGCACATTAAAGGCAAGGTAGTTTTGGCTACAATATAAAGGAAATACAGGGGAGTGTTTGCATTAATTCTTTACTAGCCTCGCTAAAATAGTCCTTAGGTTAAGAGCTAGACCAGTGCCAAACTGGAAAGCTTATAGCTGTCGATCTTTTGTTTGGGTGGCTTATAAAAACTGGTTTGGAGGGATGGGGTTTGGAGTTTTCTGTAAAGATGGAATCAGCTGCACAGCACAGTCCCAAGTTATTTGGGCTTGGCCCATCTGTAAGAGATATGCGTGACTACTGAGGATGGGCAAAGTCTAACTGGAGACAGGTTTATCAGAGCTGACTAGGGACCATGCCCACTTTGACATGCTGTTAGGTGATTGTCTGATAAAACTGCCCATACCTGTCTGTACCAGGAACTGGGAGGCTGTGCTCCCCTCTTCTATAGACCAACAAGAGCCCTGTAAGTACTGGGGACATCATGATGGTTGGTGGTCTGGCCACACCTATTTACAGATAGCATAGGAAATAATTAATTCATTAGATTGTCTGTTTGTCAGACTGGTTTTTCAGCAGGAAGGGAAATCTGAAATCAGGAATGTGGGCCTTATTGAAGGCTTGTTCCTCCCCCAGTCCCTGCAGAGAACAAAGAAAAGTGCATTGTTCATAATAGCGAAAGGGAGCAGGTTTTGCATCACAGCTTGTACTGTAACATGGAGTTCAGCTGGTAAAGCATCTTCAATCTAGATGGGAAAGCATAAAAAACATTAATCAAGGGAGAAGTCGAATGGCCCAGTTTTTAAATTGGTTTATCTCTTAACAAATGGAGAGGCTTGATGAGAGAGCCAGTGTGGTATCAGATTTGTAATCTGCCCTTCCTTTAGGGGGATCCACGCTTCCTCTAGGGAGATCCAGAATGTGTGATTCTTTCAATTTTATCCTCACAACAACCCTATGAGGTAGGTTAGGCTGAGAGGTTGACAGGCCCAAGGTCACTCAGTGAGCATCATGGCACAGTGGGAATATGTAGCTGAGGGTCTGTTGTCCTAATATGACACTAACCACTACTCCATGATGGTGTAGGGGCTAAAGTGCGAAATTTAGGCATGGAAACTGGAAACTCAGTTAACCCTTAAAACCCAAGTTTAAGTATCCAAGTTTAGAATGGCCAAATATATGTTTGGCACAATTCATGGATGTTGCAAGTGGATTTAATTAAAGCAATGGATGTGTCACTCCTCTCCCCCCCACTCCATTTAAATGTACCCATAAGTGTGTTACCATTTGAGCCTGGTTCTTATGCCCCATCTGAGGAAAACACCTGCAGCAATCAACTAGGATCCTCTTCAGCTCTCTCCTCCCTCCATCAATAGTTTTATTGATTTTTTTTAATACTCTACATGCATGGTGGGCTGGCTGCCTCCATACTGGCTGGCCCCATACTTGTCACCATCCTCTTGCTGCCTCCTGAAACCACTGGTGGGTTGGGGAGGTGTCCTGCCAAGGTCTCCCGTGCAGCCAGGGGACTGTGTGCTGATGCTGCCCCAGTAACTGAAGCATTGGGGAGGGGCAGTTTTCTCCTGCTTCTCCTTCTTCTTCCTCGTGGCCTCAGCTTTCTGGCAGCAGCCTCCCCAACTGCTTGTAGATACAAAATGCATACAGAATACACAAATAAATAAACCAGAGGGGAAAAAACCAGAGCAGAGGAAATGCATGTGACTGCAAAGTCAACCCTTAAGGCTTGACTCCTCGGATCCTCCAGAGCAAGCTGTCAGTGCAGAAAGGGCCAAGAGACTGCTTGGGTTGCCTAGGCTGATGACCTTTGTTGAGAAATAGACAGGGGGAATGTGACCCTGCTAGTCCTAAGGGAACTCAGCAGCTGTCAATACTATCAACCATAGTATCCTACTGAGCTGCCTCTCAGTGCTGGGACTAAATAAATGAAACGGAGGAGGTCTGTTTAAGAGGATGGGTGTGAGCACATATAGTTATGCAGAATCTTTATTTTGGTTTGAAATGAGAAGTAAAGGGTCTGCTGCATGAATCCTATATTGGTGTGGCTACATTTGTCCAAAGAACAATGAACTGGTTGAATAGCTTTTTCAAATGAATCTGGCTGTGGCTTGAAGCTTTAAGAGTCATACAGGGGATTACCTATGCCAGGAGCAGTACCACAGTTGTGAACCCCCTACTCAGAGACTCTGGCCATTTCTGTTGGCCTTCAGATGCTTATTTATAATTATTTTTCAGAGGCTTGCTGTTTAGCTGGAATTTGGGTACAGATGGTGTTGGCAGGGCTAGTTTTGCATCGCTTTATTATGTTTTAGTATGCTCAGGGTGTAAACATTTTAAATAAAAATTTGACACTAGCAAAAGTGAAATAAATGGGTTACGTGATGCCATATGCAAGCTTGCTGTTGCCTATCGTGCATCTTAGCACTAACTAGAATAATGCAGCTGAATTGAGAAAAATAGCAATTACAGTCAAGGCTGTAAGTAGAGTATGCCCATAATGTTCACCCAAACCTATCAAGATGAATCACCAAATGTTTATGGATGTATTTTGCATAATCTAGTTTCAAGATGCAGTTTTTTTGCAAAAATTCTTATTTTCTTTTAAAAAAAAAAGGAATTGGACAGAAGGAGGAAAAAGCATACCAACAATGGTTAAATGACCAGTGGAGTCAGTAGACAACAAAAAATGTCATGAACACAGTCTAAATTTTGTACATACAGTGCCTAGATATAAAAGTCATAACAATATGCTTTATAAGAACTAATTAAAAAGAAGTCTGTGTCTTCAACCATAATACCTAGAATGGGGTGCCCAGTGTGATTTCCATGGACACCATGTCACCCACTGACACCTTTCCTGGCATCTGCTAAGTGTTTTTAAAAAGTGGGAAGGACCAGGTGGGGCTTTTGCCCTGTAGTGTTTCTGAGTGGCCACTGGAAATCTGGTTGCATATTTAAAAAAAAAATTGCTTTGACTGGAGCTGCCACTACAGCAAAAGGATCCTCACTGTGTGCTGAGAGTAAGCTTTGTATATGGAAGAAAATATATTTAATCAGTATGTTCATATAAAAGCATCCCATTTAACAGAGCTTCTGCCTGAAATATTGGAGTCACTATTAGTTATGCATAATCCCACTCCTTGACATTCTGTGGTTGGCTTTGGCTTCTGTAGCTGCCATTTTGTGGTTGCGCTGAACTTCCTGTGTCAGAATTCCAAAGGTGTCCACAGGCTCAAAAGGGGCTGGGGACCTCTGGCCTAGTACGATTATGTACATGTTATAAATCTAGCAGATTCTGTACTAGATAGAACAGTGTATATCTCAGACTTCATAAGAATGAAGGATCTATTCTAATGTTTCTTAAATTAATCGTGGGCCAGACAGGAAAATGTTTTTAAATTCTTGGCACTGGCACTGCGTTTTATTTGAGTTTTAATTTTTTTGGCAACCCAGGAAACTGGACTCTTTGTTCTAGTCACACAGGCCTTTTAGGAGGATGGAGCCAGCTGCCAGAAAGGAGTGCCCTGTGGTCAAATAGCCTAATGGATGTAACTTCAGAATCAGGAGATGGAATTGGAAACATATGATCTAAACAAGGTGAAAGGGTTCACTGACTAAAATAGGACATTCTCCTTAATGTAGCCTTCAACATGTGAGGAGAAAATGTTTTGCTTTTCTAAGGATCACTGGAACAACGGTTGACTTCTGTCTTTTTCCAGATTTGTATTTCAGTATCACGGTTTTAAGCTACCTTGGACTACCAAGAAAGGCAAGGCGTAAATGTTTTAATAGAATAAACATTTTAGAAATCATAAAACTCAGCCAGAGCAACACTTTGTTAGACTACAGATGACCTGCACAAATGTGAAACACTAAAACTGTGTAACTAAAGACAAACAAAATGATTCCAAGAGAGAAGGAAACAGAACCTGATTTTTAGTGGGTGCCAGAGGGGACAGGATTTTGACATTGTTAATATAGCATGCAGTCATTCAGCAGACTGGTGCAATTCCCTCCCAATAATAAAGTTGGCATCATTCAGTAGGAAGGTCTTCCTAGTATTATTGATCGTCTGTGCTTGGACAAAGCATCACATTAAGAATGTGTGTTTTTGTGTTATATACAAAATCTAAAAGAGATTATCATATTAAATGTCCCTTATAATACTTTTCACTTTTTAAAAAGTAGAAACAAACTTTTTTAACCATACTTTGAGGAAAACTTGGCGGGGCTGGCAAAAGTCAGATATAACTGTCTTGGGGCCCTATTCAGCCTGAGTGCCTCCAGTCGGCCATTAAGAATCTAGAACAGTGAATTTTTGTGGGCACTAGTTAATATTTTAGATGTTGGTTTTGTATTTACAGTTTTATATGACACAGTGAACTCTTCCTTGAAGTAGCATAGCCTTGTATTAAAATGACTTCTACTGGGAAATAAGTGAGGCCAAGAAGAAGAGGAGGAGGAGGAGATTGGATTTATACCCCGCCCTTCACTCAGAGTCTCAGAGTGGCTTACAAACTCCTTTCCCTTCCCCTCCCCACAACAGACACCCTGTGAGGTAGGTGGGGCTGAGAGAGCTTTTTCCAGAACTGTCCTTGAGAGAACAACTCTGACAGAACTGTGGCTTGTGCAAGGTCATCCAGCAGGTGCAAGTGGAGGAGTGGGGAATCAAACCCGGTTGTCCCAGATTAGCGTCTGCACCAAACTGATCACTACACCAAAGTGTGACATGCACATATTCTGTTATAAAGATGCATGTTGTCAAATGTATGTGAGAGAAAAAAATATTTTAAACTAGTTAGAAGCCTTTCAGCCTTTCTTTGTGGAAGTCCTGATGCTAAGATTTGTGGTAACATTTTCTGTCTGTAGATATGTTACAATCCTAGCAATCTTGAGAGATGCCTTGAAGAGGTTATGCTGTGGTGAATCTCATTGCTCTGTTTTATTCATGATGATAGAAGTCACATTCAATAGACGTCAGTATTTTTTCATTCATTTGCTAGTAGGAAATCTCATTGGTGTTCAGTTAATTAGCACTACAATAATAGTGCTAATATCTAAAACTATTTAAATGTTAGGCAATTATATCTACAGGGTACAATGGTAAGAGTTGGTGCAAAGGACCTTGCTAAACAGCAGATTTCATGCTTGTCAAGTACTGTGGTGCAAATAGTGTTAGGCATGAACCAAAGAACCAAACCGGTTTCTGATCAGCTCTAAATGTGAGACCATCTAAATGGATTAAAGTATTGTTGCTGCAGTGCTCTTTTTTGATCCACTTGTGAAACTAAAATGGCTGCGTCTGAAAAGGTCAGTTCAATCATATAACAGAGCATTTCTCCCCTAAACATCCTTATACTTGCTGCTTTGTCAGGATAACAGTTTGAAGGATACAGTTGTGAACCCCTCATCACACTTGTTCAGACTCTGTTCCCATTTTTAGTGTGTTTGGGGCTGTTAATTATTGCAGCCTTGTAGAGTCTGTTGATTTTGATTTGCAAAGCCATTGGGCTTGCTGAAATTGTATGGAATGCTATTTCAGATTACAGTGGGACAGGGAGAGCAAATGCTTTCACTTGCATGTCGAATTGTACGCCTTTCTTTAACGTATGCTGTATCCATAGTGTGGCATAATCTTGTAAAGCGGGTTGGTTTACTCATTTGTCATCAGCAGAAGTTACCAGTTTTATACATAGCCCATAGAAGTTTGTCTTTATTTTGACTTTTTGCAGTAGTGTACAAAACTAGAAGCTGTGTCTTCTGATGAATGAGTTGGAGGAGCCACTCACTATTCCTAGAGACAGCACAAATGCATAGGGAACTGTTAAGCATATATATTTAAGATATTTTATACAGCTTTTCCTGTTGTTCAAAGCTGCTATGAGCGCCAGAGGTTGTGCAAGTCAACCTGTAATTCCAGATTATGTGTTCTTCTCTGTCCCACATGGGTAGTGATACTTCCAAGAGAAGCTGCAGAAGAGAAATGTCATCCTTTCACATTGCAGTAGAAAGTACCTTTTAGAATCTGAAATTTTGCCACATAGCTTATTTTCTGACCGTGCTGCTTGGATACCTTTCAAAAGCCCCTTTGAAACCTAAATTAATATTGTTTGGATTGCATATCACTCTCTTGACTGGTCTGTATATAGTAGTGGGAAGAGTTAAAGGATCCTTGTGAAAGTTTGTAAAATGTCTTTTTTAAAAAAGGAGGGAAATGTCTCTTTTTTCCAGAGATGTGCCATATTGGTTTATAATTATGAAGTGACTTAACCCCACTTGTGGTTGAAGGCCCTGCTTGTATGAACATGTGGTGAAGTGTGCTGTGTAACTGGTAGAGCTCAGGGCTGGATTAAGGCCAACTGATGCCCTAAGCACAGCACAGCAACGGTACCTCTCAGCCCTTCTATTGCTTAGCTGACAAAACATTAAGACTCAATAAATGCTGAAGGTGAAATAAGAGATTAAAAATTTCAATTTTCTTGTAGGCCATCCCCCAAGCCAGATCCCACAGTTATATTAAATATAAACTTTAAAATTTTATTTAACACTAAATAGCAGTAAGCAATATAAGCCCTCTTCTCCTTTCCCCATCCCCAGGGTTGTCGTTTTTAAAAAACATTTTAAAGCTGCTTCCAGCCTTGCCAGAGTCCTCCAGATAGGAATAGTCAGCCTCAGGCCCAAAGCCAGGATTTTGTAATTTGGGGTGCCTTTAAATAAATTGGGAGGCACTGATGTCACAAAATAAAAAATATAAAATAATTTTTTTAAACTCACTTTTGCAGCATTTACACTCTACCTACCTATGCAGGGAAGCAAGCCATACTTGGGGAAGGGGTGGCAGCGGGGAGTCCTCCAGGCAGCCCAGAGAGTCGGGAGTCCTCTGGGTGGCCCACAGAGCTGGGGGTCTGGGGTCTGGATGGGCTTTGGCAGGAAGTCGGGGGGCAGGGCTCAGAATGCCCCACTGTAGCTACAGGCCTGTCAGCCTGGCTGGTTACCTTTTTGAAACAGCAGGACTAGATTTGTTCCCTTTCTCAAGTGTACTCCACTTGGAAACTGGAACCCAACTTTGGCACTGGAATGTCTGCATGGAGTGCCCTCTCAGAGGGTAGCTTTGTTGGTCTGCGATAGAACAGCTAAATTTGAGTGCAGTAGTTCCTTAGGCACCAACAAGATTTTCAGGGTACAAGCTTTCAAGAGCCAATCTAATGAAGGGAGCCTTGACTCTTGGAAGTTTACACCCTGAAAATCTTGTTGGTCTCTTGAGTTGCTGCTGCACTCAAATCCTGCATGGAATTGCAGGTTGCGTTGTCCAGGTATTGGGTTCGTGTGGATTGTCCTGCAAGCAGCCCATGTTCCCCTGAGCCCTGTGCTTGCCCCACTCTAAGGCATTAATTGTTTTTAACTCCTTATCACCAAGTAAGTGATTGGATCACAGAGTGAAGAAGGTACTGCAGTATTTACTCAGATGCAAAAGTATGCCACCAAAACAGTTTATCTTACATTTGCTTACCAGTTACAGTTATGTCCAATAGTTTTGGTGTGTATATAAAATTTTAAGGGGGTTGGCGTCCTTTCAAGTAAATATGGTACATGCTAAAATTCAGAACGGGCTTACAAAAGGAAACAGCTGGTATTGCAGCTTTTCCCCCTAATTAACTTTCCAGGGAGAGATACTTCCACCTTCATTTATGCAGCATGTGCTTTACAGAAGCTACTGTCAGATTCTTCACAGATAGTAGAAGTATACGTTGAATAAAATTAAGGTAAAGGAGTGGGAGGAAATCTATCATTTGCAGTTCTGGAATGTGGGTGGGATGGAAAAGGGGTTTTAGCAGCAAATTGGCCAACTGACTGCCTCTCACCTTCCTCCCCCAACAATGGGGTGCAAATCCATAACATGACACCATATAGGTCTACACTCTGTATATTAATTGTTTTTAAACCCTTTGTTTTATTTGTATGTATACTGTTTGTATGTATGATGAACTGTTTTAATCCTTCTGTTGTGCACCACTCTGAGCCCGCTTTGTGGGAAGGGTGGTATAAAAGTGTAATTAATAATAATAATAGGCCAGAGTTGTACTGATATGTAGGAATCTAAGTCAGCGAGTGAGACTGAAGATATCTTATTAGAAGGCTGAGTTTGATAGGTATAGATAATAGCTTCGAATTTCCATGCCCTATTAGAAATGGTCTATTAAAGTAAAGTATTAATACGCCACATTGCCATCACAGAAGTTTTCCAGTTGCCTGCCTAACTAACTTTTAACATTATTGGGGAGAAAGGTATGAGAAATCCTTAACACTGTTTCCACATTTGACAGATTTACAACCGAGGGATTGATTTCTTTGTAGCATTGGTCTCCTAACAAAGTCTTGACCAGGAAATCTGCAGCATGGATTCCTCTTTTAATAACTGCAGCAATGAATCTAAAGCCTAGCTTGCCTTATTCTTGGCTAATTATCTCAAACAATTTGGTAGTGTATGTTAGTGCTAGTATGTCAACAGATATTTTTTAATTATTTGTGTATGAAATAAGTCCATTACATTTCCATGAAACGACAGAAGAGTGAGTGTGTGTGTGTGATTTGGATTTCAGTGGAGCTGCTTTGGACTTCTGCATGTGTTTTATGACTAGCATTTGGCTGTGTGTGTACATGTGCCATATTCCGACTAAATATCCAGGATGTGCTCATGCTGTGTTCCAGGATATTGCCTTGCTTTAATAAATGTTAACTTGCTTTCATTACATCCTCTCCTTTTACATGATGGGATGGCAATTGTGTGAGATGCATGCTTTGGTTTCTAAAGGGCTTTTTCAAACACCAGATTTTATAAAACCAGCATTTAAAATAGTAACTTCCTACTTTTTTAGCACCATAACAAATTTCCAAGTGCCAGAGTTTAGATCAGGGGTGTCAAACATGCAGCCCGCGGGCCAGATCAGGCCCTCAGAGGGCCCCAATCTGGCCTGCAAGAACCTGGCTGTTTCCTGCTTTCTTTTCAAGTTCTGCTGCTGCTGCTGCTGCTGCTGCTGCTACGACACAGCTTGCTTTACCAGTGTCTCTCAGTCACACAGGAGAAATAGATAGGCAAGCCTCTCCTGTGCGATTGAGAAAGTCTGGTAAAGAACTGGGTGAGGCTCCTCCCTCTCCTTCTCCCAGGAGGAGGGAGGGAACGGCCGGAGCTCGCTTCCTGGCCAGGCTGCAGGAGACGAAGGGAGCATGAGATTTCTGTAATTAATGCCAGTAAATCAAAAGTAGGTTTGCAGCTTACAGATACACACCTGAACAGCATACTCAAGATTGCTACAGCACAGACATTTTGATGCAGTAATTCAGAGCAAGAGGTGTCAGTTATCAGAGACTGTTAAATAGACAAAATATTGCAAGTGCTAATGTTTTAGGAATGTTTTATTTAAAGTTTTAAAAATCTTTAATTGTGTTTGTCTGTGACCTTTATAAAGTTTATATCTCCGCTACCTGGCAGTACATTTTATGACACACATGGCCCGGCCCAACAGGGTCTCATTTATGTCAGATCCGACCCTCATAACAAATGAGTTCGACACCCCTGGTTTAGGTGATTTAACCAATTCTAATTTCTCCATTATGTATAAAATAGAAAGACTGGTGGTGAGACATTCAAATTTGCTATATTCCAAGCTGATTTTAAAAAGGCTTTCTTGGCTGTCTAGTTCTTAATGTTGTCAGATAAAAGGGAGAGGAAAAAAACCCTGTGCTTCCCGTGCCAGGTGGACAATGAGCATAAGCCGGCAACCAAATTGAGATAAAAGTTGCCTTTTCTTCCCTTTTGCAAAGATTAGCACTGCTTTTAAGGGCTTCCGATTAATTCTACTTGACAGTTTGATTATGGCACCTTTTGCAGGTCTCAAAAATAATTTCGTTACTAAGGTGATAAACTTCTTGTCCTGACAATTATGGTAATCTGTTCATACCCGCCCCGAAGCAACACTTCCTTGGCTATTTTCGAGGATGGCCTAGATCCTCAAAACTATTTTATTATTCTCACTGTGATCTTACAAATCTGATGCCTTTAGTCAGTACACTGGATGTGTGGCAATAGTGAGGACTTTCTGTGAGTCAGTTTTTAGCCTGTTACCTGTTTGCTGTCATATGTGGTTTTGTCTTACAGCATACCAGCTGTACTTGAATGTGGCTTTCAAAGTATTTGCATTGGTGCTGATGGAAAGTATCAAGTCACAACTGACTGTAGAGTTTTCAAGGCAAGAGATGTTCAGAGGTGGTTTGCCATTGCCTGCCTCTGTGTAGCAGTCCTGTCTACCATCCAAATACTAACCAGGGCCAACCCTGCTTAACTTCCAAGATCTGATGAGAACAGGTTAGCGTGGGTCATTCAGGTCTGGTGTCTTATCCTAAATTGTATGCCCACTAGTAGACACACAAAACTGGCTTTCTACAAGCTTGGGTGCCAACAAGGGAAGGCTTTTGCTGGGGCCCCCACCTGCCCACATCATAGGAGTACATCCTTGGTTTACTTAGAGTTTGCCATTGACCTGTTCCTTTGAAAAATCTTATACATTCTCATCTATGTATATGGAAGAGGGCCTGTACCGTTTAGTGGTGGTTTCTTGTAAATGCAGTTCTGCTGGGAAAGACCATTTTCTAGCTACCACATTGGTATTTGCCCTGTGGGTCACAGACAGCCACATTTGCAGTTACCATCCTCCAAAAAAACCTGCACTTATTTCCATTGCAGGCATGATGCCTGCACCTCCAGGAGGCTCACAGCATAATATTTCCTCTGGCAGCAGTTGCTTGAAGGTAGGAACCAGCTGCCAACCACAGGCCCCACTGGTCCCACTGCCAACCACATTGAACACTTTCCTAAAATACAGGGTGGGTGCCACATTGGGGAACAGTGCTCAGAAGAGCCACAAGTGGCATGACATATAGAGCAACATTGGGCTCCTGAGCCACTGAGTGAATATCAGTCTTGCACATTGCCAATAGGAGGAAGGTGGGGAAAAGGTCGTGGAGTCCATTTATTAATAAAGGGGAAATCAGCACTGGACCCAGTTTATTGTAATATATGCGCATGGTCTTAGGCTTTTTTGATAATTACAGTGCACAAGTGATTTTAATTTTGTGTGTGTATATAAAGTATACTTGGTGAATAAACATTTCTAAAGCATTGTTATGTAAGAGATTAATGTTCAGAGGGACCAGATGACTTCGATTAATGAAATTTCATTCCTGCCCATTAATAACCGTCATTGCTTGTTGCTGTCATTGCTGTGGCACATGTTACCATCCTAGTAATTATCCTGACAATGTACCTTACTTTGAAAAGTCAGCTGAAGTGGCAAATAATGCTATATCCATCTTCTCATACAATTCTGTTACTGTTTAGGATGTACCAACTTAAAGCCTCCTCTTTTGCATAGAATTGTTTGTATTTTTTTTCCTTCTGGCCAATTTAACCCTCAGTGAAGAACTGTTAAGTACTGACCACAGAATTCTCCTTTTCTTCCCTCTGTTACACATCATTGTGTTGTTCACATTAGTAATTTTCAGAGATCCAGTTCCCTCCAAGCAGTGCACCAAGCTTGTGTGAGGAGCTTGAACACACGACATGCCCTTTTTGTGTTCCTCTAGATCAGTGATGGCGAACCTTTTAGAGACCGAGTGCCCAAACTGCAACCCAAAACCCACCTATTTATCGCAAAGTGCCAACA
The DNA here is from genome assembly GCA_029233225.1 of Lepidodactylus listeri. Taxonomy (NCBI): domain Eukaryota; kingdom Metazoa; phylum Chordata; class Lepidosauria; order Squamata; family Gekkonidae; genus Lepidodactylus; species Lepidodactylus listeri. The sequence continues at coordinate 50,004,881 of JARCFY010000015.1, read as the reverse complement.
CGGCAATTTAACCTGAATACTGAGGTTTTTGTTTTAGAAAAAACAACTCATACATTAACATCTTTTGTCTTAAAAGAAAAACACAATAACAGAGCTTTCAATGATACAAGCAACTTTTTATTGAAAGGTAAAAGTTTGCATTTGGCATGCTTTTGAACAATTAATGTGATTTTTGCTGTCCAATCTTGCGAACTCTGTGCTGGGGCGATGATGTGCGTGCCCACAGAGAGGGCTCTGAGTGCCACCTCTGGCACGCGTGCCATAGGTTTGCCACCACTGCTCTAGATCTTACCTATAGCATTCATCCAAGTGTTTTTAAATGCCTGGAATCTTAGTTTGTTAGTCACCATGATGGTGGTACAGCTATCAAACTAACTGTACCTATGTATTCATGTCTTGGAGGATGTGGGGTGGTATAGAATAGCCCGATTTCATCAGATCTCAAAAACTTAAGCCGGATCAGTACTTGGACCACCAAGAAAGGCTTTGCAGAGGAATGGCAAACCACCTCTGCTTAACCACTTTCTTTGGAAACCTAGTGGGATCCCCACAAGTCAGCAGTGACTGGACAGCATGTTATACTCACGTTCATGTCTGTATGCTCCTGAATCCTAATGTAGAATAGTTTATCTCTTGTCTTCATTAACTATATTATGGTTACTAGAACAGTTCTCTAATGTCTTTAGAGTAAGTGATGACAGAGACTTGTATTTTCTTCTGGCTACTCCTTACAGTTAAACAGATATTTATGTGTGGTGTTCAAAAGCCTTTGAACTAATTTGTGGTCTTTCTGCCTCAATCTAATTGTGTTTGACCTCCTCTTCACAGACCCTGTTGCATCTCTGGGACCTGCAATGACAAGTCTGAACAGTAGCCATGCAGAGAAAACCGGTGAAATGTCTTCAAAGCAGCCAGCGCCAAAAGTGCAGGTTCAGCGATCTGTCTCCCGAGAAACCATCACCATTCATTTCTCGGCATTTGGGAAGGAGGAAGAGGAGGAGGAGGAGGAGGAAGAGTTTAAGGAGTTTCCCACTATGGCACTGGATGACCAAAGCATTGTAACAGCACTTGAAGCTAAGGAAGACCTATGCTTTGATCATGGTGACCATGATTCTTCTGGTCCCACTACCTCGCTTAACATGACTGCATCCCCAGTTGCCTCCTCTCCCACCGAAATGCCAACTGCAAAGCCGTTGGAGTCTTCAGCATCCCAAGTATTCAGCGCAGTGCCATTAGCCCTCTCACCCTCTTCACATTTGTGTCATACCGCTAGCCCATCTGGCGTTGCATTGCCTTCAGAACTGAGAACCAGCTCATCGTCTTCTCCATTGTCTTCTCCTTCCAAGTCACTTGTTTCGTCTAGTGCGCCATCCACTGTTACTAGCTCAAAGCCTTTCATGAGCTTAGTGAAGTCTCTTTCAACAGAAGTAGAACCAAAAGAACCCACTCCACCCACGAGACATAGACACTTAATGAAAACTATAGTGAAGTCTCTGTCTACGGACACTTCTAAACAGGAGTCTGAAAGTGCACCCAGCAGACCACCTGACTCTAAGTTGAACTTGCACTTGTTCAAGCAGTTCACCCAACCACGGAGTACTGGTGGTGATTCCAAAACTGCTCCCTCATCCCCCTTAACGTCTCCTTCAGATACTCGATCCTTTTTTAAAGTACCTGAAATGGAGGCCAAAATTGAGGACACTAAAAGACGCCTCTCAGAAGTAATTTATGAGCCTTTTCAGCTCCTCAGTAAAATAATGGGTGATGAGAGTAGTAGCCACAGGCCCAAAGCCTTATCTTCAAGTGCTTCAGAACTGTCCAATCTTTCCAGCTTGAATGGCCATTTGGAAAGCAATAACAACTATAGCATTAAGGAGGAGGAGTACGACTCAGAAGGGGACTTTTATGGAAGTGATTCCCACATAAGTAAGAGTAGCAAACAAGCCCAAGCAGCCGAAGAGCATGGAAAAGAGACTGAAACTAAAAGTTCTCCGTTGTTAAGCACAAAGGACTTCAATTCAAAGGCATCCCTGGTACTGGAAAGATGTTCTCTGTCTGCCTTGGCAAGCAAAGATGATGAAGAATTCTGTGAACTGTATTCGGAGGACTTCTGTGTGATAGAGGATGAGAGCAAAACTGACAAACAGTTGGAAAGTTCACCGAAGATGGAGATGCCCGAGGAGAGCTCTGCATCTTTCAACAGTGAAGGTGAAATTCAAGTACATGTGCAAGAGGTTAACCTTCCAATGAAGACATTGTACTTTCTCACAATGTTGATCTATGCTTACCTTATACTCCCTCTCCCTAGTTACTTCAGTGGACTCTTCTTGGGAGTTGCCATTGGATTTATGATTGCTGTCTTTGTTGTTTGGCTTCTTACACCAAGTGCTAGGTATAACAGGCTACAAAGATATGGGACTAGGCAGCTGAATGCAGAACCTCTGGACATCAAAGAGCCTGAGATATTGAAGGTGAGTTCTGGTTTGCTTTAATTTTCATATCTGTGTATACTTGTTTTGTATAGTAATGCCCTAAGATTAAGATGCACCAGAGGCCAGTTCTTATGGGAATGTAATGTACCAGCATGTGGATGAGTAAGAATTGTTTCAGAAGCTGCACACTGCAGCAGTGGGCCAGTTGCTTCATCATTTGCTTAAGTTGTCAAATGGGCTCCAGAAGGTTGAATTATTGTACTTTCTAAGGCATTGTTGAAAGGTCATGGTGGGCAGGCTGCTTCTCTGGAAATTTATCAGGTGGTCAGATGCCTGCTTCAGCGTGTGTATTTTGCAACTCAGATGAGATGATATAAATCCTAACAAAAAGGATGATGAATGATCTGGGCCACAGCTAGAATGTGTGTGGTTTTGGGGGGGAAGGGCAAGGTTGGTACAGAAAAATAAAAAAGGCTTCACTGTTTCAGCAGTGGTCATTTGTAACACCTTGACCATTTTCTTTGCAACCTGTGAAACTCCTAACTTCATATACGATCTACAAGTGACAATGTATGTTGAATTTGTATGTCATGCTAAATGATTTCAAGAAGAAACGTGTTATATTTAGGGATGGGCACGAACTGGGAATATGCTGTTCGGTTCGTCGTTCATGGCGTGCCTGGTTCGCAAACCACAAACTGTCACAAATTTTTAGCTGTCGAACAAATCGGTTCAGTTCATGAGGTTTGTGATTGGGTACAACAAGCCCCTGGTGCTCTCCGGCTGAATCTCCTCTACCAGCCTACCAAGTTTGGTGAGGATTGGATTTACAGGGTCTGAGTTATGGCTCCCAGGAAAGTACTTTCTAGGGAAATGACAGGCGATCATTTTGATGGGCAGAGGTTCAGAAGTGTATAGAATGGATCCTGTGTAAGGTAGAGACATCAAAGCGGCAGTGGGTCTTCCCCGGATGCTCCTCTACATGCCCTCCAAGTTCCGTGCCCCCCCCCCAAAAAATGCTTTGAAGTTTTGCAAACATTTAGATTGAGCAGAGACTGTCTGGAGATATATCAGTTCTCCCTCTGAGTGGAGGACATCTTGATGGGTGTTTCCCACCCCATTTGCAGGGAGGCAGGAACTGATTCTTCACTTCCTGTCTTCTGGTGGGATACACCCCTTGAGATCAGTTCTGTTCCTGCCTCAGTAGGGAGAGCAGCACCTAGTGGAACTTGTGCCTCTTTTTTGGACTTTCGGTTTCTATTTTTCTATTTTTCTAGCTTTTAGCTCTACTTCTACAGCCTTTTCTTCTCAGAACTATCCTTTCCTGTGAATTCAATCCTCTCCTCCTGCCTCCTTCTTAAAAGCCTTTCTCCCTTCTCCCCCCCCTCCCTCGCTGCCTCGTCTTCGACCGCAAATGGAGGGCACCGATGGCTTCCTTTTGGAGGCAGAAAAGGATAGAGACGACCCCCCGGTTCCCCGCGGGGAGAGCTCTAAAGCCGTTAAAAAGGTTACAGCGCCAAAAGAAAAGCGTGCGAAGAAACGGCCCCACCAAGACGTGGGAGACCGCGCGCGCGCCATTTTACTCCTGGCTGGGAAAGCGAAACCAAAGGCGCATGGCTGCGGAGCGGCTCTTGCCGCCTCCATAAGCCCAGGAACGGCATGCGACGATGGGCAGGATATCCCTAATGCCCAGCTTGCACCACAGTCCCTGCCTGACGACTCGCCAGATGCGGAAGCTCAGCAATTCGTGAGTACCCCTCCAGCAGAGGAGGAGGCTATTTCCCCCGCTCTTCTTCGGGCTATTAAAGTGGCGGTGCGGGAGGAACTCTCTGAAAATCGTGCCCAGAGGACCCTCTCCCATAGGGGCCATACCTGCAGGGACTGTCCACCTAAACCCACTGCCAGTACCCAGGCAGACGAAGGGGAAGAGGAAGATCCTGAGGGGGAGGAGGATAGACCTCGCTGGCCCACTAAGGCGGCGAGAAAAGAACACAGTTATCCTGGCTGGGTCCCAGATCATTGGATTCCCAATGCTCCAGATAGCGAAGCCGGGGAATCTGGAGAGAGGGAAGAGGGAGAGTTCCTTTCTGATGAGGATCAGGAGGAAGAGTTTGAGGTCCCTGAAACCTCCCCATGTTTTTTCAAAATAGAAGATTACCAGTATTTACTTTCTAAAGCCCTCTCTGCCTTAGAACTGCAACCCAAGTTGCAGGGAGAGGATTTGCCCACCTCTGCTAAAGCAGATGGATCCAGACCCAAGGGCAACAAGGATTATTTTCCCAGATCATCAGGCAATGAAAAAGTTTTCCCCTTCCCAGAATTCCTTGAAAACCAACTAATGAGCGAATGGGCTAAACCCATGGCTAATAAACGTTGCCCACTCAATGTTAGAAAATTGTACTCTTTACCTTCTTTTACTAATAAGTTTTTACAGGTCCCCCTTGTGGAT